>CM022393.1:108112759-118112759 GCA_011833715.1 Carcinoscorpius rotundicauda
TGTGTGTGTGTGTGTGTGTGTGTAATAGAAACATGCTTGTTATTGTACTTTACGTAGATGACTTTACATTTACCGAATTATATTGGGTTAAGCTCTCTTATGATATTGAATAGTTTTTAAAGTTATTGAAGGATCTTCTCATTCAGAATGTAAAATGTTTTTCTCCAGAGAAGTTATTTCAGATCTTGTTTTTGTTCTGCAAAAAAAGTAAAGTAATCATTTATATTGAGTGAGTGTATGAATGTTTTTATTTACTAACTGGAAGTGGAATTCCAGATCCAAAGTAGTGCAATGGAGTAAAAGAGTTTTGGAAATGTTTATCATATATCTTATGACCTTGATGTATGGTGACTACCAGTATGATCAATAATGAATTATCATCTGTAGTATATGCTTGAGTCTAGATATTTAAAGAATAATCTTAAAACCTGTGCAAGTGTAATCATAAATAATTGACTTGTTTGAGAGTTTATTTTAATACATCTATAATGTTTAAAACAAACTAATTTTTAATTACTTTGAGCTGACTGTTATTGTAAATGCTAATGTCATACATAGCTTACGTAAAATAAATGGATAAACTGGATGTGATTGTTTTCCTTTGTTGTAGGTTGATATTTGCTGACAAGAATTCTAGAAACTTGTTATTGTTCCTATTGCTGAATTTATCATTTGCATTTATTGAGCTTTTATATGGAGTTTGGACAAACAGGTATGGTGTAATAAGCTATAGTTTGTTAGACATAATTCAGTATTTCCTATTTATGTGTATGTAGGGAAAATATACAGTTTTGGCAATCTAGTGTTTAGCAGACTGAATAAAAATTTAAAATACTTGTTTGTTGCTTTAAACCATGGTATTGTTATGCTATTAAAATGAAGATATCATCATGGGAAAATTATGTATTATAACAGTAGAAGAATTCCAGTATTACTTCTGAAACACACTTGCCTCCCCTCACACTCACAGTAGCAGCTCTTCTCTGCTCATCTAAGTAATGGTATTAATCTTACTTCACTTGCCTCAGCCTCTATACCTAATTATATTTCCCATAGGAAGTTAACTCTTGTGATTCTCAACACTTATATCAATGAGTCCCCATCCTAGATTTGTATACAAGTTCTCCTTGTTACTGTTATTACTTCCTTTTCACTTTTTCTCGATAACAGAAGATTACAACAGCAGAGTTATAACTTTGCTGCAGGTTTTTCTTTGGTGTTGAATAGCTTTATTTAGACCAGAGTTTAGAGGATTTTTTAGATCTGTCTCATTATGTCTTTGAGTTTATCATCTTTTATCTTTACTTACATAAAGTAAATTATTTCTGAAACTTTTAGGTATGAGTTCACAAACTTTCATCTCCAACAGAGAATTGTCTTGTGCTCCTACTCTTCCACCTCTTGAGTCTAGCAGTGGAATCTTACATGAAGTCTGATAATGTTTCTTTCATCAGCTCAGAGGCTGAGTTTGTAGGGAATAAGGAGTTGATTAGTGATAATTTGGACTTTATTTTTTCAGCAACTTTCTGTGTTCACACAGCTGATTTTGAGCTTAAGATGGACATCTTGCATATTGTTTGAGGACTGTATCCTCCTCAACTTTCAAAGGATTTTAATCATTGACTAACTTTCTACTTTGGTAAGGTTATTGACTTCTCTCTCTCCCTGAGCAACACTGGGATCTTTTGGAGAGAGATTCCTTACTTGATAGAGTTTGGCTTCGTTCTCCATCCCTTAGAGATCTCAGAGAAGCTACTTTTCTTAATTATTTGATTTTTGCAAATATTTCCAGGCTTTATGCTATCTCCATTCTTTGTTTTGTTCCTGGCTTCTCATTTTTCGTAGTCTACTAGATGATTTCCTGTACCTCTCGTTAGGGTTTCCAAAAGAGAAGATTCAACCATTATCAGTGGATATTCTTTGCTTGTATGAATCACAGACAATGGTATCAGTGACTTCCCTATTGAGTCCTGTCTTGTTGAAACTCAACTGAGATGGTTTGTGTCTGTATGGGAGACCTTTGCCACAGATCGGTGGGTCATTTAAATTCTTATGAGAGGATTAGTCCTTCATTTCACATCTCCTTCTCCAGTATCTCTCATATCAGTTGTCTTTTCACTCTCTAAGAATCCTCTTTCAACCAGTTATCAAGTGCAAACCATGAAATAACTTCTGCACAAAAAGGCTGTAGATTGTGCTGACTCCTCTGTCGAGGGATTTTATTGTCATCTGTTTCTTTTACCAAAGAAGCTGGGTAATTTGCAACCTGTCATCAACATTTCTTGTCTTGGTCATTTCCTCTCACATCCTTGTTTTATAATGAAACTGTTTCTTTCGCTTCAATGGCACATCTCATCTAGCCTATGGATGACAAATTTCTATGTTGCCAGTGCCTATCTTTATATTCCAATTATGAAGTTTTCATATCATTACCTCCATTTTGTATCCAAGAAACAAATGTTTCAGTTTTGTGCTCTGCCATTTGTCCACATATATGCCCCATACATGTTTTGCTGGAGAGTTATATTCTTATCACATTATTTTCATTCATTTGGCATTCACACTCATAATATGGATGACTGGCTTCTTCTCACTCCTTTCTGCCACTTTTCAGAACTTTACATTTGAGCTCTTTTCTCATTAAAATGGAGAGTTATGCTTTTACTCCACACAATATTTCATGCATACAGGGATGATTTTTTCAATTCCCCTCTCAGTCACACCAACCTGTCTCCTCCATGCCTTCAGGCCATAGAACAGATCATTCTTCTGATACAATTATCGCCTTCTTTATTACTGTGTGCAGTTCCATTTCTTTTGGGGATAAGGGCATTTTTAGAATCACTCTCTCCTTTAGGTTGGACCCAAATATATTCCCTTCAGTGGTCATTATGGGACAATGGAACATTTTCATGGGTGTACTGGATTGTCTAATGACCCTATTGGCTTCCAGTCTGTTTGATCTTGGTTGGGGTTTGGATAGGAACAACACAACAGTAGGTGTTTCCCCTCTTCCCTCCAGTTCGAGAGATACATCTTTTCACAGGTGTTTTTCTTGAGGATTGGGACACTTGTACAACAGATATGGAATTCATGGGGCATCTGGATACAAAAGGAATCTTCTCTCCACATCAATCTTGAAAAGCTCATAACAGTTCAGTGAGCTAGGTCTTGTATTACTACGAGAGAACATGGTAATGTTTTGCTTGGGTAATTTCACAATGGTCTCGTATATTTCTAAGCAAGGGGACACTCACTCAAAGTGTTTTTGTCTTCAAATCTTGATTCTTCTCATTTGAGCTCACAATTATCAGATTGTTCACCTTGTTGCAATGTTCAAGGTGTAATGTATTTTGTGGCCAAACAGTTAGTTTGTTCTGACAGATTTCTTTGCAAAGAGTGAGTACTTCATCCACAAGTTTTTTATTAGATCTGCTTCAAATATATGTATTCACCACATACTGGAATGCCCAACTCCCATCCTTCTGGTCTCCTGTAACTCACCTCTGGCTTTGGGCACATATGCTATCAGCCAAGATTGGATGGGCCTTCCTCTTTACCCATTCTTTCTGATTAATTTGCTATCCAGAGTTCTGATTTGCTTCTTGTCCTGTTGAGTTTCTCAGGTGGTGCAATGTCAGTTGCAGATTCTACTCCTTTGGAGTACCAACTTATTCAGTTTTCTCTCCAGCCAACTCTCTTACATCAGCTTTAGTAGGATATTTTTCATGTGCCCATTACCATTCTTCTACTTTTGGTTTTATGTAATCCATTGCAGATCAAGGATTGCCCTCTCAGGTAGCATTTTTCTTAACACAGTTCATTTGGCATTCTTATTTGAATGTGTATTAAAAGATATGAATGGTTCGTCAGACATAGTGTTAATCCTTCTTGTCCCACTGTGCTGCAAGTTTCTCCATTTCTGAAAGCTTTGTCCATTTTTCTGTATAAGGTCATGTTAGTATTTGTGGGAATGAGCTAGCCAACAGAGCAGCAAAGTCTGTCTGTTCTGGATCTATCATTCCAGTACCCACTCCATACATGGACTATGGTCCAGTTATCAAATCCCGGCTATACATCAGATGGCAGGCAACCTTGAATGAGCAACACAATAACAAGTTTTTTCAAATCAAACCTTATCTAGGTCTTTGGCTCTCTTACTTCTGTAAGGATCAAAGAGAGGAGGTTGTTTTGGCAAGGCTATGCATTGGTCACAGTATTTTAACCCACCACTTCTTTTTATCTGGTATTGCTCTACCAGTGTGTGGTCTATGTGGCTCTCAGATCACAATCATTCACATTTTAATATCATGTCGTCATTACACCCTAGAAGGATGACACCATTTTAATGATATTTGTGAGGCAGCTTTACCCTTGAATTTGGCCCACACTGCTCATCTCACTCATGTTTTTACATTTTTAAGAGCTATTGGTCTTTCACACATAATTAAAGGTTTTTTAGTGGGCTATATAGTGTTTTAGCATGATTTTGTTTACACATTTTAATGTCTTAACACAATTTTCTTTTACACATTTCAATTTTTATTTTGACTTGAACCCAGAACTGGAAAAGCCAACTTCAGGTGACTGATTGCAAATTCGATCTTGATGCTTTAGTCTTCTTGGCAAGTCTTAATTTTACACATTTTAATTTTTCTTTTTCTTTTGAACTGAACCCAGGCTTGGAAAGGCCAACTTCAAATGACTGACAGCAAGGGTGTTCAGTCTTCCTGGCAGTTCCTAATTTTACATATTTTACTTTTTACCTTAATTGCCCTATACCTATACTGTAACACATCTTGTCTGGCTCAGATAGCCTTGTAGCTTTGTGCCAAAAAACATACCTACCTACCTTAGTGTACTTTCAGGTTTCCAAATTGGGATCGCACAATGGTTCTCCATGCCTTATTCACTTTTGAACCCTTGACATCATACTCCCTATATTACCTTTCTCATAACACTTATTTTTTCTTTTGTTAGCTGATAGACATTAGTGTTTTGACGTGTTTGCAATTCATGTACACAAGACTCTTTACTATTCTATTTATGATCTTTTTTTTATCTAGATGGGTCTTTTCTGCTCAAAACTTCAGTGTTAGAGAAAGGTATAAGAGTTTCCCATTTATCTTCACTTATCATTTATATGACCTTTTGGATCTTGATTGTTTTTTTTATCCATGTTTTGAGCTCTTCAGTGTTATGTTTCATGCTCTAAATAATTTCAGGGCTCATCTCACAATTTGTTTCTTTATCAGAATCCTGTTGTTTCATGTGACTTATCCTCTGTTACTTTGACAGGTTTGGGAGATCACTTTGATTCATATCGCATACTCTGAGCTTTCATTGGACATGCAAGGCTTCTTTGGGTTTAATCTGATAAAGTTTACCATATCTTGATGCCTCTACTAGCTGAATTGCATTAGCTGCTTATGGATATTGTACAGGCTGGTATGTGGACAATGCCAAATACTTTTATATCTCACTACTTACATGACTTGAGGTTACCTTCTTGGATGGTTTTCAATTGCTTTTCCTTTCTTTTGTGTTTGTTTCTTTTTTTTTGGAAACCCTTTCATTATTTATATGTGCATCCCACTGAGTGGTGGGTGTTGCCTGTTTTGATGTGCTTCTTTCCAAATCTATTCTAACTATCAGTAGACTGATAAAAATCTTGTTGCTACAGTGAGTTCTGTTGAGATGGAGTGCTCCATAAGACCACTGTGGTTTTCTGGGTAGTGAACAATTAATTCACTACTGGACTGCCACTAATGGATTATCATGAATAAATAATATAGGGATTATCTTTGGATTGAATAAATCAGGATTACTTTAATTTTTAAAATAGGAAATGTGGTTGACCTGTTGCAATAGCTTATTTTTCACCTATTTCTCCTAGTGGAGCATGAAAGCCCTTATTACTCCAGGTTTCCAGTCACTAGGGTGGTGAACAGGGGTCTGTTCCTTCTAAGTGATGCATTAACTCATTATTATATTTTAAGAGAAGAAGGCAAAATTGAATTGCTCTCCTATCCATTACCTTGGCTGGTTTTTCTCATATGCATGGTGGAAGCAGGACCACCCTATGCACTAGCCTTCTAGTAATTCTGATTTAGAGGTGACACTTAACTGTCCAGTTGAGTTGTATGTGGCCATTGTTTTTTATCGTTATCTTTCTTTTAATTATTATGGAAGAGGGTCCCCTCAAAATTTATATTTTACATGTAGAATATCAGTTCTTGTACTGTAGGTTATACTTAGTTTGTTCTACATCTTCTTATAATTCCAGGGGCAAGAGATGCCTCTCAGGTTGGAAAGTTAGGATTTCTGTTTATAATTCAAGGTTGGATAATCTATTTCATCAGGTTGAGTGGGGTGAGAAACGTCCCATAATTCTTAGTTCAGTTTGTGTTTTGTGCTTCTTCAGGTTGGAACGAGAGTTTTTCCACTTTTGTATTGTTTGCATTTGTAATTTCTGTGGCTTGAGAGGCAACTTTTTTAACTTTCAGGTTAGAATCCAATAATACCACATTGTGGTCCTCATGCCCCAACTACTGTGCTTTGGATCTAGCATTGGGCCACAGCCCCATCATTCTGTGGGACTTTGTGGGACTATTTGGGGCCTGAATGAATCCCATGAGCTATGTACAATATTTCATCAAATATTGGGAATCTGTACATTGGCTGGTTGTCTGACTATGACTGGGTGTATTTGGTTTTGAAGGAATAGCCCATTTCTGATATAGTTGTTCCAAAATTTGTTTTCTTCTCGCAGTGTTCAGAGTTTTGCTTCTGTGGCTGGCCAGCCTTTACCACCAAGATACTTAATTTCACATTGTCCAGGCAAAGAATATACTTTTTCTAGAAGTAGTGCTGACCCCACTAGTGTGCTGTTACTACTGTCTCATTTTCACATGCCTCTTTTCTTTGCTGACACTTTCTGTGTGAATCTAGCCCTCACTGAATTATCTTCCTTGTCAGTATGAGATTCTAGTTATTGTGTGAAATTGAAATTACTGTTAATATATTTCAAATGTTAACATTTTTTTCTATGCTAAAAATTTATTTCTGATAATATTTACCTCTCTCTCACCCTCTTTCACCTTTCTCCCCCATAATGGCCAGAGTTTGGGTCTGCTATTTTGGACTGTCTGAAGAATTGAATAGGAAATAATAACAGAGAGTATGTGAATCTGGGATATGTGATACCTTGATGCAGATGGAGTGAAACAATATTTAACATGCTATGGGAAGTGTAGTTGGGTATAAAGGCTGGAGCAAGCAAGGTAAGCTTCATACCGATATTTAGGTGGGCAGAGTAGGGTAACTTTTGTCTGAATAAAACTATAGTCTAAGAGGAGGTGTAAATATTATCAAATACATTTACAGTATAGGAAATTTTCAACATTGATTATTGTAAATAACCAGCAGTGGAGAGTCTCATGTGAGAATTAATTACTCAGTATATTTTACTAATTGCCCAACTCTACTGAAGAGACACCAGATGTGTAATAGACAGAAAAACTTTGTAATTCTTGATGGGTGTAGTTATTTATAAATGAAATTTATTATTTGACTCTCAGCCTTCAACATCAAGTGCAACACATGAAGGGGGCAGACTGATTATTGAATTAAAACTAAAGAATTTTTTAAAGATATGAAAGAAAGACTTGGGAATGTAATAGATTTATGTGGTGGATGTTGCCATTAAATGATTACTCCATGTTTTACATCATATACCACTAGTTACAAGTCTCATTGAAGAAGGATTCATAAATTTTTTTAACAAATGAAATCCTAATGCACAAAAGTTTTTTTTTTCAAAGCCAAGAAGTGTGTTTAATTTGGATATCTGTGTTAAATCTACTTGCATAAAGCATGTAAACCTTTATTTTTTCCTCGTGTAACTTAAAAATATATAAAAAAAATATGTATATGTCATAATTTTGCATACTATCATGTATTTCCTGGTATTTTTAATACCATTTTTCATTTTTCTTTTTTTTTCCAGTTTAGGTTTGATATCAGATTCTTTTCACATGTTTTTTGACTGTACAGCCTTATTGGCAGGACTGGCTGCTTCTGTGATAACTAAGTGGAGAGCCAATGAGAGATTTTCCTATGGGTAAGATTATTTTATCAGCTTCTGATTAGTACCAAGAAAATGCATACTTGCTGACATGCTATTAAGAGGAGTCTGACACGGAGTAATTTTAGAGTTAAGAAAGTATTTCAACAAAATCAGTTTTATTTGATTGGTGCTAAAGGATTAAAATATGAGAAACCCTAAAGAAATGTTAATAAAAGACCTTGCCAAGAAAAGAATGTTTATCAAAGCTGTTGTCTGTTTTGTCATTCAAAGTAAGAACGATCATGTGTTTGTGTGTGTTGTACATTTACTCCTAGAATACCAAATCAAATGAGGATTATCAAATTGTATCATTCTTCTTACATGTGTATTAAACTAGTTTTTAGTGAAATAATTGCAGAATATTGTGCATGTGTACATTACACAAAATAATTACTCCTATCATGATAGGTCATGGGTTAAAGACCATGGCATCGCATTTGTTGTCTTACTTTTAAAACTTTATTGAACTATTATTTTATGAATTTATCTTAAGTATGATATCTAACTGTAGATTATAATTCAAATTTTAGTGTTATTTATATTAGTTAGTTTCTTAAATTAAATGTAAATATTATAAAAACTATCAATTTTTGTGTGCCACATGGTTCAAATTAAATGTTTGTAATGTCAAAATATTAAACCTATAGTTTATTACAAATTAAAAACTCAAAATGCTGATATTAACAAGCTAGGGTATAAAATAAGAACCTTGTATCTTTTTTATTTGTTGAGATATGTCTTATGCATTGAACCAAACACAATGGCCCTGTTCACCTCTTTTTATTTTTTTGAATCTGTCCTACTCTAATGTGTAGCATGCAAATAATCAATCAAAACCTCAAAATGTCCCCCATTCACTTTCTCAACCATTTTAAAGTGCTTGGAAGCCATTTTTTCTTTCAAACGAAGATTTTAAGCAAGTAGATTGTGTTTTTAGTCTGTTGGAAATTAAGTATTTTTTTAGTTAAAGTACAGCTTAGATATTTAGCTTGATAAATTATACTGGAATTCTGTGGTATAAATATAGTTATTTATTAATGTTTTGGTTACAAACAAGGGTAAATGTTATGACTAAAAGATATAATTCCTATACTTATTTATTTACTGTTTTATGTTTTAAGAACTTGTTTGTGAGTTGTAGTAATCTATACAAACACGTAATATATAATAATTGAAATGTGACCGTGTTTAACTAAATACTTGTCCAATAAAGTACAGTTAAGACAGGTTTCTGTAAAGATTAGAAGTCAGTTTAATGTTATTGAATATGGTGACATGAATGCATGTTCATCTCATCAGTGGAACTTCTGTAACATTTTCTAAGAACAACCAGGTCAAAATAATAAATACATTTAGACTAAATGTTTGTGTGTTCTTGTTATAATTTGTAATAATTCCAGGACAGAAAAAAAGCATAATTTGTATTTATTTTCTAATTTTTGTCTTTGTTATGTGGTCAGTCAAATTGACACATCTCATGTTGAGAAAATAACAAAATTTAGTTTTACTTAAAAGTTTGAAAGATGTTTAGTAAGCTTTAGAGATTACACAAATATAATTTGAGATTTGAGGGATGAAGAATAGTTTCTAATCATAAACTGAAAATAACTTTGCACTAAAACTACTAAAAAATAGATTTTACATTTTCACAAACAAATCTTAAGTAAAAGTACTTCATTAAAAATCTGATTTTTTTGTGTACAAAACTTCTAATTTTTATAAAGACTGCCAAATTTTGTGAAGGTACACATAATGCATCAAAAGTTGTAGTGTAAATACTTGTATAAATTATACCAAGCTTGTTGCAAAATGGTTAATAGATGTAGAATTTGTAATGTTATAAGCTATGAAAAGGTAAAAGTTACTGTTATGAAATAATGAAAATCAGTCTTCAGTTCATTGTTATGTAAATGAGGCATCTCATGATGTGTACTTTTCCTTATAACACAAATTATTGGTTATTCAGCCTATGCAGTGTACATATAGGTCTGACATATTTTTGTCTTGGCTGTTACTTTAAAGGAAATCACACAACTTGAAATGCCCCATAATGTTAATGAGTCATGTCATGGCTAAACTCCAAAGAAAAATTTGCATGGAGAACATATCAATCAAATGGATCGATAACAGCATTCTTTCACTGGTTTTGATGTTTCATACTTTTATTAAAGAAATGCAACTGCTTCATTGCCATTGTTAGAGCAAGTTAAACAAATGGGCAAAACAAACTGTTATAAACATTACAAGCATGTGATTCCTGTTTGTCGATTGATTCTGGTTTGCTTCACTATATGTTCAGCTGCAAGGGATTTGCCTTTTCATTAGATATACCTTTAGAACCAGAGTTTACAAGGCTGGTCTCTATGCTAGATCCTCAATAAGGTGCATTTTGCTCACAACAAATCATAAAACAGTTTGTCTGCAAGTAACACATCCAGTGGAGCAATGACAAATTGGGTAATATCCCACTTGCAGCTGAACTGTGCTTCCCTCTTAAGTCAGATAAGATGTATACTTATTGTTAAGGATTCTTAAACTAAATACAACAGAGATGTGATACATATGGTAGTGATAGAAATATGAAGTAAACAAAAATAAGCATTGATGAATGTGTATCAAAATCTCTCTTCTGGAATGGTTCTGTTAAAACTACATATTTTAAGGACTACATTCTATCATTTTGTGTTTTTTTTATGGTGGCACATTTGGCCCAAACTTTAGCCCATTATATGATTATGTTTCTGCATGTGATGCTAAACTAGTAAACTTATTCTTCTAGAAACAGCGAAATGACTGAAGGATATGATTTGAAAGTTCATCAGGTTTCAGTCCTATCAAACATTTATTAGATGTTCCTTGGATATTTTACACCTCATTGAGGGATTCCGGACATTAAAGATGCATGGTGACAGCTCTTTCACAGAAGTTGTTGATATCTTATGAAATTATTACTCCTGATATTAAGATGTAACATCAGTATTAGTGACCTTGCAGTTTAGATATTATTACATTTTATTTTGAAATTAATTTTTATGGATAGTAGTTTGTATTGGAAATATTTTCTCATTCAATCTCAGGTTATTTAAGATTGCTGTAAGCCAAAATCAGTGGTCATTTATGAGTGGGGGGCCTACTTATTAAAACACTTACAGCCACTTTTCACCATCTTGCTGAAATTTTCCATTTTTGTGATTGTTCTCCTTCTGGCTGTATAACTGAAACAAGATTTTTTAGGATGCTAAAATATTGCATGTTTTAAAGAAGTCATTTGTATTTCTGATTACTTACAGGTTATCACATGCATGGTTATCATAAAGATAAACTGTTAAATTAGTTGAAAACAATGAATTTTTTTAACTTGTAATATAAACTCAAATTATCTTTAAGTGTTTGTACAATGTATATGTGGAACAGCTTTTAAATGAAACGATGTTCATGTGGTCACATGACTGTATATTCAGTTATTTAGTCCTTAAAATAATACAGTAGAGAAAAGTGTCACTGTAGAAGAAAGATCACCGAGTGTGTAAAATCGTATTTCAATAAGTGAAATTCATACATTGCACTTGAATGCAATCAATTAAATTTGTTTATAGTTAAGTTACTCATGAGAATTAATTATTGATTTAGTGTCACATAAAATGGTTAAACAGAATTATAACTAACTCAATTAATTTTGTAAAAAATAATCAGTGAGATGAAATTAGTTTTTCTAGATATTACAGTTTTAGATTATTCCAACTACTCAAGTCTTTACTGAGAATAATTTATTAGTTTAATGTAATCAATTAATATTAGTTAGTTCAACAATTAAAACAATTGTCAAATTCCACTATTCATGCAGCTCTACTGTGCAAGATTTGTTTTCGAGGTTAAGTTTTGATTCATTTATTCAAGTAGCATCTTTATTTTTCAGTGTCTGTAAATATTCTCAAAAACTGTAATTTTTGACCATTTAAGTATTTAAAATAAAGAAATTCATTATTTGTTAGTCTGTTTAGTTTCAGAAATAAATATATTTTAATTTGTTATGGTAACATTTTAAATTAAAAATGTATCAATTTTTTTTAAAGATCTTTAACACTGTTTTATACTATTTTTATGTTGTTGATTGTTGTGACAAAGTGTAAAATTATGTGTTGTATTATTTTCTTAATTCCAGTTATGTTCGTGCTGAATTTCTTGCAGGGTTTGTAAATGGCCTTTTTCTGCTGTTCATTGCATTTTTCATCTTTTCTGAAGCTGTTGAGGTAAGATTATTCAAAAAGTTTTTTGTTGTATGTGAGTCTACCAGATATGTTATAAGGAATCTTTTTAAGTCTATGTAGAGTAATATTAGGATTTTTATACCTGTTTTTATTAAACCTTTGCAGATATCTATCCAACTAGAATACTTTATCTTTTTTATTATTTAAATTATACAGTTATTTTATTTGTGTTGCGTGTACACATTATTCATGTAATATACAGACTTGATTACTTTGTTTAATACTTAGTGAAGAAAATGTGTCTTTTTACATCATAGTCTTCTACGCTGGTAGAAGTTTCCTGAGGAAGGCTTTTTTATCTGTGTAAGTCTTGGGTACTGTAAACTTTTTTGTTTCTGATTTTATGTTGAGTCAAATATGGCCAATGATTAGCATTCGGGATTGAAAATCAGAGGACCCATGGATCGTATTCGGTTATTATAAAATTTTGTCCAGCATGTTAGATCCATCAGTGAGTTATAAGAATGAAGTTGAATTCAACTCTTTGATTTAAAACAGTCCAAGAGTTGACAGTGGATGCTGTTGACTAACTGCTTCTGTCATTAAAATTAGGTTAAAAATAAGTTGAATTCAACTCTTTGATTTAAAACAGTCCAAGAGTTGACAGTGGATGCTGTTGACTAACTGCTTCTGTCATTAAAATTAGGTTAAAAATAAGGGATGTCTTGCTCTGGTAGGCCTTATGTGGCTTTGCATGTATGAATATGTGAAACAAACACAAAAACAAATGAAATTTTCATTTTCCAAATTAGTTATTGGTTGAATGTAACTGTATGTATAAATTATTAATCTTGTGAGTGTTCTAATAATTATTACTTACAAAATGTCTATTTTTACAAAATTATTTCATTTTTATTGTTTTATTTCAGTTGTATAATTATGAATATTTTAAATTTGTAGTTAAGTAACAAGTTAATAGCTAGCACAGATGAATAGATTGCACATTATGTAATGAAAGATATTTGTCTCAAAATTTAATAGTTGTAAAATACGTGCTGCAATTATTCTGTATAACAAAAATGTTTTACGAGATTTAAAAACTGAAATCTTTATGCAGGTCACAAAAGTGCCATATTAAAAATGTTAACCTGTGCAACTGAGAAATGAGAAATTAATACCAGACTAGTTTTGCACTAGTTATTATTCCAGTTCTGTCAAATAGTTTGTTTTTTATTTTACTATTCATTTTAACTGTTAAAGTTATGCTAGATAATGTTTCTATTTCAGAGAGCTATTGAGCCACCAGAAGTCAAACATGAGAGGCTATTTTTAGTATCTGTTCTTGGATTTTTTGTAAATATAATAGGAATATTTGCTTTTCAACATGGCCATGGACATGGTCATTCTCATGGAGGTATGTTTAGTTGTTTATTCATAACAGTGAAGAAGGTTAAGAAATCTAGATAAAATATTTCATGTTTATAATTTGTAAATGAAAGACTCTAAAGTCATCATAAAATCATTATCTACAGTAATAAAATGTGTTTTTAAATCTAACATTTAATAAAATTATTGATAATGTGTTTCAGGAGAACATTCCCATGACCATTCACACACTCACTCCCATAACCATGGACATGAACATAGTCATGGTTATGGTAAGTATTTGTCTTTTTGACGTTTTTTTGTGAAACTTATTTTACTCTACCTTGTTTTGTGTCTTAACATTATTGCTGGCATGTTAAAGTTAATTTCACATAATAACTACTGTTGTCAACTCAAGAATAATTATATTTTTGCAATATCGTATCCTACCACAGCCTGATGTTTACTAGCAGTGATTAGAAATAAGGTCTGATTTCCAATATAAATTGTAATTTACACAAATAATGTTTTAAGATTTCACAGTGAAACATTAATTGACATTTTTTAAGATTAAAAAAAATAGTATTTACAGTCAATTGTTAAGTTAATAATTAACTAAATTGATATTAGTCTCTTTGGTTTATATTTTGTAATCAAATACCAGCTGAACATGGTTGGTCCACTCCAGAAAAACTTTAAATACTCTGAGCTATATTCTGGTGCACTAGATGATATCGTTTATGCTTTTGCTAACTATTACACAAGAATAGCTTTAAAACTGTTAAGAAACTGCTACTTTTTTGGAAAAACATATCTGTGTTTTGTTACATAAGTGATTTCCCTTTCCTTTTCAAGCTTTTGTTTTGCACATACCTTGATTGCCTCTATTTTTATGAGCTCGTATGTGGTTTGATCATTAACTATTAAAAAATAACTGTAGAAACATCTGTAAAGAAAATTCAAATATGATTAGGTGTAGCAAGAGTTAGGCTTTTCACACATTGTAGGCTTGAGTAGAAGTTAGGGCTTTTGTGAGAAATTTTCTAGTCAGAGCTCTTGTAACAATGACCAAAAACCTTCAATGGGAATGTTTTAAAGACTTGAAAATAATCCACAGTACAGAAACTTCATTTAGTTTAGATGATCTTTTTGTTTATGAAAGTATTTTTTGTCTAAAAACTATGGAAATTTTGTTTCAATGAGAAAACATCAGGTTAGCTAGGCTCAGTAAGTACAATATGTAATGGCAAACTTTTGTGATGATTTAAATCTTTATTTACTGAATAATATTTTTAGTTTTTTGTCAAACAACTATATAAATTATTTAATATATAATTTATTGAAAATAAACTATTTGTTAGATATAAACTATTTTGACCAAGGGTATTGCTGCAAAAATATTATCTAGTCTGAAAAGGTAATGGTGATGGCATTTTTAGAAGTGAGGTCCAGATTCACTGATAAACATTTTTAGTTTTTGTTGTGTTTAGTTTATGATTTATAGCCACAACTGATAACTACTGTAATCTGTAAAATAAAATATAAACTGAAATGTGTTGATAAATATCAATTTAGTTGAAACACACTGGATATATAAAACTGATCAAATTGATATTAAAAGAAGAAAACGAGTATTTTTAATGTTTATCTAAAACATTATTTTACAATAACAGTTTTGAAATACTGAATCAAATATTAATGTTTTAACCAAAATTTGATTATTTTTATTATGCTTATCTGATGTTTCATACAATTTAGTAAAGTGCTGCACTGTGAGAAAAAATAATAAATATCAGCGACACCCTGTCTGATCCAGAAAGAGCTTAAATTCTTAATTCAAAAATTATCATTCATAATTATTTTGGAAGTGAAGCCTCATTTCAATCTACATTTCAGATAATTATTTAATCAATCATAATTAGAATACTATTTGTTTCTTTGTTAACTGATTTTAGTGTTTCATTACTGTGAAAGGAAATATGGAACTGGCACCTCTTGTAAGTCTAGCTGAATTTATAAACTAAATTGTAAAATAAATGGAATGTTGTTGGAAAATATTTGGTTTGTCTTGTGCTTAGATCCAGTGATCTATATTGCTTTCCTTGATCTCTTTCAGGGTATGGAAGGGGAGTTATATGATACAAAAAGTCATGAGTTTTTAACGTGTATCTGTTTATTATATAGTTTATGTTGTAAGGTTTGTACTATAATAAGATTTCTTAAGCTTTTGGAACAAATCAATCAACCATGGACTCCATCAATTTGACCAACCACATGACCTCTTTATACTCATTAAAACCCTTATAGATTTGATATTACTAATTTTTAATGTAATGTGTACATCTTCATGAAATTTAGCAGTCTTTCAGTAGATATTATAAATCTTTCATATATAAAAAATCATATTTTGTATTGAGGTATTTTTAATATAAATAATTTGTCTTGACTCATCCATGTGCAAAATGATTTTCATGTTAAGATTAAAAATACTTTTCTTCGTTTCTGAAATCTCATTTCATTTGTGTAATCTCTTAAACCTCCAAAATACATTTCGGTTGTGAATTCTTATTTTATGGTTGACATGTGTGTGGACTGACATGCCACATTTTGGAAAGAGAGAGAGAGGAAAAACAAAATTTGTACATCCATATTTGTCTGGTTGTAGTAACATTTTTCAATTGAATTTTTATATTTATAATGGTGTTTTGTTAGGAGCATCTACTTTTTTGAAACAAGCTGCAGACAGTGAACAGTAATTTTAAATATGAGACACTGTTATCTTGAACACCCATATATCCAGAATTTATACTGCTGTAACCTGTTCTACTGCTACAGTAGGAGTCCAAACAGATCTTACTCTATCCCTTACACAATCTTCACCAGCATATCTTAATGAAACACTTGTCAAAATTGACACAATTTATGAATTAGTGTCTCCTTCCAGTCATTGCCAAATTTCACCTTCTTCACTTGAAGATGTTTTCTTGGGGATCTCCCTCTCTTGATACATCAAAAATTAAACAAACCACTTGTCCGCACCCTCAATCATTAGTACATGTACGAATAAATTTGAGCTCAACCATTTGAGCTAAAGCAGGATCCATAGAGGGCTGTAGACTCACATCCAATAAAGAAAAAAAATGCAGTCGTAAGCAGAAGACTCATTTTCTCATCATCTTACAAGAGATTGGCTGTGATCAGTACCACTTGACCCATGTACCTCAGTGAAAGTTGGTCCAGGCCAACTGGCTTTCTTTCACTACTCTCTTGGAACTTGATCATGCCATCTTATGTGAATCATCCGTAAATGGTTGTATAGCAGCAGTAACTAACAGTATTATACAAGCTGCTTTTCAATGCATCCCTAAAACCTCAACATGTTTCCCATGGCATCCTCGCCCTTCGTGGAATTCTGCCTGTTCTATAACACGAAAAACTCAGAAACGTGCTTGGGATAAATTTTAAAGATACTCCACGCTCTCAAACTACATTGCACTTTAGCAGTTAGACATCAAAGCCAGAAGGAATCTTGGATTTAATACACCTCCAGCATTTCTTCAGTCACCAGCACAAAAGTTATATGGGATAAGATCTGGAAGGTGAGTGGAAAATATACTTCTGTCCTCCTTATCTTAATAACTGATGGCCACGAAGTTGCAGATGCACAAAGCATTACCAATACTCTTGAGGACGTTTTCTATCATGTATCTTGCTCTTTGAACTTATCCCCTTCTTTTTTAGTCATTAAAACATAGGCAGAGTATCTGCCCCTTTCCTTTTCAACTGACCATTCCTATGACTACAATCGTCCTCTTACACTGGTGGAACTCAAACTTGCAATTCATTGGTCTGGCAATACATTAATCGGACCTGATAATATACATTATGAGATGTTATGCCACCTTTCCCAGAACTCTCTTACTGTTCTCCTAGCTGTCTAATCAGATATGGCAGGAAAATGTCTATCCATATGCTTGGTGACAAGCTATCATACTCTCTATTCTGAAACCTGGGAGGGATCCAACAATTCCTTTGAATTACCATCCCATTGCTTTAACAAGTTGTTTCAGTAAAATCTCAGAGAAGATAATCAATGCCTGCCTCATTTGGTTTTTTGAATCAAACAACCTTCTCTCACCTACTCAGTGTGGGTTCCAAAGACAATGCTCTAAGATAGACCACTTAATTAATGCCATCAGTGAACAGCTACCCCTACAGTTTCAAACAGTCTTTTTGTTGATGACTTTCACATTTTGTGTCAGTCATTAAACATGAGGTTTATTGAACAACAACTACAAACTTCAATCAATCAGAAACTGAAGTGGACCATGGAAAATGGTTTTAAACTTTCACTCTATAAAACCATTTGTACACATTTCTGCTGTAAAAGGGGAATCCACCCAGATCCATAACTCCAGCCTGATTATGTTGTACTTCCTGTCGTCCCTGAGGCAAAGTTCTAAGGTCTTATATTTGATTGTAAATTAAATTTTATATTGCACATCAAGCAACTTCATATCAAATGTCTAAAAGCATTGAACATTCTCCATGTCCTCTCTTCTACTTCTTGGGGAGCAGATCAATACTCCATGCTTAAAATGTATTGTGCCCTTGTCCAATACAAACTTGACTATGGGTCTGTGATTTATGATTCTTCCAGAACCTGAGCACTACAAATGTTGGATCCTGTCCATCATCAGGACCTTTGGGTTTGTATTGGAGCTTTTTGTACTTCTCCCGTTGCAAAGTCTGTATGTGGAATCTCATGAACCTCCTCTATATATTTGCCATTTGCAACTGCCTCTAATGTATGCTTCCAAACTTTGATCCTTACCACAGCATTTTAGCTGGAGTTGTGTTTTCCAACCACACTTTTTAATTACAGAAACTCTGCCATTGTTCCTTTTAGTCTCTGTATCCAGGCACAATAAGAAGAATTGGATTTGAATAACACTGCAGTTTCTTCAAATCAGCCTATTCCATCATGGCAAATTACTGGCCTCAGTTGTAACTTATCTTTGAGCCATCTGAGGAAAGCAAATACACCCAATTGGAAATATCTCTCTTTCTTTGCTAAACATCTTTCATATGATCCATCCATTCCTATATATACAGATGGTTCAAAGTTGGGTGACTCAGTGGGCTTTGCCATTGATTGTAGCACACAGACTCCCCTCTACAGTTTCTGTTTTCACTCCTGAATTGTATGCTATCTTTCTTGCCCTAAATCATATCGAAATAATGTAATATACAAATTGTACAATATATATGGACTCGCTCAGCTGTCTATTGGCCCTGGAATCATTCCATGATAGTCACCACCCTCATCTCATCAATATCAAAAACAAACTAGCCATCTTTCTCTATCTCTGTCCTATTCTTTTGGATACCAGGTCATGTTGGTATTTGTGGGAATGAGCTGGCCAACAGAAACAGCAAAGTCTGTTCTGGATCTATCATTCCAGTACCCATTCCATACAGTTATCAAATCCAGACTGTACACCAGATGGTAGGCAACCTGAAATGAGCAACACAATAACAAGCTTTTTCAAATCAAACCTTCTCTCGGTCTTTGGCCCTCTTGCTTATGTAAGGATTGAAGAGAGGAGGTTGTTTTGGCAAGGGTATGCATTGATCACAGTTTTTAACCCACCACTTTCTTTTATCTGTGTGTGGTCCATGTGGTACTCAGATCACAATCATCTTCATTTTATCATCATGCCATAATTACAACCTAGAACGATGACACCATTTTAAAGATATTTTAAGGTAGGTTTGCCCTTGATGTTTGCCCATGTTATAGGGGATTCTGCCCATCTCACTCATGTTGTTACATTTTTAAGAGCCATTGGCCTTTTACCCTTATTTATTAGATCTTTTATTGGACTATATAGTGTTTTAACAGAATTTCTTTTACACAATTCAATTTTTCTTTTGAACTGAACCCAGGACTGGAAAGGCCAACTTCAGGTGACTTGACAGCAAGGATGTACTTCTTGCTTTAGTCTTCCTGGCAGTTCCTAATTTTACATATTTTATTTTTTCCTATAATTTCCCTATACCTATGCTGTACCATATCTTGTCTGGCACAGCTTTGTGCCA
This sequence comes from Carcinoscorpius rotundicauda, assembly GCA_011833715.1. NCBI lineage: Eukaryota > Metazoa > Arthropoda > Merostomata > Xiphosura > Limulidae > Carcinoscorpius > Carcinoscorpius rotundicauda. Next base: position 108,132,563 of record CM022393.1, read on the forward strand.
AATTAACATTGAATGCCTACCTACCTAGGTTATGAAAATGAAATTTGAAAATTAAGATGAAAAAAAGTATCATGAAAATCATGTTAGTTTAAGTCTGTCTGACTAATGTAAATTTAGAGACAGTTTTTTAATGAAAATACTTCATTAAAAATTGTGATTTGTGTGTGTGTAAAACACATTTGTGATTTTTACTAAAGCTTACTAAATTTCATGAAGATGCACAAAGTAAGTTTAACATTATTATAAGTATTAATTCTTCAGTGAATTGACTTCTTATCTTAGGGTTAAAGTCATTGTTGTGTGTCCAGTTACATTTGCAAATGGTCTAGTGTATTTATTTAACAAGTACACACTGTTATGTATCTTCTACATACAAGTTTTTGGCTATATTGTTCAGTAATTTGCATGTTAGATATTAACTCTTTCCTCAAAATTAATTTAACTTGATTATGTATGTATTTCTGAAATATTTATGAATTTGTTTCAAAATTCTGTTTTTAATTATCTACTGAAGTATATAATGAATGATAAATGCTTGGGTGTAGGACTGGAGGATTACAAGCATGATGACCATCATAAGATAACTGAAGCTCCACATAGTCAAATCATGGAAGGTTAGTTTCTTTGGAGTTGGGTGTTTTTATAAAGTAGAAACACTTGATAAAGTAAAATTGTAGCTTTCAAGGTATTATATGTTTTGTATGAGTATTTAGTTTTTTATCAGATATATCCAATTATTGTATGTCAGGTTATTAACTTGTATGCTATTACAATCTAAGTTTTTTCTCAGTTACATTAAACTGTACCTCCATCCATCAGATAGATAATTTCATTAAATGAGAACAATTGTGAATAAAACTGGAAACTACCAAAACAATATGAGTATAAAGATTTCACTTTTGTGAAAAACATTTACAGGTTTTTTTCTTTATTGAGCTAGCCCTTTTTATTTTCTTGAAATTCCCTGTTAAATGTTTTGGGATTTTATTTTAATACATGTAATTTGATATGCAAACTAGAAGTAACAAATTAATATAGTCAAATTACAAAAAAACATTGTGGGGGAAAAAACAACTATGTTAGTTTTGTTAATAAAAGGCAGTTGTTGGATTTTCATATATGGTTTGCTTGGATAAGAAAACCCAATTTTTTGTCTGGATTTCTGTGTATTTCAAAAGGTTGCCCCAAGTAATTTGGTCATAGTACATTACTTGTTATTTAATATAAGATATGCTCTGGGCAATTTATCACAATAAGCAAAATAAGACCCTTCAGCCAACTAAGTTTCAAAATGAAGAAGAGGGGAAAATGTTAAAATTGAGAATAAAAAACAAACAAACAAACAAATGGAAAAGAGTGGGAACAACAAATAGAATAAAGATATTTTATATATTAATTACTGGGTTTTACTGCATGAACTGTTCTTCTGTTTTTGTTGTCATGATGTTGACATTATGAGAAATTGGAGAAGAATTTTATAAACTTTGATTACATTTACTCTTGCTTACATCTTGAGTAATATTGTAATTAATTATTAATACTATTTACTTGTACTTCTTTGGACTAATTAATCATGTAAGTGAATACATGAAAATAATAAATGCATATTGTTTACCTTTATTACAGGTGTATTTCTCCATATCCTTGCTGATACCTTGGGGAGTGTAGGTGTAATTGTATCAGCTGTTCTGATGAATCAATTTGGTTGGATGATCGCTGATCCTATTTGTTCTATGTTTATATCCACATTAATTGGTTTTAGGTAAGCAAAGTTCTTTATCGAAATGAAGTAGTGAAATGATTTTCTCTTTTTACTTAACCCTTTTCAGATTGGTCAATGGTGAAAGGCCATTTCATCACATCCATTGACTCACACTTGAAATGTTATTGAACTGGTATGTTATTAAGTTTGGTATCAGACTGTAGATTATAATTGAAATTTTTATATAATACATTATTTAATTTTTAATTTAAAAGTAAATATTGATTAACAACTCACCTAAATGTCAATTTCTGTGTATCACATGAATGTTGAATGTAACAGTGGTTCAAACTAGGTATTTTTGATGTCAAAACAAAGTATAGTTTTTGTGAGAATTAGGAACTTGAATTACCAATATTGGCAAACTAGAATATAAAATAATCTTCTATTTGCTGAGTTATCACTATATTTTGTGAATTAGACACAGTGGCCTCTCTCACCTTTTTCCATTTTTGGAAACCTTTCCTTATATCCATTGGCATCTATATATGACATATGAATAACCTTTTGAAAGCTCACAACATTCTTTTAGTGATATTTCTCAGCCATTTTTAAATATAACAGCAGCATCTCTTTCTTTCAAGACGAATCTTCATGCTGATAAGTTTAGTCTTCAGCTTTTTCGAAATTCCATGTTTTTTAGACACAAATACAGCTTTGTTACTAAACTTGAAAAATTATAATAAAATTATATGGTATTGATATAGTAATTTAAGATATATTGTTATTCAAGTGTGTGTGTGTGTATAAAAAAAACCTAAAAAAATTATTTTATTTCACAACCTTTCCACATGCAGAATTTCTTGAACTGTTCAAACTTTGTTTGCAAGGTACAACAAGTAGCAACTAAGCACAAAAAGTATAATTGGAAAAGATAATTGTTTACATTATTTCCTGATTTACTATTCTGTTTTAAGACCAGTTTAAAAACTTGTTCATAAATAGTTATAATCTGTATACATATATAATATATATATCATTTTCTCTGTCATTTAGTCTGATTTTCTTTAGGTAAAGCACAAATAAAATATCAGTTTCTGAACAAATGTGTTTGGAAGTGAATATGTATTGTTTTACTTTTATACTACACACTGATTAGTAAGTAAGCATAATGTATGTTTTATAAACACATAAGGAACTTTTTTTATAATTTAAAACTAAGGCTATGGAATAACATAGCATAAGAATTATGTACCTGAATGTGTAAGTGTAACTGATACTGTTATTATAGTAATTTTAATTGGAGTAACCACTGTTACTTGCATCTGATAACGTATCTTCATTGCTTGAATCAGAATTACAGGTAGTTATTTTCGTTCATTAAATAAAGCATACTTTATGTGTATCTTGCTGTCCAACAACTGAAAAATGGCTGCAGAAAGAAAAATTGTTCAGCATGTGTTTCTGGTGCAAAATTGTTCAAACATTTTGTGAGTTGTATAGAAACACATGTATAAAATCACAGATTTGGTAATGGGTGATACAAGTTATATAATTTGATCGAAAAAGGTATAAAACTACTTATTCTGTAATTAGCTTAAGACTGCTTCATCCAGTATTACTGAATATGCAGTATTATGTGTATTGTTTGATTCCCAATAAATAAGAAACCCAGTAAACAACCTTTTGGAAATACAAAAGCTGTATATCTTTAGGGATAAATATTTTTGTATTGTCTGTGTGCATAAGTACGAACATTGTAGGAGTCACTGTGTCAGTTAATTTGATGAGCCATAAAACTGGAACAACCAAATTCTGAAAACAATCAAGTTATTCTTTTCTTTTGATTTATCTTACTTAGTACCACCAATTTATTTCAAACTGTCAGTTTGTAAAGTTAGGCTTTCCAACTATATTTTACTGATTGAAATGCAGTTGAAAAGAATGTATTTATTTACAATTCCTCTATGTTTCATTAACATGATACCATCTTTCGATCTACACTCATTATGTATTTATTGTGTTATATTGTACAAATTTAAGAGAAAGACACTCATAACCACTATAGTAATAATTTTATTACAACAGATTGAGTTCCTACTAACCATAATTTTAACACTTAAACAACAAGTTATTTCATTAGAACTTTCCATTTTACATTGTCGTATAGAAAAGAACCGATAAAAATTCTTAAGATTTTTATCTACATTTTTGCTAATTTGATTTATCAGCTAAATATTTTTTTGAATATTTTTTCAAATTTTATTAGTTTCATGTGAAGGAGTATGGTTCTTAATAGTTTGATTTCATTAAACTATTTTCACATTAAATCTGTTTCAGTGTTTTACCCCTTTTGAAAAATTCTGTTTGTGTCCTAATGCAAAGAACTCCCTTTGAGTTGGATAAAGTTCTTCCATCATGTTATCAGAGGGTAAGTAATATTTCAAAAGTACATTTAGCTTAAAAATTAATTCACTAAAAACATGAATAAGTTTGAACAGAGGCTATGTGATCACTAATTCATTATTCAGGTTTGTATTTTCTTTAAATTACTCAAAATTTTGTCTTAAAGGAGCACCTCAGTTTTATTTATTAGCTAAATAAGTGACATTTTTCAGTGACTACATCCTAAATTGACATCTTTATGTTGTGATGTAGAAGTAACTAATGTCCGATTACAGTGATGATGTGGCACAGTTGTATGCTCATATGTGAATTATGTGTTTTTTGCATAAAAAGGTTTCATGTGTGATTTAAAAGTTTTTACAGATTAGAAACAAAAATACATCACTGAATTAGCAAGCTCATGCAGTGGAATGTGAAATAAGCCTAAATATGTTATTATATTATCTCTCTTGTTTGGGGTCGTAAAAGTTCATGTCACAAAGTCTACTGAAAGATGCTTTGCAAAGTTATTTAATGAAATTTAAAATTTTATTGGATAATCAGCATGGGAAAAATGCTTTTTCTATTCTTTTTACTGCTTATATAGATGATGGTGCAGATGTAGTTTTGTATATCTAAATTTTTAGAAATCATTTGACGAGCTGTCACCTGAAGGCTTTTGAAAAAAATTATTTCTATGAGCATGAGAGATAAGTTAAATTGGATAGAAGAAAGTAGAGGCATGTTACAAATGGAGTGCTATCAGATTGAATTAATTTCACAAGTGAGGTATTTCAGGGCTCAGTCTTAGGACCTCTGCTCTTTTTTATTTGGATCAATGACATAGGTGAAGGAATGGTCAATAAATTACTTCAATATATTGAAAGTATCAAGATTTTACATGTTGTTGGCTGTGAAAAAAAATGGTGCTACTTCAGAAAAGGATTTGAATTATTTTGTGACTTGGACAAATGAATAACTGATGGCTTTTAATTATAATAAATGCAAGGTAGCATGTGGGATATCATAGTTTTAGTTATTGGTAAACATTTGTTAGGCCACATTTGGTGTACCATATTCCATGTTGACAGCTTAACTTAAGAGGAACACTGAACTTTCAGATAGGATTCATAGAAGGACAAGTTAAGATCTTTGAAATTGCTTTGTCTAGAAAAAAGAATTTTTCATTTTTATTTATATATTTTTTGTACTGAATGGAGAGAATGGTAGGAATTGGAAGTACAAATATGAATTTTAATGGGGTAGGAAACATCTTCAGATAAGATAGTTTTATTTTTGTAACAGAGTAGTTGGCTTTTGGAATGATTTGTTCATGATTGATGTGTGCAGTTCGCTTAAGGAAAAGCTTGATAAATGTTCAAATGGTAAAGATTAGCTTTGAGTGTGAATATTTTAAAGTAACTTAATGGGTCAGACATGTGTATTATACAAGTTTTAATTTCAAAAGGAAAGGTTTGAATAACTTCTCAATCTTCCTTTGTCTAGGTAATGTGATATCTGTTCAATCCAGCCTGCAATTTTCCATTTTTACATTATCCCTCTATAATACCCTGAGCTAAGCCTAAATTACTAAATATAGCATGAATATTACCCAGACAAGGTTTAATTTTCATAGCCTTCAATCTTCTTAATTTACAGAAATAAATATCAGAAAGTTTAAGCCTATTTGCCACTCTCTCCTATCACATCCTTTTTTTTTTCTTTTTTTTTTTGGAGATTATAGATAATTCTCTCTGTTTGCTATTATATCATTTATCATCTATAGAAGGGCAATATTCTAATTTACTTTAATATGAAATGCTACCTTGTTCTTACTAGACATTTTTATTTATTTTGTCCACAGATTTAATTACATCTCATGAATTTAGGTCAAACAGCTATGGGAATTTGTGATAATGAGAAACCCACTTTATTTTAAAGTCTATACCAACCATCTTGAGAATACAGCTATGGGAATTATTTTATGACACTTGTACTTACGTTAGAAAGAAATTAAATCATTATAGTTACAGGATATAATTTGTTTTGCGTGTATAATATGTTCATAAATGCATATTTTAAATGAATAAATAAATAATTATTATTTATTACAAATATATATAATTATATTATATTATATGTAATATATATATATATAATATATTATAAATTATATATAATATTATAAATAATATTAACTGTGTTACAAAAAAAATTAGGTGTATATTTTTGTTGTTTGTTACAAAAGGAAATAAAACATAAAAATTAGAAACTTATTAGGTTAGTTAATAACAAAAAGAAAAATTTTTTCACAAGGTATACTTACAATTACCTTCTGCTTTACAACATTTCATACAATAACTTGAGATATACTTTCATTGTGTGATTAACAAGTTGTATCATGGGATTGTTAGTTAAACATCATTCATAGAGCAATAAAAGAATAGGATAAAACAGATGTAAATGTTATAAGTCTTAAGGTGTTTAAAATAAATAATAGTAATTTTGTTACAGCCTGCAGTTATCCTTTTGAAAAAAATTATTTTTTTACAGTGGTTATAAGGTCAGTTAGATTGACTGAGTCCATATAGCATTAGAATAAAAAACAGCAGATAGAATATGCAACTTTACTGAAAAAACATTTAATATTCATTGAGAGGGTTTAAAGGTTATGCAGATGAAACCTGAAACTATAAGATTAAAATAAAAATTATTTTTAACCTTAACATGAAAATCATCTTCTACTCAAACAAAGCAAGAGTCTAAGTCACATATTGACTCCATATATTCACAAATAAACATCTTCAGTGAAAATACTTATTTGAAAATATCTGATTTTTGGTATACAAAAAACATAATACCTACTAAAAGCTTATCATATCTAATTAAAATAACCTTTAAATACTACATTATATTATTTATACTTTTATGGTTACCTTGTGATTACAAGAAGGTTGCAAGGTTCAGTAATTACATAACCCATGTAGAGAGAGAATTATTGTGGTTTGTTTATGTCATGAAAATCTCACTTCTGAAAGTTGTAAATAGTGTTTTTTTTTCATTATTTTGATATACAGTTAATTTATTATGTCTAGACTTAACTTCTGTATCTTCATATTTTTGTTTGCTGACTTACAGGTTATGCAGTTGGAAGGAGTATACAGTGTGCACGAACCACACTTTTGGACACTTTGTAGTGACGTTTTTATTGGGACCTTGAAATTGGAAGTAGCTGCCAAAGCAGATGCTAAGTACATTCTTAGTCATACTCACAATATATTTACTCAGGTGAAAAGGAAATATTCTCTATTAGTTTGTAATATTCTTTATGTAAATATATTTTATAAATTTATCTTATTGTGAACAAATATATGATCCATTAACCTCTAGATTCATACTAATAACCTCTTTTACACTTAAATGGGGTATTCTCCTATGTACATATGTGAAATATCTTAGTTTATTCCTGCTTCTTAAACACATTATGCAATTTTCGTGAGGCACTATGCTTAATTGATTTACTTTAAACATTTATGCTTTTGTAAATATTTCACACCAAATGAAATGTATTTAAGGTTTAAAATGGAATAATTATTGTTTTTACAATATAGCTTTCAAGTTTTGAAAAACAATGAAAAAATTATACTTTGTGATCTGGTTTGATACTAATATTTTATTTGTAGAACTTTAATGGTGTTGATAAAAAATAAAACTTTGAGCACAATATTAAAAGGACTTTTTCTAGTACATGGTGCTTTTATGTAAAAATACATGACTAAGTTACTGCCTTAATTTGACTCTAAATTAGGGGTTCCTACACTTCCCATCACAAGGCACTCAGAACATTTCACATCATAACTGAGCTCTAGTCTGTACTAAATAACTCTTCAGCAGCAGTGTACTTTAACCCTTTCATGCTAGTACTTCTTTAAACACCTTTACTAACAAGTTATGTGAAAGAAATTAACATTGCAACTTGTGTTATAATTTGACACTTTATGTTATACAAGTTTTAAGTCTTATTTCAAAAGAAATTGTGAAAAAAATAATTAGAACTTCAGATGTGACATGACCCACAAACTATGAAAAAAATCAATTTTGGCACTTTAATTTTTCTTCAAGGTAATCCCCATCAGATACATGTATATCTCGACAATACATTTCTTTACTTACCATATTGACACACACACATTTTAAAATTCTTCAGGTGAATACTGTGATTACTAGTTATAGATTTTTTTCAAGCTCTGAAAAGTGCTACTCCCACTTTGTATACATTTATTAGAGCATTACAGCTTACGTATAGAAGTTACATACATATCTATACAGTCATTAAAAAATTATTTTGAAATTGGCATGCAGTTTTTGCCATGGGATAGATGTAACTGTCTGCAGTATCATTGACTGTTTGATTGACAGTAGCACTTGTGGTTGTTTCTCACCTAAATATGTTACAGTTAGAGATGCAGTTAAATTGTATTTAGATATTACTTTTATATCTCAGTTTATTACGTATAATTTAAATTCTGCAGTGCATAACTGAAAGATTTAATTACAAATGCTTGTAGCAAGAGTGTGAACCTTATTTGTGTACATGCAACAATTTACCCTTACACATTTTTATGGAACCCTGAGGGTCTACAGTCCTCAGTTTGGGAGTCCATGCTGTAGATAACTATTGATTATAACTAACCCCATAAACCCATTAGTCTTTCATAATATGAAAAGTATATTTCAGTTAGAACTTATAAAGAAAATATGGAGTAAGAAATATAAAAACATTCCCACATTCTTTGCAAACAAACTTTTACAGCTAAAATATCTGCAGGTTCACACTATTAGAAAGCTACTACTGGGTAGAACTTTATCATAACAACTAAGCATATTATGTTGTAACTTTCTATTGTATTTTATGCATTGAACTTCTTAACTAAGTTATTGAAATCTTAAAAAGGAAAATTATTGCTTAAATTTTTTGTTTTATTAATTTTATTCTAAAAACAGGTATAATTTTTAGGCAAATATTTTGAATATGAGATAGAATTATGTATAGAAATAATACTGTATATGAATCCCAAAAATAGTGTCTTAGTTTCACAATTTATGTATTTTATAAAATATGTGGCCTGGAATTGGAACAAACCTAATCAAAATATGATAAATTGGAGAAGCTGTAACTGCATTAAACAAATTGAACAAATACTTAAAAATGTTATCATAAAAATGATGATAGATTGACAGATTATGTTTAAAGAGTAAAAACGAATATATATGCCATTAATTTATCTTACAACTTATTCTAATGTACCAGTTTAAAAACATGTTTTTGTGATAAACACAGGAATTCCTTTTGGTTGTTTTGAAAACATTTTTAAGTTTCTTTTTCTAAACATATAGAACAAATTGGGGTTTGAGAAACCAAACCATGAAGTTATTTTTGTGTGTGTGTATATGTGTAAACATATAAACTTTTAATTAAGTAATACTAAATGTTAATTTCTTTATCAGTCACTTAAATTTCTATAAGTAGATTAATTGTTTTGCATCATGACAGATTTTTCCAAAGCAATTCATCCCTATCACACCAAACATGCTCACTCTTTCAGCCGTGGGGGCATTATAATGTGACAGTCAATCCCACTACCTGTTGGTAAAAGAGTAGCCCAAGAGTTGGCAGTGGGTGGTGATGACTAGCTGCCCTCCCTCTAGTTTTACACTGCTAAATCAGGGACAGCTAGTGCAGATAACCCTCGTCTAGCTTTCCACAAAATTTAAAACAAACCCATGCAATTCATGATAATGGATTCTGAATTTTATTTTTCCCTCCAATATCACAAATGCTACAAGATCATTGTATTTCCATGCACATTGGATAATGACTGCAGTGTTAAAAATTGTCTGAGTTTTGGGTTGAAACGTAAGTTGGATTATCTTAAAGAGTATAAATTTGGAATGGTTCATTGGTCTGTTTTGAACAAATATAAAAGTTTTTGTCGTTCAGAAATTTTAAAGGTTAAAATTATTAAAGCTGTTATAGTTTGCCCTGTAAGGTGTAGTAATGGCAATTGTCTTTTTGCAGGTTGGAGTACGTCAACTTTATGTACAAATAGACTATGCGGGTATATAAGGACCAGTTTCCCACTTCCAAGATTAATTTCAGTTGAATGCTAGTACTTCCAGGCTGTTTCTTGTCAACAAACAAAAAAAGACATTCCTTTGTTAAATTCTTATTTTTTTGTAATTTTTGATCATTATTTTCTTAATGGCATTAAGAGTCTTTGTTGAGAGATGTAATTTCTGTTATGAAAGAAGTTTCCATGTTATACAATTAATATTGGTAAAATTGTAAAGTGTTTATAAGAAATGTTGTATTTTTAAAACTGTTCAGTTTAATTGAAAGAATGATAGTACCTGTCCACATTAAATAACAAATTAAATATCTTAGTTACATTACAGAGAAAGTTTAATGTACACTTAGAAAAAAAAATGCTTTCTACTAGTACAGCTCTGTTACAATTTGTTTGCTATATAATGTTCTTTTAAAATACATACCTGTACATGTATGTACTACTTACAAAGGCATCTAATGATGTCAACTTTTTGACTGAGATGATCTACACTGAAATTTTAAATTTACCTATCTAAAGGGTGGTAACAACTAGTTTGTTTGAAATAATAAACTGGTTGTCAAATAAGAATTTGTGTGTGATAACTGTTTTTAAGCAGTGAAATTTGTGTTGTGATTTTGAGAATGTATTATTATTTAGAATATGCTTTTATTTTCAATAATGGTAACAGATAAATGTGAATGTGAAAATATTGAATAATTTAGTAACTTGTTTTTATTTGAAGAAAAAAAAAGGGTACATTCTTGTGGACAAGCCTTCACCTTGTGTAATTTATTTCTTCAGCTTTATAGTGTTGGCCAGTAATCTAATGAAAGCAAGTTTACTTTTTGAACACAAGAAAGCTTCTGTCTATGGTTAGAAGTAAATAGGTGTTTAAAAGGTATAAAAATAATTTTTAAACTCTGAAACAATTTTGAGTTGAGGAAAAGGAGAGAAAGCAAAGATACCAAAAATTGGGAAAGACAGTGAAAAGAAACAGAAAAAGAATAAGAAAAAAATTATGTTAACTAACAAGTTTCTTTCACAGAAGCCATGTCACTATAGCACTGTTGTCAACTGATCACCTAAGGTGAAAGGATAAAAGCCTTGATAGAGGGTAGAGGAAAAATGTGACTTTCTTTTGTTGGAATAATATTTACCCCATTAATAGAGCAGAAAGTTTTATGAAGTGCTTATTATATGACATATACTTTTCGTCTTACCTGAAAAATTGGATGGCAACTCACTTCAGATGAAATAAACCTTTGTTTCTGAGCAATTCTATTGTAAATATAAACATTTGTTGTAATTTTTTTAATCATGTTTTAAAGTATGAATCTAGTTTGTACCATATAGAAAGTATAAATGTATGTTAATTTGTAAATTTGATATGTTATGTGACATGTAAGGTAAATTGGAAATATCTTTGGTTAAGAACAAGTGTTTATATGGACACACACACACACACACACACACACACACACACACACACACACCATCCTTTGTCTCTGTTGACTCCAGGTTTTTCACCAATGACAATTGCTTCAGTAACTTTTCTTTCTTTGAAGTCTGTTGTCTGGTATAAAGATTTTATGTTGAAAGAGCAAGATTCACTCATTGATGGATGACTCAAGTGTATTTTATTGTTTCCCATTTCATTAGGATGTTAATGTGCTCATTTGTGCAGGTTATGTGATGATAAATATATTTTACTGACATACCTTCCTCTGTGATTGGAGATGCACAACCAAAACATTAGGGCTTAAGTTTTATTTTATCTAAAGTCAAAAGTGATACACTTATTCAAGTATGTCAAAAATACTTCAGTTTGCAAAAGCACTTGGAACTGAGAAATACTTTTCTTTGTGACTAGTGATTTAGTTTATTCAAAAATATTTTTTATATTGCCAATTGTGTTGATAAGCAAAAAATGTGTAAAAAAGTCAAAGACATCAGTGTATTTAAATTTTAAAAGAAGTAAAAAAAAAAGGCCATTTAAGATGAATATTTAGCTTTTGAGTGTCATCAGTATTTTAACAATGACTTTGATCTGTACAAATCTAGATATATTTATGAGAGAAAACTAAGTAAACTTTGCATGTTCTTAAGAAGGTGTTTTTCTTTATTAAGTTACTTTAACTTATTCAGTTCTATGTATTTTATTTAATAAATTCTTTTAGGTTCTTTTTACAGTTTTATTTTATTTTTCCACAATTGGCATAAAATCAGAAGGTTGAATGCACTGCACTATCAGAAGAGTATCAAAATATAAAAAGGTAACAACAGATATCAAAAATTGTAACTAAAATAACCAATAATTAATTTTGCTCAGTTGATAGTTAAATTAAACTCTTTAACTGCTTTCACCTGGAGCTGTGATCATTTTGACATCAACATACAATCCTAAACATACTTTTAGGTGTATAACCTTTATTAAGGTATTCAGATATGAGGACTTGTGTGGCTTCCTAACTCTTGAAAGAGGATACAGCTTTGACCCACTTGTGAATTTCATTTTAAAGTTAAAGAATGGATGTTCAAAGTAGCTGCTGTATGGGACTACTTTGAACAGTCTTTTTCCTTTTAACTTCTGCTCAATAACATCCTCTGTTGGGAGTTATGCTGAACACTAAAATTTATTTGCATTTAAAATCTAATGCAGAAAAATAGTACTACTGTCTCATTGTACTAGTAACATCATGTAGCATACCAGTACACTGAGTATGCTATTTTATTAAAATATAATGATGATATATTATGGTAAACATCAAAAATAGGTCATGTGAGGCATTCATCTTTTATTTGACTGGTGCACCTTGGAAAATGCTTAAGTTTTTTCTGCAAACATAACTTCTTTATCGTGTCTCATCTACATCACTTGCTTCTTTCCCTAACTGGTTTGGTGCGAAGGATCCCTCATAAAGAACCCCACCTGAAACTCATCTTGCATGTTACAAGCTCAATCACATCGGATCACTTTTCCAGTATCATTTCTCTGACTATTATTGTTTCTTACCTCAAACTAACATCATTCATCACAATGGATGCAAAATTTAGATACCACAAAGAAATTTGTTTTTTATGAAACAAGTAATGGGCTATTATACAGGTCTAGAATGTTATTTAACACTTAAGCCACAATTAAGAGGTTTATGTTTTCTTTACTGATGACGTGTTGGGGTAGAAATTTGCAACAGTATCAAAACCTTGATATGAAGATAGCCACTTTAAACCTTTTCTACAAAACTACGCTGCGATTCCTCACAACAATATATTATTCATTTGTTCAATAAATGCTTAAAAAAGAAAAAAACACTAAATATTAAAAAAAATAATGTTTCTGTGCTATAAATAAGGATCGAAACATTTTCATTTGAACTGTTCAATGTAACCCTGGCTGATGGTATATTTACATTAGAAAAAATAAACTTGTGTAGACTTCGTTATGAACCCAAAAGCACTGCATACATACATACATGTGTATTAGTGCTAAAATGAATTTTCATTTAAACCATTCTTCCTTTAATTTTAGATTAAAAATAAGACTTTAAACAGCTTAAAAGATTAAATTTCTAAAAACATCTGTGCACTGATAATACATTCAACTTTAAAGAAAAGTTAAAAATATAATACAAATGACATGGTATTCTGGGAGGAGTATAAAATTTCAATAAATACAACTGTTTATCTATCGCCCGACAAGTGCACGTGACGTCGACGCAATAGTTTTTTTATTATTATTATTTACCTTGATTGCAATAAATCAAAATTATACCATTGATAGCAGTATTACAAAACTAGCCATAAATATATAAGAAGTAATGAGATATGTTTATATATCTATTTTTATGAAAAACGTTGTAAGTAATTAACAAATGTTGTTTTTGAATTAAGCACAAAGCTACACAATGGGCTATCTGTGCTCTGCCCACCACGGGTATCGAAACCCGGATTTTAGCGTGCAAGTCCGCAGGCATACCGCTGAGCCACTGGGGGGCAATTAACAAATGACATACGATTATTAAAAAAGGATACATTTTTCAAAATGTATATTAATTAAAGAATCAAACACTTGACATTGTGACCAAAAATATGTTTTTGGATTTTTTTATTGAATGCATTATATGAATCGTACTGCATTTTTTACTCTTGTAACTACAACTAAAATCAAATTGAGGATATTACTAAACAGGGGGTATAACTTTTTTATTTAGATCCGTCACATAAGTTGTATCAAGGTTTTGGTTGTGGTGGAAAAATTTCAATCCTTACCTGCAGACTCTGGTCATGGCCACTGACGTAAGCACTTTGAATTTCTTTTGTATACTTATTTCCTTATTATACACTAATTGGAATAAAATCAGAAGATTGAATGTGATGCAATATTAGAAGATTACTAAAATATAAAAATCTAACGAAAGATATTACAGCTCATACATAGCTCGCAGTTCATTATAATGTCTGGCATCAAGTTGGCTTGATGAACCTTGGTATTGACGAAAGGCCTCGCTGACACTGGATATGACAGATGTAGTATGATTGGCATATAACGTATTCTTTACTTTCATTCATGGGTTATTAGAATTACTAATGAAGTTTAATTCTATTGACAGTGGTTACTTGATTTACTATGGGAACAAAAAACTAGCTTGTTGGTTCACCAAGTCTTGTGAATGTTAGTTAAATTGCTGTATAATAATAATAACATTAAACAATTGATGTTAAAATTGAAAACAAATAAATGTTTGCATTTGTAATTCACACCTTTAAAAACTGATTTATAAACGACTTAAATGAAACTTGTGATCCCATTTTAATTTGAGACAGTTATATTTATTTGTCCTCTAACTCATTCTGGGCTTTTGGGCTTAAGCCTGTCAGTTATGGTTTAATCAGTTAGGAATTATTTGGGATATGTCAAAAAGTTATTCTAATTTCAAAATGCATAATTTTATAATTCCAATGATTCCTAATATAGATCACTCAGTATGTATGGGAGTGTGGCCACGAGGAAGACTGGTAGGATTTCTTCAGTCAATTCTTTCAATACATGGGGTGTATATACGTTTTATGTACTTTCAATTATTACTGGTATATTTACGACAAACACAGAAACATTATTTATAACTAGTAAAAGATTAATTACATAACTGAATTTTGTCTCCAAATTCCATCACTGAGAGAAATTCCAGGTTTTGGTGTCACCCCAAACACAAATCCATCGCCAACTTCCTACATGCTTCCTACAAATAAAACTTTTATCACAGTTCTTCACTTTATCAAAGCTTACTTTTCTAAATCTAATCCTAGTGTTTTTTTCTATGCCTCTTTCCCACCCACCACCGAGTTCACTAACACCCTCCCTACCCTCATCTTCAATATTTTTATCATGATAACCTTTCTGTTAACCTTTTATGTTTAGGGATTTTTTGTATAGCAATGAAAATGTAAAGCAAGTTTATTAAGCCATACACTGAAGAAATCACACAAACATAGAGATATCAAAGTTTGTTTCAGGTATTCGCCCAAAACTACATAAGAGCTACTCTAGCCTTACTTAATTTTGAAGTAAAAGACTACAGGGAAGGCAACTATATAGTCAACAGCATTCACGTCTAACTCTTGGGCTGTTTTAATCAAATAATTGGATTTTATTGCCACTCTCAAATCGTATCTATGTTCCCAACCAGGTTTGTGGGGCAAAGACCTATAAATCATACAGCTTTGAATCTGAAGTCCAGCATGGCTACACCCGGTTCTAGACACGCACGAGGAAGGGAAGATAGGCAATTAGGAATTATATGAGAGGAGAAACAATGCCTGTCTCAATCACCTTCTATTCATAATCTTACTTTACTCGTAAAGTAATTAGTAGTTAAACTCTGGAACACATCACCATAAATGAACTAAACCACCTAAAAAATTCAATCTTAATGTTATTGATAATTTCTTTTATTAATTTACCTGTGGCTTTTCAATCACACCTAAAGGGAAATGACGATACGCAAAACAGTGTTTATTAGAAATCATTCGAATACATTGAACTACCAAGTGTACTGCAATGAGAAGTTACTAAAAATCCTCACGTTTGCACTAGGCTCTCATTTTTTGTGCTTTTCATGTATCAGAGTAAGTTTCGTACCATTAGCGAAGCACTGAGAAATACATCAGCTCATTTCGAAACAGGTTACTTCAATATTGCTGAATAGCTAAATGTTAAAAGAATGTTTTTTAAATCTCCTGGTATGCTTGAAAGTATTTACTTACAGAGTAAGATTTTAAATGCTGGCTAATCCTAAATTAGACCTCATATAGGCGTTCACATTCAGAAACAGATAAAATTAATATTTATACTAAAATCACATACTTATATTAAATGAATTAAAGGAGTCACACATGCTTTACCAAGCCAGTAACTTTTTCAATTTCACGCTTTTTTTCTTCTCGAAAATGTTATACAAACAGACAAAAAATTACGTAGAATATTTCTGTAAGTCTTTGAATAGTGGCCAAGTTTGGTTGGAAATTAGCTTCTGTCACTCCTATCTTCAAGGGAAGTAATAGAACTTGTTCCAGTAACTACAGACCTATTAGTATTACATCACAAGTAGGAAAAGTTTTGGAAAGTCTGATGAAAGAAACTTTGCTCATCAAATTCACTCATCAAAGTTTAGAATTTTATCGGATTGTCAATATGGCTTCACTAAGGGGAAATCTCGCCTTACAAATCTTTTGACGTGCTTTGAAAATATTACTATATACATAAATGAGGGTAAGATTGTAGATTTAATGTACCTGAATTTTCAGAAAGCATTTGACAAGGTGCCATAAACGGCTCATAAAGAAACATATATATACAGATGGAGTGGATAAATTAACTAATTGGATAAAAGAGTGGATCGGTGGTAGAAAGCATAGGGTTGTTACAAATGGAGTTCAGTCAAACTATGTTAGTATTGCAAGTGATGTGCTTCAAAGCTTAGCTTTAGGACTATTACTCTTTTTGATTTACATCAATGACATAGTTAAAGAAATGGATAGTAAATGTCTTAAAGTTGCTAAATGGTATCAAGGTTTTTGGTGTTGTTATCTATAAAAAGGATGCTACTGTTTTAAAAAAATGCGTGATGACGAGAAAACCCACTTGTAGAGAAAAATGTATAAGTAAAAACGGCTATAAAAACAGAACACAAAAAGTCACCTTCACACGTTTTCGAACACTGCAAATCAAATAAACACAACATAACCATAGAAAAAAAAACAAATACTAAATTAACAAACAAACGCAAAATTAAAGAAGCCTCACTTATACAACAATTCAAGCCCAAAATAAACCAATAAAAAGGAACGTTAGTTGCCTTTCCTCTAGTTTTTCATTGCTAAGTTAAGGACAGCTAGCGCAGATTTTTGTTGTTTAGAATTAAGCATAAAGCTACACAATGGGCTATCTGTGCTCTGACCACCGCGGGTATCGAAACCCGGATTTTAGCGTGTAAGTCCGCAGACATACCGCTAAGCCACTGGGGAGCACCAGCGCACCTACCTTTACCTTTGCACGAACTTTTCAACAAACCAATGTATGTGCTCACTGATAATTATAATAATGTATCCTTAGTCCTGAAGCAATTTTACAACAATAGAAGGTAAACGATTGATCCTGAGATCTACAACTCAACATGATAAACGCAAAAGGCTTCGACCGGTTAACTGAAAACTAAAGTCCAATTGAAAACTCTTGCGTAATTTTAAAGCAATTATATATATATTAATTGTACACCGAATTATTTGTTTGTGAACTAGCTTTAAACAAGATGAAATACATCATCTATTGATAGTTATGACAAGTAATAAGGTAAAAAAATAAATTCAGAAACTAGAAATGAAACCAAATAAAGATTACCCCACGGGTTCGAGGTTCCAAGAAAGAGATCAATTTACGCCTGACTAAGCATTCAATCACACGAATGTTTCACCCTCGTTATGTAACAATTATAGCGCTGGCATCTATCAATTCTTGTTAAGTTGGGCTTTGTCGTTAACAGATATGACCGTGAGTTAACTCGAGTAATTTTCCCTTCTACTTTTTCAGTTATTTGACAATTATGACTTCATGGGTATTCCAGATCACCAGTAAATCTACTGTCTTTAATGCTCTGCAATTTATTTTTAAGATGATAAACATAATAATAAAAAGGAAGATGTTGTTAATAATAACATGTATGTATGTATGTATGTATTTATTTTTCAACTTCTTTGGTAAAATTTCTAAATCCCTCAGTATGCACTATAAATCTGAGAACCTTAATCTTATAAAGTATGTGTGTGTTTTCTTATAGCAAAGTCACATTGGGCTTCCTGCTGAGTCCACCGAGGGTAATCGAACCCCTAATTATAAAGTGACCTTTCTCTGATTTTTATGTGAAGAGTTGGTGTAAAATAAGAAGGACATATATCGTTTGTTGATTGTTCCAGAGCAAAGCTAAGTGGGGCATCACAGAAGTCCCCAGCCTAGAATTGAACCAACGGTTTAAATACTTTAAATCGTGATACTTGCCGCTGTCCTAGTAGTTTTTTATTTTTTGTCTTGTTTTAAGTTAAGCGCAAAGCAACACAATGGGTTATCTGTGTTTTGCTAAACACAGGTATCGAAACCAGAATTCTAGCACTGTAAGTCCGAAGATATACCGCTGTGCCACTGGGTGGCATCCCACTACGGAGCACTTCAAAGAGAAAATTACCACATTTCTTATCATTACATTTAAACAATACATTTATTTTGTGTAAGTATACGGGTAACTACAAAAATTTTCTCACCAAAGGTATAGATATAGAGTTAAAAGTAATATGCACTAACTACAAGTTTTTAAAACATGGTTGGAAAAGCCATAATTTTATTTTTTTTCCCAATAAAATTTTGTGTACTTTAAACAGTGGAATTATTATATTTTATGATAAACGATTTCACCATCTTTGTTTATTTTTAACAAATGTAGATCGATATTAATGTAATCTGTTAGATGAACATTCTTCTGACAGCTCTAGACAGAGATTTATGGGCTACGTTCTCAGCATCCATGACATCATTAACGTGTTTGTTTCTTATAGCGATAGGGTTGTTGTTGTTGTTGTTTTGAATTAAGCACAAAGCTACAAAATGGGCTATCTGTGCTCTGCCCACCACGGGTATCGAAACCCGGATTTTAGCGTGTAAGTCCGCAGACATACCGCTGAGCCACTGGGGGGCTAGCGATAGGGAATAATAGAATATATTTATCAAGCTTTACTTTGCATTACCTGTTCGAAATACTCTCTAACAATGATCGCTTTCTATGCAACAAATAACTTGTCCAGATGTGATAACACAAACAATCATACCTATAAGCACATATGTACATTTGTCACTAAAGATTGTTTGTTTTGGAATTTCGCACAAAGCTACTCGAGGGCTATCTGTGCTAGCCGTCCCTAATTTTGCAGTGTAAGACTAGAGGGAAGGCAGCTAGTCATCACCACCCACCGCCAACTCTTGGGCTACTCTTTTACGAATAGTGGGATTGACCGTCACATTATACACCCCCACGGCTGGGAGGGCGAGCATGTTTAGCGCGACAAATTGTAAAAGATAATTAAAAAAACAATTCCGAACTTGAATGCTATAACGTTGACATTTTCCTTTCATCGGGTTTTTTTTTTTTTTTTTTTTTTTTCAGAGTTTCGTGTGACACCTTTCTAGATTATATGTAAGATATTCATAAATATAATTCAATTGGTATAATATGAACACATAGCTGCTTCTAAGATAAGAATTGAAAATCTTGAAATAAGTATATATATATATATATATATATATATATAAAACTCAAAAATAGTCAAATGAAAAATATAGTTATAAATTAATGTGTTTATATATACATATATATATATGTATTTCTATAAATGTACATAAATACATACCTGGGTTATATAAGCCCCACGTTTGTGCTTTCTTTTCTCACAACTAGGGAAGTTTTAATTTTTAATCTGAAAAAGTAAGTGCTGCAAACATCCGGTTAGTAAAACAAAAATGTTGTTTCGAAATTAAGCACAAAGCTACACAATGGGCTATCTGTGCTCTGCCCACCACGGGTATCGAAACCCGTGGTTTAACGTGTAAGTCCGCAGACATACCGCTGAGCCACTGGGGGGCACAAAAAAGTAGTTACGGTAGAACTCGTAGCGTGTTAGTTTTGGAATAGGAATGACACATTTTATTTTGTTGAGGTCTTTTCTTTTCTGCGTTGTTTTTATTTATTATTGTAGTTATTAATGAATGTATTCATTTAAGGTAGTTAGAAATTTTATCCAAAAGTACCGTTCATTACAATTCAACCTAATATTCTGTACTAACTACTAATAATGTTAAATACAAAATATAATTTACAGCACAGTAATACAGTTCTGATAAATAACACAGGTCAACAAAGTTTTTGTTGCATTTATATCAAACACTTGGTATTACATAATTTCTTGTTCTGATTTCAGATCAAAATTTCGTCAACATCACATTGATGTCGTAGTCTATCGTAAAAAATATGTGATAAAACTTTTTAATATAGCTGAGTAATAAAAAAGGAAATGCAATATAGTATAAATGTATTCAAGTTATTTATATAAATTGAATTTTATATCAAGTTATAAATCAATTTATTTATATCAAACTGATTAGTAGATAAGACATTTGCTTCTATGAGGAGGCAAAGCTCAATTGCAGTCTACTTAGACATGAATTTCCGCTTGTAGCTCAGGGCATTCTCGTTTAATGCTCCAGCAGTAATCTGCCATCATATGTTTGTCCCATCTCCCTTTGTTACATTCTTCCATGGTCTTGAGGTTATGATGGAACCGCTCGTCTTGCTCGTCACTTACAGCTCCTGGGTTCTCAGGGAATCTATCAAGATGACTGTAGAGGTAATGAAGTTTGACACTCATGTTACATCCAAGATTGCGAAAAGCTGACAATATATACGCTACAAGGGTTTCATAGTTGTCAGCTTTTTATTACCGAGAAAGTTTGCCATCACCGCCACAAATGAAAGCCATGCAGTCCTTTCCTTGTCGTTCATCTTTCTGGCAAATTCTTGATCACGCACAAGTGCACGAATCTGTGGTCCATCAAAAACACCTGCCTTGATCTTCTCGAAGGACAAACCAGGGAGCAGAGAAAATGTGTTGGAAGCATTCACCGTCAGCATTCAACGCCTTCATAAACTGTTTCATCAAGCCCAGCTTGATATGGAGAGGAAGAAATATGATCTTTTCTCGAATGACAATTGGATCGTTGATAGTATTTGGCATACCTACCTTCAGAATCTCACGTATGGTCCACTCCTTCTGGTTCCAGTGCTTTTCTCGAGCTCGGCTGTCCCACATAGCAGGGGTACTTTGTAAATCCTCTTTGTTGACCTAGGAGGAAATTAACCAGTTGTGCTCGTGGTATTTTAGTAGGTCAATTACAGTCTTAATTATATTCCTCTCGTAAATACACAAAGTGTCCAATTAGAACAGCTGCATGGACATTGCCATTATGAAGTAGAACGCACTTAAAACTTTGCTTAGAACAATCTAGAAATAATCGCCAGTCATTTGGAGGGTATACTGACATTCCTAATTCCTGGAGAAGACCTGAGATATTATGAAAATAAACAAACATATTCTCCTCTGTAAAAAATGGCACAAAAGTCTGCTCCCGATTTCAGAAGTATGACACTTTAGTTGTATGGCTCAGCTGATTTTTTTCTTGCATTCTGGAAGCTAACACTTCAGCAGCATTTTTCGAGAGACCCAAATCACGCACAAGATCATTCAACTCTGGCTGGCTAAATTGTTGAGGAGTTAATGACTGTGGGATCTCATGAGAAGGATCACCAGAGGCTAGAGAAAAGTGTAACGACAACCTCACGTTATGCAGCACTGAAGCTGTCAGATGTACAAGAGCATCGCAGCTCTTGCCGGTTTGCCAATATAGGCATCGCAGGAAACGTGTTAATTTAAGATATAAAAAAAATATTAACATAGGTTGAGGGGCAGGAATATTGTTAATATTTGTTATTATGTATAACTTGTTTCCATCTGTATAATAACAGTGGGTGACTATTTTTTCTGTTTTTATTTGTCCATAAGCTTGTACGTTCGACATAAAATTACAAACCATTTTCAGACAAAATTTTCAGAATTGAAAGAAACAAATAACATCAAATATGATTACTTTAATGCCCGAAAACAATGATTTTATATTTTCATTAGCGTTTTCTGGGAAATTCCTAGCTCGGATTTTTTAAGTTAAACTATGATGCAATTCCAACAATTTTCTAAAGTAATAAAGTAAATAATTGTAATTTTGGCAATACAAACTAAATTAAAGAAACTACTATACGTGCAAATATCACCAAATATTTATTATACTTCTAATATTTGTTAATTAAAAACACGTTTAACCATAAAAAACAACTTCAAGTGAAAATCACTTATCTCCAATGTAATAAGGAAATTAATATTGTGAAAAGATGTCATTCTGTTACATAAATAAAAAACAAACGTTTTTCTTAGCAGCTGTTGTTGTTTTCATTTAAGCACGAAGCTACACAATGGGCTATCTGTTTCTAGCGTTGTAAGTCCGCAAACATACCGCTGAGTCACCGGGGGGCTTTTTTCAACAGAAAGTACTTATAATACTTATTAGGAATTTTCATAATAAGATGACGCAACAATCAATGTAAAGTATTTTGCCAAAAGAAAATCTCATCACGACAAAAATACCTATATCTCTCTAACCTCTCTAACCTGAGATTTCACAATGCAAATAACATGTATTCTCGTATTGCTTATAAACGTCCTTTACTTACATTAAATTTTCATTTATGTTCATCAACATGCACTATTGTCATTTAATATGCTGATAATGTAACTGGCATAAATATGATATATACATATATAAAGAAAGGTATGGTGAACTGAAGGATTTTATCCTTCTCATTTCACTGAATATAAACTAATAAAACTTCATAACGAAATAAGAAAAACGTGTTAAGAATGTACGAAACATTTAACACTTTCTAACGGTTTTAACAGTCAGAATGTAATTTGACTCTAAAGGACAATACATATAGATTCAGCATTTTAGAACTCTACTGACAAAAATAAGAATACTTGCGATTCTATCCTAGCAATATAATGATGTGATAACTACGAATTATTTTTCATATGCAAAAGCCTTGTAATGTTTACCAATTTCTGTGAAGATATAAGTTACTGGTATGTAAACGGTAACGAGTACAAATGGTTATGAGTTAGGTACGATAAGCTAAAGCATTGTCCGCACATTTAAGTCAGAAAATATACCTCAAATAAAAGAGCCGAATTAAAGAGAAAACTTCTAAAAATCTTAGAAGCATGTCCAGGTGGTTAAGGGTAATTTAAGGGTCGCGGGTTTAAAGCCATGTTATACCAAATGTGCTTACTCCATCAGGCGTGGGGGCGTTAATATGTAACAGTAAATCTCAATTTTCATTTGCAAAAGAGACCCAAGAGTTGGCGGTAGGTGGTGATGACTAGTTGCTTTCCCTCTAGTTTTACATTTAAAAATTAGGGTACAGCAGCTAGTCATCACCATCCACCGTCACCTCTTGGGCTACTTTTTTATCAACGAATAGTGGGATTGACCGCAAAAATAACGCCCCCACGGCTGAAAGGGCGAGCATATTTGGTGATTTACGAAACTTCATTAATCATAGAAGACAGTATTGGTTACTTTTTTACTAAATGTTGTTAGGACATTGAGAAATATTATGAGGCAAATATAATTTAAATCAAGAATTAAATTAATGGACGGCATTAGATTTAAAAAAAAAATACTTTTCATGAGAGGGCTATCTCCATTTATAATTATAGACTTGATAAAAGGTGTTCCATATTTTAACTGCCATTGAAAATATCATAAAAAATCGTCTTTGTGGAATTTATTTCTTAACTTAAAAATATCTGATTGATATTTGACCGAATTTGAGAACAGGAATCTACGATACTTATATGATGAAAACTCGCCAGCAATTACGAACATTCTTTAAACTTCGAGAAACTCGCAACATTCATATAAATGCAGTTAGGCGATAGACAGAAAAATATTATTATTCGTAAGCTACAACTAAAGTTATAGATTTCGAATATCACAAAAATAGTCAAAAATAGAAATTCATACGTAACTAACAACATACTATAATTCTTTGAAAGAACGTATAAAATAACATCGATATAAATTCAATTTCATTATTAACACAGAACACTGTGTATATATTTTTTAGTTGTTGGCTTGCTTAACTAGTTCGTAATAAAACAAATAAACACATCACCAGAAGGCCTATGTTCTGCTGTAGTAGCCGAATACCACAGACTAAATCTAATTTTTAAGACTTTATAAAATGACATCACATTACCAGCAATGAAGTCTTCAGATGTCACTCGTCGTGCTATCTATTACATAATGGCCCGACCCGGCATTTCAATGACTTTTAATATGGATAAGGTTTACCAGTTTAAATAATAAATAAAAACCTGAAAATAAGCGAATCTAGATTAAGGTCATTCTCCAAAATAACCGGCCCGATATGGCCAGGTAGGTTAAGGCGTTCGACTCGTAATCTGAAAATCACGGGTTCGAATCCCCGTCGCACCAAATATGCTCGCCCCTTCACCTGTGGGAGCGATATAATGTTACTGTCAATCCCATTATTCGTTGGTAAGAGTAGCTTAAGAGTTGGCGATGGGAAGTGTCTTACACTGCTAAATTAGGGACAACTAGCGCAGATAGACCTCGTGTAGCCTTCTTCGAATTCAAAAACAAACAAAGGAACTATTAACTTACATAAAATATCCCTTACAAATAATTGTAAGTCAAAAGCTGTATATTGTAATTAAAAAATATATATTTAATTTAAGTTCTAAATTTTCATTGACGCACAGTTTAACTTTTAATAATATTTTTTCTTGCATGATTATCACAAATTTTTGTTTAAGAAGTGTTTCAATACATTGTTTTTATGACGAACGATGATACTGAATTGCTTGTTCTGGAAATTTTATTTGTTTATTAAGTCGTTCGAATAATTCCGATTTGTTTACAAGCGTCGTATTGAATTAGATAAATTTTAAAACTCCCTATTGCATATTGATATCGTTTTCATTTCTTGTAAAATTTCTATAAAAATCTTATTAATAATTTTGCAAAACAATCGTTAAACCGTCAGATTACAGAAAGAATTTTGTAAATGTGATGAAATATCATATAATAATTTTGTCTGCAGCTTTACATTAAGATTGCATGGATTTCTAATATTTAATGATATACAATTTCATGTTTATCGATCTATGCTCATCAGAATCAAGCAACACAGTAACTTCTAATGAAACAATTCTAATATTGACATTCTTAACATACTATTGCCATATTAGAGCATAAGAAGCTAGTAAACACCACCAACATCTTTAACGCCCCCATATTGTCAATGTGCAGAGTGCTATTCTTCGTGGCTAACAAGGGGCTATGGACAGAGACTCAAATTCACAGTAAAATAAACATTTATCTAGAATTTCAGTAGTATAGAAGTTAATTATAAAGCAGCCTATACAAAACTAATGTAAATTTTAATTATTTATATCACAAATATGTAGATTACTTTTTTCAAATGTATTATTATATGATATGGTAATAAAAGTACATATCTAAAACCAATTTTAGATAAGTTTAAGAAAACTTCTTTTGTAGAAAGGCTGTACTTTACGCACTGATTTGTCTTCATCTATTATAAAACTTTTCATTATTATTGTAAACTGGTTTATTCCCGCATTATTAATAAGCTCAACAAATTTTGTAATTTATGTTGAATAGGTGAATGTAGAAGGGATTATGCAAAATGTAATCTCAAGTGACGCCTTTGATTGCAAATTAATTTCAAATTTCTAATTAATAAAACTATTAACCTCCGGTGAATATGATGAAGATTTAAGTTGGTTAAGATTTTTTTTATTTATGTAGAACTATAATCAAATGATGATGCACTTCTTTCTATCGGCCATTATTTTTATTTTTTTCTTTGTTTGTTTGTTTTGGAATTTCGCACAAAGCTACTCCGTGCTATCCGTCCCTTACACTGCTAGTGTAAGACTAAAGGGAAGGCAGCTAGTCATCACCACCCACCGTCAACTTTTGAGCTACTCTTTTACCCACTCTTTTACTCTTTTTTTAGGATTGACCTAACATTATACACCCCCACGGGTGTATTGATTTTATAAAGAGAAATATATGTAATAACGTTACAACCTCAGAGTATGTGATGTTACATGTGTTAAGGCACTGATTGTGAGACCAAAATGACAATAAAAGTTGTGTACTTTGAAAACGGAGGAAAACATTGGATTTTGGTACCCAATAAATTTGTTGGAGAGATCTGCATGTTCTGCACGTGCAACATGTGTAAAATCCCTATAAAATTGACGGGTTCATCAGTGTTAAGCCACCGACACACAATACAATTACGCCAAGACTGACTGAAGCAACAATGCCATTGTTCGCTGGAAGCAGATGAATCTCGATTAGATGTTGCCAGAGCTGTGAATGTCCACCATAGCACCATATCAAGGCTATGGAATGGTTAGCAACAACATAGATCAACTCGTGACCGTCCACGATCTATCAGACCTTTTGTGACCAGGCCCGCATAAGATCGCCATATTCGGTTACGTCACCTTCGGGATAGGACCACCACTGCGACGTATACTACCTCAACCATAACAGGATTGCGTAGGATTTACGATCAGACAGTACGCAAACGTCTACGAGATACAGGAAACCGACCTCGATGTCAATTCAGAGGCAACATCCTCACTCAGCAACATCATCAAGCACAGCTGCAGTGGACTCGGACGCATTGGGTATGGCCTCATCGACGATGGAGGCATGTTTCGTTCAGTGATGAATTACGTTTTATGTTTCGTAGGCAGGGTGGAAGGACCCGTTTTGCAGCAAACTGTGCAGGATGTTGACCGATTTGGCGGTGGCTGCGTTATTATGTGGGCTTCCATCGCCCACAATGCTTGAACAGTGCACATTCGAGGGAATCTTACGGCTCAACCATACGTCGACGAGATTTTTAGGCCCCATGTGCAACACATCATGGTGAACGTCAATGATGTTTTTCGACACACAGTTCGATTCACCACTGTCTTCTTGAGACACCACAACATCAACATTCTTCCCTGGTTCTCCAGATCACCAGATTTAAACTCCATCGAACATCTTTGGTACGAGTTGAACCGACATGTGCAGACTATCTCAGCTTGCAGCAGCTTTGCAGGCTGAGTGGACAGCCATTCCACAGGATGTGTTTTGTCGTCTCATCGCTTCCATGGGTAGAAGATGCCAAGCAGTTATTGATGCATACTCGTTATTGACGTTGTGTGACGTTAAACTTCAACAAGTAAGCATGGACTTCGCCTTTGCAGTCTTTGGATGTTCAGCAGTGAATATGCAAAGTTTCAAACATGTCATACAGAACTACCGAAATAAACTTGTTAACAATTTGCCTCAAATTCTGCCTTTTACGTTTCTTTTTCTGAAGAATCTATCATTTTCTTACATGTTGTTATTTATACGTGTTACTTTATTACCTTTGTTTGATCTCTTCATTTATTACCGGAATTTTTTTAATTTAATATATTAATACCCATGTTAATGTTAATGAATATAATATGAATGTTGAAGAAAATTTTTCGAGGGGTATTCATTTTATTCAGAATCAGGTAATGAACTTGTTTTGTATTAATGAAAAGAACATGAGAAATTAAAATTCTCTTGTAATCAAAATGTGGTCTAACGCTCAGAAATGAATTGTTTCATTATATTAGAAACTGACTCGAATTGCTTACAATACATTCGACGTAGTCTGTAACAGCATAACGAAGAGAAAACTTCGAAATATTGGGATACTTAAAGCACAGAGATTAAATAGTTTGAATAATTTGCTCAATTCTTGGATTATAATTTTTTGTCAAAACAAAAATTTACAGAAGCTCGTAGAACAAAAATTTAAAATTTTGATTCTGATCACATTATGTCTGACTGTTGAAGTTTGAAAAAGAACATCATGGAACATCCAATGCGTTTATGTACACTTATGGACGTAGTGATCTACTAGCCAGTGATAAAAAGGCGGATGCTGATATGGAAGGATCTAGATCTGTTATGTTTGTTTTTGATGAATTATACTGCTAATCCTATACCAATACATATTTTATTTTGGCTCAGTTAGTGGACGGCGATTTTATAAAAGTTCCTTTCTAAAATTTACTTTACATAAGATCTAGATTCGGTGCCAGTTCTGTTCACCTCTCTCAATTAAGTGTGTATAATTATTGTGTGGAAACGAGTTGTCTGGGGAAAGGATTTTGCCGAAATTCAAGTGGGATGAAGTTGTTGAGGGGAATTTAGAAGTGATTCCCTCATACACATTGACTCGAGCTCAGGCTAAGAAATTAAGCTAAAATGAAATAATAGACACATGTTCAGAGAACATTGTAAATTTGTGACAGTTATCGTTTTGAGTACGACATGGGTCTCATGATTGATTTTCCATCGACGGGAAAAAATAAAGGACGTGAGTGATCTAGTTCACCTGGTAAATTTCCGTTTGCCGTTTCACTCCAAAAGAATGTATTGAAAACAGTTTCAAACGATAACTTTTGTCAAAATGGGGTGCTCATTATAAACTTCAAAGAAAAAGACTACATTATCAAATGTCTTGGGAAGACGTCTGTTTGTTTTGGAATTTTGCACAAATTTACTCGAGGGCTATCCGTGTTAGCCGTCCCTAATTTAGTAGTGTAAGATTAGAGGAAAGGCAGCTAGTCATCACCAACCACAGCCAACTCTTGGGTTACTCTTTTACCAACGAAAAGTGGGATTGACCGGAACAATATAACGGCTGGGAGTGCGAGCATGTTTGGCGCGACTCGGACGATTACGAAGCGCACGCCTCAACACATACCAGGCCCATTTAGAAGTGAACAAGATGTGAAACAATATTATGAGATATTTATTTTGGCCAAATTAGGAAAAATGTTTCTCGGTTTTTCAAAAACTATCATGGCCGTCAATTGGTTGGAAACTCTTACCATAACATTTCTTGGAAACCTATCCCAGCATTCGAGGTTTATTGACTCTGTGGGGTCCATTTCAAAAATTCCATTGGGACATCAGTATTTGTTGACAATTATGTGTGCATCCACTGTATTTTCAGAAGATATCATGTTCTCAAAAAATATTTCAGCAAAAAAATCTATGGCACTGATTAATTACTTTACTTTTGTTGGCTCGCTTGATGAAATTCAATGTAATGAAGGATAAAATTTTATGTCGGGGTTTTTCAGCAAATCGTTTACCAGCTCGTTTGCTAAACAGATGAAATCTAACACCTACCATCCTGAATCGCATAGTTTTCTTGAAAGATTCTAGTCTACCTTAAAAATATTATTCGAACTTATTCTCTTGATGATGAACTGGGATGAAGGAGTCAATTTATTCTTATTTGCTATTCGTGAGTCAGTACAGGAGTCGTTAGGGTTGAGTTCATTCAATTTGGTGTTTGGCCATTCAGTGCCATTCCTTTGAAGTTACTGAAAGAACAGTTGTTTATATATGATCCGATAGAAATGTACTTGCTGAGTTATGTTTCCAGGTTTAGGTCCAGATTTGCTACTTTATTGAAAGAATAAGTGTGTGTGTATTCCTAATACACATTCCTAATCAAATCAATATTGCTATTTATGATTTTACGGTGGACAATATTCTCTTGTGAAACAACGTCCCTGTCGTGTTTATCCAATCAAGGCTGATAAATGCGTGAAGAAATATCTTATGTACTGGAGAATTCCATTAGAGAACCGAGTAAAAGTGATTGGTATTCACCTTTTACTCAGTTGGATTTTAAACAACAGAGACACTGAACACCATGTCTGTTATTTTTCAAAATGTTTAACTCTTACCAAAAGAATTACTCAACCGTTGATAAAGAAATATTGGCTTTAGAATATTTCAATACATGTACATCTGCATATTGTCACTTATATTGATCACAACCCATCGACCATTTGAATAAAAAGAAAGGTAAGAAAAGAAAGCTGTTAAATAAAAGTTTAACCTTCATATAATATGTGTGAATATAATTGAAAAGGTGTGTAATTATTTGACGATGTATTTTATTTATTCTATTGGCTGCAATATACATATACATATAAGATCTCAGTTAACTATGCCTGAGTGCTGGGAATTCCTTTCAATATAATCAAAAAGGTTTTCTGTTGATTTTTAAAATCATAAAATCATAAAATCATTAAAATCATAATACCTCAAAGGAATAATTGCATTTTTTTTTTTTTTCAAATTAGAGAAAATATTACAAAGATCAAATTACTTTTTGTAGAAATTATGTCACAGGTAATCGGAAATATTGTTGTCTAGTTTTAATGAAGTGTCTTATAAAATCGAATCATTCTCTGATAACAGCTTGCAGAAAATCTGTCAAATTTAGCTAAAATTAATATCATACTAAAAGTTAACCATTTTATCATTTCCCTAGCTAAAATACAAAGTTTAGTTTATTTTACTGAATTAAAGAAGAAGGTTCAACTTTCTCCAGTTCACAGTTTCTGAAGTTCTAATCCATTCATACTTCAGCGAGTCAGAACTAAGCTTTCTCTCGTACACTGTTAAATCCCAGGGCTAGATTTCCCGTGGAGTATGGAGGGACAAATATCCAGTTTTTAAAATTCACGGAAAATTCAAAACCAACAACTGAAAGTGGATATACATAAGTTTGTGAAAAGTAGTCCTTATTGTTTTAAATATTCAACAGATTAATACTCCATTTTTATGTGGTGAATTAAATTTTGTTTTATTTGGAATTAGAGTGGGGATTCAATTTGAATCGATTTAATCAAAGTGTGTATATATATATATTAAACTTTATACAAATTATACTTGTCCCTAAAAGTGTTCTGTTTCAAGGATATGTAAATTCAGATTGTAATAAATATTTTGTCTCACATATTAAGTTCATCTGTTATGTCCTGTTGTTGTTTACAGAGTGCATAATTCTTATTATTTATGACATGCACACGTTTTACTGATGTAAAGACAGAACAAACTGCAAAGATAAATATCCTTTATATCATATAATTTTAGTATCTGATCACTGACTGACACACAAAAGACTATGGTGAAAACATATGAATCCTCTCGGCAACTTACTTTGAGCAATCCTGGGATTGTAAAAAAAAATATGAAACTTTAATTTTGAGAAAATACTTCTTATGCATATTAAATGCTAGTTATCTTGGGCCCCGATTCTGGTATAGAATTACAGAAGGTTTGTTTGTTTGTTTTGGAATTTCGCACTTTGTAAGCTTTTATCTAAAAAAATATATTTTTTTACACGTAATCATCTAGGTAGGATCTTTCTATCTCCAAATACCTATATATTTTTGATATATCTAATTAGTTATTGAGATTTGTTGGGATTGACATTGGGATGACGCGACGAAGGTCATTGAGGTTTTGGAAAGATTATTTGAAGCTGCTTTCTACAAATAACAAACACATATGGTAGGATAGTGTTAAGTTTATGGACTCACAACTTTACGATCCGGTGATAGATTGGTGACTGGAAGTCGCTCAATGTGGTTTTGCATCAATCCAAACAACAATAATCAACCGATATAGCACGAGAAGGTTTGAATAGATTCTTATATTTTTTAATAGCTTTAATTAACTTCTCAGTACAAAGATTCACAAAGGGTTTTTTCTGCGATATGCCAATCTCAGGCACTAAAACTCGGTAGATTTGTAAATCAGCAGACATAATGGTGTACAACTAGAAGTAGATTATGAAAAACTACAGTTTGCCAAAACTAGAGCCAAAAGATTCAACATGATTCAATTTTTCTTGTATAAAATATTTCAATAGATATTAATATTTTATTTTTCATAATTTTCTTTTTAACCTGTGAGAGCTGGAAACATCTGATTTACTTCTTTTATTCTTGTACATATATTAAATATATCTTTTAAGATGTAAGCTGGTTATTTTTACTGAAAATGTCAATAAAAAATATTTAATATTTTATTTGGTCATTGTTATATATTCCATTTGTAATTATAAACACGACCTTGAATGCTGAAACATTCACAAACGAGAAAAATATTTATACGGAAACAAAAAAATATTTTTAAGGTTTTGTTTTCATTGTCCACGGTGAATAATTATGATTCAGCGGAAAGTTGAAAGGTCTCATTTCATACTTCCTGTTTACAGAGGTAGCACAGTTTTGTTTGGGAAGGCTGTTCTCTGTATCAATTTTAAGTTGATAGGAATAAGGCTCCGTAAAGAATATATTGTCTGGGAAGGAGATTATTTTGTCTAACACAAATGTTTTAGTTACCCCGCGGGCGGTCATCGGTGAACTATCTCTCTTTGCCCATTTTGGAAATATTTTGATATCCGCCGCCTCTACAAATTTTAAGGAAATCGTACAGAGATCAACCTTTCAGATTCAAAAAGTTCTACAAAGTGTTTTGAAGTATTTGCACAAGAAATAAACAAGAAATCAATGTCTTAATA
Organism: Carcinoscorpius rotundicauda; assembly: GCA_011833715.1. Lineage (NCBI taxonomy): Eukaryota > Metazoa > Arthropoda > Merostomata > Xiphosura > Limulidae > Carcinoscorpius > Carcinoscorpius rotundicauda. Next base: position 108,165,460 of record CM022393.1, read on the forward strand.
TTTAAAGGACAAAACAGTTGTTTTCACTAGCTAGCCACGGTGTACCAAGGTGGTTAAGGTACTCGATTTGTAATCTGAGGGTCGCGGGTTTACATCTTTATCACATCAAACATGCTCACCCTCTGAGCTGTAGGGATGTTATAATATAATTGTGCATCCCATTGGTAAAAGAGTTGACAATTGTGATTGTTACTGTTATTAACAATAACAAATTAATTTCTTCTATTATTTGCTAATATTTAATGAAACCTGTTTAGGCGTTCCGAAGCGAAATTATTCATGAATTACCCTTATGTTAGTATAGGCTCAGAGTAGTTAAAGACTCATATCAGTGTACATTCCGCTAAACTATTTTCTTATAAAATAGATAAAAATCATTTATTACGTGTGTTCACTATGATCAGATTGGTAACATTCTGTTTCAAACTCCTTAAATCCTAACAAATCTTTAAACGCAAGATCGTAAGAACATTGTTAAAAATTTGAATATTATTATCAACATGTTTCAATCCATCTATTCAAAATCGTCTTCTTTTTTTGCAATCTTAAAATTTTATTATTTTAAAATGCGAATAGGTTGCGAAGAAATAACAAAAAAAGTACAATGCTAAAGTACAATCGTTTAATCCATTATAGGAGTTGGAATCAAAGTTTTGTAATAAATAACATTTTACACGTGTCTCTGGAGTACCTTACTCGGACCATATTTTGTTCAGTACAAGAACAACGCATCAACTAGGATAGACGTCATAATGGGCAAACATCTATCAATAATACCATTTTTCAAGCATAATGAAAGCGTAATGTTTTGGTGAGAAATATCGAAAGAAATATCGACAAAGAAGAGATACCGTAGCCCAATATTTATGGGCTTACAACTTGTAACTCACAAACAAATGAGAGTTTTTCTGCCTGCCGCTTGAATTTTCCTTTTCTTTATCAATTTAATGCACGATGTCTTAACTGATTGTTCATCTGGAGCTTCATTATTCAAATTAAATATATTTTTAATTCTTAACAACAATTTGCTGTCTGCTATCAATGTCTTTAAGCACTTTCAAGAGAATACAACACTATAGTTATTAAGTTTCTATTATTCACAAGTACGTTCGTTTCTCATTTTAAACTACTTACTTAAAAACATTATGTGGATGGATATGCGCTTTGAGAGAATAAGTCCTACTATTCGACAAAACAAAAATTACCCTAAAGTGGATGGTGGGTATTGTTAACCAGTTGCCTCCCCGCTAGTCTATCAGCTAAAAATAAGGGTGATTAGCACAAATATCATTTGCGTAGTTTTGCACGAATATCTAACCCCTGACGATATCGAGCAACAAGAAACAAGTTGAAAGAAACTACTCGTAACCATAGAGTCAGGTTTTACGGGCTTTGTTTGTTCGTTTTGTAATATCGCGCAAACCCATACGAGGAAGATTGGCACTAGTCGTCCTTAATTTAACAGTGTAAGATTAAACGGGAGGTTTAAATCTTGGGCTACTATTCTACCAGCGAATAGGTGGATTGACAATCACTTTACCTACGGCAAAAATGGCGAGCATGTTTGGTGTGATAGGGATTCGAACCTTAACCCTCAAGTTACGAGTCAAGCTGGGTCATTAACAAGCTTGGCACGCACATATTTCAATATTATATTTTCATCTGAACAGCTTGTTTGTATGGAAGTTTTTTTCAATATTTATCAAAGTTTATCAATATTGTTTTCGCCATTTGGTAATTTCAAACAGAAGAGAACTTTGCGTGTCAAATTACCTAAACAGTTAAATTAGAACCATCAATACTTTAAACAGACATATTCATAATCTAAAACTGTTGAATAATTTAAGAACAAACATTCAGTAGCTTCTTCATGAGAGTTAAAACACCCATGTAGCCTAAACTGTGGGACATGTTTAGCGATGTATAACAGCATAAACATACAATAATCACTCGTTTACAAAAATGAAGGAAAATGAAAATGCCTGAAATTTATAAAAATATTTAAAGCAAATAAGAGATTCAATTGTTTCAATATTTTGCAAACCGAATATCATGAGATTTTTTTAAAAACGAAAAGAATAAAGTATAAGTCTGGTAAGAAACTTAGCACCTATAATATGTTCAAACAATATTCAAAATGTAAACAAACTTATAATTATTGTAAGTACGTAATGTTGATGTTTTAATATTACACGTGAATCTCTTAAGAAAGGAAATCTGGATTATGAGAGAAATTGTAATACGAAAGATGGACATTGAAGAAAAATGCTAACATTTATGAGGGTTTCAATAATTGCTAATATCCCGTTTGAAATAGCCCAGTGAAGGAAGAATTACTTTTTCTAAAGCAAGTGGGAAAGCCCCGTATACAAACAACTCTACCCAGTATTGATGTTATGTACCGAAAAGTAGTAGAACATGTTTAGTGAACTATTGAAGTGCGTTGCTTGCCTTCAGTGGTTCTAGGAACTATACATAACTTAATATAAAATTATGTTTTTGTTGTTAGATAAGATATCATTGTGTATTCGAATGTTATAACAAAAACACAGATATGTCTAGATGATATATTGTCATGAAACAAGTTCAAGGAGACAAAGAGTTACGTCGGTAATATAAAGTACTTTTTAAGAAGACAGGTTTTCCCAGTAATACCATACCTTTTTCTTCTAAATATTTTCACATAAACATATATGTAATCTTTTATTATGAAACATCACTTTTACTAAATAAGGTCTTATTACCTTCTTATTTGTCAAATTTCTTTGTAAAGCAAGGATACTTAATACAAGAACATAAAAATGCCGAATGATTGTGAGGTAATGAAAACAAACAAATAGTTTAATTTTTTAACAAAATATTTATCGCTAGTCTTTGCAGTTAAGCACAAAAGTACATTCTCGGCTATCGGCTATTTCGAAATACGAATTTGAAAGTAAATTAATGTTAATATCCGTTAAATCGTATAAATAATTTTAATTTTGGATATCTTATCGAGGACACAAGAAGATTGAATTAATTGATACAGGTACAACTCACTTAAGAGGAGCTAAGTCGCACTTCACTGATCACATGAAAGATTTTCACTGCTGAAGTTACATTAGGTCTTTGTAAAAATACTAACGTCTAATAGTTAAATGGTGTATAATGTTCGAAATTTCTTAATATTGTTTGAACATATTATAGGTGCTAAGTTTCTTACCAGACTTATACTTTATTCTTTTCGTTTTTAAAAAAATCTCATGATATTCGGTTTGCAAAATATTGAAACAATTGAATCTCTTATTTGCTTTAAATATTTTTATAAATTTCAGGCATTTTCATTTTCCTTCATTTTTGTAAACGAGTGATTATTGTATGTTTATGCTGTTATACATCGCTAAACATGTCCCACAGTTTAGGCTACATGGGTGTTTTAACTCTCATGAAGAAGCTACTGAATATTTGTTCTTAAATTATTCAACAGTTTTAGATTATGAATATGTCTGTTTAAAGTATTGATGGTTCTAATTTAACTGTTTAGGTAATTTGACACGCAAAGTTCTCTTCTGTTTGAAATTACCAAATGGCGAAAACAATATTGATAAACTTTGATAAATATTGAAAAAAACTTCCATACAAACAAGCTGTTCAGATGAAAATATAATATTGAAATATGTGCGTGCCAAGCTTGTTAATGACCCAGCTTGACTCGTAACTTGAGGGTTAAGGTTCGAATCCCTATCACACCAAACATGCTCGCCATTTTTGCCGTAGGTAAAGTGATTGTCAATCCACCTATTCGCTGGTAGAATAGTAGCCCAAGATTTAAACCTCCCGTTTAATCTTACACTGTTAAATTAAGGACGACTAGTGCCAATCTTCCTCGTATGGGTTTGCGCGATATTACAAAACGAACAAACAAAGCCCGTAAAACCTGACTCTATGGTTACGAGTAGTTTCTTTCAACTTGTTTCTTGTTGCTCGATATCGTCAGGGGTTAGATATTCGTGCAAAACTACGCAAATGATATTTGTGCTAATCACCCTTATTTTTAGCTGATAGACTAGCGGGGAGGCAACTGGTTAACAATACCCACCATCCACTTTAGGGTAATTTTTGTTTTGTCGAATAGTAGGACTTATTCTCTCAAAGCGCATATCCATCCACATAATGTTTTTAAGTAAGTAGTTTAAAATGAGAAACGAACGTACTTGTGAATAATAGAAACTTAATAACTATAGTGTTGTATTCTCTTGAAAGTGCTTAAAGACATTGATAGCAGACAGCAAATTGTTGTTAAGAATTAAAAATATATTTAATTTGAATAATGAAGCTCCAGATGAACAATCAGTTAAGACATCGTGCATTAAATTGATAAAGAAAAGGAAAATTCAAGCGGCAGGCAGAAAAACTCTCATTTGTTTGTGAGTTACAAGTTGTAAGCCCATAAATATTGGGCTACGGTATCTCTTCTTTGTCGATATTTCTTTCGATATTTCTCACCAAAACATTACGCTTTCATTATGCTTGAAAAATGGTATTATTGATAGATGTTTGCCCATTATGACGTCTATCCTAGTTGATGCGTTGTTCTTGTACTGAACAAAATATGGTCCGAGTAAGGTACTCCAGAGACACGTGTAAAATGTTATTTATTACAAAACTTTGATTCCAACTCCTATAATGGATTAAACGATTGTACTTTAGCATTGTACTTTTTTTGTTATTTCTTCGCAACCTATTCGCATTTTAAAATAATAAAATTTTAAGATTGCAAAAAAGAAGACGATTTTGAATAGATGGATTGAAACATGTTGATAATAATATTCAAATTTTTAACAATGTTCTTACGATCTTGCGTTTAAAGATTTGTTAGGATTTAAGGAGTTTGAAACAGAATGTTACCAATCTGATCATAGTGAACACACGTAATAAATGATTTTTATCTATTTTATAAGAAAATAGTTTAGCGGAATGTACACTGATATGAGTCTTTAACTACTCTGAGCCTATACTAACATAAGGGTAATTCATGAATAATTTCGCTTCGGAACGCCTAAACAGGTTTCATTAAATATTAGCAAATAATAGAAGAAATTAATTTGTTATTGTTAATAACAGTAACAATCACAATTGTCAACTCTTTTACCAATGGGATGCACAATTATATTATAACATCCCTACAGCTCAGAGGGTGAGCATGTTTGATGTGATAAAGATGTAAACCCGCGACCCTCAGATTACAAATCGAGTACCTTAACCACCTTGGTACACCGTGGCTAGCTAGTGAAAACAACCGTTTTGTCCTTTAAATATTAAGACATTGATTTCTTGTTTATTTCTTGTGCAAATACTTCAAAACACTTTGTAGAACTTTTTGAATCTGAAAGGTTGATCTCTGTACGATTTCCTTAAAATTTGTAGAGGCGGCGGATATCAAAATATTTCCAAAATGGGCAAAGAGAGATAGTTCACCGATGACCGCCCGCGGGGTAACTAAAACATTTGTGTTAGACAAAATAATCTCCTTCCCAGACAATATATTCTTTACGGAGCCTTATTCCTATCAACTTAAAATTGATACAGAGAACAGCCTTCCCAAACAAAACTGTGCTACCTCTGTAAACAGGAAGTATGAAATGAGACCTTTCAACTTTCCGCTGAATCATAATTATTCACCGTGGACAATGAAAACAAAACCTTAAAAATATTTTTTTGTTTCCGTATAAATATTTTTCTCGTTTGTGAATGTTTCAGCATTCAAGGTCGTGTTTATAATTACAAATGGAATATATAACAATGACCAAATAAAATATTAAATATTTTTTATTGACATTTTCAGTAAAAATAACCAGCTTACATCTTAAAAGATATATTTAATATATGTACAAGAATAAAAGAAGTAAATCAGATGTTTCCAGCTCTCACAGGTTAAAAAGAAAATTATGAAAAATAAAATATTAATATCTATTGAAATATTTTATACAAGAAAAATTGAATCATGTTGAATCTTTTGGCTCTAGTTTTGGCAAACTGTAGTTTTTCATAATCTACTTCTAGTTGTACACCATTATGTCTGCTGATTTACAAATCTACCGAGTTTTAGTGCCTGAGATTGGCATATCGCAGAAAAAACCCTTTGTGAATCTTTGTACTGAGAAGTTAATTAAAGCTATTAAAAAATATAAGAATCTATTCAAACCTTCTCGTGCTATATCGGTTGATTATTGTTGTTTGGATTGATGCAAAACCACATTGAGCGACTTCCAGTCACCAATCTATCACCGGATCGTAAAGTTGTGAGTCCATAAACTTAACACTATCCTACCATATGTGTTTGTTATTTGTAGAAAGCAGCTTCAAATAATCTTTCCAAAACCTCAATGACCTTCGTCGCGTCATCCCAATGTCAATCCCAACAAATCTCAATAACTAATTAGATATATCAAAAATATATAGGTATTTGGAGATAGAAAGATCCTACCTAGATGATTACGTGTAAAAAAATATATTTTTTTAGATAAAAGCTTACAAAGTGCGAAATTCCAAAACAAACAAACAAACAAACCTTCTGTAATTCTATACCAGAATCGGGCCCAAGATAACTAGCATTTAATATGCATAAGAAGTATTTTCTCAAAATTAAAGTTTCATATTTTTTTTTACAATCCCAGGATTGCTCAAAGTAAGTTGCCGAGAGGATTCATATGTTTTAACCATAGTCTTTTGTGTGTCAGTCAGTGATCAGATACTAAAGGATATTTATCTTTGCAGTTTGTTCTGTCTTTACATCAGTAAAACGTGTGCATGTCATAAATAATAAGAATTATGCACTCTGTAGACAACAACAGGACATAACAGATGAACTTAATATGTGAGAAAAAATATTTATTACAATCTGAATTTACATATCCTTGAAACAGAACACTTTTAGGGACAAGTATAATTTGTATAAAGTTTGATTTATATATATATACACACTTTGATTAAATCGATTCAAGTTGAATCCCCACTCTAATTCCAAATAAAACAAAATTTAATTCACCACATAAAAATGGAGTATTAATCTGTTGAATATTTAAAACAATAAGGACTACTTTTCACAAACTTTCAGTTGTTGGTTTTGAATTTTCTGTGAATTTTAAAAACTGGATATTTGTCCCTCCATACTCCACGGGAAATCTTCACGGGGATTAGAACTTCAGAAACTGTGAAAGTTTCTTCTGTACTGGAGAAAGTTGAACCTTCTTCTTTAATTCAGTAAAATAAAATAAACTTTGTATGATATTAATTTTAGCTAAATTTGACAGATTTTCTGCAAGCTGTTATCAGAGAATGATTCGATTTTATAAGACACTTCATTAAAACTAGACAACAATATTTCCGATTACCTGTGACATAATTTCTACAAAAAGTAATTTGATCTTTGTAATATTTTCTCTAATTTGAAAAAAAAAATTATGCAATTATTCCTTTCAGGTATTATGATTTTAATGATTTTATGATTTTAAAAATCAACAGAAAACCTTTTTGATTATATTGAAAGCAATTCCCAGCACTCAGGCATAGTTAACTGAGATCTTATATGTATATGTATATTGCAGCCAATAGAATAAATAAAATACATCGTCAAATAATTACACACCTTTTCAATTATCTTCACACATATTATATGAAGGTTAAACTTTTATTTAACAGCTTTCTTTTCTTACCTTTCTTTTTATTCAAATGGTCGATGAGTTGTGATCAATATAAGTGACAATATATTGTTGAAATGCAGATGTACATGTATTGAAATATTCTAAAGCCAATATTTCTTTATCAACGGTTGAGTAATTCTTTTGGTAAGAGTTAAACATTTTGAAAAATAACAGACATGGTGTTCAGTGTCTCTGTTGTTTAAAATCCAACTTATTTAAAAGGTGAATACCAATCACTTTTACTCGGTTCTCTAATGGAATTCTCCAGTACATAAGATATTTCTTCACGCATTTATCAGCCTTGATTGGATAAACACGACAGGGACGTTGTTTCACAAGAGAATATTGTCCACCGTAAAATCATAAATAATAATATTGATTTGATTAGGAATGTCCGCAAATCTGGACCTAAACCTGGAAACATAACTCAGCAAGTACATTTCTATCGGATCATATATAAACAACTGTTCTTTCAGTAACTTCAAAGGAATGGCACTGAATGGCCAAACACCAAATTGAATGAACTCAACCCTAACGACTCCTGTACTGACTCACGAATAGCAAATAAGAATAAATTGACTCCTTCATCCCAGTCCTTCTCATCATCAAGAGAATAAGTTCGAATAATATTTTTAAGGTAGACTACAATCTTTCAAGAAAACTATGCGATTCAGGATGGTAGGTGTTAGATTTCATCTAACGAGCTGGTAAACGATTTGCTGAAAAACCCCGACATAAAATTTTATCCTTCATTACATTGAATTTCATCAAGCGAGCCAACAAAAGTAAAGTAATTTTTTTCTCAAATATTTTTTTGAGAACATGATATCTTCTGAAAATACAGTGGATGCACACATAATTGTCAACAAATACTGATGTACCAATGGAATTTTTGAAATGGACCCCACAGAGTCAATAAACCTCGAATGCTGGGATAGGTTTCCAAGAAATGTTATGGTAAGAGTTTCCAACCAATTGACGGCCATGATAGTTTTTGAAAAACCGAGAAACATTTTTCCTAATTTGGCCAAAATAAATATCTCATAATATTGTTTCGCATCTTGTTCACTTCTAAATGGGCCTGGTATGTGTTGAGGCGTGCGCTTCGTAATCGTCCGAGTCGCGCCAAACATGCTCGCACTCCCAGCCGGTCAATCCCACTTTTCGTTGGTAAAAGAGTAACCCATAATGATGTTGGCTGTGGTTGGTGATGACTAGCTGCCTTTCCTCTAATCTTACACTACTAAATTAGGGACGGCTAGCACAGATAGCCCTCGAGTAACTTTGTGCAAAATTCCAAAACAAACAGACGTCTTCCCAAGACATTTGATAATGTAGTCTTTTTCTTTGAAGTTTATAATGAGCACCCCAAAAGTTATCGTTTGAAACTGTTTTCAATACATTCTTTTGGAGTGAAACGGCAAACGGAAATTTACCAGGTGAACCAGATCACTCACGTCCTTTATTTTTTCCCGTCGATGGAAAATCAATCATGAGACCCATGTCGTACTCAAAACGATAACTGTCACAAATTTACAATGTTCTCTGAACATGTGTCTATTATTTCATTTTAGCTTAATTTCTTAGCCTGAGCTCGAGTCAATGTGTATGAGAGAATCACTTCTAAATTCCCCTCAACAACTTCATCCCACTTGAATTTCGGCAAAATCCTTTCCCCAGACAACTCGTTTCCACACAATAATTATACACACTTAATTGAGAGAGGTGGTCATACTTCAAACAGAACTGGCACCGAATCTAGATCTTATGTAAAGTAAATTTTAGAAAGGAACTTTTATAAAATCGCCGTCCACTAACTGAGCCAAAATAAAATATGTATTGGTATAGGATTAGCAGTATAATTCATCAAAAACAAACATAACAGATCTAGATCCTTCCATATCAGCATCCGCCTTTTTATCACTGGCTAGTAGATCACTACGTCCATAAGTGTACATAAACGCATTGGATGTTCCATGATGTTCTTTTTCAAACTTCAACAGTCAGACATAATGTGATCAGAATCAAAATTTTAAATTTTTGTTCTACGAGCTTCTGTAAATTTTTGTTTTGACAAAAAATTATAATCCAAGAATTGAGCAAATTATTCAAACTATTTAATCTCTGTGCTTTAAGTATCCCAATATTTCGAAGTTTTCTCTTCGTTATGCTGTTACAGACTACGTCGAATGTATTGTAAGCAATTCGAGTCAGTTTCTAATATAATGAAACAATTCATTTCTGAGCGTTAGACCACATTTTGATTACAAGAGAATTTTAATTTCTCATGTTCTTTTCATTAATACAAAACAAGTTCATTACCTGATTCTGAATAAAATGAATACCCCTCGAAAAATTTTCTTCAACATTCATATTATATTCATTAACATTAACATGGGTATTAATATATTAAATTAAAAAAATTCCGGTAATAAATGAAGAGATCAAACAAAGGTAATAAAGTAACACGTATAAATAACAACATGTAAGAAAATGATAGATTCTTCAGAAAAAGAAACGTAAAAGGCAGAATTTGAGGCAAATTGTTAACAAGTTTATTTCGGTAGTTCTGTATGACATGTTTGAAACTTTGCATATTCACTGCTGAACATCCAAAGACTGCAAAGGCGAAGTCCATGCTTACTTGTTGAAGTTTAACGTCACACAACGTCAATAACGAGTATGCATCAATAACTGCTTGGCATCTTCTACCCATGGAAGCGATGAGACGACAAAACACATCCTGTGGAATGGCTGTCCACTCAGCCTGCAAAGCTGCTGCAAGCTGAGATAGTCTGCACATGTCGGTTCAACTCGTACCAAAGATGTTCGATGGAGTTTAAATCTGGTGATCTGGAGAACCAGGGAAGAATGTTGATGTTGTGGTGTCTCAAGAAGACAGTGGTGAATCGAACTGTGTGTCGAAAAACATCATTGACGTTCACCATGATGTGTTGCACATGGGGCCTAAAAATCTCGTCGACGTATGGTTGAGCCGTAAGATTCCCTCGAATGTGCACTGTTCAAGCATTGTGGGCGATGGAAGCCCACATAATAACGCAGCCACCGCCAAATCGGTCAACATCCTGCACAGTTTGCTGCAAAACGGGTCCTTCCACCCTGCCTACGAAACATAAAACGTAATTCATCACTGAACGAAACATGCCTCCATCGTCGATGAGGCCATACCCGATGCGTCCGAGTCCACTGCAGCTGTGCTTGATGATGTTGCTGAGTGAGGATGTTGCCTCTGAATTGACATCGAGGTCGGTTTCCTGTATCTCGTAGACGTTTGCGTACTGTCTGATCGTAAATCCTACGCAATCCTGTTATGGTTGAGGTAGTATACGTCGCAGTGGTGGTCCTATCCCGAAGGTGACGTAACCGAATATGGCGATCTTATGCGGGCCTGGTCACAAAAGGTCTGATAGATCGTGGACGGTCACGAGTTGATCTATGTTGTTGCTAACCATTCCATAGCCTTGATATGGTGCTATGGTGGACATTCACAGCTCTGGCAACATCTAATCGAGATTCATCTGCTTCCAGCGAACAATGGCATTGTTGCTTCAGTCAGTCTTGGCGTAATTGTATTGTGTGTCGGTGGCTTAACACTGATGAACCCGTCAATTTTATAGGGATTTTACACATGTTGCACGTGCAGAACATGCAGATCTCTCCAACAAATTTATTGGGCACCAAAATTCAATGTTTTCCTCCGTTTTCAAAGTACACAACTTTTATTGTCATTTTGGTCTCACAATCAGTGCCTTAACACATGTAACATCACATACTCTGAGGTTGTAACGTTATTACATATATTTCTCTTTATAAAATCAATACACCCGTGGGGGTGTATAATGTTAGGTCAATCCTACCAATTCGTGGGTAAAAGAGTAGCCCAAAAGTTGACGGTGGGTGGTGATGACTAGCTGCCTTCCCTTTAGTCTTTAGTGTAAGGGACGGATAGCACGGAGTAGCTTTGTGCGAAATTCCAAAACAAACAAACAAAGAAAAAATAAAAATAATGGCCGATAGAAAGAAGTGCATCATCATTTGATTATAGTTCTACATAAATAAAAAAAATCTTAACCAACTTAAATCTTCATCATATTCACCGGAGGTTAATAGTTTTATTAATTAGAAATTTGAAATAATTTGCAATCAAAGGCGTCACTTGAGATTACATTTTCACGGATTTAAAACCTGTGGACGCAGGAGATAGCTTAATGTGGCTTTGCTAAAACTAACACACACACACTCTTATAACGCACTCACATAAAGGGGAATGTTTTCTGACATCAAAGGTGTTCGAAACTAGCTCGCAAGCTTCACAATCTTGATTTCCATTACAAGCTAGTTCTTGCTCATTAAGTAGAAAGTATTTGATACTATTTCTTTTTTTCAAATCTGTATTGAATTAATCCAAATAAAACGGATTGTAGAATCATGTGGTCTGAATTCATTCCATTTTAAAGTTTTGTGTTTCAGTATTAATGTCGATTTTTCTTAGATGTTAACTTTACCAGATATGATGGTATGTGTTGGATAATTCAACAACGTAATTCGTAATTTAATGGATTTGATTGATTTCAATTTGTATTGTTATTATTAGCGTTAAATATGGTTAGTTTATTTTCAAAATGTGAAAATCTACTTTTTCACACTTTTATTAAAGTGTTGATTACTAATTATCGACTTCTGGCATGCCTAGTGGTTATCGTGGTTATGGTCCCAAGATCCAAAATTCGTTTTACACTTTCAGGTGTTATAGCTATATCATTTAATACAGCTATTCAAACAGGTATTTCTGAAGGTTTGACCTACATTTAGTCGAGAGATTTAGATTATGAATCAATATGTTTGAAGTTTCGACGTCTTTAACTTAACTGTTTAGACAGTGCAACACGCAAAGTTCTCTGCTGCCTTAAAATACCAAATACCAGAACTAACAGAAATAAATTTACTTAAAAGTGAAATTACCGTTTTCTTAACAATAACAATATATGTTCAAATAATAACGCCTTTTTTTCCTGTTTCTAAACTATTATTCGATCGTTGACGCAACGAAAATGATAAAAGGATAGAATCGATCTACTGATTGGAACATTATATAGCATAAGATCACAATTCTTTTAGGAAGTGTGATTTACAAATACGCACAACACAATATTTTTGTAGTTCATGTATTTCCCTGTTGAATAATCTCATGACTTGTATCATCACTTTACATACAAACAAAACGAATGGATATATTTTTCTGAATAACTGAGAACCCAGGTAGTTTGTTTTATGTTACATTAAAATCTACATGATTTCATAAACAATTTCATGACGATCTCAATAATTTAAACCTTACCTAAAATTGAAAACATCTTTCTTTAACAAAACACAGTGTGTAAGAATTTCAAAATGTCCCATCACATATGTTGAAAATTCATGTTTACGATATATGAACAACTATTTGAAATTTTCACTGAGGAGTCTTAAACACTTTCAAATTGTAAGTGAAGGTGTCGTTGTTGAAATTTGGTGAAGTGAAGGACAATTTCTAACTTTTCTAATTCGAGTATTTAAACATGCTTTAGCCCTTAATCATGCAATGATGATTATTTCATTCAGTTTTTTTAAGCTGAATATTTTGTAAGAGGTTTTATATCGTTTTAAGTGAAAGGCAACGACTTATACAATGAATAGAACAATCTATTCTTACTAACATATGTATAATATATAGAATATTTGGGCTGAACAATGTATTAGATATAAAAAAAGAGAGCCTAATAAATATAAAATGTATATTTTATATTCAATTATTTTTATTTTAATAATCAATTGCTTCTCCGAAATGTAAAATGCTCTTCCCTGTCGAATAGGTTTTCGTCATACATGTCCTGAAATTTGAAAACCGGTTACGCTGTCTCTTTGTTTTATTCAGTCAGTTTTCAGTACAATTACTAACGTGTTCCATTTCTAGTTGACTAGTTGTTGTGAAATACCCTGAAAATTTTTCATAGAACTAACACAGTAGATTCTGGACAAGCCAACAAATGTTACTAGAAATATTAGTGAACAGCCCTGAACTAATTCTTACTTTCCGTTAAATTTACAAAATACATTCTTATTATGTGAGCCTTTTTTGGAATATTTGCGTAATTACAAAGCTAGAATCCGGGTTTCGATACCCGTAGAGGAGAGAGTATTAACATTCCTTTGCGTCGCTTTGTACTTTCGTATTTTGCCAGAAATGTGATAGTAACAAGAGATGAATTATTACTGCCGTCCGCCTTAAGAGTAAAGGTTAATAAACAGTTTTAAACATCTTCTGAAAAGTTTTTTCTGGTTGATACTCACTTTAGCTAATATAAGTTAATAGCAAGATTGCAGCATAGCAACGCGTAAAACGTCTCTGTTTTGTTGTTATCTTTTTCAATTACAAACTTTTAGCTCATAGTTTCGTCATCTTTCGATCAATGTCAAATCTATTTTCAGTTTTGTTTGCAGGATGTCAAGCACTTTCTATTAATTTATTTCATCACGGTCAAGTTAATTTCTTTGCTCTTATTTTATTTTAACACTAAAATAATCTCAAACCTCGAGGCTATTATAAAATCCCTCTTTCTCCTTATAAATATTGATTTTAATTTTTTGTTGTAAAAACTTAATATTTTGGTTGTAGTTTTTTTGATAATCTGGGTACATTTGCCAACATGTTAAAATTCCATATTATACAGTGATTTCATTTCTATTTCTTATCTTAAAAACATCAAATTAATTATTTTCCGAATGATTTGAGGATATTTGATAAAGGTAATATTTTTTTGATATCAGATGTTAGGGTAATTTGGGGTTTCTACTTTTTTATTAATTTGCTCTCATTTAATAGTTTCGAAGGATATAATTAAAAACTCTGTTATTTTTTGATTGCTTTTATCACACATTAATTTGCTGTTTGATATAGAATGAACTGAAGGGATCAGACAGAAAAAACTTTCAAACATATTAAAGTGAAAAAACACAACAATCACCAATAGAGAATTATGACAAATTTCGGACAGAGAATGGGTTTTCTACATTGAGGTTATCGATGGTTAGCGTGCAGTTTTGGTTGTGAAAGATTACTTTTCTAAAAGAAAATAATGTTGTCACAAAATTGAAAATTGTTTTCAAACCACAACTGATTTACATTAAATAAATTGACATTATAGTAGCCATTTGTGCCTATGTTTATCCTTTGTTTGTTAATTGTTAATGAATACAACAACACACCATTCGCTACACAAATGCCGATCAGTGTTAAATGTAATTTATTCCCACGTATCTACACGACAAGCTCTTATCGTGTTTTTAAGAATAACTTTAAGTGAATATCTTCACTTAAAAAGGGAAGCTGACGTTATTATCTTATTATCCAAATATGACTTTATTTTTAGTCCAACATACTTTATGTGGAAGATCTCTCCCACTGTTCCCATGTGTGTAACTCTTTTACAATCGGTTACAGTTTTAGTATAATGTAAAAGTTCTTGGTAAATGATGAAATAGGAAAATCCAAGCAAACAACCACCGCTTCTTAGTATCGATGTTGTGTAATGAAAAGTAGCAAGACTTGTTAAGTAAAATGTGCAAAAACGTGTTTTTCCAATTTTAACTTTCACGAACTATTCATAAAATGGAATTATAATATATGTTTTTTATTCAATAAACACTGGTCATCGTTCATGAAGTAGTTTGTAATGTGATAGAAATACATAATCCTAATGAAGTCTAACACATTATTAGTACATATTATATGTACGTGATTTATGTATCATTTCGAAAGAAAGAAATTATAAAAAGTGTAAAACGTTCAAGAGAGTAATGGGTCAAATAAAATCTTATTTAGAAACTTCGAAATACTTTAAATAACAATTATTACACATGCTCATGAAGATTAATCAGAAATGATAAATTCAATCATCAGTAATTACAGTGTAAGTAGGATTCTATTTAATATCTGATTTAATATACGAGTGACTAGATGAAAGATAGTAGAGGATTATGACAAATGGGCATTAAAGATCCAAATGGTGTACTTCATGACTTAGTCTTAAAAACATTGCTCTTCTTTATTTATATTAATGATGGAGATGAAGGAACAGTCAGTAATTTCCTTAACTTTGCTGATGATATCAATGTTTGGAGTGTTGCTGACTGTGAAGAAAACGCTGCTGAGTTCGGCAAACAAATGCCATATGGGTTTTAATTTTGATAAATGGAAAAAAATGCATGATTTGAATTATAATTTCGATGCAAATAACCTTAACACTGTCAAGCAGTAAAAATATCTTGATAAAATGGTTCATATTTTTCTTTAGCCATCCAAGAAGTATGCTGCTAGTAGTTTTACGGCAAAGTATTGATTACAAGTCTAAAGAGGTTATAAATTATCTGAATATATCACTAGTTAGGCCATGTTTTCAGAATTCAGTTCAGTCTGGTAAGGAGCCCATCCTTACCTAAAGAATCCTAAAGAAAGACATTGAAGGGTTCAGAGGAGAATTACTAGGATGGAGGGTTTGTGAAAGATTAAGATCTCTAAACTTTCTTTTTCAAAAAAGAGCACTTGTTAATGTTGATTCATCGACATTTTTCATAATTAATTTGTCGTCCCTCAATATTGTTATTTATAATAATTTGTAGCTAATTTCATTTTAAACGTAAAAGCTGAAAGTTTAAATGATATGTATTTAGCGAGATAATTTAAGTAATAGTTGAGAATAAAGAACTATTTATGAAAGTAAAAATATTTGCTTCAGTTGCTAGTAGTATTTATTCATTAAGTTGGCACATGTTTGTTTGTGATTCATGAAATTAAAGAGCATTTTTAACTGGAAATGAGAATCAGTTTTAGAACTTAATAGTTCCAAGTATTACGCAAGGAAATAGAAATCACTGTTAATTTGTTTAATAAAAATTCACGTCATCACTGAGTGCATATATATATATAAGGCTATGATAATTTCATAGCCGTCCATCATACTTTGGTGCGTACTCTGATTTTCACTTCGTACAAGTAAGTAAGTAACATTTTGTAATCATTCAACTACTCTTAGGTGGCTTTCTTTTTGAGAAATTGTTCTCATTATTGTAAAAAATACACGTAAAATACTAACAATATGAAGTTTGCAATGAAGAACAATTTTTAACAATTCGCATTAACGAGTATAAACCACATTTTCGTTCGGTAACAAGATAATGCCAAAACTATACACTTTTGATTCATTCGGTTAAAAGTTACGTGTTATAGGTGAACTAAATTAGAAAGATATCTGGCATGTTCTACTAGGACATTTAATAACATGTATATATATATAATAGGATATCAATAAACGTGAAAAGAAAGCTTTAATAATAATGTTCGAAATTTTCTAATGACACATGCTAAGAATAATGAGCTTTGAGATCGTCTTTAAAATCTATAAATGCATATATCAATCATTGTAACGAAAAAAATATATTATATTTAATCCTTTTCTCTCTTAAATACTTATGCTTATATGTTCATTTGATATCTGTTTACTAATTTTAATTCTGTTTAGTTTTATGCGTACCGTTATGGCATGATCCCAAATACGAAATTTATTGTTTTTTAGATAGTTATCATGAACAAGTCAACGATCTTTCTTTTATGCCTTTTGATATGTGGAGTTGTAATTGAGACTGAAGGTCGCTGCTGGTACCACTGTGTACTCCGTTACTGTAGACATCGTATTTGTTTTTACAGATGTAGATGGATTTGCCGTGGTGTGGTTCCATTCGACTTAAAAGATAAACCTAAAGGTAATGTTATCATTTAAACAGGTTAGATCTTTCTATTAATATATGTTTCCCTCAAAACAATATTTTATGTGTTATTGCTCATTCAGTGCACACTTTTCAAAAGTACTGAATGTTGAAACGAACGAAAACTCTTAAAACGAGCAGTTAGGTTGTATCATGGATACAAAAAAGAATCTTGTAAAGAATATTTATTATTTCTCTTAGCTGAAAAAACGACTTCATGTATAATTTATTACAGCAGAAAATGTTTTCGTGTGCAATGTATTTAAAGTATCTTAGGAAGTAAAGTTACAACTTTAATTCGTTTTTCAAGTTAAACACAGTGGACTTTTATTTCTCTGTCCACAACGAGCATCCAAAAACGTAGTGTTTTTATAACGTCTGCCAGTGGAAGTCTTCTCATTCGAAAAACGATGTTTTTAATATATTGATGCCTGAGCAACTACTCCAAACTTTTACGATACTGAAATGCTGCATCTCTAAGTTAGAAAAAATTTAACTTTACTCATCAAACGCACAGTTTAATCACTTTCATACCTTTTTATGTAACAGAGAAAGAGGTGGAGTTCAAAGAGGGAGAAAAACCACGAGAATTTGATTTAAATGAGTAACCGACGTCTTTATGTAAGTATACTATTAGTTATTTGATAAATTAGTGTTACGAATATGTTCAATTTCTTTATAGTGGTTGCCAACCTTTTTATATTTTTATCACAAACTAACTCATACCAGCGTAAAGATATTCGTGTTGTTTTCTACTTTTAACATTGTAACGGATTTACTATAATATATTTATTTTGATATCTGCATTTGTACTTTCAAATGTGTATTGCAAAATTCTCCTCGTTTTATTTTGTTGGTTTGCTAAAATTAGAATATTATGAACCTGGGGAGTTCTAACTGCAGTTAAAATTTATTAATCTGGTATTTAGAGATACTTGAATGGAAGTGTTTGCAGATTTTGAACATTATAAACCATTTAACATAATAAAATTAACTTCAGATATTTATATGAGAGCATCAGGTTCTTTCATACCTGAAAAATTATCTTGTAAGTGACATGTGACACCTATGAAGAATAGAGCTATATAAATCATGTTTCGTCTTATTAATTATTTCGGACGAATATCCGATTTATTTTGTTGCGTTCGTTACGTATTACGGTTCATACAACCGAAAATTTGAAAAGTTATTACCAATATTGATCTATACACTGAGTCTTCTATCAGGTATAATACTGAATATTTTAGTGACGGACCAAGTAAACGACAAGAAAGTAATCTTGGACTGATATTGTTACACCTTTCTTAAGCCAATACGTTCTTTTCTTAGCTGGCTTCACGATGAAGATATTTAATGTCCCCATATTATCACAATTATATTTTATGTCTTTTTAAATAATATACTACCTGTTGCAACAAAAAATATTCTTTTACTACAAACGTTCAACAATATGACACGCTGATGTTTTCGAACACATATATTATTAATTCTTGCTCTCATGTGTAAATTTTAATAACAAGCGGGCTTCTGCAATAAATATCCAACAAATACGTCACTCGCATCAAAGAGAAACAACTGTAGATATTAATATACATTTATAACATTGAATCTGTTACAATCATTATTTATAATAACTGTTATTATAAATTTTATTGTTGTTTAGATATTAAAATATGTTTGTGTTAAAAAAGAGAATTCTCTGTATCAATATTGTAATACATATCGAGATTTAATCGACTCCTAAATTTAAATTAGAAATTTACTCAGTCTGAAGTCAATCGTAATATAACATAATAATTCGGAGATTCGTCTGGGGTCAATGATAATACGTAATATCGTAATTAACACACAGACATAAAAAGAGCTTTGGGTTCTTTCTGGAATTACATTACTTTCTTTCTTTGGTTCTCACGATTGATTTGTTCTAAGTAACATATTTCGTGTTTTTTATATTATTTTCTCAAACTCACAACGTATATGGTATTAAAACGTTTGAAACTGGAAACAGTATTTATTTATATAAATATTTGTTCAAATTTCTTGACACACATGACAATCCAAACAACAATAATAAACCGATATAACACGATGATGTTTGAACAGATTGTTAAGATTATAACAGATTCAATTGACTTTTAAATACAGAGATTCAGAATGGATTTTCTCTGCGATATGCCAACCTCAGGTTCAAGAACTCGGTATCGTTGTAAATTAGCAGATATACTGGTTTACAACGAGAAGTACATTATGAAAATTAGAGTTTGCCAAAAAATAGCTAAAGCGTAAAGATTATCACATGATTCACTTTTTCTTATATAAAACTCATATATTCAATAGATATTAATATTTTACTTTTCAGGATCCTTTCTTTGACCTGTGAGAACTGGAAACACCGGAATTATTTCTTTATTCTTATATTAAATACGTGTTTTAAGATGTAAGCTGGATATCTTTACCGAAAATGTCAATAAAAACATTTAATATTTTGTTTGGTCATTGTTTGATATTCATTTTGTAATTATAAATAAGACCTTGAATACTGAAACATTCACAAGAGACAAACAATTTATAGGGAAAACAGAAAATGTGTTTAACGTTTCGTTTACTTTGTACATGATTAATAATTACTAGTCATTATTTATTCAGCGATAAGTTGAATAAAGTATTTCATACTTCCTGTTTACAGAGATGGCACAATTTTGTTTGGGAAGGTTGTTCTGCATAACAATTTTAGGTTGATAAGAATAATGCTCTGTAAAGAATATATTGTTTGGGGAGGAGATTCTTTTGTCTAACACAAGTGTTTTAGTTAAAAACACTGGCGGTCAAAGGTGAACTATCTCTCTTTGCCAAATTTTAAGGAAATCGTACAGAAATCAACCTTTCAAATTCAAAAAGTTCTACAAAGTGTTTTGAAGTATTTAACTTTTTGCTCCAGAAACAAACAAGAAATTAATGTCTTTGATATTTAAGGGACAAAACGGTTGTTTTCACTAACGTTAAGACGCTGTATACCAAGGTGGTTAAGGTATTTGATTTGTAATCTGACTTGTGCGTGTCAGTCAATCATCAAATACTAAAATTATATAATATAAAGGATATTTATCTTTGCAGTTTGCACAGTCTTTACGTCAGTAAGACGTGCGCATGTCATAAATAATAAATATTATGCATTCTGCAGAAAACAGAACATAACAGATGAACTCAAAATGTGAGAAAAAGTATTTATTTCTTAATAAATTTCTCTTAATTCTGAATTTACATATCCTTGAAATAGAACAATTCTAGGGACAATTATAATTTGTATAATGTTTAATATATATACACAAACTTTGATTAAATCAATTTCAATTGAATCTCCACTCTACTTCCAAATAAAACAAAATATAATGCACCTCATCTTTAATCTGTTGAATATTTAAGGACTACTTTCCACAAACTAATGTATCTCCACTTTCAGTTGTTGTTTTTAAATTTTTCATTAATCTGAAACGTAGGAGTCCCTCTCTACTCCGCGAGAAACCTAGCCCTGGGTTTTAACAGTGTAATAAAGAAAGCTTACTCACTGAGGTATGAATTGATTAGAATTTCACAAACTATGAACTAGAGAAAATTGAGCCTTCTTCTTTAATTCAGTAGAATGAACTAAGAAATGTGTAACATGATTCCTCTTCGCTTTTCCTATCAATTAAAATGTAGCATAAAAACCGTATATAAAAAGTAACTGGTAATTCTTCATAGTTCACATTTGCACATCGTAAATCAGTGGTTTACCTTTTAATAGGTTGAGAGTTGATTTTCTTGATATTTCAGCTAGGTAAAATATAAAATGGTTAACTTTTATTATTATCTTAATTTTTAGCTAAATGTGACAGACTTTCTGTAAGCTGTCATCAGAGAATGATTCGATTTTGTGAGAAACTTCATTAAAACTAGACAATAATACTTCCAATTATGTAAATGACTTAGAGTATAACTTTTACCTGTGAAATATTTTGTACAAAAATTTATTTGATCTTTGTCATCTTTTCTCTAATTTAATTTAAAAAATAAACAGTTATTTCTTTGGGGTATTAAATCCTCTTTATATGAAATTTCAACATCAACAGGAAACCTTTTTAATTATATTGAAATCATTTCCCAGCTCACAGGCAGAGTTGACTGAGATCTACAGCCAATTGAATAAATAAAATACATCGTCATCTAATAATACAACTTTCAAAATTATTACCATGCAATTAGCTTCACTTCACGTGAAAATGATTTAGCACAGATGTATCAACCCCTTTTACGAGAATTATCTTCACACCATATTATATCAATGCAAAACTTCCATATAACGGCTTTCTTTTCTGACTTTCATTTGAAATATTCTGAAACCAATATTTCTTTATCCACAGTTGATTTATTCTCTTGGTGAGAAAAACCATTTGAGAAAAACAACAAATACGGTGTTCAGTATATCTTTTTTTTTAAATGTGAAAGAATGGGTTCAGCACGACAATCGGTGCCATCAAAAACTAATTCGGAAGGTTTCTCAAAGTTTAGTGCCATCCGTACAAGGTAAGTGCACAATAAAAATATAATATTATGACAAGCATATTTTCCCATAATTTTGTAACAAGATATTTTCTCAGTAAGATTGTCAGAAACTATTGGTGTAAAGATAAGTCGTGTTATCTACTGCATTATCATATTATTTGCAGTTTTTTGGTCAATGCTGAAAGAAGTAATAATGAAAGTAACTTACAATAAAGTAGTAAAAATTTTGCATCAGTGTAACATGTAAATCAAAATGGACATATCATCCCTGAGCAAAAAAAACAACAAAAAAACAAAAACGAGTTCAAATACATTAGAAAACTATTGAAATAATGAAACGCGGTAAAATCAAATTTCCCTAAATATGGATTAAGGGAACCCTCCAACCTTCCGCGACCCTCCAACTTCGTGTAATGTGCCTTAATCACCTTGACGGGCTTCAGTTTGTCATGAAGTTTACCGTTTAATTTGGCTCTATAATTTAGCTGGAATATTTTCAGTTTCTTGATTTTTTCTGACTTAAATTTACGGACATTGTGTTGGTTTATCATTGTAACTCATAAACATCGGTTTTCGTTACAGTTTACATTATGTTCATTATACTTATCCAAAGATAAATCCCTGTAATTTTACTTAAGAGTTTAAGTTTCCAAAAGAACATGTCTTCAGAACGTTCCTAACAGATAATCTTTGGTAGCTTCGATATATAACTAAGCATCAGATTTCGGTATTGATATTATTTATCCTGGCTGATAAGAATACTATATAATTTTTGATGACGAGAAACAAACTTCTACTGAAAATGATAAAAAAGGACACAATTCAGAAAATCTTTATTCTATACCACAACTGTACACATTCCCGATTATACTCTATGACTCATGTCATTTAAATCATTTAACTACGACCACGGTAAATATATAGCGTGAGTATTTTTTAAATCAGAAGTCTTAACAAGACTGGAGCTTACAAGATAACCTTTGAACTTTATATCAAAGACCCCAAAGCATTGATACACGTCCCCAGTAATCAATTAGTGACTGAAACTAACTTTATGTTCAATAATCAAAACTATCTACAAATAAATAACTTAAGTATGGGGAATCCCGTGTGGTGACAATTATTGTCAATTCTAGACAATATTTTTATAACAGATATTCAATCTCTAGAGATCAATTCAGCCTTACACTCACTACTATACTGGCACACTTATGTTAATGATACAATTGCAGGATTCAGATCTACAGAACACACACTTAGCTTTTTCAATCACATTACCTCGATACATCCCAACATTAAATTCACTTGTGAACATAAAAAAAACTAGTCAAATAGCATATTTTCACTATTACTGAAACACAATTCAAAATAGAAATCCATAGAAAAATCATCCGTACACGAAAAAAAACAAAAACATAAAATATTAAGAAACAATATGTTAACACGATAAAATTAACGATGAAATCAACAAAATAAAACAATATTACATCAACATTAACATATTTCCAATAAAAAAAACCGTGAAAAAAGTACACGCACACACCCAGACCAACAACAATAAATTCCAAGATACAAGAACTGCAAACCATATACTGCGGCATATCATATGTTCCTGAAATCAGAGAAAGAATAACTAACATATGGATAAACATATAACAAAAATATAACATTCCAATAAATACCATATTCACTCAAAAACTACACTGACAAACACAACACCAATATAGTTTATAAAATACAATCCAACAACTCTCACGACTCCTATATTGGAGAAATAATCAGAAAAATGGAAACTAGATTCAAAGAACAAAAAAACACCTTCACACGTTTCTGAACACTACAAATTAAATAAACACAACGTAAACACAGAAACATCCAAACACAAAATCAAAGAAGCCCTGTTTATTCAGTAACTAAAACCAAATTAAACCAATATAAAGAAACACTTTATATACAAATACCAGTGAAAAACCCAACTTCTAACTGCAACAACCTCTACATTCACACTGTTGCCAACAAATTACGTGTCCGGTTAGTTGTAAACTCTCTGTGGAAGGTCTAAAGGTTATTCTCTGCTTATCAATAAAAATGTTAATGTTAAGCACAGTCTTCAAATTCCATAACATTATAAAAAGGAACGTGTGTTCGAAACGTTGAAACAAATTATTAAATAAAGTCTTTAGTAGCTGGTACGTTAACTGAACATTAAATTTCAGTATTGAAATTATTTATCCTAAACTCAAATAAAAACGAATAATATCTAGAATAATCAAATTTCTTGTCTTTGAAGGAAATTTCAAGTGCGATATTTAACTCAATTTATGTTAACCCTCGTACTTCACGTTCAAAAGTTATCTGAAACTACATTGTTTTCATACTTAAAACTGGAGGTCGGGGTAAATATGTCCAATTTCATCAGTTGTAGTGTTTACTTTAGATGCACTCACTAGTCAACACAAAAGTACATTCTCGGCTATCGGCTATTTCGAAATACGAATTTGAAAGTAAATTTATGTTAATATCCGTTAAAGCATTAATATTTGCCGACTAGGTCGAAAGACAGTTTTCTTTCTTAAAAGAAATATATTTTAACATACAAACAATAATGCAGTTTATAATAACAGTTATTATAAATAATAATTTCTTTACGAAAGGTTTACTAACGTACGACCAATATTGAGTCTCATATCCAATCTGGAAATGAATCTTTCATCTTTGGATAAAGGAGAGAGAATTACTTCTATGTTTTGATGGATAAGTAGCTTGTCATTTCACTCAGAGTACACAGATTTTTCCTTCGATGACATGTTCTTGTAGAAATACTTACTTCCGAAGATAAACATCGTGTAAATTAATAAACATTCCTACTGCAATTCAAAAGAGTTTAACATGGCTGTAGATTCTAATATTTATTGTACGCTGATTGTACGCGGTATGTCTGCGGACTTACACGCTAAAATCCGGATTTCGATAATCGTAATGGGTTTAGTTTTTTGCTTAAATCAAAACAACAAACAACAACAACAATTAAGAGAAGCAAGCTCGCTCTTCGCTGATCACACGAAAGTTTTTCACTGCTGAAATTATATTACGTCTTGGTAAAAATACTAATCCGCTGAAGATAAATGGTTTATAATGTTCGAAATTGATAAACGTTCCTAACCAGTAATATTATGTTCCCGACTAATGAGGGTTATTCGAGGTTTATAGTTTTCAATGCGAGTAAAGATGTTTCAACATTTCCTTTGTTGATGTTACATTGGGACTTTTTTCCAGCATCTTTAAAGGTTTCAACACTTATTGAGCTGTATGTAAAGTAAAAGTAAAATTACCGTTTTATTAACAATACCTGATAAAGAAGAGAGACGTGAATATATGTTGAAATAATAAGTCCTTTTCTTCGAGGTTCAAAACTATTATTCGACCGTTGACATAACGAAAATGATAAAAGGATAGAATTCCATTTGATCTACTGATTAATACCGAACAATATAATCATTTCTTAGCAGAAGTTTACATGTCTTTTAAGAAAGTGAGATTTACAAATACGCACAACACAATATTTTTGTAGTTCATGTATTTCCCTGGTGAAAGTTCTCAT
This sequence comes from Carcinoscorpius rotundicauda, assembly GCA_011833715.1. Lineage (NCBI taxonomy): Eukaryota > Metazoa > Arthropoda > Merostomata > Xiphosura > Limulidae > Carcinoscorpius > Carcinoscorpius rotundicauda. The sequence goes on from CM022393.1 coordinate 108,191,107, forward strand.
GACTTATATCATCAATTTATATAGAAACAAAACGAATGGATATGGTAGTTTTTTTTATGTTATGACGACCTCAATATTTAAACCTTACCTAAAATTGAAAACATCTTTCTTTAACAAAACAAAATGTGTGAGAATTTCGAAATATCCCATTTCATATTTTGAACATTCATGTGTATAATATATGTATGTAAATTTTGGCAAATTAAAGGTCCTGGTTACGATTTAATGTTTGAAATTTTCACTGAGGAGTGAAAAATTGTAAGTAAAAGTGTCATTAGTTTCTTTAAAATTTTGTGAAAACACATTTAGTGTTTTTTTTAAGCTGAATATTTTGTTTGAAGTTTTATATCGTTTTAAGTGAAATGCAACGACTTTTACAATAAATAGAACAATCAATTATTACTAACATATATATGTATAATATATAGAATATTTAGGCTGAACAATGTGTTAGATATCAAAAAAAAGAGAAAAGTGCTATCATTCTGTTAAATTTCACACATTTCCTAGTAATTATAATAAAACTTTTTATTTTCAATTATCTTTATTTTAACAATCAGTTGCTTTTCCGAAATGTAAAATGCTCTTCCTTGCCGAATAGGTTTTCGTCATAGATGTCCTGAAATTTGAAAACCAGTTTCTTCTCTCCTTGTTTTATTCAGTCAGGTCAAAATGAAGAGTACAATTACTAACGTGTTCCATTTCTAGTTGACTAGTTGTTGTGATGTACTCTGAAATTTTTTTATAGAACTAACACAGTATATTCTGAACAAGCCAACAAATGTTACTAGAAATATAAGTGCTACAGACCTGAACTAATTCTTACTTCCCAAAGACAATGTCCGTTAAATTTACAAAATAAATTCTTATTTTGAAAGCCATATATAATAGCGATATATCTGCATAACTACAAAGCTAGAATCCGAATTTCGATACACGTAGTTGACAGAGTATTAACATTCCTTCGCTTAGCTTTGTACTTTCGTATTTTGCCAGAAATGTGATAGTAACAAGAGGTGAATTATTACTGCCTTAAGAGTAAATGTCACTGAACTGTTTTAAAATTTATATAAACATCTTCTGAAAAGTTTATTTTCCGGTTGATACTCACTTTTGCTAATAGCAAATACCAAAATAAACTACATCTTGGTATCAAAAATATGTTGGAAAGTGATATTTCTAACCCGTAGCATAGCAACACATAAAACGTCTCTGTTTTGTTGTTGTCTTTCTCAATTACAAACTTTTAGCTCATAGTTTCGTCATTTTTCGATCAATGTCAGATCTATTTTCAGTTTTGTTTGCAGGATTAATTTATTTCATCACGGTCAAGAATTTTACTCTAATTCTGACTTAAATAATCTCAAACCTCGAGGCTATTATAAAATTCCTCTTTCTTTTTATAAATATTCATTTTAATTTTTTGTTGTAAAAATTTAATATTTTGGTTGTAGTTTTTTTGGTAATTGGATACATTTGCCAACATTGTGTTTTATTACAGATGTTAAAATTCCATATTATACAGTGATAACTATCTCATTTCTATTTCTTATCTTAAAAATATTAAATTAATTATTTTCCGAATGATTTGAGGATATCTCATAAAAGTAATATTAATTTGGGGTTTCTATTTTTTTTTTAATTTGCTCATCAGCTATCATTTAATAGATTGGAAGGATATAATAAAGAACTCTCTTATTTTTTGCTTGCAGTTTATCACACATCAATTTGCTGTTTGATATAAAATGAACTAAAGGAATCAGGCAGAAGAAACTTTCAAACATGTTAAAGTGAAAAAACACAACAATCAAAAATAAATAGAGAATTATGAGAAATTTCGGACACAGAACCGAGTTTGCTTTCTACATTGAGGTTATCGATGGTTAGCGTGCACTTTTGGTAAATTGTTTTCAAACCACAACTTAAATTGACATTATAGTAGCCATTTGTGGTTGCACGGTTAATTAATTGGCAATTGTATTCACTCACACACAATCATTGATGAATACAACAACACACCATTCACTACACAAATGCATATCACCTGTTAGTGTTAAATGTAATTTATTCCCACGTATTTACGGTGAATCTACACGACAAGCTCTTATCGTGTTTTTAAGAATAACTTTAAGTTATTCACTTAAAGAGGGAAGCTGACGTTATTATCTTATTATCCAAGTAAGTAACATTTTGTAATCATTCAACTACTCTTAGGTGGCTTTCTTTTTGAGAAATTGTTCTCATTATTGTAAAAAATACACGTAAAATACTAACAATATGAAGTTTGCAATGAAGAACAATTTTTAACAATTCGCATTAACGAGTATAAACCACATTTTCGTTCGGTAACAAGATAATGCCGAAACTATACACTTTTGATTCATTCGGTTAAAAGTTACGTGTTATAGGTGTCGAATGTTGATAAGATGAACTAAATTAGAAAGATATCTGGCATGTTCTACTAGGACATTTAATAACATGTATATATATATATAATAGGATATCAATAAACGTGAAAAGAAATTTAATAATAATGTTCGAAATTTTCTAATGACACATGCTAAGAATAATGAGCTTTGATATCGTCTTTAAAATCTATAAATGCATATATCAATCATTTGTTATAATCAATAACAGTACACCAGTAACGAAAAAAAAAAATATTATATTTAATCCTTTTCTCTCTTAAATACTTATGCTTATATGTTCTTTTGATATCTGTTTACTAATTTTAATTCTGTTTAATTTTATGCGTACCGTTATGGCATGATCCCAAATACGAAATTTATTGTTTTTTAGATAGTTATCATGAACAAGTCAACGATCTTTCTTTTATGCCTTTTGATATGTGGAGTTGTAATTGAGACTGAAGGTCGCTGCTGGTACCACTGTGTACTCCGTTACTGTAGACATCGTATTTGTTTTTACAGATGTAGATGGATTTGCCGTGGTGTGGTTCCATTCGACTTAAAAGATAAACCTAAAGGTAATGTTATTGCTTATTCAGTTGTCACATATGCACACTTTTCAAAAGTACTGAATGTTGAAACGAACGAAAACTCTTAAAACGAACAGTTAGGTTGTATCATGGATACAAAAAAGAATATTGTAAAGAATATTTATTATTTCTCTTCACTTTGGTTAGCTGAAAAAACGACTTCATGTGTAATTTATTACAGCAGAAAATGTTTTCGTGTGCAATGTATTTAAAGTAATTTAGGAAGTAAAGTTACAACTTTAATTCGTTTTTCAAGTTAAACACAAAGCAACACAGTGGACTTTTATTTCTCTGTCCACAACGGGCATCCAAAAACGTAGTGTTTTTATATCGTCTGCCAGTGGAAGTCTTCTCATTCGAAAAACGATGTTTTTAATATATTGATGCCTGAGCAACTACTCCAAACTTTTACGATACTGAAATGCTACATCTCTAAGTTAGAAAAATTTAACTTTACTCATCAAACGCACAGTTTAATCACTTTCATACCTTTTTATGTAACAGAGAAAGAGGTGGAGTTCAAAGAGGGAGAAAAACCACGAGAATTTGATTTAAATGAGTAACCGACGTCTTTATGCAATGGTAATTATACTATTAGTTATTTGATAAATTAGTGTTACGAATATGTTCAATTTCTTTATAGTGGTTGCCAACCTTTTTATATTTTTATCACAAACTAACTCATACCAGCGTAAAGATATTCGTGTTGTTTTCTACTTTTAACATTGTAACGGATTTACTATAATATATTTATTTTGATATCTGCATTTGTACTTTCAAATGTGTATTGCCAAATTCTCCTCGTTGATAAATCGATGTGTCAACAGGCAGTTCACATTTTATTTTGTTGGTTTGCTAAAATTAGTTCTAACTGCAGTTAAAATTTATTAATCTGGTATTTAGAGATACTTGAATGGAAGTGTTTGCAGATTTTGAACATTATAAACCATTTAACATAATAAAATTAACTTCAGATATTTATATGAGGGCATCAGGTTCTTTCATACCTGAAAAATTATCTTGTAAGTGACATGTGACACCTATGAAGAATAGAGCTATATAAATCATGTTTCGTCTTATTAATTATTTCGGACGAATATCCGATTTATTTTGTTGCGTTCGTTACGTATTACGATTTCATACAACCGAAAATTTGAATTCAGAAGTTTATTAAGTTATTACCAATATTGATCTATACACTGAGTCTTCTATCAGGTATAATACTGAATATTTTAGTGACGGACTAAGTAAACGACAAGAAAGTAATCTTGAATTGATATTGTTACACCTTTCTTAAGCCAATACGTTCTTTTCTTAGCTGGCTTCACGATGAAGATATTTAATGTCCCCATATTATCACAATTATATTTTATGTCTTTTTAAATAATATACTACCTGTAGCAACAAAAAATATTCTTTTACTACAAACGTTCAACAATATGACACGCTGATGTTTTCGAACACATATATTATTAATTCTTGCTCTCATGTGTAAATTTTAATAACAAGCGGGCTTCTGCAATAAATATCCAACAAAATACGTCACTCGCATCAAAGAGAAACAACTGTAGATATTAATATACATTTATAACATTGAATCTGTTACAATCATTATTTATAATAACTGTTATTATAAATTTTATTGTTGTTTCAATATTTCTGTATCAATATTGTTGGCAATTTTAATAAATGTAATACATATCGAGATTTAATCGACTCCTAAATTTAAATTAGAAATTTACTCAGTCTGAAGTCAATCGTAATATAACATAATAATTCGGAGATTCGTCTGGGGTCAATGATAATACGTAATATCATTAACACACAGACATAAAAAGAGCTTTGGGTTCTTTCTGGGATTACATTACTTTCTTTCTTTGGTTCTCACGATTGATTTGTTCTAAGTAACATATTTCGGTACTATTTTTAGCTGTTGAACTCGTGTTTTTTATATTATTTTCTCAAACTCACAACGTATATGGGATTAAAACGTTTGAAACTGGAAACATTATTTATTTATATAAATATACGTTAATGTCTATTTGTTCAAATTTCTTGATTAATAAGCACAAAACCTGACATAGATCACTATGGTTTTGCATCAATCCAAACAACAATAATAAACCGATATAACACGATGATGTTATATCATCATCAAATGATGATGATATAATATTGTTTATTCTGTTTAAAATCTGTTCTAATTGAACAGATTGTTAAGTTTATAACAGATTCAATTGACTTTTAAATACAGAGATTCAGAATGGATTTTCTCTGCGATATGCCAACCTCAGGTTCAAGAACTCGGTATCGTTGTAAATTAGCAGATATTCTGGTTTACAACGAGAAGTAGATTATGAAAATTAGAATTTGCCAAAAAATAACTAAAGCATAAAGATTATCACATGATTCACTTTTTCTTATATAAAACATATATATTCAATAGATATTAATATTTTATTTTTCAGGATCCTTTCTTTGACCTGTAAAAGCTGGAAATAACGGAATTATTTCTTTTATTCTTGTACTGATATTCAATACGTCTTTTAAGATGTAAGCTGGTTATCTTTACCGAAAATATCAATAAAAACATTCAATATTTTGTTTCGTCATTGTTATATATTCATGTTGTAATTATAAATAAGACCTTGAATACTGAAACATTCACAACAGACAAAACAATTTATAGGGAAACAGAAAATGTGTTTAAGGTTTCGTTTTCTTTGTACATGATGAATAATTACGAGTCATTAATGATTCAGCTAAAGTTGAAAATTAATAGTATGAAACTTAATTAATACTAACCACTGATAAATATCATGTGTATTACAAGTTTCAAGCCTTTTGTTCGCTGCAACAAGTAGCTTGCAAAGATCTTATCGTGGTGCCAGTGACAGGAGAATCATAGAACGTGTCAAGACTAATTTAAGGAGTTTTTTCTTTTCCAAACTATAAATACCATACTTAGTGTGAACCTACAAATAAATTATTATAGATGTGTATTTTTATTTTTAATGCTTTATCATATTACTCAGTTAATTACTATTTAGCACCTTATTTTATAGTTTGCAACGCCCCTAGAGTATTAAATAGCGGCAATTTTGTGTTTGAGATTTTCATACTACCAAGAGCACCAACGAAAAAAATTTTCGTTGAATCCTAATAGGCTTTCAAATGAGCTGAAATTTAACACATGACAATTTCTAATTTTGCACTTATATTGTTTAAATACATACCTCAAGAAACGCTTACTTTGAAAATTAAAGTTAGCTTGTAATAAATAATAATGGCCCAATATGGCCAGGTTCCATACAGCCTTTTCTCAAGTCTCACACTGCTCAATTACGGACAGAAATGTTCCAGAAATGAGATCATGTTTCATAGCTTAAAACTATGGTGTATTACCGTTTTTTTTATTCTGTTGAAACTCCAAAGGTTTCCGATAATTCTCGGAGTTTAGAAAATACGCTGTCTCGTATAGCTTTTCTTTCGGGAAGAATTGCTTTGATATCTCTTGCCGTCTATAGTTTCCATCATTCTTGCTTTTATATACTCTTTATTTATTCCATATTATGTTCCAGAAATGAGATCACGTTTCATAGCTTAAAACTATGGTAAATTGTATGTTGAGTGTATTACCGTTTTTTTTATTCTGTTTAAACTCCAAACGTTTCCGATAATTCTCGGAGTTTAGAAAATGTACACAAGAAATTCAGTTTTTAAAAGCTTAAAATTATGAAGACCCTTTTCAAAATGTAAGAGATCTGTGTTGATAAAGAGGAATGTAAAGTTTGCTTTTTCAGTGTTCACTTAATAAAATGTATGACACAATCAGAAGACTTGTCAACAAAAGATATCAATATTTAACTCAATACCAACAAAACGAAATCCACAGATTTCATGGAATTACAAAAAGATTATTAGAATTGAATTTCTGTTTCTTAATAAAATCATTTCTGTATAAAAAATAACTAAATGATTTGCAATAACAAAATATAACTTTCACGAAGCATGTTAAAAAAAAAGAATTATATTGTCATTCAAAACAACCTTTCTTTGAAATTTAAAAGAAGAAATTTGTTGAGACTCAAAAAGGCGTTAAACAAACTTTAATTTGTGAGGGCTCGGCATGGTGAAGCGTGTCAAGGTAATCTGAGGGTCGCGGGTTTTCATCCTGGTCGCGACAAACATGCTCGCTCTTTCAGCCGTGGGGGCGTTAAAAGTTTCGGTCAATCCCACTATTCGTTGGTAAGAAGAGTTAACCAAGTGTTGGCGGTGGGTGGTAATGACTAGCTGTCTTACACTGCTAAATTAGAGACGGCCAGCACAGATAGCCCTCGAGTAGCTTTGTACAAAATTCCAAAAACAAACAACTAATTTGTGAAGAATAATATCAATGATGATACATTGTTTCCATATCTAACGACACTGAAAAATGTTTGTAATGAAAGGTACTATCGGAAAACTTTAATTATTCTAATGTCTGTGAAAGCCAGAATGTTTATTTTTATTTTTGCTAAATGAAAGCAAAAAAAAAATGTTGAATAATATCACCATACGAGTTTACATCACTGACAGTCGTTTATTTTGTAATGTGATATACCATGATGTAGAAAATCGTGTTGTTGTATTACGAAGTGTGAATATGCTCGAAGTTTATAGAGACAGTTTCGAAATTGAAAGTGATATTAAAAAATCCAATTTCTTAATTACGCAAAACTTGATAGATGTTTTGTTTGTTTGTTTTTTGGAATTTTGCACAAAGCTACTCGAGGGCTATTAGATCACGAGTCGCGCGTCTTAACGAGCTTGGCCATTCCGAGCCTGCTTTTGATAGAATTCGAAAATTTGATAGAATTTTGTTTGATCAAAATTGTTTGATATCGCACATGAACAAACTCGGGAAGAATTTTAAAAAGTTCGTTTTCCCACAGTTTTGTTACCGTAACATGTCATACCACAAGATATTCTCTTAGTAAGATTGTCAGAAACTATTTGTGTAAAGATAAGTCGTGTTATCTACTGCATTGTCATATCATTTGCAGTTTTGTTGGTCAATGCTGAAGGAAGTAATAATTAAAGTTTAAAACAGGTAAATATCACTTGCTTTTAGAATATAGAACTCTGGAATGATTTAAAACTTCCTAGATATTTTAAATTATTATTTAATAATTTAATATATGTAATGTAATTACTGTCAGAAATTTATCTATATGATAATTTACCATTTATCCCAGATTTTTCATGTCAGTTTTTTGCACACCTTTTAATAAATTTAGTCTAATAATTCTAACAGAACAAACAAGTTCATTTCGAACGTGGTCGTGCACACATTGGCAAAAGTTGAAGAAACTACATTCTACAACGTAGAATAAGATTGCATCAGTGTAACATGTAAATTACAATGGACATATCATCCCTTAGCACACAAAAAAACAAAACAAACGAAAACGGTTATATTGTCTCAAGCAATTAGTACGAGTTCTAGAAATATTAGAAAACTATTGAAATAATGAAACACAGTAAAATCAGATTTCCCTAAATAAGGATGAAGGAAACGCTCCAACCTCCCGCGACCCTCCAACTTGGTGTAACGTGCCTTAATCACCTGGACATGCCGGGCTTGAGTTTGTTATGAAGTTTACCATTTAATTCGGCTCTATTAGTTGACTGGAATATTTTAAGTTTCTTGACTTTTTCTGATATAAATTTACGGACATTGTCTTGGTTTATCGTACGTAACTCATAACCATCGGTATTCGTTACAGTTTACATACTTCCTTTCCGCTAGAACAGCAGTATATTTACGGATTTACAACTGAAAAATAAGAGGTTCGATTCCCCTCGGTGAGCTCAGCAGATAGCCCACTGTGGCTTTGCTATAAGAAACACACACACACATACTAGTAACGTCTAATATATTAATTATATCTTCACAGCATTTGGTAGAGTTTTGGTAAACATTACAAGGCTTTTGCACAAGAAAATTATTTTTTTAGTGAAGAGTAGCTTTGTGCGAAATTCCAAACAAACAATATTATTTACTCATAAATGTTTAAATTTTAGAAATACATTAATATTATACATTATATTATTTTCTTTCTAAACACCGCTATCAGTTGCTGGCTTGAAATAGACGGAATAAAATATGAAGGATCCAGGTCTGTATTGATGCTAACGGGGGTCTTTTTCAACATTGTTTATAACTGTCATTCATATTTGCCGCCTGTATTCTATATTGAAACATGTCTGTTAATAAACATATAAGTGCACAGTGACTTTCCGAACACCCTGTATTTCTTGTCACATCGAATGTGAGAAATACCTTGAGAAAGCATTTTTTTCCAGTATGTACCCGAATAACGACAATTTGCACTCCCGCGTGTGTGTTTTTTTATTCTTTTCTATTTAGAGTATAGCGTTAATTGGTGATCTAATTTCGCATTGAGATGAACAACTAAACATATATAATATCAGAATAATATCCAAAACACATTTAAGTTTCCTATTATAAGAAAGTTGCTTATATCAGATATCAGTTTTATAAGTTTCTTAAAGTAAAAGATCGAGTATACGTTTATCTCGTAAAAAGGACAAATATATTTCGTAAGTGGAATTGTTCCGCAAAACTTCTAAATCATAAAAACAAAAATCAATATTTATAAAGCTTTTTTCAAGTATTAAAAGCTCATATAAGCTTAAACGAGTAGTTAAAATTACTTGTTAGAAATGAAATAGGAAAATCCCAGTAAAGAAACAAATATTTTCAGTATTGAGGTCACGTATTAAAAAGAAGTTGAACCTGTTTTGTTCCAAGAATGTCTTTATAAGTACGAATCTATCCTTAATACGATGCATATGCAGCTCTCTACCCGAAATGAATACGATGCAAAGCATTTTTTTCCAAAAAATTGTGAAATGTAACATTTCAGTTTCATTTCCTAACACGAGTGTATTAGTAAAACAAATTATCTACTTTGTATTCCCTTGCCATACTAGTAATAGAAGTAGAACAAAACACAAGATCGTTTATCCTTAGAAAAATTAAAAAAATTTGAATTTCCGAGGTATATCGTATGCAAATCACAACAAACCAACAATATATTTTGCTTCTCCGGGTTGGATTGGTTACCATTCATTAACTTTGAAACGAGATTCTCAGTTGGCTTTGTTTGCTTTCGAAATTTCGCGCAAAGGTACTCGAGGACTATCTGCGCTAGCCGTTCCTAATTTAGCAGTGTAAGACTAGAGGGAATGCAGCTAGTCATCACTGTTGGGCTTTTACCAACGAAAAGTGGGATTGACTCTAACTTTATAACGCCACGGCTGAGAGGGCGACCCTCAGAATACGAAGCGCAAGCCTTAACGCGCTAGTCCATGCCAAGTCTTTCTCAGTTAGCACTACTATTTCAAGATATGTTAATACATTCGTAAAACTTGTGTTGTTTATTCTTATACTAGAGAATCTTCTACATATTTAAAATCACTCGGGACTTTTGCAATACACAATTAGCAATGGTTTATTCATTTAATAACATCAAGCATTTTGTGATGACATGGAAATATTAGCCCCATAAAATTGAAAAAATTACAAAATATTCTTGTGTTTACATTCTTGTACAGTACGGTATATAAACATTTTTGTAAAGAGCGACAAGATTGAGTAATTGAATTTTTTCAATTTTTTTTTTTATCCTGTTTCGGTAAGTATTACATAATATTTCAATAAAGGAACCATCTTTTTTCATAACTTTTAATTCCAAAGAAATTTAACCACTACATGAAATTTAACTTTTATACTCCTTATGTTGATTCAATGTTGAACTAATTATTTGGAGTCAATAAAGACTCTAAGTTCACAATGCTGTTTTTATCATAACTTACAATGTTTCGATAAAAATTTATTACACTCATTAGATTCCAGATTGTTTCATTTTTTTCAAATTGAACTTATTTAGTTCATTTATATTTTGTGGAAAAATAATTTTTAGAAGGTTACTCAGAGTATTTAAAGACCTTTAGCTTTTCCTTTGTTTAAAACATTAACATAAATAAATTGCCCATAATGTTTCTGTCCTTTCACAAAATAAATCATGTTTGTTATAATACAATAATTATTACTTCAAAGTGATTTGCAATTAACCCATTCTTTGTTTTGATCTGTAATCTTTATTCTTATTCTATTAAAGAAATCATATGTTAAAATCTGCCTATATTGGACTTGTTTTTTTTCAATTTTAATTGACTTCTATGAGGAGTAGAATAAGCCATGGAGTAGGAAATGTCATCAAATTACTACATTTTGTTACACTCCAATAATATTATCACAATGAATGTGAATAAAGTCTACACCTACAGAGATATCAGTTATCTATTGTTCTCTCTCGCCATGTAAAAATTTTGGTTTAAATGTTGATATTTTATTCAGCCTGATTATTTGGAATTAATCCACTTATAAATCTAGAAGTACCACAATGAGTGTTCAGTTATTTAAAAGTATCATACACATCAAAGGTAGTTAAATATTTACAAAATTGTTCAAACGGGACACATTACATAAAAATGAACAACGTAAAGAAGTAATAATTGATGCTTTCGTAAGCAACTCTGGTTTTCAATAATTTGGTCATTTTTCACTAAAAGAAAAACTTAATTAAGTTCCTGCAAGATGTTTGTTTGTTTTGAAATTTCGCACAAAACTATTCGAGGGCTATCTGTGCTAGCCGTCCCTAATTTAGTAGTGTAAGACTTGAGGGAAAGCAGCTAGTCATCACCACCCACTGCTAACTCTTGGGCTACGCTTTTACAAACGAAAGTGGGGTTGATCGAACATTATAACGCCACCACGGCTGGGAGGGCGAGCATGTTTTGCGCGAACCCGCCACCCTCGATTACGAAGCGCACGCCTTAACGCGATAGGCCATGACAGGCCCGCCTGCAAGAAACATCGTTCTAACTCAATACACTCAAGCATTTTTCACGATGACACAAAACAATATGAATTAATAACTGAAGAAATAAAAACACGTCACTATTTTCATATATCTGTATTCACAAATGATTATTTTATAGCCTCATAATTGCCTTTGATACGATGCATGATATTTTGCTTTGCTTTAGAATGTAATATTTTCATTTGTAATTATTCACTTTGTCTTTTCAATACTTTTGTACCTGACCAGTTACACCATATTTTTGCACTAATTTGCTTTAAAGCACTTTTACAAAGTGTATGTAACTATAAAAACATTCATGAAATTCACAAAGAAGTAAAATATGAACATTTCACTTTAACGGGTCTAAACCAGTATTTTTACTAAATTAGAAGATAGAGATGGCAAAGCTAAATAGGTTATATACTTATTTACCACAGGTGAGGCAGCAAGTTAGCACCTTCCAAAACCGCATAATCATTGAAATATAATTTTTCATTATTAGTGGCATTATTCAATAATCGTCAAATATATCATCAGTATCATTTTATCATTTTATCAGTATCTTACCATTTTATCTTAATTTTTATAGACCACCTAAACATAGCACATGCAACTATTACACGTTACACTAAATGACCTTTCGTGTGATTCACACCTTTGACGTCAATTCATCATAAGTAAAAACAGTTGTTTTCGAAAAACCACTAACTTTCTGTCGAAAAATAATGAAATTTCAGGAATAGTACTTCAGTTATACTTTTTACCCATGTGGTGATAAACACAGAATCACTGCTAGAAGGCAAGAGATACATTACGTTTTTTACCTGTCAACAAAGACAAAACTGTATAGTTAAATTATGCTTATGTATTTATGCAAAATATATTTTAGAATCAATGAAATCTCCTATAAACTAACCAGTGCTGACCATTCCAGTTTGCTACACTCATAACCAAAGTTATGTTGGCCTTCAATGTGACGTTAACATTGGAGCTAAAATAATAAAAAGCAAGACGAAACAGGTTTGGTTTGAATTTCGCGCACGAAGGTGTTCAACTCTAGCCGTTCATAATTCATCAGTGAAGGGTTAGAACGAACGCAGCTACTGATCACTACCCTCCGCCGGCTCGTGGGGTACACTTTTAGCAACGAATAATGAGATTGGCCGTCACTTTATAACGTCACCACGAGTGAAAGGGCATGCTTATTTGTTATATTTGATAGGACGACGATTTGAAGATTAGGAGTCAAGCATCCTAACCACATAGATATGCTGGATCGTCAAAATAAGAAAACACGACCGTAATTAAATATTATGTAAATAAAAATAAATGGGGCCTGGCATGGCCAAGCGCGTAAGGCGTGTGATTCGTAATCCGAGGGTCGCTGGTTCGCGCTAAACATGCTCGCCCTCCCAGCCGTGGGGGTATATAATGTGTATTCGTTGGTGAAAGAGTAGCCCAAGAGTTGGCGGTGGGTAATGATGACTAGCTGCCTTCCCTCTAGTCTTACACTGCTAAATTAGGGACGGCTAGCACAGATAGCCCTCGAGTAGCTTTGTGCGAAATTCCAAAACAAACAAACAAAAAAAGAATATTATTTTACATGTGTGTATTGCAATAAAAATAGATTAGACACAAACTCTTTAAGTGATATATATAACACATACTGTTATTAAGATTGTATAGCAAGTATATAATTGTATAGAATAGTAGAGTTCTTTTTGTAAAATGCCACGGTCTACCAAAGCATAAAGACATTGTGAGATGGGTATTGTGGTAGTGTTCGTAGCTTTCCAGTATATTACTGAGACAGTTGCAAACACTGAATGTAAATCAGAGGATAATAATACTCTCTGTAAAAACTCTTTATTGTGTAAAATTCTTATGGAACGTTCATAGTCCGATTCGGACAGAATAAAGACAAATTAGATCTTTAGTATAGATCGTCTGTCTGCTTTCCAAGAGGTGGAAGATGCAGAGGATATTTAATCTCCTAATATAATTTTCCATAATCGTCGTTATTTATGGAATCAAATTCTCAGTCATTAAAAGAATTTATAAGCATCTTGAATAGAATTAAGGTTTAGAGTACAATCCCCATTGTTAGGAGAAATGGTCCATTGACATTTGGGACAGTTTGCAGCTGCCATTTGTCACAACTCATATTTCAGTTTGATAATCTGTCGACAATAATTAGTAAATGAAAATAAAATTACGTAAATTACTCTGGAGGCATTACCCTTCCCAATACAAGCAATTTCGTTGTAAGGTTGATCTTTTTTCCAAATATATTCTTTGGTTAAGTTTTAGTTAATTATTGGTTTAACGATCGGAAAAGCTGGCAATAGTTCTCCATAATATGTAAGTTAAAACTCTAAACCTTCTGAATTTCGGTTAAAAAATGGCAGTTTTTTCCAAAGTGTCTGACTAGTCACGGATATTATTTAGGGAGTGTATTTTTGGCTTCACTTTTGAAATTTTTTCCGGAGTGAATCGATCGACTTTCATGAACTCTGTATACTCAAGATTGCAGATTAGGATATTAAATCTTTAATTCAAATGAAGTAAAGAACAACAGTTATTAATCTAAAGATGACCTAAGAAGGTCAAGACGTTTTCGGGTTTCTGGTCATCATAAATTCCATAAAATCTGGATGTGATGAAAGGAGTAGTGTGTAATATCTTGATGGTAGCAGCTCTAATAAGTAATGGGTCCTACACTTAAAGACTAAATCAGTCATAATCTCTCTGTAGTTACACACACAGGCAAAGAAGGGGAAATAGAGATCAATTTTCTGCTTATAAAAAGCATGCGGTGAGTAAAAATAAAAGGATTACAAGTATACAATTTTAACCAAACTGCAGCACTAAAATACATAGCAAAAATATGACCCACCTTCGCAACTACAGTGATTCTATTAGATACCTCAACACAAAACATTTTACCTGACATTTTCTAGGCATTTCAAATGTGTTAAGAAGTTGAATTGAATGTGAATCTCGTTTGAGTTTTTGATGACAAAAACAAAACTCTGTGTTTGTTTGAAATATTTTCAGTTGTACAAGGTTAGTCAGCAGATCCGTCTAGATCCCTTTGGATAAGGAAATGTGACATTCCGCTTTTAGTCTTATCAGATAATTTGCAAAGGGTAACACATTGAAGTAAAAGTGAGCTATATTAATCCGTCTGGATCGTTTTAACGTTCCGTTTATTTCATTTAATTGTTAAAGTGGCTGTAAAAGAACATGAAAGGTCAGTGCTCTATGAAGACACCAACTTTAAAGTTTTGAAACTAAGACGTTTTCACTGTCAAAAGCTCAACACATTAAGAACAGAATAACAACGCCAGGTTATGTAGCCATCATATTCGAACATTAGAAGCACAAAATGTCCACATCACCTGTTGTAGATATCTTATGCTGGCATTCATATGCCCGTATTAAAAACTCACCAAATGGAAAAATCGTAAAGAATCAATTCCACAACTGTCAGAAAACTTTTTGAATTCATTAAAAGTTCTTAAATTTGAAATGCTTTATTGCTGATCTAAGAAAAGGTTAAAGCAATTTTACAGCCTGTAAACAATAAAATGGCACAATACTATTTCTGGTTGTTTAGATGTTTTTGAAACTTTCAACTTTTATCCGTATGCATAGTATGCATAGATCTTTAGTATCCAGTAAAAACTAGCCTTACATAGCTAATTTGTTACAGTATGTTTTTCAAGTGCTTCATTCCCAACCAACCTGCAACATTTCCAAGAACAACTGCGCCTTTTACTTTCTTGTTAGGATAGAGACGAAATTAGGAGTCTTTTGTGATTTAAGAATAGGCATATTAGATATATGATCTATTTAGAGTTTAAAATTACATTTTGAATTATAACAGTTTATAAGATTTTCACTCCGCTTTATTATATACACATTTTCTTTTGTTGAAACAAGAGTCGTTTCTTTATATTGAGAAGAATGAAATATTGAAAGCCCATTCCTTAATGTTTTTGTTTTTTGCACAAAGTATTAAAAAGAACACAGTGTATATAATTTGTTTATTAAGTGAGTTGTTTGTCAATACAATTTATTAATTGTAAATAGCAATGATGGCTGCTTTGAACAACTTTTCATCATCATGCATATTTATTAGTATCAATTATTTTGTGTGTTCACAGATTATCATGTGATTCCATGTATAAATTACATTTTGTCATATGTGTATGCTGTAACTTAAATAAACTGTAATAAAAAGAGTAGTGTCATTGCTTGCTCAAGAAATTATTGAACTTTTTTATTCTTTTAATTTAATATGAGGCATGCACTCACATTGTTATATAATGTTAATGATGTCCAACTATTGACTAAATTACTTATACTAAGGAAATATATTATCATTGTGACAAAAAAATTGTTAATTACTATCAGTTATATTAGTTTAACCTGGTAAAACGTTATAACCATACATTCAGTTCATATTTTGTTGTTGTTTTGTCCTGCCTTTGTGTGATAAAATATTTTACTGTTTCAGAATATTAGTATCTAATGTGATTTGATTGTATCAACAGAGGAAAAGTCTTTTTCTAACTTATACCTCTGTTTGAATCTGATATGATCCTTTTTTCTGTATATTTATGAGTCATTGTTTTGGGTCTGACTTTTGAAAGGATGTAAATAAATATGAAAAAAACATGAATAAATTTACATTTTGTATATATACATATGTTTAAAAACTTGAAACATCTTTCTACTGGTGCTAAGACTATATTTAAAACACCAACACCATAACTAGGTAGTGAAGAAAATTTAAGTAATTTCTTTAAAGACTGTGAAATAAATCTTGAAATATGGGAATCAATTATACGTGTCATTGTTATTAAATTTAATAATAATAGTTGTAAGGATATGTATTTCCAGTCATATTTAAGCATGTACATTTGTATTTTTGGTTTTTAAAACAACATTTGTTGTTCATTTTTTGGTTATAAAAACATATCAACCATTTTACAGCTGTATGCAGTGTACAAATGTATTTTACTGATATAGGTTCAGGTATGAAAGTTTGTAATTTACTTTTAATATCCTATGCCAAGCTTATCCTGTCATGAATAGAGAAATGATTGACTGATTGTTTACAGGACTTGTAGTTACTTGTACTGTTGGCTTTCTATCAGCGTGGCATGTGCTCCTCATTCTAGTGCAGATGTGAATTTGGTTTATTAACAGGGAATGTATAATCTAGTATAGGTGATTTTTCTGTGGATTTATGTTTTGAATTGTTTATCAGTTCTAGTGATTTTGAGGTTAAGAAATGCTATTTGGTTGGTTAGTTTTTTGGTTTTTTTTTTCCTGTTCTCAGGTGAACTTAATGGGTGTATTGAGTTAAAGTGATTGAAAAAAATAGTAAGTGTGTGTTCTGTAGATGTAAATCCAGCAATTGTATCATCAACATACCTGTACCAATTTTGTGGTGGATGTAAGGTTGAATTGACTACTTGAGATTCAATCTGTGTCATAAAAATGTTTGTTAGAACTGGTTACACCAGATTCCCCATACTTAGGCCATTTATTTTAAGGAAGTTTTGGTTATTGGATATAAAGTTAGTTTTGGTGGTAGTGTATTCTATAAGGGTTACTAATTGGTCACTGGAGGTGTGTATCAATGCGGTGGGGTCTTGGATATAAAGTTCTAAGGTTATCTTGTAAGCTTCAGATGTTAGGACTTTTGTGACAAGAGAGATTACATCAAACTGACCATTAAGGCTTTATGATTTAGTTGATTAAGAATAAATTTAAAGTTAAAAGTTTTTGAAAATGGAGCCAGCTGTTGCTATATATTTAGAAAACACCCGTGGTATATATTTATCCAAGGTTGTAGTTAAAAGATTCATAGGTTGACATTATGGACATGGTGGACAAGTGGGTTTGTGAGGTTTAGGGTTGCTGTACATTCATGGTTTTCTGAGATTGTGTAGGTTTTTTCTCTTGTAGTAGTATTTTGTTTAATTGATTTTCATGTTTTTTGTTGGTTTTGTTTTTAGTGGTTTAAATTTGGTTGTATCTGATAAAATGTTGATCATTTATTGAGTGTATTCATTTGTGTTCATTATAACTACAGCATTGCCTTTATCTGCCTTTAGAATTTTGATGGGTTTTTTTTATTAAGTTGTTTATAGAAATAATGTATTTTTGTGTGATGTTGTTTTTTAGTTTTCTGTAAAATTATGTTGATAGTTTTGTGTGAAACTTCTTTGAAAAGGTTGTTTAAGATACTGTTGAAGGTGTTTTGGGGAAATAGATGTTTTTAGTTCTACCTGGAAAGATAGGTTGTTGGTTGTTGGTTGTTGGTGGAACTGTTGTTGAAATTGTCTTCTTTCTAGTGGTAGTTTCACATTATTTTGTTGATGTTTTCAGTTTGTCTAGAGTGGATCACTAGTCTTTTGGCTAGGTCTTCTGGACAGGCTTTCATTTCAATGGATGGAATATTTCTAGGGGTTATTTCGAAGTTAATTTCTTTGTTGAGTAATATATTTCTTCATTGCTTAATTTTTGGTTGGATCTGTTAATTACGAGGTTTGTTGGTGGTTCGTTGTGTTTTTGTCTTTTTTGTTGTTTGCACTTTAATTTATCTAATTTCTTGTTGTTGCAGAACATTTTTTTCCTTGTCGTTCTTTCTATTGAGTTTATTAATGTTGCTAACTCTCTTTCGTAAGCTAAAGATGATCTAGGAAGGTTGAAACATTGTTTTCTCCTTATCAGTAAATGTGCTAATACCCATTCCAGCCATTGTGAGATTGTGGTACTGTATGTCACAGTAGAACCATGAAAAGCCACCACTAGCTCTTGGAAAAAAAATCATGGAATTAGTAGAAGAATGACATAAAAATAAAGGTGACAAAGAAAACTGTTGACTATGGATTGATAACACAAAACTGTAGAACTAGCTTAAAGGCTAAAAAATCCCTCCTTAAGAGGTTTTCCTGAAGGAGGAAGCCAGCAAATACTTTAAATAGTTTTCTTTCATCCCTTTGAATGTATATTCCAACTTTTCTTGTTCTTTTTCCAGAAGAATTTTCGTATCACTTTCTAGAACTCGTGAGTTATAGATTTGTGTGTGTTGTGTAGCAATTCTTCCTTAAACCTGGAATTTTGTATTTAGTTTCACTTTTGAGTGTATTTATATTTTTTTAATATGTTTTTTCAAAGCTTTATTGTGAGGTAAGTATAACTGGGTTAAAATAGTTTGATTTTTATCCCCAGTTTTTAATTTTTTGCATAATTTCTATTGTAATTTTCAATTTCACCACTCTTGAACATGTAGATTTTTTCATTATGCATTTTCGTTTTTTCCTGTATTTCAAATTTATCGTGTTATATACTTAATTGTATTTTATTTTTGAATTGCATATTTGAGCTTTATCACATTTAATATCACATATACAGCTATCAGTAATTTCGTTTTCACTGGTTCTGAAATTTGTATTTTGTTCAACTTTGTTTATTTTAAAGTTTTAGTTTCCTTTATGCAACTGACTGAGGATCATTTTGCATACTTCTTTCTATGAATTTTGTGCATTTATCCACACAAATATACTTTGTTAACAGCGCTTATCTTTGCACTGTGGTCAATGACCTGGTTACTTACAGTAATGTGATAGCAGTACATTATTAAAATAAAAACCATCTAACACTCTTTTATGTTGTAAATTAATAAAGATTGTTTCAGAAATGTTGTGTACCTTTTCACACCTCAAAGAACTATTATATAATTATCTTTTGCACAAGTGTCATGGAATTTCTTGCACATATTATAAGTGTTAAACAGATTTCCACTCCTACACATGTTAATGCATATAGTGCCAACTTATAAAATATGTGCAGTAAACCCACAGAGTCCAAGTGTATGATCACAGGCTTATTCCGTCCTGGCACTGCTTGTGTTATTTTTTACTGTTCAGAAAAACCCACTTGTAGAGAAAAATATATTTGTAAAAACGGCTCGTTTGGGTTGAGAATTTTTTGTTACATAAAGGAACGTTGTTGAAACGTTGTCTCCGCAATTTCTTTTTTCTAGGCACTACATTTTTGCATTGAGCTACTTTTAATAACATATGCCAAATAATGGCATATGCCGAATAAAGTGTGTGTGGGTGTATATATATACATATATATGTTGACCATTGCTATCAGTTATAATCATCTGGAATGTCTTGCCTCAATTAAAGACAGAAATTTGTTTTGCAAAAGGTGCAAAAACAATTATGTCAATTACAGGGATATAATTGATGAGACTGATTTTTCCAAGATTTCAGAAAAAAAAATCTCAGTGATGGGTGCTGAGCAAGTCTATCTCTTTTTCTTCTCCCCTCCTCAATTAAGATTTTGTGTAAATAATGCCTATGAAGCAATGGCAGCCACTTGGTAGGTTCCAAAGACAACGAGCATAAGGAGAAAAGAACATTTGTTCTTGGTAGTTATATATATATAACCTACCAATGTAAACAGGATCTGTTTACCACTGAAATGTGTCAGTATCCTGATCAGCATAGCCAAAGAGGGAAAGGTCCTCCCCTTCTTTAGATGGAGCAAATCCATATAATATTGAGAGTGGATTGTTGTGTTAGACTCGATAATTAGATGTACATGTATGTGAACAACCTTCTAGTATCCTTAACTTTCTTTCTGTGGACACTAAATGTAACAAAGAAACTTAAGTACTTTTATTGCAAACACTAAAATACATCAATGAAAAATGGGGTTTTAAATGTATTGCTTGTATTAAAGTGTTCTAATGAACAGTACTAACTTAGTTACAAAACAGTTGCTAAGTTTTAAATTGCACAAATACTTAACCCTTCCTGAGAGGTTTTCTCGACTGGTGTCACCCATGATTTAATTCTAATGAATGTGATAAATCATTGGATTTTTTTTCCATACTGTTGTGCCAAGTTTTAAATCTTCATATGACAGAAAGGATCTTTCACATTTATTGGCTTACTGACAGTGACTGAAATGATTGCAAAACAGCAGATATACTGAGGAAGAACTCCAAAAGGATTTAACAACAGTTGTACTCCTTGGAGAACAGAGCTGACATTGCTAAACTTAGATTTACATCTATCAGATTTGTGGTCAAATAAAAAAATCATTCCTTCTTTTTTTACAAATCAAACTTCATTTAAAGATTTAGTTTTTTTCAAGTTTACTTACAACCAAGATAAGTTGCTAATGGTCGAAGAAGCTCTTTAAGAAAGCAATCCTTAAGATGGGATAGTTTGTTCCATCATTGTTATGTAAACGACAACCATGTCGTGTTGTGTTTAGATTTCCATATCTATTATTTATATTTCCATATTTATATTATTGTTTCGAAGTTTAAATCAATAAAATATGTTGTTATTCATTTAAAATAACATTTCGAAATTTCTAGAATTAGGTAGATCAATCATATGTTTATAAATAATTTGTATGGCGGCCTAGTGTCTAGCAACGAGTCTCGTGCTAAAACAAACATGCGCAGAGTACTCCGGAACTCTGTGGAAGTTACACGATTGTTGGAGAACAGAGTAGGCATACTAGTATAAAAACAGACGGCGACGCGAAGAAAAGGAAGTCAGAGAAATTGGTCAGTCATTAGTTTTTATTTCGATTCAAGAGATATTGTCTTTGTTCGAGAAATTTTCAACGAGTGCTGTGTGTTTATTCAACTTGGATTTGTGACTGAAGCTAGATCTACAAAAACTGTGATTTTATTTCGTCAATCTTTACGATTCATTCGTATTAGTGGTTATGTTTAGGGGAGACCGGCGCAAATTTCGGAATTTCTTGGTGGGACCAAATTCACACCCTAGACGGGAATTTTGGATTTCTGATCTGGACTTTTGGACTTTCATTCTAGATCATTATATTGGACACAGGCCAGTACCATTTTGTATTGTAATTAATTTTGAAGGTTGAAACTGAATATCTTTCATTGTTATTATATAATTTATGTTATATTTGTTACATATATAATAGTTTATTGTAATAAATTATACAAGCTGTTATCTGTGTCTTTCTGTTGCGTTCAGTCTACATACATAAAAAACGTAACAATCATATTGTCTATCATTAACTGTATGGAACTCCACATTCTTGAGGCATTATTGTTTAAGCTCTGTTTTGAGCTCACTTGGACGGAACTGTTTAAGCATATATTACCAATGCAACTGCCTTGTATACCAAAGATGTAGTTGTGGCCCAGAAATTAACTCTATATAACTGTTTATGCAGTTAACATCCATTCATTCTCTGTAGCGAAGATAAGTTTTATTTATTGACCTAATTGTAATCAAAAGTTATTGTCAGGAAAACAAATTTTATTTATTCACTTACATACCAGTCACAATTTTAGACTTTTTTATATTTGACCACTGAAAAAAATGGTCACATGCAATGTTCCCTCTAAATTTTTCAGTTAACTGGGGTGGGTAGATTTTTAAACTATCAACCCCCTTGAGTCAATAGGCTACTTTGCTACTAGTTAGTTATTTGAGCTGTACAATAAGCCAATAAGGCTGCCATGATCATTGAGGTCATCAACATGTTGAGACAACTCGCAAATACTGAGAATGTGTGTGGCTGCAAAACTTGCATAGAAACAACACAGGTTGTATGTTTAAAGAAGTATCTAGATTAATTCTTTTGTAATGGGCTTGGTATAACATATTTAAGTTCGTCTACACACTTTCACATGTTAAGTATTTGCACTATTACCTTTGATACAGTATATCACAAAATTTAGCAGCCTTTTAATGAAGATTAGAAGTTTTATATGCAAAAAAACGGCTCTTTTGGGCTCAGAAAACACTTCAAATAGAAGAGCGAACAACGTTTCGACCTTCTTCGGTCATCGTCAGGTTCACAAAGAAAGAGGTAACTGGCCGGAAGCTGACCACATGTTTGGAAGGGGTTGTATAACTGGGTGTCGCAATGTAGAGGGCGCGGTTTGATGTTTGAATGTATAAGAAGCCTTACTTATACAACAACTTAAACCCAAAATAAACCAATATAAAGGAACACCATTATACCTATATTAATATTATAGATAAAATTATATATTCAAACATCAAACCGCGCCCTCTACATTGCGACACCCAGTTATACAACCCCTTCCAAACATGTGGTCAGTTACCTCTTTCTTTGTGAACCTGACGATGACCGAAGAAGGTCGAAACGTTGTTCGCTCTTCTATTTGAAGATTAGAAGTATTTTGTTTATAAAAATTCTGATTTTTTGTGAACAAAAAAATCACATTACTGCTCTGAGTACAAATGATTTTATGTTATGATTAAAAAAGCTATTCTTCATCCCCAAAATCTCGCTAATTATTTGTATAATCTCTAAAACCTCCTAAATACATTTCAAGCATATGTTTTCAAAAGACTATATACTTTATGAAGGGTTTGTCACTTAACTAACCTCATAGCTAATATAAAAAGTTATGAAATAAATATAAATTACGCTTTTATCATTCTAGAGTGACTATATATAACACAAAAATACAAGTGTTATTCCATATATATGTTTATTTTTTATTATATTGAACTTCCAGTCATGCTTAGATAACATTACATAACTTGCAACAAGACAGTGCATGTACACTTGTTAATTATCCAGTAATATAAAACTGACCTTTTAGTCTTCCCTGTCTTGGTTGTGTTTTAATGGACTAGTATTTTATAATATTGTCACATTTCAATTATTATATATTACATATTTGTGTATAGATTATTACTATTTAGAAATAAATTATTAAACTTCTTTTTCTTAAAATGTAAAACAATGAATCAAAAAGTAAATTGAACAATTATCTCACAACCTTTGTACGTGGTGGTTGCTAGACATTGGTTGCTAAGCCTTTTAAAATTTTGCATGTGGAGGATATAAAAAAATGTTTAAATAGATTTTATATGTATGGTTGAATAACTATTTTTATACATTAGAATCCCACTATAATGTGTTATGCTTAGCAACTAAGATGTATTTAGATTTTAAAAAAATATGAAACATCAAGCAGACTAACAATGCAAACCTACACCCTTGGAAACTTTAATAGAAAGAACGTTTAGAAAATGTATTTCTTTCAAGGCTAGTTGTGGTTGGTGAAAGAAATTTATGAAAAGAGGAGGTTTATCATTATGGCAAATGACAACAATCAGTCAAAAATTGATGACAGATTTTGAAACAAAACATTGAATATCAGCATTATGTTATTGATCTATGCCAAAAGAATCAATATTTCCCGATCCAAATTTGTAATGCAGATAAAATGGCAGTTTTTTGGCATGCTGCGCAACTACACTGTAAATGCCAAAGGAGAAACACAGGTGACAGTCAAAATCACCGGTTATGAAAAGCTAAGAATTAGTGACATGCTCTGTGTAACTACAGATGGAAATAATTTACAACCATATGTCGTATTAAACAGGAAAAACATTGTTGAAAAAAAATGTTTGAAAAAATTTAATGATTTATGCACAAAAAAAATGCATGTATGACATCGGAGTCAATGGAAGAGTGGTTGGGATGTGTATGTCAGCCTGGTGCATTATTAAAGCAACAGAGCATGCTTGTAATGGATGCATTTCATGGCAATCTCTCTGATATAATCAAGAGTAAGTTAAGTGACAAAAACCAGTGATCTGGTGATAATTCGTGGTGGAATGAGAGGTCAGTTACAACCTCTTTATGTCCATTAATAAGTCATTATTAATTATTTAATTAATTAAGATTGTACCTGTAAGCATTATAATGCTTGGCTGAATAAAGACAATCACGCTTTGACACCGAGTAGTATAATAAAAAGGGTATCAGTAATAGTTGAGTGGATTTCAAAAGTTTGGAAAGAAATGTCAGACAGTATTATTAGAAAATTGTTCTTAAAATGTTGTTTATCCAATGTCTAAGATGGAACACAAAATGATATTCTTTGGGACAGCAGTGAATCAAGTGATAAAGATGCTTTAACTTCAGAATATAACAGTGAATCAGAAGAAACATAAGAGTAACATCCTGATTAAATAAAGAAAGCAGGAAGAAAGATTATTGTGATAAAATTTTTAAATTTCTTGTGTATTTTATATATTTCATTTTAAATACATTATTAACATTTTTGATTCATTAACAAATTCTTTTAAAACATTTACTCCTTTCTAATTATCATCCAAATATTTTTTCTTGAAAATCCCTTTTTAAAAGTTGGGTGCATCTTAAATTCAAAGTAATGTGGTATGTATATAATATATTTCATAATGTGGAAACTACCTAGCCAAAACAAGACTGGCTATATATATATGTGTGTGTGTGTGTGTGTGTAATATAAACTAGTATAAATAAGTGACTAAAACTATTTCATTGTTGTTGTTTATCACATCTTTTCAGTAGTTCTTTTCATCATATATAAATAATGATTGAGTTAATAACAAAGCTGCAATAATTTTTGTTTTTGCCTATTTCTTGAAAGGACACTGAGTATAACATTGTGTTTTAAATGTGATGTTCATTTTGTAAAATAAGCAAATTCTAGTTACGTACATAAACTAAAAATCAGTGGATTAATGAATGTAGCTATTTTAAGATTCTGTTTTTGTTCTAATTTACAATTATTTGAATTCATTGTTTCACCAGTTGGGTATTTGTCACTGGTTGTCATTAAGTAATGAAGTTTTATCTACTTAAAACTTTTTGTTGCGAGTCCAGTATTAAAGATGTATATTTGGTTATCAGGCATGTGTAACAGAAAGTAAAAAATAAAAATTTTGATATTTTGTGCCTTAATATTTTACAGATTAGTCATTTTGTACTTTCAGTACATTTCTTTTACATGATATTGTGATGTAAGCTATATTTAATTTAAATGTTTGCTAGATAGAACTCATCATTATAATGGTGTTAAGATCTAGAAAGTTATTGAAAGTTAATAAAGATATTGAGTTCAGTGTTAGCAGTGAGAACTGTTGTACCTATTGTGTTTTCAGTTACTTAATCAATAAGCTATGGAATTCACTAAAGAAGTTCATATGTAAGATAGGCCTAAGTTTATGTATTTGGAATTATCTGTAACACATCTGTTATCTGCTTGTGGTTGTAACACATCGAATGAATTTGGCATTATTTTTAACATGTAATTTAAAAAAAATCTACTCAGTGATAGAACATGTCCAAAAAGAACTTGTGAGTTAAAGTAAACTGTATCATAATATGCCAACCATATTATATCCTGTGACAGTGAGGCCTTTTGCCTAACAACGGGACTCTTGTTGCTCGAATATGAAAAATGTACTTGAAATTGAGATGCTTTTTATATTAGCAAATTGCTTGGCAACAGTTAGTTACAAGAAGGTTTTACAGATACCTTCCCATGTAGCCATAATCCATTAAACTGTATTGATTATTTATTCAACAAAATAAGTACTCTGCTATTAGACACGTTCCTTTAATGATTAGTTTCTTTCTCTATAGTTCTTTTGTGCTCGTATTGGAATTGTAGGTTTTGTAATTTATAGTTTTCATAGTTTTAAAATTTAGATGTGAATATGGATGTCTATTTTTATATTGTACTCTTTTTTTTTTCTGGTTTTATTATATCAAGACCAAGAATTAAGCAGTGGAGATTATTTTGACATGTTTTGAATATAAATGAACCATGTTTGTATTTATATACTTTCTTTGTTATGTTTTCATCAACAGTAAATAAAGTATTTTATTTTATAAATATTCATAATGAAGACTGTGATGCATGCATGCAGTATTTTAATGAAATTTATTTATTAGAAATTGAAAATAATTTGATTGTGAATAATTTAAAGAGGATTTCATGCTACTTCAATTAAATTCTTTTTCTGACTAGTAAATCTAATACATGTACTGTTATTACTGAAGAAAACAAAGTATGACAAAACATGTTTCTTTATAACTCAAGTGGCATTGGTTCTACAACAAATATAGGTTGGAGTTGCAAGTTATGTTGTGGACAAATGGCTTTGGCTCAGGCACTGATCAACCACTATCTTGGAAGAGGTATATGTATTGTAAAAGTTATGATGAACATGACTCAAAATAATACATCATTCATACAGTATAAATCCAAAAAGTTCAGTGCGTTATTATCTGGCTGTATAACATTTTTTTTCTTAAATTTTCTACATAGAGAACTTTTGGAAGATATCTTAACTTCCTGGGTACAATTTCTTTCGACTGAGGAAAGAATAATTATTATTTTGAAAAGAAATGGACAAAATTTTATTTGGAACAATCATCTTCACAAGTTAAACAAAAAGTCTGGTTGCTTTTATATTTAAAAGTGCAGAGTAATATGCATCAATTATACCAGTCATAAAATTTCAAGTATATTCTTTCCTCCTACATTGGTGTGACTTTATCCTACTTTCAACTTGTATTTTAGTTGTCCAGTTTAAAAAAATTTACATTTTTCTACACATAGAAATGTCTCTCTGACATCAGCTACATCTTTCTAACATACGTAACCGTAATGTACGTTTTAATGTAACAGTAAATCTCACTATTCATTGGTAAGAGAGAAGCTTATGAGTTGGTGGTGGGTAATTATGACTAACTACCTTCCCTCTAGTCTTACATTGTTAAATTAGGGATGACTAGTGCAGACAGTTCTTAAGTAACTGCACAAAATTCAAAACATATTAAATCTTCCAATATTACAATTTCTATGGATTGGAACACTGGCAGGCTAGTGACCATTTAGAAAGGCAGAAAACAAAAATATAACTTTGATTCAGCATGTAAATTCTGAGAGAGCAGCACTTTCGGATCTTGTCCCAAGTACCATTTTTTATTTTCTGCACCACTGTTTAGCTACTTGCTTGTCCTTGCATGAAATTTTGATACAATAATTGGCAAATTGTAAGCACTAATTTCACTTAATTAGTTGATTATTTTCCTGGGTTATGACACTAATTAAGCTGAACAGTCTTGAATTATTCAAATATGATATGAGAAATTATATGAGCAACATTTTGATTAATAATATAATATAAATAATTAGAAACTTTAAATTAGCTGACTGTTTTTCTTTGTGACATCAGTTGATTTAATCATAATATTAATTTTTAAATGATGCTATTCAGTGATTGAGTTGATGCTCACAGGTAATTGTATATATTGGTTAATTGATTAATTTCTCTGCTCTGCATGGTTATTTAAGATATGAGATGTGTGTGTGAAAATAATAAAACCTTTACAAAAAATGTGTTGTTATTTTTAACTTCTAACCCAGAATATGTTTAAAAATAGTTTAATTTCTTCATTTTGTAGTAATGATGTAGCTGTGAGGACTAGGCATAACCCAGTTGTTAGTTTATTGTGTTTAGATTTTAAATCCAAGAGTTTTGGTTTGTAGCCCATTACCACGGAAATGCATTTTTATTTTGTATAAATGATGTCAAATCCATAGAAATAAGTGTGGTTGGTCAGGGTAGAGGGCTAGAGGAAAATTCTGTCTCGATGGAGGATTCTTGTATTTCTTCAGTTGATAGACACTCGTGGTTTACAATGGTTGATAAAGGATGTAAGTGTGATGTCCAATGAAATCTAGCAGTAATCCACTAAAATTTACCAGAGAAATCGATTAAGAACTTGTTGACTGCGAAGACATCTTGGCAGTAATCACTTCACACATCAGATTAGTTCATCTGAAAAAATGTCCACATAATAAATTTCACCGTCACATTATAACGCCCTTACATCTGAAAGGGTGAGCATTTTTAAGCGACGGGATTCGAACCCGCAGGTTACGAGTCGAATATCTTAACCCACCTGGCTAGCCCTAAAAGAGCTATATTTCATGTTTTTCTCTTCTGGGAATATAGTATAAAATATAAAAGAACATTTTTCGATATTTTTTTTTCCGCGACCACGGTGATACAGTGGTATGTTTTACAGTGTTAAATACCTGGTTTCAATATCTGTAGTGAGTAAAACAGGGAGAGCCACTTCTGTACCTTTATGCTAACCTTGTAAAACTAAATCACTGAATTAAAGTTTTGGTACCAGTTTAAATCGACAGTAGTAAGAGGGCATAAGAAACTGGATGTGTAAAGATAGTAGAAGTTGTAAAATTGTGAAAACAGTTAATAGGATTCATATAGAAGAA
This sequence comes from Carcinoscorpius rotundicauda, assembly GCA_011833715.1. Lineage (NCBI taxonomy): Eukaryota > Metazoa > Arthropoda > Merostomata > Xiphosura > Limulidae > Carcinoscorpius > Carcinoscorpius rotundicauda. The sequence continues at coordinate 108,220,202 of CM022393.1, forward strand.
AAAGTAAGTAAAAGTATGAAATTATAGAATAAATAAATTTTATTTATATTATAATCATAAGGAAAAAATCATTAGAATAACATCTTATTATGAAAACGGAAGGCCCCCCAGTGGCTCAGCGGTATGTCTGCGGACTTACACGCTAAAATCCGGGTTTCGATACCCGTGGTGGGCAGAGCACAGATAGCCCATTGTGTAGCTTTGTGCTTAATTAACAACGAAAACGGAAGTATATTTATTAATTATATTTATTTTTTAACATTTGTAATATGCTTTGTTTCTACATAGACTGTATCGTATTGCTACTTATGTATTTATTTTAGATTATTTATATTTAGTTGAAAACCAGGACATACATGTTGTTATATAGATTCACGGTAAAACTATTTCCCGAATAGTGACCGTTAATGCCGAAATACCGGTAGAATAAATTAGTAAAAGAAGTCAGGCGATCTGGTGTTTTATTTGATATATTAGTATTTCTTTTAAAACAATATTTATAAATAATTAAAATCTTTAGGTAAGAGAAGAAACACTGGTTATTAAGTAACCCAAATACATTAATATTAATTTTGCGAATACATTAAACTTATTTCATTTTAAAGAATCAGGTGTGTAAGGTTTATATTTTCTCATAGCAAAATTCAATGTAAATATTAATCTGTCCTTGATATAAATGTATAATGTTTTGTCCTTTTGAGAATTTAAGGAATCATCAATGAATATCAAAATAAAGAACAGCACTTATTAATGTTAAATTATTTACATTGCAAATAAGATTTAGCAAAATTAATTTATGTTAAACTTAAATTTCAAGCTAACACATTAATCATCATGTCCATCAGAACTTGTAATACAGAAATGACATAATAGAAACCTTAGCAACCATCCTGAACCAAAGTTAAAGTTGATATATCTGAGACTAGAAAACAAATTTGTCTTCTTTACTTATTACAAAAATATAATAGATATGTACTTTGATGAAGTAATTCCTTAAAGGCACAGTGTTAAATTTGAAAATCCTTCAAAAGAATGGCTTAACATTCGATCACAATAGTTTTAAGACTGTGTATTCAAATTTGAATACAAATTAAATATGTACAAACATATACTTCAAGTGTAAGTACAATAAGTATAAAGTACGTGTATTTTGGGATTCACTCTTCAGTTGATCTATATTTTATGTGTCAGTACATTTTCTGTTTAATTAGGTGTGTATCCAGGATATTATTATGTTTCTCCAATAATAATAGCAGTTAGAATGGGTCCATAGATCGAATTCCGTTACTGTGAATTTACTCTTTAGATTTTCGGGTTGTGAGTGCGTTATAAGAGTGACGGTGAAATTACAAAATTCGATCATCATAGTTCAAGCATTTCTGGCGAGTGGTGTTGGCCAGCTACCTTCTCTGTAGCCTACCAATTCAAAATTAAGGACGAATGGCACAAACAGTTCTTGTTTTCCTTTTATTTTTGTTGTTGTTGAATTTTGTACAAAGCTATGGTTATCACCGCTATCCGTCCCTAACTGTAATATTCGAAAACTAAACATGGGTTACTCTTGACTAACGGATAGTGAAATTGATCGTTACAGTATAATGGCCACAAAGCAGTAACAAAAGTCATGTTTGACAGAAGGATTCCGCCTCGTGAATGTAGCTCACTAATCACCAGGATATGCCAGACCAACTATTGTTCAGAGTTGTATGAAAACAAATAACATCAACCAGAAAATATGAAAGAATACAATATCCGTTTTACAGAAAATAACATATTTTTCTTCCAAACTACGTGTCTCTCCCAGTACCCCAGTGTTAAATCTGAAGCTTTATAAAGTTCAAACTGAGTTTCGTTACCGGTGGTGAAGGCAGCATTGATAGCCCATTGTGCTTCACAACAAATAAAAAAAAGTAAAACTACATTTCTGTGTTCATTGCATAATTTTGAAACATAAGTATTGCTTAACAGTACCTTAAACTAAATGATTGTTAACACTCACGTCGTATATTTCTGAAACATCTTTTGTTGTTGTGTCTTTTAAAGTTGTTTCTACATTTTCCTCGAGTTTTACGTTAGAATATTCAGATTGTGTATATCCTACCTGATGCTGGTTTCTTTCTCTCCGCTTTCAGATTATAATACTAAAAGAAAAAGTAGTAATTTTGCTAAATGTGTTTGTAGTTATAGACATAAATAGGTATACCTTTATATAAAAAGTAAGATGAGACCAGCAACATATAGGAGGACTTTTACTGTAACATGTTAATCGTTAACTTCATTATAATATAACAGTGGTATATTATTACACCAGCTAACTAACATGTTTTGTGATAGCATTCTTATTCGCTTTAATCAACTTCACAAATTTTCGTTATTCGAAGACAACTTTAACCTGTTGACTGTTAAGTATTTCAGCTGCTACTATACAACTCTGATGCTTCTTCATTTTATAACTTTTTTTCGTGACGACATTTTGAATCGAAAGTGAAACAATTTGTAAGTAGGTCAAATGAATGTATAGTGCTGACATCTAGCGTTGAAGTTAGGTATTATTAAGAACGAATTCACTCGTCCGTGGCACTGTGTTACCGATCGGTTTGGACGAGTTATCTCGTTTACGACGCTGAACAGGTTAAATTAAATCGTTTATACATTAGAAATTTTTTATTTTTATAGAGAAAAAACGTAAGTATAATTGTAAATTTTCCATATACGAAATCATTTTAAATCGTGATAGTAAATGTTAGATATGTTAAAGTATTTCTAAACTATTACTCCTTCCAACCAATTAGCTGTAAATTTCAAGATTAATAACACAACAATTAGGAGTTCGATCCCATTGGATGGCTCTGTATCTACATCTGTTGTAACTGTAAAAATAAGCAAATCTAACCAACAGAAACATTACACTTACCATAATAAAATATTAAAAGTAGCATTCCCGTTGTTGCGAATAGAAACGAAATTATAAACATCTTTACTGTTATTGGTTCTGAAATGAAAACAATGACAATAGGTTAAATTTTCTAATACTTTTTCCCTTTGTAAATTATTTTACTTTTGTATTGCAAGTAAAAGTTACAAATGTAAACCATCAATTAATTAAACTTGTTAAGTTGCAATGTTTGTATCACACCGTCACTCAGAAAAATAGATCAATCTCACGTCAGCTTGATACTCGTCATCAACCTAGTTGATTAGTTTGAATATTTTCAACCATAATAATACATAAGATAAAAACTATGACTAAAGAATTGTGAAATATACTCTTATAGAAAGATAGAATTTTTTTAACATTGCTAAAAGTCATTGAAGTAACTTCAAACTTCTGTTATAAAAAGGCTGTGTTTGTTTGTCTTTGGGCAAACCATGATTTTCCCCATCATGAATCCATACATGAAGATTTCATAACGTTAATCATAAGCATCACTAAACAACATACTTTTATTCCCATACACAATACAACAGTTGAGGAGATGTACAAAACATAAAGCACAAAATACAACAACACAACAAAGAAAGTAAGTCAGCACTATAGTGACAACAAACATAGTAAACAGCTTGTACAAAAAGCATCAGTTCTTGTTGAACAAACGTGAGACACACAGTTGCCACAACTTCTAAGCATCACTTCCTGTTGAACAAAAGTGTTACATATTAAACAGCTGTTACCAAGATTTGTTAAGTTTTTTTCTGTACTATTTTTGATAAGTTTTTTAAACAGAGAATGAAATCGTCATTGAATGTTTTGTAGAAGACGGTCTCGTTTAGTTGCTTTTCAGCTTCTTAAACATACAGATCTCTTTAGGCATCACTATTAACATTTCCACATCTACATTTACTTCCAACGTACATTGTAAACCCACTGACAACCATTTCTATTTACAGTTTAATTTATCCATCCTCCTTATCTCAAACACTCCATTCTTAAGGAACAATTCCTACATTTGAGATGTCTATATTCTGACAGTACAAACGACATTACTTATTATTCTAGACAGCATAATTATCCCGATAACACCAATGAAAAGGCAAAACTTGCCACATTCTTTATCTCAAGCTGACTGTGTCTCGTCTAAGGACAAGCCACATAGTGACAGAGATCCTTTAGTCCGCATATACCTTCCTTTAACTAGACAGAATAGCAGAATTGCCCAATGCAACATTACCTAACAAACAAGAGAAAATACGTCCCTCAACATGTTAACCCCCCCCCAATTTCTTTCATACGCGAGAAGAATTTCAAAGACTGTCTAGTACATTCCAAATTACAGACAGAATCACCTTCACTCGTACAAACTAATATAAATGATACGTATCGGTGAACTATTTGTCTTGCATGCGATTATATCACCAACGTTTGCTTTATTAGTTGTAAATATCACTGACTTGTACGCAATGACATCTAACTCTTCAGTTCCCAAACACCTCAACTTCCTGAATCATGATGGAATTAGCGACCTGCCCCAACCCCACAAAAAACTATGATTGGGAAATCGAAAAACATAAACTTATATTTAACTAAATTCACACAGAATTAATTAACATTGTTTTAAAGTGATTATTAGCTTCCTTGTATATCACTTTGCCACCCGTGTAACCTTGATATCATATACACGTGTCCCCTGAGCAATATTCTTTTTATTATTAAATCCTTATTTTATTCATGGAAAAATGTTACTTGCGGATTTGTGAAAGGATCATACAGTTTATAAAAGTATTTTTTCGTTTGTGTATGTTATAAATGAAACGTAATAAATTGTCAATTACATATATAATAGTTTTTATTTTTTTTATACAAGCTGCAAAGAAAGATAACATCAGCTCTTGTAGGTCAATTAAAATAACGCAATAATGTTTATTCTGAAGATTTTTCAAATAATTTGTGAACAAGCTTATAAAAATTTGTTATGGTGACTGTGAAATACTGTATCCAATGTACCTAAACAGAATGAACATACTGTATCCAGTGTACCTAAACACAATGAACAATTATCAGTGTTAGGTTTTACTTCTTATAGTAGAGTTACCCAGGATGCAATAGTATCTCCACTAATAAATAATACGAAATTGAAAAGTTTCATTATTCATTTATTTCTGCAATATAGTACTAATCATATTACAGCGAGTGTTTTTATGCACCACTAAAATATCGGATTTGTTTATTTTCATATAACTTCTGTTTATGTATGTTGTGGTTTATTAAGTATTTCTCAAATTTTAGGCATATGTGCATTGTTGCAATAATGAAAATATATACAAGAAAATGTAATTTAAAATAACTCATTCCCTACTTATTGATTCATTACTATTGTGATATAATGCATTTTGCATCTTAATCATTTATATATGTTTATACGAAATTTAGTGGTCAAGTCACATAAATAAAAATAATTTATACGATCTCAGTGAGTTAACACACAAAGTCAATCCAAGTTATCAAAATTAAATTGCAAAGGTTTAGCAAAGTATACTGTTGTTTTTTTAACTATTGTGATACACCAATTGCTTCCACAAATTATCAGTGAACCTTATTATATACGTAATATTGTGAGTGAAAAATATAATATTCAATTTTAGCTTCTGTGTGTGTAACCGTAGAGCAGAAAGTACCTTTGTTTTTATTCAGGGCATTTATTTTTCTCATTGTTACCAAGATATGGTAATTATTTTTCATTGTAACGTTTTCAAATGCATTTAGAAACACAAACTTATTTACACACAAAAAAACCTTGAATTAAGAAAAGTATTATCTTTGTTTTCAATTTTTTCTGATAATTTTTGCAGGTGAAATTAAGAGCTTGGTCATTTCTGCATATAACCAAACCAGAAAAATCATTGTTTGTACAAAACTAAAATGCAGAGATTATACAACTAATCTAAGAGTTACCAATGGGGGTCATCAGATCTATTAGTTGCAAAGAGTTGGGTATGTTATAACCCATGCATTTGAGTAAACTGAGGGCTGAGTACAGACACCGGAGTATAAAGAGAGTTGAGTGAATTCTACTAAGATAATTTTAATTAATTAGTTTAAGAAATGTTGTGAAAACCATAGCTGATATAAGTAGTCATTGAAAGACATAGGGCTTTTATAACCTCTTTGGTGTCGTAGGTAGTACAACGCCACCAAAAATGATCACTTTTAGAAAGGTTATTTAACAGCTCTTTTCTACACAAAATATTGAGATTGAAAAACAAAAAATACATGTATAGATTATCTTGGAACGTCAAAATCATCCAGAAAGAGACCTAAAACATGTTACATCCCTCACCCGTTGTACACAAAGTGCAGCATCTTGCAACAGGTGAGAAAACATGAACATGAGTGTCAGTAGTGAAACCCATCTTATCTTGTCCTGGCTTAACATAGTGGTAAAACCCCGCAATTGGCCAAGTCTCATCCACTTTCACATTCGAAGCTCGATGTTCGTTTCTACATGAAGAAATCAGAAATTTACTGTCTCTATTGTCCGAGATTTTTAACATCGTTTGCATCTGAAAATTCTTCCTATATTATTTAGTTACTACGTTATTTTATATATAGAGAGAACTCTTTGAATTTACTCAGAATTAGTTGGTGTGGTGGTTAACATTTGACAAAACACTTACGCACTATGAAAAATTACTTGGGCCTTTTTAAGATTATGTTTATCATACAAAACTGAAATTTTTCTTTCTTGAATTGCTCCCAGTAGCGCAATGGTATGTTTTTGGATTCACATCACTAGAAAACGGGTTTTCGACACCCGTGATGGTCATGGTGTAGCTTTGTATTCAATTCTAAACATACAGTCTTGAATTATTAGTGTGCATTCTGTGTGGTAATTTTTTGAGTGTATTTATTGTTGTTAAAATATCTATTAGAATAAGAGAACAAATAGTTCATATATTGCATAAACATTTCAGAATTATTTAACTTACAGCTGACAACTCAGCAGAAACAAATACTTTTATGAACTTCCTCAAGAAGTATGGACTCATCATTTGAGTATTAAAAGTAGTCAAGGTATTAATTAATTCAGTTTTCATATTTCTTCATGTATTAGTAATAACTGATTTAGTTACTTTTTTATATTTATTACTTACACAGTAAGTAATTATTACTAGGCTTGAATACAAATTTCAGAATATATTTTCGTAGTTTTATTTTTTGTAACTAGTTTCTTTAAATTTTTAGTCATATTTTCTCGCTTTTCTGTGCATTTGGTGATGAATTGGAGCAATAAATGAACATCACAAATTTCAAAGGTTTTAAGAATAATATATTCCAAACAAGTCAAATGAATGTAAACACATAAAAATGACAAAAAAAAATTGTACATTGACCAATCATCATAATGCCCTCTACGGTTGAAAGGACGAGCATGTTTGGTGGGATGGTGATTTGAACTCACAACCGTCAGATTGCACTGTAATCACATGTCCATGCCAGGCCCACTAATCACTGGAAAAATAGTAGACCAAGAACTCAGAAACTGAAATAAGACTTCCTTTTCGCTATGTAGAATATGTTAAAGCACTGTAATGTCAAAAATATATAATTACAGAAGGTTTGTTTGTTTGTTTTGGAATTTCGCACAAAGCTACTCGAGGGCTATCTGTGCTAGCCGTCCCTAATTTAGCAGTGTAAGAATAGAGGGAAAGCAGCTAGTCATCACCATCCACCGCCAACTCTTGGGCTACTCTTTTACCAACGAATAGTGGGATTGACCGTCACATTATACACTCTCACGGCTGGGAGGGCGAGCATGTTTAGCGCGACGCGGGCGCGAACCGCGATCCTCGGATTACGAGTGCACGCCTTAACGCGCTCGGCCATGCCAGGCCCAATTACAGCAGGTACTCGTTCATAAAATTATGTTAACTGAACAACATAATGACTGTGCTTATACTCAACAGTAAAACCAATCTACCATAATCTTTTCTTAAATTTTTACCATAGGGGTTGACTATCAATCTTATAACGAACTCATAAAATGTAAAAAATAATCTATGGCTCTAATGTAGCATTGTTTCTTGAAGTTTCCATGACTAATTTGGGAATAAAGCTATCTTGAACAGTTTTCAAAACCTATCTCTCTAACGGATTGATTCTAGTCTTTCCCGATCTATATGCTTGAAACTAAATCACCCATAATTATGACTTCATTAATTCTTTCAGTATGGATTCGATCATAGGTACTGACCTTGTAGCCATTTCTTGTTTCTAAAAGTTTTCATGCTGTAATTTTTGAATTATTAAGTATATCTTCACACATATTTGCATATTGCCAATAAATATAACAAGACTTCCTTACTCAGGATAAGTTTTACTATTCTTAAGTGTATGTGTGTGTTTTCTTATAGCAAATCCACATGGATCTATCTGCTAAATCCATTGAGGGGAATCGAACCCCTTATCATAGCATTGTTAATCCGTGGATTTTGGCCTTCACAAATTGATCTGTTTTGGTTGTGTTTTAATCGATCACCATTTTGTAAAGTACAATCAACTGTCTGTTATAATACATTATATATATATATATACACATTATAACTATTTACAAGTAAGTTCTAAATTTAGCTTTCTTAAAACAAAGTACGGTAAATAAAATTGCATTCCAAACAGTTATTTTTTTTATGAGCGAACCTTTTACTTGCTTACTGTTTTCCATTAGTTGCTTAGCCTTATCAAGTTTCGCAGGTGGAGGATGTGAAATGAAATATTTTCGGTTTATATATCGTGTAATGGATTTAACGTTATGTTTGTGATACCTACGCTTTGTTTTAGAATATTCTTGACTGTGTATCGCGCAAGTCCCGCCTGTTCTCTAACTTTGGACCCCAGTGGCTCAGCGGTATGTCTGCGGACATACGGACATACGCTAAAATCCGGGTTTCGATACCCGTGGTGGGCAGAGCACAGATAGCCCATTGTGTAGCTTTGTGCTTAATTCAAAATAACAACAGAAAAAAATCTCTAACTTTGTAGAATACTCATGGGAGTAAGAATCAACAATATTTCTTTCACAAAAACGCAGTGGATCATTATTGAGATATCAAGAAACTCGCATGATTCATGTAAAAGTAGCTTAGTATCTAAGAGATAGAAGAAGAGTAGTATTGTTAGTCAACTACAGTCAGTATGTTGTAGTTCAAGGAAGTTTTAATTGTGATTAACGCCTGTTAATCGGACAATTGGAGAATTTGAACAGGAATGTTAAAAAATTTCGAACATTACAAACCGTTCAACTACCGTAAATTACTTTGGTATTTATTATTTTTACGTGGACATGAAATATATTCAACGGAAAACTCAGCTTTTAAGAGTGTGAGGCTAGCTAATAAAAGCCATCATTAGTTTAAGCAAGAAAGAAGCCTAGAAAGATGAAGCACGTATCTATGTGGAAAGAGAAAGTAAACATTTCGAGGCTGAACAAGGCTATATCAGAGCCAGGAAAAAATTAGGCCAAAAGATGCTGTTGTTGTTTTGAATTAAGCACAAAGCTACACACTGGGCTATCTGTACTCTGCCAACCACAGGTATCAAAACCCGGATTTTAGCATTGTAAGTCCGCAGACATACCGCTGAGCCACTGGTGGGCTAGGTCAAAAGAAATGGATTTTAGATATAACTCATCAATAGACCAAGCCAAAATGACAACTCTAAACTCATTCGACATATAAAAGTACCATCATTTAAAGAAAATGAAGTTGATAAATATTTACAACATTTTGAGATAGTTGCCAAAATCATGGAATAGCCTACCGATAAATGGTCATTATTCCTGCAATGTGTTTTGACAGGTAAAGTTCAAAAAAGTTTATGCTGCTTTCTTTCAAGAAAATTGTACAGATTATGATAAGATTAAAGCAGCTATCCTCGAAGCATACAACGTGGTTCCAGAAGGTTATCACAATCACGATGGTCAAACTCATACGGAATTCGCCCATGAAAAAGGTTTATTTTGATAGGTGTTGTAATTCTGTGCATGTTGGTAACAGTTTTGGTAACTTAAGTCAATTATGTTTAATTTATGAATTTAAATGCTGTACAAGTTACGATCTCAAAACTTATTTGTATGAAAAGAAAGTTGAAACATTACATGAAGCAGCTGTTATTTGCAATAATTACATTTTAACTCATAAAACCACTTTTCATGAAAAGAAATTCCTGCCAATTAAGCAAAAGCCCGTACCTTTTCAATCAACTAAAGTTGAGGATTCTGTAAAAAATATTCCAGCTTTTGTTGTTCGAAATCTTATGGCAATCACGATAAAAACTTCATCAAAATTATCAAAGCCTGTCTGCCATTTCAATTAAAAACCTGGTAATATTATGACCGATAGCTGGAGTTTTAAAATATTATATTTATATATATTAACAAAACCATGTTGGTAGAGTTCACAGCTGAAATCGCATAATCTGATTCTTTTCTCCCTATTTATTTATTCACGTCTTGTCAAGGAATCACTTATAACTATAACCTATTTATCATCCACTCCCTTCTCAAAATTTTTTGTTTACCATTCCTCCAAATTAAGGCACTCGACTCGTAATTTGAGGGTCGCGGGTTCCAATCCCGGTCACACTGACAGCTCGCTCTTTCAGCCGTGGGGGCGTTATAATGTGACGGTCAGTCCCATTATTCATTGCAAAAAAAGTAGCTCAAGAGTTGGCTGTGAGTGGTAATGACTAGCTGCCTTCCCTCTAGTTTTATACTGCAAAATTAGGGATAGCTAACGGAGATAGCCCTCATGTAACTATGAAATTCAAAACAAACCTCGCAATGCACGAGTGCTTGGTCTGCAGAAGCCAAGAGCTCAAATTTGTTGCTCAATAGAATGGGCTAGTTACAATTAAATTTAGTACTTTTAGTTCGGATAATGAATCATAAAAAAACAATAATTTGAATAAACTAGTTCAAAGATTACGATTTTTAACACGTTTGATGATTCACCAGTGAGTTGAAATATACCTAGGCCTAAATCACCCTTTCTACTGCAGCAGGCGTTTTTGAACTCTTCCGCGTAAACGCATAATCTGCGAATTTGAGGGAAAAAAATTAAAATTGATGTATTCGGAATATTTTGTTGACATATATGATAACTGGTATAGGGCTAATTATATCTTCTTATGGGACATTTAGTTTTGGCAAAAAAAAGCTCAGAGGAGATGTTCGACATATTAACCCTTATTTTTTGACTGTTAAGAAAGTTGAAAGTCATTTCCGAGATGTTTTAGAAATTCGCGCAAAGCCACTCGAGGGCTATCTGCACTTGCCGTTCCTAATTTAGCAGTGTAAGACTAGAGTGAAGGCAGCATGTCATCACCACCCACCGCCAACTCTTGGGCTACTTTTTTACCAACAAAAAGTGAGTTTGACCACACATTATAACGCGCCCATGGCTGAAAAGGCGAATATGTTTGGTGCGACGGTGATGCGAATTCGCACGCCTTTACCCACCTGGCCATTCCGGACCGTTACCGAGACGAAAGTTATTATCTTAAATTAGAGCCAATTTTAAACGTTAATTGGCAAAATATTTTAAAACTATAAGATATGGTGCTCAAAAGAACAACCTGTTGCCAAATCTGAAGATGTTAATAAACCTTTTAAAAGCTATACTTTTAAAACTGCAGAAATTGTCTGTCATGATTTTTTTTTTTTGAACGAAACTTTACTTTTGTTCCTGGTATTCTTCAACAATTCTCTTTCATTATTCACATTTTTTAACATTTTGTGAGTTCGTCTATCATCTTTGTCTTGCATAAAGTAGCTTCTCATAAAAAGTTATACCCTATTATATTATATTTAAAAAATTTCATTTCAATTTACATTGGATAAAACCGTTTTTTCCATGTAGCTCGAGATTAGTTGACTTTATAATAACAAAACACCATATATCAGCTTGTAAGGGTGTGAAGCCAACTAAGTACCAAGCTAACTTAAGCGAGGTGCGACAATATCAACTTGTCGTGGACCTAGATCTTCGATAAAATATTCAATGCTAGACCATATTATATAAGACTCAGTATGGTATGTAAGTTTTCAAAACCACTTCTATGTAAACTATCATTTATAATAACTGTTAGAAATAACCGCTATTACAAATTGTATTTTTTTTTTTGTTTGTATATTAAAATATATTTGAGTTCACAAAGAAAATTGCTTCTATCAATCTTGTTAGCAAATATTGAAACTTTGATATATTTTAACAGTTAATGGCTTAGCGCGTTAAGGCGTGCGCTTCGTAATTTGAGGGTCGCGGGTTCGCGCCCGAGTCACGCCAAATATGCTCACCCTCCCAGCCGTGGGGGCGTTATAATGTGACGGTCAATCCCACTTTTGTGTTGGTAAAAGAGTAGCCCAAGAATTGGCGGTGGGTGGTGATGACTAGCTGCCTTCCCTCTAGTCTTACACTGCTAAATTAGGGACGGCTAGCACAGATAGCCCTCGAGTAGCTTTGTGCGAAATTCCAAAAACAAAACAATACAGAGTACGATTATACGGAATATTATACTGTAGTACTACATTTATCATTTATATACTGGTACAAATATTTATGTAGGTATTCAGTTCCGCTTCCATTAAAACCATTTGTGTGTTTGCTGATGAATCCTAAGATTTTTAATTTGGTTTACTCAAAGCAACAAAATGGGCTTTATACTTTCTGACTATCGAATCAAAACACAGATTTTATGATTGACCCAATTCAGGAACCTATATCAACAACAAGTTATCGAATATGTTTGCTTCAAATTTACCTGACTGATTGTTTGTTTGTTTGTTTTGGAAATTCGCACAAAGCTACTCGAGGGCTATCTGTGCTAGCCGTCCCTAATTTAGCAGTGTAAGACTAGAGGGAAGGCAGCTAGTCATCACCACCCACCGCCAACTCTTGGGCTACTCTTTTACCAACGAATAGTGGGATTGACCGTCACATTATACATTCCCACGGCTGGGAGGGCGAGCATGTTTAGCGCGACGCGGGCGTGAACCCGCGACCCTCGGATTACGAGTGCACGCGTTAACGCGCTCGGCCATGCCAGGCCTTACCTGACTGATGTAAACTTCTACATTGATAAATACGTTATATGAAAACAAATTTTATATGTAAGTCAGAATTTTGTGAATGAAATTAATGCTTTTCTGTTCAGAACACAATGTTATAAAACATTCCATTTAAGAAATGAAAACCTTGATTTTCTGTGCATTATAGGTAATATATAATTAAATGGAAGAGAGAACTATTAAGTCCTGAAAGAGTTGTCAACTCTTATTTTATGGCTGATATGTGTGTGGACTTACATGCCAGATTTTAGAGAGAGAGGAAAAACAAAATTTGTACATCCATATTTCTCTGGTTTAAGTAACGTCTTTCAACTGAATTTTTATAATTATAATGGTGTTTTGTTAAGAGCATGTACCTTCTTAAAACAAGCTGCAGACAGTGAACAGCAGTTTTAAATATGGGACACGGTTATCTTGAGCACCCATATTTGCTTTTAATCTTTTTTTCAAATTAAAAAGTTTTGTACAGAAAAAGCATTCATTGAAAGATTATTACTTCTGCTAAAACCTCTTTTACCGGTACAGTTGTATTTTACTTTTCTAACATTGTAGTTTGTTCCTTAGTTTTATCTTATCAGTTTTTAACATGTACATACCCATTACAACTCAAAATCCATCAGATTGCAGGTCTTATAAGTCTTTACACTATCCCAAAGCAAATTTGATCTTCATTAAACCTAATACACAGATGGGGTTCAAAGAGTACTTTGATATTCATTTTGGAAGTTCTATAGTTATGCAAATTAATTTGAAAACTAAGATTTAAAAAAAAGTATTCTTTTATGAAAATCATGTTAGTTTGAGTCTGTCTGACTAATGTAAATTCAGAGACAGTTTTTTTATGTAAATACTTTGTTAAAAATTGTGATTTGTTTGTGTGTAAAATATGTTTGTAATTTTACTAAAGCTTACTAAATTTCATGAAGATGCACAACATTATCACAAATATTAATTCTTCAGTGGACTGACCTTTTATCTTAAGGTTAAAGTCATTGTTATGTGTCCAGTTGCATTTGCAAGTGGTCTAGTGTATTTAACTAACAAGTACACACTATTATGCATTTTCTGTACATGTAAGATTTTGGGTATGTTGTTCAGTAACTTGCATGTCAGATATGAACTGTCTCCTCAAAATTAATTTAACTTGATTATGTATGTATTTCTGAAATATTTATGAATTTGTTTCAAAAATCTGTTTTTAATTATCTTCTGAAGTATATAATGAATGATAAATGCTTGGGTGTAGGACTGGAGGATTACAAGCATGATGACCATCATAAGATAACTGAAGCTCCACATAGTCAAATCATGGAAGGTTAGTTTCTTTGGAGTTGGGTGTTTTTATAAAGTAGAAACACTTGATAAAGTAAAATTGTAGCTTTCAAGGTATTATCTGTTTTGTATGAGTATTTATTTAATTTTTCATTAGATATATCCAATTACTGTATGTCAGGTTATTAACTTGTATGTTATTACAATGTAAGTTTTTTCTCAGTTATATAAAACTGTACCTCCCTCCTGCAGATAGATGATTTCATTAAATGAGAACAATTGTGAATAAAACTGAAAACTACCAAAAAAATACGAGTTTAAAGTTTTATCTTTTGTGAAAAACATTTACAGGTTTTTTCTTTATTGAGCTAGCCCTTTTTATATTCTTAAATGTTATCTTACTGGTGTTTGAAATTATCTGTCAAATGTTTTTGGGATTTTATTTTAATACATGTAAGTTGATATGCAAACTAAAAGTAACAAATTAAAATAATCAAATTACAAAATCATTATGAAAAAATAATGATCTTAATTTTATTAAGAAAAGGCAGTTGTTGGATTTTTCATATTTGCTTGGATAAAAAACTCCAATTTTTGGTCTGCATTTCTGTGTATTTTGAAAGGTTGCTCCCCTCCCCCCAGAGAGATTTGGTCACAATATATTACTTGTTATTTAATGTAAGAAATGCTCTGGGCAATTTATCACAATAAGCAAAATAAGACCCTTCAGCCAACTAAAGTTACTTCTCTATAAAAGCAAAAACATAATTGTTTAAAATACAATCATGAAGTTTCAAAATTATTTGTTTTGTAACATGGTTAAATAAATTAATTTATAAACAGAATATTTAGATATCTAACTCAGTTGTTATGGTGTTCCATTTTTGTTTTTAATCGTCCCCATTCAGAAATGATTATTCTATCAAGTAAATTTACAGAATAATTATGAAAATCCTCAAAATAAAGAAGAGGGAGAAAATGTTAAAATTAAGAAGAAAAAACAAATAAACAAAGGAATGGAAAATAAAGAGTGGGAACAAAAATTAGAATAAAAATGTTTTAAAAATTAATTATTAGGTTTTATTTTATGAACTGTGCTTCTGTTTTTGTTGTCAACCCGTCAGACATCATGAAGAATTAGGGAAGAGTTTTGTAAACCTAAACCTTGATTACTCTTACTTGAGTCATATTTATTCTTGTTTTACATCTTGAGTAATATTTATAATTAATTATTAATAATGCTTACCTTTGGACAAATTAATCATGTGAGAGAATATGTAAAATAATAAATGTATACTGTTTGCCTTTATTACAGGTGTATTTCTCCATATCCTTGCTGAAACCTTGAGCAATGTAGGTGTAATTGTATCAGCTGTTTTGATGAATCAGTTTGGTTGGATGATTGCTGATCCTATTTGTTCTATGTTAATATTTACATTAATTGGTTTTGGGTAAACAAAGTTCTTTATCGAAATGAAGTAGTGAAATGATTTTCTCTTTTTACTTAACCCTTTTCAGATTGGTCAATGGTGAAAGGCCATTTCATCACATCCATTGACTCACACTTGAAATGTTATTGAACTGGTATGTTATTAAGTTTGGTATCAGACTGTAGATTATAATTGAAATTTTTATATAATACATTATTTAATTTTTAATTTAAAAGTAAATATTGATTAACAACTCACCTAAATGTCAATTTTTGTGTATCACATGAATGTTGAATGTAACAGTGGTTCAAATTAGGTATTTGTGATGTCAAAACAAAGTCTATAGTTTTTGTGAGAATTAGGAATTTGAATTACCAATATTGGGAAACTAGAATATAAAATAATCTTCTATTTGCTGAGTTATCACTATATTTTGTGAATTAGACACAGTGGCCTCTCTCACCTTTTTCCATTTTTGGAAACCTTTCCTTATATCCATTGGCATCTATATATGACATGTGAATAACCTTTTAAAAGCTCACAACGTTCCTTTAGTGATATTTTGCAGCCATTTTTAAATATAACAGCAGCATCTCTTTCTTTCAAGACAAATCTTCATGCTGGTAAGTTTAGTCTTCAGCTTGTTCGAAATTCCATGTTTTTTAGACACAAATACAGCTTTGTTACTAAACTTGAAAAATTGTAATAAAATTTTAATTTAAACCTGAGGCAATGGAATAACACAGCATAAGAATTATGTACCTGAATGTGTAAGTGTAACTGATACTGTTATTATAGTAATTTTAATTGGAGTAACCACTGTTACTTGCATCTGATAAAGTATCTTCATTGCTTGAATCAGAATTACAGGTATTTCTTTTTGTTCATTAAATAAAGCATATTTTATGTGTTAAAATGATGTGTAAGTATAAAAAGGTATAAAACTACTTATTTTTTACACACTATTCTGTATTAAGCTTAAGACTGCCTCATCCAGTGTGACTAAATACACAATATTGTATGTATTGTTTGATTCCCAATAAATAAGAAGCCTGGTAAACAGAAAACTTTTGGAAAAACAAAAGCTGTATATCTTCAGGGATAAATGTTTTTGTATTGTCGGTTTGTTTCTGTGTGCATAAGTACGAACATTGTAGGAGTCACTGTGTCAGTTAATTTGATGAGCCATAAAACTGGAACAACCAAATTCTGAAAACAATCAAGTTATTCTTTTCTTTTGATTTATCTCACTTAGTACCACCAATTTATTTCAAACTGTCAGTTTGTAAAGTTAAGCTTTCCAACTATATTTTACTGATTGAAATGCAGTTAAAAAGAATTTATTTATTTACAATTTCTCTATGTTTCATTAACATGATACCACCTTTTGATCTACACTCAGTCACCATGTATTTATTGTGTTACATTGTATAAATTAAATAGAAAGACAGTCATAAGCACAATAGTAATAATTTTATTACAATTGATTCAGTTCCTATTTAGCATAAGTTTAACACTTAAACCACAAATTATTGCATTAAAACTCTCCATTTTACATTGTCATATAGAAAAGAACCAATAAAAATTCTTAAATTTTTTTATCTACATTTTTTTCTAATTTGTTTTGTAGGCTAAACATTTTTCTGAATAGTTTCATGTGAAGGAGTATGGTTCTTAATAGTTTGATTTCATTAAACTACTTTCACATTAAATCTGTTTCAGCGTTTTACCCATTTTGAAAAATTCAGTTTGTGTCCTAATGCAAAGAACTCCCTTTGAGTTGGACAAAATTCTTCCATCATGTTATCAGAGGGTATGTAATATTTCAAAAGTACGTTTAGCCTTAAAATTTTATTGAGTAAAAACATGAAAAGTCTCACTAGAAGATATGTGATCACTAATTCATTATACAGGTTTGTATTTTCTTTGAATTACTTCAAATTTTGTTTTAAAGAAACACCTATTTTATCTCTTAGCTAAATAAGTGACATTTTTCATGACTACATCCTAAATTGACATCTTCATATTGTGACGTAGAAGTAACTAAAGTCTGATTACAGTGATGATGTGGCACAGTTGTATGCTCCTATGTGAATTATGTGTTTTTTGCATAATAAGGTTTAATGTGTGATTTAAAAGTTTTTACAGATCAGAAACAAAAACACATCTTTGAATTAGCAAGCTCATGCAGTGGAATGTGAAATAAGCCTAAATATGTTATTATATTATCTCTCTTGTTTGGGGTAATAAAAGTGCATGCTACAAAGTCTGCTAAAAGATGCTTTGCAAAGTTATTTATTAAAATTTAAACATTTTTTGAATAGTCAGCATGGGAAAAATGCTTTTCCTATTCTTTTTACTGTTTATGTAGATGAGGTTATAGATGTAGTTTTGTATATCTGGATTTTCAGAAATCACTTGACAAGTTGTAACCTGAAAGCTTTTGAAAAAATTATCTCTGTAAGCATGAGAGATAAGTTAAATTGGGTAGAAGAAAGTAGAGGCATGTTACAAATGGAGTGCTATCAGATTGAATTAATTTCACAAGTGAGGTATTTCAGGGCTCATTCTTAGGACCTCTGCTCTTTTTTATTTGGATCAATGACATAAGTGAAGGAATGGTCAATAAATTACTTCAGTATATTGAAAGTATCAAGATTTTACATGTTGTTGGCTGTGAAAAGAATGGTGCTGCTTCAGAAAAAGGATTTGAATTATATAGTTACTTGGACAGATAAATAACTGATAGCTTTTAATTATAATAAATGCAAGTTAACATGTAGAATATCATAGTTTTAGTTATTGGTATATTTTTGATGAGTATAACCTCAACAGTATTATGGAAGGAAGGATTTTGCAATTCTAGTTGATCAGTCTCATAAGCCATCCAAACAATGTGCTGTTGCTAGTGGCATGGCAATAGTATTTTAAGTTATAAAAATAATGAATACAAGCCTAAAGAGGTCATAATTTCATATTTTAGATCATTAAAGTTAGGCCACATTTGGTGTACCATATTTCATGTTGAGAGCTTAACTTAAGAGGAACACTGAATTTCTAGATAGGATTTATAGAAGGACAAGTTAAGATCTTTGAAATTGCTTTGTCCGGAAAACAAATTTTTTCATTTTTATTTATATATTTTTTGTACTGAATGGAGAGAATGGTAGGAATTGGAAGTACAAATATGAATTTTAACAGGGTAGGAAACATCTTCAGATAAGATGGCTTTATTTTTCAAACAGGGTAGTTGGATTTTGGAATGATTTGTTCATGATTGGTATGTGCAGTTAATTTAAGGGAAGACTCGATAAATGTTCAAATGGTAAAGACTAGCTTTGAGTATAATTATTTTAAAGTAACTTAATGGGTGGGACATGTGTATTATACAAGTTTTAACTTCAAAAGGAAAGGTTTGAATAACTTCTCAATCTTCCTTTGTCTGGGTAACATGATATTTGTTCAGTCCAGCTTGCAATTTTCCATTTTTACATTATCCCTCTATTATACCCTGAGCTTAAACTAAATTACTTAATGTAGCATTAATATTACCCAGTCAAGGTTTAATTTTCATAGCCTTCAATCCTCTTGATTTACAGAAATAAAAATCAGAAAGTTTAAGCCTATTTGCCACTCTCTCCTATCACATCCTTTTTTTTTCTTTTGCAGATTACTGATAATGCTTTCTGTTTGCTATTATGTCATTTATCATCTATAGAAGGGCAATATTCTAATTTACTTTGATATAAAATGCTATCTTGTTCTTACTAGAGATTTTTATTTATTTTGTCTACAGATTTAATTACATCTGATGAATTTCGATCAAATAGCTATGGGAATCTGTGATGATGAGAAACCCACTTTATTTTGATGTTTTGATACCAGCCAGCTATGGAAATTATTTTAAAGCACTTGCACTTATGTAAGAAAGCCAATTAAATTATAATAGTTATAGGATATAATTTGCTTTGTGTGTATAATATTTTCATAAATGCGTATTTGAAATGAATAAATAAATAATTATTTGATGTGCTTTTAACTGTGTTACAAAAACAATTAGGTGTATATTTTATCAGCAAGTTAGCAATCCAAACTAAAGAAGTAACTTTGTTTTTTTGTATATTTTTGTTTATTGTTACAAAAGGAAATAAAATGTAAAAATTATAAACTTATTAGGTTAGTTAATGACACACAAAAAAAATTATTCACAAGGTATACCTGCAATTAACTTCTGCTTTACAACATTTAATACCATAACTTGAGATATACTTTTGTTGTGTGATTAACAACTTGTATCATGGGATTATTAATTAAACATGATTCAGAGAGTAGTAAAAGAATAGGATAAAAACAGATGTTAAATGTTATGTCTTTACGTGTTTAAAACAAATAATAGTAATTTTGTTACAGCCTGCAGTTATCCTTTTGAAAAAAAAAGAAGAGAAATTTTAATTATTTTTCTACAGTGGTCAGTTAGATTGACTGAGTCCAGAAATCGTTAGATTAAAAAAACAGCATATAGAATATACAACATCACTGAAAGACACTTTTAATATTCATTGAGAAGGTTTAAAGGTTATGCAGATGAAATCTGAAACTGTAAGATTAAAAAAAATTATTTTTAACCTTAACATGAAAATCATTTTCTACTTAATCAAAGCATAGTCAAAGTCACTTATTGATTCCATATATTCACAAACAAACAACTTTATTGAAAGTGCTTGTTTGAAAATATCTGATTTTTGGTATACAAAAAACATAATACCTACTAAAAGTTTATCATATCTAATTAAAATAACCTTTAAATACTAATTTACCCTGACACTTTTTTATGGAACCCTGAGGGTCGACAGTTCTCAATTTGGGAGTCCATGCTGTAGATAACAATTGATTATAACAAAGCCAATTAGTCTTTCATAATATAAAAAGTATATTTCAGTTAGAACTTATAAAGAAAATATGGAGTAAGAAATATAAAAACATTCCCACATTTTTTGCAAACAAACTTTTATAGCTGAAATATTTACAGGTTCACACTATTAGATAGCTATTACTGGGTAGAACTTTATCATAACAACTAAGCATATTATGTTGTAACTTTCTATTGTATTTTATTCATTGAACTTCTTAACTAAGTTATCAAAATCTTAAAAAGGAAAATTATTGCTTAAATTTTTTTTTGTTTCATTAATTTTATTCTGAAAATAGGTATAATTTTTAGACAAATATTTTGAATATGAGATGGAGTTATGTATAGAAGTAATACTGTATATGAATCCCAAAAATAGTGTCTTAGTTTCACAATTTCTGTATTTTATAAAATATGTGGCTTGGAAGTGGAACAAACCTAATCAAAAAATGATAAATTCGAGAAGCTGTAACTGCATTAAACAAATACTTAAAAATTTTAACATAAAAATGATGATAGTTTGACAGATTATATTTAAAGAGTAAAAACGAATATATATGCCATTAATTTATCTTACAACTTATTCTAATGTACCAGTTTAAAAACATGTTTTTGTGATAAACACAGGAATTCCTTTTGGTCGTATAGAAAACATTTTTAAGTTTCTTTTTCTAAAAATATAGAAAAAATTGGGGTTTGAGAAACCAAAGCATGAAGTTATTTGTGTGTGTGTACATGTGCAAACATATAAACTTTTAATTAAGTCATACGAAATGTTAATTTCTTTATCAGTCTCTTAAATTTCTATAAATAGATTCATTGTTTTCCATCATGTCAGATTTTTCAAAGAAATTCATTCCTATCACACCAAACATGCTTGGGGGCATTATAATGTAGTGGTCAATCCCACTATTCATTGGTAAAAGAGTAGCCCAAAAGTTGACTGTGGGTGGTGATGACTAGCTGCCTTCCCTCTAGTCTTACACTGCTAAATCAAGGAAAGCTAGTGCAGATAACTCTTATGTAGCTTTGCACAAAATTAAAAACAAACCTGCGCAATCCCTGATAATGAATTCTGAATTTTATTTCCCTCTCCAATATCACAAATGCTACAAGATAATGTATTTCCATGTTTGTGTTTTGGGTTAAAACATAAGTTGTATTATTTTAAAGAGTATATATTTGAAAAGGTTCATTGGCATGTTTTGAACAAAAATAAAAATTTTTGTAGTTCAGAAATTTTAAAGGTTAAAATTATTAAACTGTTATAGTTTGCTTTGTAAAGTGTAGTAATGGCAATTGTTTTTTTGCAGGTAGGAGTACATCAACTTTATGTACAAATAGACTATGAGGTGATATGAGGACCAGTTTCTTACTTGTAACATTAATTTCAGTTGAATGCTAGTAATTCCAGGCTGTTTCTTGTCATCTAACAAACAAATAAAAAAGACATTCCTTTGTTAAATCCTTATATTTTGTAATTTTTTATCATTTTCTTCTAAGTGGCATAAAGAATCTTTGTTGAGAGATATAATTTCTGTTATGAAAGAAGTTTCCATGTTATACAATTAATATTGGTAAAATTGTAAAGTGTTTATAAGAAATGTTGTACTTTTAAAACTATTCAGTTTAATTAAAAGAATGATAGTACCTGTCCACATTAAATAACAAATTAAATATCTTAGTTACATTACAGAGACATGTTTAATATACATTTAGAAGATGAAATACTTTCTACTAGTACAGCACTGTGATTCTTGTTTTTTTTACCACATGATTTTCTTTTAAAATACATACCTATACAAGTATGTACTACTTACGAAGGTATCTGATAATGTCAACTTTTTGACTGAGATGGTCTATACTGAACCTTCAGATTTACTTATCTAAAAGGTGGCAACAACTAGTTTGTTTGAAATAATAAACTGGTTGTCAAATAAGAATTTGTGTGTGATAACTGTTATTAAGAAGTGAAATTTGTGTTGTGATTTTGATAATGTACCATTATTTAGAATATGCTTTTATTACCAATAATGGTAACAGATAAATGTGAATGTGAAAATATTGAATAATTTAGTAACTTTTTATTTGAAGAAAAAAAAAGGGTACATTCTTGTGAACAAGTCTACACCTTGTGCAATTGATTTCTTCAGCTTTATAGTGTTGGCTAGTAATCTAATGAAAGCAAGTTTACTCTGTGAACACAAGAGAGCTTCTGTCTATGGTTAGGAGTAAATAGGTGTTAAAAAGGTATAAAAATATTTTTTAAACTCTGAAACAATTTTGAGTTGAGGAAAAGGAGAGAAAGCAAAAATACCAAAAATTGGGAAAGACAGTGAAAAGAAACAGAAGAATTAGAAAAAATAAACTTTATGTTAACTAATGAGATTCTTTCACAGAAGCCATGTTACTATGGCACTGTTGTCAACTGGTCACTTAATGTGAAGGGATAAAAGCCTTGAGAGAGGGTAGGGGAAAAATGTCCTTCTTTTGTTGGAATATTTACCCCTTTAATAGAGCAGATAGTTTTATAAAATGCTTATTATATAATATATACTTTTCATCTTACCTGAAGAATTGGATAGCAACTCACTTAAGACGAAATAAACCTTTGTTTCTGAGTAATTCTATTGTGTATATATACAAATGTTGTTTTTTCATGATTTAAAGTGTGACTCTAGTTTGTATCATATAGAAAATATGTTTGTCAATTTATAAATTTGATATGTTGACGTGTAAGGTGAATTGCAATTATCTTTGATTAAGGGTAAGTGTTTATACAGACACACACACACACACACACCATTCTTCGTGTCTGTTGATTCCAGGTTTTTCCCTAGTGAGAATTGCTTCAGTGAATTTTCTTTCCTTGAAGTCTCTTGTCTATTTTAAAGATTTGATGTTGAAAGAGCAAAATTCACTCACTGAAGGATGACTCAAGTGTATTTTATTGTTTCCCATTTCATTATTATTGTTGTTTCTTACCTCAAACTGTCATCATTCATCATAATGTGAGATCACTAAAAGGTCTAGGAATGCAAAATTTAGATACCATAAAGATATTCATGTTTTTTATGAAACTAGTAATGGGCAAGAATACAGGTCTACAATAAGTTATTTAACACTTTAGCCACAATTAAGAGGTTTATATTTTCTTCACTTATGGCCTGTGTTCAGTTAGAAGTTCGCAACAGTATCAAAACAGTATCTTGATATGAAGATAGTCACTTTAAACCTTTTCTACAAAACTACGCTGCGAATCCTCACAACAATATATTATTCATTTGTTCAATAAATGCTTAAAAAAAGAAAAAAACACTGAACATTAAAACAAATTAATGCTTCTGTGCTATAAATAAGGATCGAAACATTTTCATTTAAACTGTTCAATGTAACCCTGGCTGATGGTATATTTACATTAGAAAAAATAAACTTGAGTGGATTTTATATGCAAAAACGGCTCGTTTTGGGTTCAGAAAATATTTTAATCATAAAGCCTTAATGGCCAGTTTCGATGTTATATCCCTCTTCACAGAAGTTCCAACAACAGAAGCCTGCAAGTTAGCCTTAGAACTCTATATTCGAGACCCTAACCCAATTATAGACATTCCCAGTAACCAGTTAGCAACCCTCATAGAATTCACCACAATAAAGACAAACTTCATGTTCAACAACCAAAACTATATACAAACTAATGGCCTAAGCATGGGCAACCCAGTATCACCAGTTCTAGCCAATATTTTTATGACACAAATTGAAACACAAGCAATTAATACTGCATTACATCCACCACTATACTGGTACAGATATGTAGATGACACGGTTGCGGGATTCAAATCTACAGAACACATACTTAATTTTTTCACTCACATTAACTCTATACATCCCAACATTAACTTCACACGTGAACAGGAAGAAAGCAATCAAATATCATTTCTTAACCTCAAAATTATAAGAACCGACACACAATTCAAAACAGAAATCCACCGAAAAATCACCCATACTGGACTATACATTCCTTGGGACTCAGCACATGAAACAAAACAAAAACTCAACATATTAAGAAACCAGATAAACACAGCCATAAAACTGTGCTCACCAGATAAAATTAACAATGAATTAGACAAAATAGAACAATACTTCATCAACATCAATAAGTTTCCTCCACAAACCGTAGAAAACATTATACGCACACACCTAGACAGAAAGCAAAATCAACCAACAAAAGTGAATATATCTCACGAATCGAAAAATCACGAAACCATATACTGCTGTATACCATATATTCCTGACATCAGCAAACAAATAACCAACATTTGGCAAAAACTAGTAACAAAATATAACATTCCAGTTAACACTAAATTTATTCAAAAACCAGGCACAAAACTAAGGTCTATACTATGTAAGAACTACACTGACAAACACCACACCAACATTATTTATAAAATACAATGTGATAACTGCCACGACTTCTATAGGAGAAACAAGTAGAAAAATGGAAACCAGATTCAAAGAACATAAAAAAGTCACCTTCACACGTTTTCGAACACTGTAAGTCAAATGGACACAACAAACCATAGAAAACACTAAAATACTAAATAAAGAAACAAACATAAACAAACGAAAAATTAAAGAAGCCTTACTTATACAACAACTTAAACCCAAAATAAACCAATATAAAGGAACGCCATTATACCTATATTAATATTATAGATTATTATATATTCAAACATCTAACCGCGCCCTCTACATTGCGACACTCAGTTATACAACCCCTTCCAAACATGTGGTCAGCTTCCGGTCAGTTACCTGACGATGACCGAAGAAGGTCGAAACGTTGTTCGCTCTTCTATTTAAAATATTTCTGAACCCAAATCGAGCCGTTTTTGCATATAAAATTCTCAACAAGTGGGTTTCTCGACATCACAAACTTGAGTGGACTTCGTTATGAACCCATAACATACATGCATGCATACAAGTGTATTAGTGCTAAAATTAATTTTCATTTAAACCATCCTTATTTTAATTTCAGATTAAAAATTAGACTTGTAAACAAATGAATTAAAACAGCTTTAAAGATTAAATTTCTAAAATCTGTGCACAGATAACACATTCAACTTTAAAGAAAAGTTAAAAATATAATACAAATGACATAGCATTCTGGAAGAAGGGGTATAAAATTTCAAAAAATACAATGGTTTATCTGTCGACTAACAGGAGCGTGTGACATCGACGTAATGTTTTTTGTTGTTACCTTTGATTGCAATGAATCAAAATTATACTGTTGGTAGCAATGTTACAAAACTAGCCACAAAAATATAAGAAATAGTGAGATGTTTATATATTAAACTATTTTTATAAAAAAAATGTCGTAAGTCATTAACAAACGACATTAGATTAATAAAAAAGGATACATTTCTCAAAATATTGTATATTAATTAAAGAATCAAAAACTTGATATTGTGACCAAAAATATGTTTTTGGGTTTTTTTACTGAATACATTTTATGAATCGTACTGCATTATTTACTATTGTAACTACAACTAAAATCAAATTGAGGATATTACTAAAGAGGGGGTTCTACTTTTGCATTAAATCCATCACATTAGTGGTATCTAGGTTTTGGTTGTGGTTGGTAAATTGCAATCCTTACTTTCAGACTATGATCATGGCCACTGGCGTTAGTATTTTGTATTTCTTTTGTATACTTATTCCCTTATTTTACGCTAATTGGAATAAAATCAGAGGATTAAATGTGCTGCAATATTGGAATATTAGTAAAATATAAAAATCTAACGACAGATATTACGACTCGTAGATAGCTCGCAGATCATTATTATGTCTGCTATCAAGTTGGCTTAACAAACTCTAGAATTGACGAAATACCTCGTGGATACTGGAGATGACAAATATAGTAGGGTTGGCATAGAACTTATTCTTCTTTGATTTCGTTCATGGGTTCTTAGAATTACTAATGAAGTTTTCTTCCATTGACACTGGTTACTTAAACCACTATGGGAACAAAGAACTAGCTTGTTGATTCACCGAATCTTGTGAATAATAGTTAAATGAATGCAGTATATTTATTTGTCCCCTAACTCTTTCTGGGCTTTTGCCATTTAGCTTGTCAGTTATGGTTTAATCAGTTAGGAATTATTTGGGATATGTCAAGAAGTTATTCTTATTTCAAAATGCATAATTTAATAATTTCAATGATTCCTAATATAGATCACTCAATATGTATGGGAGTGTGGCCAAAGGAAGACTGGCAGGATTTTTTCAGTCAATTCTTTAATTACATGAGGTGTATATACGTTCTGTTTTCTTTCAATTATTACTGGTATATTTACGACAAAAACAGAAACATTATTTATATTTATAACTGGTAAAAGATTAATTATACAACTGAATTTCGTTTTCTAATTCCATCATTTAGAGAAATTTCTGGGCCCGGCATGGCCAAACGTGTTAAGACGTTCGACTCGTAATCCGAGGGTCATTGGTTCGAATCCCGGTCACATCAAACATGCTCGCCCTTTGAGCCGAGGGGGCATTATAATGTGATAGTCAATCCCACTATTTGTTGGTAAGAAGAGTAGCCCAAGAGTTGGCGGTGGGTGGTGATGACTAGCTGCCTTTTCTCTAGTCTTACACTGCTAAATTAGTGGCGGCTAGTGCAGATAGCCCTCGAGTAGCTTTGTTCGAAATTCAAAAAACAAAACAAACACACAGAGAAATTCCAGGTTTTGGTGCCAGAACCATCACCAACTCCCTACATGCTTCCTGTAGAAAAAATTTATCGCAGGTCTTTACTTTATCAAAGCTTACTTTTCTAAATCTAATCCTAGTGTTTTTTTTATCTATGCCTCTTTCCCACCCACCACCTAGTTCACTAACACCATCCCTACCATCATCTTCAATATTTTTATCATGAAAAAATAACCTTTTATATCTTGGGATTTTTTGTATAGCAATGAAAATGTAAAGCAAGTTTATTAAGCCACTCACTAAAGAAATTACACATATATAGAGATATCAAAGTTTGTTTCAGGTATTCGCCCAAAACTACATGAGAGCTACTCTAGCCTTACTTAATTTTGAAGTAAAAGACTACAGGGAAGGCAACTATATAGTCAACAGCATTCACGTCTAACTCTTGGGCTGTTTTAATCAAATTGGATTT
The DNA here is from genome assembly GCA_011833715.1 of Carcinoscorpius rotundicauda. Lineage (NCBI taxonomy): Eukaryota > Metazoa > Arthropoda > Merostomata > Xiphosura > Limulidae > Carcinoscorpius > Carcinoscorpius rotundicauda. The sequence goes on from CM022393.1 coordinate 108,248,054, forward strand.
TATTGTTACTCTCAAATCTTATCTATATTCCCAACGCAGGTTTGTGCGGCAGAGACCTATAAACCATAGAGCTTTGATCTAAAGTCCAGCATGGCCACACCCGGTTCTAGACACGCACGAGGGAGGGAAGATAGGCTATTAGGAATTATATGAGAGGAGAAACAATGCCGGTCTCAATCACTTACTAATCATAATCTTACTTTACTCGTAAATTGATTAGTAGTTAAGCTCTAGAACACATCACCACAAGTGAACTAAATCACCTAAAAAATTCACTCTTAATGTTTTTGATAATTTCTTTTTTTAATTTACCTGTGGCTTTTCAATCACACCTTAAGGGGAACGATGATACGGAAAACAGTGTTTATTATAAATCATTCGAAAACATTGAACTACCAAGTGTACTGCAATGAGAAGTTACCAAAAATCCTCACGTTTGCTCTTGGTAGTTCAATGTATTGTTTATTGTGTTTTTCATGTATCACAGTAAGTTTCGTACCATCAGCGAAGCACTGAGAAATACATCAACTCATTCCAAAAAAATGTTACTTCATTACAGCGGAATAGCTAAATGTTTCTCTATTAAAAGAATGTTTTAAAAACTCCTTGTATGCTTGAAAATATTTACTTTCAGAGTAAGATTTTAAATGCTGGCTAATCCTAAATTACGTTCTCAATTTCACGCTTTTTTTCTTCTCGAAAATATAATACAAACAGACAAAAAAACGAAGAATATTTCTGTGAGTCTTTGAATAGTGGCCAAGTGCTAATACATTGGAAATTAGCTACTGTCACTCCTATTTTCAAGAGAAGTAATAGAAGTTGTTCGAGTAACTATAGACCTATTAGTTTTACATCACATGTAGGAGAAGTTTTGGAAAATCTGATTAAAGATACTTCGCAAATTCACTCATCAAAGTTTAGAATTTTATCGGATTGTCAACATGGCTTTACTAAGGGAAAATCTTGCCTTACAAATCTTTTGACATGCTTTGAAAATGTCACTATATATATATATATAAATGATGGTAAGATTGTAGATTTAATGTATCTGAATTTTCAGAAAGCATTTGACAAGGTACCATAAACGGCTTATAAAGAAACCTATCTCTGTAGTTGAAGTGGATAAATTAAATAATTGGATAGAGAGTTGGTCGGTGGAAGAAAGCAGAGGGTTGTTACAAATGGAGTTCAGTCAAACGAGGTTAGTATTGCAAGTGATGTACTTCAAGGTTTAGCTTTAGGGCCATTGCTCTTTTTGATTTACATCAATGACATAGATGAAAAAATTGTTGCTGAATGGTATCAAGGTTTTTGGTGTTGTTATCTATAAAAAGGATCCTACTGTTTTTAAAAATGCGTGATGACGAGAAAACCTACTTGTATAGAAAAATGTATAAGTAAAAACGGCTATAAAAACAGAACACAAAAAGTCACCTTCACACGTTTTCGAACACTGCAAATCAAATAAACATAACGTAACCATAGAAAACGCCCAAATACTAAATAAAGAAACAAACATAAACAAACGCAAAATTAAAGAAGCCTTTCTTTTACAACAACTCAAGTCCAAAGTAAACCAATACAAAGGAACACCTTTGTACCTATATTAATAAATATAATTCAACATTTAAGCACGCCCTCTACATTCCTACACCGAGTTACACAACCGCCTTCAAACATGTGGTCAACGATCGGTCAGTTACCTCTTTCTTTCTTTGTGAACCTGACGATGACCGAAGAAGGTCGAAGCGTTGTTCGCTCCTCTATAGTGCTTTCTCTATTCATACCAGCCGTTTTTAAATATATGTTTTAAAAATGATTTAGATCATACAGTGAGTTGGCCAAATAAATAACAGATGGGTCTTAATCATGATAAATGTAAGATAATGCATGTGGATTATAATAATTTGAATCTGAATAACCTCAACAGCATTTTTGATTTACGTTATAGTTAATGAGTCTCTTGAGCCATCTAGGCAGTGTGCTGTTGATGGTGATAGAGCAAATAGGATTTTAAATTGTATCTGAAGAAATACTGACTACAAGTTCAAGCAGGTTATAATTTCATTGTATAGGTGATTGGTTGGGCCACATTTGGAGTTGTGTACAGTCTTGGGATCTTTACCTTAGGAAAGACAATGAATTGTTGGAAAGGATTCAGAGGAGGGTTAACTAAAATGGTATCTAGGATGGAGGGGTTGACATATGAAGATAGATTAAGATCCTTAAAATGGTATTCTCTTGAGAAAAGAAGAGTTCGGAAGATCTGATTGAAGTGTTTAAGATTGTAAGAGAAATTGATTATGTTGATGCATTAACATTATTCATATTTAATAGCCGGAATTATAAAACTAGGGGACACAAATATAGATTTAAGCAGAGTAGAAGGTGTCTCTACATATGACAATTTTATGTTTTAAACATAGTGGTTAGCTTATGGAATGGGTTCAGTGGCGTAGCTAGGGTGTGAGGGTCAAGGGGTACGTCTCGTATTCCCGGGCGCAGCATCGGGGTTGGGGGCGCTAAACTGATGTTACATAATTAGGAATTATGGCTTGCATTTTGTCACGAGGGGGCGCTAAAACTGACTTTGTCCCCGGGCGCTGAAAACCATAGGTACGCAATTGAATAGGTTACCTTTGGATGTTATGGAGGCAATAAATTTAAATCAATGAATGAAAAGAATGTTGGCTTTAATTTGTTTAATTGTAAGTGTTAGTTTGACTTAGAGGATGAAACAGCCGAGATTGACCAAGAGTTCCCTTGTTGTCCCTAAACTTTGTTATGTTGTTAAATAAAGAAACGCAATGAAAATTAAAATCATATAGAATATATGTATATATGTATTTGTGTGTAAAAGGACTGTTAAGTGTTTCTGTTTCTTATTTCTTGCATATTTAATTTCTAAACGTTTCTCCAATTCTTCCATACTTCAAAGGTTTACATTTATACTTACGTTGTAGTTCGCGTGTGCTCAAGTCAGTGATATATATATATTTTTATTTAATTACATATTTAGTCATTTATTTTATCACTGCTTTTTCACTATTGCTGTTTTTGTTTTTACTGTTCGGTTGTTGAAAGTTTACTCCAAACTTAATTTATTCTCAATCACCTGTAAAATTCAAAAAATTAAACTGTACCTGAAAAACTAAACAATCCATTATTTCTGGTATTTTTGTGACCGTGCATGAAATGCTTATTGCTTTTTCCATGTGTCTTCAATAAAATTATTTCCCTTTGTTAACAGTTGTTCAATACAAACTATATGTGACGGTATTTTGTCACGCATGTATGGGTGTTCTTAAACTTTTGTGTAGTTGATTATTTTCTTAATTTCTCATAAAGAAACATAAAATCTTCAAACTAGCAATCTAAGCAATAGTCAAATTGTTTATCTTTCTCTTCAAATGATACTTTATCGTATTTTGCATAACATTAATTTCTTGGCCATTTTAAAAACATAAAAAGTATATTAATAACAAAAAATAAATACAATAAAATGATATTCTTATAATATTATTTTCAAATTAAGTTGATCTGTAGAATACTATACACAAATATTAGAAAACTTTCCGTCCATAAAATATGCTACTACTAGATAACAGATGGCGATAGTTAACAAGACAAAAATTAATTAACATTTTATTTTATTTGTTCATTTGTAAAACCGGAGTTTGTTTATTTGAAATACAAACTTCATTTTGCTGTATATTCTGTATCAGTCACTCTATTTCATAATTATATACAAGTTCTGTTTCCGAGTTAGAAGAGTTGGATGATGTGTGTGATGTATTAAGTTGGTAATTAGATGCGAGGAACCGATTGATGACTGACAGTTATTGCAGTAAGGAAAATCATTCACAAGTACATTATTAATGCATATGAATTTTTGTAAGAAATATTAAAATAGCTGTATTAATTAAATAGTCAATATATTCTATGTTTTAATGGTGTGTATTTATGTAGTATTTCTATACATGTGAATAGCTAAATTGGACCCATAGCCCAAGTCCTTGCTTTGATTAAATGGATTATTAAATTAATGCTCTCTTATCTACTTCCGAATGGTAAAAGTTGTTTAAACAACTGTGCTTAGAAACTAATTAGCATCTTATCTTCAGAAAATATAAGGTTATTTTCAATTATTAATTAATGTATAAGGAAATAAAATGCAACTTCCTTCGTGTTTTCAAGAGTCTAATCACAGAGCTAAGTAAATGACATCATCGGCTCCCTGTTTATTGCAGGAATGAATAAACATATTATTAATACCTTTCTGATAGTAATAGAAGGAAATCCTGGTCAGCAGTTATTATAGAAGAGACAGTGTGGTTGACACATTATGACTTATTTCTTTTTGCTTGGGCCTGGCATGGCCGAGCGCGTTAAGGCGTGCACTCGTAATCCGAGGGTAGCGGGTTCGCGCCCGCGTCGCGCTAAACATGCTCGCCCTCCCCGCCGTGGGGGTGTATAATGTGACGGTCAATCTCACTATTCGTTGGTAAAAGAGTAGCCCAAGAGTTGGCGGTGGGTGGTGATGACTAGCTGCCTTCCCTCTAGTCTTACACTCCAAAATTAGGGACGGCTAGCACAGATAGCCCTCGAGTAGCTTTGTGCGAAATTCCAAAAAAAAAAAAAATTCTTTTTGCTTTCACGCGTGTTCTTAAAACCATGCACTAGTCATTGTAAAGCGGTTGGAAAGAAGCATTTTATTTCCATAAAAAACACGTTTTTAATAAAATGTAGATTAAATTAGCCTTGGACTTTATTTAGATAAAACAAGGCTATTATACAAAGCGGTTGTTTTTGATGTGGAGGGTGTCGAGTTTGAGTTATTTGGTCCATGATGTGCGGTGTTTTGCATGTCATTAGTCGCGTATAATAAACACATTAAGCAACTAAAGCCTGTACACATTCTGAGCGTAAGCTATCATTAGTTTCTGCATGAGAAAACAAGTTTGTTTTTATCGTATATTCGTACTTTTATCTACGGATGTTATTTTTTTAAAATTATTTGTCAAGTTCATGGTAAGAAAAAAAAATTAGTGTGAACCTGAGACTTATTCTGCTTCTTCTTTTTTTTTTTTCCACTTCCCGCAACGAACCGAAGGTTCCCTCCAGTGACCTTTTAACATCCCTAATCATTTATCATAACCCGGACTCTACAGGACAGTTTCAGTTCAATGTCAGACTAAAGAAAAAGTTTAAAATAACTCCAAAGCTTGAGAATAACACCAACATCTGTATCATTAACTAACTTAACCGCAAGGCAGTCGACTCAATAAACAACGCTTTTATTCTTCTTTTTTTAACTTTTCGTTCTTAAACGAAGTTAACTGATTCGGATGGTTGATAAATGAATTCAATTTAGATATATCATTTATAATACAATCTATGATAATACATTATATTGGTATCTAGAGTTTTCTAGCCAATCGTGTCTCTTAGTTTCTCTTGGCTATTGTTCTAAAACAGGAAGTAATTCAAGCATTATTATTTTTTTCTCTATTGAAGTAGTTAAATGGATTATTACGATCACTGAAACTTACATTTAAATATTATTAAGAACTTTTTCATACTATAAGTTTAGTCAACGTACAATGTGCAGAGTAGACAAAAGAATCATATTACTTAACATTTTAATGATATTTTTAATATATATACAATGAGAATAGTATGAAGTAGATGCTTGTTTGTTTGTTTTCAATTTCACGCAAAGCTACTCGAGGGCTATCTGCGCTAGCCATCCTTAATTTAGCGGTGTAAGACTAGAGGAAAGGCGGCTAGTCATCACCACCCACCGCCAACTCTTGGGCTACTTTTTTACTAACGAATAGTGAAATTGACCGTGAAATTATTACGCCCCCACGGCTGAAAGGGCGGGCATGTTTGGTGCGACCGGGATTCGATCCCGCGACTCTCGGATTACGAGTAGAACGCCTTAAGACGTTTGGCCATGCCGGGTCCCAGGAGTGGATGCATATACCACAAAGTACTATAATATTATATGTACTATACATTTTTATTATAATATTAGGAGAGACATTGAAATCGATATATTTTATCATGTTCCCCACACAGATTTTTTTAGTCATAATGATATATCTTAGACTCGCAGTAAAAACGAATACATAAATAATATTTATCATGCTTCGAAGGACCAGCCATTTTTTTGTAAGTTCACTGTCGACATTCTCTCTTTCTTTGCCTATCGAAGTCCGAGGGCTTATAGCAGAACTTATTTGTGTGGCTTTGTATGCTTTATGATACACTATTCAGAAATAAATTTTTTTTATGAGAAACTTCTAAACACAACGAAATGTAATGGAAGTATAAAAAATAACTTGTGATAAAATGGGCAAAAAACAATTAGAAACAGTAGATTACGCAGCAAATTTCATTTATTTTTTAAACTGTGGTTTAAAATATTATCACTACAGTGAAATTGCATATAAACATGTAAACACTATTAATTAACTAGTTTAGATAGCAAGGTACACGCAGAATGAGAAGAAGTGTGACTCTAACAAATACTTGCATAATATTTAAGGTCAAATATCTATATTAATTGTAATTGTATTTCTTAAAATACAGGATTTCTAGAATAGTAGAAAGACACCGAATCTGCAAGTTTAATTGTCTTAGGCTTATAATTAGTTAAGCCTTTATTAATAAGCACAGCTTTGTATTTGATAGAGATAAACATACTGTTGGCATTGAGAAAAACCTATACACTGGATAAGTGAAGTGAATACAAAGTTTAGTTATTATATCTGCTATTGTGCGGCTATATAATGTGAAGAACAGAATCGTAGTAGTCAATGACCCTCTTTGTGTACTTCATCTTTACTTAAAGTGAATACAAAGCACGCTCACACAAACAGTATGTTTGATACTTTTGACAATGATATAGGCCCATCTTATAACTTGATTTCATGATTACTGATGAGGAGTGGAATTTTCTTGACACTAGTGAAAGCCAATATCACATCTTGATCAAAATGAAGATGAATTATACCTCTCTTGAACAATTTTAAGAATACTAAGTTTATTTAATATAAAGATATAAATTAACATTGTAACACGTGTATGTTTTTAGCTTAAGTTTTGTTAGGGCTAAATTTTACCATATCTAATACTATCCAAAAATAAACTTATGTTATTCTACAACCTAACGTTAGGCATTTTTTTAAAATTTTAATAAGCTTTTAATATACTGCTATATGAAATGTCTGCTGTAATAGACTTAGACTTATATTCTCTAAAAATAAGAGCATGCGCATTTATTATAGTAAGGTGCGCGTGCATTTTCAGGACATATGAAAACTGGGTATTATTATTTTAATAATAGATTCTTTCGCTTTGTTAAATAAAAATGTACCAATACAAATTGAACAACTTACAGTTTAGAAATGAATAAAAAATATTTAAAAATTCTTTTAAGTACACATTGTTTATTTTGTGAAGAACTGTGCATGAAGGGCCCTGAAAAAACGAATGACGCATAAATTGCAAAGAAATATTTAATATAAAGTACTTCACAGGTAATTAATAAATGCACGTCACTGTATTCTTTGTAATTATGCTAGATCATTCAAGAGAGCCCAAAAGATATCTTTCATCACAGGGCTGGAAACAAGGTAAAATCAGCTTTTCTGTGTCTATGTTATCTTTCTTGAGATTTTTATACAACATGTTGGTTCATAATTCAGATGTAAAACTTTTCTCATCCCTGTTGTATAACATGTAGTGTATTTGAGGAACCCTGGGAAGAATATATGAAAACAACAAATATATAATAGTGGAAAAAATGTGAGGAAAAAGGGTTTAAAGATCAAACAGTATGAGAATGCCATCTCTTTGTCGTGTGCAAATGAGCTGTACCAGAATACAGTCATGTGATGATAGTTTGCACTGAAACTGGATACCAATCGGATAGTGACACATCAGTATAAAGGCTACAAAACCACAAGTAGTCGTACTATATCCAGAAGTAGTGTATTTTAAATTCATTGTTACCAGGACTAAATACTGTATTGCAAACGTGTATAAATCAAAGACTTGGGTAGTTAAGGAAATTCCACCTCGATCCTTCAAAATTAATGTACGGTATCGCAGTGTAAGTTGTTTACGAGACAGATGACTGTTGATCAGGTAACTTACAAATACGTTGTTAGGACTTTAATCTTGAATGCTTTTGTTAAAATAGAAACATATACACTTGCCCAAAGTTGTTTTATTGAAGTTCAATTGCTAGAAAATCGTTGCTCAGAAGAAGTAATCAATTCAAAAGCTTTAAATAAGCAATAGGTCATAAGCAGGAAAATGACCAAAGCTGGAGACCTATATGCTTTTACAGATGGTGAAGAGAAGAATGTTATAATAACCAATGTACATGTACTATAATGTATGATTAGGGACTACATCTCAGCCAATGGTGTTAATGATCTATAACACTAATTGCACCCTGATTGTTGACAAGTACAGGCAGATTATAATCTACTGTATAATTGCCTTAGCAACAAGACTCATTAGGCAGAGGTTAATCTTTCGGTAAAACTATGATCCTAATCCTACATCTAAAAGGCCTGATGTAACTTTTCCTACTATGGCTTAATATGCATAGCGTTCTGATTTGAAAATTCTTGAGGCTTTGTGCATTTATGAAACTACTAAAAAATTCAAAAGATAACCAAATAACTTGGCTTAGTTTTAGACATTTATGCAAAGCTATTTGTGTTATTCGTTCTTAATTTTGAACTGACAGTCTAGAGGGAAATCAATTGGTGAAAAGCTTCCATTTACAGCTCTTTGACATCTCAAATTAAATAACGAATTTAGTGCTTACGCTTGTGTACACAGATAGCCCTAAACTGTAGAGTGCGATTATGGTAAGTGATTAGCGCTATGTATATTTAATTTGTTTGCATGTTATAAGATTTACAGTCAAATCCCATCATTAGGCTTTACAAGAATAATACAAGAGTTGGCGGTGAGTGGTGTTGATTAGTTGCCTTTTCTGTTGTTCATAACTTCAAAATTATTGACGTCTCGCACATACAGCCTTCTTGTGTAACGTTTGCGCAAAATCCAAGAAATAAAAAAAGAACCTGTTTATTTGTTTTTGAAATACACGCAAAGCTATACGAGAGCTATCTGAGCTAGCAGTCCCTAATCTAGCTGCGTAAGACTAAGTTAGTCATTACCACTCACTGCCAACTCTTTGGCTACTCTTTTACCAACTAATAGTGGGACTGACCGAACATTATAACGCCCCCACGGCTGCAAGTGCAAGCATGTTTGGTGTGACGGGGATTCGAGCCCGCAACCCTCGGATTACGAATCGAGTGCCTTAATCACCTGGCCATGTCGGGCTTCAGAGTCTAATATTTCTTTAAATGATTTAATATTATAAACGTATATTTATATACAGTAAAAGGTTTTTGGGCCAGGTAGTTAAGGTACTCGACTCGTAATCTGAGGGTCACGGATTCGAATCTCAGTCACATCAAACATGCTCGTCCTTTTAGCTGTAAGAACGTTGTAATATGACGGCCGATCCCACTATTCGTTGGTAAAAGAGTAGCTCAAGAGTTTGTGGTGGGTGGTGATAACTAGCTTCCTTTCCTGCAGTTTTGCACTGCTAAATTGGAGATGGCTAACGCAGATAGCCCTCGTGTAGCTATGCGCGAAATCCACATAACAAACTAACAATCAGACTATGAATTACTTTGATGGAAACTATTCATGTAAGTGTATTACTTTATTGTAATCTGATGTTTGTTTTTAGAACAAAGTCACCTTGGGATGAAAAAAAACACATCACTTATTAATGTAATGACAAAAACTAATCAGTACGTTGACACTGAATGATTTTAGAGAAATAATTAACTTGATTTATTGGAAAGATTGGAACATTTTAGAGAAAAGTATGAGCTATTGTTTGTTATATAGCTATGAATAGTTTATTTTTTGTGGGCCTGGCATGGCCTAGCGCGTTAAGGCGTGCGCTTTGTAATTTGAGGGTCGCGGATTCGCGCCCGAGTGGCGCCAAATATGCTCGCCCTCCCAGCCGTGGGGGCGTTACAACGTTACGATCAGTCCCACTATTCGTTGGTAAAAGAGTAGCCCAAGAGTTGGCGGTGGGTGGTGATGACTAGCTGCCTTCCCTCTTAGTCTTACACTGCTAAATTAGGGACGGCTATCACGGATAGCCTTCGAGTAGCTTTGTGCGAAATTCCCAAACAAACCTATTTTTTGTATTTGTTTGTTTGTAGGTAAGCACAAAGCTACACAAAGAACTGTCTGTTTCCTGCTCACCAGGGATATCAAAATTCAATTTTTCGCGACATAAATCCGCTGACGTACAGCTGTACTATTGTGTAGTTTTTTGTTTTCTTTTGTAAACTTAGTTATATATAAAATTCTAAAAGTTCGTTTTGTGGTCTTTGTTTTTCTTTTTCTGTAAAAATTCCAACAAATATTGAAAGTTTCTTCTCGAAATTACTAAAAATATTCCACTCGTTGAGTGAGAATATGAACTACAAATACCAAACGAACAGTGTCACACAAATACACTAATAACAGTAAACAATGCAATTAATAAAGTTTAGGCGAGAACTTCACACGTAACTGTTAATATATATATTAACAGTAAAGATAAAAATAACGTATTTCTTTCTCTTTTGGCTCAGAAAGATGATGACCAGGTGGTTAGGGTGCTCGACTCACAGTCTGCGGATTCGAATCACCATCCCACTAAATATGCCTTTTCAGCCATTAGGAAATTATAATGCTACGATTACTTTATGACGAGAAACCCACTTGAAATGAAAATGTATCTCAGAACGGTTGGTGTGGGTATTAACACTTTTATTGATAAAGAGAGAACAACATATCGACCTTCCAAGGTCATTTAGAAACCTTAATCTGAAGATGACTTAGGAAGGCCGAATCGTTGTTCTCTCTTTATCAATAAAAGTGTTAGTACTCAAACTACTAGGTCTGAGATACAATGCTACGTTTAATCCCACTATACGGTGATAAAAGATGTAGCTCAAGAGTTGGAAGTGGGTGGTTATGACTAGTTGCCTTCCTTCTAGTTTTTCATTGCTAAGTTAAGGACAGCTAGTTCAGATTGCTCTCGTTTTCCTTTGTGCGAACTTCTAAATAAACCAATGTATGTGTCCACTAAATTTTCAAAAAATATTCTCACTAACACGTATTGACGCATGAGTTTCCTTGTAGCATACGGATAACTGGTTTTGAACTACATTGACCTTGAGCTCGTTACATATTGTCAAGGGTCATTCCCCTTCTATCGGAATTGCTTGGAAATTCCTTTAAGTTTGACCTAGCAGTTTCTCTAGTCTTATTCGTGAAGATTTAGTGGTATGGAAAAATCTGATCCCTGTTTCTGTTGATGACATCACTAGATAACTTGGGTGACAATGCACTACGGGAAAATTAACCTTGTTACTCTAATTTTTGTATATAGCAAGATGGAAAGTGGCTGACCCCAAGAGATGCTCATTATTCATTTAGCTAGTTAATTAGCTTATTTAGAATCAAGCACAAAGCTACACAATGGGCTATCTGTGCTCTGTCCACAGGGGTATCGAAACCCGATTTTTATCAGTGTGAGTCCGCAGACACACTGCTGTACCACTAGGGGATGGGCATTCAGTTAGATTATGGTACTGATTGTCTGTCTTTCATTGTTTATTTTTCAAAGCGTCCGCCAAATTAATGTGTCATTCCTGTATGTAAATATTTTGTTTTATTTATCATCTTTGTAATGTATATATATCTTGCTGTATTTCGTTTAGATTGGAATTCAAAAATCAAACTGTTCAATACATTTACTGCAGTAGCTCTAATGCTCAAAATATCACTGAGAGTGTCTCAGTGATGCTTGTGGTGTTGAAGTTCAGGATTCTGTCTCTGAAGTCGATATAACCTAAATGTCTAACCGCACAGCTTTGTGTTAAAAACATACTGATGTTGAAAGTTTTAATTTTTCTTTTTTTAGGTGAAAGCTCTTGAATGCTTACTAAATTAATATTTTAATAAAAAATAAGGCCTGGCATGGCCGAGCGCGTTAAGGCGTGCGCTCGTAATCCGAGGGTCGCGGGTTCGCGCTAAACATGCTCGCCCTCCTAGTCGTGGGGGTGTATAATGTGACGGTCAATCCCACTATTCGTTGGCAAAAGAGTAGCCCAAGAGTTGGCGGTGGTTGGTGATGACTAGCTGCCTTCCCTCTAGTCTTACACTGCTAAATTAGGGACGGCTAGCACAGATAGCCCTCGAGTAGCTTTGTGCGAAATTCCAAAAACGAACAAAAAACAATCAAAAATAAAATAAACTTGTTATTTCTTCCAGCAGTTTTTCTTGCCCATCAAAATGTTCTTAACTTTTTCAGCAATAAAACTCAACTAGGAATATAATTTTGAAATAAAGTATATCATGAAAGCATAAGTTGTAGTTCTAGACTCATAAGGACAGCGGTAAAGTGTACGGACTTACAATGCTAAAATCATGGATTCGTTTTCTTCGGTGCCCACATCATATTTCGCAGTGTGGCTTTGCTCAGGGTAGATTTATTCGATATGTGAAATTACTTTTTGTTGCAGTCCACCCTCCACACCTTCGTATTCATAATTCTTAGTTCCTTTTCAGACATGTGTGCGTGTAAACAAATTTCGTAATCTCTAAGAAAAAAAAATCAAGATCATGATGTTCTGGTGCAGTTTGCCATTTTTTGCTTCAGTTCTTTAAGATTCCACGTTCCTTCGAGACTTCCCACTGTTTATACACCATCTTCTATGACAGTAAATTTTGTTGTTTCAAGTGAGTTGACACTTGATAAGTGAAAGTATATTTTCAGAAACCAAAACATATATAAATTTAGATTTCTGCGGGTTATTATTTCTACTAGTTAAGAAAACAACTGTTACTGAACAACAGAAATTTCTAATGTTCGATTGTTTCTGATATTCGCGTAAAACCATACAAAAAGTATTTATGTTATTCTTCTCTAGTTTTGAACTTGTGGTTTAGAAGTAAGGCAACTTGTCAACTGCACTCACCGGCAACTCTTTGGCTACTCTGATCGGTTACTGATATTTGATTGTTACTCTGATAATTATACTAATGTATCCTTAGTCCCGAAGTAATTTTAAAACAACAGAAGGTAAGCCATTGATCCTGAGATCCACAACTCAACATGATAAACGCAAAAGGCTTCGACCGGTTAACTGAAAACTGAAGTCCAATTGAAAACTCTTGCGTAATTTTAAAGCCATTATATATATATTAATTGTACACCGAATTATTTGTTTGTGAACTAGCTTTAAACAAGATGAAATACATCATCTATTGATAGTTATGACAAGTAATAAGGTAAAAAATAAATCCAGAAACTAGAAATGAAACCAAATAAAGATTACCCCACGGGTTCGAGGTTCCAAGAAAGAGATCAATCTACGCCTGACTAAGCATTCAATCACACGAATGTTTCACCCTCGTTATGTAACAATTATAGCGCTGGCATCTATCAATTCTTGTTAAGCTGGGCTTTGTCGTTAACAGATATGATCGAGTATTAACTCGTGTAATTTTCCCTTGTGCCTTTTCAATTATATATATATAATTATTTGACACTTATAACTTCATGGGTATTTCAGATTATCAGTAAATCTACTGTCTTTAATGCTCTGTAATTTATTTGTAAGATGATGAATATAAAAATATAGAAAAAAATAGACATAAAATAAAAAAAGAAGATATTGTTGATAATAATATGTATGTATATGCATTTTTATCAACTTCATTGGCAAAATTTCTAAATTCCTGAGTATGCACTTACAAATCTTAGAACCTTAATCTAATAAAGTGTGTGTGTGTGTTTTTCTTACAGCAAAGCCACATTGGGCTACCTGCTGAATCCACCGAGGGTAATTGAACCCCTAATTATAAAGTGACCTTTCTCTGATTTTTATGTGAAGAGTTGGTGTAAAATAAGAGAGACTTATGTAGTTTGTTGATTGTTCTGGAGCAAAGCTTGGTGGGGCATCACATAAGTCCCTAGCCTAGAATTGAACCAAAGGTTTAAATATTTTAAATCTAGAGACCTGTCGCTGTCCTACTAGTTTTTTATTTTTTGTTTTGCTTGAAGTTAAACACAGGTATCGAAACCAGGATTCTAGCGTTGTAAGTCCGAAGAATACCACTGTGCCATTGGGTGGCATCCCACTACGGAACACTTCAAAAAGAAAATTACTCCATTTATTGTCATCACATTTTAACAATACATTTATTTTGTGTAAGTTTACGGGTAAGTGAAAATTTTGCTCACCAAAGTTGGTGGTGTAAAGTTAAAAGTAATATGCACTAACTACATGTTTTTAAAGCGTGGTTGGAAAAGTCATAATTTTTTTTTTCCAATAAAATGTTGTGGACTGTAAACAGTGGAATAATTATATGTTATGATGAATGATTTCACCATCTTAGTTTATTTTAATCGATATAGATCAATATTAAAGTAATCTGTTAGATGAACATTTTCTGACATCTCAAGACAGAGATTTATAGATTACGTTCTCCGCATCCGTGATATTATTAGCGTGTTTGTTTCTTATATCTGTAGGGAATGATACAATGTATTTATCTGGCTTTACCTTGCTTTCAGTGACACTGAAACATTTCCCGTTTGAAATACTCTCTAACAACGATCGATTTCTATGCAACAAATAACTTGTCCCGATGTGATAACACAATCCCGATAAGCACATGTGTACATCTGTCACTAAAGATTGTAATATATAATAATAAAAAAAAACAATTCCGATCTTGAATGCCATAACATAGACATTTTCGTTTCATCGAGCAATTTCATATATTTTTCAGTTTCGTGTGATACCTTTCTAGATTATATCGTAAGATATTCATAAATTTAATTCGATTGCTATTATATGGACACATCGCTGCTCCTAAGATAAGAATTGAAAATCTTGAAATATGTATACACACACAAACATAAATATATATAACTCAAAAATAGTTTAATTCAAAATATAGTTATAAATTAACCCTAATGTGTTTATATAAAAAAAATCTTTTTATAAATGTTCATAAATACGTACAATGGCTTTCTAAGCCTCACGTTTGCGCCCTCTTTTCTCATCACTCGAAAAGTTTTAATTTTTAATAAGAAGGAATAAGTACTACAAACATCCGGTTAATAAAATTAAAAAGTAGTTACGGTAGAACTCGTAGCGTGTAAGTATTAGAATAGGAATGACACATTTTATTTTGTTGTAGTATAAGGTCTTTTCTTTTCTGCGTAGTTCTTATTTATTATTGAAGTTATTAATGAATGTATGCGGTTCAGGGAGTTGGAACTTCTTTCCAGCAATACCATTCATTACAACAAGTAAGTTAACTGAACCTGATATTCAGTACCATGTAGCAATTATATTAAATACAGAATATTATTTACAACACAGTTATACATCTCTAATAAGTAATTACTTAACTTCAAATTATATTTGGCTTTTAAGCTTTACTTGGAAACTTTGTGGACCTGTTGCGAAGCTTGACAGTTTAATGTGTAGACTGTAATATAGCTTAAATTTGTTTGTGAGAAACCAAATGTATTATTTTACTCTTGCTTTTATAAAAGGCCTTTTTGTCAATTTTTCGTCCAAATTACTCGCCTAGTAAATGATCCTAGCTGTATAACAGTACTGTACTTAGTACATCAACATCCTCAATATTAATAGGAACCAACAATTTAATCATCAAATTTGATTAATTTAGTGATTATAACCCTATACAAATAAATAAGAAAAAGTCCCAGGCTATAAATCCTGAGGCACACCAATGGTCACTAGGTCCACCATGACTATATGTCATTAAATTAATTACTGTCTTTTCTCACCCAGTAGACTACAGTCCAGTAAATAGCCTCCTTCCAATTCTTGTTGATGTTACTTTCTTAGCCAATTTTTTATGAAGCATTTTCTGGATAAGAAGTGATATTTCTAAAACAGTTAAAAGATTAGTAAAGTGAGATTTCCAATTGGTGTATTCATGATAGTTTTCAGTAAAGGCATAATTCAGTAAAGTATGTTTTATTAGGCCCGACATGGCCAAGTGTGTTAAGGTGTGTGACTCATAATCCAAGAGTCGCTGGTTCGAATCTTGGTTGCATTAAACATGCTCACTCTTTTAGTCATGGGAGCATTATAATGTGACGGTCAATTCCACTGTTCTAGGGTAAAAGAGTAGCCCATGAGTTGGCAGTAGGTGGTGATGAATAGCTGACTTCCTTCTAGCTTTACACTGCTAGATTAGGGATGGCTGACACAGATAGTCCTATAGTAGCTTTGTACAAAATTCAAAAACAACAACAAAATCTTTTATTAGGCACTTTACAATTTTACCCACTAGAGAAATAAGTATAAATGATCTGTAAGTTGTACCCCATTTACAAAAAGGAGTAATTTCAGCAGTCCTACAATCCTTACTTTTGTATATTGCATGTCTGATCAAGTATGCCCTTTAAAACTCTGGGGAAAATGTAGTTTTACCTTGGTGTGTTATTTTTTATTGTTGATCTTTCTAGTACCAAAGAATTAATATTTACATGATTCAGGTCAGATCCAGTTTTTATTAACATAGAATATTGTTAGGGCAGGAATATTGTTAACATTTTGTGTCATAAAAATAGAAGTTAAGAAAATATTTCAAATCACAACTGTTTTCTTTATTAGAGATCCAATTAAGGTATTCAGTAGTGTCAAGTGAATGCATAATGGAATAATAGTAAGACTAGGGAACACAAATATAAATTTTGGTAAGGTGAGAGTCATCTTCATCCAAGACAGTTTCATTTTTCTAACAGGGTGTTTGGTCTTCAGAATGGGTTGCTTTAGTATGTTGCAGAGGCAGTAAGTGTGAGTGAGGTTAAGACAGAACTTGATAAGAATATGAATGATAAGGGCTGGCTTTAAGATTTGAAAAGTTATAATAGTTCAGTTTAAAAAATGGAACTGCTGAGATTGACTATCAGGTCTCTTGTTTTTTTGTTGTTTTTAATTGCAGTGAAAGATCTCTGAATCATGTCAATTGATGTCAAAAATTTCTTGTATGTCACTTAATAGTTTAAAAAAAAGCTTATAATAAGTATGTATGAAAAGTATACACAGGCATAAAATTATTTCTATCTTATGTATTACAGGAGCAAATTTGATATGGGGTTTTCTTACTGAATATGATGTTATATGATTTGTATGATGTTTCTTCAATATATATGGTAAATCTGTCACACATAAAATCTTTAATACTTCTCTATTTTCCGTGGTTCCGGGGGATACAAAATGCTTGGCCACAAAATATATGAATATAAAAACACAGCTTATGCCAATTTTTATGCAGTTGTTGGCTCTGCAGTGTTTAGAAAAGTAAAACTAGATTTTAATTTCTTGAAGTAATGAAAAGAGAATGCTAAACTCAACATTAACAAATGTTTTAGATGTGTAACAAACATTTATCTGTTGAAAACTAACACTTTTTTATAAAGTATAATGAAAGACACCATAAACACATGTATGCATTTCAATTTTATGTTTGTTATTATCATATTACTGTTTTTATGAGAAAATTTATCAAGTTATGTTTGAGTTTATTCAGATATTGGAGAGAGAGAAAAAGAACCAAACCAAAACAATGGGATGAACAAAGCTGTAGGAGAGTGCATTTTAAATTCAAATCATTTGTCAATCATTAATGATAAGTTGACAATGACAGAGAAGTGAATGAAATCACACTCAACATATGACATGAATGAAGTTTGTTAGGAGCACAATACAAGTATGGATAAATATCAACCACTGGTATTGGAATCTACAAAAGATTTAAGTCACCCTAACTGTGGCCAGATGCACTCAGGTTTTGATCCAGCATGTCATGTCCTCAGGAACAAAATCTGTTTTGTAAGGATTCATTTTCCAGTAAAAACAAAACAGAAAGTGGTTCTAAGCATGCATGAAGTATAATTAAATAACATCTGAAAAGGAAAATATGTTGATGGAATACTCACAACCATGGTTTGTCCTGTGCAAGTTTCCCATTGTAAATATTATAAAAGCTATATAGGCTTACATTGAAACAAGAAGGTTAAATGGCAACCAGACAACTTGGATGAATTGTGAATGCATTGAACAATATTTCACAGTTGTGCATCGTTAACCTTATAATAGCTTAAAAGTAATGTGTACTACTCTCTTAAAGCAACTATAAAATACCAGTGTATTGCATTGTTCATAACTTGTTTACTTTTCTGTTGTATTTTCTAGTATAATGTGTTGTATTGATGATAAATTGACCATTTAGTTGCAATTTCAATGATTGAAATATTCAAAAGTTTCAGACTTTCCATAGCTCATGTAGAGTATATTTCTGTTCAGGTATATTTTCATAATATTTTTCAACATTTCATATAGTTTCTGCATGTAGTTAAGACAGTCTCAATGACTGATTGACTCAATATCTTAAACATGCACTAATCCTGATTCTTTTACATTGGTAAAGTCTATGTACTGTAACCCTTGTTTTAAGTTTCAAGGTAGCATGTGCTTACTTCCAAGTGTTCTTGGAAGCTAGTCTCCTGAAATAGGCAATATGGAAATTTGTACACATAGTGTACATGTAAAATTACATGTGAAATATTGGTTGAAATATGTAATTTGTAAACTTTTGGAGTACCTTATTTTTTATTTTTCTAAAGTATTTAAATTGGGTATACCTCTAATTCTTTCTCTTTGTGGCCTGAGTTTGGTTTGCTCTTTATTTCTTTGGTCCTCTTATAGCTATCTTTCAACCCAAGATAATACAGAAGTTCATTTATGGTAACAGGATATTGAGGTTTATCTTTTAACTTTAACTTGTACTGAATGTATCGCAACATGTATTTATAATTGGCTCAGCTCTTAAACGATGTAACAAGTTCTTTAAGATTAGGATATCTTAGAGTTCACTCTTTTACTTCTGTAATAATTATTTTAGAAATTGTTGAATAAATTAGCAGATTGCAAAGTTAGAATTTTTATTTTCTGAAATTAAGAGTGTTCTATTTTTATGGATTAAATCAAGAATTCTGCAGTATTACTGCTATAAATTTAATTAGAAATAAGTGTATACTATTGCTAATTTTGTCTTTTTTTTTAGACAGCATTTGGAATAAAACTGAACAAAATGTGAATAAAAAATAAAATACAATGAATTAATTTCCAATACATTTGCAGTAAACTAGCTACTTTTTATTTCAGTACTAATATAAATTATTTGTTAACAAGATGTAAACTTAATGTTCCTAAAATGTGGTCCATAATTAAAACACTTAAATTTAATTTTCAGTATGATCATGCAAAACGTCTGATTTTAGCTGTAGTGAAATACAGGTTAAAAATTAATAATTTTTCAAAGTAAAAAAAAAAATCTTACACTGAAAGCTTCATATTTGTTAATTAATTTTAAACATAAAATATTAATGATTTACAAATTCTTAGTAGTAATCATCAATATATGTAAAGAAAAATGTTTTCTTTGTGAAATCTTCAAACCTACTCATAGTTATTACAAAATTCTGATTGCACCATTCATATATGAAGAATTTTTTAAGTAATTTAGATGTGGAGCATGTACATACTTTACCATGCAAATATAATAATAGTATTTATTTGATATTGTAATAAATATATTATTACTGGTATTTTAAAGTTTGTGAAAGATAAATTTTTGTGTAAAATTCTTAAGAAAAATCAAAACAAAGATTTTCCACAAAATCTAAAATCATAATATTTTAAAATCTGTTAAAAAATCAACAAATGCATCTTCAAACTTAATAATTACATTTTATTCACACTGGTGATTTTGTGTATGTTTAACAATGTAAAATTTAACATTTTTCATTTAGATTTAAAACTTTCCCAATAGATGTAATGTATTTCAGTTAAAAAATAAGTTCCAACAATTGCAAAAAAAAAAAAAATGTAATTATTTCTATAGGTAAAGAAAATTGTAATTTTGGGTTTATTTGTAAAAAGTAACTTGCACAATATTTGATTTTTCAAATTAATAGTGTTCTGCCATTTAAACTGGTTAACCAATCTGAGGTTACAGAAATTAAAAACTTCTTAAAGCTTTAGAAAACACCCTATTTCAAATCAAATCTTTCTGCAGATTTATCTTCCTTACATGCTACACCTAAATTGCATATATTTTTCAAATAAAATTTAAATGTATTTCCAGTTCAGTGAACGCAATTATTAGAACCAGCAATTTTGTTAAATAAATTATTCAGTACCTTATTTCACAGAATTAAACATATAAGTAGCAGTAATAATAAACATATTATTAATAATTTTTGATAATGAAAATAATCAACTTATTTTAGAATGTCTAAATAATCATGGACAAGTTAAAACTGTTCAAGCTTTCAATTTCACTACTTTATAAGCAACAATTCTTTTGGAAGATTCAATATGCTTTGTATTGTTTGAAGAAAGATTTACTTCTAAGAATATAAAGGATATGTTAAACTTCTATATATATAATCAACATACATGTACATGTATATGAGTTAAGTGTTGTTTGGTCCATCTTTTGGTTATGCTAGATTTTTCAGAGTTTTAAGAGTCTATTTGATGACTTACATCGGCATAAATGGCTACCATATCTTGGCATTTTTTTATACTGTATAAAAGCCTGTCAAGAAGGGTGTTCCCAGGACAAGAGCAGGTGTGGTGTTATGTGTGTGTAGAAAAGCTAAGAATGCTCCTGTGAATAAAGACATGGGAGTGGATTTACACCCTATTAATACTTGTGAAAAATAAGCCAGAAATTAGTACATATCTATGCTTGGCAATTATGAAAAGGCCTTTGTTAAAACAAACTGAAGATACCAGTTATCTGTAGGGAAGAGGATGACCTTTCCTTAGAAGAATGTTTACAATCACATGATGTTCATATGTTTTTTAATCTTTTATCCATAGGTTCAGTATGTAGCCTATTTACTCAGTTATATATATTTATATATAGTGGATTCAGGAACAATATACAACATGTTCCTGGGAGAGGAAGTTTTATATTTGTTCATTTTGTGTATTGTCAATTTTGCATGGAATAGTTTGGTTTTCAGTGGATTTTTATCATTTTTATCAGGCTTTTATGTTGATTATTATATATTTTTCAATGATCAGGTATTTAAACAAGTAATAAGAGTTGTAATGTAAACCAGATATTTTACTTCTTCAGTTAATTTATATCTTTACTTTTATAAAAATGTTTTTTTTTATCAAAACATTATAAATATTAATGTTCTAGCTTTACTTTATATTCGTTTTAATTAATGTAATAAATTGCAATGTTTTGTGTGAATTTTAAAATATTAATATTTAATAGATTTGAAAATTAAATATCAGAAGAGTTTGGTATAATATTTTGTGACAAATATAAAAATATGCGACATAATTATCAAGGAATTAGAATTAAATATTTCATCAATGAATATGTGGTTGCCTTTGAGGTATTTAAAATCTTAATTCTTTCTATAAGGTTATTTAAACAGAAAACATTTTGATTCTGTTTTCACACGTACATTGACATCATTAACATGCATTAATATACAAGCTCTTATAAAAGGTAGGAGACTGTCTAAACATTTGACCCCTCAAGGGATTTATGTACATGGTGAGGGGACCTCCCAGATAAGGTTCTGTACTTTCAGTTTATCTCATCTGGGATCTAAATATCCACTCACAAAGGGGGGGGGGGAGTATCCTGGTGGTTGAGGGGTCCAACTCCAACACACCACTTTAACCTTGAATTCTTGTGAATGAGGTGCCTCTCCTTCATCAATCAGATCCTGTGATATTCATAACAAGATGCTGCACCATCTCTCTCCTGCCTCTCTTGCTATTTTCTGGTTGTTTTTAACCAGATTTTGCAGGATAATTTTTTTCCTGATGCTTGGATCCCAAGATTCCTTTAAACTGCCATCCAACCTCTTTGGTGAGCTGTTTCTGTGAGATCTTAGAGGGGATGTTTAATACAGTTCTTGTTTGTTCCTTGAATCGAACAACCTCCTCTGACATATACAATATGGGTTCTGACAACAGCACTCCACTATGGATTACCTAATTTGATTTGAAACATCAATCAGGGAAGCTTTTCTCAAGTAACAAGTTTATTTCTGTATTTTTTTTTACTTGAGAAAGCTTATGATACAATGTGGAAGTAAGGCATCATGCAAGACCTCCAGTCATATGCGTTGTGTGGCCATTTACTCATTTTTATTAAACATTTTTAATAAACTTGTGATTACAAGTCTCTGTGGGTTGAAACTTTCCTGTTCTTTCCTACAGGAACTTGAAGTCCCTCAGTGTTACACTTTAAATTATAAAGATTAATGCCATCAGTGGACAACTCTCCCTACAGTTGCAAATGATCTTTATGCCAATGGCTTCCACATTATCTGTCAGTCGTTGAGCATGAGATCTATTGAATGGCAGCTGCAGACTGACTCAATCACTTACTGAAATGGACAACAGCAAACAGTTTTATCTTTTCTCACTCTAAAACTGTTTGCATGCATTTTTGTTGCCAATAGAGGTATTCACCTGGATCTCAACCTCAGTCTCAGAGAATATATAAACAAAAATCTTTTTTATATTTTCAACAGAAAATTAATAATTGTGTAGAATGCTACCAGTTGCTGAGTGTCAATACAGTAGCCACAATATTAAAACATCTTAAAGTTACAAGCCCCAATTTCCAAAAATGTATTTTATTTCTGATATTCTTTCATTTCATTTTGTAAAATTCATCTTACCAAAACACACTTTTGCAAGATATTTGTAAGGTTGGAGCCACGGTGTTGCATGTGTTTTTCTATGTGTGTGTGTTTGTGTGATATTGACAAAAAGCAAACTATTTACTGTTTTTTTTATTTTCTTATGTTGAAAATGTATAATAAACATTTATGAGATTCAAAGATTATGGTAACAGCACCAAAATCAAATTAATTAAGTACTGTATAGATTTAAAATTTTTGTGGAGAAGTGTATCTTTACATACGAAATCATAAAGAAATTAAGGGTGAACTTGAACAGTGAATTTCAAAAACAATTTTCTATGCAGGGTATGTAAAACATGTTTCCTTCCTTTTATGCTTATTTGAAATTAACTGCACTGCTCACTGGTTATACTGGAGACTATTCAATTTGCTACTTTTAGCTAATAAAGAATACCTTGTGTTATTTGTTTGATGCAGGTGTTGTGAGATCTCTATGCATTAGTCATGATTATCTTACATTCCTCATTTCAGGGGGGGAGAAGAAAAAATATTTAATTTCTGTTTAGGTGTACCATGTTTTTTACATAAAGGAATGAAATATATAATGCATTTTTATTACATTTTGATGATTACTGACTATAGGTGTATTTGAAATTATTTTTGAAAAGAACGTGTAACAATCACTGTCAGGATTTCAAATATCAATGGGATTGGATTCTTCTGCAATAGGTGTGTGTGACTTGTTAGTGATAAACTGAAGCAATATACGGACAGCACACAATCCACTTGTTTTAAAATAACATAATCAAAACAAGTCAGACTATGTACAAAAATTCTTTACACTATGAATTTTACAATTGCTTCTCAAACTCTAAATAATTTTCTTTTCTTGTCAAAAGTCTGCTTAATTTGATTCAATTCTTTTAAAATCCATTTGACAAAACGAACAATTTCTCTGCTTGTATCACAATCGTATCAGTGAATAAATTCACTTACGCTTTACCATGGATTATCAGATTTTTATCCTGAACTTCAAATAATTCTTCTTTTCGTCAAAAGCCCACACAGACGGGTTCAGTTGCTAAGAACACCTTTTGATAAGACGGATTATTCTCCTTATATTTGTTAAACGGAAAAGAGAAAATCTTGCCTGTTATGGCTGATCACTCATATTTCCCCAACTTCGTGTGTGCTTTCGCTAACTAGTTTTCTGACTGAACTGTATTTTTCCTCAATTTACCTGACTTATGGTCTCGTATATTTGTATATCGCCTAACCGAGGCTTAAAATTTTCGCTAAAATACGCGAGTAACACTAGGAAGTAAAAATACTCAGTAAAGGTAGCGAGAAAAATACTTAAGTTTCGAGTTATTTGACGTCAACATAATCATTAAAGTCTGGTCAACAATGCAATTACGTGATTAAACTTATTACAACGAACATTTTTTAAAACAATTAACTTTTAACACCATTATCAAAAAACGAAATAATAATTAAATATTAACTCACGAAATTAATATTAACACTTACACTAAACAGCCTTCTATATCCAATAGTCATAATACTTGTATAAGAAAATTTAATTAATAGGTATTTTGAAACGTCCAAAGTAAACTTGGTTAGAATGTTTGAGCACTTAGCTACAGAACATTATCTGTTGATATTTAGACATGTGTAGTTGTTATTGCTGGTCTGAGAGAAGTTCACAGCTAGTTAAAACAATCATACGTTTATCACAATACACACGTTTTAGTAGTCGAGATTTAAACTAAACCACTGCTTTTCTCTAATAGAAGGAGGGAAAATAAGATGGCATAGTTCAGTTTATTTACTTTGTCTTACTTTTTGGCAATAGTATTGTTATTATTAATTTAGATTATAATTACATAGTTTATATCTTAAAATATTGTTACAGTTGAAAGAAAGTTAAGCGTTGAGTGTTGTTGTTAATTCGAACATTATCCGTGTAAAATATTTCACAACGAATGCTTATTAATGCATTTGCGAATAGTGCGTCATAGTGTGTGCATGTTTCATAATAGTTATTACTTTTAGTATTTATATTTTTGTTTATAAAAGGAGAAAACAAACAAGAGCTTTAATTAGATCACAAAGCAGTCAAAAGTTTGTACTTAAAAACCAAAAAAACTAGGAGCCATTTTATGAGCCGCTGTGTTGAAAGGTTCAGTGATAAGCATAATATTGCAATTTTATTCTACATATCAATATATTAATTAAACACGAGTTTTAATATTAGGTGCAGTGTATAATGTTGTAGTTTTGCGTATACAAATTCATATAATTTTTACCACATTTTTGTACCTGAAATTGATTGTCATATATAAAACGTATATAAAGATCACAAAGGTTCTCAGTTACGTTAAGGCGAAGCATAACTTGGTGGTTAGGGCATTTGACGCACAATTTGCAGGTCGCAGGTTTGAATCTCGAACTCTAACATCTTCGCCCTTTCAGACGTGAGGGGCATTATAATGGTAAAAGAGCAGTCCAAGAGTTGGCGGTGGGTAATGTTAACTGTTTGACAGTATTAATGATAAATTCTGAACGGTTAATGCAGATAGCCTTGTAATATTTTGCGTGATATTCAAAGCATTTTTGTTTTCCTTGAAAGAGCTTCATATGTTAATATGGATCATAAAATGAAAAGTCTCAAATTATGTGTTTAAAGCAACATACAAATGTGAAATATTAGTTTTATATTAATATTTATTGATTGTAAGATTGTTATTTTGACAATTTGGAGGTTAGACTTTATTTGTTTTACAGTAATTTTTATCGCTGTATTTTTTCTGTATTTTGTGCCCCATCCTTATACAAATTAAGCTGTTGTTTTAGTGATTATTGATTTTTGCCCATTATTTTAATTTTCTTTAATCAGTATATTGGATATTCAGAGTGTCACAATGTGGAGCTAATTTTCGTCGAAGCATGCGCTATTTATAATTAAGAAATTCTTAATACTTACTCTGTTAATTTTAACATTTGCAAAATACCATTTAAAATGCGAAATTAAGTTTGTGCACATGTAACATCATTACACGTTCACGAAAGAAGGAAACGTCAGCAAGGATAATTTTTCACAAATATATTTGCTGAAACCTTGCTTATAATAATCCAAAAACAATGGTAAATTGACATCTACAAAACATACAAAAAAACTGAAACCTGGTCGTAATGTTGTATTCAGGGTAAAAAATTAACTCTCTGTGAATCTTAATTGTAGTTTCGTTAAGAATAAACGTTCATCACGGAAACAAATGCTACTACAATCTTGAGTCTTAAAAATTAATATGAGCTAAGTGTTTGAAATATACTTTTAAGAAGTTTGGCTATTGTTTTTGTTATTTTCTCTATCTTCTTGACGTTGGTATCTTTGTAGGAATCTCTATTAATTTAATTTTAACATTTATTATAAACATCCATGTTCCAGAAAAGTGCTTTTTTGTGTGTAGACTTCAAATAAACAGTACTAAAATCAGATTAATTACGGCCATTGCAAGTGACATAAATTAACCCTTTTATTTTGTATATACTTTAAGGTTTGTTTTTTCTTCGGGATAGATCTCTACAAGGTGTTTATTTTTTCATTCGTCGTCCTTATTTTATGAAGTCCGAAAGCTCTGTTTATATAAATATCTAGTTTCTACCAATGATTTTGTTTCAAGAAAAGGGGAATTCTGTGACAGTTTCCTGTCAGTTTGTTAGCACCTTCTTGCTGATTAAAATTAATACTGCTTGGTTTAAACTAAGCTCGACGATTTTTTTTAAATTCATTCTTGCGTGTTTAGTAACAAAACTTGAAACTGTTAGCACTTTAATTTTTATATGCAAAAACGGCTCTTCTGGGCCCAGAAAACACTTCAAATAGAAGAACGAACAACGTTTCGACCTTCTTCGGTCATCGTCAGGTTCACAAAGAAAGGGTTACTGGCCGGAAGCTGACCACATGTTTGGAAGGGGTTGTATAACTGAGTGTCGCAATGTAGAGGGCGCGGTTTGAATATATAATTTTATCTATAATATTAATATAGGTATAATGGTGTTCCTTTATATTGGTTTATTTTGGGTTTAAGTTGTTGTATAAGTAAGGCTTCTTTAATTTTTCGTTTGTTTATGTTTGTTTCTTTATTTAGTATTTTAGTGTTTTCTATGGTTATGTTGTGTCCATTTGACTTGCAGTGTTCGAAAACGTGTGAAGGTGACTTTTTATGTTCTTTGAATCTGGTTTCTATTTTTCTACTTGTTTCTCCTATATAGAAGTCGTGGCAGTTATCACATTGTATTTTATAAATAATGTTGGTGTGGTGTTTGTCAGTGTAGTTCTTACATAGTATAGACCTTAGTTTTGTGCCTGGTTTTTGAATAAATTTAGTGTTAACTGGAATGTTATATTTTGTTACTAGTTTTTGCCAAATGTTGGTTATTTTTTTGCTGTTGTCAGGAATATATGGTATACAGCAGTATATGGTTTCGTGATTTTTTGATTCGTGAGATATATTTACTTTTGTTGGTTGATTTTGCTTTCTGTCTAGGTGTGTGCGTATAATGTTTTCTACGGTTTGTGGAGGAAACTTATTAATGTTGATGAAGTGTTGTTTTATTTTATCTAATTCATCGTTAATTTTATCTGGTGAGCATAGTTTTATGGCTGTGTTTATCTGGTTTCTTAGTATGTTGAGTTTTTGTTTTGTTTCATGTGCTGAGTCCCAAGGAATGTATAGTCCAGTATGGGTGATTTTTCGGTGGATTTCTGTTTTGAATTGTGTGTCGGTTCTTATAATTTTGAGGTTAAGAAATGATATTTGATTGCTTTCTTCCTGTTCACATGTGAAGTTAATGTTGGGATGTATAGAGTTAATGTGAGTGAAAAAGTTAAGTATGTGTTCTGTAGATTCGAATCCCGCAACCGTGTCATCTACATATCTGTACCAGTATAGTGGTGGATGTAATGCTGTATTAATTGCTTGTGTTTCAATTTGTGTCATAAAAATATTGGCTAGAACTGGCGATACTGGGTTGCCCATGCTTAGGCCATTTGTTTGTATATAGTTTTGGTTGTTGAACATGAAGTTTGTCTTTATTGTGGTGAATTCTATGAAAACGAAAAATTAAAGAAGCCTTACTTATACAACAACTTAAACCCAAAATAAACCAATATAAAGGAACACCATTATACCTATATTAATATTATAGATAAAATTATATATTCAAACCGCGCCCTCTACATTGCGACACTCAGTTATACAACCCCTTCCAAACATGTGGTCAGCTTCCGGCCAGTAACCCTTTCTTTGTGAACCTGACGATGACCGAAGAAGGTCGAAACGTTGTTCGCTCTTCTATTTGAAGTGTTTTCTGGGCCCAGAAGAGCCGTTTTTGCATATAAAAATTCTCAACAAGTGGGTTTCTCGACATCACTGATTGTTATTTCATCACGGCAATTGTTCGAGAAGTGTAAGTTTTTTTTGTTTTTCTCAGTGTATTTGTACTTACCTGTTTCCATTATGTCTGAACAAGCATACAGTACACCACCATTAACAGTACACGCTCACACGATTGTTAAGAAACTAAGAAATTTAAACCTACGTATCATTAATAGAAGAAATGACATCAACTTTATTCAACAATGTAGAAAGGAACAACTAACCCCTAATTTTGTAATGGTAAAACTTTCAAAAGATTTTAATAAAATACACAAACATTATCCAAAATTTACAGAAAAAACTTCTTAAAGCCATGTTGAACACAAAATACAAAGAACTACATGACTTACAAAAACAAAAAATGAACTTAGACTATCAACTAGCATGCTGCATTAAACCAGAGATTTACGGACTAATACAACGAAACATAAACCAAATCAATATTAAAAACGATAGAGACAAAAAGATCCGCCACAACAAAAAACTTGAAAAACTAAGATGTAAGCAACAGAAAAGACATCAACATGACAAACCGTTGACCAACCTCATAATTAACAGATCTGACCGACAATTAAACACAGACGAGATACATCTACTTAACAAAGGACTCAACTTCGCAATAGCACCAAGGTACATTCCAACCATAGAAATCAAAACATGTTTAGAAGACCTAGCCAGGAGACTTGTGATACTTTCTACAGAAAACAAAAACAACAAACAGATAGAAGACAACTTAGATAACTTTATTGACATCCAACAGCCAAACTTCCCAGGTAAAATTACAAATTTATATTTTCCAGAACCACCTAAAAACATTATCTTAAACGATTTTTTCAAAGAATTTTCTTACAAAACTATCAACATAATTTCACAAAACAGAAAACTAAAAAACAACCTTACAAAAAGAGACATTAATTCCATTAGAAACCTAAAACAAGACAGAAACATAAAAAATTCTAAAAGCTGATAAAGGTAACGCTATAGTAATAATGAACACGAATGAATACATACAAAAAATGAATAACATCCTATCAGACACGAACAAATTTAAACCAATACACACAAATCCAACAAAGACACATGAGACGCAACTAAACAAATTACTACTACAAATGAAAAAAGCCAACACAATTTCACAAACACTTTATTCCTACCTACGTAAAACCGACTCACGCACACCGCAAATATACGGCATCCCCAAACCTCATAAACCAGATTGTCCATTACGACCAATAATGTCAACATATGAATCGTTTAACTACAATCTTGGTAAATACATACCATGGGCATTCTCCAAATATGCAACATCAGCCAGCTCATTCATCAAAGACTCTTTTAATTTCAAGTCCAATCTAAATCAACTTAATCATAAAGCCTTAATGGCCAGTTTCGATGTTATATCCCTCTTCACAGAAGTTCCAACAACAGAAGCCTGCAAGATAGCCTTAGAACTCTATATTCGAGACCCTAACCCGATTATAGACATTCCCAGTAACCAGTTAGCAATCCTCATAGAATTCACCACAATAAAGACAAACTTCATGTTCAACAACCAAAACTATATACAAACAAATGGCCTAAGCATGGGCAACCCAGTATCGCCAGTTCTAGCCAATATTTTTATGACACAAATTGAAACACAAGCAATTAATACAGCATTACATCCACCACTATACTGGTACAGATATGTAGATGACACGGTTGCGGGATTCGAATCTACAGAACACATACTTAACTTTTTCACTCACATTAACTCTATACATCCCAACATTAACTTCACATGTGAACAGGAAGAAAGCAATCAAATATCATTTCTTAACCTCAAAATTATAAGAACCGACACACAATTCAAAACAGAAATCCACCGAAAAATCACCCATACTGGACTATACATTCCTTGGGACTCAGCACATGAAACAAAACAAAAACTCAACATACTAAGAAACCAGATAAACACAGCCATAAAACTATGCTCACCAGATAAAATTAACGATGAATTAGATAAAATAAAACAACACTTCATCAACATTAATAAGTTTCCTCCACAAACCGTAGAAAACATTATACGCACACACCTAGACAGAAAGCAAAATCAACCAACAAAAGTAAATATATCTCACGAATCAAAAAATCACGAAACCATATACTGCTGTATACCATATATTCCTGACATCAGCAAAAAAATAACCAACATTTGGCAAAAACTAGTAACAAAATATAACATTCCAGTTAACACTAAATTTATTCAAAAACCAGGCACAAAACTAAGGTCTATACTATGTAAGAACTACACTGACAAACACCACACCAACATTATTTATAAAATACAATGTGATAACTGCCACGACTTCTATATAGGAGAAACAAGTAGAAAAATAGAAACCAGATTCAAAGAACATAAAAAGTCACCTTCACACGTTTTCGAACACTGCAAGTCAAATGGACACAACATAACCATAGAAAACACTAAAATACTAAATAAAGAAACAAACATAAACAAACGAAAAATTAAAGAAGCCTTACTTATACAACAACTTAAACCCAAAATAAACCAATATGAAGGAACACCATTATACCTATATTAATATTATAGATAAAATTATATATTCAAACCGCGCCCTCTACATTGCAACACTCAGTTATACAACCCCTTCCAAACATGTGGTCAGCTTCCGGCCAGTAACCCTTTCTTTGTGAACCTGACGATGACCGAAGAAGGTCGAAACGTTGTTCGCTCTTCTATTTGAAGTGTTTTCTGGGCCCAGAAGAGCCGTTTTTGCATATAAAAATTCTCAACAAGTGGGTTTCTCGACATCACTGATTGTTAGCACTTTAACTTTTCGTTGTTGAAACATTTATCTCCAAGTTGTTTCTTTAATGCTAGTAGAAGCAAAGATGTTAGTATATAAGTAAGTTTTCTAAAATGCACAGTTTTGCGATGAGGATTTTCCAAACTTTTTTTCTTGTATAATTTGATTTTGAAATAGATATTTATATAGCTAGCTTTTCAAGGGACAGGGAAACGGTAAGGGTGTTAAAGCAACCAAACTTTAATGTGTTTTGTAACGTGTACACGGTTCTTTCACGTTAATGTCATTAACAATATTTAATACAATTGTAAATATAGTTATTTTATTCTTTATGTCAAGAAAACATGTAGGTTAAAAAATTCAGTTGAAGACGAAAACAAATCTTACAACCCACATGCATTCGAAAGGTTCCCATTTCGAAAACATTAGGGTTATAGAAGGTTTTGCATTGTTATTTGTTTATTTCTATTTTTTTATTATTATCATTTTGCATTGTTACTAGTATGTGGATGTAGGTTCCCATTTCGAAAGCACCCTGGCTATAAGGTTTTGCATTTTTTTAATTTCTATTTTGCTATTATCATTTTGCATTGTTAGTGTGTGGATGTAGGTGAGATATTATTGGGATTATGGCCGAGAATATCACTAACAGTGAGGACATCTAATTGATGAACCAATACAATTTTAATCATTATGCGTAATTATTTTATAATCTTGCATCCATTTATAGCTTCGAACTGTACAGCAGGTTAGGTGTATTGAATATAGGCAAAAGTATCAAGAGTCGGCACGAGCTCCCTTTCTCTGTTTCTTTAACGTTGTAAAGAATTTATTAGAATGAAGATCCTAAATGATTACAGCACCGAGCTCATAGCAGTAACTGTTTTGGTTCACAGTATGAGTGAAAACGTTAGTAAGGAACAACAAATATGTATTAAATCTGAGTAACAAATATATATATTAATTATTATTCAAATTATTATTTCAATAATTCATAATATATCAAGTGCTTATACTGCAAAGTAACGCCAAAAACTAGGTTTTTTTATGATTAAATGAAAACATAGCCTAAAAGTGGTTTGCGAGGTTTACTATATTACCAGGTTTCATTTACCTGGGCCCCTGGTCAGTTGTCCCCCTTTGTCCTCTCTGTCGGCGGGTCTGAATATGATCTAACTTTTAGGCGTGGTCTGTAAATTTCTTACTTTGATTTGAATTTAATGATAACTTGTGTGTATATTATTGTAGGAACTGTTTGAAACGAATGCCTTTTATAATGGTATTTGAGGGTGATAAAGCGATAAACTTGAACGAATGCTATTTTGAATCGTAATTCTGTTACTGTGCCAAAATATTTTATGGTAAGTAAAGAGAGGATATTTGATCATACTACATCTGTGGAAACACGAAATTGTCTCAGAAGACTGTACACGTTTTTCCTTGTTTTTTGGTTTTTTTCTGTCAAGAATCGCCAGCCTTTGTGGTTATAAGAAAAGATGTTGTATTTGGAATTATAAAATGGCTTCAGAAATATTAGGTTACACAAAGTTAAAAACTTTTCAGTAGAATTCCAAACGGGATCCCTTACATCAAATGAAAGTTTATTATAAGAAATATTTGATTATTGTAATATTTGTTTATTCTTGTATTTCAAGATGAAACATGCTTGGATGGAGTATATTCCTGTGTTTTTGTAATTGTTTGTCCACTGAAATAAAGTTGTTGTGTATTAGTATTAGCTCTTTATGAGCAAATTAGTTTAAAACTACTATTTTTAAAATCATATATATATATATATATATTGCTTTTCAAAACTATTGAATAAAAGTACGGTTACATAATTTCGTAGATTCCTTGATAATATGTATTTTTAGGTTCATAGGTTAAGTAGAAAAATTATAACTGTATGCTGCTAGGTTTTTGGACAGTTTTATTGTTTTATAGTGATACATCTAATGGAACTGGTGGAAATTAAATTATACAACTCCGTTAAACGTAGGCGTTTTCTCCAAAGCAATGGTGTCTTATGGGGACCGCACACAGTTTAATTATGTTTGATGAAAGCTCTGTTACATGGACCTGGTTTTTGTTAGACGTCATCAGTGATGGTTATGTGACAAAGATGGCGTCGAAGCCAGACCCAAACGACCGATAGTTTAATGTAAATGAAGGCATTAAATCATTTGTAAGATGGTTCTGAATTTTTCTAAATATAAATAGTACTCCAGTACTTTAAAAACATATATTTATACAATAAATGAAAATATATTAAACAAGTCTAAACCACTGTATTTCATGTTTATCTATTTAGTCTTTCGTGTGAAATACGTTTCGTATTTCAAGGACTTGGGGCAATTTGGATTTAGGATTATGTTAAATATAAGCATTTAACCGTTTATTTGTTTAGTGCTACATATGTGCTTGTTAACAAACTCTCAGAAACGTTTGCTTACTATGACATTAAAAATGAAAAATTGTGGTTTTGTTAAGTTTTTCAAAGAGAAGTATGTGTTATCGTAGATAACATGATGACTTGCAAAGCTTAAATATTAACACTATAAAATGATATAGAACACTAACTGCAAATACCTCCAACGACAAATCTACTAATGTACCTCATGTTCTATATGAACGATTGTGTTGTGTATATCTAATAAAGATCCAAGACGTAACGTACGTGTATGTAATTTGTTCACGTCAAATTCCCAAACACCTTCAACAGCCCATTGCCACTGCGGGTAAATTTATGGCTGGAATTATAATCCATGGCATTTCGGAGTATAAATATCTCTGTATCAAAGTTATTAAACAATGAAGAAAACATTAGAAAAGTAACGGGCGAAACTACACTCCAGGTCGTTTCATAAAGTGAAGGCAGTGTTACCAATGAGAATCCTTTAACCAAAACGCCATTGAGATGGAGTTAGACTATCTCCTGGTACCAGTAACAGAGCAATACACAAGGATTTGAAGTTGATCAAAGCTTCCAAATCCAAAGGTACGTTTTCAAGAATCCTTTAAATTCATTACTGATTTTATAACAAAAACTATCGAAGAAACTCCAAATTACAAAAATCCAATTAACCACATACTTGTTTAATCACTCGATGGAACTCCAGTGGACATTCATGCTTGTGATTTGTTCAAGTATATGGAGATTCTATGGAAATGTGTCAAGATTTATGGTCTAAGAGTGACCATAAAGTGGTTATAATGGAAATTCTAATGTTGGGAAATAGTAGCATTCAGATTAAGTCCGGTCGTCGATGAAATTAATAATTTCAAAGGCAACGCGGGACCTGAAACGTTCTTATGAAGCATGATAAATCTCGGTACACTGGTTATTGCTGAAGCCACCAGTAAGTATATTTGTTTTTAATTCCTTATGCTTCTTGTTTACCGTGTTTAGTTTACACGTGAGAATAACGCATATTTTTCGTTTTTATTATCGTGTTCGCAACAAAAAAACAAAAAAACAAATGTTAACTTCTTAGAAAATTTAATTATGCAACACAGTTATTTTCATCGCTTAATTTACAAACCAGAAGTTTTAAAATGGTATTACGAACAGGTTTATTTAATGTTCCCTATATTGCCAGAAGGTCATTTTAAGGTAATATATTGTGGACTTTATTTCGTAATGTGAACCACGTGATCCTACAAACAAATGAGCAGTTTTCAGAGGCAGAACAAGTTTATAGCGACAGTGTATGTAATATAGTGTGATAGTAATTCCATTGCATGATCTTTGAAGGAAATTTCAATTAGGATTAAACTAGTTTGACGCTGTTTTACCGAGTGCGTTCGGAAAGCAGCGGAAATACGTTCCAAATAGGCGTACTTCTTTTTGTGCCGTAGTGGCGTTATTGTAATATTGTTAACGCTTTATTGGAATAATTTGACTTCCGTGGTGTTTAAAGCTAGACCGAAAAGAGGTCATTTTTCACGTGTGTGTGGAAGGTGGGGGAACGAAATACAGACATATACACAAAAGCTTTGTGCCTATTAACGTGTATAATTTTTGTGGTAGAGAGTATTATGTGGTTTCTGACGTTACCGACACTAACCTAACGGAATAGCGACACCATTTTTTGGCACGCGTCCATATCAAGTCAGTTCCGTTCCTAATTAACAATTTAGGGTTGCGTAGGCTTTTAAACTAGAGAATATTTTCCGCTGTTCAGCTTCTAATTCAGGATATACAAAAATACATGAACCGTATATGTACAGTGTCTCGTTGATGTGTTTAAGATGCTTTTGACGATAAGTTAACTTCCAGAAACTGGAGAAACGCTTTTCAAAAATGTAACGTTGAACATACCGAAAATGTGTTTGCAACTTAGATGTGTGTCGCTGTAATATAAACGAAACTGTCCATTTTCAAGTTTCTGTTACGCACATTTCTTTCAAGTTAGTGCTATATGGGTAGTTTGAAACAATGAGTATAGATGCTTCATTGTTTTTCTTGTGTGTGGTTATCAAGTGACTTGTTATTCACAAATCTATTTGAATTTATTATTCATTATTTTAATATCATAAATGACTCAGCGTGCGTTGTAAAACTTTAAAAGTTAATGTTTTATAAAAGTACAACTTTTCATGAGCTTGAGTGAAAAGCACTAACGTAGAGTCTACGTGGAATACAAAGTGTACGTCAAGTGCATATAAAGTAAATTGTTACCACAATGTGTATCGAACACGGTGTATTCACCCTATAATTTGTTACAGGCTCATTTCGTAAACCAGTAAAATAATATTAATGAAACACAACCACTTCTAATATTCAAACTGTACTAACTGGTATTTCTATATATCTGTAGAACGAAGTTTTTGTTCCTATAGGATCTGATTAAACTGTTTTAAACCATCTGAATTAAATGTTTCAAATAATGACTCCATACTAGCAGTTAGGTTTTAGAACAATGTCTCGTGAATTGTCTTATCACATGATATTTTTATGATAATTATATATATTATTATGTAGTACTGTATGTAAGTTTTCATAAAACATTTCGCTTATGTGAGGGTAAATGTACAGTTACAAACAAGAAAATTCTATGCATTAAAATGACCAGAAAATAAACAACAAAACGAGATGAAGTATTAAATAACCAGTACACTTTCCCAGGTAAGGGTCTGCTAGAAAAGAAAATGTGTGGTTTCCATGTGTTAACCATTCATCAAAGTGTTGTGGGAATACTGAAGGATTTGTTTATTGTAACGTGCTATATATGCCATTTGTGTAATTGAAATCAGTTTACTTAATACGAAGCGTTAACAGGCAGAATTTCATTTTTTAAAGAAATGAATTCGTGACACTTCAGTTCAATTCATCAAGAATAGTAAAGACGGATATTGTGCTAAAGAAACGGACTGAAATCATTACGCTCTCTTTCCAAAATTCAGTACAGTAGGCTTCTGAAGAAAAAAACAAACATTTTTTTTTTTTACATTAAATTATTTTGCTTATGGAACAGCTATTTTTTGTTTTGCTTTTATCTTGATTGATCATTGTGGGGTCACTGCTGCTTCCATTCAGTAATTACATAAGCTGAAGAAACCTTATGGACCAAGGATTTAGAACCTGTAGTCAAACAACATACATATTTTCTCGATTGTGTGATTTATGATAGTTTTAGACTCTGGGGAAATGTTTACAATTTCGTAAAGAACTCACAATTATGAATAATAATAATAATAATAAATAAATTACAAAAAATCGCCATTCAAAACTTTGGTGCATATTTAAGTGAAAAAAAAAAAGCGTTAACTTGCATGTTAGTAGATGGAACTTACTAAAGAACTTGGGGTAATACATATTCATAACACTATGTAACAGATTTTGTTCCTAGATAGTATGTGTTATTTCTTAATTGCATATGTTGTAAAAGTACAAGTACGTAAAATGGCCATCATTCCTTTCAGACTTTGCTTTTGTGACCTGGATAATGAAATTTAAAAATTAACCTATAGAAAATAGGTTATATAAAAACGACAAATTTGCACATTTTCATTTATATAAGGTCTGAATAAAATAACATATAAATCAAGATTTACATGTATTTTTACTAATGTTATACAAAAGTAAACAAAAATGTTTAGAGGTGAGTAGTTTTTCGAGATTTGCGACTGTAATGCAAATCACTTTAACGTATTAGCCCCCAAATACAGTTTCCAATTATGTTTGGGCCTGACATGGTTTAGCGCATTAAGGCGTGCGCTTTGTAATCAAAGGGTCGCGCCCAAGTCGCCCCAAACATGCTCGCCTTCCCATTATAACGTGGGGGCGTTATAATGTGATGGTCAA
Organism: Carcinoscorpius rotundicauda; assembly: GCA_011833715.1. Classification (NCBI taxonomy): domain Eukaryota; kingdom Metazoa; phylum Arthropoda; class Merostomata; order Xiphosura; family Limulidae; genus Carcinoscorpius; species Carcinoscorpius rotundicauda. Next base: position 108,285,479 of record CM022393.1, read on the forward strand.
TCCTACTATTCGTTGTTAAAAGAATAGCCCAAGAATTAGCGGTGGGTGGTGATGACTAGCTGCCTTCCCTCTAGTCTTACACTGCTAAATTAAGGACGGCTAGCACAGATAGCTCCCGAGTAGCTTTGTGCGAAATTCCAAAAACAAACAAACCAATCATGTTTTTGTTATACGCTCTATGCAGAGTTCAAAGTCCAGTATATCATGGTGGAAGCACTCGCCTTGCTTCTCTGAATATGCTGCCATGTTCTCCTTGAACTTAGTAAGATGAGCGTTAAGGATATGGACATTTAGGGACATCCTTCAGCTCATTTTGCCGTAGTTCTTCACCAGAACTTCAACCAGTCCCACATAATTTTCGGTCTTGTGATTGCCCAAAAAGTCCCAAACCACTGCAACAAAGCTACCCAAAGCTTTTTTTTCCTTCTTATTAAGCTTCTTGGGGAGTTCTGTGTACTCCAGGATCTTTTTTATTTGTAGCCCAACGAAGACACCCGCTTTGACCTTTGCTTCAGACAGCTTGGAGAAGAAGTATTGAAGGTACTTGAAGAGCAGACTTCTTGTCAAGAGCTGTCACGAATTGTTTTAATGAGACTTAGTTTTATGTGCAGTGGTGGGAACAACACCTTCTGGAGGTCCACCAGTGGCTCACACTTGACATTGTGCCTTCCCACAGAGAACTCGGTCCGTTGGGGCAAGTTCTTCCTGTTGTAGTTCGCTTCGGTGTCCCTGCTATCCCAAAGGTAAAGGTAACAGGGAAACTTGGTAAAGCTTCCTTGGAGAGCCATCAGGAATAGCACCATTTTGAAGTCTCTGATGACCCTTTCAGTCGTACTCATCATACTTCAAGGCAGATGCTGTCACAGAGTACTTTTCGCTTTTGTCTTGATAAATTGGCCACATACCTTACAGAATGCTTCTGGAGAATGCTTGCAGTTTCTTGATGCCGTCTCTGATAAAATCAAATAGGTCTATGTGTTCACTTAGGCAGCTAGAACTAATATCAAGTGGTGAGTGGTGAGCATATATATATTATATATATTACTGTGGAAAGTTCTAGAAATTCTAGAAGGTTCTTGAAAATTCTCTATCAGCTACTCAGCACTGAAACTACCTGGAGTTTTCTAAAAGATGGGTAAACTTGAAAATTTCATTACCCATTTCACAAAAGCAAAGTTTGAAGAGAAAAATAGATCTTTTTCATTTACTTTAGGCATAAGCAATTGGGAAATACCACTCTCTGCCCAGGAACAAGAGAAAGTAAAAATTTTGTTACATAGTGTTTATTTGAGATTGATTTCATACTTAGTATGAGTTGTAGGAATATCGTAAATGTACTTGTACATCTTTGTTTTATTCAAGTATCATTTGAACAAGCTACTTGAATGAAGTTCTAATTGACGCATTTAGTAAAGTGGTTACTAACACAATACAGTAATGCATTTGTAAATAAAATCTCTCTAACTGTTATAACGCACAATATGAGCCTTTGAATTGTAATCTATATAGACTGTTCTGTGTTCCAAAGAGAAGTCTTTGTTCTCTATCATTCATTGTATTTGCTTGTGGAAGAAATACAGGTTAAACTAGTGCAACTGTGAGAATTGTGCATATATTTACGCATGTGTACTGGTATACTGCTTTGTATATGTTGTATGGATTACTCTACTATATTTCACACTGATCATGAAAAAAATGATGTAGGCGTAGCACTAGACTAGCATCATAATATTAATACATGCCCGTCGTTGTGTGTGTGTGTTTTTTTACTTGTACGTTTATAAAGTTTTGTTATCGTCTTCTAAACATATTGCTATGAAAAAGGAGGACCGAGTTAGCCCCAAATTTTGTCTCGTTTAGCGAACTTTACCATCACTTTATTGTGTCTATACATATTTATATTTGTAACGTGTTTACGTGTAATTGTTTTCTGTTGTATAAACGTACCTCTTTAGAGGTGGTCACTTTCTCACTAGAATGGTTTTTACATATTAAATATTTTGGTAAGGTATCATTTTTTTTTAATCTTCCACAACAGTTCGATTTTAAATCGCAATGCGTTTATTTATTTTTTGACTTAAAACTTTTTTAATAAATCATGGAATTGTTTTGTCAGCTGATCTGAAGGGAGAAAACACAGTTAATTGATTTTGTTTCATAATTACTTAAAATACAGTAAATTAAAAAAACAACTAAATACATTAGTAAATGTATATCACTGCCATTTTAAACGATATTTTTACTAGCATTAAAGTCCCTTTGTGTTGCAGTGGTATGTCTGCGGTCTCAGCGCTAGAAATTGGGTTTTGATACTCATGGTGGGTAGAGCAGATATAGCTAATTTTGTAGCTTTGTGCTCAATTGGAAACAACAATAAACAAACAAGTATTAACAACTTTACAGATGTTTAAGCGTAAAAATAAATTTTAGCGGTATTTTGGTCAGTTCTCTACAATTTAAATGTAATCGTATTTCGTGGTTTAGTTTATTTTGTACAAAGTAATTTATCCGTATATTATGCACTCTTTTGCTTACTAAACGTTTTACTTTCTCAACAGGAAATATTACGAGAACAATAATTTTATCATTTGTGGGTTCAGTATCTATCTTATGTTTAACAGATTTGAAATATCTTTTTTGTTTAATATTAATGTGTTTAGATATGTTTATATTCGTAAGATTATTGACAGTAATAGGTTTAGAAGTTTTTGTGACAGTATTTCATATTTAGCCAAACGTTAGGCCCTTCGCACACACGTATATGAATGACTTTGGAAGCCGTAGTGGGGTGTAACGGCCCGGGTCTCGTAGCTTTTGACTCTTTCCCAGTAAAAATGGATAAAAATTAAGCAAGTTAGTCACAGAATGCATAGTATTTAATCAAGAACTCGATATCTTTCAGGGCCCTAAGGCGAGCTGTGGATCGCAGCTGTCCCTCGCTTCGCTGGGTCAAATAAACCTCCCCACCACTTTTAATTTGCCACCTACGCCTGCGTTTATATATAACTGCAGCAGTGCCTGATTTTTTGACATGGCTAAATGTTTGGACTCGTTATTTAAACGTCGGTAAGAGTTCAGTCAGAGTACCTGTCAGAAAATGCCTAATGCAGACATTTTCCAAATATTAAATAACAATATTTTCTGAAAAATAGACAGGGACTGAAGTAAACATTACTTTATCTGTTACTTGAATGTTTAATTTTAAAATACTTGAATCTTATGTTTCAGTGTTCTTCGTGTTAGTCACAATGAAGCCACTCGTTTCGGATTCGCCAAATTCTGTTAAAACCTGTTCCATGTACAGAAAGAGGGATGGCATGCGGTGAAATGTAAGTTATTTTACAAGATTTTTATTATTTCGTATTAAATTGATTTTGTTCAATTTTTGATTCAAGAATTTAAGTTTTAGTTTTTTTTAAATTCGGGATTCACTTATTGTGAGAATTAACGGTCTCAGTTCTAGCTCATCAACAAACTGTTTATATAAAACAACACAAAAATTGTTACAGTTAAACAGTTTTTTGGATTCAGTTTGTTTTTGTAAAATATTCTGTAAGTTTAAAATACGTAATAACAAGTATAATAATAATTATAATAAAATGGCCGGTAGAGGTCAAGTAGTTGGAGTTTCCGGACTGTGATTCCCGGGATCGATAGTAGGGTTATGAAGAGTGCAGTCAAATTGTACTCTTCGGTCAGACACGAATAGTATGAGTTGACAGTTGGTGTTATTGACTGGCTACCTTCCTTCTAGTCGTTCAGATCAAAATTAGGAACAGCCAGATATCTTAGGGGTAGCTTTGTGTCAAAACTTTGAAAAGAACTACAAAAAAAAAAGAAAGAATAAGTGATCTTTACTGGATCTACAGCCAGACAGCGAAGAAGTTGAAAATACGAAGCAAATTTCTTTGTACGTGAAAACAAAACAAATAATTTTTGAGTTTTTTTCAACACCTTCACGATCATCTTTCGATCACACTGCGACTCTCCGTGTGGTTGACTGTTTAGCGCAGATAGCCAGTAGATAGCTTTGTGCCAGTAAACACCTGAGCCAACAAACCACTGCTCGAGTTTCACAGTTTGACAGTATCTGTTAAACATGTTTTGAGAAAATTTTGAAACGCTAAAAATTTTAAAGCGGTCTTTCAGAGTTTAATTTTACTATTTAGAAATTCCAAGTTGTTTTTTAAGTGTCTAGCAAGTCATATTATTCAAGAGTTTCTTTAACAGGAGAAGGTGTGAGCTGAAGGCACAAGTCTCATTAGTTCATATGCCCGGCATGACCAGGTGGTTATGGTACTCGACTCTTAATCCGATGATCGCAGGTTCGAATCCCCGTCATACCAGACATGCTCGCCCTTTCAGCCGTAGGGGCGTTATAATGTGACTGTAAAAGAGTAGCCCAATAGTTGGCGGGTGAGTGGTGATGACTAGCTGCATTCCCTCTAGTTTTACACTGCAGACGTAGGAACGGCTAGCGCAGATAGCCCTTGTGTAACTTTACGCGAAATACAAAACAAAAAAATCATTTCGTTTGGTCCTGTTCTTTTTATTGTATTTATGATTTGTTTAAAAATTTACGAACCATTTATATCGTTGTATACCCTTCTTCAATGTAGTGGGTTAAATTCTTTAAAGGCTCAACAGCAATTCTGAAGGCTTTTAACGAAAAAATCGAGTTTCGATACATGTGATGGGCACAACAGAGATATCTTATTGTGACGCCTTGCACTTAGCAACAACAACAACAAAAAAACTGACAAGTAATGGGCTCATTAGATTTATGACATTTGTGTAATGTCATATTTAGTTTTCTTATTAAACATTTGAAATTTATTCATCCAAAATCAAAATTCTCAAGCAGTTACAAAAAGAAACTTTTATTTCTGAAATGTAATAATTCTAAAGTTAGAATGAGAAGTAGTAAATGTTTTCTGTAAAAATATTTTTTTACAGAGCTTGGGAGTCCGCACTACTATATTCTTTTAACGTTTTTGTTGTTAACGTAACGACTATTTATAACTCAGACGTAACTACGAAAAAAAAATTACTCGTACGACTGACTGTTAGTTTCATTGGTTTAAATAGGTTTCTAACGGGAACCTTAGTATTTAAACAAGCCCTTTGTTCTCACGCTTAAAGCATAGTTTAAAACCTAAATAGCAGCTTTTCGTGCCTTCTCGTGCCACGTGCTTGGACTTTCTAAAACGATGCGACACGTTTAATGAACAACACCAACTAGAAATCCCGGGAAATATATATTTTTAAACTTGGTAACAAATTGCAACTTTCTCGTATCCTTCACTTATAATATTGATTTTTACGTATATCGATAGTTATGGTTTAGTGATACTTGTTAGTTTTGAAGTAGCATTTCTATATCCAATTTTTGATCACAAAAACATTGAAATAATGATAATTTGTTATTTCAAAGAATGAAAATAGATGTTATGATGATGTTCTTCACAACTATGGATGTTCACAGTGTGATACCTTTAATGTTGAGGAAAATGAGGACTCAGTACTCGTTTGAGAACACAAACTGGACCTATCCCCGCCTTTAAATATTTGAAAATATATAACATCACAATAATTTTGAAACTGATAATTGTCAAGCTGTGAATAGTGACACTTCTAATTTCAAAATTAAAAGTACACTTTGGGTAAGATTTGGAAAACAACCTTTGGTACGACCAGTTTTATCTTTAAAATGTTTTGATTAATATGTATTAATATCGTAATTAAGGAGTTAACCACTCAACCTGGATTAGACATGTATATATCCTATGTAAAATATAAAATCCTGTCTTTTTGTTAAAATACTTTCTTCGCGAGTAATGACAACGCAAAGTTAATATGTGTAACTCATTCTAATTTGCTTTTACTGTCTTATTATCATTGAAGATCTTTACAAATGGTTTAATTTGGGCAAATTTCAGCTATGAGTAAAATCTCGCAAAATCCCTTAAAATACTACATGAACAAAAGCAGAATTAAATTCGTCATGAATTTTTGTATGTTATTAAACTGTTTAGAATAAGTGATGTTTTGCTTCCAACATGAACATGCAGTAGTTAATAGTTAACACGCTATACAAGGTTAATTTATCGTATTTAATCGATTCAAATTGATAGCATATATGACCTATTTTACTGTTTTCTGTAACGAAAAAACGGATAAAAATATTTCGTTTATTAAATTCCGTTTCATGAAGTGTAGGTAAGGACTTCACTGACTTTATACACAAGACTATTTGGTGTTTTGAAATAATATTGACGCTACTAAATTTATTTTTGTGAGTAATACAGCGAGGTGTAATTTTAGAATTTATTATTACAAAGGAAATTAACAGCGAACAGCTTATTTCTACAAGTTTCTGGAGTGTTTCTACTCGCAATATAATCTTAAAACTGAGAGGGCAAGTAGTTAAGCCAAACGAAAATGATTCCATGAAATGTGTAAGTGTTTTATAGTGCTGTCAATCTGTAGAGGTTTTAGGGTTGCTTTCGAAATAGGATTATGTTACGCTCTGAATACGCTGGATTTAACTTCAATAAGTCTCTTACCATTGATTTTGATTATCTTGTTATGAATGGTATTTAATGTTTAATCTTCATATATATTCATGTATGTTGTTTAAACACGTGCTTAATTTTAATGTGTTGGGTTATAATTTTTCAGTAACTATATATAATATTGTGTTCGAAATAAACTAAAATCTTTAAATTTTGTGCTTGTAACATACCCAGATGGAAGAGTAGAATAATTTTCTGAAAAAACTTTTCACTCTTATGTAATAAATTACAATGTGTGAGTTACTAAAAGTATTTAATTTTAAAACTGCATGGTTAGAATATATTACGTAGAATGCACCACTAAATGTATGTGATAACGAGGTTTACCTTGCATAATTTTGTCACTTCAGTGGCGCAGCGGGTTTTGATATACCTAGTGGGCACACCACAGATAACCTACTGTGTAGTTTCGTGATGAATTAGAAATATGCAACCATAATCTTACAGTTGAAACTAGATTTAAATTATACTATCGCAAGTTTACTAATGATTTTGTTTAGACACTTGTTTCATTTAGAACCGTTAAAAATGACTTGTTGGAGTTTTGTAAAAAACAACAACGAAAAAAAAACCTTTAACGTATTGTTCTGTCATATAACTTTAAGATTACGGTTTAAACGCTGAAGGATGAAGCGCCCAAAACCAGTAGGATTAATGTTTGTGGTAAAAACTGTATCACGAAGAGTTAAACCTAAAGATTAATAACAGCACAGTTAGTTGAGACAAGTGCTACGCTACGTTTTCTTTACGAAAGAAAAAGTTAATCCAAAACTGTAATCATAAAACTGCAAAACTTCACGAAAACACATGAATTGTGGCCTCTAGATTCTTCGACGTTTTTGAAGCTCACCACTATCTTCAAAACGTCAAGTTAAATATAGACATAAAAGTAAAATGTGAAACAACTTGAAAATTTGGAATTCAAGCCAACCTTCGTGAACGTGCGAAGTATTATAGAATAGTTAAAGAACAATATCAGGTCATAGTGTTGTTGCTAAGCGACGTAGCCAAACGTAGCGTTACGGAAAGACAATTGGTTTTGATGTATATTAAACAATTTGTGTGTGTGGGGGGGCTATTCCTGTCTTCCATTGTCTGTCCATCTTTCTTAGTTGCATAAAATTTTGAAAAGCCACTACTGACTGGGACTCTGTGTTATGGTAAGGTCTATTAAACATCCAGTAAGGATGGCAATCCAGTGTATTGTAAAAATATATAAATTCTAAGATTCAGTGAAAAGGTATAATAGGACAGAAGCGTAGAAGTCTGAAAAGTTGGGTTCCTTAAGTTGCCGAAATCTCGGAGAAAATGTCTACTGTAAATGAGCAATTACTTAAATGTTTTCTCAGCTATCAAGAAAACAGAATGAAAGGCTCTAAGGTTGTATTAAAATTACACTAAGATTTTCAAGTGGTTTATTTGCATATTTAAGGTACTGCGCCGACTAGCGACTAACACACTTAATCCAACTTGTCTGTGCCCTGTTATCGGATGTTCTGAATGAAGTCTCGCCCCTCCAGAGTATCTTTGTCTCCTTCTCGATTGTATGCATACAGTGTGATAGAACAAACTGTTCTATAAAAAGCGTTTTGTTCGAGTCCGAAGAAACGTCACAATTAAGGAAGTGGCGACAACGTAAAAACTGTTGCACAGACACCATTAATTATAATAATTGTATATTTGAATAGTTCAGAATACCGACTGGAGCAGTTACCCAATCAGTTACGATGGGATGATTTGCGGGTGATTTGGCGGTCTTACAAGTTACAGTAAAGACGCCCTCTGAAAGAACTTCACACGTTTGCGTTTCATACATGTACAGTAACGTCAAATATGAAGACAGTTGAACAGAAAATCTTAAGGCTTGTGTCATCGATAGCATGAACACGCACAAATCATTACATATTAACTGTTTACATTAAACAAAGTATCTAAGGCATTATTGTGAAGTCGAGATGACTGGTTCTGTATATTGTACGGTTGGTTAGACTGTGTACAAAACTGTTTTATTAGTAAAGTGTTAAGTGTTATGCTTTATTGTGCCTGTTACGTATTTAACTTAAGTTTCATTGTTTAGTTTCCTTGTGGGAAATGAGTGGACGTCGAATAATAACAGCCTTTCTAATTTGTAATTAAGAAATGATATAACCGTATCTTGGACTTGTACTAGTACTACAATAATATTTGAAAAATGGATGTTTGTACCCCGAGGTTGCACTCACCAGAATTAGTTTTTTCTTACGGTCAGCTCTACGTAAGTCTTTTTGGGGTTAATGTGTACTTTTTTTTTTCTCTTCAGGGTACTCGCTGTTTTTCAGTTGATTAAAATTTTATCTTCTGAAATTTTACATGTGGAAAAATTTGTTTATAAGACAGATAAGCAGCCCTTCCAATGTGAATTCGATAGCCCTAAGTTTAAGATAATGTCTCAGAATTCTGAAACTGTATATATTTTGTAGGATTTCGTCATGTTCTATTAATACTTTTTAAGTTGAATGCTTATTTTCCTATGTTCTCAAAGAAAACATACGTTTAGTATATGCATTGTAATTAAATTACTGATTAGAATACCACGTGCTGCACATAATATATAATATTCACAAACAACAAACTCATCAGTAATGTGAAGAAAACATAAAGACAGAAGCTTGTTGACAAAAGAACAAAAAACAAACATTTTTCAAGCAACGTAAAAACAAGTGTTTTTTTTGGGAAGATTGTTAGATGAAACTCTGGTGACTTGGAATTTTGATAAAAGCTGACCATATTTATGTAACTTTCTTTGAATTCATCGTTGGATCATTTTGTGTCTGTTACACGTAAATGTAACAAACATCATTTAAATCGGATGTTTTCTAATGTAACTATTTACAAGTACATTAGTAGCGTGCACTGGGGTCAGTGGGATTGGGCTCAGACCTCTGTCTTCTTGCCCTTAATCCATAAAAGTACCTTTTTTTTTCGTCATAAAAGTTGCCAACAGCTACGAAAATATACATCTTAAATATTTGCTTAAAATTATTAAGGGGGGGTTCAACTTCAACGTGAATGAAACATTGGCGTGTAGGATTTTACAGTGAAAATAAAATAATAGTGTTTTTTTTTTGTTAAATGTTAATTAATATGCAAGAATTCACTGTTTAACTGTAGATGTTAAAAATTGTTATTTGTTTGTTTTGTAATTTTCGCGCAAAGCTACACGAGGACCATCTGCGCTAGTCGTCCCTAATTCAGCAGTCTAAGACTGGAGGGAAGACAGCTAGCCAGTCATCACCACCTACTGTCATGTGGGCTACTCTTTTACCAACGAATAATAAGATTAACCGTAACATTTTTACGCCCTCGCGCCTGAAAGGGCAAGCATGTTTGGTGCGACGGGGATTCGAACCCACGACCCTCAGATTACGGGTTGAACACCCTAACTACCTGGCTGTGCCTTGAAAGAATATCCAATTTATTATGCTACTAACGTTATCTGTTGTTCCCATGCTAGTACAGCGGTAAGGCTACAGATTTACAACGCTGAAATCAGGGTTTCGATTCCCCTCGGTGGGCTCAGCAGATTGCCCGAAGTGGCTTTGTTATAAAAAACAAACAAACACACACGCGCTCGTTACTTATTACTACTTTAAATAATCGATAATTTTAATTTAGAAGTTAATTAGATGTTAATACGTGTTAAGTTTATGATATTTGCGAACGAGATTGATACATACAATTTTCTTTCATAAAACAAATGTATATTAATATACAAACAAAAAGAGTACAGTTTATAATAACTGTGCTTTATATCTGGTCTGGAACTGAATCTTATATCTACGTTCACGGAGGGCAAATTAATTCTGTTTATAAACTTGTATACATCTTTTGACAGGTAGCTAAGTTTTCACCGATGACGATGTCTAATGTAGTCGTAGAACTACTGACGTCCGAAGTTTGTTCACTGAAGTTTGAACGGTTTGTAATGTTCAAAATCTATATACGTTCCTGGTTAAATTTTGTAGTTTTCCGTTTAATAGGCGTTAATCACGATTATATAGCGTTCGATGCTTATAGCGTACTGACTGTACCTGACTATTAATAATCTATTGGCTGTCGGCTACTAAGTTTATTTTATTCGAATCACGCGAGTTTTTCGAAGTTTTAACAGTGTTCGAAAACGTGCTGGCGTTTTCGTAAAACAAATATTGTGAATTTTAGTCTCATGTTGTTACGTATTTTTTATGTTTTATGTTTTTCGTAGACTAAACGCAACAGAAAAACACAGATAACAGCTTGTATAATTTATTATGCTAAACTATTAACAAATATAACAGATATAACATAAATTATATAATAACAGTGAGAGATATTAAGTTACAACATTCGAAATTAATTACAAAACAAAATAATACTAGTTTCAAACTTCAAAATTAATCACAATACAAAATGGTACTGGCCTGTATCTAATATAATGATCTAAAATGAAAGTCTCAAATTCCAGTCTAGGGTGCGAATTTGGTCCCACGAAGAAATTCCGAAGCTTAAATGAAGAAGTTCAGAAACGGTTTTCAGTTCAATAAATTCGCCGACTCTCAGCACAAGCAGTAATTCAGATGAATCGTAGAGATTGACGAAATAAAATCATAGCTTCCGTAGATCTAACTTCAGTCACAAATCCAAGTTGAATAATCACAGCAAACACTTAATCTTTCTCAAATAACTGACTCTCTTCTTTTGAAATAAAACTGATGTCTGAATCTCACTCCTCTTTTCCTTTCTTCGAATAAAAACTGCTGTCTGAATATCTCTTCTTTCTCTCGCATCTTCGTCTGTTTATATATTGTAGGCCAAAACTCCCCGAAAGACCGCGAAAATTCTACAGGTCTCCAGAGCAATCCACGCATGTCCGTTCTTGCACGAGACTACACGTCTAGACACGTAGTCACCAGCACTTCATTTACAAACATATGATTGGTCTACTTAATTCAAGAAAATTCTAAATGTTACCCTAAATGAATAACAAAATATTAGTTTAAACTTCGAAACAATAATATAAATATGGAAAAATGAATAATAGAAATGAAAATTTAAACACAACACGACATGTTGTCGTTTACAAAATATTTACACATATACATAACACATGTATATTTTATAAAGTTAGAGAAAAGACGAGACTTGTGCAATACACAGCCAACAGTCACATGCAAAAAAAAATGTTATAGTGAAACAAGCGTAGGTATTAAAATGAACATTTTACGGTACATCCGTTACACGGGTTATAAGTGGTTATTAGAAAAAATGAACATGAATAAATAATATATTGCTTTTTATAGCTCTTTAACCTATCTGTATCAGAAACAACCTGCAACTCTTTATACTCTCATGTAACATCTCCTTCCCAAAAATGTTTGTCTTACGATGCTGGTAAAGTGCTCTGTTTTTGTCGACTTCGCCCTTTTTATGTCCTTTGTACATTACTGAGTACTTTGTTCATATTGTATATAAGATGTAGCATGTATTTCCACACACACACACACACAGCGAGAAACTTTACAAGTGAGATCTAACGTAATTTTAAAATTTAAATAGATAACATAAACTTAATATTTCGGTTTTACGTGGTGTGTTATTTAACGATATATTAAATATTGCTTAATTAATTGACTAAAATGTATGGAATGTTAAACAGCAAAAGTTTATCTAACGTTGTTTTAAGAATATTTAAATAAGGTAGTGTACTTTACTTGTTTTCATCACTATGAATTAATAAGTGTACACTTTTGAATTATAGTTATTGAATATAAAATATCCACAGTGATCTTGAACTCGTTTTGTATTGTTCATACCAGCTTTGTTCGCCGTTATCAGGATATTTTTAAGTTTTAAAATGTTACGGTTAAAACACCAATGTTGGTGAAATATTGGAGAACTAATAGGCGTTAAACTATTATAAAAAGAAGTGAATAGCAGGTGTCTCCACCACCACCATCCCCACATTCCTCTTAATTTTTCTGTTGCAGCTGGATATCAGAAGTGTATAAAAAAAAAAGCACGCATTTCATGTTTTTTTTCCTTCTCCCACAGAAGATGTGTGAAATTACGAGGAATGTAGGGGTGGGTGATGGAAACATCTGTGGTTAACTTGTTTTTACATCAGTTGTTGAAGTTTTGTTTACGTCTTTTCTCGCTTCCCCATTTATTTTATTTTATTTTTTTTATCTAGTTTTACATTAGTGGCCTTCCTTCCTTCCGGACTCTTAACGGTATACTAAACGATAGAGACGTAAATAAATTTGTTAATTATATCATCACCGATGTATTAGGAGGGAAGTGTTGTTATTAGATTGACTCAAGATAATCAACAATTCACAGTGACTTCGAGCAATTTAGTTTTTGACAGTGATTATAATTTCGTTGAGGGTAGGTCTTACACCATTACAACGTATAGCTTCGCAACTTGTGGCAGCGTTTAGTTTTTAGAAGTGATTATATCCAAATCTGTATCGAAAACCACTGTTTATAGCTTCAGTTAACAAGAGTACGTACGAGCTCTTGTATGGGGGAACTGAAGTTAGTGTCGAGCGCTCGTTTTTAAACTCTAATGGCGTACTCCAAAGGGTGAATGTTATTTTTACTGTAGGCTTGTAACGTAATTTTCAGCCTTAAGACCCTGTAGCCACAAGCTGTCATGATAGTAAATATCGTATCGTATCATATACATGAATTAGCAGAATCGAAAAAAAGGATTACTGAAACTTGGAGAATAACAAATGACTGAGCATCTTTTATGAATTACGCGATTGAATATTTACTTTGTCATTTCGAAGAAACTGATCCTGTTACAGAAATTGGACACCTTCTGTTGAAAATTCTGTGTGTATGTTTTCATACACAGTTCTTAGAACATCTGTTAATCTAGTGACTTTGGTGATTGAAATATTTATGACAATATACGTCAAAATATGTTGAGATTATCTTTTGCAGCAGAGTGTATGGTGTGTTTTAGGTGTTTAAAATCACGTGTGCAGTGCAGTTTTTACATAATTCTTAGAACTGGATATATTTGTAAATTATTCTGTGTATGTGGAAGATGCAAATGAAATTATGCAATGCAAATATCTGCGTTTAAGATAAACCCACAAATTGAGGTAAATAGGTAACATTAACTTTGCTGAAAATGTGATATCAGATATCGTTAAAATACAAACAGTACGTAAATATAATTTGGGTGCACGAAGCAGCATGTGCTTTATAAGTACTTTCGATCATGTGGTTTTGTTTGTTTTTATAAGTATTTTACAAATCGTAGGTACTTTTTGTCTTCAGTAATTTTTCTTAAACATCGAGAAATCTCACGTAATTTTAACCAAGTAATCTGTTAAACATATGTCTTGAAGTAAAAATTAAAAAAAAAAGAAAGAAAAATACTAAGGCGGAAGTCACATGATTGATCCTGGAAAAATCACATACAACCTCTGATTCGGCCACCTTCCTCTGTATTTGATTTCATTTCAAAGCCGTTTATATATATATTTATTTGCCGACAAAACAATTTCACTTTGTATGATAAATCATTGATGGACTGACGGAAAAAAGCTAAGCAGATACGAGTTACCAGATGTTGATTATTAGGTCATTTAATCTATAATTAATTATGTAAAAAAAGTAACTTAAAAATAGCTAATGTACTTTAAATTAGCTTTCAGAGGGTAGATAAATATGCAGTTGTACAGATTATCAGTGTAAAAAATTGGAGCACTGAACTCTTCATGAAAAACTTAGGGAGGTGCTTTTGACATAAATGTGTTTGGAAGTCATTACAATATTGAACACTATAAGCACATGAACTGTATATAATTATGGTGTTAAGAAAGCCTGCCTGTTTATAATGCAAACTTTTTTTCTATAGCTTTCTACACGTAATAATTACATCAATTTCTGGATTGTCGTTTTATGTTCAATTTTAGTGTTTGATGAAAGTGATGTTAATGTGGTTTTATGTACTTTGGAGTAGTTTGTTGGAAAAAATAGCCACATTTTTTATAAACACAGCATTTTTCTTAGCCAAAATAAAAAAGGTAGATGTGTCACGGTTTTTGTTTTGTTTTTCTGTGCTAATCCTTTTTAAAATTCTCAACCAGCGATTCTATGCTCTGATTTTTTCATATGGTTATTTTCTTTATGTTCAGCTCGGAATAACAAAATAGCTTGTTGATTTTGTCGTTAAGTTCTTTGTAAATAAAGTGAATATATATTATTATATTTTATCATACGTTGACACAGTTAACTTAGCCGATTATTTAGGGTGAAATAAAGAAAGGTTGCTTTACACTCCGAAGCAAGTGCAACATCAATACATTCTAAGAAATGAGCCAATTTTATGTTTTCTAACCGGTTCAGAAACAAACAGGAAATGTACGTGTTTGTATATTTAAATTCTCGATGTGTCAGTAGCATTCTTGAAGGTTTAGCAGTGCAAGTAGTGGAGTTCGATCTCTGTTGTAGTCGCACTACAGACATCCTATTGTGCTGCTTTGTGCTTAACAGAAACAGAATATTATGTGCTGAAAAAATGGAAGTTTTAATATTTTTCAAAAACGATAATGAAATATAACAGACCATGTGTAGCTGATTCTTTCAGATACTAAGGGTAATGTTTCTGTAATACATATTGCAATTTGAATGTGATAAAACTTGTAAGGAAAAATCGAATGTCAGAAGTAATATAAAAGTAACATATTCATTATCGAAGGCAAACTGATAAAACAAACTGCCAAAAATGCTTGATATTATAAGTTATTATACCAGAAACTTAAAACCTGTAATGATTAGATTATAATGAATAACCACTTGCGTATCTCTCGGTAGCTGTTGACGAAATTTTCGGTCGTCATTCCCGTAATATCTGAGATTTATTCGAAAGATTAAGTCTAAATACAAACATGAAAGTAATAATGCAAAACAATCTTAAGTATAATAATAAAAATGAAAAAAAGTATTTTAAACGTTTGTTTTTTATCGGTAAATCTTGATGGAACAATGTAATTGTAGAAGCTAAAGTGAGCTATTGTTTATAAAACAGACGTTGTTAGATATTTAGATTCACATTTACTTGACATTGGTTCTATTACATGTTTGATAAACTATTTTAAAATAGTTTAGGTTTTCATTGAACTTTATTTTCCAAAGTTTAGTAGACTTGTATGAATGGTCAGTTTAAACAGTTTCTCTCAGCAGAGGTTTTCTTTGATAATTTGATGTGGCCTTTTGGGGCTGTTAACCCTGCGACAAGGAAGTGTAATTTTTTATTTTTTTCTTGTTTGTGATTAACTTTTCTTAGTAGGATTAAATGCTATCTGGGAGACTTATTTCGATCCTTCACATTAAAAAGAATCTTCATATTTCGTGTCTAGCCACGAGCTGGTGGTTGAAGATCCTCAACTAACAAACTGTAAGTTATGTTAGCATTCCATCACCGAACATGCTCGACTTGAGAGCGTTATGATGTGATAGTAAATTCCACTATTCGATTAGAGTAGGTCAGGATGGTTTTAACTAGTTGCTACCCCTTTAGTCTATCACTTCTAAATTGGGAACAGCAAGCATGGATGGCCCTCTCGTAACTTTCAACAAACATGTTTCGTTTTAAGTTCAGTGCTATTGTATTTGCCAGCTGTTTCGTTTCTGTGAAAAAAACAATAGTATTTTTGTTTGTTCTACATGTTTGTCCTCCTTTTTACTGGTCTGATTAATTTCCTAAAACTTACACGTCATATAGAACCTTCTGATTTTGAAGGCCTACTTCACTGGTGTACAATGTTTTTAAAAGCTGGAATACCACCACAAACACGTAATCCCTAATTCTTCCTTTTTTGTTTACTTTTTTTCAAGACAACTTTATAAGCTAAAAGTATGGTATTAGTTCAGAATTCTTAAGTTGACACAAGGCTTTAAAAAATAAATCTGTCAAAAACTGATCGTACGACAGAAAATATCTTTAACAGCCACGGTACCCAATTGATGAAACAGTACATTCTGAACTTTATATATAAGAACGTAAGGAAAAGTATGTTTAATTAGATGAAATTACTACCATTACCAGGTTGGATTTAGTTTGCTTTGATTAGAAGATAATATTAGTCTACCACAACACTAATTTTATATTATCACAAAGTTGAATCTTATTTCGCCACATTTATTTTATTTTTTTATCAGTCGCAAAGCTTATTAATCATGTTAAGTTGCAATTTTAAATCTGCCCCAAAGTTAATTTTTAAGGTATGCTACTGTGTTGAGAAATTTAAACATATTCGTTGTAAACTCTAATACATGTAGCCTGTTACAAACCCATTTCTTAACACTCCTACGAAAATTGGGGCCTAATGTAATGTCAAAATGATCATATTATATTTATTTGTAGTGTACTGTTTTTTATCTTGTGGATAATTTTCGAAATTATCAGATTGGTACTTTATTGTGTGTGTTAGACTGGCGATTGAATGTAATACCGATTGCTTGTTTGTGTTGATTGAAAACGTGAAATATATTTTGGAGTCCACTTGTGTTCTATTTGTAATTATTGAAATTATACAGGATCGTAGGATACAGAAGTTGTAGTAGTTTTCGTTTGTTCGTGCAGTGTAATTACCAAGTGAGCCTGATACGTTTTCCACGTAACACTTGCAAACACTACAATTACACTGATGGTAGTTTACAAAACCACTGTTTCTACTACCTCGGACCATTAGAAACAAATATAATATTGATCAGTAAATTTCTTATGCATAACCTAATCCTCATTACTAAGGGAGGATTAAGGACTAGGCAGGCCTAAGACCAAATTTTTCTACCAGGTTTATTATATTACAACTAAAGGTTGAGGTAAAAGCAAATAACTAAACTTCATAACGGACTTTGGGGGGGGGGGGGCGTTTGGGGCTATAGCTCCATTCGCCCCGTCCTTAATATACTACTCAGCAGTTGGGTTAATCACGCTTCAAACTCCTTCATATGTGCGCTAACCAGAGGATTGGGTGTAAATGTTCAGTATGACTGTGTGTGTGTATAGATATTTAAATTTTACCAATTACTGTATTATCGAATTTTTATTTCTCAATTAAGTAAAAATGTTTTACCTTTAGTATTCTGAAACAGAGATTTGTGAACCAAGAATTTATTGGTTTGACCGCATGATTATACGATGTATTTCTCTTTAGAACCAAAGTAAACCGCGCTATCGGATTTCAGTCGACTATTATGGCTGCCTTACACGAACGTTTATAAAATCCCACATTCCTCTTTGCTGTGTAAACAGACTTTATTTTGTTGCTGGTACCGAAATACATCGCCTATACATCAAAGCATATAGAAGTGACTTGTATCCCTTTGTTTGGCTGACTGCCTTCACCTGCAGGGGACATAGCAAGAATAATCTGCCGTACTAGGTGAAACGAGTTTTTTCGTGTTTTTCAATTGGCAACATGACTTTCTTATGTATGTCTATAACTAATTCTAAGAACTACAAATTTTTGTAATATAGATGTATGTTAAACATAAATTGATTGTATTTGCGACTTTAGGTTTCTATGATTGACCTTTACTCGTTTAGATGAAAACATTCATGATATTGTATACTTTAGCGTACATGATTAAATACATTGTTTATGACTGACTCTCACCTGACTTGTTGCTACATTCAGATCTTTAATACTGTGTAATGCTGCTACTTTGTAATTTTATGTTTATATAATACATGAAAGGCGTGATCGCATGAAACATAATATTTGAAGCATTCTTTAGATGTATGTATTTTTGAGAAGTTCCGTATACATATAATGTTAACACTGACTATATTACATCACTTTCCATTCTTCTATACCAGTGTTTTGTTTTATAACTGCAAGAACACTGTGACCGTACAACTTCATTGTCCGTCCTTCTATACCAGTGTTTTGTTTTATAACAGCACGAACATTGTCACGCGAACCTTCACAGCCTGCATATATAAAAATTTCTACAGCTAATTATACAATAACCTTAATAATGAGTTAAGATATTTTATCGAAACAAATGTTAGATTTTGAAATGAGGCATCTGATTGATCGTTCATACAGTAGTTTATTTTAAGGCGAGAGAAGTTCAACTCAGCCGAGTATAAGAACTAGACTAGAGACGTTCTTCACATTTGTGCACTAAATTCTACCGCTGTGGCAGCTATATATAATATCAAGAAAATCTTTCAGTCTGAACACACCTCCTCGTAAAGGGATTGACCAAACTTAGCATGCTAGCTAGCATAGCAGCTCAAGAGGACACTAAGTTCACGTTAAATTTTCCCATATGAAAAATTAAAATATTTTATAGAATAACCTCTTTATTGTAACTGTAAAAGCTGAGTAGAATAGTTGTAGAAACAAAACTAGCACCTCAGAACATTTTTACAAGTTGAAGATTTCAAATAAATTGATTGATTGATTGATTTAGTGTTTTATGGCACAAAGCAACGAGGCTATCTGCGCCAAACAACCGGTAAAAATGTAGTAAAAGACATAAATGGAAATGAAGGTAAAACAAAAAAAGTATAAAACCAATGTTGACACCTAGTCTACAAGGTTAAGAGAGAAGGCAGAGTGTAAAAAGTTGTAAGGTATTTTACTCTATCAAAAAGGTATAATCATAACCCGCCAGGAAGACTAACAGGCAGGTACAAGACCCACCGTCAGTCACCTGAAGTTGGTCTTTCCAGTCCTGGTTCTGGGTTATGTGTCACAGCGACCAGTATCAAAATGTAAAATAATAGAAGTATTATAAGACACACAGTAAAATCACAACAATGAGTAGCCAAATGTTCAGTAAAAAGAGAAAAGTCACGTAAATGGAGTAAAATTTGTAAAAGTAAATGAAGGTAATAACAAAACAGCAATTAAAACAGAAAATGGTGTAAAAACCAATGGTGACATTCAGTCTTCAAAGTTATAAACTATTTACTCATAGCATAATAATAATGATCATAACCCGCCAGGAAGACTAACGAATAAGTTCAAGAACCACCGTCAGTCACCTGAAGTTGGCCTTTCCAGTCCTGGTTCCGGGTTATGTGTCATAGTAGCTATTATCAAAATGTAATGGGATAAAAGTTTTAAAAGACACTCGGCAAAATCGTAATAAAGAGTAGCGAAATGTCCAGTAAAAAGATAAAAGTCAAGTAAATGGAGTAAAATGTGTAAAGGTAATTGAAGATAAAAGCAAAATGGCAATTAAAACAGGAAATGGTGCAAAAACCAATGACGACATCCAGTCAAAGTTGTAAAGGACAGCCTGTAGCAGAATGGGAATGATCATAACCCGCCAGGAAGACTAACACGTAGTATATAAACCACCGTCAGCCACCTGAAGTTGGTCATTCCGTCCTGGTTCCGGGTTATGAGTCAATATGGCCAGTACAAAAAGGTTGTAAAAGTGTGAAATGATATGCAGTGAAAGTATAATAGTAACTCGCCAGGAAGACTAACGAGTAGTTCAAACAGACAGTTCAAACAGAAGCGTCAGTCACCTGAAGTTGGCCTTTCCAGTCCTGGTGTCGAGTTATTTAATGTTCTGGCCATTGTTTAATGTCACATTGAATGAGAGAGGATAAAACTGTAAAAAAGGATCCACAATTAAAAAGGTGTAATAAATAAATATACCACACTTAAATGAGATTAAAAAGATTAACGGCCATTAAAAAATTAAAAACGTTATTAAGGTGGACAGAGTCACCATCACCAATAACTCTGTCCAATGTTACAGACCGACGCTGGGAAAAAATATGTTTAAAGTATTGCCGTCGTTGAGAATTGTAACGATGGCAAGAAAGTAAAATATGGCTGATAGTGATTTGAGTGTTACACAAACTACACATTGGTGCATCAGTTCCAGATAAAAGAAAATGATGAGTTAAAAAACTGTGACCAATGCGTAGCCTAGTGAGAACAACTTCTTCCCTCCGAACTTTACGAAAGCTAGATGGCCAAACTCCAATTTTGGGTTTGATTTGAAAAAGTTTATTGTCGCGTTGTTCACTCCAAGTGGACTGCCAACTGGCATGGAGCCGAGCCTTGAAGACAACACCATAGTCCATGTACGGAATAGGCATAGGGGTGATGGTGCTGAGGCAGACATATTTAGCTGCCATGTCTGCAAGCTCGTTCCCATGAATACCAACGTGGCCTGGTATCCAGAAATACAGAAATACTGGATTGAAGTAGCTGCTAATGAGAAATGGGCCAGTCGGTTTCGAATATCTGCGAGAATAGGATGTGAGCTAATGTGAAGTGATTCCAAGGCAAGTATAGAACTAAGCGAGTCAGTATAAATATTGCAGTTGGAGTACTGCTCAGCTGCAATATGATCAAGGGCAAGAGATATGGCATACAGTTCAGCAGTGAACACAGAAGCTGTAGAGGGGATTCTGCGTGCAACTACTGACCCATAGCAAACCATAGCAGAGCCCACTGAATTACCTGATTTGGAACCATCTATATAAATGGGAACTGAATGATTGTTTGAAAGATATTCATTGAATAAAAGACGGTACTTCCAGTCTAGAGTATCCGCCTTTTTTAGGTGATTGAAAGAAAGGTCACACTTGGGGGCTGTAATAAGCCATGGTGGGATGCGTCGACCTGTGGAATCTGCAATGTTATCCAAGGACAGACCCAATTCATCCAATTGCGCCCGGATGCGAAGGCCAAACGGAGCAATGACAGATCGTCTGTTCTGAAAAAGTACTGCCCACCGAGGAAGGAAAACACATTTCCAGGTGGGATGCTTTGGTAAGGAACAAAGTTTCGAAGTATATTGTAAAGACAGTTGCAAACGGCGAAGGTGTAGAGGAGGTTCATGAGATTCAATGTATATGCTTTGAACTGGAGAGGTACGGAAAGCTCCAGTGCAGAGTCGAAGTCCTTGGTGATGAATGGGGTCCAGTATCTTTAAGGCCGAGGGTCTGGCAGAGCCATAGACCATTGATCCATAGTGAAGTTTCGATCTAATAAGTGCACGATATATCTTTAACATTGAACGGCGATCTGCCCCCCAACTGGTAGAAGAGAGGACACGGAGGATGTTCAGTGCTCTTGTGCATTTGACCCGAAGCTGCTTTAAGTGTGGTATAAAGGTCAGTTTACGATCAAAGATAAGCCCCAAGAACTTTGTCTCCGGGACCACTGGCAGCAAAACTTCACCGATATGAAGTTCAGGATCAGGGTGAATACCTCGTCGACGGCAAAAGTGCATGTATACAATTTTGGAAAGAGAGAAATTAAAGCCATTCGCAAGAGTCCACTTCTGTACACGATTGAGGGCAGTTTGTAGTTGCCGCTCAATATAGCCCATTCGTAACGGTGAGAGGGAGTTGTTCAGTGATGGCATTTATCTTTATACTGAAGAGTGTGACACTCAATATACAGCCTTGAGGGACTCCAAGTTCCTGTACAAAAGAACGTGAAAGTGCCGAACCTACACGAACTTGGAATCTCCTGTCCATTAAAATTTTTTAAATAAACATGGGTAGATGGCCACGTAACCCATATGTATGGAGGTCTCGCAAAACGCCATACCTCCATGTTGTGTCGTAAGCCTTCTCTATGTCAAAGAATATCGATACAAGGTGTTGGCGGTTGAGAAAGGCCTCTCTGATAGATGTTTCAAGACGAATTAGGTGGTCTATGGTGGAGTGCTGTCGACGGAACCCACACTGGGTGGGCGAGAGGAGGTTGCTTGATTCAAGGAACCAAACAAGACGAGCATTAACCATCCTTTCTAAGGTCTTACAGAGACAGCTCGTCAGAGCAATTGGACGGTAGTTTGAAGGAATCTTCGGATCTTTCCCTGGCTTAGAGAAAGGTAAAATAATAGCCTGGCGCCAGGCATCAGGAAAAACATTCTCCTGCCAAATCCGGTTGAAGATAATCAGAAGGATAACAAGAGAATCAGGAGATAGATGGTGCAGCATGTCATAATGAATATCATCAGGTCCAACAGATCTACTGGCAGACCGATGAAGGGCCATTTTTAGTTCCACCAGGGTAAAGGGACTATTATAGTAAAAAAAAACAGTCCGTTTGAAAGGAAAGAGGTGATCGCTCTGCCCGAGTCTTGATGGCCAGGAAGGTGGAGGAACAAGCAGAAGTGCTAGATACTCGGCAAAAGCTTTCACCTAGAGTGTTAGCGATGTTTCGGACATCAGAGTAAGATCGAGAGGGGAACAGAATTGTAGTGCCCATTAACCTTTCGAATCTTGTCCCATATGATCTTGGAACTGGTGGTAGAAGATATGCTGGTTGTGAACTTAATCCAAGATTCCTTTTGGCTTTGACGTCTTACCCACCTAGCATGTGCTCGGGCCCGTTGGAAAACAACCCGATTTGAAAGTGTGGGATATCTACGAAAAGTATCCCAGGCCCGTTTTTGAGCCTTCCGTGCTAAGTTGCAAGCAGAATTCCACCATGGACAAGGATATCGTGGGAAACGTGTCGAGGTTTTAGGAATACACTGAGCAGCTGCATGTATAATACAATCAGTTACCACTGCAACACAGTCGTCTATTGATGGCTGATTTACGATGGCAGGATCAAGTTCTGCGAGAGCAGTGAAAGTGGACCAGTCTGCCTGATCCAGCTTCCACCGGGGCACGCGGGTAGGGTGGCATCGACCACGGCCAGTTTCCCTCAAAACGATCGGAAAATGATCACTGCCTAGTGGATTACTGTCAACAATCCATGAAAAATGGGAGAATAATGAAGGGGAGCAAACTGAGAGATCAATGGCGGTGAATGACTGACTTGGTGCATGAAAGTAAGTGGAAGAACCAGTATTGAAAAGAGAAAGATTGTGATCAGAGAGCATCTGCTCTACAGATCGACCCCTCCCATCAATAACAGCACTTCCCCAGAGGGGGTGGTGTCCATTAAAATCCCCCAGGATTAGAAATGGAGATGGCAACTGTTCAACGAGAGCATCAAGGTCTGATTGATCATATGCCTCTCCAGGGGACAGGTACAGAGAACAAACAGTGATGGTACGACCCAAGGAAATACGGATGGCTACGGCCTCCAAGGGTGTGTTGAGTGACAAAGACAGGGTGGGCACATGTTGATCAACCAAAAGTGCCACCCCTCCATGTACTCGACCATCACACAACTTGTCATTTCTGTACAGAGAAAACTGCCGAATGGAGACTGTATCAGCAGATTTGAGAAATGTTTCTTGTAGAGAAAGACAAACAGGCTGGTAGGAAGCAATCAGCGTTTTGATATCATCCAGATTAGAACGTAAACCTCGACAGTTCCATTGTATCAAAGTGGCCATTTTTAAGGACGGGCAGGTGAAGTGGTTGGAGAACCCTTCGGTTTACGACCTCGTCTTTTTTCTTTACTGTCTTTCTTCAGAGGAGGTCTATCAACCTCCATGACTCCTGCTCTGGGTCGAGTGGGCAGGTTTTTGTTATTGGAAGAGCAATCAAGTGACTGAGGACGCGGACGAATAATTGTTTTGTTTATTGTGGTGGGAGAAAATGATGTATCAGAAGAAATGCCTGTATTTGAAACTGAAGGACATGGATCTTGAGGTTTGTTGGAAGATATGGGAGGGACAGATATGGGTGTGGAAGTCGATTCATCTACTTTTTTAACCACGGGGGTCAAAAGGCTTTTCATTTGTTTTGAAAACGATTCTCTTGGAGGCACAGAGAGATCTGTCTGCACTTTCACTGTAGTTGTGGAATGGAGTGCAGCAGCATATGTCCGAGATGGGATTGTGGACAGCAATTTCCGAGCCTCAGGATAACTAATGTTATGTGTCGTTTTCAAACGCTGCACCTCTTTTTCCTCCAACCATTTTGGACAAGAATGAAAGTAAGAGGGGTGAGAACCATTGCAGTTGACGCAATGTGGGTTTATGTCACAATCATAGGCATCGTGGTCCTTGCCTCCGCAACGAGCACATGTCAGGGAACCACGACAAGATGTCTTTGAGTGGCCGAATCTCTGACATTGAAAACATCGAAGAGGGTTTGGAATGTATGGCCGAACCCTGCAAATGAGATAACCTGCTTTGACGGTGGCGGGTGCACGTGGTGAAGTGAATGTTAAAACGAGGGTATTTGTTGGCAGTGTAACTCCATCTTTGTGAGTGGAGATGCGCCTCACTGCAGAAACTCCTTAAGTGGAGAGACCAGCGAGAATCTCCGATTCAGGAACATTCTTCAAATCCCTTTCAACAATAACTCCTTGTGAAGTATTCAAAGTAGCATGGGGTGTAACCTCAATAGGTATATCGCCAATTGCCTTTGATTTCAAGAGGAGTTCTGTTGTGGGATGTGGATGTTTCAACCAATATGTCACCAGATCGAAGCTTCTTTACTGACTTTGGAGACCCAGCAAGTCCCTCTAGCCCCTTTTGAATAAAAAAAAGGAGACATTTGCCCTAAAGGTTTTTCGGAAAGAGAATGCAATATCAGAAAATGAGGTACGTGTGCTACTGATGTTGGAGATTGCTGTTCTGAGTATTCAAGACGTGGTCGCTTACCCATTGACTGTTTTTTTACAATTTTATTTAAATTTTTTGTAGGATCCATAGGAAAGAGAAAAGTTTCGGTACTCACTGACCCCACCCACCATGGAGCCCTACAAGGGGACGCACTACAAAGTCATGCAAGGACAATGCTGCAACGCCAGGGTTTCGTGAGCACTATACCCAAACACCAGCATCAGGCACAATGTCCACAACACCCGTTGAGAACTTCCAACACTGGTACTTGGTTGGCTCTAGCCCAGGTGGACCAGCCGATTGACCCAAGTGGGGCCACCCAAGGGCCGCCCGTCTACAGGAATTCGAGGCCAAAGTGGTGTGTTAGGGTTGGACCCCTCAACCACCAGGATCCTCTCCTCCCCTTCACGGGTCGCCACGCACGGCAAACACGTGGGTGGATGTTTAGATCCCAGAGTAGGTAACCAGACAGAACAGAACCTTCCCTGGGAGGTCCCCTCACCACGTACAGGAATCCACTCCGAGAGGATTTCAAATAAAATTTCACTATTTAATCTTGTTTCCAATAATAACCAAACTATACAGGGATAAAATATCCATGTACAATGCAGAGAATAATTATATATTACTGATTTTTTAGGTTCCGCTTTTTATTGATTCACATCATTAAACTCCAGTATATTCTAGTGTTAGAGTAAGTGCCTAATCCCTAATTATAGAAGTATTTTACAATTAAAATATTTTTGGATATTTCTTATTTATTGATATAGAATATAGTTTTTTTTGCAGAAGAAAAATTCAAGATCATTATTAAATTTAACACATTAAATGTCTCAAATTTAGACAGTAAAACCCTTGACCACATCTATACTGTTAAACAGGCTGCTTTGAACGAGAAGTGACAACTTCTTTGCCATTTCTGCGAAGTTCATCAATTCTACTTTTACACCTCATCGTCCCGGCATGGTCAGATAGATAGGGTGCTCAATTTGTGGGTTCGAATCCACGTCACACCAAACATGCTTGCCCTTTCAACAGTGGGGACGTTATAACCTGACGGTGAATGCCTCTGTCGCTGGTTAAAGAGTTGGCGGTGGGTGGTAATGACTAGTTACCTTCCTTTAGTCTTACGCTGCTAAATTAGGGACTGCTAATGCAGATAGTTCTCGTGTAGCTTTGCGCGGAGCTCAAAACAAACAAACAATCTACACCTCGCTTCCCCTGTCTTACAGCAGTTTTTTTATGGAGAATCAATGATACTAAAAAATCCTCGTTGACATTCTGCTCATTTTTAGCCAATTTAAGGGGTTTTCCACATTTTCAAGAGAAAACGGAGGAGGACATTCTCTTAAAAGTAACTTGCGAAATTTAGGGCAAGACATTTCAAAGAGCATTACAAGAGCTTCAGAAAGAAAGCCCATTTTTTGTTTGTTTTTTGAATTTCGCGCAAAGCTACACGTGGGTTATCTGCTCTAGCCGTCCCTTATTTCGCAGAGTAAGGCGAGAGGGAAGGCAGCTAGTCATCACCACCCACCGTAAATTCTTGAGGTACTCTTTTATTAACAAATAGAGGGATTAACTGTCACATTATAACGCCCCGACGACTGAAAGGGGCGAGTATGTTTGGTGCAACGGAGATTTGAACTCACGACCCTCAGATTACGAGTCGAACGCCTTAACCCACCATTATGAACTGAAAGTTCGTTTACTTGTAGATTTTCACTGGATCTGTCAGGCTTTCACCAAGGACAGTGCTGGATTTACAACTTAGCGTCCAAAAAGTTATTCAAATTGCTTATCTACTACTTTGATATCCTTTGTTGTTGTTGTAAAGAATGAAAACAAACTGAATTCACGTTTTTTGTTTGTTTTTAATCTTACCGTGTGAAAATACTATACGTCTTTTTTTGGCATGTTTGCTACTATAACAGCGTGTTCCTCATCACGACTGTGGTAGTATCGTGAACTTGAGACATGAATATGATCTTTCGCAAACACGTTCATTTCATTGTTGAAAATGACTTACTTGGTAGGAATGATTGAAATGCAAAGGAACTTTAGTAAAGTCGAAAGTAAAGAATAAATATTAAAACTTCTGAAGATGGTAGAGTACATTGATTGGTTGGTAAGTGTGTGTGTTTATTATTTTCAGAATTGCCGGCTTTTTACGTATGATTTTTGTTCTTTAGTGTTTTTGTGTGCCATCTTGTAGCTTAAGTTATTTAATAGTGTGGTATGAAAGATGGAAAAAATACCGCAAAGTTCTCAAATGTACGTATGTTTATATTATGCCGCCCGACATTTAGAACATTTCACCCTTTTCTGCCCCCCCCCTCCGTGAGCCAGCAGTAACCCTAGGCCTTACAACGCTAAAATTTAGGGTTGAATAAAATGTTAACAACTCACTGTGTGCCCTTTCACTAAAAAACTAACATCCTTTCTCCATCGTACTTGGGAAAAGGCCACTAAATTCTAAGTGGATGGTTGTCATTTCACCCAAACGTAGCTGTTTCATCTGGTATCATTAAAACTTTGTAGTAAAAAATAACTAATTTCAGAGAAAATTAACCACGTAAATTAGAAAGTGGTATAAAAATAAATAAATAATTGGACATTTTTATTTACGAGTTTGTAATTGAGTCACTCATATTTTGATATATCAGACAGACTACGATAGATTAACTTGTCATTAATAAACAGACGACCTAATACCAGTCTTACCAAATTTGCAGTGACAGCAGATATACGATGATTTGCAAGAGGAAAACAAGAACAAAACAGGCTAAATTTTTTGTAAAATTTTGTAATTTCATATATAGTTGGATTTTATGTGCATGCACATTTTATGCGAACAGAACCATTTTGGCTCAGATTACCATATGACAAAATTCATGATAGTATGAACTCAAAATCTGGTAATCTTGGTCTTTGTGATGGTGGACTTTTGCACATCTGCTTTATGTGTTTGTACATCCGGCTTGTTAACTACTTAGTAACGCCCGGTCCTGTGGAATTTCGAGAGATTGTGATATGGTGGTCCCAAAAACAATCATCTCTTAGATCTTCTTTTCTTTTTGACCCAATCGGTCATAGTTGAACTGGATTAATTTGTAGATAGCGAGAGAAAGACAACAAATCATTAAATACAAACCAGTTCAGCTGTAAATGGCTATAAAATGGACAAGACTAAGAGAGGATTAGTTTAGAATTGCCATATCATAATGTTTAAAACTACCATTGGGTCATGCATTGCTTAGGATTCAAAATGTTGGGCTTTGTTTCTTGTAATCCATGGTTTTTGTGCCATTTCCACACTGGAACGAACATATATATCTAGAAAAATGGCGCAGCAAACTTTACGTTATGAGAGTGATGGTCAAATTTTACTATTAGAATAGAAAAGCCCAAGTTATCGTCCTGTTGATCTTGTGCATATTTGCATAAATATCCAAAACAAAGAGTTAATAAAACTATTATTTACTTAAAAAAAAAAGTCTGAGAGCGAATTTGGAAACTTTCCAAAATACTACTTACAAAATCTGCTTTCTATTCATATCGTTGTGTTGATAATTCTAATAATGATACTGAGCAAGGTATGTTTTTTAAAGTTTCGTTTGGTGTGTTTGTGAATATGACGTTTTGCAGATGAAGGTATGTTAAGCCTATTCTGTTTTCTGGTTTATATGTACATTTTTGGCATATTAACAGATTCCTCTCAGTGATGTCGAGAAACCCACTTGTTGAGAATTTTATATGCAAAAACGGCTCGTTTTGGGTTCAGAAAATATTTTAAATAGAAGAGCGAACAACGTTTCGACCTTCTTCGGTCATCGTCAGGTTCACAAAGAAAGAGGTAACTGACCGGAAGCTGACCACATGTTTGGAAGGGGTTGTATAACTGAGTGTCGCAATGTAGAGGGCGCGGTTAGATGTTTGAATATATAATAATCTATAATATTAATATAGGTATAATGGCGTTCCTTTATATTGGTTTATTTTGGGTTTAAGTTGTTGTATAAGTAAGGCTTCTTTAATTTTTCGTTTGTTTATGTTTGTTTCTTTATTTAGTATTTTAGTGTTTTCTATGGTTATGTTGTGTCCATTTGACTTGCAGTGTTCGAAAACGTGTGAAGGTGACTTTTTATGTTCTTTGAATCTGGTATCCATTTTTCTACTTGTTTCTCCTATACAGAAGTCGTGGCAGTTGTCACATTGTATTTTATAAATAATGTTGGTGTGGTGTTTGTCAGTGTAGTTCTTACATAGTATAGACCTCAGTTTTGTGCCTGGTTTTTGAATAAATTTAGTGTTAACTGGAATGTTATATTTTGTTACTAGTTTTTGCCAAATGTTGGTTATTTGTTTGCTGATGTCAGGAATATATGGTATACAGCAGTACATGGTTTCGTGATTTTTTGATTCGTGAGATATATTCACTTTTGTTGGTTGATTTTGCTTTCTGTCTAGGTGTGTGCGTATAATGTTTTCTACGGTTTGTGGAGGAAACTTATTGATGTTGATGAAGTATTGTTTTATTTTGTCTAATTCATCGTTAATTTTATCTGGTGAGCACAGTTTTATGGCTGTGTTTATCTGGTTTCTTAATATGTTGAGTTTTTGTTTTGTTTCATGTGCTGAGTCCCAAGGAATGTATAGTCCAGTATGGGTGATTTTTCGGTGGATTTCTGTTTTGAATTGTATGTCGGTTCTTATAATTTTGAGGTTAAGAAATGATATTTGATTGCTTTCTTCCTGCTCACATGTGAAGTTAATGTTGGGATGTATAGAGTTAATGTGAGTGAAAAAATTAAGTATGTGTTCTGTAGATTTGAATCCCGCAACCGTGTCATCTACATATCTGTACCAGTATAGTGGTGGATGTAATGCAGTATTAATTGCTTGTGTTTCAATTTGTGTCATAAAAATATTGGCTAGAACTGGTGATACTGGGTTGCCCATGCTTAGGCCATTAGTTTGTATATAGTTTTGGTTGTTGAACATGAAGTTTGTCTTTATTGTGGTGAATTCTATGAGGGTTGCTAACTGGTTACTGGGAATGTCTATAATTGGGTTAGGGTCTCGAATATAGAGTTCTAAGGCTATCTTGCAGGCTTCTGTTGTTGGAACTTCTGTGAAGAGGGATATAACATCGAAACTGGCCATTAAGGCTTTATGATTAAGTTGATTTAGATTAGACTTGAAATTAAAAGAGTCTTTGATGAATGAGCTGGCTGATGTTGCATATTTGGAGAATGCCCATGCTATGTATTTACCAAGATTGTAATTAAACGATTCATATGTTGACATTATTGGTCGTAATGGACAATGTGGTTTATGAGGTTTGGGGATGCCGTATATTTGCGGTGTGCGTGAGTCGGTTTTACGTAGGTAGGAATAAAGTGTTTGTGAAATTGTGTTGGCTTTATAAAATACAATGTGACAACTGCCACGACTTCTATATAGGAGAAACAAGTAGAAAAATGGATACCAGATTCAAAGAACATAAAAAGTCACCTTCACACGTTTCGAACACTGCAAGTCAAATGGACACAACATAACCATAGAAAACACTAAAATACTAAATAAAGAAACAAACATAAACAAACGAAAAATTAAAGAAGCCTTACTTATACAACAACTTAAACCCAAAATAAACAAATATAAAGGAACGCCATTATACCTATATTAATATTATAGATTATTATATATTCAAACATCTAACCGTGCCCTCTACATTGCGACACTCAGTTATACAACCCCTTCCAAACATGTGGTCAGCTTCCGGTCAGTTACCTCTTTCTTTGTGAACCTGACGATGACCGAAGAAGGTCGAAACGTTGTTCGCTCTTCTATTTAAAATATTTTCTGAACCCAAAACGAGCCGTTTTTGCATATAAAACAGATTCCTCTGTTCACAGCATCACGGAGTTATGATTTCACACTGGAAGTGACGTGTAAAGATGTGAAAGAATATTACGCATGACATATCAGCAGAGATTTTATCAACAAAACTATATAGACATCTTAATACATACACGTGCTACTGTCAGAAGTTGCTAAATGGCGTCTGTATGTACAGACCAGTCTGCTTGATATCGTTCGCATGTACATGTTTTATGTTGGACTTGAAATATTCCCACTGTTTAATTGCAATGAGAGTGATATACAATTTAAATAGTGTACTTTAGAAATATCTTGCTAACAATGCTTATTTTCAAGTTTCATTCTATATTTAAGTATGTAAATTTCACTTTCAGTTATATTTGTCAGAAAAAGTTTTTATTACAGTACGAATATAAACTAGGTCGGTAATATTAAACAGTTTATTGAGAAATTCACTTGCATTCCTCATAGTATGCAACTCGATCTACAGAGAAAAGAAATGTTAGAATGAGAAAGTGAAAAGAAACGGCTCGAATCACTTTTTTTCTTTAATAAAAGTGATATAATTCAATCAAATTTCACATGAAAATAAATAATTCTACGTTCATATATGCTAAGTTTATAAATTAAATTGTCTAAAGAATTGCCATGAAATTTCTGACTACAATATTGTCTTTAGAATAGATGTTTGTCACTTTTTTGTATTTGGTAATACGACGACAAAAATACGTTGGATAAAAAAATTGAATTAAATGATTGTGGAAGCTACATCTGCTTACTGAAAAAAATTCAGAAAAGGCGAGGTCACTTCACTGACCTATTCTTTTGAGTGATGGTGTGCTTAAACTAAAGGCCCTTATTACTTGATATATTTCTATTGGCACCCAAAAACTTGTAAAATAAATTTTTCATCTGTGCTTATGATTTATAGAGGTCGTACAAGTTTTAAGTTACGTGCGCGGATTGTTAAAGTCACATGTGTACACAGTACAGTTTTTTTTACACACATACATTACGTTTCGAAGTAATCTTGTTTTGTGTGAACTCAAGGCCTCCGTTGACTACGTGTCGCTAGCGTGGGTGAAGGCTGTCCTAGCGGAGAGTTCTTGGAAATCTCCTTAAGGAGGGCATTCGACTTTGGATAAGGAGGCGTTTTGTTCAGAGGCGTTTTAATACACAGACTGAATATCAGTAGTATATACTTGCATATAAAAACTTCGGTTAGATAATGAATGACCAATCATATGTCTCGAAATAGAACTCGCACGTAGAAACTGGAGCTTGTTTGTAACCCTAAAAACTTAACGACAAACAGTGTTCCAGGAAAAACATCAGAATACTTAATTGCAAGTGGACTGTTTATTCGGATTACTGTTCTTTGCGTGTGGCTCGAATGAAAAGAATCTTTCATAAATTGGTTTCAGTTAAAAGTTGAGAAAAGAATTCTGCTCCACTGCGAAGATAATTTTTCAAATACAGTACTAAACACTCGAGAATTCTACTGGGAAATAGATGTTTACAAAATAGCTTATTTATACACGTGCCAAGAGTATCAATCATTAATGATGTCTAGTCTGACTAACTTAGTAAATACTGAATAAAAATCACTAATGTCAATAACGTAACTCTCGGACAGAGTAGTAAATGGACTTTTATGACCGAATTGTAAACGGTTTCTTAGAGACGGAATTTGTCGTAACTTTTACAATAATTACAAATATACAAATGTTACAAAGTTCTTAAAAATTGGCAGTAGTTGCAGGTAAGATAAGTACGGATAAATGTATTTTATTTAGCATTTATTTGAAATCCATTATCAGATCTCGGCAAATTGTAACAAATATATAATGTTAAGAAATGTAAAATTGAATACAAATGTTTTAATCTATAGTTGTTAAGTTTATTACTTCACAGGCTTTATCTTGTTATCTTGTATGCGAAGCGGCAACTGAGTGAACGTAATTGTATTGTAAAGACACTGATGTAAGAAAATGTTGCCTTTACCCTACTACTATTGTCAGCGGAATTGGTTGGTTATGTTATCGAAAATATTTTAGAATAGTGGTGACTGAAAAATGCTCTGGCCCGTTGTGTACGTTATTTGTAATACCAAAGATAATTACACACGATTAACAAAATATTCTGAATCAAAATTTAAAGTATATTTTATCCCAATTGTTGTTATTTTATTGTGTGGTTAACATTAGGCGTTGTACGCAGTCTTCAGTTACTTTGTAAATTAGGTTATATTCTGTGACGAGGAGTAAAAATACGCTTATAAGATGCTGAATTCCTGTATATATAACCTGAATATGAGAATCTTAAGGATATTTGAAAAATATATAGATGAGTGCAAGTTGCTACAAAATGAAGCTAACTTTCAACATCTCCATGTTCTGACATTACAGTCTATTCCACTACGTTCAGTCATACTATGTCCGTCGACCATTTATATTGTAGAAGCTTTTGCCTTAATGCTATTATGTTCATAGTATACACTTCCTTACGTGCTCTCCATAATCTATCAACCTTACTAGAACATCTTTTTCCCAGCGACCTTTTCAACAGTTTTATTGCATCCGTAGGCGATTTGATTGGCATGTCTTATTTTTTTTTGGAATAGCATAATTACTCGTTTCGTTATCCAGTTTTTTGCGACGTTTGAACAGATATATCCTGAAAGTAACTTAAATACTCCTGACTTGTGTCTTTTCCTGGCGAAGATCGTACTTGATTATGTTGTGCATTGTTGCCTTGTATACATGGATAGTTTTAGCCACTGATTTTTGTGTTCGTGGACTCTTGTGTGTTACTAGTAAGTGCTTACCATTGGTGAGGGATGACTTGTTGCAGGTCTCTTTCTCGATTCTCCAAGCTAACCCATATTAATATCTTCCCACTGCCATTACATACAGGAGGAATATTTGTCATGGAAATTCCAAATCTCTGATCTTAACACATTTGTATGATTTTAATGTGCGAGTATTTTGCACTAGTAGGAACTATTATGTACAATAGTAGGGGGAAGTTGGACAAAGTGAATTTGTTTATAATTATAGACTGGATATTTTCATTTAGTTCTGAGCATTGCGTGTATAATGTACGAGCTAGCAGAATGAATTTATTTACTGTTCGTTTTATTTTATAGTTGCCAGAACTTCCTTTGAGTATAACATATATAATATAGTCCGATCTAAATCTAAGCGCAATCGTTTTTAGTGAGATTTTTTATTAGCCAAAAATTGCATACGTTTAACTACTACAAGAATGCGACTAATGATACATCCACTAAAAAGGATTAAAAAAAGAACTGTTGAAGCGATATTAGATGTTATAAATATACGTGTCTAGAGGTTTAATATTAATAGCTTAATGCTTTTGAGAAATATATTTGTATGTAATACTACTGCTTACGTTGTATAAAGCTACACAAGGGGGTAACTGTACTCTGTCCCCCGCAGGTAGTTGAACCCCGTATTATAGCCCTTTTGATCCCCAATCTTATCGCTGTCTCACTGGAAGTAAATAAACAATTGATTGGTGTTGTAAAATCTATTTATATAAAAGCGTGACCAATATTTTTACTGATTAAAAGAAATCCATTGATAAATGAATATATAAATTTCTTTCCTTTTTTTGCTGCTAGGAATTATTTTGATGTGGAGAATTAAGTTTATGACTTTTAAATAGTGGTATAGCATGGAAGGATAAGTAACAAGCGATTCATTTTAATAATCTGAGATAGAAGAGGAAGAAAACTGGCTTGTGCTCTTAACATGCTATCATTTACTGTAACACTACGAGGTGAGGTTACTTTTATATCTTCGTTGTTACGCAATATTCCAGCCATTGTATTTATTTGCCCTGAGTATTTTGTTTGCTGAAGTATGACAAGTGATTCATTCTTCTCTCATCTTGTTAAAGCCAGCTGTTATAAAATTTAGCCTTTTTATTGAGGGAAAAAAATGTTGAACTGGTAACATTTGAGACGTTTCTTAGAATGATTTCAACCATTGTTAAATTCTTGTAGTCAAATAACGCACTCAGTATATCTGAACATTCAATTATGGAAGTGAAGTAATAAGATGATAATGTTAACTTAAGGTTTTCCCGGGGTAATGTGATAATCTATATATTGAATTGACCGGAATTATATCATGCTTGCATTCTAAGGTCACTGTAAAGAAGCCTTTAATGTTTTTTTTTTACTTTAGTGAGGTCTGTTTAAAGAAGCCTTTGTAATATCTGGGCTTCTAAACTTTACTAAGTCACTGTAAAACAAGAACAAAATCTCGTATAGTGACTGTGCATCTAGACTGTAGTGAAGTCAGAGTAAAGACGTTTGTGCTTAGTTGTTTGGCTTCTGTACTTTTGAAGTCACTGTACATAAGCCTGTGTAATATCTGGACATTTAGACTTTACGCTCATGTCTAGGTAGACATAAAAGACTGATACCTATTTTCTGTTAGGAGAGGAACTGTACGAAATAAATATGAAATGAACAAATTTATATAAATTATGTATAGTCAGTCTTTCTGTGCTCAGAGATGAGAAGTGAGAAATAAGAATAATAATGTTTGTAACATTTTTACTTTGTGCTATTTTAAACGTCATGTCGTAAAATGTGTAACAAACCGGTTTCTACTTCAGTCATATGAACTTAATAATTAATGATGAAATATTTAGCCCATTTGAAAGACAGAAGCAGTGGTGGGGTTGACTTTTGTAACAGACATAAATATATACATATATCTGTTTATTATTGGTACTGAAATTCTCTATTTTTAAACATAAGATAAAAACATACATAAATTTTTGTCAAAAATTTGATCCAAATAATCCAGTTTCTTTCTTTTTATGTTTAGAACTGCATGTGTGTTTGGAATGATGGATCATGTTTCGTATTGTTCCGGACTTTCTAATGAATTAACGTGGTAGACAAGGGGGTTGGTCGATAGGTTTTTAAAACAGCTATAAATAGCCGAACTGACATTTAGTAAATATATATACAGTTAATGTTTATAGCAAAAGAAAGCTGATAGTTTTTTTGTGTGTTTATATAAACGTAAGTAAACCGCTAAGCACCATCACATTGTGGATGTTATTATCAGCGCAAGGAGTGTCTAGTGCTATCGACCCCTACAGCAGTTCTTGAGCTAGAGGTATCCGAGAATCTGAAACCCGGTCGTGGTGAGTGAGGCCCGCTAACAGGGTTTTTGTAATTTTCAGTGGAATTTTTGTAATCATATGGCGTCAATACGGAGGAAAGAGAATACATCTCTGGGTAGCTACACGCTCTGTCAGTTGCGAATACAAGCGGTTGCACCAAGAAACCTAAAAAGCTCCCCCCCTCCCCCCCTCAAAAAAAGAAGGGGAGTTAAACATTATGGTTACTGAGGCATGTTTTTTTCTCGTAGTATAGTAAACGTCTTCCAAATAAGCTCTCATTTGTTAGGAGTTTTAAAAACTTTGTTCAAGAACCTTCTCAAGGTGTGGCAATTATCTGAAAGTGCTTTGGTTTGCATTATTTCTAGTCGGTCTTGATTTGTTCGTCAATGGTAGAATATGCTACTCACATTCCGTTGCTCTTCGATCGTGATGTATCTGGTTAGTTGGTCAATATAATTTTTAAGAATGTACTATTACGCAGTTGTGTTTCATATTTTTAATCAGTTAATTTTCTTGTGTCGTTTAAAATATTATTTAACACAAATATTTGTAAATTTCTTTAATTTTGCAGTTTTTCATTACAAATTTTGCCGGTAGGCGTTTCGTTTTAACGTTAACTTTTTTTTCGAAATAAGTCTGATGGAGAATTTAAAGAAATTTTATAAAGATTAATTGTTAAGATTAAGCCAGATTCTGACTAAAATACCCTAAAATATGAAAAAAAATCTATTTATAGTGTTCCAAGTGTCTGTGTGTCTAACACTAAAAATAAATGGTAATCGGAATGTATAAACTTCAGTTATGACATAAAAATCATTATTAGAGAATAATGCTAACCATCTCTCAACTTTCAGTTTATCGATATGCATATTTTGATGATTACGCGTGTGATCTAAAAATACAAACAGTTATGCAGTTTATGCTGTGTACTTCCTTCACACATAATCTCACGTAATTTATTCTTAGTTGTCACTTTGAAGTGATTTGTTGTTAAATGCTTCAAATCGTTCGTGAACCTTGGCTAGATCTCAAAAAAAAACATTAGGGTGTTCCATCAGAAGAATGTTAGTTGGCTTATCACGTCACTGAAAGGAGACTTTTTCAAATTGAGTACAAGAGTCGAAGTGACGTCATCGGGATGTGGAATTACTTTCAAACTAATGGTTTTCCGTTCGACTAAACAACACAGTCCACATTCACAAAATACAACAATGAAAACTGTTGTCTGTTGGCTCTCGCTTGCAGCAGTTGGATGATACCAGCTTCGAGATAGAATAAGATAGTTCTTTACATTGTAGATTGTTTTTCAATTTCACCTTTCATACACCGCGTTAAAATAGAAAAAAAAAAGATTATAGTTTTTACATAGTTCCAGAAATGTTAAATTAAAATCTGGAGAAATGAAAATACATATTTTTTTATACTTTTTTTTTTTACTTGAGATACAAAGGAAGTACTTTTAACATTGCATATATACCTATGCGTTTTAAAGAATTGCAAAACATCACAATAGCACAAAGTATCCACTCACAACGTAACAAATTCAATGTGAAAATTCAGAAATATTATCCAATATTTGCTTGAAAAGATTATTTTCGTGCTTTGGATGTCAAATGAACTCTCAGAAATACGAGTCAGTCATGCTACGATTTGTTGCACAACGTCGTTTGTTACATGTCTTAAAAAAATAAAAAATATCCCTTGTTTCCCCCATAAAAATTTCTTCAAATTTTAATTCATATTTCTGAAACCAGGATTAAAAGCAACATTAAAATATATTTTTACATTTGAACGAGGTGCATGAAACAGAAAAAATCCAAGAAATATTTAACACAAACACACACGTTTAAAGGTTACATATAAAAAATAACCATAAAACAGTTGTTCTGCTATATAATATCAAATAATGAAATAGGCAAAATTCCATAACATTATTTACGTATCTAATTTAATTTAGGTTTCTGTATGGTGATTTAAAATGGTCCCAAAACCTCATAGAAATACTTTTTTTTATAGGTTTGTCTATTTTTTGATATAAAAAACGTGATTTTTTGTTTTCAGTATTCACTGCTATACACAATAACCAAATACACAGACGTGTATACCACGTCAATGTTTCTCGTTCACTGAAAATCATTCGTTGAATATTACACGTGAACATCTTATCTTTTATCGAGCCGTCTAAAGTATTCATTTCAAAGTTAATAAATATAACTAATTCACGATTCAGTGTTCTAAAGTAACTTGTACAGACATTTGAAAAACTGGCATTATTTTATACCTATTTTAGGCAATATTTCAGACAGCTACTCTTTATCAGATAAAAACAAAAAAATGTTTATATGCATGTAACAACATTCTGCACATGTCATCAAACTAATGAGTCAGTGTTCATATTATGTAGGTTTATAAGTGTGTTGGTCACCGGTTTTAAAGTACGTTTAACTTTATCTTAAAGGCTGAAATAAACACGTGGGCCGTTCGCTGTTTGTAAGAGAACGTTGTATAACATGTGATGATGTGTTAAAGAACGTTCAACTTAACTCCCACCTTCTTCGACATAAAATACAAACCTAAAATCCGTGTTTTTCTCAAGGTCGTGTCCTCTAGTGACTGGAAGCTTCTGCTTTCGTATATAGTTAAGAATTTGGCTGTATTAAAACTGAAAAGGGCCCGTCGTATATACTAAATGCTACAGTTATTCTAATGTTGG
Source organism: Carcinoscorpius rotundicauda (assembly GCA_011833715.1). Lineage (NCBI taxonomy): Eukaryota > Metazoa > Arthropoda > Merostomata > Xiphosura > Limulidae > Carcinoscorpius > Carcinoscorpius rotundicauda. Next base: position 108,324,332 of record CM022393.1, read on the forward strand.
AATTTGATGTCCCTGGTTTCGTTAAAGTACAGTATTCCAGACTTTAATTATTGTTAGGGTTTTATTTAGTCACTTTCTGTTTAGCAAAAATTTCGAATGAATCTATGAGAAGTAATTTATTTGTCACCAAGGTCGAGAATTTATAAGTAAAAACAAATAAAGTTAATTATTACTGTTATTAATAGATGTATTGTTAAGCTTTTTTCTAAGGAAATATTTGTACGACGTTTTAGTTTAACCATTCTTTTTTTCTGACAGGCTTAAGGTCTTTTATGTGTTGGGTCGGGCGTGGCCTAGTAGCCAGCATGCTTGGACTGTGAATTCGAGAATTCATTGTTTTTTACCTTTTTCTGCACAAATGCACTGACCTTTGGAGCAGTGGGTGGATCATATAAGAATAGTCCAAAAGTGGGCGATGGGCGCTATTGATTAGTTTCTTTTCTTCTTGTCCATTAGTTGAAAAGTAGGAACGGCTATGCTAAGATTGCCTTTATGAAACTTTGAGTGAAATTTTGAAATAATTGTGTCCTTGGAAGAAAAGTGTGTGTGTATTTGCGTGTAAATGCAATCGCATTTTATAGAAGTGAAAATGTGAAGGTATTTGTTAGAAATGCGAAAGTGGTTATTTTCCTAGTCTGTTGTAAGTGATTTGAATGGTTAGATAATTTGTCTTCATAGAAATTTACGAAGTCTTTGCAACATTTCAGGATATAAAGTTCTATGCGTGTAATTTATTTTAATGGTTACCGCGATAACAAATCCAGTTTGAGCAATAAAATACCTTACAGTTTTATCGATAATTTGTTTCCATATTTATAAAGAATATCTGTGGTAATTCAGTGCACACCATGTACTTAAACCGAAACTAAAAACCAAGGTAGATGTGTATAGATCGTTCTATAGTTACACGAGTCTAAGTTATCAAGTGCTTGTTTATTCGCTTTTTTGACAATTTTAACATATTTTTAATCGTCTGCTGCTATATCAACGGAAAATGGACTTCATTTCTGGTTATTGAATCTTTAGGTATCTTTAGTTACTTTTCGCGTTCTTTCTATGTACACGTGGTAAATGAGGAGAGTAAAAGTATGATTTTATTATGTGGGGTTCGCTTTTTTGCTACATTCTAGTAGCATTCCTTGCGTGGATATTTCGAAGAATAACAAAGTAAAAGTTACATACACATGAAGGTCGGGCGTCACTTGGTAGTAAATGTGCTGGTCTTTCGTAAGGATCATAATTTGCCTACAGAAATTGCTCTACGCAATTTCGGGTCTTGAGTGCGTTATAAGAGTAACGTTCAAACATAGCTATTCGTTTACTGTAACCAAAGAAACTTGGTGGTGCGTTCTGTTAAAAAGCTGCTTTCCCGCTGGTATACGAGGTCAAAATCATGGACGCTAGCTGTATGTAGTTTTGAGTGAAAATTTGAAACAAACTGTATACGTGACGTCACTGAATAAAGGGCGTGAGTAGGAACTGCAAAGAATCGCCGATATTTTTTTAAGAAAAAGAGCCTTAAAAGCATACTTATTGGAGGTGATTTCAGACCACAACCATATATATATAATTTGAGGCCTGGTACGACTAGATGTTTAAACACTCGACTCGCCATCTGCGGGACTCGGGTTCGAATCCCCGTCCCATCAAGCTTGCTCGACCTTTCAGTCATGGGGCGCTATAATGTGACGGTCAGCCCCACTATTCGTTGGGAAAAGAACAGATGACCATCGTGTAGTTTTGCGCGAAACGTAAAACAAATGAAATTGTCTTATTTGTCAGGGCCCGGTGTGGCCAGGTGGTTAGGATGCTCGACGCTGGCTCGACAACTCTTGGATTACTCTTTTCGAATTCCTGTCACTCGAAACATGCTCTTCATTGCAGCAGTGGGAACGTTATAATGTTATGGTCAATCCTATTATTCGTCGGTAAAAGAGTAGCCCAAGAATTGGCGGTAGGTGGTGATGATTAATTGCCTTCCCTCTTGTCTTACACTGCTAAATTAGGGACGGCTAGCGCAGATAGCCTTCAAGTAAAAATAAAAAATAAACTTTTTGTCAGGTTGTTTTAAAGTTAGCTATATTGTCGGAGTCGTTGAATGGGCTCTCGTTTGGTCGGGTTTTATGTATACTGATGTAAGTTTTTCAAGAAACATTCAAGCTACAATAGTACTCCAACAAAACCACGAGTAGCTACGTATTCAGCATGTAAGTTGTACTCTGTTATTATTATTATTATTCTGCGGCTTAACGGCTCCAAGTTCTCCTTTCCCTGTTTTTTTCAAGTGCAAACTTTTAGCTCATAACCTCGTCATGTCTTGACGAATTTGAGATCTAATGATAGTTTAGGACTCCGCAGTAAAACCCTTTCGATTGATGTATTTAACCTTGTCCAAATTCTCGTATATTAATTTATTCTAATTCTGCCTTTTTTTTTTTTTTAAAGAACTTCAGTTTGAGGTTGTATTGACAGAGATTCTGATGAGTAATAAAATTGAATTGATTATAAGCGCGGCTCATGCTTGATATTGCTGGCGCACAAAAATATAAGTGAAAAAGTAAACAATAAAAAATTTCAGTTTCTTTACTCCAATCTTTCATGAAATAATTTCAAGTATCCCGGCTATTGAGGATTCTCTGTTGTTAATATATCTGTTATTATTACTTTTTTGTATTAAAGATTATTTTGCTTTGTTATTTTAGTACATGGATTTAGGTCCAACCAAAATCGTTTAAGTGGTTTTAACCTAGCGCGGTCTTATTGGGATTGGCCCCCCAGTGGCTCAGCGGTATGTCTGCGGACTTGCACGCTAAAATCCGGGTTTCGATACCCGTGGTGGGCAGAGCACAGATAGCCCATTGTGTAGCTTTGTGCTTAATTCAAAACAACAACAACAACAACAACTTATTGGGATTGTGATAAAAATATCGCTAACAGCAAGCATACTTAAATAATAAAAGAATGCTCTGTGATCTTTATATGTAAGAACTTAAAATAAATTGTAATAAGCAGTACTCAATACCAGACTAATTTTAAATTATTTCAAATCTGTGTATATTGGTAGCTTTCTTTTGTCAGAAATCAGTATTAGTTATAATTCATTAAGTACATGATTAAACTATAGATTGTGCTGTTGTTTAGAATATAGGTATTCATATTGTTTCTGGGAAGAGTAATATGATGAAATAACAATTTGCAAAGAGTTCGCTACAAGCTTTATTTCGAGAAAATGTAACATTTATGTTTATTTTCATTAAATTCATATGTAAACTTTAATCGTCTTTTTCCCCTCGATATCAGTTATTTGGTTAATTTTTTTTAAAACTATCATTTGTGTTATTTCATAAGAAAATTTCTGTTTGGTAAAAATTTAAATTTTTTTATAGATTTTCAAGGTAAATAACTAAAAAAACCACAATATCTTCACCTCTCAAATAGAAACCAAACAAATAATGAAGTTTCGATTACACATGAGTAGCTCAAAAGCTAGGGGTTGGTGATGTTTACTAAATCCCTTCATTCTTGATTATTTATTCTACATTGTCTTAGTTTGTACTTTTATCGAGTACTTTTTAACTTATGAAAACAAAATAATAATGAATAATATAGTGTTCCCTTCCCCCCAAATTTTCATATGTAACCACTTAAGTAAAAATGAATATTATTAGTTTAGTCAAGTTCAGAGTGAAACAGTTTTCGTTCAAGGAATCTATTTGTATAAATAGTGTCTTAAGCACAACTAGTTTCATTCATGCACGTTTCATTCGGCTGAAAAAACCTGGCCTAAAGGTTAGCAGATGTAGTGAGGTTGGTATATGCACTACATGGCCAAAAGTTTGTAGACATCCTTTCTAACTAGTGGGTTCGGCTATTTCAGCCACATCCATTGTTAACAGGTACATAAAATCAAGCATACAGCCATGCAATCTCCATAGACAAACATTAACAGTAGAGTAGGTTAAACTGAAGAGCTCAGTGACTTCCAACACGTCAGATCGTCAAATTTCTGCTCTGTTCTGCTCCGGTCAACTGTAAGCGCTTTCATTGTGAAGTGGAAACGTCGAGGAGCAACAACAGCTCAGCCGCGAGGCGGTAGGCCACACAAGTTCATAGAACTAGAAGGGCGAGTGTTATAAAGTGCGTAGCGCATAAAAATCATCTGTCCACAGTTGCAATGCTCACTACCGAGTTTCAAACTGCCTCTGGAAACAACGTCAGAACAATAACTGTTCGTAGGAAGCTTCACAAAATGGGTTTCCACAGCTGAGCAGCTGTACCCAAGCGTAAAATCACTATGTGCTATGCCAAGTGTCAGCTAGAGTGGGTAAATCACATCGTCATTGGACTCTGCAGCATTGGAAACACGTTTTCTAGAGTATGAAGCAGACATCACTATCTGGCAGTCTGAGGGACGAATCTGGGTTTGGCGAATGTCAGGAGAACGCTACCTGCCTGAATGCATAATGCTAACTGTAAAGGTTTTGAGGAGGAATAATGGTATGGGGCTATTTTTCATGAGTTGAGCTGGATTCTTTAGATCTAGTGAAGGGAAATATTAATGCTACAGCATACAATGACATTCTCGAGAATTGTGTGCTTCCAGCTTTGTGGCAACATTTTGGGGAAAGACCTTTTTTGTTTCGGCATGACAATGCCCACGTGCACAAAGTGAGGTCCATAAAGACATAGTTTGCCGAGGTTGGTGTGGAAGAACTTGACTGACCTGTACAAAGCACGTATGGGTGCGATAATCAAGTGTCCACATATTTTTGGCCATGTAGTGTATATTGTTATACACTATTCATTACTTACACTTAGAATTTCTGACTAATAATTACATTACGTAACACAAATTTCGTTTCTGGATAGTATGTGTTATTTCTTAGTTGCTTGTGTTGTAAAAGTACAGAAAATTGCCATTATTCTCTTTAAACTCTGCTCTTGTGATGTGGATAATGAAATTTAGAAATTAACCTATTTTCTATGTAGAAACAGGCAAATTTGCACATTTTCATTTTTATAAGATCTGAATAAAACAATATATATGAATCAACATTTACATGCATGAATACTAAAGTTGTACAAAACGAACAAAAATGTTTAGAAGTGAGTAGTTTAGTTTTTCGAGATTTGCTACTGTAATGTAAATAACTTTCACGTATCAGCCCCCAAATATAGTCTCCCATCATGTTTTCGTTATACGCTCCCAGCTCCCAAAAGCAATGATTGAATAGAAAAATAGGTCTTTTCCATTTACTTTAGACTGAAGCAATTGGAAAATAATACTTTCTGCCCAGGAATAAGAAAAAGTAAAAATTTTGTGACGTGTTGTTATCGCACGTACAACCAAAAACAACTTGGTTATAATTTGTGTTTTGTGGATTAGGTTTCCTTGGTGAAGGAGCGAGTGGGTGTATTGAAAGTAACCAAGTTTTCCAGCGTCAACTGGTATTTGATTGAATAAAAATTATATCTATACTTCATTATTCAATACAAACTTAAAAAAAAACTTTCTCGCACCGCATCCAAATGAAAAAGTTAAACTAACGCTGAGGTCGTTGAACTTTTGACGTTCTGTTTGTGTTCTTAAATTATTTACAATAGTTTTTGTTCTAATATAGGAACGTACAGAGTGTACTTTGAAATAATGAGGTGGCCTCAATCAGAGGAACTGTAGTAACAGCAGTTCTCACGATCATATAAGTGTTTTGAGCTGGTCTATTCCATTCTTATTTATGTTTATGTGCACTATTGCCTGGACAAAGACTGAAGTCAGGAAGTACGCTTTACTATACGCTTTCAAAATTCCTTTTATTGATGTATTTTCTCACCAGGTGGGGAAAATATTTCGTTTGAATATCCCTTCGATAGTAAATGCATAGATATTCTGGTTGGATATCCATTTATTTTGAATACCTATAAATGTTTGTTTTAGCGCAAAACTACACGATGGGCAAAATCGGGTTTGATCACAGAAGGAATCGAAATCCCGATTTTAGCGTTGTAAGCCCGTGAGATAAAAGCTCGTACATCTATTGAAGAGCTTTTGACTTTCCAAAAGCGCTCACTTACAAAATTTTCGGTACCATCAATAAATAGCTTTGGGAAATAGGTTCAGTCATTTAAATATCTTCGTTATGTTAGTAAACAGTGGTTCACCCGTTTCAACATCTCTGCATATTTTAAAATAGTTTAAGGAATGAAACCCATTTACTTTAAATAGAATGTAGTGGGTTATATATAATTTTAAGAAAGTGCCTTATTTATCAGAGTACCTTCATCTCTTTAGGAGTTAAACTGTATTTAAACGTTTGATGGTATGACAAATATATGGATTTATATATAACCATAGCAGTCTCACCTTTAGTGTAAAATATAACTCCTTTAGTTCTTATTCTGCTGATAGTAAGGCGTATAAAAATATATAAAGTCAATAACATGTGTTAAAGTCACATGTGTACACAGTACAGTTTTTTTTACACACATACATTACGTTTCGAAGTAATCTTGTTTTGTGTGAACTCAAGGCCTCCGTTGACTACGTGTCGCTAGCGTGGGTGAAGGCTGTCCTAGCGGAGAGTTCTTGGAAATCTCCTTAAGGAGGGCATTCGACTTTGGATAAGGAGGCGTTTTGTTCAGAGGCGTTTTAATACACAGACTGAATATCAGTAGTATATACTTGCATATAAAAACTTCGGTTAGATAATGAATGACCAATCATATGTCTCGAAATAGAACTCGCACGTAGAAACTGGAGCTTGTTTGTAACCCTAAAAACTTAACGACAAACAGTGTTCCAGGAAAAACATCAGAATACTTAATTGCAAGTGGACTGTTTATTCGGATTACTGTTCTTTGCGTGTGGCTCGAATGAAAAGAATCTTTCATAAATTGGTTTCAGTTAAAAGTTGAGAAAAGAATTCTGCTCCACTGCGAAGATAATTTTTCAAATACAGTACTAAACACTCGAGAATTCTACTGGGAAATAGATGTTTACAAAATAGCTTATTTATACACGTGCCAAGAGTATCAATCATTAATGATGTCTAGTCTGACTAACTTAGTAAATACTGAATAAAAATCACTAATGTCAATAACGTAACTCTCGGACAGAGTAGTAAATGGACTTTTATGACCGAATTGTAAACGGTTTCTTAGAGACGGAATTTGTCGTAACTTTTACAATAATTACAAATATACAAATGTTACAAAGTTCTTAAAAATTGGCAGTAGTTGCAGGTAAGATAAGTACGGATAAATGTATTTTATTTAGCATTTATTTGAAATCCATTATCAGATCTCGGCAAATTGTAACAAATATATAATGTTAAGAAATGTAAAATTGAATACAAATGTTTTAATCTATAGTTGTTAAGTTTATTACTTCACAGGCTTTATCTTGTTATCTTGTATGCGAAGCGGCAACTGAGTGAACGTAATTGTATTGTAAAGACACTGATGTAAGAAAATGTTGCCTTTACCCTACTACTATTGTCAGCGGAATTGGTTGGTTATGTTATCGAAAATATTTTAGAATAGTGGTGACTGAAAAATGCTCTGGCCCGTTGTGTACGTTATTTGTAATACCAAAGATAATTACACACGATTAACAAAATATTCTGAATCAAAATTTAAAGTATATTTTATCCCAATTGTTGTTATTTTATTGTGTGGTTAACATTAGGCGTTGTACGCAGTCTTCAGTTACTTTGTAAATTAGGTTATATTCTGTGACGAGGAGTAAAAATACGCTTATAAGATGCTGAATTCCTGTATATATAACCTGAATATGAGAATCTTAAGGATATTTGAAAAATATATAGATGAGTGCAAGTTGCTACAAAATGAAGCTAACTTTCAACATCTCCATGTTCTGACATTACAGTCTATTCCACTACGTTCAGTCATACTATGTCCGTCGACCATTTATATTGTAGAAGCTTTTGCCTTAATGCTATTATGTTCATAGTATACACTTCCTTACGTGCTCTCCATAATCTATCAACCTTACTAGAACATCTTTTTCCCAGCGACCTTTTCAACAGTTTTATTGCATCCGTAGGCGATTTGATTGGCATGTCTTATTTTTTTTTGGAATAGCATAATTACTCGTTTCGTTATCCAGTTTTTTGCGACGTTTGAACAGATATATCCTGAAAGTAACTTAAATACTCCTGACTTGTGTCTTTTCCTGGCGAAGATCGTACTTGATTATGTTGTGCATTGTTGCCTTGTATACATGGATAGTTTTAGCCACTGATTTTTGTGTTCGTGGACTCTTGTGTGTTACTAGTAAGTGCTTACCATTGGTGAGGGATGACTTGTTGCAGGTCTCTTTCTCGATTCTCCAAGCTAACCCATATTAATATCTTCCCACTGCCATTACATACAGGAGGAATATTTGTCATGGAAATTCCAAATCTCTGATCTTAACACATTTGTATGATTTTAATGTGCGAGTATTTTGCACTAGTAGGAACTATTATGTACAATAGTAGGGGGAAGTTGGACAAAGTGAATTTGTTTATAATTATAGACTGGATATTTTCATTTAGTTCTGAGCATTGCGTGTATAATGTACGAGCTAGCAGAATGAATTTATTTACTGTTCGTTTTATTTTATAGTTGCCAGAACTTCCTTTGAGTATAACATATATAATATAGTCCGATCTAAATCTAAGCGCAATCGTTTTTAGTGAGATTTTTTATTAGCCAAAAATTGCATACGTTTAACTACTACAAGAATGCGACTAATGATACATCCACTAAAAAGGATTAAAAAAAGAACTGTTGAAGCGATATTAGATGTTATAAATATACGTGTCTAGAGGTTTAATATTAATAGCTTAATGCTTTTGAGAAATATATTTGTATGTAATACTACTGCTTACGTTGTATAAAGCTACACAAGGGGGTAACTGTACTCTGTCCCCCGCAGGTAGTTGAACCCCGTATTATAGCCCTTTTGATCCCCAATCTTATCGCTGTCTCACTGGAAGTAAATAAACAATTGATTGGTGTTGTAAAATCTATTTATATAAAAGCGTGACCAATATTTTTACTGATTAAAAGAAATCCATTGATAAATGAATATATAAATTTCTTTCCTTTTTTTGCTGCTAGGAATTATTTTGATGTGGAGAATTAAGTTTATGACTTTTAAATAGTGGTATAGCATGGAAGGATAAGTAACAAGCGATTCATTTTAATAATCTGAGATAGAAGAGGAAGAAAACTGGCTTGTGCTCTTAACATGCTATCATTTACTGTAACACTACGAGGTGAGGTTACTTTTATATCTTCGTTGTTACGCAATATTCCAGCCATTGTATTTATTTGCCCTGAGTATTTTGTTTGCTGAAGTATGACAAGTGATTCATTCTTCTCTCATCTTGTTAAAGCCAGCTGTTATAAAATTTAGCCTTTTTATTGAGGGAAAAAAATGTTGAACTGGTAACATTTGAGACGTTTCTTAGAATGATTTCAACCATTGTTAAATTCTTGTAGTCAAATAACGCACTCAGTATATCTGAACATTATTTGCGTGTAAATGCAATCGCATTTTATAGAAGTGAAAATGTGAAGGTATTTGTTAGAAATGCGAAAGTGGTTATTTTCCTAGTCTGTTGTAAGTGATTTGAATGGTTAGATAATTTGTCTTCATAGAAATTTACGAAGTCTTTGCAACATTTCAGGATATAAAGTTCTATGCGTGTAATTTATTTTAATGGTTACCGCGATAACAAATCCAGTTTGAGCAATAAAATACCTTACAGTTTTATCGATAATTTGTTTCCATATTTATAAAGAATATCTGTGGTAATTCAGTGCACACCATGTACTTAAACCGAAACTAAAAACCAAGGTAGATGTGTATAGATCGTTCTATAGTTACACGAGTCTAAGTTATCAAGTGCTTGTTTATTCGCTTTTTTGACAATTTTAACATATTTTTAATCGTCTGCTGCTATATCAACGGAAAATGGACTTCATTTCTGGTTATTGAATCTTTAGGTATCTTTAGTTACTTTTCGCGTTCTTTCTATGTACACGTGGTAAATGAGGAGAGTAAAAGTATGATTTTATTATGTGGGGTTCGCTTTTTTGCTACATTCTAGTAGCATTCCTTGCGTGGATATTTCGAAGAATAACAAAGTAAAAGTTACATACACATGAAGGTCGGGCGTCACTTGGTAGTAAATGTGCTGGTCTTTCGTAAGGATCATAATTTGCCTACAGAAATTGCTCTACGCAATTTCGGGTCTTGAGTGCGTTATAAGAGTAACGTTCAAACATAGCTATTCGTTTACTGTAACCAAAGAAACTTGGTGGTGCGTTCTGTTAAAAAGCTGCTTTCCCGCTGGTATACGAGGTCAAAATCATGGACGCTAGCTGTATGTAGTTTTGAGTGAAAATTTGAAACAAACTGTATACGTGACGTCACTGAATAAAGGGCGTGAGTAGGAACTGCAAAGAATCGCCGATATTTTTTTAAGAAAAAGAGCCTTAAAAGCATACTTATTGGAGGTGATTTCAGACCACAACCATATATATATAATTTGAGGCCTGGTACGACTAGATGTTTAAACACTCGACTCGCCATCTGCGGGACTCGGGTTCGAATCCCCGTCCCATCAAGCTTGCTCGACCTTTCAGTCATGGGGCGCTATAATGTGACGGTCAGCCCCACTATTCGTTGGGAAAAGAACAGATGACCATCGTGTAGTTTTGCGCGAAACGTAAAACAAATGAAATTGTCTTATTTGTCAGGGCCCGGTGTGGCCAGGTGGTTAGGATGCTCGACGCTGGCTCGACAACTCTTGGATTACTCTTTTCGAATTCCTGTCACTCGAAACATGCTCTTCATTGCAGCAGTGGGAACGTTATAATGTTATGGTCAATCCTATTATTCGTCGGTAAAAGAGTAGCCCAAGAATTGGCGGTAGGTGGTGATGATTAATTGCCTTCCCTCTTGTCTTACACTGCTAAATTAGGGACGGCTAGCGCAGATAGCCTTCAAGTAAAAATAAAAAATAAACTTTTTGTCAGGTTGTTTTAAAGTTAGCTATATTGTCGGAGTCGTTGAATGGGCTCTCGTTTGGTCGGGTTTTATGTATACTGATGTAAGTTTTTCAAGAAACATTCAAGCTACAATAGTACTCCAACAAAACCACGAGTAGCTACGTATTCAGCATGTAAGTTGTACTCTGTTATTATTATTATTATTCTGCGGCTTAACGGCTCCAAGTTCTCCTTTCCCTGTTTTTTTCAAGTGCAAACTTTTAGCTCATAACCTCGTCATGTCTTGACGAATTTGAGATCTAATGATAGTTTAGGACTCCGCAGTAAAACCCTTTCGATTGATGTATTTAACCTTGTCCAAATTCTCGTATATTAATTTATTCTAATTCTGCCTTTTTTTTTTTTTTAAAGAACTTCAGTTTGAGGTTGTATTGACAGAGATTCTGATGAGTAATAAAATTGAATTGATTATAAGCGCGGCTCATGCTTGATATTGCTGGCGCACAAAAATATAAGTGAAAAAGTAAACAATAAAAAATTTCAGTTTCTTTACTCCAATCTTTCATGAAATAATTTCAAGTATCCCGGCTATTGAGGATTCTCTGTTGTTAATATATCTGTTATTATTACTTTTTTGTATTAAAGATTATTTTGCTTTGTTATTTTAGTACATGGATTTAGGTCCAACCAAAATCGTTTAAGTGGTTTTAACCTAGCGCGGTCTTATTGGGATTGGCCCCCCAGTGGCTCAGCGGTATGTCTGCGGACTTGCACGCTAAAATCCGGGTTTCGATACCCGTGGTGGGCAGAGCACAGATAGCCCATTGTGTAGCTTTGTGCTTAATTCAAAACAACAACAACAACAACAACTTATTGGGATTGTGATAAAAATATCGCTAACAGCAAGCATACTTAAATAATAAAAGAATGCTCTGTGATCTTTATATGTAAGAACTTAAAATAAATTGTAATAAGCAGTACTCAATACCAGACTAATTTTAAATTATTTCAAATCTGTGTATATTGGTAGCTTTCTTTTGTCAGAAATCAGTATTAGTTATAATTCATTAAGTACATGATTAAACTATAGATTGTGCTGTTGTTTAGAATATAGGTATTCATATTGTTTCTGGGAAGAGTAATATGATGAAATAACAATTTGCAAAGAGTTCGCTACAAGCTTTATTTCGAGAAAATGTAACATTTATGTTTATTTTCATTAAATTCATATGTAAACTTTAATCGTCTTTTTCCCCTCGATATCAGTTATTTGGTTAATTTTTTTTAAAACTATCATTTGTGTTATTTCATAAGAAAATTTCTGTTTGGTAAAAATTTAAATTTTTTTATAGATTTTCAAGGTAAATAACTAAAAAAACCACAATATCTTCACCTCTCAAATAGAAACCAAACAAATAATGAAGTTTCGATTACACATGAGTAGCTCAAAAGCTAGGGGTTGGTGATGTTTACTAAATCCCTTCATTCTTGATTATTTATTCTACATTGTCTTAGTTTGTACTTTTATCGAGTACTTTTTAACTTATGAAAACAAAATAATAATGAATAATATAGTGTTCCCTTCCCCCCAAATTTTCATATGTAACCACTTAAGTAAAAATGAATATTATTAGTTTAGTCAAGTTCAGAGTGAAACAGTTTTCGTTCAAGGAATCTATTTGTATAAATAGTGTCTTAAGCACAACTAGTTTCATTCATGCACGTTTCATTCGGCTGAAAAAACCTGGCCTAAAGGTTAGCAGATGTAGTGAGGTTGGTATATGCACTACATGGCCAAAAGTTTGTAGACATCCTTTCTAACTAGTGGGTTCGGCTATTTCAGCCACATCCATTGTTAACAGGTACATAAAATCAAGCATACAGCCATGCAATCTCCATAGACAAACATTAACAGTAGAGTAGGTTAAACTGAAGAGCTCAGTGACTTCCAACACGTCAGATCGTCAAATTTCTGCTCTGTTCTGCTCCGGTCAACTGTAAGCGCTTTCATTGTGAAGTGGAAACGTCGAGGAGCAACAACAGCTCAGCCGCGAGGCGGTAGGCCACACAAGTTCATAGAACTAGAAGGGCGAGTGTTATAAAGTGCGTAGCGCATAAAAATCATCTGTCCACAGTTGCAATGCTCACTACCGAGTTTCAAACTGCCTCTGGAAACAACGTCAGAACAATAACTGTTCGTAGGAAGCTTCACAAAATGGGTTTCCACAGCTGAGCAGCTGTACCCAAGCGTAAAATCACTATGTGCTATGCCAAGTGTCAGCTAGAGTGGGTAAATCACATCGTCATTGGACTCTGCAGCATTGGAAACACGTTTTCTAGAGTATGAAGCAGACATCACTATCTGGCAGTCTGAGGGACGAATCTGGGTTTGGCGAATGTCAGGAGAACGCTACCTGCCTGAATGCATAATGCTAACTGTAAAGGTTTTGAGGAGGAATAATGGTATGGGGCTATTTTTCATGAGTTGAGCTGGATTCTTTAGATCTAGTGAAGGGAAATATTAATGCTACAGCATACAATGACATTCTCGAGAATTGTGTGCTTCCAGCTTTGTGGCAACATTTTGGGGAAAGACCTTTTTTGTTTCGGCATGACAATGCCCACGTGCACAAAGTGAGGTCCATAAAGACATAGTTTGCCGAGGTTGGTGTGGAAGAACTTGACTGACCTGTACAAAGCACGTATGGGTGCGATAATCAAGTGTCCACATATTTTTGGCCATGTAGTGTATATTGTTATACACTATTCATTACTTACACTTAGAATTTCTGACTAATAATTACATTACGTAACACAAATTTCGTTTCTGGATAGTATGTGTTATTTCTTAGTTGCTTGTGTTGTAAAAGTACAGAAAATTGCCATTATTCTCTTTAAACTCTGCTCTTGTGATGTGGATAATGAAATTTAGAAATTAACCTATTTTCTATGTAGAAACAGGCAAATTTGCACATTTTCATTTTTATAAGATCTGAATAAAACAATATATATGAATCAACATTTACATGCATGAATACTAAAGTTGTACAAAACGAACAAAAATGTTTAGAAGTGAGTAGTTTAGTTTTTCGAGATTTGCTACTGTAATGTAAATAACTTTCACGTATCAGCCCCCAAATATAGTCTCCCATCATGTTTTCGTTATACGCTCCCAGCTCCCAAAAGCAATGATTGAATAGAAAAATAGGTCTTTTCCATTTACTTTAGACTGAAGCAATTGGAAAATAATACTTTCTGCCCAGGAATAAGAAAAAGTAAAAATTTTGTGACGTGTTGTTATCGCACGTACAACCAAAAACAACTTGGTTATAATTTGTGTTTTGTGGATTAGGTTTCCTTGGTGAAGGAGCGAGTGGGTGTATTGAAAGTAACCAAGTTTTCCAGCGTCAACTGGTATTTGATTGAATAAAAATTATATCTATACTTCATTATTCAATACAAACTTAAAAAAAAACTTTCTCGCACCGCATCCAAATGAAAAAGTTAAACTAACGCTGAGGTCGTTGAACTTTTGACGTTCTGTTTGTGTTCTTAAATTATTTACAATAGTTTTTGTTCTAATATAGGAACGTACAGAGTGTACTTTGAAATAATGAGGTGGCCTCAATCAGAGGAACTGTAGTAACAGCAGTTCTCACGATCATATAAGTGTTTTGAGCTGGTCTATTCCATTCTTATTTATGTTTATGTGCACTATTGCCTGGACAAAGACTGAAGTCAGGAAGTACGCTTTACTATACGCTTTCAAAATTCCTTTTATTGATGTATTTTCTCACCAGGTGGGGAAAATATTTCGTTTGAATATCCCTTCGATAGTAAATGCATAGATATTCTGGTTGGATATCCATTTATTTTGAATACCTATAAATGTTTGTTTTAGCGCAAAACTACACGATGGGCAAAATCGGGTTTGATCACAGAAGGAATCGAAATCCCGATTTTAGCGTTGTAAGCCCGTGAGATAAAAGCTCGTACATCTATTGAAGAGCTTTTGACTTTCCAAAAGCGCTCACTTACAAAATTTTCGGTACCATCAATAAATAGCTTTGGGAAATAGGTTCAGTCATTTAAATATCTTCGTTATGTTAGTAAACAGTGGTTCACCCGTTTCAACATCTCTGCATATTTTAAAATAGTTTAAGGAATGAAACCCATTTACTTTAAATAGAATGTAGTGGGTTATATATAATTTTAAGAAAGTGCCTTATTTATCAGAGTACCTTCATCTCTTTAGGAGTTAAACTGTATTTAAACGTTTGATGGTATGACAAATATATGGATTTATATATAACCATAGCAGTCTCACCTTTAGTGTAAAATATAACTCCTTTAGTTCTTATTCTGCTGATAGTAAGGCGTATAAAAATATATAAAGTCAATAACTTTCATATATAACATTCTACGCTGAAGTCATATATTTCAAAGATGCTTTTGAAGGGTGAAAATAAAATTATTTTAAATTAGAAACTTTTTTAATAAATAAAAAATAAAATACTGCTATATATTTTATGACATGTCTTGGCAGCTCTTATGAGTGGGAAAATGAGCAACAGAATCATTAGAAACTTATTCTTTGTGTTTCTATTTACTGTCGTCACATGTATGATGTCTGCTGTTACGTTTTAAATATATTTCACACAACGATAGTAATCTGGCAACTTATTCGTTAACTTATTAATTTTAAATTACTTTCTGTATAATATAAAATCCAAGAAGCTTCTGCCAAGGAACCATTGCGTTATGAAGAGAAATCGAAGAGAAAACCAGGAGAAATCGTAATTTGTGTATACGTTCGTGACCAATAGAAGTAGAATGCTATTTGTTGGCACTCCAGTTTGTAACGGAAAGAAGCAGAGGTTAAGACAATGAGGTGCTACTTTTGGAGATAGCTTATTTTTCATATATACAAACCAGTTTTTTTTAGAAACTGGATCGACAACTTCAAAAAGGAAGTTCTCGTGGGCCGCGGGTGGTCGAAGGGTGATACTAAAAAGGCTGGAATGATAATATATAGTCCGCGGTTATTTCAGACTTTGCGGGGCCTTGAGTTATATATAATGTCCACAAGCAGTGAAAGAAAGAAACTGAAGAGGTGCTTGACTAAGTCATGCTTTAGTTCAAGTTCATGTTGCACGACATGAACATGTCGAGTGGGCTGTTGTATGGAGCCATTACTAGCTTATCTCTCAGCACTTTGGAGAATATTGCAAAATTGTCCTCTGTCTCGCAGTTTTTAGTTATAAAGAGTTTGTATGTTCAGACAATCATTGTAACTGTCGGAACACAGCTCGCCTGATGAACCCTGGTATTGGGTGAAAGGCCTCTACTTCGGTATTCGATACAGCAAATGTAGCGTGATTAACATATGACACATTTCTACCTTACTTTCACTCGTTGCTTTTTAGAGTGTATGCTGTGTTAAGTATTCTTACTATTACAAACGAATAGTTACCATCTGCGAGTTTCCGTTAATTATTCTTAATACTTTACGAGCACGTAAAGTTTTATACAGGCAGTACCTAAAATTATTGACTCGTGTCTCTTGACAGAGCGATATTACAGTACCTTGCTTGGCTACTAAGGTTACACATTTACTCAAAACCTAGAGTGATGAACACTGGCGTAACTACAAATGACGCCCCACTTCCTCGCATGAAAGTAGGTGGGTTCCTTGCATATATTTTCCTATTATTCTCACTAATTCAGGCCTCTTTTTGACTATATACAAGTGTGGGGGAATATTTACGTCACTAGTGGTGAACGTTATATACAAGATTCACTTAAATCAGGCACCATGATTGTTAAAAATATGATCAGTTTAATATGTGTGTTTAATCTATTTTTCGCGTCTTAGGCTAATAATTCAGGGCAAAGTAAAAACAATGTAAAAAACAATAACTCTGGTATGTAGTTTAAATGTTTCAGTAATAAGAGTGAATTTCACTTAATGCCTTGTATTTCATCTTACACAGTGCCTTCTGACTCAGCCTTTACTTTCCCCCTGAAAAATACCCTTTTTATCTGCAGTCATAAAGCTGAAACTCTTTCCCACGTACTTAACTTACTTTTTTATGAGTAACATCGTTAACCGTTGTTTTTATACGCTCTTTTTGTGATACGTATTCATAATATACCACTGCATTCATGGATAAATCAAAAGTTCTGAATTTTCTATTGCTGTGAAGTTATGGTATGTCGGAAATGTGACATTGGGTGTTTAGGCATATTAAGGACCATTTATTTCCTTCCATGATAACAAATGTCAAATTGTCGTTTTCTACATGAATATATTTTGCACTATAGCATCTGTATTGACATATTTGACCTCAGACTGATAGTTTCATAGATAGCATCTTGTTAACCCTAATTTGGCCTTTAAGTAAAGACATTGTATTAGGTAGCAAATGGTCCCCGATATGTACTAACAGATTGTTAGCGGATGTTTTATATTCCACTTATAATTGACAGAACATGAAAAGTCAGAACCTTATGATATAACTGAGGTGTCTTATAAGGTCGTGTTTCTGTGAAATATAAGGTTCACTGCTCAAAGGAATGTAAACTGTTTATAAAAAGTGTTTATCAATAAAAAGCTGTCTTAATCTGATTTTTTTAATCTATAAGCACTATGCATTTCGTTTTTATTTTCAGCTGTACTCTATCGTACTTATTTTGCGTAGGCCTATAGTTTAAGCGTGAAAACATTTTTACGTCACTAATGACACGTCTCTCCGGGGGTAAGCGGTAATCCTTCAGATTTACAATGCTAAAATCAGGAGTTCGATTCCTCTCTGTGAATATAGTAGATTGTTTGCTACGGCTTTACTGTAGGAGAAATAAAAAAACACACCTGCACACCAATAACGTACTTTAATGTCGACTTAAGAACTCCGGTATATTATAGATTTCGAATATATTATGGACTGTAGGTAGGATTTGACATCGGGAAAATAGAAGATATAATTCACAGGTTTGATGCAACTTGTGTATGGCTGTTGTTAAGCATCTCAAAAAGGAAAAAAGAAAAAGGATAACGCAATATAAAAGGCTTAAATATGCTCCAGTTACAAAATAACGAGGTTTTAAATTCTGTTGTTCAGATGCTTTGGTCACTATTTAAAGATTCGTGGCCAGAAATCAAACTCAAAATTTGTACTTCAGTTTTTATGGGTATTTTTAAACGTAAAGGAACTATTATAATTTTAAGGTGCTAGGGAATTTATGGGAACCTTAATTGTGTTATCATTATAATATACTGTATATAATATATGTATGTGTGATTAGTCATACAAACAAAATACCTGGGTGTGTGTAGTATCATCATTATTATTTGTATTATGTATGTTAAGTGGTTCATTGTGTCTCGGCTACTTCATAGGTTTTCGATCATGTGAACAACCAGAAGAACTGTAGAAAATGCACTTACTGTAACTCTGAATTATTGTAAAGTGAATAGAAGTTTCATTGTTCGTTACTATTTACATTTTAGGCTTCATTACAGTGCTGCTAACATATAGACTATAACAAAAATAATGGATCACGTTATCTTTTCTTCAAGTTACTTTTTATTTCAACTTTGACATCAGGTGGGTAGTTAATATAACGGTTTCTTGTCATTGTTATCTAATAAATAAACCTTGTGTAATACGAACCTTAATGCAATTTAATTAGGATCACTTTATGCAATAAAAACCTGTTCTGAGGGTTACGTACGTTACATTGAACTGACTTGGGAGTCTCACGATGATCGTTATAGTTCATGTCTTCACGTCCAATCATGTTTCGTCTTAATATAGCTCTGTAGCATAGATTCTGTTGCAAAAGGTTCCTTAATAAGGCTATTACGTTCAAAGTACACCACTCGTCCCTAAAGAATTCCCATAATCTAACTCGTCTACATATACCCTGTTATTCCAATTTTCATGTCAAGTTGGTATTTCTATGAGGTACAAGCATACTTGTCCCTAGTTCATTTTTAGATTTTTTTCTACCCACTGAGTGGTTTAAAATTCACGCGTATTTGTTACAGTTACCAGGATACATCCACGAACGCTTAGTCGATTGTCATCATGTATTGAATCCCCCCAGCAAGGTACAATTCATATAGTTTTTTATAGTTCATCTTATTTTTTTTTTATATATGTGTACACGTGATTTGTGTCGCTTTTTCAGAGGGAGTTTTCATCAGCCTACGAGTTTGGTGATAGATATTGACATTAATTTATAGATGGGGTAGATGAATTGGTGCTCATATCATATCATATTGTGTGTTATAGACATATGTACACTTTTATACCATTTCATTAAAAAATAATGATGAGCTGAATAAGACTTAATATTGCTGTAAAAAAACTTCAGTTCTCAGCTTTCAGTTCCTCGAGGAGACAACAGTAAGTTTACGAAGGCTAAAATAGTGGTTCGATTTCCTGTAGTAGACACAATAGATACCATGTGGCTTTCTTCTAAAAATAAACTCAAGTATAAAGTCATTAGTTTCGTATCTAATATGAAGCTTATGTGTTTTCATTTCACTATACAAATGACCATTTCTACAAAAACAACAAAAACAATAGTGAATCCAAGTAATTTTCTCTCCACACAGACTAGCGGTTTTTTTATTTTTAAAAATTTCTCCTTCGACCGACATTCCTTAATATTTCGGCAGATTGAAACTTGATAGGGTTATATCTTGGTACATTATGTTAAAATACTTTATTTCATGTTTTTAATTTTACTTAGGCCTTTTAAGTAGTTTATGGTATCAGGTGCCAAACAACCAAAAGTGTTAGCCTGGCATGGCCGAGCGCGTAAGGCGTGCGACTCGTAATCCGAGGGTCGCGGGTTCGCGCCCGCGTCGCGCTAAACATGCTCGCCCTCCCAGCCGTGGGGGTGTATAATGTGACGGCCAATCCCACTATTCGTTGGTAAAAGAGTAGCCCAAGAGTTGGCGGTGGTTGGTGATGACTAGCTGCCTTCCCTCTAGTCTTACACTGCAAAATTAGGGACGGCTAGCACAGATAGCCCTCGAGTAGCTTTGTGCGAAATTCCAAAACAAACAAACCAAAAGTGTTTGTCTTGGATTCGGCACAAATATAAATTTTCATGCGCCTAACACATTAACATACAAAAGTTAAGATTTGCTTATTTTGAATACTTTCAGAAAGTTAGAGCTTACAAAACAGTTTTGGGGTTTTTGGTCGGTTACTTGTTCATATTTTCACCAGGCTTTGGTGCAAATTCACTTTTCTACAGGTCCCACATATTTAAAAATAACGACAAAAGGTTGGCTTGTCCATTTCTTAATTATAGAGGGTCAAGATGCCACAAAACGTAATTGTAGGGTTTTTAACAATTACTTCACCATATTTCGACAAGTTTACATTTTGTTAGGTACAGATGTACTTTTTTTACAGATCCCATACATATCAAAATATGACAATTTTTGTTCATTTTAGGGGGTCAGAAGTTTTAATAAACCTATAATTTTAGGCGTTTTGGTCGATTAATCAGCCATATGTCATATTTCGACTATTTTACATGGAATTTAGTGCAAATATAATTTTTTGCAGGTCCCAAGCAGTGCTATGCAGTTTTCGATTTCTCTGTGTTTTTCTAGTGTCAAAATTGGTCGTGTTGGGATCGCACAAGAGAGACATATTGCATCCTCCCTCGAATATTAGCCCTTTTCGTATATATGCTTATAAATAAAAGCATGGATGTCTCTGTCTTATATCTCTCTCTGTGGGTCTGTTCCTTAAATACGGCCACATCTTGTTAGTTACAAAACTTTAAACTCGGGTACAGACACAACTCTGTGTGGTAAGTAATATCGGGTGTGTGGTCTCGGAGGCCGTTTAGAGATCGTAAATGGAGGCTAAAGTGACCAGTATACTAATATATGGTAACATGACTACTAATTGGTCTGAAACTGAAAAGGCCGGACTCTTTTGGTAATGCATGATCAACAGGGTTATTATTTGCGTGTATTCTCCGAGCACTTCTTCTAATCATTCAATTCTTGATCAGTTATTTGTTAAAACGATTTAAAACTTCGAAGAACATTCATTTAATTATCTAATCATAGTCTCTTCTTTTTTTCTTCTAATAGCAAGACAGAGTATTGTGTACAAGAAGCTATACACTAAGCCAGGAAATGTGCATGTATATAAAGAACTAAAGCGGTTAACTCTTTCCACCCGTGCTAGTTTAAAAGTGAAATACAAAATTTAAGTGATGAAATAATCAAATTAGCTTTCTCATAGTCATATTATGAATGTTGTTACTCATGTGTTGTCGTATTACCACAACTTTCACAAAGCCACACTATGAATGTTATTGATGTGCTTTTATATCACCACTACCTGCAAATGAACAATATAGGTACACTTAATTTAGTTGGAAAGATGGGCAGCTTCAATGTAAGAGTCCAGTGGTTGGTATATAAACACAAACTGCACAGAAATGAAGAGCTACGTGTATTATATATATGCATATATGAGTATTTTACTATCTGCTGAAAAAAAGAAAAACTTAAGCATGCTCACTTTTTAATACAGAGAACTTTAAATCTTTTAGCAAAAACAACGTTTTGAAAAGGATGAAATACTGTAAACAGTGCATTATAACAGTTGTTTTTTGTTCAACAGTTATTTGACAAATCTTTAACAGCGTGGTATTCTTAATATTGCATGAATATATACTGACTAACCACTTTATTAAGACCTTAACATGGTCTTATAGGACACAATTCGAAATTATTTACGTATGTAAAACAGAATGGTTATGTAATGTCAGATAATTTCTTGAACCCAGTAAATAGAGATGTAATATATCACGGTTGAACAGCAAAGATCTATCCAAGTTTCAAAAGGGCATGATTGTAGGTGCCTGGCTCTTTGGGGCATCTTCATCAAATATTGATTGGAAACATCTGGGTGTTCAGACACTTGTTTATAGTGTCTGTCTAAAGTAGTATTCAAAGTGGATTGCCAGAGGATAAAAAAAAATGAAAATAGCTGCTTACACCACACCATGGGAAGGTCATGATAGCCAACAACAACTCGGATGAAAGCATGATAATACAGGTTCTATGATGCTTTGAATGGAAATTATGGGAAATGACTGACTTCATATGTGACAAGTCGCGTTTCACCAATATCTGGACGTACAGTGAAATAAAAATAAGGAGGAAAAACTACTTGACGCACATTACCTTGTAATATTTTCACCCAAATGGACAAGGACATTTCCAACATGATGTTTCACCTTACTTATATTATACGTAACTTGTGTGAAGAGTATAACAGTGACTTTATTTATAAACCTTGCCCATTTCAGTCATTGGCTTACAATCCAATTAAGAAATTTTGAAATGAACTTGGATGTTGCATTTGCAACTTTAATTATGGGTCAACATTTGTAAATTAATTTCATACTATACATTCGACTTGATCTGTGAATCCAGTGGTCTAAGGTTCGCGTTCCGTTGTTTCAAGTTTGCAATCTGCATTTTGAGGCTGGACGTTATAAGAAAAACAATTAAATTCCACTATTCTGTCAGAACATTCTAAGAGTTAGCGATGGGTGCTGTTGATACCGTCTTCTAACATATCAACACAGTATCTCTAATGGCTATGACAGATAATCCTTGCGTACCTTTGCGCGAATATTCAAAACAAACGATATATGCAAGTTGAAATTGCACTGTATTTTATGTAAGTACAAACAGATAAGGTACTTTTTAACATATTGTGTGATATTTAATGCGCTAAGTCCGTTCTAAAATTTCACTAGCTCAAGATTAGTTGGAAATTCTAATCGACTTAATTATAGCTACAAGCCTTGGATAACGTACCCCATACGGCACTGATTGCATTAAAAATACCTGCGTGTAACAGCTGCATAAAGAAGTGGACTAAATAAAAAACCAACAAATCAGTTAACCAAACAGGATTATTTTTAACATTATGATCTGAACAAAAGCAACTGCATTTTGTAAGAATTAGATGTAATCACACACACACACACACACACACAAAATATTCTACTAAAACGTATGTGTAACAATTAAAAAGGTGGTAATCATATTAAAAGCGTAACTTAGACTGGGTATTTTACATGGTAACACGTATTTTGTGTCTGTTGTAAGATCTTGTTGTCATTCCTCATGTCAGGCATGGCCAGGTGAGTAGGGCCCTCAACTAACAATCTTAGGGTCGTGGGTTCGAATTCCCGTTACACCAAACACACTTGCCCTTTCAGCTATGGGGACAATATGATGTTTCGGTCAAAACTGCTATTCGTTGATGAAAAAGTAGCCCAAGAGTTGGTGGTGGGTATCTGCCTACTCTTTAATCTTAAACTGCTAAATTAGGGACGGCTAGCGCAGAAAGCCTTCGTGAAGCTTTACGCGAAATTGAAAAAAAATAGAAAAAAAATGTCAAAGTAATTTTTCCCTTCATTATGTTGCGTAATTATAAGTTTTTTTTAAAGAAAATGTAACAAAGAAACCGCAAACCACATTGGGTAAAATTTTTCATGTAATTTAGTTGTGAATCGCCGCTCTGAGAAGAATAATTCAGGAGATATCAGTGTCACTTCTCCGGCTCGGAAATGATTACAAACAATCCTTAAAATGCCAGGATACTTTCATGTAAATTGTGAAATTTGAGGAGCTCTATTAGCATTAGCCACAGGAGTGCGACACCTGATAAACTAATTCAGTTTACGTGTGCCGTTCTCTCTGTTAATGCTTAACAAAGCAAATATTGCAAGATAAAATGCAATTAAAATAACAAAAAAATGTAAGTACAATGAAACACAGATAACTACTAAAAACTGCACCTGTTAGATTAATTGGTTGCGTCTCTTATTACGCGCGCGCGCGTGTATTCAATGGTATTTTTGAAAAAACGTTTTAACAAATACTGCCCACTATGTTGCCAATTTCGCGATTTTGTTGCTATATCTATTGACTTTTAGGTTTTCTTAGCCACAAAAGTTTGTCAAAGCAATTTTCATTACCAACAATACAAAGTAACTCGCAAGTAGCTCAATAGTGTTAATACATTTTAAAAGTTCAGTGAATTAGAGAGTATAGAAATTATATAATGTATTCTTTCAGGAGAGTTGTTATAACGACAGATACCCATACGCGAGAAAGAGATTCTAAAGAATTTGTAGAGTTTTTATTGTTTATTGAATTGATATGGGTTATGTTTAGTGAAATTTTGAGGCCTTCAGAATGTTTAAATAGCGATAGCTAGTAATTTTTTGAAGTTTCTCTGGCAACTCCTGTTTTGTAGGTTTGACCGTAATATTTCCAGATACACCTAATTTGTTAGAACTTTTGCAGTAACATACAGCATGTAACAGAGTTATAATCTGCACGCATTTGTTAATGAAATAATGGAGGATAGAGACACGCACGTATATATAATGTACCTCGCATAATAAACAAAGATTCTCATTTACGCGCGCATCGTAAGAATGGTCT
Source organism: Carcinoscorpius rotundicauda (assembly GCA_011833715.1). Classification (NCBI taxonomy): domain Eukaryota; kingdom Metazoa; phylum Arthropoda; class Merostomata; order Xiphosura; family Limulidae; genus Carcinoscorpius; species Carcinoscorpius rotundicauda. The sequence goes on from CM022393.1 coordinate 108,348,870, forward strand.
GGTAATAGTATACATGTTAGCACATGCTCTGACGTATCGGACATTGGAGAAACCACCTGTAAGAGAGTACTACAATATTTAGTTTTGCGATAAACTAATACCATCTCATTCAACAGAAGTTTACCGTTAGTAACATTGGCTGGTTGCCAAAACAAGCTGTTTTAGCTAAACCATCTGAAAATGATAGTGTTTTAAATAAATTCTTTTGTATTGATGTATAAAAATACAGGGAACAGCCATAACATCAGTGTTGCAACGATTTGCTTTGTATCTGTTGAATTTTGCGAAAAGCTACACCGGGGCTATCTGCGCTAGCTCTGCCTAATTCAGAAGTGATAGACAATATAATATAGTGTGAAAACAGCTGTTTGATATACCATCCACCGCCAACTCATGGGCTGCTTTTTATCAACGAATAGTAGGATTGACGCTATGTTATAATGGTTCCATGAAGAACATGTTCGGGAATGGGTTATGCGTAGTAAGCAAATGAAAGTGTGATATATGATTTCGAACCTTTTCCAAGGTTTTATATGATGGTATTATTGCTTTTATTCCAATAATAACAATAGAAATAAAACACAAGTGACTGTAAATCTTACTGATTCGAAAAAGAGTAACCAATTTGTTACTTTACCGCATTTATTTATTTCTGGTTCAACTGAAAGCTGAAGATAACTTGAATCAATATATATTCTAAATATCTAGAATAGTCTTAAATTTAAGACTTCATTCTTACCCATTGGGCCCATAACAGTTATCAGTTACCGATAGAACTCTTGGCGCTCTAAAATCTTTTGAAGCTGTATACTTGTATATTTTTTCTTTTGATATCTCACTGAATCTTTATTTAAATCGTATGAGAAAATCATGCAATAAAGTTTAAAGCAATAACAAAACTAAATAATATCAATTTACAGTGATCGCAACTTGTCTGGTTAGTTTCAGAGAAGTTAGCGACACACTACTTTGAAATGCTTGTTTACTGAAATCTGAGAGTGAAACATTTTTTTTAACTTGTCGACACTATAATGATTTGTAGTATTTCAAAAAAAAAAAATGCGTAAAGAAGCTTCCTTGTAAATGCTCCGAGTCTTTTACCTGTGCCCTATTCGAATTCAGACACTTATTGAAATAACATAAAATTTAACTCGCTAAATGATCTGGCATGTCCAGGTGATTAGGACGCTCGACTCGCCATCTGAGGGTCTTGGGCTTGAATCTCCGTTACACCAAACATGCTTGCCCTTTCAGCTGTTAAAATGTTATTGTCTGTCCAATTATTCGTTGGTAAAAGAGTAGTCCAAGAGTTGGCGATGGAGGGTGATGAGTAGCTGCTTACCCTCTTGCCTTACAATATTCGTGTGAAATTCAAAAACCGTGTGACCGTACCACTACTAAATTAACTTAAATTCGCGGATATATCTTACATGTGGTGAACTTTTCCTAATCTGTCATATTGCATACAATACTTAAAATACTTCATGACATTGACCTAATCTTGAGATTTTGGGAATAAAGGGATTATTGTTAAGGCATAATAAACAGTTACATCCGGTGTCAAGTATGTGTCACACCACCAGAAGTAAATATGATTTAAAAATGAAGTTTTAATTGATGTACAATGTAAACAAAACGTATGTAACGTAGTCTTAAGGGCAGGTCTGGTCTATAACTTGAACGAACTGCTTATTTTGGCGCACTGCGATTAAAAATAACATTGGAAAACCGAAACGAATAATTTGATATGCGTGGGTGTGATTTGACTACAGGAAACTATTGTACGACACTTCATTAATACTTTGTTCATATAATTGATATTATGAGAGAGTAACAGTATGTCATGCTTTGTTTTATTGTTATACTTAAGTAGCCAACAGTGAATCTAATGATGCTTCATTGTTGTAATTATTGTATTGCTAATAATAAATATCGAGACTGGCGGCAGTATTGTTTTAATTATGACCCTCTTCTTTGGACGTGGGAGGGAGGGGAGAGAGGGCATTGTAATCGGGTTCTTGTGTGTCTGTGTTTCCGCGCATATCTTGAACATTAACAGAGCAATAAACACAAAAATTTTACACAAGATGGAAAATTATTATGGAACATTCCTCTCCAAGTTTGGATCTGGATCCTGGCTCATTTTGAAACATTTGCTATAATCTGGAGGTATATTTTAGCGGCTTGGGGTTAATAATTCTTTAAAGTTTGATCGGATTTGTATTGAATTTCATGGGCACAATAAGATTGAGCCTTTCCATCACACAATAAAATATTGTTCGGGTCTGAATCTGAGAAGGATCTGAATTTTTCCGAAGGTGAAAATTGATGTTATCGAATATAAGTGGCTCTACCCCCCTGTTATGTAAATGTCATGTAAATGTTTTGTAAACGACAACATGTCGTGTTGTGTTTAAATTTTCATTTATATTATTTATATTTCCATATTTATATTATTGTTTCAAAGCTTAAACCAACAAAATATGTTGGTATTCATTTAAAATAACATTTAGAAATTTCTAGAATTAGGTAGATCAAATATATGACTATAAACGGAAATGTATGGCGGCCTGGTGTCTAGACGTTGAGTCTCGTGCAAGAACGGACATGTGCGGATTGCTCTGGAGTCCTGTAGAAGTTACGCGATTGTTCGAGAAGAGGCCTACTAATATATAAACAGACGGAGACGCGAGGAATAAGAAGAGTCATTAGTTTTTATTCGAAGAAAAGAATAAGAAGAGTCAGTCATTCGTTTGAGAAAGTTTAAGTGTTTGCTGTGAGTTTATTCAACTTGTATTTGTGACCAGAGCTAGATCTACAGAAGCTGTGATTTTGTCTCGTCAATTTTTGCGATTCATTCGAATTACTGGTTGTGCTGAGAGTCGTCACGTACGGACTATTTAGGGGAGACTGGGAAAATTGGAAGGCGGCAAGTTTGAGACGTTCATCAAGAAGCACCGTAAAAAGAACTTCGTCATTCTCCATTCAAACTTCGGTATTTCTTCGTGGGACCAAATTCACACCCTAGACCGGAATTTTGGATTTCTGATCTGAACTTTTGGATTTTCATTCTAGATCATTATATTAGATACAGGCCAGTACCATTTTGTGTTGTAATTAATTTTGAAGGTTTAAACTTAATATCTGTCATTGTTGTTATGTAATTTGTTATATCTGTTAAATATATAATAGTTTGTTGTAATAAATTATACAAGCTGTTATCTGTGTCTTTCTGTTGCGTTCAGTCTACATATATATATATAAAAAAAAAACGTAACACCCCCCCCCCCAGTAGCACAACGGTATCTGCGGACTTACAACGTCAGAAACCGAATTTTAAAACCCGTTGTGAGACGAGCACAGATAACCCATTCTGAGGCTTTGTGCATATTTACAAACAAATATTAACGCGTGTACTCTGGAAATGTAATGCAAAGGCGAGTGTGTGGGATCTGATTGCTTTTGTTAAATTTTACCGTTGATAATGCGAGAGTAATTATTATTAACGCAGACTTCTGTTAAATTAAAACAAGTTATCTGGTCAAATAGAAAAGGAAGTCGAACTTCAGTAAAACTATCTATTAGGCTGTTCTTAAATTTTTATTTAAAGGCAATAATGCACTATTTCATCGATATTTTTAACTGCATATACAAATATCTTTCGAGATCCGACCAACATAGGAGATTTACGTCAATCTTGAATCTATGTAATATGCCAACAAGTAAAAAGTTCTATGATGAATTAAAATTAATAAAGTAAAGAAGGGTATTTAATTGTCAATGAAACTAACACAAAATAAAGAATAAACCTAACTTTCCTATATATTATATAAACAACTTTTCAAAGTCTAATAAGCTAAGCTTCAGTGCAAAATCATTCAAGTAATAAAATTAAATTGACATTACAACCGACATTGCTGACAAAAGCAGTTTGAAATAGAACAGGTTAAACTTACATGTGGATCCTGTAAACAATGGTTTTTGCTTCATGTGTTGAAGATATGACTTAACAACTAACATGCTATCCAGACAGGAATGGAAAACGTAAACCTTACCATGTGGATCCCGTCAGTATTGGGTTTTGCTTCATGTGTTGTAGTACGTAAACATTGCAACTAACAAAGCAATACATAAACAAAGAACTGGTGTACCCCACATGTTTTTTGCTGCATGTACTATCATAGATAGAAATTACATTTAACACTACTAATAACAAAAGTCCTAACGCGAGAACAGGTAAACCTCCCAATTGTGTATTTTATAAACAATTGTATTTGCTTCGTAGATAGATATTACAACTAATAGTACTGAAAAAGCAAGTCCTGAAGATAGATTAAGTAAACTTGGTATGTGGATCCTATAAACAACGCATTTTTATTGTTGTTCATACACTGTCGTAGATTTGATTATTTGTTCAAATACTACATCTTATGTGCTATGGTTATTATGCCGATTGTTTTAATGACTTAAGTTAAGACTACTTGTATCTATCTATTTTTAAGGTTCTTGTATTGCACATTTAACAGCGAGAGACTAGTAACAAGGTATTGTTATGATGTATTTGTAAAGACTTAACAGTGGGAAACTGATGATACTAGGCGCGAATTGAGGACAACTGATGCCTTAAGCAAGCCCAATAGTGGTGCCCCCTTGGCCCCTCCACTGCTTAACTGACAAGACATTAAGACTCGATAAGTGCTGAAAGTGAAATAAAAGTTTTAAAATTTATAACTCTTCAGTTTTTTTCCAGGTCAGACACCACAACTATATCAAATAAAAACTCGACAGATTGGGCATGGATCAAAATCAAGCAATGACTGAGGCCTTTTATTTAGAAATGATGAGGGAAATCACTTATTTGATTAATGATAATTAAAAGGAATTATTCTTACTGTATATTTGTTTTCACTCTGAGATAACAATTCTTACTTTGAAGGTTTACAAGTTCACACTATGATGTTACCAAAAACGAAATATTTACTCAAAACCCTTCTTCTCTAAATAATCCACACTTATGTTAACAATTTTTCACTTTGAACTCAAAACCCTAAAACCACATTATTTATTTATACCTTTATATTTATTTAAATTTTGAAACGTTTTCTTCTAGGTTTCTTTAATTGCAAAGTCTTTTATCAAGTCCTCAAAACTAATTTGGCATATCAAATCTGCTTTTCTACTTAGCAGAGACAAGGCATCCAGCCTGTCTTGTCGCATAGTTCTTCTGTTGGGATTTTTATGGCCCGTCATGGCCAGGTGGTTAAGGCACTCAACTCGTAATTTGAGGACCGCGCGTTCGAATCCCTGTGAAGGCATTATAATGTTACAGTCAATCCCACTATTCGTTGGTAAAAGAGTAGCCCAAGAGTTGGTGGTGGGTGGTGATAACTAGCTGCCTTTCCTCTAGCCTTACACTGTTAAATTAGGGACGGCTGGTGCAGATAGCCCTTGAGTAGCTTTGCGCGAAATTCAAAATAAACAATCTAAAGCTTCCAAAATCTTAAATACTTCAAAATTGCTGTTGATGCCATAGTATGTGCCTTCTATCGTAGAGGGATTATAACACACTTTCATTTAGAAGACAAGCTTCAAATATTTTCCACCGGCTAGTTGAGGCTGAAAAACATGTATAGAGCAAATGCATTGTAGAAAAAAATTAACTGCCAACTGACAGCAGTCAACAGCACTTCGACCGACCAAATTATTGAATGAGACAATTACAAGACAAGTAAGGAAGATTTCCTTTCCCAGAATTTACATATTTCGAAATGTGTCTTGTTAAAAATGGATTAAACTGTCTTATGAGCTCAAGCAGTCCTACAAATACCATTTTGCAGTAAACCAAATTTCATCTGTTCCTCAAAAAGCCATGCCACGTTCAATTAACGTATGAATAACAGTTATTGCACACTTCAAGACATGTTTGCAGTAATTGCACTCTAATTTGTTTTCCAACTCTTTTTGCAAGCCTAAACCTTATCTGCAAGTTGAGTATGTTAGCGCATAGTCACGGTGAGGAGTGTTTCTTTCATGATGATAAATTACATTACCGAATTAGGCCTAGGTTAGAGTACCTCAATCCTAATCAAATACCTGAAGAATGACCTGTAACCTCAACTTTGTGCTCAGTTTTGACCTGGGGACTTTAGATGAGCTAACAAACCATACATCAACAAAATAGGCATATGTCTCAAACTTTATATGCATGCTTGGATGCGAAGACAAATTCCAAACGACTGCTTTAAACTGGGAATAGTCCACTTGTATTCCAGGCTACAATAGCGTTGCCGGTGTACTTGCACTAAACTAGTTACAGTATTTAGGCCTTACGTTATTGTCACTCAGTTCTCAAATAACAACACTAACCTTAGGCCTACTGCTAACACATAGCAACTGAGGCCACTAACGTTAAGCCTAGTGCTTAGTACTAACCTTGCTCACATGAACTTGTTCAATTCATGCACTTTTTCAATCCTAAATTTATTGTGTTGATTTGTCGGTTCTTTACAGTATTTTTGTATGACCATCGTACTGAACTACTACTAGTAGTAGAGGGTACGCATAACAACCGTGTTATCGTACGTGTCGAAGTCTTACGCAATTTGACCTAAGAAGTCGAATTATTGCCTTTATACTGCTCCGATTGGTAAATTGTTTTCCCAGCCTTTCAGAAATGTAACAGAACACATACTGACCTAAATTTATAGTCACAAAGTAGTTGAATTACACGTAAGTTTGTCGTCGTTGTCTCAGTCTCGAATTGTTCGTTCGTCTAATAAAAAATATCACCAGAGGGCCAGGCCGGATCGGGTCATTATGACGTTAAGATAGGATCAAGGAAGAAGTAAGGAGAATGCAACTGTGATCTCCATTTTTTAGTCTAAAAATGGCATATTTGACAAAACTTTGTTGGCTATTTATGATTGGGGATAAAAACAAGGGTGTCCGGTCTTATATGTATTTTATCCCCTAAGTAAATCTTAGCTTCGTATCTGTTTATATTATTACATATACACAAGGAAATACATACATGCCCAAATACTCTTATAAGTTACATGTAATCTATGAAGGGTGACATTGCTACAGTGACATTTCTTTCTATACTTCGTGGTATGATAAATTTCAAAACGTACTCACACACAAAGGAAGTTTTTTTAAGCAAAAAATTAGGGCTCAGACAAGCTTCAGTGAGAAACACTTATAAAAATATTATAAAACATACATGAATAATGCAATACGAACGCAAATAAAACTAAAACAAATGAGAAATGAGACAATAACCTAAATATACGAAAACAAAGCCTTAAAAAAACATAAAACTTGCCACATCTCTGTACACAGCTGTCACCATTTCTTTTGACTTGTGTTTCTGTGGTATTATATTATGTTTCTGTAGATGTGACTGAATAAAGCAGTAAAAGGTAAAAAAAAAAGTTCCATTGCCTATAATTTCTTATAAATAACCTCAACAGAAGGTATGATTGAGAAAAATAATATTTTCAAGGTCAGATATAGCATACGATCACCTTTTACCTGAAGTTTTATCAACATTTTTTTGCTGTTATTTATGGTAATCTTTCGCAAATTAATGACTTTTTATTTTAGATACATAGTTTAGTAGTTTCTCGAAACTTTAGGCACTTACCGAGCAGAAAGAAAAACGTATTTCTAACAATGCAGAGTAAAGTCGAATACGGCAGATAAGGACAATTACAAAAAAATTAACCTGAGGGTGACAGTTTAAAGAGTTAAGTGCCCTCCTTCATTTAGTGTCCTAAGCACGTGCTTATTTTGCTTAATGGTTAATCCAGGGCTGTGACGATATGTTGTTTTTTGCTTTGAAATTAGCTATGATAGACTTGAGGTACTTTGTTGTCGGTTAGTTGTGACAAGCAAAGTGCAGTCGTATGTTAACGAAATAATGGTATCTGAATTTTGTTCATCATATTTCACATTTTAAAAATCAACACTGCACAATTCGTTTTCATTCGTTCTGGTAACCATTTCCTCATTAATACGCAGCAGCAGAAAAGGTGAAACTAGACAAAACTATCAAAAAAAATATGTCAGTAGAAGCTGCCTGAGTTACCACCGTACACTCATCAAGAAAAATGGCCGCAGTAAACTTCAGCACAATCGCTTACAATAGATATGTATACATTTTAAATTCGTGAGAGCGAACGCAGTAACTGTGTGGTGTCCGTCCTTGCATGAGACGCGAAGAATGCAGTGCAAGTTAGCGCCAAGTGATGCTACTGCGCAAGTCACATATCAAGTGGGTGGGGACGGTTGAGTTATTTAAAATAATAATAAATTCCGTATGACTGTCCACAAGGCTTGCGTAAAGCTCCACCGTGAGGTTTCTATGTTTTAAGCTGTTGAACGCAGCTTATTCGGGCGACAAACAAGGCAGTACGTACGTTCGTATGACAGATCTCCCTGTAACGTAGGGACGACTGTTTGTCGCTGCTTCGTTCTAGTGAATATTCACATTTCAAGTGAGCGTTACATGTGATCGTGAATTCCATTTACCCTTTATGACGATGATGATGTCACCATACAGTTTTTAATATTATATGACGTCTATGCATGAAGTATTATCGTTTACTCCATTACTGACGTCATATCTTTCGTAGAATAATTACCTTTCGGAAGTTAACGATGCCTTGAGTACTTTTGTTGAAGAATATTTGTCTTTAGGAAACTTTTCGATCATTATAGTGTACGAGTCTTAGTTGACTTACATATTAAACTGATTTTAAAAATATCAAAGAACGAATGTTCAGATACCTTTGGTACGGATGTTCTTGCCCCACTCGAGATATACAACCTGAGCCTTCGGTGAGTTTGGAAAATTTTAACACGTGTGTTTTTTTTTGTGTTTTTTTTCAATTTGTTGTATTGTGGGATTCACTTTTTTCCTTGCACACCTAATATTATGAAGAATGTAGTTTGACTAATTGTCTCAAGTTTTTAAATTATTTTCATGTGAGTGAAATTAAAAATTAACAGAAAAGAACCTGTGTATAGGGAGTGCATTTTTTAAAACTGAAAGATTGTTTAGTTTTACATGAAATAATTCTTACTATTAACTCTTAAGACGTGACCTTGATAAATACAGGAAGTATGTGCTTTGCTGAGAAAATGTACGTAGGGTATGGCAGTGAGGATCATTGGCAAGGTTAGGATTATATGGTCATTTGTAATTAGTTACTAATGATTTTTGTTTATTTTTTAATTATTATGTATCACTTATTAACTAATTTTTTTCCTGAATTGTTTTGGATGAAATCTTGATTAACTTTACTGTCCATAGGGATGTACTTGGTACTTTGTTTTTGTACAATGATGTATAGTGTGGACTCTTGTTTGAATAAGACATGCAACAAATCAGTAAAGTATAAGTTGCTTATATTTTGTGAAATTTCACAACTTGCTCTTGTTCCAGGGATATTGAATGCATTGTCACGAGAGAATGAATGTAAATCCAGAATTTTGCTTGAATTGTAAAGCTGGCATAATAGTGACTTGATGATTTTGAGAATGATTTGGTTTAATCAGTATTGTAATGCTACAATTTAAATGATTATCAGTTTTATTGAGATGTAAATTAGTGCTTGAGCAATGATTTGATAATGTTATACAAAGCATTTAAACAGATGTTAACCATGTTTAAAGAATGAAACATTGTGAGACTTAAAGTAGGTTTTATTCATATTTCCTATTTAATGAGAACTAAATTACTTGTTTTGTTGGTTAGAAAAAATTAAACTTTAAGTTTTGTTTGATTGTGGAAATAAACTTTAGCATGGGAGCAATTTGATAATTTGTACAACAAGCTCAAGTTATCAAGCTCTTTAAGTTGCTTTTAGTCACCTATCAATTTAAGAAAAATCTGTTTCTCAACCTGATGGATAAGGACTTAATGCATTATACTGGAAAATTATTTATTGAGATTTTTCAGGCATTTTCTTTTAGATAATATTTGAAAGTCAAAACTAAATAAAAGTAGTTTATAACTTTGTGAATAATATTACAGTACTTCAACCAAGGCAAATTTAATTATGTTTTAATTTTATTTCTGGTAAAGCATACATTCTTTTGATGCAAATTTTTGTTCTAATCTGAAGTAACCTTATTTTATATATTGATAGATATGTCATTTGTTTCAGGTAAATGAAACTTTCTTAAATATTTTAACATGCAAATTTTAACTAGTTTTAGGTAAAAAAACAACTGTTTTTCTTTCACAACTGTTTAATATGCTATTGATTATTCTTTAAAGATTTTCAGTTAAACATGTTTTTTCATAGATTTAAATATGATTTGTATGAATAGTAAATATATTGTGCACAAATAATTTGATTTCTTTAGATTTGTTGTCATGTTTGGAGATCTTTAAGGTTGTTTACGCTTTTATTTTGTTAACCTAATTTGTTAAGGTTATGGTGTTTTTGTTATACATGTGGATACAGTGCCCTCTTTTAAATAGCTGTGTGAATATCAAGTGACGTTTAAGAACTAAACACAATAGCATTCTTGTTGTTCTCAAGTTTATTGTCTTTTTGCAGTATCTGCAATTTGATACCAAAGTTTTGAAGTCAACAGGCTTGTAGACTGTCATACATTACCATGAATTCATTGCATTACATTTTTAATATTTTTACCATTAAGGACAGGTTTTATTAAAAAGTAGATGATTATACAGTTACAAGGTATACAGGCATAACTAAGATTTCGAATAAAGTCTTGTTAAGGCTGTACCTTCAGTAAATTTTGTAACACAGCTGAGATTATACAATGAATTTTAGAATTTATAAAGAATTTAAAGTAAATATATTATGTATATAAATTGATAGTCTAATTTCCCAAAATATTGAATAGATATGTTATTTTTAGTTATGCATTTTAAAAGTACTTCCTTTAATATTATCTTCTCTTATGATATTAGATTTAAATTTTGTGACGCATCTACATCTATCTTTAAATTTGTACATTAAAACAACTAGAATAATCAGTATATTTAATTATGTGCCATCTGATGATTGAAACTACTAATTTGATATTAAATACTTACTATTTTATTTCAGGAGAGGAAATGGTGGTTTTGACAGCTTAGGAAATCTTTTTGGTTACCAGTGTGTTGGACATTGCCTACTTGTGAATTTCTGACAACACAAGTTTCAATATTCAATTGTATAAATGCTGAAGGTCTGATTTTTTTTTCTTTGGAGAGAATCAGCTAGTTTTTGGAAGTAAATACTCTTCCATGTCTTAAAAGTATTACCATGGCTTTCATTATTACTTGTATCAGGACATGGTTTGGCATATTTATTTTGTGCAACATCTTTCTCTACTTGGAAGGATGTGGACTGGGAAATGGACCAGTTATAGGCAGTAAGTCACTATTCTTAGTATTTAGAATATTAAGTTTAGAAGATATGACTAGTGTCCAGTCTAAATAATATTTTGAAAACAGTTTGCAAAATAGTGTTGGAAATTTTAGATAAAATATTTCTGGAAATGAAATGAAAATGAATGATTCTCATTAATTGTTGTGTTTAAGATGTGCCTTTTGTAAAGTGAAATGTCTTGAACATAATTCATCAAATTAGTAATTAAAAACAAATCTGTGGTTAAAATTATTATGAGAGATGATAGAATGCAAGATTTTTTATGATAGACATTTGATGCCATGGGGAAACTTTTGCTCATTTATTCCTGTGTGTGTTTTAAAAATGCTAATGACACTAATACTGTTGCACATGCATATATGACAGTGAGCATTTGTTATGTGAGACTGATTCAGGGATCATTCTAATGTAGTTTAATTATAAAGAAAAGTTTATTGTTTGAAGTTTTATTATTCTTTATTTGGATCTCAGTATGGCTCACCATATAGAAAAATATATTAAGTGTGCGACTTGTTCGTTTTGCAGGAATTTCACAAGATAAGGAACTTAAAGTAGGTACCACCCTTGTTCTGAATTGTACAATCACCAGTATGCAGGGTTTGAACTCTTCCAATATTTTTTTCCAATTCAATAACAGTACACTTTCACAGAAGCTTGTATTCTTGCTTGACTCATGGACTGCTCAGTTGAGAATTCCAAATGTACAAATTCAGCATTCAGGAAAGTACTCCTGTCATGTAAAGCTAACCGAAGGAAACCCAATTTTTGTTTGTTTGAATAAAGTTCTTATTGAAAGTAAGTACAGTTTGAACTTGTGCAGCTCTTTTCTCATACATGGTGACCCGTATTATAAACGTAACTAATTAATATTAATTATTACAAAGTAGCAATGTAGTTGGTTGATATGTTATAAAAAGTAGTGTTTTGTAGAATAATTAGGTTCAATCCAAGCTGATGGAATTATATTATAAAAGTAATAAGTAGATGCTTTATTGTTTCAAGAAGATGCTTTATTGTTATAAAGCTGAATTAAGAAGATGTATATTTAACTGATTTTTAGTTATTTTATTTGGAAATAACAGAAACAGGGAACTGACATGAACAAGCGGTAATGTACAGTAATTTAATATCTTAAGACTAAATTTTAGCATCTTCACATGAAAAAAAAAGAACAAAAACTAAGATATTTAGTTTTTTGTAGCATTCGTATAAGTTGAGCACAGACACCTGAAAAATTCTAATGTAAATTACAGGGTTAATTCTGAATGTAATAACATTTGTTTTATGAATTTACGTTTGCAGTTATTTCTTTAAAACAAAGTATTCCTATGTTTAAATTTTTAAGCTGGATTTCTGTGCAACATAGTTTTGAATTTACAGGAACATACTAGAAGAAGTTAATATGAATGTAAAGAATTATTTGCACAAGGAATATTCTCATTCACTCTCATGAGATTATTTTTGTATGGCTAGACTGAACAGATTTTTTATTTTGTTTGTACTTTTAAAAGAGAAAAAAATTGCAAGAAATCAAGGATAATTTATATGAAGTAATTTATTAAGAAATTTTTTACTAATTGCAGGAAGAAATATATTTTGTTTTAATAAATTATAAGTTTTTGTTTTGGGGTATATTTTTATAACTTAAAATCTAAATATTTGCAAGGACTTTGTGAATAATATTTGTGACAGCAGTATTAATTTAAAATTCAATTTTGTTGTATAATTTCTAAAATTAACATATAAAAATTTAAAAATACATTACAGATTTATCATAATACAGTGGAACTTTGTGTATCTACATGCTTCCGGGACTAAGGGTTCATGATATACAAAATCCCTAATTAAGTTGTCATTCTATAAGACAAAAATGTATCAGTTAAATACAGAAATTGTAAAGTAACCTAAAGCAATATTTATAAATGTCTTCAATATTGGTAGAGAAAAAAAAATTAAAATGAATTTACTTTTACATTACTCATTTTTCTTAAATTTTATAAACTACTTACCAATAAAAACAGTTTTTAAGTGTTTTTTAAACAACTTTTTAGAACTGGTTCACTGCGGCAAGCTATTCTTTTTATAATTTATCTTTAGACTTACCATATCTATGAAATATACACTATCAAAACTGGTCCTGGTAGACAAGATAAATGCAGTACACACTAGAATGAAGTATGTGTTTTTAATAATGTGTACATGTTTGTGTGGTGTGAGCATTCTCATTATTTGTACATTGGCAGTACAGTGGCTATGAAGGGTCAACATACAAGAATGAGGTACATAATTGAACTACAGATGAATGTGTTGTAGATAAATAATTGATTGAAAAGTTGTAAATACTGTCGTAAACCAGTAAATAAACTAAAATTGGATATATTCTTATCTTTCAGATAAACCACAACCTGTGGAGAAATTTTGGTGTGTGAGTGAAAGTTTTTTGAACCTTACATGTTGCTGGAAACCACAGTATGATTCTATGATCACCACATATAAACTGCTTCACATGTGGCATGCAAGGCCGTAAGCTGTATTTTTGTTCAACATAGTTTATAATATACAGTAACATACTATAAGACATTGTTATGAAAATAAATCATTATTTGCCCAAGGAAAACATTACCTTTACTCTCATGTGACAGAACTTATAATTGGAAAGATAAGTAACAAGTCTTAGACTTACCAGATTAGCTTTTAAACTCATTCACTAATGTAAAAATAACCCACAGAAGTCAATATCACACTAAGAAACTGTTATTTACAGGGTAAAGCTGAGTGTATGTTATTATAAATTCGTCAATTTATGTATATATACACACACACACACACACCACTTCAAAAGAAAAAACAAAAATACAGTAATATTACAGAGAAGCCACAATTTTTTTTAAACCAAGTTAACTTAGCTACACACATCTTCTGAAAGTTCATATTGGGTAGTTAAGAGTATTGATTATGGATAAATGACATAACCCTGAACCATAGCAGATCTAGCTCACTTTTTATGATGAACCATTTTGGCTCTATGCCTTTATCAGTAAAGTAACTTCCTATAATGAACTCTTTGTCTCAGTATTATGTAATTTAAGAAATATAAAAGTATGTGATATAATTTACCAATCAAATGTTTTGATTTGATAATGAAAGACTAAAACAAGTACATCTTATTGAGTAAGTGAATCATATTATCAATTAAAAAAAAGATGCAAAGAATTCTTTTGAGTGTGTGTGTTTTATATTACGGAATAAGAATGATATGGTATATATCTATAAAGTTACAGTATTATGCTTTATATAAATTGTCATTAGCATGAAAAATTTAAAAACACTTATTGTGCTAATAATGCTAGGATAAATAAGAATAAGAAATAACATTCTAGCATGTGTTTAATATGATTAAAGTAAGTTATCTTGTATTTTTTAGACCAATATTTAATGGAATTCCTCAAGTGTGTCCTGTAATGCTGAACAGAACTTGCTGTCAATGGAGATTAGATACCAAGCCATCGTACAAAAGATATGAAAAACACTTGTACTTCCAGCTAAGTTCTATGAATAAATTTGGCAATCTGGTGGAAAAATTTGACTTGAATCATTTTGAAAATGGTTAGTAATCTTTGTACTTTGAGATTCATTCTCAAAGAGAAGTTCACCAAATTGGAGTACAGAAATAAATAACCAAAAGTAACTTAAAAAAAAACAAACTAATATAGGTAAATAGGTTGATTGAAGGCAAATTAATCAAAAAAAGAATTACTTCATAGTACTGTTGTACTACATAGATGCATCTTCTTTCAGTTAAAGAAACAAAAATTTGATTCAGATATCCTAAGAAAATAAAAGATCATTTTATCAATGTTTTTGATGCAACAAAGTCACTAAGGTCATCGGTTTAAATTCTTGTATTGAAAACAAGTTACAATAGTTTCTAGGGTGTTATGTTGGTCAAAAGTTGCTTTACCATGTTAGAGTATTTCAATAGTAAAGGTTTCTCAAGTTAAACAGTAAATTTTTATACAAGTTAACATCTGTTGATAACTTAGTTTCCTATATGGTACTTACTTCTTGTCACATGATAAACTATTACCATTCAGTGCTGCCTTCTATATGTGAACTTTTTCGTGCAATCCACAAATCTTCTTCCTCTCTATCAGAATTGTAAAATTTCAACATGTCTCATGTAAATCATTGTCACCTCCACACTAATAGGAGCATAAAATGCTCATGCAATGCTTGTAAATCCCACTACACTCCTCTACTAAACTATGACTTCTCCTTTGGCAGTGTTTGAGTTCTGACATGCTCTTTTGTTTGTTTTAATGCTTCATTTTGCCTGTTTCCCCATGAAGTAATTCTTTTTTTGATTAATTTGCCTTCAATCAACCTATTTACCTATATTAGTTTTGTTTTTTTTAAGTTACTTTTGGTTATTTATTTCTGTACTCCAATTTGGTGAACTTCTCTTTGAGAATGAATCTCAAAGTTAACATTACCACTTCTTGGAGTTACATCAACAATTAGCATTTTTTCTCAGGCCTCAGAGATCAAATATCACATGGGACAGACTTTTACCTCAGACAATGCCCAGTCTCCTCCTAAAATGGCTGCAGACTGAAGAGGACTTCGATCATTTTTCTCCACTTTTGCAGTTTACTATTCCTCCCATTCTCAACTTTAGGAATCTCCTAGTCCTAATTTTGCCTTTATAAAATTTGTGTGCAAGTTTTGTGATTTTTTATCCCTTTTGTTTATTTATTATATACCTCATTCTTCCTTATTTTATGAACAATCTTCTAACTCATTTTGGTTTTTTTTCCTTCCCCTGGTATTCAGATTTTAGTCTGTTCACTTTGTCATTCAAATTGTTTCCAAATCAAATTTCAGTTTTAGCCATGCTCAATATTCTAACTTGTGTTTTTTCCTCACCGATTACTTATGGTATTTTTCTTTTGTGCAATTTCTATCTGAGGTTTTCCATGGAAGTACTGAGGGGTTTTCTGTAGATACCCCTGATGTTCTTTCCTTCACTTTAGCCTGCATGTCTTCTTTGACTATGACATTACATATGCAGTTTTTGTTGTTGTTAGGACCTTATAGGTCATGATTCTATATTGGCTTTAGTATATTTACTTTTGACATATCTTAGGGATTTATGAATGGGACTCATTTCTGAGATACTGTATATCAGAAATGTCGTACCAGAAATTATCAATACCAGTCTTGTATGCATCCAATTCCCATTTCCTCTCCTCCCCATTCTTAGCCCTTATCAATCCAGTGGGAACTTGACTGTATGAGTTTCTTCATCACTGGCATTCCTTTGTTGAACAATTGGTGTTTCAGTTTCTTTTCTCATCTCTATTTTCTCCTTCCCCTGTTTCATTCTCTCCTACTCGAGATTTCTTGACCATCCAGCACATGTCAGAAGTGGTTATGGAGTTGCTCTTCAAGTGGAAAATAAACAATTTTTCATATCCTTTCAGGGATTTTGCTCCTGATTTTTTGTTTCTCCTTCACCCCCAAAACACCTAAGATTAGTGGCTGGTAATTGAATTATTTTGCCTCAACTTTTACATACTTCATTCACTTGGAGATTTTTCTCACCCTGAGATGGTCGTTTTCTTCAGAGTTATGGATAACTAAAAATGGATGTTCCTAACATTTACCTTCATATAACTGATATCACCACAGTTTTGTCTTTTATCTTTGGTTTGTCCGTCATAGGATGGTTTATCAATTTTGTTGCCCTTCTTTCAGACTTGTCTTGTTTTCTTATATTTTGTCAAATTGTCCAAGTTTTGGTTTGTCATCTCTATGCTCTGAGGCTGTAATTTTATAATTACATGGACATCTGGCCATTCTAAAAAGAAATTTGCCAATTATACTCAGCTACTCCTCTTTATGGTTGCTCATTTGGGCTGCTTGGTCAAGATGGAGAAGTCTTTCCTCAGACCATCTCAATATCTTGTCCATTTTAGGGTCTCTTTCAACATACATATCACTTGAGCCTAGCTTTTTTCTTTATGACTTCATTCAATGGAACTTTTAATTCACCATGCCCTCTTGGCTCAGTCATTTACTACTTTTGAGGTTCTATTGCTTTTTATGATGTGGTCTTTAATGACATCACTGATCCTCCTCAGTCATGTTCTTGTGTGATCTCTTCAGTGGGTGCTTCACATGATTATTTCATTGGGAATTCTTGTTGGATCTTCCTGATTGCTCCTTCTTGGTCAGCTCAACTTTGGTTTTTATGGTTACAACAACTATTTCTTTTTCCTTTAGTCTCTCTTCCACTTTTTCCTTCCCTTCTCTATCAACCTTGCTTAAGTGTTCTTCATCCCAACATTTAAGTTCTATGTTTTTGCTCTTGGATTTCTCCAGTCCTTGGCAAGAAGATTCATTTTCAGACCTTAAGTAGCTTCCTTGTTAGCTGGTGTCATTGGTTCATCTTCCTTAAAGGTGTACCAATGCAAGTGGAAGGTATTTCATAGTTGATATACAACCAAGAGGTATCCTGCCAATAGGCCTACTGTGACTCTTGTTGCAGAATCTCTCACTGGGTTCTTCAACCATGTATCATCAGTCTCCACTTTCTGGATATCAGGAAACCTTTTTCCATACTTTTAATTTTTTTCCAATACCTTAAAGATTTTTTCATTGTTCTTACCATGCTTTCTTCTTTTTTGGGGTTTCATCAACCACCTGTGGCCATTTTCCAGACTTTGATGCAACTATAACTGATAAGATTTTTGTTTTTTTAGAGGCTTTTCTCTAATTCTTGAATCTAAATCTGCACTGTCCATTCGTGTTGACTTGGACTTTATCTTACATGTTATTGCATGCTTACTGGTGAGATGGTGTGTGCTACAGGATCACTTGAAGGTGAATAACTTTGCAATGTTTTGCTTCATAAACATGCTTGTTCTAGATCATACCACCCATGAACTGCACTGGTAAAGTAGAAGGGGGATTGTTGCCTATTTCCATCACACTTGTAGTGAATAACTTGGTATGGGCTGCTTTTCAAAATAGGGTGATTATGTTCCTTTCTAATTTATTGTCATCTTCCTTTCTTCAAGTGAAGTATGGGAGTTCTGGTCACTTTCCATTTGCAAGCCACTGGTATGGTTAAGCATGGAAGCATCCTGCTGAATAAGTTCCATAAAATAACCATTCAGTTACTGAGTTGGGCAGTGGTGTTCTGGGGATGAAGATGATGCAATATTCTCTCATGTGCATTAACCAATACAGCAGTATGAGACGTCAGAATGGAGTTCATCCCTTCAATTGGAAGCCATCATTCTACTCTTTTACAGGTGTCAGTATTCTGTAGGCATATTTTGGATATAGAGTGAACAAACATCATAAATTCTCACACAGGTTTTAGGTTGTTTATCTGCTTACTTTGATTTCCTCCATTTTTGTTGTGGTGATGGTACATGAGATTGTTATGGTTCTGTACTTCTCCCTTGTCTTCTTATTACATGAATGTTCTTGCTATTTGGATGGTTCTGGCCTGCTTTTACAGTTTGGCAAATTGATTTCATGTCGTAGAGATCATTTTCATACCAGATGCCAAGTTCCCAGATCAGTAGTTCAGGACTAATCCTCATGTCATATTTGAGAGTCAGCGACTCTTAATCCCTTAGGTTTAAAGTGAAGATGGTATGATTGTAGTTCAAACCCCTGGGCAGAAGTTGGCCACCCCATAAGGAAGTTTTGGATGTAGTTGACTTATTGAATAGTATAGTGTGCATTGCTCTAGTCATTTTACACCCAGGGGAACATTCTTGTTGATCTACCTTTCTCATTGTGGGATTGAGTCATAATATCTTTCTCTGTTTAAAATCACTTTCTTGCCACATCCTCTCCCATTCAGATGTGTTCCTCACATTTTACATACATATATCTTATACATTCCACAAAAGGGTGAATTGTATACCTGGTTTAGAATAAGTGTGTGCTCTTTCTTTTGATATTTGGATATAAAATTTTTATTTTCAGGGATATCCTACAGACTCTTTAGGGAGGGGGGAGGTACTTCTGTTCTTTCCTTACACCAGTTCTTTCTCTTTCTCAGTGTAGAATTCTAGCTAATCTTGTGAAAGAAGGTAAGTATATGTCAGAAGCTATAAATTATTTACACTGAAAATGTAGTTCCAATAACATTTTTATTCATTCTCTCCACATTTCTTCAGTGCTGAAATCTGCCAAACTTAAGTGGTAGTTTGGTAGAGGAATGTAGAGGGAGTCACATGAGCATGTCATGCTTCTATTGGTGAGCAGGTGATACATGATATGCATGAGAGAATTGTTTGAACCATGCAATTATAATAGGGGAGAACAGAAGGCATGTGGCATACATAAACGTTTGCTTATAGGGGGCAGTACTGAATGGGAGTATTTTACCTTGTAAGGAGATAAGTACCTATCATAGACATTTTTAGTATTGGAAAATATAACTGTGTGAAGGCTTGTTGTTGTTTTTTTGTTTTTTTTAAATAAAATATTAATATATATAAAAGATAAAAATTCTCAAACTGTACCTTAGTAGAGCACAGAACTGGAAAGGTAACAAATCTTTGATTTACAGCCTGATAACTTAAAATCTGAAATATTAATAAAGATATTAATTTGAGAAATTGACTTATTATTTTAAAAATCACTACATTGTAGACTTCTGAACAGTTTATATACATTTTATATTGATCTGTCATTGGAAAACAAATATGAGAAGATAGATTATATGGTCATTGAGACTTGAAAAATTTAACAGTGTAACTGAAATCAGAGAACTATAGTTCTATTTTGAATTAGATGTTGAATAGATTTTTGAAAATTAATTAAATTATATTTAAATTATGGCAACTATTTTTAATACATTAATAAAGAGAAATATATTAATCGTGAATATTGTGTCACCTTTCTCTTAATGACAGACCATGTACAAAAATCAGACATAGCTTTTGAAATCTGCAACTCAGATTTGGATAGGAAATCTTATATATTGTTTCAATGACAATCTCAAAATTAGATAATGGAAACTTGAAATTCAAATCAGCATAAGAAACCTTGACTTGTTTTTTAATATGCTTTTAATGGTAATGGCTTTTCTTATATTAAAGTACAATGTTGTTGTGCATGTATAGTTTTCTCACTCACTGTTATCATATAATATATGTGTGAACAGTTTCAATTGTAATATATTTCAACAGTAATTTCTGATGCTCCACTCCACTTGGAAGTTATCAATAAAACTCAGAATGAGATAAATATCACCTGGAATCATCCCAAGGGTTTCCAGTTTGGAGAATTTAAAGAAGGACTTCATTATCAACTGAGATACAGAATTGCAAACACTCAAAATGACTGGGAAGTAAGTAGGACTTGTCATAAAAGTTGTTAGTATTAAAATGAAAAATGAGAAAATTAATAAAACTGAAAATAAAAACAATTGGTCAGTTATTTCAAGGAAGAATGTTGAAAGGAAATATGAAAATTTCATGAAAACAATTTCAATATGTAGTAGATTGAGGCTCAAGTTGTTAAGTTTTATTATTCTTAATATCTATCAGTTGAATTGTTTATTTTTTGCAGGTGCATGAAGTTGGAATAGATAAGACTGAATACACCCTAACTGATTTGATACCTTATGTTCGTTATGACATCCAGCTTCGATGTCGATCTAGTAAAGCAGATCCAAATTTAGAAATAATGTGGAGTGAGTTCACTGTCATTTACTGTCGCACTGATCCTGATGGTGAGTTATTTTTATTGGTGTTGTTGAAATAGAAGTTTTAATGTTATCAGTCTGATAATAATGAGCTCATGGACCAATTAAAAACAAATTTTAAACAGAGAACTAAGAACAAGTAAGAAAACAAAGCATTTAAAATGGAAAGTAATTTGTAAAAGTTTTGGTAAGTGTGATATGCTACATGCATACGTAGGATTTAATAGCAAAATTATAAAAAACAAAATATTTCTTCCAGTGAATATTTTTTGGTTAGCTTAATAGTATTAAAGAAGCTGTCTCTAAACTTTAAATACATTCTTGGTTAAAGTGTGTTTTGACTCAAGTTTCTGATTCAAAAGTAGAGATATTTAATAACTTAAAACAATTATCACTGAAACATAATCTTTAGGCACTAGCAAGAGTGCATCTGTTGATTGAGGGAAAATTGTACCATTGAATTAAAACATTTAATGAAAATGAACTCTAGTTGTTATTCCATACATTAAAAATACATGAATTAAAATTAATTCAATAAAAGACTTTTGTGCTTAAAATGTTTTTAAAAATTAAAAGTTTGAGTTTCATGTTGATTTCTAGCATTCACCAAATGAAAACTTTGTTTTTGTTTGTGAAGTTACTGAATTTTTCTAAAGTACAATATAGTATTACCTACTCCCTTTGGGAGGAAAGTCAGAATAGTTTATATATATAAAAGATATCAGTGTGATTCTTTTATCTTCTGTATAAGTGTTGTGTAATTAATCTTAGAGTAACCATTTCTTTTAATATTGACTGTTGTGGTATTATGTTAACTGCATATATCCAAACATTGAGAAACCATTGAAAATCATCTAAACAATTAATGAAATTTCTTTTTCTACTCTTTTAAAATGTATAAACCTGTTGGCTTTAATATAGATTTAAACTGTATTAAATGAAACCTTAAGATTAACAATAACAAAATTAGATTAAGTATGAGTTTTGAATGGTAAAAAGATATATTTTATTGTATATCAGTGACTGTAAACATAATAAAACCATATATTGTTTTCTGATTCAAAACAAATACAAAATGACAGTTTTATAAAATATAAACTTTATTAGAAAGCATTATGAGAATGTTGGAGCACAAGAATCAATAATTAAAATCTACAACAAAGATGAGCATGTGTATCATTTTACTTAATATTTCACAAAGAAAACTTTTTAAATTTCAATAAAAAACAACCCATACTGTTAAGAACTTGGATACGTTTTATTTTTTTATATTTAAGCCAGAATTAGCATTTCCTATATATGTACAGGGTGGTCGCTAGAAAAGCGGAAAATTTGAGGGTCAGATGAGATCATGAATTAAATGTGTGCTTACTCATTTCTATTTTGATTTCTTTACATCATGAATAAAATGCATGATTTTAATATCATAAAATGCATTTTGAGGATCTATGAGTGTAATATAACATATGCCTATAAAAAACTTTGTAAAAGTTATTCTTTGTAAAAATAAATAGCTGTTTGACAAATTTTCCGCTTTTCTAGCGACCACCCTGTATATATACATATCTTAAAAGTGAAGTTTTAATATTGTGTAAAAACTTTCACTTGTAGTTTTGCAGTTTGACTTTTCTATGTTGACATTTTACTTTGCATCAACTTTTAAGAAATTAGTGAAGTGAAATAAATAAAAATTTGTTTACTCAAAATATTAAGATCAACTCTTCCTGGAAGGATGTGGTAAGAATGCCAGGCTGATATTGTTATAATTCTAGTTTTCCATTTTGAGTACTCAGATATTTATTCATAGGAAATTTTACTATTGGCATTGTTTTTTAGTTGTACAGTGGTATGTCTCCTAACTTATACTCCTAGAAACTTGGTGCTGTTACTTGTGGTGGGCGAGTAGAGATACCCCTTTGTGTAACTTTGTACATAATAACAAAACAAACTGACGACTATTGGCATTTTCTTTAAGTTCAGAGTAAGAAATTAACTTGATATGTAATATAAAACATTAATGCTGCTATCTTTCTTTTTTACAGTGCCATATTTGATTCCAGAGACCACAAAGGGTGCTTTTGAACAAACCATACTGCACTTTCAAAGAATAATAACTTTATATTGGAAAGTAAGATTTTTTGTTTCTATTTGATGTAGTTTTGTTTTCTGTAGGTGCATGCCCATTAGATACTGGTAAACAAACACATGAATTACCTTAATATTGTTGGGGAATAAAAAATATAAAGGATAGAACAAGTTTAGGAGCACAGTTCAATTACAGTAACAGTAAAGTAAACATCCAAGAAGCTATAGTTTAGGTGAACAGTGACACACAGTGTCTTTTAGTTTGAACTCCATATAACTCCAGATGTAAATTATTGAATAAAGTTTGTATAAATTTCTTTTAATCAATGTAAGAAATAAAATTACATTGGATATTTTTTGGTTTAACCTTCTTCTTCTTTTCTTTGTATTTTTTTTATATATATAAAGATAACCAATAAAGAAAGGAGCTTGAATTTATAACAAAATGCTTAGAAAGGCATGAAGTTGTCAAACATAGTAACCAGTCCCCATAGTAATAACTCATTGCAAGTTCTGTTTTATGAGTATATTTTTTAGTAGGATATATTTTACAAATTGTGAATTATAACTTGTATGTATCTTTTATTTGTGTGTCACCCATGTATGACAGTATTTTTTATTGTACTTCTTTTACTTTACATGTTAAAATTAATATTAGTGTTGTTAGACTTGTATAAAAATGTTCGTAAAGTTTGTGTAAATATGCAGTAATTATTTCCACATTGTTTCTCTTATTCTCTTTATTTTTTAGCCTGTCCCTAAAGAAAATTACAATGGGGAAGATTTTCATTACCTTATTGAGTATCTGGTTGTTCACACATCACGTCCCAAACGAAGTGTTAGAATTCAAAATGTGGAGGGCTCATTAACTAAATATACATTTCATCATATGCCACTTAAAATACCATATACCTTCATTTTATACTCTGTAAACAAGGAGGGTCGATCAGACAGGTCATCAGAAATTTTTGTTGATAGTGTGGAAAGAAGTAAGTAATTAAATTATATTTGTTCATTCATAGTGTATCTTTAAGTTATTTATTTGTATTATTTAGTGACAGACTACCAATTATTGGTTTAAAAATATAATAAATGTAATGATATACAATTAAATATACTTATAATAAACTTTATGAAATTTTCTGTATTTCAGGATTTGGCTTGCAATAAAAACATAAGTTATAATGATAAAGATGGCATTGGACTGATTAGACTAAAGCTGTCCTTGTGAACTTTTGATTTTAATCTTAAGTACTTTCATAACATTTCATTGTAGTAATTTGTTTTGGTTTCTTAACTTTATTTCAAAATCAGATTTGTCATATAATTATTACGTTGAAAAAAGAATGTATCATAATGTAAATCATAGGAAATCTCATTTCATTTATTCACAAAATCCACATGTTTCAGTTTAGTTTATTCCAAGTGTATCATAAACATCCCAATTTAGATAGCTTTAACTTTAAGTAATCAATATGGTAATTAGCTGATTCAGTTTATTTTAAACCTGTATTTTTGAAAATTTAATATTATAATCAAAATCCCAAAAGCTATTTAGTTAGTTCCAAATGTGTATGTTATAAAATTAGCTGACCCTTTGTGATATTATCAAGTTTTTTTTTCAGTCATTCCAAGACCTGCCAACATCACAGCTGTTTCTTTTGCTAATGGTACTTATAAGTTAGAATGGGGCTATTCTCCAGAAAGAGTGCCAATTACCAGTTTCACTGTCTTCTGGTGTAATAATCCTCAACCTCGTCCATTTACCTGTAATCATCCTATCAGCTGGAAAACTTTTTCTGCTGAAACCAATTCAACAAAATTTGATTTTGAGAGGGATTCAAACTACCAGTTTGCTGTTGCAGCTAATTCTGAAAGATCAACATCGGGGATGGAGTGGGCAGTGTGTATTGTTCCTGCTGAAAAAGGTATGTCATTGAAAAGAGCAGTATTCTGGTTTGGGTAGTTGAAATAATACAAAATTCATGTAAGTTTGTGGTGTTTTTTTTGTTGTTGTTTAATGTAATACATTTAAGGGTGTATTTGTATTTACATTTGTGAATTTTTGTCATCTTGTTAAAGTGAAACAGGAACCTTTTTCATCAGTATGACAAACAAGGTGTAATTTTTGCATATTGGGTCATTATTAATGAACTGCTTTTAATTTTTTTTAATCACACAAGGATAATCAATCAAATCAAAAGGCAACAGCAAAGTGTTACTTAATATTTGTATTTAAACATATTTTGGTAGGAAACTCCTATTGGTTGAACAAAAAAGGTATTATCAAAAGTTATTTTTACAAATACATTTACTATGATTATTTTGTCAAACTAAAATATTTACTTACATATCTCTTTTACCACATAAATATACTTTAAAAGGTGCAATAAGTGTTTAAGTCCCAAACATATTCAAGTATCAAGTATATAATACAGAACTTATTACAGTAGGTTGTTGACATCAATGTTTATATTAATTTTAGCTATAGATAGCTTGTAATGTCACAAGAGACAATTTCTTTGTTATAAAGTTACGTTAAAGTAAGTGGTAGATTGTTTATTGATTAGTAAATATCACAGTATTTAATTTTTTGCTGTTGCATTAGTGGGTTTGTTTTGACAAAGTAATATAGGTATCTCTTGAGAAGTACTCTATGTATAAGAGAAATCAACAAGAATGTGATAGTTTAGTATTGTGTGAAGTTAGGCATATTGATTTATTTTGTAAAAGTGTACAAGTGGAGATCTTGTCCAAGAAATAAAGCTATTCTAAAATGGTAGTACCTCCATTCACCCAAAATTATTTCAACCATGATTTGCCCTCTAAGCACTGTTCAAATTTTTCAACAGTGTACCAGTCACTTATACAATGGCCCTTCATTTTTGCACTATTGCACCAACATGTGTCTGCCCTCCACCAATCATACTGTGCTGACTAAACTAATGCTGGTAGCTCTCTCTACAACTGTGGTACAGTTCTTTTGTTTTTCTGATTGTCAGTCTAGTATAAGGATGTATGTTTTTTTAACTCATTCTTCACGTGACTTCAAGATTCTGAATGTGCTCAATCACAATTTTATATCAGTTTCAAATTTAATTTTTCTCTCATGTGTTTGATTTCAAATATATTTACTTGTTATTTTAGAAATATTTCTATTTATGAACTCTACATTGTTCATGTGAATTTGAGAGTTAATATAACAGATGTTGAAATTCCTGCTATAAGTAGAATGCTAGTCTTCAGGTCTTAGGGTAGATGATTCTGCAGGGGAAGCACAGGCTCTAGTTTGTGAGGAATTTGTCTTATGTTTGACCAAAGGTTTTCTTTTCAAGTTACAAGTGACTACTGTGTGAAAATAGTCCTTCTACAACGTTTTTCACTTGTTTTTGCACCTCCATGTCATATGCTGTGTTAGGTATTGTATTTTCTCAAGCAATCTGTGGTAAGTTTTTCAGCATGTATTTCTCTCCCCCACGCCCGTAGGTATACCCATGTTTGGTGATTTTATATGAGCTTTTGTGGATAACTTAGTTTCTGTGCTCAATAATTTAAGTCACTCATTTCTTTTCTGCTCAGAATAAAGTTAGATTTTTATCCTTTTTTAACCTTCTAGGTTAATTTAGTTTAAACTTGTATTTGGAGTTTGATTGTTCTTTGATTTTGTTTGCATTTTACTTCATTTCACTGTTGATGTTTTGTAAATTCCTTTTTCTTTACTACATGCCTAATTTAAAATTAGATTAAACTTTGTTATTATTAACTGGGTACTTTTTTTCTTATTTTTAGGGTCAATTTCATTTGTCTTCTGTTTTATAAATTCTTTGAGTGGAGTTGTATGTTTGGTATTTAAGAGTCATTTATCTTTTATGTACTTTTAGGGATTTTGTGTTTGCTTTACTAATTTTTTTCAAAATTTTAGGTGAAACTTCATAGTTTTGCAGGATTGTTATTTTTATGTAATTTATAGACTACATATTTCAACGTTTTGTTAGTAATGAGTACTTTCTCTCAGTATGATTAGTTTGTGTCTTTGGCAACACTGCAAGACATTTATGTGTGGTCTTGCTCCTACTCTATCCACTTTCCAGACATCTGTCCCTCCTGTTCAGGATCTTGCTGAATCTCTTCAAGATTTACTACATAAAGTCTGTGTTGAATAGGTGGTTCCCTCTTTGCTGTATCCAGACCAGACATCTTTTACTGTGCATATCACATAGTTTTTGTGATTTACTTTCAAACTTTTATTAATTTGATTTTTGTTTTGGTTGTACCAGTTAGTGTAGCATAAAATCTTAGCTAATAACCTTTATTTTAATAGTATGCAAGGTTTAAGTTCTTAATTTTATAATGAAATACTTTAAAAAAATCCTGAATTTTGTCTAGTGTGACACTTGACAATTTCTCTAGGTATCTTTTCTGTTTTATCCACCACTCCTCCAATAACTATGAAATTCAATGTAAATTAGTCAGACAAACCATAATTTTTGTGGCCTTCAATTTTGTTTGGTTACAGAGCTATCAGATAGAAAATCAGATCTCTCCTGTCATGCCAGTCTGTCACACCTATTTTAGGATCTTTTTGTGTGTAATTTTATGTTTCCTATAACCAATAGAAAACTAAAGTTCTCATCTATCAAATGATGGCTTATATAACAATTATTTCTGAATGCTAAATTGGCAAGTTTGCTGTTAGTACAAGCTTTGTTCTCATTGGAAAGGTAATGATTACCTTTGATGAAATTGTAATTACTCTTGTTGCATAGATATAAAACCAGACAAATTGTGAATGTAAGGAGAATTTGTCTACTTTTTGCATGCTGTTAGTGTATGTTCTGTGATGCATTATTTAATTAAATAAACATTGTTTCATTCATTACTACCATTGGTATAAAAAAAAATAGGGTTAAGTGTCAACAACAATCAATAGCAAAAAAAAGATTGGGGTAAGTACTTTATTGCTTGCTTTTCATGTTTATTTATTATTATAAAATAACTAAAGCATAAAAAGAGGGACCTCTTTAGTTATGGTTAAGTTAGGTAAAATAAACAACAATAATAATAATAATATAATAATATTTCACAAGGTGTGCATGCAAGCTGCCTGGGTGTAATATAATTCAGTAGTGTAATGTGACTTGCAACGTATAATGGCATGAATAGTAGTTAGACATGGTACAAAGGAGAATATTTTCTCAGAATAAATAAATGTGGTTTTATGTTATAATTTGCAGTCATTCTGGAAAAAAAAAAGGGAGGTAATTTAGATTTTTCTTTTGTGGTTACAAGGTTGTTCAAATTTATCAATGTTGTATAGAGTTAGGGTAGAGAAAGTAACAGATAAAATGTAATGTTTAACTGAATAGAAACATTTGAAATGAATTTAGAAGGTTTTAGAGATCACACAGATCAAATCTGAGATTCTTGAGATGAAGAAAAGTATTTTTAATCTTAACACAAAGTCATTTTGAACATTAAGCTTGTTTTGAGAGATATAATTAGGATTTAACTCCTATCTGTTTGTTGTCTCCAAAATATATGGGAGATTGGAGTTGTATCATAGCTCTTTTCTGTTTCTTATCTGGAGACATTTCACTTTACTGTTGAGTATTTCTTCTCATTTTGGTGGCTTTTTTTTTCCATTTTCATGTCATTTTCTTTCATTTGTTCTTAAGGGTTCTGTCTTATAATTCTAGATGCTGATATTCTTCCTTTCTTCAGCTCTGTGTGTATTTTGCTGAATCTTTGGACTCCCTATTATATGGACTGGCTTCTGCTGGCAAGTTCCTGTGCTCAGTTAATTACTCACATCTGCCTACTTCTTTTCAGAAGATTCTCAGGTGGGGTTACTTCTCAACTTGGAGAAGTCTCTTACTACCCTTTCACATCTTATTCATATTTTTTTTACTCTCCCTCTCACTCAAACCCAGTCTTCTCCACTTAGGCTCTGGGACATGAAATGGACAGTTATGAAGGCTCTACCTTCTTCTTACTCTCCTTTGAGACTGTGGGCTTCCGTGAAAGCTCTCATTTCCTTAAATGGAGCACATATACATTCCATTTTTTGGATGCTTCTTTTGCCCTGTGATGTTTCTCTCAAGATCCCTTTGGCCATTCCATCTCCTTTTCATCTGGAATTATGGCTGATCTTGCTTGGTGGCTTGACAAGGATATGACAATGGGGGGGGGGGGGTTCATTTCACCACCTTATTATTGAATCTTGCCTGTTTACAGATGCTTCTTTAGGGCATTTTCTTTGATTCTCCACAAATTTTAGGTTGGCAGTCAGTTGAAGAGGTGACTTTCATTTTCCCATCCTGGTACCTTTCACAGTTCATCAGTTTGAATAGTTATGGTTCATTCTAAGAATTCCATTGTCATCAGCTATGTTATCAAGCAAGGAGGAACTTAGATTATAAATCTCCTGTATTAGACCATTCACCATAACATGACTATTCTGATGTGTCATGTTTCATGAGTCAATCTTGTGCCCAAGTAGGTTATTGATACAGAGTGGTCCCTTTCATCATATGCATTTTTTTGTTGTTGGTGTGTTCTCAGTTGTGAGCTTCTCACATATATGTATTTCCTGCTTATTGGAAAGCCTATTTTCCTTTTTTTGGTCTCCAATTCCTCACCACTCAGTTGAATGCTTTTGTTACAGATTGGAGGAGTCTTCATCTAGGTATATCCCCTAAGACCTGACTCTTTACCTAGTTCTTTTACTTTATGCAATCATTGCTTGTTGTTTTTTGTTGGTTGCTCTCTATTAGCTGGCACATATGTGGCTCCCTCTACTCTGGCCCTTACTGGAGCTCAAACCCTTTCATTTATCTCTGTCCTGATGTCTTCTCCAACAACTGGGACTGGATATTTTTCATCTCAACATCATCACACTCCTGCTTCATATGTGACTTTTGTCTTGTTCCATGCCTCAACTCTGAGACTCTTCCCTCTTCTTGCCTGTACCATTTGCACTTCCTCTTTGTCTGTGTACCAGAGGCTTTGGTCTATTGACCATGACTTCTAACCATCCTATTCTTCTGTTGCTCTTCTGTCCCAATCTTTTATTTTTTTGGGAGCTTCCTTGTTGAACAACTAACACTTTATTCTCTCCTAATTCTGAAATGCATTCTACTGCCCAATTATTTCCATTTTTTTAAATTCTTTTGTATGGTGTGTCTTCCATGTTCTTTTGTTCTGCCAGTTTGGGATCTGTGTTATCCTTCATGACCTGTCCATTTCTCTTTTTGAGCCATTTGCAATCTATTCTTTGTACCACTTCCCTTAAAACTTATTTCCTCCCCCTCCTGGCTTTAATATTTCCTACATCCTTTACCATTTCTCACATGCTATCTTCTGTTTGGATTAGGACATCAGCTGGCCAGGAATATTGTTGATCCTCTTTATACTATCCTTTTTCTACCTGTTCTCCCTTTTGGATCCTTTTGTCTAGCTCATTACTTGCTATATTATATGGCTTGTACTGTTACTGTTCATGGTTCTTTTTCCTGTCTCTTTGTTCCATGAAATTAATATGTTTCCTGTTATCTTTTTAACTATTATGCTCACTGGTTGTGTTCATCAACTCATACAGCTGATGTATTCTGACTTGTTTGTGGATGGCTGCTGCTACATTATGTTTCCTTACACTGAATTTGTTATTTATGTCTTTAGCTGCTAGCAAACTCCATTTGTTGGAGGAGATTGTTCATGTTGGTGTGTGGGCAAGTCCTTGTTACTCTTTATCTGCACAACATGGCTATGTCTTCTTTGAGTGAGCACTGTCTTCTTCCTGTGGAGATTCCACAGACATATGTTTGCCTTTGCCTGTTCTATGTTTATATTAATTTGTTGATATATCTCATATTTCAGGATCTTATCAAGTGGTGGGTGTCACCTGATCAGTTGTGATGAGAATTATATCTTAGCACTTAAGTCTATATACTGTCTTAATGTTCACTGTGGAAGTAGGGTGTTTATATAAAACCACCAGTTGCTTTATCTGGTGGTGTGTGTATATATTTATATATTTCTTTTTTCAGTGTTATCTTGTATAAAAGACTGTTGCTTATGACTTTATGAATACAGCAGATGGAGATTTTTGCCAATTCCTCCTGATCCATTATTCTTATAGTTGGGTCTTTCTGCTTTTTGGAATAGGGAATCACAGATACCTATTACATTTGTCTCCAGTGTGTCATTCCTCATGATGTATCCCCCTTCTTCTACTAGTGGGGTTTATGAGTTCTTGCCACTTTCATTTCCCAGTTGCTGAACTGGTGGATTGTGGATGTTGTTCTATTTTTTTTATATATACAATAAACTTTGTCATGTGAGCATGCTGCATGATAAAAGTGCTATTGTCATTATATTTCATATTATGCTATGTCATAATATATTCCCTTTAAAACACCAAATCAACCAGCCAACCAACTATAATATAGTCAGTTCAAAATGCTTCTCCCAGATGTATTTTAACCAGGTAGACTGCACCTATTGCTAATAACATACAAATTTTATGTAAGATGTTTCCACTGGATGTTTTCTGCCTGGATGGACCTCACTTGTTGATCTCTCAAAATACGTTCAAGAGATAAGTTGATCATTCTTATGCAGGGTGCTTTCACTGGATGTTTTCTGCCCAGGTGGATAAATGATCATACTGTAGCATATTGTTATGCTTATATGTATAAGTATGATTGTATGCTGTATCATGTGATCAGCACGTTGCTTAAATGTGCTAAAATGAAGAGAATATTTTTAAAATCTGCTGCACTGTTAACAATTTTACCAGTACTTGGATGGAAAATTAAGGATTTGATAGCTTTAGATGACAGGAAGTAAGTATCAATTGGAAATAAATTGTCATCAATAGAAAATGTTAACATTTAAGTCAATGTTTATTAATAAATCCTAAAGAACCCACTCAACAGAAGAAAACCCTTACAGTGTTGGTACTTATGATTGATAAAGCAACAGACTTGCTTATTTTATTGGTTATACTTATATATCATACAGAATTGAATTAATGTACTGATTTATATAATCACAAGTAATTACATTTTTATACACGTTATAAGATAGTATGAATTTAGTGGAGAAGTGCTTGTAGTATGAACAAAATAATGGTGAATTTCTTGTTATTTGGTATACCAACAGTTTGTCTTTTACCCTGCTATGGTTAATCCAGGCCTATGATCAACACATTTAAAAGTGATATATCTGTTTAATATACTTAGAAATTCATATTGTAGGTATGTTTGGTGGGATGTGTCCTTCATAAAAGGGGGTTTGTTTTTAACCTGTATGGGTGGGGGTTAACACTGTAAAACATCATGATATGTGCATTTTATAATAAATCAAATTTTAGTATTATATATATTATGAATATTTTAATTTCAAAAACATATTTAAGTAAATTCTCAATGTTCATTTCTATGGACAATGTGATACTTGTTCATTTTAACTTAACTATTTATGCATTCTTTTCAACTCATTTGAAACATCTCAAGTTTTAATACAAATTACATCCTTATGGTATAGATGTTATTGGAACATAATCTAGTTTTATAGCCTTCAATAATATTGGTTTTCACAGATCTAAACAAGAAAGGCAAACTTGTATACTTCATCCCCTTTCATCTGTTTTTTTCCAAAATTTTATCAGTTCTGCCTGTTTGTTGTTACATTATATATAACCAATAGAAAGATAAGATTCTTATTACAGTAAATATTTCAAGCTTATTCATGAGATGTTTTGTGTACAAGTGAAATACTGATTATTATTTGTGGAAATCTTGCTTGGGTTTTCTGTATAAAACATACGGTTACATAAGCTGCAATTGAACTGTAGGTGATAGGTATATGTTTCACCTATCTATAAATATCTTTTCAGAGGAAAAGATGTATATTTAGTTATATATGAAATAAAACTTCACAAATATTACATGCTGTTAAATAAAAGGTAATTAAATAATAGTGGCCTCTTTCACTTTTTAAGGTAATTTTTGTTAACTTTCATTTAGCACTGGACAAAGTGGTTGCTGATGTCTATGCATATAATGAAAGCAGTCTGATTGTAGAGTGGGTTTTAACTTGTAAAGCCCAGAAGAAATTAATTCAGGAATATATCATTCAGTATTGCCAATGTGCAATGAACTACTCTTGTCTTGGTGAGTGTTTTTTAATTTCAAATCTTGAAAGTGATGTGTTTTGTCATGTCTACAATTTACAGACAGTTTTTGATTTTCTTGATATTATCCACATTATTATCAATGTACCTTTCAACCTTTAATTGTAGTATTCATCAGATGTTGCCAGTTCTGAATTATGGTATATAAAAATGATTCAAAACAATTTTACAGTAAGTATCTTTACTGTTCTGTATTGATTTCATTTAGGTAAAATTACTAAGAACACATTTTTACGTAGGCTGAATGTTTTTGCAGATGATTTATCAAACCTATACCTAAATCATTAACTTACACATTTATTTATTATATATTATAAACAAAATACTACTAAAAATGAAAAAAAGCCAACACAATTTCACAAACACTATTCCTACCTACGCAAAACCGACTCGTGCACACCACAAATATACAGCATCTTCAAACCTCATAAACCAGATTGTCCATTATGACCAATAATATCCACATGTGAATTGTTTAATTACAATCTTTGTAAATACATAGCATTGGTCATTTTCCAACTATGTAACATCAGCCAGTTCATTTATCAAAGACTCTTAATTTCAAGTCTAATCTGAATCAACTTAATCATAAAGCCTTAATGGCCAGTTTTGATGTTATATCCCTCTTTACAGAAGTTCCAACTGCTGAAGTGTGCAAGATAGCCTTAGAATTCTATATCCAAGACCCTAACCCATCTTTAGACATTCCCAGCAATCAATTAGCAACCCTCATAGAATTCATGAAGACAAACTTCATGTTCTATAACTATAACTATATACAAACAAATGGCCTAAGCATGGGCAACCCAGTATCACCAGTTCTAGCCAATATTTTTATGACACAAATTGAAACACAAGCAATTAATACAGCATTATATCCACCACTACACTGGTACAGATATGTAGATGACATGATTGCGGGTTTCACATCTACAGAACACACAATTTTTTCAATCACATTAACTCTATACATCCCAACATTAATTTCACATGTGAACAGGAAGAAAGCAATCAAATATCATTTCTTAACCTCAAAATTACAAGAACCAATACACAATTTAAAACAGAAATCCATCAAAAAATCACCCATACTGGACTAGACATTCTTTGGGACTCGGCACGTGAAACAAAACAAAAACTCAACATACCAAGAAACCAAATAAATACAGCCATAAAACTATGCTCACCAGATAAAATTAATGATTAATTGTACAAAATAAAACAATACTTCATCAGCATCAATAATTTTGCTCCACAAACCATAGAAAACATTATATGCACACACCTAGACAGAAAATAAAAAAAAATCAACCAACAAAAATAAATATATCTCACGAATTAGAAAATCATGAAACCATATACTGCTGTCAGTGATGTTGAGAAACCCACTTGTTGAGAATTTTATATGCAAAAAACGGCTCTTTTGGGCTCAGAAAACACTTCAAATAGAAGAGCGAACAACGTTTCGACCTTCTTCGGTCATCGTCAGGTTCACAAAGAAAGAGGTAACTGGCCGGAAGCTGACCACATGTTTGGAAGGGGCTGTGTAACTGAGTGTCGCAATGTAGAGGGCGCGGTTTGATGTTTGAATATATAATTTTATCTATAATATTAATATAGGTATAATGGTGTTCCTTTATATTGGTTTATTTTGGGTTTAAGTTGTTGTATAAGTAAGGCTTCTTTAATTTTTCGTTTGTTTATGTTTGTTTCTTTATTTAGTATTTTAGTGTTTTCTATGGTTATGTTGTGTCCATTTGACTTGCAGTGTTCGAAAACGTGTGAAGGTGACTTTTTATGTTCTTTGAATCTGGTTTCCATTTTTCTACTTGTTTCTCCTATATAGAAGTCGTGGCAGTTATCACATTGTATTTTATAAATAATGTTGGTGTGGTGTTTGTCAGTGTAGTTCTTACATAGTATAGACCTTAGTTTTGTGCCTGGTTTTTGAATAAATTTAGTGTTAACTGGAATGTTATATTTTGTTACTAGTTTTTGCCAAATGTTGGTTATTTTTTTGCTGATGTCAGGAATATATGGTATACAGCAGTATATGGTTTCGTGATTTTTTGATTCGTGAGATATATTTACTTTTGTTGGTTGATTTTGCTTTCTGTCTGGGTGTGTGCGTATAATGTTTTCTACGGTTTGTGGAGGAAACTTATTGATGTTGATGAAGTATTGTTTTATTTTGTCTAATTCATCGTTAATTTTATCTGGTGAGCATAGTTTTATGGCTGTGTTTATCTGGTTTCTTAGTATGTTGAGTTTTTGTTTTGTTTCATGTGCTGAGTCCCAAGGAATGTATAGTCCAGTATGGGTGATTTTTCGGTGGATTTCTGTTTTGAATTGTGTGTCGGTTCTTATAATTTTGAGGTTAAGAAATGATATTTGATTGCTTTCTTCCTGTTCACATGTGAAGTTAATGTTGGGATGTATAGAGTTAATGTGAGTGAAAAAGTTAAGTATGTGTTCTGTAGATTCGAATCCCGCAACCGTGTCATCTACATATCTGTACCAGTATAGTGGTGGATGTAATGCTGTATTAATTGCTTGTGTTTCAATTTGTGTCATAAAAATATTGGCTAGAACTGGCGATACTGGGTTGCCCATGCTTAGGCCATTTGTTTGTATATAGTTTTGGTTGTTGAACATGAAGTTTGTCTTTATTGTGGTGAATTCTATGAGGGTTGCTAACTGGTTACTGGGAATGTCTATAATCGGGTTAGGGTCTCGAATATAGAGTTCTAAGGCTATCTTGCAGGCTTCTGTTGTTGGAACTTCTGTGAAGAGGGATATAACATCGAAACTGGCCATTAAGGCTTTATGATTAAGTTGATTTAGATTGGACTTGAAATTAAAAGAGTCTTTGATGAATGAGCTGGCTGATGTTGCATATTTGGAGAATGCCCATGCTACGTATTTACCAAGATTGTAATTAAACGATTCATATGTTGACATTATTGGTCATAATGGACAATCTGGTTTATGAGGTTTGGGGATGCCGTATATTTGCGGTGTGCGTGAGTCGGTTTTACGTAGGTAGGAATAAAGTGTTTGTGAAATTGTGTTGGCTTTTTTCATTTGTAGTAGTAATTTGTTTAGTTGCGTCTCATGTGTCTTTGTTGGATTTGTGTGAATTGGTTTAAATTTGTTCGTGTCTGATAGGATGTTATTCATTTTTTGTATGTATTCATTCGTGTTCATTATTACTATAGCGTTACCTTTATCTGCTTTTAGAATTTTTATTTTTCTGTCTTGTTTTAGGTTTCTAATGGAATTAATGTCTCTTTTTGTAAGGTTGTTTTTTAGTTTTCTGTTTTGTGAAATTATGTTGATAGTTTTGTAAGAAAATTCTTTGAAAAAATCGTTTAAGATAATGTTTTTAGGTGTTTCTGGAAAATATAAATTTGTAATTTTACCTGGGAAGTTTGGCTGTTGGATGTCAATAAAATTATCTAAGTTGTCCTCTTTCTGTTTGTTGTTTTTGTTTTCTGTAGAAAGTATCACAAGTCTCCTGGCTAGGTCTTCTAAACATGTTTTGATTTCTATGGTTGGAATGTACCTTGGTGCTATTGCGAAGTTGAGTCCTTTGTTAAGTAGATGTATCTCGTCTGTGTTTAATTGTCGGTCAGATCTGTTAATTATGAGGTTGGTCAACGGTTTGTCATGTTGATGTCTTTTCTGCTGCTTACATCTTAGTTTTTCAAGTTTTTTGTTGTGGCGGATCTTTTTGTCTCTATCGTTTTTAGTATTGATTTGGTTTATGTTTCGTTGTATTAGTCCGTAAATCTCTGGTTTAATGCAGCATGCTAGTTGATGGTCTAAGTTCATTTTTTGTTTTTGTAAGTCATGTAGTTCTTTGTATTTTGTGTTCAACATGGCTTTAAGTAGTTTTTTCTGTAAATTTTGGATAATGTTTGTGTATTTATTAAAATCTTTTGAAAGTTTTACCATTACAAAATTAGGGGTTAGTTGTTCCTTTCTACATTGTTGAATAAAGTTGATGTCATTTCTTCTATTAATGATTCGTTGGTTTAAATTTCTTAGTTTCTTAACGATCGTGTGAGCGTGTACTGTTAATGGTGGTGTACTGTATGCTTGTTCAGACATAATGGAAACAGGTAAGTACAAATACACTGAGAAAAAAACAAAAAACTTACACTTCTCGAACAATCGCCGTGATGAAATAACAATCAGTGATGTCGAGAAACCCACTTGTTGAGAATTTTATATGCAAAAAACGGCTCTTTTTTAAAACAATACTTCATCAACATCAATAAGTTTCCTCCACAAACCGTAGAAAACATTATACGCACACACCCAGACAGAAAGCAAAATCAACCAACAAAAGTAAATATATCTCACGAATCAAAAAATCACGAAACCATATACTGCTGTATACCATATATTCCTGACATCAGCAAACAAATAACCAACATTTGGCAAAAACTAGTAACAAAATATAACATTCCAGTTAACACTAAATTTATTCAAAAACCAGGCACAAAACTAAGGTCTATACTATGTAAGAACTACACTGACAAACACCACACCAACATTATTTATAAAATACAATGTGATAACTGCCATGACTTCTATATAGGAGAAACAAGTAGAAAAATGGAAACCAGATTCAAAGAACATAAAAAGTCACCTTCACACGTTTTCGAACACTGCAAGTCAAATGGACACAACATAACCATAGAAAACACTAAAATACTAAATAAAGAAACAAACATAAACAAACGAAAAATTAAAGAAGCCTTACTTATACAACAACTTAAACCCAAAATAAACCAATATAAAGGAACACCATTATACCTATATTAATATTATACATAAAATTATATATTCAAACATCAAACCGCGCCCTCTACATTGCGACACTCAGTTATACAACCCCTTCCAAACATGTGGTCAGCTTCCGGCCAGTTACCTCTTTCTTTGTGAACCTGACTCGAAACGTTGTTCGCTCTTCTATTTGAAGTGTTTTCTGAGCCCAAAAGAGCCGTTTTTTGCATATAAAATTCATATACTGCTGTATACCATATATTCCCAACATCAGCAGACAAAATAGTCAACATTTGGCAAAAACTAGTAACAAAATATGACATTCCAGTTAATATCAAATTTCTTCCAAAACCAGACACAAAACAAAATCTGTACTACCTAAAAACTACACCACACCAACATTATTTATAAAATACAATGTGATAACTGTCACAACTTCTATATTGGAGAAACAAGTAGAAAAATGGAAACCAGATTCAAAGAACACAAGTCACCTTCACACCTTTTTAAACACTGCAAGTCAAATAAACACAACATAACCATAGAAAACACTCAAATACTAAATAAAGAAACAAACAAACAAATGCAAAATTAAAGAAGCCTTACTTGTACAACAACTTAAGCCCAAAATAAACCAATACAAAGGAACACCTTTATACCTATATTAAAGTAATATAATAAATAATAATAAAACAAATAATATAAAATTATATATTCTAATATCTAAGCATGCTTCTACATTCTGACACTTAGTTACACAACCCCTTACAAACATGTGGTCAGCTTCTGGTCATTTACCTCCTCCTTTCTTTGTGAACCTGACAATGACAGAAGAAGGTCGAAACATTGTCTACTCCTCTACGTAAAATATTTTCTCAACCCAAATGAGCTGTTTTTACATATATATTTGTTTGGTATTATTCAGTTTTAGTGCTTAACCATTTAATATTTTGTACTTTATGTACCAGTGTATGCCATACTACAAACATTATAAACCCTTTATATGAGAGGCAAAATGGAAATACTAGTAAAATGTAAATGCTTTGAATTTTCATGTCCTGTACATTTTACTTGTTTTCAATGAAAGTGTCTAAAATTCTGATTTCCTTTGTTTTTAATTCCCCATATTTTGTTAAATTTATATCCCATCTGCACAGGTAAAACTTCTCAATGCACTAGTGCTGATATGTTTAATTATTTTCAATGTTTTCAAGTCTGTTGTATAATTAATAATATAGTACTAGTCAGTGTTATAACACAATGTCATTAATCTAATAATACCAAAATTGAAAACATAATTCATATCAGTTACTGGTAGCTGTGAAACATCAAAATTGAGAAATGTGTCTCAAAAACCTTTACTGTAAGCCTTTTTGGTTTCACATAGTTAGAGTCATAGAATTATTGTGAGTGTAGTTCTAATTTTTACATCAAACATTTCCTACATTATTTTCATCTTTTATATTGCATGTATTTCTACAAATAATCTGGTTGTAACTCTTGGCATTATTCTGTGCATTACCTAGTATTATTTGCATCTTCTGATGATAATTATTTTTACATTTTATTGAAGATTTGAACTCTCCATACAATTCATTTTTAACATTTCATACAATGTTGAAAGCATTATGTTAGGGTAGTTTTTAAATGTGGTTGTGTAGTTGACTATTGATGACTAGAAATAAATTTGAAAGTAAGTTTTGTACATTAGTGAAAGATGTAATATCAGTATCATTTTTATAGCAAA
Organism: Carcinoscorpius rotundicauda; assembly: GCA_011833715.1. Classification (NCBI taxonomy): domain Eukaryota; kingdom Metazoa; phylum Arthropoda; class Merostomata; order Xiphosura; family Limulidae; genus Carcinoscorpius; species Carcinoscorpius rotundicauda. Next base: position 108,388,841 of record CM022393.1, read on the forward strand.
ATGTCATCAATATATTTTATTTTTCATTTTGTATTTAATTTCTTTGTTTCCAGAAGTCATTGTTAAATCATGCCTGTTAGATATGGTTTTTCTTAATCTTTAGATTTTCTGCACACAGTCATTGTAATAAAATAAATGAAACCAAATGCCTTAATTTTTTCCAACAGTGTAATAATCAGCTTAAATGTTGAATGATTACTTACTTTCTTATAATGATTATTAAGTTTTAGAGTTAATAAGGTCATGTTAGAATAAGCAGCAAGACACATTGATGGAAACTTTCCTTCCAACTGAAAAGCAGTACAAATAGTGTAATTCCTTTGAGCAGTTAGGCCTTATATGATCTAATGTTAGAACACATGACATAACTAATTTTAAACATTTAAGAATAAAATTTGATTTGACTGAAACTTACAATTTAAGTTTTTAGATAAAATGAAAAAAATCATGTTTTTGCTGCTACTTTAGCATTATCAACTCAACACAACTTATTTTCATTTTTGTTATCTTCAATGGTAGGTTGAATAGTTGAGTGTCCTTAAATTATGGAGATGTACTTTTTTCATTTGGTTTATTAAGTACAAAAATTACTATTTACAGATGTTTTAATCTCCACACTTTTCAATTTGGTGTTTTATTAGTCTTAAGTGGAAATTAAAATTTTTTAATTTAGACTTTTCTAAACATAGTTAATCAGCAAATTAAAAGCCTGCTAACCCAGAAGTCCAGAACACTAAGGAAAGTAAATGTATTTGTAAAAGAATGTAACTTGTGTTTTATTTCATTTAACCAGTAGAATGTCTTTATGATTTAAATATGATTACTGGTAGAGTAATGCTCAAACTCAGTCACTATCTCCTAAAACCTTTTAAAGATGTAATAGTAAAATCAGTTGAGTATGATTTATTGACTACTTATGTGAAATTTGCAGAATCTCCTAAAGAAATGGTAGTGAGTGACTCACATGCTGAAAATGTTATCTTGAGTGATGGGCTACAGCCAGTCACGATGTACCTTGTCAGTGTTAAAACAAAAACGCTAAGTGGACTAGTCAGTGAATTCAGTGAAGGAGTAATCGCCACTACAAAAGCAGGGAGTAAGTATCTATTATTGTTGATGTATGTTTAATATCTGACCTTTTAAGCTCCAGGTATCTTTTATCGAAGACACTGTTGTGATGTAGTGCAAGTGTGTGGTATAAACTGCAATTTAGTGGAAGTCTGTTGTGTAATTAGCAACATAATATAGGTCCAATGTATAAACTGCATTGTAGTTGTATTATATTGTAAAACTTGCAGTGCAGAAGAAGTGTTTTATAAACATAATTGTTTAACTTCTCCTATCACAAGTCTATTGTATAATGTGTGGTATAATTCAAATCTGTTATAACCTGCTATATAAGTATTATATAACCTTTAAATTAGTATGAATTAGTTGTATAACTATAATATAATGGAACTTTATTGTAATTTAGCTGTTTTGTAAAACTATTAATATAGCCTAAGCTTTTTGAATAATATGCAGTTTTCAAGTGTGCAGTATAATTAATAATATAGTACTAGACAGTGTTATATTTCATAATATAGTAAATAACATTTGTATGAGTAGTAAAATAGCAGGATGAATTATTTAGACAGTATATGAATGCAAGTGTATTGTATAATGTGTATAACAAGTAAAATAGTATGTAATGTAATACAGATCTGTTGAATAACCAAATAAGTCTGTAGGTTTATACTCTAGAAATTTGGTTTAGTACCCATGGGCACTGCACAGGTAGCTCATTATGTAGTTTTTCTGTATAACAACAAAAAGTTTTACCATTTTGGAATAAAGTTGAATTTGAACCAAAGCTTATAATTTACTGTTTTTTAATATGCATGTCATATCCATCAATTAGTTTATATTTTACATACATTAGGATTTAATCATACTAACAATCTGCATAAATTATTAATAAATGTTTTCTTATTAATCATATTTTATTGAGTAATTATTATGTTGTAATGATTGATAATTCTATATATATATGTATGTATATATTTGTTTTTTCAGCACCCACTGAACCATTAAATGTTCAAGGCCAAACTAATTCCACAGCTATTACTGTTACTTGGCAAAGGCCTGATTCTCCAAATGGTATCATAGAACAGTACATCATTTGGTATGATGAACATAATAAGAAAGTTAAATACTGTGTGGAAAATCAGTTCTGCTCTGCTGTTATTGACAAACACATCAGAAGTTACACAAACTATTCAGTTAGTGTTCAGGCCTGTGGTAAATATTCATGTTCCAAAAAGTCCAGCATTTTCCATGCTATAGTTGGTATTAGAGGTGAGTTAACAAAATATAAAACATTCAGTTATGTTTCATAAAGTTTTTAATGTGGATTTCTGTAATGTCACTTACTCTTCACTATCTGTTAGCTCTTCTGTTTCATATGAATATTCTATAACTTGGGTAGTGTGATAGTTCAAGACTCATGAAATTTTTTAAAATTTATATAATGGTTCGTAAATTGTTTTTTGTTATCACCATACAGTTCAAGCATAAAAGGAATTAGAAAACACATATTTTCTTACTTTTTTAAGTGTTGTACATTTTAAAGAGAATTTAAGAAACAGATTTACTTTAGTTTTTATCTGTTTTAAAATATTTTCTTTGAGTGTAATTTTTTCTGGTAATATTTAACCTTTCCTCAACTTTCATAGATTAAGGAGTTGGTTAAGTGCTTTGGTATTTCCTCTTTTGCCCTATCCACATTTCTGTTTAATTAATTTCTCCTGGATATCTTTCCTGTTTGTTATTTTGAAAATTTATTATTGAAGATAGTATCGCATGTCTGCTTTTGTCTGTTGTTTTGCATGGCTTTAGAATATTGTTCACAGTTAATATTCTATGTTAGTATTTGCTCAATTAATGTTTATATGAATCTAATGTTTGACCTGTAGTATCTTTACTTTGGAAATTGGGTGATACCTGGATCAATTCCTTGCATAAAACAGAATTTTAGATTTGGGGATGGCTACAGTGTGTTTTGAGTAATATTTATTATTATTATTATTATTAAACTTCTCAACCATATTACTTTACTCTTATGGCTACTGTTGAATAAAATGGGCATTGTTACAATATTCTAAAAGAAATAAAAAGATCGTGGTGTACATGTAATTGCATTTGTGAACAAAAGACTATTATGAGTATATTGTTGAACAATAAAGCCATTATCTCAAAAGAGTAGAAATAATTATTTGTTAATTTTTCTCTTTAGTTATAAAAACAAAGCCATTCAGTGACTTGAAGTTTTGCAACAATTTTGTGTTCCAATAAGTCTAGATTAATGAGTTTATTTTATTCATTCACAGCACCTGGGATAATGAAAGAACCAGTTGTAGAAATCCTGAATACAACAACTATTCGTGTACGATGGATCCCTCCAAATGAACCCAATGGACCAATTGATCTGTATCAATTACACATAGGCTGGAGTAACTCTGGAAATATGACAGACTTAGGAGAGACAGTGTACAATGTGTCAAGTGTATCTGAATTGGGTGTTAAAACATACAGTACATATTTTTCACCAGATTGTGGAGAATCAGATCAAAGCAAAACATTCTCCTTTCAAATTCAAGCAATCAACATTGAAAATGATAATCTGCTGAAGGGTCCTCTCAGTAATAAAACAGAAACCCGTCCATGCATAGTAAAAGGTAATACAGCTGTAGAACCACCTAATTCCTATCCAGTGTATGAGAAAGTTCACTTACCATTTGATCACAAATTTAGTTATTCATATATTAAAGCTTATGTGGTGGAAATAAAAACATGAAAAATTTATGCTGTGGGAAATTCAATTTCTAAACTGTTTTTTTATATTAAAACAAATATATGTAACATCACTTCATATTTTAGATTTATGGTTATTTTACAACATTTGCTGTGTCTATCATTGTTTGTGAACCACTAACTTAAGAAAAGGTATTCCAATTATTTGAATAAGTTTTAAACTGAAATGGAAACTAAATTGAAATTTTGCAATTATGACATCAAATATTTTTTCAGTGCATCTGGAAGAAGTGTTCTTTGTAAATATTGCAGGATGTTATAAGGTCTAGAGTATAATTTACAAATATTTGTTTCATTTCACATGAATAAACAAAATAGGTAATAATTAATCATGTCTTCACCAAGATGCTTGAAGAACAAACTGACAGTACACATTATGAACAATATGCATGACTAGCCTGACTTTCATTTTACAATATGCATCACTGACCTAACATACAATGTACAGTTTTTCATTCTAAAAGGGTGGAAATGTTAAAAGAATAAGTTTCTTATATTAGATTGAAAATGTATAATTAATACTGGTTTATGTTTCAGGACCTGAAGCAACATTTGTGATTGGTATTGTAGTTGGCAGCTGTCTTGGACTTATTCTGTTTGTGTTTATTTTATCTGCTTTAGTGAGATGGTAAGTATTAAAACTCCAAATGTAGATTGTAGAAATTAACTTTTTTGAGAAGATACAAAGTTGTCTAAAATACATATTTATTATTGAATTTACTTTTTTATAATGATTTATTAACTATGGGCTTTGAATTCTGTTGTTTTTATATTTAATATTCTCTCTCTTGATACTCAGTAATTGATTGTTTTGGTAACATCATGTTTGTCTATTGAAATATGCATCAAAACAAATAGTGGGGCAGGTCACAAATTTTGAGAAAGAAAAAAATATGGCCACTTACTGTTCATGAAAGTACTGTGAGATCCATGTTAAGTATCAGATATTTATTTTTGAATAATTTAAATTAAATAAATTGCTTATTCTTATTTTTAACTCCAGCAGTTTTATTTGTTTTATAAGACATAACATTTTCTAAACAAATTGAGACTTTGTTTTTAGCCGTAGTACTGTGTTGCTTAATTGAAAAATTTACTGTGTATGTCAATAACTTTTAACTTATTGATATGGCTCATTTAATATTTTTGCCATTCTATTTAAAATTTTTAGTTTGATTTTAACATTATGTTGTTTAGAACTTCATTCATATTTATGTATATTTTGGGTGAGTTATGCAGATATAATCCTGATTTATAATGCTTGCTGTACAGTTTTACATAATTTATGAACAGCTTTATATTTAAGAAAAATAGTACAAGCCCATGACTTACAAAGTGGTTATAAATTTTGATATACCACATTGATTAATAATTATTGTCAGTGAGAAATGAAATATTTTTATTATACCTATTTAAAACCTGTTATTTCTCTTTTCTTGGATAATGGCATCAGTGAAAAATTTGTAGACATAGTTGTGTTAACACACAGGTATTTTACCATAAATAACAAACAAGTTTTATAAAATCTGATCATGCATAATGAAAAACTGAAAGTAGTTTTGGGTTAGATAACCATCAGTCCTGAAAAAGTTTGTTTCAATAAATAATTATTTTTTTAACCTTAAAGCAGGTAAGTTGTAGTAATTTTTTCAGATTGTGTTTTAAGAGTACAGAAGAATTGAATAGTGAAATACTAATTTGCTCATTCTTCCACTCTTTACATTATTTTATCATTTCGATGGAGAATAAGAGCACAGGAAGTCTTGTTGTTGTTGTTGTTCGTTTTTTAATTAATGCTTTAAAAGTGTTGTGATTCAAATGATTTCTTTACGTTTTCTATTTTAAAGATATTTGTACAGGAGATTGTTTATATACCACTATTATTTGTACATATAAATCATTTTTCATTTAATAACTAATGTGTCTATCTTTATTGCAGGATGAAAAAGAAGGTTGAATGGATGAATGAAATTAAAGTAAAGTTACCTAGTGGACTAGATAAGCCTCACTCGGTAAGCTCATGTAATCATTACTGTAACTGTGTTCTAACTTAAGTTGTGTATTCTAATAGAGTTTCAGATAATTTCGACAGTGATCAGTATAAGCATGTGGTTCACATGAGGCTTTAAACTATACATGCTTTTGTAGTTAGTTGTTGGAAGGTGTAGGTTATGTGAAACTTTACATTAAATAGCCAAACATTATAATTAGACATGAACAGTGTGATGAATCTTCTAATAAGGAATAAAACATGGAGTCAGTGTAACCATATGAGAACTTGTATAGTATTGAACTAAGAGAGACTTTAATAGTGAAATCTTATATGACAAGTTGCGACTAAAACAGTCAGTCTGATATAATAAGTGTAATGTATGATTTTTATGTCATGATTAAAATTCAGGGCAAAGGAAGGTCAATAATAATGATAAAAAAATGGGTGTATTAAAGTGTAATGATTTAATTACTTGAATATGAAATGCAGTTCACATTATCAGGTTTTATGTAAGATGTGTGTAATAAGGAATAAAACTTATCTTTATAGGTGATCAGCATAGATGTAGTTGTTCTAAATTCAAAGAAAAAGTGTTAAAATGCACAAACATATTTTGTCCAATTCTGAAAAAAAAAAACGAAAAATTTATGCAAGTCTATAAAGTTTTTATTATGGTATATTTAGGGGCTGCTTTGATATGCAAGTGACTGTTACAGGGGGGAGATCACAAAGAGAGCACTGTTGTTAGAAAAACAGTCCACAAAGATAAAATTAATTTATTTGGATATGGTATTATAGTAGTAACTTACTTCCTGTAAACAAATGTATTTCTACCAGGTTAGGAAATAAAAACTGAACAATCATATTAATATATGTTACTTGCAGGTGATGACTGCTGTCTTCATGCTTTGTTTTAAGACATTACATTTCTTGTCTAGTGTCTCATAGAATTTGTGGATTGTGGTTAGTGTTTGATGAACACATTTTCACTTAATATGAGGACAAAATATTCAAAGTGCTGTACATATGGATAAGTTAAGTATTTGAGTTAGAATGTATTTTATAAATTCATATTGAATATATTTATATTAGTTAATTAGAATAACTGTACATTTTGAATCATATAGAAGCTTAACATGGTTATTAAACATCTAAGACTGAGTGTAGAGTATATTTTAAAATTTTGTGTATGTTAGTGTAAGTAGATTTGGTTTTAACTTAAACCTTGATTTGGTAGTTCTATAGAGGTTGCATGAATCAAGTTTTAATTGTGGGTTTTGAATTTGTGCAATTGTATATTTGTGTAGGGCTGGTTTAAAGTCCCTTTGTTTGTTTATTTATATATATTACTAGTGTTCTTTATAGTTTGCACAAGTTAGCTTTTAATTCTAAGGTTTATGTTCATATCTGTATGGGTCAGACTGACTCAAAAATTCAAGCAACTTTTTAATTTTATTTTCTTTGTTTATACTTATATCTGGATAGGAATGGTTTAAAATTGAAATTTTGTTTTGGAATATACATTGTTTTTTTTTCAAGTGTTAGTGAGTCAAATTTTAGTTTTTAGGATCTTGATTTTTGTTGAAAATAGTAGAGAGGTTTGTTTGAAAATTAAAACAATGGGTTTGATCTATAATAATTGTATTAAAGTTTTATAATTTGGTCAGTTCATTGGTGTGGTAGGGAATGATGAGTCTGGTATATTTTGAACATAGTTTATTTAACTAAACTTGACAAATGTTATTGTTTTGTTCTGTTACTATACTGATATACATAACAAAGATTATAAATATGATGTTACTGTTTGTTGTTATGGTAGTAGTAGTGGCATTTTTCCAGTTTGTACTGCAGTATTATTTTCAGGTAAGTTAAAATGTGCATGCAGAAATGAGCATGACTTAAGTTTTAACTTATTCTTTAGTAGCTTAAGTTAACAGTTATCTGAGCACGTATACAGACTAACTAATGAGAATGTTGAGAGAATGCAGAAAAAGCATGTTACGTGACAACAGGAATGGCTTACCAAAGTGTGTGTGTGTTATGCATGGTAATGTTAACTGTTGCTGACCTAACCCTTCCTCCCCAACAGCATCCATTCAGTGACTATCATAAGTTTAAAAGAGACCTGATAAGAATTGGCAGTTACCCTAACACAAGTCCTACATTTGACCATCTCAGTTCCTTCTCTGATTTCAAGGAGAAACAAGGGTCACTGAATTCCCATTATAGCAGTTCTTCAACAGATGAGGTAAAAAGCTTCTTAGCTTATATGCATGGCTAGATTGTTCTTATCAATTTAAGTAGTTGAAATGTGCAATTTCTTGATCAATCTGATAATATTACAGACTGTTCTCAACGTTTTTGTTAATTTGCATATAATATGTTTCACTTGATTATTCTTTGCTGGTTTGTGCTTGTGAAGGAAGAGATTATTTTCGGTTATAATGAGGAGAGAAATGTAGTCAATCTTATTTTTGATTTGAGATCAATATTTTCTTGTAATGTAATTTTTACTTTTTGAGTCATAGAATAGGTGTTTAATGTTTTTGTTCCTGTTCATTTGCATTATCAAGTATTTTAAATAACATTCCTGTTTTATATCTTTTAATCTTCAAAGGCATACATTGTAGTATTTAATTGATATCCCACTAAGAGTATTTGAAATTTTTATAGCTGGTACACAAGAGGTCAAGACTATGTGACAAATACAGAAGAAATGACAGTAGTGACAGCAATGATATAACTTTGCTAGGTGGTCATGGGAGTGTATCATCAATTGCTAATCGTACTCATTTCTCATCAGACTCTGGTACAGAGATTGATCTTCATCCTCCTCTATCTACGGATGATAGTCAGCCAGGAAGTTCTAATCATACACCTGTCTCTTCTCGACCAGGTCTTCCCAAAGTGGAAGAAATTCAAAATACTGATAGCAGGGATTCAGGCCTGGATCATGATCACTCAGATGATAACAGGGAAAAATGCTCTATCTCAGGGACTCAAGCTCAAAATCCCTACAAAAGATTTGATCAAGTTGTAGGGTATGTTTCACTCCCTGGCCAGAACACTAATTTAACTTTAAGCCACCTCCTTGCCAATAGTGAACCCTCTGTTCATGATGATGAGGAAGTAACAGCAGAAGCTGGTCCATGTTATTCAAGATTTGGTTTAGCCAAGAGTGTTGGAAGTGTGACACAAGAAAGCCGAGTTCCCCAATCTGCCCCAGGAGAAGATTTGCCTAATACTTTGAGCTATTCTAAATTTGGTGTAATTTCTCCTACAAGTCATGACAGACACAGAAACCCAACAGTTGCTTTAGTTCTAAATCATTCTAGACCTTTTAAAAACTCTCAAAATAATTTTTCAAATCCTGTAAGAGGTTCAAACCAGTCTCTGTCTGAAAGGTACGTTTCTGTGCCTCAGACTAACAACTTTACAGCTCCACTTTCTCTGGTAGAACCTATTAAGCCAGGTTTTGGAGTTGAGTCAAAAGCTACAGACTCTTCTCTCATCTCATCTGGCTATGTGTGTTTACAGGATAACTTCAATCCAGAATACTTATCAAATGAACCAGACAATATTGATAACAAAGGTTATTCTAGATTTGGATTGGACCCAATATCTGATAACAAGCCATTACCATCTGATGCTGATCTAGATCTTGATAAAACTTCTCCTTTTGTAAGTTCTCTTAATGGTGTGGCATCTGTGTCAATTCCACAAAGAAATAGTAATATTGATAATCTAAAGTCTCCTGATTCTCTTTTGCATGAAGCTGATTCCTTTAATAATGAGAATAATAGTCCTGTGGTGGGTGGATTTCCAAGTAATGGATATGTGCAGTGCCCTGTTCATCAGTACAGAGCAAGTGAACACTTAGAAAATTTGGATGTAGAGACTCCAGATTGGAAAAGCACAAGCAGTGACTCAGCTAATGTTTTAGGAAGTCCTGATCCAAATCTTTTATCAACTGAGGTTTTTCCCAGAAACCTCCTTGGCAAAAGTAATGGCTATGTGTCTTGGGGTAATGCTGTCCAGAATGAAGATGTGCCAGAAAAGAAAAGCACCCCCCATTTAGGGTTGATGGGTGGTGTTAATGAGTCAGAAGAGCGAACTCAATTTCAAAACATAGTAATATGAAAAATAATTCAACTAAAGTAGTTGAATATTATGTGGGCATTGTCTATACTAGGATATTATAATATATGAGTTATTAATACCCCCAGTGAGATATGTAAAGTTATACCTTTAATGGATATAATTTTTTATATCTTTATGACTTTTATTATAAGTCATGAAAACTACTACAAACACTAAGTCCTGTGAATGTTTGGTACAAATATTTGAAGTGCATATTTTATCTCAAGGTTTTTGCTTTACTCTAAATACACTTAAACATTTGCATAAAAATTTACTTTCAAATAATTTGAAGCTTTGTAGTAAGGGAAATTTGATGATAAAATATGACATACAAACATCTGGTAAGTTTGATTGCAGTATCTAAAACATATTCAAGAATTTTTTCTTCATATTTTAACATATAAGTATATCCTTTATAGTAAATTAAATAAGTTTAGTTTTACTACAATATTTATTTTTCAAATAATAATAATAATAATAATGATTAAGAACACTAATAGATGCTGGGAGGATAAAAAACCTGGTCATTTTTATATATGTCATGCATTTATCTTCTTTCAGCTGTTTGAAATTTTTTTTCATTGATGTTAAGGTTTAGTGGGAAAATCTTAACCAGTTGTGAAATGTGCAATTATCTTGTAATATTGTAAATACTGTGCCAAAGTGTTCTTTGCTGTTCATCACCACAGACTAAAGAACTGTGCCTTTTCTTTTCATTCTGAGTGCCAGTGAAGTGTCACTGTTTGATAGAGTTTCTGTATTTCAGATATCTTTCTTGTCAGGAAAAAACTGTTAACAGTTTGAAGAATTTCAGGTAGTTCATTAATTAGAAAGTGATGGCCAGATATGTTAAATTTATTAAAGCGGTTAATAATAAATTTTATTTATTTGAAAGAGATAACAGCTAAAAAATACCACTCAAGACATAGTATTTAAAAAAAAATGGTTGGTTGCAAAAGATATTTAAATTGAACTTTTGAGAAGCTGAGGAATTTATTTTTTTTAAGTGTGATAGGAACTATATAAATCTCATGTTTTAGGAGGTTGACAGTAGAATTTAAATTTAATTTTTGTCAGAAGAGTTAAGATCTGAATATTGTAGCATATTTTTGTTTTCTTTTTTTAAAAAAAATCTGAGATTTAGGTAAAGCAGAATGAAATATTGTGTGTTTAATGTTCAAGAGTAGCATGCTAGTTGTCTAACTCAGGTCCATATTTCATCGAGTAGTAACACCATAGTTTTTACCCATTATATATAATGTGGTGCTTTGAGATAAGTAAAAACCTCTCTCTTAATATAATTCATTCTTCACAATTTCCTGGTGATAACATTTGGTATTTTGGTGACGGTGCTTTGATTTGTGTTGAAATAGTTTACGCAGGAGAAATTGACTTTGATTTTATTATATTCAAACCATCTGCAAAATAAGCATGACTTAAGAATACTGTTTTAATTTATAACTGTCAAACAGATATACTTGTAGTTAGTGTGTGTGTGTGTACATTGTTTCACTTATTTACTTCTATTTAGTTATTATAATATATTTGTACTGAAAAACTTGAATGGGAATTTATGACTTACATGCTGAAAGTTGAAGGGGTATTAGAAACCAATAGGCCTAAGATTTGTGATAAAAATCACGTTAAAATATTATGTATTTATAAATGGCACTTAAGAGAGTCTTTTGTTTCTCATTTCAGTCCGACTGACAAGTTCTGGTATTGAATGAAAGGCCTCTTGGGCAGTGACTTGTAGGAGACAAAAGATAGATACGAAATGTTATTTTTACATGCCACTAATTTTGAATCTGTAATGGACAAATTAAGAGGAATAAGGAAAATAATCATCTAAGCTTAACATGATTTTTATCACAAAACTTAGGCCTAAATCGAAAGTTGTTTTTGTCAAACCTGAAAATCATATTCTTTATACCATAGTTAAGTATCTTTATAAGATTAGATAAAAGCTTTGGTGTGAAAAACTTGGTGTACCATAAATATAAGAAATACTTCCATATTTTTCATTAAACAGAAAACTCGAGGACTGTTTGATTACATAGTTATGATCACCTAAATCTTGTTTTCTACATTTGATTTTACTCTAAACATAAATGCAGATGATTGAAATATTGCTTTAAACTTTTGTCCACTTACATGAGCTATTTACATTCTTGAAATTACGTTATTTCATATGACCTTTGTAAAGTTAGAGCTCAGAAATTAAGATACTAAGATGAACTTCTAATATATGCCAATATTTGTTATTTTTTGCTAAAACTTTTTTGTCAACTATCAAAATGATGTAAAGAAATACAAAGATCTTAACTTGGAATGACCAAGAAGAATGAAAAATATTTGAAAGGCAAAAAGTCTTGAAATATATTCAAGTTTTTATTATGTGAAGAGTAATATTCTTTTCAATTATTGTCACACCTTTTAAGAACTTGAAAGTTTGATAACACGTTTGTACACTGTTTTGTATTTCATATACCTCACCAGAAAATTTAATCGCTATTTGAAATAAAGTTTATTGTATAAATTTTGGGAGAGCGCATGTATACATATATATAAATCCTACCTCTCTATACTATATTAGATAAATGATAAACAGATTAGGTTATTGATAATAGCTTTTTATAGACTTACTTAGTTCTATTTGTAAATGCAATTTCTCTCACTAATCTGAGGCCAGTGGTGGTTAGTTTGTTCACCATCAGTTGTGCTTTAAGAAAGTACGTAGTACAAGGAAGTCATGGAAATATTTATGTAAGTAGTATTTGTTTTTAAGACTGTATTTAGTATACGTCGAATCTCTCTTTGTAGTTTGGAGGTGTTAAAAAGCACACTTAAGTTTGTGGTGTTTATTTCGAACAGCTAGTATACACATGAATGGCCAACGGTAGAGAGCAACCATATAAACATAACTGGTTTAGTAAAGCCGTGTTTCACATAAACCTCCTCTTTAGCATAATAAACTGTCGAACCTTGTGTAAACCTTTCTGTTCTTAATCGAAATGTTTATCGTTCTAGATTTTAGGCCAACACGTTCATGTCTCAAGTTTTCTGATTGCCCTTCATTTAGATTTAAATTTTGTAGTAAGAACGATTATGTACTTGTAACTATATATAAGTCGAACTACTTCGATAAACTTTACTTGCTGGTAATTGTAGGAAACTACTGCCAAAGGTTATGTTGTAAACTCGTGTTTAGGAGGTAATAGCTCAAGATTGAAATATGAGGAGGGAAATATTGAAAATTGCTACTAAGTAGTATTTTGACCTGTGAAATATCGAAAGATATTGAATTTTACATCAAACAGGTCTATTTGTTTGAAACTGCTGCCAGAAATGTGTTAAAGAAAGTAATTTAACGAAGCTTTCAGTACTTCGTGTTTCCGAGATTTTAACCATAATGTATGGTTATGATACATGTCAGGTAGCCCTATTAGTAACAACTATATATATATATTTATATAATGGTGATAAAATTGAGCAAAACGAGAACTTATTTTTACTATAAGATATCTAGGTAAATAAATAATCATAGTTCGCGTTATAATTTATGTTTACGTTTAACATAATTCGTCCATAAAAACATGCTTTAAGTATATGCAAATTGCGTGAAACACGATTTAAAGCTAGTGCACGTCACTAGAATCTGCTGTTTAAAGGTAAAATCTATATGTAACCATGTAGCTATTAATTTAATATATTAAACTGAATTATGTTTTCGTATTTTTAAATGTTGGATGACCCTGATCAACCTGTTTCATGCATCATTTGTGGATTTTATACTGTCATTGATTTTATCCGTTATGAAACCTTACCAATGAAACCCAGTGCTTCAGTAGATGTGTATGAAAGTCAGTTATTGCTTAAATATTAACAACAAGTTCTTTCAGTCAGAAAGTATTAAGGCATCATACCCGGTAATTTCAATGTTGTAGCTCATTTGCTAAGCCAAAGAATATTTTGTATCGTTTTAAAGTAAAATTTTTGTTGTTTTTACTCATTGAGTGATTGTGTGTACGTGCAGTTAATATGGAAACTACTGTACAGTCATCGTTAATATACTCGTTTTAGATTTCATTGTGTTATGTTGAGGCGAAAGAAATAAAAAAGACTGAAAGTTTTAATAATCACCAGTGTTCAAGATTTAGGTACTGTCGTGTATTCATGTGTTATTTTTGTATGATTGCTTTTATTCATTTTAGTTACGTTTATTTGTAGTACGTGTTTTGAGCTAATGTATGCTTTTAAACGGCTATATATTGTAGTTTATTCATGAAAAAGCTGAAGTAAAGTGAATAAAATAAAGTTGTTCAAAACTATCCACGTTTGGTGATTTTATTTACCTTCATGTGTTAATGGTACGTAATGAGAATTATTTAACAAGTAATAAGACAAATTTGCTCAGAATATCCACATAAAGTTACATAATATTAAAGGACAAAAAGGCGCTTTTGATCAACCAAGACTGTATTATTCAACAATTCCGGCTATCCCCCCTAAAAAAAAAAAAACACCTCAAAAATCAACAACCTTCAGAGCCAACCTTGTCATTGACCTTCTTCGGTTACGATGACCGAAGAAGGTCGAAACGTTGTTCGCTCCCCTATTAGTGCTTTTTCTGCCCATACCAGCCGTTTTTAAATATATAAAATATGATGATGCATCAACACTGTCAGTTTCATGAACAACTTTTAAACACCTAAATCAGATCTCCTCTAGCCATTATTTGTTCAAGAAGACACACTTTTAAAGAGTTAAGTGCATACGACAACATTTCCATCCCAGATATTCTAGTAATGCTCTTCTGAACCGTTTCTAACAATTCCATTCTAAGGTAAGGAGTACAGGACTGACAATATAACAAATGTGGTCTAACTAATGGCGTGTATGTTATAACGTTTTAACTCTTGTATTAAATATATATGTAAATGTAACTTATAACTTCATTTGCCCTTCCAATGGCACATTACTTGGATGATTTAAGAGACATCAATCAGAACGCCTGTAACGTTATACTCATCAAAGTTGCAATTTACAGTGGGGTATCCAACATACATTGCATTTATTACATCCAAAGTCACCTATCATTTATTCGCCTAGATCGTCAAATAACCTAAATCCTTTTGAAAGGCAGTAGCACCCTCCTCTTAACTAACTATATCCCAAAACTAATGTAATTAGCAAATTTAAAAAAATCAAATGCTTAATCTTATGTATATTAAAGAAAGATTCTAAGACTTAACCCTGAGTTTCCCCATTCGTAAGAGTAATCCAAATAATTGAACCCATTTATATCAACCACCTCCTTTCTTCTATCGAGCCAATTTTCCATTTAATTCCTAACATAAAAGTTATTTTTGCTTATCCTTCCATAATTTGTAACTAAAACTTGAAAGCACAAACCGCATACACTTTGACTACTGTCTGAACGATTACTGGAATTCGACTCTCAATCTCACAGCAACACATGATCTGGTCTATACGTTTTGCTTTGGGCAGCAATTTTGATTTGAAAATCTTACAAGTCCCGATCGGAGATGAGAAACAACAAGGGCGCTTAGAAATGTAACCCTCTTCGCCCCGGACACAACCTAAACGTGAAGAGTGTTTTAACAGTAACGGAATGAAAGTCGTAAACCGACAAAAAAAAACAAACAAAAAAAAAAACAAACAAGATTCGCATTTTGATAGTTACACTAGGTGCATTTATTCGTCATTGTAGCGTTGATGACTGTCGTTAGTGGTTGTTAATTTAAAATGGTGATAATTGCACGTGAGTTTATAAAGTATTGTCACCAACTCTGGTTGTGGAGATCAAATAAGGCACATTTTGTCACGTGGGGTTTTAAAACTACATTGATTTCCGTTACAATAATCGGGTAGGATTCTAGAGAAATTCAGCAGAAAGCGTTACATGTGGTTCAATTATTTTCTCCAACTTTAAAATGTGAAAAATGAACGAAACTAGATATCTATTTAACAAGACAATCGAAGATTCGTCTGAGACTGAAAAAGTAGCATTACACGCATGAAAAATGATGTCATTCTTTCCCGGAGCATGCGTGCTAACTTCGTCATTGTGGATCATTCCCATCGAATATAATAAAAGAGAAGTCGTGGAATTAAGATACCGTTTGACCTGATAGCTCAGAACATCGCTGTTTCTATATTAAAACTGTCTACTGGATATGAAATTTTATTAGTATTAAAATAAAGAGGAGATATTTGTCTTTAACATTACGCTTTTGTTCCATTTTGTTAGTGCGACATAGTAGAAAACAAAACGATCTATATACTGTTACATTTAGACCAAAAGGTTTTTCATAAGTTAAAACCTGATGTTTTAGACGGTGTCATGTAAAGAAATAGGAGTGTGTGTAGTTTAGAGTAAAGAGATTAAAAACGGCTGCAATTAGTAATTTTACTAAAGGCATGTATGTACATAACCGTGATCTGTACAAAATTACTATATGTATCATGGGCAAAATATTGGTCGGCTTCAGTTAAAAAACCTGCGTTCTATTGACTTTTTATCAGATCTCTTTTTTAACATTTAATTTTTTCTTTCTTCAGTATTCAAAAGCACGAGTCAAGTTCACATAAAATTAACTTTTGGCAATCCACTTTCCCAGTTCTATTACAAACATCATATCAAAACATTCAGAGAAAAGGTTCTGGGCACTAAGTTTTCGCGTCTGAAGATCTGATATTTCTCGTCCAGTGTCAGTAACGGCCAAACTGTAAAAAGCCACACCTCAGATAAATTTGTTTTAGCACAATTCTTTACAATGGATTTCTGCGAGCTGTCCAGTCGCGCGAAATCGAGCCAAAGCTGGTTAATTTTGATCTGTTTATTTCTAAATTTCTTATGTTTTTTGTAGCTCGGCATGGCTTGATGGTTAGGGACGCTCGACTCGCAATATGAAGGCCGTGGGATCAAATTCTCTTCACACCAAACATGCTCGCCCTTTCAGCCGTGGGGACGTTATAATGTGTCAGCCAATCCCACTATTTGTTGGTAAAAGAGTAGCCCTAGAGTTGGCTGTAGGTGGTGATGACTAGCTGCCTTCGCTCT
The DNA here is from genome assembly GCA_011833715.1 of Carcinoscorpius rotundicauda. Taxonomy (NCBI): domain Eukaryota; kingdom Metazoa; phylum Arthropoda; class Merostomata; order Xiphosura; family Limulidae; genus Carcinoscorpius; species Carcinoscorpius rotundicauda. Next base: position 108,405,913 of record CM022393.1, read on the forward strand.
AGTGTTACACTGCTAAATTAGGGGCGGCTAGCGCAAATAACCTTCATGTAGCTTTGCGCAAAATTAAAAACAAAAAAACATGTTTCTCCTGTCTATTTTCCATTTCTTACAATAATTTAAGCTCACACAAATAATAGGAAAGTTCTTAAAACACAAATGATATTTGTGGCGAAAAAATATTTCAGTTTATTTGTGAACTGGAACACAGATAAATATATGGTTTTTACTGCGAGACAGAAACAAAAAATTATGCCAAAAAAAGAAATTTGGTGGACCTGTCGTTTTCACTGGTATCATTAAAATTAGACAGAGTGAATTTCTTGTGTATATTAATGATTCAAGGACGAGATTCTACAGTTTTTTTTCTCTCACTGTTGGTGTTGTACATAGTGTTTCTGAATAAGGACAATTGCTGTGCTGTATACTGAAATCCATTCTTCCCTCCTTTTTAGATGCTTTCCAAAATTTATAAACTAAACATCCAGAAAACGACTTTTAAGGGACGATATAAGCAACTTAAAGGCTAAAAGTCTGTGGAAAATTGTTTGTGAATGACCTAACACGAATTCTCAAATCAACAAAATAGTGCTTCCATGATTGTCTGAGATATCTTATATGTTTGTTTAGAATTTTGCTAAAGGCTACACGAAGGCTATCTGCGCTAGCCGCCCCTAATTTAGTAGTGTAACACTAGAGCGAAGGCAGCTAGTCATCACCACCTACCGCCAACTCTAGGGCTACTCTTTTACCAACGAATAGTGGGATTGACTGCCACATTATAACGTCTGAAAGGCGAGCATGTTTGGTGCGACCGGGATTTGAACCTGCGACCTTAACCCACCTGGCCATGCCAGGCTCCCTGAGTTATCTTAACATTTTACTTTTTTTACGCTTTCGATGTTTAGCCTACTAGTTTAGCTCCAACCAGCAAACAATGTATATTTTTAATGAAAAAACAAGCATTTACAGTATAGTACAGATCATTTTTAAAATGTCGTATCAATGATGCATGATAATAAACATTTTATGTGCTTTTATAGAAATTTAAATACGCCCATGCTTTATCTTATATGGTAACATAATTCCATTTTGACACATGCCAGATATTAATCGTACAGATTTTGACAGCAGCTCTATCATTTGAATAGGACACATCACTGGGGAGAAGCGTGTGTCATATTCATAGACCTAAATCAATATGAATTATCTCATTCATAGTTCTAAAGAAGGATCCTATTTTAGCTTTATATGATCACTGTGTTTTTAAGTTACTTCTGGTGGCAACCTATTTAACTTTCTTTAGTCTCTTTAGTGTGTGAATGGTGTCTGGTCATGAAGTCCTGTTTCTTGTTGACTGACACAGATTGATAATGTATACATTTAAATATTAAACGTCTGTGCTTTGCTTTCTTTTATAATTACAAAATGAAAAAAAAAATTGTCATAGAAAGTTCTGTCCCATGCGGGTCCATTTTATATCTCATGTGCACTTTTAAATTAGCACGCTTCAGCTAAATAACAGTAAGAAAGACAAGGCCTTTCTTTTAATTTGCGCAATCATAAATCAAGGAAATAGCCGGAGATTGTTAGTGTAGGTTATGAACAACCCTTTGTATCTTGTAACTGTGAAAATGTAGTATTTATGTATCTCTTACACCTTACATTCTTATCTAGTAATTTATACTTTGTTCTAGGGTTCCAATTGAGAACTTGTCAAATTCTGATTAAGAAGAGTGAATAAATGAGTTTCTTTGTCATAAATCAAACAGGGTTATTATTATTATATTTTGCACGATGTTTCTGATTGTATTATATTCAACATTACCCTGAGAATGCACAGAGGCGTAGCAACTGGTCCTACAGACCCCGTAATGCGAGGAGCACACTAAATAGGGGTCCATAGCGCTAAAATAAATTGGATATGAAGGGGAGCTGATGAAAAAGTCTCAGGGAAGCCCATACATTTTTGCTATTTTTGTAACTCCCCTATTCAGCAGAAATCCTTCCATATTCTTGTAATTTGGTTTTGTGATTGGTCGGCTAAACAGAACGTCATTGCTTTGGCTTGTTGAAATTTCACGCAGAGCTGTCTGTGTTAGGTGTCTCTAATTGAGACAAGATGGAAGGCAGCTGGTCTTGACCATCCACCGCAAACTCGCGAGCTATTATTTTACTAACGAATAACGGGATTCATCATTGCACTGTAATGTCCCCAAGATTGAAAAAAAAAACGAGCATGTTCGATGATGGAGATTCAAACCGATGACCCTCAGAATGAACAAATTGTGAACTGGAAAATTAGATTTAGCGCATTTCATAGGTTTGTTTTATAACAATGAAAAAATCCAATATATAATATAATGTGAAGCCTCATCTATACCCTTATTTGTTCAGCTGTTGGTTTAGTGTATTGTATTTGGATTCCTACCTTCCCCAGTATTACATTATAAGCTGTATCATCGTTTTAAAATAAAGGATGTTTTTTTATTATATTACAATTTTTAATTTTTACTTACAATTGTTTACTGATTGATTGATTATTTGGAATTAAGCACATAGCTACAGAATCGGCTATCTGTGGCCTGCCAACCACGGGTATCGAAATCCGATTTCTAGTACTGTGCTACTGGGGCATTTATTTACAAATAATTTAACTTCGACATTTGTGACTCCTATTACTTTGCATGGTATAGTTCAGTTTCACAGCGTTCTCCTATAATAAAGTGTTATCTTTCCTATCTTCTAACTGAAGTTACTCGTTTCATTTAACCAGCAATAATTCCCAACGTCTATCCTTCTACATGTTAGTGTCATGAGCCTATTTTATAACACTGATGAAGTGACTATATTTCCTTTTCTGTTCTGAGTCTTTTAATATCGCATATCTTATAGCTTTCTCCGTATAAAGCTAAATCATAAATACTGATTTGCTCAGAATATAAGAATAATGAGTATATACTATATTCTATTAATTTATATTTAGATAGAAATAAGTTGATTTAAGTTCTTTAACTATTTCTGAAATTTACAGATATTATTGAATAAGTGTTGCTGTGTACAAGAATGTTTCATTAACCACATTTGCTTGTTCTATTATAACACGATTTTTTGTGTTAATTATAATATGAATATACTTTGGACTTCATGATAAAATCAGAGAGGATATTATTTATTTATTAAAACTGTGTTTGCCATGTTTCACGAGTTAATTTAATGTTGTGGACAAAAATTACATCACTGAAACATCATAGGGTATATGTTTTGTTTAAAACTTATTAAACTTTTCTAATCATCCCTCTAGAAGGTGATTAAGGATGAAAATTGAAAATTACCTGTTGTTCTTTTATTGTACCAAGTTGCTTATGAATTATTTGACTTAAGTTTATTGAAATGCATTAGAAACCAGTTAGCATTCTATCACAGATCAAAGTGCCAATCCTAATGAAACCTCACTAGTCCAAACATTTGTCTTCGCTTTTTGCTATTTCCAACAAATAACTCATTTAAAACACCATTGTTAGGCCTAGGTAACAAAATTGACTTAAGCTTGGGTCACGTACCAGAAGAAAGAAAATAGGCAAAAGATTTGAACCAAGAATACCTTGAAGGTTATCTTGAAGAACGTAGTGAAAACTAAGGTGAATTAGCGAAGAACAACTATCAGCAATAAAATATTACATCTATAGTGGATATTCTGTTGTAAATGACGAATTAAGGTCATGTTTTGAGTTATTTAAACTTTTAGTTTATAATTAAACTTGTATTACTGTAAAAGCAAAAATGTTCTAATTTCTTGAAAGTACACTGTCTTAAAATGCATGTTGATGGAAACAAAATATGTTTTAATATTTTGGCCAAGGTGTCTTATTTTAGTTAACATATTATAATTTACTGTGTTTCATTTGAAGTATTAATGAAAATAAATTAGTTTACTGAATTTAAAAGTGTTTTAGAAGTATTTTTATAGAATTAAATGGTATAAAGTAATCGTTTTGTAGGTTCAAACATGTTTGTTTGTTTATTTTTGAAATTTGCGCAAAGATACACGAGAGCTATCTGCGCTAACTATCTCTAATTTAGTAGTATAAGATTAAAGGAAAGACAGCTAGTCATCACCACCCACCGCCAACTCTTGGACTACTCTTTTACCAATGAATATTGGGATCGGTCGTAACTGTATAACGTCCTGACGGCTAACAAGGTGAACATGTTTGGCGTGACAGGAATTCGAACCCGCGATCCTCTGATTACGAGTCGTGTGCCTTAACCACCTGGCCATACATGTTCAAACATGTACCGCTTATAATGTGGGATTCAAAGAATGACACTTGTATACAGAGTAACTAGCTTCTAAAGTCAAAGATGTTTTGCTTCTATTGGTAGAAAATCAAAAGTATTGCATTTTATTTACTTTGCTGAACTTGTACAACCAAACATCTTTTACTTATTTCAATGTAAAACTAAAGTGCTTTATTCATGAATGCAATAATTGCTTTGTAAAACAAAATAAAATGTTTTACCTGCATTATCACGAGATTAAAAAGTATTGTACTTTTCATTTTTCTATGTCATAGTCTTGTAAATTTCAAGAAGTTTAATCTGTTTTGATATGAGATTGAAAGTATCTTACCATATGGTGAAGTGACTGTTATTAAACATAAGTGAAGCGATGGTGTTTTGCACCTTATACATATAAATACAGTAAAATAGGGCGATTAAGACCAAAATCTACTTCGTATAATTTTACTGTGAATTTCAAATGGCTATCATAGTGGTCCCGTGACAATAACTGTAGTGTTCAGATTTTCAGTTGAGTAAAATCACTACTTTCATTGATGATACGGTTTGTTTTTATCATATTTGATATCTGTATCGTAAATTTACACCTGTTTATCTCCTTTTCAAATCCTATTAAGTCTGGTGGATGCTTTTTTTTTATTATTGTTAAATGTACAATAAAAGACATGTTCATATTGTTAACCTTTGTTGCATTTAAAAAAAAAATTAAATCCTTGTTTTTTGGACAAAAAAAGGACTACGTGTAATTCTGAAGGTTAGTTATTAATTACTTCCTATAGGTATTGATTGCAAACTTTTAATAAATTTAAAACAAAACCTGTACCTATGACGTTTCAATGATGTAATGTTTTGTTATGATATCGAGCTACAGTGTAGTCATTTTTCCATTAATTTTATTTGTCATCAACTCATTGCTTCGAAATGAAGAGCTGTGAATGTGTTGCTCTTTGGAAAAATATATTTTTAATACCCCTTTATAGTATTAGTTTTCTTTGCTAAATAATAGTATTGTCATTTTAAATGCACGTTATGAATGTTCAAGTAACTGAGCTTAATGATTAAGATTTTTAGATTAAAGACCTTTGATTTTTTTAAATCTTATGTGGCATTTTCTGATGTAATTATATGTAATGAACATTTTAAAATTTCGAAGTTAAATGTTGCCATTGTATTGTAAATTTTGTATTTTTATGTTATAAAAGTACCTCTATATTGCTATGGTTTTGTTATTAAGGACTCTTTGTTGCTTGTCTGTTTCTGCTAGCTAAGAAGCACAAGTGTAAATATCAATAGCCACACGTGTGGTAACTTTTTAAAAAAAGTTTTGCATTGAATTTGAAAGTTAAATAGAAAGATAGCCAGAACAGACTGCAGATGAAAGAAAGATGTAATATGTGAACCATACCATACGTTTCTTTCTTTTTTGATCTAGAAACATAACTATCTATTGTTCGATGTTTCAAAATATTTTACTTTTAAGCGTTGACGTACAAGTTACGATATATGTGAAAATGAGGGCTACAAACTGCAATGTCCTAATTCTTGTTCTATTAACTGCTAAAATAAGCTTATGCTTTGTTATTTTTTAATCTTCTCAACGGTAATGGAGGTAACCCTAAGACTTGTTTTAATGGATTCTTTATTTGTATGGGAGTTTAGAAATACTCAAAGACCCTGCCTTCCAAATTATTTGTTTGCTTTGATAGAGTTTTAAAGTATTGTGTTCAAGTACACTGATGCATGACATACAGAATTAAGTATCTGTAAAGTGCAGATCTCAAATGTTATAAAGATTATTAAAATGAATGAAAAGCAAAGAAAAACAAATAAATAAAAACTCTTCACTCATGCAATAAGTTTGTTTTGTTTGTTTGTTTATTTTGGAATTTCGCACAAAGCTACTCGAAAGCTATGTGTGCTAGCCGTCCCTAATTTAGCAGTGTAAGACTAGAGGGAAGGCAGCTAGTCATCACCAACTCTTGGGCTACTCTTTTACCAACAAATAGTGGGATTGATCGTAACATTATAACGCCCACACGACTGAAAGGACGAGAACGTTTGGCGCAATGGGGATGCGAACTCGCGACCCTGAGATTACGACTCGCACGCCTTAACACGCTTGGCCATGCCTGGGCCACTCATGCAATAAAGCACAAGAGTTTTAAATTCAGCTGATCTGTTTTTATATTTCTGTGTAAGACTGCTGACTGAAGTCTGAGGTGAGAAAAAACTATGTCTTAAACATTTTGCCATGTGTAGTTGGTAAAGATGGAAGGATTGCATTCAAAAGACAATTCATTACTAACCAAATCGGTTTTCAATCTGATAGTGTTGTCTTTTCACGATTCTGTTTGACCTATTTTCCTTCGTTTGAGATTTAAATAGAGATGCAGTTTTCATTTTGGGTTTGAAAACACAAAGATGTTTAGCTTACAACTGAATAAAATATCCTAAAGACTCTTGAATCCTGTGTTCTCCTAATATTTATGCTTTTAGGTGACTACAGTAAATCCAGTGTTCTCCTAAGCTTTATGTTTCTAGGTGATCATATTTTTTAATTTTTTAATAACAACCTGAACTCGAAATGTTAAAATAAAACTTATTCTTCAATCACAACGTGTCTGAATTACATCTATGTTTTTAATATATTTTTCTTCACTTGTTTTCCAATAATGTAAGGTATTTTTTCCACCATGGGTATCATGAAAATTTGTTCCACCAAGCTCATTACAGTTGAGATATCCAACATCCCATATCCAGGATGGCAATATCCCACTATCAAGAGTACTGAATTTTATCATTTCTCCTTTAACTTCCATTTTCTGGTTTGCTATTGTGTAAATAACATAAGCTAACGGCACTTTTTCAAATGTTTTCATGCAAGCGATCAAGACAATAAAACCACAGTTTTGTTATTGATACGAAGGTCAGTTTGACTTCGTTTGAGTTGGAATATTTGAGTTAAATAGTAAGATAAATGTCTTAAATAGTCATGATGATTATACACAAATATATCAGGAAAAATTTACTTAATGTAATCTGGGTACAGTTTCCAGTGTCCTTCTCTAAAAATTTAACAAGCTCGATTGTTATAAAATATCTTTAGTATTTGATAAAATAATAGGCTTCGAAACAATAAGGTAATGAAATCTCTTTTCGTTAATTTTGAAAACGCGGGTATTTTAGCCAGACTTGGAAAAACGTTGGATCCTTAATGGTTAAATAGAAAGTTTGAAGGCATCTTGATGGGCACATCACATGTACTCAATTGTGTAGCTTTGTAATTAACAAATAAGTAAACAAATAAAGGATCATTAGTTTATCCAAAATTTTCATCCAGGAAACAGTAAGGTTGTGTATGACATATATAACCATTCATATTTCAGAACCTTGTCGCTCAAGAAATTTTCTTTTACCAAAGTAGCTGAATCATATTATCTATTACCTCTTGCAGAGAAACTACATCTCTATAGACTGTCAAACAATGTGACTGAAGAATGAGAAAACTTTCAAACTTTACGTGATCTTGGATGAATAATTGATGAAAATTAAAAGTGACAACGGTGTTCAATGAACAAAACAACAACTAGCACAACTGAAGTTCTTAAAATGATTACATTAACTTGTATGGAGAAATAAAAGTGCCAACTCAAGCTATTGTAAAAAAAATTAAATGTAATGTGTGAATTGATTCTTGCAATTGTAGAGATTGTGATAAAACATTACTGAAAACTAAAACACAGAAGATAGTCAGTATTGATATTTAGATAGTAATGGTGAGGTAGAAAGTGAAAATTAAAATACTGAATCTAATAATGAATCTAATATGACGGACATAATGAGCACTTTTTGAAAATGAATTTAGACCTCTCATGTGTCAATATTAAGTATGAACAACAGAAAAACAGCGTAATGGGAGTGCAAACTATAAGTAAGACTTTCTATTGTCTATTTTTGTAACCTTAACAAGTGAACAAAAGGAAAGTTTCATTCAATTTATAATCGTTTAAATAAGTTAATATTGAAATTTCCTTTATTTTTGTAATGCCCAAAATTTGTGATGTAATAAAACATTCCTAACCAGTCCGTGAAAGTATAAATAACTATTCAGGATTGTTAGAAAAATAAGTATTGAAACTAAAACAACATTTATTCCTTTATTCACTAAATACCATATAAGGGTTTAAGGGTTTAAATTGTTGTAAAAGGTCATGAACTTACGCTTTCTGCTGATAAGATATTTCTTTATGCTCTATATGTAGGTTGGTTTCTGAACAACAAACAGTATAAGAATATTTTCATTCACGTGAATACTTTATCTTTTACCGTAACTCAAGACTGATTAGGTTTGGTTTACTAGCGACATTGCTGGCGCGTAAAGTACAAAGTACAATCTTTTATCTAAAGTGAGTTGCACAGCGTTTCATTTTTGTTAATCCCTGTATGCTTTTCGAGAATTTTTGTTTATATCTATTATTCAAAGTATGTGTTTTTCTTACAGCAAAGCCACAGTGAGCTACCTCCTGAGCCAACCGAGGGGAATCGAATCCCTCATTTTAGGGTTGCAAATCCGTAGACTTACTGTACTACTAGCGGGGAGTTGAAGTTATATGAAATGCACGTTTATTGTCATGATGCATATTTATGTATTTATAAATCATCTGAACCGTTTCAAGTGTTCAATGTTATTTTCACACTAAATATTTAAAACGATTCTCTACTTTACATTACTTTGAGCAACGATTTTTGTTTGATTTTGAATTTCACGCAAAGCTACACGAGGGCTATTTGTACAAGCAGTCCCTAATTTGTCAGCGTAAAATAAGATGGAAGGCAACTAGTTATTATCATCCACCCACCGTCAACTTTTGGGCTATTCTCTTACCATGCCAGGCTTAAGTAACGATAACAAAAACTCATAACAGACTCAAAGTACTTGTTACCAGTCTGGATCACGTGTACAAAATTATTATATTTTATTTCTCGGAAATTTAATAAAACAGCATTATATGAGCCATATCACTTTTTGATGATTTGTCTGTTTGTTTATTTGTCTGTTTTAAGGATTTAAATTACTAAAATTCCAGAGGAAAATCCAGGTCTTAAGAACCAAACCTTGGAAAAGATAATCTAATCAAAAACAAAAACTGGGTTACATTAGAATCGTAACTCGCTTACCAAGGAAAAACACACACGAAGTTTTCATCCAAATCTAAGAAAATGCAGGAAAATGTACAAAAATATATTTTATATTTTGCTCTATTTGTAAATCCTCAATAATGCTTAACACAGAGAGACACGACTCATCATTTTAATCGTTTCTTCTCAGACACAACGAATAAAGTCACGAACTATTCGAACTATATCAATTTATAGCAGGGGACCTGTGAAAATCTTTCAGGTAAAAGAAAGTTAAATCACACTATAAGTAAAAACCTGCTAAGAAGATTTAATATGGCATCTGTTAATAGGAATTGTAGAACAAAACAATGTATTTTAGCGATATATTCATAACCGCTGTGAAAAACAAAAAGACGCATACATATTAATAAAATTTGTATAAAAAGTTAATTCAAGGTAAAATAAATAATTAAATAATAATTAGTGGGAGACTGGCATATATAAAAAAAACTACTGAACTATACAGTTTTAAGGAAGTGTTCAAACTTACATCCTGCACTTCAAATTCAGTTCCGGAAACTGAAGACCTAGAAAATGTTGCTCATTAAAATCTAGCAGTACGAACCTTAGTTAAGTATATGATATGGTTGAAAGTCGAAACGAACATTATTATCAACTAACCCTCCCTCAGCGGCACGTCTACGGCTTCGATACCCATGATGAACAGAACACAGATAGCCAGCCTTTTGTATAACTTTGTGGTTAATACAAAAGAGACAATGAAGCAACAATTATGTACATTTTTGAAGCACACTTCCCTCGTGCATATTACGCATTTTGTTAAAACAATTTCATAAAAACTACATTGAACATTTAATTGATACCTTTGCAACATAAGGTTTTTCTATTTCAAATAGCTTGTTTGTTCTTATATTTTCATATATGTAGATTTATATCAGAACAATCTGTATTTATAGGCAAACTCCAATCTTTCGTTTCTTTTTCGCGTTTTGTAGTCTCAACAACAGAAGTATTTGGCATATTCAACACATTAACTTGTCGGATGGCCATTAAATAAATATATGCATCGTAATATGAACTAACTTTGAATAATTTTAATTTTTTTGACAAACAAGAAAGATATTTTACAAGATTCTGGCTTTTTCTGAGACCCTTTTGTCATAAATATTTACTCATATAACAATAAAGTTCACATAACAAATCGAGGATTTAAAAATACGTCCTATCACTTCGCTAATGGTAACCGTTTATATTTTACAAAATTGTCAAAAGGAAGGAACACCGGTTCAAGACCATATTTTAAATATTTATATCTGTTTAGGTTTTTGTAACTAGGTTACTCTTATTACCACATTACTGTATACATGTATTTTAACTTATTACTAACCCCTTTAGTTAACCATATCTCTTTCCAACCTTACTCACGCTTTTTAACTCTTCTTTAAACATTTGGTCATAATATATCAAACTTTCAGAGACCTATGATTTGCAGTTTATAAATCTTAAATCAATATTACAAATATCTACTCCGATACATAACAGCTAACGTATAATTTCTCTCACCTTACTAAAGTCAGAATGTTTGTAGTACTCTTCAAAGCACACAGAAAAAAATGAAAATTGTGATTTATATTTACCGCACTGAAACTGCCGCTCACTTTGAATACTTCTCTACATAAAATTACTAGAATTAAATAAATTTTATCAATAAACGTGGTAAGTAATATGTTTAATAACACTATGTAGTAAGTAATGTGTTCTCAACCTAAACGAGCCGTTTTTACATAAATATGGTAGGAGACTATATTTTGGAGCTGATACATGAAAGTGATTTACATTACAGTCACAACTCTTTAAAAAAATACTCACTTCTAAATATTTTTGGTATAACTTTATTATAAATACATGTAAATCGTGATTCATATGTTGTTTTCTTTAGACCTTATGAAAATAAAAATGTGCAAATTTGCCCGTTTTTACATAGAAAATAAGTTAATTTCTAAACTTCATTTCCAGGTAACAAAAGCAAAGTTTTAAAGGAAAAATGGCCATTTTCGGTACTTTTATAACGTAAACAATTAATAAATAACAGATACTATCCAGAAATAGAATTTGTGTTTCACAGTGTAATACTCTCAAAAAACCAATGACGTTACCTTCTATGGTAAGCAATATGTTTTAAGATGTTATTTGGTTTTAAATTGACTCAACCAATTTTTCTATTACAATAACAAAACAAACAACCCGAAAATAATATGATAGACATAAAAATATGCAGATTATTGTATATGAATGTTTTGTGTAATATTCAACAAGTCGCGCGGAAAGGAAGAATTATAATAATTACATGAGCAACACTGTACAACAAAGTTTTTACTTCTTGAACAATGTTGGGCGTTCCTTATAGAATTTTGACTGTTGATCACGAAAATCACATCCAAATTTGATCATCACGTACCATTTCATCAAAATCTTCAGTTTCACCAGGACATTGCTAGAATGGAAAAACGATATTAGGGCAACTGGAATCCATCAATGCTTGCTGACTTCTGTTGGACACTGCAACGTGATGCATCGAATATTGAATAAAAACGAAAATCAGGAGCAAAACACTTTTAATTATGTTGAACTTAATAGCATATTAGAAACATAAATGCAATTAAGTACGTTACTGCCGGTAAACAATTAACTGTCTATTTCTCAAAGTTTCTATGTGATGAAGCAAAAACCAAAACTATATTTGTGCATACCCACCAGGTTCCTGTCACAATCAACAAAATCTTTACAGGAAGCAAAACTTTTCAAAAAACTGTTGTGCAGTGTAATTACCCACAGTTAAATGAATACTTTCATGTCTTGATGTTTTCTCAGTCTTTTATTTTTTGCTAAATGGTATTAAAAATGATTCTAAAATAAAGTAGTTTGAATTAAACTGTTTTACAAATTAAAGTTGGCAAGATGTTGATTGCTTTTTCTATATTATATAATAAAAAGAAAGATTTAAAGCCTAACGATAGCAAATGCAATTGCTCATTTTTTTTATATCCATATAATATAAGGTATGACGGGTCTTCGAGTAAGCCTTGCAACATAAAAGTTGTATTTGACAAACAAAAATAGCATCTTTTATCTATTTTATTAAGATTGTTGAATTGTTTTACGCATCTGATAAAAGTAACAATTTGGGCAGGTGTGCGTGTGTTAGTGTTTTTCTTACAGCAAAATCACATCAGAATATCTGCTGAGCCCACCAAGGGGGAATCGAACCCGTAATTTTAGCGTTGTAAATCCGTATACTTACGGCTGTACTACCGGGGGGTACTTAGGGTAGCCATTTTGTTCCACCCACTCATGATTAATTTAAAATATATTGTTATTACGTCATACTTAGGGATCATTCTCAGTTTCGACATTTTTATTTATTTAATTGAGAAATCCACTGTGAAAATATCGAAACATTTGAGATAAAAATTTGGTACATGTTTGATGTGAGGATTGGAGAGGATTTAACGTATTAGACAAATTTACAATAGATATTAATCTTTGATATGAAGCACTGTTGGCGTAAAAACTGAACCCATTTGGTTTCTACCAAATCAATCTCAGCAAAACTACGAATGCAACCATTTGTTCCTAATCTGTTGTAGCAAAATCATTTAAATTCTCCTACATTAATGACTTTATGCTGACTGTTGAGTTTAATTATCTCAAATTAATGAATCGATAGAGGACATGCATTCGAAGATAAGGCTTATGTGTTTTCGTGTGTGCCGTTTCTGGATTTTCTAAGTCTACAAACAACTACTTGAAGATTTGGGCAAATGTACTGACGTCGTTTGACAGAATGTTTAACTAATCACTTTAATTACCTTTTTTTATTGGTTGTTTGTAATTAGGCATAATGGGCTGTCCGTGATCTACCCACCACTGGTATCAAAATCCAATTTCTAGCGTTGTAAGTACGCAGACATACTGCAGTGAGCTTAAAATGAGTTAATTTTCGTTTTGTTTTTAAGCACAAAGCTACACAGTGGCCTATCTCTGCTTTGCTCAATATGAGTATCGAAACCCGGTTTCTAGCGTTGTAGTTCCGAAGATATATCGCTGTGATACTAAAGTGCTAAATTACCTTGCAAATAAAAGTTTCAAAAATACTCGTTTTCAAAATAGATAATGAAAGTAACTTTACAATTTTAGTAAGCCAGCGATAAATTAGCAGATTTAAATTCTCAAAGTACGGGTTTCGAGTCCTTTTATTGCATAGAGTGCAGAAAGCCTAACGTATAGCTTTCCAAGAAAGCAAACGCAATTTCAATTTTTTTTATTTGATTTAAGAATTTTACATATCATTAACTACGTCAGGTTTATTCTTCTTAAGCAATGACATTTAACACACAAAAGTAATTTCTTATACCTCATGTACCTCAAAAGGTTTGACATTAAATGCAGTTCTTTTAAGTTTCACAAAGGTGACTTAGTAAGAAATAAAAATCTGTACTTTTGTGTAATGTATTGTAAACGTCCTAAACATGCAATACACAACCCTAGTATTTCTTACAAGACTTTAGATCTGTGGGTCACAGATTAAACAATTAAATAACTCAGTGATGTCGAGAAAACCTACTTGTAGAGAAATATATATGCAAAAACGGTTCGTTTGGGTTGAGAAATTATTTTACATAGAAGAGCGAATCTGACGATGACCGAAGAAGGTCGACACGTTGTTCGCTCTTCCATGTAAAATATTTTCTCAACCCAAACCAGCCGTTTTTGCATATATAATTAAATAACTGATCGTAGGAACCTCCTCTCCACCCGTTAAGAAGTAAAAATAAATGAATAAACTAAGATACTGTATATAAACGTAGAGTAGTTTGGTTTGTTTTGAATTTCCCGCAAAGATACACGAGAACTGTGAGTTTTTCTTATAGCAAAGCCACAAAGGGCTATCTGCTCAGCCCACCGAGGGGAATCGAATCCCTGATTTTAGTGTTGTAAATCCGGAGACATACCGCTGTACTAGCGAGGAGCTACACGAGAACTATCTGCGCTAGCCGTCCCCAAGTTAGCAGTGTAAGAATAAATGGAAGGCAGCTAGTTATCACCACACACTGCCAACTTTTAGAGTACTCTTTTACCAACGAATAGCGGGATTGACCGTAACATTATAACGCCTGATGGCTTAAATGGTGAGCATATTTTGGGGTGGTAGGGATTCGAACCTGCGCTATCGGATTATGAGTCGAATGCCTTAACCACCTGGCCATGCCCCGCCGAACTTAGAATGATGTATCTATTCAGAAAGCAAATTTGCAAGTAAGACGTGTATATTTTAATTAGGAAAACCCATTAAATATTAAGTTTAACATAATACGAGTCGATCAAATCATTCTGTGGTGTTCATTGTTATGTGAATCCCATAGGTAACCTTGTCCAGTAAGATTAGGGGATTCTATGACTTTACTGGAAAGCAAAATATTCGTAAGAAAAAATTCAACTCGTTAGAGTTGTTAGATAATGTTGAGAGTTTGACTTGCGTGAGAGAAAGATACAAATATTTTTTCTTTTAAATTCTTGGTCAACATTTAAATCCTTAAGGACTTTAGCTGATTAGACATAGTGTACAGAATCATTGGTTATCACACGTTAAACTTGAATTACAACACGAAAGTATATAATGCTTGTTTACAAACCTTCAAACCGACATTACCAACAATTAGATTTCTTTACAGGGATCTATCTGTACTGTAATAGGACTGGAACTGAGCTAAGGTTGCAATACACTAAACAAAAATTCAAAATAACTTTTAAACTATCCCATCAACTTTCCCGATAAAATGTCTACATTTTAGTTAAACTCATATAGACCGAGATATATAGACAAAAACACGTAAGTTTTACATAAAAAGCATCGATACCATGCCCTTGTTACGAAGATCAAAGTCATTACAAAATACTCACTTCCTATGCATATTTCATTGTCAAGGACTTAAGGGGAGTTTCTGATAACAGACTCACGAGGACACAGTGGCTGTTTAATATTATTGGTACAAAAATATAACACTTATCAGATGCGTTTAATTATTGGTTGTATAAAGATATATGACACTCGTCTGCTTCGTATAACACTGACGATACAAAAATATGACCCTCGTCAGCTTCGTATAATATTGACGATACAAAAATGTGACACTCGTCAGCTGATCTAATATTGGCGTCACATATGTGACACACGTAAGATTCATCTAATATTGGCGGCACAAAGATATGACATTCGTAAGCTTATGTCTAAAATGTAGGCTTTTACAACCAACCAAAGTTTATAACTATAAACAAGCTATAAATATTACCGAAATGAAATTATAAAAGGTTAGGATTGACTCTAGACATACCACAACTTCAATAATTTATCTACGTTTATGTGTTTATGAGCAATTGTTTCAGTAACTTATTCCTTACTAAATTACTTAATCTATTACTTGTACACAATAAATGTCATTGATATATATAAATATCCTAAAACTTGTTATCCCGACTTTCGAATTAGAATAAGCCAGTTATAGTCGTAGAAGACCCGGCATGACCAGGTTGGTTAAGGCGCTCGACTCGTAATCTGAGGGTCGTGGGTTTGAATCCTCGTCGCACCAAACATGCTCACCCTTTCAGCTGTGAGGAAATTATAATGTTACAATCAATCCATTATTCGTTGGTAAAATAGTAGCCCAAGAGTTGGCGGTGGGTGGTGATGACTAGCTGCCTTCCCTCTAGTCTTACACTGCTAAATTAGGGACGGCTAGCGCAGATAGCCCTCGAGTAGCTTTGCACGAAATTTAAAAACAAACAATAGCCGTAGAATATCTGATAATTATAGCAACTCATTTATATTATTTAAATGCGACTTGACACAAACATACGATTATATTATAAAAAAGAGAAAGGTCCATAGTGTTGTTTTAGCTACAAAGAACAAAACATATTGCATTTTATTTTTTAGAGTTAATGCCACGTTCAAATGCCAAATCTTCATTTCTAGCTTTTGGTTATCTTTTCAAAATAGACAACCAGTAGCAAGGATATCCGACTAATTATTTAGGACAGAGTGGTCATAGTTTATTTCTTACTTATAATTCAGAGTTATTAAGGCAACTTATTAAGATGTGTCGTTGTTGTTGTTGGTTTTGAATTAAGCACAAAGCAACAGAATGGGCTATCTGTGCTCTGCCCACCACAGGTATCGAAACCCGATTTTTAGCTTTGTAAGTTAGCAGACATACTACTGAGCCAGTGGAGGGCTAAGATGTTTCATTTTATCAGAATACAAACGGATGTAAGAGCAAATATTAAAATTAATAGCACAAACATTATGTAAGATATGTCATATGACAGAAATGTATTTGAGCTACATTAAAACATAATGATAATTTATCACAATTTTAATTGGGAAAGCTTTTATTCTAAAATATTATATGATAACAAAAGACACACTTCACGTACTACTATGAAACATGATTGTCAAGTAGGGCGTCAAGTCGATTAATGGCAGTTCTTGGTTATTATTTACCTTTTAATATTTTCTGATCAAAGTAAAGTATACAGCGAAAATTATCTTATTTACTCTTTAGAAAGTTCGTTTTAATAACTCGCTTCAAAGTTTTAAAACTGTACAAAACAGTAATTTCACAGTTGGTCAATCGAAATGGTAATTGCAACTCGATTTTTGTAATCAATCATATTTAATCTGGCAGAAAAGTAACTACTTAGCAAAGATGGTTTCGTTTGGATCACTTCATATTGATATATCGTGGCCAAAGGTTAGTTCTTCTAAACACTGCTTGATTTTATTGTTATCTAATCACGTGTACTTATATAAGTATAAACCCCTATACGACATTGCAGTCAGTTTCACTTTTCTCTAAGTTTAATACATGCAACTACGTTTACCTTAACACCAAGAAGGTTTAATATATATTCGATAATTAGCTTCGTGAGATACAGACAATGCAGCAGTTTTGATTATGGATCCTTTCAAAGTTTTCAGCTAATCAAATCACTATGCCCTAGGTAATCGATAGCTGTTGCAATGACAGTAAGTTTTGGATAGAAGTGATTTAATCCCTCATGGTTTCCAAAGTTTCTAACTGTGGTGATTAAATTGTGAGGACGAACAACGAGTGAGAACAGCTGACCAGGGCGAAAAAAAAAGTGGAATTGTTACCAGGTAAGAAGTACTTAAGAAAACAAAACTAGATGTTCAAAATTGAACAGTAAGCGTTTCTCTTAACAGTTTAGTAAATTTAGTAGTTTTCTAATTTTCATTTTGGTTTCACTCAGTTTTAAGTCACGATACAAAATGTTTTTAAAATGTTTAACTGTCAAAGATGACTTAAACATGCATTAAAGAAAAAGAAACGTGAAACTAGTTTAATTTTTTAACTGGTGATTAGCATTTCAAGTATATGGACCCCTAATAGCTCATTAGCATGTTTGCAAATTTACGACGCTAAAATTCTGGTATCGTTACCCGTGAAAGTTTTTTTTTAATTTCGCGTACAGCTACTCGAGGACTATCTGCGCTAGCTGTCCGTAATTTAGCAGTGTAAGACTAGAGGGATAACAGCTAGTCATCACTACCTACCGCCCCCTCTTGGGCTACTCTTCTACCAACTAATAGTGGGATTGACCATCACTTTATCATTTTTCAAATCTCGTTAAATTAAGGTGTTTTTTTCACACGTTTTTTATACATGCTTTCAAGATAGACACTAATATCGAATGAAGTGTTCATAAGTCGCATAATATTCCAATAATCAATTCCAGTGGACATGAATAATTTTATTCTTTTGTACAGGGTGTTCGAAAAGTCACTGTGCAATTTCGTAATCATATTTTATTCAGTCTATTTCAAGCCAGCAACAGATAGCGGTGTTTAGAAACAAAATAAGAAGGTTGTAGGCCTGTATTGATGCCAACGGGGATCACTTTCAACATTGTTTATAGTTGCCATTCATATTTACCTCCTGTATTCTATATGGAAACATGTCTGTTAATAAATATATAAGTTCACAGTAACTTTCCAAACACCCTGTATTTCAATCTTTGTAATAAAACTGATATTTTACAGAAAAAAAACAGCTTCATTAACCTGTCACTGTGCGTAACACGGGTCCATCTTGTGTGATAGTAAAACATCTTAACCCATTTTAAGTTGCTAAATACACTGGAAATGTATAGCCATCAATTGACAGCATATAATGAAAGATTATCCTTGTTTAATAGTTATCAAAATTATAGATTTGAGAATTTCTACATAAATAACTCATCTATGACACGAGAAGTGTGTGTATAACACTGGAAATTTGTGACACTGAGAAGTAGGTACAACTCGAGCCATCTGTTTTTGTAAGAAATAGGTATAACTAGACATCTGTGACACAGAGAAGTGTGTATATAATACTAGACATTTGTGTCAGTAAGAGGTAGTCATAACTTTATGCTTCTGTGACACTAAGAAGTAGGAGTACTTTTTTATATTTGTCACCGTAAGAAGTACAGTTACGACATAAAGTGTTCGTACCCCTGCGTCGTGAGTAGCTTTTTACTTATAACTTAAAAAGTATCAGGATTAGGATAATGAAAGTAGAGTATATTATAAATATTAATTTAGCACACATTACATAATTTTTGTTATGTAAATTGAACGACAAATAAACTGTTTATAAACAAATAACCAAACATAGGAGAGGCAAAAAGATATCCGTGACTTGGAAAATTATGTAAATACTAGATATTCATGACTAGGAAAGAAAGGTATAATTCT
Source organism: Carcinoscorpius rotundicauda (assembly GCA_011833715.1). Taxonomy (NCBI): domain Eukaryota; kingdom Metazoa; phylum Arthropoda; class Merostomata; order Xiphosura; family Limulidae; genus Carcinoscorpius; species Carcinoscorpius rotundicauda. Next base: position 108,425,171 of record CM022393.1, read on the forward strand.
AAGTATCTATGACACAGAGAATGCGGTATAACACTGGACATCCGGCACTCGGGAAGTAGGTGTAGTTATAGATATATACAGGGTGGTCGCTAGAAAAGCGGAAAATTTGTCAAACAGCTATTTATTTTTACAAAGAATAACTTTTACAAAGTTTTTTATAGGCATATGTTATATTACACTCATAGATGCTCAAAATGCATTTTATGATATTAAAATCATGCATTTTATTCATGATGTAAAGAAATCAAAATAGAAATGAGTAAGCACGCATTTTATTCATGATCTCATCTGACCTTCAAATTTTCCGCTTTTCTAGCGACCACCCTGAAAACATCGCTTTTCAGTCCGTGACACTAGAAGTTAGATATGATACTAAAATGGTTTTTAAAGAACAAGTAAAGTTGGAATTATGTCAAACAGGAAACATTTATTAAACAATTGACTCAGCAAACCAATTTGTGTTTTAATTAATTTATTAATGATTTTCGCACTAAATAATAAATTTTTGGCTGGTTGGACAAATTAGCTTCTAATCTTAAAAATAACAACAGAAGTTAAATTTCCACAAATCAGAAGTTAATGTGGCCTTTATTAATCTAGCCTTCGTACACAACTTCTGTTAGTCATCTTCTGTGAACAAAATTGTTTGTTTTGAATTTCGCACAAAACTACTCGAGGGCTATCTGTGGGATTGACCGTCACATTATAACGCAATCACAGCTGAAAGGACGAGCATGTTTGGTGTTAACATAATATATGTATTTCTATAAAACATAATAGCTTTACATCGCTGTACACAGAGTTTTCTCACGTAAGGAAAGAGATGAAAATTAGTGAGAGAAATAACAAGTAAATTTTCTTTAGGATTTAGTCAAGCATAAAAAGAAAGGGATGAAACTCCTGAATGAAAGCTAGTATTGTTTTTTTTTATCACTGAATGAAAATAAATTCAAAAACAATTTTTTTTTCTTAAACAATTATGCAAAGTACTATTACACAAAGAGTTGAAAATCAGAACTTAACACGTTGCCACTTGTAGTTTTAATGTATGCAGTAAAGGTTTCTGGCTACGTAATCAGTGACGTACTGTTCGGAGCAAGTACAAAAGTATGAAAACATATAAATATTTTAAAGGAGAAAGCTAAACCCAAAATAAACTCCTCGATAAATAACTCATGCCTGTTTGTCGATACGAGTGTTAACTACACATCATAAACATGTTTTAATACGTTGTTGTCGAAGGAAGTTAGGCTGAGAATCGAAGTCAAAAAGACTAAGGAATATTTTACACAATATTGATATTAATTGAATTATATTTTAGAAGGCTGATTTATAAAAGAACATATCCTAGTGTTGGATATAACCACTGCGTAAAAGCAATATCACCTCTTATGTATGGAGAATGTTTCTCTATTTTCGGTTGTGTTGCTATTACCAAGTAAATAATCATGTGTCACGTGGTTTATTCAGTATCAGTACTTGTGACACTTATGAAGAGAATAATATAACTCAAAATGTTTTTTGTTAAGTACATTTGTAAAGGAGTTTCTTTACAGATAAAATATAATAATAGGTGTCTGTGATCATGGTATACAATATCAAACAATATCTATAATGTTAATATATAAGCATTATCAGTTATTCTTTAACGAAAGGTCAACATTAGTTATTTATTTTGCTCTCACATATGTGAGTTTTTTATAGATTAATTAAGAAAGTCAAATTCATAAGGTGTAATAACATGCAATATGACACAGTGTTTGTAACATGAACAATATTTACAAATTTTAATAAACCGTTATATTATATTAAACCTTGGAACTTTCCTCTCAAGTTTCACATGTTTGTAAGTATATGTCCTTTTTTAAGGTTTGATGGATTTTGATATTTCTGAACCTTCTTAATTTTACAATGTTATTTATGCTCTGACCCACATTCAAACATCGAAATGCCTTTACGAATACGTTCCTTTAAAAAGCGCTATAGGATTTAATAAACCTGACCCTTTTGAAACGTTATGTTTTATGTGGTAATTTCTTCAAATTATGGCATGCTCTTATGGATTTACCTCTTTCACTCCTGCCCGGCATGGCCGGCTGGTTAAGGAGTTCGACTCGCAATCTGAGGGTGGCGGACTCGAGTCCCCATAACACCAAACATTCTCTCCTTTTCAGCCGTGGGGGCGTTATATAATTACGATCAATTCCAATATTCGTTGATTAAAAAATAACAAGAAGTAGGCGGCAGATAGTAATGACTAGCTGCCTTTCCTCTAGTCTTACACTGCTAAACTAGGGACGGCTATTGCATATAGCTCTTGTGTACCTTTGCGCAAAATGCAAAACAAACAAATATCTTTCAAAGTTTTTTAATAACTGCTTATACGCATGTGACTTTTCTTAAATGTTTCATGTACGCGACTTCTTTTTGGAAGATTTCAAATGGCACTTTGAGCTTGTTCTTACAATACTTTAATGAGTTATCGAGTTTGTTGGTATCTTCAAACTGAACTACACTTTGTGTAACGCACTGGCTAAACTTTCAAGTCAGAGACTTCAAGGATCTGGTACAACTATACATAATTTATATCTGTTGTAGAGAATAAGGCAGTCAGCAGCAGCCACTTTGAACAAAACAGCGAAATTGACTGTTCACAGTTTGAATGTCTATACAGTTGTAAGTGGAGAAAGAAAATACCAACTTTTCGCCGTTAACACTTTTGATACACGTGCTCGGTTAAATGACTTTTTGAAAAAGAATAACTTCATAATATGATTCAATGGTTTTTTTTATATCGCTACGTGAAAACTGATTGTAGTTTATATTTAGACCAAAGACAGAAGACTACAATGATTGAATGCCAATGACACAATAGCTTTAAGGTTTAAGTTAACTCAAAACTATGTCTCCTGACGAAGGAATGATGGTACATCAAATCGGAAGGTTAAAACACAAAATATATATATGTTTAAGTTGTTTTGTAAAGTATACATGCATAAAGTGTTTTCTTAATAAAAATGTGTCTAATTGATTTGGGTTCCAGTATAAAAAGAAACGAAATTGTATAAATGGCTAGAAAGTGCTTTCAGTAATATGTTTGTTTGTAGTTAAATATAAAGTTACACAATGGGCTAGCTGTGTTCTGTTCATCACGGGTATCGAAACCCGGTTTCTAGCGTTTTAACTGCAGACATACTGCTGTGCCACTGAGAGGGCTTCAGAAACCTTATTCTTCTATTGCGAAATAAAAAACTCTTTTGGTAAAAATATGAACCATTTCGTACACAGCAAGTAAAAATTAACAGTTTTACCAAACGTGGCTTAAAGCCAAGTTTGAAGGCATAAACAGTATAAATCAAGCTTTGATACTTGTTGTGGGCAGAGTTTAGATAAACCTGTGTACATTTTTGTGCTCAGTGAAAAATAAAAATAAAGCTACTCCAAGACATACTCTGTATATCTCTGGCATATTCTATGTGTGCTCACAAAAATGAACATAATGTATGTTATATGTATGTTATAAACTTTTGTTTTTCAAATACGTACACAAATATCACCACAAAGCATAAATGTGTTTAGACAAATCTTAAAGAATAAATACATCACCTGTTAGCTGGAAGAATACCACGTTATTTATTATGTAGACTATTGTAAACATGTGTACAAAAGTCAACGTGGTCCACCTTTCTTTTTATCTTTAATGACCGTAAACACAACAAGTTTGAGGTTGGCCAGTGTTTTCGTAAACCAAGAATTTTACATCTGGGCGACCGATCCAAGCGGCAAACATACAGGGCCGAGTATTTGGCAGAGTATTTCCAGAGTTATTACTCTCTCAAATATATGGATTAAAATCTACATTGTGGAACAAACAGCGTGTTTTAACACCATTAAAGAAATAGGAACAAAAATACAACATACAACATCAAAGTATTTCAAACATGTTCATAAAAAATAACATGAAACAGTGTACTTTAACAGGGCATCTAAAACGTCAACGAAAGGATTACCTTGAAATACAACATTCGTTTGAACAACATGTTGTTGACATGTTTATATAAACTGACATGAAACATAAAATGGATTTCAACAGTGTATTGAAAACATCAATATAATGATTAGTTTCAAATTCAACATTTATTGAACAAGATGTAAAAATTCTCCATAAAAACACAAAAAGCTCTTCAGTAGGGCATTTCAAGTATCAACATATGGACTACTTTGAAATTCAACGTCTATTTAAACAAAATATTTCAAACGTGTATATAAAGTTTAGCATGGCTCTTAACATATATTTTTAGCAGAAATTATTACATCACTTAAAAAAAACTAATTGTAGGCTACCTGGGTGAAGCCAAGCATGGCCAGTTGGTTAAGGCATTCGAGTCGTATTCTGAGGGTCGCAGGTTCGAATCCCCGTCACACTAAACATGCTCGCACTTTCAGCCGTGGGGACATTATAATGTGCAGTCAATCCAACTATTTTTTTGGAAAAGAGTAGCCAAACAGTGCGTTATAAGAGTGACTGTCAAATCAAATTATTCGATTGGAATAGGTCAGAGGTGCTGACTAGTTTCCTTTCTACTCTGTCACTTCAAAATTAGGACAGCTAGCGACAACAGTCCCGCGTAACTTTGCGAAATGTTCAACAAAACAAATGATAACTGAACACCAGTCATGAATAATCATATGGGTTGGATATTGAGCGGAAACGCATTTTTTTCAGAGTGCTAAGGATTAATAAAGTTATTTATTACTCTTTTTTTGGAGATTTGTTTATCGAATGACATCGAAAACTGTGACAGGTACTGTTACTGTAAACCATGAAGTTCATTTAAACAATGAGTAAAATAAGTGACGACGAAGCAGTACAGAGATAAAGATGACCCTTGATGCTAACTTCCTAACTATTCAAACCATTACCTGTACAGTAAGTTGGTTTTAGATTGTAGTATATATCAGCTAAAGTAGATGATAATTGCAATCCGATTAAAGCCACATGACTAAGACTGAAGTAGGTCAAGTGGTTGTATAATATCGTTCAAATCAATACTCTTGAGAAAGTTAATCATTATTCTTTGATTTACTTTTTACATGTCTTTTATAAAACGTTATCAGTGACAGAAGAGCTTTAGACTCGTATCACAACTGTAACACTTTAGACTCGTACCACAACTGTAACACAAGGAGCAAAAAAGGCACGCCCCCCCATACCTTTTCCGTTGATCTACGTTCACTATTTTTAACAACCATATTACTTTAACTTATTTTTTTTGCCTCCCTCCCCACACTTCATTATCATCAAAGTTAGGCCCCGATGGCTGGTAATAATTTTTATCACCAGCTACTTGCTGCATATTCCATCTTTGCGAAGGCTAGATTAAGTTGATAAAAAACTTTCGACATATTATTTTCCATGTTTCTTTCTTGTTTTTTGTATATTCCTTTTACAAGATTGAAAAGAAAGTACTTTGCCAGACGCACATGAAAAGCTATGTGAAAAATAAAAAACAACAGAGGATGATATAGATAGAGGAGGAATTGCTAAGGAGGGTCCTAGTGACCTCCGTCCCTCTACTAACATTTTGATGTTGAGTTGACTTCCATAGATGTTTGGTTCAAGCTTCCTCTACTGTTAACTGAAAGTTTGGCCTTTGCATGTTGATTGCAGACAATGTCATAACCCTCACTTCGCAGCTGACACAATGCAATTATTGTTGTATATTAATCTAATATCACACATAAAATGACCAATTCGAGTCACACCAGTCCACCAGATGTGCCATCAATCAATAGGATCCCAATATTGAGGTGCTTTGCAAGAAAGAAACTGGCGTCAAACGTTTTTATAGGTGATGTGAGACTCGGTTAGTGTGAAACCCCTTTTTCAAAGTTTTCTACTTTTATACAGAGTACACTTTAAAGATATAAATGTTGTTTGGTCACTTGTTGATGCATTTCAGTCACAGCAAATTTGACATTTTGTAGCACTTTTTGCAAAATAATAATAATTGTCATTTCATATCTATCATTCAACAGCACTTTCTGTAAACTTAAATGTTTCCCAAATGTTACACTCGAAAGTACTATTGAATGGTCCAATTGAGGATAGTCACTACTGACTCACAATAGATCACTTGACTTAACACTGCGACTATTTCATGTACCAGTGGCTAGGGAAGGCCAAGTGTGTTAAGGCGTTCGACTCGTAATTCGAGGGTCGCGGGTTCGAATTTCAGTCGCACCAAATATGCTCGCCCTTTCAGCTGTGAGGGCGTTATAATGTCATGGTCAATCACACTATTTTTTGGCAAAAGAGGAGTCCAAGAGCCGATGGTAACTTGGAGCCTTCTCTCTAGTCTTACACTACTAAATTAGGGACGGCTAACGCAGATAGCTCTCGAATAACTTTGCGCGGAATTCAAAACAAACAAACAATCATGTACCAGTTTCTAATAATATGAATAGTATATATTAGTAGCTCTATTAACTTAATTTTGCCCTCCAGTGGCTCAGCGGTATGTCTGCGGACTTACACGCTAAAATCCGGGTTTCGATACCCGTGGTGGGCAGAGCACAGATAGCCCATTGTGTAGCTTTGTGCTTAATTCAAAACAACAACAACAGCAACAATAACTCAATTTAATAAACAAATATTGACATTATTTTCTTATTCGACCAGTCAATGTACCTTTCAAGTGCACTTGCAAAACAATGTTTCGAGTGAGCTATGTTGAATATCCAAGGGGCGCCTGAATGTTCTTGAAAGGGTAGTCTAATTTACATAGACTTTAATTTCGTCAAGAAGTTTTAGTACAAGTTTATTTACATTTTATGTTTGTAATCTAATTCTAAATAAATAAAAAATCGAAAACACTGAGTTTAAATGATTCAAACATGTTACTAAGAGCTTTTATAAAGAAATAATTAAATTATAAAGCAAAATAAAATTGAAAAAGGTTTTAACATTTGTTATTAATTAATATTTTTCAAGGCAAAATCTCTTTGTAGATAAAGTTTACAGAATTGTGTTCTGAAATCATGTTATTTGTTGATTTTGAGCTAGAAATATCGAAAAATACTTTTTACGAGTATCTGTGTGTATTTTCTTATGGCAAAACTATATCGAACTATCTGCTGAGCTCACCGAAGGAAATCGAACCCCGTGATTGTAACGTTGTAAATTCGTAAACATTCCGTTGTACTAGCGGAGGGGGAGCACTTTTTATGTATTGCGTCTTGTTACTACTGTTTAATTACTCCTTAAATTCATAACTGTAAATAGATATAATAATATTACTTTAAAGTAGTATATAGAATTTTAATAAAAATTATCATTTTAAAAATGGAGAGTGGGAATCATTGGAAAAGAATAGAAAAAGTTGAATCCAAATTCTAAGATTATATTTTCAAGCCTACAAATATGACCCTAAAAAATTAAACAAACGAGACTAGAAATAATGTCTGCATTATTTTCTCAGATTACAAATTCCTATTTTGACTACATGTCTTTAGAAATCATCAATTCTGGTGAGTCAAAATGGGTTATTTTGTTATTATTATAAACATAGTTTGCTCAGCCAAAAATACCACATACTGATTTGCCACTCTTGAGCATAAATGTGTGTGTTTTCTTATACCAGAGCCACATCGGGCTATCTGCTGAGCCCACAGAGGGGAATTGAGCCTCTGATGGTAGCATTGTAAATCCTTAGGCTTCCCGCTGTACTGGCGGGAGGGGCAAGCATAAATCAAGAGAGAAACAGTCGACTATTTTCAATCTAGACACAAAGTTTCTCAGAGTTACTGTTCAGTATTGGCAACAATAGTAAACTGAGATGTCTGGGCAACTGTATGGCTCTGTTATTTGCTATTTAACAGTATAATGTAATATTTCCTTCAAACATAACGTTTGTATGTTGTTCTTACCAGAGAAAAATTACGTGGAAGACTAATCGAGTCGTCTGAGAGTTCTTTGGAGGAGGGGACAAAGATGACCAACATCAATCATCAAGCAGTAGTCATCTTCTTAGTAGCCTTTTCTTTTCTTTTATCTCTGATTAAAAGTGAAGATGAATTTTGTGAAAAGTATGGATGTGAGTATGATAACGTAATAAATTATGTTTTAATTTTGACAGTTTTGCTCTCATTCATAAACGTGCTTATAAGTGGTTAGGGTTAATCAGAAAATAGTGTGCTCAAAATTATATATGTATTCTTTGGATGAATAAAAAAATAACTCGTTCAAGGAAAGTTGTTTGTTCAGGTTTCACGTTACACAATTTGGAAAGAATTCATTCACTACAGTAGGTGATATTTGTCATCCAAAGGAAATAAGCAAAGAAGAGTCATTGCAAAAAAATTACTTTAATATATATAAAATTACTGGCATAAATTGCCAACAGAGATGTCTGAATGTTTCACTGACTTTTGTTATTCACATAAAAGAATTTGTTCAAGGTGTCTGAAACACAACTGACACTCTTCGTTCCAGAGTGACAGTAATCTATCAATTTTGCATCCAATACCGTATAGCCATTCACTATTTACGATATAGTGTCAGTATAAAATATCCAATGAATTATAAGAAACGTGCATTAAAGTATTTTTAAAAGTAAATATGCCTAAATCAGTTTGTGACTGCCAAAGCTGATTAAAAATCTCTCCAACTTGCGCTATAAGTATGTGTAGAAAGAGATAAAAACAGGTTTGGTTAAGTTTGAGTTTCGCGCAAAGCTACACGACGGTTTTCCGCGCTAGCCGTAACTAGTTCAGCAGTGTAAGATTAGAAGGAAGGCAGCTAGTCATCACCACCCACCGCCAACTCTTGGACTACTCTTTTACCAACAAGTAGTGGGATTGACCGTCACATTATAACGCCCCCACGGCTGAAAGTACGAGCATCTTTGATGTAACAAGGATTCAAACCCACGACCCCCGGATTATGAGTTGCGTGCCTTAACCACCTGACCATGCCGAGCCTGATAAAGATAGGTTAACTTTTAACATGTTATTCATATTTTGCTGAACATTCGTGTTAATCTATCCTATTCTTTGTGAATTAGTTGTATCCTGCTATCGAAAATTTGATGTAAGGTTTGATAAATAAAAAATAAACTAACACTGACACAGCAGTAGGTCTTTGGATACCTGTGGTTGGGAGATTATAGATAGCGGGTTCAAATCCCCATAACACCAAACATGCGCGAACTTTCAGCCATGGGAGCGTTGTAAAGTAATGTTGGTAAAAGAATAGTCCAAGAGTTGGTGGTGGGTAGTGATAATTAGCTGCCTTCCCTCTTATCTTACACTGCTAAATTAGGACGGCTAACGCAGATAGCCTCAGTGTAATTTTGCGAGAAAATCAAAAACAAACAAACAAACGTAGCTTTGTGTCTAATTATAAATAAACATGAAACTTAGTAGAAGACGAAAGGTGGAAGACTTTCGAAACGTCATCCTCTACTGTTGTGTCTTCACAACAGGCAGTCCGTTATACAAAGTTTCATCATGAATATTCTGGCTAAACAATCTATCAAATAATATAAACAAAGTTTAGTTACGGCGTCCTTTCATTCAGTTCAATAATAAGAAACTTTCCTAAAGAGTTAGTTTTGATATTTACACGATCGTGGGTTTCGAGTGTTAAAAGCAAAAATAAATAAAAACGAATTTTTTCTTTCTTGTTTTAGGTATAACGAAGGATAAAGACGTCCACGTGGGGTCTATCCTCTCCGTCAATTGTTCTATCAATGGGAACTATATTCAAAACTGGACGTCAACTAATATTAGTTTTGCATTCAAAGATTCACTTGTGCCTTCAACTCTTGTCCATGTTATCAATTCCTTCACAGCACAGCTTGAAATTTCTCACGCTACTCTTGAAAACTCTGGGAAATATTTTTGTTTCGTGTCTTCCGATGATGTAGAAAGATATAACATTGGTGTGAGTACAATGACAGTGGGATGTAAGTTTCATTATATTCACCGTTTTATATATGTAGCTGTGTTAGCTCGTTTGTATATAGATATATAATTGCAAATAAAGGATGATTATAGTTGAATTTCGATGAAAAAAAGGCTTAATCTGAATGAAGTAACACAAATTGTTTAACTCTTAAATATATTTGTTGTTTACTGAAAGTTTGTCAAAGCAGAATAATTGTATATTTTTCGATTATTACTAAAACTAAATTTTGGAGGAAAAAGAAGACGCAGACTCGTTTATTCTCATATCAACCGCATGATAAGTTAGAGCAGTTTTAAGAAATTTTATTTCTCGTTGGTAACTCTACATAAGTGGTACTTAAAGAACAAAACCGGGTGCCTTGTAGTGGTAATGACTTGTCATTTATCTGTACGATGTTTGAGTTGCTATTTGTAAAGATAAATTAGGACCATTAATGTCTCTTATCTTTCAAATTCGTGTATATGAAGGTCAACTGGGTAAAAGACAATTCCAACACCATCCATGTAAGCTTTGTGGAATAACTTGTTTAAAATTATAGACTTAGTTCGGTTTCTTTGTGCAGTAGGTTGTTTTCTCAGTACATCTACACCCTTTTTACCGCGAAGAATCGAACCCTGAATTCCTTAAACATACGTCTGACAAACTGAGGGTGTGTGTGTTTTCTTATAGCAAAGCCACATCGGGCTATCTGCTGAGCCCACCGAGGGGAATCGAACTACCTGTTTTGGATTTGTAAATCAAACGGAGGAACTTGTGCAATTTGGCGTGCTAATGAAAACACTGTTATTGCGTTCAAATCAAAGAAAATTATTTAAAAACAACGTACTTATTTAAATTATAGCTATTTTCGTGTAAATAGCATAAAAGTTCAGTAAAAGGTTGTAATTTGTCTGCATATTACCATTTTTCATTTGTGTCTTTATGATACCTTTTTGTGCACAGTTTTAAATTTTATATACGCACAAGATAGATAATATAGTCAACCAGTGGGGCAGCTGTATTTATGCTGTTTACAGCGCTAAAATTTAGGTTTTGATACCTTTCCTTGAACACAGCAGATATTCAGATATTTCTTTGCTATAAAAACAAAAAAAACTACTACAAAACATACGTACACAAATAGTTTAACTTATTTTCTTGTTGGTCGCGTTAATGTGAGAATATCTGAATTATATTTAAGACAAACCGACGCCTGTGAAAGATTTCTGCTGTACAAGTAAAAACCTGGAGTCCATTAAGTGTTGTTGGACGAGCTTAGTTGGGGATATCCGTACTGAACGAAAGCTCTCTTTAACAGAAGTGACACGAAAGTAAGTTTCTTATTTTGTTTCGTTCCTGGAGATATATAGTGTTTCATTCACTCACTCGAGTTCATGAAAACATTTTATTTGATAAACTTTAGAAATGTGCCCTTTGCTCTAGAGTTCAAATTAAGCTTAAAGTTTTTTCATTCCCAGTACTCAACGTACATTTAATATTACAATAGTGTGAGGATTTCTAGTTCAAAAACTAAAATAAAACATTTTATTTTACACAAAATTTCATATTACATTAGTATATATTTTTATCAAAAGACCTTCACAAGCAATAAGAATTAACATTTATATAATTTGTTTTTGTAAATTCCAGAAACCACAACAACAGCAACACGATGTATTGCGAATTCAGTATTAAATCATGAAACACATCACAAAGAAACACCAACAACATTCGTTATTATAACCTGGTTATATACACATGTTCAACATTCTTCGAAGTTATTTCACCAAAAATGACATATATAAATGTTTAATTTATTTTTGGTGTCATTATAGTTATAATTATAAAATGTGTTTCTTTTCTGTATAGTACCAATGATTTAGAAACGTATGACGAAACCCAATGATTTAACGTATATTCTATTTTCCATTTCAGAAGTACACATCAGGTGTTCCCATGTACAGAAAACCTGGGTAAAAACAGGATATGTAAAGATATAACAGCTTTCACTTTCCCTCCATATAACAGACATCTATCTGAACTTATAGTCACCCTTCACGAGGAGAACAGTCTGGGGAAAATTGACCAGTTTTTTAATATGGATCACTACAACTTAGGTTTGTGTCTTAAAATCCCTTTAAGTCAGTTGTTGTTAAAAGAATGTGATAAGGACATTGGAAAGTGCTAATACCTGCTTGTTTGTTTTTCAAGATAACATTTTAATATATGTTGGCTTCTGTCATCTTTATATCAAATGAACGTTTACCAGACCTTACCTAAGTCTCACTTTGTTCATGCAGTTTTACTGAACCCTCCACACCATCTAAAGATCGTGGGAAGCACAGCGACAACAATTAAGCTAAGGTGGGAAATACCAGAACATTTTCCAACTGACCTTCTCATATTAAATATTAGCATTGTTTATCAACTCCAGTATACAAGAACATCAACAATGAACGATAGAATATGGTGGGTAAGTTTTTGCGCATGGACCATTAAATATTGTTTCATTTAATTTATATTACTTTTACATTGATAATAGTGTTTTTATGACTGGCGATTGGTTTCTACTTACAGTTGTAAGTGACACACGGTGTATGTGTAAACCCAATAGAACTGATAATTATCTTTACGAGGTTACACAAGTAACTACGATTTTTTTTATATTTGAAACAACACTTAGACTTCCTACTTTACCCGTGGATGAAAATTTTGAAATGAAAGAAGAAAAACAGAAATTTGGATAAAGCATTCCGCATGAAACATAAATAATACAAATAGTTTAGTAAATACACTTTTTAATATTACTTTGTTTCTTAGACATTTAAATAATCGTATTTTAGGAATGTCCGGATGCTGCGCTGGTGTAAACAGGATTTTAATATTAAACATTGCCCCCCGCTAGTGCAGTGGTATGTCTCCTAACTTAGAACGCTAAAATCAGGGGTTCGATTCCCCTCGGTGGGCTGAGCAGATAGCCCTTTGTGGCTTTGCTATACGAAAAAGACAAAGACTATTAAATATCCCAACATACTGTGCAAAAATATTAGGTTATTGAATAATTATCTATTATTAGTGAAAATTTATCTTCCAAATTCTTACTATATGTTATAATTAGCCAAAGGTTTCATATCATATTCTGACATCTACGTCATAAATTGAAAATGGGGTGATTTTTTCATTATTTCGATAATTTAGGTACACATTTCTTTAAATTGTTTCATTACATCAGTTGTAAAGTTTATATTAGAAAACTCTTAAAATACCTAAGATTGAAACAGTTTATCAGTGAGGTAAATCTAAGTATAGATGTTCGAGTTCGGCACGACATCCATTGGTATTAATAACCAATTTTATTTTTTATTAACCATTTGGTTTAGCGTTAATGGGAAAATGCTGAACCAATAAAGATCCATTATTGAGATATAGATCATTATTTTATTTACTTTAATATACATGTTTCGAAATAAACTCCAGTTTACTTAACGCAAATTTAAGAATTTTTTGTTTTGTATGTGTTTATTAAGAGATATTTAGCGGAGTCCACTAATAATATAAACCAGTGTATAATAATACATCTTATTATTAGCTACAATTTGCCCAAAGTTTGGTAACATGGGCAATTTACTATTCAAATGCAGATTTCTATCTTTAATAAAATATTACTTTATTTTCCTGCACGCTCACCGGTAAAATCCGACAGGAAAAGTTGACCTTATGTTTTATCCAAGAGGTCTTATCAGAATAGTTCCGTAATGGTTTTAGGTATTTGATTTTGGTACTCATGGCTTGTTGCCAAGAGCCTTACCACGAAATCTTCCATGTTTGCATTGATAGTAAGACCAAAATGTGCTTAGCTTGTCGTTGTTCCACGTCAGAAATGCAACTTTTTGTCCAAAAAAGATAAGTTATTAATAACTGTCGAATTTCGCTACTTTTCTTATTACTGTGAGAAAAGGAATGTGAAAAAATAAACAAACCCTACCTTTCATGAAAAATAATCTGTGAAATCGAAAATTATCCAGAATTCCATACATACTATTATTTTAAAAGTTTGCCACTCATTTACGGAAGTGTTAAAAATTATGATATTAGTGATATAATTACTGTATGAAGAAAGAGAATAAGTTGGTCCAAGTATCTGAATAACGTTTCCTTTCTAAGTATAAATCATCACTAAGCTTAATAAGGTTGACGTGAGAAAGATTTATGAAGATAATTACCTAACTTCTAAAGCAAATGTAACATAAGAATGATTAATGAATTGTTGTTCTAGTAGTAAAGGTTGTTACTGGTATTTTCTGCTTGAACGGGACCTTATGAAACTCCCTAAATTTTAAACCATGGCTATCCATAATTTGCAATTGCTAACCAGAAAAATAGCAACAAGCCAACAGCACCTGACACCTATGCTGCTACCCTTAAGCAAATGGCGTGATTGATTGTAACAGTTACAATACCCTCACATCTGAAACTGTGAAGAATGTTCAACAGTGTGTCGCTACTGTAACAGTTACAATACCCTCACATCTGAAACTGTGAAGAATGTTCAGCAGTGTGTCGCTACTGTAACAGTTACAATACCCTCACATCTGAAACTGTGAAGAATGTTCAGCAGTGTGTCGCTACTGTAACAGTTACAACACCCTCACATCTGAAACTGTGAAGAATGTTCAGCAGTGTGTCGCTACTGTAACAGTTACAATACCCTCACATCTGAAACTGTGAAGAATGTTCAGCAGTGTGTCGCTACTGTAACAGTTACAATACCCTCACATCTGAAACTGTGAAGAATGTTCAGCAGTGTGTCGCTACTGTAACAGTTACAATACCCTCACATCTGAAACTGTGAAGAATGTTCAGCAGTGTGTCGCTACTGTAACAGTTACAACACCCTCACATCTGAAACTGTGAAGAATGTTCAGGAGTGTGTCGCTACTGTAACAGTTACAACACCCTCACATCTGAAACTGTGAAGAATGTTCAGGAGTGTGTCGCTACTGCTACCTCGGATATTCAAACCCAAAGTGGAGCGTTCTAGAAAGTAAGTCACTTTTGACATGAAGTAAAGAAATACTAAAATAACTTATAAAGTGTTTATCATATTTTATATTTGGTGATTAGTGTAAAGCTCCTCAAAATTAAAAAGTTATGTAGCAAATGTTTTTAACTAAGAGAACAACGAACAACAACAGAAGTAACAGTTAATAATTATATCTTCAGTGAGTCGTATAATGACATAACTCGCCGTTTTATTTGAGTGCTAACTGATGTCGGGACAGCAGTTCAATAGTGATATATCATGAGGAAAATATTATCTATTAAACCTGTGAAGCAGAATGTTTGACGTGTGTCTTATTATGATATGTCTATTTCCAGACAAAAGATATTCACTATAGTAACACAATCTACGAACTGATCGATCTGATTCCATACACCAAATACCACATCCGCCTGCGGTGTAAACTTTCAACCACCAATCTGTGGAGTGATTTTGTGGAGCTGCAAGAAAGTCAAACTAAGCCTGATGGTCAGTATAATTACAGCAATAAATACTGTCAGTACTTAGTGACGGTTTGCTTGTTGTTTAACCGATGTGGCCCGACATGTCCAGGTACCCTCAAATTGTGCTCGACTCGCTATCTGAGGGTCGCTAGTTCGAATCTTCATTCCACCAAACATGATCGTCCTTTAAGCCGTGGGGGCGTTATGATATGACGGTCACCATACTGTTTGTTGGTAAAAGAGTATCCCAAGAGTTGTGGTGATGATTAACTACCTTCTCTCTAGTCTTACACTGCTAAGTTAGAGACTCAGGTAGTCCTCGTGTAGCTTGTACGAAATTCAAAAACAAACAAATCTACCAGATGCAGGTATCGAAACCCGATATTTAGCGTTACAGACTCTCAGTCTTACTGCTGAACCACCATTGGGTGCTTCAGTAACGAAGTGCCATGAATTAACCAAAAATGCGTACAGTATTATGGGAAATTTAGTTGTGTTTTACTTAGTAAGTGAATCTCTACGAATGGTCGGTAATCGATTAATTTGTTTGGTTTGTTTTCAATTTCGCGCAAAACTACACGAGAGCTATCTGCGCTAGTCGTCCTCAATTTAGCAGTGAAACACTAGAGGGAAGGCAGCTAGTCATCACCACACGCCGCCAAGTCTTGGGCTACTCTTTTACCAACGAATATGGGGATTGTACAATAATTATTATTAAAATAAGGTAATGTCTACAGACTCTCAGGAGTATTCTCGTATTGGAGTGTCCCAGTATTAATAGTAGTGTTCAAGTAAGACTTTCCTATAAAGAGAATAATAATTCCTGTAGACATTTATCAGGACGCCTCTACTAAAATACTATTATTTTAGTAATGGAATGCTTAAAAATGTTCGATAACAGAGCAGCAGTGTTTAAGTAATGAGGTTCCCAGATGGTTATTTGAGTTTTAATAATGAAATAGCCTCTAGATGGTTGATGATTTAGTAATGGGTTGCAGAAGCGTTTAATACTAGATTGTTCTTGGAATCTGACGTCCCTTATAGATCTAGTTTAACTAAGTTTGACAAAATGAAAGTTTTAAGTTAACTAAAGTGAAAGTCAATAAATTATTAAAGCAATTCAACTTAAAGTTTTAACGCGGCTAAAACCGTAAGTCAGGAAAGCATAAACGCAACTAAACCTAAAAGTTGATAGAATATCAGTCGTATTATAATATAACTGAACCTAAAAGTCTGTAGAATTGTGCTGTAACTAAACGTGAAAACCATTAAAGTTTAAATTTATTTAAATTTGAAAAAGAATGAAAATACAATGTAACTAAATTCAAAAGCCAAGAAAACTTAGCATAACAAAATGTAATTTAGTTTCTAATGTATTATATTTGTGTTTTAAAATTATAATTTTGTTTCCTAACTTGTACAGTTCCTTACCTTTCACCAAACATGAGCAACGGAGCATATGAGGAAACCGTTTCTGAAGACAAAAGAAACATTACTCTATACTGGCGAGTGAGTGCACTCTTTGTAATAAATACACTGTATTCAGTAACACAATTAATACGTAAGCTTGAAAAGCAAAATATTCTAAACTGAGTTTTGTAATTTAATGGTGTAATGTTTATATATTGTTCTTTCTTTCAAATTATCTGATGAAATTGGCTTTGGTTTCAGTAATTCATTAGGTGTTTCAAAATTAAATCAAAAGAGACTTTATTCTTATTCGAACTCACAGTACTTATTCAATTTTTCTGAAGATCGATTTTTTTCGCAGTATTTTTCAGTTAGAAGGTGCTTGTAAAACAGATCATGTGAATTCTCTTAGTAGCGTAAACGTGCTAAGTTCCTTTACATTTTATAGTAAGATATTACTAAATAACTACCAAAATTGGCAAATGAACAATACAACCAGAATGTAACATATAAGATACCTATAAAGAATAAAAGTATATACTTGAATATCACAAGTTACTAGTTCCTAACAAAAGAAGTAAGAGCATTATTACTAGTTAAAGTAACAATGATGTAAACACAGATAGCAATCATTGTTTCATTGTAACATTTAGAACAAATTATAATGTATTTATCACAAGCTTCAGAAACTGAAATTAGAACTACAATTTACAAGTAAAATAGCTTTTGAATTTTAAACATTTTGAGAGTTTGGATATGCTTTTGACATGTATATCACGTGCTTTATGACGCACTAAATTACTAAACTTGATTGGAGTGTGCTTAAATCTCCACAAATCTTAGAGGCTAGGTCACTATGATGATTAAAAATTTCATACTGACGTTTAATGCTTTCTTCCACTTTATTCGCTCTAAATAGAACTGGAATCTAGAACAGTTCTGGACTATAAAAAGTCCTGAACTATTTTCGCGTTTTTTGATTCTCAAATCGAACATTTTTTTCCCGGATTTTAATGGTGGATTCAGGACTTCTACATGCCTTTTTCAGAAACGAAGCGCTG
The DNA here is from genome assembly GCA_011833715.1 of Carcinoscorpius rotundicauda. Lineage (NCBI taxonomy): Eukaryota > Metazoa > Arthropoda > Merostomata > Xiphosura > Limulidae > Carcinoscorpius > Carcinoscorpius rotundicauda. The sequence goes on from CM022393.1 coordinate 108,443,096, forward strand.
CGGTTGCACATGTTACTAATTACGTGCCATTTTGTGTTTCTTCTTTTGCTTAACTCAATCAGTGCTCGTGTTTAGTTAGATTCAGACAGGATTAAAGGGAGTTAATTCAGACAATACTATCAAGTGGTTGTCGGTATTATGTAATCGTTAGCATACACTTGTTAATGTAAACGCAAATAAATATACACTGTTGCCTCGATCATCTGTGCTCGGCTGGAGAAAGCAAAAAAAATCGCAGATAACAGAAACAGTGGATAACCTAGGCACTAGTTTATTCCACTATTTAATCCATTGTTTGATTTAAATAAAAAGTCTATTTAGGTTTCTTGTTTTAAATTACAATATTTTAGTGTCCTTTATTCACATTATCATAAACAGTTATGAAACTCGTCAGAAATAGAATCGTGAAAGCCAAGTCACACTCGATTTCTCCGAATCGCGTCACTTACACGAGTCCAATTCCACTTTTTCTCCTATAATACTTCGTCTTTTGATTGCTATTTCCCGTTTAAGTTGAATTTAATCGCTAACGTATACGTACATAGCCCCTAAGTTTCGGCACCTTATCTGTTATAGACACGGAGGAACATTCGCACCCTATCAACGTCTGTGAAAAATAAGTCAGATATTAGAGGAAATCCATGTTTAGAAATTATTAAGTAAAAGGCTTGGTTAAAACAGACGGAAGATACCAGTTATCTGAAAAGAACAAACCATAACTGAATGACATCCAACTCAACTTGAACTTGAATCAGTGGTTAAAGTACGCCCATCGTGCTGTATTGTACAGGGATCGACAACTGAAATATTTGAGAAATCTTAATGAGTATTTTTGCATGCTATACTTTGGTCACAATCAATTAAAGTTAACGAAGCTACAAATATTTCGTATTTCTGTCTCAACAGCTGAAAATAAAATTGGCAAGACAAGGCTCTTGCTCTCTTTTGTATGGGCAATAAGATAATGATGTTAATCTATCCAGAAGGATCAAGTTTCGTTAACCTCTTCCTCCTTCCTTTATATTTGATTCTGCAACTGTTAGATATATTTATAGGTGGTACACGAGGGCTAGAGTAACTCACACTTACTTAGGCTCGTTTCAGGACAATGTCTATGCACGATCTATACATACACTTAGTGCATATAAAATATTTCTCTTATAGTTCCATAAATTATTTGCACTTTCATCAGTTAGGTATTAATTATAAAACGTTAACATAAAAAAATCCTTTCAATGTTTAGTAATTAATTCCTAATATAATGTAGAGTCTAGTTTATAAGTGGCCTTTTATTTCTTTCTTTTTATTTAGAAAATATATATTCACTGGGAAAAGGAACTAAAATCTTTCATCATCATGTAAACAGTACCTGTCAAGTTCGCATACTAGTTCATTTTTTCTCTCATTTTACTCAAAATAGTTTATTGCACTATACAGGAGTCTCAAGATTAGGCTTGAACTGGTTGATTTACGATTTGAAAGCACGCCAGAACCTGCACGCGAAAACCCGGATATCATTCAACTTTTGCAACCAAGATTAACTTCTGAGCGACAATTTCTCGAAAACATATAAATTATTGTCTCGAATTATAATTACACAATTATTATGAGAAAATTTGGGGAAAAAAACCCGCATATAAGCGAGACACTGGGGTAGACTCCATTTCCTAGTACAAAGTTAGATTAGGCCAATCTGGATCCTTATTTTTAACGCTGGCTCCTTGATCTGAAAATTTTTATCGAGTTCTGACTTAAATGATTAACAACTCATATTTATTAAACCAGGTGAAAAAAATTTAAAAGAGGAAATTATAAAATAATTTATTTTTTTACATATATATTTGGCATTATAAGTTTAAAAGCAATAATTTCATGCGTTTGCTTGATGCAGTGTGAAGTACTTGACTAAATTAATAACAAAGGCTACTTTAAGATATATTAATTCAGCTACAAAGAGTAAGCACATGATGGAATAGTCAGGAAAGATACCATTACTTTTTTTTTTTTCGTATCTAATTTTTGAAAATTTATTGATAAAGTAGACGGCCCCCCAGTGGCTCAGCGGTATGTCTGCGGACTTACACGCTAAAATCCGGGTTTCGATACCCGTGGTGGGCAAAGCACAGATAGCCCATTGTGTAGCTTTGTGCTTAATTCAAAACAACAACAACAATAAAGTAGACGCTTTTAATACACGAACGGTTTTGCACCTGGATATCGTTAGAACAGTTTGCTAGATAAATAAAACAATCATTTAAGCGCTGAATATTGTGGTATTACATGTTTAATTAATTGTTTTAGGAATGAAAAAATGATTTCACGTATCTAAATTTTGGTATTAGTTTGAATAAAACATATTTCTTAAAAGTTAGTTAGCGTTGGCAAGCTGGAGAAACATAATATATTAGTTTGTGAATTTTTGTGACAGTAAGCACAATAAAACTGGAAATAAATTAGTTGACTTTTTTCTCTATTCAAATATACTTTATGTGTTGCATTATGCTGCCAACGAAGCCTTTCATTCACTAGCATAGCTTATTATATGGCTCAGTTATAGCATGAGGTCTTAGATGTGGTGTCATGCAGAACAGGGCCACGTCTACAGATTTACAATGCTAAAATTCGAGGGTTCAGTTCTCTGAAACGGAAAAAGCAGATATCTCGATGTGGTTTTGATCTGAAAGAACCAAATCATTAAATAGTATTTAGAATTAAGTTACGTCACAACTAATAAGTTGTCACTGTTTCTAATATCATTTTAGTGTGGTTGATGATTCAGCACAGATCATAGTGTGGTAAAATGATATTTAATTTAAAATATATAGTTATAGAAATACGCCCCTCTTTCAATTCGAATATATGCAAATGGATAATAAAGACGATTACGTAGAAATAAATTGCCTTAAAATATAATGTCGCTGTGAATGGGAATTTTTATTATACATTTATTTCTCGGGTCTTTTCTGCAAATGTGATTTCAGCGGTTGTTACCTATACATTACAATGGACCCTATTTTTATTACGACGTGACTTGTCAGCCAAAGAACCTTATGACTAATAGTTTGGTGAAGAAAGTCAATACAATTAGTGGATCTGCAACTTTTACAGACTTGGAAACAAGAGTTTTATATTCTTTCATCGTGAAGTCCGCAAATAGAGAAGGAACTTCTGAAGCACAAACAGAAGTTATAATCGAGGATAAGGTCAAAGGTAATTGGAAAACTTGACTACAAAATAGTGACGGTAAAATAAATATTTATACAAGAAGCCTATCTAAAGGACAGGATCCATGTTATGTTGTGTACTAAAAAAACTAACCTTATTTTGTCTTATGTGTGAGGGTAGATGTTTCGCCTCTTTGTAAGAAACATGCACACAACTATATGTGTAGCTGTTAATTTTTACTTTGTTCATAGAATTAATAATTTTTCTGAACTTCAGTTTTACAGTTGACGAATATATTGACCAAATTTTAGGCTTAACTACACACAACTTGCTTATTAAATCACCAAGCTATGACACACTAGAAATTCTAGGAGGTATTATAGGCTAAATTTGGAAGGAGTTACCGTTTTTAGTCGTGATATATTCGCACACAAAATAAACAACTCATGGTCATGAAACGTTAATCTAGAAATTAAATAAAAGAGTAGTAAAAACCCACGAAGATATTGCTCAGATTTGTTCTCTATATCCCGTATTTTGGTACTTTGTCGGAGTAGATGCACATAATTACAATATAATATTTAAATGTATCTAATAGTTTTATTCGAAAAGTATTTACTGTTGTTTTTTGTTGCTGATATTCATTTAAAGCGTCCTCTAACAAGTTTCTTCTAAACTGAACTTCTCTCGATTACATCTACTCCAATTAATATTGTATATTACTCTTTGACTTGCACATGTACTTTTGCCAGTAATATAATATTTGTGCCCTCCAGCAAGATAATTTCAGAAAAGTGTACTTTCTCGAATTTAATGTATTAAAATAACTTGTCAATTTATGACTGTGTTTCAGTGACACCTGTCCCAGAAGAAGTGGTAGCTTTGTTTGTAAATAAAGGACATTTTCAGATATTCTGGGTATATCCTGAGGAAAGCCAGGAGAATTTGATCGGTTTTACCGTGTTTTGTTACAATCTGTCGGAACTACTTGTTTGGGAAACTGCAGAAAGAGGCTCTAGAAATAAACACATTTTCGTGCCCGAATACTTCAAATGCAGATTTGGGGTGACTTCTAACTCAGCCCTCTTCAGTTCTCCAATGATAACATCTTCATGCCCAGTCATGTCCGCTACAGGTACATTTCGTTTTCATAATCCTGTCATTTTTACAATTAATAACACGGAAAGTTGTTGTTGTTTGTAATTAAGCGCAAAGCTACACAATGGGCTATCGTGTTTTGCCCATCACTGATATCGAAAATCAGATTTTAGCGTTGTAGGTCCGCAAACATAATACTGTGCCACTGAGAGGCAATAAAGATAGTTCAAAATTTAAAGCCAATAGAACAATGGTGCACAAAGTCCGGACCGCGATGTCTAACGGGAAAGTAAAACATAGAGAGTTCGCGCGAAGATTAAGCACTATAGAAGAATATGCATTAGATTAGATACTGGATGGTTCCATATTTGTGTCGAGCAATAAATAAAATTTAATAAGCAAATCTCGTTAATACATAGGCATTTAATCATTAGCGCAATGACGTAATATTTCCGTAATTACAAAATCTCACGCGTTTCAGTTTTTCTTCGAGATTTACTTACGAGCCCTATTTTGATATTATTTCGTAACAAAAATGGCAGCTAATTGCAAAAAAAAAGTTGACGACGAAAACCGGCAGTTTCATGATGATTGTACTACGTAATACTGTATTGTTCAACAACGGAAGAACGTGATTTATCTGCTGTGTCATTCGACAGTAGCAGTGGCGAAGGTATCCGATATAAAGCGTCATTATGAGTCGAAGCATATAGATTTTCACAACGTTATCGATGATGAACGAACAGTTCGTATTGAAATTTCTGCGACCGCTGAATCATCAGCAGAACGTTTTCTCAAAGCGGTCAGCAGATTTAGGTGCAGCATGTGAGGTCAGTTACGATATTTCGTTGATGATAGCGAAATATGGCCGACTGTTCACTGATGGTGATTTTGTCAAAAAGTGTATGATTACTGCATCGGAAAAGTTGTGTCCAGAAGCAGTTCACAAGCTACAAACGGTGGTTTTGAATCGTATGACGGCTCAACAAAGAACTTCACACCTCTCAGCAGACGTTACAAGGTAGCTTACAAATAAAGCAGCCAACTTTGTCTACCTCTCTTTGGCAGCAGACGAGTCGACTGACATCAGTTCAACAGTACAGCTACTAGTTTTGTTCGTGGTGTGTTGTCATAGTTTGTTATCACAGAGGAATTAAACGGCATGGGTTCCATGAAGGATCAGACAACTGGATCTGCTCTATTCATGTGTTTCGTTGGATTTTATGAAACTGATAAGTGTGACAACTGACGGAGCACTAGCCATGACCGGAGAAAGTAGCGGACTGGTAGCACTGTTGATGAAGCATAGAAGAAAGCTGATCAGACAGTTGGTGAAGTTGCACTGTATTATTCACCAACAGAACCTGTGTAGTAAAGACCTTGGGTTTCAGGCACTGATGGCATTAGTGACGAAAACCATTAATTTCATCAAATCACGAGGGCTCAATCACCGTCAGTTTTGAAGTCTTGAAGAAATTGATTCAGACTATGGTGACCTTGTGTATCACTGTGAAGTATGCTGGCTGAGTCGAGGGAAGATGCTCAAACGATTCTGAGAGTTAATTGATGAGGCATTAGAATTCCTCAGAAGCAAGAAAAAAGATACAGAAGTGATTTCCATGATTGATCCAGCATGGCAAACTGATTTTACCTTTCTGGTCGACATGACACAATACATGAATGATTTGAATTTGAAGTTGCAAGGCAAAAATCAGCTTGCAAATCACGTCTCAACTTTCAGAACAAAGTTGCAGTTGTTCCGGTAGCAAGCAGCATTAAGCAACTTCGTGCACTTTCCCACTTTTTAGTCACAGCTATAGAAGAATCAGGACATTGACACACAATTTCATGTTGGAAAGCAAGATACCTTGATTCAATCCTTCAACTCACGGTTTCATGACTTTGACCAATGCAGATTGTTGATGAAACCTTTTCCTGATCCGTTCAGTGTGTCAATGGATGACTTGTCAGCAAAATATCAGCTCGAACTTACTGATCTCCAAGCATTCATCGTGCTATTTACCGAGAAAACAGTTTGCTTGACATCTACAAAACGTTGCCTGATACATTTGCTAATCTGAAAAGGAACGCATTTGTCCACACCAGCATATTTGGCAGCACGTACTGCTGCGAACAGGCTTTATCGCATATGACACTGAACTAAAACAACACTCGCAATCAGTCAGTTGATCATCTGGAAGCAGTCTTGCGTCTTTCAACGTCAAACATCAAGCCGGACATTTCTAAGCTCTTAGATGACATGCAGCACCATCCATTGCATTGACTTTGTGACAGTTAACGTATCATAGCATTTCATAAAATAATGTCCAAACTCTTTGATATAATTGCTATTTGTGTGTTCTTAAATGTGATGTTCATTTTGAGTGAAACAACTGTGGGACGATTTTAATCTTCACTTTTTCTGGCCCCCAACGGTTACAAGAAGTCTGTTTATGACCCCTGACTCAAAACGTTTGTGCACCACTGCAATAAAAGTAGTACAAAAAGTAGTTTGAGCGTCTGAACATACCATTGTACTTCACAAGTACTGACGTAGGTCATTATCTTTCATTAAATTTACATCATCTTCTTATGTGATGAAATCCAAAGCTAATCCTTGTAAACAAACATACAAGCTAGAAACAAGACCAAAGCTTGCGAACTAGTCAGATTACTACCTATGGTAATAAGGTTTACGGATCGTAATAAAATCCTTAACTCTTTTTTTATTTTGTTTGCTTTTCTTAATTCCGCGCAAAGCTACACGAGGAGCATCTGCGCTAGCTGCCCCTAATTTAGCAGTGTAATACTAGAGGGAAGGCAGCTCGTCATCATTACCCACCGTCAGCTCTTGGGCTACTCTTTTGCCAACGAATAGTGGGAGTGACCGTAACTTTATAATGCCCCCACGACTGAAAGGGTGAGCATGTTTGGTGTGACGAGGATTCGAACCTGCGACCCTCTTATTACGAATCGACTCCCTCAACCACCTGGCCATGCCGGGCCGTCTTTTCTCTGGAGACGAGGAGGAGTGAAGAATTGCTATTAATAATAAACTGAAGGGAAGCCGTTCTATAACTCATGTTTTCAATTAGTTTGTTTGTTTGTTTTGGAATTTCGCACAAAACTACTCGAGAGCTATCTGTGTTAGCCGTCCCCAATTTAGCAGTGTAAGACTAGAAGGAAGACAGCTAGTCATCACCACCCACCGCTAACTCTTGGACTACTCTTTTACCAACGAATAGTGGGATTGACCGTACCATTATAACGCCCCCACGGCTTGGAGGGCGAGCATGTTAGGCGCGACCGAAATGCGAACCCGCGACCCTCAAATTACTGGTGGCACGCCTTAACACGCTTAGCCATGCCGGGCCCATTTTTCATTTAGTTAATATCTTCATTACACTCAGTGTACACAAAATATATTGTAAGTGACGAATTGAATGGTATTTTAACATGTTTAAAGAAATGTGATTTAAGTCATTGGAGTTTCATATTCTAATAAAGTTATCGAGAAAAAAATAGGCCTTATCTTTGCGTAAACCCTTGTCATTATTATTTTTTTGAAGTACAATGTGAATAAATAGCTTTATATCCAGGCTGATCGACACATTTTTAGAAGCTTAACTAAAAATTCGTTTATTACAGATTCTACATAATTAGTTTTGTTTTAACCAAAATTGGGCAACTCAATGTTTAAAAACTCAACAAACGTAGGATTTATAAGATCAAAGTATTACAGAAATACATTCTGTGCCTCTGATTTTAACAGCCAAAGTGAACTTGAAATATATGTACTTAAAATAATAGAGAAACTTCAATTTGCAATCTGATCTTTACACTCATTGTAAATGTGGTAAATTTAGTCAGATACGTAATTTTGAACTTTTGACAATGAAAAAAACATATAGTCAGCAACTCGCCGCCAATCGACATTTGTTCTGGCTACTTTATCTGAGTTGTGTAACAGAATTTTTTTTGTTATTATGTGTCTCTCATTTACACATAAAGACTAGGAATGTTTTGATGTAGGATGAAAAATTTAACGTTACCTTCCTGAAGTACATATTTAATAAACATTGGACATATACAAAGCTGTTGAATAATTCAACCTCATAACCTGCATAAAGAAATTATGTTTACCTAGATTTTAATTTCAGATTTACTAAAACTGAACACAGATCAAAGGAATTCAGACACGATGGTCGTGGAATGGACAATGCGGTGTCTGTCCTGGGAACATTTTATAGAGAGATATGAGGTAGTCTACTGTGGAGTAAATGGACCTGGCCAGCCATGTAATGGTCAGTAGGAAGGAAAATTAACTCAGTTTTATTAATATGTAATTTCTAATGAACCTCAAAGAAAATCAAATTGTAACTATGATTTTCATTTTCTAACCGCCTTCTACAAATTATAGAGGTGTTGAGATGATGTTTGAAGTGTTCTTTTACACAATAAAATCACAAAATACATTACAATAACAAAAAAAAATCGAAACATAAATCTAGTAAGCCACATTTAGTCAAAGATAAGAATAGTACGTATTGACATCCCGATGTTGAACATCGATAGTTAATGAAGCATTATCATATACCAAAATGTCTAATATTTACAATAGAAGTTGCTTATGGGTGCAGTTGTTTTATTTTTATCTTTCCACATGCTTCTTAGTTTGTCTGTTATGTATTTTAAACATGAGATGTATTTAAAAATAAGCGTTTGAGTCCATCTTTATCAGTCATAGCTCAAGAAATCTTTTCTTTAACGGTAGCAGAGTTGCAAACTAGGCCGATTTATGAGACCCAAAAATTAGTCTGAAATGTTACTTATACCTGGAGTATAAAATAGACTGATGAAAATTTTAAGGTAGACATGACCATGATTTGAAACATTATTTTTAAAAGTATCTTATTTGAATTCCGCACAGGACGAATTAAAAAAAAACGTGAAGTATAGTATATTATGTAATGTATATTTTATAACAAATATTAAGCATAATCACCATTAATTTTCATATTGCAAACTACTGTACCTCAGGTTTCTTCTCCAACTGAAAGTAAGTTCTAAATTTAAATTTCCAGATGACTGATTTTGATGGCCTAATATTTCATTCTTGAACTACATTGCAATATTGCAGTTTTTATAAGTTTGTTTTATCATACAAAGTTTAAGTAAAATAAATTTTGAGTAAGACAAACAAGGTGTGACAATTTTTTTTTAAATATCTTATGTAATTTTAAGAAAATATCAAAAAAAACTTTACATTATATAGACAGCAAGCTATATTCTAACATTTTAAAAACTTTTTTAAATCCGAAAGCAGGAGGCATTTTCAAACTTCCTAAAGTATTCAACAGAATTGTTAATCAAGATTTTTAACCGCTTAAAAGAGTGCGTTGATCAGAAAACAGTTTCAACATTTTAAATAAACTTAAGAGAACTTCAGAACAAAAAGCATTCAGCATGTTTGAATAGATTTGAAATCCTAATGTAACAACAAAATATAATCCCATGACGCTTCTATAGAAAAATAAAATATTGATTTTAATTGTTAAAAGCTTGAAGTTTTGTTTATTTTTATAAAATATTCATTAAACTTCCATTCATTGACAGACAAATAGGCTTTTATTTGAGTCTTTTTAGAAGCTTTACTTTCACAATGTTTATATTTTCCAGATACATTGGAGGTAGTTGTTGCTGAACCGACTAACAATTTCATCTTAGTAGGAGGATTGAAGGAAAACCAGTTTTACAGAATTTCTGTTCGTGCTGTTAGTAAAATGGGATATAAATTTTACAGTGTACCTTTGTTTCCAACGACTGTTTCGTTCGAACGAAAAGGTAGTCGATTTTTTAGTTATTAAAAAAGAACTATATATAACATTACAAGAAGGTTATAACCCGATATCCATTTCAATAGTTTCTGAAAGTGGTACTTAAGTCTCTAACAGTACAACTATCAATTTTATTTTACTGTAACTGACGGAAACTGTTTAAACTTAGTCAAAACGGTTTAAACAGTTTCCGTCAGTTACAGTCAAATAAAATTGATAGTTATACAGTCAGAGACTGTAGTGCCACTTTCAGAAACTAATAACTTGAATATAAACGTTGTCTCAAAATTTCAAAATTATGAAAAAAAACTTCATAAACAGTATTTACAGTTTGTTTTCCATCTACCAACAAATAAAGACTTTGAAGTGATCTCACCCTTGAATGCTTTAGATCTCATTGACTATGAGAAAAGGATGTTTGTTGAAAAAGAGAAAAAACAAACTTTCATACTTTGATCTTGAATCTCTTAAGAATATTCAACATTGTCTAAAGCTTTAACCTTCCGTCATTACAAATGTACTGGAAACTGTAGCGTTAATCTTCAAGTATAGCTGGAACCTTTACTACAGTTGTATTCTTTACTTGAGAAACGTTTATTTGGCTATGGTCATTGACCCGTATCTTCAGAAATACACATAACCAGTTGTCAGCAGTTGGGTCAAAGAAATGTGATGGTCGAGCATGAGATAAGTAGGTTTTTACATCTTGGTTTTCACCGAAAAATCTGAAATTACATATGAGACACATCCACTTTGTTGTAACTTTAATATGATCTGATGCGCAATAATTCGTGGTAACATTGTTTAGTCACTGTGTGTATCACCGAATCCTGGGTGTTTGTTTCTTAAAGAATAATAATCCCTACTTTAGAGTAAACTCATTGATAAATCTGTCCCACGCAGTTAACCGTGAGGAATGAAGCAGTTGCGACTCTGGGACACATAGATTTACACTGAACCAGATTACACAGTTGAATACACATATGTATATATGGTAAATAAGAGTAAACTTGTCTTCATTTGTCCGTAAGGTCTACAATGGCCACTTCCCACTAACTGCCACAAATACTATAAATACCGTGGTGTTAGGAAATATATAGAAGGTAATATGTAACGAATTCCAGACAGCTGACTGTGGTAAATAAATGGGATTGTTTCAAGAATACTGCTTGATCGGATGTAGTAAGGGTTTTATTGGTGCGTTGGAACAGTGCCCCGATGTTTGTGGATACTTTCACCTTTGACGATTGCTTATTTCTCCTGTCTCACAACAACAAAAACAGTTCAAAATCCATTATCTATATCTTCAGTGATTAACCAATTATGTAGCTTTGTGTTTAAAAACATAAATATTCATTTGGTTTAGGTGTATAGTTCTTTATTCACTTCTAATAATTAAAGCATTTTAAGTTATAGATCTAAACCAAACAAACTACTTACATTCATCCACTGTATGAGGCTTACTTAATTTACTTTGTTCTTCCAAGCAGCATCTTGTAGACCAAAATATTTTGTTGTAGCGAATCAAAGAACAAATCAGGCTACTTTGTCTTTTCTCTACTAAAAATCTGGTTTATTTGGTGAAGAAAATAACGTTAACAATAAAAAACAGCTGTACATAGTCCGTAACTTGTATTAGTCCTAGAGCGATATCATTGGAGTTCTACCTTAGTATTACAGTCTTTTACAATGCAGGTCCGCCAACACGATTAGCTGAATCAAATTCAACAATATGTTATACTTCTCATTGTTAAAAACGGTTTACTGATTATCCGTTTCATCATAGGCTTATATACTAGACTAATTCCTTGTAACCATATACGGGTTTCTCTAGTTCCGTATCCAAAAACCACTAAAATGTATTTCTTATCATCCCTTATTTTACCTGCTCTCTTAAGCTGTTTCTAATAACTGCAATAGTTTTGTAATCACTGATTAGTTTTTTAAAAGTATTTTCTTTTACGTTTTACATTCTTTTTATATAGAGAGAAATAATAATTACAGAACTTCTTCGTTTTTCATCTCGATTGGAGCAAAAACTTTATGACGCATTTTAATTATTAGGTTTAAATTCTGATCGAGACAGCTAAATATATAAATAAAAAAATTATTATGAACCGGGTAATGCATATACATGTAGATACAAGATTCCAGTCACGTTTACAAAGACGAATAAATAAATAAATGCAGCCATAACTCGATGAACTTGATAATGAAAAATATAATAATAATTAAATATATATTAAGTAAGTAAGTTACGTTGCAACAACGGTTGATAAAAAGTTGTTTTCTGAGATAGTATGTTACCACTTAAAATTAATAACTTTTCGGTAAGCGTATGTAACAGGTTTTTTTTGGCACATCGGTTTCAGAAATGTATATAAATCAGACCGATGATGTAGAATTTCCAAGTTGTAGATATTCTCGCACTTAATGGCATTGCAAATGAGGAATATGGATCAGCTTGGTGCTTCAAAAGCATCCAGGAAAAGACCTGTAACAAGTCGCACCTCTGCAATGGTAAACAAAACGCGGCATCTTGTAGGAGGTAAAGACTCATAAACATAGTAGCCAGTTGCAAAATTTGTTCCAAGCAGCAAAATGCAATACAATGAAAAAGAATCTTTGTCTGGAAAAAAAAAAAAAGAGACAAAAGTCACGTGAAAATAAATTGTTACTTCTACACATCTATTTAACCGTTTCATACCTTAAGTAGCAGGTGAATTAAACAAGTATTCATGATATTTCATACTGTTCAAGACGTCGTACACAGCGACTATGGATTTCTGTACTTTGATTGTTGAAATGAGTGCTTATAAATTATATATATTTTGGAAAGTAAACAGTGAAGAGTGATGTGCTTCTACCATGACAACCTGGCGAAGGAGCCTTCTATAATGGGAACTACGCTGCAGGATTAAGTACGAGATGTTAGATTTAGCATGACAGGACGTGGCTATGTGAACTGTAATAACATGGTGGCGCTCCAGTATTGTTTTAATATGATGTGCTCAGTGTTGTATAACTTCCGATATAAACGATATCTCACCTGTACTGTTGAGATTCGAAACTACTGGTCGTGTGAATTTTCTGGCATCATAATTTTTAAAGTATTCTATCTATTTTTTAGGGTTTCTAATGCAAGACTGAAACTTCAATTGAAACATCCTGAAAATGCTGCAGTAATTTTACGGTGTTATGTTTTTGAGAATGTGTTTTGAAAGTCAAAATATTTAAGATATTGGTCGAACAAATGATAACGTATTTAAAGAAAGCTTTTAAAATTACGAAAAAGAGGGTATTAGAAATATTATAGAAGCATAATGTTATTCTTACTTGTAAATTGGCAAAATTGTTATATATCCAACAAAATTAGAATAAAAGGTTTTGGTACTCCTGAGAAAACTTGTACAAATTGATAAAGATTTGATGAAAAGACAGATTTTGTTCCTGCAGACTGTATGATCAACTTTCACCGTTCTTATTTCAGTGGTGACTTTGTATTAATTCTACTAAAACATTAGAAAATTCTGTTTTAATCATATCATAACATTAAATATTACATATTGACCAAATGTAATAACACGATATTGTTTATTTTTCCAGATTTTAACGTATTTATAAGATGTTTTAGAATATTTTAAAGAAAAGTCTATAATAAATGGAAACCATTAAAACTAAGGATAATTCAATCATATTTTGATCTTATGTGTATTATTTTAAATAATACAAGACTTCATTTCTCCAAATTTAATATTTTTATACATATATTTTTATAGGAGGAGAAACATCAGCTTTATTCTGGCTAATCGGATTAGTTTTTGGCCTTACGATTCTGCCAGTGACTGCATTTTTAGGTGGTCGTAGGTAAGCAAATCTATGACCTAAAGAGACGTGATATTACACGTTATTAGATACAAATAGTGATTCCATTTGATGGCATGATACACCCTGGTTCCATAGAATCGTATGAATTTTAACGTCCTTATTCTCCAAGAGATGGGCCTGGCATGGCCTAGCGCGATAAGGCGTGCGCTTCGTAATCTGAGGGTCGCGGGTACGCGCCCGAGTCGCGCCAAACATGATCGACCTTCCAGCCGTGGGAACGTTATAATGTTGTGGTCAATCCCACTTTTCGTTGGTAAAAGAGTAGCCCAAGAGTTGGCGGTGGGTGGTGATGACTAGCTGCCTTCCCTCTAGTCTTACACTGCTAAATTAGGGACGGCTAGCACAGATAGCCCTCGAGTAGCTTTGTGCGAAATTCCAAAACAAACAAACAAATCTCCAAGAGATCAGAGTAAATATAGCCTCTTTTCGTTCAGTAATTGAGCATTTTAAAATAAAATTTTAATTTTTTTGGTGTGTTTTATAGCATTTTACACTTTATATGGTGTAAAACTTTCCGTCTTTAAATTCGCATTGCAGTTCGAAATTGTAATTTTAATTTTAATGTTTAAGGTAGGAAATAAGTGATAAAAATATAAACTAGTTAAAAGTGTCATGGACTATAATTCCTAGGTAGTTGAATGTGCTTCTTATAAATATAAGCCCATTGTGTAGCTTTAAGCTTCTAAACAAACAGACGAGCTCATACTTAACTTTTCATTATTGTGGATGTCCTTATAAACTTAATATTTATGAATGTATATCAAGTATTAATGTAGATATAATATTAACAATTCTAAAGATTTATGATATTTTTTGTTCTTTTTTGATTAACTAAACACAGGCTTAAACAAAAGATGGATAGAATCCGATGTATGAAAGTTGAGTTGCCAGAAGCACTCGCACTTCCAGTAAGTTTATTGTCATCAATAATAATAATAATAAAAGTTAATCCTATAAAACAAATATTTGAACAAATTCTTTTCTAATACATGGAGTTCGGAAAGTCACTGTGCACTTACATATATATTAACTTATATGTGTCAATATAAAATACAGGAGGTAAATATGAATGACAATTATAAACAATGTTGAATGTGACTCCCGTTGGCATCAACACAGGCCTACAACCTTCTTATTTTGTTTCTTAATACCACTATCAGTTGCTGGCTTAAAATAGACTGAATAAAATATGATTACAAAACTGCACAGTGTCTTTCTGAACACCCTGCATATTATATTGTTAGAAGATAACCTATAATTTCTTGTAGAGCTTTAAGTAACCTGGAAAAGTCTGTGTATTTATTTAAAAGAATATACCAATATACTTAGTATTTTGTTTATTACCATTTCATAAGAAACTGTTTGAAATATTTCGGAGGTTATCAATTGTAGTCTCAACGATATGCGCATGGTTTATATATCTTTTAAGTTTACGATGTGACAGACGTCTACATTTTACTCTTAAAAATGATCCCTCTGGAGGGAGGGAGCGGTAAGTTCAAATACTTGCAACACTAAAATGCCACGGTGAAACTAATTTAGTTTTGCTTTCAAACAAAATAACATAAAACAGAAAAATACTTGCCTAAATGATTGTAAGGCTTTTGTTTTAATTACTGCTAATTTCAATTATATTTGAAGTAATATAATAGCAATAAGACATAGGCTGATATTCGAATATGAAGCATATTAATAAATATCTTTTCTATTACACTAGCTCGTTTTCTTGATTTTTATGTGTACGTCATAAATTATATATAGTTTATTTTCTATAGATTATAATAAATATCCTATATTTCAGACTTCGATAAATGAAATTGAAATAAACGAGACACGAGCTAAAAAGAAAAGAAAAACAAGTTCGTTTTTATCAAGTATGACTGTCAAAAAAAAGAATAAAAGGAAAAAGAAAAATTCCCTTTCAGAAATTAAAACCAAGCACGTGTATATTGGCAAACGCGCAGATTCTGCCGAACCAGGAATCATGGAAATGGGTGCCTTAAAATCCCATCGTGTTTCAGATAATTTTTTAAATGAAATTGTACCGCTTATGAATCCACAGGCTACAGATGAGACATTGATGAAAATAAGTGAATATTTTAATTCCGATGATGGAAATAAAACACTTCATGTTTGTGATTCTTCACATACCTCAAATAAACAGTGGTCAAGTCCATATTTTTTGAAGGCATATCAGACTCTAAGTAACAATGTGACGTCAAGTGATGGAATACATGCGCCCCTAAATAGGTTTGATATCAGTACAGCACTTCAAAAAACAAATACATCACATAATGAAAGCCATTGTTTAAAAACATTTTTGCCGTGCACTCCTCGTAAAGCTTTTTATGCACCAAGAAAAGCTGAACTAAAACAGCCAATATTCCAAGAACTAGGTCCAGTAGACAACACAGGTAAATCAGCAACAGAGGGACATCCTTCACTTTCTCTTCCCCCTTATATACAGAACAATCAGCTGGAAATGCTAACTCTAACACAACGAGTAAACTCTGCCAATCACTTCGAAAGAATTTGGCTAGCTCAAGAATCTCACCCAAAGGAAAATACGAAAATTAAAGTTATCAGTGAATACTATTCTGAATTTTCACCTCCATGTTCCCCTTACAAACGGTTGAATCAACCAGAAACACGGCGTATTAGAAATGTCTACAACGTTCCACCAGCTTTTAAAGATTACAGTTCAAAAGACAATTATGTGGAGAAAAACAGTATTGAATTTTCTTCAGTGAGTTCCCCTCCATGTTCTCCTTACGTGCAGTTGCACGAACTGGAAACACAAAATGTTGATAATAAATTCAACAATCCTCCAGTTTTCCAAGATCTGAGTCCAGAAAGTAACTCTGGAGAAAAAGTCAATAACGTATGTTTTTCAGAAACATTCTCTCCATGTTCTTCTTACATACAGTTGCATCAATTGGAAACACAAAGTGTTGATAATAAAAACAAAAATCCTTCAGTTTTTCAAGATTCTAATCCAAAAAACAAAGCTGGGAAAAAAGTTGGGGATGAAATTTCTTCATTAACTTCCCCTCCTTGTTCTCCTTACATACAACTGCATCAACTGGAAACATAAAATGTCAGTAATGACTGTAACAATGCTTTAGTTTTACAAGATTTTAGTCCCAAAGACGATTCTGTTAAAAATTTTTGGTAACACATACTCTTCAGAAATTCACTCGTTATATCCTTATATCGTTATAGTAATCGTTGAAGTGTAGCAAAACTTCAAAGTTAATGTACATTATTTTTAGGTAGATTTTAGGTGTTTTTTTTACTTCTGAAGTACATACTATTGAGGCTTATGTGGTGTTTATTATATTTACCTACCTTGTATTTAGGTAGCATGAATATATAGGTAAGAGATAAACACCAATGAAATGTATAAAGAGGAAACAGTTTCTTTGTAGTAAAAAATTATATCAGGGTTAAACTATGGGTTGATTAAAAATAAAACCTTATATTCAAAATAATTTTATTATTAAAAAGTACTTTCCTAAAGGAACCCCCCTTCAGTGAGGATATAGTGTGAGGTGTTATAATACTATATTCTGCTGTGGCACACTGACAGTACCTTCATTTCTGAGATCCGTGGTTTAAATACAGTGCGTGTTAATAAGGTAAAATGTGGCTTGATAATGCTGTCAAAATAATGACAGTTTTTCTTTGATTCAAAAACAGACTTCCTATTTAAAAATACTCAAAAAAGTTCATATTTTAAAACTGTTCTTAAACCAGTAAATAATAAGAAAATGTTTCTGTTACTGTCTACTTCTACGTCAGTAAAAACAAAATTATAATATTGGTAACAATGTTAAACAGACAAATTCAAAACCACTCATTTAGAGAGAACTAACCAGCGAGATCTCCAGTCATTGCATTAGCAGCATTAGTTGTACGGATTTCTTAAAAGGAACGCCTGCATAAACAGTCCATGAAATTCCAAAAACTCAAAAATGGCCATTAGCAGATTATGCTAAAAAGTGCATTATTTAGGATTGGGTTCGAGATTCTTATTGAAGATAACGGAAAGTTTATAGGACACCTGGAAAACACTGTACTATGACGACAATGAATTTCTTAGATATAACTTGTTATTCTCGATTGGTATCTTTAGTTTTCTTAGAACAATTATAAGGCATTCATCTTAAATATAGAGGTTTGTTCATAATCACTCAGTAGCTTGTTATATGCTGTCATAAACATCTGAATGAACAGTGAACTGTGATTCGAAACGTGTGTCAGACTCGATGAAAAACGATAATTGTTTTCTCTCATAACATACTTTTGTTTTCTAATGAATGTCAATAAGCTGATTCTTTCATTTTTAAACGTGACCTCAAAGTTGCATTTCTGGAACAAAGTTGTGTAAGTGATGTATCTTTGGTCAGAGATTACAATTTGTTAGAATGAAAGGTCAGTCAAAGAATCATACAGAAGTATCACGTGATTAAAATAATCACAATTACACCATCAACGATAATTAGTACCATTAGACAACTCATGTTAAAACTGTTAGAAAAGTATCTTTTATTAACATATTATTTTAAGTTTATCTTTAATTCTAGTTCAGATATAATCAATTATCCTGTATTTGCATTAAAAATCGATAAAATAATTTCTGCTAAGTAATATATAATAATGTTGTGAAGTCTTATTAGTTAAAAGCTAAAACCACCGAAATATGTTTTAATGTAAAACCGTGAAAGATAATTCCAGCGAATATTAAGTAAACTACGGTGTATAGAAGTTATAGCTGAGATCACATCATATGATAGCATAATATTATATATACAATCTAGTATACTAATTATGACATAATTAGACTATCTACCACGCGATAAAGGTTTTAAAAATATGATTAAGATAATAAAAAACCAACACTCTGTAAAACAGCTCCTACGTCACAGATATGTTACGAGAACTGAAACAACCAAACTATTAGGGTGTCAAACGAACAAAGAGGTATCACTTAAACATGTCTTGACCGTGCTAATTACAGCGAATGAAAATAGCTTCGTGCTTTACTTGTTAAAAATGTATTAATATCCTAAGGATATGGTGTATTATCTAACATGAAAATGATATCATACGTGAAATATTAAACTAATTACAAGAAATATTATTCGCCTTTATAGAGTTAATATCAAAGTAACACACTTTACAACGTGTAACATGCAATATAGTTTCTATAAATTATATATTAAAGTACAGCCGTGGATGCGTTATAATGTGACGGTCACTCCCATTATTTGTTGGTATAAAAGTAGTCCAAGAGTTGGCGATGGGTGGTAATGACTAGCTGCCTTCCCTCTTGTCTTAAACTGCTAAATTAGGGACGGCTGGCGCAGATAGCCCTTTCGTAGCTGTGCACGAAATTAAAAAAAACAACAAGCAAACTAAAAATGTAACGATTAAACAATTATGTTGAGACTGATGAAAAGTAGATACATTTTGGAGATAGAAACAAATTCGTTTTTATTAAATTCTGTATTTTTCATTATTCATTAAACAACTGTTTTTGTTAATTTTGAATGTATTTCATATTATTTGTTTAATAAACGCGATGACAAGAATAATAACATCTTGTTTCTGAACATTGACCGTGATTTTGCTGCTAAATTGACTTATTAACTAAAAGCGTATCAGCTAATGTTAAGACACAGGGTTAAAAGTAAAAATTTAGACTCGCGGCATATGGTGTGTTATTTGTAGGAATCAACGAATTACAGTTTTTACCTATCTGTAATTTAGTGTCCCTCTGTGAATTTTTCACCTGTATTGCCTTCCAGTTTGCTTACTATGTAACTAAAACTTGGACATGCGATGTCTGATTTTTTCGATGTCTTCTTCTAATTAGTATGGGATTTTAATACTGCTTCCACGGGTCAGACACCCAGGATTTTGCAGAACCAAAATTTTTAAATCATACCGGATTGTTCATTCATCGGAACACTTTATCTAAAACCTGAATGGTCCCTTTGTGAACATTGGATCCATTACTAGTCACAAAACATACAATGACATACTTTTGTCATACTAAATGACATTTAGTGATTAAGTGTACAGATCTTGTATCGATAAAGCAACATTAATACAGGGGAAAAATGGCTTGTAAGTGCAAAGTGAGTATGTGGGATACTTCTAGAAAATTCCCTCGATGCAACAGTTTAGATTCAGAAGTTAAAATGGCATGAAAAGTAGGTGGAAAACAGCCAAAGAGCAAATTATAGGCACGAAGAAAGAACTTGTGCTATTTCATTGGAGAGTGATAAAGATGAAATGTCTAGCGATACTTCTGAGAGTCCCTTGGATTTCGTGAAACGATTATCCAATAATTCAAGTGTAAAAGTAAGGCGTTGCTATAGCATCTCAACAAGGGACTGGAACGACGTCTCCGGCCGTTCTTTAGTATCGAATCCACAATGACATCAAACTTTTTAAATGAAGAAGCTCATCGGAAGACATCAAGTTTCAGAACAATTGATTGGTTGCGTTCTGCACGATTGTATTAAGAGTAACACTATGTTACTCCCAGAAGATCGAGATGGTCTTATGAACGTGATTGAAAACGACATTTGTAGGAAATCTGATGATACAAAACTATTCTCATCTGCCAACGACGTGTAACAAACTCGGTCAAAGAAAAGTTATGCTTGCACTGATATATCAGTCAATGACATCCAAAGAAGCGACAGAAAAATAGAAGATTGGAGAACAAGGTTTAGAAACAACTTGGTGGTACTTTCATCGACTGAAGTCTTGGTTTCATCTAAAATTTGGCCTGGCATTGCCAAACGCGTAACGCGTGCGACTCCTAATCCGAGAGTCGCGGGTTCGCGCCCATGTCGCGCTAAGCATGCTCGCCCTCCCAGCCGTGGGGGTGTATAAAGTGACGGTCAATCCCACTATTCGTTGGTAAAAGAGTAGCCCGAGAGTTGGCGGGGGGTGGTAATGACTAGCTGCCTTCCGTTTAGTCTTACACTGCTAAATTAGAGACGGCTAGTACAGAGAGCCCTCAAAATTTTTAACATAGCTCCTGATGAAACCACTTAGAATATTATACCTACCATATCATCTGAAAGAGATTGAAAAATGTGTTCATTTATCATCAACTAGATGAAAAAAGAAGGATTCATGACAGTCAAGGCACACTTCTTATCACAACACAGAAAACAGAGAAAGGAAACGACAAAGACAACAGAGTCAGGAACACAGTACATTTAGTTTTACAATTACGTCGTGAAAGACTAATAAAACATAATGTTAATAGTATTATTTGACAAAGACAACAGAGTCAGGAACACAGTAGATTAAGTTTTACAGTAACGTCTAGAAAGACTAATAAAATATAATGTTAATAGTATTATTTGACAAAGACACTGCAAACATGTTTTTATCTTGTCAACTAACGTAGACAATAATATGTGCGCAGATAGCCCTCATATAGCTTTGAGCGAAATTAAATTTTATGAAAAAGACAATGAAAATATTTTTTTTGATGAATTCTGATGGAAACACTGGGTTGGACTTCTGCAGCCGAAAATGTATTTGAAGTGGTATTTATGGGTGCAGTTTCACAAGTATATGCAAAATTTATCATAATTATTTCTTTTTTTATTTAAGTTTTAGGTTATATAATTGTCTTGAAATACGTTCATGTTATTTCAGAAATTAGAACATTATTGCATATTTGGTTTTATCCAAAAATATTTTAAAGTTTTTAATCTGATTAATTAATGATATTTATACTAATAATAATGCTGATATGATATGTTTCAACAACATAGGGTGTTATATATTATAACAATTAACATAATATGAATTAGTAATATAAAGTCAAAACTTTGTGTGGAATATGTTTTGTCCGCATACAAGCTTTGATATGACATGGGTGTACGGCACACAAGGTGTATGGTCGGTACGTTATTATGTTTTTAACACGGAAAACCAATTTAGGACTAGCAAAGAAATACTAATTATTTAAAATCATTATCAAATTTGTTGTGATGCCACTGGTAAGTCTGAGGGCTTACAACACTGAGAAGTAAGGTTTCGATACACGAAGATAACCCATTACGTAGGTTTAAATAAACAAGAAATTAAGTGTGTTCTAGCGTCACTGGCACACACCATTGATCCAATAGATACACAGATAAATAGACAGATAGAATTGTTCTTAAATCCTGAGACTGTCTTCTAAAAATTAAAACAAAAAATTAATGGATACGATACATTTTAGACAAAGTTTATTCGTTTAAAAAAACAACGACATTTGTTTTTGGTATCAAGGAATTTATATATATATAGGATCTTCTACTTTCATAAAAAACATAGCCAGAAGATATATATTTATACTTTTATTGAATATCTAGTGAGCATACTAGCATTTTGACTTCTCTAAATATCATGTAAGTTCACCAGAACAAATTATGACTTCTTGTGAAACAAATAAGTGAATTTTAAGGAAATTCAAATAAATGTGTTTTCGATGGCCAAAGTTTACAGCTTTCACTTGACCACAACACACTCTGTATTAGTAAGGCATACAACAAGCATCACAGTTTTAAAACAACAACATTCATAATTCTATTTTCAATTTTATGAAAAACACTATTACATCCATAAATGCTTTAATATAGCAATGTAAAGGCATTATTTTCTCACACAAAAAAGACAATATTCAGCGTATATATATACATATATAAACCACTGTTCAAGAATGCCCATAAATACTATTTATACATTCTATTCTAATGAGTATGGCAACGCTATCTTATTTGATGGACACTCCACTAACATTTGACAATATATAAAAGTTAAATTTTCTTCTTCACACTTAACATTCAAGTCTTTTTTTTAAATTCATGAGCCAAACAATTCTTCTGTAGTTTCCTTACGCCGTGATAATCTCTTATTTAATTTTGTTTGAAGGTTTTTTTGTTGTTTTTTTTGTAATGAATAACTTTAGAAATCGTTATAACCCGTATTGTCGAAAGTCATGCACGAAAAGGTTTCAGGGCGTATGTAAAAGTAACTTACTGCCTTTTGCACCAGAGATGCGTGAGCAGTTTCAAATAAAGTTAATGAAAGTTACAAAACCAGCTTAGTGTTTCAGCTTACTTCGTTATTGTTTTATTTTAAGGAAAAAGTGTTGTTTATATTTTTGAATGGGAAGTTCTTCTGGTCTTGAGGTAAAGTTAGACTGAACTAACAAAGAAAAATAGCTTTAGTCTATGCTTTTATAGCATACTTTGTCTCATACGTTTTTGAAATATTGGTAAAGAACTGTACAAATAAGAAGTTAGTAAAGAAGACAGTGTAACAATTTTCTGGAGTATTTATATAAAGAAAAACTCCAATAAATACGTTCAAATTTGTTATTTAAAAATTGCTATGGTAATACAGAAACTGGTGTATACATATTTTAGCGAATTTAACATTTAATTGTCGACTTCAAGTCATGTTCTCGTAACAACTAACAAGAAACAATTTATGCTTGGTTGTGACTGGCTGACTGAAGCAATGACGTACATATATCTCCCAATATTTAGCTATAATCACTTCTCAGGTATGCATTGTTTGCTTGTTTTTAAATTTCTCGCAAAGCTACCCGAGGGTTATCTGCATAAGTCGTTTATAATTTACCGGTGTAAGACTAGAGGGAAGGCAGCTAGTCACCACTACCCACCGCCAATTCTTGGGCTACTGTTCCACCAACGAATATTTATTGGGATTGATCGTCACATTATAACGCCTCCACAGCTGAAAAAGGCGAGCATGTTTGGTGCTAACGGGCATTCAAACCCGCGACCCTCAGATTACGATTCGAGCGACTAGCCATGACGGGGCCTCTCAAGAGTGTATAGCTAACTGCAAACTTCTTGTACAACGAAGAATACTTCTGTATAACAATGAACCCTTAACACACGTTGTAAATGCAGTCGGGTATGTTATGCTAGACAAACAGACCCATACATTATTTCCAATTTATTTTTAGTTTATAACAATAACACTTCACACATTTTCATTAATAGGATGTTATGAAAAAAAATGAGTTGTATAATAAAGACAATAGTTTAAATAGTAAGTTAGAATAAGGATGGTTTATAATGCAGTAATGTATATATATATACTTATTTAAATATAGTTTTAAATATTCTAATTAAGATAAAAGATACTACACTTCTTGAGTTGGTTTTTTCTTATTAATTTTGTTATAAATATTTGTTTAAAGATAACATATATACATGATGTAAGAGTGTGCTAAAGCATCAATAACTCTGATATTCTATAAAATAACATAATTCACTGTTTCTTGTTTGTTTTATTTTTGGAATTTCACTCAAAACTTCATGAGCGCTATCTGCGCTACCTGTCCCTAATCTATCTAGCAGTGTAACACTAGAGGAAAGGCAGCTAGTGATCACCACCCTCGGCCAACTCTTGGGTTACTCTTTTACCAACGAATAGTGGAATTGAGCGTCACATTATAACGGCCCAACGACTGAAAGGGTAAGCATGTTTGGGGTGAGGGAAGTCGAATTCGCGACACTCAAATTACGAGTTGGAGGCCTTAACCCACCAGGCCATGCCGGGCCTTCTACTATTGTTTATTCTTCTGTATTGTTTATTTTTCCAGTAAATCGTGGTGTCATCAAGAAACACATATCAGTCTCGGTATGAATTATTTTTCTAAATCAGCAATCGTATTCTCGTTCCCATATTATTCACTCGTATTAGATGAGTTCCACGTTGGAAGATGTACTATAATTGTTAGTGAGCTTGTATTAACATTAAGTTGAATCTCATTTACGTCTTCAAAGTTGTTATCAAATAGTTTGTTGACATAAATAACCTATTTGCCCTGATTATGCCTGTCGTATTTCAGCCGTAATGAAGAGCTCTAGTATTGGATACAGGTCTCGTCGGCATCGGTTATAGCAGATATAGTGTGGATGACATGTTGTTACACATTGCTGATAACTTTCACGCTGAAGTTTTATTAGCAATTATATTATTAAAAATTAAGTTCGAGGATTGTTCTCGTAATTTTTTTTACATAAGCACGATATTTGTTCGTAGTTTGATTCATGGTTTCAAAAGTTTTGTTAAAATAGTTTAAAATAACAACTGCGGCGAAATTGCCAAGAATTAAGTAACTTGTTGTTGTTTTTGAAGCCCCGCAGTGGCTCAGCGGTATGTCTGCGGACTTACACGCTAAAATCCGGGTTTCGATACCCGTGGTGGGCAGAGCACAGATAGCCCATTGTGTAGCTTTGTGCTTAATTCAAAAAACAATAAAAAAAACTGTAATTAGAAGTACATTTAAAAAGAGTTGAATTAATAATATTAATAATAATTAATAAAATTATTTATGATAATTGAAAACTAAAGTACATTGATGAGAACTGAACAACTAAATACATTAATTAAAAATGACCGACTGAACTGTTTAATAATAATTAAAATAACTAAACTTTTTGATAACAATTGAAATAGCTAAACTGCTTCGATAAGAACTGTATAATTAAAATTATCGAATAAGAATTTGAAAATGCGTTGTTGAGAATTGGGCAATTAAAATGCGTTAATTACAACTAAAAACAAACATTTGTTCCACCAACAACATTAATAAAAGAAAAGCCTATAGCAATATCTTTAGGCCTGACTTTTTTTGTCGCTGTTGTACAATATTACTTAAGCCTTGACTTAACACTTATAACAACGTTATTAACATGATAATTAATTCTTCAGTTCGCTCCAGCAGTTTATGTTTTACAACTTAAAACAGTTTTATTCCTTAAGGGCCTCATTACTTATCTTCAGGCAATGATTGAAGAACGTATTTCGACTCAATAAAAGAGCCACCACCTGCACCATGAAGACTGAAACTGTTTTCGACTTCAGTGCAGGTTCGTGGATTGAAAATGTTTGCCAGTCTCATTTCGCGGACTTGTTGCCGAGCAGAAGGATTGCCTCTTATATTCTGAGACATTGGGTAATACTGGGACACTGGAGAAGCTGTACGTTGATAAGGGTGTGATGTTTCGGAGAGCACTGTTAGATCTGTCGTTTCGAAGGCAGTAGAGTGACGAGTGGTGTATCTCGGCATAATTGCGAAATTCTGCGATCGTGAAATTTGTCTTCCACAACATTTTGCTAAAGTTTCTTTAAAAGCCTGTCGAAACTTTAACGACATAATACTGTACAAAATAGGGTTAATAGTAGCACTGACGTAATACAGCACACCAGACATATACATTAGCACGTCGTAAATAATGGTCTCTGTAGGCGTTGGATTTGTGACGTAAGTCGCCATTAGACGTTGCGCGTGAAACGGGGCGTAACAGACAAAAAATGCCACCACAACAGCAACTGAAAACAGGAAAAAATAAAAAGTTTAGTTATAAATAGTTATGTAGTAATATAAAAATACTTCATTTAAAAAAAATTAAAAATCTTGTCATAGAATTTTAATATTTTAAGAATTTTTGTTCAAATTTCTCAAAATAAGTTCGCTGCTCTTAGACAATTTAAATTCACTTTCAGGACTTTTAGAAGAGAAAAAAATTGTAAATAGTTTTTACTTAACAGAAAATCATAGCGTTGTTTACTAATTAATCTGCCCCCCAGTGGCTCAGCGGTATGTCTGCGGACTTGCACGCTAAAATCCGGGTTTCGATACCCGTGGTGGGCAGAGCACAGATAGCCCATTGTGTAGCTTTGTGCTTAATTCAAAACAAACAAACAAAACAAACAAAAACAAACTAATTAATCTACTTATGTCAAAAAATAGCACTTTATAAAGTTAATTTAAAATAAAGACACTCCATACATTAGTAGGAAATATATTTTTTAAATATTTTTCATATTTGTTTTTTGATGTTAAAATCTCAGATTTCTTCAAAAAAAAAGAGATTTAGAAAAATACATTATCTTGTTCGTTTTGTTGAATTTGTCTGAAAACTACTTTAGGGCTATTTGTATTAGTCGTTCTTTATTTTAAAAGCGTTAGAATAAAACAACAAAGGCAGATTGTGAGGCGAGCGCCCTGACCATCAAGTCATGCTAGACCATATTTGGGAAACTTCAGTGAGGGTAATTTGATGAAATATGATATTGACGAGAAAAGAAGAAGATATTTGTTTTCTTTTTCCAGATGGCCCACCATGGCCAGATGGTTAGGGCCATCGACTCTGCAATGTCAAGGTCGCGGATTCGAATTCTTTCAATTGTGGTAGTGTTCTTATGTATCGGCTAATTTCACTATTCACCGTTAAGAGATTAGCCCAAGAGGAGGCGGTGGGTGGTGATGACTAGCTATCTTTTCTCTAGTCTTTCACTGTCTTTCGTGTAGTTTTGCAAGAAGTTCAATTCAAACAAACAAATTCTTCTTTCAATATTTGTATTAGTTGCTTAACATGAAACCTTTTCCTTAGACCAATTTATGACACAAAATTAATGAAGAAAGCCTGAGGCTGAAACATCACGTAATAAGTTATTCTTCAAGATAGAAAAATGTAATGAGATTCTTTTATGTCTTCCCAAAAAAGAACCTCATAATCATATTTTTTATACATTTTTCTAGACAATTTTAGGAGTTTTTCAGTCGTTATGTCGTGATTCCTTTGTTAGTGCAAAATTACACATCGTCTATTTGTGCTTTGTTCATTGCGGGAAATTGAACCCCAAACTTTAGCGTTATAAGTTCTTAAAATTACTACTGACCCATCTAAAAAAAACACGATGTTGTAATATACTTAGATTTTTGACTGAGCAAAATAATTTCAGTTTGTTACGAATATTGTTTTTAGAAATTGGCCAAGACTCTATGTGACATGTACACCATTCGGTTTTGTTTTGTTTTCACAACTTCAGTGCCAAGTTTCACAAAGGCTGTCTGAGTTTATCCTTCTCCAAGTTTGATTTAATAAACTAGAAGAAATACTTCTAGTAACCTGAACTTACTACTTACTTCTTGCTTTGATCTCAGAGTTAGGGATCTGAAAGTGCATCAGAATAGAGTAAAAGTTCATGAAAAGCCTGTAGTAATAT
Organism: Carcinoscorpius rotundicauda; assembly: GCA_011833715.1. Lineage (NCBI taxonomy): Eukaryota > Metazoa > Arthropoda > Merostomata > Xiphosura > Limulidae > Carcinoscorpius > Carcinoscorpius rotundicauda. The sequence continues at coordinate 108,471,160 of CM022393.1, forward strand.
CCGATTAACCAGAGCAGTTATCAGTACATTGTGTTTCAAGTAGGATCAGAATTTCATTTAAGTTTGCACAAAATTATTATTTTTAAGCAGGATTAATGGCCCGACACGAGCAGTTGGGTTAAGGCATTCAATTCGTAATCCGAGGATCGCGGGTTCGAATACCAGTTTCACCAAACATGCTCGCCCTTTTAGCCGTGAGGGCGTTATAATGTTATAATCAATCCCACTATTCCGTGGTAAAAGAGAAGCCCAAAAGTTGGCGGTGGGTGGTGATGACTATCTGCCTTCCCTCTAGTCTTACACTGCTAAATTATGGACGGTTAGCGCAGATAGCCTTCGTGTAGCTTTGCGCAAAATTAAAAAACAAACAAACAAGCATGATTAATTATGCTAAAATGTATTACAAGAGGTAGGAATTTATGATAAACACTGTTCCTCAAAATGTGTACGTAACCTTGACCTTGGTGTTAAAAATGTGAAAGTTCATTTTATTGTGAGATATACTCATGCCAAAACCTAATTAAAACATGCAATGTTCACGTGTAAAATGGCTGAAAGATACTTACTTAATAAAAATTCACAAATCCATCCACAATGAATTAATATAACGCGAGGAGAGAAATCTTAACAGTACAAAAGGATGGATCTACTTGTTGGAAAAGGTTACCTCCTCCCTGTTTTTGTTAATATGTAATGTCTGGTCTGATTATATTAATCTATTGACTGCCAAGTATTTCAGCTGCTACAATACAACTGTAATGCTTCTTCATTTTGTAACTTTTTGTGACTCCATTTTGGATCGAAAGTGGAACAATCTGTATGTAGGTCAAATACATGTATGATGCTGACATCTAGCGTTGAAGTTAGTTATTATTGAGAACGGAATAACTCATCCGGCTTGGACGAGTTATCTCGTCTACGGCACTGAACAGGTGAAGGCATGATAAAACACCTATCCTGATGCTTATCAGCGTGCAGACTATGCCAAACGTATTCTCACACAATAACTTGGAGCACAGTACAAGCAGCATGTTATTGGAAAATTGTACTGAAAACAAAACTATATGTGAGTTAAGATGTGTGCAATTAGTTTTTTACAAGTTATAATCTGACATAAAAGTTAGATTTACTTACATTTACTCTAATTTCACGTTTTTACACATAAATTTGTAAAAAAGCATACTCTTTAAGATGACATATTAATTAGTTTTGTCTTTACGATTTGAACCAAAAGCAGAAAATAATTTTTATGTTTGAGCTTCTACATGTTCCTTATCACTGTTCGTTAATTTGGAGTTACACAAACAGTATTTTTCTGGAAATGATTAAAGAAGCGCAATCCTAGAGTTGGCTAGCTGATTTTCTGTCAGTTCAAAATTAGGTTAAATTCCATAACAAACTATCATTTGAGATTTTGTATCTTCTGTAAATATATGTAGACAGTGCACCTTCAAGTAAAGAGCCCCCCAGTGGCTCAGCGGTATGTGTGCGGACTTACACGCTAAAATCCGGGTTTCGATACCCGTGGTGGGCAGAGCACAGATAGCCCATTGTGTAGCTTTGTGCTTAATTCAAAAAACAATAAAAAAAACTGTAACTAGAAGTACATTTAAAAAGAGTTGAATTAATAATATTAATAATAATTAATAAAATAGCACAGGTAGTCTATCGTGTAGCTTTGTGCTTAATTCAAAAACAAAACAAAAACACATTCAAGTAACGATTCTTGGTAATTCAGAAATATTTAGTGAAAAAAAACCTTAAATGCAATGGAACATAAGCTACAAGAATGTTACTTGTTTTGTGATTCTCAAAAAAGGCTTATCGACTACAAATGACTACTCATTGTTAATAGCGAAAATGAAATTAGGCGTAATAGTGTTTGTTTTTAATTTCACGCAAAGCTACACGAGGGTTATCTACGCTAGCCGTCTCTAATTTAGCAGTGTAACATTAGAGCGAAGGCAGCTAGTCATCACCACCCACCGCCAACTCTTGGACTATTCTTTTACCAACGAATAGTGGAATTGAACGTCACATTATAACGCTCCCACATCTGAAAGGGAGAGCATGTTTGGTGTGACGGGGATTAGGGGGTTTCTTGTCACTTCAATTATTATTTTTTGCTAAGTCAAATCCGCTTATAAATTTTAAATCATTAGTTATCCTATAGCTAATAATCAAATACCATTTTCACCCTTTCTCACCGAAAATTTGCTAACGATTTTTTACAAAATACTTTTTATTCAAAGGTTACTTTAAAGGCAAAAGACTTATCGAAGTTTAATCCAAGTACAGTTTATCTACTAAAGAATTAGTTACAAATGCAAATATCGGCCTTTTGAGTTTCTACCTTAGTTTAATGGTCGTCTTTACAACAGTATCAAAAGAATTTTTTCGCGTGAATGCTTAAAGGGAATAAAGTGTCACACTTAATTAGTAGAAACAAACAACAATTGAAGTTCTAATGCTTGAAATCTTTTAAGACAAAAGAAGAGTCTTAACCGACTTTTTAATGTTCATTGCGTTAAACTAAAACTCTTCGTCGTCAAATAATGAACAGTCATTATTCATGAGTTCGCGCTACTTTCTTTTCTTTTAACCAAAAATACAACGAAATGAAAATTTAACCGTGCCTTTGTCTGAGTTTTTCCTACCCTTGAAATTGATTTAGTGTTTTATGGCAAAAAGCAACGAGGCTATCTGCGCCACCCTTGAAATTATCGATTTGTTTCTATACTCTTCGCCAGACAGTCCATTGTATAACTCTGTAGTAAGAAATAAATGAATAAATAAAACACTCAGCGTAATGAATTAAACACAATACTGAATAAAATTCCTCATTTTCTAGGTAAGGAATGCACAGGACTCCATAGCTAGTTTCTAGGATTAAATATGGTATTAATGGTATATTTATTTACATTTTTTCATGTCACTTAATTATTTCTATATCAAGTAAAGTCGAGGATCCACAAACACTTCTCGTGTACAAATAGTTTCTGTTTGTTAAAAATTATAAAATTGCATTAAGAGCTACCCCTGCTGTGGCCGCTGAAATATTTGTGTTTGTTTTGTGAAAAATCTACATTGGGCTATTTGCTGCATCTATTGCGGCTAATCGAATCTGGGGTTTAGTGTTGCAATTTCGTAGTCTTACTGCTGTCCCAACGAATGATCCTAAGTGATCAATCCCCGAATTTTAGTCACCACGGAAATATAAAGAGTTTAGAAACCTATGGAACGTCATATGGTGCTCATTGATAATTTTAGGATTAAACATTTTGTGATAAGAATTATTTTTAAGGACATATTACAATAACTTTTTAGTTTTACACTGTGATGTTCATAGTGTTTATAATAGTCGAGCAAATGAAAAGCTTCCCGCTGGTACAGCGGTAAGTCTACGGATTTACAACGCTAAAACCAGGGGCTCAATTTCCCTCGGTGGACACAGCTGATCGCCCGATGTGGCTTTCCTAAAAGAAAAAAGCACACAAACAAATAAAAGATCTAATCCTTATTACTGTCATGATTTCATAGCGCCTGCCATGGCTTAGTGGTTAAACAATTTTTAGGTCGTGATATCAAAACCTGTCCTCGAATATGCTCACCCTTCCCGGTAAGACGGTGGTTTAATTTGACGATCAATCTTTATATACCGATAAGGAGAAGCCAGAGAGCTGTTGACGTGGGATTGTGTTAACTATCTGCCTTCTCTCTCATCTAGTACTTCAAAGCTATAGTAGATAGTGCAGATGGCCTTCGAGCATCTGTGGACAAAAATGAACGGAACCAACCATTATTATGTGTTGTTTCTTCATATTTGTTTACCATGGTTTCTTACTAATCATATAGCCAGTAACTTTGAAATAATATAACAACTCACATAAATAAAACTGTCAACTTTGTTTATTAACCGCAAGCAGAATATTGAACCTTTTTATTTCATTTGGAAATGTTATGGTTCACGTGTTAACCCAAGATCATGCTCCACACAGTGGAATTGTGGGTACAAAGTGAGGGCGGTGGTAAAATCCCACTATTCAATGAGAGTAGATTAACATTTAGTGATGGATGCAGTTGACTTCCTGCATTCCATCAACTCAGTCAGTTTAAGATTAAGAATAACTAATACAGATGTCATCTGTATAACTTTGTACGAACAACTGAAATACATCGAAAAAAACTATTTCGTTAATTTATACTAGTATTCATCTTATGAATCTAGTCATATTTACCATTTGGAATGTTTTTTATGTATGTATACATATATAATAATTTAATACATTTTAGTTTTTTGTTAACCAACATGATACTCAAAACAGCTCGTAGTAATAGCTGTCAAAATACACTGGGGATATTCCACCTGTCAAACGAAGTTAAACAAGTTGACAATCATGGAAAAATCAAAACAATGGTAAACAGATCAGTGATATAATCCATTATTACTATATATGATTAAACAGGATAGGAACTGTGTCAAACAATTATAAGCTCTTTATTGTTTAATAATGATGAGTTAAGTAACTTATTAGCAATAATTTTCATTGATAATTATTGAGCGACTTATCTGTTTATTCTTACATATATATTTAACGGGAACACAAATGAGTGTTGCATGAAAACGTCTTTTTTTTTTGCTTAACACAGACTTTAAGTTGCAACTGAGAACTCATACATTCACATAAAAACTGTAAATTTGTTGATACTAAAACTCGTGTTAATATAACGAACACAATCCTCTGTAGATGTACAGATCTGTTCCTCTGATTCGACTATTTCCAAACTTTTCTTTAAGGACCAGGCTTATTTCGTCTATAAGGCTTATGTGAAGAAACTACGCATAAACTTTAGCCCGGCATGATCAGGTGATCAAGGCACTCGACTTGTAATCTGAGGGTCACGGGTTCGAATCCCCATCATACCAAACATGCTCAACCTTTTAGCCGTGGGGTCGCTACAATCCCGCTGTTCGTTGATAAATGTGTACACCAAGAGTTGGCGGTGAGTGGTGATGACTTTTAACTTCCCTCTAGTCTTACGCTTTTAAATCTCTTTTTGTCTAGAAAATTTAATTTGTGATTGAATTTTAAAATCAAATATCTTAAAACAACACCCGTAGTCTCAACTTGTTAGAATTTTATTTTTACTGACAGTTGAATATCTTCAGAAAGTTTAAACTTCTTTCAGATGATAATTGTTGAACATTTCTACATTTTTTTTGCCACGATAGTTAAGCACCGGATAAAACCTCTTGTTGATTCAATATCGTACATAGTCTGTTTCTTATTGTCACTGATGAAGGAATTTTACCAGGGCGTGCTAAAACACACGCTTGTTATTCGAGCTGATATTCGATACTCGTGTTTTAAAGTGTTTCCTGGTGTTGTTCAAATGTCAGTGTGTTTATATCGTGGCACTTATTACCTAAGTTGTGCTTATTCGAATGTGAGAAGACAGAGAACAGAGAGGTTGTTATTTAACCATCGACTGTTCATTTTCCCAGGGGTTACCTTGGAAATAATATTTTTAAGTTGTTAAACCAGTATGATTTCTACACGTCTACCATTTAGATGTTCTGCAAACACTGTTATAATATTTGTAAATAAAAATAATAGTAATAACCAGCTGTCTTCAGATTAGTAAAACCACTATAGATATGGCTTAAATCACCATTGTCGTTCTGTGACGTATTTTAAGTCATCGTTTCACCTCAATATGCTCTTTTTTTCAATTGCCGAAAGTAAAACCTGTAGGTTTCAAAACAACTTATAAGTATTAAGTATTTAATTAAGCTGTTTTAATTATTCTTCAGAACTATATGAATTTAGCAGCATAACACAAAGCATCCACTGTTGGATTGTACATCAATGAAACGATTATTATTTTGGCTTGTTTATATAACTTTTTTATGTAAAAGACACACAACATAAGCAGCAGAATTCAAGCGTCCCGTGTCGTTTTGGTCACGTATTATGATTGTAACGTATATGTGTAACTTCTCGTGTTATAATTGCTATAGCTCATGTAATATCAAATCGAATTTCCCAACTTATCAAAAAATCAGAAAGACTCTTTTACGTTAAGAGAATTGAATATTTAATGTGTACCTTTATTTGTACATGAAATATTTATCTTTATAATTTCTCCACAATACACATTTCTACTGAACTGAAATACTTAGGAGTAACCAATACTTGTAATATCATTCAGAGTTTAATTACAAGCTTATCATCGTAAAATGAAGGCGTATATTAACATCTACTAACAGAAGTGCCGTGAATTGTATAATATTAATTTGTTATGATGAGTATCACTTATAACTACATAACTGGTTTCAGCTCTTCTCGTATTATCTCAGTGTATTAATCATTTGTAAACTTACATTTTAGTATTTGGATTACAAAATTAGAATTATTGTTTTAGTTTTTACTCAAAACTAAATGAGCTTCAAGTATATTTGAAAAATTTAATTTACTATCACTTTTATTGTCTGTATATGATAAATGCGTATGTTAGAACAAGTTGGACTAAAATAACCACATTTGAGATTTTTAAATTAGAAATAGAATTACTAGTTTTCTTAAAAATTTAATCAAAGTATCTTTTGAAGCATGATATTATTCTCACGGTTTTGGCCCGGCATGTCCAAGTGTGTTTAGGCGTTCGACTCGTAATCCGAGAATTACGGTCGCACCAAACATGCTCGCCTTCTCAGCCGTGGGTACGTTATAATGTGACAGTCAATCCCACTATTAGTTGATAAAAGAGTAGTAGCCCAATAGTTTGGGCTGAGTGATGATGACTAGCTGCCTTCCCTCTTCTTCTACACTGATAAATTAAGGACGGCTAGCGCAGATAACCCTCGAGTAGCTTTGCGCGAAATTTAAAGAAAAAAAATATCTGTTTTTCACACAACTGGATAAAATAAGCTATGAATTATTTGTAGGTGTGATGTTTTGTACATCAAATGCATTAAAATTGGTATTGAGGACTGGTGTGTTTTCACTACATTTCGTTTGTTTGTATTTACTACAATGGGATATCTGTGCTCTAAAATCTGGTTTTTAGCGTTGTAAGTGGAAAAACATACAGCTGTGCCACTTTGAGAAGGGCTTTGTTGGGTAGTGAAATGTTTCTTTAATAATAGCATACTGTGAAAGATAAAAACTATACAGTCGAGTTTTCAGTAACACTTTTAAAATTTGAGCATGTTTAGGAAAACACAATTAACTAATTGACTAATTACATGACTGATGTGGCAGCTAACTTTTATGTCCTTGTTTCTCAATATAAAACTTATCTAGTAATTATAAATCACCATAATGTTCCCTGTATATGAAATATTTCACAAACAAAGAAAAATGTTGAGATTGCAGAAACTCCCTTGTTAGGTCACACATAAAGAAATTACAGCCTTGAGATAAGAAATGATAAGTTGTGAACAAAAAAAGGTAAGACCCACGCAATAAAATGATAGATTGTCTTATTATGTTATGTCACAACAAACACCTGCTAGACCGCATAAACAGCTACTGCTGTTTTGACCTTCCGAAAGGACAACGCGTTTGCTTTTGGACTGAACAATGATGTATCAACTCTTTAGACGTGTGACTCATGTTTATACACAGAATCTTTATACACAAAAATCTTTGTAACATTGCTTACAAGGACATTAAGTAAAATCAGAACAAACACCCTTTAATCCAGCTATTGTTTTCTGCAATGTCAACGTTAAAAATATGTTGTTTTTTCGTTTTTGAGATAACATTTAGTTTACTGTTTAAATTATAAAGCGTATTTTCAAAATGTGATAGTTTAGAACTAAGTGAACCATTTCATTAGCAAAAAATACATATGCACTTTCATCCTTAATTTATTTCTAAATATGAACTATATCTTGGTACTGTATAATGACGTTCTATACATATATTTCTTTTATTTTTATTTCTCAACGTTTACGTTTTTTGTTTAAAGTTCAGATATGGTCTACACTGTTTATAAACAGCTTTTCATGTGGTTTAAAGTTGAAACTAGATTATACAAAAGAAACATCTTATATGATCTGCTTAAAAGCACTGATAGCTTTCTATTTGTTACTGTTGCATGTGATAATGTTAAGTTAATTACTGAAAGGATTTTCATAAGTACGGTTATCTTTTACTCTTATTTTCAACTTTATAATTTAGATAATGAAAAATAATTTTTGTACGACTCTGTACTTTCCCATGACAAAAATAACAACACAAATGCTGGAAAATGTATGCATGTACGTATATAGTAGTTCTTAGCTCTGACTGTTGAGTCCAAGCGCTTACATAAAGTCTAATGACGCATGAGTATACTTTTTATATACTTATATATATTATTTCACATGGCATACCTATTGTTGTCAGAGCTACGTTTGTGATTTGACATGATACTGCTGTTATCTGTTAAAACAGATGAAATTTATGTCTGTTATTTGTTCAAACTGTGTTCATTATTTGGTATGACGTATCTCTAGTTTCAGAAATGTATTTACTCTTTCTATGGGACAGATTTTAGTTGTTAAGAGTTGTGACTATTACTTATAGAACATTGCTGTTAGTTATCAGAATTGTGCTTATTATTTTTATAACATACCTGCCAGTTGCTAGGCCCATGTTTATTATTCGTTTGAGGTAGCTCTTAGTTAGTAGAATTGTTTTTATTATTTCCGTAATAAAGCTTCAGGTTGTTAAAATATTGTTTGTTATTTGTATGACATAGGTTATAGCTGTCAGAATCAGGTTTATTATTTGCAAGGCATGGCTGTTAGTTGTTAGAGTCATGTTTATTATTTGTATAATATAACTGTAAATTGTTAAAACCGCGTTTATTATTTATAACACATAATTGATGGATGTTAGAGTTGTGTTTATTATATGTATAACACAGATAATAGTTGTTAAAACTGTATTTATTATTTGTATAATATAGCTGTTAGTTTTTAGAACAATGTTTACTATTTTAAGACATAACTGTTGTTAGTACTGTGTTTGTTATTTGTAATACATGGTTGTTGGTTATTAGAAATGTATCATTACTTATAAATTATAGTTTTAGGTTGTTAAAACCGAATTTCTTACTTATATAACATAGTTATAAGAACCGTGTTTATTATTTCTATGACTTAGCTGTTAGTTGTTACATCCGTGTTTATTTTATGCACGGCATAGCTATTACTAATGGTGAATGATAATTAAAGGTGAAATATGCGAGCTATTCCTTGTCATATGAATATCTACATATGCAGGAGGTGTGGATCCGAGGTCAAAGTCAATGGATCTTGCGGAGCTGAAACCTGCACACATCTTCAGAGATCTTCAGCTGGTGTTACATTGGGCAGACGCTCAAGCAGATTTAGACAGTCTGGGCTTTCAAAAAAAAAGAAGTGTCGAGCTGAGCATCTGGGAGCAGAAGATTGTCTGATCGAGAAGGTCTTTTACTAAACCTAAACACAGAGATGACTTTCTCAAACGCTTGAGCAACAGAGAAAAGCGAGATAGGCGCTATATAAATGTTACATATACCTGAGACACGAACCTTTTACTTCTAAAACCAGTGAGTTGTTTAGATTCAAGGAAAAGCACCAACCCCTCTCAGCAGAAATATAAACTAAAAATTTTAAATTGCGCTTGAAAAATGTCTCTGCCACAGTCAGTGTTACCTGGGAAGACTTTGATGGTGCCCTTGAAGTATTTCAATCAAAGTACTCTGTATAATACTTAATTTTTGTAGGTTTTACTGTCAGAATTAGGTATTAATATTCCGTTTTTCAAATTAAATTAGTTCAGTTAGGTTTAGTTCATGTCTTACATGATGTAAAACAGTTTTCATTGCGATAACAACACTTGCTATCAAGTTTAACTATTTTTTCTTATGTATAACCGTTACACCTATATCAACGATTTCCGTAAAATCAATTCAATCTTCTTAGCTTATGTTCATGTAGGTTAAGGTGATCGAGTAAATCAGAATGACTTCTGTTATGTTTATTTTTAATCATATTATAGTAACATATCTGCAAAAGTTCGATTTTCTAGCACTTTTGAAATAACACTCCTCCCCACTATTATCTGTTAGAACCGTATTATTATTTGTAAATTAAAGCTATAACTTGTTAAAGATCCGTGTTTATTATTTTTGTAACACAGCTGTTAGTTGTTAGAACCGTGTCCATTATTTCTGTGACATAAGTGTTAGTTGTTAGAACCATATTTATTATCTGTATAGTTGGTAGTTGATAGTTTTTATAACTATGTTTATTATTTATATGACGTAATTGTTAGTTGTGTATTATATGTATGATATAGCTGTTAGTTGTTAGAACCGTTGTGTCAGTTTGTTATAAAAATAATAAACACAATTCTAAAAACTAAGAGCTACTTTATACGAATAATAAACATGGATCTAACAACTGACAAATATGCTATAGAAATATTAAACACAATTCTAATAACTAACAGCAATGTTATGTAAACAATAGTCACAGTTCTAACAACTAAAATCTGTACCATAGAAATAATAAAGACATTTCTAAAACTAGCAGACATGTTATACCAAATAATGAACATAGTTTGAACAAATAACACATATATTACGTGAAATAATAAACACAGTTTGAACAGATAACACATGTATGAAGTCAAATAATAAACACAGATGACAGCTGTATCATGACAAATCATAAAGCCTGTTCTGAAAACAATACGTATAACATGTGAAATAATAATCACTTTTCTATCAACAAACTACCTCGTAGCAACCATTGTTCTTAAAACTATATCCATCAACGTGAACATAAAAGAAATACAACCATGAAAGGTGTGGTATAGATACATGAGTAGGTAAAATGATAGATACTCATGCGACATTAGACTTTATGTAAGTCCCCTGTGAAAAATTCTAATTTCGAAAATCAGATACTAAAGTTGGACTGTAAATTTACAAATGCCTAATTTATTATGACAAACAAACGATTGAGATGATACGAGAAGAACTGAAACCAGTTATGTAGTTATAAGTGATATTCATCATAACACATTAATATTATACAATTCACGGTACTTCTGTTAGTAGATATTAATATACGCCTTCATTGAATGATATTACTAGTAAAAGTAATGCGTCGTGTTTGGTTACTCCTAAGTATTTCAGTTCAGTAGAAATGTGTATTGTGGAGAAATTATAAAGATAAATATTTCATGTACAAATAAATGTACACATTAAATATTCAATTCTCTTAACGTAAAAGAGTCTTTCTGATTTTTTGTTGGGAAATTCGCTTTGATATTACATGAGCTATAGCAATTATAACACGAGAAGTTACACATATACGTTACAATCATAATACGTGACCAAAACGACACGGGACGCTTGAATTCTGCTGCTTATGTTGTGTGTCTTTTACATAAAAAAGTTATATAAACAAGTTGTTACGTATTTTTTAATGTTTTATATTCTTCGTAGATTAAACGCAACAGAAAAACACAGATAACAGCTTGTATAATTTATTACACTAAACTATTAACAAATATAACAGATATAACATAAATTATATGATAACAGTGTCAGATATTAACTTACAACATTCGAAATTAATTACAAAACAAAATAAAAATTAGTTTCAAACTTCAAAATTAATCACAATACAAAACGGTACTGGCCTGTATCTAATATAATGATCTAAAATGAAAGTCTCAAATTCCAGTCTAGGGATTGAATTTGGTCCCACGAAGAGATTCCGAAACAGTTCACAGTTCAATAAATTCGCCGACTCTCAGCACAAGCAGTAATTCAGATGTATCGTAGAGATTGACGAAATAATATCACATCTTCCGTAGATCTAACTTCAGACACAAATCCAAGTTGAATAATCACAGCAAACACTTAATCTTTCTCAAATAACTGACTCTCTTCTTTTCTTCGAATAATAACTGATGTCTGAATCTCACACTTGTTCTTCGAATAAAACTAATGACTGAATCTATCTTCTTTTTTCGAATAAAAACTGATGACTGAATCTCACTATCTTTTCTTCGAATAAAACTAATGACTGACTCTATCTTCTTTTTTCGAATAAAAACTGATGACTGAATCTCACTATCTTTTCTTCGAATAAAACTAATGACTGACTCTATCTTCTTTTTTCGAATAAAAACTGATGACTCAATCGCGTCACCGTCTTTTATACCGATAGGCCTACTTCTCGAACAATCTTGCAATTTCCATACAACTCTAGAGAAATCCGCGCGTGTCCGTTCTTGCACGAGACTACCCGTCGAGACACGAAGTCACCAGCACTTATTTACAAACATATGATTGGTCTACTTAATTCAAGAAAATTCTAAAATATTACCCTAAATGAATAACAAAATATTAGCTTAAACTTCGAAACAATAATATAAATATGGAAAAATGAATAATAGAAATGAAAATTTAAACACAACACGACATGTTGTCGTTAACAAAATATTTACACATATACATAACACAAGCCAAAATAATAATCGTTTCATTGATGTACAATCCAACAGTGGATGCTTTGTGTTATGCTGCTAAAATCATATAGTTCTGAAGAATAATTAAAACAGCTTAATTAAATAATTAATACTTATAAGTTGTTTTGAAACCTACAGGTTTTACTTTTGACAATTGAAAAAAAGAGCATATTGAGGTGAAACGATGACTTAAAATACGTCACAGAAAAATAATGGTGTTTTAAGCCATATTTATAGTAGTTTTATTGATCTGATGACAGCTGGTTATTACTATTATTTTTATTTACAAATATAGGCTCTTTCATTATAACAGTGTTTCTGAAATTATTCAAAATGTTAGTAAACAATAAATTTCTAACAATTTAAAAGTACAGGTGTTGTTTTACAATGTTTTTGCTTTCAGAATACCACGAGATACCAAAAGAAAGAGGATGTCGTTTTGAATTAAGCACAAAGTTACACAATGGGCTATCTGTGCTCTGCCCACCACGGGTGTCGAAACCCGGATTTTAGCGTGCAACTCCGCAGACATACCGCTGAGCCACTGGGGGGCAAAGAAAGAGGAACTGAAGTTATAGTTTTAATGTGAATTACCGTTTACAACTTAAAAACTGTTTCCAGCAAAATATATGTTGTTGTTTTTTAATTAAGCACAAAGCTACACAATGGGCTATCTGTGCTCTGCCCACCACGGGTATCGAAACCCGGATTTTAGCGTGTAAGTCCGCAGACATACCGCTGAGCCACTGGGGGGCTGCAAAATATATAAAAAAGACATTTTCTGTTACACTTATTTCTGTTCGAGTTGTATATAAATACATAAGAATAAATAGATAAGTAACGCAATAAATATAAATTAGATTTATTGCTAATAAGTAATTTAAATCATCGCTACTAAACAATAAATAATTTATATTCTTTTAACCTATTTCCGTTTCTTGTTAATCGTTTATAATCATAATATATTAAAGTTTGTGGTAATAGCACCCAAAATGCATTGGGGATATCTTATCTATCAATCAAAATCCAAAACAATGAAAATAAACAAGCTAATTATCATGGAAAATGAAAGCAAGGGTGAAAACATGAGAGCTTAAACCCATGGAGGTGACATGAATCGGATTAAGCATTCATATCTTGTTGATATATAAACGATAAGCTGGTAATACCTGAAACCAGGTTAGTTACATTGTGTAACACAAATTTGTTCCTGGATGGTATGTGTTATTTTTTAATTGGTTATGTTATAAAAGTACAGAAAATGGTCATTATTCCCTTCAAACTTTGCTTTTGTGACCTGGATATTGAAATTTAGAAATTAATCTATTTTCTATGAGAAAACGGGCAAATTTGCACATTTTTATTTACACAATAAAACAACATATGAATCAAGATTTTCATGTATTTATATTAAAGTTGTACAAAAATGTTTAGAAGTGGGTAGTTTTTCGAGATTTGCGACTTTCATGTATCAACCCTCAAATACAGTCTCCAATCATGTTTTCGTTATACGCTGAAAGCAGAGTTTAAAGTCCAATATATTATGGTGAAAGCGCTTGACTTGCTTTTCAGAATATGCTCCCATGTTCTCTTTGAATTTATCAAGATGGGCGTTAAGGATATTGACATTTAGGGACATCCTTCAGCTCATTTTGCCGTAGTGTTTCACCACAGCCTCAACTAGTTTCACATAATTTTCGGCCTTGTGATTGCCCAAAAAGTCCCAAACCACTGCAACAAAGCTGCCCAAAGCTTTTTTTTCCTTCTTATTAAGCTTCTTGGGGAATTCTGTGTACTCCAGGATCTTTTTTATTTGTAGCCCAACGAAGACACCTGCTTTGACCTTTGCCTCAGACAGCTTGGAGAAGAAGTATTGAAGGTACTTGAAGAGCAGACTTCTTGTCAAGAGCTGTGACAAACTGTTTTAATGAGACCCAGTTTTATGTGCAGTGGTGGGAACAACACCTTCTGGAGGTCCACTAGTGATTCACACTTGACATTGTGCCTTCCCACAGATAACTCGGTCCGTTATGGCTAGTGTTTCCTATTTTAGTTCGCTGTGGTGTCCTTGCTGTCTCAAAGGCAAAGATAACAGGGAAATTTGGTAAAGCTTCCTTGGAGATCCATCAGGAATGTCACCATTTTGAAGTCTCCGATATTTTCCCAGCCATACTCATCATACTTCAAGGCAGATGCTTTCACAGAGAACATTTTCGCTCTTATCTTGATAAATTCGCCACATAATAGCAGAATGTGTCTGGAGAATGCTTGCAGTTTCTTGATGTCATCTCTGATAAAATCAGATAGATCTATGTGTTCACTAAGGCAGCTAAAACTAAACTGATGTGATGAGTGGTGAGCACTTGTATATATATTACTGTGGAAAGTTTCAGAAAATTCTCGTCGAAACGTTCTTCTGAACTTTATTTTAATAAAAGTTTTAATACTCATACCAGCCGTTTCGAGATACATAAATGTTATTTGTTCAAACGGCGTTTATTATTCGTATAACATTGTTATTAATTGTTAGATCCATTTTTATTTTTATATAATATAGCTCTAAATTAATAGAACTGTGTTTATTTTTTGTGTGAAAATTATTTTCTGTTAAAACGGTTTTTATTATTATTATAATTATTTGTGTAACATAGCTCATGATTGCTAGAACTGAGTTTAGTGTTTGTAAAATATAATTTTTAGAATCGTATTTATCATTTGTATATTGTAGTTTTTGGTTGTTAAAACAATGTTTATTATTTATATAACATAGCTGTTATTTGTCATAACCGTATTTATTATTTGCATAGTGTAGCTGATGGTTGTTAGAGCCGTGGCTATCATTTGTATTATACATACTAATTAATTGTTAGAACCATATTTATTATTTGTATAATATCGGTGTTAGTTGCTAGAACTCTGTTTCTTATGCCCCCAGTGGCTCAGCGGTATGTATGCGGACTTACATGCTAAAATCCGGGTTTAGATACCCGTGGTGGGCAGAGCACAGATAGCCCATTGTGTAGCTTTGTGCTTAATTCAAAACAACAACTGTTTCTTATTTGTATGATATAGCAATTAGCTATAGAAACCGTGTTTAATTTTGTAAGACATATCTATTAATCCTTAGAACCATGTTTAATTTTGTATAATCTTATATAATATAGCAATTAGTTGTAGGAACCGTGTTTAATTTTGTAAGACATATCTATTAACTCTTAGAACCATCTTTATAATTTCCTTAACATAGTTGTTGGTTGTTAAATCCGTATTTTTCTTCGTATAGCATAGCTGATAGTTGTTAGAACATATTTATTATTTATACGACATACCTTTTGTTTGTTGGAACCGAATCATATTTGATTTCTATCCATAGCTATTAGTTGTTAGAACCATGATTATTATTTGTATAACAGTTATTGGTTGTTAAACAATGTTTATTATTTGTATATTACAGGTTTGAGTTAGTTGTTAGAACCGTCTTTATTATGTATATGACACAGGTGTTAGCTGTTAAAACCGAGTGTATTATTCATATAATATGATCATTATCTGTTAAAATTGTGTTTTTATTTGTTATGTTATAGTTGTTAGTGTTAATTCTTTGTATGATGAAGTAAATGTTTTGTATTAGGACACATCCTACATTATGAACTGTGTTACAGACAAAACCAGTGGGCGTTCTGTCCAAGGTTAATAATACCTGTTTATTAAGGGTATGTGTTCCCATGAATTATAAACCAGAAAAAACTATTTAATTTAATATTTCTAATAAATTCAAATTGAGCTGGAGAATATGTGATATAAACCGCCATCTGTTTTGTTTAGGTGTAATAACATTGTAATGATGTGTATGCATGATGTGAGTAGATTCAAAAGTATGGGAAACTATATATTTCCTGATATTATTAGGGATGTCATATATTACATCGCAAAGTCTTTTCACTGTGCCCTTCACTTTAAAATAATTCAAAATAATGCAACGATGATATTAAAAACGCCCCCCAGTGGCTCAGCGGTATGTCTCCAGATTTACAACGCTAAAATCAGGGGCTCAATTTCCCTCGGTGGGCTGAGCAGAAAGCCCTTTGTGGCTTTGCTATAAAAAGCACACAAAAAGACACGTAACAGCTAAATATTTTCACTTCCAGTGGATACACGTGAAATGCATTAAAGTCAACAATTTGACTGCCCAGAGAAGATATATTTTCCGTGAGTAAAAGCTTTCCATAATCTTTTATTATAAGGGTTAATTAGTTGTAAGGAATTTCAGATTGTGTCTGTTCCCTAACAAGTACCACTATATTTGGATACATTAGTAAATAGTACTTTTATTTGGGTAAGCAACAACAATAACACTGATATGTAATTACCGCAAGATACTTTTTTGTACATGCTACTACACGTGCCTGGAACTAAAGATAAGAGTGGTCTTGTCAGTTGTGTAATAAGTAATTTACATTTCATGTTGTATGCATTATGTAATGTAATGCATGTGAAAGAGATGGAAATTATATACTTTTCTTATATATTGGCTCAAATATTGTCAAACGATAGAAAATATATGTTTGAATAAAATCAATCAATAATCTTACTTTCACATTTTTACGTAATATATGTATATTATTGTTCGAAACAAGACTTCTAAAATGACTGCTTGTGGTTTGACAAGCGTCACTGCATTTATGTTGTGTGTTTCAGCACACCTACTACAGTAATAAATCTACATGACTTTTATACATGCCACGATGGTTTTCTTGTTTTTGAAAGATTTGTTGGTGAAACATATTTGTGAACGTTTTCAAGGTAATAAATAATGTACTGTATTTTTTTATTTCGGTGTTTTCTCTGTAAATCAAACTAGTAGATGCTAAGAATGTAATTAACCTATTTCTGTTTTATAATTGTTTAGAAAGAATGTATTGTATATGTTTATGTATACGTAACCCAATGATATTATATTATATCTTAATGTATATATATAACCTCCCAGTGTCTCAGTGGTCTATTTACGGTCTCATAACGCTAGAAATCAAGTTTCTATACCCGTTGTGAGCAGAGCAGAGATAGCTCATTGTGTAGCTTTGCGCTTAAGTACAAACAACAACGACAATATACGTATGTATATGCGTGTGTGTGTGTGTGTGTATACTTGATAACTGGTTATCAGAATGCAAACGCTTCCCAGTGTTACAGTAGCATGTCTGCGGACTTACAACGTTAGAAACGGACTTTCGATATCCGTTTTGGGCAAAGCACAGATAGTTCATTGTTTCGACTTGTGCTTAACTTTAAACAGACAAAAACATGATCTATTTGCTTGCATCATCTATTCAATACATTTGACTGACAGCTCTTGTGCAAGGATTTAATAAAACCAGTTGTCGACTTCAACATTTCAAAATTCAGAATAGTTTATTTTATGAAGTTAAAGCAACAAAAAACTGAAAAATCTACATGTTTGTTTGTTTTCAGGGTCTTATTACTGTTCTCATGATAAAATCGCAACGTGCACTCCCACATGTATAAATTACAGGTTGTCTCTATTTATTGTAAAAATAGTTTCCCGTTTCCTGTTGCAGAAAAAACTCAGACCCAGTCTGATTGGTTTCCTGAAAATTTGAAATATAAATATTTAAATGAAAACAAGCTTAAATTTTTGAATAAAAATGATATAGAAAATTCTAAACAACACTAGTTAAGTTCTTTATTAGGTCTATTTTTTCTCAAACTTAGACCTGAACTGAACTGTTGTTTATCACATAGAGTGTCAAGGGATCTTTCAATACTATAACTTAATGGGAAAAACATACTGACAGACAGATTAAGGAATCTGTGAAACGACAAAAATATTACATTATTCAAAAAGGACACCATGATGAGCACATATGTAGCAGATGCTACAGTGACCAAGGCATTTATATTGGTAGACTACTCCAAGACATCGGTCATTCGAGTTTATCAGCAGTAGCAAAAGGTAAATAATAATACTTGCTACGATGATAACTGTGGCCACAAACATGTAGCGACAGAAATATAAGAAACGTAGTTAAACTGGATGATAAAGTCAAACCATCAGTAAATAATAGAACAACTGGAAGACATTCAGTTAAGAGAAATCCACCACCACCACTAGAAAAACTCAAATTACAGTCGCATCTTGCGAATAACGTTGCATCAAGTGGACTATGGCAGTGAGAGGTCGTTGAATAAACTTATAATGTCGGTCACCAACAAGAAAGAACACCGCAAGTGGTTTAAAGAACGCAGACATTGGACTAATGAGAATTGATGAGAAGCGATGTGGTTCAAGAAGTCATACTATAAACTTGTCACAGATGGAAAAAGACAGGTTTGGAAAAATGCGTACAATTCCTTTACTCCATCTTGTATGATCACAACTATCGAAGCTTCTAGTGGTGGAGTCTTAGTTGGGGACACGTTCTTCTAATACACCCTGGGTCCCTTAGTTTCTTTAAAAGGCAGAACGAATACAACAGAATACCTCAACACTATTCTAATTAAATGTATCCAACGACATTTTCTGTGTACTGATGAGGACATCTATTTCCAAGACGATATTGTCCTGATTAAACATACCCAAATGGTACATACATGGCTTAAGGAACATGACAGAGACTTTAAGCATCTCCTATGGTTACCACCTTGGATCTCTATCCAACTGAGCATATTTAAGAAGAATTTATTTTGAAATAAATTTGATATCACGATATTCTATATGCCTCTATCCATAAATTACAAACACAATTAATGAATACATCTAGAATATCTTTTTTTATATTTTCTTAGCTAGGTCATGTCATGGTTGTTATTTGAACAAAGGACAGTCTAAACGGTTATTAGCTGTACTTTCAAATAAAGTGACAAATTAGTATATGCTAATGAACACTTATAACATGAAAAAAATAACAACAAATAATATAAGTTTAAGAAAATTCACGATAAATTAACAAAATAAACAATTAAAACAAGAACATATAAAGTGCAATATGGAAGACAGTATACATTAAAGGAATATATATATATATATATACAGCTCTAGCATAGTAAGTTCTATGGTTATATGGGCTTTTCCAATGAAGGGAGGGATTGTAGATCGAACCTTGAATTTTAATATTATTAGCTCACAAAATTACCATTGAAGAAGGAATACAATTTGTGTGTATGCATTTTAGAACTCTGGTTATATCCGGTGGTGGTTATATCAGTTTTATACTTTATGCATACATTGGCATACTTAAGGTGAACTTTCCAATGGCACAGCGGAAGGTCTGCGGATTTATGCCATTAGAAACCATGTCTCAATACCCATGGAGGGCAGCGTCCAGATAGCCCTTTAGAGAGCTTTGTGTTTAATACCAAACAACAAATACACGAGGATGTGAAAAAAAAATCAAGTAAAGCGTAAGTCAATGCGCATGTGCAAAGAAGTATAGAAATTTTGATACATTGAAATTGTAACATGGCACACATAATAACAATAACCAGTTTGTTCAATCATTATGGACCTTTCAGAAATGTTGGAAAAGTTATGATTATGCCAAATAATCTCTTAAGGTGCAAGCGATTAGCGTAAAATGAATAGTACAATAATAAATTAATAAGTAATTAAAAAACATATATAGTTTTTTAATGAATATTTGTGAATTATATCTCGTCACTTAACTTACTTTTACATTCACATAAAAATAAGAAAGGGCGTAAGAAACCACATTTTTTAAAGGGAACCGAGAATGATAAAATATTGAGAAACGCTGGTTTATAAAATACACATATTAAAAATTCTAGGTACAGTAAGAAATTATATGAACAGTATCAATAAGATCCATAAAGCATGACACAATTATGAACGATAAAATCGGTAAGAAATTACAGAACTATGTATAATAAAATGCATAATACACATTAATATTTAATACTTGACATCCTAAATATATTTTAAAGGTCTCTGAAAGTTTATTGTGAGAGAAATGGTCATTTATGCAAGGCTTTATCACTTGTTTTACTGTTTTTTATTTCTAACATAGCAATTAATCTACAGGGTAGCCCGTAAGTCCGTACCCATCCATATGTTATGTCTAAACAACGTTATAATACTAATGATGAATTGAAGGCAGCTGTTACCGCGGCATTTAGAACAATAACCCCTGCTATGGTGAGGAAAATGTCTCACAGAACATGGCGTTGCATAATATTATGCAGCGAGAATGAGGGACAGCACACAGATACACTGGATACATAAGATAAATGGATGGGTAGGGACTTACGGGCCACCCTGTAGGTCTACCACTTTTAATTGTGTTTTTGATTGCTCACTTAGCAATTAATCTAGCTTTATCAATGGTAATATTGTTTTTATTCATTCAGGTGTTAAATACGCTTTCTTTGTCACTTGTATTATTATTTGTGTACAAATAGGTATGAATCAAATTGAACTAATGTTTTACTCAATAATATGAATATTTATACGCAGTTTTTAAAGTTTAATCTAATTCTTTATTTCTTAAGGTAATTCAACCTTAATTAAAAGTGTCATTTATAAAAAATAACACGGCGTTGATAAACTTTTCACCTTGACAAAATTTCAATTGGAACTTAAGTAAGGAACTTCGGTAAGGAGATTGAAAACGTTATTCACAAGTGATGTTAATAATTTGCGTTTCAATCTAGGCTCTCATGATCACCTGTTCGCTTTATACTTTAACAAGAATGGAATGGTTCTTTAAATGTTTTCGACAATTTAATTTCCCACTCATCTAATACTAAATCGAAATGTTTTTCGCAAACACATATATAGCGACAAATAGCTAGAACTTTATCCTTTTGCTGCAGATCTCACTTGATGTTTCAAGTTGGAATCTTCATTAATAGAGCATTCTACTTATGTATGAACTTTCTTAAACATAATGATACTGTATCTTAGTTTTAAGACTAAATGCTGACAGCAGAATCTTATAAAACCTTTCTAAATCTCAACACAATCAACATTTTACCTACATTAAATTCATTCAGTCATTTTTATATTCAAAGTAGAAAATAGCAAAGAATATAGAGTTTATTAAGAACAGAAGTTTCAGGCGTAGCTTGTAGTTTAATATATATAAATGTGTCCTTTTTAAACTCGGTAATTACCAGTAAAAATGTCATCTGCTGTTTTTTATCAAACTGAACGTGGCAGCTGCTATTCTAGTAACACACAATTGAAACTTAAAAATGCATAAAAATACACATACAAGAACACGAAAAATCCGTGACAGTGGAGAAAGAAATTATCTTATTTCCCACTATTGCCACATGGTTTATTCGAAAAATAAATATTACCTGGTTAAAGATTAACGTTCGTGAAATTACTTCTAACTTTATTAAATGCCAATTTTGAGTGTTGGCATCTTATTTAAATTGACAAATTATCATTTATCGGCTATTCGAGTTTTATACACTCTTAACGTTTTCTTTCTTCTCTTTGTAGGTTTTGGAAAGTACAGTCATGTGAAAAAGTTAGGACATCCTATGAAAGCCTGTGCATTTTTGTAACATTTCTGGATATATAGCTATTTAATCTCAATTTCAACAATACTGAGAGATTATAGGAATATAACTAAACAACTGAAACTGAAGAAAAGACTTTTCAAGATCTTCTGTAAATGTAATTCTACAAAAATGCATATTTTAACTGAGGAAAAAGTTAGGACACCCTACCCCCTAAAGCTAATGTTACCATCCTTTGCTGAAATAACTGCAGTGAGACGCTTCTTGTAGACATCTATTAGTCTCTGACATCGATCTGAAGAAAGTTTGCCCCATTCCTCAATGCAGAATTATTTTAGCTGTGAGATGTTTGAGGGGTTTCTTGCATGTACAGCCCGTTTCAAGTCACCCCACAACATCTCAATGGGATTAAGATCTGGGCTTTGACTCTGCCATTCCAAGACTCTCCATTTCTTAGTTTTCAGCCAGTCCTTGGTGGATTTACTGGTATGTTTTGGGTCATTGTCCTGTTGCACGGTCTAGTTCCGCTTCAGCTTTAATTTTCGTACAGAGGGTCTCACATAATCCTCAAGCACCCTCTGATACACAGTAGAATTCATGATGGATTCTATGATTGTGAGCTGTCCAGGTCCTGTTGCAGCAAAGCAGCTCCAAATCATGACACTTCCAGCTCCATGCTTCACAGTTGGTATGATGTTCTTTTCTTGGAATGCTGTATTTGGTTTACGCCAAACATGTCTTCTGTTCTGGTATCCAAATAATTCAATTTTGAACTCATCTGTCCAAAGAATATTGTTCCAGAAGTCCTGGTCTTTGTCTACATTTTTTCTGGCAAACTTTAGTCTGGCTTTGATGTTTCTTTTAGAGAGCAAAGGTTTCCTCCTTGCACACCTCCCATACAAATTAAGCATGTGCAGTCTCTTCTGATTGTAGAGGCATGCACTTTCACAACAGTAGCCACAGTCTGCTGTAGGTCCCGTGATAACATATTAGGGGGTTTGGAGACCTCTTTTAGCATCTTGCGGCCTGCTTTCGGGCTGAACTTGCTTTGACGACCAGACCTGGGCATGTTGGCAGTTGTTTTGAAAGCCCTCCACTTGTTGACTATTTTCCGCTGATTTCAAAATATTTTGAGATCTTTTTAAATCCCTTACCAGACTGATAAGCTGCTACAATTTTTAATGAAGGCTTTAGATATTTTATATGCAAAAACGGCTCGTTTGGGTTGAGAAAATATTTTACACAGAAGGTCGAAACGTTGTTCGCTCTTCTATTAAAATATTTTCTCAGCCCAAACGAGCCATTTTTGCATATAAAATTCTCAACAAGTGGGTTTCTCGACATCACTGAAGGCTTCAAACAGCTCTTTTGCTCTCACCATAGTGCTCACTCTCACTTCAACAGTCAAAAGCACACAAAACAAAATGTCTGAGGTTTAAATGCGGCAAGTTTCATTCACAATGCTGAGTAACGATTTTCTAATCATGTCCACATGGTGCGATACTCCTGTGTGTGAGTTGAGCTCTTTTAAGTGGGAATAAATATGGGGGTGTCCTAACTTTTTCCTCAGTTAGGATATGCATTTTTGTAGAATTACATTTACAGAAGATCTTGAAAAGTCTTTTCTTCAGTTTTAATTGTTTAGTTATATTCCTCTAATCTCACAGTATTGTTAAAATTAAGATTACAGATCTATATATCCAAAAATGTTACAAAAATATACAGGATTTCATAGGATGTCCTAACTTTTTCACATGACTGTACATTTTGTCACACTAATCATTTATATGTACACCATGCGGAATATAAAAAGATAAATTTTGAACTGTTATATTAAAACGCATCTGATTTTTAATACATAAATTAGGAGGACTGTGAAGAGAAAATATACATAAGCAGTTAAAATAATTATATCACAAATTTTAGGCCTATTTATTTGTTCCTAATGCTTCGTCCGCTGCAGGCGTTTAAACTGTAATCCATATATGTAGTTTCAAATCTTTCTCTTACTATTAGAAGTTGCTCGAGATTGACGACTAGTGGTCTCTTCAATGTTTGACATTTATGTAAATTTTGCTTTTAAAATATACAGTTTTACTAAACCCTAGATTGGCATCTATTGTTAAGAAGGAAAATACAAACTTTATAAAAAAGAAAATATATGAGAATTTTAAACAGCTGCCTGATAAATTTTGATCTGAGTGACGTTGTTATACTGATGTGAATCATAAAATTCCTTATGGTACTCGACGGAGACTGATCCTAATAGTATTTCTCAGAAAACGATTGTGAAAAATCTAATTAGAGCAATTTGATAACTTTACAGAGGCTAGTTCTTTCTTTAAGTTTAAGGCTAAATACAATTTATTCATAGAAAAATACTATACAGTCGTTTAAAGTGTGTACTGTTATTAACTGGCAGAATTATCAATTAAGATAATAATGAATTTTTGAACACATTTTCTGAAGAGATGCTATATCGAACCAATTGAAACCCTTGAAACTCCTTGACATTATTCCACTTGGTTTGTTTGATGCAACACTATCTCTAAAACTTTTATAACCTCATGTGGCTGAAGAGGTTGTGAGTGTGGTCGATTAGAGGGGTCGAAATTGTTATATGTTTGGATGAATTTGGTTTTCTTCTTCCATCAACGTGCTTGAAAATAGAGCTATCAGAGGAATCAAAGAACAATTCAGGGTATAACACAGGAAGTAAGTTTCCATTGACCAAACACTGAGGCTAAACAGAGTAATAACTTGAAATAGTAACGCTTTAATGACTGATGTAAGAACTGCTATGAAAATGTGCTCTTTTTGTTTAATGCTAATTAATGTTCACTTGATGAACTGAGAAATACTTTACCTTTCGAGTTCAAATCGCAGGTTATTCTCAGAATGATCTTTGTTAAATTTAATTCAATTTGATGTGTTTATCCTTTAAGTGGTCCTTTAAAGCAAAGATAATATGAAATATTAACCCTTTTTAGCTCCACCCTGAAAGATTAAATTATTTTTTTCTCCTTTTTGCTTAACTGGGTAATTTTTTAGTTATTCAACTTTTATTGATGTGTCATGAGTTATTTTACAAGAGAAATCTCATAATAAGAACCACCACGATTTCTAATATTTCATATAATATCAGTTCCTTTTCATTGTAAAACTAAAATACATTGAATTTTAGAACATGAAAAACTATTTGTAACTTTTAAAAACGCTATATATTTAATTTAATATTAAATTTGATTATTGTTTTAAAAATCATTTATATATTTTGAGACCAAAAACACCTAATATTGAGGGTCGCGGGTTCAAATCCCAGACACACTAAACATGTTCGTCATTTTAGCCGTGGGAGTGTTATAATGTGACGGACAATCCCACTATTCATCGGTAAAAAGAGTAGTCCAAGAGTTGGCGGTGGGTGATAATGACTAGCTGCCTTCCCTCTTGTCTTACGTTGCTAAATTAGAGACGGCTAGAATAGGTAGCCCTCGTGTAGCTTTAAGCGAAATTCAAAACAAACCAAACTTAATACTGAATAAAATTGACCGATAGATAATAAATAATAATTTACATTCTTACAATATTTTTATATCTTGGTGATGTTTCAAGCAATCAGGTTTCTTCATAGAGGATAACTACGTTGGGGCTCAATGATCAATTATAACGTCCAGAAATGATTATGGAATAATCTAAATTTTCTCGGTAGGTAACAAAATATCTCAATACCTCGGGCAGCTCTACTCCCATCACAAATAAGATTTATTTTTCAAAAAATGGAAACAGTATTTTTATTGAAATATTAATGCTATTATGTTAATCGATGAAAAGGATATGACGTTTATTAAATGAATATGTATTTTACTGTCCAAAAGGTATTCTTCAGATCTACATTTATTAAATACATCGAGCGTTACAAAAATCATTTTAAGTCAAAGAGAGAAAAGAAAAATGTTGTAACTAGAGAGCTTATAAATAGACCAAATAAGCTCCGTACATTTTGCACTTTATCTAAAATGACAGATGAAATGAATGTTTTATGTGACAAAGAGTGATTAATTGTTATTTTACTACAAGATGGGTCCTCTGGAAATTTATTTGGTTTGTTGGCTTGCAAAGATGAAAATGAATAACCTTTTCTCTGCACATGTCAAGTATCGAAATCCAATTTTTAGTGTTGTAATTTTCCATATACTTGCTGCTGATCCTCTGGGGAACATTTTTATTGGTAACAACTTGTCAGTTAAAGCTATTTAAATGTAGTCAAATAATTAATAAACCTTCATATATAACCGTCTTCAAATGGTACGGAGAGAGCACTTGAAACGGTTACTATATTTTATTCCAACTTAGAAAGAAATTCATGTTAAAACTTTTCTGTGGTGTACTTCATTTAGAGACATTAATAAGGACCATAAAATGTTACCGCTACAGAAATAGTAACCACCATACATATAGAACTCAAATATATATAACGTCTTATTGTCCTTGTAGTTCACAAATCTCTTGTTTACTGTATAATACTTATTACTGTAAATAAAAGAGTAACCATCACACATACACTTAAGTACTGTGTTAAGAAAATAAAGATTTATTTTCCTTGTAATTCACAATAAAGCTCATTTTGTTTGTACTTAATGTCATCACGTGAGACAATTTACACTTTAAAAATAGAAAACAGATTTGTAAAGAAGGATGTCGGTTAGAATACATATCTTTGATACATTTTCCTCTTTATACGTCATATCAAAGATAATATCTGTTCCATCTGGTAGGCACCTTTTAAGAGAGGGTCTGTCCTACCTGGTCGACATGTTTTAAGAGAGGATGAGTTTCCTTTGGCCTGCATTATTTCAAGACAGGATCTGTTCCACATAATCAGTACGTTGTAAGACAGGATTTGTCCCACCTGGTTGGCACATTTTGATAAAATATCTGTTCCACATAATCAGTACGTTGTAAGACAGGATCTGTCCCACCTGGTTGGCACATTTTGATAAAATATCTGTCCCACCTCGTTGGAACATTCCAAGAAGGAATCTGTCTCATCTCGTGGACACAATTTAAGAGAGGGTCTGTCACTCCTGGTTGGCTCATTTTAAACAGAGGACCTGTCTCATCTTTTCGACACGTTTTAAGAAAAAATCTGTCTCACCTGGTTGACGCATTTTCAGAAAGGACTCGCCCATCTGGTCCGCACATGTTAAGGGAGGATCTGTCCCACTTGGTCGGCACTATCTAGAAACAAAATCCGTCCCATCTGGTCAGACCATTTTAAGACAGGATCTGTCTTACTTGGTCGGCACATTTTAAGCTCCTACGTGCTTTCATTTATTTACAAAGTACTTGCTAGAACATGAGATCTCTTGTAATGCGGAAACGCAAGTTTTACGAGGGTTCATAATCAGAATATAGCTTTTAAGTAGTTATTTCCTTGGTATCGAAACATACAAATAGCTTAAGTATGTTATTGAGCACATAACTTTTTCAAGGCAGTTTAATACTGTTTTATAGTGTTTTTATGTATTAATACAGGCTTTAGTCACATTAGCCTGTTACTCTTCAGAATAAAAGCAATAACTTGAGATTTAGTATACTCATCAACATGAATAGAATTAGTGATGACTTGGTACACAATATCTTATCAAGTTACATGTGGTATTTAAATAAGTATGTGTATTTGGAACAGTCATTATTTTGAACGGTCTGATATACGGAGGAAATATTTGGGGAACAAATATAAAATATTAAGTGGAGTGCATAACTGGTTATCAGAAATATTGCTATGATACGCCGCAAATACAAGATAGGCTTGTATATAAAGCTGTGGAGGGCGAAACAGAGTGTTATCTGTGGAACACCGAATCATATTCGTAAAGTTCAATCATCAAAGTTGCTGCAGTAGTACGGTAGAACCGGGTTACACTGATACAGGACAGAGCAATACAAAACTACTGCTGTTACAAGGGTGGCCAGTCTGTTTTAGGTTGTACTGATACAGGACAGAGCTATACAAAACTACTGCTGCTAGAAGGGTGGCCAGTCTGTTTTGGGTTGTACTGATACAGGACAGAGCTGTACAAAACTATTGCTGTCAGAAGGATGGCCAGTCTATTTTGGGTTACACTGATAAAGGAGAAAGCTATACAAAACTATTGCTGTCAGAAGGGTGGCCAGTCTATTTTGGGTTACACTGATAAAGGACAGAGCTATACAAAACTACTGCTGTCAGAAGCGTGGCCAGTGTGTTTTGGGTTGTACTGATACAGGAAAGAGCTATACAAAACTACTGCTATCAAAAGGGTGGCCAGTCTGTTTTCGGTTGTACTGATACAGGAAAGAGCTATACAAAACTACTTCTGTCAGAAGGGGTGGCCAGTCCGTTTTGGGTTACACTGATACAGGACAGAGCTGTACAAAACTATTGCTGTCAGAAGGGTGGCCAGTCTATTTTGGGTTACACTGATAAAGGACAGAGCTATACAAAACTATTGCTGTCAGAAGGGTGGCCACTCTGTTTTGGATTACACTGATACAGGACAGAGCTATACAAAACTACTGCTATCAGAAGGGTGGCCAGTCTGTTTTCGGTTGTACTGATACAGGACAGAACTGTACAAAACTATTGCTGTCAGAAGGGTGGCCAGTCTATTTTGGGTTACACTGATACAGGACAGAGCTATACAAAACTATTGCTGTAAGCAGGTTGGATAGAAAGTTCGCAACAAATATTTCTGTAATACATGGTCACCATGCTTTTTTAAACTCACGTCTGATGGCTCTGAAAATATAAGTTTATCAAAACTAAGCGAGATTTCTCATCTAAAAGATGCCAGTATGAACAAAGGCTCGTGCAATTCTAGAGAAAATGTTCGTGCTGCAACATCCAATAGCAGTATCTGAATGAACGCACGAATATAGCATTATTCTGAAAATATTGACCAATTGCTATAGTAACATCCAAGTACCTAACAAATGCACAGTTGTTGACTTTTCTATTTAAGCATACAAATCTTTCTCCGTGTACGTTACACGGTTCACCTTAAACATTTTTTCAAATACCCATATTAACTTTATAGCTACCCTATCGACGAATAGAAAGTTTTTTTTAATGTAAACTTTTTAAACACACTTTTTTTCAAGAATTAAAAATATATATATATATTAACATATTTGTTAATAGATATTGTGTTAGTGAGACATGAGCTATTGCTACAATTGCTATCAGAACTCTATTATACCGATAGAGAGACTATGTTTGTTTCTTTTTTAATTTCGCGCAAACTACAAGAGGGCTATCTGCGCTAGCCGTCCCTAATTAAGTAGTGTAAGACTAGAGGGAAGGCAACTAGTCATCACCTCCCACCGCCAACTCTCAGGCTATTCTTTTATCAAAGAATAGTAGGATTGACCGTCATATTATAGCTCTCCCGCGGTTGAAAGGTGCGACGGTAATTCGAATCCACGACCGTCAGATTAGGAGCCGAACGCTTTAACCCACTTGAGGGACAATGTAGAATTCATGTTACGGTTGTATTGGTCCGAATAAAGTTTAAATATATTGGGATAAAAATTCTAATAACGTTTTAATATGCTTTTTTGGCCACATTATTTGTGTAAAATGGCGAAGCTGCTATACGTACAAATGTATCTAAAAAAACTCTGGGTTGAATTAATGTTGTTTTACAAACAGTGTTATAAAAATAAGGTCAAGCTTATTTGTTAATCTGAGATCACCAGACCTGTTTTTTATTGTATTTTGTTTTCTTGACTACAAACTTCGTGTTGTGTGTTGTTGTTTGTTATTAGGGAAAATCTACACAAAGAACTGTCTGTGTTTTTCACAATAAGGATATCTAAACCCGATTTCTAGCTCTCTAAGTCCGCAGACGTACCGCTGTGCCACTGAGGGCTTTTTGTGTATGTGTATGAAAACCATTCTTCTTCTTCTAAATTAGAATTGAAGTGTCATATTATACAAAACAAATGAAATTATATAAAATAGCGAACATTGTTTAAAAACTATATTTTAAATTCTAAATAGCAGAAACGACTCCTCTGAAGGTATAAACAAACAACTGTGAAATAGAGAAGTTTTTATCTGAATACATAAGAAAATAAATTATTAAAAATGACCTTTATCTTCAAGATAACAAACATAACTATTTTTATCTAAACCAAAATTTTGACACGGCGGCTTCATCAAAGTTAGTGATACAATGATTGTATTTTCTTGAGTTCTTTGAATGGAATAACGGAACTGCCTAACACTGTCGTAGCGCGCTAGCAGCCGTCAAGTGCGGAAACCAGTCAGTACTATCACGTATCGATGTTTAACCCTAGATCAACAGCCCTACACACTCAACTGGTCACCCCGTCCTAAGAAACAAGAAGGTAATGTAGCAACTAGTGACATATTCTGTAATTCCTTTATATTATTTTTGCGTCAGCGGTAAACGCAACATTGTTGGTATCTCTAACAGCCTATTTATTATTGCGTCCAGTCAGCAATGTTATTCAGGAAGTATTTAAAACAGGGACAGAAAACTAATTAACCTAAGTATGTCGTATACAACTAAAAAAAAACTTTTAATGCCAGTAAGGTAATGAATGATAGGAAGATGCGAATTTCCGTGATACATTGGAGGTGATCAGCCAGCGGTTTTATGGTTCAGCATTTAATTTCTTTCATTAAGGAAATAAATTACAGCACTGTAAAATTTGCATGTTTGCTGGAACATTTTAGTGAAGACTAATGACACCAAGTTATAGGTGAGTGTTTGTTTTCCAACAAGGAAGGAACAGGATTATCACAGTGACAAAGTGACTGTTCGTACTCGTCGTCAGTATACCTTAATAGCCGTCTTACTTGTGGGCCTATAGGGCCCAGGCCCAGAGACCAGAGGTTAAAAATAAAGGGTCGAACGAACGAAAAATAAACACACTTGACACAATAACAAATTGACTGCTGTTACACCACATTAGATTGTAACTAACGAACCAATAGAGTTCGTACCCTGGAGATCACAGTTGAATGACGGGTGTGTGGAGTTACAGTTTCGTAGTTAATGTTGCAACCACACTGATAATATTATACATCGTGTGTATATTCTGTTGGAAAGACTCTCACACCTGTTAAGGTGGTCCTGGCTGTATCATTAAACCAAATCAAATTCGTGCTCTTATAAAATAGCATTTTTGTTATGGTATTCAAGAATGTATTCTGCCACATGTTTGAGTTTGACATATATATATATATATATACATACATGTGCTATCTCCAGTAAAACGCTTAACTCTTACTGAACATGATACACTAGTTTTAAATGCACATGAATTCAGTGGTATGGAACTGGCTATCTAGTAAAGCCATTTCTTGAGCAAGGTTGTAATGCAGTAAAAACAACAACAAACAAACAACAAAACTGGTTAATTGTGTTACCAACAATTGTTCAGCCTCCAATTGTATCCTTACTACCTCTTTCGAGTGGCGCTTGAATGTAACTTTCTAGTAAAGTAATAGTAAGACGGTACTTACAATTAGCGCTCAAGCGCTAATAAGAGTATGATAATACTGTACTGTAAGAGGGAACAGTCTATTGGAATAAGTCTATTGGAAAAGGGATTTTTCTGTCTTAATTCTACGTTTATTTAACTGGATAGATTTAATAAGTGTTATTTAATTTTTGGCAGAGCATAACGCCCTAATTCTATAATTTGGATTAGGTTTAAGGATGAGGAGACTTTTTATACCTCAGGATGGAATCCAACTCAGAATCCATCTGAAGTGAAAAGTAAACTTCACTTTCAATGCCTATCAATATAATTAGTCTTTGAGTAAAATCAAATATAAGTTAATGAAATGGATTGCAGAATGCTGATGAAATTATGTCATTCCTGTGATCTGTATATGTAAATAACCTTTCCTGTGATCTGTATATAAAAATAACCTTTTACACATTTTTCCTTAATAAAGGATTTGAAGCTACTCCTCAGGATGTAAGATTGGAAGAGAGAAATATCCATATCTGTTAATTTTATTCCAATTATTATAACTAAGGAGTTTTTTTAAATTAAATTCTAATTGAGTTAAGTAGCTCGGCCAAGTATGAATAAAACTTTGTAATTAAGTATAAACCATTGGATATATTTTTCTCTTCCTTTTCAGTGAATGTATACAAATTATATATCTCTCACTGAAGACAAACACCTACGAAAGTATTAACTATCTAGAAGCTAAAAGTCCATGAAATCAAATAATAATTTACTCGAGTTTTAAAGGACTTGTACGCTAAAAGATAAGTATCAGATAGTAAGTTTAAAAACTCAAAATCGTAATTTCATTGAAAAATAATGAATAAGATTGGGGAAAACGTGTTATTGAGTTCTCTTTCATAGAAGGAATTTATCAGGAAATGAAAGTCTCTGTATAAGGTGTAGCAGAATGAAAGAAGTTTGTGTTTTTTTTCGTTGAGATTTACTGAAAGCCATAATTGTTCACATTACACCAGTATAGCCTACAGAGAACAAAATCTGTGCAAAAATCAACACGTCAATAACTAATGGGTTAGCGTATAGAAAGGTCGTGATAGCCTGGTGCGTGCTTAAACAAAAATAAACCAGAACCTTCGAGCCAAATAAACACGTGACCTCTATAATCTGTGGAGCTCTTTGTTTAAATGCTGCACAAAATCATTTTTTTTTTAAATAATAAAAAAGGTTGATTTATCAAACTGTAATGGCAAGCTAATTAAAGTTTTTAGTATCGTTTATGGTGGAATTAACGATTACAAACTGTTACCAACTGTCTTTGTTAACCTGAAGATGACCTAAGAAGGTCGAAATGTTGTTCTGTACTTTGTTTTAATTAAAATTTTAAAACCCATACCAGCCGTTTTGAGAATACAGTTTTACTTCATGTGGGTTTCTCATCGTCATGAACTATTCACATTGAGCTATCTACTCTGTCCATCGCAGGGAATCGAACCCAGAATTTTAGCATCATGAGGCCCTAAATTCAGTGGAAAACATGTCAGAAAAACAACTTTAGGGCTATTGGCTTCTCGTTCGTTGACATTTAACTTATTTATTTGAAACGTCATAATAATTTCTAAATTATTCATCCAACATATACACCCCAGAAAAAAAAAACCAACGTTTTTCAAGTGCTTTCATTTTGATAATCTACACAATTATCTAATGATTGCGTGTGTGTAAATATAACCTTTAACTTATTTCTTTGGTGTAAAACAGCTCTAAAATTATGAAACTGTTTCAGTTATTTGCTTCTCTGTAAACGCTGTGTTTCTCAGTTGTCTTTTCAAAGTTATGTCGTCCAGGAGACAAAAACAATAATACCATTTTAGGATATATCGTATTAATAACAGCTCAGCATACAAAAGTATAAGATTGTAAAACATTTTTGAAAAACTAACTTTGTGCTACAAGTGGTTATAATCGAAAATGATATTGTGTCATGGAATGATTATACACATCAGCCTCCGTTTCATGTGTTATAACTTTCAGAACCACAAACACGCATAAACAACTGCGATGCGTTTGGCAGTTAATATTGCTCAATCAAACAAACATTATATCTTCATAAATTAATTTTGCGTATATTTTTTTTAAATTAAAGCTAATTATTTACATATTTTTCACTGAAATGTGTGAGGCTTCCTTACTACCATTTTATGAAATTGAAGAGTATCCAGACTCTAAACATATGGTGCAAAATATTTCCAGTAAAAAGCATGAAAAAGGAAGACTAACGAGATCAATGACCAAAAGTCAGTATCAAAGTTATCACGTAAACGTTATCTTAGTGATATTTTTTTACGCCAGTGTGAGGTTAGTAGGGTTAACAGAAGCAAACATGTTGGAAGTTCAGCCTTAGTCGAGATAGATTGATATTGTGCAATATTCATATGTTACGATTCATTGACCTATTGACCTGAAGCTAGTGTTAAAGTTTTCCATGAAAAGGATTTTGTAAAGTAACCCTGATACTGTCTTTTCGTCACTAATCTTTCCAGTCCGTCCCCCAGTGGCTCAGCGGTATGTCTGCGGACTTACACGCTAAAATCTGGGTTTCGATATCCGTGGTGGGCAGAGCACAGATAGCGCATTGTGTAGCTTTGTGCTTAGTTCGAAACAACAACAACTTTCCAGTCCTCAATGAGTGATGTCGAGAATGTTGTTTTTTGTTGTTTTGAATAAAGCACAAAGCTACACAATGGGCTATCTGTGCTCTGCCCACCACGGGTATCGAAACCCTGATTTTAGCGTGTAAATCCGCAGACATACCGCTGAGCCACTGGGGGGTGCGATGTCGAGAAACCCACTTGTTCAGAATTTTTTATGCAAAAACGTTTCGCTCTTCTATTTTAAATATTTTCTCAACCCAAACGAGCCGTTTTTGCATAGAAAATTTCCAGTCCTCATTTCCGAAATTATATCATGTAACAACATTTTATTTTTTCTTGTTCCTGGGTAGAAAGTGTTATTTCTCCAATTGTTCATGTCTGAGGTAAATGGAAAATACACATTTTTCTCTTCAAACTTTGCTTTTGTGACCTGGGTTACGAAATTTTAAAATTTACTCATTTTCCAGAACATTCCAGGTAGATTCAGTGCCGAGTAGTTAATAGAGAATTTTCTCGAACTTACAAGGATTTCTAAGAACGTTATAGAATGTTGTAGAACTTACAAGAATTTTTAAGAATGTTGAAGAACTGACAAGAATTTTTCAAGAACCTTTTAGAATTTTCTAGAACTTTCCATAGTAATATATTTACATGGGCTCACCACTCACCACTTCAGTTTAGTTCTAGCTGCCAAAGTGAGCACATTGACCAACATGATTTTGTCAGAGATGGCATCAAGAAGCTGTAAGCATTCTCCAAACGTATTCTACTATGTATGTGGCCAATTTATCAAAATAAGAGCTGGAAAATACTCTGTGACAGCCATTTGCTAAAATTCGTGAAGCCTACAAGACATATTTCGGCATGCCTGCTGGGAATTAGTACAAACCCGGGGCACTTCATTTTACCTGCGGGCACTGCAAAGAACTCTAGAAGGTAAGACGGACAATTTTTGCTTACTTGAGTAGTAAGATTTTAGACCTTTCAAAACTTAAATATCTTTTGATTTATTTTTTTAATCTCGAAAAGTATAGAAAAAATATCACCCAAATTATTTTGCATGAACCGCTTACACATTAGTTTGGATTAAATAAATTTATTCTTCATAATAAAAATTTTATTTTAGGGTTGTACAGAGGCGATAAGAGAGCCATGAACTTTGCTATTCCAAAAATTTGATGTGAACCCACTGATCACTCAATCAATTGCTACTTCTGCATGGTGGACCCTTCCAAATGTCGGACTGGCAAGAATGCATCTGCTATCATATATCCTGACCTATCAGTGCCACACTGCCCTAAGCTCCCTGTACGCACTCCGCCAGAAAGAAAACAGTCATCCTCAGAAGAGAGCAGCAAATCAGAAGAGGAGGTAGACATTGAAGATCCAGATTACAAATTCAGAGATGGAGCTGGTGAGAGAAACCCATATAACTCCAACCAAAGTGTGTTTGTGTTTTTCGTATAGCAAAGCCACAAATGGCTATCTGCTCAGCCCACCGAGGGGAATCGAACCCCTGATTTTAGCGTTGTAAATCTGGAGACATACCGCTGTACTAGCGGAGGGCGCCAACCAAAGAGACCTCAATGAATTTATCAGAGTTTTTGTTTAACAAAGCCGAATGCCGAGTATTTGGCGTCTAGGCTCAAGGAGTGGGATTTGTTCGATGAAAGTGTGCAAGTCGCAAGTCAGAAGAAGCGTTACAGACATTTTTCAAGCTTCTCCACTCGTCAAGATGGGCTCTGCTTCTGCCACAATGTAACTGGTCTGTGCGAGGCAACTGGAATTGTTTGTTTGGAACAGCAGGGACACTACAGCGCACTACAATAAGAAGCACTAGCCACAACGGACCGAGTTCTTTGTGGCGAGGTACAATGTCAAGTGTGAGCCACTAGTGGACGTCCAGAAGGTGTTGTTCCCACCACTGCACATAAAACTAGGTCTTATGAAACAATTTGTTTCAGCTCTTGATAAGGAGTCTGCTGCCTTCAAGTACCTTCAAGACT
Source organism: Carcinoscorpius rotundicauda (assembly GCA_011833715.1). NCBI lineage: Eukaryota > Metazoa > Arthropoda > Merostomata > Xiphosura > Limulidae > Carcinoscorpius > Carcinoscorpius rotundicauda. Next base: position 108,507,346 of record CM022393.1, read on the forward strand.
TCTCTAAGCTGTCTGAGGCAAAGATCAAAGCTGATGTCTTCGTTGAACCACACATAAAGAAGATACTGGAGTGCATAGAATTCCTAAAGAAGCTCAGTAGAAAGGAAAAAAAGCTTGGAGCAGCTTTATTGCAGTGGTTCCGGGCTTCTTTGGCAATCATAAGATCGAAAATTATGTGGAACTGGTTGAAGTTTTGGTAAAAACTATGGCAAAATGGGCTGAAGGATGTCCCTAAATGTCCATATTCTTGACGATTATCTTGATAAATTCAAGGAAAACATGGCAGCATATTCAGAGAAGCAAGGCGAGTGCTTCCACCATGATATATTGGACTTTGAACTACACTTTGATCGTATAACGAAAACATGATTGGAGACTATATTTGGGGCTGATACGTGAAAGTGATTTGCATTACAGTCGCAAATCTCGAAAAACTACTTACTTCTAAACATTTTTGAATAACTTTAATATGAATACACGTAAATCTTGATTAATTTGTTGTTTTATTTAGACCTAATGTGAATAAAAATGTGCAAATTTGCCCGTTTTTACATAGAAAATAGATTACTTTCTAAATTTCAATATCCAGGTCACAAAAGCAAAGTTTGAAAGGAATAATGGCTATTTTCTAAAGTTTTACAATACAAGCAATTAATAAATAACACATACTATCCAGGAACAAATTTTGTGTTACACAGTGTTATTGTTATATACCTTCTTCTTGTGAAAGTCGAAAATATGGCATGTGAGTAATTAATATTTCTATTTACTGCCTTGAAAACTAAGATTGTCTGTAGGAAAACGTTATTCATCTTATATATCATTGACAAATATGCCAGAAAAATACCAGTTCTAAGATTTTGTGTTATCTTACATAACGATTTACTGCATCACCAGCAGAGTAATGGAAGACTTTTGAGAAATTCTCTTACAGCAGAGCAGCTGATGGAAGACTTGATAATTTAATAACAATAAAATGCCTAGTGCTTATTACAATATTTCACATTTTGATACCTTATTTAACAGTAGGGAGACTGTTACACATGTGTCAATTTATTACTTCCATGACCATCAGAGTGAGTGGTAGAAACTTGTAGTAAAGTAACCATTTGATGAATATCTTATAAGTAGAGAAGTGTGAGAAAGACACAATTCACGCATGAAAGAATATTTATATTCATTTTAATAACAGCCTGCAAACCTATTCATTTACCCATTAGAATATTTCGATAATGATTATTTTATGAGAATAATGACCAATGAAAATTATTAAATTATTATTAATGAGTTGTTGTTGTTGTTTTGAATTAAGCACAAAGCTACACAATGGGCTATCTGTGCTCTGCCCACCACTGGTATCGAAACCCAGTTTTTAGCGTTGTTAGTCCACAGACGTACCGCTGAGCCACTGAAGGGGGGCATTATTAATGAGTCTCTTAGTATAATAACGAAGCTAAAAAATTATTCATTTATCATTTCGATATTACGATGATGATTAGCTTATGAGAATAGCAGTGTGTAAAGCTCTACTCGTTATCATTCTATAACAAACAACTCGTTACTTCTGAAAGAATCTGATATTTACCATTTCGATAAATGATATTCTAGAATAATGGCCGACAGACACTATTCTTTTTTCTTCTGGCATTTTAATCTATTGCAGAGTGAATGGTGGAATATTTTATTCATCTAATATCTTGAAAAATAATTTAAGAAAAAACTCCCTCAACTTAGTACAAATTTTTAATCACCTGTACCTTTTTTATGGCAGTACAAGAATACTGGTTAGTACAATACTTCATATCCTTTACGTTTTATGATTGCTCCACCAGAAAAGTCATTCTTGAAAGCTATTACTCGTCCATCATTTCGATAACTACTTTACAATAACAGTAACAAGAGTGAGACTTGTTAATCAATCATCATTTCGGTCAGTGTATTAACCAGTAGGGGAAGCTAATGCAATACTTAACTTACCCAACATTTTGATCACCGCTCTGCGAGAGGAGTTGCTGGTGGAAGACGTCGTGGTCTGTCTGTAATATTTGCTGTGAGTACTTTGTGGGCTGGACCCGTTGTTTGTTTCGTGAGTTGTTTCGTTATAAGACAGTTCTAATGATCGTCGCAGCTGAAGAGCAATTAGCACGTAAAGTATTAGAATTATACTCATAGGGATTATAAAAAAGAAAAGTGTGGAAATTCCAAAAGCATGTTTCAATGGTCTTTTCACTGTGCACACAGCATAGTCAGTGATATCAAATAAGACCACAATACCAAACTGAAACGCTATGGCTACAGCTGCTAGTGCTCCAAGAAACCAGATGATAATGACAAATTTAACAGCTCGGGATAGTTTGGACATTGTATGGGCTCGAAGAGGGTGACAGATGGCTAAATATCGCTCTACTGTAAAAGCGGTGATGGTTAATATGGACGCATTCGTCGAAGTTTCTGAAGTTAGGCCACGAAAGAAACAAAAGAATTCTCCAAAAATGTAAGGATAATTCTCCCAGAGTTGGTACATTTCCTGAGGAAGTCCTAATACTAGCAGTAAGAGATCCGAAATAGCCAAGCTAAAAAGATAGTAATTTGTGGCTGTTTGCATGTGTTTGTTCTTCGCAATTACAACACATGTGCAGATGTTGCCAACTATTCCAGTAGCCAAAATAGATACATAAACGAGGGTCATGGGTACCACGAAGATCAAAGCCTTTCTCTTAGGACCCATGTAGGCTTTATAATTCACCAAAGTGTTATTTGTGCTGACATTTTCTAGCAAAGTTTTCACGCTTTCGGTTGTATCATCTATTATTAATGTAAAGTTTTTATCCTGAAGTGAAAAAAGGATATCTCCCTCCATTTTATGGCACCGTTTGCAAAGATTATTAAAAAAAAATTATAAATTACTAATTTAAAAGTTTGCAAGCCTCTCAATTAAAATGTCACTTTTCACCATGTATTCGGACACGTCAGGTTTGACCACTGAACTCAGTTTTATGAGAAGCTTCAAAAGAGATAAAACAAAACAACAACAGACTGTTCAAAATATTCCCATGTTCAAGTCATTTGAAAATGATATTCTTCTCTTTTTTACTCATACATTCGATAAGATTCAGAACACTGAAATAAGAGTATTACTAGCGGTGAGCAGAATAACGAATAATGAAAGACACAAGCTCACGACCACTATGTTGAACGTCATGAGTCACGTGGCCTGACGAATTTTGACTATTGGTTTTAATCTCAGTAAGGAGGATCTGTAATACGTTTATAATGTTTATTTACAAGTGTTTCTATTATATTTATTTGTAACGTGTATTTTATTAAGAACTATAAAACTTATATATTCACGTAAACGTTCTAAAACAGTTTTACATTAAACTATTGCAAAGCTTTTAATATTTTAACTGCTATTTGTAGGCATGAAACAAAATATGATGAAATTAAAAGAATGTATTTTTTCCCAAATAGTACCGCATAGTTAAAATTCTCTATTGATGTTCCTCAGAAATATCAAGTTTTACACAAGTAAAGCTAATCAAAGCATCATTTCTTTATCAAAAGTACGATGACGAAATGTGGTCTGCGTTGTTTTGTTAAGCACAAATATACATAATAAACTATATGTAGTCTTTTAGTGTTATAATTCCTGAGAATCACCGCTGAGCGTTTGTTTGCATAGTAAATTACTATAAAGATTTATATTTGTCTGTTTACAGTCAAACACAAAGCAACATTATGGGCTACCTGTACTGTGCCTACCACGAATATCAAAACCTTATTTTTAGCGAGAGAAGCCAACAGACATTCCACGGAGTCACTGGGGGAGCTAATAAACAAGAGACCAGTCTTAAGTCTGTCTTAACAATATATTTCATTAATATATATGAAGATAGTGGTTCGTGAATCACATAAAATATTACTTGTAGAATAATCACAAAAACTATGGCTCTTCATTTTCCCAAAACAAGTAAAAGTTGATATTTTATTAGAAACGCTGCCCAGCATGGCCAAGCGTGTTAAGGCGTTCGACTCGTCATTCGAAGGTCACGGGTTCGCGCCAAACATTCTCGCCCTTTCAGCCGTGGGGGCGTTATAATGTGACGGTAAATCCCACTATTCGTTGGTAAAAGAGTAGCCCAAGAGTTGGCGGTGGGTGGTGATGACTAGCTGCCTTCCCTCTAGTCTTACACTGCTAAATTAGGGACGGCTAGCACAGATAGTCCTCGAGTAGCTTTGTGCGAAATTCAAAACAAACAATCTAGAAACGCTGACTAAGAACGACACAGAAAACCATAGTCAAAACTAGCTTTCTGTCACTACAGAAAAATAAAAAAATTCTTCATAAGTAAGGTAAAGGTTCTTTATTTTTTTATTTCGTGCAAAGCTACACAAGGGCTATTTGTGTTAGCCGTCCCTAATTTTGCAGTGTAAGACTAGAGGGAAGCCACCTAGATATCACCACCCACCGCCAACTCTTTGGCTACTCTTTTACCAATAAATAGTGGGATTCGCCGCACATTATAACGCTCCCACAGCTGAAAGGACGAGTATATTTGGTATGACAGGGATTCGAACCCGCGGCTCTCAAATACTACGGGCCAGTAAAGTGAATCTGGCACATTGTTAATTTTCTTTTAATCTTCTTTCAGCAGATACAAAGCTCTTAAAAGACACCAAGCCTTAGTTTTTATAAACGCTAAACACCATATAAATAACATTGTAGTTTATTGTACCTAAAGTGATTTGACTTAATCAATATTATGTTAAATTGTAGTTCAGTAATTTCTAAGTAAGTTAGATGTTAATCAAGTAATAGAATTATTTATTTTTTTATTTTAATTTCCAAACGGAATGCAGTAAACTAGTAATTGCATGTGTACTCATTGTATGGTAATTTATACTAATTATAGTTTTAGCATTTTTTAAAAGTTTTCTTAAAATATTTTTGAATATTAGGCTTTGGAAATTTGCTGTAAATTTTAAATAAGTCTATGTTTAGTTTACTTGTCAAGAAATCTATATATATATTTTTAAAGCACAAATATAAAAAACATAAAGTGTATCAATGTAAAATAGCCACAGTTAGAAATATCCAAAGGATTGGAAATTAATAATTTTGTCGCGAAACAGTGCCACATACGTTCTAGTTTTTAAGGAGAATTTCGAGGCCCGGCATGGCCAAGCGTGTTAAGGCGTTTGACTCGTCATCCGAAGGTCACGGGTTCGAATCCCAGTCGCACCAAACATGTGTGTCCTCTCAGCCGTGGGGGCGTTATAATGTTCGCTCAATCCCACTATTCGTTGGTAAAAGAGTAGTCCAAGCGTTGGCGGTAAGTGGTGATGACTCGCTGTCTTTCCTCGAGCCTTATGCTGCTAAGTTAGCTAGCTCTCGAGTAGCTTTGCGCAAAATTCGAAAACAAAGTAGAATTTCGAAAAATTTGTGTGGGTTTTTCGTATAGCAAAGCCGCATCAGAGTATCTACTGTGCCCACCGAGGGAAATCGAAGCGCTGATTTTAACGGTGTAAACCCGTAGACTTACCGCTGTGCTAGCCGGGACGGCGAAAAATCTGTGTTCTCAACATAAAGATTAAATTATTTGCTTTACTTGTTACAAGAATAATATAAAATAGTTAAACATATCAACACGTCACTGAAAATATCATTTTGTCTTTTTATATTAGTTCGATTTTTAAAATGGATTGTACTTTGTTTATATATTTTCTCATTTTTGCCGAGGAAGCGTTGCAAATTGTTTGTTTTTATGAATTTCGCGCAAAGCTACCAGGAGCTATCTGTGCTAGCCGTCCCTAACTTAGAGTTTTCAGATAAGAGGGGAGGCAGCTAGTCAGCACCACCCACCGACCAATTTTTGGGCTATTCTTATACTAACGAAAAGTGGGATTTTCCGTACCATTATGGCGTTCCCATGGCTGAAAGGGCGAACATTTTTGATGTGACGAGGATTCGAACCCGTGACACTCAGATTACGAGAATAGCGTCCCAACCATGCCTGGCCTGCAGTCGTAAATAATATTTTAAATCAAATATTGCAAAATCTGTTAAATGCGCATTGAAGCACATCTTTATTTACCGTTATAAGCTAAATGCACGTGTCAAAATAAAACAGTTAATTAGACAGATTGATGACACGGACTACAGTAACATATACCATACCACAAACGGATGTAAATCATCGCCCATAAGGATTAAAAACGAGTAGAAAATGTTTATTGAAAGTTACGTTACATTTCCACAAAAAAAGATTAGAAATAAAAGCAGTGCTTTACAGTAAATAACTGTTATGATGCATCTGTTTGTGTAAATCTTAGATTTTACTTACGTGAGTGTGAAATTGCTATGCATGAAGTAATGGATGTAATTATGAAAACACACAGAAGATACATATACAGAAGCTATTAGCAACTATTAATCGCAATTAGACATGTATTTATTAGTGTCACGAAACATGAGCACAGAAAATACAAAAGAAGATGAAATAAGTTGTGCAATTCATGAATAGGTTGTAATTGAACGCTTTGTTTTAATTGAAGTATTAGATTTTGTTTTCATATCACCGTACAGTTTATCAAGGTATGATTTAGAATATTGGTCTGGTTAACTCTTCGCAACACAGTCAATTTCCCTTCTAATCTTTAAATTTTTATTTTAGTTTTTAATTATTCGTTTTTATAATTCTAAGATCCCATTAGTGAACGCAAAAATGTTATGATGTGTCATTACATCCGCCATATATATATAGTGCTGACGAAACCTTTTGCTCAATATCATTGCTCATTAGGTCGGCTGGGATATGACAGACATAGCAGTAGTTCAGGCGTTAAATATATCATCAGTTTTCATGAACAACTTGTTTGAACTAGATTAAAGAAATGTATTGAAATTATTATAAATTTCATTGTAAGTTATTTACAAATCACTCCTTGTGGTATGTCTGCGGACTAAAACCGGAGATTTCGATACTTGCGGTGAGAAAACCACAGACAGCCCTTTGTGTAGCTTTTATTCTTACAAACAAACAATTTACCAATCAAATTTTTACTTTTAAATTTTACCAGCAGATGGCAGTAAATCACTGTTACTTCATTTACCAAAATTGAACCAGTCTAAAACTTTTATCAGACATGATTCATTACGCTCCTTTACATAAACATTCATATTCAACATACACCCAATTTCATGATAATATTTATGTCCTTACATCTTTAAGAATTTAATTCATTTATGTGCGTTACCTTTAATTGTACATTGAAAAACTATAGCTGGTTGTGAAGTCACTCTTATGCATTTATGTTACTGGAAACCGGAGATATTAGTCTTTAAAATACAGAAAAGAATTAAATTTAACTTAGTTTAAGACTGCCCACTACGTTTTCCCGAAGCTTTCCCCCAAAAAGAATTATGTAAAAGAATGATGAAAATAACTGTTTAAATAATACCTGAAGTTAAACAATCCTACATGCATAAAAATTTTAAATGTAGAAATTATTCTGTCAAATGCACTAAAACATAAAACGAATTAACTAACAGTTATGTAATCTGGGTTGAGTACGTAACTAATGGTATGATATTGCCTCCTATTAATTTTTGATAGACCCTGCATGGTCAGGTAAGTTAAGGCGTAATCTGAGAGTCGCGGGTTCTGATCCCGGTGAAACCAAACGTGGAAGCGTTATAATGTGACGCTCAATCCCACTATTCATTAGTAAAAGAGTAGCTCAAGAGTTGGCTGTTGGTGATGTCACTAGATGTCTTCTCTCTAGTCTTACACTGCAAAATTAGGGACGGCTAGCGCAGATAGCCCTTGAGTAGCTTTGCGCAAAATTAAAAAATAACAAATAGTTTTTGATATACTGTTTAATGATTACAGAAATATGTTAAATATTTATTTTATTTTCACCAAAAGTAAAATTGAAAGAAGAATTTGTGACGTCAAAGCCTCATGCATTCCTTAATTTGCCGATCAATCACGGGCCAGTAAACCAAAGAAATTTCTTTTTTGTAGCTTATGAACACTTCCGATAGAAGGGGCTACATCATCTTCCATTCAGGAGTGACGTGATAGTTTATGTTATATGAGTATTCTATATTGATGTAACATTATTACATGTGGTTGCACACGTTAATACTATGTTTTGATGAAGTTGTACAAAACGTTTAACTTTTGTATTTTTTCATAATTGGTTAAATGGCAATGTAGCCTCGAAGTTAATTATTTTTAATTAAGACTGTTATTGCAAAAAGACGCTGCTAAAATATTTTATTGCACTACAAAAACCAAAGCCATTAAATATTCATTAATAATTCTCTCAGTAGTTTTACAATTTTATAACTGAAAAATAAAAAAACTCTGTTTTGCTTTATTATGCGAGAATATTATGATGAAATTCGATAAAAAAGAAATATGTTGAGCCCAATAAAATTGTTCTTCTCACAGATTGGTCTATATTTTGTGTTATAATTTACCCTTTGGTTTGAATGGTGCTAGTACTAACGATTTATTTACGTATTCTGAAAATAGATTCATTTAAAATTATACGTGTTCGACTAGCGTTTAGCCAGTTGGCAATCCTGTATCTTATCAGAAGTAAGACGCCTTCTAAACCCTGGAAAATGATTGGATGAGCAACGTATATCACTTTAAATTTTATTTAAAGAACTTTTGATAACAATAAGCTAATTACATGGTTCAGAACCGAAATGATTTGCACTAAAGTATGCAAGAATGAAAGCAAACTAGCATAACAGGGTATGTAAATATACTTAGTAATTTGAATAGATACATAATCAAAACTAAAATTAAAAATCGTCTTTATCCATTAGATGGATACCTTTGATGCCAATAATACTTCTGACCATAATCCGAAAAATAACTTCATTTAAGGGTATTTGGTTAGATCTAAATCTGCGCAATAAGTCTGTACAAACCTTTTTAGTTTTACAATTGCCATGATATTTTCGCGTTATTTTCCACACCATTTTAAGAACTTAATTTTGATACGTGAGAAAGTGGGTGGTGGATATATTACTAATGAACGAATATTTTATGAAGTAGAGAAATTCATAAAAAATGATACTTAAACTTGACAACCATTTCTCTAATGTATTCCTTCAATGAGAAAAATAATGTAACTTATGGTGGAGACATACGTCTTACTAAAGAGTAACTAGTAAACTCACTAAACCATAGAGCAATATAAAAATTGGAATATCTGAAGTTTTAACTGTATATTTAATGATTCAAATGGTTTATTTTGCAAATTACGAATATTCAAAGTGATACACATATCGGAGTCATAAACAACGATTAATTGTAAATAACTAACCAATTTATCATTATTATAAAACATCAATGCAGAAAATACATAAAAAAACTAAATTGTACGTTGCACTATTGCTTTGTTTTAAATAAAATGTTACATTTCGTTTATATTATCATGAATTTATTCATTAAATCTATATTACTGAAAATATTGATCCAAATGTCATTTACTATACCCTACAATTTGGTTTCCATTCGATCATTTCAGTTTAACTTAAGTCCATTCAGCCTGAGCCGTATCCCACGTATATTCTTTATGCAAGGTAATCACCGTTTCTGATGTTCCATCAGCTCGTTTTGTTTGGAAGTATCATTTCAATGTATTTCTCCATGCTTATAATCATTCTCTTGTTCCACGACGAAACTCTTCCCAGTTCTAAAAGTGCCATCAATTTAGTGCAAATCAAGAAAATCATTAGCTGAGATATATCTCATGTTTTTGCTTTTATGTTCTGTTATCTCTCCTTAGCAAGTTTTGTTTTTAAACATTTATGCATCTACTGAAGCCACTAATGAATATCATACTGTTCTGGAGATAGCGTTTTCACCTATGTTTATGACTAGGTCATTGACAACATTTCTAAAGGATTATTTTGTTTCCCGCATAGAATGCATTGTAAGTTATTAAACAGCAATTTTGAAAAGCTTTGGTTGTCTACCTCTCCCGCATTTATTATAACAGTGCTGATTTCTTTTAAAAATATAGAATTTCTCTTTATTCTCTTACACTGATTAGCGTAAACGAGCGAAAAGTTTGATTCCTGTGTTTTTTATGTGGAACTTATGTCCTGAAAAGTGTGGGTACATACACTACACTACTGCTAGCAATAGCAGAACCGTATTTACTTTTACAGACGTTGTACTGTTATATCATTTTCTAATTCATGTAGCTCATTCTTGTGCAATAGAGGAGGGGGAAATCCCATATATTCGCGTATTACACCCAGTTTATCCACCGTTTCCACAATTATCAACAATATATTTTATTTAAATTATATATTTCAGAAGCACATATAATGCTATTACACGTCGCATATGTCTATTTACTGTATTATTTAAACGTTTCCTTACAATAATTAAATTTTAAATACGTTGCTAATGTAATGTTTGTAGAGTGTATTTTGTTCAATCTTAAATAATTTTTATTGCAATATCTCATTCCTGAAATACTAATCAATGAGCAAACATGAACAAATTCCGATGATTTAGCACATGAACACCATTTTCCAATAAACCACCAGGCTAGTGTTGTTGCGCTAAAGACAAACTATACAGTCCAATGTGTGTGTTTTCTCCTCTATTTAATATCTGAAGCATCGTTCTGACTAACTGAAAATAAGTCATATATTACAAGTAATAAAACATTTTGTAAATATAAAATGATGTAGAAATGGCAGAACAAAAAGAATGCAAAGAAGAATGTGGGAATGATATAGCTATATATAGATAACTCCCTACCTGACCAACCTCGTAACCATTTTGTATTCGTGCATTTCATAATGTAACAATAAAGTTCAATTTTGAAAATCATGTAGTGATGATATATATACAGTTGTATGATCCATATATAGTTTCTTGCATTATTTTTGGCACTATCATCCCTTCATCATTTTACATTTACAAAATATTTTTATTGTTTTGTGACATTTTCCACATGAGTGAAAGTTAGTGTATTCTATGAATATGTGTAACAAAATTTAATATTATGTGTATTGACTTTCTTACCTCTTCATTTCATAAATAACATAGGGTTTTACTTCTTAAAGACACCGATTATACAGCGGACAAAACAATAAGTATTTTACATGTTACAGTCATCTAATGTTCCTTTCTTACTTGCTGGTAATTTTTGTTTCACTCTGTATTTAATCTTTTTCAAGAAACACATTATTTCTATCAAAACTTCAAAGGATAATGATGATATCGTTTATGTTAAAATTATGATATTTATTTACTGCTATAAAATATGACCACGAAATGACATCTTGCACTGCCAATAAACATATATAATGGACTTAGGTTTTAACTTAATGTTAAAATTAAAGAAATGGCATCTTAGCGATCGTTACTTGCTTTTTTTTTGCTTTAATGGGTAAAGAATGAGTTAATAGTGACTGGCAATCATATTTTGAAGTAAAACTCTGTCATTGTTTATTTCTAACATTCATATTTGCATTATTCCTTTGCCATCCTTACATATAGAGTCGACCTACACTTTGTTAATGTAGGTTAAGTTTAATCAGGTACTGTTCGTACTAAGTTGGGCTGTCAAGTTCTCACAGTATACAAATGTTGTTCGGAAATTCACTAAGCGTTTGAAGCTTTATTTGTATATAATAGACTTACATAAACTGGTGCTTCATAGTAATAAATTTGCATACAATAAATATATTATATATATGTAGTGTTTATTTATAGATAAAACTTTATAAAGTTGCAGATAAACGTAAACAGACAACATTTTACCGAATATAATAACAACCAAACCTTCCGTAGATTTCGATAACATAGTATTTTAAAACCTTTCTATATATAGACATGTTTACTAAACCAAAAGTAACCTCAAGTACTGTGGCCAATGAAATAATAATTCATTTAAAAGTTTAACTGAAATTAATAACATGAACATATGATTATGATAGGGACTAACGATGAGACATACTGGCTTGTCGAACTAAAACTACATCTATTCTTCATACTCATAATTAGTTTCTACGAAAGTTTGAACGGTTTTCAGATCATCGTCTTTTACTTCGTCAGATCGCTTACGGCGACCAATTGGCTGTGATTGTTGGAAGGGGATTTGCTGAGATAAAACAAACCAAGTTACTTAAAAACAACTATTTAAAAACATGAACAAATTATCTTAAGTTTTTGAGTCATTTAAACAATAAACAGTACAAGATAGATTCTGAAATAGACTCAGCAACAACTGTTATAATATCTACTTTGAAATACATTTAGCAACCGTTATCATGTATATTGTGAAATACACTTGGCAACTGTTATGAGGCATATTCTGAAATAAAATTAGCAGCCTTTGTAAGATGTATTCTAAAATACGCAATTTTCTGTTACCGAACTTAGAGTGAATATCGTACGTTTTGTCAAAAAGTTTCGCTGTACTAATAATATATTGTTTTGTACCATGTATTTTATCCAATAAAATGACAGTGATAGAATATGTGATGGTGATGGGTCTTGTGTAGGTGAGTGTTCACAATGTATCATTGTTAACGTTAATAGAATATAGCTGCAAAATATAAGTTAATGCTATAAAAATTGGTTGATAAAATTTTAAACTAATTAAAAACCACATAAAACTTGTATGAAACAATTCCTATCTACACGTATTTTGTGTGAAAGACTTAATTATTTGAAACAAACATCTTTATAAACAATCAACATTTTATAAAATAGTTTCATGTACATTTATTTTTCATTTAAACTATTGAACATATTTTCGTAACACGTAAAATAACTCACATTTAAACAGGTCGTCAAGAGGCAGAAAGCTTGAGTTTGCGTAGAATTCACAGGTAAGGCTGTCTGTAAAAATCCATATTAAGTTATTTATAAGCAAACTTATGGAATTATAGATGAAAAAAATTTGAAGTTCTATAAAGATCCACAAATGATCTTCATTTTTATTAACTATGTAAATTTTATATGGAAAGTGATATAAATATATATATTTTTTGAAAGCGATAAAAACAACAAATGTCTATATGTCTATATATTAATTTTCTTTAGTAACTTCCATTTACGTGTGTTTTTTTTATTAATTTATTGCAAAATAAAACATTTATATATTATTGTTAGTTAATACTTTTATGAATTACTGTAATAACTGAAAGAAAGACGTCTAGATAATATGTGCAGTTGCAAAACGAAAAGAAACTTGTAAAGTGTTTCATAAGCGTAAATGGTTTTTATTGGAGACTTTGTAAAGTCAGCAACAATGATATAAAATATTCAGAGTAAAGTCAGCTTATGACAAAATATAAACGAATAAATTCTAAATAAAATAAATAATTAACCTTTGCTTGAAGAAATCGATTTGACTAGTGAATATTTTTGGTAAAAATTTACACTATAATAATTAAACAATTTTACACTAAATACTTTAAAAGTAAACAAGATCCTCTCGTGTTACAAAAGAAAAAAACGTATATACACTTCCTTCATAACCATCTCAGAAATATTAATATTGTAACTATTCAGCGTCAGCAAAACAGAGACACTTCTTACCATAATATTAATTTTCAAAAGCAGGTAGATGTAAGTTCTATGTTAATACTGGAGTTTGGACTTATTGCTTTAAAAACGTCAGCCAATCTGCTTTATACAGAATTCTAAATGTTTAAAAAGTTTATAAAATGTGATTCTCACATATCGTTTAATATCAATCTACCACGATCTTCTCTGAGAATAAATTATTTGTTTCATTTGTTGTACTTGCATTTACCATAATACCAAGAAAGGGTATCAAAATAAAAAGTCTCGGTATAGCGATACTGCTATGCAATACCAATATCGTATCGTAGAGCTTTGACACGATACGTTATATGTATCTTCACGAAATTATAAGGTTTAAGTAAACGTTATAAGATTAAAGCTCATGTTAAGATTTAAAACATTTTTCTCCATCTAAAACAAATTTCTTTAGCGTGATTTTTAAAACCTCCCAAATAAATTTTCAACTTTTTCGATAAATCTTCAGATTTTTTCATTACCCTAAATTTACATAAAATTGGTTATTTTGACCAGCCTCGTAACCGTCACAAAAAATCAAAATTATTCTTTTTTCTCTAAAATTTTTCAACGTATAGCAAAAAATTACATTTGCTTACACTAAATAACTTAAAGCTCTTAACATTATAATCTGATTCTAATAAATTTTACTGTTTTATTACTAGCTTCGATTGTTTGTTTTCGCGCAAAGCTACACAAGGGCTATCTGCGCTAGTCGTCCCTAATTTAACAGTTCAAACCCACTTTTGGGCTACTCTTTTACCAACGAATAGTGGGATTGACCGTCACATTATAACGTCTCCACGACTGAAAGGACAAGCATGTTTGATGTGACGGTGATTTGAACCCGCAACTCTCGGATTACGAGTCGTGTGCCTTAACCACCTGGCCATGCCGGGCCAGCTGTCTAAGAGAATTGACAAATATGCTAAAATCAGCAACAACCAAAAAAAGAAAACTTACCGCTCCATAGCACGTGTTCAACTGAAAGTAAAAAATAAAGTTCTTCTTGAGTCTCGCAGACTTATAGTACATCTAACAGTCAAGCAACTAGAGATAGGGACTAATTATAAAATACAGCTATTATAACTCTAAATAATATCTATTTATTAACTCGGTGTTTAAGGATAAATTATACAATTTCTTGAAGTTCAATATTACTTTTTATAATGGACAAGGTCTAAGTAAATAACATTTCTTATAATGCACATGAATCTAAAATAAGATCAGCACAGCTAATCTGCTTATACATTGGAGTAAATTTATTTCCATATTTTTATATTTAAGCGTTTATGAAACAAAAACAACATCTACGACAGTTCGATTGCATTAGATTTTTTGTCATAATTCGATATTATTTAAGTTTCACTTTGACATATATACAGCTTTTATATATTCTAATAATCTTCCTTTGATAAGAAATAACCAAACACCGTCTCTCGTTTGAAAAATAAACATGTCCACCATATTAATGTCTTACGCTAAGACATAAGAACGATGTTTTGCCTTCCTTTAGGCCACAGTTTCAGAAACCGTCGTCCGATGTTTCTGTTTATCGGCTATCCTGGCCTTCATCAACCAAGGATTATTTTAATGCTTTGTTTCGTTTTGGAATTTCGCGCAAAGCTACATGAGGGCTATCTGCGCTAGCCGTCCCTAATTTAGCAGTGTAAGGCTAGAGGGAAGGCAGCTAGTCATCACTACTCACTGCCAACTCTTGGGCTGCTCTTTTACCAACGAATACTGTGATTATAACGTCCCCATGGCTGAAAGGGCGAGCATGTTTAGGGCGACGGGGATTCGAACTCTCGACTCTCTATTTTAATTCAATAATTACTCTTCAGTTTTTCAGAAGAGTGTACTTGAAGACAGTCATCACTTTGTACATATCCACACTTTCAAAGTTCTTCCATTGCTAATTTAGTTTTTAAATTACAGGTCTTCAGTAGCACTTTTTCAGAAGTATGTAATTTATAAGTTTTTGTCATCAGTAATGTATTGTTAAAAAGAACTCACCGTATTAGTAAATGTTTGCCCACCAATGCATCTGACACAGGAGCTCTACATCGAAAAAAAACCACAAAGCATTTGCGTGTAATTAAATAAATATATCTGATAATATTAAAAGTATTTTTAAAAGAAGTTTGTAAAATAAAAAACTGAATTAAAAATGATATTTACAAATCAAGAATATATCATTTTTCTTTTTTTTTTTACTTTCATTTCAAGATACTTTCTTACCGTGTGAAAGCACTTGTAAAGAATATTGAACTAACTACAATTTGCATGAAAGTTTCCCCTTCCTTCCTTTTTATTACGAGGTTTGTGCTTAAACATGGAATATTATCAAATTTTAACGTGTAAATGCCCAGAAGTTGTCTGCACATTTTAACTCCTAGCGGCATTGAAAAAATACATTTTAGTCAGCATCGTCTGAAAATCTTTTCAAATATTCCAGATTATAAATATTTTGTGAAAACATAATAGTCTGTTATTTTTCTTTGTTTTTTTTTAACTTTTGCATTTGAAATGTGTTTTGTCATAACCAACAAAAATTTGTAAAGTGCCAGAAGATATGATGACTTTCGTAAATTATTGTTACATATCGGATGTTTTGTAATATTTCAATTACATCATAACAACGGAAGTGACTTTTGAATCCTCCGGCATACATCTTTAAAAAATGTGTTCAAATAACGACAAACGAAAGATAGTTCATAACCTACCTGCAAGCCTTGAACCATTGAGTTGACACAAACTTGCATAGTCTGTAATACATTTATAACATATCTGTATTTAATACTGCACAAACACATTCAACAAGCTATTGCAATTTATCCAAATATATAGATTTTTCATTAACTGAAGCATAAACTTAAAATAAGTAATGTTTTATTAAATAGCCAGTTTTAATCGTTAAAATATTTATGTCGATAATGTTTACAAACTCGTCAATATGTGTTCTTACCTTTACAAACCAGTAAAAGTACAAACTTACCGTTACGAGTCAATCAGTGATTAAACTCACCTTTGCAAACCAATAGATGTATAAAATTGCTTTTAGAAATTATTCGTTGCATAAACCTCACTAAAAAAGTCAATATTTTGTTTTTTATTCAAAAACAACAGTCAACATATTGTTTCATTCATGCTAGCTAGGTAATATATTGTTTTTACTTTATAAGAAAGTCAATATATAAACTGATCTTTACAAGTAAATTAACTGTTTGGAAGCTACTGTTAGAATATCGTTTTATTCATTCATGCTTGTCAACACATATTTTTAACCTTAGAAGTTGGTCAATATGTCGCTTTCTTTTTATCCGTTATTCAGCATTCAGTTTTCTTTTTACATGTTAATCAATTTAATAATTAGAATAAACAAATAAAACGTTTTTGTATTATGTTCCGTTTTTTTTCAAACAACAAATCTCATTAGATTCACTATTTGAAACGCTTTTTGTTAACAATAAAACTAGTTGATACAAAAATCAAGTTCATAATGTAGAAGCTACAAGTTGCTTGCTTAAATGTATATATACTTCAGCAATAAGCGTTGAAACTATACGTCATGAACTTTACACATGCTCGGAATGTAGAAGTTATACATGTATGTACATGTATATACGTCAGCAATGTACGGTCAGATTGTTGAAGTTATACGTTACACGTTTATTACATATACTTTCTTTTACCTGTCTCTTTCTTTTTATAAAAATATATCAACTTTCAAATTTTAACAAAGAACACACAAAACTTATCACCACCAACCTGAAAAATTGCGGCAGTCATTACGAAAATCGACAAAATACAGATAGCAAAGAAGACCTTTCTGTTCATCGTGGAAACAGTTTACCTTAAAAATTAAAAAAATCAGCTAATTTATTTGCATGAAGTACAGTCCCACACATATATTATTTTTTATGCAAGAATACACACACACACACATATATTGTTACTGTGAAAAAAACTCGGCCCCCGGTGGTTCAGCGGTATGTCTGCGGACTTATAACGCTAAAACCCGGCTTTTGATACCCGTGATAGGCAGAGTATAGATAGCCCATTGAGAAGGTTTGTCCTTAATTCAAAACAACAACAATTGAAAGAAACTTACTCCTAGTACTCTTACTTAACAGTTTAAAATTATTCATTGCTTAATCTTTGTAATTATTTGCAAGTTTAGTGAATGTTTTAAAAGGTTTGTTCCTGTTTGAATTTGGTGCAAAGCTATACTAGGGCTATCTCGCTAGCCGTCTCTAATTTAGAAGTGTAAGTCCAGAGGGAAGCCAATTAGTCACCACCACCTTTCGCCAGCTCTTGGGATACTCTTTTACCAATGAATAGTAGGATTAACAGTCACATTATAACGCCCCCATGGCTGAAAGGGCTAACATGTTTGGTGTGACGGGGACTTGAAACCGCGACCCTTAGATTACGAGTCTAGCGCCATAACCACCTGGTCATGCCGGGCCCATTTTAAAAGGATACAGTTTTACGCTTTGATTGAATCGTTATTGTTGTATTCAGTTTATTAGCACAAAATTACCCATTGATAAGCCTTATCTAATTTTAACTTGACGTAAACTGCAGGAAAAAGTAATCAACACTATCCACCTTCAACAGTTGAGATAGTACAGTTGAATAGTGGGATTTAACCATCACCCTTATAACGCAACCACAGTCTCAATATGCGGAGAGCAATTTTGCTGTAACAGAATTCGAATTATACATCCTCGGATTAACAGCTCAGCATGTTAAGGGCCTGGCATAGCCTAGCGCGTTAAGGCGTGCGCTTCGTAATCTGAGGGTCGCGGGTTCGCGCCCGAGTCGCGCCAAACATGCTCGCCCTCCCAGCCGTGGGGGCGTTATAATGTTACGGTCAATCCCACTTTTCGTTGGTAAAAGAGTAGCCCAAGAGTTGGCGATGGGTGGTGATGACTAGCTGCCTTCCCTCTAGTCTTACACTACTAAATTAGGGACGGCTAGCACAGATAGCCCTCGAGTAGCTTTGTGCGAAATTCCAAAACAAACAAACAGCATGTTATTTACTAGACCTGTTCCGGGCCCACTAGTTTTAAATTTATACACTAGAGGGATTGACTTAGTCAACATCACTCTTGGGCTACGCTTTCCTAACCAAACAGAGTGACTTGACCATTACTCTCATGCTGTACTCAGCAAGGTCTCAAAGCAGTTTGTTTGTTTGTGTATGTGGGGGGACGGGACGCTAACAGTAAAAACGTCGGATTCACAGTCCACGTACGGTAACGACTGAACTACGCCGTGCCCAACGAAATTATTCAAGCTGTCACGTGCATCAGATTAGCCTGATTCATGTTTTTAGACAGGTCTGGTTATCTGATTGATTGAAGAATATTTTAGATCTCATCAGCAAAACGCTTAAATATACCACGCGCATTGTAGAAAGTAACAACTATGTAATTTTGTTTATACAATGTTAAAATATTATCCACAAAAGTTCTAGTATTAATTATTATCTTTTTGTTATAGTAAACTAATAAATAAATAAAATTCAATGAGGTATCACATACTAAACTACAACGTAGGTTATAAATTTTTCATGTGTTATACTCACTTTTACTGGTTCTAGGGAAAATCTTTCAGTGTGGTCGTGCAATTAGTCTTAGCCTACAGTTGATCGACTGTTCATTTTATAGGTATTCTCTGACCCACGTGATATAGTTCCTGATTCTGCATTTAGTGAAAACAAATCACATAAACGTAATTTTAACCATCAACAAGGGCTGTTGGGTCACGGGGTTAAACAATTCATTGTTCTATATTCATTTACCGACAAAACTGTTCCTTCCGCGTCTACATTTATCGTGTAGAGTTGTTGCTACGTAAAAATCTTTACATACCAAAATAGGTAGAACAATGAATTGCTACGTAAAAATCTTTACATACCAAAATAGGTAGAACAATGAAAATACCCCGGTTTCTTTAATGGAACTGTCTGAGATAGTTGGTAGAAGGATCTGTCGGACACTTTAATGTGACTGGAAAATAAGAAGGTTTGGTTGTTTTAGCGCAAAGCTACACAATAGTCTATCTGCGATCTGTCCACCATAGGGAATCGAAACACAGGTTTTAGTGTTGTAATTTTGAAAGTTAACCCACAGGGGTCAAAACGTAAAAGGACAATTAATTCGACGACTTTAAGCTTAATACAACATACTCTACCAAGAATTCCTTAACTAGATTTCACTCTGCCTGATTTGATATACGTTTCAATTAACTTCAAAATATGAAGCTCTAACAAATTTATTTTTAATTTAATATTGAAATTTACTTATTTATTTATATAATACGATTTCTTCTAGAAGTAATGCTGTTTAAAAACATATCTAGGCCCCCAGCGGTATGTCTGCGGATTTACAACGCTACAATCCGGGTTTCGATACCCGTGGTGGGCAGAGCAAAGATAGCCCATTGTGTAGCTTTGTGCTTAAAACAAAAAACAACAACATAAAATACACATCTATCAAAAATATATTAAACAATTTCTCAGCTTGAAGAAAAAAGTGAGCTGAATTTTGTTGGCTGAGGACTGGTGCTTAAGACTGCTAGTAACAGGACCCTTAAGTGCTTGTAATCTCTAGTTCTATGAAAATAGATAAATCACGCATACCGACAATACTCAGAAATACTCCAAACATAGCTTAATATGCAAATACATCATATTGCAGTTGAAACAAAGAGCTGGTCCTACTAAACTACAACAGTTCTGCTTCATTCCATTTTCGTCGTATTGTTTTTCTTTCATATTGAATGGTTAATCACTTCAAACATTTGTTTGTGATCACATATGAAAAAAGAAGCTAGTTAAACTTTTCTGTCGTTCCCCAATTTTATATAAGTTTATATATAAATGATATTTACAAGTTTAATTTCAAACTGTGAAATTCAAAATTAAGCATGCAAAATATTTTTTATTCGTACAGTTAATTCAGTTAATTTCAACCCCTTAAATACAATTGAATTATTAATTAAAAATAAACTGAATTATAACATTTTTTATCTATTACATTATCCCTTAGATCAGGAGTTCCTAGAGTAGGGGATCTGAAAATGGTTTTAGGAGGGTCACAAAACACACAAAACGTTTCCACTAAAATGACCATGATATCTGAATAGTGTTGTAATAGTATCTATTGCTCTTCCTAGTTATGATGTAGGTGCTGGTTCGTTTGGAGTTTGCTTCATTTCAGTATTCATTTCTTCGATGAAATTAGTTGTACTGGTCAATGTGTCACAGTCTACCTTCTTAATTAGCATTTGCCAAAAAATATAACAAGTACACAAGAGTAAAATTGCACAGTTTTTAATGTCATTACCTGATATTAAAAATCAACATAACGTAAGCATCACATATTCACTACTTAGAATACAAGTTATTGTAACATTTGCATCAACGGACTTAATGATGCCAAAGTAAACGGGCGAAAAATTCTTTATGTGATTGGATTAGTTTTTTACAGTGAAGTGATTAGCGAGTAAAAGCAGACTTTACTGTACAAAATTATTAAAGCTAGTAGCCCTGTTTTAATATTAATATATATCCAACTTTGTGAAGAACATGCAAAGAGATGACCTATACATTCTTATATAGTACTATGCGATGTTTTTCAGCGGTAATATACCTTGAATGCAGTAGATAATTATACTATCATTGTCATGAAACTTGGTACGTGTATCTTTCCTACACATGTGCTCAAAGCGTTTTATTTGTATTTCGCGTAAAGCTACTCAAGGGCTATTTGCGCTAACCGTCATTAATTTAGCAATGTAAGACTAGAGTGAAGGCAGCTAGTTATCAACGCCTACCGCCAACTCTTGAGCTACTGTTTTACCAACGACTAGTGGGATAAACCGTTACATTATAATGCCCTCAGTCTGAAAGGGCAAACATGCTTGGTGCGACGGAGATTCGAACCCGCGACCCTCAGATAACAAGCCGAACGCCTTAAACCACCTGGCCATACCGGGTCCTGTCCTAAAAGCGATACAAAACTAAATGATTAATGATAAAATTTTAGTAGTGACCAGGGTTGTCCGTTGCCTTAAAAAACGACTGTGTAGCTAAAGTATGAATTATTGGCTGCTTTTTAACTAGTTTTTTTATACAATAAGCTACAATGTTTTTAACATAAAATACATTACTGGCTATTTGCACTCTTTCCACCACAGGAAATGGAACTCCAGATTTAAGCATTGCAAGTCCGTAAACTTACTGCTAATCCATTAGGAGTAAATTTGTTGCTTAAAGTGTGGGTAGTTTCTTATAGCAGTGGCACATAGGACTATCTGCCGTGACCACGGAGGAAAACGAATCACTGATTTAGCGTTGTAAATCAGTAGACGTATCGTTGTACAACCGGAAACAGTTACTTAAAGGAAAAAGACAAATGCATCACTTTTCCTGAAAATTAGGTTTTTATATATAGTTTTCATTCACAACTTTATTTATCTTAAAAGTAGTATTCTATAATTTCACCAATTTTATTGTTCTCACGGGCAGGTTTCTTAAAATATTAATAAAGAATATTTGCTACATTCATTCAACAAATTAAGGGTTAAGTGATCATAATGTGTTGATTAAAATGCGATCTAATTACATCATGTGATGTGGAATTTATAAGACAGAGAAAAGACTATAATAAGCACACGTAGGTTATTTTCTTTGCATCTGTCGTTATCTTGGCCCTTTTAAATTGTCCTCAGCGATATTTGAAAATACGAAAATAAGTTTGAGAACTTCGACAGACTGCAACTTGAATGAAAACAGAAGGACGTTTCGGCTTCTACACTGAGGACTTTTTCAATACTTCCCATTATCATTCAACAATTGGTTACAGTCCATCAAGGGCCCGGCATGCCTAGGTGGGTTAAGGCGTTCGACTCGTAATCTGAGGGTTGTGGGTTCGCATACCATCACGCCAAACATGCTCGCATTTTCAGTCGTGGGGGCGTTATAAAGTTACGACCAATCCCACTATTCGTTGTTAAAAGAGTAGCCCAAGAATTGGTGGTTGTTGGAGATGACTAGCTGTCTTCACTTTAGTCTTACACTGCTAAATTAAGGACGGCTAGCACAGATTGCCCTCGAGTAGCTTTGTGCGAAATTCAAAAATAAACAAACAATCCATCAAAGTTCTCTAACAAACTGTATCTACTCTACCTAAATATTTACTGAAAGTATAGTGATAATTCATGTTTCCTAAAGAAATGTGTGACTGCTAAGATATAATCTGTAAATAATTAACATTAAAATGTGTACGAGATGTTTCACTTATGTATACATAAAGAAAGCATAGCCTTGTTTTATTTATGTTCCTCAATAGCTGTTGTTAACGAAAACATCAATGAATGTTTATCTGTAGTTTTTAGCTATTAAAAGTAATTCAATGGTTCGGCGAAAAGCAAAGATTTACAACGATAAAACCAGGTTTTGATTTCCGTGGTGGAAATCATTATATATTTTTTTGCATAATAACAGACAAGCACAAGCTATGAAAATAACAAATCAGTTTATCTTGTTTTCCAAATTAAATAAAAATCCCTGTTTTAACATGATTGTTATACAACTAATAACATCCTAAATACTGTTCATATCATGGTCTGGTCACCAAACTTCTGAGTCCTTCTTGCAAATTACCTTACTTCCTGGTTCAGAAAGTCCACCGCTGATGTAATTGAAAGTGTGAAACACGGAAACCATCGAACTTACTTCCTTTATTTCAACCTATATTTGATAGTAACACTTGTTTATCGGCTAAATATCCGGTCTTAAGTAAAAAGAAAAAAAAATGAAAGGGGAAGGAAAAGGAAGGGCGTGTGTTTTTACATGCGTGATTTTCAAAAACGATTTTGTTTTCATGAAATATGTCAAGCACTAGTCTGAATAGAAAACAAAATTTCGGGTTATGCTGACGCTTATGAAGATTTTATGTTATAAGATATATATAAATTATTCCGTTTATTTGTACTACATGCTGTCGTCCCTAGTTTTGAGCTATTGATAGGAGAGAAAGCAGGCAGTCAGCACCATCCTACTACCGACAAACCAATCTAGAGGAACTGTCTGTCATTCCTATAACGCGCCCACAGTTTAAATTGCTTAGAATATTGTGTTGTATCACACAGATTAAAATTCAGTTCAATTAGCCCCAAAATACAGAGTTATATCATCAGAAGAAAGTGTTTATGTTAAGTAATGTACTGTTATAACACTGTTTGATTTTCAATTTCTAAATGATCGATCGGAACGCCTATGTTAATTGAAACTACTTAAATTTTAAGAAAATAGGTTTCTTTGCGAAGATATAATGACCTTTACAAGCCTTTAAAATTTGTTTATCATCATATTTTCGTTAGTAAAAAAATTCTTTACGCCTTACAACAAGTGTTTACAAAACACTGCTTAACCAGATCAGATTTCTTTCAAAATATAAGGTATTGGTTGTTCAGGTAATTAAAACGCTTCTAACTGTAGCATTTATTCTTTTTATAGAGAAAAAATAACACTAAAGAAATAGTAATAAATACGATAATACAATAAACCAAAGGAACTGATTCTGTAAACCAGCAATGAAGCAACACTAAAGAATTAGTAACAAATGCGGTAGTTGAAGAAACTAAAAGGGATAGATTCTGTAAACACGTAACACAAAAAAACGCTTTCGCAAATTTGAATCCACGCATTGATCGTGCATATTTAAAATGAAAATCAAATAACAATTAATTTGTTATTTGTTTGAAGTTAAGCACAAATTACACAATGGGTAATCTGTTCTCTGCCAACTACAGGTATCGAAACCGGATTTCTAGCGTTGTAAGTTTGCAGACGCTCCACCGAGCCACTTGAGAACATAAGATTTAGAGATTTTTATTCCAGCTGACGTCAATGTAACATCACCATTCTAGTGCCTGAAAATACAAACACTTAACTGAAATAAACTTTCTTATGTACACTAACTTACTATTGTACAAAGCGAAGTCATTTTAAGGTAAGATGAGTTTGTTTGTTTGTTTAATTTTGCGCAAAGCTGTTCTACGGCTATCTGCGCTAGCTGTCCATAGCTTAGAAGTGTTAGACTATAAGGAGTCAACATTATCCACTACCAACTCTTGAGCTACCCTTTTAGCAATGAAAAGTGAGATTGTCAGTTACATTATAACATCTCCACAGCTGAAAATGTTAGTATGTCCGGTAACAGAATCAGACTCAAGACTTAGATTACAAATGAATCACCCTAACTACCAACCCATGCCAGTCCTAACTACCAACCCACGCCAGTCCTAACTACCAACCCATGCCAGTCCTAACTACCAACCCACGCCAGTCACTTTAGGAAGCATGTTAAACAATCTCATAGGGTTAATTACTTTTCAAAACAATTTCTGACTTAATACGAGCTTCCAAGAAAAATGATTTAAAATTAAATTTTCATTACACTTTCTGTACTGTACAATGAAATGCTACTAATGAAGCTTTTGGTTTGTCTGGCTTGACTGTTTTCAACGCTTTTTTTTGCATTTATAAACATTTTATCAGTAAATGAAAAATATGCATTTGTTTACAACCAAATTATGATTTTTTTACAATTAGCCCTATGATTCTTATTTCAAAACATTTTAAACATATTTCTGTACACAAAGGAATAAAGTGATTAATTGTACGTGTTTAAACAGTATCTTCATTATATATACAGTATGTTTATTGTATACGGTATCTTCATTATATATAGTATGTTTGTTGTATATAGTATCTTCATTAGATATATATAGTAAGTTCATTGTATACAGTATCTCTATCATGTATATAGTATGCTTATTCTTTTGTTTGGATTTAAGCAGAAAGGTCCACAATAAGCCAAGAGCATCATGCAAAACACGAATATTTAGACCTTATATTTACCACTTTAAGCTCATAAGTTTATTTCTGAGTCACAAGGCCACATAATTTTTTGTTGTTATTAACAAAATTACAGAATTCGTTATTTGTGTTCTGTTCACCGCTGGTGTCAAAATTTGGTTTTTTAGCGTTTTAAGCCCTTAAATTTTTCAGCTAAGACACCAGGAGGGGTAGCAGGGATCCAGTACAATATGCATCGTATTTGAGAATCACTAAAATGAACATGGTGAACCTAAATACACAAATGTTTAACTTATCCTTAAGTTTAGCTTTTAAGTCCCTCCCTTCAATGGCATAGTGGTATGTCTGCGAATTTATCACGCTAGAAACAAGATTTCGATACCCGTGGTAGGCAGAGCACAGATAGTCAATTGTGCAGCTGTGTCCTTAACTTCAACCAAAACACATTTAACTTTTCATGCAGTAATTCGATAACAAAAGTCAATGCACTTTGGAAATTATTTTTTGTAGTCATGTACGCAACCTAGAAACATACTGTTCTGTACAATAAACTCGCACTATAATTCTTCCTGTGTAAATTTGTTTGTCGACTACCACTGCACATTCATTTCCCCAGTATACAAAAGTATTTCCGAAATACAAGTTAAAACTGACAATACGTCCTAGCTGGGCCACACCTGGCTGAGTATTACATGTAAAAGCCTATTTTAGCTGATACAAAACATACAACCAGAAATTACAATAAAAATTAGGTTAGTGATTTCAACACCATGATGTCCTAAAAATATTGTCAAAGCTATTTATAGAAGTAAAAGTTTAACCAGCCAGCCAACAGAGAATCCTATCTGACTTCCATTGGTTCAAAATGTAAGTATACTTTTGTAATTGTAACCTTAAACATGGCACTAAGTTTACTTTCTGCAATAATTCAGGTTGACAAGACACGTTGTGGAGAGATCAGTGAGTATATATAATATATACATATATATTGCTCTAACTGAAGAACATAGAAATACAACTTTTAATACAATAATTTTTAAGGGTGGGGAATTATCAACTACTAAAAAGCAAAATATATTTGATTTTTCTTACGGTTTTCATGTGAAAAATGCAGTAACTTACTCTCACAAGTTTAAACCTTCTGTCCATTATGGAACCAAAGACTGAGATAACTCATTTAATGAAATCTCTTGTTTTATTATAATTTGGTATCGATATATAAGAAAAAATATGTACGTATGTCTCTATGATGATATTACATCTTGGGATTTCGTGAATGTGAGTTAAGTCCTGTAAACCTTTTATATTTTTTTAGTTAAAAAAGTTAGAATTGCCTTTTCTAAAACCGCCACCTATCTTGCTTGTTTAATTTTACCAAATATCTTTATAATATAAGTGATAAACCTTTTCAACCCCAATTATTGATGGTAAAAATGCCTTTGCTGTTTTAAGACTATATTAATTATATTAATTAAATGCCACAAAACATATGAGTGAGCCAATTAAATCTCTTTATATGTATGAAACGTATAATTTATCATTTTAATCGACAGAGGACGCGATCAGGTTCAAACCTGTAACAAGTAAATCAGTTTATCCTATACTGGAAGTATACTCTGATAAACAGTAAAATCTTAAAAATAGCATTTTTTAAAAAATCATTTGACTAGTTTGGTTGTTTTTAAAAAGAAGGCTACACTTGGTATCTGCTGTATCCACTGAATGAAAAAAGCCCCGAATTTTATCATTGTAAGGCTGTAAAGTTACTTTTTCTCGCTAACAGACATTATTTGATCAAGCAAAATTGATCATGTAACAGTCTTGCTGCCAGAAAATGACTGGAAAGCTCTATTTCTGCTTTGGTGTTGGTTTCATATTTATTCAGAAGCAGCCACATACTTTCCAAGCTACTAGAAAATGCATTAGAATGCAATTCAGTATTAATGTTCATTTATTGAAGATTAAAGACTTAACATATGTGATTTTATTTTTTTAATTGTTGTCGTATAAACCTGAAGTATTTCTAAAGTATTTGATAACACTATGTTACAAAATCTTTACTTTTCTTGTTCCTAAGCAGAAAATGTTATTTCCCAATTGCTTATACCTAAGGAAACAGAAAAAGACCTATTTTTCTCTTCAAACTTTGCTTTTGTGACCTGGGTAATAAAAATTTCAAATTTACTCATTTTCCAGAACATTCCAGGTAGATTCAGTGCTGAGTAGCTGACAGAGAATTTTCTCGAACTTACAAGAATTTTCGAAAACTTTCTACAATGCTGTAGAACTTTCAAGAATTTTCCATAGTAATAATCAGTGATGAAAATCTACTTGTAGAGAAAAATATGTATGTAAAAACGGGTGGTTAGGGTTGACAAACTACATAAAACATTTTCTCAACTCAAGCCAACCGGTTTTACATATATATTTCCATAGTAATATATATGCAGGGTCTTACCACTCACCACTTCAGTTTAGTTCTAGCTGCCTAAGTGAACACATAGATCTATCTGATTTTATCAGAGATGGCATCAAGAAGCTGTAAGCATTTTTCAGGCGCATTCTGCTATGTATGTGGCCAATTTATGAAGACAAAAGCGAAAAAGTACTCTGTTACAACATCTGATAAAATATGTGAAGCTTACAAGGCATATTTCGGCATGCCTATCGGGATCAGTACAAACCCTGAGCACTTCATTTTACCTGCGGGCACTGCAAAGAACTCTAGAAGGTAAGACGGACAATTTTTGCTCACTTGAATAGTTAGATTTTATATTATACAAATTTTAGACCTTTCAAAACTTAAATATTTTTAATTTCCAAAAGTATAGAAAAATATCACACAAAATATTTTGCATGAACCTCTTACACATTAGTTGTGGATGAAATACATTTATTCTTCATAATAATTTTATTTTGCTCTTTTGCACGGTGGCACAGAAGGGAAAGAGAGCCATGAAGTTTGTTATTCCAAACATTTGGCGTAAACCCACTGATCACTCAAGTAATTGCTACTTCTGCATGGTGGAACCTTCTAAACGTCATTCTGGCAAAAATGCATCTGCTATCATGTATCTTGACCTTTTATCATCAATCGCTCCAGTGTCGCACTGCCCACTACTTTCTGCACCCACTCTGTCAGAGAGATAACAGCCATCCTCAGAATAGAGCAGCAAATCAGAAGAGGAGGTAGATGTTGAAGATCCAGATTACAATTTCAGAGATGGAGCTGGTGTGAGAAACACATACAACTCCAACCAAAGAGACCTCAATGACTTGATCAGATATCTTGGTCTAACAAAGTCAAATGCCGAATATTTGACGTCTAGGCTCAAGGAGTGGGATTTGTTAGATGAAAGTGTGTAAGTCGCAAGTCAGAAGAAGCGTTATAGACATTTTTCAAGCTTCTTCACTCGTCAAGATGGGCTCTGCTTCTGCCACAATGTATCCGGTCTGTGCGAGGCAACTGGAATTGTTTATTTGGAACAGCAGGGACACTACAGCGCACTACAAAAAGAAGCGCTAGCCACAACGGACCGAGTTCTTTGTGGGGAGGTACAATGTCAAGTGTGAGCCACTAGTGGACGTCCAGAAGGTGTTGTTCCCACCACTGCACATAAAACTAGGTCTTATGAAACAATTTGTTTCAGCTCTTGATAAGGAGTCTGCTGCCTTCAAGTACCTTCAACACTTCTTCTCTAAGCTGTCTGAGGCAAAAATCAAAGTTAGTATCTTCGTTGGACCACAAATAAAAAAGATTCTGGTGTGCAAAGAATTCCCATAGAATCTCAGTAGGAAAGAAAAAAAGCTTGGAGTAGCTTTATCGCAGTGGTTTCGGGCTTCTTGGGCAATCATAAGACCGAAAATTATGTGGAACTGGTTGAGACTGTGATGAAGAACTATGGCAAAATGGGCTGAATGATGTCCCTACATGTACATATTTTTGACGCTTATCTTGATAAATCCAAGGAGAACATAGGACTATACCCAGAGGAACAAGGCGAGCGCTTCTATCTAGATGTACTGGACTTCGGACGCCGCTACCAAGGTGTGTATACGAAAACATGATAGGAGACTATTTGGGGGCTGATACGCGAAAGTGATTTACATTGTTGTCACAAATCTCGAAAAACGACTCACTTCTAAACATTTTTGTATAACTTTAGTATAAATATATGTAAATCTTGATTCGTATGTTGTTTTATTTAGACCTTATTTAAATGAAAATTTGCCCATTTTTACCTAGAAAATAGGTTAATTTCTGAATTTCATTTTCCAGGTCACAAAAGCTGAGTTTGAAGGGAATGATGATTTTTTTCTGTACTTTGCAACATAAGCATTTAAGAAATAACACATACTATCCAGGAACAAATTTATGTTACATAGTGTAACCGGATGATCTTTGAGTTTAGATGGAATAACCCTTTTTGGTATCCCGAAATCTGTGTTGTAGTCTCTTGATAAAAGTATGCAGCCAAAACATTGAAAAACTAAAGTTTATTTTTTCTTAAGATGACGGTTATATTTTGATTCAAACATGCGAGAAATTTGCTTCGCACTTAACAGAGTTATCTATATTTCTATTTCGTAAAGCTAGTGCCAATGCTTCGTTAATAGAATTGGGTCATGCTTGAAGGATCAAATATCTTTTACTGGTCAGTTTTCAAACATCATCTCCAAAGTTAAAAGCTTATGAATAGGTTAAAACTCATCAGTTTGGCCAGATTACAAAATCTCCGTTTCTAATACCAGAAGAGAACAGATTTAGATATAGCATTCACAAGGGCTTATCTTATGTTTCTTAATCCTATAGGTTGGTAAAGACGTGTATAGTTTTGCTATTGGTGGGCACGTTAAGCTACGGTACGCTGAACCTCCTGGTGAGTATTTGTAAGCCTTATTTATTAGTTCTTTGAAATTAAAGCTGTAAAAGTATTTTGAAGCTGAATTTTTATTTGTAAGTGGTGACTTACAAATGTGTTTTGTTGAAGAGAGACACTAAAATGAAAACAAAACTGTTATACGCACTTGAAAGACTGCTGTACATTTTAATTAATTTTATATCAATTTGTTTGCAAATAAATAAAATAAGATAGACCATTGGGATAAAAGTTGGTATGTTCAAAGCCTAACAAATATAGATATCTATGTAATTATATTATTGTGTTGTCAAAATATAAGTCATTTTTAATACATCGGATAACTTTTAGACACTAAAAAAATATTACGCACCCAAGGAGGACCTTTCATTAAGTCAGACATTAATATTAGTGCAGTTTTATGGTTTTTAGATAACTATTTTCAATTCATTGCTAGCGTGACAAGAATTCTAAAAGCTTATATCGCTAAAAATTTGATTTTAATACCAGGGGTGGGCAGAGTACAGATAGCTCATTGTGTTGCAAATAATACAAGAACAAATAATTTCTAGACTCCATGTTCAAGAATGAAAATTTCTAGGGTTAAAAAAAGAAACTGTGTAATTTTGCTGGCTGATATTAACATACAGATATCAAAACTAAAGATATTAAAAGAGTAATCACAGAATGTAGGTTATAATTGGGAATACCTCAAACATACTCGTTTTGTCTCAGTCCTGCGAGTGTTGTCATGCAGGTTCATAAATATAACCTCATATTAAGTAATTTTACTATAGAGTGTTAAATAAAACTAACAAATTATTTGGGAAAAAATTACTAGAATTTTATTCATTTGTTTAAAGAATGTATACAAAGAGAAAAAATCAAACGGGGTTAGTGATTTATTGTAAGTTCTATCGCAGTCGCTATTTACTTGATCGCACATAAAGATAATACTGTTGATCCATAGAACCAGTAGTGATTTGTGTAACGAGGAGATCCGGAAACATGCTACAAGTACTTTAATGGTAAAAGTGGGAGTAACTTTTTACAAGTTAACATTTTATTAGCACCACTTGTTTATTTCACAAAACATTACATTTTAGGGCCCGGTGTTTAAGGCACTCGACTCGTAATCCGAGGATCGCGGGTTCGAATCCCCGTCACACCAAACATGCTTGCCCTTTTAGCCGTGGGGTGTTATAAAGTTACAGTCAATTCCACTATTCGTTGGTAAAAGAGTAGCCCAAGAGTTGTCGATGGATGATGATGACTGGTTGCTTTACCCTGTTAAATTAGGGACGGCTAGTGCAGATAGCTCTCTTCTAGCTTTGCACGAAATTCAAAACAAACCATTACGTTTTAGTTATTATCATTTGAAAATTTATGCTTTCATTCTGAAAAAAGATATCAGTAAAATATACAGTTGTCTTTATTTATATAAAGTTCATATTCCATCATTAGTTAAACTAACAAATTTCAAAATATTCAAGTTGTCAGACAAAATATTTTTCACTGCTAGTTCAATGCATTCTGTAGCTTGTTTATAGCAGGTTTTATCTCAACTAT
The DNA here is from genome assembly GCA_011833715.1 of Carcinoscorpius rotundicauda. NCBI lineage: Eukaryota > Metazoa > Arthropoda > Merostomata > Xiphosura > Limulidae > Carcinoscorpius > Carcinoscorpius rotundicauda. The sequence goes on from CM022393.1 coordinate 108,539,271, forward strand.
ATTTTTATGAAAAAATGAAAACCCTAGATAATAATAATTAATTAAGTAATAAAACTTATTTTTACAATAACTAACAAACTTGTAAACACGAATATTTAAACTGTATAACCCACTTTCCAAAAACTGTTCATTATCCATTACTGCAACTTAACAAAATGTAAGTTAATTGCCCCCCGCTAGTATAGAGGTATGTCTCCCGATTTCAAACGCTATAACTAGAGGTTCGATTCCCCTCGGTGGGCGGAGCATATAGCCCGATGTGGCTTTGCTATAAGAAAAACACAAACACATGTAAGTTAATTATGTTCTCAGACTTTATTTGTCTTAACTGAACCCAACAATGATTTTGTTTCCTTTTCTATATCTGTAATATTTTTATGAGAACTTATAAAAATATTTTCACTTGACAAAAACATTTATTTAATATTCTTGCATCAGTATATAATGTATAATTAACCGAATTTGATTTAGTTATGTTAGCAAAAAAAAAAAAAAAGTGCGACTTAAGCCTGATAAGAAAAACATGTCACTTAGATACATTTCTTCACAAGTCCACCAGTAGCTCCGCGGTATGTCTGCGGACTTATAACACTAAAAGTGGGTTTTGATACCCGTGATGTGCGACGCACAAATAGCCCATTGTGTTGCTTTTTGCTGTTACACTGCAGTAACACATCAAATACGAACTGTGTACAAATTATCTTAATTAACCTTTGACATTACTTGTTACTGAAACTGAGGTTCATTTCAAAGCCTTCTGCAAGGCCTGGTGTAACTAGATTATTAGGTCGCTTGACTCACAATACGAGAATCGCGGATTCGAATCCCCATTACACCAAACATGCTTGCCCTTTTCATCGTTGGGGCGTTATACTGTAATGATCAATCCTACTATTCTTTGCTAAAAGTGTGTGTGTTTTCTTATAGTAAAGCCACATCAGGCTATCTGCTGAATCCACCGAGTGGAATCGAACCGCTAATTTTAGCAACTTAAATCCGTAGACCAGCGGGAGACTTTTGATAAAAGAGTTGACGGTGGGTGGATTATGACTAGCTGCCTTCCCTCTAGATAGCCCTCTCGTGGAGTTGCGCGAAATTAAAAACAAACGAACATTGTCCAAGAAAACGTTTGATAGTAACTTGAACAATGTGCTACATTTCTACGAAAATTATTCAAAATTATTTTTTAATATGAACGTACACATTCTAAAATAAAAGGTTGTGACGTAACCATGATATAATCATTAAGCGTGTATTGTGTGTGTCTTTAAAATACAGAGGACTTTATACTAGATGTAGTTGTGATATCATCAAACATTGTATTTATAGTTGTAATATCATCAGACATTGTATTTATAGTTGTAATATCATCAGACATTATATTTACAAGCGGTGGAGTAAACAAACGATTCGAGCACAACTAGGACGTCGTCGTGTACCAGGCAGAGCTTTGGTCTGATTCGTTTGTATGTATGCAAAACCTGTCGGACTAAATAGTCGTATATGACATTTTATTGTATATAATTACATGAAAACAACAGCTTTTTGTAGACAACTAGCTAAATTACGTTTACAAACTACTTGATACACTTAATTATGTAGTAACGCGCGATTCCGACAGGTCGTTTATTATTTGTTTCTCCTCCATTCGCTTCGCATCACCTGAACTATAACTATTATTTTTCGCTTGAGTTACCTTACAGGCCGAGAATTTACCATCACTGGTTCAGGCGATGGACAGGCACGTGCTTTACTAGGATAGCCCTTCTCAACCTCATTGTTTGCAAATAATTTGGTTTAATAATTTAGCATTCAATAAAGCTGATATTTTGTATTTTACAGTTTCGTCGACTATGCGTTAATTCACTACAACCTGGAGTACTTGCGGTAAGTGCTTGTAAAACATGTATTTATAAGTCATATAACCACAACATGTGTTAGCACAAACCTCAGTTCAGACTGTTTTCAATAATCTGTATCAAGCATTTTTTCATTTTGTATGGTTTTATTGTTGCATTTATCATAACTATTAGTGTATTATTTGTGTCATTATAATTTTACCTCAAATAAACTTTCCAAAATCAAGTTCATCTTTAAACCAGTAATAAAAATTAGATCATAGCAAATGAATGGTTGGAAATTTCTAAAAAAACTGGAGAAATTACAAATGTGGAAATTCAGGTCCTATCATAGCAAGAGAAATTAATTGAAACATTAACGAAGTAAGTTATTTAAATTAAAATTACAATTTTGCAAGCTAAGTTAATTAAAACGCCAATATAGTAAGTTACACAAACTAAAATTTAAATTTAGCAAAACCTAAGTTAAAATATATATATAAAGTAAGTTATGTAAAAAAATATATAATATAACAAGCAATTTCAAATATAATCCTAAAAAAGCGATTTATTCAATTTTTTTTCAATTTAGCAAGTACTTTGAATTAAAATTGTAATATAGTCAATTATTTGGACTCTTTTTTTTCAATTTACAAATTATTTTATATGAAACAAGTGAGTTATTCAAAGCTGACGTCAACTAATAGTTAAAAATATGAATAATCCATGTACCATATAAAATAGTTCCATTATCTACTGTAGGTCGTCTTTATTTACTATTACACATATGAGATTTGAGTTCAAATAGATAAAAATTGTAACAAATATTTGTGATGAAAGAATCATTGTTTGTTTGTTTTATTTTATAGAGTCAGTGTGTATTGTGTAATTCCCTCACTTTCACATCCACGGTGAGTGTTTAGTTTTTGCACATTACATAATTCTATACAATTGGAAGATGTAGGTTTTTGAAATTTTATTGAAAGAATATTTGTATGTATTCTACAGAAACACTAGATTAAAACATGTGTGGACTGATTAAAGATTAATTCACAGCAACTGACTGGAGATATTAACACACTTCTTCCACAAGAAATCGAGACGATGATTGTTTAAGGTTTAAGTTTTATGCGCGTTTGTTTTGGTATCGTAGTCGGATAGTTTCAAGTTCGAGCCTTGCTTGTTACACGTTGATGTGTCCGTAACAAGACACTTTACTGCAAATATTTAAAATCAACCGAACTATACAATGGGTTCATTGTGTAGCTTGGGATAAGTTAAGTGTCATCCAGTTCACGGGTTTCACCAAACACATCCGCATGTGTCATTGAAACCAGATCTCGGCACCGGTCCCTATGTGCCGTCAAGCCGGGGATGAGTTTCACTTTATCCAGCAATGCAGATAAGATTTGCTTTTCTTCTCTTGTATGAATTCGTAAACATAAATATATTTTCAAACAATGATGGAAAGAATAATTTTCCACTATTTGAATAAAACAAAGATATTTATTATGTTATTTTTTCTCTGAATAAAACCTTCTTTAGGCTACGGTTAGAAGAAATTTTAATAACGGCCAAGGCACAGACCTTTTTATCTCCAGTGATGGAGACTCTCCAGGTGGCGTGGTACTGTCTATAATTTCCAAAAACAAACTTAACGCTGTTTTGTTTATATGTGTTGTTTAGTTGTATACTAATGTATTTAGTTTCACCATATTTAGCTATTGATTATTATTATGTTCCAAATTAAAATATACAAAGATCCAGAGACTGCTACATAACACTAACAGTAACGGGACAAAATAATAAGCCCAGCTTAGCATCAATCGGATGGCATATAATCACACAAACTAACAAATAAACCATGTCAGTCACAGTATTTTCAAAACAGCTCACGAGAGTGAGCTAACTTAATCTAGGTTGCTAAATAATGAAGTAAAACGCACTTAAAACCGTATAAACATTATCAGAATAATTGGTTATTTGTTATTTTACTATCACGTGGAGTTACGTTATTCGACAATGGGTAGAACATTTTATTTGTAGACTGTCAGTTATTATATTCATGAATTTTATTTTATCCAGAAATCATCAAATGTTTGTAAATAATAATTTTATTAATTATTTTAATTAAAATGGCAATTTTCGGTGATCCGCACTATGTTTATTGTAAAAACTTCAAAAACATCTGAAAGTCATGAAATGTGAAATTGTTTTCAGTCGTCTCTTATCTCTTTTAAAGTAATGTACTTGAAAGGTGCGCATGTACAGTGGAATTCTCAAATTTACAAGTAAAAGCATAGAAATTTTAAGTTTTGTAAAATATTTATAAAATACTGCTACTTCTTTATTAAAATATATGAATGAATATATTTATATAATTTAAAAAATATGCAGGATGATTCATTTTTTTAAATATAAGTTTTGAAGAATTTGGTTAATTTGTTTTTCCTTGTACTCTAACAAGATTGTCTAATTTTTATTTTAAAAAGGAATCAAATTATATATTATTTTAGGGTCTATGCTACAGAAGTTTCCTAGTAAACAATGAAAACTGCCCGTTTTGGTTGAGAAAATATTTTACATAGAAGAGCGAATAACGTTTCGACCTTCTTCGGTCATCGTCAGGTTCACAAAGAAAGAGATAACTGACCGGAAGCTGACCACATGTTTGGAAGGGGTTGTATAACTGAGTGTTGCAATGTAGAGGGCGGTATTAGATGTTTAAATATATAATTTATCTATAATATTAATATAGGTATAATGGCGTTCCTTTATATTGGTTTATTTTGGGTTTAAGTTGTTGTATAAGTAAGGCTTCTTTAATTTTGCGTTTGTTTATGTTTGTTTCTTTATTTAGTATTTGAGTGTTTTCTATGGTTATGTTGTGTTTATTTGACTTGCAGTGTTCGAAAACGTGTGAAGGTGACTTTTTATGCTCTTTGAATCTGGTTTCCATTTTTCTACTTGTTTTCCCAATATAGAATTCGTGGCAGTTATCACATTGTATTTTATAAATAATGTTGGTGTGGTGTTTGTCAGTGTAGTTCTTACATAGTATAGACCTCAGTTTTGTGCCTGGTTTTTGAATAAATTTAGTATTAACTGGAATGTCATATTTTGTTACTAGTTTTTGCCAAATGTTGGTTATTTGTTTGCTGATGTCAGGAATATATGGTATACAGCAGTATATGGTTTCGTAATTTTTTTGATTTGTGAGATATATTTACTTTTGTTGGTTGATTTTGCTTTCTGTCTAGGTGTGTGCGTATAATGTTTTCTACGGTTTGTGGAGGAAACTTATTGATGTTGATGAAGTATTGTTTTATTTTGTCTAATTAATCATTAATTTTATCTTGTGAGCATGGTTTTTATGGCTGTGTTTATCTGGTTTCTTAATATGTTGAGTTTTTGTTTTGTTTTATGTGCCGAGTCCCAAGGAATGTGTAGTCCAGTATGGGTGATTTTTCGGTGGATTTCTGTTTTGTATTGTGTGTCGGTTCTTGTAATTTTGAGGTTAAGAAATGATATTTGATTGCTTTCTTCTTGTTCACATGTGAAGTTAATGTTGGGATGTATAGAGTTAATGTAATTGAAAAAATTAAGTATGTGTTCTGTAGATTTGAATCTCGCAACCGTGTCATATACATATCTGTACCAGTATAGTGGTGGATGTAATGCTGTGTTAATTGCTTGTGTTTCAACTTGTGTCATAAAAATATTGGCTAGAACTGGTGATACTGGGTTGCCCATGCTTAGGCCATTTGTTTGTAAAACGTTTTGGTTGTTGAACATGAAGTTTGTCTTTATCGTGGTGAATTCTATGAGGGTTGCTAACTGGTTACTGGGAATGTCTATATTTGGGTTAGGGTCTCGGATATAGAGTTCTAAGGCTATCTTGCAGGCTTCAATGGTTGGAACTTCTGTAAAGAGGGATATAACATTGAAACTGGCCATTAAGGCTTTATGACTAAGTTGATTTAGATTAGATTTAAAATTAAAAGAGTCTTCGATGAATGAGCTGGCTGATGTTACATATTTGGAGAATGCCCATGCTGTGTATTTACCAAGATTGTAATTAAACGATTCATATGTGGACATTATTGGTCGTAATGGACAATCTGGTTTATGAGGTTTGGGGATGCCTTATATTTGAGGTGTGCGTGAGTCGGTTTTACGTAGGTAGGAATAAAGTGCGTGAAATTGTGTTGGCTTTTTTCTTTGTGAACCTTACGATGACCGAAGAAGGTTGAACGTTGTTCGCTCTTTTGTGTAAAATATTTTCTCAACCCAAACGAGCCGTTTTTGCATATAGAATTCTCGACATCAATGAATGAAAACTGTCGTTATAAAAGGTAACAAATTATGCTCACTTCCAAAATCGCTCCTTGAGTGGTCTTGCATATTGAATTTGATAATGACAAATTTGATGAATTAAAATGGAAAACATATACGTTTTTAATGTTTAACACTAGAAACCGCTAGAGTCACTTATGTTTTTAAAAATAACTAGTATGTATTATTTTCTTTTTTACAACATTTATAAAACCGTCATGCTCTTCAGCGCTGTCTCCTCTTCTCTCTACATTTTATTACAAAGCGGCAACGTTTTTCTTCGAATAACTTTGTGTTCGGAGTGTTATAACAATAATAATAATAATACGTTTTAAAAAGGTATCCTACGCGTTATCGTAATTTCACGAGTGATATGTCGCCCGAAGAAATTGTTTTTTCTCCTTTGAAAGTTACCCCACTGTTTCTATGCGTAACTAAAGTTGTTTTTATTTATTTATTTACATCTAGCTCGCCAGCTGTTTAGGAACGGTAAGTAATAACTAAGTTTATATCTTATTTCAATTATGAGTTTTAATTTTCATTTGCTACTGAAATGAAAATTCTAAAAGACTTCTTGACATGCTCATGAGAAAAAAAAGTTCCACTCAGACACAAACTGATACTTAACTTTTGAACCTTGAAATATTTGGTGTTATATGTTGTTTTCTTTCTTGTGTTACTAAAAAATACATAATATGGAAAATTGTCAAGACAAACATCAGTGGTCATGTATTAATCTGTTTATACGAAGAAAATACTTTCTAACAACTCCTTGTAGAAGGTTATTTTTTAATTGTAAATATTAACCCCCTATGTCGCCAGGTATATCCTTGTATTATACATATATGTACAATGAGATCGTACGTATAAACGGTATCAAATGTAATTTGGAAAACAACTTCATTTCTACTATATTCAAAACAACAATCCAATTTACGAATTGCCACTACAAACGTTTTTAAATCAGTAAATTTACGAATTATCAAGCCACTACAAACGTTTTTAAATCAGTAAAATGGTAATTTTTGGCTACAAGAACATGTTATAACTATTTTTTGGCGCTGTTGACTATTAATATATCTTGTTAAATATACTAACAAAACTGTTTAGTTTATAGCCTAATGTTCTAATGTTGTATTACCCTTGCTGTTTAGACAAGTGTAACGAATGTTACAACAGCTCAAGCCCAGTGTCTGTTGAACGGATGTAATCTGGTGAGTAGTCTGGAATATAACCGGAAAATTACAAGAATAATGAGAGTGTTTATTAGTGCGTGCACTTAGAAAGCTAACAACAGTATTTAGTACAATAGTAGATTATCAGAAACGTACAGACAATAAGTAAATCTCATCGTTTTAAAGGTGCGTGAAATTTAAGTTGAACTTGTGAACTATAAATACAAAACATACAGAATTAGATATTAGTGAATTTTAAGGATGGAACTTGTGTGTTGATAAAATCGTGTAATCTCGCTAAAGTGGAACTTGTAGGTTTATAAATGCTTTCAATCGGAATAGAACTTGTACAATGTTTGTTTGTTTGTTTTAAAATTTCGCACAAAGCTACTCGAGGGCTACCTGTGCTAGCCATCCCATAATTTAACAGTGTAAGACTAGAGGGAAGGCAGCTAGTCATCACCACCCACCGCCAACTCTTGGGCTACTCTTTTACCAACGAATAGTGGAATTGACCGTCACATTATAATGCCCCCACGGCTGGGAGGGAGAGCATGTTTGGCGCGATGGGGATACAAATCCGCGACCTTCAGATTACGAGTCGCACGCCTTAATACGCTTGGTTATGCCGGGCACTTGTATAATGTCACGATTTTTTTGTATTCAATTTCGCACAAAGCTAACTATACATAACTTAGAAGTGATAGAAATAAGAAAAGCAGCTAGTGAACATTACCCACTACCAATTATTGGTTCTTCTCATCGAATAGATGGATTGATCATCACATTATAACGTCCTCGCGGCTGAAATGTCGAGCAAGTTCAGTAAGGAGATTCGAGCTCGCGACATTCATGTTTTGAGTCGACCTGAAAAAAAATCATGAATGAATGTCGTTTATTTTTAGCGCAAAGCTTAACAGTGGGATATTTGTACTACGTCAACTGCGGGAAATTGAACACTAGATTTTAGCATTGTAAGTCCAAAAACAGCTGACCAATCGAGGGACTGTAGACCCGTAAGGAGATACTGTATAATAATAACGTTATTTCATAACTAAAAGTTACTTTTTTGTAAAGAGCGTGTAATTAATTAAAAACATTTATGTGTGTCGTCTAACGAGTAGAGCTTGCATGTTGTTAAAAAGTATATAAATTACCTTGTTTTTCTAACGAGTGTCTAGATACTTAGTTAAAAATGTGAAGCATTAAGATAATTGAATGAAAATTGTTGGCTGTTAAGAATGTGTAGGTTAAAGAGTAGAACTTGTAGACTCTTCAATTTCGTAGAAGTAACATCCTTTCAAGTGGAAGTAATATCCGTTCAAGAATGTGTAGACTAGTGAGTAGAACTGATATACATGCTTCTGATTTGATATCTCATAACATTCACTTAATTTATGATGTTTTTATATTTCACTGTCTTATTGTTCTTGAAACAATCTAATACTGGATTCGAAGTGTCTAATTACACAGCTTATGCACCTAGAACTTGGAATCTACATTGAAAACAATTTTTAAAATTCCGCGATTTTAGTTAGTTTCATACAAACTTTAATATTGTTAGAAACAATTACTCGGTAAAAATAGATTAAAGATTTGAGTATATTTAAACCAGACAAAGGATAAGGAATTCTACTGTTTATTAAATCAGGTAATATTAATAAAATTAAATGTTTTAAAAGACAAATATAAATTTACAAAATTATAGAACGATCACGCATAAAAAAGAAAAAATATACTTTAGAAAAATATTTCTTGAGTATAAAGAAACAAGGATTAACACGTTATAATAATGTCATTTGTTAAGGCCGACATGGACATGTTATATGGATCACCTAAAGCACATAAAAACGGATGTCTGATAAAACTTTTTGTTTGTTTTTTTTAAATTTCGCACAAAGCTACTCGGGGGCTATCTGTGCTAACCGTCCATAATTTAGTAGTGTAAGAATAGAGGAAAGGCAGCTAGTCATCACCACCCACCGCCAACTCTTGGGCTACTCTTTTACCAACGAATAGTGGAATTGACTGTCACATTATAACGCCCCCACGGCTGGGAGGGCGAGCATGTTTGGCGCGACGGGGATGCAAATTCGCGACCCTTGGATTACAAGTCGCACGCTTAACACGCTTAGCCATGCCGAGCCAATTGCATTTGATAATGGTAGATATAATTATGGATTGAAATTTTTTCTTAAGAAACATGTATTAAAAAAATTATTATTTCGCATAGTTTCCAAAACACATAAAACTTTAGTTTTTTTCATAACGGTTTTGGTCTGGCATGGTGAGGTGGTTAAAGCGTTCGACTCCCCGTCGCACCAAACATGCCCGCCTTTTCAGCCGTGGGGCATTATGCGACGGTCAATCCCCCTATTCGTTAGTAAAAGAGTAGCCCAAGAATTGGCGGTGGGTGGTGATGACTAGCTGCCTTCCCTCAAGTCTTATAGTGCTAAATTAGAGATAACTAGCGCAGATAGCTCTCATGTAGCTTTGAGCGAATTTAAAAAACAAAATAATGGTTTTATTGTGCTAACTTCAGTAGGAAAGTATGAAACACTTAATTAGTTGTTCACATCGTGTGTAATAATAAAAATTATGAATAGATTTTTCAATAGAATATTTGGAAAATAAACAAATTTTACTGTAAAATGACGTTTGTGTTTAACCAATTAATACATGAAGTTAATACGGAGTTTGTTTTGTTTGTTTGTTTTGGAATTTCGCACAGAGCTACTCGAGGGCTATCTGTGCTAGCCGTCCCTAATTTAGCAGTGTAAGACTAGAGGGAAGGCAGCTAGTCATCACCACCCACCGCCAACTCTTGGGCTACTCTTTTACCAACGAATAGTGGGATTGACCGTCACATTATACACCCCCACGGCTGGGAGGGCGAGCATGTTTAGCGCGACGTGGGCGCGAACCCGCGACCCTCGGATTACGTGTCACACGCCTTACACGCTCGGCCATGCCAGGCCTTATATACGGAGTTGCTTGGGAATTAGCACCAATACGGTGTGGTCAGCAAATATGTTTGGATCGATGAATATTTGGAAAAATTCAAATCTGTTTGCTACAAATGATGCCCCAGCATGGCCAGGTGGATAGGGCGCTTGACTCACAACTCGCGGATTTAAGTCCCCGCTGCACCAAACACGCTCTTTTAGCGGTAGGGTCGTTATAATAGCAGGATTAATCATCCTATTCATTTGGAAAAGAAAAGCGAAAGAGTTAGCAGTGGATGATGTTGACTTGCATCGAGTCGTACACTGCCAAATTAAGGACAGCTAGCGAAGATAGCTCTCGTGTATATTTGAGCGAAAATCTTAACAACCAAACAGTTATTACAAAAGACACGTAGAAGATACTTTTACTGTTTTTAAACGGAAAGAAAATGTACAAAGGTTTCTGGGCTATTTAAATAATAAAGATAAAAACATACAATTGGTAACTAAACCTCAAGAAGAATATAAATTATAATTTATATATTTATATTTATGTTGGCTGAAAATAGCAATGGAACTTCTAAATGTAAAACGCATCACAAAAAAAGAACATTTACAGACTCATATTTCAACCATGATAATTTTATTCTAGCTTTACATAAGATTAATTTCATTAGAATCTCAGTCTTATAAGTAGTACCCGTACCGGTTTAATAACAGAACTTCATAGCACCAAATCGTCTAGATAAAAATGAATATCCACAAAGTATTACATGTAAAGATATTTAATATTATTATGACAAACAGTATTTACTCCCAGATACAAAGATTAAAGTTTAAAAAAAACATGTTTATTTTCTTGCCTTTTATTGGAACACAGTCTATTGGAATTAAAAGTAAAGAAAACCTGATCGAATACTCAAAAAGACAATGTTTGTATAAAAAATCGATATGTAGAATTAAAATGAAATTTTAAAATTACAAATTTCTAAGAATGTTTACCAACCTATATGTGCCAGGTGTAATACGTTAGAATTCAGAATTAGAAAATAAAATGATTCAAGAATGATACATCAGTTAAACACATTATGTATATGTGCGTGTATATCGAACTTTTAAAGTTCTAAGGACATTTTCGATGCCGGTAACAATATACAGATTAATGAATAGAGCTTACTGTATGTAACGTGTATACTTGTTAGTACATTTTTAACCAAGCATTTAAGATGTGCAGGCTCGTTAGTAGAACCTGTTTAATGTTAATGATGTTTTAGATGAGTTAATGTGGCTGCTTGTTTCTCTGAAGCACAAAGTTACACAATGGGCTATCTGTGCTCTGCCCACAACGAATATCGAAGTCCGATTTCTAGCATATTAAGTTCACAGGCATATCGTTGTAACACTGGGGAGAGGGGGGTGCGTATAAATAGTCGAGTACATATTATTGATTCATTGACATTTAGGAAATGAATGATAATTAGTGATAACAAACTTACATTTTTAACGTTTTTTTTCAATAAATACACTATCATATCAATAGGCAATACGTTTTTATTTTATGAAACTAATATGTTGATAGCTTCAAATATTTACTCGGTTTCATGCTTTTTCAGTCAATAGGAAAGAAAAAACGAAATATTGATGATTCATCAGCAAAAAACCTGCAGGACGACTCAGACATCGAAACTACATGGTTTGATGTGAACGAAATGGACGACTACATCTTAAACTATCCAGATATTTAATCAAATTGGAACATTTTTTTACAACCTTTATTTTTACTTATTGGTACAACGTTAAGAACTTGTATCTTAAAACTAACTTAATAGCTCTGTTTCAGTTTCACTTGTAATTTCCAAAAAGTATATTTTAGATAAATAGAAATTGTAGTACAAGGTTTTGAAGGCAATGAGCAGAATGCATCAATAAATACATTTTGTAAGTTGTTTCTGACGGTATAACCTTTAAAATGTTTATTAATTTGAAACACAGTTGCCATTGCAAATATGCTTTAATATGAAGAAACTTCTTTGAATTGTTTAATGGCTGATACTTATTGTGTGTTAACTTTCTCAGTTGCACACAATTCTGAAAGGTCATCAACAACATACTTTCGGGATTTAGTTTCAAACACTTTATTTTGATACTGAGAGTTACGTAGTTTCAGTGTTAAGTGTGTGGTATAAAGTTGCCACATTATAAAGTAACACAACAACCTATCTTACTGTCTTAAGGACAACGTGAATAAAGCCATAATACATCTTATTACATGCTTAAACACAATTTTGGCTATTTCTCTCACTAAACATAAAATTTATTTATTATTCTGATCTAATATTATTTAGGTTACTATTTATTTTTTGTAATTTAATAATTTGGTTCATAAAAATGAACATACTTTTTGAACAGTGAGATTGAGCAAAAAAAAACAAAAACTGTAAAAATATTTCCTTTTGATGTAAATATTACATAATTAAAATCTCTGAGCGAATTACCTGAATACAATAAGGAAAAACTACTATGTTTTGTCACCTGCTAAGTCAGCTATAATTCTACGGAATTATAACTCCAAAATCCAGGGTCCGAAAGTGCAGACAACTAATTGATTTTTTTCTTGTTAAGCTCAAAGCTACACAATAGACTATCTGTTTTGTGCTCACTACGGGTATCAAAATCCGATTTTTAGCGTTATAAGCCCACAGACATATCACTGAGCCACTGGGGAGTGCAGCTTTGCGGAGAAACCAACAAGAACAACAATTTATTTTATTTCATCATTAATAACATTTCTAAAAAAGCGTCTATTCTTGAAAATACTAGTTGATAACTAAATGATACGCTAACGATTATTACGTTAGGACTTAAAATGTACATTTTATTGTATTTAGGCACATTAATTTACATATAATTGGTTAATTATGTATTTTCAGAGAATGATTGTTACTTGAATAAATGTTAGAAACACTCAGCTACATATTTTGATATTTCCATAAACTGAAAACACACTATTATGTGTCTTTTTGCATTTCCATAAGTTCAAAGCACACAGCTATATTTCGTATGTTTCCATACATTAAAAATACTAAATTTTACATTTGTTATTTACCTAAGTTCAAAACACTCAATTGTATTTTATATATTTTCAGAAGTTCAAAACACTCAATTGCATATTATATATTTCCACAAGTTCAAAACACTCAATTGCATATTATATATTTCCATAAGTTCAAAATACTCCTCCCTGTGCTTTAAAACGACTTAATAGCACTTTAAGTTCTTAAAGCTATTTCACATTATAATTTATTACAGTAAAAAATACGTATTGAATTCAATAAAATCATTGAAAAATACATTAAAGCAACTTTTTGACAAGTAATATTGTGTTTCGAATCCAGCAATAAATTTTAACGATTTTTTATATTCACATGGCATTTAAAGTTAAAACATAGACGGACTTCACGCTAAATGATCTTGTGTTTTCGTGTTCCTCCATCAGACGTTACTGTTCCTATACATTTTGGTATAAGAGAGAAATGAAGTATACTGTAAAAAAAATGTTTTAAAATCATATTTTTGTTTCCATTCGGAAGTGTTCCGGTTCTAAAGCTTTATCATCTCTGAACGAACCAAATAATTATCTTTAGTTTGTTTAACCTCATTTTGTTGACCGTGCAAAGCATTCTTATTTAAACATTTACGTTACTCATGAAAACATAATGTCGCTGGAACGAAATCTAACATGTTGTGTTATTTGCTTTCAATGTGACGTCATTGTAAGGTGTGTGGTTTACCTAAGCCTGCTTACACACACAGATATACACCACAACTAGTCCGAAGGCTATTACACAAAAGCAAAACACAATGAAAGCTACTAACTTTACTTTTCTCTACGTTCAAACATCTGCTGAAATGTAAACTGACTTTGAATTGCTCAGTAGTTCGATCTAAAACGCTAGATGGCGTTTTGATTTTATTATAGTTTCGTCTTGTGTTTCAGTTTTACTTATTTTTTCTGATGAAATGACAGAAATCATAGTGCCCCTTAATTTGAAATTTTAATGTTAAGAAAACAGTTTTGTACTTCTCATTGTTCGTGAAAGACACTAGGGGTAAGTAATATATTATATCTTAAAGTCTGATGACACTGTATATTTGACAAGGATGTTTCAACGTTAGAACTACAACTAAAGTTACACTTTTGTAGTGAAGATAACTAGAGCCTTGTACAAGACAAGAGATAGCTTAAAAGGTGTTAATTATCTCAGCACGTTTTCATACTTATATTATTTTAATATGGTATTTGTAATAATTCATATTTACCTAAAGTAAGAATATTAATACAACATTATTATCTGCCAAAACAAGAGTTCCAAAATATAACTTTTCCTTGTTTGTTTGTTTTTTGAATTTTGCACAAAGCTACACGAGGGCTGTCTGCGCTAGCCGTCCCTAATTTAGCAGTGTAAGACTAGAGGGAAGGCAGCTAGTCATCACCACCCACAGCCAACTCTTGGGCTACTCTTTTACCAACGAATAGTGAGATTGACCGTAACATTATAACGCAAACTTTTCCTAATTAGTAAATAGATGCACTTTTTAGCTTTCAAGCTCTTGTTGTTTTTTTCATTGTGATTTTATCGAAACTTTTATCAACACATAAAAGATATTCAACTAAATTATTTTGTATTAAAAATCGTTAACTAAAAACAGAACTACTGATGCTAATCTTTCCATATACAGCCCGACATGGCGAGGTGGGTTAAGGCGTTCGACTCGTAATCTGAGGGTCGCACCAACTATGCTCGCCCTTTTAGCCGTGGGGATGTTAGAAAGTGATGGTTAATCCCACTACTCGTTGGTAAATGAGTAGCCAAAGAGTTGACGGTGGGTGGTGAGGACTAGCTACCTTTCCTCTAGTCTTACGTTGCTAAATTAGAAACGGCTAACACAAATAGCCCTCGAGTAGCTTTGCGCGAAATTCAAACAAACAAACCTTTTATTTATAACAATTCTACAATTGTACAAGGTTTTGATACTATATTTATATTGTTTTGTATCGAATATAATAAGATTAACTTACACTTATATATACTCCATTCTATGTAACAACAATAATGTTATATTTTGTAGTTATTATTTATGCCACTGAAGAAAGACTGTGAGCCAATTATAAAAATGTTCCAAAAATTAGATTTCATAACAAATATGTTGTAGAAACTTGTAAATTTGACCTTTGAGCTCTTTATATATGTTTCCAGCTCGTTATTTTGTACCATAATCTTAAAGTTTTGGTATCCATGCACTGCTCTACAATGAAGAATATACAAAGTGTTCCCAATATGTAGTTTGGAGTTTTTGTTTGTTTTGAATTTTGCGCATAGCTACACGAAAGCTATCTGGGTTAGTAGTCCCTAATTTAGCAGTGTAAGACAAGACAGTTAGTCATCCCTACCCACCGCCAACTCCTGGGCTACCTTTTAACCAACAAATAGTTGGATTGACCGTTTGGGCAAGCATGTTTGGTGTTACTGAGATTCGAACTCGCGACCCTCGGATTACGAGACAAGTGCCTTTACAACCTGGTCATGTTGGACCTCATTTTGGAGTTAATATATATATATATATATATATACCAATGCGAGATGTTTTACGGAAAGATAATATAGAAAATTTATTTTAAAATCAGTTTCCAGGGAACTGCGTGAACAATCGTTTTTTTTTTCATACAATAGAGTATTAAGGTTCAATTACTCTAAAACAAAGCAGTAATACAATGGAAACGTATACTTAAAAATAGTGATAGATTTTAATTAGGTTACCCTGACAGAGCCCAGAATATGATCACAGCCCCTTTCAGAATAAGAGACATACTTGTGAAACTTTAAAATAATTAATGTATTTGTGAGTTACAATTATTGGAAACTTATTACATTAATCAGTATCGAAATATATGTACGCAACGTATAGCAATTTCGATTATTTATATAAAAATATTTTCAATTCCACATAAAAAATCAATAGAAATACCACTTTCACCATCAGAATAGCTGGTCACAGCTTCTTGTACTCCCCAGATCTAAGAACTACAGCACTAAAAACAAGAAGACGGTGTGTTGACACATCCATATTTTTGGCAGTTGCTATTGACGAAGTGCACTTAGTGTGTGAGGTTATTCAATATTTTTCAGGTGATATCATCATCACTTGTTTATAAGTTTGTCTCGCTTGCAATGGGGGGTGAACAGATGATGTTGGCAATTTCAAGTTCACGAGCCACTTCTTGCAAGCAGTGGCTCACAGTGAAGATACATCTAGGGATGTCATTTGATGTACTAAAACCTAAATTTGTGTGGTTATTAAATACATCAAGAAATGCAGAAGAAGAATCTCACTTGATATAATCAACGTCATTATTCTTTCTCTGGCTTGAGAAGCGCACAACCCGAAGTTAGGGATACGTAAGCTACATATTCTGTTTGTCCCTTACAAGCATTTTTATCTTTTACCTAAATCCAGACGTTTTGACCAATCACGTTGGTAACTAGTAAAATTATTGTTTACCACGTTAATTAGTTGTAATTACCATCATGGAAAATTATTCACTTCTGAGTGACTACCACCAAGCAGGCCCGGCCTGGCCAGGTGGTTAAGGCACTCGACTTATAATTTGAGGGTCGCGGGTTGGAGTCCCCATAGCAACAAACCTGTTCACCCTTTCAGTTGTAGGGGTGTTATAAAGTTACGGTCAATCCCACTCTTCGTTGGCAAAAGAGTTGCCCAAGAGTTAGCTGTGGGTGATAATGACTAGCTGCCTTCCTTCTAGTCTTGCACTTCTAGATTAGGGACAGCTAGCGCAGATAGCCCTTTAGTAACTTTGCGCGAAATTCACAAACAAACAAACTACCACCAAGTACCTTTTAATGGCAATTTAGTGAACTCAAGGTACATTTCGAAGCGACAAAAGTCTTTTTAATATAATATTGTAAACATTTAGCACCTATTTTGGGCCAATGGTCTAAAAACAAGACCATCAAATTATGCAGTAACGTAATGCTTGAAATCTAACTGCATTTATAAAGATATCTATTTATTTCAGTGCACAGAAATTCAGCTTGAAAAAATATTGGTAGAAAATATTCAGGATAGATATATTTGTTTGAAGAAAACAAATATTGTCCAGACAACGGAGAATTACTGCAGTTTAGGAGTAACAAGCGACGATTACCATGAAGTTTCTAGTTAACTGGATGTTGTCGTTTATAATGATCATCTTGTCCTCTGATGCCACTCGCATTGTAAGAAATTTAAATTTGCGATAGTTTAAGTATCTTTCCAATTCTTTAATTCACAAACAGTACATTAAAAAATATGAACATTTACATGTTGCATGAGGATAATATTTGTTTATTCTACATACTATTTGTATGCTCAGTGGTATAAAATATAGCATAGAAAAGTCATTTCGTTACATGGAAAATTGAATAATCAACATTCAACAGGTTATTTTCTTACTTCACCTCTATATAATTGGGTCGTTAGGCGTAGATACTACTAGTTTTCGAGGCTAATATCTGGTTTTTTTTTCCACTGTTTTTCATAATATTGTTAATTTTTAATTTTCTCTCTTTTATCAGAAACATCCCTACACCGTTACAGACTCACCCTCATTTTTTTTTTACCTACAGACTTGTCATGATTCTCAGTGCAAGACTCTCTAAAAGTTCTAAAAAACTTTTTACTTTAAAGTTTTTACTTTACTAATTGTTGTTTGTTGTTTAGAATAAAGCACAAAGCTACACAATGGGTTATTTGTGCTCTGCCCACCACGGATATCGAAACCCGGATTTTAGAGTGGAAGTCCGTAGACATACCGCTGAGCCACTGGGGTCTGCTTTATTAATACATGACAAATTTTCACATCTATTTTTTCTTCTCGTTACAGAGATTAAACTATTGTTCGTACTTTTACTGAAATTTGAGGCTTTTTAAATCACGTTTTGTAACTTTTAAACACCTGAAAATAGTTTTAATTAATTTGGTGTTTAATTAGTTTGAACGACAACAATTGCCTTCCTTTATTCTCTTCATAGACTTTGCTGTTATTGAATCTTAAACTCTTAGTTTCAACAAAACATTTGAATGATTTTTAACTTACACTTTTCGAAACACTTTAAACAATTCTCTTCCCCCCAGCAGTTACGTTGGCAAGCAACTGATCATTCTCCCCAATTACTTCATTTGAAGCAATTTTGATGAATTAAAGTTATTAAATCCTATAAAGTTAATTATATCAAAGATTCAAATAAACTCAATCTATATTCAAAGGTGGCCTCTAACTGAACTACAATTGTACTTTATCAATATTCATGAAATATATTACTTTATTCTAATTGAAAACTATATACGGATACATAACAGGGAGTATATATATTAGATTGTTTTAATACAGAGCTGTGCAATAAGCTATATTTGCTGTGTCAGGTGCGAGGATCAAGCCCCGAATTTTAACATTATAAGCAATTGAGCCTATCGCTAAGCCACAGCAGAGACTAACATCGAAACCCATTGTCGAAGGAGCACTTTTAATCTATTGTCATCAGCGACACTTTTCGGGATTTGATGGCGAAAGTTCATTATTTTTCTTTTCTTCTAGACTCAAACCTACGACTAATATTAACTTTACAGAAACTAATTTTAATTTTGTAAACAGTTACCAAGTGAAGAGTTTTTAAGAAAAAATAAGACATTTAAAAGTAATTCTGCAGGTGCAACACAGGAATTAAAATATATTATATAGATCAGGCTTAGCCTTTATGTTATACGTGAAGACAAACTGTACAAGCTACTATTGTTATATTGAAAACATACTCTTACAGTTAGTTATTCCTAAGAAACTGTAATTATAAAAAATACAGATCAATTATTCATATTAAGAGCAAATTATTTTGCTAAAATCTTCGTTTGATCTTTTTTTCACAATTAACTTCTACACCAAAGTTCAGCTTTAATTAATTGAATATATTTTATATGTGTTTTATAGAGTAGAATTACGTTTCGCTTGCACATAGCAGATGTCACTAACTCTGCATTATTTGCTCTTTTTTTTTGCGTGGTACTTCATTGCAGGTCACAAGATTTTGTTACGTTTCTTCTAATCAATCTCAAATAAGGGTAAGTTATATTTTGTCTATTTGCCATATTTAGTATATTTCTGTTTGAAACATATAAAAAAATCACATAAGTATTATATAGTTATATTGATTAGGAAGAATAGTTAGATTTCCAAAATACACATAATTATACATTAAAACTAGCCTGACAAACTACTTCTTACAATGAAATTAGTGTTTTGTCATATTTTACAGAGCCAATGTGTGTATTGCAATGGAATTCTTTTTCCACTCACGGTAAGTTCATTACAACATGTTTCAGAATTCATTAAACCATTTGGTACGAAACGTTAAACGTTAAGTAAGTTTATTTCTAATGTCACGTTGCAACGCACATGTGGTGAGCTATGAGCAATGCATTTTATCATAATTCGTTAGTGGACCAACCATATAACCAATTACGACAAAAAAATATGCACCAATGACGTGAAGAATGTGAAGCCATCGAACCCTGAATTTTATCACACCAGTTCTGTTAAATGTAGGTGTGGTATTATGAATCCAGTTACATACAACTCCATAAGTAACGTCAATTGTCTGGTAATGCTGTTAGTGTAAACCGTGTTTGAGATAATGGCAAAAGGTAAAAGCCACAGAATAATTAGATGAGGACTATATGGGCAATAGAAAGGACTGTTTATCCAAACACCTCGATTTCAAACATTGCAGCACGATATTCAAATTCCATACGACACGTGCAGTCGCTTTGAAAACTAGTTGAACGCCATCTATTGTGAAAATTCACGATAACATTAGCAGCAATCGAATGTTAACCTAATTGACACAAATACTAATCAACCACAATTTTTTTATCTCTCAATACCTTTGTATATAAATGGAAATACACTGATAAATAAATTAGTTTTATATAATAACAGTAATTCAGCGAGGTGAATTGCCGAGTATCACTTCCGAAGTTTAAAGGAACAATTTTGTTAATGTCATATCACAAAATTGTGAAATTAGTAATGTAAATATTTATCTTATTTTTAAAATAACTATTGTTATCTAGGCGTAGTTATAATCGTGCATACTGCAGCCAAGTTATACATGTATAAATGTGTAAACTTTCCTTCCCTAATGCTCTCTCACTCGTATATGACTCGTAAGGACTTGCATTTACATGTATGGTACAATTTCTCACATACTTTCAATATCATGTGTTAAATGTGTATATGACCCGAATTCTAATTGCTGTGTTTTTATAACTTGTTATTTCTCCCAGACAGCATCATGCTTAGGAGCACCCTTGGTAAGTTAATACAAATATTTTGTATTTTAATTCATTCATTATAAAGTATATTTTTCTTTGTTTTGGAATTAAGCATAAAGCTACACAATGAGATATCTGTGCTCTGCCCACCATGGGTATTGAAACTCGGTTTTTAGCGGTGTGAGTCCGTAGACATACCGATGTGTCACTGGGAGGCTCATTATGAAGTGACAAATTTGATTCGATTTTCTTAAGCTCAAAAATGGTGAATTTATTCCTCGTTTTAGTCCAGTAATATATGCTTTTATCCATGTTTCAAATATTTTCTATCCAGTTTGACAGAATTTCCCCCCACTGGCACAGCGGAAGGTCTTCAGATTTACAATGCTAGAAATAGTGTTTAGATGCTCGTGGTGGCCAAGCACAGTTAGCTCACTAGGTAGCTTTGTACTTATCATAAAACAAACAAAACCGACAAGACTTTAATTTGTTTTGTGTTATACATTTCTTTTAATTTTATAGGTAGCCTTCGACTAGGATTTTATTGAGTCAAAATCCGAAAACATTTTGTATGTGGCAGTCTCCTTTGTTCATGCTAAATAACGTAAATATAAACCAACTTTTTTTCTATTTACATATGTTTCATTTTTAATATTAAAAATTAAAAGACACATGCTTGTTTTTTATAAAATAAATGATTATTAAATGCTGTTTCAGAGGTATATCACCACTTATGCTAGCTGTTTGATTCATGGCTGATTCTGTACCATTCGGTATTGCAGTGGCATCGTGGGAAGAATTATCGCTCTAGTTGCCAGAGCAAGTTTAAAAAACAACAACAACAATATTCCGAAGAAATAAGCTTTCATTGTTTTATAGTGAAGAAGGAAAACTACTTCATTAGAACGTTTAGAAGAAACACGAGTTCCAGTAACACACTTTAAGCCAATTCGGAGTAATCCCTTCACTGTAAAGTAATTGCTGTTGTAACTTATTTTTGATTCATCGACAAAAAATTAGATATCTAAGTGAAAAAAAATCCATTGCGGTGAAGTTATAAAAAATACTTCTTTGCGTCATTAACAGAATAGTAAACGAGGATTTAAAGTTGACAAAATTTCAAAAGCCAAGCGTTCTCTTTCTTTCCGCCATACCTAAAACGGACGCTACTTTTATGGAAAGAACAAAAAAGGGCCTGGCATGACTAGGTGTTTAGGGCACTTGACTCGTAATCTGAGGGATGCGGATCTGAATCTCCGTCACACCAAATATGCTCGTCTTTTCCGTTGTAGTGGCGTTATAATGTGACGATCAATCCCTCTATTCGTTGGTAAAAGAGTAACCCAAGAGTTGGCGGTTTGTGGTGATGACTAACTGTCTTCCTTTAGTATTATACTGCTAAATTAGGGACAACAAGCACAAATAGCTCTCGTGTAGCTTTGCACGAAATTTAACAAAACAAAGAAATAAAAAAATAGCTGAAGATATAAGGATCGCAGCGATTTATTCAGCCACGCACCTGTCATATTCCCCTACATATCTACAGTTTTCTTTTGTACTTTTGGTCTACCTAAACGTAGTTTTGAAAAACGACATCAGGTATGGTGAAAATCCATAAAAGATTTTCTAGATGTTTAACATTGTAGTTTAACTTTGATCTTGCCGAACTTCAAAAACTTTTTACACAAGGAAATACGATCATAAATGCCATTATATCCGCAATTAACGATAGAGGAAGTAACCCCAAGTGCATTATGAGACCTGGAGCACCATTCTCATGAAGTTCAATTAACACTTACTATTGGCCAGATGGTTAGAGGCGCTCGACTCATAATATAAGAGTCTCGGGTTCGAATCGTCGTCACACCAAACATGTGCGCCCTTTCAACGGTGGAAGGAGCTATTATGTGATGGTCAATCATACTATTCTTTGGTAAAAATAGTAGCCCAAGAGTTGGCAATAGGTGAAGATGACTAGCTGCTTTCCCTCTAGTCTTACACTCCTAAATTAGGGACGGCTAGCGCAGATAGCCCTTGTGTAGCTTTGCGCAAAATTCAAAACAAACCAAACCAAACCAAACTAAGATATTTACCAATCAATATAAATATGTTCACTTCTTATTTCTCATCAGCTTCCTACGACGTCAACAACTACGAATATTACGGTTACTCAAGCCGCGTGCATCATTTCGCAGTGTCGTTCGGTAAGTAAACGCTTTTCTATAGCATAAAATTGGCGTACAAAACACACTGGATTATGTTTTCCCTTACATCATGCAATTGTTAATACAACAATATAATCAATTAAATATGTTTATATTTATTATATATTTTGAGCACTTTGAAAAACTAAAAGTCATCAGAATTTACAAATGGTTATATAAGTAATAAACAAATTTTGGATAAAAGAAGGATGACGTAGAAATAACAACGCCAAAAAGTACAGAAGTGTGGTAAGGATGAAAACATAAAACAAATTTGCGAGTCTCTGTATAAGTATTCATATACTTTAAAAGAAAACAAATTTTAACTGCAACTAAATGTTAATTTTCGTTCATTTGCATTTAAACCTAATAATGGCTTACAATGACTAATTCACATAAGATTGTAGCATTGACTCAGTGGCTATTTACGTAAGAATTTGTGGTGGTTTTGTATATTTATCTCTACCGTGTTTCTCTACTTTACCGATGTTTTCTACCTAAACTAAAGGTCTAAATATATTTTGAAAGCCTCGAAAATCTAAGTTAAGTGTTTACAAAAAGTATCTTACATTGATATGAGAGGTTTGAGATAATGATGAGCAATACATAATATGCAATGGCCATTTTTTACCGGCCTTCTGTACATAATAAGCACTACAACACGTAGTAATACACGCATTATGCATTGTTGTGAGAAATTATAATGATAAATGAGGGTATTCTGGGTAATTTCACAAAGTACGATACCTGCAGCTTACATTTCAACAACTAAATGCAGTTTTAGTTTTAAAAATATTTCATCCTACTGGATTACAAACTAAACATAACACCTTAGTATTCTCATTATATTGACTGTAATACATCATTTACAGAGTGACGTGAAATTAATTTTCTTCAAGCACTATTTCTATCAGATCCCGATTTACACTGTTTGAGGCCCCTATGCGATACTATAGTGATTCAAAATTGAGTCCCCGACTTTGTAACTCCAGGCTCTTATACGATTGTATTGGCTGTATTCAATTCAAAACCTGCAACGATTTCTACAATAAGCCAGAAACGAACTGAAATACAAGCAAAACCACTTTCTCTGAGGCTGTCAATATTTCACTATTATTTTTATTGTAGCTTTCCCGACTATTTCTTGCCATGTTTACTTTAGGCACGTTGTTCAATATACTGTTTATTGAAATATTTACTTTGGGCACGTTGTTCATTATACCATTTATTGAAAATGTTTACTTTGTGTGTGTTGTTTCATATTTACGCATCCCAGTGGTTTATTGTAACTTCTTAAGAATGATTAATTTTTAGAAAAATATTTGTTTATTTTGTCATATTTTTACAATTTTATGAAAATAAGGTCTGAAGCTGTCTAGCTTTTCAGTTTTCTAGCAGCTTCGCTTCTTAATATCTTTGTTTGTATGATTTAAAACTTTTTAAAATCTTATAACAACCCATGTTTCATGATTAGATTATTATTCCAGCTTTATTCAAGGTGTTTTATCATTCATCCATCCAATCAGATGAAGGTAACTAAATACACCTTTCTGTGGTCATATGCTCTTAGATTTCCCTTAAAAGCTTCCACTTACTTCTGTATCCAAATTTATCGTACACGGAACGTTTTTTTTAAATGTAAACATAACAAATTTAATTTAATGCATAGATAACACAAATACCAATACAACATGACTTCTAAAGTTTGCTAGTAAATCAAAAGTTAAAATTACACTCGTTCTATTGGCCCCATTTGACTGAAGACAGCTGGGATATCACGGAATTACAATATTCAGTTGAATGTTTTCGTTAAATGAAGTGTACATTGCATGTGTTTGATATTTGTAATTTTTTTCTACCTTCGATTAAGCCTGTTATTCAATAATCAAACATTTTAAAAGAGATTAAAAAGAATTATTGAAACAGAAATAGCAAACAATCTTCAATGCTAATTTATTTTGCATTACTTTTTGTTATATTTAGCACTGAAACCAATAGCTGAAGAAAGATAAATTAGCAAGCAGTTATCACACACGTTCAACGTTTCACGTGTTTTAAAAGCGTTTTGCTAAGATCATTTGAGTACGATAGAGTTATCGGCTTAATTATTGTAATACCAATATCAAAGTGTAGTTTATTTTAGGAAAGGTAAAATATATCATGTTCTGTATACAGAAAATATCTATATGCACTAAAAGAGAGTTAAGTACGTTATATTAATGAAAACCATTCTTAATATGAAAATCAGTAAGTTAAGTGATAACCAAGGCCATTATAACGCAGTTGTGGAAAGAAATGTGTCAGAATTACAGTACTGTACAAAAGTGTTAGGGGAGAGTCAAAATTAGGTTTCAGGCTACTTTAAAAGGACAATGACAGTTAAATCACAAGTGAAGCATCAACATTTTATTAATCTTCAAATTTAGTACAACAGAAACTCAGTGGAAGTGCTTAAGTTTAGCAAACAATGTATCAACTTGGAGTACTAGAACCATCCAGAAAAAGACCAATAACAAGACATTTCCTCAACCATGGTAAGCAAAGTGTTGAGTCTTGTTAAATATGAGAATCCAAGAACAAAAATACATCCAAATGTTTCAAGAAAGAATACGTAACGTAATTAATAAGGATCTCTGTCTGTAAAAGCGACCAACGAAGTAAGTGTTCAGTCATACCTCTTACTCAACTGTCCAATACATCAAGCAATCACAGAATGAAAAAGGGAATTTATGCTGCTTTCGTACAAAGGTGCTAGATCAAGTCGCTCGACGCATTGCGTTAAGGATTTATGCGCGATTAAAATATTAAAATTGGTTCTGGAAAACTGTTTTTCTCATATAAAATTGAATTATAAAAAGTAAGAAGGTGAGTGGAGTATTACGAACAGGGCAATCTTTTTGCAATTGAAGCTACGCTGCAAAGTTATTGTCAAGATAGCCAGTCGTCAGACAGACCATAATTGTACGTGCCGACATGACTATAACGATGTGATAAACCTCCAAAATCGGTTTTTTGATACAGTCTATCCAACCTTGTACAGGTTATTATTTTACTTCCACACTTGTGGAAAGAAAAAAGGAAAATAAAAAAAAAACAATAACAACAGATCATCAGATGAAACCGTTATCTGTTAAACGTTTTAGATGTAAGAATAAAAGTTCTTAAACCAATGTATTTCTCGATAAATTTGTTTAGCTAGAAAAGGATGATGTTCAAGTTTGGAAAAAATACGTTTTC
Organism: Carcinoscorpius rotundicauda; assembly: GCA_011833715.1. Lineage (NCBI taxonomy): Eukaryota > Metazoa > Arthropoda > Merostomata > Xiphosura > Limulidae > Carcinoscorpius > Carcinoscorpius rotundicauda. Next base: position 108,565,388 of record CM022393.1, read on the forward strand.
AACTCAGACTATTTACGCTCGTCAGATCGCGCTAAGAAAATGTTCGTAAACCAAATTATGCTTCTTTAGAGCTCACCAAGTATTTTAATATATAGGTTTCAAAAAATATTTCCAGTTGTTTCAACTTATTCATTTATAAATATAATGTACCATTATTAGTTAAGAACTGATGTTATAAAGTTTTGTAATAAAGTTAACCTTTTATTTTTTCTTATTTCAGCAAGTCTTATTTCAACTACCAGTGTATCTTTGAAAGCCACAGAGAAATAATTTTCCAAAACAACAAATATTCATTAATCAGTTCTTGTATTAATAACAAAAATACGTATGCTACAAACAACTAAAAATGTTTATTTAAGTAAATCAAACCATTGTATTAGTATTACCGGAAATAATAAAATTTCTTGAACCAAGCATTAGAACAATTTTGTAAATTGGTTTTAAAGTAATAATTAAAAATAGAAATGTATGAATGACAGTAAAATATTTCCAATAAATGTTTTTCTTCGAAGAAATATCTTAATCCCAGGCAGTTTTTTATGTTTCTGTCCAATAAATTCTAAATACTGTGTTAAGTATAATAATAAAGTTATTGTTACGTAATGTTTTTCTTACTGTTTACTTCTTAGAGCTCATTTAGCATGCGAACACTTGTTGGTATATCTTGCAACTAATATAAATATATTTCAATATGATAATATATCTTTTTCATAAAGAAAATAAACACTACATTTTGCTTAAAACTCATACAATTGGATAGGATATTTAAACCATTTCAGACAAAATTATTGTAAGTGATGTTCATATCCCCAGTTAAGAAACTGCCGAACCACACTTGCCAGACGTTTGTTTATTTCTTTTGGAATTTCTCGCAAAACTACACGAAACCTATCTGCATTAGCTGTCCCTAATTGAGCAGTGTAAGACAAGAGAGAAGGCAGCTAGTCATCACCACCTACCGCCAATTCTCGGGCTACTCTTTTACCAACGAATAGCGAGATTGACCGCCACATTTTGACGCCCCCAAGGCTGAAAGGGCGAGCGTGTTCAGTGCAACGAGAATTCGAACCCGCGACCTTCACATTACGTGTCGAACGCCTTAAACCCACTCGGTCATATCGGGCACTTTTTGCCAAATGTACTCAGGTGCTATGAATGAATGTCTTAAATGTGTGTGTGTATATATATATATATATCTATATAATCACTTCGATGGCTAGCTATAAAAGCAGATGTGGTTAACGGAGGTATACTGAGGCCTCTGTGCATCACGGGAAGCATTTTGAAGCCCGCCGCATGGATATTTTATCATGGTATTAACATTATTTTTACGTGTATTAATTAACAAAAATAAACGGCTTTCAAGATCAAAAACGTAATTTTTTACAAGCTTGAAAGTTGATCATTTCGTCACTTAACAATGTTTTGTTTTTGTTAATTGTTAGTATTTGTGATATTGCATCACTGTAAAATTGATAATAACGTCAATGATGTCATTCCTTAATGATGCAACACGGGTTTCCAAATAAAGAATGTGCATAATGTACCAATCATATTTATCTGTTGTGCACCGCTGTCGAAGTTTTGCGCTGAATTCAACTTATTAGGCTGGATGAGCTACATTAAACAAAGTAGTGGTTGAAATGCTGTTCATCAGTTGTTTACAATATTTCAGCCTGGTATGGCCAGATAGTTAAGGCACTCGACTCGTAATCTTATGATTGCGGGTTGGAATTCCTGTCACACCAAATACGCTCATCCTTTCAGCCGTGGGGGCGTTATATTGTGACGGTCAATCCCAATATTCGTTGGTAAAAAAGGGACCCAAGAGTTGGGCGTGGGTAGTGATGATTAGCTGCTTTTCATCTAGTCTTAAACTGCTAAACGGCTAGCGCAGATAGCCTTCCTGTAGCTTTGTGCAAAACCAATCCAAACAATATTTCAAGTCAGTATTAGCGTAAAGGAAGACGAAAATCAGGGAACTTCAAATAAATGGGCTGTAAAATGAAAACAATTTCACCCATGAATTAATGTTATAAGGTCACCGTTTGTTTATAATATCACTTTTCGTGTTTTGTTTATCCTAGTTAAATGCTTCTGTTACGAATATTCAAGCCACCATCAGCAGCACAACAGTATGTCAACGTATTTACAGTGCTGGAAATTCGATTTCCATGCCCTTGGTGTACAGAACAAAGATAGCACATTGTGTAGATTTTTGCTTAACTACAAACAATCGAACAGTCGATGGAAGAGTACAGACGGAGAATTCATTTTCCCTCCCTGTACTTTAGGCCTCCGTGGTCCAATCGGCTGTTAACCGATAGGTTGGTTGTTCAAGTCCACCCGGTGGCGTTTAAGTTTGACCCGGCATGACCAGGAGAGTTAAGGCGTGCGACTCGTAATCCAAGGGTCGCGGGTTCGCATCTCCGTCGCTCCAAACATGTTCGACCTTTTTGACGTGAAGCGTTATAATGTTACTGTCAATCCCACTATTCGTTTGTAAGAGTAGCCCAAAAGATAGCGGTGTGTGATGATGACTAACTGCCTTCCGTATGCCTACCAAAAAAGCCAAGTGTCTCACCTTCACTTCTTGGAGAGAAGTATGACATATTGGTGAGATATTTGATAAGAAACGTGGAACAATCAATTATTTTCGTCGCACCTAAAGTACGGAAACTTTATTTGATATAAGAACAAGCTTAACGTTCAAGGATTTTTTACAAGTTTAGTTCACTGACAAAGCTTTAAAACCCACAGCCAGATGTCAACTGTAGTCTAAATATAATACAACGACATGCCTAGGTGGTTAAGGTTCTTGACTCCCAATCTGAGGGTCGAGGGTTCAAATCCCTGTCACATGCTCGCCCTTTTAGCCGTGAGGGCGTTATTATGTGATGGTCAATCCCACTATTCGTTGGTGATAGGGTAGTTCAAGAGTTAGCTGCCTTCCCTCTAGTCCTTCACTGCTAAATCAGAAACAGCTAGCGCAGATAGACCTCAAGTAGCTTTGATCGCAATTCAAACCAAAGTAAATATAACACGCTAGAGGTGCGAAGTTATTCAACGAAAAATCGCTGAACTATCTTTCTCTTATTTTTCTGTGATTACGAAGCGTAACAATACATGTTCGTAAGTGAGGACATTCACCTACTGTGATATTATTCATATTAAAAAATTTCTGTGCATTATTACTGGAGCTTTATTTTATATAAAAATGTTACGTTAACATATTTATCCATCAGTATCTAAAGGTGTAATAATTCAAATCATCATATGTGTTGTTCTAAATCAAATTAATTCCATAACCTGCTTTTGCACAACTTTCTATTGCAATTTCAAGTTGCTTATGTCTATCAACAGAGTTCTGTGTTTAACAAACAGAAAAGTTATATACAAGCTCGAAAGATGCATTATTTGTCAACACAAAAATTACCCAGCAGTGAGCAACAGCTGTGGTTTAAACAAAGGGATGCTGTTAATCTGAAGCGAAAACTCAAATACACTATAAAAATAGTAAAGCAAAATCAAAACCCTTCGTCTACCATCCAGCAGGTACGACAAAAATATCATGTTGATCCTTCTTCAATCCTAAAAATAGTTTTAGAATATTATCTTAAATACCCTTCTCCAACCATATAAAGGGAGTTAGAAGAATAGAATGGTAATCCCTTTCATGCTATAAGAGCTGTCAAAGAAAGATATCGTAATGACCAATCACCAAGCATATCACACTATTATTGTGGCTAGCAGAAGTCATAGGTGGGAAGAGTGCGAGGAAGATTCTTTCCCTTGGTTGAAATATTCTACATTATATAATATTCAGCACTAGAGTAAGTCTTGGAGCGAGCATGAGTGTCAGTGCAAAGAGTTGTTTGTTCACTTGCTCGATATTTAAGAAGCGACTACAATAGACTGTTCAAGAGAAGTAAGGATGTCTGCCGAATTGTCTTTCAGCCAACCAATCGTATTACTCATAAACTAGATTTTCGAAAGCTCAGACATTGCCGCGTGTTTTTTTTTCATAGGTTGAGTATGGTCAAGAATTATTTTGTCAATACCTTTAACAGACTGAGAGAAATGTCTTATTTCCACAGAAAGAGCATCAGAATTCAATGATGAAGCAGAAATGTTTATTCCCTTGGTTGGCATGTTGCTACACATCAACAGTACTGAAGTATATTTCCTTCAGAGAATGACAACTTTCATGGGGAAACATTTGCAGGATATCAAGTTAAAGACACGGCAAGAAATAGGTTTCAATGCAGATCTGTTCTTTTGATTCATAACCATATAAGGTAGAAACAAGTGAGATTGTTAGTCATCATCTCTACAACACCTTTTAATCACTGTATAAATCACTAATTGCGAGATGTTTCACGGCAACATCATCTTCTCGAATGCTACAATTGTACAACACCTTGTAATTGCTTTCTATTGTATCTACATAGATTAGCCCACACTACCACGAATAGTGGCAGCCATTTATGAAGTTAATAAGCTTGATGCAAAGTCTTGTAGAATTGAGTGCTCACTGCAGGAATATAATGTTGAAGAATTGGCTAACGTCAATACAGAAGACAAAGCTGATAGTAGGAGGCTGTAAGGCAGCATCAAAAATGAATGAGATGCTATTGAAAGAGAATTCTAACAGGCATTCTTGTCCTTCATGACTAAATATCATCGCATTTCATGTTATAAGTTGTGCTACATGTAGTAATGTTTAATGGTCTGTTCTCTAGGTGTCTTACAAACCAACAATGAATGGAATATATTCCATTATATAATCATCAATTATTACAGTTATTAGTCTAGTACAGCTGATGGTTCACTGAAAGATTTCATCTGCAAATATTGCCTTAACAATTTCAACTCAAGATGTTTGCTATCTCGTTGTGTTATGAGCAGCCTTGGTTAGGTGTTGTGCTAAAAGAAAAAAGCACATTAAATGTTCACAAGAAATTATAGGTATAAAGTGTAAAACTGTTTCAGGTTGTTACCAAGAATGGGAACTGTTGCAAAGAGGCACATACCAGCAACTTACTGCGTGTGTCAAGTACCAGACACAACTTTCTTTTCATTTGCATTTGCTGCGTCTAGAAGATATTACAAAAGTTACCTGAAATTGATTAATCTGTAATGCAACACTGCAAAGTGTTTGTTCTTTTTTATTGTGTATCAAGTACAACCAAAATGATTTGGTATGATAATATAGATGTACGTAATGTATACAGTGCATTTGAAAATTTGAAGGAAATTAATACCCTTTTATTCAGCCATTGAACTTCTCAGTAACGTAAATGACTGGGATCTTGGTAAACAAATTGGAAAATCTGATACCTTTCAACGTCGAAAAAGGTAATGAAAGAATGGCTACGGTAGAGGAGATTGTACCTGAAAAAAGAGATAGACATTTATCAAAATTACACCAATCATGCTCTTCAAGTACCTAAGCGGAACAAGTGAGTAGCAGAATTTTATAGCTTCTAAAAGTCAATGACGCAGCAATTGATAACCATCTCAAGCAATTGTGTGCGTTGGTTTCCTTTTTTATTTCTGCATGAATAGGTGGGCTTCGAGTTGACCGAAAGGTGAATCTATGTGACGTGGAGTATGTGTAGGCCATTGTAGAGTCTCATGATGCATAATTCCACCTCATCTAGTAGTTAATATCCTTCTCCTGTACCATACAACCTAAGGAACACTGCCAATAGTTAAAGATCATGCATCCAAGTGAAAGGCTTACAGCACCTCATTACCTCAACTTGCTTTGCAAATATAAGTTAGAAAGAAATTTAACAACAATTTTATTTGTCTTACAAATAGTGTGTAGTATTAGACCCATCCTCACAGTGACTTATCAATATCGTCAATATTGTGAACCAGGGACATGGTTTATAACTGCAAGCCAAACTTAATGAACGTGTGAGGACCTTGATAAATATCTATGTAACACAGATCCTCTCAACATGTTTGATCTGCCAATTGTTGCTCTGGCTGCAACTGATACCGCATTAGTTTCGAGGTATATTAAGAAAAAGTTTAAAATATTTCTACAGTTTATTCTGAGAGATTATAATTTGTTGAATAAGGTTGTCTACTACTTTTACCAGAAAGAATATCAAAGTAGGGGCATGCAGCATTTTCATATGCTCATTTGGATCGACAACCTCCCTTTGTTTGGTGAAACTTCTGATGAAGGTTTATGTGCTTTCCTGAGAAAGTATGTGAGTTGTCTCATTCCTGATGAACAAATAAACAAAGATGGGTGTTAGAAAAGTAAGCAGGTTCTGTTTTTTTAAGCCGTAAACTGACAAGTTTGTCCTACATGACGTGGTACTAGCTGTGTTAGGATAAAAGTGTATGAGGACTCGGTCTCAACTGTACTACCTTCTATGAGTTGCCAGTGAGATTAGGATCAATTACTACAATTTTTCTGTGCGGCTGACTTGAGAAAATAACATGGATATTTAGCATATATATGGTAAATCTGCAGTGCTGAATTATTATTACACCAGGTACACCACAATTGCTGAAAAGAATCTTATTCAGGAGGTGTTTAGAGATATTTCGTCTCGCATGTACCTCTCCAGCGTATTGTGGAACTCGGCACTCATAAGTCTGTCACTAGGAGCTATTGATGCAATATTGAACTTTCCACTCTATGCCACTGATTCTTATACCAATCTGCACTGGATCGCTGTCATCATAATTCATGGCAGAATGGTAAAGAGGAACGAAAAAATTGAAAATCTAGATCCTGAATCAACAGATATATTCACACCAACTTTGGTTGGCATGCACTATTCAAACAGGACAAGTAAGCTGGAGCAAACTAATCCTTTTGATTTTCCTTCTTGGTTTAGTTTGTGTAAACTGAATCTTTAGACTTTCGACAATATTGTTTATATTTTGGACGCTTCATGAAAATAGAAAGAGACCTGATCTTTTTAACCTTTATAAATATAACGTAAATTAATATGCAAAAAGTACTTCTGTTAATTGCTGTCTCGATTTTTAACCTTTAAGAGATTGCAATTCTTTTTTAGGCTACCACAACATACAGGAGCCACACGGTATTATGCAGAAATGCCTGAGAGTACAGATGATGCTCTTCTGAGAGGTCCTTTGATTTACACTGGTACTTTGGAAGCACATATAGCCATTTGAAATTTGAAGGTGGTCTTAATGCTAATGATCATTTAGATGTTGACATCATGGTGACCCAATTTAATTCAGAACAACCTCGTGTGTTTCAAACAGTCAAATGTTGCATCGAAGGCCAATGTATCTCACCATCAACTGAAAATACTGCCACCTTGAGAATGTTTATTATTGGGTGTGGTAATACAGGAAATAGCTATTAATTAAAGACCATTAAAACATGGTTAAAGAAGAACATTGGAAAGGACTTGGCAGTTGCTGCTCCAATAGGTATAGCTGACTTCAATTTGAATGGTCTGCTAGCTACTGCAGCTACCATTTTAACCTGATAAAATTCCTTTGTACCAACCACTTTCAGATGAAATGATAAAGCTAGTCTGAGAAAAGCTTTGAAACAGTCTTTTACTTATTATCAATGAACTTTTCATAGCTAGTGACGTCATTTTTATACACACATCTCATACTGGTTGAAAGTTATCACATAGAAGAGAAGTGGATGATTTGGAAAAAGGAGAAACATACTTGTGTCTGATAAATTGTTGTGATTACCTCCAGTGTTCAAGAAGCTCGTGTATTATGATCTGTCTTCATCTGTGATTCAAAAGTATGCTTGTTCACGAGGAAGTACCGATTTGTTGAAGCAGTATTAACTAAATATAAACACAAGACTGAGGAAGGACCTAGTTTTATTATCTCTAAATGCAGCTAAGTGTATTATCTGCAGCAGGTCGAAAATTGTTGGAACAAAAACATTGTTTGAATCTTTATCAGCAAATGGATGACTAAGAGAACTAGTACAACATCTGAATAGAATACTGGATGACACATTGTGTTTGTTTCAGCTAAATGCAGAGGTTAGGAGAAGCCTGCAAGGTCAGAAAGTTCATCTTATTTCTAGGGACATGATAGGTTGTCTAATTTCTATGCAACAAAACCTACTAAAAACTTACAATACATTATGAAAACAGCACTTTGACTGATGGCTGAGAGAAAGGTATTACCATCAAGGTTGGCTACTAAGTAACATTGTATAGGATTGTAGATGTTACATTATGTCTGGTAAATGGTACTATTATGCCACTTTTAACGTTGCATTAATTAGCCTGCAAAAGTTTGCGTTCTCACTATCCAATTTGATAGTGACTGTCAGCACCAATTAGAGTAAGTGTAAACTATGTTCGAAGTTGTTGGTAAGTTGCATGCTATAAGGTCTTAGCTACCCATCTTTGTTGCATATGTAATTGTTATGCACAAAAGTCAAGACTTGGTGGTAAAATATGTGTTAACAGTCAGCAACAATATAATCTTCACATGTGGTCAGGTTTATTTAATAGCGTCTTGTGTACACAGCCCAAATGGACTACACTTAATTAATTTTAATTCTCTATTAGTTAAAGCTTTGAATTTTTCCATTGTAGAATACGATTATCTCAAAAGGCAGTACATAGTGGACTGGCCGCCCACTACAAACGACAAACATCATTCCAAGCAAATTGGAGACACAAATTGGTACATGCAGAAGGCCTTTGCTAAAGTGTAGCAAATGTCTCATCATCTTTATTGCATGTTAAAGTACTCGTTAATATAAATGTTGAAAAATAATTATGCCAACTCTGTTATGCAGTGGTTGCTGTTTTTCAAAAGAGTTTGCGAAAGTATGAAAGTTGGAAGCATTGTGGCATTAAAGGCACTGAGTAGTTATTATGATAATGGTGATGATAATTCACTGAGTTGTTCTCAACTTTTCACGGAATTGGATCTCCATATAGTAAGTATATACGTAGCACTGGACACTATCACTTTTTCTTTTATTTGCAATGGTGCAATACTCACCAAAAATAAGTTCAAAGCTACATTATGCTTTATATAGGAAATCAGGTGCAGCAATTTCCACACATTTGAAGTCACAAAAGATGTATGGCAACTGATGTTCCTGTCTGTTCCTATCAACGTTAAGAAGACGGTGATGAATGAATTGCTTTAGTGGGTCCATAAGTGGGTTCTGATCATGGATCGCTGCTGTGTACGTTGTTGTGTACAGAAACAACAAATATAAATAGTACAAAGCAGTCACCTGTTAGTTTATCAGTTGGGTGTTCAGTTTGCAATACTTGGTAGTTGAAGAGCAGGCAAACGTAAACATTCACAAGCTACTAGGAAACACAATGACCTTAGGTATTTGTACATATAATATGTACTCGGCAGTTTTCAGTTTTAACATGCAAATCTGGTAGTAAGTATAACAACATTCTGTCTATAACTAGAAAAAGGTCATTGGCCGAGAGAAGCAAAAGACGTTTATTTATTGTTTTATGAGTTACAGTCAGCTACACATACAAAGCCAAGGGGAGGTGTTAGAAATTCTATTCCTGTTGATTCCCATAAGAAAAGCTTTCTACAACTCTCTGACAAAAAAAATTATGGGCACTTAACAATAACTGTTTACACTACGAAAATATCTATTTGTTGTACCATTAGCTACACGTTAACAATTCTCAATAATTTCTCATATTGGATATTGCTCGCCATTTAAATGGTAATTGAATTACTGTGTTAGGACATACATTCGTTGTACTCAGTTTACCTACATAAACGTAAAAGAAGAACATACAGTATTATCTTTTAATATAATATCAGGACACGTTTGACGATTAAGAGATTGGAAACCAATTGTAGACTTGCAATGGCAATGCAATGTTTGCGATACAGTAAATGCTGTATTAGAAGCAAAACAGTAAATAATTAAAGCTTTTGCTACGATTGTAGTTCAGTTAAATATTTACACTAATCAAAAAGATATAAATGTTGTAAAGTTGAACATGTTTGCCATTGATGTCACAAGAAGTAGTGGAACAGTTCAGAGACAGTTTTACACAATATTTAATACCATACCTAACCAGTCGTAAATTCTGGGCAGTACACATCTTACCATAGAAGTCTGCATATTACACCAAAAAGACAAGAATAGCATTTTTATAAATTTATGTTTCGATCTGATCCTAGAATGTCTGTCATGGTACCTTTGCATAGTTCTCAAACATACAAATAAGATAAAGTAAAAGCCATTGAATAAGAGCAGTTAAATGTTTCTTAGTTTACATGTTTAAAAAAGTAATTGTAGAAAATAATACTTTAGCCTTGATTGTGAAAAGATTTGTATATGCTCTAAAATTATATTTAACTACTTACAATCATATTTACACATTATATTAATAGTTATATTTAATATATCAGTAACTATGTTCATTGTAAATAATATTTCCTAATGTTATTCACTCGTTGGCGGGTTCTTTTAAATTGTCTAAAGAAAATAATTCATCACACAATTCACGTAACTGTCACAAAATAAGTTTATTTTCTTCTTTAATGCATATATAAGCTTGAAAACTTTTACAGAATCATAAAATGTTCTAAGCCTGTGTTTTAAATGACATTTAAATATTTATCATAATACCAAGAATATCATAAATTCATCGCACTTGTACAAAATAATCCAACAAGTCCGATAGCAAGCACATATCTAAATACTTTACGAAAATACGCTAACTCGTTCATTTGTCTATCCTGAAAATATTTGTCTGTTTTCTTGAAGCTTCACTGTAAATTTACTTTGCCATTTTTATCTGTGCCTAAACTATCCTCTCAATACTTCACTGATCCCATATTTATAATCTATTGTTATTATAGATATTTCGCAAAGTCTCTAGTTTGTTTTAAAATATTCAAGACATTCATTCTTAATGTGATGTTTTTCTAAATAGCATCTAACTTATGACATTTTAGCTTATAACATTATTGCTATAAATTATTAATAACTTGATCCAAATAAGTTTGTGTTATAAATATTGCCTAGTTAAAATTATCATTGGCAATTTAAAATAATTATGTACATATGGAACATAACGATTAAATACAAAAAATTGTATCTTATATTAAAAATTTGGTAGATGGCAGCTAGACTTAAAACTTTTTAACTTTACGTCTTGTACTTCCGTGAATGTGTGGAGTGTAATAATATTAATTAATACGCTTGAAAAACCAGTGTGTATGCATATATATATAATATAATGCTTGATACTTAAAACAACGCGAGTTCATTACATAGTGTAGTACGAAATGAGTGTCAGGTAAATAACAGAGTTAAACGACTGACAGTCATGTGAATTTCGAAAATTCATAAGCTATAAACGTAAGTTTTAAGTTCAAATTGGTTTTGAAAAGTAAGTAAAATATGTTAGTTTTTTAATAAAGTTTTTATAATATTTATATTTTGTACTAGAAGTTAAATTATAGTATAATATATACTGTTGTAATACCTTTCCTGTTCCTAATTGCAATCTTAAAAGTGTTTAATACTTTAATTATATTTCAAACGGTTAAATGTTAAAAAGTTTTATTACTGTTAGTATTTACCATGTTGCTCATTTATTGACAAACTTACACGTAGAATAACGTTTGGTTTCATTAACCTAATACTACAACTAGACAGGCTTGAAAATTACATTCGCAAATGTGATATTCGTGAACTAATAATATTAGTACGTATTGGTACATTATTAATACGAGTAAATTCACAAACAACAATTTCTAAGAATAATAAAGCGACTTTTTATGGGGGGAGAATATGTTTTTGCTCAACATCGGTTTGCCTACTATTATTAGTATAATAATGTGCTTCCGACTTCCAAATTTGTTTGTAAATGGTCAGCCCAACTTTGTTTTAACGGAACGGATACTTGGTTAATGTTCTGTATCCGGACTATTCATTAGTTGTGGCCGGATATTACTAATGATATTAGTTCCTTTCTTCCTCTTTGGCAGCACAATAATTGGCATATTCATTTAAGCTAGTTGTATCATGATATACCAGTTCAACTTGTATTAGATTCCTACATTTCAGGTTTTAAGAAAGTAACATACAAAATATCAGTTAATGACTTCACTAGTAAATGAGTTTGATTTATTTTTAACAACTATTTCAATAATAAATTTCAATTCCTGTGTTTATGTGTACAGTTCAGTTAATGTTCATATTTTCCAAAGCTTTTGCTTTTCTTTTTTTTTAGATCAAAAAATCTTATTAAACATAGTTAACTGAAATAATTTTATCATGGTAAATTAATAATGTTAGTTTTGTAGGGAAACATTTCAATGCATTTTGTTTAACAGAGTATGTTGTAATCACTCCTCTACCATCAACAACCCTAGTTTTTTAAATGTTATAAATTTTAACTGTTTAATATATGGCACTATTTTTCTCATAAATAGTACACATTTGTCAGTCAGTTGACAGAAAACTGACAGTCATAGAAGTTTGATTTTGATTTGTGTAAAATTACCCTCATTATTAGATACCATATTAAAGATTATCACTTATTTAGTGAAGGCACACTGCTACTTTCATTTTCTCATTAAAATTTCTCACTCTGGTATCATTGTATAGTACATAAAGTTAAGTTTAATATTGTGATGTAAGAATTGTAGTCATTACGTATTTGTGGAAGACTCCAGTTTATCTGCATAAAAAATTTTGTTGATTTCTAATAAAAGGTGCTCATTATACACACTATTGGCTAGGTCCAATACAATAGGATATTTTGTGCTGACTGAGATAATGTAAATGTGTCTTTCTTCAGCTCTCTACTTCATAATAATATATTTTATTTTTATTTTACAAGTTGTAGAGATAAATATCTGTTAATTTCAATGATGACAGTAATTTGTTTTGGCTTGACATCTTTGACTAATATCATCAATATCATAGATTTCTGCAGTTGTTTTACTCTGTTAATTCCGAGATGAATAATGTTCTGTCTGAAACTTTTTAATAGATGATAATGGTGAGAAGTAATCTGACAACAGGATCAAACTTAAAAAAAACAATTAGCCATTACAAGACAACACTTTTTGTTAAATTATTTCCTTATGAAAAAAATATTGCTGGTCTATGTAAACACTAGACCTGCACCCATTGCAATATGAGTATTTAACTGGAATTATGATGTTTGTTTGATTATTGCACCTTATTCATTCATTGATTATTCTTATTTACCATTTTTTTCCAAAAATATTGTATTTGCATTCACATTTATTGCACATTCCTTTGAAATAGTGAAATGTTTTTAAATAAAGATATTGACTATATGGGAACTGAATATTGACTTGTTTCACTGAAGGGCAAAAACACTATTCAGTACATCTCAAGTCTACAGTACTTCAAATTTGTCAGTTTATCAGATATCTTAAAGGATATTTTGAAAAGGCCATAAAGTAATACACTAAGTTTCTGGCACAAACATTTTAATTTGAGAAAATGTACAAAATCCAGCCAGTATGTGTATGTATATATCGATGTTCTCTCAGGCCTTGACAAATCCCAGGTTCCCATAAAGATTAAATATTTCTATGTGGATTTTAGTATTCCATTTTATTTGTCAGAAGAGCTGTGTTGAATAGAACCTGAATCTGGATTAGGTGTGGATTCTTTGAAGAACAGAACTATTTTCTCATTCTTAGAGCCCTAAATTGAACTTTGTTCAAGGATTTTAATGACAAATTCTGCAGTTATTTTTGTCTTTTCAGGAATGAAATACTGTGGTTATACAACACATTACTATTTTTTTTCTTCTTTCTCACAATTCAACCATTCAGTAAATGTTTATAGGGTAGGGTGAAAGGCAGTTAGTTCAGGCAATACTATCAAGTGGTTTTAGATAAAATTTATTTATCATCATGCACTTGTTGGTGGGAAAGTAAATAACTATACACTGGTTCCTTCATTATTCATGGGAAAAGTAAAATCTTTTGGATAACAGAAACAGTGGATAATTGAGGCACTACATTGGACTGACTAGTGGTGTGTCTCACTAGATAGCGCAATGTGTAATCTAAATGAAAATTTTCAAGGTATTTATATCCCTTGTTTTAAATTATAATCTTTTTATTATTATGTAATTTTCTTATCATTAAAAATTATGAATTACATCATAACCGTAAAAGCCAGTTGGGCACAGTTGGTTCATGAGGTTTTTGATGTCTTTTAGATCAAAAAATATTTGTTGACATCTGTGTTACATAGAGAAACTTACTGTTGCATTAGAGTGTAGTTAATATCTTTAGTTTCAAAAGATCATCCTAAAGACCAACTCCTTTAACCTGTATTGTACTAATTTGGCATTTAATAAATAACTTACGGAAATTTACTAGTGTGTGACAGAAGTAAATTATGCATATTAATCTCAACAGGGCTCTTGCATTTTTTTTATTTTTTCGAGCTAGCCAGACTCTCAAAACATGCATTTCTAGGAGCTTGCAAGAAGTTTTAGGGGTCAATACTTTAATTCATTTTAAAATGTTCTTTATAATGGAGGTATGGGCTTATCCAGGAGAGCAGGGAATCCACCTTCTTATAACAGAATTCCAACATTCCAATACTTGTCTTTGGTTTTGGCTGGTGGTACAGATTGCATACAGAAGTTTCAATCCAAGTTATGGTACGAATGATAGAGAACTACTTGTTGATTTTTAATGTCTGTGAGACAATCTTGACACTATTACTCGAGACCCTCCTTCCATTCTTAAATGCCTGGATGTGCCTCTATGACATTATCAGAAAAAACATTGAATTAAATAGCAGATGTAATGTAAATTGAAAGGAAACAAAAGATGGCATATCTCAATTTGTTGTAAATTTGTATTTCTTGAACAAACTTAAGTTCAATAATATTTTTTACCACTCAAATGATTTTTATTTTGTACATGTTCTTTATTTTTTCTCTAAAGCAGGATATAACTAACTTTTAGTTTCCATTTAAAGTATTGTCCTTTAATGATCAAAATAAATAGTGAAAGAAAGACTTTGCATCACCAGCAATTAAATCTGTTCTAGATCTAATATAAAGTGTTATTATCTAGCTGACACATACTTGTCAAAAAAATGTTAACACTTTTGGAGAGAAGGAAAAATCATACAATTTACATTACCACTAACTTTGTAACAATCAAAATGTTATCATTTGTTACATGATGTGAGACAGTTTTATCATTATGAATGCATAATAAGCAAAATCCTCAAATTGGAAACTATAAATAGCTGTAAAAAGTTTTAGGTAGTGATGAATTAAATTTATTAATTAAATAATGAAAAAAAATTGTTTTTTTTTGGATCATCTAAATACTTTATATATCATTTTTTGTCACAAAAGGACTTTGTACTTGCAAGTAAGTGTACCTATAATATACCAGTATTGGCAAAAGATGTTGAACATGGCATAAAAGTCAACACAAAAATTGCCAAAGTCAAAAATAATTTTAAATGAAAAAAACAAAACAAATGTTGATCCAAAAAGTAATGTGACAGAAAACAGGCAATGGGTTCATGAGTATAAAAAGGAAAAAGAGGCAAAATCAATATAGGGACATGCTGTAGAAGTTTATTAACTGATTACACTACGATAAAGACAGTGAATTAATATTTTACAAGAAATGTCAAGAAGAGTATGAATCTGAAACTTAGCAATGAAGAAAATGTTGTTAGTGGTCTCTTAGCATGAACAGCCTGTAGTTGTTTTGTACAGATGGGTTTCATACCAAATTGAAATTCTATTTGTCATAGTAATTAACGCTCTTGCTATGGGCTCCATATAATATACACGAGTTTCTCTACACATTTGCACGTTAAGTATTTGCACTATAACTTTTAATACAATATGTGTATTTCCATAAAATTAGATAGACATTCAGTAAAGATTACAACTATTTTGTGTGCAAAAACATCCTAAAATCTTTTCAAACGTTTTGTTTTCAGTAAGACTATGTTTTATGTTCTGTGCTCTAACTGTGTGGGATCCATTACTTGACCAACCTTGTAAACATCATTAAAGAAATAGGAAATATAAATTATGCTTTTCTTATGCTAGAATGACTACATATTATAACCTAAAAACACAAAATTTTAGTCTAAGTCGCTTAAGTCTCATAACGCAATATAATTACATATATTTTTATTATTTTCTATTATATTGACCTTCTAGTCATGCCCAGCTAACATTATATAACTTTCATTGTACTCTTGTTGCTTATCCAGTAATATAAAACTGACCTTTATTCTTCCCTGTTTCAGCTGTGTTTTAGTGGACCGGTATTTTGTAATATACAGTTAATGTATAATTTGGTTATTATACAGAGATAGGTTATTACTAGTTAGAAATAAATTACTAAACTTATTTTTCTTAAAATATAAAACAATAAAACAAGAAATAAAACAAACAATTATCTTTTCCTGCTACTACTTTTGTATTCAGTTGCTGCTGGATGTAGGAAGCTAAGCCTTTAAAAATTTCACACATGCAGAATATCAAACAAAAATATTTTTTAGGTTTTATATATACAGTTAAATAACCAAAAAAATCATAAACAACTACACTTATACCATAAAATTACACTATAATTTATAAAGCTTAATAACTAAGATGTATTTATATTTTAAAAAACATGAAACTTTGAGCAGACTAAAGACACAACCCATCTCATTGAAATCTTGGATCAGAAGAATGTGGTAGCCTTTTCAAAGATTAAAATGTGGAGAAAACCACTCTAGGGACATTCTATTGTGTTGATTGATTATTTGTGTGTCATATATTGAAGTACTTTCATGCAAGGGACCATTTCCAAAAAATGCAAAGAGTTGTACAAGGCAACTGTGTTTAATTCAGTACATAAGCCATATCTCAACAAAATAAAAAGATGCAAGGTTTTTGTTATGTTCTAGCTTGATAATATTAGAAATTTGAGTTCCCAATTTGTACAAAACTAGAGGCATAGTATTTTAATATAAAAAACAATTTTAAACAATGTTGTATTCATTATACTATGTGACTTGCTAAAATCTGTATTTGGATGTATTTTTTTTATAGTTATTTTAAATTAAGAAATTAAGTCACATGTTAAAGTTTGAATTATAATGTACAATTTGATTTCAAATTTACTGATGTAAATTCATAAAATAGTAGTTCAATAAACTTTTAAATGCAATGATGTGGCTTTTGACTTGACTCATTACAAAAGGGTTAATGCACCCTTCCATAATAGACAACTAATAGCTTTCAAAATACCACCATATGATTGGGCAATTATAGTTGGGTATTTCACCCTGTTTATTGGACAAACATTTTACATAACTCAAACTGGATCATTGTGTAATGGAAATTCCATAACTTTGAAGTTTTTATATTTTTAGTGACCGATGAGTCTTGTGAATTTGAGAAGGTCAAATCATGGCTTGTCATATCATCTGCTTGATTACAAAACACTTGGGTTCTTTTGACTTTAAGGCATCACACAGACAACCAAGGCATTTTGTGTGACCATTGGTTCTCAAGCTGCTGCTAATTTCAAGGCCTTCTAAAGAAGAGTCTGAATGAAGTTCATCTTGTATTTTAAAAGTTCATTTATTGAAACATGAGATGTTTCATGAAAGAAATACATTAATTTGTATGAGAAAAAAATTGTTAGAGGTACAGTAATAGGTCAGCTTTAAGATAAAGTAGATTTACCATAAAGAAAAAAAAATGTTTGTCAGAATTTCCCATCTTTAACAAACACAACATGGAATCTTGTATAATATTACATGTAGTAATTTGGATCTGTGAAGTTTAATGTTTCACATAACAGTATTGTAATATGAATGCTTTTATATCACTTAGCATACATATATTATTTTTAGGGGGTAGCAAGGAGCCTAATGAGTCATTCCATGTCAGATCATCCAGAATTTGGAAAATTTTCCAGGTGACCCCTTCAGAATGCCTTAAAAAAATTCACGTGTGCTTATCTACCCACATAATGAAAAATTTCCAAAGTTTAGATCAATATCTCTAATAGTTTCTGATTTACAGCCCTGTAAATTTTATTTATTTTTTGGCAAATTCATTTTCGGGCAATTTTGGCTGCTTAAGGCGACAAGAGTAATGGTGGTAGAAGGCTGAAATTTGCTACACTGACTGAATTAATCTCACAGAATTCAAAAATGGTCTCAAACTAAGTTTATTTCTCTTAGGATTTACACAGTGAGGCTGTAAAATTGCCTAAAAACCCAAAATAAAAAAAAACATTGGTTTATTTAATAAGCCACAGCTCTAGGACTTAATATGATACAAAGCTGAATTTTGTTTTCAAATTTTTTTATAACATATCAGTTGATAAATCAGCAATTGTTGTAATTAAGTCTATTAGATCTCCTGTGAAAACATTTAGCTGCATGCAACTTTTTATGATGTAGCTAGAAATAGCCCTACTTCAGGCCACAGTTTGACCATGTCACCAGTTATTCAGCTTTTTTAATGAATTTGCTAAAAATGAAAAAAAAATTACAGGGCTGTAAATCAGAAACTATTAGAGGTATTGATCTAATCTTTGGCAGTTTTTCATTATATGGGTAGATGAGCACAAGTGAAATTTTTTCAAGGCACTCTGTGGGGGTCACCTGCAGTCCCCTGGATGATTTGACATGGAATGACCCTAATGCCTTATCTACATGTATGATATTCAATATTCTACCACCATCTTACTCCAAATTAAATGTAAAACCAATCATGTTATATCAAACCTTGGTTTCTGAAATATTCTTTCAAACTTCTATTAAATTTTTTCGATGTTGGAACGTTTACCGTATTTGAAGGAAAACTGATTCATAGGTCTACTATATTAAAGTAGCACTGCCTTTTTTGAAGCTGTATTAATGCTTATATGTTAAACTTGTATTTAAGACATTTTTTTGAAACCACCAAGTAAAGTCTAGTTGGAAACTGAGTTCATAAAAATGTATTACTGCACCAAAAACTGTATAAAATGCTTAATGAGCCATGTTAACCATTAAATATTCTATTAATAAGTGAAAACTACAGTAAATTTCCATGAAATGAAATAACTGAAAAAATATTACTTTACAGGTATCTACTTTTCTTGTATGGTTTCTAAATAAATGAAATTAACATTTAAAAACAGAGATAATTGTGTAATTACTGTGTTTTCAACTTGAAAATTGACAACAATCAATTGTAAGTTCTATGCAAAAATTCTACAAGTACAGTTCCTGGTGAAATTGTGTATGTTTTTTTGTGTGTGTAGTTTCATCTGAGTGAAATGGTTAGAGAATTGTAAAAGAGTGGTTTAATTATTTACCTTGATGCTTTCTTGCATTTTTTTTTTGTAATTCATTTGGTGCTATTTTATGTTTGTAATTTGTATTTCATGTGACTTGAAAAATGTTTATTAACCAATAATGTAAAAGTCCTGATTTTTAGGAATATTAAATTAAACTGTTAGAATGCATTTAAACTTTATCTTGAAATGCAACATTTGAATTTTTGACAGGAACATTTTATCAGATCCTAGATGTATCATAACGAGTTTTCAATTACTGTAATTATCATGATTGCCTTCAAAAAGCTATACTTCATAAGCCATACTCTTTATACATGCACACAATGCAAAAAAATATAGCGTGAGGAAAAAACTGTTGACATAAATGTATGGATACTGTTTGAATATGCTGCCACGTTAGTATGTATAACCTAATCCAAATATTAATATTAATAAATTTTTCTGACAGTAAAGTATTGCATTTCCATGAAAAGTTAATGAATATGTTTAAATCATGGCTTGGTAACAAGTGTCAAAGGTTAAAATGCTATGAATCTCTTGATTGCACACTTGACTTTAATCAAAATTACTTTAACCTTCATTTGATTCTCATATGGAATATTTTATTAAGGGAGGTTTTGAATTCTGTCAAATTAAGTCTTATCACTGCTTTTTGATTGGGTTTGTGAATAAGAAATATTTTATTTAAATTTATAGCAATACCTTTGTATTTGATGGATGGTTTCAAGAGGACAAACTTTACGTTTATTTATGGTACAGTCTTCACATAATGAAAAATATGTGTTATATTTTATTTTCAGGATATGGAAACCGGTAGTGTCGGTAGAGCTGTTTATGAATTCAAGACTGCTATGGAAGGAGAGCTACCACTTGAAGTTGGAGATGTTGTACAGGTTCTTCAGGTCATTGACAAGTATTGGCTATATGGTGTGTCCAACAAAGGAACTGGTAACTTTCCATCTGGATTTGTCTTAAAATTAGAAGTTCCCCCAGTAACAGAAGATCAGCAATTGTTTGCTGCTGTGGAATCCTTTTTTGGTCAGTTGGAAGACGATTTGGAATTTAGAAAAGGTTAGGAAGGTATATTTTGACGTTAAACCAACAATCAATGTTACCTGCTTATTTGGAATAGTACTTTTAAATTTAAATTGTAATTCATTTTTAAATCTCTTAACTTTATATTTATATTGCCTGTTCTATAGTTATGACTGTTAATTTGGGAGGACAATTTTTTTATGATATCTTTATCATTTTGGAAAGTTTAAAGTTACTGCGAGTTGCTTTGACAAGTTGTTGATAATAAACTGTACACAATGTTCCGTATTTTTATTAACAATAAAACAGTTATTATGTAATGTGTATATTGTGGAAAATGAATATGTCCTCCATACTCTGTTGATTTAGACACTAATTCTGTAAGCTGGAAAGTAACATGATACACTATGACAAAAACTCAAATGTGCCTAGCTGTATTTAATCACAATTGAAATTTAAATCTTCTCAGTTATTTACTACTAATGTAAAAAAATTAATCTTATATATGTTACTCACCTACATGAATGTTACTTCATTTCATGTACATTTTCTTGTATTAGGAACAAAAATATTTCTCAATAAAGCTTCAAATAATCAACACTTTAAAATGAGAACAATGATGATTTTACCAAAAATTAATATAAGGAAACAATGAAAACACTTGTATGTTGAAACACACACACACACACACACACACACATCTCCAATTCAATATTAGGATTAATTTCTAAATAGTATTGAACAACAAGTGTATTAAAATTAGTATTTTTGACTTGACTTGAAGCACTTTGCTAGAAGTAGTTACTTCTGCTTCATTGTTATGTGCCATTAAAGTTTGGAGTTTTTTCATACCATAGAGTTCAGTCATATTTTCTAATTGTTGTTAGTGCTGTGCTATAGTTTGACAAAGTAATTCTTCTTTCATAGGCCAGCAAAATTTACCATTGTCCTTAGTCACATTTTTCCAGAAACAGTGCCAAATATCAGTGGTATGTAATGCTGCTTTGCAGTCACAAACTTTGCACTTGACAGATGATTTATGACACTTTTTTAGACAGTCAATTCTGTTTATAGCAGGACTTGGTAATTAGTGAAGTTGCTAACTGATTAATTCTCAAGTTCATTGATCACTTTAAGCTAATTGATTATTTCAACAAGATGACTAAAAAAAATCAAGCAGAGCACAGATACCCCATTGTATAGCTTTGTGATTAACAACAAATAAATATAATGGGGATATTTTATTTATCAAAAACATTAGTTTCTGTTTGATTACTGGATAGTAGAAATATTTTGAAACTGTATTTAATTATTTTCAGACCATTAATTGATTTAATCATAATTTCCATTAATTTCATGTGGTATCAATCAGTGTAAAAGATGCTCCTGAGCAACTGATTTATATTCATCAATTGAGTTAATCACCCAGTTTTAGTCTAATTCCATTGGGCACTTTGAATTTCATCTTACACTGTCTTATTATTTTCAAAAAATTCTATGTAAATGACAGCTATTTTACTGCTTAGATGTACTTTGTCTTCTTGAAATGAGGTATCAAGTTCTTCTTAATAACACGATGAATATGCTAAGCCTTAGCCTTTAGAATCAGGCTGTAAAGATTTATAACTGAACCACATTTGTACAATTTCAAAGTTTTGTTTTCAACAGTGTCCCATTTGCATTCCTGTTTCCACTCCTTGGTGTGGATTCTTGTATGTGGTGAGGAGTTCTCCCAGAGGTTTTGTTCTTTCAGTTTATCTCCTCTGGAATCTAAACATCCACTCGTGTTTTATGTGCATGGCAACTCATGAAGGAGAGGAGAGGGTCCTGGTGGTTGAGGAGTCCAACCCTAACACACCACTTTGGTCTTAAATTCCTGTAAACAGGTGGCTTTAGGATGACCTATCCAGGATCTGTTGGATGTTTTAACAGGTGTTGCAAGTATTGTGTCTAATGCTGGTGTTTGGGTATAGTGCTCACAAAACCTTGACATTGCTGTGGTGTCTTTGTTTGGCACTGTAGTGCACCCCCTCATAGTGTCCCTTGGTGGGTTGGGTCAGTGGGCACTGAAATATTCTTTCTTTATTATGGATCCCCCAAATAAAAATTTAAATGAAATAGTGAAAAAAACAGTCCATAGGTAAATGAACATGACTAGAAGAATCTCAGTAGCAGTACCTCATTTTCTTATACTACATTTTCTTTAGGGCATATCTCTCCTCTTTTTTTTTTTTTTTTTTTTTTTCAGAAGGGACTAGAGGGACTTGCTGGCTCTCCAGAGTCAGTAAAAAAGCTTTGCTCTGGTGACATATTGGTTGAAACATACACATCTAAACACAGTAAACTCTTCTCACATTCAAAGGCGATTGGGGATAACCATTAAAGTGTATCTATACTACTTTGAATTCATCATGAGGAGTTACTGTTGACAGGGATTTGAAGAACATCTCCAAGTCAGAGATTCTCGCTGGTTTCTCCACCCAAGGACTTTCTGCGGTGAGGGGTATATTCATTCATCGAGATGGAATTATGGTGCTGACCAATGTTCTCATTTTAACATCTACATCACCAGTTTACCTGCCACCATCAAGGTAGGTTACCTTAATTGCATGGGACATCCATATATTCCAAACCCTCTCAGATGTTTCCAATGTCAGTGGCTCAGTTACTCAGACATCTTGTTGTGGTTCCTTGACTTGTGTTTGTTGCAGTGGCAAGGATCATGATGACTATGAGGGTAAAATAGATGCTCATTGTGTTAATTGTTATAGCTGTCAACCATCCTTCTTTCTTTTTCACCCAATGTGATTGGAAAAAAAAGAGGTGTTGCATTTGAAAATGATTCAAATCATTACTTACCCTGAGGCTTAAAAATTAGTGTTCACTACTTTACTTTGGATTTATGCAGCTACATTTTGTTCCACTACTACAATAGGAGTGCAGAGAGATTTCGCTATGCCTCTGAAAGAATCATGTGAAAAGTCTTTTGACCTCCATGGTTAAAAAAGATGATGAATCAACATCAACACTCATCTCTGTCCCTAACATACATTCCTGCAAATCCCAAGATCTACTTCCTTTGGATCTGGATGTGGGCATTTCCTTGGGTACGTCTTTTTTCCCTGCCTCAAGTTGCAAAATGATCATTTGTTCATGTCCTAAATTGCTGGAATCCTCTTCCAATGACAGAGATATGTCCAATCAATCCAGGGCAAGATCCATGGAGGTCAATAGACCTCCCTCGAATATAGAAAATAAAGAAAACACTTGGTCAAAAACAGAAACTCTCTCCATCCAATTCACCAACACATAAATAAAAATAGCTATTTTGATACAATAGATCTTTTGAGGTTTATGTTATAATCTGGATGACATGAAAACACAAATTGTTTCTTACCATTTTGTATGTCTTTCCCCACATAACATTTCTGACAACTGCTGATACAGTCACCTTTTGGCAGTTTTCTTTGTACAGAAGTGACAAATTGTATGATGGATATGAGTGTATGGAGGCATGGTACTGTTGGTTAATCAGCATGTGCCCACCCTGTCTTTGTCATTTAAAACACCCCTGGAGGCCATAGCCATCTGTGCTTCCTTGGATCATACCATCACTGTTTGTTCTCTCTACCTGTCTACT
Source organism: Carcinoscorpius rotundicauda (assembly GCA_011833715.1). Lineage (NCBI taxonomy): Eukaryota > Metazoa > Arthropoda > Merostomata > Xiphosura > Limulidae > Carcinoscorpius > Carcinoscorpius rotundicauda. Next base: position 108,589,389 of record CM022393.1, read on the forward strand.
GAAGAGATCTATGATCAATCAGACCTTGATGCTCTCATTAAACAGTTGCCATCTACCTTTTAATCATGGGAGACTTTAATAGAAGTAATCCCCTCTAGGGAGGTACTATTTTTGATGGGAGGGGTGCTCCATAAAACATATGCACTCGGATCACAACCTTTCTCTTTTCAATACTGGTTCTTATACTTATTTTCATTCACCTAGTAAGTCTTTTACTGCTGTTGATCTCTCAGTTTGATCCCCTTCACTATTTTCCCAGTTTTCATGGAGAGTCAAAAGTAACCCATGAAGCCAGTGATAATTTTTCTGTAATTTTGATATAGACTGGCCGTGGTGGATGCCACCTGACCTGTGTGCCCCAGTGGAAGCTGGATCAAGCCAACTGGCCCTCTTTCATTGCTCTTGCAGAACTTTATCCTGCCATCATCTGTAAGCCATCAGTGGAAGACTGTGTGGCAGCAGTGACTGATTGTATTATATATGCAGCTGCTTAATGTATTCCTAAAACTTTGACACGTTTTTCATGATATTCTCGTCCGTGGTGGAATTCTGGTTGCTACGTGGCATGAAAGGCTCAGAAATGGGCCAATGATACTATTCATAGGTATCCCAAACTCTCAAACTGTATTTCTTTCCAGAAGGCAGGTAAGATGTCAAAGCCAGAAGAAATATTGGATTAAGTTCACAACCAGTATCTCTTCTACCACCAGTTCCAAAGTTATTTGGGACAAGATTGAAAAAGTCAATGGGCAGTATAATTCTGTCTCCCTTTTGATCTTGTTCTCTGATGGCCAGGATATAGCTGATACTCTCTATGAAAGCTTTTGCCAGATATCTAACAGTTCTGCTTCATCCTCCACCTTCTTAGCCATCAAGACTTGGACAGAGCAATCACCTCTTTCCTTTCAAGTTGATCATTTCTATAACAAAATTTGCTCCTTTACCTGATGATATACATTACGAGATGCTGCACCATCTATCTCCAGCTTGTCTTGCTATTCTTCTGATTGTTTTTAACAGATCTCACAAGAGAATGTTTTTCCTGATGTCTGGTGCCAGGCTATTGTGCTACCTTTCTTTAAGCCTGGGAAAGATCCCAAGATTTCTTCTAATTATTGGCCAATTACTTTTACAAACTATCTCGAATACCTTAGAGAGGATGAATGGTTAATGTTCATTTTGTTTGGTTCCACAAATCAAACATCCTCTTGCCCACCCAGTGTGAGTTCCTTTGTGTGGAAGCCTTCCTCAAATGACATCTTGTATGGCATTTTGCAAGACCTCCGCTTATGTGGGTTATATGATCATTTCCCCATTTTTATTAAAAATCTTTTAATGGACAGGTGATTCCAAGTTTGTGTAGGTTGAACATGCTTTCCCGTTCTTTTCTACAGGAACTTGCAGTCCTTTGGGGCTGTGTTTTGAGTGTCACACTTCTCAGCATAAAGATTAATGCCATCACTGAACAACTTCCTCTTACTGTTGCAAATGAGCTCTTATGTCAACGACTTAAATAACTTCATGTTAGTCATCGAACATGAAGCATACTGAGTGGTAGCTACAGACTGCTTTGTTTTGTTTAGTTAAGTGGATTACAGCAAATGGTTTTAACTTCTCTTTCTCTCTCTCTAAAACTGTTTGCATGCATTTTTTGCTACCAACAAGGTATTCATTTTGATTCTAAATTCTGCACTAGAAAAAAGTTGTGCTATCATCCATGTTGTACCTGAGGTAAAGCTTTTGAGGCCTATCTTTGAGCATAAGCTGACGTTTATAGTCAGCTGAGTCAAATGTGCAAGAGCACTGAACATACTCCATATCCTCATTTCTACCACTTGGGGAGTGGATTGATGTTCTATGCCAAAGATATATTGTGCTCTCATTCGATCAAAACCAGACAACGGGTCACTGGTCCCTGGCTCTTCCAGGACCTCAGTGTTTAAGACACTGGACCCCATTCATCATCAGAGACTTTGGCTCTGCACTTCCCCATTCCAGAGCTTGGACGTAAAATCTCATGAACCTCCTCTAAAACTCTGCTGTTTGCATCTGTCTTTACTGTATGCTTTGTACTGCAATCCTTACCACAGCATGCCACACGAGGATGTGTTTTCCTTCCTCAATGAGCCATGCTTTTCAAGAACAGATGATCTGCCATCATTCTGTTTGGCTTTCGTATCTAGGCACAGTTGGATAAATTGAGTCTGTTCTAGGATAATGTCGCTGTATCCACTGATCAGCCCATTCCACCATGGCTCATTACACTCCCCATATGTGACTTTTCTTTAAGTAAATTGAGAAAAGCAGATACTCCCAATTGGAAGTATAGTATTTTATTTGCTGAACATCTTTTTAACCATCCTTCCATTCCCATTTATATGGGTGATACAAGACCAGGTGACTCTGTGGGTTTTTCCATGGTTTGTTGTGGTTGCACACAGAATCCCCTCTACAGTTTCTTTGTTCACTGCTGAACTGTATGCCAATTCTCTTGCCCTGGTTCACATAGAAGTTAATCAGTACCCAATTTGCACTATTTATACTGACTTGCTTAGTTCTCTACTGGCCCTGGCATTGCTTTATGTTAGTTCTCACCCTGTTTTTGCAGATATTAAAAACTTACTGGCCCATATCTCTTTAACATCTATTTCTATCCAGTTCTGGATACCAGGTCATGTTGGTATTTGTGCAAATGAGCTCTCCAACACTGCAGCTAAGTCTATCTGCTCTGACACTATCACTGCTGTGCCTGTTCCATACATGGACTATGGTCCTGTATTTAAGCAATGTGAAAACAAGCTTAACTCATTGTTTTCTTCTATCTGGGACTGATGCATCAGTATGTTGTCTGTATAAATGTCAATAATTTTACTTTACTTTTAACTTTCTACTGGATGTTTGGCACAGATAGCCTAGTTGCTTTGCACCATACAATGCTAAACCAAATAACCAACCAACCCTGTTTTCAGGTGAAAACCTTATCATTCAAAGAAAATTTCTTCATGAACAGGTTGCCATTGCTACAGGATTAAAACTAATTCATCACACAATTTTTGTTTTCTACACTACAGATGATAGATTCCACAAAACGTTTTTAGGCCAAAATTTTTCAATAGTGTTTGATTTGCTTCAAGTATTTGTATCATACTCTTATAGTATGTACACCAACTGAAAAATGTGGTGTTTGGTTCATTAAACATGCCTTTTAAAATAATTTGTCAACTTCTGTAGGATGAATAGACCTAAATTTTATGTGCAAAAACGGCTCGTTTGGGTTCAGAAAATATTTTAAATAGAAGAGCGAACAACGTTTCGACCTTCTTCGGTCATCGTTGAATGCAGCACTGGTTCAGATGAGATATATATGATGTCAAAATATTGAGTCTGTAGTTTCATACGAATTAGGAACTCAAAGTATCAATAATGTCAAGTTAATACAAAATAAGAACCTCGTATACTTCTATTTGATAAAATATAACTTGTGTACTGAATCAAACCCAGTGGTCCTGCTTATCTCTTTACATTTTTGAAAATGGTCCTTTATGTACATTTACTTCAATATATGATGTGAATAACCAATCAAAAGCTCAGAATGTCCCTTTATTTGCTTTCTCAGCCAACTTAAAGAACCTGAAAACCATCTTTTTCTTTCAAACCAAGTTTTCAAGCAGGTAGATTTCATCTTTAATCTGTTTGTAATTTCATATTTTTTTGAGACAAAATATAGCTTAGTTACTTAAATTTATAAATTATAGTGCCATTCTATGGTATTAGTGTAGTAATTTATGATTTTTTGGTTATTACAATCTCCTAAAAAATTTTGTTTCACATTTTATACCTGCAAAATTTGAAAAGTCTTAACAACCTGCAGGAAGCAGTGAACAAGAACAAGAGCTGCCATAAGTGGAAGATATATATAGTAACATGAAAATTAGTTTGTTCTAGTAGCAAAAGAAAATGGTTAATGCAACTATAATGCTTATAAAATCTTGAGCTTTGTAGTCTTAACTATGTGCGTAACTTAAACAGTTTTCCACTGTTTACTTTGATTCACTTTTATCAGGTATAGCCTTTATGATTATGGTGCTTTCCTTTGGACCAAAACATTTTTGGCATTTGGTGTGTCTTATCCTTTTGCCACTCTTTAACCCTTTCATGATGCTTTTTGTTGGATTATTATCTTCTGAAATAAATCCAACTATACTGATTCTTACAAGAACAAAGGTTCTTAAGTCAGAAATATCTTTGTCCATGTCTTAATCTTATTATATTGGTTAAATCTCTTTAAACATTCTGCTTTAGATGGAGAAGTTGTCAACATAATGTTTACCAAGGGGTTTTAAATTCTTAGCATCCTGGTTCATCAAAAATGCTTTTATATGCATCTATAACAAGTCTGTTGAGATATCTAATGATTTGTATTTTCTAGTTCAAGATATTTTCCAAAATGATTTTCATATTTGTAGCCACTTTACACAGCCATAGGTGAAAAGTGAATGTGTGTTCTCCAAGGTGTTTTATTAATCTCTCTTTTTAGACAAAACTTGGCTGATGAAAACAGCTTATCAGTGTCAGCATTTATTTGATCTCGTGTTTTTTTGGGTTTTTTTTCTGAGCCAAGTCACTTCCCATACTGTAAATGCATCTTTTCAGTTTCATTCAGTAGTACTCTCAATTCTTTGTCCTGATTCTTATGTTAAAAGGCTTTTCCTTCAATTCATTCACTCTCATTTGTACTTTAGAAATCAGATATTTCTTTTCTTAAAAAGGGAAAGGAAATTTGGCCAGTCTTATCATGAAGCAAATAAAATTAAAAACTTCTGTATTAAAATCATTTAAGTAGCAGTTCCTTTCTATGCATTCTTACTTTTGTCTATGTATTTTGGAATATTAATAATACACCTTGAATACACTTTTCAAGACGTTTTCAAATTCATGCATATACCCACAACACATTTTAGCATCGCAAGCACAATTTTTGCTTGGTAGAACTTATCTTTGCAAACTGAAGGAGTCTTTTCTTATTGCTACATGATATTAGTAAGTTGTGTTAAAGTTTCTCATATGAAACACTATTTGTTTTGTTTTTCCATTCAGTCTCATTAGACTTTTTATGAGCTGTATTTCTATGGATTTGTCTGAAACATTTCTATATTTGATACATATAATTTATTTGTCATTTTTATTATGTTCAAAGTTTCTTTTGTGTGTTTTGCACTCTTGTCTTTAACTGGGACAAGTCTCCATCTGAAAGTTCTGGAAACTGTTTACACTCTTGACAGAACATTTTATCATTCTCAATTTTCACCCCAGGAAATTCTTGTAACTGATTTTTGACTGATCTTTTTCTTTTATTTTTATGGTACGTCTTCCAGATTAGTTTTCTTTTTTACACTTTGACCCTTTCATTTTCTTTATTCTTTCTGTTTATCACCTTTCAAATATTTTAAAATTTTAGATCAGATAAAAGAATTCCACTCCAATCTTTTGTTGCAAAAGGCAACGTGAACAATTGCCTGCAGCAATAATTTGTTCATATTTTGATTTCATTTTGAAGTGACAGTTCTTAAATATCTAGCTTTTTTCCCCTCAGTTTAACGCATTTACACTCGCTATTTACTGTGCTTACTTGTTTACACAATCTTATGTTGAATTGGTCTGTTTCTTCTATGCAAATGTATTATTTGTGTTGGACGCTTAACCAGTATGGATAGTTCATCTTGAATTGAGAATAATTTGTAAAAGCAAGCACACAGTGGAAGATTGAGGCTGTATTGAGGGTCATTCTTTGACCTCAGATCAACAAACCTAGTGTTTGATGAATGTACATGCATCCTTATTTTAATTTACAAAAACGTTTAATTTAAAAATTTGTGTTACAAATAACTAATCTGTGAGCTCTTTTGACAACTAGGCAAGATACATTTATAAAAATAGTGTATGAAACATTCAATGTGTGCAGAGAAAGATGTTGTCTTTCAGGGACCTGATTTTAATATTTTTTTGATCTCCTCAGGATCTGCATGGAATTGCATTATAAACCTTGTTCTAACAAGTGAATAGAAGTTCCTCTATATTCTACTGTTTTATATTGTACAATAAATAAATAACAATTTAACAAGCTGAAAGTTATTTTTACTTATGTGACCAAAAATAACATAAAAATACATTCATCCACTTTGTTTGATCTATAACAAGTGCACAAGCTATCAAATTATTCCCAAGAACACCATCAGGTGATAGTATAATTAGCAAGTACCATACCTCTGGTTTAATTCTATTTGTTAAAAATATTGTATTTATAATAAAATGTGAGAAAATATTTTTCTAGCTACTGTTGTGTATTGTCTAAGATAATAACTGTCTTCCAGCTCTAAAGTTGATGTGATTCAAACTGATAAGAATACTAGACTAAATAAACATTGTAAATTTCCTTTAGAAAATGTAAGAGAGACTGGTTGTAAAAAGAAAAGAAAAATTATTTTAGCCATGAATTGTTTGATAAAAAAAAATTAATTTTTAAGATGTAAAAAATTTGAATGTGTATCAAAGAAAAAAAGTTGACTTATGGTGTTTAATAGCACTGTCTTTGTAGTTGAAAGTTTGCCAAGTGTTTTTTTTATGTATACATATGTCATTTGATTGTCATGCACTGACATGATATTTGTGTAATTATGATAAGAGAACAAACCATTTACACGTGTACTATGAAACCCAAATATCAGTGCATACAGTACTACTAATTTGTGTCATTTCTATAACTGAAAGCTGTTTGTGATTTGTTTTTCTATATATATCTGTCATATGATATCTGAAGCCAGAAGTGTGTGGTTATTTGTTTTTAGCTGATTATTACATCTTCAAAGTGATTTTTTGTGACTCGTTGGACCCATTCAAAAGTTAATTTCAATTTGGAAAACTAAAAATTTGGTAAGAATTGTGTATGTAGTTAAAACTGTAAGAGAAAACTATTACACTATAAATTACTCTTGACAAAGTTTAGTTGCTTTAAAATGAAACATTTAAACATTTTTTGTTTATTTTATAAAATTTGTTAATCCTTACTGTTCCATGGAAATCATAACAGATTTTATTAACTAACAACCAGATCAATAATTTATACATATTATTTTAAGTTTGTCATAAGTATATTCTGCAATAGTATGTTTAAATTAAACTTTGTTGTTCTAGTGCTTGTAAGCTTATATTTGTAACTTTACAGTTGTTTTAGTTTATATAAATTCTTTAACTACTGCTTTGACAGTTAAGATATTCTAAGTATTGTGGATTTATAAAGTACAAGAATGTAGTCTTCAATTCAATTAGTGGATTAGTTATTTGCCTGTTATTAAGGGTTTGACATGCAGTTTGTCTAAGATTTTATTCCTGCTGAAAATAAAATAGAAACTTATTTGTAGTGTTGTAGCAATAAGAAGGTTTTGGTAAGAAGTGTATACAAATGTGGCAGTAAATTTAAATGGTTAAAGATTTAAAAAAAAAAGTCTTAACTCACCTTGTTAGGTTACATAATTTTATGTATATTTTCATTATTTGTTTCACTCTGTTTAATTACGTGTAAATTTCTTGATATAACTATAATATTACTGAAGTTACAAAGTATATGTAAGTCACTTAAAACTATTTAAGGCATTAAAAACATTGAAAGGTCAATTTTTTTCAATTTTTCAAACTTGAGTAATAAATTGCAATTTCCAATTTTTATGATCATGTGGTTTAGTATTTGTTCACTCTATATTGCAGTGTTTTTGTGATCAAAGTTAGATTGTTTTTACTTATTGTTTATGTTACAGTAATAGTTTGTCATAAATGTTAAATTGTATTTATACGTGTAAAAGTTTGCATTTAATTGGAAAATTATTCAGATTTATACTTTTGTGCATCAAATTTTAAGAATTATGTGATTCTAGAATCTTGTACACATACTTGTTGGAGTTATATTCTAAAGTACATATGTTGTATCTTTCTATGTTACAGGAGATTTAATTATTGGTGAGTATCCATTGGACAGCAACTGGTGGTATGGTCAGAGTAGTGGTCAAAATGGTATCTTTCCACTGACACATGTGTGGAAGCTTGATATGTCCAGCATAAAATTCACTGCAAAACAAACAAATGTGTGTTTTAAAGTAAGAGTTGAGATGGATATGAAAGCACAGTTGCCAGAAGAAATGGATCTTAAGAAAGGAGAGATCATTACAGTTACTGAAGTTGTGGATAAGTGGTACAGGTAATTCTTAAACCTTACTTAGTATGGTACTTTGTTTGGCTGGTCAGGTTTAGTAGATGGAGTGGTGACCTCTATGAGTCAGTTATTGCTATCAGCCTATTTATTTATATTTGTATGTATTTATATATATAAGCCATAAATTTTCAAGCCATAAACAAAACATATTAATGTAAAATAAAATATGCTGCATATTTTTAAAAAGGATTCCGGACTATAGGACTATAAAATGAACTCTAGTCACCTTCAAAATCTAGGATACATTTTATAATCCCATGTTGTAACTTGTACCCTAGTATCCTTTATTAAGGAAAAGTGGTGTATGGTACAAGTTTTTAACAAGTTTATGATATTTTTAATTTTAAATGGAGAAATGTTAACCCGAATTAACCTGTCTTCAGAATAGCTGATGACTTTATTTTCAGTGACTTCACAGAATAGATACACAATATCAAAAGAAGCTATAACTTTATTGTCAGATAGTGTTAAAGACTTTAATTTATGACATGTTGGTTATTTAATGTTGTGAGAATATGACCAAAAAATTATTGGAAATGAATTTATCATCAAGATATACAGTAGAATTAATATGAAAAACAACTGAGCAATAAGTGATATTTTCTTTATGTATTATAGGAAAAAAATTCATCTGAATTCATGTCTTATCAACACTTTCACTAATACTAAACAAAATCCTTGACCTTAAGTCTAAAATAATAAAGATATTGTCAAAACAAAATTATCACTGTCATTACCACAATTATCATGAAAACTTGGAAAAATTGTGAAATAGTGTGTTACGTAAATTTTTAACCATATGTCAAAATTATTACCATTTAATTTTGTTTCTCCAGTTTCAGATAAGAAGGAAGGGTTATTTATCATAGATTAAATAAACAAAATTAACTTATATGTAATAACAGGAACATACATTTAGAGAAAATATTTAAACCTGTGCTTCATATTTTTAACTAGCCCCAATTTCTTGATAACCAGACAAATTATTAAATACTGAAAGAAGAAATATATGGCTATTATACTTATTGTGACTTAAAGTATCAAATGCTTTCTATAGTTTTCTTTATGTTCAAGCCAGTTGTATTGACTAAAAGCTCAACCTTTGTTTCCTATTTAAAAACTACAGAATATAAGGGGATATACGGTCATGTGGAAAAATTAGGATACCCTATGAAAGCCTGTGTATTTTTGTAACATTTCTGGATGCAAAAATGTTTAATCTTAATTTTAACAATACTTAGAGATTATAGAAATATAACTAAACAAATATAACTGAAGAAAAGACTTTTCAAGATCTGTAAAAAATTAATTCTACAAAAATGCATATTCTAGCTGAGGAGATAGTCAGGACACCTCCACATTTATTCCCACATAAAATGGCTCAACTGATAGGTGTATCACACCAGGTGCACATGATTAGAAGATTGCTACTCAGCATTGTGAATGAGGCTTGCCTTATTTAAACCCCAGACATTTAGTTTGGTGTGCTCCTGACTGTTGAAGTGAGCACCATGGTGAGAGCAAAAGAGCTGTCTGAGGCCTTTAGAAAGAAAATTGTAGCAGCTTATGAGTCTGGTAAGGGATATAAAACAATCTAAAAAAGTTTGAAATCAGTCATTTCACTGTTCAGAAAATAGTGAACAAGCAAAGGGCTCTCAAAACAACTACCAACATGCCCAGGTCTAAGAGTTTCAAATCAGTCATTCCACTGTCTGGAAAATAGTGAACAAGAGAAGGGTTTTCAAAACAACTGCCAACATGCCCAGATATGATCGTCCAAGCAAGTTCACCTTGAGCAGACTGCAAGATGCTAAAAGAGGTCTCCAAAAACCCTAAAATGTCATCATGGGACCTACAACAGGCTCTGGCTACTGTTGATGTGAAAGTGCATGCCTCTTCAATCAGAAAAAGACTACACAAGTGTAACTTGCATAGGAGGTGTGCAAGGAGGAAACCTTTGCTCTCTAAGAGAAACATCAAGGCCAGACTGAAGTTTGCCAAAGAGAATGTAAACAAAGACTAGGACTTCTGGAATAATGTTCTTTGACATATGAGTCCACAATTGAATTATTTGGACACCAGAACAGAGGACATGTTTGGTGTCACCCAAATGCAGCATTCCAAGAAAAGAACATCATACCAACTGTGAAGCATGGAGCTGGAAGTGTCATGATTTGGAGCTGCTTTGCTGCAACAGGACCTGGACAGCTCACAATCATAAAATCTACCATGAATTCTACTGTGTATCAGAGGGTGCTTGAGGATCATGTGAGACTATCTGTATGAAAATTAAAGCTGAAGTGGAACTGGACCCTGCAACAGAACAATGACCCAAAACATACCAATAAATCCACCAAGGACTAGCTGAAAACTAAGAAATGGAGAGTCCTGGAATGGCTGAGTCAAAGCCCAGATCTTAATCCCATTGAGATGTTGTGGGGTGATTTGAAACGGGCTGTACATGCAAGAAACCCCTCAAACATCTCACAGCTGACAGAATTCTGCATTAAGGAATGGGGCAAACTTTCTTCAGAGCAATATCAGAGACTGGTAGATGACTATAAGAAGCATCTCACTGCAGTTATTTCAGCCAAAGGGGATAACACCAGCTATTAGGGGGTAGGGTGTCCTAACTTTTTCCTCAGTTTGAATATGCATTTTTGTGGCATGACTTTAACAGAAGATCTTTAAGTCTTTTCTGCAGTTGTAATTGTTTAGTTATATTTTTATAATCTCTCAGTATTGTTAAAATTGAGATTAAATATCTATATATCCAGAAATGTTACACAAATACACAGGCTTTCATATGGTGTCCTACTTTTTTCATTTGACTGTACATACCTTCTTTAAAATACAAGTTGTTATCTTCAATTTTGATTTTAGATACAGTTTTAATACTCAGTTTTGTTTCTTTTTCATTATATTTCTTAGAAGGCTCAATTCCTTGGTACAGATAATGTGGAGTAAAATATATCTGCTATTTTGCTTTCTACAGAAATACATTTCAAAGTTAAACTGTGATATCATTTATGATGAAATCAATTTAGTTTGTCTTGTGAGTAATTGCACTGAACACAAATTTTGTTCCTGGATAGTATGTGTTATTTCTTAATTGCTTATGTTGTAAAAATACAGAAAATGGTCATCATTCCCTTCAACCTTTGCTTTTGTGACCTGGATAATGAAATTTAGAAATTAACCTATTTTCTGTGTAAAAGTGGGCAAATTTGCACATTTTCATTAGATTCTGAATAAAACAACATATTAATGATGATTTGCATGGATTTGTACTAAAGTTATTCAAAAATTAACAAAAAGGTTTAGAATTGAGTTTTTTAAAGATTTGCAACTGTAATGTAAATCCTTTTCATATATCAGCTTCCAAATATAGTATCCCATCATGTTTTTGTTATATACTCCCAGGTCATAAAAGCAAAGTTTACTTTAGGCATAAACTTTCTGCCGAGGAACAAGAAAAAGTAAAAACTTTGTTACATAGTGTAGTCGAAAAGCTATTTATTATATTAGCAAGTTGCTTGAAAATAATTGTAATGCTGTGAAGATTAAATCAGTGAAGTTTACTTTTTCATGAACTTTATTTATATTCTGTTCCACTTGATGGCTGTGAATCTTGATAATACTCCTACACACGCACAGACACAGATAAACAGAGAGAGAGAAGCCAACCATTATGATGTGAGCGTAATCAGTATGATATTGGTGTATGCATTACGACTGTATGCTCATACAGACAAATATTACAACTTGTTGCAACTTCCAAATTATTATATATTATATAGGCCTATACAATAAAGTGCTAAATTGTTCCCTCAGGGCTTGAAAGGGGTGAAAAATTTTTTAGTTTGATGCAAATACATTTTGATAATAAATAAAAGACATAGTTCAAATGACTACTTGTGGTAATCATGTTTGTGCTTGAAATAATAAAAAAATATTTGTATCTCCAACATCTACAAATAGTTTGAGTGTGGAGCTTTTCCTTACTGGGTATGTGGAGGAATCCATAATTACATCATCAGTGCTTGTGAGCCAATCACAGGTCTCACGTAGATGGGTACTTCTCGTTTTCTAAGTGGCATAGAAACGCTAATGCGATCATTCACAAGTTGGAAAAAAAAAAGGCCTCGTTCACCAGGTTGTCTTGTTTCTGGCAGATTTAAAAGGACTAAAACTGTGAAAGGGCTCTGTCTACAATTATTACGCTCAGTCATTTGAAATAATTGGCAATTTTACATACATAGATACATTGTGTTTGAACAGAATTATATATATAGCAGCTATAGCTTTTCAGTTGTAGGTTGATTTCAAATGTTACAACATGCATTTCCTTACACAGAAGCTAATGCAGCAACTTTTTGAACTTAAAAACAAAACATAAGACTAATAGGATCCATGAAGACAATTTCTAATTTTTCAAAAATTACTTTTAAAACAAAACCTATTCAGATAATAATCTCAGAGTTACTTTACTTGTAAATCATTATCTCATGGACTTTGTACAGCATTCTCATAAATGAATCTGTAACATCTCTGAATTTAAATGTAGATGGTTAGCTGAAAATATTATTAGAGCTAATAAAAATAGATGAATATTGTACAGTAGCATATAGTATAGATGATACTCACTTAATTTTTCTGGTCAGTTTTGAGAGAGGATTTTAATTTTTTGTTTCTAGAGGAGAAGGGAATGGAAAATCGGGAATGTTTCCAGCTTCTTTTGTCACAAAGCTAGAAGAAATGGATAGTGAAGAGAAAATAACACCTATAGAAAAATACATTAGAAATGATGGAAAACTTCTGGACATTTTGGAGCCTGAAACAAATAATGCTAAATCCTTTTCAGATTGGCTCACTAAACCTTTAAATGATAATATTTATTATGATTTAAATTCTTTATCTCAGTCAAAACATGTTGGATACCATAATAAGAACAGTGGAATAACTCCTTATGGAAAGACACAATTTCCCTTTACAGCTCAGTATCCAAATGAGTTGTCGTTTGACTCTGGTGTGCTAATTAAATTGATAAGGCATGTAGATGATGAATGGATGGAAGGAGAAATTGATGGAAGAATTGGACTTTTTCCTACCAAATATGTGGACATTGTTGTTGACTGTAATGACTCTGAAAGTATGTGTTTTGATAATGCAGATCTAGAAAATCAACTTAACAAAAGTGGAAGGGTTCTGTATGATTTTATAGCACAAGAGGAAGGTGACCTGAACTTGAAAGAAGGAGAAACAATAACAATTCTAAAACAATTAAATCCACATTGGTACCAAGCAAAGAAAGATGATGGTAAAATAGGAATTTGTCCTTCTAACTTTATTAGAATTACTGAAAATAATGGTTTTCCTTGTGAAATTCAGAGTGATTTATTTCCCAAGGAATCGTTACTGACAAGTTTAAATGAGGAAAAACATGCTATAGAAAATTGGAACCAGTTTCCAAATTCATCAGGTTATTCAGAGACAAAAGAACCTTTCAAAGTTTCAAGCCATGGAACTAGTCTAGATGCACCACAAGTCTTCCAACCACTCAGCAGTTGCTCAAACACCAATTATTCAGAAAGACAATCTAAAGATTCAGGATGTGAGAGTTCTTGGTTGAATCAAACAGTAAGCAAAAAAAGGTATCTGTAAAGTTAGTTTCCACATTAAAAGTGTTAAATACTTTCTTAAGATTATATAATAGGCAACAGTTTGTTATATTTATAGCTAAAAACATAAAAAATATCAAATTGTTGTATAATAATATTAGAAATAATAAAAAAATGTACTAGAAGCTATGTAGGCAACGAAAATCAATGAATTATTACACTTTCATCGGAGCTTATTTCTCTTGAAGAATTCATGTGTGTGATGAGAGTGATCATATTTGGTTTGACATACACAACAGCTTGCAGTCTAGCTGCTTGTCTGTTGAAATGTGTAACATTTACAAACTGTATTAAATTGTCACTCTTATATTTTAAGTGTTATTTACTTTACAGAAAATTTTAATACATAACTTTAACACTGTCATTCCAAGTGAAATTTAATATAGTTTGTGTGACAACATCAGTGTACTGATGAGTAGAGTTATTGAGGAAAAACAATTCTTTGTATGCTTATATCATAAACATAATAGTAAACCAAAACATTAGTAAGAAACATTGGGTTATCGTGAGATTTTAAATAAGAATAGTTCTTATAATTGTGTATATCTAAAGTGTCAATACAGTACAGCATTTGTAGCTCATCAAAACATAGGACAAGTTTTATTGTCCTATTATTGTAAACTTTGTTAAATAGAAAGTGATTAAAACAAAGGTTAAAATATCTATGAAAGAAGTTTTTATCTGATGAAGTCAGTCAGCAATTAGTTAGTTGCAAACAAATGAAGTGAAAGCAAATTAGTATGTTTTCCAAAAATAAGCTGATGTGAAATGTAAAAAGAATAGATAAGTGTATAAAAGTGAAAAGATAATTAATTATTAACAAGTAACCTAGATTTTCACTGTCCAAATATCTTACTGAAAGGATTACATGATAGTAATACCAATAGATTTGTATTCTATGTACAAAAAGATCTAAGGTATGAATTATTTTACTTGCTTTGTTTTGCTGCACACACAGTTTTGTAACAGTATTTGTAACACTTTGTGAACAGCTCTCAAGTTAGTGAAGAAGAAAACACAGTTATTCTACAAAATACTTATGGTTTTAGCTCTGTGCACACTAGTGCCCCTGGTAAGTTATACTTTGTACTGTACCTTGTGTGTTTTGTTTTTCTAAAAGTTAAAAATCTTTTAGTTGAAAACTTGCAAATTTTTCAATCTCTCAGTTGAGAGCAAATGTGTTTTTCAACATGAACATTTTCTAACATGTACTTTTTGTGAAGTGTGGAGCAAAGATATTAAATGTTCAGACATGATGGGTTAAAGTGTGCATGTTGCTGTAGTGAACTTGAAAATTCAATCAAATGACCTTATTTATCAATGTTTTCCACTAAGCCTGGCATCATAACATATTTTGTAATTCAAATTTTAATGTTATACAAAATTTAATTTCTTAAGTTTTTAAAAAAGAATGCTTGAAAAATTCTCAGTCATTACTTATTTGTATCTTGACACTTTGTCACTATGACTTGCCCATACAAGGTGTATTTTCCACTCCTATAATATATTTAACTTTCTGATAAATTACACACTTGTACCTTAAGTAACCCCAAACTAAAATGTAAATTAATAACCTCTACATTTGTTTGTTTTATGAAGATCTAAACAAGAAAGTCAAACCTACATGCCACTCCCTTTCCCTTTCATCCTGTCTTTCAAAACTGTCTTTCTTGACAATTTGTTAGTGGATTATTTCTAACCACCAGAAAGAGAGGGTTCTAATTCACATGAGTTGGTAGTGCTATTTAACAAGGATATGCTAGTAACTTGATTTTTTGTTTTCACAGAGCTGTTCTGCTTAATAAATAGCTGCCATACACTCTGAAAAGGTTTAAGTGAAACTGTAATGAAATAAAAGTTAATATCTTTCAGCTTTTGCTGTAAAAATCAAGTTTGTAATTGTCTGTTACACTCTGCAGTCATTCCAGAAATAATAGAAGATTAATTTTGGTTTTGATATTTTTCTGTTGTGTGGTAGTAAAATGGGGTCAGTACCTTAGTGTTAGGGTTAGAGAAAATAACATAAAAATATAATAGTTTTTGTAGGAAGAACTTTCAAAATTCATTTAGGAGGTTCTAGAGGTTATACAAATGAAAATTTGAACTAAGTAAATATTGTGATCTCACAGACAAATATTTTATAAATACTTTATGAAACAAAGTTGGATTATGCACACAATAGTCTTGTCATGTTTAGTGAAAGCTTGACAAATTTTATGAAGATGCACTTGCTGCATTACAAATTGTAGTATTTATAGTGTTGCAGTTGCATGATTTTTCAGAATGCCTGAGTCTGTGTACAGAATTCTAAAACCAGCTGAATTACTCTCAAAGCGTATGCCTGAGATTCAAAGGAATTTCTAAAGTTCTACCAAGTATCAAGTACTGTTCTCTTGCAGACAGTATGTTGTCATTAGTCTATAGATTGCACACTTATTACTACAAAAACATATTTAATTTGATAACTGCACATAGTTCAAGAATGTTGTAACTGTTATTTACAATGTCTCTCAAAGAAATGTTGGAATTGCATGTGCATTAATTTGATTTCTGTTTGTGAGTCATCTTGTATGTAAACAGTACTAAAAAATGTGTGTGTAATATTGTACATTATTATAATTTGTACATTGATAAATATATGATTTTATAAGGAAGCCATTTATTGTGAAGATATTTATTTTGATTTGTATATTTTAATTTTTCTGTTTCAATGGACAAAAGTTCAGTCTTTTAAGAAGAAAGATGTAGATGCTGAACCTAATGAAACACACACATTACGAGTCCCACACAGACCAGCTCCACCAGTGCCAACCTTTAACTCACAATCACCACAAATAAAGCATGGTAAGATTTGATATTCATTTCTAAATGGATATATTACTTCTACAAATTTCTTCAAGCCTTGGACTGTGATAGAAGAATGTTGAATATTTGTCACATAATCAAACAACTTATTTCTTCATCAGTGAAGGACCTTTGTTGGCTGTGGGCCTTCTATGGGAAATCTATATAAATATTATTTTAAATGTTTTGTGTATGGTTTAGAACCAAGAAGCTGGATTTTTATTGGCTGAGGGCCTTCTTTGGGAAATCTGTATAAATATATAATTTTAAATGTTATGTATATGGCTTAGAATCAATGTCTATATATTGATATAGACATGGTAAACATTTTGTATAATTTGGGTTTTTTCTGCATATGATACAGATATATCTTTACAACTTCTTGATGTTGTATTTGTATTTGAACATCATCTAGAAAATGTGTGAAACAATATCAGTTAAAATGTTTATACTTTTAATATATATTCAAAATAGTTAGGAAAAATTAATAATGTGATAACTTTATGCCCTCTATTACAAGACAGCTCAGATTTTGAGTTTATTTAAAACAAATTATGACTGATGGAAGAAAGCCAATCTTTACATGTAATGAGATTAATTTATACACTCATGCAGTTGATACTAAGTTTTCATTCTTGTTACCATATAGTATAGATGTATCGTTTTAGTTTGAGTAAATTGTTGTTCCAGATGTTTCCAGTGCCTCCTGGAATCAAGTTGCATCAAAGGAAGATAACAACAAGGTATAATGGATGTGTAATATAGCACAGTATTTTTCAAGAATTATTATATGACCTACTTTTGACATATCTTAACAAGTGAAATAATTATAAAAATAATGTTTTTGTCAGTTATGAGACAGTCATTGTTGTAATAAAGCCCCTAACCCTTTGCGCACAGTTTTTCTGAGCCCATATTAGAGAAATAATGTTCATTATAATTCCAGTGTTATAACATATCATTTGAACATTTAGTAAGCTCTTAGTGAACTTCACAAATATGTTATATAAAAAAAGTCAGAAGTTTTAATTAAAGAATTGTTTGTGAATTTATCAGACAAACTCTCACTTTGATAATCTAACTAGTGTGGGTGCAAAGTAAATTTCATTTTAACAATAAAAATATTTTTTTAACTTACAGTTTTGTGGTTTATTATGTATATCAAAAGTGTTTTTAAGTAAAAATTTGTTTTATCTGTTGTTTTCTCCACACTAACGATAACTAGTGCAATCAGCAGTGTAGGGTAAAGTGAAATGTTGAAAAATATTAAATAAGGCAAAATTACTTTTGTTTAGAATGCTTGTACAATGTAACATACAGTTACATTCTATTTATTATTACAATCAAAGCAACTTACTTTGAACTCTTAGTGCTTTACGTTCTGTTATCTAATCAAGTAATTCTGGTATGATACCTTACCTTTACTCATGCTGTGCTGTCCTCTATATGCAAAAATGCTCACCACTAGCTTTGAAACTCCCACTTACCCTATGTTTCTACATAGCTGGTTGTGTTGTAGTATGCAAATAAGCATATGGTAACTCTCCACCAATAGGAGTAAGATGCTATCCTGTTGCAGCTGGTTCCCTCTATACTGTGGAACCTAATGTTCACATTTCAATTTGGCACATTATTAAGATGTTTTAATTTTGTTTGTGTTTATGTGTATTGTTTATGAACTGTGTGTTAAACAAGTTGGGTGATTTTTCCTTCATTTCATACAGTGATAACCTTCATTCCAGTTGAACGTGACTTCTGAATCTTATTTCACTCCAGCTATTTTGGTAGTGACAAACATTACATCATACTAAACTGCTGAGTCCCAGACTACAGACAAACATTACACTTTTTGCTGTTGAGGTCATGGTTTTTTAACAGAAGATGCATACATTATGGGGCCAGCTGTTTTTTCTAAGCCCAGACCTGACATTTCTTTGTTTGGTGATATGGCTAAGATTGAAATGATTCAAATAGTCCTTTGTTAGAGTTCTTTCCTGATCTTTCATCCTCTATGGTTTCCAGTTGAAAAATTAGAAAGTGTCTCTATGCCTTTACCAAAAACCCTGTTCCTTATGCTGTTTATCCCCACTGTTTGTTTTATAGGTATCATCACATCAGGTTAGACATCTTACATTTTTCTGGCTGCTCATCTATGTTGTCATGTTGGAGAAATCATCCAAGCTGGCAAGGTGACCTCATTTAACGTGTACATCTACTATTAATGCTGTTGGGTGGCCATTTCATCCTTATCTGTATTTTGCATTATATCTATAGCTGTACTAAACACATCAGTTTAGCTATGAGTTGTTGCATTTGTTAATTTCTTTGTCTTTCCATACAGGGTTGCACTCTTGTATTAGTTCCCACTCACTGTTGAGTGATGCCTGTAGAGGTATAATTATTCATAAATCCACACCATGTAACCAGTAATGTTGGTGACTAATGTTTGCTCTTGAGATGGGGATGATCAGCAAGACCACTAATAATTTGTTTTCCACAGTGATCTTTGTGGTAAATGTTTGTCCCAGGATCATACACTGATCAACTAGGAAGAATGAAGCAGAAGGGGGTTACTGGTCATCCCTGCCGTTTCTTTAATTACATACATAAAGAATGTCCTGCTTTTCAAAGTTTCTCAATCACTTATTGCACCTTTTCTGGTGCTGCATTCTTCAGAACTCTCCAACATAGTATTTTACACTTCTACCAATGGAGTAGGGGAATGTTTACCAATTACCAGCTCCTAGTTGCTGGAATATTGGACCATGAAGACTTCTTTCTAAATGTGCTTAATCCCATCCAGTTTGAGAGTAGGGCAGTGGTATTCTGCTTGTGTATAGAGCACAACTATTCATCTAGTACAGACCTGATGTACAGTTTCAGAAGCCATGTGATTTTGTACTGGATTTTTTCATCACATGCAGTTTTCTCTTCCAAATGCAAGCCTTCTTCCTACTACTACCTGGATGTAAGTTCACAAGCAATTGGTGTTGGTTTGAGTTGGATCAGTCATCTTAATTCCTCACGTGTTTGTGGGCTGAAACTCTCCTCCTGTAGTGGATTGGATGATAAGTTTCCAATGGTTTTGAACTGGAGTTGACCCTCTATCTTTCTACTGTTGCCCAATTGTTGGTTCCTGGGAGGAACTATTCTTGGTCTTGTTAAGTATGCACACATGATATTTTGAGTTCGTGGAACAGAAGTGCTTCTTCAGTTATATTTTCTGAGTCTTAGAGTAAGATGTAGAGGACCCTCCTCCTACTGTGATCTGGTTGATTCATTCTTGGTGCCACTGGTTTTAGATTGGAGTTGACCTCCAGATTATGGTCCAAAATGCCTTAACCATTCCACCCAACAAGCATATTTAGCTACAGCTGGTTGAGGACCATCCTCCTGCCTTGGATCAGATGATATATTTTTAGATCTGTTGTTTTTGGACTAGTGTTAACTTTTTGTTTACAGACCAGGTAAAGATGATTCAGGAACCTCTTCCTTTGGTGAATGGAATGATCCGTTTCCAGTTCTACCAATTTTGGACTAGAAGTAACCTTCTGTTTATGGTGTGATGTGCCCCATCAGTTTTCTACTTGGAGTAGGTATGACTAATTTTTGTGTATCACTTTGTTACTCATTTAACAACACATTGATTTATCAAGGATTAAGAGTATACCTGGTTCATTTGTGGTACAGTCTCCCACAAGCGTGTTTCTCTACTGAGAGAAGTCACACTTAATAGGTGTTCTTTGGATACTTTCCAAAACCTGCTCATCTGTGTAAACTTTGCACTAGTTTCTCCATGAGGTCAATATAGAATTCTAGTTATTACATGAATAGAAGTATGATTTTGTATTAGATTTTAATATTCTCCTACACCAAAAATATATTTCTGAAATACACTTATTTCCACTCAAACTTCCCACCATTTCTTCCAACTTTCAGTGCTTTTTTTCTGCCTAATTCCAAAGTGAAAATTAGGTTCTACATTATAGAGAAATAGAGAAAGCTTGCTGAGATAGGAGTGTGTCCTGCTGCTATTGATGTAGGATTGTCACATGTTTATCTGTATATTACAATGCAGATGAATCATGTAGAAATATAGGCAGGTGGGACTTTCAAGGATAGTGGTGAGAGAAAAATTTGTGTGTACACTATACAGCACTCAAGGAGAAAAGCTATTATGTGATTGGAGGTAAGTATCTATTGGAAATATATTTTTTGTGTGGGAAAATATTAATGTTTCTAATGTAATAAAACAAAAGTGTAAACATAAATTTATATTGTATGTGTATATAAACTATAAGTAACTTATGCTAAATTCAGAAAATTATGTGGGTATAAAAATAAAATTAAAATGAGCAAAGAAATGTTACATGATACAGAGAAGGAAAGATTGAAAACTTGTTTAAATATTTTCTTTTGACGTTAAAACTAATTTTAAAATTTGAATTATGAACTAAATTTTGGTTTTAAGGTTCATAAAATAAATTTTATGATAAATCATTAAAGTAAATGTTTAAAGTAACTGTGTAAAATATATATTGCTTGTGCACTTTGGTTTGTCTTTATGTGCATACATTTATATTTCTGATATGATTTGCTATAGTATGTACATGTGTTGGTTAAAATGCTTACAATTTCTACTTTTCTAAGTGTCTAGGAATTTTACAAGAACTTAAGATATAAATACTGGTTTAAAGAAGTTTAAATTTTTTTTGGAAACAAGCAGTCAATGAGATAGCAGCCATGAGAGATAATAACTTTCAACATAGTTAAAACACTTGTAGATCATTCAGCAAAAGTTTGTCACATACTGATATATATTATTAGATTATATATCATATAAGATTAATAAAGTTTGAAGTGAGCTAAAGTGATTATTTCACATCCTGAGAGAGGAAGTTGAAACTGTGTGTATACATATAAACATACAGCTTTACTGCTGTTCTTGATTTTTATAAACATTCTACTCTTTTCAGAATACAAAGGATGAAGCTGATGGGTTAAAGGACAGCATAGATTATTTGAGTTGTAAGTAAAGTAATTCAATTTGAAATATTGGATGGATATTTTTCTGTATCAGAAGAGAATCAAATCAGTTATTTAGATTGCATAATGCATGTAATATCAACTATTCATGTTTGTTATAACCACTAGAAGTTAGCAATATGTAAAAAAAATATAAGAAAACAAGCCACAAAACACTTTTCTCTAGAACACTTGACTTGTGACACTAAAAATAAACATCTTGCAATATGACATTTGGCTTATGAGAAAAGTTTTAGTTTTGAACAGAGTTCAAAACTACATTTAAGCTATTTTTGTTAGCCATCCTTAATTTACCAGTGAAAGACTAGAGAGAGGGCAGTTTGTTGTCATCACCCATCACAAAGTTTTGGGTTACTGTTTTGCCAATAGTGGGATTGACTGTAACATAGTAATTAACCTGTGGCTGAAAGGGCAATCATACCTTTTCAATTTTGGTTGATAGTTGAACAAAGACAACACAACAGTAGATGTCTCTCTTCTATTCTCAAAATCCAGGCATGGAGAGCTTGTGCAGGGCATATGCACTTCAAGGTCATCTGGCCAGATTCTCTTCTTGTCCTGTCAAGTTCTTCTGATGGTGCCATATTTCCGAGGTCAGCCTTGGTTTCCACTCTTTCAGAAGTGCCAACCTTTTCTGCTTTCTCTTTGGCCATTCTTCTTATATCAGCTTTGGTCATACATTATTAATTTGGTAGTCACCATTTTCTAGCTTCATCTCTGGCTTTTATGTGGTCCATCACATGTTATTTGGGATTAACCTTTTGGGTGGCATCTTTATTAATGAGTCTATTTGGCATCTTTCATTGGACATTGATCAACAGACATGACTTACTTACTTAAGTGGTCTCTTGTACATGGTTTAAATCCTTCTCATCTCTTTGTGGTACACGTTTCTTAATTTCTGACATAGTTATTTGACAAAAGGTTGCATTTTTATCCATTTCTTTTTAAAGCAACATTGTCTGCTACTTTTCATTTTTCCAGAAGATGTAAAGATTTTGTATCCCAGTTTTGTCTTTGCTTCTGAAATATTTTCAGGTTGTCCATTCTCAGTGTCCTTTCCATATTCACAATTGAGATATCCTGGTGGTTCTCTATACCTTACCTAGTCTACTCTTTGAACCTTGGCATCATGTTTCTTGTATCATCTTTCACTTAAGACTTCTTTTTTTGTTGGCTAGCAGATGTTGTTGTTCAGATGTGTTGGCAATTCCTTTTTGCAGGACTCTTACATTCCATTTATGTTCTGTTGTTTCCCAATTGTTCCTTTCTTCCCAAAACGTCAATGGCAATAGAAGGGGATAAATTTTTCTGTCCTGTTCTTCTTCTATCCATTTCTTATTTTTATGAATTCTAGGATCTGGATCATAATTTATGCTCAGTTTGAGATCTTAATGTGTGATGTGATTTATTGCCTGTCATTTTGACAGATTAGGTTTATCAGATGGTGCATATTGCCTATTCTTGGCTTTCATTATAGGAACAGAGGCTTCTTCATGTCTTGTTTAATCAAATTTGGTGAGTAAGTTGTAATAGCCTATTAGAGAAGATTATGCAGACTGCTATGTTGACCACACCTACTACATACATATATATACTTACCCAATTTGGCAGTTGCCTCCTACAAATGTTTTTAGCTATCCCCTTGACTATTCTCCATGCACTGGCTAGTTTGTAAGAGAGGTGAGCAATTTAATTTCTTTTGTTTATTTCTATTCTTCACAATAACAAACAGCATTACTGGACTTTCACTCATAGGCTACCTCCCACAAGTAAAACTTAAGGAGATTTGCCCATCTCTGCTGACCCTTGGATTGAATAAATTAAGGCTGTGTTGCATTTCAACATGGAGAATTGGATTCTTTTATTGCACTGCATTTGGAGCATCATTTCTCAAGACTCTCCAAAATTAATATCCCAATTTCTCCTAGCAGAGTGTGGGAGTTCTTACCACTAAGTTTTCAATAACTGGAGTGGTGGACAGAGATCTGTCCCTCCTGAGTGATGCATCAACTTATTATTCCACTCAAGGAGAAGAGACTGAAGCCAAATGCCCTCCTACCAATAATCCTGGTTGGTCTTCCCACATGTATTGTAGGAGTAGAACCATCTTTCATTGGAATCTCTTCATAATTCCCGTTCAGAGGTGGCTATCTAGTTGCATTGTGCATGGCTCTTTATTTCAATAATCATAGAAGATGGTATTTGACTCCTTATAATTCTGCACACAGAGCAACAATTCTTGTGCCATTGATCAAACTTAGTTTGTTCCACATTCTCCTTGTAATTCTGGGAGCAGGAAGTGTTTTCTTGCTTCTCAATTTGGAAATTTAGAATTTCTGTTTGTATTCTCAAGCTGGGTAATCTGAGGTTGATGTGAGAATTTGTCTAGATTTATGTTGCTTTCTTCTCTTCATAATGCTAATGTCTTGACATGCAACTTTTGGGTTGAGTTCTATTAATACCACATTACTAAACAAGACAAAATACAAAGTGCTTTACATGTTCTATCCATTATGTCTTAGACATAGATTTGGGTCCATAACCTTATAATTTCAATGAGAAGATGTGGGATCTCATCTGTCTGGTTGGGATCATATTGAACTCATGTTTTTATAATAATGGTAGGATTTTGCCTCTGAGGCTGGTTGTTCTTTACAGCTCAGGAATTAGATTTCATATTGTCTGGGCATAGAGCATACCTGCTCCAGAAGTAGTATGGATCCTAATAGTGTACTGTTAGTATATTTCACTTTTGCACACATTTTTTTATGCAGATGCTTTCTGTGTGGATTTTGCAGATAAAATAATACCTCTTAAGAAAGTATGTACATATAACCATGTATGTTTATATGACAAATTATTTTTCATTACTGGGGAAGCTTTTACCAACTTTTTTAGCATTGAAAGTAATGTAGAACGCTGTGTGTGATACATATTTCGTTTTATTTTAGATTGTAATTCCTGACATGCTGTCTATACTTTTTTTATTGTTTATATTTCTGATTAGATGATGTTCAGAGGTTAGTGTTTAAAGAACCCAAAGAAACGGATGACACTACACACATAGAAGCTTTCAAGGAGGAAGAGGACAACCAAGACAAGGAAACTGAAGAACACAGGTATTGGACACTTTGTTTTAAAAATACATTAAGATATCAAATCAAAATCAAATATTTAATCCTTTAATTTCTAAAGAGTAAACAAAATATTTAACTAACTTTAGAAAGTTTGATATGAAATTTACTTAAACTTTTTTCTGCTAGAATTTCTTCCTCAATGAATTAAATTTCTTGTAGCCAACAAAAAATCTTCAAGTATAGTCAGTTGTGGAAAGTTGATATTAACCTACTTGCATATAAATTTATAATTTTTTTTTCTTTCCCATGACTTCATAAACAATGTATATATTCCAAAACAAATAGGTTTTGATGTATTTACTTATGTTTGGAAATGTCTTTCCCTTGTTGTTGAAAGTTTCAAAAATACATAATTATTGAACTTTATTTCACTGTGAAAGTTTAAAAGATATATTAATTTTTTTTAAAAATGAGAAGAATTGCATCTACTGTTTATCAGAGCAATATACAGAAATTAGAGAAATTTATTATAGAAGTTAAACAACTCTTTTTACAAAAGAATATTTCTATTTCTTATTGGCTAAACTTTTAACTTAGACAAAAGATGGAAGCACTGAGGAAAAATGTAATTAAGGAGCTACTTCAAACTGAACAAGATTATGTGCGAGACTTAGAAATTTGTCGAGATGTGTTTCTTAAAGATCCATCAGTTGGAAAGGTAATAAATTATGCAAAATTGCTAAGAGAGTCAGTTAGATTCTTGTTGAAAACACTTTTATAAATAACTACTAGTTTTTTTTACTGTATCTAATAGAAAAATTTAATATTTTTGAATATAACCACTTTGTGGTTATATTTTGGGAAATACAGAAAATGTTGCTAATGGATCTTTCCGTAAAGCAATGATGCTTAAAGAAGTTAATTTCATGAACTAACTTTCTGTGATTACTCTGTACTGTTATTATTTGACTTAGAAATACTGTTGTATCTGAAAACGTGCCATAATTCTCGAATTATTGACTTTTATACTATTATTGAAAGTCCACATATTTCAACAAGTTTTATCATTTTATTATGCATGTTACAATATTTAGTGAAACAGAAGTAAAAAAAGAAATTCAAGTAATTAATTTTCTTTGTAAGATATGAGAACCTAACTGTAATAAGTGGATCAATTTTCTTTATGGATGGTATTTTTCTAAATGCTTTTGCGAGAGACGTATATTATTAGAGGCCCTTTAGCCAGTAAGCAAATTAATCATAAGTAATTTGACATGTAAACAGTTTGGCAAGACATGTTTAAAAATCATTGATATCTGTATACATGAATTCCTTCAATAATTCTAGGATTAAAGAAAGTTGACAAGAATATTTTCTAAGCATTGATATTTGGAAATAGTATCGAAGACCAGTTTTGGAGTAAAAAATTGTTTGGAGAGACTTTTGTAACATTTATATTCACTTTACATTTGCTGTTTAATTGTGTCTGATGTGTGGTATATCTGGTATGTAAATATATTAGTATATCAGTTAAAAACACTAAATATACAAATATACTGTTTCAATTTTATATAGAAAAAAAGTGAGGTAGTTATACAAGTAACAGTACCTTATGCTATTTTTTTAATGTCACCAGTTACAGAATAAAAAGTTTTAATAAAATATTTTGTTTCAGAAAGATTAGAAGTGTTGTGAATCTGTGTGGGCCTGAACAGTGTTTTAAACTTTAAAATTGTTACCCTTTCATTATTGATTATAATTTTAAAAAATTAAAATATTAAATCTTATCTACTTCTATTCTATTCATTTATTATTTACATGTGATATTCTGAATTCAGAGAAAGGGTATTGATATGGAGACATTGTTTGGAAATCTTGATGAAGTCATTGAAGTTGCTTCAAGATTATTAGGAAACTTAGAGAAAGAAGTGACTGAAAAACCACCAGAGGAGCAAAATATTGGTAACAGGATTAATCTATTAAATTATTGATTGTCTGAAATATGCTTGAAATGTGCACAAATTAAATGTATTTTATTCAAAAGTTGAATTAAAATGTGTTACTTTTTTCTTACAGCATAATATTCATTTGTTGAGTGTTTTTTTTTCTGAGAAATAGAGAAAACATACAACAGGAAATATGTTAATTCACATTTTGATATGAAATCCCAGGATAAGGTATGCTGGAAAGAAAGGCAGCACAAGGATTGGTCAAAGTGTATGATGTCGTAAGGCAGTCACTACTATAATAGACTTTCTAGCTAATTTTTAAAACACGTTTTTTAGATGCTTTACTTTAATTATCTTGCTATGGGCAGATCAAAATGCACATCATGACTATGTAGGATTATATTCAAAATTTATTAAACTACCTTATTATTGTGGTACAAAATAAATTTGGCAAGAAACATGGTTAATAAATCAAATTTTAACAGTATTAAAGTTTTAAATTCTTAACTGTATAAGAAAATATTTTAAATTCTCAACTTATGAGAATTGAGACATTTGCCCTGTAGATATCCACTCATCTCCAATTTATTTATTGCCCCTCATATAAGTATGGAATTTAATGTAAATTACTCATTATAATATTGTTATCACTTAGAAAAAGCATAATTTTTTTTTATTTTCAATTTTGTGACAGAACCATGAACTAAAAAATCAGACCTTTCCTTCACATCCTCTCTTTCACAAATGTCCAGTCGTTTTATCTGACTTTTAATACTATATCATTTATAACCAATTGAAAGCCAAAATGTTAATATATCAAATGCTGCATTATATTATGTTATTTTCTGTACAGGGGATTGTTTATTTTATTGCCAGTCCAAACTGTATTTCCATGTGAAATGCATGAATGGGCTTAGATGAATTTTAACAGCTATTATTGAATAGTTAAAACATGGTTACTATTATTTTCGTTATGAGGCATCTAAACTACTGTTCGTACAAATTGGTGTTGTTTACAAGTTAGTTGGCCTTACAAACCAATATACCAGAATGTCTACATTATTATAATTATCTTGATTCAAACCCACAAGTGTTTTAAGAAGGATGAACATTTTGAACTAGTTTTCATAAGATCTATTAGTACAACAATAGAAAATGGTATGTAATGGAGTTATTTTATTTAGATTGGGTGGACTTAGAGCACTAGAAACTGGTTTTCAGTATCCATGGTGTAGTTTTGTGCTTAATTACATACAAGCAAATTATTTAGGTTCAAATATTTTAGCTTTCTTTCACCAGGTATTTTATCCATTGCTATCATATTAAATTATTTTTCCAATTTATTTTTCTTCACTCTTTCTTTTTCTGTGTTTTCATAAAATCTGTCATTACTACATTCTGTCTTAAAGGATGAAATGTTTCACTGGTGACTGCCTTTTCCACATTTTGTACCAAATACATTTTTCTTGTTAAAAAAAACACTCTTCCAGAAAAAAACTTTTGTGACAGTTTTTCTTATCATAAATCTAGTTGATTCCTAATTGATAAATCAGTAATGTTGAGAAGGTGACTGTACAGTTACTTTTTCCCCTAAAATATATAGTAATCCCTAATTAATGTTGTGTAAATGAAACACATTTCATTCTCACTTGTGTTGATAATGATGCTTTTATTGAAAACATATCATAGTTGTAATAATAACTATTTAAGTAATCAGTTAATCACTTTATTTATGCGTCTTGTCTAAATGTAATAAATGTAAAACTGATATTCAATAAATAAGGGTATGTATCATCAGAATATTTTGCTGTCCTCTACCTTATTCACTAAAGCTAACTAAGCTTATCTGATGGCTTCTCATCAAAAAGAATTTCTGTAACTTTCAAACAGATATAATTTAACATGCAAGCACTTTTACAAACAAATGAAAGCCTAAAAGCACTTCGGAAAATTCTGATATATTCTCGTTGAGTGGCTTTTATCAATGCTACAGCAGCTCAGACAAGGAACACCTTCCCACAAACTAATAAAAAAACTGCTCCAATAACTTCTTTTACTCTCTTGTGGCTTAATACCTAATTCTTGCTCTGTATACTCATATTCAAATTTTTATTGTTGCTGTTTCTAAAGTTATGACTCAGTAGTAAGTGATTAACCCACTAGATGTTGTGTCATAAAAAGGCAGCAACCCAGGTGTGTACAAAATCTAGGTAGGGAAAGACGTGGCAAATGGTTGAAATACAAGGAGTGAATAATATATTTTCAATGTGTTGTAGTTTCTTACCAAATTTATTTCTATTCTTTGGGATAAACTGGAATATTTAGAACAAATATGTACAGAAAAGACTAACATATCAGTTCAGAAATATTTGTAAGTTAAAGCTTTTTGAAATTCACTTAACTATTGTCCTCACTTGGATCTAAAAATTTGATATGTTCTCTCAATGCTTTTAAGTTACTTACCTGCCCATACATACTAGAGAAAGACAATTCTTCAACAAAGAGAATTCACTTTAAAATTTAAGAATTATAAATTTTAGTGGCAGAAAACCATGAGATGCCAGATGAAACCCTGGAGATTTATTTGTATGAATATGATAGAGTTTAAATACAACTATTTTTGCTATGAAGTACTGTAATGATTGATTTACATATTCATTATATATAAGAAAACAATATAAAAATAAGTTTCATTATTACCTCATTTTTTATTTGTGCTCAAGAGGAACAGTTTTCAAACATTTTTGTTTGCTTCCTGACAGGAAAGTGTTTTCTAGAACTTGCTGAAGATCTGAAGCAAACTTATGGCCAGTACTGCAGAAATCATGATGATGTATTAGTGCTAATGGAAAAGGTATGTGCAGTTTAATTTTTGGTATCATCAGGGTTGGATCCAGGAGTTTTTTTAACTTTTAATAAAAAGTTTAAAGTAAGTTATACACCATGGACAAACCTTTGTCATTAAAATTTTGCACACAAAAATACCAATTTACAAACTTTTCTGATATGTTTAATATTTTAATCCCACATACTTTTTAATCCCTATGTAGTTCTACATTTGCTCTTAATTATAGGGTAAACTTTGCTTGGCCAAATAATTAAGTGAATGTATATGACATACTTCATTTCTTTGTGAAACTTTCAGTAGTGTTTTTCTTTGTTTTGTTTTTTGTGCAATTTTATGTATTCACCGTTACTTAGATAATGTTGAAGTATAAAATGTTTTCTTTGTGAATGCAGGTTGTTTAATTTAATATAAACATACTTGGTATCGTGAGACAGGATGAAGCTAATCTCCAAAATCCTATCAAAAAATTTTAATTTTTTTAGAAGAAATTTACATTAAGAAAATGAATTAAGGAAGACCACAATGTGGGCATTACATAAAGTTATATTCAACTTTATAATAAAGTTTTGTTATAAAAAGTTCAGCAGAAATAAAATCTTTAAAAGTTTAACTAGAGTGACTACTTTTCCCAAGTTAGAATCTTGAATGATATGTGATAAGGCCCTGCATCTATTGTACTTTCAACAGGTCAATGTTTCACCTGCATTGTTACTCTAATGCCCTGGTTCTTACCATGCAAAGCCTTATTAATGCCCTGGTTCTTCACCTATCTGACAATGAGCTTTGAGTTCATTTTGAAATTTATTGCTTCTCAGTGATGTAGGTGGTCTGAATGTCTTGAAATGTAATAACTGGTATGAGCAACAATACCCTTTTATGATATTAACAGCAGTTTTTTTGAGTAGTATATTTGATTTAATACTGGTTGGAACTATTGAGAAGAACATAACATTCTCAGCATTTTGTTGATTAGCCGTATATGAAACTGTTCGGTCTGTTAACTTATAACATTTTCTAACTCACAGGTGACTTGTTACATTTATCTCTTGTGATTAGCAAAATCGCTATTATTGTTATATTCTTAATGTACATGTATAATATTTTCTGGTACTCACAAGCTCTTAATTATTATTGATTCCAATGTACAAAACTCTGTACGTTTAATATTTATAACTTCAAATACTTGTAATTTTTATGATTTATGATGAAGTTATCTATATACTTATAAGGTAAAATAGTCCTTTGAAAGGGGCAAAAGAAATATATCGTGGTATTTTGCATATGTTTGTTTACAGAATACACAAAGAGGTATGTACATTTTAGTACTGGATTAAAAAACTTTTTCATTAAAATTGTTTATTTGTATAAAATCATTATTAAGATTTATAGTTGTATTAATTTATGAAAATATAAAAAACAACAAACCCTTGATTATGTTTAGTGATTGTGCACATTATCATATAGGTAAAGCACTTGGTGTTTTTCTTTTTAGTGTAGCTCTCCCTCCCAGTTGCCCAGCAGTATGTTGGTGGAATTACAAAGCTAGATTCTGGGTTTCAATACCTGTTGTGGGCAGGGCACATAGCTCATTCTGTAGCTCTGTGCTCAACTGCAAAGAAACAAACTTTTCAGTGTATTGTTCAAATTTGTTTAAAACTTTGAATTTTTTCTTTCAGTAGTTTCACTGTTGTATGAATAGATGTAGGGGAAGGATCTTTTTGGTATTACATAATTGATAATAGTTAAAATACTACTTTGCAATTTACACTTGTGAAAACTTGCCTATAAGTTTGACTGACAAGTTTAAGTAACCATTTATAATTAAATCTTGCATCCTGTTATCAAGGTGAAAATTAAGCAATTTCTTGAAGGGGGGTCACATTTTACCAAGTTATGTTGAGTGTGTTAGGATCAATTGAAAAATTCAGATTTAAAATTTTCTAGATATAATATTCAGTGGCATTATAATCTGGTTGCTGATGCTTTATTTACATAAAAGTAAA
This sequence comes from Carcinoscorpius rotundicauda, assembly GCA_011833715.1. NCBI lineage: Eukaryota > Metazoa > Arthropoda > Merostomata > Xiphosura > Limulidae > Carcinoscorpius > Carcinoscorpius rotundicauda. Next base: position 108,621,103 of record CM022393.1, read on the forward strand.
ATGAATAGGAGGTGATTTACATTATTTTATAACAACAGTGGTTTTGATTTCCCTGGCTAAAACCTGATAAATTCCACATATACTTTGATTTCACTCTCCAGTGACTCAGTGGTATGTCTGCAGACTTACAACAGTAAAATCTGGCTTTCTATACCCATGGTGGGCAGAGCACAGATAGCCCATTGTGTAGCTTTGTGCTTATTTCAAAATAACTTGTACTTTGATTTGTGCATTGTTTAATTCTGTATATGGTCTCTTTACTAATTAATGAGTATTTTGATCAATTGATAATTAACAAAACAGATTTAGAAAGATTTTTGTGACTGGTTTTGAAGAACCAGAAATTGTGCAAGTAGAAACCAAAAAAAACTGTATTTAGTGTTTAATGTCCATGAGACCTCTGTAACCATTTTCAATCTTGTATTTATTGTGAATGAAGCTTCTGTTTATATCACATAAACATCTGCAACTATGATTTGGAATTCAGTTCTAATATGTCTATATTCATGCTAATCTAAAGAAGTTTATATATATTAAATACTAGCATAGACCCTCAAAACCTTTTAGCTCTAGAATAATAGTAAAGAATGCTACTCAGACACTGAAAACAAGCTCACTTGTCTCAGATATGGTCTATAATTGATAGAGAAATAAATTAACACTCTAATTTCTGTACTTTGTGCTTAGTTGAGTTATAAATAAACATTATCATATTTTATACTATCAATAAATAAAATTGCAATGTTTTTCTACAACCTAACATTAGAACTTTTTAAAAACTTTGATATTTTGTATAATGTGTTATACAATATATCTGCCTTTTGGTTACATCCATTTAAATGAAATGTGTGCACACAATCATTTAGATTATAAGATGTATTCATTTTCAGCACAGATAAAAAATGAGTAATATAATAAATGTTATTGAATGGGTAATAATTTGTAACATTGTTAAGTAATGACTTGCAATATTAATAATAGTCTAATACTCTTTAAATTATTTAACTTCAAAATGTTTAAAACTGCCTTGTTTCACATTGTTTTGGTCATAGTATAGAACCACATAATCTGTAATTGTATTATTTTAGCATATTATGTTACCAATTCTATATTTAGAAATGAAAACTTCTATAGCAGTGCTTCACTTCCATATAAAAGTGTACTTAGATCATTCAGATTTCTGCTTTTGACTTTTGAATACCAAATTAAATTTCATTTAGTACCGTATTTGAAAATACATGTATTATTTCTAATTAATAGTATGAAGATAACCAAGCAGTCAAGATCTATATAAATCAAGGTGTGATGCAGATGCGAGCAAAGACCAATTGTTTTGATTTATCTTCAGTCTTGATTAAACCTGTTCAGAGGATTTTAAAATATCCACTTTTGTTGGATACATTGATTAAGGTAAATATACTTAAATTCTTTCTGTTTTTAGTACATGTTTTCTTTTTTCATTATGTATGTATGTATGTATGTATGTATGTATGTATGTGTGTGTGTGTGTTTGTGTATAAACTAAGGACATTTATACTAGTCAAGTGTGGTTTGGACTTGTCAGTTTGTACATACATTGGCACATTGCATTATGACTTCCCAAGTTCCATATATATTCTATCTCAATATCAGAAGAAGATTTTTAAACAATAGGAATTTTGTCTTTATTTATTAAAACTTTTAAAAATGAAAAACAAGAAAGAACATCTCATCTTTGAATCATAAATAATATTAACTAATTGGATTTACCTGAGGTGGAGAGATTGTTTAGAAAAACATCTGGATTATTTTTTAAGGTACAATAAAAATGTAATAGAATTGTTAATTTAGTTCATTAATCATGTATTGATGTTGGCGTGTTTTTGTGTGTGTGTTTTTCTGTTTTGCTATCCCCTTAATAAGAAATATTTGGGTGATATAGTGATGATGCTGTACATCTATTTGTGTATTTCTACTTTTTTCATTAAGAATGTTAAACAGCAGAGTTTAAGCATACAGGAGACTTTCTTCTGGGTTGGGGAAGAAACTTATTGATATTTGGATGAAAGGGTCAAGTTCATTCTCAGGAAATAGAAATTTGATTTCTCTACACTAATTAAAGATATAAACAGTAGATTTTGCAGGTCTCTTTCCATAAGGCTGGAAAAAAAATATTATTAATTTTGAAGTTAAAGGGCCAATGTCACCATTTCAGAAAATTAAAATGTGGTTTTTGTACAAAAGAAAAATTACAGAATACATATCCTTAAAACATTCATTTAAACTAAGGAAATTGGCTGTTATATCAGTAGCCATGTTTCATTTGCTTGAAATAGTAAACACTTGGTGATTATTTTGATAGGTTGTTTTAAGTCTAATTATGTTTTCTTTTTAATATTTCTACTTAATCTGTGGAGAGTGTAGACCATGTTCAACAGTAACACCAAAATGCCATTTTTGTTGATCAAAGATGAAATATATAAATGCACTCATGTAATTACGAGATGACAAATTAATATTTTTCATCGCAAAAAAGAAATATAACTGTATACTTTACATAACAAGTTTTGCAAGATGCCAGTTCAAACGTTACAGTTGGTGTTAAAACTTAAAGGCTCCAACTTTCATTCAGGTAGTGTCCAGTTATACTGATTTCAACTTGAAATCTTACAACCAATGGCTGAAACGTAATAGGTGAATTCACCTTACTTTTTATATAACATTGTGCTGTGGCTTAGTAATAAATTTTATTTGTTTCATATTGGGGATTGAAGAAACTTTACAACCTTAGTTATATGAAATTAGGTATTCAGGTAGTTTTGGCTTCCTTTAGAACAAAGAATATTGATTACAATATATAACTTCCATCAAGATTAGAGTCACTTTGCCCATCTAGCATCATAAGTTCTCTGAAGTAATTGCTCCAGTTTTACAAGAATTTTGTCCATTTTTGTAAAGACTTGTTCACATACACCTACTTCTTTCTATAGCAAATGGAAACCAGTCAGAAGCTCAAAATATACTTCTAGTGACTTTCTCAGCCATTTTGAAGTATTAAGGCATCAGTCTCATTTTTTTTATACAAGATTTAAAGCTGGAAAAATTAGTCTCTAGTGAGCTCAAAATTTTATATTTTGTGGACCAAAATACAACGTAGTTAATAAGCTTGGTACATTATAGTGTAATTACATGGTATTGATGTAGCAGTTTATGATTTTTGGTTATTAAATGTATATATATAAAACATAAAAATATTAATTTTGTTTCACATGTGAAACTTGACTGGGCTTAGCAACCTATGGCAAGCAGGAAACAAGTACAAAGTTTATAATGGAAGAGATAATTGTTTGTTATGCTTTGGTATTTACTCTTCTGTACTTAAAAAAAAACAAAAAAAACATTATTTGTAAATAGTAATAATGTATATACATATACATAATGTATTATAACTGAAATATTACTATTTTACAAAATACTAGTCCACCAAGACAAGTCGATTTTAAAGACCAATTTTGCGTTCTTGTATATGAAAACACGAGTGCATGTATGTCGCATCATTGTATCTTCTTTATTATTAGCCATGAATTGCTGAAAGGTCAATATAATAAAAGTAATAAATATGTGATGTTATGAGATTTAAACAATTTAGATTAAACATTTTTCATTTAATGTTATTATTTGTTGTCATTTGAGAACAAACAAACACGTAACTTACATTTCCTAATATTTTATGGTAGTTATGAGGACAGTCAATTTGAGGAAACCATACAGAAATTCAGTAGTGAAAACAACAGATAAAATTTAATTTTTTCCTTAACAAACTTTTAATAAGTGTCTGAAGGTTATAAAGACTTTGCATATTAAATTTGACAATTTTTAAAAGTATTTTAAATCTTAAATTCAAAATTAGTTTGGATGTTGGATGGTCAACATTAAAAGAAGAAAAAGGCATAACAAAAAGATAACATAAAAAAAATCTTAAATTAATACACAAATTTTGATATTTTGTGTACAAAAGTATTTTAAGGCTTATTGGTGATCTGCAAACTTTCATGAAAATATGCTTAATAATTTAAGTTAAAGCATAAGAAGTTTAGAAAACACATAATGGTTACATGGTCATTCCTCAGGACTGAGCCCATAAGAAAGAGTTACTTTCACTGATTTCTGATTGCGATTGTATTGTACCAAAACACTGAGTGATTTGTTCATAAACTTGCACCATATTCACATACCATACCAACATTCAAGCAGTTTCTTAAGCATGGAGAGTAACTAGAATTGGAAGTTCTGGAAAAGATGCCTAGCCTTGTGTTTGCAGTTATTAGCATTATTGTAACTTCATTCATGCTAGTTTCTTTTACAATAGAAGTGCCCCTGCTAGTACAACGGTATGTCTCCGTATTTACAATGCTAAACTCAGGGGTTTGATTTCCCTCGGTTGGCTCAGCAGATAGCGTTATGTGGCTTTGCTATAAGAAAATACATACAAACAATAAAAGCACTTCTACTACTGTAATGTGAAAGAGACAGTCCAAAATTTTGTTTTTCCTTTTAATTAGCATTTTAGTACATAAATGTTTAATATTATGAAAATGTCAAATATTTTAATTTGCAAAGTTAACTCAAGAGACAGCAGAGATTTAGAATTTTTTAAAATGGTGCTTTTATACAACATTATTTTTTTTAGTACCTGTGATTGACCTAAAATGTAAATGTTTTACAGTAATTTTTAAAGTATGTTTAGACTATCTGCAGTTGGCTTAAAACAGAGGATTGCAATACATGGATGGGTCTTGTTTTGTTGTAATATACTGTTTGAATATCACAGTTAGACTTATGTATATTAAACAAATTAAAACCTACGGAGTATCAGTTTTTATCCAGCTATTGGATCAGTGTCCACTCCATTTTGAATGCTTTAATACATTTTGTTCCTTTTTTTTTCAGCGTTATTTTGAGTGACATAACTACTAATTTTACAGTTTTGTTCATTGTTCCTCATTGCATGCTTGTTTTTCAAGAAAGAAGATTGAAAGAATTACTTCTTCTTTGAGTTAATTATATCACAGGTCAACAAAGTTTTTGTTGCATTTATATCAAACACTTGGTATTACATAATTTCTTGCCCTGATTTCAGATCTGAAGTTAGTTTTTTCTTCAGTGCTCCATTTTTTTTGCAATCAAGGTATTTGAAAATCTCAAAATTTCATCATCATCACATTGACGTCGTAGTCTATCATGAAAAATGTGATAAAATATGTTATAAAACTCTCTAATATAGCTGGGTAATAAAAAAGAAAATGCAAGATAGTATAAATGTATTCAAGTTATTTATATAAATTCAATTTTATATCAAGTTATAATTCAATTTATTTATATAAAACTGATTAGTAGATAAGACATTTGCTTCTATGAGGATGCAAAGCTCAATTGCAGTCTACTTAGACATGAATTTCTGCTTGTAGCTCTTGCGTTTGTGGACTGTCTCAGGGCATTCTCGTTTAATGCTCCAGCAGTAGTCTGCCATCATATGTTTGTCCCATCTCCCTTTGTAACGTTCTTCTATGGTCCTGATGGAACTGCTCGCCTTGCTCATCACTTACAGCTCCTGGGTTCTCAGGGAATCTATCAAGATGACTGTACAGGTAATGGAGTTTGACACTCATGTTACATCCAAGATTGGGAAAAGCTGACAACATATTCGCTACAAGGGTTTTATAGTTATCAGCTTTTTTATTACCGAGAAAGTTTGCCATCACTGCCACAAATGAAAGCCATGCAGTCCTTTCCTTGTCGTTCATCTTTCTGGCAAATTCTTGATCACACACAAGTGCACGAATCTGTGGTCCATCAAAAACACCTGCCTTGATCTTCTCGAAGGACAAACCAGGGAGCACAGAAAATGTGTTGGAAGCATTCACCGTCAGTATTCAATGCCTTCATAAACTGTTTCATCAAGCCCAGCTTGATATGGAGAGGAGGAAATTCTTTTCTAAACTGACAATTGGATCATTGACAATATTTGGCATACCTACCTTCAGAGTCTCACGTATGGGCCACTGTTACTTTTTTTTATGCGGACCGAATGCAACAGAAAGACACAGATAGCAGCTTGTATAATTTATTATATTGATCTACTTATGTGATAGACACAAAATAAATTATCCAATATCAATAACAGATATCCAGTTTCAACCATCAAAACAACTTACAATACAAAAAGGTACTGGTCTGTGCTTAATAATATGATCCAGAATGAGTGTCCAAATCCGAAATCCAAAGTTCCAATCTAGGCGGTGAATTTAGTCCCACGGAGAAATTTTCGAAGTTTAAATGGGTAATTTCAAACAAAAATTCACAGTCCAATTCGTATTGACTTTCGGTATAATCCGTAATCCGACTGAATTGTAAAGATTGACGGAATAAAAATTTCACCACTTTAGTCGATCTAGCTCTATTCACAAATTCAGTTTAAACTTTCTCAAACGAGACAAACTTCTTGATCCGAGTAAAAATAGATGACTCACTTCTTGACTCGAGTAAAAAATGGATGACTCCCTTCCCTCGCATCGCCGTCTGTTTATATACTATATCGCTTAACTTCCCAGAATTCCACAGTACAAACACCAGGCCAATACAAGTGATCAATCTACCTAGTTTTAAAAATTTCTACATGAATAATTCTAAATGAATTTTAAGTAATTCTAAAATGTTATTTTAAATGAATAACATATTTTTTTGGTATAAACTTTGAAAAAATATAAAGATGGAAATAAAATAGATATATACGGGAATGCAAACACGACATGACATGGTTGTCGTTTACACAACATTTACATAACACTCTCGACATGGTTGTCGTTTACACAACATTTACATAACACTCTCGACATGGTTGTTGTTTACACAACATTTACATAACACTCTCGACATGGTTGTCGTTTACACAACATTTACATAACACTCTCGACATGGTTGTCGTTTACACAACATTTACATGATATTTACATAACAGCCACTCCTTCTGGTTCCAGTGCTTTTCTCAAGCTCAGCTGTCCCACATGAAAAGATAGTAGGGGTACTTTGTAAATCCTCTTTGTTGACCTAGGAGGAAATTAACCATTTTGAGGTCCACACAAATTGTCCAGTTGTGCTCGTGGTATTTTAGTAGGTCAATCACAGTCTTGATGTCATTATATTCCTCTTGTAAACACACAGAGTGTCCAATTGGAACAGCTGCATAGACATTGCCATTATGAAGTAGAATGCACTTCAAACTTTGCTTAGAACAATCTAGAAATAATTGCCAGTCATTTGGATGATATACAGGCATCCCTAATTCCTGGAGAAGACCTGAGATATTATGACAATAAACAAACATATTCTCCTCTGTAAAAAATGGCACAAAAGCCTGCTCCCGATTTCAGAAGTATGACACTTTTCTTACATCCTGGAAGCTAACACTTCAACTGCATTTTTAGAGAGATCCAAATCACGCACAAGGTTTCAACTCTGGCTGGCTAAACTGTTGAGGAGTTAATGACTGTGGGGTCTCATAAGAAGGATTACCAGAGGCTAGAGACAAGTGTAACGACAACCTCACGTTATCATAGCTCATGCAGCACTGAAGCTGTCAGATGTACAAGAGCATCGCAGCAGTTGCCAGTTTGCCAATATAGGCATCGCAGGAAACGTGTTAATTTGACCACAAACAGCTAGAATGAAAAACTTAAAATTGCATTAAAACTAGAGCATGTAGAGCTGAACCGTTTTCATATTTGAATTTAGCAGGTCACAAAGGGTAAGAATGAGTAAAAAAATCTTATGCAACTGAGATTTCGAAAACATTTGTTGACCAGTGTTATTTCTTTCTTTTTAACTATACACATATTAGTGGTTAGTGCTTATATATTCAATTGTTCCTCTTTGCCTGGCTGATTATGTCCTCATATTACTTGTTCCCAATTTGTGGAACTTTTGGAGTGAGAATGCTATTTGTTTCATGGATGCAGCACTTTAATTTTTACCATAAGGAATGTATTTAATCTTCATAGGTCTAGAAATTAATATTATCTTGGATTAGCTCTTTTTATGACTTTGTCTTTCCATTAGGTTCGGTATTTAACACAACATACATTTAGTGCTCATTATTTTTCCAATACTTTCATATTTGCTGGTGTGTGCTACCCATGATAATGTATATTACTGGAACTTTTCAAATTCCTGTTAACAGAGCTGTTAAATTACAAGAATAGTTTTTGTTTTTGATTCATAAGTTAATTTTTAGTTTACTTAGTTTTGATTACCTTTTGTCATAATGTTATTTAAGTCCAGAACTAGCAAAGTTTTGGAAGATAAACTATTACACTTTCTTTTTTATAATGAAGGATGTGTAATCTAGTATTTGAAACAATGGTCAACATATGCAGATTATTGATGCAATTTATGTCCAACTGAAAATTAAATATTTTATTCTATAAATATCCATGTGAATTTAGAATGCAAAATGTTTTCATGAAATTAACAATGAAAGACATGCAACTTTTGAGAAAATACAGTTTAAATTGTATACAAAAATTAATTATAAATAAAGTTTTATTCTCGTGAACACCAATATTGCAGCTTAACTGTGGTAAAACTTAATGCAGCTAACCAAGATTTAAACCCATATGATATCAGCATATACTAGTCTCTCATGAATGGTATGGAAACCATTGTAATAAACCATTGTGTTTTATTTATATGGGATGTTAGTGATGTCGAGAAACCCACTTGTTGAGAATTTTATATGCAAAAACAGCTCGTTTGGGTTGAGAAAATATTTTACATAGAAGACCAAAATATTTTCTCAACCCAAATGAGCCTTTTTTGCACATAGAATATGTTGGATGTTGTTAAGTACTGACAGTTTATTGACTTGCAGAGTTATTGAATATTACAAATGTAAAATTCACTTCTGTAGATTAACCTCATCTGCTTAAGATGTGTAATTCAATATTCATCACCTCAATCTTGTGTACTGATGGTTAATCCAAAGACTAATTAACTGTAAATCTAATGGGAAAAAATCAGTGTTTCAGTTACTTTGTTGATTGAAATGGAACCTTATTGTGATATCAATACACAGTATAAATTATTTTAAGCTGTTTTTACAACAGAAACATGGCTCATAATTTGAATTTTTGCTTTGAAATTTCAATGGATGGAGAAATTTAAAATTTTCTTACAGATCCATTCTTAAGATATTATAGTGCTTATAATAACTATCAAATGGAGTATTTCTGGTGTCACTGTTTGTATTGCTCTATTTTTCTTTCTACATGCAGTATATGAATGAGAAGAAAGATGAAACATTGTTGTAGACAGATTTCTATTCCAGAAAATTTGTACACCAAAATATTAGATGATTGTGATAGTTTTTTACAATTTTTCACACACAGTATGGATGTTTTAATTAGTCTTTGTATTCAACTTTTATTTTATTTTTACAAAGAAACATTTATTAACATGCCACATGCAGTTGTTCCATTACCACAGTGGTCTTCCCTGCACTTTCTTTTTTCTGGTTGTATAATGGTTTGTTTTTATTGTACTTACAAAGGAACATTCTTATAGTAAACCTATAGCAATGCAGTAAAGAGAATGCTACTGTATTGTATTTGTTATGTGCACTAATTATCCAATATAAACAACATTTAGGAGGTGTTAAGGCTATTGACTGGATTAGATGGTGATGTGTATTTTTACTTGGATGCAGGGGTGGTAGCTATAGATGGAAATTATGCTGATAGAGGGCTCTATTTGGAAACTTGTATTTTATTTTTGTTTGTGTCGTGTAAAAGGAGGTGGCTGATTTAAAAAATGTGTTCTTTAACTCTACAGATTCACTAATTATATTCAAATAATAGGTATAAACTGGAAAGTAATGTTCAGTATTCATAGCTCGGTTTTGGTGTCTGTTACTTACTCAGTTATTCAACTTATTGCACAGAGAAGTTGACATATTGCAGGTGGTCAGGTTATTGTAATCTAAAACAAATCTTCTGTACACTTTATATAGGAACAAAACTGAATATGAAATAAAGTCTTTGACATTAACTCAGATTTCATGAAGGTAGCTTATATGAATAACTTCTTAACAATAAACTTTAAGTGATCATTGCATGTGAGTTGATTATTGAATCTTATCATTAGAAATATAAATGCATATTAGTGAGAGTTATCTGAAATTATACCATTAAACAGTGTAATGGATATACTGTTATACATTTATTTTAATATCTGCATTCTTTTCAGTTTAATGCATGTGTCATATATTGTTGGGTGTCTATTATTTAAGTTCTGCTTGTTTTCTAAATTTGTAGAAGATTCTCGAGAGTAAGAATCAACAGTATATGTTTTATGATAACACTAACCTATCTTTGAACAATGTTGAGTTTTCAGGAATCTTCATAATGATATAAACAAGCCATCACAAGATACCAAAAGACAGTAATAGAATATTGTTAGTTTGCTACAATCAGTATACTATAAGCCTCAAAAGCTATAACTGTGATGAATGCTTATTAATTGGTACACTACAGATATTTGACCAGGAACATATATATATTTAGAGCATTGCAAACCACTTAACTTTAGCAGATTAACTTTGGACATTAGTCTTTCTACAAGGAATTAAATGTTGTTGTCAGTGAAAAACTTGTGTTCTTCAAGCTAACTTGCTGTCAAGATGAGTGTATCTCTTTATTAACATAAAATTAAATTGCTCTCTGTGAACATCAAGAAAAGATTCAGTTTTAGACCAGATAGAAGACTCAGTATAGCTTGTAAGTTTCTAAAACTCTTGCACATAAATCAATATTTGTAATAACTGTTATTATAAATTGTTTTGTTGTTTGTATATTAAATATGTATTTGTGTTAAGTAAGAAAATTGTGTGTATCAACCTTGTTAACAAATAACATAAATTTGATACATATTGACATTCAAATAATTTCTAAATTAAAATTTCCAACTATTTGAGATCATAAAATGGTAACATGCATAACATAATAGATTGAAGACTCATCTGACATAAATTATGATATGCAACATAATAAATTGGTGTCTGGGATCTGAATCAGAAACAAAATTCATTCTAAATTAAAAGTCAAATCTTAATTGATTTATAGTTATCAGTGCCAGCAGGATTTGATCATATGTAATTATCAAGGTTTATTTTGAATAGCCTTCACTCGAACAATTAGAGAAATATAACAACAGTGAATTTCGAAAAATTGCCAAAAATCTTAAAATTAGAGTTTAAAAAATCAATGAGAAAAATGAACTAAAACAGCATATTGTTGAAATATTAGTTGATGAAGATTTGTTGTCAGAGAAAGCATTAGAGCAATACTGTAGTGTCTCCACTAACCAACCAGAATTGAGTGATAAAAATAAGTTAGAAATCCAAACTCAAACAAATGGAGATCAAACAAGCCTTCATCAAAGCAAAAAGAGAAAATAAACGTCTCAAGGCTGAACAAGTTTGTATTTAAGCCAAGAAAGAAATGGAAATTAGGTCAAACTTCAGTCAGCCAAGTTAAAATGAAAACTTTAAACTCGGCTGATATGTTAAAGTAGCACCATTTACTGAAAGTGAAGTTGATAAATAATACCAAGATTTTGAGAAAGTGACCCCTCAAAAATGGTCATTGTTATTACAAAGTGTTTTAACTGGTATTGCACAAGAAGCTTATGCTACTTTCTCTCTCTAGGAGGTTGCACCAATTATAATGAGATTAAATCAGCTACTCTCAAAGCATACGAGTTATTACAAGAGGCTTATTGCCAAATGTTTTGAAGTTATTGCAAGCAAGATAGCCAAACTTGCATGAAATGTGCCCAAAAAAAATATGTTCATTTTGATAATGGTATAAATCTATGCATATTGGCAACAGTTTTGACAAACTAAGGCAGTTATGTCTAAGTGAGAAATTTAAAGGCTGTACAAGTGACGATCTAAAAACGTACTTGCATGAAAAGAAAGTTAACACCACAAGAAGGAACTACGCTTTCTGATGGTTACACTTTAACACATAAAACCACTTTTCATAACAAAACATTCTTATCAAAAACCTTACCTGTTCATTCCACTAAAGTTGAGGGTTCTTATTAAAAAAAAAATCCAGGTTCTATAGTTCAAAATATTTTGAAAATCAGGATATAACATTAAAATTATGAAGGCCTGTGTCCATTCTTGTAAAAATTTTGGTCATATTACATCCAATTGTTTATGTTTGAAAAATAAAAGTAGACAACACCCAGTGCATTTGCATCCACATATTGATGTAGTTTCACCAGATCACCCAATTTTGTTGATTTGGTCATTGATAAAAAGACTGGTGGAGTTAGGAAGGAATTTAGACCTTTTGTGTTTTTGACAAATGACACTGCTAATTTAATACCCCTATTTGTTTAATATGATACTGGGGTGATTCAGTCATTATTGTTAGAAAGTGTATTATTCTAGTTCTGCTACAGGTGAATCTGTTATTTCTCAGGATATTGAAGGTGATTTTTGTTAATGTTCCTAATCATAACAATTATTTATAAAACATCAGACCTATTTTCAGGACTATTTGTGGTTGGAGTAAGACCTGTTCTGCCAGTTAAGGGTGTATTATTTATGTTGGGAAACGATTTGGCTGGAGGAAAAGTTGTTGCAGAATCCAAAATGGTTAGTGAGCTGATCACTGTTTCATTAAAGGATGATGATGTTGAAAGGAAACCAGATGTGTTTCCCTTGTGTGCTGTGACTCGAGCTCAGGTGATGAATTAAGCCAGAAACGAATGATAGACAGTTCCTCAGAGGATGCTGTTATAGATTTGTCCCAGACATTTTTTGATCCAACAGGGATCTTGTGAATAATGAATGTGAAATATGGGATTCAGCTGGAGAATTTCCATTTGCTGAAAGCAAACTGATCAATAAGCAAAAAGAGGATATGCAGATCTCTTCACTTTTTAAATATGTACTACCAAAAGATGAACTGGAGAAAATTCTAAATGAGCACTTTTCAAAAATGGTGTGTTCATAAGAAAATGGAAACCACCAAATGTGTCAGTTTCAGAGTTTTTTGAAATGTTGAAAGTTGCTTGTGAAATTTCCATGGGAGATCACCTAGCTTTCAAAGAACACCCCAGTCTTATAAATTGTTGTGGTAATCCAAAAAGATATTTGTGTTTAAGCACTTTCATATACAATGTAATTTTATGATCATTAGGTTACTTGCTTTGATTGTGTTATGTAGTATAATGATTTTGGAATATGTATATTCTTGTTGACAGTAAATGTGTATATATAGTTGTGTGAAATTTTCTAGCATCAAGTTTTAATTTTCTAAGTAGAGAGGTGTAAAAATACATTTCTTTTAATATTTGCTTTTGTTTCAGTTGGATGCATGTGATGTACATAATTAGATGCATATTGTACAAGTCCCTCTTGTTCTTTAAATATGTAGAAGATTCCCAAGAGCAAGAATCAACAACGGTTTGCAAAAACACTAGTCTATTTTCGAACATTATTGAATTTTCGAGAATCTCCTAATGAGTAAATAAAAGCAGGTCATCATAAGATTCCCTCAGTGGCATAGATGTATGTCTGCAAACTCACACCGCTAAAAACCGGGTTTTGGTACCTGTGGTGGGCAGAACACAGCCCTTTGTGTAGCTTTGTGCTTAATTCCAAATAATCAATCAATCAACCATCATAAAACGCCAAGAGACAGTAATAGAATACTGTTAATTTGATACAATCAATATCAGCTTCGGAAGCAATATATTAAATAAACGCTTATTAATCGAAAAATTGCTAATACCTGACTAGGAACGTTTGTAGCTTTCGAACGTAACCAACTGCTTAACTTCCGTGAGATAACTTCAAACGTTAATCTTTTTCTGAGGACATTAGATACTGTGGTCGGTGAAAAACTTCAATCTAGCTAATCGTCAAGACAAGTGTACTTGTTTATCAACATAGAATTAAACTACTGTCAGTGAATGTCGAGAAAAGATTCTGTTCCAGACCAAATATAAGACAGTATAGTTTGAAAGTTTCAAAACACTCTTGTATATAAACCAATATTTGTAATAACCGTTGTGGTAAATTTTATTCTTGTTTGTATATTAAATATATATATGTGTTAAGAAAGAAAGTAGTGTGCATCAATTTTGTTGACAAATATTAAAAAATTGATACATATTGACATACAAATAACTTCTAAATTAAAATGTCTGGCTATTTGAAATCGTAATGTGTAACATACGTAACAATAAATCGAAGACTAGATTATTTTTGTGAAAAACGATTTCTTGTGTCATGCTTTGGCTTAGGCACTACTCTCTAGGTATTGCGGCAGGTGGTTGAAGTAATTTGAAAACTGATATCTCGGTGCTAATGTGCAGCAGTAGAAAGTCACGTGACATTTTAGAAATGACGTCAACGTTTTGAGACGCGTGTATTTAATACAGCCGTAAAGGAAATGTCTTTAGTTGGGGAAAGGTACAACAAAAAGTTAAATAAACGAGTCTGCTTCTAACGGAAATGAGATTGAGTAATTGATTATACTTTCAACGAATAAGTTATAAAAACAGTCTTGAAGTCTATCGGATTAATTGAGTAAGTATAGTGTAGTTCAATAATTTGTATTGTTGCCAATGATGCAAAATTGAATCAAATCATTTTTAGCATCAAAATAATGCGATAATCACAAGATTGATTACCATTAAAACTTTGTAATTGTGTTCGTTCCTTTCAGTTATGGTAGATTATCGGGTGTTTACGATTCAACATGCTACGTGAACTTTGCATAAATTGTTTTTTGCAGTTTACAGAAGTTTAATACAGCCATTCAGAAGCTATTTGGGCAGTAATTGTTTGGACTGCTTGGTTCCAAAATACATCAAACGATAAATAACTGTAGTGATTATCTGATATTATATAGTCTGATTATAATCAGACCAAATAAAGCACTGATATTCGATACGAGAGTTTCGTCTGCAAATTTAAGGACGAGGTTAGGAATTCCGTCTTCACCAGTGTTTGAATTTTTTTAGGTGTTTAATGACTGTTTTGATTTTAGCTTTAGTGATTGTGTGCGTAGTAGCATTGGTATGGAGACAAGGGAAGAACCAATTAATTATAGATTGTTTGCACGAAATGCAAGTGTTAACTTTGTTTAAAATATTTAAAAATAAAAAAATGCGAATTTCGGTAGCTTCCGCTTACATCATGAGTAAAAAATCTACGCGCACAGCAAGTTTCTGTGTAAGAATGGTCGGACTCACTGTAATTCACTGGATACTTTTTTTGTGAAGCCAACACCATCCCTTCATAAGGAATGCTTTCTTAGAATTCACAGTGAATGGTAAAGTATGGAAAATGTTAAACTGCCCACGGTTAAAAATGAATTTTTTGTGTGGTATGTCTACGTAATTGACCTGGCTATTTTTGTATCTTATAGCACCCCCCCTTCAGTGGCTCAGCGGTATGTCTGTGGATATACAACGCTAAAAACCGGGTTTCGATAGCAGATGTGGGCAAAGCACAGATAGCCCATTGTGTAGCTTTGTGCTTAATTCAAAACAACAACAACAATCTTATAGCAAAAAAATAAAGTGCCCTCACATGCTCATTGTCCTTAGTCTTGGTAGCACATTGCACTGTCTCATGGTTAGGTTTCAGTTCCATATAATGGTCCCTGATGATACTGGTCCAAGCACACACTCTTGTTCTTCTCTATATGTATTTCTTTACCCCTTTTTTTCTTGTTGGCTTCATGAGAACTCTTACTTCTCCAGTCTTAAGCTACTAAAATAGTCAGAGTGGATGGTTTCCTTTGTAAATTTAGTGTTTTCCCTGGTAATAAACTGATTTGCCCTATCCATTTTGAGTAGTGTAGTACAATACACCTCACTACATTATTTACAAAGCAATTCCTGGTGGTTATGGCCAGCCTTATATTTGCCTCAGGATGCAGGTGAGGGCTTCTCTACCTTGCTGTATACCTGTCTTTGTAGTAGCCATCTTGCAAGTATTTGTCCAATATAGAACAGCCTAAAGCCCTAGCTCATGCTACACTTTCTTATGTTCCTCCCATCTTGGTAACATATAACCACAAGCACTAGATTTTTTTATATCCTTTGCTCTACTATTACAGTAACAATAGAAACACCCTTGTTTAAGAAGAATGTAGTCTTCCTACGTTAGGTGTTTCCTCACTAAACAAAACCTATATTTGGAAGCACAATTACATTGGTCTTACTCTTCTCTTTCTCTCAGAAAATAGTTCATCACTAATTGATCAAGACCAGTCCCTCCACCATCTTTAGTCTGAGATTCTAGCTCTTAGTGGTGCAGAAAGACAAAGTATTCTGTTAACATTTTCCTTACCTAAAAATGTATTTCAATCAGGTGCTTACCTTTATGCAACACCAACTCATATCCAATGCAATTTATTTGTCTTATCACAAACAAGTTTATGATCATGTTAGAACTGCTTAATTGTTTCAACTTTCCTATTCATGATACAATGTATGTTAACGTGTATAGGGGTGGGAGATTGTTTGGGTATCATGATGTGGGTAAGTTTTACAACAATTATACACTAGGTAATATTTTATGGTGCAGATAGCTAATTTATCTGAAATGTATTTTGAGATGATCAAAATGTTAACTTTAATATGAAATGTTTTGTATAGAATACAGTTATTATTAGCTGAAAGCTATTCTACCTTGCATATATTGCAGCTTTATAGTAATATACTTAAGCAATTATTTTCTAATGAATTAGTAAATTTGGTAGCTATATTAAATAAGTTTTATACTCATTTGTTGTGTCAGAGTTGGGAAGAGGTAGAGGAGATCGTGGTAGCCCTTAATTCTAAACCTAGCAATGCATTGCTCATGAATGTATTAGAAGAAATATTGTTATTTGAGATAAAAGTTATTATTGGACTGGTGTCTGAGGAATTTGTTGCCTAAGATTTACTGGTGATATAACTGTTCTAGTTGAGATCTACAGGGCTTTACTAGCTGGTGTTTGTAGTAATTTGGTGGTTGAGGGTATTATTAGTTTTGGACTTCACATACACTTGGAGAATGCATGAGGTCTGCCATACTTTGCCAATAGGTATATTCTTTTCTTGTAGGACATACATTTACCAGAGGCTTGTTTATACTTCTGATGACATTTGGGTCTAACAGTTCATATGAGTCGTGTAGCCAAACTTCTAGCAACTGAAACACTGTGGAACCAGCATGACATTTGATTTGTTACCTTCCCTGATGTGTTGTGCAGTCCCAGATTTTATAAACTAATCTAGCCATTTTGGTTCAAGGAATGTAACCTGGACCAATTGTATTAATTCTTCAGTCTTGTAAAATGGTGTTGGTTCAGGTTGCTGTTAGGGGTTGTTTCCATTTTCATCCTATCTTGTTATGATCAAAGAAGAATGGCAAACTCCATGGAACCCTTAAACAAATTGTTGATTATCCTGCAAACAAAACTGGGAAGAACCTGACCAGGTCAGATCAATCTGGAGTATTTGTTCTAAATGTTAGTTGGTATTGTTTAGCATTAATAACCCTGCTGGATGGTTGTTTAGTACAGAACTTGTGCTTGTAAGTGCTTTGATATAGTGGAAGTTTTTATATTGTAACATCTTCAATTTTAGAGCTTCATTGAAACATTTTTAGATATAAGATGCATTTATTTTTAAACCTATGTGTTAGGAGCTTCTTTGTTTTCACCACAACATAGAAATTGATTTTTAGTTTAAACTTTAAAGCAAATATCTTTATCAAGAGCTGTGTAATGCTCTTCACTACTATAATGTACTATTCATAAACATTAACGAATTTAAGTGAAGACACAAGAAACCTTATTGTCCTTTTTTATTCCTCAATGCCAACACAGTTATAATAATATTTGGTTTCTGTAGTGCACAGAAAACAGTCATCTTCACAAAGCAGATCTGGAGAAAGCTGATCTTACAATGTATACTGCTGCTAAAGAAATTAACGAATTTAAGCGACGAAAAGACCTTGGTAAGTTATCTGTTGTATTTTTCTGAAAGTCTTAATATTTATTGTCATTTTTCTATCATTCTGAATAAATATATTATTACATTTACTCTATGCTTAATAATTCTGATTGGTATGTGAAGAATCTCATGAACATTGATGGTAATGAACACATTTTGTCATTTAACATCATACCATTATTAAGATAAAAGAATATTTGTGTGTACATGTTTTATGTGATTAAATACCAGTGAATTTTATGCACAAACATTCATTTCAATTCTGTAAGTTTACCAACATTGAAACCATCTTTGTTTAATATAAATCATGGTACTATTTAAACATTGTTATGTTCCTTTATGTAGCTCTGTAAATAATTTATCTGGTTTGTAGTATTCAAGTACCGGAAGGATATGGATACAAGTCTTTCAACCCGAATATCAAAGCTTAATCTTCATTCTGTCAAAAAAAAATCATCTAGGTTTAGTGCCAAACTCTCTACAACTCTTGGATTAACTTCTGTGGTATTTGCTTTTGTTTTCTTTTATATCTCATAATTAAAGAATGACTATTTTTATTTTTAAAAAATGCAAAATAATAGTTATTTTAATTAGCAGTTAAGACAACTAAGGTATGGCTTTGTTGAACTTTCTTAATGAAATTATCCAAATTCGCAGAGTAAAAGGATAGCAAGAGTTAAATGTAAGTTTTTAATTTAAGACTAACTTTTAACTCATTGATGAATATTTTTTGTAATTACATGAAGTTTTTGAAACACTCCCATCTACACCTTTTTTAAAAAAGAAATTAATTAACACTAGACTTTTGTGGTTTTATAGTAATATGTTCAACCAGTAAAAGACATTTGTAATTAGAGAATTGTGTGACATTTTTGAAGGCATGCTATTGTTACTCAATGCATGCAATGTTTATGAAACTTTTTATTCATGATCTCAACAAATTAAAAACCTTTTCTAAAGACTGTTTTGATAAAAAAAAAACAGTGGAAGATTGAGTTTTATAACTGGTACGTTGCTAATGTAGTTATGATGATCAAATATTCAAAACTTGTTCACAGAATGAATTGGCTAGTTCATTCAGTTACATACATACAAATATAATGATTGGCTTACATGTTTTTCAGCCAAAAGATGAAGCTTTCGAAACTGCTGCTTCAGAATTTCATTCTTTAGAGAAAACTGTTAAGGTTTTCCTTAAGAATATGAATGTTTTTACAGAAGAAATGCAGGTATGATAATTTTTTTTTGCAATTATTGTCTATTTAGTAAATCTTTTATTCCTGTTTAGATTTTTGTTTATAAACAAGTACAGCACTCAGTTATTATTAATTACAACTGATTTGATTTTTAATAAGTTATGTTTTACTTTAATCAGGAGAAAATAAAATGTAGCAATATGCAAGTATAATATCATTGCTTAAAAGTGAGAGGTATAGGCATTACTGGGTTGACAAGTTATGTCAAGTTTAAGAGGCCCCAAATGATAAAAATGAAATTGAATTAGTTTTTCTTTTTGAGGTGGCTAAGAGGCCACGTTTTGCAACTAAGCTGTAGTTTAGTTAGTTTGTCTTAATGTACCACTTATTGTGAGTCACTAGTAGGGACTAAAGTTGTTCTTGGTGATAATATGTTTTCCATTGGTGGCTGTGGGTGTGGGAATTCAGATATTAAATATAAGATTAGGTTTCTTTGTGTAAAAACATCACTGCTTGTACACAGTACTGTGATGACGACAAGTAATACTTTCATGGTCAATGTGTATTTTACATTTTTCAATTATTTTACCTCTCTTTGAAAACCCACTAAATTTAGACTAGAATTCCTTTACCTCTCTCAGTATGGACTAGGTGTATATAATCTTTTTTACCTCTTTTTACTAGTTTAAAATCTTTTTAGGTTTAATACTCCTGACTTTTAATGTAGTTTGTATATCTTCACAAAATTTGGCAGTCTTTCAAATACAAAAAAAACAACAAATTTTTATGAAGTATTTTTTAATAAAACAAAATAGATTTGTCAATGAATGTTTTAAGTATTTGTTTTGAATAATCCATGAGGTAAAGTTAAAAATACTTTTCCTCATCTCAAAAATTCTAAAATTTCCTTTGATGCAATTCCTAAATCCTCCTAAATGTTCAAAGTCTTTCTTTTCAGTAAAACTATACTTTATCTGTTATTTTTTCTACCCTCTCTCAAAATGAAGTCTGTCAGTTTGACTGACCTTATAACCATCAAAAAGAAATTGAAATAAATATAAATTACTCTTTTTTTATCTTTCTAGAATTACTTTAACTCTTAACATAACTACATTTGTTTATCCTAAATAGCTCTAAGTTTGTAACACTGTACATCTACTTATGATAAAACTTTATTATTTTATTGCCCTTTGGACCATGTCTAACTACTGTCAGCCCTATTGTAAGTTGTAAATCACTCAGTTACTCTATCAAATCATATTACCTATGAGCCACTACAAGCTACTTGCATCCATGCTTTGTGAAACATTTTTATTACATTATTATTATTGTGTATTTTACTTGAACTAATGTAACCTAAAAATATCCCTATTTTTACATTTTGGTTACTTTTGTAATTATACATAAAGAATAAACATGAAAAACAAGAACAAAATGTTTAACCAATCTTTTTACTTGATCTCAGTTGTTGAAGAGAGTTGACTCTTTTTTTCCCCCTTATACTAAGCACACTGTTGTGCTTCATAATTTTTATTTAATTGAATAATGCACTAAACAGTATTGATCAATAACATGCAAAAAGTAGACTAATTCACTTACTTTTCAAAATTATTCAGACTTTCTCACTGTGCAACAAGACTCATTACAAATTTATCCAAGATGCTCGTTAACATTTTCATGAGACATTGTTGATACTCTGAGTGAAATTAACATTTAACAGTTCAGAACATAATATTATATAATGTCATTTGATAGATGAAATCTGACTTTCTATTGGTTATAGGTAATGTGCAATTTAACATGAGAATTATTAAAGATAGGATGTGGCAGACTGGTTGTGATTTTCTGTTTGAAAAATTTGTAACCAAATGAAATTGAAGACCAAAATAAATGTGGTTTGTCTAAGTAACTATGTTTTTATAGAGGGTAATTTATGTTGAATGTCACCTTTTTGAGGAGTGGTGCAAAAAATAGAGAAGATAACATGATAAGAGAAAATGTTGTGCATGTCACGCTGTGGGGAATTAAAAATATTGCCTTGTAGAATTGAAACTTGTATACCATTAAAATATAGATATCTTATGGTATGGTGTAAAAAATAGCTGATTAAAATTTTGAATCTAAGATGCTAAAATCTTGTGTTATATGTAGTAAAAGATCCCCTCTGTTAATAGGGTTAAATGGAAGATTCTGAGATGGTTTCCTCTATTGTGAGGTCATATGTATACAGTATTGAAGATCCTGAATAATCATTAAGATTGCTTACATCTCCTATAATTGAATATAATGTCCATAAAAATTTGTTATTGCAATGATGCTCTCAAAGGCTTATGCTTATGATGGTGTAGCATGTCCTTTTGTATTACTCCATGATTAGTGGGTACAGAATCGTAAATGTTTTCTTTATAGATTTTAAAAAAGAAAATAATTGTTTAGCAATTTAGTCATGTGCAATCACCATCTCCAAGTCTTTTACCTTGAGCTCTGATTCTTCATTTTTTAAGCTAACTTCTCCTCTTCATACAACATGGCTTAGAGGAGGTTGTGATTCTCCAAAATTGGTAGAAATTAAAGATCTTGAGAACCTGTAGGTCAAAATATCATAACCACAAGACAGTTACCTTTTAAAACCAATTGTTATTAGAGTGAATACCCATTAGGATTACCCCTCACTGCATTTTGAATTTATGGAGAAGGATGTCTTTCATATCCCAGAGTTGGAAATTCATTGTGACTTCTCCAAACAAAATGTATGTATTAAGTAAATCACTATTTGGAAGAATTAGCTATCTAAGTCAACTGAAATGCTAACATTAATTTTTAAGTTATTATGCCCAGTGTAAAGGCAAGTTAAGATCCAAATTCTTTCCTTGTATTTATGACCCTTTTCAAATCTTTCACTGTCATCATCTTGGACACTTCAAAATATCTTTTTTTTTATTCTTTTATTTGTGCTCCTTGTGGTGATAACTTCTATGATAGCATTAAAGTGAAATTGTGTCAGTCAGACTGTAGGTCAGGGACTCATATTTTTTTCAGTAGAAGATTCCTTCTCCTCTACACATTTTGCATCCTAATTAAGGTTCTGTACCCAATGAATCTATAACTGCTGAGTACCTTAACAGTATTGTTTATTTTTTGTAGTTTTTTTGGTTCCAGTGTGGTCCTTGATTTGGAAATATCTTAAGATCATACCTAAAGTGAACTCCTATCACATTGGAAGTTAAGGAAGGCCAACTAGCCTGTTATCTCAGAACTTTATACTGTAGAGAAACAATAACTGATCCTATCATCTATACAGATGCACTTTCCCCTCTTAAATCCATGATATTATTTTCCACGGTATCCTTGTTTGAAATGGATGCCTCATTAGCAAAGGGCACATAACTCAGAAATCAGCTTGGAATATCTTTTGCAGCTATTTAACTCTTGCCAACTGCAGAACTATTCATAAGGTTCATGCCACAAGGTTAGATATCAAATCTAGGAGTTTTGAATCTGGTTGTTTCCAACATCTTTTTCATTTCCTGCACATGGCCCGACATGGTTAGGTGGTTAAGGCACTCAACTAGTAATCTTAGGGTTGAGGGTTCAAATCTCCATAACACCATACATATTAGCACTTTCAGCTGTGGGGCATTATAATGTGACAGTCAATCCCACTATTTGTGGATAAAAGAGTAGCCCAAGAGTTGTAGGTGGGTGGTGATGATTAGCTGCCTTTCCTCTAGTTTTACACTAATAAATTAGGGATGGTTAGTGTAGATAGCCCTCGAGTAGCTTTGCATGAAATTCAGAAACAGACAAATAAGCAATCCTGTACAAAAGGTGAATGGAAAGTGTGCATTCTGTACCTTTAAGGTCTTGAAACCAAATGACTGAGAAGTACTTGACTTACAAAGTGTTCCCAGCACATCTTGGCTGTGTTTTTTCAACACTTTGAATGCCTCTACATGTTCTAATTTCATTACTGTCAAGATAATGGCTGAAGAATCCCAAATTTTTTTTCAACTTGACTGTCTTTATGATAATAATGAACCTTTCATTCTGGTAGACTTGTTCAATATAGTTCAGCAGTATATCAGTTATATCCAATTATTTTTATTCTGTCACTCAAGATCTTTATTTTTTTTTAACTGGGTATGGCACAAGGACACATTTCCTTTTTTGTGACATTGAACTGTTGTCGTCTCATTTCCTAATCCTAGTCAAGGTCCCATAAAGTTTCTCTCTAGTTATGGACTCATCACTTTGACTATCTCTCTGTTTAAGGTTTTTACCAGGATGGTTAATGTTTGTGTTATTTGGTTTCTTGAATAAAGTGCTTATTGTCTGACTATTTTAAAAAACAAAATCACATGCTACATTTTTGTGATTTCCACTGATATTTTTCTTAGGATTCATACACTGTTTTCAAATAATAATGACAGCTGCATATTGTGTGATACAGACATCAAATAGATGCTTTGTGTGAAAAACAGTGTTATGTTTGCTGTTTTGTGTTTAATTACTATTTGAACTTTTGTTACAGAGTTGTGTTCATGTAGCACTCAGCCTCACAGAAGATATTGCAGATTATTATCAAGACAAAAGAACTCAACAAGAAGTTGACCAGTACAGAGCAACCCATCACGTTATGGTGAATCAGTTCTGGGAAGATTTTGTGAGTACATATTGCAGCATGCTAAATACTGCTATAATAGCAGTAAGATAAGAAGTACTGAACAACCCATTAAAATGCTATCAGTCAGTTTTTATTATTATTAAACACCTGTTACTTCATGTAAAAAATAGATCAGTGAGCTAATGTAGATTCATTATACATCAATCCTGTTAATGTGACGTACAACAAAGACGTTTTTGTAATGATTTTGAAAAATAGTATTATTACTGGGTGAGGAGATCAGTTCTAGCCCTGAATTAAACATCAACAAGCATTCAGTTAAATAGAAATAAAAGCAGCTGAAAATGGATATAACATTTAATTTAATGAACACAGAAAAGGTGAAATAAGATATAAAAAAAGGGATTAAATTCTTGGCCGTACTGGCTTTCTGTTGATTTTAGTTAATACCAAAATTATAGAAACAGACTTCAAAACAATGGGATGAGAAAAACTTTTGTAAAGGAACTTTTTACATTTGAATCCAAACTCACTGTTTTACAATAATCATGACAGATTATTAGATGGTAGAAGGACAAAAGATGTGGTTAATATACAAAATCATGGTGTGATTGATATTGGAGATCAATACAAAAATGATTAGAATCTAGCTGCTGACAGATTCTTACCCATCAAGTCATTCTATCAGGAACAAGACTTAACTGGAAAAAATGTTAATTCCAAGCTTGCATAATGTTTGGTGGAATAAAACAAGAAAAAAATGAATGATGGAACATGCACAATTATGGATTTATTTGCACAATATCCCTGTGTAAATGTTATTCATTTTGTATAGTAATACAGAACATTTGCAACAACATTTTAAAATCATACATTGATAAACTTATAGTAACATAAAAATACGATGTAGTAGTTTGTTTGCAGTTTACAATGTATTAGCTTGTATACTGTAGTAATGTAATGAAACTAACAATGGTTTTGATGTTTATATACATAGTGTGTGGTTCCTGTGTGTGTCATAATTTATGTATATGTTATTTCAGAAAGTTGCTGTTGGAAAGAATGTTACTTTGCCACTGAACAATTTACTTAACGCCTTTCATGGACCAAATAATTTGATTCAAAAGAGAAGAGACAAATATCTAGACTATGAAGCTTGTAACAACCGTTTAGAACGAAACAAGGATGTGGCAAAACAGAGAATTGTAACCATTTCAGTTTGTTCTTTTTATTTCTGTAACCATTAGTAAAGTTGTATCTCAGAACGGCTGGTGTAGATATTAACAGTTTTATTGATAAGTAGAAAACAGTGTTTCGACCTTTGTAGATCTTCTTTCTTAATCTGAAACATTGTTTTCTCCTTATCAGTAAAAGTGTTAATATACATACCAGCTGTTTTGAGT
The DNA here is from genome assembly GCA_011833715.1 of Carcinoscorpius rotundicauda. Taxonomy (NCBI): domain Eukaryota; kingdom Metazoa; phylum Arthropoda; class Merostomata; order Xiphosura; family Limulidae; genus Carcinoscorpius; species Carcinoscorpius rotundicauda. The sequence continues at coordinate 108,646,392 of CM022393.1, forward strand.
TACATTTTTATTTCAAGTAGGTTTCTCGTCATCAAGCATTAATAAAGTTGTTAAGTGTATGGTAATCTGAAATGTATAGCATGAATAACTGTATATCATATTCAAACAAAAATCATAATAGTAAAAGTAACTCAGTATTAAGAATTTCTGTCTTGAATGTCAGAAAAATATTTCACTGAATAAAAAATTATTTGCTCTTTCTGCCTCTATATATTTAATAGAGGGTTAGGAAATGTTAGATCCCAAAATATTTACTTATAATTTTTAAATTATATGATAGTTATGTAAATCTTAATTCACTTTGAAACATTGTTAAAATCAGTAATTTGTACATTTCTAATTCCCTTAAGTTCATTATTTTTCTAAGAAATATTGTGTTAGTTGTGCATGTAGTTAAATTTACTTGAATATCTATTGTTACAAAGAAAATTTAAAATATTTTAGATATTTAGCTGTATTTAAACAAGTTACATTCAGTTTTGTTATTTATGCAAAAATGTGCACGTGCACACACACACTATTTGGCCAAAAGTATATGGACACCCCTTCTAATTAGTGAGTTTGGCTATTTCAGCCACACCCGTTGCAAACAGGTGCATAAAATCAAGCATACAGCAACCTTCACAGAAAAACATTGGCAGTAGAATGAGTCATACTGAAGAGCTCAGTGACTTTCCGTGTGGCACTGTCAGGGGATGCTATCTTTCCAACAAATCAGTTTGTCAAATTTCTGCCCTGCTAAAGTTGCTTCAATCAATCAACTGTAAATGCTGTTATTTAGAAGTAGAAACATCTAAAAACAACAACAGCTCAGCCATGAAGCAGTAGGCAACACAAGCTCACAGAACAAGACCTGTTTTTTACGTAGTTTGTAAAAAATTTTCGTTCACAATTGCAATACTCACTACTAAGTTCCAAACTGCTTCTCAAAGCAACATCAGCACAAGAACTGTCCATTAAAGCACACTGTCATTGGACTCTGGAACAGTGGAAATGCATTCTCTAGAGTGATGAATCACGTTTCACTATCTGGCAGTCTGACGAGTGAATCTGGGTTTGACGGATGCCAGGAGAATGTATAATGCCAAATGTAAAGTTTTGTTGAGGAGGAATAATGGTCTGGGTCTGTTTTTCATGGTTTGGGCTAGGCACTTTAGTTCTAATGAAGGGAAATCTTAATGATATAGCATATAATGACAGTCTAGAGAATTGTATACTTCCAACTTTGTGGCAACAGTTTGGGGAAGACCCTTTTTTTTATTTCAGCTTGACAATGCCCCCATGCACAAAGCAAAGTCCATAAAGACATGGTCTGCTGAGGCTGGTGTAGAAGAAGTAGACTGGCCTGCACAAAGATTTGACTTTAACCCCATCAAAATCTTTGGGATGAATTGAAAAGTTGACTTTGAGCTAGGCCTTTTTGCTCGACCTTACTAATCCTCTTCTGGCTGAATAGGAGTGCATCTCTGAGCTTTGTTTTAAGATCTAGTGAAAAGCCTTCCCAGAAGAGTGGAAACTGTTATAGCAGCAAAAGGGGGAAGCAACACCATATTAATGCCCATGGTTTTAGGAGACTTTCAGCAAGCACATCGGGGTGATAGTTGGGTGTCCACATACCTTTGACCATGTAGTGTGTGTGTATAGTTTAAGAAGGTGGAATTGCCTTAAAAGAAAAAAAAATGCTTTTATCACTAGCTTCAGGAAGAACTAGAAGAAGCAAAGAACAACTACATGGCTCTCAATTCTCAGTTACTTGATGAACTTCCATCTGTATGTTTGATCGGTACAGATATCTTTAAGGAGTGTTTACATAGCTTTCTTCAGGCAAGGAAAAACTTTTTAGGACGAACAGCCAAACAGATGTTATCTCTCACTCAAGTAAGTTTTCAGTGACATTACTATGAAATTCTAAAGTTTTCATTCAGCTTCTAGAATAAGATACTTAGTTGTTATAAAACTTCAACTTCATACTGGAATTCAAATACACTTGTAGTCTCAAATATTTTTACAATATATAAATCCGCAAATAATAACTAGTAAATTTAGTTAAAATAGTATGCATAAAAACTGTCGCAACAGAGCACAAGGTAGTAAAATAATATCTGTAAATGTTTTGTTGGTTTAGTGAGATTTATCACTAACTTACTTTTTGTCTATGAAAATCAGATGGCAGTGCAAGAATTTAATCCTGGTTTTGGTTTTTATATGTATTACCTTTAAGTATACTAGTCATATTTTATGAAAGGTTTGCAGAAAGTGTATCAAGCTTGTATTCTTTCTGTGATGTGTAAAAGTATGTGTAAATACGAAGACTTGAGGAAAAAGGTAGTTTGAAAATTGTACTTACCGAGTTTATTTCTTAAGTTATATAAGAAAATTTTTCTTTATAATGTATAAAACCTCTTCGTTCATAAAAGTATATGTTATTAACATACTTACATAAACTGTAATATGTATAGTTTGTATATTCCACTCATCATTTATCTTTATATCCAGTTGTACCTTAGTTATGTTTGTATTACATTATAACTGCCTCAAGTATCATGCTCTTACATTATAAAGTTTCTTTTAGTTGGTTTCATTTTCTCATTTGCATTAATTTTACCATTTAATTTACCTTCTAGCTTTCTTTATATTTTCCTGGTGTCATCTCTTGGGTTATTTTTGAGGTAGTGCAATCATGCAGATTTTTAAATATTTCTCTGTATTTGTTAATTTCATACTTTAAATTTGTACTTGTTGTAATGACACATACTGTTATGTCATTAAATATCTCATTCATCACATTGCTCTTAATGCTTATAAAGTCTTTTAAGTTTTGAATTTATTAAGACAGTTAAAAATATGTAACTTAATTTCTAATTTTTTCATAATGATAGATCCAAGTGATTTAATTAAAACATTGTGGAATGTTTCACATGGAAATTTATCAGTCTAGAACTGAAATACATAAAGGTTCTTATGCATTTTGCAGATGTGATTGGAATTGCAGAAACTTATTTTAAACTGTAAAGCTTTCTCACACTATTGATTTTATCCTTTTCTCTTTACATATTGGAAAAGTGTTAACTTCCTTATGTATATATTGGGTCAATCTTTAAATTTGTTTATTGTGTTTAATTGTAACTTGATTATGTGTGTGTATTTGTTTTAATTTTTAGCTTCCTTTAGTGTATTGGTTCATCATGTGTTTTTGTGTGTGTTTTTTTACCTATTAGCTGTCTTGTTTTTCATTTTATGTGTTAGCTTGACTGTTTTTATAGCATATTATAATTTCCATATCTTGATTTCATTATGTGACTTCTCATCATATGTACTAATTTCATCTGAAACTTTCTTTCCTACTTCAGTCTCCATGTAGATTTCTTAGGTTGATTTTGTCTCCTTAGTAATTTAACAAATTAATCAATGAAATCTTTTACAAATAAAAAGTAATTACATTGATTGGTGCTACATAAACTGATTAAATGAAATTACAATTAGTAAAATTATCCTTTCTGATTAAAGCTATATATTTGTTTGTCAATTAATTGTTGGGCTAATTGACTTATTACATCTCATTGATTGTTTTAACATCTTTCTTTTTCAACTACTGCATTATTCTAACATCATATTTATTTTCTTGTTTCCTTTCACATTTATTTATTTGTTGTCATTTTTAAATCACCCTTAATTTCATGTGATGATTGTTTTGGAAGTTTGTTAGTAGTACATTTAAAAAAAAACTTTCCAACAAGTTTTGTTTTCTTAAAAGGTGAATTGCTAAAGTCACCTAAATTCCATCAAGCAACCACTATCATTTTTTAAATATGCAGTGATTTAACACCTATTTTCTGTAAATAAAAAAAAAGATAAGTAATGAAAACATGTTTTACTCTCATGATAAGGACAAGTGTTTATTTAAAACACGTCACTTAATTACAAATAATTAAGTGGATAGTTAAACCATTTACTTACATATATATTTTGGACAGGATAAACATAAAAATGATATTACTGCACAACAAAGTTTTTGCTTTTTGAACACTGTTCTTTTGTTGGCTGCTGATCACAAAAATCGCATCCAAATTTGTTCATCTCGTACTGTTTCATTGAAATCTTTAGTTTTACTACAATGGAAAACAATATCAGGGCAACTGGAATTTGTCAATGCTTGCTGACTACTGTTGGACACTGCAACGTGATGCACTGGACATTGAATACAAACAAAAATTAGGAGCAAAACACTTAATTATGTTGAACTTAATAGCATATTAGAAACATAAATGCAGTTAAATATGTTATTACTAGTAAACTGTTAACTGTCTATTTCTTAGAGTTTCTACATAATGAAGCTAAACCAAAACTATATTTGTGAATACCCACCAGGTTCCTGTCACAATCAGCAAAAACTTTTCAAAAAAATTGTTGTGCAGTGTATTCAATAAATATTTGAATCTCCGCAATATTTTTAAATTGGCTACCATATTTACTAAATGGTATACTTGTCTAATTTAACAATTTTTTTTATTTGATAAACATAATAAAAAAAATTTAATGTTAACAAGCATTTAAAAATACCATAATTGTAAACAAAGAACCAAACATCAATACTTTATTAAGTCTTAAGAAGTTTCTTAGTAAGCAGCTTCTTTGCTTTGTATAGTATATGTCTAAGTAAACTATTTGTACCTGTTGGTGACAGATATTTATTGAAACATTGTGCATTTGTTATGGTGAAGAAAATATCTAGCTTTCAAATATATGTAATCTAACACACAAGTACTTACAACTTGCAACAAAAAGAACTGGAAATGAAAGTTTACAAAAGTTATAAGCATTTTTAAACCTATATATTTATGAATATGTGATAGTTTATTTCTTGCTCTATCCAATCATATTTAAAATTTCCTTGTAGTTGTTTTCAAAGTTGTGTTAAATGATAATTGATTAAATGACTTGATGCAACACTATAGGAAGTTTTAAACCAGGATTTGTATATGAACTGAGGGAAACATTTGAAAATCAAGAAATGGGTTGTATATCCTCAAAGATTGATAGGTTCTTAATAAATAGTTTTTTTTTGTTTTGTTTTGTTTTTTTGAATGAGCAGAAATATTCTCAAACAAATAGACAAATGGGTTGTTTTGTTTACAAGCAGAACTCTTTGGAAACTTAACCATTCGATGAACCACTGTGCTGCAGTTAACAAACATAAATTTACACTTTATTTAATATTTAAGTAGCTAGATAGTTGGCAATGGGTGCTATCAGCCATTTGTCTTCATTCTAATCAACAGTTCAAAATTAGTGACAATGGAAATCAAACTTAAGATCATCGAACCATGAAGCATCCTTCAACCTACCATTATGTAGTTTTGTGCTTAACAAGAACTAATTGTGATGACAGTATTTTGATTGCATGTATCCAGAATAACCAAAGAAACTTTAATTCATAGTTCATTATTTTCACAACAATATATGTAATCGTAATTTTGATTTAATTAATTGTTGAAGTAATCAAATGATAATAGGAGGCAATGTTGTTGTTTTTTTACTTTTTCTGGGATCTGAACATCCACCTACATGTTTGCTCTCTTTAGTGACCCTTAAAGTAAAGGAGAGGATAATTTTTGTTGAGTAGTTCCTGAAGTACTGCAACAAATCATTTTGGTTTTAAATTCCTGTATGTGAGTGGCTCCTCCAAGGTCAATTGCCTGTTCCTGTTGGGCTAGGATCAGCTGAGTACTAGTATTAAATGTTCTCAACAGATGTTGTGGATATTGTGTCTGATGCTGGTGTTTGGATATAATAGTGCTCACGAAGTCCTGGTATTGCTACAATGTTGTTATTTGGTATTATAGTGAGTCCACTTGTTGGACTCCATGGTGTCAGTAGGTACTGAATCTTCTTTCTCCTTTTCTTATGGATCTCCCAATTCATGAAACAAAATAAAAAACAGTCAGTAGGTGAACAGCAACATTTAGAAGACTAAACAGCAATCTCTACCCCCATTTTACTTCCATATCTCATTTTATCATCTTGCTTTTTTTTTCAGACAAATTTTTTGGGCAAATGTCTCCCTTTTTAATTCAGAAGGGATTAGCAGGGCTTGCTGGCTTTCGTCAGTCACTCAAGAAGCTAAGTTCTGTTGACATCTTGATAGAAACTTCTTCCCCAAAACACTGAACTACTCTTCAATTCTAAGGCTGTTGTGGATATACCTTTTGAGGTTACTCCCTATAATACTTTAAATTCCAACCAAGGAGAGATTGTTGAGAGGGATCTAAAGACTATCCCAAAGTCAGATATTTTCATCAGTTTCTCCAGCCAAGGAGTTTCTGCTGTGGAATACTTCTCCACTAATAAAGAAGAAATTATGCTGCCTACAAATGTTTTTATATTGACATTTGTGTTGTCACTGCTACTGCCAAGTCATTTTTTCTTTAGTGTAAGATACAACCATATATTCAGTATTCCTAACATTTACAGGTGTTGTGGTCTTTGACACCACAGTGAACATACATCAAAGAACTATGACAAAATTCCTTAAAATTTTTGAACAGCTGACACTGGAAACACATGACAAACTTCTGAGCCTTGGGGTAAGTAATGTTCTTTGTAGTACATAAAAGTTATACTGACTTCTCTTCAACCTTATTTTATCTCGGATATCTGCTGCTTTAGTTGGAGTGTAGGCAGATCTTTCTGTTCCTCTATCAAATTCTTTCTCACATCATCTGAAGAGTTTTGTCATTCATGGTTGCATGAGTTAACAAGTCAATGTTCTCTCCTGTTTTTGACCTCACTGTTGCATCAGTGATTGCTCAGATCCACTTCCTTTGTCCCAGAGATCTAGGACTGTTATTCAGTCATGTCCTCAGTCAATAGTCTCTATTCTCTGACTCAAATCTGCCTGACCCCAGACAGGTTCCATGGAGGCCACAGATCTCCTCCTACTGTAGTAAAATGGTGTGGTTGAAAGCTAAATGGTTCTCTTCCTATTTCTCCTCCAACTAAATAGCAGTGGCTAAATTGATGCAGTGGAGTTGTCACTGTTTTCATTCTAATTTGGATGACATTAAGGCCTTGATCAGTTCCTTTCATTATATGTGTGTGTTCTTTCAGGAAACATTTCTGAAACCTGCTGGTACCTGTCACCTTTTGGCAGTTTTTTTTATACCAAAATAACAAATTGTGTAATAGAGTAGTTCATGGAGCTGTAGTACTGTTTGTTGTCCAGCATGTACCCATCTTGTGTGTGCCACTCAATACACCTTTGGAGCTGGAGCTATTTTTGTCTCTGTGGGTCACACAATCACTGGTTGTTCTCTCTACCTGTCTTTTACAGAGACTTACAATCAGTCAGATCCTTGATGCTCGTGTAGAACAGTTGCCAACTTCTTTAGTGTACATAATGCTATTTGGAGTGGTACTGGTATTGACATGGAGTAGTTCGTCTGGGGAGTGTATGCTCTCAGGTCACAACTTTCTCTTTTCAATACTGATGCTTTCACCTATTTTTATACACCTATTCAGTCTTTTACTGATGTTGATTTATTTATCTATTTCCCTTCATTTGTTTTTGTTTTTCTTGGAAGGTTGACAGTGACCCACAGGGCAGTGTTTATTTTCTTGTACTTTTGAGGGACTTTGGCAGTGATTGGTGCCATCTAACTTGAATGCCTTGGTAGAGGTTGGGGTGAGCTGACTGGCTCTCTTTCTCAGAACTCTATTCTGCTGTCAAATCTTTCATCTATTGACTGCATGGAAATAATAACTGATTGTATAATTCAAGTAGCTGTTTGCTCTATTCCCAAAACCTTGACATGTTTCCTATGGTATTCTAATTGTAGGTTGTCTTCTGTCTGCTAGCAGGCAAGGAAGATTCAGAAATGGCCTGGGAACCCTTTATCAGGTATCCTGTTTTTTCCAACCACATTACTTTTTTACAGGACCCATACTTGGCAGGTCAGATGTCAAAGCCAGGAGGATCTTGAATGAAGTTCACAACCAACATCTGTACCAACAGTTCCAAAGTCACCTGGTATAAGATTTGGAAGATTGATGGAAAGTACTCTTTCCATCCCCTATCCAACTTGCTCTTCATTGGCCAAGAAGGTGCTGATGTATCTTTGGTGAGTGATTTTCTTATATCTCCAGCACTTTTATTTTCTTCTCTTGGGCAGATCAATTGCCTCTTTTCTTTCAAGTTGGTTGCCTGTATGACTATAATCACCATTTTACACTGGTGGAACTTGGCTGTGCTCTTCATTGATCTCGCTGTACATTTGTTGGGCATGATGCCATTTGCTATGAAATGCTTTGCTATCTCTCTCCTGCATCCCTTTTTCTTTTCCTGGTTGTTTTAAACTAGATGTTGCATTATAATATTCTTCTTGAGAGATGACACAAATACTGGGAAGGATCTCAAGATTCCTTTATGTTATCATTTATTTACTTTGAATTGCTGTCTCTAAAGTTTTGGAGAGGATGGTAAATTCTTATCTTGTTTGGTTCCTTGAACCGGAAAAGCTCATTATGCCCACCAAATGTGGGTTCCATCAAAGGCACTCCACTTGATGTGACTTAACTCCAATCTAGGAAACTTTTCTCAAGAGTGAACATCTTTTTTTCTGTCTTCTTTGATCTTGAGAAGGGTTATGACACAATATGGAGGTTTATCATTTTGTAGGACCTCTGTTCATATGAATTACATGGCCATTTTTATTAAGTATTTTTTACTTGGCAGGTGAATTTAGGTTTGTGTGGATTTAACACTTTTCTCTTGTTTCACACAGGAACTTGGAGTCCCTCAGGGTCATATTTTGTGTCACTCCTTTTCAGTATTAAGATCAGTGCTGTCACTAAATAAATAACTTGGCCTGGCATGGCCTAGCACGTTAAAGCGTGTGCTTCATAATCTGAGGGTCGCAGGTTCATGCCCAAGTTGTGTCAAACATGCTCGCCCTCCAAGCTGTGGGGGTGTTATAATGTGATGGTCAGTCCCACTATTCATCGGTAAAAGAGTAGCCCAAGAGTTGGTGGTGGGTGGTGATGACTAGCTGCCTTCCCTCTAGTCTTACACTGCTAAATTAGGGATGGCTAGCACAGATAGCCATCGAGTTGCTTTGTGCGAAATTCCAAAACAAACAAACACTAAATAACTTTCTCCTACTGTTGCAAACAGCTTTTATGTTGATGACTTCCATATTTCTTTGTTAGTTGTTGAGCATGAGATTCATTGATCTGCAGTTTCAAACTAAACTCAATCAGCCACTGAAGTAAGCCAAAACAAACAGTTCTACCTTCTCTTTCTGTCAAACTATTTCCATTCAATTTTATCACCAGTTGTTTAGCACAAATAGTACTATATATTTGTATTAGTAAGCCCCAAACAACCAACCAAGCTTCTCGTAGCGTGTTGGTTTTATTCTCATGTGTGTGCATTGTACAAATTTATTAAGATGATTAACTGGTAAGTGTTGTCTTTATCTTGTAATTTTCCTCTGTTTTTTGGTTCCAATTTGCAGTTACTTAATTGTAACTTTTTGCTAAGTACTTCCCAGACATTTATTTGTGGTATTTAGGAATACTAACATCTAGCAGTAAGTCACAAGCATCTTCAATAGAGCAGGTTCTGGGACAGTTATGTAGAGGATAAAATGTATACATACATTAAGGTAAAAATAGACAAATACAAGTGAACAAATAAAATAATACCTTTATTCACAATAAAGTGCAAGTTTGAATTTAACCTGTTATTGGGGCAGAGAACATTTACATCTACTTTTGTAAACAAGGTGAATATAAAATCCAGAATAATAAATATACCACTCTTTGAAGTCAAACCAAGATTTGGTGTCTCATAATCCTTGAATTTGATGTTATCAACTCTATAAAGCAGGGAATCTCCAAAGAAACTTTAAAAAGTCATTAGATGTCAGCCATCACAAAAAGTATCATAAATGTCACTAAACAAAATTTCAGTAGAATTCATTAGAGGATAACTGTAATATGTAGAAATTCTGTGACCATCAAACACAAAAAACATTTTTAGACTGCATGTTTCATTCTAACAAATGTTTGAGTTTTTTAAGAGCACACCTAAATCTCCATAATGGTCCTTTCAATCTCTTTCTATATCTTGTTAAGGTTTTGTAATTGTGATAACATAAACATGGCATGCAACAGAAAGTACTAAGAATATGGTTACTATTGACATTGTTGAACTACTTATGAGCACTTTTAAGGCCATATAAAAATAGATGGCTTTTCTTTCTTCAAGTATCTTCATTGTCAATGGTGAACTTTTCTAGATTTGTCACTAGAGAAACCCAGAAGTTACCACATCAACCAACACAATTGCAAAGTTGGTAATGCTGCTATCTATGTCAGTGATCATTCAAATTCTACATATTAAAAATAAGCTCCCAACTTTTACTAACTTGCAAGTCTTTATTACCCCTTGAAATAAGTAGGATGTTTCTTCAAGAGATTGACACAGAAATGGCTATTTAATACTTTTTACAGAACACTGACAATATGATTTTGAAATTTTTACCTTAACCCTTTTACAACAGGCTTGGTATGCTAGTTTGTTTCATATACTTATTTGCACACTTTAAGTACTTACACTATAAAGTTTTATGTGATTTTATGCTATAATTAAAGAAAACTATTCTTCCTCCCAAAAATTTCAAATATTATTTGTGTAATCTTTTAAAACCTCCTAAATACATTTCAAACATTTGTTTTCAGTAAGATAATATTTTGTTATTTTTTATACCCCATGTGGGGTCCATCAATTTACTGACCTCGTAACTATCATAAAAAAAAGGAAATAAATATAAATTATGCCTTTTTCATGTTAGAATGACAACACATTGTAACACAATAATACAAATGTGAAGTCTAAGTAGTTTAAGTCTTATAACATTATATATTTATTATTTTTTGTTATATTGAACTTCCAGTCATGCCAAGCCAACATAACATAACCTGCATTGACAAGGTGCATATGCACTTGTTACTGTACCAGTTAGTATAAAACTGACTTGTCCCCCGCTAGTACAGCGGTATGTCTCCGGATTTACAACACTACAATCAGGGGTTCGATTCCCCTTGGTGGGCTGAGCAGATAGCTCGATGTGGCTTTGCTATAAGAAAAACACATAAAACTGACTTTGTCTTTACAAAGTGACACTGTCTTCATTGTTTTTATTGAAATAGTATTTTGTAGTATTCAGTCACATTTATATGTAATATATTATTACTATTTATTTTCTTATTATATGGAACAATAAATAAATAAACAAATCTCTTGAACTCGATTCCTGCTGAATGTAAGTTGCTAAGCAGTTTTAAATTTCTCATGTAACTAAGCTAAAAAAATCTGAAACTGTGAGCAGACTAGACACAACCTCCTTGAAATCTTGGTTTGAAAGAATGTGGTAGCCTTTTCAAGGATTAACATACGTGAGACAACCACTAGGGTCATTGTAAGGTGTTGATTAGTTATTTACATGTTATATATTGAATTAAGTGTATATAAATAATGGTTTCCAAAAGTTGAGACACGTGAACAGGACCACTGTATTTAATTCAGTACCTAAGCCATATTTCAGAGTACTAAAAAGATATGAGGTTCATATCTTATAATCTTGCTTTTCAATATTGGTAATATGAGTTCCTAATTTGTACAGAAGTATATACTTTATGTTTTGATATAAAATGTTTTAACCAATGCTGCATTTTACGTACCATGTGACTCAGAAAAATTTATATTTAGAGGCATTTTTTAAATAATTACTTTTAAATTAAGAGTGTAAGTATTATATTAAAGTTTGAATTATAATTTGTTGATTCCAAACTCATTGACATAAATTCATTAAATAGTAATTCAATAAAATCATGAATGCAAGTCAACAAACATGATGACATTACTTGTGACCTGTCACAAAAGGGTTAATATATTTAAAGATAATTAAAATATATTCATTAGTTATGGAAGAGTGAGATTGACAGCTAATTCATATTGTTCTCATCACACGTTAGCTTCTTTGTATTGAATGGTTGGCTCTCTAACTTTTTTGTTGGTTTCACCTTTTAGCTTCCTAATTTGTCTTAATTGTATTGTAATGTTTTGATTTTATCTTATAACTATTTTTTCACATGGTTTTTTTCTGTGTTTACACCTGTATCATTGGTTTTGCATTAATTATTTCATTTGTTGGTTGTTTCTCCATGCCACAGATTGGATTTTGCTCACCATATTTTAAGTGGTAAAAATGTTATTTGTATACTTTGGTTCATTATCATATTCTTCCACATATATTTTTATCCTGCCTTTTGTTTTTGTCATTATTTGTTCTTGTAATTTCCTCATATGTGTCAGTTTCACCTTGTAGCTTTCACTGCTGCTGAGTTCTCAGAAAGATATCCTTGAAACATTCCAAGTCAAGCACAATCTTGTAGTGGATCAACTTACCACACTTAGTCTTGTACCAAAACATCTCTTTCCAAGCTCCACTCTTACAAAAACATCCTCTGGGAAGAGGTCTTCATGTTCTGGTGGATCAAATATAGGATTTAGCCACAATAGACAAGGAACTGTCTTGGGAGTATGTATCTTTTTCTTTTTTTTTAATTTTTGTTTCATTGAAAATTATTTAAACATTTTGCTGTTTATAAATTAATGATGTTAGCAATACGTATAAGTTCAAGAGATTGGTTCTACATTAAGATATAAAAAAATTATGTAATATGAGTGCTTTCAAAATGTCCACCAAATAATTTTTTTTTAACTTTTGGTTTTAATACAGTAGAATTTGTATCTTTTAGGTAAACATTCAAACAAAAAGCTTATGCCCATATAAATTATATGGTACTGTAGAAACCAAATGGTGAAAATCATCTTTGAAATTAAGGCATGTCCAAAAAACTGAAGATTCATAAATGTTTATTCTGGCAATAATTGTACCCCATTTATGTTGTATCAGTTTTGAGAACCTTGTTACAACATTCATTGATATATAAATTTTAAAATTGGTTTCTTTCTGGTTTTTTATCTCTGTAATCCCTTGTTGTCTTTCTTTTTTACAGAGTTCTCAGTCACCAAATCAAAAGGCTTTTGTTAAGTCAAAGTATTTAGGAGAAAGTCTGTACTATGTCACAGATAATTATGTAGCAGTAGATGTACTTGATATTTCAGTTAATAAAGGAGATATTGTTGGGGTGATTAAACAGCAGGATCCAATGGGAAGTGAACATCGCTGGTTTATAGACAATGGAAGTAAGTGCAAGTGAAAATTCTTGTTTGAAATAATTCATTCCAAATCAGACTTCCTTATTCCAGTTGAAGATTATGGTTATATTTGCATTGTTAGACTTGATGTCTAGAAACCAGTATGATAAATAATTTCTTGTAGTAATTTTAAGTTTTGGTATGATTTATATAATTTTAAAATTGCTTGAATTACTTCAGGGTTATTTTTAGATTACATCTTTGATCAATATTTTTTTTTCCAAAAATGTTTAATGGCAGAAGAATTGTAATGCTTTATTAATTACTTTTTCATAATTAAGGATAAAGGTAAAAACAAAAAGTAGCACCTTGTTCATACCTTCATAAAGTTTAGGATAAACTTGTATTTTCATACTCTTAAATATTGAGCTGTATTATAACACATGACTGTGTGTTAATGTTTCAGCAAACAAAGGTTTTATAAAGAAATCTTTTTGCTGAAAAATGTTTTGATTCTATGTGAATTTTGAGTTATTAACAGTAGTACTTTCAATGAACAACAGTGTTAATATTTATTTGATATTTGACTTTATTTTCTGTTTTAAATTTATTTTGAAATAAAATCATGATCAGAATTCTTGCTTACAAATCGAAAGTAAATAGTGTTTTAAAAGGTTTAATACATTAGTAAACCATTTAAATACACACAAACAAATTATCACACTAAAAACATGATAATATTACTGTATTCCCAATGACATTTCTTCTTATCTCTTCTGTAAATTATACTTAATTATAAATTTTCTTCAGTTTTTTGTAAATTTATCCACAACTGAAATTGAATTTGGTTATTGTTTTATGAATTTTTTTTTAACTTTGTTATTCACAAGTTGCATTTCTTGCACAATTTTAGATGTTAAAGGTTTTGTACCTGCAAAAGTTTTAGCCAAGTTTTCCCAAGTTCAAAATTCAGCTCAAGTAAATGATTATAGTGATAGATATCAGACATCTTTTGATGAAGGAAAACACTGTCCTCACACAAAAGAAACTGCTTTGCCTCATGATCTTAGTATTCAAGAAGAGCCTACTAGGTTGAACAGTGATACACCTTCTGATAGCACCACAAATCCTTTCCATTATGAGAATGTAGATACAATAAGACATGGATACCCCAGTCAGGATCATTCTAACCTAGTAGCTCCAGCTGTAAGAAAGTTTCCAAGTGATGAGTCAGGAAACTACAGTCCTGGTGTTCAAGATCATTTATTAACACAACAGATAAGTACAAATGAAAATGACCATCAAACTCCTGTAGTGAGTCAAAGTTGCACAGAAGAACAGTTTGAAAATTTAGAAATGGAAGTAAGTGCTTTGGTTGATCATATCTTTAAGGTTTTGATAGAAATTAGTTGTGAAGTATTTATAATATTAGCATAGCTTTGTTTTTCTTATCCATTACCAAATCTTCATCAGAGTAGGCTTTGAGATTGGTAATTTTTCATTCAATAATTTGCCTAGGAAGTTTAGTTATGCATTTGGCTTTCATTATTTTTGGTAAGGGATAGTTAGTTAGGGATTTAAAATGTTTTATAACTGATGGAAGAGAAACTACAGCTTGTGGACTGCATAATATTTCTTGGTTTTCCTGTATTAAAATCAACAATAGTTAAAAGGTTAAAAATCTTTCAGTTTACAAAACCACTACAGCCAGAGATTAAAGCAGGTTACAACAGTTAAAATCTTTAAGCTTTTTTGGGTTGTACTGTACAGATGCTATGCACCAAATTAGCATCTTGTAACCATGAAATTTAACTGAATACTCTAAGGATATCTTCACAAAATGTTGTGCACAAAAAAATTACATTTTTTAACTGATAAACTAATTCTAAGTCAATCTGAATGAGAGGTGATTTTTATGTTAAAAACAAGAATACTTCATCTCAAAAAATTTATTTCATTTGTTTAACCTCTACCATCTAAATGAATATTAAATTTTACCAAAAAAACTATATTTTCATTTTTATGATTTTCTGACCTTAACAATAAATGTAACAAAACATCTGTAGTGAAAACTGAAAAGTGTGAAATATAATTAGACATTATTTTTCTTTTTCTGGAATGGCTGCAGATAGTTAAAAAAACAACAATTATGGTTATTTATTCTAATTAGCCTCAGGCTTGTAGTAGTCTCAATCTGATTTTATTTAATTTTATTTTTATTGTTTTTTGAACTATTTCTGACGAGCATAACAAAGCAATAAATCACCCAGTGAGAGCTTAGTCTCAGCTGTGGTGAACAAAGTATTGAGTTTTATCATGGGAACTGCAGTCTGTGTGCAATTACCAAGGAGAAATTAAACAGAAAAAACTGAAATTTTCTTTCCTAGCCTGATAATTTACTTTTGTTAAAAATGAACAGCAATAAATATAATATGTATTTAAAAGCCAAGAAATTTTGTACTTTAGCTTTTGACACATGTATAGATTGTACAGACCAAACACATGAAGTTCAGTTTTCACAGTGAATTATTGTCTTCTACCACTAAAACAAAACAATCATTTGAACTACATAGTGTAGAAATGCCAACCATTATAGTTTTGGTGTATACATTACGACTATATGCTCATACAGACAAATATTATGATTTATTGCAACTCCCAAATTATTATATATTATATAGGACTATATAATAAAGTGATAAATTGTTCCCCCAGGGCTTGAAAGGCATGAAAAATTTTTTAGTTTGATGCAAATACATTTTGATAATAAATAAAAGACATAGTTCAAATGACTACTTGTGGTAATCATGTTTGTGCTTGAAATAATAAAAAATATTTTTATCTCCAACGTTTACCAGTAGTTTTAGTGCGATGCTTCTCCACACTGGGTACTTGGGGGAATCCATAGTTATGTCATCAGTGCTTGTCAGTCAGTCAGCGCTCGTGTAGATGGGTATTTCTCGTTTTCTAAGTGGCATAGAAACACCAATGTGATCGTTCACAAGTTGGAAAAAAAAGAGGCCTCGTTCACCAGATTGTCTTATTTCTGGCAGATCTAAAGGGACTAAAACTGTGAAAGGGCTCTGTCTACAGTTATTACGCTCATTCATCTCTGCAAAGTGTAGAATTTTCTTTTTCTAATGGTTATTAGCATGTCTATTTACAATATCAATGAGAAATACATTTCTTAAAAGGCAGAAAATATGAAAGAGACATGTCAGTGTGGTTTGAATAACTACAGCTATACCTTATTAAAGCAAGAACATAAAGAGATTCAAAATTTATATTTTAGCTTTCAAATGTGTGGGACATGTTTGAATTTCATGAAAACAATCTGAATCCTTTGTTGGGAAGAGAAATTTGATAAGAAATTGGAATATAACCACTTTCAGTGACTAAGAGTTGCAGATAATGTCATTTAAAATTTTTTTTCTACAGAAATTTACTTGGACAATTTAAAACTAAATTATAAAGTATGTTTTGATGTCATGGCTTACCAGCATGTTGATAATAAAATAGTTTACTACATTTGGAATGTCATTCTGTAAAAACGTGACATGTGTGCTATGTCCATAATATTAGTTTCATTTTCCATATGAAAATCATGAAAAATAATACTGAGAAAGTTTCCCATGGCATTCACTAAATTTCTACTGCCCGTAGTTTTTTTTTTTAATTTATTTGAATGTGATTTTTGCCTGTTAAGATTTGTTTTAAAAATGTAGTAATTAAATAGTATACTTAAAAAAAACAAAAAAAACTCTATGGTAAATCCAAAATTTGGAAATAGGTGTAAGTTACTGAATTATAATTTACTTTTAAAGAGTGCTTGATTTGTTCCATTCTCTCTCACTAATTTTTTATTCAAAATAAAATGATCTTAAACAATATTGCAAGTATATAACTCCTAAGTAATATTAGGAATAAAATATAATTTGAATATCTGTAACTTTAAAGTCAAGTTTACTATTTCAAAAGCTACTTCATTATTATCAATTGTATTTTCTTATTCTAAGTTCATTATATGTGATACTGATAGTATAAAAACATTTTGAGCAAGCAGTTTCTATACAGCAGTTTAAACTGGTTTGTTTAATTATGTACAGTTTTACTTTGCTTCCTTTTAACTATACAAACACTATTTTTTTACTGGTTTTAGTATTGGTTGCATATGTTAATAGCTATATCAAAAATACAGTTAACATTTTATGTTGTTAGCACTAGTCTAACAAACTTCTGCAATGCAATGTTTTATATATATATATATATATATTTTGTATTACAGTATTATTATGCAGCATATCCATTTGGAGCTATGGGACCTTATCAGTTAACTCTGGCTCTTGGACAGGTAGTGATGGTTTTACACAAAGGTGATCTTGAAGGCAATCCTGAATGGTGGTTTGTTGGAGACAGATTTGGAAATCAAGGTTATGTTCCATCAAGCTATCTCAAAAAATATTAGGATGAACCATTAATTGGTTTATGGATATCGTGGTTCTGGAAGGTGCCCAGTTAAAAAGAACATTTAGTACTTGCATATAAGAGAAGCTCACTAAGTACTAAAGTGTTAGTTTATCTGAATAAAATGAAGTTATCAAAAGTTGGATGTTTTTGTTGTTGCTTTTTAAGTCCCGGAGTTTATGTTTTTAAAAAAGTATGTTACACTTTAAAATGAAACGTTTTTGAATATGAAATCGTTGAGTCATATACAAAGTTTTCATTTAGAATTGCTGTTCACTGAAAATATTGATTGTACATGTAAATAATGGTTCTATTCTTCATTTTTCTTAAGTTTCAATAATACTGCTTTAAAAATTGATTTTTGAAAGGTCAAAAACATTGAATGTTTCAGGCTAATTAACTCATATAACATTAAGATGAAAGTTTTAAAGTGTTGCTTTATACTTTGTGCTAACTTCTGATTTGTTGAGCTCTATGGAAATTGTGTAGTCTCTATGTCATGTTTTACCAGTGAACTTTTAAAGTACTTATAAAGCTTTGCTAATTTCTGCTTTTAAATTTGACAAAAATTTTTTCTTTCTGGTTACAAATATAATTGATGTTGTTGCATGGTTAAAAATATTAAAGAAAGGACGTTTTACTGAACAAAGATGAATTCCATTTAGAAGCAGAATTGTGTGTAAATGTAACCAGTTGTTTGTTAGCTAATACATGTGAAGTATTTTGTACAATAACTGCATACTCATTCAGCATAACTTCAAGAACAAATTCAATATTGCTATATGGAATTAGTGTTTCACCAAATCTGAAAAATATTTATAAATAATTTTTACTAAACTTTTTGTTTTCCTATAAAATGTGTAGTTATCTTTCTTTTATGACATACTTGGAATTCTAATGTTTTCCACAATAACGTTTAGTTTAAATTATCGACAAAATTATTTTGTTGTTTACTTTGACTAATATTTTTTCTTGAACTATTGTTAAATTTGACCTCGTTAAACACCATCTCTGAAACAGGTGTACACATTTCTCGTATTTTATTAATTTAACTTTTTAAGTCTGTTTTTTTATTTTATTTTTCCTTTCTATTGAAAATCTAAGAATAATACAATCTTTCAAAATAAGTTTTTTGAATTAAAATAGATAGTTTCAAGCTTTAGACAGCTTGTAAAAATAAATATCTAATACTCATTTTAATAACACTTTAAATCTTATCAAATTGAGAATTACAATAATTGTTCAAAAATAGTATCACTTAAGAGTACATGTGTGTTTGTCATCACGTTTGTAAAAGATACTATTTTAGCGTGATATTATTTTAAAGTAATCAGTTTGCATCTTTTTGGAAAATTGAAATGCTTGATAAATTCATAGTCTGTATTTTTAAAGAAATTTTGGGGCATGTCAATAAGTTTTAATCATTTACGTTTGTAATAGTTTGCTTGTATTTCTTCGAAGTTTTTTTGAAATTTTTCTAAAGAATGTGGAGTTGCTCTCTAACGTAAAATATTCTTGTTTTCATAATATATTACCATAAAATTAGGGTAAAATGTAAATGTATATTTCTGTATATGATCCTTTAATATAATTGACAAAACACTTAAATTATGAATTTAGTATGTCGGTAATTCCAATATATTAAAACTCGACTTTGGAAAAAGATAAGAGGATGCTATGAGATCTTAGATCCCATTATTGTATAATTATACATTTCGAAGGAGTGTATTCCTACAGCTTTTCCAATGGAAATGATACGAGTGAGGTTATGAATTGTTAATTGTATATTTTTTGTTCAATAAATAAAATATTTTATTTCGTTGCCCTAGAAACGATTAATAAAGGAAGTTAAAAGGTAAATTCTTTCAAAATTTAATATTCAGACGTGGTGTTTACTAATTTGTTAATATTTGAAGTTTATGTGTATTGGTGGAGTTATTCCAGAAAATGTGGTTCATCTTGTGCGTTTTATTACCATTATTAATTTGGTCTACTCAGTATAGACAGTTTAATCAATACTAGAGGGAGCAACCGTACACCTATGTCGGTTGAATTTTAAAGAACGCAAGTACAGAGGTGCAGTGAAAACTTTCTCATTGAGATTACACATGATGTACAGTGTAAAATGCCTTAAAAGACTACCTATACATACAACTATGAGGCACTTAATTAAAGAACAAAGTGTTTTTTTTTTTAAAGAAATGCTGAGCTGTCGATCGTTAAACTATTTTGACACAAAAACAATTCTTAACGTTCATGATATCAAATGGGTGTTTTGTAAATGTTAATTGTAGAAGCACTTTTAACAACAAATATTATTGTGATTTCTGTGACTTTCCAATGCTGTAAAAAAGAAATCGAAAAATAGCGATAATATACATAGGTGTGTGTGTATCTGTGTATACCATGCGTAAATGTAACAATGTTTCAACATTAGATAATCACGATTCACCTTCCAACCGATGTCGTGACAACAGTGCGAAATGAGAGCAAAGATTCTGTTGGAACGAGCCTGCAATTTTAACAGACCGTCTACAAACACGGTTGTTCATAGGGCATGGAAAACTAAATATGCTAAGACATTCTAAAGTGTTTTTAAAATAAAGCAACTTTGTTTTTCAGGAGTCTCAAACTGTTTGACATTGAAACTCCTTTAAAACTAACTTATTTTACTTAGTGCAATTTAGTTTGTGCATGACAAACGAAGTGACTCTCTCATCTAGAGGTCTTATACAGTCGATCAGGACATGGAGCTGTATGACAGATGAACTGCAAATCGTGTATTTAAAAAAAAAATGAGTACGGTGCTTAAACTTCTCGTAAAAGAAGTATTTATCGTTTGAAGCGTGGATGAGTAGTTAGATATCTACATCAAGTGTGTGACAACCGATAATGTTTTGAAAATAGATACATCTTCAAATTAAACCGCTATTTTAATAACTAGTTATTTTATAATTTATATGAAAAACATTGTTTCAACACTAAATATGGGGGCTTATAACGTTAGTAACGTATCTCAGAACAGCTGGTATGTGTATTAACACTTTTACTAATAAAGCAGAAAACAAAGTTTCAATCTTAAATCATCTTCAGGTTGTTCTCTGCTTTGATAGTAAAAGTGTCAATACCCATACCAGCCTTTCTGAGATACATTTTTATTTCAAATGGATTTCTCGTCATCAAGGACTATAATTCTAGAATTTAAGGTTCGATTTCCCGCACGCTGAATGCAGCTCGGATAAACCTGTGTTGCTTTGCACTTAATGTAAACAAAGATACAGATACTCCCAAATAACGGATGTAGCTAGTATAGTGTTATAACAAAACATTGATCTTCTGTTATAACTTTTACTGACACTAATAAAATTGTGTTATTTCTATTGTTTTAACAAAAATAATACCAAAAGAGGTTTAAGCTGCGATTTAACCATATATGTCACCATAGTTTTTCAAGAAACAATCTGAAAATTCCTGAATTTTGTTTTCAATATGTCACCATTAAATAAAAAAGAAAATAATAAACATAACGTCTTTTTGAGATACGAACTTACCAAACTGCCAGCTACGACCAACAAAATAGTACTTTCAATTAAGTTACTGCTTCCATAAACACATCTTGCTGCTAGTTGTTCTTTATTCCCCATTCGCCCTTTTTCTTTTACCATGTAATTCCATGTTTTTGAATATATACAAATATACGCTTCTATATTAAATGAATTCTGATTATGCTGTAAAAACTGCAAAGCAACTTTAGGTTATCTCTTCATTTGATAATAATAAAACATTAATTTTTTGGCTTTTCTTTGTATATAGGCACTTGATACATTAAGAATAATTGAAGTAATAATTAATATATACTTGTTAAGATTTAATGAATATCTGTTGCTACTTTGTTAACGTTTTTACTTTTATACTGTGATCTAAAACAGCTATTGCTATGATCGTGCCTTGGTTATGAGCTTGTTGCTGTCCGAATTTAGAATTTTCTTTTTGGTGAGTTCTTTAAAATGTAGGCCAGGTGGTTAAGGTGCTCAACTCGTTAGCTGAGGGACGTAGGTTCGAATCACCGTTACACCAAACATGCTCACCCTTTCAGTCGTGGGGGCGTTTAATGTTAAGGTCAATCAAACTTTATCAGTAAAAGAGTTGTCGGTGGGTGGTGATGACTAGCTGCCTTCCTTATAGTCTTACACTGATAAATTAGGGACAGATAGCCCTCGTGTAGCTTTGCGCAAAATTCAAAAATTGTTGCTAAAATCCGGATTTCGATACCCGTGGTGAGCAGAGCACAAATAGTCCAATCTTTAAAATGTTAAGGAAGATAGAAAACGGAAAGGGCGTGGTGGCTCCCTCGACTCCTGCTGGGCCTCATCAGTTTATTATTTCACCAATTTAGTTTATATTATTATACTTAATCGTATATTAACATCAAAAAGCAAATCGTTCTGTAGAACTTTTATGTTCTTATTCCCCATTAGTGATGCAGGAATATATATGTATATACATATAGCTTAAAGGAAGTTATATGAAGACTAATATTAAGAATGAAACAGTTTACTTGTTGATTGAGCATTATGTACACTATTGAAACTAACTTCAGAAAATGTGGTTAATATTTACAAAATAATTTGTACATAATTTGATAAGCAATGATGTATTTGTTTGGTACAGAAAACTTTGTATACTTAATGTATTTTAGTATTCCTATTAAATTTTATTTTCTGTTAAGTATAATTCATATAAAAATACAACTTAGCTTTGTTACGACAAAAGCTCTAACTTCTATTATGTATCACAGAAGTTTAATTCTAAAGAAAAAGTAATTAGTGCGCTAACATTTGCACGTCGTTGAAAATACTTGTTACTTTTGCAACTCTCAGCATTACAGCATATATCATTTGTATTGTTAAACACTATACTTTAAACTTTACATATACGAATGAGATTATGTGTGCGTGTTTTTCTTATAGGAAAGCCACATCGGGCTATCCGCTGAGCCCACGGAGAGGAATCGAACGCCTGAGTGTAGCGTTGTAAATCCGCAGACATACCGCTGTACTAGCAGGGGGCCATTAGATTATGAAAAATATCTTTATTCTGTTAAACACTTGTGGCCACAGGAAGCATCACACATCTACTAACCATCATAAATCACAATATTAAAATAAAGCTTTACTCAAATAATGTTAACAAAATATTTCCCAGAAAACGTCATTCAAGTTAACAATGACTTAGCTGTAAGTCTAAAAACTTATGACGCTGATAACAGTGTTTTGATGACCATCATGTACACAGCGAAAACATCATATTGTGCAGCTTTGTGCTTAACAACATAACAACTATAAATAACACTAAACGTTATTCTTTCACAAAAGCACAATTTCTTTACCTAGTACTTTACATCTTCGACATAACAAAGAAATAAGAAACTGGAATAAACATCAGATGGAACGACTACATGATTTCAAAGATTGAAAAAAATATAGGATTGGTTATTCTGTTCTGTGACTACTGCAGGACGAGAGAAAACCTGAGAACTTTACTAAACGATCATATTTGACCAATAAATAACTTTGCTCAGGACTGCACTACAATTCTCAACTTCGCCAAACTTTCCACAATGAAATATAAACCTACACGCCTCACTGGGAAGTAAGGGGGAAGGTAATCAAAGTTCTCAACTTCTCTGGTTCTAGGTATAGTTAACTGGCTTGAGAATTCATCACGGTTAACTCAAGTTATCAAGCAAGTTAGCCAACTGTGAAAAATAAGTAAGTATGAGGCAATGCCTAGAAATCAGTTTGACAATCTCCAAAGTTAGGATTAGCGAAGTTCAAAGTGGGACACATACTGTTCGTTTAGAACTTATAAGTACGGAATCATATACGTAGTTTGAAGAATTGTTTGAATAAAGATTTTCATCTACTACGTCACAGAATGGCTCAGCTCATATCTACATATAAAACTATTAATAACTGAACATTACATGTAACCATTATTAAGAACGCTGTTAAGAAATTTACATTAAGGGTCGCCTCCTTACCCTGTTAGCGATCGTGATCTACACGATGTGTCGGTTCTTTAACAATCAACTGTAATATGTGAGAAACAATGAACTTCTATTTAGAAAAAAAAACCAAAAAAAATAGCGAAACACTAGAAACATTATTCTTTGGTTTACAACAGTGAGGTACCAGGATTATAAAACGTTGTTAACAATTGTACAACGTAGGAGTTGTAAAGCCAATACTAACAACTATAAGAGAAAGCTGGTAAAAATATCCGATGCGAAAAATAACCAACAAGTATTGTGCTGGTGTCTTGTTTCTATTGTAGTTGCGTTCATTGAACTTTTGTTTTATGTTTCCTTTTAAAATCACAACTTTTTAAAAGCGAAAGTGTCTACTTATCCGTTCTCTAGTTTGCTCCATAGAAGATCAGGTTACACCCATAAAACAGATGGTACACTCGGTCTGACTGTGATTGTGACGCGAGTTATCTAATCTGATTGAAGTGGTGATTCATGATATTAAAAAAGAGACAAAATAGAATTCTCTTTTTTATACATTTATGAAAATGTATTTACGTTACATTTATTAGCTAAATGGTGAGAAATGACACATAATTTACACATTTATATATCGAGGCACGAAAAACGAGATAGGACGATAATTTTATGGTTTTTTTTTCACAATAGTAAATGTTGAATAGTAAATTTACTTTATTAAATATCTCTTTTTGTGTTTTCATGGGAATGAAGGTAATTTAAAACTCAATATGCTTAAAATACACCGTTTCTTTTTCAGTTCGATATCTTGTGCTATTGTAATACGCATCAGCCACGTGTTTACCTCTTACTAAAATCGTTTTGACACATGTATGCAACCACTGCCTTTCTCTCGTAATCATCATGGCTGTGCGTGAGGTGAATAGTCTGAATAAATGCATGACAATAATAATACAAGTCTTCTGGTCTAGAGATACCTGGTATTTACACACAACAATCAATGAACATGGGGATTTCTTGTGTCTACATAAGATTATTATACACAATTCTAGCAGCAGTATTAACTAAGCAAATAGATCCCAACTTGGTTTTGTTGTGACAGTAACCAGAACTTTTGAAGACGTTTTTATGTAGCAATTTAAAAGCACATGACAAAATCGTTTATTCCATCCTTGTATAATGCTACCTTATTATTTTCTGTATGTCGACAATGACTTGTACATTATCGAAATGAAACGTCGCTAAAAAAATTATAAAAAAACTGAAGCTATCATTCCAAAAGTATATGCTACACTGTGAAACAACCTAAGTCAGTTATCCAAAATAGCTTTCGCTATCAGTGAGAAACAGACTTTGCTGCGTAACACATGCAGAGCTAACGTCAGCAATTTATAGTTTATTTGTTTCGGTTTGCCTTGTTGACTTTGCGTGTTTTGTTTGAATTTGGGTTGTTTTGTATTTTCCGCAAAGCGACACGAGGGCTACATGCGCCACTTATCCTTAATTTAGTAGCGTAAGACTAGAGGGAAGGCAGCTAGTCATCACCACCAACCGCCAACTCTTGAGCTACTCTTTTACCAAAGAATAGTGGGATTAATGGTACCATTATAACGCCTCATGGCTGAAAGGGCGAGCATGTTTCGTGTGACGGGAATTCGAACCCGCGATCCTCTGATTACCTGACCATGGCGGGCCTTCTCTCTCTGTTTTTATTAAATTTATACAATATTTAAATATCAGAAAATATAATTTCTTTAATTTGGACGAATATATACAAACTATCGATTAAATAATTCATATAATTCCTGAGCGGAATTCCAATCAGCTATTTGCCATTCCTTTTTATCTGTCGAATTTCTTCGGGTTTGACATATGGCATCTGCTTTCGTACTTTTAATTGTATAGAATCGGAAATAATATAATTAAAAAACTGCCGTGGCTGTATAAGAAATTTATTTCCGACCTCCCTTTAATTTGGAACAATCCAAAGCGTTTACATCCATAACAATCGAACTGTTGTATTCCAAAACTGAAAATTTATCGTTCATACACATTATTTTTCTTCAAGAAACAAAGCACTGGTGTTTAGAAAGAATTTGGTGACGACCCAGCGAGAAGGTAAAACCAGTCTAAAATAATGACTGGTCATCAGTCTCTCTTATGATCAACAAAGTTAGGAAACATCGCTTAGCTACCAGCACAATTATTGAAACATGGTTCCATTTTGTTTATAATTGAATGTAATAATTCCAAAATACTTTTATGTCTGTTTACTGTGAAATAATTGGCATATTTATAAACTTGTTTATTTTAAAAGTGGTAAAATATTCCTGTGTTATCTAAGCTTATAAGTGATGAAGACCTGGCATGGCCAAGCGCGTAAGGCGTGCGACTCGTAATCTGAGGGTCGCGGGTTCGCGCCCGAATCGCGTTAAACATGCTCGCCCTCCCAACCGTGGGGGTGTATAATGTGACGGTCAATCCCACTATTCGTTGGTAAAAGAGTAGCCCAAGAGTTGGCGGTGGGTGGTGATGACTAGATGCCTTCCCTCTAGTCTTACACTGCTAAATTAGAGAAGGCTAATACAGATAGCCCTCGTGTAGCTTTGTGCGAAATTCCAAAACAAACAAACAAACAAGTGATGAAAGAATGCCCGAAGTGCAACATGCTACAAGTAACTGATACAATCATGTACTACGTGGCCTAGCCAGTAATGTCTTATATCGTTGGCTAAGGTGCAAAGTTCAAATGTTTATTTTTGGTATTTTTTGGAATGTTTAAATTACAAGATTATAAATTGGTCATGACTACAAGACCTAAACAATACTGTCACGTATATTTGGTTAAGTAACCAAGTTTAAACGCTTATTTATATGTTTCTGAGGTGTTTTAAATTATGAGATTAAAAATCGGATTCTTCCATGAAAAAAAATTCGAAAGAAAAAAAGCAGTACAGGTTATACGTTTTACTTTCTTTTCTCGCATGATACTTAAGGGTTATTCACGAAATATTTATTACCAAAACACCTTATAATAACCTTAAACATATAAACTTGGGTTATAGTTCCGTATAAAACAACGTAAGGTTTTAAATTATGCTAGAATTTAAATTAGCATAAACTGGCTTGCGTTCGTCAGAAGGTCTTCTTTGCATATATCGAACAATCAAGTCCTAATGACAGCGAATGTTTTAACTTGAAAATTAAACATGAAAAATATTATTACAACTTGGGCATTTGCGAATGAAGATTAACAAAATTACAATATATCGAAAGTTCACGCAGATCTATAAAAAACATTCAACTGATTTTTCACATTAACTCCTCTGACACCATGACTCCCAGTGACATAGTGGCATATCTGTCGACTCACGCCGCTGAATGCCTGGTTTTGACACCTGTGGTGGGCAGATCCCGGATAGCCCATTGTGTAACTTTATGCCCAATTTCAAACAAACAGACTTTTGACAAGCTTAGTATAACGAATGGATTATTAGATGTTTTCCGGAAAATAACTTTACTTTTCAGCGAAATAAGCCCTCGAGCTTAACATTAAGATACCGGAAGGACATAAGGAAAGTCTGTAATAGATAACAAAACACTTGACTACACGAGGACTACAAAGTTTACATGTTATCAATCTGTTACCAATGCAACTTCGAGGTTTTCAAGATATTAAATTGTAACCGTACACTTAAGTAATGTAATTAATATTTGAAAATTAATAAATAATACCGCTGACTAATTCCTAATATAAATCTCCCACTTTATGAAATACGATCTAAGTTGCAGTGAAATTCATAGATCGTACAAATACCGAAAAACGAAACTGAAACCATATCAAGAATCGTTATGTTTAAATAACAACAAAACTTTCTGATAATATGATGCGCAATGCATGAGGCAATCGAATGAGCGTCATTGTTTTTTGCACGCAAAAGAAATAGTCAGTTGTTTTCGATAATCCTCGGACTATAAATGGTGTTTATCATTGTATTGATGCTATATTCCAATAGAATTTCTAAGTTACAACTTGAGCACAACCACGTGGGTACAACATATCATGCATCATATTGCAGCTATCATTGCAATAGTGTAATAATAACTAATATCAAGATTTAATTGATAAATAAAACGTTGAATGAATGTTTGTATTATGTCTTTTGGTTAGCTAGATTAAATACTATCTTTATCAATTTCTAGGTTTATCCATTTTTAGGTTTTTCATTGCCAATTGTTCAATGTTTGAACATATAGTAAACTTAAATAACTGTTCTTATAAAGTTTGTTTATATTGTGAATGTGCAACTTTACATAGTGATATTTCATTCAGAGTCAACACCCACTTCAAAAATAACAATATAAGCAGAAAACTAAAAAAATAACAATATAAGCAGAAAACTAACAAGAAAATAACAAACTAAAATACAAGATAAAACTTATGCAGGTGTGATGCAATTAGATTAAAACTAAAAAATGAACAAAAATTATTTGTTTTTGTTTTACAGCAAATCTACCTTTAACTATCTATGGTTAATCAAATGCTGGAATTTTTAGCGTGGTAATTTTGTAGACTTACCACTGTCATTTTGTGGGACTGTACCACATATGAATAGTAAATGATAAGTAGTTCTGAATATTAAAAACTTTTGTTCATTATTACTATTTTTCGATGATGTTAGAATCACATGTAGATCGAAGGAACTAATTTAACATATAAATACAATAATCAATAATACAAACGCTTTTTAAAGGTTTACCATTCACTAAATGTTTACAATAAAGTTTTTCCATTTTTGGTTTTAAAATATTTTTACAAATCGTGTAAATAAAGTTAATATTAGCAATATAAGGTTGTTGTGAAATCATGCAGCGAAACCCAATGAGTCAAGGAAGGGGGTGATGGTTGTTTGTTTTCGAATTTCTCGCAAAGCTACACGAGGACTATCTGTACTAGCTGTTCTTAATTTAGTAGTGTAAAACTAGAGAGAAGGCAGATACACATTACTATATACCACCAACCCTTGGGCTACTCTTTTACTAACGAAGAGTCGGACTGACTGCCGCATTATTATGCCCCCACAAGTGAAAGAGCAAACATGCTTGGTGTGGCGGGAATTCGAACCCACAACCTTCATATTACTAGTCAAGCGCCCTGACTGCCTGGTCATGCCGGGTCTGAAAGGTGAAAAACGTCCTTTAACAAACAATCGCACAAACAACTAGCTTTAAATCGGTTTGCGGGTTTTACTTCTGATGTTAATGCATCATCAATAGCTCGTCAGCTGTAAACGTGAATCTTTGTGAAAAATATTCATGTTATTCCTTTCACTTTCTCCTTTATTCAACACATTGTAGTTACCGAAATCACAGACCGCCTGAGTTTGTAATATATACTTGTAATGGCCAATTTGTGTTATCGACGTATTCCTCCCAGCAGTCATATTTCATATAGAAAATAGTACATCAACACCGAAACAAGACTAAATCCTAGTTCGAAAACCAAGCCTCGTTTATTTCGCCTTTATGCGATTAATAATAAACATGCATGTAAAATTAATCTTTACAGCGGCTCTAACTTATGCGTGTATCGTGGGAGATTTGGTAAGATAGCAAAGTTCTGTAAACGTCTAGACTGTCTCAGTGATAATGTTCTAAATATATATATATATACGATTTAGCAATTCAAAGACCAACTGTACGGGCTATGAACTATGAGTAATAAAAAAGGTTGATACCAAGAAACATTTCAGCTGCAATAAGTTTTCCTGTCAACACTTTGGGCTGCATGATTAAGCAGTTAATACACTACACGTGTTCGTATCGTAACTCATTTTCTCTTGTTCAATCAGTGCAAGTAAACTCAACCATTTGTTCCAAAGAATGGAGTTGTATCTTAGCACTAGATCAAAGTTTCGTGAATCACGGTCTACTCTGACCTAATCGGATTTCAACGCCGCCTGGTGATAAAAGTTAGTGATAAATACGCCCAATTCAGGATAAAATCGTCACTAAAACTTAATCATGGAAATGAAAACCTGTTTAAAAATTTTCAGTGAATTTGTACGTTTTCCTATATATATTGGGTGAAGCAATTTTATTTCTTGAAAGAGTTTTGTATTATGAGAATTCTGCTTGTATGCGTAGTTCCTTTAGTTCCCTTGGTTAAGCATTAACATTTATAGTTAAAATATAGAATCAAGTCTCTTACTACTACACTAAGCTTTCCAAATCATGTACAACTTTCTAATTGATCCTTCTATTCAGTTCAAAATTCTTATACAAAAGATGCACATTCTCTGCCAGGCTTTGGGTATTTGTACAAACCATCAATAAATGGCTTAATAACTGTATTGCGTTTAGTATCTAATATTGTGTACAAAACTGATCTTTCTCAGGACATTGGTTAATTCACGTTAATGAGATTTAGTGGAAAGATTGATTATCAGTAAAAGATTATTTATAAAAATTGCAAAAGTTACAAGTAAAATAGCCTATACACCTGACAAGACAAAGAGCACGCAAAAGTTAGGTTTCAGTTTTATAGCAGAATTTGTGCTGTTTTTAATATTTTCGTTAAGAAAAGAAGCCTCATTTAGATATTATATTTAGCATTAAAACGGCTAACTTTTATAGCAAAACTAGAAAACGATCAAATTCCTAATCGCTAGTTAGGAAACAAATAACATCAGACAATAAAAAGAAATAAATTAAATCTTAAAACCGTGGTGTGAAGTAGCTTTAAGAGAACCACCGAAAGCAATAAACGTTTTAAAACAACATTGCTGAGTTAACATTCAGAGAACCATTATTAATAGTAAATGTTTCAAATCAGTCAATTTCAACAGAGCTTCTGATAAAAGCGGTTGTTTAAAGACAACGATAGTAAGCTAATTTCAACTGAACCATTGTTAGCAGTGAATGTTGAGACAAATGCGCGAGTCAACATTAACAGACCTACTGTTAAGAATGGGCATCTAAGACACCTGGTGTGAGCTAGCTTCAAGAGAATTATAGTGACTAAGAAAGGTGGACGTTTTAAAAATATTAAGTCTCGTATATAAATCAAAGACATTCAACTGCTTACTTTTCGTAAAGTGGAAACATAAAAAGTTTGATAAAATTTACCCTTCCTGTATTTAATCGACTCTGGTAATCAGTAAAGATTATACTGGTTTTTTTCTTTGCACTATAATTGCTTTTGCTTTCTAACTTTAGATAATTATAAATCAAATTTATAAACAAATCTAGAACGTGAATGTTTAAAATAAGACAAAATATACAAAAGAAATTGATCATCTATGCGAAACTTTGTCTTAGACCTTTAAAATAACAATCAGAAGAGTAGCTGGAACCTTAACCATGTGTAGCCATCCAAAGAAAGGAAGATTCTTTAGTGCCTCTTGTCAAACGGCAAAAAGATCCGTGTTCAGACTGTCGCAGGCAGTTTGTAAAGAATGGGATGGTTCATTGCTCAATGTTAATTTTTATTTAGATTTCTGTTTCAAAGTGTTCTATGGTCAACGACTGCGAACTGTCACTGTTGACGAATACATTAATACAACTGTATAATGTTCAAAAAGCAACAAAAATAACCGATTCATTCTCTATTAGGAAACATATACTGTCTAACTTGGTTATTGTAACTGGTATTCTAAATTTATAATTGCCTGTTGTTGTGGTTTTAAAGCTATATATAATATTATTATCAAACCAAATCAAATGGTGAGCTTCAACATCTCTCAAACAACAACAACAAAAAGGGATGGAGTACGAAACCGTCTTTATTTTGCGTATTGGGATCTTTGTATACAACAATGTTCTCTGGGCTGCAGTAAGGTTGTTTGTTTTGGAATTTCGCACAAAGCTACTCGAGGGCTATCTGTGCTAGCCGACCCTAATTTAGCAGTGTAAGACTAGGGGGAAGGCAGCTAGTCATCACCACCCACCGCCAACTCTTGGGCTACTCTGTTACCAACGAATAGTGGGATTGACCGTCACATTATACGCCCCCACGGCTGGGAGGACGAGCATATTTAGCGCGACAGGAATTCGAACCCGCAACCCTCATGTTACGGGCCGAGAGCCCTAATTGTCTGGCCATGCCGGACCCGGAATTTGTATAAAGTATCCATGGCTCCAAAGTGCGTAACGCGAATTTGCGGAAACGAGAAGCACACCTTACGTCCGCGGCCAAGCCCGGTCCATATGGAAACACAAAATAGCTTTTTTGTATTCCATTTTGAGAAATAATTATAAGTATTATAAGTGTATATAGATTAGACTCTTAACTGGCAGCTTTGTCTTTAGAAGATACTTGTTATGTATATTATTTTAATTGTCCTTGCGGTATTAAAAAATAGCATGCTAAAAATCTACGTCTTTCCCATGCTATTTTCGTTTTCGAAACACCAGAAATTCTTTTTTTCCACACAATCTTGTTTTCTCAGAAGAGTATTACAGCTGTTGTCATAAGGCTCAGACTTATCATTGCGTATTTGGAAGAAAAATAAAAAAATAGAATTTCACGTAGTTACAATAAATATACGAAAGTATTAGATTAACCGGTTCAGGAAATACATAGGTTAACCTTTCATGGAACTTGTAGTTTACTCAGTTTGTTTTTCTTTATAAACTGCTTAACCGGTTGAAGAAAACACAGTTTTAATTGATATATATATATATATATATATACATACAAAAATTATATTAACATTAGTCTGGTGCAGAATAACAGAACTTTAAGATAGATTAAATTTAATTCTTTTATAAGATTTGATGAGACCAATGCGGATAAGACATTTTTATTCAAAAAAATCCTCTATATTTTCTATGGCATGATGACCTTGTCAATGACAACAAATTCTGATAATGGTTTACTCTTGACCCTCTAAACAAATGTAAACAGAAATATCACATAACTTAAAATTTGCTGTTTAAGAACAAGATCAAATTGTCCCTTTTGATTTATTGGGAGGGCCTGGTGGTTAAGGTACTCGACTTGCAATCCAAGGGTTACGGGTTCGAATGCTCGTCCTTTCATCCGTGAAATATACATGAGTATATTGGTTTGATATAAATATATTCAAAATGTTATGTTATTTCCGAATTTCGTTAAAAGGCTAGTTGACAGCAATTGCAAAATGTTTGTTTATTAAACATCATAGGTTATAAAAAAGAGAAAAAAGTGTAGTTTCGTCAATACTTATGAATATTAATGATTAATCATCTATCTTTTTTATCTGTGTAGCACATGTTGTGTTTGAATACAAGGGAAAAAGTGTTTTATTTTGAACACGATATTTTATTCCTAACCTTTTATCAATGTCGTTTTTCATTTAAAATTCAAACTAATATTACTTATGTAACAAAATTAAAATAATATTGCAAGTGGAATACATGTTAATATCATACATATTACACTAGAAAATGTGCATTGTTTCCAATAATAAATAGTAGATGTTTCCACACGCAGAGAAGTTAGAATATGAGTTTTGTCGTAATTCTCTCTAAACTGTGTTATTTACTTTGTGAAATATTTTGGATTTCCTTTGAATTTATACTTTAAAAAAAATTCAGAATACTAAGTTTACTTATTTGTTATGTATATGTGTAAATATTTTGTAAACGACAACATGTCGTGTTGTGTTTGAATTTTCATTTCTATTATTCATTTTTCCATATTGATATTGTTTAGAAGTTTAAACTAATATTTTGTTATTTATTTAGGGTAATATTTAGAACTTTCTTGAATTAAGTAGACCAATCATATGTTTGTTAATGAGTGCTGGTGACTTCGTGTCTCGACGTGTAGTCTCGTGCAAGAACGGATATGCGTGGATAGCTCTGGAGTTGTATGGAAATTGCGAGATTGTTCGAGAAATAGGCCTATCGGTATAAAAGACGGTGACGAGAGATAGATTCAGTCATCAGTTTTATTCGAGGTTGAGAGATTCAGTCATTAGTTTTATTCGAAGACAAAGAGTGAGAATCAGACACCAGTTTCATTTCAAAAGAAGAGAATTAGTTATTTGAGAAAGATTAAGTGTTTGCTGTGAATATTCAACTTGGATTTGTGATTGAAATTAGATCTACGGAAGCTGTGATTTTATTTCGTCAATCTCTACGATACATCTGAATTACTGCTTGAGCTGAGAGACGGCGATTTCATTGAACTGTGAACTGTTTCGGAATTTCTTCGTGGGACCAAATTCACACCCTAGACTGGAATTTGAGACTGGAATTTTAGATCATTACATTAGATACAGGCCAGTACCGTTTTGTATTGTGATTAATTTTGAAGTTTGAAACTAGTTTTACTTTGTTTTGTAATTAATTTCGAATGTTGTAACTTAATATCTGTTACTGTTATTATGTAATTCATGTTGTATCTGTTATATTTGTTAATAGTTTAGTTTAATAAATTATACAAGCTGTTATCTGTGTTTTTCTGTTGCGTTTAATCTACGAAGAATATAAAACATTAACAAATACGTAACATTATTACAGAGTGAAAATGAGCATTAGTCTGAACAGTTTACAGGACTAGATAACAAAATAATTTATTTGAAAAATGTTACCAAGTAGCAGTGATTTAAAGAAGAGTTGGTTATCATGTTACTAACTGGCAGTGATTGAAAGAAGTCTCGAATGCTATGTTACGACTAACAGTGATTAAAAAAGTATTAGATGTCATGTTACCGACTAGTAGTAATTTTTAAAAAATGTTTTGTTTGTTTTGGAATTTTGCACAAAGCTACTCAAAGAAATGTTGAATGTCATGTTACCAAGTAGCAGTGATTTAAGGAAGAGTTGGTTATTATGTTACTAATTGGCAGTGATCGAAAGAAGTATTGAATACTATGTTACGACTAACAGTGATTTAAAAAAGTGTCAGATGTCGTGTTACCGACTAGTAGTAATTTAAAGAAGTGTTGGATGTCATGTTACCGAATAGTAGTGATTGAAAGAAGTGTTGGATGTCATCTTACCGACTGGTAGTGATTTAAAGAGGTGTTGGATGTCATGTTACCAACTAGGAGTGATTGAAAGAAGTGTTGGATGTCATGCTACCGACTAGTAGTGACTTAAAGAGGTGTCGGATGTCATGTTACCAACTAGTAGTGATTGAAAAAAGTGTTAGATGTCATGCTACCGACTAGTAGTGACTTAAAGAGGTGTCGGATGTCATGTTACCAACTAGTAGTGATTGAAAAAAGTGTTAGATGTCATGCTACCGACTAGTAGTGACTTAAAGAGGTGTCGGATGTCATGTTACCAACTAGTAGTGATTGAAAGAAGTGTTGGATGTCATCTTACCGACTAGTAGTGACTTAAAGAGGTGTTGGATGTCATGTTACCAACTAGGAGTGATTTAAAGAAGTGTTGGATGTCATGCTACCGACTAGTAGTGACTTAAAGAGGTGTCGGATGTCATGTTACCAACTAGTAGTGATTGAAAAAAGTGTTAGATGTCATGCTACCGACTAGTAGTGACTTAAAGAGGTGTTGGATGTCATGTTACCAACTAGGAGTGATTTAAAGAAGTGTTGGATGTCATGCTACCGACTAGTAGTGATTTAAAGAGGTGTTGGATGCCATGTTACCGATTAGAAGTGAGTTAAAGAATAGTTTGCTGTAATTTCACCAAATAAGTTTTTTATCTATCTGTGACTATTAGTTTTCGAAAACTGTTATTTTTAGACATCTGTAGAATAATATATGACGGTTGTATCAACAACTATCATTCTAAGTGTAGGCCTGAAAGAACATCTATTTGCTATAAAACTAATATTACTTTATAAACACGCCTAGAATAACATATTTAATATATGTTTTTTTTAAAACATGTGACTGTTATGCTACTAATATTATCTTATAAACATTCCTATATACGTATATGGAAGTATATTATTGTATCTTCTTGTCGTTAAAAGAACTTTGCTATCTATTAATCTTATGCCTTGATAAGTACTTCATTAAAAATCTATTATTTTTATATAGATACTTTGTAAAATCACATTTCTGTTATATCTGAATAGCAATAACAGGTAGAAAAAAGACAAAATAAACCAATTATCACGCAAAATTAATTAATTAATCCCCTTTTTCTGTTTTTCGTTTCAAAACGTTTTTTTCAGAAAGTATTTTTACTTATTTTGTGCAGTAAAAGGCAGCTAATATCTTTATACATATATATATAAAAGGCTTGAATATCAGTAATATCACCAAGTGTTATTAATTCTCTAATAACTAAATTTGGTGATTAACCACCAGAAAATGTAGTCCTATTAACTTATGGCCTGGTTATGTTTCGAGAAGTTGTAAATATATTTTTTTCTTAAAAGTATTTATTTTATTCATAAAATATGGCTTTTATATTATAAGGTAACCTCTGCCATTTCAAAGCTACAATTTATTAGATAGCGTTTCAAAATCAGCAATTGTTACCTTGACAACATCCAATCTTGTAGTGAGACCTCTCCGATGCGAATAGCTTTACGTTAAGCTTGATGTCATTGGAATTGAATTATTTTTTTTCTGTAACGCTTTGGTGGGCCAGGTTAGCTTCAGACAAACTTAGTACACACCGCCATAGAAATTGTCATGTCAGGTTAATCTTTTTTACTTTGAAGAACCAATTCCGACCATAATATACAAGCTGAATGTATAATGAAAATAATACAGCACAGCTCACAAAAAAAAGTGGCTCAGCGGTATGTCTAAAACGCTAAAAACCGGGTTTCGATACCCGTGCTGAGCAGA
The DNA here is from genome assembly GCA_011833715.1 of Carcinoscorpius rotundicauda. NCBI lineage: Eukaryota > Metazoa > Arthropoda > Merostomata > Xiphosura > Limulidae > Carcinoscorpius > Carcinoscorpius rotundicauda. The sequence goes on from CM022393.1 coordinate 108,682,853, forward strand.
GAAAGATAGCCCATTGAGTAACTTTATGCTTAATTCAAAACAACAACCAAAAAAAAGTTTTAGTCTTGATAATTTGTCTGAAAACAAGTCACCAAACACGTTTACCTGAATCATGTATGGCCAAGAGAGATTTCAGCACTTGACATCTTAATTTTTCCAAGGGGCTAGTTACCTGAATGTTATGTTGCTTTGAATCAGAGGAGTGTCAAATTCAATTACGCTTCACAGATCATACAACCATTGTGAGTTTATATGACATGCCTCGTTAGGGTTCAAAGCTATTATTTGAATATAGATCAATAAATGAATGTTTTAGTTCAAAGAGACAGAAAAGATAAAATTATACAGACTGCTTTTTCAGCTTTAAACAGAGCTGCGTTGCACTTAAAATTAAAAAGGGCTCTTTTCAAGGTGGTGTTATTAGCTTTGAACCCCAGGTGTCAAGATGAAGCTCAGGTATGGTTCGACTCCAAGCAATACGCATAAATTTCTAAATTTTTCAAGCATGTCTATTTTGAAACATTAATTATATTTGACTTAATAAAACTTTAGTATTTGTACTTTCGCCTGATCTTCTATTGGTTCTTTTCTTATTTCACCTACAACGACACGTTTTTGTTCTTGTTGTTAAAATAATGTGGCGAGTTTTCAAAGAAAATCGTTAATGTCACTGAACTGTACAAATTTGTTTGAAGAGCTGGAACTGACACGTGGAAATGTGAGATCAGTTGTTCCAAAGAGGTTCGTTTTCCCTCGATTTTTTGTTGGTTGCGTGGTAAGTAAAATAAGAAACCACATTTGTTGTTGTATCTTAAGTTTATTAATTATTTGTTGATGTTTCACTTACATAGATCTAATAAATAAGAAACCGCATTAGATTATGACACTTGTCTCCTACACACCCACTAGATGATGCATTTTCAAATAAACTTCATTAAAAATGAAATAATACGGTTTTAGTTTTCACCTCCGAAGATCTGTCTTTTATTTGACTGATCAAGAAAACCGTGTAGTATTTGTTTATCGTTATTTTAAAGTAAATGCACGTCTTTATTTTAGAGTATTTGAAACGCATCGAACATTATTCAGCTGAAATATGTATGTATCTCTATTTATTTGCTTTTCTTTCGAGGGGTGTCGAACTGCTGACTTTAGCGTTGTAAATCCGCAGACTTACCACTGTAACAGCGGGAAACAAAATATGTACGACAAAATAATACAATACTCTTAATATATTGTTATTTTTATTAATATTTTGTGCATAACACTAAAAACAGAAAAAAAACAATTTCTGTGAAATTTTTTTTTTGAAGAATGCAAACACCAAGCAGCAGAATTAATGTTCTTGATCCAGTAGAAATTAGAATTTCAGATATTTATACAATCGGTCTCTTTAACCAAAAACAGATATCACACAAAGTCTACTGCCTTATTTGTTGAATTTAAATTTTGCGACCATTGAAACAATAATAATGAAACAATGAACTTCTAAACTATAAAATTAATCTATTTATCTTTAAAATGGCTTTTATAACACCTGCAAAACGAAACCGTTTATTTTATACACGGTAATTATCAATAACTTTGATCAACTAGAGTTATCTGCATATAACATCAAACAACCCATTTATATAAGATCCATGCGATTATTAATGTCCCTCAGTTTCACTACGGTATGTCTGCGGACTCACACCGCTAGAAATCTGGTTTCGATACCCATGGTGCACAACACAGTTATCCGATCGTGTAGCTTTGTGCTTAATTCAAACAATTAATCAATCAATGTGATCATAAATACGTCATTTATTGAAGAAAATAATCAGTTACTTTATTTTAAATACGGAGGGTAAAAGTAAGCTGGATGTCGAGTAAGATTATTGCTAGCGGACAATTTCGCTCATTACCAAGATTTATCAAGTCTGGATGTATTCGACAGATATTGTATTGTTTAGTTTAGCCTTTTACTAACTGCTAATAGAGTCAAGTTAGTTTCGGTGTTTATATAACAAGTGGCATTCTGTCACAACTAATTATTCGTTATTATTGAGTGAACCAATTGGATATTTACTTATTTGTGAATTCCTTTTCTTCATGTTGGCGAGAAAAATATAAATATAATAATATAAATAGCATTTCATGGAATATTTTGTCTCTCATCGTCCAGCCCAGCTCGGAGGTTCTGGTATTCAACGAAAGCACACTTGGCAGTGACTTGCGGGAAGCATAACATAGATATAAAATGCTATGTTTTACACACCTCATATTTCGAGTCGTAAGGTTTGTTTGTTTGTGAATTTCGTGCAAAACTATATGAGGGATATATATATGCGTTAGCCATCCCTAATTTAGCAGTGTAAGATTAGAGGGAAGGCAACAAGTCATCACCACCAACTCTTGGGCTTCTCTTTTAGTCATAAATAGTGGGATTTATCGTACATTATAACGCTCCCATGGCTGAAAAAGCGAGCGTGTGTGGTGTGACGGGGATCTGAACCCTCTACCCTCGGATTACAAGTCTAGTGCATTAACCGACTGACCATGCCGGTACGACGTAGAACTTAGCGAAAATATTTTTGAGCTTCACTGTTTAGTGAGCTGTACCTTATAGTTTTAGATTTACCATCACAATCATAAAAGCTAAATATTGGTTGGTCTTTCAGTCGCTCACCACTCTCGATGTCTCCGAATTTCGTAAGTTACACGAGTCCTTTTATCTCCTAAAAAATGTTCCTCTTTTCTTTGCATGCTCCAATTTTTGTTGAATTCAATCGCTAACACAATGATAAGTAGTTCTTAAGTTCTGGTTCCTTTTCTGTTATAGAAAAGCATTTCAATGATTTATTTATCATCGAAGAAAACTATTTTGTCGCTTTACGAACACACGTTTTTGAACGATGACCAAGTATTTGCAAGAAATACGGTTTTAGGAAAACTGCTGCAATAATGCGACTGATGTGATAAGAAAATAACTGTGACTATTGAACGTCTGGACAAGGACCGATGCTGGGAAGAGTCACTCTTTAGGTAAACTATCTATTGCTCATGATGAGCTATAGTTTCCCAAAGAGATTCATTATTTTTACATCTATTTACGTGCGGCAAAGATGCAAATTCATATTGGAAGATTCAGATTTTTAGGTTTCGCATTCTCGTTAAACATAACAGGCTATTTTACTAGTATACAATAAAAATACTGTCGTTTATGTGTATAAGCACGAATAAGTCGCACACACTGTTGAAAACAACAATAAACCCGTTTTTATGTCAAGTATGTGAGGTCAATTGTTGGAATTCCAAATAAGGAAAGACTCGTTTTATGAAGTCATCTTTTCGTTCACAACGTAAGGATATTAATAACACCTCTCTGCCTATATTAAAAAATATTAGCAGCTTATAGATACATCGCTTATAAAGATGTTTAAGTGTTTATGTTTCGCCACACACCATATTCAATACGTATAAAGAAAAAACTAATAAAAGCTAAACTAGAGTTAACTGCAGGATATTTTTTGAAAGATAATAAAAAGGAAAATTATGTCTCAAGGATTTAACACTTATGCGTTAATGAGGAAAAACCTGAAAATATTACTTCTAATCACTAAATATATAACAGCAATTAAAACAATGTATTCTTCAAAACAAGACCTTAAATACCTTAACTGGTAATGTTAGTTAATTACTTCCTGATTAACTGGAATATAACATATGTTGGATGTGTTCCATTTTACACAGAATTGTCAAAGTAATATAAAACAAATCGTAGGATAAGTAACTATAATGAAAAAAAATAGATTAAAATATTACTAAGAAGGTAAATATGCAATAATGAGGATAATGTAAAAATTCAAAAATAAATTAAACATAAGTTTGTATGTTTTGAATTTCGCGCGAAGCTACATGAGGGTTATCTGCACTAGCCATTCCTAATTTAGTAGTGTAAGACCAGAGAGAAGGCAGCGAGTCATCACCATTCACCGCTACCTCTTGGGATACCCTTTTACCAACGAATAGTGTGATTGACTGTCATATTATCACGGTCCCACGGCCCAAATGGTGAGCATGTTTGGTGTGACTATGATACGAACCCGCGGCCCGCGGATTACGAGTCGAATGCCTTGTCCACCTGGCCATGCCGGGCCTAGTAGTATAAGTACCTAATCACTTTTACATTACACAGAAAAGTAACACTGATTACATACAAAGTTGTTTATTTTAGTCTTCCCTCATTTTGATCTTTAGTAATTCAGTGTTACAAGTGAGCAAAATTTAGGCTTCTATACCTTGTCTGAACATAGCACCGATAACTCGTTGTACAACTTTATCTTTAATAGTAAAATAAACATAATTTATCATTTTATGTCACACAGTATAAATGCTTAGAGATTTCATTGTTTATAGGCGTAAGTTAGGAATACATAACCACTACAAGTAGAAGAGATATTTTAAATGTACAAATTAGTATGATAGATTTCATTGTTCGCATATCTTATCGATTTTCAAGGTTTTCACCTCCCTTATTAAAATTTGTAATCATTGAAAAAGAAAAATAATATCTAAGAAATTTAATGTACTAAAAATAAAGGTATTTCAAAGTGTAACAGTCAGTACCGCTGTTCTGTTTAAAAAACTGTACTGACGACGAATGCTGCCAATTTGTTATCACAGCACCTCTTTGGTCAAAAGTTCTGATTTGCATACCATTTATAGTGTTAGTCTAAGATACCTTTCAAGTTGAAAATGCCAAGTACGTCTTAGATCAGCCATCCAAGCCATCTTTATTCTGCAAACCCATCGGCTATGACTTTTGAACAATTTTCAAACCATTTCATTTTTAGTTCAAGAAAATTATTGTGGTAACAAAAACACAAATCAAATTTAGACATGTTGTTGAAGAAAAAGGAATTGTATTTTTGACACACATAATGAACGTCAACTGTCACGCTGCCAGTTACTTTACTCGGAGTTCCAATAATGTGTCACAATATTAGCATAACAGCCTAGTAGCAATAGCTTACCATCACCATTCTTTTGAAATGCGTGCCAAAATTAGAAAATCAAAATTTAAGTAGATAAATTTGGTTAACGCTCACCCTACCTGTACCCCTACATAAAAAATAAAATCGTGTCAAACATAATCCGATCTCCTCTTCCCCTAGACCACCCATATAATACAAATATGAGTGACACTACGTGTTCGACATTGGTAAGCGTTCTCCAGGCAGTCTACTGTTGCCATGGGAACGAATTATTCAGATGACTAACTTTTTGTAATCAGATTTTGCCACAGTTCTAGAGGGACGTTCTCAATAACTAGTTTGTCAGGTCTACGTCTATATAAACTACGTCTGTAGCAGCAGACTAAACATGTTTTTTGTTATGTTTTATTTTTTAAACAGATTCTGGACAGACAACTCGCACTAGGTTTACTTATTAAGCCCTGAAAATAACCACGCACCTGTCCGTTAGGCGGAGTTTAAGAACGGAAACGGAGCAGCACATTCGAGACTGCTGAGCTACAGTTTTCTCGAATGAAACACAGCGAGCAGTTGTTTCCAGTTGTCAAATCCATTGAGATGGTCGATTTTCATGATGTAAGTATTGGTTAGTTTCATTGAATATTAGTTTTCATCTTGAATAAATATAAGTACTAATATATCAAGTTAGTTTGTGAAATCCAAAGACTTTTCATATGCACTCTTCTCATACATTACATTTGAGTTCCGTTTAGCGTGCTAATCAATAAAGTTTGACGTATGATTTGTGAACTCCTTTTATTGCCCTATCCTATTATATTGCAACATGGAAGCTCTAACTGATTTATTTTGAGCAAATAAAAATAGTATTTAATATCCGAGAATAAACTGGTATTTCAATACTGTTTTCACATAGCTTTTAATGTTTAACAATTTAAACTACACACAGTTTACTTCTTGTGTGTGTTTACGTTGAATAAAAGTTAACGCACCACCGGCTAACTTTGTTTAATACTGAATCAGGTATTTCTCCTCTTAAACATTTCCAGTTAAAACTTCATGTTACTAAAATAAACAGTGTGTTTTTAAAGTGTTCTGGTTATTAACACATTCAAGAAAACAACTTATCTTTGTGACTCGGTTCAGCAATCTTTGTTTCAACAGTAATATGTAAATACAGGGTGTTTGGTAAGTCACTGTGAACTTATATATTTATTAACAGACATGTTTCTATACAGAATACAGGAGGTAAATATGAATGACAATTATAAACAATGTTGAAAGTGACCCCGTTGGCAACAATACAGACTTAGATCCTTATTTTGTTTCTAAACGCCGCTACCAGTTGCTGACTTGAAACAGACTGAATGAGTGCTGACTACAAAACTGCACAGTGACTTTTCGAACACCCTCTGTGTGTGTTTAAAACTGATGACATTACAGTACGTGCTCTTAAGATTTATAGCTTTCAGTTTATTTAAATATTTAAAAAATAATAATTTATATCAATGTAACTTTGAAATTTCACAGGAAATATTTGCGTTGTTGTTTTTCTTGGCTTGCATCCACATTAAGATTTTTATGTGCCATTTCCTATAAAGTATATTTTAAACATTGAACGATTTTCTTGTCTCTTTTAGATTGATGTATTATTGAAAATTATTTTCTCTTGATAAGTTTAGTTTTGAAAGTAATGAAATGTTGCATTGTTGTAAATTAATATGCTTTGAAATGTTTTATTGTTGCATGTTAGTGAATTGATTACCCTCGTTTTGTTGCAATTTAATATTTATTGCTACGCTTTATTTTCTACTTAATAGATTTTATTTTGCTATGTTTTATTGAAAAAGAAAAACATAAGGATTGAAATAGACATTATTCAAATTCTAAGAGACAGTTTTGTTTTGATATAATGCCTCTAGACAATAATTACCATTAACATTTTAAAAATAATGATGTAGACACATTTAAATGTAAACAATGTGCTTAGTTAAGCTCAACATTACTGGCTATAGAAGCGTTCCAAAATATGAAGAACACTTTGTGTCCTTTCAGGACTTTACAATGAGCAATAAATACAAAGAAAAAGCGATTGATTTGTATAATAAAAGTTCTTCCAAGTTTCAGTAAGTTGTCTTCTTAATTATTCTAAAAACACGGAACTCTGTGTTGTCCCAGTATGTCTTTTCGTGATGTTTTAGAATTTGAAAACCTCACTAAAATTCATGTGCACAAACCCATGACACTTAAAATCGAATTTCTAAGTATGAAAGAAAACTTATAAAATTCTTAACGGTGTTTACTCCACCAAAATATTCATGTGTAATTCTCCACAAATATACCGTGTGTATTCCACCATAAATATATCGTATCTAATTCTCCACGAATATACAAGGTGTAGTCCTTCACAAGTAGACATTATTTACTTCACCACAACTATACTGTGTGTTCTCCTCTACATGTGCACATTTATAATTTATATATGAATGGAATTTTTTTGTTTACATAATATAGTTTTTGTCTATTATAATTTCATATCAGTTCTTGCTTGTGAGGATTATAATATTGTTAATTTTGGGCAAAATGCAGTCTGTTCCAAATTAATCAAAGACAATAATGTTAAAGTTCCAAGAATTATCACCAATAAGATAACTCTCTTTCTATTCCATAGATATGGTTGGACATGGAGGTTACTTTTCTTGGAGAAGATCAACCTGCTTCAGACTCTGATCTGAACATGAGAACTAATACAGAGGAATTAGGGGTCCAAGTAGCAAAACAGCAGATTCAAAAATCAACAGAGATTGTATCTGAGTTGACAAAGCTGCCACAACAGCCAGTAAAGAACTGCAGTTCTTCTCACGTTGTTGATCTAAGTTATTTGCAATTTTCGGCTGATAACAATTTCGGCCTTCAACAGCAGTATGTAAATAACCGCTATATTCCATCCAGGAGTCTTGGAGAGTTTGTCCACGAAATGAGCTTCATTAATTGCCAATATATACAGAACCAACCAGAATATTCTGGATCTATAAAGATGGCTACTGAACGTGAAAGTCCTTCTTCAGAACTGTTGTATTCCTACGGCTATATTTCCCCTCCCGCTTCACCAGAAAGGATCGTATTTCATGTGAAAAAACCAGTTGAGTTACAGAAACAAAGCAAACCAAATCCAGTTTCGAACTGCGGTAACTTTAACAATTTCTGCGAACACTATGTTGGAGCCCAGCAAACAGGGACAACTATTCAGTCCAGTTTTCCTCGACTAGTTACTCCACCATCTTCTCCACACCTTATCGATGCCAGTAATGGTGCTAAATCAGCTCAACCATTTTTGGTTCCTATTGCACCGAAAACTCTGAAAAAAAGGGCGAATAAAAATAATATCAGGACAAAGTCTTGCAGGCATTCCTGTTCGTATACAGGCTGCGAAAAGACTTACACCAAGAGTTCTCACCTCAAGGCCCACGTGCGGACCCATACAGGAGAGAAACCCTACCAGTGCACGTGGAAAGGATGTGGTTGGAAGTTTGCTCGATCAGACGAGCTCACCAGGCATTATCGTAAACACACTGGAGTTAGGCCTTTTAGATGTAGTTTGTGTGAACGCGCTTTTAGCCGGTCAGATCATCTGTCCCTCCACATAAAAAGGCACATGGTTTTGTGATTGCGCACTCTGTATTATATACTATTTTTTTTATTCAACCGATACTAATAAACACAATTAAGCTTAACTGTACACGATTTTCTCTGTTGAACTTTAGGTAGTTTGTTGTTTATATGTGTAGGCACTGGTAATGTATCGGTCTTTTCCTAGATTAGTGTTATTTTTGTTTAGAATTATTACGTCTCATCGATGTCTTGATTATTTTTTTAGATATTAAAAACAGTTTAAATATGGCTCACTGGTACATTAGTTTTTAAACTTATCAAAACAGTGGGAGAAAGTTCCTATCTAAACCAAACTTTACCATCATGCATAGTCTGTTTCAATACAAATTAACTAACACCATGCCTATCTTATCTGATTCTCTCAGAAGTGTGGCGTCCCTTTGATACCCGTGTAATACCAACCACAATTAGAAATATATCGGGGTTCAAGGACCTGGGTAGATGCGATGACTTGTAGAAAACTTAGACAGTGAAACAACAATAACATAACAAATGAATTATGAATAGATAACTCCATCATCTTTATATACAATGAAATAGACAGATGTAGGCTCCTAATGTGAGTGATTCATGCATACCTACTTACATACGTATTCGCTACAACATGTGAAAAGTAAAGTGCCTTATTCATGTTGAATATACTCGACTCCTTTAATGTATTAACATACGGTTCTGGAAATGTTTAATACGAATTATCACATATTACTATTGTTACATATTTATCTTATTGTTTGGATTAAAGACATTGTATTATGTTCTAAAACAAACCAATATTAACTCATTGTCTGCTTCAAGGTCCTACAGATTTCGGTATCACCAGATTTCTTAACTGAACGGAAGGTCTGCTTCGAATACCTACGTGATGAACAAACATACACAGGTCCAAATTTAATAGGTGAGTTGTTATATACAATACGCAACGTTACTCCAAACAAGAAAAAAAAAGAGTTTCGAAGAATTTTAATAATACAGAAGTGACAAAAACGCATTTTCATGGCCTCTAAATCAAGAGACCGAGTAACAAAAGACAGATTTTGCCTCACAATGAAGATATTCATTTTACAACCAAGCCAATAAGAATTTTAAAGTAATTTACATAAACACTATAGTACAATCTCGTGCCGCGTGTTTATCGTGTTATTGTTTCAAAAGACTAATTCATAGACGCTTATAACAAAGTGTCGTGTCAATAAAGCGTTGATCGGTAATCAACAAAACCGTAAACCCGTAACGTACAGGCACTCTAAAATAAAATTATGATTTTTGAGCTTTCCATACAATTGTTAATAAATATTAATTAAGTCTTAACTCGCCGCACTCTTCAAAAAGCCAGGGTCGATACAATAATCAAATCACAAGCTGTTCCTAATCTGCCCCTCGTTATGCCCCTGTAATTTGACCGCCAGCAGGGTGAATACACTGATTGTAATTGTTGAGATAGTCAACAAGACATTTTTTCTTACCTCACATTTAAAAGTCTCCCGCTAGGTCAGCGGTGGGCCTTGGGATTTACAACGCTAAAATAAGGAGTTCGATACCCCTCAGTGGACACAGCAGATAGGCAGATGTAGGTTTGTTATAAGAAATACACAGATACACATTCAAAACACGAGGAATACCAAGAATTACAATATTATTGCCTATTTAGACAATGCGTTGAACCAAACGTTTGTCCCAAAGGATTGCATGGACTTAGTTTGTCAAGTGAACCACTGTAGTGTTCGAGTCCTTCATGGTTGATTTCTAGCTACATATGTATAAATCCAAGCATTGTGGTAAACTGCTATTCAAAGTCACTCAAAATAAAACAAAAAAATATAATTTTTCAACAAACAGGTTTCAGTAGGAAGATAAAAAGAAACATTTGATCTAGGTGTTTAATTGTTGTTGTTTTGAATTAAGCACAAAGCTACACAATGGGCTATCTGTGCTCTGACCACCACGGGTATCGAAACCCGGATTTCAGCGTGTAAGTCCGCAGACATACCGCTGAGCCACTGGGGGGCAGGTGTTTCATATCAATCCATCTGTAAACTCGTTAATTTCAGGGCCTGGCATGGCGAAGTAGTTAAGGCGCTGGACTTGCCATCTCCGAGTAGCGGTTCAAATTTCATCCCATCACACATGCTCACTTTTTAGCAATAGGGGCGTTATATTGTAACAATCAATTTCAATAGTCTGGCGCTGGGAAGTGATGGTTAGCTACCTTCCCTTTAGATTTTTCATTTTCAATCTGGGAACGACTAACGCAGACAGCCATCGTGTTTGTAGCTTTGCTCGAAATTCATAACAAACAAACTCACGTAACTCATATATTATGTATTCTAATTCAAAATGAATCTTTCATTCGCTGTGATATTTTAAAGTTCCCAATTTGGCCAGTTTGCATGCTTCACTCGTATTGATTTCGAAAAAATCACTTAAGTATTCAGGCCCAGAATGGCCAGGTGGTTCAGGCGTTTGACTCGTAATCTGAGGGTCGTGGGTTCGAATCCCCGTCACACCAAACATGCTCGCCTTTTCAGGCGCGGGAGTGTTATAACGTGACGGTCAATTCCATTATTGGTAAAAGATTAGCCCAAGAGTTGGCAGGGGGTGGTGATGATTAACTAGCTCCCTTCACTCTAATCTTACACTGCAAAATTAGGGACGGCTAGCACAAATAGTCCTCATGTCGCTTTATGCGAAATTCAAAACAAACTAAACCAAACTTAAGTTTTGTCACAAAAACCTTCCCATATATTCTAGTCAAGATCTGCAGTCAATACATACTAATAGAAACTCACACTTTCTTCCAATAACGAAAACATGACTGCTTCGACAGGCTTTTCTCTCTCTGTTGGTTAAGCTTGATTTCGCAAAACTTGTTCATTTCAGTTAGCTGTTAAACGTGAGATTAATGTGTGTTACTGAGTGGCAGTGGCGGTAGTTGTTCCGTCATTTTTCACAATCAAACGCAAGCGCAAAAATAACAGTCAGTTAAATGATCTTTGATCTCACATCGTATTATGGGAACCGGAAATGACGTACTAGATCTTTTCTTATTCAGCTTGTACGTCAAACCAAATGTGGAAACACATGTGTGACTCGGTGATTTCCTTGGTCCGTAGTTTTGAAACCAAAATAGTAGTAGTAAGCTACCTTTACCTTGTGTGTTTGATCATTTTTCCTTTGTGAAACTGTGACATATTTGCCACAAACGTAACAGAAATATCTTTGGTGATGTTTGTACTTTCGGACCGAACTTGAAATGGAAGCAACCACCATTTAAATTGTTTTCTATAATATATATATATCAAAGTACTTGTGTTACAGAACTAGAGTTTAAAGGACTTAAAACAAAAGTATTATAGAAGTTGATTATATCGCGGGTATGAATAAGTAAAATATGCGTCTGACTCCGCTCCTTTTACGAGGAACTTCTCGAATATTGTAAAAACTGAGCGCGCGAGGGATTCGTGATTTCTTTGTGAAACAGATGAGCGTGGAAAAGAAGCAAAAGTGGTGTAATCCTCCACAAATATGCTGGGAACAAGTATCATTCATGAACAATATATTTGGAAATACACACAAATACAATACAGTGCCGTCACACCAAACGTGCTTGTGCAGTGGGAGTGATATAACGTGACGGTCAATCTCACTATTCTTTGTTAAAAAAGTAGTATCCTAAGAGTTGGTGGTGGTGGATGGTGATGACTAGCTACCTTCCCTCTAGTCTTACAGTGCTAAATTAGAAACTGTATTAGCACTGATAGTCCTCGTGCAACTTTGCGCGAAATTAAAAACAAACAAACTATACAGTTAATGTTTAAAATTATCAAAAATGTATGAGTTTAACTTATTGAAGTGTTCAAGTAAATTTAATCTCACGGATATAATCCACTGTACTGAGTTGATTGTACTATGTTTCACATAGTGCTGATAAAATACTGATATGTTACAACAACTACAAATCTAGAGGTGATGGACAACTTCTCTCTACAATTTGTGAAACCAGCAACATCAAATTACCCAGAATCACTTGACTTTTCTCCAATAGCAAGTTTCTGTTGTCCAGTGTACTTGACGCCAATAACGATTAATAGCTAATTTATGGTATACAGTTTGTCATTTAACAATCAGTGATGTCGAGAAACCCACTTGTTGAGAACTTTTATATGCAAAAACGGCTGTTCTGGGCCCAGAAAACACTTCAAATAGAAGAGCGAACAACGTTTCGACCTTCTATTTGAAGTGTTTTCTGGGCCCAGAACAGCCGTTTTTGCATATAAAAGTTTGTCATTTAATATAAATTTGAAAATCTCTTCTCTCAAATTTAAAAAACAAATTTTTCCTTTGATTTATTTTAAGCAACAACTAATAAAAATACACCAATTTTCTTTCCAGAGCCATCTTCAAATGGTATTTCTACAGAACTTAAAATTGAATAAATGAAAAGCTGATTTTATATTTTAAAAGTTTATCATTAAATTTTCATTATATAGCGACTTGTACTCTCAGAAAGGCATTGTATAACGTGAAAGAAATGATATACTCTTTGATAAAGACTTTTCAGTCATCGTGAATGTTAATTAACATACCTTGTTTTATAACCTTCAGAGTGAAGGATAATTGACAGCGTAGTTTTACATAACCACCATGCTTAAAGAAATTACAAAACAAAATGGTGGTAATTTGTTATACTGACGTCAAATAGCCAGTTACCAATTCAATCACATTGTGATATTAACCTTTTATGCACAAACATATTCTAGTTATAAAGTTATCGAGAATGAATTAGTGATACACTGAGTATGTGTGACATTTAACAACCAAAAGTAATATATGTGCTGTCTATATAGCTGTCAATTTAAAAAATAAAATAACAGTAAACGTTTTATAAGCATAAATATTTATGAGTACTTTAGCCACCAGGAGGAACATGCTTCATTGTTCGTTTGCCAAGAAGTCCGTTCGTGTTCGGGCCCGGCATAGCCAGGTGGTTAAGGCACTCGACTTGTAATCTGAAGGTCGTGGGTTCGAATTTCCCGTCACACGAAACATGCTTGCCTATTTAGTCTAGGGGACGTTATAATGTGACGGTCAATCCAACTATTCGCTGGTAAAATAGTAATTTAAGAGTTGGTGGTGTGTGGCGATGACTAGCTGCCTTCCCTCTAATCTTACATTGCAAAATTAGGGACGACTAGCATAGATTTGTGCGAAATTCGAAAACAAACAAGACATTGGATTGTGGATATAGATTCTTGTTTACATTCACTCATACGATTTGGGAATTAATACGTTTTTTTCTTAATAACGACATTTTAATTTTTTAGTGTCATCTACTCTTAGCAATAAGCTGGTTTGTTTTGGAATTTCGCACAAAGCTACTCGAGGGCTATCAGCGCTAGCCGTCCCTAATTTAGCAGTGTAAGACTAGAGGCAAGGCAGCTAGTCATCGCCACGCATCGCCAACTCTTGGGCTACTCTTTTACGGCTCCCTCATGTTACAGGCTGAGCGCCTTAATTGTCTGGCCATGCCGGACTCGGAATTTGTATAAAGTATCCACGGCTCCAAAGTGCGTAACGCGAATTTACAGAACGAGAAGCAAACCTCAGGTCCGCGGCCAAGCCCGGTCCATATGGAAACACAGAATAGCTTTTTTGTATTCCATTTTGAGAAATAATTCTAAGTGTATGTAGATTAGAGTCTTAACTGAAAGCTTTGTCTTTAGAAGATTTTTACTTATTATGTATATTATTTTAATTGTCCTTGCGGTATTAAAAAATAGCATGCTATAAATCTACGTCTTTCCTATGCTACTTTTGTTTTCGAAATAAAATAAATTCTTTTTTCCACACAATCTTGTTTTCTCAGAAGAGTATTACAGCTGTTGTCATAAGGCTCAGACTATTTTAAAATGATTAATGAAAACGAACTATTCACATAATTCAACTTTAAAAATAACTGTTTGTTGTTAAGCACAAAGCTACCTGTGATTTGCGAACCACGAGTATCAAAACCCTCAGACTTATCAATGCGTATTTGGAAGAAAAATAAAAAAATGGAATTTCACGTAGTTACAATAAATATACGAAAGTATTAGATTAACCGGTTCAGGAAATACATAGGTTAACCTTTCATGGAACTTGCTCAGTTTGTTTTTCTTTATAAAATGCTTAACCGGATGAAGAAAATACAATTTTAATTGATATATATATATATATATATATATATACAAAAATTATATTAACATTAGTCTGGTGCAGAATAACAGAACTTTAAGATAGATTAAATTTAATTCTTTTAAAATATTTGATTTTATTCTAAAAAATTCTCTATATTTTCTATGGCATAATGACAACAAATTCTGATAATGGTTTACTTTTAACCCTCTAAACACATGTAAACAGAAACAACACATAACTTAAAATTTGATGTTTAAGAATAAGATCAAGTTGTCCCTTTTCTGTTTGTTTGTTTTTGGAATTTCGCAAAAAGCTACTCGAGGGCTATCTGTGCTAGCCGTCCCTAATTTAGCAGTGTAAGACAACTAGTCATCACCAACCACCGCCAACTCTTGGGCTACTTTTTTTTCTTTTTTACAACGAATAGTGGGATTGATTGTAACATTATAACGTCCCCACAGCTGGTAGGGTGAGCATGTTTGGCGCGACTCGGGCGTGAACCCGCGACCCTCGGATTACGAAGCGCACGCCTTAACGCAATTAATATGAATCTGTAGGGGTTAATATTTAAGTTTGCTTTGTCGTAAATCAGTTTGGAATGATATCTATTTAAACTGAATTGCGTGGAAACGAAACGTATCAGACACTTCTTTCCTACCTAACGTTAATGAAAAGAGTGAATGAATAAGTTATTATCATTCTTTGTTTAAAATTGCTACTTTTTAGTTCGTTGAAAGAATACGAATATTTATGGTTTAAAACTGGATTTGTAGTTTATCAAAGATAATAAATATAAACATGTAGATAACCGTCCTAATGAATGAGACCTAAAATTTCAACTTAAATGTTTAAAGTGTTAAAAGCTAGGAAGAACACACAGCTCAATCTGTGTAGGGTTATCCAACTATGTAGTGCCATCTGCACTTCGTTAAGATAACTAAATAAATTTTTAGTTTTGAAAACTGTAACTGAAGTAAGGTTCCTTTGATAGGTTTAAAAAGATAATATATCCATTTACTTAAACTACAGAAAAAAAGAAGTCTGAAAGAGAATACTTATCAGTATCGAAAAGAAAAAGCAAACATGTCATAAAAATGATTAATTACAAAGTGGCGAAAAAAAGGCTTTCCTTAATTTTTGATATTAATTCGAAAATATTCTAATATTAAAGTTAGAGTAGCTCTCTTGCTGAACGTAACAAATAATGCAAAATATACCTTTGATTTTAAATTTATTTTAAGGCTCTACATATTAACTTCGTATCAATTAATTTTAAGTTGTTTATATAAGCATATACATATATGATTTGAATAAATAAAAAATAATATGCGTTCAGAGTAATGAAAAGTAATTTTCTATAGAAATTAAGAAGTTTTGTCATTGACTCGGAGTAATTCCTCTTAAAATAAAGCCATTAAGTTTCCAGTATGATGAGAAGTGACGCGCAAATGACAGATAACAACGCCAAAATTAGAATGCAGTTTCGTGGAAATAGGTTTATTTTCAGTTTTAGTGTTTGTAAATCCCAAGTAGAATAATCTTTAATTTATATTTGTCTTACTCTGATATTCTTACATACCTAGTAGGAAAGAAAGCCCGACATGGCCAGATGGTTAAAGCACTCGACTCGTAATCCAACGATCGCAGGCTCAAATCCCCGTCACACCAAATATGCTCTCCCTTTAAGACGTGGGGGCGTTACAATGTGGCGGTCAATCCCACTATGCGTTGGTAAAAGAAGAGCCTAAGAGTTGGCGGTGGGTGGTGATGAGTAGTTGCTTTCCCTCTAGTCTCACACTGCTAAATTATGGACAGCTAGCGAAGATAGCTCTCGAGTAACTGTGTGCAAAATTCAAAAACAAACAATCAAGTAGGAAAGAACTTCCCCGGTAGGATGTTCCCCATCCTTATATAATAAGGTAAGTGATAAATCTCAAAACACTTACTTTTCATTAAATATGTTACTAAACTATTTACGAACTAAGTATTAAAGGATGATTATTTTGCGTTCGTTTAACGCTTACTCTTTAAACACTTATTGTCTAATATGGCTGACTAAGAAAAAATGAGATAAGATATTCAAGAGTTCTGAAACGTGGGACTAAAGCGTAAATCGTAAGTGGGGATACCAGAATTCAAGCAAAATTGGGGTCCACATGGTTTTAGCTTTTTTTTGTCAGTATCTTAGTGTTAGTTACATATGAATGGTTTGTAATTATACGTGGATGATGGTTCCTTTATGTTTTACACCGAGAGTCACCTGATAAACACAGGTTACATAGTATAATGTTTCTTCCTTCTTTGTTACGTTTTTGAAATTTTGAAATGTGAGTGACAGCGTGATTACTTCCTGATTAAAAAAGTTCCAGTTTTTGTACTTTGGGAATATGATGATTCTATATAAATGTTCTGAATCTCATTATTGAGGAGTTCATAAGACTACAAAGACAAGTGACATAGGAAAACGAATGCAACATTATAAGAACCCTATAAACCTAGCACTTTTGATAATCAGATCTTCGTTCTTCAGGAAACACTCACATAACAGGATTTTTATAATTTTGTGTGAAGACTTCTTGAGCCTACGCATTTTTGTGACATCATAAATAAAAAATAAATGAATATGACCATGATTTACTAAACTCAACAAACCGACATTGTGTGTGTATTTTCGAACAGTTTTAAGTTGAGAAGAAAAAAAAACACTTTTATCTTCTATCGTGGTCCTTGATAAGGTTAATTTGTTTACTTAATCTGTTTTTAAAGAAAACGTAAACCAGAAGAAAATTAGATACAAAATATCTTCAAAAATTGATTTTTCTTTTTTTTTTCAGCCCCCCCGCTAGTACAGAGGTATGTCTCTGGATTTACAACGCTAAAATCAAGGGTTTGATTCCCCTCGGTGGGCTCAACTGATAGCTTGATGTGGCTTTGCTCTAAGAAAACACACTTTTTTTGCAGATAGCCTACACAACTTTATATTCTTATATTGCAGCCAACAATGTGGCAAACAGTTGTTTGCTTGTTTTTTTTAATTTTACGCAAAGCTACACGAGGGTTATATACACTAAAAAACCCTAATTTGGCATTTTAAGATAGCGGGAAGGCAAACAGTCATTACACCCTACCCCGTACGCCAACTCTTGGTCTACTCTTTCACCAACAAATAGTTGGATTGACAGTCACGTAGTAACACCCCAACAGCTTAAAAGGATGAGCATGTTTGGTGTGACGGGTATTCAAACCCGTGACCCTCAGATTACGAGTCGAGCGCCCAAATCACCCGGCCGTGCCGAGCCGTTTGTCACGAATACTGCCATCTACATATTGCATCATTTTGTGATTAATTTGTACAGGTATTACAAAATCACAATTATATTATAATAATTACAACATTTTTGTTCTTATTGAAAGTAGTAACTCACTTTCAGTTCCATGTTTTTATCTGCTTTCCTACGTTTTTTTAAGAACAAAATGATCGCAATAAATATAGAGGTCCTAATACCATTTTTATATACGTAACACATTCAAAAAAACCTTGCAAGTTTTGGTACCGTTGGGCATATAAGAAACGGTGATTTTACTTGTTTAGTTATCGTCCTAATTTGTTAAGTTTATAATTCATTTTAGGCTTAGGAAGTTTTTCTAGGCTCTTGTCCAAAATTAAATCGATTCTTTTTGGTTATTCGTTGTTATGCTGAATTAAAACATCCTATAGAAATTACAACAACAAACTTTTAGTTGTAATGTTGATTAGTCCTGAAATTTGACTTAAGCTTAGAAGGAGATAGATGTTAGATAACTTTTATTTAAACTTGTAGACTATGTGCGTGAGAGTTTGTTTTTAATTTTGCGCAAAGTTACACAAGAGTTATCTGCACTAACTGTCCTTATTTAGCAATATAAAACTAGATTGAAGGCAGGTAGTAATCACCACCAATCGCCAACTCTTAAGCTACTCTTTTACCAACGAATAGTGGAATTAATCATTCTAAGCATAAGACTTCCCCTCTGTTTAATCACTGCTCTTTGTAAGTAGGATACTGGCAGTTTTACTTATTTTCAATTTCAATATATTTGTATATCAAAAGAAAATCTCACTTTTTATCGAATGTTCGTTTTAATTAATGCAGTAAATCATTAATTCCCCCTGTTGTACATCATCCCATTTATATGTGTTAAAAAAGTTTTATTATATTTAAATATCAACTTATTTATGGGAGAGGGACCGGCATGGCCAAGCGTGTTAAGGCGCTCATCTCATAATCCCAGGATCGCGCGTTCGAATCCCAGTCGCACCAAACATGCTCGCCCTTTCAGCCATGGGGGCTCTACAATGTTACGGTCAATCCCACTATTCGTTGGTAAAAGAGTAGCCTAAGAGTTGGCGGTGGGTGATGACGATTAACTGCCTTCTCTCACTGCTAAAGTAGCGACGGCTAACGCAGATAGCCCTCAAGTGGCTTTGTGCGAAATTAAAAAACAAACGAACAAAAACAAAATTTATGGGAGCAAGATTTTTTTTCACTAATCATTAATATCAATACCTTTGATTATACAAATGAATATATTAAAATACTTACGCTCTTTTATTATTTTCTTTTTGTAAATATTTTCTACTAGTTTCGTTACTTGGAGGGTCAATTTAATTGTTTTTTTGTTTTGAATTTCGCGCAAAGCTACTCAAAGGCTATTTTCGTTAGCCGTCCCTAATTTAGCAGTGTAAGACTAGATGGAAAGCAGCTAGTTATCATCACCCACAGCCAACTCTTGGGCTACTCTTTTACCAACGAATAGTGGAATTGACCGTCACATTATAACGCCCCCACAGCTGGGAGGGCGAGCATGTTTAGTGCGACGGGGATGCGAACCCGCGACCCTCACATTACGAGTCGCGCGCCTTAACACGCTTGGCCATGCCGAGCCCGGGTCAGAGTTAAGGATATAATTTTACACATAATCTGAAGTGAAAATACTCAAATGTCACTTTTTAACTGAGTCTAATAACCTGAATAATCTCAAATGAATATATATTGTTTTAAAAATGTGCAAGTATAACATGCGATCCTTTTATAAATTGAGGAGATTGAAATTTAACTTTAAAAATAAATGTGTTTCAATTTAACAAATATGTTTCATTTCTTTATCTCTTAATTACATTTTTCTTATGACAAATCAATCTATTATGTCCACCGAATGAAATCAAAACGCTTATTTTAACAGGGTAAATGCAAAGGCTTATCGCTATTCTATCTGGGGACATTTTCGTTTGTTGGTATCGAAAGTACTCAGTAAATTAACACAAAACAGACCTCTCATTTTAATGTCCTTTTTGTTGAATTTTAGTAGTAGTTTTTGCAGTTTCACGTATATAAATAGCTTTACATAACTATTGCTGCCCTCTTACCCTTACCTATTTAAACTAACACCTGAAAAGTTATAAAATATTTTTAAAAAATACATTTTGCTTCAAATTACATGCTCCAAAAGGTACGTAAAATTAGGGTTATTTTAGTGGGGGGTCTAACAAATAATTTATGTAAATGCATTTTTAATGTTAAATTATCTTTTCATTAATATAGAACTCATTACAATTTACAAATCCTAAAATACTCGTATGTGTTACACTTTTCGAATTGAAATTAAACAAATTATTGACAAAAAACAAATAATACAAAACATGCCTCTTATACAAAGTTAATTGTTCTTTCTATGATTTGTATTAATAGTTTTTATAAAGAAAAATAATAATAAGTATATTTAATTATTAAAGATTAGAGAAATAAACAGATATTTATAATAACTCGAGAGAGTATAATTAAAGTACAATTTAAATCAAAATAAAAAAGTATTTGTTTTTGAATTTCGCGCAAAGTTACACAAGAGATATCTGCGCTAGCCGTCCCTAACTTAGCAATATAAAACTAGAGGGAAGGAAGCTAGTCATCATCACCCACCGTCAGCTCTTGGGCTACTCTTTTTCCAACAGTGAGATTCACTGTCATATAATACAACCCCCATGACTTAAAGGGCGAGCATATTTGGTGTGATGGAATGAAAAAGGGAAAGAAATAAAAATGAAAACAGGTGGAGTAAGTTTAAAATTAATTTAATTTATTTTGAATACATTATAATCCAATTAATTTATGTTTTTGCATTTTGAAAGAATAATGTGTCTTCAATTTAGGTTAGTGACGTTTTTAATTGAAAATGATATTCGAATGTTTTTATTTTAGATTGTATAAAATTACATTCTGGAATGCGACCTTCAGTATCACAAAAATGGTAGAAGAAATTGATAAAATGAATACATGAGAAACTTTGTATATGTTTCAATTATTATATTTAAAAATAATTTAACACATTTATTGTTTCTGAAGCAGCGATTGTTAAGTTATAAATAAATCCTTCTCCTTAATGCCAACACACGTTTTGATTGTTTGTTTGTTTTGGAATTTCGCACAAAGCTACTCGAGGGCTATCTGTGCTAGCCGTCCCTAATTTTGCAGTGTAAGACTAGAGGGAAGGCAGCTAGTCATCACCACCCACCGCCAACTCTTGGGCTACTCTTTTACCAACGAATAGTGGGATTGACCGTCACATTATACACCCCCACGGCTGGGAGGGCGAGCATGTTTTAGCGCGAAGCGGGCGCGAACCCGCGACCCTCGGATTACGAGTGCACGCCTTAACGCGCTCGGCCATGCCAGGCCCACACGTTTTGAAAAAAAAAAAAAAGAAGAATGTCAACTTTGTGTTGGTTATTGAATTTCGCGCAAAGATACACGAGGGCGTTTTCTGCGCTAGCCGTTCCTAATTTAGCAATGCAAGACAGCAAGTCATCACCACCCACTGCCAACTCTTGGGCTACACTTTTAGCCACGAATAGTGGAATTGACTGTCACATTATAACGCCCACACGCCTGAAAAGGCGATCATATATGGTGTGACGGAGATTGGAACCCACGACCCTTGTTTTACGAATCAAGTCTTTAATCGCCTAACCATGCTAGGTCTACACCACGAGTCTTTTATTAATTGAAATAAATGTAAATAAACGAAACATTTTACGGAAAGCAGTTAATACAAACAATTTAGACATGTAATGCACTAAAGGTATCGGTTTTCTCTTGTTTCTGTTTTCATCCTAGAACAAAATCAGGATTCTTTTATTTTACAGATATTTGTAGTATGAAGGTTAAATCCATTCCAAATTGAGATACGTTAAATAGGTCAGGTTGTGCTTAGACATATACAATTTCAGTAAAACTGATTAAATACAAGTTTTACGAAATAAATGTATCAAAAAAGTCGATATACCAGTGACACAAAACTTCAACACTCTAATTACCCAATGAACGATTGGCAAGACAATGGATGTTTGTAAGAGTGCTCTATAGTTCAGCATAACAATATGGAAACTATCGATGTTTTTTTCTGGAACTCGCACCAATCACACTTTCAAAATCAAGACGGTTTTAAATTTATATTCATTTAATAAAACGAGTTGTTATAATTTGTAATAAAAACAAAATGCATACAAACATACACACAAACATACTTTTTCTGTTTTTGCTTTTATTGTAGCAGGAGAAAGACGCTTTCTTAATTGTGCTTACAAGTTATAAATGTTTCTACAATACTTATAAATAAGTCTGTCATTGTCTTCATTGTTCTGCTGGTGTTCTGTTATCAATATAGAACACGTTCTTATAACAAATTTTATTTGCCTTCTTCTAATGAGTACTTCCGTTGTGATAACTACATAAAATTAATGGATGCCACAACATTTTGTCAACCAAATGCCTATTGTGAAAAATAATCAGTTGTAGATTAATAAGTCGGTGTGGTGTTTTATCATGCTTATGATGAACAAAATAAAACACTCGCGCAGCAACCAACTTGACACGTACTGGAACAGCGGTAAGTCTACGTATTTACAACGCTAAAATTAGTGGTTCGATTCCACTCGGTGGGCACAGCAGGTAGTCCGATTTGGCTTTGCTATAAGAAAGAATACGCGCGACCTGCTTAACGGGAAATGTTTTACAAATAGTACATATTTACACACCGCAGACGTAATACGAGAATCTAATTAATATTGCTGTTTTAATGCAAAACTACACGGTTAGGAACCTACGTTCTGTTCACCACAAGTAATCGAATCTCGGATTTTAGTATTGTTAATCGGTAAACTTATCGTTAACCCACCAAGAGACAATCTAATTAATAATGAAAGTACATTAATACTACGTAAATAAATTGTAGCTACAAAACCTGAGCACTTTGAGCACTTATCAGACTAAGACTTCTGAACTAATGAAGACATGGTAGAGCAACTATTTTGTTAACTGCAAGGAAGTGGGAGGTGTACATTTGAGAGCGAGGAAGGTAAATTGATTATCTTCTTTCAAACCCCAATGCGTTCCTAAATATGGTTATTGAATTTTACCTGTAGCTTTGGGGATCTAAACGATTTACCTTTTGGTTCCCAAAAGTAATGACCAAGAAGACTTTTGTACAATACCATTACTTTTGGGTTTCTAATCTTTCGGTAGTTTTTGGCGTCTAAACCACAACTTTTAAAGTGTTGTACTATATGTATAGTGTTTCTGAGCATCTTTTGTGTTTTATCGTCCAGCCCAATTGACGAGTTTTGGCATTAAAGGAAAAGTCTTGTGAAAGACAAGAGATGCATTTGAAATGTTGTTTTGACATGCCTGTGATCCTGAATGTGAAATAGACAAATTAAGATGAATCTGGATAAAAACAACAACAAAAACAATTTTCACACAGTTCATTACATACTTTCTTTCATGAATAACAACCAACTTCAGAGGTTTAAATATTAATTCGTGTATTCGCGGTATATATTTATATTAAACAATGTGATTTCATATTTTGTGTGCAAAATCGCTCATAACAGTTTATGCTCCAAACTATAAATCAAAAATTATTAACTGATTCTTTTCGTATCTACCATTCATCACGAAAATTTATGAAAGCTGAACTAATTCGGTCTGAGATTTTACTTTTCGATGTTGAAACACAATAAATTTTTAAGTGAAACATACGCACTAAATTAGGTACACAATTCTTTGCTATGCACATTGTGCTGACACAGTATTTGAGGAGAAAACGTTTTACAAAAGTAAGGTTCCGCCAGCCAACTAGATGTTAGGTTTAAAAAGAATATTTTATGTTAAAAATAACACTTTATTTCTCACAGACTTAAATACACAGTGAAACAAAACTCTAAGCATTTTGTATATAAATTTGAAATGTTAATTTTTTAAATATGTGGCCCAAACCTGACAACAATAAAACATGTATACACATAAAAACTTGTTTAGGAAAAGTTTATCAGTTAAAATGAAATATTGATAAACATGTTAATAAAGAATATAAAATTTACTAAAATTATATTTAAAAAAACGTTTGAAAATTAAAGTTAAAATCTTAGTAAAATATGATTGTCTGTTTCCGAAGGACTAGTGGTAACAAGCATGTACACCATTTGTTTCTACAAAGCTCTTTACCATATGGACTTTCTTTAATACAATTAAAACAACACACCGGGGAGAAGTCAGTGAAATATGATAATTAGGGACGATCAGGTAGATGATTTGTTCCCAAGAAACTTTTGAAATGTGAACAATCAAAATTGCATTATTATTTTCATCTAGGTAATTTAGCAAACATAATTTCATAACTTGTAACTTTTCAACCATGAATAGTACCGATCGGGTCAGATATATAAATATACCCATTTTTAATCTTTTTTTTATTACATTTTGGTCGTGTCTCGAGGCCAGCGCCATCTTTAATTATATTTTAATTAAGCATATCTTTGATCTTCAACTACTATAACAACGTTAAAACACTTTTCGCTACAAGATGGCACTTAACTTACTATTCAATAATTATATCTATTTAAATCATAAATATTAGTGAAGTTAAAATTATATGTATTATTAAGGGAAAAATTATTTTCATTAAATTAAATTATGAAAAATATACCGTGAATAAAATATTGATTACAGTTTTCAGCCCATTCTAATAATAAACACTTTCGTAAAAATAAAATTCACCCACTTGCTTCAAAATAACTTACTTTTTGTTGGTAGTTTGGTAACTTATATAACTTTATAAGTCCTGGGATTGTTGTAAGAGGTAAATTTCCATCTTATAATCTTCATTTCTTACAATATTAAGAGAATCACCTAATAATATTCTATGAAATTACTATTTTAAAAGGATACCAAGATTTATTTTTTTTTTTTACTGAAGTTAAAAATACAATTCTTCTTGAAAATGTGAAAGCTATATATTTTCACATTCACACTTAGTACCCCATAAATGTATATAAAGTATGAAACAAACTATCAATATATACGATGCCATCTAGGAGGGACTCGCAAAACTATATTTTGGGTTAGATATATCATGCTATACAACGTCACAATTCTACAATTAAAATCATCTACCTATATAAATGTATAGTAAATACGAAGATGGAGTTTTATGTAAGCTCATTACATAGCTGAGATGCATACAAAAACATCACACAGAAAGAATTAACATAAATAAACGTACACGTAAGAACTTCACTTTCCTCAGATGTTGTAAAATTAAATATTAGAGGTTTGTTCGTATTTTCGGTTTCACTTGAATATTTTACAAAACACGTCATTGCGTATTAAAATTTATGTTTTACTTTTTATGATTATCTGTAAAGCTTATTCATTTAAATATACTGGATGATTGCTTTTCATTACGTCCTAATTATATGCGCCTAACTTTTAAAACTTCATGTCTTACTTTGTTACGCGTGCATAATTTTCCTTTACAGTGTTGGTTTCTCTATTATCCCAAATTTTTAGGTTACTTGTATTTATGTTTAAACTAACAAAACAATAAACAGTTTAAGATGTCCCATTTAGAACTGTGAAAGACATAAGGTTAATTAACGAAAAGGCTGTTCTATGATTTGTCTTCTTTCTTCTGGAAAAAAAAAGAGATACTGGATTAA
This sequence comes from Carcinoscorpius rotundicauda, assembly GCA_011833715.1. NCBI lineage: Eukaryota > Metazoa > Arthropoda > Merostomata > Xiphosura > Limulidae > Carcinoscorpius > Carcinoscorpius rotundicauda. The sequence continues at coordinate 108,708,704 of CM022393.1, forward strand.
TTTCTTTTGGATACGTTAATCAAATATTTACAGCAATGAGTTAACAACTGTTTGTCAGAAGATGGTGAATCGCTGGTCAATTCTCGAGTATAAATGTCCATTCCATACTGACCGTCTTCAGGGAACGATACGTGGAAAGAAACAAAATCTTCGTCGACACTGTGAGAGACATACTTGGACAATTTCTTCTCTTCACTTCCATTTTTGTGTAAGGTAGCCATGAAATCCGTTAGAAGACGCGACATGCGGAACTGGATTTCCAGTTCCCGTGATGAAAACAATAGAGCATCTTTGTGAGTCATTGGAATCAATCCGAACAACCGTATGGCTTTCATAGGACCCCACTCTCCACTAGCACAATCTGGCAGTGGCACCATGACGGTCTGTAGGTCTTTACAAACGATCTTAAATTTACCGACGCTCTTGAATTTCATTGGTTCACCTGTAAGGTATTCCTGTGGAGTAACAGCGTTGGCAAACACGTCCAGCAGGAAAGCGCCGCAATACGGTGCATGAACTCTTAAGGAGACAATATTATCAACCACTGATTGCATCACAAACCGTTTAAGGCTGACTCCGTCGTGACAATCAACATCACCTCCGAAAACTTTCAAATTGTAATGGAAGATAAGGCTAGAAGACAGCTTCATGGGCATACCAATTCGTACTGTGGCAGCGCCAGTACTGTCAGTGTGTAGAACAGCCTTGGTTTTCTCATCAGGAAAGTATAGCCCATAGCGAAAGAACAGTGAGCGGACAAACGGGAGTTCTTCAAACTCGCGTAGAGTTATAGGGTCCTTCAAGAGCTGCCATTCTGGTTGAAGTGGGAAGAACTCATAAATGAATTCTTTGGAGTCGGTTAAGAAGTAATGATCATCGTACTCGTAGCGCAAACTGTCAGATTTCCCTTTACTTCCTGGTTTTGGTACTTCCTTGGCATTCACCAGATGACGTGCACCCCAGTTACACTGCACGAAGCGCCAAGCTCCAGCAACATAGACAGCATTCCAGGAGTTTCTAAAGCGGTTGTCTTCAAACTTAACACCAGGTTGGTAGCCAGCACTCTTGGAATAACCCTTGATGACCACGCAGTGTAAACCTGCATAACTGTCCAAATGAAAATAAAACTGATTATTTCTGGAGAAATAATATATTATTATATATTATAATAATATTATTATATATATTATATTATTATATATTATTATAGAGAAAAAACTCTATAAAAACACATTTCTGTTTGAATGTGTTCTTTTCTGCATGAAATATCTTAAGTTACAAAAGTAAAAACAGCTACATGAAATTAACTAAGGAATAATAATGAAGTTCATTTGAAAACATTGGTTCGTATATAGTCTTACGATTCAACCACGCTATTCTAAGTCTTAAGGTCCTGCTATATCTCCTAACCAATGTCCTAAAACCATTAATTTTCCTCACAACCAATAGACTTAAAAATAAAAAAAGTTTTGAACTAGTTGTACAATTCTATGAACTTGATTTCTTCATTACAGTCATGCTTCTAAAAGTATAACTCACCTGCATAGACGTTTAAACAATACATGGTAACTTTCTGTCCCGTGTTTGATTCCTCGTAAGATGCCCATGGGAGTGTCAGCGTTAAGATTATCATCAAACGTCATATTGTTAAGGTTTTTCACTGTGATCCAACGAAATATGGCTCTGGAAAGCAGGTAATATTGTTAGACGTAAAGTAATCTCTGCTTGCATACCTGTAACATAATCAAACTATACAAACATTAAATTTTGTTTAACAGTAGAAGCTAAAAATTAAACATGTTTCTATTATGTTAATTCATGCGTGTTTTTTATTGTTGTTTTTAAGTTACTATTTAAAAAAATCAAAATTCGTGATAAAAAGTGTATGGGTTAACATAACCCTTCTCACATATCTACCTTGCTTTCTCTACATCAGAGTGACAGTCTCTGATTAGCAGTCTGACAAGGTCAGTAAAGGTCACCTGATCTTCCTGTGCCACCTACAAAATTAAACATTCTGATTATGACAGTTTACTAAATAGAAATAATTGTTGTTTAAATTTTTCTTAAACACTGAGGGATCCTGATAAAAATTATGGTAACATAAAAAACAAGATATACTGTTTACAGATACACCTGTTTGCTTTTCGTTTGTGTTTTCTGTAATAATGACAAACAGACCATTAATTCTGTCCTTGTGATTCCCGGGCGTTTCAGTAATTATTTTCTATACTGTCTTTCATTTGAAATGTTGTTTGGTAACTCTTAACTTAGCACTGGATTAAAAACAAGCCAAAGTTTAGTTTCTTTATTTTATAGCAAAGCCACTTTGAGCTATCTGCTTTGTCCACTTGTAAAATAAGTCTAAGAAATTCTAACAGAAAAAAATACACCACAGATACAGCACAAGGACAGACAAAACGAGTAAAGTTATATATTTGCAATTTACAAGTAAAATATCAGATGTATCTTTATAGTATTGCACGAAACTTCGTAAAATATTAATTTGTTCAAATGTATAGTATCAATATAATACAGGACGTTTATGAACATAAGGCCTAAGCGGTAAAAGCAGAGACCTCTTATAGTTCATACCTGGCTATATTCAGAGGTAACGTGTGAAAAGTTCCCTCAGCCTATAAGAATAATTTACAGCTGTAATGCCTCCGTAACTAACTGAGCGTGTAGAGTTTATTCAGCTGCTTATTGCGGACTCAAACCTTGGACCTTCTGATTCCGCAGTATTAAACTACGCTTTAACACTTACATTAATGGCTATTTGATCCAAATCTGCAAACACGCTCGGGTCGCTGTAGATCTCTATCTTATCTATCAGTGGTGGGGTTGGGGGCGGCGGGTGTGTGGGATAAGGAACCAACTCTTCAGTCACGTACCCATCCTTATCGTTCTCATCATAAGCACTCTTGAGCTGAAAAGAATTTAAGTTCTATGGAGTTAAAACCATTCTAAAGAGTCAATTAAATACAACACTTTTTACACTAATATATCGTACCAGTCAAACAAGACAACACAAATACATATTATAATATGCATAAAAATTGCAAGCTATGTCAAATTGGTTACATTCTGTCACTGCAATTTCTTAATGCACTAGCAGTAATTCCAAACATATGCTTGTATTCATATATTATAACTACTTGTTTGTTTTCGAATTTTGCGCAAAGCTACTCGAGAGCTGTCTGCGCTAGCCGTCCCTAATTTAGCAGTATAAGACTAGAAGGAAGGTAGCTAGTTATCACCATCCACCGTCAACTCTTGGACTACTCTCTTCCAATGAATAGTAGGATGCACCGTCACATTATAACGCCCCTACGTCTGAAAGGGCGAGCATGTTTGGTGTAACGGGGACTCGAACCCGCCACCCCTGGATTACGAGTCGAGCTTCTTAATCACTTAGCCATGCTAAGCCTACATTATAGTAATTTTAATTTATATACCAGTACTTCATTGTAAACATATATACAAAGGGTTAACCGTAGTTTATTTTTAAAAAACACAACTAGCGAATTTAAACTTCATAAAAGTTGTTTTAGATTTAATAACATATCTTATATAATCCAGTTACGAGGATTTCGAAAATAATATTCTCTTTTTTTCTACCAGGTAAAAACTGTTTATAAATCGGGAATTAAAAAACAACAACTTCTTACTTACATGAAATTATTATTTCGTTTACTATTATTATTATGTTCTTTATATTTGGATTATAAAACGAATGATAAGACTCTTCCGTTGCGATTGGTCTAGAGAAATCTATAGCCAGTGGTCAACATTTGTTTGTTTGTAGCTAAGCACAAGGCTATATATTAGACTATCTGCCGACGAAGAGCATCAAAACCTAGTTTTTAGCGTTGTAAATCCGAAGACTTACCGCTGTTCCACTGGGAAGGAGGGCTTTTAATATTTGAAGCAAAACAAAATGTGACCCGTCTTCAGTGAAAATGATTCACTTATGTAAAAGTACAAATGTCGTTTTGTGAACAATCTGTAAATGATGGTGTTTGTTTATTTGTTTTGTTATTATGCACAGAGCTACACAAAGGGCTATCTGTGTTCTGCGCAGTATGGAAACCCGGTTTCTAGAAGTATGAATCCATGAGGAAAGCGTTGGTAACGAAGACAAATTGGTATTATTTTCGGATTCAAGAATTACCGTAGAACTGGTGAAAAGTTAAAGACGATATAAGTATCTCAGTGTTACTGGTTTATGCTACTGTAATTGCGAGGCGTGGTGACATGTGGGTGATATGATTCATTAGCACAGTATCGCCACGGTTGAGGGGTGCAAGAGTAACAATGGTTGACCACAGAGAACTCTGATGTTGTCCTGACCTCCAGGGAAATAACGATGTGTCAGCAGACTCGAACCGCTAAAAACCGGGTTTCGATAACCGTGGTGGAAAACCTCAGATAGCAAATTGTGTAGCTCTGTGCTTAATACAAACAATCGATCAATCAGTCGTTGTTCCTAAACAGTACGATGCTGGATTTCATTTTAATGTTAAGTTCTATAGTCTATACCAGTTGTAAAAATCGCTTTGTCCACTTGAGTTAGGAATAATTTTTGTCATTGTTGTTTAATTGACATTAATAGTGAACTTAACTTTTATGTCTACCTGCTTCTGAATAAAAAAAAGAATTAATGAAAATCCTTCTTTCTCATTATTTTATTTAAAGATTTGGCACCATTTTACTGTACATTCATGCGTAAATGCGCGTTATAGCCAAATTGTTTAAAAAAAAACCATGAATCACTTTGGATGCTTTGTGTTTCTATTGGTCCGACATGGCCAGGTGAATTATGGCGTTTGACTCGTAATCTGAGTGTCGCGGGTTCAAATCCCCTTTGCACCAAACATGCTTGCCCTTTCAGCCGTGGGGGCGTTAGAACGATACCATAAATCACACTAATCGTTGGTAAAAGAGTAGTCCAAGAGTTGGCGATGGCTGCTGATGAATAGTTGCCTTCCGTCTAGTCTTACACTACTAAATTAGGGACGGCTAGCGCAGACAGCCCTCCTGTAGCTTTGCGCGAAATTAAAAAACAAACAAACATTGTGTTTTTATTTACTGTACATTTTATGTTTAATAAATTACGAGATTACAAATGTTTTTCATTTTAAATTTTTTACTTTTTTTATTTTGCTGGATTATTTCTCAATTAGTAGCAGCTGTTTTTGTTTTCTCGTATTGCTGTTTGGTTAAAATAAAAAAGAAAATTGTGTACGTTTTGTGTATTTCTCAGCTATTGTTTACCAAAAATAGTTTTAATAGTCTATTAAACTCGAATATACTAGTTTTTATTATTTGCATATAGCATAGCTTGTTTAATATTGATTTGCGAGACTGAAAAAGGACACGCTACATAAACGGTAACTATAGGTTAGTTTAAAACATACTGTTTTGAAATACACATATATATGATAAATAGTCATCATACAATTGAGAAGTAAAGAGAAACAAATAGCATTATTTTCATTTATATTATTGTCTTTTTATATGTTTTATTTTTAAAAAGTAAATTCCTTTGATTAACTCATATTTTATTCCATAAATAAAATGTTCATTCTTAGACAATAGATAAAAAATTTACAAGTTCTACTATATTTAAAGTGTTATCTATTTACATCTTACCCTCGCTAATTCATGCCTTTTTTCATTAATCAACTCGAGCATCTCTTGGCTGTGTTTCTCCACCAGTTCTGCAGTAGCAGCGCGTTCCTGTTCTAGGAGCTTCTTAGTCAAAGATTCCTTCTTCTTGTCCAATTTAATGGTCATATTTTTCTCCAAATTATTTCGCTCCTGCTGGTGTCGAACGGTGAGAACTTTTTCGTCTTCAGTAGAAATCTTTTTCCTCCTATTTTTCATGTCATGCTGATATCTTGAAGTCAGTCTCTCCAGCTCTTTCTCCCACTCTTCCTAGTGAAGTATAATAGCAACATAAAACACAACTGACATGCACTCTGTCTACATAACATGGAGTAATATATGTTAGATTTAGTACAACATGTGAACAGCAGCTTTTATACTTTTAGCGCAGCGCCACTATTGAGTTATGAACAATGGAACATACCTTATATTCGCTGTACTGCTTTTCCTGTGTGTGTCTGTCTAGAAAACTTCATGTGCAGTGAATACCTCTGATGATATTCGACCGAATAAAAAAAATATTTAAATCACGAGTGTTTGAGATAAAAATCCTGCAAACCGGAAACAATACGCTTTCCAGTAAAAAGATACACATATAATATGAATATTTAACAAAGTACTACTAATTAAATTATAATTTATATATATTAAAGGATTTTTTGTGGTAGAATGCTAACGCTATAGAGTGTGTGTTTTCTTATAGCAAAGTCACATCAGACTGTCTGCTGAGCTCACCAAGAGGAATCGATCCCCTGATTTTAGGGTTATAAATCCGGAAATATACCGCTGTACTAGCAGAGGGATCATAATGCAATAGAAATACATTACATAAACTGCTTCATTTCACGTTACTTGTAAATGCTTATTTATTTGACATAGGTTTACCGGCGAGTAATTATTTTCAATGCTGTACGTTAGATTTTATGACACAAATAGGCCACAGTAAATATTTTTCTTACTTGGATTTGTTGGTTAATATTCGTTTCTTCTTCTACACGTTTTTTTGCAAACTGCCGATAGAGGTCATCCTCTTCAGCACGATGTCTCATTTCAAGATGTCTTTGCGTATCTTCATCCTTTTAAATAAAAAAAATTGCAGACATTTTAAAACAAAAAGTATGGTTTAAGCTTAAACAATAAAATAATATTTCAACGTGTATTTACTTCAATAATTTACAAAGTGTGAAAACTTGCACTATATGATTAGAAATACAAAGTAATTAGCTGGACAATTTTACATACTGTAGCATACATTAAACGACTTCAATCCGAAAAAATGAGTTCTAACAAGTACTGGAATAAAATATTTTAAAAGAACAGGCTTGTAACTTACATAATTCAAGAACACTGACTGACTTGTAATTGCTATAAACTGCAGTAAATTTTTCTTTTTCACAAAATTGTACGAATTCTATTCGGTTTCTTCTGAATTTATTTTTAGATATATGAAAACGGATTTATCAAACTGAAACAGAAGTAATGAAACGCACTAGTGTGCTGGAAAACTGACTTTGCAAAGCAAACAAATAAAAACACAGTAACAAAACCACGAATATAATGAAACTCGTGTTAAAACATTATTTACAGGAATCCAGCCGCCTGATTCATACCCTCTGGAATCTACCAATTACATAGATTAATACATTCGAGAAAATGTAGATGCGTTGCCCATCAAGACAGAAATTTATTCTTCTCTTCCCCCCCCACACATATAAAATTAACAAACAAAAGACATGCAGCGCCATCATTTTTTTAAAGGCATAAAGTAGAAAGTAACGTGTTGAGAATCATCCATTGTTTCTTACTCCAAAGAATTATTGTACTGGCTAAATGATATCACTCCGTGAATACTTTGCTAAAATAATAAATAGTCTAAATAGTCTAAAATAATATTTTTTGTGCATATTTGCAAATATCACTAAATTGTGATATTTCGCGAATATTTTATTCTATAGAATAAATTATATTCTTTTGTGCATGTTTTATAAGTTTATGACGCAGAAGTGACAACTCAAATCGACATTAATTTAACGTCAAATGAAAATTATATCATTGAGAAATATAAAATATTTTTCGCAAGATGGCGTAGTAACCGAGTACTTACACCTTAACAAACAAAAAAAAAAAGAGGTAAAATTTACAAGTATACAAACATTTATTTTTTATATGTTATGCATGATTAACAGCAATATTAGTCATCTGCTACAAATAAGGAGAAATATGAGTGTTCTTCCTTGGTAGACAAAGAAAGTGCATTTACGTGAAACACACTATTAATCGAGTGATCACGTGCCAAGAATGTTTATATGCGAAAGAATGCGGAAATGAGACATGTTATGGCCTAAGGCCCGACAGTCCTAAGTACAACCGTGTAAATCTGATTTCTAAACGGAATTTAACTATTGGCTCATGGAAAACGTGGGAGTGTTGTAATTTTTCTTGGTAGGATTACTCCTCTCTATTGATTCCAGTTTGTACGTCTCATGTTTCATCAATATTCATCCAAACTGTCTATTTAAACGAAACATTGGAACATTTCACTAGACGTTTCATAAAGATATAGCGAGAGTTAATAGGCGCGACACGTTATGATTAAAGTTTATTAAATAATTTTATGTAGATAATATATGGAACTCAAATTAACCTAAAATAATTAGTAAAGTAGAAAAATATAGACACAGTGCGAATAGCATTATGATACAAGCGTCTCAATATTTCGATCAACAGCTTAGCAGTAAAGTAGTAATAAAACACGTTCATAAACAAGCCAAACCAAATACACTTTATTATATATATGTATATAAGACAAGCGTATTATACTGTTATACTGTAAACAATATAATTTCAGACTGGACAAATAAGCTTTAAAAAGGTGACACACGAAGGTAGAAAGTATGCAATTGAGAGGAATTTGGAACAAAAGTTTGCAACTGGGAGAAGTTTGGAAGGAAGTGTACAATACACAATGGAGACTATCGCCACGTAGTACAATGAGTATCCGAAAATCGTTTTATCAAAAATGTTTATTTTGACTCACGTATTTGCTTGAAATGTATAAAAAATAGGTCGAAAGGAATTATGTTTGTTAATCTAATTTTAAAACTGATATTACAGTTATCCCCTATCAACCTGCCGATTTTGGAGAAACGACAAAGCAGGTGTTGTACTCATAAAAGAACTTTGTTCTACGAAACTTATAAAAGATGTTCAAATACCTCAAATAGAAAAAAACACGTGGAGATGTCACATTACCTTATTAAAATTAAGCACAGCGTAAAACGAAAGCATTACCTAAGTCATGAATAATCTTACATGATTTAATCTGTACACGTTCAACGGAAGCGGAAAGACAAGTCAGAGTTCAGTTCTACAACAGCTTGGCATTTATCCAGGAAATCTGAGGTAACTCCATTTGTAAATAAACATGCATGAAAAAATTGTTTTTTCCCTGAAAAAAGTTTCTACTCAGCGAATTTAGCTAATAGTCAGAAAGTAAAGATTGTGCATCTGTAATTATTCTCAGTTTTGGCCATAGTGTAGTTAAGTGGTTTGGGTTGGAGACCAGTTCTGCTAAACACTCTTCGAATATTTAGTTATAGATGTGTTATAAGAGTAACAGTCAACCCAACTATGTACTTGGTTATGAGCAGCCATTTGCTGTGGCGATTGCTGCCTACCGCGGCTTCTTCTCCAGCCCGCATTTACAATGTAGAGGTGGTTATGCATAGGGACCTCTGATCTGGCCATTCAACCCGTTGTGTACACGAGGTAAGGTGTTGTTCAGGTGAACAGGCAAAAAACTTCTCAGTTCTAATGACTTAAGAGCATTTCATTTCCATAAATCGAAGTCAGTTTTCTATCTCTTTTTAATGTAATTGATGTCACTGACTAATACTCGATCTACTCGTAGAATTATAAAATTTAATACTTATTTGCCATTAGTATTTAAAGGAAATAATTGTATTTAAATAAATGGCCCCATACTTGAAATCCATTATTTCCTGGTTGATTATTACATTTTTTTTTTTTTAATCAAACATCAGCTAGAAGTTATGGGAAACGTTACTGTAACACATTAGGTACAACCCGGCTAAAAATTGATTGTTTATTGTCATTTATTTATTGTTTAATTTCGCGCAAAGCAACACGACGGCTATCTGCGCTCGCCGTCCCTAATTTAGCAGTGTAAGACTAAAGGGTAGGCAGCTAGTCACCACCACCCACCGCCAACTCTTGGACTACTCTTTTGTCAAATAATAGTGAGATTGACCGTCACATTATAACGCCTCCACGGTTGAAAAGGCGAGCATGTTTGGCGCGACCGGGATGTGAACCCGTGACCCTCAGATTACGAGTCGCATGCCTTAACACATGCCGGGCTCACTGAAAATCGGATATAAAATAATAGTTAAATACGTCGACGTTACGCAGGCGTTAACCAGATATAATGGTAACCCTTTCAAAACTTCATTCTGTTATTGTTTTGGAGCCCTACTCTACTTAAATTAATATGCACAACCTGTAGGGAACTGTTTACGATCGAGTAAGTATACTTCATTCATCAGGTTGCAAGACTAATGTCATTGTTCGCCATCTTAGTGTGAAACTTGCCGTTCGTCCAAACAGGTTACTCGCCAATATAATGTACGAATTTTAACACAGTTCATTCCCTACAGTATATTCTACTATTAAGTGCAAGGGCGTTGAAAGCTGGTGCATACTAGTGAGAATTACAAAAATGTGGTGTGACGACTTCCGATATCGTGACGTGACCTACTTTGTTAGAACAAGGTATGTACAAATACACATATATTAAAAAGAGCTAGATTTTCCTAGTACGTGATATTAAACGAGATAGTTTTGATCTAGACTAGAAGGTAAGACCAATACTGGACAACACGAGCATGAAACAGTTTTATAGGTTTTAAAATAGTACATATTTAACAACTTATTAAAACTGATTGTATTATATTACTGCATCGTTCTAGGTCAACGTTAAATGCTTATTTATAGACATACGCAGGTGAGAGAGAGAAGTATTGCTAATAAACGTAAGAAATGTCTTGTGAAAAAAAATACATAAATAGTAACATAAGCAGAAATAACAGTTTACGAACCCGGTCTTGGTTAATTGAGAATCTTTCCGAATGCTAGTAGTGCATGTTGAAAGCACGTGATATCTGTGTATTGATAATTTGTTACTAAGACGCATTGTTTTTAAGCAAGCAAATGGACCATTTCGCACCAAGTTCAATAGATAAACCGAACCGCAACAACTAACCCTAACGGAAGATGTCGTCGACCTCACTTGAGTATTTAGGCCGTACAGAATATCCACAGATAAACTAGTTTTACTAGTATTGTATCATCCTCTCATTTGTAAAACATTTAGGGCCAGTGTGAATTGTTTTTAGTGTTTATTGTTTAAGTGCACATAGATGGAACAAGGAAATACGACACAATATTAACAATTACAAGTTACAATCTATATGCCTCCGTGTTTCACTATGAAACAGAACAACATATTTTTTTTTGATAACTTTTAACTTTAAAAATCTGAGGCGCATTTTCAAATAAAAAAATTTCTAGTTGATACAGCCACAAGCTTTGTTTTCTTCTTTTTGTCTTGTAGTATTACGTATTAGTAATTTTTACTTAATGTTTATATATTCACAGGTTTTTTTTTTATTTCACGCGAAGCTACAAGAAGGCTATCTGCGCTAGTCGTCCCTAATTTAATAGTGTAAGACTAGAGGGAACGTAACTAGTCATCATTACCCACCGCCAACTCTTGGGCTACTCTTTTATCACCGAATAGTGGGATTGATCGTATCATTATAAAGCCATCACGGCTGACAGGGCGAGCATGTTTGGTGTAATCGGGATTCAAACCCGCGACCCTCAGATTACGAGTCAAACGTCTTAACCCACCTGGCCATGCTGGACCTATATATTTACAGTGAATGCTGTTTACACTACGTTCTGCTTAAACTTACCGTGTTAATTAAAGGTGTTGTATGGCCCGGTATGGCCAGGTGGTTAAGGCAGTCGACTCGTAATCCGATGGTCGCGGGTTTGAATCTCTATCACACCAAACATGCTCACACTTTCAGTCGTGGGGGCGTTATAATATGACGATCAATCCCACTATCTGTTGGAAAAAGAGTAACCCAAGAGTTAGAGGTGGGTGGTGATGACTAGCTGCCTTCCCTCTAGTCTTACACTGCTAAATCAGAGACGGCTAGCACAAATAGCATTCGTGTAGCTTTGTGCGAAATTCAAAAACAGAACAAAAGATGTCGTTTTCCGTCTTAGCATTACATGTCAGCGTAGTTTACTTTCAATTGGTGCCAGTTTCAGTTGTGACACGTGACGTTGTGACGGCTGAATTGTTTAATTAGGTTAAGGATCACTTTTATGTTATAAAAAGGAAGTGATTCCTTATTGTGATGAAAGGCACGTTTTTTCATTTATTCTCCAAGTCTTGTGTGATTTGACAGTTTTACTACACAAAATCTATTCACAGCCAAATCTAATTTGTTTTTCTTAAATTCCGAGTGCTCATACAAAAACATCACATCTGTATTATTTTTAAAATCGAATCTTAGTAAATTGCAAAAACTAAAAAAATAAAAAATTAAGGAAATTTAATATTGTTTTACAGAAGAGTGAAAATATTTTAAGGCCTTTCACACTGTTACTTAATAAATAGATTCAGAGTACCAGGATGGTCTTATTTCATGTAAATTTCACCACACAAATTCTTGTCAACTATTTCATAACGAAGAAAATGCTTGAAAGGCATTTGACTTCGAATTAACTCTCTAGATCTGGCAGCAAACTATTGTATACAAAATATAATTGGTCGTGTTAAGTAACTAGTTCATACCGTGATCAGCTAAAACCTGTAATTTTAATCTGTGCCGGCTTTCATAAGCCGCTGATACAGAGAAGTTCGTTGCATAGAAGTTTATAAGTTCGTGTTTGTGTGCGTAATTGTAACCTACTATAAGCTGTTTTGTTTGATTTGAAGTCCGCGCAAAGCAACACGAGCGCAATCTGTGCCAGTCGTCCCTAATTTAGCAGTAAAAATGTAGAGGGAAAGCAACTGGTCATCACTCCCTCCCCACATCGCCATTGGGCTACTCTTTTACCAACTAATAGTGGGATTGATGATCTTTACATTGTAATGCCCTAACGGCTGAGAGGGAGAGCATATTTGATGGGACGGGGATTTGAATCTGCAACCATCGGACTGTGAGTCTAGCGCCCTAACCACCTGGTCATGTCGGACCCCTCAAAGTATGTAAGCCATTTTATCAGATAGTAGAAAACTATATCCTTAACCTCTTCATGGTACGAACCTTTTTTTTTTACATAAAGCGAGCACTTATATTTCTATTATTACTTCCAGCTCATATCGCCAGTTATCGTTTCGTAGTTCATTCTGTGTAATATAGCCCATACATAAGTTGTTTAGTCTGATTGAAAGGAAATTTTTATTATACACAAAAGGTAAGTATGTTTATGGAATATATATAATTACAAATAAATAACTTGATTTTTATGTCACTTAATCTTTAAAAGCCCATCAGTTATCCTCGTAATTTTATGCGCCTATTAAAACATCCAGCCAATCAAATAAGTCCCGAAATAAATAAATAATTTCCATTTCAGTGAAATGTTTTGCTGTTCAGTTTACTACGTAGTAAAACAGGTGGTCTGCCTAGTAGCATGACCTTCAGCGATGGATGTAGCTTTGGCTGGTAGATACAAACAGTTCCGCCCGACCCCTACAAACAGTAACAAAAAGCAACTTAACTGTAGACATGCTTACAAAATATTCTGTACGACTGAACTTTAGTTCCATTCACAAACCTATTTTGTAATAACGCTGCTACAACGTCCCTGTGTTGGAAGAGGGGATTATCATGGGGTAACTGAATCACAAATAATTTAGTCACAAACTTCGAAACCTTCTTTTACACATACACATAACTTTGATTTCTTTTTGTACTTATATTGAAATATATAGCCTAGATTTTTCTGATATATGTTGTATTAAACCATTATAGTATACTGATAAAACCCCATTTTGATTCTAGAAGCATTATAAACTAAATTACACCCATAGTTAAAAAGCATACAACCCTGATAAGGCTACATGGAGTTAGAGAGGGGAGTATGAAGGGTGTCACTAATTTACGCCTACATCAAAGTATGCGTACACATTTTAAACAGATTTTTACCAATTGCTACTGCCAGCAGTGTGTTTACGACCTAAATTCTGACTTCTGTTTGTGTTCGTTGGGAGGAAGTATTTTTGTAACTCATGTATTTAAGAGACTCGTCCCTTATATACGCAAAAACGGATCGTTTGGGTTCAGAAAACATTCTAAATAGAAGAGCGAACAACGTTTCGACCTTCTTCGGTCATCGTCAGGTTCACAAAGAAAGAGATAACTGACCGGAAGCTGACCCCATGTTTGATATAATTTATATTGGTTTATTTTGGGTTTAAGTTGTTGTATAAGTAAGGCTTCTTTAATTTTGCGTTTGTTTATGTTTTTTCTTTATTTAGTATTTGAGTGTTTTCTATGGTTATGTTGTGTTTATTTGACTTGCAGTGTTCGAAAACGTGTGAAGATGACTTATGTTCTTTGAATCTGGTTTCCATAAACAAACGCAAAATTAAAGAAGCCTTACTTATACAACAACTTAAACCCAAAATAAACCAATATAAAGGAACGCCATTATACCTATATTAATATTATAGATAAAATTATATATTCAAACATCTAACCCTGCCCTCTACATTGCGACACTCAGTTACACAGCCCCTTCCAAACATGTGGTCAGCTTCCGGTCAGTTACCTCTTTTTTTTGTGAATCTGACGATGACCGAAGAAGGTCAAAACGTTGTTCGCTCTTCTATTTAAAATATTTTCTCAACCCAAACGAGCCTTTTTTACATATATAATTCTCAACAAGTGGGTTTCTCGACATCACTGAAGACTCGTCCCTTGTTCTGAATCCCTAGCTCCATCACAAGCACTAGAAGTTTTCATTGGTAAATAGGAGAGAACGTAAGAATAGATTTAAGAGATAATGTGTTTTATTTTCTTCTTCAGTTCTTGACTGGAGAGAATGTTTCAGAAGATATCTTAATGTCGTTAAATACAATGTTTCTTTCTAAGTGTCCACGTAATGGTGCATACAAATGTTTTATATGCTCCTGTCTTTTTATTGTTATCAATATTCAGCAAAATAATTCACAAAGTTCCTTTCAAAATATTTAAAGTGCCTTTAGTTAGGTTCATAATGAGTGTGTTATTATTTGAAAAGTATATGAACGATAACAATGAGAGGTTAACGTTTTGGCTTAATTAAACTCATGCTGCTTGGTCAGTGATGTCAAACCAATAGAGGGCGCTATGATAGAGACGCGTCGCGGTTTTCTTTGTATGTTGGCTCCTAAAATTTCACTAGAATACAATTGTAACAGTACTGCGGAAAGTGCATACAAAAACAAATTTGTGGAGATTGTACATGTATGGAAACAAGTTTTAACATTGTTACCCACAGTCTAGGCATTTTTATCGTAAATAAGAATAACATAGTATATGAGAAATTCAAATAGCCAATAGGTTTTAAATCAAAAAC
Organism: Carcinoscorpius rotundicauda; assembly: GCA_011833715.1. NCBI lineage: Eukaryota > Metazoa > Arthropoda > Merostomata > Xiphosura > Limulidae > Carcinoscorpius > Carcinoscorpius rotundicauda. Next base: position 108,724,037 of record CM022393.1, read on the forward strand.
ATAATTTTTTAAGCCCTGGGGTATTAAGGGTATTAAAGATGGCAATAAATAACGGTACACCGAATAATCAGATTACAAAAAACATTTAAGACTATTTTTACCACTCTTGGTAATAAAGTTCCTAAAATTTCAAATATTATCATTTTCTGTCTTTTCTCTTGCTGTTGTTGTTGCAAAGAAACTAACGTTTATTCTTTTTTATTGTTGTTCGTTTTGAAATCAAATGCGTATTCGTCAGACAAATCTCAGCCATTTTATTGGGAACTAAATATCTTAAGTCCTCCAGATTATCGCTAAGTGGAATTTTAAAGTTGATTTTTCCATATGGTTAAATTAGAACGGGAAAACAGAATAGTAAATTAATATAAATTTGTAATCACGTAATGTTGAAATGACTGTTTACCAATCAGATTACTTTTTGCTTTAACATCACTTTGTGCTGTTGGAACAGTTTTGAGTATTATTGGTTGATCGCCCATTTTATGTCACTCGGGCTACTCTTACTTTAAAGCTTTAATAACGTTTAAAGGTACCCAATTTTACGTTAAAACGACTTTGATTTTCTTTATGCATATTTTAATACAAGTACATGTTTTCAACGATAGGTGATACCTTATGTACGAAGATTGTAGCAACGTTTGTAGTCCAACTTATAAAGGAAAGATATACTCGTTGAAGTATGATTTATTTTTCAATACAATTCCCTTGTGTCTCCTGATGCTCTATGGCTATTATGCCCTTTACAATGAACTCTTTTTCTTCCTGGTCCTCAGTCCATGGTTAGACAGTATTGTTAAAGGTCATCATCACTTAAATATTTGATCTCTTCGAAATATTGTGAGGATAAGGAAAATTGAAAAATTGAAGTTGAATTTGGTGAGATGGGAGGAGTGATTGAGAACTCGAACCAGCTTCATGGGTAGCATTCAAAAGAACACGTAATTTACGAGATGATGCATTGTTCTGATTGAACAGAAATCCTTTTCTTTAGCAATACTCTTCACCTTTCTTTTATTTTTAGGCGCATATTATTGATTAAGGATGCATAGTAATTTTCTCTAACTATATGACCCATTTCCAAATAATAAAATACTAAAACATCTTTGGCATCCCAAAAACTTATCATGATCCTTGCAGCAAAGGGTTGTGACTTGAACTTCTTTGGTGTGTATGAATTTGGACGTTTTTACTGCACACCTTGCATTTTTGTCTATAGGTGGACGTGGAGGACCCACGTTTCGTCCATATTACGAATCTATTGAAACCTTTAGAGTTGACATTGGTTTTCAACAACTGGGATCAATTTCTGCTCATGTGACAAAGTTGAAACCCATCTAACACTAAACTCACTCATATTTAAAGTGTCACTTAAAATGCTTGCTACAATACTTTTATCGATTCCCACTTCCTTTACTAGCTTCCTAACGGTAATCATGCTAACATATGTAATCAAATCATGAACTTTATCTACAATTTCTATTGTGATTAATGTCGATCGGTGACCTGAATTTACATCATCTTCATATGACTGTTTATTGCACTTAGCTCACACACAACTTTTTCACTGGTAGATTTCTTGCGATGTTATTTTCTTGTTAAAAAGTGTGTGATCACATGCGAAGTTCGATATTCTCTGTGATGTTTAACACTTCTCACTTCTTTCCTTCAGAAATCAGCAATGCATAAGATAAGCTCGTTTGGCTATACGTTGCGAGTTGTTTACTCGTAAAAAGTTTCAAACTTGTTATTTGTAAAAAAAACAACTCAGATTCTAGTTGCTTTTGTGTATTGTTTTTAGTTCAGGCGACGAACATTTCGGATAACCCTTATACGTATGTAGATTACAAACTTACAACGACTGAGGGCTATAAAAAACATATTTCATATATTTTTATATAAATATATTCTAAAAAAATGTACAAGTATGAACCTAAACGAGGATACGAAACCATACACAATAAAAATGTTGCACTAAATCCTGAACGAGAGCATGAAAACAAACACGAATGACAATATTGTATGGAATCCTGAAGATGAATAGGAAATCACACATGGACGATAATACTGTTTTACATCCTGAATTACATGATGACATCATACATAATGGTAACTTTATTTACCATCTACATACAAGTTAAAGAAATGAAACATAAGCTTAAACTTCGTGATGAAACAAACTAAAACTAAATAATTACACATGCTTTTACAAGTCAGCTACTGGACGATTTACATTATAATCATTTCTTTATTGCAATGGCTTCACGATCATGTTCTACCTGCTCATTGTCAAAGACACTAAAGAATCAATAAGAAGAGATAAGAAAACAGTAGTTCGACCCAGTTGTTGTTTATCAGTAGCGGTTAAACGGATAATTTGTTTATTGAAGATCATTCCGGGGTGAAGGAAATACATGTAGTGTTTATCAAGAGATAAGACCTGGCCTGGCCAGGTGGTTAGAGAAGCGTATTAGAATCGTTGTTACATCAAATATGTTCACCCTTTCAGTCGTAGGGGCGTTATAACGTTATGGTCAATCCAACTGTTCGTTGGAAAGAGAGTATCCAAGAGTAGAGAGAGGGCAACTAGTTAACACCGTCAGCTGAAAACTTGGATTACTCTTGTTAGGCAAACGATTTCAAGTGCGAAACATAATTTTTATTTTACTTTTGCTGTAACGGAGCGCAAACAACAGAACTCAGTCACGCGAACCACTAGGCAGCACTCAGCCCAATCTTTTCCAAAATTTGTGCAACTTGTAAGATACGTGAAGAAACCTTTCTCTGAATAAGTCTTGTCTTTCAGATCTTTAATTAAAGATATTTATTGTCAGACAACATAAAGTACTATTGCATACTCTTCGCAAATTCAGTACAGACCAAAGGAAATCAACCATATTTCAACTACTTCCGCGAGACGTATAAATATCAGCTCAAAGACTGCATCAGATTACTTAAAAACAAGCAAAAAGCTGACCGATTATTAGTTTAAAGATAAATAAAATTGTGTTAGAAAAAACACTTTAAAATGTAGTTCACAACCCAAATATTTACATTCAAGTGACAAAGACTTGTTTCTTAAAATTTATTTTCAATTCTTCCGAGTTTTCTTCATCAGATATCTTTACATGCGTCGCTTATATCATGATAAGATATAAGTAAAGATCTAACGTTAAGAACTTTTGAAATGAAAGACACGCCGCTGTATCTCTTGGAGGAGGGGACAAGCTGACTGGAATATGACAAACAGCAGTAATTACAGTTATTCCAACTCATAAGGGACTCGCAGACTACCGAAGAATTACGCCCTCTCCATAACATGACTGAACGGGCATAATTTTATTGTTGTGAAAATGATTCTAAAACGGAATCATATGAGTAGAAAACAATGCTCTTCTATTAGGATAGAGGTCGATTTTTTACGCAGGAGAAGGGACATACTCTCTGGTAGAGACATCTCATGCATGTTAAACTGGAGGCCAAACCAATTCATCAACGATGACATCGTAAGTCAAGAAGCAGCTAATCTCTGAAGAATGTTATAAAAGGTAATTGGATCATATAAGTCATGCGTTGAACTGGATACCCTTTATTTTGTAGGTTAGACAAAGGGCATGGCTTTCTAGCACTATATGTTTTCCGTGAAAAGAAAAAAAAAAGAAGCGGATATCCATGACATATGGCCATAGATTATGCAAGGACGAATGAAAGCTTTGTAAGAATAAATTAGAAGAGGTGGATTCAAACTTCACGTGTTTCAAGCCAGACATTGCCAAAAGTGAGTCGTTGTGCGACCTTGAAGTTGACAGTTGTAAGGTGAGCCTTCCATATCAAATGTTTATCGTAGACGACACCCAAGTATTTCAATGTGTTAGATAACTGCACGAAAACATTATATATGTGAAATTAAAAACATCAGAATTTCGTCATGGCAATAATTATATCAATACTTTTATAAGCAAATATAATGATGTGTACTAGAATAAGTAGGTGAATTGTAATTATTAAAACATCTTATTTAAAGTATTTACAAATTATAATTAAGGTAAGGATAATTAATAATAAAAATGATATGTTTTCCGAAAGGGAGAACAAGACCGGATGGAGGGATAACCTGTGTTAACTACTCGCATCAATGTACAGTAGTGTGTTGTCAGCCAGTAGGCATTAAAGTGACTTCACATAAGGGATGCTTAACGCTGCAATTTGTGCTGCTGTAACGTCAGTAAAAGATGCGCATGCCATGAATCACGAGAACAGTTGTTTTGAATTAAGCACAAAGCTACACAATGGGCTATCTGTGCTCTGCCCACCATGGGTATCAAAACCCGGATTTTAGCGTGTACGTCCGCAGACATACCGCTGAGCCACTGGGGGGCAAATATTTAATAATGAGCTATCTCTCTCTCTGTATATATACATTAGACTTTAATTACTGAAATTTATTTGCATAATGTTCAGATGATGTGTGTGTTTTTCGTATAGCAAAGCCATGAAGGGCTATCTGCTCAGCCCACCGAGGGGAATCGAACCCCTAATTTTAGCGTTGTAAGTCCGGAGACATACGGCTGTACTAGCGGGGGGCCACGAGAACAGTTATGCACTCTGTAAACTACAAAACATCCATGACACATGAATTTCAAAAGTAAAAAATAAAGACATTTGTTACTCTTATTCTTGAAACAAAATACTTTCAGGAACCCTGCGAAAGTACTTCTAGTTTATTTGATGATTTTAGCACCAATTAATTAATAATAATATTTTTATTATCACTTAGAAGAGCTGGCAAAGAAGCATGCTAATTACATATGCTGCATGGCCAGGTCGGTTAAGTCGTTCGACTCGTAATCTAAGGGTCGCGGGTTCGAATCCCCGTCACACCAAATATGCTCGCCCTTTCAGCCATGAGGGCGTTATAGCATGACGGCCAATCCCACTATTCGTTGTTAAAAGAGTAGCACAAGAGTTGGCGGGTGTGGTGATGACTATCTGCTTCCTCTCTATTCTTACACTGCTAAATTAGGGACGGTTAGCGCAGAAAGTCCTTGAGTAGCTTTGCGCGAATTAAAAAATAAGCAAACAATTTCAATAAGAATTCCAAAAGTCTGAAAACGTAATTAATATATATAACGGATGAAACTAATAAATATTAAGATACGGTAATAACGTTCACATTCACTTGATTATAATTGTGTTTCTTCGAAGCAACACCAGTGTTATCAACTATATATTTGCATTACTAAACCTGTCGTTGAGGATTTCTTGTGTGGGACAACTTGTTAAAATAATTCGTAGACAAAAGTTTCCTTCAAAGTTTGTTTATCGTTAGTACAAAAACACATAGTGTTGTTTTCGTCTATAGTCAATGGGGGTATTAATTTCTACGAAACTATGTAAAAGTTTTCTTATAAACAAACAAAATGACACATATATAGAAAAAGGTATGCTGAAAACGGATATTTGAAAATCCCACTGTAATTTGAAAGAAGTTTCTTTCATTGATGTCATTGATGAAAATTAAAGGTACTGATGGGATTTCTCTAGTTTCCTTTTTCGGTATATACAGTATTATACATAAAGTCTGTGTACTTTCACTTATTACTTGCATACTTAGGACAAAGTCAGAAACACTAACTATCTATATTAATAATTGCTAAAATATTAATTCTAAATTTGCTTTAAAACGAATAAGTGAATCATATAAATGATTTGTAACTTTCATAAACCTATCACCATGCATCTGCTAGTACATATACCATAAGACATTTTTTGGCGCAAAGTTAAAAATGGGATAAATAAATTGTGCTCACAGCAGGGATCGAACATCTGAGTATTACTGCTGAGGCATCACTAGCGCAGAAGAGAAAATAAGAGTCTCCAATAATTATTTTTGTCTTATAACAAACTATTGTTATTAAATTGTTTTACTATGCACTATTTAATTATTGACAACTTTTATTGAACTAGTTGAGCATAAACTGTTTAATGTAATTTAGTTTTATTATGAGGTTTCTTTATATTTATTGTTCTAAAATATTTCATGTCTCTTCACATTCGTCGTCCCGCTTCACAAATCTCAACATTTAATATTAGATATAACGCTACGATGTTAGAAGATTATGGAAGATGGTAAATAATGAAACCAGTAGTTCTAATATTTGTAATAAGAATCATGATAGACTGTAAAGCCTGAAAAACAAGGGTGGATATAAAATGCAATTTTAAAACAATTTTTAACAACCTAATTAAAAGAAATATGGAAAAAACAACACCAGGGGCTTGGTGTTGATGTTATCAAGAATATTAGATCTGTTACCGAGCTGCCATATTTACTTAGGACAGATACACTCCAGCCATATGAACCGATCAAGTAAACACATTTTGTTTTGTAAGTCGAACCAGTGAGATGTTCTTTTCTACATTTTGTTTCATTATTCACAGACATTAGATTGCAGTTTTTATCAATATTTGTTGCTACTGTTTTTTTTCTCTTTGTTTCTGCAGAGCTACACTCTATAGGCTCTGTCCACTGCAAGAAATCGAATTCAACATCTTAGCCTTGTAAGTCTGGAAACTTACCGCTGACAAACGGAGGGACTTTTTTCAGCAACAATCTTCCAGTGCTTCTGTTTACTGACTTTCAGTCAGTTAAGACGTTTGGTTCAGAATATTCTCAAAAATTTCCAGAAACGGGTGTTTGATTTTAAACTGAAAGATTACAAGGATGGCAGCTATCAACAGCATCCACAGCCAACTCTCGGGTTAGACTAATCTACTATTACTGTTAAAAATATTAATACTCAAATACAAATGATATTTTTTATCTCTCATTCTACAATTTGTAAACAATACCGTACACCTACGGAAACAAAATTTAAAGCAACTTTTTTACGACATTCGATAATACTGATTTGCATTGAAAATCATGTTAAACTGTAATTTTTGTTTTACATTTCTTTTATTTTTTGTCGGTTACAAATTTAATGTTAGGGTGAAAGTATAAAAATACACAAATTATCGTGTTTGTTACTGCACACATTAGGCCTAAGCTACTAATTTACAACAAGGAGGCAAAAACAAAATTATGATACTCCGTTAGTTTTCGTCATTTAAAATTATAATTTATCCCTCATGTTGAAAATTTAGAGATAAAAAAGATAAAATTAACAAAAGTATTGATGACAAAGTTTATTATGAGCAGTATGTTTTGTTTGTGTTTTTAATATCGCGTAAAGCTACCCGAGGGCTATCTGCGCTAGCCGTCCCTAATTTAGTAGTGTAAGACTAGAGGGAAGACAGCTAGTCATCACTACTCACCGCCAACTGTTGGACTACTCTTTTACCAACGAATAGTGGGATTGACCGTCACATTATAACGCCTCCTCGGCTGAAAGAGCGAGTATGTTTGGTGTGACGAGGATGCGAATCAGCGACCCTCAGATTACGAGTCGCACGGCTTAACACGCTTGGCCATGCCGGGCAAAGTGGTAGATAACAGGCATTGTGATTATCTTAAATTTAGCAACATGCGACTAACAGAATCTACAGTTTAGTTTTAAGCCATTTTGGTTGATTATGAAATGTTTATAAAATTTATGAGTCTAAATATTTATATAACATTAGTTTTTGTAACCGCATGAACTATGTAAAAAAAAATAATAATAAAAGTAAAAAAAGTATAAAGGATGTAAAAGCATCAGATGGAATTATAAATTGTTATTACATTTGAAAAGACGCTTTGGAGAAATAACTCATTGTGCAAAAAGTGGACAGCTAAAAGTGAAGAGTGGCTGGAAACAGAAAACACGTAACTCCATGTTTATATTCCATCTATATTAAAATATTTTCCAGTAGTCGCACCAGCAAGTTAGTCAGTCTTATGAGTCTGACTTTATTGTAAGCTTGGTTTATAATGCAGAAGCACGTGCTCTATTGTGTAATTGACCTAGACTCGCGGAAACGACAAATGAACGTGTCGCCCGTGAGGGATCAGTCGAACATGCAAAGAAGCAGCATTCTCCAACATAACCTACAACCACGGACATCTACAAAGATTAAACAATATGTGAGACATTTATGAAAGGATTTACTAGTCGAATGTTTAGGGAAGTGTTCATTACAGCTAAGCCTAGATGTATTCATCAGACCCCTTTTAACATCAGGCAACAATAAAATACATTGAAGCTTGTACATTATCCTTAAAGTTTAGTTAACGCCTTTTCAAGAGATAATGGTCCACATATTTTGCAACTGGTGGAATACTGACGGGAGTATATATAAATATAAGAAGCAGGGGTTTGTATATACTTTCCAGAGAACAACTTAGTTGTTGTATTCTCATGGGATGGTTTACAAGTATAAGAACCAATTAATAAATAAGATAAAACACAATTTGAAGTACGTACATTACAAGACAACAATCTTGATTGAAGTAATTACAGCACAACAACGTCGACTGAAGTAAGTACATTATAAGACAACAAGCTCGATATTGCAAAAAGCACAGTCAGTTTATCCATTAACAGATCTAGGAAAAGTCAATTTTTGTTCTTTGTTCACATTTATGTTTCAATGTCTTTATTTAATGCCTTTGTCAAAAGTTTTTAATCGAGTTTTGTACTTTAATCCAACTTGGCAACAAACAATCGGTATATTTTAAGACAAACATTTTTTAAATCTTTTTTTGATTAAAAATACCATTAAGCCTTTTATTCAAGAACGAGCAACTATAGAGCTTTTTTTTTCTCATTTGGCTAATCGACATTTTTTCATTGTTTTCTTCATCTCCAAGAAATTAATTTTTACATAGGCAAGTTCTATTATGCATATGATTGTTCATAAAGATCTTAATCATATATTTATTTAATTTAAAAAACAAAAGATATAATATTCATCAACATTGGCAGTGAAATTATATTTCAGGTACTTATTGTTAAAAGCATAAAATAGATATCGTTCCAAAAGTTGTTTGTTTGTTTTGAATTAAGCACAAAGCTACACAATAGGCTTTCTGTGCCATGCCCACCACGGGTATCGAAACCCGGATTTTAGCGTGTAAGTCCGCAGACATACCGCTGAGCCACTGGGGGGCCCAAAAGTTGTGAAAATATATTTTAAATTTTTATAAGTATAGAAGCCATGGGAAAATCAATGTTTTCACGTTTTAAACTTCATAAAGCTGACCTCTTAAGGTAACTAAAATCTATATTAATGACCACCAAATGTAAACACCTAATTTAATAAGTACAATTTTCTAGATTATGCTATTTTTCCACGGCAGGATTCATGTATTTGCTGGTTAACCACCTCAGGCGAGTATCCTGTACGAAATCGTTTCGGCAGCCATGCTGTGGTCATCACCAGAAGGTTACTGACACTTGTTGGGAAGCATCGGTCGTAGCGAAACAAATTCCCGAGAATAACAAGTTCCGTTTCGATGAGTTAACTATGTTGCCTCTAGTGTATCAACCCAAACGGGTAGCCATAACAGTGTACGGTATATAGTCCATCAAATTATCACGTCACATCCGCTGGTACTATCAATACCCTAGTAATGGTTTTCGGATAATTATGCATTATGCCATGTTCTGTTGCGTTCACAAAGCTAATTGAACGAAAATAAGGCTTACGTTTAACAAGAAGATAAATGACATAAGATATGTGGTTCTCTTTAAAGTTAGTGACTGAGAAGATACTGTATTGTTTGTTTTTATTTTCCCAAGACTGGAAAACTATCTCAGTAATACTTTTACAACTATTCAAAAGTCTAAAGGATTTTTCTAGTATCATCAGACACAGACTTGGTTATTGGCGTCTAAGCTTATGAATGTCTCAAACTTTAGTTGTCTGTGTTTTTCTGTCGAGAAAAGATGTTTTTATCCATCAGTCATTACCATTATCATACCAGACGTTATAAAAGGTTAATAAATGAAAAAAGAAACGCATATATTTAGAATTTGTAATGGCTATACGCTCAGAGTAACATGTATTGAAACGATATGTAGTCCAGAATACATGAAACATCGAATATATATATACATATAAGCAGCTAGCTCCCACTATTTCAAGTATCCGAGTGACTATTCGCACACTTACTTTGTTACAACTTGTAACTCATCTATAAATTTATCCATTGGAATTTTCAAATACTGTCTGTTTTTCATTGAACGTAATAACAGTTGCGATGTATTAGGTGTTTTGAGCTGAAATGACGTGTTTGTTAGTTTTTGATAAAGACTTGAGATATGAGCCAGTATTTCATCTGATGTATGACACAAACAAGAGCTAAAGACATGTGAAACATTATCGATATATAGCATGCAGTTTCACACAGTTTCTGTGAGATAACTATTAATTTCTTGCCACAAAAAATTTAAACAAGTATAACCTATTAGTAGTTGTATCCAGCTAAGTAGTTACAGATAGGGAGTTATAAAATTAAAGTTGCCAGTGTCGTGACAAAAACAAATATTCTACTGATTTCGTGTAAAGTATCAAACAACAAGAAATTTAACAGCAACTTGCTTGCTCAAACTGATTTCAGTGTCGTCTCTTGAGGTACTACATTTAAATGCGTAAATATATTCACTTACCAAATATTCGTCCATTGTCCGCTCTGCATACTCGATGCGATACTGTCTCTGAAGTTTGGTGGCCTTTATCCCGTGGGCAATGTGGAGAGCACTAGCGTCGAACTTCCCGGCCTGACTTTCTCGGTTTTTGCTCTCCACTTCGTGCAGTCTAGGCGATGCAAGGGCTGTCTTAATACCTAACGCATCTACATCGAATGTTCCCTTGCCAGATCCGCGAATCTGGTCATTGACGAGGTGGTTTGTGCGGGGTGCCCTCAGAGCAGACTTTATTCCCACGGACATCCCGTCCAAGGTACCCGGACCTGTCTTCGGGACGTGGTTCTGACAGTAAACCTCTTTATCATCCTGATCTTGTTGGTTGTTGTAGTAAGTCCTAAGCGTTAACTTTGAGCCGCAAACCAAACACTTGAAACAACCCTGGTGAAAGAAAGAAAAGTCTTTCAGAGGTCCAACCTTGTCCACCTGGTACACGGTCTGCTCACAACGAAGACACGTGTGTTCATAAGGACTTAAATATTTTTGCGACATTTTACAAACGTCTGGCAGAAAAAAATTTAGAAATGACGAAGATGAACTTCCATCAGCAAACAGCCATTTACTTAAACCACACTAAAACGTCACACACGAACACGTAAAGGTAAAGACCGTGTGACGGAGAGGAGTGTATTCAGGTCTCTCCACCAACCTGGGGACCGACGGCCTGCTTCGAGCTATCGGAGAGTAGCTGCAGGTTGCACACGAGCGTTATGCAACGTCATCAAACCAGTACCTGGTCAGTCCCATTACCAGCAGGTAGGCATTGTCAACCAAGTACGTTAAAATACCACACAGCCAGTTTCTTATCCTACCTTTTTAATTTGTCGGGACGTTTCCATGATAGGACTGTTTCCGCTCTCCAGAACCTTTTTTTTTTCCAGTCAGACGGTGTAGCGTGAATTACTTCCTTTAGCACAGCAATTCAGTTTCTGCCGAAAAGTTACACCCTACACTTGTAGGTTTTGATTACCACCTGTTTATATAACGCTGTAAGAAAGTGTATAACGTTTAATGTAGTTGATCTACTGTTAGTTATGTACCGGAATCCAACTTTAAATGATATTTATCTGAATCAGAGTCACAGTTGTTTATTATTTGGTTTAATTTTTCGGTCACGAAACTGAAATATTTCCATTAATTACGTCAAGGTACTTAATGAATAAAATGATAGTAAACTCATTGTGAACGACTATTTTCTTTACAGGAACAATGACACAAGTTTGTTATGAAACCGGGTATTGTACATATAGGTGGAATTATGTCATTTGGTCAAATATTTAGATCAATAGAAAAACCGGTCATTTTCTATCACGCATCCCTTTGACATTACATTTTCATGCGGCGTACACTAAAAACTCCTTGCAGCGAGAGAAAGGCCCTACTTATTCGTTACATTACCACATTTTACATCGTCCATTAACTCGAAAACATGGGGTCAATTTTATCTTTAATTGTAGCTAATTCTACCGCGCTTAATTTGAAGTCTAATTAGAAACGAGCAAGAATATTTCGACGCTGGTGCAATAGGTCGTTGTTTTAGTTCAAAATTTCACATTGTTCATCGCGTGCAATCGAATCACGGATCAAAAGGTTATAAGACCCTAAAGTTACCACTGATCAAGCGGAACAATGCGGTAGAATTGATACTTTGTAACAATACAAAACGTACAATCTTCATTTCTGTGGAACGTAAAGTTTTCTATCAACTTTTTTGTTTTTGTTGTTCTTTGTTTTGAAGTTTAGCGTTTTATCGTCTTTATTTAGTCCTAACATATTCTAAAGTAGTAATCAATGTTTGATGAAGTAACTTGAGCTAAGCATCTCCTGATGGTACAGCATTTACTCCTTTGCACTTCCTGAAATGTTTTAGTAAAATCTGAAGACGCAACCTTTTCTGTTATGCCCTCCTTCCGTTCCAATGGCACAGCGATAATTCTGCAGACCTACAACGCTAGAAACCGGGTTTCTATACCCGAGGTGGATATAGAACAGATTGCTCATAGTGTAACTTTGTGCTTAACTAGAAACAAATAGATGTTATGTTAAATCGGTTTCAAATTTGGAAGACACGGACACATACAAATACATGCACACAAAAGTGTTTTTACTTAAGTGGTTTGGTTTGTTTTGAATGTCGCGTAAAAATACTCGAGGGCTACCTGCGCTAGCCATTCCTAATTTAACAGTGTTAGACTAGAGGGAAGGCAGCTAGTCATCACCTCCCACCGCCAACTCTTGGGCTACTCTTTTACCAATGAATAGTGGGATTGATCATCACATAATAATGCCCCCACAGCTGAGAGGGCGAGCATGTTTGGTGTGATGGGGATTTGAACCCTTTAATAGCATGCTGAGGGAAATCATATGTATAGAAGTGTATGAGTGACAATTCACAAGTATGTTGGAAAAAGGATTACCATGATGTACTATCGCCATGCAGTCCAGTAATTTCATCTTTTAAAAGTGTTCAGTTAGCGAAGTTTTCGTTACATAAGAAACTTGCAACAAGCTTTGAAGTTCTTATCTTTTCCTAGATTGTAGCAATTTCCCAGTTTCTTTTCGCAACCACTTCAGTACGACCAGGACATGTCCAATTTTTAGTAAATTTAGATCTTTCACGAACAAGATATTTTTCATGCAGTTTTCCTTTTATACTAATGTTTATTAGAAAGCAACTTGTGCATTGTGATTGATGCTTCTTTACTATAACTAGATGTTGTGAATTATCTTTTTAGCAATTACATTTTTAAGTGAGGTGGAATTCGTTCTTGGACAACCAGTCTGAGAACATAGGCAATGGTAAGCGCAATCCACCAATGAGGTATTGGTGCTGGTTAGGTCTTTTATGTTCATGTGTGAGTGAGCTGATCTTTTCTTATAGATGTTATTACAGTTGCTTTTTAAATGTGTGATTTTGAGGTTTTTTTATTTTATCTTATTTTTTCATTTCAGTATTTATCTCAGATACAAATGAGGTATTCTTGAAACATTGAGTCTCTCTGTAGCGTTTCTGTTACCTGTTCTAACCAATCTGACACTTATTGGTCTTGCATGAAACAATGCAGTTTATTACGGTTTTCACTCAGAGCTATGGTCGATTTCTCACTCCTCACTTCGAGCATCAGATATTTCCCCTATTATATTCTTACAGAAAGATCATCAAACAAAATCAACAAGTAATAAACATTCTTGTATTTTATGATATATTCGTCCGCAGTGTTTATATTTTGTATCTTAGAACTTTCCCAGTGTTTTCATTCAACGCTGATTTTTATCCAATAACAGCTGATTTACTTGAGATCAAGACATGATTTTGTGAGGAATTTTAAAACTTACGATTTGAAATAGTGAACCTTTATTCGGGTTCCCAAGTTTAGGGATGAAAAACATTGAAACGTTTTGTCCTTCTTCAGTGCACGGCACTTCCAGACATAAATGTTTGGACATCGATAGTGCTCGTTAATCGAAACAAGAAGATAATTTATTAGTAGGAACAGGCTTATAGACATCAGTAACGATATTTATCTAAATGCATCTATCTAATTTATGCATGGCAGTGGGTTTGGTCTATAGAGTGCACTTATAATTGGAATGAGATACAATTACTGGTCACTTGTTCAAGTTATTGATGGTTTTTTGTTGGTTTTTTTAAACTATTTTTTTCCTGAAAACCCTTTTGTTCTCCATAATTTCAATGCGATATTCATCTTCTTTGTTTATCATCTATTACTGATGAAATGCAGAGGTGATGATAATGCTGGTGCCCATTATCTTGTCGCTATTGATTCATACAGTTGTCTCACTTCTTACGTTTGTATAGCCCCTCTATAACTTCTGATCACATTATCTTATTACATGATATTTTATTTCCGCTTCTTTTGAAGCTTTTATAGTGTTGGGATAACAAGTAGTGCAGCAAAATCATGTATATTTGCCTCTTTAAGAATAGTGTGTTGAGAAATGGAGTTATCTGTGCTTTACAGTATATTCTTATTGTTGATATTTCATGTTTTAAATCGTTGAATTTGTTATTTATGATGACGTGAATGTTTTAACCTTACAATTATAGATAAAAATGCTCATATCCCTATACCTTACCCCATCCCGCAATGGCTCAGAGATATGCCTGTGGACTTATAACACTTGAAACTGGGTTTCGACATCTGTAGTTGGCATAGCACAGATAGCCTATTGTGTAGCTTTGTGATTAACTTCAAAGAACAACAAACTAGTCCTATATAATTGCATGATGCTTCACAATATGGAGACAAGACAACTTTTCTCGATACTTGATTAAGAATTGTTCTAACTTCATGCAGTTACTATACAACGTCTTCTATTGTTTGTACATTTTTGTGCCAGTACTGCACCTAACTGTGAAGTGCTTACAATAAGCTCAGGTGTAATGTATTAAATTAAAACACACCAGTAATTATTACTACTTAGATTCCTTTTGATTTCATCAAATGCAGCCTGTTATCTAGATGTCCACTCCAGTTGACGCCACTTATTGTAAGTTGTCCTAAGGATCCAGCAATGTTTGTATTAACTTTGGGATGAAATTGAAACAAGTTTGTCTGTCCGAGAAAAATGTCTTAATCTGTACAATTTTCAGAATTATGCACTCTGATGGTATTTAGAACTGAAAATTACTGAAAATATGTCGATTAAATGCAAGTAGCTTTAAATTAAGTTGAAGGTAAAATTGTTTTAGTTTTAAAATTACAGATTAGAGCATGTTACAACGATTGTTCTAAGCATTTTCGTATATTTAGATTTCACCATTCGGTATTTAGAATACTTAGGATTTTTCGAAGCATCTGTTTACTCATTTCTATGGTGCTACATATGAGTTATCGGAAGTCAGACATTCACAGCTATTATAAAATTTGGAATTCTCAAACACCAATAAAATGAATACTAATTGTCATAAAAAGATAATTATTAAATGATGTGTCAATGAAACCATGAGGAACGCGAATTCTTGGTCATCAAAAAAGTCACCAGAATTTGGAATTCTCGAACACCAATAAAATGAATACTAATTGTCATAAAAAGATAATTATTAAATGATGTGTCAATGAAACCATGAGGAACGCGAATTCTTGGTCATCAAAAAAGTCACCAGAGGACGCTACATGCTCAGGATGAGCTCCATTTACGTCCACTACGGCTTCCCTTCTTGCAATGATATTATAAACACCTAAAAAGAGTTGTTCAGTATTTAGCATCTTTCAAGCTTACTAACATACAGCAGGCACTCAACACAGTACATGACAATACACAGCTCTCCCCATAGCCAGAATAAAGTGAGCACATATGTGATGCATAAATTTTAACTTGATTGAATTTCTTTCGTTTAAATCCAAGGATCGCGGATTCAAATCCCCGTTACACCAAACATACTCACTCTTTCAGCCGTGGGGACATTATAATGTGACGGTTAATCCCACTATTCGTTGGTAAAAGAGTAGACAAAGAGTTAGCGGTGGGTCATACAATGCTAAATTAGAGAGGGCTAGCGCAGATAGCCCTCGTGTAGCTTTACGCAAAATTTAAAAACAAACAAACAAATCTTACGTTTAAGTAATGTGTGAAGAAATCCTTAGAGTAAGCTATGTGACTTTTTCCGTGGTTTTAGCTTTTATTAAAAGCGGCATAAGTTTCAGCTGTGTTTTATGTCTCATGTTGTTTGGTTTGTTTTAAATTTCGCGCCATAAATCTCACATGATACCTATTAATATGTCTATACCTTTATAAAAACGATTATTATTTTGTGTCACGTGTTCTGTATCAATGGTGATACGTTTGTGACATTAACAGTCTTCGTGACAACTGTTTCATATGTCATCTGATCAATAAATAACGTTTCATTGTTTCTTGGAGTGATAAAGGATCTCGTACACGTAGCTTTGTGTTTCATCTCCAACTATAATGCCGGTTGTTTTCTTAATTTTTACAAGTTGTTTTGTACCATATGAATAGGTCTCAACTAAAACAACTTCAGTGATCTCTGATTTGTAGATGTATTTGCATTTAACTAAAACATGGGGTTTGGATACATTATATTTTGAATATGCAAATCAACAAGTCACGTAGCAACCACGGCCAATTTAAAGTCACGGTGAAACAGAATTTATCTCAACTACAGTCTGACGTTGTGTGGCGTTACATGGATAATTTTATGCCACCAAAGACTGATCGCTTTTGTGAAGGGTACGTAACAGCCAACGTACCTGCTAGAATGTCAGTTACCATTCTAGGTGAAGAAATGTGTGATTATTGCATGAAGTCTACTATGTTAACGTTATTTTAATTTTTCTTGTTAACCTCATTGTGAAGGTTTTTTAGTAGACTTTTGCTATTGGATAAAAAGTCTGAAATATACAATGAACGACGAGCCAATATATTATACCTTCAATAGCTATAGTACTTTTAATGTTAGCTGGCAGGATATAAGTTCATCCTGCTAAGGAAATGAGCCTCTTTAATTATGATATTTGCTGTGAATGTGTCTGGTGTATTTTTACTTCTATTCTTTACACTGTGTTTGAGTTTGTTTTAATGTATTTATTCTGTTGTTTGCGTTCCATGTTTAGATACCCTTTCAATGGTACCTGCTTTATACTTGGGACATGCTCAAGGTTCTTGTAAAAACCTATCATTTGTCTTGCATTACATTTGCCTTTCAAGGAATTATATCTAACCCTGCGTGATATGATTTCATCAACTCTATTGCTAAATTCATATGTGGCTGTAAGATTATAATGTTAAACATGGTAAGTATAGATATGTTGTCCTTTTCTCATCCACACTGTCGAAATATACATATTTGGTATTCTACGTTTACTCCTAGTGAAAAGTATTCTTTTATTTCTTTGACTATCGTGTCACAATTGTCAGCTTCACTCTTGTTAAGTTAGGACAATATATCCTAAACATCGAAACCAAAATCAATGTTTTGGGGTAGCTGTCTTACGGCTGTTATTTTTTGAAGTTATTGTAGGTAACTCTAAAATTGTTAAATTTACGCCTTCCATATTGCCCCCAGTGGTTCAGCGGTATGTCTGCGGATTTACAACGCTAAAAACTGGATTTCGATACCCGTGCTGGGCAGAGCACAGATAGCCCATTGTATAGCTTTGTGCTTAATTCAAAACAATAACAACAACCTTCCATATTGTCCCTAACAGCAATCTTTGAAAATGGCTTCAGTGCTATTGATTCTTTTCGAATGTTAGTATTTCTAAATAGATTGGGTTTACGTATATGTATAATAAACATTGATGGAAAATCAGTTAATTACAGTAGTAGTTTAATGTGGTTTCATTTCTAGTATAAAATCGTAAAGAAAGATTGCCTTTCCGTAACTGGCTGCAGACGATATAAAGCAGTAAAAGTTCAGAAGATGAACTAACTATAAAAGTGTAGGTAAACATTTTGAATTAATGTTATGTTGTGTAGGATGTAATATATTTTTACCACTATTAAGTCAATGTCCAGGTAAAGAGCACCAATCAGTTAGTTTGCACTCCGCTGGTATGCCTGAAGGCTCATAACGCTAAAATATAGGTATCGTTTGTTTGTTTTAGAATTTTGAGTAAAGTTACATGAGAACTATCCGCGTTGCTGTCCCTAATTTAGCGCTGTAAGACCAAAAGGAAAAGAGCTTGTAATCATCATCCACCGCCAATTCCTAGGCTACTATTTTACCAACTAATAGTGGGATTGATCGTCACATTACAATGTTCCTGAGACTGAAAGAGCGAGAATGTTTAGTGTGTCGACTAATCGAATCTGCGACCCTCAGATTACGAATCGAGCTCCTTAACCAGTCCATGCTAGGCCTACATTATAATAATTTTAATATACATCTGAGTATCTATACCAGAGGTGGGCACAGCACAGATAACCCATTATGTAACTTTTCACTTAACAACAAACAAACATTTGAACACAAAAAGAAGATCGATATGTGTTTAATATTACGTTATATTATGCCATAATTAATGTTTTATACAGATGAATTTTTAGTAAATTAACTGAATTCGACAAAATAATCATTTTACAAGAAAATGCGGTTACTCTGCTCTCTTAGTGGGGGCTATAATAAAATATCTTGATGTTTAACCAGTAAAACTGATTACCACGCTGCAATGTTTTTTATACATAAAGAAAAAATATGGAGATCTATTACTGTGTGTTTTAGAGATTTCATTTTCAGAAAGGTTTTGTCCTTAGCACATTTTACCTTCTTTGTTATTTAGACTAACAACCTGACATTTTATCATTCAGCCACGAAAGACGAAAAATGGTGTATGTAATATCTGTAAACTATGTTAGGGTTAGTAATCAATATTAATGTAAAAACAGCAATATATTTACATTTTTCTTGATGAAAGTAAATATTAAGATTTATCCAAGGCATTTTACAAGTAATGGGTACATTGAATGTGTCATAACCACTAAATGGTTATGGAAATTGGTACTTATAAATGTTGACTTGTTCGTATAATTATAATTTTTAATTGTTAAAATACGAGGAATATTTTAAAATAAACAATATATTCATGCTGGTCTATAATTCGTAATAATATTAACACCAACCAGCAGCTTTTTTCCCGCCTATGATCTTCTTAATTAAATTTGTTTAATTTGAAAGAATCATTGCCCAAAAGGCCTTTCGCGCTTTACCAAAACTCGTCAGTCAGTTTGAATCAAAATGGTAGGCAAATATCTAACCAATTTGTTGTATGTAGCATGATAAATTTCATGTAAGTCGAACCTTGTCGAAACAACAAAATCAGTAGCTAATAATAACCATATCAAGTGTTTGTTTACACATCTCAAAGTTGGAATTTATGGAGGGCTAACTGAGAGGACTGTGTGAAAAGAAAAACAATTGCAGTATAATGTAACTGTTATTTCGAATATTAGGCTTATTTGTTCCATTACTTTACAAGTTTCCGGTTTTTTAAACTGTAATAACAGTTTTCTTATTGCACATAAACTATTTGGATAGAATTCAAGCTGCTCTCATGCTCCATCCTCGTGAAAAGTTTTGGTATTGAACGAAAGACCTTCTAAGAAGTGACTTGAATCGAAGAGAAAATAAAGAAAAGCTTTACTCAGTAGAGAACTAGTTAAAAGTTGTATTTAAAAAGCGCTCCAGATCGGCGTGATATTTATCACGAACATGAAACATATTGGTTTAAGTGCTTTACTATTTTTCAGGTTTAACCACTGAACTCTTTACCAGGGTTGAACAAAGTAACAAGTTGTAAGTTGTTAGTTAAGTTAAACTGCGGCCAGTGAGAGTATCAACCCACATCAAAGTTGCTTCTGTGGGTATCGGGCGGAAAAAAGAAATGTGGAACACGAAAACACATACATACACCACCATAACAGGACTGGAAACCTGTTTAGCATTGTGACGTCACGTGACCGCGTGCTGTTGAAAAAAATGTAGGTTTCAACTTCTGCAGAAATAATAGGCTTGGTATCTAAACATTAGCCGGTTTACCATATATATATATGTGTGTGTGTGTGTGTGTATGACGAAAGCAATTATTAATTCAATTATTTCGTAACGTTATCGTGTAATATCTATGTTTCCTCTTTACAGATTTATATAGTTTTTTGATGATACACATTGGATCTCTTATAATTGTGCAACATCTGTTTAGTAATGCAGTGACCGCAAATAACAACTAAATACATATGTTTATGTTATGGTTTATCATCAACTAGTTATGTCACTTATTTCAAAAGTTCTATAAAGTTTCACTAAATGTGAACCGCTTTTCTTTGCAGTACTTGTAAGAGATTTGTTATCTGTGTATCCATTCCTATTTAGATATTTGCATTAGGGACTTAAGTTTTCTACTACTGTAATTGTTTGAAAAGCAAAGCTGTACAATCAGATATCTATATCCTGTTCATTGCAGGAAATCCCAGATTTTAGTGCTGCAAGTCTATAAGCTTATCGTTGATCCACCAGCTGACTAGCATTGTTTGAAAGTGGACACTTGTATTACATGGTGATAATATGTAACAATGGACAAGTGTTTAAAATTATTACAGAATGCAACAAATGGTTTAACATATTATGGATTACACGCAAATGATGTTTAGCAAAAAATAGGATGTGTTTGTTGCAAGTTCTACTTATGTTCGAGAAATCTTATGTCATTGGACATTATTTTTCATTTTCAGTCGTTAAAAATCTCATCACCCCTCGAATAATCAACCTAAACATACTTACAATAACATCTTGTTATTGTGTTCTGAATTTAATAAAGCTCGTATAATTAATTTTACTTATAATCAGTGAAAGTGCACCTTAGTTCAAAATAGAATACTATTTAATACACCTGAATAAAAATACAGTAAACTTTAAACAGGCTTGTCCTGACAACTAGGGCCATCTGTAAATTGGTTTCGAAAGTTAATTAACATACATAAAATTTGACTTTTTTTTTTTTAAGTTCGAAACGAAACAATCGGCAATTGTTCATAAGTTAATTTCAAAAAAGATAATATCAACAGAGTTCCAGCATGTACATCATATAACATAAAAATGTCTGTAAATGAGTTTCTTAATAAAATATTCATGTCTAGTAGTTTCGGTCGCATCAGGTTTTACAGACAAATGAACGTATTACCTATTTTAAGTAGCATTTGTTTGCTTTTGGTCTTATTTTGATGCATTTTAACAACAGTAATATTTTCTTTTTAATACAAGTTGTTTCTAAAGTCACATTTATTATGTACATGTCTAGTTTTTCGATCCCGTTTATTTATAAAGATGTATTTCTCTTGGTTGTGTATTATATTATGCCCCCCAGTGGCTCAGCGGTATATCTGCGGACAATAGCCCATTGTGTAGCTTTGTGCTTAATTCAAAAACAACAACAACAACGTATTATATTATACGTTCATTTATAAAGATGTATTTCTCTTGGTTGTGTATTATATTATACGTACAGTTGGACGACATTCGGCTCGTAATCCGAGGGTTACGGGTTCGTTTCGAATTCTAGTCACACCAAAATTCTCACCCTTTTAGCCGTGTGGGTTTTATAATGTGACGGTAAATCCCACTATTCGTTGGTAAAAGAGTAGCCCAAGAGTTGGGGTGGGTGGTGATGACTAGCTGCCTTCCGTGTAGTCTTACACTGCTAAATTAGGAACGGCTAACGTAGATAGCCCTCGTGTAGCTTTGTGCGAAATTCAAACCAAAACTAAAACAGACAGACGAGGTACGGTAAAAAATTAAATGCAAGTATATTCAGCTATACAAATGAATACAGAGCCCCCTTTTTAGTATAAAAATATCGACATAAAATAAAAACAAAAACCTGATGGTAAGATTTGGTTACAACTCTTACCACAGTGAAACATGGCGCGACTATAACATTTTAGCTAGTGTGAATTTCTAAACTATCTTTTAGTTTTAAGTAAATTATTAAGAAACTAGATGTTATTATTTTCGAAGCAAGTTGAAAATTGTCCGTTGTTAGCTATATTGTTTCGTTTCCCATGTGCTAATACGTTATGTTAATGTGTTTATTGTAGAGTGTTTGAAATATTTGCCCACGACTGTTGTGCTTTAGAAGGTTTATTAAGCTTTAGAACTCACTTTGAAATGGCGATGCTCTACAGAGACAAACAACTTTACCGTTGGTGATTATATGAGCAGTATCAACCATCATACTGAATCACGTTTTCTGCAGTAGAATGTAAACCTGAACATGATTATACGACAGCACATTCAATTTAAACATGTCTTTGTTTATTTTATTATATCTTGAAGCATTCGTAAGTGGACAAAAATCGTGATTTTCGAACATTACGTTAAGTACGTTACTCAGTTGTGATCAAGGTTAGTTCTTCACGGAAATACATGACTAAGCAAGCACACTTATAACTTGTTTTAACTCTGTTCGGAGGCCCTGTAAGTTCTTAATGTTGGAAAATTTACTTTTTGTTTAGACTGAGCTCTCACAGAATCTGCATTAGGAAGCCGGATGAAAACTCATGTCTTTTTCAGGTGCTTATATTTTAGTTTATCAATTATTTTGCACTTAGCCACCTTCTTTACTAGTTAGAAGGCTGTTTCCTCACCATGAGAACTCAGAACTGGTCATGATTATGAACGATTGAACGTAATAATAAATCAGGAACAAATTAACCTCGTTTGTTATGACTGGTATAAAACGGATTCTCAATGACTTCTTTAGGAATTGGCCAAATATTTACTACTTACCATCTTGATAGTTCTCATTCCATGACTTACTGATAAGCTCTTCTGGTTCTAAACCTGTTTCTTTGATATTCTGATGTGGAGATTCCAAAACAGTTTTGGCCAACATCTTAATTAAAGTATTTGTCTTTAAATAGTACCATCAAGTAGCCAACCTTGCCGGACGAACGCGCAACACACAATTACAAAATATTCAGTAATGTTTCATTTTTTTTGTTTTGTTTTATTTTAGTTTTGTAAACCAAGTAACAGTTGACAAAATAACGACATGAAATGTCATTTAAAACACCGGTATTATATCTTTTGCACATCCTAACATTTTCAAAGACCAGATCTGTTAGGAAAATATTTATTAAGTTATCGCAGAGGACATATTGAAACAATTGTTTGTTGCACGCTATTATCTTCCCTTCAACAGACACCAACTGTAAACATTCTCTAATTAAAGTCTGATCGTAAGCTCTGGAAATTTCTATCCCTGGAAACGTTTTTTTATTTTGTGAAGCTTAAGAAGATTTACCACAAGAGTCAAATGAAAATTCTTTTTATTTTTTTTGTTGCTTAAGCTTACAGCTTGATCATCGTCCCTAATGACTATTAAATTACTGCTTGTTTACCATAATAACTACAGAGCTGGTCACAATTAATAGCTATTGACTTATCACTCTATCTCAATAATACAATCGTTTTATGTTTGTCATATATGTGTCGAAACAAATCCTTCAAATACATATATAAACATAGCTTTCTCCATTTTGAATTTTATATTTATATATCTGAGTCGCATCACGTTGGGAATGTTTCTAACTGCATGATTACAGTTTCTCTTACAGTAAACTTTTGAATAATGTCAATGGTATACCTTAGTTAAATGACTTACCCGTGTATGTTTACTAGGATAACCACAAGCAAATAGAAGGTTTCCTTTAATTTCTAATTAAACATGAAAAATTATTTAATATAAGCCACAGCTTCATACGTTGGAATTGTGCAGTTTACTAAAAGAGTGGTTGGTCTTGGTTCCACATTTTCTCCTCTTCTATGTCCACATGAATGGTTTATCTGGTTCAGAAACTTATCATTTTATCATTTCACTTAAAAAGATGGGAAGATATTGGCTTAGGTTTTTACATTTACCATGTTTCATTACCGTATTCTGGCCAAAACAAATTTTGAAAATGATTGTAACAGGTTGGAGAAACAGACGTCATAGTGATATCACTTTAATTGGACGGACAGCTGTGGTGAGAGTAACTGTTGGTGAGTCAAAGGAAAGGATAGTATGAAAAGAAGTCAAACAAGCTTGCTTATTAATACTTACTCTGAGGCAAAGGCACAGCAAGCGTGGAAACATGTTGAAGGAATGAAACATATTATAGTAAGTGTTGCTAACTTACGTTTTAAACATGTTGGAGGAATGAAACTCATTATAGTAAGTGTTGCTGATGTACGTTTCTTGTTGCATGTCCCTAGGAACTTTGGTAGAAAAATTGAATGGAATGGTGAAGGATGCAGATTAACCCGAAGAAAAAAAAAGATGGTGGTTTGAAGAAATAAAAGTAGGCGGATGAATATTCATGTAGAAGAACAACTGGATGAGATGCAATAGGTTTGATATTTGAGGAGTATCATAACAGAAGATAAAACGTATTCCAAAGAAGTAAAATAAAGAGTTGCAATGTGAAAAGAAACATTGGAAATAAAAACGTTTTGAAGAAAACATTGGACAGAATATTGAAAAAGACTGATTAAAAACAGTGTGTAGAGTGTGGCGACACACGTTGTAGAAACATGGACTTGGACAAAAGAGATGACATCGGAACATTAAAAAATTTTGAAATATGGGTTTTGCGAAGGATGAAGATAATCCAATCAAGAATCTATTGTAGTAATGTATAGGGTTTACAAAACATAGTGCATTAAGTATGACTACTTGACTATCACAACCATATCAATAGTTCCAATTGTCACACCAAAGCCGCTTACACGATTAAAACAAAGATGATATTTTTGCAACAACAAAACTAAAACTCGAGATGAGGGGCTAAAAAAAAAAAGACCATAAAGTAATAAGAAAGAAGAAGAATCACTATAACTTAATACACAATGAGTGTTACTCTAAAGTCAACCTAACCTTGGATTCAAGTTTCATTAATAGCCTCATTTTACAGGGACATTTCCCTAAAGATCTTCACCAGATTTTTATGAATTAGGGGAAACAAGTTGAAATCTAAACTAGGAGATTTCTACCCGTAGCCCAGAGTTACATGGAAGTCAGTCCTCAAACTTCTTAAAAGGAGAAATCCAAAGTGATGCCAATGAGGCTTAAAATCCAACCAGCAGAAGCCAAACTAAAGACAAGCTATCACAGCTTAGGCTTATTTGTATTTTTATAGTGTTTGTAATCAAATAGTGAAGACTGAAAAGCTGGTAACTGAACAACAATTAGAACAAACTCTGAAGGGAACTACGTTTTTATTTCTCATTTTCATATTGTAATACTCTTTGTAGTTACAGTTCACTAATTATCTATTCGATTTTTTAATGTTTTGAATTAGGGAAGTCTATATAAATAATATACTTTTCTCTGACGTTTTTCAATCAAAAACTATAAATCTTAAATAGTTAGAAAGGCCTTTGTCTGAATCATCTGAAATGCATGTTGGCTTTTCAGTTAGGAACCACCATTTATTATTTTTACTTAGTCAAACTTTTCAGTGCATTAGTATGATATATGGTGGCACAATGTCGTTGTCATTACTAGACAACGGGCTTCTATTTGAACTTTAAGTTTTTATTTGCAAAGTTTTTGCACAAACAACACTTAAAGCACACGTAATTTCTTTGAAAAATATAAATATACTAAATACAATTTCTATGGGGTTTCTCGACTTAGGTAAAACAGGCATGCGAAATTTGTTCAAAACCATATTCTAACCAGTTCGTGAACATGAATTCAGACGTTTTTGCATATTCAGCTAAATTCGTCTTCACTACAACTTTAAATTTAATTTGCAAAAAATAGCTTCGATTTGTTTCATAAACTGCATAAACACCTTCTATTTACCTTGTTTTTATGAATTTTATTTCTCGTTTTTGCGACTTTATTTCTTTCAGCTGGTAAAACCTTGTCATGCACATGATTTTCATAACTAGTTCATATTCTTTACACCATTATAAGTACCATTATTTTACTTTGTTATTTACTTTACGTGCAGTTTCGTTAAATAAAATTACGTCTAGGTAAGTTTTTGTTTGTCTGACCGCATAAAATTGTCTGAAATAAACCCAAACTTATCGATCCAACACATAATGTTTGTAAGTAAACGTAGCTCAAATAGCGTGCGTGGAAATGATAAAATAGGAAACATTCAAGCGAAGAGCATGAAAACTACTAGAAATGTTCCGTGGGTCGCAGCAAATAGTACATAATTTATTTGATTCATCTTGGTAATTTAACATTCAAAGTTATAAAACTGTCTGTGTTGTTAACTCAGACTCTGTACGAATTAAAACACACTAATAAGGTCTGAAAAACTTGTTCTTAATTAAATTTGAATTTAAATGTAAATGTTCGGTTATTTTTCCATTGCTTACTAAAATCTAGTCGTAGTATATACAATTGATATTTAAGAACTGAATTTCTAACATTTGTTGTTAGTTTTCCTTAACTACTGTTTGTTTGTACCATTGTTTCTATACTCCTAATTGAATTATAAATACATGTTACAGTAATTTAACATTACGATATGAGGACTTAATCATTTTTAACTTATAAACATTTTGCTTTCAAAATGAGTAAAAACAGCTCTGGATATCATGTTATCTCATCCTTTCTCCAGATCAAGTTTTCCAACATACGTCAATAATTCAACACAAATTACTTCTTCTTCCAGAAACTCCTACTTGATGAAAAGATCAAATAAAAAAAAAAAATTCTTTTCAAGAAACTGAATCATCAATCCGTCGATTTTTAAGAGATCTCAGAGTGACTTTCCTGTGTCACATTCCAGATAAAAGAAAACGAATGACAAGAAACGTGTCTGAGATTAACACATTGAAAAGATAAAACTCGCAACATTTTCACCATTCATGCATTTCCTCTATCACTGATTCCAACCATTTTCATTTTAAAGTAACTAAATGAGTGTAAATCAATATCTGTAAAGCGTTTAGATGTTTTCATCCCTTCTCAGAAAGTTGACTTTGTCATTTATTTTTACCCATTTGAGCAAACCTACTGAATGTTAACATCCTTTGTTATGCATATACAACTTCTTCAATGAACTTTAAATAGCATTCAAGATTATTTTGCATGTTGTTAAAATCACATTGAATAACTTGGCCACTTCTTTCTATTACAATTACAGGGGCAACTCTTTTCTTCCTTGAACATTGTCGGACCAAAAAATTATCGTTATTTTACCTAGGCATCATCACTATCCTTCCTTAAAAAGGTAATAATATTGTAGACATCATCGTTATCTTTCCTCACAAAGGTAATAATATTGTAGATATTATCATTATCCTTCCTCACAAAGGTAATAATATTGTAGATATCATCGTTATCCTTCCTCAGAAAGGTAATAATATTGTAGACGCCATTGTTATCGTTCCTGACAAAGATAACAGTATCATACTTGTATATAAAACGGATAATATCTCCGGAATGAATTATTATTTACCAGATGATAAAAAGAAAGTTTAACACAATAAACTGTGACCCTATTCAACTTACTCTACAGCATAAGGAAGTTCAGGTTTTATCTCTTTTGAAACCTGAAAACCCAAAACGTAACTTATTCCACCACCTTTGGCTTCCTGTACCTTTCTGGATCTTGCATCAACATCATTCACGGTTCATTAAATCTTAACATTAAAGACTCGTTTATCCCCCCTCATCAGCATATCAGTAATTTCCAAACCCAGAAAATCATGCTTTAGCCAGCTGTGATGTTAACCTCCGTTTCTGTTAACATAACTCCTAACCCTTCGAACGTTACTTTTGTAGATAAACAACTCGTTCAGTGCCAAATTTTTTTCCCACAGACAAAGAAACATATGTGTTGTACCGTATAATTGCTTCAGTATCGCTTACTGCTTGTCATATACAAGAATTAAGCATAAAAGGTAAAGAAACAACAAATATCATGGTAAGAAAATTTTATTAGAAAATAAATACTCTTTTTCTCATGAAGAGATTTTTGAAATTTTTCATAAAAATGGTTACGTTAAGCGTACGGAATAGAAATTTTGAGATTATATATAGATATAAAACATACAGATTATAACTTGTAAATACTTTCTAGAAGTTTCAAAGAGTGCTATAAATCTAACTGTGTTAGATATATGGGAAGGGCTATTCTTAACTGTCAAGTATAGCATAATATGTTTACAGGTACTCACATAAACTTTTTTTAAAAAACAACAATTGATAGATTTCCAAAAGCATGGTATGCTATGATAATATTACACATATAGACCAAGATAGAAGAATAAAATAGCTGGTTATGTCAGACGCCCTCTTTCTGTGCATTGATTTAGTTACATAGGAGAAAAACGATGTTGGTCAGTAGGGTTAGGCAGCTGTCTTTTTAGTACGGATTTGTTTATGTATGTAAACAACAACAAGATTGAGTGGGATTGAACTTCTGCTATGTATTTAGCAACGTATTTCTATGTATGGAAGTGGTAAAGTATGAAAAGCGCAACTTTTTTCTGTGTAGGGATTCGGTTAGATATGGGAAGTATAACATGAGTGGAGTAGCATTAGCAAACGTATTTGTATATATGGATTTAGTTATGTATGGGAAGCAAGACAAAGGTTAGCATGATTAGTTAGCTTCTTTCTATGTGTAAGTTCAGTTGTGTAACATGGATATGTAGAACTAGGCACCTTATCTCTGTGTGGAGTTGACTAGTATGAGAAGAACAATAACGGTATGTAGGATTACGCACTCCTTTTCTATGTCTGGATTCTTTTATATGTGAGACAACTTAAGCAATTTATTTATATATATGAGTTTAATAATACATAAAAGTAATAATATTGAATAAGTCTTGGTTTGTTTCGAATTTCGCGCAAAGCTACACGAAGGCTATCTATGCTAGTCAACCCTAATTTAGCAGTGTAAAACTAGAGGGAAAGCAGATAGTCATTACCACCCATCCCAACTCTTGGGCTAAAAGAGCTTTTACCAAAGAATAGTGGGATTGACCGTCACATTATAACGCCTACACGACTGAAAGGGCAAGCATGTTTGGTGTAATGGGGATTTGAAATCGCGACCTTCGGATTACGAGTCGAATGCCTTAACCACCTGGCCATGCTGGGCTACGGAATAGGTGAATAGGATTATGTAACTCCTTCCTGGTGTGGATTTGTTTATGTATTGTAAGAATATTGACAGCGTTTTGTTATCAATAAATTTAGTTATGTGTGAAAAGCACAGTGTGAAATAGTGTAACAAATTCACTATCATATATTTATTTTAATATCGATGCTTGTTTTACTTAAATATATATTTTGAAATGCATGTAACTTGTACCGTTAAGTGTGTATTGCGAAATTCCCGCCTATTTCCTAAATTTGTGGAAGATTCTCGAGTGTGAGGATATAGCAATGTACTATGTATGTAAAATACTAGTAATTGCATGTGTTATTACCAACTGAACTTTCGAGAACCTCACATAAAATTTATAAATCGATGAACCAAGAGAAAGCTTTATATATATTTGACCAGGCACGTTTATAGATTTCAAAAATTATAAACCGTTTAACTTCAGTGAATTAGCTTAGGACGTTAGTATTTCGACGAAGACATTAGATATTTTCATCGGCGAAAAGTCAGGGCGTGAGACCAGACAAGAACAGATATATCCGTCAACTGAACTTATTGATATCAATTTGAAACTAATTCGCTCATCGTGAACCGTTGATAAAATATTCAGTTTCAGATCAAATAGAACACTCAATACTGTTTGCATATTTTGTAAATAAATCATTATTTGTAATAACCATTATTATAAATTCTTTATTGTTTGTATGTTAAAGCATATTTGTATTAAAAACGTGTTTATTAATCTTGTTGGAAAAAATCATAAATTTGATACATATCAACATTTAATTAGCTTCCAACTTTAAAATAAAATTTAATTCAGTTTTAAGCCATTTGAAGTAGCAATATGTAATCCAATAAATTGAAGGCTTTATCGATATAAATTATAACACGTAATATTATCAATTGAAAACTCGTTCGGGATAAATTATAACACGTATTATAATAAACTGGGGCTTGTATGGAATAAGTCAAAATATGTAACAATAGCAGCAAACGTTTTTCTGTATGTAGATTCGGAGATGTGTGGGAAGAAGAGCGATGTGCAACGTTTTTCTATGTGTAGATTCTGTTAATTCTGGGAAGCACAACACGGGTTCGTTGGACTATCCAACTTCTTTTAATAAAGGGATTCAGTTGCATGTGGAAATCACGACTTATACGTCACGATACTTATTTCTAATTGAATTTAAATAAAGATTTGGTTTGTTTGTTTTTTTATTTCGGGCAAAGCTATTCGAGGGCTATCTGCGCTAGCCGTCCCTAATTTAGCAGTGTAGGACTAGAGAGAAAGCAGCTAGACATCACCACCCACTGCCAACACTTGGGCTACTCTTTTACCTACGAATAGTGGGATTGATCTCACATTATAACGCCCTCACGACTGAAAGGGAGAGCATGTTAGGTGTGACGGGGATTCGAACCCGTGGCCCTCGAATTACGAGTCGAGTGCCTTAATCACCTGGCTATGCTGGCCCACAAAGATTTGGAGGAATATGATAGGAAGAAAAAACTTGTTGATACATCAATTTTACACCAACTTACGAATAACAAAAAATATTTGTTTCAAAGATATTGGAAAATTTGTAGTGTCATCATCAGCGAAACTATAGATTTCAACCCATAATTGAAGAACTTCGCCACATAATTGTAGATACCTCAGATATATGATTCAATTACTGTTTTAGGAATGAAAAAAACGTTATAGAGCATAAATACATCATAAACGTCTTGTGTGCTCGCAATTTGATAAAGAAGGGGTAAATAAAGCATATGTCCGAATGCTATTACATCGAGCCTAGCATAATGAATACAAAAAGCATGGAATTTAATATATAATATATATATATATATATATATTGTAAACATTTCTGGATGTAATGAGCAAATGAGTTTAAATAATTGAAATAAAATATTGGTTCAGATGTACAGTCTCTTACTTGTAACTGATTATCCAGCATCTTTAGGGGTTTAGATAATATATGATATATTGTCACCATTATCACAGGTTACTATTCAACAAACAAACTGCATGACACACGTTAATCAAGCATCTAAACTGTCTTAGATTATTAGTGTTGAGGAAAATACTACACATTAAAATCAAACAAATTGTTTGTATTCTACTGCTATGTAAGGCCTACCTTGTTTATCCAACTCACTCAAGCAGCTTTGATGGGTTATGAATTCAGCAAATTAGTCTGCTGGAGTGAAAATAGTGAACCAAAGAACAGATTAAGCCTTTAAATAATATTATCTTCGCTAAAATTTACTTTTGGTAGGGAAATGAAGTTTTCAAATAAATGAAATAAAATATTTTTATACAAACCTATTTACTGAGCTTAATAAATGTGTTACATATAAATGAAACTGTTTTGAAAAATATTTTTCTGAAATATTTCACAGATAACTTATTGTATTAATTATTAAGTAGAATAATTTTTCGTGCATTTATTTCCAAACATTGTAAATCAATTAATCATAAAATTATAGATATTATTGAATGTTTACTATTACCACACTGTTCAAGGTAAGAACAGAAGTTGTGTAGCGTGTCCAATGTATGTTACAATGGCAGTGAAAGAATTAAAGAAAGCACAACATAATTTGTCTTTGACAATTTTCTCAAAGTACACTAGAAGTCCGGCATGGCCAGGTGGTTAAAGCACTCGACTCTTAATCCGATGGTCGCGAGTTCTAATCCCCATTACTTGGAATACGCCCGCTCTTTCAACCGTGGGGGCGTTATAAGTCACGGTCAACCCCACTATTTGTAGTCCAAAAGTTGGCAGTGGGTGGTGATGACGAGTTGCCTTTCCTCTAGTCTTCCACTGCTAAATTTTGGACAGCTAATGGGGATAGCCCTCGTGTAGCTCTGCGCAAAATTAAAAAAACAAACAAACAAGAGTACTCTAACCCGTAAACTGTCTTAGCTAATCACACCTACATTAACTTCTTATCCTCGTTACCGTAAGCAATTTTGTCATTTTAATGGTGAAATACGTGAATAAATATTTGGCGCTGCAAGAGTTTCACCATCAGGACCCATGATAGCCAATTCACCATCAGGACCTATGCTAGCCAATTTCATCTTTCTTTTTTTTCACGAATGCTTATGTTAACCGACATTCTTCTTAGCTTCAGACCTGTCTTCTACAAAGCGTATGTTGAAAACACTATTTTTATTTTTAGCTGAAAATGTATTTAACTTAAACTCACGACACCCAAGTATGCAAGTTACCTGTCAATTAGAAAATAACCAAATCCTCCTTTCCTTGGACATTTGTTGTAACAACAAGCTCCAACGGTTTTTCTACGTCCATGTACCCTTAGAAAACCATTATTGGTCTTTTCACGCCTTTGGATAATGTCATTCCCCGTAATTATAAACAGAATCTTACCCATTGTCTTCTTAACTTACCGAACCTGTTCAAACTACCAACCTGTCCATACCTAAAATATCTTTTTAAAAATAATCTTAAACCAAAATGGATCCTCTCAAAGTTTGTTATAAATTCTCACAGACAACTTCTTAAATGCAAATTTCAGCCCCAAAGCCAAATCATCAGATGTTTCCAAATGTCCCACCAGTCAATGGGTCTCTATATTTTCTATCTTGACTAAAAATTAAAAATACATTTAAATGAATGAGTACCCAAACACCACTGCCAACTTAAAATCATAGTATTTTTTTAAGTTTAGCTCTCAGATTAAAATCTATAAATTTTATACTAATGAGTTCAAGATTGGCCAACAGTGACTGAACTGCAACACTAAGCGCCACCTTGTGCAGTGTCCTGAACACATGGTGTCTCCATAGAAACCGAATCTACTCTCCTAAAATATGCGCATTCACGACTCATACCCGTTAAAACAATACTAACTAACGACAACACTACTTTAAATAATTTCAAAATTTGAGTTCACGTAAATCCTCCATGTGCATATTAATCAAAGAAATTGTGGAGAATGATAAATATCGACCTTTTCATAGTTACACTATTAATTCACTTCAGTTAAAGTATTTCAGATTTGTTCAGTATTTATTAATTAACTGCGGCCTGTCCTTCGTTTTTATTTCTCTCCACTGTTATATGCATATAATAAAGTATTTTTGTTTTCTAACAGTGTTACAATCACTTACATTAATGCGACAACTTGATTGACTTAGTAATATATTTACCTTTTTAGTTGTACAAAATGTAATACTTAATTTTTAATAAGAATGTTGAACACAGATTGTGTGTAACCTGAAACATCACAATACAATGCTAGTTTTTACGGTTATCTTAGTTCCCTTGATAAGAGAGTAAAAAAAGAACACATCTGCTTTGTGATCAGTGTAGAAATAAAATGAAACTTGCACTTCTTGTTTCAGCGCAAAGCTACAGAGTGGATAAACAAATCCCTACGTTTTAGTTGAAAATTCATAAATTTATTTCTCAACAAACTTGGTGATATTTGCATTTGTATAAATGTGTTAATTCATCTTTATATTTAACTAACATATTAATGTTTATTTCGTGGATGTCTAGTTGATGTCTCATTTAAAACAACGCTTGAAACTTACACCTGATTTTAGAGTAGCAAAAAATGGGTCTCCTGGTAGGAGACAATAGGGCTCTTAAAATAGAAGAACAGTTCTATTAATCCATGGGATTAATGAGTATTCGGTTTATAATTTTTTAAAGTAAGTTATGCATTCAAACGTTACAAGAATGTGTGTGTGTGTGTAAGAAACTAGAAAACAACTAAATATCACTCAATACGGGCCTGGCATGGCCGAGCGCGTTAAGGCGTGCACTCGTAATCCGAGGGTCGCGAGTTCGCGCCCGAGTCGCGCTAAACATGCTCGCCCTCCCAGCCGTGGGGGTGTATAATGTGACGGTCAATCCCACTATTCGTTGGTAAAAGAGTAGCCCAAGAGTTGGCGGTGGGTGGTGATGACTAGCTGCCTTCCCTCTAGTCTTACACTGCTAAATTAGGGACGGCTAGCACAGATAGCCCTCGAGTAGCTTTGTGCGAAATTCCAAAAAAACAAACAAAACAAACACTCAATACGTTATGGTTGTAGAATATTGAAAACACACACCCAAAGTCGTCTGGTTTGAAGGTGAGTATTACCTTATTATTCCTGTCTTATTGTGTTCAATGTGCTTATAGTCATAAGTTTGTAGCAAGTTATTTAATAAGACGACATTCACGAGTTTTCAAGTTTTACCTTACAAAAACAAGACATAAATAAAATTTCATATATCCAAGAAGCTTTCATTAAAAACCAGATCTAGTGGTTATAAACATAAAGGATATCACTTGATTTGTTCTATCATCTATCCAAGAAGCTTTCATTAAAAACCAGATCTAGTGGTTATTAACATAAAGGATATCACTTGATTTGCTCTGTCATCTATCCAAGAAGCTTTCATTAAAAACCAGATCTAGTGGTTATAAACATAAAGGATATCACTTGATTTGTTCTATCATCTATCCAAGAAGCTTTCATTAAAAACCAGATCTAGTGGTTATTAACATAAAGGATATCACTTGATTTGCTCTGTCATCTATCCAAGAAGCTTTCATTAAAAACCAGATCTAGTGTTTATAAACAAAGAGGATATCACTTGATTTGTTCTAAAGCAGCGTATACGTATTAGTTTACCACGTGATCTCGACTTTTAAACAATGATGATTGTTGTGTAAAATGATAAAAATATATCAAGTGAGAACCGAAGGAAATTTTTGTTTATAATTCTAATTAATGTTTTTAGTTATTTTAAAGTTTAATTTTAATAAAGATGATGTAAACACAGTAATAACATCAGTAGTTTCTATCACAATGAGTATAACCAAAGAAAAGATTCACATTGCACGAATGCTGGGCATTATTTTGTCTCATATGATAAAGGCAGCTAAGATATTGAACATAGCATGATTGGAATGGTAAACAAAAACTAGTGGCTTAACAATAAGCACTGAGAATAAAACAAGAATGGGGAGAATTTAAGAAGAAAATTTCTCTATCATAAACATCTTAATGAAGGTCAATAGACTTAAAGGAGTTTGTTTATATTGTTTATTTTACAGTTAAGCCACATTGGACTATATGCTGTGTGCTAATGTCTTAGTATTAAACGTATTTTATTTTTAACATTGCGCGAAGAATGCAGTGTTGAAAATATAATAACCTTAGTACTAATTACTTATGATAATTATAATTAATTATAATCATGTTTAACCAATGAAATACATTTTTTCAATTTCTCAAAGGGCTTCTAATTATTATTTTATGCTTTTGTCAAGAATGCCAAAATGTTAGTAAGATTATAAACTCGCAAGAATAACCCACTTTTGAACAAGACTTGTTGCAAATAATCAATGAAGTGTGTTTATTTTATTAGGACTAATTAGTACGTGTTTACGTACATATGAGAAAAGGACATCTAAACTAAACTAACGTGGCAGGGGTTCAGTTTAGAGAGAGAGAAATCAGAAGAGTTCTCTCCCCAACTGGGGTGTTCAGGAGCTTTGTAGTTCCTCTTTGTCCCCTTTCGTGAAAAATTTTTGAAATGCCCGTGGAATTTCTATTTTATTTTTAATATTTCGATACTGGAGTGGGGTATTTGTGAGTGAGAGGAAGAACGGGAAAACTGGACGAGAGCAGCGAAAGTGAGGTGAGCCAGACTTTGGCTCTAGGACGGAGTACGCTGGCGAATTGATCTTTAAAATTTACAGTGATTATTCCAGGTAACACGGTAAACGGCCCTTTTCAGATACGGCTGGGACCTACAGGTCCGATGCCAGAGATTTTGCTGTGGGAGGAAACGGGAGTACCCCGAGAAAACCCAATTTCAGGGCCTGGGCGCCGAATGATCTACCCAGACCGTGCCCGGAAGTAGCTGGGAATAGAAAATAAAAAGTTAAAATAAAATAAAATAGAAATGGATGGACTCTGTTGGTGGTATACAGGGAAATGTTTAGCTTCAGTCTTGTAGGTCAGGTGGTAATTTCGCCTTGAACTTGTTTATACACTTGAAACCCATTGGTGCGACTGAAAAACGTGGTCTCGGATCTACTGGTTGTTCTTCGGTGAGTTGTTCTTCGCTGGTCTGTGATGCTTTGTTTCTTCTCGAGAATTTGGTTTGAGATTTCTGCGTGGAGGTGGTTTGTTTTTCAGTTTGTACTGACGCGTCGATGGTTATCTTAGTAATGGTTTGGGTCTGGCAGGTTGTTGAGTTCTGGGGAGCTGGGACTGAGGTCTGGCATGCACTGTCCTTTTTCTTACTTGAACTGCTGGAACTTGGCGTGATGCTGGCCATGGGAGTTTTCGTCATCTGGGTAGAGTTGTCTGAATCTGTCTTCATGTTTTGTCTATTTGTATCTGGACTCAAAGGAATATTAGTAGTTTCATGTTGGAAGATTTCAGTTGGTTATTTGTGATATCTGGGAACTTTGTTTGAAACATTGCTGCGTGGTTGACGATGTAGGCGTTCGGCTCTAAAATGAAATATATGATAATAACAGCCGTCGCGTAAAATACAGTCAGCACTGCACTTTGTCGTTGTCACTATCTTCATGAAGTGCGTGGGATGGTTATTGTTCTTCGAGAAAATTCGATGAACTGCATAAATTTGGGCTTGTATTTGGGATTCTATGGTTTGTCTGATTTCTTCAGGTTGAATAGATGAGTCGACGCCCCTCAGGAATACAGAATAAAGAATGTCTGGACTTTTCGTGGGGGAACAGCTTACTTTAAATTCAGTGTTCCATGGCTGGCACAGGTAAATTTGGTCTGCAGTAGTGGCTGGTTGAATGAGGATTCCGCCCCGGCATAATATTTGGGTCCTGGACGGTTAAATGGTTGCCCCTGGCTTGGCTTGGGCGATCAGCGTAGCGATTTGGTACGGCGTGAGGTTCGGCGGTAGGCCGTCGACGATTACCGGCGGCACTACCGGCCTGACTGGCGAGGATGAACGTTTCGTTCTGAATAACATCTTTGCAGAGATATTAGCACGTCTGACTTGCTCGGTGACTAGCTCTGGACTGGGACTCATGAACATCTTAAAAGGACCCCGTTATTTATTGTTTTTATGACTGACTTCTATCATAGACAATTTTATTTATGTCATTGCGCATATTATATTTAACGTAAACGCAAAGTAAATAAACGAAATGTTTAAAGGTCTCAAGATTTAAGCTATTTAGGCATTTTGAAAGGCTAATGTGCTCTCAAATTAATCTAGATGTCCACGGAATTGTTTTAATACTTAAAAAAACATTAACGCAGCTTTCCCCAGTTATTATAACTTATAAATATTCATGTAAATATTTTATGAATTATAGGAATAATTTTATTCAATATTTATGGGGAAGAGCGTTTTTTCACAGTTTTATTTCTTGTATTTGTCTATCTAAGTGAAGACGAGCATGAACAAAAATATGGAGGATGAATTAATAATCTTTGCTTTGTTTTGTTTTAAACTGAATCATGCCAAAAAGCTTGCCTGATTTCACATGTGGTCTTTCTATTAATGTGTTTTTAACTTAATCTTTACCACGTTTTGAACATAATGATAATACTTCTGACAACTTTTCCACTTTTGCAATTATTTTTTCAGTTTTCCCTAGGAAATTAAGAGAGCTGAATTTTTCGCTGATTTTTGTGCTGATTCTTTCAAGGTTTTTAATTTATTTTATCCACAGTGTTTTTAATATTTCCTGGAAATTACATACATCAGTTCCCTGAATCTGATAAATTAATAGATCTATCCTACATTGTACGAGGATCTGCTTGTTTTCTTGTCCAACTCTTCTGTGACTGTAATTGGTTTCTTGGCTTAACCAAGAATGGCTGAGATTATGATTTGTTTTTATGCCTAACATAGAATGACGGAAACGTTGCTTGCTTTCTTCTGAGTTTAATTTAGAATTGGTTTTCAAACCTAAACTTATAATTTGTGAAAATCTAGTTAGGTTTCAACTCTATCTTAGAGTCGCTGTGGATCTTGTTTGTTTCAACATATATTCCAAAATAATAAATGATTAGGTTTACTTTAGAATAATTTAGGATGTAGTTTGTTCCAAAGATTAACACACAATAAAACACCAAATGACATCTGCATAAAGACCTACAAATAAAATAATATTTAAATCATGCAGCAATAATGTAGCATGAGAGTTTTTATACTTCAAAACAAGTGCTCATTGACGTAGCGAAGTATCCATACACCAAAAACGTATTCAAGTGTTCATAACAAATAAAGAGCGGAAATAGTCCTAATTGTTCTTAAAGAACAGAAACAGAATAATGAATTAAAAATATACTAATTCTTGTCATAATTGGAGTTCTTCAATAATGTTCTTTTGAGGAGCTGATAATGACGGCTTCTCTACCTCAAACATTGTTTTGATTTTTTCACTTCATGTTTATTAACGTATATCTCGTTAAGTTGCTATTTCCCCCTTTTATATTTAGCTCTATATCCTTTTATTTATCAAAGGTTGTGTATGTGAATCGAATAATAATAATAAGTGTGAGATTGCGCTTTGTGAAGATGTAGATGCATTAGCAACGACACACCAGCTACAAAGCAGGGAATATGTTATAAAAAGAAACCTACAAAATAAGATTTACAAGAGTTAAGTATATATTTGTATAAATATAACCATAAATTTTTAAGCCCTAAACAAAACACATTAACATGAAACAAAATACGCAGCATATTTTTTAAAAAAGGATTCTAGGGTACAAGCTGCAACGTGAGATTATAAAATATAATTTAGGTTTAGGAGGTGACTGCGGATGTAGGACCCACATCTTGATGGAAATACACCGTCTATCAGTCTTAACCTCCAATTCGCTAGTCTCACAAAAGAAAATTAAAAATTAGGAGAACGTGGTATTGGTGAATAAGCCCACAACGTCCCACATCTATATCACCCTTCACTACCTGCAGACAGAATTATATACTCTCCAAAGTTAAAATAAGAAAAAGATAAACATAAAAAAATAAAAAATAAAAAATGAAAATAAGGTACTACCATTTGGGGGTAAGTAATATGAAACTTACTTCTTTAAGTTAGCATTCCTGCTCCCAGTATGGTAGAGGCACTAATTAACACGACATCAGTAAAGTTTACTGTGATCGTCGTACTTTTATATACTGCTTAAAGTGTACATCTGCATAAAGTAGTGCCAATTTCTTAAATGACCTTATTTTTAACTTAAAATAGTTTTAATAGAATTTATTTCTGATTTTACTTTCTTATTTTATAAGAAGAGTTGAAGTTAGGAAGTTTAAACTCTATCAACAGTTTTAGAGTAAACACCTTCACGAGTATCGAGTTTCAAATACACAATGGAAGCTGATGAAATACTATTTTCACAAAATATACCAACAAGCTTCTTACAAGATTATATTTCTAATCGAATTTAAACAAAGATCTGGTTTCTTTGTTTTTTGAAATTCGTGCAAAGCTACACGAGGACTATTTGCTCTAGCCGTCCCTAATTTAGCAGTGTAAGACTAGAGAGAAGGCAACTAGTCATCACCACCCACCGCCAATTCTTGGGCTACTTTTTTATTGACGAACAGTGGGATTGACCGTTATATTATAACCCCCACGGCTAAAAGGGCGAGCATGTTTAGTGTGACGGGGATTCGAACATGTGACTCTCAGATTACGAATCGAACGCCTTAACCCACCTGGCCATGCCGGGCCTAGGAAAGTTTTCATTATGGGTCAAATGTATTTACGATACGTTTTTAACTCCTTTCTTATTTAGATAACACTCGATTAACAGTTTATATGAAAATATGTTAAACGGGAAATAATCACCAATTGAAATACCTTTAAATATGCTATTTCATTTAATTATACTGAAACATTTCTCGGATTTTGTGCTTCTAACTAATTCACATATTATTACATGTTCATAAATTGAAGCATTTTACGTACAAGATGGCATGTCCCCGTGGCTCATTTCTGTAACATTTCTCCTCGAAATAATGTTTTTCTTATATACGTTTATATTTACAAGTAACAAACAGTTAAGTATATGTAAGGTGCATTTTAGAATATAGAGTAAAAACTGTACTATCAATTGTATAATACTGTCTAGTTTTCTTTTAAAATATGTAAATTATTCCAAGTTATTTACGTAATGTAAATATGAAAGCAAAATGCATATATAAGACAATACGTTCTGTTCTCAATATTAATGCGCTTAGTAAAATACAAAGAATATTTCAACGGATATTGCAAATATATACATTAAAACATTTCCATCGTAACGAACGAACAACATTTCGAAAAGGTTTTGTCATCACCAAGTGTCTCTTTTCAAATTATTTCGCTAATAAAGTGGGCTCTTCTTTATCAGACTCTGATACGTTTGCTCGTTTGTGTTTATAAGCGCAACGTTGTTCCATATTCTGCCTGCGCTGTGCCCATCCTAGATATCGAGTCCCGATTCTGAGTTAAGCCCTGAAGCTTATCACTGAAACACTTAGGGCATCTAGTAATAGTTATGTCTCAAAATTGGTTAATTTTATATGTTTGAGAGCAGAAGCTTAAGTATTTTTCTGACATTATTATGAATAAGTAACTAGAAAATGTATCCGTGAATTTTGTGATTACAAATAAAAAAAATAATTCTAAGTAAAAGTGATCCATCGAAAGAATAATTTTCGTGTCTTAAATAAAAAGCTGTAAGGAACAAGAGTTGGAGGATTAGAGTTTGTTTATATATACGTCCAGCAAGGAGTACATTCATCCAACTCAGTTTTGATATGTTCGCTATCAGCTAAAAACAAAAACATCAGTTTACCAGAGGTGTTATTCGTGGATTTCTGTGGTATTGGTTTGTAAACGTGAAATGGATTTTATTATATAATTTAAAATGTTGCATTTCGTATTGTAAAGCAGTGAATTATAAGGGACTGTAGCTTTACCTCTTTTAAATAAATAAATAATAAATAAAAACAATAATATACCCTGGTGAACGGATTTTATTTCAGTTTTATTTATCCTTTTAATCTTTTTCAGGTCGAAATAAAATTGCATTTTAAATTGTAACACTGCAACACTGGACAGAGCACAGATAGCCCATTGTGCAGCTTTGGGCTTATTTATAAAACAAACAAACTTCACAATTTATTCCTGTAGGCTTAACGATAACATTAAAGCTTCAGGTGATATGTTTTAGTGTGTTTAGTGTTGTTGAAATCCGTATTTTAATTTTCTTAGCCAATTGAATGTCATCATTTGAATTTCGGAGAAGCAACACGTCAAATATTTTAATAAGTGCCCTATTGTCAGCTGATCATATATTGTTTCCTATACAAAGGCGATTGGTTAAACACATATTCCGATTTTATAAAGAAAATAATGAGATGTGGCAAGTAATTGCTTAGCACAAACTTCTAGAACAATACTTGCTAATAAGACCAAAAATAATGGTTTACCTTATAGTCCCGTTTACAGTTAAAAGTATGGAGCCAATCAAATTCAAAGCTATAGTAATAGATACTTCTGTACAATTGTTATTAACAAAAATGAAGATTGTAAAATCCTGTACCAACAATCAGTTGCTCTTGTATCGAAGTTATACGGAGTAAAACTTTCCAGCATAAAAAAAGGTTTAAGTTGATTAACAAATGGGATTCTGTGACGTTTTATATTCTTGTTAGCTTGTTAGCTGAGATACCCAGGTTACTCAAGAAAATGTGGAGGCAGATGATATGATAAACAATACATAAATCCTAACTTTCATAAAATTTATTTTTAGCATAACATATCATTACAGTATTTATTGTTATATCATCCAAAATTTCATATACGTTTTAAGAAATCAGTATATATATATATATATGTGTGTGTGTGTACTTAAAACGGTATACACTGTGCGATGGTACCAACTAAAATAGTGGCAGTAAGGGTGCTTTCGATTACTCGCTTTCAACAATTTCAATACCCAGCACTTAATGTTCTTTTACAATGTTTATATGATTAATTCATTCGCGGCTACTAGATGCAGAATTGTGTTACAGACCGAAGTTGAAAGTCTACAGCTCATAGTAGGAAGTGAATATAACTCAAAAAACAGCTTTTCATATCATCCTTATGGTGTTTGTTGGAGTGGACAATTCAGATGAGTTTATATCGTATTCCAATAATTATTAACGGCCAATTTTTTCATTGTATTTCTCCATAGAAATGTATAAAATATGTGAGACGTTTATGTATCCTACTTTACGCTGTGTGTATGTTGTTTTATCGAAAATTTAATCGTTATTTTTCAGGGGGAATTGGTATAAGAACGAGGCACCATCTACGCATGTTGTTGATATTAACTTACCTTGTAGATAATAAATACTCAACAATAACGATAATGAGGATAGATGGGGTTGAGGATCGGCTACCATTAGCATGCCTCTTGTTCCAAGCTATCATACCACGAAGTTTAGATCAGA
The DNA here is from genome assembly GCA_011833715.1 of Carcinoscorpius rotundicauda. Taxonomy (NCBI): domain Eukaryota; kingdom Metazoa; phylum Arthropoda; class Merostomata; order Xiphosura; family Limulidae; genus Carcinoscorpius; species Carcinoscorpius rotundicauda. The sequence continues at coordinate 108,766,737 of CM022393.1, forward strand.
TTGGCTTACCGTTCTAGGAATAGTTAGATAACAGACAAACATACACAGAACTTTTGTACATTATATATCGACCATATTACCCGGCAGCCTCTATTTCGTTTGTTTCTTGTTGAGCAGTTAGTTATACAAAGAAGTATCCGTATTCTATTTACTACTGATATTGAAACCATTGGGTTTGCATACACGGGCTCATTTCAAATCTGTGGCAGGGGTGAAGTTACCATAAGACTGTCCACGGCCGTCTTACCACACCCGTACAAAGCCCATCCTGCTATGTTATTGCTACTATACGCCTATTATTCAGTAGTAATTTGAAGATGTTTCGCTTTTAGACCTTTGTATGGAACAATATATCGACTAAACAAAGTGGAAAATCCTTCCACTTGTAAACATTTACCTTATGTTCATTACGTACCAAGTATATGAATTTTATTGACTTTAATGTACAGAGAACGGGCACTGTCTGTAATACTTGTGTGATAAATAAATCCCCATTGAAGCTGATGTGTGATAAACTGTACTTAATGTGAGATAATATATTCATTTTACTAAGTGTGATCACTGCTTATTTGATAAAGTTAAATAATAATATAACAGAATGGTGTTGGTAATTACATGTATTGATTCAGAGCCTTATTATCTACATACTGTTGTTTAGAATCAAGCACAAAGCTACACAATGGGCTATCTGTGCTCTGCCCACCACGGGTATCGAAACCCGGATTTTAGCGTGTAAGTCCACAGACATGTCTAGGTTATTTATATAAGCCTATATGTTGAACTATTATGTGCTACCAGTGGTATTGAAATTCGTGTCAGCGTAAAATGAAGTTCGTTCTTGTTATAATTCCAGAAAACTCACTTTTAATTAAAATAGATATTTTCATTTAACAACACTTCTTTACATCAATTGCAGAAATATTCAGTTTGTCACTAGAAGATTTGTTTGTTTTTTTACTTTTATAATTTTAATGAATTTCCTTTTTTGATATTTTAATAGAATAGATTTTAAAAATACCAGATTCTCCAAGAAATTTATTGTTTGATAACTATCAATTTTTATTTCTACAAAACTGTGACAATATAATAAAATGGTTATTCATTAATATTACTTGTCCTTATATATAAGGTTTTAATACAACATATCTTGATGAGAAGTTCAAATGTAATTACTTTGTTAATCCACTCTTTATTCAAGTATTGATGTTGCTCTAAAATGTTCTATGTGAACAATCCCTTCATTCAGAATCAACAAAATTGATAACAACTGATGAATAACTGTTTGTGTTATTTGTACGACTGCGGGTATTTCTTCTGTATTTCTGTAAAAATAAATTTTAAAAAATCCACAGCCATTTTTTGACATATCGTTATCATATCTCTGTTTATGATTTATATAAAGCATATAATAAATCGTGCAATATAATCTTAAGAACTTTTCTTTTTAATTTCGAACTAAATCCTTCCTGTTAATTGTGTTAACTAAGCTATGCCAAATCTTCCTTTATGTGTTTATGAAATTACACTTTATACATGATAATTAGTCATTCAAAGTACGAAGAGCAATCATTTATCAGAGCAGAAAACTATTTTTATTTTTTATTCTATGGTTTTGTTGTCAAAAACAAAACTTCAGTAGGAAGCACTCGTCACTATCTAATCAATTTGTGGGGTGGAAATTGGATGTGGTAAGATGGCGGATTCCCTTAGCTAAGTGTTATCAATATTTACTGCTGAGACACCAGTTGGCCACTATCGTAAAAAGGATAATTAAGGATCTTAATGAACAAAGGTTTGAAGTGTCAGTAATGTATTAAATTTAACTGAAATCAGAAAAACAGATTACCAGTTAATATTTCATACAAGTTGAGTAAGAAAAACCAACAAATTAGCCGATTTTAAGAACGGAAAAATAATGTTGAAGGTATAATCCATAAATACATAAGAAATTTAAATAAAGTAACAATATTTGTTAAGAACAAGTTATGAAGAAAAAAAGACATTGGGGTATGATAGTTTAAGAATTTTGTGAAAGCTACACCAGATATATTGAAAACTGTATGAAGACTTAGGGGAATGCAGCTAATTATCGGTAAAGATTTATAATGTAAAAAAACTTGTAACGTTTTGATCTTGTGACTTTTGTAACGGATTTAATATTATATAGTCTTTTAATATATATGTTTGTATCAGTTTAATATGTTCATGTTCATAAATGCATGTTAAATGTGTATTGCAAACGTCCTGCCTTTTCTCAACAATGTACGTAATTTACATACAATGTATGTAAAATATCAGTATTGTTGTCTTAGCTGAAATTTCAAAATCTCCTCTCAAGCTTATAAAACGTAACTAACACAACACGTTGGTGGCTTACTACGGCCAGTATACTATAAAACTCGGAAGCTATAAACGTCTATTAACTGAAAAACTTTCAGATATTTGACCAGAAACGTTTCTGGATTTCGAATATTACAAATCTATGTTTAAACGAAGATACGTTCTCTGGTTATTATACCCTGCATAGATGTGACACCAATATAAGCAAATCCCTATGTAATCTCCCGTAGCAACCGCAAGAGACCAATGATAATCGAATTATCGGCCACAAAAGTAAGCTTTAAATAAGTTTGACTTTAAAAAATAAATTACCAGTCGAATTCTATAGCTAATTTAACAAGAAAATCAATCTATAAAAATACAGAAAGTTAAGATTAAAAAGTTACAAAAGTCAATACATATATAGATTGATATACAGTTGCAATGAAATGTTGTTGTTGTTGCTTAGAATTAAGCACAGAGCTACACAATGGGCTATCTGTTGTTATGTATAAAGCGTTTGGAATGCCATGTTGTTGTTTATATTATTGTTTCGAAGTTCAAACCAATAAAATATGTTGTTATTCATGTAGAAATTTCTAGAATTAGGTAGATCAATCATTTGTCTATAAATATAATGTATTTTGGCCTGGCGTCTAGACGAGCCTCGTGCAAAAACAGACATGCGCAGATTACTCTGGAATTCTGTGGAAGTTACGCGATATTTCGAGAACACAGTAGGCCTATTAGTATATAAACAGACGGCGATGCGAGGAGAGTCAGTCAGTAATTCGTTTTTATTCGATTCAAGAGATGTGTCTTCGTTTGAGAAATTTTTCAACGTTTACTGTGTGTTTATTCAACTTGGATTTGTAACTGAAGCTAGATCTACAAAAGCTGTGATTTTATTTCGTCAATCTTTACGATTCATTCGGATTAGTGGTTATATTGAAGGTCAACACGTACAGGACTGTTTAGGGGAGACCGAGGCAAGTTGGAAAACGACAAATTTGAGACATTCATCAAAGACATCGTAAAAAGAACTTCGTCAAATTTATTGGACTGTGAATTGTTTCTGGACTTTTCCATTCAAATTTCGGAATTTCTTCGTGGGACCAAATTCACCCCCTAGACTCGAATTCTGAATTTCTGAACTGGATTTTTGGACTTTCATTCTGGATCATTATATTGGACACAGGCCAGTACCATTTTGTATTGTAATTAATTTTGAAGGTTGAAACTGAATATCTGTCATTGTTATTATATAATTTATTTTATATCTGTCACACATATAATAGTTTATTGTAATAAATTATATAAGCTGTTATCTGTGTCTTTCTGTTGCGTTCAGTCCACATAAAAAACATAACACTGTGCTCTCCCCACCACGGGTATCGAAACCCGGATTTTAGCGTGTAAGTCCGCAGACATACCGCTGAGCCACTGGGGGCGTGAAATATTGATTCAGCATATTTTGAAATATAAATCTGTGTAATTAATAAAGTAATGTGTGTCAATCAGTTTGTGCTTGTATGCGTGCTAGTTTACATGCAAACCCAATATTACTATTGGACAGTTGTATAGTGATACATTCAAGTTTATATTAGTGTGAAAGTGAACGACCTTTAAGTACATTGTTCTATACGAATACAAAAGAACGATGTTTACAGCATATCTTTAAAGATAACAACTTCAGTAACATAAATAAATATGCAAGGAAACACATTAAGCTAATTCTCTAAATTTCCGTGGCTTATTAATGATGCAATATCGTACATCTCAAGGTAAATTCCAACAGACATCTAAAATTCGACAATTAGATCTAAAGTTTAAACACGCTTCGTATGCGAAGCACGAGTTTACCCGCTATATAATCTACAGCAATTAGCCTTAATAGTTACTGCACAACTTCATTCACTTCAAATGATCTAAAGCTAGCACAATGCGCGAAAGGAAACGATTACAGGCTTCAGATCGTAAATATGTGCAAGTTAGACATACATACATAATCCCGTACGCAGAATGTTTGAAATGGCGTTCTAAGATGTGAAATAAAAATTCAAACATACTGTGCAAAACACAGTCGGCATGCAAAACATGCTAATGCTACGGAGGTTTGGGGGCATCCCCTCTCACAAAATTTGTAAGAAAAATAATAGGTGGTATTATATTAAATCTGGAAACATTGTGCGTGAAATATAGTATAAACCATTGCATGGCTATTCACGCAAAATCAAGAAACACCCTATATAAGTCAACAAATCATTATCCTGTTGTAACACTGCGTGGGGAGCTAGAAATAAATATTCATATTTTATTATTATAAGAAAGTACAGAGTATTATTTAAAAGATTTATCTACGTAAACGTATATACGTAATATTTCACTTAATAACGATGCTTTTGTTTTTTTGAATTTCGGGGAAAGCTACTCGAGGGCTATCTGCGCTAACCGTCCCTAATTTAGCAGTGTAAGAATAGAGGGAAGGCAGCTAGTCATCATCACCCACCGCCAACTATTTGGCTACTATTTTATCAACGAAGAGTGGGATTGACCGTCACATTATAATGCTCCCACGGTTGAAAGGGCGAGCATGTTGGATGCAACCGGGATTCAAACCCGCGACCCTCGGATTACGAGTCGAACGCCTTAACATACTTGGCCATGCCGGGCCCCAGTAACGAGGCATAAGTGGAAAAATATATTTGTTATTTAATTCATATGGCGTAACATGTACTTTACATGCGGGAAGTCGAAATTTCAATCCCATAATTTTACTACAGACATCGTGCACCAAATACAAGTTTATCCTCTATACAAACAACCCTCAATCGGTGATTCGTGAACCCTTAAGGATTCGGGGGATAATCTTTAGGGGTTAGCGAGAAGAAGAAGAAAAAAAATCATTTTATCTTTTTTTTACTTTCTTGGTATTAAAATTTTTACGAAAATTTTAATTTCCATATAATTTATTGAAATTTATTATGAAAGGAAACAGCTTGATCAATTATTAAAACACTGTGTTCTTCCAAACAAGCTCAAACCTTTCATTAGTTTCAATTTTGCTGTTTGTCAAGAAATATATTTATTTCTATTAGGTATTAACTACAAACTCATGACAATATCAAAGATTAGGATTTTATTGCAAATGTGTTACATACTGTATGGTACAGAAACTTTTTTATTTTCAATGAATTCAGCACTTTCAAACGTTATTATATTTTACAACATTTATTGCTGTTTAAAAGAGGTTCACTGCTTAAACTGTTATTACTCATGAAGTTCTCAAAGAAAAAATAAAGGCTGGGAATCTGGACCTATAATTTAATTCATGAGATACATCGATTGATATGCAGTAACAATGAAGTACTGGCAAAATGTCATGTGATATATATATATATATATCCTGTACTTAAATTAATGAAAGCTGTTTTGTTTGTTTGTAGTTACACAGAAAGCTACACAATGGGTTATCTGTGCTCTGCTCACTAAGGTATAGAAACCCAGTCTCTATCGATATATTTCTACAGACATACCGCTGTGCCACTGTGGGCTTGACGAAACCAATGAAACAGTGAAACGTGATAAAATCTACTATTCAATACCATGATACACCTTCCAAACATTGTAGAGGTGTGTCTGAAGGTTTGTCAAGTCTACATTGGCTCAAAGGTAAATCTGAAGTTTTATGACGTTAAAATCAAATTTCGATACTCGCTGTTGGCAAAAGACAGAAAGTTCATTGTGAAACTTTGTGCTTAAAAAAAAACAAAAACATGGCAGTTTTGTACAGTAAGGAATACAAAGTTTGTTAGAATACGTTTAGCATGAGACTTGCAATTTTCATGGTGATTAATACTACGACAAAAACATTTGTACTTATGATAAACCATAATGTATCACAACCACTGAAAAAACTTGATATTTCTAACTAAAGACTTTTTTCAATCTAAACAATCGTAAGATTGGCATAAAAATGAAAGACACAAAATATTTGATTATTTTTCAATGAAAATCTTTCATTTCCTTTTTTTAATAAGGACTAATACTGATCATTTTGTAACGAGGGTTAATGCTGACGATAATGCCTAAATTAATGCCGGTTTTCTGTTTGAAATAGGATCCAGCGTAGCCCAGTGTTATCGTGTCCAGACAGTGAATTTTAAGATTCGTACCCTTGCCGGGAAAATGAACTCCGTATTTTGGGGTTATCGATGAGCTACAAAAGTTCCAGCAAGTTTTCGTTTGATCAGACAAGAATGACGTAAGATTTGGTGGTAAGTGCTTCTTACTCCATTAGATCCAGTGGGGAATTATACGATGCCACAATAAACTATAGTGATGTGATAACGAAACGCATTTATTATCGTGTATGTTCTCGTTTTACAAGCAATTTTTTGAAATACACTAGTTCAATAATGAAACAAATTCGCACGTTATTTACGTGTATCAATGCATGTCAAGGAACATACAAACTTTTCTTTTTTTCACATCGTTGCTTTTCCTTCCAAAAAACCAGAAGAAATTTAAAGAACTATGTACATATTAGAATGTACAAGGATAAGGTGTGATATTTAACCAGATTTTAATTTTCAATTATATCTATAAAATTATAAAGCTAGTATCGTAATGAACTAAGTTTCTCAGCTCCGGAAATATTAAATACTAAAATAAGAACACTTTCACTCGTAATCTGAAATATGCAGCGCAGCAAATCCTAGGCATATTTGTTATGTGACATTTAGCATCCGCCCCCAAACAGCAGAAACACAACAAACCATAGTCGATGAAGACAAGGAGAAAATATATTCATGTTTGTGCGTGAAACCTGGAACAGAGCCAGCAGCCAAGTGGGCTAAGAAGGAGTAGGAGAGAAAAAAATAACGCCTGAAGGTTAATTCAGAAAGATATAGAATCCTGATAAACTAACTGAGACAAACGAGGATGAGACCAGTTTATTTATGAACTGTTGTTTGGTCAAAATTTGTGCCAAATAAACCTAAATAGTAAATGGCAATTGTCAATGATTGATTAAAAGCATACAAGCTCAACAATAAAATACCAAAATATAAATCCTATTAATTCACTTAATTAATAACAGTCGATTGAAGAGGTCTCTTCTCGAGTCATGGGTCATCAGCAACGTCTTATCGATCAAAACAATGTCAGTAAAAACGAGATTAATAATATTAATTAAACAAGAATTTCCTATAATTCAAACTAAACAAGTTAACTTTATTGAAATTTGTAAAATCTTACTGTTAGATAAGCTGGTTTCCTTGTAAGTATTAGATAGATCCACTTAATAACAGGGGGATGGACCAGGAGTTTTCTGAATGTGAAAAACGATTTAGTTTTAAGCACTGTACTAAAAATATAAACTGGAAACGCTTAGCTTGTTTCGAATTTCGTACAAAGCTACTCGAGGGCTATCTGCGCTAGCCGTCCCTAATTTAGCAGTACAAGACTAAATGGAAGGCAGCTAGTTATAACAACCCACGGCCAATTCTTGTGCTTCTCAAACGAATAGTGGGATTGACCGAAACATTATAACGCCCCCACGGCTGAAAGGGCAAGCATATTTGGTGTGACAGGGATTAGAACCCGCGAACCTCAAATTATGAGTCGAGTGCTTAACCACCTGGCCATGCTGTGCCTTGAGGGAAGGATGAAAACAATTTTATTTATGACCCATACACACACGCAAAAAATCAACCGCTGTGCGTATTCATGTAGACAAGTAGAACTAAAAAACTTTTCCTTCTTTACCACCATTCGTCAGCTGTAACATATAAACTGCTTTCACCTAACCAGTGAAAGAATATTACAGTTGTTGGTCTTTCAACACTTGACTGGAGTTTTAGAAATATTATCTGCCCAACAGAACAAAGACATTAAGGAAACTAGGCCTCAGCAAATCCAACGGTTTTCTGAACCATGTATTTACCATCAAAGCTCCTTAGGAATAGTATAAACAACATTTTTAAATTTGTATATTAATAAAGACTATAAAAAACACAGGTGATATCACACGGTGTTGTTGATATGGCAGCCATATGCGAGACCATTAAGTACAACATGTATATTTGTCGTGTAATTGTTTTGCACCCCTCACATTCATAGCAGAAAACAATACGATAAACGAATATATTTCCTGCAATAGTCCATCCAGTTGCTATTGTTTAGCAAGGAAAACATAGATCAAGTCAGAAGCAGAACATCGTGTCAACACATCTTCAGCAGCTAAAACATCGTATTTTCAACCATCTTATCAGTCAAGGTGAGTCTATGGTACACATTTCGTGATACGTGTTATCAAATCAGGATAAGTCTTCACCATCCTTCGAAAAAGTTCATTTACATATTTCTGAAATAATGTATTTCAAAACTTATTCGAGCATTCAAGGTTTCAAGCTCAGCAAGTGAAGAAAAACGAAACAACCAAATACTAAGTCTCTAGATTTGGCCCAATTCAAAAGATAAATTAGACTAAACTTAACGCCGTACAAACTTTTTTTCATATTTTAACAACAATAGAGAAAAGATGCTGAATAGATCCGATATGGCCAGGTGGGTTAAGGCGTTCTAGTCGTAATCTGAGGGTCGCGGGTTCGAATCCCCGTCACACCAAACATGCTCGACCTTTCAGCCGTGGAGGCGTTATTAAGTGGTGGCCAATTTCACTCTTCGTCGATAAAAGAGTATCCGAAGAGTTGGCGGTGGGTGGTGATGACTACCTGTCTTCCCTCTAGTCTTACACTGCAAAAATAGGGTTGGCTAGAGCAGATAGCCCTAGTGTAGCCTTGCGCAAAATTCAAAAACAAACACATAGATGCTGAGTAAATATTATTTTTTTCATTATAGAATGGTAGTGTTAATTAAACATCTATCAAGATTTGAATTATTAAAAAAAATATGTTATTATAGCTTTATTAAACACGTTTTGTTAGTCAGATGCATTAGATTTTGAAGTTTCTGTATAATTTTTGAACAGAGACTTTCGACATATCCTATATGTTTTGTTATAATCCATGAGAAGACTACATTTTGAACTTATTCATGTTGCTGTATGTATATTTTCTACACCATGTTTTATATACAAATACATGGCTTTGTCGTTGCAATAAATATGACTTCCAATGGCTCAGCGATAAGCTTAAGGACTTATAACGCTAAAATTCAGGATTTTCCCCTGTTATGCACACAGCGCAGGTTGTCCACTGCGCAGATCAACGCTTCCAAACAAAAGAAATAAAGAATATAATAAAGAGACTTATATGACACTTATTACTTTACAATAAGACATTTCCACATTACTATAGTCGCGATAAGTCTAAAGTTATAACTAACTCAAATAACAACAAAACTTTCCACGTAGCTAACCCTTTTTTCAAATTTGAAAACTTATAGAGGAAATAATAGAGAGTGGCAAAGGATAAAATGAATAGTTTTAAAATCAAAAGCACTGTTTGTAATTAAACCATTTTATTTATATTTAGTTATTTAAGACTAAACTGAACCCAAGACGATACATATGTGCTAGCTGTCCCACGGTTATTAAACATCTATATTCAATTTCAAACAGTGTTAGTTTAATTCATTGCACTATCTGAGAAGCATACTGCTTTTGTGATTTATATCTTTATCACACTTTGTGAGATAAATTCATAACTTTGATTTGATAATGTTATTCGAAGCCAAATTACAGCTGACGGATGGTGTGCAATATGTTTTAAAGTTTGGGTGATTAATTAGGTGAAATTAATATATACTCCTTATTGGTGTTCAAGTGTCTGTAGGCAGTTTTACCAACCTTTATTTAATAACATTCTACTTAATTCAGTTTACTAATTAATTCGAATAAACTGCGTTGCATCAAAATATTTAAACGAAAGCATTTAATTAATTCTCGAAAATTATAACCACCTGCGATTCCAGATATTGATGTGCAATTAGTTACGTCACGTTTCACAAGTTCTGTTACATCGAAAACGTTTCGTCGCATCTTGCGCGTGTTAGTAGTTGTGGTTATCCATTTCTCATATTTCATCTTCAGACCTGAATCTTGCTGAGTTGCCATTTTGAAAATCATTTCAATTTTAGATATAGGAGTAGTAGTATGGCAGCGCTATCTACCGATAGCAAGCAAAGTTATTGAAAAACGTGCAAATATGAAGAGCTGTTGAAATGGTTGAAAATAGAAGCACCAAGAAATAAAAAAATCGCTCAATCTTTTGTATTTAAGCATGCAGTGAAAAGATCGTGGGCATGTTTGTAGACAACTGAAATGTACACCAAACTCTGCACTCAATATGGAACTCAAAATAATAAAAGTGTAAAGATGACAGATGCTAAATACGCAGTACTGGAAACAGATATACAAGACTAGCTTAACACCTAGTTTTCTTCGGACATCGCTTGAGTTGGAAGCAGCGCTGTTGAATCCCGGAAGTATTCACAGATGTCTCCCGGTGAGGCAAAGGTAATTTTACGCCCTCCCTTGTAGTACAACGGTATGTTTGCAAACTTACACAGCTAAAAACCGGGTTTCGATACCCGCGGTAAGCAGAGTACAGATAGCCCTTTGTGCAGCTTTGTGCTTATTCAAAACCAACGAAGATAATTTTACTGAACTGCATTTCTAAAATGAAGTGTTCGAGTAGAACTGAAAAAAGAATATAATTATGATCTTGTAAGGAACATTTTATACCTTCTTTGCAACAGAGTTACCATGTGACTGGTCCTCTGGTCCTTCTTTACCAGCATTCGTCAGCTGTAAGAGATAAACCAATGTTTAGTGCGTTTTCCAATGACTGCTAGGATCACTTTTAAACACTTCGATATAAATGATGTATTTGGTACAATATTGTTGATTATGAGTGTTTTATTGGCCTTTAAGATATGGTACGAGCAGGCATCAGTATTGATGGATAAACATATCTTACTGTGTTTCCATAAGACGGACCTACTGTTCGGAGAAATCTACTGAAATGGTACTTAATCTTGTTATATGGCATTTTGAGTACGCAATCGGGTCATACTTTTCTCTGGTGAAGAATGATGCCTTATGTATGTTGCAGAACTACGTCAAACAAGAAGTAAAAGAGAGCATGGATTGGACATTAAGAGATACCTACCTAAATCATATACCACAACTCTGGAACCTCTTTGAGTAGTTTCCACAAAAATAAATTAATTGTTGTTGTTGTTTTGAATTAAGCACAAAGCTACACAATGGGCTATCTGTGCTCTGCCCACCACGGGTATCGAAACCCGGATTTTAACGTGTAAGTCCGCAGACATACCGCTGAGCCACTGGGGGGCTGAACTGAATGAAAAATACTAACCTGGATAAAGGGAAGGAATATTCTTTATTAAGTATGCTTTTTTTTCTCCATGAGTAGTTGTGCGGTTCTTTGTTAGACACAATGGGGTATTTCTGTTGTACCCATCTAGGTTATCGAAACTCGATTTTAAGCGTCATAAGTTCATAGGCTTAAGGCTGAGTTGCTGAGAACCTCCAAGTGTGACTCTCACAAGTTGATTCAGATACGCCCTAGCTTATGTTCCACAAATTATAACTAGCTATACGCAATCAATACTTTTTTTTAAACAGTATTCAACATATCTATTATTGTTTAGTTAAAGAACGAATTTATTGTAAAATCTTAATCATTTACCTTTTGGAACAGTTGATTCAGTTTCTTGGATGTGACACATTTTCACAATTGAACACATCTGTCACAAAGATTACACTCAATACCTGTGTATCCCCTATAGTAGCTGTGGTATGTCTATGGACTCGTGGGTGGTAGATTACGGAGAGATCATTGTGTAAATTTGTGCTTACTTTCAAATGAGTTGATGTAAGTGTGATGCGTGATTACTTTCTAATGATCTTGAAATGATTTAATTAATTTTTTTGTTAACCAATATTGTAAATATGATGCAATGCTACATGTGGTTATTGTGATAATTCCATTTTATTGTGTGTTGTGACGATCGCTGATTTTAACTACGTTATTTTCTCTTTTAATTTTTCTTCTATGCTACTCCTAAGAATATGAAAAGTTTGCTACTAGAGTTGCTGTGTTTATTAAACACAAAGCTACACAAAGAGCAATCCGTGCTCTGCCCACCACAAGTATCTAAACTTGATTTCTAGCAGTATAAATCCGCAAACATGCCAATGTGACCCTATAGGGAAAGGCGTGTTATTACAGATGATCACGTTGTGTTACTGTTGTAAGTGTATTTCATTGCTTCATTGTGTTGCAGTTAAAAATATAATGTACAAATAGTTCATGTACATTTTGTAAAGTGAAAAACATTGCAGCTCTTAAAATCCTCAAACATAGGACCTCTTCACTTACCTGGTAGTTGATGAAGGTTGAAACTAGTTGTACGTAATACGTGTACGGGTAAAAGCTCAAGTATAATAAAGTATTTCGACTCTATGAACTTTGCATGAACTACCTGTTAGCATCCTTATAAAAATACTGCACTTTGTTTAATTGATTTATTCTTATGTATACAAGTTAATTTCTATGTGTGTGTGTTGTTACTATTTTTAAAAACAACAATAACACCTTTTTGTGTTTTACATCATAATTTTTATGTAATGCTCTAACATCGAAATTATTTTTAAAATTCAATATTTATAGTATTGCTTATATCGTTTTATGTTAATAACCAATGCTATATTTTTAAATAAAATGCATGAGCAAAAAGCATGTTTGAACACCTTTTGTTTTTATTTGAGATCTAAATAAATTTCGTGTGTAATTTTCTTAAATTTTGTTTACAAATTTAAAGTTTCGTTGTGTTCGGTTTGTTTGTTTTTTTAATTTCGCACAAAGCTTCTCGAGGGCTATCTGTGTCAACTGCCCCTAATTTAGCAGTGTAAGACAAGAGGGAGAATAGCTACTCATCACCACCCACCGCCAACTCTTAGGCTACTCTTTTACCAACGAATAGTGGGATCGACTAATACGTTATAACGTCCCCACGGCTAAAAGGGCGAGCACGTTTGGTACGACGAGGATTCAAACCCACGACTCTCAGATTACGAGTCGAACGCCTTCACCCACCTGGCCATGCCGGTTTTATACCATCATACTCAGAATATCATTTTGGGAACAGTTGTGTTCGGAAACTTAGTTTAAGAAGTGCAGAAACACAGATGGGCAATTCAAACCTTTGAAGGAGGGGTATTAGGTGTTATAAAGTAGTTCTGCTGTTAACAATAGCATAAACAGGGATGTTTGATCAAACTTTTCGAAGGTGGGATGAGTTCCCGTAATATCAACATTTAACATTTAGTTTCAAAATAACTTTTAGAAATATTAATGTTCAAATACGTGATTAGAACACCACAAATATATATATTGTCGAAGGTCGACTTATTCCTGCCCTGCATGGCCAGGTGGTCAAGGCACTCAACTAGTAAGCCTAGGGTCGCAGGTTCGAATCCCCGCCACACCAAACATGCTCGCCCTTTCAGTCATTGGGGCGTTATAATGTGACGATCAATCCCACTTTGTGTTGGTAAAAGAGTAGCCCAAGACTTGACAGTGGATGGTGATGTGTAGTTACCTTCCTTCTTGTCTTACACTACTAAATTAGGGGCGGCAGATAGCCCTCGTGTGGTTTTGAACGAAATTTAAGACAAACAATCATTAAGGAATTTGTTAGAAACTGATAAATCCAAGCACAAACTGTAAGTAGGGTAATATTTTTTTCATCTTTCAAAATACAGTGTAAGTCATCATAAGAGAATGCTTTTGGCTCATTTTTGACAGCAGATAAATTGATAAAAGTAATGCCAGGTAGTCAAATCTGTATATATAAATAAATCTTAAGTTTTATATTTCTTTTTGGGGGTTGGGAGAGAGAAGGAGTAGTCTAGTGTGTAACGTGTTCCACACTTTCAGTCTTGGAAGCATTATAGTTGTAGCAGTCAATATCACTGTTGTTGTTTTTCTTAAAGAGAAACCGTGTAGGTGAAATTGATTGCCATCCATCTGGCTATCATTTCTAAGCTAAAATTGACCTTGTGATTTTTTTAAAGACAAAAGTTGCATTTTAATGTGGTTGATGCTATGCCATCACGCTTTATAGGTATTATGACTTGAATAATTGTATTAACATTTGGAAACAGAATATCACAAATGACACGATTATAGGAGCCACAAACAGTGACTAATAAAAACTAGAAGGTGAGTTTATGAATGCTGCGAAACATTGTTACATAAAATACAAAATAAAAGCGAATAAGCTGTTCTCTACCATTTTGTTTGTAAACCCCTGTGTTTTTGATAGAATTTTCAACTTTGTTTTCATGCTGCCTCAGAGTTTTTAATGGACGACTGGAGAAGGCGATGGTTGACACTGCTAAGCAATACAAACTTATAAAAGAGATCTTCAAATAATAATGACTATGTTTACACTGAGGTCTTTGACAAGAGCCGTACTCAAATGTCATCTGTCTCGCAAAGAATATCTTGACATACTTACCATTACATTTGGAAGCTTCGATTTCCTTTCTCTAACACGTTTATTGTTAACTGTTTCACGTATTTTCTTCCGAGTCTTTTGATAGGCCTCCTACTGAAACATGGAACTGTGACTGGAAGCCGTACTACTGGGAATTGTATGACTAAAGCCGTACCACCACTACTGGGAATTGTATGACTGCTTTTTCCTTCCGTTTTTTTTTTTTTTTTTGGCTTTGTACTGATGGGAAGTTTTAATGATTCACTGAATGACATTCAACAACAGTCTAAATTATTAATATGTGCAATTTTTTTCTCATAATAAATTGGTAACATTTCTGTAATATTTAATTTTTTGCTCTTGTTTTTTTCTCAGGTTTTCCGTAAGTATTTTCAATGCTGTTTATTGAAAGTTACCAAGACAAAATAAACAATGCACTTCAAATGTATAATCTTATGACAATCCACTGTGTGTGTGTGTGTGTGTGTGTTATTATAGTAAAGCCACAACCAACTATCTGCTGAGCCCACAGAGGAGAATCGAACCCCTGATTTTAACGTTGTAAATCCGAAGTCGTACCGATGTACTACCGGAGAACACACGACAATTAAATTTTAGGACATCTCAAGGTAAAAACTTACGTGAATTTTGTGTGTTTCTTTTTATATTCGCATCGAGAAAAGAAACAAACTGAAAGTATTTAACGCAAAATGATAATTTTAGACCATGTCCTTAAGCAAATCTAAATAATACGAATTTTTCCATGCATAGAACATATTGTGATTTTTAAAGAAGTTGCGTTGTAACTGAAACGTTTTTACTTTATTTTTTACACAGTAACTCAGCCATCATTTTGCTCTACGAGAAGTCAAAGCTAATTGCCGACTTATTCGTCTATTTCCTAACACGAGACGTTACCTAGCCTTTAAAAGAAATAAAACGTCTTGACATATGTGTCTTATGTCACAATTCTTCGAAATATCAAGATGTCGTCTCTTTCTATCACGTAAAGAAGTAATCATCTACCTGGAACGCTTAGTGAAGTATATATATATACACATATATAATCTTATCATCTGTAAGTTTATTAAATAACCCATGTCCTTGGAAATGTACGTTGCTCTCGTTGCTATGGCAACATATAATGTTGCGCAAGCGACCTACTCAGGTATTTTTGTCAGCATAAATCAACATGTTCTCTCTTATGTCGAGTCAGTAAACTTACTTTACAAATTATACTAAATAATTCAAAAACTGAAACAAATGGCGTTAATATAATGATGGCACAACAAACATCACCGTGAGATCAAATATATGTTGAAACAGCGTGTTACAAACATTTAGTTTAATACTGTATATAGTTAATATTCTTAAAGAACATAGGACTGTTTGTTTTCAGATAAAGGTATGCCACTTTATCAGATTGTAAAGTTTTTGTATCAATCATGGATTTGAAACTTACAAAGTTTTTAAATTTTGAAATTGTTTTGAAGACACATTTTCGTACTTTACACTCTGATATAATAATGATATTAAGAATATAAAACTTGACAAAAGACATAAGTTAGAGATAGTAAGACATTTTATCTCGATGTCTACTTTTCTACTAACAGAGTGAGCTTTCTCTTTCTTTCTAATTACTCTTCATTTATTAATCTAAATTACCTCACAACATTTTTTTCATGCAACTGATTATACGAATAATGCCGAGACCATTATTAGGTCTGTGGTATTCCAGCCGGTCTGACAAGTCCTGGTCTTGAGTGAAAGGTCTCGTCGGGACTAAATATGGCATATATAGTATGGCTGACATATTTTCATATATTATTCTTTTTTTTCACTCGTATGTTCTTACAATTTCTATTTATATCTGTATACCTTCTGCTGGACCTAGTATGGTTTGTCTTGTAATCTGGGAATTGAGGGTTCAAATCCCTGCCACACCAAACATGCTCACCCTTTCAGTTGTTGGAGCGTTACAATGTTATGTTAAATTCCACTGTTCGTTGGTAAAAGAGTAGCTCAAGAGTTGGCAGTGGGTGGTGATGACTAGCTACTTTCCTTCAAGTCTTACACTGCTAAATCAGGAATGGTTAGCGCAGATATCCCTAGTGTAACTTTACACGAACTTAAAACAACAACAACAACAAACCCTTCGTCTGTGTCGCTTAGCAACAAAACTATGACCTGATATTTCGCAGTTCTTGGGTTTTTTTAAAAACATACAAGTCAGTGACCATCATATAGTTTTATTCGGTTTTGGGTGATGCTTTTAAATTTTATTAATATTTTTGATACATTGTTGTTTATTTTACTTTTTTCTTCCAAACGTATTACTGTGATTCTTAACTAATGATGATAATTTAAATTAATTTTAGGTTTAAAATTTGCGAGATAATTTTTGTTATAAATCTAATTCCTAGTGCTTTATCTTCTTTGGGCGTTTAAAACTTAATTTTTACATTAAATGATGTAAATAAAAGTATAGGTTCTGCGGTTCTCTGTAACACATAAAGAAAACAGCTGTGCACCAAACTATCGATATAAAGTGTGCTACTTTGGGTCTTACATACGTTATTATTACATTGGTATCAATTGTAGGCCTAAATAACAATTTATATGTCAGCATTTGATTCATATTTTACGTCTTCCTGTATATGGGTTTCTTACTGCAAGCGCTTTTGTTACCATAAGCCTATTTTGATTGTTGTGATTATTCAAAATGTTTTATAAAAACGTTATTTTCGAATACGATGAATGGTTCTAACAGTTAATTTGAATTTATTAATCTAGCCAATGAAAACATCGAATACAACACATTTTCCCTTGATGTAGTTGAGCTAATAATCACAATTCTACTTCCACGAAAAACATTTTTACATTTCAGCCCAATTATTTCTATATTTTCTGAAAATTATATTATTTGAGTAATCTATTCTGTATGTAACGCAGCATATCTGAACAAATTCGTAAGTGATGTGCAACAGACTGCCTAATTACTCATGTATGTTAACCATGACAACCTAAACCAAAACTCGTACCAACTATGTCCCAATATCCACACCTTAATATTACCATCTATAAAACGATAAACTCGACTCTCTTTCAGCATCACGTACTTCGTATAATCAGAAGCAGAATTAAGTCGCATTAAGACTTTTTCTCTTTATCCACACAACCCACGTAAGTATTTGCGCTGACTACTAAAGCATACACTAAATCACATTAATCAGCAAGTAAATGCATTTTCTATCTCAGACAGCTAAAATCATAAGCAGTTGAGGTACCACCTAACTGAGTAATCCATTAAACAAGCCAATGAGGGCAAAATCATACCGAAACGAATCTCTCATACAACTGGTATGACATTGTTTCGCTATGATTTACCGCAGCTTGATTCAGACCTTGAATTGATCAAGAGATAAACCTTGTCACTGTATATCTGAAAATCATGTATACAGGACTTTCATATCTGAAGGTATGGGCTTTCTGTATGAATGCTACGTGCACTTGCAAACGCATACACACAAGTTTGCCCTGGTGGTTTCTCACACGAACATTGGCCAATCAATGCTCACCATATAATTCCTCCGAGTGTTCGTGAAACAAGTGTTATAAAGTCCTTTCAGCTTAAAGACACGTTAGAATTCTCAGCAATATTTTTCCAGTCACTTCAAGGATTGATGTTTTCGTCACTTCTCTAGTGACATCAGTTATCTCAGCCCTGTTATAATCAAATAAGTATCACACTAGTTCTGAATACATTTTAGTTTGAACCAATACTACATAACTTAGAAAGCAAGAAACGTCATTGTGTTTTGGCTGTTGGTTTATTGATCAACAAAATACTAAAAGTAAGTAAATTAACCACAACCACAATTATTAGGAATTTTAGGCTTGTATCTCATCTGACCATCATAGGATTCATTCCTTCACGAGGCTCCTTACAACCAATCAGATGTGTACTGACAACATTTTTTTCTTCCAAATCAGCTAATTAAAATTTTACAACATGGTATTCTTATTGACTTCTGACCCGTCTTTCTTCTCAGCTACTATTTTCCTATCCAAGAAGTGCGTAAAAGGCTTAGAGGTGAAATATAGTTTTAGCTTTTTTCCTAAATATTCAATACACATTTTTGCATGCTTTATATATATATATATACATGACTAGTACAGCTTTTAATTTGTTGGATTGAGTGGTATGAAAACAGTATCAAAGCCATAACCATTCTTCAGACTTTCATTGTTGGATTGAGTGGAATGAAAACAGTATCAAAGCCATAACCATTTTTCAGACTTTCATTGTTGGATTGAGTGGAATGAAAATAGTATCTAACCATTCTTCAGACTTTCATATCCCACTGTCTTACTCGTTGTAGCATATCGTCAACCATACAGCAGCCTTATCCAACTAGTTACATCCAAATTTATGTTTCAATTTTTTCCAGAATTCAGATATTTCACCTAATATTACCAATGCCTAAAAAGTATTGTGGACCATAAATCACATTCGCTGGAGGCTGTATTTCTTGACAAAACATCAGTGAGGTTATAAACGTTTGCTGCGTTTGGCAAATGTTTTATCAAGTCAGTTCGGTTACGAACGACAATTTCTAAAAGCACCTAGATGGATAGTATGTTTTACCCATCCTGTCCAATTATAGACTGTTAAAATTAGTTTGTTGGTCGATGTGTTATTCATTGTTCTGCAATAAATCTATGACGGACTCCAACTAATGAAAGAATGAATTTTTATCTTTATGAATAAGAACATAAAACACTGTATTAATTGTCTGTATTCATTGTTAGGTTGTCTTTTAGTTCTGATATATATAGGTAACTTGCTTTGGTCAGAAGTTGATATTAATACCACTTATAGAATGGCCTTCCCGTGAAATGATTTAGAACAGCAACTACACATTGAATACTTTATTTTAGTTCCTTGGAGAAGACTAGATGTATTTACGAACGAAAACTTAAAAAAAACATAAAATAAAATTGAAGGTTTTGTCTTTGGGTAGAACACACATTAATATATTTGTATGAATGTTTAATGTTTTGATGTTTATGCGGCCAGAAAAACTGTTTTTTTTCATAAAAATAATGCCCAAACTTGAATATTTAATTATCTGGAAAAGGTTAGCACGATTTCTAACAGCACAGTTTGTTTCGTATGTTGAGTCTATAAAGATAAAATGTTTTGTTTCGTCAGTTTGAGTTTCTCTCATTGATCTTAACTTTAACATTTCCATGTTGTTTTTTGTGGGGGAATTTAACAAGGTTTGGTTTGTAAAACAGTTTCAAATGGTTTCAAAGTGGCAACTGTTAATAATAAACCAAGTGTTTAATATTCTTAGTTTGACCCAAATAGACACAGAGTTTCACAGTTTGTGAACTTTATTTGTGTATAGGAACAAAATGAAATACCCTCTAGTCAGCCATTCCATGAACGTGAGGTTAATTATCTGTAGTTTTTTACCTCGCCAAAAGGGCAATCACGTTTAATACGACGCCTTGGTCACTGACCATGCCAGACAATGTTTTATTAAGTATGATAGTTTTATAATCTACCAGCTACAAAAATATTAAAGTATTACAACAAAGAAACATACTCGCTCCTTCAGACGTGGGAGCGATATAATGTTACGATTAGCACACCATTTGTTGATAAAAAGTAGCCCACGTTTTGGCGGCGTATGGTGATGACTAGCTTCCTTCCCTCTAGTCTTACACTACTAAATTATGAATGGCTAGCGCAGATAGCCCTTGTGTAGTTTGCGCTAAATCAAAAAAACAAACAAACATACAAAGAAATTATCATTGAAGTCAAATTTACAGGGTGTTTGAAAAGTCACTGTGTACTTAAATATTTATTAACAGACATGTTTCAATATAAAATACAGGAGGTAAATATGAATGACAATTATAAACAATGTTGAAAGTGATCCCCGTTGGCATCAATACAGGCCTGGATCCTTCTTATTTTGTTTCTAAACACCACTATCAGTTGCTGGCTTGAAATAGACTGAATAAAATATGATTGCAAAACTGCATAGTGACTTTCTAAACATCCTGTATTTTACCCGAAATAATATTTAACCCCACGTTCAGTAGTCTCCCCGACTACATAAACTGGTTCCATCATATTCTATTGTTGTTGTCTTACTTAAATTTACTTTAAAACCAGAGCCAACTTTAGCAAGTAAGCAAAGTAAGCATTTGAAGTATACAGACATATTAGGTGTTTTGTGATCACTTTGTATTCTTTTAATGAATACAAATTTATCTAGTGTTAAGTGTAGATTGTTGGTCAAAAAAACGATGTTTCTTTTCCCTTATTTACTTACAAAGCTCAGTCATTCACTGTATAACTTGCATTTTCTGTACAGGAAATATTTCTGTAATGTGAAACAAACTAAGTGAAACTAGGCAGATTTTCTAGTGGAGTCTTTTGATACTTTAAGAATATAACCTTCTTATTTTGAGATGGTATTAATCAATAGTGGCACAGGTAGCGCAAGAATCTTTGAAAGAACAGCATTTCTGTTCTTATTATACAAGATAAATAAAAAAATTGGGAATTTAAAAACCTGTAAATAGGGATCGTAAAATGGTAGGCAATAACGGTTGTAGATACTGTTGGCATTATATACTCAACTACAAACCCTTTTTTTGGCTCCAGGCTTCAACCTATAGCTAGCCTTGTTTCCGTAATGTTTTTATCATTCCTATTCGCAGGTTTTTAAATTCTCAGTCTTTATGTATCTTGTTGGGTGGCTGTTTTTATGTTCATGTATGGACAAAGAATTATCTTATATGGCAACTAACTTTATATATTGTAATTATAATCAACATAGCTATCTGATACACCCTGATGATTCCCTATAGCTATTGACTATTTGGTCGCATTAGTTCGAGAAGCAAAATGTTAAGCTGCAGCTTGAATTATCAAGTAGATTTGTTTGAGATTATTGTAAACATTTATAGTTTCTGTGAGGTAAATTCTCCATATATAATGCATAACAATGAGCAAATATATGTATAGACTAAGACGCAACCCCCACTGAGAGCATATGAAAATATAAAATTTTACAAGGAGAAAAACATCCTTTTAAAATAAAATATATATATACATACATATTTTTATTTATGCATTATATAAATTGTGTATTTTAAAGTAGATATTCTTCGAATGTATACAACATAATTTAATTTTATTTGTGTATTAATTTTTTACTCCTTTACTTCCTGCACAATATAGGGGTTGTCTCCCCAAAGACATCGATTGTATATAGAAAACAAAGCATCGAGTATCTATTTACCTTGTGCGTAATTTTCTTAAACGAACACCACATGTATGTAAGAAAGCTAACTTGTAGGAATAAAAGTAACATCTTTTATGCTAGATTTATGACGTATGTGTGTTTTTATTTTATTTTAGCTTGTCTTAAACACATAAAAAACAAACCGACTTATCAATAATCTAAGATCTTTGTAGTACTTTATTCAGAATTGTACAAAAGTATTTGATGCAATATACCAAGTTACAAATGGACCGTTTGGAATGGATTTTCTTTTGTCTAGCATGCGTGACTTTTGTGCATTTTAATGTGTACAGCTTTAGCTGTTGTTGTTTAGAATTAAGCACAAAGCTGCACAATGGGCTATCTGTGCTCTGCCCACCACGGGTATCGAAACCCGGATTTTAGCGTGTAAGTCCGCAGACAAACCGCTGAGCCACTGGGGGGCACAGCTTTAGCAGTTAGTAGTAAAGATTTTAAAGTGTTATTTGAACTGAATTCTTATTATATAAAGTGTATTTTGTCCGAACGTTAGGGTTTTGTGGAATTTCTTGCGATCCTTATTATGAACCACTGTGGTTGTTTATATTAATGCTATTTTTTTCTTAGTTTCGAACATAGATTTCCTTCTCCTCAGTAAGAGCTTTCAGTCTCTAGTAAATCTTAAATAAAATAATTTCATTTTAATTATATTTCCAAGGGTAAATATAGACTTTCACTTTTTATACGTTGTATTCAGTCCCCTCCTATATTTTACTCGGTCAAAGTCAGAATATTTACATTTCCGCTATAATACATTTCCTGATCGAAACTTTAGTTATTCGCCTTTTCTTATTCTATTACAAAGCGATGTGTTAGTTACAATAAAGCGATTTTTGAAATACAAGCCAGCAAGTTATGTGTCAACCGATATGAAGTCGTTATGGAACGCAATGTATATCATTACAATTGACCTTTTTGGCACCATAGGTAATAACATACTATAGAACACCAAAAAGTGGCCGCTTTTTAAAAGATATTTAATAACCTTTTCCTTGCAAAATTTTCATACATTCAGACCATAAAGACATGTAAAGATTGGAGAGTTATAATTTCCAAGATGGAGCTATTCTGTTTACTTAATAGCATTAGAAAACAAAATAATATAGATAAGAGTGGGGCACACCACCTGCAATAAGTCGACCCCCTCCGTGGGAACAAGAATGTAGCGTATTTTAATAGGTTAGGATATATAAACACAGAGATCAGTGGCAAAAGTCTCTCATGTGTTTCGCGCAACACAATCAAGAAGGATCCCTGGGGAAACAACACAAATCACACGTGCATACGTTGCTTCCACGACAAATCCGTTCAACCAGAGTAAACCTCAAACAGCTGGAAAATAAAACGGGTATTCATGCTCTCGCTATTTTCACAGAAAAACATGTTGGTAATGTCATTGGACGCAGTGCCTATAAATTACTGTGTGATCGGATTGTTAAAACGAGTTATGGAAAGTCATTGCTCACAGAAATCAGTTGTGAAAAGGGATGTGCTTTGGACTTAACAGTATTTTGCAATGAAAATAATGCTGCAACGCTATCTTCAACGTGTAATATCGTCAGATAAAGAATAATCGAACATGGCGACATGGACGGTAATAACGTGGTGAGGCTCCAAACGCATTTTAATATAACGCTCTCAAGTTCCTCACTTTTAAGGGAACTTAGTGTATCTGAAAATAATATACATTTGCTTGGGTGGCAAGTGTAAGTTAAACAAGTAAAGAAATAGTAATGTGTAAGTGCAGAAAACATTAAATTATAATTCTTAAAAAGTGAAAAATAGAAATGAAAAACGGACATAAAGAATAAATTAAGGTAAATAAAGCGTAGCGTTGAGAGGAAGTAATAAGATTAAGTAATGGCTATTAAGTAGGGTAGCATTATTATTAATTTTAAAAAGATTTTTACCCTGACATTACACTAAGATTACTATCCTTATGTACAAAACATAAAGAAACACTATGTTTTGCCACCCACCCTCGGCACAATGGAATGTTTGCGGACCTTTACTGCTAAAAACCGGTTTTCGATCCCCATGGTGGGCAGAGCAAAGATTGTCCTTTGTGCAGCTTTGTGTGTAATAACAAACCACAACACTGCCTTTAAAATGACTTATTGTATCGCGGTATTCATGATCTTCTAATAAAACCTGACTTTTAGATACATTTTATTTTATGTTTTTCTCTGTTATTAGAAATGTTTAAATCTGTTTTGTGTCTGCTGTTACTATGATTATTTTAGAATCTCGTAGCTATGTATACGTTTCTGTTTCATTAGCAGTATATAAATTCCAAAGTATAGTTTGAAAAAAACAAGAATGTGTCCTTTTTTCGAATGTTCTCTTTTGTCAATCGTATACCAAAGTTATCAAGAAAAACTAATAAGAAATTAGATTCGTCTTTTCGTTAAGTTGACCATATATGTTGTGATCGTTGGACTGTAAAAAATAACAAGATTCTTGATTTGATTAATTGAGTGATCATTTCTACTGACACTGCAATTGTTATGTTGTTTGGCACAAGTCAAAGCAAAAGTAACAAACTCTAAGAAATCGTATCTATAGCTGATAAAAACACACTTGCACTAAGAATATGTAAATAATATTTGATATTCTATTAAAAGTAAATCAGGATAATATACAAAAACAATAAGGATAAAGTGAATTTTTATTATAATAATTTATACATATATATATATATATATATATTCCAAATAAATTGTGCTTCGAATTAGTAGTGTATGTTACATCTACATGTGGAAATGTAATGTATATAATACGATGATATGGTGACATTGCCGTTTTTTATTATTACATAACTTTGTCAAATGATTTAAACTCATACTGTGACGTGTTTGTTTTGAAATATTTGTGAATTCGTCAAAAATCTCTGTGGAAAGTTTGTTACCTCGAAAAGACAGTTAAATGATTAAAGAGTTTGTGGAGAAAGTTGAATTTCATTTAATAATTTTAAATTTGGAAGATTAATAATTAATTATGTCAACGGGTTTACAACACTAAAATCAGGGCTTCGATTCCCATTGGTGGACTTAGCAGAACGCCCAATGTGCCTTTGGTATAAAAAAACACACACAATCATTTTTGTTTTTCAAATCTATCAAATAAATTCGTTCTGCTAATAAACCGTGATTTTGCTTATTATCATTTCCTTTACGTCAACAGCTGCTGAGACCTCATTTATCTGATTTGGTTCTTTCAGTCTTGTTCGCTCGCTAAACTATTTGGTCGAAAAAAAGAAGATAAATAGTGGTATTACAGTGATATCAAACCTTTTGTTACAGGATTAACGTCCAAAACTCTGAGCACCAATTTCCTGGTGAATTTTAAAATACATAGCAGTTTTGATATCAACATTTCCTTTGTTTGACTCAAACTTCTTTTATTAATTCACAGTTATTTTATTCTTATGAGCCACATTTTCAATTTTATAATTTAGTTGTTTCTCAGAGGGAGCTGCTAGTCATGATGATAATGATGAATGTCTTCGAGAAGATACATGGGGTATGTAGAAATAAGGATAGGGTAAAAATATCAGTAAACATTGATTGGTTAAATCATTTCAATTAGTGCAGTGTCAGAAAAGTCACAAAATGTTACAGATGAGAGCTATCGTGTTTATTCTGTTACTCAGCTGTTTGATCAGTTAGCTGTGGAATTCTACAAGTAATTGTATGAGTTAAGTCTACATTTGGTATCAGAGTTTGTGTTTAAAATGTTAGTTTATATATTTGAAATTAAGCCTTTAAGTGAATGTGGCTATAGCAAACATTTATTGAAAAATAAAATTCCTTGTCATTTTGTAAGTTGGTATGAGCATTATATTTATCAAAATATCCATTTAACAATAGAATATTAGAATATGTCACAGCATTAGCGTCATGTGTGGGGTTATTTTGGTCTAAATAAAGAATAACCCTGTCTTTGAATATGCTTCAAATTTCAAGATGCAAACCCAGGCAAGAAACGAGATAAAAATTAATGGAAATGATGAAACTATAGAAAGAATATCCAGAGAAGTGAGACAAAAAATTAATAAAATAAGATGAAATTGTTTGTTTTTAAATCTCACGCAAAGCTACTCGAGGGCTATCTGCGCTAGTCGTCCCTAATTTAGTAGTGTAAGACTAGAGGGAAGGCAGTTAATCATCACCACCCACCGCCAACCCTTGGCTACTCTTTTATCAACGAGTAGTGGGATTGACCGTAACATTATAACGTCACCATGGCTAAAAGGGCGAGCATGTTTCGTGCGAACGGAATTTGAACCTTCGACTCTCAAATTACGAGTCCAACGCCTTAATCCACCTGGCCATGCCGAGCTCGTAAGAGGGAGTATTTAGAATTTGTTTGTTTGTTGTTAAGCACTTAACATTTTGTTAAGTGGCCATCATGGGTAGTTAAACCCAATTCTTATTGTTAAAATTTAATAAACGTTCCACAGAACTAATAAGGATTTGAAAAAAGAGTAAAATGGAAAATAAAAGAAGGCCAATGACAAATATATAGAACATTAAAATAAAGTAAAGAGATAATTTTTAAGAAACAAATGTAATATTTAAAGGATAAGTAAGAACACAAAACAAATCTGGCAAAAGACAAATTGATGAAGCTATTAAGATCTATGGAAGGATTACAACAAAGTTGAAGAAGTACAAAAATAAATGTTTGAAGTACACAAAGAGTCTAGCAGCAAGATAAAAGATAAAAAAAATCAGTGGCAGAATAAAACATTTGTGAAATGGATTTATAAATGCAAAGATTAAATTAGCCTTTCTTGTTTCTGTATCCACCCAAGAATTTGAACGTAAGACAACATGTGCTATAAAATATGGAAAATAAAAATATATTTAGTGTATATCTGCTACCATTTCTATAATTTCACTGTAGCTTTATGATCTTTGTGTACTAATCCAGCCTTAACACAATGAAATCAAGTTCCAGAATGTAGATGACCAGTTATAACAACTTTGCTTAATCGAGAAACCAATGAACTATAAGGGAAAGATACAATGGAAGGCATATCAAGCTAATTTTGAAGTTATTTGCAGAGTGAAAGGGTGAAATAACAAACTACAAGCTATTTTTATTGACGTACATTTAAAGTGACCCAACTTTAATGACATTAAGTAACCCTTCCAGTTGAGAGTCATATAAGTTAGTAAACAATAGTAAGTGCCTTATCCAACAAACACGCAAATGACACATCAGAATCAAATAGTTAGATAAAAAGTTCTAAATAGGGTACAGAGAAGAGAAAAATCCTCAGCCAAACTGATAGAAGAATTGGAAAGGTTAGCCTGAGTTTTTACGTAGATGCTCTATAATGAGTGGTAGGCTAGCTAGAACATGACCAATTTATAGATGTCATAATAAGTGAGGATATGAGAATTAGCTTGAAGTAAAGTAAAAACATAGTACTCTACAAAAATCTAAGAAAAAATATTTTATCATTCTTTCCATTTTATGTGGCTAATTATTTCATGCCAGTACAGAATGTAAACTTCAACACTGAGGTATTATTTTACTGATCCTTGTTAACAATTGAATGATCCAAGGTGAGAATACTTTCATTCTTTAGAATTTCCATATTCTTGAAACAAGGGTATGTCATAAGGACTCTGCTTTGATTAAATATGTTGCAACAATACACGAAAGATTATCTGCAGTTGTCAAAGTAACAAAAAGGGGACAAACAAATTATTAACTGTTTGCAGAACTCATACGCTTCCACTGAGTTTCTGTTGTACTAAATACAAGATTAATAAAACTGTAATGTTTCATCTGTGATTTACCTTCTATTATTCTTTGAAAGTATTCCAGCCTGAAATATAATTTTTGACTTTTTTTCTAACACTTTTGCACAGTTCTGTACATCTTTTAAGAAAACCTCCAAGTTGGTGATGGAACACGAATTTAATAAATTCAGAGATAAACTACTAAAAGTGCAGTGTAAATGTTATGGGATCAGCAGATCAAGTAATATTGAAACATAATTTCCATCTGATGGTAGAGTGGAAAAGTGAAAGGTTTAGTTGGATAATTAGTCATACAGTGGAAAACTGTTTAAAATGTAAGAAAAGTGGCCATTATGGTGGAGATTGTGAAGAAGCAACAGTTGTTCATACATAAATGAAGTAATATTTTAAGTATGAATTTTCAAGCCCAGCCTATAGAATAAAAAAAAAAAGAGCTAACCAAAATTGAGAAACAGGAGTTAGCTGTACTTACAGGTGAAGTTAACCTGAGATTTTCTGTCTGGTTATTTAATGCACCTGCTACATTTCAGACTAATGCAGTGTACTCTCTCTGAACTACCCTGGAATGATTTTCTCATCTACTTAGATAACACAGTTACAAATAAGAGAGCCTACGATAATGCGTGTGATGTGCTGAAGAAAAACATGGATCAGTTAAGGAAAGAGAATCTTAAGCTCTTCCTCGAGCAGAGAGTCTTCAGAGTGGAAGTGATTACAGACTCACTGAAACTGAATCTGTTCAAAATTAGTCAACACCGTAACGTAAGAGTATTGTTGGGACTGTGCTGTGCTCTTACTGCTATCATTGTGTAAAAGTCATTATCTGATACAGCTCATCCTTTATACAGATTACATGAAAAGCATAGTAAGCTTTGTTGGATTACCGAATGTGAACAAGCATTTAATAAACTTAAGAAGGTACAAACCACTATTTAGAAATTAGATTTTGAAGATACACTTATTTTAGATACAGATGCTAGTGATTTTGCAGACAAAGCAGTATAATCGCGAATACAATATGGAAAAAGCATGTGATTGCCTACTACATTAAGGCAGTAAATTCTGTAGAAGGGAGGTGCAATACTACTTGGAAATAGGTATTAACCGCTGTCTGAACTCTAAATCAATTACAACACCATTTATATAGACAAAAGGTTGCACTTCAGAGGTATAATAGAGCAATG
This sequence comes from Carcinoscorpius rotundicauda, assembly GCA_011833715.1. Classification (NCBI taxonomy): domain Eukaryota; kingdom Metazoa; phylum Arthropoda; class Merostomata; order Xiphosura; family Limulidae; genus Carcinoscorpius; species Carcinoscorpius rotundicauda. The sequence continues at coordinate 108,795,858 of CM022393.1, forward strand.
AAGTGATAAGTACATTTTCATAATCCTGATAATCAGATTACAAGATGGCTCCAGAAACTTCAATAATACAACTTCAACATTTTGTATCACCCTGAACGTAACCATGAAAGTACTAATCCACTATTCCAAAGGTTATAAGCTAATGAAAGGAAGGAAGGACAAGATAGTAAGGATAACCAGCTGAAGTTAAAATAAATTATAGTCCAGAATGCAACATCCACTAGTGATGATGGAGAATTAATCTGGTTCAGTACTCATCTGGAAGATGCTCAGGCAAAGATACAAGTTTGAAACAAATTATTCAGTGAACCAACGATAAGACAGATAATTCCTCTTAGCAAACACTCACTCCATACAGACCAAATAAAAAACATATTGAGCAAAATGAGATCATTTATGACTATAAACGGATGTATTATGGCAGCAATGGGAGGGTAGGGTACTATAGAAAAAACAACAACCAATGACTATGTTTGGTATTTCTGAAGTGTTTTTCTTTCGAAGTACTCCATCATATCCAAAACCTTCCAACAGAAGACATTTTGGTGTTAAGAACGTATCAGAGAAAGTAAGAGAGCAGTTTCATTAGGTTACATGTCTGGGATTTGTAAAAACATTTACGGAAACCGTAAGAAATATTCTGTGGGCAAGCGTTTCTGTGAAAGAAATAGCATGAACAATTATAATGGTCTACTGTTGAAGTATCACTTGAGATAGTTACTATCTATGTGTCTGGTCCTCTAATGCAAAGTAACAGTGGAAATAATCTATCAGATGGACTATTTCAACAAATAACCAAAGTATATCCTGTTCCTAACTGAAAATATTAGAAAGTATAGCAAGATAAGTTGTCAATTACTTTGTTTTAAGATTTGGGATGCCTCCAGAACAGGTACAGAAGTTTGAGTCAAACGTTTTTTGTGTAAATATGTCAAATTTTTATAATATAAAAATAGAGCAACAACGCTGGATTCATATTCCACTGGCATGGTGGAGAAATACAACTGTACTCTGTTAAATCATTTAGTTATTTATGTGGATGAACATGATAAATAATGGGATCAAAATCTTCCACTATTACAAGAAAGTAGTACGTGAAGCTACAGAAAGACTAGTGATGTAATACATGACAATAAATACTTACATTAGTAACACAACGAAAAGTCGCTGTGATGTTAATGGTAATAAGATTGAATTCTATTAAGGTTACATGGTATAGCTGTACAATCTCTGTGCAAGACACGATAACTTCCAAAAACTAAGCACATATTGGGAAGATCCATATGTTGCATTGAAAAACAAACCAATAACATGGTTTTTAGAATTCAAAAGCACGAGCATTCAAGCCAAAGGTCTTCCACGATGATTGTCTATGGAAATACAACAGTGAGAAAGAATTTCTAACCGGGTAATTTTAGAGAAGTATTTGCCTGCAGAAAGGCAACCCGTAGAAGATTTCCAAGCTCTTGGCGGGACCATTCGAAGAGTTAATCAAGGATAAAGCCCCCAGTGAAGTTGCTCAATCACCTACTGAGAGAAAAAACTCCATGATGATTTACTGTTTTATTTGAGTATAAAGACTGTTTAAAGGATTTCACAATCCAGTTAGGGAGTAGTATAGCAAATTATACTTTCAGTGTTATAGTTTAGTGGCTTGACAAACAGAGCAGCTAATGGTGGTAATGATGCAATGTCTTAAAAGTTCACTATCATGTAATAATTGAGATGCTTCCTAAACTATGTGGAAATACGAATAGAGTATACAACAGGTGAACAAAATGTCTAAGATACCCTTTAATGACTATAAAAATGCAGAAAAAACTTCTTTGATCATCTTGTAGGGTAATTGGAATAAGTTTTTTTTTTGGAATTAAACACAAAGCTACACAATGGGTTATCTGTGCTTTGCCCACCACGGGTATCGAAACCCGGATTTTAGCATTAAGTCCGCAGACATAACCTTGAGCCACTTAAGGACAATTGGAATAAGAAAATCTAACAAACTACATCAGGTGCACAACACTTTTTGTGAGAAAATGTAGTTAAAATTATGAGAAGTTTAAGCATTTACGAAAGCCAGTGTTAAAATTAGGATTTGAGATCATATTTGAACAGATCTCGTCGATTGAATTAAAAAAAACATACAGTTTTACATATTTTTTAAATAAAATGTACAACAAATTAACATCATTTTCAAGGGGGCCATATTTTTGTCAACCCCCTTTAAATCTAAGTAATCATTAATTGATAGAGTCATTTCAGTTAGCTCAATGTCAGAAATATTATTCAGTGTTACAAGTAAGAGCATTCTCGTCTGTTCAGTTACTAGATCGTTTAAATGTGGAATTGTACAAGTTAGTCCATAGCTAAGTTAAGTCTACATTTGAGCCCGATGTGGTTTTACTATAAAAATACACACAACGCATTGCTGGGTGTGTTTGTGTGTTATGCGGAAGACGCCCCCCAGTGGCTCAGCGGTATGTCTGCGGACTTACACGCTAAAATCCGGGTTTCGATACCCGTGGTGGGCAGAGCACAGATAGCCCATTGTGTAGCTTTGTGCTTAATTCAAAACAACAACAACAAATGCGGAAGACCTACATTGCTGGATAATTTATCCTGTCTTACAATTAAAATATGCATTGAGCCCTAAAGATTCGGGCCGGCATGACCAGGTGGTTAGAACGCTCGAGTTGAAATTTGTGGGTCACGAGCTGGAATCACTGCTGCACCAAACATGCTTCCTTTTCAGCCGCGAGGGCATCATGTAGCTACAGTCGGTCCGTGAGGGCATCATGTAGCTACAGTCGATCCGTGAGGGCATCATGTAGTTACAGTCGATCCCTGTACTTGTTGGTAAAAGAGTAGCTCAAGAGTTGGCGGTGGATGGTGATGACTAACTGCCTTTCCTCTAATCTCACACTGTTAAATTAGGGATAGCTAGCGCAGATAGCCCTCGCGTAGTTTTGCAAGAAATTCAAAACCAAACAAACAAACCTTAAAGGTTCATTACTTACAGAATTTGGTACGCAGCAGTCCATTAAGAATGATTTGAGAAATCAAAAATTAGAGATTTTCAATTATACGTGTTCAATAACAAACTGAATAAAGGATAAAAGTTACTTTTGAACTGTGGAAGGAGATAAAAAGCGATTGATAGGGAGTGGTCCTAAGTATATTATACAACTTCGTTGTTTAAATTTTATATTTCGTGAAACGTTTTCGCTAAAACTTGCTTGTTGCACCAAGAACTTGCTACTTGATAAACAAGTTTAGCTGGCAGCGTAAAGCTGCAAGCTCAAGATAACTGGCGACATCGATCCTGGATAACTGAGTTTAGAAGGAAGAAGGGACGGTAAAGTGTGTTTATGACCACATATTGTGGAAGCAGACAGAGATCTGCTGTGAATAACTGTGGCCCTTTTATGTTATAAATGTATCATTTGTTAGTATTTACTTATTTAAAGTTAAACGCCGAGTCATATAAGAATTAAGGATTACAAAAATATTTAATTAAGTACTAGTTGTTAAAGTTAATTAATATGGCAAAAATTATAAATACCAGATATAGTGAAAAATATACTTCGAGGTTTTATCCTTTCCAAAGCACTAGGTGTTAATTCGCGAGTTAATCATCCACAAAAAAAACAAAACGGATTTAATAACTGAATAGAAATACAAATTTCTATCTATAAATTTACAAAATATAACCTATTTCACTTCTCCTTCATGTTTAAGAAACATGTTACCCTTTATAGGCGAATTATTTGCCGCGTTTCATGAAACATTTTTTTCTTGCTATGATAAGCCTATCTTTCATCTATTAAACTTACTTCATGAAAAGCCTGTCTCTAATCAGTAAAACGTAATTCTTTATATGCCTATCACTAACCTATAAAACGTACTTCATGAAAAATCTGTCAGTAATAGATAAAACATACTTCATAATAAGCTTATCGCTAATATACAAAATGTACTTTATGATAAACCACTTCTAAACTATAAAACGTTCTCCATGAAAAGCCTGACTCTATTCTATCAAACATATTTCATAATAAGTCTGTCTCTAATCTATAAAACGTATCCCATGATAATCTTTTCTTTAATATATAAAATGCACTTTATCATAACCTTTTCTCTAATATGTAAAACGTACCCTATGATAAGCCTGTCTCTAATCTATACAATATACTTTATGATAAACTTTGTCTAATCTATTAAATGTGAGGCACGATAAGCCTGTCTGTAATCTATAAAACGTTTTTCATTATAAATTTGTCATTAACCTATCAACGTACTCCATGATAAGTCTTTCTCAAATCTACAAAATGTATTTTATGATAAACCAGTTCTAATAAATAAAACCTACTTCTTAATAAGCCTCTCTCTAACCTATAAAAGGAACTTCATGACAAGCCTCTCCCTAATCTAAAAAAAGTGTATCGTTATAAGTCTGTCATTAACTTATAAAATATACTCCGCGATAAATCTGTCTTTAATTTATAATATGTACTTTATGATAAACCAGATGTAATATAAAAACGTATTTCTTAATAAGCCTGTCTTTAATATATGAAACGTACTTCATAATAAGCCTCTCTCTCTTCTAACAAACGTACTTCATGATAAGTCTGTCACTAACCTATACAATGTATTAGATGATAAGCCTATATCTAATCTATAAAACGTACTCCATGATACGCCTGTTCCAAACCTATAAAATGTACTTCATGATAAGAATGTTTCTAATCTTTAAAATATACTCTATGACAAACCAGTTCTAATCTGTATAACGTACTTCATAATAAGCCTGTCTTTAATCTATAAAACATACTTCATGATAAGCTCTTTCCAATTTATAAAACCTCTCCATTATAAGGCTGTATCTAGTAAATAAATGTGCTTTATGATAAATCAGTTCTAATCTGCAAAATGTATTCCTTTATAAACCTACCTCTCATATATAAACCGTACTTCATAATAAGCCAGTCTCTAATAAATAAAATGTACTTTATGATAAGCCAGATCTAATCTATAAAACTTACTTCATGATAAATCTGTCTCTAATCTGTGAAACATGCTTCATGATAAGCTTTTCTAAAATCTGAAAAGCGTACTTACAATAATTGTGTCACTGAACTAAAAACGTACTCTATGATAAGGCTAAGTCTAATATATAAAATGTGCTACTTGATAAGCCTTTCTTTAATACATAAAACATAATGCATGGTAAGCCTGTTTCTAATGTATAAAATGTACTTCATGATAAGTCAGTTCTGATCTATAAAACATACCTCATGATAAGTCTATCTCTAATCTATAAAATACATTTCATAAGAGCTTATCTACAAGCTACTTGATGATGAGCCTGTTTCTAATCTATGAAACGTACATATAGATTACTAGATCATTAATCTACATAACATATTCCATAATAAGCATCTCTCTATTTTATAAAACGTACTTCATTATAAGTCTATCACTAATCTATTAAACGTACCCCACAATAAGCCTGTCTCTAATTTATAAAATGTTTATTACGATAAACCAGTTTTAATCTATAAAACGTGCTTCATAATAAACTTTTCTCTAATCTAAAGTACGTACTTCATGATAAGTCTGTGACTAACTTATACAACCTACTACATTATTAGCCTGTGTATACTCTATATAACGTACTCCATGATAAGTCTGTATCTAATCCCTAAATTTTGCTCTATGATAAACCTAATCTAAACTGTAAAACATACTCCGTCATAAGCCTGTCTCTAATCTAAAAAATGTACACTACGATAAATCTGTCTCTAATCTAAAAACGTAATTCATGATAAGGTGTTTGCAATCTATAAAACTTTCTTCATGATAAGCCTGCCACTAATCTGCAAAACGTTATGCAAGAACGGTCTGTCTTTAATCTGTAAAACGTACTTCATCGTAATTCTGTCACTAACCTAAAAAACATACTCCATCATAAGCCTGTCTCTAATCTGCCAAACGTACTCCATGATAAGCCTGTCTTTAATCTATAAAACTTATTCCATGATAAGCTTGTCTCTGATGTATAAAGGTGTTCCATGATAAGCCTGTCTCTAACTTATAATAGGCCTGGCATGGCCGAGCGCGTTAAGGCGTGCACTCGTAATCCGAGGGTCGCGGGTTCGCGCCCGCGTCGCGCTAAACATGCTCGCCCTCCCAGCCGTGGGGGCGTATAATGTGACGGTCAATCCCACTTTTCGTTGGTAAATTAGTAGCCCAAGAGTTGGCGGTGGGTGGTGATGACTAGCTGCCTTCCCTCTAGTCTTACACTGCTAAATTAGGGACGGCTAGCACAGATAGCCCTCGAGTAGCTTTGTGCGAAATTCCAAAACAAACAAACAAACAAAGTCTTTTATTTATGAAACGTATTTCGCGACACGTCGGTTTTTACGTCACTAAAAGATGCTTCGTGATATTTGTTGATACGTCTGATGGTAGCTATGATGTGAAACAAACGTTGCGTAATTTGGGATGAGTTAAACTGTGCTGAATAGCTTCGGTTGATAAAAGGTAAAAATCACAGCACAATTTATTCGGGAAATACGCTTTCTTCATTTGTAATCAACAAATATTCACCTGAATTTTAAAAGTGGAGAATTCAATGTAGTATCTTATGTAGTTTGTTCAGCATAAATTGAACTTCTATAAAGGAGTAATAGTTAAGACAAAAATGACTGAATCATGTAAAGTACAATATAAACATGAAATTTATGACCAACACTTCTATTCAAAAGAAAAGTTATTTTGGGGCTACTAAAATTTTCTTTTACTGATAGGTTATACTGTCTTTTTTTAAGCCTGTTTTTGAAATACATAAATACGATAAAAATGTTATTAAGTGTAAAATTTCATCTGCTTAGAAGTCTCTAAGGCTTTAAAACAAAAAACCTCTTTAATGTCAAATTAAAACGATATATGTGGATATACATAACCTAAATCAAGAATAATTACCAATTTACAAAATGAGGTTAGTTTTTACATTTTGAAAAGCAATATGTTCGATTGCTCATGAACAGATCTGGCTCATGTCTGTTTTCTAAAAGTCAAATAAAACTTCCGTTTCCGCCGGGTTTTCAGGACTACGACATGACAGCCACTCTTCCATTTCTAATTGCATATTGTCAAAAGTAAAATTTATATTTTCATTGCTTAGTGTTTTGCATTTAAGATTTATTGTTGTTGTTTTTTTATTTTTTAACAGATGTTTCTCTAACCATGATGTCACGAGCATTGGTTTCCGCAAGAGCTCTCCAACATAATCTTTCCCTGTTTACCATGAAGATATGTTTGTGTTACGTGATATTCAACTTCAGTAGTTCTGAGAACTGTACATCGCTCCTAGCTGCTCGTGTTAAACATGGCCTGCTTACAGAAACACTCATCTGATTGGGTGAGTAATTCCACATCTCTTCAACAAGTAGAACTTCGTCTGCCTTGTTCGTCATTCAAGAACAAACCTTTCGGGAAACAAAATCGCTTAATTTCACGAATCTTCGTCATTCTACTGTTTAAAGTGTTTTCTTGCTGTTGTGTTTTTACGTTCTAAATTATTTGGATACACACATGTATAAAAAACTGATTTTTTTTCTTTGTTGTGTGTTGCAAGTCATGAATGTTTTATCAGAATAAAAATAGTAAGGATGGTGTTTTAAAGATGATTTTAATGAATAAAGTTTTAGCACAATTGAACAATAATACCTAGCATCATATGTCAGAATTATGATACCTGTGTCACATATTTTACACAATATTGCAGACATGTTCTATAATACTTATCACCGTTTAGTCCTTACTTATTGAAAAGCTGTCTGAAGATTTATCAATCTTTTCTGTATTTACAAAGGTTTAATTGAAAGTTTATCATGTTCTACTACTAATTAAAGTTTATTTGCTGATATATCTCATCTCTGTGTTTAATGGACACGTAACAAATTTACTAATATATACGTGTTTTAATATCTATGTTTATTTCAAGTTAATATATACTTAGAAGTGTATATAACTTATATTGTTAAATGTATATTGCGAAAGTTCCGCAGAAGAAATTTGTAAACAATGCACTATGTGTGTATGTGAAATACTAGTGATTGCCAGTATTATTACCAACTGAAATTTCGAGAATCTCATCTAATGATTATAAAAGGTAGCCATCGCAACATGCAAAGAGTGTGTAGAAAATTGTTGGTTAGCCACAATTGGTATACTGTAAACCTAGAAAACAACAACTATGATAAACGATTATTAAACAGAAAACAATAGGAATATTTATAGGTTTCCGTTATTCCAAACGGTTTAACCTCAGTGAATTAATTTCGAACATTAGTATTTCTACTAAGGCATTAGATATTTTCGAAGGGAAAAACTCGAGTGAGATGAAACCAGTTAATTTTCCTCCAAGTGAAGTGTACTTGTGTATCAACACAAAATCAATTCGCTCATAGTGAACCGTGGGGAAAATATTCAGTTCTAAACCAAACAAAAGGCTTGATATTATTTGTAAGTTTATAAATCTTTTTTATATAAATCATTATTTGTATTAACTATTTGTAATAACTATTATTATAAATTGTATTATTGTGTACATATTAAAATGTATTTCAGTTAAGAAAGAAAATTGTGTGTGTCAGTGCTGATGACAAATATCAGAAAATTGATACATATCAACATTCATTTCACTTCTAAGCTTAATTTCAAATTTCTGGCTATCTGAAATCTTAATACGTAACGTAAGTCGGAGTATCTTCCAAGATAAGTTATAATACGTAACAGACAGTTCATTTGAATACTTGTGACTTCTCACTGCAAATAAAGGATGCTTAGAGGTTATTATCACCCTGTATTTACAAAAACTTCGTTATAAAGTGATGGCCAATCCCACTACTTGTTTTTAAAGTGTAGCCTAATAACAGGTGTGGATGGTGTTTACTAGCTGCCTTTCATCTGGTCTACCACTTCGAAATTGAGAACAGATAATCCTAAAGTAGCTTTGCGCGAAATTCAATAAACAAAAAAAAACTCATGTGGTTAATCAGATTTGACAGATTTTCTCGTCTCATTAAAAAAGAAAGTTTATGTGAAGGTTTTAACACTTCTAACAGTTTATCAAAACTGTACATGCTTTCTAGATATATGTTTATATTATTTGTTGTACTTTATCTGGTTTTATCAGATACTTTATTAGGTTTAGTTCTGCAACAATCCGAATGTTACAAAACGTAACGCTTACCTTGTAAACATGTAAGAAAGCAAATATTACTTTTTTATTATCGTTAATTTATTATTTACTTCAACTGTTTATTTTATCTATAAATTTTGAGTTACATTCAGACACTAGCTCATCTTTACAATGTCATATGTGTGTGTATGGTGCAACTGATATCAGTTTCCATAACGGTGACGTACAGATACTGTTAATGCAGCAGAAGGGTTTGTAAATGTATGATCACATGAGTTGTTGTCTCTTGATTTTCTCTGTAAATAAATATCCTGCCAGACTCTTCACCAAGAGAGAGTCGCAAGATGGTTATTGAAAAAGCATTGTTTGAATATTGTAATTGCTTTAATATTTATTTTTGCAGTTGTATTTTTTCTTACAAGTTTTTTTTTTCCACGCTTCCATTATTATTACAGATTTTTTTAATATTTATGATAAATACTGACTAGGCATTTACTTGTTTATTAATTAGGTTAAATTTATTTAAATGTGAATAAATTGCTGAACCCTGATAGTTGCGACGTATTGAACAATGTCCGTTACTAGTGTGTTTGTGGGTGTTTTATTATAGTAAAGCCGCTCGGGCTATCTACTGAATCCACTGAGACGAATCGAGCCCCTGGTTTTCGTGTTGTAAATCCTTAAACTTATTGCTGTACCAGCGGGGAACAGACTGTTACAACCAAGACTTTGTTAATTGATGTTTTGGTCTTAGATTGTATTTCAGAAAATTATCTTCTTATATGGAGACTCTGTTGATCATTATTCCTCAGTGAGATCTTAAGGTAATTTGAGTGAACGAGGCATGTTCCAGCAAACTTCATCTATTCAAAGACTTGGAGCTTATCACGGCCAGGTGGTTGAGGCACTCGACTCGTAATCCGAGGGTCGCGGGTTCGAATCCCCGTCGCAACAAACATGCTCTCCCTTTCAGCCGTGGGGGCGTTATAATGTGTGGTCAATCCCACTATTCGTTGGTAAAGGAGTAGCCCAAGAGTTAGCGATGGATACTGATGACTAGCTGCCATCCCTCTAGTCTTACACTGCTAAATTAGGGAAGGCTAGCGCAGATAGCTTTCGTGTGGGTTTGCGCGAAATTCAAAACAAACCACACAAATCAAAGACCTGAAATTTGGATGGCTCTTATAAAATCTTAAGACATGCAGCGAAACTTTCAAAAGACACGAATTAAAATCAAATAAATTTATCATATTAGCTACAGAGTTTAAAAGAAAAGTTTCTCTTAGTTACAAAGTTCTGTATATCTGTATTCTTTGTAAACCTCAAAGTTTATGTTTATGTAGGTTAACAAGAAATGTTAACAGGTAAAACTGAAGTTTAAAAACCAACTTGTGTGTGGTAACTTTCCAAGTACAACTCCATGTTATTGATTTGACTTAAAGGCAAGCAAATAAATTAAATAAACAGACGCTAGCGCAGTACATGAGTTGGAAACTGACAGTTTCTAACAAAACTTACTCTGGTAAACCAATTACAAGTGCTTCCTGATTACCTAGACCGGTCAGACTAAATATATTTTAAAACCAATATCTTCGTGACCTCGTTTTACTGCAACTAAGTATAACTTCAATAAATAAAACAAAAGAAGAATTTTCGTCATACCAAATGATAACTCTATACTCTCCTGATATCTCCCTTTATATTGGTACGTAAACGTTGAGTAATGGCTATAAAGCTTAAAGATTTGTGCTAGTAATGTGACTCCTGGTAAAACAATGTTTGGGTTAATGTCTTGGTATCTCTGTTTCCTCTTGTTAAAGAGTTAAACACATTGTATCAATTCCTTGCAAATCAAGTCATACTTTGTAAGCTTCATTCGTAACACCCCCAAATATTCTGTTTGTCTGATTATTAATAAACACAAATTTAGGCCAACCGCTTTTATTGAAGCTCAATAAAACTAAGAAAAATATTAGTATATGATCAAATGTATCGTTTTATGTAGCAGTTTATGGGTTACAGTCACTAGCTGAATGGGAACTATTTATACGTGAATACTTGAAAGATATCATTGAGCAATAAAGTACTGACTTTGTTTTTATGTCGCTTGTGTTAAAGTTTTTATGTTACTGCTAGAAGTCGAAAATTAATATAAAAAAAACTGAATTATTTGACAACTCGAATAGGAAATTGACTTGTCACCAAATATAGTAAATACAACACATGAGTTCTTAAGAGTTGGAAGAGAGCATTGAGAGTTTGATGGCGAGTGATTTGACGTAACTTAACGTACCAAGGAAGATAAAAACGCAATCAAGCAAATCCATTGTTTCGAATACTATGGTCTAGTCTGAGAGGTATTACCTATCGAAAGAAACTCTGGAACGTATTGAATTGCGCTTGGAAGAATATTATGAGCAATACACCCTTACTGATAAAATAAAGTATATAAGAGTTTATTTCCTCCTACCATAAATTAGTCGGAAAGCCATCAAGTTGTCCATTCCTTGGTCAAGAAAGTATTTTCATAATAAACCTTCGAATACTACACATTACCGACATCATTTCTGTTTTACCGAGATTTTGTGTCTCGAGTGTCAAATCACTGGCATGTACAAATGAGAAATTTTGTAAACATATTCCATAAATCAATTTTCTTATGACGTATAGAAAACGCGGCTTTCAGATAACGTATGTGCAACGAGAAAACTTCACCTTAGGAAACAGAATAATTACATCAGCGACCTCACTGCGTTTCTTTAAAACTACAGGTTTTAATTTTGAATACTATAATTAAAAATACCTTTAATGACACGGACGTGTAGATGATCTTAACGCACTCTCATGCTTACTTGTTCAAATAATATCTGAATAAAATAATACTTTTATTAAGCTTAATTTCGGTTCGGGTTTCATAAAACGTTTATTGTTGTCATTTAAACTGGTCACTATTTTTATGACCAGTTTTGATATTACAGAGGTGGTCAGGAACGTTATTGGATTAGATGGAGATAATTTATATCTCTTGTTTACTGTTTCGCCAAAATTACACGAGGGCTATCTGCGCTAGTTGTCCCTAATTTAGCAGTGTAAAACTAGAGGGAAGGCAGCTAGTCATTACCATCCACCGCCAACTCTTGGGATACTCTTTTACCAACGAATAGTGGGATTGACCGTCACGTTATAATGCTCCCACGGCTGAAAGGGTGGCCTGGCATGGCCGAGCGCGTTAAGGCGTGCACTCGTAATCCGAGGGTCGCGGGTACGTGCCCGCGTCGCGCTAAACATGCTCGCCCTCCCAGCCGTGGGGGTGTATAATGTGACGGTCAATCCCACTATTCGTTAGTAAAAGAGTAGCCCAAGAGTTGGCGGTGGGTGGTGATGACTAGCTGCCTTCCCTCTGGTCTTACACTGCTAAATTAGGGACGGCTAGCACAGATAGCCCTCGAGTAGCTTTGTGCGAATTTCCAAAAAAACAAACAAACAAACAAAAACAAGCTGAAAGGGCGAGCATGTTTGGTGCGACCGGGATTCGAACCCGCGCCCCTCAGAGTCGAATGCCTTAACCCACTTGGCCATGCTGGACCATTCTTTTATAAAATTAGTTTTGTATTAAACATAAAAGGCCCAGCATGGTCAGTTGGTTAGGGCACTTGTTACACCAAACATGCTTTGTGTGAAATAAAAAAATAAATAAATAAAAAAATGATATATAAAATTAAAAATTACTTGATTAATTACATAATTTTTAAATGCTTATTTACCAGATATATTTAAACACGTAGTGCAATACCATTTTAGCCTTAGCATAGTAGGCAGTAGAGATTTTTATGCATGTTTTTTCTTTGAATAACATTTAGTAATATTATGTCATAAGCACGAAAGGTTACAGTTATCTGGCAATCATGTTAAAGATCTTCCTTTATTTATTAGCAGTTGTTCAGCGTATTCACCCAAGTGTGGAAATATGAAATAATTGTTCTCTTACAACATATGATATACTTATCTTAGTGGCCATTAGAAAGTGCATAATCTAGTTATACCAAGTAACCATTTAACTCTCCAACTGAATCTAAAAAAATGTATATCTATATGCTTGTTACTAAAAGTGCTAGGGTAATTTTATATGCAAAAACGGCTCTTTTGGGTTCAGAAAATATTTTGAATAGAAGAGCGAACAGGTTGTGAACCTGACGATGACCGAAGAAGATCGAAACGTTGTTCGCTCTTCTATTTAGAATATTTTTTGAACCCAAAAGAGCCGTTTTTGCATATAAAATTCTTAACAAGTGGGTTTCTCGACATCACTGATTGCTAGGGTAATTATTTGGAATTTTTTATCAGCTTTTGGTTCTTAATTCAAATATTTAATATTTATTTTTTTCTTTCAAAACAATGATATACGCGGAATCTGAAAAAAAAAACGTACTTTGACTACTTAGAACGTGGGTTCTCAACACAAGGTTCAACAAAGCATTTTGCATCTTGACTGAATCCTTCTCCTCTCCCCACCACTGAGTATCTATTGTATTGTTTATGAATTTACAACACTAAAATCAGGGGTTTGATTCCACTTGGAGGACTCAGCAGATAGCCCCCTGTAGCTTTGCTGTAAAAAAACAAAAATACGCTCCTCTAACACTTTTCTGCGGCCCCGAATTTTGGAATCTAGACTTAGATGACGCTATTTTCACTAGAATTTGTCACTAGAATGTTTGTTTAAAGTTTAGCACAAAGCTACACAATCGGCTATTTGTGATCTGCCCATCAAAGGGATCGAAACCTAGTGCAGAACGTTATAAGTCCACAGAGGTAGCGCTGTGCCAGTGAGAGGTCTACCGGATGATATATGATGAGGGTCGTCCTTTTTATCCGTTTTCTATTTTAATTCGTGAACGAAGTTGTCATTGTTGTTACTTTAGCACCAAAGTAAGTTATAGGCAATTTGTAACCTGACCATCGAGGGTAATCGCGCCCTAGATTTCAGCACTGTTAGGGTGTAAACTTACAGCTAGCCCATTAGGGGACTTGTTTTTAAGAAAGCCATTAAAAGCTATAAGCATGAATAATTCCAAAACTGTTAACATCACATCTATTAGTTGGTTGGTTTGGAGTTTTATGGCCCAAAGCAACTTGGTTATCTGCACTACTCGTCTATTAGTAGGGGCATCTTTAAAGTTAACTAGTCACATAAGATAGATTTATATAATTTGTGATGTAAATATTTATTATGCCATGTTAAATCTTATGAGTTAAAGAAAGAAAGTTGAGAAAATAAATATATGTGTATATTATGTGAATTTTGTTGTAGAATATGCGTATGTGATTTTACGTCCAGGAAACATATACACGACATAAACATAAGAAACTGTGACTTTGGTAGGGAGAATTTACGTTATCTTGTATCATTGTGATAATAATAGGGTTTTATTGTATAATTCTGGTAAGGATAATTCATGTCCTTTTGTGAGATTCTATATACGTACCATGACGTTCTTTGGTATGATTCAGGTAAAGACAACTGATGTTCTTTGTAAGAATCGGGTATGGATAATTTGTGTTCTCTTGTATAACTAGTAGATATTAACGCAAACATATTAACCACTAAATTGAAATTAAAATCGGCAAGTCTGTGGGCTTATAACGTTAAAACCGGCTTTCGATACCCATGATGAGCACAGCACAGATGGCCCAATGTTTAGAACTGTGCTTAAATAAAAAAACAAACTACACTTAAAATTATAGATGACCTGAAGGAGGAATGTGATGCCATATTGTAAAACTTGTAATTGAAGATACAATAGATAAATATTTCTTTCCACAAACCACATATTATTATATACCAACCACAGTTTGCTCTCAAAATGAAACCTATCTTGTAAAATCCAAATTCGGAGTTCAGCTTTTATTTCAATTTGTTATTATTCTGACTTCTTTACGCTAAACCCGACTCGACATAAGCTCATTAGAAATGAAAAAAATATCAAAGACAGTCTAACAAAAGTATGTTACAGAAGAAGGTGACCAATCAATTTATAGGAATAAAGACAATATATTACCTTCTTGAAACTAACTCTGAATAAAGTTGTGCTGGTTAATAAAAAGCAAGAAGATCGATATCAAATTCCCCAGTGTTACCGTAGCAACAGTTATTTGTTATAGAGTTTCCCAGTCCATGTTTCCTAATTCCTAGTTTTCAAGAGATATCTAACATCAACGGTTTTTGTTTTTTTAGTTGTATTTGCGTCTATGTGTATGGGCTAACTGCATGATTAAAGAATGGTTATAACGCTCTTAAAATTCTACAAAAATTACAGAGAGCGCCATCTATTCTGAGCAGATGGCTTTAATTAGTAAATTAGGGTGTAAGGAATAGGGTGAGAAAAATTTCTCCTTCATAGGATTCAACAGCAAGTTGGATTTCAAATTATACGACCCAAGCAATACATTGACAAGTATAACAAGTGTATAGTTGTTTCTAAAGGTAAAGACATTGTAATTATATTACGCGTTTATTTTTATTCTGCATTTCCAGTAAGATTAAACCTTTGAAACACCTACAAAGTAAAGTCAAGGAGCACGAGATAAGTAAGCATTCTTCGAACTGCATACATGTATGTAATATAGCAGTTAAAACCTATGTAAAATATGAACTATATTCTACGTTACTGGTGTTTTACTGGCCCGGCATGGCAAGGTGGATAAGGCGCTCCACTCACACTCTGAGAGTTGCGGGTTTGAATCCCCATTAACCCGAATATGCTCGCCCTTTTAGCCGTGAGGGCGTTATAATGGGATAGTCAATCCCGCTATTCGTTGGTAAAAGAGTAGCCCAAGAGTTGGCGGTGGGTGCTGATGTCTAGCTGCCTTCTCTCTAGTCTTACACTGCTAAATTAGGGGGACGGCTAACACAGATAGCCCTCGTGTAGCTTTGCGCGAAATTGAAAATCATGCAAGCTTTTTTTTTAAATAAACGTGGTCTTATGCCACGATATTTTTACCACTGAAACCACGAATCTATACGGACAAATAGCAAATAGCTTTTCTTGACCAATTCACTCAAAGATTTAACACAGGCACTAATTAGAATTTCAACATAATGTTATTTTGAAATTTTTTTTATTTATTTGACGGCTCATGACTATACCATTGCGTGTTAAATTTAATATTCACCTGGTTTGTATATGAAAGTATAACTCCACTCATTTAATATCTCAATATTCAGTCAGCTAGGGCTACGACCATTTCAAGAAGTTTAATATTTTATGCTTAGAGATACTTGAATGTTCCGAAACTGCATCAGTTGTAAACTTAACATTGCAAGGAATGAAAGCGTAATAAAACACATCACAGTAGTAGTTTTATTATCATTATCTCAAGCAATTAGATTATTATATATATATACGTGTGTTTGTATATATATCAAGACAATCAATTTATAATTAATGTGTTTGTGTTTTCTTATAGCAAAGCCACATTGGACTATCTACTGAGTATTATAATTAACACGGCCCGAATCATAAAACTCATTTTTTTCAATATACCTTTTACCAACTCTGTAAAACAGACGACGCTAAAGATGGAACAAGACAAATAATACGACCCCTTTTTTATTTCATTTCAAACATTCTTTTTTTAAATTAGATATAAACAGTGCCAGTACATCTAGTGCAAATCACAGGAAAGCATTACAATAGAACCAAAGCGGAATCAAATCAACGTGCTGAAGAAAGGAAATTAATCAGGAATTCATCTTCTATTTATTACGCCTCCCTTCCAGTGACCCATCGATACGTCTGAAGACTTACAACGCCAAAAGCCGAGTTTCAAAACCTGTGGTGCGCAGAGCACAGATGACCCATTGTGTAGCTTTGTGTTAAACATCAACAACCCACTTATTACTGATTTTTTTCGCCATTTCTATGTATATAAGCCCCTCAGTGGCACAGTGGTATGTCTGCGGACTTACACACTAAAAACTTGGTTTCGATACCCGTGGTGGGTAGAGCACAGAATGCTCATTGTGTAGCTTTGTGCTTGATTCCAAATAAACGAAATAAACAAATCTATACAGGGCTCTTCAATGTGCAACAATTTACTTCTATATGTGCTCCCTAGTGGCACAGTGATATGTATTCATACTTACACTGCTAGAAACCTTGTTTCGATACTCCTGATGGTAAGAGCACAGATAGCCCTTTGTGTAGCTTTGAGCTTAGTAGCAAATAAACTACCAAACTACTGTGTATATTTTCTTTATCATTTTCTTATTATACATACATACAAGAGTATATTTTATGTTTATTAATTTATCCATTCATCTATTCGTGTCTGTGAGTGAGTGTGTGTATATATATGTGCGTGTGCTAATTCAAGAAACCAAGCTTCTCACCATTTATTTTTTTTTTAATTTCGCGCAAAGTTACACGAGGGCTATCTGCGCTTGTCGTCCCAAATTTAGCAATGTAATACTAGAGGAAAGACAGTTAGTCATCACCACCCACCACCAACTCTTGGAATACTTTTTCACCAACGAATAGTGGGATTGACCATACTTTATAACACCCCCACGGCTGAAAGGGCGAGCATGTTTGGTGCGACTAGTATTCGAACCCGCTACCCTCAGATTTCGAGTCGAACCCCTTAACAAACATGGCCATGCCGAGCCTTCTCGAAAGGAAAACAAATAAGTAACTCACAACAAAATGATAACAAATAACACTTGAACACTAGTTAGATGGTGAAAACAGGTAAAATATGTCCTGGTTTTGGAGGCTATATCATTCCACCATGTAGCTTGTACCTTTGTGTTATTTGTAATAGTATTGCTGCTATTTATTATTATTATTTTCTTTGGAAAAAGAATTATCTCTTAAATTGGTATTTTATTATTATTAAAGGTTTGATCAGGTTGTTTTCTCAACGCATTCTCTCCTTTTGATGTAAACTTTTATTTAAATTTATCTTTTATTTCATTTTGTATTTCCGTTGTACAGATATGTACAAATTAAACATGTAAACCTTATAAATACACACTCGAGCAGGAACTTCGGAGTATACATTTTAATTTTTTTTATTCATATAACTCTGCCCCCCAGTGGCTCAGCGGTATGTCTGCGGACTTACACGCTAAAATCCGGGTTTCGATACCCGTGGTGGGCAGAGCACAGGTAGCCCATTGTGTAGCTTTGTGCTTAATTCAAAACAACAACATCATATAACTCTAAAGCGCATCAGTATTGCCCATTCCTATTTACAATCATCGTTTGAACCGTTGTGCTATCTAGTGTATGTAGTTACAATTCTTTTTTTTTTTAATTAAGCACAAAGCTACACAATGGGCTATCTGTGCTCTGCCCACCACGGGTATCGAAACCCGGATTTTAGCGTGTAAGTCCGCAGACATACCGCTGAGCCACTGGGGGGCTAGTTACAATTCAAAATCCCGTAAATATTTTCGACACGTGTCAAATTTATAAAAAAATAGCCTTTTCCAAGGGTCACAAATTGCATTATAAATGTTTTATATTATATACATGTATACATACTTTTCTCAAATCCAAAACAAACAGATGAAAGGTATTCATTAAATCAGACTTTTTGGATTTCTTATCACTTTATTATCTTCATACAACGAATCTTTGACTGTGACATATTGCATTAGATGTGTTATTCACTAGACACAAGTATCTTAGACGACTTTAGTTGTTGTTTGATTTTTCACCTTTTCAAGTATGAGGAAACAATCAGTGAAAGCTTTGGAATGTCTTACTGTTTGTGTTCTCAAAGAACATTATATTTAAGTACTTCTTGCGCCATGCACTGTTATTTGGTAACTGACTACAGCAAGCACCGTGGTTACAACAAAGTATTTGATGTTATAAAGTAGTCACAAACCGTGGTGTGTAGATATATGACGTTTCTGAAATTATCATGTCATTAAATTTAACAAACATCGGTAAGAATACTGAGAACGTACTGAGAACCAGAATCTTTGTCAGCGATGCAGACAAGCAATACGACAATAATTCACAATAAACTATAACAGTTTCTTAGTGATTTGAGACACGACGACAGACAATATTATTTTAAAAATAGTTAAACATTTGCAGTAAACCTATCTCCTCTAACTTGTCTCTTCAAACAGTGATCGATAAGTAGTGCCACATTTGTAACAACTTTAAACGTTAACTAAAACTGCGAAATGTTGGTTGTGGTTAGTCAGTAACTGACACAACCTTATGAACGTGGTATTTTATCTTTCTTGATTAACCAGGGATACTGAACATCACAGCAGTTCATGTGACAGATGAAGTTGGCGCAGGAATTACATAACTTTTGTTCCTGACTGGAAAAGTAACATAAAATGTCAAACGGTGAAACATTATTTTTTTTAGGAGGGTGAGAAATTAATAACATTTTCCTGTGCGCATTACTGTTATGTATATGTGTAAATATTTTGTAAACGACAACATGTCGTATTGTGTTTGAATTTTCATTTGTATTATTCATTTTTCCACATTGATATTATTGTTTCGAAGTTTAAACTAAAATATCTTATTTATTTAGGGTAACGTTTTAGAACTTTCTCGAATTAAGTAGACCAATCACATGTTTGTAAATGAGTGCTGGTGACTTCCTGTCTAGAAGTGTAGTCTCGTGCAAGAACGGATATGCGTGGATAGCTCTGGAGTTGTATGGAAATTGCAAGATTGTTCGAGAAGTAGGCCTATCGGTATAAAACACGGTGAAAAGAGACAGATTCAGTCATTTATCATCAGTTTTAATCGAGGGAGAGAGATTCAGTCATTAGTTTCATTCGAAGACAAAGAGTGAGATTCAAACACCAGTTTCATTTCAAAAGAAGAGAGTTAGTTATTTGAGAAAGATTAAGTGTTTGCTGTGAATATTCAACTTGGATTTGTGATTGAAATTAGATCTACGGAAGCCGTGATTTTATTTCGTCAATCTCTACGATACTTCTGAATTACTGCTTGTGCTGAGAGTCGGCGAATTTATTGAACTGTGAACTGTTTCGGAATCTCTTCGTGGGACCAAATTCACACCCTAGACTGGAATTTGAGACTTTCATTTAAATTCATTGTATTAGATACAGGCCAGTACCGTTTTGTATTGTGATTAATTTTGAAGTTTGAAACTAGTATTATTTTGTTTTGTAATTAATTTCGAATGTCGTAACTTAATATCTGTCACTGTTGTTATATAATTTGTGTTATATCTGTTATATTTGTTAATAGGTTAGTGTAATAAATTATACAAGCTGTTATCTGTGTTTTTCTGTTGCGTTTAATCCACGAAGAATATAAAACATTAAAAAATACGTAACATTACGCATTTTCTGAGAACCTCATTTTTTTCTACTCCCATCTTATTATCCCGTCGAACATTTCCAGTGAAGCTTGAAATTGCTACCCTTTAAAACAAATGTGTGTGTTTGTGTGTGCATGTATATGTATATATAATAAAAACAAGAACAATTATTATATCGAGCCTGATTCATCTGTTGTTAAGGCAGGATTTTGAACCTGAAATGATATCAGATTGTGAGCTTACCCTGACTTAAACAAATAATTTCATTTTTAATTGTTTGGTTCATTACGTAAAACGTATCTTCCAACAAGTGTTTGTGTATATAATTGAAGATGTGTAGGCTTACAAATAGAAGTTAAATCTAGCAGACACAAATCTTCTGAATGTTATACCAAACAAATAAGCAGCTGTAATAATAAAATGAAAATAATAGAACTAACTTTTATAAACGTCCAGTCCTTGGACTATATATCTTCGCGGATGGATGTTATAATAATAACAATCAATATGTTGTCGCAATTAACAATATGAAATTTCCTATAACTTGGCTTGAGTGTAGAGGTCGCCACAAACATGACAGACTCCAAAGGAGAATGTCTAAAAGATATAGAATCATCAGTGACATGACCAATCACTGCAATATCCTTATTTACATTTCATCTCATTTTTTCCTGATATTCTTTGCATACAAATAACCACATATTCCAAGTCTTTTTCCCCTCAAACTATTATGTAACACAAGGCTTGTCCATAAAAAAAGGAAATAAATAAAATATTTTTGACTACCTTTTCTTAAAAAATAACTTATTTTCTATGATGTTTTTTTACCCTCTATTGGACTAATACGGTCATATACATTAAGGGTTGACACCTATTCAAAGGACGTAAGAAATCGGAAATTGTCCCCTGTCCTATGAGTAGCACACATTTGAATTTTTTTTTGGAAAATATTACGTCAATTGTTTAACTTAATCGCAATTGTTGACATCAGCCACTGTTTGTATGGATTATGATAAAATAGATTAATGTATATTTGTAGGTCTTCGTCGAACTCAAAAGATTTTTAGAAGCAGATTAAATTATTTAAAACAAAGGACTTATCAGTTGTATATGAATACGTCAAAGGAAACAGGAAATGTTATAAAGGATATACAGGACACAGAGGAATTCCTTGTGAAACAGAAAACAGGTGACAACCATAGATACAATTGCCATATAACTTTTTCACATTATATGTATCGTATACGAAATTAGATTTTATTCTATACTTCTTCCAAATTGTTACTAACACATCATTCTGATATATATGGATCACCCATCATGTGAATGGGCGATAAGTGTTTTGTTTTTTCATTTTCTTATCAACATTACAAACCATAAAAGCTTAGTTTAATAGTTTGTATTACTTTAAACTTAAGTCTGCTGTAGACATGTGTTGGAGAATGCCTACTTCGGAAACTGCTTTAGTTAGACTTATGGTTAATTGCTCGACTGCTTAAAGATATTATTAAGCAAAAATTAGGAAGAAAGCTTGGTTTGAATTTCCAGCAAAGTTACACGACGCTGTTCTAGCTGTCCCCACTGTAGTAGTGATAGGACAGAAGGAAGACAGATGCTGAACAACTCCCACCGCCAACTGTTGGACTACTATTTTAAAAACGAATAATGGAACTGACAATACATTGTGACGCTCCCACGGCTGAGAGAGCGAGCGTGTTCGATGAAGAAAATTCAAACCTGTGATTGGCAAATTGCAAGTCGAGTGCTCCTAACTACCAGGCCTAAGAAAACACTTTGATGTAAAGTATCAAAACCCAGTTTCTAGTATTGTAAGACCGCAGACATACCGCTTGTAACACTTGGGTACAAGTGTGTGTGTGTTTTTTATAGCAAAGCCACATCGGGCTATCTGATGTGTCCACCGAGGGAAAACAAATTCCTGATTTTAGCGTTGTCAATCCATAGATTTACCGCTATCCCAGCGGGAGACATTTGAGAACAAAAACAGACATTTCAAAGTAAATTTAAAATTCGATCCAGAACACTCGTTTGTAATAATGTTGTCATGGTTACATTATTATTAAACTACTTGTTCTTCGTATACTTTGCAACAAAGGAAAAAGTGGATTAATGTAATATTTATTATTCTTGAAAAATAATTTATTTAACTTTTATACATTACAAAAGTTATACACTAGAACAAAATAATTTACATTAATCGTCGAAATGAATTTCACGGCACATTATATGTTTCCCATCTTAATTATATTTGACCAATCTTAGGGGAACAAGAATGTCACACAGTTTTTTTTACTGTATAATACATATAAAAGTATTTTCAACTGATTATTATCTTCAAATGTCTCACTTTAAAAATAAGAAAGACAACAAACGCCGAGTGAGGCAATACGAGAAACTTCGCCACAGAGACACGTTGCTTTATTTACACAAACAAGACCTTGATTAGCATCTTGTGAAAACATAAACACAATAAAACAGAACTTTACAATAGACAATGACATTTTATTCTCTACAGAACCAGAACCGACAACTTAATGTAATAGACCATCAATATTAACAACCTTTACACAAAAAAATGAAACTACATTAATCGAAATATCACATAACGTTCTTCATACCGAAGCCAAATTATCAGAACTGACACTATTTAATCATACTTAAAACACACTAGAAACTAATTCACCGCGTGCCATTTGAAACTATACAATGATATGTAACATATGCACAGTGAAGTTTGAAGATCACAAATAGTTAATACACTTCATACTAAGTAATGAATTAGTTTCTTGCTTACTGTTAAGAGAAGTTGCATCTTTGGCTACGGCAATAGAACAAACAGCATGTTTACTGTAGAAGGAACATTTGTCATGTAACCTAACATATAAAATTATATAATATCAAACTTCGCTATCGGTCTACAATATCACATGCTCTATTGCAGGCATACAACCTCTAAAGCTAATTATACACTCTCTGTAGAGAGAAGTATCAGAAACTATAACATTAAATGAACGTGTTGCAAAATTAATATACCAACCACGGCACCCAGTTTATTGCATTATAAGTCAGTACACGTGATTCTGTGCCACCGAGGGAAGGAATCTTGTTTTTGATAAATTGGAAATACATTTGAGTTAGAGGCATTTTTTAGTAAAGTTAACGTGTTGTAAAATGATACTGTGATGGCTGTTTTATTTGTGTATATGATGTACAATTATAGTTCCAACATTTCGTAAGAGTAAATGCAAAGTATAATTTAACACGAGAGGGGGCAGAGTTAAATAACAGAAGGATCTTTCATATGATAGATATAAAGGTAAAAATTACGTTCCCAGTTATTCAAGCAACCATATAATATTAAACATCTAATGAATTGTTTAAGAAGAAGTAACACACGAACTATGTTTTAGTAACATTATTTCATTAAATAAATTATAAGTTTCACAAACATATACCTTTTTTATTTCTATTAAATATTATAAAAACATACTATATATTCAAAACATTCGTTCCAAACTATTAAAAATTACTATACTTTCCTCCAAAAAACGGATATTGGAATTAATAAAGAGAATAATAAAATATGATCAAACAAACCCTAAATTTATCGTTTTTAACTTCATGTACTTTAATATAACGTATTTTTTGTGATCATAATATTGAGTTCTTATAAATAGATCTACATTAATCCCTTTCCGGAAGTTCTGGTTGAATTTTTGTTTTTGGTGATAAAATTGAAAATAATTTTTATAGACTTTTCTTTGAGAGTACGTGTTAATGGAGTGTGTTGTTAGTTGGATCATTCGTGTGTATGTTATGTAGACGTACACGTAAATTTACTGTGTGCTTTTAATATTTGCATAATTAATGGGACTGAATGTTTTGTATGTATAATTATTTTAGTGTTTGCATAATTAATGGCATTGCGTTTCCATAACGTGTGGATATTCTGCGAAACACAGTAATGGAATTAGACTATTTTCACATTTCCGAGAAAGGTTGTGTTTACTTTTTACGAAACATAATTTTATTAATTATGGAAATGTAGAGCACTTAGTTTAACAATATAAAGATATTCTAGAATTGAATCTCGATTTTTTTTTCCCCATAGCTTAGGATAAACATACTCAAATTTTAAAAGCTAAACAATAATTTGTTATCAAACTGGTATAGTTTTGGAAAAACACAGTTTGAAGAAAAATAGAAACTATTCCACTCCCCTTACTTGGTGCCTTTAATTACTTACAATTAAGATTAACAATTCACTGTATTTAGCATATATGTCAATACGTTTGTAACATATTCAGCAAGATTTAATGATCTGTTTCTATTCCCTTTATTTTGGTTATACTTGTTTTATTTTATTTTAAACTTAGAACAACCATTTTCACGGTGTCTGTGTACTGTAAAGTTAACTTATATTTCTTTATATTAAAAAAACAACAAACGAAGTACGAAACTTGTGAAAAGATTGGCTATTTAAACTTGGTTTTATAATATTTGAATGAGATTTAAGAGGTTGTTAAAAACAAATAAGCAAAAACAAAAGAAAATACTAAAACAGATTGAAGACTGCTCGT
The DNA here is from genome assembly GCA_011833715.1 of Carcinoscorpius rotundicauda. Classification (NCBI taxonomy): domain Eukaryota; kingdom Metazoa; phylum Arthropoda; class Merostomata; order Xiphosura; family Limulidae; genus Carcinoscorpius; species Carcinoscorpius rotundicauda. Next base: position 108,821,001 of record CM022393.1, read on the forward strand.
GTAAATAATACGGTTACCATGACGATAGTACTTAGTTATCTTTCATCCGGTTTCTAGTAGTGATATATATGCTGGCATCGGTGCGTTTCGTTATTTCACGTTTAATGTCCATATTTAGTAAATAAGTTGTTTTTTCTACAATGCTTCTGCAGCCATAATAATAAATAATGCCCATATAGTTGTAATAATGTTGGCCCACTATCAATATTCTTTCATTTCTAGAATGAGTATTATATGTATTATATTCTTCAATTATTTAAAGCAATGAATAATGAGATAAAAATATACAATTTTATTTTGTTAAGTTGATTTCATTTTGTGAAGTCGATTACGTCGACACGTAATTGTTTTACCTCTAGCCCTGTTTATGGTCTTTCCTTGAGCTATTTTTATTATTATTATTATTCCTGGCATTCTCCTTTTATCAGAACCCTAGTCTAATCTGTTTCTTACTAAAGCTTGGCAAATGTTTAATTCTCGTCTCGTCGCTTGTTCACCACCATACTGGAACGTGTTCTTCGTGAGCATGCGCAATAGGTACAGCTTGTGGTCGCTGCATCAGCTATAGTTCTCACGACATGTAACGAGTGGAGAAGGCTGGAAGCTTGCCAGAATGGAGAACGTCTATGGTACGTTTCTTCAATCACAGACAGACCGAAAGCTTGGTGATCTCGAACTTGAGCTAACTGATTTTTTTGTTCCTCTGGCATCTACTAAAATTGTTCTACTGAAGTGTTTTCTACACTTACTACTGTAAACAAAACTGTTTTAAAATTCTAGAGTTTAAAAACAAGTATTTAAAGGAAACCGGAGAACTACTCTAATGTATGCCTGAAAAAGACGAAATGAATGAACCGTCTTCCTTTCCAACAGGACTGTTAGAAGAAACGACATTTGTAAGGTTAACGTTATCTTATTCTATTTGCATTTTTTAAATAATTCTAAATATATGAAAGAAAAAAATCATCTAGAAATCTCTATCACAACTGGTGATTACTTGTGTTGCACCAATTAGTTAAATAAATCATTTGGTGATTCTCGTTTAAATTTATTCGATAGGGCTACAAAATGTTCGTGTTTTGAATCGGTATCCCATGTTAGACATCTGTGATCAAGTTCGTTCTTCGAATCTGAACTATCAGTATGAGCTATCTACAAGTTCCACTACATCGTATAATTATTGAACAACAACAACAGACTTCTTAACACTGAGTAACTTCTCATGCAGAACGGAAGTGTCGTTTGTTGGAAATCTTTTTGCGAATATCCTCTTTCGAAGGTTTACACTTCGTAGTTTTCAACAGTTTTTGTCAATTTCGTTGAACCTCATTTCCTGTTTTCTATTACTGTAATTCACAGTAATTCAAAGTTTTCTGTGTAAATCTGAAAAGGAAACGATGTTTTTTTTTTAAAGTAAAATATTTTGAAAAGTTGCACGTGCTTGTTTTACGTAATCTAAATAAGAGAACTGATTACATCCAGTTTCTAGAAACCTAGAAATGGAAACCACAACAGAAGTAGTGTAACTGATTTTTAACTATAAAAACATAGTGTTGTGTTAAAAACGTGTCATGGAATAAGTGTCAGTATTATTAATATAACTCCAATTCGAAACGTCTTCAAAGAATTAAGAGCTATTCGTTGTAGCTGGTCAGTATTTCTAACTCTGCTCGATACACATTATTGTTATGAGTTTCCTACTGTAACTAAAATGTTCAAGTAGTATTGTTACGTTTTGGAAGTATTATCAACGGCTCAAGAACTTGATGAACCATATATTCAGGAGTCCACTTCGAGACTAATATTAAACCAATGTTATTGAAACACCACTTATAAATCACCACTACTAGAAATATTTTCATAACACCAAGGTTCGTGAAAGAACAGTATTGTAAGACACCTTCTGTTCAAGGTAATAAACAATATTATTTGAAGCAAAGAGTATCGGAAAACCAATCACTTCCACGCCAAATAGAAACCCGCGAAAAAACTTTTTGCAAGAATCGATGAGTTTGATTCGTCTGACTATATAAACTTCGAAGTTTATAATAAGACAAGAATCAAGAATAGCCTGTAGTGTGTTTTTTCAAGAAAAAATGGACGGTAAGTTTTCTGCTTTTTAACGTAAATATTTTACTATCGAGCACTATATTGGTTGGATTTAACCTTGTGACAGTAGTTATAACATTACTTTACATTTTTAAACTGAATTTTTATTAACGTAGAAGCTCTTAAGCTGAAGTTGTTAAAAACTGACATTTTAAGATTATTATTATAATATTTAGTAACGTGATATAAATAATGTAAAATATTTTAACAGAGTGGTTAAAACTGAGCTGTTGCTAGTATCATTATTAATACTGAAATATACATTTACGTAAAGTAACGATGAAACATTTTATGTTCATAAAGGTATTCAACTAGGACGGCGTGAAACAATCTTCGTAAAAAACTTTAACGTTAATTCTTCTAACCGATAGTTGGATATAGTAAATAAATATTTTTCAAATATTGTAGTTTCTTTGATTTTTTTTACAGCTAATGCACATTAAAAATAAAATAGAATGAGCAAATGTAAGTGGAATTTAAAGAATACTGTGGAGAAACTGTAATAATATAAATTATTTTTAGAGACACTTGGGAACTTTCTCAACAGTGCCTAAGATGCTTTGTTGTTGTTAAAGGATCGAAATATAAATGGAGACAAGTGCTTATACTGATGGTTAGGAAACTTTACTGGGTATTTTTTTCATTAAGTAAGACATTATTATACAAAATTCAAAGGATTTACTAAGCATGAAAAAAATAGTTGAAATAAAAATGTATAATGGGTATTTTGTACGTCATAAGAAACTTTAACGACTTAAATTCGTACTATTTTATGTCAATCAGAAACGTGTCGAAAGAAAAAAACACAAACAGCTTTGAGTGAATGTAAAAGTTTGGTTTTATTTTTTAATCCACTCGTTTCTTTTACCTTTTAATTTTTAACAACACTTCCTAACGATTTTCGAAACAAGATTTTAGAGTTTACACGCACAAAAAATAACTGAAGATTTTCAATGAGAAACCTTTTTCGTTACTAATATAACAAGTGCTGTTGGTTACGTCATAGTGAAGTATTTTTCAAAGCGGATATTCCTAACTGTGAACGTTTCTTATTGAAAGAAAAGAATGGGTCCTTGTCTTATCCCATAATTTCAGAAGTTCATTGATATGATTATTTCTTGTGTTTAGTTCCCTCAAAATACACACAAGCGCATTCGATATGTTGACCACAAATGCTCTTTCAGATGTCGTATCTCTATCGTGTTGTTTGCGTCGGCTGCCTTGTGACTGTTGCGAAATTCAATGCCTTTATAGTTTATGATCCATTGTGAAATCCATCGCTCTTACATTTTATGATTCGTTGTGAAATCACGCTTAACAGAGCGAAAAGCAAAGACTGACTCTGTGATTTCTGTTATTACCAAACTTCAGTTTTACAGGCTCACGAACACGCTATCTAATCCAAGTGGATCGTAATAAACTGAGATTCCGTCAGACAAACAGAGTCTATAAACACTTATTAACCTTACAATGCATGGTTAAACACTATTAGTGTTTAATAATACAATAGTATTACTATTCGCATTAAAGAAATTTCATTTTACACCAGGCTTAAACGAGAGGTGATATAAATGAATAGTCTTCCAAAACCATGACAAATGTTTCATCAGGTTCTAAGCCATAAAAAAGCGAGGTGTTTTATTTTAGGATACCCTTCTAACAACAGAGCAAATGTTTTCTCAACATCTAAGCCGTGGAAGAGTTGAGGTGTTTTAAAGAAACTATAAAATTAACTTGATTCATATCCTGACAGTAACTATTGGAATTTTTTTGTTTGTTTTTTGCAGTTGTTGTTTTTCTTTCACAGATATTTCGTTGTTTATCTTGTTAATCGAAGAATAGTCACCTGATTATGAAAAATCACGACTGTCATCCGTCCATGTAATCCCGAGGTATTCAGTAGAATGTAAAATCATTAAAGAAGCTCGACACTGTCGGCTTCTAGTTCACATGTATTATGTTATTTTGGGCATTTATAATTTAATTTTTTACTCCAGTTTCACTGTTGGTTAACTATATAAATATCAAAACCTTAAAGCTAATATAACTTTTGTGCATTTTAGCCCCTTATTTTAGAAGGTTTCATTGTGTTCATTCTTTTGGCAAAAGGGATTTGCTTATCCAGTGATCACACACCATTACAGAGACAAACAAATATATATATATATTTAAGCGTGTTATTCAGTTGCAAACAAGATATACCCTTGACAACTTAGAATTAAGAACATTTTCTTTGTTTGTTCCAACAATGAATGTAGAGAACTGTCAAATATTCCACTAAAATAAATAGTGAAAAGTTCACATGGTATAACTGGAAAAACAAATACCAAACGGATGGGTAGCAAGAAGATGATATCTTTGGTTTATTTTTAAACATAAATCCATTAGTGTAAGGAGCATACAAGCGCCAATGCAGATGTATATGTCACAGTTTTGGTTTAATTAAAATAAGGGTAACGAAATGCAGTTACACCTAAATCATGATGTATTTTCCTGAAAATACAACAATGTATTCACCTTATTCCTTGAAATTTGAGTATGATGATAAACAATTGTATCTTTAACAGTTTTAACCTGATTCAACAGTTACTTAACACAGAAATAGGAAACGTGTTCAGTGAACAAAAGAAAACAGAGAAAACACAAAAATACTATTCATTTCATGCCCTCTTCTACTCTGTGGAAGTCATCTCTTGATTGGAGTAACAAATAATGGTTCGTAGATTATTAAAGCCTCTTAGAAACGGTCATTTGTTGAACGCTTTTGACAACATAAGAAGTTATATAATTTTGGACCTAATATGAAACTTATTAAAATCTTCTTTGGTCCGTTTTATTTCCTTGAAACAGAATAATGCTTATGTATAAAACGTGTGGAAAAAAAATGACATTACGGGTGATATGGATATTATCAAAGAATAGAATCACCAAGTGAAGTCACAGTGGTTGCATTAGCTCTTTTTTTTTATTCTAATTGAAAGCTATAAAGTAACAACAAATACTCCTGCATTCGTTAATCGTGACGCTGAATAAACTGTGTTAACGACACTTTCTAGTTCTACAAATGAACAACGTTGGTACAACAGTAGATTTATTTTAGTCCATTTCTCACTGTATTTGTGTAGCAGCCACGAATCAATTAGATTTTCTTTATTGCAACTAGAAGTTTGCGATTTATTGTAGGTTGACAATTTTAATTGTTGTTTTTATTTTGAATTAAGCACAAAGCTATACAATGGGCTATATGTGCTCTGCCCATCACGGGTATCGAAATCTGGTTTTTAGCGTTATATTCCGCAGACATACTGCTGAGCCACTGGGACCAATTTTAAATGAAATAATATATTTTAGAATGAAGAGAACTAGAAAACTAATCAAACTATCTAAACGACCCAAAGAAATGTTTGTTTTAGGGCAAAGCCACATGGAGCTATTTACTGTGTCCACTACGAGGAATCAAACCAAGATTTTTGTGTTGTAAACTCGTAAAATTACTGCTGTCCTACCGGCAAACGCACGGCTTTTATTTTTTGAAATATAATTGTAAAATTACTTAATAAATGTTCATAGCAGTTTAATTGTAAGAAATACTTAAAAACTCAAGCTGAAACTTCAACACATTTAGGTGAAAATATTTAGAAGACAAAAGTCAAGTTATCCCACTTTTAGCTGAAATGGTATTAATTAAAGGTTAGGTGGAAGGCAATCGATAATAAAACTCCAGTAACTATTAGTTTTTTTGTTAGGCACAAAAGTACACAATGTACTATCGATGATGTGGTCACCACAGGTATCGAGACCTTGTTTTAACGATAGGAACTTTCAGGCATACCGCTGAGCTACTGGGAGGATCTCCAGGAGGGAGGTTGGAATTATACTATGTATATATACGTTTTTAATTATTGAATAAGATACAAAGAAACAGAAACATTTTGTATAAATTAATCTTACATACAGGCTTCTCTGAGCATAATTAATATGATATAATGATTTTATAAACAGTTATGTATTAATGGTATTAAGAGGCAGATGTAAGCACTCAAAGTACCGTAGAAATGAATTCTCAAAGTGCTTTGTTAATTGTTCATTTGAGAACGAACAGATTATGATAAAACTGAATTTTCCAGTAACTGCGTAATAATTAAATTCAGTATGTAGAGAGCTTTGGGAAAAAGTAATATGAAATTTCACGCTAATGTTAATACAGTTAAAACGTGCACGATTAATATTGGTGTTGAATAGTTATTTTTTAAAATTTTAACCACATCTTAAAAACTTTTACTGGAAACAACGTAGCCCAGCACTTAACTCACAGGACTATAGATCTCAGGACCATCGTTTGAGACTTTATGTGTGTTATAAAGATGACAGTCAACTCCCAATATTTGGTTAAACTATGTAGCCTTAGAATAACGGTAAGTGTTAACTAACTGTCTTTCCTCAAGTTTATATGTTCCAAATTAGCTACAGCCAGCGCAGATAGCCTTTGAGTAGCTTTTAGCTAATATCTGAAAACAAATAAACAGAAATAAATTCTATTTTAATGTTGTATTGCAAATATGAAATATTCCTGAGGGAAACCGTGTTTTAGTTTTTCTTCATAGCTTAAATATTAATGTTATTTTAAATATTTTGAGTAAAGTACCGTCTTATTCAACCAGAATAATTCGGTCTTTTGTTTTTCGCCACTTTGCGATTTGCTTTATTAACTCCTTAACATACCGTACCTTAGAATTCGTCAAACGCTAGGTGTCACTATAAACTGTTTATGGTTTTTAATGAAAAAGTAAAGGAGGATCTGTCGCCACCTTTTGAAAATTTTCACCAAAGGTTAAATGAAGTATATAATGAGCTTAGATAAGTATATGCATTACGCATAAGTTTTTGATAATGCTTTCTCCGATACATTTCACGACTTCAGCAATGTATTTTTCCACTTTGTGAATAACGTTCGGTAAGAAAGAAATGTCTGCGAAAATTCGGCTATACCTAGAGCTCTGATTGGACAATGTGAATCAAACTGCTATCCAAGAAATGTGATAACAATGATTTCAGTTATTAATAAAACAATCAGATAATTGTGGAAAATAACAATTAAACTATTCGGGTTACATCTTATGTGGTTATAAAATATTCCTTGATGACAAGAAATCCATTTGAAATAAAAATGTATCTCAAAACGGCTGGTATGGGTATTAACACTTTTATTGATAAGCAGAGAACAACGTTCCGACCCTCTAGGTCATCTTCAGGTTAAGAAAGAGAGAATTTGCAACAGTACACTCTAAAGAAATATTAAATACTCTTAGCATCCAGGCACATTATTGTAAACAAGCAAGTATTGTTTTCACATTTATTCTGTGTATAGAACATTTCATAATAACATATAAAAAGCTTCTGTTTGTTTTTATTTAGTACACTAATTGTCGTATGTCGGTAACTTGTTACAGTCTTCGAAAAAGTAAATTTTATCTTCAGACAAGCAATAAATATATAACTCAAAATGTCTATAACGAAAGATATGAGATTGAGCTAACACTTCAAAATATGATGCAGTTTTATTTTATGTAGTTAGGTCAATCAAATAATACTGAAACATCAAAAAGAAATTAAGCGGATGAACTTGACCAAATTAAAAACAAATATAGGCGTGGCTTTCATAAGACATCACAAATAATCAGATAAATACATGTGATTATATTATTTCAGTGACAATATTGATTTGAAAAAAACACAAATTTACTATAAATTCGACTTTTTTATTTCTTAATTCCTTTTCTTCATCAAAACGTGTATTTCAACGAAGAAATAATGATGTAAACACATAACCTATTCTTTCGTTTGCTATTTCCGCTCCAACAGACTAATCTCACCGGTTTCACAGCCATTCGGCGCTACTTAGAAGAGCGAAGCAAATAAAGAAAGTTATATCTTCTATAGCGGAATTCCATTGGCTTAGATGTATTGTCCTTTACATCTAAACTCAACAAACTTGACATTGTTTTGTCAGTGTACTTCTCCAATGAAAGTCCCTCACGAAGTCATTGATCTGTTTACCATCTTGAAACGTTAAAAATCAAGGGTTCGACTTTCCGTGTTAGACAGATCGCAGATAATCTATTGTGTGATTCGGTGGTGTTATGTAAATGTTGTCGAGAGTGTTATGTAAACGACAACCATGTCGAGTGCTATGTAAATGTCATGTAAATATCATGCATATGTTATGTAAATATAATGTAATGTCGTGTTTGAATTCCCATATTTATTATTTATAATTCTATATTTATATTGTTTTGAGGTTTAAATTGGTGAAATTTAAAATAACATTTTAGAATTAATTAAAATTCATTTAGAAATTTTTAAAACTAAATAGATTGATCACTTGTATTGGCCTGGTGTTTGTACTGTGGAATTCTGGGAAGTTACGCGATATAGTATATAAACAGATAGCAATGCGAGGGAAGTAGATCATCCACTTTTACTCGGGTCAAGAAGTAAGTCATCCATTTTATTCGGATCAAGAACTTTGTCTTGTTTGAGAAAGTTTAAACTGAATTTGTGAATAGAGCTAGATCGACTAAAGCGGTGAAAAATTTTATTCCGTCAACCTTTACAATTCAGTCGGATTACGGATTATATCGAAAGTCAATAGGAATTGGACTGTGAACTTTTGTTTGAAATTACCCATTCAAACTTCGAAAATTTCTCCGTGGGACTGAATTCAATGCCTAGATTAGAACTTTGGATTTCGGATTTGGACACTTATCCTGGATCATTTTATTAAGCACAGGCCAGTACTTTTTTGTATTGTAAGTTGTTTTGATGGTTGAAACTGGATATTTGTTATTGCCATTAGATAATATATTTTGTGTCTATCACATAAGTAGATAATTATAATAAATTAAACAAGCTGCTATCTGTGTCTTTCTGTTGCGTTCAGCTCGCAATAAAAAACGTAATAGAAAATTGGGGGCTCGTCCGGGATTGAATAAACAGTTTAATCCTATTCCAATATTGTAGTTATATTCTATACAGATAGACAGCTTGTGTATTTAAAATGGCATTCCCACTTGCAGATTTTATCGACAAATTTAATCAGAATCCCTCTTTGGAATTGATCAGTGAATTAAGAAAATCTGAATTGCTTGATGTTGGAAAACATTTCAATTTGGAAGTAAAGCAAGCAATGAAGAAAACAGATATCAAAAGAATTGTTGTTGAAGATTGGGTTAACCAAAACGTTTTACCTCAAAAAGTTGTACAACAATTGCCTACCTCTCATTTTGACCCAGATTTTGAATTAAAAAGAATAGAAATGGAAATGAGATTTCGTTTAGAAATAGAAACCAAACGTATTGAGGCAGAACAAGAAAACAAACGCCTTGATGCCAAAATACAAATAAAACGCATTAAGGCTGATAAGAATATCAGTCTGAGAAGGGCACAGACAGAAGAAAAGGTTGTCCAAATGCAGTTGGAAAATTTTGATGCTTCCAAACAAATTCGTTTAGTGCCTCCATTCAATGAGAAGGCTGTGGATAAATATTTTCAACAATTTGAAAAATTGGCCCTTAGGCTAAAACGGCCTACCGAATATTGGACAGTATTAATTCAGAGTGTTCTCAAGGGTAAAGCTCAGGAAGTATTTTCCAAACTCACGGCCGAGCAAAGTTATGATTACGAGCACGTCAAAAAATGCGTTTTGAATGCTTATGAATTGGTGCCAGAGGCATATAGACAAAAATTTCGTGGTTACAAAAAGTTTGACAGCCAAACTTATGTCGAATTTGCTCGTGAAAAAGAAACTCTATTCGACAGGTGGTGTGATTCCAAAGAAATCAAAGATGATTATACAAAACTCAGAGAACTCATGTTAGTTGAAGAGTTTAAAAGATGCATTCCCGTAGAGCTAAAAACTTATATTGGTGAGCAAAAAGCTTCTAAAATTCATAATGCTGCTGTCTTGGCAGACGAGTATGCTTTGAGTCACAAAGATTTCTCGTGCAAGAGCAAAACAAATTACACAGCGAAGAAACCCAATGACTCAATCAAGCATCATGCAAATGTCAACAAAGACAGAAAAGAGCAAACTTCTGATTCTCAAACAAAGACTTCATCTTATTCTCAAAGCTCATCATCTACAAAAAACGTGCTATTCTCATCCAAAACATGTGCTTATTGTAAGAAACCTGGCCATCTGATTTCTGAGTGCTATAAGATCAAAAACAAGCCATCACCCCATAATTTCATTTTACCCTCGTTGGATACATCATTGGTTCCCAATGATTTTGACCCTGTTCAGTCCACTGTGGATTCCAATATTCTTGATGTACCTGAAGATCTTGTTGAGGACAAATTTAAGCCTTTCATCATTGAAGGTTTTGTTTCTTTTGTTGGTGATTCACATCTACAACCAATTAAAATCCTGCGGGATACTGGAGCTTTTCAGAGTTTGATTTTGGAAAGTGTACTTCCGTTTTCTGAAAAGTCATCCGTTGGGACCAGTGTGCTCATTTCTGGTGTAGAAGGTGGCGTCGTTTCTATTCCTCTTCATAGATTGAATTTGCATTCGGACTTAGTTTCAGGCCCAGTGACTGTGGGTATTAAAGCTTCATTACCTGTTGAAGGTGTGTCTATGCTTTTGGGAAATTATTTGGCTGGTAGTAAGGTGGTACCAGAGGTCCATGTTGTTGAAGCACCTGTTGTTAGTCCCAGGACAGAGCAACTCGTTGAAGAGTTTCCTGATGTTTTCCCCGCCTGTGCTGTTACTCGTTCTCAAACACGTTCTCAGGAGTCCAAAGAGGATTTCCCTTTATCTGATACGTTCATGTCTCGCATCGATGAGATTTCTGACTCAACTTTAAGTTCTGCTGATGACTCAGTCATTTTTCAACTCTCTTCATCGTAACAAACTTGTTGAGGAACAGGACGACGATCCTGAAACTCGTTCTCTTCTACAACTGGCCGTTGATGAAAATGAAATAGGAATTGTCCCTATTTGTTTCTACCAGAAGTGTGTTAATGAGAAAATACAGACCTCCTGACGTTGCTGCTGATGAAGAGTGGAATGTTTTTCACCAATTTCGTCATTCCAAAATGCTATCGGAATGATATTCTTAGTCTTACTCATGATCATGTGTTGTCAGGACACTTAGGTATAAGAAAGACCCTAGATCGTATCCGACGACATTTCTATTGGCCAAAGATGCGCCAAGATGTTGTTGACTTTTGTAAGACATGCCATTCTTGCCAAATGACTGGAAAACCAAATCAAGGGATTCCCAAAGCACCATTGCACCCTATTCCTGCCTTTGAAGAACCGTTCTCAAGGGTCATTATCGACTGTGTTGGCCCGATGCCAAAAAGCAAAGCAGGAAATGAATACCTCTTGACGATTATGTGTGCTTCTACACGTTTCCCTGAGACTATCCCTTTAAAAAAAATCACTACGCCCAATATTGTCAAGGCTCTTGTCAAATTCTTTACCATGTTTGGGATTCCAAAAGTTGTGCAGTCAGACCGAGGATCAAATTTTATGTCCAAGATATTTCAACGAGCCATACCTGAACTAAACATCCATCAAGTTTCATCCAGTGTATACCGTCCTGAGTCACAAGGTGTCCATGGGCGTTTCCACCAAATTACTGCCACGAACACTCAAAGAACTGGGATGAGGAAGTTCCCTTGTTGTTGTTTGCAGTTCGTGAAGTTATGCAAGATTCTACTAGATTTAACCCTTTTGAGTTGGTTTAAAAAAACAAAGAAAAAAAAAAGATTTTCACAAGTTCAAACTTTTTTTTTGCCTTTAAGGGGGAGAGTGTTATGTAAATATCGTGTAAATGTTGTCGAGAGTGTTATGTAAATGTTATGTAAACGACAACCATGTCGAGTGCTATGTAAATGTCATGTAAATATCATGCATATGTTATGTAAATATAATGTAATGTCGTGTTTGAATTCCCATATTTATTATTTATAATTCTATATTTATATTGTTTTGAGGTTTAAATTGGTGAAATTTAAAATAACATTTTAGAATTAATTAAAATTCATTTAGAAATTTTTAAAACTAAATAGATTGATCACTTGTATTGGCCTGGTGTTTGTACTGTGGAATTCTGGGAAGTTACGCGATATAGTATATAAACAGATAGCAATGCGAGGGAAGTAGATCATCCACTTTTACTCGGGTCAAGAAGTAAGTCATCCATTTTATTCGGATCAAGAACTTTGTCTTGTTTGAGAAAGTTTAAACTGAATTTGTGAATAGAGCTAGATCGACTAAAGCGGTGAAAAATTTTATTCCGTCAACCTTTACAATTCAGTCGGATTACGGATTATATCGAAAGTCAATAGGAATTGGACTGTGAACTTTTGTTTGAAATTACCCATTCAAACTTCGAAAATTTCTCCGTGGGACTGAATTCAATGCCTAGATTAGAACTTTGGATTTCGGATTTGGACACTTATCCTGGATCATTTTATTAAGCACAGGCCAGTACTTTTTTGTATTGTAAGTTGTTTTGATGGTTGAAACTGGATATTTGTTATTGCCATTAGATAATATATTTTGTGTCTATCACATAAGTAGATAATTATAATAAATTAAACAAGCTGCTATCTGTGTCTTTCTGTTGCGTTCAGTCCGCAATAAAAAACGTAACAGGTGGTTCAATAAATAAACTCGCCCAAATAGAATATTGTATTTATTTAACTAATTTGTTTACGGAAAAGTTACAAGTTCTTGATGACGAGAAATCTACTCGAAGGAAGACCGAAACGTCGTTCTCTGCTTATCAATAAAATTGTTAATACCCATACCAGCCGTTCTGAGATACAAAAGTTATTAGCTCAATAAAAACTTGTACAGTTTTTGGTTTTCCTATTTGAATTACTGTATCAAGTTCTGTGATTTGGGCATTTTTATGTTTAAGTCTAAAAACGAATTTCTGATTTACTACTCAATTTCAAACATTTCTAGAAGAAAAACATTTATTATTCACATTATATTAATTTTTCTGCATATAATTTATTTCAGGAAGTAACGCAACAAATACCTTTTTATAACTAAAGGTACCACTCAAGTTGAGTTAGTTTCAGCTTACATGATGGTAGTACATGGTCTAGTGGTTAGTGTCCCTAGCTGGTGGCTAGTGCGCATGGTCTAATGGTTAGTGTGCCTAGCTGTGAATCCAAGAGTCCACTGTTACGTACCATAACCGCTATTGCTTGTTTGTTTTGGAACTTAATTAATTCATGTAACTGTTAAGAGTAACACAAATAAGGAAATATTTTAATGGATAGACTCGTTTGTACTGTTTATGATAAGAAAATTAAGTGCTCCTCACACTATAACAAACAATCCTTTCTTTGTTTGACCTTGCTATCGGCGGTCGCTTAGTGTCTCCATAATAATGTTTCATTATAGTAATCTAACTAATAAAGTACTTAGTACCATTTCTTTCTTTTAAAGAATACGATAAAATTATGTTATGTGTCCTACTAAAAATTATAATATTAGATAGACACTAAATTTGAGCTAAAAGACGTTACCCTGAGACCTCTTTCATGATTTTTTTTATCTGTTATTTTGTTGCACATTGTACAAATAGAAAACCCGTAGCGATAAATCAAAATAAAAGTTCTCTATTTCACTCCAATAATCTGAGCGTCCACCTGTAGTGAATGAAAGTATGAAAAAACATTTTTTTTTTTCTACAGCTACTCTGGCTTGGTATAGCTATACGATTTCTAAAGGTCGTCGGGGTCCGCATCACGAGAAATTGGTATATCTTCCATCTCAGTTCTTATCGATCTTGTATCCGAGGGAGTTGTATTCAGGGTTCATATGCCTAGTCGCTAACAAACACACTATACAATGTGCATGAGCTTTTCCTATCAAAATAAACAATAGTACAGACTAAGGAGAACTTATAAAATAGTTTTTCAATCGAAAATCCATCAGATTTGTAAGAAATACCCTTACATGCGAGTGCGGTCTACAATAAACTGAACAAAATCCGAAGGAATGTTCTCTTCAATTTCTGTTGGTTGTGATAAAAATACGCATGCATTGTTAAGTTAGAAGATCTAATCTTGTGAAAAGTTTGGGAAATTAGTATTAATATATTTATGTTGTCCATTGTCTGAAGCCTTGACGCCTGCAGCGGTGATAAAGAAACGTCCAGTTACTTCTGACATCATGAAAAAGAACAATAATTACAGCAATCTTCAGCTACATAAACAATGAACTGAGACACCATTTTTGCCAATCTAATCTCCTATAGTAGTATTCATATTAAATCAAACCAAATTAAATTAAATATTCATATTAAAACAATTTGACTACAGCGGGTTTCGATACCCGGGGTGGGCACAGTACAGATAACCATTGTGTAGCTTTGTACTTAAGAACAAACAAGCAAATAATCTGACTCTGAATTTCATGCATTTATTCTTTAATGCCTTATGACCAATTTGCATTAATTATACTATTACATTGTCTAACAATTATGTTAGTCACATTATATATTTAGAGAATACTCCATTTATTTGGATATGTTAAATATCCTATGTGTCGTATGACTGACTCAACCGTGTAAATGCATTATTGTAGACATATAATAATTACTTAATAAATCAACAGTTAAGAGCTTTCAGAGGTTTTGAGAATGGCAGCTCAGCGTCATTATCAACTACATTTTTCTTGACTGTCTACTTAAAGACATTTGTCACAAGAGTTTACAATTAAAAGAGAAAACCGTAGCCATCAACTACTAGTGATTGGCTTAGAGGAAGAGCGATTGGATAGAGATAAACGATTTGTTTCACGATTAACCGGTTTCAAGTGGTCATGAACTGACAATCTGTGACAGTACTATGCGAGGAACTATAGGAAGCT
Source organism: Carcinoscorpius rotundicauda (assembly GCA_011833715.1). Lineage (NCBI taxonomy): Eukaryota > Metazoa > Arthropoda > Merostomata > Xiphosura > Limulidae > Carcinoscorpius > Carcinoscorpius rotundicauda. Next base: position 108,836,011 of record CM022393.1, read on the forward strand.
GACAGTAATATCAAAACGCCAGTCTGTGTTCCAGATGCAAATGGGGGAAAAAAAAACAACAACATATTCGGTGGTACTTAGAGAGTAGGCTGTGAGCAATGAATAAGTGTGTATTCATAATATAATCAAATATTTTGCCTTTTTCTCCAATATTGGTAGAATAAAAAAAATTGGAAAAACGAATTTGAAACACTTGACGGTTCCGGCACTAAAAGTTGAGGTTCGTGTGTTATCCTCGCAGCAGAGCTTTTGTTCCCTTTTTCATGAGGGTTCATAATATCCAAAGTGTATTTGAAAACTGTTACTTATCTTATCTAATTCGCATTCTCGCCTTTCCACCCTGATAGGCAGAGTATTTTCTAAGAGGAAAATGCAATAACGTAATATGCTGTTGTTATCCGAAATTAGTTCAAAAAGAGGCGACAGTAACTTCAACTGTCTTTATTAATTAGCACAGTCACTTGATCTTAGTTTAGTTGATCCTCTTTTGAATGATTTTGATGTTGCACTAGTTACCATAATCTCTTAGTGGCATGCCCCCCCAGTGGCTCAGCGGTATGTCTGCGGACTTACACGCTAAAATCCGGGTTTCGATACCCGTGGTGGGCAGAGCACAGATAGCCCATTGTGCAGATTTGTGCTTAATTCTAAACAACAACAACAACGTACTGGCATGTAGAGACCAAACTAATTAATAAATAGACTAAATCAGTCACAGCCATGATGAATTTAAAAAAAGGCTTGGGAGGTTATATCAACTGATAATGGAAAACAAAGGTCTGGATTATTGCAGTGTTGAAACTGATGCAATGTATTAGATAAATCTCATGAGATGAAAAAAATACTGTACTTAATAACACAAATCATATGGAAATAAAAACATTTATTATTTAATTAACTCTGCCTTGATTAGTAATTACCTTTGACTGATGTACAATCTGGACATTACTATAAAAACAATATTTAACAGAGATAAAGGAATGTTTTATAACTTTCTGCTGAACAAATGTGCTCTGATACTAAAAGGCACAACTTTTCACATGTTCTGCATTTACTTTTTATTATCTCCACAAGTCAGAAGAAAGTTATTACAAAATGACCCCCAAGAAATTTGGGCCAACAACCTTTAAAAGTTCAGTAATGAGAACATAGACAGTAAATAGAAAAAAATGTGAATTCCAACTAAAATACTTAAAATGGTAAATCGTGCAGTTATACAAACAAGATAATTTGGAGACAAAAAACAGCCTACATTTTGAACTTGTAGAAATGGAACTACAGAAAGACAGGTTTTTTTAAATTCAGAATATTACAGCTCTTTCCCTCTCTCTTTTCAGTTTTTTCTAAGTATCTTGCATTTCTGTATAAATCAAATTGTTATACTATAGTTACTAATATACAACAGAAATTGGAGTTGAAATAACCAAATTAATTAATCAAAATTCACAACAAAAATATCGTGGTATAGAAACATAATCGTATCAAATTCATATAATTAGAAATAAAATGAAACGTTATATTCAATACAAATACAAGCCAGAATACAAGTTACAATAATTCTAAATATACAATAAAAAAACCACGTTTTGGCCAAAGCGGATTGTCACATACAAAGGCCAGCGCGGTCTAATAGTTAGGGACTCGAACTGAGACCCTGCATGTTTCTTCTCCCACTGAAGTGCATCTAAAACTATTCCACTAATATTGTTTGTAGTGTCGTTGTGGCTTTAAGGAAACCTTGTGGTGCTTAACCTTTTGTTTTATACTTATCTACTCTATCTTTCTCTATGTGAGTGGTGCTCTTCTTCTTGTTGACTGAAATCGTTTGGTTACCTGATTATATTTCATTTTAAGAGAGAACACCCCTTTGATAGGTTTTGTTGGCAGGTGTTTCACTATCACCTGGTGCCACCACTAATCTAACTAATAAGGGACTTATATTAAAGTGATGTCCTAGTGTTGGTGGCCACAGGTTCTGCAAACATATGATGATGAGTTATCAACCAGATTGTATTCCCGATCTTCTACAAACATACAGGGGTATATAGTGTCAGAAATATACTATAGTTTGTTAACATAGGCAGCCAGATGTTTCACAGTTTATATGTGCTTGTCTACATACAAAAAGTGCACGTATCTTGTCGAGATTGTAAAGCAGGCATTGTGTCCAAGTATCTCAAGTTGCCGCCTGTCTAACATCTTCAGAAAATACTTAATTCTCTTATTCGTTCTTGCTTCAAAGTGTGGTAAGATGGTTTACTAAGTTTTGCCAAAAATTATATTGATAATGGTGGCGATAAACCGACTCAAATCTCCTCTGCATATCTGCCACCGTCAGCAGCCTTTACAGTTCTTTCTCTTCCCTGGTGTAGAAATACGCTTCTGTTGTAAATCATGGAGACACTATAACAGTATAGAGTCATTTAGACTTCATATTCTTAGCATCCAATACTAACGAGCCACTTCCTTTACCATATAAGAGACAGTATTAGTCCAGCCAAAAGTCTTGCCTTCTCACTAATGCCAATCACACCTTTTAAGAGCAGATAAAGTACTTTATAACTAACCTCCTACTTTTGCCAAAAAAAAACACAGCATCACTTTCTTCCTGATCAAACTAATTTTTCATTTCCACTATGTACTGCATGCTAGATGCAGACAACCATGGAAACAAGAGCCATTACCATGAATGAAACATATTTAATCTATTTTGTTGAATAGTAGCTTATTGGTAGTTCTCTGCTAGTGTTCCTGGCAGGTGGCCAGGTAGTCATTTCTCAAAGTAATTGCTACAACACGAAAAGACACATCTCAAAGAATTAGGAACTTCGCCTTGAGAGTCTCAGTTACGTTAACCATGACCATTTTCTACCAAGAATTACTCTTCCAGAGCTAGCAATGGTTCCCCTATATTGTGTACTCATGAGACTTATCACAACAGAAGAGGAAAAATCGTTTGAAGTAATGGAAAAAAAACCCAGAAAATTTAGGAAACCCACCTCTCACCCAGGTCGCCTAAATCTTGGTCAAGGCATCAAAACGTTTTGTTTTTATACTTACACTTTTATATTCTAAAAAGAAGACTATAAACAAAATTATTTATTTTGAATTTTGAGCAAAGCTACACGAAGACTATCTGCATTGACTGATTCTATTTTAGCAATGTAAGACTAGAGGGAAGGCAGCTAGCCAGTCATCACTACCCATCGTCAACTCTTTGGCTACTGTTTTTACAAACGAGCAGTAGGATTGATTTTCACATAAGAACATTATCACTATTGAAAGGACAATCATGTTTTGGTGAGATGAAGATTAAAACCCGTGATCCTTAAATTGCGAGTCGAGCTCCCTAACCACCTGACCATGATAAAAAGCTTTACTTTTACAAGGTTCCAAAGTAACACTGAGGTATGTCTGTAAACTTACAACCATCAGAAACTATTTCAAATAGCCGGAAATTTTAATTGAGAAGTTAATTGAATTTCGATATGTATCAAATTTATATTTGACAATAAGATTGATACACACAACTTTCTTTCTTAACACAAATATATATTTAATATACGAACAAGAATACAATTTATAATAACATATTACAAATAATGGGTTACATACAAGAGTTTTACAAACTTATAAACAATATTGAATCTTTTATTTTATCTGGAACTGAATGTTTTATCGATAGTTCACGATGAGCAAATTTGTTTCTGTTGATATTAGTACAGTTCACATAACTAGCTCTGTATTCTCTCAAGCCGTTTACAAGCAGACTTTTCACCGACGAAGATATCTAATTTCCTCAAAGAAATACTGATATTCGAAGTTAATTCTCTGAAGCTAAACAGTTTATAATGTTCGTAATCCATAAACTTTCCTGGTCAGATATCTATAATTTTCCAATTGAAAGGCGTTTACTACAGTTATAGGTTCTGAAGTTTATAGAACACTAATTGTAGCAAAATAACAATATAAAACGGTCTCTTCGCGCGTCGATTTATAAACTTCAAAGTGAGATTTTCGAAAGTTTAATTGCCAGTAATACTGGCAATCACTAGTATTCTACACAGTATATTGTTGATTTTGTGCTCGAGAATCTTCTTCAAATTTCGAAAACAGGTGGGACTTGTGCAATAGACATCAAACAATATATATATCACATACATCAAACTGAAACAAATGTAGGTATTAAAATAAAGTTATAACAGTAAATCCGTCACAGTAGCTTTGTGCTTAACTACAAACAAATACTTGTACAAGAATTAGCCAATAAAAAATCAGTCTGGTGAAGCTTGAAAGAAATTGTGTCAAGTTCAAATAATTTATCCCTCCCTCCATCAAAGTGATTATTTTTCAAAGCTTCTAGTTAATTGACTGTATTATTTACATTTCATTTTACTATTCGTGTGTTGTAAACGTTGTTTAAAACTGTTAAACCTTACTTTATTTTTAAGCACCCTGTTTTCAAACGTTGAATTTATTTATCATGTTTTGATAAGTTACAAACTTATGGAAGAGATGATGTGTTTAAGATGAGAATAAATGGCCACGACACTTCCTGCCAATATGATAAGCAATTATGAAATATTTAACTTTTCTCAGTTAAACTAATTATTTAAGTCAGCGTATTCAAGACACCTAAGTTACAATTCACTCATGGGAGTTTCTACATCACACGTTATTAATTTGTACTTATTCACTTATCCCGTTACTTATAAATTTTAACTTGCATCATTGTTTGATATTCGTCTTAGCATACGATAAACTAAACTAAACTAAACTAAACTAACGTGGCAGGGGTTCAGTTTAGAGAGAGAGAAATCAGAAGAGTTCTCTCTCCAACTGGGGTGTTCAGGAACTTTGTAGTTCCTCTTCGTCCCCTTTCGTGGATTGTTATTAAGATTAAGTGGTGTTTTTGTTTTTTATTTTAATAAATTAATTATCGTTATTATTCTTGACTTTTTGGGTGGGGAAAGTCTCACCAAATGTTCTTTTGGGTGGAGGCAAAGGCAGCAGTGGAAAGAAAGGCCGGGACCTGTCCCGAAAGGAAAAAGTTCGGCAGATGTGAACATGAATGTAATTCATTCAAATTCAGATCAAATCAAACGGCCCGATTCTGGGTCTGGCAAAAAGGTTGCCTAGGCTGGGATCTAGAAATCCAATGCCTGAAGATTTTGAAGTGGGGGGAAACGGGAGTGCCCCGAGAAAACCCACTTTCACACGACAGGCGCCGAAAGTTTTGCCTGTCGTGTGCCCTGTACCTGGAAAAAAAAAAGGAATTCATGTTAATAACATAGATTTTATTTATTTAGATTCTTTCTTGAGTGGATTGTGATTCTTGAAATATGTTGTAAGGTGATATGAATTTCGTTGGTGCACTTGATGCCGTTAGTTTGTTTCTGTTTTCTGCTTTTAGATAATATTTCAGAGAAAGTTCTGTTATTCTATCTTTTATAGTTGGTAAATTACTAATTTGGTGTAGATAATTTGTTGGCGTAAAAGATGGTAAACAGAATGCGGATTTTAATATTTTGTTTTGTTGCACTTGGATTTTTTGGAGTGTGTTGTTTGACATATTGTATGTTACTTGACATCCGTACTCTATTAGTGGACGGATGTAAGCCTTGTATATTTGTATGATGGTGTTCGGTGCGCATTTCGATTGTTTACCAGTTATAGTCTTTAGATATGAAATCCTTTTTCTGATTGATGAGTGTATATTGTTTATGTGTTTTTTCCATGTTAGTTTTGTGTCGAAAGTGACGCCAAGGAATGTGATGTTTTTGCTCATGTTAATGGTTGTGTTTCCAAGTGATAGTTTTATTTTTTCTAGATTTTTTCTTTGCTTCTTTAGTTTTCTATAGAAGGTGATTGCTTGTGTTTTTGTCGGATTTAACACGACCCTCCACTTGTTGCACCATGTTGAGACTTTGTTTAGTGATTCTTGTACGCGAGACATGGCCATTACTGGGTTTCTGGAGGTGCTCCAGATTGCGATGTCATCTGCGTATTGTGAATTGTGTGTGTATGTTAGATTTGGAAAAGGTATGTCACTGACGAAGATTATGTATAGAAGTGGAGAGAGGACTGATCCTTGGGGCACTCCTGCCGTTATATTAAATAATTTGGATATAGTTTTATTGACTTTTACTTGTGCTGTTCTGTTGGTTAAAAAATTTGAAATCCATTGTACGATTTACAAGCTACTATTATTTATACGTATGATCGCGTTAATATTTCAGGTACTCTGATTGTAGACACCGTCACTTAACCAATGTTTAGCTGTTTTCTTTTATTTATCTATGTTCAGGATGCCTTAATTAGAAATGTATTTTGATTATGTGTTTTGAATAAGGATATTTAACACAGCTTTTCATTTGATAGAACCGTTTCATGGTGTATCGATCTTTGTTCTCTATACCACTGTTATCTCATCCTTAGTTGAGTTTACTGTTAGAATTCAGTGATTATTTAAACAAAAACATGATTTGTGACGAAGGAAAAACTTATTGGTCGTACATAAACGACCTTTTCAAAGGGAAAGCAGCCACTTATTTTACATAGGGCATTGCTGTATTGAAATGCATTTGTTTTTGTTTAACTAGTGCAACAGCTTTTGAGATACAACACCTTTACTGTAATTTATAATTAATTATTTTAAATAAACAATTAAATTCAATATATGTTATTCACGCACTGGCGATGAAAGACAATCTCTATGTTTCGAAGTCGTTTCGATATCTGAAATATAGTTATTACCTAACTAAAAATCCTTTGCTACGTTATTTAAAAATTGTTCATAAGAAGACAACTTTGTAGTTTATGACTACTTTTAAGGGCATGAAGTATGATATTAGTCGCTGAAGAATGATATTATGAAGTGGAAGATCCGAGGTTCGAACCTATGGTGTGTTGATGAGGACACTCCACTTTTACAGTTGTGAATCCGTTTATAAATTGTGTTATTAGACTAAGAGATGGTGATTTAACTGTCTATCGTTGGATTAACAGTTCAAAGTTAGGGATGACCTGGACTCCAGCCATTCCCCATGTGTCGCATAGGGTATTTTAAGGTCAGAAATAATAAGTATCATGACAATGACTTTCGTAACAAAAGCAAAACGTATAAATATTTGTGTACTACTTTGTCCTGTTATTATTTTAATATATTTTAGTTTTCTATACGGTCATTATAGAAATAAGGACTAATAAATTTAGTACTACGTTCTCTGTGATATTTGAAATTCTATAACAATATACCAAAATAATATATAAAATATATTACAATATAACAATCATTTACAAAGATACAACATGAAATTTAGAACTAATTTTAACTTCCTATTTTTTCTAAATTCTTTAAGTAGTTACCCAGACCTTTGGGAGACCGATTAATTAGGAAAATAAATCTATGATCATTTTTAAAAGGCTTGAAAATCATCCTTCTTTACTGGTTTTGCCCTCCTAGAGCTCGACTTTTTGTGGAAATTAATTGTATTAGACATTTTTGTTGTGAAACCTTCGTGTTTTGGTTAATCATGTGATTATTCATTTGATAGTGCCATCCAGTAAAACAAAAAAATGAAGATAATATGGCTATAGATATATTAATAGTTGATGTATTGATTAATTTTCTACCTATCTTTTACTAAAATATAAAACATAATTTTAACAATAAGAGTAGAAATTCTTAACCTTTTCAGTAGTAAAATAATATATGCACTAATTTTATTGTAAAACAAATCGGCCATTTAAATGTTCATATTAAATGTGATCATTTAAAGTGACACTGCACATGACACATGAAACGATTGATTCAGAATACAGTAATATAATCGGAACAGCAAGAAAAGAATATTTTAAGACTAAAGGAAAATTAAGTTGATGCAAAAACTATAACGCAATACATAATAGAACACGTGACTTTGTAATACCGTTTAGTTGTTAGCAAGTCGTTTTGAAACTCTAAATCTGTAACCAAGTCGTTGTTGTGTTTTTTGTTTTAAAAGCTTTCGTGATTTTAGATAGTGTAGTGGGAAGTGATACTGCTTAAGTTTTTTGTATGCTTTATTTTAATGAAAGAAAATGATATTAACTAGAATTAGCCACTATTCATATATGGATCTTCTCCCTGCTTAACTAAGCATTAGTTACTGCTTATATCCTCTTTGTAATTATTAGTGTTTTATTGACAAAAGAAAGAGGAAACTCGCGCGATGCAGAAAACATTAAGTGTTGAGCACGTTTTTGTAAATTTAAATATAGAAACACGCGAGTACTAGCACATATTTATTATTCGTATATTTGAATTTAAAATGCAGGGAACTTAAAATACCACAGAATATTTTGTAGTTAAATTGTTTTTTTTTTTTTAAGTGCAGCTAAAAGTTTATTCAGTAAATAATAAAGCTGTGTCATTCAGGTCGTTGCTTGTGTGGTTCATGAGTGTTCTCAAATTAAAAAAAAAAGAAGAGAAATTTAGTTTTGCAAGATCAATTCGCCTGGAGCTCATACACAGCTAAAAGAGAAACACATGGAGGGTATTATCCCCCGACCCCACATACACAACAAACATTCATACCATCTCGTACTTCGTCAGCCTACGATATTATAATGAACCCTGTACCATTTTTCCAGTAAGAGTGTGTGCCAAGCACTTTGACGTCACATGACGCAAATGTACATGGTAATTTATGACATTCTAAAGATAATCTACGAGATTCAAATGAGGTCTTCTTTGCTGGCGAATTATTACAACAATAGTCCATCATAACCCTGGTAGTATAAAATCACGGATTATCCTTCATGAGGACAATATCTAGTTGAACTGTATTCGAAAACAAAAGTACGTTTAAGTATTATACCTCAAGCAGTAAATCTATCCTTATGAGACACTTTAAAGATAACTGTGTGTATTCATTGTGATGCCTGTCAGCATTATACCTGAGCCACGACAAAGACGGTCACTTGCAGTGTTGTTGCGTTCTGTATTTGATTTAACCCTGACTCTTCAAACATGAAATCATAAATCATTGATAGAGACCTGAATCTTTAACTGATATATAAAGGATACATGGAGGCTTATGGTGTTGTTACTTCGAATCTGGTTGTTACATCAAAGTCCAAATGACTCGTTAAATTAATTGCAAAACCAAAGTACCTCTTCTTAACCCATGAAATTTGTCGTTTGCCGAATTTATTAACAATAATTTCTTCAGTTGCTGTAGATTCAACATTAAACCCATAAACATTATAGACTTGCAACTCATAAGTACCAGTGATTACACCATGCAGTGAAAGTTCCATGGCGTGGTCCATGCTGCCTGTCAAATGTATAAATTATTAGTGTGACCAATGGCCACCACTTTTTTTTACGAATCTGCATTTACAAAAATTGTTCAGAGTCCGAATTTCAACATTTGAAAGACCCAGACAGGTCAACTTTTACAGGAATATCCTCTCGCCATTTGTCTGCCATGGGAAGGTGATTGAGGAGGGCGCTTCACTCGCAACCAGACGGACGCAAATTCGAATCCCCGTCCCACCAAAATGCTAATGAGGGCGTTGTTACGTTATTCATTGGTAAAATAGTAGCCCAAAGGTTGGCGGTGGGTGATGATGACCTGCTGCCCTCCCTCTAGTCTTTCAATGCTAAATTAAGGACGGCTAGCACACATGACCTTCATGTAGCTTTGAGCGAAATTCAAAACCAGACAGCTCAACTTTTACAGGAATATCCTCTCGCCATTTACCTGCCATGGGAAGGTGATTGAGGAGGGCGCTTCACTCGCAACCAGACGGACGCAAATTCGAATCCCCGTCCCACCAAAATGCTAATGAGGGCGTTGTTACGTTATTCATTGGTAAAATAGTAGCCCAAGGGTTGGCGGTGGGTGATGATGACCTGCTGCCCTCCCTCTAGTCTTTCAATGCTAAATTAAGGACGGCTAGCACACATAACCTTCATGTAGCTTTGAGCGAAATTCAAAACAAACGAAACCTCCCTCCATCAGTATTTAACAGTATCATACTGTTATACAGAGACAGAAATCGAAATTAAAGAGGTGACCAAAGCAATAAATCGGTAAATGAATGCATCTGAAAACAAAACACAAAATACACAAAACGGTTTGCTGTGCATTATCCCAACAGAACACATGAAACTTTCTCTCAACTAACGATGTACCGACTTAGAAAACGCGTTAGTTAAGATGAAAAATTTAAGTTTAAGTTTTGTATTTGCATCTTTACCTGAACTTAACAGATACTGAAAAATATACCATAAATGAGAAACTCAAAAGATAAATTCATAGAGGTATTCAATGATTACTTTGTTCCTATATCATGAAGGCGAATTTGCTGTCAGCGGGAAACGATTAGGGATCTTCACGGGTAAAAGGCTCGTGCGGCGCAAAAGGATTGAAAATGTCAGTTGAGTTTGACATTTCGTTTATTTCTGACATGACATTTACAAGAAATCTTTACTTCACTTCTAAATTTGTCACGACTACATTTTGAGAAGTTTGACACCACCAATAGAATTGCGCGAATTCCACAACACTTAATATCTAGGGAGATGTGGCTGTCACACACGTAGGTAACATTTCGAGCAGTTTCCATTTCGTTCTTGTTACTTCAAGTTTCATTTCTTTAATATGAACAGTCAAAAGCTTTCACTGTCAACATAATAAAATCTGTGTTTACGGTGATGGTTACTTATGTATTTGTTTTGTCGTTATTTGCTGAGGTATTTTACGGTTCTTTATAACTGTAACTAGATGGTATAAACTACCTCGTGGTTAGAGTGCTGAACTGTGAATTAGAGGGCCCATAATTTGCGCCCCATTGTTTCAAATTCGTCCTCTGCAACTTGAGCCCTCAGATCCATTAAAACAGCGATAGTCAAATTTCACTCTTTGATTATAATAAACGAAGAGTTGGCAGTGGGTATTGTTGACTAGCTGCCTTCCTTTTAATTTACTAGTTCAAAATGTAAAATTTTGAGAACGTCTCAAGCAAACAAACAACTCAGTGAACCATTAAAAATGTGAGTAGCTTCATACATGAGAAGAAGGATAAAATCTGGCCGAGTGGTTTGGGTGTTCGATTCGCATGAAATACAGGATTGAAATACGTCACCTAACATGCTCATTTTTTTTAGCTATGAGGACGTTATAAAGTAATGGTCAATTTCCTTATTCTTTGCTGCTTTCTCTCTCGCCAAACATTTTAAAATTAGCGACAGCTAGCACAGATAACTCTCAAGTATAGGTTTAAGTGAACATTTAACAAAGATTTTGTTTGTTTGTTTTGAATTAAGCACAAAGCTACACAATGAGCTATCTGTGCTCTGCCCACCACAGGTATCGAAACCCGATTTTTAGCGTTGTAAGTCCACAGACATACCGCTGAGCCACTGATGGGGCTTTAACAAAGAAAGACATAAATATCCATAAACTCTTATATAACCCAATCTAACACGTATAATTCAAATAGAACAAGGCATGGTTAATGTTTCTGAATGTTATGTATTTAGACATTTCTTCCGAAGCTTGTGGTACTGTGTAAGTGACGTATTTAAAATAATTTAACATCTATGTAAAGTTAGATAATAATTATACTAAATATAAAAACGCTAGAGTTAGTCGCTTGTTGTGACCTTGACGTATTGTTGCGTAACTTAAGTCGAATGAATGTCTGTCGGTGTTTGGGTAAGAAAAGTTCATACCCAGGAGAGTCAGGGTCTCTATTACCTCTTCCTCCTCCCCGAATTTATGTTCTTGACGGATTGGTATTTATAATTGTAGAACTGAATATTATTTTGATCCTTTTCAGGGCAATGACCATGTGTTATGGCTCATATATAGTGATTATTTTATTCTGGGAGAAGAGTGTCAAGTTTGTTGGTGGCATTTTTATTATTATTATTCAATACATATATATATATATATATTTATTTATTATATATATATTATTATTATTCAATACATATATATATATATATATTTATTTTATATATATATTATTTATTTTTATATTTAAAATATAAGTTAACTAGGGAGAGATATTTAGGACTAGGTTCATGTATGAGGTACCTGTCTAGTTCGCATAGTAATTCGTTTTTCATCCAAATCTTATTAAAGTACGTTATTGTACTATGTAGGAGTCTATCTGGTATAGTTGGTATGTTCGAGTATTTGTGAATGAACTAAGATGATGTAGTTCTTGAAACTCTGATGCAGTTGTGAGGAGTGTGTTTTGTATTGTTTGTAGTTTGGTTTTAATTATTTTATTGCTTACAGTTATCCATGCTGGAGCTGCATAATCTATTATAGGCCTAATACATGTTTTATAGATTTTAGTATGTTATCTGTAGATGCTCCACTGTTTTAACCAGTTGGACTCCTAATATAGTTAGTTCTTCGCCAGACTTTATTTTTGATTTCGTTAACATGATTGATCCAAGTTAGTTTTGAATCAAAGGTTAGACCTAAAACTTTTGCCGATGAGACAGTCTGAAGTAGTGTGCCATTCATATATAATTATGGCTGTTGTTTTTTGTATTTTGTCAATTTCGTAAAGACTACGAGTTGTATTTTTGCTGTGTTTATTTTTATCCTTTACTTTTGACAGTATTCACTTGTTCTATTTAGTTGCGGTTGTATGTTAGTGGCTGCTCTCGTGGGTGTTGCGGCACTTTTCCAGACTGCCACATCATCTGCGAACTGTGAAGAGAATCCATGATTCAGATCCCTCAGTGGCATATTGTTTACATTCATGATAAAGAGAATAGGGCTAACCCCCCTCTCTGAGGGTCACCAGCTCCAGTTGTAAAGTATTCAGAAAATGTTCCTTCAACATTTACTCTACACTTTCTATTTTCCAAAAAAGTTAGATAACTAGCGAATAATTCCTCGCGGTAGTTCCATTTCATTCAATCGGAACCTTAGACTATCGTGCCATACAGTGTAGAATGCTTTTTCGATATCAAGGAAGCAAGCGACTGTACATTCTATTTTGTTGAAGCTATCTATTATGGTTTCGGTTAATCTGATTAGGTGGTCTGTCGTTTGTCTAAATTTCCTGAATCCATTTTGTTCTTTTGGTAATTTTGATGTTTTCTCCAAGAATGTGAGAGTCTATTACTGATTATTCTTTCAAGAATTTTGCCTACACAGCTGGTCAGGCTGATTGGTCAGTAGCTGTTAGGTTTATTTACTGGCTTTCCTTCCTTATGGAACATTAATATATTTGCAAGCTTCCAAGAAACTGGGATGTATCCTGAGGATATAGATTAGTTGAAAAGTGAATTTAGGTGGTCAAACAATTTCGGAGTGTCCTGTTTTTAGAAGGATAGCTTGTATTTCATCTTCACCTGGCGCTTTGTTTTTTGTTTTTTATTGCTTCGAGTAGTTCTTGAAGAGATATTTCATTTGTTAGTAACGTGCTTGTATAATCTGTGTTGGAATTTATATTTGTGTCAGTTATGCTTATTGGAAAATTGATTCAAATTGATGTTTATTGTTTAATATGTGATTAGTGACTTTGTTGTAGAAATATGCATCCATATCTGGATCAGTGTGAGTTTTAAAAGTATTTTGAAGTTGATCTTTGAAAGCTTCGGCTATTTCTTTATTTATGTGTGCTATAGTGTTATTATGTTCAAGTGGAGAATATTTCTTTGTGTCTGTATTTTCATTGGTGAGTCTTTTAAGATGTGACCAGAATTTTTCGGGTCAGTTTTATCATTTAGTTTTGAGCAGTAGTTGTCCCATTTATTTTGTTTTTGTTGTTTTATTCGTGTTTTGATGTGATTTCTAATGTTGTTTATTTGCGTTTTGGTTTTTCTGTCTCTTGTTATCATGTACTGTCTTCTTAATTGTCTTCGTTTTTTGATTAGAGTGGTTATATTTCTGTGGTGGGTTTCCATGTGTTGTTTGTTGTTTTATGGTATTGTTTTGGTATTGTTGACTTGGCTGCTTTCTGAAGGTACTCCGTAATTATTTGACAATATTTATCCATTTTAATATGGGTTTTAATTTCTTTTATAACTTTATTAGGTAATAGGTTATCTAATTCTTGTTTGTAATTTGACCAAACTGTTTTTCTGTAATTAAATTTTTTCTTTCCTCAATGTTATAATTTTTATGGGGGGCGAGATCAAAACACGATATATCCACTGTCAACATCTTGTCCCACTTGAAATTTTATTATTTTTTGGCTAAGATTATATGTACACACACACAGGTCTAGTATGTGACTGGAGTTAGTGACATACGCTGTATGTGTAGGGGTGACATCATTTAATAAAACTATATTGTTATCATCTATGAATTGTAATAGACTTCTACCATTGTAGTTTGAGCTCCGGCATCTAAAGGTAACATTTTTACTATTTAAGTCACCCGTAACTATGGAGTTTTGGTTGTGGGAAAAGATGTTGCTGAGTAATGCTATATCTAGTTGTTTATTAGGTGAGCAGTAAATTCCTGCTACGATTACTTTTGTTTTATTCCTTTGTAGGATATCCACAGTAACATGTTCGTTGTTACCGTTCAATCTAATTTCTATTACTGAAAACTCCATTTTCTAGAGCAGCATAATGCCTCTGTTTTCATCAGTTTTATTTATTCTGTGTTTCCTTTTTGTTGAATAATTTGGTATTTTAAATCTATTGTTATTGTATATCAGAGTTTAGCTCACTATTATAATATGAGGGTTAGTTTCTTGTATTAGGTCTTCGATCTCATGTTTCTTGGAAGCTATTGTACCTTGGATGTTGATATATACTACTGTGAACATTGTGCTGTGAGCATGTTACCAGTAAGTGTTGATATTATGTAGGGTATGTGTGGTGTGATGTGTTTTTTGGAGATATTGATCAGTAATACGAAACAGTTTGTTGTTTGGTGCGGTTTTGTGTATTCTCTTACAAATTCTGTAAATATGTTTTTGATTATGATTGTAAAAAGGCTTGTTTTATCTGGTGTGTTGGTATTTGTTTCTTGGAGGGTGGTACTGTTTTCTTGTGGCTTTTGTGTTTGTGTTAAGGTGTTCTGTTCTTGCTGTTTGTGGGGTTCTTTTCCTTTTAACATTTCTACATATATGCTTTTAGTTGTTTTATTAAATTCTGTTCATATGTCTGTTTGTATTTGGTCGATTTTGTTCTGATGATGGTGTTCTTATCTGATAAATACGTTGTTTTATTTGTTTGTATTTATCACATCCTTTACAGTTGGCTGTGTGGGTTTGACCACAATTACAACATTTGGGTGTTTCTTTATCTTTTTTACATTGGTTGATATGGTGTTCCTCGGTGTTGCTAAGCAGGCTGCGGAAACATGTTCATATCTTTGGCAATTGTAACATTGTATTACTACAATTGCCAGAGTTTTTAGTTGTTCCACTTGGTATTCTTGATACCAAGCGTTATTCCATTATTTATTAATTTTAGAACGTTGTAACTGTCGTCTACGTCTATACGTATAAGATTAGTGAGTGCTTGTGTTTGCTTTGAGATTATAAGCTGTATATTAGTATGTGGAATGCCTTGTTCGTCTAAAGTTTGTATAATTGATTCAAGGTTAATTGTTTGGTGAACCCCTTACTACATTAGGCTGCGGCTTACTTCCTGGCAGGTGGAATTTAATTTTGCCTGTTTTGAAAGCATCTGCTGGCCCCTTCTTTTCTAATCTGTTCAGGTCAGCAGTGTTTTGTTCTTGAACCATGACACCGCCTCTGTGCAGATGCCTGATATTAACAATAGTTACATGCGACTTGCAGTGTTTAACCTCTGTGGCAAGTAGGTGTTGGTTGTACTGGAATACCTTACATAATGATTGAGAATTGTGGTGGTTTTGTTTTTTGTGCCATATTATTTCTATATTGTTTTTTTTTCTTTTTGACGTGACTGTAATAAAGCCTTCTTGATCTTCTGTGTGGTATTTTTCACAATATTATTTTGAGTGTTTTCAGTAGATCTATCAACATCCACGGCGTTTGTTTTTACTTCTATTTCTTTCACATTGTTAGATATTATATTATTAATGTTACTTCCAGGTGAAGCGACCTCTACCTCGGTATTTGCAACAACAACTGATTCTTCTTCATTTTCGGAATTTTCCGAAAGTTAGTTAGTTTAATAATTTTTCTTTTGACTTTTCTCCTTTTTTTTTACGTTATTTTCGTTTGTTTTTTCTGCTGTACTAAGTTATTTTTTAGCTATAGTACATAGAGCTAATAATGGTGAATTTGTTAAATTACTTTTCGATTTGCCACCAACAAGACTTGACTTACTTGTTTTCTTTATATCTTGTACGTCCTCGGTACGTTTTCCGTCTACCATAGTTTGTCCTGGTCTGATTTTAGTCTCCGAGTGAGATCTTAAACGCGGTTTCCCGCTCTCCTGTCGGCGATTTCATTACGTGGCCACTGCTGTAGAAGTAGTCTTGTTGTCAATCGCACTGGTACTGTGTTGTTGTTTTTTTCAGCTGTATTAGTTGGGGTAAACCTGTCTATTCAATCTTTCCTTTTTAGCGTTGAGAGACCACGTCTGTATCTTTTGCACTCTCACCAAAAGATCCCGCGACTTAACTTAGACATCTGTCAGTTTGTTTTGAATTTCGCGCAAAGCTATGCGAGGTCTTTCTGCGCTAGCCGTCCCTAATATAGCAGTGTAAGCAAGAGGGAAGACAGCTAGTCATCACTACCTTCCGCCAACTCTTGGGCTACTCTTTTACCAACTAACAGTGGGGTTGATCATAACTCTATAACGCCCCCACGGTTGAAA
Source organism: Carcinoscorpius rotundicauda (assembly GCA_011833715.1). Taxonomy (NCBI): domain Eukaryota; kingdom Metazoa; phylum Arthropoda; class Merostomata; order Xiphosura; family Limulidae; genus Carcinoscorpius; species Carcinoscorpius rotundicauda. The sequence continues at coordinate 108,852,797 of CM022393.1, forward strand.
GGGTGAGTATGTTTGGTGGGACGAGGATTCGAACCTGCGACCCTCGGATGACGAGTCGAACGCTTTAACCCACCCGATCATACCGAGCCGTTGGACATCTGGTAGCAGTTATCCGTTTAATTTATTCACTTTAAAGTGACTGGTTGGTCTGTTCCTTCTTGCAAAAGATTAAATATATCTGAGAACATGCAAAAATGCTACTAATATTGAATTTGTTTTTTGTTTAATAGTTGTACCCCCTAGTTAGGTGAAATATAAGTTAACGACCGAAAAAGTAAATTCTATTAAGCACCTAATCTGTTCTTATGGGTTAAATTCGTATTTCAATAGAAACTAGCAAATAACATTTGCTTATAATAATTCCGGTTACAGGAGTCTTAATGATTATTTAGGTAAATATTTCTTTTTCCTTGTTCGAGTTAAATAACGAAGAAATCTCCAAATAACACTCAATAAGATTACAATACTCTCGTTGGACGGGCCCACATTTTTACTGAGTTAGTTCAACTATTCGCAAACAACGTTATTTAAGTATTACAAAATAAAAAGCCACAGTTACGAAAGATTATGGTTATTCTAGGTACTTGCCACAATGTAAGCAGATACTATTATTTGATAACTAAAATACACTAAGAATACTGTCGCATAGGAATATAACGAATTCTATTTGCTTACGAGGGACATCTTAAGATTAAAAAAAAGAGAAAAAAATAAAAGTAATGGGCACAAATCTGTTTTTGATTAATTTGTTACATTTGATTAAAATTCTGGTGTATAAAATACGTTTATTTTTTTTTTCAGGAAATAAAACTTACATCGTAACCAATATAATGAAACGCACATATTGTATTCATTACATATACACACTGCTAATTATGAGGCTCTTGAAGCATCAGGTTAGACGACACCTGGTCTGCACCTGAAAATTGACTATATTATAAGTCACGAACACAGTTCAATTTGTTGGTTACGCAGATTTTGGTTGTTTTCCTTTGTTAAATAAGGAAAGCACAGTTTGATTTCACACACTTTACCACACGAATAACTTGGGGCTCTCAATTAAAGGCAGCTTTCATATTCTATTTGCTTTTCCTTCACAAACTGCCTGGAGAAAGTCGAAGGTAATTAAATCACGTTAAACCAATCATGTATAATTTGACAGCGAGTCAGAATGCTGACAACTGCGACCTTGTGCTGGGTTAACTCTGGTTCTATTGTACAATACAATGTCTTATTTTAAGTTCACTTTTATTAGTATAGTGGATTTCCTTTTTTTCACAGACGTATCTTTAAAATTAGTATGTGAAGCTATACAATTATTTATCCGTTAAATAAACCAATTTCCTTTGTGTTTTCACCTTCAACAAAATAAGAAATGCATCATTTAACAAAATATGAATCACAGCATGACCAACCGAATAGAACAGTTTCAAGAAAGTCCTGATAACCTAACTTTATTACTGACTATGAAAATTGATGGTGTGGTTTCTACTTATTTATCAACTTTTAATGTTTTTTTTACAAAAGAAATCGAAAACTCGAACTTTAAAGTCACATTCTTGAAAATCACAACCATCTTTACGTAGTAAAATAGTGATTACGTCATTCGTACGTCATAAATCAGCACTCTATGAACAAAGTAAAAACTTGCAAAGAGACAGAGCAGTTGTTTTGCTCGATATGAACATTTATTTTTTTTTAACCAATACAGGAGACATGGAATCAGACATAATACAGACAAAACATGAAACCAGACATGATACAGAAAAACACAAAACCAGACATCCAGTATTTTCAGAAAAAAACTTGCTAATTTGTTTCCAAACTTTGCTTCTTAAAGAGCTTGCTTTCTCATGTGTGTAAGTTGCTTTATAAAGGAATAAAGGAGATAGTCCAATGAAAAATATAACACGTGTATTAAAAGTGTGGTCAAAATAAATAAACACTTGCTATATTATTTGCGCACAAGACGCATGAAACTATTTTCTTAGCGTATGAATGTATTATTTTATGCGATTGGATATAAATGACGAAACGTTAGTGACAAGACGAAAACTCTCTTTCGTTTAACAGCCTTCTCATGTTGTTGAGTAGATTCTGACACCCTTCCTGTAGTGTCTTTTTTGTTTAGTATAAATAACTGTCTGATTTGCCTTTTTGTTGGAAATAATGGCTTATTTGTTACATATATATACGTGTTTCTGAAAATACAGACTTTCAATAAATTACGACTAATGAACGCAGTTTCGCCTACACGAAATTTCAGCCACAAGTACCTTTCGCTAACACTTTGTTAAATTACTTATACGATTATTTTGTAATTAATTAACGAGTCTTCAGTCACGCTAGCATTTTATCAAGCTCTTGTTTACACATATTTTATTATGAATGAGATACAGTCTGTTCTGAGACTTCTGTGATTATGATACAAGTTTGTATTTGCTCTCCTCTCCGGAGTTGTTTTTCTTTAATATATTGTTTTAAGCAGATTGCATAAAGTGCATGCGCATTTAGGATGCTTTTTTTTTACCACGATAGAACCCACCTTTTCATGTTAGACCTTAAAAAAAGAAGAGATGATTTAATATATAAATAGCTCAAGTGTTTCTCATTTTGTGTATCATTGTGAAGTATTCATCTAAATATACACGTGTAGTAACAGAAAGGAAAGAGGTGATGCACTAAAATTTACCTCAGTATTGATGGAAGTTTTCTATACAACTAATTTCTGACAGGTGCCTCATGTAATTTGTACAATTTGCACTGATACGCTAGAGGGAAGGTACTTAGTCAACAGCATCTAATGGCAACTCTTGGACCACTCTTACCTGAGCGAATAGTGGGATTTGATCTCCACTCTTATAACGCATCTTAATCTACAAAGTATTTTAACGAGCATCGAACCACAAACCCTCAGTTTCCCTGACCTAGCACGTTAACTGCGAGGTCATGTCATGCTAATGCCTCATTAGGTCAAGACTAGATGTGTGATATTTACACTGATTGTATTAGAAAGCTTTAAATTTTCTGTTTGTTTATTCTGTAGGCTTGAATTGATTATAATAATGGTTATTATTAACAACCGTTAAGGTAATCTTATACACTTTGTGTATTACCATTTATCCGTATGATTTATACGTAAGATACATATGTGAATCCTATAGAGGCAGGTGTGGCACGAGTATATGTGACGAGAGTAATATCGATATTTTACACAGTGAGAAGAATCCGTAATCCAATGAGCTGTATTCTGTATCCACACTCACGTACGTAGCAACAAATCCGTTTCATCGATTTTCGAGTCTTTAGTTTTCATTTTTTTCCTCGTTTAAGTCTGTATTTCTTTAAAAATGTGTATCTTTCGTGTAGTCTAAACTTACACATTTTCTTGACCTAACTGAAGTTTGGTGTACTAATCTAGTAATTGTAACGTAACTGTTGAATAATATTCTGATAAAAATGATAACGAAAAATAATTAAAACAACATGACTCTGGTGTAATTCAGAAAATGTATATTAATTTGCATAATGGAAAAGTATCAGAAAAAATTATCGTGTCTATCAGTTCTCATATATCGTCGCTTCTGACCTCACACTGTAGGTTATTTGTTATTTTAAACTGCGCGCAAAGTTACTCAAGAGCTGTCTGCGCTAGCCGTCCCTAATTTACTAGTGTAAAACTAGAGAGAAGGCAGCTAGTCATCACCACCCACCGCCAACTCTTGGGCTACTATTTTATCAACTAATAGTGGGAATGACCGTAACATTATAACACCCCACTGCTGAAAGGGCGAACATGTTTGGTACGACGGGGACTCGAATCCGCGACCCTCGGATTACGAGTCGAACGCCTTAACCCACCTGGCCATGCCGGGCCTCACACTGTAGGAATTGTAGAAATAAAATCACTAAATTACCATTGGGTAACATATACGTTACATGTATGCACATCAATAAAAATTACAATGAAAAAGTAATAGAGCAAAGTAAATAAATTTATCTCAAGACATTCTTACTTAATTACACTCTGCAGTTATGAGATATAAAAAACTGATATATTTTAATATGGTAAAAACAAATAAATGCTGGCGAAAAGCAGGAATTATAATGGACCAATTTAAAAGGAAAAACTACTGATTTCAAAAGTGAGCGTGAAACGAGTTTTATGAAATTGTGAAAAATAGCATTTTTGCTTTTTATTATTATTCAGAGATAAAATACACCAACAAAGCAGCTGACGACTGGCATTTAAGAGATCTTCAAAGTTGATTGTCAGCTATAATTCATAATATTGTGTCGTTGGATAGAAAACAAAAAAATGAGTCATCTCTAGATTAAAATAATTCCCTTGCTGAAAAACTTATAGTTCATGAAATACTTGAAAGTATTAACTAACATCTTATATTTTATTACCTTCATGTGTGTTCTTATACATTTCGATTTTAAGTCCCCATTGAGCAATTTTCTCTAACTTAATGGCCATAAGTTTAGCAGTGTAATGAAAATATAGCTATTTCAACAAAGAATTTTACAAGTTACTCTTAAAACTACAATATATATATATTAAAAAAAATCAAAACAACACAAGTTTCTACCTGTAAATACAGATAACAAAAGACCAAAACTCCAAATCTTAATTTGTTTCTTTTCCTTTCTTCATTAGCAATTTTGTTACTTCCAAATAATTTTAAAGATGATCTGAAAAGTGACCTTTGAACTTACGAAACCAGGAGAAAAAATAATCGGAGTTAAAAACATAATTTTTCAAAATGTACAACGTAAAATGTAATCCTTGTATAAATTAAATACATCAAATTATATTAAAAAATAAATGAGTTCATATTTATCCAATAAAATTTCCTTCTTTTCTACTCCTTTAATATTTTTTTCTTTTCATTGAAACTTTATTCTAATTATATTTTCTCTTGTTATTATTGAAGATGGTTTATTTCTATGATTTTTAAGAATCTAATGTACAATAAAGCAGTTACTTTGTCGTGTTTTTTCATGATTCCTTTTGTTACTCTTTGCTGTTTTACAATTTCAGTTAACTTTACTTAACTACTGTTAATTTGACCTTTTTTCCCATATATTTAAAACGGTTTTAACAAAAAAATTGTAAACTATTTTTCAAAATGTAATCGTTTATATTTTGTGTTACGTGCCAAAAAGAATAAAAAGTAATAATTTTTTTCCAGAATTTTTACTTTCCTCAGAATACATTAATTAACATATTTGCCTTAAATAATATTTTTAACAACAAAAAATTCACCAAATATGTAATATATTTGTGACATATATGTAATGGATAATTGTATATGGTTTTCAGCTTTGTTTTCGTATATGGGTATTCACAAAATTATTTTTAATGTGGCGCTGACTAACTTATAACCACAAATAGAATTCTTATGGCAAAATATTTGTAACAACACAAGAATATTAGATAGCACATGAAACAATATAACATTAAAGGAGTAAGAATCACAGGAGCAGCCAAAGTGTTATGTAATTATAAGGTCGCACAAATTTAATTAGTAAATGAAAATTCCTTAATATTACATCGTTACTTTGTTCAACTTTTTCTTTTTCTTTTGGTTGACTTTTTCTTTACGTTTCAATAAGATTGTTAATATTTAACAAAACGAAGTTCGTTTTCCGTTCTTTCTGAAGTACTGACAGTGCGTTCACCTTCTGTTTAAGAACTGGTTTTCTTAGCGGAGAATGAAGCCAACGAAACCGAAGGTAAACGCAATATCACATTCGTTTAGACAGTGGTTTGTAAACAACTGGTGTTGTAGGTTTAGTGTTACGACGTTCTATTATTCGTCTGCAGAGCTTTCTGGTGGTTTATCCAATACATCCCTAGTTGCACCTCGGCCACATAAACTCACATATAGATGTTTATTTTTATTTAAAACTGAAGAGCCCTTTTAACCTGCACACTATTTTCAAAGCACATTTTAACTAAACTCGTGGATACAGCTGTCTGGTAACTTTCTTAGTTTTCCTATTAGTCTAACGTAACAGTCAAAGGAATATTTAATTTTCAGTTTTTATGTGGATTTCTATATTTAGGGACGACAATAAAAAACAATGTTTTTAAGCATTTTTTTATGTCTTAAATTTCTACTTTCAAAGAAGGTTTCAGTTTCCTGGTATTTCAAACGCTCTATTTAGCAAAGTTTAAGCGGATTTTTTTTAAACATTGAAGAAGAGAAACTTTCAAAATATGAATAAATTTCAATGAAATTGGCTTTATGATACACTTTAGTGTAAATATAACAATATTATTTAAAACATAACCATCTATGAACTAGTTTTTCATTCTATTTATATTCAACAATAAACTTATATTGAGATATTTATGATTTAGAAACTGGAGAAATTCGTTAAGCGACTCAACACTTAAAAATACCACAAACTTGTCATCTACGTATTTCCTGTAACACACAGGTTTAAAATGTTTTAAACACTATAATCAAACTGTTTCATGGAAATATAGAAAATGTTAGCAAGGCTGGAGTCTACAGACCTCCATCAATCTGTTCTTTGATTTGACCGTTAAACATAAATGTGTTTTAAAAACATGTGTAGTAACATCAAGTACAATTTCATTCTTAGCAAACACAAGATTATAACAAAGATTATATTTAGGGTTGTATATGTTGACAATTACTTGATACAACAACTAGCACAATAAACATTATCATTAAACTGTGTCTGTTTTGAACTTGGCAAGTTCGAATGTATCATTTCTATATTCTGTATAGAATGTCCTTTCTGTTCATATTCTTTCTAAGATGGTTCAACTTCTTGTAAGTGGTTGACAGTCGGTACCTACGCAAGAAACAAGTTTTCTAACAGGGCATCCCTATTTGTGAACCATATCAAACCCATATAAAACCCTACACGGTGAGCTCGTTAGACTGAAATGTTTGTACATCTAGTCCGTTATGACGCCGTCTTTTTACTCTTTTTCTTAACTTTAAAATATATCCCATAAATCTGGTTTCCCTGACTGCTCTTATATCACTTCTTATTTATATAAATTTATCCACACTTCCTTGAATATCTTCCAATTTGTTGGTGTATTCCACTTCATTTAAATTCACAATTACGTGACGTTTTTCCAATTTCTGAAAACTTTCAAAGCCTGTGATTCTCAACTACATAAATTAATTGTACATTTTTCTTGGTTGAAAATCTTGAACATCTAAAGAGCACACCCAGTAATTTCAGTTTTAACCTATTTGAAAGTTGTTTACACATTTTTTTTCAAATGCTGTAAGAAAGTTTCAAAAACCTACAAAATAATACTCTCCAGTAACTTTCTTCACGTGAACAGAAAATTTTAGCCCTCTGGCTAAGACTCTTTTTCTCATCATCGAACAAACAGTAGTCTGATAATTTATGAATGAAATCGTCCCATTGTTCCAAGATCGCGTCCCACGTCTATACTTTTTTAGTTAATTGCGTTTACGTAAATGTTTAACTCTGATTTCCGGTAAAGATATTTTATTAAAGTCAATAATTTATAACTCTCAAGTATCCTTGGTCTAAGGGGTTAAGTTAATTCTGTTTTTTAGATAAATATAACTTTTCAAACATCTTAAGTATAGTTTGTTTGTTTTTTGAATTTCGAGCAAAGCTACACGAGGACTGTCTACGCTAGCTGTCCCTAATTTAGCAGTGTAAGACTAGAGGAAAGGCAACTAGTCATCGCCACCCACCGCCAACTCTTAGGCTACTCTTTAACCTTCGAATAGTGGGATTGACCGTCACATTATGATGCCCCCACGGCTGAAAGGGCGAGTATGTTTAGTGTAATGGGAATTCAAACCCGCGACTCTCAGATTGCGATCCGAGCGTCTTAACCACCTGGCCATGTCGGGCTCTAGAAGACTAACCATGATTTTTTTTTTGCTCTATAGGTTTCTGAATATTAATTTGACAAAGTTACAACATTTCTGTACCTGAAATTTAAGATGATATCAAATAGTTATAGACCCGATATGGCCAAGCGTGTTAAGGCGTGCGACTCGTAATCTGAGGGTCGCGGGTTCAAATCCCCGTTACATCAAACGTGCTCGCCATTTCAGCCGTGGGGACGCTATAATGTGACGGTCAATCCCAGTATTCGTTGGTAAAAGAGTAGTCCAAGAGTTGGCGGTGGGTGATGACGACTAGCTGCCTTCCTTCTAGTCTTACGCTGCTAAATTAGGTACGGCTAGCGCAGATAGCCCTAGAGTAGCTTTGCGCAAAATTCGAAAATAAGCCAGACCCCCGCCTAAACAGATGTAGTGATGTGCCTCCCTCCAGTTTCATCTGTTTAACTGCTTCTTCTCAGGAAGAATTCCAATTTGGAATAATAGAAACTATTGTTATTAAGTTAAGAAAAACAGTTCATAACCAGAAGATTACTGCACTGCCAGCCACTACATTTACAATTGTGAAAATGTAAAAAAAACCCAACAAAAACAGAACATTAACTTTGATCGTGGATGTAATGTGTACTAATAGCTTGAGCGATTTTATAGAAATATTATTTTACATATATGAATGTTGTGTAAATTGTTTATAATAATGCTTGCAAGACAAATACAAGAAATCGATCAATTATACCATGTTCCTTACCTTCCCATGCGCTTGCTGTTTTAAAAATGTGACCTGTATAAAAATAAACTGAATTTTTGTCTATTTATTTATTTATTACAGATAGATAATCTACATGTTTATCTAACTAAACACTTTTTTGTATATTATAAACTGAGCTTAACCAATGAAACGCTTTGACATAATTTTTGAAATTGTACCCAATCAAAACCCTTCTCTGATATCGTGATATGTGTATCCAATGAAACATGAATCGATATATGACGATCAATTTCGTACAGTAAATGCGTGTCAGCATATTTTGTTTTCGGATATTCGCGAGAGGCTATCAATCCCTGATTTGGAAGCGGTAGACTAGATGGACACATGCTCATAGCCCAACAGACTAACGCTCAGTCACCCCATGTGATGACCTAAAATTTTCAAATATAACTTACTTTCGCCCAAGGTAACATAACTTTGTTTAGAGAAGCATATTTTCGAAAGTACTGAAATGTTTTGATTTTTGCATAAGCTAACCTCAGTTTTGCTGAGAAAAACGTATTTTTAACATATTCAAAACCTGAATTTTTATTCAATGAATTATGTTTTAAATATGGTAATATAAACTTTATTCAATTAAATACCGTTATATTTTATATAGCTAACTTACATTATATTCAACTAAATATATTTTTGTACATGAGAACCTGTTTCTTTTTCTACAGAACTTAAATTCATATTTAGTTAAACACAATTATTTTTAAAACCTAAAAGTTTGAATAACACGTAAAACACAACCTCAATCTTTCATATTTCCCTCTGTTCTACGCAAAGTTATCAGAAGTTCACACGTGAATTTCAATAAATTTTTATTTTTTCTAGTATCATGCTTAATTTTTCACCATTTGGCTCTGTACGTTTTATCATGAATAGGAGAAAACTTTTGTAGGTTTGAAAAAAAATGTGCAAGGCTTGTATATTTATGACTGATAGACGGTGTATCTTCACTGCAATGTGGGTTCTACTTCCGCAGTCACCTCCAAAACCTAGGGTACATTTTATATCCCACATTATAGTTGGGATCCTTTACATTAGTGCGTTTTTCTATTTTTTATTTACTTTTTATTTCGGCTTGTATTTGGTTACAAAAATTAGTCAGAAATTTGGATTTGCTGTTTTTGACGCAGTCCTTCCTTTTGATTTTGTTTACTTAACTATATTAGTATTAATTTCCTCTAAACAAACACATATATGTACTATATACGGGTTTCTTTTTCAGCGATGAGAAAAACAGTTATAGGTTTAAGGAAAAATACTTAAGCCTTGTGTGCGCTATATCATTTTCATTCGCGCAGCTCTCTCCTTCGATTGGAATACTTTTTTTTTCAATAACCAATAACTAAAATAAATAAAAAAGCCAATAATGATTATTTCAGCAGAGCGCACTAATTAAAGCAGCAGTTTTTACACAGTAAATATAACCTATTTTTATCTCCACAAAATCAACATAACCCGACGACTACCATTAGACTAGTCGTGATGAATTACGTGCCCTGATTAGTAATAATTATAAGAACAGCGTCGAGCTGGTAATTTCAGCTTAGTTCTTCCTCAAAGCTTGTAAGGATAGGATGAAAACGCGCGAGTGCCGTAAGAAGTGCACGTGATAGTGAACTTCGCGTGCAAGCGGGTGTTGATGGGTTATTGATTCTAGTGGCTGCAGACAGCGTTGGGAGAAAGGTCACGGAAAAGATATCACTATGGTGGTTTTATATGGCCACTCAACTGCTCGTGGCCATTCGTAAAACACAGGACAGAATACATTGTTGCTTATAAATTACTTCTGCTTTTCGCACGTTATATCAAAATGGTACAGTAATGTGCTCTGGCCGTATACTACACTTGCTGGTGTTTCTTTGGACGTAATGAAAGCAGTGATGCGCAATGGTTGATGAAAATATTCGAAATGTTTAGATAAAAATATACTAGCGTACTCGTGACAGATGTTCATCACATCACGTGAGGTATTTTTATATAGATTTTAAGGCCCTTTTCGAATACACGTCTTTCCTACAAACGATTTTGATTCACCCTTTCTAATGAACTTTACTACCGATATCGTTGTTCGTTAGTAAATCGTTCGCTTTAACAATAGCCTTTAGGAATGTATTTATTGATTCAAGTTCGTTAGGTAGAAAACCCAAAATGTACAGAAACAAAAAAGAAAGAGAAATATTTAGTATGTAGAACATTTTAGCTGGCAGAGAGTAACTTCTATATGTAAGTAATATTGTATCCTGATAACACTGTTAATTTTATTCCCAACCTTCTTTATACTGGTTAATCAGAATGTCATTATACCAGTGTTGAGCTAATACCGGTATAGCGTGATTAAAAATACCAGTCTTACTGTGGTGCTATAATACACACATTACAAACAAAATAAAATAGTTTCATATATTTATGTATGGTGCATGTACGCACGTACATACAAAGTTGGAAATAATTATGGAACCATTTTATAGTGTAAAACAGAACTGCACTATAACACAGTCATGTTTTAATAGATTACAATTTGTTATCTAACCAGTCAAAGATTACAAACTAGTTCTTCTCCAACCGGTCAAAAATTACAAACTACTTGTTATCCAACCAATAAAAGATAGAAACCAACATAAAAGAACATTGAAAGTAGCAGTGCGAATCTAGTTATGGCTCTTCGAGCAGAAATATCGCATAATAAGCGTTTAAAAATCAAAGCTTTGCCTGGGTAGGAAAACTCTTTGCAAACAATTGTAACAAGACCCCACGCTTTAGTAGATGTATGCAAGACTCAAAATACCCTTTTGACGCCCTTTGACGCCAGTAAGGAACAGTGATAATAAGATACTTTTCATTACCACAGAAGTGCTTTTGTGTACTGAGAAAACAGTGTACTGTTACCTACGCTTTAGTAGGAGATGTATGCAAGACTCAAAATAGGTTACGTGAAATCTACACTGTTGATAACAGAAGGTAGAAAACGAGAACTTTTCAGAAAATGACGCTGTCTTAGTTTGTATTCTTTACAAGATAGAAAGTGGTCAAGCACAGATCTTACAAAATGCCCTAGTATGAATATAGGTGTGAATGTTGCCTTTAGAACAGTAAAATACGTTGTTAACCATGATGTGCTCTTAATGGATGAGTAGCTACTTTCAAACCGACGTTTATATAAGAATTAGATCACAGAGTAATGAGCAAGTTAGTCCAACTTCAGATAGTTTGGCAACAATCAAAGACAGTTTTTTACAGGAAAGTGGAAAGAAGAACAGTGGAAAACATACACAGTGGATCAAGGTAAGTGATCAGTATAAAATCTAAGCTACATTTTAGAAAACTCTTTTGGTAATCAACACAAAAGTGATGACATTCTAACTGCTGACAGGTACAGGCAGGTCGTAATCTATCAGGTTATTCCCTCAGGTAAACGACTTATCAGACAAAAATTCATTTTACAGCAAGACAATAATCCCCGGGGTAAGGCAAACGTTGTAAAGCGATATCTTGCAGTTAGAGAAGCTCAACTGAACGCTCACAGCTATGTCTTAGCCTGTACAAATTCCCAGTATGAGACTTGAGTCTGTATGGATTTATATAGAAACCTTAGAAGGTCAAAGGACAACTGAACGGCTTAGATGAATTGTGAAGAGTAACACAAGATATTTGAAATAATATTTCAAAATCGTAACTTTATAAACTGTATGACACACAAAGACAAAACACTCACAAAATACGTTAATATTTTTTTCTATTTCTGGGGATAATGTTTACCATCATTAACAAATCTCCTACCTAGTTGTCATAACACTTTTTTTGTGCATCTTCTATATGCATACTTTCTGTTTTTTATAGCTTGGTGATTAGGATGCTTGACTCGCAATCTGAGGGTCGCAAATTCGAATCCCCGTGGTCGATTATATTCGTCTTATATGGTCGTTGACAGGACCAGCCATAGGATGCAAAACGTTTTGGTTTGCAGAAATCCTTGATTATCTCAAACTAATGAAATTACTGTTGTAACGAAAAAGTACAAAAAGTATTTAGCATATACGTTGTAACGAATTTATTGCTTATTTTAATACGGATGTTTGTTTTAGTTAAATATATGTTAATAAATACGTGTTACTGATACTGTTAAATTGGTACTGCGAAATTCTCTCCTATTCAGTAAATTTGTAGAAGATTCTCGAGCGTCAGAATCAATAATGTACTAGATGTGTATGTAAAATACTAGTGAGTGTCAGTGTTGTTACCAATTGAACTTTCGAGAATCTCAAGTAATAATTATAAAATGTAGCCATAGCAACACGCAGAGAAAGAATACAACATTATGATTGAAGGTATGCGATTTTATCTGTTTCCTACAATTAGTACACTATATACCTCAGAAGCTACAACTGTTTTAAACGCTTAACAATCGGGAAACTATAGATATTCGACAAGGAACGTTTATTCATTTCGAACACTATAATTTTTTGTTGTTTTTTTTTAATTTCGCGCAAAGCTACTCGAGTGCTATCTGCGCTAGCCGTTCCTAATTCAGCAGTATAAGACTAGAGGGAGGGAGGGCAGCTAGTCATCACCACTTCCGTCAACTCTTGGGCTACTTACTCTTTTACCAATGAATAGTTGGATTGACCGTAACAGTATAATGCCCCCACGGCTGAAAGGGCGAGCATGTTTAGTGCGACGGGGATGCGAACCCGTGACCCTCATCCTCACTTAGCCATACCGGACTTCGTAAGTCCTTACAACTCATTGATGTTTAAACCTCTGTTACTTTTACTCTTTAATACAAATATCAGTTAACAAATGCGCAATGCAATTGTTTTAGCAAGAACAGAAATATTTTTAAAGCAAAAACGTAACTTAGTGATTCAAGAGCTATCTACGGCTTCTAACTCACGTGGTAAAACAGGATATTAATTAATTTATTACACTTCCAGACACTTTAGTCTTTAACGTCTCTTGAATCACGAGAAACAGACAGCCATATTTAAGTATTTTTCTCTACAGTAGAGAAAGTTGCCTCAAGTATTAGTCTTCATGGAAATATTGTGTTCAGCAAATTGCAAAAAACTCTGACAAGCAAGCAGCTTGTTTGATTTTGTTGTTTTTTTGTCATGTAAAGACTACTCTTGCTAAATTGTATTGAATTTTCTATTATAGCTTAGCAAGATAGATAGCGGCTAGCTTGCCAGCAAGGACTGCAAATCTGTTGGCTTACAAAGCGTCTGAAAAAAACCCCCCAAAAAAACAAAATTTTATTTCTTTGACGAGTTTAAAACATTAAAAAATTCTCACAGTAAAGAAATTGTAAAATATGTTCTCGTAAGATAAAAATCTAACTGCGTGAGAAATAACGCATACTATAAAGGATTCAAGAGTTTCGTTAACGAATACTAAAACACCAAATTTAGGATTTACTTCAAACGACTTAGGCTTTCACACTCTCCATTATATTAGAATGATTTGTTTGTTTTGAATTTCGCACAAAGCTACTCGAGGGCTATCTGTGCTAGCCGTCCCTAATTTACACTGCTAACAGTGTAAGACTAGAGGGAAGGCAGCTATTCATCACTACCCACCGCCAACTCTTGAACTACTCTTTTACCAACGAATAGTTGGATTGACCGTAACAACGCTCCCATGGCTGAAAGGGCGAGCATGTTTGGCACGACGAGGATGAGAACCTGCGACCCTCGGATTACGAGTCGCACGCCTTAACACGCTTGGCCATGCCGGGCCTTATTAGACGAAAAATAAATGATTTCCTTGTACAAATACATGGCGTGAAACTCGATTCCCTTTTCCATCAATTTGCGATATCTGATGACAACTATGCAAAACACGTTAACGCAATACCAACACTATTTTAAGTAAAAAAAAAAGAAAAACTAACAACAGACAAATATATATGTGCATATTAATCATGTAACATAACGCAGTTTTGATTCATTTTTAGTTTGCTACCAACAGTTTTGTCGCTAATTAGTTTGAGAATTTGAGTCACTTCGATACCTTTTCAAGCAAACACTGGCAGTAAACGGAAGTTTAAAACATATATACTCGAGCAGTTGCAGAAAATATTTTTTTTAATTCAACGTCGTTGAAGTAAAACAACTTACAGGTACTCTCACTATCCTGACTTACCTATACTTTAAACAGATACATTATTTGTGGCTCCCACAAATTTGTAGTAAACTATCCTAACCACGAATTAGGTTAACGTGCTAATTTCATGACTATTCGATTTCCTCTACAATTTGGTTGGAAAGGTGCAAAACAAAACGAAACTACTACATCTAGAACCGTATTTTCTAGACTTGATTTCACTTTTAGTGTTTTTAGTTTAATATATTTATAGAAAGCTACTCGTTATTTTCCTGTCTTCACGTTGTTACATCTGTTTCGTAATGAACCATTTCTTGGGCATTTATAAACATTACTATATTTTACCTTAATTAATTAAAATGACACAAGGATCTTATTGGAAATTGTATTTGAACATGTCTTATGTTTCTGTACTTTTATTAAAATATAGGATGTCCTATCTATAAACTGAATTAAAAACGGTTTGTATAGATTATGTTTTTACTCATAGTTGCACAGCCACGTCATGAATGTGGAGAACGCAACGGCTCTGGTCACTACTTTTGGATCCTTCATGTGCAAAAAAACAACAACATTAAAACAAAAGCAACGGCATTAGCTTTGTCCGCAGCGAGGGGCGTGCCAAAAATACGAATCCAATATTTTACGGTTCGCGTCCCGTTGCCGCAAAATCGCTTTTAAAGCTGTTATTTTACTAAACGAGTGACGGTTAAGTTACTGTTTGATCAGATAAAAGTGCACCCAAAGTTAGAGGTGCGTATTTTTTTACTATCTGCTTTCTCTTTAGTCTATCAGCTGAAAATTATACGCAGATATTTTATGTGTAAAAATTCTGAAACAAATCCACTTCAATACCTTGTTACCTTTATTTTAATTTACTACAGTATTTAACTTTTTTTGATTATTTGGTTACAAGGAATTGATAATAATAAGTTCGATCAAGCTTCAGTGTTTTATTTTAGAGCAAAGCCACATTAGGCTATCTGCTGTGTGCTCTACGGGGAATCAAAACCTGCATTTTTGTGAAGTGCTAACTATTTAAAAATGCATCATTCTCTTAAGATTATCATCGATATGCCTTTTATTGAGAAGTTATTAACTCAATGATTACAGATTTTTTTGTTAGTTTTAACAGTGAAGGATCACACACATAGAATAAACGGGTTATTAAACATTACCATTGTTGTAACATAATTATTTCACTTTAACAGGGAATGACTTAGTGGTTAAAGTGCCAACACTATGAATCCTTGGATTCATAATTAACACTCTATTACAGATAAAAATGCGCTCTGAACTTTGGAGAGGTGGGTGCGTTATGAGAATAACTGTCACATTATTCAGTGTGACAAGAACAGTTGAAGACTTGGCGGTTGGTACTGTTGACTAGCTGCATTTGCTTTATTAACTTAGAAATAGTAACAACTATACGCAAATAGCCCTTTGTGCATAAACCTGAAACAAATAAACATAATTTTTTGAGTTAAAATGTAAAGCTAATTGTATCTTTAGAATATCAAAGGTTGGATGAAAAGAAGATTGCGTAACTATATATACGTAATGTGTGAGCTCGGTTATGTTATGTTGAAAGAGGCGGACACTAGGATTCTTGTTCTGGGTCACTGTTCAGTTAAACCAGTTAAAAGAATTTAGATTTTGAAGTTTGCCTTAAAATCCCCGGATTATCTCTTAGTAATTTTCACTCACTTGAAAATATCAAGTAAAATACAAACTAGTATAATTTATCTCCTTATATTATTGTGCATTATTTTTTATTTTGCTTATATTTTTATTTAGAAACCTTGCGCTGGGCATATTGCATTCGAATACATTGATTCATAACTAGTTTTAAATCACTGTATTAAATTATCACGTGGTATCCACGATAAAGCTCTTTACCTTTTGACCTTCAAACATCATGATTATTCATAATATCTTTAACAGACGACCTAATATCTTGAACCTCACCTGCGTTATTCTTTCGAAATAATTTCATTTGGTCTTATTTTCATATTTATGACAAAGCTGAAAAAACTATCCACCGCCATCCCTAATCTTTAACTACTGACCAGAGAGAAAACAATCTGTGATAAGCACCCTACCGCAACCATGTTCTTAAATTACGGATCAAAATAGAACCAGAATTAATCATTGTGACTATCGTCTCTATACTATATATAACCCACAGAGAATAAAAACAGAGTCAGCTACTTTGCGCTCTTGTAATCTCATTTATGGTGTGGTAATATTTTGTAGTATCACATAGAAATCATTCTACAAATACTATTTGCTCTACCAACGGCCAACCCACATCCTCTAGCATTTACCTTTGATAATTTTTCTAAGTATATTTTTCAAAAACTTCTTCAATGGCCTTGTCGTCTACTCATGTAAAAGTGCGTGGCTTTACGAGACGGATATGAATTCATGCAAAAAAACAAAATGTTCAACTCACGTAAAGCTGTGAGTACGTTATAAATGTAGCAGTGGATGATGAGATGTGGGATTTTGCTGACTATCTGCCATTCCTCTACTAATAGCCAGGGCCTGGCATGGCCTAGCGCGTTAAGGCGTGCGCTTCGTAATCTGAGGGTCGCGAGTTCGCCCCCGAGTCGCGCCAAACATGCTCGCTCTCCCAGCCGTGGAGGCGTTATAATGTGACGGTTAATCCCACTATTCGTTGGTAAAAGAGTAGCCCAAGAGTTGGCGGTGGGTGGTGATGACTAGCTGCCTTCCCTCTAGTCTTACACTACTAAATTAGGGACGGCTAGCACAGATAGCCCTCGAGTAGCTTTGTGCAAAATTCCAAAACAAACAACTAATAGCCAGATGGTGAGTGCACTCGACTCAATATCCGAAGATCGCTGGTTCGAATCCCCGTCACACCAAACATGCTCGCCCTTTCAACCTTAGGGATGTTATAATGTTAAGTCAATCCCACTTTTCATTGATAATAGATTAGGTGATCACGACTGGCTGTCTTCCCTTTAGTCTTACATTGCTGAATTAGAGACGGCTAGCGAAGATAACCCTCGTGTAGCTTTGCTCGAAATTCAAAAACAAACCCTTTACTAATAGTGAACAATTGAGGACGGCGATAAATAGCCAAGGTAGTTTTGCCAAAAAAAAACAAAAAAAAACACACAAATACTTATTATTCGAATTTTTCTAAAATCGAGCTTGACTTTTAAAATGAATCGAAATAATTTCTAATATTATAGAGTGTCCTTCAGTTTTAAACAACGACTGTTATCTTTGAATTTCGAAAAAAAAATTCTAAAAACAATTACATCCCTCGGAGCACAAGTGCACACATACTCAAGAAAACACAAACGGCAGTCTTCCAATTTCCGCATGACAACCCACGCATGACGTAGTCTGAGAAAATTAAAAAATAAACAAATAGGCAATTACTTTCCATAACTATTTATTAATGGTAGAACCAAACATTTATTTGCTATACACCACGCCAGATATACATTTTCGCTTTCAATTATACGCGCAGCTTCCAACGTGAATTATCATCTCAGTAAAATCATTTATTTTCTAAAAATGAACCAAACGCAAGCCATCAAACTAAGCTGCATTAGACACTCGTTTTATAGATTTACAAACACAATTCCCAGTCTACAGTAATTACCTAAATATCTTGTACATGGAAAATACGAACTGATATAATAGAAAAGCAACACATCAATAATAGCGTCTCAGGGACTATTTGTGATTAATCCGTTTTCACAGATACGTATATACTCTTATACTACTTGGAGCGTATACAGCCAAAATTTAAACCAATGTAAGCAACTATAAGAAAGTTGTACAAGATGACATATGTACAGAATACGTAATCGTTTCAATTCAATTCATTTTATTAGGTTTGTTTGTTTTGAATTTCACGCAAACCTACTCGAGGGCTATCTGATGAGCACTAGCCGTCCCGGCTGAAAGGGTGAGAATGTTTGGTGTGAAGGGAATTTGAACCCGCGACCTTCAGATTACCATGCCGGGCCCATTTTAATTGGAGGTAACCCCACTAAATAAAATAATTCTTGGTTAAATAACTCTTGTTTCCGTATGTAATAGCTTGAGTTAGTTAAGAGATATAAATACAAAATCAGGACTTTTCGAAAAAATAGCTTGTAGACTTGTGCCTACAAAATAAAGACATTTTCAAATATACTAATGATCATTTGTTGGTCTTTTTCGTTCTGTTAGGGCCTGGCATGGCCTAGAGTGTTAAGGCGTGCGTTTCGTAATCTGAGGGTCGCGGGTTTACGCCCTAGTCGTGCCAAACATGCTCGCCCTCCCAGCCGTAGGGGCGTTAAAAAGTGACGGTTAATCCCATTTTTCGTAGGTAAAAGAGTAGCCCAAGAGTTGGCGGTGGGTGGTGAAGACTAGTTGCCTTCCCTCTAGTCTTACACTGCTAAATTAGGGACGGCTAGCACAGATAGCCCTCGAGTTGCTTTGTGCGAAATTCCAAAAAAACAAACAAACAAAAACATCGTTCTGTTAACGCATCTTAGTGGTTCAAGAGTAGGCCTGGAGACTTATAACGCCAAAAATTGGGGTTAGATATCAGCAGTGATTCAGCGCAGATAGCCCATTGAGGAGCTTTGCATTTTGAAGCAAGTTATTTAGAAAAATATATATATTTATTTGAATATATATTTATTTTGAAGCAAGTTAACCATTCTGTTAATCAAAGAAGCTAATGAATGGGCAGGTAACACATACACAGGTTTTGACGTAAATCAAATTTATAATGTATTTACATTATTATTGAATTATAAATATGCACATATGATCGTGGAAAAAAATCGCAAAATGATTCGTTCTTTATTATGAACCAAACAGTTAAGAAGGTAATTGTACTTATTTATTTCTCTTTGATGTTCACATTGGCACGTCTGTGAACTTGCACCACTAGAAACCGTGTGAGCAGAGCCCCCTTACGGTAGTTTTGTACTTAATTCCGAACAATAAATCAATCAATTCTCTTTGATTATTTAGAAATATATATATATATATATTTATTACTTCTACTGGTTTGTTTTTAAGACATAATAACCATTTTTAAGATAAAAGCTATATTTATTTCAAAATTATTTACTCAGACTTTAATTTGTTTTATATATCAACCTCATTACGTTCCAGATGGCGCAAAATCATATTTAACATGTGAATAAGCGTCTGGTTTCTTAATGATTGGATATATAGTTTAAGTGCTACATTGACAATAAAACCAACGCTGTTTCTCATAAATTTTTGCCTCGTTTATTTTTATGTATATTTCCATACTTCTGAAATAACAAATGGATTGGTGGTTAATATATTAATAAAATATCAGTGTTTGAAGAAATTTAACGGAAAATAAAAATTACTGTTTCTTACAGAAACTAAAAAGGTTAAGGAATACTTTACAAAACAGGCAGTCTAAGAAAATATGTTGATAAAAACCATGTAAGACCGTAACAAAGCTCAAGTAGCAATCCTGATTTCAATGCATCATATCCTGTTAGCTTGTCTGGGCACAATCTCGTGGTCAGTGCAGCTAAGATTCTGCGTTTCATGTCCTTTTATGACCAAAATAATAATAACCAATCGTCACACTTTGATATTATCGTGTGGTTATAAAACTGGGAATAAAATTCTACCCTTTGTCCCTTAATGGTATGTATGTTGACTTACAACGCTAAGAACCGGGTTTCGATACCCGTAGTGGGCCGAACACGTTTGTTTGGCTTTGTGCTTAATTCAATACAACAACCATTTCCTCTGATAAGAGTAACTCAAGAGTTGTTGGTGGGTTCTTTGTGATGACTAACTGTCTTCCATCTAGTTTATAATTCTAAAATTAGGAGCGGCTAGCGCAGGTGGCCGTTCTGACTTTACGAGAAATGCAGCAAAGAATCAAAATGATACAATCTCCAAAGAATTAAAATGATACAATCTCCAAACTTAAAAAAATAGAAAAAAAACGAGAAAAAATCATAAAGATGGCACCATTGTACAAGAGAATAAATGTTTTAAAAATGCGTGCCGATTATTTTGTATTTTGTTGCAAAAGTGAAGAGCATTTCTATGTTACACGTTAAGTTGTCTCCTATAAATCACTAACTAACTACCAGACTTCGTTACTTTTATTGCTCAGATCCTCGAGACAGTAAATTCTTATTTCTGTGCAGTAATCGAAATTAGTTGCAACAAAGAAAACCTATTATTTCTTTTCTATTCACTTTCTTACCTTCTTTTTCAGATTATAAACGTTATAAATGGCACCTGTGTTAATAACTGCGAATACTTATTTCCACCTCTTCTTGTTTGCTTTCACAATGTAAATGGCTGTACTTATTTCTGTCTTCGTTTCGTTACATTTTCTAGACAATTAAAAACGTATTGTTCTCTTGTAAGGCTTCTAGTTACACAGGCAAGCGACTCTTAAGACATAACAAATCACACACCTATGGGATACTTCTAGTATATTCGACAAATAGCATACATTTCGGTTCAGAAACGTACGTGAAACGATCAATAGTAGTAAATATCAAAAGAAATGCACAATTAGGAATTGTTGTTATCCTTTTATGTCAGAGCTGCACAAATCATAGGTTCAAACGTGTTCAACGCTGTTACGTCCCTCAGATTGCTCTGAGTGTTATTTTACGTATTTATACATTTATTTATTGATTTACTGTTTGGGATTCAAACGTCGATTTTGGCTCATTATAAAAATGTTTGTTTTGAATTTCGCGCAAAGCTACACGAGGGCTATCTGTGGTAGCCGTCCCTAATTTAGTAGTGTAAGACTAGAGAGAAAGTTAACTGCTAACTCTTGGACTATTCTTTTACCAACGAACAGTGGAATTGAAAGCCGTTAATAAAGCCCCCACAGATGAAAGGGCGAGCATGTTTGATGTGACGAAAATGCGAACCCGCGACCCTCGGATTACGAGTCGAAACCTTAACTACCAATGGTATTGAAATAATACATACTTCATCATATTACATATTCATGAAGCTTTAGCAACATTTTATTTAATGATGCTAAAATCTATACCAAACTGCAGCTTTTGTTATTATACATTAAATAAGCCGTACTTCTAAAGAAAATATATTGTCGTTTTTCATCTCTCCAGTATTTAAGTGTAGAAATGAAACTGTGTAAAATTTAATTTCCAATAATACATAATACGTTAGGAACTACACAAAACTGAGCTGCGTGTTAAAATAAAGAAACAATTATACACGTACGTCGGCAATGAGAAACAATTGGTATTAGTAAGCACAGGTATTTGTTTGCATTTGCTCTTATCCAACCACAAGTATCGAAGCAGGTTTTTCAACGGTGCGAGACCTTAGACTTATGGCTGAGCCACTGGGAGCAGTAACTTCTGCCAAAATTGCATTGTTTGTAGCACAAGTTGACAGTGACAAGACCGGAATTAGTAGGCACCGTAAACTGTACTACTTGTGACAGAAGTCAACATTGGACAAGGTAAGAATTGATAAGCACCATAAACTGTATTACTTGTAAGAAAAGTCAACAGTGGAGAAGGTCAGAATTAATAAGCATCATAAATAAATTGTATTACTTGTAACAGCAAGCCGAGAGTAGAACAAGGTCATAATTAGTAAGCATCAGTAAACTATATTAGTTGTCACAGCCGATCAACAGTTAGACCAATTTGTGTTAATCCAAATGTAGCCTCACGCTTTAATGAAATTTACAATTTATTTCTTGGTAGCTTATTTTTCTGTTATGGTAAAATAACATAAATCTGAAGGTTCATGGTTCACAAGCCATTGCCGAAAAAACAAACAAACGATGACTACGAAGGTGCAGTAAGAGAAAATATGTGGATGAGTCTAATAAACCTACAAACCCCTTGGAAAATCTGTGTAAAGTATATCACTGATTTAAAATGAAAGATAAAACACAATGTCTGAAACCTCGAAAGGTTTCAGATTGTGTTAAAATATAGTTCGAAGAGAAGGTAACTAGTGAAAAAAACCCACCGCCAAATCTTATAGCACGTACACAAATTTGTTATTTTCAAAGTGAGCTTCCTTTACTCCGTTCCATTAAATTTAGTTTATTTACTTAATAGTCGTGTTGTTCACTGCGTTTGATACTTTATTATGACTGCGCTGTACTCGCACTTCGCTGTCCATTTAACCTTATTAACGTTGTCCTTACTTTTACATGTATCGAAAACTGACACATACTAATGTATATACCAAGAAAACGCTGTGTATTTATTGCAACAATCAACAGTACACAGATGTAAAATTAGTTTTGTTTCTTACTGTCAACATAGTAATTCTTCTTTCGCCCCTTCCTCGGTCTATTCGATTTCTCTTACATCTCCCGGTCTCCTTTTTTTTTCCTTACCCTATGTTAAACGTTTGCTTTTCATAACCTTTTCTCAAAAATCACGCCAACACGTCCTTTATAAATTTTTATTTGTGTTTTGTGTTTAGGATTATAAAGGTTCATAATTCTATGTGGTTCTATATTCTCCACAGTGGCTAAAAATAGAGAGGCTGCCGATGTCTCCACTAATGTTTTAACACCTTCGAGAGCTATGATCCCTTAATCCCTCAGGGACTAAACAAAACTTGTCACTTTCTTGGTTCTCAAAACTTCAACTGATGTTATTCACACCCAGCTTCATAACAATTCATTTCCATAAACAAAACAAAGAGAAACAAAACAGATGTATTTAATTTGTCTGAAAACACATTCCCTAAAAACAAAACAAAACACTTTCTTTAACTTGTTTGTAAAAGTAAGTAAAAATGTACTTGAATTATTTTGTTTGAAAGCTCAACACTATAAAACAAGCTCGTAGAATAGGATTTTTATTTATCTGAAACCCCCAATGGCACAGCGACAAATTCGAAAGTTTATAATGCTAAAAACAGAGTTTATATACCTGTGGTGGGCACAAAATAGTTAGTTCATTGTGTAGCTTTGTACTTAAATATCAATAAACGTTACTGAAAAACTGGTTCAGTAAACTGTGCTTTTTTATATTGTGTAAAACATTTCATTAACACTACTTTGTAACTGAGTTCCATAGTGTTGATTTTATTCAATTTGAAAGATCAGTTCCACAAATTATGCTTTCAAAAATACTTACTATCTTTGAAAACGCAATTCATTAAAATACACCTCACTTGCAGTGAACTAAAACACAATATTATGAAGCGCATTACAATAAGATGTCAACTACTTTATTTTTTGAAACCTATTACGTAAAATGCACTGTACTTACTTAGTACCTATAATTCCATTATCTGAAAGCGGGTCGAGTTCATTATCAGTACTATGTGTTTTGTTGTTGTTGCTGCTGTTTTTTGTTTTTTTCCTGTATTGTAACGAGTACTATCATCTGCAGTGTTCGCTACAACAGGATGAATGATAAGACCTGCTTAGTCTAATTATTAAAATAAGGATTTAGTTGACGTATGTGTACTCAGAGCTGAGTTAAGATACACGTAGCAGAAACACGCCACGTTCCTTTCTAAGTCAGAAGTGGTTTGTTTGCCTAGGTTGATTCGGAACTTTAAGCCCAATAATGAAGCGAGGGATTTCAAACAACGTAAGCGTCCGCTGCTAACCTAGTATGGAAGGTTTTGTACCATTATATAAAAGCAATACAGTATCACAAATAAGATGTTAATACTAAATATGTTGTCTTAGCTTTAAAGTCATACCATTAGAATAACAGATGACTAAGCTTCTCGTTGACCTTGCTGTCATGGTAACGTCTTAGTTAAGAAACAGACGGGATACCAGATCAAAAAGTAAATACAAATCGTGCAGAGAGGAAACATTTGGGGTCTGCTAGTTTTCAGTAGTTCTGAAGTAGCAATTACGTATGTATCTTTTCTCTAATCGCACAAACGTTGTTTTTCTGAATAAATCATTTACCAATTCTGAACTTTGCAACGTAATTCCATATCAAAGACGCTCGTGAACTTATCTTTATCTCCCTGTCTTACTTTCTGTGTGTATATTTTTATTTTTAAATTTACCTAATTCTATACGTATCTTTCTGTTTGTTCTACAATCTGTCCATTTATTCATTTCTTCTTATCTGTCTATCTGCTAGAATAACAGGTTATCACGTTTTCTTATCCATCTCACCATAATTTCATTAGCAATGCCATTTCTCTCAACGTCTATATACTTGTTTAACAGGTTGGGTCAATCTATTTTTTTATTTTTTATTGTTTTACATAAATTTCCCGTAATCTGCGAATACATGCAGCCATCGAATCAAAGAACGTACTTTAGACACGTGATCAAACAACAACGTAGCACTATTAATTTGATATAATGTGCTGTCATCACACCTAGTGAACAACGACCTCTTCCAGCAACCAGACCTACAGGTCAACACATTATTTACAACAACACCTAACGCCCAATTTTATAATAACTTAAAATAAATTTCTGGAGAGGGTAATGATTTCTTCTTTATTTATATTTCTCTCTGTGTGGTCTCGTTTTATCCTTTGTTACATCAATGGTTTCAAAAGTGTTGCTAAATTAACACTTAAACCTTAGCGATGAAAAGTAAAAACAAAATAAACATGCTGAACATCCGTATCGGGTGACGTTATTTCTGTAACGCTTGATCGCTTAGCAGAAGCAAATTACTTGATCACTTTCAGGATGTACCCCTATTAAACACTTTTTAGTAGCTATCATAAGCTTAGTAAACGGTGTTATTATACATGCTTGTTCAAAAGCTCTGGAGACGACTTTTATTTTTAAATTTAACAGTTTATTATCCAATACTTAACCATTATATCAAAAGATCGACAGATTTTGTTAAGTTAAACTTATTCGAAACATAGTCCATTCTGAAAGTTAGCAAGAGGGAATCCTCAATAGCTGGGGCTGTGATTAGGTCGCAAATCGATCAAGAGACGGAGCTATGAGCCTACAAGTTTATACTTAGAAAAAATACTCATAGCCATTCAATGAGGCACTATATTGTGGGTAAAAAAATACAGTGTCACACCTTCATATCATTCTTCGCGGGCCACTCTGAAAGTTAACCATGCCGCCCGTAGCAGTCACTAAGTCTAACAAAATACTGTCTCGAGCCTTCTTGCTAGCCTTAGCAGTCCACTAATACCTTGTATGATAGTCAAATTACTAGTTCTATTTTTAAGGAATTGAATACGTATACTTTATTTATCTGTTTTACTTACCAGTGCAAATTCCTACAAGCAGATATTATTTTGCTCATACGTCACGAATCTTCACGTCTCACTGAAAAAGCACAATTGAAATTGAAATTTTCAACTTGAACGGTACATTATGTGCACATTTGTTAAACCGCTAAGTCAGTGATCCTCGAAGCTTCAGATATAACCATTTCTAATTTTGAATTACCAACCAAAGGAAAGACCAACCAGAAGCACCCAGCGACATGAAGACTTTTTCCGCCTCATAAATCTCTTGTTCGTTTATTTGTCGAATTTCTTATAAGCCCGTCCCCAATTTTGAAAGGATGTACTAAATTAAAGGTAATTAATCAACACCACCTACTGTCAACTCGTGGGTTACTCTTTAACCAACAGAAAGTGTGACTGACTGTCACGTCACAACGCCCCTATGGATGAAAGAATGAATTATTTGGTGATGGGATTCGAATTTGTGACCCACAATTTTCGAGTCAAGTATCCTAACCACCAGGCCTCTTTAAACCCGAATAACAGGTTTGTTTGTTTGTTTTTGAAGTTTGCGCAGAGCGACACGAGGGCCATCCGCGCTAGCCGTCCCTAATTTAGCAGTGTAAGACCAGTGGAAAGGCAGCTAGTCATCACCACCCGCCGCTAACTCTTGGAGTATTATATTAACAACAAAGAGTGGAATCGACCGAAATGTTATAACGCTCCCACGGCTGAAAGGGCGAGCATGTTTGGTGTGACGGAGATTCGAACCCGCGACCCTCAGATTGATGTGAAAAACTACTTGGTGCTTCACTTCATGGGAGTTTTAAACAACAGCTCCTGGTCTTAATATACGAAAAATAAACCAGGGTTCCAGAAACAAATTGTCCCTTTGTTTTGGCACTGATGTATTTAAAGTCAAGAACAACAGTAAAGACAAAACTAGAAACATCACCACAACAACAACTCATTTCCATTAACAAGAATTTATAGTGAAAAAAAATCTTGTTTGCAACTTTCAAACTTGTCGTCAAATACGTTTATTATCAGATCTGGAATAAATTTAATTAATAGTGTCGCCAAATGGTGTTTGAATACAATGACTATTTTTAATTCTCGTATAAATTTTTAGGTTAAGTGAAATATAAACATGTTTACTCTTGGGATAAAAAGTGTGGTGAAATATCAGAATCGAATTGCGTATTTAATAAAAATTTTAAATCCAAATTCTAACTTGTCCAAAACGAGTTGTTAGTGAAAAAGAAAAAGAGAACATATTTTACTCTAGCCTGGTTTAATTTCAATACTACTTTGTTATTGGAAACTTAAAATATTCGCATTAAGACTTAACAAGATAAAATGTGAATTTTAACAGTCACACTTCCCAGATTAAAGAACTGCATACTTCGGCAAATTGAACATTAGGCTAGATCTTTCATACAACCAGGACTTAAGAAACATTTGAATGGCCAGAACTACTAGTGATTCAGCACAACTAAGCTTGTTCTTTTTTTTTAAAAAAATGAAGACATTGTAAGAAGGATAAAAATGAAATTAAAATGGGTACTTGATTGCACGACGAATGATAGTCAACCATGAAACGGAAAAAACTCAACTACACTAACTTCCCTCTCTTCCCTTGGCAATACTATACATTTGCAAGGCTCAACCTTCAACAAATGGTTTCACAATGTACTTTTAAAACCCTGCAGTTCCCGTTTGCTCTTTTGATACTCTTCCTTATAATTACGCTTAGGTTTTACATTTCTCGTTCTTGCAACTCTTTATTGTACATTAAAAGAACAATAACAAGACGTGCAAATGTAGAAATAGTAGTCATATGGAAATAGTAAAAAAGTTACACAATAATAACGGTTTAGAAAAATCATTTTCACCTACCCCTCTCTTTCACACACACACACATATACACTAACAAAAATTGGTCTTTTCCATGTTATAAACTTCTGTTAATCGGACGTCACTGGTATCTAATATGCAGCTTTTACGTCTTATACATATTTTAGATACCTGTAGTGGGCAGAGCATAAGATAGCCCATTGTGCTCAACTTCAACCAAACGAATACACATAAACGAAGTCTATGATTCTCATATCTTTTTACTTGGTTAGAGACTGTCTGATCTTCCAATTAGGCATAAATGTAATCTGTATTTGTAAAACATGTATTCTGATTCTTATTACATAATAAAGAAGTATACAGTTACGTAAAATATCAAGTTTTTTATTAACCTCATAGTTGCATTATGCTATGTATCACATAGTAAACTGTTGCTATTTTCAGTGAATTTTGTAAGCCTTTGTAAAGCTGAAACTTTTCCTTTCACCAATTTACTACCTTATATTTCCCGCTAATCAGTACATAAACACAATCAATAGAAAATGTACACGTTATTTTAAAAACCAAAATCGTTTAATTACCATTTTTACATCTTTTAAACTTTTAATAATCGAAAATATCCGTAGTTATTTAGTGAACGACAGATATACCCCTATGATACTTTTCACAATAAACCTGTGTTACTGCAATAACAGATACACTTTTTGTACACACTTGCATACAATCTTGGTAAAGTGCAAGTTGACATATTTAACAGTTAACATTGAATAAAAAATTAGCTACGTTGTAAACGTAGCAAATTTTCGCAGACATAAAAAAGTACAAAATATCAATATATTAAAGCAAATATCCGTTTAGTTTTGCGATAGCCATGCCACGATGCTTTACGAACCACGGACTGACAGTATCAAATTCCTCCCCATTGTTAGTTGTTGAGGTACATTTAGGTCGTTCACACGGGTTTAGTCCTAGTACTGCATTCCAATACATTGAAACATGATTAGCAGCGCCCTCTCACGGGTACGTGAATGCTTCCCAGTATCAACCTGCCCCGAGTGCTGCTTGTCCTTGTGTAGCGTAGTGTTGTTGTAGAACGTTATTATTTTAAAGGTTTAGCTTTTGCTGAACGCCGTGTATATTTTTCACGTGAGGATTACTTTCCCCGTTATAATTTCGGATTGTGTGTAAATTCAACAGGCATATATTTCAGTATTTTCACCTTTCGGACAGTTACTTGTGGTCAGCCTAGCTTTAACTAGCAGTATCTGACAGTGTGCATGCACTCTTCAGGCACTGGACCACCACCATACCTCACGTGGTAAGTTGCTTGTACAGTGAGACCAATAACTAAAAGTGACGTACAGCAGTATAATAACTAGTTTGAAATCTAAATAATTAGAAATTATTTACTATCCATGGTCAGTGCAATTTTCTATGTTATGGATTTACGTATCGTATATATTGGTACTTACCTCAAAATACGAGGTCAAAATTATGTACCTCAAGACGGCTGGTATGGCCATTAACACTTTTACTACTAACGCAGAGTACAACGTTTCTACCTTCTTAGGTCATCCTCAGGTTAACAAAGAGAGAGTTTGTAAATGACCGTTACCTAGCAAATGTCTTAAGAACGAGAGTGTAAACGAGTTCGGGATTATAGGGGGCGTTGCAGTTAGATGTTAGGTTATTAATTAGTGTAGGTATAAAGGTGTTCCTGTGTATTGGTTTACTTTTGGTTTCAGTTGAGTTTCTCGTCATCACAAATGTCAAAATTAACTATAATAACTATAGGGAAATAAATACAATATTTTTTTAATCCTATAAAGACAAGTAGGGATAAATGTGTACGTTATTTAAGAAACTAGAGTAATGACAAAACTTTTAATGTCACAAAAATATTGAAACAAGAAATCACAAACTACAAAAGCTAGGCCCGGCATGACTAGGTGGGTGAAGGCGTTCGACTCTTAATCTGAGGGGTCGCGGGTTCAAATCCGGGTTTCATCAAACATGCTCGCCCTTTCAGCCGTGGAGGCGTTATAATGTGACGGTCAATTTTACTATTCGTTGGTAAAAGAGTAGCTCAAGAGTTGGCGGTGGGTGGTGATGACTAGCTGTCTTCTCCCTAATCTTACAGTGCTAAATTAAGAATGGCTAGCGCAGATAGCCCTCGAGTAGCTTTGGGAGAAATTCTAAACAAAGAAACAACAAAAGCTGAATTATTTAAAATAATAAAAAAACACTCATGCTTTGGCAGATCGTTGTAATTATGATAGTCTGAGCCAAATCAGAGGTATTGTTTTAATTTTAAGTAGGTTTTGTAGTTTTGACTTTCTTTTTTCAATATTTTCCTGCAGCATTAACATTTTCTGTATTACTAAAAGCCAGCGAAGTTATGTATATATCGACCCACACTTCTCTTTATAAAATTAAATTGTTTATTATGCTGTTTGTTTCCTTTTTTATTAACTATATTTTCGTGCATCAAACGTGAGGTGCACGCACATTCAGTTGGATTTTATTATCATTAGGACCTGTAACAACCGAACCTCGAATCTAATTATATGCCCAAAGTAGCACATCATCCATTATATATATATATATATATAATATATATAATATATATAATTGATAATATATAATATAGATATATTAATATAAATAATAGAATGGGATATATATATATATAATTCAGTATATATATATAATTATATATATAATGGATGATATATAATATATATATAATTATATATATAATGGATGATGTGCTACTTTGGGCATATAATTAGATTCGAGGTTCGGTTGTTACAGGTCCTAATATATATATTAGTATCCTTTGCGGTACAATGAAGGAATCACTGGGATCCCAGACGGAAAAGTTCTGAGAAAGAATTAAAGTGACAGGGTGCATCATTTTTTCTTTTCTTTTTTTGTATACGCTTTTCTGGAAAAGTCACTTACTTATTTACTTACTGAAATGAAAATTCCTTGAAATAGTGCAATTTTGATCTACCTCATAAACACGTATATAGCAATGTAAGCATTTCGGATTTGCTCACCCAATTCTGTGACTTACTCATTGTTAATATTTACGCATTTCTAATGATGGCTTAAACCATCCACTTTTAAAGCCGCCATTTTGTTTCATCTCGATCGCAACTATTAAGTACAAGCACTTGACATATGAAGATCATCGTCTTAAAAATCTTTAATAGAACAAAAGATAATGCGCTCGATATATTGGATAAACATTCGGAATCAACACTCGCGAATATTAGTCATTTCGGCGTATATTTCAGTCAAACTCATAAAAAAGTAAAAAGTTAAATAAATGTGTTTAATTTTTTATAGATAGAGGGCAGCAACAAAAATCTACACGAACAAAACCTTGTTATATGTATGTATAATTAGATTTATTCATCTTTAACTCAATAATTTATTAATTTTAGCATGTTATAAAGCACTGAAACTATTTCCTCAGAAAATATCAGGTCTATTGACTTCCAATGTATTTACTTAATGTTTTGAAACACTTGTCTTAATTTTCGAGAAAGATGGAGGATTGAAAAACTTAATATTTGTCTGTTTGCTGTTAAATGGGTCACGTTCTTCATTGCCGTTGAAACAGTAACTTACAAAATGGGTAAAAACACAAAAACAGAATAGTTTATGTATAAGCTTCGTTTCTTGGTGTTTAAACACGCGCGTATACTGTTGCTTTTAAAACTGAAGGATATAGTGAATGTCTCAATTGAAAAAAAATTATATCCAGAAGAATTTGAAATTAAAAGACGGTGGTAATTCAACATTATGCCTAATTCCTACTCATTAATCATAGCAATTTTTAACATATTAATTTATATATTTTATGGTGATAAGAAGATTTAATGTGCAACAAATACACATGAATGTGTATATATATATATATGTATTTAATTAAACGCAGAAAGTTCCACTACCCGACGTTTAATTATATATGCATCTCACCTCAATGTACATTGTAGGCTCGCGTTAAAAAAGAGAAAAAACAAAACAAGATATGATGTTATATTATCTGTGTATCAGATGTTTGTTTAAACCTGTGGTTCTCAAAGTTCTTCCTCTGCAGTTCTCCCCTCACTGTTGTGTTCTCTCAAATGACCTCGGCCTGGTGTTTCGCGCCAGTGATTTGCACTTTAGACCATTTGGAGGACACTCTTTAACCACTGATATAAACCGTTCGATTGATTTACGAGCTATTCGAAGGAATGTTAAACATCATGTAAAGCTCCTTTGTTTTCTTCAGCTCGTGATAATAAGATACTTTTCATTACCACAGAAGTGCTTTTAATGGGAATTGTTTTACCAGATTTGATGTATTAAACAGTTTGTGTAAATATTGTCATTAGCGTTTGTTATCAGTTGTACAAAGCCACAACATAACGGAATAATTAAAAGGTTTGATCCCTTAACACTCTATGCAGAAATTTAGAAGCATAATGTTACACCGTGAAAAGAGGTAGAAATAGAAATAATAACTGTTTTACACGAAGGGAAGAAATTGGCATTGCATCTTCCCTTTTTTTCCACATTCTTCATTTGTAATTTTTAGCAGGATTTTTTTTACAATTCATGCAATAAAATTTTTCCCATTTCCGTTTTGACATTTCTGTTTGCTTTATAAAGTACAAAGGAAAAATATTTTCAGAAGACTTAGCTTTTCTATATAATAGGAAAACCAATTTCGGAAGAAATGCTGCACTGCTATCGTACACGGATGTATAGGTGGTCTAACGTTAAAAAGACTCAGACAAATGAAAGATGTTTTTCAGAAGGTTCAGCTTTCCTATACAATGGGTAAAAAAAACCCAACTATTTCATAAGACGCGCTGCATTACCGTCTTATAAGGATGTATAGGTGATTTAACGTTAAGGATTCAAACAAATTAAACTGAACACATTAAAGGGACAATAAACACTACTATCTTTCCAAGCATTTACTTTTCTTTCCGCTTAGAGATACAATTTAGAAACCAACTGTGATGCCGTGGAAAGAGTAGATATAAAAGAAGATAAGTCCAGTGAAAGTTTGAGAAGTTAATAGTAGTAAAGGAAAATAAAGGATAAAGAAGTGGGTTGGATAAGGTATACAATCTTCTGGAAGAGTAATTAAATGAATGAGTAGGGAACTTCTCGATTGATGATTCCTTTGAGTCAATTGCGTGACTCCATTGCTTTTGGTTTTGTATCTTAATTTGATGAATCCAATTACTTTGTATTATAGTGGTTCACTCCATGGAAATTTCGATCTCTCACAAGATATATAGTTTTTATGTTCATGAAACCACATCCAATACCTTTGTATTACTGTATACTAATATAGTTTATACAAGACTTAATATATACAGAGAGTTACTTACCTTCTATAAAAAAAAATTATGTACGCTAAGGCAGAAGAAGGTTACAGCAGATACGTGTTGTTGGTTCATAGATGACATGTTTATCATCTGTATATTTGGTTCACAGCGAATTCCCGATCATTCGACAGTGCAATACCATTAGAGTAGACTTACGACTAGAAGATGTTGCTGCAACTATTTCCTTTCAGAGATTACTGAATGTTATTGTGCCAAAGGATTCAACATTTTTAATAAAGAGAACCTTCAGTGTTCTGAACAGAAACGGAAAATCTCGCACAGTTGTGTGTTTATGACAACAATTGGGCCATAAACCACTTCCCAAGTACAAGGTTTCTCGTTCAAAATATTATTATGATAAAGCTTGGTATATTTCCTTAGAATGATAACAAGATAGTAAACATGATTTGTTGTTGATGAATACATAGAGTCCAAGAGTTGACAAGTTTTCAGCCACAAAAATCAATGATTGTTTAAATGAGAAAGACAGTCCAGAAAACTAGAATCATAGAAATTCCATTTGATCACATATCCATCAAGTCATTCGATGCAATTTCAATGGACTTTTGTGTATTTTTACCTGCTTGAATTTCATCTCGGAACCCAAGAGTGTAGGGTTGTTGAAAATGGGTCAAGGTGTGTGGTCGAAGACTGACAGATCCTGCTCTCTTTCGTAGAAGAATTTCGCAATAGTGAAAATTGGAATGTAAGGTAATGCATGTAATCATGTCATTAACCTGAGCTCAATCAACAATGAAGGAAGTAATTCCAAGGATAACATAACAGTTGTGACTTTATTCTTATAAAATGCTATTAATACTCAAAACAAGTAACTCGACGTAATACGTTAAGTCGTATTCATAGTAAAATATGCTCACGAACTATGACTAAGAATTTTTGTTTGTCCGAATATAAACATTTCATCTTTTATATATTTCCTCATAAAACTTCAAGTTACGTCAGTGTTGTCCTTCAACTATTAAGAGCACGAATTCTGTTATTGTAAAATAGTACCTCTGACATCGAATTAATATAGCGATACATCTTTTCTTGTATAAATGGTTTGGATTGTGTTTACTTCAAGCATACTAAGAAGCACTCTTATTAATTAACCACGATTTTGATACAAGTTTAACAGTTAAAACATATCATGAAGATACTATTGATGTGTATATTTACGTATAAATATTTTCTTGCATATTTTAAACGCTTCATTTAGCTTAAGACAAGAAAACATGACACTGTTACAGTATATAAAATATCAAACTATACATGAAACTTTATAGAATAATCGGCAACTGCCTGTTGTGGAGCCCCCCAGTGGCTCAGCGGTATGTCTGCGGACTTACACGCTAAATTCCGGGTTTCGATACCCGTGGTGGGCAGAGCACAGATAGCCCATTGAGTAGCTTTGTACTTAATTCAAAACAACAACAACCTGTTGTGGAGGCACAGGTGTAGAGAACAACGTTTCGAAAGTTTTCCGCTTTTCGTCCGACTTGAAGTAGACTTTTGAAACGTCATTCTTTACACTTGTGTCTCCACAACAGGCAGTTACCGTCCATTCTATAAAGTTTATCATGAGTACGCTGACCAAACAATCTATCAAAAAATTAGACTATACACCTTTTTAAACAGGCTAAATTTTTCGATAACACTAGTTTAGTTTGATATAACATGAAATTCAGAAGTAATCCATGCATTTAAAAATAGAAATAGAAAAAATTACTTGGACCTCACTGCACTAGAAGAGGTATGACTTGAAGTCACTCATGATTAATCATCCGGGTCTTCTCAACAGGTATTTAAAAGTATATGAGAGTAGTAGTTTTTTGTACAGTGACAAAAATTGCTGTTTAATTAAAGAAAGGAAAAGAAGGAATCGGTCGTTGTAGTTTAAAATAAAATAATTGAAATGCGAGCTAATATATAAAATATGTGTTCGAGCTATATATCGTTAGGCAGTACTAAACTGTTATCCTTACAGTGTGGGCAATCATTCGAGTAACTGGACCTTCGAAAAGTAAAGAGCTGCCAATTCCATTTAAAGAAAAGAGTTCCAAAAAAGAAATTTGTGTGGGTGCCTTAAAAACATTAAGGTAATCAAGATATGTTCAGCAATTCGAAGTGTGAAGTAGTAGTCAGGAATAACTACTATTTTATAGATATGGAAAACAGATACTACAGAATGTTCTGCTTAGGTCCAGAAAGTAGGAAGTAATATATTAGTAAATTTTAGAATCAATGCATTGCAAGACTCGTTCTCTTCAGTAAACCTGTAATGCAGAAACATGGTAAAGCAATGACGTACAAGTGGTGAGAATATAGTTAGTATCTCAGAGTAGGATAAAAACGCAACTTTAGCAGCTATTCTGCAGAATATGTTGCCATGACAACAGTATACTGGATTTTTGAAACGCACAGAAATCCAATTGAATGGTTATCGTAAAATTTGAAAGAGCGGTGAAATGCCTTCCAAAAAAAGACTCGCTGATCAGATTACTCTCTCAGATTGTAAAGGTTGTTTGGATCTAGAAACGGACAAAGAACCCGACTGGATGGTCAACACGAACAATACGGTAAGCTTCGTAGAACTAATCAAGAATGTAGTAGAAATGTTCATTGTCGAGCTGGTAGGCCTAACATTTCTGATAAAAATCACATACTCTGGGGATCTTTTTCACACGTCTCTTGTTTTGTTCGTTTGCAATTTCAAATCAGGTGTTTAAATGTAAACAAAAATCATTTTAAACTTGTATTTTGGCTCCTACATTTCTATACTGCATATATATATATCAATAGCCTTTCAGGTAAACTTTTGTTTCTCTTCGCCCAACACAGCTGATGAATTCTAGTTTTGTGCGAAAAGCCTCTTGGAAGACTTTTGGAAAACAAAAAATTGTACTTTCTAAGAAAAATCCCCTGATGTATAGACAGAATAATAACAACGTCCAACATTTTAATTAAGTATTGTTGTACTTTTCGTACAGAAGCGCACAACAATCGTATTTTTCAACAATACTTGAAGTACTGGAAACTGTAAGTTTCTCATACTAACCTTGTAAAAGGCAGTATTGTAACTTGTTATGACGTGACGCTTTTTACTGACAACGTTTTTCAATAATAATTTATATTTGTTATTAGAAAACAACATTAAGTTTATACTAATTTTAAAACACTGAAAAACTTTATACGATCCCTGAGGATTTTTCCGAGAAGGTGTATATATAATAATATTCAAACATACTGTGTTTGTTATATTTAATGCTGACGATGCGTTTCGCTCAATATCAGAGTTCATCTAATTGACTGAGGTACGACAAATATGGTAATAATCGGAAACCTTGTACAAAGGTGCATTCTGATCACTGCTATGTTGGTTGCACCTTAACTGGATATGAAAATGACGGGCATATTGTGGTTGAAATACTATTATACATTTTTTTTCGAAAAAAAACAACAAACAAAAAAACCCTGAAGACCCTAATAAAGACATTATTATTTAAATATAATTTAATCCTAATACTTCTGTCTTATGGTTTGTTTGCTTTTGTTTTAGAGCAAAACCAGATTGGGCCATCTGCTGTGTCTACAGCGGAGAAATTGATAACCCCGAATGTTAGGGTTGTAAGTCTGTAAAGCTACACCGAGGTACAATATCTTATGGCAAATACAATTCAGTCTTGTTACTTTTTGGTAAAGTGTTATAACCTTGTCAGTTTCTCCGAAAGAACTTTTCCTCTAACCATAGTAAACAATACCGTGAAATGTTAAAGGAATGCAGTTTCTTCGACAGAATTATGCCATAAGCAGTGCAGTCAAGAAATCATAAGCAAAACAATAGAAACATTCACTTGTTGCTTCGATAAGTTAGGTTTTCACGTGGAAACTGAAGTCTGGTTGCAAAGTACCTTTGGAAAATGCTCTCAAGAAAGGAAGTGCGTACAAAATATTGATCAAGTCTTTCTTGGTAATGGACATTTGGCTGAACGTGATAGGCATACAATCACCGGCTTGGACATGTTGTTACAGAGATCTTGCACTGATGTCAAAAAGTCCAGTGATATAAAGTTTAATCCGCTATATTAAGCCTCAAGCGATTACATTCACCTTTAGTGAGAAATTACAAATGTGCCTTCTGATATCGCAACATGTGAGTTTGTAAATCATATCGGCTATGTTCACAAAGAAAGGTACTTTAGGATACTGAATAGCTTTCGACTCTCTCTTGTTTTCACAGCTAGTCACAGAATAAAAATTACAATTTCTGTAAGGATATGGATTGCTGTTGACTGTCAGAAGGACGTTTGACATTCAGTATGGGGCGATGAATGAAGAACGTTTTGTGAAGTTACGTGTAAGATCTGTGTATGGGGATATCAACTTGTAGTTACAGCATTCTCACTTCTGGTTATGTATGTCACGTTTGTATGCAGTTCACTTACTTTTAATACGTATGGTTAATGATTTCATGTATATTAATATATGCGTGTGTCTAGTGTCTTAATATGTATCTACCATTTTTTATTAATTCAATCGAATGTATCAAAAATTACATATTTTTTTGTATTTCCACAGGGTTTCTTAACGTTGACAAATTGAAGCTTTGTCTACTATGCCCGTGGAAGACCTGGCTATTCACAACAGGCCTGTGACCTACTCTCCAACTTCTCTTCCTGGCCAGTCAGCGGCTACTATTCTTCAGTCTGTAAAAGAACAGGTCAGTTGATCACATCATTATTAACTAACTATTGTTTGTTTATTTTTCAATTTAAACGGTTATATTCTTGCTCTTGCTTTTGCTATTGCGTAACTAATTGCTCTTCTATATACAGGGTGTTCGGAAAGTCACTGTGCAGTTTTGTAATCATATTTCTATTCAGTCTATTAAATAGACTCTATTTCAAGCTAGTAACTGATAGCGGTGTTTAGAAACAAAATAAGAATGATCCAAGCCTGTATTGTTGCCACCGGGGTCACTTTCAACATAGTTTATTTTTGTCATTCATATTTACCTCCTGTATTCTATATTGAAACATGTCTGTTAACAAATATATAAGTGCACAGTGACTTTCCGAACACCCTCTAGTATAAATATACGCCAATCTCTTTGAAAAATATACTAATATTTCTTTAATTTATAGAAGGGAAGAAAAACTTATAGTAATTGCGGGTGTTCGTATGTGAAGTTTGTTCAATTTTTGTTACATATTTGAAACACAAATGAATGTAATATGTAAATACACTAACAATACAAAAACTGAAGAATATATGACAAGAAATTAAGCATGAAGTTATGCAGTTGTAGTCAGTGTTATCTAGACAAAGTTAGTAATAGCTTGTTTCTTCTCGATTCATGTCACTGTGAGAAAAAAAATGTTATTGATACCAATTAAACTGACAGTAAATATCGTTATAATCGTTAGACTGTACTCATTGTTTTAACAATTTGTGCTTTGAATAACCCTAGATTTAATGTATTTAAAGTTAAATTTAATCGTAATGATGCACGAAAGTTGGAATGCTGTTCATTTTGCGTACAATGATAAATCTAACTTTTATTGTATATTCCTAGGTCTGAAAATCATTAACGAGATAAGATTTAAATTGTTCGCTGAGATGATAGTAAATCTTTATAGTGGCTCATAGAAAAGTTCTGAGTTTGTTTTTCAAGAGAAATTTTCAACTCATAACTTCGTTCTCTCTTGACCAACTTGAGATTTAATTATAGTTTTGGAGTCAGAAAGTCAAACCCTTTTGATTGACATATTTGAACACGCCCAATTAAGGTTTCAAAGATTAATTTACTCTAATCTTGCTTTAAGTAATTTCAGTTTGAGGGTAGGCTGAGAGAGGTCCTGATGTGTAATAAAATTGAACGATGTCTACGCTCTCCTCATGCTTGCTGGTGCACAAAAATATAGCTAATAAAACAAGAAAAAAATTATCATACATTAATTTACTCTACTCCTGCTCTAAAGGATTTCAAGTGCCGCGGCTATTGAGGATTCTTTCTTGTTTTGCATGGAATATGACTGTTGCAGGATTTTTTTTTTCACACTTAATTGCAAGCAGGAGTATTCTTATTATTCAACATGTTAAATACGTTTCAATGTTTTGTAAAACGCAGTCTCATAATAATTTTCAATATTATGGCCATTTTCTTTCGCTTAGATTGATAGTAAAACTAATGTAGGTTTGCCTCGTGAATTGTAGTTAGCACTCGTAAAAATACGTTTGTTTACAGGAATTTTTTAGAACCTTTCTTGCATAATGCAGGTTGTTACCGGACTGTATCATAATGTTATTAAATACTTTGAATTAGTTTTAAAGCCATTATATGTATACATATATATAATTGAATTTTTGGTTCATAATTCAACGGTTGTAATTTTACCCATTAAAAGAAAATTTACCTTTGTCGAGCGCATTTTGGTGTATATACGTACAGTTGAGCCATTAAGGATGCATATATATGTTTCCTAACGGATCAGCTGTATTTCTTCGAACTTATAACGATAGAAATCTGGATACTTATGATAGATACAGTAGGGATAATATATTTTGTATCTCTGTGCATAATTGAAAAACAACAACAAATGTATACATGTGTGTTTGTATATTGATAACAGTTCTATATATTTAAGACATATTTAATACAGTTGTTTCTAATCCGTACATGGCTAGGATATCTCTCGTTATAAAATTTTTTATTTATTATTACTGATGTACTTTTCATTTTTCCATTACTGGTTGACTAGGTAATGATTGCGAAAAATTCCTAACTGTTGAAAAAGTAAGCGGTTGTAGCATTAACGTTTGAAAAATTTATCCTACTGATGAAGAATTTTATAGACGTTCTGATACACGGTAAAGTAAAATTATATTGTCATACATTTTAATGTGTGTGTATTGTTTTCTCAGTAGAAATGAATTAACAGTGATAATTTGCAGGAATAAAAAAGTGTACTTTTAGATTTTCAATTATTTTTGTTTTCCATACATAATCTAGTTCTTCATTGATGAAATTCGTATATATGTATATATAGTCACAATGCACCATTACATATCACTGGCATATGTTGGATTAACAGTGAGTCATAAATGTCAGCGCATTGTTAAAAATGGTTGTGGTAACTTTTTCAAACGTGATGAAAAGTTAACATTACTGGAGTATCATTATATAACGAATAAGAAATTCACGTATGCTCCCTACAATATTTTTGATGAATGGTTTAATATGAGTGTACAGATAAGTGTTTACACGAGAACGAAGGTGTGCACCGTCTATCAAAATACCTTCAGTTGGAAAGAGGTTAAACTGCTTATTTATAACTGTTTTTTTAGTATAAATCATAATAAAGGAAAATCATAAAAAGGAAGAAGAGCCCTTCCGTAATGAATTAACCGTCCCCACATAACTCGAGTATAAAGTCAATATATATAAATCACACTAAATCAGCCATGTCTGCTAGGAACAAGGTATTTTGTTCTACATCAGAGCTCATCAGGTCAGCTGACATACCACTTTGTAATCGTTAGTGTGTGAATTAGACTACGTAAGTGAATTGTAATCACTAGCAATTGTACTTAAGTGAATTACAATTCAAAAACTTAAATAAGAATAGCGCCATATTATTTATCGTAATTGACTTTGATGCAATTTATTTCTTCGTTTTTATTATTTTTTTGTGAATTTACGTTGCTATAATTCACAAGAATTGGCCAACCAGCAATCCTTAAAGACTGGCTCACTGTAACACCTCAAATGAAATATTACAGGTAAGTGGATTTTTTCGTGAGTCTATACTTACTTGTACGGATCAAATATTTTTGGTACGTTCCTTCATGTTTTTCCACCAGGGCTTTTCATATGTCAGTGTCTTGCAGGTTTAAACCGTTGTTCAGATCCAGGGAACTGTTCTATTTGTCTGTCAGTCTCAGCAGACGAAATATCCGACACAAAGTTTTCTTCAATTTTTTGCCACTGAAAAATCGAGCAGTGTTATCCTAGAACCTTACCAAGCAAGTTCGTCTTTCAAATGACGAGTTTAATTTGGATTTTCTTTGTTCGAACATCTTTCTGGGTTCGACGTATTTTATTTTGGCAATCAAAATTTAAAATCATTTTTGGCTTCCATTATATTATATGTAATTATTATTTCTGGCCAATATCAATAAATATTAAAAACATTCTATATTTATATGTCTTTGTTCTTATCTTTTATATATATTCTTAGTCTGAAACAGATAGAAATGTCTTCTTGCCGGACATTAATCAAGTTGAAAGAATCGATCGATAGAAAAATGTTCTACAGTCTCACTGAATGTTGCAATTTAAACATTTTAGTCAAAAACTTGTTCAAGTTAAATTAAAATTATAGAGAAAAATTAACACTTTGGTACAATAAAGAACCAAGTTATGATAGATTATATATTAAAATATAACCACGTTATATGTTAGGCTAATCTGATTTTAAAAGCTAAACAAAAGTTGCGTAGCGCCTCCGTACGAATTTTTTGTTGAAACAGTTAATAACTGTGACAGCCTGAAGATATATGTAAGGTCTCCTTGGTCCGGCATGATCAGGTGGGTCAAGGCGGGTTCGAATTCCGGTCACACCAAACATACTCGCCCTTTCAACCGTGGACACGTTATAATGTGACGGTCAATCCCACTATTCGTTGGTAAAAGAGTAGCCAAAGAGTTGGCGGTGGATGTTGATGACTAGCTGCCTAACCTCTTGCCTTACACTGCTATATTAGGGACGGCTAGCGCAGACAGTCCTCGTGTATCTTTACGCGAAATTCAAAACAAACTGACAAACGTCCAAAGAAGTGAGGCAAACATGTAATGAATTAAGATCAGAGCTGCTCTGTTATCACTGGCGATTGAAACCAGGTATCGATTGATCTGTAAAGTATAAACAAGCTCGGACTATTGCTGTATATCGTAGATTATAGAAAGTTTTATAATTGAACACAAGTTATCACGTGGATGCAGAATATCCGTCAATGTATTTCTACCAATGAACAAAAACAGACAAATTGGTGAAAGATTCATTAAGAAGCACTTAACTATAATATGTTTATCCGAACTTTGCTATTGCTTTTAATCGTAGCTATGATATGTTTTACTTACTATGGTAAAATAGGAAATACATCATATTCCAATATTTTACATATTTAAAAGCAATACTGCATTTAGAAATTTGTGAAATCTGTTTTCCGTCAAAATTTACATTAATGATGTGTTTAACTAGATCCTTCAGCTTTTGCCCCCCAGAAGCATAATGTTATTTTTTTGTCTGAATTAAGCACAGAGCTACACAATAGGCTATCTGTGCTCTGCCCACTACGGGCATTGAAACCCGTATTTTAGCTTGTAAGTCCGCGGGCATACCGCTGAACCACTGGGAGGCAAATTTCGCGAAAAAATACACGAGGTCTATCTGCGCCAGCCGTCCCAAATTTAGCAATGTAAGACCAGAAGGAAGCCAGCTAGTCATCACCACCCACCGCCAACTCTTGGGCTACTCCTTTACCAACGAATAGTGAGATTGGCCGTAACATTATAACGCCCCCACGGCTGCGAGGGCGAGCATGTTTGGCGCGAACCCGCGACCCTCAGATTACGAAGCGCACGCCTTAACCCACCTGGCCATGCTGGGCCATAACGGCATGTGTTTGGACGTACAACTCTAGAAACTGGGTTTCGATGCCCAGGTTGAGCAGAGTACAGATAATCCATTTTGTAACTTCATGCTTAATTTCGAACAAACAAAAGGTTAGGTTATGAAAGATGAAACTTCTTTTTAAAGTTAAAATATAAATATATATATGAAGGAGGATAACAGCAATTATGACAAAATTGTGTAATTTATTATTCACAGTGTATTTACACAGAAAACAAAACTGGAAATTGTTCACAAGGTAACTTATACCATTGCACCAGATTTTAAATACGTCAACAAGGTTTGTAATGCTACTCGTAACATTATTTCAGGTTTTTTCCTTCTTCCTCTCGAACTTGCTGTCTTCTTTTCTGATTTTATTCTTTCTTGGATTAAAATGTCTCTTGCATTACTCAAGGGTACAGAGAGTAAACGGTCCGTTAACCCTCGAGAGATTTTTTTAGCTGTCACAATTCGTCAGAATCGTGAGTTTCACGTGATCTGTAGCGTTGTTGACGGCTCTCAACCAGAATACCACTCACCCATCCATTCACTTTGTTTTTTTCTATCATTGTCCCTGTTCGTCATGTCACAACATTCTTACTTTTACCTTCTGTGTTGTGGAGGTTGGCGCTTGTTTGTCCAAAGTCTAGTTTTCTTTTCCATAAAAAGCAACAAACAGTTACTTTAGTCTGTCAAAGACCAAGTTTCGTTTATATAACCGGCGTTATTGATTTCTTCCTCCTTTGTTTGATTAACGGCTTGAAAAGTTTTATATAAACGAACAACTTCAAGCATCAGTGATGAAATTTTATATTAATTTACGAATAATTTAATGGTACAAATTACTTTAAAAGTTCACGTATAACTGCAGGTTTGATTACTAGTTTGTCAATTTTATTTATGTTCAACTGAAAGTGTAAGTACTAAGCCTTGGTTAAGGTTTAATTACTGTACTTTGTTTTTGAATTTCGCACAAAGCTACTCGAGGGCTATCTGTGCTAGCCGCCTCTAATTTAGCAGTTTAAGACTAGAAGAAAGGCAGCTAGTCATCACCACCCATCGCCGTTTACTTTCTGCTCGACCCGGCATGCAAAGTTTGTTAAGGCGTGCGACACGCAATTTGAGGGTCGCGGGTTCGCATCCCCGACGCGCCAAACATGCTATCCCTTTCAGCCGTGGGGACGTTATAATTTTAGGGTCAATCCCACTATTCGTTGGTAAAAGTGTAACCCAAGAGTTGGCGGTGGGTGCTGATGACTAGCTGCCTTTCCTCTAGTCTTACATTACTAAATTAGGGACGGCTAGCACAGATAGCCCTCGTGTAGCTTTGTGCGAAATTTAAACCAAACCAAATACTTACTGCTGTTTTTATTTAAAAAAATAATATTACTAGGTAGTAGCGAATGTGTTGAGGTTCTTCCTAATTATTATGAAAATAAATCATAGTAGTATAAAAAGAATAGCGCTACATGGAAAATGTGGGCATGTAGTACATGATAAAACAACACCATACAATAACCTGCTCGCACAAACATAAGAAGTCTCGGAAACGCAGAAACACAGTTTTACATATATTTAGC
The DNA here is from genome assembly GCA_011833715.1 of Carcinoscorpius rotundicauda. Classification (NCBI taxonomy): domain Eukaryota; kingdom Metazoa; phylum Arthropoda; class Merostomata; order Xiphosura; family Limulidae; genus Carcinoscorpius; species Carcinoscorpius rotundicauda. Next base: position 108,897,254 of record CM022393.1, read on the forward strand.
TTTTGTACAATATAGAAAAGCATACACACTGCTTATTTTGTTCGTTTTTGGAATTTCACGCAAAGCTACACGAAGTTTATCTGCGCTAGCCGTTCCTAATTTAGCAGGGTAAGACTAGAGGGAAGTCAGCTAGTCATCACTATCCACCGTCAACTCTTGGGCTACTCTTTTACCAACGAATAACAGGATTGACTGTAACATTATAATGTCCCCACGGCTGAAAGGAAGAACATGTTTGGTGCGACGAGGATTCGAACCCGCGACCCTCAGATTACGTGTCGAACGCCTCAATCCACCTGACCATGCCGGGTCCATCCATACTGAAATCAAAGAATATACGAAAGTCCAAAGATTTCATCTGACATCTTGTAGAGCCTCTCTCTCTCCCGGTGACTAAGTGGTAAGTTTGATAACTTATCATGCTCAAAATTTGGTTTCGATACTTGCAGTGGGCATAACACAGATAGCTCATTGTGTAGCTTTGTGCTTAACGATAAAAGAATGGTTATTATGAGGAACGATATGTGTACTCTATAAGGATGTCTTATCTATACACATCATGTAACATCATATATAACTCTAATGATGTGCTATCCCTGTACATCCGCACACATAAGGAAGTAACACCATATATAACCCGCGCATGCGAACGCTGTGTTTACATATTGAACTGTGAAAAATATATATATATTATTTTAAAACTACAACTTGAGTAAGGCTGGTTTTGGTGTGGTATAAAATAGTTTATTCGACACGAAAAGTCACAAAAATTCTGTATTTTGCTCCTGAAGTGTAGTCTTTTAATCACCAATTAGAATGAACAATTTTCTCTCTAACAACCATGTTTTAATGTAGCAGTAATGTAAACATCCTAATATGGTTTTTGTTTACCCCTTCGTTATTAGTCATGTCACTGAACATTTTGTTCACTTTGTCTTTCAGGAAGCTCAGTTTAAAGAGTTAACGAGGGAGCTAGAGGCAGAAAGACAGAGCGTTGCTACGCAACTTGAAACTGTAAGTATACGGCAGAGTAATAAAAATGATACATAATTTTGTGCTTCTACGAGTTGCCTTACTAAATGGACTGCTGTCTTGTTTTAATTTTACCGACAACGTTAAAAAATCTCGAAATAAATAGAATGGTTGAAACCAAGCTTACGTTTCACTTGAATACACATTGTAGATCCTGTGCAGTTCAATTAATTGTCAACTCGTTTCAGTAACAAAACCAAGATATTATGTGTTATATTATAAGCATATATTTTACTTAATTTGTCTCACAACACAGTAAGTGTTCGTGTTTTTAATAAAACTTCATGACATAACTTCATTATCTCGTCTCAATGGAGTACAGCAAACGAGCCATCAAGTACAAAATAAACAAATAAATACATATTATGAGTGAAGAACAACTCAATAATGAGTACAATACTATGTCATTTGAAGTATTGAAACCCGTATATCCATGTCGCAACCTATCAATGGGTTCTTAAGAACATTTATATATGGTTTCGATGTACCCTGTAAGTTGTCATGTATATTAATGGACATGCTTTATCACATGTCATGTGTGTGGTTTACGTAGTAGCCTGACATGAATGAGGCGGACATGATGTGATACATCTGTTACTGGCTTAACCAAGCACTTTCACTTCATTTTTTTATTCGTGTATTCGAAAAAGATGTGAAATGTCAATTATGTAGAATACTGATATGGTTTTCTTAATATTATTCGGTTTGTATAGGTATGATTTGTCAAAGGAAACTAAATAAATAAAAGGAAAATCATATCATTTGCAGCCTGGGTCAGACAAAAAAGCACTGAATGATATTAGTAAAAAAATATCTAGTATTGAAACTGTGTTTGAGAACAGCGTGCTACTTATCATGATACATGATAATTTATTTTAACTGAGAAGCAACCGAAAGTATCACCACGTTATTTATGATTTTCTTTTTATGACCAATGTCATGGATGTTTTGTGTAATGAATACTCCTAATTTTGTGCTTTAATATTCACGGACTCATCCACCTAAAACAGTGAACATTTAAACGTGTATTGTAGTTAAAAAGTGATAAAAAGATACCTTGACATTTTTCTCTGTTTAAACTTTTCGTTGTGTTTCCTTATCTTTCACAGATTCTTCCAGCCAAAACAATGGCCAATTAAATATTATTCAACGAATCAGTGATCAAAATATAAAAATGTTTTTACATTGGCATTTTGCATTGTTTAAAACTTTCCATTGTATATGTTAACGTCATTGAAATATTCCAGCGAACACAGTGAACAGTTAAACAATAAACGACTCAATAACCAAAAAGGTAAACATATTTTATCTTTTGTTTTGGAATTTTGCACAAAGCTACTCGAGGGCTATCTGTGCTAGCCGTCCCTAATTTAGCAGTGTAAGACAAGAGGGAAGGCAGCTAGTCATCACCACCCACCACTGACTCTTGGGCTACTCTTTTACCAACGAATAGTGGGATTGACCGTTACATTATAACGCACCCACGGCTGGTAGGGCGAGTATGTTTAGCGCGATGCGAATGCGAACCCGCGACCCTCGGATTACGAGCGCATGCCTTAACGCGCTCGGCCATGCCAGGCCCGTATTTTATCATTTCATTTGCATTGTTTTTAACTTTTATGGTCTATTCCAACCATCAGAGTGAACAGTTAAACATTGTTCAACAGCTCAATAATGAACAAAAAGTAAAACATTTTATTTTGAAAGTTTGTTGTGTTTAAAACTTTCATTTGTATTTTTAACGTTCACCAACTCTTCGAGTCAACACACTGAACTGTGCAACGTTATCTAAAAACTCAACAATCAAAAGTAAAATTATTTTGCCACGACATTTGGCATTGTTTGAAATTTTTCTAATAATTATCTATAACGTCCCTTTCAGTCAGCACACTGCACTATTAGACATTGTGTTTGTTTTCTTATAGCAAAGCTATCGGCTTGGTACACCAAGGGGAATAGAACCCATTATTTTAACGTTGTAAATTCGTAGACTAGCGGGTAACTAGACATGTAGTAACGCTGTTGTTGTACCTTAAAGTTAAGCACGATTCTACAATGGGCTGTCTGTTCTCTGCTGACCAGAGGTATCGAAACCCAGCTTCTAACGTTGTAAGTCTGCGGGCCTACTAGGGGGAGGGGCAGCAGTAACACAGTGATAGAAAAGTTACAATATATTATTTGTACAACTTGCATTGTTTTATCATTTCATTCGTATTTCCTGAAAAACAAATTGACAGCGAACAGTCTACAAAAAACATCAGTATATTTTGTCCATAAGCCAGCGGAACATCTATAGACTCACGACGTTAAAAATCAAATTTCGATAACCGTGGTGGTCATGTTACAGATGGGATATTGTGTAGCTTTGCGCTTAACAATAATAACCAAAACGAAATCTTAAACCGTACGACAATAGTAACAACAAGCTCAAACATTTGATAAAGAAAAAATTTCTTTCATGCAGGTTTAGACTTACTCAGACAGAACGTTAAAACTTACAGATACGTTGGAATAATCTGCTTAAAAAAGTATAGTCAGATCAGTATTTACCAAGCTGTTTAACAACCAGTAACGTAGTGAATGATAAAAAGAAATATTATACGTAAGAACGAATTATGAAATGCTGTCATTTAGATCTTTGAAGAAATCATTATATCTTTAAAACTATGTTCTTTCTTTGTAGTTAATCAGAAATTGAGTTACACAATTGGCTCTCTGTACTGTCCTCAACAGGGATACCGAAATGCAAATTTTAGCCTTATAATTTTAGAAAATAAGTACTGGATACTGATAAAACCATCCATTAGTAGAGTGTGTGTGTTTTCTTATAGCAAAGCCACATCAGAATATCTCCTGAGTCCATCGAAGAGAATCGAACAACTGATTTGAGCGTTGTAAATCCATAGACTTACCGCTGTACCAGCAAGGGTCTCCATTAGTAGAACTAGCAGTCAGTAGCATTGTGTAAATATTTATTATTAACAACTTTGGAGTCATAATTAATTGTATTAGACGGAAGCAGTTAATATACGTGCTTTAGTAACATAAAATGTTACTTAATATATTAAAAACTTAATGGCTTAATATTTTAATAACTATCTAGACGGAAATTTTGTGAATTCGTGATTAATTGAAGGCTATCTTGAGAAATGAAAAGTTGCCTCCCTTATATGTAATTGTAAAAAATGCCCAGAAAAATTGCAAAATCCACAAATTAACTTGTATCTTTGCATGGATCCATTGAACTTCCATACCAAATTTGGTGAATATCCATCTATAGAGGAAGAAGTAGTGGTATGAAACGCAAAAGCTCCAATAAAACCCGCAAAATACAAAACTTAAGATTAGTTTTATCTTCCAGTGAACCTCCATACTAAATTTGATGAAAATACACTCACAGGAGGTGACATGGTGATAAAAAAATCGCCCGTAAAAACCGCAAAACGCAAAATACAAAACTAGAAATTTTTGTGTATTCCTATATGGACCCACTGAACGTCCACACCAATTTTGGAAAAAAATCCATCAAGATCCTGCGAAGTAGTTACGTGGATGTACGACAGACATTACTATTATATTTATAGATATATTCAAGTGGTTATGTACAGATTTTTAAAAGTAGAAAAATGAAGTAAAATATTGGCCTTCGTTACCGTTTTACTTAATTTATTAATTAAAAATTGTGTAATAGCAGGATGAACGTATCACTATTTTGTAGTCATTACATAGTTAACATGTTAAACACCAGAACGTCGAAATATCAAAATTATAAAAGAATTAGAAGCAATCACGAATTTCAGTTTGATTAACGTAAGTAGTGCGTAGCTGTTCAGAGACAAGTCTGTACTCCATGCTAATGGCAAGAGGAGTTAGACAGCTCTTCTTTATAAGTAAAATCAGTTTAATCTAATTAATGTAGAGCTGATACAAGCGAAAATGTCCTTGTGTAACACGAAACCAACAACTAGAGCCCTTTTAACCTGAACATGGATAAATAGGTTACCTTACAACTAAGCATGTCCTAGAAATGTTATATCACATTAAAGTGTTATTTATGTAATTCATTACCCTTTTTAATGTGTGTTATATTTTGTGCAATATAATTTAGTGACCTCATTTGACTAAACACACGTACCAAATGTGTTTCATCACTGGTTTCACCATGTAAACATGAACTGTTTCTCATGACAAACAGTTGCATCTCCTGCGTGTCGAGTGAAAATATGTTCGCTTGTTGTTATTTTTTCCTAGCTAATTTTCTACGTTAATTTGAAGAGTTTCTTTTTAACTTTCTGTTATTCCTTTTAAAGTATAAACGTCGGGAACGTGAACAGTACGAAAGTGGAAACCTGCTGAGTTACGGGTCGACTGAGGACAGAGAAAATTCATACGATTGGCGATCTCCGTCCAATCACAGTCTTGTTTTTCGAGAGAACTCCGAGCAAGGCCGAAGAATGGCCGATTCCCACCTGTAAGTAAGCTTACTTACATTCTTATGAAAGTTATTGAAGTTTAGTAATCTTGCATTCTAGGGCACAGTTTTCACCATGAAATATTTCAGTGTCTTGTAGGAAACTGCTGTGGATATATAGTTTATAGGTGCCGCAGTAAGATACTGATCAGAGTTCAACGTAACAGCTGTTGTTGTTTTTTTCTCGTTGTTGTTATTTAACTTCTTCCTTTTAATATAATAATGTTTGTGTATCTAACATATGTTCTACTGAGGGAAAGACATCAAATTAACTTATTAAGGTAGCATGTTTGTAGTACTACTGGCAGAACGAAATACGACAGTAAATTAAAAACACAAGAACTTCTTGCATTTCTTGCTGCTTTTGATGGAAACGAAAATATCACTAAAGAAAACTGGAAAACTATGAATGACATTCACATCTGTACTAGAACAGCCTCGCAGTAACATCAATAAAACACAAAAACAATATAATTATTACATAAAAATGACACTTAAAATTCCCATTTTATCGTTGTTTTCGCTTTTCATCGTGAAACACAACAATCCTTTGTGTCTACGTGTTTGGTTTTCTTGCTATCGAATCAGGTATCTTGTTTTGAGTTACCATCACGTGTAATCGTCGAGTAATGGAATTTCGGCGACTAGAAAGTGAATCATTACATAATGCATATTAACATAATCTATATTGTGATCCACGTATAGATAAATAGCAAAGTGATAATTAAATATTGGTGCATAAGATCTTTTAAGGTTGTATTTTTCTGTCATAAAATTATATCTGTTTTAGAGATGTCAGAGATTGAAAGTTCTATATGGTCTTTAAAAACTGCCTCTTCGTGATTATTTCTAACATGGACTCTCCCGAACGTTCTAAGTAGTTCGAACCGCTGCCGTAAACGTCAGTTCACGAATAAAAACCAGAAACACGTTCTTGTTTTACTGCTGCAGTATATTACTTGTTTTTATGGATTTGTCTTCCCCGTTTCTCCTCTCACCCTTCGCTGTATTAAAAGCAGTGAATGTGTTTAAGAAGGGGACAAATATCAAAACGAAATAACATTACATTATCGACTATTGTGAGCTCCAACCATGGACATCGGAATGGGTTGGAAACTATTATAATAGAGTAAGTGAGATAGGCATGCCCCCTGGAGAAAGTTTTAAGTACTAAAGGGAAAATCGTCATATTCTGCTGCATTGAATATGCAGCTGTTGTCGCGACTGTACTTATAGTTTTCTTGTCCACCAGATTAAACCCGTTTATGAATCCAGAAAGTGGGTCATGTCTGCTGTTCCAGAATAATAAATAAAACGAGTCCACAAAATATTGCATTGAGCAGACTCGGAAGTAATCAAGGAAGTACCGCAGGCTGTTCAGTGTTGTTTGTTTCTTTTTCAAAGAAATGAACAATCACAAAGTAAAGGAAATGGATTATGCAGACACCGACGGTAAAGTTTTATATTTATATCTACTGAATATGCAAATATAAATACACTGCCATCTTCTTCGTTGAAAGTCAGTTTAATAGCTTGCACCTAATAGCCGCATAATATATTTTTAACTTCTACTTCATTTTGCAAATTTTCAAGTTAGGTTTAAAGGTCTAGGTCACTAGCAGCATATATTTGAGCACGTTGTTTCAGATTTTCAGCACTACCATGACCCACCTTTATCTCTCCTTAATTCTACATCAGCAAATATGGCTTGATATTCACATGTTGTTTAGCAGACACTGCATGTAGCTTTTACACTATTCAGAATTAGAAACGCTAGCCTATTATTGTACGAATAATGAAGAAAACCACGTTTAAAAAAATACTTGCTCTCCAACTTAACTATTTTGTGAAGACATTTTTGTTGGGTAAAGTTTGAGAAACGTTTCATCATTGTTAGCCAAAAAAATAGTGCTCATTATCCCATCCAAAGATTTTTTTAGGAAGAAAATATTATTAAAATGTTGCATTTTTTGTCACTGTAGGTTTGTTTGTTGTTAAATACAGAGTTATACAAGGGAATTTTTTTGTTGTGTCCGCCACGGGTATCAAAACCCGATTTTTAGCGTCATAAGCCTAGAGCTACTAATGGGCCGTCACTGCCAAAGAAACTACTGACAAAGAAAAGATGAATAACTCATGATCAGTCGACATTACCACATCAACGTTTTCATGTGCACAGTAACTTTATTTGAATAATGTTAAGAAAAATAACATGTTATACATATTTCAGTGGACAACGTAATACGCCACCTTCAGGAGACAAAAATAGACACTTGAGGTTCGTTAATTTACGAGAGTAAATGAATGCATACAATTAGTGCATTGTACAGTGGCATCGTTGTAAAGGCGAATTCCAGAAGTTTATTTCCGTGGCACTTGGGCCTAAATATTTAGCAATAGTAATCACTATATTTTAACAATTTCTAATGATTTTTATATTTAATTCGTTCTTTAAATTTGCCCGTTTCAATAATTTCACAGAATTTCAGTCAAAGAAAGGCATGAGAAAAGTTTATCATATGTTTGAGCCAAGGCCAAGTCGTTCATTTTTAATTGATCAATTGCATTCTTATGTCTTTTTTTTTAATTTCGTATTTCTGTTTATTTCAGTTATTGTTATAATAAAGAATTTGATCATAGTAAATAAACGCAAGCATACCAAAGAGTACAAAATGGTCATGACCCTACTGTTAGGAACGAGGGGGTAAAGCAGATTTGTTATTTGGGGATTTCTGAGATCAAATTGGTTCCAGGTTATTCTCTACTTTCCAATAAACATGCGTTGGTTCTACTTGTGTGGTTTTGATACATACTTTTGGAAACCGTACACAATATTACCAAGTTCTGGGTAAATAGTCGTGGTAGTAGTCGCATGTCCATGGGAAGGAATTCCATCACTCAGCTCTTGAGAACATGTAATAAACTAAATTACCCAATTCAGTCATGCAAAGCAGCCTGACAAAAAGTACTGCTTGGGATAAAACATTCTAATTACAAGAATATAAAGATGTTCTTGGTTGTTGTCAAGTGTAGCGTTAAAGAATCATTTTTTGCCTATTATTTGGAAATAATTATATAATCTATCCGTGCGTACAAATAAATTGATTTTTTAAAATAGTATTAGTACTTTCTTATAAATAAAATAGACCTTTCACAAGTGTCTTGGTAAGGTTATTTTATTTAAAAATAAATACAAAGAGATTTTAGTGACACTTTTTTTAGCTTCTAAAATATTTGAATACATGGAATAGTAAATATATCGTTATATAAATTAATCAGATTCAACGACCCAGGAACTAAACAATTTCCTTTATCATCAAAACTGTGTACTTTTTAGTGTTGTTAGCCGGTAGAATTTACTACTTTGTATTAAGTGTGTTGAAAAGACTGTAAACATGAGGTGGACAACTACAGGGTGGCCCGTAAGACCCTACCAATCCATATGTTGTGTGTAAACAACGTTATAATACTAATGATGAGTTGAAGGCAGCGGTTACGGCGGCATTTAGAACAATAACCCCTGCTATGTTGAGGAAAATGTCTCACAGAACATAGCGTTGCATAATATTATGCAGCGAGAATGAGGGACAGCACACAGATACACTGAATACATAAAATATATGGATAGGTAGGGACTTACGGGCCACCCTGTAGTATCCCATCCTACAGACACTACTTATTTGAAGGATGCACTATCACAGTTATCTCAAGGTTAGGTCCTATTACTTCGGCTTGTAGATTCTAGTCCTAGTAAATGTTTTATCTGCTAAATTCCCAACAAATAAATTTTCTTCAACTATGTATAAAACTAGGCACCTGTTGTTTTTTTAAATATATTACTTCGTTCCCTGTAACGACCTAATACTTTTTTGTGTTTTTTTTTCAAAACGCTTTTTATAAAATACGGAATTGCGTTGGTTATCTGAGAGTTAAAAACAACTTTCTTTTTTTCAGCCGAAGAACATTTTTTCTTCTCATTAGTAAGGAACTGAATATCAAACTATTTCACGTGCTTACGCATAAGGCACTCGTTTCCTGGTCAATCGAAACCCAACGAGGTACAATTCTTAACAATTTCCTGTTAGTTAGTTAAAATTGATCCGAAGTTCCATGCTCAAAAATCGCATCATTCTCATTTTTAAAGAAGTTTACATGTGGTAACATATTTTTCTCTAAGGGAAACCTTCACTGATTAAGTGCAGTACGTTTGTACAAAATCAGATTATTTCTTTACAATATCCTACAATGAAACATGATTAGCTTTCGAACAGAAGTGGTGCATGTTAAACAACATGCTAAACAATAGTACAAAACATTGAAACTTTCTAATTAACGTAAAGCTGTTACATTCAAGTATTAAGTGCCAAGTCATTTAGTCAATTACCCAATTTATCTAGGCTTTTCTTAATTAAAAGTAAAGCTAATTATGGTAATTACTTCACCAACGTGAGTTCCTAACTCATTCAAGAAAAAACTTTTATTACATGAAAAGGCCTATAGTTTTAAGCTAAATAGCAGTATAATATTTTGATGTGCTTTTTACACTTTTCTATTAAGTGCTTGTATATAAATGCAAAAAAAAAAAAGATTTAAAAGTAATTTGATTAATAATTAATAACAACGATTTATTATTACATTATTACCCCGCAGGTGGGTAGAGTATAGGTAATCTATTGTGCAACTTTGTGCTTAATAACAGACATACAGTTTCCTTTCTGAGATGTTCATCAGCTTTTTTACATTATAGGTGCATCATTATTTTTCAGTATTTCGTACATATATATAAGTGAGCTTCTATTCCGTTTTGGCATAAGCATGTGTCCCAAAAGAACGTTGAAATTGTTTCGGACTAGTTATCTTTGTTTCTCTATAATAGCAGATAATATACGCTCTAACTACGTCGCATTTTCATGTTCAAAATGTCAACTACTGTAATATCCTTTGCCGGCTGAGTGGATTATGTCTTCTGTATGTTACACTGGACAAATGATGCGAGATAATAACTGGTCACACGGTGACGCTTAAATAACTATAAAAATAGGAGTTTTTTTTATAAGATTGTAACTTTTATACTTTTAGAATTTTACCTGGTTATCAACGTGCTAGTTCAACAGTTTCCATCTCGAGAGAAGAAAGCTTTTGATGAATTTATTTGCATTAGACGAACTTGTCCACTCGTCTGCTCAAGTACGCACGCTATATTTTTATGTATCTATAATTAAAAGTAGTTTTCACTTTTCTTCAAACATTCCCAGTCTGGTTATTTCTCACGAAGTTTAAACCTGAGTTTTCGAAATCAAATCAGTCTATAAATTTTCTACTTAGTCCTCGTGTTATTAACAGAACCAATCTTATACTTTCGAGGAAATAAACTCGTCTGAGAATATCACCGATCACCAATTGCTTATATTCAGGTGTTTTTAAACCCTACAAGAAAATGATAAAAAATAAATAAATAAATTTTTAAACCAAATGTTAAGGTATACAGTGGTGTAGACAAGCCTTCAAAGTTGCCAGACATCACAAGGGCATTCTGCCATTGAAGACAGCGCTTTGGTCTGGTCTCTTTTATATGTATGTATGTAATTATATATGTATGCATGCACGCAGAACTTGTCCAAGTCTTTAACCAAAGTAATTTATAATGTCTGGCACTTGATATTGTTGTATTTTATAACTAAGTAATCAGGTTACCCGTTCTAGACATTGGAAATATTTGCTCTTATAAACTAAAACACATAGTAACTCATTATTTCTTTCGCTCCTTCATTATTTGTATCACCTTTTTAAACTTCGCGCAACCTCCTAACATAACTGACTAGTTTTTTGAACTTCATTTCCTTTATAGGCCGAGAATTTATTAATATTGTTCAATCAGTTATTGACGCATGTTGAGCCAAGCCCATTCTTGCTTACGTCACTGATATAAAGAGTGAGGAGCATATCTATTTATCCAATAATTAAACGAGTAACAAAAATAGCACAAAATATATACGTACACACACACAAATCACCAAAGTCCTTTTCATAATATAATTTCTCGTTTCGTTGTTTTATATCCTGAAGAAAATAGGACTCGAGGACGAAAGTATAAAACCGAGCTTCCAGGATGACACAAAATCAAATAAAAACATAAAATGATGCTAGAATAACGTTATTGCATCAAAAATAGTATGGCATAATTTCTCAATTAAATACTGACGTCGTTGAAACGTACTCTATTGTTAAATGCGTCATGTTGGATTATTTGGAAAAACAATGCAAATTTCTGTCCAATTAAGAATAACGAATTAGTTTATTTATCTTTTAAAATGTCTGTAAGGTATATTAAATTTGACACAAATTAACGGCTTAAGTTTACAACCGACGTTGCAACAGGAATTCCTAAAAATAGTAGAATAATGGTAAAGTATCTACGCCTAACCGGTCGCACCAAACATGCTCGCCCTTTCATCCGTGAGGACGTTATAAAGTTAGGTCAATCCCACTATTCTTTGGTAAAAGAATAGCCCAAGAGTTACGCTCAGATTACGAGTCGAACGCCTTAACACACCTGGCCATGCTAAGCCTAACTACTTGTTATTCTAATTTTCAAGATTATAATATAATGCGCTTTCAAACATACGTTTAAATAAAAACATTGAATATAAAGCTTGTAATATTTTTCTTTATATAATGGCGAAGGCCCGGCCTAACCAGGTGGTTGAGGCACTCGACTCGTAATTCTAGTGCCGCGGGTTCGAATCCCCATCACAGCAAATATACTTGCCCCTTCAGCCGTGGGGCGTTATGACGTAATGGTGAATTCCATTATTCGGTGGTAAAAGAGTAGCCCAAGAGTTGGCGGTGGGTGGTGATGACTAGCTGACTTCTCTGTAGTCTTACACTGCTAAATTAGGGACGGCTAGCGAAATTTAAATATATGTGTATAATGGCGAGTGGATTCTGAAGACTGCAGTTTTACGTTCATATTCTCTGTTGTAATGTGCAATAGTTCAGAAAGAACCGCGCTTGATTGACACCTTTGTGCATATGCGCCTGACTTTAACATTCGAAAATCCTGCGACAGAAGACAGTGAAAATCCGTTGAAAAATATGCAAAATGTTTAAATATATAACTGCGGAGTAATTTAGGAATTCTGCGAATAATTATTTTGATAAAAATTTGCTGTAACTGAGGTTTAATATGGAAACGTAAATCAAGTAGATATAGCTGTGTTTAACTTTAAAGCCCTTGCTTTGTGACTAGTGTCCAAAACGTCTGGAACCTAAATCACCTTAAGGAATTTTGCCAAATGTGGTCTACCTGCTAGCTTTTTATTTGAAACGCAATGTGGTAATCAGTCAGGTGTGAGGAATTAAGAAAAACTGAAAATTATCTATTATTCCTAGATTTTTGGACACTCTTTATGTTCAGTTTTAATTAACCACGTTAGAACAAATTATATTAGAAAAGGCTGTGGATTCAAAGTCGCATATCATAGTTGAAATATAGCCTTGTCTTTTCATAAAACTGTCAGCGGGTCGAAAATCAGTAACTTATGATTTATTTATATTGTTCAGCTGTAGTTAAAAATATAACTATAAACTGATCAAAACGTAATATGATTTATAGTAATTACAGTCTCATTGTTAATTAATAACATGATTTTGATTAATAAACATTTTTTTAATTTTAAAAATACCTTTAATTATTTTACAGAAGTAATTTTTGCTTGGATTTAATTAATGATAAGATCATAGTTTTAAGTTCATTGTCTGTAGAAAATCCTTTGTTTATGTATGATTTAGAACTAATGTCTGATTTTTTTGAACTCGTAAAAGTATGAAAAATTGCATAAAATGAAGCTCTCAGTTTTGTTTTCCTTATATAACTATTAGAGAGAATGATACAATAAATTACAGTTCTAATACTCAGTTGAAACTTGCACTTTTCTAATTTGTTCAATAATAGTTTGTGATTCTTTAGTGTGATTGCACCAGGGCCAGTGTGAAAGGGGGTTTGCTTGGGTACCATCAGGTCTATTCACTCTAGCAGCTTTAAAAACTTGTATCAAGTTCGAAAAATTTTATCACTATATTGTGACCCCTTACAAATGCTCTTCTGACTTCCTTAAGGTAAGAGAAACTGGAGCCAAGCATATACTGCACTATTTTCTGCCTTGCTTGATATGAAAGGGAGCATTCCTTTGCTATAAAAAGAGTTACAATTTCAGGTTATCCCAGTGTCATGCATATGGAAAAAAAATGAAGTTTTAAGATAAATTTTGATGAATTGTATAGAATCATTCATCCAAGTTATACCACCTTGTGTAATATTTTCTAAAAGTAGTTTTTATTCTATAGGCATTATTACCCAGGTTACAACCCTGACAGCCGTCTTTATGTGTAAGTTTACTAATTTATAAATTAGCATGAAAAAATAAAGACCTGCAACTGTTACATTTAACTGTTTCCTTCCTGTTGACCATTAAGCTGAATTTTAGAATTGTATTCTCTGTGGCTCTTCTGTCTTGGGTGTTGTTGGCATGTCCAGTGTTTCATTCCATCCTTTCTGGTAACTTAATGTGCCAGTGGTGTTAATTATTGTGAACTGTGTACAGAAAGAGGACCAAAGTAATTTTTAAAAGCTTATTATTTTGATATACCTATAATATAAATATCAATATATCTCACTTTAGATATAATTTTACACTACAGAACCTACATCATTTTGAGATCGTTCATACAGGCATGATTTAAAAAAATGAAATTCTTCTCCCAATCCCATCATATGATAATGAGATATTTCTTCTGCATGGCTTGTGCTTTTTTATTATAATTTTAAACACAACAATATTATTAGTATGCATGATTTCATTTTACAAGCTTTGTTGAAATTTTGAAGTTATTTGTGGAATAACTAGTTTCTTGTTCTTTTTAGAAGATAATGTTTTGTTGATTTCATGATTTATAGACTTGTTTACAAAATGTATATGAATTATCCTTTTATGTTCAAGTATTAGAAGGGAAAGTAAACAGAAACAATTTTGGAATCAGTTGCTATAATTTAACAAATGGATAGCCATTTTTAATTGTAACTTTAATAACATGAAGTAATATTGTAAAATAGATATATCACCACCTTTAAAGCATATGAGATCAATTATACTAATCATATTATTTTTTCTGTATTTGAGTTTCTATCATTTCATTACTTAGAATCCTTTTTATGAATATATATACATATACAAGAATATGTTTTAGAATACCAGTTATTTATAAAAGTTAAAACATAGAACACTATGACTGATAACACTCACTCTACACACTGATAAGTAGTAATTTTAATATATAGAGAAGAACATACAGTACAAATTTATTTTGGTAAGTAAAAGTAAGATAAAATGTTACTTTTAAGTGTTTCCATTAGTGATAAAAGATAGATTTACTTTTATAAAACTACTTTTTATTGTTATTACATTAGTTATTTCTTACTGTAATGCAAAACTCATTCAGACTTCACATAAACACAGTTATATAAAGAATTAAGTGCCCACCTTGTTTCTTTTAAGGATTTGTTAATTTCACCACAAGGATATAAAATTATGTTGTGCAATATCCTTATGGCTGCATAATATTAATACTTGTTTCAATAATTATGTGGAAAATTGTTTTGTTCTGCTTCAATCTTAACATGTTTTTATTTATAGTAATTATAATGACAGAAAGTACAAGTGTGGATTTTTTTACCAACTTTGATTGTTCTGCAGTGTAAGAAATCTTTTGTTTAACTTTTCTCAGACTTTAAATATATTTTCAAAAGTAATATCAGTATAATTTGTATATTACAGCTTTTTGCCATTTGTTTTATCTTTTAAAGATGTTTCTGTAATTTTTTACACATTAACTCGTATGATATGCAAACCCTCATTAAACTATTGACATTGAACATATTTTTTAGAAAATATTCATAAAGGTGAATTTAAAATCATCAATTCACAATACAGGTAACCCAGTATAAAACATACATCATTATTCATGCATTCCAAGCACAGTACCCTTTTTACCTTTGATTATTTCTGTTGAATGATTTTTACTCAAAAAAATACATTGTTGCAAGTAATTAAACTTTGTGTGTAATTGTATTTATAATGTAAAACATCGTACGTGAATGTCTACATGTACATAAAATTTCTGGAAAATACATGTATATTTGTGTATTTGTTATTAATTACTGCCAAATTTTAACTAATTACAACATATCAGTCAAGAGGGAGTACCACAAGGAATCCCATACTATCAAGCTCCACCAGAAAATGGACATCATGGAGAAGAAAGTACTTTAACCCCATCACAGGTTGGATAATTAGATCGTAACATAAACCAATGAGTTTGTAACTGATGGTTATAAAAATTACTATTCATTTTTAAAGAGTTCATTCCTGTAATATGTGATTTCAATCAAGTGTAAAAAAAGTTGTATTAATAACGTGTGTAACTTCAGTATGTAATATGCAAATCTAGTGCAGAACAAATGAAAAATTAAATTCTTTTATAAAATGCAAAGGAACTAACTTTTTGTTTAGTGTAGGCCTTTAAGACACTTAAATATTGTCATATGTTGTTGTGACTAATCATAATATCCAAGCTCTGATTATATGATTAATCCTCAAAAATATGTTAGTCTATCATGTTTGTTCATAATATATTTGGTAACAGTGGATTTAAAGTAGTATGCAGACAAAAAAATCAAGCAACGTTAAATATGTACTCTTCACCAAATTAAAAAGTGTTTATGAAATAGAGCAATGGTTCACAGCATGTTGTAAAAAATTACATATATGTGTGTAGATAAACTGTACATTAGTTTTAAAGAAGTAAGGATGTCTCTAAGCAGTATGCTACTTTTGAGTAGATTTTGCTTATATAAATAAGTGATAAACCTAATTTTAAACTTATAAGCAGCTTCAAGCTAATTATTTTAACTGTTTTAATTTAAAGCTTAATTTGGGGACATTCTTAACAAAGACCTCAATGGGCTAATGAAAATATAATTTTTGCTTAATGTTTCTTATCATAGTATAACTATAATTTGTTTCATTAGTTCTTCCAAGTTTACATATTTTGACATACTGTTTAATCCATTTTTGCAGAATTTCTGTACTATAAAGCTAACAGAATTATTGCCTTAAAAATACATTTAGAATTGATCTCTGTATAGCTTCTTTCTGTCATTACACATACACTTTAAAATACACATATGCCACTTTTTTGGTCATTATAGTTACTTTTTTGTGTGGCTAGATAATGAAAATTCTCTAAACATTTGTTGACACTTGTCAACCAAATTTTAATATGTTAAATTATTTCAATATTTCCAATAATTCTTGTATCTTTTTTTTTCTTTTATTTAGGTAAAAACAATCTCTGGGAACAAAGTTATTGGTAATCATCCTGTTAGACATCTTGGTGCAGAATCACAGTCCATTGGCTATTCACCATATAACAGTGGACATGAACCACACCCACATTCAGAGTATATTACATATGCCTATAACACACCAGGAGATGGGCCTCAACGTTATCAGCCATATGATGCTAGTAGGTGTATTTTCTGTTAAACAAGGCAGCACAGTGAACAGAAGAAGCACTGTATATGTTTATTTGTTTATTTTAAAAAATGTTCTTTGGTAACTGCAAATAACTAGAGCGTATAGTAAATGTTCTGTATCATTATCATTTTAAGTTTCAGCCATTTCATGTTCCTGCTGGTATTAACATTTTTGAAACAAACTGCAATGTGTCTAGTGTATATTATAATACAGTCTTGCAGACACTTTGTTGTATAATACTGATATATAAAGGTAACTGCAGCATTAACATATGTGAAACTTTATTAATAAAATAATATGTTTAACAAAAAGAGTAATAAGACACAGAAACTTTGAATCAAAATATTGTGGTGCATGTGTGCATATAAATATTTTTACAAATTATGATTGCTGGAAGTGCTACATGAAAAATGTTAATTATGTTTCCGAGTTTTCAATACATGTTGATGGATTTATTGTTTTGAAGTGCAAGCACATCATTAGATACTTGTTGAATGAACTTTGAGATCTTGTTAAAGACCACAAGTTTAAGAATGTCGTGTTTGGTGAATAGGACAACTTACAAGTCCCAGCAGTCAGATACCCACAGGTGGTTATCACCATGGTTTTGGATCATATGATAGGGCACCATCTCCAGGACCACCCAGGAATCAGGAAGCTTACCTTCTTCCTGGTGGTCAAGGATATCCAGAATATGGTTATCAAGACTTACCTGTACAGCCTCCATCTCCTCCATCGGGAGCATCAGAGTCTCCTCCTCCTCCTCGCCGAGTCATGCCCCAGAACCTTCACCCTGCTCAACTAGAATACAGTCACAGACCTTCTGGTTATAATGATCTTACTAGCACAACATTAGCTCTGCCTAGAGGGGGAGGATATCAGGACAGATATGGTAGAACTCCTTCACCAGCTCCACCTCCAGGAGAAAGATTTGGTAAATTAAATTTTCTTGATATAGAAATTGATTGATTTTATATTGTACTTGAGATGTATGATTCAAAGAATTATTTTAAAGACATTAATTGGAAAAACAAATTGTCTGAATTTGATGCATTATTTAAATTCCAATTAGTAGGTAGAGATACCTAGCAGAAAGTTGGAGTTTCAAATATTAGTTTATCCACACCTTCAAAATAATATAGTTGTTACTAAAGCTCATCTTTTTTTGGAAGTACATTTACAAACGTATATGATTTTTTTTTATAAAAGTACTTCAAACACTATTTGTATAACTTAGTCCTTTAAATTCTGGATATGTACTTTTACAGGAGATATATATCCTGAAAAGGTTTTGGATGCTAAGAATATTACAACTATTTGCTCTAAATTTTGAAACATTTTACAAGCATTGGGGCAAAAAATATAATTTAAACAATTAATTATATTCACTATCACATGCACACTTTATGTTTTATTATTTTTGTTTGAAGTAATTCTTTTTTTAGAAGCTCATAAAAGTGCTATTTAAAGATACAGTAAAACTTTGATTAATGGGAGCCTCCAAACAATAGGCACAATGCCATTAAGGGCAGACCTTTTTAGTCTTTTTTTTTCCTTTTTCTGCCAAATAAATCTTGCAGTAATAAGCACTTCAATATTTTAGCTTAAAGGGCATTGTCTTTAGCCTCATTCTCAATATAGGCACTCAGTAAAGTGGGTAATTATCTTTGTATGTTTCAATTGTATACTGCTAAATTCCAAACATCCCATCAGAGGGATAACCAGTATTCAAACAGTTATTACGTTTATTGAATTGTCTCCAAATATTGTAATAACTGTTTTCACAGATTTATTAAAGTGCAGTCTTATTACTCTGGAGCATTCTCATTGTAAATATTGTAGGATACATAAGCTGGTAAATTCCACACCATGTTCTTAAAGTAGGGATCAAGTTGGCTTGTTTCTGTACAAGTTGCTCTCAAGAGTATTATATTATCATATAAATAGTCTAAGGACACAAGGTGTGATTTGTTGCTTTATTTTCAATGGATTTCTATTTCAGTCACTGACATTAAAATAGTTTGAAACTTTGTGGCCAATGATAAAGAGAAAAGGGCAGTGCTAATCCATCTCCTGTTCGCAATGTTTCATGTCACGGCAACATGCAACTCACTAACACTCGTGTCCCGAATATACCAAACAAAGTGGGAGGTAAGGCATAAAATCCACAAATTTATTACAGTCAATACGGATTCCAGCATTGTGTGGCTCATTTTTGTTATTAAGGGCACCTTGTTTTGGAGGGTATTTGAAGGGAGTCAGAAGGGTGCCCTTAATGTCAAGGGGTACTGTACATGATATAAGAATCAGATATAACTGATCATACTACTTATAATACTTTTATCTGAGATATTACTGAGTTGTGCAAGTGTTTTTCATTATGTAGCATGTTTTTCATATTGTGTTTAGCTTAACATTTGTTATTTATTTGTCATTTTCCCAGGTCCCTATGGGTACTCAGGAGCTCACTTACCTCCTACTTCACCTGGTTACAGTTCATATGAGACTGCTCCTCCACCACAAGGGTATTTGGACAGGAGACCTAGTTATGATGACCGACCTCCTTCACAAGGTACACCAACCCACCTTCCACGTCTCTACTCTCCAGCATCAAGGTCTGTATTCCAAGAAGTAGAAGATAAAGGACTTCCACCTGAAGCACAAAACCCACCTCCTCCTCCACGTCAGTCTCCTATAGAGTATGAAACTGAAGGTAAAGTAATGATTAAAACTGTCATTTTCATAATATTATTTTTGTCATTTGTATATATTTATGATCTCTGTGTACCACAGTTTATTATTTTTCAGATTATCGTTATAGATCTTGATAAAACATAGATCTGATAAGTGTAAAAGTAAATGTAAGTGTTGTACCAGTATATTTCTGCAAGTATATTTGACTTTACTCACTGATATTACAAGAACGTTTTTTTTATGTACTTCTTTTGTGAACAGATGTACGGTGGAGAGATCCAGATCTTCATGAAGTTATTGACTTTTTGAGTCATCCAAATAATGTGATACGAGCAAATGCTGCAGGTTACCTACAACACTTATGTTATAATGATGATCACATGAAACAGAAAACTCGGTAAATACACTTTTATACTACATTTTGCAGTTTCAATTTTCAAATTTAAAAAAATTTCTGTGAGCAAGATAAAAGTAAATGTATCCCTCTGATTTAAAGACTGGAATAAACTGTCAACTTGGAAAGATAAATTATTTCATATGTTTGTTGTAATAAGTTACCCATAAGCTCACAGAATTTGTTGTTGTGATCTAAAACTATTTTAGCTTTAGGTTATACCATTAATATCTTTATCACACTGACATTTAATTTTATAAAATAACAACAACGATTTGTAGATTTCTGGTTATCACAAAAAACGTGCAAGTTTTGTGTTCTTTGTATTATTCAGTGAGAATAATGTATATATCAATATAGTCATAACACTTGTGCTGTTTTATAGGGCCTTAGGTGGCATGCCACCATTGATAGAATTGCTCAACCAGGAAATCCCTGAAATACAAAGGAATGCGAGTGGTGCACTTCGAAATCTCTCTTATGGTAGACAAAATGATGAAAACAAGGTGAGGGCAGTAATTTAATGACACTTGTCATTCTTATTCAGGTATTGTGCTAGTGATTTTAAAATGAAATTGAATAAGTTAGTGGTATAAATAGTTATTTTGTTTAAAAAAAAAGGTGCATAAATTTAAGAAATAATGTCAAGTTTAAATTAATATCACCATTATATCTGTGGACTTACAATGCTAAAACTTAGAGTTTGATTTCCTACAATGGACAAATCAGAGAGTTCAATATGACTTTGCTCTAAAACAAACAAACAATGAAAATTTTTCATGCATTGCATTAATCTTCATAATGCTGTTAAGAATAATAATTATGACCTTTTACAAAAATATTTGTGGATGATAATGGATATTAATGTCAGCTATAGCTGTTATTCATTTTTAACTGTAGTAAAATTTATATTTTCTTACAAAAACATCTGTCACCCAAGTACATAATCTCCACAAAAAATATATTTTAACATGTTTCCAGCTATTATGATTAAAGTTTTAACTTAAACAAAATTAATATTTAAAAACCTTATACTCTTTTATTTAATACCTACTGAACACGTTAATAATGCATATTCATAAAAATAATTTTGAAAAGTATCTGGGTGTTTATATTGTAAGTAAAAGGATTAATTTTTCAGAGAGCTATTAAAAATGCTGGTGGTATTCCAGCACTAGTAAGATTACTCCGAAAGACGCCAGATAATGAAATCAAGGAATTAGTAACAGGAATCTTGTGGAATTTGTCATCTTCAGAGGTACAACTAATTCCCTTGTGTTGAATTATTCAAATAAATACATTTTTTTATTTTCACAACAGTAAAAATTATCTTATTAAATACTTAAGTGATGGAATGATTTTATGGTCACAAGTTTATTTTGATAGCTCACTATGCTAATTTTATGATTTTGATTGTGTATTTAATTTCTGATATCTAGCTAACCCTTGATTGCTTACATGGTGACTAGTTTTTTATAATTGTTTTATACTGATTGTGTACTTTGTTACTTTTATTGTTTGAGCTCACTTAGGAGTCTGCAATTGCAGTGTCAATATGAAACTTTCAAGACGATAATTCCCCTCTATGCAACACTAAAAACTGGGTTTTTATATCCATGTTGGGCAGAGAACAGATAGCCCATTGTGTAGCTTTGTGCTTAATTCAAAACAACAACAACATTTTTTTACTGCATGATCCACAGCTTTTAATGTTTACTTTTTCTTACTCTGTATATTGTTTCCTTTCTCTAACCACTACTTTCCCACACCCAAGTGAATCATCCTTCTTTGTATATGGCTCTTTTTTCTTGTCCTGAGTTGTATACTTTCTTCTTTTTCTTTTCTTTATTCCCTGTTCCTTGGTATCATTTTAGCCAGTTCTTGGATTGGGCTTCATACCTCCTATTTTGCTCTCTTGTTCTCGATCTTTGCATTTTCATATTTTTCCCAATACCCTCCTACATTTGCTCTCCTATCTCCAACTTTTGAATGAGACAGTTCATTGTAATTCAGGTGGGTTCTTCTGTAGATGCTCATTCTCTTCTATTTGCCAGCTTAATCTGTCCACAATTTAAAACAGAAACCCACTGAAAAAATCACCCATACCGGACTATACATTCCTTGTAACTGAGCACATGAAACAAAACAAAAAAACTCAACATACTAAGAAACCAAATAAACACAGTCACGAAACTATGCTCACCAGATAAAATCAATAACGAATTAGACAAAACAATACTTCATCAACATTAATAAGTTTCCTCCACAAACCATAGAAAACATTATATGCACACACACACACACACACACACACACATACATGCAAAATCAACTAACAAAAGTAAATCTACCCCATGATTTAAAAAATTGCTAAACCATATACTACTGCATACCATATATTCCTGACATCAGCAGAAAAATAAGCAATATTTGGCAAAAACTAGTAACAAAATATAACATTCCAGTTAATACAAAATTTATTCCAAAATCAGGCACAAAACTAAGTTCTATACTATGTAAAATCTACACTGGCAAACACCATACCAACATTATTTATAAAATACAATGTGATAACTGCCACGAATTCTATATTGGAGAAACAAGTAGAAAAATGGAAACCATATTCAAAGAATATAAAAGTCACATTCACACGTTTTCACACACTGCAAATCAAATAACCACAATAATATCATAAAAAAACACCTAAATACTAAAAAAAGAAACAAACATAAACAAACACAAAATTAAAGAAGCCTTACTTATACAACAACTCAAGCCCAAAATAAACCAATACATAGGAACATCTTTATACCTATATTAATAATCTAATTTAATCAAACATATAAGCATGCTCTCTACATTTCTATACTCAGTTACACAACCTTCTTCAAACATGTGGTCAGCTATTGGTCAGTTACCTCTTTCTTTATTTGTGAACCTAATGATGACCAAAGAAGGTTGAAACATTGTTTGCTCCTCCATATAAAAAATTTCTCAACCCACACCAGCCTTTTTTACGTATATACTCTTTATTTACATTGTGTTTGTCTTGTTCCCTGTCATTTGCCAGGAGCTAAGAATTTGGTGTTGGGTTACTTCTCTCAACCAATCTGCATTCTATCAATGTAGTAGTTTCTACATCTCTCATATTTTTGACTCTTATCTTGGCTGGGCACACATTTCATAGGTGTCTTTGCCATTCTTCTTAGCTATGGTCTTCCTCTCTTCTTGTCCCCTATCCGACCTATGACTCTGGTTGTTGATGCTCACAACTAGGTCTGGTCTCACCTCTTTTTACATACTTATTTCCTTACTTGCCCTCTCCCTTGGATAATTGCTTCAACACATGTCTCTCCTAACTGAGACCTTAGTGGTGTTTTGCACAATATAATGCATAATTGTTTGAGCTGTTGGTTTCTTACTTTTTATATCATTTGGTTTCCTCCTTATCCCCTGTGTTTGCCATGGATGTATCTCAGGATGGCTGGTATGATCATTAACACTTTTACTAATAAAGCAGAGAATGACATTTTGACTTTCCTAGATCATCTTCAAGTTAACTGTATCATGAATGCTTATCACAATATTCCTCTTCCCAGACTGATCTTTTCATTCTCAGATTTTGACTGTTAAGAAAGGTAACTGTACTTTCTGTATTCCTCATGTCTCTCACCTATTTCATAATTTCCAGCTGAATCAATTTTTAGAACACCTTTATAATCTCACTGAATCCAGCCAGGTGGCTAATGTTATCTTTTAGGGTATTCTTACCCAAAATTTCCATTGAGTCAGTATAATGCAGAATGCTTATACCACCCACTCTGGCTTTACTACTGCCCTTGAGGTATCCTTGTGGTATATATATTTACTCAAAGCTAGCAACAGGAAAGTGTTCTACCCTCTTCCTTGGCTTGCTGTTGCTGGTTTTTAAAATAGGATTTCACATTCATTTTTGGTACTGCCTCCAGTAAGACCTTTTCAACTAGATGTCTGATTGAAATCCATGCACTTCTCAAAGTTCCCTCTTTATTCTAATAGTACTGATCATTGGGTCAGTAATGTTGTTAATTCTTCTCCCTGTAAAACACAGTAGACCACTGACAATCACCAGTTCCTAGTTGTTAGGATGGTAATTTATAAAGAATTCTCACTGGCTTGAAACAGCACAGTACAGTGAGAAGTATAATAGTGACGACACTATTAGAGTGCATATTTTTTTCAGAACTAAAAATTCTTCTCCTGTAACTAGAAGCTGTTCAGTGAAGCAACTCTATACAAAACGTAACACATAACTAACACGTACTACTTCTGCAGCCAGAGCCTAAGGAGTGGAAGTGACCACATGGTCTTTAGAAAATATTAATTATAATTCATATGATTTTCCCTTGCTGCCAGTCTGTTTAATAGAGTTGACATGAACACACACTACAAAAGACCATAACACAAGACTAAAGAATCTGTTCATTAGAGCCAAGGTGAGCATGATAGAGAGAATTTGAATGAGCCCCAACTACACTACAGATACTGATCCACCAGTGGTTTGTGTGTAAGGAACTGGGTCATCATGTTCTCATTCAACCCATCCCTGTAACTCATGGAGCTTGTTTACCCCCACACCCTTTATGTTCTGTGCTAAGAGTATCCCCTACTCGAGATGAGATGATACGAGGTCTCTCACAGGCATGTCTGTGCAAAGCTCCTGCCAATGGGTTTTACACTCCATGAGCTCCCGTTTTGGTGCTTTCTGAAGGAAGCTCACCTGAAATACCTTTTTAAGTTAGAAAAATGTTAACTTCTCTTAGTATGCACATATATTTGTGTTCTGATCATGTTGTTTTGACAGGTCTTATGAATTTGTAAAGGTATCCATTAATTAATAAAATGTTTAGTAATAGTTATTAATGGAATTTAAAACACTAACAAATTTTAGCTGTTATTTAACTTTAGTGTTTTAGTATGTTAATAATCTCTGAGTTCAAGGATAGATTAATATTGTAAAAGTTGTGATGCTCTATGTTATTTGTAGTGGAATTGTGTGAGAAAATAGACAGTAAAATGTTGTATCAGCAAAAGGTGAATGAACATCAGTAATTTATATTAAAATTATTTCAGTAGTGTAATTCATCAGTAAAATTTAGAGACAACTATGAGATTAGTCTAAGAGCCTTATGTTGAGAAGTTAGCCAGATTCAGCACATTGTGTAGTACAAAAACTTTACTCATTTACTTATTTTCTAAGTTACCATGTTGCTTCCATTATTTGATCATGAGCTAATAAAATTAACGTCTGTCACGATTCTGTAAGCAAGAAACGTATATATTCATATACTTATGCTTTCACTGCTCAAGAACTTGAAGTTGAAATAGCTGAGAGATCTTGACAGTAAAAATTAGAATAATATTAAATGTACTAATTGTGTGTAATCATGGAAACTGTTTTTTCTGTCTGTTTCTTTATTAGCTCCTTATTTCAATGGTGGTAATTTACTTAGTAGAATTAAAAAAATGTATTCAACTTCAAAGTCAATCAATTGTTTATATGCTAATAACCTATTTTTACTATTTGTTTTGATGTTCAGGATATTAAGCGCTCTATCATTGATGATGGCTTAACAGTAATAGTTAACCATGTAATTATTCCACACTCGGGTTGGGACTGCCACAGAGATCCTGTTGATCAGCCAAGAGTCCAAGAAATTTGCTGGTCCACAGTTTTTCGTAATGCCAGTGGAATTCTAAGGTAAACATAAGCCATGAATAGAAAATTTGTTTAAATTTTAAGCCAGTAAAGAAAGGATAAACTAACTTTAAGCAAGTCATATTTACAGACCATTGGCAATTGTTTAATTAAATGTTGTGTTAGTAGAAACATTTTTAAATGAGATAATTCCTATTTATAAAACAGTTAAGAACAAGACAGACAAAATACAGTTTATTGTAGCAATTATCTAAGAATTATTTCACATAGAAACTTATGACTTAAGAGATAAGTATTGAAATTAGGTTCAAAGAGCACTAAAAGAAAACAGTTATTTTCCATCACTTTTGATGTCACTGTGCAAAGCTGCATTGTTTTACATACTTGCTGCACAGTCAGAATGCTTAATACTTGAGAAAGTTTGTTTGTTTTGGAAATTCGCACAAAGCTACTCGAGGGCTATCTGTGCTAGCCGTCCCTAATTTTGCAGTGTAAGACTAGTTTTGTTTGTTTGTTTAGAATTAAGCACAAAGCTACTCAATGGGCTATCTGTGCTCTGCCCACCACGAGTATCGAAACCCGGTTTTTAGTGTGTAAGTCCGCAGACATACCACTGTGCCACTGGGGGGCCTGTGTGTAAGACTAGAGGGAAGGCAGCTAGTCATCACCAACCACCGCCAACTCTTGGGCTACTCTTTTACCAACGAATAGTGGGATTGACCGTGACATTATACACCCCCACGGCTGGGAGGGCGAGCATGTTTAGCACGACGTGGGCGCGAACCTGCGACCCTCGGATTACGAGTGCATGCGTTAACGCGCTCGGCCATGCCAGGCCACTTGAGAAAGTCATAGTCAGGAAAAGCTAATTTGCATTTAGTTTATTTTATTATTTTATTATTCAACTACAATGAATCATTTATGAAACAAAACATTGAAAAGTGTTATATATAATTTAAGTATTAACTACTAAAAACTGTTTGGCACTAGAATTTATACAGCATCAATTTTTATTCACAAATGTTACTTGATTGTCAAAATAAAATTTAAGTAAAATTTGTTTTGGTATATGCTAACATTTAACACAGTGCAGATATCATGAAGATATATTCAAAATCTAGCTATAAAACATGTACAGAGCACCAATCTATCTTTTAGTGAAATTGAAGATTAATTTAAAATTATTTGATACAAGCATACAGAAATGAAACTGAAAGTCACTCATGCCAGCCTTCTTACACCTACTAACTTTACACAACATTATTCAGTTGTAGGTATTTCAGCTTTGAATCTGTGAGTTGAGTGATGAATTTGATATTTCAAAGCATTGTTGGTATCAACTAAAACAATGAACTAATCAAAATTGTTATTTCTAATTACTACTATTTTTGATTGCTGTAATTATCCAAGTAATCAAAACACTGCCATCATGATTTTTCATGATATTATTTTTATTAATTAGCGATAGTTGATGGAGGGGGATCCCCATGATTTAAGAGCTCAAATCCTGTTGCTATCAGACATGTTCACTGTTTCAACTACAGGGCATTATGCTGCTAATGTTGTTTGCCACTGTCTCCAATTTTGAAATGCCAGCCAAAGAAGGCAAATGGCTAACAGCACCAATTGACAGCTCTTGGGCTAATCGTTTACAAATGAATAGTGGGATGTTTAATTAAGCAATTGTGTGTGAAGAGTGAACTTTAAAGAGCACTAACCATTTTTCACAGCTTTCCTCATATTTATTTTATTTATTTATTTGACTGTTTTGAGGAAACAAACTGCAAAATGAACCCTTAAAGACTATATTTCATAATATGTAATTTAACTAATCAATAAATTTTTTTAAAAATACTCAGAAGTTTCCTTTAAAAATTTCTAAATATATTACATGTGGAAATAGCATAGATGTATAGTTGCATGCAGTTTATTATAGCAACTTCATCTTTCACATATGTCGCAATTAGATATTTGATCAAATTATGTTGTATAATTCTGTGAACTAATTTAAGACTATTTCATTACTATTTGGAAACAACAACAAAAAACTATTTGGGTGAAAGTGCTTAAACTTACTTAATATACCTGATTTCATATACTGGGGCCTACCATGTTTTTGTCATTAATACTGACAAGTAATTCAAGAAGTGTAAAGGACTGAACAGTATAAGAGTAATTAATGTGGTTAATGCACATAGCTAAAGGGAAATTTAAGTCAATGGTCATAACATGGTGGATATGAAAGAGTGTTGATACTTATTGCAATATTCTGATATATTGGCTCAGTTAGTTAAGTAAGATCAATTAATGAGTCTGACAATTAATTGATTAGTATATTACACTATTTATCCAGCTCTTTACTTTATTATGTGATCACTTTCTGCTATTTTCCTATAGAAACATCAGTTCTGCCGGAGAATACTCGCGAAGAAAAATGAGAGAATGTGAAGGCCTTGTGGAAGCTCTACTTTACTTGGTAAAAGCTGCCATTGGAAAGAATGATATGGATAACAAGAGTGTGGAAAATTGTGTTTGCGTCTTGAGGAACCTTTCTTTTCGCTGTCAAGAGGTTGAAGATCCTGAATATGATAAACGAATTCTACAGCCTTCCCACTCTCGTAGTGGACCAATGAAAAGTAAAAAACTTTCAATTTAGAAATGTCATTTAACTGTAGATTACTTTTAGCAGCCTCACTTGTGGTTAATCCATTAAAGAGAAGAATCTTATTTAATGTAATTTGACATTAAATTAGTTTGGTAAAAATTAATGAAAAGTAAAGTAATTCTTTTAATTCTAAAGGAAGTATTATGATACCTATATTCTGTATTTAAATTTATTATAATTATTAATGGATTATTTAAAATACATAGATAATAAGTATATGTAGATTTTACTATTACAGAAAATTTTGTAATCATAAGTTGATGGACAAAAATGTGTGGAGAATTTTGTATCCAGCAGTTAAAGTTTCTTCATTAAAAATTAATAAACTACAAGTTTTATTGTGCACTTAAATGGGAACAATAATAACCAGTTTATGTAATGTGTATAATTATTAATTACCAACAATGCCTATTACTGTCTTTTGTTTTTCTGTCACTTTTAACAGTGCCAGTTTTTCTAAGTTTTGCAATAAGTGCTAAGGTAAATTTGGTTTTAAAAACACCATTAAAGATTCCATACATTTGTTTCATTAAATTATAAATTTAAATGTGTTCCATAATAATTATTGTGATAATTTATTAGTGGGAGACAGCTTGGGTTGTTTTGGTACAACAAAAAAGAAGAAAGATGGAGAAAGTACAGAGAAACAAAAGAAAGAAGTTCACCTCTCCTCTTCACAGACACAGCGATCTGGTCCAGTTCAAGGTATGGAGTTGCTATGGCAGCCCGAAGTTGTACAGCCATATCTAGCCTTGCTTTCAGAGTGTTCAAACCCTGAAACTCTGGAGGCAGCAGCAGGTGCCATTCAAAATTTGGCTGCTTGTTATTGGCAGGTGAGTTCTAGGGCAAACCTAATTTGAAACCATGTCTTTTTCCACTATTTCCAGGTTAATTACAGGTGTTAACCTAAGTTGTTATGTCAAAACTTGGCTGTTTGGTCCTGACAGGCTACTATCTAACGTTAATATATTTTATTATATGAAAATCTGGCTGCTTGATGTACCAGTTGGTTAATTTCTAGTGTAAATCTATCTTATTTTATGAAAATCTAGTTGCTTAGTACTAGTTTATTAATTTCTAATAACCTAGTTTATTATTTGAAACCGTGTCTGCTTTCACTGGTTGCATATTAGTTTATAGTGTTAACCTAGCTTATCAGTTGAGACTCAGGCCTCAAAATTAGTTTGTGCTAATAATCAGCCTGTTGAAAATCAAGTATCAAATCACGTAGCAGATTGTCTGATGGTCTCGTCTAAGCTGCCATTTATTGCTGTAATTACAGAGAAACAGCCATACCCATGCATTTTTTAATTTTTAATAAATGTATTTTGGTTTGAAGCAAAACAGTTGACTACTCTATACTATAGTCATTGTATTAGTAGCTTGAGAATACCACATTCCAGCAAAATACTTACCTCTGTTCACAAGATTAGCTGTTATCATTCACTGCTGTACTCTATATGAGAAATTTTTTTCTTTGCACATGCCACAAGCCTTCCACTCCCCCTATTGGAATCAAATAATTTTGACATGTTTCATGTACATCATCATGCATTACTTCTTCAGCAATAGCAATGTGACATAATCATGTCATGTTTGTGACTCCCTCTATATACCTCTATAGAATTATCACATTTCATTTGATTGAGTCCCTTTGTTTATTTCAAGTTTCACATTTGTTTTTAATACTCAAGAATTGGTTTTAATTTATATATTACTTCCAAGTTTCTCCAGATTGTTTCTTTACTATAATTTAACCTATTTATTTTGAAGTCGTCTTGCTGTTTATACCTTTAATTTTTGGTTAGCTCTTATTACTTATGATATCTAAAATTCATGTTACCACTTTGGTGATCACATCTGAAATTAATGCTATTTCACAGGCCACATGCGAGGGTGACCTGGCAAAGGATTTATTGGCATTTATTCACCATGAGACTGAACATTACATGGGACAGCCTATCTCTGGGCATTGTCACACTACCTCCCAAACATGCTGAGCCTTCACAGGCAGATGAAAACTTGAATCATCTATTTTTACCTTCTGATTTTGCCAAATTGACTCCTCAGGCAGTAAATTTCCATTTATACGTACTTACCTCTAGTTACTTCTCCACTTTCCTCTGGTGCTTAGAGCTTCTGTCAAACTTCAAAATGATAGTTTGATAGAGATGTATATAGGGAATCACATGCATCACATGAATATTGCACTCCTTTTGACTGAGAACTGATGCATGACGATTTACATTAGAGATAATAGGGGAGCAGAAAAGTTGTGGAATGAGTGAAGAAAAAGAGGGCAGAACTGAACCAGAATAGCAAATTTGGTGAAAAAGTACCAATCAGAAGTACATTTTCAGTTTAGTTATATTATAACTTTCATGTTTCTGATGATAACTGCTCCCATTATTGATGACTATTTAAAATTTAACACAACTAGTTACTTGTAGGTTACTGCTGAATTAATTGTTTTTACAGTTTTGTTATTGTATATGATATTCAATGTAATTTGTTTTATTTCAAGTCTTGATTGTTTATTTATTTTATTGTTTGTATTATAAAAGTGTTTCATGATAGGAATAGTGTGCAACACCACTCATTTGAAATGTGCTCATGACTGAATTGTTGGATTTGTTTTTTTTTGAAGCATGATAGCATTCATGTCTAAATATATGGTGTGATGTGGACTAGCAAATGCTTAATTATTTTTATTGCTCTTTTACTGTAAAAACCTGTATTATAATTAGAGTAAATAATAATAGCTAGAATATACAACTTTTTACAATGTATACTTGTGTATATTTAGATAAATTTTTCTGCCATTGAAACTAAAATTAAACTATTATAGGAGGTAATAATGAGTAAATTATTAGATTATATAGATTGTATGTAGACTTATATACTGTAAGCCTTTTTCTACTGCTGACATTGCAGTGAAACTTCCATCAGAATGTGTACTGATTTCATTACATATTTAAAAATATCTTTTTGGGCAGGGAATTGGATATATCTAGTATGATCTGGGACACTCACAATTGTGGAAATGTGTTTATTCTGGCCAAATGTGGAAAATATATCAAATTATGTACAGAAATGTTTGTGGATTAAATTAAGAGATCAAATCAGGCACAGGAATTTTTATGGATTAAATTAATTATGTTTTGAAAAGGCTGATTTCTCATGCCATATCATATTTAAGATAAAACTAC
Source organism: Carcinoscorpius rotundicauda (assembly GCA_011833715.1). NCBI lineage: Eukaryota > Metazoa > Arthropoda > Merostomata > Xiphosura > Limulidae > Carcinoscorpius > Carcinoscorpius rotundicauda. The sequence continues at coordinate 108,929,011 of CM022393.1, forward strand.
CTGCCGTTCAGAAGTATTAATAATGGTGATTAACACATTAAATACAAAAGAACAAAAACATCGGAAGTATTTTGAAATCTATTTTATTTAAATTTCATTAATACATGAAATATCTTTAACCTTTTAAGCATTTGTTAATTTTTTAAATGTATATATTTTTTATATCTTATAAACCTACTTTTAATACCTCATTTACTTATATTAAGTTTCTAATCTATTTGCATGCAGATTAACTAAAATACATTAATACTGGCAAATAAAACTCATAACCATATGATGAAAAATATATACAAACATTACATCTTGTTACATCTACTGTCCTGCTATTCCCTAGAGGTACTGGACATAAAATACAACAGAGAAAGGCCAACTTCAAAGACTGTACTTTTGCTGCATGATTTACCAGATTAACCAATATTTTTTCTCATCACATATCATACTACTATAAATATGCATGTAGCATTTCCTAATTTATTAGTTTTTTCACAATAACAATTTTACACTTAAGTTAAGCAATAACATATTATCACACAAATATTTATTTATGTAAATAATGATGTTCCACTACACTTTACATTTATTACCCATGACCATATGATCATATATTTCTTCAGAACATTCTTGGAAGACTTTACCACACTGCAATAACAATAAACTCAATTGTGTAGTACTACTTTCACATCACCTTTCACGTCAGTATTCTAGTATAAATTTGATTTCACTAAAGTAATTTAGTTTTATAATTGTTATTTGTAAATTATACTTTTTTATGATGTATTATGATTGAGATATAAAGTAAAGAGACTAATTTTAATGTACTTAACAGTAGACCAATACAAATGTTAATGTATAAATAATAAAAAAAGAAAAGCAAACAAGTAAACCTAGCAAAATCATTGTTCCACTTGTAGCATAAATAATGGCTATATCTGGTGTAAATGCGTCCAGATCTACCAAAGATATTCCACATTGGTTAGGCATGTTCCAGATCTGTAACGATCAAATCGAACCTAGGGTTTTTAAGAGTTTAGTACTTATTCTGCTCTTGAAACAAAAGAAAACTACTAGTAATGAAAATGGCTGCTTGATTATTATATCTGACAATATATTATCAAAGTTTATTTTCTACTCTGTCTGGAAAATAAGTGAAAAAGGATGTCAAAGTAATAATGACAAAATTTTGACTTTTTTTTTATAAAGCCTAGTTTAGATATTCGTGCTGCAGTGAGGAAAGAAAAGGGTCTTCCAGTGTTGGTGGAACTACTTAGAATGGATGTTGACAGAGTAGTGTGTGCAGTTGCCACTGCATTAAGAAATCTGTCCATGGATCAGAGGAACAAAGAACTCATAGGTAGAGCTATCTATTGAGAAATTATGCAAAGAAAAAAATTGCTATGGTTTCTGCCTTTTTGAAAATGTATGTAATTATAAACAATTCAAAATATTAGGATTTATTTCCATACAAATTTGATGTATATTTCAGAAGTTTTCAATAAACTCTAGATTAAAATATCACCATTTTTTTGAAAATAATATTTTAAATAACAATATTTGTAATGTCTAGCTAAAATAATGATTAATAATAAAAATCATACCTTAGATTTAGACTTCAGGTCTTTATATATTGTATCACAGTATCTTTACAGAATAACAAAAACTAATTCTTATAAATGTGCCACTATAAAATAAATCATTAATAGTTTTTAAATATATCTCCTCTTTATGCCAGTAAATTAAAACCATCAGAAAATTATTAAAGGAATCTTTTGTGCTTTAAAAAACCTACAGATTAAGTAAATGTGTGTGTGTGTGTATTCAAAAATCGAATATGATGTTGTTATAAAACTTAAGATTTTGTCCAATCAGTTTGTTCATTTCATCATTTGGACAATTGGTGCCCTGTGTGAAACCACTACCCATGGTATAGCCCTGAGTATTATTAACAGAACACAGCTTTCAGTGACCTTTTCCCACAATGCCAAGATCCGTGTCTTTAGTCATGCTATTGTGTTTCCAGCTGTATTTAAGTTGTAATCCAAAAATATCATAACATAGATGCATTACTTTGCACTCACTATTATCAAAGGTAATTTGTGAAATATTTGTCTAACTTACTAATTATCTTAATTATTTTATAATATCTCAGCTGTCTTAATAAAGTTATAAATACCAAAGAATTTAATGCTATTATCTAACTTTACTAATTATATTTTATAGTCTCATCAATATTACTAATGTAAATATAATTGATCAAAGGCCTCAACACTAACTCCTGAGACATTCTACTAGTAACAAAGGTCCAACTTAATTTTTCAATTAATAAGAACATTCTGCTTTATTCCATAACTCCATTGTACTATCCCGTTAGCTAGGTTTCCCAATTTTTACTCATGTGAATTGTGGTTTTCTTAGCTAATCTTTTGTATGTCACATTATCAGATTAGTAAGGCCAGATTTTCCCTTAGTAAGTCTCTAGTGAATAGCTATTCTCAATTAGTACTGTCCTCTGTGAAGGTAAAAAAAATAAATTTGTCAGATATTCGAAGATTAATAAGGCATAGTGTTAGAACCAAAATGTGGCAATTTCTGGAACTAGACATAAGATCCACAGTAGGAAGTACTATATGCTATTGACATTTCTTCTTCCTACTATCCTCTTGATGTATATGTCCAGTGGTCTGATGTTGTTTGTAGATGACCTGGATACATTTAGAATCATATGTCAATTGTGTAATGCCATTCCTAATGCAGACCTGATGTACAAGAGCAGATACTATCAGGTTTTGGTCAAAGCACTTTGATCTTATTTTTGTAAACAGATGGCATTGTGGTGGCTCACAGGGCTAGTCAGCTGTTCCACTTCAGCTAGAGTAAACTTGAGTACCAATGTTGGATATTATCAACAGGGGTTGTGGACATTGTATTTGATGCTGGTGTTTGAATATAATGCTTATGAAACCCTGGCATTGCTGCAGTGCCTTTGTTTGGAATTGTAATGTGTCCCCTCATAGGGCTTCATGGTGGCTGGGGTCAGTGGGCACTGAAATGTTCTTTCTTTATTATAGATCCCCAAAATCCGAATAAAAATAAAGTAATAAAGAAACAGATCATAGGAAAACAACCATGTCTTGAAGATTCTGAGCAAAAGTTTTAACTTTTTCAACACCTCATTTTCTTATATTGTTTTTTTTATCAGACAAGTCTTTAGGGAAATGATTCTCTTTTTTTATTCAGAAGGAACTAGGGGAGCTTGTTGTCTCTCCTATGCTAGTCAAAAAATCTATGTTCTGGGGATATAATGATTGAGATAACTCCCCCTGATACTTTAAATTTTTAACAAGGAGTTATAGTTGAGAGGGATTTAAAGAACATTTCCAAGTTAAGAGATCCTTACTGGTTTCTTCATCCAGGATGTTTCTGTATTTTCACTAGGAAGGATAGAATAATGTTACCTATAAATGTACTAATTTTGGACGTTTACATCACCATGTTCATCTGCCTAAATAATAGTGTTGTACAGGTTGTATAGCCATATATTCCCAACCCTCTCAGATGTTTCCAGTGGCAGCAATTTGGTCACTTGAAGACATTAAGTCATGGTTCTTTAATGTGTGCTTGTCATGGTAGCAATGATCAAGGTTATCTGTGAGTACAAAATGGGCACTCATTGTGTTGATTGTAGTGACTCTCTTCCCTCTTGGCTTTATTCTTGTGCTATGTGTATGGAGAGAAAAGAGGTACAGCATTTGAAAATGGTTCACAATATTTCTTTCCCTATGGCTTGAAATTTCTGCCCACCACTCCATTTCAGATATATGCTGCTGCATTCTGTTCGACTGCTACAGTGGGAGTGCAGATGGGTTTATTTATGCCTCTGACAGAGTCATTTTCAAACCATGTGAAGAGTCCTTTGCCCTCCATGGTTAAGAAAGTTGATGAAACAGTGTCAACACCTATCTCTGTCCTCACTATTCCTTCCAGTGGCTCCTCCAAATCCACATCCTTTAGCTCTGGCTTTTAGAGTTTCCTCAAATCGATCTTCTTCTTTGGCCCTGAGATATTGAATAATTATTCGTCCTCAACCTCAGTTGCTGGGATCTACATCTGCTGACAGAGACCTGCCCATTCAATCTAAAGCAAAATCCATGGATGTTGAAAGATCTGCTGCTGATAAAGAAAAACAACATGGTCATGGACCAAAAAGTTCTCCACATAAATAAGATTAGCTTTATCAATACAGTGGCACTGTTAAAGTTTCCATTCAAATATAGATGGCATTAAGGATTTGACTCGTTCTGATCATCCTGTGTATCTCTCCTTGCAGGAAGTGTTTCTGAAACCTGCTGATGTAGTCACTCTTTTGGCAGTTTTCTTTCTACAGAAATGACAGGTTGTGTGATGGACAAGTGCATGGAGGGATGACACTACTGATTGATCAGCATGTGTCCACCCTATATTTGCCACTCAGTACACCCTTGGAGGCTGTAGCTTTCCATGTTTCCTTGGGTCATACCATAACGGTTTGTTTTTTCTCCTTGTCACCTAGAGAAACCTATGATGCTCTCATTGAACAGTTGCTATCTCCTGTGTTAATCCTGAAGGATATAAATGAACATAATTACCTCTGGGGTGGTGCTGATATTGATGGAATGGGTAGTTCTGTAGAGTGTATGCTTTTTCAGATCACAACCTTTCTTTCTTCAGTAGTGATTCTTATACTTATTTTCATGCACCTTGTCAGTCTTTCACTGTTATTGATCTCTCTATGTACTACCCTCATTTTTTTCTCATTTCAGGGAGATTAACAGCGACCCATGGTGCTGTCACAGCCATGCCAGTTCCGTACATGGGCTATGGTCCTGTATATGGCAGTCAACTTGGAGTGAGTCTAAGTGATATCAAGCTTTTCCAAATCAAATCTTCTGTTGCTATTTGGCCATCTTGCTTTTGTAAGGATTGAAAGGAGGAAGTTGCCCTAGCTAAGCTGTGCATTGGTCACAGTTTTTTAATTCATCATTTTCTTTTATCTGGTACTGATGCACCAGTGTGTGGTCTGTGTGACACTCAAGTCACAATATCCAACACCTTATTGTCATGCTATCATTATGAGTGTGAGTGAAGGCACCATTTTATACATGTTTTTACTATGGGTTCACCCCTGACATTGGACAGTGTCATTAGCAATGGTGACACTGTTCACCTCATTTGTGTTTTTAAAGTTTTAAGGGCCATTGGCCTTTTTAATTCTGTTTAAGTTTCAATTTGAAAATTTGTCTTTGTTTTATCTTAACATGATTCCTTTCTACATATTTTAATAATTTTGCTTTTATTTTTAATTTTTTACCAGTTGTTGTTTGGCACAGGTAGCCTAGTTGCTTTGCACCAATAAACATCAACCAACCAACCTAGTGGATTAGGTATCAGTTGTGTTGGAAATGCTTGCAAGTAGAAATGGATTTTGGTATGGAAGCTCATCTTTCCTACCACTTCCTGTTTTGAGGTGAAGAGGTAGGTAATAATCTATCAAGATGTTAGTTGAGGTTGAACTATGTTCTGTCATGCCTTAGCCACTCAACACCCTGGGGTTCCATTGATTGATAATAAAAATTATGGGATTCCTTCATGTTTTTTGTGCCTTTTATGTTTCTAACACAGTCATAAAAGGAAGAAGAGTATATATGAACCAGATGTGATGTGGTCTGCTTTTGAGGTGTGATATTTTCTTTATTGGTTTGGGGCACTATTTAAAGGGGATTCAGTTTTTCACAGTTCTTCATCAGTTCGATGTGGGATTCTAGCTACTTTATGAGAGGAAGTATGATATCATTCAAAAGGTAACATTTTCCTACCCTGAATTGTATTTCAAACAGGTATTTACCTCTTCTCATATTTCCTACTCAGCTTCTCCACTTCCAGCAATATTTAGTGTAGGTATTCTGACCAATTTCAAAGTGATTAAATAGTGCAAATGTGGAGAGGAACCTGCTTACAATAGGGGTTATATCACACTTCTATTGATGAAAAGCTGCTGCATAATAATTTACATGTAGATATATAGAAGTTGGAAGTGAAAAGCTCGTGGCAAGCGTTGACAATTTGTGCTAATAGAGGGCAGTATTAATTGAGAGAAAGCTATTTTGTGAAAAGTGGTAAAAATCTATCAGAAATATGTTTCCAGGTTAGGGAAATGTTAACTTTTATTGAGTCTTTACCACTACAGATTTAAGACTAACAACCAACTGGATTGTAATTGCCAGTGCAACTCTTATTGTCTTTAAACATAAGAGTAAAATTAGCCTATGAAAAATTAATTAATCATGCACATCTAATCCTTAACCACCTTTAAAGTCCTTGATCATGGTCATGGTGCCTTATCTGTGTTTAATATTTTATTCTTTCTGGCTACAACCAAAGGACTAACATCTACATGATTCAGGTAAACTGCAATATTTCCTAAAAAATGTTTAGGATAAGGGATATTCTTAGTATCCTTTTTTTAAAAAGAAAAGAAAAATTAATTAAAAACTGAGACATTTCATCATCTTTGACCAAAATCTTATCAATAGCATATTTTAAGGAATTATTCCTCATTTTAACATTTTAATTACTTTTAACATGCTTAAAAAGTAAAAACCTTGCCATTACATTTAATATTAAAAGTCAGCTGTTCATCATAATCATTTTTGAAGTCCGAATTTGGTATTTAAACAAAACTCTAACTTTGTGCTAATTTTTCAAATTTTCTAACTTGTATGTTTGTTTAAACTTCTTAAATGTGTGACATATAGCCCTAATTTTTTTCTTTGTGTCTGTAGTAAACCATTTAGTTTTGATCATCTCTGGTATTGTTTTCTCTGTTTAGGAGCATGTTTGTATCAAATTAGAATTATTTTATTTTTTTAATTTCCTTAAATCTGTCATGTTTCTTCAAAATCTGCTTTTTTTTTAGTTTGTAACTAAAATTTCATTGTTCAATGATCTTTCTTCCCAAATATTTTCCGTTTAATTACATACAACCATATTATCATTAGTGGTTAACAGTAAGTATGAAATGGTATCCCTGTCTTTGTTGGATGTCTTACTTGATCAGGTAGTCTTTAAAAATTGCCATCTAGATACTTTCAATCATCTAAACTCCTGATTGTAACTTGTATAGATTCAACTTCCTTACTAACATTTTTTTTACATCTTAAGCCCCAACAGACTGTAGTTTATCCCTTATATAAAGAAATGCCACTCTTTTAAAGATCCATCACTGTTAAATAAATTCTATTCTGAAATTTCAAAATTGTTATTATTATTATCAATGTTCTCCAAATTCAATACGATCATCAGGTTCATTTCTCTGAGAACCTTCTTGCATCATCATAGTACTGGTTCCACTGTTAAATCCAAAAGCAAATTTTAATAAACAATTTAAAGTTGTAGGTTGTCTGGGCAATATTCATATAAATATTTTAAGTTTTGAAAATTATTTACTGAATCAATTAAGTTTAAATGTTTGTCATCATAGTTGTGGTTATTAACAGTACGTGTTCTATGATGACAAGCATTTAAATAATAGAAGTGTCCTAACATGCCATGAAGGACTTAGTACAGAAACCTCCCAGTGTTATATCTGTACTGAGTTACTCAATTTCAAATGTTTGTTATCACAGTATGTGCACTGTTAATAACTACAACTATGATCTAATAGTAGAAGCATCCTAATATGTTTTTATAGGGAAGTATGCCATGAGGGACTTAGTACAGAAACTTCCCAGCAGTGATCCTCAGCAAGAGGGAGGAGGTTCCTCAGATGAAACCATAGCAGCTGTGCTGGCTACTCTGAATGAAGTTATTATTAAGAACAGTGACTTTGCTAGATCTCTTCTTGAAGCTGGTGGAGTGGACAGGTTAACATACATTGCTAAACAGAAAGGCAGGTTTTCTCCACGAGTGGTGAAGTTCACAGCACAGGTTAGTGGCAATAAATTTAATTAAACTATTGAATTATTTGTATTTTTATTACAAATAAACTTCTTATATATTTTTTTTAATTCATAATTGTGTACTTATATCACGTTAAAATCACAAAACTCTATGAATACTTTATGTTCAGTGCTATGGAATTTGCATTGTATAGATATTTTAAAGTTAATATACAAATGTTGAATTGCATAGTAATATTCCGACCTCAGAGAAAGAAATAACATTTGAGAAGTTACAAGAAATATATCCACAAAACATATATGTTGCAGTTGCTATACAACATGTGGCAGCATCAAGATCTTCGTGAAGTATGTAGAAAAGCCGGCTGGAAAGAATCTCATTTTATTACACGCACAATGGTGGCTCGGAATGCTGCTTCTACTCCAACCAGTGTTAACAGCACACTTCATCGACCAATCAGTACACAGGGAGCAACAAAATATGAAGACAGGACACTACCTCGTCGAGGCCCAGATCCTAATGCTTCTGTTGGAGGTAGCATTTGCTGAGACTAAAACAATGTGGAAGAATCTCCTTTTGTATTTAATCCTCAAACAGCAAATATTTATTTTCTGATTATTCAGTTCAAGAATATAAACGCCAATAGCTAACCTTTCTCCAATTTATTATTTGTGAATATTTTTTTCAACACAAACATACAAAAGAAAATCTTTCACTACAAGAACTAAAGTTTTTGAAATGTTTTGTAACTTCTCTGACCTGTATTTGTTACCTGTAAAGATACTTTAAACAAAGGATTAGAAACTGAAACATAAGTTCAAGATGACTTCTTTAACTGCAATTTACATATTTATTGTATTAATTTGAACATACTTTGTCTTAACAGTACTTTGTAAAATAGTTGTTCTAATACAGTACTATTTGTTATTTTACAGATGGTGTTCCACGTAGTCGAGTAAGTTATATGCAATTTCTACTACAATATTAATTACCATTTATTTTATTTTGGCCATTCATTTGTAGATTCAATAGTTTTAAATGATTTTTGGTTAATAAAATCTTATTACTGAAAATGATTTTTCACAAATAAGTACAAATCTAATACCAGAAACACAGAAATCAGTTAGATGGTTTCATACATAATTTGTATAAAACAGTGTGACATTCAGAAAATAGTTTTTATTAAAACACTTTTAATCCAATTTCATGTTTTATATTTCAATAAAGAATTAATAGACATTGTCAGTGAGCATCAGAGATGTTTCATGCTGTTATGAACAAATACATACTATCTTACATTTTATAATATCTACAAGTAATGGCTTGATGAGTTAATTATTGATGTGGATTCATAACAACTAAAAAGAATAGTCTCAACTTAATTTCATAAATATTAACAGTAGAACTAAACTTGTTGATTTTATAAACCTCATGCCATAATCAAATTTATTTTGTTAGTCAGAGGAACTGCCCTTAAATGATGTTCGAGAAGATATGGAGCCGCCACCACCACCTCATAGGCCACCGGTAGGAGGCGTGTTAATCTTTCCACCAGTACCAGTAAGTCCTCGAAACTGCATGTATCTGTACATGTTGCATGTTCATGGACTTTATATTTGAGGTTTTGTTTTAATAGTTTTTTTACTACTCATTCTTTAGTAAACTAAAATATCGACATTATGCATGCACATGTCAGAATGTGGTTTCAAGGACTTCAGGTGATAGATTCTTATTCCTTAAGTACAGGTTTTGTTAAAATAACAATTTTAATTTCTCTTTTCCAATTATAGAATTTTACACACCTCTTTTTTTCATGAGTTAATAATGCATGAGAAACTTTACCCACCTTTGTAACTGTATTAATTATATGTATATATATTTTATTTATAGCTATGAGCTATAAAGAAACATTAGAAAACTTATTTATTGGAGCTAAATAAATGTATTTAAAATTTACTTTTAATTTGATGAACATATTTTTGTACGTTGTATAATAAAAAAAATACTTAATTAAATTTGCAGAACTACAATAAGGTCTTTTGAGACTCGTAAAAAGTGGGTTTGAGAAAAAAAAATTAACCTTTTTTTGCAATTTATATGTATTCTAAATACTAACTATATGGTTATAACATACAAACTATGAGCTTCTTATCAGGTTTCAAAAACATTTGTATTAAATGAAATCACTCAAAAATTTGTAAAATTTATTTTCTGTTCCTGTTTAGCCTCCACCCCAGGGCTTTTGAACTTGCTAGGCTTCTGATTTCACTCTTTTGGTGGGTGCTTCCTTTGAAACTATTGTATTCTATCTCATTAACAATCTCTATTCTGACTTTTTTTACTCTGATGCTATGAATACATAATTCCAAATGCAGTATACAAGTTATCATAGACTTACATATATAAGTATACACATTTTGTGTATTTGATTTTATTAATTTGCAACAGACTGTAGTCATACAGTATGAGACTGCCAAAATACCAGAATAATAGAATAACATTCACTTAGTTGTATTCTGTTCTCTGGTTAATTTAGTTGAAATATTATTTTATTTTAGTGTGTAAAGCACTGAATGTTTTATTACGAGTGATATACAGGAGGAAAGTGCTATTGGAAAAAGGAATTGATCATAGTTTCTGTGGACTTGAAAAGTGTAATATAATTTTGATTGTTTCACAGCCCTTGGCAGAACAATCTTATGCTCACCTACCAAGGGAAAACCTCCAACAAGTTGAGTTACCAGTTCAGGGGGATCAACAAGGAGATTCCTGGGTATAAATGTCATTGCTGTTTCTTCTCTGAATTGCAGACTATACAAATGTTTTTCCAACTGAAGGTCTTGTAGCCTTCTGCCTAAATTGTTCTCCAACCTTCGACAGTGTCAAATGACATTGTAGGCTTAGAGAAATAAGTGTTCTGTGTGACATCTATGCCAACAAACACCTTCTTCTTTTAGTTGTTCTTTATAACTTGTTATACGTTTAGTTAACAGCAAATCAATTGTTTTAATGGTACAATTAAGGCATATAGATCTCAATCTATATAAATAAAAAACTGATTCTATTAAAATTTAAACTATGTGTACAAGAAACTTCGAAAAATATTGCCTTGTAAAGTATTATTTCCATCATTATTGCCTTTTTTATGTGTTCTTGATATCAACTCCTCATTTTGAAGGAATAAGTTAGGCTTGGAGTAATGACAAGCTAGTCAGTGAACATGACGTTTATAAATCATAATAGGTTATAAATCATTATTATTAGATACATGATGTTTTTTTTCGTTTTTTGCTTTTAATATTGAAAATTACATTTTTTGTTTTTACTCAAAAAATGTTGTTTATTTTTTATTAATATTTTCCAACATTCCATATCTTTAATGCAAGTATTAAGTGATGGTTTTATATTAGTGACCTTCTAAGTTTGGTGAATGGACTTTTCCTAGGTAATTGTTGTTGGCATGTTTTAAACATTTGGCTTGCTACTTAAATTTTTTTCACATTTTATTATAATGCTGAACTTGGTGTCTGTTTCTGTTACAACATGCCTGTGTACAGAATTAAGCTTTATTAAGTGTGTACATGTGATTGTCAATAAACTATCCAAAGATCTCAGGTTCTTAGTCATCAGTACACTTGTTGTGGTTTTCTAAAATCATATTTTAACTAGCTCTTATACTGAACATAATTTTAGTGTCAACTTGGATTTTTTTCAATCGACTTAGAAAAATAGATAAGATTTTATGACACGTGGGCAGTCCCAAAGGTAATGTGTGCACTATGGGGGATAGGACAGAAATATTGGGAAAGGTAACCAAAACCATTTAACTTATAATCACTGCTTTCACACATTACCAAACATTCATTAATAAATTATATAATAGCATGTTATTATGAAACACTCACATGAATTTAGTTTTCCCAGATTTCTCGTTTTTATTATTGTTATTAATATTAAGGTATTAGAAACCTTTACATCTGAGCAACCTTTATTATTATATTTAGATTTATTCCTCTTTTATTTTAGGTTTTGATTTGTACTTTTCATAGATTTTTTTTTATATTCGTTTGTAATTTGAAAAGTAAAGGAGGACACAGGATCTAAAATTGGTGGCCTTGCCCATATAAATAAACAATTTTTCAAGTAGCATAAGAAAATTACAAAAGGTTAAATGTTGTGTAATCCACCAACAAATTTTGGAAAGTAGACTTCAGATTAGTTTATTTGCCCTCCCTTATTACAGTAAAATTATTATTAATGTGGAGAAAAATGTGTGCTTTTTTTCCTGCATATTTTCAGGGTTAATCATATCTTCCATTATTATGTCAACCATTTAAGAACAAAAGTAATTTTTGTTAATAAACAAACATTTCTAAATATTTTGAATATTTTCCTCAAACATTTTGCACTTGAAAATAAACCAGTATCTTGTACCTTATATTAAACTCCTAACATAGAACTTAGGCTGTGTTTATTACTCAAGACTTTCAAAGTTAGGTTTAAATGGTGGTAGTAAACTCGTGTACTTGAATATGTTTAGTATTTTTAAAATGCATAATTATATCTTTAAAAAGATCCTTAATGTGTCACCAAAAGAATACTTGTTAATGATAATATATATAAATATATATTGAATGAAGTAAATATTAATTATATGTGGTATTTACACACAAAATAAATTCTATAATTCTGGAATTAAATAAATAAAATAAAAAGAAATTCTCTATAAACTTCATTTGCTGCAAGAATATTTAAAACATTTGTTTTTGTTTATACTTATTACTCTTCTGAACAAACATTTACTATTGAACAAGTACTCAGAAAATACATGAACTGTGTGCATGTATAAAAGTTACTATATTTTCTGGTAGTCTTAGAACAGGTAAGTGTCATCAAAGATTTCATGCAAGTTCACTGATTCGTTGGTAATCCAAACATGTCTTACACAGTATATGTTTATAAAAGGAAATACATTTAAGATTATTTTAGGGGATTCCATATAGTTACTATAGCATATATAAGATAATGTTAAATTCAGTTAATTTATTGGTGACCCCAAAGTGCTTTTCAGGGTATATCAAACTGTTTCATTTGCTGATAATGGTTCCTAAAGGACTAAGTTTAGTATCTGAAGTTATATACATGTTAGAAGATTTATTGATCCAAAATACCCCTGTGAAGTGGTTTAAAGGTTATATAAATGTTAGAATACTGGGTGGTGCTTACTTCGAAGTATCCACTAAAGTGCATCTTGGGGTTTACAGAAGTTAGGATATTTATTGGTGATAAAAAATTAATCCATTTTAATGTTTCTAGTATTACACAGAACGTTAATTCATAAAGGCTGAATACGGTACTAATTATTTGAAGTTATGTGGTAATTACAGACTTACTCATGCCCCTAAAAGACTTCTAGTAATATTTTTAGAGTTAATAGATCAGGCCTGTTAATTTATTTATTAATTTATATAAAAAAATAATTGCACAAAGGTCGCTGAAAACTTCGAAAAAGCCCACAAAGTCATGTGCCTTTTTTTTTCTCTAGTAAATATTCTTCATTAAAATTGTGTGAATTTTATGTACGTAATAAATTCAAATTTTGGAAATATGTTTCTTTAAAGTAAACTACTTTAAACCCATGGAATAATTATTCAAAGTTGGCATATTTAAAGAAAATAACTTAGACTCTGTATGAAAAGTTTATATTAGTGAAACAAAGAACATGGTCAACTACAAACAATTATTTGATGTCAAATCTTGGGTCAGTGATAAGTTTATGGACTGCCAGCACTAAAATTTGGGGTTCGATTCCACGTGGTAGACAGCGTGTAGTTAACTCATTAAATACATTAAAAAAACAACATCAATTTGAAATTGAGAAAAGAAGGAAAATTATTACTGAACAAAACAAGTTTCAGGTAAAAAATCAAGACAGTAAAATTTATTATTAATAATAATTTTAGAACTATCGTCGACTTCGTGATTATCGTCGATTTTAATTTTATATATTTCCATACCATTACATTTACTTACTATTTGTATTAGCTAGCACAAACGAGAAATTAAATGAACAATAATTATTGACGCCAAACTCGAGCCTAAAGTTAGTTAATAGTTCGAATAGTCAATGATTCCTCTTGGGAATTTCCCACAAATATCAAAATATTAGGTGTTGAAATAAACTTAAAAGAAGCGCTTACAAACTGAATACTAATGAAAACTTTGTTTTCATTAGTTTATCTCTAAGCGCAAATTTCCGTAGCCCTTAGGGAGTGTAAAAAAACAAACTAGTTTGGTAAACGATCGTTAGATCTAGCAACCCTGTGGCACAAGAAAGTTTGGAATAACTTTTGGTTCAATAAAATTGTGACATTTACACAGACGTGGCCAACGTCTAGAATAGCTATGGAAGATTCAAAGAAAAGCTGTTTTTTTTTTCTTATGGTCGATCAAACGTGCCTTAATTATATTTAGTTTTAAGAATGAATTTCTCAAAGGAGGTCATCAGAGCCTTAAAATTCACTAAAAAAAAAAGCATAAAACTTCCGCCTTTTGTTTCAGCTTACTTCATAGTCATGTAGTTTACAAAAAAATTTTGAGTGTTACTCGCTTATTTTTGAATTTCTCGCAAAGCTGCACAAGAGTTATCTGCGTTAGCCTTCTCCAATTTAGTAGTGTAAGACTAGAAAGAAAGTAGTTAGCAATCATCTTCCACTCTTGGGCTACTCTTTTGTTAACACTTTATAACGTCCCTAGAGCTGAAAGAGCGAGCATGTTTGGTGGGATGGAGATTCGAACCCGCGCCCCCTCAGATAACTTGTCGACCACCATAACCACCTGGCCTATTGAGTGTCACGAAAATATCATTAAGATTTATTTGTTTTCAAGGTCATTAAACACCATCTGGATTTTTTATTTACAAGTATTATTAAAGCATTAAATTAAATGTTTGCATATATTTTAATATCGAGTCAGTTGTTACTTCCATATATTGGCGCCTGTTTATGTTAATGTTTAATAGGAGACACTGGACAGAGGAGAGTGACGAGAAGATATTTTTTGATTAAAGTAAGTGTTGTGAGCTTGGTGCCTCATTCTGTCCCCTAGTTAAACGTCTATGTGTTGCTTATGTTTAGATATATATTTTAATAAATTTTATCATAAACAACTGATGCAAGTGTTAATGATTTGGAAGTAGTTATCCTATTTTGTATTCACCTATTATTTCTGCAGATGTAGTTCTGAATGGTTTACCGTTTGATAGCTGACAAAGAATATTAAAGTGCCACAATTGAGTGCTTGCGTTACAAATCGGATTTTTCACCTTCTAGTTCTGTGCCCGAAAGTAAGATTTGTTTGGAGCCATACCTGGGTGTGGCAGCTTAGCTTCTCGTATAAAAATATATAGCATCCGCCAAGGCTGTAATTCTTCTACCATGCTTCGATTCAAGTTGCTATTTATAGCCATAGTAAAAACTTAAAAAAATATATTATCGCTGTAAGCACAAAATAAATATCCTACATCGAGAATGAAACAAAAACAAAATTGCAATGTACGTGAGGTTTGGTTTGGTGTGTTTTGAATTTTGCGCAAAGCTACATGAGGGCTATCTGCGCTAGCCGTCTCTAATTCAGCAGTGTAAGACAAGAGAGAAGGCAGTTAGTCATCACCACCTATCGCTAATTCTTGGACTACTCGTTTACCAATGAATAGTGGGATTGACCGTAACATTATAATGCCCCCATGGCTGAAAGGGCAAGCATATTTGGTTTGACAGGGATTCTAGCCCGCTAACCTCGGATTACGAGTCGAGTGACTTAACCACCTAGAAAATCTGTATGAAAAGTTTATGACAAATTTTATAGACGCAATGTAAGAGTTATGTAACATCCTCTCTTAAGAGTACTAAAAAAATGTTTTATAAAATAAATTTTTATACACCTATATAAAATTAGCTTTCAGTTAACTAAATTAAGCTGTACCAGCATTTTGGCCTCCCGACAGCGTCAAGAATACCATGACGTTTGATTTTTTTTTAAATCATTTACCTATAAAATCTTTTAATAACGTTACAAAGTCAAATTAATTAGACAAAGCTTGACTTTGTAACGTTATTCAAAGATTTTATAGATAACTGATTTTAAAAAGAATCAAACGTCATGGTATTCTTGACACCGCTAGGAAACCAAAACGCTGGTACAGTTTAATTATATAACTTCCAATTATTTTGAAATCACGTGTGTCTATCTTAGTTTTGAGTCATTTTATCTGATAACATTCCTTTAAGTAACCTTAAATATAGTTGGAAGTAAGAGTTTTGTTATTTGGTTTAAATAACATGGCATAGCCACTTCCTGAGTTTATATAACCACTGAACAAGAGGAGGACTACCAGATGTCAACACCTGCTGCCCACATTATTGAACAGTAAAATTAACCGTTACAGTTATAACGTCTCTTTAGCTGAAAGTGTGTTTATGTTAAGGGGCATATTGTGACTCGAATCTTGGATTTAGAACTAATTATTTTCTCATATAAATTATTTTTCTGTTTTAAAACATGTAGTAAATAGTAAATGTAGGTGACTTGTACAACCTTTATACTTTGGAATTAAAAATTCTGTTAAAAACAGAAATCTTTATTTAGTGTCTCAAAGACGTTTCTAGTGTTTCTGGAGCTTTAAAAAATTCACTTTTTTAACATAAATAGTTTGGATTATCAAAAGATTTGCACTAACGACGTGTTATACCGTCAAACTCCAATTCTTCAATCAATTATGAACTAATTTGTTGTTCTTTCCTCGCAAATCCTGATCATGTGTGTCAACACACTTTTCACATCGCACAAGATTTGCAGAAATTGGGATTAAAGATGACGTCAATATCTCTCCATAACAATTGTGCATGAATAAAATTAAAATCATTATCGATACAAAATTAAAAATAGTTACTTGTATTTATTTAGCTTTTGTTGTTGTTTTTACATATTCTTGTTAACGTCAAATCACAGTTAAGGAAATGAGTTAAGTGCCTAAACTGGCAAAGCTTAACGGCAAACGTTTTCGTTTTTTTTTATTGTTATTATCTTTATTTTTTTATTTAGTATATTTTGTACTTGAATCATAAATGCATCTAAACAGAATTCCACATCTATTTTTTCCTCTGCCAATAAATCCTTTCCTTGAAATCCAAGTTTCTTTAATCGGGCTGAAGTTAGGTAGTCAAAAAGTAGTTAAATATCATCGGTTTGCCCTTAAGAAAACTACATTAAACTAAACAAAATGGTTCAGTTACTCTCAACTACAGGTGCAGTTGTTTTATTTTTGTCACAATCCTCTTCATTAGTTAATTTTGCCCGGCATGGACAGGTGGGTTACGGCGTTCGACATGTAATCTGAAGGTCGCAGGTTCGAATCCCTGTCACATTAAACATGTTAGTCCTTTCAGCCATGGGGACGTTATAATGTGCGGTCAATCCCACTATCCGTTGCTAAGAGAGTAATCCAAGAGTTGGCGGTGGGTGGTAATGACTAGCTGCCTTTCCACTGGTTTTACACTGCTAAATTAAGAATTGATAGCGCAGATAGCTCTAGTGTAGCTTTGCGCAAAATTCAAGAAAATAAACAAACAAATAGTTAATTTTAAATTACGAATGAGAAATAAATAACATTATTTTTCTTAGGTCTAAGAAACTTTTTTGCTTTTCCAGTAAACATTTATCCCCAGTACAACATATAGACACATATATACAATGTGTGATACTTTTACACACTCTTGATTCAAATTTCCTGATGGATTAATAAATATTGTATTCAGGTTTATTGTTGTCTATCAAGGAAGTTACAAGATCTGCAATAAATAGCTCAATCAGGAAATGTTTTGCAAAGAATAAATCAAACATGAACAACTAAATGTAATGACCCAAGCGCAAATATAAGACGCCAATAAAGACCGTTTATATTTGACTGTGAAAAATGCTGCTATCTCACTCTGTAATAATCATTGTCTTTAATAAATATATAAACTAAATGGTTGCTGGAATAGAGAGAAATCAATTGTTTCACTTCACAAAGATAAAAGAATTGTGTTTGTGCCATATTATCAGGTCAAACAAAATCCCAGGATAGTATCCCCAATCCTAGATTATTTACTTTAGAAATCACTTCTTTTTTGCTTACTGAAATGGAAATTGATTCCCACCTACGTACTTTGATATGACTTGAAAACAACATTAGTGTACTATATTACCTGAACATTGTGAGTTTAAGCTAATGACCACAACCTATATATTCCATGACGAGTTCTATTAGGTAATAAATAATGAAACTAAAACTTAATTGACTGCTTATTAGGAATTTTTGTTTTGTTTTTCTGATGATATTCTTAAAATAATTTCCTCATTTCATCACCAGGTGAGCTTAAAGGAGCTTTACTCGCCCAGTTTTTCATTTTCAATAAAAACTAATCCCCAGTGGTTCAGAGGAAAGTCTGAACCTAGCTTTCAGTATACGTGGGGGGCACAGCAAAGACAGTGGAGTTCGTAACTTCGTACTTAACATTCAAAAATAAAACAGCAAGAAAAAAAACTATAAAAACGAAAAACAACTTATGAAAATTTCCTTAGTGGCTCAATAACTTGAAAGAATTGCGTTTGATATATCACATAATTTATTTTTAATACAGCTTATTAGGTAAAACACACTATATTAAAAATATTTATTTTGACTTATATTCTTCTTTACCTGCTGTGTATTTAAACTATTAAGTCAAGAACCAGTTTTCATACAAATGTAATATGCATATTAAGACCACTAATACCGGAAAGCTAACTCGTCAGTCCACGGTTATTTATCATCACGATTCATTAAAAGTGTGTTTGTGTAACTATGTTTAAATTAGAGCTTAACTCAGCATATATTTTACTTTGAAATGATTCAAGGGTAAAAACAGTGAAGAACTAGAGTGTTATACCATAATCATGGCTTGAGACCATAACATACAATAAATCAGCATCCTGGTCGTTGTTTCTGGAAATCCATTCATGCAAAGATCTTAAAATGTTGTTATCATTGCATATAACTATTCAAAGAAAAAGACTTCAATATTCACGAACATTCTCGATTCATTATTGGTAAACATTTCGTAATATGAAGTGCAACAAACTATAAAAATCATTTTTATTTGTCAGATCTTGTAAACATTGATTTGAAAACTGGTTTTCACATAACTATATTGTGTGTGTCAAAAACCTGTAAAGACGTATTCTTAATAACTACATCGTCTTACCATTTATAAAATATCAATAATCTCTACATAAAAAAATTAAATTAAAATATAAAGAAAAGAATCCGTTATTAGGCTGTCGTATCTAAAACATATATTTATCCCTGTTTACTTTCCGAATTCTATCTTATGTGTAAGGATAGTGGTTCTCCACACCGATCATACAAAATATTCATAGCTGTTACAGCCAATGACTTTATTTGCATGCCCGTTTATTTCTCTAATTGAGATATATGATACTCCAACCGATATGATGTAGAAGTGACTCCTTTGACTTCTCCAGACGAAGACCTTTCCTGATTATGCTGCGTACTGTTGCCTGGGGCTTGAAGACGGTTTATTCCTACTGATTTTTGTGTTTGTGGACTGTCACTTGTTAGAAGTCTCCGAATTTTGTTTACCACAACTGTGGTACAAAGTACTGCACATCTTGTTTTGGATGGTCCAGGTAGCCCAAGTTAATTCATATTCCATTATTTATCAATTTCATCACGTGAAACAGATGTTTCCGTCTTGAAAATCCGACCTAAACAGTCCTTTATAATTTGAGTCTTTAAATATTTTGAATCATAATGACCGTTACATACTCTTCTCCTTTTTTTCTCGAAGGAGACCAAACGTCGGTGACATTGCACTGTTCTACATAATGTTAAGTAGTATTAAAAATAAATGTTTATATATTTCATTGAACTACGACTTTACATAAGCTTTAACATTTATTTATATATTGATAATCGTTTTAATATAGCGTAATCAACCTTTTATATATTCATATGGATTGCATAAAATGATTAATTCAAGCAAAACATTCAATTTAATATCTAACGACATTTACACTTCAAACATTGTTTCATGAGGTCAATGATTCGTATTTGTCTTAATCGGTACAAATATTATCTTAAAATTTATCACACACAAAATGAAAAATAATCTATTATTTTTATAATGTTATTACTTATTCAGAAATCTTAGTGCAGTAATAAATAAAATTAATTTGATATAAAGAATAATTCATAATAATAATTAGTATGTAACCCCATTTACTAGCTAAATATAAAGTTAAGCTGAGGCTAGTTTCATTTTTAGACTATAAATATTGTTTGCTCTTTTGAAAGAAACTTTAGATTATAATTTGAGGACAATAATATCACATCACTTTCCTCTCAACCAAATAAATAAGTTAGTGGAAGCTAAGATTCCCCATCTTTTATCAATAACTAACAATAGGAAAGATAATTGTTTATGAAAAAATATATATATTAAATAAGCTTCTCTCCAGTTTAAGGTATTTTGACACTAAAACAGCGTAATATGAATGATATATTTGTATATGTGGGTACAAGATTTTAAGATAACTTTCCTAACACTTTCTATTTTTCGATATGGTAGCTTATTAATTAAGAAGGGAAGCAAAATGGAATTAAAAACTCATTAATTAGTTACCAAACATCCTACCTGATCTTATTTCGGGTCCCTACTAAGAGGTGCATTATATAAAACCTCCTAGAATAGGTTCTACATAATAAATACAATATTTTATATTTTCCTTTCAGGACTGATAAAACACGACTGAAAACGCGTTTGACACGAGAATGCTCAACATTTTCAACTTAACAAGTTTCCATCGGTTAATTTTAATTGCCTTTCACATTTACTATGATAAGTCAGTGTCAATTGATCTCTAGACAAAACAGATCTGAAAAGGCCTTGCTACTTGTTTGAACGTTTTACACTACAAATCTTAGTTGTTTGTCACCGGGAACGGTGAACTTGTAGAATTACGGAATAACATTGGAAGCAGATAGGTATACAAGGAAAAGTATGTGGAATATATAGTATGAAGATATTTGTTTATGGTTTACTTGCATGAATGCATAAAAAAACCCACATTATTTACCAAAGTTATGGTACTGCTCTATTTTAACTTGGATGTAAATCTTATGGCACATTACTGCGTAGGGTTTAGAAAGATTAGCACCAGGTACAAACATTTGAAGTCAAATTGCTGTAAGATATGAATATCATGGATTTATAAAGAGAATTGGCTACTGGATACGGTATTATTGAACGAGTGCTTAAGACATTTTGATCTGCTGACTCTCATACAAATTTTCAGAATGTATGTGTTGAAGAAATGGAGTAATACTGATGAACGATGTGGACTATCAGCCTACATGCTCGAAGTCTCTTCCTTGACCGTGTTAACTTTGAAATATTCTGTGAAACTAGGCTCATGTAAACTCTGAAATGTGTTGTCTTGAAACAAGACTCTTTGCCTATTTAAATTCGTTCCACACTAACGAATTTCCCGAACTATATTTACTCTACAAAAGGAACTCCATGACCTTGGACGAGCTGAAACCCATAATTAGTTCACTATTGTCATTTGTTCTGAAAGTGCCTAAAGCGTCGAAACTGGAGTGAAGAACAGGGGAAAATTACTATATCAGGATGACTAAAAGTTATACAGCTGTATTTTTTTTTTTTGGATGTGGAGAATGTATTGAAATAGATCCACGTTGTTTCAGTCGTATGTACTGGAGATAATATCTCTGTTATAGTTTCACTAAGATGAAATTAATCTACTGAGTAATAGTTAAGAGCATACTGTGACATTTAAAAAATCTTGCGCTTCTTGGATTGGTATGTTCTTGTTAAGGTTTGTTTTGTTTGTTTTTGGAAATTCGCACAAAGCTACTCGAGGGCTATCTGTGCTAGCCGTCCCTAATTTTGCAGTGTAAGACTAGAGGGAAGGCAGCTAGTCATCACCACCCACCGCCAACTCTTGGGCTACTCTTTTACCAACGAATAGTGGGATTGACCGTGACATTATACACCCCCACGGCTGGGAGGGCGAGCATGTTTAGCGCGACCCTCGGATTACGAGTCGCACGCCTTACGCGCTCGGCCATGCCAAGCCACAAGACTAAAAGGAAGGCAGCTAGTCATCACCACCCACCGCCAACTCTTGGGCTACTATTTTATCAACTAATAGTGGGATTGACCGTAACATTATAACACACCCACGACTAAAAGGGCGAGTATGTTTGACGTGACGGGGAAACAAACCTGCGACCCTCAGATTACGAGTCAAACGCCTTAACCCATCTGGTCATACCAGGGCCATAAATGTTTGTTTTTCGTGTATTTTGCATCTGCGTTTAACATCCCGCTTTGAAATCAAATCACCTTTTGAATTTGTTCTCGCCATTAACGCCCTTGACCACACCAAACATGCTCGCCCTTTCAGCCGTGGGGGTGTTATAATGTGATGGTCAATACCACTATTCGTTGGTAAAAGAGTAGCCTAAGAGTTGGCGGTTGGTGATGATAACAAGCTCCTTTTTCTTTAGTCTTGCACTACTAAATTAGGGACTGCTAGCGAAAATAGCCCTCGTGTAGCTCTGCGTAAAATTCAAACCAAACCAAACCCTTAATCCTTCAGTTAAAAGCGCTGGCCTGGCATGGCCTAGCGCATTAAGGCGTGCGCTTTGTGATCTGAGGGTCGTGAGTTCGCGCCCGAGTCGCGCCAAACATGCTCCCCCTCCCAGTCGTGGGGGTGTTATAATGTGATGGTCAATACCATTATTCGTTGGTAAAAGAGTAGCCCAAAAGTTGGTGGTGGGTGGTGATGACTAGCTGCCTTCCCTCTAGTCTTACACTGCTAAATTAGGGACGGCTAGCACAGATAGCCCTCGAGTAGCTTTGTGCGAAATTTCAAAACAAACAATCAGTTAAAAGCGACATCTAACACGTCTAGAGTAAGGCAGTAAGAAACAAGCGTGTAATGGGTTTATTCTCTTGAAATTTTTACACGTTTTACAGCAATTTCTGTAGACTGAATCGGAAAATATTTTCCCATATTATCCAAAAGGTCATATGTACTTTTACATAACCGAGTCATTTTTATTGAAATTGAGTCAAGTTTTGTTATATTTAAATGTTGAAAATCACTGGTTATAGATTTCTCTAAACCACTCGTAACATGAGAGTCTTATCTATCGTTCTAGATTCCGTGAGAAACATACTGCCAGTATATAAAACGTTAAAATATTATACGATATGTCATTTCTGAATAGTATTTCTTGGTGCGTCGCTATGGCAACAAGATGCTGTTTAAATGGCCCATACACATACCTATAACAACATCATAGTCAACAACAAAAAAATGATAATAAATTCAAAGAAACAGCAAACTATAAAAAATTTACACCACTGCACACCATATATTCCTAATATTAGCGAAAAATAATCAACATTTGGAAAAACTTACAACAAAATCCAACATTCTAGTAAACACTAAATTTATTCGAAAACCACGTGCAAAACTAAAGTCCATCTTATGTAAGAACTTTACTGATAATCATAACATCAACATTATATATAAAATACAATGCAACAACTCCCACGACTTCTATTTTAGAGAAACAAACAGAAAAATAGATACTAGATTCAAAGAACAAAAAAAAACCTTCACATGTTTTTGAACACTGTAAATAACATCACTATAGAAAACACTCAGGTTCTAAGTAGAGAAACAAATACAAACAAACCCAAAATCAGTGAAGCCCTACTTACACAAGAACTCCAACCAAGATTAAACCAACATAAAAACACCTTTATAACTATATTAATCAATAACTTAACACCTAATTGCAATGTTCTTACAGTCTCGTATCTATTTACACTCTCGTTCTTAAGACGTATGACCTGCAACGGTCAGTTGCAAACTCTCTTTAGTAACCGGAAGATGACCTGAGAAGGTCAAAACCGTTTTCTGTACTTCATTTTAAATTATATTTAAAATATATATTCTATTATATTTGAGGTAAATGTGCTGTAAAGAAAAAAAGGCAAAACATTAAAAAATTCGTCAAGAAAGCGTATTACCCGTATTTTGTAATAAAACGTGGGGACAAAGACAAATCATGAGCTCTGCACATATTTTGCACTGTTTCTTTCGAAGAGCTGAGACAATATATAACTAAAGGTAAGGAAAAGTCTTTGCCTTTTGGAAATGGTCTAGCATTAGCCTAAAAATCATAAAGGTGGCTGTTGTTTTTGCTCATGTAACCTCCAAGGCTACAACATTCGAAATAAAAAGAAAGTTTCTGGTCTGAACCTTCAATCTTCCATAGGACTTGCTGCTCATTGATCTGATGTACCTGTATCTACTTTTAATACAGTTTCATCTTATGCCAGTAGAAATATGATAGGGATTGTTTTCAATCTGAAACGTCTGGTGACAATAATTTTTCACGCAAGGCAAACTTAATGATTTGGTGAGAGCTTTAGATTTCCCAAAAGTCCTAAATTACGAAAATATTGTCAATAACTTGCTTCATAAATTCAGAGTTCGATTGTAATATCAGATTAAAAATTCATTTCTTACACACTTATATCGATTATTTTCTTCAAACGCTAGGTGTCGTTAGCAGAAAACAAGGAGAAAGGTATCACAAAGACATCAATCAGGTAAATGGATAAATGGATATCTTGTATCAGGTAAGGTAGAACATGACCATGGCGGCTTATTACTTCTGGTCATTGAAACAAGGCATTCCAGATGCAATACATAAAAGAAAGACCACAACATGTTGATTTGAGATTAAATGGCGAAGATTTACAAAACAATGAGGATGAATGAGGATGAACAATGGTATGATATCACGTTCTTTCCTTCTATTTAGTCTGTATTGTTGTTAACAAACAGAATAATAAAAATGTTCATTGTAGTAAAAGAAATAATAATTTGATCTAAGTAAGAGCTTTTCACTTCCATATTTGTAAAAAAATCCTCACCTAGTAGAAAAAAAAATGTTGTTATCGAAATCCTTGTACGTGAATCATGGAAAGTCCATTGTTAAAACCAAAACATCTTTTTTGAAGTTTGAAATTCACAGGCCTTTTCAGTAAAAATACTATCTCCTCAACAAGTCGCAACTATGCTTGATTGTACTTAAGCACAAAGCTACACGAAGGGCAAGATGTGCTCTTTCCATGACGGGTGTTAAAACCCTGTTTTTAGCGTTGTAAGTCCTCGGACATACCGCTGTGTCACCGGAGGGAGTGGGGAACTATGTTTGAATTATATCTAATAATAGTTATACTCCAGAAGTTTTTATATGGAAGTGCTAAACATTTATATGACCTCAGCTTGAAACATAACACGCAGAATAATTTAGGAAATGTTTGTGTCATTTTGATCCTCCTGAGATTCTGGTAAAGAAGATAAAACTGAGAGAATGTTGAAGTTTTAGTGACTGAAACTTGAATTATTGAAAAGCAGGTTGACAACAGCATGTCTTCTGTTAGAGAAGCAGATAAGTATAGTTAACACGTGTTTCTAAGCTTTATTTCTCTAAATATAGACGCTCTGAAGGAAGGTTTTCAAACATACACTTTGAAATCCATCAATATGGTCTGCACTCTGTTCGCTTGCTTTGCTCTCCAACGTAGAACCTAATTATTACATACAGTCTTAGTGCCTAAAAACCTCCAGAAAGATAAGACCTGCAAACAATCCCGCGAACGACACGAGTTGGTGTCAGACACGTGGAATATAATAGGCGTGAATCCTCCTGTATGCTGGTCAATGACCTGAATTTAATTGACTTTTATCTGCAGTTTAGAGCAAGGTCGTCCCGATTTCTTTATTTCGTGCATTGAGGAGGTAATGGAAGTAGACCAACTTTTGTTCTGATTGAAGTATTTTAAAATGTAAGAAAAACCAACTAGGAAGATCCTAAAATCTTTAGTACTCCATGTTAACTTATAAGTGTAAGCTCGTTCTGGGATATTGTTAGGTATCACAATATATATATATACATACATAGACCAATAAAAACTGTTACCAAATAAAATGTCTTCTCAAGCCTGAAATAAGTTACTGCTCAGTGAAAACATTTCCAGTATAATAAAAAAATATGTAGATGTTAAATAAGGTGAAAATAAGTTTAAATATTTTTAGTAGTCTATATATAATCCTGTATATTCTTTTTAAAGTTTAAAACGAAATCAAGCGCAAACGTTTGAACCGAACGATAAAATTTGTACTGAAGCTACCAACAGTTTAAGTAGCAAACTACAATTTACAGTTTTCATAGCAGAAGAAAAGTGCATTACAAAACTGTTCAATTCAAATGACTGATAAATATATCTTATTCCAATAATTGTTATTTCTTAGACTCAAGTTTGAGTTCCTGTTACTCGTTGTTTTGTTTTTCACATTCTTCCCTGAAAAATCTTAGAAAATAGCCAGTAGATGGCACAAGGATAACTCAGAGCTTATGATTAAATTACTGGTAAATACCAGTAAAATTTGAGTTTAAAATAAAATATATGGATAGCTACATATTTAAAGTTTCATTTAAAAGACCATTTTTGGTTGTTTCTTTAGAATTTTCGCTTAAAGCTAAAAAAGGTTAACTGTCCATATTTGACTCTAATTATAAGCTATGGTATATATCAGGCAACTAGTCAACCATTATACTACTCGTCTCTTTGGTCACTCTGGTCATCAAATAGTGAAATATTACCATCCTCTTAAAACACACTCCCAACCACAAAGTTAGGAGCAATTTTTTGCTGCAAGAGAACGCGTATCTAAATCCTCAGTTTTACAGTTCAAGCTCACTAAACACTTGACAATGTCCAGATTCTTTCTCTTTTTTTTTCCACTGTGTCGTTATATATTGTTATTTAGTTCAGTGCCAGGGTTGTACTGGTTTTGTAGCTATAAAAACACGTTTATGGTGACATGAAAACTTATTCATTTCAACACTCAGTTAATTAAAAAATTCAGAACGCATCGTTCTTTATAAAATATTTCAGCCTTAGGATTTCTTTGTTTTCATCAATAAGATAAGTCACGCTATATTCTGCATGTTATTTAAATAGGACCTGTAAAGTTTATTAAAAGCTATTTTAGTGCCTGATATTATCTTATCATTTTAGTTCAGGGAATACTCCGAAACTCAATGTTAAAAAATTATAGAAGACACCCGACTGTATTTTTATATTTATAACTGGCGTGATGAGATCTCAATTTAAATGCTTTCGTTCAGAAATTTAATGGTTTGGTTTGTATTTCACGCAGAGCTACACGAGAGACATATGCGCTAGCTGTCCTTAATTTAGCAGTGTAAAGCTAGAAGGAAGTCATATAGTCATCACCACTCTCCTCCAACTCTTGGGCTACTCTTTTATTAGCGAATAGTGGAACTGACCGTAACATTATAACGCCCCCAGGGCGAGCATGTTTGGTACGACGGGGATTGGAACCCACGACCCTAAAATTACGAGTACTGTGCCTTAACCACCTTGCCACATCATGCCGAGTAATTTAATAATTACCATATTACAATATATTACATATTGTTTTTGTTTTTTGAATTAAGCACAAAGCTACACAATGGGCTATCTGTGCTCTGCCCACCACGGGTATCGAAACCCGGATTTTAGCGTGTAAGTCCGCAGACATACCGCTGAGCCACTAGGGGGCTGAAAATAAGGAATAAGTAAATCTACAATTTCAAGCAATTTTCGTTTTACTTAGTATGTTATTATTATTTATAAAGTAACATGTTAGAAGAGAAACGATGTTTATACGTACACTTTTTATTTGTTTTTATATTTATAAATTACTTACTGAATAAATATTTGCACTTTAAACAGTCTTAAAAACTAACAATTTAATTTAATAGCCTTCTGTAGTGCAGTTCTAACACTGTTAATCACAGCCGTGGCACAGCATAATGGTTAAGTCACTTTTTTCGCAATATGTGGATTCGAATCTCAACTGCCTTTTAAACAGTAGGAACTTATATTGTGATGTTTAATTCAATTTTTCTTTACTACAAGAAGGCCTGGCATGGCCAGGTGGCTAAGACACTCGACTCATAATCCGAAGGTCGTGGGTTTTAATCCCCGTCACACCAAACATGCTCGCCTTTTCAGCAGTGAGAGGCGTTATAAATGAAACTATCGCAGTTCCCTTATTTGTCATAATTGCTATACTATCGTAGTCATGTATGAGACTGAAAACACAAGATGTTAATTCCATCAAATTTTACTTCTCCATCTCCTCTGACCTACTGCCTTCATCTTCAGGTAACCATATCTTATTCTTCCTTTCAGCTTGACTAATAACATCATCATTTCCTCCCTTCCATACTGTCAGTTTCCTTTCATTCTTCATTTTAACGATTTTTTTTCACTAATCACTGACTAGATGTCCAACCTTTTTCTTATTTTATTCTTTCTCTCCTTTTTGCAGTTAAGATATTTTCTTTAATATCATACTTAATACTTCTTCATTCCTACTATTTTCTGTCCAAATTGTTTTTCATCATTCGCTACTAAATCAACGTTTCAGCTGTTTGTGTCGCCACAATCCACACATACGTTTCTAATCAATCTCTTCTTCAATGTTGTATTGAATTCCTCTATTAACAGAAGCATCTTTTTTCCTAATGCTTCATTTGTCTACTGTACTTGATCTTATTTCCTTGTAGCGTATTACACATACTGTTATAATGCTTCTCACTTCCCCTAACGTAAAAAGCAGTTGCACTTCATTCAGTTTTTGTCTTTCACTAGACTACTTTTCACATTTATTTTCACTGAGTGAGAAATCAAGCAGATAGTTCTATAGTCTTTACCGAATTCACTTTCTTCTGCAGGTGTATCACGACAGTCTGTAAAATCTTCAGGTGATTTTTTTCTTTTTAAATTTATTTTATTACATTTTTTCATTAAATTTTACTCATCACCTACTTATTTATTAACTCCGCTGTCCTCATTTGGGTATAACAAATATACGTCTACATTTAGTAATGGTGTGGCCTCATAAATACAGTTTGGGAAGGCAATAAGCAACTAGACTCCCTCATTACTATTCAATAAAAGAATTGTAAAATTAAGAATTATCTTTATTCTCAGATGTTTTTAACAACGTCTATTTTCCAAACACTGTGCACAATTCAACCGTGAACGTTGAAGATTCATTATATTTGATATTAGAATTATTTTCTTCGTCTATACGCTTATACTAAACCACATAACACAAACAGCAGAACTAATATCACCCGTCCGTAACTCCTTATGTTATAATAAAATAGGTTACACAAATAAAGTCTAACTTGTTTCTTATTTTTGTGCATTCCTGAGAACTCTCTTAGTCAGAATGTATAAACAGAAGCACTTTTACACACACATCTCGTAAGAAAGACATAATATTTTTATTTGTTTTTTTTAAATTACGTAACAATGACCATTTTTCTTTATTAGCTGAAGTTCCATGAAGAAATTATGGACGAGTGCTTAAATTCCAAGTGATTGTATACATATATTATACATTATGAACATAAATTGAACTTTCACGCACATAATTATGTGTGTGCTCTCATACTTACCAAAATTTAACGTATTATTAGCTGTTCCATGAAAGCGTATAATCTGGATTAAATTTTTCCTCTTCCTATTTATTTATTAGAGTAATCTTAGAAATAAATTGACCAAATTCACTTTATTGGCTGACACATTTCGGTTTTGATGACGAAGGGACTTCTCACGACTGCTCACATATCTATAAATAAAAAGTTCCAACCGTTTTTATGCTTAACTAGGTCTTAATCCGTTTCACACTTCATCAGATGCTTGTGATGCAAATCGACTTCCTTGTCACAGCACATATCCCGAAAAATTTAATTAGGTACAATTGAGGGAAATCGAAATTTATAATTTGACCACACCCATCGGTTATATATATTTTTAAAACATAAATTTATTAGAGCGCAGTAGGCTATCACAAAACAGGTATTGTCATTCTTGATTGTCGTTCTGAGATACAAGTACTCTCATTGAACAAGATGGCGCTGTGTCATCATATTACTACATAAAGTATATTTTTCACTTCTGAGTCACAACATAAAATCTTGACTTTTGAACCCGGGCTGGGACCTTGACCGCTGAGCGATATATAAATTTATGTAAGCACAATATGTGACCTATAAACCATCATGTCCACTAAGTAACATCTGGGACTTGAAAATCTGAGATTTTGACTAAGTAGCAATTACGACCTCGATCTCAGAATCAACATGTGGACCTAGCTGTATATATACATAAAACAGTATGTCGATCATACTATATCTGTTATATTCAGAGTTTTGTTTTTGTTTTGCTTTGTTTTTCAATTTCGCTCAAAGCTACACAAGGGCCATTTGCACTATCCGTCTCTAATTTAGCAGTGTAAGACTTGAGAGAAGGCAGCGTGTTATTATCACCTACCTCCAACTCTTTGGCTACTGCTTTACCACTGAATTAGTAGGATTGACCGTTACTTTATAACGCCTCCACGGCTAAAAGGTCGAGTATATTTCGAATGACGGAGATTCATAACCGCGACCCTCAGTTTAGGAGTCTAGCGTTCCAGCCACCTGGCCATGCTGGGCCATTATATTCAGTGTTGACAAGGCCTTTCGCCCAATTCCAGGGCTTATCAGACTAATTAGGATACGACAACCAAAGTAGCGTTACTTACATTATCCAGTTGTATGAAGAACTATTAAGGTGTGAACAAAGCTAAGCTAGTAAAATTTAAGTTCTATCAATTACTCATGAGTCACTTAGAACGCAGAATTATGACAAGGATTAATAAAAATATTATTTATTTATTGTAATATCTATTGTTAATTTTATTTGATTTACCCACCATTCATGAGAATTGGAGAACCAACAAGCTGATATTATTGTTTCTTGAGCAACCACAGGGTCAACGGCAGAAGACTACAGTAGCAATTTTATGAACTTATTACATCATCTTCGAGACATCTGTGACAACAAGTGAGTAAGGTGAAGTCTGTGAGTCTGCCATACAATACAAAAATAAAATAAAAATATGTGAAATTATCTAGTTCTTGTACAGAATCTTTCAAATACTTTACCTTCTAATCAGTTAAGTCGGAAGGAAAATTCATTTCAGTTTCAGTAATCTTAGCCTGCTTCTGGTGTTTTTACTGTTGCTACATCTTTTGGTGGCAGCAAAAAAACGGTTTTTCCATCTGTAGAAGTCCATTTTCTCAAGATGGAAAATGCAGACCTAAATCCTCGCGGACTCTCGGTCTTTTTGAAGTCCCTTGCCATACGATGACGGACCTGGGAGAGACAGGTGGCTAGGGCGCTCCACTCGCAATCTGGGAGTCACGGGTTCATATCACTATCACACCAACCATGTTCGCTTTTTCAGTTATAAGAGAGTAATAATGTGACGGTCAATTCTACTAATTAATTGGTGAAAGAGTAGCCCAAGAGTTGACAGTGGGTGGTGGTCATCTGTTGCCTTCCCTCTCGTTTTACATTGTTAAATTAGGGATGGTTAGCGCAAACAGCCCTTGTAAAACTTTGTGCAAAATTCAAACCAAAGGATTCCCCTACAGTGAGAGATCTATAAAAGTTCTTTTCTAGTGTGTGTGTAGAAACACACGTTTAGATGTGCATTAAATGATGAATTTCATGAATAGGGAATATTATTTCATACAAACATAATAATCGTCGTCGTGAAAGGGGCTGACCAACAATTTCTTACATTTTTAGTTAGAAAGGGTATGGCAGTGACGTACTGGACATCTACTCTTTAACCTATCTAAGACAATGAGTATATAAAGACACATAACCAGAAGACAAATTACTGAAACTATTGAATAGTCTTCTTATTAACCTAGACATAATAATAATAATTCATGCCTATATGCACTTGAAATTCCTTCAGACTTATTTTTTCCAACACTACATTTATTAAAAGTACGAGAATACACACTAAACAAAACCCATCTTGTTCTGAGTGTACCTGCTTATTTAAGAACTAGTGCTTAGATGTTATAGACGTGTTTTTTTTTCAGGGACGAGCAGAATTTTACGGGAAGAGGGGAATTATTTTGAAATGGTGAATTGAATAAAGCAATCATTTACATGTGCTAAATGAATAAAGATTGTTTGGAATTTCGCACAAAGCTACTCGAGATCTATGTGTGCTAGCCGTCCCTAATTTATCAGTGTAAGACTAGAGGGAAGGCAGCTAGTCATCACCACCCACCGCCAACTCTTGGGCTACTTTTTTACCAACGAATAATGGGATTGACCGTCACATTATAACGCCCCCACGGCTGGGAGGGCGAGCATGTTTCGAGAGACGCGGGCGCGAACCCGCGACCCTCGGATTACGAGTCGCACGCCTTACGTGCTTGGCCATGCCGGGCCATGAATAAAGAAAGAATTGTGTTTCTCATATCCAGGGTAGAATTCAAGTACCCCACTTGTCTCCCCCTACGGACACCCACGTATGTTAGTTCAACGATATTATGCACAAAAGTCCATAAGATTAGGACATGAAGCTAGTAAAAATAAAATTCGAAAAGTGCAGAAACATGCTATGCCTAATTTACTATGTAATTCGTAGGAGTTGAATAAACTGACCTAACTCGTCTATTATCATTGCTTAATCTTGACAGATATTGAAAGGATTGCGGAATAATCAATATAATAACAATGTGTCTTGTCTTTCATTGTCGTGGAAATTCTTTCGATCAAATACGTGCTGTCGGTTGCACTGTAAAATCGTAACGTGTACGTGTGACGCTCAGAACAGACGCAGGTTCCAGTTTTATATAAATCCAGTAAAAAAGGAATACGAAAATAACGCTTATTGGTTTTTCAAAGAGCTTAAAACTCAAATCACACACAGCTACTAAGTAAGTAATTGCATTTTGGAGAACGCACCTTCTTAATGAATTGTTCAATCTACAAGTGATTTATCTATTTTAACTCATATATTATAAGTGTCGCTACACTGTAGATTAGGATACTTTGAGACTTACTATAAACAGTTACAACACCTGCTAGGAGTGTGTAACTAAAAGCTAGAGATAGTATACCGACACCCTGTAAACACTGTTACAACACGTTCCAGAGCTATATGTTTAGTAGCTTCAGGTATATGTACCTTCACTTACTTTACACTGTAAACACTATTACAACACTTGTCTCAAATGTATTTACCAAATAACCTGATAGTATCAAGACCATCGCTTATTCAAACTTTTTATTAATATTCATATATAAGTAAATCATGTGAAAAACATTTTAAAGTAACAGCTGTATAATAATGATACTTAAAGACGAGTATTCTGTATTTGACAAAATTAGAAAACAAATTAAATATCTTTATTTTGCCTTTAAAAACAGTTTGAACATAAATTGTCATAGTTAGGGCAAGATTATTGTATTTCTTTTCTTTTATACTCATTAATAGTAGTTTTCAGTATAAATTATTTCTATCGGTTCTGTTCGTGTGTCAGAGAAACACTGAATGTGTTAGGTGGTTTCCACTCACTATAAATTATGTACATTTCTCAGCTTCTGAACAGCACTGCCGGATTGTTTGTACAATGTGGAGTCTAATCACCAATATTGTTGGATTTTTTCCTTTAACTCCTTTCTATTAAATAAGTTTCTTTGAAAAGCAACAAACGCTTCTAATATTTTTTCTCTGTAAAATTTATTTGCTCGAGATTTTACAAGCATCAGTTAGTAAAAAAACTGCTTGTGAAAACGGGTCATAAACTGGGGAAAGAGTAACTGATGTGTAACTGTGTATTTCAATAAAACCCATAATATTCAGCAACATTAAAGAGTTTAGACTTTCACCAGTGAATTCATTTACTGGTTTATTTTTGGAAACTTTGTGGAAGTTTCGCCAAAAGCAAAATTACATTTATTATAATACAGTTGATGATTTTTAGTTAGGATAATAACCCTAGGATCGAACGTTAGTCACAACGTGTCTAAAGTTTCTAAAACAACTATCTATATATAAAGCTGTCTTATATTATACACTGCGCTCACGTATAGGTCAGACGTTATCTCTATCCATCATACACTTTTTGAAAATTGTTTCTCTTTTGTCACTATAGTCCGGAGCGCAGCGCTGACTGGCAGGTTCTAATCGGTTAGAGGATGTGAACACTCGCTCCCATTACATTTAAACGACATTATAATGCAGTGGTTTCTTTCTGGCTAAAAACCAGAACCATCTGGCCTTCCCTACTTTTTCGCAGAGCTACTCCACAATGTCATTGCTCTCTAGTATATTAGTGAATCAGTCCCAAATTATTCAGAATTGTTAGAGAAATACGTGATAATTTAAACTATAATCGATTATCTTTGTGTGTTTTAAACATCCATTGTGTAAAGGTTATTGACTAAATGGATAGCAAACAGACACTTTCTTCACTTATGAACTACGACAATAATTTCTTCTGTTTTAAATCTGTACCAGCTTCACCAGTTGTTCGTTTATCAGTTAAAAATCAATTTTAGTTATAAAAGTAGGAGTTAAAATTCATCTAGCATTTCTCTTCATATTTTGCATCAACTACACATCAATAGCACACAAGAATGAATATTTATATTTCTTTGTTTCGCACATAAAATTATATTGTTGTTAAGATATTAGCTATGAACTAATGGATCTTCATGTACTATACGCGGGTGACTGAGATTATTTTTTAAAGTGTGAAACTAGAATTTCAGAGTTTTATCAAATATTCGATAAACGACACATTTTTATTCACAATATGTTTGCGATGGACTCAGCAGATAGCCCGATGTGGTTTTGCTATGAGAAAAAACACACACACAATATGTTCCCGACAGGCCGTGCTTCAAATATGAAGTGTCTAAGAAAAGAAACAAAACAACCCACTTTAAGGATATAAACTTTAATTGGCACTTGCTAATGTAAAAACAAAACAAAAAAACAAAACAAAAACTTTCATGCACAGCTAATATACTGAGACTTACTTAATCTACGTGGAAAAACATGATATTAAATTAAGCCACCACGTGACACGCACTGGGAAATGGAATTTTGGTGATGTTTCTAAACGAGAGAATCATGGTACTGATATCTCTATCAGTCTTATCAATGTTGAGATACTGAAGATCCTTGTCCTACCTTGACACTTAAACTAGTTGTCTGCGGATCAACAAACGAAGCGTTAAAAATAGGTCAGTGACAAAATCTGGTTAAGAACGTGAAACAAGAAGCTATTACAAAAAGAGAAATAACAGTAACTCAAGAACAAAACGTAACGCATAAACACCGATAGTTATGCATGGCTGGGCAAACCAATGAACGATTCGAATAGGAAAAGCTCAAACATAACGCTACTAAATTTTATATCGAGAGAAACAAACCAGCAACAACAGGGACGAAACGTTTGATTAGTTTTGCTCCAGTTAAACTGTAAAGAAATATCTATTTCTATCTCACATACAGACTGGTCGTTTCAAACGCCCGTGGCGTAAGGTATGTAGGTACAGCGTTCCATCTGTTGGTTTTTCTTGTTTCTTTCTTCGGATCAGAATACAGTTAACGGATTTAGAATACACCGAATCTGTGAAATTATTTTACGTGAGATGAGTTTGAAGCTAAGATACAATTGAAACCTTAATATAGCCCATTGTAGTTAAATGCTTGACAACTTTGACGCTGAAAAAATATTAAACATTGCACGTGCACTGTATTTCACTTAGTCGAAACCGAAATACTTTCTTTTTGAAAGCGATCCTGTGGGAGTAAAAAAAAGTTGGTTAACAATTTAGCTTAGATACCATTTTGTTTTGGTCCGATATGTCCGAATGGTTAGAGCGCTTCACTCGCAACCTGTGGGTCACAGATTCGAATCTCTGTCCCACCAAGTATGCTCGCCCTTTCAG
Source organism: Carcinoscorpius rotundicauda (assembly GCA_011833715.1). Taxonomy (NCBI): domain Eukaryota; kingdom Metazoa; phylum Arthropoda; class Merostomata; order Xiphosura; family Limulidae; genus Carcinoscorpius; species Carcinoscorpius rotundicauda. The sequence continues at coordinate 108,965,004 of CM022393.1, forward strand.
CGGTGGGGGTGTTATGACATAGTAATCATTTCTGCTATTCGTTGGTAAAACAGTTTGTGATGGGTAGTGATAACTAGCTGCCTTTCTTCTAGTCTTCCACTGCTGAAGTAGGAGCGGCTAACGCAAATAGTTCTCGTGTATTTTTGCGAGAAACAAACAAACCATTTCCTTTATTTAATATCAATAAAAAACCCGCGCGTAAATAAACCGTTACATGGGAATAGAAGAAACGCATAATTGTACTTCAACATTCATATTAAAATACATATTTGTAAAAAGCAGAACAAGAACGACTCCACCTAGCTATGTTGGGCCATAACAGCAGATGAAGCGAGAGGGAAGATTTTGCCATCACATTCACGTTAGAAAAGAAACTGAACAATTTGCGGGAATCTGTTCTCTATCCGCCATTGAGAACGGGAACTATGGAATTTACCGGGAGACATTTAATGTTGATAGCAGTAAAGTGATAGGTGGAGTTTTCTAACTTTCCTCTCATCTACCGATAAGCGTAAAATTGGCAGATTGTTATGAAGTAGATGAAATACAAAAACAAACAAACAAAAAACAACTTACTGTTACTTTTTTGTCATTATTATTGTCTTTATGCATGTTTTCCTTATGTTACGTATCCCGTACTCTGTTAATCTCACTCAAGCCGAGAAGACCTTTAGTTTTAAACACGTGGCTTACTACTAAGCGCTACTAGATGACCCTTTCATCTCAGTTGGTAAAAGACCCTCCTACAAGAGACCTTGAGTTGAAATAATAACATTTAGGTAATATATTATCACAGCGAAAATTAGTTTTTAAAGTATTGCATTTCATCGTGGTAAAGCTATGATGGCTGAACCGTTTTTTAAGTATTTTTTACACGAAGAGCTTAGACGAGTGGGACTATCGTTATTTAAATCAACAGTAAAGATGATAATAAATAAAAAACCTGCTTTAGAAGTTTAAACACCAATCATTGTTAACATGTACCGTTTTATTAAATTTGTTATTGTATGTGTATTTGGTATACTTTGAATTTAGCGCAAATCTACACGAGAACTATTTGCGCTAATTGTTCCTAAATTAGCACTGACATATTAGAGGGAAGGAAGCTAGCCAGCATCACTCACCGCCAACTGTTGGGCTACTCTTTTATCAATATAATGGGATACACCGTTATTTTATAATGTCCCAACAGCTAAAAGGGTAAGCAGATTCGGTGACGGAGACTCGAACCCGCGAGTGACTAAAAGAGTGACTTAAGCAGCTATTTTGATGATAGAAATAAAAGATATCTTGTAACTTTGTTATACATGCATTAGCCAGTTGAGATATCTGTACTGCATCAAATGTGTTTTTAAGATCTTTCCATCCTTGATCAAAAACTTCGTGTAAGCTCTTGGGATCTCGTTATAAGTTTATTGCTAAAAGAACCAATCACACTGAGTCGTGTACAATTTCTGAACTTCTGGGTATTCGTATTTCAACTTTCTAGTGTGATGAAATTATGGTACAAAAACAAAAAAGAAATTCGGGTTTATTACACTATGACAATTTCTCAACTACAAGAATCAATAAAACTATGTATATATATATATATATATACATACATAATTTTGTTTAATAGTTGAAGTCAAACCACTGATACGTTTATTATGCTGAAACATATCCAAAAATAACAATTTATGATGTTAATGACTCGACTTTGGTTCTTATCCAGCAGAACTGTAGAAAATATAGAAAATATTGGTGAAGGAAACACCTAAAACATTAGATGTAGTGAACTACAAAAAAAAAAAGATATCGATCAAAAAGTATTTTAATAAGTAGCCTTCTGTAATTACAAGGGTCAATGAAACAAATGAAATGATCATAATTGTACTCGAGCTTAAACCAATGCAAAAACATGCAGTTAAAAATAAAAAATTAGGTGCAGGAAATTATACCTCAAGTTTGGATGTGCATGTTAAAATACACATTTTAATCTTATTTTTAGGTTTGTGCATAAAAGTGTCACTATAAACCTTGAAACTGAACACTTGATGCACTGGACCTGCCCCCCAGTGACTCAGCGGTATGTCTGCGGACTTACACGTTAAAGTCCGGGTTTCGATACCCGTGGTGGGCAGAGCACAGATAGCCCATTGTGTAGCTTTGTGCTTAATTCAAAATAACAAAAATAACAAATAGCACTGGACCTAAATAGGGTTATGTTATAAAAGATGACGTAATAAGTTTGTGGATGAAATTGCGTAGAGTTAAACAACGTAGTTCTTATTTCCACGCAAGAAACGTGGTTGCGCTCCAAATACATAAAACTATGTGAAAAACTAAATTATTAAATTTTCGCTTCTTATAATTCGTGACATATGTTTCTTTAATGAGCATTTAAACTGGTTTAAAAATCTGTCTCAGTGATATTATGTCATCTTTTTTTTTTTTTCACAAGAACACGAAAGCCAGCACTCGTGTCAACGACAAAAAAAACATTTGAGATGTTCCTCGCACTAAGGCGTGCACGAGGCGCGGTACTATCTAGATAGTAAGGTCACCGACGTTCTATTCTTGCAAATCTAGTGTATGAAATAATTTAGGGCAAAAATTGACAGAACGAATGAGAAAGAAACAACTATGCTAAAATCCTCGCCAAATATGTTAGTTGTTCATTACCTTCGTATACAAAGACGTCGTAATAGTTCTTAGTCTCCAACCAATAAGCTGCAAGTAGGTTACGCATTACACCAATCATAGCTCACATATAATCGATTATTACGATGAAATAAAGAAATTTTTTGCCAAAATAATGAATACCACGTGCATATTTATCTCATTAGCACGATAAGCCACGTGGTTATAGTAGCTCTGATATTGACAACGTTTGAATTTTACTAGCGACTTTTGCCGTTGCTTGCAACAAAGCGTGGAAGTAATCCAATATACTAGTCGTACACCACCAACAACGTTACAAAATTCAATCCGTTTAAGGCAAAATATTTAATTCTTGGATAACAAACGTTAACAACTTCTTTTTTTTTCTCTTACGGTTTTATGTACTTAAATTTGTGACCCTCATTTTATTGCTATTGAACATTAAAAAGATCAGCCATTCTTCGAAAAGAAAAACTGTTACATACGATTGATTATAAGGTAGACGCCGTCGATGTGGCTGTCCTTCATCACACTGTTCAGGGATAACAACAACTGATTAAGAATACAGCTACTAAAGACTTCTGAAGATGATGAGGTAAGTTACATTTGTTCTCATTTTCAATTCACAAAACTAACTATCTCACAATTAATTCTCAAAACCTCTGGCTGTATGAATGGGAATGATTTAATAGAGTGATAATTTATTGAGACTGAATTTTACTTTGAAGTAAGTACTGATATTTGTGTTAGATCCTATCAGGAAGTACATTTGTGTTATATGTTAAAAATAACTTTAGCATTTCAACTTGGTCAGGTGGGTTAAGTCGTTCGACTCATAACCTGCGAGTCTCGGGTTCGAATTCCGGTCTCACCAAACATGCTCGCTCTTTCAGCCATGGGGCCGTTATAATGTGATGGCCAATCCAACTATTCGTTGTTAAAAGAGTTGGCGGTGGGTGATGATGATTAACTGTCCCAGTCTTATTCTGCTAAATTTGGGATGGCTATCGTAGATAGCCCTCGTGCAGCTTTGTGCGAAAGTCAACAAACAAATATTTCAACTTTTTTTTTTACGCATGTGTTTGAAAGACCATGTGATTCGTATGTATTTTACGCGAATTTATGCACAAAGAAGGAATTATTGACCACACTAATAAGACCTTATAACAAGATATGAAATATATGTGTATATATATAACATGGTTGTTGATGAATTAAATACAGGACATGCGAGATAGTTTCCTTTTCTGTGCTTTCGCGAAAAGCGAGAGTTGAGACTTATCCCAGGTCTAGTCTAAAGACGCTGTCCTACTTACGAGCACACGATCACATGCGATGTACTAGACTGCTTCAGTTAATCAGATTTAGGTGAACTACTTCGAGGGATACATTTAAACAACGGTGGCGTCCCTTAAATAAAATTTCATATAAAGAGCTCGCAATCTTTCTAAATACATCTATTCTTCCACATATTCGCCAATATGATGTTGAGAATATTTACTCTCTTTTGTTACCACCTTTTCATTACTTTATTGCTTTGGTAGAATGACAGACAAACAGTTTCGTTAAATAATCCCTTTTAACATATTCTAAAGATGCCTGGTATGGGTATTGAAACATAAAATAAACTGAACTAAAAATTTAATAGCCATACCAGCTGCCTTCAGAATACATTTTATACTTCAAATGAATATATTCGTCACAATGAATATATTTTAACATGGAAATCTTTTATCAATACAACCTTTACGGTAAAATATATTTAACACACAAATACACACGTATATATGTACCCTTACACGAATCAGTATTAAACAATTGATTTCTTTGCGACACACTACGCCTCAATTTCATTTACATATATAGTGTGTTTCCTCTACGTGTGCTGTTGAACCAAAGTTTAGAGAAAGCTCTCAAAGTACATGAATTTAGTTCATGATTTTGCTTACCATACATGTAAAATTAGCTCCGAATCTTCGAAGAATAAAATTGCAAGTGAACTAAACGTTCATTTTGCTCAGACTTCTAATGGGAAGACAAAAAATGAAATCTAATATTACAAGGGGCATAAGGAGAATAGTTCACTTGGCGAAATTCGTTAATTTGAAAGCTGACTAGTGTGTTTTTTACGTGGCATTGGTTATTCTGCCCTATTCTTGCTCTCAAGAATACTAAATTATTTGCACATTATATGTAGGTCCGGTATGGCCAGGCAGATAAGGTGTTCGACTCGCAATCCGAGGGCCATGGTTTCGAATCCCCGTTACACCAAACATGCTCACCCTTTCAGCCGTGGGGGTGTTATAATTTAACGGTCGATCCTACCACTTGTTGGTAAAAGAGTAGCTCAAGAGTTGGTGGTAGATGGTGATGACTAGCTGCCTTCCCTCTAGTTTTGCCCTGCTAAATTAGGGACGGCTAGCGCAAATACCCCTCACGTAGCTTTGCACGAAATTCAAAAACAAACAAACATTATGTTTTTTTCTGAAACATTATTATAACCTTAAACAAGTTTGAGTTACCAGATGGTTCTTTGTTGTTGAGATGAAAGAGAATTTTGGGTTCGGTGAAAGATTTTTGTGGTCATTTTACTAATTATGGAATAATTACAATGTGGTGGAAAAATTTTAATTCTAAATATTCGCGAGTTGGTTAAATTACAGTGTAGGCTAAATATATATTAACCGTAAAACGCTCTGAAAATACTTGTATAACTGTGTAGTGAGATGAGAATTATATTGAAAATTGGAATTATAGCATTGCATTTGTTCATCAAATCATATTACCGCCATCTTTACTAAAAGTCAAAAGAATTCGTGCCTTTGGTAACCTTACACATGGTATTGGAGAGCGGTGTCTACGTACATCGAATGTTTAATAAAACGTTCATCGAGATATATGGTTTAAAACAGACATCGTTCGCACATCAGAAGTTGTGGTATCGATTAACAATGAGAAAGATAACTGTCAGATGGTTGGTTTAGTTTGTATTGAAGTTCTTGCACTAACCGTCCTTAATTTAGCAATGTAAGACTAGAGGGAAGGCAGCTAGTCATCACCACCAGCCGCCAACTCTTGGATTACTTTTTTATTAACGAATAGACGGACTGACTGTCACATTATAAACGCTACCACAGCTAAAAGAGCGATCATGTTTGGTGTGAAGAGCATTCGAATCCGCAACCCTTTGATTAGAAATACAGTGCCTTAACCATTTGGCCATGCCGGGGCCTGTCAAAGAGAGCATGATCAGTAATGAAAGAAATCATGCCAAGGGTAACATGGCACCTGGAACGTCGATCTTACGAAGTACAATCAACCTCAGTAAACATTATATTCGTTTAGTATAACGTGGAGAACTAGACAAACGATGATTAAGTTCTGACCTACATATAAAGAAATATCAACACCAGTATGAGTTGGCTTTTACTCAACTGCGCCTGAGTTCATTAATCTCTCTGAATCACAATTAAAAATAATTTTGGAAAACATAAAACAAGCTAAACGGATATAAAGCCTTGTACCAGAAGATATGGACGTATCTTTACAGTAGTGCATGATGCATTCCTTATACATTAGTGAAACTACGTTTCTTTGGTTTTAAATATCTAGTTTACAGTTATTACCTGAATTATATTTAAAACAATTACTCTACGCTGTGCAAACTGTTCATTTCTCCGGGGTCACCTGCTTTAACCACTCACATCATTTTACAGTAGTGTGTTGTCTGTCGTTCAGCCAGTAGTTACTAAAATTGCATCATATAAGGGACATTTAACGTAGAAATATGTACTATCGTGATGCCAGTAAAGTGTATGCACGCCATGAATCATAAGGCTGATTAAACGCTATAGGTTACAACACAGCATGACAAAAAAAACTATAAAAACAATAAATAAATATATTTGTTGCTCTTAATTTTGGCTTTATTTACTCTTGAAAACAGCTTTCGGGAAATCTTTGGAAGTAAATCTAGTGTCGAATAGTGTTATGCAACCTTAGATATTCCATACAAGTCAAAATGATAGATGTCTTGTCCCAAGCTCTCTTATTATCATGGCTTTCTATATAACTTATGAAATTCTCCTTTCCTTACTTCGGTTCTTTACTATTCTGTTTATTTTACAATCTCATGGCATTGTCACGTCATCTATAGTGCACGAACACTTGTGTTACGTAACGGTTATTGACATTAAAAAGAGATGTTAGGAAATGTTTATCTTCCTCTAGCATTGGCACAACATTTCAGGTACGATTTAAACACTAACGAAACCAACACCATTCTTTTCTTATTTGTGAGCATTTTTTTTAATTTGTTTTTAATTATAATGAAGTAAACAATTTGTCTTATGAGCTCTGAAAATGATTTAATATTAAATAAAAGGTAGGGGTGAAACGTATGCATTTTGGTAAGTAAGCTGGTATTCTGGTTCAACAAAAAAAACCGGCTTTCATTATTTCTAAATTAAAAGAGGGTCTAGTTTTATATATGTAAATCTATTGGAACAAAACGTAACTTTATTTATGGAAACACAACTACAACTTAGTCATTTATCTGGTACATTGTTTATGTTGTCTCGATTTTTTTTTTCTCTAACACGAAGCTGGATTTTTGTTTTGGGGGGAGGTGGGTTAGCCAAGTGTGAAACATAGTTGCATGTTTGTAGTCTGTCATCAAATTTTCTTTAATAATAAAACAGAAACCCCTAAAAGTATTAGCATATAAATATATGCTTCTAGATTCAAGATTGTTTCAAATATATATATTATTTCAATCACAAGTCTTACGAATTATATACCGTACTTGAAATATCATTATGGCAAATACAGATATTTATACATTCATAACAACAACAATTATATTCTAGGTGGCATTGCGTAACGAATTTTATTGTTTTGCTCTGGTGGTATCTTAAAGTTTTGTAGAGATTTATAGTGCAATGACAAAGCACTAAACAAAATTACAGCCCCGTAATGTCTCGAATAGGTACACGGTTAAATGTTATACGAAACACCACAGTAAGAAAGGTTTACGTAGTTAGCACACTAGCTTAGACATGCTTCAAGGGACCGAAAACTTCGATGATAATACATTCGTGTGTCTGTTCCTCTGTTTCTCGTTATAGAGAAACGTTTCACGATGATTTCAAGTACAGATTTCACGTAGCGGTTTTTGTCTCATGTATCGGAATTTGAAATACCCTGTACCAATATCATGTCACCTGAACAAGTCTTTCCTTTACGTCATGCCGAGATACATGATATCTTAAGGATCGCCGACCTGACTTTTGTAAATTTCGTTAATATATCTCAAGCTTTGAAAATTGTGATATTCTATTTTCTGGAGCAAATGTCCCTTAATTTGAGTCAGATTCCTTTTGAAAATGTTGCTGCTCATTCACATTGAAGTGATTATTTGTCATCGCCCAGAGCAGTTTATTGCCTGGTCGTGTTTACTGGTGTTAAATATTACCATATTTAACTGTGGTACTTTTATTCTACTCTTTTGAACCAAGTACATAGCTGAACCTTATTTTTCAAGCAAAGACGCTCAGACACTCTACTCGTAATCGGTAGCTTTTCAAAAAAAAATGTTTCAAAAATTATCATTGATGAAAAATGTCCCACTTACATCTTCAGAAAGCTGATGTCTACCCTTGATAGTTACAAACAACCATAAAAAAACAACTAATGTTAACTTCTGATCAAAGTAGACTTCGTACTGATGATGTCACCTTTCTAATATTACTGTGATACAAAATGTTATACATCCTGATCCGTTTAGTTAGGAAGACCAAAACTTCTTGCATACTTAGTACGTTTCAACCGGATTTTAACTGAAATTAATAGTTCAGGTTGATACAAATTTGATATTTTGTGAAATTTATTATTTAACGAGCCCTCCAATGGGTAAGCGGTAAGTCTATAGGCTCTCAACACGAAAATCCGGGGCTTAGTTCTCCACAATGTGAGATCGCCCGGTACTCAAAAATTACCTAATTCTCATAATTAAAAGGTGTACAGAATTGTAAGGACATACGAAACTCACGGGTTGATAAATGAAATTCTTTCCGCGTTAGTCTGTCAGAAGTAGGTGTTTAGTTTCTAAATGTAGTGTAATTATTATCTCTTTCGCTAGTATGCCAGAAGTAGGTGTCTAGTTTCTAAATGTAATGTAATAATTATTTCTGTCGCTACGTCCTGCCTTAAAGGTAACGACACGACATCTGTTTGTAGCTATACCCTGTACCACAGAATCTACAGAATACTGTATCCTTATTTTCTTGTGCAAATGTAGTTCCTTGAATACCCACGTTGTTTTCGTGGTTGATCATATATATATCCATGTTGTGTAGATCGTATCACTACCAAATATCTTCAGCAGATTAATGCGCTTTCACAGAAGTTTAGGATAAATCCAAGGGATTCTCTGGCATTCACTGCTTTATATCCGTAACTGTGTAGCATATAGACAGGATAAACTTAAAAAAACGAAATAATATAAAACGTGCATCCACTTAAGTTTACAAATGCTCACTTCGCTATCGCTCCGGAAAAATCGAAGGAGTGAATGTAAGAATTAGAATATTTACCCCAAATAATTTATGGAAATTGAATGTCTGTACATTGTGCTCCACATGTTTAGCTGTTTTGGAACTGTCTAGCGAAAACCACAACACTATAGCAAAATTACAAAACACACACACGCATATCGGGAATAACAACTACTACCACAGTGAAGGGTTAGTTATGTTGTAAAACCTCTATGTGGTGTTTTTGTCTAGTGTGAAATCAGAAACTTTTTATTTTTATGGTTGGTTTTATTTTCTAGTCGTAACTTCCCCGATGCAAAATTTTAATCATTGGTAAGTTACGAATTCTCACTGGATTTATTTGTTATTGAACTTCCTTTTTATAGATAAATAACAATTTAGCTACTGAGTACATAATGTCTTCCCGTTAACAAACGCGTAACAGGAATTCTAAGTGCACTAAAATTAAAGTAGTTTGTTGTTTGTTTTTATTACTTTAAAACTTTGAACACGAAGTTCTTGTGTTCTTGATTTTAATCGATAGGTTACGTTTGAGTACTTCTGTATGTAAACAACGTTGTTCTTCCCTCGGGCCTTGCATGCTGAATTATAAACCTCTGTGAAGATCATCCTATTACAGGTTTGTCTTTGGTGACTCGTCAAACGTGTTTAAAGAAAAAGATGTTGCTTATTTTGATGTCACATGAAGCGTAGACAATGTATGTACTAAGTCACGGACAAGAACTTCCATTGCGTTAGTTCACGCTGTTTTCAGTTAAATATGGGTAATGCACTAAACGTAAAGCTTATATAGAGAGAACAGAAAACTCGCTTTAAAAACAAATGTGCGTACATTTCTGATGACTCTAGTTGCTCTTTCCAGAGTGAAATTTATTATAGATGATGGTATCTATAATAATCTCACCAAAGTTAAGCTTACATATAGATGATCGTACCTGTAGTAATTCAAGTTAAGTTTATATATGTATATATGTTCGTACCTGTAATATCTCATTCCAGGTTACGTTTATACATACATAAATATATGTTCGTGCCTGTAGTAACTCATTCCAGTTTAAATTTGTACATAAATAACTATGTTTGTAGTAATTTATTCCAAATTAAGTTGGTATGTGCATGATAATGTCTATAGTAGCTCATTCCTGGCTAATTTTGCATACCGATAATACTATCTACAGTAACTAGATTTATATTATCTTTCTTTATAGATATTAGTGTGTCTATTAACTCGTTCTAAGTTCAGTGTTTATATGCATGATAGTTTGACAGACATGTATACCATATTAGGTTTATATACATATAATGGTATCTATGATAACTAGCTACACTTACACGTATATAACTGTTGATGTCTGTAGTAATCAACCACAAAACACATTTTCTATTGCGTATATAATTATCTGAATCACAAAACGTGCATGTGTATACATATATTTAATTAGAAAAGGTACATGAAAATACTTCTATATTCAAATCACATAATTCAGGTCAAAAAGTAAGCATGTTCCTCATTAACTTAGGAATGATGTTAATAGATTATTAATGTGGGACAATGGATATTTCATACTTAAAGAAAGTTAATTTCAGGTAAGTTTTAACTGTTCCTACTTAAAGTAGAGTGAATGAATCAAGGTGTAGAATTCTTATATTTAATGTTACTCCATTCGTACAACTGATACTGAAACACGTTAAAATATTAAGACTGAAGTGGACAGCATGGACCAAGTGTTAGAGCAACGTGAGTAGATCAGAATGGATCAATAATTCACTCTGTCATTTAGTTCAAACAATAGTTATAAAGAGGTGATAAAAACTCCCTCTCCTGATCACTAAGCTTATTTATTTTCTTTTTTGGTAATTAGTTTAAAGGAAACTGATTAGAACATCAAGCTTGTTTTCTTAAATCGACTTTTACGAACGATTCATTTTTTGCTAAACAGAGAAATACAGTATACGATGGACACAATAATAACGTGTGTGTGTTTTTTTATAGCAAAGCTCCATCGAGATATCTGCTGAGTCCTCCGAGGGGAATCGAACCCTTGATTTTAGCGTTGTAAATCCGTAGACTTACTGCTTACTATTGAGGGACAATAATAACGTCCAGAGGTGAAAGCAAAGAATAAATGACAGTGAAACATGTTTATTATCTATGGAGAAACATCGTTCTGTAGATGTTAACATATTGTTAAAAAATAAAATAAAGCAAGGTTTCTAGTTTTACAAAGTTTAAATCTGCAATATATCACTAGATGACTCTAGGTATGTTATAATTTCGTTTATACTTTTAAATATATATTATTGTTGTGGTGTTCATCGGTGAGCCCCCAGTGGCTCAGCAGTAAGTGTAAAGGCTTATAACGCTAAAAACCGGATTTCGAAACGCACAGTGGGCAGGCACAGAGAGCCATTATATAACTTCACACGTAACAATAGCAAAACTAAACACCTGGTGGGTTAGAGATAGATTATGAGCTTACAACGTTAACTTCCCGAGATGGACGGAATCCGTATAGTTTATTGTGCAGCTCTTCACTTACAACAACAACAACAGTATTGTAGCAAAATACTATTTTGAATTAAAAGTGTTTTTATGTAAAATGAATTAATATTGTATGCATAACACAAAGCGAAAATCCAAATTTGTAGTTCAAATAACTCAATACATTTACACATAATTAAAAAGTCGTGTGCACTTTCAGTTCATTATTCTTCTTTCACGTCCAGTTATTTATTTCTCATTAAGTTACAGCAGTTTTGTTTTTGTTTATTGTGGTTACACCCATAACTTCCTCAACAAGTCACATAAAAAACATTCAACAAGTATCTTAACTTCTCTTTGGCTACAGACTACGAGGATATAATATTTATTCCTCTCAAAGCAATTTGTATTTTTAAAAAAATCATTTTATCTTTCAGAATTATCGTCATTAGAATAGAGAATATGGTTCAAAAATAACTGGTAATTGTTCTATTACCTTAATTAGACATGTTTATTTTTCCAGTCACGAGTGATCATACAGGATTTCGTGCAAAAATGTTCTCGTGCTGTTAAAAAAAAAAGTGACATTAGAGAAATGCACGTGAACAGCCACCATCTCGTGTCAAGTTATTCGACTTTATAAACCTCTTAATCATCCTGGGTTTTCGAAATGGATATTAATATAAAAAAATGTTTTACATTTTCTGAGTGACCGGTAATTGGGTCACTTTTAATATTATATGAGCATTAAAAGGCGTATAGAAGATAAAAAATTGCAACTTCTTCAGCAGTGCGGCATATAAAATGGACTTCTGGATCACCTCAAATCTATTTTTATAAACACTACGTGATTTCGAGTTCATTACAGGCTTGAGAGCTTATAACGCTGAATGTTGTTGTTTAAACACAAACTACTAATACTGTTATTTTGAGTCTAAAAACAAACAACATTGACAAATTAAAACTTCCCCTCAGTCCCTTTACATCCTATCAACTCATGTAAAGTATGATGTAAGCTGGTTTATTCATTTAATAAAGATAAAAGTATTATTAAAGACGAGACTGGTGTTCTAAATTTTGTAATGTAACATACCTTGTATTCATACAAGCATAACTTAAACAGTAAGTTCCAGTTGGTGGAAATATCTATGATTACAAGTATATATCAGGTGCATTATGTTCACTTGTGTACAAGATGTATTCATTTTTATGTCTGATACTTAAAGTTTCGTCTTCTTAGCGGCTCAACGATACGTCTGCGGATTTATAACGCTAAAAATTGGTTTCGATACCCATGGTGGGTACAGCTAATACGGTCAATTGCAAGCTCTGTGCTTAACCCACAAAGAGACAGACTTGCAGTTTTAGGGATGCTTTTTAATTAAATAGCTTAATGCACTATTTTGCAGTAGGGTTATTTAACACTTTCGTCTACAAATAGCTTAGCTATGATCATTTCATTATTAAACGAGTGCCTATTCGTTTAACATGTCACGTCGGGGTCAACATGTTATCTTTAGAAATTCAAAGAGCAATGATTTGAAAAACGAATTTTACTTGCCATACAAATTTGCTTATCAAAATATACTTGACTGTTCGACTTCGCAAAAAGGTCCTAACGCATAAAAACCAGACAGATTTAAAAAGAAAGGCGCAGGTTTAGTCTTCATAGATGTTTAGAGCATAAACTCACACATCAGTTTAGATACTAATACTGTTGTTGTCTGTGATGTTTAGAACATAAACTTACACATCAGTTTAGACACTAATACTGTTGTCTGTGATATTCAAGTTGAAAAATGCCAGTTTCATTTTTTGTCTGTCGTGAAGCTTTGAAAAAAAGTTGATAAAAATACCTGCTGAGTTGGAGACCATTTCTCGCTACTTGGATATTACGATTACGTCATAAAAAGCAACATGTTTTTTGTTGTTGTTGTTTGTCTTTAAGCTCAAAAGTATACAACAGGGCTATCTGTGCTATGCTCATCAGGAGTATCGAAAATTCGTTTTAAACGTTATAAGACTTCATGTGTACCGCTGAATCACTGTGGGGCACAAGACGTAGTTATTTACACGTTTTGGACAGTACAATGTCTATTGTATCTAAGATGGCGTGATTAGCAGTGGTTTTGAGCGAAAGGCCTCGTCAGCAGTGGATATTGTAAAGAAAGTTTGATCGACTATCACTACTCATTCAAGGATTACATTGTAGATTACGCATGAAAAACAATCATTGGACTTAAAAATGTCGTTTTTGTTTTTGAATTAAGCACAAAGCTACACATTGGGCTATCTGTGCACTGCCCACCACAGGTATCGAAACCCGGATTTTAGCGTGTAAGTCCGCAGACATACCGCTGAGCCACTGGGGGGCAACTTAAACAATACAAAATATATTTCCTATCTTTCACTGTACAGCCAAAGTCACTAGCTTTCAGTAGCACAAACAAAGCTTCCCCAATCCATCCCTGAAGAGGGAAGATCTACCTTCTGAGAGTGCCTAATTCATTTTATTTTTTTGTTTATGGCAATATTTCCTCAAGGTCACTATGGAGACAAAGAGAAAAACGATGATTTTACTAAGTCACACGATAACGATTACTACTGGTTGCTACTAGTACAAATTTTTCTTTCTCAGTGTCTCTCCAATCGAATTACTGGAATTTAGCAACGCATATCGTGCTTCCCATTGGTCTCTCCAAACCTAATGTCATATGTTTTAATAAACACGCATCAACCAAATTTAGTGGCTTTATAAGACTAAATCATGTTATCTGTAAGCCATTTTGTAGCCAATAATCTGTGGTTTTGAAAAACACAAATTACGTTTTACCTGGATCCACATATAACCAAATTGTTGATGGGAACACAATAAATAATGCTTTAGCGAGGTTACTACCTGGCCAAAATTACTAGTTTGCAACAATATAAAATCATGTGCTCTCTAGATCAGTCTTTAGCCAAAGGTGATAAATCCCTCTCTTATGTTAATATAACTTTATATATTTAAAATTAATCATATTAATGATTCTAATGGTTTATTTTGAAAGAATAACGCCCCAAAAAACGTTGCAGATTATTATTGTGTATTTATATGATTTTGAAGGTTTGTTCTACGCTATGTACATTATCTGAACGTAACAATTTGATTGTTGGAAAGTTGATTAGGGGATTAAAAAGAAGCCCAGTTTTCAGGGCAGTAAACCTTAATGACAATGATACGAATATGAATTAATAATCTAAGCGGTTGGCAAGACTTCTATACAAGAACGACTTCTTTTTTCTGTTTCAAATTTTTCCTTAATAATTTTCAAATGGTAAAAACAATGCTGACGTTTAGTCACAAAGCTGTATTGAAAATTAACTAGCACACAATACAGGCTTTGACCTCAAGACTTGGTGATTCTGTACTGTTATACACCTTGTTCGACACTTTAATGTTTCTTTGCTTGATAATTTAAAATTTTCAAGTATAAATGGTATATATATATATAACACGACATTTTTAACTCGCTAACTTTTTGCTACCAAATGAACTTAATATATTCGCCTATGCTGATATTAATAGTGCATTATCAAATCAGTTCTACTTATATATATAGCATTAGAAAATCTTGTTTCCTTAACTTATACATAGCTCGGCATGGCTAGGTCGGTTAAGACGTTCAACTCGTAATCTAAGGGTTGCGGGTTCGAATCCTCATCGCACCAAACATGTTCGCCCTTTCATTTGGGAGCGTTGTAACGTTACGGTAAATTTCACTATTCGTAGGTAAAAAGAGTAGCCCAAGAGTTGGCGGTTAGTGGTGATAACTACCTGTTTTCCCTCTAGTTTTGCACTGCTAAATTAGGGACGGCTAGCGCAGATAATTCTCGAGTAGCTTTGCGCGAAATTCCAAAACAAAGAAAGAAAGATTATTCGTACATTGACATGAAAGGAAACTTGGAACACTACTATGTCTACTGTATTCCTGGCAGCCAAATAAATCAGTATTGCCCAAAATGCCTCATCGGCACAGAATATTGCAGACGTAATTTCTTTGATATATTATTTCATATTCTGTCTTGCTTTCATTTGTAAGTTTTGAGATATGCTGTAAGCAAATCAGAAGAGTTCGTGTTCAAAGGAAACTGACAAACTTTTGTTTTCATCTGCCAGGTGTCAACTATATTTTATATTCTTAGTGCTGCTTTTCTGGAATTCTGCACTGTGCCTTTTAAACAGCATTTCCGATATCTCTCCAATACCTGGTGAATATCATGACATAACATCTTCAAAGTGTGCTCTGATTCTTCAAAGAACTTCCGTCCAACTTCACGGAAGAACACCAGCACACTCCTACGGTAGATTCTTTGACTTCCTTAAACCAAGGTGAGAACTAACCTAATATTATTCTTTCAGATATTGCAAAAATGAAGTAAAAAGAAACATTACCTCATGAAGGATACAATCAAGTTAACTTGATTACATCTGACACAATTTTCAATTATGATTATATTCTAATAACTGTAGTTTTATACTGTTGTTAGCAAAACCTACACATCAGTTTGGGATGTATATAACAAACACATTTAATGTATAAAACCATGTTATGTTTTCATTGTTTTTCAGAGCTCTCCATTTTTCTGGTCCTGTCGAGTCTGTTTGTATTCGGTATTCTGATATCAACCGAGCTCTTGCCGAAGCTAAACATCAAATAGGTAACTCATTTAAACTTTCACTATTACGTTCGAGAATTTTATTTGTAAAAAAAAGGAAACATATTTCTTGTTTTGATGTAAATATTTGATTCAAATGTATGAAAAACTATAAAGTTTCTGTACATAGTTAATTTGTTATCTTAGCCAAAGATTCATAAAATGCTATCTTCACTCTGTCCATGGGGGGAATGAAATCCTGGACATTAGTGTTGTAAATCTTGGAACTTACTATTTAAGCTTCTAGTCAGCTGACCAAGTCTGTTAAATTTATTAAACATTTTGATGATATTTTATTTTGATACAAATTGGTACCATCATTGAATGTCTTCTATATTAGCCCAGTGTTTGAATCAGAGGGGACACCATCTTAGTATTTAATCTTGAAGGTGAATTTCAAGGTCATCTAGATAAAAAAATCTAAAAAAAATTGAACTTTTCAACAACTACCATTTTCAGAGTTGTAAACATAACAACTTTTTATATTGCCGAAAGTATTAAAACAACGTTTAAAACACGATAACATGTGACCTAGGTAATCGTCATGGTCACTTCGATAAAAAATAACAAAGAGTAGTCGTATCAATAGTGTTATTTCTTCACTTTTTTCATAAGACAAAAGAAGATTGAAATCGACTAGAATATGTTTATCAGTTTGGTACAGACAGCTTTGGAATGTTTAAACATCTATATGCGTTTCCACAACGTGATAATGTGCTCATGTTCTCGAAAGTTATTCCCTCATACAAGTCACTCAGTGGGCTTCCAATAGTTATATTGCATGGAAACGCTGGTGTTTATTTGAGAATGCTCTTAAAACATTTGTATTCTATTGTTTCGCAACCACAAGACAAGCGTTCAAAACAAGTGGCTGAAATGAACGGCTGCTTCTTCCACATAACGTTTAATCCTTCAAGTGTTTCTGCAGTGCTTCTAACCTCTATGATAGGTTTGTTGGCTCGGAGCTGTATCTCTTCTTGATAATTTCCTTACATAATGTGTAATTTCGTTGCTTCACTAATCGGAAGCAGACTTTGGAAGTCATGTTTGTCCTTTATAAACATTTTGTGACGCATGATGTCCACACTTCTGAGGAAACACTTTCTTACAGTCTACAAACAAATTATTCAATAATTTAATATGTTTCTTCCCTCCAATCAGTGCTGGATACTTTTTAGGAATATCTTCCATGTCAACTTCTGCCACATCCAGCAAGTGAAAATGTTGTTTTCCATACTGGAATATTGTTGATGACAGCATTGTGCAACTTTGTGTTGATTTCATGAACGGGATAACATTTTCTCTGTTCGGCTGTGCTTTCAAACATCCAAACTTCTACGGATATGTTTCCCAGGAAGTGGATTAACAGAAGCAGAATACATGTGTTCCTACAATTCATTAACACCTTTTTGTATACACGATTAAGCCATTCAAGGGAATGTAAAACTATTTGTGTGTCTGCCCCTAGTCGTTGTTTCCCGGTTTTGATATATCTTGTCTAAGTGTATATTTTTTAGCCTATTTATCAGCGAATTCTCCACACATTTGTGTGTCTGCCCCCTAGTCGTTGTTTCCCAGTTTTGATATATCTTGTCTAAGTGTATATTTTTGAGCCTATTTATCAGCGAATTCTCCATCAACTACAAGTTCACACCCACCAGATATTTGTTTAATTTACTCAGTTACAAAATTACTAAGGTACTCAGCAATGTCTGCCTTATTCCCATTAAGAACAATGAACTGGCTCTAAATCTGAAACATCATCACTGACAGTCAATTTGCGAAATGGGATTTGTTTTCTCGTTCACTTCTTAAACCCTGTTAGTACTTTTATGGAGTCATTCTGGTATCGATCAAACACCACATCCACACGTTTAATCTCTGTCTGGCGAAACTTTGAGATAACCTACTTGAAACATACTCTAGTGTATTTATTAAATGTAGGAAAACCATATAGTATTCTAATGCTTGAATTAAAGCATGCCCATTAATTATGACACAGTTTTCCACTTGGGTATTATGACTAGACAATTGAGATGTAGTTTAAATATCGTGGTTCTTTATGAGAAGTGAAGTGGCTTTAGATTAAGCAGTGAAATTCGTTTCTCTCTTGGTTTTAACCAATTAAATGACAAAGGTGACAATTCATGTTTGAGAATATCCTCCACGTCCACATTACGATCAGGTTGAGATACAACAAACAACTGATGCAGAAGTTGTCTGTTTGCCTTGATGCTTTTATTGTTTGCACTAATTTTTCTAATGATAGATGTTTTGTATACAGTTCCAAAGGTTTGGAATTCTATCTCTTTAATTTACTGTAGAATGACACTGATTTGGAAACAAGCTGTTACGTATTTTTTAATGTTTTATGTTCTTCGTAGATTAAACGCAACAGAAAAACACAGATAACAGCTTGTATAATTTATTACACTAAACTATTAACAAATATAAAAGATATAACATGAATTATATAATAACAGTGACAGATATTAAGTTACAACATTCGAAATTAATTACAAAACAAAATAATACTAGTTTCAAACTTCAAAATTAATCACAATAGAAAATGGTACTGGCCTGTATCTAATATAATGATCTAAAATGAAAGTCTCAAATTCCAGTCTAGGGTGTGAATTTGGTCCCACGAAGAAATTCCGAAACAGTTCACAGTTCAATAAATTCGCCGTCTCTCAGCACAAGCAGTAATTCAGATGTATCGTAGAGATTGACGAAATAAAATCACAGCTTCCGTAGATCTAACTTCAATCACAAATCCAAGTTGAATATTCACAGCAAACACTTAATCTTTCTCAAATTACTAACTCTCTTCTTTTGAAATAAAACTGATGTCTGAATCTCACTCTTTTTCTTCGAATAAAAACTGATGACTGAATCTATCTTCTTTTTTCGAATAAAAACTGATGACTGAATCTATCTCGCGTCACCGTCTTTTATACCGATAGGCCTACTTCTCGAACAATCTTGCAATTTCCATACAACTCTAGAGCAATCCGCGCGTGTCCGTTCTTGCACGAGACTACACGTCGAGACACGAAGTCACCAGCACTCATTAACAAACATATGATTGGTCTACTTAATTCAAGAAAATTCTAAAATGTTACCCTAAATAAATAACAAAATATTAGTTTAAACTTCGAAACAATAATATCAATATGGAAAAATGAATAATAGAAATGAAAATTTAAACACAACACGACATGTTGTCGTTAACAAAATATTTACACATATACATAACACAAGCCATTAATCAATAAGTTTTTATGCTGCTCTGCAGATATGAGGTCTGTTATGGTTCCTGCTGTTGCTACGTCTCTGGTACCCAGAGAGCTGAGAAGCGGAGTGTCTTTATCTGAAGACTCTACATCATCCTCGGGCACATTTTCACGAAAGAAGTGTGAACTAGTTGATTTTTCAGACATATTGGAATTGAACATTTTAAATCTGATTAGCTTTGTGACAAGCTTCTGGACAGCATCTCATCGTACATCTACTGAATTCGAGAGCATCTTTACGGATAGTTATAGTATCCTCTTCTTCATTTTTAGTCCATAAAATACTTCCACATCATGCAAACCATGTGACCATTCTGACCAGGTAGTACATAATTTTTCTCTAGTCTAATTCTTTCTGGTGATTCCGATAATACCACTGGAAATTCTAAACATCTTATTTATTCTTTTCATTGCATGGTCAAGTGGAACTTCACTGAACTTGTGACTGATCCTCTTAATAACAAAGTCTACAGTGATAATCTCTGTATGAAATTGAAATGTATGCTTTTCAAATCCTTGTTGCTGTTAGGTGTACTGGTCCTCATTTTGAATAATTTATGTGATCATACATGCAAGCCAGGGTAACATGGTTCTAAATTTGTTTAGATGAAGATTTCAATTGCCTTTTCTGTTGGAACGATTAAAAATCTGTTGGAATTTTATCATGTCCGTCTATTTTCACCAGTACAAAGAATTTGGATTTGAAAAGTGTCCTTGATTGAATTCTTACGTTTTATCCATTAAACCTGTTTCCTGAAGTGTTTCTCACAGATCACCAGTACGTTGTGGAATATCTTCATGATCTTTATTCTGGTAGCTTTCAATTACTTCGGAAACTTTCTCCCACAGTCCATAATTTACATCATTTACTGGTGATCGATTGTCAAGTCATTCCTTGAATTTATCCCACTATATTTTGGACGGTACCTTATACGGCAGACAATAATCGAGCACAGTGCTGTAATAAGGGGTACCTTCAATCATAAACTGTGTCGATTTATCTGCGAATAAATCAGCTTCCAACCAGATATCATATAGCCAGAACTCTCAGTGTTAGTCTATTGTATTAAGTAAGATGAAGTTTCCATACATATCTTTATTTCCCAATGTCAACTCTTGCTTTGCTGTATAGTGGCTGTCCATGGTGAATGGTGATCTTCATGAATGTGTTTATTACAGTAGTCAAAGTGTCAGTATCATCATCAGTTGCTTGTAAAATATACAGTTTTGGATTTTTATTTCTGAATTGTCACTACTGATACCTTCATAGAAAACTGACCTTGAAGGAACTCAAGTTTCATAATTCATTTTTGAGATTTGCTTTTCCCCTTTCCTCAACACTCTCAAATCATGTATTCACTAGGCATCATTCACCATAAATATAGTGTCTTGCAAAAGTATTCATTCCCCTAAAAAGTTGGCCCGGCATGGCCAAGCGTGTTAAGGCGTGCGACTCGTAATATAAGGGTCGCGGGTTCGCATCCCGCTCGCGCCAAACATGCTCGCCCTTTCAGCCGTGGGGGCGTTATAATGTGACATTCAATCCCACTATTCGTTGGTAAAAGAGTAGCCCAAGAGTTGGAGGTTGGTGGTGATGACTAGTTGCCTTCCCTCGAGTCTTATTGCTAAATTAGGGACGGCTAGCACAGATAGCCCTCGAGTACATTTGTGCAAAATTCCAAAACAAACAAACCCTGAAAAGTTTCTGAATTTTGTTACTTTGTGAACTTGCAGTCATTAAACTTTCAAATGAGACCTTATATTTAAAACGTACAATCTACTCCAAATTGAGAAAGCTAAAAAACGATGATATTATGTTAGTGAATGTTATTATTAGAATATTGTCAAAGTATTCAACTCTTGAAAAGTCACAAAAGTGGTGTAATGGTCTTTGTCTGTGTGTAATTAAAGTGGTTTAGCTTAACTTTAGAAAAAATGCGTGTGTTCAAGCCATAATTCACACAGTGAGGTGACCAGCCATGAAGATCAAGGAACTTTTAAAAAGTCTAGGATAAAGAAATAAAGAAGCTCAGTTCAGGAAAAGGTTACAAGAAAATTTCAGAGTTGCTGATTATATTTTTGAGTGAAATGTGCTTCATAGCACCCAGTTACTAATAGATCAGTCTGCCCTTTCAAACTGAGCAGCTGGATAAGCAAAAAAACTGGTTCTGAATGCTACTATAAAGCCAACACTGAGATGGGAATCAGTGTTCATACATCGACAATATCTCGGTCCCTGCATAAGCTGTCCTGTATGAGCGAGTGGCAAGAAAGAAGCTAACAAAAATCATCTTAAATCTCAAAAGGAGTTTGCATGATAGCATGTAAATTATACTGTAGACATTTCGCAGATTACCCAGCTAACAACATTCCAAATGTCAAGTATGGAAGTGGCAGCATAATATTACGGAGATGCATTGTTAATCAGGAGAAATTGACAAGCTTGTTAGAATGGAGGGGAAATGGATGGTGCAGGCAAATACTAGACAAAAACCTGTTTGAGCCAGTCAATAATCTAAAAGTAGGTCGAAAATTCAAATTTCAGCAAAACAATGACCTGAATAACGAGGTCAAAGCCACACCAACGATATTTCAAAAGGAAAGAAAGAACGTTCTGGAGTGGCCTAGTCAAACTTGTGGAGCAATTCTTTTGAGCAAATTGGATAAAACTGAACTATCTCACTGTGCAAAGCTGGTAGAGACCTATCTTAAAAGATTCTCAACAATAATTCCTGTCAAAAGTGTTTCCACCAAGTACTGAGTTAGAGGGCTGAACACTTTAAGTAAATTTCAATATATACATTTTCTTTGCATGTTTTGATGACATTCAATTTGCTCAACATATAATAATCAGAAGTTTTATCATTAACATTTTGAATGAAAACATTATTTGTATTTCATCATAATGTGACATTATTGGTTGTAATAAACAATTTTGCAAGGCAGTGTAGACGGCTGAGGTCATGTGGCCGCTTTATCGAGACGGTGAAGTTTTTTCAGAATGTCTTACTTCAATGATTTGCTTTAGTTAGCATATATGTCACTGTATTTACTTCTTGAAGGAGGAGTACGTTGCCTTAGCATCATTTGTTGAAATAAAAGGTGTTTTCCCATCAGTTGTGTCATCAAAAACATAAGTACTATCATACAAAAATTAGGTGGCCATATATGTAACGAACAATGCCATCAGCAACATAGACGCCTTTTTAAAAATTTCTCCATAATACAATTGGCAATAGTTATATCAGTTTTGGTACAGTAAAGATGCCAATGGAAAGTCCAGCAGAATAAAGGAGGTTAATAAGATTTTGTGATCTTCTTGTTTGGTGAAAAGTTAAGCCAATACCCATGTTTTGGAGCCAACTTCTTGTTTCTTGATACAGCATACAATATATCTTGTGCAATACTACAGCCCCCTTTAGCTGCTTTTCATACTAATCTAAATCACTCTGGTATTCACCAAGGTCTATTGTTGATCTGTTTTTATGAGTGAAGAATTATCATCAGAGTTGTTTCCACAGTCCATTATAGTCTTCGGAGCTGCATGAGTTGTTTCTAGTAATACTGGATCCTGATTCTCAACAAGAAATTCCACATTTTTCCAGATTTCGTAAGGAATTTCGAAATGAGAGTTTTAATAGTAATTTTGCAATAAAGTAGTTAGATTTGTCTCTACTATGCAAGCATATAAGCATCATAATTCTTAAAAAAACTTCCAAAGGTGTTTGATGATCTAATGTCTTTCTGAGTGGTTTAATAAAAAGTTCTTACTCTGGACATGCAGCTTTGAGGTATTTGGACATCAACTTCTTTATACAGATAAACATATTTTCTTCATGCATGCCTTTTTATATACTTTTCCAAACTTTAGGCCCGATATAATACCCAAACACAGCTAATCCAGGATTCTATCTTGTTTATAATCCTCTTTTGCTTGATCACTAATCTTTCTCACATTCCTCTGGAACTCTACCCAACATTGCACATGGTGCTTCCCATCAACTAGTCTTAATATCATAGAAACATCGTTTTGTGCTAATCTCATTATCTTTCCAGATAAACTGAATTCTGAAACACTGTGTAACTGGTTACTGCTTTGTGCTTGACAAAACATGCACAGGCTATGATCAAACAAAGGTTTTATTGTTCGCTTCACTGGCTTTGAGCTCATTTCTTCAAGTTCTTCAAACCCTGCGTGACACTTTGATAAAGATTGCTTTCTCAGCTGTTGCAGCTTGAATTTAGCTATGAATTCAATAGCAAGTTTTATACCATATGATAAGACTCCCTTGCTACAGTTGACTTTCAGAAAATCTAGTTGAACTGTCAGTAATATGACTTGAATCTGAATATTTAAGATTTTGTCTTTCTTTGAAAACGTACTTTAGTCTATCTTTTCTAGCTTCTGAGGTTCCTTGCTGTCGTCTTGGCAAATACGTTGGAAAAATTTATCTTTTTCCATTCTGCGTTTAGATGCAGTAAGTTGATTCACCTCCATGGTCTAGTTTCATATCAAATCCTGTAAGAAAACTGAAATTAGTTGTTATATGTACTACATGATGGAAAGAAACAATGCAAATACAATGCAAATGATAACAGAAACAATGTACGTGTCATCATACAAACGTCAAAAAAGTGAAAAAACAGCTTATTTTCTAATATTTTTACCATTATGACCTCAAAAACGATGCTCAAGATTAAATACTAAACTAATGTCTGCAACACTACTTGGTTATTTTGAATTAAATACAACACATCTAGATTTGATATAAAAGTAAGGAAGCAAGTGTGTAAAGAGATAGAAAACTGACTAATCGTTCATTAAAATATCCTTCGCGGTCAAATTGGAGGATGATATCGCCTTTTATTGAAAATGTTAGGTCATAGAGAAGACATCTGTGAGGAATAATAACTTGTTTGTTCTAAATTTCGCGCAAAGCTACACTAGGATTAACTGCGATAGGTGTCCCTACTTTAACAGGTGTAAGACTCGAGGGAAGGTAGCTAGTGATCACCATTTACTGGGTAACAGGGTTTCGAACTTGCTGGTCTCGGATTGCGCGCTACCCTCTTTAACCACTTAGCCATGTCGGACCTCTAACGATATCTAATAAAAAGTGAATTTCAAGTTTTTGATCGGCGACTATACTGGAAGACAGGTGTTATGTAAATGTGTAAATATTTTGTAAACGACGACATGTGTTGTAATTGATTTTGAATGTTAAAACTGAATGTCTGTCATTGTTAATATATAATTAACGTTATATCTGTTATATATTTATATTTAGTTTAATGTAATAAATCACACAAGCTGTTATCTGTGTCTTTCTGTTGCGTTCTTAAAACAAAAAAAACGTAACAGAAAATTGGGGGCTCGTCTGGGATTGATCAAACAATTTAATTATATTAGATTTATATTCTATACAGATAGACAGCTTGTATATTTAAAATGGCATTCCAACTTGAAGATTTTATAAACGAATTTAATCAGAATCCCTGTTACGTATTTTTTAAATGTTTTAAGTTCTTCGTAGATTAAACGCAACAGAAAAACACAGATAACAGCTTGTATAATTTAATACACTAACCTATTAACAAATATAACAGATATAACATAAATTATATGATAACAGTGTCAGATATTAAGTTACAACATTCGAAATTAATTACAAAACAAAATAAAAATTAGTTTCAAACTTCAAAATTAATCACAATACAAAACGGTACTGGCCTGTATCTAATATAATGATCTAAAATGAAAGTCTCAAATTCCAGTCTAGGGTGTGAATTTGGTCCCACGAAGAGATTCCGAAATAGTTCACAGTTCAATAAATTCGCCGACTCTCAGCACAAGCAGTAATTCAGATGTATCGTAGAGATTGACGAAATAATATCACAGCTTCCGTAGATCTAACTTCAATCACAAATCCAAGTTGAATAATCACAGCAAACACTTAATCTTTCTCAAATAACTGACTCTCTTCTTTTCTTCGAATAATAACTGATGTCTGAATCTCACACTTGTTCTTCGAATAAAACTAATGACTGAATCTATCTTCTTTTTTCCAATAAAAACTGATGACTGAATCTCTCTCTTTTCGAATAAAAACTAATGACTGAATCTATCTCGCGTCACCGTCTTTCATACCGATAGGCCTACTTCTCGAACAATCTTGCAATTTCCATACAACTCTAGAGCAATCCGCGCGTGTCCGTTCTTGCACGAGACTACACGTCGAGCCACGAAGTCACCAGCACTCATTAACAAACATATGATTGGTCTACTTAATTCAAGAAAGTTCTAAATGTTACCCTAAATAAATAACAAAATATTAATTTAAACTTCGAAACAATAATATAAATATGGAAAAATGAATAATAGAAATGAAAATTCAAACACAACACGACATGTTGTCGTTTACAAAATATTTACACATATACATAACAATCCCTCTTTCGAATTGATCAATGAATTAAAAAATCTGAATTGCTTGATGTTGGAAAACATTTTAATTTAGAAGTGAAGCAAGCAATAAAGAAAGCAGATATCAAACGAATTGTTGTTGAACATTTGGTCAGTCAAAAAGTTTTACCTCAAAAAGTTGAACAACAATTGCCCGCCGCTCATTTTGACCCAGATTTTGAATTAAAAAGAATGGAAATGGAAATGAAATTTCGTTTAGAAATAGAAACCAAACGACTTGAAGCAGAAAAATAAACCAAACGCCTTGTTCTTGAAGCAGAACAGGAAAACAAACGTATTGATGCCGAAATACAAAAAGAACGCATTAAAGCTGATAAGGAAATCAGTATGAGAAAGGCACAGACAGAAGAAAAGGTTGTCCAAATGCGGTTGGATAATTTTGATGCTTCCAAACAAATTCGTTTAGTGCCTCCATTCAATGAGAAGGCTGTAGATAAATATTTTCAGCAATTTGAAAAATTAGCCCTTAGGCTAAAATGGCCTACCGAATATTGCACAGTATTACTTCAGAGTGTTCTCAAAGGTAAAGTTCAGGAAGTATTTTCGAAACTCACGGCCGAGCAGAGTTATGATTACAAGCACGTCAAAAAATGCATTTTGAATGCTTATGAATTGGTACCTGAGGCATACAGACAAAAATTTCGTGGTTACAAAAAGTTTGACAGCCAAACTTATGTCGAATTCGTTCGTGAAAAAGAAACTCTGTTCGACAGGTGGTGTGATTCCAAAGAAATCAAAGATGATTACACAAAACTCAGAGAACTCATGTTAGTTGAAGAGTTTAAAAGATGTATTCCCGTAGAGCTAAAAACTTACATTGATGAACAAAAAGCTTCCAAAATTCACGATGCTGCTGTCTTGGCAGACGAGTATGCTTTGAGTCACAAAGATTTCTCATACAAAAGCAAAACAAATCACACAGCAAAGAAACCCAATGACTCATTCAAACGTTATGCAAATGTCGACAAAGACAAAAAAGACCAAGCTTCTAATTCTCAAACGAAGACTCCATCTTATTCTCAAAGCTCGTCATCTACCAGAAACGTGTCATTCTCATCCAAAACATGTGCTTATTGTAAGAAACCTGGCCATCTGATTTCTGAGTGCTATAAGATCAAAAACAAGCCATCACCCCATAGTTTCATTTCGCCCTCGTTGGATACATCATTGGTTCCCAATGATTTTGACCCTGTCCAGTCCACTGTGGATTCCAAGTTCAATATTCTTGATGTACCTGAAAATCTTGTTGAGGACAAATTTAAGCCTTTCATCACTGAAGGTTTTGTTTCTTTTGTTGGCGATTCACGTCTACAACCAATTAAAATCCTGCGGGATACTGGAGCTTTTCAGAGTTTGATTTTGGAAAGCGTACTTCCGTTTTCTGAAAAGTCATCCATTGGGGCCAATGTGCTCATTTCTGGTGTAGAAGGTGGCGTCGTTTCTATTCCTTTTCATAGATTAGATTTGCATTTGGACTTAGTTTCAGGCCCAGTGACTGTGGGTATTAAATCTTCATTGCCTGTTGAAGGTGTGTCTATGCTTTTGGGAAATGATTTGGCTGGTAGTAAGGTGGTACCAGAGGTCCATGTTGTTGAAGCACCTGTTGTTAATCCCAGGACAGAGCAACTCGTTGAAGAGTTTCCTGATGTTTTTCCCGCCTGTGCTGTTACTCGTTCTCAAACACGTTCTCAGGAGTCCAAAGAGGATTTCTCTTTATCTGATACATTCATGTCTCACATCGATGAGATTTCTGACTCAACTTTAAGTTCTACTGATGACTCCAAGTCATTTTTCAACTCTCTTCATCGTAACAAACTCGTTGAGGAACAGGACAATGATCCTGAAACTCGTTCTCTTCTACAACTGGCCGTTGAGGAAAATGAAATAGGAATTGTCCCTATTTGTTATTACCAGAAGTCAGGCCTGTTAATGAGAAAATACAGACCTCCTGACGTTGCTGCTGATGAAGAGTGGAATGTTATTCACCAAATCGTCATTCCAAAATGCTGTCGGAATGATATTCTTAGTCTTGCTCATGACCATGTGTTGTCAGGACACTTAGGTGTAAGAAAGATCCTAGATCGTATCCAACGACATTTCTATTGGCCAAAGATGCGCCAAGACGTTGTTGACTATTGTAAGACATGCCATTCTTGCCAAATAACTGGAAAACCAAATCAGGGGATTCCCAAAGTACCACTGCAGCCTATTCCTGCCTTTGAAGAACCATTCTCAAGGGTCATTATCGACTGTGTTGGCTCAATGCCAAAAAGCAAAGCAGGAAATGAATACCTCTTGACCATCATGTGTGCTTCTACACGTTTTCCTGAGGATATCCCTTTGAGAAAAATCACTGCTCCCAACATTGTCAAGGCTCTTGTCAAATTCTTTACCATGTTCGGGATTCCAAAAGTTGTGCAATCAGATCAAGACAGAAATTTTATGTCCAAGCTATTTGAACAAGCCATACATGAACTAAATATCCATCAAGTTTCATCCGGTGCATACCATCCTGAGTCACAAGGTATCCTTGAACGTTTTCACCAAATTACCGCCACGAACACTCAAAGAACTGGGATGAGGGTGTTCCCTTGTTATTGTTTGAAGTTCGAGAGGTTATTCCAGAATCTAGTGGATTTAACCCTTTTGAGTTGGTTTAAAAAAAAAAAAAGGTTTTCACAAGTTCAAACTTTTTTTTTACTTTTAAGGGGAGAGTGTTATGTAAATGTGTAAATATTTTGTAAACGACGACATGTGTTGTAATTGATTTTGAATGTTAAAACTGAATGTCTGTCATTGTTAATATATAATTAACGTTATATCTGTTATATATTTATATTTAGTTTAACGTAATAAATCATACAAGCTGTTATCTGTGTCTTTCTGTTGCGTTCTTAAAACATAAAAAACGTAACAACAGGTAATTAAGATTATCACTGTAAAAGTCTGACTATTTT
This sequence comes from Carcinoscorpius rotundicauda, assembly GCA_011833715.1. Lineage (NCBI taxonomy): Eukaryota > Metazoa > Arthropoda > Merostomata > Xiphosura > Limulidae > Carcinoscorpius > Carcinoscorpius rotundicauda. Next base: position 108,994,118 of record CM022393.1, read on the forward strand.
TTGAATTTTTTTATTTTTCTTGGTCTTTTTCACCAAGGCTACAGACACCCACCCACAATCAACTCTTTGGAACCGCATCCAGCTCATATCGATAAAACAGGAGAATTGGTGCTGGCCACAACCAGACTAATAGCCAGACAGTGAGTACTGTTAAATAAGTAGTTAACTCTACATTAACTGCAAAATAAAGTTGAGAAAAAGAAGCTTTAAAGTACAACTTTTGGAAAGGAACATTTGTAATTTTTTTTGTTAGAGAGCTTAAGAGATTTCTGATAAATGCGTTAGATAAATAGCTAAGTTATTTCTCATCACTGAAAAAAGAACAGTATGAAAAGAACAAAAACATTAAATGTTTTTATCTTAGTTTTTATTGAATGTGATAATGTTCTGGTGTCTCAGCGAATGTAAAATAAAAGTGTAAAATCAGTTAATTTCGTTTAAACGATTTTTTCTGATAATAGCAAAAATTATTCTTAGTTTTCAGTCAGTTGTAATAAAATTTGGAAAGATTAAATATTATTCGTAGGTTCCACAAGTTGAGCAAAGTTATTTGAATACGTTTTGAAAATATGTCAAAGCTTCAAATTAAAGTTGTTACATATGTAGAATATTTGTTGAAACAGTTATATATTTTATTATATTTTTTCTCATCCACTAATTTTGAAGACTATTTTTATTTAGGTTCCAGCTTTCTCGAGATGAAATTATTAACGCTTTGCCAATGATTGACACCTCTCGCACAGACATCTGGGAAATATGCCCCGCCTACTTGAAACCGCTTCCTTGCACAATGGAAAGGTATCGGACATACACAGGAGTGTGTAACAATATGCAACACACCAGCTGGGGATCAGCTCACAGCTCTTTTGTCAGGCACCTTCCTCCTGCTTACAGTGACGGTATGTTACAAAGACTTCCAACTTGGGAATAAAATATCATGCTCTTATAAAGTAATGTACATGATAATAATTGTTAGCCGGTCCATTACACTGCTCATAACTTTAAAGGCTAATCCAGTGTAATAACTAATTCTTACCAACAGGATCTATTATGCAACTTATATACCGGTGACTGTACGAAAACAACATCAAACATGCTTGAAGCTGCTCTGCCCAAGAGTGGCATCACATGATAACTTGGGGGGCTGTAGCTACCCCGAGATTTGCTTTAGTTTCCATTAGGGTGTCCAGCAGTATGGTGATGTACACATGTTGTTGGCAGAGTCTAATTTTCAATATTCTCTCCGACCCACCTAATCCTCCCTGTCCCCTACATACACATAAATATCACGAAACACCTCAGTGTAACAGCGGCATGTCTGCTGAATTACAACTCTAAAAACCAGGTTTCGATACCCGTGATGGGCAAAGCCCACAAAGTCCATTGTGTGGCTTTGTGCTTAACTTCAAATAAACAAACACATGTGGAAAATATTGACACTGCTCCTGACTCTGCCAAAAGAAATTATCCAAAATAGTTTATTTCTGAACATTGGGGTTTGGCTTGTAAAACATTACTAAGTCTATGGTGATAAGATTTGTGCAACATTAACGGACAATTGATAAATGGAAAGGATCATACAGGAAAGGAAATTTATAAAAAAAAGTTTCAGTAAAAAAGATCGGTCTTTAGAACATGTTATCCATTATACACTTCAAAGAGGAGACGTTCTCAATGAAACAGTCATCATGAAAGATTGGACAACACCCCGCATTGCACACTCTCTTAAGGCATTGTAAAGTCTTGCTTTAGGGATCAAGCAATGAATGACTTTTTCCACATACGCATGGTCATCAGGGTGTTCAATTCCCACTCATCATCATTGATTTTTGTTCATGGAGTCACTTCAAGCCTTGGTTTATTTGCTATACTGACATACTGTACGACGGAGACAGACACTGAGTATCTGACGTACCAGTTCAACGTACGGAGAAGACATAAAGACCCCGGATATGTTGACTTTTTGTCAACTAATTGTTTGAAGTCTGTCAGTATTATTCAGCTGTTTATCTCATTGTTTCTGGAATGAAAGCAATATCACGCACAAATAATGGTTACACTAAGCATTGTTTAAATTTTGGAATCATCGCCCTCTGGTGATAATTACTTTGATATTGGACTCGTCTTTACCAACTTCCTTTAATTTGTCAACAAATATCATAGCTCTCTGTTGAATAGTTTTCAAATTATGCACGTCAGAATAAGCCAAAAAATTCTGTAAACAACAACGTATATTAAAACTTAAGTTGAATTCACCCATGAATTTATCTAAAATTAAATTTCATCATTAACAAAAACAAAAAGACACAGCCCATAAAATATACTGTCTAAACTAGCCTAACCTTAATCGTATGAGTAATGATGATAAAATTCCTATTAGAACACACTGAAAAATTCAAACATTGTCATTATGAAATGTTTTGGAAATATCTTGTCAACAGTTAAACGATACGGTTGAAGTATTCCATATATCCATTACATGTTTATGCAAGTAAACACATTTTACAGGTAACAAATTAACCAACAGCTCTCTAACTGCAGTGATGTCGTTAAATTTTAACACCAATCAAAACAAATCACAATTCAAGACATAACACGAATTTTTTTTAAAAGAACAACACAATTGCTTAGTTACGCCGTAGTTAAATATATAACATATTTCCCCACCGACATGATAAAAGTACCAACGCAGGTTAAGAGATCAAAACGCCTCCCACATCCAGAACCCAGGTAAGCAGTTTCTCGAAATCAAATCTCTTTAGGTTATAATTTTTACATATTCAGGAAATGTGTAACTGTATAGGACGATGTGTAACTCTTAATTTTTATAAGTCAGTATTAAGTTAAATTATTGTCCACATTTTTTAAATAGCCTTGATGACTTGAAAGATAATAATTTTATTCAAGTATTCAAGAAAATAAAGTTTCAAGTCAATACTTCCGGCAAATAGAGACATTGTCAAGATACTGAAATTAAACCGTTGTTGTTCACCAATCTAACAACGTCTTCTGTTACTGTGTTTAGGGATATCTGAACCTCGTGTTTCTGTTGTTGATGGAGGCCCTCTTCCTCCAGCCAGAATGATCAGTGCTTACATTCATCGTGACTATGACACTCCCTCTGGTGACCTCTCCGTCCTGTTGATGTCATGGGGTCAGTTTATTGACCATGACATGACACTCGCAGCATCACCTAGAGGTAGGTCAGGCAAACTGTGCGATATTTTACGTTTTCAACAAAAGATTCTTTTTCTTTTGCATTTAAAAAAAACATAACCAGGGATTTTAATAATAAAAGCATTTTATATTGATCAAATCCATTTACAGTGGATTTAAGTTACAATTTTCTTAAAACCCAGTTGATGCTGACAAAATAAAAACTAAGGTTAAACACCTTAAAATGAAGTTATGTGAAAAAGTGTTAAATAGTAAAGGTTAAAACTAGTCATGGTCATATTAACTGGATTGGGTTATATGTAAAGCCTAATTTATGACATCGGACTCATAGTTTTACATAAACAATGAAACTCACATAATTATAGTTGCAACGATATTCATTTTATAGTAGGCTGAGTGCATTATACTAAAAGGATCTAGGCAGCAGGTCAGCAAATCACGTAACAGACACAATCAATATAAAGTCGCGGTGAAACAGCATGTATCAGAACTATATTTTAAAATTGTTTGACATTTCGTAGACTGTATGATTCCATCAAAATTTGGTCCCTATTGGATAGGGTATGCAAAGTCCCTTTCCGTCACAAAATATTCAAACACTTCGTGTTCAAACCGGAAATTTAAGGTTACCAAGAAGATATCTCTTATAATTATTCTCCTGTTTAAAGTCCTTTGTGAGGCTGGAATAAAAAATGTACTTTTAATAAGTTGCTGTGTTTTACAATTTTTCATATATTTGAATATATTCAGTGATTTCATTAACAATGTCATAATATTTTTTCACAAGGAAAATATTTGTATTGAAAAAACAGCCTTCAAAGCAGCGTATCCACAATATTTAATTTGTAATTACAATAAAAATATTAATCGCAAGAATAAAACTCCTATCTACAGATGTATGTAGCGAATACAAATTAAACTTAATGATATAATTTTAACGTGTATTTAAAACTATAATCTCATTACAGAATACCCAGAACTCGAGATGTATTACTATATTACAGCCTTGACACAATAACCTGCCTCGTTCATAAACTTATTGCAGGGAATCGCTTTGATTTAAAATAACAATTTCGTAGATCTCCTCACACACTTTAAGACACACATTCGAGAGATTAACACATCAATATTCCTCGCCAATAAACTAACTTGGGATAAAATTATTTTGGGCAAACAATTGAATGAATGTTGTTTAATTTAAAGAGAGGTATATCGTTGGAATGCAAAGACATATTTAAATATTCTTTATTATAGTTCTGCTGCAGATCTACAGCAATTATTTAAGCCTACTCTAATTACACTCACTGATGCACAGCTGCTATATATTAAACTGTTTAAGAAATATTAAGCACTAAAGCTCATTGGCAGAGCATAAAGACATCTTGAGGCTTAAGATGCACAGCGAAACATTAAATCGGACTGCATTTATTTATTCTAACAATACTATCAGCAAATTCATTATGAATTTCAACAAATTGTGCAACTGTACAGGGGAATTATTTTGTTTAGTACTTGGGTTCATCAGCTAAGCCTTCGAGTGGATCAGCAATAAATCTGAAGGCTTATAACGCTAAAATCCGACAAACAACATATTGTGTAGTTTGTGCTTAACAGCAAACTAAGAAACTAACAAAAATCATTGACTAAATTCGAAATACAGCATCTAAATATCGAGAAATTTAATATCGTCACTAGCTTCACATTCCTATTGTAAAACTGTTCACGATATCAATTGTTGTCGGCTAGTTGAGTCCTCATTTCTTAATTTTCGTTATATCAAATAGGAAAAGTTTGCTTAAAATCGCCATATCTAGCTGCCCGGCATGGCCCGGTGGTTAAGACACTCGCGGGTTCGAATACTCGTCACACCAAACATGCTTGCCATTTTAGCTGTGGGGCGTTATAATTTGACAGTCAATCCCACTATTCATTGGTAGAATAGTAGCCCAAGATTTGGTGGTTGGTTATGACAAGCTGCCTTCCCTCTGGTCTTACACTGCTCAATTAGTGACGGTTGGAGCAAACAGCCCTCGCGTAGCTTCGCGCGAATGTCAAAAACAAACAAACAAATCATATCTAGCATAGAAAGATAGCTTACAATGTAGATGATCAAATCTAATTTGTTTCCTTCGGCATATAACAACTTGCAAATACTAAAGTTCATAATATTCAAGATAATTGAAAAGCGTATAGTTCCGGCAATGTGGTTTTAATTTAACTTTTTTTTTTTTACTTTAGAGTATTATAACAGACTATACACTTCTTTGGCTAGCTAACAAAGCGTTATGCGCCATGGACAAATTATGCGTGACGTTTCTCCTTGTTCTTCATTTGAATAACGATTCTCAAGCACGCTCGGTATGTGCGCCTTGACCTATTTGTTTTCTTCCCTAATATGAATTAGTATAACAAACATAATACTTTAAGCAATATTGGAATATTCTGATGATGCATTCAGGTAGCAATCTACTCATAAATCAAACTATGTGGCGTTGGAAGTTCTACGTTATACTAGTTTCATGGCCACGTGATGAATGTGTGCTTTACTTGGCAAATATCCAAGTTACGAATAACACAGCGATGCTGAATTTTTTTTTGTATGAAACTACGTAATAATATGTCTTATGCGGGGGCTCGAATCCCAGATTTTGTGTTGTTGTTTCGTAAACTAATCATCAACCCATCGGGGACCCACCTAAAAATATAGTCATCTGAACTGTGTATTACACTTTAGAGTATGTTTTTACAAAGTTTTAGTGTTTCAATGAATACTTTTAAAGTTCAAACTCTAAAATAACATGTTTACTTTCTATGTTTATGAAAAGTTTCACGAAATCAGTTGCAGTTCAAAAAGTGTTTCTAGCAATTAGAATAATTTTTTGTTTGTTTTTCGAATTTCGCACAAAGCTACACGAGTGCTATCTGAGCTATCCGTCACTAATTTAGCAGAATAAGACTAAAGAGAAGACTGTTGGTCATCATCACCCACCGCCAACTCTTGTGCTACTCTTCTACCAACGAATTGTGGGATTGGTTGAATATTATAACACCCCCACGGCTGAAAGGTCTAACATGCTTGGTGTGACGGGGATTTGAACCCGCGGATTACGAGTCGAGTACCTTATAAACACCAGGCCATGTTATTAGGATAAAACAGCCATACAGAGTGTTTATCAAGTGGATTATCATATTTTAAATCCAAAACCTCCAGTGTTTCGTTACTTTATTGGCTAAGAAAATAATTTTCATATAGTACAGAGTCTACATTTTTAGATTCTAAGGTAAACAAATACATAACAATAAATAACAAAGACTGTTTTTATTCTTACATAGGACTATTTAATTATAATAATAGTTTTAGTTTCTTTAAGTTACTTATGAGATATTTCAAAATTGCTAGCAAATAATTCATGAATGTGTTGAGGAAGTTTCCACTCTTGTAATGTTTGTACATTATTATAATAACAGGAAGTATTCGACTGTAGAACCATTACCTAACTATATGGCATGTATGTACCGGTAAAATACATTAATACAAAGCTCAGAAATGTATACTAGATTACGTAGAACAGAACCACAAGTTTTCGTACTCAGAACATAAAGAGTGTATAAAAGTCATTAGGTGTTTCGTGAAGGAAATTTGTCAACATTGACTGAAAGACCTTAATTACAACTTGCTTTACTTCCTTCCTTAACTGTCTCTGTATATACTTCATTGTACTTTACAAGTAAATAATTACTTGATAATTAAACTACCTTATGGATTACATACAGTAGGAGATTTTCAAACTTTTACAGCTTAAGAACCACCTCTTTAACCAGACACAATTCTTTGTATTGTTCTGCGACCAACTCCATTATCTCTTTGAAAGAAACAGTTTTCACTCACAATTTAGGAACCGCTAGCATAGAGTATTCAGGGTTTACCCTAATTCTTAGCTTTATATAAGGTATCGATACAACCTGTACAAAAGGGGATATATTTATGTCGCCCATGCATACTGGATAACAATAAAGATAAAGGGGACAATGTTAGCACTGCTCTTCCAACTGTGACGATAAATTCACTGAATCATTGGTTAAATCATCCGCTCTGTTTACCCGTGAGTAAAAGTGCACAGCACAAAACAATCGTTAACCACAAATTTTCAGATAAATTATCGTTTATGAAGAAATTATTTTAAAACAAATCCTCAGAGCAATTAGAGTAAATTAATGTTTTACTTTTTGTGGCGTCGTAGTACGAAATGTGGAATTCAAGTCGACTGATTTATGTTCTTATATTAAAAACGAAGTAAAAACATGGACTTTGTTTGTATACTAAACGACGGATGAAAATAATTATAACTGCATTGATTATTTGTACTTATGAAATAAAATTATAAGATCATTTGACAAGGAATGTTTTACGTATAAATTATTGAACATAACAATGTGATTAGAAGTTTTACGATACGAAAATCGTAAAATTATGACAGGACTAATGCATTAATAAAGTAAAAAACAAAAAAAAAACATAATAATATGGCAAGACGTGTATCTTCAGTATGACGTATAAAATACAGTAACGTATAAAAATAATTTTATGTAGATTACCAAACATAAGTCTGACAAGTAACAAATATAATGTGTCAAGGACTAATTTGTATAAAGTAAAACAAAATAACAATGTAACAGAAACTATCTTAAGTACGAAGTAATAAACGTAATAATGTAACAAGAACTTCTTTATGTATAAAGTAACACACGTGACTTTATTATTCTTTACGTGATTTGAAATATGAATAATACAAGTTTCAAATAAAGAATAAACTAAAGCTAGAAATGCCAATTATGCACTTCAGATGAGAACGAACTGGATTTTATCTGTTGTGGAATCCCTAAGGAACATCAACATCCAAACTGTATGACTATTGATATTCCTCCTGGTGATCCGTTCTATGCTCATTACGGAGAGACATGTATGGAATTCAAACGTGCTCTTGCAGGTCACAGACCTGGATGTGCTCTCGGTAGGAAGTGCTTGATCAGTTTGTTATTACACATTGCTATTAATATTCAGACATTGTTATTGACAATTAGGTTAACTCATTAAGTGTAATGTAGTGCTGTTGATAATGGATCAGATAACGTTTTTATATTATCATTGTTAATTTGATAACGAATAAGATAGGCTATATCCATTTTTACACTGAGCTCCGTTCATCAACAATTTGAGTATTTTCGGTAGTGTAAACACTGACAAAAATAAAAAAAACAGTAATTGTTAAAATGACAATTTAATTGTGATGTTTTCCAAAAGTAAACTTTTTCTTACATAAATAAATAGCTAACTTTTAAAAGTCCCGTAAGAGTTGTGTACGTTTTCAATATTTAAATTACTAGTCTGACGACCTCTTCCTTAGTTAAATATCATAACATTTTAGACAGAAATAATCAAATCAACTGACACACGTTAGAGTAACGAGAATAAACCTTGGTTTGAATGTGTCTTTGTTTACTTAAAGGTCCAAGAGTGCACATAAATCTCCTTACACAATCACTGGATGCTAACTTCTTGTATGGATCAACAGAAAAACTAGCCAAAGAACTCCGACTGGGTCGAGGAGGTAAGTTTCATAAAACGAACAGAAAATTTAAATAAAATCTTCTGATAAGATATGTGTACATATATACACACACAAGAAGTGTGAATCTTAAAACAAGCAGTAAAACTAGCAAAATTGTTAAAACCACAAAGCAATAGAGATAACTAAAAGTAAAATTAAAAGAGAATTCTAGGTTGAATGAAATACGTCGCCCGTACTGCCGTACAGGAAATAAAATTTAGTTATATAAAATAATGAACTTAAAACTATTCTTTCTTGTTGTTCTGGAGACCTCTAATGAACAGGTAAACAATAATATGATTATGATCAATGTTACTGCACATAGTATCAATTACTGAGTCATGCTTTGTATATACTATAACACAGAACATTTAAGAACTCCAGCGCTATATTTTAAAACAAAGATATAAGCCCCAAGTGGAACACCAGTAACTTTACGGACTTACAACGCCAAAATCTAGGGTTTGATTCCTCGCGGTAGATACAGTAGATAAGCTTATGTGAGTTTGCTTTAAAATAAACAGATAAACTAGTAGGACTGACATAAAGTCTTTCAGAATAAAAACAGAAAAAAAAAACTGGCATAGGACACGGACTTGGTAAATATGTTTGAAAGAAATATATTAAAATAAATAGAAACGTTTGGTGAGAAACCTATTAATAAACAAATTCAAAATTGCAATAACCAACTTTTGTGAAAGGAAAATCTTAATTTTACGGATAACAACGTTTCCATTCATGGTACTGAGTTATCGTCAAGCAACGTTTATATTAAATAAAGCAGCTGGAATTTCCGAAAACGTTACAACATCGAAAAATTTATTTAACTTCGCAAGGAAAGTGATATTTTGAAAAATCATGGTGGAATGACAACCTCGATAATGAATGTTTCTTCTCAAGAAGTTTCCAAAACATTCAGCAGAACAGAATGGTGTTTAATGGCGGTTATTGGATTTACTTTAAACGATGGATAAGAAAGCGTAACGAAGAAATTAACACAAGAGGAATAAGAAAGAAACATAATGCAATTTGAATTCATCACACAGTTAAAACGGTAGATGGCACTTCCACACTATCACTATTATCAACAGAGATTTTTTTTTTCAGGTCTCATGCGTGTTTGGGACTACTTTGAAAACTTTGGACTAAAACCACTGCTGCCTCCTCTGTCAACTTATCCTGAAAAAGATTGTACTGCACGCCCAAGACATCTTTTCTGTTTCAATGCGGGTAAGGTGACGATAGGAAAACAGTGAATATGACGCATCTAGTGGTATTATTACAAAATAACACAGCTTAACTAAATGATGAATATGCAAGGTGGATTTTCTTGTAAAACTTAATAGGTGGAGGATTCAAGAATGATTAGTAATATATATCAGAGTTTTATTAAAACCGATATTTATTTGAGATTTCGATAACATTTTTGACAAATAAAATAACAACTCATAGACAGTGATTTTGTATTTTTCTAACATAAAAGTGAATTGAACATATTTCATTAAATATCAAAGATAATGTTAGTTTTATGTTATCCTTGTGTGTGATAATTAAATTTCACTATTTAACCTGGAAAAGAGTGGATTAAGTGTCTATAAAATGTTATCTCATTGTTCTTAAGTTAAACACATGGTGTCTCCTGGTGTACAATTCGTGTACCATCGATTATGTATAGCCTTATCAGCTTTTTTTTTTACCCTTCACCTTTAGTTTAATTATATAGTAGCTATAAGTAGTATTTTGCAAAAGAAACAGCTAAAGAAAATCTAAGAATATGAACCACAAGTTCATGAAGCTAAAGTGAAATGTTTTGTTTGAAAGTGCATAAGTTCATGACAATTCCTAAAGTATCTACCAGAGGGAGCAGTAAGTTCTTATTCAATCGACTGTCTGAAATGTGAAAATAGAATTAGTAAAACAAGCTATCTAGTTCTCACTTAGAGGAACCTATGTTTTATTGAATGCCACAGATTCCTTTAAGAGTACTTTTATCCTCCAACATCTCAATCTCCATTTAATTCTTGACGGCTTTTCTTCATTGAAAATCATATCTTCCACAGAACTACTTTTTTAAAAACAGTATGAGCGAGCATCTATACCTTTCTATCAAACAGATTCATGTGGCAGATACAAAAGTATGATAAATTATTTCTAAAATGATCTTCAAAAAGTGTGTTTAAAAGGCTTAACTAACCTACAAATACCATTGATCAAAATGATCTAAACCTGTTTCTTAGGGGATTTAATTAATTTAAATTACACACTTTAGTCAGCGGCAGGTTTACAAGAACCGTAACTTGAAACTGTAATATTTTTCTTCAACTTCAAGGTGATGAACGTGTTAATGAACAGATTCACTTGACTGTCTTGCACACGTTGTACGTTCGCGACCACAACCGAATTGCCACTGAGCTCTCCATATTGAACCCTCACTGGGATGACGATAGGATATATCATGAAACACGTCACATTATGGCAGCTTCAGTGCAACACATCACTTATACCGAATTTTTACCTATGATTTTGGGCGAGGAGACAGTGGCTCGTTACGACCTAACTCCCAGAACTCATGTAAGTTGTATTTTTTGTTCGGACTGTATATGTCTAAATGTAATGTTTCACTTGTTGAAACAAAACTTTGGCGTTTTCACTGGTCTTTTCTCGAATTTTGAACACAGTATATGTCACTGCTATTGATTAAGTTTAACATTTCTTAAAATTAATGTGTTATTTTGCATGATAAAAAAGTTTCAAAAGTCTTTGCTGTGTTGCATAAACATCGTATGACGTTTTACCAGTAGCTTCCTATCATCTTTTGATGTACAAACTGCTATGCATTTGTCAGCAGCTTAGTGTGTAAATATAATTATATAAACAATCCTTATTTGCCTTAAATTTTCACGTAGCTACACAAGAAATTTTTTCGAATAGCCGTCTCTAATTTTACGTTTATAGAGAAAAAATACAACTGGTCAACGTCACCCCTACTCTTTTTTGGGTTGCTCTTCTCTCATTGAATATGCCCTTCTCCCAGTGGCACAGTAATATGTCTACGGACTTATACTGCTAGAGATAGAGTTTCGATACACAAAGGCCTATCTGTGCAGCTTTTTGCTTAATAATAAACAAAAAAGAAACTCACCGAATACTGGGATTTCACCATCACTGTTATAATAGACCCACGATCCGAAAGTGGCGAAAGTAGGTTTTTGTGAAAGTGTTTGTTTGTTTTTGAATTTCGCACAAAACTAACGAGGACTATCTGCGTTAGCCGTCTCTAATTCAGCACTGTAAGACTTGAGGGAAGACAGCTAGTCATCACCACCCACAGACAATTTTTGGGCTACTCTTTTATCAACGAATAGTGGGATTGATCGTACATTATAACGCTTCAAGACTGAAAAAGTAAAATTGAAGGGATAAAACACATACACACACATATGCTGTTTATACGTACATACATACATATATATATATATGTGTGTAATTTTAATATAAAATTATATAAAAATTAAATACGAACAAAATTACTAACTAACGTTATAGAATATAGTCGTAAAGAAGGTAACCAATATAGACAAATGAAGACTGAAACTATTTTATGTAAATAATAACTGCATAATTCAACAGTAACGACACTCATGTTTAAGTGTTTTTCATGAATACATTCATATGATACCATATGATCACATTCGTCACATACCATGAGAGGATCAGTGTATTCGTTCAGTAATTTTGTTATCACTTTACTTACAGTATTCAGGGAATTTTTACTGGTAATTGTTGTCGATATCTTATTTCTTGAAAATTAGATGTTAACAATGCAAACGTGGATAGTTAAATCATATACCTTTGCATCGAGTCTTTACATAAACTTTTCACGAAGTTGTTTATTCATTTGATAAATAAACACATTTAAACTTAACACCAACATAAATTTGTATAAGAATAGAAATGGCACTGCATCCTTCATCAATCATCTTTTATTTCTTTGACTTGGGATCGCGAAAAGGCGTGACTTCATATGCCCAGCATAATCATTCTTTATAGAATGTTGAGACCATTTGTTGATGTTGGTGTTGTCCCTCCGTCTGCATAAATAAATTCATTGCGTTTTATGTCTTTCAACTTAGGGAACCGAAAGTTATGAAATCTACGTTTTCACTTGATCTTTTCATATTGTTGAAACAGCACAATTACCTGGCATGTCGGCTATTTCTTTTGTCTTCTTAAGAAACGGCTGAAAACTGAAATCTTTTCCTCTGTAACTCGGCCATGATATATCAGAAGACAGTTTGTGAAGTGAGCCAGCTGGGCTTCACTAAGGGGTGCACTTGATGTTATTAAGGTATTTCCATACCCGACAGAACTGTCAAAAGCTGCACACCGAGCTATATATACAGTCCCTTCAGCGCTCATCTGATGGAGATGAGTCTAGAGAGAAATAATGAGAATTAATTAGTCCATCTATATCGCATCGAGGAAGACATTTCTTTTACATATTTTGTCTAATTGCCTTTTTTTTTTTTTTACTTTTTGCTACCCTTTTCAAATACGTGACGTTACAAAACTAATGAAATGTTTTCATATTTCACAATCGATGGTTATCACGCATTGGCAAGAGCAACTTGTCATGTAACGGTTACACTAAGGTTTTGAAGCACCATTGTGCTACTAACCAAACAAAATATCTGAAGAGACGCCATATTGCAGAATTTGGAAATCTAGTGAGAAGATGCAAACCTTCAACAATTAAAAGATCATTTCCACAATGGGAGAAGGCTCAAGACAACAGTGACCCCAAGCAAAAAAAAACAAAACCCATTGACGAGTTTTTTGTCCAACAATAAATATTCTAATAGACATAAAAACGTTTAATAATGCTATGATTGAGTTGGTAGCCCTAAATGGTAGACCTTTTTGTGCACTAGAGAACAGTGGTTAAAATTATCGATTTAGTTCAAAAAGCCCTTAACACAACAATGTATCTGAAGAAAATATTGATTTTATTTGATGGAAAAGCTACATAAATTGTGAAGCAAATAAGCGAAGAGATGCAAAACAGAAAATTACCGTCGCATATTGTCTGGATAGATCTGTGCTAGCCATTAATGCCCAAGTCATTAATAGAAAATCTCTTCAAATAAGAACGTTAGCTGTTACAAACTTCTCTTCAGCTCATTCAGATGGAAAAAAAGAAAATAGTTATAAATGTGCTATCGTAATACAACTTAACTTTAAGTAACGTGTATTCTATCACTACTGATAATGCTAGAAATATGTTTAAAGTTGTGGAATTAATTTCCGATTTAGAACATGAAACTGCTAGTGATGAAAGTTATGTTAGATAAAATAGATGATATTAAACTAGTGATTTTTTCTGTAAAATATGCTGCTCACACTTAGCAACTTGCAGTCTTCAATCTTCGGAGAAATTAAAAGAAAAATACTCACGTATTAGAACCGACTAAAAAGCTGCATCACGGTTACAAGAAGAAAGTTTAACTCCGGCAGACTTCAATAAGGTGTGATTTGTCTGCCAAAGTTGAAATATCCAACCTTAAATGCATGTTGACTCACAACATCACAGAAGCAATCAATGCGAGGGAAAACAAATTCTTAAAGTGAACTTATATTAACATCGTTATATCAAGGTCCTAGATTTATTGTTATGTTATCAGAAGCAGAACAGAATTAAATATTAAAAACATTCTTACATAGAGATTAAAGAGTTATCTTTCAAAACTAGATGTGAATACAGATATATGTAATAATAAAGTCACAAGTCAACAAAAACGTGCAGACTGCTGCAGAAGAAATTACTGACCATTTTAAAGAAATATGAAAAACTGGAACTGAAATCGAAACTGAATTGGATTGAAAACTGAGATCGAAAGAGGAACTCGAATCGAAAAATATAAAAGAGAAAACTTAAATCGAAACTGAAATTTTTATATTTCAAATTTCAAACCGAAATCGGAAACTTAAATTAAAATATTTTCAGTTTGTCATCCTTGGCCCTAACCCATGTCAAAATTAATTTCGCGTTTATAGTAGTTAATATAATCATTTCACTTCTTAAGAAGTTAATATACAAGCCAAAAGTTAAAGATATTCTAGGCTTTTTAACATACTAGAATTTCTCCGTGGTTTATTACAACACTTACCATTTTTGCTGTACTTTCTGCAAAAGCGCTTAAAATTGTCCTTGCTGACATTTTTAGAGAATAGTCTGATTTATTATTTTTTACGAAATAACACATTTTGATCTTATATTATTATTTTAAAATTCACTAATTATGAGATCAAGTAAAATCTAAGTATTTTTACAAAATATAAAAATTAATTATTAGAAAAATTTAAGTTTTTTTTTATTTTGGGGGGTTTCATATAAATGTCACACGTGTATTGGGCTAGGTTTAATTAGACCATAAAAAAGATTAGTCAGGTGAGCGAAGTCACTTCAAATTTTAAGATGAATTACAGTAATTAAACTTAAACTTTAATTAATCAATAACATTATATTTTATTTGTGTTTTGTGCATGTTCAGGGTTATTGGAATGGTTACGACCATAACGTACACATGGGAATGTCCAGTGGTTTCCAGTCAGCAGCTTTCCGATTTGGACATACCTTCATCCAGGGTATGGTGCGCAGATACAACAAATACCATGAATTTGTGGGTAAGAACTTGTTCTTATCTCTGTCCTTAAGTTTGGTCTTCATATTTCCATAAGAAAATATTCCAGTAAACTTTTAACTAAATGAATTTAAGGGTAAATATAGAGAACTTATCAAACAGTAAATAAACTATTGAATTAAAGCAAGTCAAAAGTGGTATTGAAAATATATATCTTAACTCGTGAGTTCAGTTCAGGATAACCAAAAATAATTTTTATATAATTTTGTGTTTTCATTTCATACCAGGAGAAGATCCTCTACGAACTCTTCTACGTCAGCCATATATTATCTACGAACCTGGCAAGATCGATGAACTCATTGGTGGCCTTATTAACACACCTGCCCAAACTTATGACCCTTTTATAACTCAGGAGGTCATGTATTTTTTGTTTTATTATGTGTTAATTTTCTAGAAACTGGTGGCCAAGATTAGGATTAATTTTATCTTATACAGTATTTAAGCCTAGGTCTGTTCGGGAGAGGCCGGGCATGGCTAGGTGGTTAAGGAACTCGACTCGTAAACCGAGGACCGCGGGTTCGAATCCCTGTCACACTAAACATGTTCGTCCTTTCAGCCGTGGTGGCGTTATAATATGACGATCAATTCCACTATTCGTTGATATAAGAGTAGCTCAAGAGTTGGGTGGTGATTACTAGCTACCTTCCCTCTAGTCTTACACTGTTAAATTAGGCTAATGCAGATAGCCCTCGTGTAGCTCTCTGCAAAATTAAAAACAAACAAACAAACCGTTGAAGAGTTGTATTTGACTTTGTAACATGTATTTCAGTAGGCAAGATTCACTTAATACGGTTTTCAGAACTGCGCCGCAGGGGAAGTTAGTTTTTAATGTAAGCTCTGTCGGTTTTAGATTGAGAATTTAATGTAGATTCTTGACAATATAATGATTTATTTACATTATTTTGAAGTGCAACAAACAAATTTTAAATCATTTTACATCGTAAATGATAAAGTTATAGAATCGTACTTAAAATAATTTTGCATGAACTGAAAAATAAAGAATTACAACTGATTGGAATGATAATTATTTACAGCATTTAATACAAACAGAAGTTCTTGTCAGGTCTCAAGATAATAAATCATTTTCTACTGACATTTAAATTACTAATTTCTTTTATAGCATAATCTATCACGTCCTGTTTTATCCTAGGGTAACAAAGCACACTATATTTTTCGCTCAAGCCACCGCATCGTTTTAACGTGTTTCATTTACGCAGAAATAATACCGTATTTTCTCATTTGGATTATTATCATACATATTCGTAAATATGTCACAACATTAATTATTCATTAATCATATTGTCTCATACTACTAGTACTGAAGAAATACATTTGCACTGTTTAGGTGACCAACCACCTATTTGAAGAGCCATATATTCCGTTTGGAATGGATTTAGTTTCATTCAACATAATGCGTGGGCGTGAGACTGGAGTCCCAGGATATAATTTCTTCCGGGATTGGTGTGGTTTGGGAAAAGTCAAAACGTTCGAGGAATTGGAGCCAGTAATGAACAACGGAACAGCCTTCAAGTTTGCTAGGTTGTACAAGTAAGTCTTGATTTTAAATGGTTACGCGTACACACAGCACCGTCAATAGTCGTTAATGGTTACATGTATGTAGAGTATGGTCTGTAGAAATAACAGGACTATTTTCAACCTGAAACGTCTAGTGAACCATAACTTTCACAGAAGGTGAGCTAAATGATTTGGTGAAAGAGTTGGGCCTTCCAAAGGATTCTTCAAAGATGTTGGGGTCCTTCGGACTAGGAACTTACGTTCTTCAGAAATATCACTTTATTGGTGAAGAAATCGTGAGAAATAGCTTATATCATATGTTTTTTCCAGAAAATTCACTGATTTTATTGTATCAATACTGTTCAGTTAATACCAACGCTATGAGTTGCAGTCTGTGATTCAAGTGAGAGTCGATTGTACATTGATACCTCCAAAAATCCTACTACCTTCACTTCACATAAAACCGAACTTGAAGAAACAGTTTGTAAAGGTCTTAGACAAAGATGGCGACTGTTTCAAGTATCTACGTAGACAATTCTTACCTCTTTCAGAATTGAAACTTAAAGAAGGGATTTTTATTGTGCCTCAAATTAGGAAATTGACTTCAGATGAGCATTTAGAAAGAACAATGGAGTGAGTTAAAAAAGGAGCGTGGATTTTCTTGAAAGATGTTATTACCAAATTTGTTGGAAAGAACAAGGACCAAAATTACGAAAATATTGTTAATAACGTGCTCGATAAATTCAGAAAATTGGGTTGTAATATGAACTCAAAAGTTAATTTATTACACTCATATATTGACTATTTCCTTCACAGTCTCGGTCCCTTCAGCAATGAACAATGGGCAATGGTTCATCAAGACATCAGAAAAACGGAGGTGAAGTATTAGAGAAGGTGAAACATTACCACGATAGATTATTCTTCTTCTTTCTTCTTCACTTGATCTGTACATTTTTAAACAAATATATTAATAAAAGTGTTCATTGTGGTAAAAAAAAATAACAATTTGTTCAAAGTAAAAGTTTTTTCTTCACAAAGGCCAGGTGGGATTAGGCGTTCGACTCGTCATCTGAGGGTCGCGAGTTCGAATCCTAGTTCCACCAAACATGCTCGCCCTTTCAGCCGTGGAGACGTTATAATATGACGGTCAATGCCATTATTCATTGATAAAAGAGTAGCCCAAGAGTTGGCGATTAGTGGTGATGACTTAGTTGCCTTCCCTCTAGTCTTACACTGCTAAATTAGGGACGGCTAGCGCAGACAGTCCTTGAGTCAGCTTTTCGCGAATTTCAAAAGCGCTATTAGTTATCAAATCATCTGTTGTTTTTTTTCTCATCTCGGTTTTGAATATTCAAAAGTATTCCTCATTCTTTTGTCTTGTTTTTTTTCTTCACAGTGTAATGTCTAATTATTTCTGTGTCAGGCACCCAGATGATATTGATCTTTGGAGTGGTGGAATCTCAGAGCGACGCCTACCGGGAGGATTGATTGGACCAACCTTCGCCTGCATTATTGCTCGTCAATTTGTAAATGTTAAAAAAGGAGATCGTTTCTGGTACGAAAATTCGGGTTTTCCATCTGCCTTTACTCCAGGTAAGTCAACTTAAACAAGCTTATCATTATTTAGGTTTCCCTTCATAGCATAACAGTTAAATCAAGAGGTACAACATAATATTACTTTCCTGGGAGAGCTATGAAGAAAGTCTTTGGACAACAGCTTATATATTATTGTTAAGGAACAATTCTTTTAAAATCAATTAGTTTTCAGTCTACAATTCACAATGGCACAATCAAATTAATTTAATATAGAGGAGCACAGTAATCGAAGACTAATTGTAAGAATTATTTGTCAACTTACAGTGAATGATCTAATTATTTAAAAACTTGTCTACATTCAAGTATTTTATGCTGCACGATTTGTAATTCTCAAATTTTCAGTTGTTTCCATATAATTTTGTTTCATTTTTTTTTACTTATTTCCGTAAGTATTCATAAACACATAAATATATTGATCAAACATAGAGGTTGACCACGTTGTATCAAAAGAATTTTAAAGTTTCACAAAAACATTTGTTGATGCTCCATCCAACGACCACGAATCTTAACGATAGACTTGCAGCGTGGGTTTCATTGTAAAAGGCTTAATCACAAGGCTCTAATGTTCATAGCACGCCAAACTGCCATACAGGTTCTTCATAGTGTATGAGGATAACAGGCTCTCCAGTGCCCATTTCAACAGTCAAATTGTACAAAAATTAGTGAGTGCTATATCTGACGACATTTCCGGTTTAACTTTGTATAACGTACTTGTTTTATTCTCCAAATGTTTGAACTGTGCTACGGTACAACAAATATGTCGCAAAAGCAGTAACTATATATGACTTGTGTTGCTTTTCCAAATAGTTATTCTTCTTAGTTATGTTGCCTGTGACGTGTAGAAACCTTTTACCATTGGCATTTGTTTTATTGTATTTTCACCTTGGGTAGGATGCGACTTATTGCAGGTCTTTTTCATGATGGTCCTGGTGTCTAAGTTTATCCATATTCGTTTGTATTTTAAAACTATTAAGTACAAGAAATATTCTCATCTTTGAAATTCTAAATTCCTGATCTGGACAAATCTTTATGATTTTTGTGTATGTATATTTCATTATAAAAAGGAAAGTCACGTACTTTATGTGATCAATTTTCTGAGAAATCACACTACCTAAGATATATATATATACATATTCTTAACAGACTTTATTGAACTAACATAACATCAGTAAATAAAAACCAACTGGACTAGAGCCGTTCATATACCTTAAACATACACAAACATTTCGTGTTTCTATAAAAAAAACATCCTATTTCTTCTGAACCTTATGAGTAGTTCATATAATATTTTCATTTAAACAATTAAAATATACAAAACAATGGAATGAGATATTAATTTTAGACCCTATGAAGCTAATTAGTTCATTCTTAGGCTCATTCAGTGGTTCGGTGACCTGCGCATAGAATGATGGTTTTTTTACAATAACCTGGTAAAGAAAAATATATAATTATCTGATGGTTTTCAATTTTTTTCCAACTGAGAACATTTTTCTCGTAGCGTATGATCTATATTATTCATTGCATACCATCGAAATATCAATGTTCGTGAGACATAATTGATCTCAGCCATTCTTTGCTTTTTACCAAACTATTCCTTCCTCTCTCTCCATCTCTTACAAAGGTTTTATATTTACATCAGAAACATTATGTATTACTGCATATACAATGAAGTACCCTTATTACAGAAACTTTATGCTTTATTGAGTACTGATTAAAGCGTTTATTTAAGTGAAATTATAAGGTGTGGTCGTAAATACTGGAAAATCCTGAGTTATTTTGTATTTTAACTTAACGCCTTTTAATTTTTTTTTTCCCATAAACGTTTCGATATCTACAAAGCTGAAATATTATAAATGGTTATATAAACATCAAAGAGGTAATAAAAATGTTCCAGATGAATGTTTTGGGTAAAATTTAAAAAAATCATTATATCAAAGTAATTTTGATCATTTGTTAATCATTATAAAAATCTTATAATAACGTATGTTATTCGATTTTATGAAAAACTTCTTAATCACAATGGCGTACTTAATTTTTCGATTTAAATTGCAGTTTTTTATTTGCTCCTTATTACAGAACAGCTTCAAGAAATTAGAAAGTCATACCAAGCTAAAATTATTTGTCAGAATGCTGATGACATGCCAACTATACAGCTTTATGTCATGAAACTCCCTCACCCCATCTAGTAAGTAATTTTACTGTCTTTATACAATACTGCTCTGAATTTGTTAAGGATTACGAAATGATTAGTGATTAACGTACCTGATTATGCATCGGATGATTCAAGGTTCGAGCCAATACACCACTAAATACACTATGCATTTTTAAATATGAGGAATTACAGCTGTGACAACTAATTTCACTGTTTATAAATTAAAGCGTGGTAGCATAAAAGGTAGTTATAAATGACTTATTATCTTCCTTCTGGTTAGTGGCTTTAAATTAGTTATAGATATGCCTGAAATTTCTTACGGTCTTTGACTTAACCGTTTAACAAATGCATATGCTGAATTCACTAAATTGAAGTTTTTTAACTGAGGTTAAAAGGAAGAGAACACTATTATCATTGTTAAAATAAAAATCTGTTTGGTTCCTCAAGTTAACAGAATCATGTGCATCGGGTGAAATTTCCTAAACTGAAGCTTCATTGACTAACTTAACCTGAAAAAGTGTGTACAGTTAAAGTCGAACTGTGTCTCTTTGTTTTAAATATTTTCTCCAACAACCATTTGTAAAATTGGTTTTTAAGTAGTTATTAATATCTGTTTCAAGCAAAGCTTTTTTAAGAAGTAGAACTCCAAAGATATAACGAAAGAGGTGGTCACAAATAGTGCTTTGATTTTCATAAAGAATCACTTGCTTGCATAAAACATTGTCTCAATTACTTTTTACTAGTATTATAGTTTTAGAATTAATAAAATAAATATATTTATAGTTGATGTTTATATTTATTAATAAAGAACTAAGATAAGCAGCCATAATATTATTATTTTTTAAAACGGAAAAATAAAAATGTGTTTAGATCATTGTATATCATCGTAAATTGCATTTATTTTTACAATACACGATCAGATATTTTTCAATATTATAATACAATTGTTGTAATTCTGGTAGCGTGATTGTTTCTTATTTAATTTTACTTGGAAAAAACTTACAAACTGATCCAAACACATTGTTTTTCAGCAATCCACGCATGCTCTGTAAAGATATCCCATCAATTGATCTCCGGTTCTGGCAAGAAGATCCTATTCACGGCATTTTTTCATTTAAGAAATAAATAATATTAATTCTAGAGAGTGATTTTATACGCTTTTTTGGTAGTATTCCGACAAAATTGTTTCAAAAACACTAAGAGATTAGTAGCAACTGTTGAAGAAAAATATGAAGAACATTGAGCCTTTATTGAATGCCAAATATAGATAAATTAATATGTAAATAAAAACGTGTCGTTTTCTTTGGTAGTTTGTTCGAAATACTCAAATGAATGTATTCAACAGCTGATTTTAGACTAGTAATAGGTATTCGTACAATTTTTTTGTAATCTAGAGGTTAAACTACTTTTTATATTTCCAGAAAATAGTGACAAATCTGATTTTGATATTATTCAAGTTGTGTACATAAATATTTTTTACTGAGCCCTGATGTATTTAGTGCTAGGTTGTAAGAAACGAAAATATTCGCTTATTAATTTACAACAAATAACCAAAAGTAGTAAGTGAGCGTTTTAAAAACCTTTAATTTAAGGTTACGAAAAAGTAAGACAAAAAATATTCTTAGTCCTTGACTCATAACAAAACATAAAAATACCTAAGTACGTAAAGACCTGGTGTATTTGTAAATTTTTCTTTAAAAAAGCAATAGACTGATACACATATGTACCGAACTATGAATAAACTTAGACTGTAGATATAGTTATTTAAAGATGCTATTCAATGTGGAATATTTAAATAATGTATGCTTTTTCTAACTTCTTTTAATTTAAAATATCGTACAGCTACTAACCCTTTTTATAAATTATGTTTACTAAATTACTTACTCACACATATTTTGTATTAAATAATTCAAGACGTGGTGATTTACAAATAGTTATTGTATGCTTAAGGTTTATAAAAGTTGATAGTGTTAGGTTTTTATTTTCTGTACTTATAATAACAGTTGAAAACTTCAAGCACTATTTTTGTTAACATTCATGGAAATGTTGTTGTTTTTTCAAATAACAAGTTCTCACGAACTTAGAAATATTGAACACATTTAAATATATATGTAAATTTCATTTAAAGCATTTGTGATGTATTGTGTTCCTGGACTTACATTACAAAGATACGTGGTACTTTATCTTTACGTAGTGTATAAAAATTCTTTAGGAAAATATATTTTCAGGAAAAAGTTTCGTGATTGATTTGTATAGCTCCCTCTGTGTGTGAGTAGAACTGCAGGTTTAAAAATATAAATGTTAAAAATAAAAAATAGTAAAGTGTCAAGAGTAAGTTGAATAACTTTAAATTATTTTCATCAGGTAAAAGGTAAGAACTATATTACGTAAATATGTATATAATAAAATGTAAAATAATTACATATAGTTACGTGTATAATTAACTTGAAAATAAATATAATAAATACGAAAATATAACAAAACTTTCCATTAACGTGATTCTTAACACATGTTTTCACGTCCATGTGCTTTCAGTTTTCGAGAAGTCCTGAAATTTTATGGTACTCAGCTGCCCGAGTTTTCATCAT
The DNA here is from genome assembly GCA_011833715.1 of Carcinoscorpius rotundicauda. NCBI lineage: Eukaryota > Metazoa > Arthropoda > Merostomata > Xiphosura > Limulidae > Carcinoscorpius > Carcinoscorpius rotundicauda. The sequence continues at coordinate 109,017,456 of CM022393.1, forward strand.
TATGTATGTAAATAATATAATCTGTCTATTTTAAACGTGTTGTGCAAAATGGATATACAATGCTTTTCTTTTACAAATAAAAATTAAATTAATTCTAAATAAATTTATTTTGTTTATTTATTCACATAAGTTCGTTACATGCTGGTGCCCCCGTGGTTCAGCGCTATGTGTGTGGACTTATAAATCTAAAAACCTGCTTTCGATACCCGGTGATTGGCAGACCACAGATAAACCATTGCGTAGCTTAGTTCAAAACAAAATATTCTGGTTTTATATTCCTATCATCATTGCAAGTGTTGCCCAGTAATATCTCTAGTTCTTGTCACTATACCTTAGGTATAATGGAGAAATAAAAATATTCACACTGAAGTAGTAACAAACGTAAATTTGTTCTAATTATTTTAATTTATTCTAATACGAGAGTATTAGAATACATGCATTTGTTCACAGTTATCAAACTGTTACTATACTAAGCCAAATCCAAATTATTAGTATATCTCTTATCCTCTCGAACATCATATTAAGGTACTGGAATGACACTGTCAAGGACAACTTATGTTTTGTATTCTATTACTTCTTTCTGTTTTTTTTTCTCTTGTTGTTGTTTCTATAAGCAGCCACCCTCGACAGCTGGCTACAGACAGTGAAAGATGATAAAGATGTGAGATGTTATGGGCTGAAGCCCTCACAACTGTTCCCTTTTTTATTTATTTTTTTGTTTTTATTAAAAATGAAACAGTCCAAATTTAAGTTAAGCCAAGGCACATTGTATAATGGTCCTACTTATGATTTGTGTCTCAGTGTTTGGATGTTTGTATTGTACTTGCGACTTTTTTATGTTTTTCTTCGAAATTACCTTCAATTATATTTCATCAAAGCTTCAGATATGCCACGTATGTTTCGCGCTGTCTTTATTTTGATATGTTTTATTTTTAATTTTTAGCTTCTCGAAATAATTATACATACATATGTACATGCATAGTTATTTCTGACTTACTAGATAAGAAATTTAAAAATAGTTTTGTTCTAAAGTAACTCAATATAAAAGTATCAGCACATCAGTTTTTGAAACTCTAAAAGTAAGGCCTGTCAAGCTACTTAATTCCATAAAATATAGAACTTTCGATAAATGGACTCAGAGCGCATTGCGTTCTTATATATTGTATCATTTTCAAGTGTGCAATATCTAACTGTAACACATACACACTGTGCATAACTATTAATGTAACACTCACTTTTTTATCTATTTTGCTTACGTAATTTCTGATATGATGCTTCATAAAGTTTTAGTAAACTTCCTAATTTTGTTTCTTTGTTACGATCGTACATAAACTAATTAGATACAAAAAACACACACTGATCACCAAATAAAGATTTTCTTATTGCTTTCCTCAGTGTTATTTAAAACATGATATTTCTTCCAGTGCTGCTTGATTTTTAAAACCATTCTAATACAGGCTCCATAAATATATTTTTAACGATTAAAAGAACCGTCATTTTAAACTATATTGTGAATATATTTGTCCCCATATATATAACAAATAAACAGCTCACATTAGCATGTTAACTTTCCTCATTTTCTTGGGTGATTTCGTAAGAAATGTTCTGATTTGTTAAAATAATCATGAATAAATTTGCTTTTGTCGTGATTTATTTGTGTTCTAAAAAGAAGAATTAATTGAAGCAAAACATTCGAATCTGAATAACTTGAGTCAAAGCTTGATAAACTGTAAGTTTATTTCAGGGACTAATTTCGTTTTTATATCATGATTCTCGTTCAATGATTTTTTGGTAATGGTTTCCAAAATTTTATATTTTTTGATAAACTGTAGAACTTTCATCACTACTATTTTTATGTTATGAAAACAGATTTATTTCAGGAAATTATAAGTATTTAAAATGTAAGAAACAAAGATGATTACCTTAAGAGATTTAAAAAGGTCTTTAATATAAAAAAGTGATACTGTGATAAAACATCTCAAATCACAATAAGATTTTTTTTTCAGTGATGTCGAGAAAACCCACTTGTAGAGAAATATGTATGCAAAAACGGCTTGTTTGGGTTGAAAAAAATGCGTTTCTACGTAAATTATTTGTTTAACCCAAACGAGCCGTTTTTGCATAGTTTTTTTTTTTTTTTACTTTTAGTAATGTATAACTAAACAGTATTTAAATACAAGAAGAGAAAACTTTTAAATCCATTTTACAAATTAAATTAGTATTTAGTATAAAACTGGGACCTTGAGCTAAAGATGTTTTATCACATTTATTTCAATAATTCGTGTGTACTAACATAAAATGTTTCAGTTGTGAGCCATGGCGCCATGAGTGACATTTTTATTGCTCACGGTCCTGATGGAACGTTTGACAGTGCAATGGCGCCACAGTTAGACTTACAGCTTTACCTATATGACTCAAAACACACTGAGGAGTAGTATTCGTATAGTGAAAGTGGTAAATAATGTAAAACTCAAGAAAACAACGACTTAAAATGTATTATTCAATATTCTAAGAAAACTCGTTTAGCGGAGCGGTTAGAATAGCAATGAGTTTCAAAATCACCTCCCAGTCAAGTCTGGGACAATAACTTTACCCACAAATCACGATTAGGACCTAACGAACAATAGTTATGAAATCTGAGATATCTGGAAACATTATCATTATTTTTAATCAGGATTTGAGTTTGACAGTGGCTCATAGTCTTCCATACTTTATTTATTATTGCTACTTCTTTTTACGCACAAATACTGGTTCGTGTGTCTAGTAAAAAGAAATTCATACGTTACTTAAGCACGCTTTTAGAAGAATGGTAGTGCACACTTTCCTTGATAACAATTCAACAAAAATGGTACTTTTTACATTTTATGCACAACACTCGAGCATAAATCTGAATGATAATTACCACTTTAGATTATTGATAAAGAAAACTGATTCTCAATTTCTCTTATACAAGAAAACTGCAAAGTAAAGAAAACTACTAATATGCCTTAAGTTATCTTCATAATAAGATAGAATGATACCTATTTTATATAAAATATTCACAATATCGTCAGATTAAAATAAACAACAGTATCTCCTTATGTTATCTGACAAAGGAGACTGATGTTATATTCTTAATATATATATGTGACGGTTTATGTACTAGGATGAAAACAGTAACTACTAAATTATCGATACATAATAATGTAAAAAACACAAAAGAAAATACAAAGATATGTCGCTCATCCAACAACAACCTTCTAGAACATTGGTTGACATTTGACCAATAGTTGTGCTTTGAAATATATTTTTTCGCATTAATCATGGCCTTCTAAATGGAAAGTAACCCAACCATGGCTATGTAAAGCTCTTTTATATAATGGCTGCTGGTTCTCTGCGTCTTAGCTTACAGTCCTCCTTCCTTTTGTACAAGATACATATCTCAATCTGCTAAGCTGTTTGAGCCTGACAACTTTCTGTAAGGCAATGATTCGCCAAAAATTATGATGGAAGAAGATACTTATTTAGAGCATCTGTGATGCACACAGTTATGATCAGAAATTCTTGGAGAATAAGTGGCTGCTGATGACGTTGATGCCAGGAAATTTATGGTACCTGTTGATGCTGACTGAAACTGTGCTGAATGCATGATCCTGTCAGAGCTAATGGTAACAGACGTTATTTAAATCTTTCCTGGGACTTGAATCACTGTTCTGTATCATCCAATATCAGCTCTATGCAGATTATGTTAGTGTGTGGAATGAAATGGTATTGCCTGAAGTGCATGAAAAGTTGATGTCCAACGAAAAGTTAATTGAAATTGTTGGCTGATTTTTATTGTATTTCTGTTGATTCTGTCTTCACTGATACTGCTGATGTCCCCAGAGTTGAAGTTGCATGAACAGGTTAAGCTATGGGAAGGCTGGACTTCACAGCCACGTTAGTTGTTGAAAGGTGTCCAGTCACTACCGTACGTCATTCAGTGAGAGACCTCGAAAGGTTGATAAGATGTCAAAAGTGGACTTCAACTTTTAGCCACACCTCAAGCCCAACATATTTAAGGCTGCCATTAGGTCCTGGATGCTAGACTACTTAACAATCAACTCATCTCCATCTGTAGCATTTGTTTCAATCAGACAATACTTCATTTCAGCACTAAAGGTCTGAACAGTCAGTCAAGTATTCGAAATTGCCGAAACTGAAGCTGTCGGAGAAATTATCTTTCTTTGTGATCGCTAGCGAGAAAGGTGAATGGTCAAACAAGAAACTGAAATCCTTCTTTCTTCAACATTAACAGAATGTACATGAGGTCAGTCCATTGAGATTACGTATATGTACACAAATTGTGGTAAAATGCACAAGTCTGTTGTATGCAAACAAATCAGAAGTATTTGTTCCAAAAGTATCTGAGTTCAAGATATGGCTTTAAATAGAGGAAGTCAGTCTTACTAAGATTGACAAATTGGAGCACAAGGTGATATTCACGTGAACAGTAAGCATACGTTTATTCATCGTATAATTTGTATATTACATAATCTACAGAAATGCAGTTATTTTTACTATCGTTATAAAGTAAACAGTTGATAACATAATGTCATGTTGAATGAAAGTATGTAAAACGTTCGTGGAATGTGTAATTTTATTCCCCTCCAAACACACACACCTGCGTACAAAGGGTCAGGGTTCGTGGAAATCTTAGTTATACCATCTCTTCCAGTAACACTCCCTAGGCCCATCAACACAATTTGCAGTATATATCTCAAGGTTTTAACATTCAAGTCACATCTTTTATTTCCATTCTTGTGTTGTTTGACTTACATGTAACACAACATCAATGAACGATTTATACAACGTCAAGCTCAACATGACCAGGCGGTTAGGGCGCAACCTGAATCCTCGTCACACCAAACGAGCTCGACCTTTCAGCTGTGAGGTCTTGTGATGACTAACAGCCTTCCTTGTAGTTTCACAATTAGGGACGCCCGACGCAGATACCCGTCATGTGTGTGTTACACATACATAAACAGGATAAGTCATGAATAAACTAACCGAAGTATTTCCCAGATTATTTATATCTTGACAATCATGTTTTTCTCTGGAGAACTCACAAAAAGGAGATTATTCATGCACATCTGCATGTATTAGCGAATAACTAAATCTGTCCGTTATTCTACCATACTTGTCCTTGCAGCCGTGGGAGCGTTATAATGCGACGGTCAATCCCAATACTCATTGGTAAAAGAGTAGCCCATGAGTTGGCGGTGGGTAGTGATGATTAGTTGCCTTCCCTCTAGTCTTACACTGCTAAATTAGGGTCGGCTAGCGCAGATAGCCCTCGTGTAGCCTTGCGTTATCCTGCACCATATAATCTGTATGTCATCAAGGTGAACATTTCTAGTGAATAGTTTAAGAAAGTAAAACAACATAAAAACTTAATTCATTTTTGTGAGGTGATAGTAACAATATACAATTATACTGGTATAAAGTTTGCTATAGGTTAACTAAGAACAGTGTTACTCGAATTTCGTAATGTTTCTTTATACATAACATTAAGAGTGCTCTGTTTTTAAATTTCACGCAAAGCTACACGAGAGCTATCTACGCTAGCCGTCCCGAGTTTAGCAGGGCTAGACTAAAAGGAAGGCAGCTAGTCATCATCACCCACCGCCTACTCTTGGGATATGGAACCGATTGCAGCTGCATAACGCCCTATCTATTCCTTGATTATAAAATTATAAGTCAAGAAATGTACTTCATAAGGTATATCGTCAAATACAGATTAAATGTGTTTTTAAGCCTAATTATCGTGTGCGGTTGTTCCTTTTATCCTTTCAGATCAAGTGCACTTGATTTTTTTGTTTCTAGTTAAGCACGAAACTACACAGTGGGCTGTCTTTGTTGTGCCTACCACTAGTACTGAAAGCCAATTTTAGCGTTATTGGCTTACAGACTTGCCACTGAGCTACTGAGAGGGCGAATGGTTTGGTTTGGTTTGTTTTGAATTTCGCTGAAAGCTACTCAAGGGTTATCTGCATTAGCCGTCCCTAATTTATCAGTGTATGACTAGAGGGAAGGCAGTTAGTCATCACTACCCACTGCTAACTCTTGGACTACTCTTTTATCGACGAGTAGTGGGATTGACCGTGACATTATAACGCTACCAAGCCTGAAAGGGCGAGTATGTTTGAATTAACTGGGATTCGAACCCGTGACCCTTAGGTTACGAGTCGAACGCCTTAATGCACCTGACAATGCCGGGCCCGATAAGAGTAAATCTACCATTAGTATTTTTCAATTTTCCTCGAAACTGTCAAAAAATTATTTTCGATTTGAACGTGCATTTGAAAATGTCATCTTTCTTCTCGTGTTTCTCCCCTTCAAATATTTAATAAATAAATTTATTCACCACTCAAAACGTTTTAAACATAGCTTTTCGACTTTAATAGGTGTATGGTTTTTAACTTCATGTATGTATAGAAGTGAAAAGTACGTGTGTTTTTCTTATAGTAAAGCCACATCGGTTTAGCTAGGGAGCCCCTCTAGTGGAAGCGAACAAATGATTTTAGTGTTATAAATCCATGGACATACTGCTGTACTAGCGGTGAATGGAAATGAATTGCTGCTGTTATTAGTGGTATTTGCATTAATACAATCAGTTGCTTTTAAATATACGTTTAAATTTAAATTTAATTTATTTAAGGGATCTCTTTCAAACATTTATTAATTTAATAGTTTTATTACAGTAAAAAAATATTTTTGTAATTCAAGAATTAATTACAACAAAGTAAATGAATTTTAAACTTACTTATCGATTACATTATTGAATGTTTAATGAAAACTTCAGGAAGAAGAAATCGTATAATATAATTCAGGACGTAATAGTAGTAGCAGGTCAGTTTTGATCAAGAACGACGAATGGATTTGTTGATTTATCTGAAACGAATGGAAGACGATATGAATTAAAGAGCAGAAGTACATTCGTTTAGTAATGTAGTTATTTCTAACAGTTTTAAATATACATTTCAATATTAAAATCTCCATTGAATTTTGATAAGTATCATTCTTGCTACCTCTGAGTGGTTAACTATTCCTATTAGTTTTGGGTTCGCCACAAAAGGCGCTGATAATTGCGAGACACAAAGGCAAAAACTTGTTATTTACGTAGATTGCATAATTTATCAGATAAGTCCCCCGCTATTACAGCAGTATGTATCCGGATTTACAATGCTAAAATCAGGCGTTCGATTCCCCTCGGTGGTCTGAGCAGATAGCCCGATGTGGCTTTGCTATTAGAAAAGCACACATACACTTATCAGGTAAATCATTGGTTCATTAATTGGATAAACTCATCTCATCCTTTACCATACATGTATATATATATATGCTCTGTTCATCATGGGCTCCAGCCAAAATCTCAAACTGATTAAAACGGACAAGAAACCTCACATTTTCTTGGAGCATGTATGAGTATATTGGAATAAACTGGTGATTTTAGGTTAGTATGTTATTTCACACGAGGTAATAATTTCCTTTTCATAAAACTCATGTAATCCTGCTGACAAGAGTAAAAAATAAAAATCTATAAACAACAAAAAATGATTACAAACATCAAATATCAAGCACTATTTTTTATTTAGGATACCAACACAATCATTTTACTACAGTTTTTTTTAAAGCTTGAAAGTCAACGGAACTCAGTTTCAAAACAGTTTTAGTAATCGCTATCATAATTATTATAATAAGCCAAGGCTAAACTAATAATTTCAGTACTAACATAACTAATATAATGTTCTGATTGGTTCTTGTTTAAAAATGGTTTTCCACTTATTTCATTAATAGAATACTTTGTTGTTACTTAAATAAGCAAAATGTGGTTACATCCTGTATTTTATATTCATCTAAAAACGATTTGATCGTAAGTAGTAGATGAAACCTCTACTTAAAACACAATTCTAAATTACCGGACGAACAAAACGTTTTTGGAAGTTTCGGCAAACACTAGATCATTTAGTTAGTTTGACAAAAATCATAAGGAATACTTTTAGCAAAAGAGAGCAAACACTTGTTTGTTGTCTCGACTTAGAGAAGGCTTTCGATACAATTTGGTACTCAGGTCTACGATCCTGGCTGTTAAAGATTCGATTACCACGAGGAGTTATTCGCTCATTATTTTTTAGAAAATATAAATGTTTGGCAAATGTTTAAGGCACCTACACGGATTATTTAATTCCTGAGGGAGGGGTACCTCAAGAAGGGATAGTTAGCTCCATACTATTCTTCATGTATGTAAGCGACATGCCATTAAACGACCAAAATTTCTGCTTCACCGCACAATTTGCAGATGGCGTAGCTATCTGGAAGAGTACTGGAAGTATATAAGACCAATCATAGGATATTCTTGGCCAGTCTGGATTAATGTTGCACCCAAGAAAATTAAAATTATAAAATTATATTACAAATACAACAAAATGCAATACTTACTAAGGCATACAAAATTCTCCGCTTAACAAACTAAACTCATGCATGAAAACGCAAACATACAACCACTTCATGACAGACTTCTAAACAGATCATCCATATACATTGAGGACACCTTAAATAAAAAGGAAATGTTGCACGTATTAGATCGCCATATCATACATGATGAAAATATGCCTAAGTACCTCTCACCATTAATTATATACCATAAATTTAGTAATATGCTACTTATTGCTAGACCTACATAACACATACTTTTATTGTTTTATTACATGTAAATACACTTAAAATAAGCCAACAACAAGAAAAACATGTATATTTACACAACGAATGAATCTCAGTGTAAATGATGAACGTTAGAACATAAATGCACATGGTTATGAGCATTTATACTCATTTATACTCAGTTATTTATAAAATCAATACCCTCTTTTATGTTGCGTTCAACATTTCACAGTTGTCCAAAACATAATATTATTAATGTGGAATGAAGAGGTCAAGATTGTACTTGACCCTCATAGGTCTACTCAAAGGACCAAAGTTCAGATCATTAAAAACAACGAACGACAGTCCCTTTAACAGAGGAAACAAGATTTTAGGGCCGTTATTAATATACAAATGGATTTTAACGGATGATGGTCTAAAACCGCTTTAATACAAACATAGTGAAATTCTATTGTATGCAAGCATTCACACCCTCTGTTGGAGTTTTGAAGACATCAGAGAACAGGTTAACTTTATTTCTAGCTTGCAAACAGCAGTAGTGAACATTAATTTTGTGTGTAAAAAGCGCTAGATGGCAGCAGTTGAAATAATGGTTTAATAGTCAAACAAAAACGATTTTCTAGGATTTAATCAGTGAAACATTTTATTGTTCACTCAGATCTAGAATAAACAAGAAGCGTTGCAACACTAGTAGACTTTGCAACTAGTCATTAAGATAAAAAGCTTTCGAATCATGGACGCAAAAATCTCCATTATTTAATAAATATTTAACAGTGTATCGTATCAATGATGAATTTATAATATACGTGTTCGTATGCAAGTTATTATAAATGTTAACAAACTATTAAGTTAAATAATAATGAGAGGTTCTTAGATGTCACTTGTAAAAATAACATATTTGAAAGGTTCTCACAGACTGTTCTCAGTCTATCAAGATATGAGAAATAATCAAACGAGCAGTTAATTAAAATCTGGATAATGAAATTGTTTATTTGTTTTTTAATTGCTCGCAAAGTCACATGAGGGATCTCTGCGCTAGTCGTCCCTAATTTAGCAGTGTAAAACTAGAGAGAATACAGCGAGTCACCACCACCCACAATCAACTCTTGGGCAACTGTTTTATTAACTAATAGTGGAATTGATCGTCATATTATAATGCCAACACGGCTTGGTGTAGGTGATATTTGAACCCACGACCTTAGGATTACTAGTCGAGTGCCTTAACCATCTGGCAATGGTAGTGATGAGTAGGTGCCTTCCTTCTAGCCTTACGCTGTTAAATTAGTAACGGCTAACGTAGATAGCCCTCGTATAGCTTTGCGCGAAATTCAAACCAAATTCAAATAGCCCATCGTGTAGTTTTGTGTTTAACTACAAACAAGCAAACACAATTTTTATATCACAAAACTTCTAAAACTTCACAACCTTCTAAAACGGCCTCCAGGAGGTCGCCAACGGTAAGCCTAAGACTTACATATATCATGTTGTGTAACTTTGAAACCAAGACTAAAACAACAACTCTTTAACAAAAGCAGAAAAAAGTAACTTACATGGTTTTTAAAACGATTTTAAGCCAAATTGGGGAGTGATTTTTTTTTCTACTTCTATTTAAGAACACTTTAGTTACTTCTTTTGGTATTATATTCCACAACCCGCTGCCAGTCCGCGGACTCACGACGCAAGAAGTCCAGGTTTTATACCTATGTTGTGCAAAGCACGGATAACCCTTTGTGAAGTTTTGTGCTTAACTACTATTTTTCTTTGAATATTTGATTTTGCGTCGTAATACAAAATCCTCGTATTGCGAAAGTGTGTAACAGCACAATGTTAGCAAAGGTATGCTAGGCTCTTAACCACTAAAGCATATGTCCCATAAAACTCACTTCGGGTATTTGTCATGACAAAAAATAAAAGAAAGTCTATTCAAGTTCCAAGTTATATAATTGTTACAGAACGGCCAATGACATATTAAGGTGGTAAAAAAGTAGGAATTTTTCGTTACGAAATCAACCATACCAAAAAAAATTAAAATGTGTTGCCGGAAGCATTGAAGAAGAGGCTTGATTCGCTTCTGCTGTTCTCATTGGCTTTTCGCAAATGACTTTACTCTAACGCCGTTGCTAAGCTATGTTGTATGGCACAGTTTTACTTTACACAGGGGAAGGTAATCAAGCTTATCAAAGTCTAGCTACTAATCAGTAGAGAATGAGGATATGTATTAATACAAGGAAGTCATGGCGAGTAATCTGAAAAACTACACAATAATCACTGTTTGTTTGTTCTGAATCATGCGCAACGCTACACAATTGCTATCAGCTCTAGGCGTCACTAATTTAAGAGAGTAAGACCGGAGGGAAGGTAACTGGTCATTACCATCTACCGCCAATTCTTGGGCCGCTCTTTTACCAACGAATTGTAAAATTTTACCATAACATTATAAAACCCCTCCTGCTGAAGGGTTGAGCATGTTTGGTGTGACGGGTATTCGGACCCGCAACTCTCAGATTACGATTCGAGCTCCCTAACTACGTGGCTATGCTGGGCCTAATAATCGCTGATTAGTGTAACTTGTTGATCTAGATGCTCACTATGATATTTTAGTGCAGGTTTATATGGAAATAATAGTTAGTTATTAAATAATATTTATGTATCACTTGGTTCTTGGTGTACATAATCTGTTTACAGTACTATGTAATGTCACTGTATGCATGGCATTATGTACAAGCATTATAAATATTATGTTTAACTACATACACTTTCACTTCGCTCTCGATTTCATTCGTGAAAAATCCCTAGCATATCAGGATTTATCAAATATTAGTTTCTGATGTCTGCATCTAACAACATAACAAACAGGTTAGCAGCAACGCACTAATTTTTACATAGTAAGATATAGATTTGTTTTGTCTTATATCTTTTAAATTTGATATAAAAATATTTACTATACTATATATATGATTGTTGTTTATAATGTAGTGTAAAATTTATACGTTGCGATATAATAAGAATTTTGTAACAGATATTAGATTTGAAATGTAATACTTGTTGCGTTGTAAAATATTATAATTACACGACTTATACTGTGAATCCCGTTTCCCTTTACAAGTTTGTGTGATTGGTTTTACCCATAATTTACAAATCTGATAATCAACCAAATTATTTTTTGCTTGAATAAACTATCAGCCAGTTTGAGCCATTTGCTTCTTCAGTTATTGTTGCTAATCTAGACTATCTTTGTTTTATCGATGTTTCTTGGAGCCTTAGTTACCACCAGCCTGACTTTATGAAGTTACCAACAAAGTATTCACGTGGGAGAGAGCTAGCTATTCAGATTTGCCTGATTGAAAACTAGAACAAGTAGATACAATGCCACTTTCTAGGCTAGTTAGAGCTTTAAAATCAGTTCGAAAGAGGAAGAAAAAAATACTCGAAAGCGACTCGTGACTGTATTTTTTGTTGTTTGCTTTATGTTTTAATGTCTCTAATTCCGGCTTGGTATATTTAATACCAGGTTTATTTTAATTATCTATGATATGTAGGAAGAGAGAGAAAGAAATTGGTTTAAAATAATTAATTGGTGTTTACTATGTTATTTCCTCTGTTAAGCCCCTGGTGGCTCAGCGGTATGTCTGCGGACTTACACGCTAAAATCAGGGTTTCGATAACCGTGGTGGGAAGAGCACGGATAACCCATTGTGTAGCTTTGTGCTTAATTCCGAAACAACAAAAACAACATCGTCTGTTAAAGATATAGTTGATAAAGTGTTTATTTCATTTTTAAAAATTTAGGTTGGCCACTACATTTGAACACACATTCACAGTTTTATAACTCTCTTTGCTCGTATAAATGTTAAGATATTATCTCTGTTTTTGTTTCACTTGCTATTCTTTTCATGATAACTCGTGTATTATTGTTTAAATAATAAGGGGTAAATTTTAAACTACTTTTAAGATATGTCTTTTTAGTATATTTTACTTAGTAGTCCTATCTATTAACCTCCTTATCTTATTTCATACATATCATTTCTCAGCACAAATTATTTAGCATCTCTACTTACAGCACATTTTACATATGTTTGCAATATACTTAACACAACATCTATTTGAACGGACTTTTCTGATGCTTGCTATTCAGTTAAGTGTGAAAATCATAAAGGCTTAGTTTAATTTAAAACCATGCCATGAAGATACCACCAAGAAATTGGCACCAAACATTTGGTTCACATTACTAGTTCCATTGTGTCTTCTTTGAAAATGTTCACATAAGGATGATGTATTATGATTAAAAGTAAAGGATTCGTTGGCAACCCATGAGTCATGACAGATTATTCTGAATTTTGTTATTTTGTCGTTAAACACAAAGCAATACAATGGACTATCTGTAATTTTCCCACAGCAAGTATCGGTGAAAAGTTTCAATTGTTATAGTGTGACTTTTCACAAAGATTATTAGAGAGTAGGTAAACTGTAAGCAGCTATCTTAAAGGTTGTTCTTAATTTTGCGCAAAGCTACAGGATGGTTAATTTGCACTCTGTCCATCCTGTGGAACTGAATCCGAATTTTCGCGTTTTATTCCGTAAACTTACCACTAACTCGTCGGGAAACCTCTTAAAGGTAGAGCCTCTCCCAGTGACTCAGTGGTAAATCTAAAATTTTATAACGCCAAAAGGGGAGTTTCGATACCCGTAATTGCATTATGTAATCTATGGTTAACAGCAAACAAACTTACCGGCATAAAGAAAAACGTATACGGTTTTACAACAACAACAAAAATGTCCTTTTTAACTTTTCATGTGTAACTACTACAATTTTCAGGGATTCACTCACTGGGATATTACATTGAATATCAGGAGTACAGTACGTTACTTGACAAAAACAATAAGATATATGTATATATTCAAGATGTCCAACTATGTAATTGGTTTATGAATCTGTAAAACTTAAAATTGTGCGAAATGAACCCTCATTCTTATGAATTTTGTTGTTTCTATGACACGACCCTTATTTTATTCAGTATGGTGATTGTTCTGATTTTACTTCGATGGCATTCAGCATTTATCAGTCATCTTAGATCTTAATGATCGTAGCTGTTTAATTGCCTTTACCAAGAGGTAAGATTACAATGGTATCATCTTGGAGATTATCTTCTCTGTTATATCTGCTTTGTACATTTATTTGTCTCTCTTTGTTTTGCCTTTCGTAACATTTCTTTAACCTTAAACCTCCAGCTCAATACTTTAGTCTGATCCACTGATTTGTTAGCAAATTAATGTGTGAAATTCGTAAGATTTAACAGCGGTAAGTTGTTTGGTCGGATAATAAACTTCAGTCATTGTTACAAGACGGATATCTGTACATCACAAAGTTCCTTATCTGTTGCTGTTGTTCTTTTGTATTAAGCACAAAGCTACACAATGGGCTATCTGTGCTCTGCCCACCACGGGTATCGAAACCCGGATTTTAGCATCTAAGTCCGCAGACATACCGCTGAGCCACTGGGGGGGCCAAGTTCCTTATCACCAACGTTCGTGATACGTTTTCCCTTCCTTACGTTCCGTTCCTAAGTCATTTTCATCTTGTAGGTTTTTAAACTTGACCGTTTGTCGTCTTTCGTCATAAAAATGCTTTCATTAAAAGAAGTTTGAAAACTTGGAGTCTTTTCTAATTTTCTAATTGATTTGCTTTTATTTTCTCCTTTTCTGAAGTATGTCCCTCGCAAGAACAGTTTTGGTTCTTTCTATAGAAGAACCTTCCCAGTTTGTTGCTCCAATAAGTTTTGTGTTAAAGTTAAATTTCATGCCTCTCTTTAGAAAAACATAGCGTTTCAGTATCTATATACTTTACATATCAGTGTTTTCTAACCTACACATCCTTTAGAAAATTACCTGCTCGAAAAGGATAATAAAATATTCTTTGAGACTCGTAACGTGACTGACAGTGGCAACAATAAAAATAACTATAGGTTTAATCCAAATTAACAGTTTAACATTTACAGTTTTTATATAGAATTACCCTTTTTTTCTAAGTATGAAAATATTTTACTATGATAATTTAGTACAATAATTTTGACTTGTATACATGTATATATTACTTATATTCTTTATGTCAAATTTTGTTTCTGTTTATTTTCCAATATTTACTCGCATATGTTCATACTGGTATATGTAATTACACACCTGCATGTGTATATAGCATTATTACTTATTTATTTCTATTTCTCTCATTTGTGATTCACTAATATACGTCAACAACTAAGTTTAACGACAACACATGCATGACCTTTAATTCAAATAAGATTAGAATAATGACTGCTTCTTGGATACCAGGTTGCGTTGTCTTAAACTGGGGCTATGTTTGAAAGTTCGTACGTTAGCCACAAATTCGAAGATAGTTCTAAACATTCCAAATTTTGTCAGATGTCATTCAAAGAGTGTCATAATATTGTATAAATAGTTTATGTAAATAGATTTCGAACACTACTGTGTTTATTGTGTCCAAACCCGACTGATGAGTTCTGGATCCAACGAAACGCATTGTTCTCATTCTTGAAAATCGTTAAGAGACTAGATAATGTTTGTTTTTGTTTTTTAGAATTAAGCACAAAGCTGCACAATGGGCTATCTGTGCTCTGTCCACCACGGGTATCGAAACCCGGATTTTAGCGTGTAAGTCCGCAGACATACCGCTGAGCCACTGGGGGGCGACTAGATAATGAATTCAGTATTAAAAGTTTAATAGGCCTAACACTGATGTATAATGGTAAGTAAATTAATCTTAATTATGGTTGAAAAAGGCGTCCATACAAATATTACATTCTTTTTTGTGTGTGTTAACATAAATCGTTAACTGTGTTTCAATTGTTATCACACATCAAAAGTCATTCACATGGTAGATTTATTTATGACCCCCAGTGGCTCAGCGGTATATCTTCGGAATTACAACGCTAAAAACCGGGTTTCGATACCCGTGGTGGGCAGAGCCCAGATAGCTCATTGAGTAGCTTTGTGCTTAATTTAAAATAATAGGATTTATTTATGTAATGACAATTACGTAAACAAAAATTGTTGAATTGAAGAAAGAAATGCATGCTCTCAGCCAAAACTTTTCATGTATTAGTTCCTTCTGTGTACTGATGAATCACTGAGGGTAAATCGAACTATTTCAACGAAATGCAATAAATGTCCAATATACGAATAGGTTTTTTAAACAGTTAAACCATTTCACGGCCACATTATCTCTCCTCCAAATTTTTTACAATAAAAGGAGAATTTAAGTCTTTTGAAGATCCCATACAATACTGTAATATTCAATTGCTCTCCTTCTTGAGAGTTTCAAAATTGAGGCGCTTTGATGCATGGGTTGCACCTCCTATAAATCTGGCATTTCAAGATCCGCTCAAGTGTCGCTGTTACGCAGTTCTTATTTGCTTGTTATTTATTGTTATACGCCTTCCCGTAGCATAATGGAATGTCTTCGGACAAATAGCCCATTGTATCGCTGTGTGCTTAGTGACAAACAATAATTCAGTTTATAAGTATATTTATTAATTTAGCTGACGCCTTTATTCAAGGGGTATGTTTAATTAATCAACCATTTTGTTTTAGTAATAATAAAGCTCTCTCTTCTAACTTTCTGTTGTACATGAAATTCTGTATTCGTTTTACAATCGAACTGTTAACGTTACACCATGCTGTTTTACTGTATTTTTATTAGGTATTTTCAATTAGGCCCTACATGACCAGGTGGTTAAAACACTCGACTCGTAATCTGAGGGTCATGGGCTCGAATCCCCGTTACACCAAATATGCTCGCCCTTTCAGCTTTGGGGGCGTTATAATGTGATAGTCAATCTTACTATTCGTTGGTAAAAGAGTAGCCCAAGAATTGGTGGTGAGTGGTGATGACTAGCTGCCTTCCCTCTAGTCTTACACTGCTAAATTAGGGACGGTTAGCGTAGATAGCCCTCGAGTAGCTTTGCGCGAAATTCAAACCAAACTAAACTCTATTTTAAATTACTCAACAATTCTTTGTTTAAAAACACCACGAATGTTAACCTGCTAAGAAGTATGACTGTCAAATAAAGAATTTGGTCTGCTTTCATTAATTGGTCTTAATAGGATGCTCTTGCAATGTAAGCTTACTATATGCAGCTGTGCGAGTATCGTATAATTCATCACACTTGAACATAACTAACATAAATTTTGATTTGAATATGAAATGCATGATTAATGTTTCCTAAAATGCATTTGAAAACTACATGTCAATATTGTATTTCATTTGTATGAATTACCTGTAGTATAAAAGGTTTTTCAATGAAGTGTGTTGGTACAACTAGTTATAGTAGCTACGGTGACGTTAACGCTTGAAAGAGAATGACTCTGTCTCTATATTTGACTCGGTTAATTATGAAAATTAATACTTACCAAAATTTTGGTAATGTGTTCTGAACCTTTGAAAATAAAAATCTACTCTTTGTTACAGTTGAACCTTACACAAACACAGGTTCAAAATTAAAACTGAACACAGATGTTGTCGAGAGCTTGCTAAAAAGAAGGCCATTCACATTAAATAAGTCTATTATACAGCACTCAACGTTAATGTTTCATAACGACTACACTTCCGTGTTTTTTAATAAATTAAAACTTCACTAAGGAAGGTCAATGCTACAACCGAATAACACAAACTATTTTTATTTTTCTAAAACTGAAAATCACAATGAGGATAAAGGTAGTCTTTATTTAGATGGTTTAACAACTGTCCTACATCCATCTTGAGCTCGAGGCAAGTTATTGACTTTCCGAAATACAGAAGAAAAGAAACATGATCTTTGCGTGGAATTGGCCCAAGAAATAAACTGTATAGTCTTTATCACGCTATAGTACAAGATCTACAAGCTACATATTGTAAAATCGAGGTTGGTCGTGACGCTGTTCGCTGTCCTTTACAAACAGACAAATATAATATATTAAAGACCGGTTCACTATGCAAACAAAAAGATGACACGTTAAAGTCCAGAAGGTAAGAACGAAAGAAATAAGACCAATCGTGTGTTTGATTTTATGAGCTGAATCCAGTGAAACACCTGAGAGGAAATTAATCTATCTCTATGTATGACTCGGTTCATTTGTTGAAAAGCTTGAAATTTTTTTATATAGATAAACCTATTTTTTATGATATTTGAATAAAATGTTTAATACTTGTTTATAAATTTCGTACTTTTAACCTGAGTGAATCTTTATGGAACACGTACTAAAAGTACTTTCTAAGATCCAGACACAGCCACTTCTTATTCAAAATTACTGACCACAGAGAGAACAACCGGTTAACAGTAACTTTCACTCTTAAATAAATAATTATAACAATTTACTGGGTTTCAATATCAGTTGTGAACACTCTTATTTTATGTAGCTGTTATTTATTCGCAAATAAAATAAGCAAATAATCAGTTATAACAACTCTCAGTCGAAAATTTATTTCATGTTGGTCTTTAGATCCTAGTCTTATAAAATGCTCACTTTTTGGTTTTATTTTTACTTAACGTTCATCTTTCATTTTTGTTCAGCAAACATTCATCTTTGAATATATTTTCTCAGAATTTTATTTTTTAATATAACTTTTTAATATGATTTTATATTTTGATTCTAAATTTATAACATTTTCGTCTTTAAATTGTAGTTTAGTAGTAAAAAATTACTTTAATATTCATATACATGACAGCCAAAATTTTAAGGCCAATGAACATAAAGAAAAAATATGCATTTTGCGTTGTTAGACTCAACCACTTATTTGAGTAAAGCTTCGAAAGATGAAAATAAGAAAAAGGAAAATAAAAATAAAAAATATTTTTAGCATTTAACAGGAAAAATATGAACACTATAAAATTAGTCTAAATACCAGCTGGTCAAAAGATTAAGGGGTTTCAGTTCGAGCGAACACACTAGATCGTCGGAAAGAATCGCGTTATTTGCCATGAAAAAGTCCTTTGTCCTGCGGGCATTGTGGATTACAGCGTTGTCCTGCTGAAAGATCCAGTTATTTACACAAAAGCGAGGATGCTCTCTCCAACGTACCAATGTAGCCAGCTGCTGTTTGACGCTTCTGTATAGCCTGAAGTTTTATTGCTCCATGGAAGGAGAAAGTACCCCAGATCATGATGGAGACTCCTCCCCTGTGTAGTGTAGAAAATGTCTCTGAGACTATCCTTATCGGGCCGATCACTTGAAATTCTCGTTCGGTATCTCTCATGGTCCTTTAACATATTTGCAACAGCAGTTTTACTACGCCCAATCTCACCAGCGATGGCACGTTGAATGAAACCTTGCTTTTGCAGCTCGACAATTCTCTCACGTTCAAACTCTGTCAAATTTTTAGCCTTTGCCATGTTTTTACCCAATGTAACACAAAAGACGTCAGTGGGAGATGTTGACAACACTAATGCTTGAACACAAATGACTAAATTTTGTTAAATGTTTACCGATTAACGCTTCGTTTTAGTGTGGTCTTAAACTTTGAGCAGTTAGTATTTAGGTTAATTTCATAATGTTCACATTTTCCCTATTAAATGCTAAAATTTCTTTTTTTATATATATTCCCTTTTCTAATATTCATCTTTTGAAGCTCTACTCAAATAAGTGGTTGAGTCTAACAACGCAAAATGCATATTTTTTCTTTACATTCATTGGCCTTAAGATTTTGGCCAGCAGTGTATGTATTTTGTTCTTATAGAACGTTTTCTTTTGTATTCTAGTTTTGCAGCACATTTATCTTTTGAAACCTTTATAATGACTAATCTATAAAATCGTTTCAAGATAGACAAGTAACCAGATTCCTTTCTCGTTTGTGAAGACTAGGGAACCAGTTTTTACAATAATTATATTGTACAATTTACAAAGCAAATATTTCTTGAAAACAAAGACGAGAAAATGAAGCAACATATGAGATGTAACAAAATCATCAGCGAAACCATAAACATCGGCACGTTATCCTAAAGATGCTGGGAACTGAGAGTCTCTTCTGTGCTAGATTTGGTTCCATTTCCTTTTCTGGGCTTAAGTCACGTATATGTCCGTGTATTGATGTAGAAAGAAACGTCATTGATTAACTCTTCTTAATTTGCTATTTTTCCATCTAGTTTGACCACTTTTACATCTGCCTGGCATGGCCAGCTGGTTAAGGCGTAATTAAGTTGAAATAGGCAACTCCTAATCCAAGGGTCACGGGTTCGAATCTCCGTTACACCAAATATGCTCGTCATTTCAGCGATATAATGTGACAGTCAATCCCATTATTCATTGGTAAAAGAGTAGCCTAAGGGCTGGCGGTGGGTGTTAATGACTAGCTACCTTTCCTCTAGTCTTACACTTCTAAATTAGTAACGGCTATTGCAGATAGCCCTCGTGTAGCTTTGCGTGAAATTCAAAACAAACAAACTCCTTTGAAAAATATGATCTTCATAATTAAGTTTGTTCAATATTCTTCACCTTTTTTACCCTATAAACTGTAAGACAGATATTTGTAACTACTAATACACTAGTAAGCCAAATATTAGCACTTAGTCTGATGATCTTGAGTTTATCTTCAAACAATGTTTAATTCACATTCACCTTTTTTTTAAAAAAAGGCATATGAAGTCTCCTCTATGCAGGTATTTAGTGTTAGTATGACGTAGTCCAAGATTCTGCAAGTAAAGTTATATCTATGGATGTTATGTTTGTATTCATAATCATACAATATTTTTAACACTGATTCACCAACTCAAAGCTGCAGCAACACATTAGAGGATAATCGTATACCTATATAAGTAACAAGGTAAATGATTTATTGCGTGTATCTTTTTGATTCACTCCTGTATGTAATTAAGTTGACAATTACATTACTTTACCATGTTACAGGTTCAATAGATAGCTCTGACTGCATATACACGTCTAGATATGTTAATCCTTCTTATGGACAGACTAACCTCTCACTGATGATTACGTAAGAACATGTTGAAGACAGAATAGGTATTTAGTATCTTTTTTATGGACAAACTTGGGTAAATTCTTCAACATTAGACAACACTCAAAAATGGACAATACTGTGAGTATACACCAAGAAATATTTTACTAATAAGTTTGCTTCTTGAGCAAGAAAATGTTTTATACATTAACCTTTTGAATGTTATAAAACGTTCATAATCCAGAGTTACCATGTAAAACAAATGACAATATGCAGCAGCGTGGTTACATTATTTTAACAATGAAGTTAACATTTTTCTTCCTTAATTGACTTGGTGGCTAGAGCGATCGACTCGCAATCTGTGAATGGAGAGTTCGAATCCGTATCATCCAATATGTTTGTCCTTTCAGTCATTATAATGTGGTAGTTAAACCACTATTCGTTCATAAAAGGTCTAGTTCCTTTGAATGAAAGTGTTCAAAATTTGTACATCTTTTAAATACTTTTGACAAAATTTTTAGCCAGAAATAATTCCATACATCTTTCTCTCTTTAATCAATTTTACTACATTGCTCTTGTAATAATAAATGTAGTCGTATTCTTTATCAAGTTAATTTGAGAGTCGCGGGTTTGAATCCCCGTCACACCAAACATGTTTTCCTTTTCAGACGAGGGGGTGTTATAATTTGACGGTCAATCCCACTATTCGTTGGTAAAAGAGTAATCCAAGAGTTGGCGGTGGAAAATGATGATAGCTGCCTTCCCTATAGTCTTACACTGCTAAATTAGTGTGCTAACACAGATAGCCCTCGTATAGCCTTACGCGAAATTAAAAAAATATATCAAATATTTGTTTTTAATATCTTTAATGTTTTAATATTTTTTAGTCTTAAATATGAAGTCATTATCTTGAGTCTTTGTTTTCTACTAATCTTAAAAGTGAAGTAATTATCTCCGGTTTCTGTTTATTTAGTCTTAAATTAAAAAAAAAAGTCAGAACTTCAGCTTTTTTTTTTCTTACACTTTCATGTTTATCTTATGTTTCTACTGTTCTTTTGCTTGTCCCACAGTTGTTCAGCATTAAATTTACGGACTAAAACACTAATATCCAGAGTTTAATTATTCATGATAGACAGCACATATATAGTATATTTTGTAGCTTTGCGCTTAATAAAGTTTTTTAAATGTTCGTCTCTTAATTTTTGGCCACACTTGTAGTTACATTCTGTACTTTTATATTCTATTCTACTGATGCTTCTTTCATTCTTTTTCAATCTTATGGTCACATTTTGAAGTGTTAATGTTATCATTTTCTCATGTTTTTTGCGCCGATTTTAATATCAGGATTATGAAAATACTACATTATTGAGAGATTTTTTTTAGTTAAAACAAACATTTGGAGATTTATCTACGGCAAACTACTAAGGCCTTTCAACCTTTGCCCCTAATTAAAAACTACTGGTTAGAAAGAGAGCAGCTAGTAACCAGCATTTTACCACTATCCATCTACACTAAGGCATTGACTCTCACTCTTATAACATTCCCATAGCTTAAAATGGAAGTGATTCTATGGTATCTTGTAGATTCGAACCCGACTTGTCAACTCAGAAACCTTGAGTTTTATCATGGGACAGATCCACGCCTTGGTGACTTATCAATAGTCTACAAATACATAAATTTCAAAAACTCATGACAGCAAAATTCTAAAGAGCCACAAAACAGATTGTGAAAATTCTGGGGGGAGGATTTTTGTGGATGAATGAGCACGAGATTCTTATATATACATATATAACATATTGCTTAGATCTAAATAATACATATATTAAAAACGTTTTTAGTTTCATCATCTCGTTACATTCCATGTTGCTGCCTCCAGTCACAACATAACTGATGATCGTCATCAGTACATCTTGCAGCACAGTTTTTATTGTAAAGATTTCATCGGAAGGCCATATCTTTTTATAGAAAACTTTTCCTCCTTGATGACTCTCCATAATCCATTTAGTGTACGAAAACAATAGTCTTTCGTCGCCATTTTTAAGAGTTGAAAATCCCCAAAATCAATAGTGACTGCGTCTGACGACCTGGCGGTTATGTTTTCATATAACATGACATGAATACCACTTTTATTTTGCCTCTGTTATAGGTATGTTACTGTTGAACAGATGTGTTGTGGAAGCAGTTTGTATACACGTGACTTGGGTTGTTTTTCGAGAATGAGGTTATTCTTAATTATGTTGCTCACTGTTACTTGCTGAACGTAAACGACTCTTCTGATCTTTGCGTTCTTGGGTTATCAACTGTAAGCTAAAACGTCGCTCTTTTCTCACCACTACCAAATACGACTTAAAGTGGTGCTCTTCCTGAATGGTCCTCGTGCACCAAATTGACCCATATTCTTTATTTATTCTTTTTCAATGACGTTAAGTAGAAATAAAAATTATTGAAATATTCTTGAAGATTCTGAATTCCTGATCTAAATACACTTTTATGATTTGAGTCTACGATTATTATGCGTCGAAATCGACTATAACTCACCTGTCTCCAAAGTGGTAACTATTCAACGGCATTACACTAAGAAGTATTAAAATATAGTTCTATACATTAAATTGTACTACCACTTCATGTCCAGTGTGGTTGTCTTTAAGCTTCGGTATTATCGTTTTTATTTAACGCACTTGACCATCTATATAAATCACTGTTAGTTGTTAAATATAACACTGGTTACATCAACACACACATAGCCTTTTAATTTAGCCTCTGGTTTGTTACAGTTGTGTATTACTAAATTTTATAGTGCCAAGGCCCTGCGGAAACATGCGAGACACATTCAAAACATAATTTTCATTTTTTCGAGTATGTTTTAAAAGCAGAAAACATACGTAGCTCCAATTATTTGAGACTATAAAAATAACATTAACATTAGTTTTAAAATTCACTTCTTATTAATTTACTATATTTCTAACTGCACTACAGTATTAATAATTTTCATACTTTGCATATCTCCTGTCCTGCCAACAAGAATAGCTAAAATATCAAATGGCTTCAAGTCCAGGTATCAGAGTGGTGATCGAGTAGTGCTACACCGCTGGGTATGAGTATTGTGTTTATTTGTTTATTTTTTAGTTAGCCGTTCCTAATTTAGTATAATAAGACTAGAGGGTAGGCAGCTAGTCACCACCACCCACCGCCTACTCTTGGGATATTCATTTACCAACGAATAGTGGGATTGACCGTCACATTATAACGTCCCCACGGTTGAAAGAGCGAACATGTTTGATATGATGGAAATTCGAAACCACGACCCTCAGAATATAAGTCGAGCGCCCTAACCATCTGGCCATATCGGCCCGTTACATAGTGGCCAATGTAACCAAACCTTAACAGAATGGAATGGATAAAGAGTAGTGTTGTTTAATATGAGTATTAGAGGACCTTTTGGGTTGGGTTTGTTTTGAATTTCGAGCAAACCTACACGAGAGTTATCTGCACCAGCCGTCCCAATGCTAGTTTAGTAGTGTAAGACAAGAGGAAAGGCAGCTAGTCATTACCACCTACCACCAACTCATGGACTACTCTTTTACCAACGAATAGTAAAATTGAGTGTCACATTATAATGCTCTCACGACTGAAAGGGCGAGCAAGTTTGGAGTGACGGAGATTTGAACCTGCGACCCTCAGAATACTAGTCGAGTGCCTTAACCAACCTGGCCATGCTGGGTCGGATCTTTCGGATTAAACTAAACTAACTGTAACAAATGTATAAGAACGATTTGAAGAACTGTTCTTGTGATTGCTTATGATGTGTAGACATTTAAAAAGAAAGGGTATTTATTGATTTAAGTGAATTTTAAAGCTTGAGAAAGGCTTATGGAAACTGATTAAAACAATGCAATCTCTTGCTGAAACATAAAAACACTAGAATACAAGTAATTTCAGCCTGTGCTTCATCTACATGTTTAATCTAATGCTTCTTCTTAACTTACGAGATATGATTTTTTTACTACTATTCTCATTGTTTCGCATTTGGCTCATAGAAATAATAAACGTAAAATTGCAAACCACATAGAGGTATTTTGCTGTATAATTAATGAGCTGGCTTTAGAAGCCTTAGTTGTCTTTGTTTTTGTCACTCACGCCAAACTCTCTTACTTGATATATTATGGGGTTGTCCCTGTAAAATAAGTAAATTAAAAAAAGGAGGTTTTGTCTTCATGTCACAACTGTTAAAACGTTACAAATTTAATTAGATTTATTGATGTATTGAGACAAAATCTAAAACAAACTGTTAATTACTAAAAATAAAACAGCCAATACTTGTCACATTACTCCAAATTCTTAACTATCATTAATAAAGTACATTTAGCGCCCAAAATACTAATTCTGCGTAAACTTAATTTTATGTATTAGATCATCCCATAAGTAATGTCCGAAAACTTAATGCAGAAAGTTTATCATCATTTCTGTCTTTGTAGAAGACTTTAATAACTAAAATATGCAGTAAAACGTATGTAAAAAATGGTCAGACAAATAAAAGAAACTAACCCAGCTCTACTTTATCCGATGATTAATCAAATTAATCCTTATGAAGATGGATGTGCTTGAGGAGAGCATTAGGCATATAATGATGCTTTATGAGTTTAAACAAGGCAATAATGTAGCAGAAACTACACAAAACATTTATGGTGTTTATGGTGTGAAGTCTCGTGAAAAAAGAATCTTAAGATTGGTTTTAGAAGTTCAGATGAGGTCAATATAGCTTAAGTGATACGTCACGTTCAGGTCGTCCTGTTGAGTTTAATGAAGACTTACTGCTGGTTCCGCTTCATGAAGACTGGGCTGTAACAGTTGAAGAACTACCACAGAAGCTTAATCCAACCCATTTAACAGTTCACCGTCATCTGCAACAGCTTGGAAAGGTGTCAAAACTTGGAGAATGGGTCTTCCATGATTTGACAGAAGCCAACCTCAGAGCAAAAGTAGACATTTGCACTTTTTCTGCATTCTCGTGAACGCAACTCACCTTGTTTGAACAGGTTAGTGACTGGAGATGAAAAATGGAAAATGCAGGCAAACTGGCTAAAGCACAGTCCAAACTGGGCCTTCACTCTAGAAAAAAAATTTTAAACGTTTGCCGGGATATTGTTGGTGTGATTCACTTTGAGTTGTTGCCACTCAATGTAACAATTACATCAGACTTCTATTGTCAACAGTTAAGGTGTTTGAATATTATACTGAAAGAAAAGAGGTTTGCTTTGAACAATCATAAAGGTGTTGTGTTACACCAGGATAATGCACGACCCAATACAGCAAGGATCACATCTGCAAAGATTTAAGACCTAGAATGCAAAAAAAATCACATTCTCCTTATTCTCCTTTCCTTGCTTCATCTGATTATTATATATTCCAAAGTTTGCAAAACTATCTTAATGGAAAAGAGCTTGAAATACATGAATATGTCAAAACTGCCCTCTCTACATTTCTTTCCTCCAAACAAAATAATTTTATAGAAGTGGCATTCAGAAGCTTGTAAATCATTGGCAGGAAGTAATTAATAATAAAGAAACATACATTATTGATTAAGTAACGTTAAAAGCGTTTGCAGTCCTTTCTCTTTTCTGAACCTGAAATCGTATATTACTTAAGGGGTGACCTGATAGTTTGTTCATCAATGGCAAAGGCTGATTTAAAAAGCCATAGACATTCAGGTTCTTCTTCGAAAAATAACGTGAGACTTAAAAGTTAGTTTTACGATACTATACTAGACTATTGCACTATGTGATAGTTCTTCTTAGCTTTATAAAATACCATACATATAATGTATATTATATATTATGCTTCCTGTACATCATACGTTGTTACATCATTTTTCATAAAGAAAATACACTAAAAACTAAATTTACTTTCGCAAGGTCCTCGAAAAGGTCCTGTTTCAAGATTAAATATTAAGAGTAACAAATATTTTTCTTGTCTGCTCTTTAAGTTCAGATGTCATGCTGCGTTGTACTTTGAAGAATGTATAATGCTTCTCGAGATACATGTAATGCGCACATTTTACTGACGTTACGACAGTACAGCTTGCAACGTCACGTGTTCCTCATGTTACGTCGTTTTAGCGTCTCCTAATTGACTGATAGACAACACACGACTGTATAGTGGTGCGAGTGGTTAGGTGAGTTGACTACTCCAGGCGGCTTTCGGCCACCTTTCGGGGAAATGAAGTAGGTAAACAGAAGTATTTGTGTAAATGTTATTGATAAATTTAGCTTTGACATAATGTATTTTAGTTGTTAAACTGTTTTAAAAAAAACTATAAATGTCCGCAGATCCAGAAGTGACTTAAGTAGCGAGTAAATAATAACTAAACTACATAGTAATACATACACAGAATAAAGTCACAAGTCTTGATAGTCGTACAAGACTGCTCAAAACGACAACCAAAAACGTGTACTTCTAAAATAAAGTTTAAGATACCAATAGAAAACAAGCGTGTAAGAACTAAAACTGTAAGTGTAACAAGTTTTTAAAACAACATTAATAAAATACTAGAAATTTACTTCTTTATCTTGCACTGAATTTTGGTTTACTTCTGAAGAACAGTTGCATGGAAATGCTATTTTTAGAATCTGGAACATAGCTTCCCTTCTAATCAAGTACGTTGCTATTATCCTTGGCCTCAAAATGCAAACAGACAAGAAACTCATAATGGACTGACAGAGCAGTTCCTGTAGAATTGCTCTACAAAAACCTCACGCCGTGAGGCCAAGGCAGATGAATAAAACAAAGTTACGTCGAATGGGGAAGCGGATCTTGTACAAGGAGCTTTGCCCTAAATCCTCATTCTGATTTATATTTTGTCACAAATGTATCCAAATCTGGTATATAGATTGCGTAGATTGTCCACCACAATACTGACTGCATTGTCGTATAACTACGTTTCGAAATTATTGATTTTATCACATGGTAACATATTACTTGATTCGTACAACGCGGATACAGATAAAATGCAAACTTATTTAATTTCAAGCCTGGCAACATAGAAAATTAAGTCCTCAATATCTCAACTAAGGCCTCGTGTACCTCAAACTTAATAAGAAAAAAATAGGTTGGACTTCTATTTACAACGTCAATAGAGTTATGAATTTCGGAAATGGCGAATTAAATTTCAATCCTTGCAATACCACATTTTAAACTATATACATGTTATAAAAGATTGACAGTCAATGCCTTAGAGTGGATATTGGATGGTAGTGTGCTGTTTATCTTCTACCTTTCTTGTCGCCACTATTAAAAATTAACGACAGTAGTCAATAGCTTTGGAAATTTTGCCATAAGTTTGTTTTTTTTAATTTCACGCAAAGCTACTCGAGGGCTATCTGTGCTAGCCGTCCCTAATTTAGCAGTGTATGACTAGAGGAAAGGCAGCTAGTCATCATCACCCACCGCCAACTCTTGGGCTACTCTTTTACCATCGAATAGTGAGATTGACCGTCACATTTTAAAGCCCTCACGGTTGACAGGGCGAGCATGTTTGGTGCGACCGGGATTTAAACCCGCGACCCTCAGATTACGAAGCGCACGCCTTAACACACTTGACCATGCTGAGCTCTTGCCATAAGTACAAAATATAAACAAACGTTATAACTTATTGCTCTTAGATGTCGCATTTGAATTAATAAAAGAGAGACTGTACATCATTATTCTTCAGCAAATACAAACTTTTATTTTTTTTATTCCTATAAACATATAACTACCCCCATCCCCTTCTTAATTCTACACGTAATTAACATTGCAATTTCAAGTTTGATTCTGTTAGTTTAGAAGACGAGTTTATGCAAAACTCTTTCAAGAAGGCTTAATAAATATTCGAGAAGTTTGCTCATGATCTATTTACGTTTTGTTTTGCACAAAATACTTTAAAGTTTTGTAACTTAACTACAACTCAGCTTCAACTTAGTCCTTGCAGCATTAACTGCAGCTAAGTTTAAGACACGAAATAATAATATTCAGAGAAAATGAAGTATTGAATATACAACGTAATTATAATTTGAATTATTCCAGTCTTTGTTTGGTTTTTTTTGTCCCCTTGCTTCCTTTCGTAAGAAGGTATGATTAACAAACAATATTTAACATTACTGAAAAACAGAACAATAGCTAAACAGTGGCAAATATATAGTTCGAACACCGGAGTTTAAAAAGTAACTTTTGTTTTTGGAATTTCACACAAAGCTACTCGAGGGCTATCTGTGGTAGCCGTCCCTAATTTAGCAGTGTGAGACTAGAGGGAAGGCAGCTAGTCATCACCACCCACCGCCAACTCTTGGGCTACTCTTTTACCAACAAATAGTGGGATTGACCGTATCATTATAAAGCCCCCACGGCTGGGAGGGCGAGGATGTTTGGCGCGAACCCGCGACCCTCAGATTACGAAGCGCACGCCTTAACGCGCTAGGCCATGCCAGGCCCGAATAATAACAATAAACCATTTTATCAAATTATTCGCCTTCCATAGCCAGGTGATTAGGGTGCTCGACTCCCAGTACGATGGTGGCGAATTCGAATACTGGTCCCACCAAATATGTTCGCCCTTTCAGCTGTGGGAACGTTATAATGTGACATGTAATCCCATTATTCGTTGGTCAAAAGATTAGCCTAAACGTTGGAGGTGGGTAATGATGACTATCTGCTTTCCCTTTAGTCTTTCACTGCTAAATTGGGAAATGATAGCTCAAATAGGCTTCGTGTTGCTTCGCGCGAAATTCAAAACCAATCTATAAATAACAAATTATCTAAATGCTATCATAAAATATAGTTGTATGATATTTTCTGGTACACTTGTAAGGTAACTAATCACATTTTCTTTTCTTGTTTTGCTCTTATTTGAACGTGACTAATTAGGTAGTTGAACATTTAGTCACTTTTAACCAAAAAACAAACCTTCCTTCTTATTATTTCCACTGGTGATCCGAATCTTTCTGTTCGCAATCTATAAAGTACATGATTTTGCCAAACTGTGCATTCTCAGTCTTACAGCGTTATATAGTTATTTGTGATGACTCAGCAAAATTTACATCTGTCTTTTTTTGTCTTAAGATGCAACTAAAATTTCATTATAATTCAGTCATTAGCTTTACTTCTACAAATTTTCTGTAGAGGTCACTGTTCCGCAGAAGGGCTTGATAAGTCAAAACACTTGACTGGAGACCACAGAAGACAACTTTGTCTAGCGTGTAGATTATGATCACCAACTGGGCGTGTAACTCAACAAGAAGAATGATGTGACAGAAATTATTTTTTTATTATTTAATTACGAATACGGGTTACTAACATTAACGTTCACTGCTCTCTCTAAGAAAAAGTCAAAAGTCCTAAAACAATCGACTCTTTCATATTCATGTTCGAAAACGATTCATTTAATTAATGTAGGTTAATATATTTCGTATTTTTCTAACAGTTGTTAAGGTTAACAATAGACTGGATGATACAAATAAACATGTTTAAGAAATAACTACCAATGTGAAGAGAAAATATTTATAAGTGATAAGTGTTTGAGGAATGAACAGAGTGGTAGCTAGAGTAGGGCAAGCTGGACAGCTGGCTCAAGAGAAGCCCAAAAGAGGACGCAATTCTCCTTTAATTAAAATATTATTTATGAGGAAGTGCAGTTTATAAAACTTGTTCATATGCAAAGCTATCTAGCTGAAGCCATACTTGGGTTAATGCACCATTATGTGATCGTGAGTGTGCTTATTATGAAATTAAAAAAATCCACAATTTCTTCAATTACCAGTAAAGACTCAAGACATAAATTCAATACAATACATTTTATTACTTGTATAAAGACTGACAGAAATAGTGTAGACACTAGGACTACACTCCAAACACGCTAAAGTTGTCCATTCGATAATGGATTGGTTATCTAAGTATCATAACCTAACATTCTATTCAGTCACAATATTAAATATTTACTAATTCCTTTTGACATTGGTTACTGAAACGTGGTTGCAAAGACTACTTATTTTAATAGTGTATGACGTATACTTCTGAACGGGAATTCTTCCTGCAGAGTATAAATAAGAACAATATTTTTGCACTTGACCTTCATTAGGTTTAGAGCACCGTGTTTAATTCTTTCCAAGCATATTGTTGTTTTTTTTCAGCACAACGCCTTTGATCAAACATTCCCTATGAAATATATCAAACATATATTTGAGCATTTTTTCAAATGTTATTTGAAAATAAGTTATCACAAATTAAAGCCAACGTATAAACTTTTAGTAATAATGAAGCAACTGCTTTACTGATGGCGTACAAGCTGTTTTTGGTCATAGACATTAAATATTTGTTATATAAATATTTCTTGTGAATTTTACTGGTGAATGTCATTAGTTCTAGAAGAGAGATAGTTAAGCAACAGTAATAGTTTTAAAAGTAGTTGTAGATTTCTGTGTTATTAAGTACAAAGCTACACAATGATCTATTTATAGTCTACCCATTGCGTATATCGAAACCAGATGTTTAATGTTATAAGCCCTCTGACTTACCTCTAAACTAAGGGTTGCAGATATGAGTATTAATCCAAATATAGGGCTATGTTCTTTTTTTATAGCTTGAGAGTTACCGACAACATAAGTGTTAAATTGCAAAAACAGTACCAACCTCATTATTTGGCTGATGTAGCAAAGCTGAGACATTTACATAGATTGCTACAATGTCAAATACCATTAAAGGTCGATTAGCGAGATGAAGCGACGCGTTTTCATAAGCGTTGGAAGCAAGTGGGTCAATCTTACACACTTTCAGAGTTTTACAAAGTTTCATATCCGGTTTTTGTTCCCACTCGCACAGACTCTAGTGGGTAAGACCTTATGCTAAAATAATCGGTTACGTCATACAGCAGTACACTCCCAGTTTCTGTATTGGCCCGACACGACCAGGTGGGTAGTGCGCTAGACTTGCAGTCTGAGGGCCACGGGTTCAAATTCCCGTGACATCAAACATGTTCGCCTTATCAGCCGTAAGGGCGTTATACAGTTACAATCGGTTTCATACCCCAAGAGTTGGCGGTAGCTGGTGATGACTAACTGCCTTCCCTCTGGTCTTACACTGATAAATTATGGACGGTTAGCGCAGATAACTTTAATACAGCTTTCAAAAAACAAACAAATAGTTTCTGCAATGTTAAGAAATTCAAGCACAAAGCAACACAACTGGCTCACTGCGATCTGCCCACCAAAAATATAAAAATCTGATTTCTTGAGTCGTAATTCTGCAGACATATCGATGTGCCAGTGGGGCTAATACAAATGACGTTTCAAATTATGCTGAAAAAAAGAACAAAGATATTTTAATATAAAATACAGATGTCAATAGTATAAACTGGTTTCAGGAAAGTTTACAAAGACAAGATATTCAAAAAACAAAAGAAACATATGTAGAAGAACTTTACTTAGTATATAACAATGAAAATACTTTTATGAATATTATATACTCCACAAGAATTTGTTTTGAATTTCACGCAAGGCTACTTGCTAATTTGCAAGGCTAATTTAGCAGTGTAAGACTGTATAAAGGGAACGCAGCTAGTCATCACCACCCACCGCCAACTCTTGAGCTACTCTTTTACCAATGAATAGTGGGATTGACCGTCACATTATAACGCTTCCACGGCTGAAAGGGCGAGTATGTTTGGTGCGACCGGGATTCGAACCCGCGACTCTAGAATTACGAGTCTAACGCCTTAACACGCTTGGCCATGCCCGGCCCTATATACTCCGCAACATATTTTAGCGTTTCGTACTTTAACGTGAAATGTGTGAACTACAGTTAATTAATTGCAAACAGTGTTTTCCTTTGGGGAGATTTTTTTATGATTAGGAGCAACATATAAGTTTTTCGTTTAACAAAAAGTATAAAGATGAATTGCTGGATAAAATTCGGCCAACCTTGTAATTTCCGAATATTTAGTGCTTATGATAAATTCAATTAAAATATACAAAACACGCTAGTTTTTAAAAACCATTTTTTTGAAAATGTGTCAAAAGAAAATAAAGGCAAAATAAATGCAGCAGGTATCGTAGTTTTATTTTTTATGACACCTACACACCTTTTACGCGAAAAGATTGATACTTTATGTTAAGGATCTGGGGTTACCAGGGCAACGGTTTGTGTGCTAGTTTCTTTCACTAGTTGTTGTTGCTTTTGGACAGTTTCGTAAACCCAAAATGTGAACTGTATGTGATTTTAAAACTGTGATAAAACTAGTTAGAGGTCGAGTCGACACGGGAAGAACATCTGGAACCCTAACCTGTTCCGATAAAAAAATAATAATTAAAAAACATACATTATATTCGTCGCTGAAATGACTTTTTTTAGATCACAATATACAGTTATTTGCTATATGCATAGAGTAAATATGTGTTTCCTTTCTTCAAACTCGTAAACTTATGTAACCTATTTTAGTACTGACAATGACGAAATAATAATTCATACCCTGCAGGAATATTAAATATGGCAAGAAATTAAGACAGTTCGGTCTTTCATACACGTACTCATATATATGTGTGTTTTGAAATGGGTATTTTAAAGCTATTTTATGACTAAAGTCTATGTGTGTATGCGTGTGTCTCCATATAACTGACAAACCGTTCGACCAATTGTTTTTAAAGCTGGTTTGTACCCTAAGAATTGATTGAGGAGTGACACAGGGTCCGACTCCCTTCTTTATCTTCCCCATGCGCTGTATAGGTGTGTCTTCTAAAAGATATATGACTTTGTTCAACCTACATATATTTTTACAAATTATTTGTTTGTTTGGAATTGAGCACAAAGCCACACAATGGGCTTTCTGTTCTCTGCTAATCACGGGTATAAAAACCCGGTTTTTATCTGTACGAGTCCACAGGCATGACGCTGTGGCTCTGGGGAGGATTCTACAAAGAAATTTACCACGAGGCATTCCGTATCATTTCTTAGTCCCAAGGATTCAAAACGTATCCGTTAATTTAATTAAACTATATATATTTGTTTGTTGCCAAAATAGTTAGGTAACGAGTCTATATATGACTGGAGGGGGGATGATAGTCTTTTGGATCAGATATCAAAAATTAGATATATTTAAAGAGCATCGTTGTGCATTAAATTATCTACAGCTAAAATTAAGAACGTATAACGACCAGTACGGTGTTGTCAGATCTAGTGATTTTGGTGTTGTCAGTTCGATGTTGTCAGATTTCTGTTTCAGTTACTAAAAGCAATTAACAGAAGGAACAACCTCGAATCATATCACGGGATGAAACTGCGTTGAAGAAAGAAGAAAGAGACGGGAAACAGTGTGGGACAAAGTGTCCAACGATCTTTATTTATTTAGTTCAAAATAAATCAAATTACTACGACAATTACTGAAGGGGTGGTTCTTATTTCAGAAATCTAAAAATACTGTGTAGATATTTTCTTATTTTACTCTTCCAGACTGATATATTTTATACTAGCAAACCTCTAAGTGTCTTATTTGTTAGGTTTACTTAGAAACTTTTATTTGCTGAATTTCGCGCAAAGCTAGACGAAGGCAGTCTGAAAGCTGTAAATTAGAAGTAAGGCAGCTACTCAACACCAATCATTGCCAACTCTTAGGTCATTCTAATCCAGTAGTAGAACTAACTGTCACATTATAACGCATCCACGGCTTAAAAGGTTAGACAGACATGCATGGTAATGGAATACGAACCCATGACCTGGGGACTGCGAGTCAAATGTCCTAACACTGTTTCCTCAGCAAAATATTCTATTCAGGTCATAGTTGGTTATTTCCATAAAAAGATAAGGGAGTAGGTATCCCTAACGTTTTATTTCATATTGTAATGAAAAAATGTCACCTTCAACCTTTAAATAATGTATTCTATTTTACAGCAGTGTTTCCCATTATACACAATAGGAGACTATCTGGCCACATTTACTGGCGTCCTGTTATTTATGGAACTACCTGGAACCCTGTAATTTATTACGTTTTTGTTTTGTTTTGTTTTTTACTACCACAAGTTTAATATAAAACAGTTTAATTTTGTGTATCGCGATTCCAAATTCCGTCAATATTCCACCAGAGCTGCTTGTCTTTGTCATGTCGTTAAATGACACAAATCTGTAAATAAATAATTAATTTTATTCAGAAAAGTGTGTTAGTTTCCTCACTTTCAGTATGCTTCGTCATCGTTTAAAAATAAATATGCAGTGACAATGGCATAACGTTAAGATTGAAAACCCCGAGAGTTTTGTTGTTATTGTAACACAAGGGATTCCGAACTTAAACATAGAACACAAAAATACCATGCTCATATTTGTAGAAAATGAACCAAAAATCACGATATGTAGAATTACAGTAAAAAATAACATATGCTCAGAAAACTTATATTCAGTTCGATTCTAACATTTGGCAGATACTAAACAGAGCAATGGTGGATAATAAAAAGTACAACCTTACTCAGTTGGTTACCTCTTACAAGCTGACTTCGTTGGATTAAATGTAATAGCTATAGGTAGCGCCGAGTTAGATGCTCTTATGATACCTCAACAAAATTACTTAAATTTCGACCATTATGACAACTTAAAATTAAAGAAGAACTATATTCAGATGTTATTCAAATATTAATAAAGTTTTATTTGGCCCTTATATTCAAACTGGAATAACGATCATCACGTTTTAATAATTGTACATGAAACACTATACATAGTACATAATGAAGCTTTACAGGTGTAGTATCTGCACTTCGACTTGTTCCATTGCAAATATTTTCTGAAGTAAACCGTCTCCACCTCTCTCTGTCTCTTTCGTGTATAACCTAACATTACACATTAGATTGAAGAAAATAGCTTGAAATTTACATAATAATTACTCCACTGTTATAATTCTGGCTACTTATTCTCTGCACGTGAGATTATAATCTCAATTACTTTAATGCATTTTTATCAATCAATAACAATACAGATGTAGCTTAAAAACTATATTGAACTATTTCCATGCTGATAAAGACTGGACAAATCTAAGATATTATTATTAAACTAAAGGATGCGAATCCATTTGACTACTAAGTGCCAAAATTGTGCTTGCCAGCTTTGTGACTTTTGAATGAATGAATATAAGCTTTCGATCTGAGCAAACTACTTACTGATATTGAAACTAAAAAAATCATCTAGAACAATAATAAATCTAAAATCAGTTTATCATTACAACTTCACACTATTTATAATGAATACACCAGCTAATAAAACAAATTAAATTGAGGAGAAAAGGATAACAAATTACAAAACATGGAAAAGCTAACAACAGCTAGGAAATGGCAGATGTCAAATCGTTCAAAGTTTCAGGTCATGGCATAACATTACGTCCTTATGAGGAGTATTTTAAAAATGAGGTCAGAGAAACAATATTTTTCGCATCTATCCACGTAGCGGCTCTCATTTTGAACGCCACGTGTCATATTTGGGTAAATTAGTGTACGTGTTACCTATTCAGTTCTGCCACCAATGAGAGCTGAAAATAAGATGGTTATGATAAAAAAAATTAGTTACATGAAATTTTAGGTGTATAACAAAAGGCTGAAATATTTAAATGTTAATACTTCTTGAAATGTGTCTCTCTTTCTATTAATAAAACGTACCTAAATCTCCTTTATAGTACTGACTGGTACTGATAAAACTTGTGCAACTTAACAAAATTAATTAGGCCCGGAATGGCCAGGTTGTTAGGGCTCTTGACCACCGGACGCACGCCCTTTCAAGCGTGGGGGTGTTAAAATGGTACGGTCAATCCCTCTATTCTTTGATAAAAGAGTAGCCCATGAGATGATAGTGGGTGATTATGACTAGCCGCTTTCCCTCTAGTCTTTCACTGCTAAATTAGGAACAGGTTGCGTGGGAAGCCCTAGTACAATTTTGCGTGAAATTCAAAACAATTCCAAATCAATTTGATTTAAAGTTGATATAAAATCTATGAAAACACTTTAGGTTCACAGCGACTGTAACAAAGACCTGTTTTATCGCTCTTTATAGACCCATATAAGCTGGTATACATAAATAAATAAATATATGTACTTTCTAACAAACTTCTTGCTACGATGATTGCGTAAAAAATATCAACATGGGTGAACAGTGTTTGCCTTTATTATATTAGAGCTGTGTTTTGAGCCTCGGAAAAAGTTTTAAAACTGAACATTTAGTTGCTTAAATAAAGTATAGAAACCTATCTGGAGTTACAAGTCCAGGGAAAATTAAAATATTTGGTATGATTTGCGTTTTCAGTTTAATAATAAACTATCTAGGAAATATTAGATAGATATAGAATAACTTTTAAAATAGAATATAAAGCCTATAATGAATGGCATAAAAACTTTTAAGAAGCATACAAAATAAATGTTGACATTACTAAACTGTAATTAAAAGCTTATTGAACTATAAATAAGCTGGTGGCTTCTAACAAAATAGACTCTTTAGTTTGCATCTCTAAAGGTAGAATAAAAGTGGTACGAAATAGGATCATAAACGGGAAGAAAGGCAGTGGTACAAGGGAAGTATTTTCATATCATGAATGTTAATCTTCTATCATTTTGTAGACATACCATAAAATCCATATATTTATTTGATTTAGTTTGATTCACAAAGCTCTTAGAGTTTAATGTCAATGATGACATAAAGGGTATCATATCCTTTCTGTTGTGATTTACGTTTATCTTTTAATTAGACATCAGGATCTTGGCCTTCGTAACGACGAGAAACCCATTTGAAGAATATATTTATATTCTTTATATGGCTAGTATGAAAACGTTTGTTTAAAAACACACATTCTATCCTCTGGCGTAACAGTTTTGCGTGAACTTTCCTAATTGTTTTATTATGACTGGATCAGCCAAAAGAAGCAGTTATGTCATTCTGATCATTCAAATTAGCAGGAAGAATTCTATAATGACGGTCAGCGGAAATATTTTTCTTTTCCCCGAATGTTCGCGTGTGTAAACTAGTTTTTTAAACTGTATTTATTTTCTATTTTATCATTGTAGTTTGTGGATCAGTTTCTCTTTCCCTTCCTTTTCTATTTTTGTAACATGTTTTGTTTTTCAAATATAGATATTTATTCTGTAAATCACATACACACACATCATTCAAACAACATATGAACCTGCGAAAACAAGCTTTGAATCTACTGTATTATGACGCTACTACAGTGTCAGCTATCTCGAATCTAGGCAGTTAGCTACAAGAAAAATTGACAGTTTTGACCTTACCACTTAAATCTATATTCCAATAATGTAATATTTCACCTGTAGCTGCTAATTTCACTCTGTGTTCTCAGTGGTTTGTTTCGTGAAAGCAACTTAGATATTGATTTTCATAGGTAGTTGGCCTAACACTCCCATGGAAATAAATAGTAGTAATTCCGTAAAGTCTTTAATCTAATTAGTAGAAATCAATGTAGTAACCTTTCCTCTGTGTGAAACTTGAGTATCTTTATCTACGTTCTCTTCCAATATGCATCTAGCAATCTTTCAGTTAAGTCCGAGTCACAAAGAAATCTAAACCTAGTCACTAGTGTGAACAGTCATATATGTTAATGATTAGCGTAAGATTGTTTAATTCTGTTTCTATTAAAATGAGGCATGTGTAGTGTCCTATAATTGTAGTAACGTCTCTCTGTATAAACATTATATCTATATTTATAGTACATTGCCTGCTTATGTGAGAAGGCAAACAATATAAAAAATTCTTATGGATTTTACTATGAACTTTGATGTCAACTTCGTGTTTTCAAACGGGTTCAATGTTTTCACATTCATTGTCTAGCCACAAAAGTTTTCAGCAGCAATCGGCGTGTCTATTAAAGTCTATCCTTTTTCCTGTTATTTTGGGAGTAATCTGCCTGATGTTGAACCCTCTGAACAAGAAACTTAAATCTAATAATTAATCGTTTAAGGTTTCTAGGTAACTCAGTCTTATGTAATCAGATGAAAATCTACCCTTAGATCAGTGAACTACAGAATTATTCGTCACCAGACATACGTTAACTGAAAAAATCAAACGAAAAAGGCACTAAACAGCTTTGACCCATATAGTCAAACGACTGAGAAACTGAAGAATTTAACCCAAAGTAATTTGATGGCAAAGATAATCACTTTCAAAGGCCACTCACTGATAACATAAACTTCTGTTTATATTTGATAGGACATATTTATGATAATGAAGAGAACGCTGTTTTGGAAAAAAAAAAGAACAACACAATACTGAAACTATAATATTTTTTTGTGCGAGAGAGGTAACTTTGTTTCCATGTGTCTTCACGCTAGTTATTTTAAAGTTTAGAATCCGTTAAGTCACTGTACGGAAAACGATTGTCTGAATTGTTTGATGCAGAAGAAAAGGTGTTTAATTAGAACTTTCTGATAGCATCTCATGTCTTTTTCCGCACCTTCTAACTATCTGAAATATTTCGTAATACAATTGAAAAAAACAATATTTTTAATACTTTAATAACAATCGATTGTTTATTCAGCCCTATGAATTTAATGTTTCAATTATGTAAATAACCTTCATAATTCATGTTGGATTGCTGATTAACAATATGTTGTAGTTTTTTATGCGATAAATTAAGAGTGAGACCTAATGCTGGTGAATTAATAAACTGCTTTTATTAGTTAATTCATATCTACGACAAAACAACATTTCGATTTTATTATATTAATTACTCGAACATATTAAAAAAATACTTCTGTTAGTATAAGTAGACGGTGTAATAGATGCACTAAACCACAGAATGGACATAATAAATGAAATTTTAAAAATTATGTACAGTTACAGAGTGACAAAAAAACTGCAAAGCTACTCGAGGACTATCTGTGCTAGTCATCATAATTCCGAAGTGACAGGATACAAGAAAAACGGCTACTCATCAACACCCACTGCCAACTTTTGAGCTTTTACCAAGGAATAATGGGATTGATCATAACACTATAACGCCCCCACTGCTGAAATGATGAACATGGTCGGTGGAAGAATTCAAACTCGCGAGCTGCCCGAGTAGAATGCCGTTAAACCAAATTTTGATCAATTGCGTAAATTTTAAAGAATAATTAACTAACAGACCGCAATTATAGTTTATATTTCTTACATCTTTAACGAATCGTATGTTTCCTAAGGTTCTACCGAGACACAAAAAATATCACTTGACAACAGTATGTTCCCTGGTGGACCATCATTGGTAACTTTACTAGTTTACAATATCAAAAATCCACGATGGACAGTGTGCACATTGTGCTTAATACTAAGAAAAGACCAATGTCAACAATCTGTTTTATGTGTTAAAAGATATGTTGAAATCTACAACAAAGAGAAGCACTACTAAAAATAAATGTATTACCTTAAAACACTCTACGACTTTGTCTTTTTACTGTGACGGTCGAGAAGAAGTTAGGTTTGCTTTATGTATGATTGTGTTGTTTGTTTTTTGAATTTCGTGCAAAGCTACTTAAGGGCTATCTGCGCTAGCCGTCCCGAATTTAGTAGTGTACGTATAAAGGGAAGGCAACTACTCATCACCATCCACCGCCAACTCTTGGGCTACTCTTTTACCAACGCATATTGGAATTGACCGTAACATTATAACGTCTTCACGGCTGAAAAGGCGAACATGTTTGATGCGACCGGGATTCAAACCCGCGACCCTCATATTACTAGTTGCACGCCTTAACCAAACTGGCCATGCCGGGCCTCTTTATGTATGAACTTGTTAAATAATAGAATAGTTATATAACAATATTGTATTTTGTTTTCTACTGACTGATTGATTGAAATTAAGCACAAAGTTACACAATGGGCTATCTGTGCTCTGTTCATCACAGGTATCAAACCAGGTTTCTATCGTTATAAATCCACAGATATAACGCTGTGCCACTTGGGGGCGTTATTTTGGGTTAGATTAAATTTGGGTATCCGAAATTTATTCTCCTAGAATACACTTTCCGTTTATAAAACTAAATCAATAGGAGAACAGCGACCGATTTACCTTGATCTGTCTAACGTTTTATTTGCTGAGCATAAATTAAAGATTTCAATTTGTTAGTAGAGTTTCCATCGTCCTCCGCTGGTTCAGTAGTGAGCCTGATAACTTGTAGTCCTAAAATTGAGAGTTTGATCCCTCTAGTAGCATAGCTCAGATCTTTGCACTTTGGTAAACACACTAGTATCATCAAACACCAAACGTAAGCAGTGGTGACTAGTTCTATAAAGAGCTCCTGCTATACATATGACACTTTGATTTGTTTTCTAATTTACAGGGAAGCTTTAATATTTAACACAACATTACTTCTCCTAACAAATTATGTAACAAGTGTGCTAAAACTTATTCCCCTTCGTCACACAACATCAAACATAGGGAGGTTTTCACAGTAATTTGCCAGCTTACCACCAAAACTTGTAATAATTCTATTTTTTCTTTCATCAAATTCGCATTAAACATGTTTTCAGCAATTATCTCCCCAGCGCTATATATCCTACATATTTTACAGTTTCCAATTACAAAGTAACGATGTTCTAGCTTCTCTTTTGTAGGCGAAGTAGGGTTCTGTATATATTCTCTTCTCCCTTAAAATGCCCTCTAGTTGCAAAGCAGAACGTCTACTGATTTATACCACTAGTAATCGGATTTCGATATCCTTGATGGGCAGAACTATGATTAGCGTTGTGCTTAATATCAAACAACCATAAAATTGCCAATAAAAACAATATTTGATTATTATCATGAAAAAAATTGTTTTAATTTCATGACTACACTTAATGCAACATTAAGAAAATCTTCAATAATTAACCAGAAGTTTAACTCAGAACACACAAAAATAAAAGAAATTCGCAACCCTAAATAAGAAAATTATTTTACGATAATTCTAACTATTCAGCGCTAAGCTTGGTACGGTATAACGCAAAAATTCATGGTGGTGGGCATAGCCTGAGTAGCCAATTGTGCAGTTTGATGCTTAACAACAAACAAGAGCAACGATTCTAGAATGAACAAATACAATTTCTAACTCCAATAATGCAATATTTAATAATTAACTACAGATTTAACTTAGAACAATCCTACCACACTACTATGTTGTCATTGAAAACATTGTGAAAATAGTTAAAATAATGTAATTTTTAAATGATATTAATCAAATGTTTAATGATAATTTTTAGACATAAATACACCTGACTATCATTTAATGTGATCGGCATATTTGTATGTTTGTTTTATGAATTACGCGCAAAGCTATACGAGGGCTATCTGGGCTAGTCGTCCCTAATTTAGCAGTGCAAGACTAGAGAGAAGGCAGCTAGTTATCACCACCCGCCGCCAACTCTCGGGCTACTCTTTTACGAACCTTTTAAGAACCTTAAGCTTTAAAGAATTGAAAAAAAA
The DNA here is from genome assembly GCA_011833715.1 of Carcinoscorpius rotundicauda. Classification (NCBI taxonomy): domain Eukaryota; kingdom Metazoa; phylum Arthropoda; class Merostomata; order Xiphosura; family Limulidae; genus Carcinoscorpius; species Carcinoscorpius rotundicauda. Next base: position 109,059,512 of record CM022393.1, read on the forward strand.
GATATACAAGGGAATGTTACACAGAGTTTAGTGTGACGGGGATTCGAACCCGCGAATCTCATACTGCAAGTCGAGAGCCTTAACCACCTGGCCGTACCAGACACATATTTGTAAAAAATAGGTAGTTAGAATATACAGATATTCATTTCAAATTTAAAAGTGCATGTTGTAAATTCATAAATGGTCATTGATTATTTTTAAATATTTATCACAACTCATTATGTAATGGCCCAGCATGGCCAGGTGGTTAGGGCACTCGACTCGTAATATGAGAGTTGTATGTTCGAATCCCCGTCACACCAAACCTGCTTGTTCTTTCAGCCGTGGGAACGTTATAATGTGACTGTCAATCCCACTCTTCAGTTGTAAAAGAGTAGCTCAAGTGTTAGCGGTGAGTGGTGATAACTAATTGCTTTTCCTCTAGTCTTATACTGCTAAATTAGAGATGATAGCGCAGATAGCTCTGGAGTAGTTTCGAGCGAAATTCAAAACAAAACAAACCTTATGTGATTTATATTATTAAACTAACAGTTTAGTGTATTTTTTTGCATAAATGCTTTAATGATTTCTAAATTTGTCATAGAAAAAATACATAACCATAAAAATTACAATATTTAAAACTTATATTGATGATACGCTATATTACTTCAGTGTTGTACTTTGTATAGTTTTGTGATTTACATTATATAACAAAATTTTACACTATGCAACAATGTAGTGTTGAATACAAACAAAATAATTAATATTTGTTGACCTTGATGCCTTCATAATGACCTAGACATTAACCATAAAATAATTAAATAATATTGATCGCATAACACGGACGCTGAAATAAATATTCAGTTTTCAAATAACTGTGTCTAGTTTTCAGGTGTTTTTAAAGTGGATGTAGAAATATGTCACTGTCATAAAATAATTTTTGTACTCTACTAAGAATTTTTAGGAAAATAGTGACTGTATATTGACTAATATGGATAGGACAACAAACCAGAGAAGGAAACATGCTTAAACTTATTATGTCCACTAGTGCATTTTTATTCAAAATACGAAATGCTTGGTATCTCGAGCTGGATATTGTTGGGTCCAGTTCTTATTCAAAGCATCAGAAACTTTGAGTTGATGGGGCTGGAAGAGGACAAATAAACTTTTGGAACTGCTTTGGACAGTTTTTCTACAAGTAACCAACTATTATGTCGACCTACAAAGTAGAAAATGGATGAAGAAAAAGTATAAATGTGTTATTGCTTGAATACAAGTGAGAGGTAGTTTGTATCTAATCAAAGTGATTTTACATCTGAAAATGTTTGTTCGTAATTGTTACGTACATTACGTATTACTATTTCAAATAACCTAAATCTGAATTTGAATTTAGAAGTTAATTAAATGTTAATGTGTATTAAATCTATGGTATTTACTAACAAGATTGACACACATAATTTTCTTTTTTTAACACCAGCATATTTTAATATACAAACACAAAATAATATTAGTGATATTACTATTAGTACTGATAGTTATTTTAAATGAGGGTTTATATACAAGAATTTTACAAACTTATAGACAGTAATGAATCTCATATTCAGTCCAGAACTGAATATTTTTCAACGATCAAGGTCTATGGCGAGCAAAATTAATTCTGAGTTGATATTGTCACACCATGCTTAAAGTAACGCCGTCTTTTATTGGCTAGCTTCACACCCTTACAAGCTCACATCTTGTCGAAGAATATATAATTTGTCCTGGTAAAAAAAATAACCCTCAAAGTTAATTCACTGAGGTTGAACGGTTTGTAATGCTAAAAATCTATAATCGTTCCTAGTCCAATTCTGTACTTTCCAATTAAAGGAAGTTTATCACAATTATAGTTTCCATGGCCTATAGCACACTGACTGTGGCTGTCCAATAATAGTAATACTCTTCAGGCGCGTTGGCATTTATATACCAATCACACGAATTTCTAGAATGTTCAACAATGATTGAGCACACCAGCGTTTTCGCGAAACAAGTATTATTGATTCTTGGACTCAATAACCTTATACAAATTTCGAGGACAGGCTGGACTTGCACAGTACACAGCCAACAATATACGTCATTGTTACGTTTTTTATGTTTTATGTTTTTTGTAGACTAAACGCAACAGAAAAACACAGATAACAGCTTGTATAATTTATTACAACAAACTATTATATATATAACAGATATAACATAAATTATATAATAACAATCACAGATATTAAGTTACAACATTCAAAATTAATTACAACACAAAATAGTACTGATTTCAACCTTCGAAGTTAATTACGATACAAAATGGTACTAGTTTCAACCTTCAATGTTAATTACAATACAAAATGTTACTGGCCTGTGACAAATATAATGATCTAGAATGAAAGTCCATAAGTTCAGATCAGAAATCCAAAATTCTAGTCTAGGAGGTGAATTTGGTCCCGCGAAGAAATACCGAAGTTTGAATGGAGAAGTTCAGAAACAATTCACAGTTCAATAAATTCGACGAAGTTCTTTTCACGATGCCTCCGATGAACGTCACAAAATTGTCGCCTTTAATTTTTCGATCTCCCGTAAATAGTTCCACACGTGTTGACTTTCAGTATAACCACTAATTCGAATGAATCGTAGAGATTGACGAAGTAAAATCACAGCTTCCGTAGATTTAACTTCAGTCACAAATCACAGCAAACACTTAAAATTTCTCGAATGACTGACTCTCTTCTTTTGAATAAAACTAATGTTTGACTCTTTTCCTCTTTCTTCTCGCGTCACCGTCTTTTATACCAGTAGGCTTACTACTCGAACAATCGCGAAACTTCCATAGAACTCCAGAGCAATCCACGCATGTCCGTTCTTACACGAGACACAACGTCTAGACACGAGGCCGCCAACATTTCATTTACAAACATATGATTGGTCTACTTAATTCTAGAAAATTCTAAATGTTACTCTAAATGAATAACAACATATTTTATTAGTTTAAACTTCAAAACAATAATATAAATATGGAAATATAAATAATAGAAATGAAAATTTAAACACAACACGACATGTTGTCGCTTACAAAACATTTACACGACATTTACATAACAGTCATAGGCAAAAAAAAACTATACTGAAACAAACGTAGACACTAACTTAAATGTACAACAGTAAATTTGTTACAATAATACATTTGTCATTTTAGGTTCAGGCGTACATTTGCATACATATATGTGTGGTTGTGTTTTGTTTTAGATTTCGTAACAGCTTTAATAAATTTGATGCAGTAATTTTCATCGGAGTTAAAAGAGCAGAGTCTCATTAAAAAATGCCTGATTTTAAGTATCGTGAGACGAGCTTTTCGCTGATTTAGAGTAAATTATGAAGACTGTAGGCTGCTTCCGGTATACACAGAAGGTAAAAAAGCAGCAAGAAACAAGCAGGCCTTTCACTCTCAGTTAAGTGTACTAATGAACACCTTCAAATTATAAAACTAAACAGTGAATGTTATTCTTGCCTATTAAAACTAAAGAGCATATCACAGATTTCTGTTTTTTGTTTTTCATATAAAGATATTTAAATCCTTGTATTCTATTCATTTTTAAGCTAAAATATTTCCCCTTGATAAATCGTAGCAAGCAATTTGTGAAATCGGGGGCATTTTTTAGCAGTCGTTGACATTTTTTTCTCATTGAGAAAATGAGCATTTTGGGGCACAAGGATAGAAAAGTAGTAACTTGAGGCCACACCTAGTTCACGTCAAATATTTGGTGACAATCTTGGTCATTTAGAATTAGAATTCAACTGGCATCATACCTCTAATTTATCAACCATAACAGCTTGTCCAGTTTTTTTAAACCACAGTCAATAAAGTTAAACCACAATATTTATACATTTAGCTATCACAGGGTTATCTTAGATGAAATTCAAGTACACCTGTATCTAAAAATGATTAGTATTACCTATCCTATAAATCATACCAAGTTTCATGCATCTAACCCATGTACACAACATTATATCATGCTCTTGGACTAACAAAGACGCATATAGAAACACAAGATTGCTGGAATATTTAAGAGTTGATCACATATATCAGAATTACCTTGCGATATTTAAAAAACACACACATAACAAAGTCCATGATGACAATAAATCATTCATGAGCATTATGTACGGATATCCAGATGTTATATCAATCATGAAAAAAGAGAATGTGTAAGTGACATGCCTTAAAAAAGCCGGGTTGATGTTGTAAGCCTCTCCCTCCTCAACGGAAGAAAATTACTGCTTGTTTGTTTTTAATTAAATAAACTTTACTAATATATACTATACTTCTACCATTGATTGCATATTCTACAGATAAAGAAGGACAACTTCTAGAAAAAAGTATACGTAGGGATGGTTTATATTAATCATTCACAAAGAATGGAAATAAAATAGTTGGGATGGTATTTGCATCATTCCTGGATAACAGCAGAAGTAATAATTAATATATACCAATATATAAATATATATATATATATATAACTGTTTGATCACAACTGAGTTTAATTTATCCTACTTTTGTCTCCTAATGTTCTACTACATTCTGTACCTGTGCTATTATGTAGGGATGGTGAGAATTCCATCTCTCCTTCTTTTTTCATTATTTGTGAAGGTTTGATATTAGCCATCCCTACAATTCATTTCTCTCTCTCAAAAGTATTGTATTTACTTGTTTGCTTGATTTGTAATGTAGTGCTTCAACAGATATGAGAATACTGTATTAAACACAATGATATTCCAACTGTAATATCTATATTTATCTATTAGTAGCTGGTCATTCCTGTTTCACCCTGTACCTCGGCTTTTTGAAGTAGCACCAACTTTCTGTAACGATAACGTAATTTACTCTAGGATTATGATTTTTTTAATTACAGCTGATTAGTAATAGTTATAAATAAAAGCGGATACTCTGTTTGAATCTACGTCACCTCAGGGAAATTGGTTGACATCATTGTTTCGGTTTTTGAGTCATCATGTAATAATGAAGTAAAAACAAAGAACAAGAAATTCAACAATTTAATGTAATATGAGAAATGACATTCCCGGAACTTGTGGCTCAGTCGTTACATAGATGTTGTTATAAAAGGAAACACCATGCAGTATTGTAAGTTTTGGGTGACCTGTTGAAGAGATATTTAGAATACCATTTCGACGAACAATCCAGATCCCCCCTACATAGACAATGTTACCGCCTATCTGATATATTTATTCCATTTGATTTAATTGACTTACGTATTTAACATGGTTTTGTGCCCTAAATTACTTTACGATAATTTTCTTTTCTTTTCTTGCAGAACAGGAGTTGTCCATGGCTAGTGTGCCATCCCTGCAAAAAAAAAATATATATATATTTGCACTTCGCACTTTATAAAACTAACAATCAATTTAGTTAGAGAAGAGTGACCCAAGAACTGGAGATGGGTGCTGTTGACTATCTGTTTACCCTTTATTCAGTCATTTCAAAACTAGGGAAGGTTTAAAGTAGACAGCCTTGTGGAAACATCCGGAAATAAAATATATTTTCCGCAGCTCTAGATATATTGCTAAGCCTCTATAATAAATGTGTGCATACAAATAAAACAATTTTTTAAACCAATCTCATCGTTTAAGAGGTTAAATATCTAAGTATGTTAGTGCCCTATAAACTTTTGGGGCTATTTATACTGGTTTATATGAATATAATCGCTTTTATGTTATCGCTAAGGAGAAAAGAGTTTAAAGACGAATAAAGTACATCAACTATTAAATAATTAGTAAACAGAAACTTAGAAATAAAATATTGGTTATATAAATGATAATAAACTTTTTTAAATAATATATTTTCTCCTTTTACTTAAAATTACCATAGAGCTAAGTTTATTTATTCGAACACCTCATTTGTTTTATCGTATATTATTTAACATTTGCCATAAATTTTTTGTTTCGACAGTGAAACCACCTGAGGGTTAACCCAAGGTGTTTGGTGACCGAGAGAATTCCTGTAAAGAAAAAAAAAAGAAGAGGAAAACCATGAAAAATAGGGTAACGACTCCATGTTAATATTTTTAGACGTATTTTATCGTAGCAACTAATTCTGCCAAAATAATTGCGTTACGATAAAAGTAGGTCGATGTTAGTGACCATCACGAAATGCAAAAAAGAAATGGATGTTTATGGGGGTGGAGCTAAAAACTTGTAAACCAACTAATTAAGGCTGTTTTCTAGACCCAGGGTACAAAGTTGTGTATGTATATATAAACTCACAACTTAAGAAGACATGTTATACGAATATATGTATTCTGATGATCTGTATTTTCCTTCCTGTTGTTTCACCCGATAATCCACGAGGTGACGTTTAACAAAATTGTGTTTTATCTTTTGAGCATACGTATTGCGGAGTGCTTTATAATACATTATGTTTTAATTCAAATTGCGATATTCCAGTAAACCATCCAAATCGCGTATTTTTCATTTCGTCCGAGTTATTGATTATTGCTGTAAACGTGTCAATATTTTATCAAAAAGACACTTTTGTAAAACAGTCCGCTATTCGCTGTGTGACACCTTAGTGGACTATACTGGAAAGAAGACCTGTCTACAGAGAAACCCCTGTAAGCCTTCACGTACACATCTATGACTTTAATACAAAAGTTTGAAAAACTAGTTTAAATAAAATTCAAGATAGTGAATAATTTTGACGTGATACAGTTTGACAAGATGTTCAGGTAAGCGCTGATATCATTTTCTTTATCGTACAGACCTAATATTTCAACAAAAGCGTAAAGGGCGCAAGAATACATCTTTCTTGTTAATTTGTTTTGCCAAATTTAATTTGTAATATAACATGTGTGGTCGAGCTGCAGTTTCTACCAATCATAGCTCAAATGTGAATGTTCTGATTTTATCAATAATTGTTCTACGATGGGTCAGGACTACAATATGAACCGACACTTGTTCTACACGTTGGAACGCGGCGAAACAGATTTACGATGATATTCTAGTAGTTTCCTTTCATGACGTTCGAATAAAAATAAGCATACAGAAGACAGCTAAGAGTAACAAATTATAGAAATGATAATATAAAGAAATATAGTACACAAGTAAAAAAGTAACATACAAAGAAAATTGATGTTTTGGTTGAATTTTTGCGCAAAGCTACACGAGGGCTATCTGCGCTAGCCGTCCCTAATTTAGTATTGTAAGACTAGAGGGAAGGCAGTTAGTCATCACCAACCACCGCCAACTCTTAGGCTATTCTTTTACCAACAAATAGTGGAATTGACCGTCACGTTATAACGCTTCTACTGCTGAAAAGGTGGGCATGTTTGATGCGACGGCGATTCGAACCCACGACCATCAGATTACGAGTCGAACGCCTGAATCCACCTGGTCATGCCGGGCTAAAAGTGGATGTCAAACATTCCTTGTTCATATGTACTGACTGAGAGTTATTCGTATATCACTTTCATTTCAGTTCAATGTGTACAATACCATTTCTTGTCAGATTATGTGTAACTAGCTTACGTGTATATCAAGCCATCAGAACCTTAACGTATCAGATTATCTTTTGCTTGTTGGATTTTGTGCAAAGCTACTCGAGGTCCATATGTGCTAAACATCCGTAATTTTATAGTGAAAGCTTAAAGAAAAGGTGTCTAATTAATACCACCCACTGCCAAACATTGGAATATCAAGAAATAGAACTGATCGTCATAAGTCAAGGATAACATTGTTTTCAGTCACAGATATTTATACAACGCGTTATACCTCTAGATCGGTATCTAACAGCACCACAACGTTCGGACTTAGTGTGTGGTCAAAATGGATCTCATGTGTTCAAGCACACTATTGTTTATATATTATCATAACATGTCTGCGTATATATATATATGTATACTTAATACATCCCTGAGGTTAAAAAGAAGAAGCCATCGTTAAAGTAAGCCTGTCATCCAAGAGTGTGACAAAGTCTATGAGAAGCCCTGTCTTAAAACACGAGAGCGTAACAAAAGTCCCGTCTCTTGCTGGCAAAGGTGAGATATATATCAGCATTACTGACACAGCATCAGGATTAGGTTATATTCAGCAGGGTTGCCCGTTAATCCGGAATATTAATATCAGTTATAACAGAATCAGAATGGTCATGATACAGACACATTTTGGCATGAAGTGTGTACTCTGTATGTAAACCCTGAATACAACTGTGCATGAAAAAGAATAAACTTCTTATGGCCACTACACATACGGTGAGAATATCAATTCGTGAAAGGACTCTGTGTTGATGAATTACCTGGTGACAAATCTGATAGATATGAATGTACACATTGAACTTAAAATTTTCAAAAGTACAGCATTAACGTGCAAACAGTGAGATTTGTTTGCCAACTGTTGAGAACTTGGTTGTTGCGTTTGTCAACTCTAAGCAAACTGACTGGAAAAATCAGTTAGAATATGCCATGATGGAACACATGCAAATGAGGAACAATCAGATGGATGTTTGCCATATAAGATACCTAAATTAGAAGTTTATCTTTCGGTGCCTTACTGTCTAGTACAAATGTACCACCGTCTCCACAAGGATGTATAGAGTAGCTATAAGCTAAACAAATTTATGCAAATATATCAATACATCAATAGGTGAGTAAATTGGCAAATTGGTGGTATAAAGAGATGGTTCATGGTAGAATATACATAAAGTAGTGTATCTTACTTTCTAGATTAGTTGGAGATGGTTCATGGTAGAATATATATAAAGTAGTGTATCTTACTTTCTAGATTAGTTGGAGATGGTTCATGCTTCTATGTCTACACTATGTTATACGGTGGCCAATTTATTTTAAACACTTAGAATGACTTCTTGACACAAATGTGAAACCTCTGCTTCCTGTGATAGAGAGATAATTTAATGTGGTGAAGGCCACTCGAGATGTACGCAATGAGTATTACTTTTTGTGACTTTTCACAATTTTTAGGCATTCTAATACACCAATAGGCTAAAATTACTTTACACTCATTGCTCTCAGAGAACTCGGGTAATATTTCGTGATATACATTAATAGTGTGGTTTCTATTGTCCCAGTATTCATCCCGTTGTAGTTAGTCGTATTTTCTAACATGTTTAATGCGTGATATTGTTCTATATACGTATTTGTGCTAGTACGTGTACATGTGTTCACGTACGTTAATGATGTTCACGAATATGACTGTACAAAGCATGCAAATTATCATGTAAATGAATAATATTGCTTAAACTTTAAGATATGCTATGTTTGTGTTTGATCTACATCGCACGATGTATGAAACGTTTTATTTTTCTTGATGGTGGCATAGAAACTGTGGCTGAGGAAAATATATGTGGATCTTATTACTTTGCTCTGATAGAATGAACTGGTCATTATTAATTTGTTACAAGCAATAAATTATCACGGCTCGGCATGGCCAGGTGGCTAGGGCTCTCGACTCGTAGTCTGAAGGTCACGGGTTCAAATCCCTCTCATACCAAACATGCTCGCCCTTTCAGCTGTAGGGGCGTTAAAATGTTACGGTCAATTCCGCTATTCGTTGGTAAAAGAGTAGCCCACGGTAGTTGGCGGTATGTGGTGATGACTAGTTGCGTTCCCTATAGTCTTACACTGCTAAATTAAGAACGGCTAGTGCAGATAGCTCTCTGTAGTTTTGCGCAAAATTCAAAAACAAACAAATAATAAAATATTTACTATTTAAAGTAATTTTGATCTAGAATTGAGTTCATTGCGAAGGGAGCCAGATACTTTTTGTTTTCTTCGAGTTATATTCAAACTTGTAATAGAAGCAAATTGCATGCGCAATACACATGTTTAAATTCGCTTCTTAAAGCCAGAAAAGATGTTTAGTATCGCAGAATCTTGTCACAGTGAAAGACATAAGGACAATACTAACAGCTCCGCGTGTCCATTTGATCCGAAACTCTGCTATAACAACCATACTATGATAAGAAGCTGCATGTGATTGTGAGTTTGTGATTATAATAGCCTGTAGTCATACATTGTAGGCAATAGTGTAGCATGGAAAGCGGCTAAAGCAGAGTGTGTTTTGTATCTTAACAAACCTGTTTGACCAGTACATTCAATGGTGTTAGAGAAATATTTCTTCAGGTAAAAGTGTGTGAAGAAACTGAGTTTGAAGAAATGTCACATAATCCCTTTGAGAGGCCTCAAGCTCTTTTCCAAAACAAGATTTGATGCTGGCCAACCAGATCATCTATAATCCCATACCATTTACTGAACTTCTCACTATCAGAGATCACATTCGTATGGCATCTTTGGTGATTAATTCTATTATGAAAACAATAAATCTTAATAAAGGATGATCTCTTTTTTTGTGACTAATACCTGCTTTTACTACCTGAGGAAACGTTATTCCTGAGGGAGTGACAGCCCAGCTCCAGATTAACAACAAAGCCATTTAGCCAAGACTCTACAGAATGATGGAACAAGGGCAAACTACATTATTGTAAAATTTCCCGACAAAACCATTATGCGCCTGTTTTTCAAACCTCAAATCATCAACATTTACTAATCAAAACATCTCTAGGGCTTTATTCACCAAACAAAAGGGTCATTTCACCAGTTATTAGTCAATGAAAGTTACTTTGTGTCAGGAGATTAGGTTGTCATCAATACCTAGCAAGAACACCTCATCCTTAAATCCACGCAACTCTAAAGCAATCTGGGAGAAAGACCAGAATAAAGATAAGTAAACCTAAAGGGCCCACCACCTCCAGGACTGAACCTATTATTGCAATGACATTGTACTATGTCGAAACAGGACCAGCTGTCATGGAGGCAGATCTCAGTTATAACTTACTTCAAACTATCCTCGGTGCCAGTACTACCAAGTTCAAGCTTCAAGTTAGATGAAAGCCTGTAATTTAATGCAGTTGGATCTAGATGAGTGAAGGAAGATGGCTGACTATTGAGAACAGGAGCATTTAGAAAGTAAACAGTGAGCTCTAGAGAGAGGCGTATAGATGGAGAAGGAAGCCCTCCAGAAATTTTTAGCTGAGAATAAAACACCCTGAATAAATTTCTATATCAATTGTGAAAGTGTTCACGTTCGGAATTGTATACATGTTTTTTTGATGTCTTGGATCGTTTTTGTACTTACACGTGTAATTATTTCTCATTTATTATTATGGAACTGCCTCATCTAGCTTAAAACCTGAGTTTTGTTTTGACTCATTATATTTTCCTGATCATATTTTATTGTATTTCCAACTTATATTATGCTGCCTCTCGTTTACATTTTATTGATTTCCTTTTTTCCGCAGTTAGTTTTCTTTAACTCATATATCCTAATTAAATGTACTCAAGTTTTCACTTATTATGATTGAATAACAATACTGCATTTTCAGTTTTAATCAAGTTTCTTTAATGCTTTTGTTATGCTGTCTGGACTATTTACATTTTCGTTTAAATGTGAACAATAAAATATTTCTGTTGTTTCTAACTCCGTTATGTTTGTTTTGTTTTCTTCCTGATTTTCTGTATCACGTATTTCATTTCAAAGTGTATTTTGAATTTGTAAGTTATGTAATGTATACTTGAACTACAATACCAAGCCTGACTCTGTTCATTTCAGTCCTGCATTCCGCTTCTTCCAAGTTTAATATGTTAGTATATAAAGCTTCTGTTATTTGTGCCTTATTATGTTCATTTCAGTTCTGCGTCAACTTTACTTATATTCGAATTAACACACATTTTGAGTAGTAAATTGTATTTCACTGTGTTTTAATTTTTAACTAAGTAACACTCATTTTATTCAACTTCACAATACTTTATTTAAACTGTAGTCCCCTGCTGTGAGAGAAGTAAGTCTACGAATTTACAACATTAACAATCAGCGATTCGATTCTTCTCGGTGGACACAGCAGATATTCCGATGTGGATTTTCTATAAGAGAGCTCATGCCTAAGTTCTTTGGATTTAATTTTGACCTATATTTTTGCATTTGATGCTCTTATGTTAAGTTTAGTTATGATTTTAATTACTGGAATATATCAATTTTAGTATTGTATTTATTTTACTTACCAATAATTAGCTTCTTTCTTATTTTTATCCTGCATTTCGAGTTTTATACTATTTCAATTACTTTCAATTATTCTTTAGTTTATTTGCAATTTTCTCAACCTTTCACTTGTTGTTTTGGCTAATTTGAATTTAGCACAAAGCTACACAATGGACTATCTCTGTTCAGCCCACTACGAGTATCGAAACCCAGTTTTCAGCGTTGTAAGTCCGCAGACATACCGCTCCACCATTAAGAGGCTGTTCTTCCCTGTATAGTGTATAAATGTCGTTATGTATTCTTTCTTAGTTTTATCATTCAAAAAAACTGAAGTTATAACAGTTAAGTTTTCTAGTCAGAACTTAATATTTAATGTTTAATACTTCAACTAATGACACAACATTGACATAAGAAAGATGTATAATAATCAAAACTGGCAGCATTTGAACCTTTCACAAGTATAGGAGTGCATCTTCATTTAGGTATGGCCCAGCATGGCCAATCGTGTTAAGGCGTGCGAATCGTAATTTGAGGGTCGCGGGTCCGCATCCCCGTCGCGCCAAACATGCTTGCCGTCTCAGCCGTGGGGGCGTTATAATGTGACAGTCAATCCCACTATTCGTTGGTAAAAGGGGTAGCCCAAGAGTTGGCGGTGGGTGGAAATGACTAGCTGCCTTTCCTCTAGTCTTACACTGCTAAATTAGGGACGGCTAGCACAGATAGCCCTCGAGTAGCTTTGTGCAAAATTCCAAAACAAACAAACAATCATTTAGGTATATTTAGGTAATGTTTTACAAACATTGCTTGTATTTAGATGGCATCCTTCTCTACAGTGTATAATCAGCTATATCTTGAGTTAACCTTTGCATCAGGCTGTTTAGACACATGTATTATTCTAGAATTTTATACTACTGTACTGCATTTGGTTGGCATGCAGAATATGTCTAAAACTTTTCCAAAGTTTTTCTGGTCGTTGTCCTCTAAAATCAATTTTTTTTAATTCAAAGCACTTATACAAGTGACAAGCGAGTTAAAAGTAGTTAGTTAAGAACAGAAGACAGTAAGTTGTAGAAGAAAATAGTAAAATGTAAACAGAAGACGTTGTTGTTGTTGTTTTTGAATTAAGCACAAAGCTACACAATGAGCTATCTGTGCTCTGCCCACCACGGGTATCGAAACCCGGATTTTAGCGTGTAAGTCCGCAGACATACCGCTGAGCCACTGGGGGCAAACAGAAGACAGTAAATTGTAAGCAGAAGACAGTAAGGTGTAAATTCAAACTTCTTGCATTTCTTCTTTTTTACTAGTTTGAGTCTAGTTTATTTTTCTCTCAAGTCTTCTTTTCTTAGTAGAGTTTATAATTTACCTCCTATAAATCATAGTAGCTTAATACTGCCATTTTCTATAATAACGTGGTGACTGTTCAACTACTTTAACGTTTAAATGTTCAGCTGATTGGTTGGATAACTTGTTTGATTTTTGAATTCCTCGCAAAGCTACACGAGGGCTATACGCGAAGCTGTTCCTAATTTAACAGTGTAAGACTAGAGGGAAGGGCAGCTAGTCATCACCACTCACCGCCAACTCGTGGGCTACTCTTTTGCAAACAAATAGTGGAAATCAACGTCACATAATAATACACTCACGGCCGTAAAAGCAAATATGTTTGGTGTGACGAGAATTCGAATCCTCAATTTACAAAATGCGAGTCAAATGCCTTAACCACCTAACCATGCCGGATGGCTGAATATGTTATTAATATTTCGTTCATAAATATTAAATTCACGTATTGGATAAATGCAAAAAAGTGAGTGCTCTTGTTCCTGAGAATCTGGTTCTAAAGTAATTCTCAACTATTCACAACTAATTTTTGATGAATCATATTTGCTCACACAAAACGTAGAATAAAAAAATAAAAAGCGAAAACAGCCAGTGACTCTCGTCTTTTGTTCGTCACGCTAAACAAACAAATAATTGAACCAGAGTAGTAAAACAAGGTCATAAAGTCACACCACTCTAGTTAGTGTTTCTAACTGTAAACTTCATGATTCAGACAAAAACAGCAACATTGTACGTAACAGCCAATCTTTGTTTTTACATACGAATTTAGGTATGTAGTATTACTTCCTATAATGAGATAACATAAAAAGATTTTTAAAACGTGTATTATTCGTTTTTAAAAGTACTCGATGTTTCCATTTTTTTCTAAGATGAGTCAGAAATCAAACTTTTCTTCATATATAAGATTTCACACACCTTTATTATATTTTTTCAGTAGTTATTCAGTACCTGTTTCACCCAGGTATTTCTTCGAAAACAGTAAATTCAGTAGCCTAGATAATGTAAGACAAACAGCACTCCCTACTTGTCTATTACGTTAACCAGACAGAAAACGTAATAATAGCTAATAACTGTGCTGTACGATTCTCGATAACAACATATAAGCAAATGTTGTTGTTTTTTTCATTTGTGACTTCTAAACTTTGCCTGCAACAGAATACCGCCCATTTCACAGTATTCTTAATCAACTATAACCTGATTAGAGAAGTGAAATTCAAACAGTGATCAATTTAAAATTCACTGTATTACAGAAATACACACACGTTTTTTTTTTCGGAACGTTACGAAAACTGAAGATTATTACATGCCAGCAAGTTTAACAACAAAGTTACAGTAACAGATCTTGATAACTTATTTTATTTTAAGAGATCCTTCCATAGTATCAAGTACAGTGGAATACGTAGGACTAAAGTTGTGGGTTAAGTAAGAAACATCTTTTTTATTCGTCGTGGCAGCGATATTACAACTGGTTTATCCATGCTCTGTGATTGGGAGGCAAATTAGACAGCATTATTTGCTAAGAAACAAGGTCATTTGCATAGTTTTGCGTGTGTTCATGGTAAGATAGTGACCCGAACCCTCTTTTCTTTTTCTTTTTTTTGTCTAAAAAATCTTTGGTGACTGTAAACCTACCTGAATTGCCTTAAGGGAACTAAGAAGCTTGTAATCGTATGAAAAACACTTTTTCGTTTATGATTTTAGAAATTGTGTTTATAAGTATTTGGTTAAACAGTCTGAGACCTGAGACTGAAATTGATATTTCTGAAGTTAAGTGAGCTTAGTAGTTGAAAAAATGATTATATTAGGACTTGTTCTACGTTAATGTGTATGGGTAGTTTTGAATAGCTTCAGGTTTGATAATTTTTATTTGAACTGACTTTGCAAGACACTTCCGAGTCACTTATTTTAACATCACAGTATCTAAGCTGTAATTTGTGGGGATCATACTCTCAAGATACAAACATGAGCATCGCGTGTCTCTACCTTGGACTTTGTAAAACAGGTTTTCAGTGCCCGTTATGTGATGTTCATTTCGCTTTATGTTTAGCAGAGGAACTACATAATTATGTAACATTCAGTTTGATATGGTTTCTTTTACAATAAGAAATAATTCTACATCAAGACAAATATTTTGGTACAGTTAAATGTTGTGGATGTGGCAACACCATTCCCTCTAGTAATACAGGGTGCTAGTTTTATTAAAATGTTTTGACACAACAGTAATAACCGAATAGGTGGTTTCTATTTTATACAGGGTTTGAAGTTTTGTTCAATGGTTGTTAATTAAGCTTGAAAGATGGTGCCCTGAAGAATGTGATTTCAAAGCCCTTATGTTGTTTCTCATCCGTTATTTTGGTTTTAGCGTATTACATAGTTGAATAACGCTGAACCATTCTTTATATAAAAGTACCAGCGGACTCTTGGGCCTATGGCCCACATTTACAGGGCTTCTATAATACAAGTTTAATGCTTGAACTACCATTTTTCCCTTTTTCAGTTTAATGATCACAAGAAAAATTTGGCTTTTTATTTTAACCAAGTTACTAACGGTAATTAAATCAGTTTACTTACTTACGTACTCTACAATGCCAAATTTGGTGTCCACTTTCGGGGAATCGCCGTAAAGGTTTTCGTGAAATATCCAGGTTCAGGGTTGAGTGAAAGACTTTAGAGCCAAAACTATTCGTTTGGGCACTACGTAGAAGTTGGTGAATCCAACAGTTAAAAAGAAGGGATACCCAGAAAAACTCCAAGAAGTGGCACAGTGTGTTTGTACCTGCCCCTCCCCGCTAGTACAGCTGTAGTTCCGGATTGACACCACTAAAATCAGGGGTTCGATTTCACTCGGTGGGCTAAGCAGATAGCCCGATGTGGCTTTGCTATAAAAAGTGTTTGTCCCTAATTTTGAATTACTCCAAATATTTTTTAATAAACAGCAGAAGTACACATTTCAAAATAATTATTTTTTTATTATTTATTTCACAGTCGATGAATAACGTGACATTAGGCAATAATAATACAACTAATAATTCTACAGATGTTTCGATTGTAATGAACCAACAACGAAAGCAAACAGTTAATGCTCTTAAGGTTACGAAAGCCACCTCTTAATGATACATGTAATGTAAAAACACCAAAAAGAAGTACGTCCTGAAACTCTTTACATTTAGATCGACATTATTTATTTATTTAATTTTGGGTAACTTTATATATACATATAATAACGAGAAAGGATAGCCAGTCAGCAGCGCCTAACGCCACAAGGGTTTCGTCTTTCACCTTTTTCAACTAAATTAAGGGATAGGTTTTCATTTTTATGACGTTATCATAAATAAAAGCGCGTCATCGCATCTCGAACCTTGAATCTGTCAACCAGAAGCCATACCTAGCTTACAGATCGTCTCAAATTGTGCGTTTGACCCCCTATATGCTCGTTTTTTAAACGTAAAATCAAGAGTGTAATTCTTAACGTTTTCCGTAAAACAAAAAAGGCATTTCACATTTTGGGGGCACCGGATAATTACCAAAATTAGTTCACTTTTATATTTTGTTCATTTACGCATTAATAAAAGAGACCGATCCGCCTCTGGTTGCAGATTCTTTGTAGTACAAAGCGATAGTGTGGCTAAAGGTTTTATTTTAGGTTTACTTAGTATTAAAACAAATATTTTCTCCCTCAAAATAGATCTTCCTTGAGATATTTCCTTTTTCACTCAGTCTAAATATGCCTTGCAGTTTGTTTGCTTTGAATTTCGCGCAAAGCTTCTCAAGGGCTGTCTGCGCTAGCCGTCCCTAATTTAGCAGTGTAAGACTAGAGGGAACGCAGCTAGTCATCACCACCCACCGCTATCTCTTGGGTTACTTTTTTACCAATGAATAGTAAGATTGACCGTCACATTATAACGCCCCTGAGGCTGAAAGGGCGAGCATGTTTTGTGCGATCGTGATTCGAACCCGCAACCCTCAGATTACGAGTCGAACGCCTTAACCCACCCAGACATGCCAGGCCATATACATTGTAGCTGCGTACAGTTTAGTTCGACTTCATTTATTTTCTTCTATTTGCATCCTTCTAGACGTAACATTATCGCGACTATAAAACTTTGACCTACCACTAGGTCGTGCATGCATATTGTGAACTTGTAGCGCTGCACGATTTTAACGTTATTATTTGAGTCTTATTACTTTTGCCCCCCAGTGGCTCAGCGGTATGTCTGCGGATTTACACGCTAAAATCCGGGTTTCGATACCCGTGGTGGGCAGAGCACAGATAGCCCTTTGTGTAGCTTTGTGCTTAATTCAAAACAACAACAAAAACAACAACTTGTTACTTTTATTCCTTTAGCAGTAAAAGAAAAATTTCATGTTAGATTTCAGCTTGTGAGTATGAGAATAAAATGTGTAGAAGTTCTCTTTTTTTGTTATTCTATTTTATATTTAATAAAAATTCTAAAAATAATTAGAAGTTTAAAATATTTACATCGTAAGCCCTAACCAGTAATGTTTGTTCATGAACTATCCTCTGGGTTGGAAGTAAGCATACGAATTAAATACGCTAAAATCCAATATTCGATTCCTTGCAGCCCGGCATGGCCAGGTGGGTTAAGGCGTTCGACTCATAATTTGAGAGTCGTTAGATTCCCGACGCATCAAACATGCTCGCCCTTTCAGCCATGGGGGCGTTATAATATTACAATCAATCCCACCATTCATTGGTAAAATAGTAGCCTAAGGGTTGGTAGTGGGTGGTGATAACTGCTTTCTCTCGGGTCTTACACTGCTGAATTCAGGACCTCTAGCGTAGATAACTCTCAAGTAGCTTTGCACGAAATTTAAAAAAACAAACAAACAGCACGTTTTTGAAACAACTCTTGCAACACTGGTTTTACTGAGCATTTACATTAGATTCCTGCTGAACAAAAAACGAAAAAAATTGGTTTCTTTCCTAGAAGTGGTGATCAAACTCTCATATAACAATGAGTTTGTTAAACGGCCAAGTTACAGCCCTTAGTATTCAGGCTTAGATATATCTAATTTAGAAATGCTGACCAGAGAAAGACAATAACTTATTAACACCTGCCACCTACAGAATCTAGTTCAATAACTATGTCTCTAGTGTAATGTTTTAAACATGTCGATAACCTAGTGTCGTACCAGTATAAACACAAAAATTTAGTGGGTTTCCAATATGCCAGAAAGTTCAGTCATTGGGTTACTAAGTTCTATGAAAGGTAAAATCCACTACACAAACGAATCCTTCTCTTTTTAACGTGAATGAAATAGTTTAGAACTTCCACCTACTTCCCTCAGACGTATTTCCCAAGTTGAAGGACTAACTAGAGCCCGCTCTGTTTTGTTAAATACCGCGTAACCTTTTAATTAATACTTGACCTGAAAAGTCTGAAACAACGCTTAGATTACTTCATAAAATCGTGAAGTTTTTCTTTTAATATTTCAAAAACGTTCATTAGATTGTTGTCAACCAAAGAGCTACACATTAGGCTGTTGTTTCTCTGCCCACCGCGGGTATCAAAACTTGATTTACGGAGATTTTAGCTCTAGACTTAACGCTGAGTCAGTGATGATTTTGAAAATGAATTGTGCATTTTAAAAATACATATCAGATGTAGAATACAGTTACTAGATTCATACAAACAGTTTTATTAGAAACTTCAGCATTAGAGTAGTAAAATAAATCTGTAGCACTACAAGTGTTAAAAGTGTCCGATTAAGAGTTCATTGTAGGTGCAAAATTTCTTGAATGTATAGAGTGAAGTGGAATATTAATTGCACAAAAATGGTTAGTCTAAAGAAGCTATATTGCTGATGTTGTCGGAGGTATGAGATATAAGTAAAACATCACCGAACTGTGTCTTTATAATTAGATTTGCGTTCTGAAAACGGCCCCAATTATATTATGATATTGACCTGAAAAACTGGCCTAGATATGTTAGTAGTTTTTATATATATATATATATATATATATATATATATATGAATTTCGCTTCCCTACAGTCAGTTTAAGGGAATTAAAAACTACACGTAGCAATGGAAGACCTTTTTTTTTACCAATGTATTAGATTATGACACACTACCTGAGTCATGGGTAAATGTACGGTCTTTGATTAACCACTATGATGCGTTTATTTAGTTTTAAGTTCTACTTTATCAAAAAAAATAATATTTTAAAAAAGTTTGTTTTGAATTTTGTGCAACTCGAGGGCTATCTGCGCTAATTTAGCTAATTTAGCAGTGTAAGACAAGAAAAAAGGCTAAAGGCACTCTTGGGCTACTCTTTTACCAAAGAATAGTGAGATTGACCGTCACATTATAACGCTCACACGGCTGAAATGGCGAGCATGTTTGGTGCGACCGGGATTCGAACCCGCGACCCCCCGAATTACGAGTCGAACGCCTTAACACGCTTGGCCATGAGGAGCCCTTATAAAAAAGACTATTGTTTTTGTTGTTGCTAAGCACAAGGTTATACAAGGAATTATCTGTACTGTTCATCACAGGTATCGAGGCCAGATTTTTAGGCACATGAGCCTAAAAACTAATTTTGAAAACCAGTATTTTCAAATTAATCTTATTTTCTAAGGCAAGAAATGTTTTCTCCCCGAAAAACTTGATAGTTATGCGTTTATAACAACAATTGAAAATCTGGTATTTTCGCCAGGTACTGTAGTAGCAGTAGAGAGATTTTAATGATTGTGTGATGTAAAAACGACACCATTTTAAGTATCGATGAATCTAGTTTATTTACTACATTTATCTCTTTTAAGTTCTGAACTTTATTACTTAATTTAGATTGGTTTCGAGTTTTTCGAATTGTTCGCAGGTTTTTTTTTACATATAATAGTCCTTTATTAACCCAAACTTTAGTAAGATAATGCTAAAGTAATTACAGCGGAGTGTATCAAGAAGGGTCATCAGCTAGAAAATAATAGACATAGTGTGACATGAAGGAAATAAGAAGACAATGCTGATAGGAACGTTGTCGACAAAAGTCAGTCTATTATAACGTTACAAATTATTTGTTATGTTAAATTAAGCACAAAGCTACACGATGGGCTATCTGTGCTCTGCCCAACACGGGTATCGAAACCTGGTTTTAGCGTTTCAAGTCCGCAGACATACCGCTGACTCAATGGGAGACAACGTTAAAACAAGGTTTATGTTTGATTGCATTATCTTATATCCAATCTGTGAGTCTTCCATGGAAGTTATCCCTTATTTTACCTTTAGATATAAATAAAATCGGTTCATTTGATTTACTTCTACAGACACGCACAGAATTAACCTGGAGTAAACTTTCTAAGAACGATATTCTTGCTGGAAGGAAACATATTTTAAGTTACCGTGATGTTGTTTACTACCCGAAACTGTAGGTTACCGGCCATGCCAGTTGTACGCAAAGTATTTCGATACGTGCTTCCTGGTAAGCGCCCTCTACGCCTACTCACGCACTGAGATTGCACGTGTTGTAGGACAGTTGGATTATAAAAAAAAACACCTTTTTAAGGGTTTTGTTTGGTATCTGGGTTAAAGGATGCGTTATTCGATAAATTACGATTCTTGTCCACAAGAATATGTTTCTTTTTTCTTTCTTTCTTTCTTTCAAAAATAATGTAGAATAGATATCGGTAACTATATCAATGAAAGGAATTGTCAAAGTTCCTAAAACATTATCCAAAATTGATCGATAAGAAAGGTTTCACTAAACGCTTTGTTTAAAATTAAGAAGTGTAAATATTATTTTGGATATCAAACGAGTTAAATAGTTATTAAACATAATATCCTCTGATAAGTTTGGGGTAAAGATAAATAAACACTGCCCACCTTCAATCTCTATTTATTGCTGGTCAACTTCTAAAATATTCAGTAAAAAGAAGTGTTCAAAATCTAATCTGTTTGTAACAATGAAAGAGTTTTCCCTTTTTTCAACTTACGATATGCTGAACTTTATAAATAAACTACATTTAAAAACAAGTATTCAACTTACTTGCTAGTTTTGTGTCTATTTATTGTAACATTGAATTAATTTACTGGCTAATAACGAGAGTCGAACTAATTAAACTATGTCCTGATTGGTCAGTTAATGATAAACACATAATTTAACTTGCTATTAGGCTCAATAATCCCATACTGAAGCCTGACGTGCATTTCATTGTGCTCAAACCGTAATTTGCTTTTGGAAAAACTTTCTAATGTTAAACCATGCGACGAACTGTTTGACATCAAATCTCCTACTCGTCAATTGACAACACAGACGCATATTTATGTTAATTATTTATTTTTTAATCATCACCTACATAATATATCAGTGTAAAATACTGAAATTGCATTAATGTAGTCCAAAGTTTTGATTGATGCCGCTTCACGAATTGCACTTGAAAAACATAACATTTTTTGATACATTAATGTAAATCTTTGGAATTAAAAGAAGTTTGGTTTGTTTTGAATTTCACACAAAGCTACACGAGGGCTATCTGCGCGAGCCATTCCTAATTTAGCAGTGTAACGTTAGACGGAAGACAGGTGTTCATCACCACCCACCGCCAACTTTTGGGCTATTCTTTTACCAACACCCACACGGCTGAAAGGGCAAGCTTGCTTGGTAGGATAGAGATTCGAACTCACGACCCTCAGATTACCAGTCAAGCGTATTAACCACATGGCCATGTCAGGCCAATCAGAAAAGCAAAACGAAAGAAACAACTGATTTCCTGTTTATTTCATTGTACTGAAGAACTCGTACTTCGACCTACTTAGTCAAAATTCAAAGTCATTCCTAACATAAGAAAAACCTTTGAATTGACGTAATAAGTTTTGTTCAATATTTTAAGTACACAAAAAACACAATGAGAGAATAAACGGAATATAACTAAATAATGGATCTATTACATATTTTTTCGCAATTGTAAACTAAGCACTTTTATACAATGTTATGAATATATCACTTCTATATTTCTACAGACTAAACTGGAGCTTCTACATTTGTTCTCTATTACATTTAAAAGAAGTATTTGCCCATATAAACACTTCCGAAAACTTACTAATACAGCATGCATAGCTTTGAAACACTGTAATGGGGTTTTCACTAGTGCCATTTCACGTTCCCGTAGTTCGTTGTAGTAAGAATATTTCAAAAACGTCACTGCATTTGAGGCTTCATGTTCGTTATAGTGGCTCTAACTCCAAAATCCGTATTACTACAACTTGTGCATAAATGAAATAATCTCCTTAATTTAACTTTCATACATCCTTACCTGTTTAGTTATTGATGTTTCTTACAGTCAAAATCGTTACGTTAGAGATGGCAGTTTGTAGACATCATCTTGTGAAAAACATACAAGTTTACTAGAAATTAATTGATCGGTGTTTGAAAACTATTACTTCATTAAACCTACTCGTTTTTATCTTATTTTAGTTTTGTCCTGAATGTATCAGTTTAAACTGTGTTAATATTCTACAAAACATTTTTAACATGCATTATAACAGCAAAAAAAATCATGTTAATGCTTCAGAGAATTTAACCAAAAGGAGAACGACACCTATCGGTCAGAACGTGATGAGAAAACTGAACTACGCTGTAGCATCTGCCATTGAAAATTCTAAGAGGATTTGAGGCAGTTAAATGACCCGGTCTAATTTTTCCTATTCTCTTTTTGCTCTTTTTATACCCATTAATCCAAAACTATGATTCTCAAAACGTGACAACAATTCGTTAGCCTATACCAAACCTGTTTAACAGGTTCGTCCTATAATCTTCAATGGCAGCTACTGGTAAGGAATATGTTTAAAATATGTCAGCACCGATTTTTTTTCAGAATCACAATGTTATATCTAACACATTAAAAACTGGGCCATTATACTGTTGTTCTCTCCTTTAACTACTAACTTGTACTCTCATACGACATATTACCGAAACAACTCACACCTTCTATCGCAAGATGCTAAAAGTTTGACAAAACTGCTTGTTAAATACACTTTTGTGGATTTGAACTGAAACTTTACTTAAGATTTATTGTTATGGGACAACGTACAAGTACAACTTATTCACTGAGACGTGTTTGACAGTCAAGGTACTGCATTCGTATGTTATTCAGTCAGATATTCTATAGCTCTTAAACGTATCTTCTTGATGAAAGTAGAAGTGAATTCCGATACTTTTGCATGAAAAAAAAAACATACAATGTTGATCATCAGTTTAGAAGAAACTAGTGTGTGAAAATTCAGCCTGTATTTACTGAGAACATTACATTGCTAAGGGTATCGGAACTATTTTATCACTCTGTGAGAACTTCTTTGAGGATTTGATCCGATCAAACACAAAATTTCATAATACGTTTCAACTTTGGGAGCATTAATTTTACCATGGGAACTGTTAACTATCTGGATTCACATTAAATCCCAGTCATGCATAAGGGCTGATTTAGTTTTTTTTTGTATTGCTAAAAGCTCTCTCATTTTATGACAGACTTACGTTGCGATGTCTAAGTTAGGTTTAGGAAACTGTTACACATACTTTTATTTCATTTCGAATCAACTCATGTACCATTCTATTAGACTTTCTAAACACTTTCAGCTATTTTGTTACCATAAAGCTTGTGAACAAATACTATTTCCTGCAAAGTGACTCATTTATTAGCAGCAACTTTTTAAAAATATTTTCAGCGAATAAAAACAAAAATAATTTTTCAGAAACTCGGAAAGAAATATATCCATATATACATATACACACAAATATATATATATATATATATACCAATAAATATCGAATAATGAAAACGTTTTAATAACTTGGCGGGAAAAGTCAACATATAAATATATAAATACAAAGAGATTGTTGATACTAGTTGGAAATCACTCTTCTTTAATTCTTCAATAATTAACTTATTTTTTTTTTCATGAACCAACACTTATTCCAGGTTCTGTCGGACTACTTATGTTAAGTTTTAGGTGTACAAAAAAAAATATTATTTTTGTATTTAAAACCACTACCCCAAAAACCCGCTTAAAGTTTTTATTCACTATGTGAACTTAGAATAAGATATGATAATTTTTAGACCGCTTAATAACGATGCACAGTACACATATATTGTTGTATTTATAAAGAAATTCAGATAAAAGACAATGAAATAATGCAATACACTTTTTTTGCTCCCAATTAAGTTTAGCTAACGTATTTATATTGATACTCTTCAATATCAGTTATTGTTTCTTTTTGTTCAAGTTACTGGTTAACGTAACTGGCGGCGAGTTGTTCTTGTATCCGCAACGTCCTTCCTCTGTCCTTGTCTTATTTCTCCACAGAAAAAACAACGGAAGGATGAGCGACGAAAGCTAATTATATGGTTTCATGACCTAGTATTGAAATACTATATTATTACCGCTTGCAACGGTTTCTGTTTATCGAATTTGAAAGCATTAGCGTTCCCACTCTTTTCCTATCTCTCAAAAAACATTCAGTAAACTGAACGGTAAAGCAACCTAAATAGAAATGGGTTTGAGCAAGCGACGAACGAATGAAAAGTTGGGTCATTCTTGAGCTAGTTGTGCGTGCGTTTTAACAGGTTGTGATAAATTCCCTCCTCCTGATTCGTAAGATGAGAGGGAGAGAGGGTGTACTCATTGAGTTAAGAAAGCACCAAAGTAGATCTTTAGATCAGAGAGAAGCACAACTAACAGCCAGTCCATCGGAGCGTGTGAACAGTTGCACTTGGTTAGGTTAAGACCTTGAGGAAAGACAGTTGAATTTTTAAAAGGAACAAGACTTTTGGAGATGATGTTTGTAAGAGGCAATTTGTTACTGTAAGTTGCTTTTTGTTTAGCGTAACCTGATGTTATTCGTTTCATTATATTATTAATTTAAAAACATACACTGATATTTATTGATTAAAAATATTTTATAAATAACAGTACCTTACGTAATGTTCTCGAAATTTTAATGTGGTAACTCTCAGCCTTTTGTTATGTGTTCACCGCCAATAAAATAATCTACTTGTATATAAACGCATTGTAAAAAACAATGTTTATTGCACTACATAAACTTATATATTACACACATATTTATTTATTTATCAGTAATGTCTCGTAAAAATTTCAAATGCTTCGAAATTGTTAACAGAACATAGCAGCTTTAAAGTTAACCTAACCAAAATTCTTGTTAATTAAAAAGAATTCCTCTAAAATTAACCTTTTTTTTAACAGCGAAATTTATAAAAGTAAATTGTTTGCAAATAGTCATTTGCTGGTGTGAAATTTCATTATCCGGCAACTCATTCTTTGTGTTTCTTCGTTGTTAACTTGGCTCTATTAATAAATTCATGTATCTCAAGCAGCAGTTGAGAAGTTTGCGCATGCGTTATTCGTTTCCAATTGAATTTTCTGAGTATTTGTGTCATTATCACATAGCACGGAGTTTCAGTTACCTTCGGTCTCAGATTTTATTTGTTCCGTCATAAAATTAATATATCTATGTGTTAAAACATTCAATGTAATAGTATAGCTTTTATTTAGATTACGTGTTTCTGAAATAGTGTCGCACAATTTTACGAGCTTTAATGAACATATTACTGTGTAGGCTCAAACATATATTTTATAAATACAGGGTTTTAACATGCATGTGTATAGAATTTCACTTCTATGGACACAAGAACTTATTTGTTTAGCTATGTGAGTGTAAATGTTAACTGTGGGATCTTATGTGTTTGGCCTAGAATTTTGGTATTATGCAAACAAAATTTTAATAGGATTTCTATTATACAATTAAAATGTTTAATGGGATAACTGTGGATTTTACACTAATAGTTACGTGATTGTATTGTCACAGTAGTTGATACATAATTTGGCTTATAGTGTGGATATTATTGTCTGTGTAAAACGGGATTTCAGTTGTATAGATATTGTTAGACGTATAAATTACAATTGAATGCTGTTAAGTGAATGAACCATAATTTCACTTTTATGGATACTATTAATTGTATAGACCATAATTTCAGTTGTATGGATACTGTAGCATGTACAAACCATGATGTACCTTGCATGCATACTATTGCTTGTGTGAGTAAGAATTAGACTTGTATGGATACCGTTATTTGTTAAACCAAGCATTCATTTGTACATATATATATTTTACACATATAATACAAGATTCCACTTTCGCGTTATAAAACGAGCACTCTTATGGCCACAGAATTTTACCTGAACGACCACAATATTTTACTTTAATGAGAAATTATACAAGAAAAAGCACATATTAATGTTTATCGAGAAACACCCCTGTCGATAAAACGTTTAAATACAAAAATTCAACTAGAAATATAAAATAGTGAGTCTTTCACGTTTTTCATGTTTTCAACTGTCTTGCTTTGTTATTTCAGAAATATCCACAGAGAGCTAGAATTATGTTTACGATCTTAAAATGCTAAAGTCCGGGAATCCAATCACCCTGATGGTCAAGACGCATATAGGTCATTGTTTTAAACCAACAAACAAACAGTACTTCAGAAAACAACAAAAAAAAAACGGTTTAACAAGCTGGTTTTATATTTCCTTTTTTTAGTTTTGAAAATATTATGAATAAAAAGGAGTAGTTACAAATTGATAACTAGAAATATTAGTCACCACAAAAACAATAACCAGCGACTAAGTTTCTGTTTGCTGCTGCTGTATTGAACGTACTTTTCAGATCATTAGGTTATATGTATTAAATGTTATCTTCAGATTATCTACCTTGTTTTAGTAAGATTTAAATATTGTTTCTTCATTTTCGATATGTTCTTGACATTGTTTTATTTCTTTTATAAAATAAACAAATTACCGTACGTTCGTTATGGTGTCTTCATTCCCGACCGAAATAGGTTTAGTTCTCTTCTAATGAGAAGTTATAATATTTACGGCTAAAGAGCATTAAACTCTATAACACCTGACCTATATTTCAAGTGTCTAAATGTTTCTGTGTAAAATCGCTGAAGGGCGACTTTAAAACTTTGGCGTTACAAATTTTGCATTTGTTGACGTATATTTCAGTTTAATGTAGCATACGAAACGTTGTATCGTGATATCAAACTCTACAGTTGCAAGCCCATTTGTTTACAGCCATACTGAAGTAATTACAATAGCTATAGTATTAAATGAAGTAGCGCGTTTAAAATAATTATTTCCTACGTTTCTTAATAAACGTGTTTGTTTTGATTAAACGCAAAACTGCATATGTGTATTACTGGGCTATCTGCGCCGTGTCCATAGCAGGGATCAAGCCAAAATTTTTAGTGTTATAAGTCTTCAGTCTTAAAGCTGAACCACAGAATGGTCGCGATGAGTCAGTTTTCAAACATTTTGTCCAATTCGGTTGCAGTAGGCGTTTCAAAATCAAAGTCATGGTAATTAGTAATTACGTTACGCCATTACCTAGATAAGAAAGAAAGATGTCTCAACTTTCAAATGCAGTGTTTCAGATTGTTTTTTGTTAACAAAAAGTTTTCAGAAATAAATTAAGGTGAAATGTATTGATAAAACAAAATGGGTACCTGAGGGTAAAATAATCACACAAAACAAGCGAAAAGAATTCACGTGTAATTAATATCAATGTAGTTCACTTTTTTTGTATCATGTTTAGTTTTTGTCGAACAATTTTCAGAAGGTCATCTGTAGCGTCTCTGCTAACCAATTATAACCAATATTTACGTCATTAGGTTATTTCTTCTTCTCACCTTATTTGTGAATTGTTCTCATGGTGGAATGCGGCTACAACTGAACATGCCGTTCGGTTTAGTAACCTGTTAAGTGGTATTGTCTTGTCTATCTATATTCTTAGGCCATAAATGGGAACTTATGCACTTCAATTGCTCTGCATGTATGGTTAGTTGGCAAGGCTTTCGAGTCTTTAATTGTATGTTTATCTTACATAGTTAGCATGAAAACTCTCTTCTCAATCCACATAGGTATCAATTATTTGTCATTATTTTCGTATTTCTTCAGAAAGGAATAATCATAATGGGCAGGTTATTTTTTGTTTACTCAGTTATCTGTTAAAAAACAAACTTGCCCCCACCTTTTATAGACTTGCAGGTCTATTTTGGGATATTGCTAGATAATAACGTAGATTCAGAGCTAAGGAATTCTTAAAATAAAGAGAACGGTATAGTAACACAGTTTTGTGTAACTTTAACGGAGTACATTCCATTCTTTGTGCACACCCCCTTCAATGTAATACACATGACCTCAATTTTTTCTACAAATCAACTACTGTTTAGGTGTAGAATATATATTTAAAGATGAAAAATGTGTGAATCAAAGGTAACTAGCTCGGCAAAAATAATTCTGAAATTATAATGGATTTACTTCATTCTGTTTCTGAATTTCCCGCAAAGCTTTTTTTTTTTTTTTTTATTTCGCGCAAAGCTACACAAGGCTATCTGCGCTGAACGTCCCTAATTAAGATGTGTAAGACTAGAGGGAAGGCAGCTAGTCATCACAACTCACTGCTAATTCTTAAATACTCTTTTGCCAACGAATAATGGGATTAACCGTAACATTATAACGCCCCACAGCTGAAGAGGTGTGGTGTAATGGGAATTCGAACCTGCGACCCTCAGATTACCACTCGAGTGCTTTAATCACCTGGCCATGCTGGACCTATGGTTTATTTCATTTTTTTTTTCTGTTGATATCTGAAATGCAAGTTCTCTCTTTTCCTGTATTGTTTTATTTATTTCTGTACATATTTAGCTATTGCTCTATATCATTATTTATTTATATTTCTCAATTTTTTGCGCTCTTATTCTTGTTATTTCTTCTTATTTATTGA
This sequence comes from Carcinoscorpius rotundicauda, assembly GCA_011833715.1. NCBI lineage: Eukaryota > Metazoa > Arthropoda > Merostomata > Xiphosura > Limulidae > Carcinoscorpius > Carcinoscorpius rotundicauda. The sequence continues at coordinate 109,088,730 of CM022393.1, forward strand.
TCTATTTATATATATATGTATATTGAATTATCCATATTTTCCCCACTTTCTTACTTATCTTTGTTTTTCTTTATAACTATCTGTCTCTCTTTGATTTGAAATATATTCGAATATTGTAGCTCAGCTTCATGCCTAAGGGCTTGTTTTGGTGTTTCCGCAATGAACTTTACGAGCACTGTCCGCTAAACTTCTGATTTTAGCATTAAAAGTCTGCAAATTTACTGCTAACCCTGAAGGCTTATAACGCCAAAAATTGGATTTCGATATTTCCAGTAGTCATTGTGTAGCTTAATAAAATACAAACTGAAACTGCTTAATGATAAACAACTGTAAAGCTCATTTTTATTATACGAAATACGAAGAATGATACAAGAAAGTAATTACTTTCACACACACACACTTTAGTGACACAGCGGCACGTCTGCAGACTTACAACGCTCGAAACAGGTTTCAATACCTGTGGTGGGCAGACCACAGATAGGATCTTGTGTATTGTTTCTTAACAAGAAACTTTTAATACTTCGAATATTATATTCTCAGATCGGTAATGACAACTTAGGAACCTGAAAACAGTTTATTTTAACATATGAAAATATTATATTATTCATTTGCACTGAGGCCCGGCATGGCCAGGTGAGATAAGGAGTTCGACTTGTAATATGAGGGTCGCGGGTTCAAATCATGGTCGCACCAAACATGCTCGCCCTTTCAGCCTCGAAAGCGTCATAATGTGACGGTCAGTTCTACTATTCGTTGGTAAAAGTGTAGCTCAGTAGGTGAGGGGTGATGACTAGCTGCCTTCCCTCTAGTCTTACACTGCTAAATTAGGGACGGCTAGCACAGATGGTCCTTGAGTAACTTTGCGTGAAAATTTAAAACAAAAACAAACAGATCATTTATGCTGACATTAAGCGGTTCATAAATGTTTTATTGGAATAAATAACCAAATGAAATGACATATTTTTATTTTTAACTACATGCTGTGCACGTAACTTTACATGGATAATTACCTGTTACAGTGTATGTAGAATTTATTACCTCACGAATTATGTTGTAAATACTAATTACACTTACAAACTCTTTTCAGCCATTTCATTAGTTTGTGTCTCATAATTCTATCAATAGTTTTATTTGTTACAAATTTTTCTGTAGTTTTGCAACTTTTCTTCGAGGTGATTTTAACATTTTTCAATATTTGTACATTTTGAATTTGAGGACTGAAAAGCAGCATGTGTTACAATATAAAAGTATCTGCTAATTACCAAGGCTATGTGGTGCATCTTATTACATTGATTTAGTTCCGTAGTGGACACTTAATTGTGATATTTAGGAGTTATGGAGTATTGCTAACTTTCTTTGTACGCACTTTTGTCTTCATTTCCAAGAAGACGATTGGTAAGAGAATGAAAATTGCGATCAGTATTGTTTGGAGAACAAGCTTTTTTTATTATTATTTTTCTCTCTGTGGTTTGGTTTGTTTTGAATTTCTCGCAAAGCTACTCGAGGACTATCTGCGCTAGCCGTTCCTAATTTAGCCGTGTAAGACTATAAGAAAGGTAGCTAAGGTACCATTCTCCGCTAACGCTTGGAATACTCTTTTACCAACGAATAGTGGGATTGACTGCACATTATAACGCCCCCACGGCTAAAAGAGCGAGTATGTTTGATGTAACGGGGATTTGAACCATGTGACCCTTGGATTAGGAGTCGAATGAAGAAATCCTTGTCAAAGATGATTTCGCAATAATGTAGTACCTTGCAAAACACTTTTTGAGTAACAACAATGGTTTTTCGAGTTTATTATTTTCATGTAAAGAATATAAAAGAACGAATTCGAGGCAATTTTTATTCGTTCAGTTTCGCATAAAGGGTTGTTTACATAAGCAGTCCCTAATTTGGAAGTGATAGATCAGAAGGAAGATACAGAGTCGAAGCTCATATCTTGAGTTACTCTTTACCAACGAATAGTGGGATTTAATATCACGTTATGACCCCCTCTAAATAAACAGGGGAGCCTATTCGGTGGTGGGATTCGAACCCACAACCAAAAATTGATATTCGAGAGCTTTTAACCTCTAAGTCTCAAAAATAGCTTCGAGGTGATGATAAGTTATGCGTTGTTAATACTATACATCTAACATTTCAGTGATAATCTAATTAACTTATCGACATTGTATATAATAGATAAACAGAATATGACGTGTTTATTAACAACTTTGAAAAGCTCATGCTGAGTCGTACATATGAAAAAATCCTTTGAGCGATATTTCCTATATTTTTCATTGTACCATCACTAATAGATCTACAAGTTTTTATATAAAGTTTACACATTATCTTGGAAGCTTAATGTATTTATTTCTGTTTTTAACCAAATTTGTTTTTTACTTACATGGTATTTTATGCATGCAATGAGCTAAAGGACCAGACAAAGACCTGTGAGGTTCAAGGTTCAAGTGTGATAATCAGTACACTGATATTTAACAAGTAGCTATGATATTTGCAATACAGGTTTTACAACAAGTTCTAGAAGTTTCATACACAGTATTTAAATGAATACGGGTAAAAAAAACAAGAAATAATACAAGTCAACAAATGAAATTTTATTCACAATTTGCTCATGACTTTGGTTATTGGTCGGAGTCTTCCTCATACTAACTGATGGGACAAAGACAGAGGGTTTCAAAACATTCACACAGTTCAAGAATAGAAGAAAAAAATAATGATTTATTGTCTTTCAAGTCATACCAAGAGTATTAATTCGGTATTTCACGACCTTTCTGTTACTTACATCACCGACTAACCTAAGTAACACACACAAAGGAAAGAATTGACAACTCATACCAATTTGTATAAGTGTCTATATGTCATCCCCTTGAGACAGGCTTGTGTTGTCCACAGGGTCAAATTTGTACAAGCTTATGTGAAATAGCCATTGTCTTATATAAATAACCTATATGTATGTAAAACAATAAATGCATGTTTATGATATTTTTCGTCCGAGTTATGAGGATATCATAAACAATGTTCAAAACAACTACACGAAGCTTCAGAGCAATTGTCTGATATAACTACGGATATATTTTGAATTAACAGTTTCAAAGAAATAGACTCCGCTAATTTAAACTGTCTTATAGGTAAGGGAACTAGTTGCTAGAACCCGTCGCCCAAGGTGATTACTATTATTTTAATAGTTGGGATTATTACTATTCTTATGATAAAACTCCAGTTCACACTGCAGAGCACATTTGTCAGCAATCCATCTCGAACTTTAACTCCTCGGATCCTCAGTCAAATACGTTAACCACTAGGAAACGCCAGGACCTTGTAATAAAGAGTAGAGAAAAAGTTGTTATTTTGATAGGGATCGTAGTTATTCTTCAGTATGATTTAAACTTCGTTAACCGAGGTCACAAGCTTGATTAAAGAGAATAGAGTAGTTTTCAGTAACTGATGTACCAAAGACACACAGGATGTTTTCTGTGTCTAAATGTTAAGGGCGATTGCCTTCCCACAATTTGCTACAGACAGAGAAAGAGAGTTGAAGTTGATACATTATGGGGTCAAACAGTCGACTTCTAGTTCTAACTGATTCTCCATTCTGATTATTTTGACATCTGCGCTTCAGTCCTGTCTGATAGATTAGTTATCCCCAACGCGTTCTGGAGCTATGTGCACAAACGTAATAAAAACATTGTGTTTTTAGTCTCGTTATGAATGAATATTTTTTTCTTTAATTTAATTATTGTTATATAGTACTGATTTGATTGCCTATTTGCAATTAATCTATTTTACAGTATTAGAATTATTGATTCATTTCTGTATATAATATATATATATTGTTACTTTGATAATTTGCGTGGAGTAGAAAGGTACACTAATTCTGAGTTAAAACTCACCAAAACATAAGGTGAACCAGAAATCAAGTTCAATGCAAATTCAGTTTTAAATTGAATGAATAAAGTTATCATGAGTTATAATGATGTAGCTTTCAAATGTCTTATATTGTATTTGATTATATTACTTCGTGTAGACATTTTTGAAAAGCTCTGGTGTCAGAAAAGCGTTTGGTTTTTAAACACTTTATTTTATCAAAGTGAAAGAACTTATTCCCAGATTCAGGTCATCGTAACTGATATCTCATTCTGATATCTTGTGGCAACTAATAAGAGGTGTAGCATACCTCCTCAAACTTCTTGAGTAAATGAATGATTTGTTATACTGATATCGATATTTCAAACATATTAAACTGAGAATTCTATGTACTCAAGATACCTTTGCCCATTTATCAAGTTGAGATCTTGCATAGAGAACATGTGTCTCTTGACTATTTTAAACTTAAGATAGTAGAAAGCTAGATATTCTATTATGAATAATGAGAAAGACTTGCAACAATGATTATTTATGGTGTAAAGGAACAAACAAGAAGTAAATATCGAGTAGCGAGAGTTGGTATTGGAAACACTGTTATTTCTTTTAAGGATTTCAGTGATTTTTTAATAAAAAAAATCACACTCCATTGGTTTACCTGTAAATCAAATATTTGCTCCACACGACCTTCCCATTCAAACAATATTAATAAAATCTCAGTGACTGATACCAATTTAACGCTTTTCCTGATAACGTGATACTACGTGACACCCATATCAAGGCGAGATAGAATGTAGTCCCAGTATAATCTATCAGTTTCAAACTCATACACGTGGATTCAGGTTATAAATGAAACAAAAGTAACTAATAATCAAGTGTTAATAATGAGATATGAACTTACCTATCAACAAATAGGAGAGGTTTTACAATCACGTTGGTTTTAAACTTGTATAACCGGGACTGATAGGTACGCATTAATAGTAACCTACCTGTCCTACGTCATGTCATGATGTAATTGCCACAACGTTTATGCCACTGTTATCATAGACTATTGTAGCGCATGTTATTTTCCTGTAGACACACCCAAAGATATGACATATATCAAACTGTTGCCATGACAACATAATATATTTACGCCCAATTATATGGCGTATAGCAAGCAGCTTTTACAGCAATACATAGGCTGTTGAAAATCCTCATTCATAATGTATTGATTTGCTATTGGTTCGAACTGGGCAGACATACCTATATATTGGTTTTGCATTACGTATTATACATTAGAAATGTTATTATACGACCTTGTTTCTACAAATTCAATGACTAAAAAGAGTTTTAAATGGTTTTAAAGTTTTGTTTGTGTGTTTTCAAACAGTAAATTTTTCTAGAGCCATTGAAACCAGCCAGACAAAAGTAGAGCATAAAAAACTCTATCGTTTAATGTATCACTATTCCTTACTAATCCAGCCAATTTAAACCAACACCCGGTTTTTGCTGACAAGTGGCGGACAATGAGTTTAGCTGTCATCTCGATGGATTTAAAACCGATTTACAACTTGTGGAAGTACAATTGCCTTGAAATAAATCATGCAAATTCAGAATGTATTGGTGTTATAGACGTTTTCATTTGTTTATAGCGTACAATAATTAGATTTCGCATACACGTGCTTCCATGATGAAGAACTCTACTTTTCTGGGACACATATAGTTCTTTTGTGTTTTTAATAAATATTTTTATAATGGTTTAATGTCACCTTTATCTATTGAGAGATAAACAAACTTTTAATTATTTCCTTTCTGCTAAAACACCGCTATCACAAACGTAATGGAGCCTTGTATGTATTGCAGTTATAGATAATCTAATTTTGGATTAAATGAAAAGCCAGTTAAGCCTGAACAGTTATACCAGGATCGTACATGTATCCTGAAGTGCTAGACCAGTGTTAAGTGGATGTTTCATAAACCCACAGGATTGTACATTGTATGCTAGAGTGCTAGTCCAGTGTTAAGAGGACCTATCAAAAACCCACACCTTCCAACTTTACCCCAAATTACTATATATACATACAATCGATTATAATATGCCAGAATAAGTGAGTGAATTTTTTTCTGCATTAATCCAGGGAGTATAAATAAAACTACGTTAGATTCAAAACATCTCATGAAAATAACTCTACTTATCTGGATAATAAAGAAATATTACTTCATGGTATTTACTTGAGATACATATAGAGCAAATTGGCAGTAAGAAAACAATAATTAAAATTATTATGAAACAAATTAATAATAAGATCAACTAAAATAAACTGAAAATCATTAAAAATCAAACAAACTATCATTGAAAATCTTTGCATAGTTTATAACCCTGTACCCTATCACTAAACAAATGCCCAGAGTCGCGATAACTACAATAGAAATCTGACAGTTTGTCTCGTAACCGAAACCGAAAGAAATCAAAATAAATTTTAGCTTTAAGTTGAGCTTCAAAGAGATTCACGAAATGAACACCAACACCACACGATAAAACCTTAGTACGGGAAGAATAAATCACAAACTTACTATACTCGTACGCAAACTTAACAACCTGACGTGATGCAAACTCAACTGAGATAAAATCCGACTAAAGTCACTTGTTCTCTTTTCTAATCCATTAACCCACCACCAAAAAAATGTTTCTGAAAACTTATGATAACACAAACCCTAAAATCCACTACAGATGAGGGAAAAAGAAGATTGCTATACAATTTATTGTTTGATAATTAAAAGACTGATGTTGTCAAATTCAGATGTTAATAGCTTATACTCAAGTCTGTCAGTTGTAAAAAAAACTTTCAGCTGAGTGATACATCGAATATTTATTTAGATTTTTTTTTAAATTGTTTTGCCAGATACGTTCATACAATGAAGTCTCAAACAATCGTTGTATAAAAAACACTACTTCCTGCCATCTAGCGACTTAATACGACACTTATAAAATACAAAAGTTATACGTTTACACTAAACTCGCTAATAAGAAGTGATTTTCCTTTCTATTCTTATCCTATACAAATACGTGTAGAAGGAGAACAGAATAATATTACTGTGATATATTAATTAAGCTACTATATATTTAATGAAAATATTTTTAATTACTACTTTCAAAAGATAATACCATAAAAAACTAAATTATATGCTTTCATCATACTAGGGAAACAAAATTTAGTGCATTTTTATAACTGTCTTTCGAGATTGTGAATACCAATGTTTGTTTCAAATAACACAACAAATAGTGTCTTTTTGAAGTAAGTTTAGTTTTTATAACTTCCGATTTTTCTTGAAAATATGAAACTAATAAAACTTGAGTTAACCTAATATTTAGTGTGTATAGCATTAATGACTCTCAATGAATCGTGAATTTCATAAGAAATAAAAATTCACAACTATAACATTAATACTTTAAAACTAGAGTATTAACTCTACTTTATCATGTCAAGTCTACTAGATTATGCTTACAACATTCATATTTATAAGTTTGCATTATCTAAATAATTAAACATGATGAAATCTTTGTACTCCTTTGCTTTGAAAACGTTTCAATTCTTGTATTGTAGCTATTAACGTAAGAAACATCTCTTTCATATAACACGTAACATTTTAATTAAAGTTTTTGCCAAACTAAACTTTAGCTATTCACATTGAATATCCAAACTTTGAGATAATATCCCTATATTTCACTGGTGTTTATAACCATACTAACATCAATATTTATTGAGATCAACTAAGTGATACACACTACGTTTGTTCAAATGTTCACATGAGTACATTAATACATAAATTTATACTTTTTTCAAAAGTTTTCTATGGACGATGCTATAGCTATTTCATGAGTTTCATTCCAGGTTGACTCGAAAAAAAAAAGAGATATTTATAGTTTTGGCATTATTCGGCACTGAATTCTTAGGAACCAGTGATTATTTAGAAACTATGTTTTAATGTATTGAGTTTCACAGATTTGGTTTGGTTTGTTTTGAATTTCGTGCAAAGCTACACGAGGGCTATCTGCGCTAATTGTCCCTAATTTAGCAATATAAGACTAGAGGGAAGGCATCTAGTCATCCCCACGCACCGCCAACTCTTGAGGTATTCTTTTATTAGCGAATAATAGGATTGATCGAACATTATAACGCCCCCACGGCTGAAAGGACCAACATGTTTGGTGTGACGGGGATCCGAATGCACGTCCCTTGGATTACAAGTGTGGTGCCTTAGCCATCTGGGCAGCAGTTTCAGAGAACAGTCACAGATTCCTGGGTTTCTTAATGTATTTATTTTGATGTAACAGTTGAAGACGTCCAAGCTAATTAGTAAAACGTAATATCACTTGTGATGGCTATAGTTAACTAATTCTAGCTCTAACGGTTGCTGTATTAAATATTATCTCTTTAATTCTGTTATTTAGAACAGACTTGTTTTATATTGCATATTGTGAGAAATAGAGTAGAGATTTTCAATCTTGGACACCAGTCTTATAATTCGTATGTGCATAATTATAAGTGTGCATTCCAACAAATTTAGAGTGAAAGTAAAATGAATGCATAAAAGTATATCAATCGCATTATATATCTGTTATACCTAGCGCTGACGAGGCCTTTCACTCAATGATGAAGCTGATATTTAACTCAAATACAGACATAATACCAGAAGCAACGTATCACCTCGTGCAACTAGATGAATGGAGCATTATTTGAAGCCGTATTCTTGGGTAAACTTCACCTAGAAAGATACATGTATAAATATATCGTCAGTTTTTACTATTCATTTTAAATAGTTTATTTATGTATCTGTGAACCAAATTAAAATTATTATGGTTTTTATATTTTGTCTCGATTCATCAAAATAGCTTGTTTGAAACACCTGGTGTTTCACTTCGGTGAAGTTGTAACATGACTGAAATAAATAAATAAAACATAAACTAGAATAGTTTCTAAAAAGCGTTAGCAAAGAATATTACCGAGAAGCATAGTAGAACAGTTACAGCCCACTGCTTTACAATAATTCCACTCGTTTACTTACACAGTTATCCTTCTCTTAACTGTTTTAAGCAGACTTCACACAAACCGAAAGAAATGATGAAATGTTTCGTTAAGATCATTAGCATTCAAATTAATAACGACCCAAATTTATCAGTTGAATTTCTGCATTAACCCAAGAGTAGGCAGAGTCACAGGGTCAAACTTGTACAAGCTGGTATGAGACAGTCATTGTAGTCCATGATGTTAGAAAAACTCACAGGTTTATCAAGTCTTGATACAACTTGATAAAACCTTATAACCCGAGCACTTTTGAAAGATGGACCTTTCTTCTCCGGGAACAAACTGGGAATCATATATGTCATAGATGTCTTTTTTTTTGTAAAAAACAACAACAACATCAATAAACTTCAGATAATGCATCTAAATATGACTTACAACAGACATATTTTAAACTAACTTAAGTAATCGTCATGCAAATAAAGGTGACAAAATTTTCAAACGTATGTTTACGCTATTGTATTGCTGGACTAGAAAGCTATAACGCAGTTCTGTTGTCTGAAAACTGTTAAATTTATGAATATGAGATAGTTATTTATTTGTTTTCGGATATTCGCGCAAAGCTTTTCGATAACAATCTGCTCTATCTATTTCTAATCTTGAGGTGAGAGATTTAGAAGAAGAGAACTTTTGTAAATACATTATACCTACTTAAGATAGCAAAAAAATGCTTCACACGTCTTTGAAAGTTGGATAATCACAAGTTCCGTTTTTTTATCTATCCTATGACTGACAAATAGTTGTAAAAAGGGTATGAAACCCTAAAATTAAGAAAAAAATGTTTGAGCCTATAATGATCAAAGAACATCTCCAGCTGACGTTCAAAATGTAAATCAACAGCGTGTTGGTTTTACGTTAATTATCATTACTGAGGCATTAAAATTGGTCCCCTGCTGATACAGCGGTAAGTCTACTGGTTTATAACGCTAAAATTAATGGTTCAATTCCTCTCAGTGGACACAGCAGATTGCCCGATGTGGATTTGCTATAAGAAAACACACGCATTAAAAATGTTGGATCAAGGGTCTCTAATCTAAAGTTCTACTACGGTATATGTGTTGTGAATGTGTATTATATATTTATATACACGTAGCACAAAATTATGTGAAATCGGGTGATCTTTGTTTCGGCTTTCGAGACTATAGATGATATCATAACATGCGAATTTCAACCACATAATCATTTTACTAAACCGAATTCCAGTTCAAGGTCAATGCCACCTGTATATTACGTTGGTTTGGTGTTTCATAGCGCAGAGCAACGAGGCTATCTGCGCCAGTATATTAAGGGCAGTAAGTTTTATTAATATATATATGCATAGAGAAGCTTGACAAAAAAGTGGCCCCCCGTGAAAATGTTGTTAATTTGTTATGTAATTTATTAGATAACATAAAAAATATGTGAAACAAAATGTTTCTAAAACGTAATTGACGAAATATGTTCAAATACGATCTGAAATCCTAATTCTAACACTGAACTCTGCATGCTTTTAGTTCCATTTTTGGCTTGATTGATCTGTTCATTTCATAACGTAGAAACTCTTTTTTTCTTAAATATATTTTGAGGACTCCACAGAGGAGAAACTTGTTTGATCATTTTGTAGAATAATTGTAAAAATAATATCTATGAAACTATAGTAAGTGCACGACGCATTTTATGAGAATTCGTAGCTAAAATCATGGAAAGTTCGGGTATTTATGAAAGACAGTGTTAAACATAAGATTTAAGATCGTATTTGAATAGATCTTGTAGACTACGTTCTAAAAACACGTAATTTTACACGTTTTCTGTTATCTAATAAAAAGTACAATAAATTAACAACATTTTCATGGAGGTGCCACTATTTTTGTTCACCCTAGTAGATGTAGTTACTGGTCGGTCATGGCATGCATAATAAACATCTTCGTCCTCATTTCTGCTACTGATCGCTGTGCCATAAGGTATGTCGTTCAATAAACCTGTCTTTGATGAAGAAAGGTTAAAGTTGATTACACCTAAATGTTCTCGAAGTCTAGCATATGAAAAATAAACTACAACTGAATTACCTGCATAAAGGTCAGAGATGGCCCAAGGTAAAACTGTGGCCTGAGAGAACTTTGTGTTCGGCGCCCCTGTCCCTGTAAAATTGATAAGAACTGCTGTTTATAATGTCGATTTTGAAACCGCTTTGGGTAAGCGTCCTATGCGAGAGCACACGTTACTCAGTAAAAGGATCTGAGAGGTTTTCCGGGATTTATATCAGAATTAAACAATTTAAAATTTACAGTAGCTAAAAATGAATATCAGAAGTTAAACTAATTAAAACCTTCCAAGTAAATTCTGTTAGGTATTATGATTTATTTCGAACGAGTCTCTGATTCAATACGTTACGTATTGTACTATTTTAAATAACTGGAAGTTTGAATTTAAATTTAGAAGTTAATATGTATTAAGTTTATGATATTTGCCATCAAGATGATACACACAGTTTTCTTGTTTTTAATACAAATGTATTTTAATATACAAACAACAACACAGTTTATAACAACGGTTATTACAGTTAGTTATTGGAAATAATGATTTATATACAACAGTTTTACAAACTTACAGACAATACTGAGTCTTACATCCGGTCCACGACGAACAAATTAATTCTGAGTTGATATTTTTACACCTCGTGTAAGTTAGCAATCTTTTGTTTGGCGAAGATATTTAATGTCCTCTTAGATATAATAACGTCCAAAGTAATTCACTGAAGTTTAACGGTTTGTAATATTCGAAATATATAAATCTTCCTGATCAGATTCTATAGTTTTCAGAATAACAGGCGTTAATCACAATTGCAGCTGACCAATAATAATCTCATTCTGTCTCTCGACTAGCTGCTTTTATACAAATCACACGAATTTCTCGACGTTTCACCAATATTGTTGATTCTTACTCCCAAGATTATTCTACAAATTTCAAGAACAGAAGGGGCTTGCGCAATACCCAGTCAATGATATGTGTCATATGCAAAAAGAAAACCATACTTATACAAGGGTAGGTGTTAAAATAAACATATAGCGGTAAATCCTTTACACATCATAATTATTACATACTTAAATAGTAAAAAATAAATTCACAAAAATTCACAAATGCATTTACTTTGTTGTATCGTTGGACCAGAAAGTTGTAACGCATTCTTTTGTTTAAAATCTTTGTAAGCTTATAAGTGAAACCGTTATCGTGCGGCACTGATGGATTCTAATCAAATATTTGGAAATAATACTTCGGCACACGGAAAGGAAGACAACCCGTGCACTAACTCTCCTATGACTTTGGCCCAAAGTGACCAGTCTCGTGAATATGTGGTTGCCAAAACTTCGACAAGTGCATTCACCAGCCCTGGAAGTTACTCCGTTAAGAACATTTGTTAACGGTGACAGAGCTATTTATCCGTAGACCGGGAGTACGCCCGCCTTAATCCTGACAATCCCGGGCCACCAGATACCTGGTGGCTGATGTTTGACTCGTCCTTCGAGGGCTTGAAGAAATATCATCTTATCTCTGACGTTACAATCCTTCATATTCTTTTCATTGCCAGGTGCAGGAGTGAAGAATAATGTGGTAGGTATGTACAAAAGGTGAACCAGGACATTTTGGAGAAATGAGTGGTACAGAGGAAGGTGAAAAAGAAAAGCAGCGAAAATAAAGACCGAAAAAGAGGTGGAAGGATTGTAATAAATAGGACAATGAACAAGTTGGTTTATTGTGGTGAATGATAGATTTAACTGGAGAAGACTCATTAGACACGCTGAACTCAAAAAAATGATTCGAAAGCACTTGAATTCGAGCTTTCTACGATGAGACTGGCTTTCCACTGTTATGAAAATTACACAATGGTTATTGCTTACGACTATTGTTGTGGTTACACGCATGTTTAAAATAGAAATGCATACACTTCTTTTTCACAAGCATTATTTTTCGTTATCTTAGCCTAAAATTCACAAGATTTGTAGACGTCAAACTTCTTAATTGCGTTGTCATTTAAGGAGTAAAATTATGTTAACAGTAGCAATCAAAACATTCTTGGATTCATTCAATTGTTATATTTTTTATATTTTATTTCCCAAGAATAAGTCATTTGGCACTTTACAAATGTAGCCACTAAAATCAAAAACGTTATGATAGTTTTTATCCTATCTTTCAAATGAGGCAAATTAAATGTAAATTTTTTTTTAAAGTACTTTACTTCAGGTTCAGCCAACTATCAGCTACAAAAATGCTTAAAAATGTTAGTTGTTAAAATAAAAATACATCGTATATGTAATATAATTGTATATGATGTTAATACATTCCAGCCAAAATTGGTTCACCTTATGTAAAAATGACGGTAATCTGTAAACTTAAGATTCTTAAATATTAATAAAAATAAGTAACAGCTATTAACATGTTTAAATACTGTTTATTTTTAAAATGATGAAATTAGTTGTAAATGGAGAAACGTTACACGCTTAGTGTACATTTTTCATACAGATTTATAACAGTAGAACCCTGTTATGATGAAACAGCGTTTACATTTACAAGCTAGGAATGTGAGCTGTGTGTTTATACATAACACGTTTTCTTAGCCAAAAGGAGAAGCCTACTAAATACGAACGAATCAATATTTTGTTTCCAAATATTCAAATATCAAATTTCGCCTCAAAAGAAAAATTTGATCAAGTTTCTCAGCTTTTCGGTTTTTTTCGACTACTGGACTTTTTAAGTTGTATGAACAGACTTATAAGACTAAATTACTCAGATAATTTAACTAAAAATTACATTACGTAACCACCTAGAAGACCCAGCATCACCAGGTGGTTAAGGAGTAGACCCGGCATAGTCGAGCGCGTTAAGGCATGCGACTCGTAATCTGAGGGTCGCTCTAAACATGCTCGCCCTCTCAGCCGTGGGGGCGTTATAATGTGACGGTCAATCCCACTATTCGTTGGTAAAAGAGTAGCCCAAGAGTTGGCGGTGGGTGGTGATGACTAGCTGCCTTCCCTTTAGTCTTTAGCTGCCTTCCAAAAAAATTAAAACAAACAAAATGGTTAAGGAGTTCGACTCGTAATCCGAAGGTCGCGGGTTCGAATTCCCGTCACACCAAACATGCTCGCCCTTTCTGTCATGGGGAGTTATAATGTGATAATCAATCCCACTCTTTGTTATCCTAAGTATCCTAAGAATTGGTGGTGAGCGGTAATGACTACCTGCTTTCCCTGCTTACACTGCTAAATTAGGAACGGCTAGCACAGATAACCCTCGAGTAGCTTTGCGCGAAATTCAAAAACAAACAAACAAAAGCAATCAAACCAAACTATCTATAAATAACCATACACACGCCTTAACGAGCTCGACCATGCTGGGCCTTATAAATGATCATAAAAATCTTCTAAATGTTATAACCTTTTTCCAAACACAAAAATGAATGCAATTTAATGCACACTTCCTTTTTCATGTCTTTGCAAGATCAAAGATCGGTTACGTAATAAGTAGACGTTTCTAACTAACTTGAAAGATTGATATATCGGTAACCTAATCAATTATTAAATAATGTCAACCATATTTAGAATCAGATGTAGGTATAGCTTTTTAACGATCTTTACACACTGTATTTTGGAATATTATTTATTCCAAAAATGTACAAACTTACACGAATAAAACTTTTAGCTCATTAACATGCTTAAAATTACGAAAGGGAGTTTTTAGTACATAATTTTAGTGTGTTGTCACATTCAAAATTTATTTCAGAGAAAAGAACCAGGAAAAAATATTATTCTTCCTTTAATCTTAAAGTGATCTTTATCTTTATGGTTTGGGGAATCTTCCTTGAAAAAAATGCAGAAAATCACGGCATATAAATTTTGTAAATGATAGGTTGGTTTGCGCTTTATCTTCGATTTATGCAGCTAATTATACTTAATGAAAACTTGTTATCACAATTTAAAGCGCAGAACAAATGCGACATGTAAATGTATAATGTATACTTAAGTTACTTTCAAAAATGGTCTGGCATGGCCTAGCGTGTTAAGGCGTGTGCTTCGTAATCTGAGGGTCGCGGGTTCGCGCCCAAGTCGCGTCAAACATGCTCGCCCTCCCAGCCGTGTTGTAGTTATAAAATGACGGTCAATCTCACTATTCGTTGGTAAAAGAGTAGCCCAAGAGTTGGCGGTGGGTGGTGATGACTAGCTGCCTTCTCTCTAGTCTTACACTGCTAAATTAGGGATGGCTATCACAGATAGCTCTCGAATTCCTTTGTGCGATATTCCAAAATAATACTTAAAAAAAACCCAGAAAAGCGTATAACTGGATACAAGTTTAAAATACAGTCCTTTCCTGCCAGTCATAAATTCGTCACGATGATTAGCTGAGAGGTCATCACATGATGTGGAAAATTTGACTGGTAACTTTAAAAGCTATCGAAACAGCCAGTCAACATTAATACGATTTGCTGACTAGTTTACCTGTCAGTTTTCATATTTAATAAAATCATTCTCTTTAATATTTTCCTCAAACTATATATCTGCATTTGTTGTTGTTTTGTTATACAAGCAAAATATGATAAGTGGACATTTTTAACCAAATAGATAATCGTTTTTCAGGTATTTGATCATAGTGGTGGCAGTGATCTTGACGTATGGGGAATCCGTCATTGTATTCCCTTTCAATAGACCAACCCCACTGAACCCGAAGTTATCTCCTCACTGTGCATTGATAGTACGTAGTGTTAAGAAAAGTGTTGGAGGTGGTCCACAACCTTTTCCTCTTCCACACCCGAAATTCGTTGCAAGTGAAGGCCTGCGATACATCGCTAACTTTATACCTGAGTATGTTTCTGTTATTTTATTTTAATGTATAATCTATCTTTAAAGTTACACATAAAAATTCGAGAATTTATAAACATTAAGATAATTTTACATATTGTAAATTCAGTTTTGTATTAAATTTTATAAAAACGAAAAACACTGTAAGCTACTTTTATATATATATTGTAGTTTTCGTGAAATGGACAGTTGTTTTAAATTAATATTCTTAACACTTAACTCCCGGCGTTTCTCTGAGAGCAAGTAACTTTTCAAACGACTTGAAAAATTATCTTAACAAATTTATCAGACATCATTGTGTACATACAGGTGGGGTAATTGTCTCAGAGAACTTCCTGCTGCAACTCATTAAAGCTCCATTTGTGACATAATTACTTTTGTGCCCAGGATCTTGACTGATAACAGCCAGGACCAACTCTTAGAAACCCACTTGTAACACACATAAAATTTACACTTTTAGGACCCAAGGTCCCAGCTGATACATAATTTCAACTCTTAAAAGGCTCTGATTATCTGAAGTTTGTTTTTTTTTCTAATTTCGCGCAAAGGCATTCTCCATCTCAATACATCACGTGTAATACTACACGAAAAAATCGGAAACATTTTATTTTATTTTATGTATGCAGTTGTGATTTAGCGTATTTTTTTACTCGTATGACATTATTAAAGATTAGCTTAGGGTATGTTGGCATTCTTGTACCAAAGCCTTAAGGCATTCGACTTGTAATCTCAGGGTCTCGGGTTCGAATCCCGATCGCACCAAACATGCTGTTCCCAGCCGTGAGGGCGTTCTAATGTAACGGTCAATCCTGCTATTTGTTGATAAAAAGAGTAGCCTAACAGTTGGCGGTGGATAGTGATGACTAGCTGCCTTCCCTCTAATCTTATACTGCTAAATTAGGGACGGCTAGCGCAGATAGCCCTCGAGTAGCTTTGCGCGGAATTCAAAATCAAAATCGCTTTTCCAAGATTCTTTGTTTATACTCTTTATAATGTGTATAATGCATAGCTTCTTTCAAATTGTGTCAAGAAACCACTTTTGGAATTTTTAGAAGGGAACACCAGTGTTTAAATCCATCTCTGCTTGTGTTTATGCCAAAGCTACCAACGCTATGTGCCGCTGTACCTAATTTTGAACTACTGGGCAGAAGTAAGACAGTCATTCAGTAACACCCTACCACCAACCATCAACTCAAAGGGTTGAAAATAACTGTCATTATTGTATTATACGAGTACCCAGGTATAAAGGTGGGAGAATTACATATATTTGAGCACAGCTTGCTTGCTCCAACATTCAAGGTCCACCACATGACCAATCTGCGATTCAACCATCTATAGAATAGAAGTTTATATAACTTCTTCACTTGGATCGTTTAGTTATAAGTTTATTCGAAACAACCTGGTATTTATTAAAGCTGAAGTAAAAATATTTTCCAAAGATAATATAAAAGTCTTGTATAGTGTAACTTGGCAAGTGTAAACAAATTTTATCTAGAAAAAACTGTTTTGCTTTGCAACTATTAAGCTATTGGAAAAAAATGTGGGCACAAGTGGAGTTCCTTGTTGTTGTATTCTTTTCTAAACCAATATAGAATATTAAAGAACGCCAAGTTCCTGAGCTTATTTTTACACCAATGAACAATCTACCCGTAAAGGGCAAAGCTAGTAACTTTGTAACTTTGATACCATAATAATCTAGTATTCAGACAACGGTTGATAACTGAATGGTTCAGCGTATTCTGTAAGTTAATATGGATACCAGTTACAGTTCGTGGTTACATGAGGTGCTGACAAATGCCATAACTGTAAACATTATACTAAATACAAATATCCGGCAAGTTAGTTGTATTTGGATAATTTATCTTTCTGATAGGCTTAGTTTCGTTTTATACTGTATATTGCCTTAGCTAGCAAAAACGTGGTCCAATTTTACCACAGTTCTTAACTGTGGAAACAATCAACCCTTAATTATAATTTTATTTATTTGTCTATATATTGAGGTTTCTACAATTTGTGTACCAGTTTTCTTTTTTGAGAAAATTCCTGTTAGGCATCAATTATTTTTCAACACGTTTATCAAGTAATTAGATTCAATTACTTTTACACAACAATAAATACTACGACTTAGTTTCGTTAATTTTGATACAGTATATTTTTAGTGCCGTACTTATGTAAAAGATGCTTAGTAACTATACAATAAAGGTTTCGCTTTCATTCTGCAAGTTAAACATTTGTGTAAGTGAATAATGATAAGTTTCTTAATGTTTAGTTCTGTACTTATCATATGATCAATGTGTATGTGTATATAAGTATGTGAATGTGTGTATGAAGACTGATTTTCTACGTACATATATATTAATTAGATTGGCAAAGATCCGTATCACGTTTCATGACCAAGGTGTGTGTGTAAAAAAAAATCCAATAAAATTGAAAGCACTTGTATATACATATATTTATTTGTAAAGTAGTCGAAAGTTTATGTTTTTTTAACATAAACATAACAACTATAATTTCAGCTTAAAAGTAGCTGCCTCATCAAGATATGGCGAAATATGCATTACCTATGATGACATTAACGGTGCTATTCACGAAGCTCGGGCGCGGTTTGGTAAGTGTTCCTAACCTGAAATTCTCGTTACTGGTTTAATGTGCTTTATTATTGTCGCCCACTTTCTTTTGAATACTTTTTATTACTAGTCTAAATATTTCCTTTCAATCATTTTTTTTTATTGGAAGTGTTTAGTTCGTTAATTATGAAATGATGCTGAATTTAAAGCAATGTTGATTGTTTGTCATTTGACTTTAAATATAAAAAAGTGTTCCTTTAAGGTATAAGCTACACATTGAATTTACAGAAAAAATGGTGCGCCTTTTAGACATAAGCCTTTACTAATGTTGAGAACTTAGGGGAAGAGAGCCCAGTTAAAGATTGAACCAAAATCTCTGTAAGAAAAAGGGGACAAACAAAAGAATTTTTCCCTGACCAGAACATTACTGTAAACATCACTCACTGGGTGTGACTCAATAAATTGGACCTTACAGTAGTAGTGACTAAATCATTCAAGCCTTCGAAGAGTCTTCTGCTGCTTATAATTAAGCTAACACAATTTAAGGGTGTGTTTATGGGCATAGCGATTATAAGACAAGAGAGGTAATTATATCTATATAAAAACCACGAGATGGGCCTCACTGGATATATTGTGTACAGTTTTGGTGTTCTCATCTCAGAAGAGATATTGACTTATTAGAAGAAATTCAAAGGAAGCTCTACTGTACTAATTCTGGGAGAAGGAGGATTATCTTTTACCTTTTTTTTTTTTAAAAAAAAAGATACATTATAGAAGTTTATAAAACCACCCAGGTGATCATTAGGTTTGGTTTGTTTTGAATTTCGCGCAAAGTTACAGGAGGACTATCTGCACTAGCCGTCCCTAATGTAGCAGTGTAAGACTAGAGAGAAGGCAGCTAGTCATCACCACCTACCGCCAACTCTTTTACCAACGAATAGTGGAATTGACCGTACCATTATAACGCCCCCACGGCTGAAAGAGTGAGCATGATGGTGTAACAGGGATTCGAATTGCGACCCTCGGCTTACGAGTCGAGGTGCCTTAACCACCGGCCATGCCGGGCCGGATCAATGCCCCTGATTTATTTGAACTGTTTTCTGAAGACAGTAAGATAAGAGACTCAGGTTCAAAAACTACCTATGTTCTGGAAACCAAACATGGTTTAAACATTTACTTTTGTTGTATATATGTGTTATGTCTTCAAGCTATACGGCAAAGGATACCTATGTTATATATGCCTTCAAGGTCATCTGTTAAATGAAGAACTACATCATATCGTATCACTTATGTTTTCAAGGTTAGCTGTCGAGCCGAGGACTGGTACAATTTGTTTCACTACAAACAAACACCCATTTTAGGTTTCGTTTTAGATATTTTGTAATAGCATACAATTGTTACCATGGAGCCTATGTACAATATGGAAATTCATTGATTATAGACTTAAGTTCAGTTAGATACAGCTATTTTATACCAAGTTAACAGCTTTTTCCGTTTCTTCTAGGCCAACTGCCGCCTCAAATACATGATTTATCGTCCAATTATCCTGAGGCCAAACACATAGCGCCTGTGGGTGAAGTTCTAGAAGAGGCTACTCGAATTCTAGCTCACAGGTATGTACATATATTTCATTATCATTGGCAGCATTTTAAAAATTAAATTACAAAATATAGCCTTAGTGTTCTTAACGTGAAGATGTAATTGTAATAATATCAAAATAAATTCATATTTATGAAAATAATTTGTTTTTATTCACATTCGAAATAAATGTGGGAAAAAACTGCTTTCTGTTTCAAGTGTTTTAAAATTGATACGTTGTCCAGTCGCAGTGCCTATGAAAAACATTGTTTATTAAATCAAAAAGCACCCCCCATTGGCACAGAGGTACGTCTGAGGACATACAACACTAAAATGCAGGTTTCGATACCCGTGGTTGGCAGAGCACAGATAGTCCATTGTGGAGCTTTGTGCTTAATTACAAACAAATCAAACTGAAAAATAAGCTTTTATCTTTCAAAGACAACTTTGAAATAAATGATTTGAAGTTTGTATTTCATTAAATACTCACAAAAATCAATTTCTTAATAAATTAACATATTGTTAACAGAATATATTTTAACCTTTAAAAATAATCTTTGTTTATATCTTTTGTTACATATTATCCTCTACATCACTTGCAGCAAGAAAACAATTTTGAAGTTAATAAATATTTGGACACTTTTATTTGAAGTTTATCACACGCTTCAATTAAATCTAATTAGCCTAATACAAATATGACACAAGAGTTAAGACAGTCCACTGCGTCCTTTATTTTTACCTGTTATCATTTAAAAAGCTTGCTTGTTTTAGTTTTTGAGCAAAGCCACATTGAAATATCTGCTGTGTCCACCCCAAAGAATCGAGCCCCGTATTTTAGCGTTGTAGCAATGAAGTAAATTACAGCGTACAGCATTTATTTCATTTTGGATGTCATAAATCAGTAGTACTTTTCTTCTGAAGGTTCCGTTTGTCGTTTGAAGCTATAATAAACGGTTTACCGCAAGTTGACACAACCAAAACAATAGCGAAGGAAATTTGCCCTACTTTCTTAACTCGTGTGAAATGTGAACTGAGCCGTTACCGAACACTGACCGGCATGTGCAACAACCTTGAACATCCTTCTTGGGGAAGCGCTCGGTCGTCAATGATCCGTTACGTTCCACCTGTCTACAGAGACGGTAAGTGACGTTAAAGATGACCTACTTTAGTATAACAACAAAAAGTAAAATAAGTTAATCAACATGAGAGATATTATGGTAAAATATAAAACGTATATCGTCAAAAAGTCACACATAAAATATCGTGAAGACGAGAAATCCACTCGAAGTAAAAATATATTTCAAGACGGTTTAAAAGATTTAATATTCACGCCAGCCGTCTTGAAATATATATATATATATATAACAGTTATTTTTACTCTTAGTTAAACAAAGGTTATTTTTATAAGCTAATTTAAGATTAGGTTTATAAATTCTGAGTTTTAATCATAAAATAAAAAAAGTAAAATTAATTGCAAACTTTTGTGCTAAATTTTATATCTTATACAATTTATTAAATGTAAAAGCAAGGAACATAAGATATGAAAAATTTTAAAACTTATCTGTAATAAGATACACCCAACCAAGGAAACATTAGTTCTCTGGACTTCAGTATAAACGTAAATCCTTCAATATCTTCAGAAAATCGACTTATAGTGACACCATCACCCACAATTATTCAATACTTCCAATATTTCACGGATTTGTCTTGTTCCATAGTTTGTTACATAGCCTTATCACTGTACCCTTGTCATATGGAGACTAAAAAACAAAGAGCTGTTAGCAATGGTTACAAAATAAAATTATTATCACCTTGTTGTTGAAAAAAATTGAAATCTATATATTTAAAATCAATACTGTGCCAAACGACAACAAAAATAAATGGTTTAAGAGTAGCTACATTGAAAAACACAATCTGTCCTCTGTCCATCATGAATAATGAGAACCTAATTTTAGTATTGTAACCTTCTATAGTTACTGCTGAGCCACTGAAGTGTGTATGTGTGTGTAGTGGGCTTATTCAAGAAATAACAGCATTTCTAAACGACAATTATGTCCAACCTTACTACCAACTGATTCATAGAATATTCGTTAGCAACAACCTTAGAAAGTTTTGATGTCTCTACGTAGATAATAGTGAGTATTCTAATTATTTCAGCAATTTCTGCTCCTCGTGTTTCTTCTCATGACGGATCGAAACTGCCTAGCCCTCGAGTGGTCAGCTTTGTTATGCATCATGACGTCGGCCAGAATGACCGTCAGCTTTGCAATATTTTGGTAGCTTGGGGACAAATGATCGACCATGACTTGACCTTTGCTGCACCTACTTTAGGTGAATATATTTTCATTCACTGAAAAATTAAGTTACTAATTATACAGTCCTCCTCAAGGAAAACAAATTCACTGGCATACTCGATTGCATTTAAGTTAATTATTAATTTGCTGAGAACTTAGCTTTATATCCTTTCTTCTTTTCATTTTAGGCTCGGCATGGCCAGGTGGTTAAGGCACTCGACTCGTAATCAGAAGGTCGCGGGTTCGAATCCCTGTCACACCAAACATGTTCACCCTTTCAGCCGTAGGGGCTTTATAATGTGACAATCACTCCCACCATTCATTGTCAAAACAGTAGCCCAAGAGTTAGCGGTGGGTGGTGATGACTAGCTGCCTTCCCTCTAGTCTTACACTACTAAATGAGAGACGACTAGCGCAGATAGTCCTTGAGTAGCTTTGTGCGAAATTAAAAAACAAATCAAAAGGGCTAAAACAGTACTACAGTTTTATACTTTAAAGAAATTATTCATGATTAGAGTGTAAGTCACAAGCTTAACTTTATCATACTTGGTAATATTACAAAATGTTAAATTACATTTCTTAATATTGTGATGTTTATTATTGTTATGATATAAAGAAACTATTAAGTTACATTTAGACAAATAAACATGACAGGAGAAAATAGAAATCATGAATAAAACAAACAAACAATTCTTCTTTCATTTCCACTACATGGCCTGGCATGACCAGGTGATTAAAGCACTCAACTCGAAATCCGAGGGTAGGGGGTTTGAACCCCAGCTACACCAAACATGCTTGCGCTTTCAGCCATGGGGACGTCATAATGTTACGGTCAGTTTCACTATTCGTTGGTAAAATAGTAGCCCAAGAGTTGGCAGTGGGTGGTGATGACTAGCTGCCTTCCCTCTCGTCTTACACTACGAAATTAGGGACGGCTAGCAAAGATAATCTTTCTGTAGCTTTGCGCGAAACTCAAAACAAACCAAATCATTTCCACTAATTTGGTTTTCACTAGATGAGCGCAAAATGGACATCGAGTGTTGCAAGTACCCACCAGAACACAGACATCCCAACTGCCTCGTTATTGACATTCCACACAATGACCCCTTCTACAAGTTCTTTAACCGACAGTGTATGGACTTTGCTCGGATCCTACCAGGAGTAAGACCCAGCTGCACTCTCGGTAGGTGTTTATTTCGTTCCTTTAACTATTCAAACACACAGAATTAACCAGTATTGTCGCTCGAGTGTAAATTAAAATAATAAAAACGTTATGTTCATAAGCCTTTCAAATGTAAGCTGCAACTCTTGGGATGTGTAATAAGAATACGACTACTTCAGTTAAGTACAAAATGATCAATTCAATGTACATAGTGCCGATTTATTAACGTTTATATCAGTCTTGATATCACAAGAACTCATCTTAAACTTTATTTGTATGACTATTAGCTAATAATGTGATATTTCAACCAGGTCCTCGTTCTCACATCAACACAATATCTTCATATATCGACGGTAATTTCATCTACGGAAGCAGACACGAAGTAGCAAGCAGGCTACGTGAATACCGGGGAGGTAGGTTTAGTTAGCCCTTATTTCAAGTTTGACTGTGTAGGTTCTTAAAACATACAGCATCATTTAGGCCATGTTAGATAAAAGTCTACCATAAGATAGAAAGAATTTCCCCTTTATAGATCTATTTTTTACTACATACACACGAAAAACAAATCGTGAAAAGGAACTACATCAGCGACTTAAAGTTCAACTAGTTTTACTACCTTCAGAAGTCGTAATTTTTATATATGTGTAATAAGTGTCATAAATGAAACTTAGTTACTGTACCTCATTGTCAGAGTTTTCTTCAGTTATTTGGTACTCGGGTTTTATTACAGAAACATTCGTTCTACTAAAACATTCGTTCGAACCACAGAAGATCATTACCTTAAAACAAGACGGAAAAAATAACCGATTAAATTTTTGCGTATCAGAGTGTTATTGTAAGTTTAAAGATAATTATTCACACAAAAGTTTGTATCTCCGTATAACTTGATTTGATCAACTAGATACACATACAAATTTCACTAGTTTCGTTATTTAACGTCGTTCTCTTTATTATTATTATTATCTAGGTCGTTTGAAGACCCTACCACTGTATCATGAGTTAGGACTAAAAGACTTTCTTCCAATGAAAATGGTGGACCCTGACGTCGGTTGCACAGCACGTCCCAGGAATATTTACTGTTTCGATGCTGGTAAGTTTAAATAGAAGCTTTAAAATTTCTCAAGTACGTTCACAACAACAAAATATTAAACAAAAGTAATTATTTCTATTTATTCCTTTTTGCTTTACTGTTTAGTAGCTTACCAAATTAACGTTCTCGTTACCTAGGCGACGTACGTGTAAACGAACAGGTGGTTTTGACTGTCATGCATACCTTGTGGATGAGGGAACACAATCGAATTGCTGACGCTCTGACTCACATCAATCCCCATTGGGGGGATGAAACCCTCTTCCAGGAGGCTCGCCATATTGTTGTGGCTGAGTTGCAACATATTACTTATACGGAATTTTTACCAAAAATCTTGGGTCCCCAAACAATGAAGAAATATGGCCTAATAATCGAACCACATGTAAGTGCAATGATAATGAAATACTAAATGCTCCAATCATATCCAACGACAGTTGTCTTATTTCTTAGATCTTTTATAGTTCTTGTTTTCAGTTTTGTTTGTTTTTGTGAACTTGTGAATTTTCATACAAACATAAACAAATATCCTAATTCGTTTAACCGTTAACTATGAAGGCATTGTATTTAAATTCAAAATATATGCTGGTAAAATGTGACTAAATCATCACAGGAGACGTGGTTGTCATAAATTTTTAAGTTTTAAGTACGTTCCCAGATGAGACAGTGGTAACTCGGTATCACAATTCTACACGACCCGTCACGGCCAGGTGAGTTAAGACGTTTGACTCGTAATCTGATGGTGGCGGGTTCATCGGAAACATTACAAAATGTCAAATTACATTCATTAATACTGTGGTGTTTATTATTGTTATGATATAAAGAAACTATTAAGTTACATCTAGACAAACAAAAATGACAGGAGAAGATAGAAATCATGAACAAAACAAACAAACAATTTTTTTTTCATTTCCACTACATGGCCTGGCATGACCAGGTGGTTAAAGCTCTTGACTCATAATCCGAGGGTCGGAGGCTCGAATTCCCGCTACACCAAACATGCCCGCCCTTTCAGCCGTGAGGGCGTTATAATTTGACGGTCAATTCCACTATTCGTTGATAAAAGAGTATTCAAAAGTTGTTGGTGGGTGTTGATGACTAGCCTTCCCTCTAGTTTTTCACTGCTAAATTAGGGACGACTAGCGTAGATAGCTCTCGTGTAGCTTTGCGCGTAATTAAAACACAAACAAGCACAATGCTACAGTCAAAGGTTCGATTCCACTCGTTGAACATAGCAAATAGCCTGATGTGGCTTTGTTAAAGAAAAATACACGCCCACAGTTTTATTACTCTCTTTGTGTATGTTCATAATGTTAAGAAAACGCGTAGGTTCAAAAATCAATTGAAGATAAAAATAGGAAACTGGATGACCCGAGCACTTTCAAAAGGTAGACCTTTCTTCATAAGGGGCAAAGTGATAACTTTCTGTATATTTCATCAAGTTCAAATGTAGTCTTATTGATGGACAAACATCAGTAAGAGGAAGTTCTGTAATTTTAAAGAATGACAAAAGTATACATCATATTATTAGTACGATAACTCGGTGATAACTATGCATCTATCAAAGTTTCATTAGAGTAAAGCACTGATATGCTTTGGCGCTCCCAGGAAGGGACAATAGGGGTTATTATCTTCCTTACATTTTACAAAAAAAATTGCATGTATTTTGATTCAAATTTAACATTGTAGTTAAACTAAATATTTTTAGTAATTTGTAGTAAAACTGTAACATACATAACACACATTGACTTAGACTGTAAATGTTGATATTTTACATACGTTTATCAACCCGTTTGAAAATATTTTTTGGGCATTCATGGTAATATTTAACTCTATATTTAAAAACAACAACACACAGATGAAACATTTAATCTTGTTTAGTGATTGTAGATTTGTTTTCAGTTAAGAAAACATTTAATTTTCATACTCTAAATTAATTTTAATAAAGATGTGGATTCTACAATTTTACGATTATACGACAATATCGTAAAGTATATGTGTTGGTGCCCACTAACGACTCATCGGCAAGTCTGAAGGCTTATAATGCCAAAAATCGGGTTTTGTTGCCTGTAGTAAGCACAGCACAATAGCCCATTGTGAAGTTCTGTGCTTCACAGCGAAAAGTAAGTTATAATACAAGTAGGCACCAAAATCGACTCGGGGTAAAAAGTATTTTTAAAAAAGAATATTTTATAATGAGAACCCAACTATCGCAACACCTGGTGTTTCCAGTTTTAAAAATTTTTTACAGAAATCTGTGAACACTGAAATTCGAAATTTCACTCTGTAATTTAATGAGATTGGTACTTGCCTTCGTGAATTGTTTTCCCTCAAATTAATATTTATTTGTATGAAAAATTAATATCTTATGACAATTTTAGATAGTTCTAACTGTTAGGTTTTTCTTGTAAAGGGTTACTACGAAGGATACAACCCTAAAATCAACTCTGGAATCCGCACAGCTTTCCAGAATGCAGCTTTCCGCTTTGGACACAGTCTTCTTACCGACGCAACCGACCGCTACAACAAGTTTCATGATAAACTCGGTAAATGGAAGAATATTTTTATTCTTCAATATTAATTAAATGCAATAATCAGTTTTATAATGAAATGGCAATATCATTTATTTATTCTTTAGTTCGAATTGAAATTTTTTGCCGTCCCAACTACTATATCAAGTTTCACGATGCGTTTGGTAGATGGCACTCTAGTATTTTCAATCTTTGATATAAGCTAAATTCAGTGTTTAGTTGGAAGACACCGAGTTTAAACGTACACAAAAATTTTAGAGTGTTACATTTAATTATGTAGATATCACTAAAAACTATCAGTTTCAGTATTAATAACATATTGCTTTTTGGTATGCTTTCTTTTTTATATCACAGGATGCTACAATTGGGTCCGTTATAAAATCATTAGGTGGAACTGGTAGATTCACATGGATTTTTTTTATTTTTCATTTGATTTTTCTTTGTTTGGTATTCTTTTAGAGGTTTATATGTTAGATATAAAGTATGATTATTACGAACTAACAAATTCTTTAGACAGTGTTAGATGTAAAGTATAATTATTATGAACTAAAAATTCTTTAGACAGTATTAGATGTAAAGTATAATTATTAGGAATAGGAACTAACAAATTCTTTACACAGTGTTATGTGTAAAGTATAATTATTAGGAGTAGGAACAAACAACAAAAATTTTAGACGGTGTCAGACGTAAAGTGTAATTATTAGAAAATAAAAATTCTTTAGACAGTGTTAGATGTAAAGTATAATTATAAGGAACTAACAAATTCTTTAGACAGTGTTAGATGTAAAGTATAATTATTATGAACTAAAAATTCTTTAGACAGTATTAGATGTAAAGTATAATTATTAGGAATAGGAACTAACAAATTCTTTACACAGTGTTATGTGTAAAGTATAATTATTAGGAGTAGGAACAAACAACAAAAATTTTAGACGGTGTCAGACGTAAAGTGTAATTATTAGAAAATAAAAATTCTTTAGACAGTGTTAGATGTAAAGTATAATTATAAGGAACTAACAAATTCTTTAGACAGTGTTAGATGTAAAGTATAATTATTATGAACTAAAAATTCTTTAGACAGTATTAGATGTAAAGTATAATTATTAGGAATAGGAACTAACAAATTCTTTACACAGTGTTATGTGTAAAGTATAATTATTAGGAGTAGGAACAAACAACAAAAATTTTAGACGGTGTCAGACGTAAAGTGTAATTATTAGAAAATAAAAATTCTTTAGACAGTGTTAGATGTAAAGTATAATTATAAGGAACTAACAAATTCTTTAGACAGTGTTAGATGTAAAGTATAATTATTAGGAACTAAAAATTCTTTCGACAGTGCTAGATGTAAAGTCTAATTATAAATACTAACAAATTCTTTAAACAGTGTTAGATGTAAAAATACAATTATTAAAACTAACAAATTATTTATACGTCAAATTGCTATACATTTGTTCTTAGACAAAGTTCTATTCATGCTTTTAAATAGTTCAATATATAAGTAGAATAATCAATCAATAATCACGTGGTATGTGTACAGAAATTTATACTATCAAAGCATACAACCATTTTATTGTTTACATTCTATCTTACTTTTACACAACGTTAGAATCAGTTCGTCTGGCAAAACAACTGCGACAACCTTACGAGCTCTATAAACCAGGGATGATTAACAGTTTTGTCATGGGATTAATCAACCAGGAATCTAATAGGATGGATCCTGAAGTTACTAAGGAGGTCAGTGTACAGTTATTGACTGATGGTCCAAACAACATCTATGTTGTTACACGTAGGATCTCAGTATATTGGCAAATAATGTGCTTTTATAAGCTGATAGAAAAATAGACTTGAAAAAAGAATATTCATAAAACTTATTAGTGGATTAATACTATTGTAAACGAAAATTGTTGCACCCTTGACAAATTACTTTCCTCAAAGTGATAGATAAAAACATTGTTGGGAAGAACAATAATGTATTTCATTTATTTGTTAACATATTTTCATCACCAAAACGTGAAATTCAGTGAAGAAAATATGATGCAGACACCTGTTCTGTTCTTTGTTTCTCACTCCAGTTAATCTGCTAGGAAATAATTGATAGTCACACGTTATCTAAACACTTAATGTATTTCAGTAGTGAGTAAAAGACTATGCTTGTAAACCAAATAACAAAATTAATCAGACTAAATATTGTTGTTTGAATCAACCAATTGTATACTGATTTATACCGCACTATTTTTACATAGGCTAGGATTCATTTATATCAAGTAAAATTTTATAATATTAAAAAATAATTAATTCCTTTGTTTTCTATAAAATTATTTTTTGAAGTTTACTGTTTATTTTAATGCTCTTTCGCAGAAGTTGAAAAAATTTGTATACATACAAATAATTTCATTTTATAGTGATCTTATTGCTACTGTAAATAATAACTGTCATATATTAAATAAATATTCACTAGTAAATATAAATATAAATGCACATTTTAGAAGTAACTTAACAAAAGATAGAAGATCGTGTGAAAAAGAGAAGTTCAAAGTAAAACATCACTTAGATCAATCATATAAACGTTTACTAAAATTGAACGTGTGTGTATATATTTGCTATCAAAGATTTTTATTAAAATATGGTTACATTTGTGATATGTGTGCATAAAAGACATCGCACATAAAGGAAAGACGTAAAACTTGAGTGCAAACTGCAGTGTGGTAAGGGTGAAATTTAATAATATAGTGAGAGAAGGATCTACGGAAATTGGTCTCACACGTCACTATTATACATGAAAAATTATGTTTATGAGTTATGACAGAAGTTTAGTAGGATGAATCGAAAGAGATAAGCGCACAGTTATTAGTAACTAATGTCCTAAATAATATACACATTGTTACATATAGTTAAACAATGTATTTTAGAATGTATTGCAGTTCATAGATAATTCTAACCTGGCTCTATATTACATTTGTACATGTACTTTAATTATTGTTTCATAGGTAACAAACCACCTATTTGAAAAACCAGGAGAAAGATTTGGCATGGATTTGGCTGCTCTCAACATTCAACGTGGCCGGGAGCATGGTATACCTGGTTATAATTACTACAGAGGCTACTGCGGTCTTCCGAAAGCACGAAACTTTTATGATTTAATCGGTGTTATGCCAAACAAAACCCTACACAGATATTCACAAATTTACAAGTGAGATTTCTCTATGAGTTTATTCCTCTTTCGTATAAATTAAACTTGTTAAATAAATGTTGGTGTATCAAGACGAGTGAAAACTGTTCAGTGCTACGACCAAACATCTGACTGATCGTCTGAGCATCGCTGGTTATTTTGCTAGCCTTGAATGTTTCTCGCATTTATCGTTAGTAAACGCACGCCCGATATTTGAACGGAATATAACACTTATTTTCTTGTTTTATTGTCATTTTAAGTTTTTTATCGACATGAAAAGACATACTGAAAATACTCTATCCATGATTTTTTTTCAAAAATACAATTACTATTTATAAGCAAAGTATGATTGCAGTGTTTATATATAATAATTAATTTACGCTGAGATTCGTTTCGAGTTCTAAATTTATTATTTTCATAATTTATATAAGTTACTGAAATATTTATGATCGTTTCAAATATATCATGTCATTTGAAAAACTTACTGAATTTTTATACAACTATAAAACGGTTTTATTGAAATGAATGTTTATAATTTTCACTTATTATAGCCAAGACATCATAGCTGTTTACAGTGTATTATTTAACTCGTTGCCTATTCTTACGGTATAGTTTTTTAGCTTTATCAAGAGTTCCTTTTTAACATCTTTTATTTTAGGAATGTTGACGATATTGACTTATGGAGTGCTGGAATATCTGAATATCCTTTGCCAAATGCCGTCATTGGCCCAACATTTTCTTGTCTGATCGGTGAGCAGTTTGCCAATATTAGACGTGGTGATCGCTTTTGGTATGAAAACTCGGGCTGGCCCTCATCATTTTCACCTGGTAAGAGAACCCTTCGTTCTTTAACTGGGATGTTTACACTTTTAATTATTCTATAGACCTTGTCATTTACACTTGCTTAAATAACTAAAGAATCATTTTTGAAGCACTTGCTTTTTCGTGTAGTAATACTTACTATCTCAAAAGTTAAAAATTTTAAGATTGTATAAAAGAATGATCCAATGGAAACAAAAAGGTCAAGAGAAGTTATTTTATAGATGACTCACTTTTTATTATCTGAATCTTTCTTATTACCTAACCTAAACTTACCTACAGGTTTTGGAATGAAACAATTATACTGATAATTTTCAGATTTCAATTGTTAAAAGACTTTGACATTTTTATAAAATGTAAATTCGTATTTTATAGAAATATGTAACGGATACTACTTTTTTATGAATTGTAAGTTAAAAGTGTATTTTACCACTTAGGATTGAAAATTAATTTCATTAGCAGTCACTGAAAGATAACTTACTAGTTCTGAATAATTCGAATTAAACAGTTATTAGCAATCTTTTGTCATAAACTATACACTTTACAGACGTCTCTTGTAACTCTTAAGGCAGATTTTGCCTTTTCGTTGAATACGCATTATTGAAGTTATCCAAGATAGCCAAAATTTAATATTATGATAGAATAGAGATACGTTTTATCTATCAGTTGTTGATTTATTTATAGTGATTCAATTATTTTAAAGGTTTCAAGTGTTTCATTTATTGATTCCTGAAAAAGTAAAATATAGAAACAGCTATTAAGTAATAAAAACATTATTTCCCGATGATTTGGTTTAATCCAGTATAGAGAGTATGTTTTTAACAGTTTAATTAACTACGATAGTGATTTTTAAGATTTTTTGTCGATTAAACTGTTCATTGTGGAAATATTTTAAAAAAGCTTATATGATCAACCAAAGTGATATTTTAATATAGTTTCCAGATAATGTTTTTATTACTTATTGGCTGTTTCATTTATTGATTCCTGAAAAAGTAAGATATAGAAACAGCCATTAAGTAATAAAAACATTATCTGGAAACTGTATTAAAATATCACTTTGGTTGATCATATAAGTTGTTATTTTTAATATTTTCACAAAGAACAGTTTAATCGACAAAAAAAATCTTCTTAAAAATCACCATAGTAATTAATTAAACTGTTGAAAACATAGTTTCTATACTGGATTAAACCAACTCATCGGGGACTAAGACTAATTTAAATGAAATTTATGGAACAGTATAGATTTTCGATTAATTACATGTATGATATCAAAACTAAACTACTCTGGCTTCTTGTTATAACATCTTTTGTTATTTTAGAACAACTACAGGAGTTAAAAAAGGTGATGTTATGTCGAGTAATGTGCGACAACGCTGATGAAATGGACACAATTCAGATTAATGCAATGCTAACTGCTCATCAGATACAGTAAGTTCAACTTTAAATTTCCTCATCAGTCAGAATATGTTGATATTTTAAAATTATAATCAGTTAATAATGAATTAATGATTTTAATTCATCTAGTTTGGTTTGTTTGTTTTGAATTTCTCGCAAAGCTACACAAGGGCTATCTGCGCTAGCCGTCCTTATTTAGTAGTGTAAAACAAGAGGAAAAGCAGCTAGTTACTGTCATCCACCGCCAACTCTTGTGCTACTCTGTTACTGACGACTAGTGGGATTGAACGTTACATTATAACGCCCTCATAGCTGAAAGGGCAAGCATGTTTGGTGTTACAGGGATTCGAACCCGCCACCTTCATATCACGAGTCGAGTGCCTTGTCCACCTGGCCATGTCAGGCTCTGTATAAGAATTTCTTTAATTCCTCATCAGTTAATATTTTAAATGTTTCATAACGTTACGAGATGAACCTCCAAACACCTTAGGGCTGAAAAGATTGTTCTTTAGGATTACTTATCATTAACAGGTTGAAGTGCTTTAGGTAATGTACTTTTATATTTAATTCCTCATCAGAATTAGTTAATATTTTGTTTGTCGTCTTTTCAAATTCAATAAACCATTTTGTAGATTTTTAGTCAGTTCAGTTTAACTTTCATAGTTCAAAACAGAACTTGTTTAAACACTTAATAATATATGAACCAAAAAATTCCACGTGTTTTTGCAAAAATACGTATGCTGCATGCACTGGTTGCTTACCTATAATACGGTTATCAACTTAGTTGGTGACAGAACATTTCAAAAATAAGAAATATTTTTGTTGTCGCCGCTGATGTACATCGTTATTAATCGATTGTTCACTTTGACTAAACAAGAAATGATGTGAAAACTTCCAGGGCAAATTATATTAAATTATGTATGTTTAAGTAATTGCTATTTATATAATTATGAGTTCTCAGCAACTGTTCAATTTTTTTGCTCTTTTAAACCATTCAATTAAATCCGATATTGTAATAAATGTGCATTAATTATATTTTCGTTATACTGACTTCATTATTCCATCATAAAAACAAGTGACCAATTTTCAACTTCATTTTCAGTGAGGTAAAAAAATGACATAAATAGAATTTTCATATATTTGAAATCACTGATAACAGCATATTTGAATAAAAACTGTTAATCTAAAAAGCCTATCTCGAAGCTTCTAAATAAATCCAAAATAAATCTTCATATTGTTAATTTGAAATGTTTTTCTCTTTCCAGAAATCCACGTGTGGAGTGTCATAATAACGCCATACCTCGTATGGATTTAACAAAATGGGCAGATGTCAATCAATATAAAAAATAAAGAATAGTTAATTCTTTGCGCAACATGTTGATCAGTACATGACTATATTTCTATCCTATTCTTTAATGTACAATTTTAAATTTTAAAGCAATGGGGTAATACATTTAATTATATTGTATCTTTTATCTACATCTACCAAGTCTAACTAACAAACTCAACTATTGACGTACATTACCTCACATCACATTGAAATTTGGTAAAACGTCTTTAATATGTTGAAATTTCTTGTGTACATAGGCCGCTGTCTACAATATCCAGAATTACTAATTATAGAATAACAAAATATAAAAAGTAAGCATTCATCTACTGTTAAAATTTAACGTTAAACCTTCTCTCGTGTTAAATATTGCACGTGCGATTTAAGAAAATGTCCAGGTGACGTTAAAATGCTCCAAATATTTTTAAAAATCGTATTTTTAAAACTTTAAGAAAGAGGTAGTATCAAGCAGTTGTTTCCATACTGGCTAATATCATCAACATTATTTACATATACTTTAAATTAATCATAACTTTCTAATAATTAGTTTGAAATATAAAGCTTAATATAATAAAAATGGTAATTTTAATACATTTTGGACCTGCACTGGAAAGTTAACGTATTGATCTTATATATCAATAAGTAAGTAGCTCTTTTCAAGTTTTCTTTTAATATTTTTTTTTAGAATTAGTTTACATTTTAAGTTGTCCAACGTCTAGATTATGAGAAAGTTTGAATACTCAACGTAATGTATTTTTGTATGATGCGCATCGTCTTTTAAGACTGCACAATGAATTTTGTAAATAATTGTATATTTATGACATTCCACTTCCATTAGTTTTGTACTCGTGAAGCTTTGATAGCCAAACAAACCATTAACAAAATAAAATAATTTTGTATATATTTCTGACTGTATATCATTGTTTGTTTTTTGTTGTTCTTTTTTCTTTTGTGGCAAAGCTATAAAGTTTACCTTTTGCCCACCCTAATTTTGAACTGCTGGCCACAGGGAAGACAATTGGCCGCCAGAACTTACTGCCGAGACTCTCTACCAGAGAATAGTAGGCTTGGCAGTCATAATATAACCCTTGAAGCTGGAAGGGACGAACATGTTTGGGCAGTGTTTCGATCCCGACCGTCATAACCATCACGTTAAACTTTCTGAAGAGAAAATTGTATACACACAGGGACGTAGATCCTGGGAAGATGGGTGGGATACATCATCCCTTCATTTTAGGTAGAGGTATGATTCATACAATCATCCCCCTCTATAGTTGGGTCTGTTGAATTGTTTTATTGCATCACAGGCCTACAAAAAGTAAAATTTTCATCACAACAGATTGAACAGGGTATAAAATTCGAAAATATTACTTCCAAGCTTAAACTCTTGTCATCTAGTTCTGGCAGGCCATTTGTAGCTTGTAGCTGCATCAATCTTATGTGTATATTGTGCGGTTTTCCTACGCCATTTGTTCTTATGTATTTCCAACCGGTTTTATTGTCGAGTGCCTCACTCTCCTTAGTTGCAAAAGCCCCTGACCATAGTGTACAGTTAACGACAGGTTCGGACCGCTCCGATCCAGACGCGCCCTACATCACCCCCTCCGCTCCCTTTTGTCTGAGCCTCGATTTTACAACAGGGCTCATTAGATCTTTGTTTGTGGCCCTCACTAATCCATGAAATTTCAGATTATCACAGCCCTCTAATAAAGTGCTGGTGCTTCATGGTAAAAGAACAATATATTCTCTAATCATAGATAGTAAAAATATTGTATTTTCTTGTATAATTAGAACACAAAATGAGCGGTTTTCAATTGTATTACTAGTTTTTGTTTAGGTGTTTTTATTTAATGGACGTATTTGTAGACATTATATCACAATCTGTTTGCCTTTTGATTAGCTTTAACAGGAATATAATATATTTGTAATTGTTTAAGTATTTCTCGATAAACTTGCAATTACTTGTGATATAACTAGCACACATTATTGTCCCAGCGATGCCCAGGCAGTCAGTCGGTGATGTCGAGAAACCCACTTGTTGAGAATTTTATATGCAAAAACGAACCCAAACGAGCCGTTTTTGCATATAAAAAAAAAAGGCAGTCAGTCGGCTCGGTAGTCACTGTGAGGTTCGACTTAGATACATTGTACAGTTCAGTCCTACTTCCATTTTGTTCTTTCTTCGTTCGTTCTACGTTAGAGTTTTTCAATAAAGACTATATTTTAGCCTGTTGAGTCATCTAGGTTTGTTTTGTTTTTGTTTTTTGGAATTTCACACAAAGCTACTCGAGGGCTATTTGTGCTAGCCGTCCCTAATTTTGCAGTGTAAGACTAGAGGGAAGGCAGCTAGTCATCACCACCCACCGCCAACTCTTGGGCTACTCTTTAACCAACGAATAGTGGGATTGACCGTAACATTATACACCCCCACGGCTAAGAGGGCGAGCATGTTTAGCGCGACGCGGGCGCGAACCCGCGACCCTCGGATTACGAGTGCACGCCTTAACGCGCTCGGCCATGCCAGGCCTGAGTCATCTAGGAAACAGATTCCAATTATGACAAGCAAGTGTTTGAAACTTTCCGATATTAGACAGTTCTGCAAGCCAGTTACTAGTACAAGTGACAATGTAGATGCAGATAATCCAAAAACCTTAAGCAAAGGAATAGAAACTTGCCATACAGAGGAAATACCATGTTCATTAGTGTTACGTTTTTCTATGTTTTAAGTAGACTGAACGCAACAGAAAGTCACAGATAACAGCTTGTATAATTTATTATAATAAACTAAATGTATATATAACAGATATAACGTTAATTATATATTAACCATGACAGACATTCAGTTTTAACATTCAAAATCAATTACAACACAAAATGGTACTGGCCTGTATCTAATATAATGATCTAGAATGAAAGTCCAGAAACAATTTACAGTTCAATAATTTTGATGACGTTCCTTATACGATGAATGTCCCTTGTTTTCAAATTTGCCTCGGTTTCCCTTAAACAGTCCCGTACGTGTCGATCGTCAGAACAACCAGTAATTCAAATGAATCGCAAAGCTTGATGAAACAAAATCACAGTTTCTGTAGATCTAGCTCTGGTCAAAAAGTTAAGTTGAATAACCACACAGCAAACGTTGGAAACTTCTCGAACAAAGACACTACTTCTTGAATTAAATATAAACTAATGACTGACTCTTCTTCTTTTGAATAATTCTAATGTCTGACTCCTTTCTTCCTTCTTATCGCCGTCTGTTTATATATATTATTAGGACTCTTTTCTCGAATATTCACCGGAAATTCCACAGAGTAATCTGCGCATGTATGTTTTTGCACGAGACTCTACGTCTAGACGCTAGGCCGCCAAACATTTCCATTTATAGTCATATATTTGATCTACCTAATTCTAGAATGTTCTAAATGTTATTTTATACGAAGAACAACGTATTTCACTGTCTAAGCCTTGAAACAGTAATACAAATATGGAAATATAAATAATAGAAATGAAAATTTAAACACAACACGACATGTTGTCGTTTACAAAATATTTACACGACATTTACATAACAATTAGAGGACGAATCTGAAAATGCTTGTGCAACTGTTGCACATCATGAACCACCAGATAGCTGTGAAATAAGTTTGTGCAGTAATGAAAAATCTGACACTCCACAGATACAGTGTGAAAAATAATATCATCCAGACGCACAACTAATACCACGACAGAAAGCAAAATCTCAAAATATCAACTTCCAGGGCAAGTGGTTTGATGAGTTCCCATGGCTGCATTCCGACAATCAGAGTCAAAAAATCATATGCTTTCATTGTGCCAAGGCGAAAAATAGAGGCCTTTTTACAGAGAAAATTGGAGAGGCCAGTGGAGTATACCATATCCACCTATTTTTGCAACTAAAAAAAGGCAAAACAGAAATTCAACGAACACCAATCCTCTTCTTAGCACAGATTCGCTATATCTCCCAAAGGTTCACTTGGTGTAACTCTAGTTACTGTCCAGCTACTTGATGGAAAAAATAAGCAGCAGAAAGAATGCCAAAGAAGTCTAGCCAAAATATTCTGAAGTTTACGTTTCTTACTGCGTCAAGGTTTAGCATTACGTGGACATACTGATACGGAGAGGAACTTCCTGCAGTTAATGAAGCTCCTGGAAGAGGAAGATCCTGAACTGACGGCCTGCTTGTCAAAGAAAACCACATTCACATCACCCCAGTCTCAGAATGAAATAACTGAGATGTTCAGCCATCAAGTACTGAGGAAAATAGCACACAAAGTGCAGCAGGGTAAAATATTTGCATTAATGGTTGATGGCACTGAAGATGTTACAGGTGCCGAACAGAAAGCAATACATCGATGAGAACCTTGACGTTCATGAGACATTTCTTGGTTTGTACAGTGTTTCCAATAAAACTAATGAAACAATATCCTCGACTATATTTGATGTACTGACGAGATTCAATTTACCACTGTCAGGATTAAGAGCACAAACTTATGATGGAGCCGCTAACATGCGTACATGCGTACAGTTGATGCCAGGCAAAAATAAAAGAGAAGCAACCGTTAGCTTTGTGTTTTCACTGCGAAGCACACAAGGCTAATTTAATTGTGCAACATGCAGTTAAAACTTGTGAATGTGTTCGAGGTTCCATCCAGCGGGTACATGAACTTGGTGACTTGCTTCATAGAGTACAAGACAATCTTTGAAAATATTGTATCGTCAGACAGCCACAATGGTCCAGTTAAATACATCCGCCCACTGTGTCCAACACGCTAGTTGTGCCACCTATCGGCAATTACATGTGCTAATGATCACTGCAGTGACATTGTTGGTTCTTTGTCTGAATTAGCAAATGAAAAATCAGATGTAGCAGTGAAAGCACGAGGTCTGCTGCACAGATTGGACAAAGGAAAGACAGTTTTAGGATTCTTGATGGCTCATCATCCATTAGCTGCATTAGAGGAACTAAACCGTGCATTCCAAGCAAAATCAGCGACAGTGTCTGGCATGACTGAAGTATCTGCAATGACAGTTTTGCAATTGCGGGTATTGCGAACAAAGGAAAAGTACAAGATATTTGATGAAGCTGAGAAAGAGGTAACTTCCCTAGATCTGGTGCCTATTGAACTACCACGCATTCGCAGACCCCCAGAAGGATCACAGGTAATGACACAGCACACCATTCTGCAATAGCAAGAGATTACTATCGAAACCAATATTTTGAATCTGTGAACACTCATATAACATCTGAATACTAGATTCAATGCAGAGAACAATGACTTCAGGCAATATCTGGCATTTGTGAACATGATCACATCTGCCAAGATTGACAACTAGTTTGTAAACTTGTATCCAAAAGTTTCTGCACAACGGCTCGAGTTTCAGTCGCCACATTCAAAGAAACAACAAAAGCAGTATCTCTGAAAGATGGGAAGGATTCTTACTGTAAAATGCATGAAACAAGCCAGCAGATGTTTAATGAAGTGTTTCTTCTCACGAAAATTTTGCTTAAATGTCCAGTATCCAGCTGCGAATGTGAACACAGCTTTTCTGCATTAACA
Source organism: Carcinoscorpius rotundicauda (assembly GCA_011833715.1). NCBI lineage: Eukaryota > Metazoa > Arthropoda > Merostomata > Xiphosura > Limulidae > Carcinoscorpius > Carcinoscorpius rotundicauda. The sequence goes on from CM022393.1 coordinate 109,127,995, forward strand.
CAATTGAAGACGTGGTTAAGGCCAACTTTGTCTCAATGTCGCCTCAACCATGTGGCAGTTTGTCACACTCACAAAGATGAGGTCGCCAAGATAAATAAAGAATTCAAAAACAGATCATCACAAAGAAGGTCTACGTTTCGACTTGATGCTCTTGTAATTAACTAATATAAAATTGATATTTCAAAATAATTAACAAGTAAAATATTTTACAAGTAGCTAATCAACCTACAAGTTAAGAATAAACGTTTTTTTTTTTTTAAATTCAACTTTCCAAACAATTTAATTTAATTTACAAGATAGAAAATTAAGTTTTTTTAGTGGAACTCCTCACCTTCCGAAGTTAATATTAAACATTAAGCTCTCTGAGTGCAGCTTCTCAGCTTAATCAAGTAACAATGTTAAGTGGAACTTGTTAGTTTTCAAATAGTGGGTAATGAGTCACTACCAGGTTTTCAACTTAATTCGTAGACTGATAGTAAAAGGGTTTATGAGACCAATTATTAACAAGGTTGTGTGGAACAACCCCAGTTTTTAATTTAAAACAAAATAACATGCTTTTAAATATCTTTCATTTCTTTCCACAATACAGCCAAATTGTTTCTTGCCATTTGAATTTTTAAATTCCCATCTAACTTGCAGAGGCGAAATAACATCCATGAGGGCTTTGTACATAACAAGACATGATTGCAAGTTTTTCCATCACTTTTTATACTAGGTATCATTTCGTCACATTTTTCTACAAAAAATGTCACAACTCTCTTGCTGCAAGATTTATCTCTGCTTATCAGGTCTTTCTACTAAGGAATGGTATAATGGATAAGAAACTGTTTGTATTTTCTATGTATTGCAAACTGAATACCATTGCCTGAGATACAGCCTAAACTTGAATTAGTCCTATGCATGCTTCACAATATTGTACATTGATTATGAAACTGTTATACCATAGGAATAGAGCAAATTATTAGTTACCAAACAATTTAAAATCATCTACAAAGTGCACCCTCAACCAACTTTGTTTATTCCATTATATGAGATCTGGTGACCATTCCAGTTATTTATTTTAATTCCCTCTCCTAAGAATTGAATTTCTAATATTTGTTCAGTCCATTTATGCTAATGTGTACATTGCTGTTCTGGAGGTAACATTCATGCCTTTGTTTATGTACAGAAAAGATATTGGTAAGATTTTTACTGAATTATTGTATATTATTATGTAAAGAGAACACATCCCTAGTTTATTAACCTCACTTTTGAAGAATTTGGACATCCTACTACAACTGCTTCTATAATTAACAATAATGGGTTCACATATTCTCTTTATCTCATGGAATAGCCTTCTCCAGTCAAAACTTTTATTTCTACGTTTGTCATGTACCATATCTGTATTTGGATCCTAAATGGTTTCCACAGGTTACTGCTAAGCATATTAAAAATACATACCTTTAAATTTGAAGTTCAAGATCTTTAAGTATAGGAAAATATATTATTAAAATTATCTGAACTCATTTTTCTTACAGAGTTAACTTATTATGCATGAACATGTTTTATGAGTTTATCTTTATTTATATTGCTCCATCACATATTTGGAATCATGTTATTCCTCATGCTTGTATCTGGTAGTAATTTCATAAAGAAAAATTAACATTTTTCTAAACTGAAAAGTATCCACTGTAACCACATCTCATAAAAATCCCACTTTTCTCTACATATCAACATGCAACAACTCTCCACCAATAGAAGTATGACAATACTCCTATAGGAACTAGCATCCTCTCTAATCATGCATTTGTTAATCACTTCAAGACTGGTTAAAACTACTTGAGTCAAATCACACTGACAGTGGGAGTGACAGATGAGAAGAGTAATAAAAGAAAAGTATCTATTGGAAATGCATTTTCAGAGTAGAAAAATGTAAACTACCAACACAATATCGTACCTCCTCTCACAAAAACTAGTGGAGGGTCAGTGACAATTTGATCCTTCTTCAAAAAAATGTCTTAAAGAAGATCACGAGGTGCATTAAGAAATGAAAAACATCACATCTTCAGGAAAGTACACCACTTCTGATCCAATTAAACTCTTCATCCTTTAGGAAAATGTCAAACAAACCTGAAGTGCATAAAAAAGAAGGGCCTCAAAAAATTTTGGCAGGAAAAGGGCTCCAGATGTTGAGTGGCTTGGACACAACAGACTGTAAATTGGAGTTTAAACTTAATAAACACTTCAAAGAATCTGGCATCATACGTAGAAAATGATCTTACACTTTCATCTCAAAAATGGTTATTGGATGGAAATATGAGCAAGAGTACCAAGAACCTGACTCTGGATATGCACACCTCAAATACACCCAACACTGGATCCACCAGGAAATGACATCCAGCAGACGGTAGGACATAAGAAGAGCTTGGTAGGAGTTCATTTCCAGTCCAAAACCTGGTGTTAGTGGAAATGTTACATCAGTCCACAGCAGTAAAAGGGAATCCATCCTTACATATGCAAAAAAAATAAAGGAGAGAGTAGATAATAAAAATAATTTGTGACTCTCCATAAAAAAATAGAAAAAACACCAGTAATTGAATTAGAAAAATACACACAAAAAACATGAATATAATTAAATCATGTGCAAAAACAAACATACATTCACAATAAAGCTGCCAATACAGTTGCAATTAACAAATACACGATCAGAAAGGGTGCTAATTACAACAGGAGTGTAGCACTACCACTGGTGGAGGGTTTCTGTATGCAGAAAGAAGTAGTTGTTGCAAGGCTAGTGTGCCAACAGATGGCAGTACTATTTGAGAAATATAATATATTGTACTGGAATCAACACTTGGATATGTAATTATTATTCAAACATTTGTGAGTTTTGCAAAGTTTAGTTATAAATGAAATTTTAAACAAAAATTCAGTCATGCTATGTAATAACAAATTAATCTTAAAAATGCATAATTTTCTCACAAATTTCTCAAGTATTATTGAGTTACACTTGACTCGTTTTCTCAGAATTTGTACTAAGTATCTTTTAGACTAAAGTTTTAAATAAAATGTAGCTATTTTTAATTACACTTAACTTTATTCAGGCCACTTGTCACACAATTTATACTTCATAGAAATTTAAGTTATAAAAAAAATAGAGTGGATTAACATATAACAGTTTAAGTTTTCTGCTAGTTAATTAAAGTTACATTTTTTGTAAAAGTGAAACTGGTAAACCTTCAGAGCTTAATAATTGCTGTTATTGTACAATTGAAAAAAGTTAAATGTAAATCTGTTACTCACTTTTCAAGCTTATTTTAAAATTGCATTTTCATTAAACCCTGAAAAATGCATACATTTAAATTCAGAACTTAGAATCTTTAAATCTATTACTGTCTAATAAAATCAAATTTCTTAATTTTTTAAATGAACAAAATATCATCCACGATGTACAAAATAAGCCGAGTACACCACAGAAATACCAAATCTCTAAAACTTAATGTCTAGAGTGCATCTGAACTTGTGAAAACAAATATTAGTTTCAATTTAATAATGTATATTATAAAAACACAGTATTTCAAATATTATCTGTTAAGGATACTGAATCACAAATTATAACAGTATATTAATGTATAGTTTTGTTGATGCTAATATTTAGTTGTTTTTTAAGACATACCAAACACAGAGGCCACTCAATTTTGAGTTACTCTAGCACAAAACCTAGCAAGTGTTTACACTCCTGAAACAAAATGTTTTTCATACCAATCTTATTCCATATATTTTTGATAATACATCATTTCTGCATTATCCTTTACAAAATGTGTTTTATACAAAAAACATGGTTTAAAAATAAATATTTGCTGCATATTTTGCATAAACAAAAATATGAAAATATTCAGTTATTTTATTTCAGTTTTGTATCCAGAACACGTTTATTTTGTTCTAGTTACATTTTAATCAGTACACAAAGTAATAATCCTATAACCCTGTTGATCAGGAAAGAACATCAATACAGTCAAGGTTTACTGGCTGGAAGTCAACTCTGTTAAAACACAAACTGTGGCACTTCTTCCTTTTTGAAATTCTTGCTTCTTTATCTTAGAAACACTTCTAAATTAAAATGGAATTTTTCTGGTAAAATACCACACACTGTATCATAACATCTTTTGTTAAAATTACAATTCTAGTCTTGGAGGTATGCAGTAGGTATTATTTGCATTTAGAAATGCCTATATATGCATTTTTGTTTTTTCATTCAGTACCAGTAGCAAAAAAAAAAAGGAAGTACAAATACAACCTATACTCTCTCACCCTGTGTTATGTAAATATCATGTAAATGTTGTTGAGAGTGTTATGTAAATGTTATGTAAACGACAACCATGTCGAGTGTTATGTAAATGTCATGTAAATATCATATAACGTCGTATTTGAATTCCCAGATTTATTATTTATAATTCTATATTTATATTATTGTTTCGAGGTTTAAATCAGTGAAATTTAAAATAACATTTTAGAATTAATTAAAATTCATTTAGAAATTTTTAAAACTAAATAGATTGATCACTTGTATTGGCCTGGTGTTTGTACTGTGGAATTCTGGGAAGTTACGCGATATAGTATATAAACAGATGGCGATGCGAGAGAAGAAATCATCCACTTTTACTCGGGTCAAGAAGTAAGTCATCCATTTTATTCGAATCAGGAAGTTTGTCTTGTTTGAGAAAGTTTAAACTGAAATTGTGAATAGAGCTAGATCGACTAAAGCGGTGAAAAATTTTATTCCGTCAACCTTTACAATTCAGTCGGATTACGGATTATATCGAAAGTCAATAGGAATTGGACTGTGAACTTTTGATTGAAATTACCCATTCAAACTTCGAAAATTTCTCCGTGGGAATGAATTCAACGCCTAGATTAGAACTTTGGATTTCGGATTTGGACACTTATCCTGGATCATATTATTAAGCACAGGCCAGTACTTTTTTGTATTGAAAGTTGTTTTGATGGTTGAAATTGGGTATCTGTTATTGCCATTGGATAATATATTTTGTGTATATCACATAAGTAGATAATTATAATAAATTATACAAGCTGCTATCTGTCTTTCTGTTGCGTTCAGTCAACATAAAAACGTAACACCCTGTCACTACACAATTCAAGTCACAATTTGGTCAGTATGTTAAAGTTATTACTGACCAGTCTGATTATCTCTTTGATCTGATCTTCTGACCTAGAGTAAAATAAAAGAAACATAATGTCAAAAATATTTGAAATAAAGAAAAATTGCCTTTAAAATACTTTGCTAAAAATCTCTATCATTGAATAATTTATTATATGTTAAGTTGTCAACTGTTAAATGTTCTTCATAATTACTTTAAAAAAAAATGAATACCTTCCTTCTACATACTGCCAACTGGAGAGTGACATTTTCCATGTACAATGTTCCTTTTGGTCATATTATGTGCAACAAAGGTTCATTCTTGACAGAGCAGCAAGAGATACACACATACAAAGGTACCATTTAATGAAAAATTATATCTATCTTGTGTAGGATATACTCTTTGCCCATTAGAAGCAGTAGAGTTAAAAGCATTGTAAAAATGAACTCCTGTATGGTGCTCAAGTGACATACAGGTGAGCAGAATGTAATTACTTCCCAACTAGCCTGTATATCTTCAGCATTTGACAAAACATCTATGTAGAGTATAGCTAGAGCAGTATGTCAAGCCATGCAGTATGCAAGAAATACCTACTTCTCAAGAAGAACAGATCTATTTCACTGGCATAACTAAAGAAATTTTCTATTATCTTCATAACATCTCGCACTGATGTGAACATAAAACAAGTTATCACAAACAGGAAAAGTAGACACTAGCCATGTGAAAGGCAGCATCACATCTGTACTATAAGTTGTTTTTCTTTTGTGTTATTTTCATGAAATGTGACCTGGAGAATAAAATATATATACTTCTAAAGAAGTCTTATGGAAAACTGAATCTTAACAGGGGGTACTTAACAGGGACATCTGGGCTTAACACTATGGTATATCTCACTTGATGCAGATTTTGGAAGCAAAGTCTGTGTAAGACAACATCAGCTACATGATGAGTTCTATCATCTCCAATACATAGTACTATATGAATACATGTATAGGCAAATCAAACCACAATGTGATATAATTAATAAGGCAATTATTAATTGCCTTAAGAGACAGTCTACATCACTGTCTGCAAGATATCATGCAACAGATGTCAACAGCTAGATGCATGAAATAATGACAAAGTTAATGGTAAGTGGCATAAAAATGGATGAATAAACAGGTAAGATGAGTTCTTTAATCAACCAGTCAAAGTGTAAGAAGAAAGGTTACAAGAAAAGACAATGGCAATTACCTTGAAAGAAAGTAGTATGAGCAAGATCACAATGAATTGCACTAACAGGACAAAGAAGACAATCATTGTTGGAACAATCAATGCTTCATCAATCTATGTTGACAACTGAATGAGCCAGGGTGAAAATACTTATCATTTTTAGAATTCCCATATACTTGTATTAAGGGCTTGTATCATAAGGGTTGTACTTGAACGAACACATACTGGTCAAATTTAGGGTCTGAAATAACTGTTATGGCACCCCATGCAGTGTTTTAACTATATAGGAAGTTAGCATATGGTACTTGTATAAAGCATAAGCATATTTAAATGTTGATACCTGCTAGCTGATAAAAAAAAAAAAAAAAAAAGGAAAATATATTTTAAAGGAATGATGATATAATGAACATGAACCCAAAGGTCTAAAAGGTGGACATGATAATACATGGAGAAACACTGTGAAATCACAATTAGAATCATGAAAAGGGGCAATGAAGATGAATAATCTGAAATGATTTAAAAAATAATGACAAAACCCAGATCTCAAAATTGTTTCTTCTCTTAAAAAAACAAAAGTATCTAATAACACAGCTATATAACAAATGAATATGCCAAACCTTTGTCAAATAACCATGTCCAAAATTGAGATGTGGCAGGGTGGAATATAAAGGGTAAAACACACATCTGATAGACCACTTACAAAAGTAAACCATTTCCTTTGATAAACTTCCAATAAAGAATGTTGAATGGAATATGTTAATAATGGCATAACTTAAAACAACAATACCTGATGTTATGCAATGGACCTCAAAACAGCCATAACAGTCTCTCTCTCTCTCTCTCTGTGTGTCTGTCTGTCTCTCTCTCTCTCTGTGTCTGTCTGTCTCTCTCTCTCTCTCTCTCTGTGTGTCTGTCTGTCTCTCTCTCTCTCTCTCTCTGTGTGTCTGTCTGTCTCTCTCTCTCTCTCTCTCTGTGTCTGTCTGTCTCTCTCTCTCTCTGTGTCTGTCTGTCTCTCTCTCTCTCTCTGTGTCTGTCTGTCTCTCTCTCTGTGTGTCTGTCTGTCTCTCTCTTTCTGTGTGTTTGTCTGTCTCTCTCTCTGTGTGTGTGTCTGTTGGAACATGACAAGCAAAAATATCAATTTGGTGTTTGTGTGCAGAAAAGAGAAGATCCACTAATCAAAAACAAAGATACCTGAAGTGAGTGCCTCCTCGCTCTGAATTGTATGTGAAATTGCCCAAATAATGCATAACCACTTTCCCTCACAACAATTCAAAACCATGAGCCACAACGTGTTGAAATTCTGAAAGTTCTAAGTGAAAGATGTGGAGAAAAACTTCCTCTACTATCTAACATCCCTTGAATTTCCAATTGTCTGTACAAGCACCACAGCCCAGAAGAAAAACATCTTTAAACAAATGTATCCCTAGCCATGTTGTGTTGTCCCTGTTCAATTTTCAATCCAAATCCAGCAAACTATGATCTGACAGCCTGACAGCACAATCCAGCACCTCTGTGCAAATGTTATAACCATTGAAGGGCCCTTATATGGTTCCAACCTAAAGAAATATGTGATTACAAGGACGCCCACATCCCCAAAAGAGACGGAACTGTGCATGATGGTGGAGAAGGAAATAACTGTAACTGAAGAACTACAAACTCCATAGCCTGAAAATACAGAGAAGAAAGTTGGACCCTACTTAATATATAATTGATAAAAAAAAAACCTAAATGGATGAGGTACTGTATAAGAGTAAGAAAATACACCTTTTATTTGATAAAAAACCAAATCTCACATCTTCTAATAACAGAATTTGAGTATACAGTTCTGGCAAATAATGGGAAGGGCAAGAAGAAGCCTGTCATCCATGTGAAGGTAAGTGAAAGTCAAAGGAGTAAAGGTGATTATGGAAAGCTCTGACTAGCCAGTAAAAAGTGTGTGGAGCAGATATGAAGCCAAACTGTACAGCACAAAAACAAACATCCTAATTTTTATGCACAAAACAGAGATAACACCTTGAATACTTGGTGATCAGGATATGAATGTAGACAGCTGAAATGTTAAATTTTCTTATCCATAGTCTGGTTGAAAACAGGGACCAAAGGAAAAGAAACAACTCCATTGTAAACACTAAGAAGGCAGGAGGATGTGGCTGAGATGAGGAAGGTCAATGAATAGTAACCAACTGCTCATCTTTTATAGTACTACAAACAGCCAATAGTAAAAATCCTCGATAGAGGATGTGATGCACTCTAGGTCTTCATTTTTTTCAAAAGATCCTAGATGGCTTGTGCTTCATGATTGGAAGCAAGAGGGTCCATGGGAAGCATAAAGTCAACTGGTATAAGAGCCAGAGAAAGGGGAAACATGAACTGAATGACCAACTGTATATGTCTCCCATACTGACTCAAATGCCTTGAGAAGATACCCCCCACAAGGTTGTTACTGATGCCAAAACCTGCATAGGAGCAATGATGGTAAGGTGGAAAATGATCCAATGGATCATAACATCGAAGCATGAAGTCTATAAACTTGAATGGGAGATGCTGTAAACTGTCATGAACAAAAATTGTGGAATAGTGAAGAAGCCAGCATTGAAAGTGAAGAGTGCAGACAAGCCACATCTACTCAAGATTTCATGGCATCTGGAATTTTCACAAAAATAGACTGTCTGAAAAAAAGAAGCTTTTCTGAAATATTTAAAAACCAATGTAGGAAGGTGAATTCCCTGGTACTGTGTAATGGGCTTCATAAAATAACCCAGCAACAAACCAATCAACTTAACAAGTTCAGACTAGAAGCCAATAACCTAACCAATTTGAAAGTCAATAAATTAATAAGATACTCAAAAATTTACCATGGGATCTATGACAAACCTCAGACAACAGTTTCAAAGATGATTAAAATACAAAGCTGTTGTATGTAACAAACACATTTTGGAAAACTGAGATTGATTAAGATGAATAGCAGCATCTTGTCTAGCCTCAGACAGAAAGCAGAGGGTCTAAGCTCTAAGTCTAAACAAAGATTCTCCAGGCTACAGAAAGCCAAGACATGCTGATCCAATAAACAAAATGAACAAAGCATGTCAAAACCATCCCTCAAGTGATCTGCAAATCTCCTTGTAAATTCATCTGTGTTTGGCAAAGGTGGGAGGACCATGTGATTAGATGAACTAATTTCTCCCAATAAGGAAGGTGAAGATACATAAGCCACAAGTTGGTTGGTTGGTGTTTGACGGCACAGAGCAACTATGCTATTTACACCAAACAATTGGTAAAAAAAATTAAAATAAAATCATTAAAATTCATAAAAGGAATCATGTTAAAATTAAATAAAGTCCAATTCTTGAATTACAAACTTAAATAAAATTAAAAAGGCTAATGGCCCTTAAAAAACTAAAAACATTCTTAAGGTGGACAGTATCACTATCACCTATGACACTGTCCAGTGTAGGAATAAACCTGTGGACAAAATTTCTAAAATGCTGCTGTCATTCAGAATCGTAATAATGGCACAACAGTAAAATGTATGATGAATTAAAAAACTGTGGCCAAGGCATAGTCTACTTCAGTCAACTTCTTTCACATCCTTAGAGAAACAAGACAGCCAAAGTCCCAAAGCAGGTTTTATCTGGAAAAGCTTGTTATCTTGTTGCTCACTCCAAGTTGACTGCTAACTGGCACAGAGTCAAGCCTTGAATACAGAACTGTAGTCCATGTATGAGACAGGTATGTTAACAATAGTACCAGAGCAGACAGACTTAGCTGCAGTGTTAGTGAGCTCATTCCTGTGAATACCAATGTAGTCTGGTAACCAGAAGAACTGAATAGAAGTAGATGTTAAAGAAAAATAAACCAGTCCACCCAAATTCATGCCTAGCTGTCTGAGCAAACAAAGATGCTGGAAAGTAGAGTCTAAATTCTCACTAACCCATCATTGATCTCCCACAAACTCACCCTCAGAATCAACAGGAAAAGAAACATCAGACCATATTTAAATGTAAAATTCTACCACTGCATATAAGAAACTGTATGTCTAACACAGAAGTGGGGTTCCCCTTGATGGCATTAGAGTAACATTAGACTTATAAGGTGGTACAAGAGGGGCATCAGGTGACTCCAAGTTTGAGAAGGGAAGTTGAGCATCCACATCTGAAAAACATCAACAACAACAAAAGTTATGATAAAAATCAGAAAAATAAACAATGAACTTAAGTCCCTCAAAAATATTAACATTAGACTGTCTTCATACTTTTTGTCATTGAGAAAAAAGCAAATGAAAGAGAAATAACAGAGAGTTTGTATATAGGTTATGTATAGAGGGTGGACAGTAATAAGATTAAAATTGTTAGGAGCTTTATAGTGGGATATAAAGACTGAAGTAAGTGATGCAGAATTCACACCAATGCTTGGATGGACAAATGGAACCCTTCATCAGGATAAAGTTAGAGTAAGAGTGAAGATATGTTTTGGAAATGAAAAGTTTTTCTTGAACAGATTTGACTATTTATGTAGGGACTTTTGCATGATTTTATGTATTTATCCCAACCTTGTTTATAAATTATGACATTGCCAACCCAACATTCATCCTTATTTTTTTCAAAATATTTATTTTTGGGGAGAAATATTTAGGTTTAATACTCAAATTTGAACAGGGCATTTAATTTATTGTACTTAGTGTTAGAATATTGCAGGTAGTTAATTTATTTTTAATTTTTAAGCTATTTGAGCATGTGCAATTGTATAAGTTTTTAGCAGCTAAAAATATACTCTGCACAACTTCTTATCAGAAATTCTGATAATGCAAAATCATAACTATTGTATATATATATATAATTGAGAAAGTTCCAATGATTCTATACAATTTGTTCCTCAAACATTTCTTAACAAAGCTGGGTGTAGTGGCAAACCATGATGCTCTCAAAACATATATTTTGTACAAGATTTTTTTTGTGAAATTAAACACCATGTTTATTAACCATTTATTGCTACACAACATTATACACCAATTAGAACACAGGAGAAACAAATGGTTTATTCAAAGTAATCTCCTTCCAGTTTTACTGATATTAAACCTTTGAGCCAGTATGAAAAATAATGTCATGTATTAAACTTAATTAAATTAGTATGAATAAATAGATACACATAATTTCAGCCATATGTTTTTTATTTAACCAACACAAAATAATTACAATTTGGAAATTTGTTGATGGTATTTTTTATTTTCTTTAAAAGAATAAGGAGCTTTGCACCTTATTGCCTGATACATTGAATGATACAGAACAATTTAATCACAGATAACCAGACTTAATTACTTTATCTAACATACATACAGAAATTTTTTAAAGATTTTAGGCCACTAAGAAAGACTGTTTACAAATTATCCTTTCTTGATTTGTTAAACATTCTTTAACTTTTTTCACTAACTTGTGATCTCCGTTGTTCATCATCTTGACGCTCTTCATAATGGAGAAAATCATCAAAAATGGAAGTGTTGTGGTGGTAGTTGTGAATTATTTTCAGCACTTGTGTTCCCCTTTCTGCTGGAACTTCCTGAGTGTCACTAGAGTTTGTAACAGGTTTGTTTTCATTATTTTTTAGTCTTATGTAACAAAGCTGCGAGTTTGGCACAACTTTTACATAGATCCAACTGACTTTAAACTGACCCTTCCATTTATTCTGAGCCCAAATTCAAACAGAAGTATTATAGTCCACTGCAGACATCATCTGAATCATTCCACAGAAATGTCTAGAACCATTAACACTAAAGAACAAACAAACTGGCCCCTTACCCTTCTGTTGTTGAAAAGCAGCATCCAATCTTTTATTACCATGTTCAGTGGAACACCAGACTGAATACTTAATTGATTGGTGAATGTCATCCTTAGAAAATGACTTAATGATGAAGAATCTGGCATCTTTTGGGTTCAAGTCAAACTCTTTTGGGTTGTAATTATTTTCCAGTCTCAGTTTGCTAAGAACTGGGTGTGATATAAGGCCATCAGATTCAAGATGATGTTAATCAACAGTAACATTGCAATTGAATAAAGATTTAAAAAAGTGGTTACATGGCACACCTGTAGGTTCATCTGATGCTTTTCCTCTTTGTAGTTCCCATGGTGAAAGTCTTTTTTGAGTAGAAGGTGTGAGAGTGCTTATTCGATTGCCATCAAGGTCAAAAACATTCTTGCTCTCCCACATACCAATATTCACATGTGAAGAGCAATGTTTATTAGATAATAAGGATGCTGATTAAAATTTCACTTTATTTGGTTTGCTAGCAACAGATGACCATGACAATTTGTTATAGTCATCTAACTGTCCTGAGACCCCTAAGTTGAAAGAATTACAGGCTCGTCTACTAAAGGGAACATTACCTCTGACAGAAGTTAAGTGCAAGTCCATAATCATAAATGAGGCATCAGTTTTTGCCTCTTTGATTGTAAGATTACTCACTCTCTGTTCCAGTTTTGTGAATGAAGATTGGCCTTTGTTCTTTTCAAAGCATTCTTGATTCTGATCTTCTGTATAACTGAGGTCCATATGCTTGTAGGGCATAAATCCAGTGTCTCCCCATGTTGAGTAATCACTCCCAGTTTCAGAGAAGAAATTAAACCCCAGGCCATAACCTGGGAAACAATTCTGTTCAAATAATCCATCTCTGTATGGTGTATGCAGATCATCAGCACTGGACTGACCACTACAACCACTAACAAATGTTACTCTATCTGAACCATTCAAAGTAGCCTCTCCTAAACCACAGTGGTTCATGTAAGGAAATTATATTGTAGCAAAATAACTGGACATAGAAGTAAACTGGTTACCCATGTTTGAATTTGACATGGAGGAGTTAAAAATCTAGAGAAAAAATGTATTAACATAATTACTTTCAAAATAACCATTAATATCACCCTAATGTTATAATAAATTGAATAAATACACACACACTCATTTTAACAACACCACAAAAAAAAATTAAAATAGTAAGAAGTTTTTAATATAACCATTGATTATTTGTTCATTAATTTGGGTAATACAGATCTTGAAAAAAAGGTCCACAGTCAGTAAGATGTTCATTAGCTAGAAAGATACTTCACATTCTGCCATATTAATATTTAATTGGTAATGGTACCTAACTTTAAGTCAGTTCATACAGAAAGTTAGCATTTCCATTATTTGAACACGTGTTCAAGATAAATATTCACTCCTCCAGAGAACTAACGGCCACTGTTACAAAGATTTGTGTGCATGCCCAAAGCCTTAAACGACACACACCCCTAAACATATTAGCATAAAACATGCCAGTCCATGATGCAATGAGAATTAGACTACAGTTCTCCGGAAACATTAAACTCCATAAGCACTTGTGCCTTAAAAAGAGGCTTATTATTAACAAGGCAAAAGAAACACACTGGAAGTGGGAAAAGAGGTTAAAGTTCTGCAATTAGGTAGTATCTTACTGAAATATGTTTTCATTACTTGAAAATGTTAAATTCAAAAGTGATAACCACCTTTCCACAAACATGGGAAGTAAAATTTCATTAAAAAGATTGTGGAGAAAATGGTGCAGATAAAAAACCTAAAAATATTAGCTCCTCTCTGCAAATATAACAACAGAAGCAGAAAGTTCATGAAAAATGTCACCTACTAGTGTTAGTGAACCTAGTGGAATATCACTATATGAGAGATTGTATTCATTTCATGCAGGGAATAATCTTTTGTCTAATAATGGTGATAGAGAAAAAGATGCTCTCAAGGAAGCATCAGCATGGTTCTAAGTGTCACAAAGGTGGGCAAAATGTAGTAATTGCTCAATAGCCCTTACGTCTCAGGCAATCAAAAGAAAATGAATGTGTTGCGCAGTTAGAGCAATAAGTAAGAAATACTTACCACAATAAACAGTTGAAAAGAGAAGTCATCCTAAGGTAAACAAAAGATCAATCCTGTTACACTGATCACCAAAAGTAGTCTGGTTCATAATTCAAAAGGTGGCTTGTACTGTCCTACTAGGTAAGCTTCTCAGCCCTACTTACAACTGAGTTCATCATCTTGGTCTAATACCAGTGGGATTAGATTCATCTAATGGGAAACTCTCTACATTGACTTCCCAGTAGCTTTGAACTGTGAAGCAAGATTTCTCCCTGTGCTCTTCAAGAAGAAAATGGAAAAGAGAAATTTATTTTGAGAAAGTGCTAAAGAGGTACTTGGACCAAATGGTAATAATTGTATCTACATAAGATTTTACACTGATAAATTGTCAAATAAGTTACTGTGACTAAGGATAATAGACAACTGCCATGTGTGAGAGCAGAGCCACATTTAGCGATGTATTTTTTTTTTCATTTATTTATTTTCCAAAAGTATGGCCTGTTAAGCACAATGCATATTTACTGAAAAATCTCAACAGTGGAAATTAAACTGTAGATATTGGCTGAAAATTACTTGTTATTTTCTACTCACTGCAGATTTTGATTGAGAGGAGTATCCTATATGAGATAACCTAAATAACATAAGTATAAATATTATAATAATGTAGTTATGCAGGCATCCAAACAACAACAAAGAACTAAGAGCTTCCTTCTAAAAAACTTCTGTGAATATTGCAGAATGGCAACTGAAGAGAGATGAAAACTGGCAGACAATGAAACTGTAAAATGATGAAAGTAATGTGGCATAAAAGTGTCAGAGGTTATTCACTTTACCATCTGCAAGACCTCACCTAGAATAACTAAAAACAGAAGTTGGATTATCTGACAGGTGGAAACATGAAAAAGGCTTGAAACAAGTTAGTAAAAGCTAAAGATAAAAATTAAAAAAGCTAAGGGAAAAACAGTAGGTTAAAAGAAAGGTTTTGGTTTGGTTTGTCTTGAATTTCGCACAAAACCACACAAGGTTATCAGGGCTAGCCATCTGTAATTTAGCTGTGCAAGACTAGAGGGAAGGGAGCTAGTCATCACCACCCACTGCCAACACTTTTATCAATGAATAGTGGGATTGACAATCACATTATAATGCTCCCACAGCTGAAAGAGTGAGCATGTTTGGTGCAATAGAGATTTGAACCTACAACCCTTAGATTATGAGTTGAGTGTCTTAACCACCTGACCGTGCTGGCCTTAAAGAAAGGTATTAGACTAATCCTGACTCAGACCATCCACAGACAGAACTGCTAAATTCTTGGCTGAAGACCAGAAAAGTGATACCTGGTGAGAAGAAACCAATCTAGTCAAGACAACTGATATACCACCAAGTTCAAAGCTCCCAGGAAAAGACATACTGACAATCAAATATGGTGGTTGTGGTTCCTAAGAAAGTCTAAAGACAAAAAAAAAGAGGCCCATAGAATGAGTACCTTCCTCTAGGCTGATAAAAAAACAGCAAAGAAGTTGCTTTTATGGAACATAACAAAATGATCAGACAGAAGAGAGAGAATATGATGGGAAACTTATAGAGAAACCAACATCATAGAGACTGATATTAAGAGACCCTGAACAGAGTGCAGGTTTCCAAAACCATATCCAACTAGGACGTAGAAACACCTGTAAACAAATGTAACTCTGGGTAAGGTTAAAAAATAAAGATGCCCAGGGTCATACAGGAGTGACTAAGACACTACAACAGCAAGTGGTTAAAAAATGTAAGAAAGGGCACGAGAAAAGAAAGGATATTCAGACATACCTCAGTGATCAACTAGAGTCCACTAAAGAGAATACATAAGGCCACAATCTAAATGAAGGAACCTGATAGAAGTTAGAGTGCCTAAAAGATACATAGCTACTTGCAAAAAAAAGAAATGTTAAGTTTGTAACATGCCCAAAGAGGTAAAGGAAAAAGTCAAGTATGCACTTGAAAACTTTGACTATATGCAATGATCTATAGTGATTTTAAGTGATTATCATATGAATGTGTGTTGTGGTACAAAACTGCACAATGGACCATCTAAAAATCTTTAACTGTAGAACTGTGAGCCTATAAACTAAATATAAACTCATCTGTGAATATCAAGAGTTGACTGAAAATACATAAGGCTGTAGCCAACCTAAAGATCAGGACCCAAAACTGAAAAATCCAACTGTTGGGGACAAATCAGAATGTGAAGACAAACACTCATACAATTAACCCTGATCAACCACAGCCTGGAAATGAACACCTACCTCAAAATTAATAATAATAAAAAAAGATTATTGTTGAATTGAGGGCTAACAAGAGACAGAGCCACATGCAAAAAACAGAAAATATGAGAATTTGGGTAACCTGAGTCTCTATGTATTTAGAAGACTTGTGTTAATTAAAAAACAAAAATACGTAATAAGATACCAATCACTTACCATCATGGAAATATCATAGAAACAAAAGTAAAACTCCAGACTGAGGTTAAGGACTTGGTGTACTGTATTCATAATTTGGAGAGAAGGTGCATCCTCTTCAAGGTGCCAAAGATGCAAAGCAACTGATAAACAAATGTCTTTTGCAAAGAGAGCCCAACGATGTGTGAAATAGAAGAACAGAAAAGCCACTAGACCTAAACTTAGAGATGACTTGATGATCCAAACCTTCAGAAATGTGAATGTTGGAAGTATCGGGAGGGCAAAGAGCATGAGAGGGAATGACTCTACAAGTCTCCAGTTGACAAGAAACCTATAGAATATTCTTGGATTAAACAAAGCAGAAATTATTCTTTATAAATTGTCTCATCTATTTTCCAATGGATGAAGAATTCTCCCAAAACTTTAACAATAAGAAAAAGTGCTACAGGTTCTTGAAGTAAAAATGATTGAGGAAATTCCTTAATGTGAGGCAGGCATCTGATATAGAAATGCCCAGAAACAAAAATAAACAAGTGAAAATAATTCAGATCAGATATTCTAAGTGAAATGATACAAATTTTATGTCTCTCTTTGCTGAAGTCAAGAAAATAAAGGAAAAGAGACTACACTACGAAAAGTAACTAGCATAAAATAATAAGTACAAGATGTCCATAATTATTAATGAAAAAATAAACCTGTCTGAAACCATGCAATACCAAGAAAGAAAAGCCTTTGTAAGGATACAAGTACTCAGGGAAATCTACTGGACATGGAAAATGTGTCAAGATCCCAGTGCTGGAAGACTACAGTCTAATGGTGACTACTTCATCACAGACTGGTGCAATAAACCTCAATATGCTCAAAACTTGATACATGTACAAATATACTTTAGCAGTGGTTTACCATCATAAAATCTGTTCTTTGGAGGGATGAGTTGTGTTTCTGAAACAAGATTTTACTGCAATTCTAAAGCACCACTCCAGCACCAATTCAAAGTCACCACAACGGAACAAAGAATTATAATGTAGTTCCAAAATAATATAAAAATACTCTATTTAAATATTAAATAGAATTTGTGGCAAATGAATTACATGATACTCAATAAAAAATATCAACACTTACAGTAACTTCCACCCTATCTGAAATTACAGTCATGTTGCAGTTTTTACCAATAATTAAGTCACTTATGCTTTTCATATACATTTTTAATTCATTAAAATTGAAATGAAATAAATCTCTCTAGTGATTAAAGATAACTCCTTGATCAGAGTAGGATTATTTTATCCAATGGACGACTTTTTAACTACAATTAAGCATTTTCCTTTTGAAGCAAATTTTGCTATTCATATATAAATTTGAATTTTGAAATTAAGCCTAATGTTTGAACAAAAAGCACAATCTCAAAGTGTGAAAATGCTCCAATTATCTCAAAAAATTATTCCAAAATTAAACAGTTAACATGCATCTTAAAATAGTACTTGTTGTCTGAAAAATTAACAAAATTACAGTTTAAAACCAATTTAACATACCATTGTTTACATCCCATACACAAACTAAAAGATTAACTTGCTTAAAGTAATTTAATGTCACACCTTTACCATGGTTGATTTTAATCACATAAAACTTTTGTACATACATTTATGTTAATATTAATTCTGAAGCATAATTAACGTTTTTATATAGTCTGAAACAATACACAACGACGCTGTATTTCACGTTCTCAACAAAATCAATGTCTATACATACACCTATGGCTTTTAGAATTCACTAGGTAATAGTTTCTTGCTTTTGGTATTTTTGCAGTTAGTGAGTATGTAATGAATGACAATAAATAAATTGTATTGCTTGATACTACAAATACATATGAACTTCTTTTGATCTAGGAGAATTAACAAGTAATGAAAAATTACTAAAATGAACAAATTTTTAACTCTTAATTAGACTTTGCCCATTGTGACTTAATAGAAAACTATACATGGAGAAATAAGATTATGATTATATATATTCTACTTTTGTTTTTATATTGCTCCCATATAAACTTTTCATATTGCAGAGTGATATAAGTAGAACACTTTTTTAGATAGGGCTTAATACTGTTTTTAAAATAAAAAAGTATAAAATTATGACAATTCACTCATGAGATTCTGCACACATTTTAATATGGTTTATGGTTTGGACTTGTTAAAAATCAAGATGACTACTTATTTTTCATCATAACACTAAAAACTGAAAATCTGAAGCAACTGGTATTTTAAAATAGTTTTAGATAATTGCTTCAGTATTAAAAAGGAACAAAAAGATTTAGGTTTTTAAATGTAGTACATACATGTGGAAAAATAGTGACTTATAAGAATATAGAAAAAATACTGTATAAAAACTCAAGCTGAAAGTTCAGTTCTGCAGGACAAATTTAAGTTCCATACAAATCTCAAGTTTTGACTATTGAGTTTCAGAATGAAGAAGGCTTTCAATCTTCAATCTTCTAGACTTTGTTGTAAGTAAGATTGCGTTCTCTTAATCAATCAATATAATTTAGAGATAAAAATGAAATTAATACTTAAAGAAATTCGTAACTTGGTTGAATATTATACATTTGAAAAATGTTTAACTAAAACATTGAATATTAAATAATTCTTGAAAGTCTATGTTACTGTTAGAATTAAATAGACTTGATGTATTTTCTTTAATACCAGTCTCACAATCATTTTCTTCAGTCTAACCATAAATTTATTTGAGTTAGTAATCTGTGAGTTCCACTGGCCAGTGTAATTCCTCAATTAAATAAATTGGTAAAATCGGCGATAAAAGTCAATGTTCCAGCCACTAACCTAAGGGCCTGTCTGTTATAAACCCTAAATAAAGAATGGATTCAATTAAATTGAAAGGTATAGTCTGTAAAGATGCATGCAGTTAGGAGAATTTCACTAATTTATTATGAATATCTGTTCCCATAGGACACTAGAAGTATAAAAGAATCAAAATAAAAACATGTGAACATTTTTGAAAGCTTTTATTTAAATCCACAAGTTTTAAACTTTGATTTGAAATTAATTCAATATTACTCAATTCAATAGTAGAAAGTCTCTGAAACATTTACTGAAAGAATCAACAAAAGACAAAAAAAGACATTAGAATGATTTTTCCAGGCATCAAACTCTCCATCTTTCATAAACATCCTTGCTTCATTTGAACCTGAAAAAATGTACAAAAATAAAGTTATAAAGAATTAAATAGAACAACACTTTTCCCAATGCACAGTAGCATCACTATGATGTGCTGTTCATTGTTTAACTTTTTATCTCCATTCAATATCAATTACCTTTAAATTTTTCCTTATACGGCACATCCTGAATGAAAAAAAAATGACAATAAATCACATCAGTGCATCTTATAGTTTTAACACATTTCAGTGAGAAGTACTTTGATTAAATCATTTTGTACCTTAAACAAAAAATATAACATTACCACTTGGTAATAATATCATCTTTTAAAACATAATCAATGTATCTATTATTGCAAAAAAATATAATCAAAATGCATTCCTCAAAACAACTAAAACATTTTGGTGTAGATTATTCCTTTATTAATTAAATAAAAATATTATAATAGCCTTGTACTTGCAGCAAAACTCAACACGTGTACTTCAAGACAAGAAATAAATGTTAATATAGCTTTCACAATGCATACAATGATTAGTGTAGTTACATTAACATTTCTCACTAGAGGGGATAACTGACACATTCTGATTTGTTCTTTCTCAAAGTGGACATACTTAACCAAATTCCATGAAACTTAGAAAGAAAGAAAAAAGTGTCAATAATATTTAGTTTTAACTTTAATAATTTTATTTGATTTCATTTTGAATAATTTTCATGTTACGAAAAGTTTAAAAATTTGTCATCAGTTCAAAAAAAAAGCATTAAATAAAAGTTCTTTCATTTCAGAATTTTTTATTCTTGATCTGAAATTTCATTTTAATAAATGAAGTCAATTTCAACATAGCTGATTTCTATTGACATTTTCTTTTGACTCTTTACTTTATTGAAAAAAACAACTCAGATTTATTGGTGATCTGTGGCATAATTTATCAAAATGACATCAGGTAAAGGTAGGTAACAATGTTTAGGCTAACAATAATCTTAGTCAAAATCATTTTATATCTAATAAGCATTACCTCTTTAAATAATTACATACTTTATTTGTGCATTTTATTTGAAAATGATGAACTTAACAATAATAAAAGATTAAACAGTTCTTCTGACTCATAAATATCCTAATTAACACTAAGACAGCAACCATCATCACTTAATGATTTCATGCTTGCATTCAGTACAACCATCATCAATTTATGATAGAGGCTTAAAACATTTGTTGGCAATCCCCTGACACCATTATGACCATACCCCATTAAAGCATCGCAGCTGAGTCATTTTCTCAGTGTAAGTCGTGGAGCAAAAAAGAAAAGGTGTTCCAGCTAAGGAAATGAAGTGAAAATTTTTTTCATCAAAAGACAAAATAGAAATATTAGCACATGATAATTATTCCAATGAAGATAAAAACTTTTCTGATTTTTTATTGTCATCAAATTCAATTGTTTCAAGCTCTGAACATGATTTTGATTATAAAAAAGAATCTATTGGTTCCCAATGGGTAAGGTGTCATGATTTTGATCCATTTGTTCATTCTTTTGATAATAGAAATGTTGGACTCACAGATAAATTTACATATGAATTTAAAGAATACAAATTTCTTATTGCTATATTTGATCAAAGTATAATGAATCATACTGTATAAGAAACAAACAAATATTACGAGTTTTATAAATCCTTGAATTTCAAAGAATGTAAAAGTAACACTCTCTCTACTTAACAAAGTAAGAAATGGGAAGATACAACTATGTAGGTAATGTGCACTTTCTTTGCTCTGGTGAGCTTTTGCCACATGTAAAAAAGCATGTGTTGGCTGATTATTGCAAGATTGATCCCCTTACAAGAACTCCAGTTTTTTTTCCAAAATATATTATTCAAGATCAATTCAGGAAGATTCTTAGATATTTGCACTTTGCAAATAATGAGGGAAAGCTTGAGAAAGGCTTACAATGGTGAAGAATAAAGCTAAGGAATCTTTTTCTCCATTTTAAAAAGTAGTTATTGATGAATCTTTGATTCTTTTCAAGGGTTGCATTGTTTTCAAGCAATATGTCACAAGCAAGCACCATAGATTTGAAATAAAAATCTTTGTATTAAGTGATTGTGATTCAGGAATTGTAATAGATATGATTATCTATTCTGCAAGTGATGTAGATGTCCCAAAGATTCACGATTAGGATTTAAGATTAGTTGTCAAGCAATTGATGAAAGACTACTTTGATAAAGGTCATATATTATACACTGATAATTATTATACAAGTCTGGAATTATGAAACTTTCTCTTTGAAAATAAGACTGTTTTCTATGGAACAGTTAAAACTAATCAAAAGAACATACCTGAATGTGCACCTTTAAAGAAGAGAGATGTTTAGGCTAAGAAGCAAAGGAATATTTTAGCAATTCAATAGAAATGCAAATGTCCTTTTAATTTGCTTAGTACAGTGAAAAGGGTGATTTACAAAACTAAACAACCAATAACCAAACCTGATATGGTTTTAAATTATACTATCAACAAGAGGCCAGTTGAAAAAGTGACATGCAAATTGGGTAAATTGTTTGCCTTCATAAATGTGTGAAGTGGTACAAAAAAAGCTTTTTTCTCACCTAATTGATACATCAATTTTCAATTCTTTTAACATGTATCTAGTAGAAACTGGCAAGAAGTCATCATAGAGGCAGTTCAGTTACAATGTAATTTAATAATTATTGGAAAGGTATGGAATAGTAAAAAGACCTTTCCCAGGAAGACAGGCTTACCATTCCTAACAGACTTGTTGAAGAAGCATTTCTCAGCACTTTTTAGAAAGAATTTCATCCTTAGGAGCTAGAAAAAAGTAAACGAAGACAATGCCAAGTATGTATGCAAATAAAAAGAAAAGAAGCAAAAGATGGTGACTACCTGATATACAGAATATAAAGTAGCACTATGCACTGGAGAATGTTTTTGTAATTTTCCTACCTTAAAAAACATTTGAACATGTAATAGATAAGTCTATTATGCTTTGCTTTTCTCTCATATTTTGTTCAAAATTGAAAAGAAAAATGCCAAAGATTATGTTTAAGAAATTCGTTTCTCAATTTTTTACATCTGTGGTGAGCTGCTACCCACAACATTCCTGCTGCTTAAGGGTTAAAAATTAACACAAATTAAGTGTTCTCAAATAATAAAACTTCAGTAATGAAAACAATATATACAAAAGATAAGTTCAACAACAAACCTTTTCCAGATGTAGAGAAAATCTCTTTTGAAGTAAGACTGAAACTTTAAATTGAAAGCACTACCATACACAGCAAAATAATTTAATAAAAAAAATTTGTATTTCATGCAAATTGTGAAGATGTTAACTTTCAAAATCAAAAAGTAATATCATTAAATATCTGGTTGTTTAATTTCTAAGGTAAATAAATGTATGTTTTTGTTTGTCAGACCTTTAATTCAGAAAAAAAATGTTTTAAATTATGCCAGATAATTTTATTTCCTGTTGACACAGCTATTACTAGACTGCCAAGGTTTCTTCTTTTCCTCTCTAAGCATTAACTTCATTTTTTTCTCACTTGCTCCAATCTTTTAAACCTCAACTCAATTGCTCTTGATACTGTTTTGTAATACTCCAAATCAATGTGCTGTCTATCCTGGTACAGTAGTTAAGACACTTATTCAGATAATTTTATCACTTTTGCAAAACTGACACCATCCCTCTCTCTAAAACCAACTCTTACTAGGAAGGAAGGGCAGAGGTAAGTATCAAGGAATTAATTTTTCAATTCAGGAAAATACTAACTTCAAAAACACACACTGACACTCATAGCTAAAATCCTACATTGAAAAAGTGAAAAGGCCAGTGAAGGAATAATCCATACAGAAAGCATCTTAATAGATCATGGGTGTACCATAATAAAATTTGTATCTGAGTGGGAGGAACAACACCAAATCCAGAACAGGTGTGCTCTTTGCTCTGAACTTAGTTTCTGAATCAAGTGTGAAATTTTACATGAGTGGTCATCACTATAGGCCAGCCCACAGCTGAGGTTTAACTACTCAGGGTTGGAATTAAGGAATCTTAGTCACTATATCCCATGTTGGTAGCTGAATAAATTGGATCACAATATTATATGAGGAATCCAAACCTCTAACCATAGAGCAATATGTTCTGAGCCACCAGTTTCATGACAAAAAAGCATGCAACGCTAAAACAGACGAGCCTTTTCTTTCACTTGAAGAAGCCTAAAAAACAACACCCCAGACTTGGAATGAATAGATCATGTATGCCTTACTCAGCCAAAGGAATAGTACTTATACAGCCTGGAATTATGAGCATTCGTCCTCATTTTTCAACTAAGTGGGCAAGGAGCATTCCACTTGCCCCTGTAATTATGGGGAAGATGTGGAACAACTGTGCTCAACCAAGGACCCTAGAATAGGACCACTTCACGATCAGGATTACAAGACAGTGGACCCTCTTCCATAAACAATGTACTGAAAAAGTACTGGTCAAAAAGAAAAGTCATGCATACACCCCAACCAGATAGCTGAGTATCATATTTAAACCACTATTATAAGTAGACTTCTGCATAGGCTAATGCTGCTCCTATCCATATCTGGGAAAAAAAACATCAAGGGATCAGGATAGGAGGGGCCCCTAACTTCACCATCTTATATAAGAATAGAGGAATTTACACTAACATTCTGAGATGAAAAAAAAACAACTCTAACCACCACCTCAGTGACTAGAAATCAGGTGAGATAAGAATTCCGTACCTCCACTAGTAATATCTTGGAGGAAATGCACACTAGGGAGGCCTGAGGAACAGTACAATAAGTGAACAAAGTTTCCTAAATTTTCAAAAATAAGCTAAACCGCTTTATTTTATCTGATGATTGGTAGACATGGCAGAATCGTATTTTTCAGCTTTACTTATGACAGTCCACAAACAGCAGTCCAGCATAGTATGGTAATACCATCTAGTGAGTTCAAGAACCTGTTGCAACCAGCAGTAATTATAGTGAAATTTGATTTATAAAAACACACCAACTGCCTGGGCAATATATGCCATAGAGCAACATCCAGTGAAAACAAGGTAAAGGGCCCTGAAAGGCAAAAATATTCACCCTTCTGAATAATCTAGCAGAAATGGTTAAGACAGCTACAGAGGGGTTAGCAAAAACACTCAAATGAAGAGACTGCCAAATCAAGAAAGTAATGTGAGATAAAGATACTGGGGAAAGTCAACATACTAGACTGCAAAATGACCTCTAGTGGGGGATCTGGCCAAGCTGCTAAGGGCATTGAAAAATAATCTAATAAGATGAGAATAGTTTACCCCTTCAGAAGCCCAGACCATGAGATCTTTCCTATTGAAGAGCAAAAAGAATTAAAACATTGTTTAGGGAATGTTTGTTATCTCTGCATAAACACTGCAATTCCTGACTGTTGATATATGCACCCCATCGCTAAAACAAGATGTTTATGAAGAGAATGAAACTCTGAAAGAGATGACAGTAGAGATACCCAAATCAGAGTAGTGACCTAAATTAACAAGCTCTCAAGACAAAAAAATTATTAAGACTAGGTAAAACGTAGTATATCAGTAAATAGATGTGTATATTGATTGCTTAAAGAACAATAAAAGGCACAAAGCATTCAAGTAATGCTCACATTTCCAGAAAAGAAAGAATCATCTGTGGAGTGGGAGAAGGAGAGGTGAGTAAGAGCATGACATATAATTCTATAACATTGAGCAGGATGGAAATCAGACTGAGAAAATAAGAAAAAAACAAAAATACCCAGACTAACGACATACTGAATTGCAATAACAATAGATGTTGCAGTAGTAAAAAGAGTACCCTGCCTGGATTGTATCTGAAAGTAGAATCAGGATGTGATGGTCTATAACTGGCCAGATAATTCCAGCATTAACCAGTCATCCATGGAATAGTATGTGCACAAAAAGATTGATTGAAGAGGATTAGGGAAAAAAAGAAACAAAATCTTTGAATAATTGTAACACTGATAAACCAGTTAGTAATGTTCATCAAGAAAAAGTGACACAAGTGCTTATATACACTACCAGGAGAGACAGTAAACTGATGTAGGTGGAGAGTATCATGAGACAGGAATCACCAAGGGCAACTGAATGGAGTACAAAAAAAATATGGTGCAAGTGTGAAAAAATCAAACCAATGCTTAGATGAACAAATAAGAAATCATGAGGATCAAGTAATAGTTGTATGTCTCAGCAGAGATAAGTATGTTTTGGAATTATGTACTTCATTTTTATCATTATTATTTCTAAATGAAGAAAATACTATTATGTTTGTTACCCACCTATGTCTTCTTGACCTTTCATTTGCTGAATTCATCAGAAACATGGAAAACAAAAACATATTCATCTTAGCTCAGAGGTGAACACATTTATCACATTTAGTTTAACATCAATTACTTCTCAAGCTTAGTTTTTAATGCATAACAATAAACAAGAGAAAATTACATTACATGACTAACAAACTACTTGAAATTGACAGTTCAACACTGTTGCTGACAAAATTTTCTTCACTCTACCAAAACTATGAAAATATAAATTGTGTTCATTGCCTGATATAGACTGGCCAAAATGCATCTTTCTAAATTTCACACAACTATTAATTAAAGAAACAATGCACATTTAATTTTAAGTATCATATATGCAATTAACATACAAGCAACTTGTTAAAACTTTTAAACTCAGAAAACATTCTTACCATATTTTCAAAAACACTTAATGAAGTTTTATAAGATTACTATACATCATATAAGTCAGTCTTGCCCTACACTTAAAATAAAGAGAATTGGGATTCTAATATAAGAACATCAAAGTTATACATGATAATGATACAATGATACAAGTATTATTATTAGCAGTAGATCTAACCCAAAATAGAGACTGTGCACACATCAAAGTGATTGGGGAACTTGTTACTTATCTCAGTAATTTGATTTGACACCAGGTATTTGTTAAGTAGTGCATCATGATGTCCTGCTCAGCTTACTAAGAAACATAGCAGCAATGACAGTTTTTTACTTCAAATGAAAATTGCCACTTGCTTTTATTTGTTTCTTTACTTAATAAACCCAAAAGCAAGGAAAAATAAGATTACTAAAAACAAACCCCCAGGGTGTTCATCTTTCTTCTTGTTTCAGTCACATTAACTGTACAACTAATTTATTACTCACATCAGTTTAAACATAAATCCACTATGTGTGTTCAGGTCAGTACCCAATATCATAACTTAGTCATAACAACTAATAGTAGTAATTACAAAAACAAATAATTCCAATGTAAATATTATCAATACCTCTTTAAAGTTAGTTTTCTTACAGATACATGGTGTTCCTTTAAAAACTTATGTGTAGTGTGAAACAGGAATTACCAGCCAATAAAAGATAAACATTAGACAACAGAATATATGATGCTTTGTACACTATGCTATCAGTCTTTAGGGAACACACATCTGTACTATGTATGAAGTGAAGGAGTTAAAAAAACCACAAAATATTACACTTTATTATACACATTTATAAAATACATTAACATCAATCAGAGTAAAATGTCACAAAACAAGTGATAAAAAAAACATTTTTTATATGTAAAATGATGTAGGAATAGCTGTAACAAAAAGAATGCAAACAAGATACGGAAATAATAAAGCGATACATAGCTCATCCCTACACTAACTTTAATATTACTGTAGTTGGAAGTTACATATTCCTGTTTGTATCAGTTGCTTATTGGAATATCATGGTCATGTCAAGGTAGACAATAACGTAGTGTAAAAGGAACCTAAGACTTGCATACAAGGAAAACTAAGTTGAGTCAAAACATATCTTAATTCTTACAGACACTCACTACAAGGTTGGTCAAAACTGTAAACATTTTGTACTCATGCATCATACAATGTAACAATTAAATTTTAATAGTGAAAGCTAAGCAGGAATGATCATGTATTGCTGTACACTCTCTTTTAACTGAAAAGGCCGTTTTAGTCTTAAACCAGTGCGTGTTGGATCAATGGTATCTGGGTATTTTGCCCTGGAGGGTCAGGTTCTCTTTGACCTCTTCCTCCTTCCTGAACTTATTTTCCCTATATGTTTGTATGTTAGGTCCTTCTTAGCGCAATGTCCATTTATAGTCTATTATTCACAGTAGGTCAAGTTAGCTGGTGGCAATTTATTTATTTATTTATTTTATTATTATTATTTTTTAAACACATAAATATGTAAACTATAAATATAAGATTTAAAGTTTATATACATACATATTTTACTTTAATTTATTTTTCTTTATATTTAAAATATATGTTAATTGGGGAGAGGTATTTAGGATTTTCTTCATCATGTATGAGGTACCTGTCTAGTTCGCATAATAAATCATTTTTCATCAATTTTTGTTAAATTACCTAATTGTAATATTTAGGAGTCTATCTGATATGGTTGGTATGTTCGAGTATTTATGAATGAATTTAGATGATACTGATCTCGGGACTCTGTATGCAGTTGTGAGAAGTGTGTTTTGGATTGTTTTATTACTTACAGTTACCCATGCTGGAGCTGCATAGTCTATTACTAGTGCGTGTTCCCTTGGTCAATGGTATTTGGGTATTTTGCCCTGGAGGGTCAGGTTCACTTTGACCTCTTCCTCCTTCCTGAACTTATTTTCCCTAACTGTTTGTATGTTAGGTCCTTTTCAGGGCAATGTCCATTTATAGTCTCTTATTCACAGTAGTCAAGCTTGCTGGTGGCAATTTATTTATTTTATCTTATTATTATTTTAAAATACATAAATATGTAAACAATAAATACAAGATTTAAAGTTTATATACATACATATTTTATTTTAATTTATTTTTCTTTATGTTTAATATATATGTTAATTGGGGAGAGGTATTTAGGATTTTCTTCATCGTGTATGAGGTACCTGTCTAGTTCGCATAATAAATCATTTTTCATCCAATTTTTGTTAAAATATCTAATTGTAATATTTAGGAGTCTATCTGATATGGTTGGTATGTTCGAGTAATTGTGAATGAATTTAGATGATGTTGATCTCGGGACTCTGTATGCTGTTGTGAGAAGTGTGTTTTGTATTGTTTGTAGTTTGGTTTTGATTGATTTATTACTTACAGTTACCCATGCTGGAGCTGCATAGTCTATTACTGGTCTAATATATGTTTTGTATATTTTCAAAATGTTATCTGTAGATGCTCCACTGTGTTTACCAGTTAGACTCCTAACATAGTTGGTTCTTCGCCAAATTTTATTTTTAATTTCGTTGACATGATTGATTCAAGTTAATTTTGAATCATAAGTCAGACCTAAAAATTTTGCTGATTGGGCAATCTGGAGCAGAGTGCCATTCATATATATTTCTAGCTGTTGTTTTCTGTGTTTTGTCGATTTCGTAAAGAGTACAAGCTGAGTTTTTGCTGTATTTATTTTAATTCTATATTTTTCACAGTATTCACTAATTCTATTTAATTGTGGTTGTATGTTTGTAGCTGCTATCGTGGGTGTTGCAGCACTTTTCCAGATTGCCACATCATCTGCGAACTGTGATGAGAATCCATGATTTGGATCCTTCAATGGCATATTGTTAACATACATGATGAAGAGTATAGGGCTAATCACCCCTCCCTGTGGGACACCAGCTGGTGGAGTAAAGTATTCGGAAACAGTTCCTTCTACGTTTACTCTACATTTTCTGTTTTCCAGAAAGTTAGATAACCAGCGAATAATTCCTCACGGTAGTTCCATTTCATTCATTCGGAACCTCAGACCATCGTGCCAAACGGTGTCGAATGCTTTCTCGATATCGAGGAAGCAAGCGACTGTACATTCTTTTTTGTTGAAACTATCTATTATGGTTTCGGTTAATCTTATTAAATGGTCTGTCGTTTGTCTAGATTTTCTGAAACCATTCTGTTCTTCTGGTAATTTTGATGTTACCTCCAAGAATGTGGAGAGTCTATTACTTATTATTCTTTCGAGAATTTTGCCAACACAGCTGGTCAGACTGATTGGTCGGTAGCTATTTGGTTTATTCGCTGGTTTTCCTTCCTTATGGAACATTAATATATTTGCTAGCTTCCAAGAAACTGGGATATATCCTGAGGATAGCGATAAGTTAAATAGAGAATTTAGGTGGTCAAACAATTTCGGAGTGCCGTTTTTTAGGAGAATAGCTTGTATTTCATCTTCTCCTGGCGCTTTGTTTTTGGTGTTTTTTATTGCTTCTAGTATTTCATGTAGGGATATTTCCTTTGTTAGTAATGTGCTTTCATAATCAGTGTTAGAACTTGTATTTGTATCAGTTATGTTTACTGGAAATATTGGTTCATATTGATGTTTATTGTTTGCTATGTGATTAGTGACTTTATTGTAGAAGTTTGTATTCATATCTGGATCTGTGTGAGTTTTAAATGTATTTTGGAGTTGATCCTTGAAAGCTTCGGCTATTTCTTTATTTGTATGTGCAATGGTGTTATTATGTTCAAGTGGAGGATATTTCTTTGTGTTTGTGTTTTCATTTGTGAATCTTTTAAGATGTGACCAGAATTTTTTCGGGTCAGTTATGTCGTTACAGTAATTGTCCCATTTATTTTGTTTTTGTTGTTTTATTTGAGTTCTGATGTGATTTCTAATGTTGTTTATTTGTGTTTTAGTTTCTCTGTTTCTTGTAATCATGTACTGTCTTCTTAGTTGTCTGTGCTTTTTTATTAGGTTGATTATTTCTGTGGTGGGTTTCCATGTGTTGATTGTTGTTTTGTGGTGTTATTTTGGTATTGTTAACTTGGCTGCTTTCTGAAGGCAATCCGTGATTGTTTGACAATAGTTGTCCATTTCGACATGCGTTTTAACTTTAATAATTTTATTAGGTAACAGATTATCTAATTCTTGTTTATAGCATTGCCAATTTGCCTTACTATAATTAAATTTTTCTTTCCTATATGTTATATTTTTATAGTTGGTGAGATCAAAGACGCAAAAAATTGGGAGATGATCACTATCTACATCTTTTCCCACTTGAAATTTTACTAATTTCTGGCTTAAATTATATGTACACATACACAGATCTAGTATGTCACTAGAGTTAGTGGAATAGGATGTATGTGTTGGGGTAGTATCGTTCCATAAAACTATGTTATTATCATCAATAAATTGTATTAATTTTCTACCATTTGAATTAGAACTTCGGCATCCAAAGGAAACATTTTTACTGTTTAAATCTCCCATGACTATGGTGTTTTGATTGTGGGAAAAGATGTTATTTAGTAAAGTTGTATCTAATTGTTTATTGGGTGAGCAGTAAATTCCTGCTACGGTTATTTTAGTTTTATTTGATTGGAGGATATCTACAGTAACATGTTCATTGCTACTGTTTAATTCGATTTCTTCTACAGATAAGTCTACTTTATGAAGCAGCATAATGCCTCTGTTTTCATCATTTTTATTTTTTCTGTCTTTTCTAATAGTTAAGTAATATGGTATTTTAAATCTATTATTATTATATGTTAGAGTTTCACTTATTATTATAATCTGGGGGTTTAATTCTTCTATTAGATCTTCGATCTCATGTTTCTTGGAAGCTATTGCACCTTGGATGTTGATATACACTACTGTGAACATTGTGCTGTGAGCATGTAACCTGTTAGTGTAGTTATAATGTAGGGTATATGAGGTGTGACGTGTTTTATGGTAATAGTGATCAGTAGTTCTATAAAGTTAGTTGTCTGGTTTGGTTTAGTATATTCTGTTATAAAATCAGTTATTACATTTTTGATAACTGTTGAAAACAGGCTTGTTTTGTCTGTTGTGTTAATATTCGTTTCTTGTATGGTGGTGGTGTTTTCTTTTGGTTTTTGTGTTAATGTGTTCTTGTTCTGTGTATTAGTCTTCTGTACTTGTTGTTTATGTGGTTCTATTCCTTTTAACATTTCTGCATATGTGGTTTTTGTTGTTTTATTATGTTCTGTTGATGTGCTTGTTTCAGGTAAGCTGCTTGTTTTCGGTTGATTCTGTTCTGTTGGTGTATCTGTTTTAGGTAAACTGTTTGTTTTCGGTTGATTCTGTTCTGTTGGTGTTCTGATCTGAAAAATGCGTTGCTTTATTTGTTTATATTTTTCGCAGCCTTTGTAATTTGCTGTGTGGGTTTGACCACAGTTACAACATTTAGGCGTTTCTTTTTCTTTTTTGCATTGGTTGATATGGTGTTCCCCGCCACATCCGCAGCACCTCGGTGATGCTTAGCAGGCTGCTGAAACATGTCCATATCTTTGGCAGTTGTAACACTGTGTTACAACAATTGCCGGAGTTCTCAATTGTTCTACTTGGTATTTTTGATACCAGAGCAATATTCCATTGTTAATTAGATTTTGAATGTTGTAGCTGTCATCAATGTCTATTCTAATGAGGTTTGTAGGTGTTTGTGTTTTTTTAGAAATAATTCTTTCTGTCTTGGTGTGTGGTATGTTTTGTTCGTCAAGTGCCTGTTTAACTAGATCCAGGTCAATCGTCTGATGAACCCCTCTTACCACTATTGCTTTTGGTTGCGGCTTACTAGTGCGTGTTTTTTTTTTTTTTTTTTTTTCCGATGGTGTTTGGGTATTTGCCCTGGAGGGTCAGGTTCACTTTGACCTCTTCCTCCTTCCTTAACATATTTTCCCTAACTCGTGATGTTATGTTAGGTCCTTTTCAGGGCAATGTCCATTTATAGTCTCTTATTCACAGTAGTCAAGCTTGCTGGTGGCATTTTTTTTTTTTTTTTTTTTTTTTTTTAATCTTATTACTATTTTAAAATATATAAGTATGCAAATTATAAATACAAGATTTAAAATTTATACACATACATATTCTAATTTAATTTATTTTTTTTTTCTTTATATTTAATATATATGTTAATTGGGGAGAGGTATTTAGGAATATCTTCATCATGTATAAGGTACCTATCTAGTTCGCATAACAAATCATTTTTCTTCCAATTTTTGTTAAAATACCTAATTGTAATATTTAGGAGTCTATCTGATATTATTGGTATGTTGGAGTAATTATGGATGAATTTAGATGATGTTGCTCTCGGAACTCTGTATGCTGTTGTGAGAAGTGCATTTTGTATTTTTTGTAGTTTGGTTTTGATTGTTACATTACTTACAGTTACCCATGCTGGAGCTGCATAGTCTATTACTGGTCTAATATATGTTTTGTATATTTTCAAAATATTTTCTGTGGATGCTCCACTGTGTTTACCAGTTAGACTCCTAACATAGTTGGTTCTTCGCCAAATTTTATTTTTAATTTCGTTGACATGTTTGATCCAAGTTAATTTTGAATCATAAGTCAGACCTAAAAATTTTGCTGATTGGGCAATCTGGAGCAGCGTGCCATTCATATATATTTCTAACTGTTGTTTTCTATGTTTTGGCGATTTCGTAAAGAGTACGAGCTGAGTTTTTGCTGTGTTTATTTTGATTCTATATTTTTCACAGTATTCACTAATTCTATTTAATTGTGGTTGTATGTTTGTAGCTGCTATCGTGGGTGTTGCAGCACTTTTCCAGATTGCCACATCATCTGCGAACTGTGATGAGAATCCATGATTTGGATCCTTCAATGGCATATTGTTAACATACATGATGAAGAGTATAGGGCTAACCACCCCTCCCTGCGGGACACCAGCTAGTGGAGTAAAGTATTCGGAAAAAGTTCCTTCTACATTTACTCTACATTTTCTGTTTTCCAGAAAGTTAGATAACCAGCGAATAATTCCTCGCGGTAGTTCCATTTCATTCATTCGGAACCTTAGACCGTCGTGCCAAACGGTGTCGAATGCTTTCTCGATATCGAGGAAACAAGCGACTGTACATTCTTTTTTGTTGAAACTATCTATGATGGTTTCGGTTAATCTTATTAAATGATCTGTCGTTTGTCTAAATTTTCTGAATCCATTCTGTTCTTCTGGTAATTTTGATGTTACCTCCAGGAATGTGGAGAGTCTATTACTTATTATTCTTTCGAGAATTTTGCCTACACAGCTGGTCAGACTGATTGGTCGATAGCTATTTGGTTTATTCGCTGGTTTTCCTTCCTTATGGAACATTAAAATATTTGCTAGCTTCCAAGAAACTGGGATATATCCTGAGGATAGCGATAAGTTAAATAGAGAATTTAGATGGTCAAACAATTTCGGAGTGCCGTTTTTTAGGAGAATAGCTTGTATTTCGTCTTCTCCTGGCGCTTTGTTTTTGGTGTTTTTTATTGCTTCTAGTATTTCATGTAGGGATATTTTCTTTGTTAGTAATGTGTTTTCAAAATCAGTGTTAGAACTTGTATTTGTATCAGTTATGTTTACTGGAAATATTGGTTCATATTGATGTTTATTGTTTGCTATGTGATTAGTGACTTTATTGTAGAAGTGTGTATTCATTTCTGGATCTGTGTGAGTTTTAAATGTATTTTGGAGTTGATCCTTGAAAGCTTCGGCTATTTCTTTATTTGTACGTGCAATGGTGTTATTATGTTCAAGTGGAGGATATTTCTTTGTGTTTGTGTTTTCACTTGTGAATCTTTTAAGATGTGACCAGAATTTTTTCGGGTCAGTTATGTCGTTTATTTTATTACAGTAATTGTCCCATTTATTTTGCTTTTGTTGTTTTATTTGAGTTCTGATGTGATTTCTAATGTTGTTTATTTGTGTTTTAGTTTCTCTGTTTCTTGTAATCATGTACTGTCTTCTTAGTTGTCTGCGCTTTTTAATTAGGTTGATTATTTCTGTGGTAGGTTTCCATGTGTTGATTGTTGTTTTGTGGTGTTTTGGTATTGTTTCTTTGGCTGCTTTCTGTAGGCAATCCGTAATTGTTTGACAATAGTTGTCCATTTCGACTTGCGTTTTAACTTCTTTAATAATTTCATTAGGTAATAGATTATCTAATTCTTGTTTATAGCATTGCCAATTTGCTTTTCTGTAATTAAATTTTTCTTTCCTGTATGTTATATTTTTATAGGGGGTGAGATCGAAGACACAAAAAATTGGGAGATGATCACTATCTACATCTTTTCCCACTTGAAATTTTACTAATTTCTGGCTTAAATTATATGTACACATACACAGATCTAGTATGTCACTAGAGTTAGTAGAATAGGATGTATGTGTTGGGGTAGTATCGTTTAATAGAGCTATATTATTATCATCAATAAATTTTATTAATTTTCTACCATTTGAGTTAGAGCTTCGGCATCCAAATGAAACATTTTTACTATTTAGATCTCCTATGACTATGGTGTTTAGATTATGGGAAAAGATGTTATTTAGTAAAGTTGTATCTAGTTGCTTATTGGGTGAGCAGTAAATTCCTGCTACTGTTATTTTAGTATTATTTGATTGGAGGATATCTACAGTAACATGTTCATTGTTACTGTTTAATTCTATTTCTTCTACAGATAAATCTACTTTATGAAGTAGCATAATGCCTCTGTTTTCATCGTTTTTATTTTTCCTGTCTTTTCTAATTATTGAGTAATAAGGTATTTTAAATCTATTATTATTATATGTTAAAGTTTCACTTATTATTATAATCTGGGGGTTTAATTCTTCTATTAGGTCTTCAATCTCATGTTTCTTGGAAGCTATTGCACCTTGGATGTTGATATACACTACTGTGAACATTGAGCTGTGAGCATGTAACCTGTTAGTGTAGTTATTATGTATGGTATATGAGGTGTGACGTGTTTTATCGTAATTGTGATCAGTAGTTCTATAAAATTAGTTGTTTGATTTGGTTTGGTGTATTCTGTTATAAACTCTGTTATTACGTTTTTAAACACTGTTGAGAACAGGCTTGTTTTATCTGTTGTGTTACTATTGGTTTCTTGTATTGTAGTGTTGTTTTCTTTTGGTTTTTGTGTTAATGTGTTCTTGTTTTGTGTATTAGTTTTCTGTACTTGTTGTTTATGTGTTTCTTTTCCTTTTACCATTTCTGCATATGTGGTTTTTGTATGTTCTGTTGATGTGCTTACTTCAGGTTGGCTGCTTGTTTTTTGTTGATTCTGTTCTGTTGGTGTGTCTGTTTTAGGTAAGCTACTTGTTTTCAATTGATTTTGTACTGTTGGTGTTCTGATTTCAAAAATGCGTTGCTTAATTTGTTTGTATTTCTCGCATCCTTTATAATTGGCTGTGTGGGTTTGACCACAGTTACAACATTTGGGAGTTTCTTTATCTTTCTTGCATTGATTGATATGGTGTTCCCCGCCACATCCGCAACACCTCGGTGATGCTAAGCAGGCTGCCGAAACATGTCCATATCTTTGGCAGTTGTAACACTGTGTTACAACAATTGCCGGTGTTTTCAATAGCTCAACTTGATATCTTTGATACCAGAGCAATATTCCATTATTTATTAAATTTTGTGTGTTGTAACTATCGTCAATGTCTATTCTTATTAAGTTAGTTGGTGTTTGTGTTTTTTTGATATTATTCTTTCTGTTTTGGTGTGTGGAATGTTTTGTTCATCAAGTGCCTGCTTTATAAGGTCCAGGTCAATAGTCTGATGTACCCCTCTTACCACTATTGATTTTGGTTGCGGCTTACTTCCTGGTAGATGGATTTTAATATTTCCTGAATTAAAGGCATCTGTTGGCCATTCTTTCAGTAGTCGGTTAAAGTCGACTACATCGTGCCCTTGCACCAGTACTCCGCCTCTAGGCAAACGCTTAATGTTAACTATGTTAACATTTGGTTTGCATCTCTTCACTTCAGTGGCAAGCAGGGGTTGGTTGTATTGACCTGGAATGCCTTCTATGATAATTGCATACTGTGGTGGTCTTGTTTTTGTTATATTACTATTACTTGTTGTTTGTTTGTTATTTTTTTTCATATTTCTTTTAGAAATAACAGTGATAAAATCTTGGTCTTCCAATTCTTTATCACTGTTATTCTTTTCTTCACTATCATGTTTATCAACATCCTTAGTGTTATTTTCTTTTACCGTTACATTATTTGCACTTAACCCTACTTTTGATGCTGGAGTAGCTACCTCTACCTCAGTATTGGTAGCCATCACTGCTTCTTCTTCACATTCGGAGTTTTCCGAAGAATTTACCTCTTTTATTAATTTTCTCTTAACTTTACTTTTTTTCTTAATTACAGTTTTTGTTTTCTTAGCCGTATTTAACTCTCTTTTTGCTAAACTACAGAGAGTTAGCAATGGGGAATTAGTGATAAAATTGCCACCAGTAGTGCTTGACTTACCTGCAATAGTTTTTCCGTTAGTTGTAACGGCTTTTCCCGCCATTTCTTTGTTTGGTCTTGTAGGACCCGTTGTTGTTGTTTATTGCGGTTTCCCGCTCTTCTGTTCCTGATTTCAGAAGTTTTCTCAAAATGATTTGCTGTCTTGAACAGTTGTTAAGTAGTTCTGATACTTCTTCTTAAATTTTCAAGTAAGAACTATTAGGCCTAAATCCTTTAATCAAGAGCCGGACAAAACACGTCTTGTATCTCTCCTTCTCTCTTCAAAGTCCCAAAAGTCTAGTGCGTGTTGCATTTCCAAGTCGCGTGACGTTGAAATTCGCGCCGTTTAATTAATATAGCAAACCTCACTCAGCGAATCACATGCACACTACAATCAAGCTCTACTCTAGTCTACATTATTCAGTGTTCTTACTTTTATCTTCTTTTTTTCTGTTTATTTAATCTTCAAAATAATTGAATGAGCGAAAACTAATTGTTACAAGCACACCTGGAGCCCTATTTTGGGTTGTCCTATAGTAACCACTACTTATACAATGTTAACATATAATGATAAATTATACATTTTTAAAGTGGAGGGCTACAGTCTTATTGTTTGTTTGTTTGTTTTGGAATTTCGCACAAAGCTACTCGAAGGCTATCTGTGCTAGCCGTCCCTAATTTTGTAGTGTAAGACTAGAGGGAAGGCAGATAGTCATCACCACCCACCGCCAACTCTTGGGCTACTCTTTTACCAACGAAAAGTGGGATTGACCGAAACATTATATACCCCCACGGCTGAGAGGGCGAGCATGTTTAGCGCGACGCGGGCGCGAACCCGCGACTCTCGGATTACGAGTGCACGCCTTAACGCGCTCAGCCATGCCAGGCTCTACTACAGTCTTATAATATCAATATTAGTGACAGGCCGAACAAATTCAATTTTCTCAAAATGTATAGGATGTCAAAACTGTAAAACATTGTATTATTTGGTAACATTTTTATATTAATATAACACATATCTAAGAATATAAAAAGGCAACAACTTACAAATTAATCTTGCAGTTTGTAACACACACAAAAAGATACAAAACGTTGAAAACTAATCTTATCACATGGTTATGTACTATATACATCAAATTCATTAATTTTAATAATATAACAACCATTTCAATTAATGTATATTTAATAATAAACTCCATGAGTTGAAAATAATAATTAGTAATTGTTTGTTGTTGTTGTTTTTAGAATTAAGCACAAAGCTACACAATGGGCTATCTGTGCTCTGCCCACCACGGGTATCGAAACCCGGATTTTAGCGTGTAAGTCCGCAGACATACCGCTGAGCCACTGGGGGGCGACAGAAGTTTTAAGGAAGACGGAAATTCAGACAGATGGCTCTTTCAAGAATAAGTTAGCGCTAGGACATCCAATAGAGTACCCCTCAATAATAGTCTCTCAGTACTTAGAAGCTACAGCTTTTACATACATTATTGGTTTTTTTATTTACAGATAATGTGTCGGCATTCTCAATTTGTATTCAAGTAAGTCTATTTAGACTCAAGTAAACCTCTGGTTTCATCATCCTATTTCTCCTATCAAGAAAACTCGTAGCTGTGTCAGTTTTCTTCATTGTTTTTGAGACGCTCCCACCTCATCTAATAGTGATCTAACTCCACCATCCTTTACAATTCCATAGTCACCAGAAACATCAACAATGATATGACCAATACCTGTTGGTTGGTGACAACTTAGGGTGTTTGTAGAGACCAGACATCCCATGAAGATTTACGATGAGCAGATTTGATGTCATTATTGTGATTGTTTCATACTGTTTGGGACCGGCATGGCCTAGCGCGTTAAGGCGTACGCTTCGTAATCTGATGGTCGCGGGTTCGCGCCCGAGTTGTGCCATACATGCTTGCCCTCTCAGCTGTAGTGGCGTTATAATGTGATGGTTAATCCCACTATTCGTTGGTAAAAGAGTAGCCCAAGAGTTGGCGGTGGATGGTGATGACTAGCTGCTTTCCCTCTAGTCTTACACTGCTAAATTAGGGACGGCTAGCACAGATAGCCCTCGAGTAGCTTTGTGCGAAATTCCAAAACAAACAAACAAAAATTTTTGTTAGTCTAAAGCCAAAAGATTCATGTGAACAATAGCTTGAGATGTTTTGATCTATGGGTAAACTACTTGAAACAGTGGTTTAATCATACGTTATTACAGGTCTCAGTAAAAATCACGAGAGCAATTTGCATCCAGGAAAGAACTTTCTTTTGCTTAATTGCGAGTTTATAGACAGTGATTCCTAATACACAGGGGCGTAATCAGAAATGACCATTGGGGGGGGGGGTAGTTTGAGTGCTTGATGCAAGCGCCGCAGGCGCAAATCTATGCTAAGGGGTCCGGAGTCATGCTTCCTCGGGAAATTTTTTGATGAAAACATAAAAGAAAAGCCTGAATAATGCATTCTGAAACCACCTTTCCGGCAAATTTCAGAATGGCACACTTAGGTGTTTGTCTTATTTTTTAATCATAAAAAATGTATAGGCCTATACATATAATATATAACTTAAAGTTATCAGGCTCAGCAAAGTAGGCCTACAGTCCTGTCATCAACATATAAATTATAGAGTCACTCAGGAGAGTGCAAAATATATGTATACTGTCTATAATCTGTATTCAAATATCATGGACAGTGTATATTCAGATTCCCTGGATTTCAAGAATTAACTTCACAAATAAACAGTGGGTGGCACCTGGCCGACTGGCAGCACCATGGCACTAACCTATAGCCATTGGTGCCATCAATAGTGAATCATTCACTATAGATGGCGCCAATGGTACTGTGAATGTGACATTGACAAACACGTTGCGATAAACAATCATTCACTGTCAGTGATGTCGAAAACCCACTTGTTGAGAATTTTATATGCAAAAAACGGCTCGTTTGGGTTGAGAAAATATTTTACAATCACGAAACCATATACTGCTGTATACCATATATTCTTGACATCAGCAAACAAATAACCAACATTTGGCAAAAACTAGTAACAAAATATGACATTCCAGTTAATACTAAATTTATTCAAAAACCAGGCACAAAACTGAGGTCTATACTATGTAAGAACTACACTGACAAACACCACACCAACATTATTTATAAAATACAATGTGATAACTGCCACGACTTCTATATTGGAGAAACAAGTAAAAAAAATGGATATCAGATTCAAAGAACATAAAAAGTCACCTTCACACGTTTTCGAACACTGCAAGTCAAATAAACACATAACCATAGAAACACTAAAATACTAAATAAAGAAACAAACATAAACAAACGCAAAATTAAAGAATCCTTACTTATACAACAACTTAAACCCAAAATAAACCAATATAATATAATATTATAGACAAAATTATATATTCAAACATCTAACCCCGCCCTCTACATTGCGACACTCAGTTATACAACCCCTTCCAAACATGTGGTCAGCTTCCGGTCAGTTACCTCTTTCTTTGTGAACCTGACGATGACCGAAGAAGGTCGAAACGTTGTTCACTCTTCTATGTAAAATATTTTCTCAACCCAAACGAGCCGTTTTTGCATATAAAAATCATTCACTATGTCAAACCTGAAAAAGCAAAAGACACTGAATGGGTTTTTTAAACCCATTCATGAGGCTGAACATGATCAATCTGCTGCAGTTAATCAGGTTGAATCAGAATTGTTAACTGAATTATCAGAATCATCACCGTGGCCTTCTACCAGTGCTGCCACTTCCACTTCAGGTCCAGTCTGGGACATTGAAAATTACATTTTTGATGATGTCAGCATTGGTAAACAGGTAAGTAGACTCCTCATTATATTAATTTTGTATTAAAAATTATGCAAACACTATGATGAGTTTTATACTGAATATTCATTGCTACCAGTGATTGTAGGCCTACAGCCACAGGATGTTAAACCTGCTCTGTGAAGTACAGCTCTAAGCTTTTCTCTTTGAAGTGTTTGTACTCTCATAACAATCTTTCCTATGTGCAAAATAACTTAATTAGAATTATGTATTTCTGTCTCTTTTAGATAAACGCTAAAACCAAATAAATGCCTCCTTCAAAATGGTTGGAAGCCAGGGAGTGATTATGTTTCCTCCCAGTGTGGTCCAAGAAAGCTGCGTTTTCAGCATCGTTGACTTTCAAAGTGGAGATGGCTGCTCTACAGTCAACATGCAAAGAGTGCTTTCTGCAAGTACTGATGTCTTTTTTTTTTGCTCCTAATGGTGCTGGTGTTGGAAGCCAGAAATTGGAACAACTAATGAAATTTTCATACACAAACTGGAAGAAGGTTGTTGAAGACTTCAAGGCACATGAATCGAAACAGTACCACCAAGACAGCAAAGAGAAGGCTCACAATTTTCTACAGGTCGTAAACACAAGTTCATCTATGCACTTGCAGCTTGATGCAACTTACAAGCAAGAAATTGAACAGAACCGGCAATATTTAATGCCTATTACTGATACTATATTGCTGTGTGGGAAAAAGGATTTATCTTTGAGGGGAAAACATGATTCTGGTCCAATGTTGGTTGGTGAAACTGATGAGGAGCCCATCAATAATGATGGGAATTTTTGGGCAATTTTGCGCTACAGGGCAAAGAGTGATGTCAAGCTTTCAGTAAGTCTTAAGTGTATAAAGAAGAATGCTACGTATCTGAGTCCTCAAATTCAAAATGAAATCATCAATGTCTGTAATACTTATGTTCTTGATGATTTGGTCAACAAGATTAATGCTAAAATTTTAATATTAGCTGATGAAACAACAGATACTTCATACATTGAACAGTTTTCGCTGTGTGTTAGATATTTGCATGCCAATGACAACTCTGTTGCAATGAGAGAAGATTTTTTGCAATTTATATTTGTTTATAATGTGACAGGCAGAAACTTTGCTGATGTTATCGTAATCAACCTGACAAAATATGGCTTACCTGCGAGAACAAGGCAATTTCTGATGCTTGTAAAGAAGTTCCTGTGCGAAATTGCATGGGAGTAATTTCTAGCATTAAAAACTTTCTCAATATACCCAAATGAAAGCACGTTTTGACTTTTTTGGTGGAGAATAAAGCACCTGAATTGAAAAAAAAATGTTTGAAAGGTCTCTGCCAGGGTTGAGAGGCATGACTCAGTCATTGTCATTCTAGAATTAACCCATGCAGTTGCAGATGCCCTTGAGACCATATCAAGTTGACAAGATAGAGATTCTGCCACGCAAGCCAATCAATTGTTGTGTTCTGTAACACAGCCAGAATTCATCATCACTCTACTTACCATTGTTAAATTGTTTTACTTTAGTTTACCTCTGTGTAATTTACTGCAGTAACAGAACATTGATTTCGGTACTGCGATGCATCATGCAGAAATAGTGGAAGATTTAATTCGTTCACTCAGAAATAATACTGTGAATGAATTTAATAATATTTTCTATGAGGCTTAAACTCTGTGTAGTGAGCTTCAAATTGACATCATAATGCTAAGGCAGGCTAAAAGACAAATGTACCGTGCTAACTCACATACCTCTAGCCCTGAGGAATACTTTTGTATTGTTGTATTTGTACCATTTGTTGATTACTTTCTTTCACAAATATGTGACCGTCTGTTCAGTCACAAAACTCTCCTTACATACTTCATGTGTCTACTACCACTAGTATCTACTACAGAACGGTCAGAACCTACAGCACAACAATGTGACCAAATTAAAGAGTTGGTCAATATATACAAGGCTGACATTGACAGCACTTCACTAGCTGCAGTATGTGAACTTAAGGTTTGGTACAAATCACTTGCGAACAACAGACCAAAAAATGTCATAGATGGACATTCAATGTGCAATGCAGAAATGTTCCCAGTCATTTCTATACTGTTGGAAATATTTGCCACTCTGCCTGTGTCAACTAGCTCGGTGGAGCGTTCGTTTCCAACTCTCAGAAGACTCAAAACGTATTTGAAAAATACCACCACTGAAGATCGATTAAATGGTTTGGCCTCATTATACATTCACCGTAATATTAAAGTTGAACCAAACTGTGTTGTAGATGTCCTGGCAAGAACGAACAGGTGTTTGAGCCTTTCATAGATATTCGGTTGTATTTTTCTAGTTCTGACAAAACTTGCTGTATTGAAAGAGAGTTTAATCAGAAATTTGCATTTGATCATTTGTTGTGTGTGAAATTATCTGCCATGCAATCACGAATCTTTATGAAACTTCACAGGTGGCAACTGAACTTGTCTACAAAAGTTTGGGTCCATAGAGGGTTAACTCCCCTTGGCTACGCCATTGCTAATACAGTACATGTTTTGCCTTTTCTTCTTTTTTACAACAGGTCCTTCAAATTGGAAATTATAGAAAACCAAGACAATTTTGAACTTAAATAAGCAATTATCATAAATAACAAGAGTGTTATAAGTTGTTAAAATAATGTGTAAATAAGTTTGACCCAATCAGAAAAAAAGAAGGATTGTTCACAGAATTTTTATAAACAGAGTCTATTTTTTATGTACTTAATAAAATAAATATATCAATCTTTATTGCTAGATGAGTCTCTTAAATAACCGTTCCACAACGAGATCTTAGATAAGGTAATAGAAGACTTCAGAAAATGTTTCAAGTCTCTTAAAGAGACAGGCGCAGGACTGAGAAAAGCATTTTTCATTGGAGTCATTATGGGAAATGATACCAGATGTTTCTTTATTGGCTCAAGTTTTTTGTTTAGTCATTAACTCTTGGCTAGTAAAGTGTAAGACATTGAAGAATGTGGGAATAAGGTGCTCTGCCCATGTCTACAATGTGTCACCAAATATAACTATTTAAATCTTACAGGCTTTAGCCATACGCCATTTTCACTAAACTGTCTCCAGACATTTTTTTAAAAAGAAAAAAGCGTAACAACATTCGAAATGTTTGAAATAGTGAATCATGCATACTTCATGAGATATTATATCTCCATAATTACTATTACATATATTTTTAACTAGAAACCTGTACAGGACTGCCTCCTCCTCAATGGCACAGTGGTATGTCTTTTGAAGTACAATACTAAAAATCACGTTTCGATACCTGTGATGGGTAGAGAACAAATAGTCCATTGTGTATCTTTATACTTAGTGACACATAAATAGCTTGTGTAGGACCAGTAAATAAGAATGTGACTGAAGTACTTTCACTTTCATTTTGATATAATATCACATATTTTACCAATATACATGGCCAGGTGGATTAGATACTCTACTCGTAATCCGAGGGTCGCGGATTCGAATCCCCCGTCACACCAAACATGTTCGTCCTTTTAGCCATGGGGGAATTATAATGTGATACTCAATCCTACTATTCGTTGATAAAAGAGTAGCCCAAGAGATGGCGGTGGGTGATAATAACTAGCTGTCTTCCCTACAAAATTAGAGACGGCTAGTGTAGATAGCTCTCGTGTAGCTTTGACTGAATTTCAAAAACAAACATACATGT
Organism: Carcinoscorpius rotundicauda; assembly: GCA_011833715.1. Classification (NCBI taxonomy): domain Eukaryota; kingdom Metazoa; phylum Arthropoda; class Merostomata; order Xiphosura; family Limulidae; genus Carcinoscorpius; species Carcinoscorpius rotundicauda. Next base: position 109,172,568 of record CM022393.1, read on the forward strand.
GTGTGTGTGTGTGTGTTTAAAATCTTTTAAATGAGAAAGTTTATTTGTATGCAGTTTGAAAAACATTGTTAAAAGCTCTCTGTTTTCACCTTATATTTTATCTTATTGAATTTAATAATAATACACAAGATAGATTAGCATTAAATAAATTACAATTGTATAAATCTAAATTATGTGTATTCGTGTTCATTTGCGGAGCTTGGTTTAGGATTATTTATTGACAAGGGCATGCGACTTGTAATCTGAGAGTCGTAGATTTGAATCCTGTTACCGTGTACATTCGTCCATCTACTTGTGTGGATGGTAAAAAGTTGCTTACTAGCTTTCTTTACTAGCAATCCTAAATGAGGGACGGCTGGTGTAGATTGTCCTCGAGCAATTTTATAAGCAATTCAGTAAAACAAACAAACAAGTCATTTACAGTGTTGTTACATTCTTAACCCATAATAGTTTACATAGTAGGATTTAATCATTTATATCTCAATATTATACTTAGAAAAATGCATAGCTGATGTCTTTATTTCCAAATTTTGTGTTTTGAAAATTATTCAACTAAAAAAAAACGTTTTTATCTAGTTTTATTTGTTGAGTTTCAATTATGCTGAAGGCAATTAAGTCTCATATTTTGCTAAACGATGTGATATGCTATTCCTCACTCTGAGGTTATTGGATCAATTTTGTGTGACGCAATCAACAACTGTTACTTTACGTCTTTCGTCGTCAGTTGGTGTCACTAGTATTAGTGATAGTGAAATCGTTACGGGGGTTATGGCGAGTGGAAGAGAATTTTACGCAGGTTCGCGAACTTTCGAATGGTTAGCTTTGATTGTAGGCCTTCCGATTGATCAAGTAAGAGTTAATCTGCATATCCTGTAAATATATGTCAATTAAACTAAGACAGTGATCTTTTGCATTTACTTTGCATTTGCTTCTAGTGCGCATAACATTTCAATCGGCCTGTGTGAGCAGCTTCGGGATCGAAGCGACCAGGCAACGTAGCCGGCGTGAAAGATACTCTAGTCTTTAGACTCTGTAGCGCAGACTTAGTATTGCTCTTAGTGTCAGGCCTATTAAATATATACATGTTTAATATAATCAATAACTGAAGCTTCTTAGACCTAACCATTTAAATCTGTTGGTCAATATTACGTATTAATGCACTATAAATATATGTATTTAACTTTACAAGCTAACTTTTATTTTAATTAATTAACCATTATTATTATTATTATTATTATAAGTTAATGTTAGTTTAACTTTTATTGTAAATGGTATAGATCTATTTAGCAAAATCGTTGAAAAATAATAAGCTGTCAGTGTCACATGTTGGGCAAGATTTCAAATTTGTCATAAAATTTAGAATTTTGTAACTGTTTAAGTATTTACTAATTAAAATATACTGTGAGTGTACATTGTGGCTACTTCATTCCCAGACTACTTCCAAAATATTAAAATTTATAAATTGAATGATTAATTTTATTATCATTATTTTTGGTATGTTTTAATGTCTGTAAACCATTTTAAGTTAAAGACACCAAATGTTATTTAAGCTTTTGATCAGATTTAAACTAATTAGTATATTTTATTAATGAAGTCAACTCTATAACAAACTGAAAAGAAATGTATAATTCAATCCATAAGATTATGAAAATGCATTATGCTTAAAATATACTGAAGATTCAACATCAGTTGAAGCATTATTCTGATATCTCGTAATGTTTAGTCAAATAAGATTTAGTTTAATACAAAACTTTATATACTCAATTAACAATGCAAATTAACCTTAATAAGTTGGAAAGACTAGTAATAACAAATATTTCAACTTTAATTACTACTGTTATTAGGTGGCACTTTTACAAAATATTCCTAAATGGTATTTCCAGAAGGTTATAAAAGATGAAGTACGTTATTAATACAAATTTTTATCAGGTTACCAGATACACCATTGTAAACTACTCCTAAAGTAATGTTAAAAGTAAGACCAGAAAAGGCTAAATGTGAACAGAGTGATTATAAGAATGAAGTCAAAATAAAAATAGTGTTTGTTGTTAATTATAAAACTTGCTAAAATCATTTTGCTGTTAAGATCTAAACAACTTGTCAATACATGAACTTGTAACAATTTTGTAATCAGACTTGTTCATTGCAGTCACTATTTATTGTACATCTGTGCAGACCAGTTTTAATATAACTAGTCATGTGTTGCCCAATTTAAAAGATGTTATTTTATAGGTCACAGATTCAATGTGGTTTATTTCACTTTATTCTTATTATGGCACTGTATAGTATAACTATTCTTCCAGGTTAATTTCACTACTTAGCTAAATTTACTAAACTAAATATTTACTTGATTGTAAGTATTTATCATAATCTGTTCATAATGTAAGGTGTTACAGTATATTTTCTTTTTTAAATTCCCAAATGTTCTATCAGAATATATGTGTTTATACTTTTGTTATATACCGCTTTATTCATTTACCATCTTTTCTTTTTGTTATTATACCAAATCCAATTTTGGTTTTAAGCTGTTTCATTCCCTCTAATTGTCTGTGAAGACCTTCCATGGTTGTTGCTTTCAACTTATCAGTGCAGAGGAAGTCAATATTTTTCAAGTAGAAGTGTGCTGGGTTTGATAAAGGGGTTTATGTGCAAGCTTTTGTCAGTTTCATCATTTATCTTTACCCATACATGACCTACCTTTACATTTAAGTGATGGTCTTACCATGCTGTTGCTTTGCTCTATTGGGGACTAATCAACCTGAATTTTGGTGTAATACTGCCTGTTAGTTGGTTGCAGTTATTATATTGATGGTACTATTAATTTCAGCAACCCAGAGTAGAAAATGCTTTATATCTCCTAGCTCCATTTTTATGCAGCTTGTAGGAAACTTAAATGTTTCACCAACTTTCAGTAGAATGTTGTTGCTTTGAGAAAAATTTGTAATAACTCTTGCTGTCTTTTGTATAGGAACAACGTATGACTTTGACACATAACTATCCAATGTGGTCTTTCAGTAAATGCTGATTGGCTTTTTATGCTGCACTATTTTCCCCCAAATCTATTTTCTAGTTAGGTTGAATTTCTTAAATTTGAGTGGTGCCAGATGCTTGTTTCACATGAGGATATCTGAAGTCTAGTTGTAACAAATTATTATAGTGATGGCTGTATAGCACATTTCAACCCATTTCTGTTTTTCGATGTTCCCTTTAGACAATATCCTGCTTGATTGGTATTTTCAGGGTTATTGTTGAGCTGTTATGCCCTAGTTAAAAAGTGTAGTGGCTCAGTGATTGAATAAATGACCTTTATATTGGAAGGCCCTAGTGAAAAGTTTTGTTAATAATTGGTTTGTTTGATGCTGCTGAAGCTTGGAAGGTATAACAGGGTTTTAATTGGGTGACTAAAGTATAGCCCATAACCAATTTTAAAATGATATTTTGTAGCTTCGATAATATGTAGTTTATAAGCTAGGATGGAGTGAATAATACTTTGTTAGAACATGAGTTAATGATATTTCAAAGCTTTCATTTTCTTTCTCAACTGTCAGTGTATTGATGTTTGTGAAAGCTCTGGTTATCATAGTATTAATATGACTGGAGAAGTTTAGTTGTCTGTCAAAGACATTCTCTGGTTTTTCTAAAGTGATAGCATGCCTGCAAATTATTGATTTATCCTTTTTACCAGTTAGTTCATTGTCCAATGTGCAGAACATGGGTGTGGTAGTACTGATGACCATTTGTGTGTTGTTGCATTCTTTTCTCACCCAACTAATGGATGGTTATGTCTTGTTTTCATTTTGGCTTTCCTAGAGATTATGTTGTTTACCAAAATGTTATCACAAGTTTAACATATCACATGTGGTTAGATTGTCAGTGTAGGTTAGATCCATGATGTAGATGTTGAAAAGGACTGGAAAACTTGGTGATCCTTGAGACAGATCACTGTCTGTGGTAATCAGGTGTGACCAACAGCTTCTATCATTAATGGTGCATCATCTGATAATTATTGCAGCTGCTACCCACCTTGCACATGTTATACAGACATTTATTCTGAGCATTTTTTTCAAAAGAATTGACAGCTGAACTCTGTTGTAACCATTTGTCAGATCTAAAGTTTACTACTTAGTTGTTCTGATCAGTTTAAAATTCAACCTGTGTATCAGCTATGAATTAAACAACTTTGATCCAGTTTTTTTATTTGTTTTTTCTACTACAATAGCCATCTTATGATGGTGGTTGTAGTTTGATTTTATAGCCAAGTCTTATAGCTGTAGCCTTCTCTGGGATCTTTTCATGTTTTGTAGAATAAAGATTTGATATACGTTTAAGATGTAAATGATTCTTTGTTGGTGTGGATAAGAATGAAAAAGGATCAGTCTACATATCGTGGATGCTACTTTTTATCAAGCTAAGTTGATACTCTAAAACTAACTTAAACAACTTAGCTTTTGTAATTTTTTTAAAGTGAAGATTATCTAATACAAGTTAAAGATGGCTTCAAATTTGCACATAGTTTTTGCTGGAATAGCAATAGCTTAAGCCTTGTTTGTATGTGATGTTGATATTGGTTAATGTTCCTGCTCATAAATGCCTTGCCTTGATCTTCATCCATATAGAATAAGATACTACAGTCATTACAAATAATTGTCATGCTGTGTTTTTGTTTTGTTTTCAGCCATAAGCTTATCAACATGTCAGAATAAAGTGAGATTGGCTTTACTACATAGTTCATTAAAGTGTTTGTTCTTTAGAAGCTAATCTATTGTAGAGGGTACATTTTGTTTAATTCATGCCTTCTATGCTTAGCTGGGTCTCCTTATTTGAATAAACTCAGCTTGGGGTTGAATATGTTTTTTAAGCTTTATTAGTATCAGTTATTCAGCTTGAAGTTTTTGCTTTCACTTTGCTTAGTAGTGGAATGATACTTTAGTACTCTGAGAAAGCTCGACATCTTTTCATGGTTTTCTAGTTCATTTTTAATCATTTTGTTTTATCCAGTTCTCACATACACCTCGCATTGCAGACATTGTGTCCCTTATGGCAAGTAGAAAATAGTTAACATGGAGTTAGCAAAAACAAGTTGTATACAGAAGTTTGTTACCTTAACACTCAATGATTCTTCTTGGTTTGCTTTAGTTTAACAGTTTGATGTTTGAGGTTATGAAGTGAAGAAAAGAATGTAAACCTTTGTTCTTATTGTCTTTACCTGCCTATCAAATGATTTGAAAAATCAGATGATACTGGTATATAATAGGAGTGTTATATGATAAGTAAGACTGGAACTTTGTCTTTTGTATGATGAACTCTTCTATTTTTTATGTATATATTAGCTATTTGGATAAGTGTGAGTAACTTTTGCAAAGCTATTTAGCTGGTCTGTAGCTTGCAATGGTGACTGTTCAACTGAGAGCTGGTATAATGTTTTTAACAATGTCAAACTGCTAAAGCCAACCAAACCTCTGAGTCAGGGTGTCATATGAATTTGACTCAAGTTTGGGGGCTCACACATTTTGAAATACGATCCTCCAACTTCCAAAAGATAAGATGTTATATTGTTAAGGTTTTGCGATATTTTTACTGTTAGTATTACATCCTTAGTGGTTTGGGTTCAGTAACACAAATTTAGTTAGATTGGTCAAATTTTGTAGTCAAGTTCAAGTTTGAAATTAGAACTCAGTTGTATCCTTTGTCTAATAATGTTAGACTAGGCTTAACGTAGGACTTTGTTATATTAGGATTACTTGTAGTTCATCCTACTGGTGTCATAAATTAGGTTAATTATATTGTTTTTTCTTCAAAACATCACATCTCATACATACATCATTGTCAATACACATTTACTAAATTTTACATCTATTTTCTTTAATATTTATCCTTTATACTTCTCCATATTAACTGTGTGGACTCTTGCAGCTGGAGGGCTGCACAGACTTCAGTATTATACATGTTGTTGTGTGGTTAGTGTTTTCACATTAGAGCTCAGTAATGATTTATACTTTTGTAATTTATAGTTATACTTCATTATAATCTATACTTTCAATTAATTTAGTTTGTGAAGACCCCTGGTGTCTAGGGGCTGCTCTAATTTCTGTCACTGCTCGCCTTCCTCCTACAACTTATTCATACAGGATGAGCTTAGTCTCTCTTAAACCTATCAATTTTATGCCTCATTTACTTTTATAGCTTTGTCTTACTTACCCTATTGACTCTCCTACAGGAAGTGTATGTGGAACACCTAAATTAAGGGGATTTTCATGGGATACCTTTTTCTACTTACCTCTATGTTGGGGTGTTTGCCATTTTCAGTTCTTTCCTAACACACACACACACACACACACACACACACACACACACACAGTATGAGTCACTGTCTTATACCATTTGTTTATTATCCACTGTTAATAGGGACTTATGGTTGGCTCTTTTGTTTTTCCACTGCTCTGTTTCTAGGGGTACTCCTTTGCATTTAGCATCACTTAGGGCATTTGTAATGCTATATTCTTTTTTCTGGTTGATTGTTTGTTACACTCTGAGTAATTGATATCTTTATTCATGATACATGTCCAGAATCTTCTGGTCCTTTAACTTCCCCTACATTTGGGTTTATCCATTCATCATATTTGCTCAATGCTGACTGGATACTGGAACAGTTGGTCCTAACTCAATCACTTCTTGATTTCCACATTTTAATATTGTAGTCTTTGATCACCACTGGGATGGCAATTTCAGTGGAACTGAGAATGCCTATGATACACACTTATTTTTTATTTCTTGGGCAGCTGTTTTTGTTTTTATTTCCTTGTTATTCAGTACAACTTTTGTTTCCATATGTCTTTTCTCAGGTGATATTCAACTTCCACATTTTTGGGAATTTTACTCCATCAATTACTTGGATGTCTGGCTTTGTTGATTTTCAGTGATTGTTCGAGTTAAACCAAGCAATACAAATCCTCACACATGGAGGTTTGTCAGATGATAATTTCCATGCAAGAATTGATTTAAGCTTGTCAATTGAGGAATGTGGGGAGTGAAAGGCTTGTGGCATGCTAAAAGTTTTTTTTGTAAATAGAGGATAGCACTGGGTGAGAATAGCTATGTAGCTGACCGGAAGTATGTTGGAAATGCATTTTCAGTGTAGGAAAATTTTACCTTCAGATAAAATTGGCAAAATATCAGCTGATTGTGCAAATTAACTTTAGTGATGTATGTGTTCAATCTTTAACAATGCAGAATGTTAAGATATGTTATAAGTTCTTCATAAAGTGCATGAACAACGGGTAATGACAACTTAACATATAAAAGACATTGTGTGCCATGTTAGGCTTGATTTCTTAATAGGTGGAGTCTGCCCATTACTATTTTAGTGATGGGGTTATGAGGGTGATGCTGTGAAACATTACAAGTGTAGTAAGTATTGGTATAATAAACCTAAAATAAAGACAGTGGAATTCACTTAGCTTAGAGCCAAGTGCATAAAATTTGTCATGAATGTGAAAATGTCAGTTCAGTTTTAAAATTAATTTTTTTCTGTTATATCACCAACATTTAAATAAAAACAAACCTCTTTAATTAATGGAGACTCTAAAAAATTAACAAATATTTTTCTTGTTTTGTTGTACGTATGTTTCATTCAGTACATAGGCTAACAATAATATTAGGTCTTAATAGAAATAAAATATCTTAACCTGAACATTTTTGAAAGGTGGACCTTTCTTCAGGGGTAAACTAGGGAAGAAAGAAGGTCCACCTTTTGAAAGCTCTCAGGTTATAGGGATTTTATTTCATTTCCCTCAAAATCTCTTGAACCTGCATGTTTTTTTCTAACATCATGAACAATATTTGGTTATACTTTAATTGCTGGATTACATGATGTTAAATGACATTAATTCTGAGCTGGTTAAGAAAAAATTGGGAAGTTCAAAACTGATAATGTTCCTGGGCCAGATAATATTTCTCCAAGGTTTTTGAAGGAGGTTAAAGGTGGGATATGTGAGCCTTTGACTACTACTTTTTGTCAATCCTTGAACAGTGAGGAGACACCAGTGGATTGGAAATTTGCTAATGTAAATCTTTTATTCAAAGGGGTGATAAAAATTGTTCTAATGGTTATAAACCCATTAGTATTACATCATTTGTGAGGAAAAGATTTGTAAAGTGTTGAAAGATGCTATGCAAAGTCATTTAACAAAGTTCAGAATTTTATTGCATAGTGAACATAGCTTAAGTAAGGAAAAATTTTTGATATTCTTTGAAAATGTTATTGCTTTTCTAGATGTGGTTACAAGTTCAGATTTGGTATATTTGGATTGCTGTATTTTCAGTAAACATTTAACAAGATATCATATGAAAGGCTTGTAAAAAAAACAAAAACATGTATATCTGTAGGTATAGAGGGATAAGTTAGTAAAATGGCTGGATGTAAGGATACAAAAGGTTGTTACAAATGGAATTCAGTCAGACTGAATTAATGTTGTGAGCGTAGTACCTTAAAACTCAGTCTTAAGACCTTTGCCCCCCCCTTTTTTTTTTTTTTACAATAATAACACAAATGAATTAATAGTCAATAAATTGATTAAACTTTAAGGTCAAGTTAAGGGTGTTGCTAGCTATGAAGAGGATACTGTGATTTACAAAAGGATTTAGTCCTTCAGTGAGTTGGATAAATAAATGGCATTTGAGTTTTAATTATAATAAATGCAAGATAATGCATGTGGGTTATCATAATTTGAATTACAAGTATAATTTGGATGAAAATAACAGTGTTTTAAAGGAAAGAGATATTAGTATAATAGTCTATTTGTCTAAATCCATCCAAACTGGTAGGGCAAATAGTATTTTAGACTATATACACAGAAATATTGAATAAAAGTCTAAGGAAATGATAATTTCATTGTACATGTCACTGATTAGGCTACACTTGAAATATTGTGTTTGATCCTGGGCTCCATATCGTAGGAAAGACATTGAATTATTAGAATAATGCCTTCGATGGAAGGATTGTCATATGAAGAGAGGGTGAAATCCCTCAAATTGGTTTCTTTAGAAAAAGGAAATATAAAGGGAAACTCACTTAGGTAGTTAAGATTGTGAAGGAAATTGACAGTGTTGAAGCATCTTTTTTTTTCATATTTCAATGAGAACAGTAAGACTAGTAGACACACAAATTTTCTTTTTTATCACAGTGGTTGGTCTTTGGAAAGGGTTGCCCTTGGCTGTTATAGAGGCAGCAAATGATAGTTTAAGAAAACACTTGATAAGTTAATAAGTGATAGTGGTTGGCTTTGAGATACTTTTATTTATTTATTCATTTATTTTAATAAATTTGTATAAAGCCAAGAAAGACCAGTAGGTCTCACAATGTTCCAAAATGTTGTTAAAGAGCTCAGTACTAACCTTTTTCTTGTGCAGTACTTCTTACAAAAAAAAAACTTTTTTTAGAAAATGTTTACTTTTCCTAAATTCTTTTCAGTGAGATACCAATAATATGACTAGTAGTTATTAGCACAAACAATTGCATGTAGAGCATTGTTCCTTCTAGTGTATTAACTTGTACATTAATTAAACTATGTATCAACAAGGATATCTGAATAATAACCTAGTTTCATTCAGGTAAGTTCAATGAATATATATGTATATATATGTTGATACATAATAAAATTAAATTAGTGCTAAATGTACAGTTGTAATCAGTTGTATAGTTATAGGGACTTTTGTAGTATAATGCAGTTAAGTTTTAATTTTTAATAAATTATACATTTGATAAATTTTTTCTGTTCTTTATTGTAAAATGTAAAGATTTATTCATCTGTTTCTTAGTCCAGTTATGTGAGAATTTTTATGTACACTTCTGTAATATTTGCAACTTGTTACCATAGTGTATACCATAAACTTTATTTGTGATACAAGATCACAAACATTTGGTATCACACAAGCTGCAAGGAAATAAATAATTTTTACCTTTTTAGATAAGTGCAATTTAGTTTCAAAGGCAAAATTCTTCCAGTAAATTAAAAAGTTACAGAAATTAAACTTTTTATTGTTTTTCACATATTCAGAAAACAAAATACCCCAGAGTTGGAACTTGTTTTATAAAAAAGTTTTATATACTTGTGTATTCTTAAGATGGCTGGTATGATTATTAAAATTTTAATCAGAATAAAGTACAGAACAATGTCTTGACCTTCTTAAGTAATCTTCAGGTTAACAAAGAATACATACTTAGTTCTACATACAGAAGTTAAATAAAAAGTAGAAAATATTGATTTTTGGTGATTTTTAGTGTACTTTCAATAAAATCATTATGTTTCTGAATTTACTGAACTTTTACTGAGTATAATATGGCTCTTGTAAACCATAGAATGAAAATCATATTAGTTTTGTCCTATCTTGACCTAATTTTTCCTTTTGACTTGAATGAAATTGTTCATTTTTAATCAGTCAGTGTTATTTATGGTGGTTTGTAATTGCTTGTATTTCGGCTTTTGGAAGTCATCGAATAACAGAATGACCAATTCTTCAATGTTTTTTTGTGTCTTGAGGTGCTCTGTATGCTAAGTAACTGAGTTGCTACAAAGAAATGGGAGTCTTGGTGATTTCCTCTGATATAAATTTCACGATATTGGTATAATTTATACAGATAGTTATGCAGTTTGAATTAACATTTAATTGACCTTTTACTTTAACATTATTTATTAGGGAATGTTATCTAATATTATAGTAAGTTTAATTATTATTAAAATGGTATGTATGAGATTAACAGAATTTTATATTACCATTTCTCTGTCTGATGTGACACTATAGATTAGTCTTTTTGTTAATTCATAAAATAGAGAATTAAGTAGCTACTAATAGTTCTTAATTTATTTTAGTTTGTTTCCATAACACTAAACTGAAAAACTTTTATTCAGTTTTGGAAGATCAAAGTAATCCTGCCATAAATTTTGTGAATATGGAAAGTAAAAATTCATTGGTTAAAAATGAAATGGTTAAACAATTAGCATCACTGTTACTTTTATAAGGTGTAATAGAATATTTTGATAACAATATTTTCTTGTCAAAATCAATTTATAATATAGTTGTAATTAGTTTTATGCAAATAGTTATTTCTGTAGTATGTATTGTTAGAATACAATAAATTTATTGTTCAATTAAATATTAAAATAGAATTCTGTAATTTGAATACTTGGATATATTAGGCTTTGCCTACTACAGTGTTCCCTTGTGTATCACGGTAGATGCATTCCAAAACCCCCCGCGAAAGGAGATTTTCCGCGAAGTGGGATTGCCGATTTTTACGGAATATATTTATGTGCATTTAGCCTTTTAAAATCCTCCCTGTACAACTATTTAACCCTCCCATTACAATACTGTTCATTATTGCTGAAATAATAATTATTAAGATATTAAACCTTAAAATTAAAAATTACATGTCTTCAGCCGGTTGTGTCTTTTTGGGGGACACCACTTCCTCTTCTGTGGAAGGTGAATTGGCAATTTCTTCATCGGTCGTTACAACTTCAGGAACAGTACTTGCCACCAGTACCCTTTCTTTCTTGCTCGGCTGGAAAAACATTGTTATTGGCAGTTGTTTTCTCTGCCTCTTTAGCCTATCGAAAATCATTTGATAAGGAGTCATCAGATTTTTCTATTTTGTTGCAAAATTGTACTGATCGAACCATATCGTTGTCCCATTCCTGTGAGCACTCCTTCACTTCGTTAATTAGTTTCATTAGTTTACCTAACTGCTCTAACGACCATCCACTTTGCTTGACTGTTTCCTCGGCTTCTTTCGGTGTTTTCTCTTTGTCGTCTTTCTCGGCAGCAGATTTCGTCAGTGCTTCTAAGTCTTAGTCGGCAAGTGGTTCGGATTCTAAGTCAATTAGTTCATCTACATCTTCCTTTGTCATATCGGCAAATCCTTCACCTTTGATTTACGAAGCTAATTGCACAGCTTTATGAACAGCCGAGTGTTGGATTTCTTCAGGCATGAATCCCTTGTTGTCGGGCACAACCTCTGGCCACTTCTTCCAGCTTGCATTAACGGTGCAGGGCTTCATCTCTTGCAATGCCTTATGAACATTTTGAAGACATGTAGCAATGGTGAAAGACAATCAAAATGGGTAGCTGTCATTGGCCGTCTTTCATTTCTGCACCAATCATAGCCCGTCTTGCACATCACTATGCCATGAAGCTGATCTCGCGTAGCCTTCGCAGACGCACAATGCATACATCTATAGCTATTCCAGTTGGTTCTGTTTCCATTTTTACGCTGTTATAAACTAAAATATATGTTTATATCTCAAAATATACCTGTTTTTTCTTTACACTATTAATTATATTTATTTTTAATATTTTAATGGTATTTAATGCTATATTTTAGATTTAATATTTATTATTTTATATATATGTGGGGGGGGGGTCGGCCGAGCTCGCAAAGTGGTGAAGCCGCGAAAGAGGGTCCGCGAAGTGGTGAGGGAACACTGTATACTCATTAATATGCATGGTTATTGTGTTATAATGAAGGAATAGTCATGTTGTTTTCTAGTAGATATAGCATCACACTAAAAATTGGGTAAGAAAAAGATCAAAAACAAATTGATCAGTTTTGAAAAAAACCTTTACATTTCGCAAATAGATGAAATTACATATTTTAACTAACTTCCACCTTTGCAGCTTCTTCAGTTGATTAGTAACCTTGAGGAAAGAGCAAAGGTGAAACATTGGATAAAATGAAAAAAGTTATATACATTTGCAGTGTAAAGATTCTTTTTTTTAATATTTAATTAAAATATGTAAATCTTTCCACTATTGACTACAAATTTTGAAAGAAACTTGAAAAAATGTGGTTTCTAAATGCTAGTTTTTAAATTTTGTTTACAAATTTCTGTTTCTGTTGATTATAGTTAAAATGTTCCAACTTGTTCAAATGTGTGACTAAAGAACACTAACAGTTAAACCCTTTTTTAAAGAAGGGGAAGAAGTGAAAACTTCAACATCAAATTGATGTAAGATGTTGAAATTGCAAGAAAAAATTATAAATTTAAGATAGAGCAAATAAATAAAATTCATATTTCAGTGAGTTACTTTCATAGTTCCAACACAAAGATATATAAAAGAAATGTAACTTTGGACACTTGAGTTTTTTTCTTTCCATTACATACATATTCATGTTGTTAAAATATCAAATTTACAAAAAGCATGAATAAAGAAATTTTTGAAAGAGTTGCACCATTTATTAGATTTTAGATGTTGAATTTGGAGCAAATTTTGACTCATCCTTGGGGCATGACAAGTTAAACAAAATCATGTTAACATAGGAAACTCTATTTTTCTCTGTATATTACTACTGCATATAATTAAGGGCCAATAATTGGTATAGTAGATAGTAAAATGTAAATAATGTTTGGTGATTTTTATTACTTTTCAAGTGCATTTATGAAAATTCTTTGAGTAATTGTGATTTTTATATTTTGAGCTAATTTCCTGTGAAAACATGAAAACAGGCTTATTCTTTGTACATTTATTGGGTGCAATTACATTTTGTTTGTGTATTTCCTGAATTAAATGTTTGTCTTTTCACGCAAGTGTGTACAAATGGGCTCTGGCTACTAATCTAATAAACATCATGAAAATGTTTTTTTTTGTTAAATATAACACCCCACAAAGCTTTCAGCTCAGTGTTGACTTAGATGGATTGGAGCAAAATGACAAAAGGTTAGTTTGGTGACATATTACTAGAAGAAACTTGTTTGTAAAACAATATTAGTTAAGCTTAACCATATAATTTTATACTAGGCTTTTTCAAGTTTTGATTTGCCAACAAAGCTAGTGTGTTTGGCTTTGTTTAAATATGTTGATGTAGAAATAAGTAACTTCTTAGGTGGGTGAAGAGAATAAACATAAAATGGGTTTAAAACTTATTTCAGATATTAAATGAAACATACTAACAATGTTCAAAAAGCGACTTAGCTTAATTTGAGTATGGCAAATAAGTGATTTTCACTTTATGTGACTGCAAACACTATGAAACTGTGTGCATTGATTTTGAATCAAAAGAAGGTAAAATAAAGACTTTGTATTAAAGTTTTATAAGAATGCAGAAAGACACTAAAGGTACAATAAAAGTAAGCATCAAAATCCTTTAACAAATGTATCAAAGTGAAACCTTCTCAAAATTTCTAAGCTGTGAATTCAAATAAGTATCACAAAAGGTAAGATATTTGCAGAAGGTACATAAATGTTTAGAAAGTAATTTTGAATTTTCAAACTATTTTGTCCAGTAGTTTTTTCTTCAAAACTCAAAGTAAACTACATAGCAGGTGCTTCCAGTTGACTAATCAAGGTCTTATATTTTTAATAACATTGGTTTCCTTCTCCTAACCATTTTACAGTTCGATTAACTAGCCTTTCCTAGTGCCTAATGTGTACTGTTATTCGCAAAACTTTTCATGATACACTATCATAATCTTTTATAAAACTTAATTACACCAAATCTATTTTATTTACATCATTTCAATAATAAATAACATCTTTAAAATAAGGTAACAGATTTTTTAGGGAAGATTTCCATTTGATGAATCTGTGTTGGCTTTTTTTATGTCACTAAATTATTTTGTGAAGCTTCTTCTATCAGATTCTAGAATTTTTACTACTACAAAAGTAAGACCATCTTGCCTGTAATTTGAAGGGTAATTCTTATCACCCAATTTAAAAATAGGTATAACAGTAATAGCAGTTCTCTATCCTATATCTGCTGAAAGAAGACTGTATCAGGTCTTAAATTTCCTATGAAACCTTGGGGAAAATCTTGTTGGTTATGGTATTTTATCTTATATATGGTTATCACTAAGGGATTAATATAACTGAACTCTAATATTTTTTCATACAATTTTAAGGGTCAGGAGTATAAATAATGTCAATATAATCTTGATCAATTAATGACTTTAGTACTGGTGATAAGGGTGAACCCAAGGCTAACTTTTTTATATTATACTTCATTTAATGCTTAATATTCTCTATTTAATGTTTTAAAGTGTGCATAGCTTTTATTGTTATTTAAACATATCCCTTTTACTTTTGTAAAAACAACAGAGAAGACACTTAAGAATTTAAGCATCTTGTATTTTTCACAAAATGCTTGCCTTAAGCATTTTTTAAGGGCCAAATCCACATTTTCACAATTTTTTCACCTTTAACATGATTTAACATTCGTTGCCTTTAGTTCTAATGCTTTAAGACAACTATTTATTAACCTTTTTGGATTTTCTAATTTCTTTTTTATAACCAAGTGTTCAGTTTTTCTGAACATTTGTAAATTTTCAAACTTGTTTGTCAGCTAAAATGATTCTCTTAAACTTCTGACATCTGATTTTTTTTGTTTCATTAGAAAGTCATTTAAATTTATTCATGATGCTGAGAAATTTCTTGACACGTCATTTAAGTTTAACTTTTTCTATTGACTTGATTCATTTTTTTACATACTTTTCAATCTTGAGTAAAAATCAATTTATTTAAAAAAATCTCAAATCTACCTCACTTTGTCTTTTATGTCATTATCCCTAATTACTAATGATAAAGAAATATAATATTGATCAGTTAATGACTTAAGTACTGGTGATAAGGGTGAACCCAAGGCTAACTTTTTCATTTTATATTATACTTTATTTAATGCTTAATATTCTCTATTTAATGTTTTAAAGTGTGCACAGCTTATATTGCTATTTAAACATATCCCTTTTATGCAGTCAGACACAATTTACAGTATACTCTAAATCTCAGTCATTAACTTGAATGAATGGATGACTATAATCACCCGCAGAAAAATGTCATAAAAACATTTGTATTTTTTATTTAAGTAACTGGTTTTATTGGTTTTAACTTTCCTTTTGGTATTGTTGGCTGTTTCCTCTTTATTCTCACTTCATGTTACACACCTTCACAGCCATTGAAGGTTATCTACAAATTACTTGTACATTTTGTACAAGGGAGTGAAAAAAGAAACTTCATGACATCTCCCTGAACATCCTTGAACTTGCATTCATGATTTCCTGCCTACATTTTGTGTTCATTCTTAGTGATGTCACCATTAGTAATAGTAACACTATTAATTATTGTTGTGATATGTTATTAGCATTAAATTGTAGTTATACGTTAAAATAGTGATTTTGTTGCAATAACATTTATCATAAACTGTAGTTTTATACTTAATTCACAAGTAATTTCTAACTTGATTTTTAAATAAGATTATTTACAGTGTATTGGGCCTAGTTACAATAAACAGATAGGCACTTTTGAGAAGAAGAATATACAACACAATTGCTCATTTAGCAACTTAACAGAAATACTTTAACATTAAAATAAAAGGAAAATTTCACAAGCATTGATAAAATAATAATTTTATTTTTCTTCATCCTGTAAGAATGTACTCATACAGAGTTATTGTTCTATAAATACATTATTATATAACTAAGGTTAAAGTTATAAGTGAATTTCTCTTATGACCACTTATACAGGGTGTTTGGAAAGTCACTGTGCAGTTTTGTAATTGTATGTTATTCAGTCTATTTCAAGCCAGCAACTGATAGCAAGGTTTAGAAACAAAATAAGAAGCCTGTATTGATGTCAACAGGGGTCACTTTCAACATTGTTTATAATTGTCATTCATATTTGCCTCCTGTATTCTATATTGAAACATGTCTGTTAATAAATATTTAAGTGCACAGTGACTTTCTGAACACCCTGTAGTTATTGGAAGTAGTAGCATTTGCTGTAACATATTGTTCATTCCCAAATTTTCTTACAGATGTTACTTTTATATTTTGTAGTATTTAATGGCTGATTGACCAATCAAAATTATGAAACGTTTACATTCTAGTGCTTACAATATTAAGTTTCAGTGACTATATTTTCCTAAATATAATGTATATCCACATTTGGAAAATTAAATTGAAGATATGTTTTTACACATCAATTATACAAAATGTACTGAATAGTTTCTAAATACAGTAAACAGTTATTAAACATTTTTAGAAATTTTTATTTGAATTTTTTTAATTTTAAAACAAATATATTAAAGTTTTTTATATATGGTAATACCTTAAGCTAATCATTCATCTTTATGTATATCTTTGTCATCATTAGAATTGTCACTTTTATTGGATATGCTTCCTTGAACCCATGATTTATCCTGTTATGATTTTCATAGCATGTCATTGTCCATTTTATATACTGTATTGGATGTGAAACATTTTCTGAAGCCATTAATGATGTTTTAACAATTTTCATTTGTAGCTTCTAGTAAAATGCATAACAAAGTTATATTCATATATAATGCAATTTTATCAATATAATCAAATTTGGGGTAGGTATTTGGAGTTTAGAAGGTGCACATTATTATGTTTGGGCAAATACAGTAATTTTCTTATCTGATATCAACTTTTACACTTAATGGTTTATTTCTTGTGGTTATATGTAAACTGAAGAAATAGTTACTAATATTTTCAAAATGTGTATAGCTGAATTATGGAGACTTATTAAAAACCAAAACTCCTATGAAGTTTAAATTTACAAGCTGTGTTACTTTTTGAAAGCTAGTTTTGATTTTCAAAAGTATGATTCAGCAACGTATCCTGTGTAATGCCCTTTGATCTTAGCATTACATGCACAGCAAAATTTATCTTGTTCAGAATTTGTTTAAAGCATTTTTTTTTATTCAATTGAGTTCTGCCACACTACAACCTTTATTTTGAATTATCTTTTATAGTAACTTTGAAATTATTCCTTTCAACAAAATAAGCACAATAGGTACCATGACCTTATCATAGCCAATTGAATTATTTTAAACTGAACATTTTATTCACCAAAGTTTCTTGCAGCTTCCAACTTTATCATTTTTGAAACTTTGAAAATTAGTTTTGACAATGTTTTATGTGAATGAGTTTCTATATTTTTCTCATTGAGCCTGAAGAAATAAACAGTAAATATTATTTTTTGTTTATTTCAGTTTAACTTCCTCATATGTCAATTTATAGCCTTGCTGCTTGCCATTGTATATAAGAAAATGCTTCCACCTAATAAAGTCACACCTGAAGTTCGACATACAGCTGCTTTAATGATTGGAATCATACTTGGGTATTTTTGTTTTGGGCAGTAAGTATTTTTTTGTATTTTTGCAGTAATCATAAGTTTTATTGAGTTGTTTTTTCATATGTTTCAGTGTGGAATATTTTATATGCAAAAAACGGCTCTTTTGGGCTCAGAAAACACTTCAAATAGAAGAGCGAACAACATTTCGACCTTCTTCGGTGACGATGACCAAAGAAGGTCGAAACGTTGTTCGCTCTTCTATTTGAAGTGTTTTCTGAGCCCAAAAGAGCCGTTTTTTGCATATAAAATTCTCAACAAGTGGGTTTCTCGACATCACTGAGTGTGGAATATTGTTTCATAGATGTGACCTTTTAATTAAAGATATTGAGTTGCCAAATTGATATTAATGTGAACATTTTTTTTTTAAACTCTTAAGACTTTAAACTATTTATTTGACAAAAAAGCACTAAAGTATGTTGTGTAAAATTAAAGAGTGCACCTATAATTACTTATTGCATAAGACAATAACTCTACAGCATCTAAAAGGGGTAATTTTTGTATAAATATGCTAGGAATTTAAATGCTTTAGTGTACAAAAAAAAAGTAATGTTCTAATTTCACTAATGTTTCAATTAATTGTTAGATATTTCTATTAAATTGTAATAAAGAAGCATAATTTAATGTCATATCTCTCATTGTGAAAGGAACAATCCTAACCTTGTAAGTTAGAGGCTCAGAAACTAGTAAATTGCAAATGAACTTTTAACTTCTGGCACAAAACCAGATGTATTGTTTCTTTGTGTGTATTCTGAACATGCAATATGTTTTAATGTCTTGTGTCTTATACCTTTATGATTTTCTTTAATTCCTATTCATTTATTCATACCATATATGGAAATGTAAATAATAAATTAGGATTTTCATACATAGTGAAGGCACTATTTATCAGTGAAAGAATATTTACACAATAATGAATTTACTTTTATACTTGACCTAGAGTAACCTAAAGAGATACTTTCTAATGATTTAAAATAATAAACTAACATTTAATCAGTTACTTAACATTAGAATAAAAATGCTTAGAAAACTTGTATATTTTGAGGACAAAAATTTATTTTTGATCAGACTTGGAAACCATAAACTTCAGAATAAAAAGTGTAACCTTTCATATATGACATTGAAGTTATTTAAGTTACTTACTGGCATTCTTTACCCTTAAAAACTGTGTTTATATGCAAATGCAATAATCACTCAGTAGAAATAAATGTAATTATAGCCAACAACAGTGAAATATGTCCCACCAAAAACTTTTAACATAATCTATCATCAATATTTTACATTTAAATTATTGTCTACATTAGGTATTGGTGCTCTTTAAGATAGAAATCTTCATTAATTTATTCAGTCAATCATAGTGTTACTTGTCATATAATTTATTAAACGTCGATAATTAATATATATCAATTTTTAAGAGTTATTTTATCACATTAGTATAAGATTAAAAAGTATTAATTTTCTCTCTACAGTCAAATCAGCCACTTGTGTGTCTTGGGTACTCTGTCATACATTATAATGAACAATGTAAATCCTCAGATTATGCACAGGTAAGATTTCTTGAATGGTCAGTTAATTGTTGACATTTTTAAATGTCATAAATACTATAAAAAATATGGTATCTTCATCTTAACTGAGTTTTGAATCCAATGGATTTGATACCAAGTCCATAATCAGGTCAGGAATAGGTATTGGAATTAAAAATTAGGTAATAAATGTTGATACCTCCCAAATTATTTTTTGTGATTTCATTTTAATACGTTTATATAATTGGGGGACCTTCATTATTTGATAACTACTGGAGTGAGAAATGTCTTAATGTTACTGAAGATTAAAACCAAATAATAAGTTGCAGTGACTAATTTTTTAATCAATTTTTTAGAGATGAATATTGGATAGGATTATATGATTGTCATTTGTAAGCTCCTGTGTGGTTGAAGAAAGTTGAACAATTGTGTAAATATAACTTCAAGTAATTTAAACAATTTTTTTTAGAGAATATTATTAACTAATGTTTTAGCATTAAGAAGTTTCCAGTAAAAGCTAAAACTGGAATATATTGCAAGCTTTTTTTTTTCATTATATCAAATCTATAAATTTTTTTATGAATAAGTATTTTTTATGATAAATTCAAAAATTAGAGCAGAGTGATATTATTAAAATACCGAATCTTATCAGATGTTAAGTTTATGATTTTCAGTCAGGAAATAGATGGCTGGATATTGTTAAAATATTAACATTGACTCTTTTAAGGTTTTTCCTACTAGCCAACAGTTGTCTAGCTATTGTATGTTTATCAGTGATAATGTTGATAGAAGTAGAGCAAAAATGCAGCAAAGATTTTTCTTCAAGGTTAGGATTTTTTTTGTTTACTTGGCAACATATATTCTGTTACCATGTGTGGTTCTTATCATTACAGTCTTTATGATTAGATAATGCTGAGTGTTTTCTCACGAGATTATATTTCATGGCCAAATAGTAGTTGGTAAATTGTCTTATAATAGTTGTTATTTTACAGCTGTATGATAACTGACATTGCTGTGAGTGTAAGAATTGTATCTGTAATTATCACAGTAACCTAGTCAGGAGAATTTATTAACAATTGGCAGTTTTCCAAATTTGAATGTTGCTAAGGCTCATGAAATTAACAATAATTCTGGAATAAAGGCTGAAGAGGTGGGAGTATACATTATTGCTTGTTTTATTTTATCTCATTCAGAAATAAAACTTGCTCAAAGTTGAGCTTTTGAAAGAAAATTTATCATATTTGAACTTTGCACAATGATGGCATTTTATTTGCATTTGAATATTTTGCATATTACTTCCACAATATTTGAATAGTCAGTATTTGTTTAACACGTTTTCATGATTGTACAAAATGTTGAATTTGTAATAGAGATTTTTCACAAAATTTAATTGAAAGTTTGTGCTTTAGCTTAATGTAAAGATAGAATTAATTTTGAAAATGGTAAAGTCCGTAGAGGGGCATGATGAAACAAAGAAAAGATAAGTTGATAGTTAAAAAAAAATTTAAGTGGGGCTATTTGGAGAAAGGAATCAAAATTATACATTTATTGGTTGTAATCCACAAGCGATTAAGTTAGGACTGAAATAATTTGTTGAAAAGGTTCACTTACAAGGTAAACCTTTATACATGATATGCAACAAACTTAACAATGTTTTGCTGTTTTGATATGTAGGACTTCTAAAAAAAAAATGCTTAGAATAATAAAATAACTAAGTTTGGCTAACATACTACAAAATGTAAGGCCATATTATCAATTAAGTTTATAAAACAGTTTCTATCTGTTTTTGTCCTTTGACTGTTTTCGTTCACAATTTTTTATCTTGACATTTAAAGGATAATCACTAATGCATTAACAATTCTTGAGAGGTTTGAAAAGGGTTTAGACTGTTTTTTGGTGTAGTACTTTTAGTTTTTGGTCAAAAATCCTTTAGGTGTAAATAGTTTGAACACCATAGATATTGGAAGTTCATATTTTTACACATTGTTTGTAACCAAAGAGAAAATCATTTCCCAAGTTTTTTAAAAAGATGAATAAAACATTTATTGTAATCTCTTAACTAATTATATTTTGAAAGTTAAACAGATTGTAGTTACTTTCTGACTATCAAACTGGTTATTTTTAGATCTGTCTGCTTATTAATTTAAAGTTATTCATTGTTTGATCTTTCGGAAATGTACACATTTCTTTTAATAACCTAATATTTGTATTCAACTTGTTTGAATGACCATTTATCAACTTAAATATTTTGTATAGCCTCTCTACTGTGAATTGTTTTTAAACTGTTACTTTTCTAACCAAATTATATTTAACTGTTATGCCTTGTGTATATGACATTTTAAGTTAAGAATAGCCTGTTTTGTATGAACTGCTGATGTCGTGTTGTTTATTTTTTGTGGGTTTTCTATTTCTGTGTTGCTATTCATTTTTCAAAAATTATTTTCTGCTTATCAAATTTAAGGTGTTTATTTTGTAATAACAGAATACTGAAATCAGTAATTTTGATGTGATTTAATGTGTAATCCTTTCTTTAGAGGAGTGTTGTTTGTTGCCCTACTCTACCTTTCCTCTCTTCACCTGCTTCGATTGACTTATGACTATGGTGGTTGGACACTAGATATCACAGGGTAGGACATCTGAATACTATAAAATCAGGCTGTCTTCTGTAGTTTTTGCTGTGTTTAAATTCTATGGTAAGCTAACAAAAATAAGATTACCAATATTGTTAAATGTTTTGTAATAATTTAGTTTGTTTTTTTTAACACTTATAATTTCGTGGTTTAATATTTGGTGTTACAGCTTCATATTTTATTAAAACTAAATGTAAGTAATGGATTAATTCAAAGTCTCATTATTTAGACCTGTCATGATTGCAACCCAGAAAGTTAGCAGTGTGGCATTTAGTCTTCATGATGGACTAGCAAGGCCAGAAGAAAAACTTAGCTTGAGCCAAAAGCGATATGCTCTTAGGTTAGTGGTTTATAAAAAACATAAGGTTCCATTTTGTACTTAGTTTTTTGTCAGTTATATCTATTCTGCTATTTTTTCTGTTTTAATGAAAGCATTATTTCATCTAAGTTCAACATGATACTGATTTAGCTAATTTTGACAAATTTTTCTTCAAAATATTGAACTTAGTTTTAATTATTTTTTCAAAGTTGCATTTGTATGATATGACTTCTTGCATCCTCTCACACAATAGCTTTTCTTATTCAATGCTGCTGTCTATATGTAAAATATTTTTTCATGTTACTAGTTTTGAAACTCCCATCCACCCTATGATTAATGTGGTTTACTGTGCCTTTGTATGTCAATTATCATGCAACAATCCTCCATCTTGTACATATTACTCCATCTTACCATCACTTATTGTTAAAGAATCATTACATTCAGATGTTTTATATTTTTGTGTAAATTTATGTGATACCCACTTTTTGAAAGCAGTACTTTCACATTTCTACTGTTCCTTGTTAATTGTAGTCTGTTATTCAATTAACTTGCCTTTTGTTTTTCCATTTGCTTTGTGATTATTTTATTTTTTGTTACAGAAGCTTGTTCCTTTAAGTGGTGAACACTGATCAACCATAAGTCTTCAAAGAATATATTAACTGCTGCCTAGTGTTTCTGCTTCACCTCTGTGCAGAGGGTCTCAGAGGTTGGTGTTGCATGGACCTGGCTCTTCTTATCTTGTGAACTGTAATTGCTTGGGAGGCCATCTGGTGATATGTGTATTCTAGCTTCTGTTTGGTTCTATCTTGGGGATGATGTTATACAGGTTGTACCCTGCTATAATAGCAGCACCTCAGTGGAGTTGGGCCCAAGAGGATGATGTTCCATAGGGTAGTGTGACAAGGACTATTGGGAATGTCACATTGAAGTTGTGTAAGAGTGTAGGCTTATTCTACCAATCTTGGTGTATACTCGTGGCCAGTAATGAATACTGTTGAGATGAGATGTTCCACAAGACTACTAATATTTTTCTCAGTGTTTTGCTTCATATAAGTGCCTGTTCCAGGCTGTATCGACCCATGGACTTTCATGGGTAAAACAGAAGGAAATTGCTGCCCATTTCTGCTGTCTCTTTGATTGAATAAATCTGGGATGATCTGTTTTTTTACAAAATAGGGAGTTAGGGGTTATCCAGAGCACTGTGTTCAGTGTTTGCATACTTCTGTATTCCCTAATGCATTCTCTTTCTTGTGAAACATGAGAGTCCTTACCAGTTCCAAGCTACTGAAGTGGTGGACCATGGGAGAAAACTTTCTGGATGTGCTCAGTTACATTCAGTAGAGAGTATGGAACTGGTATTCTGCTGGCATTGATGTTATGTGTCCTCCACTTGACTCAAAGTATTAAGAGTAGGTCTGCCATACTGTAGCTGACCTCCTCCCCCAGTTGGGATTTCTCTTCATACTATAGTCACTAAGTTTTTTGCCTCATGCACCTAACCTCTGTGTGATGGATCCTATTAGTTGATGTTGCATGACCCAAGGTTGATTCACTCCAGTACTGTGGTTACTCTATGAGTTAGCTACTCAGTCACGAGCTCCAACTGCTGTGCAGGCATATCTGGAGAATGATGTTGTATGGAGCACATGTGGTCTCTCCTGGCATTTCACACCTGGGAGGGTTACACTAAGAGGCTTATGATATACAGTATGGATCCAGTTTTATGGGATTTGGAATGAAACACCTCACTGACACACACTCCTTACCATTGTTGGATTTGTGAGTTGATACTGATTATGGATTTATTCAGTTGAATTGTATAACATTTTCTGTTCCCGTTCTATCCAATTTTAGTTAAAGGTGGTGTGGAGTCTCTTTCTACCACATTGTGTGTGTGGCACTGCCTGATTTTGGACTGGATTTTGACCTTCCAGTTAGGTTGTTGCACCCTAGCTGCTTATCACTAAGAGTTGCATCCATTTTATCTCCTCACCATTCTATCTGTGACAGGGAACATTTTTCTCCTGCAATATGTTTATGTAGATTTCAGCTAAATGTAGAGCAGGACCACCTCAGTTTTTTTTTCTCACTTTTTGGATATGCATCTCACAATTTCTGCCCATTTATGTGACACTTATTACCACAGTGGCCAACAAGTATTTCTGGTTCAGAAGTGATAAGATCTTCCATGAGTGTTCCTCTTCTAATAGTGGGTTCAAACTCCATCAATGGTCATTAGATGCTTTCAACAGATACCTATTTCTACATCTCCTGCGCCAGTCCCTCTACTATAATACTGTGGTATTTTAACTGTTTTGTGAGAAGTAAGATAACGTATTGGAAGCTATTATTTGCTACAGTGAAAATATATTTTCAATAGGTACTCTTTCCCCCAATGCATGAGGTAGATGTGAGTTTTACAGGCAGTGGCATACAAAAAATATTGCATACAGAGGGCAAGAACTGCAAGAGAAAAGCAATTGTATGAGGAAGGTAAATATCTATCAGAAATATATTTTTAGTATAGGAAAACAATAGCTTTTGCATTTTCAAAAATTTACAAAAGAATATATGTTATATGGTAAGACAACTGTTCTTTGTGTCATCTAGTCAGATATAGTTTAGTGATGCTCTGGTTAGTTGACTTTTCAATAATATAAGAATAAACACATTCAACATTAATAGTATCAATTTATTTATTTTGATTTATAATAGTGTACTTTTTCTTTTATAAAAACTTTCTTACCTTTTTGTCACATGAAGCAATCTCAATTCCTGTTTGTCCTTCAACCATTGCAAAAACAAAATTTCCAATCAGTGCACCAATCTTTTTATCCCATCAGTTTCACACCATTTCAGAACATGTACATATCACAAGTATTATGCCATCTATTTTGGCACAGCTTGCTCCCTCTGCTGTTCCTGCTAAACCCTCATTTTTTCAAGTACCATGGCATTGTTTAGATGTACATTTTTTTAACTTGTGGCTACCATTTATTACCTTATTTGCCATTTCAGTTCTTCATTTGTTTCAACAATATTTTATTTTCCTATTTGTAATTCAGTAACAAAAAATAAGTAGTATGAATTTGTAATTAATGTAAATAATTATTTTTCGAAAATCAAGTGTGACTATCTGCTGAGGAGGTACAGGCTTTAATTCACAGGGATTTTAATTCGTATATTCAGCTGGTGATTTAGGCTTTTCATGTGATAATGGGTCTGAGGAAGAATGTAATCAATGATTAGACACTATGGACTCTTTTGACATCTATCAGTTGCTGTGCCTCCATATTATTCTATTAAAGGAAGAAATGTTCTCAAGGGATGCGTGATAAGATTTTCAATGTGTACATTTCACACCTGCTTAATATACTTGTGGTAGATAGTGTTTAGATATCCTTTGTATGGTTTGTTCACAAGGGAGATTTATGTATTTCATGTAATCAGTTTTCAGATATTGGTATGTTAGGTATTTATGTCATTTCTCATTTAAGTTTTATTTTAAATGCATTGCAATTTAGTTCTTAATTATTACTTCATATTTTGGGCCAGTGTAATCCTTTTTGCATGTTTATGAATATCAAGTAGTTTGTAGACTTGGCAAGTTTTATGATTGTTACTTCATTATTAATAATTACTTTGGCATGTTTAGATTGTATATTGGTTACATGTTCTTACTTCTAATAACATGTAATTTGTTGTCTTATTTTAGTTGGTTGTTTTTCTTCATTGTTAAGTATGTTCCTACTCATCCTTATTTTTCATTAATGTAGGCTTTAATTCAGTGTCCTTTTTCTATTAGGTTAATTTATTAGAGTTGTTTTTAACCAAGATTTTAATTATTACTGTTTTCTAGTAATTTTTGTTGATATGCAGGTTCTTTATTATTGCATAGTTTGTGGATTAGGTACCTTTAGATTGTTTCTAATGATGAGAAACCCATTTGAAATAAAAATGTATCTCAGAATGGCTGGTATGGGTATGGGTATTAATACTTATTGATAAGGAGAGAACATTTTTTATCAATGTGGGACTTGAAATTTATGCTTTGTTACATCACTGATGTGGTCATTTCTTTCTCTTTCATAGGACTGAGCTAAACTTTGGCTTATTTTTCTATGTTCTTGATCCTAGAAACCTCATTTTTTCTTCATCTGTAATTAAATATTCCTTATCCAGAGTATTCACTTTGTCAATATTTACTTATTGCTTCAAGCTGAATTTTTTACTTTAGAGCCATACCTTTTGAATTAATGCCAGCTCTTTAAGTGTCCTGTTGGAGATTATAAACTGTTGCACAACATATTCACTCAATGAGTTTTTGCATTCTTCCTTCTAGGGATAACTGCTCCTGCTTGTTCTTCCCTTTCACAGTTCAGAAACCACATTCTTCTCTTATAGGATGCTGAATTGATGGGATACCTAATAACAAGATGAAAACCTGTTCTTACCCTCTATCAAAATTGTATTTGGGAGGGCTCATTGTTTATAATCTTGGTGAGCCACTGCCTTCTTGTCTTCAGTTGAGAGTGAACAGTTCACATGTATCTTTCAGTAGACTCTCCTTTATCATGTAACTTCTTTTTGTATCCCTGCATTGGTGTTTACAGTCTACACCACAGAGGTATTACTGCTTACACAATCTGATCTGAATTTGCATTGATTCTTTTACTCATCTTTAGAGCATTAGGTCTCTTACATTTACTCTTGGGAGATTTTAAATCTCTTGATCAGTTGAGCAAAGCTCTCTCCATACCACGTTTTGCAAGTCTTAAGTAGTTTGTTAAGTTTTGTCCCACTTACTTCTCCAATAGGAGTTGATGGTTAAAGTACATTTTGAGATCTTTGTAGTGAACACTTAACTCACTGAGCCAGGCATGTACCAATACCAAGTCTGTGCTTTTAGATCCTGGAGATCCTGGATCTCCTTTCTGGGCTCACAGTCAACATCCTTTGGTCTTTCCTTGCTTTTTTTTTCCTAGTTCCCTGAACCTGATGATGGATTGATTGTCTTTTCCCAGTGAGATTCTTTTCAAGAAATGGTCCCTCATTACACAGATGTGTTCTTGGTTTTGACCTTAATGTTCATTGTTATCTACAGTTAGACCTTTATTTTTCTGTTTGATCTACCTTCTCTCCTTTGGGACCTATTTCCAACTCTTTCTTGCTTGCATTTTTTTTATTCAGATATTTATGCCTTTCATGTTACCTGCATCCATTTAGCATTTTGTGTATATCATCCTCTATCTCAACTAGTCCTTCCATAAGGTATGAGGGCAATTTAGGAGGTTTGGCTTTCCCATCCATTTCCTTACCTTCTTTTTCAAACCTGTCCTGCTATTCCAATCCTGTTTGGTTTCCATAACAGTTCACTTCTTAAAGAGATATGTGATACATACTGTCTCCTTTGAGGGTTCATTTTCCCAACCTTTTATGTTCTGGAACCCTTCTGTCTGCCTTTCCCTGTCAAGCTCACTGTTTGGGTTTGTTTACTCATTAGGCTGGCATATTTGTATTTATCATTGGAAGAGCACCATATTCACAACATTCTTCTCATCAGATTCATCATATCACTATGTTCTTGGCTGTACCATCTTGACATTCTTTGGAAAAGATAGTTCAGACTGGAATGTGGACTACTGATACCTTCACTACACATTATCTACATGACATTGCTGCATTTTCCTCAAGTGGATATTGTTGTCTTCCCATAGCAATTCTACTTCACCTTTTAACTGGGGTAAGTCTGATCTTTTTTTTATGCTTTCTTTCCAACTTCCCTAATTATAGCATTTACTTTATGGATCCAACCTTGTGGCAGGCGTTGCCTGGTAAGGTATGCTTTACATATTTAAAAACGGCTGGTATGAGTAGATAAAACACTACTAGAGGTGCAAACAATGTTTCAACCTTCTTAGGTCACTTGTTTGCTTCTCTATTAGCGCTTTATCTACCCATACCAGCCAGTTTTAAATATAATTTTCTGTGCAAGTGGATTTTCTCATCATCATGGAAGGTATGCTTTGCCTCAATCCTACACTAGTTTCAAGTAACTGTATAATACTGTAGAGATGGAGTGTTTCTCTAAGACTACTGGCTGCTTACCCAGTGGCATACATACATATTGTATTAGGTATTATTCATTTGCAGTCTGTGGTGGACTGTTATTCGTAGACTTCACTAATAGAACAAAAGGGGATTTCTGCCTATCCCTGCTAACCATTTGATTGCATGTGTTGGGTTTGGTTTGCTTTTCAAAAAGGAGAATCTCAGGTACCCATTGCACAGTCTCCAGTGTGATGTGCCTCTGAAATTCCCATTGTCCCTTCCCCAATGTTTTTTTCTTCTAGTGGAGCACAGAAATTCTTACCATTCCCAGTTTCCAATTGCTGGTGTGATGGACTGTGAAGGTTTCCTCTTCAGTGAGTTTTGATATTTAATTTACATTACTTGTGTTTATTGATTCAATGAGAAAAGGATAAAGCTATATAAATTACTTCTAGACAAAATAACTCTCAGTTGATGATGTGTGTCCCTTGAATGTTTTTACCTGGGTGGACTGCACTGGATAAAATAACTTAATTTATATTGTGTTTTGTCTATATATTTTTGCCTATGTAAACTCAACTTGACAAATTAACTTAATAATCTTTTGATGATTCATTTCCTCTGGATGTTCTTGCCTAAGGGAACCACACTAGCCACTATACCTTTTTTTTTAATATGAAAAATGTCCACTTGAATTTTCTCCTCATATTTTTGCCCAGATGGGCTTCACTGAACAAATTAGCTTCATTCTCTTTTAGCTGCATTTTCCCTTGTTATTTTTGCCAAGGTGAACTGTGCTAGTTATCATTTCTATGATTGATAAAAACAAATAAGCCTTCTAGTTTTCCCTGAATATTTTTAATCAGTTGATAAGAACAAACACCCAACTTGCATTTCTGCTGAATGTTTTTTGCCCTGGTGGATTGTACCAAACAAAATAAATTGATCTATTGATGTTATCATAATTAGGTTACATGGATTTCATGCCCTAGTTGCTTGCTGTTTTTCTGTAATTTCTCTTCAACCTGCTAATGCCACTTAAAGGCTATGGATCATCATCTATCAGGCTGAAGTTTGATAGGTACCTACCTCATTCCATAATATCTTTCTGCAGCTCTCATGTATCTGATATCCACATCTATTATTCAATGCAAGTATTTCTGGCTTGGTTTTCAATACAGGTATGATATCAGACACAATTCTGTGGCAAACAATACATATGTTCTTCTTCAGCACATACAGCGATACCATCACTTGTTCAGTGCTATAAAGATAATTAATTACTGCAGTTGTATCAGTATGTTCATTTCTACCCAGATAATGTTACTTTCCTATTTCATAGGTGTGCTTCATTTTCATCTTGTACCATACCCATTTATTTTGGGCAGTTGCTTTCTGCTTGGTTTGATTCTAGCTTTGTGTGAGAGGAGGAAATAACGTTTTAAAAATTCACATTTTCTTGCACTGAAACTGTACTTCCAATAGGTTCTTCTTTCCACTCATGCACTTCCCACCTTTCCTCACTATTGCTAAAGTTTATATGATCATACCTACCAATTTTTAAAAGTTGGGATTAGTTGTAATAGCAGAGGAAGATGGCTTGTCAATATAGATAATGCAATACAATTGATAGAGAGTAGTCACATGATAGCTTTTTGTGAGTTGAGGTAAACATCTGTCACAAATACACTTAGTGTTAGTAAATGTTAACGTTTTTAAAAATGTGTTGGTGTTTTCAGACAAAGTCCATCAATGCTGGAGTTTTTCAGTTACATATTTCACTTTCAAGCTCTTATGTGTGGTCCTCTAATATTTTACAAAGACTACATTGAATTTGTTGAAGGAAAGCCTTACAGCAGAGTTAAGCACTCTAAGGTAGGGTTGTCAGATCTATTATAGTACATAAATATACATTTTCTCAAACTGTTATTAATCTATGTAAATAATAATAGATTATATAATGGAGGGATAAATTAAATAGTAGTGTTCAAAGTTTCAGACTATAACTACTTATTTTGCTTATGGACAGACCCTGGAAGGTCATTCTTAATACTAGTAAAAGTTACTAAAGAATGTAGTGATGCTCATATTATTAAATTATTTGGATACATGTATAATAAATGTAAAGAAATCCATGTTTAAACTATATGTTTTGGGAGAGAATAATGTTGTGTAATCTGTTTTCATTATTTTAATTTAAATATTTGCTAGAGGGTGCATAACATTTAAGGTGAGAGTTTATAAAAGTAGTCATAGTATCTAATAACTCCACATACTTTGTATAAGTGAATTCAATGTCAACAGAAGAAACAAATGATGTTATAATAGGTGATAATCAAGTAATGGTTGATAGAGTAAAGATGTGTTTCTGAAAGATAATTAGTAAATTAGTGAGCATTTGTTATCAATAAAGGAAATTTTCATTTCAAAGTTATTGGTGAATTTAGACTTAAGGTAGTTTAAGATTTTCTTTTTGTTAAATTTTGTATTTAAAGGGAGTCTTATAGGAAGGTGTAGCTGTATCATCATTAAAGAAGGTATAAATTAATTTATTATTGTATGGACTAAATGTCAGGGTTTTAGGTATGTGTATAGGTCAGATTTTTACAATAGGTATCCGACTTCTTGGCAATAAATTTCAAACACAAGCATGTAGCACACATTCCACTTGTTTCAAAATGTATGTAAAACAATTCAAACGTGTATACAAATGTTTATTATACAGTTGAATCACTGCAGTTGAGTCTAGAGCTTTCAGTAATTTTTTTATGTTAAACTCCACACAAAACAAATTAATCTCCCTCTATATTTGTTATTACAATACAAACTGCGATACTTTAGAAATTGCCAGTATATGCTCTTAATGGTTTAACTCACAATCATACAGTCTAATTTCACTTTTTTTCCAAATTTACTAATTTGCATACTTGGATTAACTTGGTCACCAATATATATATATATTGTCCAGTGATCACTAGAACTTTCTACAGACTAAGATGTTATGATGTAATGAAATTCATTTAAAGCAGGGGTCACTAAACTTTTTTCACAGGGGGTCAGATTACTTGGGGAATGAGAAGAGCGGGTCACATGATCATTGTGTTCACTACTCGTAAGCTAGAATGAAAGCTCTCTGTAAAAGACTTAACATTAAGTTTAGGATGCCTCATTAGCCATATGGGAGTAGCATGCAATACACACACATAATAAAAAACAAACAGAAATACAACCAACATTTTTATTTATCGAAAGGTTATCAAAGAAAGTGACATTAGCAAACAATTGTCAAATTGCACATAGTGAGTACATATCTGAATTTCACTAAGCTGCAAAAAAGTTAGTGAGATTTATGAAACTGGCATTTGGCTTTCAAAATATCTTCAATGTTTGGTTTTGAATTGCAACATCCAATCATTAGAATTGCTTTAAAATGTTTATTAGTCAACCTTGATCAATGTACCGACTTCACATACTTCTTTTTTGAAAATGCTTGTTCATAGACATAAGTTGTTCTGAACACTGATGCCATACCAGATGCGAACTGCTTCAGCTTTGAAAAATCATCTTCAGGTATGCAGCTGTAAAATAAGTTGCCCTTCTCTGTGTTTTGCTTTCAACAAGTTATTTCCATAGAAATTGATGACCTCCAGCTGAAGTTCCACTGGCATGTCATCAATGACACAATCAAGGATTCTGAAAAAGTAGAATGTCACTTTCAATTCTGTTGAGATCTGAAAATCTCTCTAAAAATGCTTATTTAAATCACCAGTAAACTTTCTTCTGAAACTCCAGGTTGACATCTTTGATTCCAGTATCAAACTCATTGAAATACTGAAAATGAAAGGTTTCTTCCTTTCAAATGTGCTTCAAACATTAACAGCTTTCTCTGAAGTCCTTTGATTCTATAGAGATCATAGACAAGGTTATTAGTCCCCCTGAAGTTTCAAGTTCAATTCATTCATGTAGGATGTGATGTCAACAAAAATTGATACCTTTGATAACCAGGTTGGGTCCGACAGAAGTGGATCGGCTGTGAATTTCTCTTCTCAGCTTATAAAAACGAGACAAGACTACCACAGCTGAGCCACCTCACTACTGTGTGATAAGGCAAGTCATAGAAATCTGAATCAATTTCTTCAAGACACGCCTTGAAAAATTTTTTCTCCAGTTATTCTTCTGTGCATGCTGCAAACTGATGCCAACTCTTCTGTGAACCTGAAAGTCCAAATTAACTCCACAAATGAACACGAGAAGTTGTGACATACTCAAGAGATCAGTAGACTCATCCAGTGCCAGATAATAACATTGGAAGTTTCTAGCTTTATGGTGTATTTGTATTGCCATGTTCTCTTTAAGTTCTTCTGCTCTCCGTACAACTAAATTTGCTGAAAGGCTGATACTTTCAAAGAAATTGGCTTTTTCAGGACACAACTCATTTGCTGTTTCTATCATATACTCTTTGAAGTTGCTGTCAGTAAAAGGTTTTCCTCGCTCTGCCATCTTATGCACAATTTTGTAACATGTATGAGTGAGATTCATTTTCAGCAAACTTTCTCGTGAAGATATTCTTTTGTTATTCAAAAACACATTTCATGGATTCAAATTTCTCGGAACAGAACTTTGCTGAAAATTTCCAATATGTTGGTAGATGTTTTGTTTCATAGTGACACCGAAGATTATACTCTTTCAAAACAGCAACATATGCCTCTGAATAAATGGGCAGCAAGGACGAAAGAAGATTTTTCCTATTTTTCTTTTTTATCATAATGTCTTGTGTTTGTTAACTTAAAGTGACCATCGGTGTGATTTATTTTATGACATTTGGACATTTGATAAAATGTCACTTTTTATTTCCAAGTAGCTAGCTGCTGGTGAGCCAGACAAAATGACCTCGAGGGCTGTATCAGGTCTGCTGGCCTTAGTTTGGTGACCTCTGGTTTAAAGCAAAGAGAAAAATTCAGAATATTCAAGTAACATTTATGTCACTTCACAACATTTGACTACACAACAAATGATTTGTAAACAGGTACAGAGGTAATCTTGCCATAATTATAGCTTGTAAAAATAACTAACTGTAATGTTCAGTATAATCTAAATAATACTCTCACATTAAATTTAAAATCAACAACCATGTTTATCTAACACTAGATCTTTTATTTTTACACCAAATATCTGAAAAAAACCTCTTAAGTATATGGACACTACCTAAGCTCATTGGATCTAACTCATAACCATTGTACTTCTTACAATTTACATGGTAGTAACTTTTAATATATTAAGTTTATTTTTACAAATTTGGTAGACTTGGCAAAAATTACAAGGCTTTTGCTCACAGAAAATCAGTTTTTTTAATGAAGTATTTTTTATTAATATTTGTTCATGAAATTGTTAATTCTTTTTTTAACTAGTACAAGAGCAAAGGATTTTCATTTTGAGATTAATAAAAACACTTCTTGTCACAAAAATTTCATATTTCACTTGTATAATCTTTAGAACCTTGTAAATGAAAATATAACGTTTTTTCAGGAAAACCTTTATTACTTGATTCTTCAGCCTGTAGAAAATTCATCAAATATAATGAAAAGAAAAATTGTAAAATCAGAAATAAAATGAACAGCTGTGTTTTTGTTTTCTTTATTATTAACCAAGAGGTTTCAAATACTTACCCTGATAGTTTCAACTGTTAAACATATCTTACAAATTTTCTGTGCATATTTTACTTTCAGCATCTAAGGTTAAACCCAGCTTAAATAAAACTCAAATCACTAACCATCTGAGCCCACCTTTATGCAATGTCCAATAAACATTGTAAGTTCTGATCCTCCCCAATTCATTTACATTGCAGGTGATTCAGCACTACTGCTCTTCTATTTGATGTCTTTAAATTTCACAACATGTGCACGTATGGTGTTATTTCAGTATATACTTATAAAATGTACTGCTCTTTTGTATTTAAAGTTGTCAAGTTTTGAATGGGGATTTAAATTTACCTCTGTTTAGACAATTAGAATAATCCAAATGCACTAGGCATAACTGTACTGACCTATAAAAGTGTACTATTTCAGTTACTGTAAGTTACGTATGTGTATTTACTCATAAATGTTTAAATTTTATATATCTTAAAACATTGGAACTAAATGAGAAATACATTGAAAATCATTGGTTTTGAGTGTGTATTCATGTTATGAAATACTACTTTCATGCATACATACTATTGCTAAGCCATGTCTAGACTTGCGAGTAGGGTTTGTAGAGAAGTTTTATTGGCTTCAAACATTAATTTGATGTTTATTTATTTTTTTAATTACAGTAATAGTATACTTTAAATCCCTGTATGGTAGTAGGGTCTCTAAGTAATGTGGATTGAAAAAAACTCATTCCTATTGATTACATACCTACAGTTTCAGCAAAATTCTTTTACCTTCAAGTTACTTGTAAACAACTGTCAGAGATAAGCAGAGAGTAAAATTATCTTTATATTGGTTATAAAAACTTCAGCCAGTTAGTATTAGGTGGTACTAGTTAAGAATTTTCAAATGATTTATTTGAAAGGTGAACCCACTCTAATACATTTGTTAAATATATTGATATCTCAACAAATCAGTGGCGAGAGTTTTTATTTTATATTTAGCTTCTGTGTATCTTATTCATTAGATACTTGGACATGTTTTATGGTGGGTGTAATAGTATAGAAACGGTGCAAAAAACAACTGGACATGTTATGTGACACACAAGAACAAATACATGACATTATTTTCTTTACATTTCCTTTCAAATTAAAAAATGAAAACCTATAATTTTAAATTTAAATTATGAACATTGTTTTGATGTCAGTTTCATTGATGTATATAGTAAAAATGTTATTTAATGAAAAGTTTTGAAAATAATGTTCCAAATGTGCCCTTTAACCTTCAGGGCCAGGCAGAGGAGAAAAAGTTAAATGAAGGGAACAGCTTCACAAGAATAGTTGTGAAATTGCTTGTAACCTATGCTGTCGTTAGGGAATACATTTTAAAGATTGTTTTTCTGTTTGTTTCTTTGGACTGTCTTAACCCTCGTGGTGTTAATACTTATGGTCAAGCTTGGATATAAATACTTAACTTCAGTATTAACTCTCTTGCTATGTAAATTGTCATGAGTTTGTAGTGAGTTACATTCAAAATTTATTTCCTTATTGTATTATATGAATAAACTTTGGATAAAGGTGTAACTAATAATTCAAGTTCTTAATTTTATAAAGAACTATTGAAAAAATCCTGAATTTCCCATAGTATAAGAATTGACATTTTACTGTCTAGGTATCCCCCTCCTTTCTTAATTTATCACTCCTCAGAGAAGTACAAAATCTAATGTTATTTACTCATTATCATGTCATTTTCCAGGTAAAGCATGATTTCTATAGCCTTCAATCTTATTTGGTTACAGCAGAACCATTGATTAGAAAATTGGACCCGTTTTATTATGCCCATCTACCTCATTCTCTCTCTTTCGGAAATGACCAGTAGACCTCTTATGCTTTATGTTATGTTATTTATAACCAGTTGAACTAATCAATCGAATAGCATTGTATTATTTTCTTTACAGAGGATTGTGTATGTCACTTCTTCCAAGTCGGACTTTATTCCCAGGAAACACAGTCAGCTCAGCTGAATTATTTCTTTTCACACAGTCAGAAAACAAGAAAGATTGTAATAATTACAGAAATTTGTCTGCTTTTGCTTTGTTCTTTGGTGCATCATGTAATTAAATAGAAAATTGTGTGCAGTAAAACCATTAGTATGGACAAAAAATAGTAGTTAGGTTTTATTAACAGGTGATAGCAAAAGTTAAAGAAGATTCTAAGATGTATTATATGTTATTGATGTATATTTATTTATTATAAAAGTAACAAAATTTTCATGGGGTGTGCTTGCAAGTACCTTGTAAGTGTCCTGTGCATTATGTAACTTCATAGGCTAATATGAATTACACATTTGGCAAGTATTTACAACTTCTGTCAGGAAAATTTATTAGATAAGGTTCAGAGCAATAAAACAAAAAAAAATGTATTCTGTTACAAGTCTAAAGCTTTTCATGATAAATAAATGGAGTTTCATGTTACAATTTGAAACCATTCTAGAAAGAAAAAAAAAGGGTAATGTAGATTTATTTAGATTATTTTGGTAATTATGGCATTGTTCTATTTGACCAACTTTGTATAGAACTAGGGTACAGAAAATATTAGATAAAATACAAAGGTTTATGTGAAAAAAGTGAGATTTATTTAGGAGTGTTTAGAGGTTATGTTGGCAAAGTCCAAGACTTTTCACATGGAAAAAAGTATTTTTAACCTTTAACATGAAAATCATTTTGCTAATGAAGAAATCGACCCTTTGATTACTTGCATTCATGCAGATTTAGTGAAAATACTTCCTTTAAAATATTGATATGCTGCATGCAAGTGGCTCTAATCTTTACTGAAACTTGCAAAATTTTGTGAAGATACATAACACATAGTGGAAGTCATCATATGAAATTTAAAAATGTTAATTTCAGGTCACTTTTTAGGTCAAATCAAACAAGCTTATTGCAAGAGAGTTAACAGCTCAGTTGGTAATGCATTGGCTCCAAAACACCAGTGTGAATTGAATTCCATGTTTGATCCACACTCAGGATATGCTTCTTAACATCTAGGTATTATGTTGTGCAAAGTTGTTTTATCCCAAAACTTCTGCACTTCAATTAATAAGTATTGTAATTAGCCATTCCTCTGTTGTGATGTTCAGCAAACAGGATGGTTACTGTTTTAGAAGAAGGGACCAGGTGTTTAAATATCTACTTATCTCCTTTGTGCAATGGGGACCTGTTAATGTGTTTAAATTTAAAATCTGTTCATAAAGTTTTAGTAGTAAAAACCTAGATGAGTTTTATTTTATTCTACTCTTTAATAACATAATCTTACTAAAAAAAAAAAGTTTTGCATGTTAATATTTCTTGGATACTTGAGAAGTTAGGCTACATATTCCAGCTTCATCTTTCATGTTAAACTGTATTGATCTCTGTATAACTGTGTGTTAAAATATACATAACACAATTTCGTGATTCCAGAACTCTCAAATGTGGAGAAGACATTTGTCAGTATTTACTAAAGATACTGTAAAAGACTTGGTAAAATTTTATTCAATCGTAATGATGTAGGATAACATAAAAAGGTTTTTGCAATAATGTTTTATTTATAGGATTAAAAGTGTGACATTCAATTGACCTTGTATTGATGTGAAAATTTGTCAGGCACTTGTTGACTCCGAAGTAATGTATACTCTAAACCTTTTTAAGCAAATCTGAATTTATCAAGGAGGTTTTAGAAGATTGAATTGGCCAACACTATAAAAAAAAAAATTACCAGTTGGTTTGTGAATATTCATTTAAGTTTTTATATTATACTTGCATACTTTCAAATAGTACAGTTTTGTAGTTAGCGTGTGATTCAAGTACAATAAAAATTGACAGGTATATAGAAGTTTATGAAGTTTCTCCAAGTTTTTGTCTGGTGATATTCTAATTAGTGAGTATGTCCAACTGACAGTAATTGAATTTAAGGTATCACAGGTTTAACAGATTTTCACAATTATATATAAATTTACATTTTGTTCATTATTTTTAATAAATTTGGTTGTTTATGATAGTGTTTTTGTCAAAGAATGTACTATAATTTTGAGCTTAACTATACTCTTAAAGAAAAACTTAAGTTTGCTTAATTTTTTGTATTTATTAACATTAGATTAAAAATTTATATATAGTTTTTGACTAAGTATCTCAGTTCACATTGCTTTCTGAACTTTGCATGAATTGTAAGTGTGCTTGATTTTCACAAATGTATATATTTTAAAAGTTATATAATTTAGTTGTGTTATATATTACTGAAATTTCTTAAGCTGTTGTCAACAATCTTTGTTATAATATTCTTTATTGTATGAACATAAACCCTTATCAGTTTTCAATTTCTTGGAAGGATTTTAAATTTTGTGGCACACATAAAAATTGAATTGTATAGTTTGTAGTGTTCTTCTAAATGAAGTGCATTTTGAATTTTTTTTCTTGAAGATTTGTTTTCCTTCAAATTAGAATATTCACATATTTACTGTCTTTGTACTTTTCAGGACAAGCTGGTAGATGAAACAACTAAACAACTGGTCTACCAGGGTCCTCCAATGGTAAGCACAGTCTAATTTATTTTGTCATTCATTTATTTCAGTGTGTAATGTAACTAAAAAGTTAGTTTAGGTAGTGTGACACATACCTTGTTTTTTTATGATCAAATACAAGATTGAATGCAACTTTTTTTATTAAACTATAATTGAGTTTCAAAATTAAGTCTTTGCATTATAATATTAGAGTTTCTTGCCTTTTGTAAGTCGGAACCTGCAGTAAATTTCTGAAAGTATAACTTCAGATCTGAATTAAAAGACTGTGTACAAGTTCTTTTCTATTATAATCTGTATTTAAGTTGCAGTTGTTATGGAAAAACTAATTTATATCTTCTAGGTTTGGGGACATATTCAGAGCTGAATTTATTTAGCACAGAAAATTAGTTACAGGTTGTGAACTATTCCCAGTAACTATTTCTAGTTAGAGGTTTATTTTGGTTTAACTATGAAAATTAAGAAAGAATTATTGAAACCATTTTTGAAAAAGAAAAGTATGTTTGGGTAACAGCTTCAACAAACAAAGGGAAATTGGCAAATATTTCAGTTATGTCATTCAACTCTGTTACTAGCTTACTGTTTTGATATTTTAGGAACAGGTAATGCAGAAAGTAGCAGTTAGCATTTCCTTCGCTCTCTTCCTGATGATGGTTGTTCCACATTTTCCTATTACATACTTGACAGGTGAGCATTTCTTTCCTTTCCTTTGTTTAGGATACTTAGAAGAAACAGTCTCCATGGAAGGGGGATTAGTAAAAGCAGATTTCAAATAAATTAGGCTTGTTTCTGAAATACTAAAAACTTTCTTTGTTTACTTTCCATATACCCAGTATTCTGCACTCTCCCACCTTCCACATTTCTTATTAGGCATGCATTAGAAGACTGTGTACAAGTTTTTTTCTACTATAATCTGTATTTAAGTTGCAGTTGTTACAGAAAAACTAATTTATATCTTCTAGGTTTGGGGACATATGTGGGAGTATTTAAGTTTGAGATATGATTTCACAGTTATAAAGAAACAAAAATAGTTTCTTCAATTTTCAGTGCTCCCCATTGGGAAAGTAGCAACTCAGATTTACAATGCTGAAATTAAGGGTTTAATTCCCCTTTGCTGAACACATTAGACAGTGTGCTGTGGTTTTGCTGAAAAAAAAATCAGATGTTCGAGTTTTATGCATAAGAGGCTATATTACATATCTTTGTCTTTCATTTATGTAATATTGAAACACACGAATGTAAAAATGAGTAAACTTTTATGAGACAGTTTTGGTTTGTTTTTTTGTGCTGGAAAAAAAACAATTATGAAATGTTAAAAAAAAAGGTTGATTCTGCATAAGGTGTAGCTAGTGTATGCTTACTGACCCCTTTATGAAAATATTGGACTTGACAATATAGCTAAAAAGGTATATAATTTAACATACATGTTGCCCATTAGAACGTTAGAATAATAGTATAAGTGACTATGCTTTTGACTTCAGTAATGTTTTAACTAATGTAGAAAAATAATGAAACAGCATATAATTAATTTTCAAAGCAGCCAAGTTTCTTTGTTGATATTGTTTCACAATAAGGTGAATATAAATTTCAGTTCCATTGTTTTATGGTGTTTATCCCTTCTGTGTCAGGCTCTTGTGACTTGTGGGAAAACGTTGCATATTTCCCTTGTCCAACAAATGTGTTATAACTTAGAACTTTTAATGAATCCTCAAAAACTGGTGTAAGACTTGTTCAAAATCATATCTTATGCCTAATGAATGTCATTTTAATTGTTTT
This sequence comes from Carcinoscorpius rotundicauda, assembly GCA_011833715.1. Classification (NCBI taxonomy): domain Eukaryota; kingdom Metazoa; phylum Arthropoda; class Merostomata; order Xiphosura; family Limulidae; genus Carcinoscorpius; species Carcinoscorpius rotundicauda. The sequence continues at coordinate 109,213,189 of CM022393.1, forward strand.
CACTAAACATGCATTATTTATCTACTGTAGTTACTTACACTCAAACTATTGAATGCAAGGTTCTCTTTATTTTAAGTATTGCATACTTCATTTTACAGTTTTCATATTTGCATAATTTCTAAAAACTTTTAAGGTAGATTTTTTGAATATTATTTTTCACTTTTTCTATATCACTAACTCTAGGTATTACCATCAACATACAATGCAGTGAAATTATTAAAATTAGGTAATATAAGAAAAACATGTTAAATTTTTAAAATTTGTTAGTACAATATCTTTAGAGATTTTCCTTTGGTTAAGTTTATAATTTTAAGACTTTTTCCCTGTCACATATAATTAATTTTTAATATTTTATTTTCCTTTCTTGCCCTTTACCACTTGTTATTCATCTTGACACAAGTTTGGTGTCTTTTACAGATGTGTGCAACCCTTTGGCAAAATTGTTGTGCACCACATGACATCATTAGCCTTGAGAATTGATGCAAAATATGAATTAGATTTTAAAAATTTCCAAACCTTTGAATTATGCATTTTAAAATATAATGTATATAATTAACTAAAATATAAAAATAACACCTAAATACAGTTTAAACTGTATCTCTAATTATAAGATATGTAGGTAAGATACACTCGTAAGTGCTATAGTCAGTCAAGCAGCCAACAGTAATACAGTCAGTTTTGCATATTTTGTGATAACCGTTACCCAATTTCAGTATAACAATTTTAGATTATGGTGTAAAATGGGTTCTCTCTAGTTACTATAAACATGAGTATGTAACTTCTACATACAGGTTATATAGCTGAAATAAACATCTTGAAGAGGGGTGTGGAACCTTTTGGTGATTGCTGAAACATTACTTGTTTCAACAACATTTATTCATAGAACTTTGAAATGTACAAGTCAATAAGCTAAATAAGCATCTTATAGTTTAGACATTGGCCTACACAACAGTCATTATATAACTGAAGATTCAGAAGGCTGAAGAAGAGAATTTTCATTGCTTTTTGGTTTAGTCACATTACAAATATATTTGAAGTTTTAAGTAATTTCTAAAAGTTACTTTTGAATTAAAGGACATTAAACTTAGATAACATACCTTTTCAATCATAACATACATTATAATGTTAATTTTCTTCACATACAGTGCTTTGCAAAAGTATTCATCCTCTTGGTAAAATTCCAAATTTTGTTGTTGTCTGAGCTTAAATGAAACTTTCAAGTGGGACTTTATACTTAGAATCAATGTAATCTGCTCCAAGCTTAAAAACATAAGTTATGGATGGTGCAAAATACAGGTGAATCCTAGAGGAAAACTTGGTTAAGTCAGCCAAGAATCTAAAACTAGCTCAAAAATTCATATTTCAGCAGGACAGTGACCTGAAGGACAAGATGAAAACCATACTGGAGTGGTTTCAAAAGAAGAAAGTGAATGTCCTGGATTGGACCAGTCAATGTTCTTGACTTAAATCAAGTGTAAAACTATAGCAAGAGTTGAAGAATGCTGCCCATCAACAATCCTCTATGAACTTGTCAGAATTGAGCAATTTTGCCAGGAAGATTGGACACAAATTACATCTCATTGTGCATAGCTGGTAGACACCTTAAAAAACAAAAAACAAAAAAAACACAACTCGAAGCAGTAGTTGCTATCAAAGGTGCTTCCACAGAGTACTAAATTAGAGAGAGGTTACTACTTATGTAATTGTCAACTTTCAGTTTATATTTTCTTTGCAAGTTTTGTTGACATTCAACCTCCTTCAACATAAGTGTTATGTTTGGTCCTTAGTTTTGAATAAAAACAAGTTCATTAAAGAAAAGTCGCTTTATTTGTATTTTATATGAATGTGATGTTATTGGTAGGGGGTGAATACTTTTGCAAGTCATTGTACAATGAAAGTAAAGGTGTTTAATTAAATTTTAAATATTACACAGAAGTGTTTAATGGGGCACCCATTGCAAAATAGTTAAATGAATTTAATCATATGATTTTAGGTGTAATATTTGGTTTATACATATTTTGCACAAATCAGTCTTTGTATGCCTGACTTAACTGAAAAAAATAGCTTGTTTCTATGGCTTAGGAACACTTACCATGTTTGCTAATGTCCTCGGCTCATAACGTAGAACTCAGTAAAGACCTAAGTGTTTGAGGTATTTTTCCACCTTACAACTATGGGTTTCTTCATATACAAGCTTTGTAAGGTTTTGATATTTTCTTAAGTGACATAGTATTTATTTATCTTTAGTGTGTGTATGTCTATATATGTTAATTATTTCATTGAAATATTTTGTTCCACATTCCCACATAAAATTGTTTACCAATAAAATAACATTTTCTCAGATTTATTGAAAATCAACTATTTTAAATTTGATAAAGTAAAAGTATCTGTGTTAAAAAATAGTTAACAAAATGGATATTTGAAAAATTAAGTAAAAAAATATTTAAAGTTCTGTTTAGATATGGTTCTGTTTATTAATCTTTTTAAATTATGCTAAGTATGTAAAATAGGTACTTTAAACTTTTTTTTATTGTAATTTGTGTTTAGAAAATAAAATTCTTTCAAATCAATCACAGAATGGAAATTTTAGAGTAAAACACATACATTCATATGTAATTTTGATTTTCTTTTTGCAGAAGACAAGTTCTTAAATGAGACGCCATGGCATGCACAAATATTATACATCCTAGTTGCAACATCAGTAGTAAGAAGCAAGTATTATCATGCTTGGCTTTTAGGTAAGCTTATACTGGTAAATAAAAAATGTCACTTAGATATAAGGAATTTAACCAATGACTTAGCTTTATATTTATATTTCTAGTCTACCAAATTCTGCATATGCCCTTGATAACATGAATGTTGTAAAACTTAGTATTATAATTCACTGTTTCAACATAGAAATTTATAAAATATTTCAAATAGACGGGTAATTTTTAGACATCATAAGAAATGTAACTAGTGAATTTATATTTCATATGTTGTTTAATTTTTTTTCAAGCTCTTTGAATTATTAAGTGCTTCATTTTTGTTAGTATCCATTTTCATAATTATAAGCTGCAAAAACTTGACCTAAAGACTTAATTTTGTACCTCATGCTTTGTTGGATTGGACTGTATTTTTTTTAATAAAAGAAAGTTTCTTCATTTTAAGATTTTCAGTTATGGGTTTCCTTGGCTTTCTAGGAGAAGCAGTTTGCAATGCAGCAGGGCAAGGATTCAATGGGTTTTCTAGTGATAATCAGCCAAAGTGGGATTTACTATCTAATGTTGACATTGTGAGGTTTGAGGTATGGTGGAAGTAAAGTCTTACCTAAAATAAACACTGAATATGAAAGCCTATTGATTAGCATTTTATTTTTAAAATATCAAACTTAGATGTGTCCTGTTTTGTCTTTCATTTCCGCTAAATTTTAAACCTTTAACTTAAAGAAAAATAACAATTTATTTTAAATCCATAACTTTCTTAAAGTCGTTCTTGGTATTGGTCTTAACAACAGCTCTTTCTAGTATTACCTTTTTAACATTAAAGGCAGTACAAACAGGTTTTTGCTTAAATCAGGATATAATAGTTTATAGGAAATTATCATTTTATGATCATTAGAAATTCTTGTGAGAAATATAACAAAATCATGAGAGGGATTGACATAGCCTGATTTATATATAAATCAGGTTATGATGCTTTTTATGTGGAAAAGATATATGATTACTCTTCTGAAGTTTATATATATTTTTTATAATGAAAAATATAAACAGCACAAATGTTTTATGGATAAAGCAGAATTTGACAGTCTTATGCTGTGAAAGTGGCATGAACAAAATCACCAATATAAATTAATTGTAATCAGAGAAACAAAGAAAATCAATGATATTAAAATTTGTAAAGAACGAAAGCATTTGAAATTATAATGGAGAGGTATTGAGAACTTTTATAACTTGTTTAGGCATATAGCCTTTGAAAATATTTATTTTGCAAATTGTTATATAATTCATGTTTCTGTTTATTCTTGCATTTATAAGAGCAAATCAAGTTCTTAAGGTTTTAAAATTTGTCTTTGCATGGCTAAGTATGATAAAATTTGCCTTGTAAGTTTAAGTAAAGGATTGTGCAACATGAGAAATATTTTGTCACAAAATATGTATGTATGTTAACAGCTGTCAGTGAACTTCAGAGAATCCCTTGAAACCTGGAACAAAACAACGCAGAATTGGTTAAAAATGATTGCTTATGATAGGGCACCCAGGCATAAAACACTGGTAACATACATCCTTTCAGCCATCTGGCATGGTTTTTATCCTGGATACTACTTCACTTTCCTTGGTGGAGCTCTACTTACTATGGCAGCTCGTTCTGTAAGTTTCACTACAACAATTAGTTTAAGTTTTGCTCTGAAATAAACTGAATTTTGAAATGTGATTTACATTGATTACCTTATGAATTATGTAGTAATGGTTATATCAAAAGTATTTTATTGAGTTACAAATACCAAAATTCCAAACTTAAAATGGCATGAGATAGAAAACTTAATTATAATGTTCTCTCTGTTGTTAATTTTTCTTTTAAAAAAATTTGATCTTTGAGTTATTTGTTTAAAAGGATGAAGCATTTGGTTGTTGGAAAAAACATGGTTTTGTGATATAAATTATTGGATATGAAAAAGTTGCAGATTTAAAAATAATTGATAAAAGAAAAAAAAAGTAGAAATCATCAAAGTGACACATCAATGTAAATTTAGTAATTTTTTAAAATATCCTGAAGTTGGATTTAACCTTAAACTACTATAAACGATCATTTCTACCATCTCTTGAATTTTATTTCATTTCTATCCTCATCTTATGGTATTAGTTTCCTACTGTCAATTATTCATTGACAGTTGAGGACCAAGAATATTTCAGTCAAGAAGTATTTTATAAATAATTATTGTTTGTGGAAGGATAAAGGCCAATTTTTATATAAATACTTTACCAGAAATGTATTTTAAGTCTTACCTGCAGAAAACATAATATTTCTAATTGTTTTTACATGCATTCATTTTTAACCTTGCAATTAACTAGGACTGAAACTATTCTACGTGTACTTATCTGTGTTGACAAGATGAGACATATTTCAAGGTAATAAAGATAATGTATGATGTAAAATTAGTACACCTCTCTTGTTTAACTTTTTTATATGAACTCTATACTTTGCAAGACTGATCAGCTTAAATGAAAGATAGAATTATCATCTATGTATAATGAAAACTTTTTTATTTTAGGTGCGACGAAGTGTACGTCCGTATTTTCAAACCAGTAGACCAATGGCAATGTTTTATGACATACTTTCTTGTCTGGCTACACGAGTGGCTTTAGCCTACATAGTATTTCCTTTTATCCTTTTGGAATTAATGGCCTCTCTTAAGGTTTACTGGTAAGAAATGTTTCATGTAAATGAGTTTATTGAGAATATGTTTTTAGGAAACTCAAAGTGAGTTGAAGTTGTTGCCTTCTTTTGTGATGTTACGGTGTATCAATGATAATTTTCATCAGTGCTTTAGATATTAGTATCTTATTTCATATATTAAACTGAAATGCTGAAAACTTGTACACTTTTAAGTTTCTGTGAAATTTTCCATTATCCCTTACCTGACACTTTGAAACTATTTCTGTGATTACTAGATGCTTACCCTTCTTATTTCTGAATTAATATTGTTAATGACCTCCAGAGATATTTACAATGTTAGTTCATTAGAAGCTCTTTGTTGATGTTGGTATTTGCACAAAATTCATGTTTAAGCAGGATTGAGTTTCTCACAAATTATCATGATAAATTGCTTTTTTAAATTATTAAGTTTTATGTGATTATTTCCTTTGTTTTTTTATAAATCTTGTTTTATAACAAGCCGGTAACTTACACATTTAATGTATTTCTTAAATTTCTCATCCTTGAAGAACTAAATTTGCCTTAGGTAAGACTGCTTTAACTTTGAACCAGTACAACAGTGATAATAATGATGATGATAATTTCAAAGGGATTTTATTGTATGTCTTTATATCTTATACTTACTATAGGAAAACAATAATTTATATAATATCAGCTGAATTGTGAGAATTTACTTACATTCAGGTTTTAATGCAGAAAATGAGTTATTATGAAATCAACCTGATACTTTCTGAAAATTGTCTATAAGCTGTAAACTGTGAAAAGGTAATGAACTAAAGAAGACACTGAATAATAGTGTATTTATATTGCATGAAATGTGGCAATAGCACATAAATAGTAGTTTGCATGTTATCATAAAATACACAATAGTAGGGACACACTTCATTTCCCTTCCACCATATGTTTTCCTTTTCTCAGTTTTAAAGTTTGGTTTAGGTTATGACACATCACAGCTAAATTTTGAGTTTTCTGTCTTTTTTACATACTATGGAAGCCTTTGTTGATGCAATTTCTATTCTCTTTGACAAAATTATTTTTTCAGAATAAAACTATTTTATTGTAAAATAATGAATTTATTTACCAGATTATGAGACGTACAGTTTATAAGAGTGTAGAAACTGTTGCAAGTCGTATCTCAGCTATAAATTTTCTTGCCTTCTGTAGCTATTAAGAGATTCATATCCACAAACTTTCTACTAAGGCAGAAGTGTGTGAATTGGCAGGTATTATGTTGGACTTGTTAAATCAAAGTGATTGCACAAACTACACGTTTTTTATATGAGTATCATTTCTCAAATTAAAAATGTGGTATAAAACAGAGAACTGCCCCCATAAAGAATTGTGCCTGTGATTGGTTTTAAGAAACAAGTTATCTTGTGATAAATACTTATTATTTTTTGAAACTTCAGTGAGCTAGATAGTTTAAGTTAATTTTCTAAGATCTAAATTTAAGTGTACAATACATTAATTTTTTTTTTACTCAGTTTTACTTTCTATTCTCAGTGTTGTCATTTAAGCAAAAATATTGTTGATACAAACTGTAAAATTAGATACAAGTAAGTTTTGTAGGTAAAAAGATAATGTAGTTGAGTGAGAAAAGTACAACAATTGCATATCTACTGCATTCATCATACTGGAAAGGTTTGACAGATCCACCCCTTTTATATTGCTAGTCAATTTATTGAAATACCTATAAATTTCAGCTACTTAGTGCAAATTGTCTTTGCATATTTAAACATGATTGAAATTATTTTTTATTATTTTAGCAGTATTAATAACATAACTTCATCCTTCTAAATTGACTTTATTAAATAAATTCCTCTTTTACAATAGTCCCTTGCCATGTTGTATATAAAATGCAGTAACGTTTTGCAAAATTAATAAAACATTCACTAACATTTGATTTTCTTCCTCAGGAATTTCTATTTCTCAGGACATGTAATAGCTCTCTTAGCCATATTTATACTACCTATAGTAATGCCACCACCAAAGAAATCTGGTAAAAGTTCTTCAACTGAAAATGACAAGCTCATCCCATCAGCCTCAGATATCAGTGAATTTCTACAACCACCTACATCATGCAGTTGATCAGATATGCCAGGTTTCACAACTGTATCTTTTCACATGCATGTATATATGTGCAATTGTTACAGAATACATAAAGCCGTTTGTGAAAGCTGTAGAGGTGACAGTCAAAAGGTCATGCCATTGGTCAAAATATTAAATTCCATAATTATTATTTTTACTATTATGTTTATCAGTGTGGATAGCTAGTACATTATTTTACATTTGCTGATGTAGATTTTCAGTATGTTTTTAAATTATGAACTTTACATGTATCAAAAAACTAGAATGGTAACTTGTAGTTGTCCAGTCAGCCAAGTTTGGACAAACTATTTGTCTACCCAGGAACTTGGGAGTTTATGAAGAGTGCATTAATACATATATACTTGTTTATATAGGTAACATAAATTACTGATACTTTGAGTTCATACCAGTATAGGTTGTTTTTTTAAAAAATGTTAATGAGATTTTATTTAGTTTAATTAGTTACTAAATGTAATATATTTATGTATATTTAATGTGTATCAAATAAGTGATAAACAAAATTTCATTTTGTTCAAGATTCTATCAACATTAGTTGACAGCACCAAATTATCTGTATGAAAATGTTAATTATTTTGATGTTTTGGATAATCTAGTATTTTTAAGTATGTCTGTGATTATGGGATTATGATTTCATTGTCATGATCTATCATTTTTATTAATTTGTTTAAATTTATGAAAATCGACAGTAATTGAAAAATATGGTTTCTTAAACTTTTTATTTCAGTTTAAAAATTCTATACTTTGTTAAAGATAAATTGCATTTTTTTAAACTGAACTTAATTATAAGTAGAAACTAATTCATATTCATTTTTTGGATATTTTGGTTTGGGGAAACAAGTTTTAATTCAGCTATTTTTTATAGGTATGGTTATTAATTCATTTTTCCACATTATTAAGTGTGATGCTAATGATTAAACTTGTTAGTTTTATGAGTCTTTAATTTTTTGGTACTTTTTTGTCAAATTTTGTATGAAATACATTTTAGGTTTTAGTAGATTGAGTCTATCTGATTGGACAGTTTTAGGAATTAAAGTATCAGACAACAAAGTAAATTATTTTGTCTTTCCAGTTTAAAAATAAAATTAAAACAATACTTTCATATTTAATGATTTAATGACAAAATTATAGAAAACAAATAATGAAATATTTCAAAGTTAGTTTCAGCTTAAAATATTTTTAACAAGAGTAAAAAATTCTTTAAATTATTTAACTACATGTGTATAACTTAAGTATTGCCTTAAAACAGAATTATTTTAGTTACATTTTTCTCTACCTTAGATTTCAGGATCAGTAACTTTAATCACAGTACAGGTGCAAGAAAGACATTATCATAAAAAAAAAAGTTTCAAGAAAAAAAGACCCATGAAAACTAATCAGTCTGTATGATGTATGATATGTTGTAAGGTTATTGTTTGTTAAATTTCATTGAGTAGTGTACAAGGTGTTACTAAACTATAATGCAATCTTAAAAGAAAGTAGGCAGGCTATAATTTCAGTAATTTAAATATAAAAAACAACAACAATAGAATGAACTTTTATATAAAGGAGTTATGGTATGGTTGATCAATATGACCCTAGAGGATAAATAGATGTGTGTAATTTAACTTTCATTTTTTTTGTGGCATACAAAGAACAATAGTGTGTTTCTTTTATGAATGTTGCCTAGAAATATTAGAACCATAAGCTGGGTAGAGCTCTAACTTTGAGAGTTGGATATGAGCTGTGAGATATTACAAACATTCCTTGCAACTTAAGTTGTGGGTATATTATAAAACTGACAGTCAATCCCTTATTATGGTGAGTGGTAGGGTGCATCTGACTACCTTCCCTCTGGTCAGTAGTATAAGTTTAGAGATTAACAGATAAGCTTAGTAGCCTTACCCTGAGTAAAAAAACAAAACAAAATGGGAATATTAGGTGATAAACACCCATTATGAATATACTGTTACTTGTTTTGTTTTTCCTGGGAGATGTGTATAAAGCCCTTGTTTCAAAATAGTACTTTAAAATAGTAATTAATCAATACGGTATAAATTTTATTTGACTGTTTGGAAGAGCAGATAATGACAAAAGTCTTTACTTGACTTTTTTTTCAATACTCAATAAATATAGTACTAAATTTTTACATTGATGCAGCCTGAGTTTCAGGTAGGCAACAAAGGAAATGAACTTGTAGCTAATATTCTTACAAATCATAACTTAGATAATTTTTGGCCTTTCTTTGAAAACCATATCCTTTTTTTTTGTATAATAAGAATTTATTGCATGTTAGTTTTTACAGCCCACAAAGTTGCCTCTTAAAAACTAGTTTTTCACATGATGTATGTTCCCATGTAGTTGTTACATATTTACTTGCATGATTAATTTTAACACAAGAAATTTATTAACTTTGGATTGTGTTTAAATACTAGTTTTTGATGATGTAATAGTCTGTTTATTTGAAATACAAAAAAAAATTAATTTGGTGCCAAAGAAAACATTCATAAATGATATAACTGTTAGATTATTGAAATAAACTTTACAGTATTTCATAAAGTTGTCTTAAGCTTGCATGCTCTATGGAATGGTACTAATTATCATACTTTTAAAATCTTAAATTCCTTAAATTGAGCTTTGTTTTAAAGGATGTACTAGGGGCCAGTATATTTCCAGTAACAATAAAGATTCTTACATTATTTGTTACTTGTAAATCTTTACTAAAATTTATGTATAAGCCTACTTACATTTAGAGATTAAATTTTTATTTTGCACTTTTTAATTAAAATCTTTTATGGAATTTAACAAACAACAGCTGCTATTCTGAAATGCAAGAAAATCCACCATTTAGTTTTGACCTTTAATTAGTTATAAAACAAAACTAATAAAGTATTTTGAAAAATATACTTTACTTGGACATTGTAAAGGTTCTGTTTCCTTGAAGCAGTTAGTCTTACAAGTTTATTTCTGACAGCTGTTTCCAGTCTGAATCTGATCCATGATCACACCAGTAGCAAATGTTGTAAGAATTTATTGGAGAATTTGTTTTTAATCGAGGTAGATCTAGCATTTTTTGTTCAAAACCTAGCAAATTGTTAAAGATGGCAAATTACTGTCATATTCATGTTGTGTACAGAAAGGTTTTCTGTGATATCTTATTTTGAGAAATGGACTATTACTGAAAAAAAATTAAAGATTTTTTTTAGACTGGTTTATTAGAAATAATTTTTAATTGCTTTATCAAAAATTAATTTGATATGATTATTTACTATTATGAAGAATTAGAAACTGTAGATGCAAGTTTTACTTGAAAATGTAAGATTAAAAAATAAATTATAATAATAATAATAATAATTAGTTAATAGTGTAATATTCATCTGAGATGTGGTTTCTAGAAATCATATCTTACCTCAACTGGATATAAGGAATCAATCAGTGGGGTTTTCTTTGTCTTTGAACAATGTTATGAGAGACATTCATAACTCTAGTTATTGACTTACAGATTTAAATAAACTTTTTTTATATTACTGGCGGCTAAATTTATGCACAAGTCTGTTGCGTTAAAGTTTTCTGTATTAGCTTTTCCTTTCCTTTTCAGTGGTGTATTCTTGCATTTTTGAGTAAAATTTTTGGGATTGTGTGAATGCTTCTTAGAATTTTATAGAGGAAAATTTTAATATCAGTTTATTTTTATACTTTAGGTAAAGCAAGTTGTTGATTTTTTTGTTTTCATATTAAAATGAGAGAGGAGGAGATCTTGTGTATACTTGAGAAGAAAGTGTGGTTTGAGAAGGCAAGACATTGCACTTATTATATGAGTAATGCATATTTTAATTATTAATAAGATATTGTTGGTTTGAACAAAATTTTAAAATATTGAATACAAGATATAATTCTTGCTGGTTACAGCAGGAATTTACATTCTTAGATTTAAGACAAATTTTATCCAAAAGTTGTCTTACAGAATAAAAAAACTGGAAATAAATCTTATATTTAGATTTTTTAAATTGTAGAAAGTCTTTAAAATTTTAAACTTAATTCTTAAAGTGAAAGTTTTTTAAATTTTAATTTTATCTAAGAAATAGGACCTTGAAATTTGGTGCTCTAAAGTGAAGGAATTGCTTAGCCCCACTTAGGTAACAACATTCTCTAGTTTATAAAATTTGAAAGTTTCTGACACGTGTAAAAAAAGTCATAGGTCCTCCTCATACATTACTTTAAGACATTACTGTTTTTTCAGATTCAATAAACATTGTATGTTAAACTGAAGAAAATGTTTTTCTACAAAGAACTGGAAATATTACTTTCATGAATAAAAATGCTTAGAAATATACTATTTATTTCACTGTTAAATTTTCTTTATTTTTTCTGAAGGATAAATATTGAATTATTTAAAAGTACCTGCATCATTTTCATGTTCGTACAACAGTATTAGTGTAGATGGTGAAATTATTTGAGGCTTAAGTTTTTGAAAAACATACTTTGACAAATAAAAATATTAACTGATCTTAGTTGATAGTTGTATAAAATGGGGAATAGTACAAATTTTATTTTAATAGTTTGTTAATAATTTACTTACTTAATCCTTATTTCACTAGCTCTTGTATGGAAGACATCAGATTGTGCATCTAGTCTCAGAAGTTCAATTTTTTTTTTCCAAGTTGTAGGTATTAAGTGAAGATATTTAGATTATAAGATACTATTATATGTAGTACAGATAATTATGTTAAGTAGTTCACAGTTACATTATAATTACTGTATAAAACTACCCAATTATCTTGCTAAAATACCAAAAATTTATTTTACCTCAATAGATTAGCTGTTACTCATTTAATTGATTTTAATGCATTGTTTGAGATTGTTGTTATTGCATCACAGAATGACAGTTACTGAAGTTTGCTTTGAAGGTACATGCATTCTTTTGATTTGTAGTGGCATCTAGTTTTGAAATAATTTAGATTGAGATTTTAAGGAGCAGTGACATTATCATATTTGTTATAGGCTTCTCTGTCATTTTGAATTACAATACTGCTTATGTTCATGAAAGTAATTCACACCAGTGGGAATCTCTCAATTATTTTTGTTGAGGGTAAAATATAAATGTCGGTAGGAAAAAGACATTTTATTGAGAATTAAGATATTTTGGTTTCAGTTATGGAGTTCTTTTACAAGAGAAAAAAAAAAATTTCAAACACTGAATTGTATTTTAGTTGCATAACTTATCTTCATAACACACCAAAATGAAATTATTAGTATGAATAAATTGCTACTTTTAAAATAAAAGCATAAAACTTTATATTTGGCATACTTAGCAGTAGGTTAGCTAACAAAAAAAAATGATCAACTGTTGTAATGATACTAAGACATGTGATTAATTAAATATTGCTTATTTTATCAATCTACTTTTAATTTATAATAAGCTTGGTTGTTGTATACTAATAATTTTTTAAATTTGTGTTTTTTACTTAACAGTAAATCTTCCTTTGCTATTACCACATGTGTAACTTTTAGCATATGATGACATTTTCTGCAATTTAGTGGAGCTTAGGTGAACTGGACATTTTTTCAGGATCAAACAATTTCCTTAGTTGTGCAAGAAGTACAAGTTTTATAAAACTTAATTTTTATAGAAACATTGTCATTGTTTAATACCTTAAAAGTGTTTCTTTTATATTTAATTTTATCACTGATATGAATTTTGGTGATTTACTAGCTTTTTCTTAGTTTTGTACATATCCTTACCTGAATTAATGAAAAGCTTAGTTTATACACAGTTTATAAGCACATACTGTTGATCAGAATTTTAAAATTTAAGTAGTTGTGAAAGTTTGCAAAGAAAAAAGATAAAGAAAATAAAACTACATGTTTCAAGTAGTGATGGAAGATATATTGATGAATTTTTAATATGGCATTATCTGATGAAATCCAATCTGATATTAATTTTGCATGGAATCAAAAAATGAGCATTTTCATTAGTGGATTATCTCTGAATATCATGCAGGCATGATACTACTTTCATAACAAGTATTGCATCATCTAGCCCACTGGTTAATTTTTTCTAGCATCATAACATAGTAACATTTTCCTTGGTAATAAGGAGACGAAGTACTTAGTAAAATATATACAGATTCTGTGTTATTACTGTATGCCACTGGTGGTGGTAGCAGCAATGATAATAACAGCAGGCACAATCCAAACAACAGTTTAAGCATGGTATTTGGGGCATAAAGCAGCTAAGTTTCACATTTTGTTAAAGAATCTGCAGTGGTTAGTAACTTGTGCTTATTTTCAAAATGCAATGATGAAGTACTGAACTTAAAACTGTACTCCAACAGAAAGGTACCTTGCACCCATGATGTATTTTTGGTATGCATGGCTATGTCTATTACCTGATCAATGTATGTGGCACAGATAGCTTAGGTGCTTTGTGCCATAAAATACCAAACCAACCAACCAATCAATATACAGGCTGTTCAGAAAGTCACTGTTCACTTGTATATTTATTAACATACATGTTTCTATACAGAATACAGGCGGTAAATATGAATGACAATTATAAACAATGTTGAAAGTGATCCCGGTGGCAACAATACAGGCCTACAACCTTCTTATTTTGTTTCTAAACACCGCTACTGGTTACTGGCATGAAATCGACTGAATGAATGCTGTTATTGCTGCTTTCAAACTGCACAGTGACTTTCCGAACGTCCTATATATCTAAATCAGATTGTACATGAGGAACCAGGTACCTGAAATTTGATATCCAATCAAAACTACTAGTTTTCCTGTTGCAGGTTTCAACCAAGTAATTTTAAAATGTACTGTCATCTATATCTGTTTATCTGAGATGTTTGTTTGACTGCATCCAGACTAAAATGTTCAATGACCTTACCTTCTAGACTGTGATTATAAGTTTTTTTCTGTTTTCACTTTTCATGTTACTTATTAGAAGTGTGGTTTGTCTTAAAAGTCAGTTATGTTTATTTTTCAATTAAAGTTTATTATTCAGTTTGTGTGTATTTTTGGTTTCTAGTATCTAATTGTAAAATATTATTTTTATTTTAATGCTTATTTTAATTTGAAATGTTTATTAAGTACAAATAAGAAAAACTGAGATGAAGATGTGTAGATGTTACCACTCCACTCTACTAGAGCATGTTGTAACTGAGGACTATCTAACTAAAAATGCACTGATTTACTACATTTTATTAGAATGGCATGATTATTTAGACCAAGCTTATTTCATGATTGTTTATATTAATATGTGGTTTTAGTTTTTGGATATTTACTCTGAGTTACATAGTTATAACATTTGAAACATGGAATAAATTTGTCAGGCTATATGGCAAGTATATGTCCAATTGTCTTATATATTGCATAATAATGGCAAGTAATTCATTATAATCAGAACTGCCAAATATTTATCTCTGTTTCTGCTTGTAAAATTAATAAAGTTATGTAAGTGGGGAATTTTCATAAGCAATATATTTAAATAAAGTAAAACAAACAAACAATTCCTTGTGTTTGGGTTCTTCAATATTACTTGTATATGGATAATATTTGTTGTATCATTTTGGTATTTCAGTTTTGATTTAATTTAGAGTGAAATGTGGCATCTCATTTTTACATGTGTTTAGTTGCTCACTAAAATTACGTATTTAACATCATTAAGTGCATTAGCACTATCTAATACATGTTTTATGAGCTCTCACTTATAGCCTTGAGTACACTATTGAGTAGATTGAGTAACCATAATTTTCAGGATTTTAGCATATCTGTATATATCTGTAACAGCAACATACCTTGAAACTCAAACATCATAGGACGAGTTGCTACAAAATACTGACCAGCACTTTAATAGCAGCTAGGGTGTACATAAAATATTCTTATGTTCAAATAATTTTTATCCAGCATTATTGCCAAAGTAATTAGTGCATGAGTCTTTTTTTTTTTTCTTTCTTCGATATGAAATGTACTGTATACTAATATTTCTTGACTTGTCTGTAACTGTATGCGTGCATCAATATCAGATACTGTTGTTAATATACAAAGAAAGTTGACAAAAATTATAAGTTGCTAGAGTTTTAATTTCTTTCTATAAAACATAGTAAGTAAATAACACAAGTTTAACAAGTGAAGGATGCTTAGCTAGCAGTGTTGTGATGAGCTTCCTTCCTCATAACTTAGTATGTAATCATCTGCCAAGAATGTGTTATATTTCATATTGCTATTTTCAATGGTTCTCAGTGATAAACATGAATGATGAACTGGTATTAATTTAGTTCATTGTGTTCAATTAGGAGACAGTGGTATGCATGTAGTCAGATATATGTTCTTCATAGTGAAATGAAGTAAAGGTTTCATTAGAATTACTTTTCTGTGCAAATTTATTTATTGATACTCTTTAAAACCCAAGAAATTTTAAATTCAGCAATAATCTTAAACAGAAATTGCCATACATAATAAACATTTAAAAGGAAAATTTAGGATATTCAGATACTTTAACCAATTAGCGTGGAAGTATCAAAAGTAACTTAGATGAGAAAAAATTATTTTAAAAATCAAAATATCTTAAAATTCCTTTAAAAACAATGTTGATTAATCAAGTGTTTCAACTACAAGCTTTTATTTGGAATTGTTTTACACAAAGACTAATGAATAGAATCCATTTTCCTAATATGGATGCAAAAGTATTCAACAATGATTAAGGATTGCTGTTGAAAAATCAAAATACTATTGCAAATATTATATAACATCTATATTATAAAAGTTCCAAGTGGAGTAGTATACTTGAAATGTACACTGATATCAACTTTCTTCTACTCTGGTAATTAGTTGAAATTACTATCTCAAACCTCGGTGTCTGTGACACATTTAGCTGTTGATATATAATGCTTCTGATGCCCAAGAAATATTGCATGGACTTGTTCACAAATATAAGACTTTTCCAGTTGGCTTATGCCATGCTTGAGTAAGTTTTGTATATACTGGCTTTTTGGAAAACCCAGCTAACTTTTTGTGGAATCATATCTGTGAATCTTACATTCTGCCTAGTGGAAAGTTTTATTTTCTATAGAATTGAAAGTGCAGTCTCAGATGCACAATTACTCAGCTTTCAGGCAATCAGCAACATCTATTACCAGATCATTTAAACTAAACAATGGACATAGCCATTTTGTATATTCAGTAGATCCAAGTAGTTATCTTTAAAACTGCTTACGAAATGATCTAAATCTTTCATTGCTGAATTATTTGAAAGATGGAAGAGTGTGGGCTTCAGAAGGACTGAATGCTAACTTGTTCAGTTTGCTGCACAAAATGCCCCGGAAGGTCAGTAAAATGTGGTCATTTACCATTTCTCTGCAATTTCCCACCATTGCCTTTGAGCTAAAATGATTTAAATGAGAATGACACATTATCACCTGTTCTGATAAAACATTGAAAAAAAAAGCTTTTCCAATTGGAACTCTTCTAGAAAGTAAAATCTTAGGTTAAATTTAGTGTGTGTCACAACTCAATTTAAAATGTTTCAAACAAGAAAAAAGAAAAATATTTATTTGTAAATATGGCATATATTATAGAGAAGTTATATATGCCATGTTTGCAAAAAACAAAATGATGCTTCATGAAGTTTTAATTTTCAAAAATTTCTTTTCAAGCTGTGACTTATTGTTTGCTTAATAGTTGTAAAGGAGATAAATTTAGATTGTTTCAAATTCCATCTCTTAGTTTATTTAAGAAAGCAATCGATTTGTATTTCAATTATGAAGTGAGTAGGACATTAAATTATAAAATTTAATAAAATAACAAATAAGTGTTAAGATAATTAAATTAATGTATGATAAATATTAAACGTTAAGAAAATTCATGTAATATTTTCTGTAAAAATATTTTTAAGAGAATATAGTGAATGTGTGCAACTTACCATCACAATACTGTGATAGGGATTGAAAATCTTGGGGCAAACAAAGCATAGATAATGGGTCAGCCTATGAAGTGCCTGCTGCTGAGATGTAATGTAATGTGATGTTATCCATATAATAAATATCATTAGCACCTAAACCAATTAACTATGCTTTAGAAAATGATTACAAAGCTGAAATTCTTGAATGAATGCAACTAACATTTGATTGGGTAAATAAATCTTAATATAAATTGCTGAATGGAGAGAACAACATCCTAATAGGTCAACTAGAGTAAGTGATAAATGTAGGCAATAAAATATTACTGTAATTGAGAAAAGTATAACATGAGAAACTTTTAATATTATGGGAAGGTGCATTTCGAGTGACTAAACAAACTTCTCCAATCAATTTATAGGTAAAGAAAATAAGTGGACAAAAGAACAAATGTTTCAGCCCTATACATATACAGTACTCTACATAAGGTGACAAGAAACCAGATAAAAGGAATGGATATGATTTCACTAAATGATGAATCTAAACATGAAGTGGACATGAAAACAAAAACTTGATGTAATGATTGTTCTAGCTCTGATAAAAACAGTAATAATTAATATGGGCTTGGAAAGAATTATCATCCTTTTGGTTACATGTCTTCCTAATCTTTATGATCAGGCAGTAACCATTTTGTAAAGTGTACCTCACCTTGTTTTTATTATTGGAATGCAAGAAGTCACTACACCCTTTCAGGCAGTAACCATTTTGTAAAGTGAGATACACTTTGTTTCTTACTTAGGCTTGGAATGCAAGAAGTTACTACACTTTTTCAGGCAGTAGATTTACATTTACATAGATATCCTAGCTTTTCTTATTAAGCAGTAGCAACAAAATATAATTCATAAATTCTGCTAGAAATTACTATCTATTAGCCCAAAGCGATGGGAATGCTACTTCCATTTAATAATCATGCTTACACCCTGATGATCCTTCTAGATGTGCTGGATGATGTATCCCATCTTGAATGACCTGGAACGTGAATAGCAGTTAACAGATCTTGTATGAAGATGACATAAAAATTATAAAGGAAAGGAGTTAGTTGCAAATCACTGATGCAAGCACAGTGTATTTCAGTACAGATCCAGCTAGTGGATAACATCCATGTAATTAAGCACAATGAACACCATGTGTAGCTACAACACCTTATCAAAATGCTTCATAGAGTTACAACACTAGATACAACCTACTTCAGTAGAAAAGTTTGTTTTAACTTAGACGTCTTAAGTAATACATGACTGTACTACCAAATAAATAAAATGTCATTGGAATAAATCTCAAAAAATTATTTCATATGTTTAATACAGTATTAGATTACATAGTTTATACAATACACTATAGTTTCTAGCTAACAATTAATACTTGAGAGAATAGTTAAGAAAAAATAAAAATGAGTGTAGTGTTGATAAAAGTGATTGAACAATTGAGAGGTCATCTATTATTTACTAATGAAGCACGACCAATGTTTATACAGGAATAAAACTTTGACGGGATATAAATGGGTCATAATAAAATATATACCACTTAGGGAATACTTGAACTTAGCCAGGAGAATTTACAGGAACAATTAGTGGCATTTAAATCAACATCAGCATGGTCATCTTCAGTTTTCTTTAAAACTAATAATAACAATAAGAAATATATGAATGAACTATGTAATCTGGTATAATGAGCAAAGAACATTAAGTGGATGAAATATGTTTTGACAGAAATGATGCATCATACTTGAAAATGATTGAATATGGTGTTGTTGTTCCAGTTGGCAGTGCTATTATTGTAAATGTTAAGTAGAAATGAAAGAAATTGGATGTATTTTTATATGGCCACATTGATATCTTGCATCAGACTTAACTTTGGTTTATGGGGAATTTCATGACTATTCAGTATTCTAAAAAACATAGAACTCCTGAAAGCAGTTGAATCAAAAGTCAAATCCAACTGGAAGTATAGTTTAAACTTATTTGCTTTAGATGTGTATACAGGGCTTTTTTTTTTATCTCCATGACAGTTGTGTATTTTTTACATTAATATGATGTATAATGCATGTGTGAATGATTTTTTCTTTGGTATTACCAGAAATGTGAATAAAAATGAACTAACAAATATCATAGCAAAGTATTACTTAACTGTATCTACTGTGGCCTGCAATTTTGATTCAGTTATAATTAGTTCCATTGCACAAATACACAGAATATCTGTGGAAAAGGTGAAATAATTGTAATTATTTTAAACACAACTCATTTTATATTTAGAATATGTAAGTCATTCAATTTAGAAGGTATTCAAATGTTTTTTTACTTGTATAATAGAATTGTAGTTAATTTTTAAGGCTTGTATAAATAATTGGATGTTTCTCTGGAAAGTGTTGCACTTCTCCCCCCCCCCAAACCACGGTGTTTCCTTCTGTTATTCTTTCAGTGATTTTTAACAATATTAAAACTTGCTGCCTGCCTAAGGTTACTAGATCTGGATTTTAGAAAGTATTTTACAAGGTTTTACATTAAAATGACGAAATGGTAGAAAGCAGAGGATTGTTAAATATGTAGTTTAGTCAACAGGGATGAATATCACAAGTGGTGCAGCTCAGGGTTCAGGCATAGGACCTTTGCTCTCTTTGATTTATGTCAATGATACAGATGAAAGAATGGTCAATAAATTACTTAAATTTGCGGATGATATTAAGGTCTTTGGCATTGCTAATTGTGAAAAGAATGCTGCTGATTTACAAAAGGATTTAGATCCTTTGGTGAGTTGGGCAAATAACTGGCAAGTGGGTTTTAATTACAATAAGTGCAAGATGATGCATGTGGGTTATCATAATTTGAATTATAAGTATAATATGGATGGGAATAACCTTAACAGTGTCACAAAAGAAAGTGATTTTGGTGTAAAACTGTCCAGGCACTGTTACTAGTGGCAAGGTAAATAGGATTTTAGGTTGTATCTACAGCAATATCAAATACAAGTCTAATGAGGTTATAATCTCATTGTACAGGCCACTGGTTAGACAACGTTTGGAATATCTGTTCATTCTTGGGCTCCTCATCTCAGGAAAGACATTGAATTGTTAGAACTAAGAGGAGTGTTATTAGAATGTTGCCTGAAAGGGAGGGGTCGTCACACAAGGAGTGAATGTTGAAAATAAAATTTGAAGAGGTTCTCACTAAGATGTTTAAGATTGTGAAGGGAATTGATCATCATCTTTTTTTCATATTCAACAACAGGTAGATTAGGATTAGGGGACACAAAGAAATTTTGGTACGGTTGTAGTTTTCTTTATCTAAGACAGTTTTATTTTCTTGACAGGATGGTTGGCCTTCAAATGAGTTTCTTTTGGTTGTTGTGAAGGAAGAGAATTTAAATGAGTTTAAGAGAAAGTTTGACAAGGGCTGGCTTTAAGATTTTAAAAAAGTATATTTATTAATATTTTTAGAAGATAGAACAGCCAAGATGAATCAGAAAGTTCCATGTTGTTCCAAAACGTTATGTTATAAAATGATAAACGTGGGGTAGGATAATTGGTATGTGAAATAATGTTTTTTAAAGTTTTGCCTAACTTTCAAATTTATTAGATTTAGAAAATTTAGATGAATTGTGATTTTGTGTGTTTGAAATAAGATAATTCATAAAAAATAAAGGAGTCATTTCAAAAAAAGAAATTGGCAATTTGAAACTACCATACTGTCTAGATTTGCATTAAGTTAAAAAATGCAAATCAAGTAAACAAATATATTGCAAAATTTTGCACAAATTTTGAAAAACGTTTTAAAAAGTAGATTATTTTATTGAAATTAATGTGCATTACAGCCAACATATGAAGGTACTATTTGGCTTGTGAAAATTTCATGTACATAAAAACTAAAGGTGAATATATCCGCTATTGTTGAGAGGCCTGGCATGGCCGAGCGCGTTAAGGCGTGCGCTCGTAATCCGAGGGTCGCGGGTTCGCGCCCGCGTCACGCTAAACATGCTAGCCCTCCCAGCCGTGGGGGTGTATAATGTGACGGTCAATCCCACTATTCGTTGGTAAAAGAGTAGCCCAAGAGTTGGCGGTGGGTGGTGATGACTAGATGCCTTCCCTCTAGTCTTACACTGCTAAATTAGGGACGGCTAGCACAGATAGCCCTCGAGTAGCT
This sequence comes from Carcinoscorpius rotundicauda, assembly GCA_011833715.1. Taxonomy (NCBI): domain Eukaryota; kingdom Metazoa; phylum Arthropoda; class Merostomata; order Xiphosura; family Limulidae; genus Carcinoscorpius; species Carcinoscorpius rotundicauda. Next base: position 109,234,781 of record CM022393.1, read on the forward strand.
TTGTGCGAAATTCCAAAACAAACAAAAGCTATTGTTGAAGGGGATATTTTTAGGTTATTTTAAAGGTAAGTGTAAGGATTTTCTCAATTATGGTATTATTTGAGTGTATTGAAAGCCAGAACTGGCCATATATAACTTCAAAATACTCTCTTGCCTTACCACCTTTGCTTTTACTTGTAATAAACAAACACCATTTGTTAAAAAGATTGCATACCATGTAAGTTATAAAATTTGAAGAATTAAAATGAAGGAAAAACGCAAAACATAAAAAAGAAAAATCAATGACCATATGTTCACCTGGTTTTCAGTCATTGCGCATTGGCCAGATTGGAGACTAAATCGATCAGATAAAGCTGAAATGTAGTAAATAAAGTCTATAGTTTGTTACACCTAACTGCATAAATCATATTTCTCTACAAAAGTTGAACCAAAATTATGCTACCTACCATATTAGCTCTTGAAATAAACATGATTAGATTATCATATACGTGGTGTACGCTATATATTTTTCCATATTGCATATGCTACTCTGGTATAAATCATTCCTTTATAATAATATTTGTACCTTTGTAAAATGCAATGCTCTCTTCTCAGGATATCTATGGTTTTACTCTTCTGGTGTAGTTGAACCAAAGGTAACATCAGTGCTGTACTGATATTGACAGTTCACTCTATGAAACAAAACAAATTTTACAGACAGTTCCAAATTTACAAAGGATAACCCTGCTACTTAATGGGATTAAAAAACAAAGAAATGTGGATCTAAATCAATTGATAAATACATTCTGATAACATTCATCCGAGTCACCAACTTTTTTTGAATTAAAATTTTTAAATTCATTTTTAAAGTTTAATTTAAAATATTTAACACTGCATTAAACTACATAAAACTGATTAGGTTGGGGAAGGGTTTGCATCATCCTTTCTGCAGAATATGAATATTCTCGTATCATAAACATGTATTCAGATGGGGGATTTATGATTTTCAAAACGATTGTATTCGTGATACTTAAATACCAGTGGAAAAGAAGGGAATGTGGATCGACTTTTGAGCAGAAGACCATTTTTAAAAAAAGCTTTCAACAAGACGTACCTTAATCATAGTGAAAAAGATGCAATGTCTTCTAACAGGTAAGAAGTTACCAATAGAAATTTTTTCAGAAGAAATCATCGACAGCCTTCAGGTAGCAGGACATAAAATAATCAAAAACTTCTGTTTGGAAACGACGCCAGCGTGACATGCTTCGGCCCGGCATAGTCAGGTGGGTTAAGGCGTTCGACTCGTAATCTGAGGGTCGCGGGTTCGAATCCCTGTCGCATCAAACATGTTCGCCTTTTCAGCCGTGGGGACGTCATAATGTTACGGTGAATTCCACTATTCGTTGGTAAAAGAGTAGCTCAATAGTTGATGGTGGGTGATGATGACTAGCTGCCTGCCCTCAAGTCTTACACTGCTAAATTAGGGACGGCTAGCGCAGATAGCCCTCGTGTAGCTTTGCGCGAAATTCAAAACAAACAAGCATGACATGTTTCAATAAGATAAAGGTTTCAGACTTACACTGCTAGCCAAAATCTTAAGGCTAATGAACATAAAGAAAATATATACATTTTGCGTTGTTAGACTCAACCACTTATTTGAGTAGAGCTTCGAAAGATGGAAATAAGAAAAGGGAAAATAAAAATAAAAAAACTTTTGAACATTTAATAGGGAAAATGTAAACACTATGAAATTAGTCTAAATACTAGCTGGTAAAAAGTTTAAGACCATACCAAAAAGAAGTCCTACACACAGTAGAAAATGCCCAACAGGAGGTCTCTGTCGTTTGTTGCACGGCCGTCATTGGGAAACACTGCAAACATTCGCTTTGGCGTTGCCGATATAAGCGTTTGCAGAAGGCTGGCTGGAATGTTATTTTAAATGTTAAGATGGCTTCACAAAGATCATGCACTGTTTGGAATTGACGTCCATTTCTATAGACTTTCCTTGTCATCCACCCCCAAACATTTTCAGTGTGGTTCACTTCGGGCGAACACGCTGGATGGTCAAAAAGAGTCACGTTATTCGCCATGAAAAAAGTCCTTTGTCCTGAGTGCATTGTGGATTGTAGCGTTGTCCTGCTGAAAGATTCAGTCATTTACACACAACCAAGGGTCTTCAGTTAATAAGGATGCTCTCTCCAACATGCCAATGTAGCCAGCTGCTGTTTGACGCCCCTATATAACCTGAAGCTCCATAGTTCCATGGAAGGAGAAAGCACCCCAGATCATGAAGGAACCTCCTCCAGTGTGTCGTGTAGAAAATGTCTCCGCTAGGATATTCTCATCGTTCCAATAACGTTGGAAGCCATCTGGACCATCCAGGTTACATTTTTTCTTATCAGAAAACAAAACCTTCGTCCACTTTTCTACGTCCTATATTTGGTGCTTCTCAGCTAAGTTTAATCGAGCTGTTTCGTAGTGTGAAAGGAGTCGTGGCCTTCGAAGACGTTTACGGTTTTTAAAGCCTTTCTCTCGTAGATGCCGGCTTATTGATCTTGAGCTGCATTCAGAGTCCGTAAGGGCCATAATCTGGTTCGACGATCGGCTGGTGTCCTGTCGGACAACCCGTCGAATCCTCCTGCTCAACGTTGGTGAAGTTTTCTTGAGCCGACCACTTGAAATTTTCGTTCCGTATCCCTTAGATTTTTGCCAACAATGTACCTTCTATTGAAACGTCACTTAACTGAAGCAGCTGGAGAATGAAATTTGTATTCTTGCTATTTCATATGAAGACATACTTCTTAAATCATAAGAATGTTGATTTCTGAATGATCAGACAGTTGAAGCAGGCAATAGAAAAGCGTCATCTTATTAGATGTTTTATTCAAAGCATGCAAGAAAAGAGTGGAGTACTTTACAGTTGATAGCTCTGGGACGTAGCTTTTTTGAACAAAGTATGTGCTACATAGTCAAGGTTTTTGTTGAAAACCTTTGCACATGTTTATCTTTACATCAAATGAGACTTCTAAAATACAGGTTAAAAATATGTACCAGTGCACCACATTTGGAAAAAAAAATCATAAACGTATGTTTTTCTATCAAATAACTTTCCTGTACTAATGGTGCCAGAAAAAAGAAAATAAAAAAGAATGTTTGTTTGTTTTTTGAAATTTCGCACAAAGCTACTCGAGGGCTATCTGTGCTAGCCGTCCCTAATTTAGCAGTGTAGGACTAGAGGGAAAGCAGCTAGTCATTACCACCTACCGCCAACTCTTGGGCTACTCTTTTACCAACGAATAGTGGGATTGACCTCATATTATAACGCCCCCACGACTGGGAGGGCGAGCATGTTTGGCGCGATGGGGATGCGAACCCGCGACCCTCGGATTACGAGTCGCACGCCTTAACGCGCTAGGCCATGCAAGGCCCAAGAAAAAAGAAATGGCTGAACTCGATCAAAGTTACAGAGAATATATCTCGGGTGTTTCTTAATAGAAAATGTGTCTCAGTTTGAATTTTCATATTTTGAGGTACAGGTAGAAAATCGCTAAACTATCACTGCTGATAAGAACACATAGGGTGTCATGCAGCAGAACATCTTGGCCGCACGACACATCTCCATTTGTCTTGATTAAACAGCTGATTCGCTGTTTTACATTAACTGACAAATTAGATGGAATGTGAAAATAATATTTACAAACCTACTTTCATTAATTTAGGTCACTAGGTCAAAGGCACCACAAATAACACAGATCTTAATTGTGAAACAAGCATATTCTTCAAATAGGTCCTTTCCAGTTTATCAAATTTTAAATCAGTTAATTATATTTCATATAGTTAAACTTTCAAATTATTACACATCTTATTATTCTTACAGTATTGTGCATACAATATTCCAAATTAGAATCAACGTTCTCAATACTCAGTGTACATCAAAATACTATAGAATGTAAGAAAATATACATTACGTACGTTACTTTCCAGGTTTGTTGACTTTTGTTTGTTTTTGAATTTCGCACAAAGCTACTCGAGGGCTATCTGTGCTCGCCGTCCCTAATTTAGCAGTGTAAGACTAGAGGGAAGGAAGCTAGTCATCACCACCCACCGCCAACTCTTGGGCTACTCTTTTACCAACGAATAGTGGGATTGACCGTCACATTAAAACTATATTATAAATGCATTCTTTGCTAGAGAATATGCCTGGCATGGCCTAGCGCGTTAAAGCGTACGCTTCGTAATTTGAGGGTCGCTGGTTCGCATCTCCGTCGCGCCAAACTTGCTCGCCCTCCCAGCCGTGTGGGCATTATAATGTTACGGTCAATCCAACTATTCGTTGGTAAAATAGTAGCCCAAGAGTTGGCGGTGGGTGGTGATGACTAGCTGCCTTCTCTCTGGTCTTACATTGCTAAAGTAGGGACGGCTAGCACAGATAGCCCTCGAGTAGCTTTGTGCGAAATTTCAAAACAAACAAACAAAAGCTAGAGAATATTTTCTGTTCATAATGAGAGGTCATTAGCATATGTCACGAATTTTTTGAATACCCACCACTGTATCTTGTAATCACTGGTGAATGAACAGACAGTAACACCTTGTTTTCTTCTTGAAGGAAATTTAAAATTCAATCCCTTTTTTCTTATTAATTGTTACATGTCTTACGATATTTCAGTCATAACTGCAACACATTTACATAATATGGCCACTATGATCGACTCTTTTCTTTTATCGCGATGAACCATAACCTCCACCTTCTTTCTCATTTATTAATTCTTTCCAGAAGAAGAATGTCGTCGGTATTTGGGTAATATAAGTTCATACCCTGGAGGGTCAGGTTCTCTACAACCTCTTCCTCCTACCTGTACTGATGGTTTTGGCTGTTTGTTATTTCGGCTGTGGACTGAATTATTGTTTTTTATTTGGTCCTTTTAACGGCAATGTCCATGTATTTTGGCTCGTATACAGTTTTATTCTGTTAGCAGAATGTCAAGCTTGCTGGTGGTATTTTTTTTAAATTAAATAAATAAATAAACTAAGAAAAGATTTACTATTATTATTATTTATTTTTATATTTGAATTACAAATTAACTGGAGAGAGATGCTTAAGACCAGCTTCATCATGTATGAGGTACCGGTCTAGTTCGCACATTAATTCGTTTTTCATCCAATTCTTATTAAAGTACATTATTGTAATATGTAGGAGTCTATCTGCTGTGGTTGGTGTGTTCGAGTATTTGTGAATGAATAAAATGATATTGTTCTTGGAACTCTATATGCAGTTGTGAGGAGTGTGTTTTGTATTGTTTGTAGTTTAGTTTTAATTATTTTATTGCTTACAGTTATCCATGCTGGAGCTGCATAGTCTATTACGAGTGTGATATATGTTTTATAGATTTTTAGTATGTTATCTGTAGGTGCTCTACTGTTTTTACCAGTTAGACTCCTAGCATAGTTAGTTCTTCGCCAAATTTTGTTTTTAATTTCGTTGATATGATTGATCCAAGTTAGTTTTGAATCATAGGTCAGACCTAAAAATTTTGCCAATGGGGTAGTCTGGAGTGAAGTGCCGTTCATATATAGTTCTGGCTGTTGTTTTTTGTGTTTGGTCGATTTCGTAAAGACTACGAGTTGTGTTATTTCTGTGTGTTACGTATTTTTTGATGTTTTAAGTTCTTCGTAGACTAAACGCAACAGAAAAACGCAGATAACAGCTTGTATAATTTATTACACTAAACTATTAACAAACATAACAGATATAACATGAATTATATAATAATAGTGACAGATATTAAGTTACAAAACAAAATAATATTAGTTTCAAACTTCAAAATAAATCACAATACAAAACGGTACTGGCCTGTATCTAATGTAATGATCTAAAATTAAAGTCTCAAATTCCAGTCTAGGGTGTGAATTTGGTCCCACGAAGTAATTCCGAAACAATTCACAGTTCAATAAATTCGCCGTCTCTCAGCACAAGCAGTAATTCAGATGTATCGTAGAGATTGACGAAATAATATCACAGCTTCCGTAGATCTAACTTCAGACACAAATCCAAGTTGAATAATCACAGCAAACACTTAATCTTTTTCAAATAACTGACTCTCTTCTTTTCTTCGAATAATAACTGATGTCTGAATCTCACACTTGTTCTTCGAATAAAACTAATGACTGAATCTATCTTCTTTTTTTCGAATAAAAACTGATGACTGATGATTGAATCTGTCTCTTGTCACCGTTTTTTATACCGATAGGCCTATTTCTCGAACAATCTTGCAATTTCCATACAACTCCAGAGCTATCCACGCATATCCGTTCTTGCACGAGACTATACGACTAGACAGGAAGTCACCAGCACTCATTTACAAACATGTGATTGGTCTACTTAATTCGAGAAAGTTCTAAAATGTTACCCTAAATAAATAACATATTTTAGTTTAAACTTCGAAACAATAATATCAATATGGAAAAATGAATAATACAAATGAAAATTCAAACACAACACGACATGTCGTTTACAAAATATTTACACATATACATAACACTGTGTTTATTTTGATTCTATATTTTTAACAGTATTCACTTATTCTATTTAGTTGTGGTTGTGTGTTTGTGGCTGCTATCGTGGTTGTTGCGGAACTTTTCAAGACTGCCACATCATCTGCGAACTGTGAAGAGAATCCATGATTTGGATCCCTCAGTGGCATATTGTTTACATACATGATGAAGAGTATAGGGCTAACCACCCCTCCCTGAGGGACACCAGCTTGTGGAGTAAAGTATTCGGAAAAAGTTCCTTTAACATATACTCTACATTTTCTGTTTTCCAAAAAGTTAGATAACCAGCGAATAATTCCTCGCAGTAGTTCCATTTCATTCATTCGGAACCTTAGACCATCGTGCCAAACTGTGTCGAATGCTTTCTCGATATTGAGGAAGCAAGCGACTGTACATTCTTTTTTGTTGAAGCTATCTATTATGGTTTCTGTTAATCTGATTAGGTGGTCTGTCGTTTGTCTTAATTTTCTGAATCCATTTTGTTCTTTTGGTAATTTTGATGTTATCTCCAAGATTGTGGAGAGTCTATTACTGATTATTATTTCAAGAATTTTGCCTACACAGCTGGTCAGGCTGATTGGTCGGTAGCTATTAGGTTTATTTGCTGGCTTTCCTTCCTTATGGAACATCAATATATTTGCAAGCTTCCAAGAAACTGGGATCTATCCTGAGGATAGAGATTAGTTGAAAAGTGAATTTAGGTGGTCAAACAATTTCGAAGTGCCCTTTTATAGGAGGATAGCTTGTATTTCGTCTTCACCTGATGCTTTGTTTTTTGTGTTTTTTATTGCTTCTAGTAATTCTTGAAGGGATATTTCATGTGTTAGTAATGTACTTGGATAATCTGTATTGGAGCTTGTATTTGTATCAGTCATGTTTGCTGGAAAAATTGGTTCAAATTGATGTTTATTGTTTACTGCGTGATTTGTGACTTTATTGTAAAAATACGTATTCATGTCTGGATCAGTGTGAGTCTTAAATGTATTTTGGAGTTGGTCTTTGAAAGCTTCGGCTATTTCTTTGTTTGTGTGTGCTATAGTGTTATTATGTTCGAGTGGGGGATATTTCTTTGTGTTTGTGTTTTCATTTGTGAGTCTTTTAAGTTTGTTTGTTTGTTTTGGAATTTCGCACAAAGCTACTCGAGGGCTATCTGTACTAGCCGTCCCTAATTTAGTAGTGTAAGACTAGAGGGAAGGCAGCTAGTCATCACCACCCACCGCCAACCATTGGGCTGCTCTTTTACCAACGAATAGTGGGATTGACCGTAATATTATACACCCCCACGGCTGGGAGGGTGAGCATGTTTAGCGCGACGCGGGCGCGAACCCGCGACCCTCGGATTACGAGCGCACGCCTTAACGCGCTCGGCCATGCCAGGCCTGAGTCTTTTAAGATGTGACCAGAATTTTTACGGGTCCGTCTTATCATTTAGTTTATTGATGGATCAATGGTATCTGGGTATTTTGCCCTGGAGGGTCAGGTTCTCTTTGACCTCTTCCTCCTTCCTGAACTTATTTTCCCTATATGTTTGTATGTTAGGTCCTTCTCAGGGCAATGTCCATTTATAGTGTATTATTCACAGTAGGTCAAGTTAGCTGGTGGCAATTTATTTATTTATTTTATTATTATTATTTTTTTAAATACATAAATATGTAAACTATAAATATAAGATTTAAAGTTTATATACATACATATTTTACTTTAATTTATTTTTCTTTATATTTAAAATATATGTTAATTGGGGAGAGGTATTTAGGATTTTCTTCATCATGTATGAGGTACCTGTCTAGTTCGCATAATAAATCATTTTTCATCCAATTTTTGTTAAAATACCTAATTGTAATATTTAGGAGTCTATCTGATATGGTTGGTATGTTCGAGTAATTATGAATGAATTTAGATGATATTGATCTCGGGACTCTGTATGCAGTTGTGAGAAGTGTGTTTTGGATTGTTTGTAGTTTAGTTTTGATTGTTTTATTACTTACAGTTACCCATGCTGGAGCTGCATAGTCTATTACTGGTCTAATATATGTTTTGTATATTTTCAAAATGTTATCTGTAGATGCTCCACTGTGTTTACCAGTTAGACTCCTTACATAGTTGGTTCTTCGTCAAATTTTATTTTTAATTTCGTTGACATGATTGATCCAAGTTAATTTTGAATCATAAGTCAGACCTAAAAATTTTGCTAATGATTTAGTTTATTGCAGTAATTCTTTGTTTGTTTTTCAATTTCGCGCCAAGCTACACGACGGCTATCTGCTCTACCCTTTCCTACTTTAGCAGTGTAAGACTAGAGGGAAGGCAGCTAGTCATCACCACCCACCTCCAACTTTGGGCTACTCTTTCACCAACGAACAGTGGAATTGACTCCACATTTTAATGTCCCCACGGCTGAAAGAGCGAGCATGTTTGGCGCGACAAGGATTCTTTTGGCCAGTTTAACTTATCTGCTAAGTATTTTTAATCAGACTGATATCTCCACCATTATTACCTTTTTCAAAAATCCAATGACTTACAGCATTTACCATCAAATATTTCAAATTCATAACTTAATTTTGTGAAATATAATAAAACATTACCTAACCGCGAGAGAAATAAAATAAATTATTACAATTCATTTTCTATGTGCTTTGCTTTAAATAAACAACTCTTCAAATTCTCTCTCGAAACTCACAGGATATTTCAACTTTGTTCGGGCCAATCAAAACTATTGTTAAATCGAGACACGCTATTTGTTCAAACTGCATGAAAAGGAACTGGTTTACGAAATATATTTCCCACAATTCCACAATGAAAGTCTCTTTCTTTTCTGTCTTTTGTTAGGGGTCGTCGATAAGGTGGTAAGCAATCTTACTTAATCTTAATAATCAAAATTTTAAACTGAACTTGAAAAACATTTTTGGTTGTTTGAAACTTTATTTATATATTTCAAATTCGTATGCACATGTCGTAAAGGTTTTTCGTCAATACAAATATGTTCGATGTTTTATGTTAAGTTGAACCAGTAAATTCCATACTGAAATTTAAATGATTAAAATTGAGAGCACGATCTAGTAGAAATTAAATCATTATTATTCGTGATTAGGTAATCTAGTTAATGAAATTCTAGTTTGCCTCCGAAGTTCTGAAGGCTAGATCTACTTACTTCTGCATTGAACTTTAAATACATTGTCAGTACCGGCAAATTGATAGTAGGTAGGCAAGCAACGTTTAAGGAAAAGTTTTATTGATGAACATTCTGTTGTATAAGTATGGTTTTCGACAGAACATTCGTTTTTTTCACTGATTCGTGTGCGATCAGTACAAAGCAATCAGAGGTTTAAATATCGTTACAAGGACAATAGGGATTAAATGCGACTAAAATAGTGTCGGAAAGAAACCTATTAAGCTGGAGGTTAAGTTGGTCAATTGGATAATCAGTTAACAGACCTTGTTAAGTACTTTTGCTGAGGCAATTTACACGGTTTATTTGAGAGGTTGTTTTGATTTATATTGTTTCTTAACACACCTTTTGTCTTTTGGTTCTCGGTTGGTGTAGGAGATAATTTTTGTTTCAAAATATTTCGTGACCCATTTGTTGTATATATATTAACAGTAATATTACTGAGTGGATAAGCAGATAAGTGGAAATCGCCTCTGTGCTTGTGACCTTGATTATTGGTGTCTTTTTAAAGGTCATAATGTCTGTCAGGTATTTATTTCCACATTCGTATAGCATACTGTATATGCCCTGTTTATTTTCATAATAGGGATTCTTTTGAATTAGATTGTGAGGTGTTAAATGTATCGTGTTTACATCATTCAATGCTTAAATTACGAAGTCCAGTAATTTATCCAGACATTTCTGGCACAAAAGGGAATGGAAGAAATGTGTTATTGATAGGTGAAAGGCTAGAGTTCACATACTTGCTTTTTTAAGTTTTGAAAAAGTCCTGTTTATGATATTTCTAGAAAGTGTTAATGTTCTTAAGGTAGTTCAATTCAATAAGTATGTCTTCTTTCTGGGTGTGAAAAAATTGTATAACAATTTTCATACATAAAGTAGGTGGATGTGTTCTGGGTTATTAATGGTAGAACCTAAAATTTGGTTGTGCTTATGTGTTGTTTTCTCACTTATGTTGGAGTAATGTACTTTATAGGTATACTTTATTAGTATTATAGTATTACTCTAGTATGTGATAACAAAAGCTTTTAAATACATGTTTAAGTGCTAGATTATTACTTGTATAATAATTTAAATGTTTCTTTTCTTTAAATGCTTGTTAATGTACAGTTATTTATAAAATGGTTATAACTGAACAAAAGCTCAGAATTTCTTCCATGTCCATTGTTTTTTCTGCTCTTGCAAGGTGTATTCACAGGAAAACCCATTTATTTCATTGTAGATTTGCAGAAAAAGGGTAAGATGAAATGATATTTCTAAACTAAATATTTTAGGACTAGATATAGGGACTAGATATAGTGTAGAAGTACAAAACCTAAAAAGGTTTTACCTACACCACGGGCAAAATTCAACAAAGCTAAGTAAAATAGAAATTTCATAAGTAGATTGATTTCTGGTTTTTACACTTGTTTTAAGAAAAATAACATTTAAAATTTTTGTTTTTAAATAGTAATGTATGCACACACACGTACTGCAACCATAATGTGAATGTATTCTACAAAATGCCAGTTCAGTAGAACAAAGCTAAGATCTGGCATCTTATAAAGGGCAGTTTTATAATTTTGAGTAGGGTAACTTGAAGTTGAATATGCCTATGTGCAATTTTGAACTTGTGTAATGTTACAAGAGCTAAAAAGAGTAATATTTATTTAAGCTATATAGATTAAACATTTGTGATTTTGATGATGTAATCATTTTAGATTGCAGAAATTATAATTAATTTATTTCATTTTTATGGTGGTTATAAGGTTGATCAAATTGACCAATATAGAGTTATAATGAAATACTTTTATATTTAGAAGTTGTACAAATAAAATATTGTATGTCTGAAACAAAGTATTTTTGTTAATTTAAAATTCACTTTTCACTTGAATGAATGAAAAAAAGATTCATTGTATACCCAGATAAATGTTAGGTGAAAATTCTTAAATTGATTTGTATACAAATAACATGGAACATTTACTAAGTCTGCTGAATTTTGTTAAGATAGATTTGTGGTATTAGTTATATGAAAACTAATGAGCACTAGATGGTTATGAGGTTAGTCCTTTTGAGCCTGTAGTGAGAGAGTAAAATACATTTTACCAACCCCCTTTTTTTTTTCGTACATCTTGAATGTTATGTCAGTGATACATTGAGTAAAGGTTAGGTCTGCATTTGGTGTCCAAAATGAAATCAATTGCTACTGTGCTTGATCATAGCTACTGAAAGGACTTAAATTTTAAGTATAAAAGTTTTAACTTGTATTGAAGGTAATTGTACCATACTTTTATATTCCCATAGTTTTAAATCTTTGTATAAAAGAATCATACAGTTAGCTTTTGCAAGTTAAATTTATGGTACTGGGTTTGGAAATTAGCATGTGATTAGTTTTGTACTGTTATGGGTGTCCTCTGAGGAAAATTATCCAGAATGGATAATTATTTTGGAAGTTTTTATAATTTGAAACTTGTTAAGTTTTACACCTTTTGATATTGTAGTTTAGTAAAAAAAAAAATTTATTGGAAACAACAAACCTGTATTGTTTGTGTTGTCATGTTCTTTGTTACAATCTTTTAACAGCATAGGTGTGCATTATATTGTCCTGTTATTCATATGGAATGTTAACTGGGCTTTGGAAAATCCATCTTTGTGGTTACTTTTTTGTTATTCATGATGTAATTCCAAGAATTGTGAATGTGGAATGTAAGTTTGAAACTTTGAATGATATCCTGCACACATGCATTATGCAGGACATAACCCATATTTTATAATTTTTGTATAGGTTTTTTTTCTTAGGCATTGTAGTTGTTGCATTAGGTGCCTTCTGAAGGGAGGACTTGTTTCCTGTGATTTTAAGCAAAATCTGCATTGGAAAGTATCTAGTCTTTTATATATTATGTGTTTGAAAACTGTTTTAATTTACTTAGCAATTTATTTAAGTGCAAAATATTTTGAGTAAATTGCAGTATGTAATACTCATCTTTAACTTTTTACAACTCTTCTGTGATGAAAGTTGTGAAATCTGACACTTGTTTGAAGAATTTTTTTCCACAGCGCTCTGAGGCTTATGAGTAAGATAGTTGGATAGTTTTGTATTGTGCTATCTTGAGCAGTACCATAATGACTTTATTTTTTCCTCTAGATTTGACTCATTTTCAGAAGAAACTGTTAGGGAAAGCCCTAGTAAGTAACTTTTTTCCGTTTACACTTCATTTATATCAGTTTGTTTATTTCTTCAGGCTTTGTGAAAAGTTAACTGTTCTGGTACATCATTTTGTTTGGCTACAAAATATTCACTAGTGCCTTTATGTTTATGCTGCATCAGAATATAGGTAACTATTGTTACCAAGTGCTTTAATATCTTAGAAAGCAAAATACAGTAAATATGAAATGTATTTTGAAATGTTATAATTGTAGCATTTGTGAATACTTAAATTTTTTTTTAATGTAAGAAATTAAAAAAAATCCAATCAGCTTTTTAAAGCTGTAGAAAGTAAGAATATGAAATAATAAATGTTTGAAAGGATGTTTGAAAGCAAGTTATTTGTAGTGAGTGTTTAGTACAGGGTGGCCCACAAGTCCTTAGCTATCCATATATTTTATGTATCCAGTGTATCTTCATGCTGTCCCTCATTCTCGCTGTATAATATTATGCATACTTGTCATAATACGCTCTTCAAGTGTAAATTGGCTTACATTGGCCATATTTCTCTGAAAAATTTATAATACATGTGTAATTGAATTTAACGTAATATGGATGGGTATGCTCGAAAACAGAGGGTAGAAATGTAGCAAATGAAGAAAAATGTGTGGCATGTCTGTTCTCATTATGAATAATTTCTTTAAATTATAAATGTATAGGTGTTTATTGCTGGACACAAGTTTGTATAAACTTTGAAATGGCATGCTATGTATCTTTTCCTTAGATCTAACTCTGGCTAGATCTTTACAAATTGGTCTTGCTTTACTTTTATACTTTTTATTGATTGTTTCATTGTTGGCTTGAATCTAAGTCTGCTATTTTCATACTTGTGAATTTTTGGATCATCTAATTTTCATTATAATCAAATTTCTAATTTTTACATTGTAATAATGATTATAAAAAGAACAAATAGAAAACAAAGGAAGTTTAGAGCTTTATAATGTTATCAAGCTTTGAGGTTGGAACTGTACATTGACTTTTCTGTATTTATTGTTAAGTGTGTAATTTGTGCTAAACCCTAGAAGATTATGTAGTTGAAATAAAATTTAAAATGGATAACTTAGAGCTGAGAAATGTCATAAGATGTAGAGAAATGAGCATTAAAAACTTGTTTAACCCTTGGTAACAGGCTTGGTATAATGTACACATTGATCTACATACTTGCACATTAATTATTTGTACTGTAACTTTTGATACAGCATGAGTATCTTCACAGACTTGGCAGAAGTTACCAATGTTATACACAATTAGTTTTAATGTCTTTTTTACTAAAGATTTCTTTGAAAATCTTTCATTGAGTCTGAAAGCAAAGGGATTTCATGTTAAAATTAATGTTTTGTCCCCCAAATCTTAAATTTCTCTCAATTACATTTAAAATATTTTTCAGTACAACTTTATACTCTGGGGGGGGGGGTCTTACTTGCCCAACATTGTATTCATCATAAAAAAAAAAAAAAAAAAATTTAGGAAATACAAATTGTTTTTTCATGCTAGAATGACTACATATTGTATCAAATGCATGCCCAAGTTACATATCCAGTAGCATAAAACTGACCTTTAGCATTCCTTATTTCATCTGTTTTAGTGGACTAGTATTTTGTAATAGTCACATTTCAGTTATACATCCATGTATATAGATTAGTAATTCATTTCTAAATAGTATTAAATTTATTTTTTAAAATATAAAACAAATCAAGAAGTAAACAATTTTTTGCCATGACATGTTGCTAGATGCAAGTTGCTAAGCCTTTTAGAATTTTGCATATGGGGAGATATCAAATGCACAATTTTTTACTTTTGATATAAATAGTTAAATTACAGTAGATTTTGACTAATTAAAATAAGTAATTTGAGTTCCTAATTTGTATGAAACTATAGACTTGGTAATTTTGACATCACATTTTAAATGCCACTGCATTCAACATACAATGTCATTTGCTTTTTTCACTCTCTGGGATGTTGCTACCTTTTAATATTTGGTGAAATAAATTGCATTTCCTCTGTTTTGCAGGTCTACATTTTCATAGATAACTTGATTTTAACCATTTATTTTCCTTTTCTGTTCTTTAGTACTTATTATAAGACATGTCAGTTGACATCCCTGGCCAATATTATCGGAGAAACTAGCCCTTATAATGTTATAATATTTGCATATTTTGTGAATCAAGCAGGTGTCTGCTTACATTTAAACAAATATTATTAAACCTTTCAAACATGTATCTTTAAACATAAATAACTTAATTACATGAAATATAAATTTAAAACCTAAATACAGTGCAACTATCTAATGTGTATAATGGTGAGAAATATTGCCAAAATGGTAAGAACATTGCTTAATGGTTTGACTAGTTCTTTATATAATTTGTTGCACCTGTTTTAAATAGCTTAGTTTGCTTGTAATTATTAAACTACGTATAACAGGTAAGAAAGAAATTCAATGGTAAGAAGTAGGTATGGAATTTATCAAGCATTCAGAGAAATGTATTTATCCTTTCTCTGAATGTGATTTGTGGAACTTGGTGGAAATGTGTGCAAATGGAGCAATTAATATAGATTTTTTCTATATACAGAAAGCTAGTCAGAATTGAATGTTCAAATGACAGGTATTGGACATGAAAGAATAACAAACTGAATTTTTATTTAAGGTTTCATTTGAAATAGATATTAAAACATAAAAATTAAACTGTAATCTAAATATTAAAGGTTATTTCATCAATAAACATTAAATAGCTTTTACAATTTATAAGAAATCTTGTTACATGCAGTAAAATGTCACTAAGACGGGAAGTTGACTTTACATTTCTGTAACATCAATGCATAGCAAAAGTTCTGTATCAGAAAATATTTTACCAACTTTATGATATTTAAGTGAATTGTTTTTGTGAATCTTTTAGTTTCCTTTGGTATAAAAAAAATTATTTTTGTCTGATTTTTCTTTTGTAGGTGACCCTGTGTAAAATAATGTCAAGACTGAAGATGTATAATACAGGTAAATTTAAGAAATAAAAGAAACTTGTACTTTGTGAGTGTTATGTTTTTTATGTGGACTTAATGCAACAGAAAGACACAGATAGCAGCTTGTATAATTTTATTACGATCTACTTATGTGATAAGACACAAAATAAATTATCCAATAGCAATAACAGATATCCAGTTTCAACCTTCAAAACCACTTATAATACAAAAAGGTACTGGCCTGTGCATAATAATATGATCCAGAATGAGTGTGCAAATCCGAAATCCAAAGTTCCAATCTAGGTGAGTACAGACACTAGGCCAATACAAATGATTAATCTATCTAGTTCTAGAAATTTTTACATAAATAATTCTAAATGAATTTTAATTAATTCTAAAATGTTATTTTAAATTTCACTGGTTTAAACCTCGAAACAATAATATAAATATGGAAATTCAAACACGACATGACATGGTTGTCATTTACATGATATTTACATAACAGTGGGTATCACATAAAGTGTGAAATTTGGCCTTTGATTATTCACTGATTGTAAAATTGGATATGCATTTAACTATTTTATTAACAGTTGTAAACATTTCTAACGTTGAGTTTTTTAGTGCAGTGTTTTCAGCACTTGTTTATTAAGTTTTATTTACTGAATAATTTACGGCTAACATGTAAATAACTTGTGCAAAATAGCTGAAGATCATAAATATGGCCTTTATTTTTACAAACTTAAACTATTTGTTGTAAAGTTTTTCAGGGAAACTGTTATTTTCATGTTAAATTTTACTGTATTTGTAGTGTTGAATTAATTTGTGGCAAGTGAATTGTAAAGTTTATTACCTTTTGTAGGTTTGTTTTTCCATTAGTTTTACTGTCTTGGGTTGACCAAAGTTTGTACAGTACTTTAACTACACAAATATTAGTCTGCTATAGGTTTAGAACAATGAAACTAGCCAAAAGACATCCATAATAGGTGATGTTTTTGTTTTACTTGGCTCTAAAGTATTTATTTCTAATTTGTTTTATGAAAATAGTATGAATTTTCATAATTTGTATAAATACCATTTTTTTTTTTGAGCAACATTTAATGTATGTAGAGGCAGTAAGAGTATTTGCAAGTACTAAAATAATGTAAAACATTTAATTCCCAATTTAAGTTTAAGGACGTGTAACACTTAAATCAAGAGTGATTTTGAGTTGTAGACAGAGTAGATAACTTGTGTAGTTTTGCATTGAAACAATGAAAGATAAAAATATTTTGTTAAAAATTGTTTTGCATTCAAGTTTAATATTTCTATGTGTATGCTAGAATGTTTTTATTCTCGAACCTGTATGACTAATAGTTTCTCTCTAAAGAACCCTCCAAATTCAAATTCTCGATGTTTATGGTGCCTAATGGGTTTTCATATGATCTTATTAGTACCTGGTGATCAGTGTTAAAGATGACATTAAAATAGATATTCAAACAGCTTAGTTACTTGCTCAAAAGAACAAGTGAGTTTGTCGCAAATGTTGAGTGGTCACATATAGTATCTGCTACTTCCTCAATAATAACGGTAACCATAAGAAGCAGTGTTAAAATGTTACTCTTTTTCAACAAAATTTAGTAGTAATAGATCTTTCCTTTAACTTTAGTTTGAATATGTCTATTTGTAGTTAAGCACTGAATATTAATTTGTACATCTAAGATGCTTTCTATCATCTGTATAAGTAGAAAACATGAGAATAACCAGTGTCTAATATGTATCAAAATTTCACTTCAAAGAAGTGCACCTCGGCAAAAATGAGCAAGTTTTGTTACACATTCATTTCAATTCATAAAATTGTTATTGAAGCTAAGATAGTTGATTTCAACATGTGACAGCTTCATGCTAAGTTTAAACTTGAGTGACATTTAATGGTAATTTAATGTAAATTTTTGTGATTAAAACATAACTTAGGTCATAAAGGATAATCTTTACCATCTTTTAACTGAAAAAATGCAGAGTATGTCCTAACTTTTTGATATGACCCTAAGATATTATGCAACTTTAATTTTTTCTGAAAGCCTTATTAAAGCCTATTTTTTTGTAGTTGATCCATCTTGAAATATGAAGAAACTGAAGATCTAAAATACAGGTAAATTAATATTGTTTATGTGAAGTTATAGGTAGCAGTGCTTATTTTGATTATACTGTAGTGCCTTTTTATGAAATTTGGTAAGTTTTAGTAAATATAAGCTGTAGAACCAACTAAATGAATTTTTTTCACTGAACCCATATTTTCTTTTTTGTAGTGAAATTGTTGCAAGACAATGAAAAGTTAATTAAATCATCTAAATTACCTTTTCTCTTACTGGTGACATTTTAACAATTTATCCTAAAGAGTCTTGGACATGTGATAGTTCACATCTGTTTCCATTTAATGAGGTATTTCAGCCTTTTTAACAACTAGGTAAATTACTTGGCAAACATTAGCTAAACTTTAGTGTTGGATTATCTATTACACAAGTTTTGCATGCACACCTAGCTGAGATTGTTATTAATGCTTATCTACCTATCTGAAGTTTTCTGAATTTTAAAGTTTTGCTAATTTTATAACAGTAGATTAAAAAAAAACTGATTTAGTACATCTCAGTCTTGATAAGCCAACCTTAATTTCTGGAATGGTTCTTGTTAGTACGTCACTGCATTTTTATGTTCAAATTAGAATTCAATAATACTTTGTCTGATCATGGTTTCTAATTCAAGTCATAAATGATGATCCTTTTCACCATCTTTCAACTGATAAAATATGCGGAGTAAGTCCCAACGTTCTGATATGACCAAAGGTGTTGTGTAATGTGTTTAATTTATGTGAAAGTTTCATTAATGTGATTTTTTTCTTGTTTTAGTTGATCCCATTTTGAAGTATTACCAAGAAACTGAAAATGTAAAGGTAAATTATTAATACATTAACCTTACATGTATGGCTTTGGTCTGGTGCACCAAACCGTTTTTTGAAGTTATATTTAGCAGTGCTTACTATAATTTTGAATATGTTGCCTCTTTATGAAATGTTTACTAATAGCTTACCTAATTACTAGCATGTTGCACATAATTTTTAATTCTTTCAGGATGAGCAATGCTTTAGTGGGTCATTAGTTATTCTGATGGTTAAAGGACATTTTATGCCTTTTGCACGTTATGCTACATACTTTGTATCATAAGATAAAAAATAGTGCAGTAGTACCATTGGTATAAAAAATTTACTGATAAATTTAATTTAATGACAATCTTAGATTACACAAGTGAAATTTGAGAATTTCAAAAGAATTCTTAACATGAAAGTCACTTTGCACTCAGAAGTGAACAAAACTACTCTTCAAATTATTAAAAATACCTAAAAATAAATTTGTTCAAGTCTTCCAATATTTTCTGAAAGTGCCAGATTTTTTTAATACATGTATGCTTTATTAAAAGTTAGTGTGGAAACAGTTACAAAATGATTATGAATTTGGTCAGTTCAATCAGACGTGTGAGAAAGGAGTTCATGTTATTTTTAGTAAAGATTTATCTACTAGTTTATAATTGGCCTGATTTGCTGACTAGTTTGAGTACAAGGTGATTTTTTCATATTAAGAATAAGTGTTTTTTCTGATCTTAGGTTTTGTATTTAATTTGAGTAAACTCTAAAACCTTCTGAGTGAATATTTTTCATTGAAACTATTTTAATCTGTTTTCTGTAGTGAAATTGCAAGATAGTTTTAAAAAAATTCTTTTGAGATGGGGATATCATAATGGAATTTTTTTTTTCCTAAAGAGCCTTGTGTAATAGTTCATGTTTTATTTTGATTTTGTTTAATGTTCTGAGTTTCAACCTGTTTAACAATTAGGTAAATCAGCTAGCAAACATCTAACTAAACTTGCAAGTATAATTGAAAGTAATAGTAAATACCATGGAAGAATGAATAATGTAATTTATGCTTCTTGCATGTACACTTAGCCAAGATTGCTGATATCAATTACCCTTGTTATCTGGCTTAGTTTCTGAATTTTTCAGTTTAGCTGCTTTTATAAGAATAATAAAAATACCAAACCCTTTTTGTAGGTATTTATCAGTCTTGTGTTTTCATTTGTATTTGTCGATCTTGTATGTATCTTGTGCAGTCAGTCCAGATCTTGTTAGTATCTTACTGTATTTTTATTTTAGGTGTTCAAATTAGAACCCAAAATGACTACTGATATTTTGTCCAATCATGATTTGTAGTTTGTCATAAATGATGATCTTTTACCACCATCTTTCAACTGATAAAAGATGCTGAGTACGTCCCAACGTTCTGATATGGCCCAGATGTTAATCTTATTGAATTTTATCTTTGAAAACCCTTTTTAATATAATTTTCTTCTGTAGTTGAACAATCACGAAGGGTGCCCAGAAACGGAACATAAAGGTAAATTAAGTGATTAGATTGCTTTGCTTTTATCGTCTAATTTTATGCTCACCACAATATATTTTATTCATATTTTTAAGATTTAATTACTTAACTTTAGTGGTTAGTGTAAATTATATTAATCTGAATTTAACCAACACTTGTTTTCAATTACTGAAGTATTTTTGTGATTTTGAGGAAGGAATGTGTGATATGCGAGATTTTCTTTTTCATATTTAAAAAAACCAACCAAACTTTTACCTCTTATTTTAAGAAAAATAAAATTGGAAATAAAAGCATGTATACTAAATTGTATGTTATTCAGTAAATATAAGGCTTTGTTTTAAGAGAATGGCAGAAAATTGAAATAAACTGGATGCGAGATTCTTTTTGAATATTACACTTATGTAGAACTTGTATACTTATGGGCATGAGCTTGTTTAATTTGACCACGAAATGGCACAGTATATTTAAAACAAACTATAAAGTCTTTTTTTTTTTTTTTTTTTTTTAAATTTGGGAGGCAAGCTTTTAATAAAAAAAATTTGGTAAATATTAGGGATAGCAGTCATGAAAAGAATGTAAACAATTATAGGAGTGAGAGTTGTACTTCATTGAAAATAATTTTATGCATCAAAGTCTAAAATTAAATTTCTTGTTTCACTAACAAATCTAATGGGTACATACAGCATGATTAATGTACATCTTTTTCTGAAGTTTGATAAATCTTATTTTGTACTAAATATGCAAGTTATCAATTTTTATAATAAATATAAAGCTGCCATTCCATTTGTTTTCATAATATATGTATAATAAAATTTTGTCCAGTGTAAACGCGTAAAGTTTGTAGGTTTGTGCAAAGATGTGCTAGCTTGTATATGTAGCTTTCATATGAAGTATTCTTGAAATTGTATTAGTTTGTATATTTTCAGACCTTAAGTTATTTTTGCAGTTTAACAGAGCTAAATCTTCATTTTAAATGATTCAGAAAATGACCTCACAAACTCAATACTTTATTTCCAAATCAAATTCAAGAATTCAAGTTTCTGGCTTAAATATTGAATTTTGCACTTGTTCTTAAAAATAATGTACTGATTACAGATGAATCCATTTAACTAGCTTTCCTGTGATGAAAAGTCATGAGACTGACATTTGTTTGAGGATATTTCTCCACAGCGCTCTGAGGTTTGCAGTAAAATGGCTACTTTGTTCTGTATTAATATTTTTTGAGTTAAGGAGTGTTTGAATTTTTTTCCAGGCATACAGATGTTCTCACAAAATGGTTAACATTAGGTTACAGTCTGAAAGACATGGTAAGTAATGTTATAAAACAGTTAAATATCAAATAAATCTAAATTGATTAACTGATCAAAAACAAATGAAGTTAATGTTTTTTAAATGCTATAGTTATAGCATTTAAACTTTCATTGGAAAGTTTTGGTTAGGTTATGTATTTTTTGAGTAATGAATGAAGGTTACATTAGGGAGACACAAAGTGGTATCTTTTGTTTTTGAATTATTGAATACACTTGTTCAGTCATTCTCAACAATTGGAAATTTATTTTGTCTATTTCGTTATGATATGCTGTTAACATTTATTTAATATACTTTAAATAGTTTTTTGAATTGGGGCAGAAGGATGAAGTTCTCATTGGAGAGGATCTTTTGCTGTATTGGCACATTATTGATCTCTCAAGGATAACAAGTCATAGTTACTCTGACTGCCTTTAACTGACATCTAATGTTTTCATTATGCAGATGAGAAATAAACTTTTAAGATTACTTAATTTTTCAAGAGAAGTCTAAATGTCTAACTTTCCTTTAACTAGTTCTCACTGGCTGTGAGTGCACAACTGTTTTAGAAAGAAAGTTTGCAAGTGTTTTCTGAGGTAAGTTTTTAAATCAAAGAAAGGTGAAATAAGCAGTTTCAATATTGTATTTGAACATTATTTTAAAAGTACATTTGTTTTTTTATTATTGTGAAATTGACAATTTTGTACTTAAGATGCATTGAGTTGTGTGTTCCAGTGAGAACTTGACTGACATCCATTTTTATTTATCTGCAGCTTTTCCCCAAATAGATAACATTCTATTTTATAAAGGGTGTCCAAATTAAAAGTAAACTTTTTGAAGCCACATGTATTGTTATTGAATAATGTAAATGGAGGAATATTCACAGCTCAGTATGTTTGAGTTCAATTTGCTTATGTTACTTATCATATGGGTACATTGAAATGGATTAGATAAGACATTCAATATGTGCAAGTCACTATTAATTTCCCTCCATACATTTTCTATTCTGGGGATACGGATGCTACCATCACTCTTTCAGTTGAACAATATCCTGCACATTCAGGGGGGTAGTCAATTTTTTCATCCATAACACATTTCACTTCTTGTGGAGTAATTATAACTCAATCCAAAATATAAAATAACTAAGTAGAGAAATTTATGTTTAGTAATTGTGCAAGTGTTCTGTTCAACTAGAATTTTTCCAAAAAGTACTTTTTATAATAGACATTTAAGCATGTAAATCCAGCATTTTTAATTATGTGAAAGGGGAGATTCCATACTGGAAATTGTGTTGACTAAGTTATTGCTTTGAAAAGAAATTTTTTTCATTTAAACTTGGGTATAGCTTATTTACAAAGTTAAATTAGTGATTTTGTGTACTAGTTTAGTAGTTTGGTAAATATTTTTTTTAAATGCATCTTTGAAATTTAAAATTTTTTCCCCATCACTTGAGAGTAAACAATGCTTGTGATGTGCAATGCACGAGTAAATGTACTAGACATTATTGTTTTGCTGCACATTTTGTAAGAAAAATAACTAAAATAAACACTTGCGAGTAAATAGTAATACATGGACACTGGTCATGAGAGGTAGAAAAGACTAATGTGTGGAATAAGTGGCATTATTAATATTGGAAATGAGACCTATCAGTTGCTGCTATTTCTATTTTTTGGAATTTTTTGTTTTCGTATATAATATTCACTTATTACTTTCCTTCAGGCATCTGATTTTATTAATTTCCAATTTTTGATAAGTCTAATACCTTATTGTGAGTAAATTAATACTTATTTATTCAAATAGATAAAATCCTGCTGAAATATAAACTTAAATATTTAGGTAGTGTTGAAGAAATCAAGAATTTTGTTTTTAAATTGGTTATATTTTAGTATGTTTAGAAAGTGATTTTAGAAATTTATCAGATTGCTTAACTTGATTTTCATTATATTGTTCTGTTTTATGTCAAAATGTGTTACAAAGTGGGTTTTGAAGTGATTTTTCTAGTCAGCTGATGATCTGCGTGTCATCTGAATATTGATGATAGGTTAAATAGCTGATGACTAGCCCTGTAAATGTGGTGATGTTTTGATTTTTAAAGCATGGCTAATACATTATTTTCTTTTGATAGGTCAGACTTAAGAATCTGCTGTCAACTTTCAGAAGAAGTAATGACTACAGTTTTCTTTAAATTTAAACATGACAACACATCTCTTATTTTCAAAGTTGGTTTTAAATAAAAGTAATTGGATTATACTGAAACTTGTGTATCATTTAAGTTGTTTTAAAATTTTTCATAGTCAAATATATGTTGAATATTTGTTCACATAATTACTTTAAAAACTTAAGTGAACTGTTAAAGAATCTTTAGATGTAATAGGTGGGTGTGACAGGTATTTAATAGCTCTAACCAAACAGTTGACTATAACACTGGTTTACAAAGAAATTGAGGCAAGCACAAAAATAGCTGTTTTTAACCTAATTTGGGGGTACTGAATTCAGATTTGAAATCCGTTTTTACTCATCACCTCTAGTCATTTAGATATGCATACTGTACATTTTGTACACATACTGTACATAAAGGCGTATATGCATTCAGGGTTAATTTCTAATATTGTGTGACTTGTGTCTTTTTTAGTTATTATG
Organism: Carcinoscorpius rotundicauda; assembly: GCA_011833715.1. NCBI lineage: Eukaryota > Metazoa > Arthropoda > Merostomata > Xiphosura > Limulidae > Carcinoscorpius > Carcinoscorpius rotundicauda. The sequence continues at coordinate 109,258,953 of CM022393.1, forward strand.
CAATGAATGTAAGTGATAGCATTACATTATATATAGCTATATATATCAAGATGGATCACCAGTTTTAGGAATCGGAACAAAGACCTTGCTTCATTTTTCGACATAGAAAATAAGTTGTGCTACTGCACAAATGTACCTGGATTGTTCACTTTCCTTGGTTTGCCACATAATCCTTCAGACTGGCATCTTTTCATAGACTCTTCCAAGCGAAGTCTCAAGGCTGTGCTTCTGCACAAGGGGAATAAATATCCCAGCATTCCCACTGCACACTCTGTCCAAAGGAGTCCTATGATAATATGGAGCTTCTTTTAGAAGCTGTTAAGTACAACCAGTACCAGTGGAGTCTGTGTGGGGACCTCAGGGTCATTGGTCTTCTTATGGGTATGCAAGCGGGCTTCACAAAGTACTGTTGCTTTCTCTGTCTCTGGGATAGTCGAGCTGTATCCCAGCATTACAAGCAGAAAGAGTCTAGAAGCACTTTCGTTCCTGGCAAACACAGCGTCAAGGAGAATCCTCTGGTTGACATGAAGAAGGTGCTTCTTCCTCCTCTTCACATCAAGCTTGGTTTGATGAAGAATTTCGTGAAGGCCATGTTTTACACTATATATCTTTTGATTCGAATAATGAAAATTCAATACAAGTTTGTTTTGTAAATTGTATTGATGAGATTAGTTTATCATGCTGGGAAGAATGCAGCTTTGGAAAAACTTGCATATTAATGCTTTTGTGAAAGATTATTGATATACACAGAAATGCTTATACCATTGTTATAATGACAAGTAACAAAATTATCAGAAGTATATTTTAATGTTTTACAGCTGATTACTTCACATTAGTATAAGCTTCAATAAGGATTAGGATTAATTTATTTCCAAAATTTGTTATTTAATACATCATGCTTCACATATAACCAGAGTAAAATACTTTAATAACCACTTGGAGGAATAAAAGGTTCAAAAGTACATAATCATGCATGCTTTATTAGTTAGACTAGGGTTCTATTTTCTCAATACCAAAAGTCAAGAGAAACTTGTAGATAAAAACCAGTTATAAACTTGTACAGCTACCTATATGATACAACAAATTTGAATTCCCATTATTTGGGTAACAAATAGCAACTTGATTTTTGGTGTTATACATTACACAGGCACTGCTAACAACTACATTCAAGTATTTTTTGAGTACTTCAGTTTTCTTTTTCTTTTTTTTCAGATGTTTCTGCTATTTTTAAAAAGTTTAGTTTCAAAGCCTTTGTTCTTACAAGAATGTTTTATATTCTCAGCTTGTTTGGCTAAGTTCGTCTGCCTCACTTAGCAGCACTTCTATACTTTGACTTCTGCTTTTGTTTGCTTGTCTTCAAGCCAGTTAACTCCCGTTTTACAAGTGCTGTATGGATCTTTATTAATACTGCAGAAAATGAATGTCAAGTTAAACCTTACTGGGTTACACAACTAATATCTGATTACATTTAAAAAACTAATGGTTCCAGTAATAACTAATTATGGTTCTGTACCTAGCATTTCAAAATTTATCAAACTGAAAGAAAATGAACACTTGATCCTTCATTATTCTGCCATTAAAAACTATTCACACTGTGATGGTACTTTCATTCACTAGGGTTTATTTTAAGAGTACTAGGTGCACATAAATGAATTACTGGAGTTATGAAAGATTAACATTGCATTAAGTTGCAGAAAGTTTTACCCAACTATTACATATTCATTACCATTCTAGAATAAAACAAATGAGCTAGATTTATAAAAGTGGAACTTAAGGTATAACAGCAAGTTATGAAAAATTCAAGCTTTAAGTAAACATTAATTTTAGAAAACCAGTGTACAGTTTCAGGAAATGTTAAATTGTACACATGTAAATTGTTATTGTTTAACCTAAGTCTATATAAATGGGCCATTTTTCTGTCCATATAATTTGGATTTTAACATTAATTTTATATAGACTTGATCCACTAGTGAAAAATCATTCTTGTAAGAACTTAATCCTATATAATGAATTGTGACAGGAAGTGTATATTTAATCCTTAAAAATATAACAGAAGTCAAGACTTACCTGAAAATACATGCTTATGACCACATAAAATAAAGTGCCAATATTTGTGACTTGATTTATTTGACAATAATATAAAAAAATGTTACATTTAAAGGAAATTACCAAAAGAATATAATGTTAGAATGAATCCATTTTCTTGTGTATAGTAAGTGAAAAAAAGTGCTAAAATAAGTAAAAGAAATTAGGTACTTTAGATCATGATTTAATGTTTTTTAAGTCTTAATATTTAAAGATGAGTGATTTAAGAGTGCATTGAGGATGTCTGATCCATTAAAAATATTAAAGCAAACACCAACCCAGCCTTTATCATTATTAAACCTTTCTTTAAATGCTTAAATTTAGTATTCACCACATCTGAATGCATTTTAAAAAGTCAACCACACTGTTAGAAAAATCGAACTGCCTCAGTTTATGATCACTCCTATCCTTGTGTCTCTAGCCCTACCATTTTTAATCCATTATAAAAATGAATTGTGCATCAACACTTATAAATTCCTTTAACAATTTCAAACACTTCAACAGGTCCCTTCTAGTCCCTTTTTTTTCCAACTAAAATTAGAGTTAATTTGGGAAATTGAAATTTTTACAATGCATCCTTTTTATATGAAGAGAATTTCTAAGTTTCCTGATCAACATAAAAAAACAGCAGTAAAGGAAATTTGAGAGACTGCATGAGTGAGCCATAGATATTTTAGTAGAAAGAAAATTTTTATAGACTACCAAACAATAGATAACCACATAATAAAGAATATAAAATCTTAAAACGCACAATTTATCTTTTTCACACTAATATGTACTAGAATGGTTTAATGAGTGAAATTTACTACATTAGTAAAGTTAAGGTATGTCAAGATTCTTGGAGGAATATTTCCACCATAACCTTTTGAGTATGCTACCTGAGGAACTTGGGCAGTTGAAATGAACAGATAATGATAATATCAAATAAGTACTAATGAACACGTGGGACAAACGTTACTTCCACTATAAGCTTTTTGACTTAGTTACCCACTGAATGTAGGTAAGTTGAGATAAGGTTACTTGTATTGATTCAGTAAATTGTGATGAATATATGTGGAAGTATTTAAAATCTAACCTACCTTAAACACTACTGAACTTGAGTATAGTTTAACTGTAGAATCAGATTTTTATGATCTAATAAGTAGTGCTGAGCATCAGAAGAGACCATTTCTATCTTAATTTTCTGATTTAGTCAGTTAATAGACACGACTAATTGAAATGTATATACAGAAGAGATTGCACGTACCATATTTTTCTATTTTAATCACCTGAATAAATTATCTAAATGAACTGGACAGATATTTTGATGATCAGTAAAGTATTAACAAGAAATACAAAGGGATCATATCCACAACAGTCATCTAGTTTACTGAACTTATCAATTACCATATAATTAATGTAAAAAGCTGTGAAAATACATTAAGAAGAAACATACATAACATCTTTAGTCTGTCATAGTGGTCATCAATGAAAGTTTCTTAAGGAAATCAGTAAAATAACATTTTGAATCAGATGTAAAATGTAATTGACTTAGAATTTGTACAAACTGCAAGTAAATAAATGTTAGTAACATCATACTGGAATTGTAAACCGTTTATAATACAAAATAATAACCAAATAGGAAATATCACAAAATGTTGGAAGCAGGCTTTTCATAATTGTACATACAAGGATTTACAGAGTTAATCACTCTTTATTTGAATGATTTATGTATGTTATTACAGTTGCATGTTATCACAGATGTGAGTCATAGGGCCACAAGTGACATATTTCATGCCTATATATTAGGTTCCTGGCAGAATCCTTAATTTCAATAGGGAAATACTGTCATGGATGAATTTATGACTTCAGGGGTATTATATAGAAAGGTTTTCCCAAAGACAAATATAAAAACAGTAACACTGTTAAAGTATATGAGAGAAAATAACAACATGTGTTCTCAAGAAGGAAGTCTTGGAATTCTCTATTAAAGCAAGCAAACTCACACAAGTGTTAGAATAGAAATAAGCTAACAAATCACATTCCAATTCAATCATGTATAATTCAAATGCAAAGTGGAAGCCAGGTAATGAAAGAAAAATTTTCAATTTAACAGCTATTTCAGCAAGCTTGAACATTTCTTCTAGTATTAAGGTGATAAACAAGGATTTGAAGTTGGTGCAAACTTAAAATCCAAATATTCAAAAGTTTGGTTTGCTGCTCTTGAGCTCAATGTATTTTTAAGTGAAAGAACAACAAAGAAACTAAAGTCACAGTAATTCCATTTGATTGCATACCTGACATGCCTTCCCAATGCATATAAAAAGTCAATGCCCATATAAAATGGATGGTGTGTAAAAAATTAAAATGTGTGGTTTTAGACTGATTCTACTTCCTCTTTTGAAGGCTTTATTTAATAATAGTAACTGCAGTGCTGCAAAATGCTTAATTATGATCAAGAAAAGTTATTTTTATATTTAAAAACATCTTGAAAATATTACGTTGATTTAAGGAAATTCTGTTATGTAAAGTGTAATAAGATTGAAGTGAAGAAATAGTTAAACTGAAAATAATTATTCTGAAAAAATTAAAATCACAAGTCAGTGTGGAAATATTCCAGAATTTTAGATATATATTCTTGAGAGTAATCTAATACTGATTGATCAGGGTCTAATAAACAAATACTTGTAGACACATCAACGTCTAAAACTTATCACAGATAACAGACTAGAATTCTAATGGTAAAATATTTATGACATTTCAACTCTTCTAAAAACTAAAAACCAGTTCAGTTTGCTTATTTACATATGTATACATTATTCATTTACATGTATACACCAAAGGTTAGTGATGTCGAGAAACCCACTTGTTGAGAACTTTTATATGCAAAAACGGCTCTTCTGGGCCCAGAAGAGCCGTTTTTGCATATAAAAGTTCACACCAAAGGTTAGTTTTTTTCATTTTTTTTGTTCCTTAAAAAGAGTAGTAATACATGGTTAATATTAAAAGCAATATGAACAACACAGATAAAGTTTCACTACTGCTAGCTATCTATTCAACTTATTTTCAAATTAGTAAACTAACTGTTTTGTTCATGACTAGTAAGATTTTAGTTTGATCTTTGTGAGCTGATGTATTTCAATAAATTTAGAAATATTACCAAACTCTTACAAAGGTGAGGAATGATACTTGAAACTCCCTGTACATACACAATACACACGCACACATATCAATTAGATATTAAATAAACATCGAAAATACCGTAGGAATTTTTGTACATCATTTGTATATGTGTGAGGTTAGTAACAATAAATATTCTTCAGCACAAGAATAAATCAAATGTAAATAAATAGAAACTCTGAAAAATGGTATTGTTACACAGTGAAAATGTTACACATGCATCATTGTGAAATATTTATGTAACTGAAAAAATGTAGAATAACAACATGAAAATAAATTATTAAATCATGCACGAGTACACATCTAACTGTTTGGAATCAACCAATTCATTGTTGAAACATTTCATTTAATTAAGCATATTTCCATAGTTTTTAACTATTGAAATAATTGTTAGGTATTACTGAACATATCAAATCAGTAAGGAAGCAGTTTTAAAAACAGATAATGACATATGCTCATTTGTTAAGTCTAGTAGCTGAAAAACCCTTTACATAATAATAAATTACATTTTTTTGTATTATGTTAATAGAGGTTGTTAGATATTCTTCTAAATTTTGCTTTCAAACAAAAGCATTCTTTCACTTTACTAAACTTATTTACATTTTAAATGTTTTGTAAAACAACATCTTAATGTTTTATAGAGAACTGTACTTTAAACTTTAGACATTTTGAATGAATAATGTTGTATCAAAATCTCTTCTGTCAATGTAAGATTAACCAATCAATAATTCATCCCTAGAAATACCAGTGATTGAGATCCATATAGTAGCATTTTAAATAAATTTTTCTAAACTATTTATGCACCAATTTACTTATAGGGTTTCTAATAACATACAAATAATACATTAAAATGTAAAGAAAAGGTATCACCACTATTGCATTTAATTCTGTTCGTTATGCTGGGGTGTCCTATATATTCTCAATAGAAAATTAGTTCTTTCACTCAATTTTTTTTTGTTTGTTTCTGAGATTTTTTCACAAGTGCTGTAACAAGAAAACACATAAAGTTACCCATTAAGATACAATATGTGGAACCCACGAAATGTAGGTTAATGTAATTCTTGAATATTCCTAAGAATAAATAATATACTAGTTACCTTGTAATGTAAAAACTGCAAAGATTTCAAATGTTATTCTATGAAAAAGACAGTATTGTACTTTACATTGATTTGTCAATGACTACTTCAAGTGAGCTTAATTTAGGTACAAAGCTTCAAACCTAAATTAAACTACATCAAGGATTACATTTTTCTTCTGAGAGCCAGATAAAATCCTTTTCAGCAGCCCAGTGCATATGCATGCTACCAAGCACCACTAGAGCATGCATAATGTTATGACTGTTAAATGCCATATCAAATTTTCCAGGTAACCATCGTTCAGGTATTTGTGTGGCACTTATAACTGCTCCTATTACTGACCACAAATCCTGCAATGTCACATGCACCAGAGCCTGTAAAATAGGAACAAAACAAAGTGCTTTAATAACATTGTAAGGTGTAAAATAAAAATAAAATAAAAATATTGATTTCACAGAATTTTGTAAATAAAAGCCAGTGGAACATTACTAAATTTACAAAACAACAAACTGAAATATTTAAATAATATAAAATATAGAGAGTTAACTGGGAGCAAAAAAACTCACCTGAATTAAAATAATATATTACATAAATACAGTACTTATTAGGTTTGAAAAGACATTCTCAAACTTTTAAAAGCAAGATGCACTAAATTATAGTTAATTCACAAGTAAATAATACTACCAAAATATTCATCAGAGTTTTGTATGAAGTGAATCCTTTTATCTGTGCCTTTAAATAAATTAAAAAAAATGAATAAAATACAGGAAAGCTTATAGTTTTTATGATAAATCTAAAAGGTTCCTTAACCTTAACTTTTCAGTTTGATTTGGTAGTCAAAACTAAAGAAAAAAAAGATTTAATTCAACAAAGAATAAAAAGCTTTTTTAACAAGTACTGAAACACACAGAATACCAACAAACATAATGTACTGAAGATGAAAAGCTGTTATAATTAAACTAGTTAAATCAATATAGGATTTTGTTCTTTAATTTAGCACAAATGTTTTGAACCAGTGGACAAAATACTTATACTTTGCTATAGGTTTTCAAGTGCACAATGTAAGTCTCTAGTAAGATTTTGTTTTCAGTAAACAACTGTTATTTAATTTTAACAATTAACTGAATGAAAAATTTATTATTTAACAGTAACCAATTTTATGTTAATTAATTCATGTAGCACAGTATGTGTAATCTCATAACCTGAAAATTTCATGTTGTTATTACGTGTTTAAAACTGCATACCATATTTTTTTGAGCTAGTGTTATTAACTGACAACATCACACTAATCAAATATGAAGCAAGACAAAACTTAACTTCAAATAATATGTATCTGTATTATATGTTTTATTCAACACATTGTAAGAGCACACAAATAGAGATATGACTCAGAAAACACACCATTACCATGTCATTCTCAAATGTAAAAGTAGCACAGACTACCTTATGATTCTTAAGTCTCTCTCAGTGGATCAGCTGTAACTATCTGCTGATTTCAGTATCATTTTTAATTTAATTTCTCACCATTAGATATTCTGCTAAACAGTAGAAGTTCAATATTTATAATCAGGGATTCTCAGAGGTTCAGAGAGGCCTGAGGCTCTTCTGTCTTTTAAAGCCCATGGCTATAATAGAAATAAAATCATGATACATGAAAATAAAATAAGACAATCATTAGCCTGAAAGAAAAGTGAAATATAATTTGAATTATCTAATAAGGATATATAAGTTGCAGCTCCAAGTTGAAAGTGTGTGACAAATTGTGGTGTAACTGGGAAGGACATTAGAAATAGTCAAGAAACTTAAAAAAATGCAAACAATAACAAATGTCCAAATCTGAGGCTCCATTTGAGTCCTCCTGCCCTCCATTCACATCTAACTGGTACTATTTATTCTAAATGATTAGTCAGTACTAATTTATTTAAGAGTGACATGGTGTGTTTGTGTCATGTATTCCTGCAACTTAATGCATTAGGACATTTGAAGACCTTGTAAATTTGAATATTTTAAAGGCAGCAATCTCTTCTGAGTAATTTGTTACTATTTTTGTAGAACATAAGAAACATGCAAAAATAGATTTTGTGTGCTACCTTAAACAACCTTATAAGAGTCTTATACTGAAGAAATGAAACTATTAACTCAAGCTTACAAGACTGTTATAAAAATCTATTAAGTGAGCCAGACACAGAACTGATAATAGTTTTGGATATTAAAGTATATCATTGATAAAAATCGATACTGATAACTAGTTTCTTCATGCTAGTTTTTACCTGTGGATGTCCTCCACCAAATCTAGTCAGCCGAACACACAGAACAGTCAACCGCATCAACAGCAGGTAAAGGAAACTAATTCGTCGTTGCCAAGCACTTGAAGCAAAAGTAGCTGCATAGAGAGCTTTAACTGAGAACAAGAGATACACAAACATCACACCACAGTGTATAAGCACAGGTAAGCAAGCCATCCCAGCATAGAGTGTAGTAAAAGCTCCTGTTTTGAGAGTAATATTGTTTCAATTAATCTATTTGGTATAAGGCAAAGACCTGATGAAATTAACTGTTATTCATCACAACAACTTTTCTTACACTGAATATTAACAAGTTTATAACTTCATATGTGAAATATCAGCTATCATTTGTACTGTTGAATATTTTTATTATAAAACAACAAGTATGAAAAGTGGGATTTCAAGAGAAAATAAAACACATTAGAATTACTAATTGGTCCATTTATGGTAGTATAAGTGTTTCAGGTGATAAATACATTAATATCATTAAGTTTTTTAGGTACATTCAATAAAGTATATTACTCATTGAAAGACCCAATATATACAATTATGTTTCTTTCTTAAGTATATTATTTGAACCATTTTAAAGCTGAAATAAATAAAATATGTACAAAAGTTAATGTTGACTATATATAAGTGTATATATAAACCCATTCATTTTAGTAAAGTTAAACCATATTAAGAAAACATGATGGAATTACCTTACTTAATTAAAAATATTCATCTTTAATTTATTATTACTGAGATACACAATTAAATACAAGTTTGTAAGCATTTAAGCTTCATATAATCCCTGAATCTTCTCACTAATACACATTTCATTTAAAACTGGATCTAACAATAGCCAAGTCAATAATTTTTAATACCTTAAAAAGTATTTGTACATTACCTATTTTTATATAAATAATATTTTACAGAGTTCATTGATACATTAAAAGACATACATATTATGTCATTTTAAAACACATATTTATGTATAGATTACATGGATTTATGAAACTAAAATTTTTATACTCTTATTCAAAGCTATCCTACATAAGCAGTTACCACAAGTCTGAGTGACCCATATTCCAATCATGTCCCATTGCAAAAGCTTCACATAAGTCTTATGTCCTCCTTCATGGTTCATGAACAGATGGTAAGTAGAGCTTCCTAACCATGGAGCAAATGTGGCAACTGCATGGCAATAAGGCAGGATAGGTATCTGTATTTGGTCCCATGGCAACAGGTTTGGCAGACAGATGAGTGCATAGACTAGGGCCAAGGCTTGCAGAAGAGAATGTAATAAGTACCATAAGACAGAATATTTTAAAGAACAGAGCTTATACATATATTATGTGCACACAATTTAATATAAGAAGTTTATTGATAAAAACATAATTTTCAATATGAAATAAAAAACCTATAACCTGAACACTTTCAAAAGGTGGACCTTTCAAAAGCACATGGGTTATTATAGGATTCTTTTTATTTCATCTCTATCATTTTTTAACCTACGTGTTTTTCCAACATTATGAACATAATTTTCAAAAACTTATTATTTATTATTATTATTATTCAATTTATTATTGAAACAATTTTCACTTGTTCTGGAGACTTTCTCAGTTGTTAAAAAATGCAGTATTACAACAGATATACAAAGGAGTACTACACTCAACTTAGCAGAATGAAAATTATTTCTATTTAAACAAATTATTAACCAAAACAGTTGTGAAGATAAATTTGACCGACTTGGTTCAGAGATGTCTTATTGTTACTAAATAAAATAAATTTTACATTATACAAATGTTTAGAATGACATGATATTTCACACTCTTTCAATATAAAGACTTGGTATAACATTTCCCTTCAGTTTTCATACATTGAATGAAGACTCTCAAACATTCATTAATTCTTAGGCTATAAAGAAACTTCTCTGCCATTTAAGTTACAAGTAATCTTTTACAAGTTTTTCCAGTCATTAAATTTAGTTTTAAATAAAATACAAGGTGTTCAGAAAGCCACTATGCACTTATATATTTATTAACAGACAAAACTGCACAGTGACTTTCTGAACACCCTGTATTATGTCTGTGATAAAAAGAATTAATTACTCAACTCAAAACTTCAAAGTAAATGCTGTTTCATTGAAATTATGAAGGAGGTAAGCTTCTTATTATTAGCTATTTATCCAAGTTCACAGCATGATACTCTCTGTTTTTAATACACAGAACTTATATGAGTTCAGAAAAGTGACACTAAAATGGTAAAAACAAAATCCCCTCTTGCACATATATGCTTTAAGTAGAAATATGCAAGAATGAAATACTTAGTTTTTATATTCATGATACTGAGAATACTCATGCATTGTCTGGCATTTATAATGTTAGAACTGCCATCACTGCTTGTAGAGCAGATTCAATGCAGTGAAGCCAATTGTGATAATTTTGTGCACCTGTGAACATATCAGAAAATAAAATAATAATTTTAAATATTTTAGCAAAGAAAAGTATTCTTATACTTTCAGTGTTCATACTGTTTAATATATGTTCACAACTCCTGATAAATATTCTTTCCAAGCTAATTATTTTACCTGATTTGTTACTGAAAATTAAAAATTGATAATAGATGTAGATTTTTAGGAAAATATTAAGAATAAAATAAAACTTAAATGTTTTATTTTAAAATTCAAAATAAACAGTTATTTTCATGTTGTTGTTACTGACTGTTGTAAAAACCTATTATAAAATACATTAAAACAAATAGTAGTTTATTTTATAAAACAATGTCTCTAAGTGACTCAGTAGTAGGCTTGATATTTATACTGCTAAAGTTCAGGGTTTGAACCTCTTGGTGGATACATTGTGTAGTTGTATTCTAAGAACAATAAAAAATTAAAGTAAATGTAAAATAATTATTTTGATAAAAATACATAAACTGTGTAATTTTATAAAAATATCAGTCATGTCATTACATATGCATAGAACATTTTATTGTCATTACATATGCATAAAACATTTTATTGTCATTACATATGCATAAAACATTTTATTGTTATTACTTATGCACAGAACATTTTATTGCCATTACACTTAAACTTTAAATGAGTCTTTCTAAATTACTTGATAAAATATTTTTTTACTGTTCAAAAGTAAGTTTTTATAATGTAAGTACTAAACAGAAATAATTAACACAAGTTCCTTGAGTTTCTTCCATATATGCTTCAGATCTGTGCTGTTATAAGTAAGTTATTGTATGCAAATACTAAAAAGACAGTAGTGGATTAAATATAGACAAACTGCAAAAGCTTGTTTGTATTTTTAATCTAATAGGGTTGTTAGTGAAGTCTTTCAATAGTAAAAAGCATTATTACTCAAATTTTGAAAATACAGATTTATCAGTAACATCTCTTATGACAGATTTTTACTGAAGATAAATGTGTACACTTTTGATCGAAAATTCAATATTTGTTTTGTAAACTGCAGAAAAAATTTCAAATGGCATGTTAGGATGATATGTCATGTAAGAACTATCATCACTGCTTGCAATGCAAGTACTCAATGCAGTGAAGCCTAATTTAATAATTTTGTGCACTTGTCACCATATTAGAAAACAAGAGAGGATTTTAAATAGTTTAGCAAGGAAAAGTATTTTTGTAATTTGAAGTTCATGCTGTTTAAATTATGCCCAAGGTTCTTATACTATTAATACACATTGAAGCACATTAAAAATACAATAAAATTGGGGATTTATAAATAACTATCAAACAGTTAAGATTTATAGAAATGGCTCAAACGATATACACTTTAACCTGAGAATGCTTACTTCGCCAGATTATGTTTCGTTTAAATTCACAGTACTTCTTTCCTGTTATCCAAATAAAAGCAACCAAATAAATAACTTAACAGATAACTGACAGATATTTCTAAGATATAGTTATCACACTTGTTTTAAACACTGATATGTAATTAAAATTTATCACCGCTTTAAAACTTTACATAAGTAATTTAGTCATTCACAAAACGCAATTAAAAAATATAGGACCTATAATATTACATTGAAAATTATTAAATATTATAAACATTTTTATCAATTAGTATGCAGAAATATAATTACAGATTACTTATTTCTGCAAGCGTCCTATACTATTAATTATATTTGTGAATTTTAGTTACCGTGGGTAAATATATTTATTGTTTCATTATGAATATAAAACAGACTTTGCAAACAGCCCCAAGTTGTCAAAATGGGTCGGTAACCTTGAAAAACGTATGGATTAAACTGCAAATGGATGGGAACCTGGTCTCGTCGAAGCAAAAGTCGATGATTATTTGGAATTTCTTTACCTTTAAAATTAACGTTTTTACTCATTTTCTTGCATTTTGAATCTCCATCCAAAGCCTGTGAATTAATATTTGCAGATAACTGGTCAGAAGAAGGAATATCGGCGAAACCATTCCGCAAAACATCGCTATATTCAAACCCATTATCTATGGGCGTTTCATTTTTATTTTCAAATCCGAAGTTCAAGTTCTCAGTCGGTGTATACATCGTACTTGAAGTCCAAATATATTAAAACACTATTAGTTAACTTTAAGGCAGCAAATATGAAACACCATTCTTAATATTTTTGAAATGTTTCACGAAATTGCTAGTTAATTAACTTCATTATAACAAAATTAAAATCGAAAAGAAAAACAACTACATTGTTTTATTATATAACATACACGCCATAAATTTCTTCACATATAATTACGGAATGATCAATATTGGAGTGATAACCACGGCAACTCTCTAGCGCCATCTATAATTAAATATTTCAGTGTTAGGTGTAATTAAATGCAGAGTTATTTCATACATCTTTATCCTTTTGAACTTAAAAGAAACCAACAGCAACGAAAAGAAGATGGAAATGGTAGTTTTAACCAACTTAAATAACGCAAACGACAACAAACAAACAAGTTTCATTTTTGATTGCATAGTATTTTATATTGAAACAGTGATTCAGCAAGTTCAGAGAATTATTTTCATAGATAATGCATACAAAACTCACATTATAGAATGTGGAAGCATCATCAAACTTTGGACCTTATTCACTGCATGTTTTGTTTTATAATAATCTGGTGCTACTATTGCAATCAGAGTGAAAATAAAACAAGTTAGCTTACTATTAATCTTATGATTTCAGAGCAGCATAAAATTAATAATATTTTAATTAATAGAATAAAATTATCCGGGTGAAATGTTTTAATGGTTTTTAAGAAAGTTATTTAGCATTAATTTAGATTACTTTTGTAATAACATAACGTGCTTCTGCATTTGATTAATTAGTAGTAATGTTAAATGAATTCATTGTTAAAAAATCAGGCCATTACAATGAAAAAAATCACTTTTCTTACTTATTATGGTAACTTTGAATAAAATTTAAGTTTGTTTATTGGAAGTTAAGCACTAGGTTACATCAGGAACTATCTGTGCTTCACTCATCACGAGTATCGAAATACGATTTCTAGCTTTGTAAATCCTGAAACATATTGCTGAGTTACTCGAGGGCAGTAATTTAAAAGGAAAAAACTATAGATCAAGGTTTTCTTATAGCATCTGCGTAAGATTTCGGATGAGTTTTTAATGTGGCCTTATAAGTAGAATATTCGACTTGAAATCTGTGAATCGCGGGATCGAAGTCTGGCCCCAAACATGCTTACCCTTTCAACCAAGGAGGTTTCATAATGTGTCGATCAGTTCTATTATTCATTGGTAAGAAGTGACTGTACTTTGTAATAGGTGGTGTCGACTACTGCCTTCCCTCCACACTATCATTTCGAAATTAGGGGCAATTAGCCTTTGAATAACTTTGCTTGAAATTCAACAAACAATGAATATTTTTATGCCAGTAAGAAAAGTAAGAGTTATTTATAAAGCAATATAATTGTAATGACTAAGTAAGAACTGCAGTAAGTTTAAACCAATTCTTGTATAATAATTAACCACTCAAGAAATTCATTAATTGGTAGTGCTACATTTAACTGTAATATTGAATTATTTATTTAAAGGTTTCTTCGATGGCTTGCAGATAGTTCTTATAACTGCAGATGGGTTGAGCATATTATACTAAAACAATTCTGAATATGAAAATCAGCAATTTTCATGACAACTATATCTTACATAAAGTCGTGAAGAATAGTAATGTATAAAAACGATATTTTGAGAAATTTTAGTGTTACGTAGGTTGTGTGTTGCTATAGAAAACCGATCTGTTTTTATGAGAAAGCTATGCAAAAGTTTTTCCGTCGCAAAATATTCATGTATTCATATCACAAACAAGTGGTCAGGTCGGGGATTTAAGCGTTTTCCATGACGGGTACATTCCTTGTACTTAATGCGAGTGAGAAAAATGAAATAAAATTTGGGCTCAAGGATAATTAAGAAGTTAGGAAGGAAACTTATAACAAGTTGGAATATAATCAACAAAGTTTTCCGAGACAATAGAGATATAAATTCACAAAGGTAAAATTCCAGATGATTCCTTCCACTCAACCATCACATAAGTACCTGACGTATTCTACACAGATGTTCATGTTGGGAAATACAGAGATATACCGGCTGAGTCAATGATTTCGTTTGCTTGTTTTTAATTGCCCATAATTTAGCATATAAGACAAGAAAGAAGACAGCTAATCATCACCATCCACCGCTGACTCTTGAAATTACTCTTTTACCAATGAATAGTTGGATTAACCATGACATTATAACGCACCTATGGTTGAAAGGGCAAGTATGTTTGGTGTGACTGAGATTCGAACCTGCAATCCTCAGATTGCGAATCGAGCGTTTTAATCACATAGGCATACTGGGTCCCGAGTCGAAGAAGGAAGAGCCTGTAAATTTCTTCGTGATCTTACTGCTTAATCTGGTATTGAGAAACTCATCCTTATAACATGGATTGAGTATTTAAAATATGTGTGGAGAAATAATATGCTTTGACATATAAACATTAAGATGGAGCTGTTTGCAAAATAAACTATGCTTCGGGACCATTGTCAAATTGTATGGTCGTCAAAAAGAGCATGATAAAACATAGTGACATGGTGAAAGTTAAAAATATTTTGATATAACATACGCAACTTTGGTACTAAGTTCATTTTACCATTTATCGATATGTGATAAAGTTCGTTTGTTTTTTGAATTTCGCGCAAAGCTATACGAGGGCTGTCTGTGCTAGCCGTCCCTAATTTAGCAGTATAAGACTAGAGGGAAGGCAGCTGGTCATCATCACTCACCGCCAACTCTTGGGTTACTCTTTTACCAACGAATAGTAGAATTGACCGTAACATTATACACCCCCACGGCTGGGAGGGCGAGCACGATTGGCGCGAACTCGCGACCCTCAGATTACGAAGCGCACGCTTTAACGCGCTAGGACATGCCAGGCCATGTGATAAAGAAACCGTGAAAGGACAAAATAAAATTATCTTGAAGAAAAATATTTTCTGCTTCTTTTTAACTGGTAATAGTAAGATATGCCGACATATTTTGGTTTAAAATGGGAGTATGATTATTAGAGGCTGAACTGTAAATTCAAGGGGCTATGGTTTATAATCGTTGCCCCAAGATTGCGATTAGTACTTTAAGGCCTTAGCTGTGTTACAAGAATGACGGTCTAATCCAACTGTTCGATTACAGTAGCTCAAGAGTTAGTGAAGGTTGTTGCTAACTAGTTACCTTTCCTTTAGCACCACTTTAAAATTATTGATGTTTAGTACTCTAGTTATTGCATACCTTTCTACAAATGTTTGAAAAATATAAAGAATAAGATTACGGATACGACTACTGAAAGCTGTTTTTATAAATCTGAGTATTTAATATAATTATCCACAGCTGTATTATACCTATCACATGATTTCGTTGTTTATGATGGCTGAATGCGATTATTGTAGATTTCTGGATACTATAAAACGGCACAAATAAAATATTATCTGCCGTCCCTCTAGACTATCACTTTAAAATTAAGGACGGCTATTGTTGATAATATTTTAATATTTTTGGGAAAAATTCAGCGAACAAGGAAGTAACATGTTTAAAGTAATTGTCGTTTACGATAAACTAAAATATATAATTTTAAAATATTTATTAATATATATCCGGTAATTTGACTATTTTCGACGTTTGAATTTAGAATTATTTAGTTTTCTGAACACTATAAAATGGTATAATTAAAGGATAGTCATTACTTAATCATTCCTAAAATCTTTAAAGTGATAAAAAACATCCCAAGGAGTGATATCAAATAGTTTTAAAATATGTAAGTTTATATTTAAGACAGGTATGTATTTATAACGTTGGTTACAGTTGTAATGTAGGGCAATACAATTATTGGTTATATAATATGTATGGTTTAATAATTTTTACTTTTTGTGATATTTTCGTACTTTTACTGTTTCTCATGTACTAGTTGGAAAAATGTCTACCCTTCTTTGCATATATATATGTATTTATGTGTGTATTTTAAAATTTGCAGAAAAATTTAATAAAACCTGTTTGCTATTCTCGAGGTTAGTAATTGTCAGAAAGTGATACAAAATAAAGGATTAGGGGTAACTGAGCAATGATTAATTTTATGGCTATGTATAAAAAGAGAAAGAATTTTTAAAAAATGCGATTTAAATGTCCTAGACAGCGAACTCTATGAAACCAATAAGCTTAATTTTGATTTTGAGCAGCAACGAACAAATTAAGAAAAATGCTAAAAAAATGAAATAAACAAACATTTAAAGTCAACAAGCTTTTCCATACCAAAGAGAACAAATTATTTTATTGGCAAAAACCACGAATTTTCAAAGAATGATTATTACATACAAATTGCTTTTGAGAATAATCGACAAACAGATCTTGGTCAGATATTTCATCCTGGAAAATATGTTAAGTAAGTGTTATTGAGATATACATAATTCCATAAATAAATTTATGATCACATTTATCTTCAGTGCATATTCAAACCATTGAGTTAACAACAAGTATTATAAATAATAAAAACTGCAATCAATAAAGTAACACGTTTATTATTTTTCAATAAAAAACTGTTGCTAAGTAATATTCGTTATATTGTAATGACCTAAGTTTTGTTTTATGTTGATATAAACTTGCTGTCCATATAAACACTTGATTCTTTACACGATCCGTTGAAAACAAATTACACTGATCCAAAATAATTGTTTAATTATCGATAAATTGTAATTTCGAAACACGTTTACCGTATCTTGAGTTACATGTATGTATGCTATAATTAATCAGCATATTTTAAAAACATACAATAAACTTTAACAAGTTTTTTTTTACGAAATCAACTTTATGAATTCATGCTAATCAGTTTTAAAATAGACTAACCAAATCTAATACTAATCTTGAAGAATAATGTCTGATACTAACAGTAGTTCAAAAGCTCTTCAGTTAACATTGTATAGCTTTCAATAGAGGGTGCTAAAAGCGTTATAATATCTTTTGAACATTCTTGTAATAATTGAAGATAATTATTGCTATTAATAAAAACAGAAGAGGCACCTAAATTATTTTTGGGGATGTGTGGGATAGGGGTAGAATTGAGATTTATTCTTTGATAGGTTATAAAACACAGCTAAAGCAATTGATTAGAATACAAATATAAATGACACTTCTTTAGTTTTATTGTCGTAACATGGAACAGACTTTCACAACTTGAAATAAATAATATGCTAATTTAAAGCAAAATTTGTCTACTTTAGTTAGAGAAGTCCTCCTAATACAGCTGTATGTGAATTAATGTACACAAATAAAAGTCTTAAGGTCTGAAAATTGAAAATTAGAATTTGTGGCAAACGTATCTTGTGTTTATACGTTATGTAGGTTGTTATTATTTATCTTATTTTATGGGCATAGAGTTACACAATGGGCTATCTTCACTCTGTCCACTGCAGGGGATGGAATCCTGAAATTTAGCGTTAAAAGCCCGGTAGATCATTTTGTATGTAGTAACTTATTCACCTTTTCTACAGAGTTAATTTCACATCTATGTTCTTTCCACCTTATAATTCTTATATACAAGAAACTATACTGACTTTGTTTATTGTAGTGTTACTTTGACAACACATAACAGTACATATACACGTACAGAGGTTGAGTTCATCATATTAAAACAATTTTGGAATGCAACATGTTGTCATGGTCTATACCACAAAGACCAGCAACGCTGTTTTTAATGATTGTATATCCTTACAATTGGCCTGGAACATATTTTACATCGCACAAGGTTCCATCACAAAGCATCCAAAGCACACCATTGCTATCTAGCACATGAAAACAACTGTTTTTAGCACCCATTTTAGTAGTCCAATTACACAGAATGCCATAAGGACTGCATCAAACAACTTGAAACATGTTTCTCCTCATGAATAGAGTGAATACCTTTCATTCTACAGCTAGTTAATGTTCGCTGTGGTTGAAAGATATGCCGGGAAAGCAACTTGGAAACATGAGCTTGTGTCGCTTTTCCGAACATATATTCTTTTTGATTATGTTGAGTACTGTTGCCTGGATCACGTGGATGGTTTTTGCCATTGGCTTCTGCGTTTGTAGATTCTAATCTGTTGCAAAATGTCGTATCTTGCTTACCATACCTGGGGTATTGTTTTTCGGATATTTTTTTTTGAATGGTATGAGTAATCCAAGTTGATCCATATTTCTTTATTTTCCGATGTCATAAAGTACAAGTCTTTAAAAATTCTCAATTACCGAGTTATACAGATGCTCATGATTTAAGCGTATGAATACTTTACGTACAGTTATTTATGATTTAAGTGTATTAATATTTTACGCCAGAAATGGTATATATTCTCTCTAAAAACGATCAGTTCATGGTGGTATTATGCTATCTACGAAATATCAAACAATGTTAAATTATAGTTCTGATACATTCCGCTCTATGAAGACTTTGTATCAGCTGAATTCGTTACATGACTTGTTGATTTTCATATTTAAATTTGTTTTAATATACCGTACTCAACCCTGTATTGAAAGAAACAACAGAAAATAAATATTCGAAAATAGGTCCTGCTTTCCTGGGCGGATGTAACCAATCGATAATTTGCCCAGTTGTCAGTGTACCCAGTTCGCTATGGACTTTGGTATAAATTGTTTAGGTCACATACAACGGAATTTCTTTGAGACACAAAAATTGTTACGGTTCATGGCTAAATATCAACTTTTAGGAGATAGGAATGATTAACTGAAAAAAATTCTATCTCTCAACTTGTAAAGCGAATTATCATTAAACACTTGGGATAAAAGTTAAAGGATATTTAAACAACTTTCTTCTTTGTGTTATTCTGAGACAACAGGGCTTAAAGCTCTATTAGAAAATATAAAATGTGTTAATTATTTGAAATGCTTCAATATATTTTTTCAGGATACTGAATACATCTTTTATTTAAAATGCTGAAGGATTTCGATCCAACAACTATCATCTATATCAGTTTTAAACAAACGGAAGATATGTAGAAATTTATGATGACCATACATTATTTTGTCGTCCATGTTGATGTGTATTTTAAAATTAAAAAGTATTCGCTAAGTTGTAGATATTTCGTGTGGTGGAAAACGTGGAAGCTTCATGAAACTAATAAATAACTCTAAATTATTTTATCAATAAATATTTTAAAATTATTTATCTTAATTTATAACAAGTAGCAAATGAATAAGAGGCTGAATTTATTACTAGGTATTGTGTCTCTCCTGGAGTGAAACATTTTCGCAATTTTTCACCTGTTAGTTATTCGCACGCCAAAACTTATGGCGCATAAGGTATGGCGTTTGCAGAACCTCATTTGAAAAGTACGTGTGAAAGACTTATTTTTCAATTGGAAGTATTAGCAACAAGTTTTAAAATATATATTCATACTTCAATAGAAAAAAAATTAAACTCTGTGGGGCTTTGTTATCTCTGGCCCACCAACTGCACAGAAGTGTGTCTAGGAACGAGGTTTCAATATCCGTGGTCGACATAGCACGGATAGCCCATTGTGTGGCTCTGTACATAATAATAATCAACAACAATAAGTATTACCTCTGAAACTAAAAACAGAGGGAATTAATAAGTTTGTAAAACGTTTTTTTCCCTATTCTTCATTTGTATACACAACTCGTCTATCTCTCCTTCTCTTTATCTGCTAGATAAGAACCGCAGATGACTTAGAATTTATATATATATATATAAATCATAACGGTCTATTGCACAAATAATGGCCTATCATGGACACTTGGTTAGAAAATTCCAATTGTAATCTGAGGTTGAAAGTTCGAATCACTAAACTCGTGTTAAAAATCAACAGATGGCGTTAAAGGTTGTTGTTGTTTTTGAATTAAGCACAAAGCTACACAATGGGCTATCTGTGCTCTGCCCACCACGGGTATCGAAACCCGGATTTTAGCGTGTAAGTCCGCAGACATACCGCTGAGCCACTGGGGGGGCGGCGTTAAAGGAACTTAAGGCTTAACATTTTACACGCTAATAAATTTGATACGTTCTTCTAATACTTGTTTGCAAATTAGAAGTAAAAAGTAAGTGTTCACTGAATACTTGGGGTATGCAAATTACTTTATTTGAGAAATCAATTGAGAAAAGTATGTCTTATGCACTAATTTAGCTGAGCTCAAATATTTATTAATTCGTACACACATTTCTAAACTGCTTTACAGTGAAATAAAATACATACCGAACTTATTTATTCACAATATATATATAAAGCTTATTTCAATAATATTCCATATCATCTACTCATCTCGGCTTTTTTTTTGTTTCGAATATTTACGCAAAACTACACAATGACAATTTATTCTAGCCAACTACTTTTTTGTTTGTTTGTAAGGTGACAGGCTACAGGCAAAGTGACTAATCAGTAACACTCACCGCTAGTTCTAGTACGATTTGAATAACACTTATAACATACGCACGGTCCTAGAATGTAGAGTGAGATTTAGGAAATAGTAAAATATTTATCTACATATGAAATAAAACGATAAGCTGAAAAATAACGAATGTCTAAAATATTACTCTTTTTTTCGTATCCATAACTCATCTATTCATCTAATGATCTATCATAATATTGAAAGTGATGGATAAGACAATGTTTTTTTTTTAATAATATGCGATGGTCTACTACGTAAATGAAACAATTCAAATATTAAACATTTAATTTTACGTGTTTTCAATATTTTTTTAAAACAGAATATAATATTTAATTTCTTTCTTGATATACTAACATATACATTGTTGTAAGGATGTAATAATATTGAACTAGGTCCATTAATAACCATGCCAGAAGAGAAAATTAAAAATAGTTTTAACATAAAACAGAAACATATAACGTTAATAACTTATTCCGTGTTTATGTTATTTAGCTTTCGATTCTTTAGAGCATGAAAGTAACATGTTTACACAATTTTGTTTTCTATCCATGAGTTTTATTGTAGATAGTTTTCGATACTCTTCAAGATTAAAAATACAAATTCTTATCGAATTAATATATTCCACTCAAAGTATATTAAAGTTTACTTGATAAACGTATCTTTCACTCAACCTGTATTAGAGTTCACTTACGAAACTTCGCAGCATTATGACAATTACTTCAATAACTTTGGAGTCATTTGCCTAGGTTTTATTGGAGCTTAATTCACTAAAAACAATATGTGTCAGTTGGATTCTGTGATTCATACGTTTATAAATTTTGAAACCAAAAATATAACAAGCTTAAATTTAATGATTATAAAATGTATATAGGCAGTTTCAACAAGTAAGGGTTGCTACACTTTCTCATTGGCGTTAAAGAACTAACCAACATCTGCAATTATATAAAATAATTATAAACATAAAACTTATAAATGAACGTTCATCTTGGCTTAAAAATATATATAACTTATTGCTCTTAAAATACGAAATAAGTTCTTATTTAACACACGTTGCTAATATTTCCAATTTATATTTAAAAGTCGAAAGTAAAATGTAAAATAAAATCTAACAATGAAAAATAATTTTATATCTTTGGAGCAAAATTTTCTCTAACATGTATTTAACAAGGTGACCTGCTTTACAGTATAAAATTAGTTGAATTTGTAATGGTTATAAGTCACACGTTAACTGAAGACGACTCACTTCTGTAGACGAATTCGTCGCAGTTTTAATTGCGCAATAAACATTTACACTGTAAAGTAGATCTTGATATTAAGTCTATCTAGTGTTTCCTTATTACTTAATACTTCTAGTTCATACTTCTTAGTTTACAGTAATACTTCAGTTATCATGGTATATGTTTCATACAATCTTGTTCAAACAATAAACGAGTGTCAAATGTAAAACGCATATTTAATGTGTTTATATAAATAGGTTTCTTTATGGCGGTATTTACTCTAGTTATGATACCTTATCAGAAATATAGAATTTTTCAATAAAATAGCACAAACAAGCAACAAAAATATCATTATTTCTTCGTTTTTATTGTATATTATCATAAATTTTAAATAAACATAAAAGTTACTTTGTTAAAGGTGATTAAGGTTTGAAAGATACAGAATTTTACTTTTGGAATTAAAGAAAGTATTACGACTAACTCTGTTAGATCGAAATGTCTAGGTTTCGTTGTTGCATTCCTTTAAGGGATAATAATAGTCATAGGTGCTACAATAAGATAAGGAAGTTGTTGTATGATCATTCTTTTCAAGGTGACAATCTTTCGAAGTACCAAAACCTGCTGACTTACAACCAGCTGTCTGAAGACACCACCTCAAACATTCTTCTGCAGAAGACATAGTCTTGAAAGTGATATCTCCACCCACAATACAGGCTTTACGAGTGACGTTGTAGTGAACTAAGATAATATACAAATATATATTTATAAAAAGAAATACATAACACTTATCTAAATTCTATTTGATTTTATATCATTGTTTGAACTAGAATAATAAAAATGATTTGTGAGTGTTTTTTCCTAATGAACAGACATCTGCTACCTGATTTTGTCCTGACTATAAAACATAATTTATTCTATTTAAATGGCATTTACTTTTACTTAAACTGTTAATAAATATTATGTTGACTTTTGAGTTTAGGATAGTAAAGGTACTTTATTTATTTTTTATTAGAGACTAAAATGTATTTAGATGACGTTTGTATACATTTCAGAATAAAATAATTTTACATTTAAATAGCTAAGTTATCAATGACCAGGAAAAGAAGACTAATATATATATATATTTATATGAATCGTTTCTAATTTATCTCGTAACATACCTCTATTTATAGACATTTATGTGTAATGAAAAATTATAATTACAGTAAATTTCGATTAATAACAGTGTCACATATTTAAAACTTAGGTGCTAAAAAAGTAATTATATAAATACGACGATGTTAAAATTGATTATAAGAGATTTTAACAGCCATAAATTGAAGTATTGATGTTTGAATATCAGACAATATATACACGCTACGGTGCTGCGAATCCTTACAAAACGTAAGATTAGCAATATATATTTTTGTTATATAACTGGATTAGTCATAATTTTTAAATATGGTTTCAACCAGGATGTAAGATTTGAAAACTGTGTTGTAAATTACTTACTGTTCTTTACCAACCTTAGGAAACAACATTTAAGTCATAACATAAGTTATCCATAACATGTTTTAAACTTGTATTTTTTAATTACTTAACATCATAATTTAAGTTAATCGTTCATGCTGAAATAATTATTTTTGATCATGTATTTGTTTTAGAGAAAAGATTAATAATAATATATCTGAAATATATCCCCAGACAAGAAATTCAAAACATTACTTTAACGTTACGAGCTCTCCGTCTTACTTCTGAGCTATCACAGGGAATGAAAGAGTTATTTCAACATACTCAAAAAAAAAATCTAGAAATAATCTCATCATTCTTAAACACATTTTCGTAAATTAATTTTATTATGGTATACGAGGGCTGTTAAAAAAATACGCGGACTGACGTCATAAAACAAAATGTACTTTATTTAGAAGTTTCAGGTCTGGGACACCTTAAAAGTACTCTCTTCCCCACCGCACACACTTATCCCAATGGTGTTTCCACTTGTTGAAATAGTCCTGGTACGCTTATTTTGAAATGTCCTCCAACTCCTTTGTCGCATTTGCCTTTCAAGGGTCTTTTGAGTTTGGGGAACAAGAAAAAATCGCAAGGAGCAATATCAGGTGAGTAGGGGGTGGGGAAGAACAGTGATCGAGTGTTTGGCTAAAAACTCACGAGTTCTGCGTGGCACAAATTTCGCAGCAACGCGGTACAGCTTCAACTTTTCGGTCCAAATCTCGTAACAAGATCCAACTGATATCCCATACTCTTCAGCAAGCTCCCTGACAGTCAGACGTCGATTTGCCCGAACCAGGGTGTTGATTTTGTCGACGTGTGGGTCGTCAGTTGACGTGGAAGGACGTCCGGGACGCTCATTATCTTCAATGGTCTGTCGACCATCCTTAAAACGTTCATGTCACTTGAAAGATGCCGTACGCTTCATAGCAACGTCACCGTAAGCCGTGTTAAGCATAGCAAAAGTTTCAGTCGCAGATTTTCCAAGTTTAACACAAAATTTCACAGCAAATCGTTGCTCCTTCAGGTCATTCATTCTGAAATCCGCGAAACAAAAAAATCGCACTTCACTTAAAACCACTTAGCTAATACACAAATAAAGATATCTGCAATCGGGAAATGGCGTCGTAATCAGTTGATTTGTGCGAACCTACTGGAACCAACTGGAGCTGCGCAATTCAAACAGTCCGAGTATTTTTTGAACAGACCTTGTATGTAGGACAACGACTTCATCGATTTTGAGGTTTTGTTTGCTCGTTTATTATCGAAATTCGCATGTTATACTCAAAGGTAGCTATACCAGCCGTCAATAACTTTGAAGTGACAGACTAAAGAGAAAGCAGTGTCCACTCTAAAGTTACTCTTTACAAAGGAATATCGGAATTGATCGTTTTAGTTTGGCTTAGAGGATGGGAGAGATGAGATGGAGAAACAGGTTTCTTGTTGTTTCTAAACATTATGCTATGTTATATGATATTAAAATGCTTCACCAAGGCTGAAAGGATAAGCTTGTTCTATGAAGAGTTTTGATTATTCGGAAAATATGTTGAGAAATGAGGACCCTTAACTCCAATTTATACCCTTAGAATGCTACACTAAGACCACGTGAATAATCCATTACTTATTTTGAATTGGTAGACTAGAAGAAAGACAACAGCACTTACCACCAACTCTGGTGTTTTTCTTATCGAATTCATGGATTTGACTCTCACCCTTATAATGCAACCACAGTCCAAAGGGAAGAGTGCGATCGTTCAGTAAGAGGATTCTCATAGCGCATCCTGGTGCGCTACCATTAAGGTAAGCCTTGCAATTACTGCTTTAGTATCTCGTGTATTTGGCACAGAAGTAGAAAGAACATGTAATTTCTCAATATGATGCAATATATATGTACATTGTACAAAAACAATTTGATATTCCGGTAGGTTAGAAATCTACGGACGTATAAAGCTAAAATATGTTTGATTCCCCGTTGTGCATATAGGAAATAACCCAATGTGACTTTGTTCTAAAAAGATAATATAATACTTTGAAAATATAGAGTTAAATATATTATGTAGAGGGCCCAGCACGGTCAGCTGGATAAGGCACTCGACTTGTAATTTGAGGGTCGCGGGTTCGAATCTCTGTTACACTAAACATGCTTGCCCTTTCAATTGTGTGAGCGCTATAATGTGATGACTAATTGCCTTCCCTCTTGTATTACACTGCTAAATTAGGGATGGCTAGCGCAGATAGCCCTCGAGTAGCTTTGCGCGAAATTCAAAACAAACAAACAAAAAATACTATGGAGATGTACTTGTATTAAACTGTATAGAAACAATTAGATATATAAAACTTACGCTCCTGACACCTTCTTCCACACCAACCTTGTGAACAATCACATTTGTAAAGAGGAACGTTTCCTGGTCTATCTCGACATGTTCCTCCATTTTCACATGGTTGGTCTGCACACGTGATCTATAAGTTAATAAAATAAGCGAAACGTTTGAAAATAATGCCTAGGAGAAACGAGTTTTTATAGCTTTGATTTTTTTTGTTTGCGAAATTGTTTCTTTTTTATATGTAATTGATATTAACATGTTAAACGTTCTTTGCTATTCCGGTACACTAATGTCCGTCACGGAATTATCAGTATTCATAATACAACACAGAAGAATTTCAAACACGGATAGCAAAGCAAAACAAGTCAATATAAGTGACCGAACTTACATAATTTTTATGTATCTGTACGGACAACCGTCAATGGTCCGTATATATACTTAGTCGTTGTTACAACAAGAGAGTAAATCTTCAGAACGAAACGAATGTAGCATTCAGAATCCTTATCATATCTTACTCTTAATTTAGACCAAAGTCCTACTCTACTGTAGTAAACCAAGATTATTCCCATGACACATACTCTAACATATAACCTGAGAGATGTGAGAAATCGGGCAGTGTTTTCTCAGTCTTTAAGTAGTTAGAAGATTACACTAGTCATTACAAGTGATTCTAGTGAACGGATGCTATTCTACGTTCCTCTGGTTTGGAGGTCATAAGGTTCTCTATGGTTATAAAACGTTATAAGAAAGATTAAGTTTGTTGTGAGATTCAGAAAGAAATCTAAAAGACAGGAGACCAACGCAAAACAAACACACAAGGAGATGTAAGAGAAAACGAATAAACCGATATAGGAGAAGAAAGAAAGTATCGTGAAAGCGGTAAAAAACACAACATATTTTTAAATGGATAGAAATAGCCGTGAGCTAAACAAAAATGCATCTAGGAAGGAAGAGTATCTGTTTTAGTTATAGTAGATCTACATCGGGCTTTTTGTCCAATGAGGAAAGCGTAACCCGTAATGTGTACACTTTCCGCTGTCCAAACAGGGGGCGCACTGAGGGAAAGTAAAGTGCGAATACAAATCGACCAGTAGCATACAGAAAAAGGACTATTTATTTATTACATAATAATATAAACTTTATTAAAAACAGTGAAACTCGGAAGTACCAAAAACATCTTGAAAACGGAGGTTTCGGAATTTCCTTAAATTTCGCCATCAGTTTTAATATCTGAAAAAACAAAACACGTTAGTTTACGATATTCGAACTATAGAAAACAACATTAACATCCATCAAGTTTTCATATTCAATCGGAAGTTTAAAAAGAACATATTTTAAACGCTAACAATATAATGGAATGTACGATGAAACGTGCGGTATACACGTTTGATATAAAAAAAGCATTATTTCAGAAAAAAGACTTAAATATTAGTGTAAACTCAGTATCTAATAATAAATATGAAATATCGATGAAGAAAATCCGGAATTTATCGTATTAATAATAACGGGAGGTGTTGGTGTTATTCCTTATCGTTGAAAGATCATTCAAAATAGAAAGGCTTTCTTTGATAAAGAGTTCAAAATCTCTGGTTTAGAAGTGAGGAAATATACTTATACTTTTAAAAAACCACGAAGTGGTTGTTGTTTTCGATATTCAATCGGATACAGGACCCGGATACTTGGTACTGCGAAGATTATTTGTTTGTTTGTAGTTAAACATAAAGCAACACAATGGGTTAACTGTGCTCTGCTCATCACGGGTATCGAAACCTTGATTCTACAGCTTCTATGTTCAGTATACAAAAGAAAATAAACGGATTATATAATTCCTAAGTAAATAACTAAAACCTATTGCTACAGTAATAATAATTTAATAAAAAATAAAACACACAGAAAGTGAAGGAGTAACAAACATGAATACCGTACACACGTTATTCTGTGTTGGTGAAAGTTGTTTAATGTGGAGAGTCAATTCCCATATGTTTATTGGCTTTAAATAGTAGAAGACGTTTGTTTTTTTTTAACATAGAGAGCTTACGATCTCTACTCGTGTAAGAATGTATAAAACATGAGCAAAGAGTCACTGAGAGAAGTTATTTACTATTGAAAATAATCGTGAAATAAAAGAAATAAAAAATAACCTAGTTGTTGACATTTCATATTCACTGTCATTTTGGAATATCAACAAAAAACTACTTGAACGTTGTTATTACACTGACCGTCAACATCATCTCTATATTAGTAGTGACACGTTCCTAATATTCTAAGAAAATCTGCACTGTGACAGTTTTATAAACCACAGCTTATCTGTATTTATTTAGGTCACCCTTGTTAGTCAGAATGAATTCAATAGAATTGATAGGAGTATTTGTGACATTACTCGAAGCACCGGATACACCTCAAGGTGTAACAAATTCTTAGTTGTAGACTAGGTGAACAAAACATATCTTTCAAAGTAATGTTTTGTAAGCTATATTCTCTTTTCTACATATATCTGCACGTGTAATGTGCTTCAGACTTCGTGTAAAGGTATGTAAAAACTTTTCTAGCGTACTATCCAGATTCATAGTCATATGACAGATGGATATATTCTGTTCACATAGAGTAGCTAAGCATAAGTAACACAGGTCTGTGATGGATTTATTGTTCTGAAATTTCTACATATTCTAAAGTAAACCTTGCACGCTGTATTCAAAATGATATCCATTTTGTCCATCCCGTGGAGATTTTTCATAAAACGAAACGTGTTCTTTTGCATCAACAATTTTTTTCAATGAAATCGGCTACACGTTTTTATAGACTAATCGTGACGTGAGTCTAATCAATCATTCTAGAACTCAGGAAAAACAAACCGTTAGTATATAAAACGTTAAGAGGACACAAAATGAGGTATTTATGGACGGCCCGGCATGACCAAACGTATAATGACGTGCGACTCGTAATATGAGGGTTGCGGGTTCGCATCTCCGTCGCGCCAAACATTCTTGTCCTTTCAGCCGGGGAGCAGGCGTTATAATATTACGGCCAATCCTATTATTTGTTTGTGAAAGAGTAGCCTAAGAGTTGGCGGTGGGTGGTGATGACTAGCTGCTTTCCCTCTTGTTCCACACTGCTCAATTATGGACAGATAGCCCTCGAGTAACTTTGTGCAAAATACATTTTTGGATATTATTTGTTTGTGCGTGCACTTTAACATAATGACTTTTTGTTTTTTTTTACAATATCACTTCTTCGTCGCTTTAACAACAAGATGTTTAAATGACTCCCACATATTCTGTTATATTTATGGTAAGTTTGTTGTAAATTTGAGATCAGTAAAAGTTTTTATTTCCTCCAGGTATGTAAAAGAATATTCTTATGTTATAAAAAATATAAATATTATTTTCAAAATCTGCATAGCTGAATAATGGAAACTCTGTTGTTAAAGCAAACCAGTTTTTATGAAGTTTAAATTCGCAGGCCTGTGTAATACTTTGTATGATGTGGAAGAGCTATTTGCAGTTTGGCCTACAGGTTTTCTTCATGCATATTTAGCCACTGCTTGAAATGTTTTATTAAATTACAAAGCAATTACATAGATGTTCTCTGTAAGTATGATTTATTGGTATCACTGTTGACCATTCTATTGCTTAATATTTTTACATTGGATAATTAAATCCAATTAAATTATATTTACTAAAAGAATTACCCGTTTAAACCACACAGAGTGTCCTTCTGCTACCACTGTTTGGTTGTCAGGCCACACCAATAGTTGACATTCCTGAGTGTCTGGATTGTAGTTAAATCCCTTGCAGTCATTTTTCCTGTTGCAGTGAATTCCACAATTCCAGGTTCGAGGAGCTTGAGTTGTGTGTAAAATTTGTATTGTTTGCTTCATGTTGTTTTTCTCTTTGAAATAAAATTCTGAGTCGAGTTGTTGACGACTTACTAATATTACATTGCTAGTGATGTATAAACTTATCATTAGTAGAGAAGTAACTGAAAACATAGTTACTGTTCGAAAAGTAACAAGGTGTTTGTCATTGGGTACTTAATCTGTTTTACACTTATACAAAATATCTCGTCTTACAATTGGTGACGTTTAAAAATGTCAGGTTATCGATTTTAAGTACGGTCCAATCAGTTTGATCTAACGTTCCTTCTAAGTATTTAATTGGAACAGCCTAGTAATAGTTTTTGTCACGGAAGATTTAGCTTTAACCAGTAAAAAAGTGATGTGTATAAAAATGATATGTTTTAATAATATCACCTTGAAGACGGCTGGAATGTTGTTGTTGATGAAAATTTTAGACGAAGCTTAAAGGTTTGGGCTATCTTTGCTTTACCCACACGGTTATTAAAACGCGATTATTAGCATTATATACCTGCAGACTTAGTGATATGTTAGGGGGCGCTACAGGAGAGATGTATGCATGACCTGATAGACTTCTACTAAGGCAGCTTTTGAGCATCACCTACCGTCAACTTTTTTACATAATCTCGTCAGGCAGAAGAAGGGAACTTGACGACTACAAGGTAAATTTTCGGACTTACAACGCTGAAATCATTAGTCGAATTCTTTATGATGAACACTTCAAGTAGCCCAGTTTGCTCAAGTAAGTTACAGGTTCGTAAAACAGTTGAATGTTGTAATATTTTTGTATGTTTCGGCTTTTAGAATAAAAATTGAACAGTGGGATTTGAGAGCAAACCATATAACGCACTTACAGTCCAAAATCCATAATGCGATAAGTGTTATTATAATTTTGCTGTAAAAATTGGTTGTTTCGTCTTTATTGGGGCAAAGCAAGTTGGCTATTAGCGCCAAACAACTGGTTACAAAACAAAAGTGAAATTGTTGTAAAATGTAAAAATGAATTAAAGTGAAACTATGCAAACTTACAATAGATGGTAAGAAGCTTAAACAAAGTTAAAAAGGTCAATGGCTGTTTAAAGTTTAAAAACATTAGTCAGAAAAACAGTGTCACCATCGCCAGTGACAGTGTTCAACTTGTCTGAAATGGTGCAGTCGCTCACGGTCGTAACGACCGAACGAAAGTAAAACATGGGTATTGTGACTTGAGTATCACAAAGGCCACACATTTATGCATCAGTCCAAAGTAAAAAATCTGTGAGCAATGCGTAGCCTAGCCATGAGAACATCCTTCTTCAGATCCTTTCGGAATCAAGACGTCCAAAAAAGAAAGAGGGTTTGATTTGGGAAAGCTTGTTACTATCTTGCTCGTTTCAAGTACATTGCCAAGTGGCGAGGAGTCGAGCGTTGAATAAGTGACCGTAGTGCAGGAAAGACCATTACAAACGGTAGAGGTGTAGAGGAAGCTCGTCAGACTCAGCGTACGAATTCTGTAGTGAAGACAAGCGAAAAGCCTCTGACCAGAGCCAAATGGGGTCCAACATCTTGAAGACTGAGGTCCTGGCAGAACCATACATCAGAGATCCAGTTTCCAGTTTCAATCTAATGAGGTCACGCGATAGATCTTTAACATAGAATGTCGATTAACTCCGCAAGAGGTGGAAGAAAGCACACAGAGGATGTTCAGTGCTCTTGTACACTTGACTCCTATCTGCTTAATGTGAGGAATAAAGGTCAAGATGAGCCCCAGGGACCACAGAAAGAGAAACATGGGAAAAGTAAAGCTCTCCCAGAGGACCTCGAGATCGGAGTAAATACCTTATTGGAGGTAACTGTAAATGCAAACGATTTTAGAGAGAGAAATGGTAAAATAGTTTTTGTGGGCCACTTCAGTAAACGAATGAGGGCAGTCTATAGTTTGTAGTCAATGAATCTCATGCTTGACGACTGACATGAGATGTAAAAGACATCAGCATTGAGTCCTTTTGCAACGGTAGGAGGAAGTTGTCCAGTATTGGCATTAATATTTATAATGTAAAGTATGAAACTCAAGATATAGTCCTGAGAGACTCCAAATACCTGTTAGAAAGAACGTGAAAATATCGAACCAACACAAACTTGGATTCACCAGTTCATTAAATATGTTTAATAAAAATTGGTAAACGGACACATAACTCATATGAGTGGAGGTCTCGCAAAATACCATACCTCCAGGTAGTATCGTAAGCCTTCTCAAGGTAAAAAAAACTGACACAAGATGTCGAATAAAATAGTGTTAGAATCTAGCAGTATCGTCGAAACTTAAACTGGGTGGGCGGGAAAAGATTGTTTGATTCGAGGAACCAAAAAGAAATCAAGCAAACATTAAGCATCCTTTTTAATATATCACTTAGACAGCTAGTCAAAGTAATTGGATAATGGTTTGAAGGAATATTGGGATCTTTCCTACGCTTATAAAAAGGGAGAACATTAGCCCAGCGACAAACATCAAGAAAAGTATTTTCCTGTCAGATCTGTTTGGAAATAACCAAACGAATAGGAAGCATTCTGGTAGTGAATATTATAAGGTGTGACCAAAGTTTCGTATCCCTGACGCCCAAAACATGATCGCCCTTTCAGCTGTGGGGGCATTATGATGTGATGGTTAATCCCATTATTCGTTGGTAAAAGAGTAGCTCAAAGGTTAATGGTGGGTGGTAGTGAATAACTGCCTTCCCTCTGGTCTTACACTTTTAAGTTAGGGACGGCTAGCGCAGATAGCCCTCGAGTAGCTTTGCGCTTAATTAAAAAAATAAACAAACAAACAAACAAACTGATCAAAGCACTGTTAAACCTATGAAGAGCAAGCTTGAGTTCTACCAGTGCATTGGGGTGATTATTTCCATGCCCGAAAGGAAAGAGCCGATGGCTAAAAAAGTTGGAAGAAGAGCAGAAGTGCTAGATGTAGGAGAAAAACTTTCGTCGAGAGTCCCGGCGATGCGATAAAAGAGTGCAAACGGTTCACCCTCACGTTAATCATTGTGTCTCTTTCGGTTCCAAAACGTACATCTTTAAAGCGGATCAAGATTAGAGGTTAAAGACAATAAGCTGCAAAGAATTAGGACTTTGGCTCCTGTAGTATAGCATGGGATGGTTTTGTTCTGGAATAAGATGCCAAATAGCTGTGTTTGTATTCTGGTGGAAGAAGAAACTGTTTGTCAGATAACTACAGTTCTTATACTTACGCTGTCAGACGCATAATAACATACAAAGTAAATGCTAGTTCTGATCAACTTATATCGTCGTATATATAACAGGTAATTAATATTTGTCATGCGCTTTGGTCAACGAAAAACTGATATAAAATATTAATAATAATCCTAGACAGAAGCGCCCCCTTCCGTAAAGTAGATAAAAAACTCACTAACGAAATGGTATCCGAACTCAATCCAACTTTGTTTTTTGTTCAAGTGATATTTGCACTCTTCATCCATTTGTGACCTTTGACCCTTCTAAATCCGTTTTGAACCTGGATGTACGAGAAACTGACAACAGTTTTACTTCATACCATGAAAATAACGACCCGGCATGGCCAATCGTGTAAAGGCGTACGACTCGTAATCTGAGGGTCGCGGGTCCACATCCCCGTTGCGCCAAACATGCTCGCCTTCTCAGCCGTGGGGGCGTTATAATGTGATGATCAATTCCACTATTCGTTGGTAAAAGAGTAGCCCAAGAGTTGGCGGTGGGTGGTGATGACTAGCTGCATTCCCTATAGTCTTTAACTGCTAAATTAGGGACGGCCAGCTTAAATAGCTCTCAAGTAGCTTTGCACGAAATTCAAAAAAAAGAAAAAGAAGAAAATGACAGACTTGGTTTGTTTAGCCTAGTTGGATGTATTTTTGTATGTCTAGTGAATGCTTTAGTTGTTCGTGTATCTTTATGATATTGTGTTATTAATATATATATTTTATAAAATTTGTTTCTTTTATTTATACCCCGAAAGCAACTAATCAGATACAAACTCCATACAACAACACGTTTAAGCAGCGACAAACTCTTATCAAGATTTTCTAAATTACTCTAATTATGCATAAGCTCCAAGTACGCTTCTAATGTAAATTACTTTTAAGTGTTTAGCGAGAGTCTACGGAATTCAACATATTTTGATTTGTGAATATTTTTGTAATTTTCTTTTTGTTATGTTTATTTGACAAAGTAGAGTGTTGGGATTTAAAAACATTTAAAAAGCAACATTTAGAACACGAAGAAATGACTTGAACTAAACTGTACGAAAACTGAATTACCACTCAGAATTAGAAGGTTGCGTGATGTATTCCAAACTGAGAATGCATGCATATCTTGACGGTGTTTGTGTTCAAACATGTATGTGAAAGAGTAGAGAATTTAATTGCATATCAAAGGCCCCCCAGTAGCTCAGCGGTATGTCTGCGGACTTACACGCTAAAATCCGGGTGGTGGGCAGAGCATAGATAGCCCATTGTGTAGCTTTGTGCTTAATTCAAAACAACAACAACAGGATATCAAAGAAATTCACAACATATATCCACAGGTTTCTTACTCAGCGATTGTAGAACGATGAACAATTTATATTAACAGAATTTTCTTTATACAAGGAGCATAAAGGTCGTGGTAATCGTAGATTGATTTCATCTAATAATTTTAAATACATTTTCATTTGGACAAAAAAAACGTTTCGTTATCAATAGGTGACCAAATAGCAAACGTATAAATTGAAATGTATAAAAATTTAATTACCAATAGATTAATAAATCCTGTAGTGAAAACATTTAAAAGGGCTCCTTTTAATAGTCCAAGAGACCATTCGAGTTTGTTGTTAGTAGATGCAACATTTAATTACATATAAATAAATAGAATATGAACATCAACATATACTACTGAATTTGTATGTTAAGTAGCGATATTTACATCAGCTGTTACATTATGTTGTCAAATATTCCGTGAATAAATTATTAATTATTTCCTTTTCATAAAGCATATCCAACAAGCGCTTAAATAAAAGATAATGCCTGAAAGAAAAACTTCTTAATAAGATATTGCTAAGTGGTTAAGGAAAACTAAAAGTTGATAGAAAAATGTTTATATTTCAACAGATACTTGAGCAACAAATGAATATACCTGTAACTTAGCAGTTAGCTTGAGACATTAGTGTGCTTAAAATAGAAGTTCGATTACTGCAGTGGGGAAGTGAAAGTAGTGTATTATACAGCTTAGCACTTAAGGAAAACAAATAAACAAAGAAATCATTTGCCAATTCTGCCATTTTAGTTAGTAAAGATTTGATTAGCTTGTGTCTAATGGTAACAACATTGTCACGCCGTGGCCTCATGGTAAGGGTGCTCAACGCGTAGTCTGTAGGTCTCTGTATTAATGTTTGTATACTAAACATGCTCGTCTTTCAAGCTATGTGAGTTTTATAATTTGACGGTCAATCACAGGTTTTGTAATTAAAGATTAGCCTAAAAGTTGTCGGTGACTGGTTTGACTATTTCCCCTTCAACTAATCTATCACTTCAAAGTTAGAGACACCCAGAGGAAATAGTTCTAGAATGGCTTTGCGCAAAATTCAAGAATGAAAAAATCCTTTAGGACTAAGGCCTGGCATGGCCGAGCGCGTTAAGGCGTGCACTCGCAATCCGAGGGTCGCGGGTTCGCGCTAAACATGCTTGCCCTCCCGGCCGTGGAGGTGTATAATGTGACGGTCAATCCCACTATTCGTTGGTAAAAGAGTAGCCCAAGAGTTGGCGGTGGGTGGTAATGACTAGCTGCCTTCCCTCTAGTCTTACACTGCAAAATTAGGGACGGCTAGCACAGATAGCCTTCGAGTAGCTTTGTGCGAATTTCCAAAACAAACAAACAAACCTTTAGGACTATAAAAGTATAACAATTGATTTTAAAATAGTTACATACACCACGGAATACAACACTAATAATTCTTTGACAAAATAGTAATACAAAAGTAACATTAATTTATTTTGCGTACACTTAAAAGTTGTCTTTGATACTGTTACGTATTTTTTATGTTTTAAGTTCTTCGTAGATTAAACGCAACAGAAAAACACAGATAACAGCTTGTATAATTTATTACACTAGCCTATTAACAAATATAACAGATATAACATAAATTATATAATAACAGTGACAGATATTAAGTTACGACATTCGAAATTAATTACAAAACAAAATAATACTAGTTTCAAACTTCAAAATTAATCACAATACAAAACGGTACTGGCCTGTATCTAATATAATGAATTAAAATGAAAGTCTCAAATTCCAGTCTAGGGTGTGAATTTGGTCCCACGAAGAAATTCCGAAACAATTCACAGTTCAATAAATTCGCCGTCTCTCAGCACAAGCAGTAATTCAGATGTATCGTAGAGTTTGACGAAATAAAATCACAGCTTCCGTAGATCTAACTTCAATCACAAATCCAAGTTGAATAATCACAGCAAACACTTAATCTTTCTCAAATAACTGACTCTCTTCTTTTCTTCGAATAATAACTGATGTTCGAATCTCACACTTGTTCTTCGAATAAAACTAATGACTGAATCTATCTTCTTTTTTCGAATAAAAACTGATGACTGAATCTCTATCTCACGTCACCGTCTTTTATACCGGTAGGCCTACTTCTCGAACAATCTTGAAATTTCCACACAACTCCAGAGCAATCCGCGCGTGTCCGTTCTTGCACGAGACTACACGTCTAGACACGAAGTCACCAGCACTCATTTACAAATATATGATTGGTCTACTTAATTCAAGAAAATTCTAAAATGTTACCCTAAATAAATAACAAAATATTAGTTTAAACTTCGAAACAATAATATAAATGTGGAAAAATGAATAATAGAAATGAAAATTCAAACACAACACGACATGTTGTCGTTTACAAAATATTTACACATATACATAACAGATACCATCATTTAAATAAAAGTAATTCAGTGACTGTTTTTGTTTTCATGGTTAGTAACTGAGATAAGGTTTACTGAAAATCGTAAAAGAATTTTTTGCCTTAAAAACAGCCTTATCGTGATAGTTTTCCGCAAAAAGTAGTTCATGTATGTAGTTGTAACATTAAAATATAGTTATTGCAATAACATCGCAAAAAGATAACTATGAAAACAGCGAAACTTAATTTTCGTGTTAAAGGTATAATGTATAAGTTTATAATACCTGAATAGTTGAGAGTGAACGTGTGTCATTTTTTACGTGAGAACTAGTTTAGTTTATTAGTTTTACAAGATTTTCTCACAAGTCTCACACTGAACTAGGCAGTTTCTACCTATTTCAACTACTTTCATTATGAATATTCTCATTACATTATCTGTATATAAAAACGTGTGTTTGTTTCTTTTTAATCAGAGCAGCATCACCAGTTATTATTTTCTCAGGCAGTTTCTGTGTTTTATGTGAAAGAGTAAACTGAATCTTTCAGGTAAGCTAGTCATTGACTTACCTAACTTTAAGCGGGTAGTATGTAGTTGTGTTTACAAGATAAAATCTCTGTCAATAAAACTTCAATGAATTTTTGTTTGTAGTTGGACGTATTGTAAATATTAACATTGAGAACTTCGCATGTGCTTCTTAATATAAAGGAAAGTAATAGTTAAAAAACAAATACTGTTACAAGTTATCAGTGCCTATTGATGTACCGTAATTTTTTTCTAAAAGCAGTGTTTCATTCACACTTTCTTATTACCATAAGATGTGCGTATATTTTCACACAAGAATACACTTTATCTATTTATATTCGTCCATACATACACAGAAACGTCCCTGTGATAATTTCAAATAGAAGCGTAACGTAGAGACATGGATACAGTGAACGGCAGATTGTTAGAGGTTGATGAATTAATTTTTACCAAAACATTTTCAAAATCTTGAGAATGAAAACCATGAAATATCGAATAGAACAGTTTCTATCTATTCTTTTGAAACATTCATCACTAGCTGAGATTGAGTGGAGAGAGGACCAAATAAAAATATTTATTTAAACATTACTATAACAAACCTTCAAATTAAATATTACCATGACAATCATTCAAATTAAACATTACTATGACAAACCTTCAAATTAAATATTACTATGACAAACCTTCAAATTACCGTTTTCACATTTTAAATACTTTCGTTCTTTTCGATATTCAGTATTTTATGTCGAAGGAAACGTCTAAACATACAATACCTGTGGTACATTTTGAAAGTTTGAAATTAATTTAAGATTAAAAAATAGAGCCATTTTCATTTTAGAGGCCCAGCATGGCCTAGCGCGTTAAGGCGTGCGCTTTGTAATCGGAGGGTCGCGGGTTCGCCCCCGAGTCGCGCCAAACATGCTTGCCCTCCTAGCCGTGGGGGCGTTATAATGTGACGGTCAATCCCACTTTTCGTTGGTAAAAGAGTAACCCAAGAGTTAGCGGTGGGTGGTGATGACTAGCTGCCTTCCCTCTAGTCTTACACTGCTAAATTAGGGACGGCTAGCACAAATAGCCCTCGAGTAGCTTTGTGCGAAATTCCAAAACAAACAATTTATTTTAGGTTAAGTAAAGCTAATATATATTTTTCTTACATGTAGTAATTGAGCTCTAGTAGATACAGTTAATTGTCAAGTGCTTTTAGAAGATATTGCAACCTGTAGACCACACCCAGCAAACTCTGGTAGCCTGAAATATATATATATAATGTACATGGGCGTGTTTTAAGGCACACCACTCTCTCTCTCCTCCATAGACAGAAAAAATCCCAACCTCGTCAGAGAAACGTAAAGAGAAAACTCTACTATAAACATACTATATTTTATTGGACAATCATTCCCTCATTTAGTCAAAAAATGTTTTTCGTAGACATTAGATTGTTCCGTTCATATAAACTGATAATCAAGCATGTATGTTTGTAGTTGAAACTGAATTTCTTAGAAAACTCTCAACCAACAAACTTGTAATGATAATTACAAAATTGTATAAAACATACACATATGTTTTTTTGTTTATCAAAACTTTTCCTTTTCAGAAAGTTCTAAAATTTTGTTACAATTATAATTAGGTTTAATTTGATAAACAATTAAAATAAATTCTCAAATTCCCGAACTTTGTAGAAAATTTAGCAAATGAAACGACAACTTGAACTTTGGACATTTGCACAAACAAGAACTATCGTCTAACTAACAGAATAATGGGAAAGGAGATTATTCAACAGCATGATCTAAATACAAAATATTCTTGTTCTAGTTAAATTCATTAAAAGCACAACTGAAGCATTTATGTTCACTTTGCAAAGTAAAGTTTCGTGGGTAAAAAGATTATTCTACGTTTTTTTATTTAAGTTTGAGAAAGTCAACCCAAACTTTGGATTTCTCTAGAAAAACTGTATATATAGTGTTCTTGTAGAAAATTCATGTTTTGTTGATGTTATGTTTTCAGCTATTGTAAATATCAAAATGACAACCAAGCTAAATACTTAAATTGTTTTAGTTTCTTTATTTTCTGAAACTTTGACACTACTTAATTTTTATGAAGTGTTTAAACCAATATTTAACTAATATAATATCAAATACATTATGAAATGAAGGTTAAATACGAAATGTCGAAAAAACGTTTACTAAACTTAGCTTACTATTAAGTAATTTTTAAAAATATTTCGATATCTTTACTTTGAGATTAATCTCATTATTTAATCTAATGTATATCCCAAACAACCTTTTTTGAATACTGTTTTTTTATATGCATAAAATCCTAATATTTAATAATTTCAACAAAAGTACACCTAAATATATGTTACTGTTCTCAGGGCGAAGTAACATATGTAATGTTTTAATAATTATATAAATTGTCTAAACTGACTAAAAAGAAAAAAAATCATAAGAACCCGAAGTTTTGTTTCCATGTTCAAAAAATACCAACAGTTATTTGTTTCTATAAGAGAAAACCTTGAAAGTTTTTGTTGTTTATGAGCTTCAACGACAAATATAATATTTTAATATTAATATAAATTGTTTAAAAGCCAAATATAAATAAATCAAAATGAATAAATATATAAAAAATAATTTAACTTAATAAAACTTAAGTCTTATTTAAATAAGGAAAAAATGAAAAAAACTCAAAGAATATTTTCCTTTTTTATGTAAAATGATGAAATTTATTTTCCAGTTTTAACAAAATCAGTTATATGAAACGTTTAGGTCAGTCACTAAGTAGTTTTTGCAAGTCACCAGCGAAACAATCAATAAGATTTCCCAACGAGGATTTTCATCCAGTACTTTTTTTTTACAAATCAATTACGAAGTATTCTTAGTATGTTAGTTGCAAAGGGTATATTATTTCAAAAGAAATAGTTAGGGAAGAATACTCTCCGCTAGTACAGCGGTATGTCTCTGGATTTACAACGCTACAATGAGGGGTTCGATTTCCTGCGGTGGGCTGAACATTGACAAAAATTATTAATACACGTAAGAAAATAATATACTTCATATAAATATAATGCTTAGGTATTTATATTACTTTCTTATATCAGAAACGAACAAAAATCGTGAAAATCGTTTCGCTTTTTAATAATCTTATAAATAGATACTTAGCAATTGTATGATCTGGTATTTTAAGATTTTTAAAAATATGTACTTTATCGAATATGTTGTAGCTTGTATTTGTTTCTAATATGTTATTATTTGGTTAGCTTGGTAGTATGAAGGCATACCTTGTGTTTCCTGTCCCTTCGTCTCAATACATAGTATCAAAAATTTGCACCTTGTTTTTACATAATACGTTGGTCAATAATGTTATATAGTTTCTTCAACTTTAGGTACATTTCTCTCCTGTGTAAGTCACGTGAAATATCAGTATGTTTTCTGTGAAATTTTTTAACAAGTTTAAAATGTATGTGGAGAACCAGACAACGATCTTATCCACTTACTAGTCAGAATATGTCTCTAAGCTATAGCCTCACTTACATATAATTGGTATCATCAACAGTTACGTGGATGTCACAACTAGAGTGTTCGTGTGTTTTTTTATAGCCAACCCACATGGGGCCATCTGCTGAGCCCACCGAGGGGAATCGAACTCCTGGATTTTAG
This sequence comes from Carcinoscorpius rotundicauda, assembly GCA_011833715.1. Lineage (NCBI taxonomy): Eukaryota > Metazoa > Arthropoda > Merostomata > Xiphosura > Limulidae > Carcinoscorpius > Carcinoscorpius rotundicauda. Next base: position 109,300,450 of record CM022393.1, read on the forward strand.
CGTTGTAAATCCGTAGACTTACCGCTGTACTAGCGGGGTGCGATGTCACAACTAGTCCTGGAAAGGTATGATGTATCAGTGATATACATATATATATATGAATTTACATATTATTTCTTATTATGAAACATATTCTTATATATTTAATAGCTCTTTGTTCTACAGTAAAACAGACTGTTTACAAAACAAACTCATAAAGTAACGAAAAGTGTTAGTTGGGGTTGTGAATATATTATTGTATTTATTGTGCTTTCACACTTGTGTTTAGCTTCTTTATTTCAAGATCTTAGACATTTTCACAGAGTTCATAATTATATTGTTATATATTTTCTCGACAAATCTCTTGTTGTGTTGAACACTTAACTTGTCACTCTTGAATAAATAGGTTTGCTTATTTTATTATAGCAAAGCCATATCGAATTATCTACTGAGTCCATCGAGGTAAATCGAACTCCAGGTTTTAGCGTTGTAAATCCATAGAAAAACGTTTGGATTTTCTTGTGGGATAGAAGTATATGGACGTACAACGCTAAAATATGTTGATTCCTCGTAGTGGATATAGGAAATAGTCCAGTGTGGCTTTGTTCTAATATAAAAAAAATAAAACAAATGCATTGATAATTATAGAGTTAAATGTACTATGGAGATGTATTTGTAGTGAGCTGTATAGAAACAATTAGATATATAACACTTACGCTCATCACATCTCCTTCCACACCAACCTTCTGAACAATCACATTTGTAATGAGGAATGTTACCTGTTCCATCTCGACATGTTCCTCCATTTTTGCACACGTGGTCCATTAGATAATAAACGAATCAAAACGTTTAAAAATAATATATAGGAAAAACATTTTTTTATAACTTCGATTATTTTCTCTTGTTTGCAAAATTGTTTCTCTTTTTAACATGTAATCGGTATTCACATATTAAACGTTCTATGGTAATTAGGTACATTAATGTTCGCCAGGACGTCATCAATATTCACGATACAAGAGGTTCCGGAAATGCTACACAGAGAAGAATTTCAAACACGGTTTGTAAAGGAAAACAAGCCAATATAGGTGACCGAAGTAGCATAACCTTTCTTGATGACGAGAAACCCACTTGAATGTTTACCTGCAGATGACCTGGAAAGGTCGAAACGTTGTTCTCTCCTTATCAGTAAAAGTGTTAATACCCATACCAGCCGTTCTGAGTTAACAGAATATTTATTTATCGATACGAACAACCTTCAGTGATCCTTATACACACTTACGCCGTTGCTAAAACATGAGAGTAAATCGTCAACATGAAACAAATGTAGTAGTCATAACTATTATCATATCTTACTTTTAATTCAGACAAAAGCCCTACTCTATTCAAGCAGACTTGGATTACTTATGTCAAAGTTATTCAGAGTATACATAATCAAAGTTGTTAGTGTTATAAGCTACACTAACTTGTACAAGGATCCGTATTCCTCTAAAAATTGGACAGTTTTTTCAGTCTTTAAGTAGTTAGAAGTTTACAGTACTCATTACAAGTGATTGTAGTGAACGGATGCTATTCTACGATCCTCTGGTATGGAGATTATAAAGTTCTCCATGGTTATAAAGCCCTCCGCTAGTACAGCGGTATGTCTCCGGATTTACAACGCTAAAATCAGGGGTTCGATTCCCCTCGGTGGGCTGAGCAGATAGCCCTTTGTGGCTTTGCTATACGAAAAAACAAAGAGTCCATGGTTATAAAACGTTAAAAGAAAGATTAGGTTCGTCGTGGGATTCAGAAACAAATCTAAAAGACAGGAGACCAACGAAAAATAAACACACAAGGATATGTAAGAGAAAACGAATAAACCGATATTGGAGAAGAAAAAAGTAACATGAGGGCTGTAATAATATAAGCTTTATAAAAAATAGTAAAACCACGGTAACACCAAAAACATCTTTAATACGGAACTACCTTAACTTTAAACAAAAGTGTTAATGTCTAAAAAAACAAAACAACAAGGTCAGTTCATGGTATTCGAACTCTGGTTTAGGAGTAAAGAAATATAAGGTTTTCTTGAAGTGTCCGCTGGTTGTTATTCTCGATACGCAATCGGATACAGGACTCTGAAATTTGGTGCTGCAAAGATTGCATGTTTGTTTGTAGTTACGCACAAAGAAGCACAACGGGTTAACTGTGTTCTGCTCAGCACGGGTATCGAAACCGTTGCAAGTTCACAGACATACCACTGAGACACAAAAAGGCAAAACAACATTGTTTATTTACGACGCAAGGTGACACATATAAACGTTTCAGAATTATACCTATTCCATGTTCAGTATATAAAGGAAAATAAATGAATTAGATCATTTCTAAATAAATAACTAAAACCTTTTGCTGCTGTAACGATAATTTAATCAAAACTAAAACACACAGAAAATGTAGGACTAACAAACATGAATGCTGCACATATGTTTAAAAATGTGTAATTTAAAAAAAGAACACATATTATTCTGTGTTGGTGAAATTGTTTAATGTGGAGAGTTTCTTCAACAAGTAATTTGAGATAAGAGTTGGCCTTGTAAAGGATAGTAAACTTTTTCAGGTTCATATCCTGTTTCTTCGTTATGTTGGTATGTAGAGAAACCCCTGGGATACTCAACTTTTTGTGTTTTTGTGTCAATTTCCATATGTTTATTGGCTTTAAATAGTAGAAGACTTTTTTTTTAACATAGAGCGCTTACGATCTCTACTCGTGTAAAAATGTATAAAACATGAGCAAAGAGTCACTGAGAGAAGTTATTTACTACTGAAAATAATCGTGAAATAAAAGAAATAAAAAATAACCTAGTTGTTGACATTTCATATTCACTGTCATTTTGGAATATCAACAAAAAACTACTTGAACGTTGTTATTACACTGACCGTCAACATAATCTCTATATTAGTAGTGACACGTTCCTTATATTCTAAGAAAATCTGCACTGTGACAGTTTTATAAACCACAGCTTATCTGTATTTATTTAGGTCACCCTTGTTAGTCGAAATAAATTCAATAGAATTGATAGGAGTAGTTGTGTCATTACTCGAAGCACCTGATACACCTCAAGGTGTAACAAATTCTTAGTTGTAGACTAGGTGAACAAAAAGATATCTTTCAAAGTAATGTTTTGTAAGCTATATTCTCTTTTCTACATATATCTGCACGTGTAATGTGCTTCAGACTTCGTGTAAAGGTATGTAAAAACTTTTCTAGCGTACTATCCAGATTCATAGTCATATGACAGATGGATATTATCTATTCACATGGAGTAGCTAAGCACAAGCAACACAGGTCTGTGATGGATTTATTGTTCTGAAATTTCTACATATTTTGCAGTAAACCCTGTACGCTGAATCCATTTTATGATTTATGTACATATTTTTCACAAAACGTCATATTCACTTTTGCATGATGTGTCATTTTTGGATAATAATTGTTGCACGCGCACTTTGACATAATTAGCTTTTTTCAATATCATTTATTCGCCGCTATGGCAACAAGATGTTTAAATGACTCCCACATATTCTGTTATATTTATGATAAATGTGTTGGAAATTTGAGCTAAGTAAGAGTTTTTATTTTTTCCAGATATGTAAAAGAATATTCTTATGTTATAAAAAAAAACGAATATTATTCTTATAACCTGCATAGCTGAATAATGGAAACTCCGTTGTTAAAAGCAAACCAATTTTTATGAAGTTTAAATTCGCAGGCCTGTGTAATACTTTGTATGATGTGGAAGAGCTATTTGCAGTTTGGCATACAGGTAAATTTCAGGTATATTTAGCCACTGCTTGAATTTTTTTTATTAAATTACAAAGCAATTACACAGATGTTCTTCGTACGTACAGTTTGTTTGTATCACTGTTAATCATTCTATTCCTGAATAATTTTACCCAGGGCTCCCTGCTAGTAAAGCAGATTTACAACGCTAAAGTCAGGGGTTCGATTCCCCTCGGTGGGCTCAACAGATAGCCTGTTGTGGCTTTGCTATAAGAAAAATACAAACAAACACACATTTTCATAGAATAATTAAAAACACGTTTAACATTTAATTTTCGTAACAAATTACCCGTTTAAACCACACTGAATATCCTTCTTCTACATTGTCTGGTTGTCAGGCAACATCAACAGCTGACATTCCTGGATGTCTGGATTGTAGTTAAAGCCTTTGCAGCAATTTTTCCTGTTGCAGTAAATTCCACAATTCCAGGTTCGAGGAGATTGAGTTGTGTGTAAAATTTGTATTGTTTGCTTCATTTTTTTTTCTCTTTGAAATAAAATTCTGAGTCGAGTTTTAGACAACTTACTAATATTACATCGCTGGTAAAGTATAAACTTATCATTAGTAAAGAAATAACTGAAAACATAGATACTGTTCGAAGAATAACGAGTTTTTTATCATTGGGTACTTATTCTGTTTTACATATATAAAAAAAATATTTCGTCTAACAATTGGTGACGTCTAAAAAATGTCAGGTTATAGATTTTAAGTACTGTCCAATTAGTTTGATCTAACGTTCCTTCTAAGTATTTAATTGGAACAGCTTAGTAATAGTTTTTGTCACGCAAGATTTAGCTTTAACCATAAGAAAATGAATTGTATATAAATGGCATATTATAATAATATTACCCTGAAAAAAATATTTAATATGAAGAAGGCTTGTATGTTGTTATTAATGAAAATTTTACACAAAGCTCAAAGATTTGGGCTATCTTTGCTTTACCCACACGGATATCAAAACACGATTATTAACATCTTATACCTGCAGATTCACGACTTGTCACTGGAGAAGTACACGAGAGATGTAGGTATATAGCCGTGCTAGATTCTGACGTGTCACTGGGGGCACTACACGAGAGATGTAGGTACATAGCCGTGCTAGATTCTGACGTGTCACTGGGGGCTCTACACGGGAGATGTAGGTACATAGCCATGCTAGATTATGACGTGTCACGGGGGGCACTACACGAGAGATGTAGGTACATAGCCGTGCTAGATTTTGACGTGTCACTGGGGGCTCTACACGAGAGATGTAGGAACATAGTGTTATTATAATTTTGCTGTATAAGTTGGTTGTTTCGTCTTTATTGGGGCGAAACAAGTAGGCTATCAGTGCCAAACAACTGGAAACAAATCAAAAGTGAAATCGTTATAAAATATAAGAATGAATCAAAATGAAACTATGAAAACTTACAATAGATGGTAAGAAGCTTAAACAAAGTTAAAAAGGTCAATGGCTGTTTAAAGTTTAAAAACGTTAGTCAGAAAAATAGTGTCACCATCGCCAGTCACAGTGCTCAACTTGTCCAAAATGGTGCACTCGTTCATGGTCATAACAACGGCACGGAAGTAAAACGTGAGCTATTCTGACTTGAGTATCAGAAAGGCCACATATTTGTGCAACAGCCTTCTACCCCCAAAAATAGAGTTAAAAACTGTGAGCAATGCGTGGCCTAGCTAGGAGAACTTCCTTTTTCCGATCCTTAAGGAAACAAGATGGCCAAAGAGTAAAAGAAGATTTGATCTGGAAAAGCTTGTTATCACCTTGCTCACTCCAAGTCGACTGCCAACTGGCGAGGAGTCGAGCCTTGAATAAGTGACCGTAGTCCATGTATGAAACACTCACGACCGTGATAGCACCAGAGTATTCGGACCTAGCTTTAATGTTAATGAGCTTGACGTGGCGTGGTATCCAGAAGAAGTGGATAGAAATGGATGATATTGAGATTGTGCCAGTGGGTTTTCAATATTGACGAGAACAGGATGAGAACTAACGTGAAGCAATTCTAGGACCAGTAGGGTGCTAAGCGAGTTAGTATAAATAGTACAATAAGTGTACTGCATAGCTTCTACATAATTCATTGCAAGAGAGATGGCGTAAAATTCGGCAGTGAAGACAGAAACCGTAGAGAATATCCTGTGTGTAACCACTAAATCTCAAAAAACCATGGAAAAGCCCACAGAGTCATCTGATTTTCAACCATTCTTATAAATGTGAGTGAATGAATGGCTTGAAAGATTGGTATTTTCAGTCGGGAGTGTGTGTCATCCTCAGATGACTGAACGAAAGGTTACATTTGGAATAGATAGACTCAATTCAAACAGCTGTGCCTGGATACGAAGGAGAAAAGGAACAATTTCAGATCGTTTATTATGAAAAAAGGAAGGAAAACAGACATATATGTAAAAACAGCTGGTTTGGTTTGAGAAAATTTTTATTTTAACCCAAACTAGCCGGTTTTACATATATATTTTCTCTACAAGTGTGTTTTCTCGTCATCACTGAAGGAAAACACATATCCAAATAACGATCGAAGTTTTGAAGTATACAGTAAACACCATTTCAAACGGTGGAGGTGTAGAGTAGGTTCGTGAGACTCAGTGTACGAACTCTGGACTGGATACGTGCGAAAACCGCTGACCAGGGTCGAAGCCCCAGATAGCGACCAGAGTCCAACATCTTGAAGGCCGAGGTCCTAGCAGAACAGTAGATCAGAGATCCAGTTTCTAGTTTTGATCTAATGAGGTCACGTGATAGATCTTTAACACAGAATGTCGATTAATTCCGCAATAGGTGGAAGAGAGCACACAGAGGATGTTTAGTGCTCTTGTACACCTGACTCCTAGCCGCTTGATGTGTGGGATAAACTTACAGTTAACCATAAGCATCAGGGACCACAAGAAGGAAAACCTGTCGTAAAAGAGCTTGTAATCGGGTTAAATATCCCATTAGAGACAAATGTGCATGCAAAAGATTTTAGAGATAGAGATGGTAAAAGCGTTTGTTGTGGTCCACTTCAGTAAACGATTGAGGACAGTCTGTAGCTTCTGATCAATGAACCTCTTGCTCGACGACTGGTACGAGATGTAAAAGACGTCAACATAGATCCCTTTTGCAACGGTAGGAAGAAGTTGTCCATTATTAGTGCTAATCTTTATACTGTAAACGACACTGTCAAAGGCTACAAAGTGAGTGCAGACAGATTTTATCACGTATTTTTGACAGATTCATTTCCAAACCGTGTGAAGAGTCTTTTATCCTCCATGGTTAAGAGAGTTAACGAGTCAACACCTATCTCTGTCCCCACCTTTCCTTCCAGTGGCTCGCCAGATCCAGTTCCTTTGGTTTCAGCTGCTGGCATTTCCAGCGGTCCACCTAAGTAAAAATGGCCACTTTGATGCAGTGGAAATATTGAGCTTTCCTTCCAAATTTGGATGATACAAAGGCACTGCTTGATTCTTATCATCCTGTGTATCTTTGCTTACTGAGTCCAGCATGGCCAGGTGAGTTAAGGCGTTTGACTCGTCATTTGAGGGTCGCGGGTGATGACCGATCACTTTTCATTTGTATTTCTCAACAAGTGGGTTTTCTCGAGGCTGTTTCAAAACTTAATTTTTGATTTATGATTAATTTTGGTAAGGTATCAATATATAAATAATAAATAGTACAAGTAGACATAGACCGTAAAAGCTGCTCAATAGCCATGCTAGGTTTCTGTAAAAATAATTTAATATTTAACTGTTCTTTTATTTTTGTATTATTTTATTATTTAAGTAACACACGTATCCCAACCTGATACCCAGTTGTCTTTAAAAGCTTATATATACACAACTTAATATTTTCTTTATTATTTTACAGGTGTGCCACTCTTAGCGGCTAAATAAACCACCACTAAAGCTATGGGTTGCTAGCTGCAGGAATGGAGAGATAATATCTTCCCACTGCACCTGCAAGGCTGGACTAGATGAAGTCTGCTCCCACGTAGCAGCAACTTTGTTCTACATGGAAGTTGTCGCAAAGAGACATCACAGCACAGCTTGCACATCAATGCCTTGTGAGTGGATTGTGCCATCCATAGGAAAGGGACACTTAAAGCAGGTCACAGACATGGACTTCACAAGTGTCACAGCAAAAAAAAACTGACTGAGCAGTCTAGAACAACATGCCAAGCAACAGCACCATCATGCCCCCAATGACTGAGGAAGAAGTAAAGGCATGCTACCTTACAATTCAGAACACTGGAGTGAAGTCTGGCTTCCTCTTATTGACTAAGAACTGTGCAAGACTATGTGCCTGCGGCAGTATCATTGTCATTGCCACAACCATTGACACTGCTGCGCAGACATAATCCAATATCAGTGGAAGAGGAATCATCACTCTTCGTCCCTGAAACAGAGTACAGTAATTTAGTTAAGATTTGATCTACAGGCATCATCAGATCATATTTATATATATAACAGATACACTGTACACTTTTAACTGAATATGCTGAATATTGTATAACAACTGAATGTACAGCCAAGAAAGTAATTATTTGCACACTTTTTAATCTTGTGCCAGTTGTGGTTTTCTGATGAATCACTTAAATTGGTCCTTTAAGAGATATTAACATTATGTCTTAATGTACAAATGGCTATATAAACTATTCATCATGAATGATATTTTTCCCTCAGTAAATTTACTCTTCAGTTATTTGAAAGTAAAAGAAAAGTGTGCAAAAACATTTCTTTGACTGGTTGGTACTGCAGTGTGTTCTGCTATACATATATCATGCACGTAAGTTTCAATTTATTCAGCCTGGCTATAGATAAATTATACATACCTGACACAAAATGTTTACTGCAAAGTCTGGTGTGCTCTGTGGGTGTCCAGTTCTTCCTGTTGAAAGCTGCAATCCATCGTCTTCTTCGGTCGGGATCTTTAGAAAATCTGTAGTATGACACATTTTCCACCTGTTCATGTCGATTTGAACAGTTAAATGCACAACACGAGTGTACCATCGCGCAATTTTTACTATGAATCACCCTTGTGTTGGAATATAAACACGCCGAGCGTGCCACTCATCATGGCGGTCAGCAGTAACTAGGTTAAGAGTGACGTCACACTTAAAACCTCTATACTTAAGTTAAGGTGTGTGTGTGTGTATATATATATATATTTACGTTAAGAAAAGCGTCGCATATTTATGTCTGATATTCGTTAATAGAACCTCGTATCGAAACAGTGACATGCCTGTGGAGCCATACTGTTGGAAAGAGGGTTTCCATACCCGTGATGGGCAGAGCACAGATAATAAATGTGTAGTTTTGTGGATAAAAACAAAATGGGAACCTCGAAATAACGAAGAACATAACAACTAGACCTATAAAAATGTTGAATTTTAAAAATAAAACAATAGCTATACATATAAGAGGACAATTTTGTTCTCAGTGATTTAAAAGAGTCTCTGTTTTAATTTTATAGTAGAAAACATAATTAAATGTGGTTAAATTTAGACTTTACAGAAAATAGAATAGTAAGAGTAAGATACAGAGGTTTTAGCACACTAATCACAAACGTACAAATAAATTATAGGCTAGTGTAATTTAAACTTAAACGCAACAAAATTTTCCCAATGTTTTTTATTCTAAGACTTGTCGTTATCTGCTGGTTAATACACTCTATTTTCAATCTCCGAAAACTTACTTGATCTTTCAGTCATGGCAGTATAATGTTGCGACCAATCCCACTGTTAGTTTGCATTAGTTTACAGTGGCTATTGTGGACTAAATGTCTCTTTCTAGTTAATCACTTGAAAATTAAGGAAGACTGTAGCAGATAGCTCTCTAGTAGCTTTACGTGAAAATTAAAAACAGTTTGATTGTATGCTAAAAATACATATTTACCATTTCGGAATCTTACGTTTCATGATGAAAAGCTTAAGTCAAAATTACATGTTTAAGCAACATTGTTAATGGTACAATAAACTTAATAACTTATATGAATACTTTTGATACTTTGGCTTCAAGGACAGAGGTTGTAAGCCTAAAAATATCCGTGGACAAGGACATTTCTTTAAAACAATCTGAGGAAAGAGTTCTTTATATATCAAAATAAAAAGTTATTAATGAGAGAAGTTCATTTATCGACTTTTAATACACTCAACTCAAGAGAAGGCAGCAAGTGTATTCTAATTACCGTCAATTCTTCCACTACTTTGATCAAATAATATGTTCACGAGACCACAACTCTAATGTGAAGTAACTGGGCATCTTTATCCAAATTCTTCTTACTTGGAAGGCTATTAAATCTCCTCAATATTATGCCTATTACACTTCTTTTCATAATTTTTAAGGCAAAATACATAAAAGTTCATCTGTACTAACATTCTGTACATTAGTATTGAGAATTCATTTACTTGCATTCCTGTATGAAAAAATCTAGACTCTACGTCTTTGTAAAAACTCGTTATTTCATTATGTTTCATAAGCTTGGTTTTGAATAAACTGGCTTCTTGATAAATGCAATTCATACGAATAGTCCGTGAGAAACGGTGTACATGTTGCTTCACTGTATTCTGTCTTAACTCAATTTTTGATATTTGTCAGAATAAAAAAAAATATGTGCATAGTATTTCAAATAGACGCTTTACAAAATGTTCTCAATTAGTAGGGGCCTGGCATGGCCAAGTGTGTTAAGGCGTTCAACTCGTATTCCGAGTCGCGGGTTTGAATCCCGGTGGCATCAAACATGCTCGTCCTTTTAGGCCCGGCATGGCCAAGCGTGTCAAGGCGTGCGAATCGTAATCTGAGGGTCGCGGGTTCGCATTCCCGTCGCGCTAAACATGTTCGCCCTCTCAGCCGTGGGGGCGTTATAATGTGACGGTAAATCCCACTATTCGTTGGTAAAAGAGTAGCCCAAGAGTTGGCGGTGGTAGTATTGACTAGCTGCCTTTCCTCTAGCCTTACACTGCTATATTAGGAACGTCTAGCACAGGTTGCCCTCGAGTAGCTTTATGCGAAATTCAAAAACAAACTCAATTTGTACCGCCATCTATTGTCAAAATACTACTAAAGTAACTAACAGAATAATATTAACCTTGTGAAACATAACATCATAAAATTAAAAAACTGTCCAACACTGAGTATGGTTAAGATAACTTCTGTTAAGTTCATATTCAAAGTTGAATGATGCAGATCTCACATGTTTGGTTAAATCTGTAGTTCTGTCATCTCGTTCTGGTGTTTCCTTTCACTAAGATTGGTCTTGTTCTAGAAGTTTATAAATTCACAATGTAGCTCCTTTAGTTCAAATTACTTTTTCTCACTATCTTTATATTTATGGTGAAAGTTTATCTCAAGTGCATAAAAAAGTTGTACAGAACATTTCAGTAAACTGCATTTACCCTTTCTTCTACTAACTTTAAAAGCAGTTCTTATAATGATGTCATCAGAGATGATTTATTCACTATTCATATGTCTCCAAAATCCTGTAGAATAACTGAAACAACACGATATCTCCCACTTTTACACTTCCAGATTTTGTTATATTGTTAATTCAACTGTGGAAATTAATGAGTTCCAAAAGGCATTCACTTCTTTCTCTTTTCCAAATGTGGTTCTTAATCTTATTAAGTCAAACTCCAGTTCAAGTTCTCTGTGGAGAAATCACAATACAATAAACGTCGAAACTCTTAACTGTGGAACGCATGATTATTTTATCACAGAGTATGGTACGGTGTCACAAGTTCTTTATAATTTTCCGGTAAAATGTATGAGAGAGGAGAGGTGTTCAAATCATTTACAACTTCTGACATAATAGTTGTAGGTTTATCATATAACATGTTAACTGTACATATTGTTTTCTAAAAGTACCTTTTCATAAAATTTACTAGCCTCTCAAAGAAATCTTCCCATATAGGTGCCTTCTATAAATTATACTGCCATTTGACATTCTCTCGTGAAAAACATTGCAACATTTTTGGATCTTTCATAACCTCAGTAAATTACTTTTATGCAGATTTAAGTTTTATTAGAAACTGTAATCGTAGAGACAGTTATACAAGTGGCACATCTTCCAGGTAATATATGAGATAACCTTCAGACGACAGCTCTAATTACACAGCATGTAAAAAGTTATAACTTGTCACTTTGATTACCTATCATCTTGATGGAAAGAACCTTAAAAATCTAATTCTGTGTAAATAAATTATGGCACTTTTGTTAAATCTAAATTCAAGCAGTATTGGAAGATGTGTGTGCTTTCGCCTTCTTTCGTATCTTTTATTGTTCGTTCACATATAAACAATAAATGTATTTAGAAATGTCCCCCAAGAATGATATAAAATTTCAATCTCAGATTCATGATAGTTTCAACTAGTCCTTCATGTTTTACTCTTGTATGCCACTTCCATAAGAAAAGATCAGCGAACTGATGACTAGACTTAAGCATGATGGAATATTTTGCTGATTATCCAAACTTTGAACGTTTTACAATCTCCCCTTGCATCTAACTATAGTATTCACATCAGTGAACAGATTAAACTATTGGATCCGAGTCTCACATTTGATCTCTTGTTTGTAATAACTCTTGCACTTTCCGTAACCACTGAAAGACAGTTTGTTATAGAGCATCACTTAGAACCTTTAGATCCGGGTTTCTGTCAATTCAAATGATTTGAGAGTTCATCAAATCAACATGTTTCTTTACAATAAAAGTTACATATGAGCTGTCATACGTCTCACAGTTAATGATAGTACCTGTAATCCCACATGTAGCGTCTGTGTGTAATACTGAGAAAGCTAAATTTGAAATAGATTTTGGATCTTTGTATTCATTTCTAATACACCGTTTTTCACGTAACTGAGATATATGCATATTTTTACTGGGAACAATTTTTTTTATAAGTGTTCGTCAACTCAGGACCACTTTCATTATGACTTATTAGTAGTTGATTCAAGCAAGTCGATTTTGTCTGTTGCAACTGTACTATCTTCAACTGGGCAGTGCAAGATGGTGCAAGTTTCTTAATTTCATTTACCCAACTTTGCAGAAATCACTTTTTCTTGATTTTTTCGTTTAAAATCCCTATCTATTTTCCCTTTCAATCAGTCTAAGAAATTAGTTTATAGGAGATAATATTTGATTCAAGTGTTTTTTGTTTACTATCAATGAATATGGCGAATAATACAGCAGATAACAACTAGTATACAAGTAAGGCTAGGTGGTTAGGGCTCTCTACTCGAAATCAGAGCTTCGCGGGTTCGAATCCTGGTCACACAAAACATACTCGCCCTTTCAGCTGTGGGAGCGTTATAATGTTACGATCAATCCTACTATTTGTTGGTAAAAGAATAGCCCAAGATTTGGAGGTAGGTAATGATGACCAGTTGATTTCCCTCTGGTCTCACAATGCTAAATTACTAAAATAGCATCTTTGTATTTTTTTAAGTTTAATAATTTGTAAATAATTTACTTATCCAAATCAGATACTCTTGGTACTAGTTTCAAGTGAGCTATTGAATTCATCCTTTCCATCACGTAACTGCTGAAATAATAGCTTCAAAATATTTATAATAGGAAACTCTAATTCTACTGAATTATAGAAGATCGATGCTACACGTACAACACTTTTTTGGCAGGTTTTATTTTCTTAGCTGAAATTGCATTATCTTTAAAATCCATGGCTATACAATCACTTCATAGTTCCTCAGAATCTCCAGTATTTCCTGTTGATTTTCACCTTCTACAAAATGTACACTCTTAGTGTATGTTATATTTTCTTCCTCTATTTTTGTTGCATCAGTTTGCAAAGAACAAGATCTTGAAAAACGTATCTGAAAAGTGTCCCATTTTATGATAAGCAGATAACAAAGTCTCGTACTGTACTTTGTTAGTTCAATAGGATTTGTTGAAAATTTCCTGAGGTTAAGTCCTCCTGGTTCCAATAGTACCTCAGTCTTTGAATAAATTCATAGATCTTCTTCATATATTTGACATCTGAACTTATGTCATCAACATAGATATGATTTAGAAAGTTACCAACAAACGAGGAATTTTCATGTTTGTATTGCTCAACATGATGCTTGATTGTACAGGGTGGTCGCTAGAAAAGCGGAAAATTTGAGGGTCAGATGAGATCATGAATAAAATGCGTGCTTACTCATTTCTATTTTGATTTCTTTACATCATGAATAAAATGCATGATTTTAATAATTTTGAGCATCTATGAGTGTAATATAACATATGCCTTTAAAAAACTTTGTAAAAGTTATTCTTTGTAAAAATAAATAGCTGTTTGACAAATTTTCCGCTTTTCTAGCGACCACCCTGTAGTATTCAGTAAGAATGAGCCAGAGTAATTAATCACTAAAGACTTCTTTAGTAAATTTTAGTGGATTATTTATAGTCGAAATTTTTCTATTTCATGAATTCAGAGAATCTATAAACATCACTGTCAGGTTCTGAAAGATATTTTCAGTTAGTGTTATTCTTTATATGCAGTATCTCAAGATAATACCTGTAATGTTTTGTGTACAGTCAGGTCCAGCATAAATGAAATCATTCAATGATCTCTGTGACCTAGTTGAAACATTATACACGATTCTCAGTTTTACAGTCAATTCGTTCTTCTTGATTTGTGCATGGTGTGGAATATAATACACGTTACCCTTGTTGGAGCTGTTCACAGCTTTTTCGATCCTTTTTGGACCATTTTAATACTAAATTAGAGCAATTTTATGATTTGTTTGCTTTGAATTTTGCGCAAAGATACACAAGGGCAATCTGCGCTAGCTATCCCCAGCTTAGCAATGTAAGACTAGAGGGAAGACAGCTGCTCCTTACCACCCATCGCAAACTCTTTGGCCACTGTTTTACAAACGAATAGCGGGACTGACCATAATTTTATAACTTCCTCATGACTGAAAGGGTGAGCATGTTTGGTGTGACGAAGATTCGAATCTCCAACCCTTAGGTTTAGAGTCGATCTCCCTTACCATCTGGCTGTGCTGGACCTGCGAGTTTGGTGAAATAATTTTACTCAGTTTCGGCTCTTCAAAACTATAATACGTTACGTAATAAATTTAAATAACTTTCTGATAATTACTGACTGGACGTAAGAAAGCAGACAGTCACAGCTGTTGTTCATGTAAGTAAAGAGCTGAGATAATAAAATTTGTTAATAGGTACAAATCTCGTATTGCTGTCAATAAATGATTTACGTGCCCTAAATCAAATTCCGTTTGCTCTTATAGCCATTAATTTTGTTTGGCGTTTTCTTGGTGGTTCAGACTTTGTGGATTTTTTATTCTGAAACTTCGTCGCCATTAAAAAGTGTCCATCTTAATGACCTTGTATGTCAGCCATGGACCTTTTTTTTATCAAGTTCATTATACGTTGTAAAAATCATCGTTCCACAAGAATTTCAGACTGAAACAAAATGAGTTACCTTATAACCTTTGCAAACCTTGCATTTATTATTTTGAATATTTACTTGGAATTAAGCACAAAGCCACACAACGAGCTATCTGTGCTCTGCCCACCACAAGTAACGAAACCCAGTTTCTAACAGTGTTGAGTCCGCAAATATACCAATGTACTACAAGATGACCCACTTTGTTGCCTATACACGAGAATTATTGATGACCAGAAACCCACTTGAAATAAAAACGTATCTCAGTACGGCTGGTATCAACACAATTTTTTTTGATAAGGAGAAAATTTTTCGACCTTCCGAGAACTTTTTAACCTAAAGATGATCTAGGAAGGTCGAAACGTTGTCCTCTCCTTACCAGTAAAAGAGTTAATACCCATACTAGCCGTACTGACATACATTTTTATACACTAGAATGTATGATCTATCTCTTTTGGACACTCGTTGATTAACTAAGTTTCTTACTCTAGGCCTTTTATAAACTCTCTATTTAAAAAGTGAAACTCACCTCGACAATTCACGTATTTTCTATCTATCTGTCTATTAATATATATATATATTTTTTCCTTCTTCTTCTTCCCCTCATCTTTGCTTATGTCAGTGCTTTGCTCTAAAATCAAGAAACAGACAAACTAATTTGACTTTATTTAACGCTAAATGCTGTTTATTAGTAAAGCTGGCAATTCTTTGAAACTCATTATATCATCAGTGAAACTGATGATATAAGAAATGTAAGAAATTCCTATTACTACTTTTACTCTATTGTCATGTTAAATATTTAAAAAGTGATTAGACATTAGATACACGACACTGTGGAACGAAAGGCATTTATTTACTACATTGTACTCGCTCTTCCATTTATTAAACATAACACATATTACACTTTGCCCTGTACTAATCAAGGACGCACCATTTTTATAATGCAAACCTAACGAGTCTAAAGGTTAGGAAGAAACTTTTAGTGTTATATTATAGCTGATTGTATAGGATGTCTGTGGTTTAATTTTACAGGTAATAAACTTATCATTATTTATTTATTAGTACACTTCAACTAATCAATGTAACTCTTACCTGTGGGTTGAAACGCTGTGCTTATTAAAAGCAGAACTTGTTTGATATTATAGTTGTTATTATTGTATTTTTAATCTTATGGTTAATATTAAGCTGCTTTTGTGTATATGGAGACAGTCTGCAGTTAGACGGAACGAAGGTTAATTTTTTTCTAAAGTAGCGTATCTAATAGATTGTGAAAAGTATTTTTTAGCAATAAATCAACACTCTTAATGTTTCAAAACTGACTGCGCCTACATTTTTGTTAACACATTCCAAGTGTTACAAAATTAATCATTTTAAACTAAAATCTTCTCCCTGCCATAACTGCGCAACATCTATACTTCCCAAAAGTTGTAAAAGGAAAACAACAGCAAAAAAACGGGTGTATCTTCCTTCAGAATTTCAGTTTAGGTGCTGGAAAGATACTGTGAGAAAACTGTCGCACAGCATACATATGTATTCACAGTATTTATATCAGAGCGTAATAAGTAAGTAAAATCGAAAACGATCTCGCCATAGCTTTTGTTTCGTGTTTTATAATTATATTGATACGGCTTCAGTTTTTATTGGTACAAACGTATAACACAATATAGATGTCTTTTGCTATTCCGAAAGTTTAGTCAAGGCAATAACAACGTCACGTTTTAAGTCTTAGAAATGAACAACGAGTTGGTTACAAGAGCGCAAACATTGATCACAAATACCAAAAATACGAGCTCAAAAACTTCAGTCAAAAATGATATCATTTTAAAAAGTCCATCAGTGGATTAATGATAAATATACGGACTTATAACACTAAAATACGGGGTTTGAATCCGTGAGAGGTGGATAGAACCGCTTAAACAATAACAATGTTTTTTTCGAAAAACAATTCAAATATAAAAGAAAATAACAGTCAATAAACTCTTGGCTTTAAATTAGCTATTTATTTAAAATTTATATTTTCTAAAGAAGTGGTTCTCTTACATATAAAATATCAGACATTTCGTATGGAAGAGCTTCCTTGAAATATGTAATATGAGTCTTAGGTTCAGTTTCGTCCAAGGATCCTCGTGAGCAATTTATACTAAGCATCCTTATGTTGAATTTGCTCGTGAAAAAGAAACTCTATTCGACAGGTGGTGTGATTCCAAAGAAATCAAAGATGATTATACAGAACTCAGAGAACTCATGTTAGTTGAAGAGTTTAAAAGATGTATTCCCGTAGAACTAAAAACATACATTGACGAACAAAAAGCTTCCAAAATTCATGATGCTACTGTCTTGGCAGACGAGTATGCTTTGACTCACAAAGATTTCTCATAGAAAAGCAAAACAAATCACACAGGAAAGAAACCCAATGACTCATTCAAGCATTATGCAAATGTCAACAAAGACAAAAAAGAGCAAACTTCTGATTCTCAAACAAAGACTTCATCTTATTCTCAAAGCTCATCATCTACAAAAAACGTGCCATTCTCATCCAAAACATGTGCTTATTGTAAGAAACCTGGCCATCTGATTTCTGAGTGCTATCAGATCAAAAACAAGCCATCACCCCATAGTTTCATTTTACCCTCGTTGGATACATCATTGGTTCCCAATGATTTTGACCCTGTCCAGTCCACTGTGAATTCCAATATTCTTGATGTACCTGAAGATCTTGTTGAGGATAAATTTAAGCCTTTCATCACTGAAGGTTTTGTTTCTTTTGTTGGCGATTCACATCTACAACCAATTAAAATCCTGCGGGATACTGGAGCTTTTCAGAGTTTGATTTTGGAAAGTGTACTTCCGTTTTCTGAAAGGTCATCCGTTGGGGCCAACGTGCTCATTTCTGGTGTAGAAGGTGGCGTCGTTTCTATTCCTCTTCATAGATTGGATTTGCATTCGGACTTAGTTTCGGGCCCAGTGACTGTGGGTATTAAATCTTCATTGCCTGTTGAAGGTGTGTCTATGCTTTTGGGAAATGATTTGGCTGGTAGTAAGGTGGTACCAGAGGTTCATGTTGTTGAAGCACCTGTTATTACTCCCAGTACAGAGCAACTCGTTGAAGAGTTTCCTGATGTTTTTCCCGCCTGTGCTGTTACTCGTTCTCAAACACGTTCTCAGGAGCCCAAAGAGGATTTTTCTTTATCTGATACGTTCATGTCTCGCATCGATGGGATTTCTGACTCAACTTTAAGTTCTGCTGATGACTCAGAGTCATTTTTCAACTCTCTTCATCGTAACAAACTTGTTGAGGAACAGGACAATGATCCTGAAACTCGTTCTCTTCTACAACTGGCCGTTGAGGAAAATGAAATAGGAACTGTCCCTATTTGTTATTACCAGAAGTCAGGCGTGTTAATGAGAAAATACAGACCTCCTGACGTTGCTGCTGATGAAGAGTGGAATGTTATTCACCAAATCGTCATTCCAAAATGCTATCGGAATGATATTCTTAGTCTTGCTCATGATCATGTGTTGTCAGGACACTTAGGTATAAGAAAGACCCTAGATCGTGTCCGACGACATTTCTATTGGCCAAAGATGTGCCAAGATGTTGTTGACTTTTGTAAGACATGCCATTCTTGCCAAATGACTGGAAAACCAAATCAAGGGATTCCCAAAGCACCATTGCACCCTATTCCTGCCTTTGAAGAACCGTTCTCAAGGGTCATTATCGACTGTGTTGGCCCGATGCCAAGAAGCAAAGCAGGAAATGAATACCTCTTGACGATCATGTGTGCTTCTACACGTTTCCCTGAGGCAATCCCTTTGAGAAAAATCACTACGCCCAACATTGTCAAGGCTCTTGTCAAATTCGTTACCATGTTCGGGATTCCAAAATTGTGCAATCCGACCAAGGCTCAAATTTTATGTCCAAGATATTTCAACAAGCCATACATGAACTAAACATCCATCAAGTTTCATCCAGTGCATTCCATCCTGAATCACAAGGTATTTTCGATATTTTCCACCAAATTACTGCCACGAACACTCAAAGAACTGGGATGACGGTGTTCCCTTGTTGTTGTTCGCAGCTCGTGAAGTTATGCAAGAATCTACTAAATTTAACCCTTTTGAGTTGGTTTTAAAAAACAAAGAAAACAAACAAAAAAAAGATTTTCACAAGTTCAAACTTTTTTTTTTGCCTTTAAGGGGGAGAGTGTTATGTAAATATTATGTAAATGTTTGTAAACGACAACCATCTCGAGAGTGTTATGTAAATGTTATGTAAATATCATGTAATGTCGTGTTTGAATTCCCATATTTATTATTTATAATTCTATATTTATATTATTGTTTCGAGATTTAAACCGGTGAAATTTAAAATAACATTTTAGAATTAATTAAAATTCATTTAGAAATTTTTAAAACTAAATAGATTGATCACTTGTATTGACCTGGTGTTTGTACTGTGGCATTCTGAGAAGTTACGCGATATAGTATATAAACAGACGGCGATGCGAGGGAGATCATCCACTTTTACTCGGGTCAAGAAGTGAATCATCCACTTTTACTCGGATCAAGAAGTTTGTCTCGTTTGAGAAAGTTTAAACTAAATTTGTGAATAGAGCTAGATCGACTAAAGCGGTGAAATTTTTATTCCGTCAATCTTTACAATTCAGTCGGATTACGGATTATATCGAAAGTCAATAGGAATTGGACTGTGAACTTTTGTTTGAAATTACCCATTCAAACTTCGAAAATTTCTCCGTGGGACTGAATTCAACGCCTAGATTGGAACTTTGGATTTCGGATTTGGACACTTATTCTGGATCATATTATTAAGCACAGGCCAGTACTTTTTTGTATTGTAAGTTGTTTTGATGGTTGAAACTGGATATCTGTTATTGCTTATAGATAATATATTTTGTGTCTGTCACATAAGTAGATAATTATAATAAATTAAACAAGCTGCTATCTATGTCTTTCTGTTGCGTTCAGTCCGCATACAAAAAACGTAACAATAACTATCACGTATCTACCCCAATATGACACTGTCTTGTGTGTTCAAAAATGGACCGATTGTTAAAAAAATAAGTTCAATATCGTAATCAGCACTCTCAAATTAGTAAGAAATGATACTTGCTAGTAACATACAAAAATGTTGTTGACCAATAATATTAGAGACTTTCACTAACAAATCGGTCGAAATAACCAACCTTGTAACCAATTTGTTCTCGTGTATTTTACAGTTTTACTTAAAATTTTAGCATTGAGAGTCAAGTAGGGTCGATCTATGTGTGACTGTATCATGTCTGGCAGCTTACATTGTATTATACTTTTAAAATTGCTTTATTGCTTGTGTATATGTAAAGATTCAAAATTACTCAAGTATATACAAGCACTTTACGACATAAAAGTTTAAAATACTTATATAATAAAAATGTATTCAGATTAGGGATTAGAAAAAGCAGAAATCCTTAATACTTAATGGCAGTGGAAAATAAAGAAATATGAATCAGTTTGTAACATCAGAACCATTCAAAAAGAAAGTTCACAAATGTCATACCCAACCCTAGGAAACATAGTAAAGAATCTTCTGAAAAGGCAAGATTTTACAAACAGAGAGATTAATGATAAACGTTCCTGGCAACGGCACGCAACATTATCAAGAATGATGTTTGTATGGGAAATCAACACAAGTCACAGGCACACAAGTTAGCTTCTTAAATTATCTATTTAACCGTCGCACTGCTCAAACAGCTAACAAATAAGATCAGTGGCGATAATTTTTCATAACAAAACATTGTAGCGTCTGTGGACTTTTGTGGGGTAAAACTGTTGAAAAGATAGCTAGATAAACCATCGTCCTCGTACAGTCGGATTATTATAAGCCTACAGGAGGAAGTGATGTGTTTTGGAAGTGAGAATGATTTGTAGGGATCTTATTAAATGCACAGCTGTCAGATGGAGCATAACGTGCCGTTGCAACGTAGACTGTAAGAGCTTGGTAAGGCTACAAAATTGTTTTAATATAACGTATTCGTTAGATTAAATAAACTGTAATTATTATCTCTGAATATCTTATTTATTTTTAATTAATTTAGAATTACAATATCGTACACACATTTATATTAATCTCTTACTTTTGGGTTTTAAAGATTTATATAACTAAATAACAAAAAATTATTGTTAGCTTTAAAATTTATTATATTTATTTATAAAAAAAACCTACAATTCATTATGTTGAATCCCGTAGTAGCTGATGAGTACGTTTGCAGATTTGCAACTGGAAATTCTGGTTTGATTTTACACCGTGGTTAGAATGCAAATAATTTATTGTGTAGTGTGTACACATAAATAATTACAACAAATTATTTTGAGTATTTACGCGGAACAATGTCATGCATTTCTTGTTACAAACAGTTATGCATCCTGAAATCAGTTCTACCAAGTTTACTTAATTTGATAGATGCTGTACAACTTCGTAATTTACGTAGTAAATGTTTGTAACTTTTCTGTGTTACAACTGTTTTACCTTTCGTTATTTTTCGATTAAAAATTCAAACAGAAGAAACTTTATGGACACTTTGTTTGGTTTTTGAATTTCGCACAAACCTACACGAGGACTATCTGTGCTAGCCGTCCCTAATTTGGCAGTGTAAGACTAGAGAGAAGGCAGTTAGTCATCACCACCCACCGCCAACTTTTGGTCTACTATTTTATCAACGAATAGTGGGATTGACCGTAAATTATAACGCCCCTACAGTTGAAAGAGCGAGCATGTTTGGTGCGATCGGGATTCGAACCTGCGATATTCAGATTACGAGTAGAACGTTTTAACCCACCTGGCCATGCCGGACCTAAGGAAAGGTAATAAGCCATTAATAATTATTTTTATATACTACTGTAATAGTGTGGAGCTTCAGGAATAGAACCTTCAGAACTTGTACACACACATATTTTGGTCCACGGCGAATTATTTATAATTCGAATAATATAAATGGTTAGAATAAGATAAATCACTTCCTTTCATGAAGAAGGATATTCGTATAACAAAGTTATTAAATTATACAGAGAAGAAAGGGAAAGAGAATATACAAAACAGAGACTTTAATATTTTTGAATCTTCAAGAACTCACTCACTAATTAGCTAAATCATGACGCAGCGACTTTAGTACACAAACATACTCTACGTCGTAAGCAAAACAAACAAAAAACAATAAAAACTCATGGCAGGGATTTAGTCTTTTAAATAAAAGAAAGAAAACTTTACTAAATTGGGATGTTCGCGGATATTTATATCCTTCTTCGCTTTGTTTGCGAAAACGGAAATTTAATTAAGTTTGTTAAAAACTTTTCCAAAATCAGGCCGTTTGTTTTTGAATTTTGGCTAAACCTACAGCTATCTGCGCCAGCTGTCTATAATTTAGCTGTGTAAGACTAGAGGGAAAGCAGGCAGTCATCATCACCCACCACTAACGTTTGGGCTACTTTTTAACCATCGAATAGTGGGATTGACCGTTACATTATGACTCCCGCACTGCTGAAAGGGCGATCATGTTTTGTGCGACAGGGATTCGAACCCGCGACTCTCAGATTACGAGTGTCGAGCGCCTTAATCATCTCGGTATGCCTGGCCAAATCAGGCCGTATCAACTGAATTGGCTGGTATGAAGATCTTAGAGCTGTCTGAAGGCCCAGAGAGAAGTCCTATGATGAAGATGATGAGAAGAAATAAAGATACCACACTAGAGAAAGCATAAGACAATAAACATCTTATAAACAGGGCCGCCTAGTGGCAGAGCTTAAAAATCAAGAGTGTCGAGGAATTTGTTGCGGGGGTTTTGATTGATTTTTTTGGAATTAAAGACACAGCTTTAAAATGGGCTATCTATGCTCTGCCTGTTTTCTAAAGGTGTAAATCAGTTCCCAGACATTTCACTGCGCCACTGGTGGGCGGTTGTGGGCTTTTGAAAGCGTGAGTTCTTTAAACCACACCATAACCCAATCCGAAATAATATATTTAAAGTTAAAGTTATGATTATGAAAAAAAAAACGTCACCTCAAAAACTGTTTTGTCTTGTAGTGTGTTTGATGTACCTGACATCACCCATTCTAAGGTTATGGAAACATAAGAACATTCTGCATTTTAACACTTTTAATCGTGTTTTCACAGCATGTTATATATTGCTAAAAACTTTGTAAGCTAAATTTATTGTACATTTTCTACGTATTATCACGAATTTATGGATATAATTTAAGAAAATTTAAATGTCCTCCATAAATGTCTCCTAATTACATAGAGTCAGTGATGGTTTTATTTGTGTGTAATATCCTTATAACCTGGGAATGTATAAATTGATCAGTTTGTGATTTAGCAGATAAACTAGAATTGTGTAACTAAGAATATGACGTACAAAACACACCTCACATCGTCTTAGTAGAGCTGAATATAAAAACTATTAAGCTCTGTAATATTATACTCATGTTATTTTTGGTTTTTAGAAGCAGTTTACTTTCTTTGCAATTATCGTTTATCTTGTGTTTTCAGCTTAGCAACAACTGGTATTTCTTTTTCATAATCCGTACAATAAAATATAATTAATCAATAATATTAATTATGCACAGTTAGTTTTCTCAGTTCCGATTTGATGTAACATCGTGACAAGATAGCAGAAAGCTTTTTTAAACTTTCGAAGTATACAGTTGTTAAAAACCAATATTTTCAAACGATCTTTTCAATACAATAATTCTTTTTTACTTTAAAATACTCCATTTTCTCTTTTGGAAACAAACATACTTATGAACCCACAATTATCATTCTAGAAACACGTAGGTCCAAGAAGTCTTGATAAAAATGAAATAGAAACCCTATAACCCGATCGCTTTCGAAAGGTGTGTCTTTCTCCTTCAGGGGCAGACTGGGAGTAGTAGTTTGATTGAACGAGTGATATATATAGAGGGTGTTTTGTGACATCATGGAAATCATCTAGTTTTCCGGGAATTGTTTATTTCTCTGTGTACTGTTGTGAGTATTTCATTTCCGATGCAATGCCGCTGATGACGACAATGTGTATGAAAGGGTGTTAGTAATATCTTAATTTTGAAATGACTAAATTTATGTGTATTTAAAAATATGTATATGCTTAGGTGTTTAAGTAGAATAAAATAAAGATAGCACCTGGAGAGTTATTAAAAACTATGTTATATTAATCAACTAAAAAAAACAGTTTTGATATCTAATGAAAAAGTAAGTAAAGAATAAAGTTATATTTCTGACAGAAACGAAACTAATGACCAGAGGTCACTAATTCCTGGACCTAGATTAATTCAGAAAGGTTGAACAGTATAAGTGTAAAAACGGCTCCTTTTGGTTGAGAAAATTTTTTTACGTGGAGGAGCGAACAACGTTTCGATCTTTTCTGGTCATCGTCGGGTTCACAAAGAAAGGAAGAGGTAACTGACCGGAAGCTGACCACATGTTTAAAAGGGGTTGTGTAACTCAGTGTCGGAATATAGAGGGCGTGCTTAAATGTTTGAATATATAATTTTATATTATTTATTTTGTTATTATTATTTATTATATTATTTTCAATATTGTTGAAAAAGTGATCCTTTGTATTGGTTTATTTTGGGCTTGAGATTTTGCATAAGTAAGGTTTCTTTAATTTTGCCTTTGTTTATAAAAAAACATTCAAATACTAAATAAAGAAACAAACATAAACGATATATATTCGCAGTATGAATTTTGCTTACAAAATATACAGAAAAAAGTATGTTTTTCAATTGGAAATATTAACAACAGGTTTTAAAATGCATGTTTATAATATCTACCTACCTTTCTATCTATTTAGTTATTAAACAAATTGACAGATGAATCAGAATTATTTTACTTACACAGTGTGATTGTCTATTACTTAATTAAAAATGAAACATCAAACATTTACTTCATATATTTTTAAAATATTATGTAACAAAGGGTGACGCTCAATTTCTTCCTGTGTTTCTCAATACATAATTTTTTGTAGCCATGTG
Source organism: Carcinoscorpius rotundicauda (assembly GCA_011833715.1). NCBI lineage: Eukaryota > Metazoa > Arthropoda > Merostomata > Xiphosura > Limulidae > Carcinoscorpius > Carcinoscorpius rotundicauda. Next base: position 109,325,663 of record CM022393.1, read on the forward strand.
GTAGAGTGAAACAAAGTTAGTTTAGTGACAGTAAATACATGGAAGGAATGTTAGAAATATTTTAATAAAAACTGACTCTCGCTGCTTTGATATTCAACTGTTACTAAGGGTAGCTTTAGACTTGAAAGAAAGAACAAAACTGTAAAACGTTAATAGCGCATGTGTGAAACGTCATACCATTTTATAATTAATTATCAAATAATATTAGATTCAATTATGAACAAGTGCATCTGCTGTAAGATAGTTTTCGACATATATAGACAAGACACAACATGGTTACCATAGGAACACTAAACACAAACATTAGTTAATGAAGTACATTTACAATAACGTCTCTCAATGTTTCTCCTGATGTTTGTCTAGCTATATTTTTAACTCTTCTGTCTAAATGCTTATTTACATTTTATATACTGACTAGAAGATTCTTACAATAATTATCAAAATCACTTGTTATATTCTCAGGTGAATTTATTTCATTGCTTGTACTATACAAGCCTGCTTTAATAAAGGAAGAAGAACACAATGGATTTGCATAATAACCTGAATTTGAAAATCAGTCACGTTTAAACACACGTGAGAAATGAAAGAATGGACAGCGTTTGAAATGAAACAATTTTTCTCAACACATAAAACTTAAATATATGGTGTGTATTTGTGGAGACAATTTTCTCTAGTGGATCTGTAAAAATATCATCAGTTTTTTTTTTCTCAAGATGATATTCAAATAGAATTCTGAAAGTACTAAGGTTCCATAATGATACAATAATATGGTGAATCTCACAGCATTTATTGGCTTTAATAGGCATGCATCGTCCACTAAGCGAGCGAAATATATTGTAAACATTGAACTGTTTCTTTATGGGTAGAATAAATATTATCTGTTTTCAAGAAGAATAAAGAATTTTTATGCAACGTTTCGATGCCAGTACTGCATAGAAACAAGTAAAGAAATGTTTAGAAAATATTCTATATTAATAAATATAATGGAAAACGTATAACGTGTCCATATACTGTACTTTTTCTGCATAGCTGTTTAAGGCTTGACCTTAAGTTTACTTTTATTCATTAGCATAAGGTCAAGTCTTATTTTTGATTGTTTGTTAAATTACCATTAAAAGGTTTTCTTTTATTTTATATTATTTTCTAACATATTGTCATAACTTTTACATTTTAAGCAACAATAAAAATGATACATTACTTTAAAACCGTATGAATAAAACTGGAAACGAAAGTGAACCCTTTAAACATGATTTAACAAACAGTACTTTAAGAAGGTACACATTCGAATAATGAAAATACAAAAATAAACACATTGTAATTTAATACTACTTAATATAAACAAAATAATAAAATAATATTGAATTAAATAGAAATTCATTGTCATAAATAGATATAAAAATTACTTAATGTAGAAAATAACATATTTGATAAAAACACCTTTAACAGCTGTCCAACTTCTTTTAGTATGCGTAGTGAAATACACTATGCAAATAACGAAACGTTGAAAGAAATAATAAATATAAAATAACACTATAACACAGAAAACGTGCCCCTTTTCAAAGGGGCAGTTTTAAAAATCATTCAAAAATCACTAAAATAAAATATTTATTATATCATACGTTACTCAAATAATAAAAGAGTTTTTGATTTCAGAGAAAATGTAATTTCTATCGTAACAACATCTATATCAAATTTAAATGAAAATAGACACAAACAAACACATTAAGATTCAAGGATATAAACTATAACTGTACTTTTAACAAACATAATATAACATGACCGTATAGGAAATACAAAGAAAAACAATCACCTTAAATTTATGACACACAAAACTTTTGTCAACAAAAATTACCTAAAAACTCTTTCCTTGAAGACACTTAAACAAATGGTTAACATAATCGTTGTCAATGTGCACGTATTCGTTTGAAATCAAATAATAAAAACTTCAGTCTTTTCTCATTCCCACTTTCTTGTGTGCATGAGGAGGGAAGGTCAAACTTTGCATGCATACATTAAATGAAATAAACAGACAGAATGAAAGTGAAAATATATACGTACTGATAAGGCAACCTCGTATTTTTTTGTAATGCAGATGTTGCATGATTGGAAAGTAGATGGCCTGCAGGTATTTTATTTTTCACTCAATAAGTGTGAAAGGAAAAGGCCATATTTAAATCAAACTGCAAGTTCTAAAACATGCTATGGAGCTGCTCTGCCCAGCACGGGTACCTAAATTCGGTTTTTAGCGTTGTAAGCCCGCAGACATACCTCTAAGCCACTGGGGGGCTATGGTACATTGTGTTTGTGCTTAATTTAAGCAATATTACAATACAATAAGTGCAATTTGCAAGTTGAACTTAAAACTAAAGTGTGATAGATAAATTATATTATTTAGTGTATTCACTTTGTATTTTAAATTATTATATTATTACATCATTCTCAGGGTGATGTCTAAATCGTTTAACACTAGTCGCGAAATGCAAAACATCTGCACTAGTTTTCATGCCCTAGGTTTTAAGTGGCCTCATTCTATTATTTCCACGCTCGTGTTTTGAGCTATTTGGAGGCATTATATGTTAGATAATAAATTTTAGTTTATATGAAAAAGTTGTACGTGATCAGCAGACTTACGTAGATTTTATTTATTAAAACTACAAATACGTACCATTATTTAATAATATTACCCCTAAGTAGACAATAAAGCAAACTAAGGGTACACAGAGTGGAACAGTTGTGAGCGTTAAGCATATAAGACAGTTTTACGAGTAGAAACAAATAAATTCACAAAACATGAATAAAACAAGAAGGAAAAAAAATGGCTAAAAGGTATTTATAGTAGTCAACAAAACAATTTGAAGCTAAATTATTGCAAAGTAAAGTAAATAAAAAATAGTATGAAAACAAACTTAGCTGTATATGCAGAAACGTCAGAATGAGTGTGGTTTTGAACAACTTGGTACGCGTGTCTTAGAGCCAATAATAAATCTTGAAATGAGTCGAAAATTAGCGTCAATAAAGACAACTTTACGTATAATAATCAGGTTAAAAACAGTTTTAAGAAATTTTGTTGCAGTTTAATGTTACACATTTAACACCAGTATGATTCTTCAACAAGGACAACTGTTTTTATTTTTCTCAGATTTTTATTATTTGGATAAAGACAGATACTTTATTATTTTTTAGATTTTTTATTATCCTTTTTCGGCAATAATTTGACATGTGAAATATCAACGAAACGATGCCTATGCTGAAAAAAATCAAACGAATAATCATTTGGCATGGCATGGCTAAGTGGATTAAGGCTTTCGACTCGTAATCTGAGGGTTGCGGGTTCGAATTCCCGTTGCACCAAACATGCTCGCCATTTCAGCCGTGGGGGCGTTATAAAGTTACGATCAATCCCACTATTTGCTGATAAAAGAGTATCCCAAGAAATGGCGGTGGGTGGTGATGACTAGCCGTCTTCCCTCTAGTCTTACGCTCCTAAATTAGGAACGGCTAGTGCAGATAGCCCTCGTGTAGCTTTGCAGGAAATTCAAAAAAACAAACAAAGAAAAACAATAACCATTTATTCACATTTGATATTTTCTTGTTGAAATTTACCATTAAATTAAAGGTTTTCTTTTTTTTTATTCCCTCTTTCTTTCTTTTTCTAGATTTGACACTTCACAATGAAGTGGTTCAAATAGCAATAAGTATTAAAGTTCAGTTATAAGCAGTGACTTATATAGGAATCTTTATCAAAGTTACTTAATCTTAGAAGCTATACTTAACAATGTATTAAAGTTTTATGAAGGTGATGGAGTCAAATAATCTAGAAATATACGCTGCCTGAAGTAAAGATTAGTCCTTCGACATCCAATACTTATAAGATTTGAGTCAAGAATAAAGATTAGTTTGTGTTTTACCACAATGCATACTGCACCTTTTATTTACTACACTTTAAAATTTACCATAATAATATGTAATGGCAGCTACCATTAAATTCACTCATTTATTCTATACATTTATTTGATCTAAGTATCTTGTTGTAGTAAAACTGAAACCAATAAGTCGGTGAATATCGAATAACCATAACAGAGCCTTATCGTAACACTACACAGCGCCATCTAGAGGTACTTTGAAGAATGACATCCTTCCTAATTTCGTAAAAAATGATTTACGAAAATGTTTAATTTTCAATCCATAAATAAAGAGTAGACCCATACATTCTTTCGCTAAATAATACAGACGTACCTCAAGAGTACCTTCATTAACAAACTGACATATTATTTCTTTCCATACTGTTAACTCTTAATGCAATTTATCTCTTTACTAATCCATCCATTCATTAATTTATTAGTTTTTATTTGCGGTTAAAATGTTCTGATTTTCCGCATTCAGCATTACATACCATTTATTCTTTGAATACTTGTAAGTGAATACTCAGATACGTAGTTAAAGTACAATAGTAAATGCACTATCTATAACTGAATGCACCAAAACTTTATCACAAAAGATAGTAACCATTAGTAGAAAGATTAATATAATTCTAAGGAGTAAAATAATAATCTGAGTTGAAGTTAATTTATATCTAAAAGCTTCAGGTATTTCAACATTTCATAAAAAAAACAAAAGTTTATAAATGCATTACACATGTGTAAAACAGAAGTATATAAAAAAGCCTTCATCAGTGAACGGATGCATCCTCGCAGTGAATAAATACAGATTATCAATACATAATAGTCAATACGTATATCACATCAGTTACCTTTAGCTAACATGACATAAATAACGTCTACATCGTTATTACATGTATGTTGTATCCCAGTTGACCTGATAAGCCCTGCTATTGGGTGAAAGTCCTTATTAGTACTGGACATGACAAATGGAGTATGGTTTATGCAGTAGATACTTAAAATAACTTGCATATTTGCATAAAAATATTATATGTACTAATTAATTATTTCTTTGGTATTATACGTGTAAAAAGGATTATTTGTACCACTGATGTACGAGGAGAGATTCTGTTCTCTGATGGAATCATAACTCTTAACGTCTTTTTAATCGTTAGTTTATGATTTACATAAATTCAATCAAACATAATTTAATATGATAAATCATATTTACAAATTATAGTTCTGTATGAAATATTAATTGTATCTGCGCATTTGCATCGAATGCCAAGTGATAAAAACCAGCCCAACCTCAGAAACACTACTTTGCAGATATATCCAAGCCTAATCACACTTTTTAAATTAGTGGCTATAGATATTTTAAGCTCATTGATAACAGATTATATTGATCAACTTCTAATGAATGATCAACAGGCTTACTATAAGAATATATCTTAAAGTGTATAGAAGAAACCGTCAGATGGAACATATTTTTATATAACCTTTCAGTTTGAGATAATTTCAATTTGTTTCTTTTGGAGCTTTTTCTTCTGATTATTAACATTTTATAAATGTACTAAAATAATGTTGTAATTGAATTACTTTATGGAATTTCGTATTTTTTTAATTGTGACTGTTCACCAGAGAAGAGGAGAAGTATTTAAGGAAGCATGTATACCAAACAATTATGTATGATTTTTCTGTTGATTCACGTAATATTTTGCCGTTAGGGTAGTAAATTTGATTTCATGAATAAATTTTATAATGCATTGAACAGATAACAGTTTGTTTTTGTTTTGTTTTTTGAATTTCGCACAGAGCTACACGAGGGCTATCTGCGCTAGCTGTCCCTAATTTAACAGTGTAAGACTAGAGGGAAGGCAGCTAATCGTCACCACCCACCGCCAACTCTTGAGTTCCTCTTTTACCAACGAATAATGGGATTTACTGTTACATTATAACGCCCCTACAACTGAAATGGCGAACATGTTTGTGCAACTAGGATTAGAACCAGCGACCCTCGGATTACGAATCGAATGCCTTAACACGCTTGGCCATGTCGAGCCCACAGATAAGAGAATATAGTTACTATGATATTAGTTTTTAGTTTTTATCATTTTTATTGTCTTATTTTTATGTTTTGTCTTGGACTTGAGAATGCAACCAACCATTGGCACGGCGGTTATATCTGCGGACTCACACTGCTCGAAACTGGGTTTCGATATCCGTGATGGACAGAACACAGATAGCCCATTATGTAGCTTTGTGCTTAATTTCAACAAACAAACTTGAATAAAGTTTACGTATAATTAATTATTATTGAAAAGAATTAAGAGAAAATGATTGAAGCATGTGAGGTATTTTCCTCGATTACAAATGTTTCTAGTTTTCTAGATATTAGCTAATGGATAGATGTCTTTGTCTGTTGCACTGTTCACTTTTATAAAGGGCCCCACATGGCCAAGCGTGTTGAGGCGTTCGACTCGTAATCCAAGGGTTGCGGGTTCGCATCCACGTCGCACCAAACATGCTCGCCCTTTCAGCCGTGGGGGCGTTATAATGTGACTATTCGTTTGTAAAAGAGTAACCCAAGAGTTGGCGGTGGGTGGTGTGATGACTAGCTGCCTTCCCTCTAGTCTTACACTGCTAAATTAGGGACGGCTAGTACAGATAGCCCTCGAGTAGCTTTATGCGAAATTTAAAAACAAACAAACAAAACATTTCTAAAGTGAACGTAGAACATTTTTGTAAAATTCTTTTTGGGAATTAAAACAACTGGATATGTGTATAGGCTACTAATGTAATCTTAACTCTAGCATACGCTTCTTTGACACTCAATAGAATCGTTGTTTTATAGGCTTATCATCAGTGAACTCTATCTCATGTTTCACTCTATTTACATGACCATTGAAATTGATTTTTCACTTAAATTTATCTCGATATTTTAACATACTTACCGATCTTTGCTTACGCTTAGTTTCTACATTTTTTAAATGTATATCTTAATCTTTCTCACTCTTTACTGTTTTATTTTATGTTATACATTATGCTGTAAGACATTTTACCTACTAGTTTATGCTTGTTGCTAAGCTTTACTCTCATTTATATTCAACACTTTTATGAGCACTGTGTTTCTCTCAGACACTTTACTGATACAAGCAGCTGTATAACTTTCTTCTTCCGCCTTAGTAGACTCGATTAAAACGTCTTCATTACACTTAAATTTAATTAATTTACATTCTTTAATAACCTAGCTTCTTTTAATTGTCTCTCTAATTCTAAGTAATCACACGTGTACTGTTTGTATATATATTTTTTCCTTTTGGGATGTTTTGTTGCTTCTGTTAGGCTTAACCGTAGAGTTATCTTAGAGATCTTATTTATTGCTTTCCCATTTAAATTTTACTTTTTCTATTTTAAATTCGTGAGATACTATATTTCTGGAACTATGGGTACTCTGACCAGTACCGACAGTAATCTGTCCAGGCTTAGAGTACTTTCGACTGCTACCTTTAACTGGATTGATTTCGTCATGTGTTATTATGCCAAGAAGTATCAGTAATTTTGTGTTATGATTGTGGTTTATTAGCGTCGCTAATGTTATTGTTCCGCATTTTACATTTAAAATTTGGTCAGATGGAAAGTATCATTTGTCGCAACTCTGGCATGTATGTCTGAAAGTGCAAGTTTTTCTGAAACTTAAAACCTCCACTTCTATGCGTAGCTTACCCTTTGGTAATGGATATTTCAGTGTTACAATAACATAAAAAGTATTACCTTGAATTATATCTAAGTCAATTTGTTTTCACATGTAAAACATGTGTTCTAGTGCTAAATCTTCCACCTTCAACTGACCGCTATGTTTTCCTAGCATACCAGCATGGTGCCATGATATTGATCATTAAATATTATACTTTTGAAAACGTCTTTTCACGTATTACTTAATGATGTTGGATTCTTATCTCCTAATTCTGCACATAGCGCAAAATATCTGTGTCAACTAACAACTGATATTCTATGTTTTCTATTTTCGATATGGCTACTGGAGACACTTCTGTAACACTATTAATACTCGATCTTTTATTTCAAACAGCCAGAAGTACCTCTTCTTTCACTCTGTTGTTTCACTTTCAGAGAATTTAGAGCTTTTCTTGATTATCGGAAACTTTCTCTTTGAAAGTCGCAGCCTTTTTGGCTTTTCTGTAATTTTTAGCTATATGGACTTGCAACCATAATTAAAGAATGCTATCTTCTCATTTCTACTCTGAAAATATTTTTTCTCTGTGTCCTGTTCTACCACAGATAAAGTATTTGGAGTCTTCAGGCCCATACTGCTCATTCTACCAACTGTTTCCGTTATTTCTGTTACCAATAAGACTGGTAAATATATTTTTCGGGAAATTCCTTTTTAATATGGACGGCCCGGCATGACCTGGTGGGTTAAGGCGTTCGACTGGTAATCTGAGGGTCGCATGTTCAAATCCCGGTCGCACCAAACATGCTCGCCCTTTCAGCCGTAAGGGCGTTTTAATGTGACGTTCAATCCCACCATTCGTTGGTAAAGGAGTAGCCCAAGAATTCGCGGTTGGTAGTGATGACTAGCTGCCTTCCCTCTAGTCTTACACTGCAAAATTAAAAATGGCTAGTGCAGATAGCCCTCGTGTAGCTTGCGCGAAATTGAAAAAAAAACAACAAACCTTTTTAATGGTTATTTCCATTAAACCTAACAGAGTTGCTTAGAAGTGTTAGCTTCATTAACGTTTATTTTTGTTAAATTATTAGTCAGACCTCTCTCATAGTCAGAATTCAGTGTATCGTCAACTTGTTAGGATGTTTGTCAGCTCTGAGCAGCCTGGTCTCTAGCTCTTGTAACCTGTGTCCAAAAACTCCAGTGATTCTTCTCTCTGACGAGTTTAAACTGAGCAGTTACATCAATATTGTGTTGGGCGCTTCCTGCTTTCTATACTATGCTGTTAATCTGCATGCTAAACACTGAAAATTTCCATTTTCTCACAGTTCATGATAGGCTCTGCTAAAATGCTTTGTGTTTCCTGTTATTTATATTTCAGTATATGTTTTTTTAGCCTATCCAGCCCAAAATCCGCGCGCCTTCGTTTACTGTGTTTATGTAGCTCTCTATATTGTTCTTAAATTTGCCATGAAAGAGCCGTTTTACACTTGTTAAGTGTGGAGTGACACATTGTTTTACTGGCGTAAGTTCATCAGTTGTAGCCTCAAAATTTGCACCTGGCCTTTTCTCAATCTCAGGACTACACCTTCTTCAGTTTATGGTGCTTATGCTGGCTGTAGCCATAACTACTTACTAAAAACTACTTATTGTTACTTGTACTACGTAATAATCAGACAAACTGATTCTACCATTCTCTTTGTTTTGCCCAACGTGTTATGAATTGCTTCCAAACCATAGAAGTCTGCTCCAAATGTAACAGTGAAGCTTGTGAAAGTCAGCCGTTTGGGTTTGATCTTTTTGCGAATCACAAATGAATTGATTTAAATTCGTGGAAGGTAGTCATGTGTGTATTAATCAAGGATTTGTGGAAGAGCAAACGTTATAAAAGCAACCGAAAACTCGGTTTAAACACAACATAAAGAAGTAAAAATACAGAATTCTTTTCTATCGTTTTATGTACTTCTGTCATTTTTTTGCCTGAGGAACTAATGTCTTTTCTTTTCTTGAGGATATGAAAGTTTTTAATAGTGTAAAAAAGCCAGATGTTTCTATTTATTTCACAAAAGGTTCATACATTTTCTATTTACATGTATATACAAGTGCTAAATCTATCTAGAGACCTCTTTAGTTTGACACAAAGTTAGTGGGGCAGTGCGATATATGTATGTATGTATATATCTTACTTATATCTTCAAAGTCATTAAACATTAACAATAACAAACACCTTACAAAATTTGTCTTATAGGAATTGCCTTTCTTTGTACAGGCCAGGCATGGTCAGTTGGTGAAGGCACTCGACTCGTAATCTGAGGATCACAGGTTCGAATCCCCTGCACACCAATCATGCTTGCTCTTTCAGCCGTGAGAGCGTTATAATGTGACGTTCAATCCATCTATTCGATGGTAAAAAGAATAGCCCAAGATTTGGCGTGGGTGGTGATGACTAGTTGCCTTCCCTGTAGTGTTACTCTGCAAAATTAGGTACGGCTAACGCAGATAGCTCTAGTGTAGCTTTGAGCGAAATTCAGAAACAAACAAATAAACCTTCTTTGCACTGTTTCTTAGAGTACCAGTAGATAAATTGCTCTATTATATGCATGACCTTTATTACAGATGATTGGGTACATTACATTACAATGATTTTGAGTACGCCAATCAGAAAGTCACAACAGTGATTACATTCTGAAGAAACGGTGAATAGATATTGTTCCAGTGTGTAGGTAACCAAATGTTATATTTATGTCTACGTTTTATCATGACCTTCTGATGGCTTTGTTATGTTGTAGATGTTTATGTTTACAAAACGTATTATAATCAACTGAAAATATTTTGCGAAAATCACTGTCGGATTTAAATAATTACACATAATTTTAAACTGTATTCGCATGAATTATAAAAAAAAGCTTCATTTTCTATTTATGAATTCTAAGCCAAAATCAACTAGCTGAGTACATATAGAACTACTTTAATATTTAACTAGCTTATATACACACACAGAAGTAACAACACAGAAATGTTTACAACACGCATGTTACAAACAAAATAACGTAGACTATTCTAGAATCCGTACTGAGTATAAACTTTTAAAAAATTATGGAGTTCTGCAAATAGTATTGAAAACTTTTATACATGTATGTAAATTAAACATATAGATGTTTAGCGCATGCGTTTTAGGCAGTTCGATATGACGAGAAACCCACTTGAAGTAAAAATATATCTCAGGACGGTTGGTACGGGTATTAACACTTTTACTAATAAAGCAGAGAACATGGTTAACCTAAGATGACTTAAGAAAGTCGAAAGATTGTTCTCTGCTTTATTAGTAAAAGTGTTAATAACCAGCCGTCCTGAGATAGGTGTTAGGTAGTGTACCTGATATTTAATTTTTTGTATTACTTGTAAAATTTACAATGTATTTCAAAAATACATTTTAAATACATTAGGTGTGTGGTATACAAATTATAAAAAAAAAAATGGAAGGAAAATTTCAACTGTCTTTTTATAACCACCTTAATACCAAAAAAATGGCTCAGCGGTAAATCTGAAGATTTGTAATCGCAGAAACTAGGTTTTAATATTAAACCTGTGGTCGGCACAGCACAAATAGCCCATTATAGGCAGCTTTGTGTTTAACAAGAAAACAAACAACTGTAATATACTTACTATTAACATTTACATATAATAATTATGTATTTCATATGCGGTTTTTGCTTCTACTAATGTGAAATATTTTCGTATAATGTCAGCAGTATAAAACGTAGTACATTCTATTTTTCTATCGTTAACACGAATAAACTCAGAAAATAGAATAAAAACATTTTAATACAGAAAACTATAATTTAATGACTATTTAATTATAAATTAACTCTTAATTATATGAATGCTGTATTTTTTTATAGCGACAATGAGGTGCGAGGCACGATCCTCTCATATCTACAATCATGTACGCTTGCTATAAGGCTCAGAGAAGTCCATGAGAATACAATAAACCGACATTTTAACACAAAGCATTTTCATTCAAGCGACCATTAGAAGTGTAGAATGCCACTGCATATCGTATATGAGGTCTGATGAAGGAATATAGGAACATTCTCCAACAATTCCATCTAAGTATCCATAAAGAATGTTCAACGTCCTTGTACTATTACGATGACAATTTTCAGTTCGAATCCCCGTCGCTCCAGACATGCTCATCCTCTCAGTCGTGAAAGCGTTATAATGGGACGATCAATCTCATTGGTAAAAAGTAGCTTAAGAGTGAATGGTGAGTTGTGATGGCTAACTGTTTTCCCTCTAGTTTTACACTGCTAAATTAGGGACGGATAGCACAGACAGCCTTCTTGTAGCTTTGTGTGAAATTAAAAAATAAACAAAGAAACCAGTACTATATCAGCGTTCATTTTATACTCAACATTGTACTTTCAACATCGATATCCGACAGGAAAATAAAAATCTATTACTGTTACCTCTGAACTTTCATACTTGTACTCTGATGTTTTAATTTTTAGCCTTTCAATTAGAGAAACCAATGGTCAATTATACTAAACTTCAACCAATAAAGAATTAATTAATAACAAAGATTCGATTTCATGCTCAAAAATATATACTTGCTCAGCTTGAAAGATTTTATATTTTAAGCTCACCTGCTTTCTCTAATATTAGAAACATCTGAGTTTTCAACTAAGCCGCTAGAGGTCATATCTGTCATTATTGACAATTTTTAAAAGTTTTTGAAAGTGTAGACTTTACGATAATATATGAACATTTTAGTACACATGCTTGTCACTCTCAACATATGTTCAAATGTATATTATATTTCAGAAAAAAACAATTTATTATTTTAACAAGGTCGATCATCAGATATTTTAGGACAGTCACCAAGTCGTTTCTCAAGTCACTGGCCAAACAATCACTAGATTTCCCTAACAAGTTTCTCCTTCAAGCAACGCTTATAAATAAATTACGGGTTACTTTTAAAAGTCAGCCTCCAACGAGTTTCTCAAGTCATTGGCTAAACAATCTACCAAGATCCTGCTTCAGGAAAGGTTTATAAATAAATTATGAGTCACTTTTAAAGAAAGATGTAAAAAAGGCATAGATTTTGAAAAATATCCCATTTCAAATTTTTTCTAAAGACTTACCAAATGCTTCGGTTGAAGAGCTTATAAAGAAGCTCGTTCTAATTAATTTTGCTTTCATTAATTAATAATAATTTTTAAGTCACCAAAGGCTGTACAGAAAGTAACTGTTGGTAAAGAATAAGAAGGTTTTAAGGCAGGCCTGAAATTGAATATTGCATTTCACCCTTCTAGAGTGATTAGATATATAATGGTTTTCACAATATCACGGTTTTTTTGGTTTATAACTTATGTAATCGATCAATTTCGTTTAATATTGTTTAAAAATTTAAAATACAATTGGTTCATCTCATTATTCATTTCGTCACAATATACATTTTATTGTCATGGTAGTAGTTCATACGACAGTTCAAGTCCAATTAATAACTAATATCTAATATCAACAGAAAAAATAGATATAAAATTAACGCTCGCTTAATAATTAGACAGCAATTATCTGGAACAGTGATTCTAAATACCTTTTCAACCTTGGGTCATCTAGGTTCAATATCGAAATTACACTAACTGCTTCGTATAATATATATATTTTAACGCAATCCGTATCGACAAATAAGGTAAGCTCGATTTTATCAGAAAAAGACTCGTTGCAGGATTATTTTTCTCTGTTTCATTTTTTTAAAGCAATGTCATTTATCAAAGTACGATGATTTAGCCAGTATAGGTTTTCAGTGAATTACAGGTTGCTCCAATTCGATGAATTGAAAGTTGTCAGCAATTTAAAAAATGTTTAGTAAGCTTACATTATGGTTTGTGATTTTGAATGCCATGGATAATCAATATTTGCTATGGAAAGCAAGGGGAAGGAGTCATAATGTGTATTGTTTATCACTAACATGCGAAAAACAGTAGAAGAAACAGATCATGGCCAAGTCAGAATGAGTATGTTGTGAATAATAGTGATGAACTTAGACCTCATAGAAATGACGATATAGATTTTATTGATTATGAAGTTTCGTCCTTAACTGAAGTTTGTGATGATAATACGTCATGAAAGAGCCAAAAAGATTTTGGTACAGATGCTTTTTTGATGAGAAATTCACCAAGTCGAAAATCGCGTGATAGTGAATCAATTAATTATACTGATAAAGCAATTTGTAATTTGTAATTTTATGAAATTTTTGTAAAGCAATTTTCCGTTTCAGTACTAAAGAAAACATGCTCTAGCTTTCCCAATAATACAAACCATCTACTAATCAATATAGGAAAAACAACGGTAAAAGATAGTGGAGAAGCCAAATAAGTCATACCTGGTAATAAATGAAAGACAAATATATCTAAAGGACAATATAAGAATCCGTAATGTTTAAACTTGACACAATATATAATAAATGCATTTTGAATGAGACTGTTCACAGCTGTAAAGCTCCTTCTGCGAAATTTCTAACATATAGCTAATATTTGTTGACACATGAACCCTTAGGTGCCCACATCTTCTTCAATACCTAATATTGTGCTCCAAAAGAAGTTGCGAAATCCTTATCTTTAGTACTTTCGTGTAGTGTCATTTCAGTCGAATTCCAAGATCGATTTTTGGTAACACAATGTTATCCAATTTACCCGTATTTAGGAACCAGTTTTTTTTTCAACCGTCTTGCCGACAAGTGTATTGAAAACGCAAAGCTGATCTATTTCAACTATTGACTAATGAAGATTCATTTTCTTTTGTTTTCTTTTTAAACTAAGACTTGCACTGCCATGTCTAGTTGGTTACGGTGCTCGATTCGTAATCTAAAGGTAGTGGGTTGGACTCTGCGTCATACCAAATAGTCCACAATTTTAGCCCGAGGGCATAATAATGTAACGGTAAATCCCCCTGTTCGTTGGTAAAAGAGTAGCCCAAGAGTTGGCGTTGAGTGTTGATGATTAACTGCCTTCCCTCTAGCCTTACACTTCTGAATTAATAACAGCTAACAGAGATAGCCTTCGTGCAGCTTTGCGCGATATTCAAAGAAAGAAAGAAACGAACAAACTATAAAACTCTAACACCTAATTTTGACCTATTGACGCACAAGTAAACATGGAGATCCCGGTACCAACAATGAATTCTGACTCTTCTCTTAATACTTTTTAGAATTTCTCTCAACCATACAGCACGTTAGCAGCTAAAACGTAGGACTAATTAATTAATTCAGCGACAAAAAATAAAAATATCAGAATTTTAACTAAACTTACGTGACGGTATAAGCTAGTAACCATAACAACTCTATGTTTACTTTATGAATTTTAGTGTTAATATGCATTGTTAGAATGCTTTAATTATTAAATTATATGCATGTTTTTGTGTATTCATGTTTCTAAGGAAAACATTAGATGGTACTGAAACATTAATAGAGTTACATTTAGTTGTTCCAACGGTGCACCTAAAATATTCACGGGGTGAATAAAAGTTCCTAGTAGTTCTTATACCAGAAAAAAAGCTGTTCTAGAAACTTTCTGGTGATGTTCTGCGTCTATATAAATTATACATCTGTATAACATTGCAAAAGTTCTGTATTCATAAAACAAATACCATTGTACTACTTTATACTTTCGCAGAAATAAATTATTTTCGTGTTACTGAAACGAGATATATCTCACTCCACTAAAGTCATCTTTAAGTTTAATACGTGCTTTAGTTAAAGAAGGGTAGTATTGGGTAGCATGAACAAACGTCAATAATCAAATTCTCATTTGAGTAATCTGAAGAAAGATATTCTGAGTCTGTAGTGTGACATAAGGGTTATTTAAGTTTCATATAATCTCTCATTTCTTGGTAAACTCTGGAAGTATGGAAAAAACAATGATAAACGTTGCGAAAGGAAAAAAAGAATTAAAAATGGTTATTTAATTTAAACATTTGGCGGTTTTTATAAGGTTAGGTAATGAATAATTAGAATAAAAAGTAACAATACATTATACATACTTAAATTAATTTTATAAAATATCTTCCAGGTAATCATTGGACTTTCTAACATATTTCCATGGTAATCAAAAACACTCTTACGTCACTGTGAATAGTTCTGTTTGTTTGTTTGCTTCTCGTTAAGCGTAAAGCTATGCAATAAGGTATTTGTGCTTAAATCTAAATTTCATTTTTAGGGAGATAAGCTATTAGATTTGCACTAATTTAGAAGAGGGTAACTAGTTCAATTATGCCAGTATGTTTCATCCTAGAGTTAAACTCAATATGATGTTAAAAATATCAAAGGATATATAACATGCAAGTTTAACTACACAAACACTAAATGTTGTATTACGCGAGAAGGTTATTTAACTCTTAGACCAGCAGTCAGTCAACCTTCGTGCAGTAACTGTCGTTCTTGTATAGACCTTTATTATCTAGAAGAGAGAGACTGGACCTTCCACCATTTAGTGTTGTCTTTCTAGCAAAAATCACAGTGGAGGCTCAAAAGAAATTATTACTTATTAAATGAAGTCTTTTTTATTGTTAAAACGCCCTCTACCAAACCAACCGCAGCTTATGATATTTTGAGTAGTGTTAGGAAATACGACAAGTTGCTGATTGTAATTCATTGCCTTGTGGCCTTCGACTGACTGTCCTTATAAGCACCAGAGTTTCTGACCAGTAACATCAGCCGCACCATTTCCTGGCAAATGTTATGATCGCAAAATGTTCTCACCCATTAGAGAAATTCTTATGGGCAAAGCCAAGTAAATCACACCTTTGATGCTCGAGGGTGAGGCAATAGAGGTCTAAGACTGATTCCTAAAGTATTTCAAGTTGGTTACTGGTATGAAAGGTCTAAGAGCAGACTGTGCAATGCTTTGTTTTGGGTTTAAACAGCAAATCATCTGAACGAGGAACAGCAAAACAACTGAACACATATACAACCCCTAATGATAATGTAACACAGTGGAAGATTGGTAGTTCGAGGCTTAAGAGAGAAGTACTGTCAACATGGATGATCTGTACCATCTGCATGAGAAAGTAGATTGGAAATATATCTTAACTGAGATATTTATTGAATAATTCATCAATAAGTTTCAGCAACAACACCAAAGGATGAAAGACAATGTCTGTTGCAAAGCATTCTCAGGTGGTCTGTTTGTATTTGCTTCTGGATGCGTAGAAGCTTATAGCAACAGCAACAGTAGATATAATGGTAATTGTATGAATGGGCACTATACTTCAGTTAACACCACCACGTTAGGTTAGCAACATGATGCAACCACACTGGTTTCTTATGAGCTGGAAAGACTAAAGTGGTCCATTCACACAGTAAATTTCCAGCTTTCACCTCTGGAGCTTCCATTGTCTAGGTAGAATGAAGCAAAGTAACTGCTTTACTTGTAGAATGATGGAGCACTAACGGGTTTACTTTTCCTACTTTCTCAAAAAGGACAGAAGCTGAACTCATGGTATCTTCTGATGGCTCAAACGAATGCCAGGTAATCCACTACGATTGTAATTTGTCAAGTATCAAAGTTGTCCAAGCATATGGTGACTCAGCAAGTGCAAAAAAGCAGTAGAAAAATGAAATGGACTCTACATCAGAAATTTGGTGCCAAACTTTGGGGCACGACAGATAACTTGCAAGAAATAATTTATTTGTCCACTAAGGTTGGGTGGTAGAGTTTTAAACGTGCCAATTAATATACAAATATTAGAGGCTCAGTACCTTGTCGACACGTGAGCAGCAAGAACCTTAGTGTACGTCTGCCCATCCCAGATGTTATGATTTCTTGGATGAAACACCAAGATATTTCTCAAGATGAAACTTTTAACAAGCCACCAAAGATGCAGCAGAGACATGTCCATGCTAGAGCAGATTTAGTTACAAATATTTCTACTGAGCTAATATGGCAGATGGTTGAACCACAAGTTAACAAGTGAGCTGCAAATTTTACACATAGTAGCTCTTAATTTTATTTTACATCTTTTATACATGCAAACATGTGTAGAAATGAAGACTGTGATATTTCTTTATCACATGAGTAGTCCCTGTTAGTTTGATTTATTCTTAGTAATTTAAAAATATCTTCTGTCTTCTATATCCAATAATGTGTATAAATAGTAGTATTTCACGTGGTTTTTGTACATCATATACATATATTTATGTTAATACGTTTTAAATAACGATACATATCATAAATACTTGTGAAAGAGAAAAAGTTTTTACAATTTTTGGTGCAAATATTTTTAAACACGTTTAACTTCTTCAGTTGTTTTCTTTCAGTGAACTGTGGACGTAACTATATATTTTTTAAATTTCGACAAATCTACCCGAAAATTATCTGCGCTAGCCGTCCTTAATATAGCAGTGTAAGATTAGAGAGGAGACAGCTAGCCATCACCACCCATCGCCAACTCTTGAGCTACCCTTTTAATAACGAAAAGTTGGATTGACCATCACATTATAACGCTCCCACTACTGAAGGGAGAGTATATTTGGTACGACAGGGGTTCGAACCCGCGACCCTCAGATTGTTTGACGTACTGTTGCTGTTCACATATGTGCATGTGAATAAGCAGGAGGTGGTCAGCTTTCATTTTATTATGTTTACATTCTGTAATGAGATGCTATTTTTAATTTTTGTTCAAAATTTAAGGCTACAATTTTTCTATGTGGTCATCCTTTTTAATTTGACGATAGTATTTAACAACATTTTTTTCGGTATCATTGGATTTAATTTTAATGTATGTCGTATTCAGATTTGAAGATTTTTTATTTTTCATTTATTTGCATATATGTTAGCTTGAGTCTTTCTATAACTATCAGGTGACCTTTATCAAAGTTATATTGAAATGCTATTTTGTAAACTGGTTTTATCCTGCATCTCTTCATTTTTTATTATATCATTTTAGCTCTCCGATTATTTGGTAAACTATGGACAGAATATATGTGTACTTTGATTATTTCTTTGTTTTTATTTTATTTTCGTGAAGTTGATGTTTCTGTGAGTCTGTACTCACGCACGATTATTTATATGTTAAAGATTATTTCATATATTTGTTATTCAAGGAATCATTATATGTATGAACTTCTTGTTAAAGGATTTTTGCAGGTCTGTATTTGTAAAATACACAATTTTTCTTTTATTATATACAGATTTTGATCTTAACATCAAATTTAAGAACATTTTTATCGTTTTTTTCTTGAAATATTTTGTAAGTGATTTTAAAAGCTTTGTTTGTTTGTTTTGGAATTTCGCACAAAGCTACTCGAGGGCTATCTATGCTAGCCGTTCCTAATTTAGTAGTGTAAGACTAGAGGGAAGGCAGCTAGTCATCACCACCCACCGCCAACTCTTGGGCTACTATTTTACCAACGAAAAGTGGGATTGACTGTCACATTATACACCCCCACGGCTGGGAGGGCGAGCATGTTTAGCGCGACGCTGGCGCGAACCCGCGACCCTCGGATTACGAGATTTTAAAATCACGAAATAAATAATTTTTATAATCCTCAGCCTGCATACTATGTGAATTTTTATGTCACACTCAAAGTTTTATTTTGGGAATTTTAAATACTCGTAAAATGTTTTGTATTAGTGTTTTTTCTCAAAAAAGTCTTTCCATATCGTTATATACAGGGTGGTCGCCAGAAAAGCGGAAAATTTGTCAAACAGTTATTTATTTTTACAAAGAATATCTTTTACAAAGTTTTTTAAAGGCATATGTTATATTACACTCATAGATGCTCAAAATGCATTTTATGATATTAAAATCATACATTTTATTCATGATGTAAAGAAATCAAAATAGAAATAAGTAAGCACGCATTTTATTCATGATCTCATCTGACCCTCAAATTTTCCGCTTTTCTAGCGAACACCCTGTAATTTCATTATTTGAAGGTGAGTTTTTTATGTAATTTATTAAAAGCGTTTTCCTTTCATTATTGTCATAATTACTTTATTATTATGTCACGTAATTTTAAACCTGAGTCAAAAATCTATTTCTCTGGTAAGGGTAACTCTTTGTTAAAATTTAAACTACTTGTGCAAATTTCAATAAATCAAACCGTTGACGATCTCGGAATAATTGTTTTATGTTGTGTATTTAATGAACGTTGATCATTTGATCATTTTATTTGTCTTT
This sequence comes from Carcinoscorpius rotundicauda, assembly GCA_011833715.1. NCBI lineage: Eukaryota > Metazoa > Arthropoda > Merostomata > Xiphosura > Limulidae > Carcinoscorpius > Carcinoscorpius rotundicauda. The sequence continues at coordinate 109,345,409 of CM022393.1, forward strand.
GTTTAGGATTGTTTCATTTTTATAGCATATAAGTGTTCTTAAGTACAGAATATTGATTTTAAAGATGTATTTAATTGTCAGTTTGAGAACAAGCTTGAAAGAGATAAGAGACGAAAGTGTGATATGCAGGGATGCCATATATTTTATAGTTGGTTTTAATAATATTGAAAGATTTTGCTTAATTATTTTCTATAACACATCACTCAGAAAAACCATTGAAATTACGTTACTGTGTTTATTGTGTACAACAGATTATGTCTATTTTGCTTAAGAGAGATTGTGATAAATCTACTTTGAAAGGATCAAATGCTGCAACAGTCTTTGTTGGTTGAGAGGATGTTATGTGTCACAATTAACAAATGTTGTGGGAAAATGAAGAAATCAAAATTTTTTGTGTCGTTATGGAATCTCATTTCTTTTCAGATGGTAAAGCTAGCAATTAATATATTAATTCAGTGGTGGCTGTTGTCCAATTCTCTATTCAGATACGCACAGTGTTTTGATGTAGAAATAAAAACATTAGATTTTTTAATATTGATTTAAATACTAAACTCTTCTCCATTAACACTTGCGCACTTGAGAATGATTGCACCAGTGATGCAATACCTGTTTTAAAATATTCTTTCTTCTCTATAATTTGTAACTTGTAATAAAAAAGATTGTTTTCATCATTGACTATCAAACCTGCATAATATATTTATTCCTAAGGTAACTTAAAACAAATAAATTTTCAATTTCAGATTACATTCAAATGTCCTAATAAACCACTGTTATAAAGCGGAGATATCTAACAACATTTACGTAAAAATTATTTTACTTAAGTGTACCATACAAATACTTTATCATGTGTGTATATTTTTGCTAGAGAAATGACGATTCCTGAATGTAATGAAACTCGTTGTTTACTAAGTTTTAATCCCAGTTTAATAGAGGTGTACATTTATATTTGTTCCAGTGTTTCTCCTTACTTATCAGCTGCTGATTTATATAACGCTATTATTTTATAAGGTTATATCATTAGAGATATTGTAACCCACAACAAGTGAAATTATTGTGCAATTCTATTTAAATTTTACCACCCGTTGATGCAAAGAAAAGAACGAAACGTAATATTTTTAATAATCTTTCAAACACGTTTAATTACACTGCACAACTCTAAAGTTACATGAATAATAGAGTAGTGGTGAGACATAAAGAAGTAATTGAAGTTTGTTTGTTTTCGAATTTCGCCCAAACCTACTCAATGACTATCTGAGCTAGCCGTCCCTAATTTAGCAGTGTAAGACTAGAGGGAAAACAGTCAATCATTACCACTTAACGCCAACTCTTGGGCTACTATTTTACCAATGAATAGTGGAATTGACCGTCACATTATAACGCCTCCACGGCTGACAAGAAAAGCATGTTTGATGCGACGTGGATGCGAACCCGCGACCCTCTTATTAGGAGTCGCTAGCCATAACCCCTCTAGCCATGGCGGGCCGAAGTAATCGAATAATGTAATTTAGTAATATGTGCGTATATGATTGTATTTATCGTTACTTCTGTTAATATTTATTCATTAATCTTTAATTCAGCATAAAATATCTTTCACAAGAATTCGAGGCAAACTTTATGAAAAAAAAAGATACTGATATCATCTAAAGAGTAAGATTATATAGACTTAATATTATTCTATATAAAGAAATCAATATGGCATTATTTGCGAAGAGATAGCACTAAGAAACCATTATGTAGCTTTGAGCTTAACTTTAAAATAAATTATTTAAACTGACCAACGCGACTAGAAAACACTATGATTTCTTCTTTTTTTTTGTTTTAGAGTCAAGTCACAATACTTGAAATCAAGCCACATTATAAGTATGTATACTTAAAACTGATCCACTGGAAGAGAAAAGACATTTTGAAAGAAGACTCTACCAATATATCGATTGAATAATATTAATTTCTTTGAAAATTATTGGTGCTTATTTGTGTTATTTTGTGTTAAGTTCAGTATGCTCTAAATTTCTTAATTGCAAAAAAATTGTACAGGGCGTAATTGTTATTTATATAATAGAATGCCACAGAATGATAGTTTTATTTCCATTCAATAAGATCCTAATTTTATTTTGCATAAGTAACATTTGTTCTTAATTACACTAAATAATTTGATAAAAAAGACAAAAGACACTGAATCAATTTATATTATTGTAATAGTGAAACATGTCGCTTATTTAAATTCTTGCTTGTGTACAAAACTAACAACGATTCATCAACAAACTTTAAAAGTTATTGTTCTGCAATAGGTACACATCGTTATTTTGCTTAATTAAACAATACAGCAAGCAAGAGAAAAACACAAAATAAAACTAGAGTTTAAATTAAAATACGAGGACTTTTAAACGTACTTTACAAAGAGAAGCATCTTCTAATAACCGTATTTGTTAACACATTGTTTCGTGCCATTAAAATATCACCATACATGCTGTTTTATATATATTGAAATATTAAAAGCCATAAGATATATTGTTTCGTCCCATGAAAATCTAACAACTCGTGTTTTTAATATCTATTGAAATATTATTATTCTTAAAATTAAATTCTCCCTGTATATATATATATATATATATATATTAAAAGAATCAACATAAATTTTATTTTATATCTATTAAGCCAGCTACACTTCTATGTCTGTTAAAACAAAAACACTTCTTCACCTTTGTGCTTATTAAAACATCATCACACAATTAACATCTGTTGGTTCTCATCTATTAAAACTTTGTCATTCACATAGTTTATAAACATTAAAATTGTATCACACGTGTACATATATATTTATTTGTAAAGACGTGAGAGGTGCAATTCATTTTATTAATACAAATAATAATCTATAAGTGTCTTGATAAAAGTATCTTATGTTATCAAATTTTGAAAAAAAAAACGTAAAGCTTAATAATATTTAGAATAAAATACTTTCGTTTTTACATAATATCGAGTCAAGGTGAACATTCTGCTTCCAGCTGTTTTTCTCACATTCGTGTCCACACACATCCAGACAGAATTCACCGAGCAAGAACGTATGCCAGTTGGATTCCACAGTCAACATGGTTATTAATTTACAACCAAAAACGTAATAAGTTTAACGACTATAAATTGGATGCAGATTATAAAAAACATGTATGAAAGAGCTTACATTTTAACACAGAAATTTCCTCGGACTTGATATTCTCAATAACTTTGATAGTAGTCATCAAAACCTGCACTCGGATAGTTACAAAAATATTTAAATAAAGATAAAATAATAAAAAAAAACTTTTATTAACATGAAGTGAAGAATAATCTAGAAGGAAAGTATATAACCAAAATCACTGCAATTAAAACACAAAATATTACATTGTTCTATGAATACATTAGTGCCAGTCACAAGCATTATAATTATTTTTAGAGTATTTCTCTTATACGTACTTAATACCGTGATAATATTACTTAGTAAATGTTTTAAACAATAAAAGTGGAAGTTTTTTGCCCGTAGGAACGTGTTACACTTTGAATTTGATAACGCATAATCCACTATTTCAGAAATAAAAGCTTCAAGACAGCTTGACTGAGTATAATAAAAATTATTTTATTGTACATATACAACGTTTGTGCAAAGTTATGTCATCTTCAGGCATGAGTAATTTACAGAAACACGTGAATATATATATATATATAACATGGAACAAAGAGGTCACATGACCGGATATTGTTTCACAGCCTATTACAGGTATCTTGCTAAAACAAATATTTGAATTTGTAATTTGTTATTAATCGTATATTACTTGAAGATGACTCATTCCTCCAGGCTGAAAAGTTTCAATTTTTATTGTTTTAAAAAATGTTTCTTCTACAGAGGGGACGACAAAACTAAACCTGACCATCCAGTGTGTCTTCATTTCTTAGTACTTCTATATACTTTTAGATATACAGTAAGATATAACTTTTCGTAGTTTATAATTCACAAAATAATGTAAAAACTTTGAGCTGTTTCAAAAGTAAATTAAAGAGCAAAGCATAAGCAAATTAAATGTGGTTTCACTATGGTTGCTATTAAAATTAGGTTTCTATATAGACGTATTTTGAATAATTGTGTCATTTTATTAGTAATAAAGATTGCTAAAGTAATGCAGTAAAGACCAATAGTGAAATGTTATCAAAACAATTATATAAGGACGATAGTTGTCCACAAAACAATTGATAAAAAGACCAAAACACAGTGTGTGAGAAATATTTTACGGCTTATTGAGAAAATTAAAAAAAAACCTTGTGAAACCATTAACTATTATTACATTTTTATTTCCTATTTTATAATTAATAGAACATTTCATTTGCTAAGATAAATCAAATTTTACAAATTGAAATAAACACAGCATTTCCACTCATTTCCTCATAATAAAGTATTTATGGTTCGTTGTTGCATTCCTTTAGGGGATAATAATGGCTAAAACCACTCCAATAACTTAAGGAAGTTTCAGTATGATCGTTCACATTAAGATAGCAATCGTTGTTAGTGAATATATCTATTGACTTACAACCACTTGTTTGTAGACACCACCTCAGACAATCTTCTGGAGAGGCAACATTTTTGGAAGTGATATCTCCACCCAGGGTACAATAGTTAAGGGTGATATTATAATGAACTGAAATAAGACATAAGCATATATGTGTAGGTAAAAATAAATGAATATTCTTTTAAATCCAATTTAAATTTTTATATCACCAATTGATTTATAACAATAAAATTATTTCATACATTTATTCGTGAAGAATCGACATTCTTGTGTACATTGTTTTACTTGTATTTAAATGGTACTTATAGTTATGTAAGGTACTAATAGACATTGTGTTTACTTTAGAGTTTAGTGTTGCAATAACATTTCATAAATTTCAAAATATATTTAATGCACTATTACTTTATCAATATTTGTAAATAATTACAATAATAATGATACTTTCCAACAATGAGATTTAGTTCATTTATAATGACATAAAGAAAGCCAAAGTAAATTGAAAACTGATGATAAAAGTAAAGATCAAGCTTGTTTTTAGAAAAACCAAAACCAAAAGTATGTTAGTTTGATGCGTCCTCCAAACTATAGTTATAAGAACTCATGAATCATCCGTTTGCTATTCTCAGCTTCAATAATCTTGTCCATTGTGTTTTGCAGATGTACATCATAAACTACTATCACTAGACCACAAATCTCAGATACTCAGTTTAAGACGTTCAATACAAAGATGACGCTGAAATTAAGAGAATACAGAACTGGATTTTAAGAAGGCAATAAGTTGTTCAGAAACTAAAACCTTTTCAACAAGTACGTTGAAAAGTACTGTACTTCTAGCACTGAATACCATTGAAGTCTAGTAGAATTGTATGAAAAGGTTTTCTAATAAAGTCGCTTTAAAACACTTTGAACGCACGATAATAAACTGTTGAGCTACTCTTTAAGAATTAATAATGAAATTGACCATCACAGGTGTTGTTACCGAAGCCACTAGAATAACCCATTTAGCAATGGTTACTTTAGGTTTCTAGGTATATTACAATTCCAATTTTGTTTAGTTAATTCTTTACACTAAGAGTTGCAACAAGCAAAATTAAAATTACCAAACATGACATACACTGGTAGTGAATGTTATATAAACACGTTAGAAACTTGAAGGTTAATATTCTATGGAAAAGCACTCATGCAAAATGAAAAGTATTGATACAGTCAGATAAATAAGACTTACGCTCCTCGCATCTTCTTCCACACCAACCCTGTGAACAATCGCATTTGTACTGTTCAATGTGTCTTTGTCTATCTTGGCATGTTCCTCCATTTTTACATGGGTTGTCTGCGCACGTTATCTGTTGATTAATAAAATAATAACAGATAAATTGTAACGCATTATTTCTCACCTTTGATTTTTGCAAACGAAACGTAACTTTTTGAAAATGTTCTCAGCAGGTTACAAATGGCAATATGATTAATCTTAAGACACATTACATCGCTCTAGTAAAACAGTAAACAAAACAACTTCTTTACATTGTTATAATTACAATGAAAAAAAAAAGACACGGAAATCCATTTTCTCTTCGAATAATGCCAACTGCATCATTCAAAATTAATAAAAATAATTTTATACCTTTAAGGTTTTGTAAATCAAAATGTTTTAACATTATTTTATAAATTTGCAAGTCATTGCATTAGGATGACGGAAACCACTTAATTTATTCTACTCCTACTAATTATATATTTCAGTGGAATATTTTTTTTCATAGGAATAGAAATATTTTAAAGTTGAAACACCACAGATGATTTCTAATTTACTTTGGTTTATTTCGTTCTTTATGATGGTTCGTTTGTTTGTTTTTGAATTTCGCATAAAGCTACTCGAGGACTATCTGTGATAGCCGTCCATAATTTAGCAGAAAGCCTAGAAAGAAGGCAGCTAGTCATCACCACCCATCACCAACTCTTGGGCTACTCTTTTACCAAAGAATAGTGGGATTGACTGTAACATTATAACGTTTCCAAGGTTGAAAGGGCGAGCATGTTTGGCGTGAAGGGGATGCGAACACGTGACCCTCATCTTTCTGATGGTAAGGAACTAAAACCCAGGTCCGGTGTGGCCAGATGGATAAATGACTCGACTCGTAATCTGAGGGTTGCAGATTCGAATCCCTGTCACATCAAACTTTTTGAAAATGTTCTCAGCAGGTTACGAATGGCAATATGATTAATCTTAAGACACATTACATCGCTCTAGTAAAACAGTAAACAAAACAACTAAACCATACACTAATTTGAAGGTTAATATTCTATGGAAAAGCACTCATGCAAAATGAAAAGTATTGATACAGTCAGATAAATAAGACTGTATCTTATTTATCAGACCACAGTCTGATGGTTATAATATTGATATTATAACCACCCTTTTAGCCGTGGGGTGGTTATAATAAGCGGTGAATCCCCCTATTCGTTGGTAAAAGAGCTGGTGGTGGGTGGTGATGACAAGTTGTTTTCTCTCTAGTCTTACACTGCAAAATTAGGGACGGCTAGCGCAGATAGCCCTCGTGTAGCTTTTCTCGAAATTTAGACCGAAGTAAAAAAACATTGTAAAATATTTCTCTAACATTTCCAGGATGTCAGGTTACATGTTTTTATATTGAATTTTTCTCACTTAAATTTAAGATACAACAGTTTTAATAAACAAGCTGTTGTGCACACCTTACCCTATTTAATAATAAACTTTAAGCACGCAAGTTACTTGTACAAACATTTCTTATTTTTACTGTTTTAAAATGTAAGCTTGTCAAATGTCCAATGATATTAATTTATACTGATGACTACCAGATATTTCGTTATTCGCAATACAACAGGCTATAGAAATTTTTATATAAAAAGAATAATTCCAAACACGGATACCATATCCAAAACTATCAAATATTGGTTTGTTTTGAATTTCGCGCAAAGTTACTCCAGGGATATCTGTTCTAGCCGTTCCTAAGTTAGCAGTGTAAGACGAGAGGGAAAGCAGCTAGTCATTTCCACCCACCGCCAATTCTTAGGCTACTGCTTTTTCCAACAAATAGTAAGATTGATCTTTACATTATAATGTCCCCACGGCTAAAATGGCGACTGTGTTTGGTGTGAACAGAGATTCGAACCCGAGACCGTCGGATTACGATTTGATTGCCTTAACCATCTGGCCATGCTGGGCTTTCATTACATCTAAGAGCATAGTTTAATATACTTTATTTAGTGTGTTGCCATCACATGCTGTGTTATACTCGTATTAACAGTTCCATTTTTGTAGAAACAATATTCTTTTGTTGGCAACAAACTAATAATGACCACTAAAATGTCCTAATCTTATTTTTAAATTTGAGGAAAAACGCATGTGACAATCTATATCTATTCTGCTAGCCTCATAGTGCCCAATGGTATGTCTGCGATCTTAAAACGCTAAAATCTGGGTTTCGATACGCTTGGTGGGAGATCACAGAAAGTTTATTGTGTAACTTTGTGCTTAATTCAAAAAGAAGTGTTCTGATAATCTTTATCAACTGGTTTTAATGTCTAAATAATTTCTACTACCAAATAATAAACTGGTGAATAGTGGATGTTTAAACATGTTCTTAGATGTGCTGTATGAAGATGTCACTTACTTAAATAAGTGCAAAGTATTTTGATAAATCGTAGAATATGGAGACGTTTCCTTGATACTGGTAAAAGTACTTATGCATGATTTCGTTGGCTGGACATTTCATATGGGCAGTGAAATATCATGTTAAATACAGTTTATTCTAAAAATATTCGGAATAAAGCTTTCAAAATTAAAATATAACTGTAAATTATTTCTTATAGTAAACTTCACATTGAAATTTAGTGTTAGTATTATAAGTGAAAATGCCTGAAGAAAAGGGGGTTTATAATTTTACTAATGTGTTCCACAGCAAGTGATGCAGTTGAAACAATAGTACCTATAAAGTTACTTATGTACGATGGTTTTAGAGTCGCAATCCGAGGATCGCGGGTTCGAATCCCACTTACGTCAAACGTGTTCACCCTTTTAGCCAAAGAAGAGTTCTAATATAAAGATTAACCCTACTGTTTGTTGGTAAAAGAGTAACTAAAGATTTGGCGGTGAGTGGTGACGACCAGGTGTCTTATCTCTATTCTTACATTACTAAATTAGGAATTCGGAATTACATCACAAAATTCCTTTTTATATTCATAGGTATTGTAGCTCATTCCTCAACATGTATTCCTACAGCGCAATCTTTTTGGGTCCAATGTATCAGCACTGTATGGTTTCACTGTATTGGTGTCGGTCATCTGTTCCAGAGATCGCGTTATCTGGTTAGCAGTAGCATTCCTAAAATAACAGTGCTTAATCCTAAGTTTGAGTAAGCAGTCTAAATCCTGTAAATGGCAGTTCTAATAATAATAACAATTGGAGAACGCATTTATTTGATTGCTTAAATCTCAACGCTTTAGCCAGAAGGAATTTATTATTAGCTCACAAGATAAATATAAAAACATTGCAAACCTATGGTGTAAAATACAAGGCAATGACACAGACGTTTTCAGTACGTAGGATTTATTTGTATCATTGTTGACCATTCTATATCTGAATAATTTTACACAGGAAAATTAAAAACACGTTTAATGTATGCACTAAAAAATTACCCGTTTAAACCACACTGAATATCCTTCTGCTACTATTGTCTGGTTGTCAGGCCACATCAATAGTTGACATTCCTGGGTGTCTGGATTGTAATTAAAGCCCTGGCAGTCACTTCTTCTGTTACAGCGAATTCCACAATTCCGATGTCGTGGAGCTTGAGTTGTGTGTACAATTTGGGTTATTTGCTTTCTGTCGTTTTTATCTTCGAAATAAAATTCCGAGTTAAATTGTAGACAACTTACTAATACTAGATAGCTGGTGAAAAATAAACTTATCATTAGTAGAGAAGTAACTGAAGACATGGCTAATGTTCGAAAAAAAACGAGTTAGGTACTAATCTATTTTGCATTTATACAGAAATACCTCCTTTACAACTGGTTACATTTTAAAAAATGTCAAGTATTCGATTTCATGTCCACGTACAGACCTATCAGGCTGATTTGCTGCTCCTAGATGGCAGCCAATTAGAACAAACAGGGAGGGTTTAGTCACGCAAGATCTCGGTTTAACCACTAAGATTGTGATCTATGTACAACTCACATGTTTTTGTTACTAATATCATGAAAAATTGTGCTTAATATGACACTCCAGAAAGTTGTTGTTCAAAACTTTGCTCAAGCCGTATCTAGTTTTGTTTAGAGCCCAAGCTGTATTTAGTTTTGAACTGATAAAAAAAATAGGAATGTAGTTAGCGAACAACACCCTCCACCAACTTTTTGGCTAATCTTGTCTGATCGAACAAAAGTATTTAAAGTTATACTTGTGTACACACGCAGAAAAGCGCGGTGTACGTTTTGTAAGCAACAAAACGTCAATCTTCGGATTTCTAGTTCGTTCAAGTTGTTCTCTAGACTAAGGTCCACCATGGCCAGGTGGTGAAGGCGCGGCCCGGCAGGGCCAAGCACGTTAAGTCGTTCGACTCGTAATCCAAGGGTCGTGGGGTTCGAATCCCGGTCGCACCAAACATGCTCGCCCTTTCAGCCGTGGGAGCGTTATAATGTGACGATCAATTCCACTCTCCATTGGTAAAAGAGTAGCCCAAGAGTTGGCGGTGGGTGGTGATGAGTAACTGATGAGTTTGATAGAGTACAAAAAGAAAACCTTATGATAAATAAAATTAGTCATTATAAAGGTTTTAGATCTAATTTCCACTGAAATGTATTTTTTAAAATTAGATACATTACTTTATAAATCGAGGACTAAGCATTTGTTTTAAAATAACATTACTCGAACTGGTAAGTAGTCCAGCTCATCAGCGTGATTTTAGGACTAATTTGTAATAAGCACAGTAAGTATTCAAAATATATTAGCGTCTAAACACAGAAGAGACTAAATAGATGCTATGTACTGTCTACTTTTATATATGCAGGTAAAACGAGGACAGTTGGTAAGAATAATTAAGATGATCAATGCATTTGAAATATGGATGTTCAAGAAAATGCTGAGAATGTTTAACAAAGACAGTCACCAATGAAGAGGTTTTTAGAAGGATCAAAGCTAGAAGATAGTTACTTAATACATTAAACCAATGAAAGTGTAGATATTATGGTCAAGTGATTAGAGAGCAGACGATATAGAGTACATAATTGGAATGAAAGACTAATGGAAAGAGACTAATAAGGAAGTGAAGGAAAGACATACGTGAATGGGTACAACTGGACTATTCAGGATGCGATAGAATGGCATAAAAAAGGAAGATATGGCAAACTTTCAGTGAAAGGATGCCAACTCCAAACCAGAAGATACAGTAAATATTAATATATATATTTATAAATTAATATATGCATAAATTGTATAGTTTGTATGCAGTTAAACACAATCCTACAGGAAGGCCTATCTATGCTTTGCCTACCAAGGGCATCGAAACCCGGTTTTTAGTGTTGTTAATATGCAAACAATACAATGTGCCACATCAGGGGATATATATACACAATACAATACAATCAATATTAGTTTATAAATTGTATATATAAGAATGTATTAAATCGAACAAAAGATCTGTTTATGCGCTTATTTACGAATGTGTGTAAGTGTATTAAACAATCAAAATAACTTAATATGTAGTTTTTTGTTTATTTTCGTACTGATTTTGCAGCATCTAGGTTTTATTTTTCTGTCACTATACATAATTAAATGTTTATTTTAACCTCATAATTTCCTGCTTACTTTTGCTTATCACAATACCTATCACTCTTATGAATCACTCAAATGCCCCTATGTACGGAATGTGATTTATTATATTATTTTAATTTTTACATAATATATAGTGAAATCAGGAAGCTCACATTAATCACTGATTAACGTTTAGAACGAAAAATATTAAATTTCCTGGAATTGCCATCTGGTTAGGTCGCTCGATTTGTAACACTTGAGTTGAAAGTTCGAATCACCGTCACAGAACATTCTTTACCTTTCGGGTTGCTAACTTAACTTATCAGAGCACCTGATTCCAAAAATGGATTGAACAGTTTAGCAAAGCGTTATATAATGACTAAATTTAGGTCAGTTGTATTTAAATATAAGTCGGTTCAACAGAGGAGAATCGTTGTAAAAATTTTATGATCATATACAAACTCCTATGAGATTAAAGTAAATGCCTTTTAATATACTAAGACAGCTAATTGGGCGGTAACATACTTGATTCTTCGGCGTTTCATAAATTTTACTTATTGTAATGAATATTTAAATTACACTATGTAACATAAATTCTGTTCCTGGATAGTATGTGTTATTTCTTAGTTGCTTATGATGTAAAAATACAGAAAATGGCTATTATTCCCTTTAAACTTTCTTTTGTGATCTGGATAATGAAATTTAGAAATTAACCTATTTTATATTTAAAAATGGACAAATTTGCACATTTTTGTCCGCATAACGTCTGAATAAAACAACATATAAATCAAGATTTACATGTATTTATACTAAAGTTATACAAAAATGTTTAGAAGTGAGTGGTGTTTTGAAATTTGCGACTGTAGTGTAAATCACTTTCACGTATTAGTACCCAAATATAGTCTTTTATCATGTTTTCGTCAAACGCTCCTTAGTAGCGGTGTTCAAAGTCCAGTATATCTTGGTGGAAGCGCTCGTCTAGCTCCTTTGTGTTTGCTTCTGTGTTCTCCTTGGATTTATCAAGATGAACGCCAAGGATATGGACTTTCACGGACATTTTGCAGCCCATTTTGCCGTAGTTCTTCACCAGAGCTCCAACCAGTTACACGTATTCTTTCATAGATTTTTTTAGGCAGAGTATTCATGGCGAAACTTTCTAGGATGGACGGCAACTGCCAGTTGTGAAGATATAGGTGTAGAGGAGTTGAATATGAAAGGTAGAAAACTTTTAAAACGTTATCCTCTCTGCTTGTGTCTCCACAACAGGCAGTTGTTGTTCATTCAACAAAGTTTTATCAGTTCCACATAATTTTCAGCCTTGTGATTGCCAAAGAATCCCCAAACCACTGTGACAAAGCTGCCTCAAGCTTTTTTCTTTCCTATTGAGCTTCTTTGGGAATTATGCACACTCCAGGATCTTCTTTATTTATGGTCCAACAAAGACACCAGCTTTGACCTTTGCTTCAGACAGATTAGGGAAAAAGTCTCGAAGGTACTTGAAGGTTGCAGACTCTTTATCAAGAGCTGTGACAAATTGTTTCACAAGACCTAATTTTATGTGCAATTGTAGAAACAACACTTTCTGGAGGTCCACTGGTGGCTCACACTTGATATTGTGCCTCCATATAGAGAACTCGGTTCAGTTTGGCCAGTGCTTCCTGTTGTAGTACACTGCGGTGTTCCTGCTGTTCCAAAGACAAAGATAACAGGGAAACTTGGTGAAGCCTCCTTGGAGACACATCAGGAATGCCACCATTTTGAAGTCTCCAATAACCTTCCAGCCATACTCCTCATACATCAAGGCTTCTAGCAACATTTTGACGCTATAGTGTTCTTTTAAGCTCACCAAAAGATATTTAAGTTTTGAAAGATCTAAACTTTGTATAATATAAAATCTAACTATTCAAGCAAGCAAAAATTGTTCATCTTACCTTCTAGAATTCTTTGTAGTGCTTGCAGGTAAAATGAGGTGCCAAGGGTTTGTCTTGATCCCTGCCGAAATATGCCTTGTAGCAGATGCTGCCACAGAGTACCTTTTTGCTCTTGTCTTGATAAATTGGCCACATACATTGCAGAATGCGTCTGAAAAATGCTTGCTGCTTTTTGTTGCCACATCTGATAATATCAGGTAGGTCTATCTGTTCAGTTAGGCAGCTAGAACTAAATTGAAGTGGTGAGTGGTGAGCCCATGTATATACATTACTACGGAAAGTTCCTAGAAAATTCTTAAAGGTTCGTGAAAATTCTCTATCAGCTACTCAGCATTGAATCTTCCCAGAATGTTCTGAAAAATTTGAAAGATTCATTACTCAAGTTACAAAAGCAAAGTTTGAAGAAAAAATAGGTCTTTTCCATTTAGTTTATGAAAAATCAATTGGAAAATAACACTTTCTGCTAAGTAACAAGAAAAAATAAAAATTTTGTTGCATAATGAGTATTAATAAAACAAGGTAGTTATGCCAAAACAAATGGAAACATTAAACATGTATGTTTAAAACAACAAACTTCCAACATCTGGGGGTTCAACGTAATGCAATGAGAAAGTTACATATTATAATTTAAACTGGGATAACTCCTGCGTATTTTAATATACGTGATTTAATATGAAGAAGAGTACAGAATCCATTAATATAGCGAAGATATTTTCATAGGAACCCTTACGTATAAACGGATGAAGAACCATTTTTATCGAACGTATTTTTATACAAGAATGTAAAGAAACTTGCTGATAGAACTAACGAAATTTAGTTGTAATGTATAACACAGCTTCTTAAATAAAACAGGATCAATATCTTATAGGAATGGTAGCTTGATTTGGGTTAAAAATTCTAAATATATTTTCATTTTGACGGAAACATTATGATTTACCATATGTATTCTACTTAGATTCCTATAATTAGCACTGTGTAGTGCTTTTAACTGGCCCTCCAGTGGCTCAGCGGTATGTCTGTGGACTAACACGCTAAAATCCGGGTTTCGATACCCGTGGTGGGCAGAGCACAGATAGCCTATTGTGTAGCTTTGTGTTTAATTCAAAACAAACAAAAGCTTTTAACTGTTGATAGTTAATTGAATTCTATAAATAAGACAGATGTAATACCTCTTGTTAATAGTTTAAAATAACTATCTAGTTTCTTTAATTAAAGTGTGTAAAATCTAACATTTTACACAAATCAAAGGTGCACCCAGAAAACATGTGCTTCAATTTTCATGATAAACAACTATAACTAAACCAACTGCCACGTTATAACAAATTTTCCATTCACAAACTAATTATATACTGGCACCTACATAGAAAATAAATCCAACAAGGGTAGAAACCAAAATTAATTATATGAAAGGGTGAACCATTTCAAAAAATATTGCTAACTTATTTGTTTCAGGCAAATTTCAGATTAGCGAAATAATGTTCATATTTTACTAAAATAATTATACAAAACAATCCATCTCACCTGATGGCTCATCAGTAAGATTGAAGCATTGTAATGTTAAAACTGAGGTTGAATCTTTTCTATTGGCATAATGAAATCACATGTAAACTGGCTTCATTAAGAAACCTGACTTTCTTCCTTGCTTACTCGTGTTATGTTTTTCTTACTTGTGTGTCTTTCTATTTAATGACAAAATTTGCTAAAATATCTGTTTTATGAACTTTACTTTTCGAATTTCTATAGTTTTGAGAACACCTTGGAAAAACATGGACCACGTCTCAAAAAGCTTTAGAAAATAATAATATATAAGTTTAGTATCAGTAACAGTGTTATATTACCAGAAAAAAACATTGTTATATTACCAGACAAAAACATTGTTATATTACCAGAAAAAAAACTAAAGTTTCGTTATTTGTATACTTAATGGTTTTGATTATTTTACTCGATAACACAGAACTGAGAATTAAAATTTTATAAAAGTTCTTTTACTTTTAATAACAGATTTTCCATAACTCAGCTACGCAGATTTAGAAAATAATAATCCTTTTTTTCTGTCTCGTAAGGATGTTTTACAAATAACGGAGAAAAAACTCTTACACACATCAAATTATTATTTAGTGTACTACAGTGAACATTTTTAAAATTATTACACATGTTTCTCGTAACTTCTAGAACAATCGATAAGACCCTCATGTCTCGATTAGTCTAGACTTCTAGAGAAATCTATAACCAGTGATTGTTAACATTTTAAGCATAACAAAATGTAACCCGATCTCAATGAAAATGATTTACTTTTGTAAAAGTTCATTGGACGTTTTATGAGGAATCTGTATGTGATTGAAAACAAATGAGTGTAATATGCCGATTCAACATAAATGAATTACTGTAGAACATGTAAAAATTTCAAGACAATAAACCTTCCCAGGCCTTTGTAATAGAACTGTACATTTGATGATATAATTTGAGTCATCGTGAATATATCGATATGATAAAAACAAATAAAAGAATTGAATGAAAATTATAAAAATCGCTTTTAAGAATAATTTCCTGAATTTGCTTTGCGCTCGCTTCGAGGAAACCCTTCTTTGTCACTGAACTTGCTCGTGAAGTAGGACTGATTTACTGGTTATCAGTACTATTTGACATCTAAGCAGGTCCCAGTAAACCAACAGTAAAAGGTGGAAACTGTGGCTAATACTCTGGAAGACTAACAGAACTTAGGCTTTTTCACTGATTTGGGGAAACAAAGTGGACCTCTTACACTAAAACATTTGATGGTCAACTCAACTTTCTTGAGAAAAGGTGTAGCTCGGTTTATACTTGTGTATGTACTGGATACTGACTTTATTCTGACAAAGTACAGATGTTTTTTTATATATGTAAAAACAGATGGTATAGGTTGAGAAAAATGTTTTATGTAGAGGAGCAAACAACGTTTTGACCTTCTTCGGTCATTGTTAGGTTAAAAAAAAAGAGGTAACTGTTCGATAGCTGACCACGTGTTTGAAGGGGGTTGTGTAATTGAGTGTAGGAATGTAGATGGCGTGCTTAGATGTTGATTATATTTATTAATATAGGTATAAATGTGTTCCTTTATAGTGGTTTATTTTGGGCTTGAGTTGTTGTACAAGTAAGACTTATTTAACTTTGCGTTTGTTTATGTTTTTTTTTATTTAGTATTTGTGTGTTTTTATGGTTATGTTGTGATTATTTGATTTGCAGCATTCGAAAAGGTGTGAAGGTGACTTTTTGTGTTTTTTTAATCTGGTTTTCATTTTTCTACTTGTTTCTCCAAGTCGAGGCAGTTACCACATTGTATTTTATAAATAATATTGGTGTGGTGTTTATATATATATTTTTCTCTATAAGCAGGTTTTCTCGTCATCACGGATATACATTTTTTGTGTGTATTAATCTTGTCTGTATCTTATAATCCATAAACTCAATCCATATTAACATTTATATATCTCAGGACGACTGGTATTGGTATTAACTTTTTTACCAAAATAAACCAGAGAACAATGTTTAGCTTAATCTGAAGATGACCTAAGAAGGTTGAAACGTTGTTCTGTGCTTTAATTTGGTAAAACTGTTAATACCCATACCAGCCGTCCTGAAATACATTTTTACTTCCAGTGGGTTTCTCGTTATCACGAGTATTAGCATTTAAGTAACTTCTAAATTCAAATTTCCAATTATCTGAAACTGTAATACGTAATGTGCATAACAGAATAAATAAGAGACTCATCCAAAACAAATTATCATACATAATAGTAGTAATGACATCTAGAGAAACAGAACGGGGATTTACTGGTTATGTGCCATGTATGCTTATGCTCAGGTTAGAAATCTTTCTTATTACATTAAAAATGGTCCTTCTATGAAAAGACAACCTACAACGTCCAGAGAAGTATAAGAAATCGCTAAGGTTTATAATAGTCATTGTGCACAAGTTTCCCTAACAATAACTAGAAAAAGCTGCTTGAAGACCGAAAAAAGTGTTATGATCAAATGATTAAAAAACAAGTTTAATTGTGGTGTTTGAGCCTTGTTGTGTTATGTAACTAGCAGGAAAGAAACAACATGTTTGCAGCTGAACTTGTCTGTACGTTATAGTCCAACAAACTTGTCTATTAAGATATGGATTACACTGGCTTATAAGGTGTAAAAAATCATGCCTACAAAAGATTGATAACTTTTTTGTACATTACAGATGGTAGTTTTGTACATCTGCTTTACAAGGAGTCTAGGGGTAAGATAAATGTACCAGAAGACGACTAGGATGTCATCTTAAGTCACAATGAGTCACCAGTCGAGGAGGACTGTTCCTGATAAATCAGGTAAAAGGATGCTTGAGAAAAATGTCAGCCATTGTCTAATCTGGAATCGATATTGGTGGAAATGATTGATCATCAAACCTAAAGTAGCTAGAATGTTGAAAGACTAAAAGTATGACATTCTTTGCTCTCCAAGTTATCGAGTGGTAGTGAAAAGCAACGTATGGTATATTTTGTAAGGTACTTAAAGGATTTAAGTGTGTATCAACCCTTGCTATCTGAACTTCTTGTGTGATGACATGAGATAATGTGTAATGTTACTTTGCGTGGTTTCCAGTCAATCAGGAATTAGGACATTTATTTGGGTAAATGACTGATAACTGAAAGTGCCTCGCTTCTAGTCTAATTAATCTGTTTGATTTTTTTAAAAATATAATGTTTGGAAAAGAAACTAAGATAGCTTTGTTCAACACAATGATATAACCTACTTTTTTTGACTACTACTTGTCTTTGAGAACTCTAAGAAGTATACTTATCTGGGAAGTGTGCCAATTCTACAAACAGCGATGAGATTGTGTTACTTGTGAGTGTATATCAAATAACAGTTGTAACAGTCTGAATTCTAATGTTGGAACTGGACTTTTATCTAAAATTCCTTGTTTAGTTCAAATCCTTACAGCAGTTATTTGTTTCATGAAGTCTGAAATAAAAATGATTTGTGTTGATACTTTTGAATGACATTACCATTGCTACTGTGTGTAGCTATGGAAGGTAATTCAAAACTGTTAATAATGTGATTCATGCAGTTAGAAGTTCGCTATTTAAACTACTAGTGTTTAATGATGTGTACTAGTAGTGTAGTTATTTTGTGATATACATATATCAAATTACTGATTTGGGGTCTAATGTGCACATATGAACAGTGCATAGAAGCCATTCATAAGTACGCTATAGCACAAATAATGTTAATGTAGCCTGAGAACAAGATGATAGTAGCAAAAAGACACTCGGTGTAGTTCAAACGAGTATTTTTACTGTATGAAAGGAGTTTGGACTTTTTCAATGTAAAACTTCTTCAGTTATTTAATAACAAATATTATACAAAGATAATGTAAGGTAATACATGTTATTCTCAAGTTTCTCAATGACTAACAATAATACAAATATACTGATTAACGTTTAACAAGGAAAATACTGAACTGAATAATTTGTTTATAAATAGATTAGCAGCAATACTTACAGTGAAAATATTCTTATTTTAATAATTACAATGGTTCAGGTCATAGTTTCAGGCCATCATAAGGTTAAAGCTACATTCAAAGAACCAATTGAATTCTACGTAAAATAAATAAGAGGTACACTGATAACAAATGATGATAGTTGTTATTGTTTTTTTACTCAAAAATACATTGAGACGTGAAACGTGTAAAAAATAAACTTAACAATGTTAATGTCACATGAATAAACAATACTTGATACTTACTCAAACTTGTTCGACAGCTGAATTTCATTAAGAGATTACTTTATATTCAAATTATTTTACTTGTTACCTAATAATAATGTTAAGTTATTTTAAACAATGTATTTATTTATTTATCCGGCACGTCAGCCTTCCAGAACATGAAAACCAAAAGAATTCAACTCATCCCTTTTATCACGAGGTGGGAAACGTCAGTGAGTGATAAAAGTTTGTTTGTTTTGAATTTTCGCGCAAAGCTGCACGAGGGTTATCTGCGCTAGTAATTCCTAATTTAACAGTGTAAGACTAGAGGGAAGGCAGCTAATCATCAACAACCACCGCAGCTCACGGGCTACTCTTTCACTATTGTATAATGGGATTGAGGTAACATTATAACACTCCCACGGCTAAAATGGCGAATATGTTGGGTGTGGTGGGGATTCGAATCCGCGGCCCTGAGATTCGGGATCTTGCACCCAAACAACCTGTCTAAGCCGGACCATCTTTGAGGGGAGAAAACTATAAAAAAAAGTTCGTGAATTTAGTAAATGAGAAATAAACTAGAAACTAACTTAGTAAAAAAAACGATGTGTAATGATAATGATGGAAAAATCAATTAATTAATTAATTAAATTTATTAAAAATCTAAGTAAAATAAATTAAGTAAGAAATAAAAATGAGAGTAGTTGTGTGGTGAAAAATAATTATACGTGAAAAATGAATTAAAAACTTGTCAAGATGTAAACTTGAAGCACGAGAAGTAAGTCAGTATCAGTAAAAGTGCGAAATAACATGAGAACAAGAATTAAGAAATTCATGTGAGGAGTATTTTAGTAGATAAAAACACCATCGTAACAGAACAAGTAGAGAAGGCTGAAATAATGACAAGTTATTATATTGCCTGGAAAGAATAACAGACAGTAAAATTAGAGCAAAATATTTCCAATGAGAGTTTAAATAAAAATAAATAGTTTATAAAAAATCCAATCATATAACAACATAGGGAAAAAGTTAAAGAGACAAAATAACTGATGAAACGCAGAGAGTTAATACAAATATTATACCAAAATCATAGTAAGATAATTGTAACAGTCATGACTAACAAAATCTGTGATACTTACATAGTGGATAACTGTCATGCTGTGCTACAAAACAAAGTAGAGGCGATAAAGTGATTGTCAGATATAAAAGATTGTTTAGCGCAGGCATTATACAGGGTGGTCGCTAGAAAAGCGGAAAATTTGAGGGTCAGATGAGATCATGAATAAAATGCGTGCTTACTCATTTCTATTTTGATTTCTTTACATCATGAATGAAATGCATGATTTTAATAATCTTGAGCATCTATGAGTGTAATATAACATATGCCTTTAAAAAACTTTGTAAAAGTTATTCTTTGTAAAAATAAATAGCTGTTTGACAAATTTTCCGCTTTTCTAGCGACCACCCTGTAGATTTATTTATTTTGTGAGTGAATATTTCATTTTTATTTAGTTTTTCTTAATAAGAGAGATAAATGCAGACGAATACTGGAAGTAGACGCATCTATACAAACACAGAAGATTATTGGATGTTGTGTTTGTAATTCATTGATGTTGAAGCTATCGAACGTTACGTGCAATCAACTGATATTAAGGGTATAGAGATTTCTAGAAGACCTAAGTGATACATATATATAAATAAAAGCAAGCAGATGAAAAAAAAGAGCAAAAGAGAGTGAAGTCAAGAGAAGGAAAAGTTTGGTTAAACTTTGTTAATCGTGGTGGAACTGAAAGTCTTAACGGTTTGTATGTTGGACTGAATTTCATAAGAGATATGAGGAATAAATCATATCTTCAAAATGTGTTTTAAAGTAAATGACTCAGCCCGAGATAATTATTAGAAATACGAAAAAATCAGACGATTTTTGATGTAGAGTTTACAACCGCGGTAAGTCAATGACAGCGAAAGTGAACTATGCACAAATAGTCTGATAATAAAATTAGAGAAAAGTCGTTCGGCTTGTCTACTGAATTCTAAAGCAATTGATAAAATTAAGTGGACTTCTGATAATAGTGAAAAACAAAAACTTTCTTTTGTTTTAAATTGCGAATAAAAGAATATCAAGGGACTTTATAAAATACAAATACAGAATAGTTTATACAATACAGAAAATAGGAAAAAGTTACAAACATTCACTACGTGAATAGTTATCTATCACGTTAAGCGAATCTGTTTGTTATAAGGCAACATAATATTCATATATAAGATGAAATAGACGACTCTAAATTTACTTATCTACGGATATTTTCAAAATGAATTTTTTTCTTGTTATGATTCATTTTATGTGCAAAACTACATCAGAGGTTACTTACGGGAAATCGAAACAAGCGTTTCAGAGCTGTGAATTTGTAAAGTTACTCTTGAAATATTGGGAGGTTCAAACGGAGTAGCCTTTTTTGGATAAACAAATACAACAGCTTTTTCAACCACAAATAATGTAGTATTAGTTGTATAAATTTTTAAAACCGAAAAGTAAAATATAAATATAAAATGGAAAATAAATAATATATTATGGAGATAAGTGTTGCTTATCAGGGCTGAATATATTTTATTAAAAGGACTTTGGAGCCTTATCACGTTGTTACAATCTGTTGACCACTGAAATTCCATTTCAAAATTCTCTGCAGAAAGTCTCATGTCCAAAGGACAATATTCCTTCCTTCAGGCTCAAAATGATCCAACTATTACAGGATGACGACTTTTCAACAGTCTAAGAGCACATACATCCGACGACTTGATGGAAATGTTTTTGTATGAAAAGGTATCAATACCGGAGTCCTTTTCAATCTGCTTGATAGGTGTGTCAGTTAAACAGTTATGTTGAGGAAGTAACTTAGGTGCATATGATTCATGTTGCTTTTTCTGTACGGAGATGACTCTTTATTGTGTTGGATACTATTAGCTGCTGCAAGTGGATCACTTTTGTTAATGATACTTGTGTTCATGAAATTTTACCTTTTTCACCTTTTCTTACCAGAGTGAAGCTTGACCTGCTTGAGATCTCTTCGTGAATAGTCCTTACGTTACATATTGATCTATATGACTTTACTTTTCAGTACAATCACGCACACTAGAATTCCATGTCTTCGAAATTCTAAATGTTTGACTTCAACAGAACTTTATGATCTTCGTGTATAAATAATTGTGTGGTGTAAAGGGCTGTCACACGACCTACGAACTCTAAATAATCTCGAAGTGTAGATGTGATATATGCCATTCCACGTAACTTTATACTTGCTGTGGTCGTCAGGTAACATGCTTGTTGGCATTTTCAAACGTTTTCTAAATAATGGACTAAACTCTCAAATAATGACGCTCGACTCGTAATTTGAGAGCTACGAGTTCAAATCTTGTCCTATTAATAACATGTTTGTCTTTTCAGTAGTGGGAGATGTTATGTATGCGTTGGTAAGAGTTGTTCAAGAGTTGGCGGGGGTGATGACTAGCTGTCTTCCTTTTAGTTTTTACACTGCTAAATTATGCACGGAGAGCGCAGATAATTCTCGAGTACCTTTTCGCGAAATTCAAACCAAACAATCAAATCAATAAATACCAGTGAGTAATATTTAATTTATTTTACAAGTTAAGTTCTAAGAGCCTACTACAGGATTTGTTCCTGGCTTCGCAAGTCGTTAATCTGGCCTTTTACACCATTTCCCTGTTTGGATAAAAAATTAATAAAAAGAAGAAAATAATTAACTCCATACATTTCAGACCATTTAAAGTTTGTAATATGAGATTTTCATCGACACTAACGTGGAAAAAGTTAACAAAAATTGATAGTTACTGACATATATACATAACAAAAGCTCGTTCTTTGAATTATGACTATTAATTATGTTTATAGATAATGAACTTTCCGCTATCAATAACGATTCGCCATCTATCAATAATCGAGACATAAAATTTTGAATATATTACACTTCAGTTTAAATCACTATTTCTCTTCGTGCAATAAAGCACAATTTCTACTACTTAGTATATTTTACCATATATGCTTTTTATTTTAAAATAGTATAATATAGTATAATACTACATATAGTATATCATAAAAGTATGGTATAGTAGGTTGAAGTGAGCACTATTTTTAAATAGATTAGATAATTATACAGTTTTTCAACAAATCCTTACATGGGACTCATGCCAAATGTAAAACAATATTTTTTTCTTCTTAGATATTGAAAATTTCGATACAAAATCTATCAAAAGAATCTCAGTATTTAATTTAAGTTACAACAAAATAGGATTAAGTGCTCTTAATGCATCGTTTCTAATAAATTTTAAAATATAATACATTTTTTCTAAATTTATTATTTTTATTTCACATATTATTGTTAAAGTACAAATAAAAAGTTAAGAGCTTATAACAAAATAGATTATTCCATCTATATGTTTAAAGGAAATATTTACAACAAGTATTATATAATATGTGCCACCAAGATATTATTATCTGGACATATAACGTAAAGGTTTGGTTTGTACTGAATTTCGCACAAAGCTACACGAAGGCTATCTGCGATAGCCGTTTCTAATTTTGGTGTTTAAGACTAGAAGAAAGGCAGCTAGTCATCACCACCCACCGCCAAACTCTTGGACTACTCTTTTCGCCAACGAATAGTGAGATTGACTGAACATCATAACGCCCCGACAGCTGAAAGGGGGAGAATGTTTGGTGTAACGGGATTTGAACTCGCCACGCTTGGATAAAAAGTCGAATGTCTTAACCACCTGGCTATGCTGGCCCTAATGTGAAGGTAAAGCTTGTAAAACATTTTAAAGAAGTTGAAAGAAAAAAATGCAAAATCACGCCCTTCGAATGATTAGAACAGTTCCAAGCGGTTTTACATTAGAAATGGGTATTATCACAATCAGAAACTCATTACCTATTTTAGGTAGTTATATATAAAGGAATAGAAACTAAAAAGTTTTTGTCTTTTTTGAATTAAAAACATCTACACATGAACTACGTTAAGTGATAATTACCTATTTACAAGAGTTGTCGAGAGGTGATGCTACGTAAGGGAGAATAAATAATTTTATCTATTAAAAGTTCTCCCATTTATCTCTCTCGTCACCTCATGTCTAATAACAATAACATTATTGAATAAAAAGGTAACTAAATGATTTCTAGTCACAAATCTAGTGCACATATGCTAGTGTCTTTTCATATTTTTTGTATAATCTACGAAAACATAGTTTGAAATGTTTGATGATTACCCTACAAACAGGAAATGTAACAGTATTGACGTATAGTAAAAATTTAAAAAAAGAACAAAACTACTGTCGCGCTGTATATCATATGTGTATTTCAGTATTCCATTTGTTATATTAACTGATTCCAAGATCAGCTTATTTAGGAGAAATGACGAATATGATATTGTGCACTGAGCGCTTATAAAGCTGTTTGAGTCCATGGTGATCGTGAAGAATAACTTGAACTACGTGTGGTAGCGTGGATGAAAACATAGATTTTTTTATAATGTTAAAGAAATCAGCCTGTAAATGTTAGAAAGTCTGGAGTTTTCACCAGCCTGACTAAAAGTGACGTATTACGAGATAACCAAGGACTTATATTAGCATGACAATAAATTGTCATGATTATATATTTCGCTGTTTTTTGACGTTTGGCACAGTTGACCAAATACATTTTGGTAGAAATTGGTAAATCGGAGAGAAAGTCTGAAAATTCGGACATTAGAGAGGCAGATTCTATGTTTTTCTTTTTGTATCGGCGATCGTTACTGAAAATATATGTAAGTAAGACCTAATTAAATAGGGTATTAATCGTTTTTTAACATCTAATAAAAATGTTATTAAAATAGTAATGTGTTAATACTATGCGTTTAAATAAAGTAAGTATAATTTTCATTACACAAGAATATCGTGAAATTACAAAAAATATTATAATTCAAAACACCTGCGTAATGTTCATTAAACCCATCTATATAAATAAGTATACTGTCTTTCATTAGCCATAAATCATTTGCGTACGATAAAGGGTCATTAGGAAAAATACTTAAATAATTCGGTGGGACAGGGGTAAGTTTATGGATTTACAACACTGAAATCCGTCGTTCACTTCCTCGCAGTCAGTATAGCAGATATCCCAAAGCGGCTTAGATATAAAACAAAATAAACAATAATACTTAAAAACAATTTATATACATGTAATTTTTATTTGTCATGCAGAGTTATTCCTTCTGAAGGCTCGATACGGCCAGGTGGTTAAGGCAATTGATTCGTAATCCGAGGTTCACGGGTTCGAATTCCTGTCGCACCAAATATGCTCCCCCTTTTAGCCGTGGGGGTGTTATAACGTGACTGTCAATCCACTATTCGTTAGTAAGATAGTAGCCCAAGAGTTGGCGGGGTTGGTGATGACTAGCTACCTTCCCTTTAGTCTTATATTGCTAAATTATAAACGGCTAGCGCAGATAGCCCTCGTGTAGCTTTGAGGGAAATTCAAAGCAAAATATACCTCCTTTCTGAATGCGTAACAGTGTCACTTGAATACATTTTCGTTTTTAGAAATACTAAAATAAAATTTAAAACAATATATGTTTCTTTAAATCTTGTGATCTTCTAATGACTTAGAGATGCAGGTTATTAATAAGTGGGAGGGTAAGAT
Source organism: Carcinoscorpius rotundicauda (assembly GCA_011833715.1). NCBI lineage: Eukaryota > Metazoa > Arthropoda > Merostomata > Xiphosura > Limulidae > Carcinoscorpius > Carcinoscorpius rotundicauda. The sequence continues at coordinate 109,371,059 of CM022393.1, forward strand.
AATCTTACAATTTGAGAAGCTGGAAAGACGGGTTTTATTGGCTCAAATAAAATTGGCATCAGAGTATGTGGTATGTTAGTTTAATGAGAGGCGGGCTGGAAGACTTATTTTGGTGAACTCATTCTAAGTTGACATCTGAAATTCTTTTGGTTATGTTACCTACTTTTGACTGTAACACATTGTTGATTTTCGTAAATGAGTTATGTAATATCACTTTTCACAAGACAATGTATAGTTTGTTCACCAGAACTGTAGTACGATTTGTTGGAGTTTCTTTGTTTTCTTTGGCTGTCCTCTTTTCTTGTGTTAATCTTTATTATTTTGTATTCCGACGCCATTAAGTTATATAGCATTCGAATAGCCATTAAGTATAAGAAAGTTTTCCATCTTGAAAATACTAGATTCCCAATCTGAACATATCTTGATGAAATGAATGTATGGATATCTTATGTTGGAAAGGATTGATTCATCATTTTCTTAAAAGCAATCAGTTTTGGATAGGAATAACATTAGCTACAAACTTTCATAGAGTATCAAAATGTGGAAATTAACTATGTTACTTTATCACATTTATATTTGTATAATTATTAGGTGACTAGTTGATTTTTTTACAGTTTCTTGGATTTCATTCAAAGATGCTCGAGGGATATTTCTGCTAGTCGCCTTTGATTTTGAAGCGATAGGCTAGAAGGAAGACACTTGTTCAATACAACCCGTCTCCAGCATTCTGACTACTCAAAACTAATAGTGGAAATTGACCGTTACTCTTATAACTCTCCTATTACACCAAAGTGTGGAGCGTATTTTTTTATTTGTAGCCATGTGGAGCGAGCCACGAGAACCTCCGATAAGCAGTCTATCATGTTAACCACTGGACTTAATTCAAAATTGTTCTAATATAATCTGCTCATCTCTATATTGAATTTATTCACTTCAATGTTGAGTTATCTTTAGACCATTCTTGGGTCACACTGCTGTTTTTTGGCTGTTATTATGAATGACCAATTCGTGTTACAGCTCACAAACTTTTCTCGTAGCAAAAATACTCTGGAAAATAATGAAAAATCAGGTTGCTCCTGGAAAAGAAATCCTTAAAAAGAAATATCGTTCTTGTTATAATCACACTTCTAGTTTGTACCTGTGTAGTCACGCTGTCTAATAAAATCGGCAATCTCCTGATATGTTAATGCTGTCTTCAAATATTATATTTTTTAAAGCAGTAGACAATAGAAGTGTTGAAAACGACTGTTTGATCTAACTTGTCTGCTTAATATTATTAATAACGTTGTAATTAGATTAATTAAGTTTTAAGATTCATCAGTTATTTCCTTCTTTTTGACTTACAGCCACTGACAGATATGTAAAAATCCAACGTATGAAAAATATTGAATTTTACTTCATCTGCATCCATAACTACTTGTGATTAAAAATTCTTATTCTTTCATTGTGGGTTTTGGCAAGAAAGCGCCGAAGGGTCCAAATTTAGTCATACGATGTTAGATTTTAGTCTTGATAGTCTAATGCATTGTATAAGGAGAAATTGTATTTTATTTTTTTGACTAGATATGAAATTTGAATTTTGTTTCAGTTTTTAGAATATTCTTTGGACCAGTTTTAACCAAGAGATGTTAACTGTTGTATCTCCAGTTGTTTTAAAAGTGATTTTTATAAACTGTAAAAAAAAAAAATGTTTCTATTGTATCATGTCATTTAAATGGCAGATATTTTCTTTGTCAATTAGTTCATATATTTTGAAAATATTCTTGACAAACTCTGGTTATAAAAAAATGATTTTATCTTATTAGGCCTGTCTTAGGCTTTTATTTTGTTGTTATGTACTAAGAATATCCTTGCTTACAAAAGTCAGCGTCTTACTAGCACCTTTATAGACTTTAGACTTTGGTCTTTGATTTTTTCTCTTCACAAATTATAGAAATCACTTGTAAAATCTTTTGTTTAAACGCAGAGAATCTCTTTTCAAGTGATACGCTAGAAATGTTTTCTCATTCTTCTCATCTTTGTGGAAAACTATGTTGTAGTGATCATGAGTGGGATGTTGATTAGAACAGTAAAACGTTCAGTAAAGCACTTCAAACATGAATACTTGGTCTTTCTTGCACTTAAACAAATTAATACTTTGATGCTTCTAAACATTTTAACTCGAAAATGATTTGTTATATTTTCAGAAAAGGAAATCCCTCTCACATGAGTTTGTGGTTTTATTGGAAGCTTTAGAGTTATTGGAAATTATGTGATAGACATATGTGAAATACCACCTTGAATACATGCAGCCGTACATGACAACCGTTTTAATACCAGGTGGCGCTCACCTGAGAGTTGTATAATATTCTACATGTTTCATCCACCGTATCTGAACTTTAATTTTTCATAAATGTTTTTCCCATTACTATTCAATGTTAGCTTATCTTATGTTATATCCCTCTTTAAAAATATGGTAAGTCCTATTTTTTAGACTTTATTCTGTTTGAAGCTCATCACTGTATTTCTTTTCAACATATGGCCAACGCTGAATTTCTTTGATTTATCATATGCTTAAACACCTTTATCTTCAGTCAGATTTATTTTGTCGTGGACAGGTCATCATGGTAAGTGTAAAGGCTATAAGATGTAAGAACACTGTCTCTTGATTTTTTCTGTTTGTTTTTGTTTTTTGGAATTTCGCACAAAGCTACTCGAGGGCAATCTGTGCTAGCCGTCCCTAATTTTGCAGTGTAAGACTAGAGGGAAGGCAGCTAGTCATCACCACCCACCGCCAACTCTTGGGCTACTCTTTTACCAACGAATAGTGGGATTGACCGTCACATTATACACCCCCACGGCTGGGAGGGCGAGCATGTTTAGCGCGACGCGGGCGCGAACCCGCGACCCTCGGATTACGAGTGCACGCCTTAACGCGCTCGGCCATGCCAGGCCTGATTTTCTCTACAATCTCAGAACCAAGTTGGCTCCCACATCAGTTTGCCTACGGCCTTAACGGAGAAACACCTGGTTAATTCATAGAATTGTCTTTATTGAAGATCTCATAACTTGAGTGTTACCATTAATCCTAGCCAAAGAATAAATGTTTAAATTTTAGTTGTGGGTCTCATAACAGAAATCTATAAATTACACACCTCTTATAACGTTCACTTAATTACTTTAGCTTTAATCACACAACAATGTTATATAACATAACCTCACATTGTCTAATATTTCATTAATACGCTTCTGTTTGTTATGGTAGTTAACTGCTGTATTAATGCATTCCGATATTGACTTTTTAAAGCCTTTTATAACGCACTACTACTGCACCTTAAACGAGATATCCACTAAAAATGGTGAATATTTTCTATAACGCTTTCAGGATACACTCTTTACAACGTCATGTAGGACCAGGTTCACTTAACTTTCTGTTATTGAAGATATTCCCTCAACCACTTTGCGTTACGTTTAAATCTTCTAACCCTACTTCCAAAAATTAATTTGCATTGTTAGCTCTTTTAACTTTTCTTTGGATGATGTGTAATATACTTTTTAATCTCTCATCTTGTCAACTCACACATGATGGTTGTCTTATCTTCAAATTACTTTGAACTGTTATCACAAAAAGAGTTTTTTTTCTTAATTTCGCTCGGGTGGTTATTATTATCTCTATCTTGAAGAAACTATGTGAGCTTTGCGTGTTTCCTTATGTTAGCTCTCTAACATATCGTTAACAACACAATAGTTTTCACAGCTTTTAATTTTCTTGATTTAAATGGCGTGGTATCACAAGCTAGTTTTAGTCCTTTTTTAAATTTTTATTTCGTATTTTTCTTCATTCTTATTTGTTAATTAATCTTTATGAACAGTTTGATTAATTTTAGTTAAATATCTAGACATCTCGGGTTCTCTGAACATGTACACTAAAAGTTTCACTACACTCTTTTCTGTTATTCAACTGTTTTTGTTCCTTTTGTATGTTATTTTTATTCTACTTGAAAAATCCTTCTTCGTCATATATTATAACTAGTAATTCTGCCAAACTCTTTCACCATGTAGCTATTGTCGCATGTTTTCAAATCTATTTAAGCTATTTCTTTATTAAACACTGATGTTTACATAGATCTGCTGAAGGTGTGATATTTTGTCCAAGGATTATTCTTTAAGAACAATATTTGTAAAATCACGTTAAATTTCTACTTTGAGCTTTGTACACATGAAAGTGTCTAAATAAACGACAAGTTTTATTATTAATACGTTTGTTTTGAAATTCGCGCAAAGTTACTCGAGGGCTACTACGCTAACCGTCCCTAATTTAGCAGTGTGAGACTAGAGGAAAAGCACCGTCAACTCTAGGGATACTCTTTTACTAACGAATAGTTGGATTGACCATAAGATTATAATGTTCCCATGGCTGAAGGGGCGAGCATGTTTGGTGTGACGGGTATTCGAACCCGCGACTATCGGATTACGAGTCGAGTGCCTTAACCACCTGGCCATGCCGGGCCTTATTAATAGGATAAAAAAAATAATTCATTCTTTCTTTTGTCAACTTGTTTAGTGTATTGCTTAAGATTAATTCACGACTCTTTCTGAAAAGAAATAAAGCCATAATTCTGTTACATTCTTTTATATAAGTGATGACTTGACATTGTAGTACAATCTATTGTTTGCAGTTTAAGAGTTTAATATTAGAAAACGCAGAATAACCCCAACATACTTCGACTGTTAATTTACCTGGGCATTTAAAACACAAACATCTGTAACACACCAATAAAATGCAGTTTACAGTGTAATCCATGGATACAAGAAAATTATCATTGATAAAAAACACTACATGGCCAAAAGTATGTGTACACCTCTTTTAATTAGCGGGTTTAGCTATTTCACCCATAACCATTGCTAGCAGGTGCATAAATTCAAGCATACAGCCATGCAATCTCTATAGACAAGCATTGGCATCGAATGGGTCGTACTGAAGAGCTCAGTGAATTTCAACATGGTATTGTCATACGATGCCACCTTTCCTTCAAGTCAGTTCGTCAAATTTATGCTCTGCTAGAGCTGCCCCGGTGAACTGTAAGTATTGTTATTATGAAGTGGAAATGTCTAGGAACAATAACAACTCAGCCATGATGTGGTAAGCTACACAAGCTCACAGAACGCATAGCGCGTAAAAATAGCCTTTTCTCAGTTGCAACACATACTGCCGAGTTCCAAACTGCCTCTTAAAGCAACGTCAGCACAAAAACTGTTTGTCAGGAGCTTCATGAAATGGGTTTCCACAGCCAAGCAGCCGCACACAAGCCTAAGATCACCATACACAATGGTGTTTCCATACACAGTGGAAACGCGTTCTCTGGATGGTGAATCATGCTCTAATAGTTGGCAGTCTGACGGACGAATCTGGGCATGGCGGATGCAAGGAAAACGCTACCTACCTAAATGCATAGTGCCAACTGAAGGAGGAATAATGGTCTGGGGATGTTTTTCATGGTTTGAGCTAGGTGTTTTAGTTCTAATGAAAGGAAATCTTAATGCCACAGCATACCATTACATTCTAGACAAATGTGTACTTCCAATTTTGTGGTAACAGTTTGATGAAGGCTCTTTTTTGACAATGTCGCCGTGTACAAAGCGAAATCCATAAAGACATATTTTGCCAAGGTGGGTGTAGAAGAACGTGACTGACGTGCACATAACTCTGACCTGAACCCCATCGAACATCTTGGGATGAATTGAAACTCCGACTGAAAACCAGGCCTTCTTGTCCAACATCAGTACCCGACTTCACTAATGCTGTTGTGGCTGAATAGGAGCAAATCCCTAAATCCATGTTTCGAAATCTTGTGAAAAGCCTTCCCAGAAGATTGGAGGCTGTTGTCTATGCTTTTGGAATGAGATGTTCCACAAGCACATATGAGTGTGATAATCGGGTGTCTACATATTTTTGACTATGTAGTGTATGTTTCATATTACTCATACTTTATAATAAACACAGAGATGAACTTTTATACAAAACTAACAATCTGGAATATCATTACTTTGTTGGATTAACGAGCTGTCAGAAATTAGACAAATTTAAATCATGTCGAAAATGTTATGAAAACACCAAAAATATCCACATAAGGATAAAAAGAGAAAACCATTGTGGTTTTTCAAAACGACTAACCAGACATTCAGAGTTTAGTATAAAGCCCTTATATTGATATTTTTCGTTTATTTGTTTAATTTAAATAACTGTACAATACAATAAGTTTAGATTACAGCTTTACATTAAAACACTTACATCTCATTGGTATTTATTCAATACATCCAATGAGTATCTTGATTTATTATTCTAATGTAGTCCACATTTTGTACTTTATACATTGCTATTAAGATTTCAACAATTGTTGTTTTTTCAATAATATCAACATTTGTTAAAAACTCATGGTTATCATTCTGAAATAGTTATATCATCATTCATTAAGACTGATAACTGCTTCTGAAATTTCAGAGATTATTTAATATAAACTATTTATCCATTTTCTTTAAAAATCTTATGCGCATTAATGTCAGTTATGCACATTTAATACAAATCAAATAATTCATACAGAAGAAACTCAGCTATGCTCGTGTACTTCTAGAACGTTCATATTGTTTTTATTCGTATTTTGCAGAGCTATTACTGCATTTTTATTTGAAAACCAAAACTCATAGATGTATTACAGTTGTTTATAACAAGATACAAGCCCTCAAAAATATATCCCAGCAGTTATATTTAACTAACGTGACATAAAAGCGCTTGGACCACGTCTGTCGTATTCTAGCTGGTATAGTGTTACGAAATGCCTCATCGACATTGAATATGACGAATTTAGTGTGGTTTACATATTATTTCGTATTCTTTTTTACTTACATTCACAAGTTCACAGAATTACTTATCTTGTTTTTAATAGTTGCTAGATCCGCTTATGGAACAAGAAAACTAGATATTTTGCCAGTTTTTGTGAATAATAGTGGAGTTAATACAAATAAAATAGTGTATAATAAAAAGTAAATAATCAGTGTTCATGACTGAAAATAGGGATGGACATATACTGTCCTTATATTAGGGGCCCTCCCATGTACAATAATACACTCTGCGATGATTTGTTTATTTCAAATTTGGCGCAAAGCTACTCAAGAGCTATCTGCACTGGCATTTCCTAATTTCGCAATTTAAGACTAGAACAGTTAATTTTCGCCCCCATCGCCAACTCTTGTGATAATGTTTTATCAACAAATAGTGGGATTGATCGTCCCGACGACTGAACAGGTCGAACATGTTTTGTACAATAAGATTCGAACCCAAGACCCTAACATTACGAGTCAAATGCCTTAGCGACCTGGCCATATCAGGCCGAACAAGGTGAAATTTTGCTCTCTACTTCTTTTTAAAAGTTAGTTTGTGATGAGACCCTGAACATTAATAAATAATGGCTGATTTAGCCAAAGCTGTCATAAAATGTTCATATAATCTCTCTGATACACTAACTTTTAGTCTTTTCTGTTAGAAGAGGCTTTGATCAAGTGTGTGAAACTTCAATTCATAAAGAGAATTAATAATAAATATAATATCGCGCAAAAAACAAAACAAAAAACCTTTCTTAGCTCTCAGAAGTTTTCATGTTTTAATCCAATATTGTGAAAAATTTCAACTTTCTAACATCAGAAATATTTGTGTTTTTAATAACGCATTTAAACGTCATCTTTGTCGGTTTGTATGAATAACCCAGATTTAAACAACCTTATAAATGTGTAGTGTGCAAATATCATGACAGTAAATCAGATTCATTGTTTCTTCTGGTATACAGAGCAATAGCAGAGATGTTTTCGTCTATTCTTATCACACGTTAATGGCCTTCATATTATGTGTCCAATGATTTGTAAAGTAACCACAAAAAAAAAAAATCAAACTATCTTTACAAGGGAAAATACCCAATAAAAACCCTTTTTTTAAATATTTATTTTCACGTACAAAAAATTGAAAATTTTAATCTACGGTTAGTTTTTAACATTTTTTTTAAATTTTACTCTTTCAATAACATGGAATATGACGTCAAAATATCTCAACTTTCTAGGTACCAAAAATTTAATTTAAAATTCATCAGACTTTCTTGAACACTAGTAACCAAATACATGTATATACATGTATATTGAGATCGCTTGACTCGTTATAATTTTATTTAAATTGAGTCTTTATAAGAGCTTTAAGGTAATTGGTTGCTGGGTAACTGAATAAATGAAAATTTTGTTGGTTATATTTCTTCATGAAAAATCTTTAAAATGAAAATATACCTAAACCTTTTAACTTAGTGACAAGTCTGGAAAATAACATCTAGATATATTTTTGTATGAAACTGGTATTGTTTAAAAACAAATTGCGGTTTAATATTTGTCATGAATCTCAAGTAGGAATTCGTTACAACATGTACTTTTCTTATGTCGTGCTCTCTTCAACCCGTTCTACTATGTTAAAATAATGAACGTTTAATCTAAAACAAAATATGTATTAGAGTACTATTTTTCTTTCTTTCGGAATGAAAAATATCAAATTTAAACTAATTTGTATTCTAGAAAACTTACGTCTCAGGTACTAATAGATGGCGCGAGCTGTTTTAGAACAGTAAATTTCAGTATCTGTACGAATATAGAAATGTCTACATGAATATTTTGTCATTTATAAGCACAGAATCGTAGAGGAAATACTGTGCCTTGTAAGTTGTATTATTTGGCTTAATACTGTTATCAGTGTTAACTTTTATACCAGTGTAGGTTAAACTTGTATAACAAACATAAAACGCTCTGAAATACATGGAGTTAACTTTCTTTTCTTTTTGCTTTTGTTTAAAATTCTTTGGAGACGTTTCGTATGTTATTTTGTATTTTTACCAGTAAAATAATCATAGATTGAAAACTGTAGTGCGGAATTCTATTTCATTTGTATATAATTGTCTGTCCACAATTCCTCTCCATAAAAAATCCGACCATGAGTAGTTTTGTTTTTTCTACTTACTTACAAAAGTTAATTTATAATAATATAAGATATTGCTATTTTTTGAAAAACAACTAATGAGCTGCACCAATAAACAACTTTATTAACTAATAGAAATAATTCTAAAGTCGAAAAATATGAGCACAAGTAGTTGGGTATGATATTTTTAGTTGATTTTGTTTCTCGTGTCATGTTAAAAGCTACATGTTATGAAGTGTGCAAAGAATGCTAAGAAGCCTTTTTTATAAATTAATTTATTTCATTAATTCATTTACAGGACAGCACCTAGAACAAATTAGGTAAATGACAGTGATCTGCAACTACACAAAATTTGTAGTTTATCGTCACAGAAAAACTGGTTATTAAACATTTTAGAATGTACAACGAAATTATTCTGAATAGAATAAGAAAATTTTCAGTAAGTAATTTACTTGTTATTATATTTTTAATTGACTCTAATACGATTCACATAAAAGTATTAATCTTTATTGTATGGTTATTTCTTTCTCAACTCTTTTGTCTATTAAAAAGTTAACTTTCAAAATAAATATAAGTTAATGATTTCTTAAAATTTAATATAGTTATAGCTTTTTGAATAGCTATTAATGGAGTTTGACAACATTGCATACAGTGCATGACACATTTATAACTGTTGTTGAAGCAATATTAGTTATTAAGCGAGCTAGACACCGATAATAAAAATTGAAAATAGTTGCTTTTTCTCCTCGAGACAGAAGTAAAGTTCAAAAATATATATATATACTTAATATTACCTTAATTTACAAATAGTTTGTTTATCGGCTCATTAGTTTGTTCTTTGTTCTTCAGTGTTATGGACTAACTTAACTCTCATTGGAATAGTCTAAACCGTTTATAAAATAAATAATTTACACACATCTTATCAACTACAAAAAAATCGCTGAGCATACTAAAAAGGACACAGGCTAAAATGTAGGATATAAGATGTTCACTATGTTTTGAAGGTGAATATAAAAGTTAGGCCCAAACAGCTCTAAAACACATCATCTATACTTATTAACCTCCGTTCGCTCGTTTCACACGTTAAATGTTTCCCGCTGGGATAATAATAAGTCTTCGGATTTACAACTCTAAAATCAGGGGTTCATTTCCTCTCGGTGGATACAGCAGATAGCGCGAAGTGGCTTTGCTATAAGAAACATATATACACACACACATGTTAACTGAAGAAAAATAAACATAAAATAAGTTAGGAGAGCAGCAGAATGAACATCTTGTTAACTGAAAATTATTCGAAAACAATACTTCGAAACACAATTTGAAGAAATTATAACATACAATATACATAAATTAAGACTAGTTGGAGATTTTAACTGTATATTAGATCATTAGACAAGATAAGCATAAACATAAAAAAAAGATCAAAGTGAGAACTGATTACAGACTTTAATTTAACTTTCAATTACGTGAACTATGAAGGCACTTAGAAAAAACAAGCTAGATATTACACTTTGTAATCGTAATGAAGTCGGAACTATGATAAACAGATTATATGTTTCCAAGTCTTTACTCAACCAGACAGATATAACAACAGTTATTCCAATAAGCAGCTCTAGTAATTTATGTAAGTGACACAACTTTTGTGAGCCTCGCATGACCAAGTGGTTAGGGCGTTCGACTCGCAGTCTGATGGTTGGGGAATCAAATCCCCTTCACACTGAACATGCTCGCCCTTTCAGCTGTGGGGGCGTAATAGTAAGCTGAGAAATACTAAACTAAATTAAACAGGATGAGTGGTACTTTTTTGACATGATAACCTTACGACGGAACCAGCAGTGAAGGTTACAATCGGGGATTCTTGTCAAGATGGATGTTCTTTAGGTTAAAAATGATTAGACACAGCAATATGATTTCTAATAACGTAGTGAGGCTTTAAAATCGTTTCAATGTAACACTCTCAACCTTCGGAACATTATTTATACCCAGCATGCACTGCATTTGACCATGAACTTCTCAATACGTCTTTTAAATCGTTATTTTACACAACTTTTAATTTACTACAATATTCACGTTTCTTCACTGTTTGCTAAAGACTGCAATAGCTATTTATTTATGTGTTAATTTAGTTGTAGATTCCTAAATACACCTACTTAATCTGAAATTCCATATGCATTAGACGTGTAATTTCTGTGAAGACCTTATAAATAAGGAAAAATACACAAGTGTATTAATCACTTGATTTAGGAAATCATTATTTAAATTAATACCACCATCATACTCTTAAGCATAAGTTGAATTTTATGTATTTTATAGATTATATGTTGTTTAAAGACAAAGTATTTGGGGTGGGTTATATTAAAATAAGTCTCTCGTTTGGAAAGTGGTAGGTCTATGAGCTTGCAACAATAAGTTCGAGATTCGATTCCCTTCAGTAGATAGAGTAGCTACCTCACTTTGCTTTATTCGAGAGCTATCTGCGCTAGTCGACTCCAATTTAGCAGCGTAATACTAAAGAAAAGAGAACTAGTCATTACCATTCACCGCCAAACCTTGGGCTATTCTTATATTAATGTATAGTTGGATTGATTACCACGTTATAACACTCCCCACGGATAAAAGGGTGAGCATTGTTTGGAGTGATGGAGACACGAACCCACGACCCTTAGATTATGAGTCGAGTGCCCTAACCACCTGGCCATGCTGGATCGAAGCTTGCATATATAGGGATAATGTAAACAGTTTGTTTTTGAATTTCGCTCAAAGCTACACGAGGGCTATCTCTGCTAGCCGCCCCTAATTTAGAAGTGTAAGATTAAAGGGAAAGCAGCTAGTCATCACCACCTACTGCTAACTATTTTACCAACGAATAGTGGGATTGACCGTAACTTTATAATACCCCCACAGCTGAAAAAGCCAGCATGTTTGATGTGACGAGGATTCAAACCCGCGACCCTCAGAAGAACGTAAACAGATTAACACATTATCTTATTTCAATTTATATTAAAATAGGCTTCCGGTTATTTTTCTTTAAAAAAATAAAAACTATTATTCATGATTCTGTTATCTTCAATTTGTAGTTTTTTATTAGATAAAAAAATTATTTATTTCATATTGATACCTTCCGTATAACTTTTATTAAAGAAACCTTACAACTGTTTTTTTTTCAATAAAAAGTTTAGACCACGTTGATATTTTTATTCAGTTTCAATGATTTTGCTTTTTTGGAACTAACCTATTATAATTTATCTACCATTTTGTGGCCCGGCATGGCCAATGGTGTTAAGGCGAGCGACTCATAATCTGAGGGTCGCAGGTTCGCATCTCCGTCGCGTCAAACATGCTCGACCTTTCAGCAGTAGGGGCGTTATAATGTTACGGCCAATCCCACTATTCGTGGGTAAAAGAGTAGCTCAGGAGTTGGCGGTGGGTGGTGACGACTAGCTGCCTTCCCTCTAGTCTTACACTGCTAAATTAGGGACGGCTAGTACAGATATCCCTCGAGTAGCTTTGTGTGAAATTCAAAACAAACAAACAAACAAACTACCATCATTCGATATATCGAATTTTTCAGTCCGATTTTGTTAAACCTTGGATGATCAGTTACACACTCGACTGCTGCGTCACCCAAAGAGAAGAATTTTGCTTTTTTATTCTTAACGTCGTATTAGATATTTCATTTTTAATTTGTTTTCATTATAAGATGCTTGGCATCTACGCGTTTCCGAACAAAACCGACCAATCGTTCTCGTTACTGAATTTTAAATACACTGCTGGCCCAAATCTTAAGGCCAATGAATATAAAGAAAAAAGATACATTTTGCGTTGTTAGACTCAACCACTTATTTGAGTAGAGCTTCGAAAGATGAAAATAAGAAAATGTAGAAAATTGTTTTTTTATCCTTTAATAGGAAAAATGTGGACATTATAAAATTAGCCTAAATACTAACTGGTCGAAAGTTTAAGACCATAAGGAAGTCCGAAATAGAGTAGGAAATGCCCAATGAAAGGTCTTATTGTTTTTGAGCAGCATTCTGCTTCAGTTAGGGCCATAATCTGGTTCGACAAGCGACTGGTGTCTTGCCGGACAAACCGTCGAATCCTCTTGCTCAACGTTGGCGAAACTTTCTTGGGCCGAACACTTAAAATTCTCGTTCCGCATCCCTCAGGGTCTTTTATGAATTTTGCAACAGCAGTTTTACTACTTCCAATCTCACCAGCGATGGCATGTTGAAAGAGACCTTGCTTCTGCAGCTCAACAATTCTGCCACGTTCAAACTTTTTTGCCTTTGCCATGTTTTTACCCAATGTAACACTGGAGATGTCAGTGGGAGATGTTTACAACGTTAATGCTTGAACACAAATGACTAAATTTTGTTCCGTTTTTACCGAATAACGCTTTGTTTCAGTATGGTCTTAAACTTTTGAACAGCTAGTATTTAGACTAATTACATAATGTTTACATTTTCCTCATTAAATGTAAAACGTTTCTAATTTTTATTTTACCTTTTCTTATTTTCATTTTTCGGAGCTCTACTCAAATAAGTGGTTGAGTTTAACAACGCAAAATGCATATTTTTCTTTATGTTCATTGACCTTAAGATTTTGTCCAGCAGAGTATTTCCTATCGCTTTACTCAACGTTGGTGTTAACGTAACAGTTAGATCATCGCCAAATTTCATCCACTTTTTAACGATCTTCTTACTTGTTCGTGTAATTATTGTGGAGTTTTAACACTCACAAATGACAGTAAACAGATAAAACACAACTGTGCTTAACAATTGAACGTATATTCCCCTACCGAGAATTAAATGCGACACGTTCACGACATTCTTCAGCGAAAGCGATCAGTATTAAACTCGAAAAAGAAAAACAGTCAGTGAGAAAAACTGTATTTAGAGACGTTTTGTAAACTAATAAATGATAGGCGAGATTAAGAAACAAATGCTATTTTTTGTTAAATAAAATAGATAATTGGGTAATCTAGTCAGAACGATAAAAAACAGGTTTACACTACCTTTATATCTTCTAAACAATTTTATTGAAGACGTTTTTTTTATTTTTCCACGTGATAAGTCATCCTGTGGCACAGAGGTATACCTGCAGACTTAAACTGATAGAAACCAGGTTTTGATAGTCGTGGTTGGCAGAACACAGGTAGTTCTTTGTACTTATTTGTACTTAATAACAAATAATAAACCATAACAACAACTCCGCGTGATGATAGATAATACCATAATGTGCACTTATTTTGTTTTGTGAAACGACCAGGCATGGCCAAACGCGTAAGGCGTGCGACTTGTAATCCGAGGGGTGCGGATTCGCGCTAAACATCCTCGCCCTCCCAGCCGTGTGGGCGTATAATGTGACGGTCAATCCCACTTTTCTTTGTTAAAAGAGTAGCCCAAGAGTTGGCGGTGGGTGGTGATGACTAGCTGCTTTCTCTCTCGTCTTACACTACTAAATTAGGAATGGCTAGCGCAGATAGTCCTAGCGTAACTTTTTGTGAAATTCAAAACAAACAAATTCTCATGAAACTAGTTATATTTCTGATATATAAAGTCCCCCACCCTCTGTTATGTAAATATCATGTAAATGTTGTCGAGAGTGTTATGTAAATGTTATGTAAACGACAACCATGTCGAGTGTTATGTAAATGTCATGTAAATATCATATAACGTCGTATTTGAATTCCCAGATTTATTATTTATAATTCTATATTTATATTATTGTTTCGAGGTTTAAATCGGTGAAATTTAAAATAACATTTTAGAATTAATTAGAATTCATTTAGAAATTTTAAAACTAAATAGATTGATCACTTGTATTGGCCTGGTGTTTGTACTGTGGAATTCTGGGAAGTTACGCGATATAGTATATAAACAGACGGCAATGCGAGAGAAGTTAATCATCCACTTTTACTCGGGTCAAGAAGTAAGTCACCCATTTTATTCGGATCAAGAACTTTGTCTTGTTTGAGAAAGTTTAAACTGAATTTGTGAATAGAGCTAGATCGACTAAAGCGGTGAAAAATTTTATTCCGTCAACCTTTGCAATTCAGTCAGATTACGGATTATATCGAAAGTCAATAGGAATTGGACTGTGAACTTTTGTTTGAAATTACCCACTCAAACTTCGAAAATTTCTCCTTGGGACTGAATTCAACGCCTAGATTAGAACTTTGGATTTTGGATTTGGACACTTATCCTGGATCATATTATTAAGCACAGGCCAGTACTTTTTTGTATTGTAAGTTGTTTTGATGGTTGAAACTGGATATCTGTTATTGCCATTAGATAATATATTTTGTGTCTATCACATAAGTAGATAATTATAATAAATTATACAAGCTGCTATCTGTGTCTTTCTGTTGCGTTCAGTCCGCATAAAAAAAAAGTAACACCCTCTAAATTTTGTTACATGTTCACTTTCTACTGTCTAACAAATATAATCAAAACATAACTTTCATAAAAAGTAAAACAACATATTGCTTGCAATATAACTAATTATGACATAAAAAATAGCATCCATTAGTCAAATTCTAACGCATGATAATAAAATTTGTAGATATTTAATCGCCCCCAGTGGCTCAGCGGTATGTCTGCGGACTTACACGCTAAAATCCGGGTTTCGATACCCGTGGTGGGCAGAGCACAGATAGCCCATTGTGCAGCTTTGTGCTTAATTCTAAAAAACAACTAAAAAACAGATATTTAATCTTAACACGGCCGGTATGGCTAAGCGTGTTAAGGCGTGCGACTCGTAATCCGAGGGTCGCGGGTTCGCATCCTAGTTGCGCCAAACATGCTTGCCCTTTCAGGCATGGGGGCGTTTTAATGTGACGGTCAATCCCACTATTCGTTGGTAAAAGAGTAGCCCAAGAGTTGGCGGTGGGTGGTGGTGACTAGCTGCCTTCCCTCTAGTCTTACACTGCAAAATTAGGGACGCCTAGCACAGATAACCCTCGAGTAGCTTGTGCGAAATTCCGAAACAAACAAACAAAATCTTAACACGAGAAACTGTAGTTCATATTTTCCACGCAAACTAACTTACATATTACTAATAATGAATGATTTGTTTGTTTTTGGAATTTCGCACAAAGCTACTCGAGGGCTATCTGTGCTAGCCGTCCATAATTTTGCAGTGTAAGACTAGAGAGAAGGCAGCTAGTCATCACCACCCACCGCCAACTTTTGGGCTACTCTTTTACCAACGAATAGTGGGATTGACCGTCACATTATACACCCCCACGGCTGGGAGGGTGAGCATGTTTAGCGCGACGCGGGCGCGAACCCGCGACCCTCGGATTACGAGTGCACGCCTTAACGCGCTCGGCCATGCCAGGCCTAATAATGAATGAAGCAACACGCAAAATATTTTGTGTTGTGTCCTGTTAACTACCTGCTTTCCATCTCAGGCTATTAGTTTTAATATAGATAGCACCAGCGTACATGAACTTTCAGTAGTTTAGTGCCAATACAAGAACTCAAACTAACAAGTGATGTGGCATTTTTATATTTGATTCGTTGGTTGCATATTCATATGCTGTTGTTTTTTCTGCGCTACGATTGATTTACGTCGCATAATTTAAAATTATGACAACTTCCCGTTTATTACTCATCCTTCCGCCTAAATTGCAGGATGCCATTTCACTTGCAAAGTTTTTTACAAACACGGAAACCTGAAAATAAATTTTAAATATAAATCCAATTAAACCCGAAAATAATTATATCATAATTTAAATATTTTGAAAAATAAAGAGAGAACTTAAAATAGTAGAAGTTCGTGTCATGTAACTTTGTAATTATACATGCAATGTTTGTTCGTTGGGAACAATTTATGAATCTCCGTTTTAACTTTAAGTATACAATATATCGAAATAATTATGTTTGATGTATTTTTTAAATTTTTATGATTAAGTGTGGAACTTGCTAATACACAAAATGCAAACATCGTTACTGAATGAAATAATGTAGTTTTATAACAGAGTGTTTTCCTGTTAACTTTAGTTATATTTTATATTTTCCTGCGTACGTGCGAGATGTGACTTAAAAGCTATGATACATTCTTTGTGTCTGATTGAAAGTTTTAACAAACTTTAATAATTGTTGATAAACGTTAAACGATCGAGTGTATTGCTATAACGTTATCGTACATACAAATAAACGAGACATATTTTTTAAAGTTAAAGTAAAAATGACCATTAAAATTTGGACTACTCTCCAACTCACTCGTTTTCCTAAATGTATTTGGGACTGTTAAGTCTACAATAACTACAATATATTTAATTGTTTTAAATTTTTCCTTTTGACGTAAAAATTTTCACAATAAAATAATTGGAATACGTAGAAGGCAAAGGAAAATTGTAGTTCTACAGCAAAGTTTCAATAGGTTTTGGATACGTCCTCCCTTCACAACCACAGAGTAGCTATAAATTGATTCAAACTAGGAGTTAGTGGTGTATATTTCAACAAAACGGCTAGAAACTGTTTCGTGTCACATTCGATACAGTTTTCATTGTAGAAGCTTTGAAAATTTATCGGTAAAAGCCAATTTATGAACCTCAACTCTACTACTATTCACTGTCTACATACCTGTATCTGATGTTTTTATGTGAAATTAACAGAGTATGTGCGTATAGCTGTATCTAGAACACACATAAATAAATTGTCAATTGAACGTTATTTGAAATAATTGGTAGGTTACATTCACAGGCGCTGATAACTTGAAACAGCACTTCTTTTTAAGTTGCACTAAACCTAAATACACTTGGACTTCAAAAGGGACAATTCCGAATAAAAATGTAAAAAACTTGGTGAATGCAGTAATTGTTTCCATTACTGTATTAAAACCACAAATAAAACGAATAGTTTAAAATAAAATATAGTAGAACAAGAAAATAAAATAAATAAGGTTTTTGACCAAAGTTACCATCTAGACCTGTTTATGTTTTGTGACATTTGCTGACGAGTGAAAGTACTTTGGCACCTTTACTCCATTAACATCATTCGCTGTTAATAATCAATCTCTTATAATAAATATGTCCTGGCAGAGACACGTTCTGTTTATCTATAACTCTTTGAAACACTTACCGATCCATCGTTATTCTTTCTTTATTCCTAGGTAAATTGTTGTTGTTGTTTTGAATTAAGCACAAAGCTACACAATGGGCTATCTGTGCTCTGCTCACCACGGGTATCTAAACCCGGATTTTAGCGTGTAAGACCGCAGACATACCGCTGAGCCACTGGGGGGCGCTAGGTAAATTAACTTGAAACTTAGTGGGGCTATGTCTTGGTCCAATAAATCTAACACCTTTTTCCATTTTGTTTAAATTAAATATTTTTAACGACTTTATAGGATAAAATAAAAAAATATATTTATTTTGGTTTCCTTTGCAGTCACCTTTAGATACAGAAACAAAGACGAAAATTGGCAAATAACAAATAACGGTTTGCACTCGTAAACGTAAATTTAACATTTGAGTTCTGAAAATATATAATAGATCACATGTAAATTAAAAACTTTTCATAAAAAAATATTGGTATCAGTATATTTTTTCACTCGCCCAACGCATTTACATGCTACAAAGCGAGATTTGTTCATTTCAAGTGTCTTTAGGAGAATCAGAGCTTCTAAAAAGTATAATTTTTAAGTTTATGGTCAATTAATTAGCCGTGTGTTGACCAATTTACACGAAATTCAGTACAAAAATACCTTTTGTTTTAAAAAATACCAAACAGGTATAGAGGTAATTTTGAAATTTTGTCTTTTGATAATCTTATATTATTTTTTCGCACAAAAAATACCTTCTTTTAAGTCTTAAGCCGTGATACAAACAGTTTTTGATATTTGCATACTTTTCACGATTTTTATTGTGTCAAAACTCACCACGCTGAAATTTTGTTGTGGAGGCATATTGCATTCCCCCTGTAATTGTTGAACTATTTAACTTTGTGTTGTATCATTATGGAATAAAATATTTGCTTGATTTATTTTGTTAGTTAAAATTTATTCCTATTTTTGAACTTGACAAAGTACATCGAATGATACAATAGAATGTTTGTCTCGTTGTCTTACAATAAACAGACAGGTAGAGCGTGAATCATTATTCATATAGAGATGATTAAACTGTAATTCCGAAAACCAAACAATCATATTTCAACGTGCCAGTTTCATATGAGTTTCCATTATAAAATTATCACACGAAACTTTCTTTGTACGTAAAATCAATATACACAAAATAACATTTCATACACTCAACTTTGTAAATTATTGACCATCTGTTTTTAGAATGCTCATAGCAGCAGGATGAGTCAAGCTTATCAATCAGTTATATGACCACATTTTGACTTTGCATTATCAAAACCATCAAGTGTACGGATAACCAAATTTCAGTTTTTGTTTGGTAATCTACCATTATTACCGTTATTTTAACATTTCCCGTAGCTATCACCAAATTACTCTAAATAATTGTCATGATTGTTTCCAAGATTGTTTACAACTGTAGAAATTCAAGAGTTAAATTTATAAAATACGTGTGTTGCTGATTTTGTCATTCTATGAACACGAATACTAAATCTTTACAATCTAACTGAAGCTACAATTCAAGAAAAATGGCTTACATGTTTTAACATAATCTTGTTTATGCATTATTATTTAGCTTACAAGAAATTCACATATTTTATATATTACATACTGGGAGTTAGTGATTTCATATTCTACTTTGATTCTAAACCTAGCGAAACTATGCGTTTTCATAATATAAATTTCTTTCCTTAAGGTTTTATTTTAAAATAGATTTAAAGTATAAAAGACCTCAGTTTAGATACGAGCTTTTCGACGTTTTATAGTGGCTGGATATTTCTGAATTTGGACAAAGCTTCCTTTCAAAATGAATGGCTTTATATAAGTGAAACTAAATGCTGTGTAAGTTGAGGCCTTTGCCCCAGCAATTCTTCGATCACTAAGAAAAAATCTAAAGTGTAAAAATTGGACTCTAAGTGGGCACTGATTTACCTTTCTTATATAATATATAAAGAAGCTTTGTATGGCACGGATGGCCAGTCTAAATATACAGAGTCGAATAGTTGACTTTCTGATCTTCTCCAGAGCCACAGTTTATCGGCATTAAGACCTAGATTGGATAGATATTAAATAATTTATCACAGCTGTTTTGTCGGTGTGCGGAACAATAACATGAAAAAAGTTTTAGACTTACATTTTCATGTGATTTTCGGTCACTTTGACTCAACGTTTGCATGCAAGAAAATCAAAGAAATTATTTTGACTCCATGTCTAAAAGCTCTAATATTTATTACTCGTCTCGTGAGGAACTAATGTCTACACTATATCTTAAACCTTAAGCTTGTTTTTCACTCTTTTACATTTTCAGCTTGCTATCTTGTTTCTGTAAAGTTTTAAAGATCGCTATTCGCTTTTTAAATTAATAATTTTCAATTATACTTTTCTTTAGTATTTCATACATATCATTGACATAAATCTGAACAACATATTATTTCTTGTTGTTGCTGTACAGCATAGTATTTCTTGTTGTTGTTTTTTTTTTCCCCTTTTTTTCCTCTCCTTTCGCAACAACCAGACTGGGCGTGGTTTTCTTGCCTTACAAGGTCAACAACGTGTTAATAACAATTATTAATTGATCATATTAATATACCTTCCTCCCATTTCTGATGGTGTTTGGATTGTGACGCTTCTACAATTTTCTTCCACAGATAATATATATAGTTATAAAAATTCTGTTTCACTTTCTACTAAAATTGCCATCTCGTGCTTGCACAATCCGTGATATACATTAAGGTTATTTTTAATAATGGTTACTTTATTTTGTTGATGTTTTGAATTAAGCACAAAGCTACTCAATAAGTATCTGTGCTCTGCTCACCACGGGTATCAAAACCCGATTTTTAGCGTTGTAAGTCCGCAGACATAACGCTGAACCATTGGGGGGGGGCTGCTCTATCTACAGTATCTATAATATTCGTGATTCATGATCCACATATAACTATATCTATTTTTCAAATCTGAAAAAAGGTTTCTCATTAGCAAAGATATATTCTTAAACATTTCTATACATAATTTTAACATCAGATTATTTTCAGTTTTTTTTAAATACTGAACAGCATAATCTGCGAAATTACGCAATGGGTAATGTCATTATTTTTATACCTCCAAACCACTATAAATGGATTTGGTCATTATTCAAGTCTGTTTTCCTGTGATAATCATTCTCTCACGGTATAGTTCTACAAACTGAGGAAAACCAGATTGTGTAGACATAGTATAGAGACATCTCTACTTTAAGTGTCAGTATCGATAGTGGAAAGTTTTAAAAATATTGAAACATTTGACAAGTATTTTGTAACGGTTAAAGAACTGCAGGCTTTACTGGTGTTACCTAATCAGGACGTTGCTTTGAAAGTGTATGATTTCTAAAATCCACTTTTAAAACTAAAGTAATATAAACTAGCAAAAGACGTTTCCAAATTACATTATTCTATGAAGTATTGGATTTCGTGTTGAACTTGTAAGAATGAAGTTGTTTTTAAATATGTTGCTGGTATACCTGCCCACAGGTTGCTTAGTATCTTTAAATAGGGATTCAGTCCCTATGTTGCAATTCTTTTTTTATTACGTAAGCAATGTCGGCTGTGAGTTTGTAGTAGCTCGAGACAAGATGTTTTCTCAATCAATCGTAGAAGTTGTTCTGTGTCTAAAACCAAAGGTATTTATCAGACGTGCTCACGTACTGTAAATGAAGAGCTCACAATGATGTACGTATCAAAAGTATGCTGAATTTTGTTTAACACTTGTTTCTGCCTCTGCTAATGATCTTCCTTCCCTGTTTCAAAACTTGTCAACAGTGAACACCTGAGCACTATGACAGAGCAGAGTCTAAGTAACTTGGTGTTCCTATCAGTTGAGTCAGAAAGAAGGAAGTTGATCAACTGAAATGTTATTCACGATAGTTGCTGAAACCATGTTTTTGGTGATCATCGATGAAGATAATTGTTTTCTGGCCTTTGTATAATATCTTCAGTACGAATATTGTGTGTACTTTCTGGATGTTGCGTATACTATTAATACACATGTTATATTACACATCTAATTTATTATTTTACGTACAATACATGTACAATATGTAGTGATATTTCGAGCTTCACTGTGATGACATTTTCATTGAATGATCTCTTACTCTTTGCACAAAATCGTGTAACGCTTATACGTGCGTCACAAGTTTTATGCGACAAAATCCTTCTCGGCTGTTCTAATCTACTTTTTGTTAATATATTTTGGGCCACTCTGATTGGACGCCGTCTTATATCCGATACCTGACGTGTGATAAACGTCATTGGCCATTGTGTGTGTGTGTGTGTGTGTGTGTGTGTGTGTGTGTGTGTGTGTATACGTATATATATTAGTTTTATACTAAACGACAAATATAATGTTGAGTCTTTAATAATGTTGATCTATACGTTTTTCTTCGATTAAAACACTAAGTACGGTTTCAGCTTTTAAAGAAACAAATAAAGTGCACATTTTCAAGAGTCTCTAAGTTCCTAAGGATTCCTTCTGTTACAAATAGAAACAATGTTATCAATCACTTCTATATTGATGGTTAATCTGTATTTCTCGAGGTATCTTACATCAATTACTTGTTTTCACTTCGAATCGGAATTTTATTTTAAAGAGAAAAGCAAGATGATGCAAATAACCCAAACTTTACAAACAATTCAAGCTCCACGATCCTGGAATTGTGGAGTGTACTGTAACAGAAGCAGTGGCTGTCGAGGTTTTAACTACAACTCAGACATCCAGGAATGTCAACTGTTGATGTGGCCTGACAACGAAACAATGATATCAGAAGGACATTCTGTGTGGTTCAAAAGGGTAATCTTGCTTTATATATATATGTAAGAAAAGAGATTTGATTTTTTTCTGTGTAAATGTATTTCACTTATTTAATGAGCTACGACGATACATATCATGGTACAATAACTGAAGGTTTAAAACACTAAATATTTTTATTCATGTTCATTACTTTATTCAAACTACCAGTGATCGGAAGTCTGACATGGGCTGTGGAAACAAACCTCGTTTTTGAAAATACTTTCCTTTTAAACCTTGAGGGTGTTATAAGTAGTGGCTAATCCCACATTTTGTTTCTAAGTAGTAAGTTGGTGGTAGATGTTGTCAAACTGTTTTTTTCTAGTTTATGACTTTAATATTAATAGAAGCCTGATTAGGTAGTTTTAGAGGAGCTTTACGAGAAACTCATCAAACAATTAAACAAAATAAGTGCTTAATCTCTAAGGAAAAATATATTTGACGCCAGTTAAAAGATACAGGGTTGTGTTTCTGAAGCTGACAATATTAAAGCTATTAAGAGTGCTGTTTGGATTGAGACTACCTCCATTAAATATCCACTGGCGACGTAATCACAGCGTTCTTCAAATTAATTTCTATAGTTAGTTTAAGAAAACAAGTCCACACAGGCTTCGGGTCTCAGTTCCAATTGAATTTAACCTCGACAATAAATTTTATGAAAACAAAAATCACTATCTCTATTATTTTATTGTATTAGCACTTTGGTTTTGTTGTCGATTGAAAGTCTATTGTAGATAAAATTCTGTAGCTATTGTTATAATAAACACTTTTAAATGAATTCAAATTATACCATTTACAATAATAATTCTTAAACACCGTTTACATTATAAAACACAATTTTACATATTAGGTCATAGCTTGTTAACGGTATATTTAGTATCATTACTACTTTTGAGTATGGAAATTCTACACTTGTCATGTTTATTGAAACAAATAAAAATTGTGTTCATAATGGAAAATTTGAAAAAATAAACACTCTTGTAAGACTAAATCTGATCTTTGTACAAGAATGTTTCATGTTTCTGAGATTTCATTTAAATATCCATATGAATCTGTTAGTTAATGGTCAACTGCTTATAACGTTGTTGATGTCATTCGTTTTTTATCTAAACAGTGGAAATTGATGTATCACTAGTTTCTGATTGTTGTAGAGTTGTTGGCCTAATGAGAAGTGCTCTGCTTATAGTGTGTCATTTCTGTAATGTAGTTTCTTAACATGTTATACATTTATCTACTTGTTTACCTTACTGGTATAAAACGCAAGCTTTATTGTCAGTACGTCAAACGAAACAACGAACATAAATTGTATTGCTGTATTGTATACAGGGCGAAAAAAAAGCGAAAGAAAAAGGAATTATTACTATTATATCTATTTCTTTCGAACATTGCTCTTTTTCTCACTAAAGTATAATTCATATTCTTTTCTCACTATTATTGAATTAGTTTCGTTCTTACAAAACTTACGGTGCTCAAGTTTAAAGAAGGCTTTTTAGACAAATTCAAACTGTAAGGTATTTGTTTTTCGGCACATAACTATAAACTTTCTAATTGAATATCAGTTTTGTGCCCACCATAAGTACAGAAACCCAATTTTGAGCGTTATTAATTCTCGTACTTATCGTTTGGTCACCAGGAGAACAATAAATATTAATATTAATTTGTTTATTTGTCGTAAAGCAGAAAGCTACAGGGTTTGTTATATGTGCTGTGCTCATTACAGGCATCGAAACACAATTTAGCTTTTTTATGTGCTCAGACTTACTGTTAAGTTACAGGGGAACTACACTATTGAAACAAAATGTATACATAAAAGAAAAATGCATTCAACTCAATAAAGCATATGAAATACCTGAAACCTTAGAAATGTAAAGCAACATCGGAATAAATAATTACATTCCAATATGAACATTTAAGAGTCAGATTATGTAGTTGAAATCAACAAAGTTTTTAGTTGAAAACAACAACAGCAAAAAGCGAAACCCTTTTAGAAAATAGGTAGAAGTTTTCCACTTAGCTATATTGTTATAGTGAGTCCTGTATAAGGATTAGTTTTACTTTAAGTTTACATTATTTAGTCAACTGTAGTACATGCATTAAACTTAAACTTTTTTGTTGCCTTCTGCGAGATGTTCACGGTTTGTGTTATTTTAAATTATGTTTAGATTATTTCCGTTAAATTTGAAAGAAAATTCGAGTTCCAAAATGCCGTCTTTTAAGTTTACTTTGTTGTTTAAGTTGTTAACTACATGAGGGCTATCTACGCTAGCAGTCCCTAATTTAGCCTCGAGGAAAGGCAACTAGTCATCACCACCTACTATCAATTCTTGGTCTACTTTTTTACCAACGAATAGTAAGAGTGAACATCTTATTATATCCCCTCCACGTCTGAAAGGGCGAGTATGTTTGATGTGATGGGGATTTGAGCTCGCGACCCTCAGATTATAAATGAATCGCTCTCTCCCCCTGATCATGCGGAGCCAGCGTATATTAAGTCTAAATACAAGTATTTTTAATGCTCAAAGTGCAACAATCAATCTGAAAATTGAAGAAAAAACATTTCAGTTAAAAGTAGTTTCTTAAGTTCATAAATTTTCAAATGACAAACGTATTGTTACTGTTGAGATTAAAATATTACTTAATTATCATTATTGAAGCGTTTGTAATTTATAATATGTCAAATTATATCTCAGTATACAAAAGGTAAAATATGCTATATTGAAATATTTTTGTAAACAGAATTCCACATTTTATTTGACAGTCACAGCCGTTACAATGTCGTGGTAGAACGACAGGTATCATAACTACATTTGGATATGGTTTAATTACTCGCATGTAGTGTGATGTCAAGGAAAATTGGTCGTTTCTAGAAAAGTCATGTAACAGACATTTGCGACACAAGATATTCATACACTAAAATCATAAATATACGTTGAGATAAAAGATTCATAATTTCCAAAATAGGTATATCTCTTGTACTTCACGTACGCAAATGCACTGGAAACCAAAGGAACATATATAACATTTTGAAACACGCTGACCATTTAGAAAAAGATCTACAACAAGTCATACCATAACTGTGGCAAGCCAATTTTGCCCTCTTGTAACAAAGAAGAATCCACCAACACATTTATTACGTATTTTTGATGTTTTAAGTTCTTCGTAGATTAAACACAACAGAAAAACACAGATAACAGCTTGTATAATTTATTATGCTAAACTACTAACAAATATAACAGATATAACATAAATTATATGATAACAGTGACAGATATTAAGTTACAACATTCGAAATATATTACAAAACAAAATAATATTAGTTTCAAATTTCAAAATAAATCACAATACAAAACGGTACTGGCCTGTATCTAATGTAATGATCTGAAATTAAAGTCTCAAATTCCAGTCTAGGGTGTGAATTTGGTCCCACGAAGAAATTCCGAAACAGTTCACAGTTCAATGAAATCGCCGTCTCTCAGCTCAAGCAGTAATTCAGATGTATCGTAGAGATTGACGAAATAAAATCACAGCTTCCGTAGATCTAACTTCAATCACAAATCCAAGTTGAATATTCACAGCAAACACTTAATCTTTCTCAAATAACTAAAACTGATGCCTGAATCTCACTCTTATTCTTCGAATAAAACTAATGACTGAATCTATCTTTTTTTTTCGAATAAAAACTGATGACTGAATCTCTCTCTTTTTCTACGAATAAAAACTGATGACTGAATCTATCTCGCGTCACCGTCTTTTATACCGATAGGCCTACTTCTCGAACAATCTTGCAATTTCCATACAACTCTAGAGCAATACGCGCGTGTCCGTTCTTGCACGAGACTACACGTCGAGACACGAAGTCACCAGCACTCATTAACAAACATATGATTGGTTTACTTAATTCAAGAAAGTTCTAAAATGTTACCCTAAATGAATTACAAAACATTAGTTTAAACTTCGAAACAATAATATCAATATGGAAAAATGACTAATAGAAAATGAAAATTCAAACACAACACGATATGTTGTCGTTTACAAAATATTTACACATATACATAACAACATTCAGACAACGATATACAATATAGTTGAAGGATAAACGCCATGAAAAGCGACAAAATTTACGTGAACACAGTTTGTTTCCTTGGTATTTCAGTAGTTATGGAATGAAACGGGTACTTATGGTATTCCATAAAAAGAAATACAAAAATGACAGAGTCTATGAAACCATCATCCCCCTACACTAGATGGAATGTCAGCAAGGAAGAAGGAGGAGCTTTGGACATGACAGTTTATGATTGACAGTTTTGCGATAAAAACTTCGCTGCAGGACTATTGACAAAAAGCACCATCATCAGATGAAACATGACCGACCTTGGTGACATGGAAGATAGCAATGTATTGAGGCTTAAATATCGTTTTCATATAATGTACTCGACTAATGTGTTTGTTGTTGTGTGTGTGTTGCAACTTGTAAAGCCGTTTCTTGGAATCAGTTTTTGATATTTCTTAACAATTTTGCTGATAAGTCTTTCCTTTTGCCTTTTTAACTAACAGATCACGTGTGCAGACAACCCATGTGAAAATGGTGGATCATGTCAAGATAGACCAGGATACATTCATCAGTACAAGTGTGACTGTTTACAAGGCTGGTGTGGAAGGAGATGTGAAGAACGTAAGTCTTGTTATGTTTAATTAAATGTTTCAGCAGTTAAACCAAAAGTTTTCTCCCTAAGTTTATTTTAGTTATAATAATAAATATATTCTGCGCCTTTTATGAAATTTGTTCATACTGATATTTTTGAATAAATTTAAGTAACTCAGTAAAAAATTTATTATCGTGTTTTAAACATCTTGTGAATAAAATATTTTACATCAGATCTTACATCTTACATCTCACGATGCCACAGTTATATGTATATATATATTAATAAACGAAAATAATAATGTAAAGTATACATTATCACATTTTGTCTGACATTACAGCATTTTTCAGACATTCATTAAGCTTTTGAAATTCGGTTTATAGTGAATAATATCACAACGCAATTAACAATCACGATTTTAAACAATTGCACAATATCACATGAAATAAATTATCTTCAACTTGAATAGGTGTAAATTATAGCCCCCCAGTGGCTCAGCGGTATGTCTGCGGACTTACACGCTAAAATCCGGGTTTCGATACCCCTGGTGGCAGAGCACAGATAGCCCATTGTGTAGCTTTGTGCTTAATTCAAAAACAACAACAACATGTAAATTATATCTCATTATAGTCAAATATTCTTAGTTTTAAAATCAGTACCTAAACTGTTGATGTTTTGAATACCAACCTGATTACACAAACCAATTTTTAATTTTGAAAAATAATTATACTTATTTTGAACGATAATCTAAGTTGTGTAAAATATTGATTGTTCTGCAATCACGCATTAACTATCTTAGTACAGTATACTGTAATTCTTAATACATTGTATTGTATTGGTTGTAGAAAAATAATAAAATGTAAAGCACTTTCATTTCTAAATCTCAGTTTGTAGTTTCAGTTTTAAATCGAATCATGACAAATATGCATTTGATATTAAAAATATTTTTTTCTTATTTATTTTAGTTCATTACAATAGCACCGATAACACCTGCGTCTTATTTTCTGATTTGCTCCATTTGTCCGTTTCCACCGAAGATGAGTGTATGAGACAGTGTCTTGATCGTCCCCGATGTAAAAGTGTAGACTTTAATATCGATTCGAATTCATGTTACTTGAATAGAAAAGATCACACTGAAGTTGACTTGACTCCTGGTTGTCGTGGATTGAGTTACACATACTATTATCCTCTGAAAGAATGCTATAATTAAAGCATATATATTTTCGTCTGAAAATGTTCTGTATTATTGTGTTTAGTTCTTTATGTAAACTTTTATATATTTTTTAAAGTTTCACTGAGTTCAATCAATGAAATATTAGTTTATTTTCACAAGTGAGTTACACATGTTACTATTTGATTGCTTGATAAGAACTGTTATATTTCAAAGTTCCACACAAACTTCTGCCACTACGGTGTTTCAGCGTTAAGTCAGTAGACTTATAAGGCTAGATTTTGAGTTTAAATACACATGGTAGGGACCCGGCATGTTACAGTAATTGTCTTAACAGAAGAAAACTGTGAGTGTGGCACCATCTTACAGCATATTGTACAACTAGAATTGTTGTGGTTGCTTTGAATTAAGCACAAAGCTACACAATGGACTATCTGTGCTCTGCCCACCGAGGGTATTGAAACCTGGTTTTTAACGTTGTAAGTCCGCAGACATATCGCTGAGCCACTGGGGGCAATTTGAATTGCAATGCCTATTTAGTAGATCGCAATGTGGCTGAATTTTAATCGATAAAGAATTTCTGGTTGTGATGGCGTTGCAGGCAAAATAACAACACATTTAATAGTGTCATGGTAGATAGATAACTGCTAGTGTGATAAAATCTCATTTCAGGATTTACACGTGTGCAGATTTTTTATCAGCTATAAAAATACACGAATGACGATGCATGAAACTAATACGGTAATAATGTTTAGTGTATCTTAAAATACACGTACGATTAAACCTTAACAAATATAATTGTGTGCGTCTGTTTTCTTATAGTAAAGCCACGTAGGGCTATCTTCTGAGACCACCGAGGGAAATTAAACTCCTGATTTTGGTGTTGTATATCCGTTAACATATACAAAATAAGTAGAAATAGCAAGTGCGTAAATGTTTAATAGATACAGAATTACAGGTTAAAAATGTTTATCAAATACAGAGATACAGATTAAAAATGTTAACAGATACACAAAGTTTACTGGCAGACACTTTGAACTATTTTTAAAAGTATTACTACCTAAAAAGATAACTGTAATCTTATTGTCACTGTTTGTTTTTTTATACATTGTGCACGTGCTGTTAATAAAAAGTATAATTCGTGTCGTTTCGTAGTTTTTAATACGCATTTTAATGTACTTAAAGTACCCGTAACTGGATATAATATCCTAAAGATTTCTTTATGTAAACTGTATTAATAATATCTGTTTCAATAAACTACCTTTGACTTTGATGTTCAACACATAAAATGATTTCCAGACAATAATACACCAGAATTTGTGCTGAGTATGTTGTGTATTATATACAGGTATAGATAAACACGGATTTCACAGAGTCATACCATTCTCTTTAACTGCTGATTAAAGTATGTCTTTAATATAATCAACAAGTTCTTCTGTCACTTTTGCTCGAATCCCTGAACTCAAGAGCAATTCTTTATAGATCCTGATCTTAGAGATGCAAACCTTTTGTTTCTCTCATGTACAGAAGTATACATTACAATAAGTTATAGATATTATATACTGAAAATCGTGGATTGGTAAGCTAGAAAAAGAATTAATCTTGCATAAAAATCATGACATTCTAACGAGTCACACTGAATGAAGCGAATACCCAAGAAAATTTAATTAATCTCATGCAACCAGAATAATGGAATGGAAATTCCTTTTAAATTCTGAGAAAGAATAAAGATAAATTGAAATATAAGTTAATATTTGAAGCATTTAAAACTATTTATTATCACAAGTTCACCCCAAAATAACTATTAAAGATACACATGATTATCAATTTGGACAGTCTTTTCTATGTTCTACTAAAAATTCAATCCTTCAATCTTTGAAAATATAAAAAAATTAAAACATTCCTGTGTTACACGCACAATCATTTAAATTTTTAGAATAAAGGCTTAAGTTATTTCAACTTTCATCCTATAGGTTGCTTACCTATAGCTATTCAATACAAAAAATTATGTTTTGTCATCTTGTAATAAATCCATTACTGTCAATAATCAAAACATTCGAATAAGACTATTATGAAAATGAGGCACTAGATATTTGACCTCATAGCTAACTACTTTCATGGCTCATATTGTTCTCAAGTGTTTGGTTGAAGTTGGTTTATGACTATTTTACATGAAAGTATGATGCATTTTGAGTTAATAATTTAAATTAACAGAGTGGAGTAATGTAGTTAATCTAAGTGATAAAATGTATCATTATACACTGTTACACAGCCTGTTGGTTAAAGGCTGTTATTGGACCACTTTTTAAACTACGAATTGTGGAATTGGCCGTCACTAACAGCGAGCCCTCGGCTGAAAAGGCGAACGTATTTGGTGGGACGGGGACTTGCCCTAACCAAATATTAAAAGAATGTGTTATTTTCTTAAAGCAGAGCTGCATCAGACTATCTGCTGTGGCTACCGAGAGGAATCGAATCCCTAATTTTAGTGGTATAAATCCGTAGACTTACCGCTGTCCCAGCGGTATATGTATATTGATGTATATTTTAAAAGTTTCAACCACTCTTTCTTGTGTCGCATTCGCTATTTCATCTGGTAGAAAGCTCTCAAAAGTGATTGTGGTTTCTAGTAAGCTTAAATATACACATTAAGGACTACTCTGAAAATATGTTATTATTTTGCTGGTATCTCCCAGTTTATTGACTTACAACATTAAAACCTGGAGTTCGATTCCCTGCGATGGGCACAGCGAATAGCTCTATATCATGTGGCATTGTTTTAAAAACAAAAAAAAAACATACTGTACTTTTACTACTTTTTAATTATTAATAAATTATATAGGCCCTTCAGTGGCTCAGCGGTATGTCTGCGGACTTACGCGCTAAAATCCGGGTTTCGAAACCCGTGGTGGGCAGAGCACAGATATCCCATTGTGTAGCTTTGTGCTTAATTCAAAACAACAAATTAAATTATATATTAAGTTGCATAGTTCCTACAAGGTTTTACTGAAATTTCTCTAACGAAATATTATTCAAACTTCACACATGATTAGTTCATGTTAAGCATTATTAACTTGGAAAACACGTATTCTACCTACATCTTTTTCTTAATACATGATATTTTTATAAACTTATTAAAATATTCTGTTCAAGTTGTCTTTTTCTATATTCTTTTCCTGTATATGCAGGATAAATTATTTTGACTACACTGTTTAATGTTAATCTAATGCATACCAAACAGGTTAACCGATACCCAACCTTGTTTATTGTTTTTAATTAAGTATAGACTTACACAAGAGTGAACAAATAATTTCAGGTTAAAGTAGTAATAATAATAATTGTTTGTTTGTTTTGGAACTTCGCACAAAGCTACAAGAGGGCTATCTGTGTTACCCGTCCCTAATTTAGCAGTGTAAGACTAGAGGGAAGGCAGCTAGTCATCACCACCCACCGCCAACTCTTGAGCTACTCTTTTAACAACGAATAGTGGGATTGACCGTAACATTATAACGCCCCCACGGCTGGAAGGGCGAGCATGTTTGGCGCAAGTACGGCGCGAACCCGCGACCCTCAGATTACGAAGCGCACGCCTCAACACGCTAGGCCATGCCAGGCACTAAAGTAGTAATAAACAACGGTTAATAAGTCATAATGTACTTTATATACTATGTTTTCAAAATATAAGATACATTACGTATGTTTTTGGAATTTATTATTAAAGTGATCCGAGATTAAATGAAACGATCGGGGTGAAATACATTTTTACTTTTGTTACACTTCATTAAAATAGCTCGATATCCAAAAACTGTTTTGCGAGAAACTTTAGTAGCCCATGTTATAAACATGACTATGTGATATCATCGATTTTACACTACACTATCCAAACGTAGTCAGCTTTTGTTGTTGTTTTGAATTTAGCACAAAGCTACACAATCTGTTGAGTTACGAAGAGAAATTGAACCACCGATTTTAATTTTGTAAATCCGTAGACTTACCGCTGTACAAACGTTTGATGAGATAGAACTAATTAACATTAGTTTACTGATTTTTACAAAATAAATTACAATTTCAAATTTATGTTCAATACTTATTTATAATTGCATTTCAGAACGGGGCCCGGCATGACCAAACGTGTTAAGGCGTGCGACTCGTAATCTGATTCGCATCCCCGTTGCGTCAAACGTGCTCGCCTTTTCATCTGTGGGGGCGTTATAATGTTACGATCAATCCCACTATTTGTTGGTAAAAGAGTAGCCCAAGAGTTGGCGGTGGATGGTGATGACTAGCTGCCTTCCCTCTAGTCTTACACTGCTAAATTAGAAACGGCTAGCACCAATAGCCCTCGAGTAGCTTTGTTCGAAATTCAAAAACAAACAAAAACACGTTTCAAAACTACTTAATGGTTTGAACGTCCTTATAACAAACACGGGAGTGTCAGAAATTCTAACTTAAAAGTTCAACTTTTTCAATTATAATATATTTAAAGAACTGCTATTTTTTATTATGTTTAAAATAAACTTTAAATTTTTATTACCGTGAACATTTAGTAAGTCTAAAATGTTTGTTGTGACAGCAATAAATCTCAAACATAAAACATAAAATGCTTGTTTGACGGATTTCGAGGGATATAAGACTACCATTGCGGGATTGTTTAATTTGAAACAATATAAAGTTTGTGTGAAAAAAACTACTATTGTGAAGATGTTTTATAAGATATAGAATTATACGTGTTAGTTATTATTTTTGTAGTATGTAATTTAATACTTTAATAAATATAAAACGAAAGAATAATGACTGTGTACAGAGGCTCAGTTGATGACAGATTTGATAGATTAAGAATTTCACCCATGATGATGTGTAAGAGTTCATGTTAATGGCAGTCTGACTATAGTCCTCTAATGTGACCGTTTCTAGTCGTGGTTTTATGCTCAACGTATACTTTCAGTAACGGCTACAGATTCAAAAATAAAAAATGGCGGACCTGCTGCTGCTACCTCTGAATTGTCATGTGTACGTTCTGATATACCTGTTTCTAGTCTTTCTACCAGAGGGAGCCTCGGTCAACTGTGCCAAACTTCAACAAATAGCGAGATAAATAATCAAGAAAATTTGTTGTCATGCTCAAGAAATGTTCTTACTCAGTTAGAAAGACTTCTTATTTTAAGTCCACCTGGTATAAACGCCCAACCGTTTAGCATTTATGGATTTACTTCTTTAACATCAGAAATATTTTGAGATTTCAACCACCCCGCCAGATGTCATGCCAGCTGTTCTTGACGGCCATCCTGGATTAAAACAACTTTATAAGCGGTTAGAGCGCCAGTATCAACACACTAAATCAGACTAATCGTCTCTTCCTAATATAAGCTGAGCTTCGGCTCTAAAGACATAGAAAATGAAACGTTGGAAGTGATATAGTTCTGTTGTATAGACTGTGATAAAAGAGGTGATTTTGTGTTCCTATTACACATTAGTAGTTTTCATATTTTGTGTTTGATAATTTGTAAAGTAACCAAGAAAACTTCATACGAAAGATGAACATGTAAAATTAAACATTGTCATTCGTTTGAAAATTTTGCAATTCTTAAAATCTGTTTATAAGTCATACTGTCATCGACCCACTATAGGATATTAAACAAAGAGCATTTAGAGCAAAATAAACTAAATAATACGAAACTATATTTCTATTTTTAATAACCAAAAATACAGATTTAAACTTTTTTCCTTTTTTTTGTAATCCAAAAGGTTTTTCGTCTTATATACCGAAAGATGGCGGGAGCTGTTACAGGAATATAAATATCGGAATCGATATTAATATTTTATTATCTATATAAGTATTTCGAAGAGTGTAAATATAATACTATTATTCCAAGCCCAAGGTTTTGTTATATATATTCTTCGAACAAATATTGTTATTATAAACAATTTTTAGCTCATTCTGTGTCACTGTTGATAAAATTCTTATGCAACAGAAACTTTAAATTGTCTGAAATAAATGGAGTTTTCCGTTAACTACTTTATTTTCTTTCTATATTTGTACAAATTTCCTTACAGAAATTGTATTTGTAGTTTTTCAGTAGATACTATTATTTCTATGTGATCAGAATTGAATTATCTTAACTTGAGTCTACAATATGAAGTTTTCTCTCGTTTGCACCTATAATAATCTGTGAACTTGATGCCAATTCTTACTTGTTTAGTTTTATTTTTATAAATCAGTCAGACATTTGCCTGTAAACAAGTTGATGTGTAACTCATGTCACTTTCTAAACTGTTTCTCTTGAAAGTATATTTTGTTTTTTAAACTTCATGTTTAATTTGTGTTGTAATCTCATTTTACAGCTTATAACAAACCTGTAATAAAGTACTAATATCATATAGAAATAAAAACTGAATAACTTAAAACGTAGTTCATTATCTATGTTAGGGAAGGATAGGAATAAGGATTTGTGGAGCTAGGGTTAAAGTTCGTATATGAATCCCTATAAACGATCTTCATAAATAAACCGATTACATTTCAGTACTATTCATTACTTACTTTTGATCAATACCGAAACATAAACAATGAGTAGATAACATGAAAAATCTTAGTTCTTATATTCATAATAAACGTAAGATAACGGTAACTTGTGTTTATAATAAATACAAAGTAATTGAAAAACAATAACGATTTTTTTCTTAAAGAGACAAGAAAATATTTTGTGAATGAGTAAGTTGAGGAACATGATTGTGAAAAATTAAAAATTATTAGTTTTATACAAAATTAATACAAAAATTATTACTGTTATGCTGAAACTGCTATAGATATACGTCTTTTTTATATTTTACATTTTAAATTTGAATTTTGATTATTTTTGTTGAGTTTTTATTTTAATTTCCCGATCCAGAATAATTAATAGGGGTTTGATTTTCCTACTTCCTCTTTACAAATATTAGTTTCTAAAGTTCAGATATTTATGAGTAACAAAGCTGTCACATTAATCCACTAAGCACTGGGAGAAGAAAATCTTACACATTTATCTATCAGAAATTATGCTAAAATCGACAGGTTTGTTTTTTTCAATTTTGCAAATAGGTACACGCGAGGGCTAACTGCGGTAGCCGTCCATAATTAGCATAAAACTTAGGGGAAGGCAGCTAATCATCAGCATCCAACTCTTGGGCTACTCTTTTACCAACGAAGAGTGGGATTTATTTTAACTTTAAAACGCCCTTACGGCTGAAAGAGCAAGCATGTTTGATGTCACCGGGATTTGAGCCCGCGACCCTCGGAATAGGAGTTGAGTGCCTCAACCACCTGTCCATGTCGGGCCTATATGTTTGGAGATAAGCAGTTTGGATATAATGTTTGATGAGGAATTATTATTATTTTGTTATTTTGTAGCTGAATAATATTTTTGTGATCTCAAACTACTTAAAGTAAAAAAAAGTGTATGGTTTTAATTTCGAGAAGGGAATGTTAGTTTGACATACTTTCTTTTTTCAAAAAGTTAAAAGCTATTGAACAAATTGTTAATTAAAAATGGTCGCCATTAATTTAAGGCCCTGCATGGTTAGATGGTTAAGATGGTAATCTAAGGCTGGCGGGTTTGAATCCATATAACACAAAACATAGTAGCTCTTCCAGACGTGGGGCCATTATAATGTGACAGTCAATCCCACCATTGTCAATTAACAGTGATCGCCTTTAACTCAAGGCCCTGCAGAGCCAGGTGGTTAAAGAGCTTGATTTAATATCTAAGGGTGGTGGGTTCGAATTCCTGCCACACCAAATATGCTCACTTTTACAACAGTGGAGTCGTTATAATGTTACAGTTAATCCCACTATTCATTGGTGAAAGAGTAGCCTAAGAGTTGGCGGTTGGTGATGATGACTATCTAACTACCCTGCAGTCTTAGACTGCTACATTTGGGACAGAAAACGAACCGTTAAGCTAAACATTAGTTGATAGTTTATCGTTAAATAAGTTTGTTATTAAATATTTTAGAACGCACAATAAACATACAATAATCTATTTTTGGAAGTGATTTGCTTGTTAATGTGATTTTTAATTGATTAAAATTACGTTGACAAATACATGTGGAGAGAGTTGGTGTATGACACGTATTAGCAATTGAAAGTAAATAAGATACATAAAGCTTTACCTGGGACAGTAAATATGCTGTAGTAAAAATACAGGAATTGTTAGTGATGTTCCAGAAGGTTGTCATGATAATAGTTTAAAACTTACTGAGATACAGTTAGAAATGAAACGATTGGAAGCTTAAAATAAACACATTGAAGTAAAAACCGACAATAAACGCTTAGGAATAAAGATTGAGAAAAAACGCTTAAAGTTATAAATAGTTTTATTTGTTTTGAATTTCACGCAAAGCTTCTCGAGGGCTATTTACGCTAGCCGTCCCTAACTTAGCAGTGTGAGACTAGAGGGAAGGCAGCTAGTCATTATCACCCACCGCCAAAGAACTGTGGGATTGATCGTTACATTATAACGCCCCCACGGCTGAAGACAGCTAGAAACGCAACCATCCCTCTATATAAGCTTTTAAAAACTACTATAAAAGTCGTGTGTTTAAAAATACAGATGTTGTTGTAATCTATGAAATAATTATTGTACACAGAAAGAACTACAGAACTAAAAACGAGTCTACTTACAATCTTACGAACAATACTATTTCCCCTCCCCCTCCGGTCAGAAAATACCAAAAATGTAATAAACAATACAAGGATTTCTGTAACAGACAGTATGAAGAATTTGTGTAATAAACAATAAGAATAATTTGTGTAATAAACTATACCAGAATATGTGTAATAAACAGTACAAAGGAATTGTGTAATAAACAATAAGAAGAATTTGTGTAATAAACAATACAAGGATTTTTGTAATAAACAATAAGAAGGTTTTGTGTAATAAACAATACCAGGATATGTGTAATAGACAGTACAAAAGATTTGTGTAATAAACAATAAGAAGGATTTGTGTAATAAACAATACGAAAGATTTGTGTAATAAACAGTACAGTACAAATAATTATTCCACTGCTTATGGTAATTTTTATAAGTATTTATGCTACTGTTCTGGTAATTTTAAAAAATGATTATGCTGGACGATCAGTTTCAGTCTTAAGTCTAACTTAAGTGCCTAGTGATCGTTACTTTTGAAAATTTGTGTTGATTTATGTATTCTAACCATTTAATGATACAAATTAATCAGCGCAAACTTTTTGAACTAAGGATTTAATGGTTTTTGAAATAAACATGGAATGTAACTGAATTCTTTCGCAATTTCCATCCTTTTTGGAAAGATTGTTATTGAATCTTCGGCAAAAGCTACTTAACGGCTGATTTTGAAGTGACAGACTTGAGCGAAATAGCTAGTGAACAACACCCGTCTCCAATTTTTGAGCTACTATTTACCAATTAAACATGAAATTGACCGTCCAATCTATCGCCCCTATATATTAGGTAGTTAGTTTCGATTGACGGACCCGAACTTTCGGAGTAGATCGTCTTAACCTGTTGACTTTCAAGTATTTCAGCTGCTACTGCAACTCCGAACAAAGTTCAAAATACAACACTAACGATTCTTCATTTTGTAACCTTTTTTGTGACGCCATTTCGGATAAAAAGTGAAACAATTTGTAAGTATTTCAAAACCATGTATGGTTCTGACATCTAGCGTTGACGTTAGGTATTATTGAGTACGAATTAACTCATCCCTGGCACTGTGTTACCGATCGGCTTGGACGAGTTATCTCGTCTACGGCTCTGAACAGGTTAAACATCAGGCAGTGCAATACATTTTTTCTTTAGAGTAACATATTTAGCTTCAAAATAACACTTCTTTGGTTACAAACTTACTAAGCCTACCTCGTCTTTGGTTCATTCAGAAAACGTGTTGATGGAAAACCTTAATAATATTTTCGTCAGGGATTTCTAAAAGTTACTTAATGATTTACGTAAAGTTATCTGAACCTTGCCATTGTTGCAATAATACATAAAATACATAAAAACCCATCCGAGTTTTTGTAATTTTTTGCGCTTTCCCCTATTTAAATACTATACATATTCTGTTACGTTTATTTAATTACTTTGCATTTGTTCATTATGATATTAATTTTATTTGGTTTTTAAACAATATTCATTGTTGTAAAAACAGAATATGTGTTATTTAACTTTGACAACAAAAATAATTTTTGTCTATATTACTGCAGTAAAAAAGCATATAAGTTTTATAAATATAAAAATACAATTTAAAAATAATTGCAGCATGTGATGGTATACATTTCTTCATTAAATTATATTCTTTGATTTTTTTTTTGTTTTTGAATTTCGCGCAAAGCTACACGAGGGCTATCTGCGCTAGCCGTCCCTAATTCTTAGTGTAAAACTAGAGAAAACTCTACCGCAAACTCTTGAGCTACTCTTTTATCAACGAGTAGTGGGATTGACCGTCACATTATGACATAAAACTATAATAGCTAAATGTACGTCTGAACTCAATGCTTAAAAATGTAATGTTATCGATGCTTTAGAAAATAAAATATCTAAAAGTATTCAAATATTTAATGTTAGTTTCATGTAGATATTTCTAAAATGTGTGGATGTCATATATAATAAAACACAAAAATCAATATTTAAGTGCACAAGAACGCACTGTAGATATGAAGTTTGTAACAAACAAAAGCAAAAAGACAACGTTATTAATCGAAACGTTACTGTATATATACACACACATGCCCGCGATTTTTCCCGAACATGTTTTTTCTGACTTTATTTACATCCATGCATCATTTTTCCTAGGAAATCCAACATTATGCAGTGAAAGAAATAGTTCAATCACGGTTTAACGTGTTTAAACAGAAGAAGATTTTTGTATAAATATTTGGAGTATGCTCTTGACTGTTTGGCTTTCTTCTTAATCTACCAGCTCAAATTTAGGTAAGGTTAAAGCAGACGACAATTCATAAACTTGGCTTGAATATCTAAAAACAGCTTGTTTATAATTAAGTACAAAGCTGCAATGAACTACTTATGCTCTGCTCATTACGAATATCGAAACCCGGTTTGTAGTGTTGTAAGTCCCCAGGCATAGATAGCTCTGTGCCACTGGGAGGTAGCCTTCAGAAACTAAAATAAACTTTTTTGTAGCTTATTCAAGGTTTACATAATTTTTGTCTTTATTACAAGAGATACATGTTTATTGCCAGTTGGCTCAGTTTCTCATCTACTTCCGTTTCTGTTAAAATTTCCATACCAAGTCCATGGTACCAATTTATTTGCTGTGTTTTCTGAAAAGTTCGGGAAACTCAAAATCAGTTTTAAGTGTACATCAAATCAACCCTCCTAGTAATTATATCTGCATTTTAGGTGTGTACCGTACGTTCTTGTTTTTTTATCTTCTAAAGATTTATTAGTTGAGAACCTTTTAAGAACCTCGGTTTAAACTACTATAAACATGCATGTCTGATGTACGATTGATTTACGATTTATATGGACAAAGCAAACCAATGACTATAAACATTTCTATAAATAAGTGTGGGACTTATTAACACACTTAACGCAAACAACATCACATTTCTAGTTGCATACATACATTTTATATACATAATAACAGATTTAGTAAGGCGTGGTCAACCATTTGCAATATTTATTAAGGGTACTTTAACAATCAAGAGTATTTATCAGAGAGTAATTTTTATGAACATTTTGTAAGCTAAAGTAAAAACGACTACTTGAATATTGCCGTCCTTCCATTTCCCCTCGCTTTACGTTTCGCTAAATCCATTCAACGCCTTTTATTTTAATTCTACAGGAAATGGATACATCATATAATTTAACTTAATTTTCTACCTAAAATGAGTTGAATAAAACGAATGCGTGTTAAAAAGTGAAAATGATAATTTTGATGTTTAATCAAAGCAATATTCAAAAAGGTTTTGAATCGATTTCGCATTCTCAACATATGTAGACCCAGGCTAGGAGTTAATGATAACTCTTTTAACAACTTCCTCAACTCATGCAAATGTATTGGTAAAACTTAGTTCAACCATATTTACCATATTACTATTCACTATCTACACTATCATTTTATGTAAAATAATCATTGACGTTTGTCTGTTACAACTAATAATAAAAATGGTAAAGTACAATTTCACGTGTCTAGTCACAATAGCAAACATTTTCGTTTGAAATTAAGCTTAAAATAATTTTTATGAGATAGGTTTGGTTTGTTTCAGGTTAAACGCATAGATACATGGTAGGTTATTTGTACGCTACCCATCTCGACTGTAGAAACTCGGTTATTATCACTGTAAGTCCGCAGACATTCCGTTGTGCCACTGTGAAACGAGAGGTATGCAGCACATTACTTCAAGAAGTGTTATTTCAATTCAAATTTTAAAACCATATTTTACTAAATATTCTGTTATACTTTTAATCACAGAAATTTCAAAAACATATCTATTAGTTAAAATTTAAATTTGTTATCGTTTTATTTCATGTATTCAAGAAACAATGTCAAACGTGCAATGGTCACTTTTTACTAAGTAGAAATAAGGTTTATGTAATAAAAAACTTTTCAGGTGGCCACTTTCATTGAACACAACTTTAAATTCGACACTTGATATGTGATAAACGTGATTAGTATTTATGAAAAGATGTTTTCCTATCAAGTAGAAATGTTATAAATACAAAAGTAAAAATATTATTAGTGTGTGAATAGTACAAAGAATAATACAATAATTTCATCTGTAAGTTTTCAAAAATTCACGTTTCTTTGTTTTCATTTTCTTATTCACGTTCACTACAACGTCACAGAAAATACCTGTATCTGGCTGGGGTTACGATGCTTTCTATCAGTTAAATCACACTCCAAAAATGTGTCTGAAGTTGTGTCTACAAACGCCTCGTTGCAAGTCGTTAACTTTCGGATATGACCGAAACTGGTTTCTTACAAAACAAACATCACACTGAGGTTGCGGTGACACCTGGTTGTAAGGGATGGAACTGTTCATATTATTATCCTTCAAAGGAATGTTACAACGAAATTCAAACAATTATAAAAGAAAGTGATTCCTCACACTATAATTTGGTATTATTATGATATAATAAAGTAAAAAACAAAAACCAGCATATTTTCAAACTAATATTTAATGAATATAGTAAATCGTAGAAACCATACAGGTATTGATATAACTTCGAAGTCATTTCAAACATTAGATCATTGCAAGCTGGTAAAATACAAGCAACAGGTTTAAGAGTAATACTTAATGTGTATATTAAAGTGTATTTGAACTCACAAGCTTTGATTACTTCAAGTGCATTTCAGTAGGTGGATTACCTAATTACATGTAATGTAAAGTATTTGAAGTTTTGGAAATCTTGCAGGTTCAAACAGACCTCAATATAAATCTATTGTTGTTATTTTATTAGCTTGCACAAATCCAATGTTTGAAATGATAGCGAAGCTATACCTATACGTGTATAGTTTCTAGGTTTCAGTACACTCATTAAATATTAGTCCGAAAATATGTTAGTTTTTGTGTTTACTTTATTATATCATAATGATATCAGATTATGAAAAACCACTTTCCCACAGGATTGTCAAAAGTTCATTATTTGAATAATCCTTATTCCATTTGTGTCTCCATTTCAATGATATTTAAAAGTTACTGGTTATGAAACTGTTAACATTTTGGATCAAGTTGTTTTTTATAAGTTCATTCCTAGAAAGTGTGGAATGAGTTATTCTAATTACAATATCTTAAACGAAACTAATTCTTACTAAACAAATTGGCCGCAACTAACATCGTTTAATGCATTAATATTCTACGGACTTACGAGACATATCACTTTTTCATTCATGATTAAAGCGATTTATATTTAACTACAAGCACCAAGGTAAAATATTTGTTCACTTATTATTGTGTGAAATATCTTATTCAAGTAACATGTTTGTCCAAGGAAGTTACTTGGTATACTTTTGAATATTGTATTCAATGTGAAGATATTGCATTCAAAATGGGTAATCTGAAAGATAGAAGCCTAGCATGGTTAGACGGTTAGAGCACTTGACTCACAGTCTGAGAGTAACGGACTCGAATCCAAGTCCCACCAAATAGCCTTTACATGGCCAAGTGGTTAAGGCACTCGACTACTAATCTGAGGATCGAGGGTTCAAATTTCCGTTCGCACCCAACATGCTCGTCCTGTCAGCAGTGGCAGCATTATAAATGATGATCAGTCTCCCTATTCGTTGGTAAAAGAGTAGCCCAAGAGTTGGCGGTGGGTTGTGATGATTAGCTACTTTCCCTATAGTTTTACACTACTAAATTAGAGATGGCTGGCGCAGATAGCCTTCGCTCAGCTTTGCACGAAATTCAAAAACCAAAACAAATTGAGATAAGGAAAAAAAAGCAATCAGGAACTGCACAAAATGAATAATGTTCATGTAATGTACTGTTAAAAATGTTCATGCAATGTACTGTTAAAAATGTTCATGTAATGTACTGTTAAAAAAAGCACTTCAATATATAATATTTATTACGATTAACCGCTAAAATAGATACAGTGTGCTAGCAGAAAGGCATTTGGTTCTTTTATATACATATATATAAACTAGGTTTAAAAAACACACCAATAAATGTGAGTTTTATCAGCAGATGGCAGGAAGAAGACAAGTGAAGTTATGCTTGCAGTAAATTAAACAGTATTAACAATGAAGTAACACAAAACATGTGAATATGTTTTCAACAGTTAGGAATATGTTTTATTTAGGGTTTCTGTAATCAAATTCGAACTTACATGTTTTTCTTTATAATACAATTTAAAATACGCAGAAGGAAAGAATCCCCTAGTGATAAACTTAACTAAAAAAATGAATAATTCCAGACAGATTCCAAATAGATAGACCATAAAGATGTTAGCATATCTTAAAACCTATACTGAATGATTGTTAACAGTTTTGCCTGTACAAATAGTCACTGATGTGACTACAATTCACTAATACAATTTAAAATTTACTTCAGTAACAGTAAACTCATAAACCAGTTACATGCAGGATTGATTTGGTTTGTTTCGAATTTCGCGAAAAGCTACAAGGCGGCTATCTGCGCTAGTCGTTTCTAATTTAGCAGTGTGAAACTAGAGGGAAGGTAGTTAGTCATCACCAGCCACAGCCAACTCTTAAACTACTATTTTATTAACAAATAATTTGATTGACCGTCACGTTATAACGCCCACACGGCTAAAAGAGAGTGAATATTTGGTGAGACGGAGATTCGAACTCGTGACCCTCGAATTACAAATCAAGTGCCTTAACCACCTGGACATGCCGAGCTCTACATACAATACTCCTTTCTTACTAGTAATACACTGTAGGGATACATGAATAGTAAAAGATCTAAGACTCGATAGCTTTTTTAATTAGAAGATAATCTGCTTTATCCATTGCTGTATTTCATCACTGAAACGGTACATGCATTAGGTAGCTGAATACAGGAATGGGTAATACAGATCGTTCTTCTCGTTCCAAATACTCTCTAGTTGTTTTTTTTTCATCTCAACAATCTTGGAATATAATTTTTTTTCTTTCTAGTTTCTGTACTTTGTACAATTTCCATCATAGGTCGCGTTGATTGATATGCGTATTGAGCAATAGTAAACTATCTGTATCATTACGTATATTTTGCGCTGTAACTAACTTATCGTTCTTCACTTGGGACTCCAGCTTGAAAAT
Organism: Carcinoscorpius rotundicauda; assembly: GCA_011833715.1. Lineage (NCBI taxonomy): Eukaryota > Metazoa > Arthropoda > Merostomata > Xiphosura > Limulidae > Carcinoscorpius > Carcinoscorpius rotundicauda. The sequence continues at coordinate 109,415,498 of CM022393.1, forward strand.
ATGCATCCTAAGTAGTAATGAAGAGTTTTTGTGCGCCGACTGGAAGTAGACACACTGTGGTTTATGAGTAACAGCTGACAGAAAAGAAAAAAAAGAGATGAGAGAAAAAAGATAGTCCTGACTGATTTCTACATAAGAATCGCTCCCTGATAATCACAACGTTTTGAAACGTATATAACGTTGTCAAACATAATTATATCATAGGTTTATACCATCTAATGAGGATACTATAAAAAATGAACTTTAATTAAATTATTAACTTGTTGCTTCAGGAAGAAAGACAAAGAATGTCCTCGAGTAAAATGTTATTATCTTATGAAAGTTAATTTTCTAATGAACGGAGAGAAGGAAAGGACCACAAACTTCATGAATAAAACATTTAATACTTTATCAATCATTTGGAAACAAAAACAGAATCTTAATCAAATAAAAATTATAACTTTTGAACACTTGACTTTCATAAATTATTTATTACTTTTATACACTCATTTCATTGTACATTCTGAACTGTTTAGAACAAACTTTCATCTGACGATAAACTATATATTTTGTGTGGTTGATGAAGATTGTTTATTACAAAAGTTTGTTGAAGGTTTTGTACTTTAAATGAGTAATTTCTCTATAACACGTTTTTCATACAGTTGATAATACGTAATCTTTTAAGGGAAGTAATTTTAAAATATAAAAAAATCAACCACAAAGATAGAAATCACAATAACTTCTTCACAAGCATATTACCCAAACTGCTTGTCTTAAAACACGTTGACTTCATGAAATTATTATTTTACTAACGTTCGCAAAGTCGAACCAGAAAAATCAAACTCATAAGCCTATAACATTGTAATTTTTTTTATGAGCGTGCTTTTTCACAAATAATTGCTTGCCGATTTACCGAAACTAATTCGTTAATAGTGCTTTGTGTTCATCATGATATCTTTTGTTTGTTTAGCACAAAACTCCACAATGGACTATCTGTGCTCTGCCCACCACGAGTGTTGAAACCCGGTTTTTAGTGTGTAAGTCTGCAGACATACTACTATGCTACTGGGGGACTCGTCATGTTATTACTTTGTATTTAGTATAAAATTTCGTTGTGATTACTTTATTATAAATATAAAAATTGGTATCTTGTATATAATATACCTATCTCTTATGTTTTCTTATGGCTCAAACTGTAATTAATAAATAGTATTATTGAACCGTATTTCTAATTTATGAAGTTCACGTTTGTAGATTACCAAAGTCCTGAGTCCAACCCTACCCTTCTTCACCAGAGTTATTTAGATTTTATTTTTGGATGGTATTATTGTTTTTTAACAAGTGTGAATGACATGAAATTGTAGGTTTATTGTATGCTGTAAAACAATATTATCAAAAACTAAACATAATGTGTGACCAAGAAATATTTAAGTTTAAAAACCATAGTTTAACTAGAAATGAGCATTTCACGTACATTTGACAGACAACTGATAATAAATCATTGATAATAATTTTCAGATTGTTATATAGACAAACAAATGAAAATTCTGTGTCAGAAATTTAATATATAATTCAATTCTGACCACACAGAAACAGTTTCATCCACTGACATAAAAGTTTATACAAATACAAAAAAGAAAAATATATATTATTGGCGCCACATATTTCAGATCGTTTAAGTTTTGTGTTATATTCACAGACATACTAAAAGTTAACAAAGGACTAATAAGATAAAAAGTAGGCCTTGCACTTGGGATAATGTTATTATATTTAAACACACTTAAATACTTTGACGATACTTAAATTCCTATATAAATAGAGAAATACTCACGTAAATATTACAGTACTCGTGTAGATTCTGAAATATGCATTTTTAAAAATCTTTCGCCATCTGTTCATATATGAGAAACAAATTTCTTCATTTTAGTAACAATTTAATTTAAATTAATAATTTACATTACGAAAATAATACAGTTTTTTTTACTATTCAGATTGAATGTTCATTATTTTTTTGTAGTAAGTTGAAGAGAGCGTGATTTATGAAAAGCTTTTGAAAATTACAAATTAACAATGAATTTCTATTTCAGATTTATGACAAATGAGACAGTATTTTATTTATTTTCTGAAGCACTACTAATTTAACACTAATTTATCATGATAAATTCTGATTGCGGATGGTGAGGATAAAACCATTTTCATACAACTAAGTGTTTAATTGGGGGATTGCCACTAGTACAACAAATAACGGTTTCCGTTCGTAAACGTAAATTTAATATTTGAGTTTTGAAAATATATAATAAATCACATGTAAATTAAGAACTTTCATAAAAAATATTCTTAACAAAAATTACGTTATGTTGAAGTACCCGGTGATGGATAATGAACATCATATTTTCTCAAAATAATCTTAACATTTAATTAAAATAAAAACCAAATGGTCTAGTGTGACTAATAAATGTTTAGTTTGTAATCGGTGTTTAAGAGTTTTTCGTAATAATTAAAAAAAAGCTGGTAATTATTTTTCACGTCACGTTGTTTCACATAATTTTAAAAAACAACAATTAAATATATTTAAACCAATGGGAAAATAAGCTGTTATCTCAAGTTTGGTATGAAAGATATCCTATTTTTACAACAAAGATTACCCATTATGCATCACCTGCACCCTCATACTTCAACATTTCACACATAAGTCAAGAAGTTTGTTACACATTTTTGAATGTGAAGAAACATCAAGTCGCGTCCCTTGAAAGATTAGAAAAACACACACAAGTTGTATTTTGGAATTGTGAGTTTTCACTACCAACAAATTTCAATTTAATTGGTGAAACACCAGGGCATAAAACGCAATTACAATGTGTTAGGAAAAGAAAATATTATTCTGTGCATTTTATACAATCACGCTGCTCGATTTATGAGTGAGCCGAAAGATGGCACGATGTAAAATAAAGTGAATAATTTTAACTAAAATTTACAACTATTCTCAATAACCTAAGTTGTATTTCACAGTCTTTCCTTTAATGTTATTATTCTTATTATTATTGAAAGAAAGCGCAAATAAATGACTTCTGAATGATAATCTTCGTTATTTCAAACATATGCTAGCATGTTTTCATATATTTTTCTCAAGTCTATTTCTTTGAAAAAGCGTATGAAGTTTTTATGGTTACTTTACAAATTACTAAACACAAAATACGAAAACTACTAATGTAGAATAGGAACACAAAATCACCTTTTTTATCACAGTCTATACAACACAACTATATCAATTCCAACGTTTCATTTCCTAGGTCTTTAGAACCGAAGCTCAATTTATTAAGAAGAAACGATGAGTCTGATTTAGTGTGTTGATACTGGCGCGCTGAGCGCTTATAAGGTTGTTTCAATCCAGGATGGCCATCAAGAATAACTGGCACGACATCCGGTGGGGTGGTTGAAAACACAGATTTTTCTGATGTTAAAGAAGGAAGTCCATAAATGCTAGAAGGTCGGGAGTTTTCACCAGGTGGACTTAAAATATGAAGTCTTTCGAGTTGAGCAAGGACATTTTTTGAGCATGACAACGAATTTTCATGATTATTTATCTCGCTATTTGTTGAAGTTTGGCACAGTTGACCGAGGCTCCCTCTGGAAGAAAGACTAGAAACTGGTACATCAGAACGTATGTATGAGAATTCAGAGGTAGCAGCAGCAGATCCGCCATTTTTTATTTTTGTATCTGTAGCCGTTACTGAAAGTATATGTTGAGCATATAATGAACGCTGAGAAAGTGCTGGTGAAACTTGTAAGGAACGAGGCGAAGGTTTCTCCAAGTGACATCGAACTGCTGGACTTCTCACGTAAGACACTAAAGACGTATAGGAGCCAGAAGAACACTGTGGAGCAAGTCTGGGTGAGAAAACCGCTCGGCAGGGGACGCTGACTCCGGAATCAAAAGGAAGACCAGTGTTGAGATCATCGCTTAATTCGATGTCTGTCGTCACTGTTAAACACGAAAATACATAATATAAATCATTCTTCAAATTATGCTAAATTATTGAAATATTTTAAATAAACCATAATTTATCTTTATATATGTAGAGGGAGCAACAAACTTTGTGCATATATTTTACCAATAATTAAATTATAATTTACAATTATTCATAAGTTATTTATCGTTTGTCTTCTTAAAGAAAAATTTTAAAACGCCAAGGTGTGAAAGAAAAACTAATGTGCCCCTGACACTCCACAGCTACTAATTTTGGAGTATTTACAACAGGCTTATCAAAATTATCATTATAAAAACCTTTTATGTTCACTTTAATGGCAAGTATGTACGCCCAAGTAACATTACAATTCTAAAACGACGTTGAACACCCTTTTAACCTATCATCGAAACGCATATAAAATATACATTGACATTTTAAAACTGTAACAGCCACTTGGGTGAACACACTTTGTATTAGAAATACTTTATTTCACACTATGCTTATCTGTTCTCATGGGGCTAACGCAGCCCTGTAGTTGGACTATGGACGTTAGGTTTCACGATTCGCATATTATCGAAATATATATATATATATATTGCACTGTACACAATGAAGTCGTGATTGCATCATAAGTGTGATAGTCAAGACCCACTATTAGAATAGAATGGACCAAGAATTGTAGGTTTGTTGAAATAATCAGCAACTTTTCCTCCAGTTTATCATTTCAAAATTAGTGTTGGCTCTCGCAGATTCAGCTCCTCTCCAGTGGTCTAGATGTAAGTCGGAATGCAAGCCAATTTTCAGTATATGTGTTAGGTGAATGGATAGTAAGTACTGTATAAATTGTGTAAGAGGACTACATGCAGGATTTATAGGTCCGGCATGGCTAGATAGTTAAGGCGCTCGATTCGTAATCTGAGGGTCGCGGATTCGAATCCCCTTCGCAGCAAATATGCAGGCCCCTTCAGTTGTGTGGGGCTTTATAATGTGACGTTCAATCCCACTATTCGTTGGTAAAAGAGTAGCCCAAGAGTTGGCGGTGGGTTTTGATGATGAATTGTCTTTCCTGTATTCTTAAACTAGTAAATTAGGGACAGCTAGCACAGATGGCTCTCGAGTAGCTTTGTGCTAAATTTAAAAACAAAAAAATATTATGTACTGTTTGTAACTTAGCGAAAAATAAAATATATCACACTGGCACTAAATATCTCTACAATTATTTTCAATACATTCTAACGGTGTGTGTGTCGACTGAAAACTACACCTGAATATGAGCTAATGGAAATGTAACCACTAATATTTAATCTCTACTTACTTTTCTAGTTACCATTTTTAAAGTTTCTCAACAGATACTATAACAAAATTATGTTTTAAATTTTGTTGTTCCACCTGATTGAGTGTCTTATTGTAGCAAAGCCACATCAGGCTCTCTGCCGTGTTCAACCAGGCGAATCGAACTCCTGATTTTAGCATTATAAATTTGTAGAGTTATAGCTGTGCCAACGAGGGACTCATCTGATTGACAGCAGAAATGAAATGAGAAAAATATGTTTTAAATCAGGATTTCAAAACACGCTCTCCAAGACTATATCGTTATTTGCATTATTGTATTGTAAGAAAACGCTGACAACCGCACTAGTGTAATAATTTTTCATCGCTTCCTAAATTTATCTAATGAAAAATGAGTCATCTTAAATCTATTATGAAGCTTGTGACAAAGCATATAAAGATACTGCAGGCATGTGGCAGACGTTTTGTGGTCAGAAGAAAAGACAGATGAGCTTTTTGTTTTAAATTCCAAGTGTTACATTTGACGCATCCCCCCCACACACAGCACATCACTCAGTCCAGATAACACCTGTCAAGCATGGTGGTCACAGCATTTTGTCATGGAAGCGCTTCTCATTGTCTTGTCAGAATTGAGGGGAAAATTGATGGTTCTAAGTACAAACAAATCCTATAGAAAATTCTGCTTGAGTTAGTCCAAAATCTAAAATCTAGTTGAAACTTAATATTTTAGCAAGACAATGATCCAAATCACAAGACCAAAGCAACACTGGAGTGGTTTCCAAAGTAAAAAGTGAATGTCATGGAGTGGTCCAACAGAAAGTTTATAGTAAAACCTAAATATTGCAGTTCCCAACGAAGTAGTCAGAATTGGAGCAATTTTACTTGGAAGAATAGAGAAAAATTACATCACCCTATTGTGCAAAGTTCATAGAGACCTATCGAAAAACAACTAACGGCACTGATGTAACATTCATGATAATTAATAATGGAAGGCTATTCAATCATTTCTTTGTACCAATCTCTTCGGTATAGGTATGTTTATAGTAAGAACACCAATTTTACTTAAAAATTATTCTAACCATTCTTTACTTTTTAAGAATACATGATGATTGAAATACTTAAGATTTTACAAAGTATTAATTTCATGAGCCTTATAAATTCACAGTAGATAGTTGTGATATTACAACTTTATTCGTAAGAGCATAAAGAGTGTACTTTCCGTTATTCACTGTTTAGTTGGTTTATTCCATTATACAACATTTCTTTTTCAAGACTACAAAGTATTGCTCTTGAAGGTGAAATAGTTAACATAGGTGTAAAGGTTTTTAAGTTTATTTGCTGGTTAAAAACGCCGTCTAAGCTACAGAATTTTGTTTTGAAATCTGTTTTATGAAATAAAGGTTTCTGTTTGCTTGTTTTTGAATTTCGTGTAAAGCTACACTAGGGCTATCTCGCTAGCTGTCCCTAATTTAGCAGTGTAAGACTAGAGGGAAGACAGCTAATCATCACCACTTACTTCCAACTCTTGGCCTACTCTTTTACCAACGAATAATGGGATTAACTGTCACATTATAACGCCCTCACGACTGAAATGGCGAGCATGTTTAGTGTGACGGAGATTCGAACTCGCAACCCTCGGATTACGAGTCGAGTGCCTTAACCACTTGGCAGTGCCAAGCCATAAGGTTTCTGAAATTGTAAAGCTGTATTTTAGCATCAAATTAAAATAATGGCGAGCATACGTTTTCGGAGATTTCTCCTATTTTATAAAATTGGCAAAGCTATGATGAATTTGCTAACACGTTTCCTGTTATTTATTGATGCTCTTCAATTTGCTTTAAAGGCTAAGTTTAATCTTGTTAATAATAAGAAAACACACACAATCTTACTTTCTATTTTTAACATATTTTTAAACTAATACTAACAAAACAACATCACGTCAAACAGCTAGCTATGATTCACTAATGCTCAACATTCTTGAAAATATAACAAAAGTTTATTTAACACTTTATTTATCATTTCGAGGTGTTTTTAAGGAATAATAGGCATAAGTGTTCAGGTGACGCTTTTCTTCTCAAATAAATTAAAAAAGGTATAAAAAATGTAATAATAAAAGTGACACGAAAAATGCACTGCTCTATTACATCTTACCCGAAATCCTTTGCTGTCTTCTTCCAAGATGTGGTGTTGATTGTCTTTCTGAAGTTGGCCGGATATTCCCATTTTCTGGGTTTCGATTTCGGTAAAGTAGAGAGGGTGACGTCACACCATCATAAATATTATGTTTCAGAATCAACAACTGGCTATGAATAGATAAAAACATAAAATCATTTGACCAGAATTCCAAGCGTTTATTGACGCTAATAAAACATATAACCCTTTTAATAAAATAATCAGATAATGTAAAAGCTTCAGTCAAATTATCACAGCGAATAGCCCGACCTGAAAATAATAAACTAAAGAACGTTTAGGAATAATAATTATTTGGAGAATAGCGATCCCCTAACATCACCTCGCAAAATTATTAATAACATTATAAATTACTACAGATATTCATTGATCAAAATAAGCTGGAACAACTTAAATAATGGTACCTTACAAAGGGAAGTGTGAAAGTGTCAGAAAGTGCTTAATTAACGTAAAAATATAGGTTACAGGTTAGAATAGTACGTAATTAACCATACAGTACAAACAGTACAGAATAAGCTTCCATTTCTATATATCATAATTTTAAAAAAACGAACAAATGTTTGTTAAGTGGTCTTATTTCTATTTCCATCACCAGGGCGGGTTATTGGTCATATACATGAAGTACTTGTAAATAACAGATCATTTGTAATTGATTCAACTATATTTTTTTACAAAATATCAAAATGAAGTTTTGAATAACTAAAACCATGACTTTCCACAAACACTACCTATGATATCTATGTTTAAGATAGCCACTAAATAATTGACTTGCGTAGGACAGAAACTTTATCTATGATCTCCCCGTGTAATAAAACACTTTATGTGTGACCTCTGTGACTTTCATGTGCAAGATGAGCAACTTTGTGTCTGATCTATATAGGCGGGAGGTCTGTTTTGTCTAGGACAGGTACTTTTCGTATTGTCTCTTTACAAATCTCTATGATCCAGCATGGTCAAGTGTGTTAAGGCGCTCGACTCGTTATCCGAGGGTCGCGGGTTCATATCCCGGTGACCCCCAATGGCTCAGCGGTATGTCTGCGGACTTACACGCTAAAATCCGGGTTTCGATACCCGTGGTGGGCAGAGCAGGGTTAAGGCGTGTGACTCGTAATCTGAGGGTCGCGGGTTCACATCCCCGTCGCGCCAAACATGCTTTCCCTTTCAGCCGTGGGGGCGTTATAATGTGACAGTCAATCCCAAAGAGTAGCCTAAGTGTTGGCGGTGGGTGGTGATGACTAGCTGCCTTTCCTCTAGTCTTACACTGCTAAATTAGGGTCGGCTAGCACAGATAGCCCTCAAGTCGCTTTATACGAAATTCAAAAAAAAAAAAATCTCTAAAGACAGGAATAGTGCTGCCATCTCTGTATATAATATCACAACTTCGAGGAAGAACACTTTACTCAGTCCATGAATATTGCTCATATAAACCATTCATTCACTCATATCACACACAAAAACAGCTACAATAATTACCGTAGAGCTTCTAATTATTCAAAATATGATCCAGTTTATTTACCTTCGAGTAAGCTTTCTATCAGTTATCTGAGGCGTCAAACTCTGAGATTTTCTGAGAACTTCCCGCCGTCCCTTGCTGGAACCAATAGCTTCCTGTAGAGCGAACATCCAATCATCGAGTGTTGTTGGTGACCAAAGTAGCAACTGACCTTCTTGACCAAGGCGCACGGCTATTACACCTTCACGTTTTTTGTCGGCCCACTGGAGTCCTTCTATGTCCACTAAATTAATCTACAGGTGATTAAAAGAAAAGTGTTTAATGAAAACTATTCGAACGAGTAAGAACAGTATATTAATAATACACGTTTCACTCAAAATGAAAACAAAACTACTCCAAGCTAAATTATTTATCTACAATATTATAACGTTCACCACCTTGTACAAGAAGCTGCCCATCTCTGACATTCCAACCTTCGCTCCCTTTTTAAAACACGCCAGATAATCTCGAGTGAGTACAAAATAACGTTCCTTCCACCGACTGAAGAACTTGTCTCTCTGTTGCCATAGCAACCCCTTCTTAAGCGTCGATGCATCCAGCGAGATCGGTTTGGAGACCGACTCTTCTTCCGAAGATGTCATGGAAATAGTTTTGTTTTGATCAGGGATTTCTTGCGATGTATGCGTATTAACAGGAACATTTATCATTGGTTCATCTGCAACATAAACATAAAACAACTGAAGTATATTTATTACACTGAATTAGTTGCGAAAAAAAAAATATTATCCTGGCAAAGGTTTACAGTTGCTTCTTATGTTAGATAACAAAACAATATGTTTATAAAATTACACATTTAATGGTTGGTTTAAAAACAGTAGAGAGATATCTACAGGATATCAAAAAAATGTAAATATTACAACTACGTCATACTACAAACCAAAACAGTTGACAGTAATGATACAAAAAAAAACAACAAGATAAGTTTGTACAATAAAATCATGTAATAATGATGTCATTTTCAAAATTAAATGTGGTAGCAATGCCAAATGAAAATACAGATTAGCGGTCTATAATGACAACTCTGTATTGCTTTTCTGAACCAAAAATTTCTGGTTAATATAATAATGATACAATTATAATAATATAATAAAAGTCTCACTACACAACGACTTTATTACTAACTCTAAAAGGCTTCTTCCCTTTGTCATTCTGTCGAAACCGCTCTGACATACCTTTCTTGGTGATGCTCGACCATATACATCGTCGCTTAGCAACTAAAATGATTGTTCTCAGGCTAAATACGGTGTTTCTATTGAATGCTCAATATTTATTGATTTGTCAGGAATATTTGTTTTTATTTTTATTTTTGGTAACTCTGATTATGTGACAGCAAAACAGTTTAATTCAAAAGTTTTTAATATTAACTTGTAGCTAATAACAAAATAAAATTTATCAAGTGCCGTTTGAACTGAACCTTACTATACGTTTATGTATTGAATTAGACTAGAAATAGGCCTACTGTTACTAACATTATAGGGTCGCTGTTTAAAAAGTTTGAAGCGGTTAATAAATGTTAATCGATTAAATATTCTTTTGGTAGTTTAACACATACATTATTTACTGAACCTTACAACATAAAAAAATAAACGCTCATATCTACCAAATATATTTTATCCTAAGTGCAGTCGAAAGAGATCAAAATTTATGTCTGAAAGTCCGCACTATATTTTCTACTTCCTGACCTAGAATACAGTAGAGATGTTGAAGGGTATTATTTAACTCTTTTAGAGAGGCTTGGTTCAGGTTTGTTTTGAATTTTGCGCAAAGCTACACGAGGGCAATCTGCGCTAGCAATCCCTAATTCAGCAGTGTAAGACAAGAGGGAAGGCAGCTAGTCGTCAGCACTCACTACCAACTCTTGGGCTACTCTTTTGGCAATGAATAATGGGATTGACGGTCACACCATAACGCCGCACAACTGAAAGGGCGGACATGTTGAGTTTGACGGGGTTTCGGACCTATAACCCTCAGACTGAGAAACGAGCACCCTAATCACCTGGCCGGGTCTTCTTTGGCTTCTAGTAGCATTGATGAGTTATTTTGAATTTTGTGCTAAGCTACACAAGGGCTATTTACAATTGCCATCCGTAATTTAGCAGTGTAAGACTAGTCATCACCATCCACCGGCAGTTCATAGGTTACTTTTTTACCAACGAGTAGTTCAATTGACGGTCACGTTATAACCCCCCCCCACACACAACTGAAAGGGCGAGCATGTTTGGTGTGACGAGGATTCGGACTCACGACTGTTTTCTCATGCACTGTTGAAGTATATATAAAGTTTTACAAACATATAATAAATAACGAATAAACAAACCCTACCAGACACGCATACATTGAACGTCCATACGATTGACTTACGTGTATGACATTATTTGATAGTGTTAGTAAAATTTCATACATTCAAAAAATGTAACGAATAAATTATCGTTTCAAGTTCTTTTATTTACAACATGTGTGTTTTAAGTATATTTCTGTGCTGTTACTTTCATTCTCCTACTATATGTTTAAGTAGATTAATTATTTCTTCTGCAAATGCGCAACTAGGTTTTTGTTTGTTTTTTGGAACTTTATACCATACATAATAACTGATGCTAAAGCTTTCATGGAAATTTAGTTACAAATATTAAGTGTAAGTTTTTAAAACCTCACAGTGATTGTCACGAAAAAATTTCAATTCACTATAATATGTACTATAAATATAAACATCTAATACATAATAAAGTCACTCTAGAGACTTCCTAAATATGTTTTGAATATCAAGCAAAGCTGCATGAGAACTATCTCCGCTAACCGTTCCTAATTTAGGAGTTTAAGAATAGAGGGAAGGCAACTAGTCATCATCACCCACCGCAAACTCTTGGACTACTCTTTTACCAACGAATAGTGGGATTGACCGTCACTTATAATGCCCCCACGGCTGAAAGGACGATTGTTTGGTTTGAATTTCGCGCAAAGCTAATAAAGAGCTTTCTGCGCTACCCGTCCCTAATTTAGCAATGTAAGAGTAGAGGGAAGGAAGCTAGTCATCGCCACCCACCGCCAACTCTTGGGCTACTCTTTTACCAACGAATAGTGGGATTGACCGTCACATTTTACCGTCCCCAATGCTGAAAGGGCAAGCATATTTGGTGCGACGGGGATTTGAACACGCAACCCTCGGATTATGAGTCTCGTGCCGTGGCCACCTGGTAATGCAGAGCCTCCTAAATACGTAAGCGTAAAGATAATACTTAGCTTGCGTTCAGATGATCAATATACGAGACATTGGCTTTTCACATTTTTATATTTTCAATAGCTTATTTAATTTGTAATTGTGTTCATAAAGTGAAAAGTAAAAAAGAAAAGTATTTGCTAAGTATGTAGGGTATGTAAAGTACTATAATGAAAAACGTAAATTATTAATAAATTTACGTGTATGCTTTATACACCGAAAGGAAATAAAACCTGCGCCAAATTACTTTTACAATTAAAAATATATAGAGGACTAAATTCGATAATATTAAACATTTTTTCCATCTCCGCTGAATTACATTTATGTGGGAAATTCGTGCAAAACTGCCCCCTCCCCGATAGTACAGTAGTAAGTCTACATATTTAAAACTGATTATCAGGGTTAAATTCCTCTAAGTGGGCTCAGCAGGTAGCCTGATGTGGCTTTGCTATAAGAAAACACAAACACACTAGCGCAAAACTACTCAAGGGTTATTTGCGCTAGCCTTCCGTAGATTTTAGCTGATAGAACAAAAGGATAGCAGCCAACAGTTCTTATCACCAACACATAGGCCACTTTAATATAATTTGACTGTAACACTTACAAAGATCCACGGCCCAAAAATGCAAGGCGCATTTTTCGCAGCAATAGGACGCAAAATACAGACTGTGTAAAATTTTGCTTACTAGCTCACGTGCGAATGTATTCTTAACACGGCTGGTTTGGGTATTAAAACTTTAATTAAAATAAAGTAGAGAACAACGTTTTGACCTTCTTAGATCATCTTCAAGCTAACAAAGAGGGCCACGTAAGGTACCTAGCTCAGCGAAAGAGAGCTGATAAAAACTCAAAAATTCGATACTAATTCCATAATTTACTTTGTGTATGAAAGAGGGCGCCATTTTAAGAATGTTTTCACTAGTTATCACTTCTTTTTTCATAAGTTGTTTCGACGTATCAAAAGAAAGACTGTAACTTCATTGTTAAAATATGACTGTCACTATATTATATTCCAAACAGTTTGTTAACGAATTATCAAAATAATTTCAATATGTCACAACTATTCTGAATCACATAAGTGAAAATAATAAATTCTGTTTCTCTCCTTTGTTCAATTATTAAAAGTCCTTCGATGGGCAAAACGGTAATCCTACAAAGAAACAGAAATAAAGAAAAGACAGACATTTCCTGTTTTCACTTAGCGGATATTGTATTTGACACAAATATTTACATACAAGTCTAGATAGACACATCTGAAAACTGAGTGACTAAAAGAGTTATTTGTTTTGAATTTTCGCGCAGAGCTACACTAGGTCTATCTGTGCTAGTCGTCCCTAACTTAACCAGTGTAAAAGAAGAGGGAAGACAGCTAGTTATCACCACCAACTCTTGGATTACTGCTTTACCAACGAATAGTGGAATTGAACCTCACATTATAACGCCCCCACAACCGAAAGGGCAATGATGTTTGATGCGACAGAGATTCGGGCCCACGACCCTCACAATATGAGTTGAGCGCCCCTAACCACACGCCATAACGGACCGAAAGAAACACCTATAATAAGCAGCGTGTCCCTTACATCTATTAAACATGTGTTGTAATAAACCCAATTGGTAACTTTTTATTTGATTTCTTTCGACACTACAAATTTAATTTTGCTAGTGTCAAACAATTTCATTTGAGTAGAGATTTTTCAGCGTGGTACAGTGTAATCATAAATCGAACTAAAAATCAGTATACTACTTTATAAAAAAAACGTATTTAAACTGTAAAAACACTAATAAGTTAGAAGCTCCCCATTTCTCCCAATTTACGATCGTGTTAAGGAGATGTTAACATAATACTGCGGCAGTAGTTAGTGAAAATAATTTTATATAAAGAAATATCAGGAGAAAAACTACGTCCACAAAATTAGAAGCTGTGTTTATAATAAGCCTTTGCATTATACTACGCTAATGTTATGGGTTTTCACGTAACTTTAAAAGTACATACACCTGTTCTATTCGACAGAGACGATATCCCACGACCACGTACAGTGAACTCTTTGTTCGTCTGCACGCTCACGGGAACCATGCCAAGAACCCAGCCGGATTTAGAAATTGAAGATAAATCTTTCTTATATGCTTGTTTTTTGTTGTTTTTTATTGAACAGTTGCGAAAAGCTTCTTGATGGTTATCAGCGCTAGCTGTCTCTAATTTAGAAGTAACAGACTAAATGGAAGAGTGATCAACAGCGCCAACCACCACCTTTGACCGAGTAGTAGGATTTCACCGTCACCCTTATAACGCACCCACGCTTTTTTTGGCGTTGTCCCTCTGAACATAGGAATGAACGATGAATTTACTGTACGCGGTCGTAGAACGCCATCTTTACTGTACTGAACAGGTGTACGTACTGTTGTAGTTACGTGGAACTCATTCCATTAATTTAGCGTAATACAAAGATGTACAGTATAAGATGCTGCGATAGAATTTTTCCCACAAGTGATTTAACTTGACGATTGAGTGATTCTTTAATTCATTGTTTACACAAACATTTCGGTCTGTTTGTATGGAATTTCGCACAAAGCTACTCGAGGGCTATCTGTACTAGCCGTCCCTAATTTAGCAGTGTAAGACTAGAGGGAAGGCAGCTAGTCATCACCACCCACCGCCAATTCTTGGGCTACTCTTTTACCAACGAATAGTGGGATTGACCGTAACATTATAACGCCCCCACGGCTGGGAGGGCGAGCATGTTTGGCGCAACCGGGATACGAACCCGCGACCCTCAGATTACGAGTCGCACGCCTTAACACGCTTGGCCATGCCGAGCCCCAGAAATTTCGAAATAGGATTTTTTATTTCAATTACAATCATTTGTTAAAATTGAAGAACTCAACAGCGAAAAAAAAACAAAAAACATACACACACCAAAAACCAAAGCATATAACTTATCATATTAAAAACATCCGGTAATGAGAAGCAAAAGAAGATAAAATTTTAAGAACATGTTTACTAAACACTGAAAGGAAATCAGGAACGTGAGCCACGCTTGGTCTGGAAGATTTGTTTATTTGTTTTGAATTTCACGCACAGCTACACGGGGGCTATCTGCGCTAGCCGCCTAAATCAGCAGTGTAAGAGTAGAGAGAAAGCAGCTAGTCATCACCATCCGCCGCCAACTCTTGGCCTACTTTTTCTACCAATGAATAATAGGGTAGGCTGTACATTATAACGCCCTCATTGCTGAAAGGGCGACCATGTTTGGCGTGACGGGGATTGGAACCTGCGACCCTTCGGCTATGAGTCGAGTATCTTAACCACATGGTGGGCCATCGGATTTCGATAACTGCAATGGGCATGGGAGAGACAGCCCACTCTGTGACAGTCACGGTATGGCTCTGTGCCAAACTTTGAACAAATAATAAAGTTATACAGCATTCACATCTTAAATTGCGAAGAATATTTTCTGGTGTCCTGCGTAGTTCGCCGAAATCCCGAGCTTCACCACATGAACAAAACGTGTCCTCGGTCTGCCATAAAATCGATGAAGTAACGTAAAATTTCTCTTTTTGTGATAAGCTGATTAGGTTTGTTTAATTTTGTATATGATAAGGTCACTAAGGATAAGTCGATTAGGTTTGTTTAGTATTGTTTTAAGTAAAGTTACTAAGGATAAGTCGATTAGATTTGTTTAATTTTGTATATGGTTAAGTTACTAAGGATAAGTCGATTAGATTTGTTTAGTTTTGTATATGGTAAAGTCACTAAGAATAAGTCGATTAAGTTTGTTTAGTTTTGTATATGGTAAAAATACTAAGGATAAGTCGATTAGGTTCGTTTACTTTTGTATATGGTAAAGTTACTAAGGATAAGTCGATTGGGTTTGTTTAATTTTGTATATGGTAAAGTTACTAAAGTTATTTGCTACTTTTTCTCATTTCGAATTGTTAACCAGAGGGAAGGCGACTTGCCAACAACACCCGCCGCCAATATTTGTGCTACTCTTCTGACCAATAAAAAGTGAGATTGACTATCCCATTACATCGCCAACAAGACGAGTGTTTAGCACTGGTATTCAAGCCCATATATTGTGAGTCGAGTACCCCAACAACAACAACCAGGTCAAGTAGGTCTGATAGAACTTTCGTCGCAAATGATTTATTTCCACGATATCTTCTTACGTATTTAATTTGTTTTTTACATAAATATGTGAAGGCAACGTTTTCTCTAACTTTTATTTGTACTGGACGGACCGCAATCTCACCTTCAGCTCTTCTTTTCATTCCATAGGCAACTTCAGTTTCGATAATTCCCACAAGTTTTCACGTTTTAATTGAAAACACGTTTTATTCAGTGGGTATTAGCCTCCGTACTCGTCTTGCGAGTGGACACGGTATTGTTTAAGCTCTAGGCCCATATCTTCCACATTACCTATTATTGCCAACTGTTTAATTTGTAAATATAATGCTGTATTCGATGCGCTGTACCAGTCAGAATGCTGCAAGGCCGCGCATGCACGTATTTTTAGAGGAAAAGCTGCTTCGGGTTGCTGAGTTTAGCCTATTTTCTTAATTATACCTATGTCTGAAAAATCGATCAAAAGAATAGTGAAAAAAAGTAAAAAGAACGAAAGTTAAGACGTATAATTATAAAGAAAAACCACCAACACGCAATTATGTACATCACGCAGACATCGAGTAAGAAAAACAAAAACAAGTGACAAGTGAAAGAATCGGTTCGGGAAATTGTAAGAGGAAGACGGGAAACGTATCCTGCTTAGCCCTTTCTCTACGGAAGTATAGCTTTCAACAGAGGTAGCAACAAACAAAACACGGGTCTCAAATGTCAAGGAATTCAAATAACAGGTTTCAAGAACACGCTCGATTATGCCTGAAGTGGAATAACCATCCTTGGATGTAAAATCAATACCACAAGACCTAACTCGCAGTTGACAATCAGTTATTTATTTATTACTAATTCTGTCTTATAACTGTTTGAAATTATAAAAAACAATTAGTTGGATTAGATCTTCACAAGGCGAGGAAGTAATAAATTTTCAAAAAGTGAAAAATGAGCTGTAAATTCGTTGTAAGATAATAGTAAGGATATAAGGAACAGAAGCTATTGTTTTATATGCATCACAAAAATATAGAATGCGCTATTTGCGATCTGATTATCCCCTGCTGGGTCAGAGAAAAGTTTACGGACTTATAATACAAAAATTTGGGGTTCGACTCCTCGCAAGACAGGGCATGGCCAGGTGGTTAAGGCGCTCGACTCGTAATCCGAGGGTCGCGGTTTCGAATCCCTGTTACACTAAACATGATCGATCTTTCAGTCAGGGGGCATTATAACGTGACATTCAATTCCACTATTCGTTGGTAAAAGAGTAGCCCAAGAGTTGGCGGTGGGTGATGATGAATAGCTACCTTCCATCTGGTCTTACACTGTTAAATTAGGGACGGCTAGCGCAGATAGCCTTCCCTTTGCTTTGCGCAAAATTAAGAAAACAATCGACTCCTCGCAGTAAACACAGCTTGGAGGAAGAGGTCTTGAATGCAACTTACCCTCATAGATATTCAAAAATTAAACATGTCCAAATACCCATAAAGAAGAAGCGAAGTGTTATATGTAAGATGCTATGGAATAACCACAGTATGACATGAAATAAGCAAAGTATGATACGAAATGTTGTGTAGAATTAATTGTAACAGAACACAAAATATAAAGAAATAAGTTTGATGAAATATCAAATGAGGTTAAAAACGATATTGTAAAATAAACTTCAGTAAAATAACCGAATGAAGGTAGAAACTGAGGCAATATTTTGTATGCAGAATATTAAGGTGGTGTAATAATAATAATAATTTCGAGACAACTATGGTGTGACACACAATGAGGCGTAATAACGATAATTAAATGTAACACTAATTACAACAAAGAAATATAACACAAGATAGAATATAAAATGTGATACAAATCTTGTTGGGTGAGGTAAAAACGTAATATAACTGTAATGTTGTTTTGAATTAAGCACAAAACTACACAATAGGCTATCTGTGCTCTGCTCAGCACGGGTATCGATACCCGGTTTTTTAGTGTGGTAAGTCCGCAGATATACCGCTGAGCCATTGGGGGTATAATTAAAACGAAATACAAAAAGTTGAGCTAATAAAACAATGGTAGAATTAAAATAGTTGGGTATACATAAAAAAACAAAGACAACGATAAAATAAATAAGATATATATGAAGAATTTTGTTTGATATTAAACACAAAAGCTGCACAATGGGCTATCTTCTCAATAGCGGTATCGAAACTCGGTTTTTAACGCTATAATTTTTTTCGGAATTACCACTGTGCCATTGGGAGACAGCTAAAAAGATAAAACAAAATATCTCAGAAGATTATGAAATGATAAATTGTAGAATGAAGCGCGAAAACGGTAGACTGTGTCGTTGTTTTTAAGGCAAGGTGTGTTTATGTTTTCTTATAGCAAAGCCACATCGGGCTATCTGCTAAGCCCATCGAGGTGAATTTTAAGACAGACGTGGTAAAAAGAAAAACTAGGAATAAACGATAAGAAAAAGCAGTGAATATTAACTAGAGCGGATGGAAGAAAAATAATATAAACACTTATTCATTTGCAAGTGTAAAAGATCGAACAAAGAATTAGCTGTAGCGGAAACATAACTAAGGTCACACGAGTTAGGGTTTTCTTGAAATACATATTAAAAACAGTGAGAAATAATTTTATTTACCTGTACTTGTTTATTCATATATTAAACGCCAAGAATTAATAAATACTATTTAAAGCAATAAATAAGAAACACATTTGAAAAAAAAAATGATTTTATTTAACTACACATGCTATGTATTTTTCACCGCAGTGTTAAAACAATTGACATAAAAATATGAAGGACTATTACTATTAGTTTTCGATGAGATACAGTCGAACAATATTTCTTATTTGTTGTTGTTGTTGCTTTGTTTGTAGGGGTGTATGAATTTATCGAATTTTTTTTTATATCTGCCATTTTGTTGGCATTGTAAACGTTAGAATCTAGTGATATTAAAAGAGATTTTTTTCCGCCTTTAAAGTTTTTCGTGACTTTAAAAGTCATTCAAGGAGGAAAGAAAACTATGCAGTCACGTACATCATATCTAAAACTAAAGCCTGCGTTTTATCTGTGATGCTTTAGTCACCTTGCCCATTGGTGATTACCAGTGCACTATCTCTACTTTGTTCACTTTGGGGAATTGGACAGTGGAGAACAATGGAGAAGCGTGAACTTACCGCTGCTTGACCACGGGTCAGCTCTTGGATATTAATGACATATATATAATGATATTTTTATATTCCACTTCACCTGCAACCGTAGTATTATGATTTTTTCTTCATACATTTTTATGTAACATTTTATGACGTCATTTATTTTCGGTTGTAACAAAGTGAAGAGAAAACTGTATAAGTTAGGCAATGCTTTTTATTCTGAAGACAGCTGGTATGAGTAATACAATAAAGTACAAAACAACGTTTCGACCTTCAATGGTCGTCTTCAGGTTAATAGAGTTTGCAACCCTCTTTGCTGACCTGAAGATGACCTAAAAAGGTCGAAACGTTGTTCTGTATTTTAATTAAAGATTTAATACCCATGTCAGCCGTTTTGAGGACACATTGAAAATTTTATTCTATGTAAAATTATACGGGATGGAGGGCCCACAAAAATTATTAGCCCTGGGACCAGCACAACCTTAAACCTGCCACTGAATGCACGCGTTTCAAAAGCATAACAGTAAACAAAAATTAGCAAATTACAGCTCTTGCAACTAAATTATAGTAAATACATCACCTTTATTTAATATTAGATCTTATTATGCGGCATCGCCCACGCTTGGGTCTGTAACACTTACATAACAGTTTATAATAGACAAATAGCGTTTGATAGATGATATTAATTGTATACAAACTATACGAAGTCCAACAGTTTGACATTCGATCTGTCAGTATTACCTGAAGTTGAGAAAGCAAGAAATTGTACTTGAATAGCAGTACACGTAAGCTCTACGTTATCGTGTTACACTTGTGGCTAAAATAGGGCAACGTGATTGAGTTATGTCTGAAATATTTCTATTCCTGAGGCAAATCAGCTGCTGTATTTCTATCAGACTTTCTGCAAACGTAAATAACTGTTCATGTAATACGATATATGTTATCATAGTGGCTACATAGGGCACAAAGAAGGTACTCGCAGTGGAATAAATAGCGAAAAGTGAATACAAAACCAGACAGTGTTACAACTTGAATCAGTTGAATGATACCTCAAAATAGATTACTGCAATTCTTTGTTTTTATTATCCGAATGTTTCTTAAGTTAATATTTGTAGTGTATGTCTGCCCGTTTTCGTTTGTTATTGAGTTGTATATATACATAAGTAACCAATATATCTTATATTTATATGAGCATTCCATGAATTTCATTTACGAAAAATGTAGTTATGGAAATAGCGAAATATTCTATACTTAGAGCGGATTAGTTTGACTACATGTGAAGTTTTGTGATTATTTTCTAAAGATATTACATAACCAAGCATAAAGACTGCATGTTAATATATGACGTAGTTTTAGTAGTCCTATTAACGTGAGTTGCTTTTTACTATGAAATCTTGGTTCTTGTTTCACGAACTGGTAGTAAAACGTTACATTCGTTTAACTGTTGACATTGTAATGAAACGAAATTATTTCCCCGATGAAAATATTACTTCGCCACAGAACACTTACGATACAGTAAATCTAAATCTATTATAATGTAACGAATACCCACTTACACAGCTACAGTGTAAGCATTCGCTTTCATTAAAAGAGTAACCATGTTATCGAACACATGGTAGAAAACACTGTTGACGACACAGGTTAACAACATAATGGTTCTGTACTGTCTAATCATTACAGTTTATACCTTTATTATATCAGACGTTAAAGAAATTAACCATTTTTAAGCGTTTTCCTAGATGGGTGTAAACATTGAAAATAAGTGGAAATAAATAGTCGTCTCTATAAGACGAAAATAAACTGATCTGTCTTACCTTCCGGTCTTTAGAATACTCCCAAATCTTTTGTCCGACACAAAATTAAAATACTTTTTTCAACCGACAACAATCTCACAGTGTGCTCCCTGTTGGTAAAGTGCTGTTCATACCACACACCGGTGTCGAACATCTGGATCTCTGTCGTTCAACCAATGCCATGACAGCTGCTGTTCCACCCCTTCCTGCAATGTGGACGCGCCCAAGTCCACTATACACCAGACACTAGAGTAGCTAGCACACCCGGGCCTTGTAACAATTAACTATGTAAAGCGGCAACAACTAGTTTCTACGGGAGTTCGTTCATTATGAGTCATCATAGTCCAAACGGCCCACAAACACGTGTATACGACAATGACCTTTAACTTGCCAAGTCAAAGGTTAAGTAGCACGAGTAAACAAAAGTCAGTAAACCGAAAACTTGCTTTGTGTTATGATCATTGGACAGATACACTACTCTAGGATTCACCTCTCCTGCTATGGTTTAGTTTTAACAGCCGCAATAAGCAAAGCCCAAATTTCTAACTTCGAAACGAAGAGAAGTTATTATTAGCTGTCTGTTTGTTGTCATGCTGCCCAAAGATCGTGTGGGGCGAAGTAGAGGAACATAACACACATGGGTTCAACTTTCTCAAAAACAACAAAAAATAAAATTGGAATGAAAACGCTATACACACTGTCCGCGGGAACGCCATGAGGAATTTAATGAGTCATCGTATGACGTCACTTCAAATTTTGCAGCCTAACCCTATAAATATTTCCTGAAAGCAGTCGTACAACAAAAGTTATAAGGACGAGTTAAAGGGAATTCTCACAGACGTACTCCTACGTACATATATATCTGAAAATATTTCAGACGAAGAGAGTTCTTTAAACGTAAACCAACAGATCAATATAAGATCAACTCGAATTATATCACAAATAATAGAACTTTTTTTAAAGCGCTAGTCCTTTCGCTTCTATCTGTTGATCAATCAGGTTAATGTCTGTCTGTCTGTTTGTTTTGTTTTCTCTGCTTCAGTTCTTCAACCATTATACGCTAGTTTATATATATATAATGTCGTCTATATTTCATTCACTATTTTTTCTCAGTTGGTCAGCAGTGTATTTATAACTCTAAAATCTGAGGTTGGTTTTGTCCTAACAAACACATCATAGATATCCTATTGTACAGGTGTTGTTGTTTTCTAAATACAACAGCTATTATTATACTTATTTTCTCTCTTTCTATTTTATAATATTTAATCCTCTATATTTATCCAGTTTTATTCCATCGTTTTAATTTTATTTTTAAAGTAATCAACACACTTTTAGCTTTACAATTTCTCATATATAATTTATCTTCGGATTTTCTTTTCAAATTTCCGGTTTCATACTTATCTCTGTCTCTCCCCTTTTAACACTTTATAACCTCTACATTTGATTCATATATTTTGCATTTTTAATTATTTTAATCCTTGATTTGAGACAGTTAAACTTTCATATTATTCCCCAATGACCTTTCGTTAATTATTTTCTACTTTTTGAATTTCGCTTGTTGAGGTTTTCAACCATGTCATATCAAACAATAAATTATTTAACATACTGAGTTAGATTATGAAATACAGAATTACACGTATAAAATACCTTATACAACATATAATAACAAACAAAATAAGCCGAACACTTACGTAACTAACTACCTTATAGCCAAAAAAATCTGCCACTCCTTAATTAAGATAGGCAGAATATATGATGTAGGTCTCTATATATCACAGGAAGTTATTATGGCTTGCTGTGTTTTGTATTTCGCGCAAAGCTACACGAGGGCTATCTGCGTCAGTCGTTCCTAATTTAGCAGCGTAAAACTAGATGGAAGGAAACTAGTTATCACAATCCACCGCAAACTCTTGGGCTACTCTTTTATTAACTAATAGTGGGATTGACTGTAACTTTATAACACTCCCACGGCTAAAAGCGCGAGCATGTTTGGTGCAACACAGTGATACAGGATGACATAAGGAAGGTAATGGAGGATGGGTTTAATTTCGTGTGTTAGTTATAAAAGCACCAAATCAGCACAACTTAACACAGTAATATATACAGGATAACATGAGTAAGGTCATGAGAAAGAGGTTGTTCGCCTCGCATATCTAATTTCATATTGACATAATTTTTTAGAAGAGTTAGCCTTTCTTTTAATATTGGTAGCGTTATGTGTTTTTATTTCACTTTTAATGATCGTTCTGTTAATAATTCAATATTATCAGAATTTCCGTTGTTACAAACGAGTATATTTCACACATTCAACGAACGGGTACTGCAGTTAGTATCAAATATAAGTAATCCAAAAAATACTTTGTACTTTGTCTCGTAGAACTAATTTATAGACTGAGAAGCCACTGTGGTCATTGTAAAAATAAATAACTGATTAACACTTATGCGTTTTGTTAATTTAAACCATCTGCATTTATTCAATACAGCTTTTTCTAAAATGTCTTTGAGGTATTCTCTTTTTTGTAGGTGACTCAAATGCGCCGAGTGTAAACTAGTTAACCTTAGCCTACAGCATATAGACAAAACATTGGATCTGTATTTAAAACTATAACGTGTTTTCATTCCGTGTGATTCTTAGATGAACAAGTGTTAAAGTGTTCTTACTCCAACTGTTCCACTAGTTTGCTTATTAGTTTTATACTATGGTTCTAACTTGTTATAATCTCGATATCAGAGCCTGTAAATAAAATCAAATCAATACCAATATTTCTATTCAGTACGGTAAAATGTAGGAGGCTGTAGATTCCAAGGAACGCAGTTTGAGAAGTAATATACGCAGTAAATATCATAAAACGTTTTTTGTTCAAGGCAGTAATATTTTACATATCAATATGTAGAAATACGCTCATTCTAGTAAATTAGCAACTTTACGTGTAAAATCTTTGCTCTAAAAAAATAACCTTTGCTTCTTACCACGTAAACTTCGATAGAAAAGTTTGCAAAATACAAAAATGAAAGGTCTTAGTGCTTTTGTACGTGAAAACACAACATGAAATATTTCCCTAAATTGTAAGGTTTTTAAAGTAACTCCCCTAAAATTTGATAAACAGACTTTGTGTAGGTTAAACAAAGATACATATTTGTTGATACTGAACGACCACCTGTCAGACACCTTAAGAAGCAAAATAGCCTGAGATCAGACAAACAAAAAGATACAATGCGTTTACCAGACAGACAATATTTGTTTGTTTGTAGTTAAGTACAAGGCTACACAAAAGGCTATCTGTGCTGTGTTCCCCATAGGTATCGAAGCGTGGTTTTTAGCATCGTATGTCTTCAGACTAACCGCTGTGCTATTGAAGGGCTACACGTTACTTAAACGATTTTGTATGAATTAGAAAAAAAACAAGTTTATTCATCAAGCTGAATAAGCTGCAAGTTGGTAGATGGATAGCTTATTAAATAGAATGACTTTGTGTCAACCAAACTGACACACCCCACCGAAGACGGTACAGCTAATATGCAAGCAAAGCGAGTGACTCTAGAACTTTTAAACCATTCTTTCTCATGTATTACTCAAATCATGATAAACAGATAATGTAAAAATGATATAAATTTAATTCTTCGGCGTTTATGTGATATCACTCTTGTCAGATACTCTCAACATAAAATATGAAGTCAAAGACCATTTAAAGCTAAGATAATTCAATCAGGCTAATTGCAGGGCTCCAAGTAGCAGGTTTGATAGAAACAATCGTATAAAGTTTTCTTGTATATAAACACGTATTACATTCCCTGTTTATGTAAGCAATAGCTAAGAAATGGCAGTGCTATCAATTCCACTTTTGGATAACGTTTTTAATAAACATACTAACTACCGATTATATGTTTTCCTTCTTTGTTTCCTTCAAATATTTGTTACGACCCTATAATTTCCTCGAACATTTTACTTTCCCATCCATTCGCCACATTAACGAAATGTGTTTATCGTGAGATATCTCGCTAATTCAGTGTCAACTTCCTAAAGCGTGTGTCGTATACAGATAAGCGAAATATGTTTTTACTGTAGTCTTCCTTGCTGTTGTTCACTAAACCAACTATCTTAACATGATTGGTGTTTTATGGTCGCGAGAAGTGTCAGAAAATATCAAAACAGTGGCGGCGCCAGGATATTTTCGTTGGGGGTGTAAGGGGGGGCTGAGGTAAACTGTGGAGGGGCTTCCCAAAATGCCATCAATATGAAGTATAGATGGTAAATTATAATAATGTAAATACCAAGTTACAGAAAGGTGTGTTACTTTGAACTGCATTTTCAATGCAGTTTTCATTGGAAACTCATACTCTGATTAATAATTCATTATTACAAATTAGAAATAATCTGTTTATGAAAATATGCGTATATGTATACATTATTCATACAGGTCAAACTGTGATTGTGATATTGTTCTTATTACCATAAATGTGATAAGCACCTGTTCCAATAATGTAACTACTACATTACATTAAATTAGGAACTTCTAAAAAGCCCAATAACAATTTCAAAATTTATTATAGAATTGTTCAGAAATATTATTTGGTCAGTTAACATGTAAGGTTATTATCTAATCATAAGTGTAACATTAATTGGATTGTAAGTCACAATTTTAAGTGTATGCCACAATCATCAGTACAATTTTGGATGGCTGATACACAATGCAAAATGATCTCACAGAGGACACAACACCGGCTAAATGCTTTATAGTTTTGACATATATATAATACACTTATACATGCATGCTATGTTTTACTTTTCAATAAAAGATAAATGAAATTAATGGGTAAATACCTGTGATTCCTTTGGTTTATTATGTAAAATCCCTTATGATCTGTTGTGACTTGAAATCAACGTGCTTGTCTAATCTTCGTCAAAGCTCAAGATAGAGTGGCATTACACAGGGAGTGGCAATACAGTGCATGAATTTTAGTGCATTCAGTACGTTGGCATGGGATGCATGACACATACTCCCGTCTTAATGAAGACGTTGAGTTGTACAGATCTATATCTCTTTGATGTTAATTGTTAAACAACAACGATGATTGTGTTTTCCAGATTTTATGAATATGTGTAAGTAACAATATTGGGGGACTGAGGCGCCGCCACTGTTTTTTTTAAGGCTATGAAAACTTTTCAGCTTTTGAGTGTTCCCTTCAGTTTTTACAAGAGAGAATATTAGTAATATTAGTGCTATATAAAAATATTAGGGTTAATCTAAATAATATAAATATTAAGCCCACTGATGGTAAAACAGAAAGACTGAAATATTGAAAGTAAAGCACCAAGATTGGACAATGCTTTTTACAAGGTTTTAAAGAGGTCAAACATGAGATATGCAAGCTTTTATCTTCTGTACTTGGTAAATCACTTGACACTGGGCAGGTGTCCAGAGATTGGAGAATTGATGGTTACTCAGTTTTTAAATCTAATATATAATAACGCGTGATGTGTTCCTTAGGTATTTACTACAAGCACTTTTAAAGGTTCCGGCTTAGTGCGCTCGAATCGTAATCTGAGGGTTGCGGAGTCGAATCTCCGTCACACCAAACACGCTCGCCTTTCAGCCATGAGGACTTATAATGCGACGTTTAATCCCATTACTTTTTGATAAAAGAACATCCCAAGAGTTGACGGTAAGTACCTTCCCTTTAGTCTTACACTGCTAAATTAGGGATGGCCAGCACAGATAGCTGTGTTGCAGCTGTACACGAAATGAAAACAACAAAGAAACCACTTTTAAAGGCCTGGTCGTAGCACCTCTTCACATATTACGTTCACTTATACTATCAATTCATGTTACGACTCACTAAATTATCACAACATTTACCATGATATGTGGCCATTTATTTGCACTAATATACGCGAAAGCGTGAGTAGTACGTAAATATTAGCTTATTTTACTCGTTGATACGAGCTCACATCAAGAATTATCATAATAAATCAAGTACCTAATTTCAAACTAAAAACTTTCTGAATTTGCCATAAAGTGTGCGGTTAAATAATAGAAATCTTGTGAAATGTTATCAATGTAACTGCTAGATAGCGCAGTTGAAGTTTCATTACGTTTGTAGAGAATGGAAGTGGGCCATCTTAGTAATATATGGTTTTTTGGTGGGGTGGGGCTTAATTTGGTTTGTTTCGAATTTCACACAAAGTCACTCGGGGGATATCTTCATTAACCTTTTATAATTTAACGGTGATAAACTAGAGGGAAGAAAGCTAGCTATCACCACCACCAACGAATTGTGGAAATAATAATAATTTAACGCCCCACGGCCGAAGGGTGAAAAAGTTAGATGACGGGAATTCGAACCCATAGATTGGTAGTCAAACGCCCTAACCATGCCAACCAAGCCTGTTGATGAGATGCTAATTGAATATTGTTTTTTTGCACTAATGATCTTGATATTAGAGTCCTCAGTAGCTAAGCGTTACGTCTGAGGACTTATAACGATAAACACACTGAATTTCAATACCCGCTGTAGTCACAGAATAGGTAACTCACTGCGTAACTTTGCGCTTAATTATAAATAAACAAACTTAATCTTATTACTTTACATTAATAACTCACCAAGAAGTGTCACTGTTGTAATTATAACCAAAATAAGTTTGCTACAATGGCATTCAGATTGTGGTAACACGATAAGGTACTAAAATATTTAGTTCACCGAAAGATACGTATTAGAATGAAGAAAAAGTATTCAAAATAGAATTTTCGCCTCGACTGAGATAGTTTCCAAGTACTTAGTAAAAGATTTTGTAAATTTTCTTTTTTACTGTAAACTAATCTTAAACTGTTAAATCGAGAAAATCTGACCTTTGCCTTTTTATTTTCCACAAAAGATAATTAATTACTTTAAAACATGCCTGACTTAATTAAGTAACTACATAAATAGTCACAACCAGTGGCACAGTGGTATGTCTGCGGTCTCACACCGCTTGAAACCGAGTTTCGACACCGGTTGCAGGCAGAGCACAGTTAGCCATTGTTTAGCTTTGTGCTTAATTCCAAATAATGAATAACATAAATAGTCTTGACTCTCCCATTCTCACCCTTCTAGTCTTGCTCACGTGCTTCAGGCTTTATAAAAGTACTTTTACATCATAAATTTCCATACAAACATCAATGAGTTTAAGACGAAATTATTGTTCAACGTAACGCCACTGCCCTTGGGAACAATTTAAAATTATACTGTATTCCAAAAAGTCATAATTCATTATGCTGACATCGTTGGTCATTATTACAGAGTTACAACTAGTAGTACTGTGCAAAACACAGAACTGTATTTTAATATAAAAAAAAAAGACTTATTTTTTATGACTCATTGATCGGGCATCAAAATGATAATCTTCATAATTCATAAAAATAAGACAAAGGTAATTTGAACGAAACAATAGCTAAAGGCTTTAATATTGTTAGTTACAATGAAGTTTTCTGGTCAATTTTTCTTTCTTTGTTTGACTTCTTTGATTTGTCTACACTCGATTATACGGAGAAAAGTATATTAATCTTATTTTATTGTTTAGTTATTTGCATCATTACATTTTTAAAAAAGTGTATTCTGCTGCAGTGTTCATTAAAAATACAATAAACTACAATTAGTCTTAGAGATTGTGTAAATACTGTATAAATGTTTCGAGCTATCTTTTTGTACTTTGTTAAGTGTTACATTTACGTTGCTGAAATATACAATGGAAGTCTGTCTTTCCTCTTCAACTGAAGTTTAATAGTGAAAAAAAGAGTTTTATTAGTTCGAGGCTTTATGAAATAAGAGAAAAGTAGAATTGAATAAAACACACTAAAGTTTAATCTCTTATTTATCAACAATTTGTTTTAGCCTTTCTCGTCTTGTGGATGAGAACTCATTAATATTCATAGAAAATTAGTGACAATAATGTGAGTTAAATAAATAACAACCCATTTACATTCTTTGATAAAATTCTGTAGCATTTTCAAGAAATAAAAGATTTATCGATTATTAATTTTTGGTTTTTTTTACTCAGTTGTTTTTGACAACTTTTTGGATGATACAAAATAAAAAAAAAGTTTGTGTGTGTGATAGCTATTTATATGATTTATATACCGCTTGCAGTAATCCAGAAGTTAAATTCTACGTATCTTAAATATCATGTTGGCCTAAATTCATCAATAACTTATCTGTAGCGTTTCATATGATTATATAACACGTCTCAAGAGTATACGGCATTCTGAATTAAAAACAGATATATATTTTAACATGTTAATTTGTTTGAAAGTTTGATAAATAACATATTACAACAGCACATGGTTTGATGTATCCTGTTTTTCTACGCTGACCATCAAAGACTTACACCGCCATAAACAAGGTTTCCATACCAGTGGTTGGCAACGCACGTATAGCCAATTATGTATCTTTGTCTTTAACTCCAAACAAACACAAATCGATCACATAACGAAAAACGGCTTGGAGGATATGAATAATCCACTGGCGGACCTAAAACTTTAGAAACCGGGTTTCGATACCCGTGGTGATCAGTGTACAAACAGCCCATTGTTTATCATTGTGCTTAACTTGAAACAAACAAACTTAAACTCCTTATGGATGGAGCTTCTTCCTGTTCTGAAAGTCACGATGAATGGAATTTTCTGTACAGATTTATTCCTAGTAGGAATATATTTGTTTGTTTGTTTTGGAATTTCGCCCAAAGCTACACGAAGGCTATCTGCGCTAGCTGTCCCTAATTTAGCAGTGTAAGACTAGCGGGAAGGCAGCTAGTCATCATCACCCACCGCCAACTTTTAAGCTACTCTTTTATCAACGAATAGTAGAATTGATCGTCACCTTATAACACATCCACGCCTGAAAGTGCGAACATGTTTGATGCGACGAGGATTCGAACCCTCACGAGTCGAACACTCTAACTCACCTGGCCATGCCGGGCCGTAGTAGGAATGTGTTTTGTCGTATTATTTTTGGAAATATAAATAAATATATATATAATATAATAATAACACGAAGAAAAGGTTTATATATATATATGTTCGTTCTGGTTAATTTTAAACGCGTTTATGTAATTACTCTTAATGTTGCCCAAAATTTTTGGTTAGATAACATCAAATAAAGTGAATGAAGCAAAATTCGAACGTAACTAATCAGAATCTGTCAAAATAGCTTTATAATATGCCGTTACGTTACGTTACGTTAGTAAATAGAGTTAAGTGGTCAAAACCACGACACGCACACCGATTGACCATTTCATTTGGATTCGCGCGACCTCATTGAATGCCAAAAATACCAATCTGTAAACTAAGGAATTCACCAGATTGTAACTTTCTTTATGGCTCTTTTCTTTTTTGTGTTAAATAGTTAACTAATCTGTTTTCTGCACTCGTGAAGTTTATCTCGTACAAGCCTGTAATTTGGGATTTTCACTGAGAGTGAGGTTTGATGCAAATCTGATAATGGGAGTAAGGAAGTGTGTTACTTAATGAAGAACCAAGGTGGTGTAACTGAACTTAACTTTAATTTTTCTAAATCGCATTCTTTAAAAAATTATACTTTTTATGATTGCACAAATAAATATATTTCTTGTCTGGACAGTATTAAAATGTATTTACAAAATTACACAAACATTGCTTTAGATTAACCTAAGCTTAATGAAAAGGAGAAATGTCCCAATATAACAAATGCTGTTAATGTAATGATTTGCTGTCATCTTGTAGAGTAATGTAACTTTACTTTAACTACTCAGTGTACTTAGCTCTTACACTTTAAAACACATTGCATTTACTTCTTTCATCCTAACACAGATTGATGTCTAAAACACACTGCATTTCACTTCTTTCATGTCAGTGCTGTTTCTTGTCTTAAAATACAAAGCATCTCTCTTTTTCATGCTATCACAAGTTGATATGCAAATCATTGCATATAACTTCTTGCGTGACAACACAGTGTGGTGTTCTATACAACACTTAACAACTGTGTTGCAAGAGAAATTTATTAGTATAGATATCTATATTTAGTTCTTTTCCAGTTTTAAATTTCACTTTCGTGGTGGAAAAGACCGCTATGAACCAAACAACTCTAAAAATAACCGTCGCTGGTGAACGGTTAAAAACTATAACTTCTTAAAAAAAAAAAAGTTAAAAGTTAAAAAAAATTATCAACACGGATATCGAAACCCGGTTTTTAGCAATATAAGTCCGCAGACTAGGGAACAGGTATATCTGCGGACTTACACAGCCAGAAACCGGGTTTTAATGCTGGTGGTTGGCAGAGCACAGATAACTCTTTGTGTAGTTTTGTGGTTAATAATAGTTTGTTTGTTTGTTTGTTTTTGGAAGTTCGCACAAAGCTACTCGAGGGCTATCTGTGCTAGCCGTCCCTAATTTTGCAGTGTAAGACTAGAGGGAAGGCAGCTAGTTATCACCACCCACCGCCAACTCTTGGGCTACTCTTTTAACAACGAATAGTGGGATTGACCGTCACATTATACACCCCCACGGCTGGGAGGGCGAGCATGTTTAGCGCGACGCGGGCGCGAATCCGCGACCCTCGGATTACGAGTGCACGCCTTAACGCGCTCGGCCATGCCAGGCCTGGTTAATAATAGTAACCGTAAACATACCGTTGTGACACTGGTGGGCAATACCAGAGGGAAAGAAGCTGGTTAACACAGTCACTGCCATCCCTTGAACTGCTTTATTCGCAGAATGGGACTTAACCATCACATTTCTAACGCATCCACAATCTCAAAATGCGCAGTTTGTTTGTTTTTTAAATAACAAAATGAGAACCGGTTGTTCACATCCGACGTGCGTTTTTCGAGATACTTCGATTTGTTAAAACTATACAGAGTGACTCAAGCAGAGCAGAGCAAAATAGAATATTTTAAACTTAGGTAAATCATTTCAACATCATTAAAACTATAAAATGAAATTGAACTATCATTTACAAATTATTTTGTTACCAGTGTCGTTAACACGCTTAATGCACTGATTACTTGGTTTTGTGCTTGTTACAAGGTTTCATGCTGTCGGCTTGTTTGTCAGATAGTATTTATGGTGAATGAATAAAGAAAATAATTCGTGTATAGGGTCACTTAAACTGGCGCTTCGTCCTTATCACGACCCGCGACAGTATTCGTGTAGGAACAATAAACGTAACCTTTGAGCACCTCATAAAAACATTAACATGATTCGAGAACCGCAAGTCCAGAGATCAGGGCCAGTGGTTTTGCCTTTACATAGAAAATGGTTAAAACTATCGTTCCTAAACCTTATGCATAAAAACTGTTCTATACACCCAAGTTATATATTTTGAGTAGCAAAAAATGAGAAGACATGGTTGCACATGTTGACTGGATACATAGAGTGTTTGTTCATTAATAACCTTTGAAAATAAGATAGAAACCAATCACCTTTAATGAAGATTGTGTGCTAGACTGTCTGTATCCAGCTTGGGGTTGGAACGTTATTTGTTGGAACATTTATGAAATATTAAACCTTAAAGAGACGTGTTTACACTTAAAGTCATAACATCCTGTGATTTTCAGCATCATGAAACAAACATTTATTTTTTGCTTTTAAAGGTAAACACGATTTATTTATTTGACCTACGACACGTTCATCAATATAAAATTAACCAGACTAAACGTTCTTAATTAACTAATAAAGAAACTTCTGTATAGATTTTTTCTTAGTTAACTGAAAGATATTTATGTACTCCTTAAGTCCTAACATGTTGAGTTCAAGTTGGTAAATCAAAAGAAATCTTATATAAATAAATAATATAACATTGAAGATTCTGAATGTATGCTAGGCCTAGCATGGCCAGGTGGGTTAAGGTGTTCGACTCGTAATCCGAGAGTCGCAGGTTCAAATCCCGATCGCACCAATCACGCTCGCCCTTTCAGCCGTGAGGACGTTATAATGTTACGGTCAATCTCACTATTAGTTGGTAAAATAGTAGCCCAAGAGTGAGCGGTGGGTGGTGATAACTAGTTGCCTTTCCTCTAGTCTTTCACTACTAAATTAGGGACGGCTAGCTAAAATATCCCTTGAATAGCTTTGCGCGAAATTAAAAAAACAAACAAACTAAACGAAGGGAATGTGAATCTGGGATGGATGGTTACAACTTTCAAGATTCATGGAACAAAAAGTAACTGATTTAGAAACACAATACGGGTACAATGATATATATATATATATATATCGCACGATATACGTGTGTACTTTTGTCATTCTTACGACGTGATACCTGAATATCCACAATATTTTGTTTGTCATTCATATCACGTAACAACTGAACATTTGATAGTTCACTGGTATGTACGGGCATTTAGTGCCAAGTTTAGCGTTCCCGAATACCGCCCTTGACTACATGAACTTGAACTTTGATTTTATCGGTTCTGACTATTTAGTTCTGTACTCGTGCAGAAAGGTCGTCGTACAAGGATAGCAACTTGAACTTTGATTCTCACAGCTAATGAACTCCAACGAATTCGGTAAATTGAATATCGGAATAAACACAAAGTGATTGAGAAACAAGACAGAGATCTCAATATTCGTGGAATTCTTTCAAGCAAAATTAAAGTAAATTAAGGTATGAGACCCCACCACCCTATTTATTCGCTAAATTCTTGTGTGCCAGCAATAACAAGCTAGTATGTCCGATTTACTTTTAGTACTCGTAAGGATCTCTACCAGCTTTAAGGCGTGCGACTCATAATCTGAGGGTCGCGGGTTCGCATCCCTGTCGTGCCGATACATGCTCGCCCTTTCAGCCGTGGGGGTGTTTGTTATGCAAATATCATGTAAATGTTGTCGAGAGTGTTATGTAAATGTTATGTAAAGGACAACCATGTCGAGTGTTATGTAAATGTCATGTAAATATCATGCATATGTTATGTAAATATAATGTAATGTCGTATTTGAATTCCCATATTTATTATTTATAATTCTATATTTATATTATTGTTTCGAGGTTTAAATCGGTGAAATTTAAAATAACATTTTAGAATTAATTAAAATTCATTTAGAAATTTTTAAAACTAAATAGATTGATCACTTGTATTGGCCTGGTGTTTGTACTGTGGAATTCTGGGAAGTTACGCGATATAGTATATAAACAGACGGCAATGCGAGGGAAGTAAATCATCCACTTTTACTCGGGTCAAGAAGTAAGTCATCCATTTTATTCGGATCAAGAAGTTTGTTTTGTTTGAGAAAGTTTAAACTGAATTTGTGAATAGAGCTAGATCGACTAAAGCGGTGAAATTTTTATTCCGTCAATCTTTACAATTCAGTCGGATTACGGATTATACCGAAAGTCAATACGAATTGGACTGTGAATTTTTGTTTGAAATTACCCATTCAAACTTCGAAAATTTCTCCGTGGGACTGAATTCAACGCCTAGATTAGAACTTTGGATTTCGGATTTGGACACTTATTCTGGATCATATTATTAAGCACAGGCCAGTACCTTTTTTGTATTGTAAGTTGTTTTGATGGTTGAAATTGGATATCTGTTATTGCCATTAGATAATATATTTTGTGTCTATCACATAAGTAGATAATTATAATAAATTATACAAGCTGCTATCTGTGTCTTTCTGTTGCGTTCAGTCCACATAAAAAACGTAACAGTGTTGTAATGTTACAGTCAATCTCACTATTCGTTGGTAAAAGAGTAGCCCAAGAGTTGGCGGTGTGTGGTGATGACTAGCTGCCTTCCCTCTAGTCTTACACTGCTAAATTAGGGACGACTAGCACAGATAGCATCGCGAAGCTTTGTGCGAAATTCAAAACAAACAAACTCTATCAGCTTTTCCTCAAAGAAAAATTCCTTTAGGCAGATCAGAGTAAATTAGTCTGTGAGACTTTGGACGTGGTCAAATACATCAACGTTGGATTTGACCTCCTGAGTTCAAAACTACAATTAAAGCTCAATTTATCAAGAAGAGAAGGACTACCAATGAGTTAAAGGTTTGTATTCAAAAAGTAAACAAATAAGCTTAGAGTCGTTCTATGAGCCGCCATATTGCGACTACTAAATGCATATATCATATCAATTACAAGTCGTACTGCTATATGTATTATACATTTTCAATAGCATCAGGTATGTTTCGTGTTTATGTTTAACGTTTACTTTTCTTTTTTTAGTTATTGTTTAAACTGAATTCAATCCATACTTATGTACACTGATGTCTGAACTGTTAACGTAACAATATTATAGCTATTAAAACTGTATGATCTTCTTCTGCCCGTCGACACTTTCTTGGATCTAGTTTTTCATTTTTTTTGTTTATTTATGTTTGCTGTAACGCACAAAACTACACATTCAGTGCCAACTACAAGCAGAGAAACATGATTGATTAGACTTACGTCTGATTTTCAATACATAATTTATTGGACCTGAACCTGGTATGTCCAGGTGGTTAGGGCACTTGACTATCAATTTGAAGGTCGCGGGTTCAAATTCTCGTCATATCAAGCATGCTCGCCCTTTCAGCCGATGGGGCGTCATAAGATAACGGTCAATCCCACTATTTGTTAGTAAAGAAGTAGCTCAAAAGTTGGCGGTAGATGGTAATAACTAATTACCTTCCTTCTAGTCTTTCTCTGCTAATTAGAAAGAGCTAGAGCAAACAGTCCTGCCTGTAGGTTTGTAAAAATTTCAAAACAAACCAGATCATTAAACCTTAAGAACACAATACACATCTCTGTGAAGTAGCCAAAGCTACGTTATTGCTGTGACGAAAAATTATAATATTAAATAAATTTTATATAGAAGGACACATTACCAATGTCATATATAAAATAACGTACAAATGCTTGTCCAGAATTTTACGGAGGAAAAATCGAAAGAAAATTTAAAACTACATTTACTAAACATAATAAAGTATCCTCCAATGTTTACAGCTGTTTCAACTACAAGTCAATAAACCTCAGTATCTCTAAACAAAATATTCTCATTTTAAACAATGGATTAAACAACAACAATGCAAACTAAAGGAAGACACCTCAATTGAACAAACCATCCCTATCCTCAACCAACATTGAGGATAGCAAGATAATTTTAGTAAACTATAAATCAATCTCTGGTCGTGTGGCATTTCTGTTCCATACTATATATATTAACCAATCTCCGGTCACGTGACATTTTTGTTCCATACTTTATATATATATATTCCTGTGTCTAAGTAAACTACTTATACCTGATGATGACATAATCTTGTGGAAATGTTTTACATTTATAACAAGGTTTTCTTTATTACCCGTTTAGCCAGATGGTTGGGACGCTAGATTGCTAATCTGAGGATTATGGATTTGAATCCCCGTCACATTAAACAAGCTTGCCCTTTCAGCCATAGGGGTGTTACAAGATCACGACCAGTCCCATTAA
The DNA here is from genome assembly GCA_011833715.1 of Carcinoscorpius rotundicauda. Classification (NCBI taxonomy): domain Eukaryota; kingdom Metazoa; phylum Arthropoda; class Merostomata; order Xiphosura; family Limulidae; genus Carcinoscorpius; species Carcinoscorpius rotundicauda. Next base: position 109,452,121 of record CM022393.1, read on the forward strand.
TGGTTGGTAAAGGAAGTAGTCGAACAGTTGGCGGTGGGTGGTGATGACTAGCTGCTTTCCCTCTAGCCTTACGCTGATAAATTAGGGACGGCTAGAGCAGATAGCCCTTGTGTAGCTTTGCAAGTAATTCAAAACAGCAACATCTTTACTGGTTCAAGCCATCTCGAAAGTTTTATTTCCTAAAAATTGGGTTCCTCGTCATAAAAACATTACCTTCTGTTGTAAAATAGAATTATTTTAAATTAATTAATATCTAGTTTACTCACTCTCATAATTGCAGCATCTATGAAGGATGTGTAGCATTATCTTGTTTCTCAAACCCTTTGTTCTTTTGTTGGTTGCCATCTTCAGCACACAGTGATATTTTGTGTCTAGGTTAAAACTGGAGTATCGTTTGCTGGCCGAACTATGACGCGAACTAAAACTGATAGTTGGCCAATGTTCCTATAGAAACGGAGGCTCACTGAACAAAGGAAACAAAGTAATGTTCGAAACCCAAGCACATTTCACTTGTTCAATTCTATTTGGCTTTCATCTCAACTAGTTCGACAGAAATTCATCTCTAGAGAAAGAAACCTGCAGAGCTGTTCACTGATCCAGCACACGCGATTGTCCACTTGCCTGTGCAGGTGCGTATAGTGCATTCTGTGTTGTATCTCAATAAGAATTGTTTTCATTGTCATTTAAATGTATCCAATATGTTTATTTCTCGCACAGTTTAAAAATTTAGTCTTGATTGAATCTGCTGTTATTTGTCCATTTGTTTGGAGTATAACTGTTATTTTCAGCTTTGCTTGTCTGATACTTATCAGGAAATTGGTTTGACCTATAGATGTCACACTTCTTTAGTGTAATTTTTATAAATGCCAACGTTTCAAATATAATAGCTCTCAGTGACTCAGCGGCAAATTTTTAGGTTTATGACGTTAAAATGGGGTTTTAATACTCATAGTGGGAAGAGCACAGATGTAGCTTTGCACTTAACAACAACTAAACCAATATAATAACAACCCCCCCACACACACACGAAAAAAGTAATAAAAATTAAAGTTTAAAGACTTCACTGGCTGTTTTAAGTTTTTAGAAACTTAGTAAATCAGTCAGATGCGAGTACTTTCAGAATTTTGCGTGATAAGAACTACCCTCATTCATCAATTTTTTTAGCTTTTATGCAAGTTTTGCTTATTCCTAGTCCATATTTCTTTTACCTTCAACTGACAAATTCATTTAATTACGATTTAATTTTCTATCAGAGTAAATGTGACACCTTAAATAATAACACTTACCTCCTGCACGTCAGAATAGCGCAGCAACCTTCATGCACCCTTGCTATGAAAAGTCCCAAAACCTTTTGCGTGTAGAAAATTATGAGAGATTATGTGCTATGCATCTGGATACCTTCCTCTCCAGCCACGTGTAAGTTATTCTGTGTGTTGTAGAAGAAAAACAAACGAACATTAGAATCCCGAACAGTTTCAGTTTACACCAGCTCAGAACAGTAAACGGTGAATGTTATTGTTATGTAATTAAAACCAATATAGGTGTTTCTAATTATAGTTAACAATCACTTTCTAGACTTAGAATTTCTTAGGACTTTCTATTGCTTTCATATGTACAGCTGATAACATGTACCGCTTTGTTGCATGGGTTTCTTTAGGTTGAACCTTTAGAATTACTTAAAATATGAGCCAAAATAGGAATAGTTTGGCGAACTTCCTTGGTAACCTGCAACGAAACTACTATCAGAGATTGGTATTGATTTTGTATTAAGTGGGAGACAGTTTTGCAATATAAAGTAATTGACTCGCGCGGAAAACTTTTCTCAACTTCCTGATATTTAGCGGATGTCCACAGCTATTGTATAAAAGTTTCTATGAAGTGGAGTTTTCCCAGTATTCGTCACGTACTAGCACGGAAGTTTTCCTAGTATCCATCATGTTATAGTATGAAAGTTTCCCAAGTATTTATCTCGTTATAGCATTGTGGCGACGTCCCGTGTAACAATAATGTCTAAATTCTGATTTCAAACAAACGAGATGATGGTTTGTAGTTATTGTGATGGTTTATATTCACATGTCTCTTAATTTCCTTTGAAAAAAAAACAGCATTTTACATTCTTTAGGCACGATGAATTTTATTATTATTTGGACAAGACATGGTGACTTTTAGAAAACACTTTAAGCAGATAGTAGTTGATCAGACAATTTGTTTTATTGTTAGATTTCGCGTAAAACTGCATGAAGATTATTTATTCATTCTATCCATCCTCAATTTTGAAGCGATAAACTAAGAGCACCACCGACTTTTAACAGACCCAATAATGGAATTTGATGCTTACATTTATTATGCATCCATGGAGTAACAAGAATTTCCACAGTCCGGAACGCTAATCACTAGATCGCGTAAAACAAACCCGTGAATTGTGAATAGTAATGAAGTTCGAAACTAGAGGGCGAACTCACTCACCGATCTCAAAGCGTGTGGTGAAAAATACTGACATGATTATTCCATCTCCCAATACAGACCATGCATACACTAGCTGAGAGTATAACTCACGTGCATTGTAACGATAGTGATTAAAATCATACACCAGATATTGCAGGTTTTCACCAGGTACGGAAAGTTTGGCTTGTTACAAGTTTCTCGCAAAGCTATACGAGTGCTATCTGTGCTAGCCTTCCCTAATTTAGCAGCGTAAGACCAGAGGGAAGGCAGCTAATCATCACTATCCACCGTAAACTCTTGGGCTATTTCTTTCACCAACGACTTATACGACTTAAAGATTGAAAGGGCAAGCATATTGGGTGGGACGGGGTTTTGAACCCGCGATCATCAGAATAAGGACTTAAGTGCTCTAACCATCTGATCATGCCTAGCCTAATTACAGAAAAAGGGAGAACATGAAACATATATTGGATCAATTTAATTCAAGTAGTTCAAAACTGACCTCTATTAATATGTGGCTATGCCTTCCAACCGTTTGTTTTAAGTGTGTTACACATTACGGTTTTCTTCCACAATTTTTATCTAATGCTTAAAGTAAACACAACATATTTACTTAGGTAATCTTTTCTTAGACGTTGTTTCGACCAAGCTTCCAACAGGTAAAAGGTCAAGCATGTTCGGCCCCGCATATTGCGAGTGGAGTACCTCAAGCACCATGCCAAACAATGAACAACCTATATAGAAACTGGTCTAGTTTTATGTAATGCTTGTCCTTAAAGATGTTTATTTTCTCCAGCTTAACAAATACGTATCATGTTAACATTATTTGCGCAAGATAAGTACGGAGACAAGGCATAAATACCAAAAATATTTGACATACTATTCCTGACTTGTCAGTTTCTGTTGTTTGGTGCAACATTTCACATAGCCTGGCGATGGTTGATCTATTTCAGGAACGACTGTTTCTTTAAACACAGACCACGTGGAAATGGAATCGCTGCTTCAATCAAACATGTATAACGTATTTCAAGGAACTACTTAAATAATACATGATTTAATAATAAGAAAAAAAACGAAGTGGATGAAGCTCATGTCTATTAATTAAATTGTGGCTAGCACACGTCCAATACAAAATACATGATGGGACGATAATTTGTAATTAATATTTAACTGCCAGCGACGTAAGTAACTCATAAGCCGTGTAAACGAATGTATTTTTCATGGTTTTGGTTTGTTTTGAATTTTGCGCAAAGCTACACGAGGGCTAGCCTTAATCACCTGACTATGCCGGACAATTTCTAGTGAAGTCGAACCCGTCGATGGGAAAGTTTTTCATGTAATGAAGTAAAAATGTTGTGACATTATTTATAAGTTTATGGAAAGCTAAACAAGGGCATATAGAAAATACAGTAAGATAATTCAATAATATTTACCTTGGCGTACTTACATCAACAGCATATACAGAGTACATTCGTGACTTGTTTGTGTTATATTGAAAATATGGAGATTATTTAATTTTGTATTTGAATTCAACGAAAAAATTTAATGTTGGAAATGATTGTTGTTGTAAATAATATTAATTATAGTTCTGATTGATAAGAATATAAAAATTCTTGTAGCGCTGAAAATCAGGCCCGATGCACGCGGTGGACAGAGCTCCAATAGCCCATTGTACATCGTTTTGCTCAACAATTAAACAAATGTTAAAAGTATAAATCGCTTTTGGGTTTGTCTGGGCATAGATTTTATTAACAAACACAGTATTATAACATATTATAAACTAAGCACATCATATCTGTTAAATAACGAAGTACAAAAATGATATTTATCAACATCAAATGTACATTTCATTGCGTTAAATATTCGATAACTTTAATCTATCATAAATACCTAATAACCATTACATCATTCACGTAAAGATTATTTTTATCAATTAAAATATGTTCTTTTCTTCCCCAGTTTGATTTTGGTCTCATTAATTAAAATTCACGTGGTATTTTTCAAGTCAAAATTTTTACACCCAGGTTGTCAGCCTGGTCAGTATCAATACCGACACCTCACATTGCTGTGAATCGATTGCCTTAACCACTAAGCCATGCAAGAGAAAACATGATTCAAATTTTGATGTGTTTAATTTTCCATTGAAAAAAAGAAAAAGAAAATAACGTGTATATGTTTCACGATTTGTTATATAAAAAGGCTTCGTTAATAAGTGTGATAATTTTATACACGTTTCTGTTCAAAACATATATGGATTACAATAGTACATTTCTAACCTGCCAGGTGGAGTATTTTCTGCCTTAGAATATCGATCTTCTCAGTATTCATTAGAAAATTGCTAAAATTTTACGAATTGAAGTTTTCATTACACCAAAACATTTTTGCTTTATCTGCTTTCAACTTTTAGAATTTTAGATTAGTTTGTTAATTACTTCAATGCTGTATTAAATAATTAGAATGTCATCTTCAGTATAGAGAGGTAGACACAAAAGAGAAGCCCTAGAAAAACGCAATATGCAATCAGTTTTTTTCTGTTCTTTAATAAAAAATGTCAGTGTTCCAAAAAATCAATCCAAGGAGAAGCTTTTAAACCTAATAATATCATGATTCTTTCTGAACATAGAACATTGTGACACAATAACCCATAGATAACTTGTTGTTTCTAAACATAGAACATTGTGTCACAATAACCTGTAGATAACTTGTTGTTTCTGAACATAGAACATTGTGACACAATAACCCATAGATAACTTGTTGTTTCTAAACATAGAACATTGTGTCACAATAACCTATAGATAACTTGTTGTTTCCGATAGAATATTTAAGCGCAACGTTTTACGAATTGTTCGATATTTTAAAAGTGTATTCCCTTTAAGAGGCATCTTTTTTTATCTCAAAATCAGCACCCTGTGTTTAGTTACACATTTAAACAACAAAGTAACTTATAAGTAAAATGCGTTCATTTTAAGGGGTATTTTAGGCATATTAACCTCAAAAGTAAGATATTCTGCATTCACAAATTTAGACGACAAAGTAACTTACTTATACGTAAAATACATTACCTCTAAAAGGTATTTTCCTTTGGCATGTTGACTTTAAAAGTAATATATTCTCTTTATTTAAAGATTCAGACATAAAAGTAATTTACTTATATAAACTCCACATAAAACTAGATCAGTAATAGCGTTAACATCAGTGGTTTTAATAGTAATCAATATGTCTCTTTCTTTCTTCTTTATAAGAATTAAATGAGAAATATGACATCATGAGTACTTTTAGCTGTTTGTATTTGTACCAGATGATGTTCCCCACACTGATAAATATAGCTCAGAAAGACAAGCCTTAAGAGAAATCTTGCGCCACTATTTCCTTACACGTGGCTCTCTCTCTCTCACACACACATTTATATGTGCATATCCACGACGTCTTTGCTTATATATATTTGTGAGGGAGGATAGATAGCACGTTTTTCGTATTTATCTCTATATAAGAATTCTATTTTCAAATTTGTATACGGCTAAAATCAAAATAATCTAACCGTATTTAGGGTTAATATTAGTTTCAAATACATTTACTTCCATACACGCCAGTGCAACAAGAGTATTAATATCGAGAGGAATTTCAGTATTGGTTTGTCAGTGCTGGATGTGTTATTATTACACTCTTTGTAACCAGGAGTATTTTTTGCTATGAAAATTTCACCAGTCATTTGAATCCATGTGTTACTAAAGGCGGTGATGAAAATATCATAAAATATCATGTATAACACATTTCTTCTCATAATTGGTGATTTTATTTTTAATTTTTATGAAAGATCAATAGTAAAATGTATTCCGAATAATTGGAAACGTGAGGTTTTAAAAATATATAGTATTTTGTTTGTTACAGTTTGCCCCTCAATGGTACAGTTGAATGTCTTCGGACTTACTATAAACCAAGTTTCGATACCCGTGGTGAGCAGAACACAGATATCCCATATCCCATTGTGTAGCTTTGTGTTTAATTTTAAACAAATAAACATAATTACCACATAATATGTAACAAAATTTTTACTTTTCTTGTTCCTGGACAGAAAGTATTATTTTCCAATTGCTTATGTCTAAAGTAACTAAAAAAGACCTATTTTTCTCTTAAAACTTTGCTTTTGTGACCTGGGAGCGTATACCAAAAACATGATGGAAAGTTATATTTGTGGGCTGATACATGAAAGTGATTTGCATTACAGTCGCAAATCTCGAAAAACTACTGACTTCTAAACATTTTTATTTTTTGTATAACTTTAGTATAAATACATGTAAATCTTGATTCACATGTTGTTTTATTCAGACCTTATGTAAATGAAAATGTGCAAATTTGTCCATTTTCAGATAGAAAATAGGTTAATTTCTAAATTTCATTATCCAGATCACAAAAGTAAAGTTTGAAGGGAATAATGGCCATTTTCTGTACGTTTACAGCATAAGCAATTAAGAAGTAACATGTATTGTCCAGGAACAAAATTTGTGTTAGTAGCACACATTGACTGTTACAATAAATATATAAGCTATCGGATATATTGTTGTTTGTTTGTTTGTTTTTGGAATTTCGCACAAAGCTACTCGAGGGCTATCTGTGCTAGCCGTCCCTAATTTAGCAGTGTAAGACTAGAGGGAAGGCAGCTAGTCATCACCACCCACCGCCAACTCTTGGGCTACTCTTTTACCAACGAATAGTGGGATTGACCGTCACATTATACACCCCCACGGCTGGGAGGGCGAGCATGTTTAGCGCGACTCGGGCGCGAACCCGCGACCCTCGGATTACGAGTGCACGCCTTAACGCGCTCGGCCATGCCAGGCCTAGGATATATTGTTACACACGGCAAACTGTTTTGGATGAAAATATTTTTAGGGTTACGTATACAGCGAAAACATAAAAAAAGGCAGCAGCTGATGATCGCGTGAAAATACTTGAAGTCATCGACCCTTCTTTCTCATGTCATAATGAATACATAACCATCTAATTTGTCGGTTTTTTTTCATTCACTTAATATAGATGAAAGCTACATGTATTTGGAATTCAAAAACTGCGAGTCATGTTAAGTAATAAATCATGATAAGTAATGAGCGCCATCAAGTGTGAAAATGGTTGTATAGAACGTGATAGAAATACATAAATATGGATCCAATAAAAGGATAATTTCAGTTCATTTGTTAGATACTTAAATTACAAAAGAAGTTAATTAAAATCACATTCGTTTAAATAAAAGATTTTATAAGTTGTGGATAAGTGGGTATTTTCGATTAGTTACGCTATAAAAGGGTGGGTGTGGCGAAGTGGTTATGGTGAGAGGATCCACGGTTGGCTTTCTGTTGCTGTGAAATTACTTTTTTTACTTTGCCACCGTTTTAGTGTGCAATAAAATTGACTGGCCAATCAGATCAAAATTAGCACTAATAGGTCTTGTACAGCTTTGTGAAAATATTCGAAAAATAAACTTAACATAATTTATTGGATTAATCATCAACAGATGGCAGCACATATACCATTAACGCTCTTAAAGAGAAAAATTGTTGTTTATTGTTGTTTAGAATTAAGCACAAAGCTGCACAATGGGCTATCTGTGCTCTGCCCACCACGGGTATCGAAACCCGGATTTTAGCGTGTAAGTCCGCAGACATACCGCTGAGCCACTGGGGGTAAAGAGAAAAATACTTTGTGTTAAAATATTATTTTTGTCAATGCATAACAAAAAAATCCTTCTAAATTATTATTCTTTATTTTTAATATTTTGTATATATTTTAACTTGTTATTGTTTAAAAACTCAGCGAAGCATCAAACATTAATTACGATAATTTGGTTTAAGATATCTTTATTTTTCGACAAAGTATATGAAACTCAATCAGCTTCAAAAATACAATCTGTTTGTATACTAAATCGTTAACACCACGAATACAACGTACATGAGCAATCTAAATAATTACAAAGTCAAAAAATATAAGTAGGATTCTGACTGCTTTAACTTGTGGGAAGTTATGGAAAGTTGTATCATAGTTTTTTTTTCTCATTTCATAACCTTCAGCAAAAGTAAATAATTCAAATAGAATAATTTGCCGCTGTTATGTGTGTCGTCTTACGTAAACATTGCACAGAAACATTATACCCAAAAAACATATTTCGAAAGCATATTTTCCTGTCATATAACTGGTACTCAAAACAAAGCCACATCTCTTTTACATTGGCTGCCGGTGGGACGTCTGTAATTTTACAAACTTAAACTTTGAAATCCGACATTTAATTTCAGATGGTACACGTAGTGAATAGGCCAAAGAGGCTCCGATCTGAACCAATCAAAAACGTTCTTCTTCACCAAGAATTTTCTTAAACATTTAGAATTATTCTTTGTTCTTTAACACGTGCATCAACTGATCAGGGGTTGAAATTTATTTGATACTCGAATACTGCCAGACACCTTCCACCTATTGGGCACTTCTAAAATATAGGACTCTTTCTTTGATTCACGAATACTTTCAACCGTCTTCCATCTATTGGACACTTCTCAAATACAAAACTCTTTATTTGGTTCACGAACATTTCGAGATGTCTTCCTTCAGAGAAGATGGCAAAATATTTCATATCATTCGTTTGTTTTTCTCGGGCCTGGCATGGCCTAGCGCGTTAAGGCGTGCGCTTCGTAATCTGAGGGTCGCGGGTTCGTGCGCGAGTCGCCCCAAACATGCTTGCCCTCCCAGCCGTGGGGGCGTTATAATGTGACAGTCAATCCCACTATTCGTTGGTAAAAAAGTAGCCCAAGACTTGGCGGTGGGTGGTGATGACTAGCTGCCTTCCCTCTAGTCTTACACTGTTAAATTAGGGACGGCTAGAACAGATAACCCTCGAGTAGCTTTTTACGAAATTTCAAAACAAACTTGTTTTTCTCTTTGATAGTAGTGTATTGTAACCACACAGCTATGTAATATCGATATTCACCTAGCAATCATTCCTCTAAAATATAAATTTGTGAACCATTTGAAAGTCGCATGATCAAACTGTTAACACTAAAGTAACACTGCCAACTAATTCTTCTAAGCTGCAAGTTATTTTTGTATTTAGGCTGGGTGGTATCTTACTGTTATGTTACTACTCTTTCTGTCTAACCTGTACCTGAGAAAGTATAAAACAACGTCTATGTCACAGACGTCAATATCCATATATATATATATATGAACATGACTTAACCCAAATTAAGATAGAAGACTGTAATAAAGTACTCCAATTGCTGGAAAGCATGACTCTATTTCTTGTTCCGAGGGCATTTAACGTTAAAGGTATTTCTCGAGTAACTTATACTAATTTTGATAAGCAAATGAACTGATTATACCAATAATGTATATTTATATACTTTGTCCCCCACGAACTCTCCATAACGTATACAAACAATGTTTGGGAAAGTTGAAAAACTCTTCTCCTCCACATAATACTGTAATTTTCTAAAAATTAATATAAAATCTCAGAATACGCTTTTTTTTCCTTAATTATTAATAATCAGATACTCTTGGAAAGCTGTATTATTCTTTTCCCCCAAAAAAACCTTTACACTTTAACCTTTACCTCCACTTTGTGTCGTTTCAAATAACAAATAAATCATGGGGTTGATATATGTAGTGGTCTATACAACTGGAACATTATTTGTGTTTCAAAATTATGTAAATATGAAAATTCGTCTTTTTCATTCAGTTCAACCATTTTTTTCTCATTATTCTCAGAATTTTTGAAGAACTAACTTTATTTGATGTTATTTTAGTTTATATTATTTTACTTTCCAGGTAGTTGTGGTTATCACCTTCCAGAAGAATATGTATATTTTTAATTCATTGATTTTGAAGCGTTTCCTTCTGAAGTTAGACAAACACGATACTGTACTTTATATACTTCTAGATACATTACGATACTGTACTTTATATACTTCTAGACACATTACGGTACTGTACCTTATATACTTCTAGAGACATTACGGTATTCTACTTTATATAGTTCTAGACACATTGCGGTTCTGTACTTTATATACTTCTAGACACATGACGGTACTGTACCTTAAAGTATTACGGTATTCTACTTTATATAGTTCTAGACACATTACGGTACTGTACTTTATATACTTCTAGACACATTACGGTACTGTACTTTATATACTTCTAGAGACATTAGGGTACTGTACCTTATATACTTCTAGAGACATTACGGTATTCTACTTTATATAGTTCTAGACACATTGCGGTTCTGTACTTTATATACTTCTAGACACATGACGGTACTGTACCTTAAAGTATTACGGTATTCTACTTTATATAGTTCTAGACACATTACGGTACTGTACTTTATATACTTCTAGACACATTACGGTACTGTACTTTATATACTTCTAGACACATTACGGTACTGTACTTTATATTCTTCTAGACACATTACGGCACTGTACTTTATATACTTCTAATTTTATTTGTGTGAGGAATTAAGATTAAATTCTATGATATGTTAGTAATTATTTTTTATAAAATTAAAATATATTTTATGATATTTTGGTTTATTTGTTTTAACGTAAAACTACATAATATGATAACTGTACTTTTTCCATCACGAGGAATCAAACCTCGGGTTTAGATTCTTTTTCAGGTTATTAGGGAGTAATACTCACACCCATATCCAAAGTCCAACTCAAATCCAGTTAACAGCCTCATATGTTGGGTAACAAGATTTGGTTCTTCAGTTCTCTAAAAACGTTTTCTCTACGGTTTTCTCAAGTTCCGTCGATAAAGATGGCCGAGAGAGGATTAACAAAGTTTACCAGCCATTATAAGATGTCTAAAATTAAATCTGCCTGAACATGAATGTCATGTTATTTTATGATAGTAACACAATCCATCTTGCACTCTAAACCACACATATTCGTGACCAAATACTACTGAGTGTTGAGATTCTTTGACAGTAAATTCTGGTTGTTAGTTTGACACTTCTATATATTTTGAGTTAATGGCACTATTGCCGTGATAACACGGTTTTTAGGATCACATTTCAATGTAGTTAACTGTAAAATATTTAACAAAATATGTTCTCTTATCAAGTCGGTTGTTACATTTTGGTTCTGTGAGCACTAGGAGTACTTTGGATACTTCGTTTGTATGGTTACACTAACTTATTGAAAACAAAAGTTGTTGATTCTATCAATATATTTGAGTTTAACACAACATAAAACAAAAATGTTCTGTGCATCGATACTTTTTTCCATAACTATAATAATGAGCAAAATAGTTGAAGTACTCGATTTTGCTTCAGGCACCTTTTTTCTAGTAACTTGCGGATGTGCATGGAAACTATCAAACTGCTATTATGATATATTAAGCTCATAGTTTTCGACAAAACTAGTTTATTCGAAACTCTAGCCTTCTTTTCTCTCTCACATAGCAATTTTAATGACTTTTATGTTTACAGTTGATATCATGTTTTCGTAGCATAATGTCGTTATTGTGTGACACACACTGAACCATAACTAGTATCAAGAAAGTTTTTATATATTATATTCTTGAATGGTACTTAAAGTAACTCAAAAGCTACTTGTATGTTTTCTTTCATGCAAGCCATTGGAACAGTGAGCTCATACGGAAAGTGACTAGGACGAGAATTAGAAGACGTTACACTTTGTAGCGCTACAATGTTCACAGTTCGTGATGGTTTTCAAATTTTGTTGATTCTATTCGTGGTTCTAGCAGAAATAGTTTTAGTTAAGTCGTGTTATGTACATAAGCAACTATGTTTCTTTATCAGAATGTACATGTGATTCCAAAAATGTAATTTTAAACAAAAACAACGAATCCCTAATTTTAGCTTGTAAATACGTAGACTTATCGCTGTACCAGCGGGAGGGCGTAATTCGTAAGTAAGTTTACACATTTGTTTTAAGGTGTTGATTTTTGTTTTCTATTCCTTCATTATTAAACATTTTAAATTAAAACGTTTAATTCTATGAATAGAACATTTTGCTTTCAGGGACTTTGTCTTGGGTTACAGTTCAACTTAGCTCACTAATTATAATTTGATTCTTCCTACAAATACCTTTAATAGAAAGCACTGTCTTCTTTAGACATTCGTTTGTTGTTGTTTTTTTAATTTCGCACAAAGCAACTCGAGGATTATCTGTGCTAACCGTCCCTAATTTAGCAGTGTTAGACTAGAGGGACGGCAGCTGGTCATCACCACTCGGTCAGTTACCTATTTCTTTCTTTGTGAACCTGACGATGACCGAAGAAGGTCGAAACGTTGTTCGCTCCTCTACGTAAAGAAATTTCTCAACCCAAACGAGCCGTTTTTACATATATATTTTTCTCTACAAGTGGGTTTTCTCGACATCACTGATTGGTTTTTGTTGTACTATATATTATTAACAAGAAGTAAGAGTACTAGCAAAAACATTTCAGTTAAAATAAGAAATATTGCATAATAGTGTGTGAACTACACCATATTTGATCCGACATTTAGAACAATACTAAGGTTCTTTCGACCGATTAAAATAACTTGAACACAGAGGTGGTTGAAATGTTCTTTGTATTAATAAACTGGTTGAGAACAATCGTTACAGTGCGAATGGGATTGGCCCAGCTTGGCCAAATGTGTTAAGGCGTGCGACTCGTAATCTGAGGGTTACGGGTTTGCATCCCATCCCCGTCGCGCCAAACATGCTCGCCCTCCCAGCCGTAGGGGCATTATAATGTGACTGTCAATCTTACTATTCGTTGGTAAAAGAGTAGCTCAAGAGTTGGCGGTAGGTGGTGATGACTAGCTGCCTTCCTTCTGTTCTTACACTGCTAAATTAGAGACGGCTAGCACAGATAGCCCTCGAGTAGCTTTGTGCGAAATTCAAAAACAAACAAATAAAAAAACAAACAAGCGAATTGGATTAAGTTAACAAAAAGTTATTTTTTACCCATTTTGTTTGTGTTATAACACATCAGCATTATGGTAAGGAGTTTTATTATTCAATGCTCCAACGCGTTATTTGTTTAATGACAACTTCAGGAAATAAATATTTATTTAACACCTTTCCTTCTTCCAGTAATCTGCTTTCAATAAACTGTTTTTATTTTTAATTTGTTTGCTTGTTGTTTATAGAAATAACAACTAACTTGTAGCTTCAAAAGTGGGACGTTGAAGACTTGAGCAATCATTTCTATTTTGCTAATTTTTATGGATCTTTGATATAAAATTTATAATAAATTAATTAAGATTAATGTAACAAAAAATAAAAATCTACTATCGGACATTAATTTTGTCACGAATATTATTAGACCTTTTAGTTCCATTACTTTGCTGATTGTCGTAGTTTAACACTTTTTTAAAGCCAATAATAACTATGTTTTGTGGAGTTTAGTATACATCATGTGGAGTTTAATATCTGATGTATACTAAACTTCACATCATTTCTCTGTTGAAAACTAAATACATTAATCAGAAGGATAACCCAGATGCGTATCAACACTCCAGTTCTATTATGCTTATCGGGTTGTACTTAAAACAAAAGACACTTCAATTCTCAGGGCTTGACTGGTCAATATTCATTATGTATTGATCCAGTGATGTGTAGCTAAATCATATGAATATTTTCACACACATTTGAACTTTCTGTACTTCTTTAAATAAGTCTGCAATCTTCAATTGTTACACAAAGAATACTTTTCGCTAAGTGTTTTTTTTTTTCACTTAAGACACATTTAGAGTTTCAAGTTATTTGACCTGAATCAGACCTCAACATCGAATTAAATATAATTAACATTTGGGTTCTGCGAATTGGACGTCATTCCTTACTTCTGTGTTCTTCAACTATTTCAGTGACTGACACACTTGCATTTATAGTAATGTTATTATGGTGTGGACTTTTTTCCCAGGCTGGAAGAGCGTGATTATACAGGATCTTGTCCGATCCTCGAAGGCCTTCTATATGGGGCTCACTTGCTACTTGGGAGGATGACCTATTACGAATGACCTCATATTTTGTCCGGTGGGTTAAAGATAATTTTATGCACTTAAAAAGCTAAAATTTGGGATTCGAAGCTCCTTTTTGGACACAGCAGAATGTCTAATGTGGTTTTATTTAAAAACAAATAAGCAAGTTTCATATAATTAAATATACTTGCCGTCGTCTACGATAAATATGGCGACAAAGTATGGTTTAAATGCTCTTATTATACACTCTTCAAATTATTGAAAACCTTTAAGGAACTAAATTAACATTGTAGTGCTAAAAATAAAATAAGTATAATACTGATGTATTATGACGAGAATGACTAAAATTGTAATAAGTTAATATTGTCTTAGCATTAAAAGCGCGACAATCTCAACGAAATTTTGTAGACTTTCTGCATTAGCATCATGTTACTATTATTTTTCTATTATGGAAAAATTATGCTTAATATTTTGTACTTTTAACCCCTACCGCACCTCACGCAACACACGTGCTTAACATTAACAGCTAGGTCAGAGACCCTGTGGTTCAAAAAATAACCACCCCTAATTTAGCACCAGGGAGAGGACAGCCTGTCAGTAAGATTCACCGCCCAATAGCTTACTCTCAACAGAATAGCGTGATTGACTGTCACAGTTACGACGCCCATGCAAGAGAAAGTACGGGGCGTCTACAGAAGAACATCACGGCTTGAGCTCGAGATCTTTGGGTCCACAGTCTAGCAAGTTAAGCACCAGACAAAGTGTGGCTCAACAATTATGTTAAAGAAATGACTATTTTTTATAAGTGTCATACCCTAAAAATGCAAGACTAAATAAAAGACACTTTTATTGGCAAGTTGCAAATTTTTTAAGAAACTTTTTGCCTTTGATGATATGTTTTTTCAGTAATATTCTCAAGTGGGTCAAAAGTAAATTTAAGGACTTGTACACTAAAATGCGGCAGGCAATTTTTCATTATGTAGACTAGAGAGAGGGTGAATACCTCATTGTGTAACTTTACTCTAAAAAAATGAGCAAAAACACATTGTTAAGTGATATTAATATCTTATCAGATATTAGAACTATGAAAATAATTCATCAGAATGTTTCTAAAGGTTCTCATGGAAAATTATAGAACGGCTATCTGCGCATAACCCACTCTAACTTTGAAATTATAGACAAGATGGAAGGCTGCTAGCCAATGACATCTATCTCAAATGATTGGATTACTTTTATCTGACTGAATAGTGGGATTACACCATTTCCCTTGCAGCCACGGGCTCAAAGAGCGGATCAAGTTTTTGTGGCAACGACATTTTAACCACGATACTTCCAATCAATGCCACAGTCAGTCTTACCAACGTGAGTAAATAGCTTAGATTTGTCACTTAGCAAGTTATAAACACAATTCCTTTTATCAGGAATAAAGTTGTATTTAGAGTATGGATCGAACCCCGAATTTTAGCTGACTAAACCCTTAAGGTGTCTGATTATTTGTTTGTTTTTTTAATTTCACGCAAAGCTACACGAGGGCTATCTGTGCTAGCCGTCCCTAATTTAACAGGGTAAAAGTAGAGGTAAAGGGAAGGTAGCTAGTCATCACCACCCACCGCCAGATCTTGGGCTATTATTTTACCGGTGAACAGTAGGATTGACCGTCACGTTATAATGCATCCATGACTGAAAGGGCGAGCCTGTTTGGCGTGACGGAGATTTGAAGCCGTGACCCTCAGATTTCAAGTTGAGTGCCTTATCTACCTGACCATGCCGGATGAAGGTAGCTGAACACAATAGACGAAAGAGTTCAAAGCCATTCAGTATCTGCAAAAGCTATAGAAGGAATTTTGTTAGTGAAAGTCACGCTATTTTGTAATTTTTCTTGCACAGGTAAACAGATACTTTGCTCTGAAGATGCATATTGTATAACATTACTTCTGATTTGTTAAGATACAATGTGCTTAGGCGACGTTCTCTAGTAGGACTGTGGTAAGTCATCAGATTTATAATGATAAAATCTGGAGTTCAGTTCTCCTCGGTGAACATAGCAGATAGCCCGATGTAGCTTTGTAATAAGAAGACACACACACTTTTAGGATAAAATATTATGATATACTTTACGATTTCTTGAATTAGAAGCACATACAGTGTGTCGCCCTCTATTGAGAGATTGCTGAGCTACTGTCCACAACAAATTTAACCATATCGATTAAATGGAAGTTTATCTAGGGTTATGTAAGAAAGAGTAAAAAAAATAATAATTAAAACAGCTTAGTTGGTTATTAATTACTTATAATAACCACAGTTTTTGGTCATTCTTGAACATTTTATTTTTATTTTTCATTTTGTGTATTTTAGAAAACTAAAGGTTTACAATTAAAAATATCACTTTTGAAATGTTTGAGAAAACGGTTTTGAAGGTAAAATTTCAAAAACAAATCAGTTGTGATACTACATTATTTCAGCTTTTATTTACTCACTCACAAATCATGCTTTATTCATCGTAATAAGTAATTATGTGGTGTAATTAAAAATAAAAGCATAAGAAAGAAACAAAACAATTGGTTGATTGGTTGGCGCTTTATGGCGAAAACTAATCAGGCTATCTGCGTCAGAAGAGAAAACAAAACCTGACCGTTCTTTTGGAACAGACTTTCTTTTAATGGTCATAAAAATCTTGACATAAACCTGATTGACTGTTATTTTTGTGTATTTTCTCCATACATGCAATTAAATATTTCTAAACGTTTCTTGCCCATCAGTGGCACAGCGGTATCTCTGCGTACTTGCAACGCTAGAAATCGGGATTCGATACCCGTGGTAAGCATATTATAGACAGTCCATTCTGTAGCTTTCTGCTAAATTACAAACAAAGAAACTAAACGTTTCCCAAAACAAACTGTTCATCAAAAAATTTGATATGTTGTATAGAGACGTCAGTTAACAGTTAAAATTAATATGGGTAATAAGATAAAGCAGAACGTCATGACAGTTTTTATTTATTTTAACTAAGTGTTTTCATTTCCTCTGCTGTTGGTGGAATTAAATCTCAGACCTTGACAGCTGACGATCTTCGAAAACATTTCCGATTTGACTCAGAAACATGTTTTCAAGTTGGGTATGTATATGCTGTACAGAATAACTTAGTCTGAGTTGGGTATGTACACACATTACAGAATAACTTAGTTTGATAATATACTATGTTATATAATAATAGTCTGTGACACTCTGACATTTCTCTTTACTCTAAAAAAGTATGTATGAAAGAAAGATTGTGGAGCGTCTCTGAACATTATGATACATTAGATGTTCTACATGAAAAGTGTAAAACTGAATTATTTTAGAATTTACAAGTGACTCAAAAGCTTTCTTAGAATAAAAATGCTTGATATTTCAGCGGATATCCTTAAACGATGAGTTACAACTATGGAATTTGTAAGTTACACTGTTCAGAGGAACATATAAAGTTTTGATTTTTAAAACATTTAACTTATCTCAGAGTGATAACAATTCTAATTGTCGTTTTGCCCCTCACTAGCTCAGTAGTAAGTCTTAGGTCTTATAGCACTGAAAAATTGGTTTCGATACCTGTGGTAGTCACAGCATAGATAGCCCATATGTTGCTTTGCGTTTAGCACCAAACAAACTATCTTTTATGTAATTTGTTTGCAATATTTTGGTGCTGCAGTTGATCAGTTGAACTATAAATACACTGTATCTGATCACTATAAATGAACACTTTAACTACCTACTGACTTTCTTTGAATTAGGCCTAATCACAAAGACTTCTTTCATTGTGTCATTATTAAAGCTTAATAATTTATTTTTCTGGTTTACAGTTTGGTTATTCAAGGCTTACACTATTTACCAAAAAAATTCTGACTATTCAATATGTCTCCTGCTAAGCCAGTGGTAAGTTGATGAATTTATATAATTGAAATCGAAGATTCGATTATCCGCAATGGACAGTGTGCAGATAGTCCATTGTCTAGCTTTACGCTGAGACAGAAAAAACAAAAACAAAGGCATAACACAATGTACAAACTCTTTTTTCATTCCAAAATAATATCACCCATCTGTGAAATTTTTAATAGGTTAATTACAAAATGAAAATATAAATATTACATTACAGAGCAACCTTACCTCATTCTAAGATGTGAATACCCTTAAATACTTTTATCATTATTTCTCCAGTGGCTCGGCGGTAAGCCTACTAGATTAATACGCTAAAAATCATGTTTTCATATTGATATCTGTAGTGAATAGAGCACAAAAATCACATTGCGTGGCTTGTGATTAACACTATCCAGTCCAACCAATACAATTATTTAATTTTTAAAACGGCTCGATTTATTCAGAAACAAAGTCCACCAAAAGGCTTATCTGTTTTTTCTGTAACGTCAAGTTAGAAATATTTTTCATTGTAAGTTATTTTTATTATCAGCTCTGTCGCCAGTCCTGGTTACTTTACGTGTATGGTATAATTAATCAAAGTTACTTCTGAAGAACTTTACTTTTTTTTCTTCTTCAGACAGAAATTCTCAAAGACCTGAAACTAGATTGATATCGGTAGTAATATTCAATGTTGTTTGGATTTGAAGAGTCATGATTTAAACTAGTTGTTCTCTGTATCTTACATTCATCATTGTACTGTAAGTACCTTTCAGAATATTGAACTTTGGCTTATTCCTTGCATCTTATATTCATCATTGTACTGTAAGTACCTTTCAGAACATTCAACTATAGCTTGTTCTCTGTATCTTATATTCATCATTGTACTATAAGTACATTTCAGAATATTCAACTTTGGCTTATTACCTGGATCTCAGTTTAATCACGGTACTGTAGCATTCCAGGAGCTTCATCTTAAAGTACTCTAAATATTCTATTTATTACTTTACTGTAAGTATGTCTTGAGAACTTCAACCTGACTGACCTTATTCACTTTAATTAGAATTTAGATATCCACAGCAGGAAAAATTATATTTGCTGCAAGCCACATTTGACAATACATTAGCAGTTGTGTCATCATCATCATCATCTACCACTCGATTCCGTTAAGGAACATAGGGCCGTAATCATTTGCGGTTTCATGAACAGGTGTTTTAAGTGAGTAGGTTGTTAGCCCATTGCACCGAGCCGTCCCTAATTTAGTAGTGTAAGACTATAGGGAAGGCAGCTAGTCATTACCACCCACCGCCAACTCTTGGGCTACTCTTTTACCAACGAAAAGTGGGATTGACCGTACATTATAACGCCCCCACGGCTGGGAGGGCGAGCATGTTTGGCGCGACTCGGGCACGAACCCGCGACCCTCACATTACGAAGCGCACGCCTTAATGCGCTAGGCCATGCTAGGCCTAGCAGTTGTGTAGTACTGTAGAATTTATCGTGGAATAAGCAATGTATGGCTAAGTTATACTCCTGAATTTATCAGGAGTGGTTTGGATGATAAAATTTAATCTATAAAATCAGTGATGAATGTAATTCAGAGCTTAGAGTTTGTGTAATAGATTCTTGCGCTTGTGTAGTTTCTCCTGTGTAGAACCAAACTGTCTACTCTTTCTTTTTCTTTTGATTTAAGTGTGATAATGCAATCACATACAATAGAATAACTGCGATTTAAATTTAGAATTAATTTAGAGATCTGCAAACGTTAAGCAGGCAAATATTGAGGACAAGGTAAGAATTCCTTCGAGAGCAGAAAATGCATGTTGACATTTTTTGTTCGCGTCACCACACGAACCTATTTTGGTTTATACGAGATTTTCTGAAGAAACGACCGATGCCAAATAAAGATCGAGAAAAGAAGTTTCGTCAAACATTCAAAACTCTCCGTCGTCATTCGTAGTTTTGTTGGCACTCATACAAAAAACAGTCTTCAGCAAAGCAATTCACATTTTTTCACGTGGATTATAATGTGATGAAGATATGTTAAGATAATATTATATGGTAATTTAACAAGAAAGATATCTAAATATTCCTTTTAAAATTACTCAAACATTCAAAGTGAAATAACTAAAATGTGTCATAAAGAGTTTATTACCAAACACACATATACATATTGATCTCTTTTCTCGGCTTTTTTGACACTTTTACGTAACATAAATTCTTGGTAGAAAATAGGCATCTCTTTCTGATGTCATTCACGTTCTGGTATTAAATCAATCTACAGTTCTTCATTTGAAAAACACATCACCACTGAGATATCCACCTTATAACCATAACATAAATACTTGAAGGGATAATAACATGTACAACTAACTGATACCATTCATCTATATAAGAGGCTATTACTTGAACAATATACTATAACTCTCTCATGATTTCTGTCTCGTTGGACCCTTTATTCTGTTTGGCAATAGATAGACAACCAGTTTATTGAAGGACTGGTGTCGAAGTTCCAGTACGAATTTTATGACATACTTCACTGTTTGCCCTACGTCACCTGGTAAAAGTGTATTGGTATTCAATACGTAGGATGCGGATAACCTTAAGTTGATTCTTTTCAGTTAATTCAAGATTTAGAAAAGCAAACGACGGATACTTTTCTTTCATAAGGAACAGTAAGTTAGCAGTTTGAACAGTTTTTTCATAGTAGTTCTTTTGTATTTTTTCTGTGTCAGGTTATCTGGAGCGGTTAACGCAAACTGATGGATACGACAACTGAGGAAGGCGTCCAGTGTTCTCGAGACTTTTCTATCTAACTAATGCCACAGTGCTTGAAATATAAAACTAAGGTTTGACAAATTTTCTTGAAGTAAATTGCTTAATATTGCTATGGATGGTTCTTCTGGGTAAAACAGCGATGTGGAAAGTATGTTGTTTGTTATTTCATCTATTTACTTGAAAAGTAATTTCAAAATGAATCACTTATGCCTTCCATGATACTTTATTATTAAATCTATTAATTTCCATATTAAGCGGTCGATACACGTTATCAGTTGTTTTTTACATGTTATGACATCCTAAGAACGTTGATGTATTGGCTGAAAAAGTGAATACAGGAAATATGAATATGGTAAAGTACATAGAGCTGAGTACATAGTATCAAAACTATTTCAAATACCAAACTAGCAAGTCACATGACAACACAGAACTATTATAAAGTCACTGTTGAATGTTGCATATCCATATATCTAATATTATATAACATTTTGTAAGTAGTGCCATGCCAATGACAATCGACCTGCTTTGTGTAGGGTATGTATCGATAGAAGCCCTTTATGACATATTTAGTTCACCAAAGCAGGGATAGTCCTTGTATTTAATGGAGTTGCAAAACAAAAGAATGTGGATCAACTTGTGCAACTGGGATCACCTCAGCTGTGGTAAGCAAAGTGTGACATCTTGTAACATAAAATTCCACGAACAGGAAGGTCAATAGCAAAAGCTGACCAGGCAACAGCAGGCTATTTAATCAAGAAATATCTCTGTCTGGAAAAGCGTCATAGATCACATTACACAAAATGCTTTCATGATATATTTATTCAAGAATAGCATATCTTTAGCAGCCGGGAAATGAAATAGTTATTTATGTTTTTCCGTATGAAGACATGCATAACAGTCACCAGATGCAGGAGTTGTGGATTCCTATAAATTGGAATTTTGAAATGGACGCCAGGAAACCGCTGTCCTTGTACATGAATTATGGAAAACAGCATCATCAACGTAGTTTTCTTTGCAATGAAAACAATGTTACAGATCTAGTGAAGTTCTTCCGGTCACAAGCTTTCTGAACAAACGTTTCAAATCACTGTACATCACATCATCCACCAACATAGAATCTGATATGTTCGTGTCATATTTGGTCTCAATAACGATATTACGGTCAGCTGCTTTAGATGCAATTGAAAATTGTTTTTTTGTTTTTTTTACAGTATTTGGTAAAATGTTCTGGTATTCCTTACTGTACTTTGATGTTTTCGGTACTTAATAAAAAATATAGAATGTAACAACATGAACTGTAATGATGTAGTGAGGCACCAAGTAGTTTTACCAGAACTCGCTTAGCCTCTGTAGTCTATACAGATGCCTTAATTTTAACGATGTAGTTGTAGTAACTAAAGCAGATGTTGATTGAAATGGACAGGCATTGTCTGATAGATCTGTAGATGGAGTTTTGCCATCTTTAATTGCTGAATGATTCTGTTGCTGGTTCATTCTTTACGCTCCGGTTTTCATTGAGCGTTTCATGTCATTTCTTTTCGTTGAAACTTATTAAACCATGTGATCTCGCACTGTAGAATTGTGAATTATCTGTAGTTTATTGAACTGCCCTGAACTTTATATCAGCACAGTATCAAAATTTTAAAAAAACTTTACTCCAACCATTTTATGACTACTACGACTCTTTGAATATTGGTTTGTTAAATCTATATTATACTTCATAGAACTTCCACACTTCAAATAACTTCTGTGTATTAATATTAAAGACGTTTTGAAGATTGTGATCGATTTTTCAAATTATTTGTTACTTTTCTTCATCATCTTATTTTATTTTTGTAATTTTATTCATTACGTTCTTCAGTTATTCTACCATGTTCTTCATACGTCTATTGAATATTTAGAGTCAAATGTTTTCAACTGTACTTTAGATATTTCGCTCTATTTTTACAATAGTCACGACTGACCCTGTTATTTTTTCATGTGCTTCAAATTTATCTTCTATTAATTTTTTTGTTCCACTTTATTTATTTTGTAATTCGGATTCTACATGTAATTACAATAAGTTATAATTCATTTCTGTTGTTTGTTTGCTTTTTGAATTTCATACAAAGCTACTCGAGGGCTATCTGTGCTAGCTGTCACTAATTTAGTCGTGTAAGACCAGAGGGAAGGCAGCTAGTCATCACCACTCATTGCCAACTCTTGGGCTACTCTTGTACCAACGAATAGTGGGATTTACCGTTACATTAAACGCCCCCACGGCTGTTTTGCGCGACGTGGATGTGAACCCGCGACCTTCAGATTATCGCCTTAACACGCTTGGCCATGCCGGGCCCAATTCATTTCTGTAAGCAGATATAGATTGAAGGAGAAAGTAAGCGAAAGTGAGGTTTCCATCTTTTTTCTGGGCAATCTACACATTCCAATTGAATACTACATTGATAATTTGAAAGCTATATATAGCAGTGATTTTTCAAGTCCATTAATTTTCTACGAGGATTATAAGAGGTATTAAAGACCTATACGGTTCTAAAAACCATCTCAACTCTAGAATGTGTAAAAGTAATGCATCCCGAGATTACAGTATTCAGCCTGTTCCTGCTGACACATTTGTTTTGTATTTTCTGCCATCACATTTATGAAACAGACCTACGTAACAACATGGGAGGGTCAAGACAGTCACAAGCACAAATATATACAAAATCTTTTCAGCATTGGTTAGAAATATCGCAAGTGGATTTTACTTTTCAATTATATGAGCTGAATTATTACATGACTTCCATAATAACAAAATACCACCCTCTACAAAACCACTGTGCACACACACACACTTCAAAAAAAGTACAAAGAAGGTAAACAAGAACACAACAGTTTTATCTACCCCTAGTGTCAAACGATACTTACCACCTGTAAAGATATAAAACTGTGAAATGGGCTAGGCTTAGATACCAGATAAGTCAAACCTAAAGCAACGATTTTGAAAACACTTTAAACAGGCCACGTTGATGACATTTATTAAAAAAGCAAGTGTATATACTCTTATTGAAATAAATTTTCCCAATATTATGTAACGTGCAGAAACGAGAGTATGCGTATTACACGAAATTCTGTTCTTGTAGCACCGGAAGATAGTAACAATATTTCGCATTATCACACTACGATGGATTTTTGTGGTTCTATTGTTGTTGAATGAGATGGTTGGTGCAATCCGTGAACAACGGAAATTAATAATACATTTCGAAATTTCATGAAAAAAACACACTTCTTTTTTCATTTTGATTTATCTTAATATTTTTAAATCATGAATTTTTCTGCTTAAACACATTTAGTTTAATGGATGAACTTGAACTAAATCACAAGAGACACGTTAATATAAAAATATTGAAAAAGAAGAAATAACATGAAACTACTTATGAACTTTGAATGTAAGTATCCAGCGAAACGAGAACTAGCCACCTCATATGTTCGTGAGGTTTGATGAAGGTAGAACTAAGTTGTATTTTCCCATTTTCATTTTTATATAGTTGAGCTATTAAATACATCTCTTGATTATAAAGCTAAAATAGTTTATATTGACACTTTTGCAATTAATAATTCAGGCTATTTTGTCTCTCTGCTACGTTTTGCTCGACAACTAGTGTAAATAACCTTGTAAAACGCTTGGAAATAAATAATTCTATATGGACTTCACAAGCCTAAACCTACCAGTTTTTAACTGCCTTAGATCTATGTTACGGAACGTGTAATTCTGTTATAAAAACACTCATTTCCGGCTTTAGTTAGGACGTGTAAATTAATAGGTGCTGATCCACGTGGAATGCAATTTTTCTGCTAACTCATGGTGATAAATAAACAAGATCGTCATTGCAGCCGTGTACATTTTCCGATACGAACATGCCAAGCAATTTTGAATATTGCCATTTTTTTATTTAATGCTGATTCTGAACAATAACTGCTATATATTTTTTACATATTAAAGTTATTTTATGTAGTTACGTAAAATATTGTTACCCCCTTATTAATTTACTGAAGGATATGTATTTTCATGGTTTGATTTAGTGTTAAGATTAGTTTTATAAGGGTGAATCACTCGCTTATCTAGCTTTGTCTCAATTTTTTTTTTATCAAAATGTGTTCAGGAAAAATGTCACTAATCTTTCTAAATTGGGTTGATTTTATATGTGTACGAGAATTTATGAACATATTGAAGTTTAACATCAATGACAATGCACTTTGCTTAACGTCTGAAAAGCTCTCCAAAGTGGCTTGAACAAAATATAAAGAACTAATTATAATAGAGTAAGCTAGCGAGTCTGTTAACGAAGAATACGTGATGATTAAGTCAGTTGTTTTCAGACAACTAGCTCAGTGCTGTAATTGTTGGACTTGCGTTTATGATAAGTACAAGAGATACGAAATTAGCGAGTGTCTACAGGTTGGTTACTTGTGAAGTATTGACTATCGTTAGCTACATAAAACTATGGAGCATGAATAACTTGTAGTCGAAGAAATAAAACAAAGTCTTAGAATACTGATATTACAAGTGGGATTATTTTAGTAAAAATATTCAGAATCAAATACAAGGTAATGACAGGCACTCGAAACGATGTTGTAAATTTCTTGGAAAGACGGTTGAGGATACAATGAAACAGAAAATTAGAAATGATGAAGAAGAAAGGGAAGAGAGGAATTACAAGGACGATGGGTAAGGTTTACTGAAAAATTATGAAGAAAATTAATTTTAATCAAGGATAAGATCGAAGAGACGTATAGAAGGATTATAATAATAAAATAAAAGAACTATTAAATGATGCTAACGAAGTTTAAAATGACATCACCAAAATCCAGAACTTTAACAACTAGGTCAACAAGTACAAAAACACCTGAAAGCTGAAATGTGAAATGTAAGAATCAAACCAGTCACTCTTTTCTCTTCCTATTAGGAAGTCCAACCTGAAGCATCATAAACTATGCCATAGTTAATTGTAGAATTAATTTGTTGCAGACCTATTGTAACTACTGTTGTACCATTTGTAGCAGCAGGACTTTTACCGAGTGTTCCAACTATCTCACAAACTTATTGAATTTTGCATCCAGCTCAGCGATATGATCCTGTTGAAAATATCAGCAAATTAGGGTTGAAAGGTACCATAGAAGGCTCAGTTTGATACAATTATCAAAGTGAATGAGTGGGGTAGTGAGCAAGAAGTTATTCATTTTGTTTCACATTTCAATGACTAGTTTTAACAACATTAAGCAATCTTACGACAAAAAGCCATACAAATGCCAGTCATCAGTGACCACCCTATTAAACACATTAAAGTGACACACTAAAGGAGAGTTTCCAAATTGAAATTTAGAAGCAGTGTATAAATGTAAAGGATGGACTCGTTGGCATTTGACCAATTCATATATGGCACAGTGGATAAGTAAATGCAAATTGCATTTCTTTTAAAGGAATCTTTCAATTTGTGAATAGAACTTGAATAAATTAAAGTTGGTGGTATATAACTAAAGACGCTACTAAAAATTATAAAAATATTGGATCAAACAGTAAAGAAATATCAACATTCTTTGATAGAGATTTAGACGAACTTACAATATTAATTGGTCAATTTTCCACTAAAAATGGAAGAGATAAATCAAAGGACGGAAGATGTTTTAGTTGGAACTTAAGAAAACATATTGCCATTAACTGTAGACAAAACCTTTTAATTACTTATCTTTTTACTTAGGGTAGAAGAAACAAACCTTGGGACTGAAGACGTTTCAAATGAAAATTTTAAAGATGTATTAGCAGGAACTGCATTTGTTTTGGAGAAATAAATTTATTCTAAAAGATTACAAAAAAAAAAACTGTTATAAGTGTAGAAAACCAGAATAATAAATCCCAGACTGTAATGAATCAGTTATTGAAAATAAACCATGGAAACAATATCTTGAAAATTTGTTTGTTTTTGAACTTTGTGCAAAACTACTCGAGGGCTATCTGCGCTAGTCGTCCCTAATTTTGTAGTGTAAGATTAGAGGGTAGGCAGCTAGTCATCACCACTTACTGCCAACTCTTGGGCTACTCTTTTACCAACGAATAATGGGATTGACCGTCACATTATAATGCCCCCGAATGAAAGAGCGATTATGTTTGGTGTAACAGGGATTCAAACCCGCGACCCTCGGATTACGAGTCGCACACCTTAACCCACCTGGCCATGCCGGGCCATATCTTGAAGAAAAGAATGCTCCATCTGACCCATATTAAGTAAGGAATACATTACTTAAAGGAAAAGGTCTAATAAACAAATGATTAATTGAAACAACATACTGGTAAAACTGGTTTTGCTGCTAAAATGTCAAAACAGTTTAGAAGGGAAAGCTGGAAAATTGTATTCAGGGATAAAGCAAGAACATGGATTGATGCGAAGATCAAATAGTCATAAGCTTCCAACAAGATGGAAGTCACATTCATGATGTGATGCTTCTCTACACAACATGATCTGTGACTAACTGATATTGAAAGAAAATGCATATTGGAATTAGACTTCATGGAAAAGATGGATGTCACATTTAACTTGCTTTGAACGTTTTCACAGTATTTGACAAAGATATCTTTGTGTAGTACACAACAGTCACACCAGAGGTTAGAATTTTAATGAAAAAAAATGACGAAAGCATTAGATAATAAAGACATCGTAATTAAAATATGACCGACAAGAATCCAAAAAGACAAGTTGTCCAAACTAAAACTAATTGAAAATAACTATCTTTAGAGATCCATCGACGAAGAATTTGGTAAACAGGTTATCTTCAAGTAAGAATTCAACAGGAGTAAGTACCCTGATGAGGTTTTTGTAGACATCTTTTTCTGGTATCACCATAGATGGAGACATTATTAAATTCCTTCGGCCATCCATCTAAAAAAAACTCTTCAGTGTTAAGAGACCAAATGTTTATAAAGTGTTATCCTATCACTGTGTGTATGATAAGTCACAGAAAATAAAACCATCAAATAATTTAAAGATTGGAAAGTTCAGGAGAAGTAAAATACCAATGAAAAAATGTTAATAATAAATTTGCTTATATATTGTTTCACACATTTAATAATGTAATTATTATGATGTCCGTATGCATGCATATTAACGTTGTTAATTGTTTTGTTTTTGAATTTCGCGCAAAGCTACACGAAGACTGTCTGTGTCGAACGCCTTAACTCACCTGGCCATGTCGTGCCATGTTGTTAGTTGTGAGGTTTTACTTTATTATTACTTGTTATTAAGCTTAATGTTTCATTATCATTAGAGTTTTGAGTCCATTTTACTTCACCATATTGAAACCTAAAATAATTTAGGTATTTAAATAACGTTGTGGTATTTCATTAAACTGATTATTCGATATCGTACAGCGGGACAACTGTTTAATTCTGTATATATATATATATATATATATAAGTTTAAAAAAGTCTGTAACATCTATATACATTCATCATTGTTTTTGTTGCTTTCTGTATATAATAGGATGATTCAAAAATCATTATAATCTGAAAGTAGAAGTATTCTAAGCTATGTTCTTTAATTTGAACATTTGTATTGTTGATTGGCTCAAAAGTAGCTCTCACAATGATGAGCACGTGGCTTAACGTCTGGAAGTCTTCCAATGTTTCAGAAAAGTTGAGCCGCATATAAAGGGCAAGATAGGCTAGAGTTAGCGAGTCAACCTGTTATTCAATTTATGACTAATCAGTCCACAATTTTGCGTTAATATTCAATTGTGTAGACAGTATATTATTCCTTTATAAATAATCAAAGAGAATCTACTTAACGATAGAAACTGTTATAAAAATATAATGTTCACGACTACTCTGTAAAGAGGAAACACGTAATTTATAATTAAGGCTATGTGTAGACTTTAAAGTCATAAGGAGGTCTTAAACTTTGTTTAAGTATTTTCACTGAGTCATACATTGTTTTAGTATATTTTTTTATATAAGAGTTTTAAATTTGGGACATCTACCTTTTTCTACACAAAAAATATTTATTATTATTTAGACGAAACAACAATAAAAGAATGAACTTGTAAGCTTACAAAAAAGATAAATAGAGAAACAATTTAAAATGTTCGGTTCCATTTATTATGGTGTGGCCTAATGATTAGCCTGCTAGGTTGCAGATCTGAAGGTCAAAGGCATGAGCCGCGATATGCTGCTTAAAACATTTCACATTTTCAACTGGAAGGAGGCATTATAACCTTAAAATTTAATATCACTCTTCAATTAAAAATACTTGTGTATAAAGCAGTGTTGCTGAGTGTTCTCTCTTTGGTCAGTGGTTCTAAATTAGAGATAGCGCTACTTGCATCTTTGGATCTTTAACCTGGATATTTATCTCACATATTGCAAAATTTTGTTCTTATTGAAAGTACTAAATGTGTGAAACAAACATCGAATCTCAAACTTAATTAAATAACGTGTTTGTAGAAAGGGTGAAAGTGTATTTATAAAAACTTTAGGGATAAATTGGATAATGTTTTCTTGTTTTTGTAAGCATAGTTTATTTCCAATAAATGAATGGATCTTATACTTCGAGTTTAATTGCAACGTATTAAGTGGTTGGTAATAAGAGAATTTGAAATAAAAGCTTTTTTCTTTCTTTAATGCGAGTACATTGAACAGTCCGGTATGCTCGTATTCGTTTTATATGTAGTTTGATTTCTTAGATATTGTTCACATAGAAAGAAAAACAACAACAAAAAATAATAATTTTAGGTCATTAAATTCAAGGTAACCAAACTAACTTAACTGCATAGTGAAATGACCATACACTTCCTACGTGAAGCACGAAGTTATTATTTTACCTTATTATCAGCACTTAATGGAGTTCGCGTGGGTTATGATTCACTCAGTGTGTGTTTATCTGTGAATAAGTTAAAAAAAAAACAACTTTGATGACAATAAAGTGGTTGGATGAATATCCACTAAGAATCCATCGACCAGGTTGAGTTTAAGGAAACTGCTTAGTGGATGACGGAGATTGGAAATAAATAAAATATGTTAACCACGTTATCTTGACCTTCAAGAGACAAAACCATGAAGAGGAAAAAGATGGACGCTTCTAAAAAGACTCAATAGCTAACTATGTAACTTTGTAGGGTTTTTTTTTTCCTTTTTACCTCCACGTTTAGTTTTAACGCTGGAAAATTAAGGTTAAAAGTTTATGGTTAACCGAAAATGCGCGGTAAAAATAATAATCCTTTGTGTGTTTGACTGTATACTCTACCTCCACCTTATTAAGTATTCCTTGAATGGAGAATATACCGCCCTCTTACGGAACTTTTGTTGAGATTGTCGTACTCCACCTTCACCTGGCGCCTGGCGGGCCATCGTCATCGTTAAGTGTCTGGCCAGGCAATATTTTCGTAAAAAAAAGAAAAAATATCTTGTTTTAAACACGAAAATTCGAGACTTAGCGACCTACTAAACTATTGCGTTGCTTTTGTTTTAAATTTTTTTTGGTGTACTTTTTTTTAGGGAAATACGATTATGAGGAAGTTATAACATTTTACTGGGTTCTTTTTTTGGCACATCGATATTTTACAACGCTTTTATTTGATTTTTAGTTTAGGACTATTTTACCACGCTGTTAGTTCGTGTTTCAAGCTGACGTTTGAGAAATATGATAAATTAGTGTTTTAAAAAACTCGATTTTTATAAATGCTTACTAATGTCTGTTTTTGGTTGTTGTTTGTATCATAAAAGTAAGGTGGTTAAGGCACTCGATTCGTAATCTGACGGTCGTGGATTCGACCAAACATGCTCACCCTTTCAACTGTGGAGACATTATAATATTTAGTTAATCACACTATTCGTTGGTAAAAGAGTAGCCCACGAGTTGGCAGTAGATACCTTCCCTCTAGTCTTACACTGATGAAATAGGAACAGTTAACAATGATAACCCTCATGAGGCTTTGCGCGAAGTTAAAAAACAAAATTATATATTTTTTGCTTCTATATTAAAACATTTTTTGTTTAAAAAAATTGTGTGCATTAATCTTGTTGGCAGATACCATAAATTTGATACATATTAATAATTAATTAACTTCTAGATCAATTTTTTTTTTTTTTTCAGATAGTGACACGTTTTCATACGAAACTCGTCCGAAATGAAGTATAACACGTTACAAAGTACTCAAGTTCTGCCTCAACTTTAGAATGCCTCAGCATGGCCAGGTGAGCTAAGGCATTCAACTCGTAATTTGAGGGTCGCGGGCTCGAATCCCCGTCGCACCTAATATGCTCGCCCTTTCAGCCGTGGAGGCGTTATAATGTTACGGTCAATCCCATTCAGTGATGTCGAGAAACCCACTTGTTGAGAACTTTTATATGTTAACACTAAATTTATTCAAAAACCAGGCACAAAACTAAGGTCTATACTATGTAAGAACTACACTGACAAACACCACACCAACATTATTTATAAAATACAATGTGATAACTGCCACGACTTCTATATAGGAGAAACAAGTAGAAAAATGGAAACCAGATTCAAAGAACATAAAAAGTCATCTTCACACGTTTTCGAACACTGCAAGTCAAATGGACACAACATAACCATAGAAAACACTAAAATACTAAATAAAGAAACAAACATAAACAAACGAAAAATTAAAGAAGCCTTACTTATACAACAACTTAAACCCAAAATAAACCAATATAAAGGAACACCATTATACCTATATTAATATTATAGACAAAATTATATATTCAAACCGCGCCCTCTACATTGCAACACTCAATTATACAACCCCTCCCAAACATGTGGTCAGCTTCCGACCAGTAAACCTGACGATGACCGAAGAAGGTCGAAACGTTGTTCGCTCTTCTATTTGAAGTGTTTTCTGGGCCCAGAAGAGCCGTTTTTGCATATAAAAGGTCAATCCCATTGTTCGTTGGTGAAGAGTTGGTGGTGGATGGTGCTGACTAGCTGATCTCCTTCTAGTCATACACTGCTAAATTAGGGACGGCTAGCGTAGATAGCCCTCGTGTAGCTTTGCGCAAAAGTCAAAAACAAACAAAAAACAAGAAATGGCTCCACAGTGGCATGGCAGAATGTTTGCAAACTTATTCAACCAGAAACCATGTTTCAATACTCGTAGTAGGCAGAGATAACCATTGTGTACACTTGTGCTGTACTAAAAACAATCAATCAATGAATGTTATAAAGAATTCGATTGATTAAAACATTCGTTTCAAGAAGTATTTGACTGTCTGTTATGTTGAACTATTTACAATCCCCTCCAGTGGAATAGAGGGATATCCCTGGACACCCACCACTACAAACGGGGTTTCGATACCGGTTGTGGGCGGAGCACAGATAGCTCATTGTGTAGCTTTGTGCTTTGTTATATAACTAACAAACTAATTACAAATTTGTTTTTTCTTCATTTTAAATTTTATTTATTTTTATATTATTGGAAATGATATATATCTTACTGATGTATAGTGAATTATTAAGAGCATTTTCCTTTTTCACAAATAAACAATGAATGAAAAGAATATATTAAAAACATAGTACGCTGGTTATAAAAGGGAGATTGTAAAACATACCGTTAGTTTACATAACCAATATTCATTTGTTAAATGAGAGGATGTTTCTAAACATTAACGCTTTAGCCTGTATCTATAACAGAACCACAACTCTAAACATGCTTAGATTGCCTAAATAATGTGTAGAGTTCTAGGACTATATTAAGAAATCTCTCAACTTTTAAAGTTAAAGGATGTATCACGTGTCGTAACAGCTTAACAATGCCAACAGTATTGCACTCTCAATCTGACAATGACAATTAGCAGACGTCGTTCGTGGAGACAATAAACTGTATTTGAAAGGACCTGTAATTTCGTTCTTACACCTGTAATAGCGGGGTCTGTAACTATCTAAATCAGTACACGTGCGTAGGATGTAAACTACATTTTTTTTTTGGCGTCACGGAAATATAGAGTGTCATGACTTGCCAAATAGAAATACCACGCCAGTGATTCATCTTACGAGATTGTGCAAAGATGGGTTATTACTCAAACAGAGCGATTTTCACGAAGGTGCAAACAGACATCAGGACAGTGCTAAAGTTTTATCATGGGTTATCAGTATTATGATAACCGTGTTGTGAAAAAAAGATTTGTTAAATTCATGTGAATGTATTGTGCAAATAAACGAATGGTGTTTGACAGAGAAAGTATGAACATCGTGATGCCAACAATATTTTAAGAGTATTTAATCAATCAAACGACATTAGATAAATATGCTAGCCCTTATATATATTCATGTATTCTCCAAGTCACGTCAAGTGGACTAAGTAATAGAATCAGTTTAACGTTATGAAACAAACTTCATATCGTGTATCATTCTAAAAGAAATAGTTTTTGTCCAGTTGTCCCTAATAGTACTCGAAGTTTTACTGTAGTGTAAAGAAATATCCAAAAACTTGTTTTAGCCGACAAAAGAAACAAAGTAAGGCAGTCACTTCAAGTATCCAGTCATTATTATGAAAAGAAAAAGACTGCCAATGTTTCATTCAGTCTCGCACTTAGGAAACAATTACTGTTGTTGTTTTGTGGCTGTTTACTGTAACATTGAAGTTGTTAGTTTTTGGCGCAAAGAAGTTTAATACGTTTTCTAATCGTCTCCAAACGTTAGGTTAAAAGGTAATTTGGCAAGTTCTATTTTACTTCATCTACACGTTCGCCGCTGGTGCAGCGTTAAGTGTTCGGATTTACAGCACTAAAATCAGGGGTTCGATTCCCCTCGATGGACTCAGCAGATAATCCGCTGTGGCTTTGATATAACAAAAACTTCATCTACAAGTAATAATAGTAAAAGAAGATAAAAACTTCTGCATAACCCTGGCTAGAAAACATACGATCTTCGAACTTTATAAATGACTAAAACACGAGTTACTCTAGCTGTCAGGGAACGCAATGTTTTTACGATTATCTGCCTATCTTTTTCTCAAGTAACATTGATTCTTCCTTTCCTGATACATCTTTTTACAGACGCTGAAAAACCGTTAAGGATTCTCTTATTTACATTTCCCAGGGAGATTTTTTTAACAGTCTAAGACCTGATAATCTTTCTTGACCACCAACGGTGGTGTTATTTTATGTATGAACGACTGCTGTTCTCACGTTCTTTCTTTTCCTTTTCCAATATTGCTTAGAAAACAGAACACGGGCAATAAATATCACAAACGCCTGCCTTGTGTTATTCTTAGAGCAAAAAAGATTTACAGTGTATATGTGAGTCACTTTGACATGGAGCTGCATTAGATTGTGCATTTCCGACATGATGTATGTTTTATGTCATGCTTTATATTACAATAAAGAAACCTTAAATGACTTAACTGTTGAACCAAAAGATGTATTGTTTTTAGATTAAAACAAAGCCCCAAAAAACAGACCTTCTTATAGAATGAATGTGTTTCTTAGAAGATGGGTGTGGAACTCCATTACTTAGACTTTTCTCCA
The DNA here is from genome assembly GCA_011833715.1 of Carcinoscorpius rotundicauda. Lineage (NCBI taxonomy): Eukaryota > Metazoa > Arthropoda > Merostomata > Xiphosura > Limulidae > Carcinoscorpius > Carcinoscorpius rotundicauda. The sequence continues at coordinate 109,486,719 of CM022393.1, forward strand.
AAGGCTGACGTCATCGGCTTATAATCGTACCCACTAACGTCAGTAGTGCTCCATGTAAATGTTTCTACACTATTGTTACTTTTTGTGGAAAGAAAAACTTTATTATTAAAATAAAAACAGACATTTTGATACAAAATAACTGATTTAAAGACCTCAGTGCAGCTGATTTAGTTGGGTTCAAAAACCTGCTGTTGAAGAGTTTTATTTTGTTACTTTTAATTAGTCGCACGTGAGAGTCAGTTCAGATCCACTGACGTTTTGTCCCGGCATTTTAACACTTGTTGTATTAAACAGGCGGAAATAGGCGCAAAGTAAAAATAAATACACAGAAAAATCGATAGGTGTCGTTCAGTGTAGTTATAAAACAGGTTTTATTACTTTTTTGATAGAGAAGCCCACTAAACTGCTTTATAAATGTTATTCAACTTCTCTCACGATAGTACCGTGTTACTTTTATTTTAGAACAAAGGATATAGACCAAATAAACGTGTATGGCAACCATAACAATGGTGTATTGATTTTTATGTTATAATGCATTAATGTGTAAATTCCCGAACTGGTTACGAGATGCACTCTGCAGGTGGGAAGTGAGGGAAAGAAGTAGATGACTTATTACGTTAATATGAAGCAGCTGGCTATTGATGTTGGCTGTAGTATTTTTTATATAAATGATCAGGTTAGTGCAGCTAGCAAACTATTCCTGGTGTTGTTACGATTCTGTCACAGAAGTGTTAGTTGCCTAGGAAAGTTATGCTTGATGTCCGTCGTTTTTGAAAGTAATTCAGTCGAGTGTAACCTATATATATAATATATATTTTTACTCTGAAAATTGCTTGTTTTGCATACATATACACACAACATGTGTGTAATTCAGAACGGAATATTAGTTAAATTTACGACACGAACACAAAAGTTATATTTAATCTAGTTTATGATGTGGATGTATATTAGTTAAATACACATCACGAACACAAAAGCTATATTTAACCTAGTTTGTGATGCGGATTACCTAAATCCACATCGCGAACATAAATATTATAGTTAACCTTGTTTATGATGTGGATGCATATTAGTTAAATCCACATCACGGACACAAAAGCTATATTTAACCTAGTTTATGATGTGCATTAAAACCAGCTCTAGCTTTTGTAAAAGTGACTCATTTATTTCTACATTAAGTAAAAAAAAATTGCTATTTTACTAAGAATAGGTTCTGAAAGCTAAATTCGTTATTGTAATTATTTGCCCAACAGGAGTAAAGAATTTCGGTTTTGTAAACTTCATATATTTAAAATATGTTTAATATAGGAAAGTTTTCCACTTACATTTTCCAAATGAATGAGGACATCAGCTAACAGCTCATCATAATACAACATAAGAAGCCGTGATGAGCTATGTCTGACATGCAGGCTTAGTCATTACAATTTAAAAACTTTAACAGATTTAGTACTTTGTAAACGTCACGACCTCTAATGTGCGTTTGGTTGCAATAATTCGACTAGCGTTAGAAACTAAGTCATGCAGAATCAGCAACTTTGGAATAGAAAAAAATGTTACCCATAACTACCTGTACAGCAAAACCGAATAACACTGGTGTTGTTGTCTTACGTGTTGCGTTTCAAAGGGAGATAAGTTAGTCTAACCTACAGTATGTACTCAAAATTACATTAAACATGATGCTATATGACCTTAGAGTTGTCCTCAGCCTTAAGAGATAAGAGTCATGTAATCCATTACAATGCATAGCAAAATGAAGGCCTGTAGTTTTGTTTATTTATAGTTAAACACAAAGCTACACAATGGCCCTTGTTCACCACTGGTATCGAATCCGTTTTCTAGCGTTATAAGTCAGCAGACGTACCGCTGTCCTACTTGGGGGTCAGCCTATTGCATGATATATTTTAAATGTCATTAAGTTGTTGAGAAATATAGTTAAATAATGCTAACAATAGATAAATAGATCGACATAATTCAACAGATGTCAGTGAATATATATTATTTTCCTGTATAACAGTATAACATTTTTTATTGAAATATCCGAATGATGCATATCTAAAAAAAATACACTGTTGATTTTATTTAATTGAAAATAATTGATTTTATCATCAGTATTTGAAATTTGAAGTTTGAACGAACGCGGTAATAAAAACTGGTTGTTTTTGTTCAACCTATGAGGTTTGAAGAGAGTTACATATGAGCATTACATGTCCCGCGGTATTTCGTGTACCCTGAATCCGAAAAACGAAATCCAATTTTCTCCATCATGTACAAACTTTTAACAAAACGTCATATATACTTTTACATAAATGAATCATTTCTATTGAAATCAGGCCACACTGTGTTATGCTTGAAATGCTGACAACCACTGGCTGTAGATTTCTCTAGAACAATCACGACGTAAAAATCCTATCGATCGTTCCAGAACCCAAACAAAATAATAAAAAAGAATTATTGCGGTCAACTAAATAATAATTTTAACTATGTAAGGTTTGTTTTATTCCTAATTTGAAAACAAATCTTTTAGTGATAAAAAAAATTAATTTTGTTTTCGAAATATGCGTAACTAAATTATGGAAAGTCCGTTATTAAAAGCAATTTTTATGAAGTTTAAATTTGCAGGCCTGTGTTATTTGAAGAGAAACTTCAAACTGCGCAGCAGTTAGATATAAAAAAACTTTGGGTGTTATATGTTTCGTGGCCTGGCATGGCCAAGCGCGTTGAGGCGTTCGACTCGTAATCTGAAGGTCACGGGTTCGCATCTGCGTCGCGCCAAACATGCTCGTCCACCCAGCCGTGGGGGCGTTATAATTACGGTCAATCCCACTATTCGTTGGTAAAAGAATAGTCCAAGAGTTAGCGGAGGGTGGTGATGACTAGCTGCCTTTCCTCTAGTCTTACACTGCTAAATTAGGAACGGCTAGCACAAATAGCCCTCGAGTAGCTTTGTGCGAAATTCCAAAACAAACAAAATATGTTTCGTAGAAGATAAATTACTCTCCCACCTGCTGGCTTTCTTCACAGTTTTTTTATCTCTTTGACCTTCTATTTGATTGCATAATTTTATTAGTACGTCCCTCGTTGTATGTGTCTATTTTTATTTATTTTTCTCTCCATTTGTCTAGTTTTTTTATTTATTTATTCCGTTTTGTATCTCGGTCGCTCTATCTTTCTTTTTTTTATCTCCATGTATATATGAGTATACATATATATACAGGGTGGTCGCTAGAAAAGCGGAAAATTTGTCAAACAGCTATTTATTTTTTACAAAGAATAACTTTTACAAAGTTTTTTAAAGGCATATGTTATATTACACTCATAGATGCTCAAAATGATATTAAAATCATGCATTTTATTCATGATGTAAAGAAATCAAAATAGAAATGAGTAAGCACGCATTTTATTCATGATCTCATCTGACCCTCAAATTTTCCGCTTTTCTAGCGACCACCCTGTATATGTCTATCTATTCAATAGTTTCTTTTATGGGTGTGATTCTCCGTTTCACATATTTGTCTTTCAATCTTATCCTTTACATATTTCTCTCTTTCTGTCATGCAATTTATTTTCTAGCTTCCATTTTTAATTGCTTTTCTGTCTAACTCTTTATATTTTGATTTACTTTTTTCATTCATTCTAAGTGATGAAATGTTACAAATTCCAGAAGAACTTTTTTTCATTTACATTATTCAAAATACAGTATTTTTGCAACTTTAAAGTTTTTAATAAGTTCTAAAGGCCTAATTTTTGTAACTTTAGTATCCACAACTTTTATTTTATTGACTTTTAATTTTATTAATGTCTGACAAAGCATTTTGACAACAACTCGAAATTAAAGAAAGGAAACATTTGATATACATATACTTATATATATGTATGAATATTCATGTTTTTCATATATAATTGTGTGTTTGTGTGTGTTTTTTCTTATAGCAAAGCCACATCGGGCTACCTGAACGAATCCCTCATTTTAGCGTTGTAAATCCAGAGACATACCGCTGTGCTAGCGGGAGGCATTATATATAATTATAATCGTATGTATACGTGTGAGTTTGTATGTGTACGTGTGCATATAAATATACATATAAATACAGTGTTCACTCTAGAAATGATTATTTTGGTTAATATGAAAATAACTGTGTTATGATTAAATAGCTGCTATAACTTTATTCTAAAGAACGATTAAAATAGTTCTAGAAGTATTCTACGGTCACGACAGTGCTGAGTGTTATCTTTACAAAATGGATCTATTGTTAACTCTAAAAGGTTTTTTTTTAACGTCAGCGTCCTCAATTCCAAGTGCAAGTAGACATGAAACATTTCGTTGTTACTGTGACAGAAAATATTTACTTGATCGTGAAACTGAATGTACCAACTTTGTATTTCAAAGCAACAATAGTCGTAACTGTTAGGAAATTTTAACGTTTTCTGTTGTGTTTTTTTTTCTTTATCAAGTTTGACTTTGCTTTCAGACCTTTCCTCTTTTCACAATACAGAAAATAAAACACATTTCCGACCTTTTGATTCTCTGGTCCCGAGAAGAACATTATCCCAGTTACCACCCGCAGGTATGGTATGCGCTCACGGACAATATCGCCTGTGACGTTAGGCTGCATACTCCTTTCATTGGCTAGAAAATGGATGACGACTTGCTTGTTTTTTATTGGTTAGAAGTCGAGGAGTTTGGATGTTGACTTCAAACGTACGTGCGCATTTCGTTCTGTGTGGCATAAAAGTCGAAGAACGTGAGGGTGGAGTTCGTGCCTGAGACTCTAAGTGATGTTTATTAAAATAGGCAACCTTTAACACACGCTGAGTGCATGTGTACGGAAACAACGTTTGGGAAGATAAAAGCAATATTGAAAAAAATTCAGCTGTAGAAGAGACAGAAAGTGTCATATTATGCCAATGGTGTGACGCTTCTTTTTTTCCATCTGTTTCTGACTTTCATTGTGCCATGTGCACTCTAATCACGATAGACGTTCCTTGTGCCCAACTATTGAATTTTCTAAGTTCGATCGTTTGATGACTAGAATCTATCCGACTATTGTTTCAGTTATTCTAAATCACTCTTGGATACTAGACTACTAAACCCATTTTAGAAGATCAAACACCGATAACCAATGTAATACTCGGATATTGAGTGAAACAGTTCAGTTTCGTCTTTTATGATCACTGTACCTGCCATCTCTGTCAAAGCCCACGTGCCCTGTATTCATATCTAGTCCTGTGCCACCTAGTGTATGAATTTTAAATTGAAATAATAATATTTAGATTTTAAACTAGTTTTTTCTTGCAAATAACTGAGTATTCATAAGGTGATGATGAAATGGAGTTAATTACGATATCATTTGTTATGGAAAGACGGTATTTAAAATGATGTTTTCATGATTGACACTCGAATATTAATTATCATGGTTAAGCGATGAAATGGTTGACAATGTCTAAAATTACTTGCGAACGCTGTAGGAAACTTTTGTCGAACACGGGACCCCATTCATCAAAGGACATTGGTGTTTATACAGTTCCTGTCTGTTGTTGTGAAGCTTCATCGAATTCGTTTGGCACGATCGGACAAGTATCACTGGATGCTCACAGTTGTCTTGGCGTGAGTATAACAGAGACAGTTGTTTTTATTGAAAACTTTTAATAATGTCTATTATGTTTGAAATAAATTTGTGCTATTAAATACTTAAAACATGCCTTGAAGAATAATTTTATTATTTCCATTATTTGAATTTTAAAATTTTGAGTTTCTGTTTTCTTTTTCGTGATAAGGCAAACAGAAATAAAATTTGCGCTCAAGTTGAAAGAAATTCAAATTACCGATGTTACTTAACACCAGCTGAATAAAAACATCAACAACACGTCAACATTCTGTGTTATTTATAAACCAAGTAGTGTATTGACGTGTCATCTAAAGTTAATTCAACAATGTAGAGAGCATGGGATTGCTGTATTTAAATATAGGTTAATCAAAAATTTTACATCAGGCACCGAAAAGAAATATGAAAGTAACAATGTGAAAAAAATTCATTTAGGTTTCCATTAGAAAAGTACAGTGTAGCATATGATTTCATTAGAAGTGTACTGCAATTCTACATTAGTTACCGATAATAGATAGCTAGACGTTAAAAATTACCTCGTGACTATCAGTAGCTGGCGAGTTTTTTTTATTATTTCAGTTCATAAAGATGTTTGTACTTCATTATATCATTGGACAGGATATCGAATATTGATATTTGGTATTTGTAACTTAAACAGTACCTTACGCAGATAGCCCTCGAGTAGCTTTGCGCGACATTAAAAAACAAAACAAACAGTACCCTATGTGACCCATGAAGTTAAGTGGCCTGTCAGAGACCTCGAAGTTCAAGCGTAACTTAAAACTACCTACGCGGCGACTCTAAACCAAAGAAAACGGGAGTACGTTGAAAATATAATGCCCTTATAACTGAAACTGTGGAGCGAGTTCTGTTGTCGTGTAACACAGCTTGAAAGTTGTCGTCCACAACCTGGCACACTAGATAGATCACGTTCAACCTGTAATCGAACCTCAGGTAGTGCAGATGTCAGGGTACCATATAAGACCGTCAGGGCGACAACTCCGGATTACTGAACCATAACTTTGCTAAACAAGGCTATGACGTAAATTGTAATTAATACATTCATTTCTAAGGGAATGCCCTCTACAATAGTGTGGTACAATACTCTGAGACATTCATGTTTTACAACTGTCTTTTTTGTAATGCACACTCACCACAATATTTTTAGCAATGCCTTTCAACGTATATTTCAACATTCGTTTTTTTTCTTTCAAAAATAATTAATTTTTCTTTTGCACGTAGCTTATGTAACATTAGTTTTAAGATCGCCCATATAACACTACTGTACCATCGATTTATCTAATCTTATTCAGAAAAAAATAAGGAAGATATTAAAACAATGAAACTGAAGGCTATGTTCCAGGTGCAAGACTGGCTAATTTTCGGTTAAGGTCGTTTTGAAACAACATTTACTTTTATTCACTGTTCACAACATGCTTGTACTGATACACTTTCCAGCAGTTAGGTCAGTAGAAAAATATTATTTCTTCTGTTATATTTTCATATCTAGTTATTCTTAGTGTCATTTACAGAAAAATTCTACACTTCGAAAATCTATGTTTACAATATGCTTTATTTTATTAGTCACTAAGTTTAGTATCTGTCTGGTTGAATGGGCGAAATAAAAACCTTTTTGTAACAAAAGACAGTAAATTGTATTTCTATTTGTTCTTAACAGTATAAACATTAGAAGTGCAATACAAATACGTAAAAGTACCACTACTGTAAAGAAAGTTTGTTTGTTTGTTTTGGAATTTCGCACAAAGCTACTCGAGGGCTATCTGTGTTAGCCGTCCCTAATTTAGCAGTGTAAGACTAGAGGGAAGGCAGCTAGTCATCACCACCCACCGCCAACTCTTGGGCTACTCTTTTACCAACGAATTGACCGCACATTATACACCCCTACGACTGGGAGGGCGAGCATGTTTAGCGCGAACCCGCGACCCTCGGATTACGAGTCGCACGCCTTACGCACTTGGCCATTGTAAAGAAAGACATAATGTTTTAGTGAAAGGGGATTTGACCCCAATGACCTTTTTTCATACCCTCCTGTATCTCCATGTTAAGTTGGGTGCTGTGATCAAGAAATGTTGAAACGTATAAGGATTGTTTGTCATTTGTTTTTGTAGTTATAAGTTCATTTCTTGTTGAAGAAGATATTTAATGTCTTCAAATGAAGTAATTTACTGAAGTTGAACGGTTTCTAATGTTTGAAATCTATAAAAGTTTCTGGTTAGATTCTATACCTTTCCGATTAACAAGCGTTAATCACAATTATAGCTTCCAAAGCCTATGGTGTACTGACTATAGCTGACTAATAATAATATTGTTTTTCAGTGCGTTGGTTTTATATACGAGGTCTGTTCAAAAAATACGCGGACTGACGTCATAAAACAAAATGTACTTTATTTAGAAGTTATAGGTCTGGAACTCCTTCAAAGTACTCTCTTCCCCAACGCATACACTTATCCCAACGGTGTTTCCACTTGTTGAAACAGTCCTGGTACGATTCTTTTGTAATGTCCTCCAGTTCCTTCGTCGCATTTCCCTTAATCTTGGGAATCGTCTCAAATCTACTTCCTTTAAGGGTCTTTTGAGTTTGAGGAACAAGAAAAAATTGCAAGGAGCAAGGTCAGGTGAGTAGGGGGATGGGGAAGAACAGTGATTGAGTGTTTGTCCAAAAACTTACGAGTTCTGAGGCACAAATTTCGCAGCAACGCGGTGCATCTTCAATTTTTTGGTCAAAATCTCGTAACAAGATCCAACTGATATCCCACAAGCTTCAGTAAGCTCCCTGACAGTCAGACGTCGATTTGCCCGCACCAGGGTGTTGATTTTGTCGACGTGTGGGTCGTCAGTTGACGTGGAAAGACGTCCAGGACGCTCATCATCTTCAATGGACTGTCAACCATCCTTAAAACGTTCATGCCACTTGAAAGATGCCGTACGTTTCATAGCAACATCACCGTAAGCCTTGTTAAGCATAGCAAAAGTTTCAGTCGCAGATTTTCCAAGTTTAACACAAAATTTCACAGCAAGTCGTTTCTCTTTCAGGTTATTCATTCTGAAATCCGCCAAACGAAAAATCACACTTCACTTAAAACCGCGTAGCTAATACACAAATAAAAATATCTGCAATCGGGAAATGGCGTCGTAATCAGCTGATCTGTGCAAACCTAGCGACACCAAGCGAATTCCTCTGGAACCAACTAGAGCCGCGAAATTCAAATAGTCAGCGTATTTTTAACAGACCTCGTACTAATAACCCGAGATTCTCGAACTTTCAACACTGTTCGAAAAGAAGCCAGGGTTTTCTCAAAACAAATGTTGTTGATTCTTACTCTCAAGAATCTTTTACGAATTTATAGAACGGGGAGGACTTGCACAGTACACATCCAACAGTATACGTCATATGCATTAAAATGAAACACACGTGGTTATCAGAATGAACGTATAACGGCAAATCCTTTACCGACTGATCGTCTTTTATAACGCGTCCACGGCGAGCATGTTTGGTGTGATGGGGATTCGAAATCACGACCCTCAGATTATGAGTCGAGTGTCTTAACCACATGGCCATGGATAGGTCTGTCCGACTCGAGACGTGGCTTTAAAAATAACGTAGTTGATGGTATAGACTGGGTTATGAAAGATTTAATTTATTAATAGAAAAATACCTAGTTAAATGATTTAAAGAAACTTTAACATTTCCTTATGTTTCTACGTCAAAGAAATAGTATGCTTTATTTGATAACCAATTCATTCTTACTATGTGGATTGAATTGTGGTTGAAGATTTGAGAAGTTATTGCATGAAGACGTTTTCATTATAGATGTATATAACCTATGTTTTTATACTGGGAAATGTTTTCCGTTGTTGTGTTTTTTATGCTGTTTTAGGTATTAATGTTATAAGAACAGTAAAGTTTTATTGTTGATAAATATAAAAAGTACTAAACTCTAATTTTTTTCTTATAATTTCTTATCGTAGTTAAATGTCAGTTTAATTGATTTCTTACAAAATAAGTGTTTAAAAAAATGTTTTTAAACTGTACTCTAGAAGGAAACAGACTTTATCTGTAAATGCCTACGTTACTTTAGTTCTTCTGATAACCGTACCGCTCAGAACATTAGGTTAGGTAAAAGTTGAAAGATGGACAAGCCATTATCAATGTCAGCCCAGTTTGAAAAAGCAATTCTCGAAAGAAGACAAAGCATCCTACCTTTCCACATATAATTTGGATTAGCCAAATCTGACAATGATGTATTGCAACTCGTATCACCAGGTCTAACATACGGAAAGCTCATTTTTCAAGTGTAGGAAGGACTAATCCAAATAAGTATTGTCGGAATGAATGGAATTTTACTGTGGTATTATCTGTGCTTTAAATGTACTTAACCAGTTTTGACTGAGTATTCTTCGTAAAACAGATTACCATTAACTAATGGCTCTGAACAGATTACCACTCAACTTAAGTTTATTACTCGCGTCAATTGTTTTTTTTTTATCACTTGACTTTTAAAATATAATACTAGATCCAAGAAGCATTTTACAGTTGCATGTAAACAACAGATGTGTGTGGAAAATTTTATGGTTCATGGCAAACGATATTTTTAAAGGTTAGCTAAAAGGATACATTTATAGTTATTATTATTTTGAATGTAACAAGGAACTCTTACACGTTAGGGAAGAAGAAAATATATAAAATGATAAGTGCATACACTGGGCTGCCAATATTGTATCTTCCGGGTGCTTAGCGGTAAGTCTATGGGATTATAGCTCAAAACATCAAATTTTGATACCCGCAGTGGGAAGAGCAAAGATAGCTCATTGTATCTAAAAACAAAACAAATTATCAATCAAAGATTTTATGCTTCATAACATGTTTTACAGAGAAATTATCTTCATTTTCAAAGAACAAGTGAAATTCGTTAGACACACACAAGGACGAGTAATATTATGTTAGTTGTATTGATACTGGAGTTACGGTCTTTTTCATTTTACAGTGGGTTACGAACGGAAAAAATGTCTAAGTTACTGAAAACACAGTGTTTGGTAACACATTGGATACATGCATCATGTAATTTTTAGGGGCATAATAATCGATATGTTTGTGGAATACTTATTATACTATACTATGCTATGCTGTGCTATACTATACTATACGAGTAGTCATCTAAAAATCAATAGGCAGAGTCTTTAAAAAACTATTATACAAAGACTTAACTTTATATGGTAAAAAGAAATAACACCATTCCTAATTTACCTGGCCCGACATGGCCAAGCATGTTAAGGCGTTCGACTCGTAATCTGAGGGTCGCGGGTTCGAATCCTCCTCACACCAAACATGTTTGCCCTCCCAGCCGTGGGGGCGTTATATTGTGACCGTCTATTCCACTATTCGTTGGTAGAAGAGTTGGCTGTGGGTGGTGATGACTAGCTGCCTTCCCTCTAGTCTTGCACTGCTAAATTGGGGACGGCTAGCGCAGATAGTTCTCGTGAAGCTTTGCGTGAAATTCAAAAAACAAACAAACAAACTTTATTTACCTGATGTCAAGTGACTGGAAAACCAAGCTGATTTGAAGTTAACAAATTTAGCAACTGGTACATTTCAGTAATTGTAATATTTATATCTGTATTAAAAACAACATAGTTTCTTATAATCGTCATGACGTAGACTGAAATAACCCATTCACGCCATCCGTATTTGTGAGTGTGTTTATCTGTGTTTGGGGACTTACAATACTAGAAACCGAGTTTCAATACCTGTGATGAGCAGAGCACATATAACCCTTTGTGTAGCTCTGTGCTTAACTTCAAACAAACAGTAATGTGAACTTATGCTTCATTATGTGCCTCTAGTTAAATTTATCTCCTCTAAGACAAGTAGTTTTTAAGGTATAAGCATTTCAGATATTGTTTTTTGTTTCTTCGTAATCGCCTTGTGTCTCATCTGTAATTGCTCGTGCTTAATTCAAAGTTACCTTCTGTCTGACATAATAAGGTTCCAAGATTAAGATCATATATTAATATTTACAGTTTGTATAAAGACTTTTTTGCAAAACATTTTCTTGATAAGAGGAAGAAGTGAACTAAGCCTATTATATCATGTCATCAGTTTGGTAATAATAGAAAAGATTATTCCTCTGGTGGGACGGCGCCACAATAAGTTTATGGGCTCAAAACTAAAATTCTGGTACAATTCCCTGCTGTGGACAAAGCTAAGATATCTCTTTGTGTCGTTTTGTTCCCAAACAAACGAACAGTCTTCTACCTCTGGCGATGGGGATTTAGGACCAACGATTTATTTTCAGCTTGTTGAAGATGTTTTCATGGGGGAAAAAAAGGTGCAAAATAGGAAGGTAATGTTAATATTTTAGAGCAACTTTATAAAACATCCTTGCTTTTGGAATGTATTTATATTTATATAATGTATATTTATATACGATCAACTCTTTAAATAAAAAGAAAAATTTACATTCATAACAAAAACTCTGGATAAAAGAATAAGACAAAATGAATAGGTAAAACGTAGCTAAGTTTATTTACCACAGATCATGTGGCCAAAGCTTCGCGCTGCGTTATCACTGAATGAGCTTCACATTTTTACCACTTGGTGCGTTATAAAAGTAACAGCCAATCCTTTATGTATTCATTGTAAAGTTAAAAATAACCATCGTGGGATGGGTACTACTCACTGGCTACCTTGTCAGTAGCTAAAACCCAGGGATGCTATATCTAAACCCTAAGGGTCTCTTGACTTGCCTATTTAGCCCATATGTGCATAAGACATCGGTCAGGTTAAAATGACCAATTCCGTAACAAAATAAACATGAACATTAAACAATGTGCGATTTCAATGCAACTGCTGAAATTTTCATAATTGGTATCTCGGATTTTTCAGATCACGTAAAGTATTATAAGAATTCGGAAACGAATTGAAAGAAAACAAATGGCATGCATAGGGAAATAACTAAACCACTTGAATATTGTTCTATTAAAAATGTACTTACAGTAGAAAATATCTTAAATTTGGTATCTTTTATCTTTCGACACACCACAAATCTGGGTTATTTTCACAGTTTTTTTTTAACCACAGAGATTACATGAACTTTGCAGGCCTATGTCGACTGAGATGTTGTCAACATTCCAGTTAGGTCTGCTCAGTGTCACGCATTTTAAGTGTTTCAGCTATCTCAAAGTACCAGCACTGCTTCTTCTTTAAACTTGCAAGATATTAGGTTACTAGAGGATTAAAAACTTATCTTTGTTTGCGGCAAGGTTGCATGTTTATTTGACTAGTGACTCGTAATTTCTATAGTATAATGTTGAGTGTAGGGGCTCAGTTAACAATGGTAATTTGGGATAATGTGTGGTTCTTTAAATTTTGCTTAACTGACTATGGACCAGAAGACTACACAGTGTTTGTACCATGTAGAAAAAGAAGGGGGATACATTTTCTTTCTTATGTGCATTTCTTGTCACGCTTTTCGTCTGCGCCCCTGTAGGCTCAAAAGCTTCAACCGCCTAGTAATAAATATTCAATTCAACCACATGGAATTTCTTTGGAAAAAAAACAAACAACGATAAACAAAAAGAAACAGATAATGGAATAGGTAATAAAGTCTGCGTTTTGGTGTTCCTGGAAGGTTCTGAAAACTGTTCTTTTTTCTTTCTTCTCATTCTGTGTACATCCTGAGAGAAGGAAATTATTTTTAAGACTTTAGAAATTACCTTGGTGTGAATTTCAACTTTATGTTAAAATATATATGAATGTTATTGTATCTGTGACCTCATTGTAGGCTTAGGAAAGTTCAATCTGCTTTGGTATTACTTTAAATATATCTGAAAGTTCTTCACACAAAACAATAAAATGTTGTTAAAAGTGAAAACTTATACAATATGGATAAAAATTTTCACATGTAGTAATATAAGTACTGTTTAGAAAGTGTCTGAACCATCATTCACCTCCAACTAAATAACAGACCAAGTACCGCCCAATAATTAAGACACAGAACTTTCGTGGTTCGCGTTCCGTTACTGCAATATAATAATAATAGTAACATCGTGTAACACACTTTGAGACATTGGGTGTGTTATGACAGTAACAGTCAAGTTCCAAAATTCATTTTGACGAGAGTTGGTAGTGGCTGGTGTTGACTGACCAGATGTATTTTCATTAGTTCCTCGGTTCTCAAATATTTTAAGCTGTCTTTCCACCTTTTCATATTCAGAATGAATTCAAGTTTCTCAATGATTCAGATGTTTAAAACGAATACGAAATGACACATCTTTAGCAATAATATTTATTTTGTTTTGTTTTTATTACTGCTAGTTTACTTTTTTTTTTTTTTTAAATGGCTGCCAAACATGAGTACTCGCTGATGTGGTGTCTGTAAAATATACATCAAGGTAGGTGAACATAATGTGTCTTGTGCTGGCTGTTGTGAGAAATTATATCATCTAAGATGTGCTGGTTTAACTGAAATTGATTATGAGTTTCTGTCTGCTAACAAAAAGCCATTTCATTGTAATTCATGTATTGCTTTAAATAAGCAAAATAGGACAAATGATTCTCCATTAGTTGGAAGAGTGCACTCCTTTTCTGAGGGTGAGCAGGTGAATTTGTGTGTTGCTGATATTCAGCTTGAATCAACTATGTCAAACATGGAAATAGACAAGATAAATAGTAGGTTGGTGACTATTTTGGAAGAATTGAGATGCCTTTCACCAATTAAGAAAGATATTAAGGAGTTGAAGGACTCACTGAATTATTTTTCTGATACTTTTGATGGCATTATGAAAAAACTTTCCTCATTTGAAGAAACTTTTATTGAAGTGAGAAAGGAAGTTCGCGCATGTGTTGCTGAGAATGATATACTTAAGAAAGAAAATTTAAGTCTCAGGGCCCAAACTGCTTCAGTGCAGCAGGAAGTACATGTTGTTGAACAATATTCTTACAATTCAAATTTACTGATTGATGGGGTCCCCGAGGTTCCTGCTGAGGATCTAGTTGATATTGTGCACAAGATTGGTTGTAAACTAGAAGTTTCAATTGAAAAGCAGGACATTTCTGTTGCTCATCGGATTAGACCCAAGTCTGCAGCTATGAAAAGTTCGCGTACCATAGTTGTGAAGTTTAACCGGAAACAAACAAAAGTTGACCTTCTTTTTCAAAAGAGGAAGCATTTCCAGAGGCTTTCTACTCAGTATGTTGGTGTTTGCAACGAAACTTATCCAATTTACTTGAACGACCATTTGTCACCATATTTTAGTGAGCTGTTCTGGAAGGCTAGATCTTTGAAGAAAACAAAGCAATTCAAGTATGTCTGGACTTCGAACGGTCTGATTTATGTTAGGAAAGATGATGGCTCTCAAGCTATTCCAATTAAGGCGGAGAGAGATTTAAAGATGTTGTAATTGTTTTATTTTGATTTTCTTTTTGATATTTTTGTCTCTTTATATTGATATGTTTGATTTTGATTTTAATCCTTTACAGGATTTGGACTGTCAAAATGTCATATCTCCCAATAGTATTTTTCCCTTATTAAGTAATTCATCTTTTAATATTTTGCATTTAAATATTAGAAGTGTGGTGAAAAATTTTGATCAGTTAGTTGTTTACTTGCAAACCTTTCAATTTCCGGTCCACATTATTATTTTAACTGAAGCTTGGTTATCTGGAGAAAAATTATTGAATATTTCTCTTCCTGGGTATGTTTTACTTACTGCTTCTAGTCATTTAAATCGTGCGAGTGGAATTGCTGTTTTTGTAAGGACAACAGTGGTTCTGAAAACCCATTCACTTTCTTATATTACCTGTGACTCATTTTCTCTTGAAATTATTTTTCCACATGATATCTCATTATTCATTATTGCTGTGTATAGACCACAAGTGTTTTCTGATAATGTCTTTTTTTCACAACTCAACGATGAGTTATTTGCATTCCATGACAAGAAGTTACTGTTGTTGGGTGACTTCAATATAGATTTATTGGCAATTCTCCCTACTGATACTGCATTGCATTATTTAGATGTTTTGTTTGATCATAAGCTGTTCCATCTTATTAATGTTCCTACTAGAATAACTTCGACCTCTTCAATTTGTATTAATCATGCTATTATACCCTTTGAGGCTCGGAGGTTTTTTAGATCTTTTGTTTTGGATTCTGCAATTACGGACCATTTTCCACTTCTGGTCAGTTTCTCTTCTAGTTATTGTGGTCCAACTTCTTCTTTGTCTTCACGTACTCAAATTAATAATCAGTTGGTTGCTGATAAGTTTGAACTTTTTGATGTTTCTTATTTAGATATTAATTCTCCTATTGATTTATCTTATCAGAGATTTGTCTCTTTTATTCAATTGGTGATTAGTCAATCAAGCACTTTAATTACTTCTAAGAAATATAGGAAGCTAAAACCTTGGATTACAAATGAAATAATTGGTTTAATAAAAAAACGTGATAGGTTAGCAAACAGATCTCGAAAAAATCCTTTAAATCTGTCTTTAAAGTAGAAGTATAAGAAGTTTCGAAATCTTGTAGTTACGAAGATTCGAAGTCAGAAGATTTATTATTTTTCTTTTCAGTTTTCTAAAAGTAGTAATTTAAGACAAATATGGTTTTTGGTTAATGATTTGACTGGTTCTAAAACCAAACAAAGCATTTTGCCTTCCTTACCTGATTTACCTATGGTTTTTAATGACTATTTTATTAATTGTTGTGCCACTTTGTTTCCTGATACTAGCATAAGTTTAAATTCTTTTAGCTATGTAAATTCAAGCTGTATGTTTCTATATCCGCCTTCTGTCACTGAAATTCGGTCTTATATTCTTTTACTTAAGGATTGTTGTCCTGGATGGGATGGTATCAGGTCTGCTTTTGTCAAGAAACATGTTGATTTTTTCTCTGTTTCCTTGGCAAATTTAATTGAAATTTCTTTTATTCAGGGCAAATTTCCAAATTTACTAAAGCTTGTTACTGTCATTTCGATATTTAAAGGTGGTGATAGGGAAAATGTTGAAAATTATAGGCCTATTTCTTTGTTATGTACCTTTTCAAAACTTTTTGAATCTGCCATGAAAACTAGGCTTATGGCTTTTTTAACAAAACATAATTTTCTTCATTCAATGCAATTTGGTTTCCGTTGTGGTAAAAGTACTGAGCAAGCAATTTGTGTGCTTGTCTCCCATATTGCCCAAACAATGGATCAACAGATGTGCCCTTTAGTTATTTTCTTTGATTTGAAAAAAGCATTTGATTCTGTTTCTCATACTCTTTTACTTGCTAAGCTTGAGCACTGTGGAATTAGGGGTGTTGTTTTAGATTGGTTTCGTTCTTATTTGTTAAATAGAAGGCAGTTTGTTAGGATTAAGGAAAACAAATCTTCGGAGGCTTTTGTTAAATTTGGTGTTCCTCAAGGTTCGATTCTTGGGCCGATCCTTTTTTTGATTTATATAAATGATATTTTCTATTTGCCTCTGAAAGGTAGGCTCATTGGTTATGCTGATGATCTAGCATTGATTTACTCAAATTCTGATTCTGAAAATGTAAGTGATGCTGAGTCTGATTTGGGAATCCTTCGGAAGTGGTTTGATGCAAATTTGCTTATTGTTAATGCAAAGAAAACTTTTTGTATAAGATTTGGATTTACCAAACCATATTTTAATTTGAATTATCTTAAATATCATGAGTTTAATTGTTCCAAAAGAAATTGTAACTGCCCATGTTTTCATTTTGTTAATTCTTTTAAGTATCTCGGTGTAATTTTAGATTCTCGGTTAGCCTGGGCCGAGCATATTTTGAGTATTACTAAGAAGCTGCAGTTCATTAGTTTATACTTACGAGAGTTGAAACATTATTTACCTATACATTTTTTAAGTATTGTTTTTAATAGTTTATTCCAATCTGTGTTACAATATTGTTTGATTGTTTGGGGTGGTGCATACAAATCTCACCTGCTTCGGATAAAAAATTTGCATTCTAAAGTTATTTATAATATTTTCCGTGATAAAAATTGTATAATTAATTTTAAAATTTTGTCTTTTCAACAATTGTATATGTATAAACTTGGTTGTTTTTGTTTAAAAAATTTAAATAATTTTCCTAAAAAACAAATTGATTACACTACGCGATCTTCTCTTTGCTCAAGTTTTGAAATTCCTTATACAAAATATACATTTATGTTTCTTCAATTTCCTTTAATTTCTAAACACTTAATTAATTTTTTACCCTCCTATATAATTTGTGAACCAAATTTGGTTAAAAATAAGAAACAATTAAATAAATGGCTTTTGTTTTCAGATATGTACAAAGATTTTTCTTTCTTACTTTAAGTATTTTTATATTGTCTGTTATTTGTTTCCTCATGCTTTTGGATTTTTGAATTTTTGAATCTTTCTTTATACGAGCAATTTGCTCCTTAGAAAGATTTTTTCTAAATTTATTGTATAGAGTTGGAAAATAAATTATTATTATTATTATTAGTAGTAGTAGTAGTAATTAGCATTCACAAAGTTCGAATGAATAAAACATTAAAAATGTTTCTTAATCACAACAATAAAAAAAGGATTTTTAAAATATTTCTTCGTTTTATCTAGGCCCAGCATGGCCAGGTGGGTTAAGGCGTTCGACTCATAATTTGAGAGTCGCGGGTTCGAATTCCGGTCGTACCAAACATGCTCGCCCTTTCAGCCGTGGGGGCGTTATAATGTGACGGTCAATTCCACGATTCGTTAGTAAAAGAGTAGTGCAAGAGTTGGCGGTGGGTGGTGATGACTAGCTGCCTTCTCTCTAGTCTTACACTGCTAAATTAGGGAGGGCTAGCGCAGATAGCCCTCGAGTAGCTGTGCACGAAATTCAAAAACAAATCGTTTTATCTTTTCCCATTTCACTTCGCTCGCCCCTTTCGTGATCACTATCAGTTATGCGTAACACAGTATGAGAAACAGTATTCTAATATATCTGTCGAAGAAAACCGTTGTGTAGCTCAGTACAAAATAGAAAATAAGCATCTCAATTATAGTTTCGTGACATAAATATTTTTGGGTACGTGGAAACAAAGTGACTCAAAATTTATAAAGATTTTGCTGTTGTTTTGTCACTTATTGGAGTAAAGAGACCCAGTCAGTTCATAAAGGAATATTAATTAAATGCATACATACATTCAAACTGAGGCATCTGTTCTATGTCCGGATGCATAAAGATTGGATATTGGGCTTAAACTAGTACCGAAGCACATTGGTGTATCTTCGAACTTATAACGCTAAATCTTAATAGATTACATTAGAAGTTCATCCTTGTCCAAAATAAAGAGGTGTCTTGGCTATTCTACTCTCGAATGGACATAGAACTAACCATGGGTAAAGTAATAGTTTTTCAAATGGTTTTGAGTTTAAGGATCTTACCTTAGGTTTTGGTTGCCATTTTACATGAAAACAAAGTTAATGTTTGATTTTTTAATAAAATAACTGAAGTTTTACTACAGAAAAATGACATATATTTCAAGGAAAAACTCAATGAAAATATTAGGAATAAAAAGTGGGCCAAGAATGTGGAGTCGTTAGCTAAAGAAACGTGATTCAGATTGGATGAGGTCAAGTGAAACTAACCTATGGCATGCCTCTTGGTTGAGACTGGTTGATAAAATACCATAGATTAGTTCATAGAAAAGAAAACAAAATTTTTACTTTTAAAAGGTCCCCCACTGGGACAGTGGTAAGTCCGTGGATTTACAACATTCGTTTCCTTTCCGTGGAGGTGGTCGTGTTATAACAAAACACACACGTATAGTATAAATATATATTTTAACATGGGAGGGAAACACCTTATTTTGTGTTTTCCCTCGCATGGGGTAAAGGGATTCTGACTAGTATAACATCCCATAACATTTTATAAACTTGTATATTAAAGGTCGTCAAATAAAGGAAAGTGTTTGGATTTTTTTGTCATCGTTTTCGCTTCGAGGTCAAAGATGAATCTCTTCAACTGTGCAATTCATTAGGTGATCTCCATAATTAACAAAATTCATTATATCAAGGATAATTGCTATACCACTGACTTTAAACCTAATGTTATTTCATGACTTAAATATACATGGAAAATATCTATAAGCGTTGTAAATCCTCTGATTAATGGTATATTATATAAGTATTTAAAAAAGTATTTATCGACATTGGTAATCTTTGGTTCTAAATACTGAAAATTTCACCTGTCGTTTAAAATGAACTGACAGATCTTTTTTTCTTTCATACATTTCTTGTCAATAATTTGTGAAAATTGTGTGAATTAGTTCATGAGGATATACATACTAATCTTACCTGAATATATTTACTTAACTCTCACTTCAAATTCAATCCACAACATTTGCAAAATGTTTTATATTGCTTGCTTGTAATAGGTAAGCATGTGCAATTGCTCTTCTGTTTTATCATAGAGCTAAACGCTTTATTTCGTGGTATATGTTACACTTTTTAGTAGTTTCATTAAATAGAACGCTGTTTCGTCGAAAAGATTTCTGAAAACTGCCCTTTATTATAGCCGTGTATTTTATAGGTGAATTAATTTTAATTTTATATCCATCCTAGAGTTATGCATCATTTTCTTGTTCAAGTCATCTTTTAAGCAACCAAGACTATAAGCAGGGATGATTCTTTTTTTTTTTTCTTTTTTTTGGAAGTGGACGGGGAGTGATAAAACAGCATTGGAA
Organism: Carcinoscorpius rotundicauda; assembly: GCA_011833715.1. Taxonomy (NCBI): domain Eukaryota; kingdom Metazoa; phylum Arthropoda; class Merostomata; order Xiphosura; family Limulidae; genus Carcinoscorpius; species Carcinoscorpius rotundicauda. The sequence continues at coordinate 109,507,028 of CM022393.1, forward strand.
TTACAACAGAAAGAGGGACTTTTTTGCTGTGGGGGAATCTTAAGAAAAGGTGTTTTGTGAAGAAATGTTTGCTTTAAACATGATAATTCTGAGAATAAGTAATGGATCAGGAAATAAAACGTGCTCATCTTCATTTCTCCAAATGGGGGAAAAAAGGAGCCTCGCTAGAGCAACATTTTCTTCGTGTATTATATTTTAATGGCTGAGCCTATCGCTTGGAGTATGAAAACAGGCTTCCTCTGCACGCTACATTGATAAAAGTCAAGTTAAGCCTAAAACTGTACAAGTAATACAATACCATGTACATAGGTTCCTGATGGAAAGGAAGTTCTCAACGACTCCGGAAGCTGGCTTCGTTGATATGGCTTCACTCAACAGCAAACAGTTGAGTCGTGACAAGTTCAGTGGACATTAGGACACACTAACCGCCCAGCTGGTCTGGTGATTGAGATCGAACTACATATCTTATATTTATGAATGGGAGGCGGATATGAGTAGTTGAATGAAGAGATTGTATCATTCATTTGTGATTCCAAAGCATTATATTGAACCACATTCTACTTCTGGTCTGTTTCACTCACATCAGTACAAATTGTTTTGGAATGTTTGTATCAGAAAGTTATCAAATAAAGATCTCTGTGAAAATGTCAATTAGATGGAATCATAAAATCACAGGTTATTGTCCATTTAAGGTTTGTCGATAGATGTCTCTTTCGGAATTATATTATGCTTTTGTTTATTATATTGAAAAATTATAATATTTGCTTAAAACAACACCAACTACAAAATCCACTAAATCTGAAAACTAAGTTTTCTATACGCGTGGACACACAACAGACAGTGCAATAGTAGCTTTGTGCTTCTTACCAAACAAAGAGATGAATTAAGTTTATATTTTTTGTAAATAATATTATTTTGTTTCTGGCACTTGTTTAAGTTCTCTAGATTTTTATGTTTCTTTCAACAGAGTGGTTTAATGTATTAGGTTTCTCCTGGTGGGAAGGAGGTAAATTGATTTCTCTCTCTCTTAAGAAGTAAACACGAGTCACAACTGTGGTCCATTTTATGTATATATGAGAAATTGAATCTATATTTCTCTGGTACACTTATGTATGCTGTTTTTATTTTAAAACCATTTCTTGTTTGTTTGCACGTCAGGCTAAGTATCTGATCTCTGAATGATAAATCCATTTAAAATTTCTCAGTTGAAAAGAAAAACTTATTTTTATGGTGTGTACGTATTTAGATTTAGGTAAACCTATACTATAATATTCAGTCTAATACAAGCACAGATATTTCAATATAAGTAGACAATGTTTTCAAAGCGCATGCGTCCTCCGTATTGCCTGCAGTTTGTCATGCATGAAATGGCCAGAGAAAGAGCAGGTTTATGACATCAGTAACAGCCGGTAACGAAGCCATTCTTTATATACGACACGCTATGCGTGTAAAGTTGAGCGAAGAACTGAGACGCATGTTACGTATAACACCAGCAAAATAGGTCAAAGGTAATACGACATCCGGATAGCAAAATGTGCTGTGTGTCACAGGAAGTTTATGATTGAGACAAACCATAGTAAAATAAAAAGTGTAATAAATGTAATAAAAGTGTAATTACATTTATTACAAAAGTGTAATAAAAGCGCAATTTTCTGAAATATGTACTCAGTCACTATAAATACTGTAAATAAATTTGTTCCACAAATGAATGTCCATAAAATACAACAATGAATCGCAATTTTCTTAAATACGTATTCAGTCACTATAAATACTGTAAATAAATTTTGCATCATATTGTAATACAGACGTAAACTCACTTTAGTTTTAATAATATTACTCAACTATGTGTAACGTTAGTTTCCACTTTAAATATTCTCTCTAACTGTATAAATATACATTTCTATTTATCTCATTCCATAGTTTGAACTTTTAAAACTTCGTGACATTCGTGTGTTTGATAATAATGAGTTTTATTTCATTTGTACTATTTCCTATTTATAATTGTTTAAATTAATTCTTAATTCCAAGTAGGACAGTTTAAGAAACAAATTTATTGTAAAAAGGATAAAACTCCTCAAAATTTACTTTAAAATGTGCAATACATTATTTACATCTTAACCAGTTCTGGTCGGACTAAGAGAATGTAAAGTGTTTATGCCACAAGAGCCTGCTCCCATCTATCGGAAGATGTGTATACTAATTCACTCACGAACCAAATGGCTTTTTTTTTTTAAGCTCAACTTTTAGCGCAGATCCAGTACTAGATTAATTCGTGCAGCGCATACACAGCATTTTGCCTCTTTATCAAGTTCAATCTGCAAATATACTGAAAGAAAAAAATCGCGTTCCAATATCACATGTTTGATTGAGCACGTGGGAAAGTTTCCTACAATCTAAGAACGTAATATCAGATTTCTTGAAATGTTTAACTTACAACTATCATAGAAAGGACGTTAACCTTTGAGTGTTTAAAATTGAGAACTATAAGTAGTCAATATGGATTAAATTTACAATTAGTATAGACAGGGCATTAAATATTCGGTATTTAAGATTGAATATTTAAGTTGTCAAAAATAAACTTTTATCCGTCTTAACTTAAACACAAAAATATTTATGTGTGAAAACAAGAAGCATAGCATTAGATATAACCTCGAAGTGAAAGGAAGTTTGCAGAGAGTGTAAAAGGGCATGCGATTCTATATAAGGAAAAAATATTCATGCGTTATCGAGAAAATTTTCGAAAAAAGATAATTTACTGCGTTAGATCTAGTTTGATTTCGATCACTAAGTCTATCCTGTGGTTAATGTGTTCTATTGTCCACTCAATTTGTCAGAACAGATATTTTTTCTTTTTTATATTAAAAAAACAAAAGTGTGATCCAGCGATATTGAAACAATTCTGAATGATGTTTATCGTATTAGAAGTATTTCGAACATTTATCAAGTATACTCAAACCTTTCTTTAACTTGCGCTCAGATGTTATTTATACATAAATATTAAAAGGGGGATTTTTTTTATTTTGTTTGTTTTAAAAAAGTGTCAGTTTTGAGCTTTGCAATTACGAACCACACTTTCTGAATGTTCTTATCAATTATGAAATAATTAGCTGATGACAATGATGGTATCTCGCAAGTTAGTGGAAAACATATTGAGTAGATAATGAACATATCAAGATAAAATGCATTATAAAAAACTGTCGAAAACAAGTGCTTCCATGCCCACAAAATACATCAATAAACGTCTGAATATAATTTAGGAGAGTGGTTATTCTTGAACGTGGTTCACAGTTGATTCAAAATGCAAGCCACTGATGAGTTTCACTTTATTTTTATTTTTGTGGTAGCATGCGAAAGCGTGTAAGATAGGAACGGTAAATGGTTATCGGGCAAATTGTTTGAGAACCGCTGACTTTTGTTGTTTTTATTAATTTTGCGCAAAGCTACACGAGGACTATCTGCGCTAGCCGTCCCTAATTTAGCAGTGTAAGACTAGAGGGAAGGCAGCTAGTTATCACCACCCACCGCCAACTCTTGGGCTGCTCTTTTACCAAAGAATAGTGGGATTGACCGAAACTTATAACGTCTCCATGGCTGAAGAGGCGAGCATGTTTGGTGTAACGGAGATTCAAACCCGCGACCCTCATTATGAGTTAGCAGCAAACTTCTGAACTTAAACAAATCCACAGATTAAGGGAAACTAATTTACATCTTTTACACATATGATTATATATTTAGGGCAAGAAATCTGATTACGACTGGGGAAGGTAAAAATAAGAAAATATGCAATATTAAACTTCATACTCTAGTAATATCTAGATATTTAGTAATATCTAGAAAAATGTAAGTTTTAGACATAATCTCATAATTACAGGCCATTATACTTCTCACTAACCAAGGTTAAAAACATTCTTTAAAAGTGGGGAATTGGCACCTGCTACATCATTCTCAAACTCCCTTCAGTTGCTTATTTTTATGTATACTCAATATTGGTGAGATTTTTGGAAAAAGTGAAACGAATCTACATAAAATAACTAAGGCTTTTTTTCCAAGTGAAGCTATGAATATTTAAATATCTAATCTTGTGTTCAAAATAACACACACTTTCTTTAAGCTTTACTGTAGCTGTAACACTCTCAGTGGCGGCACCTTGGGGGGAGGGCTTGGGGTGGTTTGAGGCGCTTCAATTGAGCCAAGCCCCCTTCAGTCCCCCAATATTGTTACTTACGTATGTTCATAAAATATGGAAAACACAATCGTCGTTTTGCTTAACAATTAACAGATAGGTGTAGATCTGTAAAACTCAACGTCTTCATTAAGACGGAAGTATGTGTCATGCGTCCCATAGCAACATACTGAATGCACTGAAACTCATGCACTGTATTGCCGCTCCCTATGTAATGCCATTTTATCTTGAGCTTTGACGAAGATTAGACAAGCACGTTGATTTCAAGTAACAACAGATCATCAGGGATTTTACTTAATAAACCAAAGGAATCACAGGTATTTACCCATTAATTTCATTTATCTTTCATTGAAAAGTAAAACATAGCATCATATACAAATGTATTGTGTATAGATTAAAACTATGAAGCATTTAGCTGGTGTTGTGTCCTCTGCGAGATCATTTTGCATTGCGTATGAGCCATCCAAAATTTACTGCCAATCACCAAAACAGATGCATTGTTTTGAAGTAATATTGACTATAAACACAACATGATGAACGATAGTTGGCAGTGACCTTACTTTTCCTCAGAGTGTATTAACTTCCCATGGGATAGTTCGTTTCTGCAATGTAAAACTATGTCTTTATGTTATAGTTCTTTTGATTTGTGGCTTTACTCTTAACAGTATATTAAATGTTTCATCTAAGCTAACCTTGATTTTCTTTATTATTATGTATTACCTTGGGTGGAATTTAGGTGAGCTTCCTCTTTTACATATACGCATATTTTCATAAACAGATTATTTCTTATTTGTAATAATGAATTAGTAATCAGAGTAGGAGTTTCCAAAGAAAACTGCATTGAAAACGCAGTTCAAAATATCACACCTTTCTGAGATGTACCTTGGTATTTACATTACTATAATTTACCATCCATACTTCATATTGATGGCACTTTGGGAAGCCCCTTCACAGTTTACCTCAGCCCTCCCAACGAAAATATCCTGGCGCCGCCACTGTATACTCCACTAACTAATCCAACAGAGAAGTTTAATTAGGCTTCGTTATTCTTGACACCTACTGTGAACATTTCTCTTTGAGAACGTTATTCACAAACGTTTTATATATTTTGTTGCCACTCAGTATATATTTCGTTCTCTATTGATAACAGTATCTAATTATACAAAATATCAGTTTCTTAAATTAAATTTTAAGTAGAATTAATTTATATTGATGTATAACGTACCATTTAAAATTATTTGTTTCAGGCTCATAACTCCTCCTATCGTCACTCCCAGTCATCATTTCCATCAATAAACAAGAGTATCTCCGCAAGTCTTAACGTCTCCACTTCTACCTCGTCCCCCGCCAGGTTAAGAAAGCAATCATGCTGGGCATGGACGTTGTTAATTGGAGAACCAAAAAATACAACTTTTCGCCGAAAGGGTTTCGTTGTTTTGATTGCCTTGTTATTGTCGGTAGGAGCGGGACTTGTAACAGGCCTTTATTTCATTGTCGGTAAGTTTGAATCCGTATCTAATTTTGTTTAAAATATAAATAAATAACGAAAATGAAACATGCTTGGTAAGTATTCGGTTATTAAACAAACAATGATAAATAAAATAAAACGCATAGCTTTATTACGATACGAATACCTGGTATGGCATAAACCATAATCAACTGATACCCTTAAATTTCATGGTGATCCTGTAATTTTTATTCTGCCATAATCCTTGCATAATAACAAGGGTACGTTCTGGTGACCGTTAGCACCTTTTTGTAAAACATGAAGTGCTGCCCTCTGTATTTATGATATAATGCTGAGAACCAGGATTGTCTATGCAAATACGAAAAATTTGCATAAACAATCTTGTACAAAGGGCTTTCAGGTTTCTGTCAAATTTTATATTGTAATTTAGGGCTAGGATACCTATCATTTACCAGAAAAAATGTGCAAGTGAAAGCAATAATATTCTTCCCTTGAAACAAATGATAGATTTATGAAATTTGATTTTTATATTTAACTGTCGAAATGATCTTTAATAATTAATAAAATGAACTTTAATTGCAAAAAAATTTAAATTATATTAAGCCTAGTTATGGTATATTACGTTACCATAATTTTTCCTACAATCCATAACTAGGTCTTACGTTGCTCTTTATAATGATGTAGCAAATGCAGTGTTTGTCTTGTTTCACGTGTAAGCAGTTGCTGTTACTACTGATATTATAACGCAGAATTACTAATGTTCTTGATCAGGATTTAAAGGCCTAATGCTCTTTTGGCTTTCACAATTCATACCAGTTATTAACATTTACGTTTGTAATTTGATGTTGAACAGAAGATATCTTGGTAGTGGTTTATGACACGAAAACAATACAGTTGGAATGTTATATTTATATATCTCCAATTCAAATTCCTTGACGAAAAACGTGAAAAACAAAAGTTTGCTGTTAAGCACAATATTTCGTCAGCATACAATTTTTTTTTTTATAAATCAGTCAAATCAGTATGCATTTATTAAAGTAAATTAGATCTTTATTTTACAGTATCTTCTGTATAAACTTCCTTTAATTCATGAAATATTATCAAGCTATATTTAACCAGAATACTCTATAAATCAATATATCCAGATATTATCTGATAGCATTGATCACATGCTTTTTGAAATATACCGTAATTTTACTAATGTGTGTCACCCACAGTATTGTTTTTGCTGAAACAGTTACTGGTGTTAATGTTGCTGTTCTTACTCTGGATCTCATGACAATTTTCTTTCTCTCATCTACTTCTACACTACTGATATCAATAATCGTTCTGTTAATGAAGACAATATAATGGAGTTATAAAGCTTGGTTTTGTGGTTAATCAAGAATATTTTTTCAGGTGATTTTTATCATTACATTTAGTGTGAGGCCTGGCATGGCCGAGCGCGTTAAGGCGTGCACTCGTAATCCGAGGGTCGCGGGTTCGCGCCCGCGTCGTGCTAAACATGCTCGCCCTCCCAGCCGTGGGGGTGTATAATGTGACGGTCAATCCCACTATTCGTTTATAAAAGAGTAGCCCAAGAGTTGGCGGTGGGTGGTGATGACTAGCTACCTTCCCTCTAGTCTTACACTGCTAAATTAGGGACGGCTAGCACAGATAGCCCTCGAGTAGCTTTGTGCGAAATTCCAAAAACAACAACAACAACATTTAGTGTGTAATTATTTTACTGAACAATCTTGCACAATAAAGCTTTGGATTATTGGAGATTACACCTTTCTCTAAGTTTTTTTCGGGGATATTATTAAAGTAAGTGATATGATTCAGTTTGTTTAATATTAAACATTTTTCGTAACATGTGAATAATATGTAATTATCTACTTTGTGTGTTAATCACAACAGTATCCTATTTAAAATGATTGTTAAAAAGTACATAGTTTGATCCCATTTCTAGACTGTAGTCTATTTTGACGGTTACTTCCTGGCCTTAACATTCTTCGTATTTCCTTCGGTGTTTTTCACTGAGTGTCTAAAGAGGTCAGCACGTTTGGTCGGAAAAAATTAGTGTTTAAAGCAGGCGTAATCCTTGAATATGTTATAAGCCTTTCCTCGTCCTAACGGAGAATAATTGTATAGGTCATTGGTTAAGCAACATTTATTGTGTTCAATCCTGGGTGTCTTACCGTAGGAAGGACTTAGAATTATTTGAAAAGGTTTAGAAGAAAGCTACAAGAATGACACGTAGGATTGAGAGATTGTCACACGAGAACGGGTAAGATCTTTGAAATGGTTTCTTATTGGAAAAAAAAAGAGATACGAGTTAGATGTTTTCAGTTCAGCACGAAGCTACACCACGAGTATCGAAACCCGGTTTCGAGTATGATGCGAGTCCATAGATGTCGCTGTGTCATTGGGGAGGGAAGAAGTTTGTTTGTTTGTTTGTTTTTGGAATTTCGCACAAAGCTACTCGAGGGCTATCTGTGCTAGCCGTCCCTAATTTAGCAGTGTAAGACTAGAGGGAAGGCAGCTAGTCATCACCACCCACCGCCAACTCTTGGGCTACTCTTTTATAAACGAATAGTGGGATTGACCGTAACATTATACACCCCCACGGCTGGTAGGGCGAACATGTTTTAGCGCGACTCGGGCGCGAACCCGCGACCCTCGGATTACGAATGCACGCCTTAACGCGCTCGGCCATGCCAGGCCTAGGGAAGAAGTGTTACAAATGATCTAATTGAGGCCTTTAAGGAAATTGATAATGTTGATGTATCATCGTCATTCGTGCTTAATTGTGAGAATGGTAGGACTAGGGAACACAAATGTAAATTTTGACAGGATAGGACACATCGTTTGTTAAAGTTTTTTTTTTAAGAGGGTGATTGTCGTTCGTAAAAGGGTTACTTTTAGATGTTGTGAACGATTAAGTAAGGGTTATCTTCGAGTATTTTATTGATACTAAAGTTTGGTTTAATGGATGGAATGACTTAGGTGGACCGAAAAGGTCCTTTGTTTTGTTGTTCTTATGTGTGGAATACCGGGTGATGATGACATTTTAAAAGGCCTGGCATGGCCGAGCGCGTTAAGGCGTGCACTCGTAATCCGAGGGTCGCGGGTTCGCGCCCGGGTCGCGCTAAACATGCTCACCCTCCCAGCCGTGGGGGTGTATAATGTGACGGTCAATCCCACTATCCGTTGGTAAAAGAGTAGCCCAATGGTTGGCGGTGGGTGGTGATGACTAGCTGCCTTCCCTCTAGTCTTACACTGCTAAATTAGGGACGGCTAGCACAGATAGCCCTCGAGTAGCTTTGTGCGAAATTCCAAAAAAACAAACAAAATCTTATTTGTGTGTGTATATGTGTGTATATATATATATACACACATATACACACACAAATATATATATATATATATGTAATGGTATATATATATATATATATATATATATATATATATATATATATATTAAAATGTTGATTTAGAGTAAGACATTTTTCGTTTCTTTTAATAAATATTTAAAAGTGTTAGCAATAACATTATATTACAGAAGCTAACCAACATATCCGTATTCCTGATTCTATAAAATAGTATTATTTAACGTCCTTATTGTTTTTAATGTAATTTTTCTCATTCTGTTTGTTTTAGATCATGCTAAGTCATTTCAGAGGGAAGGTCATTATGGCCACTTGAAACAAACTTGTAAGTTTGATAGTTGTTATTTGTTTTTTTTTTAGTTAGCAGCTTACAGCAGTTTTGTATTTTGTGCTGTGTTTATTCAAACTTATTTGAAAATATAAATGATGAAAATTCCCTTCACTGGAGATCAAACCAGTTTACAAGTGAGGTAAAATTCAGTGTATTAAAAAACAAAAGAAAAAACTAGTTTACAAGATTTAGATAACTGTATCTTCAATCTCTAGATCTAGTAGTGATACGTGTAATGGTAATAAAATACAAGATATGTCTCTAACATTTTCTGGTGACAGCAGTAAAAAAAACTAAAATGGTAGGAAGTATCTAATTACTAATTTTAATAGTTATAAGTAGATTTAAAATGAGAAGACACATCTAGTAGCTAACCATACTAGTAAATGTTAGAACCTGATATGGGAAGAACTGTTTCTAAGCGCTCGAACTAAAATATAATAAATTAAAATAGGAATAACTATCCTTGCATTATGTTTCAATAGTGGTCAGGAATTGTACAAGAAATTTTAATTAAATAATTATATTGTAAGTTTTTTCTTGAATCTTAAGCAGTAGTAGGAAGTTTGCATTGTTTTAATATTACAAGTACTTTAAAGATTCTAAATGGACATAGTTTTAATTAATTAATAACTTTTTGATTTTAATAATTTTGTTGCGCAAAAGAGAGAGATTTACTCGCATATATTTTACAGTTCTTAGGACAATAGATGGAGAGTTTAAAGTGACCAACAGGGAGTTCATCCCGCAACTAACAAATAATTTCAGCCTACCGTACCTAATGATGGAAAGAGAAATTTTGTACTCGGTAAGTTCTACTAGTGTTATAGCACAATGTACGTGTGTGTGTGTGTGTGTGTTTTCTTATAGAAAAATGCTATGTACGGAGCCCACCGAGGAGAGTCGAAACCCTTATTTTGGCGTTGTGAATCCGGATACATACCGCTGTACTAATGGTGGGCAGCACAATGTATTATACTATGTAACATAAATTTTATTCCTGGATAGTATGTGTTATTTTTTAATTGTCTGTGTTGTAAATGAACATCAGACTAGATTGTTACCTGGAATTTGAAATTAAGAAATTAACCTATTTTCTATGTAAAAATGGGCAAATTTGAACATGTTCATTTACATAAGGTCTGAGTAAAACAACATATGAATCAAGATTTACTTGTATTTATACTAAAGTTATACAAAAATGAACAAAAATGTTTAGAAGTGAGTAGTTTTTCGAGATTTGCAACCGTGATGTAAATCACTTTCACGTATCAGCCCCAAATATAGTCTGCCATCATGTTTTCGTTATACGCTCCCAAATCACAAAAGCAAAGTCTGAAGACAAAATAGGTCTTTTCCATCTGCTTTAGGCATAAGTAATTGGGAAATAACACTTTCTGCCCAGGAACAAGGAAAAGTAAAAATTTTTTGCACAGTGTTATCATTCACAAATAGACACAGGAGAAGTTGCATTCTCGACCCCTAGTCTCGCATATGTAAACTATATGAAACAGTTACTGTGATATACATGATAATAAAAATTAATGGAAACATTAAGATTAATACTGTACTCCAACTTTTAGAAACCTTTATTCGTCTAGGTGACAGATATGTTTGTATAATCGTCTAGGTGACAGATATGTTTATATAAGAATAGTTATGTTTAAGATTCACATTTAAATGGAATTTAATTTTATACCTTAGCGCGTTACTTTAAAAAAACAAATTATAAAACGTAAAATGAACTTCAGAACTTTTTATTATTGTAAATCTGTGAATAATTTAATATTAATGTTTCACGACTTGTACAAACATTTAATGTTTTGTTTTTCGTGTTTTCAGATTGATCGACTTTTTGAACAAACTCCTTTAGCCGAAATATACAACAAGACTGTCATTATGAAATTTAGGTAAATCGTATTTTTTCATTATTACTAAAATGATTTAGTGTGAGATTTGAGGTATAATTGTAGTTATATAAATGGCTACATGTGTTACCGGCCATGTGGATTTGATATTTTAAAATACGTAAGTAATTATAGGTATTTTATCATTATGTCAAAGTCGGGCAAAACAAGTTATAAAATTGCTTATATTTCAAAGTAAAATTGTGGCAATCCTGTACATTAATCATCGTCAACGTTAGTTGTCGATTACACGAGTAATCACTTAAATTACAACTAATTATATCTAGACGATCACATGGGATGCCAACGTTGATTACTGTTCACGAGAACTACATAAATGTTTTTCTATATTTTTCTTAATCATAAATGGGCTTATTTAATTACTTGTAGCATTCTTATACTTGTTATTATTTGTAATTTATGGGTTGTTAACCATTTCTTAAAATGTTCCTTCTCTCTCACCCTCCTCACAAAAAAAGAAAAATGTTCATATTGGCAGCTTTTGCACAGTCGTATGACACCTCACCACAGCAGATGATCGTGGTTAAAGCACATGATTATAGAAACAGAAGAGGATGCCGTTTTTCGGTTAATTTATATCTTTTGTGGTTTTCATGCAATGTATGTTTTGAATTAAGAGTCGGTTCGGTAAATCGTTTGAAGTACGTGAATAAATAGGGCGTTTATGAAGCCAAACGGTAATTCGTGTTTGTTGTATGTAATTACCTTGAGCTGTCCTAAAGTAATTCGCGGGAAGTAGTTCGAAGTAATGCGCGTGTTGGTAATTTAGTTTCGTGTGAACGTACAGATCCATATTTCATGTGTAGCGCTAAATAACAAGCGTCTATTATGGTGTTAAACTTGCGGGAGACAGGAATCCATATTTGTACATGTTCACGACCGAAGTTTCCGGCATAGAACGGGTGTTTGTTCAGGTTGAATAATGAACTCTTGTAGTGGTTCATGTTGATCGCTGCCAACAGAAAACAAAAGGTAAACCGTATCAACTCGGTGAAAGAAGTGAAAAATGTAAAGATAGGTGCTGGGTTTGTTGTTCTTAGTAAAACTGAGTTATGATATTGTAAACGACAATATTGTTGCCACTATCTACGTTAAATCTAATGTTAGTAGGTGTTTTGTAAGTTGAATTTTGCATCCAATTTGTAGCTCCATGTTCATAGTATACTAACTGATGCAAACCAAAAATATAAAACTGTATTTCGGCGCTTCAGTTTATAAACGTTAAACATTTGCCCAATACACTAGTGCTTTTGTAAAACACGTTGCTGATTCTCACACTCTAGTATCTCCAATAAATTTTGAGAACAGACGAAATTTGGCAATACACATTTAACTCTATAAATTACACGCATTTATCAATATATATTTAATAAAAACAATAATCGGTATTAAAATAAATATGTAATAGTAAATCAGTCAGTCCCACAGATTGCGAGTCCAGCGTCCTAACTACTAGGCTGAAAGGTGCGAGCATGTTTGGTGCGACGGGGATTCAAGCCCGCAACCCTCAGATTACGAGACGAATGCTTTAACCTACCTGGCCATGCCGGGCTGCTTCCGTTTCAGAATGTTATAAAATACACCAATTTTAATACGAGAAAGAAAGCTACTTGTATGAAATGCTAAAAATGTATTATAAATTCTTAAGTAGTAAACAAAAGATGTTTATTTTGTACTTGAATTGTTGCTTGTGTCTTGATTTGGAATCGGTTAGAAAATTATTCTGACTATAAATTATTTTTTTTGTAAATCTGATATTTTATTTTTTTATTTGCATAGCACTGTTATGATTTTTATTGATGTTTTAAAATCTGAAAATGAATTTCAAAAAGTAATTAGTTTCTTACATTCTCATAAAAAGTACGTTTTTAAATAAACATTTTGTTTTTAACCGTGAAACGTTAGCTGTTTATATTTATGATAGTTAAATAAAGCTCTTGTTATTGTTATTATTTAATTTTAACATCCATAATTCCAGAAATTATGATTTTCATCTATTTTTCTGAAAATAAATACAACACGTTATTGTGAAAAAATCTATAAATATTTTTAAATATTTACCTTATAAAGCTTTTAGGTGTAGAAACACTTGGTGTTTTTCTTTTTTTTTGTCAATTTATATTATATTTTATAAAATCATTAGTTTCTTATAATATCAAAGATTGCAAAGGGTTTGATTTAACAGAATTATTTGTTATAATTTGTACTATGAACATAAGTAACAAAAAAGTTCGTTTCTACACTAGGCCAGGAAGTGTTACTGTAAATTGTCGTGTGTTTTTCAATACTTTGATTCAAGACAGAACTGAAGATGTGGGACAGGCTTTTAGACAAGTACTTAAACGGAGTAACGGCTCTTTGCCTGGGAGGTTACTTAAAGTAGACATTGGATCTGTGATATTTAGACCGAGTGGTGAGTGGGCACACTTGAGTTACATTTACAGTTTTTATTGCATAAAGACTACTTTACCAAGTAGATTTTGTGACTGAATCTGCTAAAAGTGAAATTAAAATTCGTGGTATGAGCAATCATGCGTTGATGCTTTCATTAGCAAAGGTAATTTATTTGCAACTTATTAATATTTATATTATGTAATAATATTAATTCGTTCAATACTTTACAATAATTTTTATATTGTTACAGCAACAGTCCCAAAACTGTGGGTCACAACATATTTTTTACAATGTTGGGTCACAAAATGTATCAGAGGAGGTCTCAAGATGAAATACAGTGGGATAAAAACATGTTTTTACATTTATATTATTTACAAGGTTACTACTAGACGTTATTAAAATATATTAAAACTGTAACTCCAGCAGTCGAGAATGGGTCACATAAAATTGTTTGGTTAGTCAGGTAGGTCACAAGTTAGGTAAGTGTTGGAACTCGTGATTGATACACATAGTGATGTTTTTGTTTTCCTAGAGATGAAAAAGTTAAAAACAATGAATCATCATTTAAGTCCAATTCTAGATACAAACAAAAAGAAAAATTACCAATAGCGTGGTAAATTTTGTGACCTAAGAAGATGTGTTCATTCTCTTACGTCACACTACATCATCACGTGCAAAATAATGCCGTTAATTGTTTAATATGTTAGTTTAACTTACAATGCACATATTTCGTTAAAGTATTAACTGAGTAATTGTTTGAATACAGTAACTTTCAATGTTAGATTTTGTGTATTTATTAAGAATTGAAAATAACTGAATTTTTTTCTTTTTATTAATTATATAAAAGTTCAGAAGATTGAGGCATACAAGTTCATTGACATAATTCTTCAGTAATTGTTTATTATTTTTCAAATATATTTAGATTTGCAGTTCAGTCTTTTAAAGTGCTAATCAAAATAATGCATTAACATATGCTTGTTAATTTAAAGCTATATCTTGTAAAACATTTTAAATTATAAAACAAGTAAATAGTTAATATCATATGTAACAGTAAGTTCATTATGAAGAAATAAAGATCCATTGATATTTGCATCACAAGTTTGTATTATTTTGTTGTTTCGAAAGAAGTTTCTACGTGTTAGAGTAAATACCGTTGACTTGTTGTTATTGTGTGTAAAATATTTATTTTTTAATGTTACTTTCCTGTATTGTGTGTATAGCATAGTTTTTTTTCTGTAATTATTAACAAGATTACTGACTGTATTGTGTTTAGCAACGTGGTCATCGTGGAGTCAGTGGTCATCGTGTCTTCGCAATAGTCATTGTGATCCACGTGTTACACGTAAAAGATCACGACATTGCCAAAGTGCTTTGGAAAAGGAGATGGTACTTAGTAACAAAGCTTGCAAATGGCAGGGAGGGTTTTCACAAGAAGAACATGAGTGTGTGTGTAATGCATCTGATGTCTCAACAGAGTGGTTACCAGAAACCATTAATGCCAACACATTATATTCCACAACCAGTCCAAACTCTGCAACAACTACTGAAACTACTACAATTAATCACTCTTCTACAAGTTCTCAAACTATAACAAAATTTCAAACTCCTACAACTATTTGGTCTTATATAAAGTTTTGGACTACTTCAACTATACAACCTCCTTCTGGCACTCAGACTTCCACAATTATGCAACAGTCTACTAGCATTCAGTTTTCCACAACTAAAAGATCACCTACAAGTACTCAGTCTTTCATAACTACACGACTTCGAACAACCACTCAGTTTTCAACAACTTCTCAAACTGTCACAGCTATTCATATTAATACAGCTACAGAAACTGTACCAGTTCATTCTGTTAGTACAACCAAAGGAACTACCAGATTGAATCCCTTTCCTTCAACACTGAATAAGTCAAGCGATAATTCCACAGTCAATAGCCGTAAGTTCATGTCGATATATCTCCTAAAATTTTTAAATTAAAGACTAGTAAGTACGTGTAATATTGGAGCTTTATTTTTCTTAATCATTTGAATTTTGCAATACTGAAGGTGTCTCTTGGGTAATTTAAAATGGTTAAGGTGATTGATAAATTCTCTAACCATGTAGAAGTTAAAAATATAACTTTAAACCAGTTAATTTTTAAAAATAATAGTTAAAAATATTATTTTCAACTATTCAAACAGTTTGTGAATTTTAAGCAAATTATTTATGCAAAATAAAGATGAAATTTTAAAGAAACTTTCCAGTTCAGCTGTTTAAAACAAAGTATTGTGTGAAAACTGTACTCAGCTTTGAAAAAAATTAATTCTTTAAAATATTCAAACATTATAGAGACTAAATATATTAAAGTGGAAAGTTAGGAGTTGTTTATGTTATTAAATATAAAATTAAAAATTACATTAATAAGTAGGTCTTTTATTTTACTTGAATGTTTTAACATATTAAGTATTATGTTGGTTACATTTTATGGTTTCAAATAACTAAAGATTTAATTTGAATTTAGAAGTTAATTAAATATTAATATGTATAAAATTTATGATACTTGTCAACAAGACTGATAAACACAATTTTATTTTTTAACACGCATAATACTCAAACAACAATATAATTTATAATAATAGTTATTATAAATATTGGTTTATATACAAAAGTTTTACAAACTATACTGAGTCTTCTATCAAGTCTAGAACTAAATATTTTATCAATGATCCAGGTTCATGATGAGCAAAATAATTCTAATTTTGATATCATTACATCTCGCTTAAGCTAACTAGCTTGGTTGGTCTCATTTTGCTGACTTCTTACCAAGGAAGGTATTTAATGTCATCGTAGAAACACTAACATCTGAAGTTAATTTACCAAAGTTGAATGATTTGTGATGTTTGAAATCTAAGAATTTTTCCTCGTCAAACACTGTAATTTTCCAATTAATAATGTGTTAATTACAATTATAGTTTCCAAGGTTTATAGCATACTGACTAAAGCTGATCAATAATAATAATAACTGTCTCTTGTCACTTTGGTTTTATATACCAAACATGTGAGATTATCGAATGTTCAATGTTTAAAAACATACATAACTAAGATAGTTAAGTAAGATATTAATTTTATCTCATTGATTATCATTCCTAGGGCGACCATGTCATAAATGTGTTGCTGGAGAAATTTGTCTTCTAAGGCCAGGAGAAATAGTTCCTTACTGTATACCAGTAAGAGAAACTGGAAGTTTCATGGATTGTGGGGGATGGTGTGATGGTCCATTTGAAATGTGCAAAAAACTTGATAATATTACCTATCAATGCATTGATCAAACAGGTGATAAAAAAAAAATTATGTATTTATACCCTTTGAAATTAATTCACTGTATGGACTTTTTTTTAAACAACAAAATGTCCTTATCAAAACTTTTCAAATTATTTTAAATTCATTCAATGCTAAAATCATTGTAACAACAGAAACACACAGTGTGAACATTGTAAAAACATCATTCATTTTTATTTTTGTGTAGCCTCCTTTGGATTATTAGGTAAAAATATAATGGAATATTGCACAAAAATGTTTTATTTCTTCGCCAACACCAAGTTCAGTGGTTAATGTAACTATATCTTATTGATACGCCTAAGTTCACAGTAGATTATAATGCATCAGTTTCACTTGCTCAATAATTTTGTCATATGTATTGTTTCTCATGAATCTATTTCTCTGTGGAAGCACAAACTCAATACTTACAGAACTGAGCTAACTTACCATAGCTGACAGTAGCAGACAAACCAACTAACAAACTTGCTAATTCAAAAACTAGTCATCATATGCTCTAGGTAATCTAAATTTTATATTATTCAAATAATTTTCTAAACTTCTAAGAAGATTTTATAGATGTATTTACAGATATGTATCAAATGTTAAAAGGAAGAAAATAATTAAGCTGTGAATATGCTTTTGAAACATATTTAGAATTAGTTTTCCTTTATGTTTTGTTAACAGTTTCCTAAATTTCTAAATGTGAGTAAAATTTTTGATGCATTGGTGGTACTAATTGTGACAACTGAAAATGTGTTTTTGTATATCCTTTAGAATGTTTATCAAATGAATGGAAATGTGGTAATGGTTTATGCATTCCTAAAGAAAGAAGATGTGATGGACATTTCAACTGTTATGATGACACAGATGAGCTGGATTGTGGTAACTAATAAAGTTTTGCCTATGAGAATCATCAATCATTATGATAAACAGACTGTTTAACTGAACCATAGTGTAGAGTAACAGGAAAAATGTGAAAAATACTGTTTTATCAGAAATGAATTCTGTACATATTAGAGACTGACCGAACGTTTGTCATTGTTAAGATAGAAACATAACCTTATCATCAGGATATTTGTTCTACTTCTCCTATTTCTCTAAACTATATTTCACTGTTAGCTCTAACCTGTAAAATGTATTTTGTTAGCGTATAGCCTCAAGAATGATGAGGCAAGTACTACCACCCCCATCCCATAGTATACTCTAACCTCACAATTCATAAATTACTTTGCAAAATCAAGCTTGAGCAAGAGATGGGCATAAAATGTGTTTGTGGCATATTTATAGCATAAATATGGGTAAAAATCAGTTAGATTAACAACTTCTAATGTATTGAAAAGTCAATGTGTTTTGGTAACACTTCATTATAACTATGGGTTTTATGTCATGTTGCTTAGCAACAAAATTACCACCTAATATCATTGTTAGTCTCTATACTGAAAGTATAAAATGAAATGTGTTGATAACAAAATTGGAAGAGTATTTGTTAATTTTTTAACTTAGGTTTTGTTTATTAAGGAGGTTTGTTTTTATTATTATCATAATTTAACCTTAAAATTGAATTACTTGTTTTACTTTCATGATAAATTGTACACAATTAGCTGTAAGCTAGGTGATTTTGCTTTTCCACTCCAGCTTCCTTCAACTACTGTCACTGAAATTGTAATGAGCAGATAGTAATCAATGTACTATATCCATATAAATGCATTTTAGCTACTATGTCTCCTATTTTTAATAAATCAAGTACAACATGACACACACTTGCCTCTACCTAAGTTAGGTGGTGAGGTAGTTGGTTAACAGTATTATTGTATACCATCTTTCAGAGTGGTGTAATACAATCTTATTGTTATTTTTTCATGTTACTACAACATTTGATGGAAACAGATTCTCACTGTAATAAATTTTCTTCACAAAGTATGCTCTAAACAAGAATTTCACTGCGGAAACTGGACTTCCTGCATAAAACTCTTGCAACGATGTGATGGTAACTTTGATTGTTGGGATGGAACTGATGAAGTTAACTGCTTTTCAGGTATGGAAGAAAGAACTATTTGAAAGAAAATGTGTGAACTCTTTGATGTATATATACATTAGAACTCAATGAGGGCATTTTTTTTTTAGTTTTTTACATTTGACATTTACACTGTTTCATAACCAACTGCTACATTTATTACCATTTCAAATCAGGGAGTACGATTATTTGTGTACATAATATGAATTTGCATTCATAATTATTTTCAAGTATAGTAAAGTTATAATCATGTTATTTATGTTACCATTATTGGGCTAAGAATGCAAAATGTGTTTTTTAATTATCTGTTTAAAATAGTGGCTCGGCATGGCCAGGTGGGTTAAGGCATTCAACTTATAATTTGAAAGTTGTGGGTTCGAATTATAATGTGACGGCCAATCCCACTGTTCATTGGTAAAATAGTAGTTCAAGAGTTGGCAGTGGGTGGTGATTACTAGCTGCCTTCCCTTTTGTCTTACACTTCTATTTTAGGGTCAGCTAGTACAGATAGCCCTTGAATAGTTTTGTGCAAATTTCAAACAAACAAACTGTTTACAATATTCGAATATCAGGTGGAGTTTGTGAAAATAAAAAGCATCTTTAGCCATGGACTTTAGTTATATTTTCAGTGTTGTAAAGCCACATCTATTTATTTTTAAAAAGTGTTTATTATGTATATTATGCTCTGTAACTAAGTATTCTGCAGTTTTAACCAATATGTATTTTCTGAGATCATATATAGTATTGATAACGAGTGTATTAAGAATGCTTTTAGACATAAAAATACAAAATTTAACAAGACCAAAATGAAGGTTTAGGGGGCAACCACATAATGTATTAAAATTATCTTAATTTTTAAGGTATTTTTATGTACACGTAAAATACATGAATATCCAAAACAACTTTTCAAGCAACGAACACAAAGTTGTTTATTATATATTATTATTATTATTATTCAGCTAATACCAAATATATATATAAATACTCCCCACATTATCATTTTGTGTTTTTCTTTTTTCTGTTCTCAGTTTTTTGGTTTTCACAATTTCTTGTAACATGAAGTTCATGTGATGATAGAAAGATTTGCATTAAATCTAATTATATTTCAGAATAATTAAAATTCTTCTTTTCGGGACTATGAATCCACTGTTGTGTGTTTTATGATAAAATTACTTGTATGTTACTAGCTGCTTAGTTGTGTTAAACTACAGAGCTTATATGATTCGTGCAATGTGAAACTAACTTTATTGATTGGTGATAATCAAATTTGTTTTGTTGTAAAGTTAAATATCAAAGTAATCTTACTTAACAATATATGTATTGAAGAACAGTTCTCATGTCATGGAGCCATATCTTATGGCAAAAGAGTTTGTAACAGATTAAACTCGTATACATAAACATCTTCTGTTTTTTATTTATTTATTTCATAGACATTCTGACAAAAAGACATGTACACATGTCAGTTTTGATCTTATATTGTATCTGTACTGGTTATTACATGAATATCTTTCAATAGAAAGAATGAAATTAAGATTAGCCTTACAACATGATGTTTTGAAAGTGGTACACTAACCCTGATTGAATAACATTTTAAGAATTTGGTTTTTGACACAAAATATAAAAAAAACATTATATTTTTCATGCCATCTCATTCATTGTAATTATACTTAAATAGACAAGTAAATAAATAAATAAATAAATTTATTTTTCCACTGTGGCAACATGTAGCCACAGGTGAGTTTTCCATTTTCATGTTTAACAACATGTTAAATTGAAAGTGTTTATCAAAGTGAGCTTGTTTTTTTTGTTATTTTTTATGTTTCTCTAAATGGCTAGTTACATAGTGCATGTACTCATTCTTATATTTTGTAGCATGTTCTAGTACTGAATTCACCTGTATGAGTGGTCAGTGTGTCCCAGCCAATCAAGTTTGTGATGGTTATAGGGACTGTGATGACAAGAGTGATGAACCTAATGGGTGTAACTCACAATGTACAGAGTACGAACACCAATGTACAAATGGTCGATGTGTAGCGCGTACATGTTTGTGTGATGGAATAGATAACTGTGGAGATAATAGTGATGAACATAACTGTGGCAAAGTCTTTCCACATCTTCAGTCTTAATATCAGGAATATTGGAGCCAATTATAAGGTTTCAGGGTAAAAAAACATCATAGAAACTCTTGTGTGTACATAGTTGGTGTATTACAAGACTGTCTGTGTATTTGGGTAATTTATTCAAAGTATTGAGTATGAATAGAAGGAAGAAAGGTCAATCTTCATGTATTTTTACAGTATTAGTCACAATTACTTGTGAAAAACAACATAACCATGAAAAGCTTATCTAAAGTGATGTATTTGTTTCTTTTTTATCAGAAGTCAGTTTGAAGGTGCTGTGTCAGTTAAGTTAAAAACTTTCATGTGAGATTATCCATTTATTTTCTATAAAGTTATTTTTATAGGATATATAATATTAACATTGGAGAATTGTTTGTATATTAAATGCTTACCTGGAAGCCTCCAAATGCCATTATAAAGTCAAATGAGGAAAATTAACCATGAAAGAAATAAAGCTTGTGAAATGTGTTTTGTAATATTAAAATATCTCAACTTGTTTAAACAGTTTATGTTCTAAATTTAATTAACCTAACTGTTGTACATACAAGGTGAGAACATACAATTATTAAAAAAGTTTGTCAGGTTTTATGGTGTTAGATTATTTATTCTTTCTCCATTTAGGTTGTCCCCTGGTGGGACAGTGGTAAGTTTTTAAATTTACAATTCTAAAATTGGGGGTTTAATTCCCCTCAGTGGATACAGGAGAATTGTGTAATGTCAATTTCCTATAAGAAAAAGAAATTTGATTTTTAGTGAACAAGTGCTAGTTTCTTCAAGAAAAAACTGTTTAAACTATTTTACAATCTTTTTGTTTCTACTTCCGTTCTATAAACTTGAAGAGAATTGTTTAAACTATTTTACAGTCTTGTTGTTTCTACTTCTTTTGATTGGATTTTGGTGTTTGGGTTTTTAAGTATATTTTACAAGATTTTTTTTGTTTGTAATTTGTGTTTTTAAACTTACAAGATTATATTGTGATGGTGTTAAAATCATAAATCAGTTCTTAGTCACAAGTGATTATAATATTTTGTATGTGATGCCACATTCCAGAGCTAAGCCTTTACTTGTGTAAAAGTTGTTATTCAGCATTTCATTTTATATGATATTTTCAAATATGCACTTATGTCATATGGTTCACAATGACTGAGGTTTACCTTTTGGTTGTGGGGTCAACTACTATAGAACAGAGTTAGTAAGTTAAACTTTGATGTATGTCTTTGAGTCCAGTATCAGTATCATGATAATATTTTTAAACTGTAAATTAAAATTAACTTGTATCATCACATTTACATTAAAAATTCAATGCTTAAGAAAGGTGTGTGTACATATATCTGTACTTTTCTTGACCACTAAATTTTACATACTCCATAGTGTTTTTGTCCTACTTGTATATTTGTTGTGAATTTAAATTATTTTAAAAATAATTTTTGTTTACTTATTTAAATTAAACAACAACAACAACTTGTATGAAAATATAAAGACTGAAAGTGTAAGAAGAAATGTTTTAAGAAATACAACAACTAAGTTTTATAATTTGTTGAAAATCCTTTGTGTATTTCAAATTGATGCTTTGGTAAGAAAATTAGCTTAAATATTTTTTAAACATAGATGAATGTAAGTTGAGTTCTGAAGTAATATTATATAGGAAATTGTGAAAAGAAATCTAATCTTAATTTTCACTAACTTTGATATAATAAGTTATTGGTACACACATATGTATACTTTCTAATTTCATCAGTTGTTCTATGTGTAATAGTGTGTGATAAATTACAATAAACATTGTAAATAAATGACAATTTTTCTTCATCTCAAAAGTAAGAAAAACATTAAAATTTTTATTTCTGTATATTTTTATGAGTGTGTCTTTTCAAGTGGAATAGTTTTTAAAAACTTTTAAAGTAGTTTTTTCACACTGTATTCACTCTTGTATTAGAAGATAAAAATCAAAATGGCAGATTTGTATTTTTATTTAGCTAATTTTTAAAGCGTATTAGTGAGGCATGTATATATACACTGTGTATTAGCTACTTCAGAATGTTATTTTAAAACTTACTTTTCTGAAAACAATAATATATATTGATTACATCATTTCGGACTATCTGACCAATGTGTGATGTAAAAGCCATTTAATAGTGTATTATCAATTATAGTAGATTACAGTGTCAAATAAAATATTTTCACATTAGAAAGTGTTCACTGGTACTGTACTTTAATATTCAATAATAATCATTTTGTCAAAAACTTAGTTTTTAGTATAGTTGAATCTCTGCCAGCTTCAACTAATTAATGTAGAATTTAATAGTGGCAAAGAAGCAAAAGTTAACCATAATTTGAAATATCTGTAACCTTGATATTAAATCAAATGTGATATCACTGCTCAAACAAACACTAACTTTGAACAGTATATCAGTGTTTCATTCATATATTTTTAAGAATTCTAATAATATTGGTGTTATGAGTGATTCCTTAATATAGGGTTGGGAATTATCGGAAGCTGGAATATGTTTTGTTAAATATATTTTATTAGGTATATATTTGTTTAAACAGTTATAATAGTGTTAGGACAAAGCATGGAAAAACTGCAAAATGGATATAAAGGGTATGACACTATACATCTTTAACTTAAAATAAAAACTATTAATACTAATGAACCATTTTAATTTGATTGATTGGCAATAAATTTAATCCTTCCTACAAGACATTTAAGTTTAGAAATAATTTGGCTTTTTACTGTTACATGAAAACTTTCTCTATGCTTAATTGCTTATTAAATATAAAATGTGTAATGGCCAAACTATCTTTATGGGTTTAAACACTAATTGAAACAAAACTATCTTGATAGAAATTAAAACAAGTTGAAATATCTACGGGAGGTCGGTGGGCCGTCTGTCGTTTATTCAAAACAGCTTGAATACATAAATATTTTTAAATTAAAAAGAAATAAAGAAACTTGAGTGTTAAGGTAGGCTTAAGATTAAGAAAAGGATATAATTATATTAAAAGTTTTTAAACTCGAACATTAATTTATAATAAACCTCTGGAAAACTGATACTCAGCATCACTATATGTATTATTATTAAAAATGCAGTTAATATTCATGCATGAAAATTTGAAATTTCAATTTTTCACGACTCGCGTAAAAATGCAAAACGGAAATTATAAATAATAGAAGATGGCTGAAAAAGCAGACCAATAAGTAAATTAATAAGGAAAAAAATAACTTCCGTTAGTTACAAAGGAAGTGCATAACCCATTTAACAGTGATTTAAATAATTTTTACACGTAATGATTTGGTTATTTTGAGCATCAAAAGGAAAAAGTTCAATATGCATTCAGTTGGGTAGAGCACATATAATACATTATCCAGCTTCTAGCTTAACAAGAAAAATCTCAATAGCTTTAATACATTTCTAAATTATGTACATTTTATATTTAATAGTTTGCAAATGGCTGCCAAGCATGAGTACTCGCCGGTGTGGTGTCTGTAAAATATACATCAAGGTAGGTGAACATAATGTGTCTTGTGCTGGCTGTTGTGAGAAATTATATCATCTAAGATGTGCTGGTTTAACTGAAACTGATTATGAGTTTCTGTCTGCTAACAAAAAGCCATTTCATTGTAATTCATGTATTGCTTTAAATAAGCAAAATAGGACAAATGATTCTCCATTAGTTGGAAGAGTGCACTCCTTTTCTGAGGGTGACCAGGTGAATTTGTGTGTTGCTGATATTCAGCTTGAATCAACTATGTCAAGCATGGAAATAGACAAGATAAATAGTAGGTTGGTGACTATTTTGGAAGAATTGAGATGCCTTTCACCAATTAAGAAGGATATTAAGGAGTTGAAGGACTCACTGAATTATTTCTCTGATACTTTTGATGACATTATGAAAAAACTTTCCTCATTTGAAGAAACTTTTATTGAAGTGAGAAAGGAAGTTCGCGCATGTGTTGCTGAGAATGATATACTTAAGAAAGAAAATTTAAGTCTCAGGGCCCAAACTGCTTCAGTGCAGCAGGAAGTACATGTTGTTGAACAATATTCTTACAATTCAAATTTACTGATTGATGGGGTCCCCGAGGTTCCTGCTGAGGATCTAGTTGATATTGTGCAAAAGATTGGTTGTAAACTAAAAGTTTCAATTGAAAAGCAGGACATTTCTGTTGCTCATCGGATTGGACCCAAGTCTGCAGCTATGAAAAGATCGCGTACCATAGTTGTGAAGTTTAACCGGAAACAAACAAAAGTTGACCTTCTTTTTCAAAAGAGGAAGCATTTCCAGAGGCTTTCTACTCAGGATGTTGGTGTTTGCAACGAAACTTATCCAATTTACTTGAACGACCATTTGTCACCATATTTTAGTGAGCTGTTCTGGAAGGCTAGATCTTTGAAGAAAACTAAGCAATTCAAGTATGTCTGGACTTCGAACGGTCTGATTTATGTTAGAAAAGATGATGGCTCTCAAGCTATTCCAATTAAGGCGGAGAGTGATTTAAAAAGGTTGTAATTGTTTTATTTTGATTTTCTTTTTGATATTTTTTTCTCTTTATATTGATATGTTTGATTTTGATTTTAATCCTTTACAGGATTTGGACTGTCAAAATGTCATATCTCCCAATAGTATTTTTCCCTTATTAAGTAATTCGTCTTTTAATATTATGCATTTAAATATTAGAAGTGTGGTGAAAAATTTTGATCAGTTACTTGTTTATTTGCAAACCTTTCAATTTCCGGTCCATATTATTATTTTAACTGAAGCTTGGTTATCTGGAGAAAAATTATTGAATATTTCTCTTCCTGGGTATGTTTTAATTACTGCATCTAGTGATTTAAATCGTGCGAGTGGAATTGCTGTTTTTGTAAGGACAACAGTGGTTCTGAAAACCCATTCACTTTCTTATATTACCTGTGACTCATTTTCTCTTGAAATTATTTTTCCACATGATATCTCATTATTCATTATTGCTGTGTATAGACCACAAGTGTTTTCTGATAATGTCTTTCTTTCACAACTCAACGATGAGTTATTTGCATTCCATGACAAGAAGTTACTGTTGTTGGGTGACTTCAATATAGATTTATTGGCAATTTCCCATACTGATACTGCATTGCATTATTTAGATGTTTTGTTTGATCATAAGCTGTTCCATCTTATTAATGTCCCTACTAGAATAACTTCGACCTCTTCAACTTGTATTGATCATGCTATTATACCCTTTGAGGCTCGGAGGTTTTTTAGATCTTTTGTTTTGGATTCTGCAATTACGGACCATTTTCCACTTCTGGTCAGTTTCTCTTCTAGTTATTGTGGTCCAACTTCTTCTTTGTCTTCATGTACTCAAATTAATAATCAGTTGGTTGCTGATAAGTTTGAACTTTTTGATGTTTCTTATTTAGATATTAATATTCCTATTGATTTATCTTATCAGAGATTTGTCTCTTCTATTCAATTGGTGATTAGTCAATCAAGCACTTTAATTACATCTAAGAAATATAGGAAGCTAAAACCTTGGATTACAAATGAAATAATAGGTTTAATAAAAAAACGTGATAGGTTAGCAAATAGATCTCGAAAAAATCCTTTAAATCTGTCTTTAAAGCAGAAGTATAAGAAGTTTCGAAATCTTGTAGTTACGAAGATTCGAAGTCAGAAGATTTATTACTTTTCTTTTCAGTTTTCTAAAAGTAGTAATTTAAGACAAAGATGGTCTTTGGTTAATGATTTGATTGGTTCTAAAACCAAACAAAGCATTTTGTCTTCCTTACCTGATTTACCTATGGTTTTTAATGACTATTTTATTAATTGTTGTGCCACTTTGTTTCCTGATACTAGTATAAGTTTAAATTCTTTTAGCTATGTAAATTCAAGTTGTATGTTTCTATATCCGCCTTCTGTCACTGAAATTCGGTCTTATATTCTTTTACTTAAGGATTGTTGTCCTGGATGGGATGGTATCAGGTCTGCTTTTGTTAAGAAACATGTTGATTTTTTCTCTGTTTTCTTGGCAAAATTAATTGAAATATCTTTTATTCAGGGCAAATTTCCAAATTTACTAAAGCTTGTTACTGTCATTCCGATATTTAAAGGTGGTGATAGGGAAAATGTTGAAAATTATAGGCCTATTTCTTTGTTATGTACCTTTTCAAAACTTTTTGAATCTGCCATGAAATATAGGCTTGTGGCTTTTTTAACAAAACATAATTTTTTTCATACAATGCAATTTGGTTTCCGTTGTGGTAAAAGTACTGAGCAAGCAATTGGTGTGCTTGTCTCCCATATTGCCCAAACAATGGATCAACAGATGTGTCCTTTAGTTATTTTCTTTGATTTGAAAAAAGCATTTGATTCTGTTTCTCATACTCTTTTACTTGCTAAGCTTGAGCACTGTGGAATTAGGGGTGTTGTTTTAGATTGGTTTCGTTCTTACTTGTTAAATAGAAGGCAGTTTGTTAGGATTAAAGAAAACAAATCTTCGGAGGCTTTTGTTAAATTTGGTGTTCCTCAAGGTTCGATTCTTGGGCCGATCCTTTTTTTGATTTATATAAATGATATTTTCTATTTGCCTCTGAAAGGTAGGCTCATTGGTTATGCTGATGATCTAGCATTGATTTACTCAAATTCTGATTCTGAAAATGTAAGTGATGCTGAGTCTGATTTGGGAATCCTTCGGAAGTGGTTTGATGCAAATTTGCTTATTGTTAATGCGAAGAAAACTTTCTGTATGAGATTTGGATTTACCAAACCATATTTTAATTTGAATTATCTTAAATATCATGAGTTTAATTGTTCCAAAAGAAATTGTAACTGCCCATGTTTTCATTTTGTTAATTCTTTTAAGTATCTCGGTGTAATTTTAGATTCTCGGTTAGCCTGGGCCGAGCATATTTTGAGTATTACTAAGAAGCTGCAGTTCATTAGTTTATACTTACGAGAGTTGAAACATTATTTACCTATACATTTTTTAAGTATTGTTTTTAATAGTTTATTCCAATCTGTGTTACAATATTGTTTGATTGTTTGGGGTGGTGCATACAAATCTCACCTGCTTCGGATAAAAAATTTGCATTCTAAAGTTATTTATAATATTTTCCGTGATAAAAATTGTATAATTAATTTTAAAATTTTGTCTTTTCAACAATTGTATATGTATAAACTTGGTTGTTTTTGTTTAAAAAATTTAAATAATTTTCCTAAAAAACAAATTGATTACACTACGCGATCTTCTCTTTGCTCAAGTTTTGAAATTCCTAATACAAAATATACATTTGTTTCATCAATTTCCTTTAATTTCTAAACACTTAATTAATTTTTTACCCTCCTATATAATTTGTGAACCAAATTTGGTTAAAAATAAGAAACAATTGAAAAAATGGCTTTTGTTTTCAGATATGTACAAAGATTTTTCTTTCTTACTTTAAATATTTTTATATTGTCTGTTATTTGTTTCCTCATGCTTTTGGATTTTTGAATTTTTGAATCTTTCTTATTACGAGCAATTTGCTCCTTAGAAAGATTTTTCTAAATTTATTGTACAGAGTTGGAAAATAAATTATTATTATTATTATAATAGTTAGTTATTTTAGTCGAGTTGTCTCCAGTGGTAAGTTTGAAGGCTCGCACCGTTGAAAATGGGGTTTCATTCCCACGTGATGGGCAGAGTACAAATAACCCAGCGTGTAGCTGGAAGAATATTCAAATACTACTATTCAGCCAAAAAACAGTAGCCCAACATTTGGTGGTGGGTACCACCGAATGCCTTTTTTTATTTACCAGCTCAAGATAATGCTGTTCGCAGATAGATCTTGAGTAGCGTTGGTAGAATACCTGAAAAGAAACAAAAACAATAAAAATAGCTTTAATTCATTACTAAAGTATGTGAAAAGTATATCCACAAACTTACCACCATTGAACACTACATTATTTCAAATGTAGATTGTTATGTGTTATAAATATGAAGGTCAATCACACTATTAAGGCTTTTCACGTGAGTAATCATGTTTGTATTAAGTAATTTATGTGGACCGTCACCGCATTTTTCAGTTGCTATTTTTTAATTAATGCACAAGATTTCGCCTCAGTTATATGCAACATTTTGAAATTATGCCCATAATATATTGCTACACATTTTTCGACTTTAATAGCATTTTTATGTTATAGAAACATTACACACGAAGTTTGAACTACATATTATTACATTCGCTTAATCAATACAATTTTATAAAAGTTGCCTTAAAAGTAGACACAAGTAACTGCCCCCCTTCTAGTACAACGGTATGTCTACGGATTTACAACGCTAAAATCAGGGGTTCGATTCCCCTCGGTGAGCTCAGCAGAAAGCCCGATGTGGCTTTGTTATAAGGAAACACACACATAAGTAACTCCTTACCTTTTCTGAAACTAAAAACTAAAGAACTACTGTTTATCGAAAACTAACCAAAATAAACAATTACAGTATACTTCAAACCTTAGCATTCAGAATTGTTTTGTTTTTGGAATTTCGCACAAAGCTACTCGAGGGCTATCTGTGCTAGCCGTCCCTAATTTAGCAGTGCAAGACTAGAGGGAAGGCAGCTAGTCATCACCACCCACCGCCAACTCTTGGGCTACTCTTTTACCAACGAATAGTGGGATTGACCGTCACATTTTACACCCCCACGGCTGGGAGGGCGAGCATGTTTAGCGCGACGCGGGCGCGAACCCGCGACCCTCGGATTACGAGTGCACGCCTTAACGAGCTCGGCCATGCCAGGCCAACATTCAGAATAAGATTATAAATCGGAATTGTTGTTTGTAAAGTAGTACAATAAAAAATTGAAAAGCTTCAACTTAAGTCTTTAAATTGTCTTAAACAATTTAATTAATAATTATAATCCAGATATTATGCTTACTATTATCCTGTACTTTTAGTTTATTCACAAAATCACTAAGTATTAGTTCTCCGCAAGGATAGTGGTAAGCATACGGATTTAAAATGCTAAAATCAGTGGTTTTATTCCTGTTGCTGAACGCAACAGCCCGCCAAAAAAGGCTTTAAAAAACACACATTAGTTGTTTTAAATGCGGCTTGTATAGCATAGTTTTAAAGAGTATTAGAAAGCTAAATTTTATGAGATTTATGCAATTTAGGCATAATAACAGATAATTACGAATCATATAATAATCTGTTTTAAATTCAAACTTGGAGACTTCTAGGATTGCATTAAGAACGTTTTAACATTATTCAATAACTGAAAGTAACTTCTAGAATTAATTTCACTGATATTTATTTGTGTGTAAAATCGGTTACAAGTAAATATACAATTACGACCTGCTTTATCGATTGGTACCTTCACGAAATGATTTTAGATAAGAACTAATAGAAATGTATATAAGTGTGTTAAAAACTATTTTATTAAAATATAATTAAAAACAAAAATATCATTTTAGCGTAAATGTTGGGATTGTCCAGTAGTATAATAACCTAGCTTTTCCAGAAAGCTATTTTAAGTTCTCACATGTGATAGTTTGTTAACATTCTATATTCTTTACTTTTCTTCAATATTTTACATAAAATAAAGTTTTATTATTTTTAGTTTACAATATGTTTACGAATGTTATTTAAAGGTTAACTAAATTCTCGGATTATATATATTTTTTTCTAAATTTTTATAATAATAAAATAAATGACCCATTAAAGTCTCTCACGGTTAAGTGTCAGTTGCAAATATTTTTAACAGATATATATTTGAATGGAAGTATGTATTGCACTAGGAATTTCTAAATCATCAGATACTTTATGTACAACTTTAAAAACGATTCTTAACTTAGTTATTTATATTCAAATTAAATGTAATTAAATTTACTAATAATAATTTAGTGTAACTGTACTGAAAATAAAAGTTATGAAGGTAGCCAAAGCTCGTATTTTATAAATTTAACATAGCCATGCGACTGCCATTTCAGATAATAGAATATAAACATGATCTGGTTCATTCGAGCTGTATTGGTTAGTTGTTGGGAGAAAGATGTGGTAATATTACCAAGAACATTAGCCGGGAGTACTTTAATAAAGTTTTTTTTTAATAGAATACTGTTATTCTAACTTTAACATCTGTCATATATGAGTTCGTTAAAGTTTGACTAACTTTGATAAGGTAAAAGGGCTATACCATGGATAATATATATTACTTACCATCCGGAGTGGTACATTTTGATAACGTGATGAGTTTATTTCTGTTCCAGCTAGCAACCTTTCCACAACTGGTTAAAGACACTGGAATGTGGCGTGAATATAAAACGTTTTACGCTTGAGCACCTTTTTCTCTTTTCTTCTTTCAGATAATAGATGAAGTATGTGCAATTGAGTTGAAATCTGACAGACTGAGTAACCTTACTGCTATAGGGGCTCTAAAGTGATATACAAGCTTAAAATACACTACTTGGCCAAAAGTATGTGGATACCCCTTCTAATTAGTGGGTTTGGCTAGTTCAGCTACATCCATTGCTAACAGATACATAAAATCAAACATACAGCCATGCAATATACATAAACAAATATTGGCAGTAGAATGGGTAGTAATGAAGAGCTCAGTGACTTTAAACATGTTACTGTCATAGGATGCCGCCTTTCCAACAAGTCAGTTCGTCAAATTTCTGCCTTGCTAGAGCTGCCTCGGTCAACTGTAATTGTTGTTATTGTGAACTGAAAAGTCTAGAAGCAACAACAGCTCAGCTACGAAGTGGTAGGCCACACAAGCTCACAGAACGAGATGTAGCGCGTAAAAATCGTCTGTCCACAGTTGCAATACTCACTACCGAGTTCCAACCTGCCTCTGGAAGCAATGTCAGCATAAAAACTGTTCATTGGCAGCTTCATGAAATAAGTTTCCATGGCCGAGCAGCCGCACACAAGCCTATGATAACCATGTGCAATGCCAAGCGTCAGCTGGTGTGGTGTAAAGCACACCGCCACTGGACCCTGGAGCAGTAAAAACGCGTTTTCTGTAGTGATGAGTCGCACTTCACTGTCTGGCTGGCTGACAGACGAATCTGGTTTTGGCGAACGCCAGGAGAATGCTACCTGCTTAAATGCATAATGCCAACTGTAAAGTTTTGTGAAGGAGGAACAATTGTCTGGAGTTGTTTTTATTAGTTTAGGCTAGGCTTTTGAGTTCCAGTGAAGGAAATCCTTAATGCTACAGCATACAATGATATTCTAGAGAATTGTGTGCTTTCAACTTTGTGGCAACCGTTTGGAGGAAGACCCTTTTTTGCTTCAGCATAACAATGCTCCTGTGCACAAAGCGAGGCCCGTAAAGATATGGTTTGCCGAGGTTGGTGTTAGAAGAACTTGACTGGCCAGCGCAGAGTCCTAACCTCAACCCTATCAAACATCTTTGGGTTGAGTTCGAACGCCGACTGCGAGCCAGGTCTTCTCACCTGATATCAGTGCTCTACCTCATTAATATTATTGTGGCTGAATAAGAGCGAATCCGCAGCCATGTTCCAAAATATGGGTGAAAAGCCTCCCCAGAGCAGTGAAAGCTGTTATAGCAACAAAGGGTGGGACCAACTTCATATTAATGCCCATGTGCTTAGAATGAGACGTTCAACAAACACATATGGGTATGATGGTCGGGTGTCGACATACTTTCGGCCATGTAGTGTATATTTCTGCCTGTTTTAGTTATGTAGAAATTTTTTAAAAAATGTATGTTATTCAGTTTTCCAGTTGTAATTTTGACCACACGTGGTTCACAAAGGCGTATGTCACTGGAATTGTCTTGTTCTAGTCACTTTGTTTATTTGTTTTCCATAATAAATAATATTTATTCTGGCCCAGAGAATATTGCAGTAACGTATTACATTCGGATTGAAAAAAATACCACTGTAATATTCTTTACTTACTGAGTTAACATTGCCTCAATGATGCAGCCGACCAATGTTGTGAGAGAGCAACGACTGCAACGCGATGCTTTGGATTTGAGAAAGAAAGCGAGTTTACGTGTTGAATTCAAGCGCGCTTTCTTGGGCTGTTTCTTTTAGAATATTGCCAAGTGAAGGTATATGAAGATTACCGTGTTTAATGATATATATGTATCTTGCGAAAAAGAAAGCTATTGAATTAAACACAGATTAATACAAGAAACTACATTATCTTTTTGTTTGTTGAAAAATAAAGATTGTTTTCATTTTAACAATTTGTCTAGTTTCATACTTGACGATGTAGAAATTTCTAGTACAACATTTTTTTTTTATTAACGAAAGTTTTTATGTTGAAGTATTTACAGCCGACATTCAGTTACACGTTAGAAGTCTTAGTAATTCCCTTATTACGTCAGTTCCACAGCAGTTCAACAGTAAGCTTAAGGACCGACTTATAACGTTAAAACTGGGAGCACAGTTGTCCGCTTTGCACTTAAAAATACAAAAAAACAAACCCATATTGTATAATAACTATTTCTATATTAAGATTACATAACAATATAAAAATCTGTGCGCATGTGTATATCAAATAATGATAAACGTTGTGTCATAAAAGTTCTGTTATGGTGTGACCGTCTTTTACAGGCAGACGAAGCAAGGTTATAGTTAATTATAGCTGTCATAAGAAATTAGTGACAGGCTATTATGTTATAACACTGCATTATTTGTCCATTTTCTTAGAGATTTTGAAGAATTAGTAGAAGGTATATTCACCATATTTAATGCCAACGACGAATTTCGATGAATTCTGTCGTATAAGGTAACGATTGTATTACTATTATAGACACTCTTCTTGAAATTCCCGAAAAGAATAGATGAATAATGCAGTGTTAAAACATTGTAATAAGTTTAAAATTAATTAGTGTAAACTGTATTGCTGAAAATCACAATAATACGATGCACCCCAGAATCAAACTTTCAACTAACTAACCTCTTGTTAGTCCAAAATATGAAACCACTGACCTATTGCTTTTTTGTGTTTGAACCGATTCCTTATTTATTGATATATTTACTATACCATTCAATTATTAATGTTATTTGCATTTAAGAAAGAAATAACGTCCTCACCGAAATTACTTTATTATTTTTTGAGTTTTCGTAGTGAGTAAAACAAAAATTCGTAATTAATTCACAATTCCGTAATGTATTTTTCAAATTGTGGGTTAACACGTGCAACAAGATTTAAATTAATCGTTTGTTTTTGGATTTTGTGCAAAGCTGCACGAGAGCTATCTGCGCTAGACGTCTCTAATTTAGCATGTCTGCAAGTGTCATTGTAAAAAGTTTGAATCCCATGTTTTTCTTTCTTCTGTTTATTTTTTTATTACACGATAACTCAAAAACCAAAACAAATGTGTCGCGATTTTATAAATATTATTAATAATCAGAAGTAATTCAAAACATCATTCTAGTGAAAACGATGGCATCATTACCCCTGGAAGCTAGCTTTCTTACAACTAGAGGAATGCCTTTAAAAACTAAAGTACAGGATGAAACAGAAATTGCTAGGAATTAGATAAGCAATAAATATTACAGCTATAACCTCATTGCATTTAAATCTTGATTATAAATACAACCTTCCTATGCGTATAAAACACTACATACAAAATGACAAGGAAATAAGAAAATAACCATGTAAGTATGGTTGATATCAACCCTTCAGAAACAATACAAAGAAGACAGTAGAGGATGGCATTTGGATCATTCCTACATAACAGTACAAAAATAATTAATATATGCTGTATATAACCGTTCAACCCTTGTTGAGTTTCATTTATTTTTTTTTGTCTAACATCCTGCTACATTGTGTCTACTTCTTTCTTGAATTGTTTCTGAAAGTTTGACATTACCCATCCTTGTATTTACTTCCTTGTTTTAAAAATATTTTCTTTATTTTATACTATTTTAATACACAATCAAATTTAAGAACCGGAAGAACAAAGATATGCGTAATTTAACAATTAATTTTGCAGTTTTTGATATATCGATTTAAATATAATAGTATTGTCTGTTGTATATACACGTAACTACTTTACAGAGTGTGGATTTAACTTCACCAAAATTGGTATGGAGGATCATTAGGTCCACGCAAAGTTACGATTGTTTGTTTGTTTGTTTTTGAATTTCGCACATAGCTACTCGAGGGCTATTTGCGCTAGCCGTCCATAATTTTGCAGTATAAGACTAGAGGGAAGGCAGCTAGTCATCACCACCCACTGCCAACTCTTGGGCTACTCTTTTGCCAACGAATAGTGGGATTGACCGTTACATTATAACGCCCCCACGGCTGAAAGGGCGAGCATGTTTGCCGCGACTCTGATGCGAACCTGCAATCCTCAGGTTACAAGTCTTAACACGCTTGGCCATGCCGGGCCGCAAGGTTACAAATTTTTAATTTTGCGTTTTGCGGTTTTTACTATAATTTCACGCACCACTCCACCTCCGTTGATGAATCTTCACCAAATTTGGCACGAGGAGTTGTTGGGTCCATGTGAAAATACTATCAAATTTGCGTGTGTTTTGTATTTTGCAGTTTTTATGGGCATTTTTTTAAAATTACATATAAGGGAAGCAACTGTTCATATCTTAAGAACACTTTTCATTAATCACGAAAATATATAACTCCCGCCAGGGGACGCGTACTTCAGTTACTTTGAAATTTCGAATTGTTGTCTAAGATCTTTGTCAAGCTATTGTTATATGCGTATGTATATTGTTATTATTGTTACGCTTTAAACATTGTCGTGATTATTGTATCTTAGCAACACTTCCTCTGTATTCTACGCTAGTCTATTTTGGATCATACTTTACATTAGGTTTTTGAAAATGCAATAGGTGAAACATTCTGTGGAAATTAATCAAAATATGAAGAGAACTGTTTTTCCCTTCAAAATTTAATATCCCATTTTGTCGGAAATGTTCAATAAGCCACTTGGAAAACGGAACTTTATCTCATGGAAGACTCGGATTTAAGTTCAAATGAAAGTTCAAAGTCTATAAAACGCAAAGATAAAAGAAAAGTATGTTGCAAGTCAAAGAGATATAAAGATAAGAAAAATTATGATAAATGTGAAAATTCCAATGATTCGGTAAATACCGAACAGTCATCGCATTGTGAAGACTGTAACAATTTGTACCCCGAATTTCCTGAGTTTACACATCTGGAATGTCATGCTTTCAAAAGATGGTTTACGAGGTATGCGATAATTTAAGAGCGATGTCATTTTATTGTACATGACAAACATATGTTTTCTAATACTTTTTAAAGCACAATTGTTTTACAAAATAATATAAAAATGACAATTTTATTATTTAACTTCAACGTAAAAATGTTTGTAAATAGTGTAATTGATTTATTTACTGTGTACAGCATTTCCCATTATTTATTGCACATATAATCTTCGCATAAATGATATAATTATGGTTATTATACGTTATAACGACTAAATTAACTAAAGTTGCCGAAACTAAAATACGTGAAAAACAAAAACAGATGTATAACACGTATGATGAATACAAGTTCATTCTGAAACTAGAAAAGCTGTTGAAAAATTGAACAAAGAGGTAGTAAACTCTATTGTACTTATACATTCATTCTGCTTACAACAAATGTTTCTGGCAAGTGTCCTTTGTCAGGAATATTTTATATATTAGTCTCTTAATAAAACATGTATAAGAAATAATTAAAATCAAACTTCAGAAAAAAATTGTTTGTTAGATGTTAAAGTGCATTTTATTACGCTAATGTGAGCCCCCCGCTAGTACAGCGGTATGTCTCCGGATTTACAATGCTAAAATCAGGGGTTCAATTCTCCTCGGTGGGCTGAGCAGATAGCCCTTTGTGGCTTTACTATACGAAAAACACCTACACACACGTTAATGTGGTATCAAAGGTAACATTATTACGTTTCGCCATGTTACTGTTTCATCGTCACCTGGTGATGTTTAATGTAGCCTTTGCTTTTTAATGTGTTTATTGCACGAATTGCTTATACTTTATTTGAATTCCTACTTTTAATAGTGATTACTTATGTAAGTAAATAAATTGTTGGACTAAATCTTTTCTGATACTTTAAAATATTTGCTTGAATGAGATAGGTTTGTAATTTATATACTACACAATCCAGCAACTTCTTAGAAAAGAAAATGTAGGAAACTCCAAGGGTACTTATGTCTAAACCGTCAAGACCGCCATCAAAAACATGCTTGCTCTTTCAGCCGTGGAGGCGGTATAATGTTACGGTCAGTCTTACTATTCATTGATAAAAGGGTAGCTTAAGAGTTGACGGTGGATGATGATGACTAGCTGCCTTTCCTTTAGTCTTACTATACTAAATTAGAGATGGCTAGCACAAATAGCCCTCGTTTAGCTTTGCGCGAAAATTCAAAAGTCCAGTTTATAAATATTGATTTACGTTTTTGCAGTGTGAGAGGACTCGTGAAAAATAGTATCCTCGTAATTGAATGGTGTAAGGGTGGCATGTCTTGGCTACTTCAACATACTACCTTAAATTCCTATAAACAGAAGCTTGTGAGCAGGTTTCCTCAGAGCTTTTCGACTTTTTAGTTGTAGTTAAAGTCATCTGAGCACCAATGTTGTTACGTTCTCAGCAAGTGTTGTAGATATTATGTTTGGTACTGGTATTTGGGTTTAGTGTCCCATAGTTGTTTGTTTATTTGTTGGTAAGCAGAAAACTACACAATGGGTTATCAGTACTGTACCACCACGAGAACTGAGAATCGGTTTTTATCAGTGTAAAAACTTATAGTTGTTACAGAGCCACTGGAAAGCTATTGTCCGTAAAATTGTAGCATTGCTACCGTGTTGAGGGTATTACAGTTTATAATATAAAAACGACCATATAAATGCCTAACAACCCTGGAATCGTAAACTGATGCATCAGTAAATGCATATTTATCACCTTTCGTCCCTACATTTTTAATGTTTAATTATCCACTTTTTTTACCAGAATATTTTTCAGTAAACGTTTTATTCAAAATGATTTAGGGTGTGTGCCATTTGTCCAAACTCAATCAAGAAGTTATGATCCGAGGACTTTCTGGTCAAAATAATATAATCATCAAGCAGTTTTGTCCTTTTTAAAAAATTTAAGGCTGTGAGGCATACTCCTGAAGGTTACACATAACTCTTATAACTCTTTGAACTTTTCAAGAGATGTTATATTGTACATTAATCTTCTTAAATTCTCAAATCTAAAAATTATTATTTAACTTTCCAATGAAGGAATGTCAACTATATCTTATATCAAAATAATGTAACATTTAAGTCTACCAGAGTAGTCATGATGACCTTAATTCTAAAATATCTTGCTGAGACTCTTTAAGCTGTTTTCATTTTAGTAACAAAGACCGTGAAAGCACAAAGTTTCAAAATGGTCTACGCTATATCATCTAAACTGAAACACATCCTTCTTATTTTAGATTTTCTCCAACCACTTCTATTGCTTGCTGAGAGTAAACAGATTAATAATTCCACACGCCTCTCATCCCTGCCCTTTCCAATAGCAAAAACGAATAGTCAAAATCAGTTCCTTCGGTCTCACTGGGCAAGACCTCTATTCCGTCTCAGTCTCTCTCATTTAACTCACGTCCTTCTAATAGAAACTTGTCCCTTTGAACTCAGGTAATGCCCATTGAAATAAAAAAAAACGTTTATAAAGAAAGATAAAGGTAATCCCAAGTCCAAATATTGTGCTTCTCTTCTAGGTCTCCTGAAAAATATTGATGAATACAGCTATACTGGTACAGTGAAAATGTCGAAATTTTCATCCCAAGTTTGGTTAAATCAAAACTTTAATTGGTTCTTTCATACTTTCTTATGGGTATTTCCTTACTAGGCACTTTCCTTAAAACTGCAAATAATATAAACATAAAGTGGAGTTTTTATAATGAATCAGTTCATTGGAGGATATAACTGCTGGTTGAGCAGTCTGTTACTCTCTGTGAAAATACCATTCACTATATCTCTGAAAGTCATTACCATTCTTGGCTCTATTAGTTAAACCATCACATTATGC
Source organism: Carcinoscorpius rotundicauda (assembly GCA_011833715.1). Lineage (NCBI taxonomy): Eukaryota > Metazoa > Arthropoda > Merostomata > Xiphosura > Limulidae > Carcinoscorpius > Carcinoscorpius rotundicauda. The sequence goes on from CM022393.1 coordinate 109,546,142, forward strand.
TCTCTTTATCTCTCTTCATAAGCGGTTCAGCGGCATAGCCAGATGGGTTAAGGAGTTCAACTCGTAATTTGAGGGTCGCGAGTTCGAATCCCCCTCATACCAAACATGCACGCCTTTTCAGCCGTGAATGCGTTATAATGTGACGGTCAGTTGGTAAAAGAGTAGCCCAAGAGTTGGTGGTGGGTGGTGATGACTAGCTGCATTCCCTCTAGTCTTACACTGCTAAATTAGGGACGGCTAGCGCAGATAGCCCTTGCGTAGCTTTGAGCGAAATCTCAAAAACAAACTCTTCATGAGAGTAAATTAATCAAACAGACATTGATGATTTTATCACGTAATTGTTGTCTGCATTTGACACACAGCAAGAATAAATTGAATACAATCTGTTTTAGGGTAATGAAAGTATTGATGAAGAGGCTGATCTATGTAGTACTTGTTCTATCATTTCAGCCATTTGATTCTTCATTACTGCGGAATATATCTATTCTCTCCCTCCCTCCCTTACTGTTATATATGTGATCATTTGTAAATATATTTTTTCTCGAAAAGTGAACAATGATTCACGAGGTAGTTATAATTTTCCAAATATTTTCGGGACAAGTTTGTTTCATTTAATGTTACTCAACTCATATACCAAAGTGAAATTTAGATAAGGCTAAATGGATCTTCTTGGGTTATTTTCTAGTCTTATTCTCAATTTCGTTCGTGTGAATATGTCCTCTGTAAGTGCTTGTATGCATGGAAGCAGTAAGTGTTTATAATATACTAACATATGTGTATATCATTTCTTAAGCCTCGTTACATCTTTCATGATGATTTTTAAAGAGACACAGCGGGATTAGAAATGAGCGTGGGATATCTATCGCAAATATCCCAATTATTTTACGAAGCATAAGAACGTTTAGAAGTTTCATGCCAATCCTCAACAGGTAAGGTGTTAAAATTAGGAAGACTCTTTAATTGAATTCATTTCTAGCATCTCTAGTTCCGTCGGTTACAAAGTAGTTTAGGATATGGCTATAAAGATGAATGGGAAGTATTAATTTCATTCCCTTTCAGTCTTGAAAACAATTGGCCAAAAGTTGGAGATATAAAGAATAGTACCAATACTTTTGGCGAATGTCTCTTTTACTACTCAAGATGTGTTCCCATACCTGTCTCACCATCAAGACATAGAACAAAAGAACTACGCCTTTGTTTAGTTTGGTTGTTTTTATACTACAATCAATTATTCACTCTGATAGAATTAAAACCCACTCTTCATTGTAGCAGATCACACTCACAACAAGATGCACCGTATTTTTTCTACATATCTTGGACTTAGTCGAATTCTTTCTAACTTATCAAGCAGAAAATAAAGTTTCCTGGATTATAGCATCTGGCTAATACCATTCATTTTCTTAAACTTTAGAAGAATCAAAAGATTCCTTCTAATTGGAGATCTATTCCTCTGATCAGCTGTTTGTGTACAGTTTTAGAGAAGATACTTAATGCACGTCTTGTTTGATTCATAAGGTCAAACATCTTCTTTTCAACAATCATTGTGGTTTCTTTAGACAGTAACCTAACGTAGACTACCTTATTTGGTAATAAACATCAATCAGAGATGTCTTCTTGACAGGAGCACCTCGTTTCTGTTTTTATTCCCTTGTCATGACTTATGACACGACGTAAAGATTGTACATATTACAGGATCTAGATATTCTATTCATATTTACTTGTAACATTTTGACAAAGAAGTAATTCCAGGTTGTATGAGATCAATACTATTCCGATCCTTTACACAAGAACTAAGTGAACCTTATAGTTGTGTCTTGATTGTTGAATACTTTGACATAAAGATAAATGTCATCAATGAAAAGCGTTATTCTACAACTGCGAATAACCTTTGTGTCAGTTGCTTTTAAATTTTCTGTGAGCAATTGAATGTGAGATACATTGAGCAGTATTTCCAAACTGCTCTCAATAAATTGTTTGAGTAGATCACTGTAAATTATTTCCATCTTTTCCATTTAAAGCTATTTGCATGCATTTATCTCATTAGAGATGATTGTATCCTAATCAAAAGCACCAAATGGGAGGTATATAACTTCCAATTGTAGATGAGTTAAAGCTATTATTTTTCAATTGTAAACTGGGGATAATTGAACAGGCTGTCTGGATATTCTTCGCATCTTTTATTTCACCACTTGGGAATTAGATAAATGTTTTATGCTTAAGGTACATCATGTCTCCAATTAGTTTTAAATCTTGATTTTAGGTATCTCGTCTATTTCTGAGTCAGAGATTTTTGCATTGAAGACGTTACACTCTGTGCGTCATCATGGGCTTAGAGTCATGAGTTTAAAAACACATTTCTATGTACTTTCACATTACCCCAGGCGTTTTTATCTAAGAATATTGTTTTTTGAAAAGTTCCAACGACTATCTCAGTGTTCAACATAGATGCTTCCATGCCTAAGTGGAATATGCTTTTTTAAAAATGAATATTCTGTTATTCTTAATTTAGATTTTTGCATTCAGATATATGTAACTATCTTGGATCTGGAATTATATTATGTTGCTCAGTTTGGTGATCAACTCATTCCGCCATGGCTCGCCATCATCTTTTAGTAGATTTTTAATTGAGTTACTTGAATATGTTGGCTACTCTTGCCTTTAATTTCTGACTTCTACTTATCAACTTCTTTTGAGTCATCATTCTTTTCCTATGTTAATAGGTGCACATTTCTCACTAACTTCTATCGCTAGTAAATTTTTCTGTATTTCTCTTGGTCTTAAAACGTAAGGGAATAATCTTCTCCACAATGCTATAAAATTAATATTTCCTGGTGTTCTGTGTGACACTCAATTTACAGAAACCAACATATTATTTTTATGCCGACACTATGACACAAAACAGCAGGATAATTTTGAAAATGTTTTTGCTTATGGTGTCCCATTGACATTAAATAACGACAAGTCTCTCAAGAACGACCATATTTTCAATGTTTATGGACTATAGGCCTTTTTGATACTGTTTATTTCTATCAATCTTCTTTGTAAACATGCATAATTTAAAATGCCTTTTGTTTCTATTTTTTACATTTTGCTATTATTTTAAGTTTTATATTCAGTTGTTTTATGTATAAAAACACAAATAACTTAAAATCGTTTTAATAAAGAAAACCCGTATGGCTTTTGATCATTGATTACCTAAACAGTAATATTAAAAGGGAAGAGCATGTCCTAGCAGTAACTTGTGAGACTATTAATATACAGGTCCGTTGTTAACATACACACATATCTCCTTGACTGCGACAGAAGGGGATAATAAAACAATTCAATCATAGAAGCCAAGAGTGATCAGTATGTGTTTTATACACGCTGCCTTCCATTCAAGTTTTGATTTGACTAGGTGTAGATAGCCAGTGTAGATTTTATGGGAATATTATACAACAAAGAGAAAAATTCTACTTAACTTAATAACTTTGCAAAATTACGTAAACTTACTCTTGAAAATGTATTCATTCTTTCAAACGTTTTCAAAATATTTTATTTATGAAACAACAAATTGTCAGACAATTAATGGAATGATTTATTTTTGTGAAACATACTCTCCGTTTTGACAGAACCTTAGTCTGTGTTCAGGTAACAATAATAAATTATTAATAATATTAGTATTTACTTAAAAATTTAAACACTTTATTATGGTGACAAATCGTTGTTAGCTAATTTGTTATTCTATTAATATAATATGCTTCCACACGCAAGTATCTTTTATGTAATCGATACTTTTAGAAATAGAAAGAGACATAATTTACATAAAAACACTAAAATTTTAAGTTGTTAAAACAATTCTCTTCTTAATAGCCAATTATTTTCCTTATAGGTATGATAGAGATAGAGATGGTTTCCTCGACTTAAATGACTTTAAAGCATTATTAGAACAACTAAGAGTAATCGCTACTAACCAGCAAGCTAAATATATTTTCAATAAGGCTGACAAAGATGGTAATCATAAACTAAGCTTTAATGAGGTAAGGTTTGAAATGGAGACAGAATGTTATACTTAATACTACTATAAAAATGTATATATATACAAGGTGGAATAACTAAGTTAACTGGGTTTTGGCTTGGCAATAATTATTGTACTATATTTTTAGATATAAAATAATCCACATTATAACATGATTATTTTGAAAACAAAGAGATGGAAAAAGAAAAATACGTAATTTGAACATTATAGAATATATAATTTTGTCAAATAGATATTACTCTGGTTATTAAGTATAATAATGTGTTAATTTAAAAGTGTAAGAAGTTTCTTCGTTTTGTGTAGAGTTGGAGAAGAAAAATAAATTGGTACTGTCATGAACTAAGCAACTGGTTTAACTGCAAGAGAAACTTTAAAGGTGTTTATATTTCTAATTCAGCAAAGGCTAGAAAGAACAATTCAAATAACATTTCAATTGCATTTATCAGGCTTTTTAACTTGACATTTTTGAATATACGTGTTTCCATTTTCTAGTTATCACGTTCATGATGCACAACTAGCTAACAATTAAAAGTCCCCACCGTCGTTTGTCTTAGAAATAGCATTGTTCTCACGGCCGTGAACATGAAGGACTCAAGGTGTTATTTAGATAGTTAATTTATGAAATAGGTTTTATTTTACATTATTGTGAAGAAGGTTTTATTCCCTCCTGACAGGGTAAACACCAATAGTTACGTTATATACAGAACTTGGTGTGTAGGTTAAAGTATCTTAAGAAGACGTAAAACAGATTGCATCTGTTACACTTTATTCTTGCTTTAGAAGGTTAGTTGTTTCATCATATGGTTTCTGTACTTATGTATTGTTATTAAATTCACACAACTCTAGTAGTATATATTTTAGTCTATCTCCTGCAAAATCTATAAACTCTTCGTTCATGTTTCATGTCACTACTACATCATCATTCTAAAATGACACTTTTGATTCTCGATGGCTATATTCACTATCATATTGAGATAAATTGTTCTGAATCAGTTTTGAATATTATGAAAAGGTTTTCATGTGATTTTTTTTTCTGGTATTAAGTTTGTGTGGTTAACTTAGATTCAGAAGTTTGTTTCCTCATACATGAACATTAAAATCTTTTGAAATGTTGGTCTTGATTGATGATGTTTAATAATAAGAAAGAAATAACCACTAATAATAATTATATAGGTAAATCATTGTGACATAAGGGTTAAACATTGGTGACGAATTGAATAATGGGAACTTCTTACATATTTCTTTTTTTTCTTGAGAAACACGACAGACAAGTAACAGAATATCTCAAGAATGCCATCTCCCACTAAATCGTTATTAGAACACTGATACCTCGTGATATACTAGATTTAAAATATCTGTTTTTAAGTGACTGCTGGTTACTTTAAGTATAAGCAACTATAATATAGTTTGTTTTGTTAAACATGTTACTTTGAATGTTTATGAAACAATACATATGATGTTTTCATTTTTAAATTAAACATTATTAGATAAGTCTTTCGAATTAGATACACTGAGTTGAGTAAAAATATAAATTAATAATTTTTATTCTGAGGTTTCAGTTATTGAGTTACCCAGTTTAGGTTCACTGGTCATAAGATAATGATACACAATGCTAGTTCCTCATGATACTAATTAAGTTACTCAACTGAAACGTGTTTGAAAACTAAATGATTTGTACATGTCGTAATATATAAATTAAAATATTCTATTTATTTGTTCTTGTAACTAATATTCATTTAGTTTCTTCATTGCTGGCAAATGATAATAAAGAGTGACAGTATACCAAGAGGTCCGGTATATTATGCATTGGCAAAGGCAATGGTTGTAGATCCACAACGAGTAGAGAGTATGGAAATGGACTATCCTGTTTGTAAATATAAGGTATGGTAGTTGTTGAGTTTGGAATAATATATGCACTGAATTATGACGTAGTGAAATATTAAGTTATTTAAGTAATATATATACATGTACGTAGGATGACTACATTAGATTAAGATAACTACAGTAATTTCAGTTCATATGACTTCACTTGACAACACTCTATCTGACAATAATGCATTCTTAACAATGTCCCAAAATCATAGTTTCCATCGAGGAGCCAATGTAAAGCTGGTTACTCTACAGCTATTTGAAGTATATGATGGCTGAATTAAAAGCATGAATAGAAGTTTATCTTGATGATTCCATAACCAGTGGCTTCATTTTCAGATGAAAATCTTTCTATGGTATGCTATGTACTGTTGCGTAGGAGACGTGGGAAGTTTTTTCTACTGATAATTGTGTTCATTAACTCTCACATGTTAAAGATGTCACATATTGTTTACAATGGTTGGAGTATGTCTTGTTGTAAGCCTCTCTCTGGATGGTACTGGTACCACACTCTCATTTATATTCCTTTCTTTGCAATGTCATCACGTATAAGGGTTAAAACTGCATTGGAAATTAAAAAATTTTGGATCTGAACAAGTCTTTATAACTTGATTTGAATATTTTGTTTCATAAAGAGTTGTTACCTAAACTTCCAAAAATGATTATTTTTAATGGGATTATACTATCTACATGATACAAAACAAAGTAAAAAGGTTGTTCTCATACATGCCATTCAAACAAAAATGTATATCGACTGTGGTTGTTACATGACTTGGTGATTTGCATGGTATAAATGATTTATTATAATTTATTAGAGTCTGTGTGTGAAAGATAAATTTTACTGATTTAACTTTAGTGTATGATACCTCAAACTCAGAATTTATTAATTTGTATTGAGTTACATTTGATTCTAAAAACACGTCTTACTCGTATGATGTGAAATTATTATGATCTAAATTCCTCTGTAATATAGGAAACAATTATCTTTGTTTTCAAACTTTTAGTGATTATGAACAGTTTTTAAATCAATAAGGCGTATTCATCTTAAAATTCCAATAATGATGCATTCAAAAAATATTTCGTATGTTTGATGGCTTAACTATAAGATGTCTTTCTTCATGTTCTTAGTTATTTGCTAAATTGGCCTCTTCGATTATTTTATAGGTGTGTTTCATGAGAAGATAGAGCAGTTGCAAACTCTATTTTCCCTTTTCCGTTTATAATGTTTACCAATTGTTGTAAGTTATGTGGCATTTTGGGATGTTTTCGTGGGACTTAAAATTGTAATTCCAGTGATTACTTTTGGTTTCTGTTCTTTATTAGTAATCTTTCTATAAATATTTGTCAATATTTCATTTGTGATGGAAATATTTACCCAAAGCTCTATTATTTACGTCACAGCAGATGAATTACAAAAACAAATCAGATGGCAGTTTAAAAGTGTTAAACAATCCAGAAGTTGTGTCTTGTATGTAAGCATTTTTTGCAACAAAAACAAATACCCCTATCTGCACTCATCATCTGGCTTTTGACCAGAGAGTTAAAAAAACAGCCTTATACCTTATAGGAACTAATTTACTTTGGTCTTACCTCGGGTTTTCAAGACAATATAGGAGAACTATTTTGATAAAAAGACTTGGCTATTCAGAAACTTAGTGGGACATTATATGCAGGAATATTAGATGTTGTAACCAGCAAACATAACTGAATACCATAATTAGTTAGAGTTACAATGACCAGGGGCCATTTAGAAATGACTTTTCAAGATGTATTTTTCAGGATAAATTTGCTCTTCTAAAAAGATTCAGTTAAGTACTTGCCTAAAATGGCTGAACACGATATTCTTAAACTAATGGATACATGAAAAATTATGATATCTCTAAGACTAACTGTAAGTGAAAAATTAGGTGCTGTATTACTGATATGTACTACAGAACCATACTTTCCGATCTGTTGAGCAAAATCACGGCACTCAAGAAAAATACTACGTTTTCAAGAAACATAAATTAAGGCTATGTATCAAAAAGTTTTGGAAAAAAGCTTCGTTCACCACATAACACTTGCACACAGTACTGAAACAAATTAACACATGTTTGTTTTCACCTTGTAGCATTTTGTAAGAAGAATTTAATTGTCGTCAAATAGGTTATCACATTAAGTTTTGTGTTTGTGAGTTAACTCTATCTTGAAGAGGCTCAATCTACACAGAATTTTAAATCCCAAATTTTGCTACAGAAACAAATCTATGGTCATAATTCTTATTCTTACTTTGGAGTTGGCCCGGCATTACCAGATGCTTTGGACACTTTATTCACAATCTGAGGGTCGCGGATTCGAATCCACGTTCCGCGAAACATTCTCGTCCTTTCAGCCGTGTTGGCGTTATAAACTTATAGCCAATTCCACTATTCGTTAATAAAAGAGTAGCCCAAGAGTTTGCAATGAGTGATGATGACTGATGTCTTCCCTCTAGTATTTCACTGCTATATTAGGAACGGCTGGTGTAGATAGTCTTCGTGTAACTTTGCGTGAAATTCGAAACAAATTAAACGAAACAAAATTTTAAAGTAACAGTGCAAACAGCCAGTGTTCTTCTGACATCATAGAAGATTAATTTCTATTACCTAACATTGACCGTAACGATGTTGTTGGGCATCTGGTGATGCCAGGTGTGTTATCGAAGCAGTCAATTACGAACGTTATAATATTGACAAAAATACCAATTCAAGTATAAAACCATTCACTATCAACAGTTAAAATTGCGGCATTATCAAATAGAAAACTATCACTTACCCTACAGGACAGTAGAATTGCCTTCATTAAAATCCACTGAAAGTTTTGCATGGCCTGTTGCCAAATGATTCAGAACACACTTACTATAGGTAATATTATGACCCATATTTAGCGGAAGAAATAAAATTCTTTATCTGAAAGCATTTCAAAAATGAAAAAAAAACACATCAAAGAATAAAAAAGAAAAACAATATCATCCTAGTTTATTCAGAGAGATTATTTTATTTCCAAAATAACTACATCTTCCACCACAACCACGAAATCCACTATAGTTACCAATACAGGATAGTGTACTACACCTAACATGGAAATCTCTTTATAGTAAAACGTCACAACCATGTCTTAGCTGCTAATTCGACACAAGGCTGGAATATGCTTCAAAGAGATTCTTGTTAAAGCTCAACTTATCTGCCATACTACAACTGAAATGGTACTTTTAGGTCCAAAGCGTACACTATACATTTTTAATTATACTTAAAAGGTATGTATAAAAATATTTATAATGTTCAATGTTAGTATAATGTTAAATCGCGTAAACATGTTGATGTGACTACAGGAATAATAAAAGCTTAAAGAGTAGAGATATAATTGTAAATATATAATGGACATAAGTTGAAATATTTCTCATCGGTCATTAAACGTTAAGTGAGTTGCGTTTAAACGTGTATACATCATATTACTCTGAAAGTTAAATTAACTTAAAATTACAATTATTTTGCATCATGTTGTTCGTGATTGCTGTTAAACTTAAGGATGTCGTGTTTGCATAAGGCACAAGAGAGAAGAGATATGTTATGCGAAAAGCATAATATCTGACATAAGATAAACCTTTTTATTCAAAATTTTAGCACAGTTTCTAAATATTTCTCATATGTTTGAAGTCTAGCTTACATTTTATGTTGGTTTATTTACATGAACTATTGAAAATGGAGATGTAGGGTGAAATTTGATTGGCGATGTGGATAATACGAAATTCTATAAAATTATATCAGAGCTTTAAGAATTGAAATACAATTTTAAGGTTCAGTTCTTGGTCAGATTTCTCTTGAGTTTGTTACATTTTACATTGTTTACATTATGTGAATTTATTTCATCACAAAGAATATAAAATATTCAAATACGTTCATCATGTATGTAATTTTTACACAACACATTTTAGCAGTTTTCACAAGTTGCTTTTATTTTGTATTCATCTCACCTCATTCATTTCTAGTTGAGTTTGATTTATTTCACACATGTTTACTGGCTGTATCCAATTTTACTTGAGAGTAGTGCCACGTTTATTCAACATGAAATGTTTAATGACCTAATGATATAAAACATTGAGTTTACAATTTTTCATCATAACAGGGTTAAGATGCACATTTAATTTAAAGTGTAATGTTATTCGATAAATAAAAGAAAGGTATATACTTTTCTTCCTAAATTTTTCAAACCACCCCAACTAGCCTTAAAGTCATTACTTGTATCCAAGGGTGTTTTTCAGGAGGTCAGCATGCAACTGCTTTGCTTTCTCACAAATGATGGTCTCAGAAATGATATCACCAGCTAACTGTTTTTCGTTTACCCAAATCAATAACAGTTTTTCTACCTCTTCCATTGTTTGTGATCTTTGTTTCGTAAGCACTGTCAACCCTTTTGCAGCATCAGCTTCTTTGATGACCTCTTTATTTTTCAGTATGGTGCAGATTATAGACTTCGCCATACTACTTTTTTCACCTCTATTGTGGCTCTAACAACTTTTCTCTTTGGTTTGCTGCTTTCATTATCCTTTTTCGACCCTATGGTGACTTATTTAATCAGAACATTTAGAAAACAACAACAACAACAAAAGAAAAACGAGAACGTTCACAGCAGACTTTAGCGGGGATGCAAACTGAGTGACAGGTGCGGGTAAAATGTTTTGGGCAAGCTTGGTGTGTGCCGAAAATAGTCGAAGGGTCGTTCGGGTCATCAGTCAGGTTATTTCGGGGGTTCGGGCCACGACAGCTTGGTTCGGGAACCGAGTTATGTTCGACGACCGAGACATTTTTTTTTCTTAAACGGTATGTTCGAAAACCGAATTATTTGAGAAGGGAGTCGTTCGAGAACCGAGTGCAACTGTATATATATATATATATATATATATATATATATGGTACATGACTTTATTATATCTAACGTAATTCATAAGTTTTATCGAGAAAGTTGTGTTTAAAATATCATTATGTCTCCATTTTAGGAGACTATAGAATGATTAATAATCTGTGAAAAAGTTAAAATACGGCTAAAAACGTAGCATAGGCAAATATGTTTTGAAGACTTGTAATAGGTTTACCAGTTTTTAAGTTATATGTTTAAGATGTGTAAGGATTATACGATTAGTGTAGAAAGTCGGTAAATGATAGATATTAATTTTTTCTAAAATACGTTCCACTGTGAGATACTGTAGTTTATATTTCTGACAATTAAATAACTAAAGATTAAAAAACCTTTATTTTTTCTCTTTCTCTTGTTTATTTAAACGAGTGTAGGGTTTTGGATGTCAGAATCAATACGGTTTTGGCGGATGTTTGAGCTGGTACAATTCTTACAGAAGTTTAAATGACTGTTTGGGAATTCATTTAGGACCTGATCCTAGGTGCTTGTTAAAGCCTTGTGATTCAGTTTTTGAGAGAAATAATTCCTGCATGCATATATATAAAGTACTTTTTGAAGAAAATCCCAAGATAGGTGAATGCTGTAATGTACACAAAGAAATGCGAAACCTCTTACCAAGTTTACAATACTTGTTTGACGAACAATGTAAGAGCAAAAATGTTACAAAAGAAGAAAAATGGATTTCTTATCACAAAGCGCTAGCGGAAGGATCGAATCCACTACTTGCAGAAGCAAGAAGAAGAGCAACCATAGTCGCTGAAGTTAGAGAAAGATGCAAACCAGTATGTGACGAAATAGTTAGAGAAGCTATCTGTCGTGCTCTGCAAGAAGATACAAGTTAAGAAGTGAATGAATTTATTAAAATGTATCTGAAAATAAATTTCTCTTTACAGTTGAAAAAATTGTCAATTTAAGTACATGTGATAAAATATTGTCTCTAATTATAGGAATCGTATATTTAAACTTCGAAACGCATAAAATATACATAATGTAATTAATATTGCTAAATTTAGAAGGTGTGAATATTGACAGAAACAAAATTCGTTTCCTAAAAACAGTAAACAGTTTATTGAATTGTACAAAAGCTATTATTAATGTTTTAAACTCTGTGCAGGTTTATTTCACAGGGTACTTGAACTTACAAATAAAACACTAAATGCTAAAAAACATCCAGTAGAAATCCCACCTTACAACGGTAATTATATCAGTAAACAAACTGATACTCTTCTCTGATGTAAAAACGCTTTCTTCCATTGTAGGATCGACATTTAGATAAAAATCCTTGGCAGCTTCAACAAGTTTAAATCCTTCTCCAAGTTCTTTTATAGTGATTTCTTTAGCCGTATGTTCAGCTGTTTTACTCTCTATGCACGTTGCTCATCGAGTTGAAGACGATCATTTTGGCTTGATTTTTTTACATGTGAATGAAGCAATTCTCACACATTTTCTGTATCCACGTTGAAACCTATATTACTTACATTAGTAATTATCTCTTCAGTTATTTTGTCCGTGAGACTGAAGCCAAAAAAATTAGTTGCACAATGGGACTAAATGTATTTCTAAACTGCTCGCATATTCCTGGAAGTAATAACTGGATGTCACTAATGTGAATGTATATTTAAACAAGCGGTTATATCCACGAAAGTTTAATGTATTCAATGGCCTGCTTTATATTGTATTTCTTTTAAAATTCTGCACGTGAAATTTCAGAAAAATCTCACGGTAACTGAATAATTACACGCGTAAAACAGGAAATGGTCACAGTTTTACAAATCGCAGTAACTGAATTTCGCCCTGATTGAAGTAGCGTATAGTGGGGTTTGTCTGTGTATAAAGAAAAGAGTAAACATGGAGAAATTTATCATTTTATCCATTAAATTTATTTCTATACATTTAGATCGTAATATATATTTTACATGTTAGATAAAGCCCCAGTTTTCTGTGTATGGAACTAAGTTGAGGCAATATATCATAACTTAGAGCATAACTGTACTTGTTTATTTACAGTCTCTTGAAGTATTATAGGCATTTATGATGCTTTCTTTTCTCCTTTTTTTCTAACATGACTTAGTGGTTAAAGGTTCAATTCGCAATCTGAAGGGTATCGGTTTGAAACTCGTCCTTTTAGCTGTGAGGCCTTTATAATGTGCAGATAAATTTCATTATTGGTTAACAAAGAGAAAACCAAGATTTAGTTGAAGGAACCTTTCTTTCCTCTAACAATTCGGGACAGTTAGCGCAGATAACCCTTGAATAATAAATTGCAGAAACAAGCAAGCAAATTTTATTATATTTCGTACTAATAAGGTGTTTTATACTTCCCCCCCATCCTCCGGAGGTTAAGTGATGGATCTCATACTGCTAAAAATTGCTTTTGACACTCATGGTGGACAGAGCAAAAATATTTCTATGGGCTTACTCTTAACAACATACAAACAAATAGTTTCATTAGTGGCGCCGTCTATTTATGCGAGATAAAAAAATTTTTTATATGTTTTTAATATTATTTTTCATTTGCTATCAGTAAGAAAACAAAAGTACGTTTGACTGAATTTCACTAATATGTTTGTACGTATATTTAAATAAGCTGTTACATCCACGAATATCTTCTCCGTTTAACCTTGTAACTGAAATTCATGAATTAGAAAGACAATATTTCAGCACAATAAACCGGTTTCATTGATAAAAGGTCAGTAAAAATTCATATCCAAACGTAGAAGCGGTTTTATACGTGTGGTTTACATAAATCGAATTGTATACGATTACAACATATATTCGTGTACACAACCTTGATTTTTCACTTACACAACGAGATTTTAAAACTACATTTTTATAATAACTAAGTAATAACAAAGCTTACGATTTTATGTGGTGGAACCAAAATTTTATTTTTAGAATAATAAAAAACATTGATTTGAAGGTGAAAGTACTACTTAGAATATTGTGTTATTGTAAAGACTTTAACCTAAGATTAATGTATTCATAGCTTCCTTGAAACTAGCTTTGCTGTTACACAGTAAAATATAATTCTGTAATTATCACGAAACCTAAAGTAACTGAACTGCACAATTAAAAAAAAACTCTAAAGTTAATCTACTTGGAATTCTAAAAACGTGAAATCTTTCTTTTGTGATTGGATTTTTGATTTTCAATAAATATTTGTAAACAGTTGAAATTTGAGAGCCGTCTTTAGAACTGGTAATAAAATTACAAGAAACAAAATAAAAAATAGATTACAGAACTTTCTGTTACAGTTTTCTGAAATTTTTCTTTATTTTAAATTTGTTTTTCCTTTTCTTTCATGGAATAGTTTACTCTAAATACTCTACATAATAAACATGTTTATAACACAATCGAGTTCCATGAAAATAAAACTCCTCTCTTAAAAATTGAATACAACTTTTGTTTACCATAGATATAAAAATTGATTTATCACAAGCTGTTTCTTTATAATCTTGCAAAAAAATATTATTATCATGAGAAGTACATGCTAATAATTGATTCCCATCGGTGAACTCAGCAGATAGTCCAATGGGGCTTTGATATAAGAAAAACACAAAACACACACATGCCAAAAATTGTTTCAATTAAAGCTTCATAAATGACTCCATGAAGGGGACTCAAGGAGGTGAGGGGGAGTTGTGGAGAAGAATATAAGATGTGGGTTGACAATAACGTGTATCTACTATCTGGTATCTCTGTCCATTTTTCTCTTGAACTTGTTATGGTGAAACAATTCCTATGATGTTTTTGAACCATTTTAGATTCACCCTCCCTTCAAGCAACATCAGCGAGCCATAAGTACATATAGTATGAATGGAAAGGGTACACAATACATGCAATACAAAATTCTTACTCATATGCACGTTTAACAACCAAATAACAAATCTTAAAAAATTATTTGAGAGACACCTTCAGGTGAATAGCAAATCACATACAAAATTACAAGTCATAAAATTACTTGAGACAGTCACTGCGCAAATACAAAAAAATATTTTTAAGATCACAAGTTTCTCTGTCATTAATTGACTGACATTACTGAACTTTATTAGCTGTTTAATAAACAGACTAGCCGTAGTTATAAGTGCAGCAAATAGAACAACAGCAGAGGGACAACGTATCAGCTCCTGTCTTAGCAAAATGATCAGAAGTAATCTGATAAGTTTAATATTATTTCCTTAAACAAAATGAATGTATATTTCTGATGATGTCATCGAGAGTCGTACGAAATCTATATTTTTGCCATATCATCCGGTCGAATATGTCAATATTAAACCATAATTTTTTGCTCATAAGTAGTACACACGTGTAGGGCTGTTTTATAGAAAGAGTCGTTGTCTCTTTGTACTTTTTCTTTAAACTAAAATGGCAAAATACACTGACGAGCACTTTTTCAGAATTGATTGTTTAATGCGTGACCAAAATCTACCATATATCGCAAACATCTCACAGAAGGTTCACTCACCACGTCCATTCCTAAATTGTTTTCTCATTTTTTAGAACACACATTTCCATAACTTTCACGTTTTTAATTTTTTTTTCAACTTGTGTATTAACAAAACATTAAACAGTGTAATTTCTTTTACTAAGTCATTGTGTTAGATGGTGAAGCTTTAGGAGAATCGAAATTAAATGTTTTTTGTTGACGAAAAGTTAGGCTTAACATACCCATACCGTATCCACAGTTGTCGTTGCGTTGTACTCGCTTACCTTCATTATCAGAAATAAACTCACACCGAATGTAAATAAAACACTTTGCACTTTAGTATTGGTAGTTAAAAAGTTTGTAGTTACTTAATAGTAGCATATTACTTCCTTTATACATTTCTGTCGGTTTGTCAATTTGTTTCAATTTAGTTCAGAGGTACGTCTGTGAGTTTATAACACTCAAAACTTGCCTTCGATAGTCTCGGTGGGCACAACACAGATGTAACTTTGTGCTGAAGAAGAAACAGATAGTTTTAATTTCTCACATCTGAACTGGTTTTCACTCCTTTATCTTTGGAATTCTGTTCATATTTTTTTCTCAAAGATGCGATGAACAGACCCCTTTTTTTTTTACCTCGCACCTGGTTCCTGTATAACATTTTGTCTGTCTTACAGTCTCTACATGAAGTGAACTTAAAATAAAGACTTCTGCTGCACCCGCTCACTTCAATCATTTTTTAATGACTTAAAGTACTCCAATTCCTATTCTCTTAGAGACTGACCAGAGGTCTATCGCTTTCTTACACTAATTAAAAATTTACTTTATGATAATAATTTACTTTTGATTTATAATTTCACCTAATTTTTTTCCAGATAATCTTTTATTATGTATTTAAATTGATGCATGCTTTTAAACTCACGTGTATATGACTTTGGTAAAGTGATACCGGATCACACAATGCCTGCACTTCATACGTTATTTATTATCTCAAAAAACATTTACTGAGTTTGGTAAATATCTATTATATCTACTGTAATATTAGATGCTTGATAGTTTAGTGTCATAGCTTTGTAATATATAAACAACAACTATGGTATAACACAAATCAGAAATACCCATCTTTTGTAAATGAATACGAAGGTACTTTCTAAATATTTGTACAGTCTTAAAATACCAGAGGAATGACAATTTATAAATTGCATAAAATAGATTGTTTTTAAACTACGTTCCAAGCATCCATCTTGGTGTGCAAATTTATCGATGAGCCATTAATTGAAAGGAAAAGAAAACCCTATACGGATTTCATACATTTTTTTCTTCAAAATAACAAAATAATGACTTGTATAATATTTTATAATTTTTGTGGAAAACAATACTTTAATCTCTTTTTGTGCAGTATTGTATTCTTGAATTTAATTTTGTTATGAATATACGTTAAGTAGAATAAAGCCAATCTATGAACAAGAAAAAATAATTAAAACTCAAAACAGTTTTAGAAAACTGGTACAAAAAGTTTTGTAGTTTCAATTTTAATTTTACCTCTTGTAGCTGTAATACTAACACGAAAACTTTATATTTCATCTGTTTATAAATATTTATATCGGAACAAAATCCCATTATAAAATTAAGATCTCGCGTTTTATAAGGGTAAATATAATTAAAATATATATAATTTTTGTTTGGTTCTTGATAGGGGCTATCCGTTTTATAGCCACCACAGATATCAAAATACAACATTTAATGTTATGAGTCATGAGAATTAATACTGAGCCACCAGAGAACATAAGTTTTTTTATCATTTTTGTTTTCTAGTTTTAATGTAGTGTTATCAGTGTCCGTGATATATGAAGGGTTTTAGTCATTCATGAGACAAAAGTTTATGAGATAAGTGTGAAACGTAGTTGATTTAGTCATTCATCAGACAAAAGTTTGTAATATGTGTGTGATGTATGGTTGGTTTAGTCATTCATCAGACAAGGTTTGTGAGATGTTTGTGATATATGGTTGGTTTTAGTCATTCATCAGACAAAGGTTTGTGAGATGTGTGTGATATATGGTTGGTTTTAGTCATTCATTAGACAATTCTTCGTAAGAAGAATTCCATACTACATTTTACCATTTTACTTTAAACAAAAAAATATAAAACTGAAAAAACAACCCTTTTCTTATAAATTAGCTCTAAACATGTTTACTACTTATAAAGTAACAAATTATGGTTTAAATATCGCCATATTCAACCAAATAACACGACAAAAATATAGACTTTTGTACTACTTTCGATGTCATCATTAGAAATATACTTTATTTTTGTTTAACGTGATAATGTTAAACTTATCAGGTGATTTCTGACTACTTAGCTGAAATAATAGTTGATACATCATCCAGGAACATCATAAGTGATACTTTTGAAAGAGTGTATGGGCACTTTAGTATAAATCCTTTCGCGTTTCTCTCAATCCAATTGATTCTGCGAGTTTTACTATGATACAAACAAATATACATGCACATAGTATTATATAAATGACAAAGCATTATAAGTACCATGTTTTATGCTAAGCATCCCCTTATAATAAAGCGAAGTAAGATTTCTTTAGTCTCTGAGCTAGCCTTATTTACTGTACGAAGATTTAATCCACTCTTTGAAACTCGCAGGAGTAAATAGAGGAAGTAAAATATACAACAACAAAAATTCCAGCGCTTATATATGTGTTTGTTTGTTTTTAATTTCGCGCAAAGCTATACGAGGGATACCTGCACCAGCCTTCCCTAATTTTACAGTGTATGACTAGAGGAAAAGCAGCTATACATTATCATCCACCGCCAACTATTGGGTTTACTCTTTTATCAACGAATAGTGGGGTTAGCTGTAACATTATAGCACCCCCACGGCTGAAAGGGTGAGCATGTTTGG
This sequence comes from Carcinoscorpius rotundicauda, assembly GCA_011833715.1. Classification (NCBI taxonomy): domain Eukaryota; kingdom Metazoa; phylum Arthropoda; class Merostomata; order Xiphosura; family Limulidae; genus Carcinoscorpius; species Carcinoscorpius rotundicauda. Next base: position 109,564,301 of record CM022393.1, read on the forward strand.
TGCGACAGGGAATCGAATCCGCAACCCTCGGATTACGAGTCGAACCCCTCAACCCACCTGGTATGCCGGGCCTTATATATGTTTATGACTGATTTTAGTGATCATTTTTTAATATTTGGATTGATATTGAAATACTTAAAGTATTTCAAAAGACTCGTTTCATCGTTTTAGTTTAATGTCTTACTTGCAAGTCTTTCCAAAATAGACAGGCATTTTGGACACTTTTTATCCTTAGAAATCTTGCTTATTTATAAATACTTTTATTTGTTCTTATATATTAGTTTAAAAATATGTATCTGTGTGTGTATGTGTTAAATACCTTTTGAATAATGTTGACCGACTTTAACGAGATTCATAAATTAAGATAAAAACAATGGTAGTGAATTAGTTTCATATAAAGAGTAGATTTGGAAATTATCTTTCACAAGGTAACATTGCATTCATCCTTTTTCTTAATAGGTTTACATAAGAAATCTGGTAACCGGAATTCAACACTCGTGTAACATTGTGCATAATTGCAAAGAAACAAAGTAAGAAATTAAATAGACCGAAAAGTTCTGTATATCATTTTACGCTACCCTATGATTATCTCTAACACAACAGTTCATAATTACATTAATATGGATGCAAACTCTGATCCAAATATGAAAGTTTCCATCTTGTGAAACAACGCATCAAATACTGAATATTAAGTAATTTATCTTTTATCTTATAGAAGCTTAAAATTTAAACAATCAAGCAATTTTATCTAATAAATTAAATCTGTACATTGAGCTATTTTACAAAGCGTTTCGAGATGACGTTCTGGTTGTCGTATCACCTATCTAATAATTTACCTGCCATAAGCTAAGGGATTTTTTTCCATGATCTATTGTGAAGCATGGTACTAAAGAAAATTATGCTAATGAATGCCAACTCGCGTTCTGTTATCAATGCATGAATGAACTGTGATGAATATGTTCTTGAAGCAACGCTTTTAAGTTTTAGGACAGGAGATATACTTTTGGTCATACATTTAATCAGTTATTCAGGCATGTGCTTTAATCGATAAATATATATATATGTAAGACATTTTCTTCTCCACATTACTTCTTTTTGTATTGTTGTTGATGAACTCAAAAAGTTGAAATTTAATTCATGAAGTTAAAGGACAACAAAAACTGTGGAAGCGCTCTCTATCGACTTACCCTGAAAAAAAAGCTTTAATATTCAAATGACCAATGTGAGTTTATCTTCTTCTTCGTTTACATGAAATTTAAACCGTAAAACTCGAACAGAATGACATTATAAATAGTGATTTGCTTTTCGGTGGTTCAGTAGCTTATAATGTTAATAATCGAGTTCGGATACCCGCAGTGAGCATAGCACATTATGTAATTTTGTGCTTAACAAGGAACAAACAAACATTTTAATCTTAAACTCTTCAAAGGTTTTTTTTTCAGAAACAAACAGAATATCTTGTTTTAACGTGTTAGGTCACCAAACAGTGACTTCCACACACAAAAAAAGAAATCAAATTTTTATTCCTGCCGTAATAGTTCTTCCCTGAACAAGCATTTTCATACCTCAGTCCAGGAACGTTCTGTACAATAACTAAACAAATATATTAACTGTGGTATTATTATTGAGTTATCTGTCCAAAGAGAGGTTATAAATTTATCAGCTTTTCAATCTCTTTGTTTCTATTCATCTTGCCATACGATCCTCTCTATTTCTTAGATCATTCTTTACCATTTCTTTTCATTCTTTATCACTATATCATTTCATTTAGATTCTTTCTTTTAAGACATAAAAAATATCCTCGAACATTGTTTCCTTCCGATAACTTTTGTCTTTTCCAGGCTCCCCTTACCATAATTATATTTTTGTTCATTACCTCAAGCATGTCCTCATTACCTATCAGTTAATTCCGATGTTTTTTGGTTCCGATAGTCGCCATTCTCGCATGTTAATGTTCTCTAATATTTTATATTGTTTCTTCAGAATTCATGTTTATACTTTATACAATATAAATACTTTAAACCACTGTCTTTATCATCTTATTGTTTAAAACTTTATATAGGTGCATGGTAATCAACTTCTTCCTTTTATTAAACACCACTTTATTTATTGCAATCCATGCACTGACTCCAGTTGTACAATTGCCATCCCATGTGAGAATAATTCCTAAACACGTGAACAGACACAGAATCATCACTACATGAGCATATTTTTTATACTAACAAAAACTGGTCCTACATTTCTATGCAAATATAACTGTTACTTCAACAAGCTGAGACACTACTTCAACCTCACTATCTGTTGGACCTTATTGGTTGGGTTGTGGTAGATTCACACTTATACGTAGATAGGGAAAGAAAATATACATGTCTTCAAAACAAATACATATATATCTATTCAATAGATAAGTAGATATATCACATATGTGTATATTTTACAATTACCTTCAAATGTTCTGATTATTGTTGAAAAATTTTATACGTTTCTAACAGGATCTTTCGTAGTTTCAATTTCAAGTAATAAACTGCTAATTTGCACGAGAAAAATGCAAAGTGTGCGTGTATCTGATATGAAAAAAAACACAAAAACAAACATACTATGCATCACAGTTTTTGTTTAATTAAAACATGTGAAAATAATCACAAATATCACTAGTAAAGATACCCGGCAATGTTAGGTTTACAAAGTCATGATATAAATAGAGGTGTGAACCACCCTTTCCACTGTTTTGAAACTTGATACAGAACTGTTTATCTATACACAAGTACACATGCTACATGCTGTGTTAGACGCCATTTTATTTTATGGTCGGAGTCACATATGTGACTACCAACTGCCATGCTCAGTTGAACCATTATTCCCGTCAATGAAACAGTAAAGTTAAAATGGCTGCTAAATTGGAAACATTTGTCTGATTGCTCATCCATGTAATGTGGATTTTTAAGACGTCTACTTGAGGCTTACCAATTTTCGCAAAAATAGTTCAGTTAGCTCCTAACAACGACCTAGAACACAAGGCAGAGGAACGACACTGCAATATATATGTGCATAATTTCTGTGTTTTGAAACATCTTTCACCTATCACGATGTTTACTTTTGTCCTTTAGAACAGTTTCTTGAAGTAAACAATTGGAGTTCATATGTGAGTGAAAAATAAAGAGAACTGTAATAGAAATTGCACATTAATGATAAACTAGATCATGTTTTCCATTGTCACACTTACTATTTATTACCTAAAAAGTAAAGTTTTGTTTAATCATGTATCCAAAAATGTACTTTACGATATTTTTATGTCATCGACAACTCGATGTACCTTTTATAAAGCGTTGACTTCATTTTGCGGTTTCTTTTCCAGGAAGCCATAAACCATCGAGCAATCCAGAATTTGTTGTTTGGCTCATTTTCTGCGTTTTCTAGAAATATTCATTTATATACTAATTAGTTTGATTGGCTTTGATTCGTCTTATTTGAATTTAAGCACAGAGCTACATAATGGACTATCTGTGCTCTGCCCATCATGGATATCAAAACCCGATTTCCAGTGGTATGGGTCCACAAACATACTGCTGTGCCACTAGAGGGAGCTAGTTGGATTGAGTGTGTGTCTTTTGGATGTATTCTTATTCATATAGAAATTATTGGTTTTTCATGAAAATCGGTGGTATAAATGGTTCATCCGTCAGTTTCAAGTTTTCATGTAATACTTTCCGTAAATTTCCGCCTAAATTGGCTTAATTATTGATATATCACGGACACTACATGATAGGTACATCATGCATTTACATACGAGAACATTTTTTGATAAAATATTTAAAATAAAGGTAAACAAAACAAAACTGAAGATTAAAAAACAAACTCAATAAAAAATAAATTATCATTTATTCCAGTATAATTCAACTATATAGGTAAAATGTTTAACAAGTGGAAAGAAAAATATTTTTAGAAATTTAAAGTGTAAGCATGGGTGCGCTAAAAAGAAGGAAAAAAAAGATAAATGTGCATGTTATAATAAAACTTCCTCTGTACAACCTCACAAGTCGCCTTGCTCAATATCCGATCTATGCTTACTTCATTATTTTTCCTCTCCTGTAAGCAATGGTTGAAATAAACTTATCAAACTTAAGCACATCATAAATAACCACAGATTTCTATGAATACAATTATTAAAGGTAATACATGTGTTTTAAAGTCTATTTATACGGTCCTCCGCTAGTACAGCGGTAAGTCTACAGATTAACAATGATAAAATCAGAGGCTCGATTCCCTTCGGTAGGCTCAGAAGATAGCACGGTGTGGCTTTACTATAAGAAAAAAAAAGCACACACACTGTTTATTTGACGCGTGAAGAAGTAGATATTCAATTGTAGCCATAAATTATACGTATATATAACTTTTCCTTCCTTTTTACAATTTTATGAAAATGCAACGAAATTTTGTACGTTAGCTATATAAGTGAATTAAAATATAAGAATGAAAACTTATAAGAGGCTTGTGTGTATCAATATCATGTATTCGTTACTGTCTATACAAAAATAGAAGTACAGACACACTTTTATATGTACCCATAAGTTGTGCAATATCATCAACATAGAGAAACAAAGGAAGTTTTATTACAACATGCCCATTCCTACCTTGTTTCCTTACTTTTCAGTGCATCCGTTCCTACACTTTCACTTTTGAAAATATTTTATTACATGTTCATGGTAACATGATCTCATGCATCATTCATACCATTCGTGTTAATATCCTGTATGTATATCATCAGTGTGGGTGTGCATCATAATATTAATATCATTGTACGTTAAAATAATGGTGTATGCATTGTCTTCACTCATGGTGTGTGTACTCATTGGCAGTGTGCATGCGTGTTGCACATGAGATGGCACACACTCTATTGTATGCAATTTCATTTGGGTGATGTAGTGTGAGTTGATAAATTAGTTAATTAATTTAATGAGCTAATTCACGTTAAACTAGCAAGTGGTCACTGTGCTATTATTCTCTTTGGTGCGCTTTAACTACGATAACTCTGTTTGTTACTCAGTTAAAAAGATTCAAAAACGTCAGTCAGTTAACGAAATTAACAAATATGTGGTTTAGTGAATTCTTTTCTCTGTGCTTTGGTGACTGTTTTAAGGGATTTTATGGCTGAGTGATTGAGTTATTCATTGCTACGATCAATGTCAGTCTCTGTTCAGTTCACGATTTCAGCTGTGCAGTTTAATCTCGAACTTTCCCTACACATATTTTTGCTAATCCTCATTGAGTTTAACTTAATACATCTTCTATTTCCCTTTCATCTTTGGCACCTGATTATTTCTGCTAGCTCTGTTTTCTCTTATACTGAGAAACATTTTATTCTAAAGTATTTCATATCAACTGGGCTTGGTTCAGAATTTCTCTTTGAAGCTCGAAAAATTCACCTCAGTTAATCCAGTATCACTTCCTTTACTGACTTTAAATCAGCTTCTGTTGACTTCTATTATTAATTGCTGATCATGCTCATCTCCCCTAGGTCTGCCCATTTTCTTGTATCTGACTATTATACACATTCAAGATGTTACCTCTCGCATCATTAGCTCTAATACATTAACCATTCAGCTCTTTGATCTCCTCTGTCCTTACTACTCTTCTATTTCATACACTTTTCATAAGTGTATACTTTGTATACTGAAGTCTGCTGAATCAAATACTGTTCTAATGCTCTTCTCTGATTTTTGATTAAATTCTGATGCAGTTTTATCAATTTATCAGTTTCTGCATCCATCTGATTAATCTTGCTTTCTTTGTTATGTCGGAAACTTGTATTCCAAGTGGAATATTGAGAAGGTTCTTTTTTGCTATAAGCATGAGCATATGCTTGTGGACACTCTCCAGTAAAGGCTATAGCTTTCATTTAAGTTTAAGTAATGCAGGACATATAAAATGAGAGTTTTATGGCTGAGTCAATGTGTTTATCTCCCTACAATATTATTGTGGTTCATCATTACTGGTTAGAATACATACAGTGTTTTTACAATGATTTTTCCATTCGGTCATCGTTCAGAAGAAAAGGGACCTGTTAATTAACGTCGCTTACAGTAATGTTTCTTGCGCCCGTGTTCACGAGAAGATTCATTTACGGTTAAGGCCCAAGATTCACAATCTCTAGGTTGGGGTTTTAAATGTCATATCGAGTCTGCTCGTCATTTCAGTAGTGAGGATATTACAACGCGGCGGTCAATTTCAATATCCATATGAAAGAGGGTCCCGAAAGTTGGCGCTAGATAATGTTGAGTAGGCCTCCCTTCTATTCTATCACTTCTAAATTAGAGAAGGCTAGTACAAATAGCCCTTGAGTAGCAGATTTGGGCAAATTTCGACGAAACAAACAAGTATGATAACCCTTATATTATATCCAGCTTACAACAGAGAAAAATAAAAAAAAACATTTAGTCTCAACTTAGGAAACTTTATGTAAATGCCAGTCATGGGATTATGTTTCAAGTTTTGTTTAATTTTAGCACATTTTTAAACAGCTTATAAATTAGAGATAATTAAGTAAACTCTTCGTGAATGAGTGAGTATTCAAGGAAAATAAAAGCGGTTATAAACGCGACAGTTTCGTCAGTATATGTTGTTCGTGAAAAACTGTTTCTTTCAATTATTGGGACTTGTAAATTGGGAGCGTAACCTCTGAGTCATGAACATATTTTCTCCTTTTTTTTCTGATGTGTTTACAATTTATTCGTACACCAATGTTAATTATATACAATGGTAACCAGTATTTGGTTGGAATATCTGGCGCATGCACATGTTGAATTATATATATATATATATATATGTAAATCACTTTATAAATAATGTGTGGTGATTTGCGCGCGCGTGTGAACTAGAAAGTAAACTCACTGATAACGTACTATAAGCGACACCTTCTCCACTTCACTTCCTCTAGAAAAAAGCCAGGAAAAGTTAACTAGTGGTGAACGTGAAATAAACAGTCTCCTTCGAAGAAAAGACACGCTAAGAAGCTAAACACCTACGTCAGTTTAATTGTGCGTTGGTTAAAATTGTTTAGTAAGTTTTAGCCTTGTTGTGAGAGATCATATACACATATACAGGTGAGGAGAAAAGCCTGAAGTTCGAAGTCATTATCCATGAAACAGAATCAAAGGTGAGCTTGAAACAGATATTGCTCAAAAAATATTATGTTAGTGAAAAGCATGTTTTACATTTCAGTGTTCAAGAATCAATAAAACAAATAGTATAGTGTAATAGTGTGAGTCACTTGTGATTAAACTGATACGAACTAACAAGGATTTTCATACCTACTAGTTGAACCAATATGTCAAGAAAAAGTGTTGGATCATCATTCCTAAATATTAACAGTTGAGAATACTCGTTTTCAAAGGAAGGATACTTCTGCCACTGGGGTTTACTTAACTGTTCGATTTACTTCCTGCACTAAACTCTTTTATAACAACATAGCCAAACAAACAAATGACATAAACCCCATTCACTTAAAACTGTTATCTTATTATTATACTAACAGTTCTATTGATTTGTCTTAAGATAAATGTTTTTAGAGATTGCATACACTTATACGCAAAAAACAGGTCTTAAATTCGAGTTTGTAGTTAATGACCTAAATAGAGTTTTATTAATATAAGCTCCCTGATAGTCACAAAAAGTAATGTTTATTTTGTGAGGTTTGTAGAAAAATATTCTAACATACGTGGTTCAGTATTTACGCTGTTATGTTTCTGTAAGTGTCTACAAACTGTAATATTTCTGATCGTAAACCTCATTCAATTTGCTAATATGTCTGACTCGAGTGAACTAAATGAAGAGAAACAAATATCTGATTCAGAAAAAAACTTCCCAGCAAAATGTATTATTATGGAAATGACCAGTTACGAAACCCACCGACTGTATGGTAGCTTGGGTAACTATAATAACAACTAATTTGGAAACAACATCTAAGCGAATTTTAGTTTTTTGGAAAAGGCTAGAGTAAAGGTCTGCAGAAAACATGGTAGGTGTTGCTAAAGGTGATTTGAAATCTCCATACTCCAGAGATATAAAATTAAATGAAATATTGGATAGAAAATCTACTGATACTAGAGTAACAGCTGGATTACCAATATCGGCTCGGTGATACGGTGCTTCATGGACAACACCGGCTGACAGTATTATGGCTTCGAGTACAATAGTAAAAAATGATTTAGAAACAAATCTTATCGATAGCATGGTTTCCTTCAGAAAAGTGAAACGTTATGAGACTTCAACGAGAGAGTTGTTATTAATCAGAAACGTACCAAGTTTCCACTGTGATGAACTAAAACATATAAAACTTGCTGTCATTTGGAATTCCGACACCAAAGAAATATGAAATTTTAAGGGCTATTCTTTAATAAAACCAAAGAAATGCAGACACATATCAAGGGTGTTCTTCCTTTGTCAGCAGCCATATCTCACCTCTAGTGCGACTCAAATAAGTGATCAACAAAGAAATGCTTTATTTCTAAACTCAAACTCTCCTGGTTATAACATTGTCCTCTCTTCCAGTATAGCATCTTTCAAGCAAGACAATAGTAATTCAGATATTAAAGTTTCAAACGCGTGTAGTAATAGCTTATACACCCAGAAAGAGACTGTTACGTTAATTTTGTGACCTTTTAAATTAATCTTTTACACTTGAACTGATCTATGGTTACCGTAGCAAAGAGGTCGAATACTCATGCAATTGAGAATATTCTAATTATCTTTGAAAACCTAACTTATTAACATAACGTTATCGTTTATTATCTTTCTCAGTTGGGAGTAGGTTGTGTTCATTCTGAATAAAATATCTTTGCAAATTCAGATTGGAAAAAGTGTGTAACTTTGCAGAGGATAAATACTGTTGTAAAGCACTGCGTGTACATGTTAGTTGCTATCGTAATATCTGCTTTCCGAAAAAAATATATATTTACTTCATATGGATTCATCGTTGATGTCGTATACATTCTTATTTAAACATAGTAGCATAAATGATAGATTGAAAAAAATAGCAGCGCAATGTTTTTCATCAAAACGTTTTGTAGTGTTTTTTGTTTTAGTTAGGCACTCTGCAAAGGATTTGTACATGCTATATTAAAGAATTCTGGAAATTATCGTGCAGATTTTTAACATCATTTTGGAATCAAATAATTAAATATAGAATGTAAAAGGTTAAATTAATACAGAAGAAACACAGTGGTGATTCTTTACATCAATACTCCTGTCTGGTGACCCCAGATAGAAACCTCAGACAAGATAACAGTAACCATCTGACGGATGAGGCTGATACTGCTGTTGAGATTCTCTACTACAAACTAAGTAGATGACTGATTGAATGGCTGCTTTGAACTTTGTACCTTATCCTGACAATTAGAGGAGAGTCACGAAACCTCAGTTACTTACTTTCGTTTACGTACACCACCTTATGTCAAACGCCTAATGAGGACAATATGAAGTTTTGAAACGGCTGTTTATGGGTGATAGATTTATATCTTCACAACGTTTTGCATGTAACTGTAAAAAATGATCACGTATATTTAACACACATTATTATGTCTCACTGATAGAGAAGAAAAGTTTTACAGAAATAAATCTATTATTTGGCATATAGCTGTTTCAAAACTTTATACTGTTCATAAGAAAACTGGGTAGCTTATAAAGCAGCTAGGTCATTATTGCGAATAGTTATGAAAAGAAAATAAACGAATTAAAAAGCTGACAGAAAAGAAAAATAAATCGAAAGAAAACTGTGTACATTACAAACCCAGGCAGGCCCGACATGGCCAGTGTTCGACTCGTAATTTGAGAGTCGCGGGTTCGAATCCCCGTTACACCAAACATGTTCGCTCTTTCAGCCATAGGAGCATTATAATGTGACGGCCATTCCCACTATTCGTTGGCAAAAGAGTGGTCCAAGAGTTAGCGGTGAGTGGTAATGACTAGTTGCCTTCCCTCTCGTCTTATAATGAAAAATTAGGGACGGCTTGCGCAGATAGCCCTCGTGTAGCTTTGCGTGAAATTCAAAAACAAAGAATTTCAGACAGGATAATGTCCAAAAGCAACATCTAACATGCTTTAGAGAAAAAAAAAATAGAAACTAGCAGTGAGAGAAGGAAAGTGTAAGTTAGTGATAACATTGACTGCTAGTGGCTTATGGAGTGGAACAACTGATACCTTATTACCACAATAATGATAACACTCGAATAAAACCTCATGCTTCAAATTATATCTACCTCAAACTTTTATGAGTAACTAATAAAGATATCGTACTTTTCTGATATGTAGCTTTCTGTTCTACAGTTAAACCAAGTGAAGAATGATTATTGAAAATTAACAAGAAACTAAAGTCTTGACAAACTCGATGTGTCATAAATTTGAGAAAGCTTTCTGCAGCACTCTGTGAAACCACCTTTTCGTTTAATGTAAGTGAAATAAAGCCGTTCGATAGATGCTGAAGATGGAAAAGTGTGCGTTTTATTTGAGGTAAAAAGGTTTTCTATATCAGGAGACGCAAAATAACATTTTTGCAAATTGTTATGTTATAAGAAAAGAAACAAATAGACGATTTTGTAAATTAGAATACGAATGTATTAGAACCAGAGACTTAAGCCAAGTACTAACCAGTGGCAGATTCCAGAAGTGTCGAAGAACATTTCAAAATGAGCAAATCTCCTAACTTATTTTGTTGTTGGGATATTTAAAAATTATTAAATATACGATAATCCATGACTCAACTACTAGTTTATGTTTTCCATATCTAAGGTTTCCTCTATTATTTCTTTTGTTTTACTTTCCTATAATACTGAATAAAATTTGAGTACACCCATTTTTACTTTCTAGATTTTGCGCATTACTATGCATTTGGAATAATCTAAATTTTCTTGACTACCTCATGAGCTTTGATTGGGATTATGGCCGAAATTATCGCCAGTAGCGGGGGTGTACAAATGATGAAACAATGCTTTCTAATCTTTAAATAACAACGGAAGATTACAATATTTAATTACCTGTATTCATTATAAAGGTGAGTTAATGTATTCTCTGTATGGATAGCTTGCTTTAATTAGAAGTTCATATTAATTATCACTAAACATGGACTACCAGTCTCAAGAACACAAAGCATGAAAACATGTGAGTGATGCATCAAGACTTGTGTGTTTCACTTGCTGACAATTTTCAACAATCTTATTAAGATAATCAAACCACTTGTGCACGCAAAAACAAAGTTGTTCAACAAGATTAACAAGTAGAATAGGAACCGATAATATTTCAACTAAAACAATCTTCCCAGGAAGAAAGTGAAGAGAAATGTTGAACAGACTCATTGAAAAGCTGATGCAATAGATAACCCTTATTCGCGGTATGATGATTTATCTAATAATGATATTATTTATTTGTTGCCTCAGATTTTAAAAATGACTCTGATGTGGACCTATAAATCTCTGATATATCTTCTGTGTGTATATGTTTCTTATAACAAAGCCACATCAGGTTATCTGCTTTATTAACCGAGGGAATCGAACCCCTAATTTTGGCATTGTAAATCCGAAGACTTACCGCTGTCCGACCAGGGGACGTTATATCTTCAAGGTAATATAAAAGTTCACCTTAAGATATATTATCTTGATCAAGAAAGTTATCACTATTATTTTTTTAAATATTTCGTTACAATTAAATCGTAGAAATAGACTGTTATATTTTGTAATATAAATCAATCTACAAACTATTAAGATATATATATATTTAAAAAGAATATTAATACTGATTAATTATATTATTTTGTTATAACTCAAAATAAGACGAAACAAAAATAAAAAACACGTTGCACTAATTGAGAGAATCCCAGGGTAAAAGCTATAATGTGAGATATAAAATATACCCAAGGTTTTAGAGGTGACTGAAAAATAGGACCCACATTGCGGTGGGGATACATCATCTATTAGTATTAACCTCCATTCACCAATCTCACATTAAGAAATAAAATAAAGAAATAGTATTAGGAATTGAAATTAAAATAATAGATTTGGAAATAGAAATTAGGAGAGTGAGATGTGCGTGACCAATTCAACAACGTCCTACATCTATATCGTCCTTCAATGCCTGCAGACAGTTGAGGGAAGATGTTTGCTCTCTAAAGTAAATAAAAAGTAAAAAAAAAGTGAATGAAAAATACATAAAAATAAAAATAACGTACTAAAATTTTGGGGTAAGTAAGTTAAATAAACTTACCGCTTGAAGTTAGTATCCCAACTCCTATTAGGGAAAAATGATGCACTAATTGGTAGCTAAATATAATTCGTATGAGGACATTACATATTCATAATTTCGAAATGCTTGTAGAAAAATTGAATTCAACATAAAAATTACATTAGAAACAACTAAGAGACTTTTCACAAATAAGAATGTTAGTCGGAAGTGAATAATATTCTTGTCTGAATTCTTTTCGAAGTTTCAACTTTTTGATTAATTAATGTTTACGTAAAGGTAACGCCATCTAACAAACTGTTAAAAGACGTAATTATAAAAAAAAGCGTTATGCTTTGTTACGTGCTTTATATGTGCATAATGTTATTTCACATTTCATAAGTTCAGTTGTGATAATAGACTGACGTAACACCGGTTTACGAAATGTGAAGTAGTTTGAAAGATTGGTGGCAAGATGAAATATTTACACATTTCAGAGTATTTTTCTATCACAGATAACAATTGTTTTAAATATAGGCCTATAAGTCCATGTATAAGATCCCAGTTTTGCACTATGTCAATATATTAATAAATATGTCCATTATCCCTTAATACATCCCACGAAAAGGACTGAAAGTTTTACAGTGATATTATAAAAATGTCATTTGTCCCTTGATATATACTACGTCTTACAATGATATAATAAAACTCTATTATTATTTGATATATGTCAAAAGAGAGGTGGAAGCTTTACAACGATATTATTTGCTTTTATTGTTAATCCATTGTGCCTTAAATTATGAGCTTAAAAATGTTAATAACACTTCTTCAATGGTCAGGTGTAATAAGTGAAAATACAACTAATTAAATATCCCTCTTATGAGCTTCAAGAGTGGATGAGAGGTCTTAACCCTGGTTTGAAATACAATGCCAGGAAACATAGATACATTTCTCCATTAGAGTTGGATTTAATAAGAAAGAAGACTGAGTTGCATCAAGTTTTTGACTTCACGTGTAATATAATGATATTAATTATTTTGTGTCAAATATTATACAATTTTGGTTTAAGTCCGTATCAGATAGATTGTTGTTTTCTTTTGTTGTTGTTGTTTTGAATTAAGCACAAAGCTACACAATGGGCTATCTGTGCTCTGCCCACCACGGGTATCGAAACCCGAATTTCAGCGTGTAAGTCCGCAGACATACCGCTGAGCCACTAGGGGGCGTATGAGATAGAGCAAACAAACGTTCTTCAAAGCTAAGTTATAAAAAAAAGAAAGTATTTCGCAACAATAATAGGCCTGAAAAAATGAGCCAGAATTAGAGAGAATGAACAAGATAATAAATAATAATGGGATAGATAATTCAATAAATAAAGAGGGAATTAAAAAAAATAGAAAACAGCGTATGGAAAAACTGAGACAAAGAGAACAATAAAATCAGTGGATGTGAAATATACTACACATACAAGGCTTCTACTGTACGACTAAGAGAAATCGCTTGTAATCTTTTTGTATTATTGGATGATCGTATAGGTGCAGGCTTCAAAGCCATAGAATAAACCATTTTGGTCTTTAATATTCGATAAGTTAACCTATTCTTCTGTTCTCTGGGAAAACATCTATTCTCATATCGCTAGTATTTTCTAGAATTAAACTTGTTGAAAATTTAGACCAGCAATAAAAGTAGTAGTTTATTTTGAGTTATAGAATTCTTGTTTGGTTTGTTTTGAATTTCGTGAAAAACAGCACGAGGGCTATCTGTGCTAGCCGTCTCTTCTTTAGCAGTGTAAGACTAGAGGAAAGTCAGCTAGTCGTCACCATCCACAAACAACTCTTTTTATCAACGAATATTGGGATTTAAGATCGGGCATGTTTCGTGTGGCGAGTAGATGCAGGTAGAACATCCTAAACCTAACCATGCCCGACCTTTATATGTAACCATCACGAGAAACCGAACCTTCATTTTAGCGTTTAAAATCTGTAGATTTACCTCTGTTTCAATGGCGGTTAAGCTTTCTGTCTTCAAACGAATATTTTTTTCTTTACATTAATTAGCTCTTTACAGCTTTCCAAACAGAGATTATGGTTGTTTCTTTATTAAAGAGGCTGTTTATTCCAAACATTAAACAAGCATAGATCAAATTATCATTTCCTTCACCGTAAAGGACATTTTTTTATTATTATGTGATATTTGGGTTCTAGACTCTCACGTCACGACTAGTTTATAAAAATCTATAACCAGTGGTTGTCAACATTTTAAATATAACAAAATGTGACCTGTTTTCATTGAAAATGATTCACTTATGTGAAAGTGCATATGACGTTTCATGAGAAATTTGAATTTGATGGAGAAGAATGAATATCGTTTTCGGATTCAGCGTACAGGAGTTACCAAAGAGCATAAAAACATTTCAAGGCAATTAAACTATCACAGGCCTGTGTTATTATTTTACTTATTCCTGTCAACGCTAATGATTAGCAATGAGGTTATCCATTCGATGATTCAATAAAGTTTGATCATTAACGCTCTGCAGTTTGTTTCTTACTCACAGTTGTGACAACTTATTGTTAACAGTAATTACTACTTTACAATATTCACCAGCTGTTCTGAAAGAAGTTACTTTATAAATGAAAGATGGGGGCTCCAGCTCATTCAGCCGGAGTCGCAAATGTTGGGTGAAAGATCAGCCATTAATACATTTCCTGCGACTAAAGCAGCCATCGGATACAAACTTGGTCGAAAAAAACAACAACCGAAAACGGAGGTTTAGTTTTTAAAGGAAGGAACTCTTCCCAAACAGAATTGTTCATGGATATCAATATCCCCTTCATCTCGCTCGTGTAAGACTTTTATAAAGTCAGTGTTAAATTTATGTATTTATGTATATATACAACATGGGTGGACCTTATTTTATGGTTCTATGAGAAAACATCTTATACAACCAAACTCTAAGCACACTCTTATCTACACTTTCCGCTGGAAGTGACAGCATGTTAAGATCTTAAATCTTGTCAATGCGATGTGTTTGTGTGTGTTTTTTTTTGCCTTAAAGTTTGCAAAGGCAGATCAACTAAACACTAATGTTTTACTTCTGGTATTAAGAAAACGGCGTTAGTTTAGTAGTAGATGTTTATTTATGTATTGATAGGATACTTGTATTTTATGTACAACTTTATGTGGAATGTACAATTAAGCTTTTAGTTGCCATGCAACACTATAGGTAAATTATATCTTGTCTTTAGACACTGTCATATAAGCTTTCAGTTGTTGCAATAAGTTTAATTATTTCTATATCATATTTATTCTAGCCATAAATGTGTTTTAAACAGTTACAATATTTGTTAAAAAAATAAAACAATGCACAAGGCTCCAGGCTACAAAGGGTAAAGTGAACAGATGAATAACACCATTAACACACAACCAAATGCTTAGTTTGTTTTGTTATTATACGCTAAGGGCTATGTTGTATTGTTCCAATTAAAACCCGATTTTTATTGCTTTCAGCCATCAGTTATTCCGCCCATCCATAGGGGCCTCACTTTGACTTTATTTTTAAAAAAATTATCATCATCGGTCAGTTTAAGGTAAAAGTGTCAGTTAAGCCTTCATAATTCATCAAATGAAACCCAGACTTCCATATTTGAATCTTCAACAGAGTTTTTATCACCGAAACTCCATTCCGAGAATATACGCAGAATGAATCACATTTTCTGGAAGCCATGAAGTAACTTGTTTGTTTGTTTGTTTTTTTTGGAATTTCGCACAAAGCTACTCGAGGGCCATCTGTGCTAGCCGTCCCTAATTTAGCACTGTAAGACTAGAGGGAAGGCAGCTAGTCATCACCACCCACCGCCAACTCTTGGGCTACTCTTTTACCAACGAATAATGGGATTGGACGTCACATTATACGCCCCCACGGCTGGGAGGGCGAGCATGTTTAGCGCGACGCGGGCGCGAACCCGCGACTCTCGGATTACGAATCACACGTCTTACGCGCTTGGCCATGCCCATGAAATAACAAGAAAATAGATTGAGTGATTGGGCTCGATAACTTGACGCTGTGTGTTTCGATAGCACTTAAAGTTTAAACATAACTACCAATAGTTTGTAGCAATGTGTCAAACACAACTCTCGAGGGTAGACATAAAATTAGAAACTGATAGAAGGGCATGTTTTTCTAAGTGCATTCATCATTTTCTTGAGGTTAAAGAGGTGATAGCCTGGAAAATGGTACACGATGTAGTTTACATGGCTAGATGTTAGATTTTTAATATTGTCATTAACTATTTTATACGTCTTTAAAAGGTGAACAATTCTGTATTTGTCGTAGGTAAAATAATCAACAGGTGACTAGGAGTGTACTTATGTTCCATTTGATAAAACTAGACATTTAAAATATTCACATTATCACGAATTCCTGCACAATAACTCGTGCAATTGGTATTGAGTACTATCATTTCCGAATACCGTTGAATGTTTTTAAACTTATTATTTTACAGCTAATTTTCAAATAACAGCACTATTTTATAACATCAATTTAAAAATTTTATTTACTCATCAGTGAAGTTATTTTAAATTAAATTAACGTAACATAAAATATTATTTTTAAACAAATCAGATATATAGTGACAAACACGATGAAGAAGACTTACATATTGTTGTTTTCGTTTTTGACTTTGAAAGATCTCACGATATCATTAACAAAATATAAAAAAGAGTGAAATAGATACCACTGCAGAACTTTGTTTGGACATAATAGCTGTTTTTGTATAAAGCAAACATATAAAAATATGTAGGCTTAATGTACTGCGATAAATTATGCTTCATAATTGTTCTTATATTTCTATTTTGTTCACATTGAACTCTACCTGTTGTATTATTCACTGAAAACTATATTAGAAAATGGTTAATCCAACATTTCAACAGCATTATGTCTAACTTTAATACAAGCAGTGTCAGTTTACAAAACTGTCTTTATGTATTCAATACAGTCAAATTTCATGATTATTCTTATGGATAGTGTTTCATATTGTGACGGATTTACTATTAATTATACATATTTTAATATTGATGTTTGTTTCTGTTAAATATATATTTAGAAATGCAACTAAATTGCACTGTTAAATTTCCTCCCATTCACTAAATTTGCAGAAGGTTCGCGAATGTAATAATCAACAATACATGTTTTACTAAAGTACCAGCGTGTAGTCAGTATTGTCGGGCGGACTGAAATTTCTAGAAACTCTCTCGCATAATGTTTATGAACCGACGAGCAAAGAGATAGTATATATTGTTGGTTTGGTGTAGTAACTGTAGTTGGTATACTATAAACCTCAAATGTTATAACAGTGATTAACGCTTATTAATCGGGAAACTAGAGATATTTGTTCGCGAATATTGGTATTTTTACGAAGATATCATATAATTTCCACTACCAAGATTTTGCGTATTACTACCGGAGAGCTAGTTAGCTCCTTGTTAAATGAATTGTGTCTAAATCAACTCGAAAATAATTTGCTCATTGTGAACCATTGATTGGATGTCAAGGATATTCCAGATCAGATAAAAGACTTAATACTGTTTGTAAGTTTGTAAAACTCTTGTATATAAATCAGTATTTGTAACAACTATTTGCAGTAACCGTTATTATAATTTGTGTTATTGGTGGTGCATAAAAAATATATTTCTTTTAAGAAAGAACTTGTGAACATCAATCTTGTAGACAAACATGATACATTTTAAACACATCAACATTTAATTAACTTTTAAATTTAAATTACAATTTAACTCGTTTTCTGACTATTTTAAATTGTAATACATAATACAATAAATTGGAAGTTCATCTTATATAAATTATAATACGTAACAGTATTTATATAACTTTACGAGCGAGTATCCTTCAGCAGACATCTGAATAGCTGTTTTGGTTAATAGTATTAACGGCAACATTTTATTATCTTCTATCGCCTCTTTCTCGACTTATTCTGAATCTTTTGCATCTTCCTTTTTTCTTTCGTCATTTGTGAAACAGCTGTCTTTTATATCCACTTCTGAGACACCACGTGGAAAAAGTCTCGTTCCTTTTCTATCTGATTTAATTATAACAAATAACAGTTTCTCATAATCATAGATGTTTCTATTGTCTCCTTAACGCCATCCCATTTAATAAATTTCTAACAACTTAGAATATTTTAACCCCTTAATTTCTTGGGAAATGACCAAAAGCAGGCCATTTTCTAAACTCCAATCGATATTCCTCACTCTTAATTTCTTAACGTTGTCTTAAGACTTTTCATTGTAATATTGTCTTAATGTTTATATGAATCTTTGTGAGTGCATGGCATCTTTAGATGATGGAAATGTGAAAATATTTTTCACTGCACAAAGCATGTTAAATTTTAGTTAATATATTAAGATACTGAGTTTTGTAAATCATGAATATACAAAAACAAGAGATATAAACAGACTACTCACTGTATGAGGAATTGTTTACACATATGTTTATGGGTCCATTTCATTTTCTTATGCAAGTTGATTTATCATGATGTTCATATTGATGTGTGCATATTATTTTGCACAAGTGAGTTAAGTGTGGCTAAAGATCACAGTTTAGAAGATCATAAGTGAATGTTGTTTAGTTCTTATATTGGAACTAGTTTTCCATTAATATGCACTGAGAGCTATTGCAAAAAGATCATTTTACAAGAAAAGAAAGAGGGCTCAGCTATGTAGAAGATTTATTGAGCCAGAAATTCAGCTCGTGATTGGGCAGATAAATAAAAATAAGAGCGCCTGTGTGCGCATGCGTTCATTGATGCCAAAGTACTGAGGAAGTAATTACAGATGAAACGACTCACCCGCCATGTTTACGACTTTGAAATATTTTCCTTCTTTTAGTTTTTCAAATATATTTGAGCAAATAGACATTTTCTTCCTGTCGAGACTAACTGAAGTTCAAAGTTATTGAGGATTCAATGACGGTACAATTCCTATTCGTGAAATTCATGCATCTATAAAAGTAGAACTAAGATGTTTTTGTTTATTGACTTTAACAACTGTCGATACAGGACCTCCAGAGTTCTGTAATCAGCTATAATAAAATACTTCAAAATTAGAAGACTGTCATTCAGACCTTTTGAATTTTGTAATTATCTAGAATAAAGGGTCTTTAAGAAAAAGACTTTCATTTAGACCTATAGAATTCAATAATTAACTAGAATAAAGGACTTCCAAATAAAATACTATCATTTAGACTTCCAAAGTTCTGTACTTATATAAAATAAAATATTTCAAAATCAGATACTGTCAGTATACTTCTACAACTCTGTATGTAATAAAAATAAAGGATTTCAAAGTTAGGGACTGTCACTGTTGTCAAGAATAACAATTATTAACTACATAACCGCAGGAATAAGTTCGGCTTACCTGTATTAACGCTTGTTAACCAAAATAATTGCTAATAACAGCAAGTAATAGTTGAGAAAAATCATTTGTTTTTATCTATTTTCCAAACTTAATGATAGAAATTATTTGCTGCTGTTTTAATTCAGTTTTTTAATATGATTTACTATGAAATATGATTACTCTTTATGTGCTCTTTCGAACATAAGTATTGAAATTAGTATTGTTACGTTTTTTTAATGTGGATTGAGCGCAACAGAAAGACACAGATAACAGCTTGTATAATTTATTACAATAAGCTATTATATATATGACAGATATAACATAAATCATATAACAACAATGACAGATATTAAGTTTAAACCTTCAAAATTAATTACAACACAAAATGGTACTGGCCTGTATCTAATATAATGATCTAGAATGAAAGTCCAAAAGCTCAGATCAGAAATTCAAAATTTCGGTCTAGGGTGTGAATTTGGTCCCACGAAGAAATACCGAAGTTTGAATGGAGAATGACGAAGTTCTTTTTACGGTGCTTCTTGATGAACGTCTCAAACCTGCTGCCTTCCAATTTTCCCAGTCTCCCCTAAATAGTCCGTACGTGACGACTCTCAGCACAACCAGTAATTCGAATGAATCGCAAAGATTGACGAAACAAAATCACAGCTTCTGTAGATCTAGCTCTGGTCACAAATCCAAGTTGAATAAAACCACAGTAAACACTTAAACTTTCTCAAACGAATGACTGACTCTTCTTTTCTTCGAATAAAACTAATGACTCTTCCTTTCTCACATTTTCGTCTGTTTATATATTTGTAGGCCTCTTTTCTCGAACCATCGCATAACTTCCCAACATTCCAGAGAAATCCGCGCATGTCCGTTCTTGCACGAGACTTGTCGTATAGACACTAGGCCGCCCACATTCCATTTATAGTCATATATTTGATCTACCTAATTCTAGAAATTTCTAAATGTTATTTTAAATGAATAACAACATATTTTTAATTGGTTTAAACTTTGAAACAATAATATAAATATGGAAATATAAATGATAAAAATGAAAATTTAAATACAACATGACATGTTGTCGTTTACAAACATTTACATAACAGTATGCTTGTTTTTCTTATAGCAAAACCACATCAGACTTTTTGCTGTGTCTAAGGAAGGGAATCGAATTTTTTATTTTAGCGTTGTAAATCAGTAGACTAGATGTTGTCCAATTAGTATTAATATTGAAACCAGTAGGAGGTGAGTAACGTCGAAAAAGAAGCTATAGTTTATGTGATTTGTTATAGAAAAAAATTATATTTAAGTTGTTTTTATTAGGTTTTTTTGTAATGCTTTATATCAAACGAGACATATTTGGGCATTATAGGCAGTTTTTAGAAATAAAGGCATGGTGGTTCATACAAACAGGTCGAAACTTTGATAATAAATAATGTTAATGTCAAAACAACGTAAGCGTGAAGTAAATTTTCATGTACACATTTTTACACTAGTCATCTCGTAGAGAATTACATACTATGTAGGAGCTTAGCTATGTTAAAGCGTGTGTTAGAAGGTGTGTAACCAGATCCAGGAATGGGCTATGATGCTATAGATTTATTTCTGATACGATTTTGTTGTCGATCACTGTTACTCCACTTTGTTGTGACCATGCTCTACTTGTAATCTTTCTTCAATTTCATTAAGGTTGTTTTCAACAAATTTATGTTTGTTGGTATAATCAGTAACACAGAGAATTAGAATTAGGATTTGTTTATCACTGGGAATGTATTACTTCGCTTCTTTTGGTGTATTCGTTCTGCCTCTCATCTCCCTTTCTTAAAAACACGAAGAATACACCTGATTACCTGATATTAAACTAAAACAATAAACGAATTGTATATTGTTTAGATAATTATAAAATATAACCAAATTTAGGAGCACAGAAAAATCTAAAAATTTTTTTGAACAATGCTAGTTTGAACAATAATGGAATTATTATGCGTATTATACATGTTTAGATATGTCAGCTATTTGTGGTTTTAATTACATCCAAATTATCAATGATATAACGTATTGCCGTTTATTTGTAACTTTTAGGATTTAAAGAAGTTTTAATTACAATAGAATAATTTTATGTTCTGACTACTGTAATGGATCGAATCAAAATTTTTACCTAAAATGAATAATCACAAACACTACGTTATTGATAAAGGAAATAACAATGTTTGTTGTTTAAAACATATGAATAATTGTATAAAAAATAAAAAAATATTGTCTTTAAACGTTAATTTTTATTATGCACTTTTTAGAATATTAGAAAAGGAAATTATACATTTCATTAGAAACAGTTTTCCCAAACCAATCCAAATTGTTTTTGAAGTAATAGTTGCTTATTTATTTGTCTTAGTTGTATGTTTCGTCTGTTTGATAATGGGTAACTTCTTTTTTTCGTCCATTTTTGTACTGTTTTAAGTCTCGTTGTTGCCCACCTGAATTTTCCTACTCTTATTTTTTGTTATTATTTTGAATATTTTTAAAGTTAATTTGCAGTTATTACGATTATCTTCTGATGATTTAGGTATAATAGGCTTTCTTTGGTTACATATGGTTGCTTATTTGGCTGAAGACCAGCCTATGGTATAAAAAATACTAATACCAATATCTTTCAAATAAAAATTCCGCGCACTAAGTCTGAAATAAATCGTGTTGAAAATATAGAATAGACAAATAAAACTGTAATAAAGCCTGTGCTGTGCGAATCATAAAATGAATCCATATGTACTATGATAAAAGAAGAGCCTACAAGTGGTGCTAGTTCAAGATTAAGATATTATTTCATTATCAGTAGGAACGTTTTCGCAATGTCAGTTACTTTTTTCCATTCTCATGTAGAGTAGTTTTCTAACACATTTCTCCTTTCATTTATTTCTGACACAAAATTCTGGGCCCCATAAGTAGCCCAGCGGTATGTCTGCTGACTTACAACTCTAAAAACCGGGTTTCGATAGCAGAGCACAGATCGCCCATTATGTAGCTTTGCACGTAATTCAAAATAACAACAACAAAGTTCTAGCTGTATATTGAAATAAAATGCACAAATATTGTGTCATATGTCACTAAATCGAGACAGATTTAGTACTATTGTAATTGATAATTACTAAAATACAAACTTTAGTAAAATTATAACACTAAATGTGTCATAACTTTTGGTAAGGCCTAAACACTTTTAGTACTTTGATATTTCACTGTGTTGTGCAACTGACGGTTTTTGTTGTTGTTTTTTCTTCCCAGCCCGTCTGTTAATTAGAAATGACAACATGTAGTAACTATATTTATCAGAAGCTCGAGAAACAGCACGTGTATAAACAAGGAGGCAAACTAAATATGTGTCTTGTAGGTGCCTAGCAGTTATATATTTAGTGTATAGCGTTGGTTAAAAAAGTTTGAATATATTCAGATTGTTTTGAACAAGACGACAAACTAAGTCATAATTCTAAACTCCCCCCGCTAGTACAGCGGTATGTCTTCGGGCTTACAACGCTAAAATCGGGGGTTCGATTTCCCTCGGTGGGCGGAGCAGATGGCCTTTTGTGGCTTTGCTTTACGAAAACACAGATTCTAAACTTGTCTTGAATCCTGTGGCTTTGATTTAAATGTTTGTTTTTAACAGATGAATATCAATAAAGATTTACATATCTAAAGTTCGTCATTAGATAACAGAATCGTTGATAAACGATGTACAAGTTAGGATCTATAATGACTTTACGCTCCACTAAGAAAGCTTATAAGATATAAGCTTCACTAATGATGTGAGTAATTAATGTAAAATGATAAATAGATACCTTGCTTGAGAAATAACGATTTCCTTGTTAATGTAGTAGAATTTTAAACACGACCGAAATAACGTATTACGGATTGGAAAATACGTTTACTCATGTGTAGAACGGGTCTTTGTTTCTTGGCCTTTTCAAGCGTTATACAAAGCACACTTTGAGTCTGTTGTACTTGACTTCGGTTTAAATACTTACAATATGGAGTAGTACATTTATGTGCAATTAGTTATGTATGTATAAGTAGCCAAAATTTAATTTAACTGACTTTATCCTAGCGCAAAGCAATACAATGTGTTTACCGGAAAGGTCGAATTCCGAATTTTAACGATTTTTTTTTATAAATCCTCAAGCCTATCGCTGACCACTAGAGGACAAAATATTATGTTTTCAAAAAAACCTATGAATTTAACAACAGTATTTCAATATCACAACTTTGAATTGTTCGTACATAAAGTTTTGGTTAAGAAGAAACATGAAGAACTACACTTTCTCACAATAAGAACGTCTTCAGGTTCCAAATGTGTAGGAAAAAAAGCAAAAACCAGAAATATCAAAGGACATGAAAAATTTAAATTATGAAATGTAAACAACACTAAAGATCAGGAAAAATACGAGTTAGCTAAATTAACAGAACATAGGAGACGTTCACCAATAAACAATGGGAAATCTGAAACTGGTATTTATAAATTAATCAACTAATGACAATGTTTTGATCGCAAAATTCAATCTCAGAGTACCTTTCTATTTTATATTGTTTATTTTACACATGAAGTGTTTTGGGATAGGTGATGTTTCATATTGTTTATTTTACACATAGTGTTTTGGGAGAGGTGATGTCTTGGACTTGCCATTGTTTAAAATAATACAATTATTTGCACCTGGTGATAATATTTTATTTTTATTGTTCTTTCTCAGCGACTTTCCATGTCTAGTGTCCAGCGATTCAATAGATATTACTGCTCATTTTCTTCTGGTAATTGTACCTACTTAGATGTATCTTATAATTTTATATCAAGTCTGTTCTTAGTAGAGTACACGTTCCATCTTTCTAGCTTTAGAGATTAACATTTCGTTTCGGTCCTAAAGTCAAATTCGATTGTTTCCATGGTGATTACCACTGTTCACTACAATCTTAAGTTTAATTTCCTTAAATGTTAAGGTTAAGTAACGTGTTATTCATGACTACCAATGAAAACAGACACAGAGCTTCATGATATTTAAAGTTGAATACAATTATAGGCCTTGCAATTAGATTATCTGAACTTTATTTCTTGTGTTACGTATTATAATTTATTTCAAACAGTCTTCTGATTTATTATGTAACGTATTACGATTTAAAACAGCTTGAGACTGAATTAATTTGTAAATTAAATTAGGTGATAATTAAATGTCGATGTCTATTAAATTTATGATTTTTGACAACAAGATAAATAAACACATTCTTTACACAAATGTATTTTAATATACAAACGTGAATACAATTTATAGTAACGGTTTTTTACAAATAATGATTTATTTAGAAAAGTTTTATAAACTTACAAACATCATTGAGTATTCTATCCGATCCAGAACTTCCTTAATATCTTATCCAGAGCTTACGACGAGCGAGTTAATTTCAGGTTGATAAAGGCAAAATCTATCAGGCGGTTGCATATGTAGGATTTTCATGTACAGATTTGAAACTCGACTTTTAGTGGCTGAAAGATAAGAATATTTCAGATTTATCAGAATAATATAGTATGTTGTCTGGCTCATTTCAAGCTCGGTTTATTTTTCTTAAGGGCGTAAAGTACAGCACTGATTTAGTAGAGTTCGCTCGATTGACACAAATCTTGAAAATGAGCTTCGGAGCAGCTCACATACAGCCATTAATGAAGAAGAATTGAAGGCCCAAGTTGAATCAGATACTCATCAAACCGCGAAAGAAATTTCTGATAAACTTGTTTATTCATTATTGAACAGTGTCCCGATATCTTGAAGCAATTAGAAAGTTGAAAAATTTCATTGAATAGGTTTCTCACGAATTGACTGAAAACCATCAAACAAGACGTATTACAAATTGTCTCTCACTTCTTACAAAAAAATGACCCGTTTCTTCATAGAATTGACACCTGTTATAATAAACGAATTCCTTACGACAATCAATGACGATCCGGTTAGTGATTTGATTATGAAGAAACAAACACCAAAACCATCTCTTCACCCTGAGAAATTTATGGTCAGTACTTGGTGGTCGTCACCAGATGTGATTCGTTATTCCTTCTTAAACCCAGGAGAAACAATAAAAGAAGAAAATGCTGTTGTAAACTATATATTATGTATCAATAGTCAATTGTAGTGTTTGTACTCCTTATAGCAAAGCGACATCGGGCTATCTGCTGCGTCCACCGATGGGAATCGAAACCCTAATTTTAGCGTTATAAATCCGTAGACTTACGGAGTGGACCTTTATTGCTTCATGACAATGCTTAACCTCACGCGTCATCGTCAAAAACTAAACGAACTTCAGTATGAAACTTTATCTCATCTACCTTCCTCAGCAGATCATTTTCCTGTACACTTTCTTAACATTTGGACATTTTTAAGGAAATAACATTCATAAACCAAAGGTCAACTAAAAATACCTTTGAAGGCATCAAAGAACGTCCAATTCTTTAAAGAAGACATATATAAACTTAAAACTCGTTGGCACAATTGTATTGAGACTAAAGAAACGTATTTTGATTAGATACATTAAACAACAAAACGACGTACTTGTTTCACATTTTCCTTTAAAAATCTGACATTTCATATGCAACAGCGTGGTAAAAGATATTGTACTTTTACTATTGTCTCCAGTGGCACAGGGGTATGTCTGCGGAACTCCTCTTTAACTCATGACAACTAAAATTTAAAAATAAATGCTGAAGTTAACACATGCATTTAAATCACCGAAATCTTCACATAAATGCTCTCGACAGAGATTGGAAAGGCCATGCGTTACTTGCGTATTTTCAAGTAAAATGGCATAAAAAAGAACGTGAATACTAGTTTGGAATAAGACGATCCCGAAGGGACTGCTTTACTTTAAATCATTATCGTAAAGCAGTCGCACATTATGCAAAATCAGTAATGTCTTCGGCTGCTTGTAGTTTATTATTGTTTGTAATCAACAAAGTAGCATTCCATTAAGTAACTGACTTGTAACCATGGAATATTTAATGTATTTTACCTTGAATTAAAGTCGTTTATAAACAAAAAACTGAAATATCTCCTTGATCATTCAAATTTTGCATCAGTCCACCAGTATGATTATGCCCAGGATCATGTGAACGAGTTACTTATAATTTACTCCAAATAGCATCCGTAATTGATAAAATACAAGGATTATAATTTCACCTAAATTTAATATTGTGTAACTGATTATTCACAGATTTTATAACTGATTACAATTCGTTTGAGACCACGCATGGCCAGGTGGGTTAAGGCGTTCGAGTCGTAATCTGAGGGTCGCACCAACCATCCTGGCCCTTTCAGCCTTGGGGGCATTATAATGTGATCGGCAATCCCACTATTCGTTAATGAAAGAGTTGTCCAAGAGTTGGCGTTGGGTGGTGATGACAAACTACCTTTCTTCTAGCCTTACACTGCTAAATTACGGACGGCTAGCGCAAATAACCCTCGTTTAGCTTTGTGCGAAAATTTAAAAAAAAGAAACAAACAAACATAATTCCTTTGTTTTGAATTTCGCACAAATTCTACATATTTTATTTATTTGGTTGTCAGAGTGTTTCTTCAGTTACTTTATTTAAACTAATACTGAATTTTAAAATGTGTTTTGAGACATAATGATATTCTGATTTAAGGTTACTACGTGAGGCAAGTATTAACGATTTGAATTCGAATACGCATCAGTTAATCAATTATCACTCGTATATGTTCATAGAGGGCAGCAGTATGGATTGTTACTTATGAATAAAACCTAATGACTGGGTTTTGAATATCGCGCAAAGCACATAAAAGCTATTATAGCGCTAGCTCTCGTAATTTAGCGGTTAAGACTAAAGGGAAAGCAACTACTCTTCACCACCTACCGCTAACTCTTGGGCTACTCTTTTACCAACGAATAATAAGACTGACCATCGTTTTATAACGCCCCCACGGCAGATAGGGCGAGCATGGATGGTGTGACGGGGATTCGAACCCACGATCCTCAGATTACTAGCCAAGCATCCAAATCACCTAGCCATGCCGGGCTTATAATTTGTGTTCCAGCTTAGGGGACAAGATAAATAATATTGCTTCATATTCCTGGTTTCCGAAGTATTGTTGTTGTTGTTGTTGTTGTTTTGAATCAAGCACAAAGCTACACAATGGGCTATCTGTGCTCTGCCCACCACGGGTATCGAAACCCGGATTTTAGCGTGTAAGTCCGCAGACATACCGCTGAGCCACTGGGGGGCGTTTACGAAGTAAATATCATGGTTATAGTCTATTAGAGGTTTATTTGTTGACTCTGGCAGTAAATTAATAACTTAAAAATTAACAGATGTGAAAAAGAGCAAAATAAAAAAGACAAAACAAAAGAGAAAAAATCAAAGAAAAACGTCATTAACCCTAAAGTCATTTGGCACACAATAACAAATTTTATAAGATAAGAGACAGGGTTAGTACACCTTGATGCTGTTTAAAGGGTATTTGTTCAGTGAGAACATTATATATTTTTAGTCCTGCCTGTTTCTAGAGAGACCCATTTCTTTATAGCCTTAAAATATCAATATTTAAAGAAGAAAAAAACATTTGATTGTGTGCTGTAAAAGATAAACATTTTAATATGTTTTTTTTGTTGCGCCCCCAGTGGCTCAGCGGTATGTCTGCGGACTTGCACGCTAAAATCCGGGTTTCGATACCCATGGTGGGCAGAGCACAGATAGCCCATTGTGTAGCTTTGTGCTTAATTGAAAACAATAACAATTTTTTTGTTGCAAATAGAGCATTATTTTGGATATGTGGTTTTAATTCGTGTCTTGCTTTGTATTAGAATTATAAAAACATTTAACACAGTGGAAGCATAAATTTATAAAATCATTTATCAATCAACTTGTACGGTAGTTGAAATCAATTAATTTCCGGAGGACATGA
Organism: Carcinoscorpius rotundicauda; assembly: GCA_011833715.1. Taxonomy (NCBI): domain Eukaryota; kingdom Metazoa; phylum Arthropoda; class Merostomata; order Xiphosura; family Limulidae; genus Carcinoscorpius; species Carcinoscorpius rotundicauda. The sequence continues at coordinate 109,592,857 of CM022393.1, forward strand.
GTCTTTCACGGCTTATTGATTTTTATGTTTAAGGTACTGTTACAAGCTTTACAATATTATCTAAATAATTCTATAAAAATCTATGAAGTCACAAAAACGGGAAATTGTGTTATTAATACAAATTGAATTCAATTATATTTCTACCAAACTGACGTTAAAAAGATTTCGTGCTACGTCATAAACCAAACCACTTTCTGAACAAAGATGTTTTTGCTCTTTACTATAAGATATACGTTTTTATGTTGTTGTTTTAAGTACAAAATATACAAATTAAGACATTTGTAGTTTACTTGAATTTTTATCACAGATGTTAGAATTATTGTTTTATCGTCACTTCGTTATCTTTCGGCGTTAAAGCTGTATTTAAAGATCGTTTCTGTACGGGAACGGCAAAGTACGTTTTACTGGTTGATATGTGTGTGTGTGTGGTTGTGTTTCGTATAACTTGTTTCTAACATAATTGAATAATTATGAATGTTTTTCTTTAAATTAAATCCTTATCCAGCTAACATACCTCAACCTGCGTGGAAATTTATGTGTGTTAAACATCTAAGAAAACGATTTGTAAGAGTGTTTTTAAGTTTGGTTACACAGCAAGATGAAATATATTATTAAGCATCAGAGGATTACGAAAGAGAGATAACTATTTTTTAGTCTCACGTAATATTTCATCACATTTCTTAGATTTCAATTTGAGTTAAAGACACCGGTACACATTTTTTTTTTAAATTCTATCTATTCTCATAATGCAGACTTGTTCCACTCTGAATAAGTTTAAGGTCACTAGGTTCTCATTTCAAAGAAAGCAAGATACAAAAACATTTTTAACCTAGGTTTGTTTATTGTTTTCTTTTATTCCTATTATTCTCATAATGTTATTTCAATATTTACATTTACTTTAAACAGTAGTGTGTTATGAATATTTTACTAACAGTATACAGTAGTCAAAGACGAGTAGTACGGTGGGCACTTCATCAACCATCACAGCGGGTTATAGGGAGAGGGATGATGTAATCAAAGATGACGAAGTCATACTTCTGATGATTGTCGCTAGAAGATGCTAACTTCGCGCACGTGTTTGTGTCGTTACAGAAAATAACGAGATAATAGTTGTCGATAGGGACGCATCGCAAGGTTGCCAAGACAGATAGTCATGATGCCCAAAGTTTCCATCAGGAGTGCGTAGTTGCTTAATCACCAGAGAGCAATAGATGTATTTCGAAATCTTCGAAGGGAGAGTACCAATTTTGAAGACATCATTTTCTCTCCCCAGCCCCTCGCTGTGGGGAACTTACTACTTAGTTGTTTGTCCAGCATGGCCAAGTGGTTAAGGACGCTTGACTCGTAATCCGAGGCCCCGTCACACTAATTATGCTCACCCTGTCAACGTTGGGGGTGCTATAATTTGATACTAAATTCCACTAAGTATGTTTGATGTGTCGTTCGTTTCTGCTATTCTGGTCATTTTCCTGTTTAGTTTAGTTAAAAACATAAAATAGTTACTCCAGTCATTGTAAAATATCGATATGACAAATGCCATCATATTTAGTGCACCTGAAGTTGAAACTGTAAGATGCAACTCATTGGCTGACTATCTAATTCCTGAAGTTTTATGTTATTATTGCTAACTATGTAACGAGCACCCAGTATGAAATAAGAGTTAACAATTTCAAATAATTTTATTTTCGCTCAAAAAAGTTGAATCCTTCATAAAACGTTTGGCAAAACCTTATTATTTCAATGGATAATTAAAAAAAACTTACTACGGGGAATTTCCTAGTTTGCTCCTCAAGAAAGAAAGGCCCACCATGCACGTTATAAGGTTTTATCACTTTGTATTAAGAGCTCTTGATTGTACACGTTTTTATGACATCATTGAAAAAATTACTCGTAACTTATTTTTAAAAGTTGTCGAACATGATGTTTAAGGTATCAGAAAGTTCAAATGAAACGACACTTATGATACATTACACAATTATGCCTGCGTATTTTAAGTTGTTTTATCCTTTAAACGTTTACAAGAGATGAATAATATTATTTCAAGTTTGTTTGTATAGAAGTCGTATTTAAGCCCATATAATTTATTTATTTGGTTGACGGAGTGTTTCTTCATCTACCTTACTTAAATTAATACTATATTTCAAAATGTGTTTTTTAGACATAATTGTATTCTAATTTAAATGAGTCAAGTATTAACGATTTGAATTTGAATGCAAGTTAGTTAATTCTTTATCACTTGTACGTGTTCATAGAGGGCAGCAGTTTATATCTTATTTCTGAATAAAACCTAATTCTTTTTTTTTTTTTTGTTAATTTTCTGCAAATCTACACGAGTGCTATCTGTGCTAGCTGTCCTTAATTTACCTGTGGACTATAGAGAAGGCAGCTAGTCATCACCACGCACCGCCAAATCTGCAGCTATACTTTTATCAAGAAATAGTGGAATTGATAGTTAGTTACATTACGGCGCCCCCATTGAAAAGACAAGCACGTTTTACGGTACAGGGATTTGAAATCATAGAACTCAAGTTACGAGTTGAACTCCCTAACCACCTGACCAAGTTCGTTGAACTACCTAACCACCTGACAATGTCGGTTGAGCTCCCTAACCACCTGACCATGCCAGGCCACCAGATGAAAATTAATTGTTTAAAATGAAGAACAATAAATTATGTGTTACAGAGAAAAAAATCCTAATTTTAGTGAGAATGTACAATACAGAACTATTGTTGAAAAATATATTTAATGTATACTTTGTGTGTATTATATTTACGTCTAAGAGTGTGTTTTCTTATAGCAAAGCCACGTCAGGCTATCTGCTGAGCCCACCGAGGGGAATCGAACCCCTGATTTTGCGTTGAAAATCCTAATACCGCGGTACTAGCAGGGGGCACATCTAAGAGAATCACGATCAAATAAGAATTACGTAATAACTTCCACTAGAAATCTGCTAACACTTTACAATAATAATTACAGTTATTGATAAACAGGCTTAAATATGAATAACACACAAACTATAAAAAGTCTATACAACAAATCTGTAGATCATCAGTTGTTAGCGATAATTTTGGTCCTCAAGAAATACTGATTATCAAATGACTGTTTTATTACATCTTAAGGACATGGATATCTAATTATTTGTTTATCCTTCGAAATAAGAACTTCAGAGACGTCTAACTTAATGAGGGTGTGCAACTCTTCAGTGGGCCAATCAGCGACCGCTCTCGTTATATTTCAGCAAGGTATTCTATTAATTTTATATTTATTTCATACAACAGATACTTACATTTATGTAACTTGTATATTATTTAATATTTAATCTTACAACATCACTTACATGTGTAAAGGTTGCATTATTTTTATGATTGAGGGTTATAGACCCAGTCCGATTATTCCTTTCAAATTAACTTTTTTGCCTATCCTTGCTAAGTCAGTGGATCACATTTTTTAATAATAACTGAATCAGTCATTCATCTTTCCCTAGGTCTTTGGATTAACAAAACATTGTTTTTCATTAATACTCAAATTAATATATCATATATCTTGAAACTCTTGCCTCGCAGTCGGGAGTCCCCCAATGGCTCAGCGGTAAGTCTGCGGACTTACACGCTAAAATTCGGGTTTCGATACCCGTGGTGGGCAGAGCACAGATAGCCCATTGTGTAGCTTTGTGCTCAATTCAAAACAACAACAACGCAGTCGGGAAATGGCAGATAGATATCAGCCGTTCCTGATTCAACATGGATGCAGACGAGCACACCATTTAAACACAGGCGACGAAGCTCAGTTGCGTGCACGTGTTGTATTCTATTAATAGGTCAGGAATCGAATAAAGTTTATATGAAATGATAACATGTAAATATAAAGGAAACAATTCCCTAGTAGGATCGAATCAAGAGGCTGTGCAACCCAACTTTGTCTTTCTGAGACGTTCGATAAGTGTTTCCTCTTTTTGTAAAAAAATATTTTAACTGAATGTCATGTCTATCATTAGCATGAATAAAAAAAAAGGTATTTTGAGAAACGGGGAAGAATTTAATTAAAAATTGTCTTAATTAGATCTTTTTCTTTCTTCTCTCTACATACAAGACTTGGCCAAACATGTTTAAGTGATTAGAACACTTAACTCGCTATATGAGAGCCGCGGGATCGAATCCTCATTTCGCCAAATGTGCTCGTCCTTTCAGTCGTGGGGGCGTTATAATTTACGGGCAATCACACTATTCGTTGGTAAAAGAGTAACATAAGAGTTGGTGGTAGGTGGTGATGATTAGTTGTCTTTCTTCCAGTCTTATACTGATAAATTAGGGACGACTAGTGCAGATAGCCCTCGTGTAGCTTTGTGCGAAATTCAAATCAAGCAAACAAACAAGACCTATGAGTAGGCATTAATTCTGATAAACCGACTATTCTAAACTACAGGGTGGTCACTAGAAAAGCGGAAAATTTGAGGGTCAGATGAGATCATGAATTAAATGCGTGCTTACTCATTTCTATTTTGATTTCTTTACATCATTAATAAAATGCATGATTTTAATATCATAAAATATATTTTGAGCATCTATGAGTGTAATATAACATATGCCTTTAAAAAACTTTGTAAAAGTTATTCTTTGTAAAAATAAATAGCTGTTTGACAAATTTTCCGCTTTTCTAGCGACCACCCTGTACCTTAATCGCTGTACGAGTCTTTCTATCACAGATTCCTTTCTTACCAAGTTACATTGGAAGGTTAATCATCAAATATTTTTGTTTGTACCTGTAGTTTTTTTTGTCTTCTTATATGACGATTTTTTTTATATTTAATTTTTGGTCTTGGTACTTGAAAGCTGTGGATGTTTAATAGACATTTTACTCATAATTCCAGATTAGCCTTCCATCGAAATATAACTCGAATTCTCTGTTCTATGTTCTTTAATACGATGTCCAATTTAGACAGATAAAATCTAGTTATGTATATACTCAAAAAATATGGTATTTAACATTTTCCAAAAATCTGCTGAGTACCTTCTTTGTAAATTGTCCCCGTAAACTGAAGTTACGTAAGACGAAGACGGGGTGTATTCTGTTCTCCAGTTTAGATATAAAGTTTCTATGATTGAATAGTGTTATTGTTTTAAGTTTACTTACTTTCTGAATTACCAAGAACCAAATTGGTCACATGGAATTCACTTAAAACAGCTGTTTATATGAATTTTGTGTTTAGAAAAAAAAACACAAGTACTAGGCTTTTAATAGAAAAACTTGTAATGAAGCTTGGCTCTAATTATGCTTCGTTAATCAATTTAGAAAGATAATTGTATTGTCTTGTCCATAAAAATTCACCACATTGGTATTTTTATATCAATGTATCCGCCCATGTGCCATACCTACCTGAAAGTTTCTATATATATATATGTATGTATGTATATATAATGGTGAAGTATGATGTATAGTATAAGGTGAAGAAAAATTATTCAAAACCCTATAGATGTTAAATGCACTTCACCCTGATGAGACACCTAACGGTATTTCTTTGATTCGCTAACACAAACTGCGCTGAAGAGCCTTGAATAAGTGAAACTGCAGTCCACAGCAGAGCGAACGGGCCAATCAAAAAATGCATCAGACCTCTACGTCACAGCATGGCCAAGTGGGTGAAGGCGTACCACTCGTAATCTGAAGGTCTCAGTCCAAATCCTTGTCACACCAAACATATTCACCCTTTCTACCGTGGGGGCGTTATATATTACGGTCAATCCCATTATTTGTTGGTAAATAGCAGCTCAAGAGTTGGTGGTGGGTGGTGATGACTAACTGCGTTCCCTTACACAACTAAATTAGGAACGGCTAGCACAGATAGTCCTCAAGTAGCTTTGTACGAAATTCAAAAACAAACAAACACACTTCTGGTGAAAAAGAAAATAAATATTTAACTTATGTGTATTTTCATATACACACACACACACACACAATAAAGCGAATGTTTTACTTGACTGATCCAAGTTTCGGAGATATTAAATATTTTCTTTTTTCAATTTCTTTTAGGTAGATAAATAAAACACAACAGTTAAAAATGAGATTAGGGTGTTTCGTATATCATCCATTAGTAACAAACAGCATTTGTGAATGGTCTGTATAGTCTGAAGTTTTTGGTCATTATTGTCGATTAATTCACCAGGAAAAATGAATAGAACAGTGTATTTGACAATGCGTAAATTGAAGCTATGCCAACTTATCATCAGGTTATAAAGCCCTTTGGACTAGTACTAGTTTATTCTAGACTACAAAGTTAAACCATTTGAACATAACATTAAGTATAAACCTGGTGACGAAAGTTTTTTCTTCTTTTTTTAACATAAATACTCTCCTGTAAACACCCATTTCTAACTATGGCAACTGTATGACATGGTGTAATGAGTATATTTCCATGGGAACCCAGTTAAAAGTTACTGATACAAATGTGTCCGTTGACAGTAGAAGTAAGAGGTACGTCCTGAATTAAGAAATTCAGTTAAATATATTGCAATAGTAAAAAAATAATAAAGTCATCATTACATATGTACATGCTGTGCCAAATTTTACGTTTTTCTCTGTTTTTTCGGGGGGGGCACGTAATGGAATTTTTCATTTTACTCCAACAAAAATGTTGCAAGACGTTAATTAAAAAAGAGTATTATGATCGTCTGTTAAAAAATAGAACAAAACTTTAATTGCTGAATTCCATAAGGTTGCATTCAATATATGCTGATGCTAACAATATGCACGTGAATTACATTTTAGTATAAATTAAATACCGTTTTCCCTTTGTTATATACATATTTTTCAAGAAATGTAGAAATGGTAGAAAGAAAAAGCATCCATATACAAGGTAATGGGCAAAAGTTAACACACCTGTTTAAGTTATCAAACTGGTTATTTTAAGTACTTATAAATCTTGACAGAGAGCAGATGTATCTTATTGCCTCCTCTACTTGAGTTATAATTTACTGTTTACAACAACAGTTTACTACTCTCACAGTTGCTGATATATGGCGCTAGACGAGTCTTTAAAACCTTCGTAAAGTAAACAGTATACGTGACTAACGTAACTTTGGCGTTTCAAGCCATTATAACAGATAGAAAGGCTAGAATATATTATTTAATGGTGAGTAAGCAAGCGAGACTTATATGTATATCTTTATTTTTATAGCTTTTGTGCCATTAAAATGAATTTGATTTTCTTTCTGCTTTCTACGTTATTTTCTCAAAATCACGTTTTTCTCAAAATGATAAACTCCTATCTTTGGAACACTTGACTATTCTTTGTTTCATTTGTACTTATCAGCTTATATATTACACTCTGCTTGTTATTCATCTTATTTAAATCTATTTTACTCTATTTGCCTTTTGTACCTACTTACAATTAGGTATATAAACTCAATACATTAAGAGATTAGTTATATCATTTCTAGACAACTCTTTCAACGAGTCGACTAGAGTTTTATTGCATTTGCTATCGTTTTCTTTCTTTAAATTTTCCAAATAATTATACTTTTAAGAACACATATTCAGTCCTGAGTTGATAACTCAGGTGCTTGTTTAAAAATATAAAAAAAATAACAGAAGTAATAAGATGGCTAAACACCACATTTACTTTCTTTGGGATGTAATGTTACTAGAAACCAAAGTACAATGATACTGGGACAGTACATTTTCAGAAGGAGGCATCGTATTCTGTCATTAGAGTCCTTTATTTTAATAGCTTAGTTAGCTCAAAGTCTGACTCTTTTCTGTAGAATTCCTTTAAATCCCACAGTCCACATTTTCTGGAATGTCACAATACATCAGTATTTCACGGTTTCCTTAATAATTGACTGTGCATCAAAGTAATATACTATAATACTATCACTGATGCTTATGACAGCTGGGATTATACAGTTATATTTAAAACACCAAATTTTCTATGTTACTGCAGTCGTGTCTACCTAAAGCACACAGGGTAAGGGAATCCATATGATGGATTTTTATTGTTTTTCATCCAAATTTCGATGTACAATGCACCAGGAGAGCAGACGCTTGCTTTCACAATCTTATATACATTCAATTCTCTCCCAGTTTTAAAGCTAACAGGACCAAACTCTTAAGGCCAAATTGGATAACCCGGAGGTGGGTTATTATCCGTAAAATAAAGCCCCTACTGAGAGGTATTAAAAAGTACCCAGAAGTTTTCCTATGATGAGGGTTTACAAAAACCTTGATTTTCGAGGTCATTGAAGAAACAATCTGTCATCGGATTTTGTATTTCTAGCACCCCATGGGATTCTGGGAAAGCTAAACTTGATACTGTGTCCACACGTACACTCACAAATTAGCAGTATCGACCTTGGCATACACGCTTGTATATTACAGGCAGATGTTCTAACGGTTTGTTTTAAAATGAGTATAAAATTAACTGGGAAGGATGGAGAAGCCGGATCAGTACAATGAGTCCTCCGTGAGCTGTCTTTTGTAAGCATGGATCTTACACTGCTGTAGTACGTGAAGGACTTATGTTATCCGTAAAAATCCAACCATTTCAGCTCTCTATCAATAATGGATGTGTTACTAAGCAGTTATGAGCTAAAACTAAACTACAGAATACTGGATTTAACGTTAGATTGTTTGTTTGGTTTTGAATTTCGCGCAAAGCTACTCGAGGGCTACCTGCGCTAACCACACATGCAAATGTTCGGTGGGCTAAACAGATCTATGCTTATTTCTAAAGATTGTAAAAAAAAAAAAGAAGATTTATACTTAAATTTTGTTTGAACCTCCAATGTATTTTACAGATCTCTCAATTATTTCAATCCAACAAACGACTTGGTGGTAATAGCACTTATATTTATTTTGTAACATTGTATATTAATCATCAAATAAGCTGATATTTAAGTGCTTATAGAACTGGCAAATAACCAGTTTTTGTTTATATCTTGTCAGTGTCTTATTCTGTGACTCTGGCGTGTTAAATATCCTCATTCACACAAAGGCCCAGCATGGCCCGTGGGTTAGGTCGTTCGACTCTTAATCGGAAGGTCGCGAGTTAGAATCCCCATCACTCCAAGTATGCTCGCCCTTTCAACCGAAGGAGCGTTATAAAGTTATAAAAATCACCCTATTCATTGGTAAAGGAGTAGCATAAGAATTGGCGATAGATAGGGGGTGACGGCTAGCTGCTTCTCCACTGCTCAATTAGGGACGGCCAGCGCAGATAACCCTCGTGTAGCTTTTTGCGAGATTCAAAAACAAACAAGCTGACACTTCCCTTATCATTGTTAAATTATCTTGCCCCTAGATTCATTAACACGAAACCTCTGACCAAATGAAATAATAGAAATAAAAAAACAATAAAAATTTTGATATAGAAAAGAGTTTAAGGTAGAGAGTCATTCAAGAATTATACATTGTCGATATATGTTGTTACGTATTATAATTTATCTATGACGAGTTTCCTTTTTATTTTGTTACCTATGTAACGCATTAAGATTTTAATTTTAATTTAGAAATTAACTAAATTCCATATGTATGGAATTTATTAAGTTTGTCAACAAGATTGATACAAATAATATTCTTTCTCAGTTTAGATATTATTTACTATGCATATAATAATACAATTTATAATCATTATTATTGCAATTTATTATTTATATATAAACATTTTTGAAAGTTACTAACAATATTAGGTCTTCTATCTTGTCTGGAAACGGAAATTTTATCGATAGTCCAGCTCGATTTAATTAATTAAATTAATTACATATTTATACATAGATACATTTTTCTTGACGGGAAAGCTAGCTGGATCTCTTCTTGGTTGGCCTTTCGCGGTTTATAAGCTCACTTTTCACTGATGTCAGGCCCGGTATGGCCAGGTAGGTTAAGGCGTTCAAATCGTAATCTGAGAGTCGTAGTTTCGAATCCCGGTCGCAACAAACATGCTATCCCTTTCAGCCGTGGGGGCGTTATAATGTGACGGTCAATCCCACTATTTGTTGGTAAAATAGTAGCCCCCAGACTTGGCGGTGGATGGTAATGACAAGCTGTCTTCCCTCTAGTCTTACACTGCTAAATTAGGGACGGCTAGCGCAGATAGCCCTCGTGTAGCTTTGCGCGAAATTCCAAAATAAAGAAAACAAAAACAATTCACTGATATCCGAAGTTAATTCGTTGAAGTTTGAATGTTAGAAATCAATAAACGTTCCTGGTCAAATATCTGTAGTTTTTCAAAACGTTTGTTACAATTATAGCCTCCGAGGTTTGTAGTGTAAAGAGTTCAGCGACAAAACCATGTTTTAATACTGTCTCTCGGTGTCTTTCGAAAGCTAGCTTTTATACTCACTAGGCAAAATTTTCGAAAGTTCAACAATATTCAAAGATATGCTAGTGTTTTCGTAAAATATTTATTGTTGATTCTTACACTCTTGAATCTTCTAAAATTTTAAATAACAAGCGAGACTTGCGCAAAATACATTTAACAATTTACATTACATGTATTAAACTGAAACAAATGTACATAATGAAATAAATGTATAAGAGTAGTTCCGTTACAATGTGGAAAATGAAATAAGAAAATATCCACTTTCCATACCATCACAAAGAATGCTAGTTATTGGTGCATTTTGTGGAAAACGAACGATAAACATTTTTAACGTAAGTTTCGGAATTACTCACACTCCATCTTTCTTCGGAAAATCCATGAAAATACAAATTTGAACAACCCTTACTTAGCAAAATCACTGATATAAGAATACAATGAATAGTGTTATGAAATTATAAAACATTCAGTTACTTTATACATTTACTTTTGCTTGTCTGCCAGATCATTTTTTTTGTATAAAAAGTTGAAATCCCCGTCACATCGAACATGCTTGCCCTTTTAACCGTGAAGGCGTTATAATGTGACGATCAATCCCACTACTCGGTAGTGAAAGAATAGCCCAAGAGTTGGCGGTGGGTGGCAATGACTATCTGCCTTCCCTCTAGTCTTACATTACCAAATTAGGAACGGCTAGCGCAGGTAACCCTCGAGAAGCTTTGCGTGAAATTCAGCACAAATCAATACAAACCATACTGTATACACGGTTTTAAATACCTACAAAGAATTAATTATTCACAACGTGCTTAGTTGATTGACAAATATTTTTCGTCGTTAATTTACTGGTAAAAGTTATATTTTATGTAAACCCTTTAGAGAAGGAATTCTCAAACTGTGACAAATAGCACTAATGTGGGTGGTACCTGAGCTTTCCATGCACATATAACATCTATATTCCTCAGTTACAGACACCCTCTGATTTATTTCCATCGAAATTTACAAAATATGTTCCACATATTCTTCAATCGTGCCAGAAAAAAGAAACAAAACAACCGCATCTTTCACATTGACGGGTAAGTGTTAAAAAATGATTGTATGTTGCCGGATTTTTATCTTTTTTTTAAAAAAAATCAAATTTGTGTTTGTATTTTAAAAACAAAGATGAAACAAAAATTGGTGCGTACCCCTGAAACGTTTGAGAACCACTGCAGTAAAAAAATGTTTATGTAAATGTTCAACACCTTCGTTACACAGCATTGATCAACACGTTATATTGTGTGATATTTATGGTTCACTGTACATTAAGACATTCATGCTGTAATTCAACTTTTTCTTCTTTGTTCTATGCTCTAGTACTTTTTATACGCCAAACAAGCACGCTATTAAATGATTTAAGGGTTTTACCACGTATCAACTCTTAGTGAGTGAGTTGATTAATATGAACAACTCAAACCACCACATTCTGTCCTGCTTACATAAAAAAATGTATAATTTCAGGATCACTAGGCGATTGTTAATATTTCTATGGTAATTCAGTATTTTTTGTTTTGTTTTTTTGGGATGGTAATTGTCGCACATTTAATGAGAGTATTTTGTGAAATAATAATAACTTTTGAACAATTCAAGCTACCGCATAAGTTATACATTTCAAGTGATTCCGTTTCGTATTTGAAGACAGTGAAAATTATACATATGTATTCATGTAACACAGGGCGTGGTAAATGTCAGCATTTAGTAAAATTCAATGTATGTGCCAGAAAGTGCAGGCTATTACAGTTTAAATACACACGTGCCGCATAAGCCAAATGCTAGAATGTTTAATTAAATTTGGCTTAATATTTATTTTACATTAATTTTAATCGAAGTAGGCCCTAACTAATGATGCTCAAGAACATATGTTCAGTAGAATCTATGTAAGTACACAAACAAATGTTTGATAACTGTGATAATTTTGAACGCTTGTTTGTTTACAGGCCCAGTACAGGCAACAATTGCCAAGGACGTCAAATACGCTCCAATATGATTAGGATTTCTAAAGTTAAGTTCTTTCTGAGTATTGAAATAAAAAAGTTAAATCATGACAAGCTTCAATTCTATTTACTGTATTGAAAAACACACCTTCTAAAATTTTTTTATGCTTAAAATTATTTATAATTTTGTTTTCATTCTTCGCAGAATTAACTAGAACTTTATGTGTCAATTTCATTCTGTCATATTTTTCTGACCACTAATCAAGTCACGTTGATGGATTTGCTGTGACATATCGAAACCTGGTTTGTAAGGCTATAATCCTTCAGTCTTTTTGTTGAAATATTGGTGGGGTGAGGCATGTTCGTAGAAGACAATCGCTTAACTCTTCGTAATCGAAACTGTTACGTCTATAATTTATGACGGACTATTCTCCGATTTATTACACTTGTTTGAAATTACGCACAAAGTTATACAGTTCCAAAGATAGTGCTCTGTTCATCACGGGTACCAAAACCTAGTTTGTAGGTGTGTAATGTTATGTATATGTGTAAATATTTTGTAAACGACAACATGTCGTATTGTGTTTGAATTTTCATTTGTATTATTCATTTTTCCATATTGATATTATTGTTTCGAAGTTTAAACTAAAATATGTTATTTATTTAGGGTAACATTTTAGAACTTTCTCGAATTGAGTAGACCAATCACATGTTTGTAAATGAGTGCTGGTGACTTCCTGTCTAGACGTGTAGTCTCGTGCAAGAACGGATATGCGTGGATAGCTCTGGAGTTGTATAGAAATTGCAAGATTGTTCGAGAAATAGGCCTATCGGTATAAAAGACGGTGACAAGAGACAGATACAGTCCTCAGTCATCAGTTTTTATTCGAAAAAAGAAGATGGAGTCAGTCATTAGTTTTATTCGAAGAACAAGTGAGGGATTCAGTCATCAGTTTTTATTTAAAAGAGAGAGTTAGTTATTTGAGAAAGATTAAGTGTTTGCTGTGAATATTCAACTTGGTTTTGTGATTGAAGTTAGATCTACGGAAGCTGTGATTTTATTCCGTCAATCTCTACGATACATCTGAATTACTGCTTATGCTGAGAGACGGCGAATTTATTGAACTGTGAACTGTTCCGGAATTACTTCGTGGGACGAAATTCACACCCTAGACAGGAATTTGATACTTTAATTTTAGATCATTACATTAGATACAGGCCAGTACCGTTTTGTATTGTGATTTATTCTGAAGTTTGAAATTAATATTATTTTGTTTTGTAATTAATTTCGAATGTCGTAACTTAATATCTGTCACTGTTATTATACAATTTATGTTATATCTGTTAACAGTTTAGCATAATAAATTATACAAGCTGTTATCTGTGTTTTTCTGTTGCGTTTAATCTACGAAGAACTTAAAACATAAAAAATACGTAACAGTAAGTCTTGCAAACATACCGTTGCACCACTGGGGGTATAGTTTTCTATGTTATGTATGTTATATATTACAGTTTCAAATAGCCGGAAATTTTAATTTAGATTTAGAAGTTAATAAAATGTCGATATATATTAAATTTATGATACTTACCAACAAGATTCATGTACGCAATTTTCCTTTTCTTAAAACAAATATATTTTAATACATAAAAATCAACGCAATTCATGATAATTAATGTTAAATAGAAAACATAGTTGTTGATAATCTTCAAAATTTCGTAAAGATACGCAAACTGTACTTAAAATTATAATATAAAAAAAATAAAAATTCCGTAATGGTTACAATATCGGTCCCTGGGACCAACTCGTGGTAAGAGATAGATAGTACATTTCTATAAAATGATGCTATATATATGCACTGTATGTGTAAATGTCTCGAATGAGAGGAGCTTTCAATATACATATGTATATATATACATTCATATCTTACATTTTCACAGAAACATTGTACTATACTATTACATCTGAAGATGATTTATAAGATATAAGTACATATATTATAAATATTAAAAGGTCTGGCATGGCCAAACGTGTTAAGGCGTGCGACTTGTAATCTGAGGGTTACGGGTTCGCATCCCCGTCGCGCCAACCATGCTCACCCTTTCAGCTGTGAGGGCTTTACAATATCAATCCTACTATTCGTTGGTAAAGGAGTAGCCCAAGAGTTGGCGGTGGGTGGTGATAACTAGCTACCTTCCCTCTAGTCTTACACTACTAAATTAAGGACGGCTAGCACAAATAGCCCTCGAGAAGCTTTGTGCGAAATTCGAAACAAACAAAGAAATAAAAAAGCTTCTCATTTCAAACCAAACACCGTGATATTTATATTTACATATATATATGTATATCATTGTTCCGAAAAAATAGTGTTTTATTGTACTAATAGACTCTTTTTTCATTTATAGCATTTTTTACAATATGCCAATCTTGAGACTGTTATTTCACTCGTTTATAAAATTTTTGGCGTAGCACAGATGGTAAAAGATACTTGTTAGATAAAACTAGGTATCACTTCCCTGTTCCTTCTTCCAGTGCAACAATTTTTATGTGAATATTTCTTGTGATTAAAAGGTAGTTTGTTTTTCATTTTGATTGATTGGTAGAGCAGTTAATCATTAATGAGTGTAATAAACTGCTTCAGAGAAAAAGGTTACTGGCGGTGAGTTTTAGGCTTAAGTTTTGTAGCAAGAGTTTGATTATCTTTTTAATTACTGGTGTTTTTATTATTATTATTTATCTTTGCAACGTCATTTGAAAAAGCTTTGAAACAAGTATAACAACCTCATTTGACCTTCAGAGATGAGAATTTTTCAATGATTAGTCACATTTTAGCAAATCTGACAACAGATAGAGTTTTATGGTGAAATCACTCCTAGAATGATGGTGATTTTATTCTTGTAATCTGATGTCATTTGGTGATAGCACTGCTCGAATCTCTAAAACAAAGATACGAATAATAGTTCGTGTTTCGAAATAAATGACAAACTGTATTCTGAAAGCGTAATTTTCGTTAAAAATACAGTATTTTAATTTACCTTATAGCTACTGAACTGAAATATTGTCAAATTGTAAAAAGCAGAGAGGAAAGTCAGCATTTACTCATTTCACCCGCATGACAGTGGATGGCGCCAAATGGTTAGTTCTTACTTCCTAAGCCTATAATATTGTCGTTGCGTTCAGTTGACACGCATAGCGCGTCTGCTTTAGAGCGTTGAGCCTCACCATTGATAAAATAGTTCGGCAATGGTTTGTCGAGTGAAAAAGGTTATCCTGATCATGTGCGTCATGATGTGAATAGAGAAACGAATAAATGAATTACTGCAAATTCATTTGGAGTAAAGACATAGATGGCGCTATTTCAACGTACTTAGTTGTGAGACATCTAGTTGTGGTAAGGAATATATTTTTTTGTAATATTTGGCTTTATTGACTCTTTCAGTTTGCATTACAGTGAATTTGAAACGTGACAAAATGCTTCAGTAAATGGGATCATGTGTTACAGTTGAGATAATTAGCATTCTTACACTACGTTTCATCTTGTTTCTTTATAATTATTCCCCCCATAAAGAGTACTTCTCAGCATTTACCTGTCTTGCATATAGACATAATGTAATAACTATTGTTGTTTTTGTTTTTAACATATCACATATTTCTTCTTGACAGATCTGTGACTGGTAGAAAATATTTTTAGTAATTCGTAACTGTTGTAACATTGTATTCTAATGATTTGTGAATGATGAATAAAATATCTATCGCTTTTTTTTTCTAAGCATAAATGCATAATCAGTTATAAAGGGGTCTTCCTTGAGTAGAACATTGCATTTTATAATAATTGCACTTACATTAATTGTAATCTAAGTACTGTGATAGTACTTAAAACATAGTGTGTGTATATATATATATATATATTAATAAAAAAATGGTGTTAAATAGTTTCGAGTTTTTGCTTGCTTAGGGTACTTATTTAGAAAAGTTGTTCTGAGTTATTTCTACTGAAAGCTGATTATCCTGTCAGAATAACTAACTGCATGACTGAGTGAAACAGGAGGAAGAAGTGGGAAGTATTGATCGAGGCTTAGCTTCAGCAAACTTCCCTAGTTATTCAAAACCGTGACTATATAACAATGTTATAGATGTATACAATAATCAATTATAAATATATTATAATTGACCAATAATAACGTACGCGCATACATTTCGAACAGTATTACAGATTGATAGATGTATTAGAAATAATTATGGAGGCAGTGAGTAAAATACGTATTAAATGTAAATGTTACGGAGTTGTTTGTGACCTTCTGTTGCATAAAAATAAAACAATGCTCATAATAATATTGTTGAGATTAGAATGTGGTTATATGGGAATAGAATTTCTACCAAAATACTTGGCTGACTTATGTGGAATAATTCAGGAGACTTAGAACAACATCCTATGTTATCATAAAAACAAAATTAAATGCTTTGTTTAAAACAAGTTTATTGTTTTGTATTTTCTATAATAATGCACTGTACTACTGATAAATTGACTATCCAATTGGAGTTACTCATTCTTTTCAACTCCTATGTGACATTATGGTTTGATTTGTTTTGAATTTGGCGCATTCGTGTAGCCGTCCCTAACTTTGTAGTGTAAGACTAGAGGAAAGGCAGCTGGTCATTTCCACTCATCGCCAATTCATGGGCTACTTTATTACCAATGGAATAGGAAAAGTTGACCGTCACTTTTTTCGACCCCACGACTGAAAAGACGAGAATGTTTGATGCGACGGGTATTCGAAGCCGCGACCCTCAGATGATAAGTCGAGTGCCTTAACCAGTTGACCATGCTTAGCCCGTGATATTATGTATCATCTCTTGTTTCCGTAATTAATTCTAAAACAAGATAAGTGATGCTTATGCGGTCTAAATGTTTGGGATATTCATATAGATTTATACATACGTATGATACAGGATAGCTCTTGTATAGAAAATCATTTGTGATAGTGGCAAGCCGATTATCATATAATTACGTGTTATTTTTAGTGCATGAACATTTATACGAAAGAAAGCACGCTTTAAGTTAGTATATATACACTCGTGACCTCAAGCATGTGACCTAAATGTAATATAGAATAAAATTAAATGTAACATCCTGAAATTAATTTTGTGCTAACATGCTATCGCTTTCGGAAGTGAACTTTCTATTTTCTCGGATGAATTTCTTTTCAATTTATTCCAATAGAAGGAAGGTTGTTTTGTTTTGAATTTCGCGCAAAGCTACTCGAGGGCTATCCGCACTAGCCGTGCCTAATTTAGTAATATAAGACTAGAGGGAAAGCACCTAGTCATCACCACCCACTGCCAACTCTTGGGCTACTCTTTTGCCAACGAATAGTGAAACTGATCACCACACTATAACGCTCCCACGGCTGAAAGAACGAGCATATTTGATGTGACAGAGATTCGAACCTGCGACCCTCAGATTACAAGTCGAAGCCCGAACTACCTATTCATGATAGGCCTTAGGTCTTACTTTCAGGAAGTTGTTGCATATTAGGTTTATTTTTTTGATTAATTTATCAAACGTTCGATCCACCAGTAAGTTAACGCTAACTCCATTTGCCATATAAAGTAGTTTGATATTTATATATTAGGACTGAATGAGCGTTGTATGTTAAGGGAAAAAAAAAGAATTGGGTTGTACACTCAGTGTTGTTGAAATTCAAACATTCATATTTCAAATGCCATGCGGTGAAATGTTATAAATTCTAAGGATGTGTGTGTGTGTTTTGTTATAGCTAAGCCACATCGAGTCCAGCGTTACCCTGATTTTAGCGTTGTAAATCCGTAAACTTAACGTTGTACCAGCGTGGGACGAGGATATATAAAGTTATTTATAGAAAGTGAATAATTCATGCTTGCTGAAAGTTAATTAGCTTTGACTTGTGTTAATACATATTGCATTTGTATACGGTAAGTATGATCTTTTTTTCTACAAGCTTTGTATGCCGAAATTTCGACACAACTAAGTGTACTTGTTATTCCCTTCTATCAGTTTATTTTTTGATATATAATCATATCTGATGTTTATCTTTGTGACTCTCATTGCTTGACACATTCGTAATGAATCGGTATTTTTAACTTCTACATCGCTTTATGCGCACGCAGACTAATCGGCCAGATCAGAGACCCCAGGGATTCAGGTAGGTATAACCAATGTACTGACCAGAAGAAATTCTAATCAGAGGAAAGGTGGCCAGCCAGAAGCATGTATTTCCACAGAAAGTTGTTCGGATCTTTGGACAGAATAACGGATTTGACTATCACTTTCTATTGGTATGCAGAAGACTAGTACAATGTGAGTCAGGCGTGGCGCAGAAACTATCGTGTCTGGCTATGAATCGATGGTCTAGAGTTCAAAACGTGATGTAGAGGGATATGCTTTGTACAACGTTTGTTTTAATATATTTGTTTCAGTGTTATGCATGTAACGTGTATTGTTAAATGTGTATAACGAATGTTCCGCCTCTTCTCTACATTTGTAAAAAATCTCGAGAGTAAGAATCAACAATGTACGATATATCTGTGTGTGTGTAAAATAATTGTAAATGCCAGTTCAATTTTTAGGATTCTCGCCTAATGAGTGCAAAAGGTAGTCATTGCAATACGTGGGGAGACAGTTTTAAGGAAACTGTTAATTTGCTAGAGTAAGGATAATACAAGCTTCGGAAGCTTATTAATCGGAAAACTACAGATATCTGACCAGGATCTTTAATAGATTTCGAACATTACAAACTTTAGGGAATTAACTTCGGACGTTAGTATTTCTTCGAAGAAATTAGATATTTTTGTTGAGAAAAAACTCACATGTGAAAAAGCTAATTTATTTTCCGTTCAGAGAAGTGTACCTGTGTATCAACATATAATTAATTCGTTCTCCATGAACCGTCGATAAACTATTCAGTTTCCATACCAGATAAAAGATTCACTATATTTTGCCAGCTTGTAAAACTTTTGGGCATAATTTATTATTTCTAATAATCGTATTATGAATGCTACTGTCGTTTGTACATCAAAATACATTTATATTACGAAAGAGAATTGTGTGTATTAATCTTGTTAACAAACATCATAAATTTGATACATATCAACATTCAATCGACTTCTAAATTAAAATTAAAATTTCTTGTTATTTGAAATCGTAATACGTAACATAAAAATACGGAGACTCGTTTTAGAAAGATTATGATACGTAACAAATTTAAAAACCATATTTGGAACCATCTTGAAATAAGTTAGTAACGTCAACGTTAGCTTAACATATCTCTCATTAGCCTTGACTTTAGGAGTCAGGATCAAGCTTATGATATTCGAGCAATGATGTGTGAAAGTTGTTCGTGAAAGTATTTTCAGATGTTTCGATAACACTAGCCTATGACAAAAATAAACAAGGAATACATTATATATATTTTCGAACATCTAAAAGACTGATAGTTTATTTATTTATCTGTTCATATCCATCGTGACCAGTGTATAAGCAGCAGATATAAGGGAAGAAAAAATTAAAGAACGGTCAAATTAAATTATGGTTTTCGAAATGAAGTAACTTGTGTACTGAACGTTTAGTGTGTGTGTCTATCAGAAGAAACGTACATAACTTACGTTCACATAGAGTCAAAGTGGTGCTAAGTGCGTGTTAAAATTATTATACAATCTTAATAAATGTATTTATCTTGAAAAAAATCATTTGAAGTTACTTATCATTCAGTATCATTTACATGTATTAAATTTCTTCAGTTTCGAAAACTGAAATGAATATAAAAATATTACTTGTGTCATTCATGGTGGACTACAAAATACAATCTGTAGTTTTATTAGTCATACATTACAAGTATGTGTTTTGAATAAGACATTATGTTCGTTGTTACAGATAACTGCTTAGCAGTAGCTCTGAAATATCGCTTGTTTTTTGTTATTGTTTATATAAATATATTCGAACTGTTCTTAATTCATTCATAATTTCGTTGAATTCTTTCTTACGAAAAACTTACTGTTAGAAAATTAGAATTGTGTCTCTAAGCCACAGTGTGCCTCCTGGTGGATGGTCTGAAACTGACAACGCTAATAACCGGGTTTTGTCACTTGTATTGGTCACAGCACAGAAAGTACATTCCAATAACTTTGCGCGCTCAACAAACAAACAAAACAGTCGTATTGTAGTAAAATGAGAGAGACAGGCATATCATCGCTGGCGTTTTACGTTGTTCGACTTTTCCCAACAATGAAATGTTCCGCTTTAGATATGTGTAGGTTATTAGGATGAAACCTTGTTGTGTCAGGAAATACGTGGTTGTTTTTCAACACGCTGTAACAATGACGTCATCATAGAAACGTTTTATGTTGTGCATCAAGGGACATTTCTGACACTAGGGTATCAGTTGTTGTTTTGAATTAAGCACAAAGCTACACAATGGGCTATCTGTGCTCTGCCCACCACGGGTATCGAAACCAGGATTTTAGCGTGCAAGTCCGCAGACATACCGCTGAGCCACTGGGGGGCAAGGGTATCAGTAGATATCAGTTTTAATGTAAAATTGCATTTATACAAAAACATTTACCAGAAGAGACGCCTAAATTCTACAATAATAATTACAATTTACAATAAATAGTCTTAAATTATGTGTTAAAAAATTCTAAACAACAACAACAAAACTTTTATGTACTAGGTCAGGGGTCACCAAACTTTTTTCACAGGGGGCCAGATTACTTGGGGAATGAGAAGCTCGGGCCACATGATCATTATGTTCAATACTCATAAGCTAGAAAGAAAACTCTCTGTAAAGTTAGGATGCCACATTAACCATGTGGGAGTAGCATGCAATACACACATATAATAAAAAACAAACAGAAAGTCTGTACTTGTTTTCGAAATCCTAATGCTTTCATAGATACGTCCCTCGATATGAATAAACGGGCAGCAAGGACAAAAGTAGAATTTTCCTATTGGTTAAAAATGCACGTGAAAGCCTTATTTCTTTTTATCATAACGTCTTGTGTTTGCCAGCTTAAAGCGACCATCGGTGTGATTTATTTTGTTATGACAGTCGGACATTTGATGAAATGTGACTTTTTATTTTCAAGCTGCTGGCGGGCCAGACAAAATGACCTCGAGGGCCGTAGTTTGGTGACCCCTGTACTAGGTAATTGTTTGGGTACTCTAGCTTCTAACAGTGTTTCAGACCTTTCACCCAAGCACACCTAAAAGATTGGGCCAGCGAAGCCAGATACCAAAATATAATTGTAACGTGTAAAGCTTTATACACTTCACCGTTGTTATTACGTGTAAGTCTACATAATAGGATATCTCTAATACAATCCTCCCTACACACCAATCCCTTAACCTCGGCTTTATAAGTTTTTATGATCACGGCTGAGCTAGCGGGAAGAGAGGAGGATTGTATCCAAACTTGATATTCAAATGCAGAATTGATTTCTCATCCCCCGAAGCAGAACTAAATTTTTGTGACAGATAATAATTATTACCTAGTTCATGGAAGTTATCCACCAGTGGCACAGCGGCATATCTGTGGACTTACAATGCAAATAATCGGGTTTCGATACCGGTTATGGGCAGAGCACAAGTGGCCTGTTTCGTAGCTTTGTGCTTGACTTCAAACAACCATGGAAGATAATTTATTTTGTTTTATGCAATACTATGAACGCACATCATGACGAATTACAAACTTCGTAAATTGCTTGGACTTGATTTTCCGTGTATTGTAATT
The DNA here is from genome assembly GCA_011833715.1 of Carcinoscorpius rotundicauda. Classification (NCBI taxonomy): domain Eukaryota; kingdom Metazoa; phylum Arthropoda; class Merostomata; order Xiphosura; family Limulidae; genus Carcinoscorpius; species Carcinoscorpius rotundicauda. The sequence continues at coordinate 109,614,898 of CM022393.1, forward strand.
AAAATCGTAAGAACAAACCAAGTTAAAGCGTAAAGGTCCATATTTGCAATGTAACTCTTTCTTAAGTTTTCTTTATGTTAGTTTGTTTCAAGGTTAAGTCATCGTTCCATGAAAGCCTAAAAGGTAAAGTTGGCAGCAGACTTGCAAATCTGATGTCACACAATTTTACAAAGAAAAACATTTTGTTTTGTGTTTTAAGATGCTTTAGTTGCTTTCGCTTATACGTTTGTTAGCTTTGTATATGGTATTTCTAAAACATTTGGCAGCTTTGATAAAAATCATTGAAACTGTTTTTGTAATTACTCGTATACGTTGTTGCACTTTGATTAGGACCAGGTGTAAGTAATTTAAGTCATAAGTATAATTTTCCCTATTGTCCGCACATTGGTATCTCAGCAGCAAACTTATGGGCTTAAGACGCAAATAAAACTGGAGTTAGATACCTGCTAGGAACACAGTGCAGAAAATCCAAGCTGTATTTTTATTTAACAAAAATATGTGTGTGTTTTTCGTATAGCAAAGCCACATCGGTCTATCTGTTGAGCCCACCGAGGGGAATCGAATCTCCGATTTTAGTTTTGTATTCCCGTTGACTTACCGCTGTACTAACGTGTGGCCAGCAAAAGTAAAATCAATTATTTGTGCAACATTGTCAATTGAGCAAATTTCCTATGAAGTGTAAAACGAGCAGTAAATTTTAACTTTTTTTAACAACCTCTTAGTTAGCGGTTATTTTCAGATTTTGAAGTTTTGAATGCCACATATATTTTTTTTTTTTTTTTTAGGAATTTAGATAATGTCAGTTTCACTTCAGTTTAGTGCTGTTTAATTCATACGGTCTTCACTCACGGTCCTCTTCCATATTTCTATGCAAGCCAAATCAAACCATGAAATAAACGTGAAAAAAGTAGATGTCCATACCAAATCACAGGTCTACATACCACTTAAACAATAATGGCTGAGAGAATCTAAGCCCCATGGATATGTAAAATAACTTTGTTTAGGTTTATATTACTTATAAAAACAAAACATTTCTTAAGATTGCCTGAAAATCCAGACAGAATTTAATGGAAATATAATCAAACGGGACAGGTTCGAGACCTAAATATGCCTCCTTCTGAACAAAATTTATAGTTACCATAAGCGCTCCTTATATTAATGCATGACCAAACTTTATTTTGGGTGACTTTATTGTTATTATTGTAATGATTGGATTGGATACATGGTACGTAATACGTTGTTAATTTGAAGTGCAGGAATATGCGACAGATTTAGTTGTTGCCAAACGAAAAGCTACCCAACTGGTTATCTGTGCTGAGCCCACCGCGAATATCGAAACCCAATGATTAGAGTGAAAAGTCCTCTGATTTTCCATTGAACCAACGAAAGAATAGACAGTTTTGTATTATTAGGGTATGAATACAAAAAATACCTTTTCACTGATGTATTTTTATAATATACCCCAAAGATTTGTTTAAAAATCCAATTGGCTCGACATGGCCAGGTGGGTTAAGGCGTTCGACTCGTAATTCAAGGGTCGTGGGTTCAAATCCTCGTCGCACCAAATATGATCGCCCTTTCAGCCGTGGGGGCGTTATAATGTGACAGTTAATCCTAATATTAGTTTGGAAAAAAAAGTAGCCCAAGAGGTAACTGTGAGTGGTTTTTTTTTACCACCTGCCTTCTTCTTGTCTTACACTGCAAAATTAGGGACGGATAGCGCAGATATCCTTCGTGCAGCTTTGCGCGAAATTCAAACCACGTTTAGAGTTAGTACTAACTATTTAAACATTGTTTTTAAATGTTTCAATGGTACTTAATATCATAGATGTTTTGTTTAAAAAATATAAACACAGTCACAAATAACCAGAAAAATATTTTTGGATTATTAGAAAGCAAATTCCAGTTTTAGAATATTTGAAATTCTTCAAAAACTGACAATTCTGTTTAGTTTGTGTTTGGAATTTTGCACAAAGCTACACGAGGGCTATCTGTGCTAGCCGTCCCTAATTTAGCAGTGTAAGACTAGAGGGAAGGCGGGTGGTCATCACCACCCACCGCCAACTCTTGGGCTACTCTTTTACCAACGAATAGTGGGATTGATTGTGATATTGTAACACTCCCACGGCTGAAAGGGCGAGCATGTTTGGCACGACTCGGGCCTGAACTCGCGACCCTCAGATTACGAAGTGCACACCTTAACGCGCTAGGCCATGCCAGGCCCCTGACAGTTCTGTTTTTAAATATGACTTTACTGTACCATGTACTAAAATAAAGTTAAAAGATTTAATTAGGGTTTTCAATGATTTATTTGACAATTTTATAAATAATAAAATAACTAAATCTTAATTTATAATTTTCTAGAATTAATTGAAAAATATATATACCCCATCAATTTATTTAGAACAGTTATATTCTTTTTAACGTAAACGTGTATAAGCTAATGATGGGTATTTTAATAAGAACGAAATTCCATTCAGATATGGCCAACCTGTATCTGTTTTTTTTATGAAAACTTACTTATGAAGCAGACCTTAAAACCTAACTTATACGTTTACACTTTTCGTTACATAAATGATTTAATATGTATAAATAACATTAATTTCACACCAAACTTATTATATCCAAAAGAAATTACAACAGAAAGAAGAAATAATAATAATGTGGTCAATACTTATTATTTAGATTTCAACATTACTTTTATAGAAGGCACAGTGCGGGTAATTAGTTTTGATAACAAATAATTTAATTTTCCCATTCTTGGTCTATCCCCTCTTAACAATGCTATTGCATGTATCATGTTAAAATATATTATTTTCACTGAGTATTTTTTAATGAGTAAATGCCTGAGATATAACAGATAAGGTAGCGTATAATCGGACAAACATGTAGAAATTGTAACGGATTTTTTTACAACATTAATGTATTATTATTATTACGTTTTGTGTGAGCTAAATATATATTTAAAAATTCATGTTAAATGTGTATTGCAAAATTCCCGCCTTTTCACTAGATTTGTAAAAAAAATTTCTGGTGTAAGAGTCAATAATATATGTTTTACGAAAAAACTAACGTATTTTCAATATTACTGGGGCAACTGAAGTTTCTAAACATTTTGTCTAAACGCTTATAAACCAATGCACCTAGAGACACTGCATATTCAGTGATGTCAAAAAACCCACTTGTAGAGAAATATATATGTAAAAACGGCTCTTTTGGGTTGACGATGACCGAAGAAGGTTGAAACGTTGTTCACTTCTCTACGTGAAAAAAAAAGAAATTTTCTCAATCCAAACGAGCCGTATCTACATATATAAACACTACATATTGTTAGTTTGCTACAGTTGGTATAGTATAAACCAGGGAAGCTATTAATGTGATTAACGCTTATTAATCGGGAAACTACAGATACTTAGCCAACAACGTTTGTAGATTTTGAGCATTACACACCATTTGACTTCAGCGGATTATCATTGGGCACTAGTATTTCTACAAAGATATTCTATAACTTTGGCTGTTAAAAACTCTCTTGTAATAAGCGAGAGATAGCTAGCTACACATTAAGTGGCCTGTACTAATATCAACTCGAAATTAATTCTTTTATCGTGAGTCGTCGATAAAATATTCAATTTCAAAGCAGATGGAAGACTAAACATCATTTGAAAGCTTGTACAACTTATATATATAGACTATTTGGAACTAACTGTATTATTATAAGTTGTATTATTGTTTGTGTATTAAAATAAAAGAAATAAAATTGTGTATATTCATCTTGTCGACAAATATTATAAATTTGATGCATATCGACATTTAATTAGCTTCTAAATAAGAGTAAGAGGATAACCAAACAAATACTGAAGATTCATATGAACTGGTAGTTAGCTACAATAATATGGTGTTATATTTTGTCACTATGTACGTTTTAGTAAATTTTTGTTGTGATAGGTGAAATGCCGAATTACGTATCTGTCCATAGGTGTCTGATAAAATTGTTTGCTGTTCTAATAAATTGTTTATGATATTCATGGAACCTGACTTATCATGCAAATTACAAATATAGATACTTACTATAACATGCATTTTTCAATTAGACACCGCTAAGTGTATTTGAATATATTCTATTTTAATAATAGTGATGTTATTTGTTACAAAATATGGAAACATTTCGGCAAAGACCATATATTATGTGTGTGTGAGTGCACATGTATGTATACTTTTTTAAGTTGTAACTGTAAACGTAATAATTCTTCCTTTCCAACAGTAGTCCACTGCTGGTACAGCGATAAGTATACGCATTTACAACGCTAATCATCAGGGGTTCGATTCTCCTCAGTGGACTCAGCAGATAGCTCGCTGTGGTTTGCTATAAGGAAAACAGACACTTCAACAGTAATTAAACAAACACGATCGATAATGAATCCACATACTTGAATATCTTCAGTTTATCAAAGTGTCATATGCAGTTACAATCCTTTCCTTCCATTGGTACAACATGGTTTCTCAGTAACAGTTACCAGCTAAAATATTGATCATCATCAACAGTAATCGCAGTGTTTTAACATACAAACTTTTGCTTCAGTGAAAAGAGCTGAATGCTGTCAACCTTTGAATGTTTCGTGAATGCACAGATAAGTTTCTGAATGGCGGTTCTGTTGTGACACTTATGAAAATGGAACTGTTGCAGTTGTGCATTTTAATTGATTAACCCGAAACTGTGCCTTTATCTATGCTTAATTAGACGAAGTTTAAATGATCGTTAATATATAAGAAACTACAGGATTACTATTTTGAATTGCATGCAAACAACTAGCCGACAGAGTGTGAACATTGAACACTACGCTACCTTTTAAAGTCTGAAGCTATAGTATCCAATTAACCCGACACCAGGGGATTATACACGGCATGTTTTAGTACAAAGCTGTACTCGTTAAAATGTTAGGTAGAACGTGTGCAAGTTTTCTCAAATGACGCCATTTCACGCTCTTATATTTAAATGAGTAGTCTATAATTAGTCATGTATTAGTTATAGTGTGTAGATACACATAATGATATTTCATTAGTGGAATACACATAAAACTAACACTTGTTTAATATTCTTTAGTTACCGATGCCATAACTGTAAAGTGAGTGGGCTCAATAGGTATTAAATATATAAGCTCAGAGAATAGAAGACTACACTTAAGAGAGTTAACATAAAGCTAGATTTAAACTGTCAATCCAAAAATAAAAGGAACCAAATTTTCAGGCCTAATTTCACTGCATTTCTATTAAATCATGCACAAAGTATTAATCGATCATGGGAAATTTTTCATAATTAGATATCGTATAAAATATGAAATAAATTTAGGTGGTAGCTTTGTATTTTTTAAAGACTTCTCTTTTTCAGAAATAGATTTCCTTGTACATACAATTTTACGATATAGAGTTGTGTCTGACTTATTTGATACAAAACAATTTATTACACAATCGTTGTTTGTTTACTGAATTTCGCGAAACCTATTTGAATGTTATCCGAGCTAGCTGTTTCTAATTTAGAAGTGATAGACTAGACATAGGTAAGACATCTAGTGATTTGGGTCCACCACCAACTCTTGGTCTATTTTTATCAACCAATAGTGGGATTGACCATCACTTTATAACTCTCTTATGATCTAAAGGGTGAATACGCTCAGCAACAGGTTTCCATTAGATAAGTTGCATGTCGTGCGCCCTAATCACCAGACAATGACAGGCCGTTGCAGTTCCACAGATAATTTTCGATCCAGAAAATCCCAAGGTGACTGAATGTGACTGAAGCCAACAAGTAATGATTAAAGGTTTTAAAGAAATCGTTAATGTCATCAAAGAAAGAAAAAGACAATACACGGGACAAAACATACAACAGTAAAATACATATATTAACAGAATTCAATACACTGTTATTTGAATGAATAAAACATGAACTCAAAACAATTTCCGTGCTATACATTTTTATGTATACGTTCTACAACGCAAGACATTTCTTTTAACAACATAAAAATGGTACTATACCTGTATTGTACGGAAGTACGGGTGAAGTTTTAAAAAAACATTAAAACAGACTAAATACAACAAATATGTTACAAAAGCTTCTACTGTCTTGTTTTCCATCACTAACACGCACGGTTTGATGGATTGTTTTATTGAAATTAAGCACAAAGCTACACAATGGGTATCTATGAATGAAAACCCTGTTTCATTATTACATGACGACTGGTTTCGATTTCAACTTTAGTTACTTTCGTTTCATTTATTTGCAAAGTATTTCACACAAACAACACTTAATAAGAAATTTCCTGCAAATAAAAATCACACTAAATATATATTTTTTGAGATTTCTTGAGTTATTTAGATCTAAAATATGCATGTGAAGTTCTTCGAAAGTCATACGCTTATCATTCAGTGAACATTATTCCTACTGGGCCAGACGGTTAAGGCGCTCGACTAGTAATTTGAGGGTCACGGGTTCGAATCCCTGTCATACCAAACATGCTTGCCCTTTCAGCCTTGGGGGCGTTTTAATGTTACAGTCAATCCCACTATTCGTTGGTAATAGAGTAGCCCAAGAATTGGTGGTGGGCGGTGATGACTAGCTGCCGTCCCTCTAGTTTTACACTGCTAAATTAAGCGACTAGCGCACATAGCCCTCGTGTTGCTTTGCGTTAAATTCAAAATAAACAAAATATTCCGGCGGTGTGAGTTCGCAGACATGCCGCTGTGCCACTAGGGGAGCAACATGCATGAGATAATTAGTTCTTGTACTAGCCTAAGAATTCAGTGTCAGTGTTTTCACACTTGTATCGTAATCAGTGGTAAGAGGTGCAAAGAGTTGTCTCAAACTTACTATTCAACACATTCTCTAACTCTGTAAAACGTGTATCGCGCGCTTTACAAAATTTACAGTTTATGTGCATAACTAAGGTATTATTATCATCATTTTTGTTCACTACATTCTTAAATAAAGAATGTTTATTTTACTATTCCAAATTGTACTGAGTCACCACATTTAGTTATAAATTACTCATTTCCACCGCTACAGGGAGAGTGTTTTTCTTATAACAAAGCCACATTGAGCTATCTGCTGAGTTCACCGAAGGGAATCGAACCCCTGATTTTAACGTTGCAAATCCGTAGAGTTGGACGCTACAATTAGCAAAATTCTTCATCCCATTACATGTAAAAACTCAATACGTAATTAATTTGAGGTGTTATTACACATATAAGTTGTCAATACCACTAGGGAGCATAACATATATTTAGTACAGATTTAATGATATGTCAAACTGTTTGTTTACTTTGTCATTATGCACAAACCCATGCAAAAGACTATCGATTTCTAGCAGTATAAGTCCGAATACATACCACTGGGGGGTGGTCAAACTCCAATTTTATTTTTCATTGATCTTTGTCAAACCACCAGGTTATAAAAATATCGTTATTTTCACATGTGTTTTTGTATTGTGTGAAGATCATGATTTACAACTGTGTTATGAGAACCTTACCAATTCTTCAAACACAAGTGTAACGTATTCGGTCTATGTACGTTTGTTGGAAATCTCGATCAGTTATTTTTTCTTACCTGTCCTAAAATCCTTGTAAGTTACATACAACAATTATAAATAAAATTTGAAATATTTTAGTTGTGTTACAAAAGAATGTCAACCATATCTTTCAGCTCATTGCTTTGCAGACCAAAACCTGATGTGTAATTGTCATTTAACCCATCTACATACGGTCTCTTACAACTTTCCCTTCACTGTCACTTTGAAGCAAAGCACATAGTTCAAAGTACTCCATATTGCTCATGAGCTGTGACTACATCTCAGAGAATACAGTTGGATGTTTTATTCGAGTAGAAATCCATCAGATGAATGAAAACTGAATAAGTTGTTGTGAACTGGTTCATACGTTTCTGAGACTGAGTCAGATGCCAACAGCTGCCACTTGGCTTCATATCGGTGTTCAGCTAAATAAAAAGTTAGCTGGTGATGTTCACAAAACGATACAAAACAGCTTGATTGAAATGGTGCCAAGAACGTATCTAATGGAGCAACAACATCCGTAGCAACTTTATTTTGTTTTTGTTTTTTTTGCTACACGAATTATTCAGTTGTAGCGTTTTGTTAAAATTTGTAGAATGTCGAGTGCCTTGATACTTAACTGAGTAATTATGCTCGTCCAGAGATCGTTCATTTTTGGCTAACTGATGTATGGGAACAGGATAATCGTGTATATTGTGCTTTTTGATGTTTACCGTACTGTACAACACTCACGTGTATCATTTCCAACTGTGAACGGATGCTCAATTGTGGAAACAAACGGAAGTACTTGTAGAAAATACATTCCGTTCCCATGCTTTTATGGTGCGTATTCAGGTTTAATTTTCGTGTGAAATGTATTACAACTTTTACATGTCGCTTTTTTCTGGTAACTTTTGTTTCAGTCCTCTACAACAGCTTTCCACTTTAAGCCTTGTGTTGTCAGTTCAAGCTGCCCGTAAAATCCATAGAAACGTTTTAACTAATACCTCAATGTGTGATTGTAATAAATTGTTATTTAGAATACAACACAATATTTTCGTAATTTGATTAGCTGAATATTAAATATATTCTACCATAATGGTTTGTTGGCTAAAAATGTGGATCTGCGGTTCTTTATTCGCGTAACATTACCAAAAAATCAACAAGAAACTCAGTTCATTGGGACAGTTGGTACGTTACAAAGTTAACTGTCAAATCCCATTATTTATCTGAAAAAAAGATGACATTTTATTCCGTAAAAAATGGGAATAGATCGTGCAGGAATCTACTGATTAGCTTTGTGCAGATATCTTAAAATAAATGACAAACAATCAAATTTACTCTAACTTATTTATTCATTTAGTACAAAGTTGCACAGTTTCACAACTTCACCGTTACATTATAATAAAATAATTTTTGTTATTCTATACTTCATGTATTCATGTTAGCCTATATATAAAACTTATTTAGTAGTTGCTAACTTTTTAAGTTTTTTAGTGGCGTAACGAGTTTCTAAAAAGTTTCTTTTATTCTTTAATTATTGCTGGTTTGTTTCTCACATGAACAGTATCTTAAAACGGTCATGGTTCAGGCATAGCAGACAGGGAGGATATATTCAGTAAACATGATTATTCTTGGTCAATAGAAGAATTGACTGTTACTCTTATAACATATGCTCAGCTGAAAGTGCGAGCTTAACATGCCTTTCAAGCCTTAAAACAGTAATTATTTCGATTTTGATATGCTTACCATTGTGTGTCCCGCTCAGATCTATAATAGTTGCTTATTGTTCTTGTTTGTGATCATAATAATACAAGAATACAACCATCTTTAAAGTTTCTTTCTTTCTTATTATTATTAGAAAGCTGAAACAAAATCTTATTTAAATAGGTAAATTAAAGTTTTCAATTTCTTCTAGGATTAAATAAAGGTGCTGTTTGATGATTAACAGTGTGTTTTGATATCGATTTGTTTTAATGATCGTTTTTAACCTACACTTTTAAAGCACACTTCTGTATAGGTCAGTGCAAACAGGCAATTATGAACATCTTATTTAGTTATGCTCTTTAGAAATTAGTTCTATATGTTAGTTATGAAGTACGAATATTATGAAATAATATCGTATACATTTTGATGTTTTTTGTTTATAAGATACTTGTAACAAACGACGATTGCTGACAAGTTCATAGATCAGAGAGTGACTTGTGCCACACCTAGTTCGCATTTAACTTTACATAAAATAGGTCATAACATGTATGTTATGTAAATTCTGACAATTAGTGGTCAGACGTTCTTTATACAAGTATTCCAAACTTTAAATACATTCGTTGTTTTCCAGCTTAATATTTCTAAACTTGTCCCATGAATATCCAATCTCTAAACATCAAAACGCTTCTTATCTTCTTTCTCCAGATCGGGATTTAAGCCATTGACGACATGGGCAGGCTAGATTCTTACTGTATCTCTTCCTCCCTCTCGAACTGGAATTATATCAGATATTCTGGATTTTAGGGTAGGTAAACTCGTTTGATTTGAGTGTTCATTTGTTCCTATTACAACTTGCATGTTTTATGCTTTTTCTTATTGCAAAGCCACATTGGGCTATCTGATGAATCCACCGAGGGAAATCGAACCTCTGATTTTAGAGTTGTAAGTCCGAAGACTTACCTCTGTACCAGTGAGAGACTTTTACAACTTTCCTTGCAAGGTTTACACGTGTGTTTTTTCTATTTGCTATGTATTTGTATACTATGTTGGTTGTTACATTTGTATAATGTGTGCTCGTATTGGCGTTAGATGTTCAATATAAAACTGTCATCTTGATTTGGAGGGTTTCTGTACCGTACGAGGATTTCGTAGAATATGTTTTTGTTTATTGTTTGTTTTGATATGTATGCTAGTCATCATGACCCACTGCTAACTCTTGGGCTGCTATTTTATCAACAAATAGTGGAATTGATCGTCACATAAGAACGACCCCATGGCTGAAAGTGTGTTTGTTATGACGGTATTTGTATTAGAAGTCAAGCGCCCTAATCATCGTGCCATGTCGGGCCACCTCTTAGATGGAGAGGTTAAGTTGTATTATGTATATATAAATGAACAGACTTGTTTACTTATTTTTAGTTCATCTGCTTTAATTCACAAGATAAATATTTTTAAAAATTTAAATTGCTCTTATTACAAACCACAATGTAAAACAGCTTTAAATATTACTTAAAATATTTTACTCGATAAAGTATTTTCTCTTCAGTTATTAAGAAGTTTCCGAACACAATGCGGCACATCCCCTCGTGGATCAGTGACAAATCTCTGGATTTACAACAATAAAACCTGATTGTTTGTTTGTTTTTATGAATTTCGCACAAAGCTACTCGAGGGCTATCTGTGCTAGCCGTCCCTAATGTAGCAGTGAAAGACGAGAGGGAAGGCAGCTAGTCATCACCACCCACCGCCAACTCTTAGGCTACTCTTTTACCAACGAATAGTGGGATTGACCGTCACATTATAATGCCCCCACGGCTGAAAGGGCGAGCATGTTTGGCGCGACGGGAATGCAAACTCGCGATCCTCAGAGTAAGAGTCGCACTCCTCAACCCGCTTGGCCATGCCGGGCCTAAACCTGATTATAGATTAGATTGATGGATAAAGTGCATTATATAGCTTTGCATATGAAAATATTAACCATCTAATCCAGTGCATTAGAATACACAAAAGGACCAACAAGATCAACAACCGTAGGTAAATATTAAAGTTTATATTGAAGAAGTATTTCAATGAAATGCGCAAAGAAATGGATATTTTTTGTGTGAACATAGGTTAGATAATTATCAACAAATATAAAACGGCTGACTTTTACTTTTTGTCCAGAGGTAGTTGTGGTGTACAGAAAAGATTTGTATATATGCGCATAAGGCGATTATAAAAACGTATTTTAGCACGTTTCATCACGCTGCATACAAGATAATTTCATGTAGATTATGTTTTAATTAATTGAATATTCTGCTTTTTTACGGTATTATGTTTCAGAAATAAATAAAGGAACATACAGGGTGGTCGCTAGAAAAGCGGAAAATTTGAGGGTCAGATGAGATCATGAATAAAATGCGTGCTTACTCATTTCTATTTTGATTTCTTTACATCATGAATAAAATGCATGATTTTAATAATTTTGAGCATCTATGAGTGTAATATAACATATGCCTTTAAAAAACTTTGTAAAAATGAAAGCTGTTTGACAAATTTTCTGCTTTTCTAGCGACCACCCTGTATTATTAAAACAAATGTAAGAGAGCGCCAGAATTTCATCATTGTATTCTAACTAAAGATTAACTGAAAATCACCTCCATATAGTACTCTATGATACATCAAAATTGTTTTTTTGTCCTGACTAGAATAGGATGCTTTGATTTGCTTGTGCAAATATTGTCGCATCACTTATCAAGTCAATTGATATGCATTATGGGAGCTCTATTTCGAACAGGAGAAGGTAACTCTCTGCTTGCATCGCTTCAAGACACCCCAAGGGTAACTTGACGTACAAGTTCTTACAGTTATTACCCCCTCTCCCCCCACAAAAAGTAAAAACCTGGTTCGCTGAAGTTGCAGAAAATAACGATAACCGCAAAAAAGTCATACGAAAGTTCTGTTTACATTTCATATTTTAGTACACAGTTCACGATTTGGAACTCAGAAAATGTTTTTCTTTTCTGTTAGTCTCGTACATAAGATAATGATGTTCAGTCACTGTCTTACAGTTCTTTTCAATGAATAAACACACAAACGGAACATAGTTTTAATCAAAATGTAAGTGTTAACTAATCGTATAAACTTGGTTTCTACGTTAGTTTAAGTGACTGAAATTTCCATTTGTCGTTCAGTACTATACATTAGTCGTCTTTGTATTTAACAACAAACTAACTAAACGTTTAATTGTTTGTTTGTAGTTGATGCCCAAAGATACACAGCGGACTATCTATGTTCTGCTTATCACAGGTTTCTAATGTTGTAAGTCTGCAGACTTACCCAACTTTTAAGAAATCATCTTTAAGAAATATTTGTTAGAATAATATTCAATTACTCCCCTGTCACTTCTGATTAATTAGCATTTCTTTTTAAGTTTGAAAAATATGAATATAATTATAAAAACATTGATTTTTAAAAGATTTTTGAGGTGAAAAAGTCAATCTACTTTGGATGTTACAAACCACAAAATATGTTGTTACTTGACTACACTCGTTTCGTGGTAGAAGTTTATAGTTTTTAGATGTTTCTGAACCTATAATGCAACGTAATAATCTATCTGTAAAACCTGATGAATCTTTCAAGGCTTTGATGATTCAGTGATCATGATTGACATGTTATTATGTTTTACGTAACATAATTAAGTGACCATAAACGATTTATAAACACAAGTGTTGTTGTTATTCTGGCATGCCACGTTTTGACAGAAGACGGACCATTGTTCTGTCGAACCATATAATATGTTTCCCAAAAACAACTATACATCCCCACAAATCCTTGTTTGTCATCGACTTTTCTTACGTATAATATGCAGCCGTTGTAATCAGAAAATTCTGGTTAAATTCGTGAACTACTGCATAAATTACTTCACGTTAGGCTCGGCATTACCAGGTGAGTTAAGGCGTACGACTCGTAATCTGAGGATCGGGGGTTCGCGTACCCGTCGCGCCAAACATGCTCGCCCTTTCAGCCGTGGGGGCGTTATAATGTTACGATCAATCCCACTATTTGTTGGTAAAAGAGTAACCCAAAAGTTAGCGGTGAGTGGTGATGACTAGCTGCCTTCTCTCTAGTCTTACACTGCAAAATTAGGGACGGCTAACGCAGATAGCTCTCGAGTAGCTTTGCGCGAAATTCAAAATAAACTTCACGTTTTTTCTTCATGTGCTTGTGAATCTAATAAAATAAAAACCGTAAGACTAGATAAAAGAGCTATTGAGAAACAAAAGCGATTTTCTAAGCAATGTAACATCTCTTATTCTGCCCTCACCAACTGCGTTAGCTCTTTTTCTTTTGTGGCCTGGCATGATCAGATGATTAGGACGCTGGTTCGAATCGCCGTTGCACTAAACTTGCTTTCCCTTTCAGCCGGGGAGAGCATTATAAGTTATACTTAATCCCACTCTTTGCCAAGTGTTGGCGGTGGGTGGTAACGATTAGCTGCCTTACCTATAGACTTACATTGCTAAATTAAGGACGGCTAGCACAGATAGCCCTCGTGTAGCTTTGCGAGAAATTAAAATAAACACAGTTTTAGCTCTAAGATCGTAAGTTACTAGAGACTTACATTGCTAAATTAAGGACGGCTAGCACAGATAGCCCTCGTGTAGCTTTGCGATAAATTAAAATAAACACAGTTTTAGCTCTAAGATCGTAAGTTACTAGAAAAAGGCATATTTTTCAAGTGTGCAAGCAGTCTGTGAAATAAAAATTTCTCGTTTTGTCGTGAGATATTTTAAAGAAGAAAATTTGCAATTAACGTCATTTTTAATTTTTTAAAGAAAAGAACGTGTTGGACACAAATATTATCCATCAATAGTTGGGTGGGTAGCAAGGAAAGAAGGGTAACTGGAAGTGCTGTAAAAGGTTGGTGTAATGTTTAACATAATTATATTTCCTTTGAGTTGTTTATGAATATTTATTGTTTGTAAATGCTTTTGAAACCACTACATGCTTTCCATTCTTGAAAAAAAAGGTTTGTAGATGCTTTGTAAATTCCAACTGAGATACATAGTGATAAGTGTGAAAAAAGTGTTAGCTTGAGACTGACCGAACAGTTTTCTATTTGTGCTGAAATATACAGTTCAAAGGACAAAATGATGTCATACTTAGTGTTTGATACGTACGTAAATTATGTCACAATTTAATTAGTTCGTCAAATGTGTAAGGAATGTATCTCAACAAGCTTTCAATGAGATTGTGAATCACCTAAGTTTGTTTATTTCAGAATTTCGTGCAAAATTATGCGAGAGATATTTGAGCATATCCGCCCCTAGTAGCCCTTCGGTGGCTCAGCACGAAGTCTGAGTCCTTGTGATGCTAAAACCTGGGTTTGGATAACTTTGGTAGCCACAGCACAGATAACCCAATGTTTGGTTTTGTGCTTAACTACAAACAAGTTTCATGATTACGTTCCTAAGACGTGTGCCCAGCAATGATCAGTTGCTAACTCTCTTTGTTAACCTAAAGATGACCTAAGAAGGTTGAAACATTGTTCTGTACTTTATTTTAATTAAAATTTAATACCCATACAAGCCGTCTTTAGAACACATTTTTACAAACAAAACCGCCTAGACTAGAGATAAACAGCATCAATCGTCAACTGTTGGGATACTGTTCGAATATCATAGCTAGAATGACATTCACAGCCCCAAGGAGGAGATGATATTTTTTGCAGCAACATAATGCACATCATGTAATCTCGGTTTCAGAGTTCAGTACACTATCCACTAGCCACACTTAGTCCAATATTTCTTAGAACGAGAAAGTTCAATGATCTGTTTGTTCACAATCTGTTTTTGTATTTCTTGGTACTTTGATACCATATTTAAATGAGGTGCTTAAAAAGAGTTTGGAACAATCAATCAATAGAAAAAGTGGATTTACACGTTTTTGGTTTTAAATTTTGCTTATAGCTGTATTTAACTTTTGTTTATTATATATAAGTTACACTTTTAGAGCAATAAAACATATTTCTTAATTATACACAATCATACTATTAATTAGAAAAAAATACCATTAATTATAAAAGGGATTTATATTTCCACATCCCCCATGTTTCAAAAAATAACGATGTTTTTTCTCATTTTTTAATTTTTATAACAGGAAAATGACTACATTTTCACTTGCTTCTACATTAGCCACAACATTGAGTAAGTTTTGTAATGAATAATTAAAATACACACACAGAAAATCATTTGACGAAACGTGCAGTGCTTTTGAAGCAAAAATAAAATTTATCATTTTTAAGAATGTTCACATCAGTTCAGTTCGTTCTTTTTTTAACTTAATACTTTCGCTCATGTTTGTTTATTAATTGGTATAGCTGCTCCCTTGTTTTCTTATGCGTTAATAGTTTTAAACGACTACCTTCTCTCACTGTCATCGTTTTCTTTTTAATTTTTTGTATGCGAATGGTTGACGTTTGAATAACGTCCACAACTGTCAATATTGTTTTAAGTTCTGATCAACAAAGATAGCTTGTTTAATTTGAAAGTAATTCGTATAATTTTGATGTGAAGAACCTTTAATGGAAGCTGTAGAACCATTAAAAGGCAAATATTCAAAAAGGTATGAAAATCTTGAGATGGGAAGAAAGTTGCCTCATTTCAAAATAAAATCCTTTCCACAAAGAAAGCGTGTGTTTACCGATAAGAGAAGACATTAAATTATTTACTACTAACCTTTCAATGTACCTTTCAAACTTTGTTTTTATGATTGTAATAAATATATATCTGTATACATCATTGTTATTATATACTTGTTGCCCCTGAAACAGCAAATAAATTATATATTATCTTGAAGAAAGGTGAATTATCTGCTAACTTTACAATCATAACAAACATAAAAAATAGAGATAGGTTTTACCACAGATATTTTAATATTTAGCCTCTAGAGAACTTCAAAAACGTGAAGTAGACTGGTCGTTTGATAAATGTGGATAGAAAATTAAACCATTTACTAACTGTTTAACAAAGTATGTAGCAAAGAACTCAAACGTAAAAAACTAGGTGGTCCCCCAATTGATCAGCGAAAAGTTTTCAGACTTGCAACGCTGTTAAAAACACCCAACGTTTATATCAGAAATGAAGTTTGTGCAGAAATATAAATGCAGCCTTAATTTGAAAGATTGTATATATACGTGTGTGTGTGACGTCCTTTGTTGTTGTAACAGGTTATTTGAATAGAAAATGTCTTCTTTACTCAAACAAGACTAATAACCGTTTCTACACATATAACATAAGTCAAATACTTTTCTGCAAGAAGATAACAATAAATAATAAATTACCTCTTTAAGCTACAGAAAAGACTAGCTTTCAAAAACATCTTTTTTCTATCAATATTATTATTTTCAGCAACAATCATAAACAATTGAATGAATTCTAAGCTTATCTTGTCCTACTTTAAGAATTAGTAATGTTGATATTATATGTTCTGAAATACATAATACTGTGCAAATTTATCAGCTCGCGTTTCACTTTTTCAAACAATGTACAGCACTCTGATTAAAGTTCAGTAATTTGAAAAGAAGTTATCTAAAAATGATGTTTGTAGTTTACGAAAACTATACTTTAAACTTGACTTTAATATGTGGATAGCTGAATTTGTATGTATATTTTTCAAATCATGCTTAAATTGAACAATAAGACGTGCATATTGTTATATTTCTCACAGTTAAGAGTATAATTTGTTTTGAACGGACTCAGTACTTTTTTATTATTCTTACTACACTTATTGTATTTTATTCGCGTACTTAAATTATTGAATAAATAATGACTCTTTATCCGCAATAATGACTGTAATCACCAAACGTTTTAGTTCGTTTTTGAACAGTCCAGTCTTTATTTTTTTTTCGCAAAACAACACCAGCTCTATCTCTAATTTTGAACTGATAAGACAACGCGAAGACGTGTACAACCATCCAGAATTTTGAACTGATAAACTACAAGGAAGACAAAATTATCAAATTATCAACACATTTGCCCCCAACTCTTGAGAGACCGAGTAGTGTATGGGTTTTGATATTCATTCGTATAACGCACCAAAGATCGCTAATTTCCGAACATGTTAGAGCGATAACAGGAGACAAATCCTTATTCTTCAGGTTCATAACACGGGTAAGCTATTGTTACGTTTTTTTATGTTGACTGTAGACTGAACGCAACAGAAAGACACAGATAACAGCTTGTATAATTTATTACACTAAACTATTATATATATGACAGATATAACATAAATTATGTATTAACAATGACAGATATTCAGTTACAACCTTCAAAATTAATTACAATACAAAATGGTACTGGCATGTATCTAATAATATGATCTAGAATGAAAGTCCAAAAGTCTAGATTAGAAATCCAAAATTCCAGTCTAGGGTGTGAATTTGGTCCCACGAAGAAATTCCGAAGTTTGAATGGAGAAATCCAGAAACAATTCACAGTTCAATAAATTTGACGAAGTTCTTTTTTTTATGGTGTTTTCGATGAATGTTTCAACTTGTCGTTTTCCGCTCCAGTCTCCCCTAAACAGTCCTGTAGTGTTGACTTTCAGTATAACCAGTAATTCGAATGAATCGTAGAGATTTACGAAATAAAATCACAGCTTCTGTAGATCTAGCTCCAGTCACAAATTCAAGTTGAATAAACACACAGTAAACGTTTACTTTTTCTCGAGCAAAGACAATATCTTTTGAATTGAATAAAAACTAATGACTGACTCCTTTCTTTCGTCTTATCGCCGTCTGTTTATATACTAGTAGGCCTACCGTTTTCTCGAACAATCGCCTAACTTCCACTGAATTCCAGAGTAATCTGCGCATGTCTGTCTTTTTGCACGAGACTCGACGTCTAGACACCAGGCCGACATATGATTAATCTACCTAAATCTAGAAATTTCTAAATAATTAATTCTAAATGAATTCTAATTAATTCTAAATGTTATTTTAAATGAATAACAACATATTTTATTGTTTTGAACTTTGAAACAATAATATAAATATAGAAATATAAATAATAGATATGAAAATTCAAACACAACACGACATGTTGTCGTTTACATAACATTTACATAACAGCTATCCAATGGTCTACAATATCCGCTTACTATCTTCAAACGTATCTGTTTTGTCTTCGTTTTTGCGCTAGAACTTTATATCTTGTTTTCCAAATTTATATACTTTCAAAATTGTAGAAAATACTGTCTACTTATCGGTTATCTGATAACTTATAAACGTTACAAATCTCAAGATATGGAATTTTTACACTAAGTGGATGCGTGTATTCCTGTTTTACAAAATACAGACATAGAGTTATATATTAAAAAAACTAAAATATAGGTCTAAGTAACAACATTAAGACATGGAACGATGTTTTACAAAATCGGGCTCTTGTTTCTTAATTAAACGAATCACAATGCTTTCTGGTTCTATTTACTAATTTAATGTATCTCTCATGCCAAGAATTTTAAGTATTTTCTTGTATTTTCGTAACGTTTTAATGAAAATGTTTAGGACTTTGCCAGACTGATATGTAAAACTGTTATACAGAGATAATGACATACATTTGAAAGGGAAACTGTAATACGTTTTATTCAGTATATGAGATATCCAATGAAAATTAAAGATATGTACCCTTTTGTCTTTAGTTTATTAAACACTATTTTGTAGTTAATTTTTAATTATGTTATGAGCATCTTTATATCATTAAAAACGTAGTCATTTGACTATCTTGCTATTTGTTCTTCGCTATTTTGTGCATACTTTCGAATGGATGTCCTCGTTGAGAGCACTGCATACATACCAAATTATCTTGCTATCAACTGTACAGAAAGTACTTATTAGCAATAAGGCGTATTAGAGGCTTTGAAATCGTTCATGTTTTATTCGAATTAAAGGCCTGCAGTTTTTAATGAATTGTTGTACAGTTACGACAGAAAGTATTCGTACCCCTGCGTCGTGAGTAGTTTTTTCCTCATAACTTAAAAAGAATCACGAACAGGATAATGAAAGTATAGTATATTATAAATATTATTCTAACACACATCTACATAAATTTTATGTAAATTCAACGAAAATAACAAAAATAGGAGAGGCAGAAAGTGTTTTTTGCGTCTACTTTAATGGTCAGTTGTGTATGCTTTCAGGTGAATTACTTGGCGCAGTCTCTCCTCATAGCCCTCAATGATTGTTTGATAGTACTCGACTGGCATTTTCTTCCATTCTTCTTTCCAGAAGGCCTCCAACTCTTGCAAGTTTTTCGGATAACGCTGATGAATCCTGGTCTTCAACTCATGCCGAACGTTTTTAATTGGGTTGAGATCGGGTGACTGCATTGGCCATTCCAGAACGCTTATATGATTCCTCTGCAACCAGGATTGCACATAGTTTAATGTGTGCTTAGAATCTTTGTTGTGCTGGAAGATCTTACTACGCCAAAGCCGCAAGTTCCGAGCATCATTCTTGATATAAGTGCTTAATATATCAACGTACTCTTCTTTTTTCATGATTCCGTTGACGCGATGAGGGCTGCCAACACCTGAAGAGCTGAAGAAACCCCATAGCATGATCAAGCTACCTCCCTGTTTAACTGTAGTAACGGTGTTATTTGGAAAATTTCGTTTCCCTTCTTGCAGGCCCCCCAGTGGCTCAGCGGTATGATTGCGGACTTACAACGCTAAAAACCGGTTTTCGATACTCGTGGTGGGCAGAGCACAGAGAGCCCATTGAGTAGCTTTGTGCTTAATTCAAAGACACACACACACCTTCTTGCGGAAAACTTGCGAACATCATTTTGGCCGAAAAACTCTATTTTAGTCTCGTCTGACCAAAGAATATTTTTCCAATAGTTAAAGGGCTTATCTGCATGCTTTTTTGCATACCTCAATCGTGCTTCTAAGTGAACAGGCTATAAATATGGAGTTTTACGAGAACGGAATGCTTTGAACCCAGAGAGCGTAACATGTTCGTAACTGTAGAAATGCTTACTTCAATCCCAGTTTCCCTTACCAGTTTCTGTAGGTCATAACGTGTTACAACTAACTTCTCTGAGAACCTTCCTCTTGGTTCTCTCTGGAATTTTGATGGAGTGTCCGAAACGAGGGAGGTTAGCAGTTGATCCTGTAAGCTTAAACTTGGCAATTATTTTTGGACAGTAGATTTCGGCACATTAAGCTTTGTAGCAATAACGGAAAGAAACACACGAGACTTGTATTTTACAAAAATTCGGTGTTTTAAATCACTGGACAATTGTTTCCTGTTCGCCATGATGACCAAGCAGATAATGACGGAGACGGCGCTAAATTGCCGGAAGTTAATTTTTTCTAGCTAAATTCCAATAATTATGAACCAAGTGTCTAGTTCTGGAATAGTATAATGTAGTTTATCTGCCAGACTAAACAAAAGTTTTACAAAAATATCAGTTTTTTCACACGTTCTGATATGTACGAACACTTTTTGCTCCTTTTATTTTTGGTTATTTGTTTATAAACAGTTTATTTGCCGTTTAATTTACATAAAATTTATGTAGATGTGTGTTAGTGTAATATTTATAATATAGTTTTCTTCTATTAGCCTACTCGTGATGCTTTTTAAGTTATGAGCAAAACACCATTTGGGACGCAGGGGGTACGAATACTTTCTGTCGTAAATGAACCTAATGTGGATTAGGCGAAGACTTTAGCAGAAGATAAAAACGCCGTTTTTATTAAATAAAAGTCCTATCAAAACTTAAACTTGACAGCTTGATTATGTTGCTCTAAAATAAGTTGTACCTAACTCCCAGGTTCTTAAGAAAATAAGTTCCCCTTATGTACTTGGCTCTTTGTATTCATCAGAATAAACACAACGATCTCTGTTTGAAACTGTCCGTCAACAGATCCAAAATACGATCAGATAATGGTTTAGCCTTGCTTTAAGTAGAAACATTCACAATTCAACTCTCTAAGAATAGTCAGATGTTTAAAATCATTTACTGTGCACTGGTGGTCTTCCAGACACATTTCTGACTAACACAGGGTGTATTTTATTATGTGCATAACCGCAAAATGCCAGTAAAAAGTACAAAAAAGGCTCAGTTTTTATTTGTGTTTTCCTGGAGAGAACCTCACGAATCTTCCCCAAGTATTTTTTGTCTCAAGAGGTGAAAGGCAATCAGAAATGTGTGCTTTTGAGCTGCGCCATATTATTTTAATATAGGCAACATCTCTCCATTATACGAGTGATTTTTATCTTTCGTAAATGTTTAATGCGATTATGGATGGAAACTGCTGCTACAATTGAGATTAATCAGGTAATAGCGTAATATGCTCACTGTAAGCTTTTATGTCATTTTGTTGGTTGTACTTATAAAATCGTATTGCAGCTGTAATTCAGACTCCTTCCAAGTCTACTGAACTTAGAACAAAGTTATATAACTGAATATCTGTTATAGTTTAGAAGGTAAATGTAAATGTGTTTCTGTTAATATAATATCAGTTGCACTTTTAAACTACTTTGTATACAAAAGCTAGTTGTGTACTATCTTACCTAGTATAGGCAGTTTACACAAGGTTTAGAGACTGCACGGCAGCATTTGTAATTGTACATTCATCGTTTGTCTCTTTCTAGAGAAGAGGCCACAGTTACTAAACCTTATAGTTAATTGACACCTTGTGTTATACGTATATGTTCAGCACTTTCGAATGGTATATGTTCTCGATGTAGTTCTTGAAAACGTTTTACTTTGTATGTGTGTATTTATGCGTGTATATATATGAATGAAACAATACAAGTGTTTAAAACTATTTTAAAAACTTTTTATTATCGTAAATAAATAAAAAAAACACATACCTAAAATACCGTTTTCATATCTTCTAGGATACCCTTTGATTTCCAAAATATAGCTGCCTTTTACAAGGCCTACTTAAAGAAATAAAATTCCCCCGTTTTTTAACTTAACGCTTTATACATGTTTTAAACTCCCGCTGTTTGTTTACCTGTGTAATATTTAAAGTTGATTTAAATTGATTAACAAAATAATTTCTTATTATTTTCACATGAATAGCAAAATGAAAATATTTGGAAAAAAATATTCTCGTAAAGTATAATATTTTTCCATAAACCACTTATTAATATATTTTTAGCAAGTAATGGGCTATTATTTGCATTTATGACATACGATTTATGAAACTCTATTTTTAAACGTGCATTTTTTTTCCATGGTCCGGCGTTCGACCCGTAATTCTTATGCTTAGTGCAGGCTGTAATTGAATTAATTATTGTGTGTTTTAATGCAATATACATTTGAATGCTTATTTTGTTGAGTAAGATAAAGTCTATAATTAGGCATGCGTTAAATTATCCTGAAATGTAATTAATGATATGTGAGACACTTGCGAAACGTTATGTTTCCTATCCTATCTGTATACGGATCATTTATAACCAAATATTAAATACATACATATATATATAATCTCACCAAATCGAAGACTATAATTATAACGGATATTTGATCCAGTCTTATTAAATGATTTCCTCATTAGTTTTTATAACTGAGTGAAAACCGAAAAATAAACAGACACATTTTTTTCATAGAGAATAAACCGAACACAGGAAACAAAGAAAAAGAAACAAACATAAAATCCATATCCACAAACAAATTTCATTGTGAAACATTAGAGAGTTTTATTTATTACACTTTAAGGCATTACTGTTCTTCTGAAATTACTGTCTGACTGCTAGAGGAAAGAAAGTAGTCCAAATTAAAACAGAATGATCATGAAACTGAATGTTATATCCCAACTACATCAGCGATAAATCCCATTATACATTTTCGAGTTTGATAAATTTTCATTTTATATTAATGTCTATAAGTGTATGTAGCACACCTCAACTTAAGTAGAGCCCACACTCCAGGTGAGCGACGACTCAGAAATAAGAACAGGCAAGTCTTTAAACGGTGGTTGCTGAAATATGTAATATTTATATAAGACAGATAATTAGTACAGGTGTGTGATCTTTACGTTTTCTTTACATGTATGTCAACTAATTAAGTGTAGAACATCCTCTGCAAAAATAAAAATATCTATCTGAACAATCTATATTAAAATGTACTATTTTCGACTTATGAAATTTCGAAACAAAGTCGGGTATTTTTCCAGTGTGATAATTTTTTGGTATTAAGGGTTATAAAATACTCTGATCTTTGTTCTTTTGGAATTAAGCACTCAGCTACACAATGGGCTATCTGTGCTCTGCCCACCACGGGTATCGAAACGCGGTTTTTAGCATTGTAAGTCCGCAGACATACCGCTGAGCCACTGGGGGGAAATACTCTCATATACGATAGAGTTATCATTCATATAGTGATAGATGTGGACGTCTCAGGTTTCTTAGTCCACTTTTTCACACAGCTGCTGCAGCTTCTCATGAACCAGTAGGACATTCGTTAAATGTAATAATAAGTTGGCAAAAAGCGATTTAAAAGCATGATTAATTAATTTATTTTTGGGGGACGTAATACATGTTTCGAAATATGTAGTACGTTTTATCCAAAATAAACCACATCATTATGCTTGCATTTTGATATAATATGCTTCCTTGTTTAACTTGTAAATGTACTAAATTACTTGAAGACAACACTTTAATGTTTGATTGTCTACATAGATGTTTGAAGTAACTTTAAGAACTCAGTTTCTTTACATCTGGATGTTTATGTACTGCGAATAATTATTAATAACCCTGTTGATTATCACTTAGTCAATAATCGTAAAGTCGATCCAACTGACGAAAACGCAGATTTTTGAATGAAAAAACAACAATAGTGAAGATCAAGAACTTTTGACTAAAATGTCTTAAAGGTATATTAGTCATGTGTTAACACATTTATGGTGTTTGAATGACTTTAAATTTGCAAACAGTTTCGTATTAGCATTTCAAAATGTGTAAAAAATATATCAATACACGTCCAAGCTATATATGAGCATGGATAAACCTCATAAAAATATCGAATTAATAATTACATTAAAATAAATTTATCTTTGCAAAAATTATTCCCCTGACAATTCATAGATGAAATTGACTCCCCGTTCGAAGTAACTTGTTGCACACGACGTTCGATAAGTTGGCAGACAGGACATTACAATGTCAGTCCTTATGTAGTTCAAATCTGGGTAATTTTCTTTTTCAAACAAAATGCTTGCTTTCTTGTGAATTTAATAAACGAGAATTTAACTATTATACTACTCAACTGAGTAATTTAGCACATTTGGCGCTACAGCTGACGTGAAGAGATCTTCTAATGTAATTGCGGTAGTAAATTTTTTCCAAAACATATTTATTTATTTTGTCTTTGTGACAGACTAGTTAATAATTCTTAGAGAAAGATTAATATATATATAACCAGTTGTTGTTATTAAAGCATTCTCATTACGGACAACGAATCTGTAGAAAAGTTACTAGTCGTTGTTGTTTTGTTTTGAATTAAGCACAAAGCTCCACAATGGGCTATCTGTGCTTTGCCCACCACGGGTATCGAAACCCGGATTTTAGCGTGTAAGTCTGCAGACATACCGCTGAGCCACTGGGGGACAGTTACTAGTCATTGTTAGCTTTGTCTAGAACTTCAGTCATCGTTCTTTATGAGTCAGGCGTTCGGTACAACTGCTAGAGTCAAAATAGCTTATTCCTGAAATTAATAGACAAAAAAAAGTTTAAAGTACTGCTAGGCAATTGAATTCCGTTAAATATTCTAAGTCTTTATGTGGTAAATATATAACATTTCATTGTAGACCAGTTTTTCTAAGCTTGCTTTAATGTTGACTTGCTTTTAGGCGTGAATGTTAGCTCAGGCGTGTTTGTTAAACGAAGTGGTTAGCTCCTCATGGACGGTAAATAAATGGTAACTCGTATTCTTGGATTAGATTTAGGATTTCCAGAGTATGTCGATCACAACAAATATTTATTACAGGTATTGCAGATCAGTATTTCTATAAGATAAATATTTTCTTATAATTGTAACGATCAACTTACTATTTGCCTTGCTTTCATAGTTATGTTTCACTAAAATCAAAAGTGGATTACAACGAATTTTTATAAAATTCCTATAAAGAATAGTAATTATATCATCCGATTGGTCCTGTATTAGCAGTAATTTCGGTTTCCATTCAAGATTTTTGGATTCTAAACGTACGTGAAAGGTAATCATGGGTGCTGAGGAACAGTGCTGTCTCTTCATTACATACACGAGGTTGTTTAGGTTGAATGATAAAAGTTTTTTAAAAAAAGTTTTGCGATGGAGATTTACGTTATTTAACGGTATTAGCGATTAAATTTCGTGCTTATTGATTGTTTTCACGTATAAAAAAGTTACTCGATATCACCGGAAGACCCGCAAGCCAAAAACAGTTATATCATATTTCTGGAACAACTTTAAATATCCCTTACTAACAAATCAAAGCAGACTTTTAACCCCGACCTTGTAGAAGAAAGTAATTACAAGTAAAGCACGCAGTAATAACAATAGTGACAATATTTAATGTTAAGCTGTTCCAGTGATGATGCAGATATGACTTAATTCTCAGTAACAGTTTTATTCTTGCGCGTCTATTTTAATGCCTACACTTGTTTCTGCATACTTTTCTTTTTTCCATGTGACATACATTCTTGGCTGTGTATTGCGCAACTCCCTCCTGTTTTGGCCCGACATGGCCAGGTGGTTAAGGTCCTCGATTCGTAATTCGAGGGTCACGGATTCGAGTCCCTATCACACCAAACATGCTCGCCCTTTCAGCCGTAGGGGCGTTATAATTTACGATCAATTCCACTATTAATTGGTAAAAGAGTAGCTCATGAGTTGGTGGTGAGAAGTGATGTTTAGCTGCCGTCCCTTTAGTCTTATACTGCTAAATTAGGGATGGCTGGTGCACATACCCTTCGTATAGCTTTGCGCGAAATTCAAAACCAAACAAACCCACCGTTTCCAAATATTCAGAACGTTTGTGAAAGTGAAAATCAACAGCAACTGTTTATCAAAACATGCTAGGATATTGTTGAAGTGCCGAGAAAATCGCGGGATTCCTATAAGCAGCAGTTAGCCGAGAGACGTAGATAATATTACTGGACAGTTACTGTGAGTGTGCTATAAGCCGAGTAAGCTATAATTGTGATTAACGTCTATTGATCAGAAAACTACAGAATTTCACCAGGAACGTTTATAGATTTCTAACATTACAAACCATTCATCTTCAGTAAATTACTTTGGATGTTCTTATTTCTACGAGAGCATTAAATATCTTTGCTGGAAGGAGTCATCCAAGAAAAACACAGCGTTAGCTCAGGTGAGGCGTAACATTATAAGCTCAGAATTAATTTGCTCATTGTGGACCTAGATCATCGCTAAAATATTCAGTTTTAGACTAGATATAATGCTCAGTATAGTTTGTAAGTTTGTAAAAATCTTGTATATAAATCATAATTTCTATTAGTAGTAACTGCTATTATAAATTTCTTTGTTGTTTGAATATTAAAATATATTTGTGTTAAAAAAATAAATTGTATGTAAAAGTCTTGTTTGTAAATATTATAAATTTGACACACGTTAACATTTAATCAACTACTAAATTCAAATAAAAATTTCTGGTTATGTGAAAGAGTAATACGTTAACACACTTAACTTAACACGGAGATTCGCTCAAAATAAAATATAGTTCGTAACACCTGAAGAAACTTTACAGTAGTAACTTTTTGTTTTCGTCTGAGTGCAATGTCCTTTATGTGTGAAATATCTTATTTATGACTTCCTGTCGTCAATAGACTTTGATATACAGTAAAAAAAAAAATCACTTATCCTGTGTGAATATTTAAAATTGTGCCTTTGAATTTTGATTAGACCAGGTGGTTAAAACGCTCGACTCGTAATTCGAGTGTCGCGGGTTCGAATCTCCATCACACCAAACATGCTCGCCGTTTCAGCCGTGGGGACGTTATAACGTTACGGTCACTCCCACTATTCGTTGGTAAAAGAGTAGCCCAAAAGTTGGCAGTGGATGGTGATTACTAGCTGCCTTTCCTGTAGTCTTACACTGCTAAATTAGGGCGGCTAGCTCTGATAGCTCTCGTGTAGTTTTGCGTGAAATTCAAAACATACCAAACCAGATTTTAATATGTGATCAAGAATTCTCTTGTGTATGAATATAATATACATTTCCTAACTGGGATATAAATGTTCCCGTGGCATTTTAGCCTTAAAATAAAACCGTTAGATTTATTTATTTAATGCTGTGTATAGTCCAGTACCATAGATTAGCAATAAACTAGCAGTGATAATAACAACCCATCTAGAGCATCTGATAAATAGGAATAATTCCATTACTCATTTCTCTTTCATTCTTCATTAAAAGTGAAAACACTTTACAATAATCAAGATGCCGCTGTTGTTGTTTTGAATTAAGCACAAAGCTACACAATGGGCTATCTGTAGCTCTGCCCACCACGGGTATCGAAACCCGGATTTTAGCGTGCAAGTCCGTAGACATACCGCTGAGCCACCGGGGGGGGGCAGATGCCGCTCTCGTGTTCCCAAACTAGTGAATTGTGTCGTGTTAAATAATTAGTCTTTCCTAATCTCCGAGTTAACCTGGGGTACTTTGTAATATCATCCTTTTGTGTTATTAGGGTATCAAACGAAGCTTTTCACGCCGCACTCGTTTAGTTTGCATTAAATCATAACGATTTTCTCTTTTGAAGAACCGACGCTTTCCAGTTTAGGCCTACGCGGAGCCAGCGGTACTAACATGAATTGTGAAATAGTGCTTATAACGATACCTATCGGCCGTGGACTATTAAATTTAAAAAGGCTTAAGGTGAAGAATAAAATGACTTGGTCGAGCTTGTGATACACGCATGTATAATATACGTGCACGAATAAGAAGATGCATATTTCCTGGCTTGTGTTCAGTTATTGGTTTTTGTAACGATATTAAAATATCTAAGTTTGACTTTGAGTTTTTGCATCTTTATTTTTGTAGTAAAAGCAAAGAAAATAAGCTTTAAATATTAAACTTCGCACAATTTGCGATTAAGATTATTTAAACATCAATGTTACAATTATTAATGTATCAGACACACACAGACAAACAGCTTAAGCATTAAGGATAAGTTCAACCAAGTAATATATATCTATACAGATGACACACATCTCCTCTCTGTATGTGTTTGAAAGAACTGAGTACAGTTCTGTCACAATTTGGGTCACGGTTTCTCGGACTGGGAGAACTAAGGCTCTTTTAAATCTTTTTCTATTTTTTCTTTGAGGGGGGCAACTTACACGGAATTTGAAGCTAAGTTGGAAGTAAAAGACTTAATTGTTAAACAAATTTTGTACTTTTCCGTTATACCTCAGCAGTTTTAGGAACTTTTCCCGTTATGTTCCCGTAACTTTAATAAACATATTTATAAATGTTTAAATATTAATATGAGAAACATGTAACAATGCATTGTATTTGTATAGTTAAAACTTACCGTTTACGGGGATTTAACGAAATAGTTTAACGAAATTCTGAGTTGTTCTTACGTTATCTTGCGTCTCTTCTAATTTACCTCAAGTGAAAACATTAAGAACTGCACTCGAGGGAAGGGAGATTGTTTTAGTATGCTGTTTGAGGAAGGTTGAAGGGTGGTGTAGCATGCGAAGGAAGAGATGAAATTTTATTAGTTTATACACGAAAGAAGGAAGAAGAGTTTATTAGGTTACACTCGAAGAAAGGAAGAAGATTTTATTAGGTTTTACACGACGGAAAGGGGAAGAATTTATTATGTTACACACGAAGGAAAAAGAGTTTTTAAGTTACAAACGAAGGAAGGAAGAAGAGTTTATTAAGTTACACACGAAGGAAGGATTTTTTGTTGTTGTTTTGAATTAAGCACAAAGCTACACAATGGGCTATCTGTGCTCTGCCCACCACGGGTATCGAAACCCGGAGTTTAGCGTGTAAGCCCGCAGACATACCGTTGAGCCACTGGGGGGCACGAAGGAAGGAAGAAGAGTTTATTAGGCTACACACAAAGAGTGGTGATAAAACTATTTTTGTCTGTTGGATAATTTTATGGCTTTGGTTTCAGTTTATTTACATTTTATGATCTGCATAATATATGATTATTTTTACTATTTAATGTAGTACTATGTTCTCTGAGTGTTTATTAGCATAGCCTCACCATTTGTTTTTATTTTTTTAGCCATAACCACGTTGTACGTCTCAGTTGTTCTTCTCTTTGATGACACAAAACAATTTTTTACAAAATGTTTGCGAACACATTTCTAGAAGCATCTAGTTACTGTTGTCTCGAAATTGATTTTTAAGCAGATGACGTTATAGTCAGCTGACTTTTATTTGATGTTAGTTTGTCAACTTATAATACCTCAACTTGTCTGTAAAATTAAAATTTACAATCCTTAATGCCATTGACAATAAAAGCAAACATTATACTGAAAGAAGGTTGCGCATATGATCAAAGGCTCCTGCTGTCGAAACGTGAATAGAATATATTATTACCACGAATGGAAGTTTGAGTTTAATGTTTAGAAGTTATTTGTTTTGAGCTCCATTTTTGAAGTGTAGAAACACTTTTTTGTGTATGTATGTATGTATATATATGTATATATATATGTGTGTGTTTATGCAACTATTCCCAATTAAGTTGCAATGTTACACACAGTCTCATTAATATCAATAAATTGCATCTGATCTTTTAAGTGGTACTGCTAACAAGTAACCAACCAAACGTTGTAATATAAAGCTTCGAATTTTATATATATATATATATATATAGTCAACTTATTGCGGTGAGCCAGTAGATTACATGTAGTGTAACCTGTTGACCTTCAGTTATGACGTAGACGTAATTACTTAAATGTTCACGAAGAGAAATTGATTCTACACTACACAAGTCTCATGTCTTATATATATATATATATATAGATAGATAGATAGATACAAGATGGCGAAAAGAGTCCCATTTAATATCGTTTTGTTCACTTTGTACTGGGGCACCTACTTCCATCTCACTGGTATACTATTACTACTGTCAATATTTAATTTATTTATGTTATTAAGAAAAAAACACAAACTATATACATAGATTTCCTTTTGATTTTTTTGGGCAGTTTAAAGTGTATTTGTCCAACTTTTGCATAACTGTTGAGACAAAGATGACAATTTTGAATCTCGAAAATGAAAGTAAACAACAACAGCCTATATTTATTGATAGTGGTAAGAATGATAGCCATAAAAAATTGCACTTGTAATGGTACAATAAAATGTCTATCATTTCTCCCAGAAGAAAATCAAAAGTATATTCAAATCACTTGTTTATGTTTCCTACTTACTCAATATAATAACGAAAGGTAAAAGTCCCTTTGAAAGTTCGAGATTTCGCTCCTACTAATTTGTAATTTACTGACGTTCTGACCATATTTTACATTTTATTGAAGAACTTTTCATTTTGCAGGTAATACATGTACACCAAATAAAAACGTTCACATGTTGTTTGGAAGTACGTTATATATAACAGTATAATTAGAAAATAACAAATGCATGTTGTTCATGTGCACATACATCATGCTACTATATACGATATTCATATAACAGCACACGGTAGACTTGCAATGCAAAAGCGCCCTGTTGCGGCCAATGCAACAGATTTAAGCAGAACAGATTCTTTATTTAAAGTAATCGTTCGAAACAAGTTAACAGACCTTGTCTTTTTAACAGCGGTAAGTCTACGGTAAGTCTAAAATCTGGGAGTTGATTGCCCTCTGTAGACACAGCAGATAACATGATGTGGCTTTGCTCTAAGAATAACACACATACACATCTTTTGACCTAAAAATATCTAATAAACATAATAACAAACAAACAGCAAAACAGGACGGACTAACACTAACAATGCGATTAAAAAATAAACAATGATTTTCAACTATAACGGAAAATGACAGGAGAGATTGATATCAGTCATTTATTGCCACAAAGTTATTGTTTGGTTAAATATACATCTTGGTGAGGGGAGAGAAGTGTAAAGCTAAATCGGTCCTCGTTTCTCAACAATAATATTGTTAGGACGTATTTTATGTTTCATACTTAATATAATAAACATGTTCGTCCTTCAGTCGTGGGGGCATAATAAAGTTTGGTCAATTCCAATTGGTAAAAGAAAGCCCAAGAGGTGGATGTTGATGACCAGCTGCCTTCCTTCTAGTCTTAAACCGATAAATTAGAGAGGACTAGAGCAGATAACCTTCGTGTGGCTTTGCATTAATTGCAAAACAAATTTACCATGACCTTTCTCTTATCTCTAGGTGCTCCCTTGTGGTTTATCGTAACTGTCTGCTCAAATGCACGGAAGGATCTGTTGTGTATAACGTGTTAGTGGTGTTTTTGTTATCAATACAAGCGAAACGACTAGATTTTCGTCGTGAGTGACATTTAATACGGTATTACTATTCAAACAGCCCCCCAGTGGCTCAGCGGTATGTTTGCGGACTTACACGCTAAAATCCGGGTTTCGATACCCGTGGTGGGCAGAGCACAGATAGCCCATTGTGTAGCTTTGTGCTTAATTCAAAACAACAACAACAACTATTCAAACACTGTCAAAAAGTTTTTTGTTAAAAAGAGAAAAGGAAACAAAGGCAAATGTGATTACCCGAATGCCTCCTGACAAAACTTTAAAGGGTAAGAATTATTTTTTTATTTACCACTGCTATTATTATTGGTACTACTACTATTATTAATGTCATAACTAATTGTGGCATTATTACTAGTGTTGTATTATCTGTTTCAATTGTTATTAATGTCATTTTAATTATGGGATTATTTCTGGTGTCATAATTACCGTTACAATTAATAATGATGTCATTCTTACCTGTGGCATTATTGCTGGTGTCATATTTATTATTGCCATTATTTTTTGGTGTCATAATTGCCACTGACATTATTATTGATGTCATATTTAATTATGACATTATGACCGATGCCATAATTATCACTGTCTGTTATTGATGGCATACTTAATTGTAACATTATTATTGGTGTTATAATTACCATTATCATTATTATTAATGTCATACTTAATTGTGGCATTATTACTGGTGTCATAATTACCATTGCTATTATTACTGATGTGATATTTACCTGTAGTATTATTATTGGTGTCATATTTATTATTGTCATTATTATTGGTGTTATATTTATTATTGCCATTATTATTGGTGCTGTATTTATTATTGCCATTATTACTGGTGTAAAAATAAAATAGCCGTTATTATTTATGTCATACTTTGTGACATTATTACTAACGCTATACTTACCAGTGCCGTTGCTACTGATGCTATATTTATCAATGACGTTATTTCTTGACACTGAATTTAACGGTGGATGTATAGCGTTTATTGTGTCATAAGATTATGCTGTTGTTTTTTATTAAGCACAAATCTATACAAGAATATACAGGTTTGCTTTTCAGTTGTTGAACTTCTGTTATAAATTACATTTCAAACCTCTTTTAAAAACAGGGAAACATATTAGCCACACATTTGTGGCTTCGTAACCGGTATTTTGTTGCTTTATCCTGCTGTTGTTTACTGAGGGATGTTGACAAGATAAAAATTATCTTCTAATAATAATCCGAAAACTGGGTCAAGGATTTCGAAAAGTATAGCATACACGACCATCGCGCTGTGAACAGTACTTACGTGAACAATAGGCACAAAGAGAGAAAACAACTGCGCAACAAAACATTTATTTTGAATTTCACATAACTTTACACGAAGAATTACTGCGTTTGTCCTTCCTAACTTAGCAGTGAAAGATTAGAGAGAAGGCAGCTAATCATCACCATTCTCCACCAACTCATGAGCAACTCTATGACCGACGAATAGGGGAGTTGAACGTTACATAATATTGCTTCTACGGCTGAAAGGGTGTGTGGATGCGGAAGAGGGATTGAAAACCGCGACCCTCAGATTTCGAGTCAAGCGCTCCAACCACCTGGCCATGCTACAGCTCATAACAAGTGCACCAAATGTCGTTTCAGAATGACTGCACGGTGACTCGCAACACGGCTGATTTAAAATATGTCTCCTACGATATCAGTTACATTTTACTGTCGTTTTTGTAAAAAAAATGTTATTTTGAAGCCTTTAATTAAGCTATATTATAATTATACCCTGATAAAATATCCTTGAGAAATAAACGGGAGTGATCTAGTGTATAACATGCCCAAACTGTGAATCTGAATGACTCAGCTCAAAACCAATTGCTGCATATTTTGTTCCGCACTTTATAGTGTTCAAAGTCCACACTAACAAACCAAATTATTTGAACCGATAATAATGCAGTCCAAGAGTGTGTAGTAGGTGCTGTTGACTAGCTGCTTTCGTTCTAATCTGTCAGTTTAAAATTAGATAGGGCTATGTGCAGGTAGGCATGAGAAATTCCGAAATAAAACAACAAAGAACGACAAGAACAAAGACAACAAAGAAATGTAAAGACTCCCGAAAAGAAAGCGACAAAGAAACGATTTAAAAACAGTTCTATATTCTCTTAATTTTTGGTTCGTTTGGTTGTCTTAGTTTTTAGAATCAAGCACAAAAAAAATTGTTTGTTTGTTTGTTTTTGAATTTCGCACAAAGCTACTCGAGGGCTATCTGTGCTAGCCGTCCCTAATTTAGTAGTGTAAGACTGGAGGGATGGCAGCTAGTCATCACCACCTACCGCCAACTCTTGGGCTACTCTTTTACCAACGAATAGTGGAATTGACCGTCAAATTATAACTCCCCCCAGGGCTGAAAGGGCGAGCATGTTTGGTGCGATGGGGATGAGAACCCGCGACCCTCAGATTACGAGTCGAACGCCTTAACACACTTGGCCATGCTGAGCCGGAATTAAGCACAAAACTACACAATGGCTGTCTGAGCTCTGTCCACCAGAGGATTCGAAACCTGGTTTTAACGGTGTGTGTCCACAGAAATATAATTCTGATTGGACCCAGCTTTGTACAGATGTCATGCTCATTGATGACATTACATAGACAGAGTCAGTCAGTTATCAGAAAGTTAACTAAATGTTTTTCTATAGAAAATGACAAAATTTCGAAAATCTAACTATTCAGTTTAATTACAATAAGTTATATGGACATAATTACAGTATTTCTTAGAATATAAATCACTAAAAAGTAATATTTTAGTG
The DNA here is from genome assembly GCA_011833715.1 of Carcinoscorpius rotundicauda. Lineage (NCBI taxonomy): Eukaryota > Metazoa > Arthropoda > Merostomata > Xiphosura > Limulidae > Carcinoscorpius > Carcinoscorpius rotundicauda. Next base: position 109,649,397 of record CM022393.1, read on the forward strand.
CTAATCTTTTAGTTATAAGTCAGAATAGGGAAAGAATTATGTGATGTTTTTGCTGCGCTACTGTGCGAATGTTCTAGGTTAATATTACTTTATGTAACAGTTCAGATAGATTTGTGTTGTTAATACGAAAGTCACATTAGGTTATCTGCAGTGTCCCACAACGGAGGATTGAACCTATGATTTTAGCGTTGTAAATTCGTAGATTTATCGGTGTCCCACGGGGGGACGAGCTGCGTTTTTGTAATGTACATTATATAGCCATATCTATATTACCATTAACTACTGATATCGTATTTACCACTGTTATAATTACCGGTGTCATTTTTAGCTCACTTGTTTAGCAACTGATAAAATAGAGGTAAATAATAAATAATATTTTTATTTTGCCAGTTTAAGTGTTTTATTCTTTAAATTACACAATTTAAAAAAAAATGTTGTGCACTATTTTTGTAAGTGCAGAGCTAAATTATGGGCTACCTGCACTTCGCCAAAGACGAGCATTGAACTCTGATATATAGCGTTATAATCACACGAGCTTACCGATAAGCCACCAAAGGGATGAACAGTTTATATGCAAATCAAATTACATTTTGAAAGCTAGACGTTTATTTACTTACGTGTTATTTTACGATTCACATGATATTGTTATCAGACTAAAAGGAACCAGTTAAATATTCATCTAAACTTGTAAAAATAACCTAATTGTAATTAGTAAGCACTGTAATATCGTGATTCATAATATCCGTTACTATATCGCGTGTGTAATATGAGAATAACACGACATATTATTATAATAAAAGTTGGTAGATTTGTTTATTTTGCCGACGTGATTGTATTTTCGTATTTTGCAGCTTCGTATTTTTAGGAATTTCTGAACTGCATTATCTGTATCCACGTGCGTCAATTTCGTCGAGGTTGTTATGAGTAAATCAAAAGTCGATATAAAAATAAGGTTGAAAGTTAGTAATGGTTACCTATATGTTAACATTACATATACTAAATCAGTTGTTTTAAGAAAGAATAATATAGACTATTAGATGGGGTCACATTATTTTATCTTGGTTACTTTTCTTCACTTCACCATATAAAATTTATTTGTGAAGCCCAAAGCTCTAATATGGTCTTTCTGTAATCTGATCTCCACAGGTATCGATAGTTGGTTTCTTTTAGAATTATATTTTTTTCAGCTTTATCGTTAAGCTTGAGGTCAACATGAACAGAAATGGTGCTACTTTCACTGGAATATGAAGTAAAACTGTGCAACTCCTATACCTGAATATTGTACAAAGTTACTATAAAACAATTATATATTTAAAATGACTGTATCTTAAAATATACTTACCTTGGAGAAACTAAATCTCACCAGAAGTGCATCGGGAGACACTCACAAAGCGAGAATCTACTACTGTCCTCAGAACAGGTGAATGCACTTAAACATTACAAAAGATGTTGGAATAATGTATTCGTTTTCAAAACTTTCAACATTAAGTGAAATATATAACCTAATCAGTCATGCGTGCTTTGAAAAGAAACCATAGAATCCAAATTAAAAATAGTGTTTTGTAAATTAAATTTCCGTTTTTCATGAGTAAATATTCAAGTTGATTTTCGACCACATTTAGTCTTAACGTTTGAGAAGTTTACTCGTTCTACTTTGTACGCTAAGTTTCCATTACAGACTAGAAATCAAATATTAATATTATTTGATTCATCATTATCAACAGTGCTAGAAACCGGGTTTCGATACCCGTGGTGGGTAGAACACATATTGCCCCTTGTGTAACTTTGTGCTTAACAACAAACAATTAAAAAATTAAAAAGATGTAAAGACCTGATTGCAGGAATTTTCAACCCCCACACACACGCGCGCGCGCAGTTTTGCGCATGCGTGATAGATAACTGTAAAAATAAAAACTTTATTGCCACATGCGCTGATCGTTATGAAGTTGACTATAATATTAACACTTTCACTGAAAACATAAACTACATCTGACACACACAGTCCCGCAGGCTTGTGCATGTATGACTGATAACTGTGAAAATGTTCGTCAGTTGTGTTTAGGATACGTCACGAGGGGTATGCTAATGTGTCTTACAGTACTTAAATTGTATTGGTCAATGAAACTAAATATTTCTTTAAGAGTCTGTTGTATATCTACTAAAGTAATCCAACATGTATTAGGATATAAAGCAAACTGAAGATAGTTGGTACAGCTACTCGATGACTTTTGTGAGGCATTGAGATAGAATTACTGTTGTCTTGACGGTAAACCTTTACACAACCTTTAAAAGTCTACATTGACTTTTTAGATAGCTCGGTGTGTTAATAGAAAGGAAACATATATTTTTGCTTTGTTTTCTAATTTCACGCAAAGCTTTACGAGAGCTATCTGCGCTTGCCCTCCCTGCTTTAGCAGTGTAAGGCTAGAGGGAAGGCAGCTAGTCATCACCACCCACCACCAACTCTTGGGCTATTCCTTTTACCAAGGAATAGTGGGATTGATTGTCACATTATAATGCTCCATGGCTGAATGAGCGAGCATATTTGGTGTGAGGGCAATTTGAATCAGATTATGAGTTTAGCGCCCAAACCACCCGGCCATTTCAGACAGGAAGAGATTATATATAACAGATACATATATATATATATGCGTGTATAATAACTTTCGTAATGGATTTGGTGGTGATGAGTGCAAGTTTTTGTGGTGAGTATTTTACGCAAATGTCATTAAATAGCTCAGTATCACTTTATAACCTTGAGAGTTATTATCATATCGTAGGATATTTCAGCTGTATATCACTAAGTAATAAACATGGTGTTAAGGATAACATAATCCGAAGAAGCAAAAACACAACATCGTATATCACAGTTTTACATGACGCCCACCACATAATATATTTTTGGAGGTTTGTCCTCGTAGGACATAAAATTAGAACTCGTACGTCATGTGTGTTGTCAATTTCCATTTGCAGCTGGGAATAGCTCCTGCAGTACGAGTATTTTACTTGTTGGTACAACAAAAGCATCAACACGTTAAACATCTTAATATTACATCCGTCAAGTAACGTCACTGATAAACGTGTCTCACATTATGATTGTATAATAATTTAAAAACCGATAAATGAAAACAAACTTCTAAGACTCGGGCATAAACCAAGAACCTTTGGCTAACAGGGTTAATGGCCTATCTAATCGAACTACTCAGAATATAAATCGCCCCTACCCTCCTTCACTAAAAAAAAACCTTTTAACTATGAAAATAAATATTCATACAACCTTTGTGTTATTTTGAAGAGGCAACTTGTGGGTTGATTTACTATCCCCTAACCATATCAGATGAGTCTTGCTAGAGATATAAATTATTGTATTTAATTCATATTAGGAATCTTTTAAAGTAAACTTTTTCAACAGGTATTCTTGTAAGTAAAAACTGACACTTAGCGTTGTTTACAGCAGAATGTTATAAATATTCTTTACTTTCTTTAAGAAATTATTAAGAATACATTTTTTGTGCAACTATATTATTTAGTTCGGCACTGGAGAAAGTTCTAAATTGTTTGTTTTGTTATTTATATTTAATAAATAGTCTCGTAAACTCAGAAATACATAAGAACCTACAACTTTTTGCTTTTCTCTAAAATGGACTTTAGTCAAACGGAATTTATGTCGCATGTGAGGTATCTCATGGTTTAGTCTTAAGACCTTTGCTCTTTTTTCACATCAATGATACAGATGAAGTAATGGTCAATACATTAATTAAATTTCCCGATGATATTAAGGTGTTTGGTGTTGCTAGTTATGGAGTAGATACTACTGATTTACAAAAGGATTTAGATCCTTTGGTGAGTTAGATAAATAACTGGTAAGTTGGTTTTAGTTAAAATGAATGCAAAATAATTTTTGTGGCTTATCATAATTTCAATTATAAGTATAATTTGGATGAGAATAATCTTAAGGGTCATGAAAGATAGGTATATTGATGTAACGGTTTATCAGTCTCTTAAACAGTCCAAACAGTGTATTGTTGCGTATAAATTACAATGAATCTGGTTGGAAGCAATACGTTGGCTTCTCTGGACTGATAAAATGTACCTAAGTAAAAGTGTTTATAACTCTTTTATTGGGTTTCTGTAATTAGTTTGCTGGTTTCCTTACCTATATCTGTGTTATGCAGTAAAGTTTTATAAGTGTTGGCTTTCATTCTTGTATATGTGTACAAAAGTGATGTTTCTTATAAAACTTTGTTGGCTTCCTCAGTTGGATATATTTACCATAGTAAAATTTTCTGTAATTATTATGTTTGCTCTCAGCTTATACATGTGTTATGCAGTGAAATGTTTGTATGTACTTTTTACCTTTCCTACTTTGACGTGTATTCTGCAATGAATGTTTTTGTAACTGCATTATTTGCTTCCCTGTTTGCACATGTGTATTACAGTGAAGCTATTTGTTACTGTTGTGCTGGCTTACATGCTTGCATTCGTGTTCTGTAGTGAAGTTGTTTGTTACTGCATTGTTAGCCTATCTGCTTCTATGTGTGTACCGCAGTGAAAAGTTTTGTAACGACTTTATTGGCTTTCCTGCTTTCATATGTGTACGGCAATGAAGCCATTTATAAATACATTGTTCGCTTCCCTGCTTGTATATAAGTACTTCAGAGAAGAATATTTTCCTACTATTTTGGCAACCTTACTTGTATATGTTTTTTACTTTTCTGTTTCCTTAGTTGTAATGTGTTGTAGAGCAATGTTCTTTTTATAACTAATTTTGGGCTTTTTTTGCATGTATATGTTCATTGTTGGGAAACTTTTTGCAAGTAATTTGTTGACTTCCCTGCTTACACATGCGTACTGCAGTGAAGCTTTCTTTAATTACTTTTGGATTCTTTGCTTATGCATGTGTTATTCAATGAAGCTGTTTATTACCACATTGTTTGTTTATCTACTGGTATATATGTACTACACTGAAGCAGATTCTGTCTACTTTTTGGCTTCATTGTTTTCATATGTGTGCTGCAGTGAAACTTTCTGTAAGTACTTTGTGTCTTTACTCTTTGCATATGATACTGCAGTAAAACGCTTATTAACTAGTTTGCAGGATTCTCTACTTCGTTATATATACTGGAATAGTCTTTTATAAATATTTCGTTAGCTTTCCTTTCTGTATGTTACTACTGTAGTGAAGCTATTACTAACTACTTTTTGTCGTTTCTGCATTCATATGTGTTAAGCCTTCTTTATTTGCATATATGTGCTACAGTAAAGCTCTTTGTTACTACATTGTTAGCTTATCACAGAAAAGATGATTCTAACTTTTATTACAGTGCAGTTTGCTGTAGAGAGTGCATTTGCTTTCCATAAATAAAACTGTTCAAAACGTTTTTTTGCTTTTTTAGTTGCTTATATGTACGACAGTGAAACTCTCTGTGTTGGTTTTCTTCTGTAACCTCCGTGTAGTGCATATAAAATTCATTACTGTTTTGGCTTGCCTTCATTGTAACGTTTCTTTTCATCTGGCAATGCAAATATGTACTGTACTGAAAATGCTTGCAACCCTTTGGTTAGTTTCACTTCACTAAAACCTTTTGTACAACATGAGCTCTATTTGCGAACTTTGCTTTCTTTCCTTGATTGTAAAACTCTACTACAGTAAAATTGGTTGTAAGTAATGCTTCATTGTTTATATTGGGATAAAGTGTATTGTAATATATGTTTGCGTATTTAAACTACTATGAACTTTCTGTAGGAACTGTGATGGCTTACCTGCAGTACCAACTTGTACAGTAATAAAGCTGTCTGTAATTAACGTGTTAGTTTCTTTGCAATAACGTTGTTTTAACTCTCTTCCTTCCTTTTCGGCAGACGAATGTGTTCTGCAATTACATCTTATTAATTTTGTTTGTTATTTTCTTAGTAGTGTTGATAGTACGAATGTGTTCTGCAGTTAAGTTTTTATTAATTTTGTTTGTTGTTTTCTCAGTAGTGTTAATAATACGAATTTGTTCTGCAGTTAATATTTTTTAATTTTGTTTGCTGTTTTCTCAGTATTATTAATGGTAGGAATGTGTCCAGCAGTTAAGTTTTTATTAATTTTGTTTGTTGTTTTCTCAGTAGTGTTAATAATATGAATTTGTTCTGTAGTTAATATTTTTAAATTTTATTTGTTGTTTTCTAAGCATTATTAATAGTAGGAATGTGTCCAGCACTTAAGTTTTTATTAATTTTATTTGTTGTTTTCTCAGTAGTGTTAATAGTACGAATGTGTTCTGCAGTTAAGTTTTTATTAATTTTGTTTGTTGTTTTCTCAGTAGTGTTAATAATATGAATTTGTTCTGTAGTTAATATTTTTAAATTTTATTTGTTGTTTTCTAAGCATTATTAATAGTAGGAATGTGTCCAGCACTTAAGTTTTTATTAATTTTATTTGTTGTTTTCTTAGTAGTGTTAATAGTACGAATGTGTTCTGCAGTTAAGTTTTTATTAATTTTGTTTGTTGTTTTCTCACTAGTGTTAATAATATGAATTTGTTCTGTAGTTAATATTTTTAAATTTTATTTGTTGTTTTCTAAGCATTATTAATAGTAGGAATGTGTCCAGCACTTAAGTTTTTATTAATTTTATTTGTTGTTTTCTCAGTAGTGTTAATAGTACGAATGTGTTCTGCAGTTAAGTTTTTATTAATTTTGTTTGTTGTTTTCTCAGTATTGTTAAAAGTACGAATATGTATTGCAATTAAACTTTTTTAAATTTTATTTGTGTTTACTTTCTCAATAGTGTTATTAGGTACTACAATCAAGTTATTTTAAAAGTGTATAGGCTAACACGTCAAATAAAAGACAATATCTCTTTCTCTTTATATATATGTGTGTGTATTAAACAATACATAACTTTGATGAATGCAAACTATGGATAGAATCAAGTGACAATTTCTCAATGACTATCCAATCATGCATTAATTTTTCTTTCTATTGATTTTTTCATAAGGTCACTGAAATTCGAAAATTCAAAGCATGAACTTTATTAAAGTATTAACTGTGACGCATAAAAATATTTGCAACACATTGTTTAACCTAAATTTGATTGAAAGTTATCCTAAAACCAGACTTGTTTTCGTTTACAATACTCTGTGGATCCCAAATTGAAAAACATCCTGCTTGTTTGTTGCTAAGCACAAAGCTGCACACTGTGATATCTACGCTATGTTCACTGCAGTGATCGAACCCGGAACTGAAATGCTATGAGCATTGAAAATCACAGCTGAGCTAACGAATGTTCAGAATGCAATCCACCAGAAATTTTTTATCCTACCATTCCTCGCGGCTCAGTTTGGTTTGAATATCACGCAAAACTGCACAAGGGCTATCCCTAGTGTCTGTCCCTGATTTAGCAGTGAAAGATTAGAGGGAAAGCATTAGTCATCATCACTCACCGCCTTATAATAATAACGGAAAACTGAATTATTATTATCTATTTAATTTTATTTTCGACAGTCGGTTGTGTTTAAAATCAAAACTGACTACACTGCAACACAACAAACTGTTATTCTTTATATGCTATTTTTATATTGGAGGCCTTTCAAGAATGTTTTGATGTATAACTCTTAGAGGACAGTGTGCGCTTAAAACTACAAGCTATGGTTAAGGTCAGTTTTATAGCATAGTTTGTTATCAACAATCCTATGCTACAATTGAACTTTCACAGTTTGTACTTAATGTGTTATCAGTACTACCGTCCTGTAACGTATTTTACTTATTCATTTTCCATGCATGTTTGAAAAATTACATTTCCGAATCTACTCAAAACATCTAATTGAAATTCATTGATAACATGCAACTATAATTTCTTGCGTACCATTAAAGTAGGTACTGTATTTGATGCAAACATCCACGTTAGAAATTATACATTCTATAATTAATAACCGTCTATGTCATGAAATGGCATTAAAAGTTCAAGAAGAGCTACTCGAATTCTGAAAAATAGATCAAATTGGCTTCGACCAGTCTAGGCCATATCAGTTCCGACCAAATCAAACTGGTTCAGACTGGCTTTTGACTGTTCTAAACTGGTTTATCCTGGTTCAAGTGATTAAAACATATGTGAAATTTTGATATTGTCTTACCTTACTGTAAGTAGCTGGTTGTGAAATTTTGGGGGCATTTCAAAAAGAAGATATGAAACACGAACAACGTTTACGTAATAAGTAGACAAAAAGAATTTGTTTAAGCTCTGTTTTTATGAACATTCATCATTACGAATATAAATTCTTGACATAGGAGGCTGAAAATTAACAGTATTATCTGTTTTCATTTATAACAACTGTATTTAAGTGATATTAAAGCGACTTCGTGCACACTGGAGAGTAAATAGTTTTAGTGGAAGCAGAATCAGGAAGTAAATAGTGAATTTTATTACAGTAGTTACTCTTCTGGCTTTTTGCCTTGAAGGTTTTTAAGAACAAAAGTATTTTCACACAATACCATTTGGGTTCCTCCCTTTATTTCAGAGAGAAAATGTGTGATTTCACCAAACCTAATTGTTTTGTTTGTCTTTAAAGTAACCGTTAAAATGGGGGAAATAATAAAATTACTCACCATTGTGAAGTATGTGGTTGGATCTCACTAATATTAAGCAGAAAAAAAAGAAGTGTGTCATTTTTTTAGGGTTAAATCACCCTTTAAACATTCTCACTTTTATCTAAATGTTCAACCATAGTCTCAATAATATTACATACAGGACGATTATCTTAGGAAATTAGCACCATTTCTACACACACACTAAGAAAATAGAATAGCTGTATTGATAATACTGTTCCATATATTACACAAATTTGGGATATTCAATGAGTGATTTGTTTAAAACAAAATAAATGTATTTGTATAAACAAATAACAGTATGCATAACCTTGAATCTAGGATACAGTTGATTTATATATTTACGTTAGGAATCAGAAAGTCGTTAATGACCATCTATGTCATGAAAAACACAACATTTATAGACCATCTACTCACCATATGCCTGAAGGTTAGATCAGATCCATTTTAACCAGTCTAGTTTAGATCGGTTTCTAATAGTCTCGACTTTCGAATACTGGACCAAACGAAACCTAACCTCATATGACTGGTCTGAAATGATCCAGATTTATGCTTGTTATATATATATTTCTCGCTGTTGGAGTATTGAGAAGATTTTGTGTCTACATTAAATGTAGACTAAAATAGAAATAATGATGATATTACACTGTAAGTCAGACCAAGATCGTACTGCAGTACCCAACCGTCCTACCTATTTAATGAGCATTATTATAACATATATTCAATTGAGATAAATTGCAACTTATACTAGCTTGTACAGAACTCTATATCACTTCTCGAAATTAGCATAGTCTTAATTTCCTCCTGTTCACCTCGTGTGTTGTGATTCGAGCTCACACTGACAAATTAAGCCAAAAACAAATAAGACACATGCATTCAGAAGACGATATTATAGGTTTTTTGGATCCGACCGGGATCTCGTGGATAATTGTTTTACTAACAATTCTTTGGTGAGTGACAATGACGAATGTGAGCGATCTTGTTTATGAAATTCCGTTGGCTAGAAATAAAATTATGGCTGAGCAAGAAAAGAATCCATAGATCTGTTCACTATTTCAAAATTCATTCCGAAAGAATAAACTGTAGAAAGTTCCAAATGGATGTTGTTTTTTTTTCAAAAATGGTGTGCTCGTGGGAAAATAGATACTACTAAATATACCAGCTTCTGAGAATTGAGCTGTAGTTTGTCAAGTTGTTATTCTACAAGTATATCGTTTTGAAATATTGGAAGGTGCCCATGAACTCTCTATGGAAAGTCATTTAAATGTCAACAAGACACGTAACAAAATATGAAACATTTAATTTGGCCACAAATTAAGCAATATGTTTCTCAGTTTTGTTAAACTTGTCGTACTTGTAAGTTGATCAAAAACCTAACTAGAAAGTTTCTGTTACTTCTTTGAAACTTATCCCATTTTTAAAGAACTCCTCAGTCGTGTAATTGTTGATTATGTTGGATTTTTATCAAAAAGATAGCATTTGTTTTGGTGCACTTTCACGTGCTATGTAATTTTATGATCATAAGGTTACTTGTAGTGATTGTGTTACATACTGACATTATTACTGACGTTGTATGATTCTTTTATAATGAATTATATTTAATGTATTGTTATTAATATATATATATATGTGTGTGTGTGTGTGTGTGTGTAATATTCTGGTTAAATTTTCTAACGCTAATTTTTAAATCTATAAGAAGAGAGGTGCAATGGACTAACTATTATATATTTATTTTAATATCGTTGTTGGTTTTAGTTTAATACATCGTTATGAATACATATACCTTTTACTGATAATTGTATATTGAAAAACTGACCTCTTTACTAAATTTGTAGAAGATTCTCGAGTGTAAGAATAAACAATATAATACGTGTGTATGTAAAATACGAGTGATTGACGGTATTGTTGCTGCAGCTGATTTTTCTAGAATCTTTCTTAACAATTACAAAAAATAGTCCTCGTACAGAGACAGTACAGATTGGTGGTTTTCTACGGTTGGTATACTACATAACTCAAAATCCATCACTGTGATTAATGTTTATTAGCCAGGAAACTACAAATATTTGTTCAGGAAACGTTTATATAATTCAAATATTACAGACTGTTTAACTTTAGTGTATTAGCATCGGATGTTATTATTTTAAAAAAAACATTATATAATTTCAGCGGTGAACACTAGTGTGATCAGTGAGGAGTTAGCTAGCTCCCCTTTAAGTAAATTGTACGGATATCTACTCAGAATTAATTCGCTTTTTGTGAACGTTGCTAAAATATTTTGTTCCAGATTACATAGAAGACTACATATTTTTTGTAAGTTTGTAACACTTTTGTATATAAATCATTGTTTGTAATAACCATTTTTATAAATTTTATTATTGTTTGTATCTCAAAATATATTTATGTTTAGAAATAAAATTGTGTGTATCAATTTTGTTGGCGAATGTCATAAACTTGATACATATCGACATTTAATTCATTTCTAATATGTTTAACTCAGTTTCAGGCTGTTTGAAATTGTGAAACGGAACGTAAGAAATTCGAAGATCAGCTGAGATAAATTGTCACAGATAACAAGAGTAAAAACTACCACCATATATTTTACAGACTTTGGTTCGTTCTATAAAGTATGGGTCTGTTCCAATAATAAGTTTGCAATTTTAAAACTAATGTTTTTGCTATCGATTGTTACTTTCTCACTTATTGTGGTTATTGTTGTGTATTGACAAAAGTCATGATAGCTATTCAAAACCACCTTCGCTGTGTGACACTTAAATGAACGAAAGCAAAACTGATCCGCAACTGGTAGCAATAGTGAATATTGATAAAATTTTAAAGCAAGTATTCATTAATTTGTTAGCTAGGTCTATTTCATTATGCTTCAAGCTGAAGACGAAAATTCAACTTGTAATTTAAAGTTTATTACTGTCGGAGTACTGTGATTTAGAAAAATGTTTACCAGTGAATGGATTGAGAAAAATCCATAGGTAGGTTTTGGTTGAAAAATTTTTGTTTATTTTAGAATTTTAACCCAAGCTGAACAGAAGAGATATTCCATCTACCTCACAGTGTGGGGAGTGTCTTTACGCATCTGACGTGAGACACTAGGCTACGCACAATCCATTTTGTTGTTTTTGTTTTATTTTTCCATAATTTACAATTGGAGAAAATGTTCTAACTTTATTTAACTTTCCACACTTTAAATGCAAAAGGTATTAATAACTCTAATTGCACTGCACAACAAAGATTTTGCTTGTGAAACACAGTGGGTGTTCCTTATAGATTTTTGGCTGCTGATCGCAAAAATCACATCCAAATTTGCCTATCACGTACCGTTTCATCGAAATCTTCAGTTTTGTCATGTGTTTCTTATATTTGTGTCCAAAAAGTTTAGTTTCTGTAAGAGACCTATGAACAATGTTCTTTTGCAGTCTGGGCATGTCCAGGCATGAAATCAGGCCAGGTTGGAAACTGTTCTGTGGAAGTATGCAGCCTGGTCGTTGCTCTGTCTCAGCAGGCTATAAAAATGGCTTGCATACACAGATGCTACTCATTGGATTAATATAGACCTTATAGTGTGTACGTATTGTTTTAGAATATAGCATTGCCTCAGTACCACTGTAACAAGTAAGTTAGATGTTATAGACATTTTACAGGACGATTTGTGTCTGTTAATATGTCTCGTCAATGTCGTAACAGCTGCGATACATTCTGCTATATTTGTGGCGAGTATACGCTTCTTCATCAGAGACGCTCAATAACTGCTCTTGTGAAGAAAGCATACCATTTGTACTTCGGCTGTAAAATTGGTTATCAAGACCAGGAATGGGCGCTTCACATTTGTTGTGCGACATGTGCTGTCTGTCTGTCTGAGCTTGGCTCAGAGGCTCTCGAAAGACAATACCGTTTGCTGTCATGTGACGGACTATAACTTCTGTTTGTCTAATGCGTCTGATTTCTCTGCCAAAAACAAGAAATCAATTGAATACTATAATCTGCCTTCAACAGTGAGACCCCTGCCAGATGACAACAGTCTTCCAATTCCGAAATCACCAGAGGAATGGACCTTAGATGAACCAGATGAAGAAACTACGATGTAGGAAACTGGCAGCGACATTGATCAGGATTTTGAACCGTGATCCTCAGGTGATCCACATCTCATAACACAGTCAGAATTAAACGAACTGATCAGAGATTTGGGTTTGTCAAAAGCAAAAGCCGAACTGTTTGATTCAAAACTGCAGTAATGGTGTTTGCTGTCACCAAATACGAAAATTTCTGTTTTTCAAAGCCGCCAAAATGACATAACCAAATTCTTTACACAAGTTGACAGTCTTTATTTCTGTGTTGACATCGAGGGATTGTTCTCTGCTTTGAATTGTGACCATGACCCGAAAGAGTTGTGTCTCTTTAATGATTCATCAATGTTAAGCCTCAAGGCTGTTCTATTACACAATGAAAACGTTCACCCTTCAATACCTGCAGCACACATGAAAGAAACCTACGAGAACGTGGAAATGTTGCTGAAACACATCCAGAACAGCAAGTACAACTGGAATATCTGTGGAGATCTGAAAGTCGTTGCTCTGTTACTGGGACTGCAGCTCGGCTATACAGAGTACTGTTGTTTCATCTGTGAATGGAACAGTCGTACCAAAGAGTCACATTATTCTAGACAGAGCTATCACTCTGTAAAAACGTTAGTTCCAGGACAATAAAATGTGTCGTATGAACCGCTTGTCGACTCGGAAAAGATTTTTTTGTCTTCTCTTCACATAAAATTTGGACTTATAAAGAATTTTGTGAAAGCAATGAATAAAGAAGGCGAAGGTTTTCGTTATTTAAGATAGATATTCCCCAAAATAACTGAGACCAAGATCAAAGAGGACATTTTTGTTGGCTCTCAGATCAGGCATGTTATGAGTGGCAAGCGGTTCAAAGACATGCTAATTGGGCTGGAAAAGATTGCCTGAAAAGCCTTCAAAGACGTTGTTGACAATTTTCTTGGCAACAGAGCCCTACATTACATTCAGCTGGTAAACAAACTTCTCAAAACATAAAAAACAATGAAGTGCAACATGTCACTCAAGATTCATTTCCTCCACTCACACTTGGACTTCTTCCCCGCAAATCTCAGTGCTGTCAGTGACGAACACGGTGAAAGGTTTCACCAAAACATTGCTACAATGGAAAAACGATATCAGGGCAACTGGAATCCGTCAATACTTGTTGACTACTGGTAGACACTACAACGTGATGCACCGGACATTGAATACAAACGAAAATCAGGAGCAAAACACTTTTAATTATGTTGAACTTAATTGCGTATTAAAAACATAAACGCAATTAGATACGTTATTGCCGGTAAATAGTTAACTGTCTATTTCCCAGAGTTCCCATGTGATGAAGCAAAACCAAAACTATATTTGTGAATACCCACCAGCTACCTGTCACAATCAGTAAGAACATTACAGGAAACAAAAATTTTCAAAAAATTGTTGTGCAGTGTTGTTAGGGCTTTCTATGTTGGTTTTAACTTTCCTAGTTATTTTAAATTTGTTATTGTAAGTAACATTGTTTTACGCTGGTATTTTTATATCATTGTAATACTACTCAGATGCCACTATCAGGCCCATACTTAGAAATGCGTTAAAAGTAGCTTAAAGAGAGCTGCACTTTATCATAATAAGTGTTTATTGGGAAAAGGTCTTAAGGGCCTGCTAGAGTTTTTCTCAAATCTACGCAAGAGCTAAATATGTATAGCTGCCCATAAATTTAAACGTTTATGCGACGGTGGGGTATCTTACTCTTGGATTCTCAGTATAGTACAATAACCTTTCATCCATGTCTGGCCCAGCTTAAAACTGTCCTGCTGTCATATAATTTTCACTTAATTAAATTATCAAGCAATAATTACCCTTCCGTGGATATGTGTATGCATAACTTAATGTCTTTTTAATATAATCATTGCTTCTGTTAATTGTACGCTAAACTTTTCTTGATAACGCGATATTGTATTTGGCGTTTACTTGTGTGTTTTCACTAAGTAGTGTGTAGTTGTATTTGTATTTTACATGTAGAATATTTAAGTAGTGCTACAACTGTAATTCTGCGGACTTACAAAGTTAGAAACCGAGTTTTAATACCCGTAGTGGGCAGAGCACAGATAGCCCTCCGCTTAGCTTTATGCTTCACTACAAACAAACTGTATACAGTTGGATCGTATTTTACTTTTTGAATGCACGTGATTTTACCACAAAGGGTGCAGGTGGATTCGTATTTTATTTATATAAAGTATGTGCTTTCATCAGGTAGCGTGTAGTTGGATATGTCGTTTTTTTCGGTCTGTAATATAAAATAATTAATATACTTTATTCTATAACATTTAAATTTTCTGAAGAAATCAGGCCAATGTTCAGGCTCACATTATTAAAATCAGCTAAATAACAAAAATTATAGTCCTTTATAATTTTTACTTCCTTTCCGATGATGTTTGGGTATTTGCCCTGGAGGGTCAGGTTCACTTTGACCTCTTCCTCCTTCCTTAACATATTTTCCCTAACTCGTGATGTTATGTTAGGTCCTTTTCAGGGCAATGTCCATTTATAGTCTCTTATTCACAGTAGTCAAGCTTGCTGGTGGCATTTTTTTTTTTTTTAATCTTATTATTATTTTAAAATACATAAGTATGCAAATTATAAATACAAGATTTAAAATTTATACACATACATATTTTAATTTAATTTATTTTTTTTTTCTTTATATTTAATATATATGTTAATTGGGGAGAGGTATTTAGGAATATCTTCATCATGTATAAGGTACCTATCTAGTTCGCATAACAAATCATTTTTCTTCCAATTTTTGTTAAAATACCTAATTGTAATATTTAGGAGTCTATCTGATATTATTGGTATGTTCGAGTAATTATGGATGAATTTAGATGATGTTGCTCTCGGAACTCTGTATGCTGTTGTGAGAAGTGCATTTTGTATTTTTTGTAGTTTGGTTTTGATTGTTACATTACTTACAGTTACCCATGCTGGAGCTGCATAGTCTATTACTGGTCTAATATATGTTTTGTATATTTTCAAAATATTATCTGTGGATGCTCCACTGTGTTTACCAGTTAGACTCCTAACATAGTTGGTTCTTCGCCAAATTTTATTTTTAATTTCGTTGACATGTTTGATCCAAGTTAATTTTGAATCATAAGTCAGACCTAAAAATTTTGCTGATTGGGCAATCTGGAGCAGCGTGCCATTCATATATATTTCTAACTGTTGTTTTCTGTGTTTTGGCGATTTCGTAAAGAGTACGAGCTGAGTTTTTGCTGTGTTTATTTTGATTCTATATTTTTCACAGTATTCACTAATTCTATTTAATTGTGGTTGTATGTTTGTAGCTGCTATCGTGGGTGTTGCAGCACTTTTCCAGATTGCCACATCATCTGCGAACTGTGATGAGAATCCATGATTTGGATCCTTCAATGGCATATTGTTAACATACATGATGAAGAGTATAGGGCTAACCACCCCTCCCTGCGGGACACCAGCTAGTGGAGTAAAGTATTCGGAAAAAGTTCCTTCTACATTTACTCTACATTTTCTGTTTTCCAGAAAGTTAGATAACCAGCGAATAATTCCTCGCGGTAGTTCCATTTCATTCATTCGGAACCTTAGACCGTCGTGCCAAACGGTGTCGAATGCTTTCTCGATATCGAGGAAACAAGCAACTGTACATTCTTTTTGTTGAAACTATCTATGATGGTTTCGGTTAATCTTATTAAATGATCTGTCGTTTGTCTAAATTTCCTGAATCCATTCTGTTCTTCTGGTAATTTTGATGTTACCTCCAGGAATGTGGAGAGTCTATTACTTATTATTCTTTCGAGAATTTTGCCTACACAGCTGGTCAGACTGATTGGTCGATAGCTATTTGGTTTATTCGCTGGTTTTCCTTCCTTATGGAACATTAAAATATTTGCTAGCTTCCAAGAAACTGGGATATATCCATAATTTTTACTACTTGGAATATTTTGATTGATTTGAATTTCGCGCAAAGCTCCCCGCTAGCCGTCCCAGATTTAGCAGTGTAAGACTAGAGGGAAGGTAACTTAATCATCACCATCTATCGTCACCTCTTGAGCTATTCTTTTACCAACGAAAAGAGAGATTGATCGTAGCATAATAATGCCCTTATTGCTAAAAGGGGCAAACATGTTTGGTGGAACAGAGAATCGAACCCGGGACCCTTATATTACGGTGATCGCCCTAACCATCTAGCACAAAGGGTATTCTTGTATGAGAAAAATGTACTGACATGAAAATAAAACACTAAATATTAATGATCGTGGTCCAAGTGCGCAACTGGGTATGAACTAATCATAACTATAATTTACGGAATTTCTAATATGTAAGATACAACAACGATATCAGATTTATAAAGGATGCAATCAAAATTTCGGGAAAGTTGCTCACTTCTTTCCAACTGCATCATGATCGTGACTCGTGCCAAAAGTTGACAATTACCACAAGTCTCCTGACGCTTTGATCACGTAAGTGTTTTTTTCTATGTGTAAGAGGAAGCCTGGAAATTGGCTTAGGTAATTTTTACCTATTGATACAGAGATGTGCACTAACATAATCAAGTAATTTAAATTTATTTTATTTGGAACCAATTTATTTTTAATGTGATCTGTTGTTAAAAGAGAATGACCCCTGAAAAAAAACACCCAGCATTATGTCACCGAGCAGGTCACATATAGAAAGTTACTCATAACGTAATTTGAAGGTCGCGGGCTCGAATCCCCTTGCATCAAACATGCTCGGCCTTTTAGTCGTTGGGGGTGTTATAATGTGACGGTCAATCCCACTATTCGTTGGTAAAAGAGTTGGCGGTGAGTGGTGATAACTAGTTGCCTTCCCTCTGGTCTTACACTGCTAAATTAGGTACGGCTAATGCAGATAGACGTCATGTGGTTTTACGCGAAATTTAAAACAAACAACCGAAACTTTATCTGTGTTTTATGACCATCTGCAATGATTATAAACTAAATCTTGTTTTGCGATTTTTCCACAGTTACTGTGTAGGTTTGACTGATCACTAGTGTATAAACATTCTAATTATTTTCACACAGTATCACATTCTCTAGTTTTATTATAATCCCAAATTATTTATTTTACCGTAATTTAACTTGATGGTATAGAAGGTCTAGGAGCCCGCCAAGGCTACGTGACGAACACATTACGTAACCTTGGAAACTGTTTCTTTCTCTGTCTTCCTCCCTTTGTAAAAGCTGAGCGTAACAAATAATTTACAACGTGGTTGACGTAAGTACGGGAGCTAGCTGAACAGTGTTGTTACTAACAGTACATGCTATAGTTTTTTGGAATAAAGAAATGCGGAAGAATTTTATAACAGTATTTATATGCCTTTACTGCCTTCCATTTATTTATCTGCTGACAGTTTATAAGTGTATCTATATTAATTACCATTTCCTTAACCCTTTCATAATTCTATTTACCTATTCTGAATTTGTTAACCTGTCTACTTTTAAACGTTTTGACCAATATATGTATATATATATATATTTCTCATTTTTCATGATATTTTGAAAAAGTATCATTTTTATTAATCTTTCAATAGCAGAGCCTAATTTGTCCATATTTTAAATGTTTATCGTGCTAAGTTTTATTTTAAAAACTTAAATTTTAGAATTTTTATGGTTAAAAAAAAAACGCAAAATCACATGAAAAATGCTACAGTTTTTACACAGTACGAACAACTGGTACCGACCAATGCCCTTTCAGTACATTATTGGATGTAAACTTATAAACAAATGAATTTTTTTGTATCCGAAACACCATGGCTTTAAATTGAGAATACTCATTTATATATTTTGCGAAATAAGGTTAACTGTTTCAAGCACAATGTATAGCGTTGGAAGTCCACAGACATACCGCTGGAGGGCTACAAAATAACAGCGTTGTTCTTGACACATCCATTACGATGTATGTTAGAAAGTATTCATTTGTAGATTTTATGGATATAAAAATTAATTTTTATAGGATCGTACCATGTTTTCTCCTGGGAAAGCCAGTTACCAGAAGTTGCAGGCTTGGTGTACTTGAACTGCATCGTGTTTATGTCATTGTTTCCTGGTATTAATATTAGCTATTCTTGCCTGGCAAGCTCATATGCTTATTGTATTAGATAATGGAAGTTTCGCTGTTGTAGTAAATGCGTTTATATGGAGAAACATGCACAATGTTATCAGGATCATTGTTAGCCTGAGAACAAATCCATACAGCTGTTAGATTCCTAACTGTAACTTTATTCAACTAAATAATGCGATAGGAAACGACATATGTCTTACATTTGTAGGTTATAAACTGATGCGATTCGTAGAATGTTTTAGCAAACAACTTCGTAGTTTCAAAGTTAGAGTTCAGTTTATTAATAATATCTATCCATCTTCAATATCATTGTTATGTTAATGACAAAATTTACATCTTCGTAGTTTTCTGATCTCCAATTGTCAAAATTATCTTATTATCGTCATAGCAGGGCCCAGTCATAAGTATAGATTTAATGACAAAAGCTGTGAACGCTCTAGGTCAGAAGTTCCGAAACGTTTTAGATCTGCGGAGTTTTGAATCACGGAAGAAAAACACATTCCGGAGCCTTAATAAAAAAACAAATATACTATGAATAGAAACGATTGGTCCCTAGCACCAGATAAAGTTTACTTCAAACTTTTAGAATATAAAGTTATTAAAATATCATTATTTAAAAAAAACTTCTACTTGTTCAAAAATTTCTGCTTGCAAAATTTATATCGGTAAAAGTACAGTGTACTAGTTTATTTATTAGTGACTTGAAGTAGTTTAATATTTGGAGTTATGGTTGTTACCTGTAAGTGCAAATCATCTTCAATATTTAACCTGTGTTTGAATTTGGTTTTTGTGCTTCTATACAGTGAAAATGTTTGCTCACAAACACATGTTGTTGGAAACACGCATCAAAATTTTCAATGCTTTGTTACTTATTTCAGGGTATTTCATGACCATTTGAATCCAAAACTGTGTAATTTCTTCCTGTTGAAATTTTTATAAACTGTTCGTTTTCTTTTAAAAACAAATCGTTGGTATTTGCAGAGTCAAAAAAGGGAATTTGAATCCCCAGTAATTTTTCTAAATGAGGAAAGAAGCTGTTGTTGTTGTTGAATTAAGCTCAAAGCTGCACAATGGGCTATCTGTGCTCTGCCCACCACGGGTATCGAAACCCGGATTTTAGCGTGTAAGTCCGCAGACATACCGCTGAGCCACTGGAGGGCTGAGGAAAGAAGCACTCACCAGTAGTTGTACACAAATCAGATACCTACCTCAAGACTGAAATTTTTGCATCCTCACTTAAGGATATTTCATTCTCAAGTAAAAAAAGAAAAATAATGAAATTTTCGAAGCAATAAAGTTCTTACATAAGTATACATTCACCACACACTTTTATCTTACGTTGAAGCGCTTCCATTTTACTCAGAGCTTTTAAGTACGCCACCTTGGTACCCGGCATTGTAGCATTCATTTCATATAGATAGGCAAATACGTCTGAAAGGTAAGCCACCTTCTGTATCCAGCATTTGTCCCTTAATTTGACTGCAAGTTCAAAATGGCATTCAGATACAATGAAACCTATTTCACGCAGTTCCTAAAACCAAGCAAGTACTTTTTCCCGAGAAAGTCATCGGACTTTAATATGAAGCAGCAAATTTTTTATTGGTAAACTTCCCATATCCCCACAGAGTAAACTGAATACCCTGGCATTGAGTGGTCTTGATTGTATAAAATTAACTATTGTTATGACATCATCCAATACTTCTTTTAAATCATGTGGCATTCGTTTCATTACAAGTGCATGACGATGAAGACAGCAGTGGACACTCTCGATGTTCCGGTGTTTCTTTTTTAAGCATGCCACTGCGCTTCAAAATTTCCCAATCACAGCTGTAGCTTCATCAGTGTAAATACTTGAGCAAAGCCGCCATTGGATCTCATATTCTTCCATAAAGAAATTGATGAGTTTAAATATTTCTTTGCCTGTTGTTTGAGTAGGCTAATGTTTGCAAATTAGCATGTCTTCTTCAAAACTAGCTTCGTGAATATAGCGAACAAACACAAGCAACATCGTATAACCTGCGACATCTGTTGATTCATCCATCTGAAGTGAAAAAGTTGGACTCGCGTTTACTCGCCTTATTAACTCCGTTAAGCAGCTTGCTAACATATCCTTGATTCTTCGAGAAATCGAGTTGTCAGAAAGGGACACGGAGTTAAGGTTTTTAAGACATTTTTCGTCAGTCGTGCAATCTACCAAATATTTTTCGCATGATTATGAGCTTCACTTGCTTTTCCAATACGGTAATTAACACGATGTGCAGCGATAAGAGCACCTTTGTTGTCCTTATGGCCAAACGAACGAAATTTAGTTTTCCTTGCAATTAATTGCAAACACTTTCTTTTGAAATACTCGGAAGCTGGATTTTTTAATTGGGAGTGTTTAGTTTCAAAATGCCGTTTTAATTTTGCTGGATGCAAACTACTGTTACTCAACACTGTTCCACATTCAACACACAACCCACTAGGTACATCTTCATTACCTGTCCATGTAAAACCATATTTAATAAAACTCTCATCATACTTCCTTTTCTTTCTTGTTTCGGTACTTCTCACATCATCCTGTGTTGAAGTGCTTGCACACGACGATAATGCCGATGAAATTGTATTAGGCTTAGGAAGATTTTTACTCATATCAGATTTATTACTGATATTCAGCCACTTATTGGTTATAAGGGTGACAATTAATTATTAATTTGTCTAAAAACATATTCTTATATCTTTGGCATTTCAAAAGTATTTTATCGGACACAAGATATCTTATTCTAAAGGAAAAGGGTAACCTATTATTTTTCGTTTTTTATCATAAAAATTTAAGCCAAATAGTAAAATATTAAGCCAGATCTGCCGTGCGTCTTAATCTCAAACAAAATGAAACATGACGCTATGCGAGCGCATGATGTTATAGAGCTCAAGTTTGTCCAATTAAACTACAACGAATCTAACCTAACCTAATCATTACCAATCATAATTCTCGTAAATATATATGAATATATTTCATATGAATATACTTTGATATTGAAACAACTGATATTGCATCTAACTACATCACAATGCTTCAAATTTGGACAAGTTTCACCTATGACGTCATGCTATATTTTGTTTCATTCCGTTTCGGATTTAGCTGCTAAAAACAGTTAGTATCACTACCCAGGGTTGACTGATGTTACATACGAAAATTACAAGGCTATCTTTCAGCTCCAATGACGTATGCGATTTTGAGATGGTTCCATATTTACTGGCAACCAGTGGTGTTGCTGTCATAGTTAATTGAGATTGTATTCACACTTTTACCGCGATAACATCCCCCAAGCTAAATAAAATCGTGTGGTGTTAGGTACAATAAAATATTAAGAAGCCCAATACACGATAAACATGTATTAAAGATATATTTTACTTGTTATATTTTTGTACAACGTACTTTGAATAAATTTTATAGTTTTAAGAAAAAAATATTAACGTTTAAAAATTTCCTCAAGGCATCCCAGATACACTGCTGGCCAACATCTTAAAGCCAATGAACATAAAGAAAAATATGTATTTTGCGTTGTTAAACTCAACCACTTATTTCAGTAGAGCTTAGAAATATGAAATTAAGAAAAGGATGTGTGTGTTTTTTTCGTATAGCAAAGCCACAAAGGGCTATCTACTCAGCCCACCGAGGGGAATCGAACCCCTGATTTTAGCGTTGTAAATCCGGAGACCTACCGCTGTACTAGCGGGAGGGGCAATAAGACAAGGCAAAGTAAAAATAAAAAACTTTTTAGCATTTAATAGGGAAAACGTGAACACTATGATTATTAACCTAAATATTTTCTAGTCAAAAAATAAAGTCTATACTGAAACAAAGCGTTAATCACATAACAAAATTTAGTCACTTGTGTTCAGGCATTAGCATTGTCAACATCTCTCACTGAGATTGTTGTGTGACATTGGATAAAAACACAGCAAAAGCTAAAAAGTAACGGAGTCTGAACGTGGCAGAATCGTCTAGCTGCAAAAGCAGGGTCTCTCTTAACGTGCCAACGATGGTGAGATTGGGCGACTTAAAACTGCTGTTGCAAATTTCGTAAAAGAACCTGAGGGATATGGAACGAGAATTTAAAGTGGTCGGCCCAAGAAAATTTCGCCGGCGTTGAGCGGGAGGATTCGACGAGTTGTCCGGCAAAGCCATGCAAAATAGAATGTTTGCAGTTATTCCCAATGACGGTCATGCAACTCACTACTGATACCTCTTGTTGGGCATTTACTACCTTGTTTAAGACTTCTTTTTGGTATGGTCTTAAACTTTTGACCAGCTGGTATTTAAGCTAATTTCACAGTTTTCACATTTTCCCTATTAAATGCTAAAAATGTTTTTATTTTTATTTTTCCTTTTCTTATTTTCATCTTTCTAAGCTCTACTGAAATAAGTGGTTGAGTCTAACAACGCAAAATGCATGTTTTTTTTCTTTATGTTTATTGGCCTCAAGATTTTGGCCAGCAGTGAAACTATGGCGGGGTCCAAGAGCTTCGCGGATTATAGTTTTAAAATCCTTACTCTGGATATTGTGTTTTTAACATTAGTTATAACCTTCATTGTTGAATTCTCCTTATTAACATTTTTAAAAGAGTTTTATTTGCTTTGAGTGTAAAGTTGATATTGTTTAAACAGAGCCTAGTTACCCTTCAAGTGATGAAGGTCGTGTCTTATGGTTCTTAAAGTTATAGCCGTATTATTAAAATAATCTTCTTATCTTAAGGTTCAGGCCGTATTTTATAAACAAACATTTATTATAGCGACCGTCAAAATCTGTTAATATAATATTTACCCAGTTTCTAGATCAAGGTCATATTACACTATATAACAAAATTTTTACTTTTTCTTGTCCCTGGGCAGAAAGTGTTATTTCCCAATTTCTTATGCCTGAAGTAAAGGGAAAAGACCTATTTTGCTCTTCAAACTTTGCATTTGTTACTTTGGTAATGAAATTTTCAAATTTACCATTTTGCAGAACATTCCAGGCAGATTCAGTTCTGAGTGTCTGATAGAGAATTTTCTCTATCGGGATATTATCAGAAACTTCAAAATGGTGGTATTCCTGATGGGTCTCCAAAGAGGCTTTTTCAAGTTTTCCTGTTATCTTTGCCTTTGGAATAACAGGGACACCCCAGCGCACTACAACAGAAAGCACTGGCCACAAAAGACCGAGTTTTCTGTGGGGAAGCACAATGTCAAGTGTGAGCCACTAGTGGATCTCCAGAGGGTGTTGTTCCCACCAGTGCATATAAAATTAGGTCTTATGAAACAATTTGTCATAGCTCTTGGTAAGGAAACTGCAGCCTTCAAGAACCTTCTTCCCTAAGCTGTCTGAGGCAAAGGTCAAAGATGGTATCTTCATTGGATCACAAATAAAGAAGATCTTGGAGTGCACAGAATTCTCCAAGAAGCTCAGTAGGAAGGAAAAAAGCTTATGGCAGATTTGTCGCAATGGTTCAGGCCTTCTTGGACAATCACAAGGCCGAAAACTATGTGGAACTTATGAGGCTTTGGTGAAGAACTAGGCCAAAATTGGCTGCAGGATATATCTGAAAGTTCATATCCTTGACGTTCATTTTGATTAATTCAAGAACATGGGAGCATACTCAGAAGAGCAAGGCGAGCACTTCCACCAAGATCGGCCCAGCATGGCCAAGCGTGTTAAGGCGTTCGACTTGTAATCCGAGGGTTGCGGGTTCGAATCCTGGTCACCAAACATGCTCGCCCTTTCAGCTGTGGGGGCGTTATAAAGCTACAGTCAATCCCACTATCCGTTGATAAAAGAGTAGCCCAAGAGTTGGCGATGGGTGGTGTTGAGTAGCTGCCTTCCCTCTGGTCTTACACTGCTAAATTAGGAACGACTAGCACCCTCGAGCAGCTTTTCGCGAACTTCAAAACAAACAAACATCCACCAAAATATACTGGACTTTGAATGCCACTACCAAGAATTGCATAACGAAAACATGACGAGAGACTATATTTGGAGGCTGATACGTGAAAGTGATTTACATACAGAACTACTCACTTCTAAAAACTTTTGTTCATTTTTGTATAACTTTAGTATAAAGACATGTAAATTTTGATTCATATGTTGTTTTATGTAAATGACAATGTGCAAATTTGCTCGTTTTTACATAAAAATTAGGTTAATTTCTAAATTACATTATCCAGGTCACAAAAGCAAAGTTTTAAGGGAATAATGGCCATTTTCTATATTTTTACAACATAAAAAATTAAGAAATAACACATACTATCCGGAAACAAAATTTGTGTTACATATTGTTATTGATGGTATAAATACTAAAAATGTGTTTTTAACAGAAACAACACACCAACAATGTGATTGAATCTTGGTGCAATTATATCGTTCTGGAAATACGTTCCTTTTTTCTTATTTTCTGTTCTTCTTAACTTTCGTTTTAACATTACTTACCTTCATATAAGGATATTGTAATTACCATTACAAATAAAAGTATACACTGCTTAACTCATATCATGCCCACTGCCATATTTAAATGTTTTCATTGTTCTCTACCGCTGAACTGATAAACTAGTCTTATAAAAACAGCAACATTTACTTACCACTGTTTAGCTTAGATACATCATTACTGGACAAAGAAATACTCTATGCGTGCATCAGTAGTCTTATACAGAACCATGATGTATACAGACTTTTACTTAGATTGTAAACTTACTGTAACCATGGTGTTTGTGAACTTGTACTTACAGCATTCATGTAAATGTATGCTTTACTCTTAGTTTTAACTGACGTTACTAGTATATTTTTGCTAATACCTACGCAGTTATGTTTCTAACGTGTAACATTAAATTAAATATTTCACGTCTGGTTTTGTTTTATCTTTTTAATAGTTTTCACACGAACAACAATAGGATTTTTGCTTTATGGTCTCCTGTTTTCTCAGATGTAACAAGCAGAAAGGACACAATTGCCAACTTAATGGTATAACTATCAAAACTTATACAATGCACAAAACCAGTACTTGTTGAGTCGTGTAGTTTTTATATGATGTAAAAACATTCAAAACTCGCGTAGCCACAATACGAGACCTGTTAGAAAACAAAAAGGAAAATGCACGTGTTTCTAGGCAACTCTTATGGCAA
Organism: Carcinoscorpius rotundicauda; assembly: GCA_011833715.1. NCBI lineage: Eukaryota > Metazoa > Arthropoda > Merostomata > Xiphosura > Limulidae > Carcinoscorpius > Carcinoscorpius rotundicauda. Next base: position 109,675,301 of record CM022393.1, read on the forward strand.
AAAAAGCAGGAAATAAATTAGTTTTTTAACCTCTTTTCATGAGCTATACACATTTTGATGACTCACACCAACGACGAAACGTTTGGCAGACCTTAACATATTATTATGACAACGGGAAAACCTAGACAAGAGTGCATTATGTACGGGTTTACTCAAGAAATGTAAGCATAGTGATAAAATGATGATACAGCTATAAGCTAAGTCTTCAAGAAGCTAACATTAAAATATTTTACAGACCTGGAGTTAAGCAGCAAAACAACTAACCTTTCAGTCGTTCTGCATCAGTTGATGCTAAGCTCAACCCAGCTGACCAGACAGAAAGGTAGAAGCAGGTTTCTTATTATCATTGTTTCTAGAATGATGTGATTTATTCACATAAAATATACGAGGCATAGCTAACTTATGAAAATATCACAGAAATCAAACAAAACAAATCATTTAAGTCAAAACATTCATAGTTTATTAAAGTATCTTTTTCTCAGCATTTCACCTGTTTCAGCAAACAGAGCGAAGAACTACTAAAGATTGAACAACTCTTTACAATGTGTCGTAAGGTACAGTGTAATAAAAAACGGTTTAAAAAAAGAGTCCAGCTCCTATAACAACGTATTTAAGTTAATTTGGTCCCTTATTTTATAATAGTGGTACTAAGACTTATGAACACGTGAATATATACGTAATAACGCTTTTTCATATAAATTATTTGAACTGTAATTAATCTCCTTATGGTTTGCTTAAGTGTACCAAGGTTATTTTTGTTTTGTTTTCTAATTTCGCGCAAAGCTAAACTAGGACTATCTGCGCTAGCCATCCCTAATTTAGTAGTGTAAGACTGGAGGAAAGGCAGCTAGTAATCGCCAACTCTTGGCCTACTCTTTTACCAACGAGTAGTGGGATTGATCGGGAGTTATAACGCACCCACGGCTGAAAGGGCGAGTGTGTTTGGTATTATTTTTGAAGATGATAACAAGGACAGTTGGTAAAGATCATGAAGACGAGAGACAAATTAAAAACAAACGACAAACGTACCGCACTGTAATCCAGAGCCTCGTATTATAAAGGTCCCATGTAACTTATAAAAAAGACTACGTCACCAGAGGGCGCTTCTTTAGTTGTATTGAATGACATACGTCTGAGTGAAATAGAAGGAAACGTGATAAAACGTAGTCTTACACTTGCTTTACCGTTTATACTTTGTTCTCTAGGTAAGTAGGTTCTAAATTATTCATAAACTAGATCTTTGTACTATATTATAATTTAGACATTTTCTTGGAGATTAGGGTGAATATATTATCTTAGTCAATTTTAGTTTATTATAAATTGGCCGACTGTACTTCATGTAAATTACTTCTTACCGATTAAATTAAGTATAATATATATTATCCAAAGAATTCCATTTTGCCACAGAAGAAGAAAGGTCCACCATTCGAAAGCACTCGGGTTATAGAGTTTTTATCATTTGTATCAATGCTTCTTGAACCTACATGTTCTCTCGACATCATGAAAGGTTTTCTTTACGAATATTAATACTGTCATGATAACCGTTACTGTATAAGTTCTGTAAGACAGATGTACTCAGTTGTTTCTTTAATGTTACTTTCTTTAAGAGCACTGATTAGAGCCTTTAATATATGTAGATTTATCATTTTAACAACACTTTTATTATTAAAATTACTATTTTTCATTCTAAACTTAATAAAGATTCAACACTAACCTAAACCTCCGAAGATACAATCGGATTTACGACCGAAAATACGTTAACATCTCGCGCACACAGTTGAAAAAACTGTGAATTTTAATCTTTATAAGTAAAAACATAAGAAAATTATATTTAATTGCTATATTCACAAATACATCAAATGTTAGAGTCGGTTTATTTAGGTAGCATGCTTTGATGAGAAGTTCATATTAACAGCTGTCGTATTTACAATCACTAGATGTATACAACAATAAATAATGTTATAATGACATTTGTAGTAATTAAAATTTTTTAACAATTTGTATTTATTGTAATTGAATTTAATCCACTGATCATAATGTACTGGTTGAAATGCCATCAAGCGTTTTAATTCAATCTTTATTCTTTCAAGACTATTTTTTCAGCTCTTAAAGCTAATTTATCAGAGTTTTTATACTCCACTGGATTTTCAGTAATATTTTTCCAGCTACTTTCCTCTTTGGTCTAAAATTATCGGAAGACGCCTAAGAAGTTTTTTCCGATCACATTACAAAAACAGCCAACATTCAGCAATACTTATATTAAATGCACGGCCTGGCATGGCCTAGCGCGTTAAGGCGTGCGCTTCGTAATCTGAGGGTCGCGGGTTCGCGCCCGAGGCGCGCCAAACATGCTCACCCTCCCAGCCGTGGGGTCGTTATAATGTGACGGTCAATCCCACTTTTCGTTGGTAAAAGAGCAGCCCAAGAGTTGGCGGTGGGTGGTGATGACTAGCTGCCTTCCCTCTAGTCTTACACTGCTAAATTAGGGACGGCTAGCACAGATAGCCCTCGAGTACCTTTGTGCGAAATTCCAAAACAAACAAACAAATTAAATGCACTTTCATAAACTTTATTAATGTAACGACTTCGTCTGCGTGCATGGCTATGTAGTTGAGGCACTCGACTCGTAATCCGAGGATCGAATCCCCGTCACACGAAAAGTGTTCGCCCTTTCAGCCGTGGGTGCATTATAATATGATGGTCAATCCCACTATTCGCTGGTAAAAGAGTAGCTTAAGAGTTGGCGGTGGGTGGTGATGACTAGCTGCCTTCCCTTTAGTCTTACACTACTAAATTAGGGACGGTTAGCGCAGATAGCCCTCGTGTAGCTTTGAGCGAAATTCAAAAATAAACTATTTAAACAATTGTCTGCGTGTTTCTTGAATTGTTTGTTTTGACATCATAAACAAAACAAAATTATTTTATAAATAATTAAATAAATAAATATAAATAAACTACACTGTGTAGTTCTTACACTGACAAACACCACACCAACATTATTTATAAAATACAATGTGATAACTGCCACGACTTCTATATTGGAGAAACAAGTAGAAAAATGGAAACCAGATTCAAAAAACATAAAAACTCACCTTCACACGTTTTCGAACACTGCAATTCAAATGGACACAACATAACCATAGAAAACACTAAAATACTAAATAAAGAAACAAACATAAACAAACGCCAAATTAAAGAAGCCTTACTTATACAACAACTTAAACCCAAAATAAACCAATATAAAGGAACGCCATTATACCTATATTAATATTATAGATAAAATTATATATTCAAACATCTAACCCCGCCCTCTACATTGCGACACTCAGTTACACAACCCCTTCCAAACATGTGGTCAGCTTCCGGTCAGTTACCTCTTTCTTTGTGAACCTGACGATGACCGAAGAAGGTCGAAACGTTGTTCGAAAATATTTTCTGAACCCAAACGAGCCGTTTTTGCATATAAAAATTCTCAACAAGTGGGTTTCTCGACATCACTGATTCTAACGTTTGATATTATTTTCTGCTACTGATTTATACTCACGTGATGAGAATAACTTATCTTCGATTTTAAGTGGAAAGTTAAAAGATAAAAAAAAAGAAATATTTTAGCTTCTTATTTTCACGTTTATTTAGAAAGTATTTTACGGAGCATTGAAGTAGCATTGAGAAACTTGAAAACATTTTCATCGATTGTAATGAAAAATGAAAATGCATTATATGTTTTAAAATATGAAATTATTATCTAACCTGATTTTTTCATAGATTAAAATTTAATTTTAACCTCTAAGTTGAAACTGAAATCAAAGTGTAGCTGAAGTTTAAACGCTCTTTTATTATATATACATAGAAATAATATAACAGATTTACTGTTATACATTTATTTTAATATCTATGTTTGTTACGGTGTATTATATCTTGAGAAGTATGTGTAAATTATTTTGTTAAATACTCTCTACTTTTGTAGAAGACCCCCAACAGCAGGCGTGTGTGCAATACCAGCAATTGCCAGTATTGTTACAAAGAGAACTTTACAGAACGTGTCCTTAAAGTTTTAAATCAACACGCGGGGGGACAGTATAATATTGTTGGATCGCCACAGTCAGTATACTATAAACCTCAGAAGCTATAATTGAGATAAACGCTTATTTATCGGAATACTACAGGTATTTGGCCAGGTAGATTTCGAACATTACGAACTGCTCAATTACAGAGAATTAATTTTGGACGTTTGTATTCTTCACAAAGCCATCGTATAACTTCAAATTTAGAAACGTACGTGAAAATAGCGAAATCTATCATTCCCACTAAGTGAAGTGTACCTGTGTTTCAACATAGAATTACTCAGTTCTCCGTCAACGTCGATAAAAGACGTTTCAGACCAGATAGGAAACTTAGTATTGTCTGAACCCAGAGGTGTTTGACTTATTTTTTAGCCTTATATGTGCATAAGAAGCGTTCGTATTTTGTTTACTCGTATATAGTGTACCTTTCTTTACTGTAAAACACTACGCACGAACGTATATATATATATATGTGTAAATTTCTAAAGAACACTGCTCGATTCTAGAACATATAAATAAATATATTCTGGACAAACAATTTAAAGACAAAAAGCTTCTGTATTTTTCTTGCTTTTCTTCTGTTTTTTTCACATTATAAATGTGAGGAATTGAAGAAAGAAGACTTGCTTCTGATAGATTTTCACAAGATTATTGTTACACTTAAAGCGTACTTTAAGCGCCATTTTACTCTCTGTATTTGTAAAAGCATAATAAAAAGAAAAACATTGATTAGAAAATGATTAGAAAACTGTACAGAAAACAAATAATATTTATGAAATAAATTTACAATGTTTGGTTAGCTAAGTTTTATTTGTACATAATTTATAACTTATTTTCATCTGGGCTCAGTATGGTCAGGTGGTTATGGCGCTTGTCTCATAAACTGAGGGTTCGAATACCTGTGACACCAAACATACTCGCTGTTTCAGCCGTGGAGGCGTTATAATGTTACGGTCAATTTTACTATTCGTTGGTAAAAGAGTAGCTGAGGAGTTGGCGGTGGGTGGTGATAAATAGCTGTCTTTCCTCCAGTCTTACACTACAAAATAAGGACGACTAGCGTAGATAGCCCTCGCGTAGCTTTGCACGAAATTCGAAACCAACCAAACTATTCTTGGGAATTACAGTTAATAAGAACAGTTCCAGGCTTTAATTCAGAAGTTTTATAATGTATAACAAAATTATCTGTACTTGTTACATGGTTTGGAAAATATTGTGTTGTGCATATCTTCCTAGTAAATTCCTACTGCATTACATCTGCATGTAGTAATTAGGTGATTATTCTTTTTAATAATCATGCCAGGGTTTTGAAAGCTTCAATGAAAGTGACACAATCAATGTTTCTGGTGTCTGGAAGATTCGTTTTCGTCTTTTTTTTAGTTTAGGATATCTGTTGAAACAGTTTCGTTATTTAGTGTATTAACTGTGATCCTGGACCTCACACACTATGATCATTAAGGTGCTTGTCTCTCAACTTGCGAGTTCGAATCTTGTCACCAAACATACCCGCTCTTTCAGCCTTGTAGATGTTATAATGTGATGATCAATCTTACTAATTATTGTAAAAAGAGTAGCCCAGTAGTTGACGGCCTGTGATTAACACTGTGATCGTAAAGAAACCGAACTGGAATATGTGTTTTGTTATTATAGGTGTTTAATTTCTTAAAATAACAGGTATCTAAGTTGAGCCTTAGCTTTAAAACTTTGTTTAGTGAGGGCCACTAAACTCAGTGGCTTGCAGTCTGTTACTTAACTTAGTTTACGTGATTGATGCCTCGTACTTGCTCAAGCCAGAAGAACAGATCTGTTATGAATGGTTTAATTAGACTAATATTCATATAACATTTTAGCACTATTGTATCTACGCAGAGCCCCTAATAGATCAGCGATAAGTCTAAGGACTTGTAAGGTTAAAACCTGGGTTTGATACTCACAGTGACGAAACAGATAGCTCAACGTAGATTTCTGCTTAATATTAAACAGACAAAATGTCTGTACACATATAATGGCCGATTTATCAGACATTGGAGTATAATTTATATCAGTAGCAGATACAGTAAGCTTCACGAGATACTACAGATGCTCCAAGGTTACATTGCTCAGTGCATGCATCGTAAAATCACAAATGTCTACTGTGATAGTCAGTTATGGTGTTACATCGTCGAATGAATGCTTTATTGCACGTAAAAACAAAAGAAAAGCAGACACAATAATAACCGTGTTAAATAGCCAGAACATCAAGTATTTACTAATACAACATGGTTTGTAAAATACATATCGCCCCCAAAGACTTAAAGTGTCGTCCATCTAGCAACCTCTGATATAAGATATCAATTTCCGTGTTCTGGGAGCGATAAGAAGGCTTTGCACGGCTGCACAAGTTATAGAAAAAATACTTTAAAAGACATTTAAAACGTCAGCAAGAGTCGGATATAACTGTTTGACTCGTATTAGCTCTGTAGTGTTAGATTTCGTGTTATATGTATTATTTAAAAAATAATAGTAAAATTAGTACTTGTTTATCTAAGCAGACAAAGGCGGCTGGGAAAAGGTTTTTTATTGATAACACTATTATCTCGTCAAATGAAATAACTGTGACGTGTAATAAAATAAAAAGTGTAATCTTGTACAATACGTATTTTTAGTGAAAACACGACTTACTACCGAACAATGTTAGTTGTAACGATATCTAATACAAAGAAAAATTACGTGTTTACGAGGCGAGATGGGATAACAGTCGGGAAAAGTACAGAAACGTTTGCAACAAGAAAACAGAAATGCAAACTTGTACATTCGCTAAGAGTCTGGCAGTGGTTTGCATGTAGGTAATTAATAATTTTAATGATGAAACTATTATATTATTTAAACATAAGTTTTCTTTATTATTTCTAAAAAGTATGTTTTTTCTTTTGTTACAGAAAGAGCTGAATATGTCCAAACGAGAAAGGTGAGTCAAACATTTTTCTTATTCTGTTAAAATAAAATTTTGAATTTTTTAAGTTTGCAAAGGGTGATTTTAGGATTCATGTTCAATGTCTACAATATAAAAAACAAACAAACCATAGAAAGATAATGCGTAACTAAGGTGAAACTATTTCTATTTTAATAAAATACTACTTTAACTCAACGAAAGATCTATTAATTAGCAACTGAACTGAAATTTCTTCCCATAATAAAACAAGTATCAAAAGAAAATAAATAGAATCAACATTTTATGTTTTTAATAAACGTTTGATTTACAAGTGATCACTAATTATTTGTCGAATGTTTTACTTTGAGTCATTGTATAATTAGAGAGTTTACAGCTGAACCTAAATAATACTTTTACGTTTTGTATAAATCATGTCTTGCGTAACAGTGACTTGTTTTTCTTTTTTACTCAGCCGTTGCACTTCAGAAAAACCCACGATTACTAGCACGTTGTCGCCGTTAGCACGTTGTCAGTCACCCTTCCCTTATTGTAAGTACTTAGTTTGTTAAAGTTTTAATTAAAGCTAGGCTACCATGGTGGCAAAAATTACCTGTCATACCCTCATTCATGTGACGAGCCGCCCTTGCCAACAATAAGTAATATATGGTGTTTATTAATCACGATTTTAAGATGTTTAACAAATTTTAAATGAGTAATAAATATAAGTACGTTATATTTGATTATGCTCTCTTGTTAATCATCAAGTGATTAAAGTTTAAAGTTTGGCTTCAACGAAATTTTGCTCATCGCATTTTGTAGGTAAAAATGGATTATGACGCCCCTGGTGTTTTTGTAGTAACGTAGAATGGACATAAATATTCTAAACAAAGAATAAGACCAAAAGATACTGCCATACAGTGGTGCATGAGACGTGGTATTTGGTTCGTTGTCCTTTCAATGTTATTCTTCTGAAAATTACTTTAATTGTTGTTTAGTATGAAACTACACAACGAATTATCAATGCTCCTTCCACAGTTGTTAACTAAATCAGATTTTTAGGGTTATAAGCCCACCCAGACTTACTGCCGAACTATCTGAGGCCTTCCTTTGAAATATTTATTTAAAGAAGGTTTTTAACTGTTTGATCAGTATAACTCCTGTGATGTTTTTCTAATGACATAACGTTTATAAATTATTTCGAGTAATTGCTTTCCAGCACAACTTATGGCCAGGTGGTTGAGGCAGTCGACTCGTGATCAAAAGTCGCGGGTTCGAATCTTAGTCACACCAAACATGCACGCCCTTTCAGCCGTGGAGGCATTATAATGTGACGGCTAATCCCACTATTCGTTGGTAAAAGAGTAGCCCAACAATTGGCGGTGAGTGGTGGAGACTAGACGGAAGGCAGCTAGTCATCATACCTTATGAAAAGATTCATAAAAACATACCTGGATAGTGAACCATGAAATGGAATTATTCCAGCAAGTGCAGATCTTAGTGAAATATTCTCTCTTCACGATAATAATGTAACAGTTTCCATTAAAAGAGCTGCTAAAATTCTACGTTAATAATTACTACATTTTAAATAAAATGTCTTAACTGTGAGTAACAAACAAACCACAAAAGGTTTTCATGACCTCTCTGCTGTAGATACCCTCGCTATTTTTGGTCCTTGTGACCAATAATAATAACATCACTATTAGTTTATAAAAAAAAAAAACTTGTTTGTTTGTACAAAGGTGCATGATAAATTATATGTTGACCGCACACTGGGAGTATCACAAACTGATTTTTGATACATAAATCATCAAGACTTAGCGCTAAGCCGCTGAGAAAGGGGCCTAACAGAAGTATGACTAAAGGTATTAAAATATCATTTTAATTTATAGACTTGTTTGTTTGTTTTGAATTTCGTGCAAAGCTACTCGAGGGCTATCTGCGCTAACCGTCCCTAATTTAGCAGAGTAAGACTAGACGGAAGGTTGCTAGTCATCACCACCCACCGCCAACTCTTGCTCTTGGGCTACTCTTTTACTAACGAATAGTGAGATTGACAGTCACATTGTAACGCTTCCACGGCTGAAATGGCGAACATGTTTGGTGCGACTGGGATCCGAACTCGCGATCCTCGAACGCCTTAACACGCATAGCCATTTCGGGCCAGTTTCTAGGCAAGAGGCACTGAACATTTATAAATAGAGTTAATTTGTTTTACAATAAAACACAGGGAACCGATGCAACCAAAGTTTGGTAATCAATGAAAAATATAACAAAGGAATCAACTAGTTGTTAAAAACGTTTGTGTTAATTCAGAATTATACTGTTATATGAATAAGTATTATATAAATTAATGTTCACTGAATGAAATACTCCACAAATCACTGATGTGTATTTTTATTCTATTTTTTTACGAACAGATGGCTCTGTATTTTAATTACAAGATGTCTTTTGCATCGTTTCTTAAGTTTCTCATTAATCAGAAGTGGAAAAAATCAATTTAAACAACAACGAAGCAAACCACCTATTAATTACTGATTGATCATGTCAGCCTCAGCTATTCACGCAAAACAAACGAAACGCCCACAAATATGTTAGCCATATAAACCATTAACTTGGAGTAAAACAAACGAAGGCCATAACTTCAGGCAAGAAGTTATACTTCGTCGTCTTTTACTTTCACTGGACAACTAAGTTAGTTACAATAAACAGAATGAAAGAACTAATAAAAGAGAGATACATACTTTCATAATATTATCAAATCAAGATCTCAGACGTGCGAATGTGATTTATTGTCGAGATTATTCTAAGAACCTCGACAAGTGATTGTATTACGTCGTGAAATACATGTAAAATATAAGTTATGAAAGTTTTTAGTCACGTGTCTCAAACCCTAGATAAACGTAGAAGGACATCTTGTGCAATTAACACGTAAGTTTCATGAAAGATTTCTAGTAAAGTGGTCATTGTCACTTCATTGTCATGAAGTAGCATTATAAACTTCAAAGAAAGTTAATCACTTTGTTGAACAAATACCTGTGTTTTTAAATGGCAACCAGCTTTGTTCGGTTTCAGCTCTTATGCTGCAGCTTAGAGTTAAGTATTTATTGTAAGAAACACATAGTAAACAAAAATATCATATCAGTGATGTCGAGAAACCCACTTGTTGAGAATTTTATATGCAAAAACGGCTCGTTTGGGTTGAGAAAATATTTTAAATAGAAGGTCGAAACGTTGTTCGCTCTTGCCCCTGCCCCCCAGTGGTTCAGCGGTATGTCTGCGGACTTACACGCTAAAATCCGGGCTTCGATACCCGTGGTGGGCAGAGCACAGATAGCCCATTGTGTAGCTTTGTGCTTAATTTAAAACAACAACAACTATTGTTCGCTCTTCTATTTAAAATATTTTCTCAACCCAAACGAGCCGTTTTTGCATAAAAAAAATATCATATATTGATATACTTTTAACAATGAAAAACGTAGTAGTCTACAATTCACCAAATTCAATAAGTGATACTTAACATTCCTCAGACGTGTGATGTTTCAAGTTGTCATACTTCAAAAATAAAAATATTTTTGAAAATTCACTCAAATGCATAACGTATTCTGATAATTGTTTCGTTTTTTATGGTTTCCAAAAATGTTTTCTAAGAATAAGTTTCATTTGTTTATTAAGTTCAAACTGAAATATTTCCTTTCTATAGTAAAATGAGTTTATTATATGGTGGTTTGTGCTTTAGAAACTTTCTGTTAGTAATAAATATTTATTGTAGATCATTAAATACAGAATAATATATATTTAACATACTTACTGATCTAAGAAAAATGTTTGAACATTTTATAGACATTTGCAGATGTGCAACTCGCATTCTTAACTGGTACTATCGATTAGAAATGAACCTTACCCTTTTGTTCCTTCTGGTTAATCACAACTGGATTATTAAAGTTCACTTAGGATCCTGTTGCTTATAAACGATTTAAACTGGGTTTAGTTTGATATTTTTCTCTTGCCCCCAGTGGCTCAGCGGTATGTCTGCGGACTTACACGCTAAAATCCAGGTTTCGATACCCGTGGTGGGCAGAGCACAGATAGCCCATTGTGTAGCTTTGTGCTTAATTCAAAACAACAACAAGATATTTTTCTCAGCACAGGTTCCCTAATAATAGGGTTACCACATTAATAGTTTTGAAAAGAGGAACACCAATGCAGGTACAGCCAAATAATAGTATAAAGAAAATAGAAAACTCATATCCCAATCACGTATACATGGATAGTGAATGTCTTTGACACTCGAGCTGATCGTATAGGAGATTTAAGTGTACGAGCTCACTGTAAATAATTTAAATTTTAATGAAAAACGATACAGTTTAATTCAATTCAATTACTTTCTTGTCTCAAACTCTATAATTTCGTTTTATTTAACCAAGAACGTGTAAAGTATATTTTAAAAAAAGATAAAGGTTTAAACATTTTGGCTGTAGAGAAACACAAAGATATCTAGAAGGTAAATGTTTTCATGACTTATTGTTTGTTTGTTTCTTTTAATTTCGCGCAAAGCTACACGAGGGCTATCTGCGCTAGCTGTCGCTAATTTAGCTGTGCAAGACTAGAGGGAAGACAGCTAGTCATCACCACCTACAGCCAACTCTTGGACTACTCTTTTACCAACGAATTAACCATCAGATTATAAAGCCCCCACGGCTGACAGGGCGAGCATTTTTGGTGTGACGGGGATTTTAACGCGCGACCCTCGGATTGCGAGTCGACGTCTTAATCCATCTGGCCATGCCGGGTCTTTCATAACTTTATAGTAATTTTCAATCTATTACTCATGAGATATAAGCAGAACGTTTCGTATTTCTAATTGCATGTTGTATAAAATCGAAACGAATTTTGAAGTTGTCCCAGAATTCTTGAAACCACTGTAAAACTATGTGTGAAACATACTGATTCATAATTATGGGCTAACCTTCTCTTTACAGATTTTCAGTGCTTGGGGTCAACTACTGATCACCTCATAACCTGAATCTTTATCGCTAGTTTTGCTAGTTGTCGACTTCTTTGTTTTCGAATATTGTATTGAAGATGACCTAGGAATACTTGCGTTTTTAAAATATTTTTGAAACAACGGAATGCAAACCATAAATCCTTAAACTCGCTGTTAGGCACGTCAACCATTCGTTATAAAAGGACATCTCATAAATATATTATGATATATGTAAAATACATTTAGATGTACTATAGAGTTCGTATGGTTCAGTTATTTACATTAGCTTAAGGGTAGTTGGAAAAGTTAGAAAACAGCTGTCCCGCAAGATATTTGTGATCTTCATGAAAGTTGTTTTTATTATGATCTAAAATTACGTGAATACTCACGAATTAATTTATTGTATTTGTTTTTAACGAGTAGACAAAGCGAATCGGTGGAGAGGAACATAATTCGTATAACATACGTACGTACGTAATATAGTGTCAACCTCAACATAGATTTCTGTTAAAACGTGTTAATTTGCATCAGTGCAGGCAATCTAAAAAAAAAAAAAAAATAGTAATTGTGTCTTGTGCTTTAATAGTTTTAGTGTTCAGAAATTTTTCTAACATATACAAACCAGTGATTATTACTTGTAACTATTTTTACATCAATAAGACACTAGTTCCCATTGTGATACGTAACATAAAGTAAAGACAGTAAATATTAAGAAACTATTGGACCAATAAGAAGTTATTAAACAAGCTCTGTAGTTTTCTACGTACATGTGTGTTAGTGTTTCTATGTATACTCAGTATGAGATATTTCTAATGAAATGCGAAACTCCATTATATTTGTGTATGAAACGTTTCAAAAATGTTTTCTTAAATTCACTGCACTACTCTTCGTTTTTTGTATTATATTTTTGAGAGCTGTTGCTTTGTTTTGAAACTGTATATCAAATACGGCATTTATCACAATTGACATCATAAGATGTTATAAAAGTGTAATATTTGTTCCTGTATTTATTTGTCTGTAGATGGCCAAGCAGAGAGCCCACGAAATTTATCCCCCAGCCAAAATTTCCTCTTTCCGACAACTAGGAGGTACGTTAGTAACAACATTTTGAACTTATATATCAGATTCCATGTTTGAAAGTTATTTATAGTGTTTTCTTCATTGCACATTGTATATCAACATGTTTGTGCAATGCAGTACTTTAAAACCAGTCAGGTAAAAAGGTGTTTTCTTATTAGCGAGAACGAACTGATCTATTTACTAAACATTATATTGAAATGATATTTTATTTGATGATCGACATAAGCTTGTAAATTCATGAATAACCTACAGGTAGCATAACTAGTGAAAAAATCTCTATAATATTATTCAAACATTTACATTAGTTTTGAATGACATACAAACGTTTAATATAAAAGTGAGAAAGTTAAGTGAACTTACTACGTTAATATCTCTTCCTTTGTAATACAGTATGGTTACACCTTCTGTTGTTTTTCTATTTCTTAAACTTAATTTCAAACATTAAAATTTTAAGAAGAAACGGACTTCCTCAAGTTCTTTAATGTCCTAGTTTCTTGATTAAAATTCTTTTGTTTGATCTTAGCATTCTGTTAAACACTGTAACTATTAGCATTCTGTTGAATACTGTAACTATTAGCGTTCTGTTGAACACTGTAACTATTAGCGTTCTGTTGAACACTGTTACTATTAGCATTCTGTTGAACACTGTAACTATTAGCATTCTGTTGAACACTATTACTATTAGCATTCTGTTGAACACTGTAACTATTAGCATTCTGTTGAATACTGTAACTATTAGCATTCTGTTGAACACTGTAACTATTAGCGTTCTGTTGAACACTGTAACTATTAGCATTCTTTCTGAACACTGTTACTATTAGCATTCTGTTGAACACTGTAACTATTAGCATTCTGTTGAATATTGTAACTATTAGCATTCTGTTGAACACTGTAACTATTAGCGTTCTGTTGAACACTGTAACTATTAGCATTCTTTCTGAACACTGTTACTATTAGCATTCTATCTGAACACTGTTACTATGAGCATTCTGTTGAACACTGTTACTATTAGCATTCTGTTGAACACTGTTACTATTTGCATTCTGTTGAACACTGTAACTATTAGCGTTCTGTTGAACACTGTAACTATTAGCATTCTTTCTGAACACTGTAACTATTAGCGTTCTGTTGAACACTGTAACTATTAGCGTTCTGTTGAACACTGTTACTATTAGCATTCTGTTGAACACTGTAACTATTAGCATTCTGTTGAACACTGTAACTATTAGCATTCTGTTGAACACTGTAACTATTAGCATTCTGTTGAACACTGTTACTATTAGCATTTTGTTGAGCACTGTTACTATTAGCATTTTGTTGAACACTGTTACTATTAGCATTCTGTTGAACACTGTAACTATTAGCATTCTGTTGAACACTGTTACTATTAGCATTCTGTTGAACACTGTAACTATTAGCATTCTTTCTTAACACTGTTACTATTAGCATTCTATCTGAACACTGTTACTATTAGCATTCTGTTGAACACTGTTACTATTAGCATTCTGTTGAAGACTGTTACTATTTGCATTCTGTTGAACACTGTTACTATTAGCATTCTGTTGGACACTGTAACTATTAGCATTCTGTTGAATATTGTAACTATTAGCATTCTGTTGAGCACTGTAACTATTAGCATTCTTTTGAACACTGTTACTATTAGCATTCTGTTGAAGACTGTAACTATTAGCATTCTGTTGAACACTGTTACTATTAGCATTCTGTTGAACACTGTTACTATTAGCATTCTGTTGAACACTGTTACTATTAATTTTTTACTGGAAATTATGCAACCACCACAGACAGTACTTCCTCCATTGTTGGTTGCACGTTTTCTGATAGTGATGTTTACGAACTATTGTCTGACACCACAGTTCACATTGTAACGGACTTCTGCGAAGGATGTCGAAGTTAGCGCTAGACCTCCTATCTAAATAGACTTCTCACAGATCGTCCACTTTACGTGGACATCGACTTTGAAGTACACTAAAGGCACAAATTACGCTATAGCTGAATCAGGAGAGCTGAGAAATAAAAACGCGAATTAGATTGCTGTTATTCAAGTTTGCTTTTGACACGAACAGTCAATCGCTTCGAAGATGGCTGAAGGTTTGTGAAATTTTGACTTGTGGGCCTTTATCAAATTCACATCCTTGTTTATTATTTCATTATCTACAACGAAAACACGCCTAACTTTATCTTAAGAGTTTTATTTTGTGGTCAATTTATTCTCTTTGGTACCGTTGGAATCAGTTTGCAATGGATTAAGGTATTGTTCAAAGACCTACTTCTGTCCTCAAAGCATTTAATCTAACTGAAAATACTGAACCCTTCCTTTTTTGAAATGTTGTTTCTCTGGTACCTGGCATGGCCAGCTGGTTAAGGCACTCGACTCGTAATCTGAGGGTCACGAGTTCGAATCCTGTTATTCCAAACACGCTCGCTCTTTCAGCCGTGTGGGTGTTATAATGTGACGATCAATCCCATTATTCGTTGGTAAAAGAGTAGCCCAAGAGTTGGAGGTTGGTGATAATGACTAGCTGCCTTCCCTCTAATTTTACTTTGCTAAATTAGGGATGACTAGCGCAGATAGCCCTCGTATAGCTTTGCGGGAAATTCAAACCAAACCAAACCAACAAAACCATTAAACGAATATCCTTCCTTTGAAAGGCATGCGACATATTTATTCAACTCCAATTCTATTCAGGATTTCGCTGTGTTTTTTAGATGGATTAAGCCATCCCAGCGGTGAAGAAATCTGTTAAAATAAATCCCAGTATTTTCCAATCTTTGTTATCACTCGAAATGGAATAAATTCTGAGAATACTACAAGATTAATTAGTCGAGAAAAATATTCAGTTATTATTTTGATTTTCGAAATAACCTCAATAAATAATATATATATATATATATACATATATCACTCTATTTAAATCTATTTGAATACACATCTCTATTTATTTCATAGTTTAATATATTTAAGTAAATAAAGTTCAGTATTATTTTACTGAAAGATTAACTATAACTGTAATTTATATTCGTTCAAATCTTACAGAAAATTATAACCTTGATATTGTTTAATAGTTTAATTGACCCAAGAGGTTTACCTGAAGCATTGATTGAGTTAATTCACGTCTACCCAAAAAATAGGTATCGATATTATTCTGTTGTTCTAACTTCCAAAAAAAAGACATTAGTTCCAGTTCACTGCTTGAACAATGAGACGATTATTTTAACATTAATTTTTTGTTTAGTTTACCAAGAAATGTAGCATTTGAAAACAAAACTGAAACCAATAAACAAACATAGCTATTAAAAAAACGAAGAAAAAATATATATTTGCCAGAGAATAACATTAACATGGTCATCAAATAAAAAATTCGAACACTCGTATAAAGCAAATGAGTGAACTATTTATTACACAACACAAAAACTTACTGAGTCTTCACTAAAACACTGGTAGATTCTGGAACTCAGAATAATTTCTTTGACTGCTGGAGAAAGAAACATATACATTTTCACGCCACAAATACTGAAAGAAATATATCTATAACTTACTTTCAAATAATTATATAGCTTTGGTTTCTTATTATTTTAGAGTACATATGTCAGTTCTTTGTCATATCGTACATATCCAATGGTAGGCAACTCACATCTTTACTAACTCGCAGAGAGCCCTTTACATACAACACAGAAGTCTGATAGGTTTAAGACAAATTTTATCACTGGTTAAGTGATTCATGCTCAAAATGAGTTTAACTGTAAAATACCTTAATAAAAGAGTCGATCAAACATAAATGAATGAAACATGCTTTGTTTCCTTGCTATAGTGGGGTTAAATGTAGAAGTTTTAAACTGCTCCACTCAAACCTTCATAATACGATTAAGTGATCAAATCGATTAACTAAATAAGCTTAGAGTAAATGGAATTCATCGGATAACTGAATAACTTGATTAGAAATGTAAAATAAATTAATCATAACATAATAAAAAACAAAACACAAAATAATCACAGTAAATTAAAATAATGAAAATTAGAACTCGCGACAAACTCGAAACATAATATGAGGTAAAACTAAACTGTGTACAACGTTAAACGGTACAAAACTGAGAATAGTTATTAAACTGACCATAACAAATTCGACTTTAAAGCTGGATATTATAGAAAATTGAACAAGAAATATACTGTATTAAACATAACAAAAACTGTATCGTTTAAGAATTAAATAGAATAGAAAACATAATACAGAATCGAAATAACTTACAGAAAATTTTAACATAAAGAAAATAAAAATTAAATACGAAGTAACTGAGTTTAATACAAAGATAAAATAAATTTTGTTTAACTATGGATACAATTAAAGTCAAACAAGGCAGAAAACAGCAAGCAACATTCATAAAATCTTTATTGTGAAATATGAAACACTGAATATGACATAATTTGACCAAACTATAACGATAAATCAAGCAACATAAGCCTGAAATAAATATGCACAGTAATGGATAAAACAAATTTGTCTAATAGACTTTGACGCAAATCATGGCAAAATTAAAATCTGAATTTAGGAAATTATATTAGATATGAATAGTAATATTTACACGATGTATGTGTTTCTCGGGTGCTGGGGAAGTTGTGTTTCAGAACCTGTAACGAACCTAAATACATGATTCATGTAAAGACATTGCACAGAGATTCTAGACTGAGTTTCCATTTAGTTTTGGCTAGTCATGAAATGTTAGTTCATTCCCCCATGAAATACCGACTTAAAATTGTTACCAAGGTTTTAGCTTCAATTCAGGCTCTTACTTATTAAAAGTTTCAAGACGTTACCTAAATAGCGATTCTAATGATAGAATTTCCCTGCAAAAGCTAGGATTGAACTGCTTATTTTTTTTAAACATAGCACAAAGCTACACAATGGGTTATCTATGCTTTGCTCACCACGGGAATGGAAGTCTGGTTTATGGCGCTGTAAGTCCGGAGACATAACAATGTGCCACTGGAGGGTGCCACGATTGAACGCTCTAAGATAAATTCGATTTTCTGGTAAACAGCAAGTTCAGTCATCAAAGAAGATTGTATGTTGCAGCCAGTTAAGCCAAGACCCGAACATAACTGAGAAAAATGTCATTAATTGTAGTATAGTGAATGTACAACCTATCAAGCTTGCATGAGACATTACATATGGAATACATATGCGAGTTATTTGCAACATTTACTGGTCACTCATGAATTATTTGGTATTACATCAAGGAAGGAAGGAAAAGAAATACAAATTAATTTCCTATTTTGGTTAATAAAATTACATTTAATATCTTAAGTACTTAACGGCTTCATAATTTCAGTGCTCCATAAACCAACTTATTGTCTTAGTCAAGGCAATTCAATCAAAAATAGTAAGTAAAATAACGCCTCACGTCAGCAACAAATACGAAATGACGTTCATTTAACCAAAATGAGCATTATATTATAATATCACAAATAAATGTAGTTAACACGAAATTTGAGTATAATACCTATATTCTAGTTCTAAGGTCAGGTGTAACTAATATTGATTAGATTTGAAAGAGATGAAAAAGCGACCGTTTTTTTTCAGTGTTTAATAAATTATGGGAGTATAGCTCTTAATCGTTAGAAAACTGGAGTAAGCAGACGAGGCCTGGCATGGCCGAGCGCGTTAAGGCATGTGCTCGTAATCTGAGAGTCGCGGGTTCGCATCCGAGTCGCGCTAAACATGTCCGTCCTCCCAGCCGTGGGAGCGTTATAATGTGGGAGTCAATCCCACTTTTCGTCGGTAAAAGAGTAGTCCAAGAGTTAGCGATGGGTGGTGATGAATAGATGCCTTCCCTCTAGTCTTACACTGTTAAATTAGGGACGGCTAGCACTGATAGCCCTTGAGTAGCTTTGTGCAAAATTCCAAAAAACAAAAAAACAAGTAAGCAGACGCTTTTCCCGTTTAGACTGTGTTGAGATTACCAGCCCTTTGTAATTAAGAAATGCTACAATCCAACATAGCGGAAAGAGGTGTGCATGGTCAGAAAAGAAGGGACTTTTAGTGTTGATTTGAGAAGAGGAATATAAAAGACAAGAGTTCAGCGAAAGAAAGGAAATTAACAAGAGATGTGAGAGAACATGAATAAACCAAGAGAGGCGAAGGAAGATAGTTTATTCTGTCAGTAACAAAAACAAACAAACTTATTCTAACTCTATACTTTATTGATTAAAGTAATATACATAAATTATTTTATGTTGATATTGATTTCAGTCAATTCCTGCCAGGAATTAATACAACATGGATAAGGTTGATAGACATAAGTATCGAATACAAAGTGCCAATATGGCACGATCATAGCAAAGTAGTATCAAAGCGATCATAACACTTGTTCAAAAATAATATTAACTATTATTCACAAAGCCGGCAACTCGCCTAATTTCTACAAAATGATCACACTTCTTGATCACAACTACAAGAAGACATTAATTTTATGTTTTCTCCAGCTTAGAATTAATCAATTTTGTGAGCTAATTTTTCACAGAACAAATAGAAAAATTTATAAATCTTGTAGGTGCCACAGTTTTCAAACATTATTTCAGCAACACCAATAAAAATAATGGCTCCTACATGTTTGTCACTTGATGTGTTGTCGAAATTTCCAGCAACCTTCAATCCGTTAATAAAAATCATACATCAGAAGGGTGTAGGTATATATCTATAAAATTCATACACTAGAGAAGTTTAGGCTTAAATATATAAAGAGGAGTGCTACTCTTGGGGTTGAAGTCCCTGTTCTGTAAAACCATTGTTTTTCAATGTAAGTTGTATTTAAATACAACTCATGGGGTACAAACATATCCACCTCACATATACTGCCTATGCATATGCACTGATGAACAATACAGTTTAGGAATAAACTGAACATATCCTTCACCAATATCAAGTAAAATCGAAGCCAAAATAATTTTAGTTTTTTTCAGTTCTCCCGGCTCTTTGAAGCTAGTCAGTTCCACAGTGTTTACTAAAAACATGCGCATGTCAGTATTCAAGCTAACATCTTTATATGTCTGAAAAAGACACTTATTTATACTTTAAGATTTTGTTCGTAATCAAAAATAAACAGTTCGGTTTATAAAGAGCGTAAGATACACACGAACTGCTGTCTACAAGAACAACTCATGTACAACAATAACGAAAGTTACCCGCACCCGACAGCTTTGGCAATATGGCAACACCATCTTCCATTATTTCTGATGCACACTGTTGGGCCAGTACAATACTAATTTAAACAATATCACGTAAATAAAATTAATAACAATAGTAACTAGCTATTTCAGACAAAACTCGCCATATAGATCATATATTCACACAAACACAGTCTAATGTAGTAAAAGTTCTAAAGACAAGAGCAAAATTATTTTTACCTTGAAGCGTAGTAACCTACCTCAGTTATCATGTTTTTGTATGACAATACTGTCTTTTAGGAGTCAATAAATACTGCTATAGCAAATACACGTAAAAAAGTAACAAACGCCAAATCAGGCATACTGTTACAACTTTGTTAGAGTACGATTTTCTTAGTGCTTTCCAGAAAGACTGATCCTGCAGCATGACACACGAGTTCAAGGTCGCGTCAGTTATCGTGCAAGATTACTCAGCAAACTTCAGATTACAGTTTAGCCTAAAACTTCATCAAAGCGTTGGAACGAAAGGATTAGATCAGCTAATCGAAATGTCAGACTTCCCAGTGATCACCAGTGTTTTTTCTAATAATTATCATATGACATGTTAGGCAGTTATCCCATTCCAACTCGTTAGATAGATCAAGAATTAATTGACATATTTCTATAATTTAGTTTGAATATTTCATTGCCTAATTTTTCTGTATGCAAATGACATGGGAAATTATATACTGACCGTCATCTAGGCGGCAGTAGAATCCGGGAACATCTTAGTCTCATAAGAAGTGTGATATAAACTTTCCCTCTGGATGCTGCATTAATTGCTCGGAGCATAACATCGAAAATTCCCTTATACTAGGATTCAAATATGCATTACCTTTCTACCTGAATAGTGCCGAAATAGTAATTTTCTACTTATTTTCTACTCTTAACGACATATGAGATAATGACAAGTGCAACCAAAACTATGTTGTTCATATGCTCTAGGTGCATACATAGTAAAGACGCTATACAATACAGTCTTCGCTGACCTGACACCGTTCACTATTTGATGACGTGATCTAGAACTCTTTCTGTAACTATAAGAGGAATCCTGGATGGGCAACGTTTTTGTAACTACTTAAAGTACGATTTGTTTGTTTGTTTGTTTTGTAATTTCGCACAAAGCTACGCGAGGGCTATCTGTGCTAGCCGTCCCTAATTTTGCAGTGTAAGACTAGAGGGAAGGCAGCTAGTCATCACCACCCACCGCCAACTCTTGGGCTACTCTTTTACCAACGAATAGTGGGATTGACCGTCACATTATACACCCCCACGGCTGGGAGGGCGAGCATGTTTAGCGCGACGCGGGCGCGAACCCGCGACCCTCGGATTACGAGTGCACGCCTTAACGAGCTCGGCCATGCCAGGCCCCTTAAAGTACGAAAGTTTAGAGATAATGTTATTGATTCACACATAACGTGGTGTTTACAGCAACTTTCCCTCCAGTAAAACTTGCATTTTTGAGCTATTTTTTATTTGCTATTAATTACTTTATTAATGCATTCTGATGTAATGACATCAGCAGCAAATGGATGATGTATTGGTTGCTCAAAATTATTTTATTGTTATTATTATTATTTCTTGAACGCTGAAAAAAAAAATCGTAATACCGTGCTGAACAAAGAGTTATAAAAATAGTAAAAAAAAAAAAAATTTTGCCCGGCATTGCCAAGTGTGTTAAGGCGTTTGGCTCGTAATCCGAGGGTCACAGGTGCGAATCCCCATCACACCAAATATGCTCGCCCTTTCAGCCGTGGAGTCGTTATAATGTGACGATCAATCCCACTATTCGTTGGTAAAACAGTAGCCCAATAGTTAGCGGTGGGTGGTGATGACTTGGTGCATTCCATCTAATTTTACACTGCTAAATTAGGAACGGCTAGCGCAGATAGCTGTCGAGTAGCTTTGCGCAAAATAAAAAACAATAGTCAAAAATTAAAATGCTATATAGACTTGAAAAACAATTGCTGTTTTTAAGTAGTTGGCAAGTATAAAATGTTTAATTTTGGGAGTTTTAGAAATGATCTTTTATTTTTATAGCTTATTTTATATCATAGAGGCACATACATTTTGTTTCATATCATTATTTGTACATGCTGTTAAGTTAATGTAGTACATTCATGTTTGCGAATGTCTTTAAAAAGATCTTATGTTTATTATGTATGCACATTTTTGGAAATAATTATTAAAACATTGAATGCAATGGATATAAAATGCAAATATTGGAAGATTTCTCTCATCTTCGTTATAATAATGAACTGCACTGGAGTACATTCACATATTTACAATCTGCTTTGTGATTGGTTGTCATCCAAAGACTCAGACAGTGCCACGTCATCATTAGACTTATTTTCTCCAACAATAATGCGGTAAATGGACAAATGACTGTCATAATAGAAATACCACATGAAAAACACATATAAATCAAAGTTTTGGATTATAATGCTAATCCATGCGATAAATTACGCGATATTTTATGTTTTGGTATATTTACGGAAACTTTGTTGAGGGAAGGTAAGCTTAGTGTCGTTGATAATAAAAGCATGGTGTGATCTCTATGTTTTATTTGACAATTGTGTGAAGATATCAATGAATCCACTATAAAACAGCTTTAAATCCTACTTCTAACACATTAATACGATGTAACACTAGTAGGGCCCCGACATGGCCAGGTGGTTTAAGGCGTTCGACTCGTAATCTGATGGTTGCGGATTGGAATCCCTATCGCACCAAATATTTTCGCCTTTCAGCCGTGAAGGCGATATAATGCGACGATCAATCCCATTATTCTACGGTAAAAAAGTAGCCCAAGAATTGGCGATGGGTGGTGATGACCAACTGCCTTTCCTCTAATCTTACGCTGCTAAATTAGGGACGGCTAGCGCAGATAGCCCTCGAGTAGATTTGCGCGAAATTAATAAAAAAAAAATAATTCGAAAACAGACAGTAGTAGATGTTAAACTGATAAAAAAATCATTTATCAGGAAATATAAGATAAATCAAAGGACATAAATGGGGATCCGACTTCATTTATCAAGGCTAGATGAGGGTGTTTTTTTTTACAGATGTATCTGAATTCATGTTGCTTTAAATGAGTTAGTTTCACAACCGAGATTGGAACAGAATCATTGTCGACATGTAACAGCTGCAGTGATTAAAAAGAAAACGAAGCCCATGAAGGAACGTTTGCAATCTACACAAAACTTCTATATGAGTGTTATTAAGGCTGTAAGAGGCTGATGTGGAAATTAAGGTCAACTGACAAACAAACAATTTGGGTGATTTTTTTAGAGTAATACTGAGCGTTTGACAAAAAATTATCATACATTAATGAACTTATGTTAGCATAAGAACAAGTTGTACTGCGTTATTTAAATCATTATACAACTTATTCGCTGTGGTTCTCTAATTGCTGTATAATAATGTAGTGAATGTTGATAAATTGACAAGTTACTGCAATTACTAATTACTTGTGTTGTTTTTTTGTGTATCCCTTGTGTACTCCATAATTAATTCCAATGATATGTATCACTATTCATTAATTAGGCACGAGATATGAAACTATGATACGATTTTGACTAAAATAAATGAATTTCTTTGAATGTTTTTGCTATCATTACCAATGAGAAGCATAAATATTTTTATACAATCTTAATACTGGGTTTCATTAATATTAAGTATGCAAAAATATTTCTTAATGCTCTTCATGCAAGCTGGAGTACAAGTAACCGAAATAATATAATTTTTCAGTTAAAAGTATATTAAGTATTTTGTGATATATATATATATATATATATAAAACAGAGGAGAGATTAGGAGATGGTCCGTTGCTTCACTTCCGTCCTCCGGATACACTTCTAATACAACTGAAAGTCCTAACGTTTCAGTAAGTATGTAATTTAAGTCTGACTTATGTTTTTACTTTTAGTCAGGCCTGATAGTTTTGATTACCAAAAGTAAATTCAAACTAGAAAACTACTTTATTTGTTTGAGCAATCAACTTACAATAACAGCACAAGTTGTTTGAGTTTAATTACTTGTTAATTGCTATCATTAACGTGATACTTTTAGAATGTTGTTACTATGTAACAAGTCAGACATTTTCTCTTTCCCAACCTAAGACCGTATTTGTAACACTTATCAAATATTTTTCAGTCTCGTTATACCTCTCAAGAAAAGCATCAACTACTTCTTAGTCATCCTGCTGTAGAAGAAAGACGCCACCAACCGAGACTTAGCAGCAACGAGAGCAGTCCAGTTCCAGAGGAGGATGGTTACAAATCGCCATTATTGCGATCAAGGTCCAGAAGTTTAAGGTGATATTTTAATCCCTATAGAAATAATAAAAGTATGAAAGGTTTTTTAATTTAATTAAAATATTTCTCTTTATTTTGAAATGGAAACAACTGATATTTTAAAAGTGGAAGTTTTATTCAGGAGTTTACAAATTATAATGGTGTTTAGTTCACTTGATTTTTGTTAAAAGTTTGTTAATTCTAATTATTTTCTTAAAATTTAAACTACAGATGCTTTTGATCTGAAAAAGAAAGGAACTCCTATAGTAAATCGAAATATTTCATCACATACCATAATATCTAATATATTTTAACTTTTCCCATACATAAAGAGTTATACAAACTATATACAGGTCATTTTCGAATTTCCAAATTATTTTTTGCAAGGGAAAACACATTAGATTATTTAACGATCAAATTATAAAATCCTACAAAAGTATTAGATATTTCAATAAACGTAGAAAATGTTGTTGCTTTTTCTAATATATTTAACATATTAATTTAGTTGCAGTGTTCATCATTAAGTTAATGTTTTTCTGAATCGTTTTGAAGGATAATTGATTCTTCAAATTGTTTGTTTTTAATTATCTACAAAGCAATGCGAATGCTTGGTGCGCTAGTCGTCTTTAATGTAGCAGTTTAAGACCAGAAGGAATGCAGCTAGTCATCACCACCCACTGCAATTCTTTTATCAACAAGTAGTGGGATCGATCAACACATAATAACGTCTCCATGGATTAAAGGGAGAGCATATTTGGTGTGATGGGGATTTTCCAAGTTAAGAGACTGTTCATAATTAAGTTAGTGTTTTTCTGAAACGTTTTGAAAGATGGTCGCTTTAATAAGTTAGCAGAATGTTCATCATTAAGCTGTAGGTTTCTGAAACATATAAAAAGAGATGGTGGTTTTGCTAAGTTAGCAGAAGTTGAAGAGCATCTTGAATAACACGGAGTCAGCTTCTTAATTATCTGAGTTACTTAATAATTGTTCTCGATTGTCATGCAAGATTTAAAGATATGCATCATTTATCATGTGTAATAAAACACTGACTGTTATAAATAGAACTAAAATATCTTTAAACGAAGTACGTCAAATAAATGTAGTTCAGTAACACTGAATTTTCATTTTTCCTTGGTCAGCAGTCCTGTGCGATCTCCTGGGATGGAAGATGATGTTATCGTCATGAATAGTGTTTACAAGGAAAGATTTCCTAAGGTTTGCATACTAATATTATTTAACGTAATGAGGTTTTGGTTTAAATAGTGGTTGTCTAATATGTCGATTATATTGTAATTACTAATGTTTGTGTATGTGTTTATATAAGTTGTACTATAAGTAATCAATTTACAAATTTTTCTTATGAACTATATAACTCGACTTAGTGGACTGAAATCATTGCGAGAAACTCTTGCCGGTCATCTTTGCTGACCCTTACTACAGGTTATTCCCCGTTCTTTATAAATGACTTTTGTTCTTATGATACATACTTACAAATCGATTTAAAAAAACATCTCATTTATGTGGAGTATCTTACAATTATTTCTGTCATGGTATCTCACTCAGGCTACACGTCAAATGGAAGATAGGTTAGAGAAATTTATTGAAGATAGTCAGCAGTTAGACCCGGATCGCAACTCAGATGCTGTCACTCGTTTCGCTCACTTTCAAGTCATGGAAATGGCCAGAGATTGCCTCCAAAAGTCGCAAGAAAGGCTCGTGACTTCGCGTTACTTTCATGAAATGTCAGAAAACCTCGAAAAACTTTACTCTGAGGTAATAATCTGAATTTTTCGTTTACTTATTGATTGCTTCAAGTACTATAGATGTAAATATATAAAACTTTAGCAGTTTGGAATTCATAATGACTTATAAGATGGTAATTTGGTTAGATTATTTTGGAAGATAGTAAAATAAATTTCCTAGATTTAGATAGATTATTGTGTCGTATAAGTTGCGTGTATAGTTTTTATTTTCATATCTGAACTCACTATTACAATTGGAAATACGATTGGTTATTTCTCACCTCAGTTAGCCGCAATTTATTCATATTAATGTCCCAGATCTCTTGTTGTCCTTGGAACAGCTTTATTCATCGTCGATCATAGGACGATGACGCGGCTTCCATTGTAGGAACGATCTACAAAATATGGTGGCGCCATTCTTAAATCTCGCATCTCGACAAACTTTCTACAGGCCCCTTTTTGTACATGGGTTTTGATATTAAAGACAGCTTTTAAATAAATATATGAGAGAAAATATCCGTATCATCTTCATCAAGAAGCTTGTTGAGTTTGTTGTTGAAAATGACTGATGTAGTTCCAGGTTTTGTCGACAATTTTTAGTGATGAAAATAGTCACCGATTTTGGAGGCGTGGCTTTTAGTTTATCAGCTTCAAAATCTTGGTTATTGTCGTAATAGTGGTACCCAAAAGATGTGTACAACTTCATCACAATAACGTTGGTAAATTGAAGGCTTCTCTTAAGTAACCACGACCCTGATTTTGCAAATAAATGTGTTGCTCCAGATTAAATTAGAGTGTGGTTTCGGAATCAATTGCTGTTCTAATCATTCTGCTGTACGAGATTTTTTGCGTGAAGCATGTTGAAAGTCGAAACGTTTTACCTTTCGTTTAATAATTTTAATTTATAATTTTCTATTAATTTCTCCACGGGGTCATTATACTGTTGAATGGTTAACAATTCACAGGAAACCAAATATCACATCTGTGACACCAATCTCGCATTTATGGCGACACACCACTGTATGCAAATAAAATAAAACAAATCGATTAAATAAAGTACGATAATTTTTTGAATATGTTAATTATTTTAAATATTAAAAGCATTCTCTTATATTTTTTCTTTATCCAAGAATCAATTCGCTTGTTGTTGTTTTTAACTAAGTTTTTTTTTTGTAATTAAGAACAAAGCTACACCATGAGCTATCTATGCTCTTCCCACCACGGGTATCAAAACCCGGTATCTAGCAGTATAAGTCCGCAGTTTTACCGTTGTGCCAATGGGCACTGGGTTGCCTACAAAACGTAATTAGAGTATATCACTCATTATTATTGTTCTAGTGTCGTGAGAAGTCATCCACAGCAACCAGTCATCTCAGAAATCTAATTAAGAACTTGTTACTAATAGTTTCAAGACCTGCCAGATTACTGGAATGTTTGGTAAGTTAAACAAGAAAACAGTTGAGGTCTATTTTATTATTATTGTAAAATAAAATATGTCGTCTGTCTTTGATGTGGAGATGTGGTATAATAAATTACAAATGTGAAACCACACTAGCGAGTAATAATTACAAAAGTTAATACAGAATATCAGTTAAAATAAGCGATATTCTAATGAAAAATTGAATTTCGGTCGAAAACGTCGATAACAACAAGGGTACCCAACTGGTTAATTTGTGCATTCTCAGCATTACATGAATGGTATATTAAATTATAGCTACATTATTTACTAGATTACTTTGATTAGAAGCTATTGATAAAGAACGTTGTAATGTATTGTTTAATCAGTATCGTTTTCATAAGGATTATGTAAAGCTAAAATATGCATTTCACAAGTTCTGGTTATAATTCGTTCCTCTTGTTTAGGCGAAAAGATAAGTTAGGGAAATGATAATGTGTTCAGACCAGACTAAAGTTAAAATATGTTATTTGTTGGAAATGGTTCTTTATTTGCAGGAGTTTGACCCAGGAGATTTTTATAGGTTGTTAGAAGCCGTTGGAGGACAAGCTAAAGTCGTGCAAGGCGTGAAATTTGATATGCCACATTACATTATTACCAAACTAGGACTAAATCGAGACCCCCTTGCTGGTACGTTTCTCTAGAGTCTCGTTTGGCAGTCATTACTTGTCTCAAAGGAAAAGAAATGTTTTAAGGTGTGGAGTATTTTACAGATACCAGTAAGGTGTGGAGTATCTTACAGATATCAGTAACGTGTGGAGTATCGTACAGATATTAGTAAGGTGTGGAGTATCTTACAGATATTAGTAATATTTAAAAGCAGGTGGACCGTACTTTTTTAGAACTAAAACTAGAACAACGTTTGTTTCGCTGAACAAAGATAAACGTGTTCTATATTAATTAAGATAACAATAGTAGAGAATACTACCAATGAAGTATTGTGCTATTGATGTCTGAAAGTATTTACTGAATTGTTTGTTTAACATATATACCTTCAAACTCTATTTGTTGTGATCGTTGACAAATGTAACTTAGTATGTAAAAGAAATAACAATTAAACTGGTTCTATGGGTAATTTTAAAGATATTTTTAAGAAGATCAGTGTTTTAAAATTTTAGGTAAATAATTCTAGAATCTGTCAATTTTATAGATTTCACAAACGAAGTTATTACTGATGAATCTGGAGATGCTGAGCATCTGGACAAAATTATACAAGAACAACTTGAGGTGTGTCCTTTCAATATACGTTTATCTTGGTTATACCTTTCATATTTTCACCACACTATAATTACATGTATGTTACTAATATTTCTTGTTTTTTATAGCATTTTTGAGGTTATTATAGATATACATTTAGGGGCCTTGTTTTTATGATAAGATTATATTTTTGAAAAACTGATGTAAATAAATGAACTGATAACTGACAGATTGGTATCTGTTGCTAATTAGGTTTTTACATTTTTATTCATAAGTGTATTGTTTCAGTATAGTTAGGACTGTACTGTTATCATTTTAGGCTTAACGTCCTTAGTAAGAACTTTTTCTTCGTTAATAGTTGTCGTTAATTAATTATATTCCCGGCATGGGACGCTATATTTTGCCCCCCGCTAGTACATCGGTATGTCTACAGATTTACAACGCTAAAATCATGGCTTCGATTTCCCTTGGTGGACTCAGTAGATAGCCCGATGTGGCTTTGCTATAAGAAAAACACACTGTCGTTAATTAACAGATTTTATTACTGATACTAAGTGACTTCTAGACATGATCATATTTTAGGTGATATGATCAATTTATAATTTTTTCGCATTAGGGTGGACTAAATGAATATTTAACGTAAAGGTTTTTAAATCCTTCTCATATATTCATTTTATATTGATATATTACTCTTTTAGTTTTAATAATTTAGCATATTCCATACTGTATATCGAGCTTAGTGTTTTAATAACTTAGCATATTCCATACTGTATATCGAGCTCAGTGTTTTTAATCTACCCAATTTCTCTGGTACAGTGTATTTTGGATAAAGGTTTAACTATATTGGCGATAAACAACGATACTATAATATTTGTTTTCTAACTTGCTTTTCCTTCCAGTTAATTTCAGACTTTTCATTTTCTTCATTTCAACAGGCCTCATTACCAGAAACCCAAAGTACAAGACGCCCTTCCGAAGATAGCTTTGAAACTATCAAATTGATTAGTAACGGAGCTTATGGGTAACTTATTATTTTTAAGGCATTTGTATAATATATTCCTTTTTCTATGTGCACGAGCAGTATTTTTTTCCTTTTGGAATCAATCAAAGTACTTAGAGAATTAATAAGGCAAAAGATATATTGAAAATTTTATCTTTTCTTATCTACACGTATACATTGTCTTAAAACAAAGCTGTATATGTACAAATATACATATCTTTAACTCCACTAGCGCAGTGTATCTGGTTCGGCATAAAGAAACCAGGGAACGATTTGCAATGAAGAAGATCAACAAACAGAACCTCATTTTACGAAACCAGATAGAGCAAGCTTTTGCCGAAAGAGATATCATGAGTTTTACCGACAACCCATTCGTCGTTGGCATGTTTTGTACCTTCGAAACTAAGGTATATATATATTCATATACGGGGAAAAAGTTATGAGAATGTGATTAAAGTCACTAAAGCTAGTTTTGTTTCAAATGTTATCAAAACAGTATTCTTATTTCAAGTGGTGCCAGAATTTTGGAAAGTAGTTGTTTATTAGACGTTGTCGGGTTTTATTTTTGAAGCAGAAGGTTCTTATTTTGTGAAGCGGTTCAGCTTGTCCAACTAAGTTATAAAGAAAACGATCTTTATTCTCCAGATAATAATAAAAAACAATAGTTTGCCCACATTTTGCCATTGCGGCTTTATTAGGTGCAGTAATACATTATAGCTTCATCAGTATTTAGTAGTACAAGAACTCTTAAAGAAACTAGACGACAGTTCCATCATATACTTGGAAATTTCGTCTGCTTCAGATTTTATCGTGGAGCTACGGAAGGATTATATTCGCATATTCAATCATAATTTTGAGTTAATACACTTAGTTAAGACAGTTAGGAAAAAGTACCCATAGCCAACCTTTTGGTAACTCCTGTAGTTCCTAAAATGCAAATCGAGATTAGATTTACGGCAACGGGATGGAAACCACGAATTCTCAGTTTGAAAGTGCGAGAATGCCAATCACTGTTACTTAAACTCTTTATTTTCATCATTTTAAAATGTTTCCGTAAGAACAATATGATGCTCAGTATAACAGAATTTGAAAGATAATTTCATTAACGTTAGAGATATTTCAGTCGGATTTTTCTAATAATTCAAAAAACATATGAACAGATTGTTTTAAAATGTTTGTTTCTCTCTCTCTAGTAATCTCAATTACAATGAAACTCTGTAATAAGTCTTTATTTCGTGTGTTGAATTCAAAACTGATTAATATTTTTACAATAAAATTTTAAAATAAATTCAATGTTACTGTTTTTCCGTGTTTTTACATACGTGTTACGTATGACAATCTAAAATAACTAGAAATTTGAAGATATAAGTTAATTTGTATAAGATTTATGATATTTACCAACAAGATTGATACACATAATTTTATTTTTTAACACAAATGTTTTTTATATACAAAATAGTGTTATAACAATGGTTATTACTAACAGTTGTTACAAAGGATGTTTATATACAAGAGTTTTACAAATTATACTATCTGGTCTAGAATTGAATCTTTTATCGACGTTCGGGTTTACAACAAGCACATTAATTCTGAGTTGATATTGTCACACGTTGCTTAAGCCAACGCTGTCATTTTCTGGCTATCCTCACACCGCTGACTTATTACCGATGTAGATATTCAATGACTGCGGAGAAATACTAAAGTCCGAAGTAACCGACTGAAGTTGAACGGTTTGTAATGTTCGAAACCTATAAACGTTCCTGGTTAAATTCTGTAGCTTTCCAATTAATAGGCGTTAATCACAATTGTAGCTTCTGAGGCCTATAGCACACTGACTGTAGCTGATTAAAAAACTCTTCTGTTTTTTGGCGCGTTAGTTTGTATGGTTTAAGTGAATTCCTAGAACGCCCAGCAAAGTTTGAACACACTAGCATTTGCAGGTTTTCATGTTTGTGATGTCGATTATTTACTGTGGTTGCGGGCGATAACCACTAATGTGAAGCTGGTTCATATGGACAGACATCCCACGGGGTTGTGCACTTTGTGTTCAAAGGCGCGGAAAACCATTGACCATCTATTTTTCCACTGTTCGTTGGTACAGCCTTTGTGGTCCTATGTATATAAATTATTGGAGTTTTATTTTGGTTGTCCTCTATCTAACTGGGTATGGAGGAGATGCCAGTTAGTGGGATCACATCCTTCGTTACCTAGGAGATGCTGCAACATATTCCGTTTGCCTATCAGTTTGGCACGACAGGTTATATGTTCTGCTCGTTCAGTTTATTTAGCAAGCCATCGCGAAATTCATTTAATTTCCATGTTTAAAGTGCGTGTACGTAAACATATTTATCTCCATTACCATAGGTGTTTGTTACATAACTCATTAGGTGTTTTTTATTATACGTATTCTTATGTTGGTACCTTGGCAAACCAAGGTGCCCAAGGTTATTACTTGGGTACTTTATTAAGATAAGTTGTAATTTCTTTATTTGCATTGTCTTTTTAATTTTGTTGCCAATAACAAATCTATTGGTTTCTTGTTTTGATACGTAAACTGTATTATTTGAATAACTGCTGTTCAAAATTACATCTTTTATATATTTTTTGTTTCTAATTTATTAGCTTTGTGGTAATTTTCAGCATGATAATCTGTTGAGTTATTGATACATGATAATTTATTAACTTGTGTTTTAATTGTTGTATTTCTGTGTATACCCCCTCGTTGAGGTGGGATAAATAAGGAGAAAAAAAAACTAGCGTTTTCGTTAGCAAATTTAGAGCACTGGCGGGACTTGCGGAATATACATCCAATAATGTACGTCATATGCATAAAAGAGAAACTATACTGAAAGAAACGTAGGTATCAAAATAAACGTATAACGGTAAATATGTTACACGTGTCAGACCAAATTATTTATAACGTATTATATGTGAAGAGATTTATGACATTATGGTTTTATAATTAAGAGTTTGATCCCCGTGATGGAAATGACATAGATATCCTGGTATGTATCTTGCCCTTAAATAAAATAAGTGTCTTCATGTTTTTATATATCATTTTTATATAAATATTTCGTTGGTTATGTAACCAACTGATCTTTTATAAATCGTATACGCAAAAATTTACCTATCTTAAGCACGAAATTCATAGATCATAAAATAATTAAAAAACAAAACCATCAAAAGATTTGTAAAATTTTTCAGTAGCTTACATTAATTTTAAATCTTAAAAATACTTAAGAGCGAAAATATATGTAGAATGTTTCTGAGTTACAATATTAATTATGTAAATCAAATGTTTTTGTGTACATAAAAGTTGTGATTAAAAAACCCGTAATTGTCTCTTAAACTTAAAAACTTGTTTATTGTCGGATATAAAATTATAATATACATGATTTCGCCAGATTAGTGTCGCATCGTCAGATATAAAAACTACTCCTAGTTATTTTTATTTAAAACTTTTCCAACATGATACACTTTGACATTTTCCTAGCTGATTCACACTGAGATAAATTCTGTTGACAAGCGTTAAGAGTAACTTTAATTTTTTTTATCGAAACTAAGATAAATAATAGCTAATAATAAAAGCTAATAAAACATTCCTACTGTGCTATTTAAATTATTAATGCATGTTTTTCGCTATTTTCTGGTTCATAAACACTAGAAGTTATAGTTTGTTTTTATTTTGTTTGTAAGCATAAAATTCCTAGTTTCCAAAGTTTTACGTTAGTTTAGTGTAAAGTAACAAACTGATAAATGTGCGTAGTAATCTCTTAGAGCATTACAACATATTGATTAATAACAAAATAGAGAAAAGGAATAGAAAATAGATAATCAGGTAAGTAAATAGATATATGATTGATTGACTTAAACAATCACGGGGAGTGTGTTTTTCTTATAGTAAAGGCACATCGGGGTATCTATCTACTGAGTCTACCAAGAGGAATCAAACCCCCTGATTTTAGCGTTGTAAATCCGTAGGCTTACTGCTGTGCCAGCGGGTGTCATTCAGTGGGGCGATAGATAGCGTGTGGAAATAAGGAAAACAAATTTTTATAAGAAAATATCGAGTGTTCCAACATGCCTTTAATAGTCACTATTTCTTTTTGTAAGTAATTTCCCCAACATTTGTGTATCGTACATTTTTATTTGTGTAGTGAGTGTGTGTGTTTTTTTCTTATAGCAAAGCCGCATCAGGCTATCTGCTATGTCCATCGAGGGAAATCGAACCCCCGATTTTAGTATTTGTGTAGTATTATACCTTGATGCTTATATTTTTTATCCCAACATTTTAGAAACATCTGTGTATGGTGATGGAATACGTAGAAGGGGGAGATTGTGCTACTTTAGTGAAGAACATGGGGCCTCTACCTCTAGATATGGCGCGATTTTACTTTGCGGAAACGGTACTGGCAGTTGAATATCTCCATAGCTACGGCATTGTCCATAGGGATCTTAAGCCTGACAAGTATGTCAACTAGCCTCTCTCTGATAGCACTATAGCTTAGAAATTAAGGTATACCAAACACTTTATAGTGTTGCCATCTATTGAGTATTTTCTGTACAACTAAAGGTGTATGATAAAATATAGATGTTAGAACATTAAACGAATAATTATGACGTACTTTATATTGAGGTAGTGATATACAGTCCGGCAAATTTTGGTTCTCATTATAATTTGTTTAACACTGATACAATGTTTTTGACCAGTGTTTTAAATTAAATTAAAAAAAAATAGACGACTTGTAAAGTCGAGTTAAAATGATATGTGACAGAAAAAGCAACTCTTGAAACTATTGAATTTTGTGCGATTGAACTATCGAATACTATTATAAAATAAAGATGTCACTATAATTGTTTTAGAGTAATAGCATCCAATAATTAACGATGGTGTTTATAATTTTCAATTTATCTTAACACTAAGAATTCGCAGTATTTGAAATAAATTCTCACAATTTAGATAAGTTGATTGCTGTACGTTTGATTTTTGTTTCCAAATACACCATTCAGCATTAATAATTTTTATACTGGAACTATTTAAGGGATAAATCATAATTAGGATAATTTAGCATAACCTGATTCATTGTATGACAGCTAATCGTAGTGTAAAGAATTAACATGTGACTTTATTCTTGTATTGTTCATTTTCATAGAATAAAGGGAAAGCAATCCCTTAATATTTGTCTTTACACGTATTATTCACTGTTTCTATGACTGTTTTGAGTAGCACACATTGTTAGATATAATACAGTTTTAATATTTTCTCAAATTTTTTATGTGCTACTGTTTCAGTCTTCTTATCACAGCTATGGGTCACATAAAACTCACGGACTTTGGTCTCTCAAAAATTGGACTAATGAACTGTAAGTACATCTATATAATCTATTTAATATGTAAATATATTTCATTCAGTTTTTCATAAATAAGCGATCATTAAAATCATCCCTGATGCTGATTGAGACATCTTTCAAATAACCTGATAATATATTATGGGAAATTAAATGTATAATTTGAGAAAGTATTTCGGGGTAGGATACTTGTGTGTTTTTCTTATTGCAAAGCCACATCTGGAGATCTGTTACGTTCACCATAGAGGAGTCGATTAAGTGTAGTGTTGTAAAATAAAGACATTCCGCTGTCCCATGAGGGGACGGACGCAGGAGAGTTGTATAACATTACAAGCACATACAATTATAACTAACGTTCCGAACAAAATTAATTTCACACATGTAAAAAGTAATGTTGATAATTTTGATTGAATATTTTAAAAACCATGGGAGTTTACTAACATTCAGAGGAAAGCCACAAAATAAACACAAATACAACGTCTGAAAGATTTTTTCTGTGTGGATGGTAAATTCTCCACAGTGGATATTCTGTAAACACACTGGAAAGTTCTAGCTTTCTCTTCTGACCTTGCAAAATATAAATTAACAAAAATGTTTAAAGCATATCGTTTATTTCAGACTCATTGGTTTATTTAAAATTATAAGATTATTTGTAAAGGTACAATAAAAAAAGAAGATCTCTCAAGGTGATATTCGAAAGATTAATATCCTAGAATTCAAAGTTTGGAAAAGTAAAAAATTAAATGCTGAATAACGCTAATAAAACGCATTTTACAATGGAACAGCAAAACGTTTCTAGAATTCTTCAGATGTTTGAGCAATTATTATGAACACACTGAAAAATATTTTACGACAGATTTTACGAGTGTTTATCATAACACTGTACGTCTAATAGCTGGAAATTAACAGTTGGTTTTAAATGTATTGAATTTATTTACATATTATGTTATCAGATACAGTTTTCTTACTGATATAAAATGATTTTGGTTTTAACACGTTGTATTTATTTCTACCGATTAAATAATTGTGTATTAATTTCTAACGCGATGATAATTTATAAGGTTTTATCAACAGTGGCTACAAATCTTTACGAAGGATGTTTGGACCGAGATACTAAACTATTTAACGATAAACAAGTGATTGGAACACCAGAATACATTGCACCAGAGGTGATATTACGACAAGGATATGGTATGTAGAGCAATTCGAAAAAGATAAATTATTTGTAATTATGTTTAATGTTTGTTCAATTTGTTTCTATTATTTGAGGATTTGCAGAAGAAATTAACAAAGAACATCTAAACATTAATCAATAAATAAAGATTAATAATTATGTAATTAATAAGTTCAAAGTTATTTTATTTCAAACTAATTCAGTTAAATAGTTTATAGACCGATAAAAACGTTTTTAAAGTTATCCAAATAAAAAGCTGAAAAAACTTTTAGATCCTCAGTATAAGTTCTATTCGTCTTTGGTCTTTTTAAGATCTTGAAATAATATGACCCGATATCTTCATTATTCTCATCTAGGACGTGCTCAAATACACCTGACTTTTTAGGACAGTTTAAATTTGCATGTTATTTCACTCATGTCGACACGTTTCTTGTAGTAGAACTATAATATTACTTTAAACAATGTCAGGTAAAGTGGTAAATTACATTTCATGTTTTCAATAAAGTGTGGTATCTATGTCTGGAGAAATGATGAATGTTAGAACCCAGTTATAGAAATAGTCGAGCACGTGGATATATACACATTAGAAAGTATGTTTCGCAGTTGTTTTTAACATACATAAAATACTTAATGATATATGATAAAAGCATGAAAAGTGAAAAATATTCTAACGTCGTAAGTTGGTAGTTTAATACAGTTCAATTTGTTCACGTAGTCACAAAGTAATTGATCAATGAAATAAATAGAAAAACCGTAAATAAATATTGATGCTTTCAAATTCTTATTGTAAAAGTCATTGGTCCTTAAAATTTTATATTTATGTATATATATATGTGTGTGTGTAAGTTATGAAATTAAAATAAAGGCTGGTAATTTTTTTTAGATAAACTTCACATTTAAAATTTTCACAGCTAGAAAACTAGTATGTCTAGTAACACACGTGTACGATAATGCTGGTGTACAACTGTACATTTAATACGCTTATGTTTGCTAAATAAATCCTTCAGAAACTGAGGAAATGATCTTGACCCCTGAAGATGGTAAAATATCATCTAGATACTATTGATAATATAATGGTTTATAATACTTTGGACAATCTTCCAACAATTGTTTTTCATGAAAACAAAATAAAAATATTGGAACGAGAAGGAGTCAGTCTGGAACTCATGGCTGAACCATCAAACTAATCATTCAACTACAAATATTACATTTAGTTTCAAAATTTATTAACTTAAATATGTATTTTTGAAAGCTGTTTTCTTGTTTTGAATTAAGCATAATGGGTTGTCTGTGCGCTGCCCACCACGGGTATCGAAACCCGTATTTTAGGGTGTAAGTCCGTAGACATAACGCTGAGCCACTGGTGGGCATTTTGAAAGCAAACCTTGTTTGAAATGTCGTTTAAAATTAGATTTGCTCTTAAAGTTATTGTCTCTTTCAAATATATCTTGTTATATGCGGACTCCCTTCACATACTAATACACAAAACCTTTCTGTCAAACTTTAGGATTTGTATTTCACTAAAAAATTAAAAACTGTATTTCAAAGTATATTCCTTAAATGTAAACTTCTTTTAAAAAATATCAACTAATAAACCTGACAAAGTGTGATGATAAACTCTGTTATTTGAAACTATATAGGTTATTTATTGTTTCAAAAAAAGTTACTACCATAATAAATAACTGATTATAAGAAAAGGAAAAAAATACATATTAGAAAACAACAGCTACACATAATAATTAGCCATTTGTTAAAACCAAACGTAGAGTAACCAATAGGCATCTTTGGAAGGGCCATAAAAACCTCCAAATGGTTTTTTGATGAGGTAATTTCTGATTTATAGACTGAAGTAACGCATTATAAGTTTTTCTTATAAGATATTCTTGTAATTGTATTTTTACTAGTGCCATTAGGATTATGGTCAAACTTCACAAATGTGATTGAATCCCTTGTTGTCAATTTTAATTAGATATTTCATGTTACCCAAATTGACTGTGATATATCTTTTATAAAATTTAGAAATGACACCAGTGTTATTTTTGCTGATAGGTTTTATTGCAAATACCTATTCCTTACTTTGATTAAAAAGTTGGTAATTGGAGTAATAATAATTAGAACACGTTAGCTATTCCAGTTCTAATGGTGCTGAAATGAATAAAAACGTAGATCAAATTATTTACTTAGACAGTAGCTGTAAAAATTGTATAGAAGCGTATTATGTACACTTACGCATTCAGAAGAGCCCCATGGTTGAAAAGTAAGGGTGGGCTTCTCACACTAACATTCGAGATTCGTGGTGGGTACATCACAGGTTGTATATTATGTAGCTTTTGGCTAAACGATTAATAAACACAAATCATTCATAATTGGAATATTAATTATTAATAAAGATAGGGACCCGGTGTGGCCAGATGGGTTAAGGGGTTCAACTCGTAATCCGAGGGTCGCCAGTTCAAATCCCCACTGCACCAAACATGCTCGCCCTTCAAACCATGGGGCGTTATAATGTGACGGTCAAGCCCACTATTCGTAGGTGAAAGAGTAGCCTAAGAGTTGGCGGTGGGTGGTAATGACTAGCTGCTTTCCCTCTAGTCTTGCATTGCTGGATGAGGGACGGCTAGCGCAGATAGGCCTCGTATAGCTTTGCGAGAAATTCAAAAACAAAAAAACAAATAAAGATAGTTCTATCTATATTGGTTTCTCAACAATAATTGTCTCAATAGAGGGCGGAACAAAATGTTGGAGACACTGAAAAATACAATATATATGTAACTTTTATTTGGAAATATTCAACATCAATTTTTATACGTAAGTTTTATTTAGAACAATAGTAAAAAATGAACACATTTAATCATGTATACATATTATTTTTCCAATAGAAGAAGAATACAGATCCTTTAAACATCGTTCTTTATTCATACTTCTCAAGATGTTAACGTTTTTTTTTGTTGTTATTGAATTTCGCGCAATGTTGTTCGATGGTCGTCTTCACTAGTCGTCCCTGAGTTAGAAACCATAGACTAGAGGGAAGGCTCTCTTTGTGAACGAAAAATGGAATTCACTGTAACATTATAACATTATACTCAAAGGACAGGAATATTCAGTAAAGGGATTCGAACTTATGACCTACAAGTTGCGAATTGAGTACCCTAACCATCAGATCATACGAGACCTTATATTGTAATCGAACATTCTCTCAAAATAGGCTTCATGCCTGAAATAATTACTGATGAGAACGTCGTATCCAAACCTTATATGAAAATACATGTGAATGAAAAGTCTTCTGAGAAATGAGTTGCATACCAGTATCGAACGTTTACTTAAAGCGGTTGCTATGTCTAAACTTCAAGTGTTTATAAAAGTGTCGTTGAGAGCAAAGTTACACAAGAGGCTCTCTGAGTTGTGCCCAGTGCGAGTATGTATCGAAACCCAATTCATAGCATTATATGACTTCAGATGTAGGGCCAAGCCATAAAGTAGAACATGAAGTGAACGTAAACGTCAAAGGCCAAATGGTTTCAAAATCTGACACATTCACCTGGAAAAATTACAACATCCGAAACGTTCTTACAAAAACCACAATGTGACTGAAGAGACACGAAAGATACAGAGGACAAACTGAAGGACTGTTTTGGTATGGACACTTTTTAACACCACATTCTTTATCTTGTCCTTTAGGCATTTTTTTCGTTTTTTTTATTTTTGCTCAAAACTATACAAAGATTATACGCGCTAGTCGTCCATAATTAAGCAGAGTAAGACTAGAAGAAAGACAGCTAGTCATCATCATCCACCGCTAACTCTTAGGCTACTCTTTTACAAATGCATAGGGGGATTGATCGCACATTATAACATCCATATGGCTGAAAATGGCGAACATGTTTGATGTGGGGGGGATTCAAATCCGTGACCTTTAGATTACGAGTCGAGTGCCTTAACCATTTGATCATGCCGGGCCCTTCAGAAATTTTCAAGAATTAGAACAGTGTATAAAAATAGCACTTCAACCATACTGTGGATATGTCGAACGTAATGTAGTTGAAATACTATTATTATAAACAATTATAATTCTTGAAAATCCATAAAGGACTAAATAAAGAGTATAGTGTTAAAACATAATAGCAATTATACTAATGGTATGCCCTCTATTAAGAGACGAGCATTGAATCATGCATACATGTTATTATAGAAATGCTGATTAGTATGAATAACCGTTTTCATTACAACTTGTTTACTGATTTATAAATAATGATATTTCAGGTAAGCCAGTGGACTGGTGGTCTATGGGAATTATTTTATATGAATTTTGTATTGGATGTGTTCCTTTCTTTGGTGAAACCCCTGAGAAATTATTTTCACACGTTATGAATGGTAAATACATGTGTATATCTATAAGTCCTACCCTATAACGTCTCTTACGTTTCTGTTAGGTTTTATTTCTCTCTAATCAGTTTGTTATTCTCTGTTCTTTGTCTGTTATTCTAAGCGTTTTTCCTTGACTTACTTTCTTCATTTATTTACACCGGTTTAGTAAGTGTTAAAAATATGTAGATATAGTTAAATCTACATGTTTAATAAGCGTGTTAAAGTTCTTCAAGTTCGTTTTACTTTTATTTTTTCCCAGCTTGATAAACAAAATCTGTAAATCTGAGATGAATGTTTGCTATTGATTAGAGTATTGTAATCAGAAAAGTTATAAAGGGAAGATAAGAAAAAGAAACTAAGCAAAATAAAGTAATTACAGTCTCTCCAGAAACCAGAATTAGTTAACAGAAACTTGCGTCTTTATAGAAATGTACACACCTTTTTTTGTCAACAAAATTACCACAGTTTTGTTAAAATTAATTCTGACTTTGGGTAGCAAGTCTAGTGTTAACGTTATAGTGATTTACACTTTAATTTGGGTAATCTTTTTTTATTTTTCAATTAACCCGCAATATTAACAGAGTGCACGGTAAAAATTAGTAGAGAAAATGGAGATAAAAATCTTGCAGGGAGAATCAGTTGTATATCATTATTTTTCTAGATTCTTTTCAATTTATTTACGTTCTTCTTTGAAAAGTAAGAATTTCATTTTGGCTTTCAATATAAGACTTATATTTTTGTTGTTTCCTAGATGAAGTTGAATGGCCGGATGAGGTAGACTGGATTGTTCCGGATGATGCTAAAGACCTCATCACTCACCTTCTACGTCAACATCCTATTGATCGTCTAGGGACTGGAGGCGCCCATGAAGTTAAAGAGCATCTTTTCTTCATTGGCATGGACTGGGAATCTCTTCTTCGTCAGAAAGCAGAGTTTGTGCCTCAGCTTAGCCATGAGGAAGACACGAGTTACTTTGATAGTAAGCTGAACGCTTGTGACAATATCCGTTAAAAAAATAAATTATCCATACTCATATAAAGTTTTATGCACGTGAGATGTTATGTTCTGTGTTGGTCGCGATTATAGTAATGTTTTTAACTACTCATGTGAGATGGTTCTTTCTGTTAGTCAAAATTATAATTCTTCATTTTTTAACTACTTAATGTCTACACATATATAGCAGGTTTAGTAAAAAAATTGTGAAATCATTGAAATTATGATATATGTGTAAAATTGTCTATCTTCTTTTTTGTGTGTGTGTTTTTCTTATAACAAAGCCACATCGGGATATCTGCTGAGCCCACCGAGGGAAATCGAAGCCCTGATTTTTGCGTTGTAAATCCAGACTTATTGCTGTACTAACGGAGGGCCTTCTTTTGTCAGCATGCTGATATAAATATGTATATATTTACAAATAGGTTTCAAAATAAATGAGGAATAATTACACTGCACAACAATTTTTTAAAAAGTTTTGCTTCCAGAAAAGTTTTTGCTGATTGTGACAGGTACCTAGTGGGTATGCACAAATATAGTTTTGTTTTTGTTTCATCACGTAGGAACTATGAGAAATAGACAGTTAGCTGTTTACCGGCAATAACGTATCTACTTGCGTTTATGTTTCTGATACGCTATTAAGTTCAACATAATTAAAAGTGTTTTGCTCCTGATTTTCATTTGTATTCACTGTCCGGTGCATCACGTTGTAGTGTCCAAAAGCAGTCAGCAAGCATTGACGGATTCCTGTTGCCCTGATATTGTTTTTCCATTGTAGCAATGTTCTGATGAAACTGAAGATTTCGATGAAACGGTACATGATAGGCAAGTTTGGATGTGATTTTTGCGATCAGCAGCCAAAAGTCTTTTAGGAACACCCAACACTGTTCAAGAAGCAAAACCTTTGTTTTGCAGTGTTATCCATAGTTTACAAAATGCAATATTTAATTTAATACTATGTTTAGTATTCTTCCGATGTGAAAATTATTTAAAAAACAACTTTCTCATGAAATGAAATTCTTAGACTTTTGTTTCTCTTTATCTTTAGAATTTTGAAAAATTTTAAACAAGCAATAATCTATAAACTGGGGTTTTGGACTAGATAGTTAATAAACTCGTTCTCTTAAATTGTAAGCACAATAAGCTCGGTCCATACAGGAAATGGTTGTCGATACTAGTTATGGAAACTGTATGAATAGAAACATAAACCAGTCAGAATGACACACTTACTTCATGTGTAAAACCTTCGCCAAGACCAGATATGGCATGGTTGCTAGAGAGATTTACTCGCAATCTGTAATTCGCGGGTTCTAATTTCTTCACTGAACATGCTCATCCTTTCAGCTGTGGATGCGTTATAATTTTATGATCAATCCCACTTTTCGTTGATAAAGAGTAGTCTTAGAGCTGGTAGCGTATGGTATTGATTGGTTTTTTTTCCTCTACCCTCTTACCTCAAATTAGAAACGATTAACACAAAAAGCCCTTGTGTAGATTTGCACAAAATTATAAAAAGAACCAAAACGTTTTTTCAGATGAATATTCTGAATGTTGGCACATACGAGATTTTCCTAACCTTTATTTTGTAACAGAAATAGTGTTTTGTGGAATAATTTTCATGAATAGGCAAAAAACGTTTGTGTTTTTCCTACACATTTAGAAAAAAAACAACATGTTCACAAGAAACCGTGTCATAAAACACAATATCAGATAAATACCTCTACCTTGAAACTAGAAAATAAAAGTAGACAATTAAAAAATTGGTATTATAAAATTTTGATTGTAGAAAACCTGAGGAGGATACTGTGAAATTGATAAAAACTTACTATATTCTTTCTAATGCATACTATGACATCATATACAAATATACTATAGGTTTTTGGGGGCCTTGCATGGCTACGTGGGTTCAACTCGTAATCCGAGGGTCGAGTTCGAATCCACGTCACATCAAACATGCTCACCCTTTTAGTCGCTGTAGCGTTATAATGCGACGGTCAGTCCTACTATTTGTTGGTAAAAGAGTAGGTCAAGAGTTGGCGGTGGGTGGTGATGACAGCTGCCGTCCCTCTAATCTTACACTGCGAAATTAGGGGCAGATAGCCGTCGTGTAGCTTTGCGCGAAATTAAAAGAAAATGTTTTTGCTTTACTTCTGCGAATGACCACAGTTTACTAAACATTTTCAAAGCGTGTTAAATATGACCTCGAAAATGAATTAAATTCGTCACTTTTGAAATATTTTTGTGATATATATTTGGTATAATTTAAAACAAACAATATACTACGAATAACTAAAGCCAAATCGATATTGCTACAATAAAGAAGTAATTTCTTTTAACATTTCATCTTAAGATAACAGAAACATTTCTTTTCAGAAGAACAAAAATTTGTCTATTACTATTATAGCAAGAGCTGAAAGATACAACCATGAAATGGAAGAGTCAGAAGAGATGGATGACGTTGATGACAGTTCGCTATTCAGTAGCTTCTCTTCCTGCTCTCCACAGTTCATGAGGGTCTACTCATGTGTAGACGAGTTGGATGAAGAAAATCTTTTAAGGGTAAGTTACTCTTGTATGGATCATTATTTTACTTAAAGTATCGAATTGTTGAATTAAGCTAATCTGTTAAGACTTGCGTGTAAATGATCAATAGTTTTATGTGATTTGAATTAAAATTGTCTTTTGGTGCCTCATCCAGTTGTTTAAAAGACATAACAGATAAATCTTAACTGATGACAAACGGTGTGAATTATCGACCTACTTGAGTTTTTTTTATGAAAGTAAAATGAAACGTTGTCACTCAACAAACTTTTTCAAGCAATAGCCACTCATTTAAAATTAACTTATTTGTAAATCAGTTTCGTGTATGGAGTTGGTATACAGATATATAATGTACTGGGAGTCATTTACTCTTGTGCAATTATTATAAATCTTA
The DNA here is from genome assembly GCA_011833715.1 of Carcinoscorpius rotundicauda. NCBI lineage: Eukaryota > Metazoa > Arthropoda > Merostomata > Xiphosura > Limulidae > Carcinoscorpius > Carcinoscorpius rotundicauda. The sequence continues at coordinate 109,720,064 of CM022393.1, forward strand.
AACAAGAAAGAAATTGATTAAGATAACTTACTAAGAGTCAGTTACTCATGTGTAATTATTTAAGTATGGAATACTTGGGTTAAAACTAAAATTTGTTATTGTGAGTTATGGAGTAACAAAGTAACAAGGATCAATATCTAGGATTCAGTAACACTCTAAACAAAATAACGATTCTAGAAAGGGTGGAAAAAGTCTTCGCTGAAGCTGGTCCAAAACATGGACCGAATTCTGATGAAGACACCAATATCTGTCAGTTGTAATCTATTCATATTTAAATTATCATTACTGTCCTATCAAAATCTCTAATTAAAATGTGACGGGCAGTACATGTTCTGATCCACTTCATATGCATTATATTCGAAATGTAGACCATATATTTGTTTACTTCTAACGTAAGAAATGAATATACATGTTAACAAGTGTTCTGATTATATCAAAGATATAGTTTTATTTAGACATTTAAATATTGTTTGTCTTGGTACTATAGTTAGCTAGGCAAGAAAGAGCCCTTAAAACTGGAAGTAACACAGAGTTAAATCAGACTGAGAACATTGAAACAGAATGTTCTTCTGAGAAGTATGGTGAAGCTGGTAACACGAAAAGTATCTCAACGTCTGATTTGTAAGTATTAACTAACTCCTCTTATACTGTGTCTACAGGTAGACAATTATGTTGCATGTTGTGTGAGTACATTTTGAGACATTTTTTTTAATTTAGGTTCAGACTAGACTGAAGCCTTATAACGCTAAAAATGGCTTTTGATATCTGTGGCAAGCTCAGTACAAATAGTCCATTCTATAACTTTGTCGTTCGTTATAAACAGATCAATAAAACCTCGTGAATCGTATATATTTTATTCACTGTTGTTCTAGCTTTACGTTTCAAGTTTATAGATGTCGCTCATAAATAATTACACACAATGAGAACGTAATTCAGCTGCTACATGGCTTATTAAATTTACAACAAAATTTCACCCGTTCTCTAGGTTAACATTTGTAGTTAATCATATTTAAAATGTTATAATCAAGATTAAACCTCTAGATAAAAGCGTGTTTGTTTTGAATTACGCATGAAGCTACACGAGAATTATCTGAATTAACAAATCCCTAATTTAGCAGCGTAAACCCAGAGAAAGGCAGACAGTAATCACCACCCACCTTTCAGCTCTTGGGTCACTCTTTCACTAACGAATAGTGGGATTTACTACTACTTTATAACATCTTTACAGCTGAAAGGGCAAGCATGATGGGATTGATAGGGATTCAAAACTGCGACCCTTAAATTGTGAAACGAGCGTTCTGACCACATGGCCATGCCAGGCCACCCCTGGGGGTTGTAAGATTTTCGAAACTTTTATATCTTTATTAATGTACTACGAGATTTTCCTTTAAATAGGAAATTATTCAGTTGTTTCTATGAAACTCGTATAAAGTGTTTACGCTTTACGAGTAAAACTAAATGAAATTTAGATTTCTATATCATATTATTATTATAATAGGATTTTACAAAACACATTCTAACCGTAAGAAGTCGGTAATCCTATTAATTGTTACTATAGTTCTAAAAATAGCAACATGGAAAGAACGAACTTTATTCATTTTATCAAAATTGGATCGATATGATAAGAACACAATAAACTTTAAAAATATAATATGATTTAAGGATTTTCTCTCCTGATTCTTTTTTCCATTTTTTAACTGCATGAGCTATGAAACTGAAGAGAGAGAAACGTACGTATCAGAGTCTTTGTATTGTGAGAGTAATATGATACAATTAAGTCTTTAACTTGATCTTTAAACAACAAGAACAAACAAACTAAAACGTTACTGATGTTGATGATGGAAAAATAATTCCTTATTTAAGCTTTATTTATCTATACTAGCAAAAAGCGTGATGGCTTATTCGCTAAAATCAAAGTTCGATAGCTGAAGTAGGCACAGCGCAGATATCCAAATGTGTAACTTTGCACTTAAAAACGGAGAGGCATTCAAACAAACACCAACGGGTTTTTATTAATCTTTAACTCACCACACTGTAACCTAAATTAAGTATTTGAATAACTTTATTACATTTAGTCGAATTCATTATTTGATATTATACAGTGGATCAACTGTTTAATGATTATATATATGTTACAGAGTTCTCTTACATGTCATCCCAAAGTGAAATTGAAAAGTAAGCTGTGATGTAGAGGTCTAACGCATAATTTCATTGGCCGTACCACAGCTACTGTGTACTGCAATTTCGCCTTAACGTAACAAATTGTGTCAGCAGATCAAAGAAATGCACTTGGTGATGTTATGATAGTGAAGTGTACATAATATTTATTGGTTTTAAGTTATTTTAAATTCAACATATAATAACTTAATTTAATTACATGATTAATATTATGACATCTCCACTTACTTATTATTCAATATTATACAGTGGACTAACTGTTTAATAATTGTATACAATTTACCGTTATAAGAGGCGTAACCGTATTTCTTTGGTTTGGTGATCAGACTGTGCTGATGAGCTTTGGATTGGTAGGTGACTGCAATCTGTAGTAGAGGGTGTGGCTAATCAAAAAATGCATCAGATTCATCTGAAAAAGAAAAGAAGTCTCTAATATGTATATACACATAAATATACAAGCACACAAACAAATGAATAACATTTTATTAAATACTAATGGACCTGACATGGCAAAGTGGTTAGGGCGCTTGACTCATAATCTGATGGTCACGGATTCGAATCCTCGTTACACCAAATACGACGTGGGGGTGTTATAATGTAATAGTCAAATCCCACTATTCATTGGTAAAAAGAGTAGCTAAGAGTTGGCGGTAGGTGGTGATGACTAGCTGCCTAGTCTTATACTGCTAAATTGTAAATGACAAAAACAAATAAACTAAGCACTAATAATTTCATCTGTTAGTGTTTGTTTCTTGCAATTTTTGGTCTTTAAAGCATACTCAGAATGAAGTTTTGTATATTTCGTTTTAGTAATAGGTAAAGTTTATATTTTTAATGACTCTTAGGAGGTCATAACGTTTATTTACCTAACATAAAATATTTCAGCATTTAACTTTTCTTGGAAAACAAATAAATTACTTTGATTTATTCTTATAGTTTTACATGCTAAAATATTGCTCAGTGAAATATATCAATAGAACCATTACATACATGGAAGGATAAATACTTTTTAACTGAAGTTATCCTTCAAATAATAATGATTATATTATAAAAATAAATTAGTTACACGAGAAACCAAGTGACAAATGTATTAAGTCGGATCTGAGTTATTAGTTTGTCGGACAGAAAATCCAAATACACACGGTTCGGTTTAAGTTCCGTTGCGGCACAAGTAGTCGAGCTCCGCGGTTTGAGGCCGTGATAGCGTTAGAAGTAACGTTCGAATCACAGTGATCGATTAATTTAGCTCAAACGAGTGATGTATGCTGTTGATTAGCTGATTTACATTTTGTTTATCCGTTCCAAATTACGGACGGCTAGCACAGTAAGCCGTTGTATAGCCTATTGCTAGTATCGGAGATAGTAGACCAAACACATTTATATTTTACTTTTCAAGAAAGGTAACATATTAGAAGTAAATTTAAGCTTTTAGACAGAACATAAGCCTTTATACTAAAATATACACAGTTTGCTTTGATATTGAAATATATGCACTAATATTAATTTATCAACTAATTTTATCTTTCTGTTTGTTGTTGGGGTTTTTTTTTTAAATAATTTGATAAACAGTTGTACTTTAATTGTTAAAACATTACGTTTTATGTTTAACGGAAGCATTTATTATCCATAAGCACAAAACAAGTAGAGTCTTTAGGGCCTTAAGCTCTTCACAATGCCCGGAGAACACACTAAGTTATGATGTGTATCGCCTTTGGTCTGTTGTTTCTTCCTCTCAGTAATTAATATAAAACTCTACAATAAGCTTGACAGTTTTGTCACAATAAGTAGAAAAACTGTAGGTTTGTTTGTTTTAAAGTCTGGACATTTAACTCCAATTATGAGAAATACTATTTTATAACTGTGTTTAATACTCCAAAGAAATGATTCACGAAAGTTAAGAACAATTTCAATGTAGAGTAAAGTTGATAAAATTGAATTGAACCAATGATATCTAATTCGGTGGTTGGGTGTAGTTATAGTGCATTATGATGATATAAAAATGTTCTTCAGTATCAGGCATCAGAGAATTTTATTAAGTATTTGTTTTAGATCAAAGCTAAATTGAGTTATTTGCTGTGTTCTCCGCGGGGTTTGGTTTGTTTTGAATTTTGTGCAAAGCTACAAAGGGCTACCTGTGCTAGCCGTTCCTAATTTTGCATTGTAAGACTAAAGGGAAGGAAACTAATCATCACCACCCACCGCCAACTCTTGGGCTACTCTTTTACCAACGAATAGTAGGATTGAACGTCACATTATAAAGCCCCACACAGCTGAAAGGGCAAGCAAGTTTAGCGTGACGGAGATTCGAACCCGCGACTCTCAGATTACGAGCTGAGTGCCTTAACCACCTGGCCATGCCGGGCCCTCAACGTGGGGAATCTAAACTCGGATTTTATTTTTTTTATTTATTAAACTTGCCTCTGATCCACAGGCGGACTTTTAGTAAGTTATTTTAAGAACAATGTTTTATTATTTTATTTTAGTTTTTGCAAATACAAAACCAACGTAGAGTATAAGAAAACGTTAGTCTTCTAAATGTATAATATTAAAAAACAAACTTTGTGTAATTTTTTTATCAACCAAACAGTCTCGCTAACATTATGATTCTAACATTCGTCCCACTCATTTTTATGAAGTAAAGATCTTGAGTTTGAAATCTTGAAACATTTCCAACAATAAGTGTACAACTAATGATTTCCCCTAGTGGCGCAACAATAAGTCTGCGGGCTTATAGGCTAGAAACCGAGTTTCAATACGCGTAATGTGCAGAGCATAGATAGCCCTTTGTGGAGTGGAGCTTTATGCTTAATAAGAAACAAGAAACTAATGATGCCCCCTAGTGAATCAGCAGTAAGTTTTCAGACTTATAATGCTACAAATCAGATTTCGATAACCGTGGTGGCCACAACACATATAATACAGCTTTTTTCTTGACAAACAACAGCAACTTTGTTTTATTTTAAGAAAATAACAAATTAATCTTTGAACTTTTCATAAGATATAGTAATAAATATTTTTCCGACTTTTTGTCGACCATAGTTTTATTATAGACTTCCATGAAGACGTTAAGCTTGGACTTAATTTATTCTTTTAAATTCGTCTAAATTAAAGGAATTTGCTGAACGTCGTCCACCCCACTGTTATGACACGTGGTTTAACTTGTACCTACAGTGTCTAACTGATTTTTTTATGGGTCGTTAGAAATAAGGGCCGATTAAAATGTCGTTTTTTATGGCAAGAAACGCCGAAGCCGGTCAGTTAAGCAACGAATTTAATAGACAAATTTAGATTACAATTATTAGGCCTTACGAATGTCAAGTTGCCTTTGAAACAATTAATTTTGGACCTTATGATGCATCAGTTCTTCTGAACAATGAGTGAAAAGTTATTTCAAATAACATAAATAATAATACAATATAAAAATTGTATTATTAATTCATTCTCAAATTCTGGTTTATAAAAAGTCATTCGTATGAAATTAATAGAAATTACACATGAATAGCTTAATCTAGTTTACGCCAGAAAAATAATTCTATCTGCAATTTTATACTACATGTCGCGTCTTACCTACAACTGTATCTGCCATATCCCAGTCGACTTTTCGAATCCAGATATTTAAGGAAAAACATCTTTAGTACCTGATAAGTTTGTTTGATTTGCTTTGAATTTTGCGCGAAGTTACTCGAGGGCTATCTGCGTTAGCCGTCCCTAATTTAGCAGTGTAAGACTAGAGGGAAGGCAGCTAGTCAACACCACCCACCGCCAACTCTTTAGCTATTCTTTTACCAATGAATAGAGGGATTGACCTTCATATTATTACACCCCTGTGGTTGAAAGGACGAGGATGTTTGGAGTGACGGGGATTCGAACCCGCGACCCTCAGATTATGAGTCGAGTGCCTTAATCATCTGGCCATGCCAGATAGTAAAATCAACATACTGTGAATGATATATTGTTACACATACTTGTTTTACTTTCATCTCGTGTGTTTAAACTTGTATTAATGATATTATTTATATTTGAAATATTATTTTCATGTTGTGTGAACATCATACAAAGAAGTGATATGTTTAAAGTAAAATGCAAACACATTTCGAAGTTATACATTTGTAACACCTTAGTATATAATAAGCAAAGCAGTTGCGAGTTCTTTGTCACGGACCAACATCTGATACTTTTATATCTTATTATTGCTCTGTAATTTCATTTGGTGATTATAAAAAAAGCTTAACATTTAATGAAAAATAATGATTGAAAAGGTTTCGAATAATATTTTTGACAACATAGGTTTCTTTAAAAAAAGTACCATCTCTTCTATTTTATAATTCATCGTTCCTAAAAAAAACAACAACTAGTAGACGCTATTTTGCAACATTTTGTACAAAGCAAGCAAGAAAAGTGCAACTGCTATCGTAAACTGGATACGCACTCGAAATCCAACTACACCCATCTTAAGGTGTGCTTTTAGAAGATTATTTTGTTTGATGATTTTAGTCATGTTTTAAGGGTAGTTTTTGCAGAGAAGATAGTATTGGTAGACGATGCTTCTGTTTAGACTCAAAGGCTTTCGTCTTTGAGAATGTTAGCGATGTAGTTCCCATGGGTAAGCATTTATAAGTTGTAATGAAGTTTTCATGCTTTTGCAAAGAGAATATGAAGTCCACCACTAGGCGGCTACCCACAATAAAAAAGAAATACCTACAAGACAGGAAATAGTCTGATATAACTCACCGATTGTCGAATGTACGTAATGCTAGAAATGAAGCTGGCAACTTCGCTATACCGAGAGGATGTAAAGGTGGAATCTAATGAAGGATTCGGAAGTGTTTTGTTTTTTAGATCTTCCGCCGGCAGATATTGCCTTATTCCATTCTCCTATATTGCCTTATTCCATTCTCCTCAAATTGTAGACGTCTAATAAATTTTTCATTCGTTTGTAATCAGTGTATTTAAACTTCGTGGATATTTGACTTAAATAAGTTATCGATTCCTGATTTGTTTACGGAATTTCCCGTTAAGTTACTCAAGAATCATCTGCGTTAGGCGTCTTTATTGTAGAAGTAATAGACTAAGGGGTAGGCGGATAGTCAGCACCATCTACCGCCAATTCTTGGGATACACTTTTGCAAATAAAAATGGAATTAACTGTAACATTATCACGTACCCACAGTTGAAAGAATGGAAATTGTCAGTTGTAGTATTCGAACTTACGACCACCGATTTGCTAGCTGAGTGCCCCTAATAGTTAGGCTATGCCAGGTCAATCTTGGGTTGAGGGATTCTTGTTTGTTCTTACTCAAGTTTATGTTTTGTCTGACGCTCGTGGGAATGGCGTAGGTAAGATCATTAAAAATATAATTATCTTGAAGCATTTCTATTGGTGAACTCTTGGCAGCTACTACGTTCAATATTAAATCAATAAAAAACTGAAAATAATACTCTGTTCTTGTTTTTTCTTGCTAAGCACATCAAAACACAGGTTTCTCTTTTATTTTCAGAAATTTTAGTCTGGTTTCCTCACAATGGCCACCGGCCAACAGACAGAATGAATCAAAAAACACAGCCACTCAGGTGAATGAAGATAAAGCCTATAGAAAAGAATTAACACCTCAGTTTTCAGCGAATACAGGAAAATATGTTCAAGGCCTTCTGGCTTCATCTATTGACTACAAGCCTTCACCTCTCCAGCCCCCAGGTGGTGCAACTCTTATTGCGCGAGATTGGATAAAACTAAGGAAAGATGCTTACCAACTTGAAACCTTTCTAAACATTCCAATCCCGTCATCCCCTGCGTCACCGTTTGGATTTCAACAGAAAGAACGTTTGGTAACAAAGTCAGCTTCGGCTTCTGGTTTATCATTAATAATACCAGCAGGTGATTACATGTTTACCAGATTATGTAGAATTATTTTTTTTACTTTAATATGCTAAGACGTTTTTGTGCGCAGTAAATGAATTTACGGGTTGTTACTTCTGTCAAGTCTGATGTAGTGAGGGAAATGCATTAGAAAAGAAATCACTTCTTGTGTATTGTTTATTTTAGAGTTAAGTGATGTGACAAATTCCTTAACAAACTGTTGATAAAAATGGAAAAGTTATCAGAGGTGTTGATAAAAAATAATTATTGTTGAAGTTGTATGAAATTGATACATTTTGTTAAATTTCATTCAAACCGGACACTTGAAGCATCTGTAATTTTTCAACATAATCTCAAGTTAAATTGTAATTTTGTATTTGTTCTTATCATTCGTAGGTGGAATTGTATCTCAACCTGTAATATCTTCTTCAGGAAGTTCCAGTACAAATTCTAGGGATACTTCACCCAATATAGAAGCGAGTTCTTTAGTTCCGCATCTCAAACCTCCTATCATAATCCGCAAAGGACCTCGTGGATTTGGTTTCACAGCTCGAGCAATTAGAGTGTACTTTGGTGATTCTGATGTATACACTATTCAGCATTTGGTATCGGTAAGCTAGTTTTCCCCATAAAAGTATATTGTAATTCGAAGTTAAAATAGTACAGTCTGTGAAACGGTGCAGTTCGTGTTTGTTGATACGTTATGCTGGTTGGTGACACTGGGTGTACTATGTTATTATGATTTCGTTGCTGAGGGCACGGTTTTAAGCAACATACATTTTCTGTGACTAGCTAGAATTAGATATTTATTTCAAATTAATATGTGTTAGATCTGAGCAGTATTACTACGATGTTGTAGAAAAGGGGACACTCTTTTGTTTGGCCTAGGTTTTACCACGAGCTGATGGTAATTTCTTATTCCATATCAGTATTACTACATATTTGTTGTCGTTAACTTGTAGTAATTTCTCATACCACATGAGTACGATATACGCATTAAAAGTCAATGTTTAGTACCATATATGTCTATTGTAACCAGTTGTTTAACGATCTCCTACACCGCATTAGAATGACATAATTAAAATGGAATCTGACATAAAATTTATTATCAGTAGTTGTAGTCATTGTTCAACGTTTTATAGTTTTGTATTAGAAGATACCTGGAACTTCTACTTATGAAACACATCTCGTGTATGCTAATAATTAATTTTTCGCCATTGATGTAATGTAGTCGTCCTATAATACAGACATCTTATTTCTAACAAATGGCAGCTATGTGACATTTATACTGCCACTAGCAGATGGTTTTCTGTTTTACTGCAATAATTACGTAATTTTCAAAATATATAATGAGAGTTTCTGTGTTAGTTGCAAAAATATTATCGTTATACTTGTCACACAGATATGGTATTTTATTCTTACATTTATGGATTATCTTAAAAGTTACTAACATCAAGTGTGTTTAAGATGCTTTGTGTTCTGTAATATTCTTAGATCTATAGATTAGCTCTGATGTCTGTATACTCACCGATTAACGTAGAAAACAGTTCTTTTGGGCTATAGATTGAAAATGACAGTTTGAAACAAACGTGATAGTGTCAGGGAAGTTATACAGTTGTGATATTATTGTTTACTACAATGTGAAACAGTTTATCTTGAATAGCAATTTATTACTTAACCAGAAAATAAATCTCTTTAACTGAAAATTATTGTTTTTAGGCAGTTAATAACACTGGACCAGCCTTCGAGTCACAATTGAAACCTGGTGACCTGATAACCCACATAAATGGAGAACCTCTCCAGGGACTGGTCCATCACCAAGTACTGCAGCTAATCTTGTCTGGGGGAAACCGCATAACTATCCACACGACACCACTGGAGAGCACTACCATAAAATCTGGAGGCCGTAAAAGGCATCCGTCTTCCATTAAGATGGTCCGTTGTCCAGTTACACGGAAGCGTTATGGTCAAGGAAAGAGAGAAGCACAATCTGACCGAAAACGACGAACCACTCTTCTTAGAAAGTTAAGTAACAAACGAGCTAGCGCCAATTTGCAACATTTGGTGTCCGTGTCGTCTCCTGTGTTGACTACTAGTCATAGTTTGCATTCATTAAGTAGAGGAGGCGAGGTTGTCTCTGGATCCCCTAAACGTAAAGGTCCACGATCTCCGATGTTTAACAGATTGCGTTTAATATCTGAGTCTTCCTGCTCTACAGAAAACTCCTCTGGGAGCAATTCTTCCAGTTCTAGTGTTCCAGGTTCTCCAATAGGTACTGCTAAGTTCCAGCGACCAAGCTCTCTGCATGGCCTTAAACACAAGTTAATTCAGAATTTCTGTTCTCCTCGTCGTAAGTCAGTAGAACATTTGCCACTCTCTCCCTTAGTTCGCACTCTTACGCCCTCCCCTCTACGCTCAACTTCTCCTTTAGCTTTTCTCTTGACCCATTACCCTGTGTCTTCATCGCACAAGATTTCTTCTACACTAACACCTACAAGTGTTGATGAAAAGATTTTCATGCGACCGAAGAATGCTGAGCCTTGTTGTTCTCGTCTTCTTAAGCGCGTTTTACCTCCGGATCGACTGTGTTGTAAGTCTTCTGAAGCTAAGTTCAAACAAGAAAAAGCTGAACTTTCGTCACTACCCGTCACAAGTTCTCATGACTGTTCTATACCCAAAACTACTGAAACTCCTTCTTCCTTTTCTTCAAAGAAGGAATCCATATCAAAAACTGTTAAATCCGAAGTGACCAGGGCTGAAATGGATGACAGTTACTTAAAATATTATTGCGGCTTGCAACATGATGAAATCTCTAGAGCTGATTTTTCATTTCGTCATTCGGAAGTTCCTGGCAGTCATGGACTTTTCAGTGCCGTCCGTCAGATGAATAGGGATACTCACCAGCCTTGTAGCTTTAACTCAAAACTTAAAACAGTGGATCAAAAAAGTGCAATTTTTTCTGAAACTGGAAAAGAACCATCGGCATCTCAGGTAATGAAAAATTCATCAGTCCGTGACTTTAAAGACGGAAGATCAGGAATTCAAAATCATTCGCTTTCTGTGATTATTGAAGACGTCAGCCTGCAATCTGATAATACTCATCAAAGTAAGGAAGATGAACAGTTGAAGGTACCATTTACCAGCGTAACCATGTCCTCGTCCACAACTTCACAAGCCTTTGATCAGAAATTGGTTATAAAACAAAAATTAACAAATTCGTCAGTTCCACTTAATATACCAACAAATAAGCTGTCAGTAAAAACACACACTAAAGAGGAATCTTCACTTCCGCCTCTCACAGTCGGTATCCAAAACATAACAATTCGTTCAATGAAAAGTAAAACGCCTTCTACGGCCAAATCAATAAATACAACAGAAGGCGTTTCAAAACCATTATGTAAAACGCAAAATACAAATTAAATTATATTGATCCAAAACTATTAAAGTATGTATATATATATATATATAATTCGTTCATCATTTATAAAATGTTTGCTTTCAAATACTAAATTGTTTTTTTAAGGACTATTCGAACTTTTAATTTATTTCTCGAGAAATAAATTTACATTTTCCAGGAGTTTTGCTGCAAAATGAACTAAATCTGTTGTCGATCACCAGGTCAAAGGTACGTTTACGAACTTACAAAACTAAACTTCGGGGTTCTATTCTCCATTGTGTAATTTTGCGATAAAACAAACATCCAGCCAGTCTCTTTTGTTTTAACTGTTTCGACTTCTACAAAAGCGGCATAAATAAAACAATAAAAAGTTTTCCTTTCCGTATTATTTCGCACTGGAAGCTTTTCTTCTTCTTGATTCACTCTTCATTTTCCAACCATTTGAGATCTTTCAATTTCTGTCAGTAATGACACTATACATGGTTAAACACATCTTGTAATGACTAACTTATGATGATGTACCTTCTGTATTCGGAGAAGAAACAGTATTGATATCAATAACAATTATTTGTACACTTAAAAATTTACTTTAGTGTGGTGATACGTCCAGAAAAGTAATATTCTTCATTTATATTATTTGTCCGAAATACAATACTTATGTGATGAAAGATACTTGTAACAGAAATGGCGTTTTCCTTTACAATGCAATGGCTTGGACAGTTATATTTTTGGAAAAAAATGTACAGTAAGATATGACTAAAATATACTCTAGAAAGCAACTGAAAAAATCCCAGCGAATAGTAGGGTTTGGCTGATAGATGTAATATGATCGAAGTTGTGGTAAATTATTATAATCGTATGTAGTTCCACAGACTGAATCACTACTTCTAATATTGATTAACGAAAGCTTTAGTCCAAATCTCGGATACAAATTATTGTAACAAACAATAATGACTGTGGAAAAGAGTACCTTACTATCCTGATTGTCTGAAAAGTAAGTTAAAATAATAATAATAAAGCAGTAATTATACATTAAAATGTAAGTTTAAAATTTATCGTTTTCAACGATTAAAATTAAAATGTTATTTTCCTTTTCAAACCTGACTAATTAGGATTAATATAAAAGACTTAATGAGGTCAAGTTAAAAAAGAAGACAACAGTTCTACTGCCAAAACATTTCCATTACTTTAACAACTTGAACAGAGGCAATTGTGAAAATATATGGATATCACAATAAGCTTTCTTTAGTAATGACAGTTTTGTTAAATTAATGTATTTAATATCGATTTTATATTACGAATACATATAATAAAGTCAGTTTCAGCTTCAACTTATGTTATATTAATACAATACATTAAGTTGTGATTTCTGTTTAAAAGTTACTACTTTCTAATTATATTACAATTTTCCTGTGTGGACGTACCACCTGAATTAGGATATTTAAACAATATATGAATGCGCCGGTACTAAGGTAAAGAAAAAATAAAAAGTTTAAATAAGTTGCGGGATATTTATCTCTATTCTTAGTTGCCTTAGATACCTTAGGAAGTAAGTGGAAAATCGGTTTTGCTACAGCTTGTTACCATAGCAACTGATACCCAGGCATGAATGTTTCATTGGTGTGACGTGATTAGAATGACAAAGAAAGCTAAAGGAGCTTAGTCTGATCTCTTTCACTTACAGTTCAATGAAAAAGTTAAAAGTTTAATTCGTGTGATATTTGTCTTAATAAAAAATAACGCATGGTTAATTGTTAGTGTTTACAAAGTATACTCAACGGCTGCGCTTGTCAGTCACTTTGATGAAATGCTCTATATTTATTACAAATTTTATTGTTTGTTGTTGAAACTACTCCAGACATCTAGATATATTATTGTGACAAAACGGGAGAGCATCATACTGACATATAGGAAGAGTTATCAACTAAAACTGTATATATGTGTGATAAGGACAAATTATCCAAACAACGAAATAGTTAGATTTAACCTTACTACGTAAGTACAAAAACTTTATTTCGCAATAATTTTATGTTTTTATAAAGTAAATGTTATGTGTGTTGTTATAACTTCTCACGTACTACAAGTATCCCTCCCCTTGAATATGTTTTTGTTTTAACTTTAGTATTTTAAATGTAAACAAAATATTTACTCCAGTTAAAATTTTTGAGCGTAAATTTTGTTGCAATGATCTAAAGAATTATATACATGTTAAGAAATCTATAAATTTAGTATGTATACCTTTTTTAAAATGTAACGATATATTTTTTATAGCTATCATTTCAACAGTGTTTTATGAATTTAATTTTGCTGGAAGTTATGGTAACATAAAGACAAAAATGTTCCATACAGTTCTCTGTATTTTACGTCAATATTTCTTTTTCAAGAGATCCGACTTTTCCGTTAAAATGTTCTGTAAACAGCGCAATATTTAGAATTTTGATGGGTATTAAAGTTGGAGTGTCGCTAATTGATTCATATGAATTTATTTCATTCAAAGGCCTAGTTATCTGCCATAATATTATTACTTTCATTGAATTAGTACACTAAATTACCCCTAGAGAACCCTCCTGTATGCTATGAATTTTTATTGAAATATACCGCTGGATGTTTAAAAGTTGTAAAGAAATTAATACTAGTAATACATTCTAGCCTAAAGCTCTAATACAATAAAATTTCAATTGTATTTTGCAAAATTTAACTGATTTGCCCCCTCCCTCCGATAACAGCGAATCAACGGACTTACAACACTAAAATCTGATAGCCAATTGTGGTTTTGCTCTAAGATAAACAAACGAGTGTGTGTGTGTGATTTTTTATAGCGAAGCCACATCTGACTGTCTTTTGAGCCCATCAAGGAGTAAGCAAACAAAATTATATTCACCTGCAAAGATAACATTTCATAAGCAAAAAATACAAAATTATAAAAGAATAAAAGCGTTTTCTAAAACGAACAAATTTGTATATCGTTTATCTCTTTTATAGTTTTAATTATTTTTTACTTAAAGACGTTATGAAAACTGACTTTTAAAAATAATCTAACTTTAATCTCATGCACGATGCTACTTAAAATTGCAGTAAACGAATATAGCAACTGCAAAACAAGACGTGTGAAACGTCCCTAATTTCGAAATGATAGAAGGATCGGCGTCCAGTAAACACCTACTACCGCCATCTCTTGGACGATTCTAATCAAACAGTGGAATTCACTGTCAGTCTTATAACACCCTCACAACAGGAAAGTGTGGCATACATTTTTTGTTAGTTTTGGCGGTAATGAGAGGCGAGAAACAACCTCATATTCAGAGTTCAACAAGCTAACCACTGTACCTTGATATACATATATGTTTCTGTCGTTTATACACATTGCTCTTGATGTACGTGTATGTTTCTATTGTGTATACACAATGACCGGAATATACATGCATGTTTCTGTCGTGTATATACAGTGACCTTAATGTACGTGTATGTTTCTATCGAGTATGTACAGTCACCATAATGTACATATTGTTTCTATCGACTATCTTCAGGGACCTTCATGTTTTTCTATCTAGTATGTACAATGGCGTCAAGCCACATCAAAGTTTTTTCTTTTTTTATATTTGTAAAGGTTAAACTTTCAAAATCAATTATCTTGCTGTTAAAAAACAAGAGCTGTTTTTATGAATAACATTGTCAATACAGATATTTTATGATGTATTTTAGTGTAATAGTATTCTTCTCTCTGTTTATAGACGTAATGAGACGTTCATCATCCTGCTAAACTGTACAGTTTACAGCACGTAGATATCTTTAGTATGGAGGTATTGTAAAGCTATTCAGCCCATGTTATTAATTTATAGTCACTAATGAATGTGAATTTTAGGCTGAAGTTTACGTCTCCCACTTCTTCTATTTTGTTTATTGAGATGCTCTTGTAGAATTATTCCATAAAACTACATGACAATAGTCGTTCTTAAGTGTAAAATGATAGCTTAGAGGTAATGTAGCTTCTCAGTGCCATCCACCTATTACTTTTGATTAGCTTACTACTTTCTACGACAACGGAACTTGACCCATGAACCATCGAATTCACAGTCCGAGTATATATTAATGTACAGTTCCTGTCTGTTATTAGTAACTCATAATACATGTTCCAAACTTTACTTGTGTTATTTATTCCCAAAAAAGTATATTTGTAATTCCAAACCTTATGATAGAAATGAGCACTTTAAAATATATTTATTTAGTAATAACTATTTTCTTATATGTAATATTTTAAGAATACCTACAGAAGATTCGAAAGTTCTCGGAAACTTTGTTTTTGTCATTACAATCTTCATAAATAGAACAAAACATTTTGACAATCGGTAACATCATATGTGAAATGCTCTTACTATCGATAGCACAGAATAAGAATAAACCTGTCTAACCATTGGCAAAACAAGCTTTTGCGTAGTGTATGGTTACTAGTTACATAAGTTTAATCATCCACAGTATTAACGAAACGTCAAGTATTCTTATTTTTCACAGCTCAAATCCTGAGAAACTAAAGTTTTTTTAACATTTTTTTCACGTTTATAAGCTGGAATGATAATTAACAGATGACCCCTTATAGATACATGTTTGGAGCCATGATATCGCGAATTTAATTGTCTTGTATTACAAGAAAGAAAATCTGTATCTGAAACAATAAATTCGTTCAGTTTGCTACACACTGATAATTATACTTGCTAACTTTAAAAGTTGTTATGAAGAGACACACGTTTTCGAATTATTTACCACATATGTGTCTTAATGAAACGTATTTGAATATAAATTTATATCAGTATAAAATGTTGCAAATTTCTTTGCTTCTCTATGAGTACGTATTTAAAATCGCCTGAAATCGGTTCAAAACGATATTTAAAGTGAGAAGACAATGAAGCGTTCAATTGAAAGAGTCCTCATCATATTAATAAAAACCTCAACCACGTGTTTGTAGAAGGCCACCAAATGATAGGAATACATTGAATAGAGTGGTATAGGTTGATTAGGCTTATCTTAACACATTAACTGAGAAAACGGGTGGTTCTCGCTTATCTAACGATTCTGGAAAGCAGAAGTTTCAGACTATAGGCGGAGATGTATGCGTATATACTATCCATTCACGAAAGAGAACGGAAAAGAAACAGTGATTTGATGCCGTTTTCGGTTTTATTTTCACTGATGTGATGATAACTAAGTATGTTAAGCTGAGCAAAAGGTGGGCTGAGTAATAGTTTCTTTCGTTCATTGTTTACGAATACATTTTACCACCAAAAGTTTAACTTTTCAGAACCGTGTTTTTCCTTACTGAAGTCATCTTAGTTGCAATCACTTAGTGATAAGTTTATATAGTATTTGTTTCTACATTAAATAAAATCTGTTATATTACTTTATTTAAATTCCCATGGAGTTTATGTTTTTATGGAGGAAAGAAATTATTTTCACTGTGAAGGTGATTATTTTCTTAAATAGTAACAAAAAGTAGTGAAATCGCAAAATGTACGTTCTGTGGCCGCAAATATTTGTTTAATCGCTGATAGATTTTGCAGGTAACTTTACAAAATTGCAAAATACATTTATTTGGCGTAATTTTAATATTTAAAGTTTAATGAAAGCGACAATTTAACATAATCTACCCTCTACAAATCATTATAACCGTCGTAGCCGTATAGCTGTAAACGTAAGACATTAACAGCTTTCAACCGTCTTAACGTGTTCTACCATGACAAAGTAAAAACCATTAGAAAACATTAATGTACTTAAGCGTCATATGCGAGTGTTCAAGATTCTAAGAATAAAGAAAGGTGCTAAATCGAGTGCAGTACTCAGAACGTTAATGATAAGCTTACTATTTAATTCGAAACTAATCTCACATTCGCTATATCAGCATGAATTCTGTCCCTTTTAAATAGATAACGCTTTCTATGATGATTTTTTGTTGTATTTCAGAATTTTTAATGCATTATAGAAGGATTTACACATTTTGATGAAAAGTTGACAAAACAAAAACGATCTATATGCTCCATATATATATATATAAGAAATTATTATATATGTATATCTAGAGTACAAAGATAGTTTTTCCTAATCTTTCTATGGTGGCTGATTTTAAAACAGATTTACTTTGGTTTCGTGTACAACGTTTTGTGAACTGTGTCAAATAATCTGGAGTATATGTTAACATTCAGCCTAAAATTTTCATAAAAGAAGTTGCTGAAAGAACAGAAAAGCTGTTAATAATGTTTTAACAGCCAAGCATTTAAAGTTAAAGATAATTCAATCAGAACAGTATGTTTTAAGGAATATGTGACTATAAACAACAAATAGGGCAGCAGAATAAATGTAGTATTAAAAACGTCTGAAAATTTTTAGAGCGAATATTTACAGTTTGTTTAATAAACAATTACAAAATGTTCTTATTGAGAAACATTTGTAAGACACCATAACCTCATTTAATGTAAGAGGCTCATGTTTTTTTAGTTTTGATTGTACCGGTTTCTAAACTTAAATATAAAGACATAGATACCTATAAAAAGTTTTCTCCAAAAAGATATGTAACGTTATATACATATATGATACTAGCCTTATATAACGTTATATCTTTGTTTTTAAACCCAAAATTACAGAATTGGCTGTCTTTGCTCTACTCACATTTGGTAACTAAACCCGGTTTTTATCATTATACGCCTTACAAATTTCCCACTGATTTGCAGTGAGGTAGCGTTATATCTATTTATAACCTGAATATGTTACACTTATATACGTCTTTAAATTCAAAATAAGAAACTTATGTCTAGATTAAACGTATACAGAAAGATTTAGTGATATCGAATTAAAATATATAGACAGATGTAATGATATAATGCTAACATTTATTAAAATATATGTTGGTAAATAAGTTGTGTGGATAAAAAACGGTCGTAGACAAATTAACGATATAAAGTAAAAATGTATGGTTTGACATAGTGATTATAAAATTACGGTTATAGATGTAGATTACGCGAATACATACCAAAAGATAAATAGCGATACAGAGTGAAAACTTAAGTTCACGCTTCACAAGATATTTTGTTCTTAAGTTTCTTCATGGTTAGTTTCTTACAGCTTTCCAATTAGACGTAAATAAAAAAGTAAAACAAAAACTGACTTTTGTCTGCCCCAAATCACTACCCAGGAGGTCTTTCGTTCGATACCAGAACTAACTCATTAGTTTTCTGCAATCAAGCGTGATTTCATTATTTTTAAGCCTAAAAATCTTTAGTGCTTCGCCATCCTTGTTTTTCACCTCCGCATGTCTAGTTATTTAGATAGATATAGTGCCATAATGTTTATTTATAGACATTTTATAAATTAAGATTGTAATTGATAGAAAAATTTAACAATTTAAAATGTGTAAATAAACAATATTATATTAAAATGTAACCATGTATTTGACGTATTTTAGCCCACAGCAAGAATAATTTTTTTATGGAATTGTTGAAAGCAGTAGATAAACAATGTGTTTTAATTTATTTAACTACTAATGATCAAATAAACAAATAAAACTACCTTCAAAAACAACTAAATACTTCAGTGACTTTCCTCCAGTCACAGAAATTTAACAAAGGTTATACGGCAACCTGACATGTTAAACAAATGTTTGGTAAGCACGTGTATCTCTCTCATTCTCTCAGTGTACATAGATAAATGCCAGGTAAAAGTTGAACTTTATGACGCGATATAATGAATTATATTTTTATTCTCTATTAACAACTGCCTTTTGAGCTGCATAATACAAATATTTAAGAGTGCTTCACTGACTTTTGTTTCCAACATTTTATTTCATGTTTTGTTTTAAAATTAATATCATTGTAATGACAAAAAAGTTAGTGTTAGACCGTTACTCACTTTGTTTTAAATAAAGCATTACGTATATATAAGCTCAGCTTAGAGCATGTACTAAAATAAGAAAGAAATAACTACAACAAAAGAAAAAAAAGGTAGAAACAAGTGTTCTAAAAGAATAGTTGTCTATTCACTTTGACAACAAAATAAATAACCGAAAAGATGTGTGATAATCGGTCCCTTAGTGGGACAACGCTAAAACCCAGTTTCGACTCATCGCGGTGGACACAACACGTATTCAACTTTACTTTTACTCTACAACAAGAAAATCTATTCTGATATACTATGAATATTTTTTTTTCTGTTCACATATTAAACTACTTAACAAAGAGGGTCTCGTATCGTAATAAAAGGTTTACTGTTTTGAATTTTGCACAAAGCTACACGAGGGCTAGTTGTATCAGCCGTCCTTAGTTTAGTAGCGTAAGACTAGAGAAAAGACAGATAATCATCACCACCAACCGCCAACTTTTGGGCTACTCTTTCATCAACGAATAGTAGGATTCACTGCACATTAAAACACCCCTACGTCAGAAAGAGCAAACATGGTTGGTATAAAAAAGATTCTAACCCGTGACGGTCAGGTTACGAATGGAGCATCCTGACTACCTGGCCATGCCAAGCATTCAGTAGGAGAATTATAATTAGTAAGAATTATCAGAGCTAAATATATAAAAACCTGGATGGAACGTATTGAGAATGTCAGATTATGGATGTAAAGTTTTGTGGTGCACGTCCCATTCCCGCAACAGAATATTTAAAAGAAAAGTGCTCAGCACTTTGGAGCTGGGAATGCGTTTTTAAAATAACGGCAAAATCGAACTCTTAAATTTCACAAAAATAATCAAGTTTTAATAATGAATGGCGTTCACTAACTGCTTTCCACTTATTTTATCACTTCAGAATTAGGGATGGCTAGAGCATGTAATTTTTATGCAACTTTGCAATTAATTTAACAAAGAAAAAATTAACTGTTTCAAATAAATATAATTCTCACGACATTAGTCACATAGCTAATTTAATTAATTAATAGGAATGTAGGCTAGATGTACTTAATAACAGGTACTCTAATATCATGCAATAAAAGTGTTTGATCTAAACTCTTTAGAAAGACATTTTCTTTTGAACTCGTAAACGTTAAGGAATAGAACTGTTAATCTAGATTAGCTTGTATATACACACTATTACATATAATTTATCTCGCACCAGTCTCCGATATATTACATTAGCATTACAATTTGAAAGTTCTGAAATTTTAATTTTAATTTAAAAGTTAATTGAATAACAATATGTATCAAATTTATTATATTTTTCAAAAAAATTGATTCACACAATTTTCTTTCTCAACACAAAATATTTTAATATACCGACAACAGTACAATTTATAATAACGGTTATTACAAATAATGATTTAAATACAAAGGTTTTATATGCTTAAAATAATACTGAGTCTTCTATCCGGTCTAGAAATTAATAGTTTATCGACGGTTCGCGATGAGCAAATTAATTTTTTTGTGGATACACAGGTGCACTTAAGGAGCTTGGAACCTAGGTAGCCTCTTTACACGTGAGTTTTTTTTTGTTCTTTTACTGATCAAAATATCTAATGTTCTCGTAGAAATACTGAGGTCAGAAGTCAATTCATTGAAGTTAAAGTATTTGTAATGCTCGAAATCTATAAACGCGTCTGGTTAAATATCTCTAGGTTTCCGATTAATAAGCGTCTATCACAGATATAACTTTTGAGACTCACAGAGTACTGACTATAGTACACTACCAACGTGTTGCATTGATTACCGTTTATAAGCTACAGAGAAGATTTTCTAGAAATTTCAACTAAGACAACAATACTGATATTTTACATACAACGTACACTGTTGATTCTTATGCTCGAGAATCTTCTACAAATTAAGAAAATAGGGACTTTCACAATACACTTTTAACAATATAAGTTACATGGATTTCGAAGAATATATTTAACTAAAACAAACATCGATATTAAAACAAATATCTATTAGTAAATGCGTTACAACACTCAAAGATCTGTGTTGTCAGTTAACACTAATGACGTAATCCCAGACATTTATTAAAGAGCTTCACGAATGTAAAGAAATACACACTTAAACAAATCTTTTCACTTTTTCTTAACAGGTGTTCGATGTTCATTTTGAAGTGATAAAAGCAAAGAACATAAATAGTTATAAAATATCTACAATAAATATTCTGTTTTTTATAAATATAATTTTGAAGACAACCACGTGTTGAAAACGTAAAGAATAAACAAACGTTTACGTTTATGGAAGATCTAACATGACAATCATCCTCGTTTTCACACACAAACATGCGCGCGCATACAATATACTTATGTAGAGGGAAGATACATACTATCCCTGGTGAGATAACAAAGGTTATTATAATATAGTCTTCAGGAAACGTTGTATTTCTAAACATTACTTTACCACAGTACGTTAACATGTTTTCATAAAACTCTTATCGTTTCTAATGCTTTTGGTGTGTTTTTTTCGTAAATTGAAATGAGTCTTGGACTGTTTATTGGAAGGCCAATTTTGCAATTTTTTTCCTGACCACAATAAACATGTTATATAAGTAAGTCAGATAAAATCTTAGTTTTTGAAGAATAAGTCCTGTACAGGATCTTAAATATTAAAATAAACTCCAAAAACAAAACTAGTGACTTTCATTGTTATCTTTTCTCTGTCAATGTTAAGATCAAACGAAACGTCATTATAACGCTGCAACATCTCCCAATAAACCATGTGATTTTGAAGGGAAGGTTAATGTATGTTTTAATATTTAAAAATAAAAGATCAGCGATGTCTAATATGAACAGAAACGTCGTCTTACAGGTGGCTGTAAAGCTGTTGTTTACAAATTTGTTTTAAAGGTGGACACCTACACTAAACATTCTTTTCTATAAGAGACCCAACTGTAACGAAACTTTGATAGAAACTTCCCCTTATGATTTTGAAAAATCGTTCGAAGATCCAAATCGGACATTAGCTGTGGAAAGAGTTTTGCGCATACATGGACATTAGTTTAATGTATATATAGATAGATGACATAGGCCTGCGAATGTAAACTTTATAAAAGCTATTTTGGTTTCAATAACGGATTTTCTGCAGTTCAGCTACGCAGATCTCGGAAATAATTTTAATTTGTTTTCTATCACAAACAGAGAAGAAAAGAAAAATAACATATTTTTTATCTTACTTAAACTAAATTATTATTTCGTTTACCACCATGAACAGTTTTTATTACTAGGTTTGTTAACAAGAGCACAAAAAACTGAAGAAAAAAGAAAGAAAACAGATATCAAATGAACCTACATTTCATTCAACCTGATTTTACGTAATTGTAAAATATACATCTTAAAAGTACGTGTTGTGGTCTTTCTTTTATGTATTGCGTTTTGGCATTTTGCGAAAAATCTTAACATGAAAGAAAGAAATGGATGTCATTTTGGGAGTTAGCATACGGGAATTACTGTATAACAGTTGAACATTTCAAGAAAATAAAACTTTGGCCTACGTACTGGATTTGTTCAAAATTTCGGACTATGAACTGTGAGCTTTGCAATAGAAATAGTTTTACAGGGGCCAAGAAAAAGAAACAACCAAAAATTAAATATCATAACAAATTGAAGCATTCTATTTAATCTCTCTTTTTAATTATTAATCTATTATAAAACCGTCACGTCTTTCAACATAAGTTAAAAAGTGTTATCGTATACACCAAATAGATTTTAGGACGTATATGTTTCACAGTTTGGGTGAGGGCCTGTGCCTTCTATCTTAACATTGGAATCAAAATACTCGTACCGTATTTGAAGGATACAGTGTTGACGGTCTCAGTTAAGCCTTTGCAATAGGCAGTATATGCGTACATATGACGTTCTATCTACAATGTTTAATGACGTGAGTATAATCTCCTCCCACCTTTAAAATAAATTCAAGTTCTATGATGTTACATCTCGATGTAGGTGAATATTGATGTATTGGTGATTACATGATTTTAATTTTCAAAAGGTCTTAACTGAGTACTGGGTTAGTACTGAACGACCTCTATAAAGCTCACATTGATTTTAAAATGTATTTTTAAACACTAATGAACAAATCAAGGAAGTTACGATTCGTGATGACGAGAAACCAACCTGTAGTAAAAATGTATCTCAGGACTGTTGGTATCGCTAATAGCACTTACTAATAAAGCTCAGAACAACGTTTTGACCTGAAAATGACCTAAGAAAGTTGTTTTCTGCTTTATTTTGGTAAACGTGTTAATACCCATACCAGCTGTCCTGAGATACAAGGAAGTTACGTGTATTAAAGATTAATAGATTAATATGATTACTGGTAAGCAATAGTGTTTCTGTGATTTAATAAAAAGCAAACTATTTTTAATGTCATTTGAAAAACCTGTATATCCGCAAATAATGGTATAACTAGTTTTGACCTTTTTGTGGAATGTAGTAAATCAATATGTGTCTGTTTACTTTCCATTCATTGGTGTTTGCAATAAGCAAGAAGAAAACAACGGTAAATATAAACATACTTAGACTAGATTTCATATTTTAGAAATATTAATAGAACATTTTAAGAAAATCATATTAAAATCGTTGCTATTAACATTTTGTATGTAATATGTATGAGACGTCAATACTTTCTTATTGTTGTAATTGAAAACCCTGATTTTATAAACATGCGATACATCGTGTTAAGGCGCTAATTTCATCAATACTGATAGATGAGATGAAATCGAAACGTTAAGATACACATTTTTAACATCTTCTATACTGTACCAGCTTTCCAAGGTTTACGGAAAGAAAATATGAGGGAAAAGTCAAAAACGATATTGTGAAAGATACACATTATCATGGAAAACAAAGATATAAATTAATTGAATTATATATATTAATTTGTTGTTGTTGTTTTTTCTAAAGAACGTTACAACGGTTAAGAATAGTGATAAAATTATTTTATTGGGTTTCATTTCTTGATATGTCTATAGTCAGATAACTAGGTTAAACGGTCCTCTTTTAAATTGTTTAGTTAACAATGCTTACTTTTCGTGGTGTAGCATGTGTCAATGGAATGTTGCTAACAACTAATGTGGGCCAAGCCGTGTAAGAATAGCTTAAATTAACTGTCAAATAAAATTCAGTGATTCACTAAACAGTTTCCACTAATGGTTGGTTATTGTAAAGTCAGAAAATCAATTTGTTTAGCGCCTGTGTTTTCAAACGTGTATTAGTACGCATGCGCTATACGAAAATATAGACAATAAGAAGAGATTTGTCGGTATTTATGTTTAAAAAATCGTAAAACGAATCATTATGCAGTTTTATTTTCATCTGTAGCGTTGCATTATTAACTAATTGGGTTATATATAAAAAATAAATTGTTAATACTGCTAAAATTTTAAGGTATGTTGAATTGACGTCAGCGCTGTAAACAGTTCTTTCGTTAATCCATTTGGAATAATTTGATCAATGTTGATAGATAAGACTAGATCAAAACGCTGCTGAAGATTTTTTAACATGGTCTATTCTGAATTAGCTTTCAAAGACGTACGTAGAGAAACTGGATGTGTTTGTTTGATTGATTGAAGGGAATTTCTGGAATCCTTAAAGAGCGCGTGCCGTTTTTTATTCCGGTATAATTAAAACGTTGCTAATTCCATAAGCGATGAATTTCAATAGTAGAGCCTAACAACTTGGCAAGTCTGGGCGTCCTTTCGGCGAGCTACATAGTGACATCAATTTTAAGGAGACTTAGTCAACGATCAAATCGATTAGGGCTAGAACGTCTTTGAGACATGCGCAGCTGCGCTAAGTTTCTGGCATAACAGCGCGAGGGTTCTTCCTACGATACAGTAGGTTCGCCATGCGTTTGTGAAGGAACGCCACTTTTCAAGGTGTCGTCTTTGAGATATAAGAAGGAATACTCTCCCTGTTTCAGTTCAGGTGTGGCTTTATTATTCATACCAAGTCGCCACGTCGGGATGCCGTCCCCAAACAACGGTAGATAGGCATCGCCGAATGGCACATCCTGGCCCTTCTGCCTGTTTAGCGTGCCTAGGGCTGCTACAGGCAGGGTTTCGGAATTGTTGCCGGCCTGTCGATGAGACCCGTGCTAGAGGAGAGTATGGTCTATTGGTCTGTTTTGACGCTTCTTCTATACCTAACCGGCCGTACTACGGGGCTGGTCTTGCCTCTACTCGCAGCTTTTCCCCCAGCCTCGGCCCCACAGTTGGGACGTGTGCTCCGAAGAGCTATGGGAGAGGCAGACAGCAAACTAGGAGCGAAAAACATAACTCTCTTGACCCGTTGGGTCACCCTACAAAACAACACCCAATCAACTATTAGTGTTCTATGTGAAGCAATAGAGAGGAACAGTCCGACTTTGATTATGACTTTCGTTGACCGGCCTGTATCGTTTTTTCCGTCGCTTATCGCAGGATATGCAGGTTCTCCTCTCATAGGTATGACTTCAGGCTACGTTGATCAGGCGGCAAAGGTAAGGTGTAGTGTCTCTGTAGTATAGTACGGAGCAACAGATATTGATATGAACTGAACATAAAACAAAGCTAACAAGCTTACCAGTACAAAAAGTTAGGAGTAAAAACTACTCGTAACCATAGGGAAAAAATGCAATCGCCTTTTCCGTACACAGTGAAACAACAAAAAAAACAAAGCACTTCCTGTTTGTACTTTACTTCAAAGTTTTTAAACCATTTTAACCAGTACAGGAAGACACCTTAAACCCCTTGTTTTAATACAAAAGGTGTTATTTAAAACAAAATAAAATTATTAAAATATTTATATCGCTACATATAAGATTAATAAGCTATTTCTATCATTACAGATAAGTGGGGATGTTGTACATAATTGTACTGAATCATACATATTTAGTAAACCTATTTGAACTGTGGGTAGAATTATTGTTTAAATTATATCACTAAAGGCCAGATAATTAAGCTTTTTTTGTCATCACGTAAGAAATTATTAACCTTTTTGTATCATTGTTGGTGGAATGTTTGAGCTCTGTGTATGCCCGCAACATACACAATTACGATAAATAAAGTTAAAATTCTGAAGTTACGATAATAAAGTATCGTTACAATGTAACATGGGAAAATTCTAAATGATTAACTTTTTGTATTGCTTTAGAAGAAATTATTAAATCTTTTGAATGAACAAATAAAGTAAAACAAAACATCTGAAACTGATGTGTTAAAGAACTGTATTAACGACGCCAACGTTTCCCTAGAATTAACTATGTATAAATACTAATGTTGTTTATGTAATTCTATTATACCCCGTTTTCAAGTGTTGTTTTACTGTATGTATTTCAAAAAGTCATGGATAACTCCAGTTCACGAGGTATTAACTTTGAATGAATGATATGTACCAGTGTTTTAAACATGTTTTTTTAAAATCATAACACTTGGAAATCGATACGTTAGTGTGCGTGGAAACTTAAACATGTTGATGTTGATTTTTAGATCCTTGCTGACACTATGTGCCTGTGTAAGATATCTACTTTGCTCGTGAGTTTTAGTAAATCATGTTAAATACAGCGAGAAATCCTTGATCGTTGTTTTGGTTTAAAAGTTAGTATATTTGTTAAATTACAAGATTAAAAAAGCCTAATTATGATCTTGCTTGTCATATACTCTGTAAAAATCACTAAAGCAAACATATATATATATATATATATAAAATAAAAGTTTTGTTAGCAAAATGTCTGTTTATTTTATTATGATTGTTGAAAATTATATCTTTATGATTAAATTCTACTAAAAACATGAACAGCTTAAGAGCTCGAACGTAATAAAGGCTGAATGAAATTTAGCTAAATTTAATCATAAATGTCTATTTACCGTAAGGCCCTCATTCTATTTACGTCGTAAGGCGACGTATTAAAAAATACAATACTAATGGCCAGCAGATGAAATTTTACACAGTATCTTAAGACTGGGCAGACTGGAAATGAAGTCAGGTCAGCGTAAGTTAATGGGAAGTGTAATTTAATTACCAATAATAATAATAACAAACGTATTTTCTGGATAAAACTTCATAAGTGCCATCAGATTACTATTCGTGGTAAGAATAAATTTTCTAAACATTTAGAGAAACAGAAGAGAAAATATTGTCCATGATTTTTAAAATTTTAAAACATTATCGTAACCTCTTTGTTATATCTTTACATACTTTATAATACATCTTGCCACAATCTGTGTCGTGTTTGGAAAGACAAACTTATAAGTGGTAGTATTACAGTAGTTTTTAAACACGCTAGACACTGTAAACTTGCTTTAATATTCTTCTATCAGTAACATTTAAACTATACAATATCGAACGTTATATCAACAAAAGTAACAGTCCCATGCCATTTGCGCTCTATATTTATATTGAGGTATACCATTCGTTTCACAAGCGACCACTATATAGAGAATCATCCCCCGTATTTCGTGACTTGTTGGGTTTTATATATATATATACCATGTACTAGAACTTATAAAGTTATATATATACCATATGTCAGAACTTATAAGTTTCATATACCCATATACAGAGTTAAGTATTCTATAACAATGGACTTACGTATCAAAACGTTAAGAACCGAAGGATTCTTCCACATTTAAGTTATCCTGATAAAATATCTATGATTCACTAACCACTTTTAAGGATTTCTACGGCAATACCCGAGTTTGCTCATAAAAGAAAAAAAAAGCCCTTTCATGAGAAATGTGAGAAGAGAATGCATCCCTGTTTTACCCCTTGAGTAAGTGGGTAAGCTACATGTTCTAATAGACGTTTTATCGAGCACTAAAACACTCACTCATATCACTGTGTTCTATCTGTAAGAGTTCTGAGGATTGAGTCAAATATACTGTATGATTGAAGTTTGGGACATATTAGCAAATAGAATAATGTATTGTTGATAGAGAATAGTCTCTTAACAGTTAGGGAACAGGTTTGTTTGTGTTTTGTTAATACAGGATGGTCGCTAGAAAAGCGGAAAATTTGAGGGTCAGATGAGATCATGAATAAAATGCGTGCTTACTCATTTCTATTTTGATTTCTTTACGTCATGAATAAAATGCATGATTTTAATAATTTTGAGCATCTATGAGTGGAATATAACATATGCCTTTTTAAAAACTTTGTAAAAGTTATTCTTTGTAAAAATAAATAGCTGTTTGACAAATTTTCCGCTTTTCTAGCGACCACCTGTATATATATAATTTTGTATTTTGTATCATTAAAATAGTATGAGGTTATAGCTTTCAAGTTAGATTTAGCACTAAAATGTGACTCAAGATACATTAGTATAATGTATAATAAGTTTTGATCATATTGGATAGCCTCAATTACTTTTCGACATAATTATTTTTTCAGAGTTTCAAGTGTGTGTGTGTTTATAGGCTCTTCAATAGAATCATATTCTATTCATTGTAAATAGAATTCAAAGAACAATCAAAACTTTAAGGTCGCCATACACACAAACACTTTTTTGTTGTTTAGCCTTACAACTCATTTATGGTTTCATTTCTCCCGGTTATTGACACTATGTCAGCTTCAAATTTTAAGTTGTG
The DNA here is from genome assembly GCA_011833715.1 of Carcinoscorpius rotundicauda. Classification (NCBI taxonomy): domain Eukaryota; kingdom Metazoa; phylum Arthropoda; class Merostomata; order Xiphosura; family Limulidae; genus Carcinoscorpius; species Carcinoscorpius rotundicauda. The sequence goes on from CM022393.1 coordinate 109,749,004, forward strand.
TTTTCAAAGTCAAACATTATCAGAATAAAGTAGATTACAAAACAGTTTATAAACTTGTTTCTTTTTATTTTACTTTTTGTTGTTTTTCAGGATAAGTGAAATACAAGACAAAAACTGGTGGATAACACTTCAAGGTCACATGAAGAAAAAAAAACGTTTTTGACGTCACAGTTTTGTTTTCACATGATGTAATATGAAATAATCCTAATTCGTAGAAATACAAATAAGTAAAGTAAAGAAAAATCCCGAAGTTACAATAAATAAAGTAAGTTAAAATCCTAAAGTTACGATAAATAAAGTAAGGTAAAGTCCTGAAGTTACGATAAACAAAGTAAGGTAAATTTCTCAAGTCACAACAAATAAAGTAAGGTAAAAATCCTGAAGTTACAATAAATAAAGGTAAAATCGTGAAGTTACCATAAATAAAGTAAGGTAACATCCTGAAGTTACAATGAATAAAGGTAAAGTTCTGAAGTTACAATAAATAAAGTCACTAAAAATAAAGTATTAAAGTTACAATGAATAAAATAAGGTAAATTCCTCAAGTCACAATAAATAAAGTAAGCAAAAATCCCCAAGTCACAGTAAATAATGTAAGGTAAAATCTTGAAGTTACAATAAATAAGAAGGTGAGGTAAAATCCTGAAGCTACAAAAAATAAAGTAAAGTAAAATCCGGAAGTTACAATTAATAAAGTAAGTTAAAGTCCTGAAGTTACAATAAATAAAGGTAAAGTCCTGAAGTTACAATAAATAAAGGTAAAGTCTTAAAGTTACAATAAATAAAGTAAGGTAAAACCCTGAAGTTACAATGAATAAATGTAAAGTCCTGAAGTTTCAATTAACGAAGTATGTTAAAGTTCTTAAGTTAAAATAAATGAAGTAATGTAAAATCCTGAAATTACGATAAATAAAGTAAGGTAAAGTTTTGAAGTCACTAAAAAAATAAAGTTCTGAAGTTCCAATAAATAAAGTAAGGTTAATTCCTCAAGTCACAATAAATAAAGTAAGGTAAAGTCCCCAAGTCACAACAAATAAGGTAATGTAAAGTTCTCAAGTCACAATAAATAAAGTAAGGTAAATTCCTGAAGTTACGATAAATAAACTAAGGTAAAGTCCTGCAGTTACAATAAATGGTATAAGGTAAAACCCTGAAATTACGATAAATAAAGTAAGGTAAAAATCCTGAAGTTACGATAAATAAAGGAAGGTGCTGTCTTGAAGTTACAATAAATAAAGGTAAAGTCCTCAAGTTAAATAAATAAAGTAAATAAAATCCTGAATTTACAATAAATAAATTAAGATGAAATTCTGAAATTCTGATAAATAAAATAAGGTAAAGCTCTGAAGTTACAATAAATAAAGTAAGGTAAAATCCCGAAGTTGCAATAAATAAAGTAAGATAAAATCCTGAAGGTACGATAAATAAAGTAAGGTAAAAGCTTGAGGTTACAATAAATAAAGTGAGGTAAAGTTTAATGTTGCAATGATTAAAGTAAAGTAAAATCGTGAAGTTACACATCGCTTTAAGAATAATCGGCACTTTCACATGTAATAGTGTTTAACAGCTATTTTTGTCAACATTTCATTTTACTTACACACAATATTATAGATATACAGATACCTAAGTTTTGAAATATTTTAGATAACGTAATTTTCAACCTCAGAAATGTTCACCGTGAAATCTCGTAAATTATCTAAGTCCATAGGCAACCACCATATGATGTAAACGTCTATAACATTTTGGCCAATTTCTTTATATAAATACATTGAATAGTAATAGTATAGATACATTCACACCTTGTACATACTAAGGTGTAATTAAATATTGATAGTTGATAAATATCATGATAATTTATGTAATTTCAGTCGTTGGAGAACTGACAAACCACCGGGTGAGTTCGGTATGTAATCTGATGGAGGTATGTTAACCTTTGGAAACGACAAGGTCATAAAGTTTCTTTAATTGTCTTTTATAGGAATATACTTCTATCACTGATGTTATACTTAATTTTCTTTGCATGTCATCTCAATAGTGATATATATTATCTCCGTGTACGCTGTTTGTTGCGTGATCTATTGTTTAAAACATCTCATTACACCACAAACTGTGCATCAAAATGACTAATTTGAAATTGGTCACACCAAAGCAATATGTCACCGTAACCAACTTAAAACTAATGACATCAAAGCTAATTGGTGAAAATAGTTAACTTGAAATTAGTCGCATCAAAAATAATGCGTCCAGAAGTAAAACCTTTTTATTAAACTGAAGATGATCTTAGGTGGTCAAAACATTGTTCTGTACTTTATTTTAATTAAAGTTTTAATACTCGTACTAGCTGCCTAAAGATTACATTTTTAGTTGAGATGGGTTTTTCGTTATCACGAATTATTTAGAAACTAGTCAAATCAAAGCTAGCGCATAAAGATGACTAATTTGAAACTAGTCACATCATGGCTAGTGCGTCGAGAAAACTATCAAGAACTTAATAAATAGCTCTTTGTTTTACATATTATTTATTTGCAATTTCGAAGAAATATTGTCTATGGTTTAAAGAGTGGTGCAACTAAAACACCCCCAAAGACATGCGTATAAATATTGCTAAAGTGAGAGTTTTTAAAAATCAGATATCACATTTTATTCCAATGAATCTCCTTTGATTTTAGACATTCTTGGCTAATTGAGCTACGGTTCAATGTGTTACTGTCTGAAAATAATGTTCAGTGAATTGTTGTGTTCTGAATTATTGATCGCAAAATTTTGGCGGATAGTGTAAAAAATAAGCAATAACCCTCAATCACGTATAAACATATGATGCAATGTCAAAGAAATTGAAAGGACATCTAAGGCAACTGTAGAAAAAAAAAAGAGTCGATTGATGATAAGGAGTAGTACTACGCATACACGTGACTTTATAACTCTTGAAAAATTCATGAGAAACGTCGAATCGACAAGCCTTAAAGTGGCTGAACAAACAGTTTTGGGGCTTTGGTTTTGTACGGTCATGTTCCTTTTGGAAATTGCCTAATCAACGCAAAACTCTAAAGTTCGTACTTCATTTAACTTACTTCTTCTTTTATGAAGTTTATCATTCTTAAACTAATCTTGAAAACACCAGATACAGGTCTACATGTCAAACGTGAATTAAATTAGTTATTTTGATAATTACCAAGATTAGATTCTTATGTTAAATGGTAAAGTAGCTGTCCAATTTAATTATCACGAATAAACGTCCATATTGCAAGGTGGTTTATTATTTATTTGATTAGCTGCGAGGCCTAAATTTACACATTGCATGGTAAAATAAATTAAGTATACTGTTAAATCCTAAGGGTATATTTGCTTATGACACAATGGATCAGATTAGTTAATTGTTAAATAATGGCAATAATTTCACATGTTACGTGATAACTTAGATTAGATATTTTGTTGGATATCAAAGTTACATTTACATGTTGTATGATGAATACGGATTGGTTATTTTGTTAAATATCGAAGCTAATTTTACATCCTACAGGATAGATCAGCTTTTGTTTTCTCTATTGAACAGAGAAATAATTTTAATATATTAAAACAGATGAATAAAATTTGTATTTTGAGAAAAAAAGTTTTACTTTTACAGTGTTACATACTAAATTCGACAATAAAAATTGTATACCAGGACTACACACAGTAATCTATTATTATAAATTAAGTAAAATATTGTATGCTACTATTACTTTTATAATATGATCTAATGATTCATTTGTGAGTCAGTCATATAGCCAATCAACTGTCAATAGTTGAAAGAAGAAACGTAAATGACACTTTATAGGAATAATTTTGACAAGCTAATACATCATCATTTCGTCGCAGGTGTGAACTGTGACGTAAAGACGGCTTGTTGAGTACCTGTGTATTTAAATTAACTCGAACATTAGACCCATTTAACAATGCACTACACCACAATTGTATTTGAGAGTGCGATATATCACAACTATATCCTAGAGAGTGATGTGTTACAAATATATCTGAAGAAAGATATACACACAGCGTGATTGTCACAGTAAACATTCGTTGTTCTTCAATGAAAGGTATATTTTTACATCAAAGCCTTTGGTACATTGACAACCACATGTTAGGCTAACCCAGAATGGTTGTGAAAGCGAACCTTCCGACTCAAAAAACTAAAAGCCATTTTGATAAAGCTGCAAAAATCTCCTAGTACCGTTAATAAAATAAAGAATAAGGTCTTGAAAATGACGAAGTCTTACTAGACAATTGTTTAAAAACTCCAAGCCACACTTATAAATCAAAATTGTTTATATGGAAACGATAGTCCTAAAGCCAGAATCACAACAGTATCGTTCGACCACACATATTTTTTTGTTCTTCCGGTGCAAATCCGATAGGTGTTTGTGTATTTGGCCTGCTTAATCGTGAGCTTGGAAGCTAATGTCCCCGCTCAGAAAGGTTAATAAGATGTAATGTCTAAGACGTATATTGACCTCAGTGTCTTTCGCAGAAACTTGTTACAATAGAAGTTGTGGTGTCTGTCAATAATAGTGTGTAATCAGTGGCTATCAGACTGGGTCTAACTGACAATAGAAGAAGTAGATATAGGAGCGACACGGGACTTGGTATACACACCGTTCTTATAAAGTGTGATTAACTCCCTGTAACGTCGGTAGCGAAAGAGGTTAGCGAACCTTAAGAAATAATATTTTTGACTAAGAAATGACACAGTTTTATTCCGTATCTAATGGTATTAAATCTAATTGATTTACTTTTCAGCAGTAACAAGGTATTACACAATAAACTAAGAAACTTTAGTAACCATAAAAAAAAAAAATAGGCCGACGGATAGAATTTCTAACTGTGTTCATATTAACTATTCATATTCACTTTTTAAACAAACATTTGTAAAGGTATATCTCATCGTTACGAAGTGAAAATTGTATTGAAAAATAATTATATTTGTATTGAAATATAAAGCTACAGTCAGGCGGTTGGAGTCACGTATTTAAAATGCCTGGTTGCGTACAGAATCGTAAGGTTCGAACTTTCGTGAGATGCTAAACCTGTTCTGTGCATTCAGTTTTAGAGTGTGTGTTTTTCTTATCGCAAATCCACAGCGGGCTATCTGCTGAGCCGACCAAGGGGAATCGAACTGCTGATTTTAGCATTGTAAATCCGTAGACTTACTGTTGTACTGGCGAGGGCCAAATTTTTGAATCGTTATAACTATTTAACGGTCTGTCTCACTATTCTGTCAAGAACAAATGTGTGCATAGAAAGTGTTTCCATGTCTCCGAGTAATAGATAAGTTAAGAACGGCTATGTCTGAAGCATGGAGTTTCTTATCTGGCTGTTTGACTTATCTGTCGTATAATATTCCATGCAGGTTAAAAATACAATTCTAAGAAAAATTCTAAACCTCTTGGTATTGATAATACCTAATATAATTTGTTGTAACTTGTATCTGTAAAATCTAACTCGTTTCTATTTTATTTAACATGTATCGAACTATGAATTTAAATGCCATATGTAAGTTCTTTTTAATTGCTGTAAATGTGTCTCATACTAAACAGAAACGGTGTAAAATACCCAGAGTCAAAATCTGAAACAATCCTTTAGTTTTTCTTATCCTTATTTGATCTGTAGTGAGCATTCTATGTGTATGTATGTTCCTTGTAGCAAAGGCACATCGAGCTATCTGCTGAGTCCGCCGAATGAAATCGAGCCCCTGACTTTAGCATTGTAAATCCGTAGACTTACCGCTATACCAGCGGGGAACGAGCATTCCGTTATATTTGGTGTATTTTGAACAATTCACCATTGAAAAGAAAGAAAAAGTAAAAATAAATAAACGAGAGCGCAAAGCTACACAGCGGGCTGTCTGTGCTTTGCTCACCACGGGTATCAATTCTCGGTATTTAGCATTGTAAGCTCACAGAGACAAGCTGTATCACTGGAGGGAGGAGCTATAAGCAAAAGTGTGTTTATCGTGAGAAAGAATGAATAATGTTTAATATCATGAACGTTTGTTTTTGAATTTCGTGCAAAGCTACACGAGGGCTCTCTGCGCTAGATTTCCCTAATTTAGCAGTGTAAGACTAGACAAAAGGCAATTAGTCATTACCACCCACCGCCAACTCTTGGGCTACTCTTTTACCAACGAACAGTGAGATTGACCATCACTTTATAACGTCCCACAGCTAAAATGGCGAGCATGTTTAGTGTGACGGGGATTCGAACCTGCGACTCTCAGATTACGAGTCGATCGCCTTAACCACCTGGTGAGAATATCATGAACCAAATCTTAACGAATATAAGAAGTCTACTAAAATATTTACTTGATGCTGTTTATTTTTGTTTTTCAGTCCATAATTTTCACTCCTCAGCTGCTCAAACTCCAATAAATTATATTTAAAATATATTACGAATGAGCTAGCAATATAACATAAAATAATTGATTCTTATAAAGATCATCGATGGAGAGTGGTATATTTTTATGTGAACGTACTTTGTGAATTAGAAGAGGTTTACAAAATTTCTGGTGATATCATAATAAAGTTAAAAGACCATGATAGAATTCAAGGATTTTTGGAGTGTAAATCCGTCACGATCACTACAATAGAAAATTGCTTAATCTGGTTTATGTTCTATTTTATTTTGCTTGTATCTGTTCAAGGAATTTAGTTTCCGTTCTTGACTGGTTAAGTTGCATGATAGACGTTGTTATTAGAAGACGCTGTTGATTATAACATGTGTTCATAATTGGCTAGTGAAGAAAATTTCATCCGACCCTAATTAGTAGACTGACTCAGCAAGAACTGACATAAGAAGTTGCAGCGAAAGTACGGTGCTTTTAAAACTTCGAAAACTAAATAGAAGCACTGTTCAGGTGAAGCATTTGACTAGTGAAACTCTAATACTATGTAACTCTGCTATTTTAACATGAATGGCACTTTATGCAACCCATAGACTAAACAGCCAGATCAGACGCCCCCTGTGGTTCGTGTATAACCGTATCTGATTTCACACTAACGATCAGAGAAAGACAGACTAGTCAGTAGCATCTGCTGCCATAAGGACTTTGTAATTAATAACATATTGACTGCCACTGTTGTAATACACCCGTCTTCGATTATGTGAATATTGAACCTATGAAGAAGCAATTCTAGGCCATAGATACTAGGCTATATGTTTTCTTATAGCAAAGCCACATCGAGCTATCTGCTGAGTCCACGAAGGACAATCGAACCCCTCATTTTAGCGTTGTAAATCCGTAGACTTACCTCTGTACCAACGGGGTACGTTAGGTTACGTCTAGTCTAAAATATTACCGTTGTTAGGCGTAAGAAAATCAGGGTCCGAAAGAAACAAATATTTAATCCTTAGAAGTAATTCATATTTTTCTGATTTTTTTAAAAATTTATCTACTTGGATTTGTTTACATTCACAATATTTAATGTTAACAAGACTTTAATGAAAAAGAGAGTTTTATTAGAATGAAGAGACAACACCATTCCCTGCCTTTAAAAGTACGGTTTACACTTTACTGTTTATTATCAAAATACAGTATTGTGAAAAGCAATTCGCAATTTGAATTTGAGACTATAAATTTCATAAAGAAGTAAAATAATTTTTAATTATACTTGTCAGAAGACATTAGTTCGTTTATTTGTAAGTAAATACAAGCTATAAAATAGGTTTTATGTGCTCTGTCCACAACAGGTATAGAAGCTCGATATTTAGCGTTTTGAATCTACAGGCATACCGCTATATTAATGAAAGGCACACACACACACACATATATAGATATACAAGTTTCTGTTAGTTCTGGTTTCATGAAAAAAATGATTGATTTGTTTTTTGAATTTCGCGTAAAGCTACACGAGGGATATCTGCGTTAGCCGTCACTAATTAAATAGTGTAAGACTAGAGAAAAGGCAGCTAGTCAACACCACCCACAACCAACTCTTGGGCTACTCTTTCATTACCGAATAGTGGGATTAACTGTCACATTATAACGCGCCCAAGGCTTAAAGAAATTCAAACCAGTGACCCTCGGAGTTTGAATCCCCCTCACATCAAACATGTTTGCCATTTCAGCCATTGAAGCATTGTTATGTTCGCTCAATCCCCCTATGCGTTAGTAAAAAAGTAGCCAAAGAGTTAGCGGTGGATGATGATGACTAGCTGTCTTTCCTCTAGTTTTACTCTACTTAATTATGGACGACTAGCGCGGATAACCTTCGTTTAGCTTTGCACAAAAATAAAAAAAACGAAAAAAATTCCTAAAGGACTAAATAAAGAATGTGGTGTTAAAAAGATATGTATATGCAATAATCCTAATGCTAATGTTTCATGACAAATATAACTATTAATACTCATAGTTTACTAGCTTGGAAAAGTGTTCATACCAAAACAGTCCTTCAGTTTGTCCTCTCTATATTTCGTGTCTCTTGTGTCACATTGTGTTTTTTGTAAGAACGTTTCGGATGTTTTAATTTTCTTAGATGAATGTGTCAGATTTTGAAATAATTTGGCCTGTTACGTTTACGTTCACTTCATGTTACTACTCGGCCCTATAATGTGAAGTCACAAAATACTATGAATTGGGTTTCGATACATACTCGCACTGGGCACAACTCAGAGAGCCTCTTGTGTAACTTTGCTCTCTACAACACTTTTATAAACACTTAAAGTTTAGACATAACAACCGCTTTAAGTAAACGTTCGATACTGGTATGCAACTCATTTCTCAGAAGACTTTTCATTCACATGTATTTTCATATAAGGTTTGGATACGACGTTCTCATCAGGTAATTATTTCCGGCATGAAGCCTATTTTGAGGAGAATGTTCAATTAGAATATCGGGTCTCGTATGGCATATCATAAGTTTGAATTCTTTCACCGAAGATTTCTGGCCTTTCAGTAGTAAGTGTGTTATAATGTGACAGTTTACACTTTACGTTCACAAAAATAGCATTCCCTCTTGTCTATCGCGTCTAAATTAGGGACGACTAGCATAGATGACCATCAAATGACTTCACGCGAAATTCAACAACAAAACAGTTAGAACACGCGAACGGCTTTAGAAGTACGAATAAGAAACGATGTTTAAGGATCTGTGTTATTTTCCTATTGGAACATTTTGGTACAACAGACGTTCTTCAGGTTGTTGTTTCAAAAACTAAATCCATGTCCAACAAGTGTTCCAATAATTAATCAGCTGTTTAGACAGATGTTCGTCAGTGATGAATAAAATTTCGATACATCGAATGTCAGTGTCTCGAGCATGATTGTGGTACATTAGCACTAGTTTGAATATTATGTCAGGATAGAGCGTCTGGACAAACGAGGAGGCAGTGTTTATAGATTTTTTCTTTCAGGAGGAAACGTCCAGGCAAATGAAGAGGCAGAATCGATAAATAATTGTTTTTACAACAGAACGTCTGAGAAAATGAGACGGTAGTGTTAATAGGTGATTAACTATTTTGGAGACGGATTGTCTAGACAAATGAAAAAGACAGTATTGATATATATTTGTTTTCCAACTATTAAAAGACAAACTTTAGTCCCCATCATAAATACTTTTATACAAAACTTCCAGGTAAGTTTACAATGTTTGTAAAATTCAGTAAACAGATCCATTAAATATAAAACATGTTAAATATGTTTGTGGAAGAGTATTATTTATATAAAGAAAAAACAACAGAAGCAATTAATTATTAAAAGACTATAACAGTTCGCCTAGTGGTAAATTATTGCGAAACATTTTTTAGCATAAGACCATACGCCAATGTCATTTATTTTCAGGCATATTATAAACATCAGTAATCGATTTTAGAGGAAGCTGTCAGAGATACGATCAGCAATCGTTAGAGACATTGATTATTGTTCGGGTATATCTTCAGCCTACGTATTTTAGCTTGATTTAAAAAGAGATACCATAAACATAATTATTGTAATAGAAAGGAATCTACTAAGCTTACAAACTTATTTGTACGAAGTTCCTATTTAAAGTAGTAATAAGATTTAAAGATACCTTTAGTTATACGAAGTTGTAATTTTCACAGAAACATTTTCTACAAGATAATTTACACATACGATCAGAAACATCTGACAAGGCTGGAATGCTTGGCAATTAATGTATATATAAATCTGATATTAGAATTGGTCAGTTGAAGACCAATTTACTTAAATACGTTTTTTTTGCTGTTTCTTTACAATTTACTTTGCATAAGAAAGCCAAAAGAAAAATTAAATATTCGTTTATTTTGTTTGTGATAAACACAATATTTATATCATTCTATGCGTTACTATCCCTAAAAAGAAAGAAACTTGCATTTTTTTTTATTAAAAAAGACTTTTTAAGTGGGAGTCTTACAAACTATTTTGAACAGTTAAAGTAGAAAAATAATACAGTTAAATTCGTGATGACGATAAACCAACTTGCAGTGAAAAAATGTATGTACAGGACGGCCATCTTGAGAATACGTTAATACAGTTAAATGTTTTCTTCATTCAAACACACATCTGATTTGGTTCAGTTGTTAATGACAAACTTTTACACAATAGACTAGCTGTGCTGTGCCCCTCACGGATATCAAAATTCGATTTTTAGCGTTGTAGTTTGCAAACTAGATTTACCAGTGAATTAGTAGAGAACGTAAACACGAAGAACATACTTTGTATTTGATGATCACACTTAATGAGTAAGTTTTTGTTGACAACGACATGCCTAGTTACAGCCTGTAAAACGTGAGTATCCTTGAATTCAAAGGGTCTTACTGAAATAAGTCGTTTGAAATAGTCCTATTTAGAAAGAAAAAAAATCAATAACGAATATGTGATCCATGGCATTGACCTGTGCAACTGTGAGGTATATTTCTGATTAATCGGATAAAATGGAATCCTGATCCATTTCTCAATGCAATGTCGTATCTTTCCATAATTTTCTTTTTTGTTTAAAAATGTGAACATTTTATTGTTCCCCTAAATCTTCAAATTTTTCAGATTTAATTTCATTTGTTGCACGTATTGTATTCAACTTTCATACGCAAGTGCTATCTAGGAAATAACGTATTTTATTCTTGAACTGGTTATACATTCCCACGGGTCATTCTTCGTTTGGTGTTTTTTATTTCAATAAGTATTATGTTCTATTGTGGCATCGGTCGAGAAGAGGTATGTCAGTAACTGAAGATTGTATTCTCTTTATTTCTACTAATAGGTTGTGCAAGTGACTTGGGAGACAAGAGTCCTCTGGGGAAATTTACCTTACTGTTATATGCATATAATGGATAGTTTTCTAAGTTTTTCTTTTGCTACAGAACTCTCACCAGCTAGAAAATAAACTTCTCTCTTTAGTTTACCTATTGTGTTGTATGTTGGTCTGTATTTTGTATTTTAGAATAAACAAGCGCCATTTTTCTTACTGCAAACTCTTATTCAGTTTTTAACACGATTGGTCAATTATTCAGATTACGTTTGTAATGTTTATTAGAAATGTGAGAGTGTAAATAACAATATTACACAGTAAATATACTACACAGTAACGCTCTAAGATCTGGATATCAATCTGTGTGCGTGATCCCTTGTGTCCCTACTCAATTACAACCAAATCAAAGGCTTGTTTGTTTTGAATTTCGCATAAAACCACGCAAAAGCTATTAGTTGTCCCTAATTTAACAGTGTAAGACTAGAGGGAAAGCAGCTAGTCATCACCACCCACCGCCAATTCTTGCGCTACTCCTTTACCAACTAATATAGGATTGATTGTCACTATACTACGCCCACGACTGAAAGGTCGAACATGTTTGGTGCGACTGGAACTCGTGTTTAAGAGTCGAGCGCCCTAACCACCTGGCCATGCCGTGCCTATTCAAACCAAAGAAACTTCTAAACGACGTGGACAAGCAGTTATTCACCAAAGAAATTATAAATGCGAACACGTTGACTGTTTCTGGAGACATTTTGATTTTGACTTTTCTTCTGAGAGTACAAGAGTCAAACGGTATCGGTGTTATTTATGGTAATCGATAATAACGTTCATACAAGTACTGCTGTGCAGTATACAAAACTAAGATGGGGAATAGATAGGTCTGAATATATATGTTATAATCGATACACTTATTATTGTAATATCCATGTTGTGTTCGTATGTAGAAAACTGGTAATCTTATAAACCATGTTACACATTGTCATTGTATGTGACAATTGACCTTCTGATAACAGATTCACTATTATCCCATTACGATCCTGGACAGATTAGGATAACTTGTCAGTTGTGTCTATATTTGCCTGGCTTCCAAAATGTTAGTATCTCTTACAATTTTCACTTTCGTGAAAATAACCTTCGTCCGTTATCAAGAAGTAATGTTGTTGCACAGTTATAAGTAAATAATAACCAAAACCGAATGGAGTGGAGCAGCAAATGAGCAAATATAAAGATGAAATAGTTACTGTCTTTCCAAGGCAAACAATTTCTGTAAGTTTTAAAATGTTAAAATAAAATATTTAAACCTGTTTCCAAACTATAATTCAACTGCTATACTTCTGTAAATGTTCCGTATTTCTACGACCAAATACATCATACGTTGATTTCAAATAATGGTGTCAGTTGTTCCTCGTATTCTGGGATTCACTTTTTTCTGTGACTAAACTGTATTTGTTTAAGTGTTCTGAGAAAAGGCTCACTGAATAGTCGTTAAGATTTTTTTTCTTACATTTTAAGTGATTCTTTCAGTCGAAGTTGTAATGTACTCGAAACCTATAAGTCATCATGAACCTATGAACTATGAGCCCATTCAAGAAGTTATTATTAAAGATCTTGATTCGCTTAGGGTACATATATCTTATCAACTTTCAAGCCTATTTGAATTAATGTTTTGTGTTCTTGAATTTGTTTCTCCGCGAATTATCCCCATTATATATATATATTTGCTGTATCCCCCTTACCATGAGAACTAAAACAAGTACAGCGGTTCCAAATGTAGTACGCATACTCAAGTATCACCTAAAGGCATCTGACTTCGGGTAGGAGTTCTCTTGTGGTAAATGTAGAAGTAAATAGGTATAACTGAAAAATGTTATCGATACACGGAGGCTTCTTCGAATCTTAAGGAGGCTTTTAAACCTTGAAGCGTAGGGCAGGTATTTTAAAACGTTTTGTTAGCACATAATATTTTATAATTTAAATGAAACACTTAGAATTTAAAAGACCTCCCTCCTTCTCTCCTCTGCAAATGCTGACACATTCATTCTGAAGCTACACCAAAATCAACTGGAAAACTGTAAATATATACAATAGTGGGCGCTTAATTTTGCATGTTTTCACCACGTTACAGGTTCTTGCATCAGAATACTGTACAAAATGCACCTAGGTAACTGTAGAAACAGGAGAACAGGACAACTTTTCCCGAGAAATAAATTATATTTTCATGGCCAACTTTTCTTTCTCTAACGATAGTCGATAAAACTTTCTAAAGTACAATTGGAATTTCGCTCAATATCCTCGCACGAATGCATTGTAAGATACTAACTACGTTAGCAAACCAGACACTTTCAACTAGATGATTAAATGCTGAATTCTTACTTGACTTCTTTAAAATTAAAATTCGTGATTTAGAATTTATACATTATTCCACGTACTAAACGTAATTCAAAAACTAACCATTTCGTGCTCTCATAGACATAAAGGACAAGATGAATAGCGTTAATAATGTTATCCGGTGCTAATAGTAAATGAAATACCAACTATTCACATTCAAAAGTTAACGTTGTTATTACCAATACATAACAACGTATGGAAAACAAACCTTTGAACCACAGTAATTTATATTAATGAAAGTGGTGTAATGTTTAATCTGTCAAATTGAATTTGCTAATATTTATTGAATATTTCTTCAGAAATTTACACTGATCAGTTTAATAGGTTTAAGGCCTAAATTTCTGGGATAGTATTTACAATGATACAACCAAACGAAACTAATAGTTTCAAATGTGATAATTTAACAACAATCATTTCAAACATATTGATTCATCAGCAGTACGGTTTGGTTCTCTGGAGGCCAAAGATGAAACTAGAAGCATCCTCGAAGAACGATGTAATTGGCTCTGTGCCAACTTTGACATCTCTCGGCATCTACTCTTTTTGGCAGTGCAGGAAAATAAACGCGTTTTTATTCCTTTATATCTATGTAAATAGGAATATAACCAGCCAGCTGTAGTATGTTTGGATATGTTTCATTTTGTGATATTTAGGAATTACTATTCTCTGGAAAAAAATTATAAATGAATACGTTAAAAAATACGTAAGTTTATTGAGACTACAAACAGTGTAACATTCAATGTATTGTATCCATTGTGTATAAACAAGCCATTAACTTCATAAAAGTTTTAGTTTCTTTCGCACTGTTAAAGAATCTCAGACTGAAAAAGAAATAAATGGATGTTTTTGTGTTGCAATTGTTAGGAAAAGTTGAAATAAGATTATACTGTAGAAATAACAGCTGATAAATTTGTCAATTCCAAACAGGTTAATAAAAAAACTAAATAATTAGACAAATCATCAAAATACATGTCCCATGCAGTATTTCGTTAAGGTAAATGATTTTGAGCCTACAACGCACCAGTTCGTTTGTTCACTGTAATTCAACAATTTACAGTGTATATTTAAAAATAAGTAATATGTAGTTTGACCAGTTCTTTGATAGTGAGCATCAAGCGATTTTCTGCCATGCATTAAAGTAAGATAATTGAGATACAAATTACAAAAGACTCCTAGGTGAGGTTACTGTGGACTTTAACTTCCTAATTTAGCTTGATCTCCAGGGAGGATGACAAAAGAAATTTAAACGTGACGTTTAAAAAAAAATACAAAAATAGATAGTTTCATGAAACCGTAATACGAGCTACAGACCATCAATTTCACAAGAGAGCTTTGACTTTACATCCCATGGTATGTAATTAAAAAGAGAGCTTTCTCTTGCTATAATCTCAGATGTATTTAATAAAAGCTAGTTTTAGCTCAGGAAGATGTCAAATGATATTGTTTTTGCCTTTTAATAGAGTCCAGCTTGCCTTTGGCTGGTCAAGCGAGTGGCTAAAAACAACGAGAAATCTTTTTTAAAGTTACTTCCTGACACAGTTCTAATCGATCACGTGGTTTTACGACTCCATTGATGTTAAACCCTAGAACTATGGGAAACAAAGTTTGGAGTTAACGCTTAATTTCATAACTTTTAGACTCTCAGTAACATAAACTTTGAAAAAACTTTATGAGTTTCTCAGCTGTTTCGGTTTTTCAGCTTAGCTTATGTACAAGCTTTTAGTAGTAACATGTTTTTGTTTTTGAAAATTGTTTATGAAACCAAGTAGTAACACCGGCTAACTTAATTGGGTAAATTGACAATTTATGTAGTTTAGGTAGTTAAAATATCAATAAGTATATTAGAATCACCTTTATTGTTGAATTACAAATGAAGGTTGTAATAATTACTATTATTTAAATGTTCTTTTCTAAATTTAAACATGAACATAAAATAAGGATTTATTCATGTCTCTAGTTTATGGAAATCCTGCATCATCTAGTAACATTTTCTTATCTATTTTTAATTTCACAATTTCAAAAGTTTTACACCATAATACATTACAGCTTGTACTATTATGTTATAAATGTATGTGTATGGTAATTTAATAAACTATTTGTGTCACTGTTTGATTGTTACTTTCGCAAATATTTCTTCTTATTTTAGAATTTGTCCCTTGGCTTTATCTGTTTCTCCTATATATTTGTTATTTCCCGTCTTTAAGTATGGCTACTAAAAATTTTTTTTAGTTTTGTGTAAAAATTATATTCTGTATTATGAGGGCCCAGCATGGCCTAGCGCGTTAAGGCGTGCGCTTCGTAATCTGAGGGTCAGGGGTTTGCGCCCGAGTCGCGCCAAACATGCTCACCCTCCAAGCCGTGGTTGCTTTATAATGTAACGGTCAATCCCACTATTCGTTGGTACAAAGAGTAGCCCAATAGTTGGCGGTGGGTGGTGATGACTAGCTGCCTTCCCTCTAGTCTTACACTGCTAAATTAGGGACGGCTAGCACAGATAGCTCTCGAGTAGCTTTGTGCGAAATTCCAAAAAAACAAAAAACAAAACAAAACTATATTATGATATTCTTCTTTTATCTGTTAATATGTAATAAGTCCCACATACACTTTTAAACATGGGTCTGGCTTGAGTTCCAGCTATAAATTACCTTGATTTTTGATTATCTCTCAAGCACTGTAATGGACTGGGACAAACAAATTTGCACAGACATTCAATGCAGATTAATCAATACCCATTTTCTATCGTGCCTTACTTCAAATGGATCTGGCAATGCATCATCTGTACTGTCACGGCTACTTTCATCCACTGGGCCCACATTGTGTATATTAGGTTTGAGGAACATGACTAAAACTTGTAATATCTATCATGACCACCACAGTAATTGTATGTCTGTCCATTTGAGTGTTTGCAGGATTAAGTTGAAATACGCTGTCGTCATCACGATTTGTTGTTCACCTCATTCCAAAGGCTACACATAGTATCAATGACTGAACACACCTTTCAGTGCATTATGGATTCTATGCCACATCAAATTGTGGATGGAATTCCAGCGGAAAAGGACCAAAACCGTGCTATAGTCCCGCGTAAAGTGGCTAGGCAGTTTTTTTCTTCATACGTGTATCGGTTCCGAATGTGTTATTTATGAAATCTTTGTAATTACAAAACCTATCATTGAAAACTGATAAATATCGACCCTGATAAGATTGTGTAAGAAATGAAAAGGTTAGATAAAAATCATTTTTCTACAGATATGATAACGTGTATCATTTCACTTATATATATATGTATGTATACTAGCAGAGAACCACAAAATATTTATGGTTAAATTAGTATCTTTATTGGAACAGCGCTTCTTCAAATACAGAATTTCTAGAATGATGTACAGAAATCCTAGTCACAAACATGAAGTTATAATATAAGTTCACTTGTCTTTGGCACAACAATTGTTAAGTCTTTATTAACTACGGCCTATATTCGATAACTAAATAAATTATCACTGTAATATGTGTACGTTTTTAGCTTTAGTTGAATTTGACTAAAATGTACCTTACTTAATACAATCAATAACAGTTGTTCTCAACCAGTGATACGAGATAACATTTCAGGTTTTTTTATTTATATTAAGAGCACTATATATTCAAAAACTACGTTCGATTTTTATTTCTTATTTTTCTTGTTACAGACGTGGCTTTTTACCTTGTTACCATAAACCATCGTTTTTACCGTCACTGGCGCAGACTGATATCATAATGTACAACTGTAAACAAATACCACACGAAAGGTAAACGTGACCTAAATACTCGGCACAACTAATTAGGTTACGTTTGTGAACGCCGTCTTAAAGTGTCTATTATTTATTTATGTTATGTATTCACGTGATCGTGACTCGAGAAACTTCCAAACTTCCAAAAGTATTCAGAATTAATCAATGACGTCATGTGAAGTATATTCGAGAATGTTCTACAAAGTTTCGCAGATCATATAAACCCATGCGTGATGCTA
Organism: Carcinoscorpius rotundicauda; assembly: GCA_011833715.1. NCBI lineage: Eukaryota > Metazoa > Arthropoda > Merostomata > Xiphosura > Limulidae > Carcinoscorpius > Carcinoscorpius rotundicauda. Next base: position 109,766,611 of record CM022393.1, read on the forward strand.
TGGTAGTCACTGCATTGTTGCTTCTCCGTTGTTCGTGCAAAAAAACTTCATTATGTCAAAGAAAAGAAAATGAAATGATGATAATGTGAAGTTTGGTTTCACTTGCATCAGAACAACTGAGGATCTGTAAAGACCTCAGTCCATGCTTTGTGACGCTGTCCTTTCAAACGCAAATTTCAAGCCATATAAACTGCAGGAACACTTCAACAACTGGCCTGGTGGATCAGCTGTTGCAGACCAGGATGTTGAATCGTTGAAAGGTAGAAAGGTCCGCTTTGATTCTCAAGCTCCCCTTCCAAAATTAGGTTTTATATCTGCTGACAAACCACTGCTGATGGCTTCATATTACGTGGCGTGTAAAGTAGCCAAATCAAAGAATCACCATACAATTGTAGAAGAGGTGATAAAACCGTGTGCATTAGAAATGGCAACAATTGTTCTGGGAAAAGAAGCCTCAAACAAGCTTAAATTAGTGCGGTTATTAAATAATGTTATTAAAAACCGAATTTGTTATTTGAGTTTGGACATTTTGGACCAAGTTATCGCAGATATCAGGGCTAGTCCCTTGAAAATCTCTCTCCAATTGGACGAAACAACTAATGTTGCAAATTGCAGTCAACTCATCGCACTAGTAAGACATGCCCACGATCGCGCTATTATGGAAGAGTTCCTGTTCTGTGCAGATCTAAAAACAACCTCAAAAGAGAAAGATGTCTTCCAGTGTGTGAAGGACAAGAATTCAACCAAATGCTAGCCTATTTTAACTCGTATGAAGGACCTGAGTATATCTTTTCAAGGAAAAAACATAAACATATTGAAATGTTGCGAAAAGTTAATGCTTTCAAAGAAAAGTTACATCTTTGGCGTCAACGAGTTAAAAGAGGGAATCTTTCAAATTTCCCATCAGTCTAAGAAATGGTAGGTGAAGACGAGTCCCTAATTCCATGTGTGTGTGTTAAGAAATTGTGGATCATTTGGAAATACTATTAAAGTCATTTGATGGATATTTTGGAGGAGAACTGGAAACTTCTGAAGAATGGGTTATGAATCCTTCAATTTAGATAATGTGTCGGATGATGAAGAACTTGAAGGAAGAACTTATTGAACTGCGCACAAATCGAGTTCTTGAAATGCAGTTTGAAAGCAAACCATTGGAACAATATTGGTGTTTGGCAATAGACGTGTTTTCAAGACTTTGTGAAAAGCACTAAATGTGCTCATCCCATTCGTGACGACATACTTATGTAAGTTTGGATTTAGTGCTCTTTTGTCAATCAAGACAAAATCTAGAAATCGCTTGGGTGCACAGGCAGACTTCCGGATTGCAATCAGCAACAAAGTGCTTCGCTTTGACAGACTCGTAAAAAATAAACAGGAACAAAAGAGTCATTAAATTTAAATTGGTTTATGAACATTTGAACATTTCAAATTCAAAGAAATTTCATTTCTTGCATGGATGAAAATTTATTTTTTGTAGGCCGTGTAGGGTTTATGCAACTTTTAGTTTCTTGTTATATTTTTTCTTTTCCAAATGTTTCGTTTTTGTTTATATATCATTAAAAATTAATTATAAAACTTTGTTTTGGCCGCCTTCACCTTTATTCTTAAATAAATAATTACTGTGAGAGGTGCGAGAACGTTAAACTTCTTTAGGGGTGCGGGGCATAAAAAAGGCTGGGAACCACTGGTCAATAAGAAAACTCATAATTTTATTGCACTGCCTGATGTTAGTCGTATTTAAAAATTTTAATAAGCACATAATATATTGTTGTACAAAATGTCTACTAAAGTGCATTTATATCCCAATTTTTATGACTGTTGAAATTGAGTGCGTGTGCGCATTTGAACAGTAAGACGCGCGCGCATTTTCAAGACACAAAAAAAACTGATTATATAAGAAAAGAAGAGGTCAACACTGAACCTGCACCTCATTGATCTAAAACATGGGTCGAATCTTGATGAAAAAGAAGAAATTATAACAAATCCTCTAACGTTAGTTTTTGTTATTATGCAATAAATAACTTTGAAACTGGCGTTCAAGAATTTACATAAAAAGAGAATTTCTGTTCAGATTTTATATCCTAAAGAATCAATATTATTTATCTCTAAACGTTTAGTGAGAATTCCTCTCAATACTAGATTAAAGGACTGGTACTTACTATCACACAGTAATAAATATAACTATTACTTAACACTTCTCAAAGGAGAGATTTGTTGCTTCATACACACGGGAGTTGTTTTGTTTGTTGAATTCCTCGCAAAGCTACACGAGGGTAAGCAGTCCTAATTTAAGAGTGTAAGACTAGAGGAAAGGCAGCTAGTCATCACCGCCCACCGCCAACTCTTAGGTTACTCTTTTACCAACGAATAGTGGGATTGACCGTTCCATTACAACACCCTCACGCCAGAAAGAGAAAGCATGTTTGGTATGACGAGGATTCGGACCCAAGACCCTCAGATTACGAGTCAAGCGCCTTATCCACATGACCATGCCGGGCCTGTAGGGTCTTACTATGAAGTACACATTACCTAATATGTCACCAAAACATATATTGCTTCTTTCTGCGTTAACATGTCTGACCCAATGCAGATATTTAAATTGTTTCAAGAAGGCATCTTTTATTTCATTACCTTCAAAATAAATGCATTTTATTTTAAATGTTTTTATTCTGCTTATGTCAGTGCCACTTCATGTCCTTCCTGAATAGTACTATAGATTATATATTTGTTTGTTGTTTATTTCTAGCACATAGAAGAAGAATCATAATTATTGGTGAATGAGACGGACTCACGTTTCTTTTTCTACATCTCATGCAGATAAAACATTCTAAACAACGCTTTTTTATGTACACAAAATATAACGATTCCTCGAAAAACCTATCACTTTAGTTTGTCTCTCGAATGACTGATTTATTTCTATAATGAAATTCGTTTGATCAGTTAATTAATCAATGAATTATATCGTTCTAATTACAAGACGAAATATGTGTTATAAAATTAAAGATAAACATATATAACTCTAGAGTAATCAATGTATATATATATAAACATTTGTTTCTCCTTTAAATGGAGTAAACTCTGTTTCAGACGTAATACAACAGAATCGTTATCTTTACTGTATGAGCTACCTTTCAAAATCATTCAGAACTAAAGTTTTAAATTGATTTTTCGATTATCACTTGTATCTCGTGGTCAAAGAAAGGGTGTAACCCTCTGTTGGGCTGCAGTTAAATAACATTAAAAATGGTCTAAAACCTGACGTCACAACAGAGGGGCGGTTAGGCACTCAGTTATTTATGAGACGTTTTTGAATTCTGAGTCCATGAGTGAAATCTTTACCATTACTATTAATAGAAACACGCTCAGTAACCTCTATTCCAGATATTCTTAGCGCATGCTAACTAGAATACAGCTTTGATAGACGACATTTGTTTTCAATAGTTTTAAAGGCAAATTAACATCAACAATAGCTGAGTTAAAGTAAAAGGCTCTGTTACAAAGACTAATATACCTAAACAACGATTTAGTGTTTTATGTAAAAGTCGTGCCATATTTTAATTTAATTTACCATAATTTACAATATTGTGTTATAGAAATTACATTAAAGTGGCCAACATTTGCGAGCGATACATGTTTCTGCCACGTAGTGCCAACATAACCAATCCTGACACCAATAAATCATGAAAACACACAAAAATATAGAAAAATACTTACATCACTGGCTGGTACACGCAAAAAAGTATCTTTATACCAAATTCTCATGTTAAATGGTTGATATACCAGTAAATAGTGGGTGAGAACCGCAAATTGTGCTTTCCTCGCAAACAACAAAAATTTCAGGACTGTTTATATCTCTGTTTAATACCTGCCAAATAATATCTTTTAGTAAATCCCCCGCAAATTGGTCAAAATATGGCTAAAAAATGGACTAAACCTTTACTTTAAGTTATTTTTCGACCCTTCTAAAATGTCCAAAAATAGGCATACCCCTCTTTGTATGTATATGTAAGGGATCTTCAGAAAGTATCATTTTACTAGAAAATTGGCCGTAATACCTCCTGGTAATGGACCTGCCACAAAAAAAGACTCAAAACTGGAAAGTTCAGCATTTCATGTGTCAGTGTGAAAGTTTATATTTCTATTATTTTCATTTTAATAGCTGTAAATATAACCTCACCGGAGCCCGAAATATACATTTTTGGCGTGTGGGCGTATTGGACCCAAGTATGACTCTACCTTGGCTGATTGTCTCCAAGTTAAAGAATCGCAATTTATTAAAAAAATATTTAAAACAATAAGAAAGAAAAGAAAGAAAGAATAGAGAAACAGTACGCTTCTTTACTGAGAAATAAAAGTCCAGAATACCACCATCAATAAATATATTAATCATAAACATCGTTGGTACCCCGGATGTGAATGTTTAGATTGTTAAGTAATTTTAACATGCAGAACTGCATTAAAAAATAAATTTCATCTCATTTAGATTCCAAGCAGGTACATAAAGAAAGAGTGTTTAAACTTACTACTGATTAATCTTGAAAACTTTGTAATGCATCTATATGAAATTAACGTAGCGTATTCAGAGGAATATCCGTTCTGTCCTAAAATTATTTCAGAAAGCTTGGTTAAAAATGGCATTCGCTGGCAGTAGAGTAGGAGATAGATCTAACTTAATTAACCATTGAATATAATGAAGACGAAAAGTGGTAATTTTCTTGGGTTGATATTAGGTTGTTCTGATAACATTAGAAAATCACTTCGATGATTCAGAATCATCGACCGAAAACTCCCCTGCTAGGGAGATCACCGTTCGTTTAATACATTGACGAGAATTCCTTAATCGTTTAGCGAGCGAACAAAGCCTTCGAAGACCCGATATCCACGTTGCTTAATCCATGTCTGTTGTGGTTATTGAGCGTTTAAAATAAAAACTGACGACCATATTCTCTCTCTTCCTGTTAAATAAACGGTTTACCTTGGATGTCAGAGTCGTTGAAGCTGAGAAAATGTGTGATGTACAATCTAATAAGAAGCACTAGGAATCATCCAGAAACGTCAGACATCTCGTCTAAAGTGGGACATAGCAAGATCTATATAAACTTTTGAAAACTAGGCTGGATTATATATTTAGAAAACCGTATTTTCTGTGAAATAATCTTACGTGAACAGCATATAAACATAAAGGATTTCTAAATATAAAACTGCATTTATTTTCATCATGAACAAGTTGATTTATTACGACGAATTATTTCTTTAGACACAAAGTTGTATTGCATTGGGCGTCACTTTAAAGAAAAGCACAAATGTATGCACATTTCTGAACAACAAGATTGGCTCACAATAATTATTGATTTGTATAAGCCTTATAGATTTGTAGCAAAAGTCAGATAAAAACTTAACTCTTATTGCGTAATTGAATGTATACATCCGAGACTCTTATATTGACGATTGTATTGAATAGGTAATAAATGCCAATGGCGATATTTGTTATTAACCTTTACATACTTTAAGTAACAAGTTTCGGAGTAAACAGTTCCTGAGCTATCTTTTCCTGAAATTTCCGTCACACTTGACATCCTCGCCCTTTCAGCCGTGTGGGCGTTATAAATTTACGGTCAATTCATCTTTTCATTGGTAAAAGAGTAGCCCAACAGTTGACGATGGCTGGTGATGACTAGCTGCCGTTCCTCTAGTCTCACACTGCTAAATTAGGAACTGCTCAGCTTGAAATTAAAAAAAAGCAAACAAACAAATCAATATTTTACTGAAATAGCTGGTATAAATTCCATGAACTGCTTTGCCAGAAAAGTAATTTTAAGAAAATGTCATTTATACAGCTCTTCAGTAACGTAAATTCGTGATGTGTGGAAACGTTTTTTAGACTGTAACTGTCACTAAGACAGTAAAATTATGATTAAATACAATTGCATACATATATGTATATCATGTTGACGTAAAACGGTGCTGAATAAATAAATAATGTTACGCCAAATGCGCATTTACAGAAACATAACTTTCCGAACATGTTTTTACTTTTTTTTACTTCAGTAAACTTGTGTGCTAAGGAATCCATCTGCCCTTATATTCATTTATCAATTAAACTACAAAACACATGTTTCACCTATTCTGACTAGAGCAAATGAACCCTTTTACATTAGCTAGTATTGCTCTGGCCTCCTGCTGGTGCAGTGGTAAGTCTCCGGATTTACAACGTTAAAATCAGGTGGTTCGATTCCCCTCGGTGGGCTCAGCAGATAGGCCTATGTGGTTTTGCTGTAAGAAAAACACATACACACAGTATTGCTCAGGGACATGAATTACACTCGTTTAATAGCCTCTTCTCTTGTATCTGTAATCAGTTATTGGCTCAAACACAGTCCTTGCAGTAACAAAGGAATAACGATGTCGTTTTTCTCATAGCGACATCCTTAGTTTTGTATTAGTAGAAATATCTGTTTATATATTTACAAGCTGGAATGATTGGTATCACTGTATATGATCGTGTAGATTTGCTCCAAGTATCTCTTGTGTTACGTTAACCTTTTAGTAAACATCATCACTATTGTTTGACACTGCTGTGTTAAAGGCAAAAAGTTACAAACACGGGTGTCTGTTGATCACTGATGTTTTTTTTCCCATCTTGTAGATTTAAAAATGAGTACGTACACTGACCTATTTAAAATTATTATCTGTGCATGACTGTGATTTTTTATTTTAGTTGCACAGTATCCAATAATCGTATATTTTGCAACATTTATTATTTACAGTTTGTACGTCAAACACGAACTCATGGAACAATTACAATAAATAAATCATTTTTCATGAACTTATTATTCTTTATGTCTAACCTTTTAACTGTCCAGCAATAGATCAGCGGTAATTGTATAGAGTTACAACGCCAAAATTAGGTGTTCGAGTCCTCAGGATGGACATAGTGCAGAAATCACACAACCGAAGTGCTGTTAATATAATTACTATTATCTGATGTTTGTAGTTACAATTTTGTAACTTATTAACTGCTGTGTTTTACCAACTTATTATGATATAAAAACATCAAATAAACATTCAGCAAACAACTAACTTTAAGAGTCATTTATTTTTTTATGAAAATAAAACCATGCTGGTGAACATTGTTTACAGTTTTCTCCTTTTCCTTGCTTCCAAGAAAACATTTTATGCTGTGATCTTCGAATTATAAATGGAAATCGTTTTGAGTGTTTCAGAAGGGTAATTTGGAATATTAGTCAAAATAATCTTAACCAAAGAACGGTATGTCATCTTGAGACCATTAGGTGGCTCTATCAATTAGGAAAGGTGCTGAAGAGGAGGGGTGAATTTTTTGTTTAAATCTCATCAATCAGTAAGTCTCCTCCTACTTTTATCTGTTCAGGATATAAGTGACATAATACATAAAATTACGTGTAAACGAGGGCGTGGTGCACCAAAGGTTATAACACAAACTATATGCACATCTAAAACCATTAAAGCCAATTTGTCATAGAAATTTCACAGCCTCAAAATAAGAGATTAGTTCAAAAACAAAGAAAATTTAGATATTTGTAATATACGCGTGAATTTAATAAAGTTACTAAAAATAGTCGTATTTTCTAATCTTGTTTTTACATTCGTATACACCAGAAAGTTTGTTTGTTTGTTTGTTTTGAATTTCGCAGCTGTAAAAATATGTAAACAAATAAACTAAGGGACTAGAAAGCCCGAATATTGACAATAAATCCCCCAGTTGTCATTCTGTCAAATTATTACAATAAAAAACGAGATTTGACACTCATGGTTGGTACAATACATAGAGCCCATTGTGTAGTTTTATACTTAACAAAAAACACCACCAACAACAAACAGCTCGTTACGAAAACTGTGCTAGAATGCAGAATTTCAATGTGCACCATCTTCTGAATTAATCTATTACCATTTGAAATAAGAGGTGTGTGAAAGATATCATTCAAGATCCATCTTATGTCTGTTGTAAATCAGTTTTCAAAAAGTCTTTCCTTTAACACCAAACTCATCAAATACGTTAAACCGTAATTTGGAGTATGTAATACACACTTAGAAGGAATGCGAAAAAAACAAAAAAACAAGAAACAACTGTAATATTAGGGCTATTAATTTCGTTTCTTCGACAACTTTCGTTGCTTGATGTCATAAAGAAGATATTAAATAAACGTTGTAACCCTTAACAAATGATACTTTTAGCTTGGAACTGAGAAAATATATTTTTAATTGATGAAACGATGTGGTATTGTAAGCAACGTTTGAGTTTATGTTTTTCAGTGTGCTCTTCTCTCACTGCGGTATTGCAAGCAACGTTTGAGTTCGTGTTTTTCAGTGTGCTCTTCTCTCGCTATGGTATTGTAAGCAACGTTTGAGTTTGTTTTTTTCAATGTGCTCTTCTCTCGCATTTTTATCGTAGAATACGACCATGGTCGAACATGAATAGACCAACTAATGTTTCATAATTATTGGTCTCAGTTTAAAACAAAAATGTAGTAAATATACTAAATTTCGCATGAAAAGTATTATTTTACAAAATAAAAACAAACGGTTAAATTGGTATTTAGAGAACAGGTTTCCAAAGTGATTGTTTGAAACATTCCATAACATCACACAATAGAGAATTTCCTTTTACTACATAACCCAGTCTTCTTAAAATCTATGGTTGTACAACTTTCCATTTTACTTAGTGTATGATATCCTTCATTCTTACCAGATTGTCAGTTTCAGTTTTAAGTCTAAATAAACTTATATCGATACAAAACAATAGGAAATTCCTCAGTTTTTCTTTATTCATCCAGAAACGGAATATTTATATGATACTATCAGCTACAGTACCTACTCTATAGTAACATAGGCTTGTGACCTAATACATTGATATGAGAATTTTATCGAATGAAGTATGTTGTACGTATGCGATTTTCTTCTTTTTTTACCCCAGAAAAATAACATGGGAAGACTTGCAGATGGTAAAGCACTTTAGACTTATAGTTTATATACACTTATGTTTGTAGCATTGTCAAAAATTATATGGAGAGATTTTAATGCAGAAAAGAATGGTGGCTTATATTTTAAATAAACAAAACTGTGGAATTATTTAAAACCTAAAAACTGATCAGTGATTTCTGGATATAAGAAGTGTTATTTGAAATTAAGAGTAGTTGTGCATACCGATTTATATTCTCAAATACTACAACCCAGACTTGTCTTTGGGCCCGGCATGACCAAGCGTTAAGGCGTGCGACTCGTAATCCGAGGGGCACGGGTTCGTGCCCGCGTCATGCCAAACATGCTCGCCCTACCAGCCGTGGGGGCGTATGTGATGGTTAATCCCACTATTCTTTGGTAAAAGAGTAGCCCAAGAGTTGGCGGTAGGTGGTGATGACTAGCTGCCTTCTCTCTACTAAATTAGGGATGGCTCAGTGCAGTGGGTTAACAACCTACTCACTTAAATACCTGTTGAAGAATCCGTAAGTGATTGGGCCCTATGTTTCTTGATGGAATCAAGTGGTGAATGCATGATTGAATGAGACTTGTCTTTAAGTTATTTGTACAAAATATTAATCAACTTCATTATCCTGTGCTTTGTATTCTGTAATATTCCGGTTTTTATTCTCATTTTTATGATAGTGCCAAATACAAGTAAATTATTACACATATACGTATTAAATTTGAGGCTTTCTTTATTCAAGTAATTGCTATATTTTAGTATCTTATTGCGTTTTTATATTACTGTAGCCTTTGTATCTGACTACTATTACATGAATTTTGCAGTTGAACACATATAACTTTTGTATCTAGGTATTATTACATGACGCTCAGCAGTTGAACACGTAACTACATAAATAGTAAAGTAATAGATTGAAACAGAAACATGATTGTGCTTTTATAGTTCTATGCCACGTTTCTTCAGTACATTAATATTTTTTATATAATTCATTTTCGATAATGAAAGCAAACAAAGTATGTTGTTTTACAAATAAAAACGTATTAGTAAATTCGTTATTAACTAAGTTAAAAGTAAAACAGTTTTATCAATGAAAACTACGAAAATTGTTTTTGTGTATTTTTACATTTTTTTCATCATATATTTTATATTAAGAGTTTTCATTATGATTAACGTAAAGTATTTTATTTTTTAATAAAGCTAAGCCTCTTATATAGGTAATAACATATAAATTAAAAAATAGATACGCGCACACAACAAAAGAGCAAAGTGAAATTCATCCTTCACTGTGATAAAAGGAAAATTATCAATATTTTATATGAAACATACGATGTAATCCATACATTGATTTGTATCTCTACGAATCTAAATTTAATAAATTTAATGTATTTTCGTACTTTTTATATAAATGAAGACAGTTTCACGTTTCGAAAGTCACGATTGTTTGTAAAAAGTAAAAAAAAGGCTTCTTTTATTGAATAATATCAGTTATCAGTGTTAGTGCATTTTAGAAGTTCCGGTTTTGATTTTTGTTTCATATAATTTTAGTCTTATGTCTTAAAAAATTACGATACTTTTAGCCTTGTTTGTCAACAGATTTTGTAGTTTTAGAATTGCATTCTATATTTGTGTAGAACGTTTAATCGGAAAACATTACATTGGTAAGATTAAACGTTTTGCTAGAAATAATTTATTGTTCAATAAATGGTCTCCTTTTGTGCTAACTAAGCTAACCTCCTTCTAAACATTCTCTCTCCCTCAGTGACACGGCGATATTTCTGCGGACTTAAATGTTTGAAACGGGTGTTATATACAAAGGTTATAAATACGTACCTTTCAATGTTACAATATTGTCAGATGCACAATTTGTAAATAAAGCACCACTAAAAAGCCATTCAAAACACACTTATAAATTTCAAGTTATTAACATTTTCCAAAGTTGTTTTAGAATATTATTATACTGAAATAATAGGTTATAAAATTTGCTCTAGTTGTAGAATTCGTATTTTACGGATTCTTGGATCATTCATTACCTTGTTTCTTTGTTGTTGTTTTTTAATTTTCAATAAATGGCCTTCCGGGCTATTCATTAGCTGAGTACTTTTATGAAAAAATCGATTTTAGAATTTTGTTTGAACGCGAACATTAAATGATGCCTACGAAAACTGTTTGTTTTGTTTTTGAATTTCGCGCAAAGTAAGACTAGAGGGAAGGCAGCTAGTCATCACCAGTCACCACCAACTCTTGAGCTACTCTTTTACCAACGAATAATGGGATTAATCATACATTATAACGCTCCCACGGCTGAAGGGGCGAGCATGTTTGGTGCAACGGGCATTCGAACCCGCAATCCTCAGATTATAAGTCGAACGCCTTAACACACCTGGCCATGCCGGGCCGTGTTTTGAAGAGACTGGAACTTCTGGTTATAATGAGTATAAGTAAACGTCAGTATGAATTTAAAACAAACAACATAATTAAAAATGTTGAGATTACAGATAACAGAAGCTTTTTTCTTGGATTTATGAAAACAGAGAACCTTGTTTGAATCAAATTATATAAATAACTTTTTTTGTTTTAGGATTGACAGGAAATTCAATATAGCCTGGGGACAGAAAGTCTCCATTATATATCTTGAATCAGGACCAATGTTCTCTTTATTTTTATTAATAAATGTTAGGAAATATTTTTTTTCACATGCACCATTGCCATGCCAATATGTACTAACAGTTTCCTTAGTGTGGCAATCTTAGATCACCCACAATATTGGATCATTGCATCGCTTTGCATTATTTCAAGGTGGTTATTTGGGCTCTAGGCTTATCAACTGTCGGGACACTAATGCCGTCAACGTGTTGAGACTTCTCACCATTACCGAGAATATGCGCGGCTGGAATAATGAAGTGCGCGGCACTTGATTGAATGTTGTGCGGCCGCGCAGCCTAGAGAGAACGCTGATCAGGATATCTGTGAATTAGAAAATACTGGTAATTAGCTGTAAATTAAGTTATAGAAAGGATTTATATTATACGGTAGGGCAAAATGAGATTTCCTAGAGACCAGAATACACAGGGATTATGTAATGAATTAGAGATAGTTGAATATTCGATGTGGTCAAAGTTATACAGATATAATTTAATTAATTTGATTTAGTGTAATTAAAGAATTCTCTATTAACCGTGGAAAACAAACTAAACATGCATTTTAAATACTAGAAATTAAAAAAAGATTTGGAGATGAATAACGGACGACAAGGAAATTAAGTATTTGCAGAGAAAATGGCATTTATATACATTATGAGAGGCATGGAACTTGGCATTCTAGATGAAACAGTGAAATCGAATCGGTATAAGTGCAAAGATTTATGTGTACAATGATTTCTGTATTTCTTATTTTGGATGTGAGTTAAATAATATGTGTGGTTTAGAGGAGATAGGGAATGAAATTTGGTAGAATGGACGGCAACGACCTGTCGTGCAGACACAAGTGCAGAGGACGACGTTTGAAAGTCTTCTGTCTTTCGCCTTCAAGTCCAGTTGCCGCCCATTCTACAAAGCTTCATCATGGATACTCGGCCTAAACAATCTATTAGATTAGATAGGGAATAGTGTGTGGATTAACGTAGCGAGAGATATTTTATAGCTTAAAGGATAAACCGAATTATGTTTAGTACAAATAAGATGAGGGTAGGAAGTGAAAGAGGTCTATGATCAGTGATCAGAAGTCGCTATCAGAGTTAGTACTCAAAACGTATTCCATTGATATACTATAATAATGTTTTTTTTTTCGAAAGCAGCTTCAGGTCATTAGAAGCGTCAAATAAAATCTATTTTATGCAATACAGAACAGGCAGTATGACTAAAACAAGCACTTATACATAAAAACACTTCTTGAATAGTCTAAGTGTATCCCTTTTATCTAACTGACAGTATTATGTTGTTTAGCCTTAACATACTTGCATGGGTTTCCTAACATTAATTTTAGTCTTTCCTTAGTTTGTGTTACTTAAATATTCTGTTATGTCCCGAGAAACTATAAGAAAATGTTTTCTTAGGTTAAAAATTAGTTCAAAAATTCAGAACCATAGATTTCACGTCATAGCAAATACGAGAAAATTAATGAATTTTCTGTGTTTATATTCTCACTACTAGAAAAATCAATATACTAAAATAGAATCACGATACACGTTAAATTTTAACGTAGTTGTTTCTCCTCCTTTCATACAATTTAGAGTAGTAATTGTTTGTTTGTGGGGAAGGGGATGCGATAGGAAGAATCTTGTAGAAGTAGAAAAGACAGGAAGTAGAATCATGTATGGATTAAAGGCAGTATAGAGAACAGAGAAAAGAAAACTAAATATAAAGACTCAGAATACTTAATATATTATAGCAAGCGAGGTATTAATTACGAGAAACAGGAACTTAGTAAACAAGAAGATCGACAAAGAATCTAATATCGCAAATACGGAAGCTTGGAACTTTAGGGTTTTTAGGCAAGACAGAAAATAAGTTTACATTTGTTATGGTATGAATCTGATATGAGTTAGCGAGCACAAAAAAATTAGAATGGATTTGGAAAGACATTCAGAAAAGTTGGAGTGCATTAGTTTAGTCAAAGACTTTTGTAAGTTTAGCTACACAGAAACTTTAATACATGCCATGGAAGATACAAATGTTTATAATGGTTAGAGAAGTTAATGATTTCCTTATGACTGTTGTTTGCTTTGTGTCTGTTATTTAGTAATGGTTAAGCGATACGGTAATATAGTGTGTTTCTGTCTACATCTTCAGTTTTACGAATTAATAACATATTTGTTCTCATTTATATTATTCTCTTTACTAACTCCAATCTAAAAGGAACTACGTAAATAATTATTAATAATGGATCTATACTTTGCTTATAAATAGAAAATAATAATTTATAATGATCATCTGGGATTCTGTAAACGAACATTTTAAGCTCCTCTTATGCATTTGTGAAGTAAGAAAGACAACGTTATTTAAGAGAGCATAGTGGTCACTTAAATTAAGATTATTGTAAGATATATATTTTTCTGATTAGTAATGAAAATAGAAGAAAGAACAAAATATTCCAGTCATGAGAGATATTTACAATCAGTGTAACAGTGAAAAATAATAATTTTAAATAGTTATGAAACATACATAGCAATTTTGAAAATGGTTCCAGACACGGTTAATACTTGGGAGGGTTGACCCCTTGGGAATGCTGGCTGGCTAGTAATGACACTTTTAATAGTGCAGACAGCCATCGAGTAGCTTTGCGCGAAATTCAAAAATAAATAAATTGTAAAGTCTTAGGTAAAATTACGAACTAAAGTTTAAGCTTTAAGTCACTTTAGCTTTAATTAACTCACCAAAGTGACGCATTTCCCCAATTCAGTGATATATGACTTTAGATGAAGCTTATATCGAATAGCTTTAATACAATAAAAGTTTAATCCTTCATCATCAAAGAAAGTTTCAGGCTTTTCATTTTTCGAATAACATTAGAATAAAGTTTCCTTAATTATTCTGTTTTATAGGATGTGAATTTTACACTTGGAAGCACATTTTTCTTTCCTTTACTCTTTGGTTCCTTTGGGCGATTAAAAATAAATCGGTTGTTTGAGAAGTAAGGTCACTGCTTATAACCGGAAAATTAAACATTAGTTGAACATCAAACTAACACAAAAAATGTGTAATTTCTTTGTGCTATATGCGGTACGATGGTACTTAATGAAAGACAATAGCATTTAGTCAAAGACCCCAAAAAATTCATGTTACCTATTACGCCGGCATCTTAAATATTGACGTCCAGTTCATTGTTTCAATTATTTAAAAACATATATTGTTGTAATTAGCTACTTCCATATTGGTATGGTTTTTATTTTGTGGAGAATTTATATTGGAATTCTTTAGATTGTCTGAAATGTATTCAAGGCCCGGCATAGCCAGATGGTTAAGACGCTCGTCCCATAATTTGAAGGTCTCGGGTTAAATCCTCGTCACATGAAACATGCTTACCCTTTCAGCCATAGAGGCGTTATAACTTTACGGTCAATTCTACTATTCGTTGATAAAAGGATAGCCTAAGAGCTGGCCATCGATGGTAATAACTAGCTGGCTTCCCTCTGGTCTTACACTGTTAAACTTGGGACAGCTAGCGAAGATAGCCCTCTTGTAGCTTTACGCGAAATTCAAAAAGACAAAAAAAGGAATGTAATCACGATAGAAATGGCCAACTAGGAAAGCTTGGGACAATTATTTCCTATGTGAATAAACCCTAAATAATATTGATCAAAAATATAACACTTCCATGTTGACCAAATACAAAATGAAAGGCTCAGTCATTATTTACCATCAAGCTCATCTGTTTTGTTTACAGATTTAGTATCTTACTGTCAGCATCCATGTTACGTGTGACTTTAATGGGCTCATTTTGGTTTGTTTAAAATAACAGCCCCCAAAGTATTTGAGTTAAAAAAAATCAGCAATGTTTTCTTATTAAATGTGTTACACATTATAAACTCTACGTTCAATAAAATATAAGTTGTTAATGTATGGTTCTTACCCTTATGATAATTTATATTTGAGAACAATAAAAGGGTAATATAAACATAAATGTTATCCAAAAGTATCGAAATCTTCTTCTTTATATATATTATGTAGTTAGAATTTTTTGGAAAAAGTACCCCTGAAAGCGTTGTATTTTTAAAGTATTACAATTATGTAATACTTAAGACCAAAAAAAAACTGGAACTTCCTCTAAGTCGAATATGTCTTGTTATCAAAATGTATTTCGTTGATACCCTGATGTCATTTTTTTATAGATTCGGTTGAGCAGATATGAGACAAAAGACACTTTGGAAAATAGAGTTAACAAAAATCTAGCTAACTCTTATTTTGTATTATAAAGAACCAAAGCTCAGACTGATTACCGTTCCAAATCTCATATCTTGTATTATGTAGCGTAAGAGTCTAAAGATGTTATCCCGTAATGAAAAATCGAATCATTTTTTTATGTACTTTGAAGAAAAAAAGTGAAAATGTTTCTTGCCTACTGACGCCTCGAGAGCTAACGTTAAGTTCCAGCTTATACGACAAGTGGAAGATCCTTTTCTCCTGGGCGTCCTTACTCTTTCAGAAAAGTTTGTATTGATCGAACGAACATAATGGAAGCCCGGTTGCTATGAAACATTATTCACACAAAAGTCTCAGACCCATATCCTTTGTAAATTCCCTCTGGCCTTGTGTCTCCTCCGAATCCCTTAAAACTAAACTAGCGGTACTTTTGTATACTGTACGCAATTCACACAGTTGACATTGGCCTAATTTATACAGTTTTTTAAAAAAATCTCAAATAAACGACAATCCTCAATAAATTATACATTACAGTGCGACATAGGAGCACACCAAAATAATTTTGAAAATGAAACAAAACATCCTTTTAGAACAATAGAAATATAGAAAAATGTGTGTTGTATCATGCCTTTTTCAAATTCGAACACGTATGAAACACCTACGTCCTAAACAATTTTTACTCGGATGTAAATGATGCTTTACTACTGTCATAGAGGAAGGCGATAGAACAGATATTTTCAGAGTATATCTAAGTGTATTTTTTACATGTTTAGTATGTATCTCAAAATAATTCTACGAAAATCCATTACAGAGTATACGGTAGTGAGACTTTTAAGTTTGTTAAATTAAAAAAAACATACTAGTTTCCTTTCGTTAAGTAGTTCTTAAGTTTTGGCGATATTCTTGTAGAATGCTGTTAACATTTTACGTTTGGCAAACTTTTGAGTTTCTCTCGCAAGAAGAAGGTATGCAGTTAGATACCGGTGTGACGTTTTTATATTGAAAATTTTATCAGTCAGTAGCGTTTGAATAAACTGTGTCCACAGAAAATTTTTCCTTGTACTTTTCACAATGTAAATAGTTGTTTTAGTGTTAAGTTGTTGTTTTTACGTTGATCTGAGATAATACACTGTATCTAATCCCAGTATTGTGTAAATATACTTTTTTGGGGGTTTACATTAATCTAAAGTTTCATTGAAAGACACATTTTAAACGTTAGTCCAGAAACCATATTCTCTACTAAGCCAGCTCTTTGAAAGTAGCAACTACACGCCCAACCATCTTTTCGACACTTTGTCCTAATTTCAGTCTCCAAGGAGAACCGTTTCAGCACTATACCCGTGAACAAAGGAACATTAAATAAAATCGATTGTCGGAAAATACTATGTCAGAGAGTTTCATGAAGAAACTTACATTGCTGAAGGAAGGAGATTTATGAAGCTGATTATTTTTCTCTCTTTATATAATAGTGAACTTTAAAATGTTCCAAACGTTATTTCGTTTCACTCATGATTTATACCTTAAATGAACTCATTGACATCTGTAATCAAAGAGGTACTCGTATAGCTTATATCCTGTGTGATATTGATCAAAGAGAGAATTCATATAAAATAGCACAAAATAAAGCATTTTCAGAGCAGAATCTATTTCGTTTTATCCCAATGTTTTTTGCTAGAATCGGACTGATAAATATTGAGTATCTTAACAGCAATATTAGAGGGGAGAACATAGTATAACCTCAACCAAAAGTAAATCAGCTTACAAATGTCACACTAGTTATAGATCATACATTTCAAATTAATCATTAAGCTAATTTTTCAACTGAGCTGTCGATACATCCTAATGTTCATACCATAAAAACAATGTGTCAGCTCTTTAGAAAGCCTAATACCGACAAAGTCAAAATGTTTCCAAGCCATGAATTTAGTTGGATTAGATTTAACGAATAATTCAAATCTAATGTGTTGCTGACCAAAGTAAAAGAAAAAAAATCTTCTTGCGTAGTAACTCATGCTAGTATAAACTAACACATAAAATTGTAGTTTTGAACGAATTTTTTCTTCTTCTCTTAAATTTGTAAGGATAAATTTATTATTTTAAAAACAACCAAATACATTTGAATGAGATGCTATCCTTAAAGTTTCTCGTAGACTTCACATAAAGAGAAAAAGCAACTGCTTACAAAGATTGACCCCATCAACTGGAGACTTTTGGTAGCAACGCTTAAACACTCTTTTGAAATAGAAAACGAGAAAAGAAATTATTCGAGCGTACGTTTTAAATAGGTTTAACACGATTAACATTCACTGACCTAGATGCGTTACATCTAGACCTACAGAGGTATGGCCGAAAGCATGCTTATAAGCAAAATGCAATATGTCAAACTATATGTTTTTTTTACTGGCTTACATTACGATATTCAGAACTTCTCTTGCCTACTCTTTGAGAGCAAGTTTAGTAAGTATATTATGTAAGCATAACTTTAGTTGTCTTAGTTTTGTTTTGTATTGAGCTCGAATCTACTTCATGAACTATCCACACTTTGTCTCCCTCAGTGATTGAGCGTCGACATTTAGCGTTGTAATCTTTCAAATTCATTGTCGAACCATCGAGATAGAGGGTAATGGCATCTTCTAATATATCAATGTTCAAACTTATGCTTTTCTATTTCAGTTACCACAAAATTTATAAAAAATAACAATTTCAACAGCTACTCAAAAATAAAATATTTGTTTTTAATTCTATATACATTGTTTATTTGTTGTTCGGCCCAAAGTTGCCCATTGGGCTCTTTGTACTGTCTCCACTACGATGTCAAAACCTGGCCTTTAGCATTACAAGCCTTCAGACTTACCTCTGTGCCACTGGGGAGGCATAGTTACACCTATCACTCCGTGGAACCACGAATGCTAATCTTAAAAAAAATATACAGGCTAAAATAACAAGGGGGTAAAACATTTTAATTGTTGTCCTAATCAGTAATTAAAAGTATTGTTTTATTGTCAATACATATAATGTACGTTTTCAAAAATTTAAACAATAAAAGCACTTATAATCATGTTCACTGAGTCGTCCAAGGTGTATGGTTCTGTGAAATGGAAATCGGCTTTTGTAAAACAACAATAAAAGTGTTTATTAATTTTACGATCAAACTGCATTTTTTATACAAATGAAAACAGAGTAATACATAAATATACAGTGTCGGGAAGAATTAATAAAGTTGGTATAAAATGAAGATTGTCCCTCCATCCTCTGTTACATGAAAACTGACTGCAGCAGAATACAGCTACATGTCGATAGTTTATATTGTGATCAGACTTATTCCATCCAATCAGACAGTACTACATCATATAATACGTATAACAATGCAGATAGCTGTAATATTCATACCAGTAACATTGATATTACTCTCATGACTTCCAGGACAGAAATGACACATAGTAAATATACAAAAATACATATTTCATATTCAGTTGAAGTTGTACTGAATCTTTGAAAAGATATACAGAATTAATATTATTATTATTTTAGAAAGGGACGAGATATAAAGCACAGAGTCTTCAAAATGGTGTTAAATAGCTGGAGTGTGCTGTTTAAGCGAAACACGATACTCCAACAGTGATCTTTCCAGTGACCTGGTTGCACATAAAGATGTGAAAGTTATCTTCAGAATAGTAAGATATGCATAGCATGATATGGCCTTAGTGGGCATGTAACTACTCAAACGCCACTGTTTATGATGAAAATCAAACCAATATGCTATCATGGACGTCTGATTTTAAACAACAGAATAGAAACAAAGAAACTTGGAAGTATTCTTAAGAGATGAATACGAAAGCAAATTGTTTGATAACAGTCAAATATAACTTGTTTTATGGCATATTCTTATCCATGGCGACATTCCTTTAAAGTAAAACCTTTCTGGCAGACATTAAGCTTCCAGTAATAAAGTTATCTCATCGTACATTACATGTGATGACATGATAACTTGAAAGAAAAATTAGTTAGTGAATCGCCAACATCGTTTACTAGGCCTGCATATAGTTCTCATATTATTTAGACTGTAGGGGCTTATATAAAATCTGAGAAAGTCTTATAGCAACCATATAAGTTGGCTCAGTTTCAGGAAGCAAAACAAAACACTTGAAACAATATTTCAGAATCATATATTAATAAACATACGATAACATAAAAATAAATAATGTGCAAAATATTAGTGTATTATACAACCTAGATGCTTTTATTTTGTATTGTTTTATCATTATGTATTGTACTCATGACCATTTAGTTGTAATTACTCATTACACAATGTAACAAAATTTTTACTTTTTCTTCTTCCTTGCAGAAAGTATTATTTCCCAATTGCTTATGCCTAAAGTGACTAGAAAAGACCTATTTTTCTCTACAAACTTTGCTTTTGTGACCTGGGAACGTATAACAAAAACATGATGAGAAACTATATTTGGGAGCTGACACGTGAAAGTGATTTACATTAGAGTTGCAAGTCTCGAAAAACTACTCAGTTTTAAACATTTTTGTTTATTTTTGTATCACCTTAATACAAATACATGTAAATCTTGTTTAATATGTTGTTTTATTTAGACCTTATGTAAATGACAATGTTCAAATTTGCATGTTTTTATATAGAAAATAGGTTAATTTCTGAATTTCATTATCCAGGTCACAAAAGCAAAGTTTGAAGGGAAAAATGGTCATTTTGTACACTTTTACAACATAAGCAATTAAGAAATAACACATACTATCCAGAAACAAAATTTGTGTTACATGGTGTTATTTGTGATTTCTGTGCTTTTCCATAGGTATTGCCAACATTACATATAAATATATATTATTTTAGGACACTTTTCACTGGCTTAACTATTCGCTGTGCTGAGTTAGATTGTTTGTTTTTGGAATTTCGCGCAAAGCTTCACGAGGGCTATCTGCACTAGCCATCCCTAATATAGCATTGTAAGACTTGAGAGAAGGCAGTTAGTCATCACCACCCACCGCCAACTCTTGGACTACTCCTGTACCAACGAATAGTGGGATTGACCGCATCATTATAATGCCCTCACTGGTGAAAGGGCGAGCATTTTTGGTGCGACGGGAATTCGAACCGCGACCCTCATATTACAAATCCAACGCTTTAATCCACCTGGGCATGTCGAAATATTTAATGGCTAATTAATCTAGAAGAAAAACATCTTACATTCTAATCTGTTCGCTAATTAATTTTCATTCGAAACATGTCTTTTTTAAATATTGAATTTACTGTTACCTTCATCAAAAATAGGTTATATGTGTTAAATGCAGGTAAGCAAATTCATCGTGAAAATATTCGTCTCTAAAAATTGTGTTGTTTTTACAATCTTCAAACTCGTGATACGTAATATGTTCCCGTTTTGTTGATTGTATTTGACTGAAAACGAAACAATCTTATTCGTAGAAAATTGAGAAATAAACTTATATAAGAAGACCCCTAAATCTGCCACTATTCTTCCAACGTTTGCGGACTCACACAGCTCGAAACCGGATTTTGATACCAGTGGCGGATAGAGCACGGACATCTCATTGTGTAGCTTTGTGCTTAATTTTAAACAATGAATATTATTCTAACAGTTTATTTTCTCAAAGCTCACCTTTTGACAACGCTCAGATTCTCTGATTTCCTAATCTCTATTCTAGACATTAAACAATCATTCTTATGTGATCTATTAATGTTTTTCTTATTTTTTTAATAATACCATATAGCTAAATCGGTATTTTTATGTTACATTAAACATAGTAGATACCGTTTTACACAACGTGTACGTTTCAATCTTCTATATTTTATATAGATCATATCTTGTGTCACTATTGCTTATGTCTTATAGCGGCAAATATACAAAAGAAAGAAAGCTTTCATGTATATCCTACACCTACAATTTTGATATATATTAAACAAATTTTATTTATTTCTACAACTGTAATATTTGACGGTAACCCCTGAAAGGACATCCAGTAAGGATCTTTACTCAGTACCAAATGTAGGAGAATATTTGGATCACAGCCAGAATGGTAGAAATCGCTCTTTTACAAAAAAAGTTGGAAAAATAAATTTATCAACACAATAAGAGAGAGTTCTTAGCTGGCTTCCGCACGAATTTTTATATTATTATTAATATATAATAATAGTTCCAGAAAGTTCAGGATCTTGTTTTGTGATATTGATGACCGTGCTATAACTTGATGGGTTTTTATTAGTAACATATGTTAATACAGTTGTTGTTTTTTAACCAGGAACTTCATAAACAGTAAAAAAAATTGCAAATGATGGTAAACTATAAACGTCTTTAAACTATTAAAATATTCTCAAATATATCGAGCATTTCTTGCAGAGTGCATAGTTGGATACATAGACAAATAAACATGCAAAGGAATAACTAAATAAATAGCTCTATTGAACGCCTCGTACTGATATCGTAAACTGCTCTGATAAACAGAATAGAAGTGTCTTTTTGCAAACTTTATGCGTTTCTCTGTGAATTGCAAAGAGCATGATAAGGGAGTGGTTAATATCATTTCGTCCTTTGTCACTTCTATGGCTGAAACATTCGCGAAACCTTGTGGAACGATTATAGTCCGTTAATCACTCCTGGAATTCAACATTATCGAAGAGTGCTGGAGAAGAAGATATGAATAAATTTCGATGAGTATGAAAGACAAATGAGAGTGCAGCTATCCATCTTGATCCAGTTAAGTTCAGGTATACGAAGTAAAAATATAAAAATACGACTATAATACTTATAGAATTCATAGTAATATAAAATTACTACGCAAAGCATCTGAAATGTGAAATTAAAATGTGGACCAATGTCTCACTTACCCAAAAATATCTTATGCTTTACATTTTCAGGAAAAAAAGAGGCTGAAGTAAAGTAAATAAAAATTTTACCGATTGATCGAAATACAATTTTCGTAAAAATAATACAGATGTAAACTTACTTTCGCGATAACCGGGAAAATTGCTCCAAGCACATAAATCATTAATAGAAGAGGATTAATAACATGTTCTGTCAACTATGGATTGTTTAGTTAGACTGTTTATACGGTAATGAACATCGCTGCACTTTCAATTTACCTCGAGTTGAATTTGAAATTTCCATACTTTCACTTGACGTGTTGAAGTGACGCAAACTAAGGTGTTTCGGTTAAGTCAAACAAAGACAAGAAAAAATATAAAACTACTTTCAAAGAAATGAATTATGTTCTATTTATTAATTTTATTTTAAATTTGGCTTTATAAGGGCAAGTTTATTACTGAGTAATCTAGCTTCTTGGTTTTCTTATCCTAAGCCTACATTTCGATTGATTAAAGTTAATCTATTTATAATTCTCCAATTTTTTAGTTCTGAATGATATTAAAAATAAACTAAAATCCTGTTGTTTTATTAACAATGAGACAAAGCATAATTTTATTCAGGTTTCTATCTGTAACTCTGTGATGAAACAGTTATTAAAAGCTGTATAAATATCCACACGTCACACTTTCTGAAATTGTCCTACTTATAACGGAATGCTTTTATCTGTATCATGTCACATTCAGTTCAAAAGTCAAACATAGATTTAATTTCTCTTTACGATAGTGACATCACTTGAAAAAAAGAGCTCTCTTTAAAATAACTTATTCCTCTTGTGATTATTTCCACGTTGCTATTGTTTCAGTTTTACGTGTTATTGTGTTTGTTGAAGACAATCTGATATCGAATTTTTCCTCTATGAAAGAGAGCAGGCGTATTTAATTTATTAAGTTATCACAGAAAACATATTTTTGGTATCGTGCTGTTCGTTTATTATATCTTCGTACTTTTCACTTCTACACATGTTTTTCTATCAAAAAGCCACTAAAAATAGTACATCCTGTACGTAAGGGAATCAGCTTTATTACTGTAACAGAAACACAATACTGTACTGTGGCGATTGTCATTCTTGATTTACTGCAGGACTCTAGCATTACAGGCGATAATGAAAACGGTAAAAAGAGCAAATTTTGATAAGCATATATGGAGAATATAACATGCTAAACGCATGTGTTGGTCTGTATGGGTATGTGTTAGGCGTTATGAGATAATTATTATATAGTATGTCAAAAGTGAAGGGCAACTACTACCACCCCCTCCCTATCGTATACCCTAACGTTCCATTTCACAGCTAATTGAAATAAGTAATTTTTGAGAAATAAAGCTTCACCAACAAAATGGCAGAAAAGCGCAATCGAGCCATTCAGACTTCAGTAAATTACTTTGTGAGCCAATGAAAATTAATATCATTCATGAAGTAAATTAGTGGCATATTCATAGAATAAATATTGGTAAATAATAACTATGCTTCTTTTTTGTAATCATAAGTCGCTACTATCATAAGCGTATAAAATACTCCATGTGTATAGAAATGTTAAATATTAACAGTATCATATAAAGAGAGTAAAAATAAAAACCTAATAATGATATCAATTGATTGAAATTAAAAGATGTTTTCTTTCTTTAAATTTACAGAGTTTTCATTTATAACCATTTATTTATTAATTCTAGAAAGATTTTATTATCTTAGTATTATAATATCTATTTATAACATCAGAAAGTTTCTCATTACATTTCTCTCTCACAAGGTCAATTCTATGAATTATATTGTAACGGGCAGTTTAATAAATTCTTCCAAGGTTAAAGACGTTCATAGTTTCATTGGATATTTTCATCGTATTTTGTTAATGCTTTGTACTGTCAGAGTGAGATTGATAAAGCAGGCTTAGATCAAGATTTGTTAGTGGTTTTAGTTCCTACACAAAAGATTGTTGAATGATGGTACTTCTCAACATAGGAGCAAGTCTTTGGATTGACCCGAAACATGCCTTCAAAAAACAGCTTATTCACCAGAAACTGACCAAGGAACTATTTATACACTTGTTATTTTGCAACATCACTGACAAGTAATAAGGAAAAGTAGTAAAGTTCAGTACACTTCCAACAGTGTTGTACCTAACGATATTTGCAAGCTCTTATGACAATGGATTCTTAATTAAAACGAGTCATTTAATCAGCAGACTTGACCCAAGTGCTGACAAATTCCTTTGTGTTTTTTTTATATGACAATGACTGTTATGTATTAAGCAAGAGAATATGATATACTTTAGCTTTTTGGTGTCATAATTAATTTATTAAGTATTTTCTAGTAATCCTTTTGAATGAATAACTATTCTTGACATTTAAGAATTCAGCCTCAAAGTCCAATGAGGAAAAGAATGCTTATAGGAACCTAGTGACAGTCATATCTCTTTACAGCAATTGTTACTGCGATAAATAGATTAATAATTTGATTATTTTTGCCATTTTTATTATTGTTCGAAGGTAATCAAAAGCAGTTTTGTGGAATGATACATCTTTAAAAAGCTATAGTTTTGCAAAGTCAAAACCTTTGTGAAAGACATATAGAATAGCAGCAAAATCTTTAGTACCTGAGTCCTATTTTCAACTTTTGTTCTCTTATTGCTTAATGTTTTACTATCATATTATGAATACGTAAAAATGAATAATTTGAAGGGTGATATACCACTTCAAGAGATTACTTTATCTTTTCATCAGAAGTCGATGGTTATTAATAATTTTCTGTTGAACTAACCATGTTAAATGAATAATTCGAAGATTGATATACCACTTCAAGAAAGTACTTTATCTGCACATCTGGAGTTGTTTATTACTAATAATTTTCTGTTGGACTAACCTTGTTTCAAAGCAGGCACTTTCGTAGAACTTGCTACAAAATTGGAAGATACGTAAAATGTGGGACTTTGCGAGCTAGAATCAATACACAGAAGTGGTACAGTCTAAAGATTTGGTGCTTTTGTGAGCTTTAGACACCACAACACAGACATAATAAGTGGTAAAGGTATGAAACGTTGTGAGCTTGAGACACCACCCAGATAATGATAAATGGTAGAGACGACAAAATTTGTAAACATGATACATTAGTGGCTTCAGACCTCATGTACGCTTTTAAGTATTTAAAATCCTGTTTTGTGATAGAGTAAGTAATACTTTTATATATGTATGTATGTGTAAGAGAACGCGTTTTTATGAATGGTTACGGTTTTATCATATTTAACTGACTAGTTTCCAGATAAAAAAAATCTTGATAAAACTTATTCCTTCAAACAGATTTAGGAAAGGAATTTTTAATGTTACGTAGACAGAAAAAATGTGCAAATATTATAGCATTACTTATACATGATGTCGATTGATTGTGTAATAAAACTTTTAAACATTCAGTATTAAAGCAATATTTGAATTGTACCACAAATTGTCTATTTGAAGTTCCGCACAAAGCTACACAATGGGCTATCTGTGCTTTACTCACTACGAGTATCCAAACCCGATTTCTACCGTTGTAAGTCAACACACATACCGCTGTGCCACGGGGGTAGACAAATGGCAATAAAACAAATACAAATATATTTATTACTAGTCTAATGGATCGATATTAAAAAAAAACAAATAAAATTGTTTATAAGTTGTTAATGTTGTGAGCATTCAAGTTTACCGATGAGCCACCAGTGAAGGGAAAGAGACTTAACTCATGTTTATCTTTGATTAATATTAAAAATAAAAATCGGTAAAGACTGAATTTATTATAGATTTTCTTAATTTTAGACGTGAGTTTAAAGAAGGACAAAAATAGGGTATGGTTTTGCCTTTATCTTATATCAAGGTTGAAGTATAGAAAAAAATATCGAATATATTAACATCTTCGATGCTAGAAAAGAAAGAAATACTACGTTCGCTAATATCTAAGTGTCACATGTTAAGTATTGATAGAATTACTCTTTGTTGCGACAATGTTCTTGCTACACCTTATCAGATTAGACATCTATCTTTCAAATGTAGAAAATCTTACGTTATTTAAGGTACGATCAATGGTTCATTGTTTTAAATAAGATTCTTAATTACAGGTAAATAAGAGCTCTAATTCTAAAGTTTTCGTAGTAATTAGGCCCAACATTGCCAGGTGGGTTAAGGCGTTCGAATCCTCGTCATAATAAACATGCTCGCCGTTTCAGCCGTGGGGGCGTTATAATATGACGTTAAATCCCACTATTAGTTGGTAAAAGAGTAAGGCTAAATAGATAGCTCTCGTGTAGTTCTGCGCGAAATTCAAATCAAACAAATCAGTAACAACTTTTGTCCTTAAAAGGGCCGGAATACTGTGGGATATTCTGGTCCAAAAGAACTACAACAACAACATAATAGTAGCCGACATGAAAGCTAGGGATTAAAAAAGAGGTCATGTGCACCTGATCCTCCTGGGTATTTAAAAATTCAACATACCCAAATACTTACAAAAAAGAAGCGAAATAACAACTGATTGAGTACTAGGGTTATCTACATTCCCTCATAAAAATGCCTAGTGCGTTAAGGCGTGCACTTCGTAATCTAAGGGTCGCAGGTTCGCGCCCGATTCGCGCCAAAACATGCTCGCCCTCCTAGCCGTGGGAGCGTTATAATGTGACGGTCAACCCCACTAGTCGTTGGCAAAAGAGTAGCTCAAGAGTTGGCGGTGGGTGGAGATGACTAGCTGCCTTTCCTCTAGTCTTACACTACTAAATTAGGGACGGCTAGCACAGATAGCCCTCGAGTAGCTTTGTGCGAAATTCCAAAACAAACAAACAAATCATAAAAATGTTTCACATAGATGCTTAAAGTTACCACCAAGTTTTGTCAGTTACTCTTCAGCAAACAACTACCTCGACTCATACTGTTGAGATGGTGTAGAAGTTTTCCATGGATTGTTTTCTTCTTCTGATTACGTTCTAAGAAAGTTATATTATATGCTGATGATGCAAATGATTGTGGAGTGGCCTGGTAGTTGTCGATCCAATTTGCATGTGAAAGTTCAAGATTCGAATCGCGATATATTTGCACTTTTAGCTCTGATGACATTATAACTGTCATAGATAATTACGTTATTCGATAAGAGTAGCTGCGTAAGCTATGCTCCTTGCTTGTTATATGTATTTAGTTAAGGTTTATACAGTGAGTTTTCTTGGATCAAATGCTAATAAGTTTCAGAACAGCAAGTAAAATAAATTTGAAGCTTCAGATGATTACTTGAAACGTTGTAATATTAAATTAAGAAGAAACTGATTAAAAGAGATTTGATTGTACGAAACTATCTAATAGATCAGGTTACTTTCAAATTACTGTTTTGTTTCATTTTATAAATGAATCTGAACAGTTCAGTTGATTTAGAATTAATGCTTTTAGACATCATTAAATTATTATCTTTTAGTTTCTTTCTGATCAAATAGGATTGTAAAAGTAACATGATGTTATTTATCCATAACGTTTGATGTGCTAAGGATGAAATCATCATGGCAACTAAGGTATTGAAAAAACATAGTAATAACATTTATTGGAACGTATTTAGGTTATTTCTTGAATAAAAGGTAAAAATTAATTAAATGTTATTTCTGAGTGGAAACTAGTAAAAGATTCAAAGAGAAGGATTTCGATTTGTTAATTAAAAAATGCATCAACCTTACATATCACTTATTTTTCTTTAAATTTTGACGACTTAATGTTTGCATTGTTACAAAACAACAGTTGTCAATTGTAATTTAAGCAGGACCGGCACCGTGTACGTAAGAAATGTTTTAAAGCATTTTTTAGTTATTAGATCAATAATTTTGGCGATAAACTTCATTTTATGTTTTTTTACGAAATGGTTTCAACAATGACTGTTTTTGTTATTTTTTATACTTAAATTAGGTGCTGGAGCACTTCTTAGCTTGAATATTCAGTAACTTTTCGTTGAAATCTACATATGGAAGGAATAATTGCATGAATGATAACAAATAATATTTGATGAACATTGAGACAGAGTTACCTGTCAAAATTGAAAGGTGCACATCTTGTGAAATGGCATAAATTCGTAAGTTACTGAACAAACCATTTAAATCCTACACCTATTTGTTTAGTTTTTATTTGACGAAACCTTTTTACTGGCACTTTTGAATTAATAAAAATAAGGTTTATATATAATTTGTATATATGAGTAAACAATAAATTTAAAGCCAAATCGTTTGGATACTTGTGATAAATATGTACCAAAAGTACATATTTTGGTACACCACACACAATTTACATGAATAATCATGCTGAGTTGTTTTGTAGCTTTTGTAACTGTGTGTTACAATGTCATACCGATTGATACATTTTCTTATAGTTACCTCCAAAATGCACACACTGAATTATTGTTTTAGTTACATATGTAATTATGTATTCAAATACTTGGGTAAATAACTCACTTTATACATATAATCGAATTCAACTTCAGGAAACGTTTTATCTTAATAACGTTTTGGTTTACATTTTCTTTAGTGCAAATTGTTTTCTAGCAAAAAAGAAGACTTCATTTAGTTTTCACTGGTACATTGACTAATGTAGCCATTTTCTCAATATCCCATTCTGCAGTGTTTTGTCAAAAAATAACAGCTAACAGTCTTAAATGTAAAATATTGTTGTTTCTTACATGTGGAAAATGTAAGAAAAGACACTGTATAGTTATATATTCTGGAATAGCTCATATATGAATACACTGCTTTGTTTAGAGAACATCAGTTATATAATAAGTTACTGTGGTAAATACAGATGTCAACTATAACGGATTTACTAATATATATATTTATTTTAATGTTGATCTTTGTTTTTGTTAGATACATTTGTCAGTGCATATGGCTAAAATTATTAGATATGAATTGTGAAGTTCCCGCTTGTTCTCTGGATCTTGGGGGATTCATGAGCGTAAGAATCAGCAATGCATGTTTTGCGAGGCATTAGCATGTCTTTGGTTATTGTTGCCAAATGAAATTTCGAAAACATCACCTAAAAATTATAAAAAGTAGCCTTTGCAACACCTGGGGATTTAATATCATTATTGGTTTACTGCAGTTAGTATGCTATACACTTCGACACATATATTTGTGAACGCCAGTGCAGCGGTATGTCTCCAGATTTACAACGCTAAAATTAGGGATTCATTTCCCCTAGGGAGGCTGAGCACATAGCCCTTTGTGGCTTTGCTATACGAAAAACACACACAACATTTTTGTGATTATCGTTTATTAATCGGGAAACTATAGACATTTGACCAAGAACGTTTATACATTTTGAACATAATAAACCGTTTAACATCAATGAATTAACTTCGAAAGCTAGCATTTCTACGAGAAAATTAGATGTTTTAGTCGGGAAAACTCACATGTGAAAAGCTAGCTGGCTTCCCGTCAAGTGAAGTGTACGTATCGGCATAAAATCAATTCTCTCATCGTGAACCATCGATGAAATATTCAGTTCCAGATAGAAGAGTTAATATTGTTTACATGTTTGTTAGATTTTTGTATATAAATCATTATTTGTCATAATCGTTATCATAAATTTCAGTATTATTTGTATACTAAAATATGTTTGTGTTAAGAAAGAAAATTGTGAATATCAATTTTGTAGACAGTAGTAATAACGTGCAATTCACACCCAAATTCGAATTAAAGTTTTAGGCCATTTAAGATCGTAATACGTAAAATAATAAGTCGGATACTTGTTCGAGATAAATTATATCACACAACGTTTTCAAAAATTCTATAATTTACAACCGTAGAACCATCTGTTACCCAATAATTACAAAAACTGTTTATTTTGTGAGTCTCAAGAAAACGAACCTATACAGTTGTTGGATTATCTGAAAGCTATTACAATATCAATAGTTGAACTAGCAAAATCACAAAAACTCACTTCTAGCCATCTAGCACATTACAATTAATTACAATGGAAAATTAATCGAATAAATATTCAACAGAATCAAAGTTTATTTTATTTTTAGTAGTTTCACATCACATAAATAAGACAACAGATTAAAAATTAAATAACCATGAAAGGTCATAAATTTCTATTTCCTTATTTAGTGGCATAGAGTGATTGGATGACACGAGTTTATTAAGTGAGAGTTCAATTTAGTGCAGTGTTTCCCAACCAGGGGTGCTTGCACCCCTTGGAGGTGCAAGATAGCGTTTCAGGGGGTATGAAATAACATTTGTTTTGGCCACCTTCACCTTTATTCTCAAATAAATAATTACTGTAAGAGATGCGAAAGCATTCATTTTTTTTAGGGGCGCGAGGAATAAAAAAAGGTTGGGAACCACTGATTTAGTGCATTCACATGATAGATTTATTTCTGTTATCAGTTTATCACTTTCAGAAATAGTGATATTTATAGTAAATTTTCTTGGTTAGTTATCAATACGCAGTTTATTTTGTGTTCAAGGTTACATTTTTTATATACCAGAGAACAATAAACTTTGTTTGCGCAAATCATGAATTGTGATAATTTAATAATACATTAAACATATAATCATCAACCTTTAAAATCTTCTTCTGTTAGTGCGTTAAAGTGGTTACAAATATATATATGTTTTACAAAGTATTCGATTTAGTTTAAGTCCCATACCTAACTTTCTGTACTAATTATTATATAAGTGATTTATAATGGTTTTATTTGTACAGGAAAATGTTGTATTTACCGCTTGTTTGTACAGGCTGATGCTTTCTAATGGACAGGTTTGTCCCTAAAATTATTTATATACACTATAAGCCGCGAAAGGAAAACTAGTAAACGTTTACGGACAAATATCTCATTTCTCTAAGTCAACAGCGAAATCGAATAAAATGCGTACATAAGCTACGGCACGTCTAAGCGCTTTCGTATGTTCTAAATGTGAAGAGAAGAATTGTAGTTTCGTATTAACGATCAACATGTGCTGGATTTAGTTGTCTGTTTCATTTCCAGTCGACTTCTGGTTTTAATGGCTGCTTTTATTGTACTAAATTATCACTTCGTTTATCAGAAACGTCATCGTCTCCTTGGCAACATCTCTGAATAATGTGATCAGAACTGCAGCTGATGTGTTAATGACAGATGTGTAGAATTGATGAGAATTTAAGTTTAATATAGAAAGTGAGGAAAGTGTAAAGGTCAAGTAGTTATAGGGTAAACGTAATCAAATAAACATAAGTAACACATCGTATTCTCCATCACGAGGAAAGAATTTATTAAATCTACGTTCATTTACTATCTTAAACTGAAATCCAGTTTTTAAAGTTTGTCTTAATTCTGGCTTTCCGTTCGATGATATTCGTGACATATTTCTTCCGCTGTTTGGTCTTGCTAGGGTTACTTTGATTTCATGAAATTTTAAATCGAAGTACACGATGAGTTATTGTTAAAATTTTGACCAACAGCATGCACGGCTTACTCTCAATGTATTGCATCAATGTTATATAGTCTAGCAAATATATCATGTCATCTACTTTCCGGTCTAACGAAACATTTGGAATTTACCGTTTGATATCGTAGTCTCTAGACGAGAATGACTTATGCAGCCTCTGGAGATGTCAGCAAATTATGTAGCAGTGTAATAAAATAATTACATATGAGGTGTTTCAATGGAATACGGTATGAAACCTATTATAAACGTGGCAGAGAAAATGATTAATTTATAGCTTAATGTTTATCAGTACGGCAAAGAATGCTGAAATAAATGTTCTGTAAATACGGTGTGCTAAGCATTAATGATCTTAGCTAACTCAGCAACATGCTTGTAGACTTATAACTCTAGAATTCGGATGTTGACCTTCGAGACGGACACAGTACGTATAGCTCATTATGCATATTTGTTTTCAAATAGGAAACAAACATACAATAAATATTAGCATATTTAATGTTCTTTGATAAATTGCTTGTTGTGAAACACACAAGTGTAGGAGGCGACGTTTCAAAAATCTTTCTTCTTCAGATCAATGTATATGCGATGTAAGATGCAATCTTTATAGCATAGTACTGATTGGCAGAACGAGTGCCTAAGATTTCAACCAATAGTAGTCACAGATTGCTTATCTTTAATATCCAGTTCCTGTTTAGTAAAGGCTTTATTGTGTCAATATAGAAGAATTATTTATTTATTCTTGTTTTCCAGAATTTGTCTATGTCGATTATTCCAGTTTTTCTCAGTTTATTTTTAAGATCAGTTTATATGTAATGTTGTACAACGGCTGGAGTTTGTCTTTCCTCGGATCTTGTGCCGTCTTTGTGTTCTTTCATTCATATATATTCTCTTCTTCTCGTATTTTCAATCTCTTTCCTTGCAAAAAAAAACCAAAAAAAACTCACAAATTAAGTTTTCGTTTTTCATTAGTATATTTCTGTTAGGTTTTCACTGGAATGAATCTTATTGTCTTATAATATTTCCATCGGAAATCTATGTTGTAATTATTGGTTATGAGTTTGAGATTTTCGCTAAAATAGGGGAGGTAAATAGTAGAAGGGTTCTCCTTGTCTCTTGTTTCTGTTGTTCACTTCTCCTTGAAGCTTCTGATGCAGCTAGACGTGTAACTATTCTGTTTGAAATAGCGTATGAACTTCTGACCTTCTATATCGATGGAATATCATCACAAATAATTTCTGCTTTCCTGTTTAGGCATTGAATTATATCACGTTTCACTAAAGTTTGATTAGAGGAGAGGAAGTGTAGCTAACTGTCAGTATGGATGGACTTCTATATGCAATTGTGGTGATTTTTCTTTCTTTTCTGCTAATGAGTATGTCAAGAAACAGTAGGCTGTTTTGTCGCTTTATTTCCATGGTGAAGTGAATTATGTTGTCTATGGAATTAAGATGTTATAGGAAGGCTGGAAAGTTTTCATGGCTGTGGGACCAGTTAACATGGAGTCTGTAGATACTTTGGTGTGGATGAGAGGGCTCTCTTTCTTCAAACTGTTCCACGAAAATGTGTGCTAAAACTAAAGTGAGTGGTGGACCGTCGTTTATTCCTTAAAATCCTTGTTATATTCGTGTTTATTATTGTACAATAATCCGTCGACATGTAAGGACCAACAATACACAGTAACTAGAATTATCAGAGAGTACATTTCCAGCAATTCGTTATATTATGAGTTAGTTACATTAGTCTAATTATTATACCAAATGTAACTTTACATTTCAAGCAGAGTAATGTGGGTTTCATTAAAACATTTGTTTTCCATACCTTTAACATTTCAATTTCGATAATTATAAGACATCTGAGAGAAAATAAAACTTCTCAAAAAAGTACTTTTGAAGATTATTTAAGGTTTAAACAGAATTCATATCATTACTTTCTTAACAACTAAGTCTGTATAAGGTAATTGGATTATTTTAAAATGTATGTGCAATTTGTTTTGCTGTATGTACAAGCATGGTATGTTCTCTTATTTCACAGTAATTATCTAGTAGTTTAAAATAGCTTCCTATAGCAGTACATTATTCTATATGATAATGGTTATTTTTAGGAAATATCAATAACATTTCTAGCAGCTGTAATGTTATATATATAGTTTCACTTGTTCTGAATTAAGTACAAAGAGAGTGTCAAAACATAGCTTTTTGACTGCCATCTTTCTATGATATTCATTGATAAATATTTATTTAAAACGGAAATAATGCAAAACAGTAATAGATTTCTATGATACAAATAATGACAAGTGTTATTTTTTGCCTTGGGAGCCTAAACAGATGGTTATACAATCACCTTTGTATCATTGCATTAATTTATCGTGCTGAACGAGATTAAATAAAATACAACTTCTGATAACAGACACGGCAAAGTACAATTCCATAAAGCTCACTTACATAACTTTTGTTTCAAGTGATCTACTAACATGGTTTTATATTTAGACATTTTCCCTTCAGATCTAATAATGTCCTTTTGTTTTTCTATAAGAATGTACTTGAAC
Organism: Carcinoscorpius rotundicauda; assembly: GCA_011833715.1. Taxonomy (NCBI): domain Eukaryota; kingdom Metazoa; phylum Arthropoda; class Merostomata; order Xiphosura; family Limulidae; genus Carcinoscorpius; species Carcinoscorpius rotundicauda. The sequence goes on from CM022393.1 coordinate 109,801,284, forward strand.
GCAATATTTTGTGCTAATACCATTGGGTAATCACAAAATATAAAAAGTACGACAGCGTATTTTAATAATACAACCAATTTTAAACTTCTAATAATCAGAATACAAAACTAACATTTTGTATGTATAAACCAAAATAATTATCGTATTTGTTACATGGCCTGAAGGTTTGCTAGTTTGTCTTGTAATCTGCGCTCGCAGGTTCGAATCCCGTCAACGAATATACTCGTCCGTTTGGGTATTAGATAGTTATATGGTTAATCTCCTACAAAACATATTAGTTCTTTTACATTTTAGAAACTGGTTATAACTACATATGTTTTATAAATCTAAGCAGTAAATGAAATTGTTAATGTATTGCAAGTGTTTTTATGTCTAACTTTATATTAGTAGCAGCGATCAAATATTTTTATATATTTTAATAAAAAATTTAGCTTGTTTTTCTTTGTGCAAAACCACACAATTGGCTCCACACTGCATACTTCGGGGGAATTCTAACTACGGATTTTAGCGTTGTAAGTCCGTAAACATATCGATGACCCCCCACACGGATACAAAAAGTAGTCATTGGACCGTTTATTAAAGGATAATTTTTTTAATTTGTTTTATAATGAACTCTGGTTGAAAGCGGTGATTTGTTAGTTATTGCACTAATAGATTAAAAACCATAAGTCTGATATTTTCAGAGACTGCTACGCTGCTTTATGAAAACAGACTGAAAAAAAAATGATGATTTTTGATTTCTGGAGATAAGCCATAAAAATATCAGACTACATTAAAGAATGAATCTAGTTGTTAAGCTTCCTAAATAACTCTTCTTTATAAATATGATAATAACACTAAACCTGATGCAATACAAATGACTCAGATTTTCGAGCTAACAGCTTAGTTATAAAGAACTGTTATTATAAATCTTTCATCTAATTTTAAAATGATCATGTGGATGAGTTCCTAGAAAACATTACATATGCTACAGTGCTTTTATGTAATAGAAATATTCACATTTTGACACTAGAAGGGTTATGTCAAGAAAAAAATCAAACTAGGAAGATGGCGTGTGAAGCGGCCTAGATATATTTTAGAAGAATATTTGTTGTTGTTATTCAAATTATTGAGTTCATATAGCATCAGAGAAATATTCTGAATGTAATTACACACTGAAACTGAAATTCACGCATCGCCTCTTGTGTGCGTCCAGTCGTTTTTCCAATTCTCAAACCATTAGACCTTTGAGTTGCCTGAAAAAAATAATAAGTATTATTGACGTAACGTCACTTCATAATTGTTTGTTTTTGAATTTCGCACAAATCTACTCAAGGGCTATCTTTGCTAGCCGTCCCTAATTTAGCAGTGTAAGACTAGAGGGGAGGCAGCTAGTCATCACCACCCACCGCCAACTTTTGGGCTACTCTTTTACCAACAAATAGTGGGATTGAACGTAACATTATAACGCCATTATGACTGAAAGGGCGAGCATGTTTGGTGCGACCGGAATTCGAACCCGCGACCCTCAGATTACGAGTCGGTTGCCTTAACCCACCTGGCCATGCAGGGCCCCACTTCTTGAAGGATGAATAAAGATTAGGAAATAAAGAGTGGAAGAAATATCACTAGTTCTAGGTGAATGTCATACACTGCATTCAAATTTTCAACGCATGTGTACATGCACTCTGATGATTATGTGCCCGTAATTGTCAGTTTATTTGTTTATAAACCTCAACTTTACTGAATCTTTTTCTATTTTTCTCTCTCTATATATATATATAAGTAGTAATTTAATTTTAATTCAAGCCTTGAACCATACTCGCTTATTCTTCATGGCTGTTAGGGTGTGTTGATAAGTATACACCCAGGAGGGTCAGGTGCAAAAGAACCTATACTCACGAAGTTTTTGTTTGTTTTTTGAATTTCGCGCAAAGCTACACGAAGACTATCCACACTAGCCGTTCCTAATTTACCAGTACTACTCTTTTACTAATTAATAGTTGGATTGACCGTCATATTATGAACTTTCCACGACCGATAGGCGCGGGCATGTTTAGTGTAATGGGGATTCGAACCCGCGACCCTCATATTATGAGTCGACCACTCCTATCCATTTGATCATGATGAGCCAACTTACCAAGATTCCATTTAAATATTTAGTAATTGATACTTGAAAATTAGATATTTGAAAAAGAAAAATCCATTGTAATCGCTAAATCTGAAATCCTCCCTAATACTCTGGTTGTTTTCGGAAAAAAGGATAAAAATGATTGTTAAGTTTTCAAAAGAAAATCATTCGTCTGATTAAAACTAAATGTTTCGAGTTTAAAGAGGAAAATCGCTTTTACTCTTCAAGAATGACAGTTGAATACGTTACGAAACAATATTTGAAAGTTCACCCTCCTAGTACAGCGGTAAGTCTATAGATTTACATTGCTAAAATCAAGGGTTAGATTTCCTTCTGTGGGCTGATAGCCCAATGTGGTTTTGCTCTAAGAAAACGCACACACACATACTTCTTTGAAAATACGTGTACTAAAATAATCTCTGATGCATCAATACTCAACTGTTTTCTGAAATTCCTAGTGAAATAAGGGTTATTTAATGTCCGTTTGCATGACATTAAACTAAGTGTTATTTAATTTATATTTTATGACATTTCATGAAAGTTTTTCTTACTTTTTGTTAAATTCTGTTCGTATAACACAGAATAAAAGTTCTTTAATTTCTGCCTTCGTTACATTAAAATGAAATGTATTTGATTTCTGTTTTACTACACTAGAGTGAAAGCTATTTATTTCCTACTTTTGTTACTAAAATAAAAGTAATTTAATTTCCCTTTTTAATTACACTATTAGAGTGAAAGTTATTTTTTCTCATAATATAAGAACTAAATCATATACGTAAGAAATGTTCTGTTAGTTTCAAGATATGGAATAATCATATATTAGTTGCTCAATTCAATTGTAGTAATTGATGAAAATGCTTTTTAAAAATTTTGTCACATTGAACTTGAGTTTTCTTTGAAAATTAATTTACTTAAGAACTGATGATAGGTATATATCAAACATTATTTCATCTGACATTTTTTTTTCATAATTCTAAAACAATCAAATCATAAAACTTGAAATGCCTTCAATGATGAAGCCGAATTCCAACATGTCTAGTTTATTTCTTGTTTATCACAGACTAGTTACATTATGTTTGTATGTTCAAAGTTTGTGAAACAGAAATTATTGTGAACAACTTACAATGACAACACAAGGATTCAATATAAAAAAATATTAGTGAAGCCTCACTCATTCAAGTAGTTTTGGGTAAGACAACCTCTACTGAATGAGTAGCAGTATTTTGCTAGAATCGATTGTCCCCGCGTTGTTTGTCAGTTTGACGAGCCAATAGAATGTGGCTGCTGTTTTCCGTATGTATGATACCGTGGGGATGAGAAACTTTGTGGTCGAGAGTAACACAATCCAGTAATCTGATAATGGCGTCTTATGGAGCTAAATTTAACTAATTCTTGTGTACCCTCTTTGTTAAACTACGAAATATGTTTTTCTCGTTAAATATGTTTCCATTGAAAGTCATACGGCACAACATTTCAGCATGTCTGTCTAAGACAGTTTTAAAATACTGGATTAATTAGTAAATAAGACACAAGTTATCAACGCTAATATCACGCTACTTTTAGACTAACTGTATTCTATGGTAGAATACAAAATAATTTGTTTCTTCTCACTATATTAATTGTTACCAAACAAACAAATGGATGCACATAAATAAAATAACCAAAAAACTACTGGTTCAAAATGATATCTTGTGATATCAAAACCTCTAAAACCTTAAATGTTTATAAGGAAACAAACCACAAATGTGAGTTGGAAAAATTCAAACCCTCTACTCTTTCGCTGTAGCAGGGATTCTAAGTAATATCTCTACAACTCTCATGGGTGTCTCAGTACAAACTGTGCAGTAAATAAGCTTGTACAAACATTTAAGAACTATAGGGATATTCTTCAGTTACTTTGAAAACTGCAGCTGTTTGACTTCATGCGCAATAAAAAAAATATAAGTTGCGAACTCTATTATGTCGTTTTTCTCCCACATTTTATATTTATTTCAATGTTTCAGAATACGGATGTATAACAAACATTTAGGTCATGTGTCAAAACTGTATTCACCAGCTTTATTTTAGTTTATTTGTTAAATTTCGTATAAAGTTACTCCAAGGTTATCTTTGTTAGCTGTCCGTAATTTTCAAGCGATAGACTGGACTAAAGCTAAATAGTCAACACTACAAAACTCTTCGTCAATGAATAGTGGAATTGACTGTCACATTATAACGTTGCCACAGTTCAAAAGGCAAGTAAGCATATTTAGTAACAGGATTCAAATTCAAGACTTGCAGACCTATTCACAATGATAAGTAAATTAACCTGTAATACACTTCATAGTCAATTTTAATTTTTATTTGGCTGCTAAACTCTGGCTAAATATCCGATGAATGAAGTGAATTGTATAATTACAGCTCAACTGAAGTTAACCTGAAACTCATTAGTTAAAACCAGTGTTTTTTTAACGTCGCTTTACCCGTTGTTTCATTATATATATATTTTTTTTTACTATTTAAGTTTGTACAAAATTCTTTTATTTATTATTTTATTTAAAATAGATGATTACGCATCTTTAGGTGGCTGAGTTGATTCCAACCGACTTCTCAAGTGTTCTTTACAAACGATCAAAGTTTTCAATTGTCTGAATTATAGTTACTCATTTTTAGGTATAAAAATAAAAGTACAATCTAGTTTGATATAGCTGAAGATTCTATAGGTGGGATTACCGTTATTTTGATGCCAAAATTACTGCCACTCAGTTCATGTGCACGTTTGGCATCTGCTCTCCACTGGTTGAATAGAAGTCTCTAAGGTGTATATAAACCAAAGGAAGACTGAGTGCTCTGGCTTCAATATATAATCATTATGACACTGTTATGAAAACTGAAACTATATGTAAGTTATGTACGGAAAAGCACCCCAGAAGAATGAATTATGTTAACAAGTTATTTCACACGTGCGTATAATAACCAATGATTGAAATGGCTAATATACTATTGTTGTACAGAGTTGTTTACATTAGTAATATAATATAACGTTTAGTTATTACTCTGCATGCAGAATACGTTATTTTAATATAATAAAACATACAAAACATAAGTCGAGTTATCCATACAGTGTTACAACAGAATGATGATGGGTTTATTTTCATTAGATGTTTGTGAATTTTATGGAATGACCATGCAATTGTTTAATTATATTTCTTGCAAATTTGCTTCCAGATTTAATCTAGTAGTATCTGTTTCCATAAATATTTTGTGGGAAGCATGTCTCCATAACCCCATAGCAATAGCATGTTTTGCATACTGACTGGGATCCGCACAATATGTCTTGGATTTTGATGTCACAAGTTGGATCCCTTTTCCTCTTCAAACATTCTATGAACAGATCTGAATAATGATGTTTTTAGCAGTAGTGCACTGTGTTAACTGCTATGTTAATATTGTCCGTATTAAGAATACAAATATACATGTAAATATTATGCTTTCACACTGATAGAGAAACAAAATTTGCTTTTCTGTAAAAACTAAATGTGCAACATATTGCGTTTTGCAATTTAAAAAACTTGCGACACATTAAGTTTTTCTTAAATCGAAGCATGATCATGTAACTAGTACGTGATTTTATTTCTTCATTGCTGGAGTGACTCAGCGCTATATCTGTGGACTCACACTGCTAGGAACCGGGTTTTGATACCCGTTACGGGCAGAGCACAGATAGCCCCATGTGTAGCTGTGTGCTTAATTTCAAACAAACAAACTCTTTCAGTGATGTCGAGAAACCCACTTGTTGAGAATTTTTTTATGCAAAAACGGCTCGTTTTGGGTTCAGAAAATATTTTAAATAGAAGAGCGAACAACGTTTCGACCTTCTTCGGTCATCGTCAGGTTCACAAAAAAAGAGGTAACTGACCGGAAGCTGACCACATGTTTGGAAGGGGTTGTATAACTGAGTGTCACAATGTAGAGGGCGCGTTTAGATGTTAGAATATATAATAATCTATAATATTAATATAGGTATTATGACGTTCCTTTATATTGGTTTATTTTGGGTTTAAGTTGTTGTATAAGTAAGGCTTTAATTTTTTCGTTTGTTTATGTTTGTTTCTTTATTTAGTATTTTAGTGTTTTCTATGGTGTCCATTTGACTTGCAGTGTTCGAAAACGTGTGAAGATGACTTTTTATGTTCTTTGAATCTGGTTTCCATTTTTCTACTTGTTTCTCCTATATAGAAGTCGTGGCAGTTATCACATTGTATTTTATAAATAATGTTGGTGTGGTGTTTGTCAGTGTAGTTCTTACATAGTATAGACCTTAGTTTTGTGCCTGGTTTTTGAATAAATTTAGTGTTAACTGTAATGTTATATTTTGTTACTAGTTTTTGCCAAATGTTGGTTATTTGTTTGCTGATGTCAGGAATATATGGTATACAGCAGTATATGGTTTCGTGATTTTTTGATTCGTGAGATATATTCACTTTTGTTGGTTGATTTTGCTTTCTGTCTAGGTGTGTGCGTATAATGTTTTCTACGGTTTGTGGAGGAAACTTATTGATGTTGATGAAGTATTGTTTTATTTTGTCTAATTCATCGTTAATTTTATCTGGTGAGCACAGTTTTATGGCTGTGTTTATCTGGTTTCTTAGTATGTTGAGTTTTTGTTTTGTTTCATGTGCTGAGTCCCAAGGAATGTATAGTCCACTATGGGTGATTTTTCGGTGGATTTCTGTTTTGAATTGTGTGTCGGTTCTTATAATTTTGAGGTTAAGAAATGATATTTGATTGCTTTCTTCCTGTTCACATGTGAAGTTAATGTTGGGATGTATAGAGTTAATGTGAGTGAAAAAATTAAGTATGTGTTCTGTAGATTTGAATCCCGCAACCGTGTCATCTACATATCTGTACCAGTATAGTGGTGGATGTAATGCAGTATTAATTGCTTGTGTTTCAATTTGTGTCATAAAAATATTGGCTAGAACTGGTGATACTGGGTTGCCCATGCTTAGGCCATTTGTTTGTATATAGTTTTGGTTGTTGAACATGAAGTTTGTCTTTATTGTGGTGAATTCTATGAGGGTTGCTAACTGGTTACTGGGAATGTCTATAATTGGGTTAGGGTCTCGAATATAGAGTTCTAAGGCTATCTTGCAGGCTTCTGTTGTTGGAACTTCTGTGAAGAGGGATATAACATCGAAACTGGCCATTAAGGCTTTGTGATTAAGTTGATTTAGATTAGACTTGAAATTTAAAGAGTCTTTGATGAATGAGCTGGCTGATATTGCATATTTGGAGAATGCCCATGCTATGTATTTACCAAGATTGTAATTAAACGATTCATATGTTGACATTATTGGTCGTAATGGACAATCTGGTTTATGAGGTTTGGGGATGCCGTATATTTGCGGTGTGCGTGAGTCGGTTTTACGTAGGTAGGAATAAAGTGTTTGTGAAATTGTGTTGGCTTTTTTCATTTGTAGTAGTAATTTGTTTAGTTGCGTCTCATGTGTCTTTGTTGGATTTGTGTGTATTGGTTTAAATTTGTTCGTGTCTGATAGGATGTTATTCATTTTTTGTAAGAAACCAAATAATTGTACTAAGAAACCAAATAAACACAGCCATAAAACTGTGCTCACCAGATAAAATTAACGATGAATTAGACAAAATAAAACAATACTTCATCAACATCAATAAGTTTCCTCCACAAACCGTAGAAAACATTATACGCACACACCTAGACAGAAAGCAAAATCAACCAACAAAAGTGAATATATCTCACGAATCAAAAAATCACGAAACCATATACTGCTGTATGCCATATATTCCTGACATCAGCAAACAAATAACCAACATTTGGCAAAAACTAGTAACAAAATATAACATTACAGTTAACACTAAATTTATTCAAAAACCAGGCACAAAACTAAGGTCTATACTATGTAAGAACTACACTGACAAACACCACACCAACATTATTTATAAAATACAATGTGATAACTGCCACGACTTCTATATAGGAGAAACAAGTAGAAAAATGGAAACCAGATTCAAAGAACATAAAAAGTCATCTTCACACGTTTTCGAACACTGCAAGTCAAATGGACACCATAGAAAACACTAAAATACTAAATAAAGAAACAAACATAAACAAACGAAAAATTAAAGAAGCCTTACTTATACAACAACTTAAACCCAAAATAAACCAATATAAAGGAACGTCATTATACCTATATTAATATTATAGATTATTATATATTCTAACATCTAAACGCGCCCTCTACATTGCGACACTCAGTTATACAACCCCTTCCAAACATGTGGTCAGCTTCCGGTGAGTTACATCTTTCTTTGTGAACCTGACAATGACCGAAGAAGGTCGAAACGTTGTTCGGTCTTCTATTTAAAATATTTTCTGAACCCAAAACGAGCCGTTTTTGCATAAAAAAAAACTCTTTGTTGCTGTTATTCTTATTATTGTTTTTAAGTACGGATAACATTCATTGTAAGTCTTTATAAAATAACCTTCAAAAGAATTTCTCAAAATCCACAATTGTATTCCATCATGAAAAGATCCAAATAAAATGTAATGGTCTGATATTCTACGGAAATTTTGGTTTTATAGCTGCAATGGGGTTTTTACTAAAGAAACTGGTAGAAAATAAAACCATGGAATCAGCCATCATTATTGTTTACCGCTGACTTTTAGAAGCCACTACAGACAAATTCAAAAACGAATCAGGTTTCAGCAACACAAATGAGAGAACATGCAAGATAATTTTCTTGATCATTATTGCTGCTTCATGTGATAAAATAAATCCACATTTCTGTTACCATCTTTTCAGTTAATCCAGCTGTTTATAACTGGATCAGTGATTAGACTAGCGATAAGAGAAATAAAACGAAAAACATGCCGAACTGATCACAAATGTATTCTCGCTTTAGGAAATTAAATCCTATTCATGCATAAAGTTTTCTAAACGCTAAAATTCCATATTCGTACCGTAATCGAGATGTTTAGTCGCCTGTGTGTATAGCTTTAAAGTTGGGGTCTTAAAACAGTAAGAGTCAGTATTCAGATGTAATTCACGTTACTAAAATAACTCACAACAAAAAATACAGTCATAAAATTTGTCTTAATTATAGTGGTGATTTAAGTCTGTTTTTAAACCAGAGTTAACCAAGATGTCATGGTGAAATGTTGTGAAAAAAGGAAGGCTAAATGAATGAAAAAATAACCAGTTTAATCACAAACTTACCAATCTTGAAGTGAAAATTAATTTCACGTTTAAAGCTTATAAACTCGTCGACATTTTTGGAAAATATGAGGTTAACACTTCCTACCTTACTAGAAATTGGGCCCCCAAGTGGCTCAGCGGTATGTCTGCGGACTTGCACGCTAAAATCCGGGTTTCGATACCCGTGGTGGGCAGAGCAAAGATAGCCCATTGTGTAGCTTTGTGCTTAATACAAAACAAACAAACAAAACAATACTAGAAATTGGGTGCATTGCATGCACACGCACCTTTCCATCCTCTTCTGACACCTTCGTAAGAACAACACAAATAGCTTTCGAACTGGCCCAGTTATCCGGTTTATATTATTTGTTCTTTTAGTCAAGTATCGTTTGTGGTATCACACATGATAAAATTATCTCAGCGTTTTTAAGGATGAATTAGGAAACCGTACTCACCAACAACATTAGTCTATTATTCAAATATAACTGTAAGACTGAAGCACATATTATAAGCTCTGCCTTATCCCAGCGGCTCAGCGGTAAATTTGAGGGCCCACACAATTAAAAATTGTTTTAGATACTGCGGGTAAGCATAACACAGATATCCCATTGTGTAGTCTTTCTCTTAACAATAAAGAAACAAACAAAACTTCAGCTTTCAAGAAGCAACCGTAATGTTTTGAAAAACTTTCAAAACAGTCACTAAGTAAGGACAACAAATCCGAGAACGTTGTATACGAAACTCACTGAACAAAGACCCAAACACACATGTTTGAGTACAATCCTCTAATTCGTTTAACATAATAGCAAAGTATGAGTGCAGTCGTATTGAGACTAACAAGACATTGGATATATTTACTCCTTATAAACTACCTTGCAAAGAAAAAAAGTCCATAATCTATCTGCAAGCAGATTAGAAATATTTTAATACAGATTTCTGTAATAAAAACAATTATCGAATGCACTTCAGAATTTATTAATAACCTACTATGTAAACTCTATTAACATTCTAAAATATTTTGAACTCCCCAAACTGACGTTTTTTACGTGATTAAATATCACAAAAAGAATTAGGAGTTGGCACAAGAAAACTGAAAACAATAAGTCGTCACTCTCTCAGAAAACATTGATCCCCCCTCGAAATGACGAGAGTATTTTTTTATGAAACCTCAAATGAAGACGCACTGAATCAAATATTTCTTGAGCCAAGATTAACAACTTCCTTTTATTTGTGAAAAAGAAATATGGTATTATAAGAATTTCAAAACCTGGAAAAAGTTTGAAAATAATTTTGAAATTTTATACTGAAATAATAACAATAAAGTTACTGATGAAAAAAAAATGTTTGTCAACATGTCAAATCTTCCGTTAAAGACTCCAGAAAAAAGATACAAACTCAACTATTAAAAATGGATACTGCATTAACACTTTGAATCCTTCTATTCTTTGAGACCAGCGTAACAAATAATATTTAAAATATTATTAGAAAAACCCCTGGTAATGTGATAATAAATCATTACTAAACATTTCAGTTTTTTTTCCTTTGGAATGGATGCTTTCTCTTGAAAATAACTTGTTGTAATCATAACATTCAAAGAAGAAAAACTTGTAGATAAAGCAGTTATTGAAGATGTGACTCCTTTAAAACATTATTATCATATTTATATTCAATTTAGATTTATAGTGGAATTCAAAACGTTTTCATAATGCTAGAAAACTTCTTTTTTCTGGGTTTTATAAGACGTTTCATGGCGACTGGCACAGGCTTACTTCACAAATTATTATAAAGTGAATATTTTACCTAAATCCATTTGCTTCTGAACTGCCTCGAATACAAATGAAAGTAACATCTGTACTCTCGAGTCTTCTCCAGAAAATGTTTTTCAGAGAAGGGATGTCAGCCGTTTATCTATATGCGAGTGACACGCTTCTAGATAGTAAAAAATAACAGAAAACCTAATACTTCACAGTCTTCTACGAAACATTGAGACTGAAGGAAATAACAATCAAGTCAATCTATGTTAACCACCCATATCACTGGAATGACGAATAGCGAATTTCTGTAAAAGCAAGACAAAGTTTAGTTCATATGTTTCAATGAGTCCAGAGAACACCACCTTTTCCAGACAAATTATGGTAATATCCATTTATAACTAAATTTTAACAGTTTTTTACTGCTATCATTTATTCGAAACTCACTTGGAGAAATAATATTCAAATAAGTAAACAATATTTTGGGTATATATTAATAATAATTTAATTTTGTAATTGAATTTAATTAAAGGTAATTATCACAGTAACTAAAATTATCAATCTTGATTTATTTTTTTAATTTAGGTATACATTTAAATATTTTTTTCTGTTCCAATATATTTTACAATTTTTTCCATCATTTCGCACAAAAGTGCGAAACAGAATTTCGTTACCTGTGGTGGGTTAAGAATACATCGCCCTAACCACCAGACCTGATTGATAATATTACGATTTTGAAGTGATTATCTATGAACGTTTTATAAAATAACGTTAAATGTGTACTTTAATACAATAAATATTTGATGACTTCAATCTGCTGCAAATATCTGATAAAGTAAAAATATATATACCTTTATTAATCTACAACTGTTGTTAATGATATGTTTCAAACTTCAAAATGTTCAGTGAATTACGAAGGTTGCCTGCAATGACATAACACAAATTAAAGAACAAAAGTTTTCATATTCATCTAGATGTTTTAACTTATTCTTTATTATCATTTATCCAAGTTTATTGTTTTAATTCTCACGTCTTGCAGAACAAGACTTATTCCTGTAACGTTATGTTTACTGTATGTGGCTAAGGATATAATGTGTATTTTCACTTGGTGAATTAGTTATGTTTTGCTTTTAAAAAATTAAATACTTCTAGCATTCAGTATAAAAAATGGTCATAGTTTATGAGCTTAAGTTTTTATTGAATACAACTTCCTTCTTTGAGTAGTTTCAGTGATGAGTGTACTTATAGTACAACACAGTTCTACACTACAAAACTAAACTATACTCTTGTACAGTTCTACACCACAAAACTAATCTGTACTCTTGTACAGTTCTATATCACAAAACTAAACTATTCTCTTGTACAGTCCTACACCACATAAATAAACTGTACTTTTGTACAGTTCTACACCACAAAACTAAACTATTCTCTTGTACAGTTCTACACCACAACACTAAACTATACTCTTGTACATTTCTACACCACAAAACTAAACTATACTCTTGTACATTTCTAACGCTAGTAATACATGCACACCAAATGAGATGAGCTTCCTACTTGTGTGGTTTAATGTTGAGACTCCAGTTTAGTGGACTAACAAAATTACCAGTTATATGAAGATCTTTCAGAAAGAACTGAATAAAGATAAAAAAATGTCGTAATCGATGCCCAACCAAAGTTGGCACCATGCCAAAATACTGTCTGAAGATTTATTTTTTATGTGTAGCAGAGTATTACTTTAAAAAAATACAGGTTGTTTAAACCACAGAGGCTTACATAAGATATAGAAACTTTAGAAGAAAAACAGCTTTTCAAAATCGTAAAAAACATTTATAAATAGAATAATTAAGATTGTTATTTTCTCACTGGACTTTCATGATTTTTAAAGTACCTTATTTTACGTTCCGGAGTGGGCTAATGGTAAGTTTACAGACTTCTAACACTGAAATCTGGGATTTCAGTTCCTGTGATGACAGACCGCAAAACGCTTATTGTGTACAATATAACATATATTATAACACACAACACAAAATCTTTATTCATTAGTTATCAATTTTTATCATTTGTCTTGTTTTAATACATATCTTACCTTGATTGTTCATTCTCTATAATTTGACTGTTGTGAAATAAATGATTGTTTTATTTGGGTAATAGCTTTATGGAACAATTTGAAAATATAGTTTACAGCAAAGTCAGAGATAATAACATATTATCTTGAGTTCAAAAAATTAACTCATTTTTTTCCCGAATAATCAACCGAATTATTTTGAATCACATTTTACCAGCTTCAAAAACCGAGAACATTCTGCCGACAAAACCACTGATGAATACATTATTTTTCTTTCTGAAAATGCCAATGAAAAATTCCAAGGTGGGATAGCACATAAAATGTATATACGTTACTTAAACATCGACCACAGCAATACCATACTGCTCTTTCTACCTGATATATTAAATCTGGTTATCCTCTAATCCAGCGAAAAACCTTGAACTTGCCAACTCGTTAGCTTAACCAGTTCTTGGGGTAAACCTATTTAGGAGAATAATCTTCACAAGATTTACACTTATTAATACTTCTTTTAAATATCTACAGACAGGCAGATTACTAGTTTCTTTGTTTTGATTTATTTTTAATTTCGCGCAGAGCTACACGATATGGTTATCTGCGCTAGCCGTCCCTAATTTAGCAATGGTAAGACTAAAGGGAAGGCTGCTGGTCATCACCACGAATCGCCAATGCTTGGGCTACTGTTTTATCAACAAATAGTGAAATTGATTGTAATTTTATAACGCCCCCATGGCTGAAAGAGCGTGTATATTTAGTGTGACTGGGATTTCAACCCGTGACCTTCAAATTACGAATCGATCTGCCTAACCATCGGGTCCAGCCGGACCACACGTACAGACAGGCTTTAAATGAATTGCAAAACCGTTTCTAATCTCATTAGAAAAACTGTAACATCATGAGAGATTTTAATAGGAATAAAAATACTTTAATCTGCCTTTGTAATTTCAAAAAAGCTGTTGAAAGTGCTTAGCTTAATTGCTTTAGAAGACCAGTTAGTGAAACTTTCAGCCTCCACAGTCTGCTGCTACTGGTAATACAGTAAGCGTTACTGAAAAAAAAACTATTGTCGTGCTGCGCTTAAAGCCCCTAAGGGTATTTTAGAGAATTTCTTACGATAGTGTATATATACACCAACCCTAACACTAAGATGTCAGAAACGAGGCTAGTAAAGTCGAGATGTAATGTCGTTACTCTAGCAACAAAGTAAGTAATATAAATTTCGGATAATCAACCTGAAATAAATACATTTATTTTATTCACGCTTACCTCTGTCATGCTATAACCAACGTTACAGTAAAGTTTCTTGGGTATGGCTAACATTAGTCTAAACTATTATGTAATAGTCCTGGAGTTATTTTAAATGTTATTGTTAAAATTGTAAACAATATACCCTTATAAATGCCTCTCTGCCCATCACTGGACTCACAGCACCTAGTGAATAGAGCTAAAGATAAATTGTCATCGATATAGCTGGTTAGCATTGAAATTCTAAGCTGACAATGGCATGATATTTGTCAACTAATACAAGTGTGTTCCTTATCTTTAACTAAATCTGTTAGACTCTAAAACGACGAATTAAAGTATTTTTATTTAGTGCTTTCAATAAATGACTTTTTATCCGTTTACTGACGTCTTTATAAACATGTTTAGATTACATTATCCAGTTCAAACAGTAATAAAAAATTACAGAAAACATCATATCGTCCTTTTAATAATATTGCTTATGTTGTAACTCGATTTTTTTTAGTAAAGACTTTCCTTCTTTAAAAAAGGTGAAAAATGACCAGAGGTAGGATTCGAATCTTTAACACTGTATGCTGAGCAGATAGTTTAATTGACTAAGGTAGAACATTGACGAGCTCCATAAGTCTTGGTTTTCAGTTTATTGACTCGTAAGAACGTAATTTACTAACTCTTGAGCTACCCTCAGAATCCCCTTATGGTTTTGGTGGAATTGTCAGGTGGAATTGTTTAACTATACGAATTTTAAGACTGTCTGTGATACGAACACAAGGTATTAATTGAAACGAAATTTATATTTGTCGTTTTAATGAACAATCTGGCCGTTAGATGGAAGGTCTTTATACAGTAAACCTCTTACTGGAAGGATTATTATTGAAGTATTACAAATTATTATCAGCTTTACGTAACTGTATCAGATATAATGCTTCTTCAGTTATAACGGCACGCTATAAAGAACTTAATTTCTCTCAAAAAAACTGGTATAAATAATATTTAAACTAAGCCTATGCTAAAACGTAGTCAGTGGTTGAACTCACACGTTTGAGTTATATGTGATGCTCAAAATCAGTGTATTTAAAATGAATTTTATGAAATCGAGCGTACCATTTACTCTCTGATTGTTACTAGAACGTATAAGATAAATATTGGAAAGTGTTAATGATGATGTAATACTCCAGAATGCTGAACAAGTTTGACAATCAGTCATTTAGTTTACTCAAGACATAGCAAGGGTAAAAAATACCATCATACACTTGAGTGTCACGTGGGATATTCAGGTTTTATAAATGCCACAGTCATGACTTTAATTAATAAATCTAATGAATTAATTAAAAAATAGTCCAAAGTCTATAGTTCATGTAATAGGTCGAAAAGTGTCACAAGCTAGATCATGAACTTGTGTCAAACAGCAAACTAATTAACGTTAGTATTCAAGGCTCGAAAGTTATTGTAACAGATTAAGTGATATTGTGTAAGTGATGGTAATTTTTTAATATTATTATGGTTGATGCTTATAAAGCTATCGTGTTTTGTTATGTTACAGACGCTAACTTAATGTCCTAGCTGAACTTAAATGTTTCACGAAGTTATCCTCTGTAACAATGTACTAACTTTCTATTAATACTTTGATCATATTTTCCAACTAAACAGCATACAATTTTACATCGAAAATCGTCTATGCAAATACATAAAACAAACCCTATGCGTCGAGTAGTCTTAAATTGGCGACCCCTACTAGTACAGCGGCAAGTATACGGATTTACAACGATAAAACCAGGGATTCGATTCCTCTCGGTGGGCTCAGCAGATCGCTCGATGTGGCTTTACAATAAGAAATCAAACTCACTATCTAAATCTGTAATGAACAATGCTTAAGACTATCGATGTTTTCTCATAAACTTCTTGATCATTTTAAAATGGATATTTCTAAAATAACATTTTTATTTTTTCAACATAGTTTAAAGCTTGGTAAGCCCCTTTCTTATAGTGCAGGAACTTATAGTTTCGACCTATAGCGTCTTAAAGTATTTCAAATGTGCTATTGATATAAAATTGAATATCGTATTACTTCACAGAGCCGCTATATTTTGCCACCATTTAAGTTGCTATTGTTTCAACAAAAGGTTATACAATATCTATAAGGTTTTACGTCTGTTTTAGTTCACCATTTAGTTACCTCAACTAATTTAGGTATGTGAATAATGTTATGATATTTCGTCAAATGTATTATTGAATATGATACAGTGAACCAACTTTTTAATGATGGTATATGTATGTTAAATATTTATTTTCTGTTTCACCAAATGTGAAAGTGAAAAGACAAACTGGCGTAGTTGTCTAATAGCATTTCTTTAGATTACTGACCAAGACTATGCTGTTGAGCATTGAATAGGCAAAACTACAGTTTACAGCAGAATATATGACCAATCAGAGAAACAGTTACGCCAATACGTCACAGGTTCTATTTTCATTTGCACGTTTAATAGAATAGTACACAATTACGTTTAAAAAGTAGTGAGGTAAATCTTTAACATAATAGTACGCAATTACGTTTAACAAGTAGTGAGATAAATCTTTAAAAGAATAGTGAACAATTACGTTTAACAAATAGTGAGGTAAATCTTTAACAGAATAATATACAATTACGTTTTACAAGTAGTAAGGTAAATCTATAATATAAGAGTAAGTAGTTACGTTTAACAAGTAGTGAGGTAAATCTTTAACAGAATAGTATACAGTTACGTTTAACAAGTAGGGAGGTAAATAAGATTACTAATATTTTTTTTTTAATTAACAGCTACCTTTCTTAAATTTCAGTCTTCGTATTCAATATCTTCAAATTCTCCCACATAATATTCTGTAAAGAGAAAGTATCGTGTGTTTCGAAGTGTAGAACCCACTGTATTGTCTTATTGCGTTCAAAACACGAACGTGCTGAGCGCATTCAGTAATATATCGGGGTTGAAGATTTTGACGCTTAATCTACATATCTTCACGCTCACCCTAGCGACGCACAATACGTCTTGTAATTACACTATAGTACGAAAAAATGAAACACGTGTAATTATTACATATGTTATATGTGTTGAATGGCTGTTATGTAAATATCATGTAAATGTTACGTAAACGACAACCATGTCGAGAGTGCTATGTAAATGTTATGTAAACGACAATCATGTCGAGAGTGTTATGTAAATGTTATGTAAACGACAATCATGTCATGTCGTGTTCGGATTCCCATATCTATTATTTATATTTATATTTTCGAGGTTTAAACCAGTGAAATTTAAAATAACATTTTAGAATTAATTAAAATTCATGTAGAAATTTTTAAAACTAGGTAGATTGATCATTTGTATTGGCCTGGTTTCTCTACTCTGGAATTCTGGGAAGTTACGCGACTAGTATATAAACAGACGGCGATGCGAGGGAAGGAAGTCATCCATTTTTACTCGGGTCAAGAAGTAAATCATCCATTTTTACTTGGATCAAGAAGTTTGTCTCGTTTGAGAAAGTTTAAACGTTTACCGTGTGATTATTCAAATTGAATTTGTGAATAGAGCTAGATCGACTAAAGCGGTGAAATTTTTATTCCGTTAATCTTTACCATTCAGTCGGATTACGGATTATACCGAAAGTCAATACGAATAGGACTGTGAATTTTTGTTTGAAATCACCCATTCAAATTTTGAAAATTTCTCCGTGGGACTAAATTCACCGCCTAGATTGGAACTTTGGATTTCGGATTTGGACACTTATTCTGGATCATATTATTAAGCACAGGCCAGTACCTTTTTGTATTGTAAGTTGTTTTGAAGGTTGAAACTGGATATCTGGTATTGCTATTGGATAATTTATTTTGTATCTATCACATAAGTAGATCATTATAATAAATTATACAAGCTGCTATCTGTGTCTTTCTGTTGCGTTCAGTCCGCATAAAAAAACGTAACAATGGCCAAACTACGAAACGTTATTTTTTGCTTTATTAGCAAAAGTGTTAATATCCTTACCAGCTGTTCTAAGATACAAGGAGTAAGATACTTCTTTATTAATGAAAATATTTTTTGTATTTCTAGCACTAAACCTTCGTATAGTCAATACACTTTAAAGAAAACGACTGATAACATTACATATTATAATCTCATTCCGATTGTTATGCGTTTTCTTTATGCGAACTGAATTTATCATCAGTTTAACATCGTCTTACTTAGATTATCATTCTTATCTTGGTCTTTATTAAAATATAAACAATCAGATGTTTGAATTCATTGTTTGGAATTTTATCAGTTTGTATTTGTTACAGTCATTTTCAGTTTCATTGTTTACTGAATATTCTCTAATGTTTCACGTGAATAATACAGTTTTTGTTTAAAAAAACAACAATTATATATGTAGAACATTACATCTTTTTGTTGTGCTTTTATCCATTTGATAAATATTCAAACCATTTTTCAATTTGGCCAGGTGGTTAAGACATTCGACTCCTAATCTGAGGGTCGTGGGTTCAAATCTCCGTCGCACTAAACATGCTCACCCTTTCAGCAATAGGGGCGTTATATAGTGACGGTCAGTCCAACTATTCGTTGGTAAAAGTGTAGCTCAAGAGTTGGTGGTGTGTGGTGATGTCTAGCTTCTTTATCTTCAGTTTTACATCCCTAAATTAGGGACGGCTAGCGCAGATTGCTCTCGTGTAGCTTTGCGCAAAAGACAAAAGAACTATTTTATAAGATTGTTTACGTTGGGTTACTGTGTGTGTTAGCCTGTAATGTCGTAACAACAACGTTCTGATTTTGAGAATTTTTGTGTAATGTCGTTTATATGTGTACTTTAATTTATACTTTACGTTCATCGCGCTCAGCTGGTTTTAAACTGTTTGCAGAATGTTTGTTTATTTTGAATTCTCACGTACTCTTAAGTTTGTTCAAAACTTAGTCGTGTCAATAAAACTATATCCTCCGAATGTTTGTTTATATCATTAGTTATCAACCGCTTTGTTTTCCTCGCAGTGTTGTGGAGATGTCGTAAATCTCATGACGACAATTTCATTAGTGACCTTTCTTTATAAGCATTTCCATGTCATATGAGACAAAGAAGCATATTATAGGCATATGTTTTCTAAAAACATAAGATGTTGCGTTCAAATGTTTAAAAGCCCCATAGCAAGGCAAGGATTATCTCATCATATATTCCTATCTGTATGTAACATATTTGCTAACTGTCATCAGATAATACCTCTAAAATAAGATAAAAAAGTATAAGATTAAGTTATGACTCTAAAACATACAAAACATGTTGTCTGTTTCCAACTAGTCATAAACAATGAAGTGATTATTGGTGGCATGCTGTATTTCTTTTCTTATTAAACACCAGTCAGAAATTGTTGTTTTTCCACCCACCAAACAAAACTCTTCCAGACAGCTCTATTTGTCTAGCTGAAGGCTTTATTTCCTCGTGGGTATTGAACAAAGTGTCTCGACAAAACTTATGCTGTAAGAAAGCGTAAAACCTATTCGTAGCAGATTCGTACCATGTAACTTTTGTTGATATATGCTCTCTATGTAAGATATTATCATTTCGTGTCATCCGTACTTTGCTTAGGTTATGAGGAGTTAGTGAACAATATGATGCTTGCACACAGGTTGTTATTTTACATTAGTTTTAAAAGCTTTGAAGTCTCAAAACTAATCATTGTATAGGACTATAGGATCTTCATTTGTTGTAAAAAAAAGTTTCCCCGATGGGTCAATTGTGATTTTACGGATTTGCAATACTAAACTCCGAGGTCTGTTACCCCTTGCTGGAGACTTCACGTAACCCAGTATGGCCTTGTCTTAAACTAAACAAAACACTGTGGGAAAAATTCAGCACAGTGTAATCTATGTAAATATATCTATATACACACATTTTTTTTTACAATATATAAAAACAAGTAAAAAAGTTAAGAAACATGCAAAAAGAAACAGGAGCTAATTTTTCTTCACAATTCGCCAGTTTCTTATAATAATTTTTAATATTGTGGTTTGAAAAAAGGACCAGGCGTACGGATACCTTTAAAGACAGCCAATTATTTCAATTTATGAGACATAATCTATTTCAAAACGTGCATCTGTTCTATACAATAAATTTCACTCTCTGTAGTTGTGTGAGTACTAAAGTCTATCATCATAATAGTTCACTGTTAAAATCTTACCAGATATATTCGCGAAAATTCACGTAGATATAGACAGCAAAACTGGGAATCTTTCACGTGACAATTTCCAATTTATGTACCAGAAAATGCGCGAGATGCAGTTTTCAACTTACGCGCGTGCTAGGGAAACAGGATTTTCTTATGGCAGAAAGTTAAGGTATATTTAGTCTTTGTATAAAGTCTAAAGTAGCTGTTACTAAACAGTCGTTGACGAACTTTATATTTTCTGTGTCGTTGCATTTATATTTGCAGACGACTTAAATGAAAGTTTAAGTTAATTACCATTCACTTATTAGTATAGTTCACACCAGAACAGTGTTTGTTCATGAAAATTGAAAATATAATAGTCCTTAGGCTAAGACTTAGTTCATCCCAGCCAATCTGATGTGTTCTGTCATTTGGCGGAAGGCCTCGTTAGCCCTACATATGGCAGATGTAGTGTCGTTGACGCATTATAACATATTCTTCTTTACATTCATTCATTAACTGTGAGAAATCGGTTAAATTGTATAAAAAAAACAGCAACAATAGTTTTACAATTCCCTTTTACACATTCAATCACACGATTATTTTTAATTTAAACTAACTTCTACCTGAGTTTTATTGATGGGTGTAATTTAATTTCATAACAAACACATGATGTTTAAGTCATCTTTACGTAGTAAAGTAATAGCATTAGCAATCAAGTACAGTTTTTCAACTGCCTGCTAACAGCTTTCAATGGACTTGTTAGTAATGCAGGTTACCGCGCTACATGTCGTTCACGTACGCAGTGATGTTTTGATTTCTTTTCTTAGCTACTTCAAGATAAAATTCTAGCATTCGTCGATCTCTTTACTTAAAAACAAAATGTGCATTTTTTGTGTTAGTATTAGGTTGTCGATCAAAATTTCGTATTATTTTAAACAGTGTTTTTGTTATTATCATTCTATAAATGTCTCACGTAATTAGTTTTCTACTTTTCTGAAAGACCCCGTTATGGGTAAGTTAAATCGTCTATCGGATAAAAGAATAATCTGTTCAAGGTAAAAGCCTTGAGAAGTGTATGTAGGTGCACATAAATACAAATATCTAAAACAAATAAAGGTAATATGAAGTAGGACTATTTAATCACATCCCAACTCTATACGTTTGAACGGAATTAAATCAATAAAAACCATCTGAAAAAACATGAAATCATGTGTCATTAAGTTGCTCTGAATGATTGAAAATTAGCTATTGCTGTCTAAATGAATTTCGACTGAAACAATATAATGGTTTCATTCAATTTCTAAACTATTTTGAAGAGTTAAAGGGAAATGATTAGCTGTTTTCTATTATTTAATCAATACTTAAAATTTGTTCTTAAAATTGTGCATTTACGTCAATAGAAATGATCGCATCCAATGTTAAAAAATTCAACTTATTAAGGTTTGTTTCTCAGGTACTTACGTTTTCTACTGCTTGTTAAACGTAAAACGATCTTTTTTTTAGAGATAATCAAAGAGGCCTACGCTTGAAAATTTCAAAATTGTTAGTTAATTTAGCTTACTGCAAAGAACGATGAAAAAAACTGATTTATGGTGTAACACTTGAGTGCAACGTTCTTTACTGTTGTCAGACTTGAGTGCAGTGTTCTTTACTGCTGTAAAACTTGGGTGCAGCGTTCTTTACCGCTCTAAAACTTAGGGGCAGCGTTTTTCACTGCTATAAAATTTGGGTGCAGTGTTTTTTATCGTCATGAAATTTGCAGCAACGTTGCATATATCCACTAGGCAACATTAAGTTTTCAACAATCTAGTATACCGTACTCATAGGCATTTTCACTACAGATATGTATAAAATGTCTTTAACAAATATGTGTTATAATCGGTGGGTCTACATTTTATATTCATGTTTGAATATGGAAGCATAAAAGAGCACCATTGACAAATAATGACAGTAGTCTTGACACTTTGATTAACGATTAACTTGCCAAAAGAGAAACAACGACAACTTTAGCATGCTCTGAAAACTCTTTGACTACTCTTTTAACAACAAATAGTGGGATTAACTGTACTTTATAACGCCCTCACGGCTTAAAGGGCGACCATTTTGGTGCGAGAGAAATTCGAACCCGATCCCTCAACTTACGAGTCAAACACCTTAACTCACGTGAATATGCAGCGTCCGTGACGTATTCCAGAACATTGTGAATTGTTTTTTCCTCCAGTAATGAGTGTCTTCCACAGTTAGAGACCAATAGCTTATGCAACTGGAATTCAGGAACAAGTCTTTTTGATTTAAAGCAAAAACTAGAGACAACTATTTTGTATCATATTTTAGTGTGTTTTACTTTTCTTTCGTGAAGCTCCTCAACTAAATATTTTAAACCTGAATTATAAAAAAACAGAAGGAGTTGACATAAAGATTTGATTTGCATTTTGTATCAGTCTTTTTGTTCGTCTGTTACTCATAAATTCCTATCAAGTTGGTCAAACATCTTATTATCAATACTTCTTTCATTCAACCACATAAAAATCCTTCTATTTATCACTCATCCACCAGTTAATACAACTTTCTTTTAACCACGCTCAGAACTAGTCATGTATCCCTCCTACATTATTCATCCAGATAGACATACCTCATTCTATTTCACATTCATTCATCCACCAGTCAATCATATTTTTATTCGTCATTCATCTATCCTGCCAAATATTTTGACAGTTTGGTTTGAATTTCACGCAATGCTATACGAGGATTATCTGTGCCTAATTTAGAAGTCAAATATTAGAGCTCACTTTAAAGCTGATCTGTTACCAACGAATTCCAGGATTTATCGACACATGATAACATCCAAACGGTTGAACTAACGACTTCTAAAATGCGAGTCAAACCCACTGACCAACTGGCCATGCCGGACCCCCTACCAACGTACAGTGATAGAAGTAACTATGGAAAGAGCATAAAATGAATATCAAATATAAATATAAATAATATTGTATACTATTTTAAAGGGATTGAATGTCTCTAAGCGACTAAATGGAAAAATTCCAAAACACGATAGTACCATATAGTGCTAAACTTGCGTTGTTAAAGAAACAAAAACTTTATTTAAAGCTTGTCCACTGGTAAATGTACGAGTTATTATGACTCGCAGTCTGAGGGTCTGAAAGTTGAATTCCAATGTCACGAAACATGCTAGCCCTTTCAATTGTGGCGGTGTTATAATGTTACGATCAATACCACTATTCTTTGGTAAAAGAGTATTCCAAGATTTGGCGGTTGGTGGTGATGACTAGCTGTTTTACCTGTGCTCTTACACTGTTAAATTAGGGACGGCTATCGCAGTTAGCTCTCGTGTAACTTTGCGTGAAATTCAAAACAAACAAACAATCGAGCTATTTTGAAACTTAAATGCAAATGTAATTATTTTTAGATTTAAATATAGAATATCAATATCTTACGTTGTCCATGAATCTAAGTATCCTAAATGTAATTCAGTCTGTACTGTATCTTCCACCTGATGTGAGTGAACATCTAAATCTGGTAACTTCAAATAAATCTGGTATGAAAGGCCGCCCTGCTCATGAATAAGACCGGGTTGATATAGTGAAAAGTATTCAAGATTGTTTCAAAAAGTAATTACCAGAAAACTCGGTGCATAAAAGATAATTTATAGGTTTATAGATTAAGGCAACTTAATAAAACTAGGTCTGAAATTATGATAGATGGTCGCATGATCCAGGTGAAAGACTGAGCTCAGACATTCAGTACGAGTTGCATGGGAGCTATGAAGAGGGTACATGAAAGCAAAATAGTTGTAGTAGAATCCGACTGGGTAGAAAGTTTAATCTATTTAAGCACTATACTAATTAACTCATGGTGTAATATCATAGTGTTACCCAATAATCCAGTAAATATCTTACCAATTATCTAATTATAAGTATTGTTACCTGCAAAACAGTAAGACACTTGTTACTATGAGGTATCTTTGATTAATGTGTATCTGCTCAAAACTCAATACTTAGAATAGATAAGCAAAACAAATCACTGAAATGGACACCATACTCCAAGAAAAAGAAAAACTGGAGGTTGAAGAAGAATCCACAGTTAAATTGCTTGTAACAACCAGTGATAGATTTTGCAGGTAAGAAAATAGTATCCTGGTCAACGTCCAACACCTAAAAGCATGATAGGAAGGCCATTACTAAGGTGAGCTGCATCTCATCCAGTGGTGTTGTAAATCTACATAGAATTGATGGCAATCTAACAAGTGACTCTCTCTCTATTTCTGCAGGTTTTGGGGTATAAGATTACTGTTTCCTAAGAAACATTAATGCCCTGGGGTTCTCGAAGACTAACTAGTCCTCCTTCAACCCCGCACATGATAGAAGTTAAAAGGTTAACTAAATGAATGGATGATGAGGGTAACCGGAAAGGTGGAAGTACATGTTATTTGAGTAAATGATAATCTGGTCTGGTAGGCGTGGCAGGCGGCAAAGCGAAGGCAAGATCTAACAAGTGAGGTACAAGCAGATTCTTATCAATCACAACAACCTTTCAGGAACCAGGCCAGTAACACAATGACTCCAAGAATGCAGAAAATGTGGTACAACAACACCTGATAGTACCAGAGGCTGATGAAACACTCGTTTAGATGCGAATATTATATTATTACATTTCATGAGTTATAACAGTGTTATAATTATAATATAGAATAAAATTTAAACTTTTGATAGCAATGATCTAGTGTATCTTCAGACATAAAATGAAATTTAAACTGTCTATAGTAATGATACAGCAGCTGTTTCAAAATGACTGTCCAACTGTTAATTATTACGGTCTAGCACAGCTTTAGAGACAGAATTAGTTTTCAGTTTTTGTTAGTAAGGTTCTAGTGCTTGTTTACATATAGAATGTAAACTTGTAATGTAAATATCTGTTTAGTGCTTGTTTGCGGTTACAATGAGTGTTAAATTATTAACATTGACGATCTGGAGCTTGTTTAAAAATAAAATGAATGTTAAACTGTTCACAACGACGACCTAGTATTTATTTAGAGTTGAAAAAAGTGCTAAAGTGTTGATAGTGACAGTTTAGTGCTGACTTACCGATAGGATGAATATTGAACTTTTGGCATTAATGATCTATGGTTGTTAATGTTTCGAATGTAACTGTCTCTTGCATTTTTACGGATATAATAGGTGTCATATTGTTAACATTGACCTTATACTCCTTGTTTACAAATAAAATGAGTGTTGAACTGGGGACAGCAATGAACTAGTGCTTGATTACTGATAGGGTGTGTGTTAAACCGTTGACAGTCTAATGTTTCTTCAGATAGAATGAATATTAAAATGTCTTGCGTGACTATCTAATAATTTTTCAGATAGGATAAATGTAGTAAGGATCTAGCAATTCTTTAAAATAGTACAACTGTTAATAAAAGGATAGTAGCAACCTAGTGCTTGTTTATAGATAGGATGACATTCAAATTGCTTAGAGTAATGGAAAAGTTCGTCTGTAAAAACAGAATGAATGTTAAACTCTTGATATTTAAGGTATATTGCTTCTTTACAGATAAAATGAAAGTTAAAGTGTTTACAGTGACGATCTAATGTTTGTTTACAGGTCGAAGAGTTTTAAATTGCTGACAGTAACGGTCTGTTGCCTGTTTACAGGTAGGATGAATATCAAACTATTGACAATTAAGATCTATTACTTGTTTACAGAGAGGATGAGTGTCAAACTGTTAACAGTCAAGATCTATTACTTGTTTACAAGGAGGATGAGTGTCAAACCATTGACATTAATAAACCAATCCTTATTTACATGTAGAATGAGTTTTAATTGTTAATATAACTGTCTGTCTGTTGTTTAACCAATAAGATGAGAGCTAAACTGTTTACAGTGACAATATAATGATTTTTATACGATGAACGAAAAACTATTTAAAGTGACGATATAGTGTTTGTTTGTTTACAGATAGAATCAGTGTTAAGTTATTGATATTAACGATCTAGTGCTTGCTTGCTAATATATAGAATGAGTTTTAAATTGTTGAGCGTAACTGTTTGTTGCTTCTTTACGGAAACAATATGTGTTAAACTGTTGACAAAAGCAGCCTAGTGCTTGTTTGTAAATAGGATGGCATTCCAACTATTTAGGGTAAGGGACTATTGTGTCTTTAAAAAAATTATCAACGCTAAACTGTTGACAGTGACAATATAATGCTTGTTTACAGATAAAAAGAATGTTAAATTGTTGATAACAATGGACTAGTACTTATTTACAGAAAAGATGAATGTTTCACTATTTAAAGTGACAGTCTAGTACTTTTATTTTTTGTAGGTAGGATTAGTGTTAACATGTCGACAGTAACAATCTATCAGTTGTTGAAAAATAAAATGACTGTCAAACTGTTAATAGTAGCAATATAGTGCTTGTTTATAGAAAGAATGGCATTCAACCTTCTTAGATTATGGGTCTAGTGTCACTTCAGAGACAGGATGAGTGGTAAACTGTTTAGAGTTAATAATTTATTACTTTTATACAGGAAGAATGAGTCTTAAATTGCTCACAAGACGATACAGTGCTTATTTATAGATAGTGTTAACTTTTTCTTCTGTTTCTATATTAAACAGTTCATATGTATTGGTATTTGTTTGTTAAAATTGGGTATTATGTGGAAGAAAAAATTTCTAAACCAGCTTTCTTCTTACTCAAGACTCTAAGACAATTGTTTCTTTGTTAATTTCGCGCAAAGCTGCACGAAGGCTATCCGCACTAGGGGTTTATAATTTAGCAGTGTAAGCCAAGAGAGAGAGCAGCTAATCATGATTACCAGCCGTCAACTTTTGAGCTACTCTTTTACCAACGAGTAATGGGATAGACCGTCACTTTATAGCGACCCCATGGCTGAAAGGGTGACCATTTTTATTACGACGGGAATTCAAACCTTCGACCCTCAGATTACTAATTGAACACCTTAACTACCTGACCATGCTAAGCCGACTCTCAGATAAACCAGTTTGGGAAAGATAAATTACTTTATTGATAACAACTAGTTTCAATATTTCCAACAGAACAAGGAAAAGTTATGTGTCGTCAGTAGTACACATTTTGTTTATTCCTTATATTCTGCACGAACTGTGTTTCGGGAATGATGCTGGAAAGGCTATACGTAATTTATCTTCTGTGTTCTGTAAGCGTTTGTAGTTTACATCGTTTCCCCGTGTGTTTAGCCATTGAGTTTTGTACAAATTTGTAATCATAATATACATAAGTTGTGTTAGCTATATATACATATATGTATAAATATAAATATATAAGTTGCATTAGCTATATAGTTTTGATTAACCTTCATGCGATGTTTATCGTGTTTTACCTACATAGTTTCAAATAAGTGTTTTAACCTCATTGAATCAATACATATTTGCATCAGATTCCTATCTAGTAGGTGGATTGAAAAAAAAGATAAATGGATTTAGAAGAAAATCCTTGTCGTGTTCATACCGTATGATTTTAAATAAATTACCTTCAATTGTACTCCATCTGTTGTTACATTTCTTACATATAAATATCCTACTTTTACCTTCCTGATTTTCATTTGTTTGTTTCCGTCGCCTTTTTTTCTGTATTTGATGCAAAAATGGCTGAAAAAATACACATAAGCGTTTTGTCACCATCATTCTAGTGTTGGCACTGCATAAAGATAGCAAAATTCTCTGTTCGATTATCATTTACGTGCAAATGCATAGATAATTTGCAAAGAAAATGTAAATTACAAAGTACTTATAAAACCATTAAGACACTTCTATTAGTGGCATTCTGTTTTCTCCAGTCGATCAATTTTTAGATCAATAAAATTTGATAAAGTGGATCTATTGAAGTATAGCGAATAGAAAACGATCAGCGAATTGTTTTATCTATTGTTTAACACTATGAAAATTCAGATAATATGTAATAGTGCTTTTAGATCAAAAATCTAGTTCACTTGAAGTAAAATATATAATTTTGTATCCATATGATTTGACTGTGAAAAATAAAGGTTTTTTAACCAAACTTAATCATCCAGATATGTTGCGTGTAGCAACATATATTCATAAAATATTCCAAGTACAAAAAAAACTAACTGCTTGACACTGAGATTCATCTGAATTTGAAAGACATTGCAACTGCAAACATCTTTTGTTTTAGTTCGACAGCAGAGTTTGTATACTAAAGGCAAATTCAAAGCTGAATCCAAATGCTTGATAATAAAATAGATTGAAAGTTCATTAGAGAAGATTTTAAACAAAGTCCAAATAAAATGAATTAATTTATTTGATTCACCTTTACACCGAACCGTGGCTTAGCAGCAGGCTTGCAACACTAGAAATTATGTTTCGATTCCCCGTGTTAGTTAAAGCACAAATAGTCCATTGTGTAACTCTGTGCTTGTAAGCAGCTAAGCCTTTAAAGTATTTTTCCTTCTGTAATTATTAACTACCTGTGGATTGTGAGTTGAAAAGGCGTGGGATACATCAGATAATGTGTCCAGGTTTTATAAAGAATAATAACAATGTTTATGTTGTATTTCCCTTCGTATTCTTAATGTTATTTAAAGTAATGAGTCTATTTGTTTTCCAGAACGTGCATCCTTATGTTCAAAGTAACGTGAATTACGTGTCATTAATGTCAACGTAACATGAAACTTGTATTACTGTATTGAGTTATGTGAAATACGTTTCGTCATATTGAAATTAATATGAAAGTAAAGAATATTGTGTTTAACGTAACGTAAATTTTTATTACTGAAACAATAACGTAAGCAGCGTTACCTGTACAGATCAATTACTGATTTGTGATTCGTTCCATTTAGCCTTTTTAAGATGTTTAAATTGTCTGAAAGACAAACTTAGCACTTGACTCATGAAAATATGCATTTTGAAATATCCCATCGTTAAAACACGTCTTTTTATCCACACACTGACGAAGTGATTATGATAAGTTACGTTTACTGAGTGAAAATGTTTATAGAAATAGATCTGGTGTTTGATTTTTCTCACTCACATCAAAAAATATGTAGGTCAAAATATTTTCAAACGAATACTTTGTATTTGATAACAATTGGTTAATTTGACGATTTATGCGTTAAAAACGACTGCTGATTACCCTTTACACTTAATAGCCGTAAAGATATTTCTCTTAACATTAATATATTATTAAGATACTTGTACATTCACAAGTGTAGGGAAGATGCCTGTCTTCACGTTAATGTGTTGATAAAACGAATATACTTTTGAAGCTATACGAATATCTTGCTACCCACTAATTTACTATTAATACACTTGTATATTAACATATTCGTCTTAAGAGTGATCACTTTACACGTAGATAAAGTTAACTGGTAAAACATGCTTTTATTGTTAACAATATAAAACAGGACGACTACAGATCAAAGTCCTGATAACTTTAAATCAATGGCTTGTTAACTATAGATCAAAGACCTTTTAGCTATAAATCAAAGTCCTGTTGATTATAGATCAAAGTTTAGTTAACTATGGAAAAAGTCTTGTTTTCAGTCATATTTCCAATGCTCCTCCACAAAATTCATCTCTTTCGACGTGGTTTATTTGTAAATGTTAATGTCTTTATTATTTCCCCATCATAGACTTCATCAAAATATAACGCTTGTACTGAGTTATCCATTATCAGGAAATACTTAGATAGGTATGAACTCTAAGGAGTTAGGTAAAAAGTTTGACATTTTTAAGAGCAGTAAATCCTTATAGTTTAGCACATTTTCTCCATGTGGCAATAAACTTATCATAAAAGAAAAAATGCTTCACTCTTTATATCATTTGTTTTCTGTACAAAATCTGAAAGAATGCACAAAACTTCATAAATCCTTAAACAGCTCCTTAATTTAGATAAAATTTATATAGAAAACTTGTTAAACAGAATAATATCAGTAGTTTGTGTGGCATTACATCACAATAAGACGGACGACAAGTTTTTCATACCTATCTTAACCCTAAACATATGAGTTAGTCGGTTAAAACTGGTAAATAGTTTTAACCGACGAACTAATATATTTCTGATAAAATAACAAAATCCTGAATATTACTGTGGCATTAAGAATTATTACTTTATCTTCTTGCAACACTTTCTTAATTTTCCAGACACTTGTTTGTAACGAACGGTATTTTTTGAATCGCTCCATATCAAGAGAACTTTCTGGTTATAAGAAAGGCGCCATGTTTATTTCTTTATTACACAATCCATCATTCATGTAGCGAAGGGATTCGTGATATTACGTTTGTATATGTATATATATCACATAAGAGCTTGGCAGGGTATATCAATAATTGAATACATATAAAACTATTCAACATTTTGTCCCTATGCAAAAGACCTAATCATATTTTTCATGTGAAATGTAAGAACTATAAACAATGTAGCATCTAATGAACAATTGCTTTCTACACACAGTCAGTTCATCCATCTGTCATAATTTTCTAATCAAGAAGATATTAGATACCATTAAAATATATTTATTGTTTTCTTGTTTGAAGTAAACGAGTTATATAATATTGTATTAATATAATTTTATACTGCTGGCCAAAATCTTAAGGCCAGAGAACATAAAGAAAATTACGCATTTTGCGTTGTTAGACTTAACCACTTATTTGAGTAGAGCTTCGAAAGATGAAAATAAGAAAAGGGAAAATTTAAAAAAAAAACGTTTTTAGCATTTAGTGAGGAAAATGTGAACAGTATAACATTAGCTTAAATACTAGCTAGTTTAAAGTTTAAGACTGTACTAAAACGAAGTGTTAATCGGTAAACACGAAACGAAATTTAGTCATTTGTGTTCAAGCACTTGCGTTGTCAACATCTCCCACTGACATCTCTTGTGTTACATTAAATAAAAACATGTCTAAGGCTAAAACGTTGACAGAGTTTGAACGTGAAAGACTTATTGAACTGCAAAAGCAAGGTTTCTCACAACATGCCATCGCTGGTGAGATTGGGCGTAGTAAAACTGCTCCTGCAAATTTCTTTTAAAACCCTGAGGTTACGGAACGAGAATTTCAAGTGGTCGGCCCAAGAAAATTTCGCCGACGTTGAGCAGAAGGATTTGAAAGGTTGTGCGGCAAAAAAACAGCCGATCGTCGAACCAGATTAAGGTCCTTACGGACGCAAAATGCAGCTCAAGAACAATAGCAAGGCATCTATGTGGGAAAGGCTTTAAAAACCGTAAACGTCTTCAAAGGCCACGCCTCCTTCCACACCACGGAACAGCTTGGTTAAACTTTGCTGAGAAGCACCAAACATGGGACGTAGAAAAGTGGAAGAAGATTTTGTTCTCTGATGAGAAAAACATTAACCTGGATGGTCCAGATGGGTTCCAACATTACTGGCACGATAAGGATATCCCACCGGAGACACTTTCTACACGACACAGTGGAGAAGGTTCCATCATGATCTAGGGTGCTTTCTCCTTCCACGGAACAATGGAGCTTCAGGTTATACAGGGGCGTCAAACAGCAGCTGGCAACATTGGCATGTTAGAGAGAGCATCCTTATTGACTGAAGTTCCTCGTTTGTGTGGAAATGACTGGATCTTTCAGCAGGACAACGCTGCAATTCACAATGTCCGCAAGACAAAGGACTTTTCCATGACGAGTAACGTGATTTTTTGGGACCATTCAGCGTGTTCGCCCGAATTGTACCCCGTTGATAATGTTTGGGGGTGGATGGCAAGAGAAGTCTATAAAAATGGACATCAATTTCAAACAGTGCATGATCTTCGTGAAGCCATCTTCACCACTTGGAATAAAATTTCAGCCAGCCTTCTGCAAACGCTTATTTCGACCATGCCAAAGCAAATGTTTGAAGTTATTCGAAATGACAGCTGTGCAAATCACTACTGAGACCTCCTGGTGGACATTTCCTACCCTGTTTAGGACTTCTTTTTGATATGGTTTTAAACTTTTGACCAGCTAGTATTTAGGCTAATTTCATAGGGTTCACATTTTTTTTTACTAAATGCTAAAAAAAATATTTTTCTTTTTTCTTTTCTTATTTTCATCTTTTGAAGCTCTACTCAAATAAGTGGTTGAGTCTAACAACGCAAAATACATATTTTTTCTTTATGTTCATTGGCCTTAAGATTTTGGGAGTATATATATTATGCCTTTTATAAATAAAAGTTTGGTGGTTTTCATTGCATGTGCACGGATTCTGTCCATTACAGCGACTCATATTGGACACGAAATGCTCAGTATGATTACGAATTATTATGTGCATCTATACGAAATGAGGCAAGCTTTTAGTACAATGTACAATTATCAGAGCATCGGATGAATTACAGAGAAATTTATATTCAGGGCGTGTCTGTGAACAAAGAACAACAGTCTAACTCAAACTCTTACAAGTTGGAGTACAAGATGTTGCATGTGTAATGAATAAAAATGCCTTTATCTGTTGTGGAGTTTGCATATTTAATTCCATAACCTTCAAAACATGAAAAATGCATTTTACAAATTGGTTTTAATATTCCTGCATATCGTATCTCGCATTTATCACAAACTGTCACTAAGTCAGCATTGTGGAGTAAAATGAACAGTTGTTAACTAACAAGAGGTAGGCAAACAACAATTTGTTATTATATTAATATAATGTGCTTCCTGACACAAGTTGGTAACCACGACATCAAATAAATGATACCATTTTGAACAAAACTCCGTAAAAGATTGTGACTTGCGCTTTTTGAACCCAGCCTACGCACATAGAGTTGATAAAAAAAATTATGATTCTGATAAATTGTTCTTTGAAACTAACAAATCCATGTTAAGTTTGCATGTTGCTAAACTATGTGCTGTGCAAAAACAATGTTTCAGGAACCATGCTAGCCTTGGAATGTCTTCTCCATCTCTGATGACTTGAAATGGTCTGGTGGTTAGGGTACCCGAACTTAAACTTGTGTGTCTTGGGATCAAATTCGTCCTTTCAACTATGGGAACATTATAATGTAGCGGTAAATTCACTATCACTATTTTTGGTATAGTAATCCAAGAGTTGGCGATGTGTAGTGTTAACTAGCTGCTTTCCCTCTAGCCTATGACTTAAAACATAGAAAAGACTATTACAGGTAGCCCTCGGGTAACTTTGAGCGAATATTCAAGAAAAGAAATATATTATTGTCTATCCATTTAGGCTGGTGGTTAACATTGTAAATTATTGTAAAACATAATATTAACTATTTTAATTAACTTCTGCAACAGAAAGTAAAGCCCTCTCATTTAAACAAACGTTTCAATAATATAGACATCTAGTTCCAGGAAATAATCTCAAGTAAACAACAAACAAAAAAGGCTGTATGGAAGGGTTTGACCTGTGTATAACTGAATCAGATCTCTGTAGTCAGTTCCTTCTTCCAACTTGTTTTCTTGAAAACAGTTATAAGTGTGCAGATGTGGCTGGAAGCTTGTAAACTGTTTGGCTTGTGAGCCTTCGTCAACTACAAATCATTGTTTACTATCTTGTTAGTTCTTTTGAAAGATATGGACTCCTTCATCACAGTCATTTATTTGGCGAATGAGGGCATTACTTCTGTTTCGTCGTAAAATCTTTTCTACTAGCATAGACAACGTGAGTTGTTTAAATATCTCTTCTCAGAAATGCTTTTTATTTTCATAGAAACACAAGTTTATTGGCAACGCACTACAGAACGATCGAAAATTCACTGTGAACCAAATGTATAAATGCTAAAATGTTGTCTGGCGCCGTGATTCCAACTAAAGGCGACAAGCTAGTATTTTAATATGTAAACAGGTAATCTAAATAAAGTACACTTAACAAACTAAAAACTGTTTTGGTTATATTTATTTAATTCATAGGATGATATGAATAGCTTATAAAAGTTTGTCTCTCTGCACAGACTCATAGAGTTAGAATAGAGAAGTCAAAATGTTCACCTTTCATTAACTATGCCATTGAAATTTAAAAAAAAGTTTGTTTTTATTCTCGTGAACACCTTAGGGCTTTAGATCTCTTTTCTAAAGAACGTTTGCATCTCCTTAAACAAAGCTTATTGTATTGTCGTAAATATCTTAGACTATTAGGTTCCTGCAATAAAGAATGTTTTCATCTCCTTAAATAGAGTTGCTTATTTCTCCTGAACATCTTAGTCTTAGATTACTACATTGAAGAATGTTTGCATCTCCTTAAACAAAATTTATTGTATTGTCGTGAATATCTTAGACTATTAGGTTCCTGCAGTTAAGACTCTGTATCTCTTTAAACAGAGTTGCTTGTTTTCTCCTTGACACCTTAGAGTCTTAGATTCCTGCTCTAAAGAATATTTGCATCTCCTTAAATAGAGTTGGTTATTTCTCCTGAACATCTTAGATTCTTAAATCTCTGTTCTGAAGAATGTTTAAGAAGATGAAAACTGAGTTTCTTGTTTTCTCCTGAACATCTTTGAGTCTTAAGTTATTGCAGTGAAGAATGTTTGTATCTTCCTTTAGCAATTTCTTACATGCAATTCATGAAACCTCTTGCAATAAGGAGATTAAGACAAGTAAAAGAGGAGAGAGTTAATGTTTTTTTAACCATACCGTTCTGTATAGAAATTCATAGAAACGAATTAAGCTGCAAACTTAAATTTATTCGCTTATTATTCTTTTTGTTCAATGTGTTTGAAAGTTATTTGTCCTGAAAGTCACATATTACATTTATCTGTTTATTGTTTTATGTAGTTTCAAACATTACTATGTCTTGTATTGGCGGGGATTATTCTTAATAATTTGTTGCATTTACAACCAGTAGTATTGGATATTTAACAACACGAGGGTTATTCTTAATAACATTGTTGTTGGTAAGGGTTATTCGTATCTTATATTTTCTACAACAATGACCGTTATATCTTTACACATTCATGAAACCTCTTAGTATGAAACAATATATGCTGGTAGTTCTTGTTAGAAAATTAAGTGGTAACCACGTATTCTGTAATTTAGTTTAGCATGTGTTGTATTAATGATTCAATGAAATATTCTATTCGTAAAGGCATGTTTCAAATAACATCTTTCTTTCCTCCCGTCAGTACTCTGTTAGTAAAAGCATATTTAAGATTTTGTTATTGGGATGTGGGTTATGGTATTCCATATTTAACAGCACAAAAGCTATTCTTAATAATATTGTTGTTAACGGAAATTATTCTTAACAGTGGTTGCACTAACAATTAGGAGTAACTCATACTTAGAAACGCAAGTTATATAATTCATAATTTTTTTAAAATTATAAAATGATTTTAAAATAATATCCTAAAATATTACATTTGTTTGAAGGCGCCTTCTAATGAGAGAATGAAGAAACATTTCATAGTTGACTACTACAAATAAGTACTATTTAGAGCTCTTAATACAATTACATATACATAAATGTATAATAACTCATCATACAAACTAAGTTTCGTAACAGTTACTAACAAAAATACTTATCTAATTCGACATCACTTAACGAGAAGCTATACCTTTACAGTTTAGTGTTTAGATTAAACTGATCTTTATCTAATCCATAAGTCGTTTTTATTTTGAAATATTACATTCTTATTTGCACGAATGAAATATTTCTGTGTTGGGTTTATTTATAAACCCGCATGTTTTATTTTCCCTGGAAAATAGTGTATTAAATTAAGTTCATTCTTATGATTCTCTCAGCCTGTGTAAATTATGTATAAAACCATTAGGTGATTAAGAATAACAATATCGATAAAACTGTCATTTAACGAACTTTGCGCTTTCCAGAATCTTTATAAATGTATAACTGGTCATTTATTCCGTGTTTTTGTGTATAAAACTAAGTTGATTTCACTGAGCTCTAAACAGTTTATCTTAGTATGTCTTGGGAATAACAAAATAAGTATACATTAACTTGATGAATGAACACAGCACTGGTCAGCCAAGTCTTGTCTCACATGTCCTTAGTAGCAACCACAAAGACCTGATTCAGTGCTGTCTCACACGTCCTTAGTAGCAACCACAAAGACCTGATTCAGTGCTGTCTCACACGTCCTTAGTGGCAACCACAAAGACCTGATTCAGTGCTTCTCACACGTCCTTAGTGGTAGCCAAAAAGACCTGATTCAGTACTGTCTCACACGTCCTTAGTGGTAGCCACAAAGACCTGATTCAGTGCTGTCTCACACGTCCTTAGTGGTAGCCACGAAAGCCTAAGTCTTTGTTTCTTTCACAAGATAACTGCATATGCGCAAACTGGCATCTCTTGTTGAAATATTAAGTGTAATAATTATAATAAAATCAACGTTGTCTGGAAACGTTTTGTAAAATAGCCAGTTCATGAAACTACTAATTATCATGTACTTTAGTGGCATGTGTTTATATTATTGGTTTTAACCATATACTCGTTTCGAGTTCTCTGATACTCGTGCAATCGCTATATACATGTAACTTGTAAATTTGTATTATAGAATTTAAAACACACAGGTTTTATAAAACAAATTAGCAACCGTTCTCATTTTAAACCTATTTCAT
Source organism: Carcinoscorpius rotundicauda (assembly GCA_011833715.1). NCBI lineage: Eukaryota > Metazoa > Arthropoda > Merostomata > Xiphosura > Limulidae > Carcinoscorpius > Carcinoscorpius rotundicauda. Next base: position 109,838,373 of record CM022393.1, read on the forward strand.
TATACAATCACGTCCCTGGTGTCTCAAACCCCATGGTTTAAATAAATTACTTTATATTATTCATTCTTTTATTCATTATTATCCTCTAAAGAATCCATGACGATTCCTTTGACGCAAAAATGGTTTAGATTATTTAAAGTCATGAGACAAGCTATACTACTAGAAAGCAGGTTTCGATACTCGTGGTAAGCAGAGTAGTTATAGCCCTGTGTGCAGCTTTGTGCTTAATAACAAATGACAACAACACTGAGCAAGTTAAAATGGCCTGAAACAACTAGAACATTGTTCAGTTGTAGAAACATATGAACGATGTACTCATAGGCAAGAAATACAGTTAATATAAACTACGCAGTATGCTTTTTCGGTTCAATGTAAAAGATACAGTTTCTTTATTCTTAGAGCCGAGTTTTGCAAAGCTAATATGATACTTTTTTATCTAGTAGAATTCAACATTTAATGAAAACAACGCTTAACCCCTCATGTTTTTTTTAAAATATTTAATATTCAGCAAAATCGCTATAAAATTCACAAATACACAAAACAACTATCGATTTAAGAGTATCTTCTAATGGGGATGGAAAGCATACATTAATTCATGTATGTAATTACATTATATGTGTATATAAATCATGGGTGTTATTACTTTAAAAACTGATATATCCTAAAACAAACATTACTATCTCAGCGTGTGGATTACTTGAGCTTCACACCACGTTACCCGCGTGTGAAGTGATACGCTCTTCAGATTTTCAGCTAAGAAAAATTATAAATCTTATTAAACTTTTTGTCAAAATTTACTTGCGTAAGAATTGGTACACACTAAAATAGGAATTGAACGACATAATATTTTGTTAAGGATTCAGTAACACTCGAGAAGATTAAACTGTCACGTAATAGTGACGTAGTTTGTCAGAAATTGACGTCATTAGCTAGTTCGTTATATGATGATTTTTAAAGAGAGAGATGTGAAATATAATACGATATAAAGAGCCAAAAATCCTGTCTGTAGACAACGCGTTTATTTAAAAGAGAGTTGAGCTGAAATTGCACAAAAAATAAATGTTAAAGCTTTAGGAATTAGAATGACTTTACTTAAGAAAGCTACCTGGTAGAAATGTTTATAGCTGAAGTAGGTACGTTCAGATAATCTGTTTATATGTTAATTAATATTATTACAAACATTAGTTTCATTCTACAACCGATGTCAATACGTCCGTTATCGGACACACATATTTGAAAATTTTTCATAAATGTTGTATTTATTTTCCAAACCGTAGTTTGACATTATTGGAACAAATTTAGTAGAAAATTACTTAATACTGTTTAAATATGATGGTACTTATAACAACGAAATTAAAGCATGCAATTTATTATAGAAATCATGCGTTTTCAAAATGATACTAAAGCAAAAATTTTAACAACTAAGCTCCGTGATTATTGGATAAAAACAGCATTATTTGAATATATTGCTGAGACTTTCTGCGTTGAACTTATTCTTGTGGTGGAAACGAAAGTCACTACTGAATCAGTTATTAGGTGCACTGTCTAATCATCTTTCTATTTAGCTGAATATACACGAGCAACCTCAAGTGTTACAATTACTATTCAGACGAAAAGTAAAAGTCACCATTGAGTCAATTAGTACGTGCACTAATTATTTTTGTGACTGAGCTAAATACGTTGCTGCAACCTCTTCTGTTAAATTGTTATTCTTACGACAGTGAAAGTCACTGCAGAATCAATTATTTAGAGGCACTATTTGAATATTCTTCTGAATTAAGATACTGTATGTTATTACCATGTTTCTCCCTCTGGTGCATCCCTGTCGCACCAAACTTGATCGGCCTTTCAGCAGTGAAGATGTTATAATGTGACTCTCAATCCCATTATTCGTTGGTAAAAAAGTATCCCAAGAGATGGGGGTGGGTGGTGATGACTAACTGCCTTTCTTCTAGTCTTACATTGCTAAATTAGGGACGGCTAGCCTTGATAGCCCTTGTGTAGTTTTGTGGGAAATTCAAAACAAACCAAACCAAATAGAATGAAATAAATGTCGTATTCAAGATATATTCTAACAGGTATTGATGTTTTGATTTTCATTCTGTTTTCAGATTTTTTGGGAATATTTAAGCCTAAAATTTAATTAATTTTATTCTACTAATTTCTTTCAGTAGATTGATTAAAATCCTCGGAGTGGGAGATGACATTTTTCTGCTAAAATAGAGGTACGTTTGCCTTACGTTTATTAATATGAAGCATAGGTTAAAATTTTATTTCATTCATTTCAAACAGAATAGTTTCAAATCAAATTATTGATATGTTGTAAGAACTTGGTCCCATCATTAATCGTAATTAAGCATGACCAATGTCTATTAATATATTTGATAGCCAAACAGCGATTTGTTCAAGACTTAACAGATTAATTTATTCTCATTATTTTCGTAATATCAAGTACATTTGTAGAAACCATAGGAACTTGGAGTTTTCGCTCTGTTCATTGAAAGAACCTAGCTTTAGCTGTTTATTATGAGGTTTCTTTGTTTATCTTTTGAATTTAACACAAAGCTACACGACGGCTATCTGCGTTAAGCGTTCCTTATATAGCAGTGTAAGCCAAGAGTGAAGGCAGCTAATTACGACCACCAACAGTCAACTTTTGGGCTACTCTTTTACCAACGAATAGTAGGACTGAATGTCACATTAGAACACCATGACTGAAAGAGCGAGTATGTTTGGTATGACGGGATTCAAACCCATGACCCTCAGATCACGAGTTGAACACCATACCCTCTTGTTCATGCTGGACCATTATCCTAGAATAGTCTCCCTCTGGGTTAGAGGTAATTTTGTGAACTTACAACAATAAAATATGGGAATCTATTCTCCGCGGTAAAGAGAACACTTTGTGAAACTTTAAGTTAAAATAACAACAACAACAATTATTAAGTATTTGTTGCAAACATTTGAAAGTTGTTTTTCTATCCAAGAGTTTTCCCATTGAATATATAATATGCATTTGCAAAAAAGTTGAAAACTGTCCAAGATTTAGAAATATGCAGATTAAGAAATTCTCTATCACTGCTTCGAAACTTGAGGCCTAAAAGTATTGCAGCTTCATAAAGACGTTGAAATTCATTCTCCTATTGACCGCACATACAGTTTCGAAAACATTTTGCTGCTCATATTTATTTCCCGTCATTGTGAATAAACTAACTGTAGAAAGATTTGATAAGTTTTGTATATCTAAAGCTCATTTTCTATATCATGGTATTCATATTGTATCTTGTAGACGTGTAAACCTTTCCAATGAAGAAATTTTTGTAGCGTAAAGAAGTAAGATCTAGAAGAGACATAAAATTAAAACGGCAGTGTTAATATCATTGTTCCAGACTATTTTCAGTTTTTCGCTCTTACTATTCCGAATCACAAATTTCTACGTCATTTTTTTTTCTCCTCTCGTCAGTATTCTGTTAGTAAAGGCGTTTTTCAAGTAGCGTTGTTTTCTCTCCCACTGTTGGTATGGGAAGGTTTAAAGTAACATCATTTTTTCCACCCAATGCCGATATTTTGTTACTAAAGGCTTGTTTCAAGTAGCATCATTCTTCCCTCTAACTGTCAGTATTCTGTTAGTAAAGGCGGGTTTCAAGTAACGCTGTTTTTCTTCCCACTGTTAGTATGAGATTGTTTCAAGTAACATCATTCTTCCCTCCCATCATTAGTATTTTACTTGTATGAACATGTTTCAAGTACCATTTCTTACACTCACCAACATTTATATATACAATCATAAGGGTCTATATACATATGACTGGAAACACTGGGAACATTTAGCAAAACAACAACAGGTTACATCAGTTGCTATATCACTTTCTTCATAAAAACAAACATTTCACAACTGACTTCGGTGTTCGTATTTTTCAACATGAAAAATATTATTAAACTCTTTTATCGGGCTACGAATTGGTACGTGGCACGTGAACGAGGGACTAGTCGCAGCTGTCAATGTAGAAAGTGAAGTTCTGAAGTTAAATCTGAATATTCAAGACTCCACATTTTTACAGCAAGCAATCTTGAAGTTAATTCAACTCATTTTCTACTGATATATAAAGTAAATACCCATATTATATTTTTTTCATGCTGACGCAACTCTTTGTCATTTACTTTTATGTATTTGTTTCTCTTTCAAATCATTCCATCTGTATCTATATGAATTAGTTCAATTGTAAATAACTTTTCTCTTGTGAACTAAATGACTACTTAGAGTGAAATATGTGTTTTTGATAAGTTTATTTACGTTTTTGCTTTTTCTTATCTGCATCTCTGACCTCAAAACTTCTTTATTTTTGCAAAGAAAATATCCGGGAGTTCTCTGTCATTAGCATTGCATTATTAAAATTCATCTCAAAATTCATACAAGTCCCATATAGACTAGTCTTCTTCTGCTTTGTTGTCAAAGTGTTCCTATGTGTTACCCAGGAGCTTTCTGTTGTCAATACGAAACACTGTAAAAATATGTTATTTTTATTTGTAATTGGTATTTATAGTCTTTTTATATTTGAAACGATCGATTTTTAGTTTTGGTTTTGTTATCTAGGACTCAGTTTGAAATGCAACTTGAAATTTGCACTGCTGTGACTGCGAATACAATCCGTATTTTTCTGTTTACTAAAACGTTAAACTACACAATGAGCTATTTGTTCTGTGCTCATCATGGGTATCGAAACTCGGTTTATAGCGTTGTAAATCTGTAGATTTACCACTGGGAGCCTTCAGAGTATGTTTAGGCGTGACGACTGTTTTCTAAACATTGTTTTTCCTCGAGTACATTTCACCCGAGACAAAAAGTACTCCATGAATTAACGTAGTTACATATCCTTGTATATTTTATGAGTTAGTTATTAGTAACAGTTTTCGATGAAAAGTTCATGAATTAACTAAACCAATTCTGTACAATAAATTCACTGAAGGACGTGAAACCATAAATTAATACACACAAATAAAACTTATGCTTAGAATGCACTGAAACATCATTTGAGTACCTTCACTAGGGACACTGTTTCTAATGTATTTCACGAAGTTCACTCAGCTTTATTTATTACAGTCTCTCATGAAACTGTAAATAAAGTTAACAGAGTAAAATAATCGACAGTTTAGGTTAGTTAAAACAAAACACTTCAAGGCTTACTCAAGTTAAATTTTGCAGTTAAAGAAAATGTAACATCCCGCACTTATTCAGAGCTTACTCTTAATTACTAATTTTTAATGGGGAACGTATTATTAAGTCTGCTTAACAAGAGAATATATTAATTTATTCGAAATTTCATAAGATATACATATATATATATATAGGATATGAAAAGTAAAGGGGCAATTCTGGCTTTGAAATGTTCAAATTATAGTTTCTACGTCAGAATCTCCATAAATCAACAGTAGCTCTATTTATTTTAGGAACTCAAAATGCTTCACAAACCACCATTATTAACGTTAATTAAAATACACAATAATGAAAACTTTTTTAATCATAATATCTGTAGTTTTAAAGTAATTAAAAAAATGATTTTAGAAGATTCTCATTCATTAAAATCACATTAAAAACTGATTCAATTCACGATTTTTTTCACGTAGGTTCTAGCTCTCCAATACAAAACAAAGGGCCTTGTATCTTGTTGTAAGACACTGAGTTGTTTAGGACGATTAATGATATGCTGTAATCACTTAATATAGTAATGGTTTGTTGAACTTTCTAAGTGATTATATGAACTTTATAGAACTACGGAATTTCATAATTCACCTTTATCAGTCAAATTGCCTTCATATATCTTACAAAGGAGAACACATAAAATTAGTCATTCCAAATTGTCTTGTACAGTGATTTCATTACGTGTTGTTGTATTTTAATCAAAGGAGTTCTAGGACTTGTTAAAATGAATGATTGATATTGATTTAATGATTATTCTTATTACACTAGACTAGGCATGACCCAGTTATTAGAGAGCCCTAAATTTAAATATGAGAATTCGTGGTTTGTGATCCTTTGTCATAAAATGTCTTCCATACCGTGAAGCCGTGAGTAAGTTATAAGATGACAGTCAAATCCTACGATTCTACAAGATGAAAGTAATCAAGAGTCAGCGGTGGATGTTTCAGACGAACTGCCTTCGTTCTCGTATCTCAGTTAACAATTAGGAAGGATTACATACAGGTAATCCTCATCTATCTTTGTGAGAGAATACGTAAATTAGCATATAATAATTATTACATCTCTTTTCTGTTGATGAGTGAATATTTCAACAATAAATTGTATCTTTTGTCACTTAAAATCAGCAATATGTTCTAATCCACGTGACCTGATGAACGTAACTGTAACTATTCCAAACAAAGTTCCAAAAATATTTCACAAACAATGTACTTTTAAACAGATAACAGAGCACACAGTTCATCTTTGTATGATTTAAAAGTGGTTAACCATTTAACGCCAAGTTAGAATCCATAATTGAGTTTACAATAAATTCCTGAAACTTTAATTCCTAAAATATTAACCAATGAAGAGACTTTATGAAATCTTTAAGAATGTTGTGTTTTAAGCGCAATGTTTCGCATTGAGCTTCCAGTAGTCCCTTGTACGCTGTGAAAAAACATTAAGCATGCTATGCTTAATATGTATAGCAAGGTCGGGTAAAAATGGACTATCTATATTATGTATTGCTCATTATAGTCTCATATCTCTCATACAATAATATAAAAGACTTTAATAAACACCTAACTTATGTTTTCGTGGTTTTCAAAAGCTACTAAGACATTCAGTTTAGCCGAACAAATACAAATAACCGTAAAGAATCACAGATTAGCGTAACAGTTGATTATTATGGTCCTGGTATCAGGAGAGCTAGTCACCCAAACTTGCAATTGTCAAAATTATTTACACATTAAAATGTTTAATTCTAATCTGGTGAGTACAGAAACAATGTAGTGTTTCATTAACTTTAACACATGATGTCCATCAAAACTCATGACAACAAGCAATGTAGTGTTTCATTAACTTTAACACATGATGTCCATCAAAACTCATGACACCAAGCAATTTAGTGTTTCATTAACTTTAACACATGATGTCCATCAAAACTCATGACACCAAGCAATTTAGTGTTTCATTAACTTTAACACATGATGTCCATCAAAACTCATGACATCAAGTTAAAACCGTTTCCTTTACAGCAACTGATTGTTTAAAAACATAGGAAACAAATAAAAAAGAATGATGTAAAAATGGCAATGCCAAAAAATACGGAAACAAGAGTAGGGATGAAAGCAGACAACCATACGTTTTTTTTTTAAATTAAGCACAAAGCTACTCAATGGGCTATTTGTGCTCTGCCCACCATGGGTATCGAAACCCGGTTTTTAGTGTGTAAGTCCGCAGACATTCCACTGTGTCACTGGGAGGCGAACCATACACAATTCCCGACATAAAGTAACCACTGGATCAATGCTACAAGCTCATGAGAATTGGCCATTGTAAGACTATTCGACATAGGCCCGGCATGGCAAGGTGGTTAAGGCACTCAACGTGTAATCTGAGGGTAGCGGGTTCGAATCCCCATCCCACCAAAAATGCTTGCTGTTTCAGCAAGTGTTATAATGTTATAATCAATCCCACTATTCGTAGGTAAAAGAATAACCCATAAGTTGGCGGTGGGTGATGATGGCCAGCTGCCTTCCCTCTAGACTTACATTGCTAAATTAGGGACAGCTAGCGCAGATATCACCCGTGTAGCTTTGCGAGAAATTCAAAACAAACAAACAAACAAACACTAGAATTATATACACACACATATTACATTGTTAATTATTACTCAAGAACGTTCTATACATTCGAAAGCAGGTGAGAGTTGCGCAATACATAATTAAGAATATACGTAACAGGCAAAAGAGAGAACTATAACTGAAACAAACGTAGGCAGTAAAATAAACGCACAACGATAAATTCGTTACAGTATAGCGTAAGATACAAAGTGTAAAATCTAGTTTTCTCTGTTTATATGTTAGTGAACAGTTATTATTATTATTACTGTACATAAGTATGTAACTGTTCTTACCTTAATCATCGCAGTCAGTAGTTTACTGTTTGTTTTTTACTTTGAGCTAAACAAGCAACCTCGATATTGTGTTTTCCAAACAGTTTACTGTTCTTCAATCGTGATTGGTTAGCTTTTGCAGCAGCCTTTACTAATCTTACCCTTTTCATAATTATTACCCCACAACATTAAGCCCTTAGCCTTATTACTCCCAAAAAAGAATACTCAATAATTCGAAAACTTTCGAGTTTCCGAGTCTTTTGAAATTTGCACGATTGTTTTCGTGTCCTTTATGTTAATTACTTTAGCTTGTTTTACTTTTGACATTGTACATTGTCTATGACATCACTTTTTTTTTCCAGCGTCGAAAAATTATGCTTGATTGTTGCTACACAACTGGAGTTTGGATTCATCTATTGACAGCAGCAGATACACGTCCATTAAAACTTGTCAGTCTGTTCTAAGTGAAATGTAAACATACCCAAACATTCGTTTAGCCAGAAATGTTTATGTGTGTGTTTTCCCAGACACAGACATATAAAAATTATGTACCATTATATACACTAAATAATATATTTTAAATACTAAATGTAATATGTTTATTTTAATACCTGTATTTGTTTCAATATATTTTTTATGCATGTGACCTATAATTCTGAATGAGTATTACGCAAGTCCCAGGTTTTCTCTTAATTTGTGGAAGATTCTTGAGAGTAAAAATCAACAATATTTGTTTAATGAAAACGCAAGCGTGTTCGAACATTGTAGAACATTCTAGAATTTCACTTTAAACTATATAGAGCGATGTGCTGTGAAACTGTAATACTTATTAGTCAGCTATAGTCAATATGTTATAGGCTTCGGAAGCTATAATTGTGATTCACACCTTTTTATCGAAAACTACGGAATTTGATCACAAACGTTCATACATTTCGAACGTTACAAATTGTCTAACACTAGTGAATCAATTTTGGAGTTAGTGTTTCTAAGAGGACACTAAATATCTCCTTTATATTAATAAAAAGTTATTAAAAAGCTGCGTTACGCCAACCGCACCAGCAAGCTTCAGCGAGGTGTGACAGTTTCAACTGAGAATTAATTTGCCCGTCGACGACCTGGATCGTCGATAAATATTCAGTTCTAGACCGGATAAAAGAATCAGTATTGTCTGCGAGTTTGTAAAACTGTTATATATAAATGATTACCTTTAATAACTATTTTCAATAATTGTTATTATAAATTGTTTGTTGTTTGTAAATCAAAATATATTTGTGTTAAGAAAGAAAATTGTATGTATCAATCTAGTTGTCAAATATCATAAATTTCACACATGTAACATTTAATTAACGACTTAATTTGACTTAAAATTGTCGGTTAGTTACAATAGTAATACGTAACGTGCGTAACATAATAAATCGGAAACTTGTCCGGGATAAAATATAGTACGTGACAAACATGAGTTAAATTATGTTAACAAAGTATTTAGTATCTAAAGTAACCAAATGTTTGTAGTAGGAAATACTTATATACAACAGAGACGTCTGATCACTACCGTAAAATTACAACAGCGAGTGGTGTGTTAATGGTCAGGAGGATATGAAACTCAACTCGTTACGTGTTCGCAGATAGCCCTCGTATAACTTTGTGCAAAATTTCAAACAAACAAACAAATAACGTTTACCACGGTCACTAACTTCAGTGTATAAAAATTTTCGGTATTGTATCAATCTGGACCTATCACCAAATAACCTCTCTCTCTCCTACCTCTTCAGAGTTTCGCATACGTCTTCGACTGAAACAAGGATTCTTACTACAATGTTTTTCATGATGGATTGGCCAATACTTTGGCTTCTGCAAAAATATGGTTTTTAGTTCTGGGATTCATTCACTACTAATACTTCTAGATATAGCATTACACCTGTACATTTATAGGTTTTATATTGGTTTGACAACAAAGCACAGCGTAAGCAATCAGTATGTGACTATATTTTGGTGCAGTATTTGTATTTTCTGTTCTTTCCCTCATCATTTTCATAAGTATCTCTAATACCTTATACGTATTTCGTAATATCACATTTTTTGACAAGAGTTTTGGGATAAAGCGCATATTTTCATACAGAATATCTGATACAGAAGTAATTGTGCATAAATAGTGTTAAGTATTCTAACTAGGTAAAACAATCGACAGTTATTTATTTTCTCTATCACATTCAATTCTAAAATGAAACTGTAACATTGAAAGAACTTCTAGCCTAATACATGACATAGTTCCATACATCAGGTTGAGTTAAAAACAAGGAATCCGTCATCAACCTGCCATACTAAAATTGCTAATAAGTGGGATACGTTTGGATTTTCAGTCACGACAGAAAGTGTTCGTACACCCGAGTCGTGAGTAGTTTTTTCCTCATAACTTAAAAGTATCACGATTAGGATAATGAAAGTATAATATGTTATAAATATTATGCTAACACACATCTACACAATTTTTTATGTAAATTAAACGACAAATAAACTGTTTATAAACAAATAACCACACATAGGAGGGGCAGAGAGTGTTCGTGCTTCTACTTTAATGGTCAGTTGTGTAGCCTTTCAGATGAATTACTTGGGGCAGTCTCTACTCATAGCCCTCCATGATGGTTTTACAGTACTCGACTGGCATTTTCTACCATTCTTCTTTACAGAAGGCCTCCAATTCTTGCAAGTTTTTTCGGATGACGCTGACGAACCCTGGTCTTCAACTCATGCCAAACGTTTTCAATTGGGTTGAGATCGGGTGACTGCAATGGCCACTCCAGAATGCTTACATGGTTCCTCTACAACCAGGATTGCACATATTTCTATGTGTGCTTAGGGTCATTGTCGTGTTGCAAGATCCAGCGGTGAAGGCTGCCTACACCAGAAGTGCTGAAGGAGCTCCATAGCATGATCAAGCCACCTCCGTCTTTAACTGTAGGGACGGTGTTCTCTGGAAGATTTCGTTCCCCCTTATTTCGGAAATTATAGTGAACATCACTGTGGCCGAAAAGCTCGATTTTAGTCTCGTCTGATCAAATAATACTCTTCCAATAGGTAAAGGGTTTATCTACATGCTTTCTTCTATACCTCAATCGTGCTTCTAAACAAACAAGCTTTAAATATGGAGTACAGCATGCTCTGAACCCAGAAGAGCGTAACATGTTCGTAACTGTAGAGGTGCTTACTTCATCTCCAGTTTCCCTTACTAGTTTCTGTATATCATTATGCGTTAAACGAGGGTTCCTACTAACTTCTCTGAGAACCTTCCTCTTGGTTCTTTCTGGAATTTTGATGGAGTGTCCGAAACGAGGGAGGTTAGCAGTTGATCCTGTAAGGTTAAACTTGCCAATTATGCTTTTAACAGTAGATTTCGGCATATTAAGTTGTGTAGCAATACCGGAAAGAGACACACGAGATTTGTATTTTACAATAATTCGGTTTTTTAAATCACTGGACAGTTGTTTCCTGTTCGCTATGATGACCAAAAAGATAATGATGGAGACGGTGCTAAATTGCCGGAAGTAAATTTTTTGCTAGCTAAATTCCAAAATTATGAACCAAGTATCTAGTTCTGTAATGGTATAATGTAGTTTATTCGTCAAACTAAACAAACTTTTTTACAAGAATATCAGTTTTTTCACACGTTTTGAAATGTACGAACACTTTCAGCTCCTCTTGTTTTTGGTTATTTGATTATAAATAGTTTATTTGTCATTTAATTTACGTAAACAATTATGTAAATGTGTGTTAGTATAATATTTAAAATATACTGTGCCTCTATTAGCCTAATCGTGATTATTGTTATGTTATGGAAAAAAACAACTCGGGACGCAGGAATACGAACACTTTCTGTCGCAACTGTATCAGTTCATATATAAAAATTTCTGTGTCTGTTGAATTTAAGTTTTGTTAATACAAGTATTATGATTTCCTACTCTATGAAAAAGACTTTCGATAAACAGTAATTTATTTAACTGGATCTCGTGTGTTCTTATAAATCCCGAAGTACTAACTTTCTGACATGAAATTAAACACGCTGTCAAGTTTTAGAACTCATTTTAGTTTTGTAATTTATTCACTAAAATCTCACGAACTAATATTTAGTTCTTTTTATTTGAAGCATTTTTATACAGTGTACGAAAAGGATAAGTAGTTTTTACTTTGTTGTGTAAAGTTACTTGTCAGCTGCACTTTGTTGCTAATTTTAAGTAAAAAAATAACTTTTTCTTAGGTTAACAGTTATGAAATTATTAAAACTCTTTAACTTGATTCCATTATTTATTGTGTGTAATTTGCATTTAAACGTTTAAATACTTTTGATGAAACAATACTTGATGCCAAGCTTGAAGTGGAAGTTACGGAGTTAGAGTCAAAAGGCCAGAGAACTACGTCTAAATTGATAACACATGAATATAGATTGAATGGAGAATTTATTGAGCTACCTTAACATACCTAATATATCAATAATAAAATCATTAACACATGTTAACCTGAAGATGATATGAGGAGGTCGGAACGTTGTTCTGTACTTTATTTTAGTTAATGTTTTAATACCCATACCAGCTGTCTTAACAATTCATTTTTATTTCAAATGGGACTTCACATACATTAAGAGTGCTCGAAGACTGCAAACTACATCTACACTGATAACACATTAATAACCGTAGAATAAATTACACCTAAGTCGGCAATACGTTAGTTGAAACAGACCTTGATGATTAACATGCCACGTAGAAACCGACAAAACATTATTGTAGACTTGTTTCTTCAAAGCGTAAAAATGTGTAATGAGCTATCTGTGCTCTGGCCATCGCGACTTTTAACGTTGTAATACCTCAGACTTGACGTTGAGCTACCGAGGGGCATTAATAGCAGTAGAACTGAGCAGACAGCCAATTGTACTTCACTTGATAATGCATTAACCCAGGTAGGACTGACAGGCCGGCAAGCCAGAACTAACTTCATGAAGATTAACAATATTCAGTGAAACAAATATTTGTTTACACTGAACAGACAGCAAGCGGTTATCTCTTGACTTGGTGTAAAGAAACCTGTAAATCAGGAAATAAAATCACATAAAGCCTTTAGATAAACTTAGTATAAAGTTTCACTAAATGCTTTATAAATTTGTAAGTATAAAGGATATCCGACGCTCTTTGATTATCTATTTTTACTTGTAAACTTATCATTGACCTAATGATGAATATTAATTATCTAGCAACATAATCTACAATCTACATTTTGGGCTTATTTGTCTCTATATAACACAGTCTACTATATTTACTTTCCTGAGAATATAACTAAAACGTTGGAGTTTATTGAAGAATATTTGAACATTAAGTTATGTAGCAGAAATAAATGTTATAATCTGTTATTGGAAACTTTCTTCTTTACAAGAGGAATTGCGCGCCATTTATTTAATTCCATGTTTGAAAAGAATAATTTCACAAATAAACTAAAATTCCAAATGGAACTATTCCCTTCGTAACTGTCCATAAAGCAATTTGCAATGTGTAAAGAAGCGTTCCTACTATATATCTAAAAAATATAGCAGATTATGTTGTTTATATAAAAAGGGAAGACATTATTGAAAATTTCTTTATTAATACAACATAATTCTATATGGTAATATCAATTTTTGCAGTTCACTTTTTGAAAATTTATTATAAATATTTGCATAACCATGCTTATCAAATATACGTTCCAGAGAAGAAATCTCTGATGCATGAATATTTTCTTGTTATAGATATATAATATTTATAACCAGCTTTAGCAACTGATACAAGTAACAGTTCCAATATTTCTGTATATTATAGCTTTCGGACTGGCAAGTTATAATATCAAGCGAATTGCTTCGGTAATAGTTGAATATAATAAAATATGTTTGAAATTCAACTTTATGTGTATATCCAAACTTCTTACTAATTCCCATAAAAAGAGTTAAAAATGACTCATTTAAACTTAATATTAGTCTTATTATTGTGAAACGACAACAACACTTATACACGAATAGTAGCATTTAATAAACATGTGCATACTTTATAGGAATAATAAATTGAAACGTATTTGATTTCTCTCTCTCTCTCTCTCTCTTCTACCTTAAAGTAAAAATTAAGAGACATGAATATATAGACAGATGAGTAAAATTAATCGATGGATAGCTACTCTTGACAGCACTCTAAATTTGGATTGACTTCCTGAAAAATAGTGACGATATATATTTTAGTGGAAAAATTCAATTAGGCCTCTCGAGCTGTTCACTTCATTCACTTTAAAAAACTTTTGCAACGAAAATAATTTAGTCAGTGCCTACCAGCTTCAACAGACTCTTGTTCAAAAACTTTAATCAACATCAGAATTGTGTTCGTTTCTCCCATCGTAAATCGAACACATTTTCTTAGAACAGAGTAACCTCTGTCAGAAACTACGTTTTATCATTGAGTTTTCTATGGCTCAGCTCGAGTGGTCAAAATCTTTTATGAAACGTAGTTTCCCCGTGGCTCATTTTATCTAGATTTCCTCTCAACTAATGTTCAAGAAAAAATTTCTTTTCAACGTTATGCGAAATTCATACAAGGTAACGTTAAAAGTATTTTCCTTTTCTTTATGTTCCATGACTAGCTTCTCTTTCTTCAACTATGTAAAATTAATGCGTTTTGAACAATATCGTAGGTTTAATTTGATGTTTTAACAAATATCGTAGGTTTAATTTCATATTTTAAATAATATCGTATGTTTAATTTGGTGTTTTAACAAATATGGTAGGTTTAATTTGATATTTTAAATAATATCGTAGATTTAATTTAATGTTTTAAACAATATCGTGGGTTTAAATTTATGTTTTACTGAACTGGGCTTAAGGTTCTTGATTTTAACAGCTCAATATCTTCGGGTAGTTTCCATTTCTAAAATACATGCGAAACTACAGCAAACACAATGTATTTTTGTAAAGCCCTACACTTTAAAACTATTTTAATAATATGCTCTTCAGGCAATAAGAATCCTAGTTTCAGTCGAAGACGTATGCAAAACTCTGAAGAGATAGGAGAGTTGCTGTTTTTTTGTTGTTGTTGTTTTGAATTAAGCACAAAGCTACACAATGGGCTATCTGTGCTCTGCCCACCACGGGTATCGAAACCCGGATTTTTGCGTGCAAGTCCGCAGACATACCGCTGAGCCACTGGAGGGGCAGGTAAGAGAGAGAGGTCAGTTGGTGACAGGTCCAGATTGACACAATACCAAAAACTTTCATACACTGAAGTGTGTGACTGTGATATTGTGACCATTAATTTGTTTGTTTGTTTTGAATTTCGGGAAAAGCTACACGAAAGCTATCTGCGCTAGCCGTCCCAAATTTATCAGTGTAAGACTAAAGAGAAGGCACCTAGTTATCACCACCCACCACCAACTCATGGGCTACTCTTTTACCAAGGAATAGTGGGATTAACCGATCCATTATAAAAACCTCACGTCTAAAAGGGGAAGCTCGCTAGGTGTGACGGGAATTCGAACCCGCAGTTCTCAGATTACAAGGTGAGTGCCCTATTCTCCTGACCGCTCGCTGTTGTAATTTTACGGTAGTGATCAGAGTTTCTGTTGTATATAAGTATTTCCTACTACAAACATTTGGTTACTTTAGATACTAAATACTTTATTAACATAATTTAACGTACTATATTTTATCCCGGACAAGTCTCGAACTTATTATGTTACGCACGTTACGTATTACTATTGTAACTGATCGGAAATTTTAAGTCAAATTAAGTCGTTAATTAAATGTTACATGTGTGAAATTTATGATACTTGACAACTGGATTGATACATAAATTTTTTTTTCTTAACACAAATATATTTTGATTTACAAACAACAAACAATTTATAATAACAATTATTGAAAATAGTTATTAAAGGTAATTATTTATATATAACAGTTTTACAAACTCGCAGACAATACTGATTCTTTTATCCGGTCTAGAACTGAATATTTATCGACGATCCAGGTCGTCGACGGGCAAATTAATTCTCAGTTGAAACTGTCACACCTCGCTGAAGCTTGCTGGTGCGGTTGGCGTAACGCAGCTTTTTAATAACTTTTTATTAATATAAAGGAGATATTTAGTGTCCTCTTAGAAACACTAACTCCAAAATTGATTCACTAGTGTTAGACAATTTGTAACGTTCGAAATGTATGAACGTTTGTGATCAAATTCCGTAGTTTTCGATAAAAAGGTGTGAATCACAATTATAGCTTCCGAAGCCTATAACATATTGACTATAGCTGACTAATAAGTATTACAGTTTCACAGCACATCGCTCTATATAGTTTAAAGAGAAATTCTAGAATGTTCTACAATGTTCGAACACGCTTGCGTTTTCATTAAACAAATATTGTTGATTTTTACTCTCAAGAATCTTCCACAAATTAAGAGAAAACCTGGGACTTGCGTAATACTCATTCAGAATTATAGGTCACATGCATAAAAAATATATTGAAACAAATACAGGTATTAAAATAAACATATTACATTTAGTATTTAAAATGTATTATTTAGTGTATATAATGGTACATAATTTTTATATGTCTGTGTCTGGGAAAACACACACATAAACATTTCTGGCTAAACGAATGTTTGGGTATGTTTACATTTCACTTAGAACAGACTGACAAGTTTTAATGGACGTGTATCTGCTGCTGTCAATAGATGAATCCAAACTCCAGTTGTATAGCAACAATCAAGCATAATTTTTCGACGCTGGAAAAAAAGTGATGTCATAGACAATGTACAATGTCAAAAGTAAAACAAGCTAAAGTAATTAACATAAAGGACACGAAAACAATCGTGCAAATTTCAAAAGACTCAGAAACTCGAAAGTTTTCGAATTATTGACTATTCTTTTTTGTTGTTATTGTTGTTGTTTAGAATTAAGCACAAAGCTGCACAATGGGCTATATGTGCTCTGCCCACCACGTGTATCGAAACCCGGATTTTAGCGTGTAAGTCCGCAGACATACCGCTGAGTTACTGGGAGGCATTGACTATTCTTCTTCGGGAGTAATAAGGCTAAAGGCTTAATGTTGTGGGGTAATAATTATGAAAAGGGTAAGATTAGTAAAGGCTGCTGCAAAAGCTAACCAATCACGATTGAAGAACAGTAAACTGTTAGGAAAACGCAATATCGAGGTTGCTTGTTTAGCTCAAAGTAAAAAACAAACAGTAAACTACTGACTGCGATGATTAAGGTAAGAACAGTTACATACTTATGTACAGTAATAATAATAATAACTGTTCACTAACATATAAACAGAGAAAACTAGATTCTACACTTTGTAACTTACGCTATACTGTAACGGATTTATCGTTGTGCGTTTATTTACTGCCTACGTTTCTTTCAGTTATAGTTCTCTCTTTTACCTGTTACGTATGTTCTTAATTATGTATTGCGCAACTCTCACCTGCTTTCGAAATGTATAGAACGTTCTTGAGTAATAATTAACAATGTAATATGTGTGTGTATATAATACTAGTGTTTGTTTGTTTGTTTTGAATTTCTCGCAAAGCTACACGGGGGATATCTGCGCTGACCGTCCATAATTTAGCAGTGTAAGTCTAGAGGGAAGGCCGCTGGTCATCATCACCCACCGCCAACCCTTGGCCTGCTCTTTTCCTAACGAATAGTGGGATTGTTTGTAACGTCATAATACCGTCACTGCTGAAAGGGCGAGCATGTTTAATGTGATGAAGATTCGAAGCCGCGACTTTCAGATAACGAGTCGAATGCACAAACCATCTGTCCTTGCTAGGCTTAATACTAGTGATTGATAGTATTGTAGTGAGCTTTGGTGAAGGTTTTAAAGTTTCACGTGATTTGTATAAAAAGCAATCAGCTGACAAATGGAAGTAGTAACATTATCAAAGAGCTACGGTCAGTGCGCTATAGGTCTAGAAAGCTATAAATTAGATTAACGTATATTAATTGAAATATTACAAAATTTGTTCTGGAACTTTTGTAGATTTCGAACACTACAAAATATTCAATTCTAATAAATTATTTTGGCCGTCAGAAGTTCCAAGACGGTATTAAATATCCCATTGGTAAGAAGTGAGCTTGTAACCAGTGTGAGACCAACCGAACTCGCTTGCTTAAGTGTGGTGTGATATTATAAGTTCAGAATTAATTTGTTCGTCATGGAGCCGAACGTCGATAAAATATTTAGTTTTAGACCGGATATAATAATCAGTATAGTTTGTAAACTCTTGTATATGAACCATCATTTGTAATAACTATTAGTAATAACCGTTATTATAAACATTGTTTTTATGTTTGTGTACTAAAATATGTTTGTGCTAGGAAAGGAAATTGTGTGTAAAAGTCTTGTTGGCAAATAATATAAATTTATATTTATGACACGTTTATGTTATATTTATAACATAAATAGATATTAACATTGAATTAACGACTAAGCTCAAATTAAAATTTCCGGTTATTAGAGATAGTTATACGTGCATAACCTAATAAATCGAAGACTCGTCCGAAATAAATTTATAATACATTACAATGTTCACTGGAGCAGCGTACGCACAATTACAACAAAATAAACGACCTTGAAATCTAAGAAAACCTTGCAGTTACAAGTTGCTTTACGCCTTTATCAGGAGCATAGAATTCTTTAATAGAATGGTAAAAGTGGAATGAATGATGAATATATATATTGACGGCACCTTCACTTGCAACCATCACTTGGTCTACACATGTTATCAGTACTAACATTCCTGATACTGTATAGACTTATATGAAAACAATGGAAGATCAAAAGGTGGCCGAACAAATAGGCTAATTTCCGTAGAAGAATAACGGTCAGCTGGAACTACATTTCACAACCGTCCATTGATGAACTGTATGAAAGTATGGAAATAAAGTGTAGAGTTGTGTGTAAAACAAAGGACTCATGTTCAAAATACTGATGCATTGATGCATTGTAGAACTTATTCGCTTTTATTTTTGTATTTTCTGTGATAATGTCTTGATGAATTAACAAATTCCCCATTTCGTTATAATGTAATCGTTGAAAAACTGGTCGTCGACTACTTATTAATAAATGTACCGGGTTGTTAGTGTAAAGAATCATGGTTCGTAACTCATTACCGCAAAACGCGCTCCGCACTTTGTCGCGGTGATTGCTGATGAATGATAGCTCAAAATTAGGGACGGCTAGTAAAATTATTTATCAATCCTTTTGTATTTTTATGCGAATTACAGAAATAAAGAAACAAATGCACGCGTTCTTTGTAACGTAATGCGTATCGATTGTGTTTCTTTAGTTAAGTATAATTTTTTTTGTTTTTGAATTTCGCGCAAAGCTACTCGAGAGCTATCTGCGCTAGCTGTCCCTAATTTAGCAGGGTAAGACTAGAGGGAAGGTAGCTAGTCATCACCACCCACCGCCTACTCTTGGGCTACTCTTTTACTAACGAATAGTGGGATTGACTGTCACATTATAACACCCCCACGGTTGGGAGAGCAAGCATGTTTGGTACGACCGGTATGGGAATCCGCGACCCTCAGAGTACGAGTGAAGTTTAAAATCACAACATAATTGTTGAATCATTCATATCAAAATGACGTCAGGTTAGAAAAAATCAAGTGATGAAATACATATACTAATTATCCACCAATCATCCAAAGATTTCACTGCACCTACTTAAAAAAATTCTGTCAATATTTTTACCTTGAGTGATATTTAGCAGAATAAAACTATTTAATATATGTATCTTATAAAAGAATACTTGATAAATCAAATATGCAGATATAGCGTAATGTGTCTGTAATTAGGATACTCAATTATCTAACAATGTATATAATTTTTTCTTCTTAATAGAAAGTTATTAAACTGAACTAAGAAAGTCTTAACCGTATACCGTTTCTGAGAAACGTATATATTTCAAGTCAAACATTCTGATGTGTATGATTAAAACATAAAAAACAACTCGCAAAAAATGCCTTTCAGATTCATTTAATTTATTTTCAGAAACTTTTTTTGTATTTTGTGTCGTTGATTTAAAATGTTTGATATGTAATTATGAAAGAAAACTTTGAAATCTTGTATACAAAATTTTGTTCCTGGTTTTAAAAAAAGAATATAATTTAGTAAACTATATAAATCGTGGTTTGTTTCAAATTTGCATTTTAATTCAATCAGAGTCTTTCTGGATGGTGTTCCCATGAATTATGTATCTTAACTCTGTAATATTGATTAGATTTGCAGTTGTTTACATGCATTAGTATATTGCAATAATATTAGCATGAAGTATATTGCATTAACTTATTAGGTTGTGTTTTTCTTTTGGTTTGTCGAAATAAAAGCCCTCGTTATTATTTTTTTCTTCATTTGAAGGAGGGTATTTATACGTCTTAAATATCTTTGTTATATGAATCATAAAGAAATAAACGTACTTATTGCTAGATAAGAAGACAAACAAACATTAACATAGAGGTAGACCTGCTGATTAGCATTTAAATATGAACATAAGTAAGAATCAAATAGTTCCACGAAATCTCTGAAGATCAGGTAAACAAGCGAACAAACATAAAGTTAGGCAATTACAGTGGTACAACTGTATGTCTGCGGATTCATACCCCTAGAAACCGAGTTTCGATACCTGTGGTGGCAAAAACACAGATAACTCCTAATGTAACTTCATTTCAAAACAAACAATATGAAGGCAGATAAACTTTCAAAAGTAACAATATAGATTGATTACTAGAAATTTAAAAATAAAATAGTAAGAAAGTGAATCAGTCTTATAGATCCCTAAATAGGCCCGGCATGGCCAAGCGTGTAAGGCGTGCGACTCGTAAGCCGAGGGTCGCGGGTTCGCGCCCGCGTCGCGCTAAACATGCTCGCCCTCCCAGCCGTGGGGGCGTATAATGTGACGGTCAATCCCACTATTCGTTGGTAAAAGATTAGCTCAAGAGTTGGCGGTGGGTGGTGATGACTAGCTGCCTTCCCTCTAGTCTTACACTTCTTAATTAGGGACGGCTAGCACATATAGCCCTCGAGTAGCTTTGTGCGAAATTCCAAAACAAACAAACAGATCCCTAAACCCCCACGCTATGCAGAATTTGCACAGATAATTTTATGAATGATTCTTACAAATGAAGCTGCAAAATCAAGAACTATACGGTTGGCCTATTAATCACTGTGCGGCAGTTTATGTCACTTTTTTCTTTATTATTGTCGAATACTATGAGCGGCCCTGCCACAGCCAAAACCCATCTTGATTATATTTCCCAGCGGGAAGACAAAATAAAGGTTTATCGTAAGTAATACGAATGACGACGTTCCAGATACTGAGCTGCTCGTGGAACTACGTCGTCAATTTTCACTTTGATGCCCGTGATTAGGCATTTTTGTCCACGCCTAACTACCATTACAAAAAGTTTCTAAAACGGTCAGCAACGTTATTCTCACATTACTCACTTTCACATACTTTCCACAGACTGTCCACTGACCATGGATCTCTAAATCCACGTTTAAGGAAAATCCATTTGGATTGCATAAGGAGAGCTAAAGGATATGTGTTTGATTGGTACTGGTGTGCCAGTGTGCTGTCAGTTTCTTTGACGATCTTTCTTATAAAAATAGTTTCGGATTTTTGGCCTAAAAGTTTTCATAAGCTTCAATTTAATAATCTAGTTAGTGATACTAAAAGATATACTGACTTTCGCCACAACGGATTTATGGTCACAGTCATTACTTTACAGGTTAGGATGGTTCTCCGGATTGGAGAGAACTCATCACTCTCCTCTGCTGTGTGAATTTTCCGTTTCGATGAAAAAATACTGATGATTTCCACCATCGAAATGTTATTTCTGTATTATTTGACATTTTCAATGTTTGATTACTTCTTTATGCAATAGCTTACCAATCTAATCTTCCAGTCATAAGTCTAGTTTATTCTAGATGAAGAAAAAAAAATGACAAAAGAGGAAAATATTAAAACTGTTGTGGTTAACGACACAGTATGAATAGAAATTAATTTGTTTGCTACGTTTATATGCTGTGTTCTTCGACAGACTTAAAAAAAGAATAAAGGAAATAGAAAGTATGCAGCTGAAATATTGAAAAAAGAAGAGACTACAGGAATTAGTTGCGTCTGCAGGGAGCGTGCTTAACGCAACCACGGCTGAATTATTGAGCAAATGGAATTAAAAAAAAACGCGAGACACGTCTACAAAAATGAGTTTTTTTTATACAAAATATTTTTCATAAATGTGGCGTAAGACAGTAATTGAGAAATTGCAAAAGAAACTATAATATACAGAAGAAAATAGAGTAAAATTAAACGAATAAATAAAACGAAAATATAACTTAGAAAAAAATGTAAAAGGAAATGAAACTGTAACGAGAAAAGTCTGAAGAATGGTTGAAAATTTAGCTTTAGGTTTCAGATAATACAAAGATTGGGGTTAATACAGTATCCCTAAAAATAAAACAAGTCTGGGATTAACACAATCTCCCTAAAGGTAAAACGAAAATTGGGGTTAATGCAGTATCCTTAAAGATAAAACAAAGATTGGGATTAATACAGTATCCCTAAAGATAAAACAAAGATTAGGGTTAATACTTTGTCCCTAAAGGTAAAACAAAGATTAGGGTTAATATAGTATCACTAAAGATAAAACAAAGATTAAGATTAATACATTATCCCTGAAGATAAAACAAAGATTGGGGTTAATACAGTATCACTGAAGATAAAACAAATATTAAGGTTATTACAGTATCCATAAAAATAAAAAAATAAAAAACAGGGAATTGTAGTGACAGGAGATATGTGTTGTTGATTCTGTCGTAGTCGGAACTTTGGTAATAGGGTTTTTAACAGAGCCTAAACATTTTTAAGTCACCCATATATTTCCAATTCCCTTTCACAATTCAGTATAGGGTTTAGGTTTAGGCCACCAGTTAGGTTACGTTATTGTCTTCTCATTACTTTGATTCTCACATTTACCACTTTTGTGACTTACTTTTCTAAGTATTATCACTGTTATTGAAACTTATAAAATATTATCATTTTTAACTTTCGGTTATTCCAGAAGGCTTAACTTCATTTGCTTACCCTGTTGCTCGCTTAATGCTTTAAGTTTCAGAGTTAGAGTTGAAGCCGTATTAATAGTGTTGGAGTACTTCATAGTGCATATATAATGTTTGTTGTTTTTTTTCATTTTTCTGGCACTCGCCCTTTTACGCAAGGATGAATGTCACAGCTCCTTTTATTCTATTTAAATCTCAGTTGTTTAGTGCAGTTTCAGATACATGTGAAACATCGAATATCTAAGTCGAAATATAAATATGATCAAGAAACATGTTTATTACTCTACTGATCTTTGCACTGTGTTCCAAGTTTGACTCTAACAGTATTATTAACAATGTGTGCAAATCAGTGATGTCGAGAAACCCACTTGTTGAGAACTTTTATATGCAAAAACGGCTCTTCTGGGCCCAGAAAACACTTCAAATAGAAGAGCGAACAACGTTTCGACCTTCTTCGGTTTGGTGAACCTGACGATGACCGAAGAAGGTCGAAACGTTGTTCGCTCTTCTATTTGAAGTGTTTTCTGGGCCCAGAAGAGCCGTTTTTGCATATAAAAATGTGTGCAAATGAACGCTAAACACATTGACATCGAGGCGAATACAAAATACACGTATTTTTTGACACGTGTTTTTTACTCTTATAATAAATTGTTCTTTAAAGACCAGCGTCGATTTTCAATAGTCCTAGAGCCACTTAACCACGTTATACACAACCGTTTCCATAAAGAGATTCTTTTTCCAAGTTAATTTCTAAACTAAAGAAAAAGGTGTTTGAGGTTTTAGTCACAATGATGAAAAATGTTTATCTATTACCAATCTCTCCCTGACTGGTCCTCCACTTACCAATTAAAAAAGCGACGGGATATGATTGACCATTTTTCACAGATCTGACAACGAGAAAAAGGGTTTTAATCTACCCTCGTACTGATATCCACTATTTTCAGGAAATAAGATGAATCACCCACCCCAATGAGAATTTTGTTATATATGTCTATGAATAACATGGGCATTAAAAAGGCTAAGAAACTGTTATTTTTAGACTACATTGTTCCAACATTGTTCGTATTTTAGGTACCCTTATT
The DNA here is from genome assembly GCA_011833715.1 of Carcinoscorpius rotundicauda. Taxonomy (NCBI): domain Eukaryota; kingdom Metazoa; phylum Arthropoda; class Merostomata; order Xiphosura; family Limulidae; genus Carcinoscorpius; species Carcinoscorpius rotundicauda. The sequence continues at coordinate 109,862,645 of CM022393.1, forward strand.
CTTGCTGATCCTGAAACCAAGGCCATCAAAACTTGTGTGCTAACAGAAAATGAAACTGTTTGCTTTTATTGACGCGGTAAATTTTGTAAGAATACAATAAATATGGTGAACTCTCAATAGTAACAAAACATTTTCTGATAGATTGTTTAAGCAGAGCATACATGATGAAACTTTGTAGAATGGACAGTAACTACCTGTTGTGGAGACACAAGTGTAGAGGACGACGTTTCATCAGTAATTTAGCAGTTGATTCATTAAGGTCATGTAGTTACAAACGCACAGAAAAGTACTTTTGCAATTGCAAAGATTATTACGACCATATCTAGTTTTTTACAAACAGATGTAGTGTCTATAATTTCTGTATAATCCTTACCACACGTAGTATGGCTTGGCGTATGTCCTCATTTCTCTACAACTTCGATGTTAAAAAAACAACTAACTTTTGAAGCGCCATCTGTACTTCACTTCATAAATTATACATTACTGGCATCATCTCATAATTCTCTTTCTACGTAAATTTTTCAAGCTCGTATTTTCCTATAAAGCTGTTACCAGAGACGTGCTGAGGATAAAATGAAACGCATTTAAGCCTGCTTTGTCTTGATTAGATGTATATTTATCACAGACAAAATAAAGAAGTTTGGTCGTGTTCAAAAATACTGTATAAAAACCATTCGAAACACAATATTTTATTATTATTTTCCCACATGATCCTAAAATATCTCGACTATAAATCTTCTGTCGATGAGTTTTAAATCAAGCGATTAGAGTGTATTTTATTAAACTACATTTATTACTGAAATGTCTTGAATGTATATTTCTTTAGTACTTCTGTACATTATTTCTTCACCATTTTGACACTGCCCTTTTTTTCATTGGCTAAAATGAACGATTTCGGCAATTACCTGCTAAATTTACTTTTTTTATTTAAAAACGCCTTAATTTTCTTACTTCTTCAAGCTTTTAACAAGCGTTACAATGATTTTCACTTTATTTTTTAACTTACTAATTTGTTTTGGCGCAAATATGCGATTTTCAGAATCTGTTTACTACTTCAATTAATAAAACTTTTAATTAAGATTAATTTTTATCGCATATACTTTATAATATATATAAAGTATATATATACTTTTTACCCTTTTTTATGTTGTACTTTATAATGATTTTGTTACCGAAGATTGTATAGTTTAAGAAAATTGATTTTATTGTTAATATAGCAACATAATAATGGCAAAGTTAATTAATACATTTCACTTTCCGTAACGGTTTTGTTTTCCATAAGATCTCTATTAAGCGGAACACAATTAGATGAAGTATACAATATATTAAAGGAGGGACGTTTTTGGTGTTTATTGTTGATTTCAGAATACCAACAAAATATAATTATGAAGTAACAAAGAAATACAATATCGTTTGTGAAGGTAGAGAGAACCTAGAGTAAATGAAATACATTGTCAAAAGTCTTGATATTAAAGAAATTAGTTCAGACACAATTGTGTTTCTTCTTCAGTCTCACATTTTCTTCTGATAAGAAAATTTGTTACAAACAAAATACCATTTTTGTGACAACGAGCAACCCGCACAAGACGGGTGATATAGGTATTAAAACTTTAATTAAAATTAAGTACAGAACAACGTTTCAACCTTCTTAGGTCATATTCAGATTACCCTTTATTTTAATATCCATACCAGTCGTTTTGAGAATACAAAATGCCATTTTCTTCATATCATAGAATTGGCCATTAAATCATTTTAAAACTGATAAGAATTTTGTAAGAAACGGATAGCCTCATAAAAATCGCCAAACGATGCTCAATAAAAACACTATCTACTTTAAACGCTCAACCACCACCATTGAGGTCATTTTAAGCTAAACAGCTTCCTGACCTCCTGTGTTCTTAAAGGAATTCGAAGTTCACGCAGGCGTTATTGACCGGTTTATCTCCCAAAACATAACGTGAAAGTGAATAGAAAGCATAGATATGTCAAAACTAGTTTCTGTAATAAAAACTTCTGATTTTTTTTCGTGTAGTTTGCTTAATAATTGATATATATGAAAATTAATGATGTTATTGTATCAGGAGTAGTAGTAAAATGAGCGTTACCTTTTTGTATATCTTTCTTTTTGTTTGTTTAGATTCAAGTCTGTATAAATATTGTTTCTAGCCCATATTTTTTCACATACTTGTAGTAATGTAAAAATTTTATATCTGGAAAACAGTGGGGTATATAAAACGTCGCGAATGAAGTCGCTTTTTCGTGTAAATAATAACAAAAAATCGCTATGAAAACTATAAAATTACTTAGATCACAATTCTGTTAAGCCTAGTTTGGCAGCTATTGTAACTGGTTACAATTGTGGTTCATATTTTTTTCATTATGGTCCTACGAAGATGGAAACCTGAAAGCTCCAGTTTTTAGACAAATAGTGCTATACACAATTTTATATCAAAGCGACAGCTCAGTTTTTCATGTAATGTTATCTTACTTCGAGTATATGAGTGAAAGCATAATTAATACAACAAATTGCATTAGTCCTGATAATATACTTAACAATAATGTCCACATAGTTTGAAGGATTTCGATCAACTTTCGTTTAGCTCCAGCACTTCAAACATCTTTACGTATACATGCTTTAAAGATCAGAGTCACAGTGAAAGACTTGTTATACTAGGGTTTCAGGGGAAAATTCAAGCACGTTGGAAACTATGTGACATGGAAAGTCGATTGGTTCAAATAATACTCTTATATCTTAGAGATACAAGCGAGTCTAATATCTAAACATTTTTAGGTTGTGCAAGATCGAAATATTCTTGTAACACCGAATTCTATATTGCAGAGTGCACAGGGATGACCACGATTTGTATTAAAATATAATTCTCAAACGTTGTCAACAAAATTAAAAATTTTAAATCCTCAAAATGAACAACTATTGTGGTAAGACATCTCGTCATTTCCAATTAAACAATGAAATTCTAATTATCATTAAGTACAGTAGTACCTTATAGATAGTCTGAATTGCGATGAAACAAAAATGACGGCGGTAAAAGTTTCGTTTTAAAACCACCTTTAAAATGTCTGAATATTAACAATTACTATTTCGCAGTATTTGGCGAACAGTACTAAAATTATTATACCTATAATAAATTTGAGGAATCACAGTACTAAAATCGTGGGCTCGATTCTTCACTTTGGGAAGAGTAAAAATAATTCATTAAGTAGCTCTGCGTTGAAAACAAGCAGTTATAAATCGTTTTAACAAATATCTCTTTCATCATTTCACATCATGTTTTGAAATAATATGGAAAATATAATTTTAAAAAGCGTTTTAATAATTGTAAACTTTTATAAATATATATAATATTGAAAGCAACATTGAACTCTCGTTAGTAAAGAAATAAGGTATCTACAGCTTCGAAGCTGCGCCACCTGGTAAGAGAAAGAATAAACATTAAAATATTTAAATTGTGGTAATATAATAGACAAAATTTTGATCAGGATAAAAGTAACATTTTTTACATATCCTTGCTTCTCTAGGAACAAATGCGATTTTTTTTTCACGATCTGGCTCTACTTATCAGTATGTAGTGCTTTTTTAGACACCACGAAACAAAGTTTTCAAAAAATTTCCCCTTTTCCTGTAGATTATCTTATCTTATCCATTTCTATGTACTTGTTCCATTTATTCATTAGTGTATTTATGGACGAATGTGATGTTTCGCAGATTAATTTTTCTTTTAAATGATAAGAATATATTTTAATCATGTTATATACGTAACTCTAACAACTCATATAAGTTGTTGAGAAACATTAGAGTTCACTTGAAACATCGAAGCACGCTATCCTTTAAATTATGATTTTAACTTTAATTTATTTATGTAAAATAACTGATCCAGCATTAAGCCTAACATAGCATGTTTAGACTACACGTGTGTGATCTGGTATGGTAATGGTTTATAACTTTATATACGTCACGGTTTCGCATCCTGGTCGCGCCAAACATGCTCGCCCTTTCAGCCGTGGGGGCATTATGATGTGACAGTCAATCCCACTATTCGTTGGTAAAAAAGTAGCCCAAGAGTTGGCGGTGAGCGGTGATGACTAGCTGCCTTCCCTCTAGTCTTACACTGCAAAATTAGGGACGGCTAGCACAGATAGCCCTTGAGTAGCTTTGTACGAAATTTCAGAATAAACAAACAAAACAAACAAATATTGTACATATATATATGTGTGTGTGTGTGCGAACACTAAGTAGGAAACGAACAATTTTCGTAATTACATCTTATATGTATATATTTACCAAAAAATGTTCTTGGTCGAACTGAATCATGTATAATTTTAATGTTACAGTATATCACGTATAATGAGCTTTAACTGTCCACACTTTTAACGAATGCTGTCTACAATTCAAGAGATATTGTCTAGTTATTATTGCTGTATGACACAAACGAAATAACTGTGTAATGTTGACTCGAGGACGAATCATATTACTCGTACAAAATTTGACACTTCTCATGAAAAGAGTCTTGGTTTTCCAAAGCTGAGTTCCTTCGCACTCCACGTTAGTTTAGCTGAAATAAAATTTTACGATTTGGAAAAAAAGTAATTCTATGCATTTAGTAGACCTTCCTCATTATGAAGTATTCCATTACCTTCTATATAGTTCACGGATAAATCAATCAGAATTTTGACTTCTGTATTTTGAAACTTTGTGCCTGCAAGTATAGTTTAAGTATCATACCTCGTTCTATTCAATATTCTTATTACTTGCTAAACCAGAAAAAATACATTTTGTCAAATCTAATCTGTCGTTCCAATTTTTAAGCTGATACTGTCACGTGAGGTTGCTAAACTTACAATTTCATTTTTTACTGGCATACAGATAAATAGTGGCCGTTTCGTTTTCATTGTGTTTTTTTTACAGAAGTCATTCGAATAAATCATAGTTTTACTGTTAACTGGACGATGCTAACATCTGACTACTTTGTACTTAGCCCAAATAGTTTTCGTGTAGCTTTGCGCGAAATTCAAAACAAACAAACTTTGTACTTCCAGTAAGACACCGTTACTTGCTCACATAAGCTATAACAGTGAAACATGTTCTGTGAAACAGAACGTGCTCCTAACTCACACTATAAGCCGCTAGGTGGTATTTAAATTTGATTATTTTATATTTCAAGATCGTAATAATATACTTATATTATTTGCTCAAAGAGTCAATATTTTTGATACAGTTTCTTCACACATGAAAAGAAGAACGTTTGTTTTTCAATATTTTAGTTATAAAACGTTTACTAAAAGTATTATCATTTTTTAACAGCAATGGCTGGTATTAACTCTGTGGTTATTGGTTATTTTCAAAAGGGTTTTTCATTATTTGAAATCCAGAAACCCAGTAATGACCATATCTCGCGTACAAGAATCATTGAACAAAGTCTCGACCTGGAGTAACATGTTAAGAGTAGTTTTAAATCCAACCAAAACACAAGCTTCTACAGGAAATTAAAAAAAAACAAAGAAAAAATCTCGAAAAAATAAAATTATCAATTGGTTGTTGTTGTTTCGAATTAAGCACAAAGCTACACAATGGGGTATCGAAACCCGGATTTTAGCGTGTAAGTCCGCAGACATACCGCTGAGCCACTGGGGGGCATTATCAATTGGAAATACGCCCATTAACATGAGCAAAAACATGACATTCCTTAGCATCACTTTCGACACAAAACTAACATGAAAAAAACATATTAACAACATACACTCATCAATTAGAAAACGTATTTCACATTTAATGGCTTTAACCAGAAAACACTCGAAATGCTCACCAAATACCATTATACAAATATACAAGGTTTACATCCGTCCACTGATAGAGTATGGATGTCAAGTCACATATAATATGTCAAATAACACACTCCAGAAAATCCAAGCTTAAAAAAACAAAATACTAATATCTGCATTCAGTCTACCATCATTCACTCCAGTAAATTATATACATCAAATCAGCAACTTACCAACACTAAGAAATGGACTAACAGAAATATCACACAAATACAATTTAAAAGTAGAACACAGAAAAAATCTAACGGCACCACTCTATAAATTAACTGGTGCACCAACCAAATTTATTTCACCATACAACATATTTCAAGAATCACAAATCACACAACAAAGTACTTGAAGGGCAAAATTCATGTATTTTTCTTTTTCAGGTTTCGGGCACAGGACAGGTAAAACTTTTGGTGCCTGTCCTGTGAAAGAGGGGTTTTTCTCGGGGCACTTCCGTTCCCCCCACAGCAAAAACTCAGACATTGGATCCTTAGATCCCAGCCAAGGCAACTATTGCCATGCCCTTAATCGGGTCGTTTAGATTTGTGGTCACATTTACCGTGACGTCTGCCTTTCGGGACGGGATTTGGCCGTTTTCTCCAGTGCTACTTGTGTCTCGTTCACGAATAATACTAAACTTTACTCCTTCACCCAAAAAAGAGTTTAAAATTATTAAAAAAAGAAGCTAAACTCAATAACCTTCCATGAAAGGTGACGAAGAGGAACCACAACGTTCCTGAACACCCCAGTTGGAGAGAGAATTCTTCTGATTTCTCTTTCTCTAAACAAAACCCCTGCCATGTTTGTTTGGTTTGGTTATTTGAAAGCATGTTAAATGTTTATTTTTAGAATAGATAAACATTTCGTAGATCTTTCATAGAAAGCATTTAGATAAAGGTCACCAGGTACTTCCTTTCACGATTATTTTTTAAAAATACAAAACTATAGATCTGTAGAACTGATAAAATAACTAAAATCATAATTGTAGCATAAATTAAAAACGCATATTTTTCTGTTCATTTTACGCCTAACTGAGATTTTCATAACCAATGTTCTAGACTTGTAACAGAAGATGTGTGTCTAAATGGCACCTGAAACTTCTATCCTGGATGACTTTCTACATTAATATCGTACATTTATCACAGTAAACACCAGTCTAAATAACGCCTTGTTCTTCTGTCTTGAATGATTTTTCCAAGATAGTTGTAAATTTATCAAAGAAAACATCATTTTAAATGACACCTAGTATACGTCTGTCTTGGAATAATTTCGAAATCAATATTGCAGAACTGCCACACAAAACACCAGTCTCAATGACACCTAGTTTTTCTGTCTTAGATTACTTTATAAAATTAATGTTGTAGACCTTTAATAGTAAACAACTGTTTAAATCACTCTTATTATTTCTGTCGTGAATGATTTTAAAAACATGTCGTATATCTGTCATAATATTATAAAAACCAATCTAAATTACACCTAGATCATCTGTCATGGATAATTTTCTAAGTGGATGTTTTATGTCTCTCATAGTAAACATCAATCTAAATAACGTTTCGTACCTCAGTTATTTTTTCAAAAGTGTTATAAATCAGTCATAGCACATTCGAAATGTACGCTGTTACCCTTGTTAATGGTTTGATATAACACATGGTGGGAAATGATATCCTGTGTTAGAAGTCAGTTATCAAATAGCAGGTAAATTTTATATACGTTATTTATAAATATGCTTCTTAACAGTTTTGTATCAGATAATAAGCAATAGGTTATTTTCTTCGTTAAGGACAGGATGAAAATTTTATATATATATTTAATATAGCTATTGCCACAAGTCTTTTGGAATGATTGAATAATTAAGAATGTACTATCGAATACGTGATACTTAACTACATAAAGGATATCCCACTCTTCCACCCCAACTACATAATGACATCCCACCCTTTCATTTTAAAACAAGCTTAAAACTACAATGGATCGTTTCAAAAATATCCCATAATACCTCATATTAATAATAGCATTCTCAGTCTTCTGCTTTAAATTACGTCACATAATTTCAAGTTTTAGGTTTCTTTAGAGTGACTGGCAGCCTTGTCGCCATCTGTATTTCTTCACTTGGTGAAAGGAAGGCAAATTCTGTTAATTACGAGCTATAAGCCTGGATTCGTAGACTGATTTACATATTTCCTTGACGTTTTAATTCGCTCATGAAGCAGCGGGCACATATAGTTATGGTCTTCTTTATTCCATAGAAACTTGTTGAATAATGACAATTATGATGTCTATGAAAGGAAGGAAAATAGGATTAATCCAATTACAATCACATCTATTGTTATCGGTTGTTTCCAGAAATAATGTTTAATTAAAAAACAACGAACTTCTTAAAAAAACAAAGTTATGTTTTTTTCTTTTACAATATTGTCAGCTGGTAGTTTAGGTTGTGTATGTTATGGCTTGCATTATAGACTTGTGGCCAGTGTTTTTAATTTGTTATTGTGGTTCAAAGCTTTTTATTTCAATAAGGAAACCACTTGAATTACTTGCTGCTATAGTCCCAGGAATATATCTTCCCTTTAACAACTCAATATCTTGCATAAACAATGTATATAAAATAAGAAAGTATCCAAACGTTAATCACTTATTACACTCTCTGGTTGCCAGCGATTCGCCAATTATAAGCAAAGAGACGCACAATTGTGAAATAATGGTCTGGATTTTGAGTGACGTAAAGACAAGGCTATTCTTATTGAATGTATTTTTTCTTTGCAAAGACGAGCGAGGCCTTGTGGTTAAGCCTGGACTGAGAATTTGAGGATTTGTGGTTCGCATTTCGTTGTCACAAAATTTCGCAACGCAATTTTGGGCTGTTGGTGTTTTATAAAAGGAAACCCACTATTCAATAATAGTATCTCAAAAGGTTAGCTTAGCTACCTTTTTTGTAATAACATTTCAAAATTAAATGAATGCCCCATATAACCCTGTTGAAGACATGCGCAAATATGCAAACAAACAAATAGAAACCATTTAGCAAACGATATTGGTGCCACTCGTATTTTGAAAAGTCAGATAATGTAAATCACGTGTGACTGAACACAAGCTGTTATCTAAATGTAATTGTTTTTCTAATAAACTGTGAAATTATAGAAAAAAGAAAAATAAATAAGTTTGCCAGAGCTAGTGTAGTCTATGGCTGTTTGATTGTTCAGCCATTAGTATAATTTGTAAGAAAATTAAATCGTTTATTTAGTGTCTCCACAAGCTTCTGAACGAAAAGCATAAACCAGATGAATTGTAAACTATGTGCCGTAACAGGATACGAATCTTTTATTGATAAGAATGAATTTTACGTTATGCTCGGAAACAGGTCAGCTCTATTACCGCCAAAAATTTAATCATATTACTATTTTCAAATATACATATATATTCACTCGTTTATCAAAGTTTCTAAATGATTTAAATTTGCCATGTTTATAGTGGAAGTTCGGAAATAAAGAAGGACAAACAAACAGAGAATAATGAGTTTGGTTGTATCTAAAACACATTTACTGTCATGCCTGAGAAATGATATTCACTTGAGCTATAAATGATGCTATCGTAAATTTACGTTGATGATAGAACAACTAAAACATATCCTGAATAAGAATGGAACAAGAAATGCTCATGATGGAAGTATTATGCATAGAAGAACATTTATTGAAGAGTTGGGGAAGGTACATCATAAAAACTGGAAAAAAAATTAAGGGGGTGCTTAGAAGACTTTTAATATTTATCAAAAGCATAATTTTTCAGTACTCCCAAGACACTAGTACCATCCTGAATGACAAACCACAAACATTATTTAAAGGTTTATCGAATGCTGTGACGACTAGAATTTCAACCTCAATATTTACTAATGTAAAATATAAGTATATCTGCTAAAGAAACTGTTGTGTTACATTCTCTTTCTCTTCTTCAAAGGTTGAGATAATTTAATTTATTACTAGCGAAACTACCTGTCTTCACTCGGGTAATTAGGTTGATTTATTCAAGATTACTGCCCCCCCCCACAGTGGATCAGCGGTATGTCTGCGGACTTATACGTTAAAATCCGGGTTTCGATACCTATAGTGGGCAGAGCAAAGATAGCCCATTGTGTAGCTTTGTGCTTAATTCAAAACAACAACAACAAAAAATCTAGATTACTATGTCAATGTGTGTATTTTGAATCTATTTTAACACGAAAGTATAAATTATATAATTTTGTTGCTTCTTTACGGAATTTAGTCTGTTTATAAAGATAGCCTTCCCCTGACTTCTCCATTAATTTTAAATTTAAATAATAAAAAAGCAAACCTGAGCTCCTAAATTAGAAAACAATTTATTTCCAATTGTGTAGTTTATAAATTTCATTTTATACTTTAAGCACATAGTCTCTTAACAGTAATATTATGTTACAGCTCTTTATTGTTAAGCAACATGACATAAAAGTATTTCTGCATATTAGAAGTTATTATATGAAAAACACACTTCTTTTCTATGTATTTTTTCGCTAGTTGCCTCATTAAAAGGAAGCGCGTATGCACTTGGATAAGATAAGTAATAATACCTAGATGCAAACCTTCAAGGTCCACTTAGTATGAGTATTATTACTCGTTTACGCGCAGGCACGTGTATATTTTTGTCTTATAGAGCTATGGCGGTCACACATACATCGACATGCACGTGTGCACTTGCATGTCTGTGTGGGATTTCTACGTGTAATATAATATTATTTTTCTGTGTGGTTTTTGGCTAAATTGTCTCATTAAAAATAATGCGCATGTCCACACGCACTTGCACATTTCTCTTCCATATGATTTTGCATTAAAAATGAGCAAGAGCATGCGCACTTAAATAAGTAATAACACGCAGGTGCAAACCCTCCAAATCAGCTTGGTATGAATGTCATGTTTTAAGGCTTCTAGGTTCTTTCCTTTTGTAGCTTTGGCAATCACACATACACAAACACACACATGTGCGTGTGTGTGTGTGTCTATCTGTGATTTTCATTTGTAATATAAGAACTCAATTCTTTTCTACGTGACTTTTGCAAGCTTGACTAATTAAACATGAAATTGGATGAGTAATAATATCCAAGAGCACACTCTCAGGGTCCATTTAGTATGGGTGTAAAATGTCAAGTTTCTTGTTGGGTTTTTTTCATCTTGGAGCTATAGCTATAACATTTCTATGTATTTTTTCCATAAAAATTCACGCAAGTGCGTTTGTGCAGTGCAAGCACGTAGATAAGTGATAACATCCAGTTCCACACCCTCAGGATCCATGTAGTATATATACAAAATTTCAGGTTTTTAGGTTATTTCCTCTTCGCCCCCAAAAGCAGAGTGGTATGTTTGCTGACTCACTCCACTAAAAGCCGGTTTTCGATAACAATGGTGGATAGAGCATACTTAGCTCATTGTGTAGCTTTGTGCTTAATTCCAAACAAAAAACACTCACACGCTTTCCTCTTCGAACTATGGCGGTCACACACAAAAGCGAGTGCGCACGTTAGTGTTGGTACGTATAAATGATTCATATTTGTAATATAAAAAAACACTAGTTTGCTTTATTATAAAACGCACACGCGCACACAAACACGCACGTGTTTGAGATGAGTAATATCCAAGTGCACGTCCTCAGGTTTCTAGGTTCTTTCCTTTAGGAGTTATGGCGGTCACATATAGACACGCTAGTTTATTATTATAAATAGGTTAAGGTATGCATTAAATTTACAACAAAAGTTTGTCATCCACAAGTCAAGGTATACATTAAATTTGGAAAAAAATATTGTTATTGTAGATAGGTTAAGGTATGCATCAAATTTACAGCAATATTTTTCCATCGTTACTGAGCAGCCTGCTTCGCTAGAACGTTTGACCTTAAAATGAATTTTCAGGTTCTCTTAGCGAATCCAACTGTTTGTATATTTTTTCTTACTTTTATTCAGTACTTCTAAGTTTCAAATAAAGCTTCTCTGCTTAAAATATTTATTTATTCATAAACGTAAGCTTACTGAGTCTCTAATTTAGATGCCCACGGCTAGTACAGCAGAAAGTTTACGAATTTACAACGCTAAAATTAGAGGTTCGATTATCCTTATTGGCCTCAGCAGATAGCCCGATATGGCTATATTGTAAAAAAAACACACAGAAACACACTAAAATTTAGAACATTAAAGTATCGTGCTTTCGATTTTTAACATAAAGAAAATCTTCGTAAGAGTGAAACAATAGTTTATTAAAATAAAGCAACACTTTTTCGTTAAAACATGTGAACAATATAAATAAATATTTGTTTTAATTGATACTTTTAAGCCTTTTAATGGACAAAGTTTTCTTTGAATAGTGAAACAGAATTTCATACTCGGCTTGTGGACAACAGAATAATCAACAGTTTCCATTTCATTGAAAATTTTCAACCGTTTCAGACAACGATACTTTCTACATTCAGAGACATATAGCGAATTAACAACACGCACATAACGTGTGAGAGATAGAGGGCATGAACTCGCTAAAACTAAGAACCCGAGAAGACTGCATTTCATACGTAGTTAAATTATGTGAATTACTAAATGAGTTTCGCTCACAAATTATTTTTATTTACTTTAGCTAGACTTTTCGCATACAAGACAAAATTTGATAATCATGTGATGTCCATCAGATACTCAGCCTTTTTGAAGATACGCTTTCCAAGGTGGTGTGAGTATATATATGTGTGTGTGTGTGTGTATAGTAAAAAATGATCACTTTGGGCAAAGCGAAGGAAGTGCACTGAGTCATAGAGCGATACGAGCCTATGACAAATGCATGGCTATAAAAGACATTGAAAATTGAAAGAGCCTAAAACCATTCCCACTCTAAACATATACACAATTATGTCAAAATCTAAAAAAATAAAAAAATCAGTGAATAGAATCAGTAAAACTCAGATACGCTTAAGATGAAACACAACAATTTTAACAAATGTTTTATTTTCTGTTGTTGTTGTTTTTTACCATTACGAAATAAATATAAAATATCCTGTATTGACAATGTTTGTTTTGAATTTCTCGCAAAGCAACACGAGGGCTATCTGTGTTAGCCGTCCCTAATTTAGCAGTATAAGACTAGAAAGAAGACAACTAGTCATCACCACCCATCGCCAACTCTTGAGCTACTCTTTTACCAACGAATAGTGGGATTGATCGTTACATTATAATGCCCCCACGGCTGAAATGCGAGCATATTTGGTGCGACGGGGATTCAACCCCGCGACCTTCAGATTACGAGTCGAACACCTTAACTCACTTGGCCATACCAGGCCTCTGTTTTGACAAACGAATTATGATTGGTAAAAAGCAAATAACGTAATTCGTCCTATGGTGTATATATATATATAAAGCATCACTTATAATTCGGACTATTCAGGTTTTTAAATTTATAAACTGCGATAACTTTATTCTGGTTGGGACATTGAAAGCAATAAACAGCTGTGACTCTGAAAAGTTTCGACTAAAGAATTTTTATGTGGTAAAAATGAAAAAAGAAAATCTCACGGGATCGTAATATATACCGTTATAAACCTTTTAGTTTTGAAAACCCAACACTTTTAAGTGCCATAATATTAAAATAATACTCTCTCCGGTAAATTTAATGATGAAGATACTGTTTATTTTTATTTCATATTAAATTATTTAATTTTAACAGTTTTCTATCTCAGATGAATTCGTTTCTGTGGTAAAGTTAGTTTTCGTCGCTGTAATAGTCTGGGTACAAATTTATGCTGAGAAATAGTAACATTTATAGCAGATCGTTTATTAAGTTATTTTTCTACACTTTTCTAGCCGGCTACAACCAAGCTGCACCAGCTGGTAGTTAAGCCTAATATATCATAAAATCAAATCCCTATGCTGTGATAACTTTAGAAACACAGTAAATAAAAAAAACACAAAAAATAAAAACAATTTACCAGTATGGGTAAAACGTGATGTTGTGATTGAGCTGAACAAAAGAAAAATTGGTAATAAGCTTAGTGCATGTTTTTTCTGAAGTATTTATTCGTTTTAATCAGTATTTAATATTCCAAGATAGAAACGATACTGGATCCCTGCTGATCATTGGAAAATATCAATTTATATCTGAAATGTCTATGTTATCGAGTAATGTAGTTGATTGCATAAGTCCTAATCCATTATGGCCAGGTGGTTAAGGAACTCGACTCGTAATCTCAGAGTCGCGGGTTCGAATCCCCGTCGCAAAAAACATGTTCGACCTTCAGGCGCGAGGGCATTATAAAATTACGGTCAATCCCACTGTTCGTTGGTAAAAGAGCAGCCCAATAGTTGGCGGTGGGTGGTGATGACTAGTCTTACACTACTAAATTATGTACGGCTAGTGCAGATAACCCTCGTGTAGCTTTGCGCAAAATTCAAAACAAACCAAACCAAAATAACAGTACTATACCAATTCTCAGTGCAACCGAAGCAATATTAAAATTGATTACAATGTTTCTACTTTTACGTCAAAGAAAAGAAAATCCAAAACACATTACGGTGCTCAGATCCAAAGAAGAGTTTTGGGCAGAAATTAAAATATTCCTTTAATAAGTTTATTATGTTGGTAAGTCTATAATAACTATCAAGTAGTTAGACTGAAGCAATATAGCTGTCCCGTGGTTAGTTTTTAATGAATGCTGTTCATAACTGTAAAATAAGACTGATTAACTAATGTTAGACTCAGATTTATCGAGTGTTAGTCACAGCTGTAATACTTTAATTCATCCAATGGTATTTATCTCTCTCCGTCTGTTAAACTTAAACAATATTATTTATAGCTTTCAGACTATTAGGTCTAATCGTTTGTTCTGAATTTTGCGCAAAACTCTTCGAGGGCTCTCTGCGCTAGTCGTCCATAATTTAGCAGAGTAAAACTAGAGGAAAATCAGCTAGTCATCACCGCTAACTCTTGGGCTACTCCTTTACCAACGAATAATGGGACTGACTGAAGTTTATAACACCCTCACGGCTGAAAGGACGAGCATGTTTTGTGTGAAAAGAAATCGAACCCGCGACTTTCAGTCGAGCGCCTTAGCCAACCGGTCATGCCAGGTAGTTAGATTTGATCAGCGTTACTTATAACTGTATGTGACTGCTAAGTATAATTAGTTTTATTTATATCTTTCGGACTGCTAGACTTAACTAATGTTATTTATTACTTCAATACTTTTGGATTTGACCGTTTCATTTATAGTTGTCAGATTGTCAGATAGTGGTTCATAATAAGGATCGCAAGAAATTGCACAAAACTCTAATAGAATATTCTGGCAAAATTCACTTAAACAGTGAAGATTCAATTCATACAACATCTTAAATGGTTTACTTGTTGCTGTTAAGACTGTACACATATAATAATGTACAAAAAGCAGGCATGTTTGACTTAGATGGAAAAGAAAATTTGCTTAAAACAGGCTGTTCGTAATTATTATTATTATTTGCTTAACAGCCTACAACAAAACCAACTCGGTATATTTGACCTAAATCTTCTATACAATATTAAATAAGGGACTGTGAAGATTTTGGGGGTATTGAAAAGTCGATTGCTTTCTTCTGTATTGTATCAATGCTAAGAACATCGTAATTCTAGCATAAACGATGTTATCATTACCCTTGAAGTTAGCTCTCTTACAGATAACTGGTGTTCCTTTAAAAATCAAAGAACAGGGTGGAATGGAAATTACCAGCCAATAATGCATGATTGTTAGATGAGTGTAGCATATAGATACTCAATGCTTTGTACACCATACAATCGGTGTCTTTAGGGAGACAATTCTTATATTATGTATGAAATGAAAAAGTAGAAAGAACCAATACACATAATATTAAATTTTATTGTAGTTGAAAATACACGAACGTTTATTTAAAGTGATGTATTAGACGTGCATGTTTCATTTGAAGAGGCTTGTTTTCTACTGGTAAAACTTTGTACGCGATTAGTGAGGGTTATGTCTTAGTTTGAACATATATTTACTATCTATCCTGTGTAGAGAATTTCGATACACAGAAACTTTAAATGCTCGCTGTATTTTCGAACAAATTCCATGGCAATATCCAGCTGTAGCTTATCATTTTACATCACAAATAAAAATGATCAAATAATTAACAGCTATTATAAATCATCATGAGCCGTATAAGCTATCTATTAGCTACGTTACATGGCCAAAAGTATGTAGACACTCCTTCTAATTAGTGAGTTCAGCTATTTCAGCCACATCCAATGCTAACAGGTGCATAAAAATCAAGCATGCAGCATATAGGAAAACATTGGCAGTAGAATGGGTCATACTGAAGAGTTCAGTGACTTTTAACGTGATACTGTCATAGAATCCCACCTTTCCAAAATGCAGTTCGTCAAAATACTGCCCTGCTAGAGCTGCTGTTATTGTGAAGCAGAAACGTCTAGGAGCAACAACAGCTCAGCCACGAAACGATAGGCCACACAAACTCACAGAACCGAACCGATGAGTGCTGAAGTGAGTAGCGCGTCCAACATCGTCTGTTCACCGTTGCAAAACTCACTATTGAGTTCCAAACTGCCTCTGAAAGCAACGCCAGCACAAAAACTGTTCGTTGGAATCTCAGTAAATGAGTTTCCATGGCCGAGCAGCCGCAAACAAGCCTAAGATTACTATGCAAAATGCCAAGCGTCGGCTGGAGTGGTAAAAGTCACACTGTCATTGGACTCTGGATCAGTTAAAACGCGTTCTCTGAAGTGATGAATTACGCTTCACTAGCTGGCACTCTGACAGACGAATCTGGATATGGCGGATGCCAAGAAAACGCTGCCTACCTGACTGCATAGTTCTAATTGTAAATTTTGTGGAAGATGAATAATGATCTGAGGCTGGTTTTCATGGTGTGGGCTAGGCTCTTTATTTCCAGGGAAAGGAAATCTTAATGCTACAACATACAATTACATTCTAGAGAATTGGATGCTTCGAACTTTGTGACAATAGTTGGGAGAAAGGCCCTTTTTTGCTTCAGCATGACAATGCCTCAGAGCACAAAGTGAGGTCCATAAAGACATGGTTTGCCGAGGTTGGTGTGGTTGACTGGCCTGCACAGAGCCTTAGCTCCAACTCCATCTAACACCTTTGTGATGAATTAGAACGCCGACTGCGAACCAGGTCTTCTCGCCCGACATTAGTTCCCACTTCACTTATGCTCTTGTGGCTGAATGGAAGCGAATCCCCGCAACCATGTTCCAAAATTATTTAGTGAAAAGCCTTCCAAGAAAAGTAGAGGCTGCTATAGGTATTAACTCCATACTAATGCCCATGGGTTGAGAAAATATAAAATTCTTAACAAGTGGGTTTCTCGACATCACTGATAATGCCCATGGGTTTGAAATGAAATGTTTAACAAACACATATGGATGTGATGGTCGGGTGTCCACCTTCGTTTGGCCATGTAGTGTATGTTTTTCCCATTACAATGTATAAAGTTGATTTATTCCCTCGTTATTCAGTAAATAAAATAACAAATAACTAGAGAATTCATTCTTTATTATTCAAAATTAATAATAATGATGATGAACAACGAAAACAAACTGATTCATTGTTCGATTTTTGATTATTAATGAAGCAGGTAAGTTTTAATTATTCAAAAATCGAAAAAAGAAATAGAAAACAAACTGAATCCTAGTTCATATAGCCTTATTAAAAATATTCCTTCTTTTCTCATGCTATCTTACTCAAACACAGCAAACAGAATAACCCCAGTTCGTTTTTCGTTATTTAAAAATCAGAAAACAAACCTGTTCATTGTTCATATTTTTCTTAATCAAACGCTGATAAATAAAAACAGGAACCAGTTCGTTTGTTGGTATCCAAAACAGGAACAATGAAAAACAAACTGGTTCATTGTTCGTTTTTTGTCATTCAAACTATGGAAAAGGAACAATGAGCTTGGATCTAACTTCAATCTCCATATTCGAATGCATAATCTATACTTGGTAAGCCCTTTTAAAACAGCTGCTTATAAGTACATTTTAAAAGTGGAGAAAATACGTTCGTGATGAGCTTGGTAAAAACTTTTAATACAACTTATTTACCACGTACTTTAAAAAGTAGAGGAAATTCATCAGCGATATTAGATAGGTGTCAGGTCATCTCATAAGCAATGTTCAGAAATTTAATAGAGAAAGTGCATCATCACTTCTTTCTTTGTAGAAGGCTTTAGCGAATAAAATATGTATTAGGACGTGTTTAAAAATATTTAGAAAAATAAAAGAAACTCGCCCAACTTCACTTTTTCACATCATTAATTAAACAAACTCTTATGAAGATAGATGTGTTTGAGGAGCATATTAGCCTAATAATACTTAGTGAGGTTAAACAAGGCAGCAGAAACTACATGAAACATTTAAGGTGTTTATGGTGGTTTCAAAAGTTCAGGTCAGGTTATTACAGCTTAAGTGATGTGCCACGTTTAGGTCGTCCTGTTGAGTTTAAATGGCTTGCTCCTGGCTGCACTTGATGAAGATGGTGCTGTAACAGTTGAAAAACTAGCACAGAAGCTTAATTATACCCATTCAACAGTTTATTATGATCTGCAACAGCTTGAAATGGTGTCAAAACTTGGAAAATGAATCCTCCGTAAGTTGACAAAAGCCAACCTTAGAGCAAAAGTGGACATTTGCACTCTTTTACACTTTCATGAACGTAACTCACCTTTTATGGACAGATTAGTGACTGGAGTTGAAAAATGGATATATTATAAAAATGTTAAGCGCCACAGACAATGGCTCAGTGGAGGTAAAATGGCTAAAACACAAGCCAAAAGGGACTTTCATCTTTGGAATGTCTTGTTAAGCATTTAGTGGAATATTACTGGGTGATCCACTTTGGATTGCTGCCACTCAATTCAACGATTACATCAGGCCTCTATTGTCAACATTTAGAGCACTTGAATGTTGCACTGAAAAAATAGAGACCTGCTTTTATCAATCGTAAGGGTGTTGTGTTACACCAGGATAATGCATGGCTTCACACAACAAGGATCACATCTGTAAAGATTAAAGAGCTGGACTGGGAAACTTTCAACATCCTCTTTATTCTCCAGACCTAGTCCTATCCGATTACCATATATTCTGAAGTTTGCAGGACTATCTTGATGGAAAAAGAGCTTGGAGCACATGAAGATGTCAAAACTACCCTCTCTACATTCTTTTCCTCCAAACTCCAAGAATTTCATAGAAGTGGCATTCAAAAGCTTGTGAATTGTTAGCAGGAAGTAATTAATAATAATAAAACATACATTATTTATTAAATAACATTAAAAACGTTTCAAATACTTTCTTTTTTTCTGAACTTAAAATCGGATATTACTTAAGGGATGACCGGATACTTTAAAAAAGACAGAAGTACGGTAACGTGATTCTTGACAGTCAATTTAATTAGTGATGAATACTAAATGAGAATACATCAAATTGGGACATAAGTAGCCCAAGATCCAAATGATGGTAAGAAAGTATTTAGAGTTTTAGTCTTCATTTACTTACATATAATACAGACACCCACTTTAAGACCTAAATTAACTACGTGTGTTGAAACTTTGATATCAAAAAAGAGAAACTTTGAGAATCGTAGTCACGAGAATATGAACTAAGAGGTTTTCATAACTTGCAACAGTCAAATGTGAATTAAAACATTAGATTTTCAAAATCTGTACTTTCACATGTAACAGACTTAGCGTTGTAAGTTTATTATAGTATTTACGCTTGTTTTAGTATATTTTTCTTTTTTGCATGTGTTATATTGTTGGTTGTTTATTGCGCAAGTCCCGCCTATTTTCAGAATTTGTAGATGGTTCTTAAAATGAAAAATCAACAATGTACCAGGTGTGTATGTAATATTAATAATTGACAGTATTGTTGTCAAATGAAATTCCCGTAATTTGTATGTTAGCAACGCGCCAAGGCAAGAGAGAATTATTATTATTGAACAAATAATAAGCCTCGGAAGCTATAATTGAGATTAACGCTTATTAATCCGAAAACTACAGAATTGGTTCAGGAACGTTTGTAGGTTTCGAACATTACAAACAGTTAAATTTCGGTGAATTACTTCGGATGTTATATTTCCACAAGAGCATTAAATATCTCCAAAGGACTTACTACGCTAAAAAGCGGGTTTCGATACCCGAGTTGGGCAGAGCACAGATAGTCCATTATGTAGCGTTGTGCTTAATTCAAAACAACAACAAAATCTCCCTCGGTAAAGAGTGAGCTTGTAACTGTTGTGAGGCCAACCAAACTAGTTTTATTAAGTGAGGTGTGACAATATCAACTTAAAAATTCAAATTTCCAATTATTTGAAATAGTAACACTTAACGTACGTAAAATAATAAATCGGAGACTCGTCTTAAATAAATAATAATTAGACGTAATACACAATATACTGAGCGTTTTGTATTCTGTGAATGACGTATCTTAAATACCTGTAATGTTTTCACGTAGGACATGCTCTGTATTTGTTATTTGTATAAAATTATGTAACTTATTTATCGACTTGTTTTAGATTTGTTTTAATACTTTCCCATAAATTACAGATAGGCTTATTGAAATTTCAGTAATAGATCAATTATTTAAAAAGTGTATTAGTGTTTAAGGATTATGAAAATAATATTAAACACTTCATTCTGAATAAGGTAGCGCTATAGTTGATATTTGTTGGTTGTCGGAAAAAAAACTTTTCCTAATGCATTTTCTAAACGTAATAACAAGAGACAATGTGTGGAAAACATTTTTTTTAAGATAAGCTAATAACTGAACAGGTTTTTAACGACATCCTTAGACTAAATCGAACTCCCAGTCTGAAGAATATAATGTGAGCTGGTATAAAAGAAAAGATTTGTAGTCAGACATTTGACTCAACTGCACTATACCATATGTGCACTTAACGTCCATGTCTAACCAAGCCAAGTATTGACATAAACCACATCTTCACAGTGCTCTTCTTACGTTGATTGATTCCTACCACACAAACTTGGATGACTAGGTTTCCCTTTTATCTGTTTGTCTTTCGGAGCCTATTTTGGAATTCTCTTGATAGTTTTGTTCTTGTATTTTGAAATTTGTTCTCAAAATCTTCCTTTTTCATCAAGAGAGTGTAAAAAGTGTAAAAACATGAATTTATTGTATTCTTCAGGAGTGCCAGGTTACTCGGTATGACAATCAAAATGAGTAATTTGGTTAAGTTAAATGCTCTCGTGAAAATATCGAGAAAACTACATAGTATTTTATAAAAGCTAAATAAAAGTTAATATTTGTTCAGTTCAAAAACTAATTTGTGTTTTTTTTTCACGTTTATGTTCAAAATATTGAATATATCACTTTAATTATATGTTCCTCTGTTATATAAACGAATCTTCCGGAATTGTTTCTAATTTTGATTCAGTTATTTAGAATAATTCTTAAGTCATTTTGTAAAGTACTGCTTTGAATAGTAAATCTAAAAAGATGTTGTATGAATGCTGTTGTCAGACACAACTCTTTATATGAATTGTGTGTTAAGACTAAAATATGGTGGAAATGAAAGACTAATAATAATTAAATATTTCAACTGAATTTTCTTTTTCATAATATTTTACTTTCAAGTTTGCTGATGAAAGTAAAAAATTATATTTCGGCTAATATGTCTTAAGAATTTTTGTCAACTTCAAACCTCAAATAATTTTGGTGTACTTGCCCCAGATTCCTCGAAACATTTTTTTCATCATGAAAATTATGTTATCATGATTGGTGAGACAAGATAAAACATTTTTACAAAATCTCACTGATAATCATTTGTCGCTCAAAAAAAATAAATCGTTAGAAATGAATAAAATCAATCAATAAAACTTAATGGAGTCTTTAAAAAAGTCAACTTTGCTCCAGAAGAAGAAAACATAAAGTTATTATACGGCAACGCAGATGATAAAAAATACACAAACAGAACAGAGACTGTGATTAGGTGAAACGAATATTGTATTTTACAAAATAACTTTGATAGAAGAAGAAATATAAAAGTTAAAACTCCATTTACCAAAAATATTATGACTGATTATTAGAATTCCGAAAATGACAATTTTTTGGACATATAGAAGTATTTGTAGTTTTCAATTTTTTGCGCCGAGAAACTCAAGTGTACAAATTGCTCAGTTTCATTAATTTTATAGACGTGTAGAATAAACATTACAGTATGTGTACGACTTAGTCTGTTGTTAATAAAATTTGGTCTTTAGGGATACACATTGACTAGGTGTGATTAACCAGCTTCGGGATGGAAGGATAATTATTGGAAATTGTGTTTCCACATAACCTAGAACTAAAGTTCCGGAAACGTTCATCAGTCATGTCTTCCAATATTGCTTTCTTGGGAAGTCATTTTCAGACTGATTGCCTGCACAGGTTTTGTTTCCAGTGACTATGATTCCTTCGTTAAACATAAATAAAATTATTAGGAAAGATAAATAACTGTGCTTACCGGCTGATATCAATTGTAGATATCCGGTACAACCAGCAGAAAAGAGGCCCATTATAAATAGAATAATTTAATGTGGAATCAAGAAAGAAATAGTATATTTCTATTGATATAAAGAAAAAGTGTTAGAAAGACAAATCTTGGAAATGAGACAAAACATCAGTTGTGATTAATGAAACAAAGTTGTAAAACTTACCTTATCAGAGAATAACAACTAAGTGAATTAACCAGTAAAATACAGTCAAAGTAGCAGAATAAACCAACCATGTTTCTCGAATCTAAGAAGATGAATCAACAAATGAAATAGCTAAGCTAGCTAGCATATAATTCAATTTAGTTACTGTTTAATAACTGGAACAAAAACAATATCGATATATATGACTTCAAATCTTGATTTGAGCAACATTTTTTGTTGTAAAAACAAAATTATTTTACTGTTTGTTCGTCCACTCCTGTTCTGTCAGTCATCTACTAAAGGAAGCTCTTGTAGCACAAACTCTAGGCTTAGGGTTGCCTACAAACATCTTTTCATAAAAAGTACGTAGCTCTCTCAACTATCCACTTGTTTGGTTCTGAGTGCTATACGCTTCTCGAATTCCTTTCAAGACTATTAAACATAGATCCACAAGGATTTCGAGTAGTCAATTTATTAAAAATTACTATTTTAGTTGGATTGCTGTTGTACTCTTGTGGTACAGCGGAAAGTCTGTGAACTTATAACACTAAAATCTGGGTTTCGATACCCGTTATGCGCACGAGCATAAATAGCTCGTTGTGTAGCTTTGTGCCTCACTACAAATCAAAATTTGCTAGTTTTTGCTCCAAAGTCGAAGAAATATGGCTATCAGAAATAATTTTTCTTTCGAGATTTAAAGTGGCAATGCAAATTGTCATAAACAGAATCAATATTATTTTTGAATAATGAAAATTCGTTTTTACCTTTTAGGAAAAGCTTGGATTTTATCTAATACTGTTTACGCTATTTTAAGTGAATCATCTACTTTGGCAAGCTCATTAGTACAGACTTATTTGCTTTTACGCGTGGAGTTTTCTTGTCGACTCTCATAACAAGATCATTGTTTGACGGATTCAATATATGTTAAACTACAAATTCTATTTTCTGCATACAGTTCGTAAAATGTTTTTCTTGTCTCATTTTCCAGTTTCAGCCTCAAATGTAAAACAATCTCCGAAGAAGATAATGTCGTAAAGTGTTCATTTTTTTCTATTCTGACAAGTGACCGAAACCAATAAGACAAAAAGTAAATAATTTTTAATTGCCTTGTTTATTCGTTATTTTAGCAAAACAGCATAACATACCATCACAGGGATTTAGTACCCAATTATAAATCATACGTTTTGAAGCTTACCACTGAGCCTCTAATAACTGTTAATTATCACTTTAAGATTTAAAAGCAATAATAAAGTTTTGAAATGACATAATATAATTTATTTGCTTTACAAAATCTGGTATGCTATAAATATTGAAGTTTACTAGCCTTATAAGGTAAATTTAATAACATTTTACACAAGTATTATTTTATAAAAAGGAATATTTAGAAATTCAACATCTGTCTCTTATTTTAATAAGACCAATACAAGCATTCCCTGCGATCAATCAATAACATTAAACAAGAATAATTCGCCAATCAAATACAAACTTGCTAGATGATTCTACCAATGTGACACCAGACAGATGAAATAATCAATCAGGTGTAGTTAAATTGTTAAAGAACCATACAATATTTAACAAATAATTAAATAGATGTATTATTCAAAATAACAAAAAATAACAGAAGCAAATTAATTCTGTAGATTAAAATGTTTTCACCGTAAAAAAGCAAAATAATAAAAGCGTATTTTCTATGCATTAAGATATCCTTACAGAAAAGAAAGTTGAAAAGATCTTTAGAGACTAGCTTATATAGCTTTGGAAAATGTGTATTGGGATTATGGTTGCATATTCAAAGTCTCAAACGTATTTACTTTCTTTCTCAACGACTTGTGTTTAGTAATTTATATCACAACTCAGGATCTTGAGTGACTAGTATTTAGGCAGGTATATATCACTACTCAGTATTATAGTGACTTATGTTTAGTCATTTATATAACTACTCAGGATCCTGATGACTTCTATTTAGACAGATATATATCACTATTCAGGATTATAGTAACTTATGTTTAGTAATTTATACCGCTAATAAAGATCCTTTATGCTCTACTTATTTATTTTTCATGCGTCTCCGTCTAAGTTGGAACTTTAACAATTACAGTTTACTTCAGCCAGTTTTAGATATTTGGAATTTCTGTGCGTCTTATTATAACAAAGGAAAAATTCGTTGTAGCTTAAGAAAAATTATACAACAATGAATATTCTGAATCCTACACCAAATGTCAGTTTTTATAAAGAAATAGTTTTCTTTATATTTCTGTAGCTTTATGAAAGGATGTGTTTAACTGGTCAAAAAGATTTTTATTTTGTACTTTTTTTCTATACGTTGATAATTTGTTTTAACGCCTGCTGTATATATATTATCTATATGAGACAGGCTCCTTAAAAAGTTGTCCACAGTAGTAATACAACCTACACTTATAATAAATCACGAAGGTTATAGAAAAATCTTCCCGCGGTAGTGTAACTACGCAGTCAAAAGAACCAGATCATTTATGTTATTTTATCTTTAATCATTTGTAAACAAAACACACTATTTAAGTTTATACAAAATCAGTATAATAAATTTACTTGTCCTAAATGTTACTTGCTGACGGTAACAACTTTCATAAGCGCCTGCGGAAAGTTTTCTGTATTGTACAGAAAATAATCTATTTTTACTTTTGCCGCCGAAGATGGACGAATGTTTCACCCTGTGTGTTTGTTAGTTAGTTTGTAAATTTGGCGTCAAGATTTTTTGAAAACAGCTCAGTGGTTTTAAATAAAAGTTGGTATACATTTGGAATATGACAAAACTTAGAAGAGATTAGTTTTGGAAGGTCAAAGCAAGATCACAGCAAGGCCGCAAAAAATCCTTATTTGTTAATGTATATTATATTATTCCTTATCTATTAATATTGTTATGTAAATATCATGTAAATGTTGTCGAGAGTGTTATGTAAATGTTATGTAAACGACAACCATGTCGAGTGTTATGTAAATGTCATGTAAATATCATGCATATGTTATGTAAATATAATGTAATGTCGTGTTTGAATTCCCATATTTATTATTTATAACTCTATATTTATATTATTGTTTTGAGGTTTAAATCGGTGAAATTTAAAATAACATTTTAGAATTAATTAAAATTCATTTAGAATCATTCATGTAGAAATTTTTAAAACTAGATAGATTGATCACTTGTATTGGCCTGGTGTTTGTACTGTGGAATTCTGGGAAGTTACGCGATATAGTATATAAACAGATGGCAATGCGAGGGAAGAAGAGTCATCCACTTTTACTCGGGTCAAGAAGTGAATTCAACGCCTAGATTAGAACTTTGGATTTCGGATTTGGACACTTATTCTGGATCATATTATTAAGCACAGGCCAGTACCTTTTTGTATTGCAAGTTGTTTTGAAGGTTGAAACTGGATATCTGTTATTGCTATTAGATAATTTATTTTGTGTCTATCACATAAGTAGATCATTATAATAAATTATATAAGCTGCTATCTGTGTCTTTCTGTTGCGTTCAGTCCACATAAAAAACGTAACAATATCTATTATATTAATCCCTATTTATTAACATGGGAATGTTTTGGATAATCTTTTTTTTTGTTCTATAACTCACCCAGTCAAAATTTTCTCCATTGGTCAGCGATTTGTCTCTTGACTTATACTACTAGAAATCGGGTTTCGACGTATGTAGACTGCAGAGCGTAGATAGCTCTTTTTATAGCTTTGTGCTTGATAACAAATAACATCAACAAAAATAATTGGATTTTCATGAATCTTAGTAGACATGTGTAAAACATTATTTCTGGTTGATCTGCTGAATATGGTTCATGTCTATTGATAACGACAGACATATTTTTCAGGCCCGGCGTGGACACGCAGGTTAAGGAGTTTGATTCGTAATCTGAGGATTGCGGATTCGAATCCCGTTGCACCAACCATGCTTGCTCTTTCAGCCGTGGGTCTTTATAACTGACACTCAATCCAACAATTCGTTGGAAAAGTATAGTCCAAGCACAGGTAAATTAGGGACGACTAGTGCAGATAGCCCTCGTGTAACTTTGCGCGAAATTCAAAAACAAAACATACTTTTCTATATTTTGAAAGCCGAATATCGTCAATGCTATGTGATGGGGGAATATGTTGTACCGAGTGCTTTCTAGTTCTTCTTTTTACGTAATTACAAATGTAGTTTCAACGATTTTTATAATAAAACCTGAGGTACTGTAAATGTATTATTTAAAAAAAAAATGTTTATTAGCATAACTATTTCTTTAAAGTAACCGGCATATGTTGTGTAGCGTCAGTGTCTCCTTATAGAGTTCCGGTTTCATTAAAGAACTCGTGGGAAGATGCTATTCGTTTATTTATTTATGTTTTACCCTTGTTATTCAATTAAAAACAAACTTTTGAAATTTCATAACATCACCCTAGAAAGTTTACAGTCAATAATGAGTAAAAGTCAAAATATTAACACAAATAACAGAATAAAGTCTGATTACGGAAATGCTATTTGACTTGCAATGGAGAGAGAGAGAGAGACAGTAAAGGGAGCAAGCAGAGAAGTGGGTTCATAATGTGGGTAAAATGAAAAGACAGACGTGGAAGGTACTTCAGTGGCGTTTAGTAGTAATAATAATTAGTGTTAGATGCATGTGCTGTCATAAATAAATGAGCACTAATAAATTATGTCTAAATGAAATTAATTATATAAAAACTTCAATTTTTTAAGAGAAATTATCGACGTCTGTTACACAAGAGAGTTGAGAAAAGGAAATACTTACCGTAATGATACTAATATTCAATACTAATACGCAAGGATTTTATTAATTTAAGAAAACGGATAAATAACTGCAAATATTCTAGAGGGGGTGCTGAGAATTGGACCAAATCACAAAAATATGCTGTCTTTTGTCCTGATTATTTGAAGGAAAATTACTTGTATATTTTCTTGACAAAAATATTATTTGAAGATGATGAAGTAGAAAAAAATTTTTTAGCAGGAGGATAACCTGTACAGATCTGGAAAATACATTTTTAGTGTGACGTCATCTGCAATCCCAACGATTAAAATAAATCACAGGCAATATTCTGACCCAAAAACAATGTTTCCCGAAATTCATCCCTCACTGTATATACCTTGACTTATGAAATATTGTATCCCTGTTCAATGTTTCCTCAAATATATTCCTCACTGAAGGATTTACATTACTTGACTCATGACGTCTGCAAGGAAAGGAATTGCGTTGTGAACACTTATATTTAACACAGTTATAAGCACTTTGCTGGGCCACTGTAAAAATAAATTAGCTGAAAAAACAATTTTAAAATGAATATGCTCCCCAAATACTTCGACATAAGGTAATTAATTAGAGTCACTGTAAAAGAAAAGACCACAGTATTAAACCGCTATGAAAAGATTACTGGGTCGTCATCGTAAAATAGAGACTTACCAATACATATCCGACTAGAGGCTTTAATTGTCCTCGATATGAAAGTAATCATCGACATAAGAAAACTGTTTCATCGGGAATCGGGTTAAGAAAGATTTTAGACACATGTGAAGATCTCTAAATGCACTCAACAACAGTAGTAATTAATGTACATTCTCATATCAGAACGAAAAATAAAACATACTTAAAATACTAGTCTGGAAACAGACGGTGGATAGAATTTCCGGGCTGTATCTATTGCCATAGAAACGCTTGTGTGTTTTCGGGTTATCTGCTGTGTCCTCCGAGGGGAATCAAACGCCTAATTTTAGCGTTGTAAATCATTAGGCTTACAGCTATTCCAGCATAGAACTTCATAAAAATGCATTCCTCACTTTAGGGCTGTGAGCGAGCTATAAGAGGAACGGTTACTTTCCAGTACTCAATCAGACAAAAGTCATCAGTAGATGATTTTGATAGTTACCTTACCTCCAGTGTATCAGTTGAAAATTAGATACAATTCCACGAAAATAATCTTTGAACATCTTTACGTTAAGTTGTGCGAAAACTAAAAACGTAAAATAACGTAAGGTTAACCTCTAAGAGCTAATCAAAGCACTGATAACTCATCAAATTTAAACTCAATAGTACAGTTTATTAGTATTACCAGTCAACACTCTTACCATGATATGGCAATGATTGTGGTGGATTCATATTTTTAAAAGTAATTATAATATTAGATGCTATATATGTAACTTCCTGTTTAGTATAACATTAATATTCTTATTTGAAAATCTCAGTTACATTGTTGGTATTACATAGGGTTAGTTGATGTTTTAGTGTAGTTTACGTTTTAGGATTGAGGTGTAATGTTAATAGCACTTTAAACCTAGTCCATCCTCATTCAAACTTTAAATTGCATTATAGTGATTATGAAATATCTATAGATATTTCGAATACTGTAAACATCTCTCCCATATTGTGTTTACTGAAGTATCAAGTAAGACCATATCTGAAATTAAATTTTATAAATGAGGGCGTACGTCGCCCTTTTAACTATTTTTAGCCGAAGCAAACAAACCAAGCCATTTTTCCGATGCAAAGATACCCAAGCTATACGCGCTATTAAACGTATTTTATTACCGACCTAGTCTCTCAGTTGAGCCCCCAATTTATAACGTTAAATAGCTGTCATACTCTAAACGTTTGTCTGAACACTTATCTATTTCAATTCAACCTTTAGTAGGTCTTCATAAGTTTACATGACAAATTTCATTGATATTCATTCAGCCAGTTTCTCGTAATAATTTGTGGCACCAAACAGATGGGCATTTCATTTTTCTTACACTTGTTGAACAGAGTTTTAATTTATATGTTTGGCTTATTGTGTTAGGAAGTTGTTATGTTATAATACACACAGACACAACCACATATTTCAATTTTTTTCATGGAGATTTTTATTTAGTTTTTATTTTGACACACTGGAAGACACACAGCTCGCTGAATGTCATAATAGACATCAATATCATAATATAACCTTAGTTTTTAAAAAGTCAGTTTATCTAGTGAGTGATAAACCCTCCATAATGATTACATGCTCTTTTCGTAATACGACTGAATCAGACACTTGGTTCGAAAACAAATCATTTAAAGCAAAACTGCGTATTTTTAGTTGCGCACTGGCACCCCAGTGGCTCAGCGGTATGTCTGCGGACTTACACGCTAAAATCCGGGTTTCGATACCCGTGGTGGGCAGAGCACAGATAGCCCATTGTATAGGTTTGTGCTTAATTCAAAAAACAACAAAGTTGCGCACTGAATTACTGTTCCTTAAATAATAATACAAACAAAACGTTTAGTAAATAAGTACGCAGGAAACGTATCTCCGCCGCGACTACTAATATTTCTGTTACGGCCCAGCATGGCCAGGTAGTTAAGGCGCTCGACTCATAATCCAAGGGTCACGGGTTCGCATCTCCATCGCGCCAAACATGCTCGCTCTTTCAGCCGAGGGGGCGTTATAATGTGATGATCTATCCCACTATTCGTTGGTAAAAGAGTAGCTCAAGAGTTGGCGGAGGGTGGTGATGACTAGCTACCTTCCCTCTAGTCTTACACTGCTAAATTAGGGACGACTAGCACAGATAGCCCTCGTGTAGCTTTGCGCGAAATTCAAAAAAACGAACAAACAAGAGTTGTGCTACTCTAAATAATAAACCCTGGTAACTTCATTGAATCGTCTTTTACGGATTTCGCCTCGTTTTGTTTTTGAAAAAAAACCCGAGTAAATTTGATCTTTATGAAGTAGAGAAACTAACTTGGACTTAACATTTACTCAAGAGTTCCTGAAACTGCATACATGTTTTCCGTTTCTTAAGCTAGAGTTATTGTTATAAAAACCAAAAAACAATTTGAAGTTAAAGAACTGAAAACCTTATCATTTCCGAAACCTGTTTTTTAAACACGTTATTGCAGTGCAAAAAGCTGGTATTTTAACAAGACACTCTATTCTTTTTTCGTTCTTGAGCTCACAAAATTATAAGATCTAGTTCACGTTGCAGTATGTGTGAGTGTGGGCGATTTTTTGGAGCACAGCCACATCGGGGTATCTGCTGAGCCCACTGAGAAGATTCGACCCTCTCTTTTAATGTTACAAATCCGTAGACTCACCGCTGTACCAGCGGGGACACCTTGCAGTAAACAGTTGTTTTTCTTTGTAAGTCAGTAAAAACGTGTAACAGCTCAATGTTTTTGGGAAACTAATTTCATTTGAAAAAATATTTTCATTGTATATCTAAAGACTTTACAACATAAGAGTTCTACTTTTTTTCTTATTCCTTACTATTACAAAGACAACCCTTCAGACTTATAACGCTGGAAACCAGGTTTCAGTACGCATAGCCCATTGTGTAACAACAAACTTCCTTTTTTATTATAAAATTTAAAAAAGTTTGTTTGTTTTTTTTAATTTCGCACAAAGCTACTCGAGGGCTATCTGTGCTAGCCGTCCCTAATTTAGTAGTGTAAGACTAGAGGTAAGGCAGCTAGTCATTACCACCCACCGCCAACTCTTAAGCTACTCTTTTACCAACGAATAGTGGGATTAACAGTCACGTTATAACGCCCCCACGGCTGAAAGGGCAAGCATGTTTGGCGCGACGGTGATACGAACCCGCGACCCTCATATTACGAGTCGCACTCCCTAACCCACCTGGCCATGCCGGGTCCTTTTAAAAAGAAACCTGTTTGTCACTGCATAGTTTAAAGTTACAGTTGCGGTTAATTACGAAACTTTTAATAATGTAAACATTAATGTATAATTATAATTTCTCTTAATGTTAATGTTTCTTTTGCCGTTTCATATTTTTGGGATTTAAAAAGTAAGATAACCCTGACGTTGTTTAAAAGTAAGTATTTTCACACGATTGGTGCACCAATATGTAGTAAAGCAGTATGGACATACGAACCTGGACAGCAAGACTTTACTGTAAAATAGGAAATTGTCAACAAAACAGCGTTTTTTTTCATTTGACTTTGAAAATTATTAAGCATTATAACTTATATTGGATGAGTCTCTAATTTATTATGTTACTTACACTACGTATTAAGATTTTAAATAGTCGGAATTTTAATTTGGAAGTTAATTAAATGCCAATAGGTATCAAAGTTACTATATTTACCAGCAAGATTGATACACACAATTTTGTTTGTTAGCACAAATATATTTTAATATACAAACAATAATACAATTTAAAATAAAAGTTATTACAGATAATTATTTATATACAAGAATTCTTCAACCTTACAAACAATATTCAGTCTTATATCTGGTCTAGAACTTTATATTTTATCGGAGGTCCAGGTCCAGGAGGTGCAAGTTACTTTAAAATTAATAAACAATTATATCTAACTTGATGGGCCTGCTAGCTAGATCTGTTCTTGTTTGATCTAACATCGGTCTAACACGGTTTATAAGCTTACCTTTCAGAGATGAAGGTAGGTATTTAATGTCCTCGTGGAAATACTAGCGTCCGAAGTTAATTCAGTGAAATTGAACAACTTGTCAGGTTCGAAATGTATGAGCGTCCCTGGTCAACTTCTGTAGTTTTCCTGTTAATGAATGTAAACCAAGGTTCC
Organism: Carcinoscorpius rotundicauda; assembly: GCA_011833715.1. Classification (NCBI taxonomy): domain Eukaryota; kingdom Metazoa; phylum Arthropoda; class Merostomata; order Xiphosura; family Limulidae; genus Carcinoscorpius; species Carcinoscorpius rotundicauda. The sequence continues at coordinate 109,894,724 of CM022393.1, forward strand.
GAGGCTTATGGTATACAAACTACAGCTGATCAATAATATTTTTATTTATTGTCTCTTGGCGAGTCGATTTATAAACTTTTAGGCGACGTTATAAAAAGTTTAGTTTGCAACAATACTGGCAATCACTAGCATTTTACATACATACATGATGATTCTTACCCTCAAGAATCTTCTACAAATTTAGAGAATAGGCGGAACTTTTGCAGTAAATATTTAACAATATAAGTAACATGCATTTATAAATATATGTTAAACTGAAATAAACATAGATAATAAAATAAATATGTAATGGTAAATCCGTTATAAAATGAATAGTGATGATCATAGAGTGCCTATTTACTTTATACGTTTATATTAATCCTTACGCTTGTTTCATTACAATGTTCTGCTTTTTTTGCATGTGGCGTATATTTTTTTACTTTTTATTGCGTGAGTCCCGCCTGTTCGCGAAGTTTGTAACAGATTCTTGAGAGTAAGAATAAACAATATTTGTTTTACGAAAACCCGCTAGATTTTGCAGTGGTTCTTACCCTTTTTTATTGTTTTACCTCCTGAGACTATCCAGGGTATTACCGTGACCCCTATAATAATTTTTGTAATGGTGAGCTTTGCGTAAAAGTATAATAAAACAAAACTATATAAAGATCCCAATTTATTGAAAATGTTACAAATAAATGACCTTAAGAAATGCTACAAGTGCCAAAGAAATGCAAAATCCATGGAATTACTGAACATCAAACAAAACCTACTTGTTCACTCAGTGAGAGGGTTGATATTGTTTTGCAGCCATAAGTACATCAAAACGAGGAACAGTACTCGACAGACAACACCTCATGTCGGTGTCAATCACAAGCCTATTGCGTGCCGTTGTTTTCAGAGCCATCATTGCTTAGAATCCAGCTTCGCAGCGATAGGTCGAGGGTTACTGGATCAGCATAGTCAGTGCACGCATCGAAAGAAGAAGATAGTCGTCCTTCAGTTTTTCCCAAAATGTAGGAAGCTCTTGTTCAGAAAAATTGACTTTTATTTGAGTATCCTCATGAATTTGAAGAAATTCTACCTTGGTAACAACATCAGTATCACTGATGGTACTCTCCTTCACTGAAAATGGTATGAAGATCCACACATAGGTACAGCGGTCATCCAATCCTGAAAAGTAACTTTTGATGGCGTCATTCACTGCCAGAAGATGAGCTGAGATCTCTTCACGGAAATTACATTCAGCTTCTGGCATAAAAGCTAGGATAGTTGTCATCTGAGAGAAGAACGTTGTGTCACCGTCCTGAACTCGTTTCTGATAAAGTTGAATTTTACACTTGAACGCTGCCACTTTGACACAAACACTGTGCAGCATTGCAAGATTTCCTTGAAGTGAAATGTTCATGGAATTCACATCATAAAAGAAATCAGCCAGTTAGACAACCTTTGTTACGAAATGGTCATCTTGCATCGTTTCATGAAGAAGATTCTTTTTCGAGGTACGACCTTGTTCCAACAGCATCGTTATTTCTTCTCGAAGTTGTAGTACCGATTCAAAACCTTGCCACTTGAGAGCCAACAAACCTCTGTGTGAAACAGAAGAACAGAGAAGTCAGCGCCTATTTCTTCACAGAGCGCTTTACAAACTCTTGAAGTTGTTGCGCTCCCTCGGATATGGTTCACAACCTTCACAACGTCTGTGAGCACTTCTTGAAATTCAAGTGGGAGAGTCTTCATCGCCAAAGCATAACAATGAATCATGCAATGAGTTAATAAAACATGCGGAACGACATTCTTTACGAAGGCTTTGAAGCCGGATTTGCAACCAATCATGGGAGTAGCCCCATCTGTACACAGACCAACAAATGCTTCCAAACTCAGCCCATGTTTAAGAAGAAAGGTTTCTAAGATTTTGAAAACGTTTTCTCCACGAGTTGTTGTGGCCACTGGCTCAGAGAACAAGTACTCCTCCTTCATAACTTCTCTGTCAAGATAGCGAACATAAACAATGAGTTGGGAACACGAGGCAACATATGTCGACTCATCCAGTTGTAATGAATACACAAGACTACTCTTCACAGCAGTCACAACTTGCAGCAGAATATCCTCAGTCATGTCCGAGATCCGACTTTTGACTGTATCATTCGATAGGGAAATTGCCCTCAACTGGTGTGACTGCTGTTCTACAAGAATTGCCTTTGTTGCTTTCAGAATGCAAGGCTTAATCAGATTTTCACCATTGGTATGATGCTTCTTTGTCTGCGTAATGTTTAGAGCAATTCTTTATGAAACCTCCAATGCTGCTTTGTTCTGACGAGTGAAGTGACCAGTGGAGTCTATGCGACTGGCCTTTAGAGAAACTTCTTTTCGCTTGAAATAGTCCAAGCTTTTGTCTACCAGTTGGCTGTAAAGAGACTCAAAATGCACTTTAAGTTTGCTTGGCTTCATACTTTTATGACTCAAAAACTTTCTGCAAACAACGTATTGCAGCTTGACCACAAAGTTCTGAACGATAGTTGTAAAACCCATCTTCAGAAAGGCTTCATTGTATGTACGCTTCTTTACAGACATATTGCGACCGGAAAACAGAAGTGTATCTACAAAGAAAATAAAATCTCGTTCCAGAAACTCGCAGACATAAAGATAAAATAATAAACAAATAATAATATTAAAATAAATAGCTTTACTTGATCTTGTGTAGAATAGTGCTTTTGTGTGAAAAGTGTCTTGTGTGCCTGCAGTGTGGCACGGCGCTATACCCCTCAAGAAGTTTTGGATAGAATTTTAATGCTGATAAGTAATGATAGTGGGGATGAATCACATCGCGATTCTGACACAGACACTAATTCGAATTTAGTGTATGAAGATGAGGCACTTACTCTAGGCGGGAAATTTTAGAAGCGCAAAAAATTGTTGGATAAAAAAATTATAAAACAGTGAAAAAAAGATCGTAACCTCAAAAATATACAAGTGGTATTTAATAAAGTATTGAGGTGAAAGTTGACTTCACAGAAGTAATAGCCAGTGCTTCGGAGTCGGAGTCGAGACAATTTCATAGTCAGAGTCAATAAGTCATTTGCCAAAGAGTCAGAGTCGATATTTCACTAATCAATTTGTCAAAGACTTTTGAAATGTATAGATATATATTTTTACGAAATATTTTTTTATTTTTATAAATTAAATAAAAAGTCAATACATATAGTATGGTAAAATTTTATGTCTTTCTAATTTAATAAAAGTTTTGTGGACAAATTAATTCTCTTTTTAATTGCTGAGGTTTATCAGGCACATTTTTTATGGTCAAATGAATTAAGGCAGAAATATCCTGAGATTCAGTTATTTCAAGACTTAATTATCTTGAGGACGAATTCCCTTGAGATCGAATTGTTCAGAGGCCAAATTATTAGGTTGAGGAATAATTCGTGAGCGTTTTTAAATAATTTCATTCAAGCATTACATGCAAGACTATACAATACTTCAATGCATGAACACATTACACCCAAAACATTGTACATGAATACAATATAAAAGAAAAGCACACAATTTATTATACTTTATTTCGAGCAAGCAAACTGGCAGCAATTGTGATGCGCTGATTTCTATTCTTTTCGCTCAAACAGTGTGGTACCCATGCGCGAAGTTTCTGAGCCTTGCCCATTGAATGAAGGTGGTTCACCACAGTTTTGTGATCACAATCCATCTGCTCCGCTAATTCTCTAGTCGTTTAACGTGGATTTTCGTGAAGAAGCTGGTTTAATCGCTCTTCATCAAACACAGTTGGTCGACTAGTGTGTGACCCGTCCTTCAGATCAAAATTCCCATTTTTAAAGAGCGAAAACCAACGGCGGGTGGTCCTTTCGGGCATTGCTCCTTTGCCATACACAGATCTCACGAGCAGCTTCGGCGGCGTTAACACCTCGATTAAATGCGAAAAGCAGATGGTGTCGAAAATGCTCGATTTTGTCCACTTGACATTCCATTTAATGAGCTGAAAATGAAAGGAAAAATGAAAGAAATATGAAAATCAAACACACCATCTATTAGAGAAAAAAATTATCTACCAAATGACATGAAATATTTTGCGAAAGCCTTTCATTTATTAATATATTTTTAACTTGAAAAAACGCTCAAGAGTTATTCCTCAACCCAATATCTTGCCAAAACTTTTCCGCTTCCAGTAAATATATAATGAGAAAATATAATAAATACGATGAAAATTTTGATACTTAAGTTTTAAGTTCGACGTATAAATATTATATATAGTTAAACAAATTCAGGCAATACAAAACGTTGTAATATATGGACATTTTTATTCAAAATTAAACAGATGGCTGCGCAACAAGCATCTCGACGCGGTTCAGCGTGTTTCTCATTGGTGGGCAGTTACAGGCACTTGCCACAAAAACTACAAACTGTTCCATGATTTTCCAAACCTTCCTTGACCCCCGAGAAACTTCAAACGACACCTCTAGAGGTCAGAACCTCCAGGTTATAAACCACTGCGCTGGAACATTATTGAAAGTTCGACAAAATCACGTATAAAAGCAGCTAAGCGAGAGACAGGAGATTATTATAGATCAGCTACATTCAGTGTGCTAATGGCATAACAAGCTATAATTGTGATTAATGCTTATTGACCAGGAACATTTATAGATTTTAAACATTACAAATCGTTCAACTTCAGAGAATTAATTTAGACGTTATTGTTTCTACAAGAACATTAAATATCATCCTCGGTAAACATTCAGAGGTGTGAGGATAGCCAAGAAAAGACAGCGTTGGCTTAAGCAAGGTGTGACAATATCAACTCAGAATTAATGTGCTTGTCGTGAACCTGAACGTCGATAAAAGATTCAGTTCTAGACCAGATAGTATAATTTGTAAAACTCTTGTATATAAACATCCTTTGTAACAACTGTTAGTAATAACCATTGTTATAACACTTTTTTGTATATTAAAAAAATTGTGTTAAAAAATAAAATTATGTTTATCAATCTTGTTGGTAAATATCATAAATCTGATACATATTAACATGTATTTAACTTATAAGTTCAAATTTCTAGTTATTTGAAATTGTCATACGTAACATGCGTAACATCATAAATCAGAGACTCATTCGAAGTACATTATAATACTTAACACCTGGTACTAATATTATAACGAGTTGTGAGTAGCATTGCGTTACTCTTAAGTACTGCACATTGTCACTAATTATTTTAACCGATCAAGTGAATAAAGATTATTGTGACTTGCTCGATGTTCTTTTATGCGTGAAGCCTAATGGTTAGCGTGCCTAACTGTAGATAGGGCTGACGGACTATCATTCACACCATGCTACCGACAAAATAAAATTCGCGTTCCGTACTTTGGAGCCGTGGATGCGTAAAAAAAGTGACGATAAAATTCTGATATTTGGTCTGACGTGAAGTATTTCAAGAAATGGTTGTTGGCGCTGTTGACTGGCTAACTTCCCTCTTCTTGTCTGTCAGTTATATTAGAGACACCTAACACACATAACTCTCGCGTAGGAGTTCACAAATTTCATCAAAGAAGAAACGAACAAGCTTTCAAACGTGTTTGTTTTCATTGTTTCTTTTTTTAGTAGCTTTGTGCTTAATTCAAAACAAGAGCAAATCATACAAATTACATTTAATTAACTGGAAAGGGACATTCATTTTAATATTATGTTTTAGTTTTTGTTTTTCTTACGTATTACGTGTTTCTTTACGTGCATGTTCTGTTAGTGTGTGTGTGTTTATGCGCCTGCAATAGAAAGATCTATGTGAGAAGAATGTTAAATGAAACATTAGTTTATAGTGGCCAGAAGTCAAAGGTTGTGTGAGTATCCTGAAGTGAACTACCTGTATTTACACTTCAGTGAACTTCGTGTAATTAAGATTAACTGATGTGTTGAACTGCATGAATAAGATGTTCTCAGGAAACCGTAATTCACACGACAGGCGTGTTCATTGTTCTTGCGTTCGTAGTAATGTATTATTATTGTTACTTGTTCTCCAGTTCATTCACAATGAAAATGTAATTGTAACCTGCCACTTTTGTAGAAAAAAATCATTCTTTTCACTTAATGGTTCTCCTTCCTTTCTCATTTTATTCCACGATGCAATTAGTACGCGTGTTATTACACGTAGAACTACTTGAGAACATATTAACTTCTAGGTATCTTCATGGTTAAGTTTCTCAACTTCGAAGAGATAGCAAAGTCACATCATTTTCATGCTATTCTTGTAATGAATAACATTTCATTACAGACGACCTTTGATATTACTGACACAAGTATGTTCCGTGTAATAAGTTGTTACTAATGTTAGCGTGTATCACTATATCTATTCCAATGTTACGTATTAATTACTGAGTGTTCCAAGTGGCAGCACAACAAACTTATAACAAACTACTAAAATTTACCACTGAGTTAAAAATAGTTAGAAATCCTTGTTACTGTTGATAATATTCATCTCTTTGGAAAGAACAATCGAATGAGATAAGAGGCTATAATGTGATTAAGAGACAATTTGTGAACAATTATTGCTTCACTGGCGCGTACTTTTAATCGGATATCGCGAATAAACATTGATTGTTGAGAAACAGAGAACTGACAATTATCAGACAAGATATGAATAAAAAAACATTAAAAATTATCGTTCTTTAGCAATGAAATCTAAAACTTTTCGCTAGAAAGAAGAAACTAGAACAGTTTTAACAACATAACATTTCAGATTATCAACTAGAATCACATTGAACTGTTATCCTCTGTAATACATGCTTAATGAAATTACAGTCTTCAATCATTTGGTTTCTACTGTTGTATGCATAAAAATATTTAAAAAATCCGATCCTTACCTCTTTAATGAAAATATTACTTACCCAGCTTTTCTATTTTTAACCAATTTCATAACATTATAAAAACTACAAAATCTAGCAAAGAACTAAACTCTATTTTTTATTGGTCTATTTTGTGACCTAGGTTTTTCTTTTATCTTAAATATATATATATATATATATATATTTAAGTATAAACTTTAAAAAAATAAATTCAAAAGTAAAATTCGTTGTATTTTTAATGTAAATGTTAAACCTAAATTTATTGCTTTTCCAAAAGTGTTTAGTGTATTATGTTTTTTATCGTTTTTATGTTGCAGAGTAACCTGTGATAAATAAAACTGGTCAAACAAATAAGAGATGGACAGATAAAGGATGATTTTGTAAAAAAAAAAAAAAGAGAGAGAGAGAAAAGATTGGGGTTTTCTATTAAACGTTTATCCTTAAGTGAAACCAGCTTAAATTACCGTTTATATATATATATATATTATCTGGAATAACTTAGTTGTTAGAGTGTTGGTTACGTTCGAGAAGTGGTGCCGTTGAGCAAGCTCTGCACTTTTCAGGTGTGGGTTTGTTAAAAAGTGACAGACAATCACTTTATTCGGTTTAATAATCCGGTAAAAAACCTTGTAACAGCGAATTCTGCTGTTTGGCTACCTTTCTTGTGATCAGTAATTTAAAATTAGGACTGCTGCAACTGAGCTATATGAGTCTTTACCCTTACCGCTTAGCCCACATGTACATACAGTTTTCAGTTCCATCCTAATATTTTGTAGTGAAATTTTGATAACAAGTACCTAGAGCATTATTTTCTTACTAGACTAATAAAACGAATCTCATTGGTTCTTGTACTTTGTTCCTTCTCGTTCGTTTATCTTTTGATCTGCATTATTGAATTTTAATATATAATACAGTAGCATGATCATGAGGTTATGAAACGTCTGTTTAAATTAATAATGAACTTAATAATCTGACAACAATAAATCCTGTATACGAAAAGCAAACCTTTAATAACATGCAAAAACATTTGTAAACAGAAAATAGTTTAATTCAGTCACAGTGTGAGCGGTAGTCATACTCTGATGTACTACGTAATGTTGTTGTTTCGCTACATAGGAACTTCAGTTAGGAATATGTTTCCAATTCACCCATTACGCCGAATAAAACCAACTGTAGAACATATATGTGTGGTATCTGTAGAATAATTAATTATCCAATTGTTTATTATAATAGTAATTTTTACTGAAATCTGCTTGTTGTCTATTGTTGAAACATCGTAGATCTAAAAACAGATAATCCTATGTAACACATTCTAAACTTCTTAGAAACTTTCCAATGACTAGTTTGTTTTGTTGCTGTTTTTGAAATAAATGCACCTTGAAGATCGTTAAATATTGCTTGAACGAACTTAATCTATACTCTGTCTATATATATATATTTATTTCAGGACGTTAATCCCATGTACATAAGCCTAGACCCTGTAATCACGGACCTAGCCGAGGGAGTCTTCCAGTTGTTAAACTTCAGTAAATGGTATGACGTAGTTATGGTTGCCGACGACAGTGAAACAAGTTCTTCTTTGGTCAGTCATCTGGGCACTCTTATGAAACACTCACCGTGGCGCCCTTTGCTAATTGTTCGCCTAAAAAAAAAACTAAGTGAAATAGATATTTTAAACAGACTTAGCGGTGTTGCCAAAAGCTTTAGCCGGGTGATTCTGTTACACTGTGATACTGAAATGACCGAGAAAATCTTTAAAATAGCCGGGGAGCTAAATCTGTTGAGCGCTGAATGGATGTGGATTGTGTTAGAACAGTCTGTTCATATAACGGAAGGGCCAGTTAACAATAACCCAGCTGGACTACTAGCCATTCGCCTCCGCCCTTTGACTGTCAGCCGGCACAGAATTAGAAAAGCGGTTCGATTTCTGACAACAGCGATTTATCATATCGAACAACGCACTCTGGTGGAAACATATAACGATATCTCGTCATCTTTAAGCTGTTTTAATCTTCCTACCAGACAACGCCAAAGACTTTCTCGCTTACTATACAGGTTAGTTTCCCTCATAATTACAATAAATTGTGTAGTTGAAATATTCTAAATAAAGTAAAATAGATATTATTTGGTTATTTATAATAAACTTTGTTTGTTTGTTTATTTAATTTCGCTAGTCGTCACCACTCACCGCCAACTTTTGGGCTACCCTTTTACCCAGTCCTCTCGGTAGAAAGGGCGAGCATGTTTGGTGCCATCGGTATTCGAACCCGCGCCCCTCGGATTACGAGTCGAACACCTTAATACACTTGGCCATGCCGGACCGTTTTAAAATTGGAACTATTTCACATATGTTGGGTTACATTATGATTTTTTCCCTATTTCCCCTCACCTTTTGCTGTTATTTTTATTCTACCTTTATAAAACTTTGTTAGCATTTGTTATAAGTATTTGTCACACTCAAGTCTTTTATGTACTGTACACACTTCTTTGGCACAACTAAACCCGACACCAACAACTCTAGGTTATGATTGGTTAGTTCTCGAGGCTAACACATATTAAATATCCAATTTAAGTGACGTCGAAATCAGTGCCTATATATATTATTTCACATAACCTCATGTTCTCCCGTCTGGTTGGTGAAAGTAGGTTATTTAATCGGGGTACTCACGTTTACCTCCCACAGCTAAATTACCAGGTTTTAGGATTTACACATTCCTGCCTTTGTGTTGTTTTTTTTATTTTATGGAGTCATTATTTAACCTCTCGCAAAACACCGATGGATCTTTGCCACCAGTTGACTGCATAATCTCGTTAACTTTAAATTTTTTTAGGTATAGCTATTGATCATCAGTCCAGCTAAATCTAACTTCGCGTGTAGATCGAAGAGAAGGTATCGAGTATCGAGTGCTTTGGAGTAGTTCACAACTCTTTTTCGGGATAATAAATAAAATAATAAAATTCGTGGCAAGTATTTCAATTTAACACTTTGCATCTCAAGAAGAGGTCCAAAACAATCTAGGGCACTCAGAAGAGACCTTCTCTACGCCCTACACGTGAAATTAGATTTAGCTGGACTGGTGATCAATAGCTTTATATCTACATATTTTAAAGTTATCGAATAAAATACAGAAGAAACGTTTCGACCTTCTTAGATCATGTTCAGATTAATAGAGTTTTCAAACTCTCTTTGTAAACTTGAAGATGACCTAAGAAGGTCAAAACGTTCTTTTGTACTTTATTTTAATTAAGTGTTAATACCCACAACAGCCGTCTTGAGAATACATTTTTACTTCAAGTGTGTTTCTCGTCATCACGAATTACAAGTTTTGTATGTGATCCCGTGTGATAACTTCTTAATCAATATCTAGAACTGTTATGTGTGAGTTTACTCTTTGTACCTACTACGCTATCACTTATATTGTACGTAAGCTCTTTTTATTGGGGTATTAGATATGACATCTTTAAGTTTATTTCACCTTGGGGTTTTTTTTGTGGTCAAAAGAGTAAAATGAAAGGCTGCGTAATCAGAAGTAATATCACCTTAGTAGTCTGCAGTATTTCAGGAGATCCTGTTCGTTCTATTTCTTCTTAAGAAAAGAACCTGGTTTAATTCGTGTTCTACATTAACATGTTTTAACTACTGACATTACACGAGGATTAGCAACTTTAGCACGAAGAACCGATACACACATGTAAGCTGAGATTTATTTTGGTTTTCTTCATTGATCCTGTATATGTTGAAAGTCAAATACCCGTGTTGTAGATACAGTATGACCCTGTGCTGCTTATTTGCTCAGACTTGCAACTATAACTTCGAAGGAAATACCAGCAAGAATAAACAATAGTTTCACTTAAAGATATTTTATTATTTAGAGTGTTCTCATAAACGAAACGATCGATATTATCTTATGTTACTGTCCCATACCGAAGATTGACAAGGTTTCAGGTTATCGAAAATAAATATCTCTTTGTTTGCAAAATTCAGTTTTTTTTTCTTTTACAAATATAAAGGTTCGCGGTTCCTAAACCAAAAATAATACTTTTAGTAACTGAAAAGAATCAGTCCTAGATTTTTGAGTAAAATATTTTTTTTCCAGTAGATCACTAAACGCTACTGACTTTCAAGACTTGTTTAGAAACGCAAATATCAATTACTGACAAATAAAATATTCTAATATTTGTATTAATAATTTATCTGGTCTATCACCATGTGTTTTCTTAATGCATTGTTTGTTTGAGAGCGAGCACAAAGCTACACAGTGGGCTATCTATACTCTGCCCACCACGGGTATCGAAACCCGATTTCTCTTCTTGAGTTTTTAGATCCTGTTGTTTGTTAAACCTTTCGCACCTGTAAAAGACTTGGATGATGGAGGCAAAAGTTTGTGCATTAGAAAATTTGGTGATAGACTCATTAATTTAATTAATACAGATATGAATGCTCACATTAAAATTCTAAAAAGTTACTTATTCGTAGGCTTGATATGTTCATGTTTGTTTCTTTGTTTTTTGGCATTTTTGAGTTGCTAAAATAAAAATAGCTTGAATTCAAACAGATCTGCAATAAATAAACTACATTTCAAATATAAAATTATAAATGGTCGAAACAATGTACAGTTGCACAAGCTGATAAATGGATAATGAAAATATTTACAGAGTAATTAAGCAAATATTTTATGGGATTAAAGTGATTACATTTTGAACATAATTATCGAAACCTGTGTTTCTATAATTTCATAATACAGGCTTGTTTTTCGAAATAGCCTGTTTTGTTTACTATTTAAATTAACTTAAGTGCTCTCATTTTTGCATTAGGTAGAATGTTTACTCACATAAATGTGTTTAGTCTAATATATTATGTTAATTAATTATAAATTAATCATTACATTGTTTTTCTACATATCATAAATGTACGAGTTAAAACATTCCAGAGAGGCATACATCTAAACCATTGCTTAACAAATATGAGCGTGTATAAGTCAGCGTATAACTGACGAACTGTTGGACCGATTTTCATCAAATTAGGTATATATCCTTAAGGTCATGAGAAGTGAAGCAAGAGTGGTCAGGACTCCAATCTTACTCTTTTATGTCACCCCCAGAGACTGCTATGTCTCTCCCCCTGCACAGAAAAGGGTACGTCAGCGAGTAAATCGTAACAATCATATACGTCTGTTTCGATGTCTTCACATCAGTAGTTAACACTTTGTTTCTTATATCGCTATACTTTATTATTAAAAGAGGAAATCGTTAGACGGAAAATATCTGTTATATTTTACTTTCAATAGATTATTTTTATTTCGGCTACTATGGATATTATGGTGTACTTTATTATTTATATAGGAGTAGTGATTTTTAATGTACTTAATATAAATTTCGTATCTACTGCCACATTTACTAAGAAATCAATAACTAATGAAAAAAGATTGAGGTATGAACTATGTGATTGTTTAATATCACCATATTTACAAAATCGACTTATGGTAACACAATATAGATATGCAACTAATCGTAATATTATTATCCCGAACATTAACAAGAGGTTAACATCCATTAGCTAATAACATTTAATAATGAAACCTGATTTATTGTCCTCTTACTTTTGTTTGACATAACTTAGTTAAGATTTGATCTTAGTTATATATCTATCGTAAGCCAATCATTACACGTTATAATATTACTTAATTATAAATTCAAATTTCCTGGAAAATCCTGGAAACTTTATGATATTTTAGTCTGGTTTATATCTATGTGGGTGCGTATGAATACTACCATCATTAATTACCTTTAACAATGTTAAGTCACCTGGAAAAGGTAGGATAAAGGAACACGAATATAAACAGCAAACGTTATTCCTTTGAAAGGAAAGTTACATATAATTTGTCAAGTTCTGTTCGTCTGCACTTTGCTTGACATCCATCGTTACGATGTAAAAAGTACCAATAAGAATGTCACTTATGACTGATGCTCTAAGATACGAGTGAGTGCATTTAATCTCGACACAAATGTAAAACATAGAATTAGAAGTTATGAATAAGAAAATCTTCATGAAAGAAAGTAATGTCAGAAACTGATATTAAAAAAATCTCACATCAAACGAACTACCGAAATAAGGTAATAGTTTACTTGCAAATTTTCAAATTAATCAATTCGAAATTACCAGTTACAAGAAATATAACAGATCACTTAAACGTGTAACTGTCATGATCAGTTTAATTGAAAATAAGTTTAATTAGCCTGGAGATAAAGGAGCATTTTCTTAAGAAATACTTGTTTCTTGAAGAGTAAATGATAATGATATTTTAGTTTATTGTTTGTTTTTAAATCAATGCACACTATGTTATTATATAAGTGATTTCAATTTAATTATATATTTTATCTGTGAAAAACAGTGAATCAGCACCTTTTTGACAGAACTTCAATTGTTTTTATTTAAACATGGCAATCTGATTATTTTAAATCTATGATATTTTATTTAATCATAGAAACTCTTGTAAATTGATATATAAGATTATTGAGCAACTTTTATGCTAATAAAAAAACTTCAAGAACTGAAACACTCCAGATTGGCTTTCAAGCTAATGAATATCTAAGAAACTGTACAGACACAAAAACAAGACCAACAGGAATAGATCCTAAACCTAATTTTATCTTTCTAGAAAATACGTAAGAATTTTCAAGTATTAGTCTGTTTCAAAACGAAACAAACAGCGAAATATCTCTAAAAATATAAAACAGCCTTCAAACTATCCAAAAGTGTTATATATATATACACACACACAGTACTGTGCAAAAGTATTAGTACAAAGTCAAAATTAGATTTCAGACGACTTTCACAGAACAATGGATCCCAAGTGAAGCGTCAACACTATATTAATATTCACATTTAGTACAACAGAAACTCAGTGAAAGTACTTGAGTTCAACAAACAGTTAATATTTTTTGTGTCCTTCTTTTGTTCTCATATCTACAGACAGTCCTTCAGGCATTGTTGAAACATATATAAATAGCGTGTTTTTTGGTATTTTACTCCAAATGTCTCTAATACAATTACATAAAGTTTTTTTGGAAGAAACTTTTGATTTGTCGAGTTTTTTGATATATCAAATCTCAGATCTGCTAACTTTGGAAGAGGTAGGGATCTGTGGGGACTACTGAGTCATTTGAACAACTCCAGCAGTGCCTTTTTATCATTTTATTGACAAGGCAAATTTACTTTATAAATATGTACTAAGTAATGACTTTGTGAGTTTAATATTTGGTGTTTCGATCATGTGTCCAAAAGTGTTCAAATATACCATGATTGGTTAGCATTTGATGGTAATTACGCACTGTACTATACTACATCTATTTTTTTTAAGTATCTTCTGTGCCCTCAACAGAAAAACACCACCACATCATCACACTGCCTCCCCCATGCTTCATGGTAGGTGTTACGCGTTGAGGTAGGTATCTTTCTACCGCCGGACGTACAACATACGCTTTGAATCAAATGTTTAAAACTTGGGCTCATGTGTTAATGACACCGTTTTCCAATCTACAGTCCAGTTGCTGTATCTTTTATCAAATTTCAGTCTCATGAATATATTTGGAAGTAGAAGTAAAATATTTTTTAACTGATGCACAACCCAATATTCCATTATGGTTGAGTCTTTTTGATACTGTAAACCTGGACACGTTTTTCTTCATTTGATACACAATAGTGAATATCAGTAACACTGAGTTTGGGTGTTCTATCCTCTCTTTTCCTAATAAAAAATTACCTGTCTTGGTCCCACAATCTAGTGTGGTTTTAACAGTGTTAAGGGAACCTTTCAAGTCTGCAGCAGTTTGTCGGACAGCCCAACCAGTTCCACGTTAAACATTTATGTGAACTCTCTGCTCTACAAACAACTATCTACGCTTTTTATTCCGTGGCATAACAGCTAAACTTAATATGTAGTACTAAGCACTATTTTTATCTAGACTTATTTGTGGAGTGCTAGTAAATTCATTTCTTCAAGAAACCTTATGATATGCTCTTGGTACAAGTATATTGAGATTCGGAAGAATAATAAGTATCTCACCCTCGCTCATTCAGTCGTCAAAAGTTGAAATTTATATACTGTAATAGCATGAAAGAATTAGCACTATAAAATGGAAAGAATAATAAAATATTCTCTTATCCTACAGAGTACTAAATATATACAATACTGTAAAACCGTGTGTTCTTGTGGGTTGTCTTGCATAGGAAATCACTGAAACTCAATTTTTTCAAACATCAGCCACTCACAAGTTTTGTTAACAGAAAACAATCAAACAATAGTACACTGTAGCTCTCCATCACGGAAGCTCTATATGATTAAAATAAAAACAAAAAGTATCCAAGATCACAGGCCTGAAGATGATTCTCTTAAGCGTATAACTTCTAACAAAGAAACCTTATACTATATTCGTTATAAGTTTATTCTATCAACAGATAAACCTGCTAATCTCGACCTTCAAGGATACACAGTAAGTTATCAATGCTATATCGGCTGTGAGAATCGAACTACTACTCTTGAAATATAAGCCTTGAATTTGAACTAGATTAAAAATATCCTCATAAAAACTTACACAGAAACACACACGTAGAAAATCCCGCTAATTATACTGTTGTAGAGTTTACAATACTTTCTTCAGTGAAGGTCACGATCCGGAAAGACTATAAGATAATATGTCACTGATTGTACAATACAATAAATAATAACAGATAATAATGACAATCATATTGTAAACAGATTATCCCACTTAGATTAAACACTTCGAGATAATCGTATCTAGGCCAGGTTGTTAAGGCGCTCGACTCGTAATATGAGGGTCGCGGATTCGAATCTCAGTCGCACGAAACATGCTTGCCCTTTTGACGTGGGTACGTTATAATGGTACAGTCAATCCCACTATTCGTTGGTAAAAGCGTAGCCTAAGAGTTGGCGGTGGGTGGTGATGACTAGCTACCTTCCCTTTAATCTTACACTCCTAAATTAGGGACGGCTAGCGCAGATAGCCCTCGTGTAACTTTGCGCGAAATTCAAAAACAAACAAACAATAATTGCATTTATCAGAAACTTCTTTCATATAGTAAAGTAAATTAAACGAAAAATTGTATATTCTTATATCTCAATTAGACCATTTTTTCTTTTGCTTATAGTTTACAATTCATCTCTGATACATTTAGCTTCGCTTACTCAAGAGTCGCATAAATATTTGTGTAGTTGAGTGAAATACTACAAAAAAACGTGATATCTTTTTTCATGAAACAGCCAGTTTTATATAATTTGTTACGATAAGTAGTTACTGTTGATATTAAAATAGAGTTTTAAGCAGCAGCTATAATCATTTTTAACATGTACCTTTTTGTTTGAGATTTTCGTGAGTAATATTGAACATATTTTTATTATTTTCTTATAGTGCACACAAAAACGTTAATACCACTTTACTTTTCAGATATGTACTAAGCGACGACTTGGTGAGTTGTTCGGCTATAATGTTTAGTGTTTCCATCACAGTGTTCGTAATTAGCAAACTAAAGAAAAATTAACACAAATTTCAAACTTCTTAAATATTTTTGTGTCTGGTGAATGTCTTAATTTCATGAAATATTTCTTCTAAAAAAAACAAGATTCGATCCTTTTCCTAATGATTTTTGTTCAACGTACAATCAGTCGCCAATTCTAAATGCGTATTTACTGAATTAAAAAAATACATATATTTCAGGTTTTCTTATGCTAACAACAGTTTGCGTGAAACGTGATTACGGTCAGTTTCTCAGCTTGAGGAATAAAGTATAGTTTTCCGCAAATATTTATCTGTATAAATAGAACTAGTTCTTCCTACATTTATTAAAATGCATGTATAAGAGAAAATGATATCTTGATTTTTCGCCGGAAATATTTATAACAGCATATGAATTAAATGCTTATTGTTCTCGTTTTTATTTTTAAGTCTGTTTGTAAAGAGAACAATAAACTAATTTCTTAATCAAATCAGAGTATCAAAAACCGTAATTTTAACAAAAATAAAAGACAGCCACTGCTGTTCGGTACTGTATACGAGAAAACCAAAGGATAATTATCTTTAAGTTATAATTAAAGTTAAATACATAAAAGATAAAACTTAATCAGAAATTAATAGAGTTAATTGCCCTTGTATGTATAGTGAGTAGAATATATTAATGCAGCTCTCTTAGTGAACTGTCTTAACACAAGGCTGAGAAAAGTGATTCGTTTGTAAGAGTTCTACAATTTATCAGAAGCGCTACCAATACAGAAATAAACATTTAACTTGTTGCAAAAAGTTCGTTACTTTGTAACCTTATATGTAACTAAACATATAAAAAAATGAAAAATAAAACAAAAAATATCATTATTTTTTAAACATTTTTACTGATACTGCTACTGACACAACAATAAAGGGAGAGAACAAAACACACTAAACTTTTAAAAACTAGTTAACTTCACGCATCGGCTAAGCTTGGCCTAGTAGTCAACGTTCCAGAACTTTTATTCAAAGGGTTCAAGGTTTGAGTCTCATTGGTGTAAAAACTCTCTCCCTACATCTCAATTGATCGATCAGAGTTGACGCTGTTTGTTTTTCACTAAATGCATTTTCTATAGTTTATCAGTTCAACCTCATTGATGGCTATAGATGGCTTTGAGTAAAAATCATAAAATAAATAAACAAAACATTTTGAAATGTGGTTAATGTCTCGTCTCTTATACTGTTCTCCACTACAACGTCAATCAAATCTAAGTTCTTTACGTGTTTATAGAATTAAAAAATGTCTTTTTTACATGAGTATATTTTGTTAAAGGCAGAGTTTTACTCGATATTCTATGGTAATTTAACAACGTAAGATGAGACCTATTGAGAAAGGGATGTTCTAATCTAATTTACTTTTTAATAAATATATGTATGTGAAAAATGTCTGTACTTATTCATTTCTAAGCAGTGCTCAAAAACCTAGTTAATGAAAGAAAGTAATAACAAAAAGTAATAATATACTTGAGGTCGACAAATGTTACCTCTTACGTTCGATCAGTATATATACCAGCTACTTATAGTTTGTTTATCGTTAAGCACAAAGTGGCACAGTGGGCTATTTGGTCTGTGATTGTTGTTGTTGTTTTTAATTAAGCACAAAGTGACACCGTGAGCTATGTGGTCTGCGATTGTTGTTGTTGGTTATTGAGATCAAAGTAGCACAGTGGGCTATTTGGTCTGTGATTGTTGTTGTTATTTGAAATTAAGCACAAAGCTACACAGCTCTCTGTGCTCTGTCCACCATGGGTATCGAAACCCGGATTATAGCACTGTAAGTCCGCAGACATACCGTTGGACAACTGGGGGGGATTTGTTAAAATCCGGTTTGTTTTTGTTTTCCTTTAGGGTTTTAAGCCCAATGCCTTACTATTGAGCTATATGCTGACTATAAAGGTATCCATAATCAAATTAAAAATTACGATTTCAGGTTTGGTAAAAGAGAAACGCTTATAAATGAAGAGTTTCCCTGAAGCGCAAATTTATAGCGAATTAATTTTAATGAATCTAAGGTTTAAGTAATTTAAAATGTTATGAAATGAGTAGCATTTTGATATCAGTAATTCAGACGTTCAAAAATATTTGCAACACTACATTTTTTTTGTAAGTTAAAAGAACACATTTTAGACAACCCTAACTAGATCTCTCATTCCACAATAATTCACATCTGAAATTTAATAATACAATATTAACTTGTTATAAAAGGACTATTAACTCTTCACAGCTAAGTTCATATTAGACCTCATAAGTAGGGTGGCCAAGTGTTTAACGTGTTGAGCTTTGAACTCAAAGGTTTGTGTCCCCTACTCACAAAATCACATTCTCTATTTCTGGACCGTGAACTTATTATAATAGTGATGATCAAACTTGAATATCCAAAATAAATGAACTTATAGGCAGGATAAGTAGGATAAATCTACGTAACTCGATCGATAGATGGACTCAAACATGCCAGTAGAGTTACAGTTTAGTACAAGTAAGATAGCACACTTGAAAATAGTCCAACAATTTCAAAAGCTTCCAAAAATAAACTTTCAGTTGATTCAGTAATTCATGTGTATCGTGAACCCTTAAAATGCACAACTAGGCACGTTTCTTGTGAAAATATTTTCAATCGTTTTAATTTTTTTGCAGTAAAGTAATCAACAAATTTTTTTGTTTGTTTTACGCTTTGGATCCTACCCAAAGTTCATCTGATGATACAGTTTAGTTATAACATATGTTCTAACAACTTGTCTAGGAACAAATCTCTTCTTGAATCATTTAAGCTGCACCTTCATTTCTTAACATGTTTTCTACTGTAAGAAGCTACAGTTTACATTGTGTCAAAAATTGATCTGTACTATTGTGACTTTCTGTTAAAGAGATTGAAAAGAATGAATTCGGGATAAGAAAGTTTGAGAAAATTGTAATGAGAACAGAACTCGAACTTCTTATGAATACACAGTTTTCATGTTCAGCCAATTATGAAATTTATATTTCAACAAGATCAGCTTTTCGCACCAATCTAATTTTCTATCGCTTGGCGTGATTCGAATGCTTTCTTTTGTTCGAAGTAGGTTATTAATGCATATAATTCAGAATTTTCATTGGAACTTATCACTGGAATCTTTAGTTATATAATATGATTTTTTTTCTCACACGCACCAGTCTGTTTCCATAAAAGGGTGGGACACGACACAGTGGCTAACGTGCCAGATTATGTATTCTTTAGTTCCAGTGTCCTTTTCGCCAAGAACAAAACCGCTTAACCCACTTTGGGACTTTTGGTGCTTTGTAAGATTTACATTAAGATCCAACTATTCAGTGTGACAAGAATAGTCCAAGATCTGATGGTAGATAGTGTTAACTAATTATTTTACCTCTAACCTATCGCTTCAAAATTAAGGAAGACTAGCACAGATAGCTTTGCTCAAAATACTAAAACAACGAATGTAAACATTTTTGATCATTATAGATCATTGCGTGATCTATGATTGAAATAAAGTTGTGGTTTTCTACTTAAAAGAGACACATAACGACAAGATGTTTCTTCAAGTTTAGTATCAGATGAACATTCTTTCATTTTCCAAAGTTTCTAGTTTTTCTACGTGAATAATCAAATGTTTTAACTTTTGCATATTTCCATTAAAACAATTGACATAATACTGTGAAACAAAATTTTTACTTTTTCTTGTTCCTGGGCAGAAAGTGTTATTTCCCAATTGCTTATGCCTAAAGTAAATGGAAAAGACCTATTTTTCTCTTTAAACATTGATTTTGTGACCTGCGTAATGAAATTTTCAAATTTACCCATTTTTCAGAACATTCCAGGTAGATTCAGTGCTAAGGCAATTGGATTTGCCTTTAATCCGAACGAGTGGCGCCTCTTCATTGATAGCTCATCCAGAAGCCTCAAAGCTGTGCTGTTCCATAACGAGAATAAGTATCCTTTTCTTCTCCTGGCTCATTCGGCGCACCTCAAAGAAGAATACAACAACGTCAATATTTTGTTAGAAGCCTTGAAGTATGATGAGTATGGCTGGGAAGTTATCGGAGACTTCAAAATGGTAGCATTCCTGATGGGTCTTCAAGGAGGCTTTACCAAGTTTCCTTGTTATCTTTGCCTTTGGGACAGTAGGAATACCGCAGCGCACTACAACAGGAAGCACTGGTCACAACTGACCGAGTTCTCAGTGGGGAAATACAGTGTCAAGTGTGAGCCACTAGTGGACCTCCAAAAGGTGTCGTTCCCACCATTGCACATAAAATTAGGTCTTATGAAACAATTTGTCACAGCTATTGATAAGGAATCTACAGCCTTCGAGACTTCTTCCTTAAGCTGTCTGAAGGAAAGGTCAAAGATGGACAACAAAGAACAACAAATAAAGAAGATTCTGGAGTGCACAGAATTCCCCAAGAAAGAAGGGAAAAAAGCTCGTTGTGGTTTTGGGCTTCTTGGGCAATCACAAGGCCGAAAATTATGTGGAACTGGTTGAGGTTTTGATAAAAAACTACGGCAAAATAGTTGCAGGATTTCCTTGAAAGTCCATATCCTTGACGCTCACCTTGATAAATTCAAAGTGAACATGGAAGCGTACTCAGAGGAGCAAGGCTAGCGATTTTACAAAGATATACGGGACTTTGAACACCGCTACCAAAGAGCATATAACGAAAACATCATAAGAGACTATATTTGGGGATTGATACGTGAAAGTGATTTAAATTACAGTCGCAAATCTCGAGAAACTACTCACTCCTAAACATTATTGTTCATTTTTATATAACTTTAGTATAAATACATGCAAATCTTGATTCATATGTTGTTTTATTCAGACCTTATGTAAATTAAAATGTGCAAATTTGCCCGTTTTTACATAAAAAATAGGTTATTTTGTAAGTTTCATTATCAAGATCACAAAAGCAAAGTTTGAAGGAAATAATGGCCATTTTCTGTACATTTACAACATAAGCAATTAAGAAGTGACACACACTATCCAGGAAGAAAATGTGTGTTACATAGTGTCTTTATGTAAAATATCAGTGGGTCCTCACATATTTGAAACGACTATGGGTATTAAAATTAAGTAGGAAGCACTGAAGTAAATAAAAAAATGTTTAACCCATAAACATACAGCGACTGAGTAAATCAAGTTTACTTACAGTTTAAATCATACTATGT
Source organism: Carcinoscorpius rotundicauda (assembly GCA_011833715.1). Lineage (NCBI taxonomy): Eukaryota > Metazoa > Arthropoda > Merostomata > Xiphosura > Limulidae > Carcinoscorpius > Carcinoscorpius rotundicauda. Next base: position 109,916,262 of record CM022393.1, read on the forward strand.
CCATTGAAGAGAGTTATACAGATGATATGACCTTATATTTTTCTTTAAATAAATTAATCCATTGCACGTTATTTGCATTTATAAAGATTTATTCATATTTTTGAAGTTTTCTCTATTAAAAATCTCTCTATTCTGGTAGAACATAAATACTGAAATCTAAGGTATCTTTATATGTACGTGTCATTTCTTGTGAGCATCGTTAACACACTAATTTCAAACATTACATGTATAAATCTATGCAATTCAAGAAGCCCGCTAGTCTCTAGCACTGAATTCTATTGTTTATTTATTTTTGAATTTCGCGCAAAGCTACACGAGGGATATCTGCGCAAACAATCCCTAGTTTAGCAGTGTAAGACTAGAGGTAAGGTAGCTAGTCATCACCACCCACCGCCAATTCTTGGGCTACTCTTTTACTAACAAATAATAGGATTGACCGTCACATTATAACGCCCCAACGGCTGAAAGGGCAAGCATGTTTGGTGTGATAGGAAGTTCGAATCCGTGAACCTCGGATTACGAGTCGAATGTCTTAACCACCTGACCATGCTGGGCCTGTTTGCCATTTCAGACTCCGACTTGTATGTTTTTTTTTCTTCATTTTTAACCCATTTTCTTGGTGATTCAAATATAAATTGATAATTCACACTTATGTGTGGAGACAAACAGTTTATTACTACACAATGTGTGTGTGTTGTTATAGTGGTTCATGAAACGTCTTAACAGATAATTGAACATGTCATTTTAGACATTAGTGTTCATATTCACCAGTAAAGGAACTCCAAAATATCGTATCTACTTTAGCTCAAAACTTTATCATATAGACAGCAGCCTTTTGAATAACTAATCAAATAATGGGAACTTCAAACTAAGCCCGTTATGCTTCATTTTTCTCTTTTATTTTCTGATTGAAATTGAACTATAAGCGTATTGCAATACTCATATAAGCTGAGAATTGATTTTTGCATAACTTAACAAATCAGTAATGGTAACAAAACAAAACTAGAACATCCTTTTCAATTTGTGTGTTTGACTAACTGAAAGTCTTACAGAAATAATGAAAGTGATTGAAAGTCCAATTCTTAAAATTAGCGTGATAGATCAAAGAAAAAACATTACATACATGATATAACTTAATAAGGGACGTGTTCTTTAATTTTAAAAATCTCAAAACGTATAAATTACATGATCAAGTGACACGCCTTTGTAAATAGTTGTTGTCTGCATTGTCGATTATTTATGTGTAATTTGGATTTATATCACTGGGCTTATAACACTTTAGTTTGTTACACTTGTTTTCCTTCTACATTAATCCTACTACAGTTATGACAAATGTTTTATTACATATACTATTTTGTAGAGCTTATTGGTTTGGAAAATTCAAGTAAAACGAAATTGTTTCGATAGAAGTCTGTAAAGCTTTCTTTAGTTTTTATTGTTGTTGTTGTTGTTGGATTACAGTAATAGTTTCGGAGGCTTCAGAAAATTAAAACGCAGTCCATTCAGAGAACTGTAATAAATCTTCAAAGTCGATACGTAAAAATCTTACCCGATACGAAACTGCGAATAAAACAGGCAGAATAGTATTCCGATTTGAAAGTTTTACATTTTATAGATTTTATAAACAGGAATCGAGAAGCGTAGAAATAAAAATAGGTTTTCCCAAAGTATATCTGACGAGAAACCACGATAAATGTCAGTTTTATTTTCTGTCTTTTGCAACTAGGCGAAAGTAAAATTACATTACTTTGCTCAGTTTACTGTTGAACGTACAAGTATGTTTGATCAACATTATTAAATTGAAACATTTTCAAAATATAAACTGAAGATTTGTAGTCTAGATGTAGTTTCTGAACACTTTTCTTTGTCTGCAAACCCAAAAAATAAAGGTAAGATAAAGTTAATTTGCATAAATCGTCTTGTGTTAGTAAAGGTGTTTTAAACATAAATCGTCTTGTGTTAGTAAAGGTGTTTTAAATATAAATCGTCTTGTGTTAGTAAAGGTGTTTTAAATATAAATCGTCTTGTGTTAGTAAAGGTGTTTTAAATATAAATCGTCTTGTGTTAGTAAAGGTGTTTTAAATATAACAGCAATCAATGTTTTATCCTCTGTCTTTTTTTAAGCCTAACAAAGTCTTTATTAGCCACAAAAAATGAAAGTCAATTAAGCATGTTTCCAGTCCTATTTAATCGGCGAGTTTAATATTATTCTTAAAAGCAGAAGCACTTTATTTCTATTTCTTCAAGTATTTAGGAGGGTAATTTGAGAGTAAGTAATTAGAAATCTTGCTCTATATTTAAAAATCGTTATTACTTATTGTAATACATATTTATACATACAAGAACAAGAATTATTAAGGAAAATATCGTAGCAACTTTTTGTTTTTCATTTAAACTTCCAACTACAGCATAACAACTGCATTAAAATCTTTATAATAATATCCGTAACGTTTTTGTGACAAACTTTGTAATAATATCCGTAAAATTTCTTTGACAAACGTTATAATAATATCCGTAAAGTTTCTGTGACAAACTTTATAATAACATCCGTGACGTTTCTGTGACAAACTTTACAATATTATCCGTAACGTTTCTGTGTCGGTTTACAAACTAGAAACTGTAATGATGTTACACTGCAGTATAGATTTCATAGTTGATGTTTCACTTTTGTTTCTTTGAATCCCATAATAGAATATATCTACAGCAATTTTAAAGTTGTAAGTCCGTAAAACCACCAAGGGATGATTCATGATCATTTTGTTTGTCTGTTTGCAGATAAACATAAAACTACACAAAGGGCTATTTGTGCTATAACCACAACGTGTATTGAAGCACGGTCTCTCACGTTGTAAGTCCACAGACATACCGCTGGGCCACTGGGAAGCTTTCATGATGGCAAGGAACCAACTCAAAGTAAACATATAGCAGAGCCAATTTATATGGGTATTAAAATATATTATTTGAAATCCAAAATAAGTTTATAACATCCATATCAATCATCCCTACTATATACCAGGTGGCATTGTATATAAAACACAAAACAACTTTGTAATACCCATATCTATCGTCCCTATTATATACCAGGTGACAATGTATTTAAAACACAAATTTATAATACCCTTATCAGCCGTCCTTACTATATACCAGATAAGAATATATTTAAAACAAGTTTCTAATATCCATATCAGTCGTCCATACTATATACCAGGGGACAATGTTTATGTTACTGAAAACTTCGTTTTCCAAAGCAGTTCCTTTTTAAATATAAAATGTGTGAGTCTTGTTTATATTTCGTTTGATTGAAATTAAATTAAAGTGTAAAATATATATGAGAATATGATAGTTGTTGTTGTTGAACATTGTGATTGGAAATTTTAAGCTAAATGTAAAAGTTGTTACTGGACAAAATATTCTTTCATTTGACACTGAAGAATAGTAAAATCTGCTCCTTAAAACAAAGTTACATCTTTGGTTGAGTTATAGTTGTTGAAAGTAGCCTAAAAATATCACAACCTTCGATCGTTGAATTCGTGACTCCTTTACGTGAAGCTAGCAGTTGTTTCGCTATTTTTCCGGTTGACAATGATATATCGCTGCCTTGGATACTGGCTGAAGCCTTGAAGCATTTCGAATTCCAATAACATGTCTTCGACGTGTTCAAACTGACGTTATCATAGCAACTCTTCTTGCTCTTTAACCCTAATGTTAGAGTTTTATTTTATACCAGGCTACTGGATTTTTGGAATGAAATTTAAAGGCTCAAATCCTAAATACTTCTATGGAGTACAATGACATATTTGAGAAATGAAACTTTGTGTGGTAAATTACTAACATTAGGGAGGGAAACTATATTTTTGTTGTTATGAAGACATAAAAATTCTAATGGTTTTATTTTATTTTATTTTTAATTTTAGTGTAAAAGATTTTATTTTGGTTCCCTGTTAAAAGTGAGGGCACAAACAAAAAAGTGAACTTTTCAGAGTTCACCTCTGTAACCAAGTTTCTCGTAACCATTAGTTTTGCAGTAATACAGAAAAGACAGAAAACTATAACTTGTTGAAAATCTAAAACAAATGTGGATGGCAAAGATAGCAGAATTAAATATATAAATGTATATATATGTGTGTATATTAAGTTTAATAAAAATTGGAAGTGATGCTACTGTAAGCATTTGTTGTTGTTGTTTTTTTAAAGTTTAATGATGCTTAAAATGCTGTGTTCTGATTGGCCAGAATTTTATTACCTCTTACACACCGCTATGTACCTATTTTTTATTCACTCACAGTTCTATATGTCCATCTATTTATTTATAAGCAAGTTTCTATTCTACTTATGCATAATTTCTTATTTTAATTGACTGATTTCTTTTGAGGAACATCTTGAAACCATAGGCTTAACTCTATTTTGAGTTTAAAAACAGCAACGAGTCTCTGTCGTATGATATCATGCACAATTTCAGTCATGTTATTTACGTTAATAGTAATATATGTTCAATAAATGGTAGTCGTAAAGCCTTAACCAAAATGCTTTGTTTTTATCATCCATGGATTTAATTCGCCATGTTTTAATAATATAAAGGTTGTACTACAGCAGAGCTATAGGCCGGGCATGGCCAAGCGTGTTAAGGCGTGCGACCCGTAATCTGAGGGCCGCGGGTTCAAACCCTCCTTACACCAAACATGCTCGCTCTCCCAGCCGTGGTGGCGTTATAATGTGACCGTCAATCCCACTATTCGCTGGTAAAAGAGTAGCCCAAGAGTTGGCGGTGGGTGGTGATAACTAGCTGCCTTCCCTTTAGTCTTACACTGCTAAACTAGGGACGGCTAGCATAGATAGCCCTCGAGTAGCATTGTGCGAAATTTCAAAACAAACAAACAGAGCTATAAGCTACCGTAATCTGTCTTGCTTAAAGTAATGCCTTAAAAGAAAGCCTGCGGGGTAAATTTAACTTAAACAGAAAATTAAAATTATATTTGCCACTTGGAACGTTTGTTTTTTATCGTCGTTTATATGACCAAGTAAACATTACGAGTATGTATCAGAAAGCGTCTTAAGTGTTTCTTAAATCGTTCTTCGAGTATTAAACTTTGGATCACGTTTCTATAAAACAGATAATTACTTTAATAAAAACGGAGAAAAATACCCTTTTTTGCATTATGTTAGTACTTTAAGTCAATAGTTGCGTACACGATTCAAACTGCACTCAAAACCTACAATTAAGTAATATTCGTGAAGCAATAATTTTAACCAAACTTGCATGTGTGTTTGTATACAATAAATAATAAGTGCAAGTGTCTTTTTAATAATATATTTTTGTCTAAACTCTGATAATGTGTGGTATTCTCAGATGCAATGGTCATCTTAGAGTTAAAAGTAATATTGCAGTAATTTGAAGAACATGAGGAAATTTGTCATGGAATATAATCTGAATTGTATGATTTTGACTGAGGTTGAAGAAAGAGACCAAAGCAAAGTGAAACTAATCTTCATTAATAAAACACATAAAAGCTAAACGAATTCACTGGATAACAGACAATATTTTATTGACTAAATTATCCTCGTGAAACTTGTTTGACTTGTTTCAAATTAAAAAATCATAACTGTATATACAAATTTCTATAATTTCATTCCTCTCATTATTCATGTACTGCTTATGTTATTGACGTTTACTCCAATGATAAAACAAACAGTGATGTAAATTCAAGGTATCATTTAACATTCCAGTGGAAAACATCGCTGTTCTTCTTAAAATAGAGGGTTATCCCATATATCATTCTCTTTACGAGAAAGCACATGCGACGCCATAGAGAAATCACTCAAAACAGTAGTTAGGGCTACGATTACTTAATCCAAATTTCTTACCTAATTTTTTGCTGTGCTCGGTTTGAAAAGAGAAGAATATTAAATATGCTTTTCATATGGCAAATGCTTGCTGCTACAAGACTTTCCACGCGCTACAACCACTACAATCATGTGAATTTAGGTTATAAAAAAGATTTTGGTAGGGTTTGCTCAACAGTTCAAAGTTTTCAGTCAAAATGAAAATCAATCTTTCTGGCAAAGCTAGTAATAAATTACCTGGATATTACCCATAACGTTTACACAAGTACTAGTTATTAGGTTAAAAAGTAAAAAGAGTTATCTTGAAACATTTGACCGTAACATAGTGGTATTCTCTCAAAAACTGACGAAAAGTGAATTGTTACGATAATTGATAAATAGACAGTTTTATCATCTCGTTCCAAAGAATAAGATATATTAGGATGAATCTAATCTATTTTAACCTTAGATCTCTACTGCTGTTTATTATCCAGACATTAATATTTCCAGTTTATTGATAATAGTTAGGTGACTCACGATATTTGCCAGTTCTGAGCATTAATAATAAATTGATGTGATGATACGTGTTTTTATACTACATACTTAAGCACGTAGTTTAAAACACTATGTATCTAAATAACCATCTAGTTATTCTAAAAGCTTTTGAGCTATCAAGAAAATAACTTACTAAGTCACTTTAGCAAGGCTTGATTAGGGGGCTTAACTTGCAACCTGCGGGTCGAGGGTTCGAATCCCCTTCAGGCGAAGCATGCTCGCCTTTCCAGCAGTTGGAGACGTTATAAAGTGACGGTCAGTCCCATTATTCGTTGGTAGAAGTGTACCCAAGAGTTGGTGGTGGGTGGTGTTAACGATTTGTTTTCCCTCTAGTTTTTCACTGCTAAATTAAGAACAGCTAGTTTTGCGCCAAATTCAAAACCAAACTCATTATCAAAGTTAATGCACCCGTGGTGTCGTTTTGAAATAATATTTAATGCTGTCCTCTAAAACATAGGAACTACAGACCTGCCAGTGGTATTGAACCAACTTCCAATAATATTTACCATCGTAATGTTGGTCTCCAGAACAGAAAACAACTAAATCTCCAGTAGCATTGAACCAACTTCCAATAACATCTTACGTAATGTTGGTTTATAATGCAGAAAATGACAAAATTTCTTGTAGTATTGAACCCACTTCCAATAATATTTACTTACGTAATGTAGGTTTCTAATGTAGAAAATGACTAAGTCTCCATTAGTATTGAACCACTTCATTCCAATAAAGAGGACTGTAGAAAAAAAACTAAGTCTCCATTAGTATTGAACCAACTTCCAATTTTCCCAGAAGCCATGTCGGTAAGCATACATGAAGTAATTAATTATTCACGTTTTCATTTACATAAGCATTTGTAATCACTATTTGTGATTTTCAGGTACCCCATCACCAATGACAGTACAATATTTCAATAAAGCTCCTGAGTAAAAACAAAGAAGTCTGCATATCATAACACATAAACCACACTATAGCTGGAAGGTTTAATGATGATAAGAACTTTTGATCAGTATTAGGGCCCTTCAGGATAACAATGTAGTAGTGGTTAAGAAACCTTATATTATCCAATTCTTTACGTTGTGATCTGGATTTACACTTTAAAATATATGTGTGTATGCATGTTTACTTATTGCTGTTAAATATTTTAACTTATCTTGGATGAGTTTTCGATTCATTATGTTACGTATTACGATTTCAAGTTACTCGGGAATTTTAGTTTAAACTTAAAAGTTAATTGAATGTCGACAAGTATCAAATTTATGATATTTGCTAACAAGATTGATACACACAGTTTTTTCAACCAAAATATATTTTAATATACAAATAACTGTCCAATTTATAATAAGGGTTATTAGAAATAAAGATTTATATAGACAAATTTTACAAACACTATTAAGTCTTCTATTAGAATTGGAAATGAATATTTTATCGAGGGTTCACGATTAGCAATTTAATTCTAAGTTGATAATTTAGCTTGCTGTCTATTCTTGACTGGCATCACACCGTTTACAAGTTGGCTTTTTTCCGACGAATATATTTAATGTTTATATAGAAATACTAACGTCTGAAGTTAAACGGTTTATAATGTTTGAAATATATAAACGTTCCTGTTAATTGACTGTAGTTTCCCGATTGATAAGAGCTTATCATAGTTATAACTTCAATGGTTTATAGTATAGCTACCATAGCAAACCAACAACAATACGAATATATATTCGTATATATATATAACTGTCTCGCGGCATGTTGGTTTATGCACTTTAAGCGAGGTTTTCGAAAAATCAATTGGCAACAATATTTTACTTACACACATAGTACGTTGTTGATTCTTACACTCGAGAATCTTCTACAAATTTAGAGAATAGGCGAGAAATTCTCAACACCTATTTAACACTATAAGTTACATGCATTTCTCAATATACATGTTTAACTAAAACATACATAGATATTACAATAAATATATGATAGTAAATCCGCTACAGAGCAGAGCCACATTTGGCTGTCTGCTGTGTCCATCATGGGAATTGAACGTCCGATTCTAACGTTGTAAGTCCGTAAACTTACCATCGTCCCACAGGGGATCTTTAAAAATATGAAGTTATGCTAATTTTTATGAAACCTTAACTCGATAAACTTGATTATAGTAAATATGATTTTAAAAAAACATTGATTTCCTTATATTTTTCGAAATTTGGGGGGTTTTGGTTTTCTGAAATTGTTATTAAAAGTGCACACTTTAAATATCTTTTGACACAAACTTGACAAAGATGTATCGTCATGTGAAAACAACTATTTCAAGTTACCAAATATTGTTCAAGTTTATGTTGTAACCTAGGTCATTAAATGAGTGATTTTTTAAAACTCTATCGTAAATTCAGAAACGTTCTTCTGTGTATTTGTTTCCGATTTCTCCTGCAGAGATACGTATAAAGCACTATCTAGGCCCAAAGTTTGGAGCTCGTTTACACAATAATGGACTTTAAATTACAAATCTTCTGATTCACAGTATGAGTTTAATAACCCCTAGACCTCATCCTATCTATACCAAGGAAATGATAATGGTTACTAGCGTGTAGCAATCAAATATGACGGGACGAATACTACCGCCCCCACCCCACAGTATACTCTAATCTCGAATTTTTTAACTAACTGAAATAAATAAATTTTGCGAAATAAATCGATACATTTCTTTGTGAGCCAACCAAAATAAAGATGCATTTGTAAAATTAAGTCGTGACGTATTCAGGGAGTAAGTATTGGTGAACTCAGTTAAACTAACAACTTCTAATACATAGAAGAGTCAGTGCTTTTGGGTAACGCGACGTTCCAACAATAGCTTTTATGTCATGTCGCTTAGCAACAGAAGAATAACTTAATATTGGTGTTAGTCTTTATACTAAAAGTGTAGAAAAAGCGTTTTCTGCTATGTCTAGTGAGCCCAGGATTTAACATTGTAAGTCTGCAGACTTACCACTACCCCACAAATTCCAATTATTAATAATCGAAGCTATACCACTCCCAGAAATTAAAAGCGATGCATTATGTCATAAAATTGAAATAAAAAACTATAAAATATAACCTGTCCTGTCAATCAGAATGTGGTATACTATAACATACCAGTTCTACAGAACAGTCTGTGAAGAATTTTAAAGTATTTCATTACATCCATGTTACAATTATACACTTAGTTTATAAGCAGAGCGAATCATTAACTTTCATTAAAAATCGAATATTTATATATACACATTTAATTTGCAACACTGTATTTAACCCATCACTCTCAAAATCGTAAATAAAATTATGGATGCTATTTCTCAAGTTATCGTTCTGTCATCTCTTGTTTTATGTTTTAGATATGAAAATACTAAATCTGTATCAAAGTCAGTACATGCAATTATAATCTAAGATACACATAATATTATATATATTTAATATCGTGAGTTTATGTATGAAATATTTATTTATGTCTGACTGTTAAGCCCCCCAGTGGCTCAGCGGTATGTCTTTGGACTTAACGCTAAAATCCGTGTTTCGATATCCGTGATGGGCAGAGCATAGATAGCCCATTGTGTAGCTTTGTGCTTAATTCAAAACAACAACAACTGACTGTTAAGTCACAAACCAATTAAGTTTTTGTTCTGCATTTATTGTAATATTACTGTACATCTAAATTGATCTGCTTTATATGTTTCATGCGTAGGTGCTGTTAATTAGCTGTTTTACTTTTACTTATAGTTCTTTGAAAAACACCCTGAAGAACAGACATCCCAGTAATCATCTCTACGATACCAATCATCAAAGTCACAACCACGAATCGTCTCCACTGTTTGAGGTTTTGAGCTTATCGCCATCTAGTGACGGTATTCTTCACTGGCATATAATAGGAAATGTGAGCGGCTCGTCCGTCCGACTAGACACCGTCCTATGGGTCGGAGCAAGAAGAATGGGCCCGTGGCTGTCTGGGAAACAACGCTTTCGTGTGGTGACAGCTTATAATCCACCTTTCGTTCAGCAATCCACTCGGGTTAGCAATGGAAGCTGCCTAATGGGCATACCGTGTCTTCAGGTGCAAACCAACCGTAAAGACGAGTTAATGACTATTTTTGCAGACTACGCACGAGGTAAAGCTGAAAGCAAGACCTATAATGTCACCTGCTGTGCAGGAATTACCATGGACCTTCTGACGGACTTAGCACGTGACCTAAACTTTGAATATGACATTTACTTGGTAGCTGACGGCATGTTTGGCACCAGTCGTAGAGGTCAGTCTTGGAATGGAATCACAGCTGACCTCATCAGCGGTGCAGCGAACCTAGCATTTTCTTCTTTCAGCATCACTAGTATGCGATATGAAGTCATTGACTTCTCTGTCCCTTATTTCCACTCCGGAGTTTCATGTCTCGCTTCCTCCAAGATACACGACGTGCCGCTCTCGGCTTTCCTGGTTCCGTTTAGTGTACACCTCTGGGTCGCCATATTCGCCAGCCTCAACGTCACGGCCTTCGCTGCCGCCATCTATGAATGGTTGAGCCCTTTTGGTCTAAACCCCTGGGGACGACAGCGAAGCACAAACTTCAGTCTGGCCTCTGCTCTTTGGGTAATGTGGTCACTTCTTTTTAGCCACCTAGTGGCTTTCAAAGCTCCTAAGTCTTGGCCGAACAAGGTTCTCATCAACTTGTGGGGTTGTTTCAGTGTTATCTTCTTAGCTTCGTATACAGCAAACATAGCTGCTCTCTTTGCAGGCCTGTTTTTCCAGCTCCGAGTTGACGATCTTCACGATTCTAGTGTAAGTAAAATATGTTGCCAGGCTAAGCTAGAAAAACTACAAATGAATTCAAATTAACGTAAATATATATTAAAGTGTTTTAATACTCTAAGTGAAAGCTTAACTCCAAATCTACTGAATCATGAAAAAAAAAGTAATGTATCAATGATTAGCCATCGTAACTAATTAAACAACATTTATTGGTGCTGTAATAAACTAAAGCAAACATTTAAAAAGTATTAGTTCCTCAGAAAAATAAATCGAATAATTAATTTTAACCTAACTGTATATCTAAATCATAGAAACAGGTATGTGGATTCCGATTGAATGGAGCGGTGAATTATGACAGATATTAATATTTACTTATATGTAAATTGAATTGTCAAATTATAATCAGCCAAATACTGACCGAAATACCTTAGTTTAAAAAAATAACAGAAGTAATTCACAAATTTTCTTCTAAGTTCACTTCGAATAATTAGTAAAGTTGTATAGAGATATTAATTATTAGTACTCAAACATTTTAGAGACTTAAACTTATATATGTGGATTGTATGTTTGATATTAAAACAAAAGGTTTGTGATTTATTTTTCTCTTTAGATACTTTGGCTAGCCATAACTTACTTTCATTATTCTAGCTTAGGCATCCCTTTTCTAACTTATTTTCGCTATTCATGTTTGAAATGTTGTCATTTTATAGAATGTTTTCTAACTTGCTTTCATTCTTCTACTTTGTGCTGCCATTTTCTAGGTTATCGTACTTTCGTAATTCTAACTTGTTTGTTTTTGGAATTTCGCGCAAAGCTACAGGAGGGATATCATGGGCTTAAAGGGCAAGCATGCTTGGTGCGACTGGAATTACGAGTCGAACGCCTTAACACACGTGGCCATACCGGGCCTTATTCTAACTTAGGCTATCCTTTCCAGGTTTACTTTCATTATTCTATTTTAGGTTACCCTTTTCGGGTTTGCTTTCGTTATTCTAACTTAGGCTACCGTTTCCAAGTCTACTTTCATTATTCTAGCTTAGTCTACCCTTTTCAAATTTACATTCATTGTGTAGCTCAGGCTGCCTTTTCTAGCTTAATTTTACTGTTGTATCTTAGGCTGCCTTTTTCTAGCTTACCTTCATTTTTGTAGCTTAGGCTACCTTTTTCTAGCTTAATCTTATCGTTGATGTAGCTTAGACTGCTTTTTACTAACTTATTTAACAACTGCTTAGCTAACATTTACGTCTTGTAGCTTGATTTTGACTAGTTCCAAATTAATGGGTGACTTATACCAACTTTAATTTTTTTCCAATAAACGTTTTAATCGATTATTATACCTGCGTTTCTGACTACTCTGGCTAAGATTATCGCTAGCTTTAACTTAGATTGTCTTTAGCTTTAATTTAAATTCTGACTACTTCAAACTAAGATTATCGCTAGTTATAACTTCGATTCTTACTTATTTTAAGGTGAGATTTTGACTAAGCAAATTTATATATATATACTAGATTTAGAGCTCATAATACTAGTCATACGCTATCACTTTCGTTTAACTTTAGATTGGTAGTTTATCCATAAAACGATCCAATTTCGGAAAGAAAATTTTGAGTTTGTAAGCATAGCCTTGGAAAGTATGGCACATATAGTGCATGTACCAATTCTAATTCATTTTCATTTGGAAATAATATCAAGTAAACATAGACATTGGGAAAAAAGTAATAAAAACATTCATTATAAACTAGTAAATAAGTCTAATCTGTAGATAACTGTAATTGGGAAAAAAGTAATAAAAACATTCATTATAAACTAGTAAATAAGTCTAATCTGTAGATAACTGTAATTTAATCAAGAGTAAGAATATGACACATTTTATTCTTGATGTTTAAAGTTAGTTTCTTAGAAAGGGTTGCAGGCTGGTATTTGCAGTCGGAAACGATATTTGGAACTGCTAGCGTACAACTTTTATCAGGCTTAACTGATAACCGGTTGAAAATAAATAGAGCAGTTTGAACTTCGATGAATGATCACGTCGAGGTTATAAAAAAAATAAAGAAAACTTTCGTATTAGCATTTTTTATACGGACTGTATTTAAAGATAATCATTTAGTTTCAATTTTAGCTTTTAAATCAACGGACAGGGGCTACCAAAGGAAGTGCAGCTGAAGGTTACGTATACAGCGAAAACCCTAGACTATGGCAACACATTCAGAAATACGGTGTTGAGACGTTAGAGGACGGGCTGAACAAACTCAGGTAAAAACAAAAACCGTTTATGTCACAGAGATAATTTACACAATCGATAAGAAAACACAATTTCTCTCCCTTCTTTTTTATGTCTTATATGAACAACAAAGCAGAAATACGTTATGGATATTCAGTTTCAGGCGAGTTTATAATCTTCAAAATAAAGTGTTCACGATCTTATGAGGCAGAACAAACAGCCATTATGACATCATTCTCTTTCTCTTTTATTATCCCTCTAGAAATTAAAATATATATATACATATATATTCTAAAATTCTGTAAATTATCTTAATCATTATAATTCAGAGCTTATTTAAAATAAGATTTAACGTCACATGGTAAAAATTAAGTGAAGAAACTATTTCATTAAAACTTGATATTTTTATCGACAAATCAAGAAAAGCAAATTATTTGTCGATGTTTAGATGTGTCGATTATGGAGTTTAAACAATAATGTTTAAAATTTGTTACCTCTGTCAAGCCTGCTTAAAGCAACATATGCTGTAAGTTACATTGTTGTTGTATAACAATTATAACTCCTTACCCGTGTTAATAATATATTACAACAACCCTCGCGCCTAATTACTTGGTTCTGTAACCATAATTGTTACACAATAATAACATACCCGCTAAGTTAATTGTACTGTGGTTGTACGGCAATTTTAATTGGCTATTTTGTTGATGTGTAACAATAACTGTATAACTTTGTTAATTGGTTTGTGGTTATATAGCAAAGACAGTTTCACAAAGTTCATTGGATCATAGTTGTACACAAATAACGTTCTAATTTAATTCATTGTTTTGAAAGTTTGTAGTAGTAACAGCCACAATTAGATTATTGTTTTATAGTTGTATGGCAATAACGATCACACCTACTCAATTGTTTTGCCGTTTTCTAACACTGACATCTTAGTATCTGTTCTGTGTTTTTTATACCAACACTACTCATGTTTAATTACTTTCTCCACAGTTGGTACTATAAATAACACGAATTTCACGAAATATTATCATTTTATATGAAAAGTCAAAAATAAATGTATCTGAAATGATTTTAACAAATCTCTTTTTTGTGTTACCGAAAGAAGAAAAAAAACTACTGAAGAATTTGTTTCATTTATTCAAAATTCCCCTTGTTTTAAAGTTTAATACTATGTTGGATGTACTAATGTTTTTAATGTCTCATAAATACGTTAATTCCATTTGTTCTTTTGGTTTCTTTTAAATGTTATATATTTTTTTGAAGTTACGATATTTTATCGCCTGTCTCATTTCAGCTTGTTTGATTGCATTTTGAAAGTATAGATTTGTTTGAAAAAAACATGAACGTGTAAACTCACGAAGGAAGTATGGATCTCATTTGATATAATAAGCAGTTTTTGGAACATTCTTTAACAAGGAAATTCAAAGAATACCCTTAAGCTCATAACATTTTAAGTTCACATAACTCCGTATTATAATCAAAATCAATTGAAATAAAACGTTGTAAAATCATTCACATCCTCCATAAGAAGGTAAACACTCTCGGTGAAAGAGCCAAATGGAAAATTTAAATTCAAGTCAAAACACCCGTTTATGTAACATATTAGACTAATGTAAAAAACACCTTGTATTTAAATTATTATTGTTCAAATCGAAGAGGAAAGAATCGTAAGGGATTCAAAACAAAAACGCGCAAGTATTAAATCTTAAAGTTTAACCTATACGTCTTTTTAATGTTCTTGTTTGTTTGTTTCTAATGTTGCGAATTAAATAAAAATTGGTTCTTTGTTTATTTACGCTTTTAAATAAGTTGACATTTTCGGTGTTTTTTATTTTTAAATATTATTTGATATTTTACTAGTTTTATTTTTTCTTCATAGACAAAAAATCTTTGTACGATTTTTTTATTTTAATATTAAATTAACATACTCATGATTTTGTACATTTTTCTAGAGAAAATAAAAATCTGTAATAAACTTCTGAACTCACGAAATTACATCATAAAGAAGGTAATAAGCTTTTCAAGGTTTGTAAAAGTGCCTCAGCTTTGTCCACTTGTCTACATGATAAATTTGATTTTTATAGTTTATTAGCAAAACAAAATAATTATTTAACTAACTGTGTACGTCCTATCTGATGATACTGTGCTAACCCATTAGAAACGTTGCAACATTGCCTTTCGTTTAACCTTAATTTGAGTTGTTTTCAGTTTCTTGGTTAAGTAACTCAAAGACACAAAAAATAGCTCGTCTAATTAAGTACTTTATGATGTCAGGGGTGGTGAGCTAGATGTAATTATTGGGGACACTGCAGTCTTGAATTACTTTCGTGGTAATGAACCCGGATGTAACCTGCATCTTCTTGGAGACCCTATCTTCGATGATGCCTATGCAATTGGAATGCAAAAGGGATTTCCATTGAAGGTAAAGTTCATGTCCTTTTATAATAAAGTCATAAACGTTATAGAATGTTGAAAGTATAAATTTTCCCTCAAAGATTATTAGCTCAAATTTTACGTAAATTCCTATGATCAACTAATCCACGTGAGGATTATCGATTTATATTAACTAAATATTGTGCAACAGCCAGAACTAAACTTTAAAAGGTTCTTCTTTTTTAATATAAATCTTGGAAATTTAAACTTTTACGAAATGTTGGTCTTAAGGCAACTAACTATATAGTACTTTTCAAAAATGTTAGTACGAGAGAATATTTTGTCATTTTTTTCCATTTTATGATGCTAATTCTTCCACGCCGTTACAGAATGTACATTTCAGCATTATGATAATGTTCCACTACTCCCTGTTAATAATGGAATGAGTAAGGGTGAGAATACTTATCATTCCCAATAATTCCCATATACTTGTATCAAGGGCATGTCATCTGTTTGGATGAACATACTGAACAAATTTAGGATCTCAAATAACTGTCAGTGTATTAACTATATAGAAAGAACCTAGCATATGGTACAGGTATATGCTAAAAAATTCAATTTAATGGTACCTCACAAACAAAATTTTAAAAAAGTTAAAAACAATGTTTAGTGCTATGTATTAAGTTTTGTTATCATGCCACGATCCAAAAAGCGTAGATAATTGTCAGTAGAGCAGGGAGTTTGCATAAAAGTTTTACGTGATGATGACTGGACACTCTGACAAACTGCTGCAGACTTGAAATGCTACCCAAACACTGTCAAGTACACCCTAGATCATGAGATAGAGTCAAGTAAATTTGAAAATAGGAAAGGCAAAAGCAGAATATCTAACTCAATAATACTAAGGTTAGATATCTTTGTTTATGCAACCTTCGCGACAGAAGGAAAGCTATCACTAATCTTGAACATAAGAACCATGAACCAAATGACAGAAAATTGTCCAGATCTACAGTATCAAGAAGACTCAATAATAATGGAATATTTGGACTGTATCAGCTAAAACAACCTTTACTTCGGTTTCCAGTTATTGGAAAGAGACTGGAATTGGCTAAAAAGTAGAGAAACACGACTGTTTATAATTGGGAAAAGGTGTTGTAGACAGATGAATCTAAGTTTGAAATATTTGGTTTAAAGTGTAACTTGTACGTCCGGCGGAAGAAAGGTGAAAGATACTTACCTCAATGCATGGTGCATAGCATGAAGTATTGAGGAAGAGTGTGATGGATTGAGGTGTTTTTCTAGAAAAGACAGGAAATATTCGCAAAATATATGGAATAATGAATTAGTGCGAGTACCATCAGATACTGATCCATCATGGTATACCCGGTGGTTTGCGTATTATTAATAAATGATTCTACTATCAACAATATAATAACCCCAAACATTAATCCAAACTATGCAAAAATTACTTAGCTGAGAAAGAAGCTGCTGGAGTCATTCAAATGATACAATGCTCCCCACAGAGCCCCGATCTTTGTCCAATTGAGTAGATCTAGAATTTGATTGGTCATAAACTTAACAAATCAAAAGCTACTTCCAAATAAACTTTATGGAAGTGTATTAGAGATATTTGGAAAAAAATCCAAAGAACTCTTAGATTAAATATGTTGCAGCAATGCCTAAAAAAACTGTCTGCAGTTATTAAAGTAAAAAGAGAAACACAAAATATCAGCTGTTTGATTATTTCAACACATCCACAAACTTCCCTTTACATTAAATATGAAGATTAATAAAATTTCGATGTTTTATCTGTGATTTACTTTCCATTTTTTTAAATTAGTTTGAAATATAATATTTTCCTTTGTCTTAACATTTTTACATGGCACTATATGAAAATTATACTAGATGAAAATAAGATAGCTTTAAAATAAACTTCGTTGATGTACGTGGAAATATAATTTGCCTATTAAAAGTTCATAGGGGTTGTTTCAATGTAATGAATATGTTTTTGCCTTTTTTGTAAAGTTTTTTTTAATTATTTGATTCTAAATGTTTCGATTATTTGCTCAAAGCCGCACGAGGAATATCTGATAAGCTTGAGAGAAGGCGGTAGCCAATATTATCCACCACAAAGTCTTGGGCTACTCTAATAAAGTGATGGGAAATGTCCCACTCTTATAAGGCAAAGGGAGGAGCTTTTACGGAAACGGGACTCGAAGTTGTTGTTGTTGTTTTGAATTAAGCATTAAGCTACACAATGGGCTATCTGTGCTCTGCCCACCACTGGTATCGAAACATACCGCTGAGCCACTGGGGGGCACGGGACTCGAATCGTGGACCATTTGATACACAGTGAGGAACGCTAGCCACTTGATTTTATGTATTTAGTTATCTAAATCTTTTCTCGAGAATGATATTCAACCATGTAGGTTCACTGTTTTGTAAGATTAGTTCTAAATTTCCAAGAAATTGCAATAAAAACGTTGTAACTTATATTCCTTTTAGCATCAGATATGACCAGTTTGAAAAATTACATTATGTTTTTACTATGTAATCTTAATTCAGTGAATTCTTCCTAAAATGAGTTTTGGCGCATATATACAAAATAATCTATCAGTGCTCTGACTACGCTGTGGAATCGAATCCCGAATTTTAGTATCGTGAGTTTGTAAACTTACTGCTGGTCAGCGAAGACCAATAATGTCAAACACTGTTTCTCAACCACCGCTACTGAGTACATCTAAACTATATATCCAACTACAGGAAAACAAACAGAAACTGACAGAATTTTCTTAAGTAAATTGTCACAGTTTCTCATTGTACTTAATGGTCTGCGACAGTTTAGGGAAGAAGCGAATCAGTCCATAGTTTCGTAAATGTTAATAAACCATGGTTTAAAAGACACTGTCAAAAAACGTAAAGTGACTTTGTGTGGAATGCTATTCGTAATGCTATTAAACTTTCATAGAATCTACAAAGTATAAATGGATAGCAATAATAAAATACTTTTATTATAGAGAAAAACTATAAATTCTGTGTCTCAAAGTTTTATGATATATAAGTTGCAGTTATTAAAGATATAACCCTAAAATAAACCACTGTAAAAAATCACGTTTTAGTTTAATAATGTTAAGGACTCACTCTTTTGCTTTACATGTAATAAAATAAATGTATTATGTTACCATACAAATTACATCAATTTGTGACAATAAGTATATCCACAATTAAAGTAGCTACTGCAGAAAAAAAAATTATGATTGTGGCTGGTAGTCTTTAAACGAAATAGGAGGTAAAATCACTAAACAGTTCGCAGAAGAAAAAACAGTACAAGCAACATAATACATAACATAAAACATTGTTGACTTGTTCTTTGTTCATGAAGGTTTGGCTAAAAGGTATGAAGCTTTCTTGAACTATATTTTATTATTTTGATTATAAATGACTACAGTTTCTTGTTATCAGAGTTGGAAGCGAACGTTTAACATCAAAAGGTAAAAATTCTACTCGTATGAGCGCATGTTTGTATAAATGACTTACCTTGCTTTCTCCATAGAATGCAATCTCTGACTTGATTCTTCGTTATAATGAGTTTGGATACATCGATCAGCTTCAACAGAAATGGTATGGTAGAGTGCCTTGCTTTGGATCCTCAGTCCACGCTCCAACTAAACCCATGGGACTTGGCATCAGGGCCGTGGCTGGAGTGTTCATCATGCTTTTAGTGGGCCTTCTGGTTGGTATTTGTATATTAGTACTGGAACACCTAGTGTTTAGATATGCTGTGCCAATACTTAGAGAAAGATCTCAGGAAACAATCTGGAGAAGTCCAAACCTTATGTTTCTTAGCCAGGTAAGTCAGTGATCCTACATAAAGTTACTACGTTTCTTGGAATATTTATTAATACTATGCTTTTGCCATCATTGAGGCCTGGCATGGCCGAGCGCGTTAAGGCGTGCACTCGTAATCCGAGGGGCGCGGGTTCGCGCCCGCGTCGCGCTAAACATGCTCGCCCTCCCAGCCGTGGGGTGTATAATATGACGGTCAATCCCACTATTCGTTGATAAAAGAGTAGCCCAAGAGTTGGCGGTGGGTGGTGATGACTAGCTGCCTTCCCTCTTGTCTTACACTGCAAAATTAGGGACGGCTAGCACAGATAGCCCTCGAGTAGCCGTGTGCGAAATTCCAAAACAAACAAAACTTTTGCCATCTGTTGATGTATTTTATAATTACTACTTTAAGTTTTGAAAATATCTAAAAAGCACGAATTATTCATCTTGCTTTTATAACATAAAGTCTGTATTTTTTTTGTATTTCAAAAGAATCTTTAAGATTTTTGCGCAAAGGATCAAAGTGTTATCAGTGTTCAGCCGTCCATAGTATTAAATATTAGAGGGAAAGCAGCTGATTAACAGCATCTAAACTGGTTCAAAATCATTACAAAAGATTGCGAATCATGAACCATTATAATTCAAAGTACGGACATTATTAATTACTGGCCGCGACCGAACCATCTTTTAGAGAAAGTCACACAGAGAGCCTGCATCTGATCGAATACGATTGAAACTGATAGAAATGAATAAAATATAGTACCTTATAACTGTTTTCATGTGTTTTTACCCCAGACCTTCCCAACAACCTTCTTGATTACAAAAGAAACTATAGCCAAATATAATTATTTTCTACTTTTATATAGTTTGTTAATCACTGACAAGATACATACTTTACTAAACTCAGAAAGACTTTAATAATACAGCAAAAAATATTTAAATCAAAATGAATTAAACTACTGTTAATAACTATTATTCGTCATAAATGTGTTTTTATTAGTTTAATGTACGTTGAATAAACAAATTAGTATTTCGTGAATATTACAAGCCTAAGAAGTAATTTTAATATAGAAAGAACGAAGCAGCATCCTGGAGTTAATTCAAAAATAATCTTCGAAATATTTAAATAACAGGCTATTTAGAAGAAAATTTAGCCGTTTTCAAAGTGCATTCAAAAATTAATTAATATACTATTGTTTACATAGATGCTTTCTGCTTCTTTTTCGAAAGGAATCAGTAAAAAAAAAAAAACTATTTAATTTTTCTACTTTTGCATTTTTCAGCCAGAAGTAAATGTGTCACTTTTTCTGAAAGCTAAGAATAAAATAAGCATAATATGTTACATCACAGTCATAAAGTAAATTGTTTATCATACTCATTGCCAAGAGGAGCTGGACAATTCTATTTTGAGAATAAAGTAAAATTGGGCTGTGTCCAATTTAAGGAATCGAGTCCCGGATTTTAGTCTTGTAAGTCCTCCATACAGTTATCGCCGTCCTACCGCGGAACTTTATATTTATTACGAAATGGTGTAAGCAAATCATTTAGTGAGATAAATGAAACTCCAGAAAATTATTTTCAATCCAACATCTCTCAATAAAAAGTTAATTGTTCCCCGCTGGCTTAATGGAAACCTCAGGGAATTATAGCCCTGAAATTTGGTGTTCGATCTCCTGTAGTTGGAACAACGCAGATAGTTCACTGTTGTGTAGCTTTGTGATTAATGAAAATCAACAAAGCAAAAAACAACATAAGTTTTAAATTCATGTATGTGTTTCATTTTTGATAAACATTCTCACTTCAAGAAAAAAGGGGAGGATTTTATGAGATGATTACAATTCGATAAAAATGTATATGAACTAATCCATTAGCTTGGGTACTGTCGCAACAATCCTAGACGATATTACAAGTGAATCCATAACATTTGTTTAAACTGTACCATTTACAGATAAGAATCGTTTCAGTTAATCAGACTATCCTAGTAAATCACTTATAACATCAAGTCAAATCAAAACTAGAGTTTAGGCTGAAACTGTTTAATTTGAGTGCTTGAAACTATCAATGTGTATTCCACTGAAATTAAATATTCTGTAAGAAATGTAAAAAATGTAGAATATAGATAAATAATGTTTATAGTTTTATCAGTTTACAATTATTAACAACAGATGTCACTCCTAAGCGGAATTAAGTGTTTGGAAATAGACAAATAGAAGACAAACTTACCTATCTCTGTTCACAAAGAGATTTATATATTTAACTTTTCTTGATGATGTTGTGCTTAAGCGTTATCATTTACATGGAGATTACATCAGCTGTTTTTCTGACTTTATTAACTACAAAACGATGGACTTTTAAACACTTTAATAACTGTTAATTTATCTCTTTCAGAAACTCTACCGATTCATCAACACTGTGGAGCTTGTGTCTCCACATCACTCAGCTAAAGAAATTGCTAACAATCTACGGGAAGGTCAGATCTTTAGTCTTTTCCAAAAAAGTGTAAAAAGGGTATGTATTGACGCAGTATACATGTTTAATAGTCTATGTGTTTAAGGTTTAAGATAAGAACGTTGTAACTTGTTAAAACCGTAAGAAACTGTTAAAAGTAGCACAGTATAGATGTGGAATTACTTAAAATATTTTTGCTCACCTTTTCGGGATCAGTGTATTACCAGGGAGTAAAATAAACAAAATTTTATTTTAAAATGTATATTTTCAGACAGCATTCGAAGGTTAATAAAAACATAAGTGGTTAGCTCTGTTATCAAACTTTTGTTGCAAGATTATACATCTGATTTAACTAAGTAACAGTCTTTAAAAGATCCAAACACTTTTCCTAAACAACACAGAGAGTTAAGTATGCTATATTGAAATGACTTGGGAGCGTTAAAACGTGGTCACAGATCGTGTTGCTTCATCATGTCAGTTTTCATAAAGCTGCCTTGCTCAAAGTATAGCACTCCTTCCATCTGGTTTTCCACAACCCATCTAGTTTAATGTGATGACAATTTGCCAGTGCCAGTTTCAACATTCTGATTGTCACAGCAAATTCCACATCCAGTAACTTGACCATTTTTGTCTTTCTATTGTAGTTTCGTTCTCCAGTTGATTCACATAAGTGACAATTGAATGGGAAGTGTGACCTCAAGCCTTGTCTTGGGGAACCGAAGCCCTTGGGGTCTTATCTTCAGATGGAGATCCTTTCTGACTATGTTGTGTACTTTTGTATTACCTAGGGCATTGAAAGTTTTTGCCACTGTCCTTTGTGTTCAAGTGCTGGTACTTGTTACAAGACGCTGTACTTTGCTTACCCTATACAGCTAGTACATATGACTTATTACAAATCTCTTCTAGATCCTGGTGTCTCATGCTAATTATATTTTATTGCTTTAAGCCATTAAACTAACAAGAATATCTTCGCCTTGAAAATTCTAAATCCTCAATCTCAATATGACTGTGTGAATATTTTGCGTTGAAAAGATCCGTTACATACCTTTCCCGAAACTATACTTACCGAATGTCAAACAATGTCAAAACATAGTTCCATTGCAAATGTATATCGGCTGTGGTAATTAACTGACTTGTATATTTGCGTATTTAAAATCGTTTTAATATAAGGTATTCAGTTATCTACAATTTAAAGTATTTTTTATTTTCGTCTAACGATTTTTAACCCTAAAATCATGACTCGATTGTACAGAAATGGTCTTTGAGCAAGAGAAAATCTGCTGCCCTTCTTTCTAATACAAAAACTTTGTATATATTTAAGTTTCGACCTCTTACTTGGAAAAAAAGAAAACAATAAAATGTCCACATATTTTGGAGTTAATGTGAAGCCTTCCAAAACCAAGTTACTTTTGATCTGAGCCTTTCTTTTGTCACCATGATTTACAATGTAAGAATGACTGTTAGTATGTTCATGACATCTAGGACACTTTTCACACATAGTTTAACATTTATTAAAATTTTTCTTGGTTGAAGTCTAATCACTCTTATTTAAGTCTATTGAACGATATAAGACAACGAGAAGAACAAAGTATCTAATTCTTGCTGTTTCTTCTGCTTTTCGATTTTCTTGTCCTCTTTCGGTTGCATTCCAATCATTTTGGCCAATCCCACTTTCTGATCGCTTTAACAGAAACTCTCTTATGATTGTAAATGCTACATTTGCATTGCATGCAAATGTTGCACTTCCAACTGAAACAAAAGATAAGTTAATTTTGGACATTCTCCCATTCATTATTGATTAGTTTAACACTAACAACTTGTTAAATAAATAACTTACTTTGTCAAAAACATTGAACTTCCATAAAAAAAAAATCATGACAGCGAGAAATTCTCTTGATTACGAGAAACCTACTTGAAATAAAAATGTATTTCAGAACGACTGGTAGGAGAATTAACACTTTTATTAATAAAGCAGAAAACAAAGTTTCGACCTTCCTAGATCATCTTCAGGTTAACAAGGTAAAACTTTTGTTGATTAAAGTGTAGCAAATCTTATCTACGTCTATTGAACGATTTAAGACACCGAGAACAACAAATTATCTAACTCTTGTTATTTCTTCTGCTTTTCGGCTTGTTAATCTGAAGATGACCTAGTAAGGTCGAACTGTTGTTCTCTGCTTTATTAGTAAAAGTGTTAATACCCATACCAGCAGTTATGATATACAGTGCAAAAAATTCACTTTTAAAGAGGTGTTGGAAAGCTCTAATAACCAACTAGTTACCCAGTGGATCAATGGTAAGTTTATTGACTTAAAATTAATTCGGAGTTCTATACGGTGTATATATAATAAATAACTTATTTTTTAATGTTGCTCAAAAACAAACAATCTGATACTAAGTTATCGTTGGAAGGAAATTTTAGTTATTTTTATCGTTTTTGTATGATGAATTCCTTATTATAAAAATTATCTATAAAACGAATTTCGATTTCCATTACTGAAGAATTGTTTATCTGAACAAAGTATATCGTTCTTATCCTTAACTGTACAGAAGGAAATGATTCCAAATCACTCATTTCTTATAATAAAAGGATTGTAGATAAATATGTATTTTATTTTTATTTAGAAATTCGTGCAAAATGTTTATAAAATGCACATGATGTGTTAAAGGTAATGGAGAAGAATAATCGACTTGAAATATTATGTGTTCTTCTAAAGGCGGCCAGGCATGGCCAGGTAGTTAAGGCACTCAACTCATAATCTAAGGGCCGCGGGTTCCCTGTCACACCAAACATGCTCGTCCTTTCAGTCGTGGGGGCGTTATAATGTTTCGGCCAACCCCACTATTTGTTGGCAAAAAAGTAGCCCAAGTGTTCGGGGTGGGTGGTGATGACTAGCTGTCTTCTCTCTAGTCTTACACTGCTAAATTAGAAATGGCTAGTAGAGATAACCCTCCTGTAGCATTGCGCGGAATTCAAACCAAACCAATCTTCTATAGGCGACTGAAAAAAAAACTTACAGCAAATGTGTTAACAGCAGTTTTACTTTTCTGTTTTACTATATAAAAACTCCTATAAATTGTAATGAACTTCATTTCAAAATAAACGCATAGTTTCAGATCACGTCTTCTCAAGAAATTAGAAATTAAATCTCTCTGGTCAGGATCTGTAAAAATCGTTATTTATAAAATGACGCCAAACTGCAAATTTGGTTATTTACTTAAACAACTTGAAGCCGTCATGTAAAAACTCGCACAGTACTGAAATCTGAAACTAATTAGGCCTAAAAAAATTAAACTTTTTTCTGATTTGTAATATTGTTCTCACATGTCTCTCATTCAAACAAGGTACATATCTAAAAATAATAATAATAAACCATTTTTTACATATCTCTGATTTTAAATTCATAATGAAGAAAATATAATAAACCAGACAAAAGTATGAGCAATCAGTCGGGAATTTTCTGACATAAAAAGTAAGTAAACTAATCTATTTGAGTGACTGACCAAACTGAGGGTTAAATTAGAAACGCAGCGATTCCCAAATAAGTAAATAAATGCAGATTAGAGTGCATTCAGGACAAGCAATTAAATATCCTTCAATGTGTTCGCTAGAAAATATCTTCAAAAACTATTTATTATTCGTTGGAAAACACTACTGATGAGTAAATTATTTATACAACGATTCATTAAGTGTTCTATTTTAAAACATTTTTAAACACGGTAGTATATATTTCATAGTTTTAAACACAGTAGTATGTAGTTCATAGTTTTAAACACAGTAGTATATAGTTCATAGTTTTAAACACAGTAGTATATAGTTCATAATTTTATAATTTTCAAGATGTTGAAGTAACTTAAGTGCCTGCTTTTTATTTATTTTTTATTTTTCAAGAGGATTGTTTGTTTTGGAATTTCGCACAAAGCTACTCGAGAGCTATCTGTGTTAGCCGTCCCTAATTTAGTAGTAAGACCAAAGGGAAGGCAGATAGTCATCACCACCCACCGCCAACTCTTGGGCTGCTCTTTTACCAACGAATAGTGGGATTGACGGTCACATTATAACACCCCCACGGCTGGAAGGGCGACCATGTTTGGCGCGAACCCGCGACCCTCAGATTACGAAGCGCACGTCTTAACGCGCTAGGCCATACCAAACCCTTTTCAAGAGAAAAAAAATCCAGTTAATTTTTTTGTTTTTGTTGAAAAATATACAATGATATAATTTTGTTTTATTGTTGTTTTATTGTTTTTTATTTTTAGAAAGCAAAAGAAGATTTGAGGAGAAGAAGAAGCAAATCTCAGTTTTTTGGAGTGATCCAAGAAATCCAGAACGTGTAAGCCTTAAAGCTAAATCAACATTCAAACTTCTAGTTAAAAATAATACAATTAAAAAACGTTTTAACTGAAGATATAATTATAGAGAAACGTACGGAAATTCATCCACAAATCAAATTTGTTAATTATTCAATTGTGTTTTGGAAATGTGTTCCACTGTATTGTATCTTGTTACAGGTTTTTACTTTTTAAAGTCATGTAAGATATATACTTTTTAAGTGTACCAAGGTAAGTATTATGATGAATTATTATACAAAGGTTGAGTGCGTTATAAGAAAAATATGTTGGAGTCTCACTACATCATTAAAATTCATATCAACACATCCAGGCATGCTCTGTTTAGCCACTGTGCATCTTGACAATAGATATGCAATTTAGTTTCCATTGCAAAATACCCCACATTAAGATGTCATGCTGGCTTTCCATAACTTGTATATCGTACAATCGCAATTCTCCAACTGTTTGAGCTACGTAATTTTTTTTAAACGGAATATTTAGTGGAAGCAGTTTATGTCATTTTTTTCAGAAACAGATCCTTCTCCATAATTTTCTATTCTGTTTCCTGAGACGCATATGCGGTTTTTGCGATTAACTTTTATGTTCTGGATTCTCATATATTACCATTTGGTTATAATGATTAACATATGGCTTGATCCATATTTATTTGTTTTCTGATGCTGTCAAGCACAGAGGATACCTCAATATCCAAATTCTAAATCCTCAAACTGAACACATCTTTATGTTTTACTTCGGAATGGATCGTTACACACTCTTCCAAAAAAACAATTAATTAAATAATTGACATTATTTAATGTCAACATGTAGTTATGATACATTTCATTTAACCGGGGGTTTAAGTCAGCTGTGACTGGCTAATTTTCACAATTAAAATCAGTTTCAGGTAAAGCACTTCTCGTTCCGTAGTGTACTGTAGCATGAAATATAAGCTCGCACTAGTTTTAAGTAAAGCCATCTATTGAATTGACCGGTGTTAAATGATATTTATTTTTTCTTAAAAGGATAGTAATGTATCTTATATCTATTTAATTCTTCTTTGGAAAATGTTCCACACCTTTTGCTTGACCCTTATCCTTCCCTCCCTCTAAAAAACACACAAATAATTCAGTAAAGTTAGTGTGGTTTGGTTTCTTTTGAATTTCGCGCAAAGCTACTAGAGGGCTATCTGCGCTATCCGTCCCTAATTTAGCAGTGTAAGACTAGAGGGAAGGCAGCTAATCATCACTACCTATCACCAACTCTTGGCCTTCTCTTTTATCAACGAATAGTGGGATTGGCTATGACATTATAACGCCTTCACGACTGAAGAGGCGAACTTGTTTGGTGTGACGGGGATTCGAAACCGCGACCCTCGAATTAGGAGTCGAATGCCTTAATGACCTGGCCATGTCGGGCGAAGTTAGGGTGTGTTTTGGTTGGTAGTTGTTGATTTTGTTTTGTTTTTTACCCTACGATTCTAGAAAAAAAATATTTATTATAATTTTCGCAAGTTGAGTAAAACGTAGCCAAAGTTCTAAAACCTGAGACCCAAATTTCTACAAACACAACTTCAAACTTTTAACTCAATTTATAACCTTGATAACAATGAGTCAAGAAAGAGAACGAGAAAGGAAAACTAAGTTGTTATGTTTGTCTTCCTAATAATCCCGCACTTGCAGACTCTCTGATTAATTATAACTTCCCAAGATTCAAGTAATATCCCATCTCAAACTTTAGGCCCTTTACATTCTTTATTAGTCTTCAAATATATTTTATTTCACGTTTTTATTTGCTGCCGGGTGACGAGCTTTCAGTTTAAAGTGAGGCGATTACTGACTATTAAAAAAACAGTTAATGAACTTAATTTCGTAAGCTGAATATTAAATTATAATAAGGCCCTGTAGTCATAATTGTCGTATTATTTTGTTACTATTTCATTAAAATAATTAATACCGAAGAAAAAAGAAGTTAAGACAGACGTTGGCCAGCTATTTGGCACATCAATTTTTCATCAGTTGAGATTTATGTCTATTTTTTTCTGCAGTGACAAAGTGAGCAGGTTTACAACAACCGTACATATACGTTTTGAAAAACCATGCCATATGTCAGTAGAAATATGTGTGTGTTTTGTTATAGCAAAGCCACATCAAGCTATCTGCTGAGTCCACCTTGGAGACTTGAACCCCCTGATTTTAGCGGTGTAAATCCATAGAATTACCGTTGTACCAGCAGGGGACCGGTAGAAAAATAACAATGCAGTGTACTAGTACGGTCTAAAGGGCGTCCATATCTCATCTATGAAGAAATTAAAACAGAAGTTTGCTCAAGTTAGGTAGCCAAGTGAACAAAAACAGCACAATATCGAATTATATGGTACTCCTTTTGGAGTCCAGAAAAAGAAAATTCGCTTTGTTTTTTTATCCATAATATTTTAAATTTAAAAGCAGAAACAAACAATAATATGAGATGAAAGTCATAAGAATTAAATGTTATCATTTTGTTTGTTCATTGGCCTGGCATGGCCGAGCGCGTTAAAGCGTGCACTCGTAATCCGAGGGTCGCGGGTTCGCGCCCGCGTCGAGCTAAACATGCTCGCCCTCCCAGCCGTGGGGGTGTATAATGTGACGGTCAATCCCACTATTCGTTGGTAAAAGAGTAGCCCAAGAGTTGGCGGTGGGTGGTGATGACTAGCTGCCTTCCCTCTAGTCTTACACTGCTAAATTAGGGACGGCTAGCACAGATAGCCCTCGAGTAGCTTTGTGCGAATTTCCAAAACAGACAAAACAGACAGTTTGTTCATTAATAAGTATAAAGCTACATCATGGTCTATTTGTGCTATGCGCACCACATTTATCGAAATCTGATTTTTAACGTTGTAAGGCTACAGACTTACTGCTGAGACACTGGGGCCTTCATGATTATCATTAAAATCAGTTAAAATTATTACAGAATATACACACAAAGCATGAACTATCATAAATACCTATTCTTTGTGTTAACTCATTGCATTTTCACAGCATATCTTAATATACGATACAAGTGACATGTTACTTGAAGTCACTAGAAATTTAAATTTGGGGGGAAATAAATCTTATGAACAAAAATATATTTTTATTTCAGAAAAAAAGTTTTTCATTTGTTCCAATGTTGTTGCTTTTTGGGTTTTTTTTTCCAATGTCATAATCGAGAAAACATTATTTCTAACATCTAACGATGTTTAAGATGATCGTGACAAAGTGATAAAACCTGAAGGCCTTCATTAGGGATTGGTCCTGGCATAGCCTGGTGGTTAAGGCGTTCGATTCGTAGTTTTAGGGTTGCGGATTCGAATCGCCGTCGCACCAAACATGCTCGCCCTTTCAGCCGTGGAGGCGTTATAATGTGACGGTCAATCCCACTATTCGTTGGTAAAGGAGTAGCCCAGGAGTTGGCGATGAGTGATGATGACTAGCTGCCTTCCCTCTAGTCTTACATTGCAAAATTAAGGATAGCTAGCGCAGACATCCCTCGTGTTGTATTCAGAAACCCAACCATTCAACGAAGATATAAGATAAATTTACTTTCATAACTTTCTTACAGCTTATAATGTGCACATTTGTTATAACCCTTATAACCTCATTTGCTTTTGCTTACATGACTTAGAACTATTATGCATATTGAAATACTACTAACGGTTAATGAGGTTTAGATAAAATAAAAGTTGTTCAAAATATGCTAAGCGTCAAAATAAAGGTGTACAAGAACTAATACAAGTGTTTGTTTTGGTAAAATTTTCTACAAACATTCTCCACCTTTTTTTTCTTTAATTCTATTCATTGCTCTTCAGTAATTTTTAAGTCTGGTATTTCTTTCTCTAACCTTTACTTGCACTGAACACCACGGATTTGTGTGTGTTATTCTTAGAGCAAAGCCACATCAGGGTATCTTCTGAGCCCACCGAGGGGAATCGAACACTAATTTTAGCGTTGTAAATCCGGAGACATACCGCTGTATTAGCGGGGGGCCCACGGATTGGTTAGATTGTTTGTTTCTTTGAATTTCGAGTAAAGATACTCAAGTGCTATCTGTGCTGGCCCTCTCTAATTTAGCAGTGTAAGACTAGAGGGAAGGCATCTGGTCATCACCATCTACCGCCAACTGTTGGGCTACTCTTTTACCAGCGAGTAGTGGAATTGATCGTCACATTATAATGCCCCCACGGCTGGGCGGGCGAGCATGTTTGGTGTGGCGGGGAGTCGAACCCGGGACCCTGAGATTACGAGTCGAACGCCTTAACCCACTGGCCAAATCGGGCCGATTGGTTAAAATACCTTTCTAAGCTTTATTCTCACTATTGTGGTTCTCTCTCCACACAGAGTCCACCAAGAACAAGAACTACGAATGTTAACCTCAGCAGGTAACCTTGCCACCTCAAGAACCAAGAACATTCCTAGAGGTTTAAAATCTCTCGATGAATATCTTCTTCATCACAGAAAGGAAGTTGTGAGAGCACAAGCATTCTCAAATCTACGTAAAAAAGCATTATCTCAAGACAGCAGCACTGCAATGGGTCATACTATTCCTCAACAAGAACGATTGTTGATGGGTCCAAGAAGGTTAACACATTCACTTCCTTCTGTGTCTGTGCCACAGCCATCAGACAACAATATAATGTCTTCCAGTTCTTCGGGAACTTCTACTTCTACATTTCCTCCCCTGCCTCATCTCAATGATCATGTCTTTAGTTTTAGCCTCAATGACCTTTCATCAGTCGGTTCTAGGGGTTCCCAACAAAGAAAAGTAGCAGGCAGATGCAGTAAAATATCTTGTTCTTTCTCTGATCTCAGAACTTTGAAGAGTAAACAGAGGCTAAATGACTTAGATGCTGCAGATCTGAAAAATCATCATACCTACAGGAACTTAAATTTGAATATTTCTAGTACTGGAAAGTACAGACCCCCTCTTTTACTCCAGTATTCCATAGATGACCACCAACTTAGTTCTATGCCCAAGGATGAAATTATACGCAGATGGCGAACCACAGAGCGGCAGATGTTAAACAGACTCAGAGACGTCCTCAAACAGAAAGCAGAGTTAGAAGAAAAACTTTCACTTCTTCAGAAGACTCTTCTACGACCACCATGAAGAAAGGAATCACATGATTGGTGAAACGTTTCCGTTAAAAGCACTTGATTGGGCTAAATAGGATATGAGGGTCATCTGTTCAGTACAGTTTTTGACAGTTTTAACCTGAAGTCAAAAGCAACGATAATCTAAGGTAGTCCTCTGAAATACGTGTTTCGGATAGGCCATATAGATTATAAATTTATTGGAACTTGAAATGCTGTCATTGAGGACCAAAGTAGATATACTTTCATAGTAAATAATTTGGTACATTTGCCGAGGAGACTTCCTATTTACTGATGTTATAATGTTTAGAGAATTAATTTTCTTTTGGGTTTAGTTTTGTCAAAGAAAGAATAAATTTAAGTGCATCTGCTTAGGTTCTATTTCAACATATATTCAATTTATTCCTTATTGGAGGAAAATTGACAGAGGAGTTTTCAAATTATTAGGCAATCTTTAATATCAAAATCACTTTTACTGTTATAGTTTAATTGTTCAAAGATTAGATTTCAGTACCGGTAGGTTTTAATTGTGTTAAGCAATTGAAAATTGAAAGTAACTGAATTACAACTTGATGTAACCTAGTTTTATAAGCGTAGAAAGGCTTTCGTTTGTTTTTGTTTTTCAATGTGCATTTATCTTATGAGTCTAAAGAATCATAAAAAAACATTTTAGAACACTATAAAAATGACACTTATTTGCTACATAGCAACAAATTAAAGATGTTTCAAAGTGTAACAAAAATTCACAAATTTCTACAATACCATTGAAATTCGATTTTTCTTTCTCTATTGTTGTTTAACATTTTAATTGTTTGTTGTTGAAAGAAAAATTACACAAAAATCTTTCTATGCGTTGCCTACCCCGTGTATCAAAGATTAAATTCCTGACCTACGAGGGCTGTTCAAAAAATACGCGGACTGACGTCATTAAACGAAATGTACTTTATTTAGAAGTTACAGGTCTGGGACCTCTTCAAATTACTTTCCTCCCCAACGCACACACTTATCCCAACGGTGTTTTCACTTGTTGAAACAGTTCTGGTACGCTTCTTTTGTGATGTCCTCCAGCTCCTTCGTCGCATTTGCCTTAATCTCGGGAATCGTCTCAAATCTTCTTCCTTTCAAGGGTCTTTTGAGTTTGAGGAACAAGAAAAAATCGCAAGGAGCAAGGTCAGGTGAGTAGGGGGGTGGGGAAGAACAGTGATTGAGTGTTTGTCCAAAAACTTACGAGTTCTGAGGCACAAATTTCGCAGCAACGCGGTGCATCTTCAATTTTTTGGTTAAAATCTCGTAACAAGATCCAACTGAAATCCCACACTCTTCAGCAAGCTCCCTGACAGTCAGACGTCGATTTGCCCGCACCAGGGTGTTGATTTTGTCGACGTGGAAGGACGTCCGGGACGCTCATTATCTTCAATGGACCATCCTCAAAACGTTCATGTCACTTGAAAGATGCCGCACGCTTCATAGCAACATCACCGTAAGCCTTGTTAAGCATAGCAAAAGTTTCAGTCGCAGATTTTCCAAGTTTAACACAAAATTTCACAGCAAGTCGTTGCTCCTTCAGGTCATTCATTCTGAAATTCGCCAAACGAAATAATCGCACTTTACTTAAAACCGCGTAGCTAATACACAAAGATATCTACAATCGGGAAATGGCGTCGTAATCAGCTTATCTGTGCGAACCTAGCGACACCAAGTGGATTCGTCTGGAACCAACTGGAACCGCGCAATTCAAGTAGTTCGCGTATTTTTTGAACAGACCTCGCATAACTAATCAAACAGGAGATAATATACAATTTGTTAATCATTAATAAGGCGTTATTAAAGTATCTTCAGGCACAAAATTATTCGCGATTATGCCGAAACTGGTACAAATTACCATACAAAGTTAATCTTCATTACAAAATGCTCTTCCTGACATTTATTATTATCTTCACTTTAAATGAAATATAGGTTATTTTTAATGTCCTCAAAAAGTTAAAAATATTTTTAAATATGACACACCGATATATATATATGTATTTATAATTAACAACAAAGGCAAGATTAAAATTTTGAAAATAATTATAAAAAATTAAGATTTTTTCAACAAGCTTCAAAATTAGAAATCTTAAAAATGACAGATATTCTTTATATATATATATTTACAAGAGAGTCTCTCAATAGACTTTTGGTAACAGCGTTTGAGATATTAAAATTGTTGAAAGCAAGATCAGGTATTACCTTTCATCTCATCTATTTGTATAATATTTCTAGACAGCTTTTACCTCATTGTATCGTATTGGAATGTTTGAAGAAAACTTTTTTTCTTTTTAGTTATTTGCCACATATTTGATAAGTTACGTCTGAACGCAATTTTAGGCTTAGTGTCAATTTATATAAAAGGTTTTAGGTTGTGGTTAGTATCTGTACAAGTAGATAAATATTGTTTTAACATTAACTACCTGCTAGCTTCTCTTTAGCCCTAGATAATCATACACTAGACAGAAACTGTTTAGAAATGTTTGATGATAAATTTTGAGGGATCAATGTGTTTAAACACTCAGAATGGCAATGTTCTGGTCTAAACTATGCACTTATAAGACAAGAATGCAATTTAACTAAGCAAGCCAAATGTTCCCTTACGTTAGGATTACGTGGCTACTGCCTTGTCGCTCCTTATTCTGTTGTTTCATTCTTATTTAGCTAGCATTATCTTAATACACAGTACTTTATATGTGGCCTAGATACCATAACAAAGTTAGACACGAAAATATAATTGCTTAATAAAGAGTTATTATCTATCTTCTGTATTTAATTTAATTCATTAAAACTAGCGTCCTCTATTGATTATATTGGAAGTTTTACATTCGCGATTTCGTGTGATATTAACAACTTCTTTTAAAAAAAAAAGTAACTATTTACATCATAATCTAGAAAGGTTACGTTTTTTTCTGAACTCGATAAACTTAATTTTTTATTATATTTGTTCCTTACAATTATTGTTTTGATTAATGTAACTTAACCCTAAACAATAATGTTCTTCAAGATAAATAAAAAATCTCAGAATTTGGATCATAAAATATAAGCAAGTAATTTGAATAACCTTCAACACATAACGAAGTATCGAAAAGCAGATTATTTTAACTTCTCATAAAATGGTATTTTATTTAGAAGTTTTATTTTAACCATCAACCGTTTCTTTTTATAGAAGTGGCTAAGCACCATTCTTTAACTTTAAGCTGTCTTCTTGTCGTTACTTCAAGAAACTTTTAATATGTAGTTCTACATGGACTTCCTTGAAACTATAAGTACCAAACCACGTACATCATTTTCTTATATAATAGAAACTCCAAATATTATTAGTTTAATAATAAATTATTAATAAGAGTTTATACATATATAATTTTCAGTCATAGACTTAAGTAATAACAGTGAAATTATAAATTATTTTCACTTTGCTTTTAAAAACTGTATGCAGTTAACTATTAATTTGAAATGAAAAACTAAATTTTAACTCGTTTACGTTTGAAACAAATGATAAAACCTTAAGTTAGCATACAAACCTTTATAAAGCCCTATAGATCATAAAGTTTATTAACATGTTGCACTATAAAAAATTAACTGAAATTCAAATTAGATTTATATAAGGCAACTGCAACAGTGACTTAAGTTCTTTATTTGGATCAATGCAAAACCCCAAGTAATCGTTTACTTTTTATTGTAAGACCGTTAACAATTATTTGGAGTTCGAATAAATAAAACAGATTTCATCTTGAAATTTGTTGAAAACTAGTAACAAAAACAAGTTCAAATGAGGAAGGTGACCAATGCTGGACTCAGGTAATGCTAGACCCCAAACAACAATTAGATCACGTAATCCATTGATGCGTTTGCGCCCTAGTAATAATTTTCAGTCAAACTCAAATGAAGTAAAAAACAAACAAACCTATTTTAAGGGGCTAACGATTTTTATAGTATTTTAGATTAGCACATGGTCCCATGTTGTCAATAAAAATATAAATAACTTTAAAACTGTTAATGAATATACTTGAAGATAGATGACAGCACGTGGTATTTTAAAACAAAAGCGTAAATTTGGGAAAACCATAGTTCGAGGTATCAAAAATTGTGTGAAAATATTCTTTCTTTAAAATTCCAAACTTTCTTTTGAAGCCACTAGCTTCACACTAGTGAAGTGCTAGAAAATGAGGTACCTTAAAAACTTCTTTTATTATTCAAACATCTTCAGAAAGTGACTAAAACACAGATATGATTACACACTTTGTGCGATAGGAAATACTTTATTTTCAAACATAACTCACAAAACTACACGCGATCATTTTCATAACTATCTTAATTACCTGACTTCAAACTTCGCGCTCTTGGATATAAAATATACGTAATTGGTCCTGGAAAACGAAAAAGTATGGCTTTTTTTAATCCTCCTGTTCACATACTTTGGTTTGATAATTTGAGTCTGACTAGCCATAACATTTACTTCCAGAATATATCAAGTCATAGTTTGACATCTTAGTTTGGGTGCACGCGAAACTAGTATAAAGGTAAAGCTAAAAACTGTACATAAAACCAAGCATGACAATTTTCTCTTATTTCTTAAACACACACGCAAGCATACACTCAATCACTCAGTACATGGTGGACGTAGATTTAACTTTTTGCTTAAAGTTAGTAAAGAACTAACTACCAAAAAAAAAAATTCTAGGTCTTCAACACTAGGTACAAGAATTGTTAATGTTCCATGAAACGACTGACATGTAAGCAGTTTGTGACAATATCTCGTATGTACACTGAAAATAATAAGAACATCAATGGCAACTTTCCAACTCTTTATTATTAGATATTGTTAGTTGCGAGAACATACTTCCACGACAGCCTTCCAGCAAAACATTTATTTGTTTGTAATTAAGCACAAAGCTACACAAATGGCTCTTTGTGCTCTAACAACAAAAGTATCGAAACCAGGTTTCTAGCGTTGGAAGTCCGCAGACATATCGCCATGCCACTTAATCTCGTAATCTGATGACAAGCGCCTTCCCTCTAGTCTTACACTACTAAATTAGGGACGGCTAGCACAGATAGCCCTCGAGTAGCTTTGTGTGAAATTCCAAAACAAACAAACTAACTTACAACTATTCGTTCCACCTCTTCAGCATATACAAAATAGACTTTCAAATTCCAGTGTCTTTGTTTTTAAATCTTCACCTTTAACTTGCTGTTTTCTGTTTGTTTACTCGTAGTTAGGCACAAAACTTCACAGGGGGCTGTCATTGCTGCGTCTACCACGGGTATCCAAACCAATTTCCTAGCGTTGTAAGTCCATAAACTTACTGCTGTGTCACTAGCGAGCTTTATGATGAGAACCCAAGTTGTTTAACAATGATGTTTTAAGAGTTTATTCATATGGTACCATTACATAGACCGAAAAAACAACAACTAGCAAAGTTGTGAAATTTAATTCAGTGTTAGGTTTGACATATTTTATAATAATAAACAAGTGTTAATTGTCTTAACACAACATGATTGCAAGGAGTAAGTAAATTAAATCTTCACAAATGCTATGATATCGTAATATGTAACAATGTTTTGTTGCTAATGAGTAAAACGTCAGTGAAAATAGTTTGTTGTTGCTATACGAAGCATAACACTAATTCTTTATCTCCATCGTTTAGCATTACTGTTATTATTAATTTTGAAAGTAATGGAGTATTTGCCCTGAAAAACAATTGACTTTTGTGCAGCCATTTGTCGCTAAAAATGTATCCCATTCTCGGTTTTTACATAAATACAACACAAGCATCTGCTATTGGTTTTTTATTAAGGTGTTTTTATCGCAAAAGTACATAATGGATTATCTGCGCCTTGTTCTGAACGTGGGTTTAAACCCGGTATTTTATCGGCATTGTAAGTCCGTAAATTCATCGTTGACACACCGACTTGTTGTTGTTTTTATTTTTAGCACAAAGCCAAGTAATGGGCCAGTTGTACACAACAATCGAACCGTGTGCTTTAGTATTATACGTCCATAAACTTGTCGCACATCCATCGGGCAAGCAGTTAGAACGTTTGCATTACCTAATTAAATCTTGCAAGAACATAATATTTTTATAATATGGTTTGTTGTTAAGTACAAAGCTACACAGTGGGCCTGCTGTGCTCTGCTCATAGCACGTGGCAAACCACAATTTTAACGTTTAATTCCTCATACTTCCCGTTAGGGCACCGCGAGACTTTTAAAATTGGAAATCACTTCTTGTATTCTTCACTGTAAATCTCTACTATAATTGATATAGATCTACTTTGCTTGTACTGTCCAGTTTTGGTAAAAACTTTAACGAGTAATTATTTGTCCAGTTTACTCTTTTATCGATTGATGTAAAAAAAATTAGACATCTTATCGCCGAAGTCTTCTACGGTCGTTAATCAAACTGTTTAAAGAAAACAAAAACCTCAGGCGTACAGAACACCCAGAAGTGTATATATATATAACACAATGTTTATTTCGTGATAATAATTTTCACTCCTGATAACATAGTGCACTTGAGGATACATTCGTCGATTTAACTAATCGGATTTTAACGTCAAAACAAAATGACGTTATAAAAATAAAATTTTGAGATAACGTAGAATCTTTCTTTTCTTCTCGTATGCTTTAGTGAAGTTGGGCAATTAGAAAAAAATAAAATTTGCAGCTGTAGATCAGATTTCTCGTTTATGTTATATCATTATTTGTGCCAAAATTAAAAGAAACAGGCAAATATTCTAATATTAGTTTATCCAACACTGATTTTTTTTAATGACATCTTGGATCGATTTTGATCTTAATTGTAAATGAGCAGTACCACTATCGTCCGCTGAACTGTGAAACATTTTAAGTCAAGGCCCATTTAATATTTTATAAACGAACCTCTTTTTGTCATAATATATGTATGTGTCTTGGTTTATTTACAAAGATTCTCCATTTTATTAAATTTATAAATGAAAACGATGTGATTACTCTCAACAACTATTTCAATATATTAGCTTTCTTAAAGTAAAAGTCTAGTTGGGATATATCTACACACGTAGGACCATCCTTAGCTCTTAGACAGTTTTGTATTGTTTTAAATTTTGTCATTACCTACAACCACTCCAATAAGTTCGTGCTACTACTGATGTTTCCATACGTAAACTGTTACCAAGCCAGATCTATTCCTCTTGGAAGATCTACAATAGACTGCAAATAACCGGAAGTAAGAAGTGTATGGAAACGTAAGACAAGGCACAGACAAACATAGAGACAACTTCCGGTAACGAGTACATTGTGGTTGTGACTGCCAAATTCTTCTCTCGGTCTTTTCTTTATGGCCAACGTAAGCCAAAATCTAGAAAGTTGAAAGATTTAGACAGATTAAATTTTAAACGTTCGACACTTTCCCATCTTGACCAGTTACGTACGAAGTAATGAATGGAGATGATGACGTAACAGGTTTTGAATGTTGTACCCCGAGCTTAGATTGCAGATATCCTGGCAAACAATCTCTCCCGGAGCTGAAGCCATGTTTAGAATTGAGACCGACTCTGTGTGGAGGTTGCGCACTGTTTTGGCCAGGCACATTACCAAGGGTACTGCTTAAATTGGTAGAACCTGTGTTGTTACTAGGGCCTGTGCTACTGTGTTGACTCCCATTGTGAGTACTGGCTGAATGGGCTAGGCTAAGTGTCCGAGCATGCATTGCCTGCCACGAACACAACCGTCCGTGGAGCTCACGAAAGAATGGTCTACGTGTAGGAATCTCGTGCCAACATTCTACCATCATGGCGTACATATGTGGAGGACAAAGTTCTGGACAGGGTAGGAGCTGTCTTGAGCGAATCATATCGATTACTTCTTGATTATTGTAACCATAGTAAGGTTGAAGACCAAAACTAAACACCTCCCACATCACAACTCCAAAGGACCAGACATCACATTCAGTTGAAAACTTTCCATAGAGGATGGATTCCGGAGACATCCATCGTATAGGAAGTAATGACTTTGACTGAATTCGGTAATAATCTGAAGAATAGATGTCTCGAAAACGGCCAAAATCTGAAATTTTGACTGTTAGACTTTCGTCAATAAGACAATTGCGAGTGGCTAAATCCCGGTGAACATAATGATGTCCGGAGAGGAACTCCATCCCACACGCCACTTGGCGCATAATGTTAAATAAGTCGGGAAGTTCCAAAGTTTGTTGGGTATTTTCCTCTCCGCTTATAGAAGGGTCAACGTGGGGAGAACGTGCGATCAAATATTCACGCAAGTCACTTCCAGACATGTATTCAGTCATCAAACAAAGTGGCTCTTCTTGGAAACAGACTCCCACTAAACAAACAATATTGGGATGGTGAAGTCCTGATATTATTTCGGCGTCTTGCCAGAAGTCTTGCCGCATTTTAAAACTTTCATTTTCTTTAAGAGTCTTAATAGTCACAGCAGTAGAAGATCCAGGGCCATGAATCCCTAACAGTTCGCCTCTGTAGACCTTCCCAAAAGCTCCTTCTCCTAATTGTTGGAGAAAACGAACAGAACTCAATGGAATCTCTGGAACTTTAAGCTTAGGCTTTGGCAGCAACGCGTTCATTTCCACCCTCTGGTTAGAGTCTAATTGGCTCATAGGCCGAGTCCCAGCCACCACATTCGAAAGCTTCTTAGGTGTCTGTGGAGGCTTGGAACGTCTTTTCATACACCATACTCCAACGGTTAAGCCTAATAATACCACAATTGCTATTGTGGGTAGCAAGATGTATAACCATGTGTAATCAACTGAAAAAAAGAAAAACAATAAGATGATACAAGCGAATGAAAACAGAAAATATTGAAATATTTTAATATATGTTGACAGAAACAATTATTTTCACAATGTATAGCAAAAAATAATGTAATTATAAATGTTACTTAAAATATCACTGAAGTCAAAGTAACAAAACAGTTATTTAGCACCATTAATCGGATTGTGGTTTACAGTTTATAACAAAATTAACTAAGTGACTGAAAAAGAGAATAAAATGTATTTTTTTATAAATGTGAGCATATTATTGCTTCCCTCCAAACAAGATAAAATGTTTATTTGTGAATGTTGCACCGTTATATGTATTACACTGAAAGGTTTTCCAGCTTAAATTTGTCAAAACACACGTGGAATTATGATATTCACGATAAAAGTGAGAAATAACGCTACAATATATAGAAACATCAAGAATCATTTTGCATTTATGATTTCAAAATAGTTATAGCAAGTATAGTGTTTTTAAAAGTTAAACAAAGTGGGAGAAATAATAAAAATAGATTTACCTTTCACTGCTGCATTTGAAAACTTTCCTTTTCTTTAAGATACATAACAGTAGGTCACATGACAGTTTTACAGGTTATTTAGTTATTCAAATATAACTATCTTTCATTTACTGAAGTAATTTTATAAAGGCGCTTAAGAAAAGTTTTTCTTACGCCAAAATCTGTTATTTTTATATCTTTTACTGAAAGATAATGTTTTGTTTTGAATTTCGCGCAAAGCTACACGAGGGCTATCTGCGCTATCCGTCCCTAATTTAGCAATGCAAGACTAGAGGGAAGGCAGATAGTCATCTTCACCTACCGCGAATTGAGCTACTCTTTTACCAAAGAAAAGTGGGATTGAATGTAACATTACAACGCCTTCACGGCTGAATGAGCGAGCATGTTTGGTGTGGCAGGGATTCGAACCCGCGACTTCCGGATTACGAGCCGAGTCTCTTAACTATCTAACCATGCCGGGCCAATAAGTAAAGTGTATCGTAACTCTTGATATCAGATTTCTATCTGAGGCCTTCTTTGATTTGCACTCTTAACATTTTTTTTCTCCCATCTTCGTATAATTCGTCTTGAACACCTTTGTTTTTAAATCTAGCTACGCACTAAGAATGGAATTATGTAGATTTAAAACCAAAAGTTAAGTTATTTGAGGGAAGATAAAACATATTTCACTCGACAATATTATTTGATGTTACCTTTAACTAAATATCAACTGTCAAAGTACTATTACTATTAGCACTATTCGTCAACAAAATTAGGCCGTTAGGTTAGGTGGTTAAGAGAGTCGACTCGTAATTTGAGGATCGCGAGTTCGAATCCCAGTTACACCAAACATGCTCGCCCTTTCAGTCGTGGGAACGTTTTAATGTGACGGTCAATCCCACTATTCATTAGTAAAAGAGTAGCGCAAGAGGAGGCGATAGGTGGTGATGACTAGCTGCCTTTCCTCTAGTCTTACACTGCAAATTAGGGACGTCTAGCGCAGGTAGCCCTCATGTAGCTTTGTGCAAATTCAAAAGTAACCAAACCAATCAACAAAGTTCGTATTTAATAACAACTTCCAATATAAGGAATTCATAGAAAGTAAGTATAAGTTGCCAGTTTAAGAAGCAAAATTATTTCACTGTAGTAAATAAATGGGAGAACGAGGTTTAAATTACTTGTCTACTGTTCATTCTAATACCAAGAGATAACATTCTGTCTGGACATTTTATCCAGTGGGAGAAAGTGACACTATCCGTAGTCGCTGAAAACTGATACCGAGGGTTAAAGGTAAATACTTACCTGCTGGGTGGAACATTCTACTTTTATTGTTCTGAGCCACATAAACTAACAAATCGTTTAATATTTCTTAGCATTTAAAATAAATTGCAGAAACGAAATGTTTTAAACACAGTGATTATTCACGGTCTGAAGTTTAGACATTAAGAAAAAAGGAAGGTATCATACACAGAATTAAGCCAAAATTCAGTTGTTAATATTCACTGTGTGCAGGCCCTCCAGTGGCTCAGCGGTATGTCTGCGGACTTACAACGCTAAAAACCGGGTTTCGACACCCGTGGTGGACAAAGCACAGGTAGCCCATTATGTTGCTTTGTGCTTAATTCAAAACAACAATATGAGTGGACAAAATGAAAAACAAGCTAATAATATCAATAATATCCTCAATTATTTTAGTATCGGCAAGAAGAACTAGTACAAGTATTTCATGTTGGCCTGGCATGACCAGGTTGCTAAGGTACTCGATTCGTAGTTTGAGGGTCGCGACTTCGAATCCATGTCACACCAAACATGCTCGCCCTTTTAGCTGTTGGGGCGTTATAATGTGACAGTTATTCCCACTATTCATTGGTAAAAGTGTAGCGCAAGGGTTGGCGGTGAGTGGTGATGAATAGCTACCTTCCCTCTAGTCTTGCACTGCTAAATTAGGAACAGCTAGCGCAGATAGCCCTCGTGTAGCTTTGCGCGAAATTCAAGGATAAACCAATTTTTTGTTTGTTCGTAATGTTATTAGTTTGAAGAAAAAGAACCGAGTTAAAAGTTATTGATTTAAAGATAAAAAAGATAAAAGATATTTTAAGAATCCTCTATTCAAGCAACTTCAACTTGTATTGAGCTACTCATTAATAGAATAGTTTCATTACAACGCCTTGTGTTTATTTCCCAGTTGGCGTCCATCACAGCAGTGCTTGCGCTAAGTATTTCTCTTCAGCCCCCCCTTGAAAAGAAAAGTACGTAGACCAATTATTTACATATTACGACTAGTGATGTCTGCAGTTAAACATATTTTCAAAGAAAATTCGCACCAATAATCTCACACTACAACCTCATTAAAAACCTTTTTCCGATATCAGAAAATTAGTTTCTCGGGGGGGTTTGGCATTAGTTCTTAATTAAGACTATAGAAACAGGAACTTCAGCTGCCATCTTTCGCGCTTCGCCTTCTTCATTATAAATAAAGCCAAGATTAACTAAGGTATCGATGTCGGCACACTAAAAACCACACTTTTCATAAGGATGTTCTCTAGT
Organism: Carcinoscorpius rotundicauda; assembly: GCA_011833715.1. Taxonomy (NCBI): domain Eukaryota; kingdom Metazoa; phylum Arthropoda; class Merostomata; order Xiphosura; family Limulidae; genus Carcinoscorpius; species Carcinoscorpius rotundicauda. Next base: position 109,959,548 of record CM022393.1, read on the forward strand.
TCTCAGCTTAGTGATGTCATGATAGTCTGATGTAACCGACTTTAAGTGGAATGAGAAAGTTAGTTAGAAACACAAACATGCTTCTAATTGACTGACTATTTTAAATACCTTGTTCAAATTTTAGTTCATATATTAGAGTTTGAAATGTTTCCTTTATTGTGTATTTGTTAAATTTTATTTGTAGTTAAGCGCAAAGCTAAATAATGGGCTATCTATGTTCTGTCCGCAATGAGTATTGAAACCCGATTTCTGGAGTTTTAAGTTTGGAGACATATCGCTGTTCTACTAGTGGCCTCCTTTACTAAGGTTTAGCTTCTTAAAGTTAACTCGGCTATTTTACAAGTTATTTAGTTATTCAAATATATCAGTTCTCATGTTTCATTTTCTTAATTAATTTTATCCGGGCGCTTAAGGAAAGTAATTCGATGTAAAAACGAAACCAAAGAAGTGAGCAACAAACAATAATAAACAACTACTAATAAAAACTAATGATATCTTATATATTAAGGACTTGTTCATATTACAGACCAAGATGACTTTCTGTGGTCATTCACTCGTTCTGTACCACACGAAACCGATCAAACATTTCACAAAATAATTTTGAGGTTTTTTAGCAACTTATTTAAGTACTTTCACGAGAAATTAACATTTCACGAGTTTTCCGCAAGTACAATGTTGTCAATTTTATAAGCACCTACGTAACTGAAATATACTGCTTTTGACAAATAAATTAATGCTTTTCTCTTTTTAAAAAATGTCACCGAATGAACGGAAAATATTTGAGTGTTAAGCTGAAAAATTTCTCGTGGTTTGAACTCACTTAAAAGGATCACGTGCACACTTCTCAAGCATTCTCTTACGCCGACATCAGTTACTTTAAGGCTTTCACTGCAACGTTTATAGGTGAAGAACTCTTCAAGTGCCAAGTTCATTTTTAGACTGGCAATAAAAATAAAACAAGAAAAGACACATGTTTTAATATTTCATTACTCGTGTGAAACTTGAAACCGGTTCCCTTTGAAAAGTTTCATGACGGGGCAATTCATAATAGTGCAAAATTTCAAACTCAAATTGCAATGCTTTAAAGAGGGTCATATATCCATATACCAGCGGTTGTGAAGGAACTAAGAATTCGTTGGCAGCTGTGTGTGTGTGTGTAGATATTTATTTTTAAGTTAAGTCCAAAATTCTTAACGATCACTTCAGTGCCCACCACACTTGAGTGAAGAAAATACTATTATATTAAGAAATCTTAAAGTTCACGTGATAACCAACCACAATTGGATTAAGTAGTTCTTAATACGATCTTATTAAGAGCTCCTAAAAACCACATGATTGTTAACCACACTTGTTTTATGAAGTTTCTTTACATTAACACCTACAAGGGACACATTTATCTTCAATTTGAATAAGTAAAATTACGTCAATCAAAAACTCTTACGAGGTTACGTAAGCACCTATCACATCTGGTTTAGGCAAGTATGGTACGTTTCAACCTAGCAGACACATGAACATTTTGTGTTCGTTACTTAAGGCTCATCTCCGAAAATTCCTGGAGTCTATTAACCATAATCATTTGCATCAGCAAATTTAAGTCATGAACTCAATGACCGTAAGACTTGGATTAAATACGTAAAACTGCTTTAAAATCATCAAGAAGACACGTAAGTACCTACCACATTTAGGTATATCACATAGTTCCTGATGGGTTTGCGATTCTTTTGTAAAACACCAAGGTTGGCTTTCTGTACTCCCGGGATTTCGGCAAAAATTATGACCACCGGTTAATTCTGGGTATTCAGAGGACTGGTAATAAACTTGCTGACTCCAGTGTTGACATGTTAGTCCAGAGGCGGTGTAAGACACTGTTCCTCTGTAGTCATCACCGGTTCCAATAAAGCAAGTGTGTTCTAAAATAAACAATAATGCTTATTGTAGGCACCTATCCGAGGTAAAAGAAAACATCTTTTTAAGAAATTGGTTGTGTTCTTTTTTTCCAATTAAGCTTGTTATAAAACTTTTCAAACATGGCTTCAACATAATAAACAAAACAAAGCCCCTTATTGTTTATGGTTATTTGAAACGTGTTCTTTTCCTTCACAGTGGTTATTTGCAAATAACATCGATATTACAGTTTCATTTTCCGAAATTGAAGCAATTACAAAATTAAAAGTCTATTATCTCAATTTCTTAAATACACGAGTAAATCCAAATAATACTTTTTCGGGTTTTTTTTGTTTAGACAAGAAGGTAATCGTGCAATGAGTCGGTTGAATTTCAATTCATGCGTTAATTTCTTTGAGAATATATTAAAACTAAAACGATAAATTGTTCTATATATGTTACAACTCAAGCCCTTTTTTGGATGGTCCATAAATGTAATGATACAAGACGAGCAGAGTGAATAATTAATAAAGAAAATCGAAAGTATGTCAGAAGAGTGAATAAACTTAAATAAAAGTTTGAAACAAATGAATTAATAGTTTCTTAGCATTGGTTCTCTAAAAGCAGGTAAAACTAATGTTACAACACCATTAAACAGTTGCCTGGCATGACCAAGCGCGTAAGGCGTGCGACTCGTAATCCGAGGGTCGCGGGTTCGCGCCCGCGTCGCGCTAAACATGCTCGCCCTCCCAGCCGTGAGGACGTATAATGTGTCGATCAATCCCACTATTCGTTGGTAAAAGAGTAGTCCAAGAGTTGGCGGTGGTTGGTGATGACTAGCTGCCTTCCCTCTAGTCTTACACTGCTAAATTAGGGACGACTAGCACAGATAGCCCTCTAGTAGCTTTGTGCAATATTAAAAAACAAACAAATTAAACAGTTGTAACCACCGATTTAAAACAAGTTAAAAGTTGAAAAATCAAGTTGAAAGTTTCATGTGTACGTGAGCCTAAAATCTGGCAAATATTTTTTTACAGTGCATTTCTCTCGCTGATGAGTCAGACTAACCGCTAGCGACATGTCTGCGGACTTACAACGCTAGAAATCAGGTTTCGATCGAGCCATAGTTGGCAGAGCACAGATAGCCCATTGTATAGATTTGTGCAAACGAATCAGACTAATTTATTTCAACTTTGAATAGCAACTTTATAACTAAAACACTAAGATACTCACAATTCCAAATCGATACGTTCTAATTAAACCCTCATTTTCTATTGAAATCATTTAACGTTAGCTTCTTTTACCATTTACCATCTAAAATGTAAATAACCAGTAATTCAGTCAACGTTCATAAAATAACATTTGGTAGATGTGGACTTGCATTCTCACAATTCATAGTATTTCACTTCACAGTAGCATATGGTCACCAAGAACAGAAGTCACAGCATAACACTGACTTGCATGCTTAAAATCATGATGTCAGAAAAGCTCCGAGCTATTTTTGACCATTCATTCTGCTGTAAGATCATATATTAGGGTTTAGTTTGGTTTGAATTTTGCGAAAAGCTACATGAAGGCCATCTGCACTAATTAATTTAACTGTGACAAATTAGAGGGAAAACAGCTAGTCAACACCATCCACCGACAACTCTTGGGTTACTCTTACCAACGTCACTTTACAACAATCACAGGGCTGAAAAGACGAGCATTCTTGGTGTGACGGGGATTCGAGCCCGTGACCCTTAGATTGCGAGTCGAACACCCTTACCACCAGTTCTTACACAAGAACTAATGTGACGTATCTTCCAAGAACTTCTCATACACGCTCAGTTGAAATGAAGTCAGATGATCGTAAATGCCTCTCCATTCTGTCAGTATTTTCTTCAAGGTATGTGCTGACTGGTTTAGCACAATGCAGACGAGCGTATCACGAACTGCCCTAGAATATGGTATTTCTGAGGGTCGCAAGATATGGTCCAGGTAATTGATATCATTTACAAGACGCGGAAGTATGGTGTGTTTGTCACCACAATATTGTTAAACGCGACACATTTTTGTGCAAGAAGATCCATTTCCAGATTTTCTCGAGACAAGCGTAAACTTGTTGCCAAGCTGCAAGGAGAAGCGTAACCAGGCAGTAATAGAGTTACTGGTGAGTTATGATCAACTGGATGCGTTCTTCGCAATGTTTCAGGCGAGATGTTTGGCTGTTTTGTATCTTACTAAGAGCGAAATACGTATTGCTTGGCATCCGGAATGCAAATCAGCGTTATTAAGTCTGTTTCTAACCACATGTACACTGACACGGCGTTCACTTGCGGCTGCAAACATCATTCAATTTTGAAGCCTGTGCACTACGAGTATACAATTGCAATAAACAGGAAGTGATCGTCGACTTGTATTGTGCAATGAGGTTCACCTTATTCATTTGTTGGAATAACGATATCATTCGTTAAGAAGCAGTTTCACATTCTGCTAATGACTCGTGGAGCCAATTTGCAACAGCCTGCTTGGCTAGCTATCTTCAATTTCTATGATGGCTTTACACATGAATAAAATACCTATGAAGTGTATCCATGATCCATGAATAATTTGTAGTACCTTACACTCTGTAATTCATTTCAAAGTGACGGCCTTGACGTAATTTCGTATACGACCAGTGTGTAACGTGCAGAATGAAACACCAATCATTTACATCTCAAGTCGTATTGTGCTTTATTTTAATAATCATGATATAAGGATGGTACCGTTATTATTTTATAACAACGGTTTTACCTATTGTAGCTATAATATTTAATATTCTGCTTATGTTTTAATTGTTTTGAGCAACGTATCGTCAAGACGTTATTTACGTAGATAACCAATGATTTATGCATGTATGCGAGATGGTTTATTTAAATGAATAAGTTAAACTCAATAAAATCAACCAATTTAAATAAACTCTAGAAAAATTAGAATTTCTAATAAGCTTAAGTTTCTCATATACACACACTTATGCATATATGAACATATATATGCATATATATGCACCTCGACATGGCCAGGTGGTACTCGACTCGAGATCCGAGGGTTGCGGTTTCGAATCCCCGTCACACCAAACATGCTCGTCCTTTTAGCCGTGGGGGTATTATAATGTGACGGTCGTTGGTAAAAGAGTAGTCCAAGAGTTGGCGGTGGGTGATGACAACCAGCTGCCTTTCCTCTGGTCTTACACTGCTAAATTAGGGACGGCTAGCGCAGATAGCCCTTGTATAGCTTTGCGCAAAATTAAAAACAATCCAAACGAACATATTGATTCTATTTTTCTCATGCGCCCACGTCTAATTTTGATTTCAAATATATATTTATACGCTTGGGTTTCACGTTATTTCGTCTTTTTCCTTTATTATACGCACACGGGCTATACGTGTTATAGTTTGATCTGACAATGACGATAAAAATTCGCAAAAGAAAACATTTCTCCATCTTCGAAACTATGTTTAGCATAGAAACGTACTGGTGAATAAGCTAAAATTACCTTTACCGAGGAAGAAGCGCGACAAACATTTTTAGTTCTTTCTACAATCGTAAACATACATTGCGCAGTTGTGCACGTTTACATCTTGAAGCTTGCTTACTTTTAATGAACTCGTTGATGCTGCTTTAGGAAGTGTTGCACTAATGACGTCATACACGAAACATTAACGAGAACTTCAACTTAAAGCTGCTGCATCTTTGCAACCAAGTCACGCAATCTGATGAAAGTATTTTAATCACACAAGGAAATTATTTCCATTACGCGGCAAAGAATGTTCACACTGCGACACACACGCAGGACGTTCACACTGCCATTTAATTCATTCGTTTCTTTACCAGCTTTTTCCGCTTCATTCTTTGTTATTCACATGAACCATATTGATTTTGAACATGAGAAAGACAAACTACAGTGTAGCGCTTCGTCGTAGTAAATAATAATTAATTAAATATTTATTAATTTTGTATTTGTTTAAAATTGTAACAAAATATGTGGTGTTTAGTGTCTTAAAATAACAGTAAGGTACTCTAATTAAAATAAAAAAATAACTTCTTTTGGTGAGGATAAGTCCCTTGAACTCGTATGTAAATTATTATTGGAGTATGTGATCTATTGGTGCCTTGTTCGCGCTGCAACTGTTATTGCATAAACACTGGTAGGTAGGGGAGAGAGATCTATACCCTGAAACCTATCGAGTTGTTTAGTTTCTTGTGTTGTTTTGATTGATATTATTAGGTTATTCAAAAAATAATGGCAGATTTTTTATCAAAATTTTATTCATTTATACGGATAAGAAACCTGTCTTTTTTACTTCATATATACCATTAAAAAACTAAATCTTTCTTCAATTCATTAATGCTTTTATTCTTTTCTGAAACTTTATTTCCATTATTTCAGACCATTACAATTAATGATGGAAAACAAAGTTGTGAATCATTTTTTTTGGCATGAATTCAAACTTGATCATAAAACGTCGCAAACAGATCACAATATCAACCAAGCATGGAACAAAGAAACCACCTCCGAACGTACAGTACAGAGTTGGTTCCAAACGTTTCGTAACGGAGATGAGAGTCCTGAATATAAGGATGCAGGGACGCCCTTCTGTTGTTGGAATCAAACAACTGAGAACATTAGTGGAAAGAAACCCGCGCCACGCTGTTCGAGAAATAGCACAAGAATTAGGTGTTGGCATTTCCGCAGTTTCTAACCATCTCGAGCAAATTGGAAATGTCAAAAAGCTCGACAAGTGTGCTCCACACGAACTCAGTAAAAATTAGAAAACAAATTGCCGTTTTGAATTGTGCTCTACACTAATTTTGTGCAACAGAAATGACCACCAAATGAAAAGTGGATCCTTTACGTTTGTTTGTTTTTGTTTTTTGAATTTCACACAAAGCTACTCGAGGGCTATCTGTGCTAGCCGTCACTAATTTAGTAGTGTAAGACTAGAAGGAAGGCAGCTAATCATCACCACCCACCGCCAACTCTTGGACTACTCTTTTACCAACGAATAGTGGGATTGACCACACATTATAACGCCCTCACGGCTGAAATGGCGAGCATGTTTGGCGCGACGGGGATGCGAACCCGCGACCCTCAAATTACGAGCCGAGTGTCTTATCCACCTTGCCATGCCCGGCCCAGGAAATATGGAAGATTTCAGTTCTTCGGAACTGAGCCTACACTCTGATGAGTGATGTGTTGTTGTGCTTACACCACTTTATCAATAAGATTCTTGAAAAACTTTAGATTAATAAGTAAAAGAATGGAATGAAAGATTGCGATTTTTTTCTTATAGGAAAGCCATATCTTGTTATCTACTGTGTCCACTAAGGGGAATCGAACCCCTAGTTTTAAGGTCGTACATCCGAAGACTTACCACTGTCTCACCAGGGGACTATGAGGAAAATTAACAATATTGTTGAGCCAAATTTTAAACCTAAATTCCATCACCTAATTTTTCTTCCCATGGTAGAGCTGCAATTCGAAGTTAAACTTCCTATTTGGAAACCACGAATGTTATCCACTAGTACAGATGTTATTTTATGGCTCACTATTTGAGCTTTGAAAAAGTGATATGCAAGTTAATTAGTAAACAAATAAATTACTATATAATATACTACTCATGATAAGTATTTCAATTCCTATCACAACTACTTTGCCTTCAGTACCAAAAATAATGATGTTTTGTTAAAATAACTATTGGCACTGAACACCTAAACCTTTGACTACTTACATGTTTACATTTATACTTTTAAAAATGAGTTAAAAATAAACAGTTTTTCACTTTATATGTTGGCTTAACGTCAATCTGAAATGCTACTAACTTAAAAAGAATTAAAAACTTACTCGGATTAATCTGTAGAGAGTCTGGGACACCCAAACGAACACAGTTTTGACTTTCCTTGGATCCGATTGGTGGCAGACCTTCACACACAGGAAGAATATTTTGTTGGCTAATTACTGGATGGCGCTTCGCATTGAAATACTCTAATCTACATATCTTATATTCTAGTGCTTCACACTCGTCCCGACAAACCTGTCGTGGTTTTGGGACGAGAGAGCTTTCATCACAAAGGGGGAAGGCAAAGTAGCAAAAAAATGGAATGGCGAAATGTTGACATTGGGCAGAGACATCTTGAAGAGTGGCAATCACAGTAAAAGCTGCGGCCAGTTTTTCTTCCAGCAACCCTTGACTTCGCAATGATTTGAAATAAACGGTCTTATTTGCAATATATTCAGAGCAGGTCGCTCCTCGATACACTTGGCACACTCCCAGACCTGTAGCTCCATCTTCTCCTTCGGTCAAATCAGGAAAACTGGAAATAATTAAATTTTGTTTAAAAAAAACAATCTATACAACCAGTCATTAATTAACTAGCATAAAAACTAAATCACGCTGTTTTAGTTGTCTTATCCTATGATTTACTGTTGATAAATATCTAGGTTAATACCGTTTAATGAATTTCCGGACGATTTGGCTACATCCAAGTTTTTTTAGCTTAAATAATATTAATACTATTAATCCCTAGCTAATATACAAGTTTTTGACGATTAATTAATATCAAGGCCATTGTCATTTAATACACATCCAATTGCTTTGCTAAGTGAATGCTATCAATATTGTTGCCGTTTAATTAATACCAACTTTATATCTGTTAACTTAATATCTAGGAGAATGATTAATTGAATAATGTTCAGGCTATGACCACTTCATTGACGTCCAGGCTAATGCTATTCATACTCTGGTATTTAGTAGTGAATTACCATCTAAGCTATTTGCTACTCGTATTATGGTTTTTGCTGCTTAATATCCAGGCTACTGCTAAATGTAGTTTGGTTTTTGCTGCTTTATTAATATCGTCGTTATTGATACTTGTTGTTAATCAGGTTTTTACTCGTCATTAATACGCAGGCTAGTGCCACTTACATGGTTCCTACTCCTTCAACACAATGAATTTATCATTATTTTTAATCAAGATATTCTATTTCCTGATAATTTTCTCTGTGCTTATGATGCATTATTTACATGTTACCTGAAATAATGTTTGGATTTGCAAAACATTATTCGTTTATTGTTTAATAAAGATAAAACAGGCTATAAGTTCAGAATCACAGTTTTCGTAAATGCCATTTTGTAAGCTTTTAGCTCAATCAACCTAAACTTTCTCCAACTATTGATACTTTATCAGAACAAACACAGCAAAGGCAGCTTTAACATTCGTTTTTAATTTAAATTTAAATCATTAAAACATTATTACAGCAGAAATACCACTAAAGATTTTAAAATTTAACGTTTAGACTTTTAACAGACGGGAGGAACACGTTTACTATTATGAAACGGAATATTCTTAACAGGTATGCTTCTCACAGGTCAACAACTTATTAAAGCAATATTTTCTGATGTTTGTACATGTGCGTAAATATACACAACTTTCAGTTGTTAACCGTACACTATATTAAGCCTCATATTTCCAATACTTATAAAAAAACTGTATACGTTAACATAACCTTCACTAATCTAAAGCACTTTATATTATTTTCGTAAGTGCTTTGAAACTGTGTGTATCAAATTACTCTGTCTCAAAGTATACCGATTTTTTAAATGAAAGTGACCATATGTACGTCAGATTTTACACAAATCTATTTACGTTCACGAGAGAGCCAGATTATATTTGAAAATAACTAAGTTGTAAATTCTAATTATACGTACAGGACACTTCATAGACGGAATCAGATCTGCTGATGAAACATCCACAACGTTTAGGGTTATACTATAATTCTACGTCACCATAATGTACAACTGTGCTCGTAGAGGCTACGGTAACTGGCACAAACACGGATGTTACTATGCGTTAAAACGTTTGTCACTGATAGTGATATTGCGTTACAGTAATAAATATTCAGAAAACACATACCGTATTGTTCACAAAGATGCTTTGAAAATGGTGGTAGCCATTTTGTTTATTTTCTGAACTTCGCACAAAGCAACTCGAGGACTATCTGCGCTAACCGTCCCTAATTTAGCAGTGTAAAACTAGAGGGAAAGCAGCTAGTTATCACCACTCACCGCCAACTCTTGGGCTACCGTTTTACCAACGAATAGTGAGACTGACCGTCACATTATCACGCCCCCACAGCTAAAAGGTCGAGCATGTTTGGTGTGACGTGGATTCGAACCCGCAAGCCTCCGATTACGAGTCGAGTGCCAAATACAACCTGGCCACAATTTTATTTTTTAACATGAATATATTTTGATATACAAACAGAAAAATAAAACAAAGTATAATAACGACTATTAACTTTAGTTATTAAAAACGATGGTTTATATACAAGAGTTTTACAAATGTCCAAACAATACTAATACGAATAGGACTGAATCTTTTGTTAATATTCATGAAAGGCATATTAATTCTTTTGATACATCTGTACAAACAAGCGTAAGTACTAAAATAAATGTACAACAGTAGATCTGTAACAGTAAGCAGCGCACAGATAGCCCATTGTGTAGCTTTACGCCTAACTTCAAAGTAATTGTACTAGTCAAAAGAATTTCATGTTAGATGGAGACATCTGTATTTAAACTGTCATAAAAATGTAGAACAATAGCGAAAAACATGTTTAAAATATAGTTCTGTCTTGCAAGACTATGATTTACTGCTGTATTGTCAAAGTGAAGTCTTATCGATGCTTTCCGTTTACGGTTTTCTTTATGGAAAATTTAAGACATGGTGTACTCATAGATAGATAAAGAATATTTTATTGAAAGATACCTTAGAATAGTCTTCTATTCATACGTCTTGCTAAATCGATAAAAAGTGCAGAGTAACAGAGTTTTTGTACGGTTTCTTTTTTTTCATTTATTATTAACCAACTATCTAAAGTTCTATAGTGTTTACAAACTCGATATAATACATTTTTATTTATTAAATGGTTTAAAAGAAGCAACATTTGTATATTGTATTGCAAAAAAGTATAGCCCGACCTGACATGAATTCTTTGACACCAAAAAATAAAGAATAAGCTATCGTTTTTTTTGTGTTTTTCATTTCTTTATACCCATCTGTATTTCATTTCTGTTAAGCTTTCTCAAACAGTTCGCTAATCATTTGTGGTTCAAAGATGGTACAGAAAGACGGTACAAACATTCTGTTTGTTTGTTAGTAGTTTTTGTTTGTTTGTTTTGGAATTTCGCACAAAGCTACTCGAGGGATAGCCGTCCCTAATTTAGCAGTGTAAGACTAGAGGGAAGGCAGCTAGTCATCACCACTCACCGCCAACTCTTGCGCTACTCTTTTACCAACGAATAGTGGGATTGACCGTCACATTATATCGCCCTCACGGCTGAAAGGGCGAGTATGTTTGGCGCGACTCGTGCGCGAACCGCGACCCTCAGATTACGAAGCGCACGCCTTAACGCGCTAGGCCATGCCGGGCCCTGTTAGTAGTTAAGCACAAAGCTATACAATGGGCTATCTGTGCTGTGCCCACCACGGGTATCGAAACTTAGTTTTTAGCGTTATAAGTCATAAGACTTACCACTGTGCCACTGGGGAAAAAGAGAAAAAATAAACTGTATAAACGATAGCTAGTTTCTAGTGAATAAAAACGTTCAAACTTATTAACAAATTAACTCATGAACATAATAAAGATTACCAACTGTTTCTGACGTCGAAAACACCTTAAAAATAAATGATATTTTCAACTCAACACTTTAGCGAGCGAAAAATATCGGATGATTCACTGACGAAATATTTAACAGTTCGTTTTCTAGTTATCAGAATTTTGGTAGTATTTTTCCACAAAATATACTTAAAACACTTTTAACAGAACATCTAATAAAAATTTTTTTATAAGATATATATAATAATAAAACATTTTGAAAAACTGTGGCAAAATACCAATGAATGAATATCCAAACATAAGATCAACTGTGCATTAATCCTATCAAACGATATTTTGTATTTCCCTGTTACCAAAGTGGTGGGACCTCCAAGTCTAGTTTCTGAGCGGTGTTATTTTCCTTAGAGCAATCTGTAACGTCACAACTATACCACTCAAAACAATTAAAGGATGATCACGGCATATACAACACCTTAGTTTTAACAAGGCACAGCTACTGATAGCAAATCATGTTAATGAACCTTCTAGTTTATTTTTATTAAAATTGCTTGTTTGCTTGTTGGAAAGAGCAAAGTTGCACAATGTGTTGTGCTCATCTCTCGTGTATCGAAACCCATTTATTAGGGTTATAAGTTTTGGGACTTATCACTGCGATATTTGGAGGCTTTTGTTATAATAATAATAATAATAAACAAGTATCTGGTGACTAGCCACGTGATTCTAATACGCAAGTTACATCATTGGAGTCCATGTTCACCAAACGTCGTATAGTAATGCAGACCTTGCAATATAATGAATTACCAAAAAATGTTTGTTAATAAGGTGTATAACCATCTGGAACATTGAAGCAAATCGTTCGTCTCTATGGTTTTAAAAGATGAGCGGATTAATAAGATGCTTCCACTGTTTGGTGGGGAATCACGTGCTGACAAACATTCTTCTAGAACGCCCCATATATTGATCGATCCATGTGCACGCTGGGAGCATGTGTTATCAACAATAAAAAAATAGAAGTTCAAACCAAACATGTTTTTGTGTAGAAACAATACATATTGTAAAACAGAAGGACATCCATGGATCCCTCGCTGGTACAGCGGTAACTTCACAAAGCTAAAATCAAAAGTTTGATTTCCCTAGTTGGACAAAGTAGATAGCCTGATATGGCTTCGCTGTGAGAAAGCACATACACAGACATTCATAGTCTCATGCCAAAGCACATACACAGACATTCATAGTCTCATGCCAAAGCACATACACATGTCATCAATACACAGACCAGTACTTCAGCATCATACAGCTGCAGTATGAACTGTGTGTGTTTTTCGTCTGAAATTTTCGCCTCCAGGTGATTCGACTAGTCCACGTGTTCTTGTCACCATTGACAAAACTGTTGTTTTCTCTGACGGTGGTTTAGAACAATGCACACCATTGGTTGTTTTGCATAAAAGTCAACTTTATGAAGCGATTTTTTCCGACTATTTGCTTACCGACTTCTCATCCAATTACTCTTCTGAACTATCGAGAAGTTGAATTCCATTTATTGTCTAACAATGATCGCCTTACAAGGATTGTCAATAACAGTTTAACTTCTCGGATGTTCAGCTAGTTAACTCTATAAGTGATTCCCAAGTCGTGTTAACCATACTTTGTTTCTTTGATCGGCTTTCAACCGACTTACTGTTCCATAACACCACGGAAATCTCCGAATGTCTTTGCATACCTGCTACTCCGACACTGGGTATCCTTTGCTTGAACATAACACTGAAATTTTCAGGTCAGTTTACAAGACTATCCACATGACACTTGTTTTGTATGCATTACTTACTAAATACTATTTTGTATTTTGTTCTATTTGTTCTAGTGTTCTATTTGCTCTCAAATTTTCTCGTGCTTAGTTGTATTTTTACTTCTCCGTTTCATGACTTATTTTCTAAGCTTTCAATGGAAAACTTGTTCGTTTATTTTAAACTAGCTGGGCATTTCATCACCTTTCCTCATCTTTCGATGTCTCCATAACTACTGGCTGACTGTTTCGCTTCTCAATGTTCTCTTACCTGTCTACTTTACGAGTTCTTACCCGTTTAGTTACGTTCCTATCTTCATTTATTTTTCACCAGTTTAAATTCAGTTCTTTACTCCATAGTTAGAACGGAACTTTCTCCTGTCTGATTGATCCAGCATTTGCGTTTTCCCCTCTCTCACTTTCTCTCCGTCTTTAAATTTTCCTTTGACCACGGTAATGTTTACGCACATCGCAAACCAATTCGTTTCTTGTTTCCGTGCGCCTAATGCTAGGTAATAACGGCAAAATGTACAAATCCGCGATTTCTAAGTAGCTAGGTCGGCGAAATCTTTAAGAAAAGCTACAAAAAATTGAGCTGAAACGGCAAGATAGTGGAGAGAGTCGGATGTTTGAATAGCGTTATCGAAAACACATTGGGTTTCTAACGACAAGAGAAAGCCTCTTGTAGAGACTTGAAAATCTCTCTTAAGAACAGTTTAAGAGCTGAGGTAGAAAGATTAAAGAGATAAACACAGTTGCAGAAAAAACAACCAATATACAGAAAGTAGAAACCTACGTATTTCAAGAGAACAGACAGATAAATCGCGAATTCATACTGCTAATAAACAGTAATGGTGCCACTACTAATAATATGTAGCGGATAATATATATTAACGTTTTAATTTGGAGTGGATAGATTTGTTTGGTCAAGAAACATATATATTAAAAATATCTAAATTTGTTTAAAATCTTCCAGTGAACATTCTTCTTTGTGATGCAGACGTGTAACGCAGTACAACCTACATCCCACTTTGCGTTACAACATGCATTCCGACGTTATCACACAATATTCAGAAAGCTATAAAAGTATTGCGGCTGGTTGCTCTTGGTTTGGACCTTACAAGACGATCTCATGAGGACAAGACAAAATGAAATCTTTTGTAGCATTAATGAGATGGAATGCGTCCAACGACGAGCCACGATGACACTACACTGTCGTTTGTCAGTGTCACGTACTGGGTTACCAGGTTTGGCAACGATGAGTGAAATGTGTTTTCTATATAACGGTACAACACACATTCCTCGGATAATGAAACATATCCGGCAGTTCAACCCATCAAATTAATTTTACATCTTTGGTTGTTAAAGCGTTTTTTACATTCAAAAGTGAATTATCAAAGTTGGCGTTATATTCAGGTCAATGAAAAAATTACGAAAATATAAACGTGTTATCTATTTATAAACATTCCAATATTTAGCTATAAAGCCCCATGAAGTACTACAACTACAAGATTGTAAGGGCATTAACTTAAACAACAAAGAAACATAGACTACTTAGAAGATCCTACACCTAAAGTTTATTCAGTGGTGCTTCCGTAATTTGTTTCATTGTTGTGGCATGTTACAATCCAATTCTTAAAAGATACATATATGTGTATGTATATATATGTGTGTATATATATGTATATATATATATATATGAATAATACGTTTGTATCTGTCTATCCGAAATATTTCTTTCAATTTTACTATCAAATGCTTTCAACCGCATACTGTTACAAAGGCTTTTGTCTGAGGAATCCGGATTACGCGTTGGCTTTTCAATTCAGAAATACCTTATCTGTTTTTCGCTCGAACATGGTATAGGATGGCACCATGTCCTTGCCATTACGTGACGACTAGCTTTGATTTGAACTTTTTTTGTTATTTGAAAAGTATTTCACACAAACAACAACTAACCCCTATACGATTTCCCCCAAGAAAATAACAATACATTAAATTCAATTTCTATTAATTTTCTTGACCTATTTAAGTCTATACGCAAGCATAATTCGTTTAAAACCACACGCTTATCATTTTTGTGAACCCGTACTAAGACGTTTCTGCAAAATCTTCCAAGTTTGTCTTCATCACAACTTTACATTTGCTTTACTTTTCAATGATTTAGCTTCGGTTTCTTTCATAAACTACTATACACACGTTCTGCTGTATTTCTTTACTACGGGTTTTATACTTGGTTCTGTTGTGGTTTCTCTATTTCAAATTGTAAAACCGTGTAATACGGTGAACGTCCACAGCTGTTATATACTCTTCACATTGTCACGAATACAATTACTTTACTTTGTTGCTTACTTCACGTGTAGTTTTATCAAACAAAGTTATATCTACTTTATTTTATTTGTATGACCGCATATTTTTATTTTTTCAAAGAGAACAGGAGTTATCAATCTCGTACATTATGCTCGCAACTTAAATATAACTTAAATGGCGTACATGAAATTAATAGAATGGGTAAAATGTCATCGAAGGGCGTGAAAACTATAGAAAATATATTGCAAATAAAGGCTAGTATACATATTGACATGCAACAACTAACAGTAAAGTAAATACCCGTATTATACATTGTTTTTGAATTTCGCACTAAGCTACTCGAGGGCTATCTCTTCTAGCCGTCCCTAATTTAGCAGTATAAAACTAGAGGGAAAGCAGTTAATCATCACCACCCACCGCCAAATCTTGGGCTACTCTTTTACCAACGAAAAGTGGGATTGACCGTCACATTATACGCCCCCACGGCTGGGAGGGCGAGCATGTTTGGCGCGATTTGGATGCGAACCCGCGACCCTCGGATTACGAGTTGCACGCCTTAACACGCTTGGCCATGCTGGGCCAAAGTATTACACACACACACACACACACGTGTATATATATATATAAATTTTAGACCTACTGAATATGGTTGTATAAAATTAAAATTGTAGACGTTTGTAAGTGTATTTCGTCACAAGATATAATGTACTACAATTCCAATTTGATTTCACGTATCAATATTTTAGATGCAATGATATGAATACAGTTATAGTGAAAGTATACCAAATCAATATTTTCAGTGATGTCATTCTTCCATATCACCTTATTAAACATAATTTAGTTGTCTTTCTATTCTTATTCGTTGTGAATGTTAACATAACATCAGGTTTCTATAGAAATTTGATTATATATATAGTAAATGAACTATCTCATAGAGTACATAGACTTTATATCCAATACTTTTCTAGGGGGGCATCCACCAAATATAAGGAGATACTATGTTTGTTTTCGTACTTTGTACATCTTCATCTGAGACAGTTGTAAAGAAGTTAAAAATCATCGTGGTTCAGCAATAAACATGATGTTTTATCCTATTAACATTCGAGATGCAATTCATCAAGTGAGCACAACACTGTATAGCTTTGTGCTGAGCAACAACCTTAAGTAAAATAATGACCCTCGAACACAAGGTTGTTTAGAATTTCGTGCAAAGCTACACGTGGACTACCTGCGCTAGCCGTTCCCAATTTTGCAGTGCAAGACTAGATGGGAGGCAGCTAATCATCACCACCCGCTGCCAACTCTTGGGCTACTCTTTTACCAACGAATAGTAGGATTGACCGTACATTATAACGCCCCCAGGGTTGAAATGGCGACGAGTACAAGGAAGTAAGCAAATAGAATTGCACAACTGAGAAAAGAGTTTTAATTAGAAATGTATATATATCTTAATATGAAAATAATCCCCTATGTGTAAATCTTATTTGGCTAGATCTGTTACCTTACTTTTTGTATGGTAAATGGATGATTTCCTTTAAGAATTTTTAACCAAGAAAGGGGATAAAAACTTTCTTTGTTCTACTTTAAATTTTGGGCCTTAAATTTAAAGATAAAATCACTTAATCAGTTAAAATCAAATTATCACCTTCAACATAGCAGGGTAAACAACAAGTGTCTAATGAAGTTATTAGAGAATTAATAACAAATGAACAAAGGAAAGAGAACATTATGTTGTTCTTGTTTAAAAGTTAAAACGCAAGCTACACAATAGGTTAATTGTGCAATGCCTACAACGGGTATCAACACCCGACTTCTTTTGCAGTAAGCTCGTGAACATACCGCTATATCCCTGGAGGAGCGGATCTTTATATACATTTCCTTTAAATAATTTTTTTGTTTCCTAAACGAACATTCTCCGCTAGTATGTGTAAAATATTTCGTCAGCTTTTCTCAACTGACAATCATATTATAACAGTCGCTGTTGATGTGGATTTATCGAAGCTATATATATATATATATATATATTTAAATCAACAGAAAAATTTACATATATGAACATATTTATCTAAATATTTTTAGTGACCGAATACGTATATGTAATAAAAAACTAACTTTTAATTTTTTTTTCTAATCCACTAAATTTTATGCTATCAATCCCCCTGGTGTATAAACTGCAGAAAATAAAAGTGCATTTAAAGTAATAAAACTCATGTCGATGATGTCAGACTAAAAATGTCCAAAGGCAGGCAAAAGTAAAACCGAATTACAGCATGTTTTAGCTAGGGCTAAATTATTACTACAACGGCATGTCGAAATTCATTACACGCTGTCTAGTGAAGTATGTCTACTTTTAAGATAATACAATTTTTATTGAAAATTACGTATCACGCAGAGCATTAGGCTGAGCAAAAAAAATCTGCTGTAGTATTACAAATCATATTTATATAGATTCAGTGAAATATTACAGTATAAAAATACAAACTTCATAAACTAATGCATAAAGAACAAATGAAAGTTGATACAGTAAGAGATGCAATACAAATACAGTTTATATTGAATCTTTACGTGTTAATGAATAACATGGTCATTAAAATATAGATACTGAAAGGGCAGAAACAATTTTCTATTAAAGTTTTCATTCATTCAGAGAACCCGAAAAGATGAATTAATCACGTTTGAACTAAAAGCTTCTAGTCATACGGACCCATCTTCTCTCGGATCGCTTTCATCACAAAGATACTTTTGAAATCTAAAAATCTGGATCGAGTTATCTCGTTTTAACTAGAAAAAATCGACTAAATCGATTAGGGAAAAAAAAGCAAATGAGAGTAAAGTAAAAATATATTACGGACAAAAAAAAATTCTTTTGTCTTTCACTTCTGTTACTGCTGGGTCTATTTATATTTAATTAGCATAATTCATTATTCAACACTGTGTGACGTTTGTGGGCCATACGTAAAGGGACTTACAAATCCGTCTCAGGTGTCATAATTAAGTGTTTTCTATTCAGTTAAACAAATCTATTAATAGCAATAGACAATCTTATTTTAATTTACCTAATGACTATTTTGAATACGTTATAGTAAAACATGGTTTACTTGGAATTTAACAAAGTTTTTTTAAAAAAGATAAATTCATCAGAGTACATTCACGTAATTATAACATTAAGTTTTTCAGTTTCACTGTTTGAATACTAGAAAATGCAAGTTTACTCGAGTACATTCTCGTAATGGTAAAAATCAATAAGTTTCGATGTTTAAACACTAAAGAATGTAAACTAATTACTGGAGAATTACTCCAGTAAAGTCACTGGAGTACATTCTCTTAATGGTAACGTTAAATTACTACATTTGAGTGTTTAGCTAGACACAGAACAAATTTTTATTATCTTAAAAATGTCATGAAAATGCATCCTAATTCTAATCTTTGCAACTAACTAACAAAATCGACAAATATAAAATCATAATAATCATTAGTTTTGTTCAACTGAACTATATAATTATAAAGATTATTTTAGAAAGACCATTTGATTATATTATTGATTATATTAATATGTAAAGGTGTTATAATAAATTATATGAACCCAGTTTTGTTCTGTGGTTATCGTGCCCAGCTGTGAATCTAAGGTTTCGCGCTGTGGTATCGCCAAACACGATTTGCACTTTCAGTTGTGAATGCGTTATACGAGTAAAACAAATCGTGTTATGTGATTCAAAGTGAGAACAAATCTCCTGTGGATCCTCAGGACTTATTGCTTTCCCTCTAGTCAGTAGATAATCATTAGGGGCAGCTCTTATCTTAACCTCGGGAATCCGCGACCTATCATTGTAGCTCAAATGCGTATAAAATGGCGCTTAGACCTAAAATGCCAATAATACAAAATAACAGTAAACATTGGACTTGCGATAAGGATAGTAAACAAAACATCGGCTGTAATACTCAGGTCTTTGAGAATCTAATATTTAACAAAAATTTCGGTTAGAAAAATAAAATACGATAACGCTGTTTTCTGTTAGTTTAACGTCTAACTCCATTTACTGAGTCACAAATAGCCATAACCATCTGATCATAATGTTGTTTGAAGGATAACAAACTTCTCCAACGACACAAGAATTATTGATTAGCTGGTTGGGAAGCTCAGCTCGTAATCTGAAAGTATAAGATTATTTTAGTAGTTTATTGATATGATAGCTGCAAGTTTGTTTTGTTTGTAATTAAGCACAAATCAATCTGAACACTTCTTACCACTGGTATCGAAACTCGGTTTCTAGCTTTGCAAGTCCGCAGACATGCCGTTGTATCACTGTAGTTTTATGGTTCAAAATTTAACCTAAAGAGAGCCTTCCAATCAAGAAGATAATACAAATATTTTGAGTTTATTAAACTTCTCTTTTCTCATGGGTTAATTGTGTATATGAAGGCCCTAAAAATTTAAATAAACATATCAGAAGAAAAACTGTTTCTTCAAAGAAGTTTACTAATTCCGTATAAACTGCGACATGTTTACTCATTAAAACTGATTTCTACCTCTACGGTTATCTGTTAAACTTATTCTGGTTTATTTATTGCGAAATAATAAAATTAAGGCAAAACTAGGTTTAACATCATTAAAATGATAAATATAGTACACTAATAGTAACAGTGGAGTTATTTTAGCAAAATCCAGATGAAGAGAATTTCACTGTAATTACCAAACTCTCGATTTATCTTACAGCCAACTAACAGTGCTGCAAGCTTAAACTTAACTTCTACACCATAATCGTCCCTACACAATCATGAAAGAAAGAAAAATTGTCTGTCTGACGTTTTTACATTGTAGTACCACTCGTTTAGAGAAAAGTATCCTCACGGTATTCACTTTGTTGATCTGAGTGCAATCATCTGTTATAAGGTATTAAAAGAATGACTCATGAAAAACGAGTACACAAAGCCTTAGAGCGGTCCTCGGGTCCTTTGTGTTTAGATTTCATCAAACACCACACCTATGCGCTTTATATTCTAAATCGTGTAGTTTATGTCATTCTGGCCTGCCTTTCATTACTAAGGACAAAACAGCGACATCTGCTGGTGACAGATCTTGATTAGCTTTCCGACACAAGTTCTTGCCAGCTTGGTATTTTTAATGTAACGTTCAAATAGCCTGTAGAGGGTATTGATACCCTCAGGTGTGAAAGACTCAATTACACAAATATATTAAAGGAAAAAAGGAAAATGATTATTTGTACAAAACGGTTCTAATGTCGTTCCAAATTCATGAAATGAATGTGCAAATGAACACATGTGAATAAATGTGGTTTTATCATTTAAAACAATATATAAGGATACATATATGTCTCACAGTCGCAGTCAGTTCCGGTAAATGGCATACAAAAGAACGAAAAATTACAGATATAATCTTAAATTATTTAAAACAGATAAAAATAAAATGGTTCATTGTTCTTAATTTTAAGTTAAAAACTGAATATATGATGCAAAGATTCACTTGGGTTATAAATATCATTTTTTGATAACCTACATCTATTATAATTCTCACCTTCTTCAACTCACACTACTTACATTTTACACGTAACCAAATGTTTTAAAAATAATATAATATAATATACATCAGTACTCATAAATAAACCATGAATTAGTCTTTATCAGCAGTACTTGTCTAAATGTCAATCTTTATCTTTCATCAAAATCGTATGCCTCACGCTGATACAGCGGTAACTCTACACAATTACAACGGTAAAATCAGGGGTTCGATTCCCATAGGTAGACTCAGCAGATAGCCCAATGTGCTTTTGCTATAAGAAAACACACACATCTAACAAGTGACTCAGTTAATCTTATAAGTTTCATGCTGAATAAGTGAAGATGAGATATATTTTAAAAACACGAAGAAGCAGCGAGTTTTGTTTTGTTTTTCAAAGATGCACGCGGTAGAATTTAAGTTTGTTTTAAAGAAACTCACACTGTTTGATCTCCGCCAGGTTTATTAAAACAAAACGTTTTAACTGGAGTTCACTTGTTCTACTCATGACTTTTTGTAAACAACTTTGTACACAATGGTAGAGAAGAAATTGTTGGGCTTTTCACTAAATGGAAGATTAGCGTACGGACTTCCTTGTTACACGTTAACTCCGTGCAGAGTTTGCACGAAATTCAAAAACAAACAAACAAAACAAAGCTACTCGAGGGCTATCTGCGCTAACGTGCAGTGTTTAATACTACAACTATTTTCTCTTTAAATGTCACTTTTGTATTAAAAATGTTAAAAATATCCACAGCTTCTCTAGTAATCATATATTCCATTCTACTGTAGGGTATATTAATGTGCTGCAATGCAACGATGTGTAAAGTTGTTTTTGTGGTCAATTATGCTTCCGCTAGGGGCTGTGACATCTTATTTTATTACTCCGTAGCTATCTTAACGATTAATTAAAATAGCGTTATCTATGGAGGTTTTTCCACTGCATTGAAATAGATCTTATTTCTTGAAAAGCAATAATGTGTCAAAGCTGTATGTTTATTACAAACAACCAAGTTGAAATATCAATATGAACTTTAGAAATGTTTCGTAACTTAATTGCTACCACTGAAACTCCATAGACTTTAAATAACTATTTAATTGGGTTAAATTTACAAAAAGTACTTATTATCAACTCATCACTATACTAACAAGCTTTGTTTGGTTGTTTAGTTAGGATGTTTACGCAAAATTACACAGAAGCTATATGGATAATTTTCAATTAATGAGCTAGAAGAAAGACAACTTTTCAATTACTCTGATATATAAAAGTTGGATTTGACTATCGCTTTGATAATGCACCCACGGCCTTAAAGTTTGAAGCGCGATTTCTGTGGCAACAAGACGGAAAAACAAACCCTCGAGTCCGCAGTCCCACATGGTCACTAGGTCACGCCAGACCAGTATTAATATGCAGCTTTACCTAAGCAACATAATACGACAACAAACCTGTCAGTTAATCTATTCGACAAACTGGTTAGAGTAAAGGTTCTGCTACGAAATTAACCCAGATTTGTATTCGATAGGCAGTTCAAAAACAAAGTGAAATATGTTGGACAATGGCAGGAGGAGCGTGCTAGAGGGTTGGGCACAATTGTCCTTAGAAATAATACCTGTGGTATTAGTACTTGTTTTTCTTGAAAACAAGTTTCGACTTTGGTTTTGCAAAATAATTTTGTGGTCATTTAGTTTAACGTCCAAGCAAAGAATCAACAGTAACAAAAAAGTCCAAAACTATACTGTGACGTGACGTCACTATTTGTAGACGAGTGTACATGTATACATGTGCAAATTATATGATGTACCAACTTTATGATGACGAGAAAACCTACTTGTAGAGAAAATTATACATGTAAAAACGACTGGTATGAATAAAGAAAGCACTATGTAGAGGAGCGAACAACGTGAACCTGACGATGACCGAAGAAGGTCGAAACGTTGTTCGCTCCTCTACATAGTGCTTTCTCTACTCATATCAGCCGTTTTTACATATCTAATATAAAGTACCAATTTATTTAATTAACTCGTCTTATAACTGTACGAGTAAACATGAATATTGCAGCAAATATCATAATTCTCGAATAATCTTAAAATAAAATAGTAAATATAAATTAAATTATACTGATGTCAATAAATAAAAAACACATCTTTCTTCAGGCCGACTCAAAGTCACTAACTAACTAGCCATAAAAAAGGAAGTAGTAAGTTATTTTTTTCGTGATCAAAACATATTGGTATCGTTAACAGTACAGGAAGTCGCAGCCTAATCACAAGGTCCTACGATAGGATTCGTTCACTGGTTCATCTCAGAGTTCAGTAAGATGATTGTCGTGTTGCTTTACTAAATAAATAGTGACTTGACAAGAGGCGTCATCTAACAGATACACTTGCAGCCGGCTAGGGACACTAACAAGGTTCTTACACATTGCTAAAGCCAGCAGGGGCGCTAGTTTGTTTGTAGGAGCACCCTGATTTGAGTAAACACTTGGCTATTATTAGTTTTCCTGGGAAAATCTGGTTCACGAAGTAAAGGAAAACAAGATTCGCGAGACAAACTGCGAGTGACAATTAGTTGTCTTAATAAAAAGATATGACATTGGTTGTAAAACATCTGTTGGAAGACTTAATATTAAACCATCATTAATCAGCATATACGCATATTTATAGGGTGTGATTATTACAGCCTATAAATAAAATATTTTTTTAATTTCTTAACAGAACTAAATTTGATTTCTTTTTGTTTAACTACTTAGTGTCTTCTTGCCTTTCGGCCCTCGTAAAACGTTTATTTTTAAAATTAAATACAGTTTAATGTCGTCATTTCAAATATTCTGACTACACGAAATCAGACTGGCCTTAAACTGTAACCTCAGATACATGGAAATTATTATCATGTCTTAAACTGTGTAAATATGATTCGATTTTATGAGTACAATGTAAAATTTAATAAAATAAACAAAAATCACTTTTGCTCCATTATTTGTTTTTTGTAGTACAAAGATTTTAGAACGCTAATTGGTGTAATTAAGAGCTTTTAACAATAATACTCTTTGACAGATGTATTTTAGGAGATACATTAGTAATACACTGAAAGGTCATTGAGTGTGATATAATATAAGATGTATCGAAGTCAATAATCTGTCAATCAATAAAGACATACAAGAGATACAAAAATGGAGCACAAAATTGTTCTTAAAAGTATCTGTATATGCTGAGGTTCTTGTCAGGTGCGTCATGTTTCCTAAACATAAAAACTGATCCATTTGTGTCAAAACTATGTCAACAAAGGTTTGTAACACCGATATCAATCGCACAAGTTACATACACACTTATAAATATTATGAGTTTATAACATTATCTGTTTTCTCATTTTGTGATCATTAAAACAAACTTGCAGATTTTCTTTGTCTCTCATTTCTTTTAAATGCAATACATCATACAAGTGACAAAGGAGAGCAGTGTTTCACGTTTACCATATTAGAAGAAAGCCGGTTGTACGTCCATTCATTTTGTAGCTTTGACATACAAGACCAAAACTGACAACTTCTCCAGCAATCTGTTGAAGTTCCAAATGTTATGTGTATTTTCCCTCAATATTTCTTTCTGTCATTATACTTTGGGCGAACACGAATTCTCCCTTATAGAGGACTAAAACGTCCCAGAATAAAATTCTAACGCAAACTTTAATGTTCCAAGATGCTTTCAGATATCAAATATAATTTATTTTTAAATAGTCAACATACACAGAGCACGTCTGAGTAATTGTATACACTACAACACCTTCGCATGAAATAGCTGCAGTTAAATTTCATCATAGATGAACTAACTCTATTGATAATTAATCTGGAACAAAATCCTCAATTAGCGATGTCACTAAGTTTCTTAAAATCGGTTGTGAATTTCATTCTCGAAATATTTTAACACTGAGTATGTTTTATGCATTAAATACTAGAAACTAATATATTAAGTCTGTTTGTTTGTAGTTAAGCACAAAGCTACACTATAGGTTATCTGTTCTCTCCCCAACACGGGTATCGAAACCCAGTTTCTAGCGTTGTAAGTCCACAGACGTGCTACTGAGGGAGGGAAATATATTATACAAAATTTTTGTATAGATATTTACACGGGGCAGGGCGTGGCGCAGAGGGACCGTAGATCATGTGATTAATGATTCGTCACACACTGCCATAAAAATCAGAACTCCAAGGGACATGGGTGCGCCATGAGAGTGAGGATCAAATCCCAATTCCCCCTCAGACAAAATAACCCAAACTTTGCGAAGACTATTGTGGATTGTTTTCCCTCTGATCTATCTGTTCAAAACTAACGACGGCTATGCGCAGATAGCCTTTTAATACTTTAATGTGAAATTACAAAATACATAAAATAAGCATTTACGCAGTGAAGCTAGTGAAACATTCTGTATAAATTGAGTAAATAAAGTATTTAAGCAACCAGTGCGTCCTGAGCTACCAACGGTTTTTCTTTCATTTTATCTTCTCCCGTCCAGTCTACACAAATGTAATCATGTACCAAAACGTTTTACATTTTGTCTGCACACTTGGTATGTCACTTTATTGTAAAAAAAAAACTTTAAGGCAGTGTTATATGTTCTTAAAACAAGTTAGGCTTTTTATATGATATACTTGTAATATATACATATGTGTTAATACAAAATATCGATGTAAGAATGTTTCAATTAAAAGTCTATTGCGTCATATTTTAAACAGTATAAATGCAGAAATGGTTTGTTTATAAAACTGTGCCAAAGTGATTTATGTGTCTAAACTTTATTCTATATTTAATAATATTTTGTTTTTTAGGTTTATTCCCATTCAGTCTATCGCTAGGGGGAGTACACGAACTAAGGTGTTACTCTACCAACGTCTCAAACAACAACAATAAAACGCAGTCGTGTAGTTCGTTAAAACAAAAGAATATTACTCGTTAATTATAAACACTGTAAGAAAGACGCACAAAATTGATTGTTACACGTGGTACACTATGGGATTTTTTTTTAGATCTCTATCGTTATATATGTCTAAATAACTAGGCGTTAGAAAGCGACAGATACATTTTTCAGCTTTTAGAATAAACTCATAGGCAAAAATTGGCTGGAAAGTAATAAGAGTAAGATTACAACAGGTAACTCTGAGCGAAAATGTAAAATTAATTGTTAAAAGGTTAAGCACTAGCTAGCTACTGTTTAAATCTCAGGCCCATTTCGTAACCACTATAAGAAACAAGTTGTTTCAACGGTTCATTGTTCAACAACAATTAGGTTTTATCTGAAGTATCCTGGTAACAGTTTATCAGAAACTATTAAAACAAAATGTTTATACGTCACAACAACCAACTTCCATTTATTAGAGGGCGAAGTTGTGTGTAAAGACGAGGGGGGGCAAGGAAAATTACAGGAAAGTTGGTGTTTAAGAAACTCTAAGTTTAAACAACATCCTCTGAACCAGGAAAGCGTACGGTCCCTGTAACAGTAAGTGAATACTTGTCACAGAGCGACGCCACTTAGCCCCTCCTTTCAGATCGCTCGTATCATTTATCACCAATAGGAACTGTTAAGGTAGTGAAGGTCTTAAAAAGGTCATTTTGGTCCGACTGGGCAAGAGAAGAATCGTCTTTTTTGTCACGTAACACACGCCAGAAACTTAAAACATCAAAGATAGAACGCCTCAGTTAACCTTTCATCATGGGTTATTGAAGCAAAAGGCATAGTATGCAACAAAAGAATCAGTGTTTTCTAAAGTAAACATTTTCCCTTTCACAGGGCACACCAGGTGGCATTAATATTAAGATAGATTTTCTCAAAATAATTACGAACCTTCGAAGGCCAAAATAAACATACTGATTCACAGCCTGTTCCAATTGTTTGAAATTATGTGTCTCAGTAATTTACTACACACACTGTAAAGTAGTACCTAGTTGCTTATTTATGTTCTAGTCGAGACATAATTATGTGAACTTGCATGTAATACTTAGGAAGCAGACAAACCATACAGAATAAATTATTCTCTTCACGTGTATGTTACTGAAAGTTCCCTAAAACAGACAATTTCTCATACACTCCACTATCGTGTTACTTTTCCAACATGTACGTCACGGAAACGCTTATTATCAAAATTGTATGGTTTAAGACATCAAAACTGTCACATCACTTTTCATTACTGACCAAAACGTACCCAGCTCTAAACAATTTAAAACGCAATTACAGTGATTGAAACAAGAAAATAAGCACAATACTTTTAGTTGTTTCTTTTTCAGGACAAATTTCTTCCATTCTTACTGCTATACCACTTATCATTTTTAATCAAAAAATTTGTTTTCGTTTCATAAAAGTCGCAAGTGTAGTTTACAGTGACACCTGTCAGAGCCTTTCCCTTGATTTTTATAG
Source organism: Carcinoscorpius rotundicauda (assembly GCA_011833715.1). NCBI lineage: Eukaryota > Metazoa > Arthropoda > Merostomata > Xiphosura > Limulidae > Carcinoscorpius > Carcinoscorpius rotundicauda. The sequence continues at coordinate 109,987,083 of CM022393.1, forward strand.
AAAAAATCAAATAAAACTTTTACTGACAACTTACAACTGATATAAGTAAAAAATAAGAATGCTCCTTTTTTGCTGAATTTCAAAAAACATATGCAATATTGTTGGCATGTTCAATAACGTTTTATTTGTTAAAGGTTTTCTGCGTTATCTTCCCTAATTTGAAAGTGATAGGTAAGTGAAAGGAAACTAGAAAACTCCACCCACCACCAGCTCTTGGGCTACTCTTTTATCAGCCAATAGTAGGATTGATGTTTACATTATAATGAGTTCACTCTGGGTTAACAATAAGTTTACGGACCTTCCTAGCTAAAACACGGAGTTAGATTCCCTGTGGTACACAGAACAAAAAGTTTAATGTAGCTTTGCTCTAAAACAAACTATCAAACATTGTAACTTTCCGACACCTAAAAGTATAAGCATGTTTGGCAACATAACTCCAACCTGTAATCAACAGACTGCGAGTCGAATACAATTTTACATTTTTATTGGCCCGTATAAGTATCATTCTACTCTAACAATAATTTTTTCTTTTGATTTTGTTTCATAAACACTTGTTTGGTTGAGTTTTTCTTTTTTTTTCTTATAGCAAAACCACATCACGCTATCCAGTGTGTCCACACAAAGGAACTGAGCCCTTGACTTTAGCGTTATAAATCCGAACACTTACTTCCGTACCACCCGGAAGGGAAGACTTTTCAGCTGGGTAATTCCAATTGCTTACGTCCGTGTATACAAGGGTTAGTAGTTTAAATATATAGCATATTCATAACATATTAAAAGCACAATTACTGTAATGAACTCTTGTATCTTTAGTCAGATAACAGATATGTTCATTGTGATGTTTTGTAATACTTTTTACACATTATTCTGAATGGAAAAATTCGATTCATATTTGCTATATGCATGTTCTGATGTGTTAGCATTTGCCAAATAGAACAAGTAGATAGACTGATATTACAAAAGCTTATAACCTTACAACTGCTTAAACTTTTTGTCTTAAAGACGATTAGTGAAAAATGTTTAACTGTGAAGGTAAATTTCAACCTACACTAACAACGAAGTGACTCTTAAAAACAACATTTCCACTTTTGAAACTTAGCTTCAGTATAGTTAATGTGTGCAATAAACTTCGCTAGTATTTTTAATTTACACTAAAATGGTCGCTTAAAGATCTCTTGAATAGCTGCCGAAGTAAGAAGGTACAAATATAGTTTTTTCAATAATTACCTAACAGTCTTCAAAAAGACTCAGGTGAGTTAGGACAGTTGAATTTGAAAACAAAATACCTTCCTCTTAGCTAACTCTAATTTACAGAGTGGTTCTAGCATAGAAACGGTAAACGTTTTAATGCGATACTTCTTGAATAAATAGGGTCTTTAATAATCAAACTGTTTCACATCAGAGAATGGATGTTCTGCAGAGACAAACAGGTACTCTTGGCCACAAACACTCGAAGGGAAATCTAGATCGCAGAACGTAACGTGAAAGATCTACAAACATCTCTGGCTTCTAGAATAAATGCAGTGTCTAAGATTTAATTAATTTAAGTGATTTGTAAAAAAGACGTCCAGGTGATTATAACAATCTGAAAGATGTAAATTTAACATTAAAGCAACACATGAAAAATGTGCAATCATTGAAAATGAAACTATCTTTAATTAAACAGTGTAAGAATGGAGGGAAGGCAGCTAGTCATCGCTACATACCACTGACTCTTGACTTGGGCTACTCTTTTATCAACCAATAGTGGGATTGACCGTTACGTAACAACGTCCCCACGGCTGAAAGGACGAGCATGTTTGGTGTTATAGGGATCCGAACACGCGACCTTCAGATTATGGGTCTTGCCGGGCCACTATAATTAGTGAATGGAGTGATAATATTTGAGGAAAATATTTTTTCAATATTTTTTCGTGTAATACTTCAATTATTTTTGCAAACATCATTAATAAGTTCAGCAATTAAATTGTTTTTATTAAATATTTTCAAAATGTACTCTAGTTTGTGAGTTTTGTTACTGACACGACGTTCTACTATTACTGATTTTTATTTTTGAATTTCACGCAAAGCTACAAGAGGGCTATCTACGCTAGCCGTCCCTAATTTTGCAGTGTAAGACTATAGGAAAGGCAGCTAGTTATCACCACCCACCGCCAACTCTTGGGCTACTCTTTTACCAATGAACGGTGGGATTGACCATTATATTATAACGCCCCCACGGCTGAAAGAGCGAACATGTTTGGTGCGACGGGGATTTGAACTCGCGATCCCCCAGATTACGAGTCGATCGCCTTAACCCTCCTGAACATGTCGTGCCTACTGATTTCAAACAATTAAAAATGGTCTTACCGACTTCATGACACACAAACAACCGATCAACGATATTTGTAAATATCCGTTAAAACAAATCTTTACACCGATTTCTATACCATAACCATGATATTTAAAACTGCATTTTCAGTGACAAGTCTATGAACCATAAATTATAAATTCCACTGAATAAAAATTTATCAAATCTGTTGATACTTTTTATCGAAAATTAATTTTCTTTAGAAAGAAAAAAACATTTTTTATAATTAAACAAAAACGGTGAAAATATTTTGAAGTATGTGTGTGTGTGTTTTATTATAACAAAGCCACATTGGGCTATTATGTTGAATCCACCAAGGGGAATCGAACCGCTGATTTTACCGTTGTAAATCCGTAGACTTACCGCTATACCAACGAAGGACATTTGAAAGTAATTAAATATTATAAAACACTAAGTGGCGCTTAATAACAGTTTAGAAACAAAACTCATTTAAACTAATAATACGCGTTTCCATTGCTATAGGACCAAATATGTAGTTCTGTAACTTTTGATCTCGCGTCTTGTTCCATGTATGACTCGCCCATTGTTTCAAATACACATCAGCGAAAATAGCGTTCATAAACAGCACAATACGCACAAAAATATCAAAAGATGTTGTTAACACCCACGTGTAATGTTTTTCTAAATTTATATATCAGACCTTTTTTTCTCTCTTAATTCAATCTATTTGTAATAAAAACAGTCTTCTAAGAGAGCACGAATACACCAAATTTAATTGCGTTTCTATCGTGTGTGGTGAAACATAAAGAAACCCAGGCTGTAATAGGGCCGATAGTTCAACGAGAAATACGGGTAACAGAAGCTTTCTTTAATCAGTTTCGTGAAATCTGGGGAACGGTATTTTTCATTAAAGAAATACCAATAGAATAATGATGTTTTTAAACAAGGCTAAACCCAAAAACTCAGAGCAGCAATACTTCATTATTCAAGGATTTCAACCTTATCGGCAACATGTTTGACATCATTATTTCAGGATTTGAACCTATGTTGCAAGTTTCCTGCCTTATGATAAGCACATTCTGCGGATAGGTAAGTAATATAACAAAATTTTCAACTCAAAGTACTGACACTCAAGAGCGTTTTGAAAATCAAGGATGTTATGAATAACATTGATTTTGATTCACGAGCAGTTAGAGACCAAATGAGCACACACTTACTCACTGCTGTCAAAATACACATTATAACGGGAAGATATCAGTTGACTAGAAAAAAACATCAACTTTAGTTTAGATGAATTGCAGAATTTTCCCGCAATTACGCAAGTTTTCTCGCTTAAAACCATAAAGGCGTAACTATTCTCTGCATATATCTAGATAAATTTATAAAGCGATCGACAGACAGTGATAGCAGAAGTAACGAAGCGGAAGAAGAGCAGAAGCCAGTGATCCTTAGTCTGCACACTGTTCTTATCTTTAACATGGAATAGGCTTGGCGAAGCGGAATACCTGTTTTAACGAAGCTCTAGTATTACGCAACGACTCGAAAATACTCTGTTGTACATTATGTCATTATGAAGTATGCTCTTCCTAAAACAGAAGGTCAGCAGTATATACATATATATTAAATACCATCACATATCGTGATTTTTCTGCTTTGTTGGTTGTAGTAGCTTCGTACGTTCAAATCAATCTTGAGTCCCAGTCTAGCGACCTGTTCTGATTTCACGTTCGGCTCTTGAATTCCACACATGAGAACGTATTCCTCTAGGTCTCGATTCATGCATCATTTGTATGTTGACTGATGTGTTAGGCTTACAGGTACAAATAGTTCTGAAGAACCCCACGCCTGTAACCTAGTTTATGCCTCTACAAAAACTACAATTTCTACCAAGCACAAAATGTTAATAAAGTCATGAAGAAAACGGTTAAAGTATTTCTCCCAGCGCTATTGTTACACCATGTTGTTACATCTCTTCTATAACATGTATATCGTTGAATCAATTTTAAAAATATATAGTGATATCAAATATGAGAGCAATTCTGCTCAGTATGCGACTCCAAAAATCTTTAAACGTAAAACGCATACAAAATATTTCGGTTCATTGTTATAATCTACGTAATATTAAAACTTATTTCGTCTTCTACTTAATTTTAATGAAGTCATATATAACTTTTTATTGAAAAAATGTAAAACAAATCAATTTATCTTAAAGGATTATGGAAATTTAATATTTGGTTGACAAATGACGATAACTAAAGAAATTAAAATTAAAAACAACCTTCGACTAAACACTTGTACCATTGCTCGTAACAAAAGTGTTGATTAAAAAGTGTCTTACTTTATCAAGCTTTTGTCTGTTTAATTGTCATAAATTACTTCGTTCAGAAACAATGAAAAACGTCAAATGAAATGTGTACTTTTAAATATAACAATGTATAGTTTTTCATTTCGTTTTAATAAAATATTGCGTGAAGCGAAAGCTTACAATATTTAGTTTTTAGAAAGTGATAAACTGATATCGCTTTCTTCAGCAATGATAAAGGTTTGGTAATAATTTATAAATCCATCCATACAGACAGAAACTGAAAGAAAACTGGTCTGCTGGAAGTGACAGAAACTTTACAAATTCCATCATCTCTAATGGATTTGTTATTCTTGAAAACCGATTTGTTTCAAATACCAGCTAGACTTTCCCGCTTGTCAGTTATAACGAAAGACAATTTCCTCATATTAAGTTTTGTTTTCATTCATCTCAGATTTTCCATATCTTTTATGTAAAATTTCCTACTGGTCAACTTGCGTCAAGTTTCTTTTTCTCTAGTGTTTAGCAAAATAAAGACATAATTTTCATATATATATAGATAGATAGATACGTTTTTGATTTTTCTATATTATGGACCGAATGACGATTTGTTAAACAGCAACACCATAAAATGTTAAAACATAGGACAAATTATTAATCTATTATATGATTGTAATGGTTTAAAGCAGAGTTTAATTCATACCGGAATCATGAAAAAATTCATTAGTGATTAAAATAAGCTTACAAGTTGTAAGCTTATTCAATATAATGTATAAAATAGCCTGTCTAAAGTTGAAAGTTCATGTTTATGAACTGCATTTTTAATAACACATTCTGGAAATACTCTTTATTTTGATATTCAATTTCTCCTTAACAAAGTATTTTCGTTGTTATCATGCCTGCCCCCCAGTGGCTCAGCAGTATGTCTGCGGACTCACACGCTAAAATCTGGGTTTCGATACCCGTGGTGGGCAGAGCACAGATAACCCCTTGTGTAGCTTTGTGCTTAATTCAAAAAACAACAACAACTTATCATGCCTAGCAACGCTAATTAGTCCCGGTATTGAATGGAAAGTCTCCTGAACACTGGGACTGGTGGCAGGAAAAAGAAAAAGGTCTGAAATATTATGTTTGCATGTGTCTAATTTGAATTCCGTAAAGGAGTAATAAAGAAGAATGTGATACTGACAATTGTAATAAAGCTTAAATTTTATTACAAGCATTAGAACTACTAGATCCATTGCTTCGCCAGTCTTTGGCGTTTAACATCGTAACATAAAATGTTCATGCTGTGTATAAAATAGCATTTCGGATAGGCTACTGGTTAACACCATCTGTAAACAAGCTGACGAGTCTTGGTATTGAACGATAGTCCTCATGAGCAGTAACTCACAGCATGCAACGTGAGATATCTGCTAGGCTATTTTTTTACACATCTCTGACTTGACGTCAAATAGAAAGTAGTTAATGTACATGGTTGTGAAGAAACAATTGTAGTATAGCATAACTTTCATCAGGAACGTTAGGTCCAATCAATATTCAGCGTTTAAGACTGAAATATAAAATTCTTCATACAACAAAGAAAAAAGCATTTTTATTAGACCTCTGGCCGTTATTACGCACGTGCAGCCAAACTGACGAGTTCTAGTATTAATCGAAAGGTCTTCTCTTATTTGAAACCCGTAAAAAACGAATTCAAAGAATGTGAAAGATGTAAATAACCACCAATAAAGGTTACATTACTCTGTCAACTTTGACGTTAAATACATTAAACTGAATTTTTTACAAAGCATTTAATTCATCATTTTATGTAAACCTCTAGATAACGCGATATTTTTGATACTGACTAAAATGCCTCCTGGCGATTCACTTGTGATAAACATAAGATAGGTCTGAAAATTTATTTTGCACGCACCTCATACGACATCCTTAATGCATTAGTTACAAAGAAAGTGAGGGGGAAAAAAGCATTAACAAAAACTGAAGTCATGATAAAGACTCTACCGGCGACAATGTCTACGTGACCAAGACTCTACCGACGACAATGCCTACGTGACCAAGACTCTACCGACGACAATGCCTACGTGACCAAGACTCTACCGGCGACAATGCCTACGTGACCAAGACTCTACCGGACACAATGCCTACGTGATCAAGATTCTATCGGACACTATTCCTACGTGATCAAGATTCTATCGGACACTATGCCTACGTGATCAAGATTCTATCGGACACTATTCCTACGTGATCAAGATTCTATCGGACACTATGCCTACGTGATCAAGATTCTATCGGACACTATGTCTGCGTGACCAACTCTCTACCGGATACAATGTCTACATGACCAGCTCTCTACCGGATACAATGTCTACATGACCAGCTCTCTACCGGATACAATGTCTACATGACCAGCTCTCTACCGGATACAATGTCTACATGACCAGCTCTCTACCGGATACAATATCTACATGACCAGCTCTCTACCGGATACAATGTCTACATACCATATGTTTTAAGTACATTAATATAATATACATATTCGTTTTCTGAAATAAATTTTAGAAAACAGAAGAACTATTTTCACTACATTAAAAAAACGCACGAAATTTTTTTTTCAGTGGAACCGTTTTCTTAAATTTCTTACATGAATTTCTATTACTCTTTCTTTATTGCTTTTATTTAATTAACTGTTTAGGCGAAAAAAAAGAAATGTCTTCTCTACTTTTAAAAATGTTTATATTCAAAACGAAATATAGAATACAGCCTTAAAGTAGAACATAGCCAAAACACCACTACATTTACATCACGGAAAATATTTCAAAAAGTTAAAAAATCTTCAAAAACAAATTAATAATGCTTAATAGAGTTAAAAAGTTTTTTTATATAATGCATATACCAGAGTAAATCAGTCTATTAGACTTAATTCAAGTATTTAGATTTTCAGAAATTTTAAATTGTAAAGTTTCATAACTTATACAAACTTTTCTATACCTTTAATCTTATTTAAATACTTTCCAATTATTTGTATTATCAACTCATTCAGTAAACTGTATAACAGCAGTTGGAAACTTTGAGGCAGTTTTGTGGAGTGTAGAAAAAATTTAGTCTTGTTCATTAGATTTAAACTTACTGTTTTAAGCGTAGTGTTTGTATGAAGTAATGTGTTCTGTAAAAGGTGTGTTTATAATAAATTCTAACAAGACTGAGACGAAAACTACCCCCTTAACTGATGTAGTATAGCATAATGTAATAATGGTGTGATCACTTAATCACATTAATAACTACTTAAACGAGCAAAACTTAACTTTCCATAAACAAGCGATATCATCTAACGTAACAAACCGTTACGTTAGTGACGTATTGAGCACAATTCATTACTATGGTGTCATTTTCTGTCAAAGAGAAAGATGTAATGGTAGTGGGTTCGTAAATATCCACTCACATTGGCAATACTGCATTCTAACTTGGCGGCTTTCAACATATCTTTTTTGGAAGGATATTAGTATAGAGCTTCTCAATATGACGCATTTCTGAATCGCTTATTACCATAGACACTCTCGCCATTGTGCTTTACCAAAATGCAACTGGAAAAAAAACCCTGATTCCATTGCAACTGTTTACCCATCATTTGTTTGTAACAGAAAAATGTTTATCTATAAACTTATATTTTATCTGGAGAAGTTATAGTGACTTGATTCTTAAAACAACCATTTTTTTAAAAAAATATGCGTTATGATTTGCGTAACTGGATTCTAAAGAAAACCTTCAGAAATTATTGTTATTCTCAACTCACACAACAAACAGTTTAAAGTAAAAACCTGCATGGAATACATCAGATTATCAGTGAAGAGTCGAGGAAAATTTACTTTCATAAAAATGAAAAGATTGCTTCGATGAGCGATACTTTATCATTGTTAACAAAATCTGTTGTATGGATTAAATATCAGACTAGGAAATTATCATTTCTTTATCTAATTAATATTACAATCTGATGTACGAACTGGTTTATAGAAAAACGTATTGTAGGTAATTTTCATCATTATAGAGAAGCAACGCTTTGAACAAATTAGATACTTGACGAGAATTATATTAACTGATTTAATATGTTGAAATATATTTTTGATTTACATTGTATTATTCCAAATCTAAGCACTTAGACCTTCTATTGAACTGAAATTTCTTTAAAACGTACTTTTTTAAATCATGTTGGAATATATTCTTTGTGGAAACGTAAACTGGCTTTTCAGTAAATTTTACTCATTTGTACGAGTTTGTTTAATTGTTTGTTTTTCGAATTTCACGCAAAGCTACACCAGAGCTATCTGCGTTAGCCGTTCCTAATTTAGTGGTGAAAGATTAGAGGAAAAGCAACTAGTTATCACCGCCAATTCTTGAGCTACTCTTTTACCAACGAATAGTGGGATTGATCGTCGCATTATCATGCTCCCACGGCTGAAAACACGACTATGTTTGAGGTAACGGGGATTCGACAGTCCTAACCGCCTGGCAATCCCGGGCCAGCTGTGTATAAAACATACGCAATGATATTATAAACACGTTGCAATATTCATACGCAATGATATTAAACATACATTGCTATATTCATACGCAATGATACTATACATACATTGCTATGTTCATACGTAATGATATTAAACATACATTGCTATATTAAGTATCAATTAGCTATTTAAAAGTACAGGAAATCCTAGAAGCTTCACATCGCTTTCTAATTCAGATATTCTAAGTCGTTAACAACACTTTTTAATTTTATCCTGTTATCTGTGTGTTGTAATTCAAATATTTTACTCGTTAATGACACATTTCATAAATTTATCGTTTCATCTGTGAGAAAGCGACAACAAAGTGACTTGTGTTCTTGCAAACATGTTTTTCATTACACGAACTTTCATATGAGCTAATTTCCAAGTAGTTGTCAGTTTCGAGCGGCGGTGCTTTGAATCTTGTGACAGCAATAAACAAAAAAGGCATGAAAATTATGTAGAGAATAAGCGAGGGGGATAAGGGTCAAAGTTGACAGGATAGCGCAGGCTTATCCGTATCACGCAACAGCTGAATTAAATCATTTATATCTTTCCGCGTTGATACTTTTAAATGTTTTGGAATATTACTTTAGTTAGACAGTAGAACACGAGCCTCTTCCTCCCCAGTCCTTATCTCTACATTGGTGACAAATAAGCTTCATCTGTTACCTTAGCTTCAGCTTACGTGGTCAAACACGTGTGCAGAACTTTCCCTCACGCTCTTACAGGGATAATGACAGACACAGAAAGTTCCAAATAAAAGTAACAAAAAAGACACTGATCAACAACCATAAAGAAAAACATGTAAAATCCATTTAAGTCTCTAAATGTCATTTTTCTTGTTCTAGTGCACAACCCTTTGACAGTAAGTCGTATAATTCTAGCCCGCAAGTACCACCGCTTCAGATATGACAGATGGCGCTGCCACAGCTATGCAGAAAGCAAGTATATTAGATCCTAGAGAAATATTTGAATGCCCATAACATGTAATTTCCTAATATGTTATAAATCAAATGGGATACTAGAGTCAATCAATTCTTGTCAAAATAAATTTATTTTAATAGATTACTTAAACATAAACCAAAATTGTTAAAAGAGAGTAATGAGTAAACAAAACAAGAACTTTTATATCTTAATTTTTTTAAAAACAAAGATGATAATTTGTCAGATTTCAGAAAAAGATGTCTGTAGAATTATTGAATAACTATATGTTGTTGTTGTTGTTTAGAATTAAGCACAAATCAACACAAAGGGCTCTGTGCTCTGCCCACCACGGGTATCGAAACCCGGATTTTAGCGTGTAAGTCCGCAGACATACCGCTGAGCCACTGGGGGGCTAATAACTATATAATATTTAATATCCAAATACTAAAATTTCATTCCAAAAAATGCGCAAAAGGTTCATATTCAAATCCAAAATTTATCACTTATCTATATAAAAAAAAAAAAAGCAGGAAACATTTACCATTTTGCACTAATTTTGGTCACAAAAATCGCAAATATTTCACTATCACTTAAGAAATTATGGTCACAATTTTGGTTACAAAAACTGAAAATATTTCACCATGACTAAAGAAATTGTTCGAAAAAGTTTCCTTTGAAAATTTAGTACACTGAAAAACTTTTTAAAGTCTATACAAATTATTGTAAGTCAATTTCATCTTAATCTAGTGACGTTTAATTTATTTCTATAATCCCCTTCGCGCACAGAAATCCTCATATCGCTTCTCTCATTTTTCTTACTATTAAAATTAGGTTGCTTGCTTCGAAGTAATTATCTTTCTTTCTATTTCGAACACCTTATTTCCAGCCTCATTTCGTATTTATTGCGATCTCTTCTCAATCTACTGCTAACAATAACTGGTTTCTTCCTTCCTTTTTTCACCATTTAATTTCATTATTTTTCCACCTGTGTCAAATTCTAGCTTTTCTTCTCTCGATGTTTTTCTCACTTATCACTGTGTCTTATTTATTAAAGTTGGTAACTTTGATTTCTTTTTCTCTCTCTTATTATATATATATATATATATATATCTTTGTCTCACGTTTGGTTTTCCATTATATATATATTTTTTTTTTGTATTTTCACATACTTGTACAAAACGTTCTATACTTTTCTCTGTTTTTTTTTCGTAAAGGTATTAATCTTCTCTCTAAAATCCCAGATATCATTCCTGCTGCCATTCGGGACATGACAACGTTACCAAGAGAACAAAAGTAATGGAACTCCCCATCTAGATTCCACTAGTCTCAAGACGTCTATATGACAGACAGACCGTTGACTAGCTATTAATGAACTAGGAGTTTCTTTAAATATATCATTCGTGGAGGTAAAGATCTTTTTAGAAAAGCAACGTTTGTATATGACTAGCTTGGCTAATACAGTTCATTGTCTTCAATAAAACAGTTTGTTCTTTTAATACTACAAGTTTTATTCCGTCCTCTAAAAAAAAAAGACTAGAAATATAGCTAGAGTTATTCGCTGAAAACAGTTTGGTTGTTATGACAACAGCTTTTTGTAACAATAGAAACTGCCAAAAAGAGAAGTTTTTAAAAAATATGCGAAACGATATAATTGTTAAACAACAAATATAACTTTGAAATTTCGACGTAAATATTAACAGGTTTGCAACGCTTGCAATACTGAATAGAAAAAGAATATTTCAGTCAAATTGGCTAAATTTGACATACGTTATTCATCATACGATAGCAGTAGAAGTTAATTAACTTATGCGAGTTACACATATATACATAAGACGTTTTGTTTTGCTTTTGCACCGGATGTCGTTTCCTAATTTTTCTAAACCCTAAGTGACAGATGTTATCACGATTTTTTTTTTTTTTGGAGCATGAGTTTACGAATAGCACGTTTACATTGGCTATAACTTGTTGCTTTGCGCTGCTATACAATTGTTTGTAGTGGGGGAAACAATATGTATATATTATTACTATCATTAAGCCCCCCAGTGGCTCAGTGGTATGTCTGCGGACTTACACGCTAAAATCCGGGTTTCGATACCCGTGGTGGGCAGAGCACAGATAACCCATTGTGTAGCTTTGTGCTTAATTCAAAACAACAACAACAACTACTATCATTAAAAAAATCAAATATTTTTTATTCATCAGGTTTCGTCCACCTGAAATAGTTAATTATGACTTTTATTACTTTTTATTTCTTATCAATATGTTCGATATAAAAATAAAAATTGGATTACGTAATTTTTTTTTAAACTGCCCCCAATGGACAGTCTGCGGACTCACACTAGTAGGTTCCCCGCTGATACAGCGGTAAGTCTACGGACTTACAATACTAAAATTAGGGGTTCTATTCCCCTCGGTGAACTAAGTAGATCGCCCGGTGTGGCTTTGCTGTAAGAAACACACCCGCGACCCTCAGATCACAAAGCGCACGCCTTAACGCGCTAGGCCATGCCAGGCCCACTAGGAAAGGATAATATCAATATTAAAAGACCAAGATCACGTGAAACTAAAAAGGAGTATTGCAATGTGATTAGCACTAAATGAAAGCACGCATTTACATCAATATCAACGATGTTCTAAATATCGGTTCGAATTCCTAAAGATGAGTTTTGTATAACATATAAAAAAATTGCAACCGATATTTTAATGTTGGTTTTCAAAAACATTAGTCATCCAAGGGAAGCAGTTTCAGGTTAAGAACTTACAATAACTGAAGGAATGTTGCTCAAAATACAATTAGTGCAACATGCAAATCTTACAGTTTCTATTCTAAGTAACCAACAAATCGAATACTTCGATCTCCAGTTTCATAGTCTAGGCCCAGCATGGCTAGGTATTTAAGGCACTCGGCTCGTAATCTAAGGGTCGCGGGTTCAAATCCCCGTCATATCAAACAGAATCGCCCTTTCAGCCATGGGAGCGTTATAATGTGACGGTCAATCCCACTATTCGTTGGGAAAAGAGTAGTCCAAGAGTTGGCGGTGGGTGATGATGACTAGATACCTTCCCTCTAGTCTTACACTGCTAAATTAAGAACGGCTAGCGCTGATAGCCCTCGTGTAGCTCTGCGCAAAATTCAAACAAACCATTCCAATAGGCTTTATACGTAGTCATATCAATTATGAAGTCTTTTATAACAGTAAGAAAGTCTTCATACAACCACTAAGTGGCGTGACAAAAGAGCCCACAACAATCTCTAACGTTGTTTAGAGCCTCCCAGTGACACAGTGGTATGTCTGCGAACCTATAAATTTAGGAACCGGGATTCGATACTGTGGTTGGCAGAGCACAGATAGCCCGTTGTGTAGCTTTGTGTTTAATTACAAACAAACATTATTTAGAAATTCAGAGTAATTTACAATTGTAGCAAACTATTTGCATTTTATACGTACGTGCAATTGTGTTCTTTTAGGGATAGTTTTACAATCTTCGCTATTTTCCTTGATTTATTTTCATGTACAGTGAATAAAAACATTGAGACCTTGAATATAAGCGGTATCTTACGCACACGTCACAAACTCCTTCGACATAAGTATATTTGTCCCTAATTTTTGAGCTAGAGATCATAAATTTTGAATTACACACAAGCTACGCAGGGACTATCTGCGCTAGCCGTCCCTAATTTAACACTGTAAGACTAGAGGGAAGGCATCTATTCATCACCACCAACCGCCATCTCTTGAGCTACTCTTTTATCAACGAATAATGGGATTGACCGTAACATTATAACGCACCCACACCTGAAAGGGCGAAATGTTTGGTGAGACGGAGATTAGAACCCGAGATCCCCAGATTGCGAGTGGAGTGCCCTAACCATCCATTTCAGTAGGAGAGAAAGGAATCAGAAAGCAACAACCGTCGCCACAAATTATTTGTTCTACTCAATGAAACACAAAGGGAATTAACTGTTATTTCTATAACGCACCCACACCTGAAAATTCCAAATGTCGCTAGCTTGACAAGCTAACCACTAGACTACTTACAGTCCTAAAACAATAAGTTCTCCATGGTCCTCTGTTGTGTCTAAACTAAAAAACTAAGGGAAATGATTTCCCCCCTGTCTCTAAATATTTATTGATAGCCATTTGTATTAGAATAAGCCCCAACCCTATGGGTTTCGTACTTTATTGTATATGTACCGGTATTTTATAGTTCTTATAGCTTGTACTTTTAGTATACGCTTATAAAAAACTGTATTAGTTTTCCTATTCATTATACTATGACGTTATTATGATTCCACAATTCACTAAAATCTTATTGGTCTTCTAGTGCATGTCGTAAAGCTAACTGATGTTGTCAAAAGCGACGATTGGTATCTAAATGATAAAACATTATAATCGTGAAAGGAAATAAGTTTCAACACTGAACTTATTTATATCCTCTCACAACAAGGTACATTTCTATTCTGACCTGACCTCTGTAGATAAATAACGTGCTGTAATCACAAGTTAATACTAATTATGGCCTTGCTACTTAAACATTTTAATAGAAACATATTGAAAATGAAAAATGAAGTTAATGACCTTAAAAAAAGGCCCAAAGGTGACGTCTGAGCTGTCATCGTGTTCAAAAAGTTTTTATAAAACGAATCTGACATTTTAATCACGTGAAAAAGTTAGTGACCACGAACTTGTCACTTGCTACACTGATCTGACTGGTATTTTTGCTGACTACACTGCATGTAACATAAAATGTGAACTCGAATGTAATTAAACTACTCTTTTTTTTTTCTTTCTCTCTCTCTCTCTCTCTGTTCATCTATCATGTCTACAGAAGTTACACTGATACTCTGAAAAAGCTTGGCTGTCACGTGTTATTTTAGTAAATACTATAAGATATCTTTAGAACTTTGGACATGCTAAGTAATACACAGTTCTTTGATAAAAACCGCTAATATAATCCCTTCTCTTTATTTTGTTATGTGATAATATTTATTAATTAGTATGATATTAGTACTGCATCACCAGAAAACTAATGTTATAAGTAGAGTTTTCTTATTTTTATTGAAAACGAAGAACTACAGTTACGATGATCAACACACTTAAATACATGTTTATTTTACAAGACATTCCATATTCAGCAAAAGGCCAGAACAAGTGAAATAAAGAAAAACGATAGATGCTAATGAACTTCCCATAAATAATAAAATTATATAATTATTAATCTAAAGTAAAAATAAAAGAATGTAAAAACGAATTTTAGAAATATATATATATTATATAATTAAATGAAAACTCACAAGCAAAATGCCGAGGTCTAAACTCACTGGGGTTATAAGTGAAATAAACGAGATATTGATAGATACAAACAAATAAATAAATGCAATCACTGATAAAAAAAACAACAACAAAAGATATTTAACTAAAAATAATGTGTTGGCTTATTTTCGTGATTTTTAATCTTTTGCCAAATAGAAGCTGGTAATTGAATATCACGTTCGTCATGTTTACAATGCTTCTCTTTATTTTAAAATTAATACTTATGTCTCAAATAAAAATCTACAATATTCTGATTTATACTAAAAAGTAGACGATAAAAACTTTCACAGAAGGTGCAAAAAATTCTAAAACTCTTCACAATCATCAATTCCAATTCGCTCGTGTAAATAAAAATGTATGATATATTACTTGAAGTGAATAACGTTTTTACAGAAAGGAAGGACTAGATGTACCGATATGTATTTCACTGTAAGAATTAAATAATACGATTTCAAAAAACGCATTTCTTTATTATTTGTCGCATCTTTATACATATATTTCTACTTAAATTGCTTTGCACAAACGAGGACCCTTTCACAGAAGCTCTACATAACCCACTTTACCTAACGCATGAAGGCCATTACCTGTTCAAATTAAGAAAATTTCATCATAGTATAAAGAAAAACATTCTTCGAGTCTTTTCAACGTGTAGAGCATTCAACCAGATTTTAAACAGGCGGGTATTCAAGAGGTTATTCTTTATACCCGCTAGGGAAAATACTGTCGAGATAAATCGTGAGTGCGTGTTTAAAAGCGAACAAACTGAGAGAGAATGCCTTTTAATATTATATTAGAAAACAATCATCGAGTTCAGTTTCCAGGAAGTTATTTCGTTCCTGTGGTTCTTACACAGAGTAGGAGGAATAAGAGCTTAAGAGAAACTGTCATGAATCGAATGATTCAGATTGTAAAAACTGATATCTGATTTAATGGAAGCAAGTTTACAAGTTCGATCAAGTGTTCAAAACATTTTCCATGTTTGAGAGCCATATAGATCTAACAAAACTAAAAACCGTACAATCACAATAAGAGGAGATTATATCTCATCCTGCTTCGTTCCGTTGTTACATCAGTGAATCGAGTTCTTTTTTCCATCAAATCTGACAAAAGAATTTGGTGTTTATCGAATAGCAATAAAGTCTAATGAGCATAAAAAGCCTCTTTTACTCCATAATTAAGAACAGAAATATACTTACCTTATTTGTTTAATTAAATATAAATGTTGAATACTTACCTCCATCAAATTATTTCTATAAACGGCAAGTTAAATAAAAAATGTAAGTCTTGGCATCAACTAATTAATGTTAATTGAAACACATGTATGTTTGCCTATGTTGTTACACCTCATAACTAAATCAGATTACTAGGTTTAACATCGCCCCCCAGTGGCAGAGCACAGATAGCCCAATGTGTAGCTTTGTGCTTATTTCAAAACAACAACAACATGTTTAATATCATTTCTCTAATGTACGTAGAGCTGCTACTAACATAAGTTTCAATTACTTTGGAACAAAATACATACTAATATAACGAACTGTGTTATTTGATGTATATTTCTTCCTACGCTCTACTTTCTAAAATAGTGAGTTTTAAATCCCAAATTGCCATTTTTCGGATGTTATGATATATGAATATAAGGATCCTAAAGCGGCACGAGAATCCTTTAATGATCAGTGACGGTTGGTGATAACATGGACCTACAAACATTACAAAAAGTAATAATTTAGAGCATTCTTTCCCGTTTCGGTGGTTGAAGTGATTGTGCATGTTGATCGTCAACAGAGAGGTTTAATAAATGATTCATATCAAACAATATAAAAGATTTTAGTACATTTCTCACTCCCATTTATCTTGTCTACAGACTTACAACGCTAAAATTCAGAGTTTTATTCTCCGAGTTGGGCAGAATGCAGGTAGCCCACTGAGTACCTTTACACGACAAAAAATAACATTTTCTTTCATTTGCCTTCTAGATTTAATGAAATATTACTTAGCCAAGATATAAGATGGATTAAATAAAAATTTCAAAACAAGTAATCTTAGGATATTAGCCACGCTGTTTTTGTTTATTTTTGTGAAAGTGTAGTACAAGATAAAATGTTTGGATTATAGTGCACGTATATAAATCACAAAACATTAATAACAAGCGAATTGTTGCTCTTAACTCTAAAAAAAACCAACAAAAACTGAGTGGTGGTTGACATCATTAAATTTTTTTTTCAACAAAGTAGAACGAATTTTTTTATCTTGACGTTTAATGAAATTTTCTGTCTTAGTAACATAAAATCACTGCTCGGTTTGCTTTTCAAATCTCAAACAAAGAAGAAATATCTCGGAGTCATTTATGATATTATGATATTTCGCAATACATCATCACTCTTTATGACGATGGGTAATCCATCACTTGCTGCACGACATCAAGCAATCGTTATCTTGTTACCACATTCCAGCTACAACACCTCAGTAAAGAATTTCTCTTATCTTGACGCTTCTCTTTCTTCAATTAAATGGGTGAAGCTTATTTCAAACGTACGGACGTCATAGTTTGTCCAAAAAATCTTGACTTGACCAAATCAACTCATACATTTAATTCTACGGAGGCTTTGTTTACTACGTTTAAGAGGCTTCTGCTCAGGTGTGTGTTCACGTCTAGCTTCGATATTTCTAATTCTAACAAAAATTAAATACACATCAGACGATGTTATAAAACAAAGTAGGGCCCATTATATTGAATTATGGGATTAAGATACGTTTGTTTTGTTTTACCAATACATTGGTGTCACTGTGTTCTTCACACAACCATGAAACAATCATGAAGTTGGAATTTTAACTTCAGGTGATAAGGTTTGCTTATTATAACCTTATTAATATTTTTTGCGTTTACTAATTAGTGCTTACATTCTGTTTCATTAGGTTCACCTATCTTTTATCGTTTAGATGTAGGATATCGTGGACATAAGCGTAAATATCCTTGCTTTTGTTTTTAAATTCTACTTAGACATATCAGAACTGCGAATAGAGGTTAGATGAAAAGGTCTGTATTCCACTACCGCACTCGATCTTATTTCAACAGGTACCTTTTACACTACTGCAATGTAGATTTTACTCCAGCAAATACCTTCCAAACTATTGTTGTGTAAACCTTACTTTAACAGGTATCTACCACACTATTGCTATGTAGGTCTTACTCCAGCAAATACCTTCCATACTATTGTTATGTAAATCTTAACTTAACAGGTACGTACCACACAATTGCTATGAAGAATTTACTCCAGCAAATACCTTCCATGCTATTGTTGTGTAAATCTTACAAATCTTACTTTAACAGGTACCTATCACACTATTCCTATGTGGGTCTTACTCCAGCAAATACCTTCCATACTATTGTTGTGTAAATCTTACTTTAACACTATTGCTGTGCAGATCTTACTTCAGCAAGTAATATTCACACTATTGTTATGTAGAACTTTAACAACTATCCTTTACACTACTGAAATTACGAACATGTTCGGAGCCGGTTTCGATCCTGCAACCTCCAGATTACGAGAAGCACGTCATAACTAACATGTAGACAATGCCTGGCAAGATAATATGTAGAATACCAAAAGGATGAAGCTCATTCTTCTCAAATGAAAGTATTTATTAATAAGAACTTCAGAGTTCAAACAAAGAACAGTGTATAAAAATTTGTCAACGACGCCAAGTCTTCTATATTCAGTGACAATATGCCTTTCGCTCAATACTAGATCTCATCAGGTCGGTTGGGATACGGCAGACACCTGGTTGTGGTTGAAACCATATTTATGTTAATTACCTATTTAGCAACAACTGCTACGTCGTGAACTGGATAAGTTGGTGAAGTGTAATTTTTCATCAGTTTTTATTAATGTCATATTTGATCAATCAACTAAGAGTCAATACACATAACCACTAAATTCGTTGCTTCTGCTAGACCACGCCGTCTCTTATGGTTCCAAATTCTTGTTTCAACTCATTCCAACTGTTTCTTTAGCTAAAAACTTGTTTCAAACTACAATATCCACTGTACTGGAACCAAACATTCGACCAAAACAAAAACATCACTTAAAATCTTTATTACGAAAAATTAACAAATAATAAACAATAAACTATCCATTAAAATATTTATATCAAGATTTATAGGAAATTAAAGCCTACCTTCCACCTAGTGCTGGAAAATGAGGCACTAAAACTGGCGGGTATTCGGGCATGCTGTTTGGTGTACGAATGTTTCCTGGTTAAAAACAAACAAGCAATTAGTTGAACAAGAATAAGTCATACTGAGTTCGTTAGCTAACATCACAGATTAAGTTAAGTTACAAAGTGTATATTTATATACATGAAAGACAATCAAAACAAAATTAACTGTTTCTTGCAACCTATGACTAGAGATGACAGGAAAGAACGGCGTGGTTTGCTTTGTGTGTTTTTTGCTTATAGCAAAACATTGGGCTGTCTTTTGAGTCTACCGAGAGGAATTTAATCCCTGATTTAGCGTTGTAAATCCGTATACTTACTGTTGTACCAGTAAGAACGGTGTGGTTTGGTTTGTTTTGAATTTCGCGCAAAGTTACACGAGGGCTATCTGTGCTAGCCGTCCCTAATTTAGCAGTGTAAGACTAAAGGGAAGGCAGCTAGTCATCACCACCCACCGCCAACTCTTGGACTACTCTTTTACCAAAAAATAGTAGGATTGATCGTAACATTATAACGCCCTCACAAATGAAAGGGTGAGCATGTTTAATGTGACGAACCTTAGAACCCGCGACCCTTGGATTACCAGTCGATTGCCTTAACCACCTGGCCATGCCGGGCCGGGAATGGTGTGTAACACCAACCTCAACACATGTCTTGAATATCTGTTGGTCAAAGATTGCTCAATGTTTATAACTAATATGGTTTTGCTACCTTTTTATGATATTATCATTTTTACTTTTGAAACACGGAATGAAACATGGCTCATGTTGTACTACAAAGAAACATTCATCACTCTTGGAAGGCGTTCACACCCTAGTAATAAGAACAAATGCTACTTACCACCATTAACCTTTAATATTCCTGTTGTATCTACAGTCTTGAAATTATTACTTGCTTCACACTTATAGAAAGCTGTATCTAAAGTGTCCAGATAATGGAGACGTACTCTGGAGGTTACATGACCTTTACCGTTGTCTTTGGTCCTTATATCAACTCTTCCACGTTCTTCCTGTAGTGGTGCTTCGTTCTTATACCAACGAACAACCGGCGTTGGATATCCATTGAAAGCACAAAGCAATTTCGTCTTTTGACCAGGGAATCGGGTCATGTTGACCAGAGGTCGTTCCACGCGTAAGAATCGTTCTTTCGTACCTACAAAATCAAGAAGATCTATATCAGTGATGTCAGAAAAGATTCAATAAGTCTTGACACAAAAAAACAAAACAAAAATCTATAACCTGAGTGCTTTCAAAAGGTGGACCTTTCTTCTTAAGGGGTAAACAGGGAACGGAACACACTTACAAAAGTACATGGTACAATGTACTAAACATTTCTTGGAAAATCAGGTGACCTTCACGAGGTCACTCAACTCCCTTTATGTATCACTCATTCGATGACACCACCATTCCCAGTTTGCTCTTGAAGAAGAAAGCGCTCGGGTTACAAGTGTTATTTTGTGTGTTTTTTTCATTTTGTAAGATATGTATATATATATATATGTGTGTGTGTGGGTGTGTAAACAAATATAGTTATCACAAGCTTCTATTTTGAAAATCATTTCTTCTGAACAGATCAAAATCACCCATAAACACCTAGGTTTTCGTTCATCACGTTCTTTGCAAAAGCATGCTAACCGTACAGCACATTAAAGGTTCAATTAACAAAATAATACAGATTAAAAGTAACAGACCAAGAAAATTTATGTTTTTGTGTATTACTAATATATTGGAGTTAAATGAGTTTTAAAAAATTGAGGTTTCGTCTTTAAATGTGACTCAAAAATAACAAGAAACAATTCCATGGTTATAATCGATTCATTTAGTAAATAAAGGGTTGAAGGGTAATAATCCTACCCCTGACACCCCAGGTTGGGAATGTAAAATATATATAACTGCAACAGCATTTGATTTGATTCAAATAAATGAAGCGAATTAAAATCTGTATGAAAAACATGATTCATATATTTACATCAAGTAATGAAAGGTATCTTAACGAAAAGTATAACACCTTCTAAAACACAAGAGTTTACATTCAGTTTAAAATTTCAACATAGTTTTAATGCAATTTAAAACGATACGATCACAAAAGTAATTCGAACAAATTAACATTGTTTAACGAATAACTGCTTGTCTTTTGAAACATTTTTACAATATAATTCCGAACAAATGAAAAACAACAGGGGATACGGATATTTTTAGAAACGAGGCTTGGTTTAAACACACGACTGTTATACCCCCCGTCTTTTTTCAAAGGTGAAGCGTATTATTTCTTATTGAATTACAGAAAATTAACTGATTTAAAAATACAACTGTAACAACGAAAATGGCCCGGCAGGGCCAAGCGTGTTAAGGCGTACGACTCGTAATCTGAGAGTCGCGGGTTCGCATCCCCACCGCGCCAAAGCATGCTCGCCCTGTCAGCAGTGGGGGCGTTATATTGTTACGGTCAGTCCCACTATTCGTTGGTCAAAGAGTAGCTCAAGAGTTGGTGGTGGGTGGTGATGGCTAGCCGCCTTCCCTCTAGTCTTACACTGCTAAATGAGGAACAGTTAGCGCAGATAGCCCTCGAGTAGCTTTGTGCGAAATTCAAAAACTGAACAAACAAACAACGAAGACTTTTCCCGTTAACCCCGGGTGATCGGTATTTAAAATCACCTTGTTTCCTTCCGTGAGTAATGTAATGATAACTATAGTGACCGGAAATATCAACAGTTTCATCAGTGCTTACAAATATTTATCAATAACATTAGAACATGATTAGCACTGGGAAAATGTCAATTTCTAAAAAAAATGGTAGTGTATACAAATCTATTCAAAGTATAGATAATATATTAACGGAGTTTTTGATATCTTAATTTTACTTGTAATAATTGAAGTACGGTTTCAGTTAAATATGTCAGAGCCCAACAGTTACGCGTTTCTGTGTCGCTAGTTCCCACAATGTGTATTGTTTGTTTGTTTTTTGAAATTTGCGCAAAGCAGTACAAGACTAGAGGGAAGGCAGTTTGTCATCACCATCCACCGCCAACTCTTGGGCTACTCTTTTGACAACGAACAGTGAGATTGACCATAACATTATAGCGCCCCCATAGCGGAAAGGGCGAGCATGTTTGGTGGAGCGGGGATTCGAACCCGCGGCCCTCGGATTACGAGTCGAGTTCCTTAACCGCTGGCCTTGCCGGGCCAATGTGTATTAATAATAAAGAAAATCATGACTTCGCTGAGTTTTTATTCAACAGTCGAATACAATAACCTGTTTGGTTATTATGTTTTTTCTCAAATGTTAAACTATCATGCTTTTTATATTTTAAAAAGTCTGTTTACTGGAACAATTCAACTAGGACAGTTACCGTTGAATACTGTTATCTAAAGGTAACTAATAATCATTAAATAATTGAACGTAATGCGAAATGTCGTTAAAATAGCAAAACCAACAGACCATTTGTCAATAATTCATTCTTCAGACGTGAAACAGGAGTTGTGTACTCTCTCTCAAACCTGTAAATAAGAAAGGTATCGTAATCATAACAACTGAAAAATGTAATAAAAATATTTAATCGACAAACAAACCACTAAGTGCACTTTGATGAACTCTAAATCCCAATATGACAAAGAAATTAATGATAATTACATATCGTACATTTAGTGGGAAATTTCTGACAAAATAATAATGTACACACAAACACTCATGCACTGTTTTAGGAGGTCAAACAACAAGTTAGATAGTTTCAGTTAATCGATAATTTTCAGTGATGTCGAAAAACGCACTTGTTGAGAATTTTATATGCAAAAACGGCTCGTTTGAGTTGGGAAAATATTTTACATAGAAGAGCGAACAACGTTTCGACCTTCTTCGGTCATCGTCAGGTTCACAAAGAAAGAGGTAATTGACCGGAAGCTGACCACATGTTTGGAAGGGGTTGTGTAACTGAGTGTCGCAATGTAAAGGGCGATGTTAGATGTTGAATATATAATTTTATCTATAATATTAATATAGGTATAATGGCGTTCCTTTATATTGGTTTATTTTAGGGTTTACGTTGTTGTATAAATAAGGCTTCTTTAAATTGGCGTTTGTTTATGTTTCTTTATTTAGTATTTGAGTGTTTTCTATGATTATGTTGTGTTTATTTGACTTACAGTGTTCAAAAACCTGTGAAGGTGACTTATGTTCTTTGAATCTGGTTTCCATTTTTCTACTTGTTTCTCCAATATAGAAGTCATGGCAGTTATCACATTGTATTTTATAAATAATGTTGGTGTGGTGTTTGTCAGTTACACAACCCCTTCCAAACATGTGGTCAGCTTCCGGTCAATTACCTCTTTCTTTGTGAACCTAACAATGACCGAAGAAGGTCGTTGTTCGCTCTTCTATGTAAAATATTTTCTCAACCCAAACGAGCCGTTTTTGCATATAAAAATCGATAATTTTGTGAAAGCAAAAGATCTTTTCTTCCTGGTAGATTTTTATTTAAATGATTGTGCGGTTCAAGTGTGTTTTCTTATAGCAAAACCACATCGGGCTATCTGCTGAGCCCTCCGAGGGGAATTGAAACCCTGATTTTAGCGTTGTAAATCGGAAGACATACGACTGTACTAATATATGTTCATTCATGTCTCCATTTTGTTCTTCCTAAATATATTGGTTTTGTTTTGAACTTTGCTCAAAGCTATTCGAGGGCTATTTGCGTTCGCCGTCCCTAATTTAGCAGTGTAAGACTAGAGGGAAGGCAACTAGTCATCACCAACCACCGCCAACTCTTGAGCTACTCTTTTACCAAAGAATAGTGGGATTGACTGTAACATTATACCGTCCCCACATCTGAAAGGGCGAGCATGTTTTGGTGCGACCACGATTCGAACCCGTGACCCTCAGATTACGAGTCGAACGCCTTAACCCACCTGGCCATGCCGAGCCCACTTCCTAAATATAAACACTGTTTTTGCTAAAGAAAAGTATTAATTGGTTTCAGAATCTGACTGTAACATAAATCAAAGTGTTTCTCATTCGTGCTAAAAATGCAGCTGATTCTCTTATAAGTAGAACCACATTTATTTTTAAGAAATATTAGCCCATTTCCTTTTTTCTTATTTTAAATTTGCTTTTATCTTCTGCATAAACTGTAAGGATTTACGGTTTCCAACTCCAAGTAGTGAAAATTAAAAACAAACAAAATTGACGGTAAAATGTCATTTCTTTTTAGTTTTATTATTTTTCACCCTTATTATGTCAGTGGCCAAATATATGTTCATTAAAAGAATGCGGATATACTAAAACGTCGGGCAGTTCAAGTGTAAAATACATAGAACATAACGTATTCTAAGAATTCAAATTAAAAGTTGCTTTTTTTTCATTTACATCTAGGAATCATAACTGAAAACAAAATTAAGTATTCTATAACGTAACTTATGAGAATATCAATCAAAACTGGTTCCAATCACGCCCTCCTTTTCATTCACTCACTCCTCTTTCAACCTCGTGATTTTTTGCAACTATTTTCCTCGTTTCTTTGTACATTCTCAAGTAAGGGCTGGAGAGAGTTTCGAAACATTATTCAGTCCATTTTCTCTTATGAATCTAAATGTTTAAACTCCTTGGCCACATAAGTAAGATAAGAGATAAGAGAGTTCTCCATTAATCTCTAAAAACATCCATGTTTCGTCACTAAAAAGCAAATAAAAAGAGTTTCAAATATATTTTCATTTCCTCAGCTGTAATTTTAATCGTGCATGAAAACTCTTTATTCAGGCAAGGGAAATAGCAATAGGCTTTTACTTTTAACAGAACAAGAAAGAAACAGTGCTTCTTTGGCACTCTTCAATGATATTAATTTATGAACAATCGTTTGTTCACTTTGCAGTAAAGTTCAAAATTAAATAACGACCTAGCTGTGCTGTGTCCATCACAAGTGTCGAAACTCATTTTTTAGCCTAATAAGCTTCCAGGTTTACCATGGAGCCACTGAGAAGACCATGTAAATGATCAAATAATTATTTCAGTATATAAACTATCGCAGATGGATATGGTCCTGCAGAGAAACACACTTTTTTTATTGTTACTATTTCTTCTAAACACTTTCAGTCGACCATCATTCCTTCAGTTCTCGGCGGATTAACTTGAATCTTGGTCCAATACGTCCAGATGCTTTTTTTTTTTTACTTGTACCCTGTTAAGGATTTTATGAGGTCAGAAATTAAAAAACCCAAAAAGTCATATTTGCAGCAATCAAGATGAAAATTGGCAGAAACAAATTTCCTTACGCTCAACACATTTACATACAAAAAGATGGATTTGCCTATTTTGAGATTTTAGGGGAATCATGTATCACATAAATTATAATTTAGGGGATTTTAGTACATTTCTCAGCCATATTTTACCCAATTTACATACGATTTGGAACAAAGTTGTCTTCTATGGGCTCCACACATAGTAGTTATTATAGGGGGTCAACATGCTACAATGAAGCCGTATTTTTATTAATTTACATAAAATTTGACACAAAAATACTTTCTTACAAGTCCTTAAAATGGACCAATTATTAGTCATTTTAGGGGTTAAATGAACCCATAATTTGGAGGATTTTGGTTAATTACTTTGCCATTTTTTTTTGCTAATTCACACGAAAAATTTGTACAAATTTGCAAGTTCAAATAAAAATATACACAAACTTCATGTTTTTGTATTTATCTCAGTTTTTCAACGAGGAAAGTATAATTTAGGATTTCCGTAAACTATTCATGTGAACAATTTTACAAGAAAATTGGAACAAATAAACCTTCTTGTAAGTACTGACATTAACAGTTTCCAATTTTTCTGTGTTTTTCACATTTTTTCTGGTGTACAAATTGGCCATGTTGAGATTACGTGGCGGAGATATGCTGCATTCTCCAGTGAATATTAGCCTTTCTGGTTTCAGCAAATAAATCTTAATAAGTCAAATTACGAACCGTTTACAGTTAGCGAAATTATATCTTTGTAGTGAACTGACTGACAATGAATAATGTACAACCATGATTGAAGCTGGTATTTCTATTACCATTAACCAAACAATCCAATAACTGAATTACATGATCTCACCAACGTTTCTATTTGTAGACTATAATAATTAAATATCAACTGTCAAAAAGCATACAAAACTAAATCAAATTTATTCACTTATCTAAGGCCATACACTACTGGCCAAAATCTTAAGGCCAATGAACAAATAAAAAAATATGCAATTTCCGTTGTTAGATTCAACCATTTATTTGAGTATAGCTTCGAAAGATGAAAATTAGAAAAGGGAAATTAAAAATAAAAACTATCTTATCATTTAATATGGAAAATGTGAACAGTATGAAATTATCCTAAATACTAGCTGGTCAAAAGTTTAAGACCATACTGAAACGAAGCGTTAATCGATAAACATGTAACGAAATTTAGTTATTTGTGCTCAAGCATTAGCGTTATCAACATTTCCCACTGACTTCTCTTGTGTTACATTGGGTATAAACATGGTAAAGGCTAAAAAGTTGACAGAATTTGAACGTAGCAGGACTGTCGAGCTGGAAAAGCAAGGTCTTTCCCAAAGTGCCATCGCTGGTGAGATTGGTCGTAGTAAAACTGCTGTTGCAAATTTCTTAAAAGAGAATTTCAAATGGTCGGTTCAAGAACATTTCCCCGGCGTTGATCAGGAGAATTCGACGAGTTGTCCGGCAAGATACCAGCCGATCTACGAACCGAATTAACAATCAGTGATGTCGAGAAACCCACTTGTTGAGAATTTTATATGCAAAAACGGCTCGTTTGGGTTCAGAAAATATTTTAAATAGAAGAGCGAACAACGTTTCGACCTTCTTCGGTCATCGTCAGGATCATAAAGAAAGAGGTAACTGACCGAAAGCTGACCACATGTTTGGAAGGGGTTGTGTAACTGAGTGTCGCTATGTAGAGGGCGGGATTAGATGTTTGAATACATAATTTTATCTATAATATTAATATAGGTATAATGGCGTTCCTTTATATTGGTTTATTTTGGGTTTAAGTTGTTGTATAAGTAAGGCTTCTTTAATTTTGCGTTTGTTTATGTTTGTTTCTTTATTTAGTATAGAACCGAATTAAGCCTTTGCGGAGGCAGAATGCAGCTCAAGAACAATAATACCTCTTATTGGGCATTTTCTACCCTGTTTAGGACTTCTTTATGGTATGATTTTAAACTAGCTAGTATTACGGCTAATTTCATATTGTTTGCATTTTCTTTATTAAATGCTAAGATAGTTTTTTTATTTTATTTTCTCTTTACTTATTTTAATCTTTCGAAGCTCTACTCAAGTAATTGGTTGACTCTCACAACGCAAAATGCATATTTTTTCTTTATGTTTATTGGCCTTAAGATTTTGGCCAGCAGTGTATACTATAAAGTCCGCAGTGGTTCAGGGGTAAGTTTAAAAGATTATAACGTTAAAAGTCAAGTTTAAAT
Source organism: Carcinoscorpius rotundicauda (assembly GCA_011833715.1). Taxonomy (NCBI): domain Eukaryota; kingdom Metazoa; phylum Arthropoda; class Merostomata; order Xiphosura; family Limulidae; genus Carcinoscorpius; species Carcinoscorpius rotundicauda. Next base: position 110,015,152 of record CM022393.1, read on the forward strand.
ACTCTTGTTGGACATCGAAAACATAGTCCATCGTAGCTTTGCCTTTAACAACGTCTAAACCAAAACCTGTATACTGTGATCGTAATGACTTTACTTGAAATACAATTACCAAACCTAGTAACTTTTATAAAAATAATACTTATATTTCCATATAAAAAAGTCATGTTGGTCTATCCCATATTTTTATTTCTTTCCTTGTCATGTATACATTTCAGGAAGTCAAGTAAACTGCCTTTGGATTTACGATTCGCTATCACAAAATTTTTCTATTGTAGCAACTGTTTATAAGACAATGTTAAAATCGTACATATTAGCAACAAACTATCATTCCGATAACAAGGTAATTCAAGAATTAATCGAATGTAAACGGCACGTTTCAGTTGTTAAAAAATCACAGTTATAAACACAACAACAAAATAATTATTTCATCGAGAATTTGGAAAATAACATCCAAACTGTTTAACTTTTGATGTTATTATTTATTCACAATTGTGATTTGTCGTGAACTTCGCGCAAAACTACACGAGAGCTATCTGCTTTAGCGGTCCTTAATTTAGCAGTGAAAGACTAATGGGAAGGCAGCTACTCACAGCCACATACCGCCAACTCTTGTTATATTCTTTTACCAACGAATAGTGGGATTCATCATTACAATATAACGCTCCCATGGCTGAAAGAGAGAGCATGTTTGATGTGACGGGGATTCGAACCTGCGACTCTCAGATTACTAGTCAAGCGCCCCAACCACCTGGTCATGCCGAACATGTTTGTTTGTTTGTTTATTTTAGTGAAAAACTACAATGGCTATTTACACTTCCCACTTTGAGGAATGAAACCCCACATTTTAAAGTTGTCAGACAGTGAGATTTCCGTTTTCTAATTGTATAACTTTTGGTGTAATGGTAGAGAGTATCAAGAAAAAACCCAACTTAAACTCTCTAAGTGTAGCGGCAAAAACAAGATAAACAAATAAATGGCAGAGTTTGACTTTGATAAACTGTTCCTGTCTGCCTCTAGAGCGGTGTGACGTTTCAGCTTTTACACTAAGGTCTTCTTCAACTAAAGTTCTCAATATAGAAAATGAAACGTTGAACCACTCTGAAAACAAGAAGATGTAGTCCATTAAAGCGAAAACTTAAAGTATATATAAATGCATATATTACACAATATTTTCGAAAAATGTCTTATGGTTTTTTTTACTTTGAGTGCACAAATTCTAACTAAAGAGTGTGAGATCTATAAAACGCTCTCAGCTGTAAAACGTGGAGTCTAGGGTAAAAGAAATACGTTTCATTTTAAGATTTAACCTCTCTAAGTATTTCATCATAAAAGCACAACTAAATAGATGTAGATTTTATGGGTAAGTTTTCATAACTTATTTATAGAGATAAAAAGGTGAAGTTATTGTGTTAGTATAAATAAACCAAGATTACTATGGTGAAATGGTTGTATTGGTACAAATAAACACGAATAACCATGGTGAGATTATTGTGTTATTACAAATAAACTCAAACCACCATGGTCAGGTTGCTATACTAATACAGCTAAACCAGTGTCACCTCATGAAGTTATTGTGTTACTGTAAATAAACCAAAATCACCATGGCGAAGTTATTGTTGTTTTAACTGAACCAAAAGTTACCATAGTGAGGTTGCCATGTTAGTATAACCAATGTCGCATTGGAGAAGTTGCTATATTAATATAAATGAATGAAATTTCAAGAACTAATCTAGAGAAGAAAAATGAGCTAATATGGCCTTGGCACGTTTTTTTTCTATTGAGAAATATTTGCTAAACCTAGCAGCTTATATAAAACTTAGGATACTTTCTGAGAAATATGTTCGTACGGCGAAAGTATTTTGCAGACGTATAAAGAGGTATACATTATGTAAGTTAAATCCTTTGAAACATTTCTTATGTGCATGGTCTAATTTGTGTCCTATTTGGTGCAGAATACATTTAAGGTTAAATCGTAATTGGCTTACCTTTTCTGTATGAGCAACCTAAAAAATTATTGCGTTTTCTCTCCCATTAAGTTCCCAATTTAGTAATTTACCGAAATTAAAAAGCCACGAAATAAAATAGAATCTATGTTAAATATTTATGTTAGTTGAAGAAGAAATACCAAAAGAGATGTTTGTTGGTTTTTCACTTGAGAAAAACCATTTCCCCAAAAAACAACTGAAAAATTACGTGTGTAAATTAAATACATGGATTATTTAAACTCGAAAAATAGGAAAGAAAAAACCAAAAGGATGGGTTCATTTTTCCCACTTGAGAAAAAACCATTACTTCAATAAACGACTGTAAATTCAAGTGTGTGGTATTACTTACAGCAGAGGCTCGACTTTACCCTGAGAGGTTCCACGATAAAACAACAACAGTTAGTATTGCTAAAACAGTCGGATTAAAACAGTGGAGAGAATAATTATGCGCTAAAACAAAATCAAATAAACTTTAAGGCTAATTGCGTATTAAAAACATTTACTTACCTAGATAAATGTTAACATCAGTCCAAAAGGACTGTTATCTCTGTAATCGCGTCACAAGGAAACCCAATTTTAGCTTTTCTGATCCATTGTATGTTTGCACTTGTCATCATTGTAAGATGACCTCCAGTAACATAGTGGTATATCTGCGGACTTAAACCGCTGAAATCCGGGTTTCGATAGTTGTGGTGGGCAGAACACAGGTAACCTTTTTGTGTATCTTTGTACTTAATTCCAAAGCAATCTATCGTTATATCAGTTTCATTTTACACCCTAAATTGATTTGTTTCTGCGCTCTCAAATCCAATAGAATTTCATATAAACGGCCATTTTAATTTCTTATAAGTATATTAAGCTCATGAATGATTTTAGTTATTAGCAAGAAAGTGTTAATATTATTATACTGCACAAGAGAAAAGGGTTAATGTAAATATGAAAAGACTGACTGAAAACAACGAACATGTTCATAGCCTGAATTACTGTGATCTGATCTTTTCCAAGTTTATGAGACAGTAGGAAGGGGTGTTTCATTATTTAAATGTCAGTAAAACGCCATATAAATCTTACCTTTTTTATCACGTGTTTCAAGTTATATTGAATATATTTTGTGGCAGATATGAGCAGTCACATATACGATTGATATGAAATCCTTGTCTCAACCTCTGACCTTTCTCCTCGAAGTAATTACATTTTTTTGGTCATCGTGTGAGCACACATGCATGAGTGTAGTTATAAAAATTATCACATGTTAAAATGAAGCAGCTCATCTGTTTGACGATGCCCAGAAACTTCTAAAACCTAAATGAATCTGTTGGTGTTAACGATATTCTATATCAGTCATTAAACGATATCCGAACAGTGGTGGGTGAAAATTTATCTGTTCATTGTGTAATTATTTTATAATTTAACACAACAGTTTCTTTTATAAAATTATTATATTTTTAATCTCCAACATAAATTCCTCACACTAATTACCATCTACGAATGGAACAGCACCTTCTTCAAATATTTACAATCAATGAACACTTGTTTATTTCAGTAAATGTCACTTTTAATAACCTGAACATTCACAATATCCAGCTGGTAAAAGTTTGGAGTATTAATAAATATATTTAGTAAATAAATTCGCTTACAGTGCAGTGAATATTTTCAATTTCAATGGAAGAACTATTAAAATAATTAAAAGCACATCTTGATAAGCTTGTGCCAATCAGTTGAATATGATGTTCCAAATAAAGCGCAAACGCAGTCAAAGGAAAACGCCATATATGAACGTAAAGGACGCATTTTTGTTCATATTATTTTCAATATATAAATTGATTTAATATAATATAAATGAACCATTATGTTCCAATTTTGAGATGAGTGGACAACTCATAAAGACTTACAAAATTAAAAAATTACCTTGATATTGTGTATGTGTTGGTTCCATCACAAATGTTAATTTATCGCAAGTTCAACTTTTCTACCTATCTTGAAGGCTAAATATTAGTAAAAATATTATTGTATTACGATATATATTATTATCTATTCTGAATTGTGTTTTAACTCGTTTTTTTTATTTAGTAACGTGTTTTATAATCATTTACTCAAACAAATTCCTGTTCTTTCAAAAGAAATTCATAATAGTTATCAGTGGACCTTTTCCGAGTAAACTAAATTATTAATAAAAATATATCAATCTTTCTGAGGGTTTTGCGATTTCGCATATTATAGGAAAACTCTTTTGCACTTCAAATAGGCCCAACATGGCTGGATGGTTAAGCTGCTTGATTCGCAATCGGACGGTCACGGTTTCGAATCCCCGTCCCACCAAGCATGCTAACCCTTTCAGTCGTAGGGGAGTTATATATTGTGCAGTAAATCTTACTTTTCGTTGGTAAAAGCGCAATTTAAGAGTTGGCAGTGAGTGATGGTTACTAGCTGGCCTCCCTCTTGTCTTCCACTGCCAGATGAGGGTCGGCTATCTGCGCTAACCGTCGTTTAGCTTTACGCGAAATTCAAATCAAACATTTCAGATTGAACTTTCATATTACGCTATCACAGTTTGTCATGGTTATGTAGATGCGATGAGAAAAGATTTACCCCCCCTGTTGGTAAAGTAATCAGTTTAGGGACTTTAAAAGAACGCTAAAATCAAAGGCTAGATTCCTCGCTGTTGACAGCGTACAGACAGTATATTGTACATCTTTAGCATTACGAAAACAGTAACAGCAATAAATCTTTGTTTTTGATCCCTTCAGGCTGTTATCTTGAAGTATATTACTAAATAGAGCAATTTCACATCCTGAAATTCTTGAGCACGTCTTATAAAGACTTACGGATATATTTACAATAACTTCATAATGGAATTTATAAAATAATATTTGCATGACCAAGACTGCTCTATATCCAATAAATAAAAAAACTCTAAGAATCCCAACCGTGAATTCAACAAGCGAGGTATGACTGCTTAACTGTTATGACACGCCTAAATTATTAACCCCAACAACGGCTTGATTATCATCAGACCTAGACTATTAACTCTAAACGATACTTTGATGCTAAGTGTATGGACTTAGTTAATTGAGATTTTGTTCGTTTGGAAAATGTTACATCGTTCTGTAATACTTTAATTTTGAGTTTTCTTAACGTATCTTCTCAACAGTTGCTAAGATTTGCTAAAGACGACAAGATTTGTGTTCATAAAGAATGCGATCACTTTAATTAATTATTTTAACTAAAGGTTTGTTATTTTTGTATTGTAGTTATTTGATCTCCGACTGAATATTTCGAAATAGTGTGAAGAAATGTTTAAAATTAAGAAATGGAGAAAATGTAATACGTTTTACTTTGCCGTCGAATAACCTTAAGAAATATAACCTTTTGGTTACATGCTTAATACAGTTCTTTAAAAATAATCTATATATGTGAAAGTGTGATGTCTTACTTTCATTTCGTATTATTTATTTGGCCCGGCATGGCCAAGCGCGTTAAGGCGTGCGCTTCGTAATCTGAGGGTCGCGGGTTCGCGCCCGAGTCGCGCCAAAACATGCTCGCCCTCCCAGCCGTGGGGGCGTTATAATGTGACGGTCGATCCCACTATTCGTTGGTAAAAGAGTAGCCCAATAGTTGGCGGTGGGTGGTGATGACTAGCTGCTTTCCCTCTAGTCTTACACTGCTAAATTAGGGGCGGCTGGCACAAATAGCCCTCGAGTAGCTTTGTGCAAAATTCCAAAAACAAACAAAACAAATCTATTATTTATTATGACACACATCAGAAGGTTTGTTTATTTTTTTGAAATTTCGCATACTCCAGCAATATTACGATTTCGTCAGCAAACACACTTCAGCCTTCAGTAAAATGTTATTGCTTTCGCGAACGACACTAAGCCTTATAAACCGAGGCAAAGTTTGGGTTATATTTCAAAATATATATAGATTAAGCCCTTATTTAAAAACATAAATAATACATAACTAACTAAAATATAAAACTAAAACAAAAAGAGAATTGTGGTTTAAAATTAGCTCTTTCTATTGGCTATTAAACATCTATAGAAAAACTTGCGTTGAGTGCGAAATCGTATCACTAAGTGGAGAGTGGGTGTAAGGCTTAAAATAGATTTGTCATGCCCGATTATTTGTATTACCTATATATATGCCTCATATAGTTACATTTAAAATATTATGTTTTGACTTTTGCATTAGGATCAAGATGTCCTTAGTGTGTTTAAATATTCCGTTGGGAAATGGTTTATTTAATATTTGTACAAAAAGAGTATTATATAATGATCTAATATCACAAAAAGGTAAAATACATTTTTTTAACCTTTAACTATAAACTCGCTCACTCCTAATGTATTTTTTGCATTCAGACGTGTTTTGTATCTGAAGAAAAAAGCCGAAAATACCTGGATGAGATAATTCTTCTTGTATTTCTATACTCTGTTATCGGTTAAAAAAAATCTGCTGAAGCGACTCTGTCTAAAGATGTGTGAACTAAAAAGAGAAAATCTTTATGTAAAGTGTGATCTATTTTAAGAACTTGTTCCTATGTTCCCTTACATTCAGCCTGTACACAAAATCAGGAAATTTCTCTGAACCTAGATGATTTCTTTACCCATCCTGTAAGTTATTAATATTGTCGTACAACTTTAAAATGGTTCAAACTAAAATGTTAATACAATTAACTGTTTAGAATAAATATACCTGAAGTTATGCATCTAACTATAATTATGTTCAGCGCCTGTTGTTGAGTACCACTGTGCCTGAGGAAAAAACACGAAAATGTTTTAACAAATGAGGCTTATATAACAACGCTTTATATTATTATAATTTGTATTTCCTCTTTATTTGCTGGTTCACAGTGTATCCACAATACTCTGATTTACAAATACTCATTAGCTCTATTTGTAATGCTGCTGAAAACAGTGTGTATTTTTTACGTTATGCCAACACGTAATAGCAGTGACATGAATTTAGTGGTTAATATTTCAATGACCTCAAATAAAACGTTTGTTTGAGCTACATGACACAAAATGATGGAAATTAACCATTTTTTTAACGAATGTCGTCAACCTTTCACTAGAACGTATAACTAATTTATAGCTATTAAATTATAACATATTTTTTCAGTGAAAACTATTTAGACCAGAATATTTTTATCGTATACTCACCCACTTGCTGTTCTGAATTCATCCTCTTCACTAGCGACCTCTATGTCACTGACATTTTCAAATAGGGTGATTGATGCCGAAACCACATGATCGTGACGTGTGGCTAGAAAAAAGATAGCGAACATGATAAGAACAGGAAAACGCTAGACTTAAATTTAATTAGAAATATATATCACAAAACACGCACAAAAATTCGTCGGTTTTTCTCTCCCTGTCTAGCATTTCATTTAAATTGCGAAAGCAAAAACACCTGCATCTACGAAGCAATCAATCACACACACCACAATCTAACAATATATATCAGTTTTACAGTTCAAGATATTTTCAGAATAATAATGTTTTCCTGCAAAATACCATTATATGCTCAGAAATATAACATCACGTTACGAATTCTTCTGTTATTCCATTTCATTTTTAAACAAACAAAACACAACGTGTACACACTCACAAGTACAATTAAAAGCAAATGTTTTAAACAAAAATGTGTTCCGTAGATTTTTAACATTCACTTAGCTTTCCGGTTCTGACTAACTTGTAAGAATAAAGAGATAAATGAAATGATGCACTTAAAGAACGGAAATGGAAAAATCTATCCCATAAACAATACTTAAAGTCTTAATGCTTCGCGAGTCTTACTTAGCACGAGCTTTACGTACGTTCTTTACATATGGCATTTAACTTTACGATAACAAGTTGAAAAGCGCCCTACAAAAATAAAATTAAATAGAGAAGTTAGTAAACTGACTGAAAGTTCTTCAAGAGCAGAGATAAAATACTGAACACTGACTATAAATATTTGTGAGTGCAAAGTGACACGTATGTATGTATACATTAGACTTCGATTTTTTCTTCTAGATTTATCCAAATATTAACCGTTCATTTAACAGATAATAAAAAGCAAGAAGCATTCTAGAAATAGATTAAGCTTGAATGAAAATTTACAATGATGAGTTTCGTAGTGAAATAAACATGAGATATATATAAAGGCATAAGACTACTTAATGGACTAAAACAAAGCGCTACGTACTGTATACTTTAGCCAGTGAGTTGTGACGTGTATAAATATAAAATGTTTCACATAGTATAATTTTAATAATAATCTAGTTTAGAAATGAGCTATTAACACCAGAAATAAATCTAGAAACAAATAATTATCGCTACACCAAGAAACGAAGTTCTAACGCTATGTTATTACGTAAAGATCTTACATTACATCAGATTAATACAGTACTTCTAGAAGTAACGACTTAATACCTCATATGTGGGTAAGAATTTTACGTTTATCAGGAAATAAGAACCACAGACAACTTCTAAATATAAAGATATAACATTTAATTTAGAAGTGAGGGCATGATATCTTGTTCAAATAATAATAAAAGACATAATATCCATGTAGAAGGTTTTGGCATTACATCTTAAAAAACATAACATATCGTCTATAAGAAAGAATTAGACATTTAACTCTTGAATTAAGGATCAGTAATGCTTCTAAAAATAAAAATTTAACACTAGTATAGAAGTAAGAATCTAACAGTATATCTAGAAGTAATTTAATTTCTACGTCTCGAATCAAGGACGTCACATTGAGGTCTTTAGATAAAGACTTGACACTAAGTTCCAGATAGAAGAATTCACCATTAAGTCTACACATAACGACTTATCACCGTGTTCATCAGTAATGACTTAATATTGTATATTGAATTATGACCAGAAATAATGGTCGAACAGCACGTTCACAAGTAAGAATCTACCATTATGTTTACACGTAAGAATCTATTATTATGTTTGCAGGCAATAATCTACCATATTTTTTACAGGTAACGATCTATCATTATGTTCATAAATAAGGATCTACCATCATATTCACAAATAAGGATCTACCAGTATGTTTACACGTAAAGATCTACCACTACATCTCGAGATGAAAATTAAAAAACAATACTACGTTTATAATACGAAACTAATTCTATTTCTCAAAGCACACATCTAATATTACGCACATTTATAATAGAGTTGTCAGGAAGCTGCTCTTCACCGAATGTAAATATATGTTTATGTGCAGACGTGTGATGCAGTTTTATCCAATAGTTACGAATGAGCTCTATATGGTATATCTAAGTCACTTGCTCATATCCACAGTTAAACATTAGTTGTTGTTTTTTATCTGTTGTTGTGTTTTTGCAGCACATGTGCGAGAGAACATCATTTTCAAATGAGTCAATCTCATCCATGCAGTTTTAATCCGATTTCAAATAACCTACGAAAGATATACGCATAGGATCGAGCTAACAAAAAATTATCTACACAAAGATAAGCCTTGGAACTTAATTTATTGGAAGCTTTCACAGCTTCACAGCTGCGCTTTAACCAAAACAAAACAAAAGTAATAAAGTTTTTCTGTCTTCCACTAACGTCTCAACTGCTCTCAGTGTTAACATGTGTCTGCACATTGTACATCATAATTACAGATATCACATCTCAGTATCTGTTCGTCTACGGAATCATTACGTAAGTGCTAGAATATCTACTTCCAGATGCTGGTCTTAACATGAAGGTTACGGTGATATTATTGCGAAACTGCGACGACGTTTTTTATTAATATGGTTTTGTTGTCTGGGGCGAACTGGGGATTTTCTAGTTAAGTTAAAAATCTTTTAACAGTTCGCTTGTTTGTTTTTTTATCTGTCGGCATTTTAATCAAATTAAAATTTTCTACTTCGGTTCGAATTTCAACAGTATATATTAACACATAACGATAAGTAAGTGTTTATTTTAACGGACGCTGCCTCAAAGTTTGGTTCTTTGAAACCGGACGCAGATGATAAGGGTAAGACAGAAGTTTACTTTCATAATGGATAAAAAAGATTATTTGAAATCACGTCAAGTTACTCATTAATTCGATTAACAAGTCACGCATAAAGATCACGTAGTTTTTACCATGAAAATGTCGCCTTACACAAAGTGGTCTTTATAATTTAGCATACATAGAAGAATATTAATAAACTAGTCACATACAGGTCCGCAAAATAACGTTTTACTACGATATTAATAGCATACGTGCAAAAATATTTATGAACTAGTCATAAATGTATTTGCAAATTAACGTTCAGTTCTGTTTTTTTGTTTTTTTTGCATTTAGATATTAACAGTTTGCAATTTGTTAACTGTTGAACACCGATTTATTTGCACTTTAACGTTCAGTTCTGTTTCTTTACCATTATCCTCACTTTCATAAAGAGCAGTACGTATATCATATATTCTTATGTTCCATTTACAATATCTTGATGCAGTGTTTTATTTTTGACGAATTGGAACGCATATACATTTCCAATTATTTCACTCAGAGTTAACGCTATTAAATGCTGCTAACCGAACGTGTTGGCTCGTGATATTTTTCATGCATGAGTCATAATTATCTTTGACAATATTTGATAAAAGTATCTGTTAAAAATTGTTTTGTTTAACCACGCCCTAAGTAAATTAATTAGTCATTAGGACGGTATGACCATTTAACGATGTGTTAGTAAGACCCAGCGCAGTCTAAAACATACATTTTCTTGTAAATATTAAATCAAGTTTAATCTATGATTAAGTGATAAATGAGCTAAGAATTTACATAGGCCCGTGTAACTGGAACGGTGATGAGGATTAGTGTGTGCTAATGTTTAAAGAGACCGTAAATCACATAGAGCAAGAATTTGTGAGACAAAACTTTCGGCCGGCGTTTTAATTGTTCAGACTTAACTTTACGTTGTTGTTGTTGTTGTTTTGAATTAAGCACAAAGCTACACAATGGGCTATCTGTGCTCTGCCCACCACGGGTATCGAAACCCGGATTTTAGCGTGCAAGTCCGCAGACATACAGCTGAGCCACTGGGGGGCCTTAACTTTACGATCATACACTTAAAATACACTTCATTGTTATAAGTTATGCAGTCAGTTTTTGAATTATTCTCCGAATCGCTGCGTCAGCTGGATCAGCAGTAGTTTTACGAACTTACAACGCTAAAAAACCAAGGTTCTATTCCCGCGAAAGACACAAGAGAGAGTCTAATACGGCTTTGCCCTAAAACATAGCACAAACATAACCAATCACTGGTGTTCATAATAAATTAATCCTCTCTGTTCTGTTACCTCAATTTCTGCTTGGCAGCTTTCTCATTCAGTTTTGTTAGTGAGCCTCAATGGACAACTTACCAATATTCATTTGTCTGAAAACGTTTTCTGGAATTTTCACTAGTAAAAGCCAGTATGAAACTCGACTCAACTAAAACCTGAAGATAAGATAGGAGAGCTTTCTTTTAAACCTTACACTTCAGTGACTACGTTCTTCAATCATGACCTTTATCAGATCATGTAGTCAACTGTCACCCAAACTGGTTAAAATGGATTCCATTGTTCTTTTTTACGATCTGTCTAAGTTGGTGTCATCGAATCTATTGTACAATATAATAATATTCCATCTATCTCGCTGCTTACTGAATCACAACTAAACAAACTGGTCTTTTCGCCACTTCCTGTAATGCGGTTCTTACATTCAAGAAGGTAGTGGAAATAAGGAATTTATTGACAGTACGTTACTTACATATTTCTGATTTAATTACTTATGTCAAGTTTAAAATAATGTATGTTACCTCAAAACAAATACAATTTCAAAAACGTTTATTCTAAAATGAATATTTTTCTGAACTCTTTAGATCCACCTTCATATACTATTCCTATTTTCCAACATGATTCATATGATCTCGTATTCTGGGACTCGTATATTTCAATTGTTCGTGTTTTTTTCCTCTCCGTATTTTCTTATAGAAGTAAACAACAACATAACCTGTCTCCACTCTTGATAATCAATTCTCCTTTCTCTGATCATGGAAAGAACTCGTTTCTCAAAGCAAAATAGCAAAGAAATTCGAATTTCTCATTTCAAGATGTTTTTGATTTGAAACTTTCTTGTCTCTGACACCTCTTAACACTAATGTTATCACTGTACTTGCATGGCTAGATGAGACACGACCTGCTAACACTGTACTTTCATGGCTTAATGAGACATGATGTTATTAAGTAACTGATTTCAATTAATTTCCTGTTCTATCCTATAAAAATAATGATTTTCGTATTTGTACACTTAACACGAATAATCAATATCGTTTCTTTCCTTGTTTGTTTGTATAATTTGTAAAATTCATTAATTTAACATTTATTACATTAAATTAGTAACCTTGTTTCTTTTTCACTGTTCAATATGCTTCATGAATGAGCGAATGGTGTGAACGAGAAAGTGAAATGTCACCCTGAACATCCTGAATTATGATAGAATCTTCCCATGTAATGTAAAGGTTAAAGTAGATTCATAATCTCACTAAGCGCCAATTATTACTTTCAGGCAAATCCCAAGTTAATGAGTTTAATATTCAATCATTTGTTGTTGTTGTATATAAAAATATACCTGCATGTCATTCCTAAAATTATTTAAACGTCGAATGTGGGAAAACAATGTCATGACCGCTGTTACATTTTTTTTATTGTTAGTTCTTACCACTTAAAGATTTAAGTGCTGGTAATTTAATTGTCAGTCTGATGTAAATTAATGCAATTGATAAAAGTACACAACAGGGAAACAAACTACACATACAGCCATGTGAAAAAGTTAGGACACCCTATAAATGCCTGTATATTTTTCTAACCTTTTTTTATATAGAGACATTTAATCTAATTTTAACAATACTTAGAGATTATAGAAATATAACTAAACAATTAAAACTGAAGAAAAGACTTTAAGATCTTCTGTAAATGTAATTCTACAAAAATGCATATTCTAACTGAGGAAAAAGTTTGGACACTCCCACATTTATTCCCACTTAAAATGGCTTAACTCAAACACAGGTGTATCACACCAGGTGCACTTGATTAGAAGATAATTACTCAGCATTTTGAATGAGGCTTGCCCTATTTAAACCTCAGACATTTAGTCTGGTGTGCTCTTGACTGTTGAAATGAGAGTGAGCACCATGGTGAGAGGAAAATACTTGTCTGAGGCCTTCAGAATGAAAATTGTAGCAGCTTACGAGTCTGGTAAGGGATTTAAAATGATCTCAAAAGATTTTGAAATCAGCCATTCCACTGTCCGAAAAATAGTCAACAAGTAGAGGGCTTTCAAAACAACTACCAACATGCCCAGATCTGGTCGTCCAAGCAAGTTCACCTCGAGAGCAGACAGCAAGATGCTAAAAGAGGTCTCCAAACACCCTAACATGTCATCACGAGACCTATAGCAGGCTCTGGCTACTGTTGATGTGAAAGTGCATGTCTCTACAATCAGAAAGAGACTGCACAAGTTTAACTTGCATGGGAGGTGTGCAAGCAGGAAGCCTTTGCTCTCTAAGAGAAACATCAAGGCCAGACTGAAGTTTGCCAGAAGAATGTAGACAAAGACCGGGACTTCTGATATAATATTCTTTGGACAAATGAGTCGAAAAAATTTGAATTATTTGGACACCAGAACAGAGAACATGTTTGGCGTAAACCAAATTCAGCATTCCAGGAAAAGAACCTCATAACAACTGTGAAACATGGAGGTGAAAGTATCATGATTTGGAGCTGCTTTGCTGCAACAAAACCTGGACAGCTCACAATCGTAGAATCCACCATGAATTCTACTGTGCGAACATGCGAGTCCATCTGTACGAAAAGCAAAGCTGAAGCAAAACTGGACCCTACAACACGACAATGTCCCAAAACATACCAGTAAATCCACCATGGACCAGCTAAAAACAAAGAAATGGAGAGTCCTGGAATGGCCGAGTAAAAGCCCAAATCTTTATTCCATTGAGATGCTGTGGGGTGACTTGAAACGGGCTGTACATGCAAGAAACCCCTCAAACATCTCACAGCTGAAAGAATTCTGCATTGAGAAGTGGGGCAAACTTTCTTCAAACCGATGTTAGAGACCATTAGATGGCTACAAGAAGCGTCCAACGGCAGTTATTTCAGCCAAAGGGGATAACACTAGCTATTGGGGGGTAGAGTGTCATAACTTTTTCCTCAGTTAGAATATGCATTTTTGTAGAATTACATTTACAGGAGATCTTGAAAAGTCTTTTTTTAAGTTTTAATTATTTAGTTATATTCCTATAATTTCTCAGTATTGTTGAAATTGAGATTAAATATCTATATATCCAAAAATGTTACAAAAATATACAGGCTTTCATAGGGTGTCCTAACTTTTTCACATGACTGTACTTTTAAAACAATAAAATGGACAAAAGTTTACTGCTATAATTTATCAACAACTCCTGAAAATTCAGAAAACGTAGCTCGAAGTACATTTATAATTATAATTATTTAAACTGACCTTAAATTAAAGGGTTTGAATATTTATCATTTAATTATCTTTAACTGCTGTCGTTTACTGTTCGTCATTATCTCTTAATATTTACAGCTCACGAAAGTATATAGTAAATAAAAAAGAGTATAGCAATAAATCTATTAGTCTTGCTACCTTAACGTAATGATTACACGTACCTACGAAAACCGCATTAGCCTTGGATATATTTTTGACAACAACAGATGAGTTATTAATAACTAAAATAACTGTAATTATGTTTCTTTGCTTGTTTGTTTTTAAGCTCAAAGTTGAACAAAGAGCTATCTGCGCTGTGTTTACCGCGGGTATGGAACCTTGCTATTTTATAGCTATAAGCCAAGTTTACCACTTAGCCCCCCTTCCCCTTGGGCTAATTCAATTGAAATTTAACCAGTTCGATTTCGCTACAAAAAGAGTAATTAATTTGAGATATAAAATGATCTCAAGACTGAAATTAAATGTTTTCTCAATTTAAGATGACCTTAATGTGTGTACACACATTTACGATATACACGTATATTATCAAGCTCTCTTACCTACCACTCATGGATGTATATAGCAAGAAAAGATATTTGTCTCAGATCATCCTTAGCCATTAAAGAAAGATGTTTTTTTAAACTAAAGAATTGTTATTACCAACAAAAAAATCAGTTATTCTTATGAAAACATTCGTAACATTTCATAATTCAGTATTGACCTTGGAATGACTGAAATAATTCAACGCTACACTGCCAATTAGACTTAGTGCACAATATATATTCCCAATTAGGCCTAATGCTTGTGACAAGTTAAAACTGTTTGATCCAATTTTTATTAAAACTGTAATTAGAGGTAAAAATATAAAACAACTCAGTTACTGTGTAAATAATAACCTCTTTCCCTCTAATAACATCATCGTGAAAATGAAATACAGGGTAATTATTAGTGTTTTTAGTTATTATTACACTGGATAAAGGTGTTAAAAGAATTAATTGTACGGTGTATTAAACAAACTATTAACTTTACTTTCTATTATATAATAGCTTAAAACGACTTAGTTATATTCTGCACTGCATAATGGTAATAAATAAAACATTCCTTCTAAATACACCAGACAATAGTACTAAATTAAACACATGACTTAGTGCTATTCTTCAACTAACAATAGTACTATAAACAAATTACATAACATTGTTGTACATTCTACAATAATATTGAACTGATCACTTAGTTATATTCCATCGTATACAACAATAACAAAGGAATCTCTTTAGTTATATATATATTCTACTTTGGAATTACAAGTTCAAATAATTGACGCTCAATACATAAAGTGTAAAAAAAGTTAAGCGAAAAGTCACTTCGGAATTTATAAATTTCAATAAACAATCGTAACATGTCACAGTATTTGTACCTATCATAACATAGTATGGTGTTCATACGTATAGTGAAAGACTGAAAATGAAAACTGAGCTTAGTAGTAGACCCTGGTTCTTATTAGCCAGAGGTCCTCAGTCAAGTTTCGGTTGTTTATCGGTCTTTTTATGTTATATATTAATTGTTAAGATATAATATTACCATTTTATTGGTTCCTAACCGACTTAAAATAATTAGTTTTCTTCTACATTTGACAACAGCATTCACAATGTGTAGAGAAACTATGAAGGCATTTTCACAAATACCGAGAAAATTATTTACCTATTTCCCATACAGTATAATTACAGTTTTAATTATAGTCTAACAAGACTTTATAAAATATATATATAGACATTAAGGAACAAATGAACAGTTATAAACTTCGAAGTTATAATATCAAATATATTTATTTTAGGCTCGGCATAGCCAAAGCACAAGACTCGTAATCTGAGGGTCGCGGATTTGAATCCCCGTCATATCAAATATGCTCGCTTCTTCGCCCGTGAGGACTTTATAATGTAACGGTCAATCCCACTATTTGTTGATTAAAGAGTAGCCGAAGAGTTAGCGGTGGGTGGTGATAACTATCTACCTTCCTTCTAGTTTTGCCCCCCCCCAGTGGCTCAGCGGTATGTCTGCGGACTTACACGCTAAAATCCGGGTTTCGATACCCGTGGTGGGCAGAGCACAGATAGCCCTTTGTGTTGCTTTGTGCTTAATTCTAAACAACAACCTTCTAGTTTTACGTTGCTAAATTAGGAACGGCTAGCGCAGATAGCCCTCGAGTAGCTTTGTGTGAAATTAAAAAAACAAACAAAATAAAACAATAATAAAACATAACGGAGTTGAGTTTGAAAATTAAGTTTAAACGTTATCGAGTATATCATTTCAACTAGGACTGAGGGGAAAATAATGAACTGAATAGTTCAGTCTAATTTTAATTTAAGAAAATTTAGGGAAAAAATTTAATTTTTCACCTATGAATTAAAAACAAATTCCATATCTAAGATCCAATACGATCAGAAAGAAATTATTCACCGATGCTACTTATGTTTGGGTAAATAGATATAAAATAGACTTCAAATATTCGGATATCAAGACTTTCATGCACAGTCAAAAAACACATTTCAAGAAAGGGATGCATTTTAATTTTTTGCCCTCCTCCAAAGCAAAAAACTTGTAGAGCAGAGTGTGTAAGACAGAAGTGAACATCAAAACCATACATACCTCATGCCAATAATCCGAAAGAATGTCCTGACCCATTAAATCAAGACTTTGATTACCCCAATAAGTCATTACAATGAGTCTTTGATCTGCTACAAGCTATGTGATGTGTCTTTTATTTGTGTTAACGAGGCCTTTGAAATTTATGTCCAAGTATAGCAGAAAATCTCTGGAAAGCTTATCAACATGTGCTGTGTAAGACTGACATTGCCATCCGTCACGTAAGCTCGTTATGGTGGAAAATTGTGTTGTTGACCAATAATTCGTGACCATAACTATCGGCATGAACATGGTCGGCTTCAAGCAGTTCTGGTTCAAGCAGTCTGAAGACAACATGGAATTTAGAACTTAGTTTTTATGATGTGATGAGCAAAATATCTACTAGATCCTGAGATCGGCATGCCCAGGTGGATTAAGGCTTGTAATCTGAGAGTCGCGGGTTTAAATGGTCGTTCTTTCAGTTGAAGGGACGTTATAAAGTGACTGTCAATCCCACTATTCGTTGGTAAAAGAGTAGTCCAAGAGTTGGTGGTGGGTGGTGATGACTAGCTGCTTGCCCTCTAGTCTTACACTGATAAATTAGGTACGGCTAGCGCAGAAAGCCCTCGTGTACCTTTACGCGAAATACGAAACAAACAAACTAGATTCTATATTCCGGTTTTGTAATTAAATATTTCATTTTATCGTTACATTAAATTACTTGTACATTTAAGCAAGCATTTCCTTCTTGTTTGTTCATGACTAGAGGGAATGCAGCTAGTCATCACCACCCACCGCCAACTCTTGCGCTACTCTTTTACCAACGAATAGTGGGATTGACCGTCACATTATAACGCTCCCATGGCTGGGAGGACGAGCATGTTTGGCGCGACTCGGGCGCGAACCCGCGACCCTCAGATTACGAAGCGCATGCCTTAACGCGCTAGGTCATACCAGGCTTTTTTCTACTCAGACCTGTAGAGATATTTAATTGTCTTTGATAAGGTTATTTTTTATAAAGATATTCCATACAATATAATTCACACTTTTAAACAATATTTTGCTTTTAAAAAGAACTTTGAATGTCGAAATTGATAAATCCTGTTAACTCAACGGCATAACGTTAAACAACTGAGCGTGCATTTATTAAGAAATATGGTAAACGTTTGTAAGTCAAAGACAAAGATAAATAAAAGACATTTAAATCGTAAATAAGTCACGTTTTGTAATTTATTTGTGTATAAGAAGTTTATAAAACCCAGAGAAAAATAATTCTCAATCTCTTAAAAATCGAATTATAGTGAAATTCAAAACTAATTTACTATAAATTCTAATTGTAACACTTCTCATAATATTCTAAAAGTATAACTAAAAGAAATTTAGTTTTTTCTTTTAAAATTATAAACAGGATGACAGTATTGAACCAGCATTGAGTTTTAATAAACCCCTTTGTGTACCAACCTCCAGTGATGTCGAGAAACCCACTTGTTGAGAATTGTATATGCAAAAACGGCTCGTTTGGGTTGAGCAAATATTTTACACAGAAGAGCGAACAACGTTTCGACCTTCTTCGGTCATTGTCAGGTTCACAAAGAAAGAAGTAATTGACCGGAAGCTGACCACATGTTTGGAAGGGGTTGTGTAACTGACAAACACCACACCAACATTATTTATAAAATACAATGTGATAACTGCCACGACTTCTATATTGGAGAAACAAATAGAAAAATGGAAACCAGATTCGTAGAACATAAAAAGTCACCTTCACACGTTTTTGAACACCATAAGTCAAATAAACACAACATAATCATAGAAAACACTCAAATACTAAATAAAGAAACAAACATAAACAAACGCCAAATTAAAGAAGCCTTACTTATACAACAACTTAAATCCAAAATAAACCAATATAAAGGAACGCCATTATACCTACATTAATATTATAGATAAAATTATATATTCAACATCTAGCCCCGCCCTCTACATTGCGATACTCAGTTGCACAACCCCTTCCAAATATGTGGTCAGCTTCCGATCAGTTACCTCTTTCTTTGTGAACCTAACGATAACCGAAGAAGGTCGAAACGTTGTTCGCTTTTCTATGTAAAATATTTTCTCAACCCAAACGAGCCGTTTTTGCACATACGAATTGCAACCTGTATTTTGCTCTTCATTTTGCCTATATTGGGTCATCGATACGTTTATGGACTTACAACGGTAGATAGTGTGCAAAGATTCCTACAAACAGTAAGGTCACCCCCCAGTGGGTCACTAGCAAATTTATGAATTTAGAACAGTAGATAGAGTGCAGAGATTCCTTTGTGTAGCTTTACTATAAACAGTCGTGTCACTCCCAGTTGATCACTAATAAGTTTGTGGACTTACAACAGCAGACAGAGTTCAGACAAACCTTTGTGTAGGTCTTTGTGTCGGTCCTAAATAAGATTGTGCTAAAGTTCAAAGACGTGTTTTGCCTCAATAAAGATGTGGTCGTGCATTATTACACATTTGTTGCATATATTTTTCACTAATATTTAGATCTTTAACGTCCATTTCACAAATAACGAAAATTATATGTATATATTTAATAGCTGAAACAGAATCATCCTTAAAAATATTTCACTCAAAATAAAAACACTGAAAAATGTTTTTTGTTCCAGCATTAATTATTTTTATGTTACACATGTTACAAAGGCTAAAAAACCTTTTTTATTGAGATTTAACACACTTTATACTTCACCATATTGAAAAAAATTGTCAGACTTTTTAAATAAAATTTACGTATTCACAAAGATAATAAGGTTGTCTTGAAATAAAAACAAGAAATAGTGATCTTATTTAAAGGCAATTTTATTGGTTGCTACAGTAACTGAATCGAACTGTGCCGCTACCTATTGACCAATAATAACATTAACAGCAGTACATCGTTACTTTAAGTTCTAGATGTAATGATATTAAACTTGTTGAAACGAGATATAAAATAGGCTTCAGGGTGAGAACTTACTTTACGCATAATTAGTGTTAAATTTATTTATAACTGATTTCTGTGCTTGAGATGACGAACATGGCAGTGCTAATAAAACACAAAACTAAATATTTCTGTAGCTTTGTCTTTAATAATGTTACACGTCAGGGAGATCAGTCTTTATGTTTTAAGTTTTCTTCTTGTTTGAAATGTATATAAAACGCTATTCAGTAAATTTTTCCTTTATAATATTATTATGAATTACGGTTTACTGCTCGCATTATGCTTGAAGTAAAGTGTCAAAACAGACTTCTGTAAAGAGTTTACTCGCGAAGCATGGGCGAAAAGCCTCTTCGACACTAAACGTAGCAAATACAGCATGATTGACATATTATTACATCCTTCTCTGCTTTCATTCACAAGCTATTATAATATCTAACTATTTGGGCGGCAAATATTTACATATCAACCATTAAACGCTGTTATTTCCACCTGACAACTGAGGTGACTAAACCATTAAGAAAGCCTGCGGGGATATGGAAAACGTTAGGTAAAAGCATATATTGTTGTCAAACTGAAAGTAATAAATGGGCCACCAGCTGTGAGAGGAAAACTGATTCAAAAACAGTACCTACACAGTTTTTTTGTTGTTGTTTTCATGAATGACTTGTATAGAGGGCCTCTAACATTTCTCAGTGTATGCTGTATATTACTCGTTTTTAAACCCAAGAACCTCCACAATAAGACTTCTGTAACAGGTTTATAGGTAGCATTATGAGTGTAGGTTCAGCTGTGACTTCAGGAAGATTCAGAACACCACAGGAAATCTTGGAATCAAACTGATTTTATTTCTGGATATGCGATAAATGTATATCAGAGTTGTGTATTTGGTTTACAAATAGTATTATCAGAGGCTTTAGGCTTAACTCCGACTTTGTTGAGATTCAGAACTTTAAAGAAACCATGGAGTCAAGGTGAATCGGTGTCTGTATGTTTAATATTACACACACTATTCATTTTATTCGTATTTCTACTCTGCAATTATTTTAAAATCCACGAAATTTATAAGCAGTTTAGCTGTAAGAAATACTTTAGAAAACAATTTAAAAAACATTTTTATTTCAAAGTCTCGAATCGCTAAAAACGCTTAGATTTAATTTTTTAGTAAAATATGTTTAGCGAGAAGGTAGCGATAATGAACATAAACATACTTGTTTCTGTTCTAAGACACTAAATGTTATTTAATTTAATTAATATGGTTATTTAATTTACTGATATTACGTGTCCGTTGACAATAATAATACCTGAAGAAAAACTGTAGCTGTTAGTACTGTTGTATTTTATTCAAAATAATAAGTATCCTGTTGTTTAGATTTTTAAGGCATTGTTCGCCCTCCCTTACAACCCTCATGACAAAACCTTCGACAGTTTTTGTTACTTTAATTAACAGAATCATGCGATTTCAAATATCCATTTCAATAGAAGAAGTTAGTGAACTCAAGAAAAAAAATATTATGAATACAACGAGTGCCTGGTTGTTATTAAAAAGGAAAACAATGAAAAACATTAAATAAATATATAGGATTACTGGGCACTTAAACAGAAACATAAACGTACAGATGATTCAAAATACGCATTATTGTGTATAAATAATTATCACGACCCTACAATCAAATTAAACCTCAAAAGCTCAGACGCATAAATAAGCCACAAGTCTCCACCAATGTTGTCGGCCTCCATTTAATCAGCACGTCTTTCAGCACGTTATCTATACATTGAAAAGTTTCCCCCTGTAGCGTAGCGAGTTATCACCAAATCTCCATCTTTGGTTGCAAGGCCTGACGCAACATCATCCAAACTGAAAACGTCGTTGTGCTGAAAATAACGAACAACTTACACGAAATATAAGCCTGACTTCAGATTAACCCTGAGGTGTCAAGAGAAACCAGCCAAAACAAAAAACCTTAGAAGTGTCATTTGGTCTAACATTACACACACACACAAACATAAACCTATGTATTACACGTTGCTACGGGTACTTGAACTTCAAAATGAATTCGAACGCACGTGCGACAGAATCGACAAGTATTGAACTCAATACCAAAGTACAGTGGAGTATTACGTAGGGTTATTTTGTCAAAACGTATTAGAAGCGAGTGGCAATAGTAGAATATTATTTATAAATCACGTCACATTTTGAAGTACATCGAGACGAACATTTACAATACGAAAACAAGTTCAGATTAAGGCGCACTCTAGCACCTCAGCGTGATAAAATTGTGGTCAGACAAAGGAAACTATGTTCTCTTCGGTCAAAATTCTCAATGTTAAACAATGGGGACTGCATAAACTTCAAGCACAAAAGGACTCTTTTGTGTGTGTGTGTGTGTGTGCGTGCGCGCGCGTGGTATGTAAACTGCTTTTTATTTGTTGCTTTTTGTCAGGGTTTTAATTCGATTCGACAGTTTAACGCACTGAGAGAGACTGGGTACTTTGACCCATCATCTAGCAGATCTTGTAATAATACACAAGTATTATTTTAGAGAACACATTCCAAAATTGCCGCTGTTTCAATACGTAAACTAGACATACGGGAATTATAGAAAGTATGACTCTTAGTAAAGTCAGTTAAAAGCACTACTAAATGTTTTTGTTGTAGATGTATTTTGATGTGCAAACAGCTAGCTATTTTTATTATACTTTCTTATCAAATGCTAATTTGCACAAGATATTTTATAACGATACTCAATATTTATCGTTTTCAAGTTTCATGTCAGCGACAGTGTTCTCTTGAGTCTATCTTTTACTTTCGCCATAAGCACTTGTTAACATATTATGCGTATGGTGGTACTTCGGCAGTAATTATTCTTTTCCCGTAACGCATAACCCTCCATACAAAATATTAAAGAGCGACAAGATTCAAACATCGATCCCTCCCAGTGGCACAGCAGAACTCTGAGAACTCACAACGCTAAAAACCGAGTTTCGATACCCGTTATGGGCAGAGCACAGAAAGCACATGCGAAGCTTTAATTTTAAACAAACAAATCAAACATCAATTTACAATGTCTCAGAACGGCTGGTATGGGTAGTAAAACTTTTATTGATAAGGAAAGAACAACGTTTCGACTTTCCTGGGTCATCTTCAGGTGAAGAAAGAGTTTCGGTTTCTTACAGTAGCATTAAACTTTCCACATTCTTTTGTTAAACTTAAACCATTAATTTATCTACTTATTGCAGTTTCGAAACCTATTAAAGCAAGTTACAGCATAATAACTTTCCAAAAAACATTGTAAACATTTGCGATAATATTCTCGTTTCACAGCAGAACGTCGACGTTTCATACACTAGATAGAAAATTGTCATAATCTCATTTATATACACATTTATATCAATATAAAAGGTTTTCTATGAATCTCACGTTTGGAATTTGTGGATTACAAGCGTCAACTATTTCAGAACGATTGATGTTTCACTGGAAATTGAAATATGAATTGTTTCGTCCCGAGTTGTCTACACAAATTTCGTGGATTCTGAAACAAAGATTTATCAGGCTAACTTCCAATTCGTGAGAACGAGTTCCCATATTTACAGATATATTAAATTGTATGCTTCTCTCAGAAGAAACCACCTTCAGCGCTTCGATGTTTAAGGTTGTATTACGAAGAAGATGGACTATGCTAGTTGCTTTTATAACCAAAGATACTTTCTTTCAATCTGACACACTTCTGCTTGACAAAGTGTTAGGGTCACGCAACGTCGTTATTTGAGGTTTCATTTTTGTTTTGTTTTTCTAGCTGAGCGCCAACAGTCGCGTGCCAAGAATAATTTAGCCTCTTTCAGGTATAAGCTCTACACTACCTGTTCGATTTTCTACATGCGTTGTTGATGAAACAGGAATATACATTAGATTAAACGAGTGTATCTCACGGACGAACTAATCACGCGGCCAAATAGATATCTAAACTACGCAACGCTTTTTATCATGCTTCCTTTCTAAGTTAATATTTACCGTACGTATTTTTTAAATTATATAACTATATAGATATCCAAAACTTCTCTAATTAGCATGGCATCTACAGGTTTGTGCTGTAAAACAACAGCAACTGTATATGAAACACGCTAACTTGTAATCAGTTTAGAAGACTTAATACATGTGTGCATTAGGGCTTTTGTAGGTGTTTATGTGTCTGTGTTTTATGCAAATATGTACAAACACACAAGTGTGATTTTATTTTTGAATATTGTGAGTTATAAGACAAGTCTAAAGAAGATTAACTTCGTTTGTTTACTGTTAAACATAAAACTGCACGATGGGCTGGTTACCTGCGTTATGCTCACCACGAGTACTAAAACCCAGAATTCTGACGTTATGAGCCATCAGGTTTAGCGCTGAAACACTGGGGTGAACCAGAGAAATGAAGCCATTTCACTATGACCGTAGGACAATCTATCAGTGAAAGTGGGTTTGCCCCCGTCTCACACAAACATTCCATTTCTGCGAGATTGGTCTTACTGATCCCATCCCAGGCATGGGATTTACAGATCTCTTCCTTCCTGATGAGCCGTAAGTCCAATAGAGACTATTTGGTTTGGGAAGAACATTAACGTCCGTGACTTCGTTATTTGGTTTATTTATACATACGTTATCATATTCAGATATTTTTTTTCAAGTAGCACTTAACAACACTCCTCAACTCATAAGCGGGCCGAAGAAAGATTGGCAGATCTCTGAACAACCCTGGTAACATTTACTTAAATACCTAAATACGAGAGTCAGGTGGTTTGGTTGACTGTAGAGGAACAGCAATTAGGCTCAAATTACCCACTTGTATGTATATATATATGTCCAAATGTGTTAGTTTGTTAATTTTAATATTCAAGCAAAAACGAGCTCATAGCAGCAACATCTCTTTGCTAAATATTTTTTTACATTCATAATAACTAGACCAAGTTGCAAATAATACAACTTTCAATCTCACTTATTCCTGCAGTTGTTTTTAAAACTATTAAATTACAACGTAAAATACCAGAGTTCGATATGAAGTATTTTTCTAATATATGTATATGTGTATATATACCCCCAGTGAAATAACGCTGTCTACGAACTTACAACGCAAGAAACCGAGATTCGATACCCAATACTCATTGTGGACAAAACAAATAGTTCATTGTGTAGTATTGCACTTAAACTTCAAGCAATATAAAAATCACTAAAATTAAATAAATTATATGATGACAGAAAATTATTGTACGAGAGAATGTTCTCATATTTCGAGCAATTATTTCTCTAATTGCAACGATTTTTGTGGACATATAGAATTTGATAACTTTCAGATGTAACTAGACTTTTAAAACAATGCAACACTGGAAGAAGTTAAGTGATAATGTCAAATATTTTTGTTTTGAACTGATTCTGTATTTCAATATTTCCAGACATTATTGTTTTCTATTAACTCTAACTTCGCTGTAGCGCTAAAAGTGATTCAGATATTGAGTACTTTACACGTAATCTGCAAATAAACTATTAACAATTAAGTGATGTGAGTGATAATTTGAATTCAGTTGCAAGGCAACCAGGGAATCTAAAATGCAGATCTGAAGCAAGATGTCCCCCGCTAGGACAGCACTAAGTCTCTAGATTTTGTTCAATGTTCAAATCACAGGTTCGATTCCCATCGGTGGACACAGCAGATTGCCCGGCGTGTCGTTCCTGTATAACAAACCCCCACAGCTTGAAACAAGGTAACAAATGACTTCAATATTAAGTCAACACGAAAATCATTACCAGCGAAACTAAAATATAAAAATGAATCAAAATTATATTAGACAAATAACCAATGTAACACATAAAACTATACAGTAGATAACGAAAAATAAAAACAACTAAATAGTAGGTCTGTAACATTTAAAGTTTCTTTCTCGAAACAACTCTAAGCTTAACAATAAAACACCGTACTGAATAACAAAGGTTGCCATTACAACATTTAAAACTTTCGAGTTCTTCACATAACAAGCTGAGTATCGAAGTGTGAGAATTAATAATTCCCCACAAATCTGCACGACTGGTATCCGCGCACAAACCTAAACAACGGCTATCTGCTCATAACCGTCAATTTGATTTGATAGATGGAAGGAATTGCGTTAGACAACAGCGCCCACGACTCCAAAGTACAGAGCGTGTTTTTTTACGACGACGAGACTTTTATATTCACACTCCAAGCACAAGCACACTAATATTCCAACGAAACAGAAGGCAATAAAATATAAATCTTTCTAAAATTATATTCGCCAATTCATGAACACAAACTTCATGGCTGAGGTTGACAATCGAACTGAAAATAAAGTAGTTTTATTGGTGATTTTCGGACCTAAGCAGATTAATTTTATTCACAAGGAGTGTTTTCTTTTTAACACCGTACTGCAATAAAATCAAATATTAGGCTGATAATAGGAATATTATTTCAAAATGTAGCAAAACACAATAATTGTTACAAAATTAATATTTATAGGTGAGTCGTAAATTTAAACAGAAATAATGTAGCAAGGGAACTAGAGAAACCAACCAACCACCGAGCACATCTGTCTCTGATAACCAATGAGCTTAGTTGCAAGTTTTCCAGTAAATACTAGGTTTAACGGCAAGTAACCAGGTAATAAGCGAGTTTGAAAGTTGAGTTTTATAACCAGAAAAAAATAGCCTTTATAAGTTCGGCAACCAGGTAAGCAGTGAGTTTAAAAATCGGTTAACAATCAAATACCATACTATCAGCAATCATGTAACAAGCGAGTCAAAGCAAGCAATAGTCAAACAGAGAAACTATGTACCGATGTTTGAGTTCACAAAAGTCTATATATATATATAATTTAAGAAAAATTTTGCATCGGCTATCATAGTTATCTTTCACCTTGTGGAAACTCCTGATGGACTGCTAATATTGAGAAACTTAATATAATACGATAACGCTGAAACTTTAAAAAATTGTGGTAAATATGTCCTGTATTAATGAAGACCCTATTCGGTCACCATAACCACAATTACAACATCACAAAAACGAAAAACAAATCAAAACCACAGATTACGTTATTCGTCCAAATCCAATATCCCGTCAAGAATTAAACTGAAAACTCAATTTACTAAAGCAAAAGCTATAATTCCAACTAAACCAAATACTGGTTAATGCAGTAAACGGTTTAACTACACATCACACACGATTTAACTGACAGTATTTGTTTGTTTGTTTTTGAATTTCGCACAAAGCTACTCGAGGGCTATCTGTGCTAGCCGTCCCTAATTTAGCAGTGTAAGACTAGAGGGAAGGCAGCTAGTCATCACCACCCACCGCCAACTCTTGGGCTACTCTTTTACCAACGAAAAGTGGGATTGACCGTCACATTATACACCCCCACGGCTGGGAGGGCGAGCATGTTTAGCGCGACTCGGGCGCGAACCCGCGACCCTCGGATTACGAGTGCACGCCTTAACGCGCTCGGCCATGCCGGGCCTAACTGACAGTAAATCACACTGTTAATAGAATAATATCGATAACGTCTCAAAACAGGTCTTATATATTTTATCTCAGTAACAGTATGGCACCTCAAGTACACTACTTTAATATCTGCTTACTTTAAGTTATTTTAAATAATCATTAACAATACAATTCCAGTTATAGCCCACAATGAAAGTTCAAAGCAATACTATATAACTCCTTATCCAGTGTTCAGTTTTTACGTATGTAAACCATGCCCAATTAGGGATTATTACATTTACTCGTATATGATACTCTAAAACTTTTAACCATAGAATAGATAAAAATTTCGTTCATCAACAGACGAAACTGACTGCCTAACTCAGTCTAAGATATATCGAAAATTCAGAGCTATTTACTGTACTCCAAATAAAAGTATTAAGTTAGTATACAAGTCATCATTTAACAACACGTTCATAGTTGTGGAAATTTGGAGCTTTTCTTTATTAACTTTATTAAAATATTCCTTTTTTTAACTTTTCATTTCTTTTCGCTCTCGAATATTCTTATTCCTTGTACATTTACGATTTGGCTGAGTAATCATTCCATCAGTCATCTTGAATTTCTTTGCTGTTAAAAAAAACGGTCAAACCCCCAAATGGACAAAAAAGGGAAAATTAAAAAAAAAGTACTTACGGGAACGAATTCACCTGTTCTTTCACGAGCTTCACACAACGTTAATACATGAGCTTCGGAGAACCATATGTCTTGTGTTTGCGAGAAAACGTTTGTTTTTAAATAAAAGAATTTATCTCTCGATAATTCACTGAGTAAGAAAAACCGATATATCTGCCTTTCACTCAGTTCATCTTTTTATTTCTTATGTTGTTTTTGTTTTGGACATGCGCTAATGGTTAGCTACAAAAGGACTATCTGCTTTAGTCGGTTCTACTTAAACAAAGGACGGATAGTTAGCAGCACTCACTAGTAACGTATGGGTTAGTTTGTTTTGGAAATTCTCGCAAAACTACACGAGAACAATCGGTGCTAGCCGTCCCTAATTAAGCAGTGTAAGACTAGAGAGAAGGCAGCTAGTCATCAACACCCACTGCCAAATCTTGGGCTACTCTTTTACTAACGAATAGTGTGATTGACTGTAACTTTATAACGCCCCCACGGCTGAAAGAGCGAGTATGTTTGGTGCGATAGGGACTTGAATCCGAGACTCTCAGATTATGAGTCGAGTGCCCTAACCACCTAAACATGCCTGGTCACGCATGGGTTAAAGAGTAATGAAGTACGACTGTTACTCTTATAACATGAACTGGCCTCAATTGTGCATCGTGATTTTATGGTAGCAAGACGCAAGCAATGGTTCTTCGGATTCACCGTATGGCACGTTTTCCACTTGTTCGTACTTGGTTTCAAGTAATGTAATGTAGTTCTTTATAAAATTATAAAAAGTTTCCTTCTTTTTGATCAGGATAGCTCAGACAAAAAAAAAAAACACGTACCACACCATGTAGAAATAGATAAAGAATAAATGTCATTTCGTCTAAATAATAACCACTTTCTGTTATCGTTTCGCAATAAAAAGTTACTAATACACGTGTTTCAAATTTAAAGTTTTTTTTCCTTTTCCCACCAATTCTTTGTATACATTTCTCAACAATTTTAAGTTGTTTTTTTAAAACTCATGACTATCTCTTAAAGAAGGCCCGGCATGGCTAGGTTGGTTAAGGCGTTCGACTCGTAATCTGAGGATCGCGGTTTTGTATCCCGGTCGCACCAAACATGCTCGCCCTTACAGCCGTGGGGGCGTTATAAGTTACGGTCAATCTTACTATTTGTTTGGTAAGGTTAGCCCAAGAGTTACCGGTAGATGGTAATGACTAGCTGCCTTCCCTCTAGTCTTACACTGCTAAATTAAGGGCGACTAGCGCAGATACCTCTCTTGTAGCTTTGCGCGAAATTTAAAAACAAAAACTCTTAAAGAAACTGATACTCTATTTTCAATCAAGCTTTAATTTTGCATATTTTTATGAAACTAGCAAGAAACTTACAAGCTAAGGCATATCCAACACCCCTCTTTTCCATATATATTTAGAAACTTTAAGCCCCACGAATGGCACACAGGTATGTCTACGGACTTATAGTGCTGGAAACCGGGTTCCGATACCCGTAGTGGGCAAAGCATAAACAGTATTTTGAACAACTTTGTGCTCAATAAAAGAAACAACATCAAAAACTTCAAAAAAAGCAGTTGGCTCTTTTTAAATGTTGATCTAATTTTCATAATTCTAAGTTGCATGCTGCATCACAAACAATGTTGCAACATACATGTTTACCAAAATATTTTTTAAAGTATTACGAATTTCGTGGTTACATAAAATAATCTGCTGTATTAGTGGGAACAGATAAGTTAATTTACAGTAATAATACAGTGTAATAAAAGTTCTATCATAACTTCATAACTGTTTAAAAGCATTTATCAACACAACAAAACAAACCAAGACGTTTGACCAAAAATAAGTAAAATCAAATACATGAAATGAAACAAATCTTGGCTGTAAAGAGGGTGTAACTAGTTGATATAAAGAAGATAAATTTACTGATTTATAATCATAACACATATAAAAAATAAACGTTTCAGAACTTGAACATTTTGTTTTGGTATGTCTTTCATAAGTTAGAGCTCAGGAACATAGTTTTAATATTTCCTCTATTTTGTTAAATGTGTCGCGAAATATTTTTTTTTGTGTCCCTAACTTTGTCGTTACAAAAATCTAGTAAATAAATGGGTAGTTTTCTTTCAAATTATTTGATAATATTCATAAAATATTGTTCCCTACGATTCAAAATAGAAGTAATATATGTAGACTAACAGGAAAGTTTTCCCTGCATCACCAGAAAACAGCAGTTTAAATTTAAGATACATTAATCATATTGTACAAATTCCATGAGAAGCCATTACATGTAGTTCAAGCGAGTGTTTTGTCCTGCATCTCGAAAATAGCGGCAAACATTTGAAAGAAAGTGAAAAATTACTCTGTTTTTCCATCTTTCATATCAAGGTCTGTGGTCTTATTTTTTATTTTTCTTGTTTGTTTAGTGTCATAACTGATTTTCAACATCAAGAAATGTTCACAATGTATACAATTCTGCTTTAAAAATAAATAAATCAAGTATACATGATCTAAGCATACTATATATCCTTATCCATATTTTAACAGACATTTTCTTCAACATACAAGTCCGCAATATACAAATAGATGTGGGAGGACAAGAAAGCCCACAAGAAAATAACCCTCGTGGGCTTAGAAAAAGACTTTCCAGATGAACTACTTTGTTTTATCTAGAGGTTCCGACCAGAACATTCTGTATCTTGGAATACTGCTCAAAGCAAAGAGGAAAGGACCACACAAAAACCAAGATGGAAACACGCAGGTGTGAGAATGGTAATAGAACTATTTCCTTCCTGGATTAAAAAGGAATTAAAATGTCGAGCCTTGACAACCATTAAGTATAAGTCACTCGTACCAAAAACTTCATTCAAAAGCAACAACTGAGAAAGTAATAAATCTATCTACAGAACTGCAGTAAACATGAAACCAGAAGGTGTCCACATAACAGCATCTACAGTTTTCTCATCATATAAATGTTTCTCTAGAACCAAAATTATAACCAGCTTTATAACTAAAGAAGATACCTCTTTTTCATTCTCTGGTATTATACCTATGAAGTATAATCGATAGCCACACTAGCAGAACAGCATGAGCCGTATCATGTTTGATATTATTTTTGTGGAATGGACTACTTTAAGTCCAATAAAAATGCAGCCTCAGAAAGCTAGACATTAAAACTAAGATATAATATATTAATTCAATGCTCAAACATTGCAAGCATGATGCTATAGATAGATAGGTAAGAATAGTTAGTATTGAAACCTCTCATTAGTAAATTATATTCTGTTAAAGCTTGGAAACGTTTTAATACGCTTTTCCTTTGTAAAAGTATACATAAGCCTAAAAAAAAGAAATAACTGACGCACGACTCGACGGAATGCAAGAATCCATTTCCGCTGAATGAAAGATCTTGAAGGCCCTTGTATATGGGATTACGTTTCACCAGAAGAGCACAGAATTTATCCCACATTCGTAGAGTTACAGAAGAACGAGGTACTAGTTACAGTAATCTAGAGGCAGACAAAAACACTGGCAGGTTTAGAAACAGGAGACATTTCATCAACGATGTGTCACCCATTACCCAAAAACAACACGTGTCGTGAACTCATGGTCTGCAGTATTATTTTCCAAAGCAGCATGGATGCCAAGGACTTGGAAAACATAGTTTGTTTCATTAGAATGGTTAAGGCTTACAAATTACTTCCTAGTATTTATTATTCTTTATGACTGACGTATTGCGATGCTTCAAGTAACACGTGTATTTTGACCATTGACTTTCAGTTTTTAATTTAAAACACCTTCATTTCAGGCACTACAGGAGCAAAGTTTTATGACCATATCGGCACTGTTGTTTAATGCATAAAAAACCTGTTACTTTGACTTATTGACTCCAAAATTATTCCATGTAGGATTGTTATTAAAAGCTCTCAGAATAAAGCCTGATTATCCTACATCTTTCTTGATGGTGACCTAAGTTAGATTAGTTAAATTTCACATTATATTGTTTTAAAAAGACAATTTAATGTCACTAACAGGTTAAAGTATGTATTCACAAATACTCTGGTTTACCTTCAGTTGTGGTATATCTTCACCTTTTTCTTTAACTTTTTAAATAATTTTCTAAGTGAATATTGAAACGAGATTTCGTAGAATTGGAACCTTTCACGTTTATTTCGAACAGTACTAAAGTTACTTTTTGGAATACATCTTAAGTTTTGCTTAGTTAATTATGTCATCATTACATAAAAATATATATTTTAATAACAACTTCTTATACGCTTTTCCTAGTTTATCAACTGCTAATAAGTTTTGTAGTGTAGTTGTAATTCTACCACACGCGCTTGATAAAGTATTAATACTGCAAAAAGTCGTATTGTAATGCATAATGAAATATAGCCAAACTCTAAACGTGAGATGTAAGAAGTGCACGTTTACCACTCTGACAGTCGTCTTTCCTAATTACTGTTTTATGAAAATTGAAATGTGTTTTAATAGCACAAAAACTGTTAGCTTTTAAATTCTTACATCATTTTATTAAGTGATCCAGATATAATGTTGGTCATAAAGCAAATAAGCAATGTTGTACCTGTCGTTTTCTAGAATATATATATATATATATATATATACACACACACATACATATTTCTTGTATTTGCGACTAAGACCAAAGAGATCAAATTCCTGTTTTATTTCTGAATATTCTGAAGTTTTAATGAGACTATACGCTTTCATGCTTCAGTATATTGTCATTTATGATTTATTCTGGTAGAAGTACGATAGACTTTCTTATCTAGGCGACCTCTTGATGTACATGACATATGTTTAAATTTTATAGTATTGGTGAGACGATACAGAAAGAGACTGTTGCACAGTTTACGTTCCACTGTTCTTCTAAGACATGGGAAAAAAGTACCGTGAAAACAAAGGAGTAAATTCTAAAACTACACAAACATGCATACTCATGCATGTACACAAACATAGAAAAGATCTTTATCGAACTGTCTCGTGCTCAACTTTTATTTTATGTAGAGGGACTTTTTCAGTGCTAATACTTACTAATATTATTCGTAACGTTCGGTAGCCATTTAGTTTATTTCAACAATAACAAGATCATGAGTATTAGATAAGTTTACATAAAAAATTGTGCCTAAAATTATCGTGGACATTTGGATCGTATTAGGATTTATTTGGTTTGGTTTTTTTTAATTTCACGCAAAGCTACATGAAAGCTATCTGTGCAAGCTGTCCTTAATTTAGCACTGTAGATCTAGACGTAAGCCAGTTGGTCATCACCACCCACCACCAACTTTTGGGCTACTCTTATCAAGGAATAGTGGAATTGACCGTGATATTATAACGCCCCCACAGCTGAAAGGGCGAGTATGTTTAGTGTGACAGGGAAACTGAGTTGGCCATCAATATAATAAAGAGAAGATGACCAGCTAATGGTTTGAAACCAAATCTAAATTCATGAATAAAAACAAAGATATAAGATAAACAAGTAACTTACAAAATACAAATCCGTTATCCTAAATGCACATCTCACGTCGCAGACAACATTTGTCAAAGCTGTAATATAACATAATATATATTTTTTAAAGAAATGAATTTTACAAGCTAAGTAAGTGGTACAAAAATACAGTTGCACACGTTTAGTCTGACAGGTTTTCGAACTCGCAATCCTAATATTACGAGTCGAGAGCCTTAATCACCTGTTTATACCAGACCTCGTATCAAGAGAAATTCATTTTTATTAACATTGCGTTTCTGTTTTTTCACGAAGAAACCGTGGTGAGAAGGTTGTGTATGTGTGTGTTTTCCTATAGCAAAGCCACGTGGGGCTATCTGCGGAGTACACCGAGGGGAATCGAACCCCTGATTCTAGCGTTGTAAATCTGTAGAACTTACCGCTGTACCAGCGGGGAACTGGAAGGATAATTGACCTAAAGTATCATTTTATAATTATATATTTTTACTCAAAAATATAAAAGCGTAATTTTAAACGTTTACATTATAATCGGTGTATACATTAACCTCACATATAGAATGTTACAAATTTACAAAGTCCACTAAGACAGTATTAATAACACATTTCGTAAACAACTTTGTAAGTTTCACTGTTTGGTACTGTTAGAAAACGAAGTGACCTTGTGACACAGTTTTTTTTATTTTGAACTGCTAAGGTCAAATCCGTGCAACCATAAAATAAACCTTCTACCTTACACTGACGTTAAGTTTTAAGAGCAAAAGTAAATTCCCTAATGTCGATGTAGTACTATGTTTGGCTATCTTCCTTACAGGCAGAGAGGTCAAGTCTAGGGACGGCAGCCTTGGTAGCTTTACCGTAAAGACGAAGTTTAAAAATTATTGTTGTTGTTTTTTCACTTAACAACACAAAGATTATCAAATTTTCGTTTTCTTCATCATACAAGATATTTTTCTCCACATCAATAATACTCATCACTTATTAAAAGGCCCAGCATGGCCAGGTAGTTAGGGCGCTCAATTCGCAATCTAAAGATCATGGGTTCAATTCCCCTTTACACCAAACATGTTCGCCCTTCCAGCCGTAGGGGTTATTATAATGGTACGGTCAATCCTACTATTCGTTGGTAAAAAAGTAGCTCAAAAGTTGTTGTTGGTGGTAATGAATAGCTGCCTTCCATCTAGCCTTGCATTGCTAAATCAGGGGCGGCTAGAGCAGGTAGCCCTCGTGCAGTTCTGAGCGAATTCAAAAACAAAAAAATTCTTCTAAAAATCATTCAAAATTTATCCTCGAATGTCATCTGTAAAACTACCTTATCACTTGAACTATTTTTAAGTAATTATTTTTAAACCATTCTATTTACTTTAGTTCAGAAAAACTAGATTTTTTCCTTCTGATACGTATGTGTGCTAGGCCTATATGATAACTGTCAGAAGTTTAATTACATCAGTTCTAATTTGAAATATGAGGTTCTGTTTAGAACCTTTAACCGAATAACTGAAAAAGTTACCACTCTTTTATAATACGCTTATAGTTGAAATTACAAAGCATATTTGGCAGAAACTCATCTCAAACTCAAAATCCTTTTATCGTTAGCCTATCACGCTAACCACTAGGCTGGTCTACCCACGTGTCATTAAAGGCCGTCTAATAAAGGTATTTGGTTGCTTTAAAAAAAACCTCCATATACTTCTATTATACGATATATATACATACGTAAGCGTATGTGATTTTATTGTTGCCTGAACAATGAATTATTGTACGATTTATTTCTAATATAATTGCAAAATACCATTTAAAAAGGTTTTGTTAGAACGTCTGCGCTGTGCCTAAATATTATCATGTGAGTATACTATTTAATTCTTGTACTTAAATTTAAGAGTCCTTTTAAAATCTTTACATCACTAGTAAGAAACCCTCAAAATAAAATTAACAAAATAACCATGTCCAGCAACAAAACCAAACCTTTATCGTAGCGTAACTTAATTGTGAGCAAAATATCAAAACAATCTTTAGAAAAAAACAACTTTGCACATTTTCCTAACGCCATAAAGTCCACAAGATACATTGCTGGGTGCCTTGTGTTATGTATATGTATAAATATTTTGTAAACGACAACATGTCGTATTGTGTTTGAATTTTCATTTGTATTATTCATTTTTCCATATTGATATTATTGTTTCGAAGTTTAAACTAAAATATGTTATTTATTTAGGGTAACGTTTTAGAACTTTCTCGAATTAAGTAGACCAATCACATGTTTGTAAATGAGTGCTGGTGACTTCCTGTCTAGAAGTGTAGTCTCTGCAAGAACGGATATGCGTGGATAGCTCTGGAGTTGTATGGAAATTGCGAGATTGTTCGAGAAATAGGCCTATCGGTATAAAAAAGACGGTGACGTGACAGATATAGAGTCATCAGCCATCAGTTTTATTCGAGGGAGAGAGATTCAGTCATTAGTTTTATTCGAAGACAAAGAGTGAGATTCAAACACCAGTTTCATTTCAAAAGAAGAAAGTTAGTTATTTGAGGAAGATTAAGTGTTTGCTGTGGATTTGTGATTGAAATTAGATCTACGGAAGCCGTGATTTTATTTCGTCAATCTCTACGATATATCTGAATTGCTGCTTGTGCTGAGAGTCGGCGAATTTATTGAACTGTGAACTGCTTCGGAATCTCTTCGTGGGACCAAATTCACACCCTAGACTGAAATTTGAGACTTTCATTTTAATTTATTGTATTAGACACAGGCCAGTACCGTTTTGTATTGTGATTTAATTTTGAAGTTTGAAACTAGTATTATTTTGTTTTGTAATTAATTTCGAATGTCGTAACTTAATATCTGTCACTGTTGTTATATAATTTGTGTTATATCTGTTATATTTGTTAATAGGTTAGTGTAATAAATTATACAAGCTGTTATCTGTGTTTTTCTGTTGCGTTTAATCTACGAAGAACATAAAACATTAAAAAATACGTAACAGAAAATTGGGGGCTCGTCCGGGATATCGAACAAACAATTTAATTTTATTATAAAATAAGATTTATATTCTATACAGATAGACAGCTTGTATATTTAAAATGGCATTCGAACTTGAAGATTTTATTATCGAATTTAATCGGAATCCCTCTTTCGAGTTAATCAGTGAATTAAAAAAATCTGAATTACTTGATGTTGGTAAACATTTTAATTTAGAAGTGAAGCAATCAATGAAGAAAGCAGATATTAAACAAATTATTGTTGAACATTTGGTCAGCCAAAATGTATTACCTCAAACAGTTGCACAACAATTGCCTGTCGCTCATTTTGACCCAGATTTCGAATTTAAAAAAATGGAAATGAAATTTCGTTTAGAAATTGAAAGCAAACGACTTGAAGCAGAACAAGAAAATAAACGTATTGAGGCAGAACAAGAAAATAAACGTATTGAGGCAGAACAAGAAAACAAACGCCTTGTTCTTGATGCCGAAATACAAATAGAACGCATTAAAGCTGATAAAGAAATCAGTATGAGAAAGGCACAGACAGAAGAAAAGGTTGTCCGAATGCAGTTGGATAATTTTGATGCTTCCAAACAGATTCGTTTAGTACCTCCATTCAATGAAAAAGCTGTAGATACATATTTTCAGCAATTTGAGAAATTGGCCCTTAGGCTAAAATGGCCTACCGAATATTGGACAGTATTACTTCAGAGTGTTCTCAAGGGTAAAGCCCAGGAAGTATTTTCCAAACTCACGGCCGAGCAAAGTTATGATTACGAGCACGTCAAAAAATGCATTTTGAATGCATATGAATTGGTACCAGAGGCATACAGACAAAAATTTCGTGGTTAC
This sequence comes from Carcinoscorpius rotundicauda, assembly GCA_011833715.1. Lineage (NCBI taxonomy): Eukaryota > Metazoa > Arthropoda > Merostomata > Xiphosura > Limulidae > Carcinoscorpius > Carcinoscorpius rotundicauda. The sequence goes on from CM022393.1 coordinate 110,052,696, forward strand.
AAAAAGTTTGACAGCCAAACTTATGTCGAATTTGCTCGTGAAAAAGAAACTCTGTTCGACAGGTGGTGTGATTCCAGAGAAATTAAAGATGATTATGCGAAACTCAGAGAACTCATGTTAGTTGAAGAGTTTAAAAGATGTATTCCCGTAGAGATAAAAACTTATATTGATGAACAAAAACCTTCCAAAATTCATGATGCTGCTGTCTTGGCAGACGAGTATGCTTTGACTCACAAAGATTTCTCATATAAAAACAAAACAAATCACACAGCAAAGAAACCCAATGCCTCATTCAAATATTATGCAAATATCGTCAGAGACAAAAAAGAGCAAACTTCCAATTCTCAAACGAAGACTCCATCTTACTCTCAAAGCTCGTCATCTACCCAAAACGTGTCATTCTCATCCAAAACATGTGCTTATTGTAAGAAACCTGGCCATCTGATTTCTGAGTGCTATAAGGTAAAAAACAAGCCATCACCCCATAGTTTCATTTCGCCCTCGTTGGATACATCATTGGTTCCCAATGATTTTGACCCTGTTCAGTCCACTGTGGATTCTAAGCCCAATATTATTGATGTACCTGAAAATCTTGTTGAGGACAAATTTAAGCCTTTTATGACTGAAGGTTTTGTTTCTTTTGATGGCGATTCACGTCTACAACCAATTAAAATCCTGCGGGATACTGGAGCTTTTCAGAGTTTGATTTTGGAAAGTGTACTTCCGTTTTCTGAAAAGTCATCCGTTGGGGCCAATGTGCTCATTTCTGGTGTAGAAGGTGGCGTCGTTTCTATTCCTCTTCATAGATTAGATTTACATTCGGACTTAGTTTCAGGCCCAGTGACTGTGGGTATTAAAGCCTCATTGCCTGTTGAAGGTGTTTCTATGCTTTTGGGGAATGATTTGGCTGGTAGTAACGTGGTACCAGAGGTTCGTGTTGTTGAAGCACCTGTTGTTAGTCCCAGTACAGAGCAACTCGTTGAAGAGTTTCCTGATGTTTTTCCCGCCTGTGCTGTTACTCGTTCTCAGACACGTTCTCAGGAGTCCAAAGAGGATTTCTCTTTGTCTGATACGTTCATGTCTCACATCGATGAGATTTCTGACTCAACTTTAAGTTCTACTGATGACTCTAAGACATTTTTCGACTCTCTTCATCGAAACAAACTTATTGAGGAACAGGACAATGATCCTGAAACTCGTTCTCTTCTACAACTGGCTGTTAATGAAAATGAAATAGGAACTGTCCCTATTTGTTACTACCAGAAGTCAGGTGTGCTAATGAGAAAATACAGACCTCCTGACGTTGCTGCTGATGAAAAGTGTAATGTTATTCATCAAATCGTCATTTCAAAATACTATCGGAATGATATTCTTAGTCTTGCTCATGACCATGTATTGTCGGGATACTTAGGTGTAAGAAAGACCCTAGATCGTATCCGACGACATTTCTATTGGCCTAAGATGCGCCAAGATGTTGTTGACTTTTGTAAGACATGCCATTCTTGCCAAATGACAGAACAACCAAATCAGGGGATTCCAAAAGCACCACTGCAGCCTATTCCTGCCTTTGAAGAACCATTCTCAAGGGTCATTATCGACTGTGTTGGCCCAATGCCAAAAAGCAAAGCAGGAAATGAATACCTCTCGACGATCATGTGTGCTTCTACACGTTTCCCTGAGGCAATCCCTTTGAGAAAAATCACTTCTCCCAACATCGTCAAGGCTCTTGTCAAATCCTTTACCATGTTCGGAATTCCAAAAGTTGTGCAATCAGATCAAGACACAAATGTTATGTCCAAGCTATTTGAACAAGCCATACATGAATTAGACGTCCACCAAATTTCATCCAGTGCATACCATCCTGAATCACAAGGTGTCCTTGAACTTTTCCACCAAATCACTGCCACAAACACCCAAAGAACTGGGTTGAGGGTGTTCCCTTGTTATTGTTTGCAGTTCGTGAAGGTATTAAAGAATCCACTGGATTTAACCCTTTTAAGTTGGCTTAAAAAGACAAATAAACAAAACAAAAAAAAAAGTTTTCGCAAGCTCAAACTTTTTTTTACTTTTAAGGGGGAGAGTGTTATGTATATGTATAAATATTTTGTAAACGACAACATGTCGTATTGTGTTTGAATTTTCATTTGTATTATTCATTTTTCCATATTGATATTATTGTTTCGAAGTTTAAACTAAAATATGTTATATATTTAGGGTAACGTTTTAGAACTTTCTCGAATTAAGTAGACCAATCACATGTTTGTAAATGAGTGCTGGTGACTTCCTGTCTAGAAGTGTAGTCTCGTGCAAGAACGGATATGCGTGGATAGCTCTGGAGTTGTATGGAAATTGCGAAATTGTTCGAGAAATAGGCCTATCGGTATAAAAAAGACGGTGACGTGACAGATATAGAGTCATCAGCCATCAGTTTTATTCGAGGGAGAGAGATTCAGTCATTAGTTTTATTCGAAGACAAAGAGTGAGATTCAAACACCAGTTTCATTTCAAAAGAAGAAAGTTAGTTATTTGAGGAAGATTAAGTGTTTGCTGTGGATTTGTGATTGAAATTAGATCTACGGAAGCCGTGATTTTATTTCGTCAATCTCTACGATACATCTGAATTACTGCTTTTGCTGAGAGTCGGCGAATTTATTGAACTGTGAACTGCTTCGGAATCTCTTCGTGGGACCAAATTCACACCCTAGACTGGAATTTGAGACTTTCATTTTAATTTATTGTATTAGACACAGGCCAGTACCGTTTTGTATTGTGATTTAAATTTGAAGTTTGAAACTAGTTTTATTTTGTTTTGTAATTAATTTCGAATGTCGTAACTTAATATCTGTCACTGTTGTTATATAATTTGTGTTATATCTGTTATATTTGTTAATAGGTTAGTGTAATAAATTATACAAGCTGTTATCTGTGTTTTTCTGTTGCGTTTAATCTACGAAGAACATAAAACATTAAAAAATACGTAACACTTGTCAATATATATAGATATATTTTGGTTCAGTTTACACATCTTATCAGCTATTAAGCATTTTACTTTGACTCAAAACTTACTCTGTTATATCGAAACTAACACATTTAGTTACACACAATTAACACCTTCACTGTATATGTTCCATGTTAATATTGATAACACATAACAGTTGAAACTCACAAACATGTATAACGTTTTCAACATTAAGAATACTTTCAAATAATGCTTTAATTAAAAATAAGCATCTGGGTAGGAAGGCCTCTATTATGATAGTTTTGTCAAAAACATGTGGCGATATGTCTGGGTGGGATGTTCCTGTAGTGGTAGTTTAGTGACCAAAAATTATTAAAGTTCCTAGTTGGGATGATCATTTTCATTTCGAGTTTTGTAAAAATAAAAACATTACAATAATGTCAGGGAAAATTCAATTAATAGACTCCATATAACCATGTTCTATGTAATTGCGTCGAGAAATCACTTGATGGTGAGTATTCTACACAGTCGTGTTCTACAATAGTGATAGCGAACTATCAAATGAGGTTCTATGGCTGATTGTACTTGTAAATAGTAAAAACATTATTTTTTTTAAATAATATCACCATTCCAAACAAGAATGTTAGAACTATGAATATCCTGCTAGACGAATATATCACTTTCACTGCTTTTACTTTATTAGACACCGGTGAGAAGGAGAGGTGCTATGTTTTTCCGAGGGCTGAGGCGTTTCCATGACAACTGCCAGTGAGTTTTCAGCATGGACCGGGTCAATGATTAAGTAGTAATGACTGCAGACCTATCGGTGTTAACTTGCCCAAAACAGCTGCATGTTGGAAAGACTGATGATCGACTACAATTAAAAACTCTCTACGGAAGACATTATAATGAATCCAACGAAAGGAAAGGTTACCTAAACAATAAATAATTGTTGGGGTTGAACATAGCTTTGAAAGATACAATAAAAAACGACAGTCAACGACATAACAGAAAATAGCACATTGATTACCTATTTCAAAGCCATTCATAAAGGAAATTTTACTAAGTTTAAAAAATTTCTTTCTTTCACCTTTTCGGTCATCACTTAATGGTACAAATTGGTTTCCTCGTGACAACAAGAGAAAAAAGAACTGGTATTATACTTTTATCTCGTTTTAAGCTAGTTTTTATGTTTCTCGGGAAAACTAATATTATAATTTTGCTGTGTTTTAAGCTAGTTTTTGACGTTTCTCAAGAACTAATGTTATAACTTTCCCGTGCTTTGAGCCTGATGTTACAATTTAGCTGTATTTTAAGCTAGTTTTTGATGTTGCTCGAAGAACCAATATCATATTTTTGATGTTTTAAGCTAGTTTTGATATTTCTGAAATGGCTAATGTTGTGATTTTGCCGTGTTTTAACCTAGTTTTTGATGCTGCTTAAATAATACAATAAAATAGATTTGTTTAAGTCTTCTCGAACAAACACAAACTCTAACCCTCACTTATCGGTAAATGTTGCTCTTGAACACTGTATTTATTTAAAATGTGTTTATTTGTGGTCGACGTTAAACGATCATACTTCCCGGAGTCAGAAGAGTGAAATCTAAGATTTCTGATGTGATTGTAGCACAGCGGTATATCTACAGACTTAGAACGCTGGAAAGAGAAAAAAAATACCCTTACACTAAAACATTCATTTAAAAACTATCGTGTAGAGAGAGTGAAAATTATAAAAATTTAACAACACGAGCAACAAGTCATTCACGGTACAAAATATAATATTATTATTATGGTATTTATGGAGCTCCGGGTGGCTGTGAAGTTAGTACATTACAACTTTGAATAAAGCGTTATTTTCTGAAGAAGTAATCACGGAAAAAAAATTCGAAGTACCAATATGAAACTGTTTTTACATGGTACTAATACCTATTGTGTCAACACCATAACAAAATCCCAGTTTCTCTCAACTCCTGTGAGGTAGCTACTAACATAAGTGGTGAAAAACTAAGAGCCGAAAACAAATTAGCATGTTTTCTATTATTCATAAACTGCTTGTCACATTTACATTATAGTACTGTATATTACACATGCCACGATTGTTCGGTATGTATCCAATATACTTGTTTTCTTACTATATCCCAGATAATAACCATAACGACATTAGTTTAGATTTAAGCTCACTGCGCGAAAACTCTCCTTTGTAATCCAAAGGGTCTGTCATGTAACATTCCGCATTTTCTCTCACTCAGAAGATAGTCCTTGGTAGCTGTGCGTGTTCAATAAAGCTATGCATTTACTGAAGAGTTATACTAAAACTAAACTAGAAAACTAATGCTTGATTAGTAGTTAACACAACAAAATTTACCTTGTGTTATGTAAATTTGAAGATACTAAAAATAAAATAAAATATATTTTTTTTAATATTTATTTGGTTGTTGCATATTCATTAACAGATTCCAGGAGAACAACGTCTGTAGATTTGCAAAATCGCATACCCAATTCACATTATTTTATTTAAAAATTGATAACGTCATAAGGTGGTCTGTAATGAACGCTGTCAGTCCAGGCTTTGTGGCCATTTTATTGACAGTGAATGGTTAACGAGCACTGTCATCATAAGAAAAGCACTGATAAGGGTATAACTTATTACTGGTTCTGTTTAAACTTCCTTCCAAGTTTACTGTTCCTGATGCGTTTGAAATCCTCAGAGAATTGAGGTGATAGACATAGAATAAAGAAGAGCAACTGGCTGCATTAACCATGAATTTCAGAATATCTAGGGACGAAATAAGGTTCCATCATCTCTCGTAATGACTCACACAGTGGTCTGTTGCAGCTACAGCTCCCTAGCGTTTGAACAAAAGGTGCCAAGAAACATTTACGTCCATCTAATAACTCGACATCCCTCTTATCTCACATAACTATAAGTGCAGCGAGTCAATCTCGTGAGCCTAAATACAAAGGTTAATTTTGTTTTCCCCCCTGCATGCCAATATATCTAGCATTTATCTGAATGTGAGTGGCAGCAGTACTTTTCAGGACCATTCTGTCAGGAGATTGACGCATGGATTAATTTGTGGAAACCCTGTTGAGCAGGATCTCTACGTTGTCAGGCACTCCAATCATTAGTCAATAGTTATTCACTACATAAATCATTGATGTGTTCCTATATTTACGAATTTTAGCTATTAGTTTTATGGTCTGTATATTACAGTGTTAATTACATTGATCATAATGACACTTGTGTATTTAATTTATTGCATTTACGTTTTGTGAATATTTTTATGAACTATTATTCCAGTGAATACACCAATGGTGAACAGTTATCAAAGGCATTATAATCGATAATGTTGCTATGCAATTATTCCAGGATTGATTAGCAAACGTCTTCCTATAAACGTTTTTACGACGTTTCTTTTATTTCTCTATAATTGTTTTAGGATTTGCTAGCATTATAGTTTTTTTCAGGCGATTATCGTGGAAAAAAATGTTTGCCACCCAATTCTTTCAGGAGCTTCTAATTAACCGGTTTGTTGAACAACATTTTAAGGTTTGTTATTACACGTTTCACTTTAGAACGTCTTCGCAAATATATCACAGTTCGTTTCACAAAGCTTTTAAGAGAAAAAGTTCAAAATAATGGCCATTGTATTCGTTAACAAAGAAATAAAAAAGAAGAGTTCTTTAGACTACTATATGATCTTACCCGCCTCTCATGACAAGAATACTGTAGACACTAATTTAAATTACTTACACCCATTAATTATCTGCCATACTGCAAACAAAATTTTAAAAAATACTCTCAAGTTTACTTCTGAAAACAATCTAACTTACAAAACACAAACTTAACATCAGATACAGTGAAATGTTAACTTTCGATTAAAACTGAAGTAGATCTGTAGACGTTTTTTTAAAAACGAAACAACTATTTCAGGATGTCAGGAGTGCTTGGTTCATGGGTCAGGAGTTAACTAGACGATAAAATAATTTTAAGAACACGTTTATTCAGCTGTCTTTCTCACCACCCTTCCAATCTTCTTTTAGAGTTACCTTCTTTGAAGCTGTCACGAAGTGCTCACTTTCTTTCTTTAGAATTTTGTTTTAGTCACTCTAAGCCCTTGTTTAACTCTCTGCCTCTCTGGCGTCAGCCACAGTACTGTCAGACATTCAGTGGTCCCCATTTAATTGTCTGCACTACTTCACGGCCCATTCAAGTTACAATTATCACTTTCTGTCCAGATATTGACCTTCACTTCGCTCTCAAAGAAAGATTAAGACTACAGGAGTGTGTTTGGAGCGTAAACGATCACGTGCCCTTTAACACAACGAGTACGGAGCAATCATGTAATTTCATTAATTTAGAAAAATTGTATTTTTTTATTTAAGAGTATTGTCTTATACACTTTATTTACCTATTTTGATTAAGTTATGTTTGTTTCCAGTGCTTTTGTTTTGATCTTGTAAAAAAGTTACCTTGCATAAATATTCTATATATCTGTTTGTGACATACAGTGCATTTTTACGGACTTATAATTTTGCAATTTTTGTTTATTTTTCAGGTAATCTCGCTACCTACACTTGTATTTATTGTAAAAAATTATTAACGTTTTCTTTCTCTATTCCTAATTTTGAACTACTGAACAGAGGAAAGGCAGTCAATCAGTAGCAACCTAACCCCAACATTCATCCAACTCAAGAGATTAAAGTGAACAGAAAAAAAAATTGTGGTAAGGTACAGGTCTGAATCCAACTACGTTCTCCTTTCAAACAATCATGTAAAATAACAATAAATTTATTTATTTGGGCCTTAGAAATAATTTTAGCTCAGAACTCTTGTTATTTTGATTTAGAGTTTAAACATTTTTTAGACTTTAACAACTAATGCCACATAATTTTTGTAACTGCGTTTATAAAATAAAATATGCTTATATGAAATAATTATATATGCCAGTTTTATTTATGTATATCTATATGGTTATATACACATATACAGAACACTTGTTTTCCGGGAAAAAGTTGACGAAACTCTCCCACATATTGTACAACTTTTTCGAGCTGTTACTGCACTACAATCCAGAATAACCCATCTTAGCATGTTTACATATTTGTCATTTAACAAGAAAACAATAAAATAGCAATAGCAAATGTTTAATTCATTCAATAGTACTTACTGATATGAGCACTATGGATACAGTAAATTAGATAAGCAAAACCATTCGATCTCATTAGACAAATAAAAGCGATTTTTTTATGTAATTTCTTATTTATTTTTGTTGCCCCCTTCCGCCTAGAAACACTCACTGCATGTATAGGTATACGTAACACACACACTTACCAACCCCTTTTTTCGAAAGTGAAATAATATAATATACAATTGTCTACGTCTAGATGAATTACGTCACTATGATCAGCGAGACTTGCGACTTCCATTGAACTGCTTCACAGAACTGTAGTGAAAACAGCAGTAAGTTGCATGATCTCCATTCGTTTCTAATCACATTCTACCATCCAGAAAAGCAAACGCGTCCAGGTAATTATGATGTAATCTGTCATTGAAATTCTACTTTAGTTGTAAAAGGAGACCACAGATCAAGAAGGTGTTAGTGACGTTTCTTCTTTCACATCTTTATCCTGTTATCAACCCTCTATTACATGCACCACGAAAATACGACAAATAAAAATTATTTTTGCGTTTCTTTGTTTTGAGTCAATCACAAACTACACAAAGGGCTTTCTGTGCTGTGCCCACCACGGGTAATGAAGCCCAGTTTCTAGTATTGGAAGTTTGCAGGCTGCGCTAATTGGGGACACATTTTTGTAAAATATATTTTGGTAAATCTTCTGATTTACAAATTTAAACCAGAGGTTCGATGCCACTCGGTGGAACAAGAGATAGCCCGATGTGGCTTTGCTATAACAAAACACGAATCACAATTTTTAGATGCTTTGGATCTATAGACATTCTGTAATTGTTTCAGTACTGGTACATTACCCATAAATAACATTATTCAATTGACAAACAAATGATTATTGGTCCATGGTCTATTTAGACTGTTATCTGGAAGTAAGAGAATTAAATTACAGATCTTAAGCATTTATATGTTTTAAACATGACAGATAAACTTCTCACCTACATGTTACAATGTACAGCATAGACCCAAAGAAAGATTTCAGTATAAAAACGTGAAAAGTATAGCTCCGAATAATAAGGTATATTATGAGGTAATTTCAGACAAACTTATTCAAAGAAAAAAAACTAAGCAATTCCTACAAGAAGCGAACATAGTTCACGTAGTTTATATACTTATAAACCATCTCATTTAACGTTTAGATTAATTTTATGCAGGGCAGAAACTTGAATGTTGTTCAAGCCCCTCAAATCATGTTATAATATTTAACTTCAACTGACAGTCATCTCGTTTTTCCACTTAAAATTTACTGTGTATGTTCATATTATGAACGTTTCATTTCAGAGGGTTATTAAGATCAAGGATATAAAATGAGGAGGACATTTTATTAAGACTCATAAAAACCCTTTTAATAGCCCTGGTACAACTCTATCGAAGAGTCAGGTAAAAATTACAGTTGTAAGATAAGTTAGAGGGAGACGTGTAGAACGATGTTTCGTTTTTATAAATACAAATGTCGGCCCTTCCTTTTTCCTTCTCTCCTCCCCCTTCTTGGAACAGCTTGTTTGGGCTTTTGTTTGAATTAACAGAACTCGTGAAGTACGCATGTAGATCATGCATAGTTTAGTTCTTTTTTCATGTGAGTTGTTATTCTGATACACACACACACACATATATTGCCAGTATAGGCGTGTTTTTCTGGTAGTTTTGTTTTTAGTTGCCTAGCGGCAGTGCATACCGTGAACTAGTTAGCCCACGATGAAGTCCCTACAAGAACCTGTTTCTGTAGTTGATTATGTAGTTGAATAAATAGTTGATTATGTAGTTAAGGTAACCCGGAAATATATGTCTGTATCCTTTCCAAGCCTCTTAACTTAAAATCCATCAACACCACCAAAAATATCTATTTATTCACTAGCCTACTCTTGTGTACCAACTAACCATCCAAAGAAAAAAATACGTAATATAATGATTCGTTCAACGAAAATGAAAAAATATCAGATCAAACAAGGAGAATTGCCGAGTTGTATTCGAGTGAAAAATAAACATCCTTCTCAACTGAAACATCATAATAGCAACATCAATACACAGAAAAACGTGGAAAATAAACTTGTAATTGTATTCATGGGAAAATTTCTCTCTCAGGCTTTTCTCTCATGTTCTTAATTTTGAGCTACTCAACCAAAAGAAGTTTGCAGCCACCTACAAAGTAGTTAATGGCTTTAATGTCAGTATTATAATGCATACAAAGCTTAAAGTGCAATGAATATTACTGTTATCGTGGCTGAGTATTTTGCATATATGTTATTTTTTGTTTTTATTTGTGGACCTTATTTCAAAACGTATTTTGTTGTCTTAATAAACAAAGAGAAAGCGTGCACATTACTTTGTTATAATTATTATTTTGGTCAAGAATCACTTCTGGTTGTTCTCTCGCTGTTCCTCCCTCTTTTGTCGTCGTTCATGTTGATCATAGAGACTGCTTGTCTTTAAAATTCTCGAACACAACTACACAGGGGCTTTGTCAACATAGTTGTCCACACAGTCTTGTGATATCAAAAATAAAGTGTATTTCTCGACCCTAAGAGGACCGGCATGGTCAGATGGTTAAGGTACTCGGCTCGTAAACAGAGGGTGGTGGGTTTGAATCCCCATCATACCAAACATGCTCGCCATTTCAGCCGTAGGAGGTTATCATCTTACGAATAATCACACTTTTAGTTGGTAGCCCAAGAGTTAGAAGTGAGTAGTGATGACTAACTGCCTTCACTCTAATCTTACACTGCTAAATTAGGGACGGCTAGCACAGATAGCCCTCGAGTAGCTTTGTGCAAAATTCCAAAAACAAATCTAGCGCAGATAGTCCTCGAATAGCTTTGCGCAAAGTTCAAACCAATCGACTCTAAGAAATAATTTTGTCTCAGAATTTGTCTTGCTATTTTCTTTTACATTTCAAACTTTCACAAGAAATGCCACATAATGATACATGTATTCATTCCACTTTTATCTTGCCGAATAGTGGGATTTGCCCTGCACCTGTAGTCCACTCAAAACCCCAAAGTGATGAAACGTGAATCATAACCCCTCAAAATCATAGTCTGGGTATACTTCACTTTTCCACTCCTAACCTAATTATGATGTTTGAAAAAAAAAAGAGGTTTTCGAGGAAAAGCTAGCCTATTTTCTATTACATAACACTATACATTCGAATCGATTAAAGCATAAGAATCTACAATTCACCACTTTATATTAATATTCATTCAGATCACACAAAGTTAAGCCTGTTCATTCAAGAAAATAATTTTAACTGAAAGAGGAACGCCTAACAGCGCAGCAATATATCTGCTAAACTGTGTTTGTGTTTTCCTGATAGCAAAGCCAGATCAGGCTATCTGCTATACCTGATTTTAGCGTTGTAAATCCATAGATTTATCACTGTTTCAGGGGACGTCTCTTAGAGTAGCATTTATGCATATCGAAAAATATTGCATGTAGTTAACATTCAAGAGGAAATAAAAAACAGTCCACCAAGAAAAGCCTCTCTGAACATTAAATAAATACACAAACATAAAAAGTGAATTTGTTATTAACTTTATCTTCCTGTCTGTACCAAAAACAACGATAAATTGAAGCCGATAACACAAGCCTGCGAATTTAAACTTTATAAAAGTTGTTTTGGTTTTAATAATGGATTCTCCGTGACTCAGCTATGCAAATTTCGAAAACAATATTCTATAATGTTAGGATTTTATACAAAAAAAAAATCCGGAGAAAAATAAATCTTAATTAAATCAAATTATTTCGTTTACAGCAATGAGTAATTGTTATTAATATGTTTATTATGTTTGGGTTCTGAAATGATCGATAAGACTCTCACGTCGCGATTGGTCTAGAGAAATCTATAGCCAGTAGTTATCAATATTTTAAGTATAACAAAATGTAAGCCGATTTTAATAAATGATTTACTAATGTAAAACTACATATTACATTTTGCGAAAAAATTGTACGCGATATAGAAAAATAGATATCATTTCAGATTCAGCGTACAGAACTACGTGAGATATATAAAACTTTAAAGGCAATTAAACCATCGCAGACTTGTGTTATTTAAACAACAAATTTAGATCACTGATTTAAACCTTTCGTATTTTTTGTGAGTAATCAAAAGTTTTGTAACTCTGTTAACGGCCTTTCAGAAATCCCCGAAATCAGTAAACCACTTAACGTGAGTCACTTCTTTTCTGTCTGCATGTGTAATCAAACAGCATAGATAAATATAATCTATTATTCAGTTCGGTTTTATTATTTGTTTCATTTTTCATAAACCTGTAAACTATAATTCCAGTTGGGTTACTTAGTCTCAAATGGCTTTGCTTGGTTCCTATCCAAACAGCTTTTGAAACCCCTCTACAGGTCCTTCATTTTAGTACGAGTTTATCTACGTTTTTGCTCGATTCGTTCTTTATTATTTTAAGAAATCAGCCCATTTGTATTTACGGAAAACGCCATTGAACTAAAAGCATTTGTCTATCGGCCTAAGTAACTTATATTTGCTACGTAAAAATAATTACATCATTTGAGCTGAGAGATATGTTTGACTTGAAGCACGTGTTCTTAGACTTGGTTTAACTCTTTATTAAATTTATAAAAATACGTAACAAAACTTATTGAATAACAAAAAAAAAAATCATGCCAGCGTGAGCTTATTAACGCTGAATACACTTTAATTAAATCTCTTTACGTACTGCAACATAAAAATGTGTTCAGTGTACATATAGATCGTATTACCAGAACAAAACCGGAGATTATCGTTCCATACAATATGAAATGTGTTGCTGTTCTTTCAATTATTACAGTTTAGAATGTGGTTCTCGTGCCAAAAGAACACCAATCAAACGTTCTGCAATTAATACGTAAATATAACTCACAAACAACCACAATATATACAATCTCTTCTAAGCAATAATCGAGATGTAATCAACCAAGTTACTGTTCCCAAGTTATCAATCAAACTTATTTCAGGTTGAACTGTTTACCGGAATTAAACAAAAATCTTCTCTAGTTTTGTTTTTGCGTTTTTTTTCCTCTGAATACCAATTTAAGTTACATCCTACTTTATATAATTACAAAGGTACTGGTATAGAAAATGATCTGGTATTACGTCGAGCAAACTTTAAAACGTTTCGAAAACTTCGGTAATTTAAATTCTATGCTCAGAACTTCATGTTCAATTTCCTTTAAGTTTCATTAAAAACACTTTAATTTTTTCTCCTGATACAAGGGATTCGTCGAAATTATACCATATTATGTTACCTCTCTGTTACACTTTAAGAACTCCATTGAAGCGTACAAACAGGCTTGGAGTTGCGTCTAAACTCGTTGAAAATTGTTTACTGAAAAGAGAAAGGGAAGTTTCTCTGAAACGCCACATAGCGATTATGTTAATTAACGAAAGCATTTGAATAGCGCCTTCTGTGGGTACTAGAAGTTAGAAAATGAGCCTAATAATTTCCATGCAAAAGAAGTAGGAAACATTTATATCAGTTTTAATGTAACGTTTGTGTTTAACAGTATCGAAAATTGTTTAATAAATACTACTCACACTCGTGTAACATGCCTTTAAAATAAGCACTGCACTTATAAACTAAAAGCGATACACAAGCACTAAAATAGTTAGTACCACTATCAGTCGTTGCAATGTTCACACGCATTTCTCCTAATTACGTAAATGACTATTCCATACTGATTCGGAGTTCAAGTCTTTCATTTTTCATAGTGGTTAAGAATTTGTTCTTCTTGTGAGATGTCACGTAATTTCATTTTTTACGAGCTTCAGTTTTAGACACGTATTCTTCGTAATATCATGAGTCTTACACTTTGATATCACTGTTCATATTTTTCAGTGGCGGCGCCAGGATATTTTCGTTGGGAGGGCTGAGGTAAACTGTGGAAGGGCTTCCCAAAATGCCATCAATATGATGTATAGACGGTAAATTATAATGTAAATACTAAGGTACATTTCAGAAAGGTGTGTTACTTTGAACTGCATTTTCAATGCAGTTTTCATTTGAAATTCCTACTCTGATTAATAATTCATTATTACATATTAGAAATAATTTGTTTATGAAGATATGCGTATATGTAATAGAGGAAGCTCACCTAAATTCCACCCAAGGTAATACACAATAATAAAGAAAATCAAGATTAGCTTAGATTGAACATTTAATATACTATTAAGAGTAAAGCCACAAATCAAAAGAAATATAACATAAAGACATAGTTTTACATGGCAGAAAGGAATTATCCCATATGAAGTTAATACACTCTGAGGAAAAGTAAGGTCACTGTCAGGCTAACTATCGTTCATCATGTTGTGTTCATAGTCAATATTACTTAAAAACAATGCACCTGTTCTGGTGATTGGCAGCAAATGTGTTTATAACAGTACCAATATCGAGTTGTTTTGCCCTCCTAGTCAGTTAACATGTAAGGTTATTATCTAATCATAAGTGTAACATTAATTGGATTGTAAATCACAATTTTAAGTGTATGCCACAATCATCAGTACAATTTTGGATGGCTGATACACAATGCAAAATCATCTCACAGAGGACACATCACCGGCTAAATGCTTCACAGTTTTGACCTATACCCAATATACTTATACATGAATGCTATGTTTTACTTTTCAATAAAAGATAAATGAAATTAATGGGCAAATACCTGTGATTCCTTTGGTTTATCTTGTAAAATCCCTCATGATCTGTTGTAACTTGAAATCAACGTGGTTGTCTAATCTTCGTCAAAGCTCAAGATAGAATGGCATTACACAGGGAGTGGCAATACAGCGCACGAGTTTCAGGGCATTCAGTACATTGCTATGAAACACATGACACATACTTCTGTCTTAATGAAGACGTTGAGTTCTACGGATCTATGTCTCTTTGGTGTTAATTGTTAGCAACAACGACGATTGTGTTTTCCATATTTTATGAATATATGTAAGTAACAACATTGGGGGCTGAGAGGCGGGCTTGACTTATTTTGGGGGGCTCAAGCACCACTGGCGCAGCCACTGATATTTTCTATGTTATTATCAAATTTCATGAATGTTCTAACAACTTCTCGTACATTTTCACTAGACACAAAAGTTTTACACATCAGATGTTCATCTGTGGATCTACTGTTTTTGCTTTATAATACTCACACTTAAGTCTATTTATTGTACGTTTACAAAAGATGAGTCTGCACACGTGGTCCCTAAAATATACTGTTAAATATGTTACTGTGTACATTATTTTACCATTATGTAATCTTCTAATATTTAAAATAACATTAAAATATAAATTAAAGAGTCGAAAATTGTTGGTCATTATCGGTAAATTGGAGTCAATATATCTAAAGAATATTTCAATGTTATTGACGTATAGACATACAGAGAGAAACAATAATATTTTAATATACAAGAAAAAGATGTATCCCCCCATTCCATTTGTTTAACGTAGACAGATGACGAAGTACTGGAGGCAGCATTCTATAAAATCTTATAAAAGCACACATAACCCGTTTAGAAATTACTGGAAAATAAGAGTCTCTGTATTTTATAGTTAAAGGTTAGTCAGTCTCCTCACAAAATGAAATACGAACTCATGAACTGATGAAGATGATGTTTTCGAAACTTCATCGGAAACATGATAGTTTACATTACACATCCGCGTACACGTATTTACAGAATGTATTTACAATGATATCCATCTTTCAACCTTTCCTTGAACTTCCCAATTAATCTGAAAACGTGCTGAGCGCTGAGCTGCGAGTCTGGTGTCCCAACCGAATACTCACGACACTTTCTCATAAATCTTTTCTTCAGGAATTGCTAATGATAAAACTCGTCTTGGTTGTGCCGCCAAATATACTTCTTCTATTCCTCAATATTCTGTTTTGCATCAAGGAATTATTCGAGGCACAAACACAACATTACTGCCTGAACTGTGTGTTCGATGCTGATTACAATGTATTTTTTTGCATTGTTATTATTCTGCAACACGAATGAAAAAGGGAAACTGACATGAATATAAACAAAGTAAAGAGAAATGTGTACTCAAGAGTTTCAGTAGGTTTCTATTAACTGTGTTTATTCACACAAAGTATTTTATACAGACGTGCACAAAAGTATCCATACTTTTAAGTAGGCGTACATGTGCGAGTGTAAACATCAGTGTAATGAAGAGATGTCTCACACAATTAAAAATATCGCAATACCGTGTAACTTATACAACGTTGTTCTACGTAGTGTAAAAATGAATTTAAATATCAAAACATTTTCCGAGTATCGTGAATAGACGGTAGCTCATCGACTTCCAAATAGGTACTTCTATAACTTGCCTTCAAATTTTCTTTCTGTGATATGTAAGACAAGACTTTGTGTTAGAATTCACATAAATCGTTGTAGTTGTAATAAACAGTAGTTGTAATGAAAAAGTACTCACCGTTCATAGGTTAACTCTACCCATTGTATCATACAAAAAAACTCTCAAAGTATTCCAAGATCACCTAGTGTTAAATCAGCTGTAAACGCTTGGAGAATTGGCATTCTATAGAAGTGTGCATAAATCGTGCAAAAACAGTAGACGCGAGACTAAAACGCCTCTTAATTTACAAAATTCACAAAATTCTGTCATAAGGTGAGATATATTTTCGGGGTACTTAAACTGAATTCGGGAGTGATATCGACCTAAAGACTCGTATATTGATGTGTCCTTTCAAATATCATATCCCGTCGCTCAGAAAAACGAGAACATGAAACACGCATATCGCATACGGTAAAAATCGATTGCGTTTATTTCTTCGTGTTTGTGATTTCCTATAGCAAAGTCACATCGAAATCTGCTGAGTCAAGGAGAATCGAGCCCCAGGTAACAATCGAAGTGTCGTATTAAGCTTCTAATGTTTCGGGAATTGTTTTGGAACACTTGTATCTCATACAAACATTGAAAACCGTTGTTTAGTAAAGTGTGTCTCGTTTCACTCTAGGTTGTTGTATACTAAGGGTAATCTTAATACCGTAAAAAATTGCCTTTTGTAATTTGGGGGGGCGGGTGTTTATTTGATTAAAACTGTTTAAATGTTAATAAAATCAACAATCAAATGTTTCTTTTAACTGACTTTCTGTAAATAGCATCCATGTTAATTTTTAAATAAGGGGGTTTCATTTCGGATAAAATTGTTTGAAGACTATCTATATGAGCGATAAAATGTTTTATTTAACTAATTTTATACCATTCAGTCATATGATCGTTATGATGCTATGGTCAATCCCACTATTCGTTAGTAAACGAGTGACCCAAGAGTTAGCGGAAGGTGGCGATGACTAGCTGCCATCCCTTACGTCTTTTACTACTAAATTAGGGACAGCTAGCGAAATTCAAAATAAGCCAAACATGATTTTATATGTATGATAATCATGCCAATTTTTAATTTATCAAGACTAAGAGCCCTAATATTAAAATTCATGTTATTTTCAGTAATAAAATAAACGAAAATTTAGTGTGTGTGTATTTATATATATATATATAAATATATATATATAAGCTATATAATAAATCAAAGCTTTGTTTTGACCTATAAACATCTATCATATGTATGTTGTGTTTGTGCAGATTAAATCTTTGCTGACTTTAAGGTATGTGTTTGCATTTTGATATGTTAACACTGTGTTTGTACAATATTTGGCGGTGTGAGGGGCACCTATCTTATGCAGAATAAAAGCGTATTTGTTACTCTAATCACGTAGCCAGGCGCAGCATGAAAAACTAAGTAACACTCTCCACATATCATTAGCATTTGTTGCTACAAGTCAAGTTCGTAACAACAAATAACACCACGGTAGGAGAGCTGGATCTATTATTTTCTCCTGGAAGACGCGGTGGTTTCAAACAGATCTGAACGTCAGGGAACCTCAAAAAGAGATGTGGCCTTTTGAAGTCTTACCAATCAAACATTAAAATCTCACTCAAAGTTCTTCAGCTCCTTATGGGACACAAGAAGAAAAAAAATGAAGTTATAGGTAGGTAAGTTCGGATTCACTACCATATACACAGCTGGAGAAAGTGTAATGGTTCTCCTTGAAAATTCCAGATGTAAATGATAATACCACCTACGCTACCTTATTTATGTCCACATTAGAAATAAAACTTTCCAAAACAAAGGAGAAAATATATGCATATACATATTTTTATTTTATCATAAAACAAATCGCTTGCTATGGAAAGTACAGTTTGTTTAACAATCCAGTACATTGTGAAGACAATCTAACGTTAAATTTACTTTGGTAAATTTTAGGTACTTTATGTATCAGAAAATGTACGTAAAAATACACATTAACAAGTATATAAACCGGATTTAAAATCTGCTCAAGTATTTTAAAACTACACCTCCGTCACTGGTGTTTTATATTTGTTACGCGATGCCTAAATCAAGAAAGTATACGGATATTTATGGGCTATATCCGCGTATAAGACAAGGTTTAAATGCGAAGTTTTTTTTATGATTATTTCATTTATTATTAAAAATAAACGTTTGAGTCTCTCTCAGGAGGAAGAAAATAAAGTTTGAAGAGAATTAATAAGTTAAAAACATAAAACATCGAATATGGCATTCTAACTGACACATCTTGATGCAACTGAGTATTACATCATGTCCCAGGCGAGTTGACGAAAGTATTAATACTTTAACCTGATAGTTTCAGTAGCCTTTAACTAACTCACTCACTAACAAAATTCCATTCGCAAAGAAACTTCAAGAAAACTAAAGCCTATAAGGCATTATTCTCTTCTCAGTTTATTTGACAAATACGGAGTTTTATGTACGAAATACCAACCTTTTCAGAGCATTTCTTAGGCCCAGCCTTGCGTAAATTAGTTTTCTCCAACTTAGCGCATTTTCTTGACATAGGAGAATTGATAAAAACTGTTTTTCGTCTGTTCGATCACTATAAAATACCAGCCTGATCTAGATACCTCTTTCTATGTAATCAATACTTTTTTATTTCTGGCAAAACTCCATAACTTTTATAAAGAAAACATTTTTAAAACACGTGTTGCTTTCTCTAAGCGATATCAATACATCAATATCTTTTACACAACTATAATCAGTGCTTTACCAGGCGCATCAATATGTTTTATACAACTATAGTCAGTTCTTTACTATGTATACTAAATTCATTTATATTTTATTGCGTTTAAGGTTGTTTTCAGTACTGCATATGCGTATATAACTAAAAACCAATAGAGTAATAAAGTAAACAAAAAACGCTGCAGTAATTGAAAAGATCCTAGGCTACAAGTTATAATGTGATTATAAAATGTATCCTAGGTTTCGAAGGAGACAGCTAAAGTAGGACCCACATTGCGGTGGGGATACGCCGTCCATCAGTCTTAACCTTCACTCGCCAGTCTCACATAAGAGCTCCCCAGTGGCTCAGCAGTATGTCTGCGGACTTACAACGCTAAAATACGGGTTTCGATACCCGTGGTGAACAGAGCACAGATAGTTCTTTGTGTAGCTTTGTGCTTATTTCAAAAACAACAACAACTCACATAAGAATTGAAAGAATAGCAATAGATAGAGAAATAGAAATTAGCAGAGCGAGATGTGGGTATTCAAGCCCACAACGTCCCAAGTCTATATCACCATTCACTACCAGCAGACAGTTGTTGGAAGGTGACTGCTTTCCCAAGTAAAGAAGAACAAATAATTGAAATAAAAATAAGAAAATTTTGCTTATTTAAATTCATTAAAATGTATTCATTTTCAATATATATACATAGATAGACAGATATACGTCTTTACTACGAGACATCAAAAGGTGAAAAACCCATAAACACCACACGAAAAACACATTTTCCACACTGTAATTGCAAATATACACGTCCTATGACAGATTTTCTACAAATACGTTTTTATTATACAATTAAACTAAGTCATTTCTACTTACTATATACCATTATTACTCATAATATTGTTACACTGTATATCACTACTAATCAATAAACGATCACACTGCATAATCCTACAACTTTATACATGATTTACACTACACAAAACTACCACTTAAAATATGGTTCCACTGCATAACACTGCTACTCACTGTACAATTATAATGGCTGACCAGCTAGCTTCTCACTACAAAGTCGCAGTGCATAAAGTTTTTTAGTGTATGCATTTACACTACATAACATCGTTACACACTAAACAATAACAGCATATAACACAGCCGTTCATCATACTATTATACATTATCCAGTTAAAATGCACAAAACAGCTACTTAATGTGTACTGCTTTCCTTTGAATACCACCTTCTTTTACAGTGATACTGTTACACGAAATAAATATACTCTGAATAACGTGATTGTTCAAAATATACCCATATATTATACAATATCATTTTTCACTATACAGTTGCAGTTTATAGCACCGATACTCACAACAGAATTGCACTATATACCATCATTACTTAAACCGCAGCTACAATGTATAGCACAGCCAATCAATGTACAACCATACTATATAACACGGTTACTCACTACTGTATACAGTTATACTGCCTAGCGCCGGTCTTCACGATATTATTATAAGTACTAATTATGCAGTACACCATATATAACACTGATTCTCAATAAATAGGGCATTTTATAATACATCTGCTAGCAACATCTTACACACTGTAAAGTCAACTTCATAATACATCTAGTAAGTATACTGTTATACATTGCAGTGCACTGAACAATATATATACACACACACATACATAACGTACAAGACATACATTTCAGATTCAACCGTTAACGTTTAATATCGCATCGTAAACAAAAGAAACGTCTGCAGTTTACTTTTCTATTTTACTTCACCGTTGTACAGGTCGCTTCTCTGAATTTATCTTTATAAACACACTATTCAGCCATACGTAACACTAATATTTTTCAACAAAACGTCTGTTTGTTTTTGATTTTCTGAAATGGTTTTACTCAAGTTCGTCGTGTTGTACACGACTTATGCTGTCAGAAGTGACAACTTCCGTACCTGCATGACTCACGGTTTAGACATAAATAAAAACACATATATCGCATATACATACACCCACCATCTTTACATTACAATACCCTGCTGTTCTGTTGTTCTACAGCGTTGTATCACTTTGGTGTTACATATGACTTAGAACTTCTCTTGTTTGTACATTTGTTGTTCGTTTGTTGCTTATTTCAAATCGAAACAATCCGTTTTATTTACAAATATTTGAGTGTGTTTAAAATTGTTTCGGAGTTTCTATATTTCTGAACGGTCAGTGGAGTATTTAAGGTTGTGTGGGCCCAGGGGCTAATATCTTTTCTGGGCCTTACATCCCATGTAATGGTACATTAAAAAAAATTATCTCGCCCCAACCTAAATATTCCACTTATGACGAGTGACAAAATATCCGAAAATGTTATCCATGATGAAGTTTGCCGTGATGCCTCGATCGCAACTAGTTTTAGCAACTATATTTTGTCTGAACAAAGCTTGCTCTTATAATATTTTTTCACTGTTAATTCAACATATATTTCATTATATTTGTCAAAAATAATTCTGCAGTAAGTTGAAAAATTCATGAAAAGGAGAAAATGATAACAGGTTTGTTATAAGAACCAAAATGGAATACAAATGTACAAAAATAACCTCAAAAATGCAGGTTAACATTTCAGATTGGCTATTATATTCAACTCAATAAGCCTTCATCGGTTGAAACGGATTTACCGTTATACATTTATTTTGATACTTACGTTTGTTTTGGTTTGATGCGTGTGGTGTATATTTATAGATACATACTGCGCAAATCCCGCTTGTTCTGTAAATTTGTAAAAGATTCTTGAGAGTAAGAATCAACAATATGTTTTACGAAAACGCTAGCAAGTTTAGAACAGTTGAAAGTACAAAAATCTCGCGTGATTAGTATATAAAACAGACGTGCCGAGAAACAATTATTATTATTATCATTAGCAACATTCAGTGTGCTATAAGCGTCAGAAGCTATATCTGTGATTAACGCTTATTATTCGGAAAACTACAGATCTGAACTAGAAACATGTCTCTCGCTAGAACAGTGGTAACTCTGTAGATTTACAACGCTAAAATCAGGGGTTCGATACCTCTCGGTGGACTCAGTAGACGGCCTGATGTAGCTTTGCTATGAAAAAACACCTACACTAGGAACGTTTCAACTTTAGAAACCGTTTAACTGCGGTGAATTAACTTCGAACGTTAATATTTCTACGAGGATATAAAATATTGTGGCTTATGAATGCTTCAAGGTTAGTTACCGTCAAAAGAGTGTGTGTTGAATCCACGATTTTAACGTTGTAAATCCGTAGACTCACCACTGTACCAGCAGGGGAGCTTCGAAAGAAGTGTAATAGCGTATAAAGAAAGAAAGAATTTGCTCTCTGTGAACGTCGATAAAAGATTCAGTTTTATACCAGTTATGACTCAATATTGTTTCTAAGAATATAAAACTTTGGTACATAAACCATCATTTGTAATGTCTATTAGTAATAATCATTAATAAAAATTGTATTGGTTTGTGTTTGTGTTAAAAGATAAAACTGTATATCAGTCTTGTTGGCAAATATCATAAGTTTAATATTAACATTTAATTAACCTCTAAGCTGAAATTCCCAGCTATTCGAAACCGTAGTACATCAACATAGATAATAAATCTCAGACGAGTCTGAGATGATTTATACTACATAACATGGTTAAAAGGACCTCAATAATTCAGGTAAATATTACAAGATTCGCTATTACATGTTTAACGGAATAAATCTACACAGTGAAAGACACTTTGATAATTTCGGATAACGTTATAAAATTTGCTATTATAAATGCATGTCTAACGCAATGAACAGACAGAGTTAAAAGGACCTAGAATCCTAGATAATTCAGGGTAGTGTTACAAGATTCTCTATTATATATGCATGTCAGTCTTAAGCATTTTAAACTCTTTCTAAAGTTTTCATGTAAAGATTGATCAGATTCATAATTTTTGGTTTCGGAGCACCAAGATAAGATTCGTTCATTATTCTTAAGGCGCATAAAATGCGCGAGATGAAATAAGAAATGTAGAATGACTACCATTTTCTACAGTTTAATAGGTGAAGATAATTACGAACAAGCAATTAATTCAGAAGAAAGTACATTGTAAAGGTACTGAATACACTGTCTTCACTGGTTACATTTCATTAGTCATTATTTGAGTTAACTAGTTCAATATAAAAAAAATATGTTTCAGACGCATCAACTCATAATTAAACGGAAACACATTAATATATTAGAAAACTAAAAAAAAAGCTATTTACATTTAAATAACTCCGTACACGTTCTGCTAAATTAGTTTTGTCTAAATTATTACTTTGTGTAAAGTAGAATGTCTTTAAATACTTAATCTGGTTCCATACCTGCATCTCTCGAGTTTATTGTTTGTTTTGAATTTCACGCAAAGCTAGACGAGGGCTATCTGCGCTAGCCTTTCCTAATATAGCAGCGAAAAAGCAGAGGGAAGGCAGCTAATCATGATCCCCTGTCTCCAACTTCTGGGTTACTGTTTTACCAACAAATAATGGAATTGACGGTACCTTAACAACGCCCCCCACGACTGAAAGGAAGAGCATGTTTGGTGTGAAGGGCATTTGAAACCGCGACCCTCGGATTACGAGTCAAGTGCCCTAAACCAGCTGGCCATGCCGTGCCATTTTGACTTTAATAATTTAGTTTGAGTAACTGGTAAGCCCGGTATAGCCAGATGGTTAAGACACTCGTCTCTTAATTCGAGTATCGCGGGTTCGAATCCACCAAACACGTTCGCCCTTTAAGCGGTGGGGGCGTTATAAAGTTATAGTCAATCCCACTATTCGATGGTAAAAGAGTAGCCCAAGATTGGCGGTGGATGGCGATGACTATCTGCCTTTCCTCTAGTCTTAGACTGCTAAATTAAGGATGACACGCAGATAACCTTTGTATAACAAGAAATTCAAAACAAACAATAACTGGTAAAATGAAACTATAAATAATTTTAAAATGACTTAAGTTATGCATGAATGGATGAAAACAACATTATTTATTACTCTTAGTAGCAATTAGCTACACTGCAGTAAAGATTAATCGTTATAGTTTAAACTAAAATGAAGAACAATAAATCTATCAGAATTAAAATATTTGATATCATAGTGTAAGTGGTAAAATGTGTATCTTTACAACTGACTTAAAACTTTAAGTACTTTTATGTTTCATGCTGTATAGAAAAATGGAATTTCTATTTTGACATTCGCATGACTTGCTCCAAAAATCGTCAACTAGTTCCAGACGGGGCATTATTAAAATGTGTTATTATTTCATATTATTTTTATAAGACAGCCAGATAAATGAATCACCCTGTGTTTCGTATTTAACAACTCAACTTTACACTACACGATTCTTCTTTCCAGCCTACACGTGAGGTACGCCTATGATAATTATAGATAAACATTAAGATGACAGTTATTGTCCTCATGCAGAATTTTACCGCCTCCACCCTTGTACACATGGTACACGAAATCAGTTGTTAAGATAAGCATGCCTGTGAGGCTTTATTTGTCCTTAACAGAGGAGTGAGCGTTAACTCGGAAATGTCTAATATACATGTTTTCCTCATTAGGTTTTTAACTCAGCCAGAGAAAAAAAATAAATGTTATATATATCGCTCACTTTCTTAAAGCTGATTGTTTACTGTCACCTTTATTTCACTCTTTTTTTTTTAACCTCTCTCAAACTATGTACATAGTGAATTCACAAAAACAGTTTCGGATATTGCGAATTATAATACTACTTAATTCGACCAAAGAGTAACACGGCGTACACTTTGTAACAGTTGGCTGAGCAATTTTTCTCAAATCGCATTGAAAAATTAGTCCCAAGAAAAAACAACAAAAAGACAAGGATAAATTTGTCTATAATTTTTCTCTACATCGCTTCAAGCAGACAAATTTACAGACTTAACAGAAAGAAACCTTATTTTCATTCCCCATTTTTAAAATGCAGAAGATCGTTAACATAATAAAGTTTTTGGTATCAAATAATTGATCGGAAATGCCAACTGTTCTCTTACTGTTCCACAGTACACAATATTCATTAATCTCAGAAAGTATTGATTTCAACTCTGATTTCAGAGAAAGTTTTTTTAATAGCTGATGAGCTTTATTTTGGTATTAAACCTCGTAAGAAATTATTTTTATTATTGATTTATTTACTAATTTTAGATTACACTCTACATATTGTTATAAGCCTCAAAACCTAGCTTGTTCACCATTACATTCTGGGTATTGTTAGAAGCCTCTAATCTAATTTTAAGCTTTTTGATTCTCAACAGCTCTTAACCTAACCAGCTTCGATTTTGAATAGCATAAACCACTTTATTGTCAACCCTTTAAGATGCTTCCTAACCCATAATCCTGTCCTTTGACCAATTCTTGATAAAACTGCGTGTGGAAATTTTTGTAACTTTCAATATAATCTGTACATAAATGACTATCTATGAGGATCTATACAAACCTTTAAAATTATCTTAGTTAACGTATCTTGAATAATCCGTAGCCTAGTTAGAGCGAGCCTTGTAAATTTCGTGTTTTTTTTCTAGCACAATTAACACTTTTATGCTTTAATCAAAACCTAATTTAGCACGTACACTTCTTCCACACCCTTCCACGTCTGACTTATGTACTAACTCTTATTCACTGTTTTTGTTTGTGTTTTTAATGCGTACTCCTCTCTGTACTTGTGTGAATTTGTCAACAGACAAACAAGAAAATAGGTCTGACAGAAAGGAGGGATCCAAGCAGCAACGAGTGTCACAAGTCACGTGTTTTAAATTAAAATTAAGAGGGGAAAAGAAAGCAATAGATAAAACTGTTATAAACAATTTTCAACTAATGTTCTCTGTCCGTATTTCATTAAAAACTGTCGAGAGACACGATCCCACCAACTCTTATTCCAAAGAGTCACGAACCTAGTAATTTTGTCTCCAGGAGAAACGAACCCACCAAATACTGTTATTCGTGAGAAACACGAATCCACTAACTATTGCTATTCTTGAAAAGCATGAACCAACAAGTATTGTTATCCCTAAAAAACGCGAACCCTCCTAGTATTTATTAACCTAGATTTTTTCAAGGGTGTAGTAACAGACTGAAACAAGGCGACGTACAATGCTCTTAAAAAGGCATTGACACCCCTCTACGCTGTACGCCAAATCATTTGTACAGTTACTCAACCTAACAAAATAAAACGAAAAATTCTTATACTTCCGTTTCCATTTGTCTTCGTTTGGTTTCTATTATTGACGTGAATCACCAAGCTAAACCTCCGTTTTTATATTAAACAAATGAAATTTTATGTTGAAAAAAAAAAGCTATTTTAACAATATAAACATTTCTGAAATATTCTACAACCTAGATAATGAAAAAAAATATTGCAACTAGCTTTTATTCAGCATCTGGTCATAGGTGTATAGTTTAATCAAAGCTTTAACTATATTTACATATTATTTACTCTTACCTACTTTTGTTGAATGTCCCCCGCGATTTGACACAAAACTGTAAAGGATTTTCTTCCACATAAGTATGAAGTACGTTAATTTCAAAACTATATTTTCATGTTTATGTTAATATGAAAACTATACAGAAAATAGGACAGTGTTCTTACGCCTGTTCTCAATCAGATTATTTTCCTTTGAAAGAAAACAAAAAAAAAACTCGCATACGTCTGCTCTTCTTTTCTTTTTCAAAGCATTCTTTATACTTGTGTATTAGTGTATTATAGATGTTCTTATTATTAACGTCAAGTGTAATCGTACATTGAACTACCAAACAAGCGGTTGGTTATCTTAAATCACAAAGCAAACTCGACAAATTATTTTCATTATTCAGAATAACCAATGAAAGATATTCCTTCTCTTTCTACGTCTCCACGTAAATAACTTTCATGAACCAAGGTGGCGCTGTGTGATATCTACAAAAGTTTCTTTCAGTTGCAAATAAGGCGGTTTAATAAGAGTGCCAATTTCTGGCTCAGCCTGTACCCTCCCACTGTCACACCTACTTTCATATTTCAACAACCAAGTAGTCTCAAGCTGTGGACCGCTTGTTAACCAAGTAAGTAGGTCGTCGTTACGTCACCATGGGGTTGCTAGTAATTTACATATCACAGCTAACAATCGGAAGCCATCATGGCGCTCTGTAGCGATTTCAAATATATATATATATATGCATATATAACTAAAGAAAACTACGATGAATCCAAATCACTTAATCTTACAGATAAAAAAACAGAGAAACCTTCATTTGCAATACAAATAATACACAACCCCAAAATTTACAAAAAAATTTATATCTGTCAAAATGATAAGAGACTAAATTATTACTAACTTTTCAGTTCTTCCATGGAATTCTTTTTTCTCGAAGGATTCCTTCAGATGTAAACATCAAGTAAATTTAAATTAATATACAAAAGTGTTTCTCTAAATGGGAACAACTTTAAAATATTATACTGTATGTACCTTATTAATATAGGTTGACAAACCACTTTTTATACGCATAAGGTCGAATGTTATCGATGGTGGAACATACCTGAAGACAATCCAATAATGTCCTATCAAAACGTATAGCATGTTCAACCACCAACAAATTTATTCCCTATGTTTATAAATCATTGTTTGCCAACTTATTATCATATTAGCACAATATGCTTCTTGACTTTGTGTCTTAGCATTTATGAAGTACAATTGTTGATGGGAAAGGGGTACGCATGCTCCTTTGTCCAACACGTCTATTTCAAGTCAACATTCAAACTAATAACAAGGTCAGTCAAATTAAACACAGTTATAATTATCTTCTATTAGCCGAAGAGCAGTCTTATACTGCTATTGCGAAAACATTTCTACATTTTACTCACTGTTGATAAAAACATTTTGTAATATAATGTTTTATAGGGCGCCACACTGCTTTAAAAACTTTGCTAAATGTTTTATAATAACGAATGCGACATCAGGAGCTTATCAAGTATAACTACTACTCCTGGATAACCATCTTAAATGTTCTTCCACTGTCCTAACACAGAAAATAACTCATTCTGTTTCATTTGGGCACAAAACTCTGACCAATCAGAAGTGGCTCCGTTTTTACAGCCTTACACAAACAAACAATAAAAACGTTTTGTATTTCCTCGTTGATTACGTCTTTTATCATCTGTCTAGGCTCATCTTCTTGCCTCTCATTGGAAAACACTGATTGTTTTATAAAATTTTCCTAAGTCTCGTATGTTTCTTGATATCTGACGATGTAATTTTGAAGAAAGAATAACATCAGTTTCATCTTTCATCCGATACAATTTCCTTCACTTATCGAAAAGGGGAAACAGTATGTTATTACGCAATACTGTTTATCTGTAAGAAGTATTTATGTTGTCATAAAAAATGTTCTTCCAGGCAATTTCATATTACAGTCTTTAAACAAGCTTGTCTCTTATCTATACACCACTCACTTTGTGGCAAATATATTAGGAGAAACTATACATGACAGTAGATAAAATTAATTTTAATGCCTACATATAAACGACTCATATATTTCAATTGGTGATAAATCTTAATGACGAATTCTTAGATCAAAAGCACAGATATATTAAAGTTTCAACTAATCTATTCATGCTAAGACCCTTAAGGTTTGTTCATCTAGTTCTTTACTCAAACCGAATAACTATTAGCATTTTGGTTTAGAACAGTTTTAATCTGAATGGTGATAACTTTAAACATCGTTTATTTTAAAACAGAAAATCCCACGCAGAAGTTGCCTATGAGAATAATTTTTTAAAAACTCGTTTGTTACGGTTAAACGTGGTCCGGCACGGCCAGGTAGTTAAAGCATTCAACTCGTAATACGAGGGTCTCAGGTTCGAATCCTCCTCACACCAAACATTCTCTCCCTTTCAGCTGTGTGGGGGGAGGTAATGTGACGGTTAATACTACTATTCGTTGGTAAAAGGGTAGCCCATGAGTTGGCGGGTGGGTGGTGATGACTAACTACATTCCCTCTAGTCCTACACTGCTAAATTAGGGACAGCTAGCGTAGATATCCCTTGTGTAGCTCTTCGAAAAAAAAAAGGTTAAAAGTAGTTCAAGGGAAAATAAAGGTGATATATAACTATATTTAATGTGACAATTCTCTCATGATAATGACCAGGTTATAATTTTAGTGTTATTTCTAAAGTCAGGCTACATTAAAAAAGTTCGTTTCTTTGTTTTAAACATTTCACGCAACGCTACAAAAAAATTGCTATTAATAGCAGTTTTTAATTCGAAACTAACAAATTAGAGGAACAGTAGCCAGTTAAAAGCAACCACAGTTCCCTGCTATTCAGCCACATGTTGTACAGTAGTATTTTTCAAAAATCGCTTGTTTATGATTTTCTAAAATGGTTTTACTTTTTAATTCTTCATGTTGTACGCAACTTATGCTATCATAAGTGACATTTTTTACACCTGCAAAACTCAAAGTTTAAACACATAAGTTAAAAAAAGTATATCACATTTACATACACCCACAATCTTTACATAGAAATATCCTGCTCTTCTGTACTAATTAGGAAGCTTGACTCAAAATTTGAGAGTCGCAGGTCCGAAAATATTATAAACTTCCTTTAACAGTATTAAAAGTATAGCTAGTTGTTAGTTACTAGTGACTTCTCATATTTTGCTTTTCCCAGTTACACCATACCGTACTTCACTTACAGTAACCTCATTCTTTCAGAATGCTGATGAAGATCTTTCAATGCGTCATAGAATTGACAGTCAATTCCGCTATTCAGTTCAGAGCGGACGTTTATGTGACGGTTGCCACTGACTGGTTGTATTCCCTCTGGTCAACATTATAAATTAGAAACGACTGTGGCTGAATTTTGGGTTATTGACCCGGCTGTTTAACCTAGAGGGAGTGGACAAGAAACAAAAGTGGCACTTCCATAAAA
This sequence comes from Carcinoscorpius rotundicauda, assembly GCA_011833715.1. NCBI lineage: Eukaryota > Metazoa > Arthropoda > Merostomata > Xiphosura > Limulidae > Carcinoscorpius > Carcinoscorpius rotundicauda. The sequence goes on from CM022393.1 coordinate 110,082,867, forward strand.
ATGTTGTTTATTTGTTATATCTTTTGTCAGATAACAGAAAAAGTGTGTAAAACTATATATTTTTAGAACGCACTGGACGAGATATGTTCAGACATGATCTTAAAGCCTAATTTTAACTCTTGCTTTCATATAGACCCGAACTTTCCATGGTTTTAGTTACGAATTCTCATAAAATGTGTTGTGCACTTGCTATAGTTTCTTAAATATTATTTTTCTAATTATCCTACAAAATGATCAAACAATTTTCTTTTAAGTTGTGGAGTCATTCAAATATATCTTTGAAATAAGATTATTAATGTTACGAAATGACCAAGTCAATCACCCGACATCAGTCTGATTGAAAGTTCATGGGCTGAGTTAAACCGATTAATGAAAGAGCGCAAGCCAAAATTGGAAGATGAAATTTTTGAAACAGTCGAAAAAGAACGGCGGTAAGTCATTTATGAGTACCTTTAGAAACTCATTACAAACACGCCACATCGATATGAAGCAGCACTAAAATCCAGGAAACTGCCGACAAAACATTAAGTTGTGAAACTGGTTTGTGTTATTTTGAGTTTCATTTTTATGTTCATTTGCAGCAGAGAAAGTTGTTTGGTCATAATGTAGACTAATTGGAATTAGAAGATGTAAGAAACTACAGCAAAGGCACAACTCGTTTTATTTGAAAATGTACCATAAATCAAGAGAAGTTCAGATATTTACGAAATACAGTACTAAAATTAGGATATGAGATCATATTTGATTTGTTTATTTGTTTGTTTTGAATTTCGCACAAAGCTACTCGAGAGCTATCTGTGCTAGCCATCCCTAATTTAGTTGTGTAAGACTAGAAGAAAGGCAGCTAGTCATCATCACCCACCGCCAACTCTTGGGCCACTATTTTACTAACGAATAGTCACATTATAACGCCCCCACGGCTGAAAGGGCGAGCATGTCTGGTGCGACCGGGATTCGAACCCGCGACCATCAAATTAACACACTTGGCCATGCCAGGCCATATGTAAACAGATTTCGTTGATTGCATTCTGGAAACCTATAGTTTTATATATTTTTCTGTTATCTAATAAAAAATATAATAAATTAATAACATTTATGAAGGGGGCACGTTTTTTGTCGACTTCCTGTATCTGTCGTATAAAATACTGTTTAGGTGGAAAATTCCAAATATCATACATTTCTTCAAGTGTCAAAGGCAAATTCGAGAGTTCAAAAGGAATAAAAACACAGCTAAACAAGTCTAAACGACCGAATCTGTAACCCACTGTTTTTTGTTGCTTGTTGTAGCGGAAATCTACACAATAGGCTATCTCCGTTTTGTCCATCACAGTAAATCGAGCCCCAGATTTTTACATAGTAAGTCCAGACACTTTCCGTTGACCATTGGAAGAATGCAATAGGCGAGAGGTAAAAAAATAAAATAAAACGGTAGTGACTGAAACTACAAGCTATTCGTAAACGAATTTCGTTGCCTCTCGTTAACATATGTTAGCATACGTTTAGGGGTAAATAATGAGATGGTGTGTGGCCTCTGGCGTATCATTAACTGAGATATGAAAGGTTTTTTATTGCCATTACCTTGATTTAACCTCTGTCCTTACAAATAATGTTTTACCGAACACAGGATTATGATGTATGTACAATGTTAGCTCAATATGTAATTACATTTACTTTACTATTACTGACCAAATAAACAGAGATAACTGTTCACTTGACATCACCGCCAAGTTAACATGTAATAAATCAAGGTTTAACATTTGTCGGCAAAACCTTATTTGGTCTGTTACCCATAGATTCGTTTGTATTTAACTGAATCGTTCAGTCCCTTTACCGAGTGTGAGTTTCGTGTGAAACCATTAGAAGTTTACTGGCGGCCATATTTTGGATCTCATAAATCTTCTGAGTGTTGTATCGAATTACACAGAAATACATTAAAATGTGGCAGAAATAATAAGATACGTTCACGTGCTGTCTCCAACTGTGAAAAACAGAGATCGTTAAAACAGGCGAAAAGAATCAAATCTTGCAAGGAGGTTGATCTAGTTAGATATAGAATCTATAATTACAATTTTTGGTCTAGCTTAGACTTATACTCGAGCAGACATCTCGACCACACGTACCATGACTACAAGGGTTGAACTGGGGTACATAAAAATAAATAATCTTTATAACATAATCAAATACAAATATAATTTGTAGGCCTAGCTTAGAGTGTGATTCTAGTACACAACAGAACCACACGTACCATGAACACGAGAGTTGAATCTGGGTATATAAAACATTAAGTAATCTTTATAACCAAATAGATTTGTAATTTGTAGGCCTAGCCTAAACTGTGACAATAACACAACAGGAGGACTGATTTTGTTACAAAAATTCTAAATATTCTCTAAATATAGCAAAGATAAACCAGGAAGATAAATCTAACAAAACCTTCAAGTGATGTTTTCAGTCTTAGGTTATCCCAGTCGCACCAAACATGCTCGCCCTCCCAGCATGGGGACGTTATAATGTTATGGTCTATCTCACTTGATATTTTATTTTTTCTTACCTTTGACATCTCCGTATAAAAGAGCCTAAAGTGAAAAGGCCTATTTGGAAAGTATGTTATAGCACTTGCTCATTGAGTTTCAACTTGTTTTCTTTATTATAGCATTGATAATATAGACAGAGAATAACTAAATATATCTCATAGTACACACCAAGAAATGAATTCTTAAACATCTATAATTGTGAATTTGTCATTCTATGTCTGCTTATTTATTAGTTTTAATTCATTCAACATATCCTCCATCGAAGTTTATCCTTCTATTGTATGGACCTAGTTAATAAATAAAATTGCTTAATAAATATACAAAAATCTGATATGTAAATAAATCTCAAATTTCCAACCCTTTCATTTCGAAAATATATCTATTTTATAAATATATTTTCCCATTCAACAAAGTTTCTGCGAATATATTGTTTGCTGAGCCTCAAACAATCAAATTAAAAATACAAGTCGATGAGTCCAACCAAATAATATATTGATCATGTTACTTCGAGTGTCAAAGAAACATAATTAAATGCACTTTAAAAATACCGAATTTGTAATTCTGTCGAACTTTTAAACTTAAATATAATTTTTCCCATTATCAGTAAAAATTAGTATTAAATGAACTTACTACGAAAGCCTAAAAGTAATGCGTTGTTTATGCCTCAACACTTCTTTGTTAATGTAGTTGAATAACTTAAAAGTTACAAAATACTTGTGTTAATAGAAGTATTTCGTACCAAATTATATATTTTGGTTATTCTATAAAACCCGTATTTAAGTACCATAAATAAATAATTTGATTTATAAATTATATTTATATATATATACGTATATGGTTATTTGTATGAGTATACACTTCATAACAATTTTATAAATTATTTTATATATGACTATATACATGTATAAATATATATATGTATAAATTTTATAACAATTTTATAAAAGGAAAACAAATATTAGATTTAATAAATTTTAATAAAATAAGTTCATTATCGTTGAAGTTCCAGTATGTTTGTTGTCAGGTTGGTTTTCGTGATGTTGCATCAGTTCTGTAGATTCAATTATCTGTTATACATTAAAAACAATAAATTAATTATCTGGAATTCAAAAGTTTAATTATTTCATTAAAATTTCTCTTATGAATAACCAACCATATGCGATTAATAGCAAAAGTTACAACGTGGTAGTAAATTACGTGTACTCTGTAATACGGTGCACTCACGACATGTCTTCCGAAACTTTATACAATCTCTTTCAGGTAAATAATTAAGCTGTACGCTGTTTACGTTCATTGCATATATTTGGAAAATAAACAATGTTTATTCTGTATAGCAAATATAGATACTTAATTAAATTTTCAACAATGAAGTTGTGCACGTCATGCAGCTTTTCAGACGTCTTTGTAAAACACTCCAAGATTTAATATAAAACATTGAAAACAAGTTAAGGAAACGGGTGTTACGGCAATACCACAGTATATCCTAGTTAATTAGATTATAGGAGATAAGGCTGCCAATGAAACAACTTGCTCTCCTTCTCTGTTGTTCTGTAAGTTTACAAAGTTTTGTGTCAAATATTTTGTGAAGATTTTACCATGTGCTGTAATTCTACTAAATTGAATGAAACTATATATTGCGTTTCTTTACGTTTAAATAAACAGTTTCGACAAGATTAACGGTATAACTAATTGTGCTATTTTAACCATTTTCTACGACAACATTTTTGCTTTGAACTATTGTCACTTTCTATTTGTTCACATGAAAATCATGTGTGTTACCGATAATTACATACACTGTATAGCACCTGGCGTTTCAAAGGCCCTCAAATAACACTTCAATATCGGTTACTTGCTTGCAGTTACTGACACGGTTAATATCACGTGAAGTTAAGTGGAACTTAATACACTGTAAGGTACAGAAAGAAACATAGATTGGGTTGCTCTCCAGCTGCTTTGAATCAACGAAAGAATCGAATTTTTCTTAAATTTCTAACAAAACAAATGATTGCTTTCAAAAATAGTTTTCATATTTGTTTTTCTAAATTTCATTTTCATTTTAAACTAACAATATACGAAATGATAACTTTTCTTCCAGTAAAACTTTAAACAGGTTTATTAGACATGATAAAAGTGTGACTTTCAGAAGTTATTCAGAATAAATGTACTTCAGAATTATTGTATTTCCAAACAGATGGACAACTGTGAGTCAAAGCTAAAAGTACCCCTTAATAAGTATAAGCATGCTGTTTTGAAATTTCTGGTAACTTTTAACCATGTAAAAAATATGTATTATTTTCAGTTCAGGTCTACCATACACAAATATAAATACAACTGAAAAGAGACAGCATTTTTCAGGGCAAAGCCCAGAGTCAACCTTACACTCGTAGAAGTCTAAAGATCCCCTTGGTGACAAGCGCCATCTGGCCATGTAGAATGTCAGCTTATGAGGTACTTTATTCTTTTGTCCACAGGCGTCATCCTCCTGAAGAAGGGGCAATTGCATACTGCTTAACCCTTCCCACCACTAATTGTTAGTTGCAGAATAAAAGACAATACTTGTAATGCTCTCCATATCACAATTCGTGCTGTGACAACCTGAACTGAAGCTACAACTTTCCCAGCGCACCTGGGTTTTTCTTATTTGTCAAGCTGACATCTTGGGGTTAGTTGATAAAATACACAGCGGGAAGAATCTACACGGTAAAAAGCCCCTTTTTGAAAGTGACCAGTCGTTTAACTGCCCACATGTCCTCCTTTCTCTCAGTGTTACTAGTAATACTTATGTATGACACAAGTCCTTATCAAAAGCCCTACTGATTCACGGTTTAGACTATAGAATACTATCAAAAGACCAAATATAATCAACACGAGACGTTGTCAGCTGTCCAATAAATACGACGAGGCTCACTTGCTTATAGTATTTTCGTGTCAAATTATAGCAACGCTGTCAGTTTTTCGTTACTATAAGAAACTTTGTTACCACAACCACCCTAGCTTTAAGTAAACTAAGCTCGATTTACGTTAAATGGCTCATAATCGTGTATCGCGGTGTTAAGCAAATCGATGAAGAACATAAAACATTCCTACAGTTTGTAAAAATTTAACTTTTATTCCCTGATACGAATCTTCTTTACTGAAAACATAAAATAAATAAATAAATAAAACAAAATAAATAAATATCATAAAGTGGGTCACAGATTAGAGGGTCCGGCATAATGTGACGGTCAATCCTACTATTCGTTGGCAAAAGAGTAGCCCAAGAGTTAGCGGTGGGTGGTGATGACAAGCTGCCTTCCCTCTAGTCTTACACTGCTAAATTAGGGAAGGCTAGTGCAAATAGCCCTCGAGTAGCTTTGCGCGAAATTCCAAAAAAACAAACCAATTTATACTACACAAAGTTAGTTTGGTTAGCCTATCTATTAATTTAACATATATTAATGCGACCTTGTTTAAAAATATCACTTAGCTCCACCCACACCTGTGTGTCTTTTCTCAAACCCTCTAGCTCCATCCTTCCACATATCCTTAACCAAACCATCTAGCCCTATCCTTCCACATGGATACACTCACATTTTCAGAATGTAGTGAAAGTACATATCGTTACAAAAATATCTCATCAAAAGTTTTCAACACTATTATTTAATGATTTATTGTCGTTCTTAATAAAATTTATAATAATTTAAAGTTCCCTTTTGTCAAATATTCTTTTAAAACAAGTTCTAAACTCTCCAACTTCCTACATATAAACCATAAAATAATACACTTAATATTCAATTTTAAATCAACATAAGTAGAAAAGACACATGTACGTAAAGAGAAAGGTAAAATATAAACAAAACAAGATCAAATCTTAAATCAAAATAAGGAGAATTGTTTGGTTTGGTTTGATTTTTGCGTAAAACTACACGAGGGCTATCTACGCTAGCCGTCCCTAATTTAGCAGTGTAAGACTAGAGGGAAGGCAGCTAGTCATCACCACCCACTGCTAATTCTTGGGCTACTCTTTTACCAACGAATAGTAGGATTGACGTTGTTGTTGTTTTGAATTAAGCACAAAGCTACACAATGGGCTATCTGTGCTCTGCCCACCACGGGTATCGAAACCCGGATTTTAGCGTGTAAATCCGCACACATACCGCTGAGCCACAGGGGGGCGTAGGATTGACCGTAACATTATAACGCCCCCACGGCTGAAAGGGAAAGCATGTTTAGAGTGACGGATATTCGAACCCACGACCCTCAGATTACGAGTCAAGTACCTTAACCACCTGGCCATGCCGGGCCAATAAGGAGAAAAGTTGCACAAATGTATAGACAGGTAACATACAAACAAATTGAGATATAATTACTTAGATATGTAGTTGTCTTAAATATCTTGCACCATATATAATGTAAAACTATGATAGAGAAAGAGACAGAAAGACAAAAATATAAATGCTGGGAAAAATGTTTTTCTCACATTCTGTTTCAAGTTATGAGGAAAGATAAAGTGAAAAAGAAAGAATGTGTACAATATAAGTTAGAAAAAAGAACGGTTTAAAATCATTTTACTGCGTTTGATCATAAGAGATAGAGAGAAATAGTAAAGTGTTTATATTACAATGTGAGTGAAAGAGAAATGGATAGATGATAGCCAGTTATACAGAGAGACACCCGACACATCAAGAAGATTTTTCATTCTACTAAGTACTGCAGTATTCCCAGGATTTAGCTACTTTGAACAATATGCCTTTGCTGATCGATTTCCTGAAGTTCTTTTAACATTTATGATTCCTCCACTAATGGATCTTTTCGACTTATTCAGTTGAGAAGAAACCAATGAAAGCAGAAAGTAATCGTCGGTGCTCTTAATCTACGTAGACCATTAACTGTACCCACAATATATATATATATAATATCGGTCTCCTTGGAGAAATACATGCTGCAGTTGATTACGACTTATAACGTTAATTCCAGTTCTGACATTAAAGCAACACCATCAAAACACTTGACAAGAGCTATTACATGGAGTGAACAAAGAAAATCTCTGAACAACGCAAAAACTGACGTCTAGCCCATGTATTTCTGGCAGTGCGACTGTTATTTGTAGAGACTTAGGGAAACATCTCGCTATCATTGCATGACGTAAACTGTACTAATAGATGTCGATTGGATTCTGCCATCAATCCTCCGTCCTTTTTCATTTATTTGAATGTCCTCCTGTTTTACTTATTCACATCAAATTTATTAAGCTCTAAGGTTCAACTCAAGAAAAGTTTAAGTAATTTTCCGATATCGTTAAAAATGACTTAGTGACGAACTGCATTAAATACGTAACAGTTTCGACGCTGCATATCGTTGTGTTTGTAGGTATATTAATACGACAGTGAATATCAATACAAAACCATCTGAAAAAGATAACATAAGCAAAGTATTTCGATGGTATTTACATTTAGTCATGAGTACTCTTTTTAGTACCAATATATAATTTAGAATCTTTGATTTAGGAACTATTTATCAGCAAAAATAATCTAAGATGTCTGTCAATTACAACATTATTTTTTAAAGAAATAATAGAAGATTTACTTACTTTTGATACAAGTACCATTACATCGCATCAAAGATAAAACTGTTTGTGTTATGATAGGTACAGCAAAATGCTCATAAAATAACACAATGTCCAACACCAAAACACTCAAGTCAATAAGTCCAGGAGATGTCTGCTAATACTCTATCATTGTCAATTCCCTATTACAATAGGAATATTTTGAGGCAGAAGCAATTATTATATGCATTATGTATGCAATGTGTATGTATTTTTATCTATCTACCCAACTTTCTAATTATTGATCTATATTATTTATTTTTCTGTGTTTAGGGCCTGAACATGGTTTACGTATCAAACTGGAAATCCGGAGGTCTTTGGTTCAAAACGTGGCGCTACAAGTACTGTCATTTTATCAATGAGTGTATTATAAGAGTGACAGTTAATATCGCTATTCGGTTGAGAGTAGCCCCTTTATGCAGCGGGTGCTGCCAACTGGTTGCCCTTCCTTCTGGACTACAAATTAAGGGCAGAGCTATGTCTCAGTCACAGGAGTCCTTGATGTCAAAGTTAGCCCATTGCGTGCACTACATATCGTTGAAGCAAACAAACACATGTATGCGCGTGTTTTAACAACTTATAAGCACCGGTAAAATTACATTATTCAATTCCTAAACTAACCGCCCCGGGATTTAAAGTATAATTGTTTTCAACTCTTTGTTGTTTTTAATGCGCATTATAAAAATTAAATAATTATAAAATATTTTTCACACAATACAGAGAAAGAATTGCTCGTAACTTGACAGTACATACACAATGTACAGTTTCTGTCAGTCTCTAATATAACAAGTTGTTGATGTCATTAAGTGTTATTACGTACACCACATCTAATCGATTATTCGTACATTGCTTAAAATTCCACGATACACTGCTATAAATGATTACAGTAGAATCAAAATTTATAGTATTAGGTTTATCACAATGCAAATACCATCGTCATAAAATAGTGTTAATTATCATTTCGGTTAGCGTTTATGCAAATTAGACATCTCATGAACATCTAGTTAACCGAAACGCAAATTCTTGATTGTTCAATTTATACGTGTAAATGAGCAGGTAGATGTGATTTTCATTTTTATACCATATGCCATTCTACACTATATGGTCAAAAGTATGTGGACACCCGACCATCACACTCATATGTGCTTGTTGAACATTTCATTTTAAACCCATGTGCATTGATATGGAGTTGGTCCCCCTTTGCTGCTATAACAGCTTCCACTTCTGGGAAGGCTTCTCACTAGATTTTGGAATATAGCTGCGAGGATTTGCTCCTATTCAGCCACAAACGCATTAGTGAGGTTGAGCACTGATGTTGGGCGAGAAAGCCTCGCTCGCAATCGGCGTTTAAATTCATCCCAAAGGTGTTCGGTGGGTGAGTGGTCTATGCAGGCCAGTCAACCACTCCAGTCTCAGTAAACAATGTCTTTATAGACCTTGTTTTGTGCACGGGAGTATTGTCCTGCTGAAATAAAAAGGGCCTTCTCCAAACTGTTGTCACAAAGTTGGAAGCACACACTTCTGTAGAATATTACTGTATGCTGTAGCATTGATAATTCCCTTTACTGGAACTAAACATCCTAGCCCAAACCATGAAAAACAGCCCCAGACCATTATTCCTCCTTCACAAAACTTTACAGTTCGCACTATGCAGTCGCGTAGGCGGCGTTCTCCTGGCATCCGCCATACCCAAATTCGTCCGTCAGACTGCCAGTTATTGAAGCATGACTCATCACTCCAGAGAACGCGTTGCCTTTGCTCCAAAATCCAATGGTGGTGTGCTTTTTACCACTCCAGCCGAAACTTGGCATGGCACATGATGATCTTAGGCTTGTTTGCGGTTATGGAAATCAATTTCATCAGACTCCCAACGAACAGTTCTTGTGTTGACGCTGCTTTCAGGGGCAGTTTGGAACTCGGTAGTGAGTTTTGCAACTGTGAACAGACGAATTTTACGCGCTTCAGCACTCGTCGGTTTGGTTCTGTGAGCTTGTGTGGCCTACCGCTTCGTAGCTGAGCTGTTGTTGCTTCTAGACGTTTTCACTTCACAATAACAGCACTTACAATTGACCGGGGCAGCTCCAGCAGGGCAGAAAGTTGACGAACTGACTTGTTGGAAAGGTGGTATCCTATGGCAGTGCCACATTAAAAGTCACTGACCTCTTCAGTACGACCCATTGTACTGTCAACGTTTGTCTATGGAGATTGCATGGCTGTATGCTTTATTTTATGCATCTGTTAGCAATAAGTGTAGCTAAAATAGCCAATATTCTCCACACTCTTATTAAAATAATTGTTTTCAGAAAGGAAAATTAATTTTCTTCCAAGAGTATCTCATATATATTCTATAAAAAGAAAATTTGATTAGCATAAGCAAAAGCCTGGTGTGAGGTACGTATATATATATATATAGTAGAAGCAAAATATATTTATAGAATGTGGTACCTACAATGTGTGGTGTTAATTATACCGTTGTGCAAGATTCATAGGTCTGTATGTTCACCAAGCTTATTCCCGCTGGCACCATCTCTCCACCACAGCCTTATGTGGTTCCCATGAGAAGATGAAGCGGATCTGGTAACAGTTTTTCCCCATGTGTTTATATGCATATATATATATATATATATCTTTCTCGCGCTGGGTGAAGCGCGACTTATCCTTAAAAGAAGTTGTTAGTCTACTGGACGTGCTTTTAACACCATTGCAGGCGAGCTATTTTGTACTTTGTTGTAAACATAATGCATCTTACTGGGCATTCGGCGTATACGTCATCCTTGAGAAACCTACTGCCAACCAACTGTGCATTGCAACATGCATTTGCGGCTGCGAACAAATGATATAATCTCAGAAGATGTACTCAGCAAGTGTAACGGTGTACAAGTGACAGAAATCAGTAGTTTCCTTGTGTCGTGAATGGATATTTGCTTTTTCAAAATGGCAAAACATATGTATCGTTATTTTTGGAAGCTCCAAATTCTGCTAACGACTCTGAGATATTGGAAGCAAATTTATATCGGCTAGTTCTCTTTATCCAATGGTTTCTACACCCATAAAAAATTCAAAATCGTTTTCTTTAGGTCTAGCCATGGTTTATGAGTAAACTGGAATACTTTGAATATAATAATTCAATTCATAATGGTTTGATTTGATTGTCTTTAAGCGCAAAGCTACACATTGAGCTATCTGTGTTCTGCCCACCATGAGTATGAAACTCGATTTTTAACGTTGTTAGTTTTCATATTTACCGCCGAGCAACTGGAGGCGACTTCAAAATAACGATTTTAAGTCTCATAATATTTGCAGAAAGGTCTGTTTTGAACTAGAGGGAAAGCAGCTGGACAACAGTACCCTCTGCTATATCTTGGTCTACCGAATAATGAGATTTAACTGTTCTTGTAACGCACCAACAGTCCCAAAGTACAGAAATAATTTTTGCTGCAACAGACTGACAAGTACGCACTGCCAGATTCATAGTCTGAACACAATAGTCTCGAGGTCACGCCTGGTCCTCAAAGTAACGAATGCGACAAAACCGTGTGAGACTGGTACAGTGTGCAATACTGACTAAGAAACGTCTGATTTTCATAAACGTCAGATGAGATGGGTAAAGGTATTTACATCTTATATAAGTGGTTTCTGCCATCTCATAACCACTATAATGTTAAAATTACTGATTATCCTTAATTTTTTTAGCATTTTAAATAAAAATAACAAGTCAAAACTTTATAGGTAGTGGTAGGAACTTACATACATCTCAACCCATTTCTTCCGCTCTCACTTCTTCAAAATCTTCTCTGTACATTCCCGTAGTCAGCAATCAATTTCTTTAAAAGTACAGTTGAGTGAGCACGGCTATGACAATCCCAAACTGAAGTAGTTTATATGTGTGTGTATGTGTGCGTGCGCGCAAGTTATGTGCCTGTGTGCGCACAAAGATGTAAACCATCCTTAATATGTTATTAATCTTTAGTAAGGCGTGCTACTCGTAATCCGAGGGTTGCGGGTTCGCGCCCGCATCGCGCTAAACATGCTCGCCCTCCCAGCCGTAGGGTTGTATAATGTTACGGTCAATCCCACTAATCGTTGGTAAAAAAGTAGCCCAAGAGTTGGCGGTGGGTGGTGATGACTATCTGCCTTCCCTCTAGTCTTACACTGCTAAATTAGGGACGGCTAGCACAGATAGCCCTCGAGTAGCTTTGTGCGAAATTCCAAAACAAACAAACAAACTTTCGTAGTTATTGGGAATGTACCGTATACAAATTGTTTTTCATCATGTACCGTGGCTATACGAGTTGAATTACCTTCTTTACAGGACGTGTATCCACGCAGATAGAAAAACGAGGCCTAATATTATTTACTAATTATTGTTTCTGAATTTCGCGGTAAGCTACACGAGGGCTATCTGCGCTATCCGTCCCTAATTTAGCAGTGTAAGACTAGAGGGAAGGCACCCACCCACCAACTCTTGGGTTACTCTTTTACCAACAAATAGTGGAATTGACCGTCACTTTATAACGTACCTATGGCTGAAAGAGCCACCATGTTTGGTAATTCGAATCCGCGACTCTCAGATTACAAGTCGAGCGCCTTAACCCACCTGGCCAATTCACTAACTAATTAACTGTTGATTCGTTCAGTGATGTTCGACATCTTATCGTTTCAAGATATCCAAGTAACCGATTGTGTGAAAGCTGGGAATTCTACTTTGCTCTCTTCCCAGCACTTTAGAGTATAAAAAGGAAACGAAGAAAGTTTTCTTTGAGAATACAAAGACGGTTTGTGTAACTGTGTAGTCATTTCGGTCAGCATAAAACATTGAAACGCACAATCTATATGATACGCGAGTGCTGGAATGCCTTCAAAACTTCATCTCTACTCTTTCCTGTTTACAATAGCCGTAATATAAACAAATAAATTTTATATACAGTCAAGTATTACACATATATTGGTTCAACTCACTCACGTCCTCTTGTGGGACAGTGGTAAATATACATACCACACTAATATCAAGGCTTCTATTACCTGCTACGGTTTCAGCAGATAACTCATTGCGTTTTTCGCTCTAATTTTATCATACTGTTTAATAATTTTTTTCACTTATTTGTCCTTGAAATGACTGAATAATATTAAGATATGCATTTTTTCCTCAATGCAAAATGATGTAACAATTATACCTTTTTTGATGTGAGAATTATTTCAAATTTGACTAAATTGTAGTGTATCAAACTCAAATTTTGTAGAGTCGCTCAGAATTTCAAAAGTTTTCATATTAATAAATCAGTACCTTTTGAATCGCACATTTATGGAAATTACGTAGTGTAACGGATTTACCTTTATAAGTTTATTTTAATGCCAATGCTTATTTCAGTATAGTTTTTTTTTGTGTATTGCACAAGTCTCGTTTGTTCTCTAAATTTGTAGAAGATTCTTGAAAGTAGCAATCAACAATATTGGTTTCACGAGAACGCTAATTCGTTTTCAAACACTGTTAGAACTTCGAGAAATTCCCGTTATTTGTATAAAAGCAGTTAGACAAAACACGGTAATAGAAGATTATTATTAGTCAGTTATAGTAAGTGTGCTATAGGCCTCGGAAGCTGTAGTTGTGATTAACGTCTATTAATCGGAAAACAACAGAATTTAGCCAGAAAAGTTTATAGATTTCGAACGTTACAAACCATTCAACTTCAGTAAATTACTTTGGACGTTATTATGTTTCTTCGATGGCATTACATATCATTCTCCATTAGAAGTGAGCTTGTACCCGGTGTGAGGATAGCCAAGAAACAACATCGTTAGCTTAGGCGAGGTTTAACAAAATCAACTCAGAATTAATCTGGACCCGGATCGTTGATTAAAATATTCAGTTCTAGACTAGATATAAGAATCAGTATTGTCTGTAGGTTTGTAAAAATTTTGTATATAAGCCATGATTCGTAATTTCCTAATAACTGTTAATAATAACCGTTATTATAAATTGTATTGTTGTTTTTTGCTGTTGTTTGTACATTAAAATATTATTGTGTTCAGAAAATATTATGTGTATCATTTTTGTTGGGAAGTATCATAAATTTCATACATATTAACATTCAATTAACTCTAAACTTAAAATTTCAGATTATTTGAAATGGTAACATGTAACTTACGTAAAAAAATAAATCGGGGACTTTTCCGAAATAAATTATCATACTTAACTGTAGTTTGAAATATTTTTCACCTATGAGCAAATTAACTCCATAAACAGAAAACCTCTGTTCTGGTTTTTGCGTTATTCAGCTATTTTATTTCATGAGTAAATTAGAAAAATTCGATAAAAAAACTCTAAAGAATTTTCTCTCATCACTCGTCTCGCACCCATTAGCAAAAGAAATTTATCTCTGTTGGTAAAAGAGTAGCCCAAGAGTTGGCAGTGGGTGGTGATGACTAGCTGTCTTCCCTCTAGTCTTACACTGCTAAATTTGGGACGGTTAGCACAGATAGCTCTCGAGTAACTTTGTGCAAAAATTCAAAACAAACAAACAAACGAGCTTCTCTAAGTCGAACTGTTAAAGGGAGAATTTTCTGGTTTGTTGTTATCTTTTGCTTATTGCTGCACAAGTGAATGATACTTATATATGTATATATATATTGTTCAATATAGTAACAATAAATACTTATTTTTACTACATATGTATATATATATATATATAATACTACAGTAGCTGTAGGATCTATTGGATATGCACAATATAATAACAGAGTTGCTGGTTTGTGGTTGCTATAGCAGGAACAAAAATTGCACCAGTCGATAATTCTGTTTCTATACAACAACCATGTAAAGCTTAAATTATTAATATATGCAACATGAAGCGTTTTATATATATATATATATATATTGCTTGTCTTTTTGTTTTTAAATTTCGCACAAAGCTACTTAAGGGCTGTCTGTGATAGCCATCCCTAATTTAGCAGTGGAAGACGGGAGGTAAAGCAGCTAGTCATCACCACCCACCGCCAACTCTTGGGCTACTCTTTTACGAACGAATAGTGGGATTGACCGTAACATTGTAACGCTCCCACGGCTGAAAGCGTAAGCATGTTTGGTGCGAACGGGATTTGAGCCTGCGACCCTCAGATAACGAATCAAACGCCTTAACCCACCTGGCCATGCCGGGCATATATGTATATAATAGAGTATCAAACAGGAATAGAATTGAAATTTTCAGTCTGGTGTGCACATGGTCTGAAGGCCAAGTCACAGGCCACTAAGATTCGTGTGTAACCATTTCTAATTTGAACCCTTGACCAGAGAGAGGACATCCAGTTAGCATCATCGGGCGCCATAATGGCTGTGTTCGATTCTTTTAACCGAACAGCGAGATTCATTATAAGCCTTTTAATACGATTATATGCATGGAGTTCATTTAGTAGAGGTCCAGCATGGCCAGGTGGGCAAGGCACTCGACTCGTAGTCCTAGGGTCGCGGGTTCGAATCCCCGTCACACTAAACATGCTCGCCCTTTCAGCCGTGGGGGCTTTATTATGCCACGGTCGATCCCACTATTCGTTGGTAAAAAAGAATCCCAAGAGCTATTGGTGGATGGTGGTGACTAGCTGCCATCCTTCTAGTCTTACACTGCTAAATTAGGTATGGCTAGCGCAGATAGCCCTCATGAAGCTTTGTGCGAACTTCAAAAGAAACCAAACCACTCAGCAGCATCACGTCTTAAACCAACCAACCAACCAAACTAAATACTGTAGCTCATTCACAACTACATTTAAAAGTTAATTTAAATCAGAACCATCTAGGATATTTAATAAGTTTGGAAAGAAACCCATCACCGTAGTTAACTGTAAATATTATCTCTTTTTTTTTCTGCTTTGTTTTTCTATGATCCATTATTTCGATGGTGTTATTTTCACCGATTTTTAGGTTTCGACATGAAATTGATTTTTTGTATCTAGCCTTTAGCCTTATGCTAAATGTCTGAGTTTTTGTGTGGTCTAGAATGTAACACCAAGAGTTTACCTTTTCTTCGACTTTATGAATAATAACCATCAAAGGCATGGCAAAATATTTGTTTCATTATGTACAAGTTAAGCAAAAACCTAAACCAGAACTATCTATGATCTGTTCATCACGGGTATCGAAACTCGGTTTTTAGCGTTATAAGCTTAGAAACTTACCGCTGTACCACTGCAGGACCATGATAAGAAGATAAAATACATTGTGTTTTGTAGCCTGTACGTCACTAAAATTCAAAAGCATGCAAAATATAAGTGTCTTGCTAGTCATGAGTTGAAAAATATATATTGTCACGGTTACATATGAGTAATTATACAGAAGAACTGGAGTACGGATGAGAGCGACCCTCGGAATGGGTGGGAGAATAATCAATATTTCATGAATTTTATAGGACGTTAATTATCAATTTCCTGTGTGAGAAAAACAGGACGTCAAAGACGAGCAAGAGAACGTATAATTGTGTCTGAACTAATGATGCTAAGTTAGTGTGTGACGTGTGGGATGTATAACAGAGAGCTTAGACTTTATGTTTCGCGTCGACGCGGAAATTTCCTGTTCATATAGATAAATATTGTCAAATTCACTTAAAAATACTGCAATTATGACTAAAGGTGTATTTTATTGAGTAAGTAAAGTTTAGTTTTGTATATAAACACACGTGTATATGTGTGTGTCTGTGTGTATACAAGACGAAGTCACCCAAAACAGTCATCAGTTTAATGTACTGAGAACCTTTTTCAGTGATGAACAGTTTATTAGTGCCCATTGTATTAATCTTTAAAATAAACCATGTGTCAAATAAAAAAATACGTTGTGCAAGTTTAGTTAGGAAAAGAATATCCTATCATACAGAGAACAGTGTACAAAATACATCCATATAGATTAATTAGAGCTACGGAGGCTCCAACAGATCATACGCTTGGAAGAAAGAAATCAGATTAATACATTAGTGATACGTAAAATATTACCACTGTAGCTAACACACAGGAACTATGGTAACGAAATATTGCACATATATGATAAATTCCATAGAAATAAATCTAGTAAGACTAGCCAACAACACAGCTACAATACGCCGTCCGTAGCGAATTCGTAGTTATTGTTTAAGGCACGTAATTTACGCATATTCACACGTAAAATTATGAAGGAACTTTTATTTATGTTGAAATAGTTTTATAGCGAGCTTTCGGCCTCTTAAATTTGTTTATAAATCCACGTATTAATTTACTTTCGTTATAAGTCTTAAATAAAATACTCAGCTACAATACAGTGTCCATGATTATGAAATAAGAGAATAAACATAGTTAAACAGTATACGAATACGGAAATATATATATATTCACACATATATAATACGGTTATTGAAGTTGTTTGGTGATAATATTTATAAATATAATACTAAAGTGCAAATAAAAACGGTTTATAACAAGGTTAAATACATTATGATTACCACAATAACAATGCTGAACATTGCGTAAATATTTTGTATTGTACTTTTGTTATTCTGAGAGTTCCATGTGGACGTGTAATTCAATCAGTAAAATAAAATCAAGCATGTAATTGGAAATGAATATATTTACGAGTAAAACGTCGTGACGATCGACTGAAGGAAATGTTCTTTCTCAAGTTAATAAATCATTCGAAATTTGTTTCGTACAGCGTGATACTTTCGAAATAATTGCTGTAAAGTTTCACCTCACAATATATTTTGTTTACAAGATTGTACTAACGTAAGAAAAAATTACCTTTACATTGGTGATGGACCAGTACGATCAGTTACATACATATATATATACAGTATACTAAAATATTGTAGAGAAATGGTATCATAATAAAAAACAATTTTTTATTCGAAATTTTCGCTCAAAGCTACACGAGAGCTACATGTGTGAAGCTGTCCCTAAATCTGAACTGATATACAAGACACGAGAGAGTAGGCAGCCACAGTACCCAAGGCGAAGTCTTGAGCAAACTTTATTTGATCGAATAGTGAAAACTGACCGTCACTCTTGTAGCGCAGTAACGGTCTCAAAGTGCGGAGCGCGTTTTTGCAGCAATAGGTTGTGAACAAGGAATTCTTGTATTCATCGTCTGGGCACACTAGCCACTGGCCACGCTTGGTTTAACTAAATTATACTCAGATAAACATAATATTTATTTGGTTCAATGTAATAGCTCTTGATCAGTTAATAATTAAATTTATGACTTTTGTGAAGACAAAAGACGGTTCACACTAGGGAGGGTGATTGTTCACACACTACCTGAAGAGAGGTTTCAATTAAATTTACATTAAACCCGATATTCCCAGATATTCCCATGTGAAAGCTATTTTAATCTCCTCTGCTGGATTAATACGAAGTGCCGCACATGACTAATCCTTCAGAAACTATGTTTAATTATTCATAAAATATCCCTCAATTAGATGAAGTACTTGTGAGAGGAAACTCGTGATTGTTCTATAGTGAGCTTTAGTAGAAGGTTAGTGCATTATGTAAATAATTAGATCTAGTAAGAGTTTCACATAAATCTTGGTATGAAAGTAATACACGTTATTTTTAGAAAAATCAACAAAATCGTAAGTTTCATAAATCACACTTGCTGGAACCTAGTTTAATTATTTCTTAAATGCAGAAAATCTCGGTACTCATTTCATATATAACACTGCATAATGTAACAAGGGTATGTAAATAAATTCAAGGTATCTAATACCTAATACGCGTTTTGTTTTAATACAGCTACATGCATGTCCCCCCCTCCTTCCACTACAGCGGTAAGTCTTGTAGCGCTAACAACTGGGTTTAGATACTCATGGTGGACACAGCACAGATAGATTACTGCGTAGTTTCGTGCTTAACAAGAAAAACTAAATACACAGAAGCGTGTGTGTTTTCTTATAGCAAAGCCGCATTCATCTATCTGCTGAATCCACCAAGGGAATCGATCCCCTGATTTTAGCGTTGTGTATTCATAGACTTACCGCTATACCAGCGGAGAACTACACTGAAGTACGACTATCTTTTATACAGAGAGAAAGATAACATTAAGTTTAACATTCTTCATTAAATGGAATATGGTTACAGTGTCAACAGTGTCCGGTATTTCTGGCAATCTGAAGTGTGTTGTGATCACTTAACAGAAATTGAAGTGAAAATCTCCCTTTATAAGGTTTGTTTTGTCCGCTTGTAACACAAAATTATTCTTTATCTCATTATTTTGATCAAATTGCGTAATTTAGTGTGAAGTATTCTTGCTTACTTCAGGGTTTGATCTAAAGCTATACAAGGGCTACCCGCGCGTAGCCATTCCTAATTTTGAACTGATTGACTGCAGCTAAGACAGCTAATTAACAGCACCTATTACTGGACCATTCTAACCTGACCAACTAGTGAGATTTTACGTCACTCTTATATCCTAAAATATGAAGTGAGCCATGAACCCATTGAAAGTCCGGGAGCACTAACAACCACATCACAGCCAGTCCCGGTGCGGACCTCAAGACGGATGAAGTTACATTTCTCACTGTTAGTAACATTAATACTTTCATCTACTTCCGCAAAAAAATGGAATTTGTTTTTGGTTGTTTGTTTTTTTATTTCGCTCAATGTTACTCAAGGGCTATCTGCACTAGCCGTCCCTAATTTTGCAGTGTAAGACTAGAGGCAGCCGGTCATCACCACTCGCCGCCAACTCTTAGGCTACTCATTTACCAACGAATAGTGGGATATACCATGGCATCATAAAGTCCCCACGGCTGAAAGGGTGAGCATGTTTGAAGTTATGGTGATTCGAACCCACGACTCTCAGATTACGAGTCGAACGCCTTAATCCACTTGGCCTAAAAACAAAAAGTAACAATAACAGTGTTTTGTATTTCTCAAGTAACATGCATTTTGTTTTTGCTTTTACAATAAAACTATCCATACAGAGAGTCTGTGTGTGTTTTTTGGCACAGCCACATCGAGCTATCTGCTAAGTCCACCGAGGGGAATCGAACACCCAGTTTAGCGTTGTAAGTCCGTAGAATTACCGCTGTACCAGCGGAGGACCCATATAGAGAAATATCGTTTCTCAGTGATTACACGAAAACGAGATATCGACCTGTAAAGATAGAACCTAAAATATAGAGAAAATTAATTACATTTTGTTAAATAAAGTTCCTTCGTTTAGTCCTTCAGTGCTGCTGACATGTGTCATATTTAAATACCGGAAAATAGTGTGAGATTTCAAAAGACCATTTTTTTTTAGAAGTAATTGTTGTAAAATCATTGAGGCGGAATGCTTGGTTTAAGCTCATGCTATCATTGCTTGTTCTATACCCTAAAAAGCTTAAATCAACCAGAACAATATAAAACGTTGCGTATACCTAACTTGAATTAATGAGTTAACGGCGCTACATCCATATGCGATAACATATTAACATTTCGAAATATAACAAAAAAACCCAGTAAATATGGATTTATAGTACCAAAGTTCACTGATCAATACAGGTATATTATGGTACACAAGTCTGTAAAAATATCGTATGTTTGTTATTAATTATACTGATAACTGCTTATGTAAAACATGATGATTAATACACACACACATACACATATATTTCATACCTGTTTACATCACATGAAATGCATACAGGAGATTACTTAGCTATGCACAACCCTCTCAATATAATTATGCTAAAATATGAAATCTTTTATAAATGTATGCGCCAACAAATAGATTATTACACCAAGAAAGCTGTACCAAATAAGATAAAATTATAGCATTTATTTATATGATATGAATGTTATAAATATACACTGTTATATTACAGTTTGTTGACACAATCATGTTTTTGTGGCTCGTACATCCACGAGAAATGTTCTGTTTTTTACATATATGTATACTCTCAAACTAAATATTTATATCAGTAAAGAAATGTGTTATTCTGAGTTATTTATTTATTTATCAAGTTAGAAAAAAGGCAATTAACACCACACGTGAGTTAACTCACGAAGATGATAGCTTTCAATAATGTGAACTTGTGTGGGTGTAATGTAATTTCCTGCTCCGTAAGATCACGGACGAAACACAACCTGTTTATTAACCAGGCCCATAAGACATATCATTTTGCCATCAAATAGCTAAAGTCTCTATGAATTAAACTTAAAACTAAATTAATTACAAAATTTTTTTCAGTAGGAATATTAACCATGATTAATTTAATTTCTCCATACCTTCAGTTAATTCTTTTAAGTTCTAATTCGATCGAGCGCCCGATTAAGCCTTCTTTTGTTTTTTAACAGTTTACATAAAAATTAAATTATGGCAGCAACAATAGGTTATATTACACATATGAGAGTTAGGAAAGACTTACCAACAGAGTCAGGGGAAGGATCGTTGATACTGGACACAGCTTTACCTCCAACTGATACCATTAATATAACCACCAGTTGAAGCAACATGTTCGACACGAAATTGACGAAGTGGCTGCACAACAAGATGTCAGTGCACTTTCGGGCACGAGTGTATTGTTTGATAATATATTGTTTTGTCCGAAGTTCTTTTACCAGTTGGATGTGTGATATGATAAAAGCTTCTAGTATTCAACCTTGTTTTTGCGGCAATTTTGGAACGCTGCACGCGAGACTCGGGTCGCAAAAGCTGTCTTTCTCACGAACAAGTTTCCGCACAGAGTTGGAGCGTTGTGTCTGACCCTCCACAATCAGCTGAGATTTGTACGAAATAGATTGTTGCGTGCAGCACAAATTATGCGATCTACACAGATTTTCCCGGGTGAGGGCGCTGCTGGTATTCAGCGTCTTAGAGCTAGACAGGCGATCATTTTTAGCTTCCTGTGTAGTTCAACTCGGTTAATTCGAGAAAGAACAAGAGCTGCTATAATTAAGGGTTCACTTTTCAGTTTTTACGACATCAGGAAAACTCAATCCTTGAAACAGACTGTTCTCCAGCTGCAAAACTTTAGAGCCACTAATCCAATCCATGCGATGGTGTCACGCTGCCATGGTTACTATATGAGAAGAGCTGTACAGCACGTGAAGCTATCCCCTTGTCTCGTTACCGCAGCTTGTGACCTCAACTGCCCGTGCACCACGAATTAATTCTCGTATCTCTATAAGAACTTTCACGCGGGAGCACCCACTCGCGGTTGAGGGAAGGGCTTGTTTTCTTGAACGCTGCGGCCATCAATCATGGTTTAGAAGTTGGACGCATAGAGATACAGACCCTAAACAAAACAAAAAAAATAGTCCACATCAGTTATTTCTCTTCAATAGTCCCGGAGCAAGTCGGCATTGTCACTCGGTAGTCAAGAGATTAATGACCACAAAATGGACTGTACCAGAAAGGTCAATAGGGTTGATCCAAGCTTTTCAAGCCCCAAAAAATCCCCTGTGGACTTAATTGCTACTGCATTGACCTTTACAGTTTTGAGCAGTGACACTTGACCTGTAGCAGGATCTACTACCACATTTTGCAAAGTTACGCCATCTGTACAGTGACAGAGAATGTTGTAATGACTAATCATGTTATTCATAGGGTATTATAAAAACCTAAAGTAACTCATGATATGATAAATGTTAATACTTCGATTTATGAAATTATTTAATTTTAAAGAACTAAATTAAGAATATACAGATAGAACTTAAACCTTTTCAGCACCTTAAAGATTAAGAGAGAAAGCACATTTTTTTCTCTGTAATGCATCAAATATTTACAGCCGAAATAAATTAGGTAAAAGCAATGCATCTTATTATTTGTTATGGAATTTTAATATGTTGAAAGTTGTTATAAACATAGTTTACAAAAAATAAATGTATGTAATACTCTAGTCAAGTGTAATGCACAAAGAGTTTTGTTTGTTATTAAGCTCAAAGCTACACAATAGGTTGTCTGTACTGCTCACTTTACGAATATCGAAACCCAATTTTTAGCGTTCTTAACCCTCCGACTGCTCTTTTATAAACGAACAGTATGATTGACCGACACATTATAACGCTTCCATGGCTGAAAGGGCGAGCATGTTTAGTGTGACGAGGAAACTGAGTTGGCCATCAATATAATAAAGAGAAGATGACCAGCTAATGGTTTGAAACCAAATCTAAATTCATGAATAAAAACATAGATATAAGACAAACAAGTAACTTACAAAATATAAATCCGTTATCCTAAATGCGCATCTCACATAGCAGACAACATTTGTCAAAGCTATAATATAACATAATGTTGTTTTTAAAATAACGCACTTTAAAAGCTAAGCAATATTAAACTAAATATATTTACAGTGGTAAAGAAAATGAAACTAGCTCAAATGCAAATAGACTGGGAAAAATTGCGTTCTTAAACAACACAATAGATTAGAATTTCATCCGTGCTTTTTTACATTTTATGGAGAAAAAATCCACACAGTGATATACATTACATAAAATAATTTTGATTCAGAAAGAAAAATAAATCATAGATGTGAAATGTGTAATATTTACATTAAAATTACCGCGTATTTAATTACTAGTCAAGAGGATATTCTTTAAGGCAGTTGTGTATCTCTTTTCTTTCCTTAGAGCTCTCCAATTGTTACTGTAGGTTTTTCGAATGTTTTCTTTATCCACAGTTAACTCCTTGTGCATCTATTGCGATTACTCTCTCGCCATCAATAACTCCTCATGTCGTTGTTGTTTTGTTGTTTTGAATTAAGCACAAAGCTACACAATGGGCTATCTGTGCTCTGCCCACCACTGGTATCGAAACCCGGATTTTAGCGTGTGAGTCCGCAGACATACCGCTGAGCCACTGGGGGGCCTCCTCGTGTCTTCTGTCCCAAAAAGAATTTTTCTCAACGAGAAGACGTTTCTAGGCTTCTATCCAATGGGTTGTCTGGACCCATCAGTAATTGCACCGGACACAAATTAGCTGAGACTCTAACTGACTTTAGCATTTAATTGTTTTGGTTTAGGTAGGATGATGATGTAAGTGGCGCAAGAGTAGTTTCCACAGCAGATGTTTTCCTGGTCTTCTTCTAGGTTAATTTTACTTATTTTACTGCAAGATAAAAGAATTATACATTCTTTAGTCTTCTCTTCTAATTTTAATATCTTTTCAAAGGTGTGTCTGTGCTGCTTGTCCCACAGTCAGACATCGAGCCAATCTACGTTGTTCGTTTGACATTGGTTGCGACAGCTTACTAATGAAAGTTGTTTGCCACTGACTTCTTTACTTCAGCCATTAGGGCTAACATTATGTCTGTTGCCTCCATAAAGATCTTCCTTGGGCATATCTGGTCTCATCATAGTGTTAACAATTAGAGCTGTTTTCACCTTTACAATATCATATAAGCTGGAGTTTGAGAAGTAAATAGCAGCGATTATTAATTGTACTATGGCTGGAAAATTAGTAAATTCGTTGAGCTCATATTTTTGTTGATGTCCAAAACATCCTTAATCCTTAAATTGATCACTAGCATTAGTAGAAAACATTACAAATAAGTAAGGCAAAAGTAAAGAAATAACTAGCCACAAACCACTGACCTTCCTTGACATGAGACAACAGAGGAAAGACAGAAGAGATAGTTTCTACCTTCAGACTTCAGCATCGGATGCAAATCAGTTGTAGCGTCAGGTGTTGCAACCTTGCATCATATCAGAAAATATTCTATGACACCCATTTATAGCTACAATTAATCATGCATGGGCCGGTACTATCCTTATCCATAAACGAATACTTATCAGACTGGTCGTCATGAAATATAACTAATTTCCAATGTTTCCTATCATGCATTAGTCAGAGTACACTTTTTCATAGAGCAACCGGGACATAATACCACAGCTCAGGCATATGTGATGTAATCGTCAGTTTGGTTTCCATAATAGTGATCCACTAACGTCGGACATTATTGGATTATACTGTTTATTATATTACCTAGGTTGAACAATGGACTAGCGAGCAGTTTCACACCCTTCTGAAAACTCTTTCTTCTAAGTAAGCTTAACCATCAATATCAAAATCTACTTCATATTAGATTTCAGCAACAACTTTTTCAAATTACCATACCACACAAAGAAACAAAAGTTGTCACAAAGCAACTAAGTTTGTTACACCATGTACGACAATAAAACCAAACTTTAATCTTATTTTTAAAAGATAAACGTGATAAGCTGTTGTTTTTGCTTTCTTATCATACACTTGTCTCTGATAAACCGACTATATATGCAGTTGTGGTCATGCGTAAGTACGAACTTCTTACTTATAACTTAAAATGTTCAAACAAGAAGTTTGAAGTTTGTGCAGTAGTTGTTTAGATTATTTAATTATTTCTTTACTAGCTATAACAATTAGGTTAATAACTGAGCTCAATGATAAAATGCTCATTTGGTGTGCAAAATGCCTTAAGTATAATAATACTAAGCCTTATTTATGTTGTTGTTTTGAATTAAGCACAAAGCTACTCAATGGGCTATCTGTGATTTGCCCACTACGAGTATCGAAACCCGGTTTTTAGCGTTGTAAGTCCATAGACATACTGCTAAGCCACTGGAGGGCTCCTTATTTATGAAGGAGAAATGTAGTAGTTTTACTTGTTGATTAACCCTCTAGTAGCGAACTGTTCTAACATACGTAATATCTTGAGTTCGATTCTAAGTCATGAAATAAAAATAATTGGATTATCGAAGAAAGCTAGTTTTGTGTGCAAAAGTCAGTAGAGTACTACTTTATTGCGTATCGTATGTCACATGAGATATAGTTGGTGATAAATATTTTAGTCAAACTTAGCAAACATATAATTGGTGAATTGATTGTTTGTTTTGCCATTTCAACAGACTAAAGATGATGGTAGAAATTTGCATATTTATTACTTCTTGTTTGGTTTTGAATTTCGCACAAAGCTACTCGAGGGCTATCTGCACTAGCCGTCCCTAATTTAGCAAGGTAAGACTATAGAGAAAGCAGATAGTCATCACCACTCACAGTCAATTCTTGGGCTACTATTTTATCAACAAACAGTGGGATTGACCGTCACATTATAATACCCCTACGGCTGGGAGGGCGAGAATGTTTGGTGCGACCTGGATTCGAACCCGCGACCCTCGGATTACGCGTCGAACGCCTTCACACGCTTGGCCATGCCGGGCCTTATAACTTCTGGTACTTATTATAAATTAATAAACAAAGGTTTTTTAACAAGTTCAATTCCTGATCCACATTTATTTCTTTGCATACATACTATTTGGATACCTATTATTTAGATATCTACTATTCAGCCAACTTAATATTCAACTTTTGAGCTGAAGTGCTACTGAATAGCTAAGAGTTTAAACATTTCGCAAAGTAAATTAGAATTAGCAACCATATAATTAGCACTGTTATTCTCCATGAGATGTATAATAACATAAATTATATTTACTGGAATACAGAAGTCACAACTCTCTTTTTAAGTTTTGTGTAGTACATTCAGATGTTTGAAGTAACATAAACAATAAAGTTCCTGGACTAGCTATCACGTGTTATTGTAATCAATAGAAGGTGTTCTTGTAGGTTGTCAGTATTGCATGGTACTCTTTGGTATGTGTTTGCTCTCACCTTAAGCAAAGTCCAGACATTTGATTCACAACCTGCATCATAGTTCATGCTACACCTATTCAGATAATAATGATAGCACAACATATACCATCCATCATCTCTACATGACCATACACGTGTCAGGGGTTGAAAGCATCCACAGAGTTTTCACCACTCGTACAGCATAGTAGTGCCAGTAATAGTTCTTCATTTTCTCCTATGCTTTCAGATTCAATGTTCATTCCTCGATGGAAATATCATTGTTTTATCGTCAGGCATAATTTTAATGAAAGTATATATTACAACAAACCCAGTATTTCAGAATGTTATCATTCTACAAACAGGGAAGGAAGTTCATCTGTGTACATCAAAATATTTTCAAACTACTATTCTAGATGGCACTGCACAACAAAGTTGTTTTATTGTATCATGTTTACCCAACATTCTATCATACCTTACAAGTATTTATTTAACCATATTTTATTCAATTTGGTAACACATGATCCACACATAATGGGAATTCTTGTCAATACAAATAGTGATAGGAATGTTTGACAAACATTACAGCTGTAGGTAGTTTATTTTTTATTATTTAATAATGCCTTTGACCGTTAACAACAGCATATGGAGTTAGGTATTCTATGCAATCTAGAACATGTGAAAACACTGCTTCAACACCATTGCCACTAGTTTTGTATCCAAGCTAAAAATACTGTCTCTTCACAGACAAGCTAACACTGGTGTATCAACTGGAAGATTTTGTGATCGGAATGCCTGTTTACAGTCATCATTCCACTTAAAATACTTCTGTCAATATAAACAGCACTGCAGATATTTTTGATAAATTGCTTATGATGTTTGTACAGTATGATGTTAAAGAAGCAGATTTCTGTATTGTCTTGGCAGGATTTGTAAATACTTATGCATGCCTTTCATGGTGCGTGTACACCAGATATGATAATATATGTTTTCTGCAAATGTTACTTTTTGACTATCCTACAGTATTAAATATACTGATATCCAACAAATAGCCTAAACTATATCATAGAATGATGATTCGGGACTATTAACTTGAATATGGACAGCAAAGGAAGACAAGCAACTCAACCTCAACAAATACAGTACAAATATTTTTTCTCATTGGCTTGGTATGTCTTTACCAAAGTGAATGTTTTTTTATCACTTGAATTAGCTGCTAATTTGAACAAAATCAAACGAGAGAATCAATAGAAAGAGAAAACTTAAGAAAGATACAGTTGTGAATATTTCTCACTTTTTATAGTCCTCTTGCAGTATCTCGCAAATCTTTGGTCAAATACTTCAACATTATTCGACATACATATTTAGCCATTTCAAACTAGTTTGTACAGGTTTTTCCTATCGAATGTTTCAGTGGTTAAACATAAAGATACATACACAACAGTTTGACACTTAATAATAAAAGTCACAGCATGTAAAACTTTTTTACATATACGTTACTCAGTCAAGCTAGATATGATCAGCTACATTCGGAAATTGCATAGGAATTTGAAAAAAAGATATTGCAAGAACATATCCTCATATAGATATACATTATATGTAAGTTATGAAAGTATCAAATATAATGATGTTAACATGTTCCTTTGCCGAAGTCAGCAAAGACTCTTAGCGTCCTTTTTTTATATAGTCACTATTGGCAATGATCGTTTACCTATCAACCTTCATGATGGATTGGTCTCTAGTGATCTGTAGGAGCTTCTATAGTAGATACTTCACTGTATCTATTCAATCTGTCCTATTCGGTCAAACATTTAATATGAGGAACACATTAGCCAAGTCTACCGAGAACCTCTTAGATTAATTTCACTTATCTTTGAGGAAATTATCTGTATAGTCTTCTACTAGTGAGCATAGAAGATTTGAAAGCTGTTTTTCTTATACACTAACATGATCCAGCTGAAGTAGCGCTATCTATACAGTTAGTGTTGCGTGTCATTACAACCTTTCCATTTGGAAACTTCACAGTCAACTCCGACTCAGCTGAATTCGAAAATACTGTAAATCCAAACATCGTATCTTTAAACAAGTCATTGTGTTACATGCAATACCTTATTAACACATTGTTTGTCTTTACTATAGGGACTGTAATTACATAATCCCGCGGAACATTTTTTGTCTATTAAACTTAATTATAACATTTCCAACATGCATTTTTGCAGCCCAATGTTCCAAAACACAATCTGTTTGACATTGAATAACTTTCTCACAGAACTGTATTTCATTAATTTCATGCTAATAGATTATTTCTACATTCTGTTTATCCATAAAATACTAATGTTCGAACTAAGATCACATATAACTATCTTTTCTCTCTGTTAGAAACAGCACTCATAACAGAGTGATGTTAAAAGTTTGTCTGCTTACTTCGAGCCACTTCCCACTGATGTAATCAGTGCTTGTATTTACTACCTAGAGTTGTTATAAATTGATATTTCTTAGTAAACTTGAAGGCTGTATAAATTCTTCGCACCCTCATTATTACCTAAACTCTGTCTGATGCCTCACACATACAAATTAGTAAAGACCGTGCCACACATGGCCTCGAACCTTTCCATCACACCTTTGGGTATAAAATGAGTGCTGTATCTTTCCATGTAGTTATTTGATTTGCCCCAGAGAACTGTTATGTATCCACACTTCTTACTGATTGTTATGTATCCACACTTCTTACTGATTGTTATGCATCCACACTTCTTACTGATTGTTATGTCTGCAGTGTCTGTTCAAAATGAAGTGTACATAAT
The DNA here is from genome assembly GCA_011833715.1 of Carcinoscorpius rotundicauda. Lineage (NCBI taxonomy): Eukaryota > Metazoa > Arthropoda > Merostomata > Xiphosura > Limulidae > Carcinoscorpius > Carcinoscorpius rotundicauda. The sequence continues at coordinate 110,112,321 of CM022393.1, forward strand.
ACGAAGAAAAGAGGAAAAATATTTTAAAAAAATGAAAGCAAGACTTGATACATTTTGTGGTAACTGAAACCTAAAATTAAGATACGATTTGTTTAGAGTGAAATACAAAGCTACACAATGGGCTATCTTTTCTCTGCTCACCACGGGTATTGAAACCCAGTTCTTAGCAGTGTGAATACGTAGATATGCCGCTGTATTACTTAATTAAGACAAGAAAATACACTGAAATAAATAAAAATCTTAATCGATGGCTAAATGCAAATTAAAGTAAAACATAACTCTTAAGGATTCATACCACTCGACTAAGCAAAGCTTTGTTGTTTTTTTTAAGCAAAGCCACGTTGGGCTACGTCCACCGTGGGGAAACTAATTCCAGAGTTCAGCGTTTTAAGTCCGTTAACTTAACCTTGTATCTCCGAGAGGAAGCCCGGCACGGCCAAGCGTGTTAAGACGTGCGACTCGTGATCTGAGGGTCGCAGATTCGCATCCCCGTCGCACCAAACATGCCCGCCCTCCCAGCCGTGAGGGCGTTATAATGTGTGGTCAATCCCACTATTCGTTGGTAAAAGAGTAGCCCAAGAGTTGGCGGTGGGTGGTGATGACTAGCTGCCTTCCCTCTAGTCTTACACTACTAAATTAGGGACGGCTAGCACAGATAGCTTTCGAGTAGCTTTGTGCGAAATTCAAAAAACAAACACCTCCGAGAGGCATTGAGGAAAATAAAAATAGAACTGCATTTTAAGCTTGCTATTTTTGTCTACATGGGCTTATTAAAGTCGAAGGAACTTAAGTGGTAGCGTAACCTTTTTCTCGATAATTTATCTATATTGCGTTGCTCTTGTATTTATTTTTATTACTGTGTACTTTTTAAAGATTAATGTCTGAAAGAATTAGAGTCCACCACTGGGACAGCGGTAAGCATTCGGATTTACAAAGTTTAAAATCATGCGTTCGATTACTCTCGATGGACACAGCAGATGTGAATTTTCTATTAAAAAGAGCATATGAACACTCAATGGATTAGAACTAAAAAGTTTTACGTGTTTTTTTTCTTTTAAATCTAAGGAAACGCTTTATTATAAAGATTTCGCAACAAGAAAAAAGTTAATTTGATACCACATGTTTATAGTTCTTGTACAGGAATAAATACTTTTAAATGAAAAACTACTAGCCGTCTGAACGGCTGTCATATAACATCGTTAAATGTAATTGTAATTTTTGAAATGTTCAAATAATCTGATCTAGTTCTTATTCAGACTTAACCAACGTATTTTATTTACCCACATCATCAATACATTCACTACAAATCTTTACTAGCTTATGTGATGTTCAATAGTATTACTTATCCATGAGAAAGCAAAATCTTATATAATTAAAACTTCAAGCAGTCTCGAAAGCTTTTACCCTAAGTGTATAATATTAGTTCCATCATTTCGCATTATCTCGAGAATATGATGCCACGTTGACGTGTTGTCGGCTTCCATTCGCCATTGGCTTAGGAAATACACTGATGCGTTTGATAGAACCTTTGGAAATGAAATATGAAAGAAAATGCATTTGTGAAGTGTATAAATAAGTTGAGAAGCTATAATAAGGTTTTTGAAACTCTATCATATGTTTTTATCATCAGAATGATTCACTGTGAAACTGAGTCGCTTATCTTTTTTGAAGAAAATTCTTTAGGGATGTGTGGTTTTTATAACAAAGCCACAGTTGGCTATGTGCTGAGTCCACCGAGAGGAATCGAACCTTAATTTTAGCGTTGCAAATCCAAAGACTGCACCAGCAAGGGACTATTCTGTAGGAAGTTCCACTTAAATAGTGACATATTCTGTAGAAATACAAAACACTGGGTGTGGATTCTTAAAGCAAGTGTATGTTCTAGATGGAAATAGAATATTTCAGATCCAATAGAAATGTTCCAGATTTCTATGTTTAAAAAAAGAACATAGAAAACATAGAAGTATTTTGCAACGTTATGCAAACTCATACTTCAAATCGACAAAATGTTTAAACAGGATAGAGTGTCATCACACAGCCGATATGAGAAAACCCCTAACTTACTAAATTTTCACTAACTGTTTCTTTTATCCATTCTCGAATATTTTATCACCTTTCTTTGGTTATCTGTTCTAAACAAACTTGTTGTGTCATTTTTAACTACATGTTTCTGTTTTTCACATTTGATGATCTGAATCGATATTGACTTTGTGCCCTCTAGTATCATAGCGACATGTCTAAAAATTGGGTTTCGATACTTGTTGTGGGCGCATAGAAAAACGACTTGACATGGCCTGAGAGTTATAGTACTAGACTCACAATCGATGAATCGCGAGTTCAAATCCCGTCACTGTACGTGCTTTACCTTTCAGCCCATAAGGACGTTATAATTTAACGATCAATCCCAATATTCGTTGGTAAAGAGTAGCCCAAGATTTGGTGGTGAGTGCTGTTGGCTTGCTGCCTCTACTTTAGTTTATTTCTTTAAAATTAAGAACCGCTAACGTTTAGCCCTCGTGTAGGTTTGCGCGAAAATTAAAAAAAAAACAATTCACTTTTCATGTAATTCATCAAACTCCTTCGACCACAACTCTTGTAATTGCTGTTCGACACCATCTGACGTTAGCATCCTGAATTATGGTCAAATTAATTAGTATTCGCAAATCCATTCTCTCAATGGATAAGCAACAAGTTTACGAACTTGCAACTCTAGAATTAAAGGCTTGATTCCCAGCGAATGAAACACATTAGTAGCTCTATGCTTGCGGACTCTGTCACTTCAGATAATGTAATATTCTTTATTTCTATCCATTTGATGTATGTTTATGTGTGTATTGGTCTAATTTATACATATGTGTTATATATGTGTTCAACGTGCTCTCCCTCCAAAAGCGGTCAGATTTAAGTTCCCGCTTAGAGCCCTGAAAACAAAATGTCAAGTTTTCTTCAAAGTAATAACTTATCATTCTACGTGAAACACACTTATAGTTTTAATTCACCCAACAACCTTAATTTTTTGTCCTAGATGTTGGTCTGTTTAGGCGCAAAACTGTTACCTTGGTGAACAAAGGCAGGAATCTAATCCAGAAGTTTAGATTTATAAGCCTTCAAAATTACCGCTAATTTACTGGGAGCTATGAAAAACCCAAAGAGAGTTGATATGTAATTTAATTCATCACAATTACTTGTTTCAAACATGTATGTCTGTGTTTGTGTATTATATATATATATGTAAGGATTTATTAAAGACAAGCCCTAAATGCTCACCAGCCACATCTAAGGTCTAACGGAGATAATTAAAAGTAGTGATTTCTTTTACAGTAAGCATTATCGTGATTACTTTCAGTAAATAGTTAAAGTAATTATTAAACAAAAATTCATCAATTAGCTCAGAAAACTCGTGCCGTTTTAGTGTTTCCTTGATTAGAGTTATGGAGCGAGGGAAGAACATCTCCGTTGCATAGGTTGAGTGTTAAAAGAAAATACAACTCAAATTTTAATAATGAAAAATGAAATAATGGATGGTGAAAACAAATCACGACAAAAGCACGTGCTTTATACTTATGAGAGTTAAAAGAGAAAAAAAATAAATATATTCAAACATGTAAACGTGTACGATTCTAGTATTTAAATTTTAATTACTGAAATACTAACATTTGATTTGAGTTTTAAACTTTTATATATATCTATATTTTACGACTGAAACTAGTCATTAAACGTAAAAACCGGTTTATAAAACTAAAGATACTTATATATTCTGGACTATGCAAAAGTGTTATTCTTTCCATTTTATTTGACTAATTCTTTCATGTCGTTATAGAATGTAAAGTTCAGCACTGTGGTAATGCTTCACTGTTCCTTCTTCTTAATGGAATGAGTCAGGGTGAGAATACTTATCATTCTTTAGAATTCTTGTATACTTCTACCAGTCATGAGGTTTTGCTTGTATGAATACTGATCAAATTTAAAGTATGAAATAACTTTCATGGTACCTCATGCAGTATATTAACTATATAGAAAGAAGCTAGCAAGGATCAAGCATATAGATGTTAGAAGAAATCAATTTAATAGCACTCTACAAATAGGTATTGATAAAAACATGTTTAACACCATATATTAAGTTTTATTGCAATGATATGTCCCAGATAGCGCTTATAATTGTCACTAGAGCATAGAGTTTGCATAAAATTTTTATATGATTGTGGTTGGACTCACCGACAATTTGTAGCAGACTTTAAATGTTCCCCCAAATACTTTCAAGTACACTCTAGATCTTGAGACCGAGACTAGTAAATTTGAAATTAGTAAAGGAAGACGCAGAACACCTAAACTCAATGATGCTGATGTTAAGATGTTAAGTATATTTGTTTATTCAGCCTTTGGGACAGAAGGAAGACTATCACTGATATCAAGCATGGGATAAACAACCATGTACCAAATGGCAGAAAAGTGTCCAGATCTACAGTGTCCAGAAGATTCTAAGAGAACGGAATATTGGGTTATGTATCAGTTAAAAAACAACAACCTTGTTTTGATTTACAAATATTGTAAGGATACTGGAAATTGATTAAACATACAAAATCTGGATAATTGGAAAGGGTGTTATGGACGGATGAGTTCAAGTTTAAAATTTTTGGTTTAAAATGTAAATTTTATATCTGACGGAAGAAATGTGAAAGATACTTACCTCAGAGCTTAGCACTTAGCATGAAGCAATGGGAAGGCAGTTTGATGGTATTTTTCTGCTGAGGCGACAGGATATATTTTCAAGATAAATGGAATTATAAACAAATACAAATACCATGAGATACTGATCCATCCCAGTAGTTTGTATATTATTGGTAAAGGATTCTACTATCAAGAAGTTAATGACCTCAAACACTCATTCAACCTATGCAAAAATTACTTAGCTAAGAGAGAAGCTGTTTAAATCAATCAAATGATATCATGTCTTCCACAAAGTTCCGATCTGGGATTTGATAAATCAAAAACTTGACAAATCAAAAGTTACTTCGAAAGCAACTTTATGGAGCGTATTAGGTATATTTGGAGTAAACTCCCAAAGGACACTTTGATTAAATATGTTGCAACATTGCCTGAAAGGCTGTCTCTAGGGACAAACACAAAATATTGACTTTTTGCTGAACTTAGCTTCTGTTTTATAAATATAAAGAATAGTAATATTTTGATGTTTCAGTTGTGATGTTCTTTCTATTGTTCTTTGAAAGTAGCATGAAACCTAATTTTTGTTTGTTTAGAATTAAGCACAAAGCTACACAATGGGCTCTATATGCTTTGCTTACCACAGGTATCGATCGAAACTCGGATTCTAGAGGTATGAGTCCGCAGACATACCGCTGTGTCACTGTGGGGCTCTGATTTTCGACTTTGTCCTAACACTTTTGAATAGTACTAAATATATAACAAGGGTCGAGTAAAAATTTTGAAATTATTTTCTTGTATTGGTTATTTAAACTATCATAACAATTTGCTATCTAGCTGCCATCTATGCACAACTATGTATCCTCTAAACCACACAGAAATCGTTTCGTGCAAAAAATATTGCATTAGGTAAACTTTAAATGTTTTGAATTATAAGTTTAGTGTGGTAAACAAAATAATTTATTGTGTGTATTTCACCGTGTTGGAAGTTTGTATTTTCATCAAAACTAATTTTTATTTTACGGAAACAAGTTTTGTTTCTTTATAATATAAGTTGACTGTTTTGTTTTCTTAATTTGTCCAATGTCAGTGAAATGAATTTCTGTGCTTGTTTTTACGGTTTATTTTGTAATATACAACTGTAATTCTATCACACCTGCCGACATAACGTTCTCAAAATAAGATAATCTTTGTTGTCGTTGTTAAATAACTGGCACTACTTACCAACAAATAACTGTCTCCTTTTATTTAATGATCCAATGGTAAATGCATGTTTCAGTTTAACACAAACCACAAGATAAAGGGAAGCCTCTGTGAAATAGTGGATCGTTGGTTGTTATGATTGTGTCGCTTGCTTTGAGATGTGGCTCTACTTATTATGTCTCGGGATATTTTCACCTGTCAAAGAGACGAGTGATAGTGCTAGAAGAAGAGAGCGACCCTGTAGTCATTTAATGACAGCATTATCTTATAGTAGTGTAACATCCCAAAGGTATGATCAATCATTAACTCTACAAAAGAAAAACAGATTCAGAGAACTGGTGTAGATGTATTGATCGATGATGGCGAAGAATGTAAAAAAAAGACTAAAAAAAACAAATATCGAGAAAAGAAGAAGAATGTTTATTTAGCAAAACAAATATAACACCAAGTTTATTAAGGCATATAACTGTTGAAATTTAACTTCTTGCATGGTGTGTGTTACTCCATTTTCTTCAGTATCACAATAGATATGAACCACATAACGACTAGAAGATGGATGATGTGGTAGATGAGCAAGTTTAGATAGAATCGGTACAGGACAAGAAAACAGAAAATACAGATTAACGCACGTGTAATAATTGCAATTTTTATTACTATACAATGCAGCAAAAAGTAATAAACTGAAACTGAAAACTAATATAAAATTATTGATTGAAAATATCTCAATCCTTCTCTCATAAACACTGAACTACACGAAGTTTTATCTCAGCTCTTTAACAGAGAAAACTACACTAACTGTTCACTTTTCAACATCATATCTTTTGAATGGAACAACCCGAGACATGCTCTGTCTTCCCATCAGATTACCGACGCAACAAGGTAAGAATCCTTTTGGACACCAGAAACTGTTTACATTGGTATCAATTAGAATATTTTCAAAGTTATGTTTGAATGATGATAATAGTGGACTTCTAGTAACGGACAATAGATACAGAAATAGAAATACGTTTCTATGGTAACTTTTAGATGTGACGTACAGACGAGTTAAGTTCATTAAACCAGATACAACCTTTTCTCCACAAAACAAATCATGATTACAAAAACAAAAGTAAGAATGGTTGTGCCAAACAGTTCCATGACATACTTCCAAAGGGATTGTCTAGGTGTACAATACATTGGATGAAAACGATAGCTGAATTATTCGTTTGAAGGAAATACTGTTTCAGAAAACGACACGAAGTTAACATTTTGGGGGGAAAATATTAAAAATTTGTGGCAAAATTACCCTTGCAAAAGAACTAATGGTAACAATCTATAATTTGTATAATTCCATGCTGTTATTGTTTCCATGGTCCACAGTTTGCATAATGTAAGAATGTATCCTAAAATTCTCCCCTAGTGTTAGTTTTCCAACCCACGGCCACAGAATAAATAAATCAATAAAAGTACACATGAATACAATGTTCTTTGAATAGTCTACTTTCTCAGGAAGGAAACTGACAAATACAGATTTTGAAAAATGATTCTCTCTCTCTGGCAGATCGTTTCATATCATGCAGCTTCGCATCAGTAATGTGTTCATGGTTCCGGTAATTTCATTCATCACAAAATTAAGCTGCATGATTCACCCTTACAACTATCCATTATGACCAACACTGATATTTGTAATCCATTTACAATTGTTTAAAAATTATTGCACTAGTTGTTCTCTTAGGATTGGCTGAGAAGTAGACCAATGTTTTTAAGAGTTTTCACACAACAGTTTCCCTAATTTAGCCCAAATATTGAATAATAACAAGTTGCAACAAAAATTCCAGGAATGTTATATTGGCAGTACGGATAATTTTGCGTTGCATGGGAACTAATATCAAAATGTCAAAAATAAGAGTTTTATTTTATCTACTCTATTAAGATTAGCCACATTTATCTCCTTTAGAGCACGGGATAGTAAGTGCATAAGGATAGACCAGCTAGGATATTCCTCACCTACATTTGTCATTACCCTTGAGACGGACTAATGAAAATTTCGATATTAACTAAAACGTTAACTCAAAATATATTTACCCACAGTTCAACTGGTGTATTTATGATATTCTTGGATAATAATTGTTCATACATATTCACGAATAACCTAGAACTAGAAGTAACTGAAAGTGTGAGCGACGAAAAGATAAGACTGAATAAATCTTTGTTTTGAATTTAACAGTGTAACTGCCAACTCTTGGGTTACTCTTTTACCAACGAATAGTGCGAGGGACTGTCATATTAAACGCCCCCACGGCTGAAACGGCGAGAATGTTTGGTGTGACGTGGATTCGAACCCGCGACTCTCTGAATACGAGCGGAGCGTCTTAATTACCTGGCCATGCCGGGGCCTTAATAAATTAGATGTACAACAGTAAACATACCTGTCTTTATTTTTCACTCCACGTGGAACGTTAATAATAAGATATTGTAGGTATATCCATAAGAAATTTAATTTAGAATCTAAGTAACTGATTTAATTTAAGAAAGAAAATTGCAATAACAGTGTCAACAACATGTACATGAAAATACAAACAATAAAAGTTTTTACATGCAAATGCATATTCACACATACTAGTTTATCTGTATATTATCTAGACAAGTCAGAACACAAGAAAATCGTCGTGATTGAGTTGAGTACAACATACGAATCCCAATATCAGACTTTAAAAACTTACCCCACAAAAGCAACCACAGAGCTCACACTAGTGTTAACATGAAATTAAAAAAATATCTCCATGAAACACGCTTAGACGTTTAAGCACAGAAAACGATAACACTTGCTTAAATAAACAAAGCGAGAAAAAAATGTCATTTTTAGTTCGGCAAAGGTTGATGTAAATCCAATCAAAATTTTAAAATATCAATTTTTGCAGTCCTTATAATTGTAACGTTGTATCAAAACAAATAACTTATCCGATTTGATAGACGATAATTATAACTTTACAGAATCGAAAACAAACCTATCAAAGTACCTTGTAAATCAAGCTGAGATTTAGAAAACTGTTACCATAGCAACCACACAACTCACCTTCTATAACTGTGCTGGAGTACAGAATAACATGACATCATTGTAAATAGTGTTTAACTAGCATACTTCAATCTAATACTGTATAAAATGCTGCAGGCGGCTGAGAATTTCTGTTTTTAAAAAGATGACCTTTTTTTCAAACAGAATAACAAAAAACAAAAAAATAACCTTTGAACTAATTCAGCAAGACGTTAGATTAAACCTAGAGAAAAACGTTTTTATTTTTTATCACGACTTGCCTTTAAGTATTTTTTTCAGATAAAAGCGTTTCATAGTAAGGCATGTGAAAAGGCATAGTAAGAAGTGCTCGGTTCTACTATTTCTCAAGCTACAGGAGATAAATATAATACGATTTTGTTGTTTTTTAATATCGCGCAAAGTCACTTTAGGACTATCTGCACTAGCTGTCCCTAATTTTGCAGTGTAAGACTAGAGGGAAGGCAACTAGTCATGACCACTCACCGCCAGCTCACCAACGAATCGTAGGATTGATCGTCACATTGTAACGCTCCCCATAGCTAAAAGGGCAAGCATTTCGGTGAGACGGGGATTTGAACCCACGACCCTCAGATTACGAGTTGACCCTCATATTATGAGTCGAGAACCTTAACCACCTGGCCATGCCGAGCCAGGAATACGATTAAAGTTACTTATACCTGTGGTGTACAAAAAATTAACAGAAAAGCAAATAATGGTTAAAAACAATCTGCTATGTGGAATAACATTTGAAATAAAAGCTACAATTACAAAGAACTAAAAAGATTAGTTCACTCTGCATATATGAACATACCTTAACTATAACTATTTTCGTTCCTAAATCTAGGACTACTTCTATTTCAAACGACAATAAAATAGCTTATACTGAAAACAAAGAATATCTCACTTTCCTTTTAAAGCAAAATAAAAATAAAGCAATACAATTAAACATTTACCCAAGGCTGGATCTAGTCCATACTTGAAAGAAGGTCTAATTACAGATTTATATGTTCAGTGATGTCGAGAAACCCACTTGTTGAGAATTTTATATGCAAAAACGGCTCGTTTTGGTTGAGAAAATGTAAAAATATTTTCTCAACCCAAACGAGCCGTTTTATGCATATAAGATTTATATGTTGCTTTTCATTCTTGCCAAGAATTACTTACACTAAAGAGGGCTACGTTTGTCTGGGGGGATAACCTGTTTTAACCACTTGCACCATCGTACAGTAGTGTTTTGTCTGTCAGTCAGTCAGTAGACACTAAAATGACAACTCATAAGCAGTTTGTATTTTCGTGACATCTTGAATCACGAGAAGAATTATGAATTCTATAGGTTACAACACAAGATAATATTTGAACTTCAAAAGCAAAAGATAAAAATATTTATTGCCCTTAATTTTTGTTTTATTTACTCTTGAAACAGAACGTTTTGAGGAAACCTGAATAAAAAAAACCCATCCTGTGGCACAGCAGCGTGTTTGCGGGCTTACAACTCTCAAAAACCAGGTTTTAGTACCCGTGACTGACCACAAACACTGCGGAAATACATCTAGTATATATTATTTTTAAAATTATTTTACGAACCAATATCACCAATATGTCTATACTAATTCTGTTAGCTCTACCTTATACCGAAGTACAAGCTGTGAAAAGGTTCATTTTACATCCTTTCACTTTGATAATTAATATGCACGTGTGCACAGAAAATAAAGAATAAGATATTTCAAATTTATCCAGTCCTAACGTTTGTGATGCATATTCTTGATAAATCAGGAAACGCGATCCAGTAAGCGGGCCCGGCATGGCCAAGCGTGTTCGAATCCCGGTCGCACCAAACATGCTCGCCATTTCAGCCGTGGGAGCATTATAATGTGACGGTCAATCTCACTATTCGTTGGTTAAAGAGTAGCCCAAGAGTTGGCGGTGGTTGGTGATGACTAGCTGCCTTCCCTCTTGTCTTACACTGCTAAATTTGGGACGGCTAGCACAGATAGCCCTCGAGAAGCTTTGCGCGAAAACAAACAAACAAACGATACAATAAATCAACCAAAAGGAAAATTTTTAATTTAAATTCTCTATTCATTGTTAATAAAACGTTATGTCCATTGAACAAACATTAATTTCTTAACTATTATACTATTAAAACTATTATATTATACTTTTCTATTGGAAATACACTAGCGTTTCAATTCATTTCTCAATGGAAACAGCTGGAACACTGCCAAGTCATTCACATATAACACAGTCTCTTGAAAACTGTGAATTTTGTTCTTCACACATCTTTAAGATGTATATTTTGTTAATAATAAAATAAACATTACTTCCTCACGTTCACCTTAATTTTCTGTGTAACTACATTTATATATCTATTATTTTGATCTAAGTTATCTACATGGTTAAATCCACAACTGAAGTTATTCCAAGATATTATTATTAAAATACTGAAATATCATCATGTAAGCTTGTTTTGTTTTATGTAAAATGTAAGTCTTTATTTCCCTTTATTTCCTCTGCTGTCGAAAATATTCTTCTGAAATGAACACATAAAAATTCTAGGAAGCTGACAGAATTTTCTATTTCATTGTACATAATATACTGCCATTAATGTAGTCACCTAAGACTGACATGAAGTCAAATAATTTTTTTCATGCTATGAGATGTACTGAGATTACTGCAGTCACATGAAACTGACAAGAAGTTAACGACATTTTTCATGCTGTACGATGTACTGACATTACTGCAGTTACCTGAAACTGAAAAGAAGTTAAAAATATTTTTCGTGCTTTACGATGTACTGACATTACTGCAGTTGCCTGAAACTGGCAAGAAGTTAACGACATTTTGCATGCTATACGATGTACTGACATTACTGCAGTTACCTGAAACTAACAAGAAGTTAACAACATATTTTCTTTAATGGTATACTTTCACTATTGCAGTCACCCGAGTAAGGTTATATGGTTGGAAAAGAACGTTTGTTATGGTAAGATTTTTCTTAGTTTTTTGAAGAGCCTCTTTTTACACAAAGCTCATAAGCAGCTCTTGATTATTTACCTTATATGATTCATTTCATGATGTTTCAACGTCAATTCTTTAACACTGTATTAGTTTACCATATCTTCTCGTGGGCAGTTTAATCGTAGGCGTGTCGGTTTCATGGCTGGTAATATATAGCATTAATATTTCTGTCTCAAGTAAAAAGGGGTTAGAATCAAGTCACGTCTCACACTTAAAATGGTTCAAGAGCCCGTGCTTATACGTAGTGTAATCACATGATAACTAAGCCTATTACTGAACCATCCAACATGAAAAAAATCATACAAATCAAATTCTTAAAAATAAACTCGGAGACCCATGGATCCCTGTTCAGTTAATCAAGGCAATGCTGTTATAAACAGTATCACTAGTTGTTTCAAGAGGAAGGTTTGGAGATGAAAATACAACATTTTCGTACATTTTATTGAGATTTAAATATCTCCCCCATTGGATGAGAGTTAGCTCTTAGAATTCGCGTTAGATAGGAGGGGGAGAATCTTTATATTTCTCAGTAATGTTACCAAACCTCACAATTATCTCGCTTCTAGTGTAAAGTTTTATAAGTAAATGAACAGTACCCATCTATCAACTCATTAGACTTATTAACGTTTCATAAAACTCCAGTTACCAGTACAAGACTGGTAGACATAATATTCTGGTTAAGTTTCCGTAGTTTCTTCAATTCCAGTACCAGACAACCTTTACCTGATACCTAAGCCAATAGGATAAAAATGTTTACAAAATAAATAATGAAAAACTAGGTCGACTCTTACTCGTACTAATAAAACTAACTTTCAATTTGCGAAAATAAACGAAAGCCCTCCATTATCCCCAATCTTTGCACCCTCCCAAAGTTCTCTACACAACAGAAGTCGTAGTCCTCCACCCCGTAAACCGACTGGTACTCAGTCCTCATAAAATAAGAAGCTCAGGTTCCATACAACCACAAAGCAATTCTTATGCAAACTAATTCTGATGTACCTAGCCTCAGAGAATAATTTGATGGTTAGGGGTTTGACAAACAATTTGTGGGTCGCGAAATTAAAATTCTTCATTCATGGACAGATAAGTGGTAGAAGGGAAGAAGATACGTAGACAGGCAAGCAAGTCAAAATGATAGATAGATGTATATCTTACGTTTTAATCTAATAAAAATGATCAAAATATTGCTTTATTTTCAGCATCATTAATCCAAATAATGAACTTCTATGAAAGAAAATAATACCAGTATTTTACACCTTAACTTTGAAAAGAAACTTGCATCCAGAACTTAAGAATCATGATAAAACACAACAAACCAAAAATACACAAATCTCATTGACAACACACACATCCCCGTGGCACAGCGGTGTGCCTGTGGACTCAAACCGCTAGAAACCAGGTTTTGATACCCATGTTGGACAGAACAAAAACGTCCTATTGTGTAGCTTTGTGCTTAATTCTAAACAATAATTCAAACTCATCCACAATGTCTTGATGTACTTTCGCATTTTTAAAGTAAATAAGGTTCAGCATTTATGCAACGTTTGTGTGTGGCTATCTACTCTTGTCAGCTATGAATACAAATACATCAGACGCTCTTAAATATCAGCCATAAATTATTCACTGATCTCTAAAAGATGTAAGATGTCTATGGTTGTTCTATCCAAAAGAACAATACAGTTTTCATTTTGGTTTTAGATAAATCATAGTCTTAGCATGGGCAGGTGGTTAGAAGCTCGACTCGTAAGTTGAGAGTCGTAATTTCAAATTCTCGTCACATCAAGCATGTTCGCCCTTTCAGTCATGGGGCGTATTAATGTGTAGGTCAACTCCACTATTCATTGGTAAAAGAGTATCCCAAGAGTTGGCAGTAGGTGGTTTTGACTAGTTGCCTTCCCTCTAGTCTTGCTCTACTAAATTAGGGAGAGCTAGCGCAGATAGCCCTCATGTAGCGTTGCGTGAAATTCAAAAAAAAAATAAACCTGATTCAGCGTGTTTTGTGCATTATTAATGTTAATTACGTCAAGTAAATAAACTTTTTACCAGTATGTTCGTATTTGATACCTCGATTAGATGTGTGGATCTCAAGAACAAACTCTCCAGTGGCTCAGGGGCAAATCTGTAGGCCTATAACGCTAAAAACAAGGTTTCTATACTCGTGGTAGGCACGACACAGACAGGCCATTGTGTAACCTTGTGCTTTTCAACAAACAAAGATTCATTGGATTATTTATTAAACATGGTAAATATATTATTGGGTGTATTGATTTACTTTTACGCCGAAACCTGCCAAATAGAAGCAAGCCTACAATCTGCACGAAGGCCACACTGCAATAAAATATTATATGAACAGTATTCTTGGAATACACTTTCTAACTTATACAAATGTGAATTGCAAAACGATTTTGGAGCATCACCACATCATTACAGTCTTTGTTGCGAATTTGGTCGTGATACCTGAAGACTATGCAATCTGCAGTATAGTTTCCAATGTCATGTTTAAAGCAGTCCTGTCCTCTCTGCATGCTTTTCATAATCATTCTAGCGTACAAAAACGGCAGCTTCCCAGCACCAGTTTCAACAGTCCAATCGTAGAGAAATCTATAAGCACTGCATTCAGCGAATTGACTGTTATATTTTCGAATGGAGTAAAATAAATGTTCGTTTTATTCTCCACCTGCCCCAAGTTAATTAATATTCCTTTGCTATCCCATTAAGTACTTTGAAAATTCTGAATTCCCTTTTTGAACACATCTTATGATCTAGTGTATAAATATTTTACACTGGAAATTGCTGCTAATACACTTCCTAAAACGTAATATATTTTTGGTAACATTACACTATCTACGAAACGCCAAGTAATGTCAAAATGTAGTTGTGTATGATATATACCATTTCACCACAAATTTACAATAGTTTGGTTGTCATGTGACTTACTAAATTACATATTCAAAATCGTTTTAATATGATATACTCAACTCTGTATAAGTTTCCAACAACGATAAGTATTTCGCTGTTGTTTTTTTTCCACCTGAATCATAACTGATACACACAGAAAATTCGTATACGTTTTCATCTAGCGATCACGAGCAAACGAATGTAATGCTGACACCATCATGAATAACAAGAAACGTTGGGAAAAAAGAATAACGGATATTCGTTCAGAACCTACGTGTGTTACGCCCTCTATTTTAGTCAATGCAAATACTGAGTTTAAACAAGAAGATAAATGAGCCTGTGTTAGAGAAAAAGGTTTTCATTCTATTTCTTTCATTATAAACTAAAGCTGAAAATCCATTAGTAATGAGAAACAGATATTTTTTGAAAATAATGACTCGGAACACTTGAAAATAATGATAAAAACTACTCTGCATTATTCTTTTTGTCATATTAAGTTTCAATAACCTTTATCACATACTGCTTCAATATTCTTTATAATTTGAAAAAAAAAAACTTGAAAAACTGATAAATATGATTATTTTGTACAGTTGGTTAAACGTTGTCATTACAATTAAAGAAACTGACTCGTTTTAGTTCAAGAAGCCTGATAGCGATCACGTCTAGACACGTTTTAACAATTAAAAAACAAACATTTTAAAAAGATAACGCAGATAAATTAATGATACTACACACTGTTTTGATATTACTCATAATGAGAACTGCTACTGTTTCACACTGAATGAATTTATGCAACCACAATCTTTCATATTTAATAATAAATTCGCAGAACTTGTCTCATACATCATTAAACAGACATAAAGTGTTCCAGTTCGTAAGTAGCAGTTTTATATCTCTTTTTGAATATCAATACATCACGATTCCTCAAAAATGATTATCATAAAGCTTCATAAATAACAGAGCATGCAGGTACACCGACAATATAGTATAGCCAAATGCAAGTATACCGATAACGTAGTATTATCAAACCTATAAGATTTTTTTTACAATAGATCTAATACGTAAAAAAAATTTAATAAATGCAAACAAAGTGCACAATATTGATTTAAACATTAATGTCATTAGTCAACAGTTATTTTTTAAGGTTAATATTAAAAACAAAACTATAATTTTAGTTTTATAAACTCATCATCGCCAAACACAAACATTCCAGACAAAATATGTTCTAATGTCCATCTATCACAATTTGTTATAATTTCTTGTAATTTGGATGATTTTTATAAATATAAATAAAACAGTAAAACTTTTAAGTATAGTTTCTTTTTCAACAAATTAAATCCTACTTTTTTTTATCTAACCACAATTTATTTTTGACTAAATTAATAACATTGACAGTTTTGCCACTTTTCATGCAGTCTTCAATACTGAATAATTTTTTTTAATTTGTTTATAAATTAACATAATGGCTACGGATTATAAATAACATGAATTGCATAATCTGACACAGCATAAACATTAAAATCTTTCAAAGTTATTATTTTATTCATCTCTGACATAAGTTACGTTGAGGCATTTGTCTTTCACAGTGTGGTCTTAAATCATTATAAATCGCATAGTTAACGTAATCTGTATAGAATACAAATAACTCTGTTTATTCTAACATTATATATTCCAACACAACTCTTAGCATTTATCATATATAGAGATGTGCAAACACAATATTACTTATCTCTGAGTTTCTTCAAATTCTACGATAACGTTTCTTAAATTATTTTTCAGCGTTTAAGAATGAGTCACCTTTTGTTTGTTGTATTCATAAAACCCTTTCAAGTCTGGCTGTTGGGCAGACTCACTTGAGCAAGGTCACCTTCATTCATTAACGAATTAAAACAAGTAAAATATGACCAGGTATGCGAGAAGTTACATACACAAAAAAATATGCTATTGTTCTACAGACATCTGACTAGAATTTGCCAGAAACTAATTAAAACATAAATGTATATACGTTTGTGTAACTTATAGTAATTTACAGCACTAACTATATTTAATTCATTTTAGTTAATTATTATATCAGATAGATTTGATGTATATCATTAAATTTATATATTATCAGTTATCTGTGACTTTTCTCAACTTCTGTACTACATAAGTTTATGTAATTTATAGTTTAAGTTTAATTAATTCGTTATATATATTTTTGTTATTTGTAATACAAGATAAATTTGATATATAACATTAAATTTATTAAATGTTGATAACTACATTAAACAAATGTGACTGGTGTGGTACATGAAGTTTCACGTGTGAGTATTTTCCTTTGTTAATTCTCTACTAAGAAGGCCCAACCTCTTAATTAAGGTGCCTTTGTTAAGGACAGAAAACACCGCTAACTGCAATGCTATCCAAGTGACGATCTGAGACCGAGCAAACATAAATGCTTTTCGCGGTTTGTCTATTACTCATAATTATGACTAATTATAATTAATTGTGATAACATAAGTTATTCTGAAAGAAGGTTTTGCACAATTATGAATTATCGTTCCCACTCATTTTTCGTTAATTGTACTGTGCCTTTGACGACCGAGTAACAAACAACAAAGGTTTGAAAAGCTCACAAGGACAATACAGGCGTATATAAATCCAAACAAAAATATATTAGTGAATTATTTAAGATTGGTAACTACGTTACTGCCTATTTGTTTATATAATTTAGTTAGGTTTGTAACATCTACTAATTTTTATGTTGATTGTACACTACTTCAAAAAACTGATAAATATCTATATTTTGTTTATTGCTGTGCGATTTGGATCTAAATAGCAAATGACTTATCTCTTTGTGGGTTTTGAGATATATATTCTTTTGTTAAAAATTACTGATATAATGTTTCAAATAATCTTCAAACATTTTGTGTGAATTATATTTTATTATTTTTATTGGGGCTTATCGTGCAGATTTAGAACTAATCTAAATATGTGGATTTATGGCCTGTAGTGAAATATTATTGAGAATACGGCCAATAATATTTTATCCTTAACAATGAATTAATTATTGTATGTGTAAATCTTTGGATTAATTAATTTGTAACATTGTGCATTTCTTGTAAAATTGTCATATGAAACTCTTGTCATTAATATTTAGAGATTGCATTTTAAATTGTTTTTAAGTCTGATCTGTTTAATTAGTTTTATGTTTTTGTTGTGAAGTTTTTAATAATTAAAACATACACCTACAAAACATTTTTTCAATATTTTAAGTATGTTCTCTTATTTATTTATTTACGTTTTAATAGAATTGGCCGAGAGTATACAGTTGAATATCAGTTGTTGGTTTCAATAGATGTTTACTGAATGTTTTGGGCCCGGCATGGCCAGGTGGTTAAGGCACTCACTCGTAACCTGAGACTCGCGGGTTCGAATCCCAGTCACACTAAACATGCTCGTTCTCACAGCCATGAGAACGTTATAATGTGACGGTCAATCCCACTATTCCTTGATAAGAAGAGTAGCAGTAGATGGTGATGACTAGTGCCCCCCGCTAGTACAGCGGTATGTCTCCGGATTTACAACGCTAAAATCAGGAGTTCGATTCCCCTCGGTGGGCTGAGCAGATAGTCCTTTGTGGCTTTGCTATATGAAAAACACACACACACTGATGACTAGTTGCCTTCCCTCTTGTCTTACACTGCTAAATTAGGGGCGGCTAGCGCAGATAGCCCTCGTGTAGGTTTGCGCGAAATTATAAAAAAAACAAACAAACAAGAGTGGATGTTTAAAAGTTTGTTTGTTTGTTTTGAATTAAGCACAAAGCTACACAATGGGCTATCTGTGCTCTGCCCACCACGGGTATCGAAACCCGGGTTTTAGTCATACCGCTGAGCCACTTGGGGGATGTTTAAAAGACAAAAGGAATTAAAAGCAATGACACCTTTGCATTTGATCCTAAGAATCCTTCTAGAAATACATTAAGCAATTTTAGATTCGATAGTGTGGAAAAAATAACAGTAATGATTCAATATACGACAAAAATACGTGTATGAAACTGTATGACTGCAGGCCTACTTTTCACGTGTTAATAAAATATCTTGTGATCGTTCTATACACTCGTATTAAAGTTACACAATATATCAAACCAGCTACACATTAATAATAGCACCAGACTATATAAATCTTCTAATGAAGTAAGGAAATAGTTAATGAGCCCTTGTTACTTCTAATAATATATTATTTACACATATGTCATAGAAAATAACTTAATCTATATCCTAACATAAAAGTAAGTTGACATTTATTTATACTAAATATTGGGTCTGTTCCTTTGAAACTTAAGGAAAGTAGCTAAAATAACTCATCTATTATATACACACGATTAATTACCATTTTAAACATATTAGAACATGACATAGGACCGGCATCCATTAAACAGGAGCCTTTTCAGATTTAGACACTGCAAAACGTTACATTAAAAACGTTAAAATCGTTGTGGAAATTTTAAATTCACAATAAATATAAATATATTTAAAAGTAGATTTACAAAAATGAGAATAATATTCATCTTCGTTGTTGTACAATAAAATTTCCACTTCAGAGAAACATGCCTTCAGATTCTAATTTTTGTTAATAGCTGTTTCAATAATTATCGCCTTAAGTAACCTTTTACTTCCATATTGTAATTTCTATGCACAGTTAAGACATTTTAGGTTCTTGGTTTTCGGATATTTATGCAAAGTTCCTCAAGGGCTAATTGCTCCACTTCATCAATTTTGAAACAGGCATCAGCACCCAGCGCCATCTCTTGGTCTATTATTGTCTGACAGAATAGAAGGACTTTATCTTTTTGACACACCAACGGCTCCAAACCGCAGAACTCAATTTTATTTTTCGTTATTTTTTTTTCGGTAAAGGAACGCAAACATTGGACCTGAAGATCAAAACTCCAGCACGGTAATCACTGTACCATGTTTGTACTAAAGAATTTTTTTACATGTTTACAGCACAGTGTGTGACTACTCTTACAGACCAACTTCTGCCAACAAGGTTTATATTTTAGAGGATAAAGTAGTAGCGAATCGCCGTACATGTGAACCGAAGTGCCAAGGGCAACATGTTTAGATCTTACATTATAAATTAATGCCCATTTGTGACGTATTTACTATCATATATATGTTTTAATATCGATGTTCGTTCAAGCTAAATTTACATTTAAAAATGTGTATAACTTATACTGCTAAACCTGCATTGCGAAACTCCCTCCTATTCACTAAAGTAGTAAAAGAACGTAAGACTCAACAATATATGTGTGTATGTTAACACCTAGTATATCATCTATATTGTTGTGCAGGCTGAAATTTCTAGAAATTCTCCTTACGCCTATAAATGTAGCAGAATAAAGAAACAAAATATATTATTTGTTTGCTATAGTTGGAGTGCTATAAACCTCGGAAGCTATAACTACAAGTGATATAACGGAAACTTTAGATATCTGACCAGGAATGCATATGTATTTAGAATATAACAAACCCTTTAACTTCAGCGGATTCATATTGTACATTAATATTTTTACAAAAGCATTGTATAATTTCAACAGGAGAATATTGAGCGTGTGGCCAGTAAAGAAAGAAAAACACAAAGCTAGATAGCTCCCTGTTAAATGCATTGTACTTACATCAACTAGAAATGAATACTTTCATCGTGAACCCTTGATAAGGCATCAAGAAAGTTCCAGACCGGAAGGAGGACTCAATGTTGTTCGTAAGTTTGTAGAACTTTTGAACATAGACAATTATTACTAATGACTGTTATTGTAGATCGTATTATTTTGTATGAATTAATAAAAGCATATTATTGAAATACTAGTCGATAATGATTTGTTGTCTGAAGAGGTATCATGGGAATATTCTAGTGTCTCCACTAGCCAATCAGAGTTGAGTGATAAAAATAAGTTAGAAATCCAGGTAAAACTCAAACAAATCGAGCATGTACAATCTGACATGCAAAGCTGAAAAGGAATAAGCCTACAACGAAGCCTAGAAAGAGCAATTCCTTGTCGAAACCGAAAGAGAGAATAAACAAGCTCATATCGGAGCTGAAAGAAAAAATAAACGTCTTGAGGCTGAAAAGGTTTGCATAGAAGGCAAAGAAAAATAAGCTGAAAGAAATGGAAATTAGACTTAACTCTTATCGACCAAAACAAAATGACATTTTTGAACTTGATGAAACTTCGTAGAATGGACGGCTACTGCCTGTTGTGAAGAAACAAGAGCAGAGAACAACGTTTCGAAAGTCTCCCGCCTTTTGTCTTCAAGTCAGTGTGTTTACGTAGGTGATGAACGAGAACGATCTTTTATAGTGACAATTGGTCACACACACACTGACTTGAAGATAAAAAACGATAGACTTTCGAAACATTGTCCTCTGCACTTGTTTCTTCACAACAGGCAGTTGCCGTCTATTCTACGAAGTTTCATCATGAGTACTCTGCCAAAAGAACTTCATGCAGTTCTCCCTCTCTCTAGAAGATAGCATCAGTTATAATAAGGTTAAAGCATCTATTCTCAAAATACACGACTTAGTATTGGAAACTTATCGCCAAAAGTTTCAAGATAGACAATCAAACCAATATCGAATTTGCCCTCGAAAAAGAGGTTTAATTCGATCGATGGTATAATTCTATTCAAACTGGCAGCAGTTTCGACAAACTAAGACAATTATAGCTCATTGACGAATTTATTTGTTTGTTTTCGAATTTTGCGAAAAGTTACACTAGGGCTATCTGCGCTAGCCGTCCATAATTTAGTAGTGTAAAAACATAGGGAAGGCAAATATTTATCAACACTCACCGCCAACTCTTGGGCTGCTCTTTTTACCAACAAATAGTGGAATTAATCGTAACTTTATAACAACTCCATGGCTGACAGGGCGAACATGTTTGCTGTGATGGAGATTCGAACCTACGACCCTCAGATTACGAGTCGATCGCCCTAACCATAAAACTTTTTTGAAAGTATAAACATACAATATTAAAATAAAGTAGAAACATTCTTCACAAGTGACAAAACTTTTCATCAGTTCTGCTCTTAAGCAGTATAAGGAACGTTCGTCAACTTTGTTATAATAGTTGAAAAACTAGTTATATTGTATTTTAAAAGCATGAGACTTTATTATGTTTTTCTTCCATTTTTATTTGGTAGAACATTTCTTGGTTAATATAGCTAATTATGTTGTACCCTAATGCAGTTTATTTTGAGTGAGAGAGCGAACGCTTATTTTGAAATGTTAATGCATTTTTGGGAGTTGAACATTATACGGTATTAGAGACACATAGTATCATTTCTTTTTCCCTTTATGGTTTCTAATAATTACTTTGAGGTCCAACGACTAAATTCTTCAGAGCCAATACAACTAGAATTCTTCCTATATTCTGATTCTAAAGATGTTCATCAAGTTCTCATAAAGGTTTTTATGTGGTCATACGTTTCTTTATGAACATATTATGACCGTAAATACATTGAGTATAGCACTAACATATATGACACATATATTTGTCAGGCTTAGGTAATCAAACACAGAATTAACAATTATTAACAGAAGAAACTTAACACACACATATATACGTGAAAGTGCCTTTCTTTCAACATCAAATCACCTGTATAGTACATTGATAGCTAGTCTATCATTTAAAGTAGATATTTCTAATGGTTAACCCCCCGTCCTCCGACAAAAATAGTTTCGATGTTAATGTTTGAATTAATAA
Organism: Carcinoscorpius rotundicauda; assembly: GCA_011833715.1. Classification (NCBI taxonomy): domain Eukaryota; kingdom Metazoa; phylum Arthropoda; class Merostomata; order Xiphosura; family Limulidae; genus Carcinoscorpius; species Carcinoscorpius rotundicauda. Next base: position 110,134,886 of record CM022393.1, read on the forward strand.
TTAACTGTAACATATTTAAAAATTAGTTTTCTAATTTTGTTCAGCTTGAAAAATCAATTTCTATTCAATTTAACGACGGTAAGTTCAAGTACTTACGATGCTAAACTTCAAGGCTAGATTCTCCGTGCTGGGCAGAGCGTCAAGAGAGCCGGCTGTGTAGCTGTGCGTTGAAACAAGATAGTAGACAGTAAATTCATGCGTTTCATTCTAACCTGCTGATTCAAGCCTTAAGGTAAGGCAGGTCTTGTCAATTAACACTAGAAGAGACTATTACTGTATCCTTCGTTTCTTGGATCCCCACCAGTTTACAAGGGCTAATTATTTGGTGTATTTCAGTAAAATGAGTTTACTTCTTTAGTAAAGCTGCAAAGTTTTTACCTCTTTTATGTGTTAGCAGTAAAACTGAGGAATAGCGCTAAAAATGTGGGTTCAGTACCTTCAACAGATAGTCCTCTGTGTAGCTTTGTGGGTTCAGTACTTTCAACAGATAGTCCTCTGTGTAGCTTTGTGGGCTCAGTACATTCAACAGATAGTCCTCTGTGTAGCTGTGCGCTTAAAAAGAAGTAAAGGTTTTCCTTTTTCTATTACTATCACGCTTACAATCAAATTAAGTTACCATATGTTTCAATTCTGAGTTTATTTCTCATCAGATAATAACAATAATTATCTGTTTAATGTTGTAAATTCCGTTTACCCAAAAGTCTTAACAACCTTAACGTGTCAGTTAAATTGAATAAAAACAATTTATCTACTTCTTAACAACATTAAACAGCTATTCCTACAACACGCATATATATATATACACAATGATAAATGCTAAGTGCTATACCATTACAAATATAACTCTACCAAAAAAAGCGATCACGTTTGCTGCAAACGACCATAAAAAAGTAAAGTTCCTGCGTAGCCTCGGTAATACACAGTATTACACGTAGCTCTTTTGTGAAGAGGGAGTTACAGTTGAACGAAAATTAGCGAGAAAACGACATGTGAAAGACATTAAATGTTCCTGCCTTAACAACATATATACTATATACAACTTTCCCAGGACTAGGTAAAGTAATAGTTTTATAAAACGTTAATATTTTTTACAGTATCCGAGATGTTACGGTTTTCCTAGGATCTCGTAAATCGAGAAAAAACTCAAAGTTGAAACATATCATCCAATAATTATGCTTCATTAATCAAACTGCCTCGTAATGATAGCAATGCTGTTAATTGCCAAATCAAGTTATGTTTTTTTTTCAGATACAGAAGTGAATGTAAATACATAAAGTGGGTAATTAGCGATGATAAAAAAACTCCTAATACCCCCTCCTTTTCCAAGACGTTCAACTAATCTATTCAGCCTTTTTGATGACGAGAAATCCATTTGAAATGAAAACGTATCTCAGGTTTTGTTTACCTGAAGATGATCTAGGAAGGTCGGAACGTTGTTCTCTGCTTATCAGTGAAAGTGTTAATACCCTAACCAGCCGTTCTGAGATAGATTTTTAACCTCACCAACCTTCTTTTACCTTTTTTTATTCTTAAGTAGAAAAACCAATCTAGTTAGATCACATGTCTGGTTGACGCTAATCTTTAAACGTGGTGAACAAGAAATTATGAAAGTTAAACATGGTCGATCTTTCTGCGCTTCTACTTCTGTTTCTTTGTAGAAGGTCTGGCATGGCCGAGCGCGTTAACGCGTGCACTCGTAATCCGAGGGTCGCGGGTTCGCGCCCGCGTCGCGCTAAACATGCTCGTCCTCCCAGCCGTGGGGGTGTATAATGTGACGGTCAATCCCACTATTCGTTGGTAAAAGAGTAGCTCAAGAGTTGGCGGTGGGTGGTGATGACTAGCTGCCTTCCTTCTAGTCTTACACTGCTAAATTAGGGACGGCTAGCACAGATAGCCTTCGAGTAGCTTTGTGCGAATTTCCAAAACAAACAAACAAACTTCTTTGTAGAAACTCAAGGTAATTACAAACACAATTTATTTATGTGTAAAGAGTACCATGAGTTATTAACTTATAAGTAATTTGAGTTCTAGAACAATCTAAGAAACACTCCTTTAAAATAACACTGGTTTACAAAGAAATTGAGGCAAGCACAAAAATAGCTGTTTTAATCTAATTTGGGGATGCTGAATTCAGATTTGAGATCCGTTTTTACTCATCACCTCAAGTTTTTTAGATATGCATACTGTACATAAAGGCGTATATGCATTCAGGGTTAATTTCTAATATTGTGTGACTTATGTCTTCTTTTTCAGTTATTACGCAATAAATGTAAGTTATAGCATTACATTATATATATATATATATAGCTATATATCAAGACGGATCACCAGTTTCAGGAATCGGAACAAAGACCTTGCTTCATTTTTCGACATGGAAAACAAGTTGTGCTACTGCACAAATGTACCTGGCTTGTTCACTCTCCTTGGTTTGCCACATAATCCTTCAGACTGGCGTCTTTTCATAGACTCTTCCAAGCGAAGTCTCGAGGCTGTGCTTCTGCACAACGGGAATAAATATCCCAGCATTCCCACTGCACACTCTGTCCATCTAAAGGAGTCCTATGACAATATGGAGCTTCTTTAAGAAGCTGTTAAGTACAACCAGTACCAGTGGAGTCTGTGTGGGTACCTCAAGGTCATTGGTCTTCTTATGGGTATGCAAGCGGGCTTCACAAAGTACTGTTGCTTTCTCTGTCTCTGGGATAGTCGAGCTGTATCCCAGCATTACAAGCAGAAAGAGTCTAGAAGCACTTTCGTTCCTGGCAAACACAGCGTCAAGGAGAATCCTCTGGTTGACATGAAGAAGGTGCTTCTTCCTCCTCTTCACATCAAGCTTGGTTTGATGAAGAATTTTGTGAAGGCCATGGACAAAAATGGTGCTGCTATCCAACACTTGTCTACTGTGTTCCCAGGTCTCAGTGCTGCTAAGCTCAAAGAGGGCATCTTTGTCGGACCTCAAATCCGAGAAGTGCTGAAGGATACTGATTTTGAGGAGCTTCTTACCTTAAAGGAACGAACTGAGAGCATGGGAAGCATTTAAGTCAGTCTGTAGTGGCTTCCTTGGTAACACACGTGTACCAAATTACCAAGCCTGTATTGAGAAGTTGCTAAAGACTTATGAGGATATGGGATGCCGAATGTCACTCAAAATTCATTTTCTCCATTCCCACTTCAACTTCTTCCTTCCAAACCTTGGAGCAGTGAGCGATGAGCACGGAGAAAGATTCCACCAAGACATTACGAAGATGGATAGCAACTACCAAGGCAAGTGGAACCCCAGCATCATGGGAGACTTCTGCTGGATGCTTTTGCGTGACATCCCGGAGGCAAAATACACCAGATCATCTAAGAAAACACACTTCTAACTGTTTGCGGTACTATGAATTGTGTACATTGTGTCATTCAAGTATATTTATTCCGTCAATGTTCTTTATCTACCCTGTTTTATCTGTAACAAGCTGCTGCAACTGTTGAAATAAGCACGTATATACTCTGTATATACTAAAATGAGACTATTTAAAAGCCAGAAAACTAGAGGTGATAGAGAAACTGTTTATAAATTTGAATTCAGCACACCCAAATTAGTAAAAAACACCTATTCACATTCTTGCCTCAGACAAAAAATATTTTTTTGTAAACCAGTGTAATCTTTTCTGTTCACCTGGTGAACTAACAAGCAAGTGCCATAAACGGACAAATTCCAACAAACGTTCAAACATTTACTTAAATTAACACTGGCGTAAATACAAATAGCAACTTTGTTTTGATACTGCGACGTTTTCTGTAGAAACCTTTGCTATATTATTCACTAAATGTAATAAACAAACACTCTTGGTAACAATGGAGAAAAATCGTATAAAGGTGTTTTGTTTTCATTAACAATTTCGTTAACTTCAATTCAAGAAATGTGATCTAATTTTTAAAATGCTTCAACTGTGGTGAATGATATGCTGGTGAAACAGATAATTTAAGATTACGAATGAATTTACATAAAGTTCATGTTAGATTTCCCGAAGAGAAAAGTCCAACAAACATTTTAATGAATGTGTTATGAGTAAATTTAAAACTCTTCACCAACCATATTCTCATCCGTTCCCTTCTTGAGCACGTGGTATAAAACACGAATGATTAGTTTTTAAGAAATACTTATTAAGTATTATTTGTGCCATTTTGACTGTTACAAGTATCATTAGGAATCGCCGAAAGTGTAATAAAATTAGTAAAGGGTCAATCCAATTATTTATTAGTAAAAGAGTAGCCCGAGAGTTGGCGGTAGGTGGTGATGACTAGCTGCCTTCCCTCTAGTCTTACACTGCTAAATTAGATATGACTAGCGCAGATAACTTTCGTGTAACTTTGCGCCAAATTCAAAACAAACATTTTTACAGCGCATCCACGGTCCCAAAGTGCAGAGTTAGTTTTGGTGGTAAGGAGTTGCGAACTTTGGACTTTCACACTCACAATCCTCACTATACTAACGCCTAGACCACGATCAGTATTTGATGATCTGTATCAGGCTGATTAACCAAGATTATAACTTATTTAAATAAAATGTGTCAACATGGTAGACTGAAGACAGATATTTTATTACTCGTACTGTTTTACAAGAACGATTCAATTTAACAGAAAAAATATTCGAAGCAATATATATAGACATATAGTTTAGTATGGCTTCCAGGAAACTGAAGGTATACGTGTTCTGATATCACGTATTCAAACCAAAGTTCGAAATACATTTCGTACACGTTAATAGAACAACCATGACAAGATGTTAAGATATAATCTGTTTGATTTGTATGTATATATGCCAATGTTGCGTGTGAGAAAGACATATTCTAAATGAACGATGAATTATAGGTAAATTAAATCAAAAGCATGAGTTATGCAAATACAGCAGTACTCTGAGGAGGTTTCTTTTATATGTACTTGTACACAATCTATGTAAAACACTGTTTCTCCAACTAACGTACTTGCTTTCGGAAACTAATCTAGACACAGGTGAATTGTACACTTTGAGACTCATTAAATTACGCTTCTCTGAATTTCAATTACATTGGTATTATTCGTACGGCAATTACTTTACCTTCCAATATTATTTGAATATATTATGTGATTTAATGGAAATACAATCGGCTAATGTATTATTTTATGTAACTGTGTGTCTGTCTGCCCGTCTATCTCTTTTTAATTCTTAAAGGTGATACTTTTTGGGTAAGAAATACAGATTACAATGAATTTCATCACTAGTCGTGTTTAATTTTAATGAGGGTGTGTGTGTTTTCTGATAGTAAAGTCACAGCGAGTTATCTGCTGATCCCACAGAGCGGAATCGAAACCCTGATTTTAATGTTTTAAATCCCGAGACATACCACTGTACCAGCGGGGGTCTTTAATGGAGGAGATACACATAGTAACTTAAAAATCAACATAACTGGTGTTGTAGTCTTCTTTCCAAGTAAGGATCGGCATGGCCATGTGATTAGAACGCTCGAATCGTAATCTGAGGGTCGCGGATTCGAATCCCCGTCAAACCAAATATGTTCGCCCTTTCAGCCGTGGAGGCATTATAACGTTAAGATCAATTCGACTATGAACTGGTAAAAGAGTAGCCCAAAAGTTGGCGGTGGATGGTGATGATTAACTGCCTTCCCCCTAGTCTTACACTAATTATGGACGGCTTGCACAAATAGGTCTCGTTTAGCTTTGCGCAAAATTCAGAAAACAAACAAATCTTTCCAAGTTTAGTATAAGAATGGCCCATAATGATTAGCATATCAAACTGTAAATTCAGGGGTCCACGAATAGTGTCCTGTTGCCACAAATTTGCGATCCGTACTTTGGAGCCGCACGAGCGTTTTAAAAGTGAAGATTTTATTTCAGCGTTGCATTAGACTATCATAAAAGTGATGATGTGTGTTGTTTATTAGCTATCTTTTTTCTAATATACCTGTTGATTAGTTTGTCTTCTCTCTAATCTATCTGTTGACTAGTTTGTCTTCTCTCTAATCTATCTATTGACTAGTTGTCTTCTCTCTAGTCTATCTTTTCAGAATTACAAAAGGTTACGTTAGAGAGCCTTTGTGTATCCTTGCACGAATAGTCGAAAGAAAGTTTCCAAATTTCTTATAGGATATTAAAACACCAGAGCTAAAAACATGAACTGAAATACATAAAAAAGTGTTTGCTTCTTATCGTTTCTTTGATACATTTTCTTATTATGTTGCTAGTAACTTTATTTTTATCTTTCCACCCACGTCAACACACCTCCCCGAATGCATTCAAAAGCCCCATATGTTGACACCCACTCACGTGCACATGTGGCCTAGCACTAAGGTTTTATGATCTACGAATTGCAATAACTCATCTAGAATGTGGAGCCTTGTAAACAGTTATCATCGCTACAAATAAAGAAACACACTTAGTTATATCCACGCAAGTGAAACTACAACAAAATGGTTTTCTTTCCACAACGCACCAAATGATATACTTGGAATATTGGAATGCTCTACACGAACTATAATGTTTACCGTCAGCTACACACGTCAATAAGTACATCGTCTTGTATCATACTGAACGTAAAATATTTTTTTCTGGCAAAAACACATAACTATTTATATCGCAACCGAATTTCATCACGTTGTTTAAGCGTTTGAGTTTCTTAGACAGAAACTCTTAATGCAATAGCATTCATACACTAACAAAATATTTTCAGTGAATCCAAAGTTTCTGCAAAACTAAAATAAAAACTCAGTAAGATCCATTCAAGATCATCAAAACGAAATCTTATCAGAGATAAAACTTCCTACTCTTCACTGCTGTGTATCTACCTATATTTCGAACCTATTGATATTACTAAATTATATTTTATTCGCACAAAAAACAAGTATGCTTAATTTTATACCCTTATGACTTCTCTGTTAAGTTTGGAAAATATTTCGTTTCAGAAGTTTCAGAATTTTTTATAACTAGCCACAGTTGGATTAGTGCAAATTGGACTGGATTTTGATTCTCTCACATGAGTCATACTTTAACTTAACTGAAATGGAATTCAATGGATACTAAGTCCAAGACACAGCCACTAACTTCTAAAACATACCACTAATCCAACTAGCTGATTCACTGATATTCTGAGAAATCTTATATTTTTCTCAGGTCTTGTTAGATCGACACCTAAAGGAATTCTATAGTCTGAATAGTTCGATCCAAGTAACTCACTTAAAATACATTTTAATGTAGGAACCCCATTTGGAAATAATGACCGCAAATATATCTAACCACACGTATTTCACGTTGAGTCACTTTAAAACTGATCGAATTGGGCAGAGTTGTAATCTAATCTCTTTTCCTCTGTGTTTCTACATATATGACTCTCAAATGTTTAACAGTTCGAGAAAATGCATCTTATGGATTAATCATTACAAGTGCAACAACGCTACAGTAATATATAGTCAAAATGGTAACACTTTCTTCTTTGACGGAACTTCAGTTTGTTGCAAACTGGCCTCAAGCTATCAGCTAGTATTCGTCATACAGCTGGACAGACTAAAGTACCTTTTTCAAAGACTCGGTATTAACAAGTGACGAAGAAGCTTTTAAATTGCAACTAGCCAACCACGTAAATTAAAAATCATACTTTCATCACTACCCATCAAACCATGCTGAGCTTATTTGAGTGCAAGTACTTCAGAAACTTTTAAAGTCCAAGAATAAAATAAACGTATATAAAGCACGTTTTTCTAGCGTTTTATTTGTCCAACTTACTTAAAACCACTGCCCGAGACGATGAGAAATACTTGCTTTAATGATCTGGTTATACTCAATGGGATGTGAATTCCAGGATTCTAAGCGTACTGCCTTTGATTTTGACTACCTCTGCTGTTTTTCTCGATCAAGTCTCTCAATGGGACAGAAATATGTCAACGAATTTATAACACTAAAATCAGAAGTTAGATTCCTCTCGGTTAACACAGCCAGATTTGGCTTTGTATAGCAAAATACACACCCACATTCTCTATGAAAATAGGTCAACACGCACATGTATTTAACAGTATCGAGGTCTGGGATGTGTAGAGGCCACATTAAACGTACTTTTGACTGCTGCACATTTCAAAGATAATATTTTAATGTGTTCATTGTAAGTTTCAGTTATCATGCAGAAAAATAAAAATTTCCCCCATGAATTCCGTCCAGAAGGATCATCAGGATGGATCAGTATTTGTTTCTATCGGGTAGAATCCAGGATTCCAGTTGTAATTAAACAGCTCAATTACTTGGATGGTATTTTCACCATGTTAAACTGTAGATGGCAAGCACTTTTAATTAAATCTTCCACCATTTCTTCGATAAATACGCTTACATGTATTGGTTCAAAAAATCTCACCTTCTATTTCATCTGAATATCGTATTTTTCTTCACATACAGGTTGTATAATGTCTGTGAGTTTTCGAAATTTAATTTTCTTATACTTTATTATGTTTCCCGTTCAAAAAACTTTGTTCGTAGAATAATGTACCCTTCCAACCTTTCTTGACGCAAGTTCATGCATTGAATGAGGATCAACTTTAACTTCAGGGTTTCTTGAATGTTTACAGTAAAGCATCTGCTAAATGTGTAGCTGTCAACGAGTGAGGTAAGCTTCAGATACTTAACACTGGATCTAGAAAGCTTGGATGTTCTTTTGGACCTGCTACCGTCGTCAGCAGTACCTATTTCATTATTTCTTTTGGTTATTTTTAATCCCAGTTTTTGAACAGCGTTTTTGCAGGAACGTTACTCCAACTGTAGTTATCTTTGAATAAAGTCACTGTTCGATACCTTTACTTCATCATAATTTGTGCATCTTGGTGCTATATTGCGTCATTGAAAGTAAAAAAATCACAAAAACTAAACAGCATTTCATGATATTTTTCAAATATATTTACTTAACTAAAAATTAAGATCAGAAAGGGTTAAATTAGAAAAGTAACAAAATTATATTTGTTATAATTGCGTTATAAAACGTCTGAACCAGTTTGTTGTTGTTGTTTTTTTTAAACAGCAAAGCTGAGGAAAAGTTTCTCATAAAGTTTTATTTTCTCGCATACTTAATGGCACCATCATTTTGAAACGAACTAACCATTATATAAAATTAATATGTCGTTACATATATGTGCATATACCCCACTTACAATACAGCATCTTTTTAAAAAAAGAATATAAATAAACCATATTTGTTTGGAAAAATAGTTTTCACGAAAGTATTTTAAAAATTGATATAAAAACGTGCATATTATGTAAATTGTTTTCACTATTGTATCTCAGAATATAATTGTGAATAACTTACTCTTTTACTTTATCGCCTCTAATTTTGTAATGCGTAACGGAGAAAAAGTAAAATACATGTTGTTATCTACTCGTATGTTATTTTTAACTCGTGTTCTAAAGGCTTTGATATTCGAGATAACAACTATATCTAAGCATAGCTGCAAGACAGCAGAACAGTATTACACGCTATAAAACGATCAAGGGTAAAAAATAAAATAAGTTTTTTGTGAAGCTCTGTTCCATTTGAAATTATATAATGATAAGCTTCTAACAAACGTTGGGAAAACTAGTTACACGGTATTGAAACAAACTGTGGATTACAATCATAGAACAAATAACAGTGTTGAAAAAACACTGGGGAAACTAGTAGCAACAAACTCCTCTCTTACCTGCTTGAAAAATAATAAAGGTTTTGTAATTGAGATTAATTTTATATTTTAAACTTTTCTACAATGAACAGACAGACTGACTGGCGAATACACAGATATATTCTAAAAAAAAACAAAGTGCGTGTATGTGTTTTTCTTATAGAAAAGCCACATCGGACTATCTGCTTTGTCCAACGAGATGTATCGAATGCCTCATTTTATCGTTGTAAATTCGAAAACTTTCCCCTGTCCCAGTAGGGGAATGGATAAACAGACTATTATTTATGTGATTATAACATATCACTAGGTTAACCTGCCCTCGTCTGGTATATGAACTTCGTTTAATTATCTATTTATATGTATAGATTGATGAAATGTGAGAATTAGGACAGTTATATACATTCGATAGAAATTACAACGGATCTCACAACAATATTAACAATATTATAAACAAAATGAAACAACTCAAAACAGAACGGGCAATGAAATATTTCGATTTGAACCGAAACATGTAAGTGTATCAATTATATACGAGTACCAGTTTTTAACACGTATGCTACGAATTGTTAGCATATTGAAAAGCTGTCCAAAAAAGCGCCATCTAATGATACAAATATTAAACTGATTATACAAAATGTTATGTATAATATTTTTAGTTGAAATAAAAATCACTGATAAAGCTCCATGTAATTTTTTTGCAGAAACTTACTTTGTGAAAGCTAAGATTTGGTTTGCCTGGCAACACACATACTGTCATATACAGAAGTTAGAACTTTCTCACAAACGAATAACTTGTACTAAATTAAAATCGTATTTTAATGTTCGATTTCACATTTATGGTTCTTTGTTTAATCTATTTGTGAACTATACATATTAGCTAATCAGGAAAAGAATTAAATAAAATAAATTACAGTAATATTACTTTACGTAATTAAACGCTGTATTTTCCTTTAAATAAATATAAAAATCTGTCTTAATAAATGTGTTTCTTTCACTCTTATTAGATGATATTATTTTGCAATTTTCCATCCTTTGGCCAACATCAAGCAATGACAGATGAATAATTCTACCATTATTTTTCTAGGAAAGCACATTACGCTAAGATTCTTGTATATACACAACATAACGATTTGTAAACGTAATTTGATAATTTAATACATACGACATGTTTCGACAGATCATTGGTGTATCATCTTCACAATTGAAGAAAACAGGCCAAGGATCTGCTGAAGCATGATTTTGTTCTATATGCCACTTTTAGCTTGAAAACTGTTTTATACAACAGTTCAGAATTTTACAAAGCAAGAGATAATAATAATAATAATAATAATAATAATATATATGTATATACAATGTATTATCAAACTATAATTTTTATTATATCAACAGTCACATTCCATAATGTTAATTTTTGGGGGTTTTGTATCTCTGTTATACAGCAGGAATCACATTCCACTGCTTAACTTCTTTTAATTGAGTTCTTCAGCTGCGTACTAGAATAGTATTTCGAATTGTTTAACTTACTTTAAGGCCCGGCATGGCCAGGTGGTTAAAGCACTCAACTTCTAATCTGAGGGTGGTGGGCTCAAATGCCCGTCGCACCCAAACATGCTCTCCCTTTCAGCCGTGAAGGCGTTATAATGTGACCGTCAATCCCACTATTCGTTGGTAAAAGAGTAGCCCAAGAGTTGGCGGGGGGAGGGTGATAACTAGTGTCTTCCCTCTAGTCTTACACTGCTATATTAGGGACGGTTAGCGCAGATAACCCTCATGTAGCTTTGCGTGAAATCCCAAACAATCCAAACTTACTTTAATTGGTAACATGTTACAAGATAAAACAGCCCAAAAAGCTATATTAAAATAGTTTCAAGATCAAACAGTCCAAAAGGGCTACTTATAATATGCTATACAAAATTAGATTATAGCATAATGAAAATTAAGACAAGGAACGGGAACACAATGAAAGTTAATAGCAGCTTTCCAACACTATAATTATATTAGAGAGCAGATCTCAGCCTGAATGTGTTTTTGTTATAGTTATTCTGATATTCTCGTTGTTTACGTATAGCTATAACGTTAAAATGTTGCTCGCCGATAGGGACGTTTCGTTTAGAAACTACAGTTATATGTAAAATGTTACTTTCAGTGGTGAAAAGCTATTTTAATTTTTTATAATGAACATTGTTGTTAATGGACAGTAGCAGTGTACATTTTACTCTTAATAAATGCATTTTCTAGATAGTTCTTTATTTTTTTATTTGGCACAATTATTTTATAACTGTATTAAACTATGCTAATTGAATAATGTAATTTAACTGAGTTGAATATTATCATTTAATATGTGTTTTGTACTAAATTTCGATACAAAAAATTATGAACCTGTCTTGATGACCTTTCAGAATATGAAAATATTATTAACATATAATTCATTGCTATTTTATAATATTAGATTATTTATGGATGTTTTCAATTAAGATATTTATTTTGGAATTTTCTTTAGCTTCAAACTGCTATATTTCTCCACAACCATTGTACTTCGTGCCACCTTGAACTTATATTTCAATTAAATATTTTATGTAAATAATATATGATTCACTAGGTGGCACTACTGAATAAGGCTTGTAAAAATATATTGAACTTTTCATCTGTTGTTCAGCGCGCAGCTACACAACAGGCTGTTTGTGCTCTGCCCACAGCAAACATAGAACCCTGATTTCTAGTATTATAAGCCCTCAAACTTACCATTGATCCACGAGAGGAAGAAAGCAAAAAGTTTTTGTTTTAGTGCAAAGTTAGGAAATACCAAAGTATCAGTATCGAAAATTGTACTTAAAAATAAAGTATTTTATTTAAAGATTTTAAATTTGCAAAACTTCCTATGAACTTGAATTTAAAGACAAATTAAAACTATTGTTTATACATTTAAATACTTTAAACACAAGCATGTGTCGAATATCAATATTATTGATAAATAATGTTTTATAACTTCCAAATGAAAAAAAAACCATTAAATATCTTTTTTATTATAAACAAATCAAAGTGTTAAATTATACAAAGCGTGGGCGTGATGAATAATGGTTAGTGTGCTTGGTAGCTAAACATTTTCGTTTGTAATATACCGTTGAATATGTTTCATACTTTCAACTCTGCAAAGCGTTAGAGTCGTCTATGAAAAACACTCCTGCTATTTAGTTGAGAATAGACATGTTGGTGATGTGAGCAAAGGATACTGCTAGGCGACTAATATCCCGTATATAGTAAAAGGTGCCGTCCAAACTGCAACTAATCCCATTCTGTAAGGCTTAAAAAGGTCCATGTCTGTCTGTCTTTGCCACAGGGTTAAGAAATTAAAATCAAACTAGGCGTAAGGTCATTACATCTATCCAAGGTTCGAAGTGCTGTATGTAACATCAAGCACTTTATTCGGTTTCTGCTGTGCCGAATTCCATCATGTGTTGGTAAGCGTAGTAAAATTCTTTTCAGTCCTCCACATAGTTTTATTCTATTGGCCGACAATGCATTCTTTGTGGTTTATACTCATGCGATGACTGTTTATTCTTTATCTACTCGTGGAAACAAGATTGTTGCGTGCTGATTCGTGTTGTTGTTGAACATTTGTAATTTTCGTTTCCTCATGATCGGATTGCAACAGTAGTTACATTTTTCAACAATTGCTATGTGTAATTTTTTCATTCCATAAAATGTTCTCAGTTCGTTGAAGTCGTTGCGTTACAGGATGAACCAGCCTAATTGTCACTTTATCATCGTTAAATCGCTGAAATTGTTCATCTAGTTTTCCTTTAAACCATGTGAAAATATGTTACGAAGTATGAATTATTAACATTTCTTTTATATTTTTTTTTCAAAATAATTCATTCACAACTTACACATAGCTTAATCTCGCAACAGAATAAATAATAGATAAAGTTTCATATATAAATGTTTTTGTTGACATTCAGTGCTATAACTGTGTGTATTTCAAATTAAGCACAAGGATACACAATGGGCTATCTGTGCTTTGCTCACCACGGTAGCCACTGGGGGTGCAGTGGTATAAGTAAATAACTTTATTTCAAAAACATATGGTTTTAGTTGTCTGTTTTTGAATTTTGCTCAAAGTTACACGAGGACTATCTATACTAGCCGTCCCAAATTTAGAAGTGTAAGACCAGAGGGAAGACAGGTAGTCATCACTACCCACCGCCAGCTCTTGAGCTGTTTTTTACCAACGAATAGTGGGATTGACCGTAATATATAATGCCCCCACAGTAGAAAGGGTAAATATATGTTTGCTCTGACAAGGATTTCAACCGCGACCCTCAGATTACGAATCGAGCGCCCTGAAACAAATGGTAATTAATTCGTTATTGCTACTACCTTTTAATTAGTTATTTGATATGTCAGTGACTTTCTTGTGTAGCTTATAAAGCGTCATGAACAGTTTACACATGATCTTGTGAAGTGTATCTACCAAGTTTTACAATACGATCTTATTTTGTACCCCATTGGCACAGCGATACGTCTGCGGACTTACACTGCTAGAAACCGGGCTTTAACACCTGTGGTAGGCAGAGAGCGCAGACTGCCCATTATGTAGCTTTCTGCCGAATATGATTTAATGACTAGTGTACTAAGACTGTAAGTTCGAAAATTTATAGTTCGTAGCATGTTGCCCCAAAAATATTCTCTGCACTTTGGGGTCTTTGTTATGCTTACGAGTGACGGCCAGATATTAGTTGACGGTGTATGTTAGTCACCTTCCCTCTCTTAGTCCAAAACAGGAGAACATTAACAAGCCATTACTGAGGCATAAGTAACGAATAAGTATATAAACAAATGGTGGTACTCCATTAGGAACGAACTCAATTTCAAATATACCCAACCTGTATTCATTTTTTTCCATGAAATTTTTTTATGAAACAGACCTTAAATCTCAATTTGCACATTTACACTTTTCGTTACACAGATTATCTCATATAATATGAAATTTTCAACATTGGGTCCTCTGTGCCACAAAGTATGATGGGTTCTCCTTGTCGTTGCAATTATTATAATAAAAATCAGATTTGTTTTATAACTGAATTATTGACTTACATTTAATTTTAAGCTTTTACTTTACTTTTGTTGGATTACTTTCACCTCACACCAAACATGCTCGCCCTTTCAGCCGTTATAATGTGACGGTCAATCCCACTATTCATCGGTAAAAGAGTAGTCCAAGAGTTGGAAGTGGGTGGTCATGACTAGCTGCCTTCCCTTTAGTCTTACACTATTAAATTAGGGACGGCTAGCGCAGATAGTCCTCGTGTAGCTTTGCGCGAAATTAAAACAAACAAACAAACTTTCACATCTTCCATTCTCAATGTTGCTGCTTTTTTACCTTCGCTCAGATAAGAAAATACATCCATGAAGACGTTCTTTTATCATCACAGTAAAAAAAAAAGTTTTGAAATTATCAGGGGACCCGTGAAGTACAACGTCTAAAAATAAGTAACAAAAAGGAATGTTTATGTGTTATGAAGATGTATCTGGTTTGTTGTTATTTGTTTATTTCATTGAAAACAGCTTTATAAATTACATTTTTTGCTTAATATCTTCGTATCAAGAAGCATATATCATGTTACCTTGTGTTGTTATTGTTGTTTTGAATTAAGGACAAAGCTACACAATGGGCTATCTGTGTTCTGCCCACCACGGGTATCGAAACCCAGTTTTTAGCGTTGAAAGTTCACAGACATACCGCTGAGCCACTGGGGGCGTTACCTTGTGTACAACAAGTATACCTAGTAGGCATTTAACATCCTGAAAAAAAACACAACAAAAGGACATGTGCAGTTCATTTTCTTGTACAACTAGAATTGGAGCCCTGTATTAAAATATTTATGTACTGAAATTCTATATATCTTATTATATTATTGTTCAACCTCTCATTTTCAAATATATTAAGTAAAAAAACAAACAAACAAGTGCGAACAGTTTGAGTTTCTTCAAAGAAATAACTGAAAGTCATTAAAGTTCAAAAAAGACTTTTTGGCCCCAGTGGTACAGCGTTATGTCTGGCGGGCTTACAATGTTAGAAACAGGTATCAAAATCCGGTTTATAGCCTTGTAAGTCCGCAAACATACTTCGAGGCTGATGATTGTTGTCTTAACTCAAAACGTTCTTTGATACCAAACTTACAAAAAAGCGATGAATCCGATGGAAGTTAAATTTAATGGATATATCTTTTCAAAGAATTAATTGGAAATTTATCCTAAAGTTCTTGTTTTTACAAATAAAGAGAATGTTTTAAGAACTTTATTACGTGTCTCAGAATCTATAAGTATCAACCAAGCGATGGATATATTTAAATGTGATTGGATAAGAATATGTTGTTTGTTTGTTTTTTTAAATTAAGGGATATTCTCTTAATATTGGTAGTTACTGTTCAAAAACCTTTTTTATTAACAAATTTTGACAGATTGTAAAGAACAATTATCTCACTGTTTGTTGATTATTTTATACTCTAAACCTTACCAAATCATTAGCACGTGCTTTATCAGAAATGGAAATAGATACAATGTAAAACCTTCTTTGTTAGCTTTGGTTAAACCTAACAAGATTTGAGATTCATTGAATCATAAAAACAATTTCCCAGATACGTTTGATATCCACTGTATATTTCGATAAGATTGTTTAGAATGATTATTTTCACGTTGGAAAGACTACGACGAAATTGGATGTTCGGTTTTAGGAAAACACGCGCAGAGGTTTATTGAACTGTCATGATGAACATTGACGAAGCTCAAGTGTTAACACACGAATTGTTTGTAATACAAAACTACACAACGAGCTACCCGTGCTGTGCCCAAACACGGCGTCAAAACTTAGTTTTTAGCGTTGTGAGCCTTCGGACTTACCGTTAAATCATCACATGAATGAAATTAACTGAATAGAAAGAAAAAATAATGATTTTGTATTTAAAGAAACGTAACACATCTATTAAGTTACATCTAGGAATATCAATTAATCTGTTTAATACACGAATGCACGCTGTATTGATTGGTTGGGACAAAAGCTGCTTCAGTTTAAAGTCGTCTGATGACGTTATGACCCATCCAGTAAAATGCCACTTGCAATGATTCCTTAGCATTAGACCCTTAACGAGTACATTTCAAGCAACTCAATGTTGTTGTTTTTCTTTTTTTCATTTAAAATTAAGACAACAGTACAAATATGTTGATTTTGACATTTATTTATAGGAACAATATACTACTTAAAAGCTGAGAGGATATCTTGGATAACGAACGTTCACAATGGATGAATTACTCTTAGAGCAGACGTTAAAAGATGAGTATTTTATTGCCCAACGTTGTAATTTATATCGTAATAAACTTCTACGAAAAACAATGAAATCAATCGCAGACCATACACATTGAAACGTTTTTCACAAAACGTCAGCTGTGCGTAGGTATCGACTGTCAACACCAACAAGAATAAAGACAAAAACTTCCATTGGAGTTGCATCAGGGCTGAATGGGATTGCAATATATCAGTTTTCCCAACTATCTATCGAAGTAAAGCTAGACATTAAAATTGATGTTTAACTGGAAGCTTGTGAACTCACAGTTTGCGATCCTTTATTAGATCGTTATTTTTCACCTTATTACCAGTATTTGAAATTTCTTCATCATAATGGCTTTGGAAGATGAAGGAATTTCTTTCCTAAGTACATCCTTCACTTAGCAGACGAAAGAACTTCTTGGGACTGACTTAGGATGTAGTATCAGAACTCTTCTCTGTCTTTAGGTCTCTGTTGTGCGAGTCTGTCCGTGACCATGGAAAACACAGAAGAAGATTCTTAGAATACAAATGTTGTCTCATTTGAACCTATGTCGTCTCACAACTTTATTATACAAACATTCTTCGTCAGAAATGGGTAAGACACATTTCACCAGACATACACTATCCGTGGCAGCATTATATACTGTCAAATGGTCGATGACACAACTTATACGTGCGACAACAGGTACTATAATCAGATCATTCTTATAAGAAAATGAGCTAATCCTCTATACATAAATACAAATTGGATAAGACAATGATATACGTAACAAACATTCACTTTAAACTCATTATTACTATAGTAGTTAAAACAATTGTTTGCCAACATGATCGTATTGGTAAATTTATGTAGAGAAAAAACGATAAATAGTTTATAATAAATGTTGATTCTACTACACATTTGCGGAAAAAAGGTAAAGTTGACAACTGGATGGTCAAAAACTGCCCCGTCAGTCTGTATTTGTGCTTGAAACCATAACCCATAACACTAGCCAGTCAGTCTGTACTTGTGTTTGAAACCATAACACATAACACTAGCCAGTCAGTCTGTACTTGTGTTTGAAACCATAACACATAACACTGCAATGTAGTTGTACCTGATGCTGTTGTTTTGCAGTCATTCTGACGTTTAAAGAGTTATTCTTTATCAAAATTTACTAACTTTAAGCATATGACAGTATTGTGGATACTTTCTGTGTTTACTATATCACCAGAATGTACTTAGTGATTGAATATTTAAAAAGAGGCTTTGAGAAAAGAGATGACAGGATATTTTTAATGTTTCAACAAAAGTATGTACATTACATTCCATTATAGCATTAGATTACGAGTATGCTGGGATCAAAGTTTATTATTTTTTAACTCTATTTTTGCTACTCAAGAAATATATATTTATACAAATTATAAAAGCTATAAAACTTCGTTATGTACTTCAGAAGGAAAAACTGAACATTTACATTGCTAATAACTTATTTTACGTGAAACGTTAACATTTGGTCCGCATCGTTTAGTTATTTACGATGTTTATGGCATAGCGACATTGCCAAGTTACGAGTAAGTTGAATTAACTTCCTTTAAAATCGTGAACAAACTGTAAATCTCGAAAAAGAGTCATGTAATATTTACAGCTTTAAGTATTACTAGTACCTACTTCACTCAAACATTAGTATGATAAGATCTATCTATAGAAAGCTACGAAATATTGAAAGTTTCACAAAATTGACAGGAATGTAATAAACTTGTTTCTTTTATATTTGAAACATTATGTTAAATTTATAAACAATCTCTCACGCGTAAACCATACATATCGTAGCACCTAATTATTGTTCACAGTGGTGAATTCATGGGGAGTACAGGGGGAAGTTCCCCTACGCAAAAACATCTCCCCTTGAAGTGCAGTTATTTTCCATTTTGTCGAATTTATTTTTATTTTTATTCATTTCCCAGAGCCCCCCAGTGGCACAGTGGTATGTCTGCGGACTTACACACTAAAAACCGGGTTTCGATACCCGTGTTGGGCAGAGCACAGATAGCCCATTGAGTAGCTTTGTGCTTAATTCTAAACAAACAAACAAACAAACATTTCCCAGATCAACATCCTCCTGGTGGTAAGGTATAGATTCATCACTGATCATATACTCTCACAAGGCTGAAAACCTTCTAAGAAATGCACTACATAGTTTATCTATAATTTACCGTTTATATCGAAAAGATACCAAATACTTTATACTTTTCCCGTCTCACATCTTTTGCAATATAATTTCGGCTTTTCATGTGAAGGTTGCTTGGAACGCAGTTGAAGATCTCCATTTACTTTTCTCATTTTGTTTACACAAAAAAGAAATATATTGTGTTTCATAATTGATAAAATTTTCTTGGGATGAGCAAAAAGTAAGTTCTAGAACTAACAACCGAGATAACTTGACAGAAGAACTTCAACTTTTCTTGGCAAACATTTATTCGAAATACCGCAACTTTTTGTTGTTGTTTTCTACAAAATATACAATGACGTTATTTTTCGTAATTATCTTTAGCTTGTGAATAATATTATCATCCTTTCATAGACGTTTACAAAATAGTATTAAAGTTTTGTAATTATGCTCATCCGTCAAATACTTGTGCAATCATTAGCAGTCCTTGTTTTCGTTTCCATACTACAATACATATTCTAGGGTAGTTTCTTGTATCCGTAGTTTGTAATGGGCCTGGCATGGCCTAGCGCGTTAAGGCGTGCGCTTTGTAATCTGAGGATCGCGGTTTCGCGCCCGAGTCAAGCCAAACATGCTCGCCCTCCCAGCCGTGGGGACGTTATAATGTTTTGATCAATCCCACTTTTCGTTGGTAAAAGAGTAGCCCAAGAGTTGGCGGTGGGTGGTGATGACTAGCTGCCTTCCCTCTAGTCTTACACTGTTAAATTAGGGACAGCTAGCACAGATAGCCCTCGAGTAGCTTTGTGCGAAATTCCAAAAACAAACAAACAAAAAACAGTTTATGATGAATTTTTTACAGTACTTTTGTAAAATATCACATTTATTTACTGTTTACGGACGCCTGTCGATATGTTTTTCAGGTACTTTACATTGCTTTAACTTAAACCCTCGTCAGAACACACATACCCTCACGCCAAAATCTCACATGAGAACACACTTGTCTTTCAGTTTTTGTTTCTTGAACTGAGAACGAGTTTTCTTGGTGTCCAAATGAAGACTCATTGCCCTTCTCTTCTCCATGTTCAATAGTTCCTGGAAAAGTTCCTTCACCTTGTAATTGGTTTTTGCTGATGTCTCCAGGAATCCACACCCCCAGAGACGAGCCTGATTCTGCCCGAAATGGCTATCTACCTCCCTACTTTCGTTCTCGTCACATTTGTTGCCTATTAGCATTAGAGGGATCCCTTCCATATCACCTTTGACCTCTTTGATAACGTCAAATATAGCTTTCAGTTCTTCCAGACTTTGTTTGCTTGTTACAGAGTACACCATAATAAAAGCATGACCTTTCGAGATATTGAGACGTTGCATAGCCGGAAACTGGTGGCTCCCAGTAGTGTCGGTTATCTGAAGTGTGCATATGTTTTTATTGCAGCTAATCACCTGAAAATGAAAAAGACCTGAAGTAAGTGCTAATAATTAATAAATATATGTATTATTTACAAGGAAAAGTTGCTAAACAGAAATATACTTCGTTAACAGAACCATTTCTCTTCACGATCACACTCAGAATTCATTCTCCACGGTTATAGTATGAAACAAATAATAAATTGACAATACCAAAAATAAACTAGCTACAATATATGCTTCTTTTTTTTTACATTGGAAGCGCTGAAGTTCCTATGAATGAAACCTAATTATCAAATTAAGATTCTAGTTAGAGAATACAGCTCCTTCTTCAGATCGACTTTGTGCGCATGCCTTAACATGAACACTTTTTAAACAATCAACCCAAGATTTTGTAACGACGAGAAATGTCGTGTCTCTTAATTCAGTCGCACAGTAATAAGCTAGGATACTTATCACGATGGCAAAAGTCCTTTAAACTGAATCTGTGGACTGAACATCTCTTAATATTTTAACTCTTCCATTACTGACCTGTTTTTAAACCCATTTGAAGTGCTTAAAAGGAGTGCGCACGTAATTTTGTGATTGAACAACATGCACGTTCAGTATTTACTACTTTCATTAACAAATAATGCTTTTGTGACTTTCTAACGGTCCCTGATTTCATGCCAAGTAATCAATATTGATGCAAAGTATCTTTAAGGTAATAACGTTCGTAAGAGCTTTATATTTTAATTGTTAAAAATTATTTGTATTTTTCTTTGTCCTGCTAATTCATTCCAAAGTTTTAAGTCCGCAGCATACCGCTGTGCCACTGGGGAAGGGGGCATGTATTCCTGTATAAAAATACTCAACTAGGAAGTTAAATAAATATATTTCTAGGTAGAATAAATGGCAAACATAAATAAAAGTGAAAGCTACAACTTCAGTAATTGAACATAAATACATAACCATGTTACGTGTTTAATGTTGTTGTAATCCAATTAAGCAGTTTGACAGAGACTAAATCAATAGGGTCGTGAGGTGTTGCTTAGCTCTGAATAAATAAATATTAGAACACCGTGCACAGTTATACTACATGACCACTGTTAAGCTATTTATCTGTAAATAAACAAACATACTTGTTTATAATAAGCCATCTAAATGATTTTAAATCAGCACAGTGCTAATCCGAAACAATGTAACAGGCTATTCTAATGTTACAAATAAATGATTTTATAGCACCAAAATCACTCGACGTTTCGTTTTAAAACTTCATGAGCATTCACTAAAACAGAAACCAAAACTTACAATACATAGTATATGTTTTAGTAAACGCTCCTGAAGAAACTGTAAATACGTAACAGTATAATTCAGTGTAAATGTGGTCATTCTGTAAGGTTAGCATTTATGTTAATGGTCAGTTAGACACATTTTGATTGTTTAGTTACTGAATTATAACGATGTCCTTTCAAAAACACTTTAATATCACACTAAGTAAACTATCCAGCTTTGTCTATATTAACATAGTTGCAATCAAATATGCTATCTAACTGTCGTAATGAACACTGTTGTAACGCCATAAACTATCCAAGTTTAACACATTGATGCATGCAATTCAATTAATATATTAAACTAATACGTGTCCAAGAAATATTTTAATTAGCTGCAGTATTACGATATTATTGTAGTGTTTAGTTCCAGCCAATGTAGTAATACTCATAAAATGGTAGAAATAAAGTTCAAACTCTTCTATTACTAAACATGAACCAAAAACAGTAATATTACTTTGATAATGTTGGATAATAGGGTAAGAGAAACAGAAACTAATAAATAATTACATACCATTACTGTCTCCATTTTATTGAAAGCCAAATAAGCAGTTAGATCAGAAATTAGGAGAAAACACTGAAAGAACCATCAGAGGGTTGGCTTGTTGTTGTTTTATTACTTTTGCGCATCATAGAAAGGTTATGATATATTTGTTAGATTTTTTCGTTGTTTACTAGGCGTCGCTTCAGAGTGTCTAGACCTACAATGTTTAATCGATACACGTGTCATGAAAAGCCCATCATTTTGTATCAACAATGCAATGCTACCAGTGTTAACATCGACATGAAATTGAATTAACTTCCGAAACGACGATCTATTATATAGATATGAGGACATAAATAAAAATGATTAATATTTTCGTTCTAATAACTAAAATTTACTGCGTTAGAAGAAGGCTTTATGGGCTATTTTCTTCTTTCTCGATTCTGCCAAGTTAACTTAAGTTTCCATGGAAACTGCTTATACGTATCTGTCCCTTTGGAATCGATACGTGACGAGTATTACGAATCTCATTTGACCAAATTAAGAGTGCAAAGCGTACGTTTAGGTCACGTTACAAACACTGCTTGTGAGAGTTCACTCACGTACGCAGTGCAGGAGAGGGAGTTAGGCTGAGCCCCTGTAATTTTTTGATATAAGATAATACTGCCACCAAGTTCTTGTCCATATGAACGTTATGCTTTCCGCCGGTTGAATAACTGCCCGAAGTGTACACAAACCGAAGAAAGACGGAGGGGATTTTGCTTTGATATAGAATCATAATGACACTTCTATCTACATTTAAACCGTACATAAGTTATTTAAGGAAAATTAACTCAGAACGATGGAGTACTTGTTATTTCAGTGGTCCATGCACGTACGTATACGATAAACAATGGCTGAAATAGCTAATGCGCTATTGTTGTACAGAGTTATTTAAATTAATAACTACTCTTCATGTAGATAGTACAGTATTTTAATATAATGAAACATACAAATTTATGTTAATTTAAGTCTAGTTATTTATACTGTGATACAATATGTTAATTTCAGTCTAGTTATCCATATTGTGATACAATATGTTAATTTAAGTCTAGTTATCCATGCTGTGATACAATATGTTAATTTAAGTCTAGTTATCCATACTGTGATACAATATGTTAATTTAAGTCTAGTTATCCACAATGTGATACAACAGAATGATGGTTTGTTGATTTTTCATTGAATGTTTGTGGATTTTATGTGAACAGTCAGTCAACTGTTTAAAACAATATTTCACAGCACCTATTTTCCTTACACATTTACTGAAGGAGGCATGCCCTTTGATCCCCCGAGCATGCTCTTGGTACTAATTGTGCTTAAAACAATCTATGATGGTTATTGGGATTCGGTCCAATACCGCATTATCCTATTGGCATAAGATTAAGTTTTAAGTTTAATCAGAAACAACATGTTTCTGGTCGTGCACATATCTGTTACGAAAATAATTTGTTTCCAGTATATAATATTTCCTTGAACGTGTTATTTCACTCGAATTACAATTAAAATATTATTTTTGTATTATACTCTATATGACAATAATGTCGTGCACAAAATTCTATACAACCAATCTCTGAAGAAAAAAAATTGAACACACAAAATTAAACCATTACTTCATGAAACTTAGCACTAACTAGGTCTTCTATTTTACACTAAAACTCTGTTTGTTTGTTTGTTTGTTTTGGAATTTCGCACAAAGCTACTCGAGGGCTATCTGTGCTAGCCGTCCCTAATTTTGCAGTGTAAGACTAGAGGGAAGGCAGCTAGTCATCACCACCCACCGCCAACTCTTGGGCTACTCTTTTATTAACGAATAGTGGGATTGACCGTCACATTATACGCCCCCACGGCTGGGAGGGCGAGCATGTTTTAGCGCGACTCGGGCGCGAACCCGCGACCCTCGAATTACGAGCGCACGCCTTAACGCGCTCGGCCATGCCAGGCCTCTAAAACTCTGACCTATTAAAATATCCTCAGCAGTCGTAGTAATTAAACCTATTTGTCTTGAAATGTTAGCACGTGCTTAGGATTTTATTTTCCTTTTATCAGCCACAATATTATCATTTCTTGTTCTATGCAAAACCCTTATGCGAGTAAAACCTTCAAAGTGTAAAAACGCAAATTATTTTTGTTTTTTGTTTATTTCGTGCAAAGCTACACGAGGGCTATCTGTGCTAGCTGTCCCTAATTTAGCAGTGTAAAACTAGAAGGAAGGCAGCTAGTCATCAACACCCACCGCCCACTCTTGAGCTACGTTTTACCAACAAAGAGTGGGATTGATATTCACATTATAATGCCCCCACTTACACTACTAAATTACCAACGACTCTTGCAGATAACCCTCGTGTAGCTTTGCTCGAAATTCAAAAGAAACAAACAAATAAACCTTCCTCTTGTCAGTCAACTCTAAACTAATGAGAGACAGATAGCCAAGCGTAGAACTTTTGTACTAAAATCTTAAAATAGAAAAAAAGTCACAAATACACAGAGAAACTTTTGTGCAATCAGTGAGTCAACTGACCAAATAAGGTTTGATATCAGTGATATTTGTATTTAATAGAACACGTTAACGTGTGTATAACTTATGTTTATATCTGCGAGTTGTTCTAAATTATCGTCATAGTGTCTTGAGAGTAAAGAACCCACTACTCCACCACAGAAAACTACGAATATCAATATTAAGTTACAGTGAAGATATTCAACTGAGTTACCAACCCTGAGTTAAAGTAAAAAAAAAATATGTATACACTAAGTCACTGTGAGGAATTTAATCGTTTAGGTGACACTAACAGATAAATTGGGTAATATAACCTATCCTTAAAAAGTGCCGTCACTCACCCAGTGTTTTCAAAATTACTAAAATAAGAAAAACCTTCATTTTCACTCATGGTTCATTATATTTCTGTTAAACGTTACGATCTTTCATACAAATACTATACTTACACAATTTAGTCACTAATTTAAAAAAAAAAAATCACAGGCCCAACATGTACAGGCGGTTAAGGCACTCGACTTGTAATATGAGGGGCGCGGTTTCAAATCCCTATCACACCAAACATACTCACCTTTCAGTCTTGGAGGAGTTATAATATTACGGTCAATCCCACTATTGGTAAAAATAGCCCAAGAGTAGGCGGTGGATGGTGATGGCTAGCTGCCTTCCCACTAGTCTTAGAGTGCAAAATTAGGGACGGCTAGCGCAGATAGCTCTTGTGTAGCTTTGTGCGAAATTCAAAACAAACCAAAAAATCAGTAAATAATGAACAATACATCATCTCATATTAAACTATTATGTGTCCATACAGTTTTGGTGTCAGGTCTTATTTGTTTAATAATTACTTTAACTAATCACTGAAAGTAATTACGAAAATGCTTGCTGTAAAAGAAATCACTACCTTTAATTATCTCCGTTAAACCTAGGATGTGGCTAGTGAGCATTCAGCATGTAATAAATCCGTACATATACATACACACTGTTGGCCAAAATCTTAAGACCAATGAACTTAAAGCAAAAATATGCATCTTGCGTTGTTAGACTCAACCACTTACACTGGTTTACAAAGAAATTGAGCCAAGCACAAAAATAGCTGTTTTAACCTAATTTGGAGGTGCTGAATTCAGATTTGAAATCCGTTTTTACTCATCATCTCTAGTTTTTTAGATATGTATACGGTACATTTTGTACACATACTGCACATAAAGGCGTATATGCATTCAGGGTTAATTTCTAATATTGTGTGACTTATGTCTTCTTTTTCAGTTATTACGCAATAAATGTAAGTTATAGCATTACATTATATATATATATATATAGCTATATATCAAGACGGATCACCAGTTTCAGGAATCGGAACAAAGACCTTGCTTCATTTTTCGACATGGAAAACAAGTTGTGCTACTGCACAAATGTACCTGGCTTGTTCACTCTCCTTGGTTTGCCACATAATCCTTCAGACTGGCGTCTTTTCATAGACTCTTCCAAGCGAAGTCTCGAGGCTGTGCTTCTGCACAACGGGAATAAATATCCCAGCATTCCCACTGCACACTCTGTCCATCTAAAGGAGTCCTATGACAATATGGAGCTTCTTTTAGAAGCTGTTAAGTACAACCAGTACCAGTGGAGTCTGTGTGGGTACCTCAAGGTCATTGGTCTTCTTATGGGTATGCAAGCGGGCTTCACAAAGTACTGTTGCTTTCTCTGTCTCTGGGATAGTCGAGCTGTATCCCAGCATTACAAGCAGAAAGAGTCTAGAAGCACTTTCGTTCCTGGCGAACACAGCGTCAAGGAGAATCCTCTGGTTGACATGAAGAAGGTGCTTCTTCCTCCTCTTCACATCAAGCTTGGTTTGATGAAGAATTTTGTGAAGGCCATGGACAAAAATGGTGCTGCTATCCAACACTTGTCTACTGTGTTCCCAGGTCTCAGTGCTGCTAAGCTCAAAGAGGGCATCTTTGTCGGACCTCAAATCCGAGAAGTGCTGAAGGATACTGATTTTGAGGAGCTTCTTACCTTAAAGGAACGAACTGAGAGCATGGGAAGCATTTAAGTCAGTCTGTAGTGGCTTCCTTGGTAACACACGTGTACCAAATTACCAAGCCTGTATTGAGAAGTTGCTAAAGACTTATGAGGATATGGGATGCCGAATGTCACTCAAAATTCATTTTCTCCATTCCCACTTCAACTTCTTCCTTCCAAACCTTGGAGCAGTGAGCGATGAGCACGGAGAAAGATTCCACCAAGACATTACGAAGATGGATAGCAACTACCAAGGCAAGTGGAACCCCAGCATCATGGGAGACTTCTGCTGGATGCTCGTGCGTGACATCCCGGAGGTAAAATACACCAGATCATCTAAGAAAACACACTTCTAACTGTTTGCGGTACTATGAATTGTGTACACTGTGTCATCCAAGTATATTTATTCCGTCAATGTTCTTTATCTATCCTGTTTTATCTGTAATAAGCTGCTGCAACTGTTGAAATAAGCACGTATATACTCTGTATATACTAAAATGAGACTATTTAAAAGCCAGAAAACTAGAGATGATAGAGCAAAACTGTTTATAAATTTGAATTCAGCACACCCAAATTAGTAAAAAAACACCTATTCACATTCTTGCCTCAGACAAAAAATATTTTTTGTAAACCAGTGTTATTTGAGTAGAGTTTCGAAAGATGAATATAAGAAAAGGGAAAATAAAAATAAAAAAACTTTTTAGCATTTAATAAGGAAAATGTAATCACTACGAAATTAGCCTAAATACTAGCTGGTCAAAAGTTTATGACCATACCAAAAAGAAGTCCTAAACAGGGTAAGAGATGCTTAACAAGAGTTCTCGGTAGTGAGTTGCACGACCGTCATTGTGAATTTTGCAAACATTCGCTGTGGCATGGTGTTTGCAGAAGACTGGCTGGAATGTTATTCCAAGAGGTGAGGATGGCTTCACGAAGATCATGCACTGTTTGAAATTGACGTCCATTTCTATAGACTTCCCTTGCCATCCACCCCCAAACATTTTCAATGGGGTTAGTTAGGGCGAACACGCTGGGTGATTTAAAAGAATCACGTTATTCGCCATGAAAAAGTCCTTTGTTCTGCGGGCACTGTGGATTGCAGCGTTGACATACTGAAAGATCCAGTCATTTCCACACAAGCAAGGGCCTTCAATCACCTAGGATGCTCTCTCCAACATGCCAATGTAGCCAGCTGCCGTTTAACGCCCCTGTATAACCTGAAGCTCTATTGTTCCATGGAAAGAGAAAGTACCCCAGATCATGATGGAACCTCCTCCACTGTGTCCTGTAGAAAATATTTCCTGGGAGATATTCTTGTCGTTTTAGTAATGTTGGAAGCTATCGGGACCATCCAGGTTAAATTATTTCTCATCGGGAAACAAAGCATTCTTCCAAATTTCTACGTCCTATGTTTGGTATTTCTCAGCAAAGTTTAACTGAGCTGTTTGGTGGTGTGAAAGGAGGCGTGGCCTTTGAAGACGTTTACGGCTTCTAAAGCCTTTCTTTCGTAGATGCCGTCTTATTGTTCTTGAGTTGCATTCCGCCACGTTCAAACTCTGTCAACTTTTTAACCTTTCCCATGTTTTTAACCAATGTAACACGGGAGATGTCAGTGGGAGATATTCACAACGCTTATGCTTGAACACAAATGACTAAATTTCGTTAAGTGTTTACCGATTAACGCTTCGTTTCAGTACAGTCTTAAATTTTTGACCAGCTAGTATTTAGGCTAATTTCATAGTGTTCACATTTTCCCTATTAAATGATAATAATATTTTTTTTTCTTATTTTCGTCTTTCGAAGCTCCACTCAAATGAGTCTAACAATGAAAAATGCATATTTTTTTCTTTATGTTCATTGACCTTAAGATTTTGGCCAGCAGTGTATATATGTATAAACGGGACCTTTCTGTTAAATCCACCCCTATATTTTTCATTCTGTATGTTAGAGTTTTTTTAATAAAATAAAAAACATTTCAACTACACTGAATGCAACAGGCTATCTGAGACACAAGAAACACAAACAAGTCATAGTACAATTAATACTAAATGTACTTCCGCAGCTTTTCCGAACGTTTTCTGTTTCAAGAGCAAACAAAAGCTAAATTAAGAGTAACATATTTCTTATTTTTTGTCTTTTGAAGTTCACATGCCATGCTGTGTTGTAGCCTACAGTGTGCATAATTGTTCTTGTGATTCATTACACGTGGACGTTAAAGTGACGTCACAGTACAAATTGCGATGTTAAGCGTCCCTTATGTGACGTCATTTCAGTATCAACTGATTGACTTCTCCCTCATTTCAGGGGAATAAGCTGTTGCCTACAACAGCTGTTGTTGTTTTATTGTTTTGAATTAAGCACAAAGCTACACAATGGGCTATCTGTGCTCTGCCCACCACGGGTATCGAAACCCGGATTTTAGCGTGTAAGTCCGCAGGCATACCGCTGAGCCACTGGGGGCACCTACAACAGCAATCACTATAGTGTGAAAGTTTTTTCCACGCTGACGAATCAGGATTACTATAAAATATACTTGTCACAACACGTTACTGTTAGGCCTACTATAGTTTTAACGTCATTTTCCTAATTCAGTCTTTTAGGATGTTTTAATATTTAAATCTTGTGTTAGAAATCGTGAAAAATGGAGTTATTTTTACAGGCATAATTTATAACTGATTGATTTGAATTAAGCACAAAGCTGCACATTGGACTATAAGTGTTTTGCCTACTAAAGTTATCATAACCTGGTGTCTATACACAGACATGCCGCTGTGCCACTGGAAGGCTAATTTACAATTAAGTTACTCAACGATGACATAAATCAACAGCAATGATGAATAAAATATAAGAGTTTAAAGGATAGGCACGTACTTCAAACTAAGTTGTAGAAATACTGATTTAACAAGGTCTTGTTCATATATTAACCACAAAAATACGATTGTATTAACAAGTACCAAATAGTGTTAATAAAAGTAAAGCGTATTTCATTCTCGCTGATATAGTGAAACGTGTTCACGATTTATTCATCACGACATATTTTAATAAATATAGACAAAGAAATTTGAATTTAATCGTTTTAGCTATATATACACACGCATAATCACACATAACCCTGTCTAAGAGTAGAATTTCCTTTGCATAATAATAACGAATATTTAATATCTGGTAAATATTAAGTTATCTTACCTGTCGATAGGTGTCTTCAATTGTTGGAATGTAGCTCTCTCTGAACATCCCCTGAACAAACCTTAATACCAACGAACTTTTCCCAACACCTCCTGCACCAAACACGACCACTCGGTAGTCGTTGCTTGGTTCTGGCATTTTATTTCTAAGTAGTTTTAACCCCTGGAATAAGAAGTGTAAAGAATGTTTATTCATTTAAATATATATTTCATAAAACACAAATAAAGCTCTTTTACCTGTCTGTACGTCAGTTATCTAGCTACTTCTTGGTCACTTTATGGGATCCTTTGGAACAAAGGGCATGTTAATAAACGTTTTCCAAGGCGGTTAGGGTGCTTAACACGTAATCAGAAGGTCGAGGGTTCGAAGCCCATAATACTAAAACATCTCGCTATTTCAGCCGTGAAGACGTTATCATGTGGCAGTCAACCCCACCATTCGATGGTGAAAGAATAACTCAAGAGTTGGCTGTGGGTGGTGATGACTAGCTGCCTTCCCTTTAGTCTTAAATTGCTAAATTAGGGAGTGCTAGTTCAGATAACCCTCGTGTAGCTTTGGCCGAAATTAAAAAAACAAACAAAATAAAGATACACAACCCCCACCCCCACAATTTCTAATATTGAGCTTCTATTATCTTTCACGTTAATTAACGTTAACTATGCTCATATGTTTACATGCAAAAAATTATTCACTTTTCCATAATACAACATGCACATAATGTAGGGAAGGGCATACTAAGGTCTTATACATTCCAGACATTTATCACTGTGATAAATGTCCATCACTATTGCAACAACACTTTTCTACTCCAAAAGCAACAATAACAGTGATATGAAGAACCGTTTCTAAGTTATACCCACTTCCTGCTTTGGTCCATGATCTTTCAATTTCGACCCGTAAGACAATTCTGCGGCAAATTACCGTCAATTCATTAATCACGTGAAACACTGTGGAGAAACATCGAAACCTGGGAGTTAAAAGCGGGTAACAGAAAACACTCCCACCGCCACCATTTCTTCCTCCACCTCTTCCTTCAAAGTCTCAAAGTCACCCTGACCATAACACTGTGTACGTCATGTTTTAATTATATACATGACGGCCAGGCAGGATCAGATGGTTAGGACGTTAGACTCATAAACTATAAGCCAAGGATTCGATTTCACCTTACACCAAACATGCTCGCTCTTTCAACTGTATGGGCGTTATAATGTTACGATCAGTCCTACTATTCGTTACTTTACTTTACGTTACTATTATGTTACTTTATAAGTAAATTTTGTGAAAGTTAAAATTTTTGTATTATTTATCATAACATCCACCCACATATTTTTTTCAGATCATAACTAGGGCAAAAGCCGGGAACTTCAGCTTGTTTTTTTGTATTTCTCACTAATATTTCATTTCAAAAATAATTAGAATATTTTCAATTGCATCGCTATTAAACCCCTTTGCTACGGTTATCATAGATCAATTCAAGTGCAGAATATTAACTTAAAAGGTCGCAAAATTAGTGTGATGGTCTCTATCTGTGCATAATTAAAGTGGTTTAACTTGACCTCAGAGCAAATGCGTCTATTCAAGCTATAACTCACATGATGACACGACAAACCAACCGTGAAGACCAAGAAGTTTTCCAAACAAGTCAAAGGTAAAGCGGTAGAGAAGCACAGATCAGGAGAAGGTCAAAAGAAAATTTCAAAGTCATTGATTATACCTTTGATTACACTAAAGTCCATCATTAAGAGGTGGAATATGTCTCATACCACACAGTAACTACCCAGATTAGGCCGCCGTTCCATACTAAGTAACTGAGCAAGTTAGGGATTCCACTGGGAAGCCAACAGTGACTCATATTTTAAATGTCCTATATCTGAGACGGGAATCGGTGCTAATACATTAACAATATCCCAGTCCTTACATAAAGTTGGCCTGTGTGGGCGAGTGGCAAGAAAGAAGCCAATGCTGTAAAAAATTAATTTAAGTCTTACATGAAATTTTCCATAAAGCAAGTAAATAATACCGCAGACATGTGACTAAATGTTTTGTGGTCAAACAAGACATAATTTAGCTTCTTGTTTTAAAATCAAAATGTTACGTTTGGCGCAAGCATAACTCAGCAGATTATCCATTCAACATCATCCCAGCACAAGTAGGTAGTACAGGGTGGTCGCTAGAAAAGCGGAAAATTTGTCAAACAGCCATTTATTTTTACAAAGAATAACTTTTACAAAGTTTTTTAAAGGCATATGTTATATTACACTCATAGATGCTCAAAATTATTAAAATCATGCATTTTATTCATGCTGTAAAGAAATCAAAATAGAAATGAGTAAGCACGCATTTTATTCATGATCTCATCTGACCCTCAAATTTTCCGCTTTTCTAGCGATCACCCTGTAGTATTAAGTTATGAGGATGCTTATCATCAGCAGGAACTGGGAAGCTTGTCAGGATTGAGCGGAAGAGAAATGATGCAAAATATTAACGAATCTAAAAGGAAAAGCCTGCTTGAGTTACCCAAGAATTTGAGACTGGATCCAAAATTGACATTTCAGCAAAACAATGACTTGAAGCACAAGACCAAAGCCATACTGGAATGATTTCAAAAGAAAAAAGTGAATGTCCTGGAGTGATCTAGTCAAAGTCCTGACTTAAACCCAATAGAAAATTTATCTCATTGCTCTAAACAGGTAGAAACCTATTCAGAAAGGCTTGCAGCAATAATTGCTGACAAAGGTGCTTCCACCAGCTGCTGACTTAATAGACTAAATACTTACGCAATCAGCAAATATCAATTGATTTATTTTCTTTGCAGGTTTGTTATGTTTGATCATTAGAGTTTTGAATAGAAACATGTTAATAAGAAAATTGTTTACATTATTTGTGTTTCATTAAAATGTGACCTTAGCGATAAGCGATGAATACTTTTTCAATACACTGTAATTTTATATTATATGAGGCTGCAAGATTTTGTCTATAGGCTGCTTGCCGCGCATACTTTGGAAATCCTTTTCAATGTGTAAAAGAGTAAATATTCCATAAACAACCCTTCAAAAACAGACTTAAAGACTGCGTTTCATAGGATTTTACTTAGCAAGGCGGCTTCCTTATCGGGTCGGCTATTGAAAAGACGTTTTACATAGCTAACTTTAAGCTCTATGATAACAGAATCTAAAATTATGGTTCATGGACCCAGAAATCCGACAGACAAGCTGCTTTATTCAACTTGTGTGAAACCAACGAAATCTCTTTAAAATGGTTGTGATAACACAATAAATAAAATTAAAACAATTAGAAGGTTTATCATCTAGATAATTTTGTTTGCTGAATATACCCACTCTCTATATATGATAATCCCAATACCGTGTAAATTTATTTCATACGGATGGTAAAGATTTAAAGTGAACTCTGGGGTTTATTCTTCTTTTTCGTTTAGATTGAGACACATCATGTAAAACGAAAAAAAAAACCAACGGAAAAATATCACCTTTTTCTCCAAGTAAGGGTTTTGTTTCGAAGTAAACAAAATTACAGGAGAATGTATATGTTTCTTGATCTGGATTCCATTAACAGGCGCCCTCCCCCAGTGGCACAGCTGTGTCTCCAGAATCACACCTTAAAAACCGGGTTTCGATACCTGTGGTGGGCAGAGTTCAGACGTACCTCGCTGGAACAACGTTAAGTCTTCGGATTTACAACGTTAAAATTAGGGGATCGATTTGTCTTGGTGAACACAGCAGATAGCCCTTGTGGCTTTGCTATAATAAAAGCACACGCATATATATTTATATATATATATATACATATGTACAAGTATTTTGTGGTCTATTTAGTGTGCCAAACGTGTGCTGCATGCTAGAAAACAGTTTAACTGTTTATTTTTGTTTTCTTATTAACATTTTTATGTCGAAACGATTCAAAAGATCTCTGGAGTCTAGCCGCAACCACTTTAGTTTAGTGTGGATAAACCAGTTTTCAACCTTTCCTGATTACTGATAGCATTTTATAAGAACGACACTACGGGTCCCATAATGCTTTTAACACCACTTCCTTTATCGTTAATAGTCTCGTGCTCTTAATCACACACAATCTCCTGCAGAAGACAATGAGGTTATACTTCAGACCACATGTCTTAACAAATTTTCTACAGATCCTCTATTGTACGAGATAGTCAGCTTCCAAGACAACTTCTAGAAGTTTCTATCGGGATCGCATCGGAATATATTTTCGAGCAGGTGATCGAATATTTTCCTCTTAATTGAGTTCAAGCGTGGTTTCAGAATCCATTGTTCTGTGGCGACTCTGTTGTGCGAGATTTTTTTTCTTTTTTGTCTTAATGTGTCTCAAGACGGCTGGCAGGGGTATTAAAACTTTTATTAAAATAAAGTAGAGAACAACATTGTTCAAGTGGGTTTCTCATTGTCACGAATTTTTTTGTCTTGTATTTACTTTCGCCGGGAATACTGAAGGTTCCCTTTATCGAAATGTTATGTCATTCAGTTCAACAGCGTTTGAAAATCTCACTAAACACATAATAAAAAAAAAATATTTGACATATTTCTCGAACCATAAGTCTCACCTTGCATTTGTGGGGCAGACCATAATTTGTAGCGACAAAATTTATACATACAAACTATTGTTCTCATCTGAAATAGCTTTACAACTTATTGCACTAGTCACAGTAAAAATAAATTACGAATAAATAACTGATTTATTAAATTCAATATTACTAAAGATCCTTTGTAATAAGATAGATAAATGGTTTAAATAGTGAACTAATTGATTGGTAACTGACAGAGACAAATAGATGTCTAGTATTGCATTGGAACAATGTGGAATTCTTCATCTTTTACGAAATCTAACTTCTTATAATGCTAAAGTCAGGTTTTAATACCCACGGTAAGTAAAGCAGAAATGGCCTATTGAATAACTGTATGCTTATCAACTAAGAAATAAATCGAAACTTCATTTATTAAGTGCGCTATGGTTTATTTCTATCATATGTTTAAGACAAATTAGCCGTTCGTTATCGTGCAACTACAATATTTTTCTTCTTCCTCCTAGTTCTACAAATATCTGACTTGAGTAGAACTGAAACAGAAACTCTATATATATCCCGAGCTTTTTCGAAAGGTGAATATTTCTTTTTCAGGACTCCAAGTTTGCCCATAAAGAAGAAAGGTCCACCTTTCGAAAGCGTTCTGGTTATATGGCTTCTATTTCGTTTCTATTAAGACTTTTTGCACCTTCGTGTTTTTCTTACATTACGACTTGAGTAGAACGAGTACAGAGATAAGACTGTATTAAATTATTTTTCTTTTTCTTCTGTTTTCAAAGTGGATAAGATGTATCATGTTATCTAGATCTATGTATAGGTAACAATAATTTTCATTATTATGACTCAATGCAAATACGAACAGATAGGAAGTCAACAAAAAACTGTGAAACATGTGAACAGTCGTTAAACTGATGTTTTAAACAGTTGTTACTCTCCTTTGTGATTCTATTTATAGTAGCATAGTCCTATCAAAAATCAGGAACATTAATATCTTGAACAATAAAAAGGTAGAACACCGTTTCTGATCATTTAGCCCAGAACCTTCTGGACGTAAGACCAGAAATCAACTGTGAAGCTGTAAAGCTTGAAAGACAGGATTCAACATGGAAATGTAGGACCAAGAACCAAATAATCTAGATAATGGTGTAAGTCCAGAGACCCAACTCTCAGTGTTTATACTAAGACTAATAAATTAATACTTAATGTAATGCTGAAGGCCAGTGAAAAACAAAAAAGAAAAACTCATTGTGGAGCCTTAGACTAGGAGGAGAACACTCAGAGTGGTAAGTTTGTTATATATGACTGTGAAAAATTTAAAAACGTAAGTTTCTATATTTTCACGCAAGCTCTTAAGTCTACAAAGGTTTAGAAGCCAAATTAAAACTGAGTAAAAGGTTTATCTGACTGATCAAAGTGAAAGAATGTGTGCCAGAAGAACACTCATTACGACCGGAATCTAGCATTGTATTAAATTTTATGCATTATTCTAATTTTGACGATCTTTTAATTAAACAGACTGAAAGTGGTAGACGGACTCTTCGGGTTCCCACTTTCTACGTCATTAGCCTATATCAATTAGTTGATATTGTTAAACAGAACTTACCAATAACGTATTCTTTCAAACCTGTTTAGTCGCTCTTGAAGCAAGTGTCCTTGTAGCAGAGAATTTAATATATTTAGGATTCAGTCCGATGGCCTCCATATTCTTGGCCGAACACCATAATTAAACAACTAAGTCCAAATCTTGTCTCATAGCAGTAGAATGCATATATCTTTAACAAACAAAAATATGTATACATAAAAAAAGAAAATAACTTACCCGATGAGAAAGTTACAATCTCTAAAGAAACGTATAATTAATCAGTAGCAACAAGATTTACTCCTTTGTCAGTTCTGAACCTAGGCTACTGAATTCGTATGTTTCCGCTAAGTTCATAGTGAGTTAGAGTAACAGTCACCATGTGTGAAATCTGAAGATATCAATGAATGGGAGAGAGGCGAGCGTAAATTGCCTTCCCTTTGAAAATTGTGTTGCCTGGTGGTGTGAACTGACGGCGCAGATGACGTCTGTGTTCCTATGGAAACTATATAATAACTTATTGATTACGAGCTATACCTCAAGGAAATGTATGGAGAGTTGTTTTTTTAAGTATGTCCTAACACTCACTGCCCAAGATCCGGAATTAAAAGCGTGGGAAAATCTCAATTACCACTTTAATCTATTGTATCAAAACATTAACAAATCCCACACGGATGGAAGAACATGAAAATTACATGATAAGCAAAGAATGGTTTCACCACGCTGAAACCCACGCTGTATTAAAGCTGGCCTATCAGTGAAGCCCACGAACCTTGTTGAAAAATAGGTCTTCATACAGTTTCAGTTTCCAAGTTTTGTAAAATTATCAATTTATTCATTACACTGGTACTATTAGTATAGATAAACACTGAAACTGAAATAACAGGTTACAAAAAGAAAATGTGAAAACTGTGTGGTCCTGATTTTGTTTCTTATAGAACTCTTCACCAAATGGCAAAATATTTCACACAATTGTAAAAAGAGAGTTTGTTTGTTTTGAATTAAGCGCAAAGCTACACAATGGGCTATCAGTGCTCCGCCCACCACGGGTATCGAAACCCGGATTTTAGCGTGTCCGCAGACATACCGCTGAGCCACTGGGGGGGGAGCAGTAAAAAGAGAGAAACAAAACTTAATTAAAAAGGACATTTGAAAACTAATACAACTGGTTCAGAAATAACAATATGAAGTTAAAGTATATGATATGCTATCCTTATTTTTTATTGTAATTTATTTATTCATCAGATATCCTGCACTATATACACCATGCTCTTATAGATATTTGAATAATTAAAAACATTAATCTGACTTGGCGTACATTTCATTAAATATATTAAATACATTTTCCGATATATAAAAAAAATAAAAATAGAACTATGTACTAATTTAATGTGTGAAATAAAATTTCTGTAGAGAAAAAAAATTAAAATATGTATGCTTTGTTGTTCTTTCAAGAACTTTTCAAACAAAATATTTCGCTTAAAAATACATTCTGCCAGTATGTACTAGTTTATTAATAAGTTAACAGATGAACTGTGTAATAATTTTGTTTGTTTTGAATTTTGCGAAATGCTACTCGAGGGCTATCCGCGTTAGCCGTCCCTAATTTAGCAGTGTTAGACTAGAGGGAAAGCAGCTAGTCATCACCACGCACTGCCAACTTTTGGGCTACTCTTTTACCAACGAATAGTGAGATTGACCATCACCGTATAACGCCCCCACAGCTGAAAAAGCGAACATGTTTGGTGCGACCAGGATTCGAACCCGCGACCCCTCGGATTACGAGTCGAACACCTTAACACACTTGGTCATGTCAGGCCATGAACTGCGTAATAAAACTGAAATGAAAATTTACTATTATAGTTTCCTAACATAAATATAATCGTTTTATTACGTTTTTGGCCACATCAAAAACAGCTGTATCTCAAATCTTACTGTTCAGACAAAACTATTACAATTGCTGACCAGAAGGAAAACAAGTTGTCAGTAGCACCCACCATTCGTGCTGCTACGCTTTCCTAAATAGTGGTATTGATGTTTGCATTACAACCCACTTAGAGTTGATATCGTGCTCAACGGTATGTCTCGGCTCGAACTCTGACCTGTTTTACCAGTAGGCTGACACGCTAACAACTAGGTCATGTTCAGGTTCTATGTTTTAAACACTTGGCAACTGATCATTTTTTTAATTTATCTTTCCTGTTTGTTAGTTTTTACTATTGATCTTTTCAAACTGGATGACATTTTGTAGAAGACACTGGCTAAACGACCAATTCAGAGAACCAAGTGGTTCAGATTATATAACTTATTCATAATTTTAAACTATTGACCTAGGGCAAGACAACTCAGATAATGGTACATGCTGCTACAAAGCTCTTGTTCAACTTTTAACCAAACAATTGGGTTGACCTTTATAATGACCAAATACCTTAAAGCGTGAAATTAGTTCAGCTTGAGCCTTGGTTTTTCTGATCCGTTGTCCAACATGCTCACTATTTGGCCACTGAACACTTGTCTTTCTATTCATTTATACTGTACTATAGTACAGCAGGCTATGATTTGTTCATCCAGCAAAACTGACATATAAATACTAATTTAAATACATGATTTATTATACATATTCTGGACTAACACCATATTTTGTTTCTGAAAATCCTTTACTCATTTAGATAGTATCTTGTGACAGCTGTAAGTTATTTATATTGGTAAAAACTACACGTCACTTGTTTACGAACGCACGTGAATTTCAGCTAGAAGCGGATATAAACAGATTAATCCACCTTAGTCTTGTACACCAGAGATAAACTAGCTAATCCGCCTGAGTCAATTGTGTCCCAAATATAAACTAACTAATCCACCTGAGTCTTGTGTCTCAGATATAAACTAACTATTCCACCTGAGTCTTGTGTCTCAGATATAAACTAACTATTCCACCTGAGTCTTGTGTCTAATTGCAGAGTAAGAATAACAGTCATCCTACACTTTTTAAAAACTAAAATTATCGAACTTGGAACCACGGATCACAAATTTATCAAATAAAGTCTCCCTATTTTCAACGATTATTCAACACTATATAACAACACCAGCTCCACCTGTTGTGGTTAATTTTGAGTCGAGCCTCCATGGAAATGTTGTGAAGGAGTAAATGAGATTCAGGTTATTTTTCTAACGTATTTCCCACTTATTTTAAATTTTAATTTTATCTTATCCATAAATATTGTAGGTCTTACGAGCACTAGAAATATACAACAGCAACAAGAAAGAGAAGTTCATAATTGGAATGCTTTCAAAAGTTCCACAAGATGTATATAAGTAATGATGTAACAGAGCATGTTCAAGTGTGATGTCTCTTCAGACTTATAAGTATGCAAGCATAGGTTAGCAGCTGAGTCATAACTAATATAAATAGCTCGAACATTTAACATATAAAAGGGTCAATAACTAATAATATTCCCTCTATCCAAAATAAGAAAACAATGTCATCATTGGAAGAAAATCGTCTACAAGTCCATTGACCAATTGATGTAAAACTTTGAAGCATGATGATTGATATTGGTTTCATAACTACATTTTTTCATCTCGATTTGTTAATGGAAAAATTGTTTCCACGGAAACAAGAGAAAGAAGGACAGAAGAGAAATTGAGGTGGACAGTAGGTAGGCATAAAACTTTTTAGCGAAAGAGAAATCGGAAATTGTCATTACCAAAAAAAACTTTCCTGTGCATTTCGACGTGTAATTGATATTGATGAAGGGTGGATCTTGAGAACTGATTTCATGAGGAAACTTGAATATGAGGTTATGCTAGCCTGATACAGCTTCAAAATTAATATTTAGGAAATCCCTACTACACGAGAGGTTGAATTTCCAGTGGAAATAAGGCAGTAGTCTTTGCATTCTGAAGAAATGAAATACGTATACCAATAATAATAAGCCCTCAACTAATGACTGGCGCTTAGTAGAACCAAATACTTTGACATATCCTAAAGACTGGTGGTTAGAAAACTCGTAGTCATGAGCAATAAAGATATTATCAGCTTTCACTCCACCGCATATTTTCGTTTTCACTAACTGGTTGATGTCTTTTCCGAGTGAAATTGAGCACTAAAATAAATGTACAACAATAAATCCATTACACCTGAAAGCAGTTTCGTCACGAATTCTATGCTCCCCACCAGAGTTGAAATTTTGCTGACAAGTTCTTCTCTGTAGTTACTCAGTTGGATGTTCTCTCACCAACAAACTTCCAAAGGCAATCCAAACCAAAATTTTCCCAAACTGCTTTCAGGTGTAACAGATTTACTGTTGTACATTTATTATAGTGCCTACGCTTGTTTCTGTATATTTTTTTTACGTGACATATATTCTTGACTGTATATTGCACAAGTCCCGTCTATTTTCGAAATCTGTAGAAGATTTTTATATGCAAAAAACGGCTCTTTTGGGCTCAGAAAACACTTCAAATAGAAGAGCGAACAACGTTTCGACCTTCTTCGGTCATCGTCAGGTTCACAAAGAAAGAGGTAACTGGCCGGAAGCTGACCACATGTTTGGAAGGGGTTGTATAACTGAGTGTCGCAATGTAGAGG
The DNA here is from genome assembly GCA_011833715.1 of Carcinoscorpius rotundicauda. Taxonomy (NCBI): domain Eukaryota; kingdom Metazoa; phylum Arthropoda; class Merostomata; order Xiphosura; family Limulidae; genus Carcinoscorpius; species Carcinoscorpius rotundicauda. Next base: position 110,175,695 of record CM022393.1, read on the forward strand.
GCGCGGTTTGATGTTTGAATATATAATTTTATCATAATATTAATATAGGTATAATGGTGTTCCTTTATATTGGTTTATTTTGGGTTTAAGTTGTTGTATAAGTAAGGCTTCTTTAATTTGGCGTTTGTTTATGTTTGTTTCTTTATTTAGTATTTTAGTGTTTTCTGTGGTTATGTTGTGTCCATTTGACTTGCAGTGTTCGAAAACGTGTGAAGGTGACTTTTCATGTTCTTTGAATCTGGTTTCCATTTTTCTACTTGTTTCTCCTATATAGAAGTCGTGGCAGTTATCACATTGTATTTTATAAATAATGTTGGTGTGGTGTTTGTCAGTGTAGTTCTTACATAGTATAGACCTTAGTTTTGTGCCTGGTTTTTGAATACATTTAGTGTTAACTGGTTAATGATCTCTCCTGGTGGTGAGACAGCTCTGTTTTGTAAAGTCGGCACCACTAGACCACAACAGGCAGTTTTGCGGGTCAACTCTTTAGATTTATGATAACCTAAATGCCCTATAAAGACCACAAGTCTGTTAGCCACATTAACAACCCTCAATGACACACAGTTCTTGCCTGCTGAAGCACATGCTTAGAAACTGACAGGATCAACAGCTAGAGAACTAGACTGCAGTTCTTCTTCAAACAGCCAGTTCAAAATTATGGATATAGTCTATAGTATGAGCAGTGAAGATCTCTTTTCAGCGCCTGTTCGTTTTAAAAAAATTTCTAAGCTTACCAAACATTACATTCTACATACCATATACTGACGTATATTAAATTTCCGTATTTATCTTTATTTAATATCATCAATAACTATAAAGTAATTTTGCATATAAGTGAAGCGGTTTGTTTTGAATTTCCCGCAAAGCTACAACAGGGCTATCTGCGCCAGCCGTCACTAATTTTGCAGTGTAAGACTGGAGGGAGGCAGCTCGTCATTACCACCCCACCTACCGTCAACTCTTAGGCTACTCTTTTACCAACGAATAGCGGGACTGACCATCACATAATAACACCCCTACGGCTCAAAGAGCGAGCATCTTTGGTGTGACGGGGACTCGAATGAGCAACCCTCAGATGATGAGTCGAGTGCCTTAACCGCCTGCCCTTGCGAGACCTGCATATAAGTGATGCAAATACGTTGATGAGCAATCTGCTGTCTATTGGGAACTAAATGAATTAAAAGTACCTGCGAAAATCGTTGATTTTGTCTTTCTTGTTGTTATTTAAAAATTGTAATATTTCCTTAATTTAATTTAAATAAATTTTGTATTAATGCTAATACAAATCCGGAACTATATTTTTATTACAGAATTATTTATAACATAGAATAACACCGGTACATTTAAGTGAACTATAGTCATTCGATATATATTTTTTTAATTTGTCATTTTCAACGATAAAAGATAAATCATCAAATGCAGCGTCAATATATCAATAGGCCTGGCATGGCCAGGTTGTTAAGGCACTCGACTCGTAATTTGAGTGTTGCGAGTTCAAATCACCGTCACACCAAACATGCTCGCCCTTTCAGCCGTGGGGGCATTATAATGTGACGGTCAATCCCATTATTCGTTGGTAAAAGAATAGCACAAGAGTTGGTGGTGGGTGGTGATGACTAGCTGCCTTCCCTCTAGTCTTACACTGTTAAATTAGGGACGACTAGATAACTCTCGTGTAGTTTTGCTCAAAATTCAAAAACAAACAAACAATTCCTCTACCAATGTTTTATTGCTTGACTCCTTTCAGACAGTTAGATGTTTTCTTAAAACATTTTCTTCCTCACCCAACTGTTTAAACAAATAAACCACGGGCTGTTCCAGACATCAAACGTTTCGCTGTCTGTTCATGAGTGCATCCATCAGTTACTTCCCTAAAATGCTTAATAGTAATTTTAATAATGCGATATTTATTTAAAGACAATCTTATTGCTTTCATTGGTTGTCTTACCTTAGTAAGCTACATATGAAACATAGGAATACTACAACGAGATGTTTGAAATATTAATGAACTACACAAACCATGCACTACATATTTTCATGCAATATGGTAGACTGATACGTGAACAAATGGCCAGCACGAGCTCATGTTGATAGTATAAAATGCCTTTATTGGCCATAAATGTTAACAACGATAAAATTAATGAATTAAACGTAAAAAAATATTAAGCATGCTAAACAATAATTATTTCAGACTAGGATAATTTATAAATCAGGAGACTGAAAGGAATGAATAAAAGGAAACAGAATAAAAACCTTCAAACTATAGATAAATTTAATTTGTTATACCTTAAACCATACTCAGACTTCCTCTTCTGAGTCAGAACTGTTCGTAACGAAACTGAAGAAATGAATATAATGTAGTTTGATTCTAAATCTAACTCTCCTTTTGACTCTGAGAATAATTCTGAAGACAGCAAGAGCTCCACATCAAGTAACGTTACTATAAACAGCTCTTTGCAAACTGATCCAGCTTCATATGATGTCACGAGTTTTCCAAGTTGTTCTAAAGAAGCTTTTCCTCAAACGCCAGCAGCAAATAAATTAGAAAAAAATATTTCATCTTCACGATTCAGCCACATGGAACGCTATTTTCTCAGTGAAAAATGGTCTATCTAAACAATACCAAGGATCATTTCCATAGAATGAAAAGAATAAGCGGCTTTTGATTTCAGATAACTATTCCAGCACTTAAAGTTCATTGCTCTTTAATCTTGTGCTCACGAAATGCGGATGCAGTTTTCTGTTTTTCTTGCAAGCTGTTTAATCATATCGAAGAAAGCTGTTTGTTACAAATGGATCCCATTCATGGCATTCGTTCACAAAACTTTAGAAGAACACGAATGTAGCGCATCACACGTGGAATGTATAACATTTCGGATTGAGCTATTGCAATACAAACACTTTTTGACATAGAGGAAAACATTTGTCCATCGTCTTTGAGCGTCTCGTTTTGGTAGTTCTTCTTTTATCTGCTCAAAATCAAACCTTTAGCGGTTCTATAGATGCATCGTTTACCACTTTTAATGAAAACCCTTTAGCACAAGTTGAATTTTTAGCGAAATTTCAACGAAGCGTGAAGACCCATTTTTGAAAATTTCTAGCTGAAGAAAACTCTCATCACTGTCTCAATCAGGAAATACAAAATGAACTACTTCGCTAAATGTCGGTAGTAATAACTGATAGTAATGTTGGAAACATAAAATGAGTACAAGCATTACCTTTGATTATCCGCAGGATATCAATCATCAGGAGCAACAGTCTGTCATCATCAGATTTTTAAACATGAGTGATGGTTTTATGTCTGTATGCAAACACTTTATGAGATTTTTATTGCTCGAGAAAGTACTAGTGAATATCTAGTTAAGACTTTTTTGAATTTTTCACAAAAGCTCAGTACTCCTTTTGGAGGTTACAGGAGTTAAGGGTATGATAATGGCACAAATATGTAAAGCCAGAACAATATGTGGAAGCTCGACTCCTAAAGTTGAATAATAGAGCTCTTTTGTTTCTTGTGACTGTCGCTCCTTGAATCTTATGCTTTGTAATACTTGCCTGTAGGAAAAACGTATTTGGAATTATTCATAGGTTGTACACTATTTCTGCTGCTTCGACCAGCAGGTAGGCAATTTTGAAATCTAATATACATATATATAAAAAACTTTGTCGGATGGTCGAAGAGAAAAAAAAATGAAAACATGAAAGCTGAACGATACCATACTAAGCAGCTTGTGGAAGCTTCGTTCAAACTGAGAAAAACAACCAAGGGAGCAAAAATGTATTCCGTGGCAGGAATTCTTATAGAGGAATTGCAATACCTCAGATTATTCGTCTTTGTTATCACTCAGTATGACAAAATCTTTAACATTGTTATAAAACAAATGTTAAGTGTTGATTTCCAAATTAAATTGATAGTTCATTTGCTGAAAATATAACAACTGGAAAACTTACTCATACGGGCAAGTGGGCTTTAAGCAATCTCTTGAAACAAAAGATAAACCTACAGATGAACTCACTTTCGCACCAAAATTCTCATCCACGGATAATCATACCAAAAATTGATTGGCTAGCTATAAGAGTGCTGAGGAACTCATTTTAGATGCTAGGAGTGGTTCATAACTGAATATTTCTTGCTAGTTGCGATCACGGCATTAATAAATCTAATTGAACATCTCAGCCTAATGAACAAATATCGTGCAATATTTAGCTCCTTGAGCAACAGTAAAGCAATTTCTAGTATAGGACACAGAGACCTTACAACACATTGTGTTGATTTACAAATTATTATCAGAAGTTGTGACAATATTGACCTTGATGCTGTTGAACTAGAATCTGAATTAAATAATTTTAATTGCATTTTACCAGAAAACTTAAATATTTTGAAAGCAATGTCATGCAATTTTAAAACAAATTTGCAACACTGTATTCAAATATATGCATAGCTCTCAAAATATTTTTGACAGTTTCTGTAACAGTTGCTGCAGCTGAGCGAAATTTTTCAAAGTTAAAACTTATGAATATCTACTGAAGGTCCAGCATGTTACAAGTAACTTTCTTTGGTTTCTTAATACTTTCTGTAGAGAAAAATTACAGTAAATATGTCCTATAAGAGAGTTGTCAAGAATGTCGTTGCAAAATCATTACAAAGATAGTTTGCAATGTAGGCCAAACCTGATTAGATTTTGCTAAGAAATTTTTTTACGTGAAACATGCAATAGTTTAATACATGTATTATATGACTTAGCTGATTAAGGTGGAAAGTACCTGTTGATACTGTTAAAAACTTACTCTCAGTGAATTGTTTGATACTCACCAATTCATCTAAAAAGTATTTGAAATTACTTTGGTTTATTGATTTACCGTGCTCTTACTTAATACATGCTCTAGGTTCCGGTTTAATGAGGAGGGCAAGACATTGTGTATTTGGGCCTCAGGAAGTCTATATTAAAATACAATATATAGTAGTGACATAAATTTTCTTTTATTTATTAAACCTTTGTCAAAACCATTGTTGCTTCGGTTGAAAAACTAGACCACCTCCTAGTTACCATCTGAAGATGTTTGTATATTTCAGGATTTCGCACAAAGCTATGCCAGGGCTATCTGCGTTAGCTGTCTCTAATTTAGTAGTGTAAGACGAGAAGGAAGGCAGCTGGTAGTCACCACCCACCGCCAACTCTTGGGCTACTCTTCTTACCAACGAAGAGTGGAAATGACCGCACATTACAGCAATCCCACGGTTGAAATGGTAAGCATGCTTGGTGTGACAGGTATTCGAACCCCCGACCCTCACATTGTAAGTCGAGCGCCCTAACCAGCTGGCCACGCCTTCCTTATTAACGTTAAACACCCTTTCTATGATATTTTAAAACCCTCATTAAGATAAAAATTAGTTTCCATTAAAGAGTTTTTAGATGTTTCTCCCTGCGAGAAAGGCCCCCAATTTATCACTTGCAGGGGCCCTCAAAATTCTCCAATCCATGTAGTTCAAAGATACTTAATAATATCAGTGGCTGTTCAGTTACAAAAAGTTAACAGTATTTCTTCAGTATTAATTGGTTTTATGCTTGTAAAACAACATAATAACCTCCTTAAGTTTTGTAGGTTTCTTCAACCCTTTAAAAACAGACAAGCTGCATTTACAATGCCTGAAACTTATATACCTAGTAAAAATTGTTTTTTAATAACAATGGTATGTGGAATAACCTACTGCTTAGGAGAGATCGACTTGCAATCTATGAGTGATTGATTCAAATCCCCATCGACGAGCATATCAACTTTTTTAGACATGGGAGTGTTATAATGTAGACGGTCAATTTCACTATTCGTTGGTAAAAGGGTTGGCGGTGTGTGTTGTTGATTAGCTAACTTCCCTATTCGCTGTTAAATTTTGAATGGCTATCTTAAATTATCATCAAGTAGTTTTGCCAGAAAATTAAAAGAAGCTAAAATATTAAATATTTGCCTCTTTTTGATAAATCAGTGTAACATTATTTTGTACTTTTGATATTTAATAACGTTTTAACCATAATGAACTCAAGGTTTTCCATCTAATCGCCACTATATTATTAACCACAATGATAAAATGCATCTTGTATCCAGAAATAAATCCCTTTGAAAAAAACAAATGTGGTTTTTTTAAGATAATCCAGAAAATTAGTACGTATCTTATATTGTTTGTTTGTCTGATTTTGAATTGCGCAAATCTACACGAGGACTATCTGCGCTAGCCGTATCTAATTTAGCAGTTCAAGGCTAGAGAAAAGGCAGCTATTCATCACCACCCACCGTAAACTCTTGGGCTACTCTCTTACCAATGAATAGTGGGATTGACCATGACTTTATAACGCCCCCATGGATGAAAGGACGAGTATGTTTGGTGTGTCAGGGACTCAAGCCCGCGACCCTCAGATTAAAAGTCGACGCATCTTATACCAAAATGCCAGTTACAGTGATATTTTTTCTCTTTATCGAATGTAGGCAGTACTTAATAAAAGCTTAACTAATGTGGGACCAAAAAAATTGTACTTCCAGATTTTCGGGGTCTACTGTGTTATTCTATAAATTTTGTATATAAAGAAGTACTGTTGCAATGAAGATACTAATCTGACTGCGTATGTTTTGGAAGCCTCTGCTAATTAATAATAATGATAAGAAAATAATACGTGAATTACAAACATCAGACTTAATTTATAACTTGGCCATTATCACGTTAGTTGGCATTTATGCTGTGTAATAAAATGTTTCAACCAAATTAAATTTGTACTTTTCTACTTAATAATAACTACATTATTTATTCTAATGCGTTTGCTGATTATGCAAAAACAAAATATAAAAAGTAATACGATATTTATTTAAAGTTCATCGGTAATAACATTGGAAAATAATATATAAAGTAAGAGCATCATAAGTAACAACAATTTAGCCATATTTATGCTTTTATAGAGGAAACTTCTCATGACGTTGTTTACAAGTAAAACAAATACATGTAAAGTATATTCACAACTAATAAAGCTTGTAATAATTTTAGCTATAAAAACAATAATCTTCAATACAAATTGTGTTATTTAGAAAAGATTAAATGGTTAATTTTTTCTCAACGTTGAATATGTAAAATATTTCTTAAATTAATTTTGAAGTACATTTTCTTAAAGGTGAAAGTCAATGACAGCCATCTAGCGACATTATATTCTGTTTGATATGTTGAAAGATACGTAACCCTGACACAAAGCGTTATACAAATCAGAATGAATAAAACCATGTATTTTTTATCTCTATGTAAGTTTTATTTCATACATCTAATTTTAATTTTATTGCGACAAATATTATTTTATTCGTAAAACATACAGGTTAAGAATTTTCTGCTAAACATGTTATAGCTTAAACCTAGCGTTAGCCTAATATCCAGAGGGAATGAACCATAAGCATTATCAACATAAGTGTTTTCCGTCTATGAAATTAATACAAACATTAACACAGGTCTAAAACTTCGGAGTATATTGTTTTGGTGTTTTACCTAAAGTTACACAGCAAAAGTGAACAATATTGCACGTTACTTATTAATTTGGTGAAGTACATTTTAAATTATGGTACTTATTTTTAACCTAAATTTGAGAAATTAAGATAGCTAATTATTATTTTATAATTTTGTTTGGACATACTTTAACTTTTAAATTAGCTACATTAGAAGACTAATTGTTAAGGTTAGTATAAACTAATTTAAATCGTATCAACGGATAAAGACAAGTACAAACCCCAATATAATTCGTAATAAAATTTAATTATTTCTTTAGTTTTAGAAATGATACTGACAAACTACAGCCTTGGTAAAGGCAGTTAGTCAATAGCACTAAATTTTACCTCTTCGACTACAACAACGTTTCCAAATAATGGGATCTGAAAGCCGCTCCTGTGGCAACGCTCAAGGCTTCTTGTCTGAGCGGGTTTTTGTGGCAACAAATCGTGAACAATTTTTTCTGTTAATAGTTAAGCGTAAAGCGAATCAATGGGCTATCTGTACTCTACCCATCACATAGATTAGTATTAGATTAATGATGATGGTACAGTTTCTTTTGTATATTAACTTAAATACATTTCAATAAGATAATCGCTTTTTTAATTTGTAAAATATTTTTTTTAAATAAATTACATAAATGTAATAAGTAGTGTCTGTTGTATGAACATCTAACTACTTCACAAGGTGTGGATGGAACTTCACTTAAGTTGGTGTGGAGATTCAATAAGTCAATGTGGAGGTTCTTACAAATTTTCAGTTTTGTAAGTTTTACCATTACTTCACCTCCTGTAGATAGATTTTCACCAAATTTGGTATTAAGGTTCATTTGTTCCATAGGAAGATGCATAAACATTTTTAGTTTTGCAATTTGTATGATCGTTTTTTACCATTACCTCACTTCTTGTGGATGGATTTTTCACTAAATTTAATTTGAAAGTTCATTGGATCTGTGAGGAAATACATATAAATTTTGAGTGTTGCTCTTTTATGGGCGTTTTTACGTATTTTACCACTTTTTAGACTATTGATGGACTTTACCCAAACGTGGCAAGAAAGTTTGTTGGATCCATGCGGAAATGCTGAAAAGGTTTGGCTTCACATTTTGTCTTTTGAAGTCTATGTAAGCGTTTTTTACGCTTACGTATAAAGGAAGCAATTTTTCATGTCTTAACAGAAACCTTCATTAACTATAAATTTGTGTAACGTTCATTCAAGGGTCAGCTACTCCAGTTTGTATTAAAATACGTCTACAGTGAGTTAAAATTATATATACGTAGTTATGTGTATATATATATATATATATATATATATAGATATGTTTTCATTTATGAAATAGAAATATTTAAACCTATTTTATAAATGATATGCTTTATATTTAAAAAAATGGTGTTTGTTCTATGAATATGCTTCCATTTAAAACCTACACTTATTCAGAATACAAGTTAAAACATACATTATCATTTTTTAATTTTTAGTTTGAAATTATACAAAAATGTTACACCTGTTATTATTGTTACTTATCGTCCTTTTGTTTTCAAAACAGCATTTATACTTTTTAGTCCATTTAAAAGTATACATCGAGTTAATGGACTCGTAGATTCCAATGTTGGCAACGTTGAAACTAAATTAAGTAAGTTCTATTATTAAATATATATGTGAGTAGTGAATAAAGAACTTACATCTTCTTCGTTTTTATTGCTGTTCTATCAGAATGAAATAGACTTATTATACGTACATACAATTGACAAGTGTTAGATTCTGTTTTTCATGCATTAGGATATCCAAATATTGAAATTAAACTTATCAGAAACGACTTATCACATGTCCTTCCCAGTATAAGCAAATGTTGTGTTTTTTTTCATCTTGTTTCACAGCCAGCTTTTGTAAAAGTGTTTAAACTAAGTAACACCTGCAGGTCATGTTAATCTACAAGCTGTCAACATTGTATTAATACGTTTATTTAAAGTGGAAATTAGTTATTGAGTGTCAGTTTATATTTGCTAGTACGTAGATTTTGCTCATTCACAAACTGTTACATAGTTTTACAGAAAATCTTATTTTTTGGTATTTATTAATATCGGTTACACAACCTATCATGACCTCCAGCTGCTCAACGGTAAGTCCGAAGACTTGTATAACAGTAAAATCAAGTTTCAATATACGTTGTTGGCCCAGCACAGATGTCCCATTGTGAAGCTAGAAAACAACAATTACAACCTATCGTGATATTTTGCAATTAGCTCAAATATTAATAATGTACTTTACGAAATTTGTTGTTTGAATACAAGTTCTTTAAAAATACAGCAATGATTTTTGCTTATAAACCTAAATATAGCGTTTAATGTTTTGTTATTAAAATATATTCAGCAGGTTGAATTATACGATAGAATGTGTATCAGTACATTAACATGAAGTTTTTGTCTTATAACTTTTCCGTATCCTTAATTCATCCAATTGACGGATATCTCTTAGTTACTGTCTTCAAGATGTATTTTAAAGCTCGTGCTTACGTATGCAATATAAACTATCACTGCTACAAATTTGTCAAATTATCAGATCCGTGAAATTTTAGGTACAATTTTAACTCAATTTTAGTATATAATTTTTTCATTGTATTTATACCATGTTGAATGACCTTTAAAATTCAGGTTTTATGTTTCTTCAGAATTTTCCTCTCTTCAGAAGGACATCATTGATCGAAGTACGTCGCTTAGTTTCAGTTTATTCAATAATATAACAAATTTTATCGACTATGTTATACAGTATATTATACACCTTAAAACAAAGGTAGTTGATCTGTTGTGGCACCCGCAGAAGGAAGATGGAAGACTAATATCTGGGATATTCCGTGACAGTATATTTTGGTTAAGATGTAAAATTCCTGGATCTCCAGATTATTGTCAGCCTTCGCCTAAAAGTTTTCTAGAGACCATACTACTCAAAACAAAATCCACTTTTCTGTGGAAATCTACGCAGGATTTCCTCTTGCCATCGTCAGGATTAAGAGAGAAAACTTGGTTTCAACAAATGTTATCAAGGAATATACCCGCGCAGGACCACCAAAGCCGAATAAAAAGTGTGTTTAGGATAACTCAAAAAAGTGGTTCTCAGTTTTGTAACTTGTTTAGCACGTGGATATCTAAAACAGTAATCGAAACCCACAGTGTTCTCAATAACGTCAAACATTTCTTCAAAGAGTCATTGGATCCTGTTAGAAGCAACCCGATTGTCCATCTACTTACCACACTATTCTTCATCTCTATCTTATATAAAATTTTAGTGCCTGAATTCCGGGTGAGAAGTTTTGTGTGTGTGTGTGTAATGCCTTTGCGAGGATAACCTTTTTTCTTTACTTAATTAATCATAAGGCTACTAAAGTTTAACAATTTATTAACATTAATTTTAGTGTTAAGGACGTTTTAAAATGGGAATTGGGCCTATGTAGCTGAAAGCTCATGTAGTTATGTAGTTTGCTGCATAATCACTTAAACCTAAAACCTGATTTTTTATTTATGTCAGGCTCCCATAATTGGTAGGTTTCTGATAGATCTTAGATTTACTTAACACTGATCAAACATTTTCATTTCATTATTGAAGAGCCCTCCCACTCCCGCTGGGGAGTGTGTGTTTTCTTCTAACAAAGCTACATCGGGCTATCTGTTGAGCCTGCCGATGGGAATCGAACCCCTGAATTTAGCGTTGTAAATCCGTAGACATACCGCTGTACTAGCGGGAATCCCCTGCTGATGAGAGATTTGCCATAAGAACTCTAGTTTATTTTGTAGTTCTATTTTCTTATTTGAAATTTTAGTACAGAATCGAATCATTGGTCTCCTCTTCCTTCGGTTCGACATAGCCAGGTGGTTAAGGCACTCGACTCCTAATCTGAGGGTCGCGGATTCGAATTCCTGTCGCACCAAACATGCATGCTCTTTCAGTGTTACGAACAATCCCACTCTTCGTTAATAAAAGAGTAGCCCAACAGTTGGCGGTGGATGATGCTAACTAATTGCTTTCCCTCCATTTTTGCACTTCTAAATTAGAGATAGCTATCGCAAATAACCTTCGTGTAGTTTCGCGCGAAATTCAAACCATATTCCTTCATTATTTTAATTTCAATAAATTTTAACTCATTAATAACTGTACCTTAGTAACCAGGTTTCAATACTCTTAGTGGACAAAGCGTAGATAGCCTATTTTGTAGCTTTGTACTTTTTTTACAAATAAAAGATAAACTTTTGTTGTTTTGAATTAAGCACAAAGTTACACACGGGTATCGAAAGCCGGATTTTAGCGTGGAAGTCCGCAGACATACCGCTGAGCCACTGGGGGGCGAAAGAAAAACACATAAATGATAGTGGTATAATTATATTTTAGAATCTTATTACTTTGGAATAACCAGTGGCATTATACTAAAATAGATTAAAACCAGCAAACAAAATCTACCATATCGGTGTAAAATAGCTTAAAATTAGTTTAGAAATTGAGAGTTATGTAACATTTTCTTCAATGTTTAGGAGGTATATTTGATAGATAGAAATCAGTACAACACTTCAATGTTTAGAGTACTTAGAAAGTAAACGATGCTTTGTTTTTTAGGTAATTCATACATTTATTAGTTTTAGTTAATTAAAATCATAAATGTTCAATAAAATACCATAATTCATTGTATATGTAAGTTCACCATGCATATTAATTTTATGTAATATGTCACTTGGAATTGTTAATAATATCTATTATGTATGTGAAAGTTTTTGTTTGTTTAAAGTTAAGCACAAAGTAACACAATAGCTTATCTGTGCTTTACACCTAGTTTTTAGCGTTGTAAGACCGCACATATAATGCTGTACCACTGGGGTGGGGCTTATGTGAAATTCCAGAAATTTTTATTAATATATTTGCACAATTACATAATCATAATTAATTTAAAATATTCTAAATAAAAATATTAGTAACAAAATTATAAAAACGTGCCTTCTTATTTAAAATAAGTTACAGTTACGTAAACATTTTATTAAGTGAAGCCATGTATTTTACGTGCTACAACACGCTGAAAAAAAAAGCTCTTCTTGAGTTATTATCACAAGAAGAATCATAATCACAAAATATACAGAAATCACGAAAGATTCACAATAATTCAAGACGTTTTACAAATTAAGTACCAGGAAATATGTGCTTTTTTAATAAATATACTTTAGATATTACACATGATTTTGTATCACAATACAATTAAAACCTATTATTTATTCGAATAAAACTGTGTGGTTTTTATTATTATAATAACCATGAATTCATCATTCTAGTTGTAGTTTTCTCTTTTAACTAAAAATAATGTTTCTAATATTAACTTGCTAAGTGTTTCCTGTTTTTAACACTACGTGTAAATGATGTAATTATTCTGGGCATTTAATATTTACATTTATGTACATAAATTTGTAGACTTTTGCCTTAATAATATTGTTAACTTTATCTCTTTTATTTCTGGTGATTTTAATTAAACTTTGTTAATGAATAACAAAAGGTATTAGCGTAAGAACGAAACTTGAATTATAGTTCTTTTAATTGCAGCCTACCTTAAATAAGGCTAATTTTGATATACCAACGTAACATCCTGTAGATAAATGGAGAACTTGTGGATATTCCAGCGGCTAAAGGTATTTCTACGTTATTATTATTTGTGATTTTAGTTTCGCCATCTATTGACAAACAATTGAATAATATATTTTAATGTACAAATGAAAGATTAAATTTGAGCTTAATATAACACTGTGATAACTAACATTTCTCAATTGGAAAATAAAAACATTCTGCCAATTAGCGTTTGAAATCCTTTCAGATTAAAAGGAAAAGATAAACTCATTTTTTGTTACTTATTATAGCCTTAATTACTCTTTCTTTTACACAACCATTAATGATTGATAAAATATAACTAATGAACTACATAAAGGCAACCGTTATAAATTAATTATTAAACGCTTCTAAAAAAGCCGATATAAAATATTTTAATAAAGTGAAGTTTCTGTGCTGACTTATAAATCACAACCACATTTATTTTCATATTTATGTAGCTAACCTGATATATTAGTTTTCAGCTTACTGATAATGGCAAATATTCAAAACTGGATTTTTATTATTTAATTGATTTGTCTTTTTTTAAGTAAAAATATGTCACAAACTGTCATGCTCGGCATGACCAGGGGGTTAAGGCGCTCAACTCGTAATCTGAGGGTCGTGGGTTTGAATCCCCGTCACACCAAACATTATTGCCTTTTCAGCCGTGGGGGCCTTATAATGTGACGGTCAATCCCACTTTTCGTTGGTAAAAGAGTAGCCCAAGAGTTGGCGGTGGGTGGTGATGACTAGCTGCTTTCCCTCTAGTCTGAACTGAAACAAAAAATTCGTAATCACAACCTTAAACCAGCTACTGTAGCTGAATTGCAGCGTATTCTAGTGATAGATTGGGATTAAATTGCTGTGGATTATATCAAAAACCTTGCATTGAGTATTAGAGTACAAGGAGGTTTGTTTTATTTTGGAATTTTGCGCAAAGCTACTCAAGGGCTATCTGCGCTGGCCATCCCTAATTTAGCAGTGTAAGACTAGAGGGAAGGCAGTTAGTCATCACCACCCACCGCCAACTTTTGGGCTACTCTTTTACCAACGAATAGTGGGATTGACCGAGACATTATAACGTCCCCACGGCTGGGAGGGCGAGCATGTTTAGCGCGACTCGGATGCGAACCCGCGACCCTCAGATTACGAGTGCATGCCTTAACGCGCTCGACCATGCCAGGCCCGAGTACGAGGAGGACCAGCCAAGTTGTGAATGTTTAATAAAAAACAGATATATGGTTATGCACGTTATTTATATTAACTTGATGTTATATTTTTTTCATTCCATATGTTTTGGTAAGGTTCTGTTATGAAATACCGAATTGCACAGCTTTCTACAGGTGCCAGATAAAATTGTTTGCTCTTCTAATAAATTGTTCATAATGTTCAATAAACCTGTGTCATAATACAAGTGTATTTATATTACATCTTAATAATAACAATTTTATTTGTCATAAAATGTGCAAACACTTTAGTTAAGACCGTATGTACAGACTATATTCATAGTTTCGTACGTTTTACTGCTTGTAACATTTTTTTTCAGAATTGATCTTTATATCTCAGCACATTTTAGACTTAAGAATGTAAGTAAATTTAAATTTGCTTAAGAAGCAATATAAATGTAAACTGAGTGCCAATTTTAAAAACACTTCCCACTCACACACACACACACAGCTATTTGTAATCCATACTATTTGCTTCAGAGCTGAACTTAGCCTGTTGGTTAGTATGCTGGATTGTGAATCTGATGGTTTCCTTGTCGAAAATTGCGCTTTACACTATATGGTATCAGATGCATTACAATAGCGATGGTTAAATCCAACAATTGGATAATAGTAGCCTACGTTTCGGCGGTGGGCGCTGGTGAATAACTGCTTTTCCTTCAGCCTGTCAGCTCAAAACTAAGAACGGATATTGCAGAAAGCCTTTGGATACCTTTGTGCGAACATCCAAAAATAAATAGAACCATTTTCTTAAATATTTAAACAGACTAATCGTATGAGGGAACAATTAGTTGTTTAAGCTTTATAAATACAGAAGTGTAATCGTATTATGGTTAGTCTAGAAGGCAACAGTTAAAAGTAAGTGTATCTTCGAATTTTAAAAAAGGAATGATATTTTGTGACTGTCTAACTGGATTGTCTTCATGAAATATTTCCTTGAGTGGCTGTTAAAGAATATTTGTCACAAAGTGTATCAACAGAAGCAGTCTAAATATATTTTCTTTAGGTAAACTGTGGCAGTCTACGACAGGTAATAGAATGACGAGAAGAATGGCTGAAGAGACTTTTAAAGTCCAGCAAACATTATCTGTTTCCCTATTACTTTATTATTCTAGAAAGATCACTTACTTCCGCCTGTTTAATATGGCCAGATGGTTAGAGCGCTTGATTCATAATCTGGTAGTTGCACGTTCCAATCGTGGTGACGTCATAACGTTAATAGCAGATCGTTTTCTTTATCAGTACCTTTGTAATTATTTAAAGTTGGATGTAGCTTAAATTATCATTCAGAAGGGAAAAAACAAAACTAGAGAAGATTTTTGTTTAATTCCGATAAACAGTTCAACCTGAAATAAGTTTGATTGATAACTTGGGAACAGTAACTTGGTTGATTACATCTCGATTATTGCTTAGAAGAGATTGTATATATTATGGTTGTTGTGAGTAATATTTACGTATTAATTGCAGAACGTTTGATCGGTGTTCTTTTGGCACGAGAACCACATTCTAAACTGTAGTAATTGAAAGGCCCCGGCATGGCCAGGAGATTGAGGCACTCGAATCGTAATCTTAGGGTCGCGGGTTCGAATCTTTGTCACACCAAAGATTCTCTCCCCATCAGTCGTGGGGGCGTTATTACGGTGGGATCAATCCAACTATGCTTTGTTAAAGAGTAGCCCAAGAATTAGCGGTGCGTGGTAATCACTAACTGCCATCCCTTTAGTCTTACACTGTTATATTAGGGACGGTTAGCGCAGATAGTCCTCGTATCGCTTTGCTCGAAAATTCTAAACAAACAAACAATACTTCCGATTACATAATATGAAGATCTTTACATTATATGGCAGTTGGTAACCAGTCCAAAAACCGCTAATCTCAGATGCATACAGAAAAGCAGGTGTTCATTGGTGTTTAGAGCACAGACTGTGACTGAAGATACTTAATGCAGCTTAACAAGGTACATTTCACTGTTATGTCCTAACAATAAAATCATGAGAAATTCACGGGAAGCTCTGAAACCCCTCGGGGCTCAGTTTCTTTAAATATTTTAGTAGGGTGAATAACGTTTAAGGAATATCCGTATTTCCACTCTGATGGATAGGTGTTTTCCGAATATGATAACAAACAATATTCCATCGAATTTGTTTGTTGTTGTTGTTTGTGCATAAAGTTGGTTGAAAGATCATAACAAAAATTTCAGTATATTTTCATTGATCAACGTAATAACTGTATCTCAGTTAAATTGGAGTTGAATTTGAAAGTCGCATTCGTAACTGTAGAAGTTTTGTTCCTTTGTTGTAAAGCAAAATACAGAGCTATACAATAAGTTGTCTGTGCTGCGCCAGCCAAGGGTATTGAAACTCAGTTTGTAGCGTTAAAAGCCTTCAGACTTATCCATGAGCAACTGGGGTGGGGGTGTGAAGCTCACTTTAAGCATCTGCTAACACTTGTAAATCTCTTGAAGTATATATATCTCGAGTAATGGCTTTCAAACAAGATATCTTCCATACACTTCTGTAGATATGTATCAGTCGTATGTAAACTAATCTTACAAACAAGTGTCAGTTAGGAGCCCTAATAGAATGGTCAGTTTACATACTTCATTATTTAGAAGTATCTAATCGATTACTTTATTTATTAATATAGAAATGGACTTGTCATAGCTAAATTATTTTCATGCCTCACTGTGAATCCGATAATTCGTGGTTCGCAACCAGCTCCGCACTTTGTGGCCGTGGGTATAAAAGTGACGATCAAATTCTACTATACTGATCGACATAAGTAACCCAAGAATTGGTGTTGGTGCTGTTGACAAGCAACATCAACTGTATCGTTTCAGAATTAGGGACGATTATCTCAGTTTTGGAATAAGATAACATGACACTAGATTAATAACTCTAAGAGATAGTAGTTATTTGTTTATTATAAAATATTCTCTTTCTATTCTACAGAACTCAAGCAACACCCTATGTTACAATCTAAATCTGATTCGTTGAAGAGTATTGATGAAGAACTATTGAAGAGTATTGATCAAGCAAAATACTGTTCCGGGCTTAATGCTTAACTTCTTAATATTTCAGATCCCAAAATTTAGAATTAATTTGGTTTTTAAATCCTTGGATGACTAGATAATAATAAAAAATTGTTTTTTTACAAATTTATAATCGTAGAATAACAGAAATAAAAATTATTGTAAACATTAAAAACTACTCATTTTTATTAAATATGTTTAAGGTAGTTTATTTACTAACCTCAAGAGAAAAATGTATATAACTAAACATCACGCAAAGAAACAAAAACACATCGCATCGTATTATTTATTTTAATTATGCAAAAAAAAAAAAAAGTTTTGCCCCCCAGTGGCTCAGCGGTATGTCTGCGGACTTACACGCTAAAATCCGGGTTTCGATACCCGTGGTGGGCAGAGCACAGATAGCCCATTATGTAGCTTTGTGCTTAATTCAAAACAACAACAAAGTTTTTTTTCTTTTTTGTCATCAGATCGTAGAAACTTTGGAAACAGGAACTGAAACCAAGAGTAATCTCTGCAGTAAATAATTCTAGAGTCCGTGGGTAGAAGTTTACCATGAGCAGTAATTATGGGTTCCTAAAACCATACGTTTGTAACTGAAGTATTATTTATGGCTCTTACTCAGGATAAATATAAATATCTATATTAGCTAACCTCTAACCACTTTTCAGCCCAAAACTAGCCATGTACTGTCTGTGTTTATGTACTTTAGGGACCAAAGCCCAAATTTTAGCGTTATAGCCCTCAAGCTTGCTGCTGAGTCACCAGAAGAGTACGTATGCAGTCTGTGCCAAAAAAAATCAAACTTCCTAGAAAACTCAGTTTCTTTCTTTTTAAGTGTGACCTTATGTAGAAACATGCTGCTATTATCTTGGCTAACAGTTGCAGAGATGCCAACCATTACGATTTATGTGTATACATTACGACTATACGCTCATACAGATAAATATTACTTGTTGCAACTCACAAATTTTTGTATATTATATAGGCATATAAAATAAAGTGATAAATTTTTCTCCAAGGGCTTGAAAGGGGTGAAAAGAAAATTTCTAGTGAAATACAAATAAATTTTGATAATAAATAAAAGACATAGTCCAAATGGCTACTTATAATAATCATGTTTGTGCTTGAAATAATAAAAAAATATTTGTATCATTTATGAGTAATAATTCATAATATGAATACAACAACTTAAACCCAAAATAAACCAATATAAAGGAACGCCATTATACCTATATTAATATTATAGATAAAATTATATATTCAAACATCTAACCCCGCCCTCTACATTGCGACACTCAGTTACACAACCCCTTCCAAACATGTGGTCAGCTTCCGGTCAGTTACCTCTTTCTTTGTGAACCTGACGATGACCTGACGTTGTTCGCTCTTCTATTTAAAATATTTTCTGAACCCAAACGAGCCGTTTTTGCATATAAAATTCATAATATGAAACCATAAATGCAAAAGTGACTTTCACACAATTTGTCATTACTCATAATTTACCCCTAACTGTAGCCGATCATGCAGAACATCTATTCAGAAAAATGTTCCCAGACTCTGATATAGCGAAAACATAAGGCTGTGCTAGAACCAAAACTACAGCCATTGTACTAATGTTGGATTGTGAAGATGACAAAATGATTTCAAGCATACTTACTAACAGTGTTTACAGTTCAGCCACAGATGGATGACTTAAAACTGTATCCAGTAGTTTACGATATCTTGACCCTTTGCATGGAAAAAAATGTTTATTCTCTTTTGACAATGGTGGAATAAAAAGAAGATTTAACGGGAGAGAATATTTTCAAGCTTTTGAACCACGAACTGACAAAGAGGAAAATTTCATGGGAAAACTGTCTTGGTTTTTCTTTAGACAATGCCTCAGTTATGTTTGGTATAGGTAAAGGTGTGATGGGACACATCTAAAGACGACAGCCTGCATTTACTTCATGGGCTGTGCCTGTCACTTCATGAATATTGCTGCCCAGAAAGCTTCCAGAGAACTGCCTTGCCCAATTTCTGATATATTGATATATATATACTATTTTTTGGACAAAAGTGCCAGCAGAAAACAACATTTCAAAGTGTTTCAAGGATTGTATGACAAAGAAACAAGACAAATTATACAACTTGTTACCACAAGATGGCTATCACTTGGGGTGTGCCTCAACAGAATATTGGACATGTGGAAGCCATTGAAGAAGTAATTTCACTGTCAAAAGGAAAAACTAGATCCAAAAGAATCTGAACAGGGAGCAAGACTTTAACAGTCAATATATCCTCTCAGCCACACAGGGACACAGTCAAGACACCCTCCCAGCCACACAGGGTTACAGTCAAGACATCCTCCCAGCCACACAGGGTTACAGTTAAGACATTCTCTTAGCCACACAGGGACACAAGACAACAATCTCCAAAAGCAGACAGAGAAACATTTGATATAACAATATATGTTTAGGCAGTCTAACCTTGAACTGAAGAAGAGAAAATAAATGAAAAAGAGAATAAAACGAAAGCTAGCAAGGAAGTAACCAAGAAAAGTTATGTGCAGAGTAAGTTAAATAAGTTAACAGTTTTCTTGGACAACAAAATGAACATGTTATTTTGTCTTTTTCTTCAATCTGCGATTCCTCTATTTGAACAAGCCAATTTGATATTGCAAAGAGAAAAACCTTGCATACACATTATGCATAGAACTCTGATTACACAAGTTAAAAATATACTTACTTGTCAAATACATCAAGCTAGAATATCTTGAAGACAACATCACTGAACTTGACTACAACAATGAATCCTTACACAAATCTGATGAGGTAGTTTCTATTGGAAATGCTGCCAAGGAATACATTGTTAAATATGAAAAGGATCTGGACCTGATCAGCTTTTACACCACTGTCAAGAAATACTATATTACAGCTACAAATTACATGATGAAACATTTCTCACTAAATGATGAACTTATGCAGAGTTGCTGATCTAAAACTGAAAGTCGGCAAAGACTTTTCTATGTTTCTTCACAGACAGGTATCCTGTCCTTGTCAATACATATGAGCACAACGTTATTGACAAGTTGGAAGGGCAATATTTGAACTGTCAAATTGATACATTTTCAAAAACTGTCCTTCAGTTGAATGTTGACAAGGTTTGGATTCAACTGTCTACAGTTAAGGATAGAAATAGCAATCAGAAGTATGACATTCTATGTAAGGTTATGCTTGGAATTCTTACAATCTTACATTCTAATGCTGACAGTGAAAGGATATTTAGTTTAGCGATTGAAAACAAAAGCAAGTTCAGACCAAACTTGAGCACCTCAGTTTTGAGCAGAGTTATAATACACAAGATGTGTATACAGTCAAATGGACAATGTTGTTGTAACTCCCAACCATCCAGAGACATTCTCATGAAAGCAAAAGCTGCAACAGCTGCAAAACTATTACAATAAGTATCATGAACAAAGGCTTTTTCTGCTTACTGTTTGTGCATGTTCAATGTTGTTTTACCAGTATGTTTACTACTCCGAACTAAATAAAAGACATAATTTCAAAATAATTTTTTTAGATATATTTATTAAATACAGAAAACACAGTCATGAATGAGCAATCTATAGCAGTAATAAATAATAATAGTTATAATAATAATATAATAATAAACAGCTTAGAGACATTGGTCAGGCCTAGTAACCGCAAATGATAAAAAGCTCTGTCTAAAATCATTACGCCCAGTCATTTTAAATAGTTGGCATCTCTGCAGTTGTGGTTCTATGAGTATCCACCACCGACACTTCCTGGAATGGCCTGATATTTGAGATACTCGACTCATGATGTGCGGGTTCGAATTCCTTCAATGAATATACTCTCTCCTTCAACCTTGAGGGGAGTTATAATGTGACTCTTAATCCTATTATTCGTTAGTAACGACTAGCCGAAAAGCTGTATGCCTTGTCTATTGATTAGTTGCCTTCCCTCTCGTCTATCGCCTCAAAATTAGGAAGGGCTGATAGCCCTCTAGTAGTAGCTTTGCGCAAAATTCACTGAACAAACACACAAACTTATAGGTTACGTTATCTGAGCTAATTTAAGCAACAGAAGTAGGTGATTAATGCCAGTGAAATTCAATTGAGTGTATCGCAATTTTGTTCCCTCTTTATCAAATTCTTTCTTCATTTATGCGACAACAAAATTATTTTTATATAAATGAAATGCAGAAGCAGTGTACTCACAAGAATACGCTAACATTTCAAACACAACACCCTACGCTTCTTTACTTGAGGTTTTGACATCACTGGCTAGGTGGTAACAAAATCCTTTCATTGGTCCACATCTTTCCACCTAGTGGTTAGGGGACTGACTTGAGTGGCTTTGCACATATATCGAAAAATATACAAAACATCTTTGCCATTTTCCTACTGTTCCTTTTGAAAACTCATTTCTAGAGTTGTTGTCAAAGCTTTACTGTCAATATCTATTTTTCCTTCCATCTGTTGATTGAAGGCAATACATGTTAGTCGTAGATTAATCAACCAGTAGGCATGAATTACACAGGTTTCATGTCCAGAGCTACATAACAAAATTTGTCACACCCAACACTTTTAAAACAATCCATTATAAACACTCCTTTCTTTAAAACTAAATAATCATTAAATATTAAGTCACAATACCTCCCCCCCAATTCTAAAAACCGGATATCAATACACGTGGTGAGTAAAGCAAAAAATACCCCCTTACGTAGCTTTGTGCTTAACTTCAAACAACCGAACAAACTTTCATTTATTAATACTAAATGTACTTGCGCAGAATTCCGAAAATGTTATCTTTCAAGCGTAAATATACTTAAGAGTAACAAATATTTTTGGTTTTCGAAGCTCTTATGTCATACTGAGTTGTAGTCTATAGGGTGCATAATTCTTCTAGTGATTTGTGAATGCGTATGGTTTACTGGCATCACGAGTACAAATTGCTTCGTTAAATGTCTTTTATGTGTCGTCATTGTAGTGACTACTAACTGACTGACAAGCAACACACTATTGTGTAGCCGTGCGACTAGTTTACTGTTTATAGTTAAGCACAAAGCTGAACAATGGGCTGTATCTGCTCTGTCCACCACTAGTACAGAAATTCGGTTTCTATCATTGTACATCCGCAGACATGCCGCTGTGAGGTTAAGTGTACGAAGCACGTTATTGATATGTTTGTATTTTGAATTTCGTGCATAGCTACACGATGGCTATCTGCGCTAACCGTCCCTAATTTAGCAGTAAAAGAAAAGTAGGAAAGCAGCTAGTCATCACCACCCTCCGCCAACTTTTGAGCTACCAACGAATAGTGAGATTGATCGTATCGTTACAACGCCCCACGGCTGAAAGGGCGAGCATATTTGATGGGATGGGGATTCGAACCCACGACTCTCAGATTGCAAGTCAAGCGCCCTAACCACTTGGCCAGCATATTGTATAAAATCATTGTCAGAAAAATACGTCCCGGCATGGTCAAGCATGTTAAGGCGTGCGACTCGTAAACTGAAGGTTGCGGGATCACATTCCCGTCGCACCAAATATGTTTGCCCTTTCAGCCGTGAGGGCGTTATTATGTTACGGTCAATCCCACTATTCGTTGGTAAAAGAGTAGCCCAAGAGTTGGCGGTGGGTGGTGATTACCAGCTACCTTCCCTCTACTCTTACACTGCAAAATTAGGGACGGCTAGCCCTCGAGTAGCTTTGTGCGAAATTCAAAAAACAAACAAGCAAAAAATATGAATATATTTTTATCAAATTAGATAAATACATGGAAGCCCTCTTTTGAAACGATTTCAATAAACAACTTAAAATGATGCTCTTGTTTTTGTAACTACTGTTGACACATAAATGTGTTTTACCCCAGTTTTGACATGTTATAATATCATCATCGAAGTATTAATTGGCGTAAAACCTATTCATGCGACAGATATACCTAATATTATTTAGGAGGTTATAAGATAGGTCAAAGGGTAATGGCTTGTTGTTTAACGGTTAATAAAATTATTAAGCACTTCTGCGTGCGATGGTTCTTACATCCGAAAATATCAGATATTAAAATAAAATGTGGCTTATCGTGGAAAAGTAAAGATGCTGGTAAACGTTAATTGGTGGTTCCCGCTTGTCTGCTCTATAATTATTTAGGGAAGATGTTTTACGTGCCAACGTGATTATTAACCTTTTCGTTCCATCACAAAGCGTAATTTAATATTAAAGAGAAACATGCGTTTTACAAATTTACTTTATGCTTTTATATTGATATATTTGTTTTAGCTACAAATATTAATTTTTGGTTGTGTATGCTAGGTTTCACAAGGTCTTTTTCGACCACTAGATTATCTGGTTTATAGTCAATGCACGATTTATTTACAGTTAATACACAGATACTCAGCTTTTGTTAAAATCCGGAGTTATGGCTCTTGTGTTATTTTAAACTTATTTTGTAAAGTTTTGATTTTTCATTTAATGAACAGTCGTGTATGTTTTATTATCAACAAAATATTTATTAAATCTCAGACAAGTGAGAAGGAAAATTGATTTTTTTAAACGGTTTGCTTGGTTTGAATTTCGCGCAAAGCTACAAGAGGGCTATCTGCGCTAGCCGTTCCTAATTTAGCAGTGTAAGACTAAAGAGAAGGCAGCTAGTCATTATCACTCACCGCCAACACTTGGACTACTCTTTTACCAACGAATAGTTGGATTGGCCGTCACTTTATAATGTCCCCACAATGGCCAGATGGAGACAGCAACATTATCTTGTGACATACTCAGCCCGTCAGCTCTGCCTGGATATGAAGGCCAGAAAGAAGAATGGTAGACCATCTATTCTGAAAGAGTATAGTCCATTGAAGAAGTAAGATACTTCTCAGGTGGAATGCTGTGATAATGATAGATATTTAATGGCATATTGCAAAGAAAATTGTAAAAACAAAGCTGAAGAGGGGGTTCGTGGAACTCAGTGTACAAACTCTGGACTGAAGAAGTGCAGAAAGACCAGTGGAGAGCCGAAGTCCCAGATGGTGAATAGGGCTCAGCGTCTTCAAGGTCAAAATCCAGGCAGAACTATTGACCAGAGATGCACGCACAAAGCACGTTGAAACGAATGAAAGCACAATCGATCCTAAGAATAGAACATGAAACCACTCCACTCTTTATACACTTGATACATCGTTGCTTGATGAGGGTAATGAAAGTTAGCTCACTTTCAAAGATAAGCTCCAGTAACTTTGCCTTAATGGCCATGGGAAGAACAACATTACCGAGACAGAGTTCAAGATAAAGGTATACATCCCATTAGCAGCAAAAGTGTATGAAAACGGTTTTGGAGAAAGAAAAAGTAAAACCATTTTCTGTGGTCCACTTCAACAAGTGGTTTGGGGTCATCTGAAGCTACCTTTCAAGAAATCTCTTACTTGATAACCAACAACACAAGATGTAAAATTCATTGGCATAGATCCAGTTTGCAACAGGTGGAGGAAGTTGCTTAGTGATGGCATTAATCTTATTACTGAAAAGTATGACACTCAATACACAGCCTTGAGAGACTCCAATTTCAATGGAAAATAAGTGTCGAACCTGCACGTACATGCAGGTATTACGCCTGTCCCGTAAAACGTTCTGGATGAAAATGAGTAAATCGCCATGTAAATAGAAGTGAGTGTCCCGTAAAATGCCATACCTCCATGTTGTATCGTAAGCCTTCTCAAGGTCAAATAATATGGAAACAAAATGTTCCCTCTTAAGGATAGCTTCTCTGGTTGACTTTTCAAGTCGAATCAGGTGGTCCATTGTCATCAAAACACACACTGGGTAAGTGAGAGGAGCTGTCAGAAGTACAGTTCTCTCATGATTTTATAATTATTGGTCGACAAGACCAATGCATCATCATATTCTTGCATTCTACTCTGAATGAAATAAATCATCTAGTTTTGGCAACTCAAGTAATAATGTCCATCTCTACTTATGGACCCTGACCATGAAGTAACATCTTTTCTGACTTAGCTTCCGTTCTCCAGTGACACAACGGCATGTCTGCAGACTCACACCACTAAATACCTGGTTTCAGTACTCATGAGAAGCAGAGCACATAGAGCCTATTGTGTAGCTTTGTCCTTAATTCCAAAGACTTTATCTACTCATTGCAATGATCATAGTCAGTCTCTGCGGATATACTTATTCCATGACTTTAGCCATGTGGATCAGTACTGATCCTTCACATTCTGTTGCCACTTGTATTTAACATAATGTCATCTGTCAAGTGCCAATACAATTGTGATATATGGACACATCATGCAGTTTGGTTCTCTTAATATTTTCTCTCCAAACACTAACACATCTCAGCATTGCAGTATTATACTGAATGGATGGAGCTGTCCTGATCCTTCCGTACTTTTTTCATTGCAAATGATGCTTTTTGTTGGACATGTTTCTGGAAGGAAAGAATGAAGTAAATAGCTTCAGGTGCACCTGAGGTTTCTGGTTGAGGG
This sequence comes from Carcinoscorpius rotundicauda, assembly GCA_011833715.1. Lineage (NCBI taxonomy): Eukaryota > Metazoa > Arthropoda > Merostomata > Xiphosura > Limulidae > Carcinoscorpius > Carcinoscorpius rotundicauda. The sequence goes on from CM022393.1 coordinate 110,201,577, forward strand.
CTGTGAAAAACCTCTAGTTAAAGCTCAATGGCTAGTGTTCAGTGTTCTGTTAGTTAAATATACTGATGTATTTGTGGCACCAGCTGGCCAATGGAGTCAAATTAAGTCACTCATCACTGCACAGACACACGGAACACCCTTTCAATATAACAACCACTCCACAGGCTTTTTCTGAGTCACTAGCCATATTGCCAGTTCCAAGATACAGTAAGTGTTAAAGAATGGAATCATACAGTTATCAGAAAGTAAATATTCATCATCAGTAATCACTCTCAGAAAGGAGGATGGCACGTGTAGAATAAACTGTAAAAACTCAGAAAGAATGATGCTGGTGTGGTTCAACACTGGAAAAGTATGATATGCTAATAAAACATCATCTGATGGCAAAACAAAGAAACATAGATGGATCATCTGACCACACAGTGAGACCTTAACCATCCACTTAATCTCTTTATCTGCAACACCATGTAAAATGAAAGCAATTTCTGCCATAGTGACGATAAGCCTACTGGTAATAGGTTTTACTAGTGGCTGAATACAATAACTAACCCCAGGAAGCTGAACTTAGAGACCCCAAACTAGCATGGGTGTTCTTTGCTATGCAACAGTATGAAGTGTGGTCATCACGTATTGAGAAATCTAACACAAACACATACAAATTGTGGCACTTGTACAAGTTTTTATTGGTGCATAAATTCGTGATATACCATAGTTAGTGACCACCAACTTATTGTTAATGATTTTGAGAACTCTGAGACAACTGCTCGTTGAGGCTTTATATAATTTAAGGACTGGAGTCCATCAAAGTATAACGTGCACTTTTTCTAACATATGATAGTGGTTTTACTGGCCACATTTAGATCAAGAAGTTTGGCTTTGGTATTGTCATCTTATAGTATATACCACAAGAAGAAAATTAGCCTAAACATGAAAAACTCCGCCCTAAACAGTTGTTGGTGCCTCCCTACAGATAACAGCCTTGGATATCTTTGGGCTTCTCTCGGACACTTATCTATTGGTTGACACTTTTGTATAATCCATAGTTGATGTATTGGTAAAATAATGGGTACCCAAATTTACTGTAATTAACAGATAAAATCAATAACTATAACAATTCATAGACCAATAAACCAATGAGTAAAAGCAAGTGTCATTCTTTGTTTCCCAAGCTTCTGAATCTGACAAAATGTTTGGACAGTCAGTTATCAACAGTTATGACAACTACTAATTGAAAAAATTGCAATTATTGTTTTCCAATCTATCAAATGATGTTCACTGTACAGTGCGTTCACTATTGTATGATTTCTTCTTGATTATTACAGCTAAGACAGCTGTTTATTCAGGAAATCAAAGACTGAAAAGGCTGTCTTAACCCGTATTTTCTGAACTATTGGGTGGTACTATCTGAGAAACTTTACAGAGCGCATTTTATAAATACCACCCAATTTTCAGTAAATTAGGGCTATCTGCGCTAGCTGTCTATAATTTAGCAGTGTAAGAGTAGAGGAAAGGCAACTAGTTATCACCACCCACTGCCAACTCTTGAGCTAATCTTTTACCAACGAAGAGTAGAGTTAATAGTTGAATATAATGCCACTACGGCTAAAAGGGCGAGCATATCTGATGTAATAGAGATTCGAACCCGTGACCTTCACATTGTGAGTCAAGCGCTCTAAGCATCTAGGTATGCCGGACATGTGTAGAAAATAAAATCTACTAGTCATTGCTATTAAATATTCGTATCGGAAGTGCTGAATACAATGTTTAATAATGAAGTTGGCATGTTTACATTTTGGGGTTGCTTCTTTTAATGACAAATAATAGCAAAACAGAAATTGTTTTGAAAGTTATTTTTAAAAATGTTTTACTTGTTCAACAATCAAACTTTACACATTGATCTTCCCCCCTTTGCATTCATACCAAGAATAAAAAGTATCCAAGTGTCCGTGGTTAGTTCTATCGGCTGATAGCATTTCTGTGGTTACTAGTTCAAAATCAGAGATGACGACGGATAGTCTTAGTAGATTTATGATAAACAAACAATAATTTTAGTAGAAGAAAACAAAAACACAACTTCGTGTATGCTTTACTGTTTTTATTCGATAAACTTTGATACGTATCACAATGTATAACAGTCAAGTTTTTCTTTTTCAAGCCTTTTAGTCTAAGTTATGGGTTTCCAAACTTTACCAACTTACGGTCCAATCGACTATTCAAGTAATTTCCCAGGACCTATGCTCAAGTTCAAGGTGGATTATAAGTACTATTTGAAAAGGCTTATAGTACTATTACTTTCAAACTTTCCAAATTCACGCGTCTAATCTACGTTATCCTGGTCATTTTGGGGGCCTATTTTTATATAACTTGGAGGATTACTGTTTGTCTAATATATTTCAGTAGATTAGTAGCACTGTTGCTTTCAATTTAAAATTGATAATATATGCTTTATTAAGTGTTGTTCTTTTAGAAATGAGCTTAATGCACCATCGATATAGCAACAGTTTCTATTGCCTACTAGGATAAAGCCATAGTATGCTCCACAAAATAACTCAAACGTTTTCTTTTTTCGTATAAACATTTGTCAACTTTGAGAAAGTAAACATATATTTAGAAAAAAAAACACATTTGACTGATAAAAAATCCACCAAATTCTTTTAAAAAATTATAACATAGTATATTACTTTCCATTCTTTTTCCCGCCGATATGAGTAGTTTCGTTTAGCATACGTAACTGGAAGTGTACTATTTTCCAATAGGACTAACAAATAATTCAAACAATACCATTTCAGTCACCTTCAGACGTTTTCTAATAAGCTGATAGACTATTTCTGACTATATATGTATGTGACGGAATAGGATTTAGTAAAATAAAATCAATACAAGCTCACGACATCAGTAATAACTTGACCAATAAAGAATTTCCAGTAAAACATTCAATAAAGAATTACCAGTAAAACATTACGAAACAACTTATATATTTTTAACCATTATGCTTTCAAAGTAACTCGAAATAAATCAACATATTTTCAAATAATTAAAACAAATATAATATGCTTCTTTTCCTTTTTATGTTGGACAATATCGCCAAGTATGAAAAAAGAATTGAAAGGGTTCAGTTACAGTTCTTAAGGCGCGTCTGGAAAATATGTTAAATAAGTCATACCTCATATGAAGATATTTTGTCAAAGGCAAGTTGCAGGATGAAACTGATTACTAACATCATGAAAAAAGACAAACGCAGTTTCTAAGACACTTTATGAGGAAAGAGGAAATTGTAAGCGTGATCGTAACTGGGAAAACTGAAGGAAGAAGAGATTGTGGAAGACAGAGGTTAACTTATGTCAAGAGTGTATATAATTAGTTTTATAGATACTGGAAATTATTTGTGCCTCAAGGAGAAAACGTGTGTGGAAGACCGTGGTAACAAAAGTTTTGTTTGAATATGGTACATAGAGAGAGAGATCTTTGTAATACAATATAATTTAAAATATTTTAAAGATAGTAAAGTCAGGTGTTATGCTTAATAGTAATAATTAATAATACAGCTCTTCCATTTTGTTGTCTTTTCAGACATGAACAACTTTTTCTCTTCATTGGAAAGCCGATGAAACACTGTGTTTGTCTTTGTCAATAAAATTATTTTAACTTGCGAGTGTTTTTACTTTCTTTTTCCAACACTTTGTCATTTTATATCTCAGGACGGCTGGTATGGGTATTAACACTTTTACTAATAGAGTAGAGAACAACGTGTTGGTCGAAATATTGTTCTCTGCTTTATTAGTAAAAGTGTTAATACCTATATCAACCATCCTGAAATATATTTTTACTTCAAATGGGTTTCTCGTCATCACGACTTTGTCATTTTCTTTACCACTCAATTTTTTATTTCTACTGTACATCTGTTTAGCTCTAGCATCAAGAAGGCCCAGCATAGCCAGATGCTTAAGACACATGACTCGTAATCTGAGGGTCGCGAACTCGAATCATGGTCACACCAAACACGCTCGCCCTTTCAGCCGGGAGGGATGGGTATAAGAGTAACCCAAGAGTTGGTGGTGAGTGGTAATGACCAGCTGTCTTGTTTCTAGTCTTACACTGCTAAATTATGGACGGCTAACAAACAAACAAAACAAAACCTACTATCAAAAGAAACAAACACAAACCTAATTTATATAAATTGTTTAATATAAAATTGAATAATCTAGGGACATTGATCCAAATGAACTATTATACCCTCAAAATAACTATAAATAAAGAAGAATATTAAATGGACCTTAAATGAGTAAAAACATTACGTTTATAATTTAATTTGCGAACAGCAAACTAAGAAAATAACATTTTTGGGACAAGTTTGTTTGTTTTTTAATTTCGCGCAAAGCTTCATCAGAGCTTTCTGCGCTAGCACTCCCTAATTTAGTAGAGCAAGACTAGAGGGAAGGTAGCCTGTCGCTACTACCCACTACCAACTCATGGGCTACTCTTTTATCAAAAATAGTGGAATTGACCGTCACATTATAACAACCTCACGGTGAAAGGGCGAACATGTTTGGTGCAACTGGGATTCGAACCCGCGACCCTTGAACTACGAGTTGAACGCATCAACACGCTTGGTAATGCCAAGCCTTATTGAGACATAAAATGTACTCTCTTGTTTGTAGAAACACAGGTTCTTGGGTATTTAGATTTTTTAAAATTAAAATCAATGCTCCTTTGGGTCTAAGAGATTAAACTAACAATTACTGAATTAAAGTTATTTATTAAAAGCATTGCTGGTTGTGATTTGTATTTATAATTTTATATATAACGGGTATAGAGTTACGGTGAGTACTAAGAAATTCACTATTGTTTTTATTACTCTTAATTTCAGCTAGCACGTCTTCTATAGGTAATATTTTTAGTGACAGTGGCAGCTGAAATTAATATTGGTTCAAACAGAAAGAAGTACTTTTTGTTATAAAGTAACATAAGTTACCGCTCTTTAATTATCTTAATAAGATCGTATTTAAAATTATTTTTGATATTTTAGGCTTCACAAAATGAATAACGAAATCATAGGTTTTTCACTTCTATGAAAATTTATTGATCGAATTAAAATATTGTCTTTGAATATACGTATAAAAACAGCTTTTACTAAGTAATGTAAAAAAGCTGTCTGAACGTACAAAATAAAAAGCTTCAGAATCAAACGTATACGCTCATTTCTGTATATTTATAACCACAAAATTCAAAATAATTTTAAAGACAATACAAAATCATATTTTATTAATTATAAAACCAGTAATTCAGAAATATACCATATTTAACTCAACAAAGCAGATGGCGTCATAAAATTGGTCTGTAACTGCGTCATAGGTGGCGCTTAGTTAGCCGATAATGGAGTTTGATCTTTCATGGTGAGATTTGTTTCTTTTTTTGAATAGAATTTTGGTAGTTTTGTTGAAAATATAATATATGAACATTTTTAATGTAAATTGAAATATCCATGACTTTTATAGCATTTCCATCACTTCAGAAATCGGTATTTTTATATATGTTAAATAATATACATAACTTCGATAATGTAACCCCAAATTGAGGAAATGTAGCTGCGTTTTACTAAGAACTTGAAGAAGTTAGTAATAATAATAATAATGAATTTTCAAACTTCAGAACTGAAATATATTTTGTACTGTAAATTTTAACAAGTGGAAGCAGTATATAATTTAATGAGATTCGAAAATTATATAATTATATGAAAATAACTAGTGTAGTATCATCATTCACTAATTGAGTGATTCAGTGTATGGCTGAGACTAGACTAGAAAGAGAAAGTATAGTCAATGTTTTGGATAAACGATTTAGTCTTACGGGTATACCAATGGAAAGCCAAGCCTGCTGAACAATTGTTCGATTTATAAATCTGTCTATGTAGATAATCATTCAGGAAATTGTCTTTTAAAATACTTATAAACAATACTAATAGTGCCATCTGTGATAGTAAGTTGACATAACTCAGGTTGAGACTAATTATTTACCCTTTTCAGTGGTCTTGTGACTCTTTAGGACTTTAGCTAGTTAGGTTATTGGAGAATTAGATCTAAAGACCTATCTTTAACATTTGTATATATACCTATATCATACAATCTGACACATTTAAAATTTTTCTGTGTTATTCCAATTGTGTAAAGAATGTTTGGAATACCCTCTTATATTAAAAGAGTATTCACAATATAATGATACTGACAAGTTTTTGTTTTTAATACTTTTAATTCAAGGAATGTTTAGTTCTGTGATTTGTATATAGATATCGCACTCAAATATTAATTATTTCTTATATATAGGCATTACTACAAGTTATACTGTGTTTCATTTTAGTATTTGTATGCAATAAATGTAATTTGTTTAATGTTTATAGATCCTTACACAGAAATGGTAGAATTTTCAGAGAGAATTTTGAATAATAGACCCCAAGGAATAAACTTTGGGCAAAAAAAAGTATTTTATTTCTCAACTTTGTATTATAATTCTTTTTTAATGATGTTTTTACTATGTTATACCAGACATATCCATATTTATTCTTTATTTTTTCTTTCTTTGATGGTTTTTAACTAAATTGGAAGATCTCATGGTCTACTGTTGTTTCATTACAATCTTAACTTTGTGGAAAGTCATCTGTTTTTTTTTATTTTGTTTTGTTTTTTGTTTTCCTAAGTGACATTGTACACCTCTTTCAAAAATAAGATTAGTTTTCACTTGTACATCTATTTGGAAAAAGTGTTAATTGTGTAACCCCAAAGACAAACTAGCATTTTTTTTTTCTTTATACTGTAATAGGCCCTTTCATTCCAAAGTAGAATAGACTATTACCTTCAAATGATTTTTTTTAAAGACTTAAAGTTCTTGGTTTAATTTATAGCCTAATTCTTGAGTTGCTAAGGATATTTAAATTATTACTCCAATGCATTAGTAGAAATTTATTTAAGAGTTATGAAGGAAATAAAGATAATGCGTAATACAGCGCTCCCTCATTATAATGCTACCATCAGTAGCCATGTGCACCTTAGAGCACTATAGGTGAGGAAGTGTCATGACCAACTGGTTAGGAAGAACTCATGCTGAACAAGTATGAATACAGTTCATTACTAAAGCAGTCTATTACATAAAATAACTGTTTGTTTAAATAGGTAAAATAGATACAAAAAGAACATAGATATGATAAAAGAAGATATAATATAAAACAATCAGCATTTTAATTTGGTAAGTAAAATCATGCCAAAAGTAAGCAGGCTTAATGCTACCCTAAACTTGCTTCAACAAATGACATGGCAACCCTACTGACACTGACCAGTATTTTGGTTTCACTCATAAAAAAAAACCTTGAATTTCTTGCCCACTCAACAAAGTTAAACCATTTCATCTTTAATCATGTCATTTATGACTAGATAGATGGAATCTCCACTGGACCAAACAGTAGCCGATAGTCTTATATTCTACCATGAATGCAAGTGGCTATAAAACTTCCCATATTACTTTAAACTTGCATTTTACTAATGCTAAATTGATGACAATTTCTTACTGTTTTAACAATCTAATCATATTTCAAATTCCTCTCATACCTTAATTCCATAGATTCTAATATCGGGTTCACATCAAAAATTAATATTCAAATCTCCAGGCATTGCACTTCATTGCTGAATTTCTACTTTACTTTGTAACAGTATAATGATTTTAACATCTGAATGTTATGGCATTGAGCTAAGTAGTAGATGATACTAAACTTTTGGAGCCAAAGCACCACAATATAATAACCTCTGTTGTTATAACAAGATAATACTGTATACAATCGGAATATTCTAAAAATTAAAATCAATAAAATTTTGGTTATACTTTTTTACATTATTTAAAATGTTTGATTTGTAACAGTAAAATTAATAGTGAAGCAATTAGGTAATATTCTTCATAATAAATAAAATAATTATTTGTATTTTTATTTAGTTTTACAGTTATCAGCTTTATGTAGCTGTTTATAAAGGAAAAGCAGTTTACTGTATATAATTGAGGTATACATTTTAAACAAAAAACTTGATACAGGTTTTGTCCATTAGTTTATTTATAGTATTTCTGAAACAAAACAAAACATATAGTTGCAAATTACAGAATAGCTATTGTAGTGATGTTTTCTAAGTTCTTCATTTCACAATATTTTATACAATGACACATAGTTCATAACATTACAGCCTTAGACAGTTTGAAACTGGTTGGAAGAATGCATGCACTATCTGTCATGAAAAGTTCTTACAGAATTCTGGGTAGTCACAAACTTGGTTTCATTATTTACAATTATTAATGTAATATGAAAAATATGACTAGCCACATTTGTTTAACAAATACCATAGATACATAAATTACACTTAAAATGATTTATGAAATATTTCCTTTTATTTTTTTCTCTTGTAGAAGTAGCGTGTAATGTCTCCAGTGTTCAGGCACTGTCCATGTTTTCGGTCAGAGACTGATGATGTTCAAGTGCTAGAGTACAGCCACTGTAGTCTGAATGATGTTCCCAGTGAAGTATTTGCCTATGAAAGAACACTTGAAGAACTGTTTCTTGATGCCAACCAAATAAAGGATTTACCAAGGGTAAGCTAAAAAGAACTAATACAGACACTTCAAAACTAATCATTCCTCAGAATAATGCAATAAAACATTCATTATTTTCATGTTTATAGTTTACATTATATAACCAAGTGTGGGCTTGTGGAATTAGCACTTTTTGAAATCTATCACATGTACACACATACTAGATCTGGGTGATTAGTAGTTTATACTAATTAATTGACCAATGCATTCAGTGATTGATAACTGGATTTGGCAGAAGAATGTTTTTCCTGATGTCTAGAGCCAGGCTATTGTCCTACCTTTCTCTGAGCCTGGGAAAGATCCCAAGATTCCTTTAAACTGCTGTACAATTTCTTTGATGAGCTATCTCCATAAGACCCCAGAGAGGATGGTTAATATTCATCTTATTTGGTTCCTTGAATCAAACAACCTCCTCTCGCCCACCCAGTGTGGGTTTTGATAACACCGTTACACCAAGGAACACCTGATTTGACTTGAAATGTCACTCGAAGAAGCCTTTGTGAAATGACAACATCTTGCAGCAGTATTCTTTGACATTGAAAAGGGTTATGATACAACATGGAGGTAAGGCATTTTGTGATACCTTTATTTATGTGGGTTATGTAGTCATTTACCTATTTTTATTAAAAATTGTTTAATAGCCAGGTGATTCCAAGTTTATGTAGGTTTGACACTTTTCTATTCTTTTCTACAGGAACTTGGAGTCCCTCAGGACTGTGTTTTGAGTGTCACACCTTTCTGTATAAAGGTTGATACCATCACTGAATAACTCCTCCTTACCGTTGCAAATGGGTTCTGTGTCGACGATTTTCACATCTCATGTCAGTTGTCAAACAATAGGTATATTGAGAGGCAGCTATAGGCTGTCCTCAATTGTTTACTGAAGTGGACCATAGCAAACTGTTTTAACTTCTCACTGTCTCTAAAACTGTTTGCATGCACTTTTGCTGCTAAGGGGATATTCACCCTGATCCTGAACTCCATATCAGTGAAGTTGTATTACCTGTGATCCTTGAGATAAAGATCTTGGAGCTTATCTTTGATCTTAATACTTAATACCTTTATACCACACATCAAGAAAATATGGATCAAATGCACAAGAGCACTGAACATCCTCCATGTCCTCTCTTCCACCACTTGGGGAGTGAATCAATGTTTTGTGCTAAAGATATACAGTGCTCTTGTTTGATTAAAACTAGACTGTGGATCACTAGTCTATGGCTCTGCCAGCACCTTTGCCTTAAAGATGGTGGACCCCATTCATCATCAGGGACTTCAGCAATACACCAGGGTTTTCTGCACTTCCCTAGTTCAGATCTTATACACAGAGTCTCCTTTGCACCTTCACAGTTTGCAACTGTCTTTAGTGTATACTTTGAAATTTCATTCCTTACCAAAGCATCCCACCTGGGGTTGTATCTTTCTTCCTCATTTATTATATCTTCATTTACTTCTGTCCAGTTTTTCTGGATACCAGCCCACTTTGGTATTCGAGAGAACAGGTTCACTGACAACTCAGCTAAATCTGTTTGCTCTGGCACTATCACTACTGTGCCTGTTCCACACATGGACTATGGTCCTGTATTCAAGACTCGGTTCTGTGCCAGTTGGCAGTCGAGCTTTTCCAAATAAAACCCGCTTTTGGACTTTTGCCATCTTGCTTCCATAAGGATCAAAAAGGAAATTGTTCTTACGAGACTACACATTGGTCACAGCTTTGTAATTCATTGTTTTCTTTTATGTGGGACTGATGCACCAGTGAGTTGTCTGTCTAACACTCAGGTCACAATGGCCCATATTTTACTGTCTTGTCATCATTACGATTCTCAACAATGACACCAGTATTTATCCGTAACATTAGACAGTGTTATTGGCAATGGTAACACTGTCCACCTTGAAAATGTTTTTTTTTTTTTAAAGGCTATTAATATTTATAATGCTAATTAAGTTTTTCTTTAAATTTATATGTTAGATCTTTTTTACTATGATTCCCTTTTAAGAATCAAAGTTCATCTAGTTTAATTTGAAATTAGAAAATGGCTGTAACATCAAATAACTCAAAATTAGGACTGGAAAGGCCAACTTTAGGTGACTCTTGCTACTGTTTGAACAACCCATTAGTCATCCTGGAGAGTTATAATAATTAAAATTTATATTCACATTCACTTCATGACCTTTAAATTCATATTCCTTGTGGCTGGTAGTGTCCCTAGATCTTTGCTATTGATGTTTACCATGTGCTGTTCTATAGTTTATACACTCTCCTAGTCTTTGACAATTTTATTTTTCATCCCATTTCATTATCCTCCATTTCTTGTATTTGTGACAGTTTGGATCCTGACTGCCTCCTTTGTCCAGTCTGAATCATTAATGGTATCTTACTTGTATTACTACATTCTGTGGTTCCTGTAATTGTTTGTGTCCTGGCATCTATTAATTAAGCTAGTGTATTCTTCCCTTTCATCTGAGGTATGTTGCATTTTTAGGGCATCATCTCGTCAAATCTATAGCTTCACTGTTCGTCCAGTGATCATGCTAAATGTCAGTTACACTGTTGTTCTTCCTACTACAGACATGATGTACAATTTCAGATAATGCCAATTGTTGACTGTGTGTGTGTGTGTCTGTTCAATTGTCACCTCTTTCAAACTAGTTGTCTTGTATGATTAGATTGTGCACACCATAGAGATGAGGTGGGTGTTCTATAAGACAAGTAGTAATTCTTTCTAATGGACTTTAATTTTATAAATATGTAAATCACAGACTGTATACTCATGGGTGACCATGAGTAAAGCATTGATCTACTCCATCTACATGGTAGCTCTGCTTTTCAGAATATGGTATTGCAGTCATACCTTCATCATCTCCATCAATGTGGTTTTCTGAAATCTTTAAGGTATTTTTTCCTCCTTTCCTATTGTTGGGTGTAAGAGTCCTTGCAACTTACCAGTTCCGAGCTATAAGGGTGGTGTGCCATGAAGGCCTGTCCTCCTGAGCAATGTGTCATAACACTTGGTTAAGAGCAAGGCAGTGGCATTCTGGAGATGTACATGGCATATCATGTTTCGTACTGAGGACCTAATGTACAGGGTTCGACACTGATCCTGAACTTCATATCGGTGAAGTTTTGCTGCCAGTGGTCCTGGAGACAAAGTTCTTGGGGCTTATCTTTGATCGTAAACTGACCTTTATACCACACTTAAAGCAGCTTCGGGTCAAATGCACAAGAGCACTGAACATCCTCCTTGTCCTCTCTTCTACCAGTTGGGGGGCAGATCACTGTTCAATGTTGAAGATATATCATGCTCTTATTAGATTGAAACTCGACTATGGATCAATGGTCTATGGCTCTGCCAGACCCTCGGCCTTAAAGATGCTGGATCCCATTCATCACCAAGGACTTTGACTCTGCACTGGGGCTTTCCGTACCTCTCCAGTTCAAAGCATATACATTGAATCTCATGAACCTTCTCAACACCTTTGCCGTTTGCAACTATCTTTACAGTATACTTTGAAACTTCGTTCCTTACCAAAGCATCCCACTTGGGAATGTGTTTTCCTTCCTCGGTGGGCAGTACTTTTCCAGAACAGACAATCTGTCATTGGTCCGTTAGGCCTTCGCATCCGGGCGCAATTGCATGAATTGGGTCTGTCCTTGGATAACATTGCAGATTCCACAGGTCAGCCCATCCCACCATGGCTTATTACAGCCCCCAAATGTGACCTTTCTTTCAGTCACCTAAAAAAAGGCAGATACTCCAGATTGGAAGTACATCTTTTATTTAATGAGTATCTTTCAAACAATCATTCAGTTCCCATTTATACAGATGGTTCCAAATCAGGTGATTCAGTGGGCTCTGCTATGGTTTGCTATGGGTCAGTAGTTGCGCGCAGAATCCCCTCTACAGCTTCTGTGTTCACTGCTGAACTGTATGCCATATCTCTTGCCCTTGATCATATTGCAGCTGAGCAGTACTCTGATTGCACTATTTATACTGATTCGCTTAGTTCTATACTTGCCTTGGAATTTTACAGTTTTAATCTCTCATTCAATTTGACATTGGACAATGGTCAGAACAATAAATAACTCGACACCAGGACTGGAAAGGCCAACTTCAGGTGACTAACGCTGCTGTTTGAACTACTCGTTAGTCATCCTGGCGAGTTGTTATTTTACTTTTGCTGCATATCGTTTCACACTTTTACTACTTTACTTTTTAGTACTGGCCATATTGACTCATAACCCAGAACCAGGACTGGAAAGACCAACTTCAGGTGACTGATGGTGGTTTTATTCTTACCTGTTAGTCTTCCTGGTGGGTTATGATCATTACCATTCTGCTCCAGGTAGTTTTTTTTTACATCATAGTTGACTGGATGTCAACATTGGATTTTGCGCCATTTTCTGTTTTTATTGCCGTTTTACTTTTATTTTCAATTACTTCAAATTTTACTCCATTTACTTGACTTTTATCTTTTTACTGAACATTTGGCTACTCATTATTACGATTTTGCCGAGTATCTTTTAAAACTTTTATTTTCGTACATTTTGATAATAGCTTCTATGACACATAACCTGGAACCAGGACTGGAAAGGCCAACTTCAGGTGATTGACAGAGGTTCTTGAACTTACCTGTTAGTCTTCCTGGCGGGTTATGATCATTACCATTTTGCTAGAGTAAATAGTTTATAACTTTGAAGACTGGATGTCACCATTGGTTTTTACACCATTTTCTGTTTTAATTGCTGTTTTGTTTTTACCTTCATTTACTTTTACAAATTTTACTCCATTTACTTGACTTTTCTCTTTTTACTGGACATTTGGCTACTCATTGTTGCGATTTTGCCATGTGTCTTTTAAACTTCTATTCTTTTACATTTTGATACTGGTTGCTATGACACATAACCCAGAACCAGGACTGGAAAGACCAACTTCAGGTGACTGACGGTGAGTCTTGAACTTGCCTGTTAGTCTTTCTGGCGGGTTATGATCATTACCATTTTGCTAGCGTAAATACCTTACAACTTCTTATACTCTGCCTTCTATCTTAACATTGTAGACTAGGTGTCAACATTGGTTTTATACTTTTTTGTTTTACCTTCATTTCCATTTATGTCTTTTACTAGATTTTTGTTTTTTACCGGATGTCTGGCGCAGATAGCCTCGTTGCTTTGTGCCATAAAACACTAAATCAATCAATCAATCAACCTAATGTACAATTCCAGATGCCACCAGGTTTTAGTTGTAGCACTACTATATCATATTAATATATATATTAGATTGCATTTTTTCCATCATAGCATTCCTCATTCCTACCATCCTTTGGGTGTATGTTTTTAGGGATGGGGTGTTATCGAGTTCATTGGAAATGGCCTGGTCATAATTTGAATCAAGTGTTTATGGTGTAGCTCCTTTCCTACCATAAATCTGATGTACAGTTCCAGATACTGCCAGGTTTTGGTTGAAGCACTTAGCCATGCTATAACTATATATATAAAGAAAGGGGAAGACAGAGCAGTTTGCCTCTCAGACTGAGGCATTTCTCCTACCTACCATGCTTTGGATGCAGATCATGGGGGTTAGGTGTTGGTTGGAAATGATTCATCTAACGAAGTCTATATATTTTCTGACTAGTATTCTTCCTGTAAACTGTATAAAATTTTTTGACTGGAGATGCACCTCAGGTTTGCAATTCTTTTTCCTACTGCCTGTTGGTTGTTAGTTCCTGGTAGATTAGGTGTTAGTTATAGCTGTATGCAGCAAATTCATTCCCACTTGTGTATGAATGAACATCCTTCTTGTACTGCTGACTGGAAGAAATATTTCTAATATCACTTGGTTTTGGACTGAGGTGTCATCTCTACACAGGGCTCTCTGCCTTCTTGCTGTCTGCTGGATGTTGGTTTATAATGGATCAGGTGTTGGTTGGTTTGGAAATGCATGCAAATGGAGAAGGTATTTGATACATAAGCTTATCTTTTCTACCAATTCCAGTTTAGTGGTGAAGAAATAGGTGATTCTCTGCCTACCATGGAACTGATGTACAATTCCAAGTATTGGATGAACTTTACCTACCATTACTCTCTGTTGTGTCATACCCACTCAACACCCAGGGTTATCATTAATTTATGTTCTTTCACATTTTAGTTCACTTCAAAACTTTATGATTTTTAGATTTTAAGCCAAAAATTATATAAAATTTTTTGCATAATTTTGCATTTCATTTTTTTTACCTTTCTCATTGGTTTTTTTAACATCCTTTAACAACAACATTCAGTATAGTGTTCTATAAAACAAATCAATCCATTTAATCTAAGTTGTATCTTTTTCTACTTAAAATGAGGATTCTATTAGGCTCTCATCAGCATTTTCTGATTTCATTTCACTTCTATGTTGGCCCACATGTCATCTTTGGCCCTGGCCCTGTAAATGTGGTTTGGATGTTGTTGGGACCTTTTAGATTGTAATGTTATATTGTCATGCACAATTTTTTTTAGTTTTTCTATGTACAGGGTGTTCAGATGGTCCTCTTAATGAAACATTTTGTTTGACATGATCTCAGGGTCTTAGGAGTCAAGGGTAGCTTGGGTCTAACAACAGTCTACCCCTTCTCATTTGATGGCTCCTTTTTATCAGTCAGAGCAGAGTATCACACCAGTTCCTGTCCCTGGCTCCTCCATTCTCAGCTCTTGTCTTTTTCTCTTTCCCATGGTGCCACTGTTTGTCATTTTTTAATGATTTTGCGTGGAATGCTAACAATAGTTCCAGTGTTTACCCAGTGAGTTTGGGTTTGATGGGAGCTTGTTTGGCAACTTTAATTCATTGGTGGAGCCAATCCATCTCAAATGTTTGGGTTCACTGAGTTTTGTCAGAAGGATTTGTCATACTTCTTCTTATCCTTTCTCCCTTTACTGCTTGCCTGTTTCCTTTTCAACTCTTTGGGATTCCTTGCCATGCCAGCATTTATTTGCAAGAACTCCTCACACAACAGGTTATCTAACCTGCATCATTCATTTCTGTGGGGAGTTTATTCCCACCAAAAAGGTGGGACTGGAGACCAAACATTCACCTATCCCTTCTCCATCAGTATGTTCACACCCCGTGCTTTACTATGGAATCCTACCCTACTATTCAGTAGGATTTTTTTTCCAGGGCTTTGGATGACCAAGACAGACATCTCCAATGCTTATCTGCATATTTCCATATCAGAGCATTCTTGTCCTTAGCTATATTACACCATGGGAAACATCCTCCATTACCCATTTTTCTTCTGTTGGGATCACTCTCCTTACTTATTTTCTCCCAATCGGACATGCTCCATTTCTTTCCCACCATGTTTGTTCCTAGCCGATTGTGATGACAAAATACCTGGTTCAGAAGTGGTGCAGTTTCCTATTCAGAGGTATCTTTTAGACATTTTTAAATTGTGCATCTATAATTTCCTTACACCAGTCACTCTTCCTTTTCAATGTGGAATTTTAGCTAATAGTGTGAGAGGAGAGAAGTACTGTATAAGAAATCATAATTTTCCTGTACCAGAAATGTATAAAAAAAACATTTCCACACAGAGGGCTGTACAAAAGAGAAAAAAATTAATGTAATGAGAAGAGAGAAGTACCCATTGGAAACACATTTTCTGTATAGGAAAATTATAATGTTTTAATATGTTTAAGCTGTTTAAAATGCCATTTATTTTACCAGTTTATTTAATTATGTCTGAAAAAAACTAATACAACTTGGTTACAAAATACATGTTTGCTAACTTCAGATTATATTGTAAGCCTTTTGAAATATTTATTTTTACTTTTTAATAAAAATGTATAATAATTGTTTGTAGTATCATTTGTGGGTTTAGTTATGTTTTGATATCAAGAAACTATTAAGGTTTTATTTTAAAGACTTGCAGGCGTACATTTCTTTGGTTGCAAAACATGGAATAGATGAATTAAATAATTCTATATTGAAGTAGATTTCATATCTTTGTATTTTTACAGTTTTTTGTCTTTTTTATAGCCATTGTTTCACTGCCATGGGTTAAGAAAGTTGGTGCTAAGTGACAATGAAATCCAGTCAATACCTCCAGCAATAGCATCACTAATTAACCTGGAGATTTTAGACATCAGCAAAAATGGTATGCATGTTAGTTTTTATTCCAGGAATTAAAAATGTTACTTGTTTTAGCAGTGCATCTACTTATTGTACAGTTGTTATGGAGTAAAATCTTAATTGCCATTACATATAATTAAACCATCTTTTTATATTAAAATAAAATTTTTATAAAATAATTACGTTTTTAGTTTTAAGGGTGTTTCATAAGAACTCAAGAACAATTTTAGAGATTATTTAGATTGAAAATTTTTTAATGTTTTTAAGCAAGAAAATCAACTAGATGTAAGTAATTTAAGTATTTTTTTCATTTATGGTTTTAAGACAAAATGTATTTAATGTCAATTTTTAAGGGATTCTTGAAATTCCTGATAATATCAAAGGATGTAAGTGCCTTCACGTGATTGAAGCTAGTGTCAACCCTCTTGGAAAGTAAGTTGAATTTTGATCATTTGTCTTCAAGTTTTCAACTTTGTTATTAAAATGTTTTTAAAAAAATTGTTCATTCTAAATAGTTTTAGTGCATATGTTACAGTATTCTGATTTCTGTATTTGCCATCTTTGATTCATTGTTTATTGTTAATAATCTTTGTTCTTCTGGTTTTCTTAATGAATTATCAGTTTTATATATTAATGGCACAAGCCATGAACTAGAATTCTAATAGTAACTGAATTACATTTATGAAATTCAAATTATTGTATTTAGTATACTTTATACAACAGATCGTAAATGGTGTATATTCTTTAGCACTAAACATACATATATATTCTGGAATGCTAAATATATTGTTTTTCTCCTTATTATATCAGAATGTTGAGAACATTCCCAGACATAACATCATATCAAGCATTTTAACATAAAATTGTATTATAGCATCAGCTCAAGTCAGTAAACAGTGTAATTGTTATACTTTGTTGTTATAATGGTGGCTAGACTATATTTTTCCCTAGGTGCCCACCTATCGCGACTGTTACGTGTTTCTCAGTTTGCTACTCAGTTCTTACAGAAAGTTATGCTAATTTTGAGTCAAAGTAATTTAAATGGAGCTGGAAGCAAACTATTGTTTTTAAGAGGAAACAATAAGCAAAAAAAAACATAACTAATCAGAGAATGGAACAAAAGTGGATGCAGTTATAGTGATACAGACCCAGATTGAGTAATAAACTATGGATCACTAAGTTTAACAATGTACAAATTTATTGAGTACCTTGTAAATCAAGATATTCAACAGTTCATTATACTCCCAAAATTTGTTTATACCATACTGACTCTTAACTCTTCTATAGATAATAATGAATATAGAGACAAAGAATCAATTAAAAAGGAAATTTGAATGTTACGTTTAGAATTTTTCTTTGCTGAATGATTATTGGCATATTAAATACATGTAGTCAGTTTGTGGTTACTGCCATTTTGTAGCACAGCACAAACAACATTCTAGGACAGAAGTGAGGCATGTCATTTCTGGGAAACTTTCAGGCCTGATGACTGTGTGCTTTGTGATAGTAAATACTGTAACTTAATGTATTGATATAAATATGATCTTCCAAAAGTTTCTATATTTTTGTATAACTACTTTTAACTTATTTCAACTGTAGCTGGTTGCTGCTTATCATAATTGAAGGTATTAGGATGCAGAGATCATTTTTATAGAATCATTGTTTCATTTCATTGCAAGTTAAATGTGAATCTTGTAAAGTAATCTTAACAGGGAATTATCAAAGATTTGTCTTTGAAATATTTGAGGTAAGTAAGCTCCACCCATTAATTGTGATAACTTTTCTGATAGGTCAGGTGCTTAATGGTCTTGTAATCTCTCAGTGTATAAGGATAAGTGGCTTTAGATCTGTAAGGTCTGTACACAAATGTACGTACTTACAACCTGACTGTTGTCATGTAGTACTGTGTAATGGCAGTCATTCAGAGAATACTGTTAAAGGTTACCTTGTTTCATTACCAGTTACCAATATCAGTAAGTTAATAGTATCTGTTCAAAGAAACAGTGGAAGGCTTTATATTTTTAAATTAATTTCATGACTACTAAATTAGTGCTCATTACTAATTGGTGAGAAGCTAGAGAAAAAGAAATGGAGGTGGTTGAATTTGTTTCAATACCTCATGCAGAAATGTGAGAATACATATAGTTGCCTGTACTTTGCACACCTACGCTATAGTATACATGATGTCTGCAAAAAGTTTCATTTTCATGGTTAACATTGCTTTTATATTTCTTTTATTCTTGTATCATGTACTCTTTTTTTATGTCTGTTTTTATAGCAAAAACATAACACTGTACATGAAGTAAACTTAAGATGTGTGGCACCATGCTTCATAGTGTCTAGTGTTCTGCATGTTAAAAACTGTGGTGTTGATAGCGATAAGAAATTTCTGGGTATCTGAATTACTCCCCAGAATCAACCATCCTGGTAAGGTTTAGGGTACCCATTCAAACATTACAAAAGACACAAAACTGGTTAGTAATGTTATCTATAAAAATACCTTTTTTACAGCAGTTATTGTCTAGGATGAAGCTGAAAGTTGGTGGTGTTTTTATTTGTTTTTGTTTTATCATTAATAATATAAATTTTTCTTTTTTCACTTTCTAGATTGCCTGAAGGACTGACACAGTTGATTAGCTTAGAAGAGCTCTATTTAAATGACACCTTTTTGGAATATCTTCCTGCAAACTTTGGAAGGTTTGTTGTGTTTAATTAGAAAGAAAAATTTTGAATATTACATCTGCTCAGACAATGTGGAATTTATTTTTGTTTTTATTAAATAGGAAATAATGCTGAATATTCTTTCATTAATTGTAAATGTTTCAGATTATCTAAGATCAGGATACTTGAACTTCGAGAAAACCACCTAAAGATCCTTCCAAAGTCCATGATTCGTTTGACTGAGTTGACAAGACTGGATATTGGACAGAATGATTTTACTGATGCAGTAAGTAGCCTGTTTTTCATTATATTAATTGCATAATGACATTGAGTTGTTATTTGTTGCTTATGTTTGTCATGATAGAAAAAAACTGTCTTGAGACTTCATGAATTATAATAAAAATGAAATAAAATTTTCCAATTTTGAATTAATATGAATCAAAGAAAGTACCAGTTACAGTTTTGTACATTTTAGTTACAAGTTCATCAAAACATCTGCATGTAATGCATTAAGTATTTTATGATTTTTTCTACTTAACACAAAAATATGTACAAGTCAAGAAATTTTTTTTGTATTTTTGTCTGTAATAAAACTGTTGTCTAAATTTGATCTTGAGCACTTCTAATTGCCATTACGTTGATAATGTAGTAAATATAATGATGTATTCAGTAGTAATTTTTGTGGCATGTCAATTTTACTCTTCCACACTTAGTGTAAATTAAACATCTCTTTTGGTTGTAAACAATAACTTCATGAAATTTGGCATGTTTTCAGAAAATGTTGTAACTTGTATACACAAAAATCAGATATTTTTGTAAATTATTCATTCTAAAGATTTGTGATTTAGTCTGAGTGCAAGACCATTTTTGTTTTAGGAATAAAAATACTTGTTTTCATTTTACAATTTTTATATTTCATTTAAATAAACTCTCGAACCTCCTAAAAGTAGATTGAAAATTTTTAATAAAATTTGATATTTTGTCTGTGCCAACACGCTGTTGTAAAATCATCGATGTACAGTGGAATAAGAAGTTGAAAAATGTAGAATAAAATGAAAAATGCTTTTTTGTCAAGAATAACAGTAGATAGTAATAGACAGTTAGTTAGTTATCCTAATAGCTTCAGCTTCTAGCCTGTTTACATCTGCTTTCTTTTAATTTAATTTTTTTGCTACTCTTCATTTGTACCCTATTTATACATGCAAAGAAATAAATCACAGTAGAATGTTTGTGGTAGAACTTAGTGCAAGCATGTGCATGCTACGAGATTGAAATGTGGTCAACTGAGCTTGTGAAATTGTTTTATCTGTATTTGTTATTGAACAAATAAAATTTATAGTTTTTACAATTTGGTTTTGTTAAAAATATTTAATAAAAATGAAAAATTTACCTAATAAACAAGAAATTTAGCACTTAGTCATGGCTTTGGCCATTTGCTATCAATACAATGGCATACTAGCTCTACACTTAGTCATGGCTTGGGCCCTTTGCTATAGATACAATGGCGTACTAGCTTTACATTTAGACATGGTTTGGGCTCTTTGCTATCTGTACAATAGTGTATTAGGTTTACACTTAGTCATGGCTAGGGCCCTTTGGTATCAATACAATGGCATACTAGCTTTCACTTTTTTGTCACTGAGTTAGTTGTTTAATTAATAATTTACTTACCTTTTAAATTTGCATTTTAGAACACAAAAGGTATATATTGAGTATTATAATAGAATGTTCCAAACTACTGTATTTAACAGGCTTTTTAACTTAACAATAAATAGGCTAAAAAGTTTCTATCAGCTGCTCAGACTTCAACAACAACATTTACAGACAAGGAAATCTGAGGGCAACTGTTTACTTTGACTGCTAGAAAGAATGAAATGGAATGAGGTTTTTGTAGACAAAAAATGTATCTGTTGGTGAGAAACATGTTCATCATTTTAACATATGGTTTTAGATAATTGCTTGAAAGCTATGATAGTATAATTATTTCACTGGTGGGTTTCACAAAATAGATTGATATCTCAGCAAGCCAAGAAGTTAGGATATAATTTTATATTCTGGCTTTTCAATAATATATTTAGTGTTTTTCATTAAATGAACACAATGAAACCATTATAAAAGAAAGAAAAATCTATACGGGAGAATTCAGAGCATAGCTGAGTCATGGGACACAGAGAATGAAGACTGGGAATTTATTTAAATATTTTGTTTTAAAATTATTAAACTGAACTTAGTATCAAAATATTCAATTACAAACTACAACTTGATTCAGTTTTATTGACATACTTTAATAATAAGTTTAATTGAAGTTGAATGTAATTCTGTGAAAGGTCCTAACATGTATTTTGACCCTGTTGACCAGATACATTATTCTCTGTGGCAATTTTGTGGTCAGAATTACTTAGTACTCCTGTTTCAAGTTTAATGGTTTCAATAATAGTAAAAGTGGGTGTTAAGTGGCTTTTAATAACTGCAAGTCTGTAAACTAATTAAAATTGTATATTAATTATATAGTGGAGCAAAAACCATCCGGATATTTTCTATTATCCTTTCTTATCTCTGATTATTTTGTATTACAGCCTGAAGTTGTAGGGAGTCTGACCAAGCTAGTAGAATTTTGGTGTGATAGCAATAATATATCTTCACTACCACCAGTAAGCATTTTTTTGTACTTCTAGTAGCTGTAGCTCTAAAAACACAGTTATTTGTATTTTTATTAAAATTAAATCAAAAGTGATTTAGCACTTCAAAGAAAAAAATCAAATATTCTGAAAATTCAAGCTCACGACCATGATTTTCTACTTTAGTGTCTTGGAGGTCTGACAAATCTTACATATTTGGATGCCAGTAGAAACCAGCTGGAAGAAATTGCTCCAGAACTTGGTTGTTGCATTAATCTCTGTGACATTACATTATCTACAAATAGATTGAAAGAATTACCAAATACCTTTGGTATGTATTTAGCATATATTGTTGCTAACAGTCATTTTGGTCCTTCTGTGGGAAATCATTGTAAACTAAGTTTATTAAATTTTGTGTCATATGTTTTTTTTTCTAGTGGAATGATTTTATATTTATGTATGAGAACATAGAACAGTGAAATCTTGCAAGCTTAAAAGTTTATTTTTCTTCTCTTCTGAAATTTGTACATAATCAGCTATTTCATAAATTATGAAAACTTTTCTTTTGTTGTCCTTTCCTGATGAAATGAAAAATGAAGTAACTTGTTTTAATTACAGCTATTAATCACTGGACCTAGTTTCATAATGCATTACCTCTAGTTTTCATTATTTCAACTCTGGCTTTGTAGCAAATGTTTTTAGTTTTTTTTTGTGCTTGATTCCTTTTGTAATGCATTACATATATTTTTTAGATAACAGGCTCCAAACCTACACTATTTTCACCATCATTTTATAATTAGTTAATAAAAATGGTACATCAACAGGAATTTTTTTAAACTTGAAGTATTTATGGATGATAATTTAGTTTAATGATATTTTTCAGGAAGATGTATTCTAATGCATATAAACATTAATTTACACCTGTTCTTAACAACATAAATTTAACTACATAAAGAAATCTATTTGAAATCACATCAGTATGTAAGAAACTATTCAAAACTATTCAATCAACTGAGATTTGTACTTTTTTATTAAGTATTTTAAGATGCTTTTCAGTTTTGACACTTAGTTTTTTCAGGTAACTTAAAGAACATTACCATATTAAGGTTGGATGAAAACTGTCTGTCAGCATTACCTGAAAGCATTGGGAAGTAAGTACTGAGTTGAAAGTTATTACCTACTAATTTGCCATAATTTGTTGTATATTTCACGCTAAAGCATTTTATGATAATTTAAAACTTAAATTATTTTTTGTGTGGTCTTTTTGTGCATTTGATTTGTTTATGTATTTTGAAACTGTGTAGTATTTGTTTCTATACTGTGACTTTAACCTGTTCAGTGCTGCAGACGAGATAACTCGTCCAAGCTGATCAGTAACACAGTGCCACGGACTACTTAATTCATTTTCAATAATACCTAACTTCAACGCTAGATGTCAGTACCTTACATGCATTTGACCTACTTGCAAATTGTTTCACTTTTGATCCAAAAAGGCGTCACGGAAAATGTTACAAAATGAAGAAGCATTAAAGTTGTATTGTAGCAGCTGAAATACTTTGCAGTCAATAGGTTAATCAGAAGTTTCATTAGTTGTTTACTGTAATTTACACATAGAGACTATCAGTTTGTGATATTTGGTGAGTGTTTTTAAAAATTTGCAAATTTCAAATTGGACTATACTATAAATGTTTAAATTTTTTTTTTTTTTTTAAATTTTAGTGAAACCTTGTACAACGTTGTTGACAATAGTAAACAAGTTTTATGTTATCGATTGTTTCATTGGTCTCTTTCTTATTTATTGTTGTACCATACAATAAGATAATTTTGAGTAGTTATTGTGTAATAGATTGTATCCACATTATTTATGATTGTTTATACAGCATAGTGCCTATTCTAATAAAGTCTTATCATTATGGAGCTAGAACACCAACTTTAGGAAACATGATTAATATGTTTTACAACAGTAACATCTATTGATCTATTAATTAGATAATTTTCTCATTTAAATGAGAAAAACTGTTTTCCTACCATTAACTTCATATTGAATTATAGCTTGTGATAAGGACTTTGACATTCATATCTTCTCCATAATTTCAAAATTTAATTTTATTTGAAATGTGAGTCATTTCCCTAGAGGTTAAATTTAAAAATAGTGTGTTTCCATTTAATCAAACTATATTTTATCATTCACACTTTCCAGTTTGTACTGTAGTCTTAATTTTACAGTTTAGGATATGCTATTTGTTTTTAATGTCATTGTTTGAGTGTAAATAATATATTTTACATAGTTTTTATAAATGTTATTTCGATTCTACATTTTCTAATACTTATGCAATTTTATCTTAGCTTATCTCAACTTGAAGAATTGATTGTGAGTTACAATGACTTAGAATCATTGCCTGCTAGTATAGGTCTTCTAAGGAACCTACATACTTTAATAGCTGATGAAAACTTAATACAAGAACTTCCCCCTGAGGTATGATCTAGAAACTGCATGTTTTTATTGTTGGTTAAAAGCAATATGTGTTATTATTTCTTAAAATAAATAAATTCCTGGTTAATATGTTGCAAATATAGGCTAGATTACAAGCAATTAAATAAGTTGGAATTCTATTATTTGATAACACCAAAAAAAATGGAAAAACCTGGAAACAAAATACCTGCTCTTTTTTATATGCAAAAACGGCTCGTTTAGGTTGAGAAAATATTTTAAATAGAAGAGCAAACAACGTTTCGACCTTCTTCGGTCATCGTGAACCTGACAATGACCGAAGAAGGTCGAGCTGTTTTTGCATATAAAATTCTCAACAAGTGGGTTTCTCGACATCACTGAAAATACCTACTCGTAAAATCAACTTTCACATCAAATGTTGCTGAAACAACTTTAAAATGTCTGTGTATGAAGTGTAAGTTAATATTTTAGGCATCTGTTAACTTTTATTTATTACTATAATAATATTAAGTCATTCCTATTTTGACTCAAATAGACTTATTACAAGACAAACTGTTCTTATTTTTAGTAACCTTTATGGTCATCTCAGTTTAATTGTTAAATAATTAATTGATATCCTATGTTTCAGCCATTAATCAGCTGCTGGATTGAAGGTGTTCTTGAGAAGAACTATTTGTTTTGATAGAGGCCAGGATTTAATCCTGAATCTTTGTGTGTTATCTACTTTCCTGGATCTTTCCAGGGAAGATTAAGACACCTAAGGGCCCTAGGACAGGAACTGATATGGGGTTCCCTTATGCATGTTATTTTTGTTGTACAAGAGAAGTATTATTTCATTGTTAAATATACGTCGTGGTATACAGATGTGTATACATTTATAATTAAATTCCTTTTTAATATGTATATTTTTGGATTTGTTAATAATCTTTTAAACTAAATCTTGTTCAACAAATATTTGTTCATATAATTTTAAGTGACACTCCTAATTTAAAAGAAATTCCCTTCTAATAATTCTTTTTTATTTTTACCTGCGGTACCCTAGCCGAAAACATTTGGGCCTTCTGAACAGCAATCCCCTATGCCCTTCTGTTAATCTGTCATTGAATAATTTCAAAAGGGTTATCACTTTTTGTCTGACCCTATTGCTAGCCAGGATGAGCATGTCTTGGCTCTTAGTGGCTTACTTTTGTTATAAACATACAACTGCCCATTCATAAATACTTAGTTAAGGACAAACAGTCTTTCTAAATCAGGCTCTACATACTAGTTTGGTGGTTTATTAGAACTAACACATGGGTTGCTGTTGTGTTCATTTGTAGAATACAATATTGATAAAAGTTGATCATGACAAAGCAAACAAGTTAAACAGAATTTTAAAGACTTGTTTTTTAAATGGATCATCCTCACCGGGAAATTAAGAATAGCATCCTTGACAAAATTAAATGCACAATAATGGATAGTTTACTTTTCTTCTGTTATTTGTGCACAAATACAGAATATTTGCTTAATGAAAGCAGTAGTATTAATCCTGAATAAATATCTAAATATTACATTAATATGTGCTAGATATCCTTTAAAAATATTCTTTTCTTTTTTTTACCCTCCTTTGTCCCTACATCTAGACTGTAGCACTAGTCATTGATTAGCTGTGCTTGCCATTAACCTCCATTGTTTTCAGTCTGACCTATTCTCATCACTGACTGTGTTTTCAGTCAGGTAGATTAAGAAGGCTTCTGTTAAACTTTATCTCTTGTTGTTCATATTCCATTTTATTGTTGAACTTCTTTTGGACATGACAGGTTATATAAGGAAGATCAGTATTAGTCTCATACTTTAATGTTCCTGAATTTTGACCTTTCTTGGTCTTTTTGTTTCTTCAGTGTTTTAGGACCTATCTTCACAGAGGTTTTTGTTTCCATTGAGTATTTAGTTTGGTTTTTGTATGTTCATAATTAGTGTATGTTATAGATACCAAAACTGTTCTGACTATATGCTGTGTGCATATCGTCTTTATATTTTTCGAGAGATCTTCATTTCAGAGAAACGTGACTATGGGTTTGCAATTTATTTCCTACTTATTCTTAGCATTTATTGAAAACGAGTGTTATAATAGTGTGGTACTTTTCATTCTAGAAATTAAGCAGTCTATAATGTCATATCAGTGTTTATCTTCTGTTTTAATATAAAATGTAGAAAGATTATTACAAGAATTAGTTTTGTTTAGCATACCTTGTTTCAGACTGCTCTTGATGTTTAGCATTGTATAAATTGTTATTTCTGCATTTTGCAAGTTTAGACAATTACAAGACTATTATGAATTATTAACCCTATTGCCACAAGTATTTTTTACGATGCTTTATGCAAGGTTTGTGTCTTACATTCAAAAGTTTTTTAAACTACTTCTTGTTTGTGTTATACCAATTAATATAGCATAAAATATTAGTGAATAATTCACATTTAATAGGATATAAGTTTTAAATTCTTGATTCTATAAGGCAGTATTTAGAAATTCTAAGTTTACCTTAGTGTGACACATTTTCCAGTTGACTGCTCTGTAACCAAACAAAACTGAAAACTATAAAATTAGACCTTGACAGCTGTACCTGCCTGTCACATCATCTCTTTCAGGATTTGTTAATGGTTCTCTCTTAAATTCAATTATATATTACCTACAATCAATAGAAAGTCAAGGCTTTCATCTATCAAATAACATACCTTATGTTGTGTTCTGAATAGATAAATTTCACTTGTAATACTGGCTTCTTTCCCATAGGAATGGTAATGACCAGCTTGGATGAATTTGTAACAGCTTTTATGGTGTAGTTAGAAAGCCATAAGAATTGTGATTGTTAGAGGAAATTGTCTGCTATTTGTGCATAATTATCCTATGTACTTTGGTGCATTATTTAATTTAAAAAAGATTAATGCACAACTACCATTAGTATTAAAAAAGTAGAGTTGAATGTCATCAGTAGTTGACAACAAAAAAATAATACTTGGGTATGGAGTTGATTTCTTGTCTTTCATATTTACTTTTTATATATTATAGAAGTAACTAAAATGTCAAAATAGGGATCTCTTTAAGGTTAGATTGGATAAAATAATTAATAATAAATATTTTACAATGCACGTATCTCATGGGTAAGGCAATTTGATGGTGTAACAAGTGATTTACAACTTATAATAGTGTAAATAGTAGTTAGATACGATTTAAAGGGCAATAAAACAAAGTTTAATTATAAAAATATGCATACTGTTGTGAGTTTAAAACCATTTAGTTGGGATAAATTAATGTAGTTTCCTGTTACATTTAAAGTCATTCTAAGGAAAAAAAGGGTAATTTTGTTTGTTTGTTTGCTTTTTTTTTTTGTATTTACAAGGTTTGGGCAAATTGACTAACCACGTGTAACTAGGTTAAAGAAAATGACTAATAACTTAAAGTTTTACTGAAAAATAAACTTAATTTATCTAAGGTTTTCGAGATTACAAAAGTGATATTTGAGATGAAAAGTATTTTTAATCATAATGTGAAAATCACTTTTCACATGGACTATTCAAAAGAAATACTTGATATATTTAAGGAAAATCTGTTTTTTTAATTGATTCAGAATACTTCACCAAATTATTTTTTGCATGTGAAAGATTTATGTTTTCTGAAAGACTGGCAAATTTCATGAAGATGTACAGACTGTATTAAAAGGTAATTGTATGAAATCTTTAAAGTACAAAGAGGTCATGTAGATTGTAAAATTAACTGAGGCTATGTTGAAAGAGGACCTTTATTACATCAAACTTCAGTGTTATAGATAAAGCATATGAAACTTTCTCAGATCAGAATTCTTAAAATGTTACATTTTCCACATAATCTATTTAAATTATGATAATCTTAAAATATAAGATTTATATCAGATTTTTATTGGTCTACACAGGTGGGAAGCTGTGTAAGACTGAGTATCTTGTCTCTGAGAGACAACCGACTGACTTTCGTTCCTGATGAACTGGGACATTTAGCTTCCCTGAAAGTTTTGAGTCTGTCTGGCAATATGCTTCAGTTTCTTCCTTTCAGCATTGCAAAGCTTCCAAAACTTCAAGCTCTGTGGCTTTCTGAGAATCAGGTGAGCAGTCACGTTTGTGGTTACTTCAGTGAATAAAAACATTTAGTCAATAATCCACAATACAAACAGGTGTTATTTGTATGATACTTATGTTTTTATGACAAAACCTTAACTACATTTTATACATTTTACTTGTATAAAGATAATTTTGAACAATTATGTTTGGATCTAAACTTTGAAAAAAATGTACACATAAAATATTAAAAAGAATTATTAAAGGGATATAAAGAGCTAATTTAATATTTTATGCAGAATAGACCAGAGTAGTTCCATATAACTTATAACAGCAATAACAACTGAAACTACCAGAAGAAACAAGAGACTGAATTAATGGGCCCCCTGCTAGTACAGCGGTATGTCTTCAGATTTACAATGCTAAAATCAGGGGTTCGATTTCCCTCAGTGGGTTGAGCTGATAACCACTTGTGGCTTTGCTATACAAAAAAAAAATGAATTAATGCAGATGCTTACACTTGTTTATTTTAAATTAAACAAGAAACACCTTTCATCATGTGTAACAAACCAGATTCTCAAGGAATCTGTAAGTGAAATAATTTTGTTTCTTCCATTAAGGTTGTGTCTTCAAAGATATTTATGAAGCAAATATGTGAAACTGGACAATAAAGAATTTTGTTGCTGGGTAGTACTGTAGAGTAGAAAGTTTTGTTAAAACAGCCAGTTGCCATCTTCTCAACAGGTACTCTTGAACTTGTAAGATTACAGTTAACTGTAAAACATTAATAATGCAAATTACAAGATGCTGAAATCACCACCTTTCACAGAATTATTGAAAGACAAACCCACACTGTCTTTTTTTACAAATTTATCAAAATTCTCTCAAAAAATGCTACATCCCAAACCTGCATAATGCTGTACTGCCCAACTCAGTGGTTTGGAAGGGCATACAAAGTGAATATTCCTAAGCTAGTGGCTACAGTCATTCCCAATTTTCCACATTAAAAAAACTTAAGTTTTTAATAAGTAATATTTTCTTTCTTTGAAACTAGTATATAACTATTTTACTTCACCAGTTTTACACATGAAGTTGTTCTTCCAACCACAATCCTGGATTACCCAATAGGCTGACTAAGCACATGCTAAGAGCACCAGACAGAATATAATGTATATTTCCAAATGTAGATATCACTCTACATATATTTCTGACATTAGTGATTACTAAATACACCACAGAATGCTCTTTTTCTCAGCTGAAAAGAATAAACAACTCTTGGAGAACAATGTGTCAGGACAGACTTGATTCACTTTCCCTACTGTGTATAGAAGCAGAAATGCTTCATCAACTTAGCTTTGATGAAATTATCCAGGATTTTGCAGTCAGAAGATCTAGAAAGAACCTATTTCAATTTCAGCATACATCTAAGTTTTGTTTCATTTTAAAGGATAAACATTTATTTTATGGTTTGCTATTTTTATTTTAAATTATATATGGGGTACCTATAAAGGTCTAATTCAGCCCTGTCTAACCATAACTGCTCTACCCATTATCGGTCAAAGACCAATACTTTATGAGTTTTAAGTTTTAAAACATACTTTCTCTCACACTTACAGCTATTACTTAACTGACAGGGTTTCTTGTTTTGCCCATTTAACCATTGGTCTGATTTTTTCTTGCTTCCTCCAGTTTTGTATATCCAGCTTAATTGCTTTTGGTAATAGTTTTTCTTGTGACATTCTCCATCTACATCATTGCATCTTATGTCTTGTTTCTGAATATACTCATCTCATTTAGTTACTGTTTTTACATGCACTTTAAGAGCCAGTGTTAGAGATGGGGATTAAGGCAGTCTCAAAAAAAGCAATAACATTCTCTGAATGAGGTGCTTGTATACAGTACTAGGATAGAGGATGCATTGATATAAATGGAGGGTATTGTGAGACAAATATTGCTAAGGGCAAGTAAGTGCTGTATAAGAGATTACAGCAAGTCGTAGTAGAAGCTGAAAACCCATACTCGTTTTTGAGTAGTGAAACACAAAGAGACCATTTTACAATTTTATAAGAGTAAAACAGTTAACTGACAGACATCATAGCAAAGATGTATATCTGTAAATTCATTGCTAAAACAAAAAAATTGGGAGTTTAGAGAAATAAAAGAAAGTTTTGGCCTAAGAAGCAACATTCCAATACTTTACAGAAACTGTAACTTTGTTGTACAGTTTGGATGCCACTAGTCAATAAAAGCAATTTCTTAGAAGTAAACAGCTCTTTGTGTCCCTATTAATTTAATGTTCAGTCAGTTTTCACTGCTTCACAGGTATGTGGTACCATCTGCTTTTAAGAACTTTACATACTAATAAAGGTAAATAAAAATATATCAAAACAGTGCTCCAAATATAACCTTGTCAAATTCATCTGTCATTAGATAACTTTTATAATTTTAGGTAATATTGGATTTTTAACTGATTAGTTGTCTGTGTTGTTTTGAAAATTTCTTTGATTCTGAGAGAGAAAGATTTGCATCAGGTTTGGAGTTTTTAACTGCATAAAAAAGAATGAATAAACATGAACAATATTATATGTGAGTCAGCAGTCAAAAGCTACTGGTTAGATACACATAATCTAATTGCCAAGTAACAATATATCATAAAAATGGTACTTATACAAGAAACGAGATAAATTATTTTCTCATGGTAAATTTTGTTTTTCTTCATTCTTACCCTAGACAAAACCATTGGTTCCTCTTCAGTCAGATATTGATCCAGACACAGGTCAACGTATTCTTACTTGTTTTCTTTTGCCACAAGTTCCACTGGAAGAACCTAGAGGTAAATCTTTCTGTACACCTGAGAATGTTTTTTTGTATTTATTTATGGTAATTACCATTTTATGCATTATTTGTTGTGAAAGTTAAAGTACTACAGTATATGAGAATGAAACCTAATTTCAGTTTTAACCTTTATCAGAAATAATTTAGTTTGACACATTTCATGTTAAGGTTATTGATTATTATATTAGAAAATGCTATTTGATATTTTTAGTTTTTGTACATATACAATATTACCAAACCATTGGAGCATTACAAGACATCAAGAGATCCAATAACTTGCGCTAAAAGCAGAGATGAAATCATTATGGGCTATAGTCTGTCTGCTAAATTCAGCAGCATCACATTCTATTTATACAATAAAATTTTATACATAAAGTGGATTACTTGCTTACACTTCAGCTGAGGTGGCAAGACTAGTTTTCAACTGGCTTTCCAGTAATTTTACGCTGAATAGGGTATCTGAATGTTTTCAAACTGATATCACCAGTTTAGCATGCAATAATCATTTCATTTGAATGTTTGTTTAGTTCTTTCTATATGGCTACCCTATTCTGTGTATGTCACAAGGCCTTACTGTCTTACATTCAAAACTTAATTAAAATACTTCATTATCTATATATATGAGTAAACTTGGTATAAAAATGTAGTTGATAAATAAATTTTAAGTTTTAATTCTACAAAGAAATTTTATTAGAGCTGTATTGCTGTCTATTTCTTCCCTCTTTTCTAATTTATTTACAGCCTGTCTGAGAAGTGCAGAATTCAGTGTAAGGTACTCATTATGATATAGTTATTGCTCAGGCAAAGCAAAATATTTAGCCTTCAATCTTTTTGGTTTTAGAACCCTAAACTAGAAAATCAGCCCCTCATGCCACACCAACATTTCATGTCTTATCTATCACTAATTGTCAATAGTCCTTTGATGTTTAATACTATAGTATTTATAACCAATAGAAAACCAAGGTTTTTAATGTATCATGTGATTTATTATATTAGGTTGTTTTCTTCTGTACAGGGAATTGTTTATTTCACTTACACTTCAAACTTCATTCCCACAGGAAACCTATCAGTGAGCTTAACTGAATTTTTAATTGCCCTTATTGCATAGTTAGAAAGTCAAAGAAACTGTGATAGTTATAAGGCATTGTCTGCTTTTTACATGCAACTAATTTGTATTTTTAAATGTATTATTTAAGTCAATAAAACGTTATTTAGTGTAATATTATCATTAATGTAACAAAGTGGAGTTAAGTTTCATTGGCAGTGAAGAGGAGAAAAAAAGGAAGATCCAGGTAAGTACTGTGTTTCCTGTTTTTCATGTGATGTGTATTCTTTATTTATTACTATAAAATAAATAAAATGTAAAAACTAAAAACTTGTTAGATCAGGTAAGGTAAAGAAGAAATAGAATATTTTATGATGCATGCTTGCAAGTAGCCTGTGCATTACATAACTCAATAGGATAACATGAGTTGCTTCTTTACAGAATGATTTAAAAGTTGTGTGGTTGTATTATTAGTTAAACAACAAAATTTAAGTAAAAACAGATATATGCTCTTATATGCTTTAAGCTATTTAGGAAAACAAATGTTGATTCATGTTACAATTTGAAGTCATATAAGGTAGCAAAAAGGATAAATTTGATTTATTTCACATTTTCTTATTGTGGTTACAAGGTTCAGCAAATTGACTGTCATAATATAGAGTTAAAGTACAGAAAATTTCAGACAAAATATAAATTTACATTAAAAAATAAAACATTTCAAATTTGTTTAGAAGATATTAGAGATTATGCAAATGAAACAACAATTTTTAGATGAAGAAAAGTTTCTTTGGAATTAAGCACAAAACTACAGCTACACAAGAGGCTATATGTTCTCTGCCTACCACAGGTACTGAAACCCAGTTTCTAGCAGTGTGAGTATGCAGACATACTGCTGTGCCACTGGGGAACATGAAAAGTATTTTTAATCTTAACTTCACTTTGCTTGGATCAGTCATGATGTTGACTCCATATAGTCAGAGAAGTTTTAGTAAAAAATATTTTGTTAAAAATTCTAAATTTGTTTTGTTTACAAAAGACTTTCAATGTTTACTGAAAGTTTATCAGTTTTGTGATATATGTAAAGTACTTTCAGGGTTAATGTTTACATAATGATATATGTTAAGTTCTTTTAGGGTTTTAATGTGGATATACTGTTACAGTGAGATATGTTGAGTACTTTCAAGGTTGTAGTCTATATATAGAATTATATGTTAAGTACTTTCAAGGTTATAGTGTGTATATAGTGAGATATATTATAGTGTGTATACACCATCAATACAAGGTTGTGTAAAATACAGGATCCTGATGTGATAAAGTTAACTGTTTCTGTGTGGTTAGGTCAAAATGCACAAGTCATGTTACATTTAAAATTTAATAAAAAACTTGAATATCAATGTATGTCAGTAAACTGGGCATAAAAACATAGCTTACACTTCATTTTACTACATTGATTATTTCTCTGTAGTTAATTTTAAGGTGGAGAAAATAAGATATCAAGTAGAAAACTTTACCAAAAAGAAACATTTTTTTTAATTATCTACTGGGCTTTAGAAGTTATGGGAATGGAAAATGAAAACTGTGAGATAAAAAGAATTTTTGTTTTTATTGTTAAAATCACATTTCATATATACTAATTCAGTAAAAGCTTTGAAAATTCACTGATAAATCTTGTGTAATACTTTACTAAAAAAATCTTTTCTGTATACAACACTTGATCTTTACTAAAGTTTTGCCAAATTTTGTGAAGATATACTTTGTAAATCCAGTATTGCAATATCTCCAGTTTCACAGTTTCTAGATTGGTCAAATTGACCAACTTCATTCTTCTGAGGTTCAATAGCTCTTAACATTGAATTTAACTGTCTGGCTCTAGTAGCTGCTGATTGTTCTAAATTGCTTTCAGCAACATAACATCATATTAATTATATTGTTTTTAAATACAGTAGGGACAAATCTAAATCTGAAAATTTTGATATGTTTAGTAATAGATTGTATTTTACCAACTTTAAAAATTATTAGCTTCAACTGTACTTGGGTGAATTTTATGGGTGATTAAATTGTAGTACAGCTAAATAGTGTAGATTTTTTATTGTTTTTAAGTCAGAAGTCTTCAGTTTATCATTATACTTCAATTGGTTAGTTATACTGACAATCAAATATTTTGACCAGAAAACAGACTGTTTACAGAACTGACCAGTTAATTATATTACCTTAGCCATTTTATAATTTCACATGCCAACAACAGCAATAGACAAAGTTTTAATCTATTAACACAGTAATAATGTAACAATCAAGGTGAAAGTGTTTCATGTGGTCCTTCAATAGAAGAGCAACAATGCACATGACACATCCTAGTACAGGCTACATTTATCACACTTTATAAAGCACTGATTTCATAAGCCTTGGTACCACCAAGTGGATATAATATTTTGAATGTTAAAACTAGTTATACCCAAAAACCAGTTAAGAAACAGAAGGTAGCAACAGTACAGGTTAACCAGACAGCAGTTCAAGATTGCATTTAATATTTGTATGAAAAATAAAATCCATTTACAAAAATTGTTAATACATATACAGAGGCTTCATGAGAATGCTTGTTTAATATAAAAACTGAGAAGTAATTTTTGTTTTTTCCTGTTAGATCACGGAGGTGAAAGAGAAGGTATCGACATTGTTAAAGAAGCAAGGCAACAAATTAAATTTGCTTCTGACATAACAGTTGAACAGCCTGTGAGTTTATGTATTTTAAATATTTGTTTAAAATGTGCATTTCAAATTATGCTTCTCTTGTAATATTATAACAGTGAAAAAATTACTGATGAATATGTGCATGAAACCAACAGAGTAAATGTATAGAAGATATATATGTTTTATGTATTATGCTTTAGTTTTGTTGTTATTATGGCTAATACAAAACTAGGTAGAAATATTTTTGTTTTGCTTTAATTTTTGAGTTTCTCTTTCTCATTTAATTATTTTTTATTTTGAACTCTCACACGACAACAGTGAAACATAATTACATGTTTAGAAGTACAAGTTTTATCTACAGCATTATTTTTCTCAAATACCTTATATATATAACATTTTCACTATAATTGTGTAGTCTTTTGACTTGGTTATGCATGAGTTCATTATTTTTTCTCGTGTGATGTTAAAGGGTAAATTAGTGCGAGCTCCTACACCTTATCCAAAGGAATTGAAGGCCCATGCTAAACATGCTCGTAACTACGCTTTGAAACTGAAAGAAGGGAGCAGAGAAGGATCAGATGAACCTGTTGTTGCCAATGAAGTAAGTAAACACATACAGTTTATAAAAGTGGGGTCTGTATTTCTTCTCATTTTGCATCTGAGTGTTTGAATTTAAGATGGGTAATTGCAGTTAAGACTATATATTTAATTGTAACTGAGCTGCCAGATTTGTGTTTACATGTATAATTAGTAATGGGTTAAGAGCTATATTTGGAGAATGTATAAAAAAAACAAATAACAAATAAACCATTTTGTGAGAACAATATGAAATCTTATTTTAAATTTCATTATTAACTCTCAAAAGAATTTAGAATTATCGTGATCTTGCCAGCACAGTTTTTTTACTTTCTAGCTTTTCTATTTATTTTGTTATTTACTGTACTCACATAAAGTAAAATATTTAATTTTTATTTTCATAAATACATGGAAGTGAAAGATGTAATTTAAATTTTCAGAAATCCTTATGAAAACAATATTCTTAACTCTTTGGAAATGAATAAATCTTGCGTGTTGTTATGAAGTTTAAACTGAATATTTGATGAGTAGATCTATATCAGCTTTACAGTAATAACCTGAGCCTGTCCGAAGTGTTTATACACATCTTTAGACAACTAAAAAGTAATTACACTTGTACATACATTGTTTGTTTATGAAAATAATGTTTTTATTGGCACTGTATAAAAGGTTGGATGCAGTCATATCATTTTTTAAAGGTTTTTGTTGTTTCAAACTTATTCTTTCTTACATCGCTACTAATGTCTTTTTTTTTTTGGTGAGAATCTATAACTATACCTAATATAGTAGCATGTCACTGTATTTTTGAATTGTTAAACCCAAGTGGCATGTTTAGAATCTATGTACTTTAATTCACAGAAAATTCTCAATTATTCACCAGTATAATATCACATGGTAGTACACTTGTGGCAATGTAAACTCTTTCACAGCCATTCAAAAAAAATTATATTCATTTTAAGCACAGTAGTGTAGATAATATATCTATAATAAATCAGACTTGTCTGAGATAAATTCTAATACGTAATGTAAGTCTTGATGAAAAGAAACCCATTTGAAATAAAAATGTATCTTAGAATGGCTGGTATGGGTATTAACACTTTTACTGACAAAGAGAGAACAGGGTTTTGGCCTTCCTACGTCATCTTCAGGTTAAAAAAGAGAGTTTGCAACTGATCGTTGCCAGACATGTCTTAAGGATGAGAGTATAAACAGGTGGGTGTTGCAGTGGAATATTAGGTTATTGATTAGTATTGATATAAAAATGTTCCTTTATATTGGTTTAATATTTGTTTAAGTTGCTGTATAAGTAGGGTTTCTTTGATTTTGCTTCTGTTTATATTTGTTTCCCTTCTGAGAATCTGGGAGTTTTCTTTGGTTATGTTTGATTTACAGTGTTCAAAATGGTGTGAATCTGGTTTCCATTTATCTGCTTGTTTCTCTAATATAGAAGTTGTGGCAGTTGTTGCATTGTATTTTATAAATTATGTTGGTGTTGTGTTTGTCAGTGTAATTTTTACTTTAGTTTTGTACCTGGTTTTTGAATGAATTTGATGTTCACTGGAATGTTGTGTTTTGTTATGTTTTTTCCAAATGTTGGTTATTTGTTCACTTATGTTGGGAACATATGGTATGCAGCAGTATAAGGTTTTATAGTTTGTTGTATGTTGGGATTTATTGTTATTTGTCTCGATATGTGTGTATAGTTTTTGTAACATCAGCTGGCTCCTTTTTCAAAGACTTTTAACTTTAAATATATTCTTATTCAACTAAATTATAAAGCCTTGATGGCCAGTTTGATGTAATCTCCCTCTTCACAAAGTCCAAAGAACTGAAGCTTGCAAGATAGCTTTATAACTTTATATTCAAGACCCCAACCAATTAGCAACCTGTATAGAATTCACTACCACCAAAACTAACTTTATGTTCAATAATCAAAACTACAAACAAATAAATGGCCAAATTATGGGGAATCCTGTGTCATCAGTTCTAGCCAACATTTTTATAACACAGATTGAATCTCAAATAGTCAATTCAACCTTACACCCATCACTACACTGGTACAAGTATGTTGATGATACAACTGCTGGATTTACATCTACAGAACACACACTTAATTTTTCCAATCATGTTTTATTCGATGCACCCGAACATTAAGTTCACCTGTGAACAGGAATAAAACTATCCAAATAAAATTTCTTAACCTCAAGATAACAAGAACTGATATACAATTAAAAACAGAAATTCACAGAAAAATCACCCATACTGGATTATACATTCCCTGGGACTCAGCACATGAAAGAAAATAAAAACTCAACAAATTAAGAAACCAAATAGAGCCACAAAACTATGCTCAACTGATAAAATGAACGTAGAAATCAACAAAATAAAATGACACTTTATCAACATCAACAAACTTCCTCAGAAACCTTTGAAAAATTATGTGCACACACAACAAACAAACAACATTAAATCCCAAAATACGCCAAACTACAAAACTTTATACTATTGCATACCATATGTTCTTGATATCAGCAAAAAATAACCAACATTTGGAAAAAAATGTACAACAAAACACATTCCAGTAAAACACCAAATTTATTCAAAAACCACATACAGAACTAAAGTCCATACTATATAAAAACTACACTCACAAACACAATAACAACATAGTTTATATAATATAAACACAACGACTGCCACAAGCAGAAGGATGGAAAGTAGATTCACACATTTTTGAACATTGCAAATCAAATAAACACAACATAACAATAGCAAACTCCTAGATACTAAAGTAGGGAAACAAATGTAAACAAATGCAAAATTGAAGAAGCCTTACTTATACAGCAACTAAAATCAAAATTAAACAAGTGTAAAGGAACACCTTTATACCTATACTAATTAATAACCTACCATCCAACTGCAATGCCCTTACAGTCCCATACCCATTTATGCTCTAATATCTAAAATATGTCCAACAACAGCCAAACTGTCTTTGGCCTGGCATGGCCAGGTGGATTAAGGGTAGCAGGTTCAAATCTCTGTTGCACCAAACATGCTTGCCCTTTCAGCCATGGGGGCATTATTATGAGATGGGTAATCCCACTATTCATTGGTAAAAGAGTAGCCCAAGAGTTGGTGTTGATGACTCAAACTGCCTTCCCTCTAGTCTGCTAAAATAGGGACAGCTAGTACAGATAGCCCTCTAGTAGCTTTTCACGAAATTCAAAAAAACAAACTCTCTTTGTTAACCTGAAGATGATCTAGGAAGGTCAAAATGTTATTCTCTACCAACATAGTTATAGTACATAACTGTCTAGTTCAAAATGCAATTGCAGTGATTTGTTTGTTTGTTTCAAATTAAGCATAAAGCTACACATTGTACTATCTGTGCTTTGCCCACCACAGGTATCAAAACCCGGTTCCTAGTGGCGTGAGTCTACATATATATCGCTCTGCCACTGTGGGACATAATTGTAATGAATTGGGTATAAATAACAAGATGACAAACAAAGATTTCAAGGCCAAAAGCTTGCAGACCTCTAGCTATACCTCTAATTCACTGGTTGTGTGTGCGAGAAACATAGGTGAAGAAACTGAGATTACCACAGTCCCATTTACTCACATGTCTCAGACAACCATCAATAGCTTTTATGGACTTTAGTGCCATTAATCTGTTTAAGCATGGTTTTGGAAATTGACATCTATATCCACTGGATGGCCTGTGCAAAGTTTGTTACTAGGCAATTTGTGATGTTGGGCAGTGGTATATAGTCACAAAGATCAGACTGAGTAATTATGATGAAGAAAGAAGTAGTTGTAAGGGAAACAGAGTCTGGAACAGTGTAAAGCATGGTTACCCTCAGTATACTTTGATGTTGAATGGCCAAAGTTAAGGGTGTAGCTTGTTTTTCTGTTGAAAAAAGAAAACTTACTAAAAAAATGTATTTTAGAAATAAAATACTTTTCTCTTCTTTACATAAGATAGATATTTGCTTCAGTGTATAAAGTATTTCTTATAAATTGTATGAAAATATAATTCTGGTGTGTTGCATTTTTTAAGATTCTAAGTGTTAATTTAGTACCACACAGGGATCTTCAATGAATCAGAATGTAATGTTGTGTCCAAGATATTTTCTAGTTTGCACAAACTGGTATATATTACTTTATGTATCTTTGTTTATTATCTGCAATTTTACAATAAAAGTAATATCAACTCCTATTCTCTGTTTAAGTGGTTATAGTAAGTTAGGCTATTCTAGAATGATAATTCAGAATTATATTCTCTTAACCTCTATACTTTAGAATATAGTGAGGTTATTTGTTTCTTTGACAAAGTGAGAGTGAAAATGCAACAATATGTCTTATGGTAAAAAATAAATGCACTTAATAATTTAAAAAAAAAAATTGAGAAAATTTGTATAGTTGGTATAAATGACAAGTGTAATTTTCAAAGAAAGATAAAACAAGAATTTTAAATTAGAAAAATATATTTTCTCTTGGTAGAAAAGTAATAAACTTATGTTTGCTGTGCTATATCATATGGAATGCATTGTTTTTATATTTGGTATATGCATATATAATCTTTGATGGATTGTTTAGGCAGAGTGTTCATGATGAAATTCTGTAGAATGGACGACAACTACCTCTTGTAGAGAAGAAAAGCAGAAGACTTTTGAAATGTCATCCTCTAGTGTCTCCACAATAGGCAGTTGCAATTCATCCTACAAAGTTTCATCAAATATAATGTTTCTTATTTTCAAAATTTTAATTTTCATACACAGTGACCTTTAATTTAGATGTTATGAAAACTACTAAGAAGTAAAGATAAGGTCCTGTCACAGAAACGTTGGAGGGTGTATGTGTGCATGTGGGAACAACATATACCTGTACATCCTCAAAAATATGCCCTGGATTTTAGGTTTCCTTGTAGAAACTGTTTCACAGTGTAGAATCACTGTAATGTTTACCCTAGTTTTCAGAAGTTAAATATATTAATCACACATATTTTTCAGAAATTTATTTCAAAATACCTTCCACAATTTACCAAGATTTTCTGCATGTTACAGAATAACACATTTTCATTATAGTTACTCTAGTTTTACATAAGTTAGTTATTTTGAGGGATTTATATAACAAAATCTGTTTTCTTTTTTGATAGTTTTAACCTTGTATTGTGATGCAATGAAACCATTCAGTTTTAATTGGAAAAAGAATTTTAATGCATGTTCCATTCAATCCATTCTTTTTAAGTACTGCTACTATAATGTTTTAAAAGATTGATTTGACAAACCATATTTCCACATTAAAAATTATATGATTTTTGGGAACATAATGCATATTATTGAAAACAAAGCATGTAGTAAAACATTAGTATGGGTTAATGTGTTATGGATCAACATACTGAATCACTGAGCTTAATCGAGCTGTATATTTACCCAGCATTACAATTAATCAGAACAAACCTTTCTTTGACCAGATGCTTGCAAAACAAGATTAGGAATATAGGTGTATTATTTGAATCTTTTAAAAAATTACCAAAAAATCAGTTTAATACGAGGAGTTACTGACTTTTTCTCCAGTATTAGTATGTAAAAAATGAGGCTGGCACAACTTAATACTTCCCCATGTTGTTGCTTTTTATTACTAACAACTTTACATTAAAATGTAATATATATGTGTATGAACTTTGAGGGTTATCCACGTGTGTTCAAATGCAAATTTGTATTTCTTTATTAATACTTTATAAGCATAAATTTTATTTCTTTTTTAACATTTGTATAATCATTTTTAAATTAAATATTTCCCTTCAAGTATGACCAATTATCTAGCTTTTTTTAACTTTCATTCTTATGTTTGTTTAACTTCATTTTTATTTTTGGTTTATTTTTATATTCCTTGGTAGCATTTTTAACAGCACAAACTATTATATTTC
Organism: Carcinoscorpius rotundicauda; assembly: GCA_011833715.1. Taxonomy (NCBI): domain Eukaryota; kingdom Metazoa; phylum Arthropoda; class Merostomata; order Xiphosura; family Limulidae; genus Carcinoscorpius; species Carcinoscorpius rotundicauda. Next base: position 110,243,179 of record CM022393.1, read on the forward strand.
AGTGTTTTAATTGTTAATGGTAGAGCTTTCATGGTGAACATTTCAACTTTTAGAAAGATTCTTTTTACATATTAAAAGTTTTGTTTTTGTTGTTATAATTTCAAATTTAGCATTAATTTTATGTTAAGTTTTAATTCTCTTTTCATTAACAATATTTGACAGCCAAACTTTGTTATAATTTGATGTTCATTATTTTTTCAAATACATCTTTCATCATTAGTATAACTTTTCCAACTACTTTTCAATGTTTATTATTATTTAAGTTCACATTATAAACATTACAGCATTTTACAGTTTATTTGCATATACATATATCTGAAACAATATTCCAACATTTAGTACAAATTTTGATTTTTTGTGTCCACTTATATCAGTGTTTTAATTACAGATCATAAGTATTTAAAACATTAAATCTAGTATACAAACATCATCTGTGTAGTTAAAAATGGAATTCTAATGAAAACTATATGAACAATTTCTTTAGCTTAAGAAGCATGAAAGCAATGACAAACATCATCTATCTTCCAAACTACCTAAATAAATTATCCATACAACTGTCTAAATATTCTTCTGATATTTCATATAGCAGATATGCTCACCAAACAACAAATTGTTTTATTTTTTGTAATTTAGTTGGTATAAACAATTTTCAGCTTTAATTCAACGTTACTGAATGTGTGTTAATCATTGATTAACTTGTTTGAGTTGCACATTTGTCACACTAGAGCATACTGTAACACACAAATACATAAACCAATAATAACAACTAAATGACGTATTTGAGGCTTAGGTCTTGAAAATATAACTGCCTTTATATATACAGCATTTATATCAGCTTACTTCTAAATTACATTGTTTAAAATTGTTCACTTACTAAGAACTTTTTAAGAGAAAATGTTTGGTTGTTTTTTAGTGCAGGTGCTTGTCTTATAATACATACTACATTAATCTATCTGTATAACATGTTTATGTAAGCAAAGTGCTGAAATAGGTTGTCTTAACTGTAACTGTATATCATATATTGTTAACACTGACCATGTTTGGTATGTAAATGTAATTTATATAAAACTAGATATTCAGCACACAAGCATATAATACAGGTTTGTTTCTGAGCAGCATTATTTAAACGGTAGCCATAAACCATGTTAGAATACACGTGAACTACCTTAACACGTTGTACGAGCAGATTGCTCAGATTCATTATAACTCAGCTTGTATTACTGGACACATTAGTAAAATGAGTATTTTTAGTTTGTGATTTAAGTAGAACAGACAGTTTTGGCTGAATTTAGTTTAACATTTTAAATTCCTCAACTTCTCAAATTATACACCTTTTGAAAAGAGGTGCTGCTTTTAAAACTACAAGATTTCACACATGCACACATATATGTAAAAATAATTTTTCTCCATTTTAAGCACATGTTTATTGATGTATTACTTTTTTCTAACATACATTTATATCAAAAAATCAGTTTCCAACTGAATTTTTATTTTTTTATTGTAGTGTCTTGGATTCATAAACTGTTAATCAAGCAGTTGTATGTTCACCATTAAAATTCTACTACTTATAGCTGAAGGAAATTTTTTAAATGATTCATTAACTGTGTATCCATTAGCAAACTGACCAGTGTACATGTACTGATCATCTCAGACTCATAATAAGGTACTTGAAGTTAACTGAATAGAGAGCATGTTACCTAGGAAACAGAAGAGACCAACATAAACCATGACTTTCTTGAGGGTCTGGTAGTTGGGATGGGAATGCCTGAAGCAAGGGTTACAGTCAAGGAGGCAAAAGTAACTAAACCCAAGTCCCCTAGTCCCTCCCCTCATCTAAATGAAAAGCATCCGTTATACAAATTTGATAAGGTTTGTTTTGGTTTGTTTTTTTTTAGTTTTTATGTATATTTTTTGTACAAAAATAACTTATTGTTTTGTTTCCCTCAAAGATTTAATTTTTTTATTTGTAATTAAGAAATACTATTTATTTATTTCTACTCAAATTATTTTGTCTTGTTTTGCCTTACTATCTAACTGTGGAAACATGTAGATGTCTGTACAGTTAAACTTGTTTTATTTTGTGTGTAAACACTTAATATATGTAAGTTTATGCATGCTTGTTCTGTAAAGAGGTACACATTTATGGATTCAGTGTAAATATAGTTGGTGCATTTTGCTTTGTAATATATCATGCAAACAAATAATAATTTATTTTTTTGAGTCAAGTTGATTCATAGGGAAATATGATTGTCTGTTTAAAGGAAAAATTAACAAAGGATAAAATTCGGATGCAGAATTTTCCACCAGAAGTTTCTACAAGGGTAAGATACTGTCTGTTTTATGTAACTTTCTCTGCTGCTGTAAATTAAATATGCTCTCTTTTTTTCTGAGTTGCTTTTGATTATATATGTATATATTGTTTTTATTCAGGTAAACACTATAATGTGCATACTTGTAAAATTTTCTTTACTCTGCAAGCTTTCAGAATATATTGCATTTGCCTTCATCAATCTTAGGTGATTCTTCAGTAAGCTTCTTTTATCTGTCTGTCTATCTAAAAGTGCATTATGAGCTTTAAACAATGTAGAGTGTTATCTACATAAGATATAAAATTATAACATCTGAGCTTATAAAACATCAGTGTAAATGACTGGGTTAAAGTTCCAGTTGAAGCATTGTATTTTATAATATATTTCTTAATCATTCCAGTAATGAGAAACTAATTGTATGATTTTCAGCTTCGTCAATAAAAGAAAAGTGTTCAATTTTTTTCCAGACTTGTTAAGTTTCAACTTTTTAACCATGTATCTGTCTGTCACATGGTGAATTGAAACAAGTATCTGATTATACCTTGTAACCTATCTGAGGTTTTTCATTGCTTGCGTAATACTTATGCTGTAAGTAGTGGTATTAGGACTTGCATCTTAAGCATGGTTTGACATTCTAGAGAACCTGTAATATGATTTTTATATACAATGATATAATTGTTTGTAGAAAATAACTATTTTTCTATTTGGAACAAATATATTAATATACTGTAAATAATGCATTAAACATTATTCCTGATGAATAATTTTCACATACAGGCAAGTTCATTATTATTAAAATTAGTTGGACAAAAACTTGGATTTGCTGTACAAAAAATTTTCTCCAAGACAGTAATTCACAATTTTGCTATCTTTCTCATATATATGCCTATGAAATTTGTATACAACTAGTTTTGAAGTAACTTTCACCTAAATCCACGTGTTTGACATGAACTGTATTGGTGCAGCAGAGGCTCTTCACTGATAAAAGAGTGCCGCAGAGACCATACACAATAATTCACCCAATGCATTTACACTTTAGCTTTATTATTTTCTTCAACATTGCATTAAACAGACATGTTCAGAATTTCTTGTCTTAGTTCAATTCATGAGATTTGCATTTGGTAATGAATCTTTTGTCTCAAAAGCATTAAATTTTTTACTTGTGAATTCTCAAATGTTGGTGACATGTAATTAGTACTATGTGAGTGATGATATTACACACACAGGCCTTATATCTATGATAGTTTTTGAAATCTCATTAGCTGTCATGAATGTTGCAGCTATTGCTCAGTGTGTTGTAGTTTAGCATGTGCTTGTTGGGCCCACTACTCCTATCTCATCAGCTGAAGTTCTCTTTCCTCCATAGGGAATAATCTGTTTGAACTATGAACTTAACCTGATTTTCTTTGAGCAGTGCCATACCATTTGTGGAAGGATTTTTACCTCCCAGTTTCTTTCTGGATTTCATTCTGAGGTTTTTTTCTTACTTTTATTATTCTTATTTCTCTTCTGTTTCCTTTATTGTTTCTTTCTTTTACTCCAGGATCTCAGTTCCTAGAGCTACCTGACTTTCCACCTTTCTTCTTATTATGGATTACACTGTTCCTTTTGATATCTGCTGGTCTCTCATACCCATAATGTTTGTGACTCTTTGTTTTGATATGCAGACATTTTTCCTTTCCTTTCTGAATTTCCTGTCTTCAGTATCTATTTGACCAGCTTGGGATCACAGCCCTTGTCTTCTGTTTTACTTTCTGGATGCCTAATTTCACATCATCATCATTTTCTCAGCACTTTTCTGTACTTCCTCTTCTACCTCCATCTTTGTCTAAGGCAATTCATGGTGCTTGAGTATTTTGTAGAATTTCATTCCATTCTCTTTGCCAGCTTAGCCTGTTCCACTTTTTCTGTTCTGTCCCTCCTTACCTTGTTCCCCTGATTGTTGTGACTGGGTTAGTGTATAACTTTCTCCTTTTTGTTTATGTGGTCTTTTTTGTGCTCTACATCTCTATCTGGACATATCTGGTGTCTAAAACCAATACTGAATGTACAACTTTCTCCCTCATTATGGTTTTCTTCTTTTCCAAAGTTGTTCTCATCTAGATTGGTCTGCCCTTAAAATTCTCTTACCAGCCTCTTGGCTTTCCTTTTTTTTCTTGTTCTCCCTCTACCAAACATCTAGTTCATTGTTCTTGTTAGTGACTACTATATCAGATCTGACCTGATGCGTACCTGTCTCTTCCTTTTCTTCTGCTGTTATTCTAATTTTCTGATGAGTCATTTTCTTATCTCCTCCCTTTAACCCCATCTTAGGTTTTTTTCACCCTATCTAGCTGGCCATGGTTGATGTGTCAGACACCCTCATATACATCCCTCTTCACCTGTCCTCCAAGATTTTTCAGTATTCTGTCAATCAGATTCATGTCTTCCATTTCCTCTCGCTTTATTTTGACATAGCATCAGCTCATTTTCTATTTATTTGTATCAGGAGGACCTTTGCTTGGTATCCTATTTTTGCACCTATTTCTTTTACATGAAGCTACTTAGTTGGAGTGGCTTGTCATAAAATTCAAGTCCTTCCTTTCACCCACTCGGTGTTTGGAACCAATGGGTATTTTCTTCATTGGTTGTTTCAGTTAATTTCAGCCTTCTCTTTTTTGCCTGTGAGCTGAGACACAGCTATCATCAAGATTTGTATTTCTCATTATCATCCTGCATAAAAACTTTTTTTTGGTTTTGGGACTTTGTCTTCACTGGAACATCTCATTCCTCTGGGAATTTGCCTCCTCTTAGGAATTCTAAGGAATTCTTTCTTAAGTTACATTGTCTTCTTTTGTGATCTTCCTTTCTTCTCTACTTAAACAATTATCACAGTGACTAGACTGTGCCCATACCTCTTCCAGTGTTCCTTTACCAAATCCTAAGCGAGATATATCTCCTCATTGATGCTTCTCTTGCTCCAGATTGAGGCAAATCATTGGATGAAGACATGACTTCTGGAACTTGGAAACGGAATGAGCATTCACTCCAGGTCAGTGCACCCAAACGTTTCACTGTTCATTGGGCCTGTTCTCATTTTTTTTTACTAGTGTATCTCTTTGTCATGATCCATTCCAACAATTCTACAATTATTTGTTAGACCAACCATCAAAGAGGGACCTGTTCCAGGACATTTTGCTTGAGGGTATTAGACCTAATCTGTGCTTCATATGGGGTACATATTATTGCTTGTCATTTGTCAGGAGCCTAGATCTTGGTGGGAAACCACATTTCTTGAGCAATTTACATTCTTCCAACAAAATGGTCTCTACACCCCCAGTTATTCAATGGATTTTCTGTAAGTTGAACATGCATCTCATTAATGCCCTTGTCACCCTTTACAGTTCCAGACTTCTTCTCTTCTGCTCTCCTGTTCCTCATCATTTAGCCTTAGCTATTGGTGTTATCAACTGGACCTGGTCTCACCTATACACCTATCCCACCCCCTTTGTCTTCTCATTTGGGTTCTCACCTTGTTATGTTTGACTTCTTGTTTGGTCCATTGTTGGTACCTCTTTGGGCAGTTCAGTCTTGGTTTCCTCTACTTCTTTGTTTAAAATCCAGACCCCAATTCCCTCTACCCAATATCTCTTTCTATTACTTCAAATTCAAATGCCTTTTTTATATCGAAGGATATCATCTTTTGATCTTTGTCTGTAGGACTTTCCTGGTCTGTTGCCCATAAAACCAGACTCTCCAATTGTATGCCATTTTTCTTGTCACATTACTTTCCTGTAACTGTTCCATTTTGTTTATCAATGAAAATGGAGGGTCTTTTGTTATTGGTTCACCCACTACTATCTATTCTCCTCCTGGTCAACCCACTGGGAACCATCTTTCTTCCTTTTCACCTACCTGTTAGCCCATGGTTTATCAGACTTCTCTCCAAGATTGCTGGTTACCATGAAATCTTATCTGTTGCATTTTGCCATTCCTGATACCAGAGGGTGTTATTGAGATCTTCACTTAACTCCCATGCCTAAAAAGGTTCTTACTATGGTTTTGAATGCTCTTTTGAATCATTTCTTGCTTTTCTTACCAGCTTTCTCTCCAGTCTCACTTCCTCTTCCTTGTCTGCAATTGCTGTTGTTCAGAAAACTGTGCTTTAGCTGCCTATTGCACCTTCTTCCATCACACTTATATACTTTTCTCTCCTGACTGAACTTTCCTTTCCAAGATTTCTACTACCAGAGAAGGTAACTATACTTTCTTTCCTGTCCTCTTTCTGTCTGTATCATATCCATACAGTCTGTCAGACCCAGATTGGCACCTTTATCTTGTTTGGACTGTTTGTTATTGCTTACCTGAAATCTCTCTCTACATTTCAACACGAGATTCTAGCGTTTCTATATCTAAAGATAAGTTATTATATCAGAAGCTCACAGTTTGAACAGCTGAAAAACTATTTCTGATGGATACTACTGTACACATTCTCATCTGTTCTTCCTACTTCCAGTGCACATTTTTTTTCTTGCCTTGTCAAAGAATGAATTTTTTTACAAGTACCAATGCATATAAGCAGTTATTGCATACAAAGATTGTTTCATCCTCCTATTTATGGAGGGCTTTCATTTCAGAATGTCAATGTCATTGTGCACTAGTGCAATTCACATCAAACACATTTATTTAGGTGGGAATTACCTCAAGGCTAGTAATATGTAAATCTCACAGGCAAATGCATAAGAAAGACAGGTACATCTTACAATATCCTTTTCATTTGTGCCTATTTTTATTATTGTTTAATCTGTTGGTTAGTTTCACGTGTCTTGTGCTCTTTCAGAGTGATACAGACACATCTGTAGAACTGCCTCTAGCAGTAAAAGCAGTGCCTAAACGAGTTATGATTAGAAAAGGTAAGTAATTGTCTGTAACTCAACTCTCATTGATATTTTATCATTTTGTAACACTTATTCAGATTAAACACAAATAAAAATGAAAACATCTTTGTCTTTTGTTTATACACAGCTTGGAAAAATCTCATCTACAAACAATGCAGTTATCAATTTTTTTAGACTTTTTCTGACCATCGCATCTGATATATCTGTCATCCCTTTCAAATGTAATGATTCATTTTTTTGTTTCTCACATGAATTTCCTTCTCTTTTAATAGTTTTATTACAACAGCTCTTTGCCACCCTTTTATAATGTCAGCATGTGGTTTGAACAACTGTTAATGAAGCACAGTTTTTAAAGTTTGCATACAATTTTATAAAATGTTAAAAGTTAGAAAAACAAGAAATTACAAAATGTATTCTCGTGGACACATTTTTTAATTTGTTGTTTTTTCTTACTGTATGAAACCCTACTGTTAAAAATATATACATAATAAGAATTAGAATAGGAACATTGTCTGTATGATAAAAACAACTGCTAGTGTATGCTGTATTTTCACTCTAAGAATCATATTAGAAGAAATTTGCAGACAGATTTAATAATTCAAACCTCAAAATTCAAAGCACTATAAGAATGTTAGAAGTCACTAATACTTTTCCCAACTTCTTTATGTAAACCAAAATAAAGTGGCATATATGTTTTTACAACTGCTTGAGATGATAACACTTGCCCTTGCTTTGCTCCTGTAGGTTGAAGTGCATGTGTTACGATGTTTGGAGCGTTATTTTCAAAATTTTTATTACTTATTGTCAATGAAATTGACATCAAAACATAGTTTATAATTCAAATTTTACAATTATGTATGTATTAATTTCCTACTTTAAAAGGAAATGCAAAGAAAAAATGTTAAGTATGGTTTTTTGTGTGTCACATAACACATCCAATTGTGTTATTCCTCTGTTTATATTTTATTATGCCCACCATAAAACACATACAAATACCTAATGAATTATAAATTATAATTTGAGATATAGACAAGATAAATATAAAATAACATCCCACCTCTACAATTTGCTCAAATATCAATATATTTAACAGGTCTATTAGATTGGCTCTGCTCTTCCAGCCTGGCATGGCTGAGCTTGTAAGGCGTGTGACTCGTAATCTGAGGGTTGCGGGTTCGCGCCCGCGTCATGCATAACATGGTTGCCCTCCCAGCTGTGGGGGCGTATAATGTGATGGTCAATCCCACTATTCGTTGGTTAAAGAGTAGCCCAAGAGTTGGTGGTGGGTGGTGATGACTAGTTGTCTTCCCTCTAGTCTTACACTGCTAAATTAGGGACGGCTAGCACAGATAGCCCTCGAGTAGCTTTGTGCAAAATTCCAAAACAAACAAAGGCTCTGCTCTTCAATCATTTGAAAATTCTTAACTAGTACCCACCTACTACTAAGTATCTCAAATTTATAACCAATAGAAAAATAATTTTCTCATCTACATATTTCTGACAGTTGTTTATAAGTGCCTTGAAAACAAAAGAAAAAATTTTGCTGAAACATACACTTCACTTTTAATAATTAATGTTTGAATCCAACAAAAGTTACCTCTATATACCCCACCTGCAAGTCTAAACAAGGCTTAGAATAATATTTAAGCTCAAGTGCAGAATTTTGTAACACAGGTACATACACAAAATCAATGTATTTCTCACTTACTTTCTATGTTTTAAGAAATATAACTGAAATTTAAACATTTATGCGTAAATAGAAATATGTATTCAAATACATAACATAGGGTAGCTGAAATAGTATACTTTTGTAGGCCAATACATAGTTACTTCTACTGCATTTGTGTTATTCTAATTGTCTAAAACTGAGGTAAATTTAGAATCTACAGAATCTACAATGTTTATTGGATTAGTCCAACTTTGAACAATATAATAAATATTTTCATACCTTCTAATTGCAGTTTTATTACCTTTGGAAGTTTCTTTTGCAAGTGTTGTAGGAAACAAGCTGTTTAGTCCAATGTTATGTTCTTAGAGCAAGAGCAAGTATGAATGACACTTCTGTTTTGCACGTGAGTTCTTGCTTTTGAGGGTGTCATATTATGGATACCATGTGCAATAACCGGATAAAATGTACACTGAGAGGGTCCATGATGTCAGCTTTATTTACATTAGATTTAACTATAGATGTTGAAACCAAAATAAACACAGAAAATTTATGGGGCATGTTTAACAGTTGAAACTCGGGTTACATACTTTGAAGCCTTGTGATTAAGAAGTTCTCGAGGTTATACAAGTGAAATATGAGACAAAGGTATTTTTAATCTCACAATGAGAATCACTTTGCTCTCATACCAGTTAAAAATAATCAACAATTTTTGAACAAATATTAATGAAAAGAACTTCATTAAAAACTCTGACTTTCTGTATGCAAAAAGCTTGTAATATATTCTAAAAGTGTACCAAATTTTGTGAATATACACTTAATGTATTAGAAGTTACAAGTATGTAAACTGTAATGAGTACAAATTGTCACGAGTTTGGTTTGATAGGCCTAGGCAGTGTTGCTGAAGTTAATAAAACCCTATACAAAATGTATTGTTTTGCCATTTTGTCATTTGCATGAATGTACTTTGTCTCACCAGATTCCCAAGGAGATGCTTCATCAAGTGATCGATCTTCAGTCTCGCCATGCACTGATGCTAAAACTTCTCAATCTACAGGTGTAAGTCAAAAACCTGTTAAAATAGAGTCCACAGATGCAACTAGTATTCAGGATTCGATATCTCCTGGTGGTTTCTCAAAGAACTTAGGTGCAAAATCCACACAGTTGAAGGAGAAGTTAAAAAGAGAAGAAAATACAGATGGTGAACGAGGTTGTCACAGTGATCATGAGATGTACCTCTTGCATAGAGAGCAACTGGAATCTCAGTATGGACAACATGATGGGTATTTTAGTGACTGGGAAGCAGTAGCTCAAAAAGAAATGTCTCATAGTAACCCACATGCACCTTATCCTGCTTCTATGTCTAGATCCTTTCATGAGGAGGAACAAGTTGCAATGAGAATACTGTCAACTACTGCAGATGGTCAGGTACCAGCTGTTCACAATAGTAGTTCTACCTGTAATCATCCCCAGGGTCTACCATCTCGGTGGGAGAAAAACCCTCAGAGATTATCTCCTGTGGCAATGGACTTCATTGATAACAGTTCTGATAGACAAGAACAACCCGACAGTGTTGAAAAAGATCTCCAGTCCAGACCCTCTCCTCTTCCTGTAAGTAAAGTTGTTTTAAGTTAAATTCTTGGATAAAGCTAAAATAAGCCAAGTGGCATTCAAGATGTATAGTCTTTATGCTGTAATAATGTTAAGATTTATAATATAAAATATAATAGAAAAAATTAAAATTTTAACAACTGAAGATGAAGTTTTCGGTAAACATAAGGATCTGTACATTTGGAATAATAGTGTATTATTGGTAGCTTGAAAAATACACTTATGCAGTAGTAACAAGAACAGTTGTAAATTTCAGATATATATTGAAATTTTCAAGTGCTGACTAGGATAATGAACTCATTTTACAATTGAAAAATTATATTTCAAGTAATTTAAGCCTATTTATCTGTAAAATATCAACCAAGTGTACACAGGGTTAGTGTAGAAGACCAACTCTGAATTGGAGGAGGAATGTTGACTAATTCTGAATTCAATATGTACATCTATACAAAATATAGCAAGCCTTTAGTGAGGTTTACAAATCTGTTGTAAGCAGAAAAATAGATGTGTTGTAAAAGTATTTGTACTCACCATATATCTATGAATTGAACATGCCAGTCTGATTCATGCTCTGACAAGTCAAAACACAAAGCAATATTCACATGAAGAAGAAAAATTTGTTTTGAATTTCGTATAAAGCTACTCAAGGGCTATCTATGCTAGCTGCTCCTAATTTAGCAGTGTAAGACTAGAGGAAAGGCAGCTGGTCATCACCACCCACTGCCAACTCTTGGGCTACTCTTTTACCAACAAATATTGGCATTAACCATCACATTATAATGCCCCTATGGTTGAAAGGGTGAGCATGTTTGGTGTGACTGGGATTTGAACCAGCAACCCTTGGATTACAAGTCGAATGCCTTAAACCATTTGGCAGTGCCGGGCCCAAGAAGAAATATACTTTTCACCATTGTGTAGTTTTCATGTTGCATTTACATATTCTGTGAACATAAAAACTTCAAATCTACAATTTTTTAGTATCACTAAACATTATACCTGATAGTTCTCTTCTCTACCATAAACTCTTACTAAATCCACAATGTAGAATAAAATGAATTGTTGATGAATCTAATTACCAAAACATAATATGTTAAATGAAAGGATAAGGCATTGCCCTTTGAACATCATTCATACAGATAAGGTTAAAAGAAAGCTGAAACACCACAGTTAATAGGATTTTAAGTTTTTGATACTGATGTTGAAGAAATTTCTGATATAAAATTACAAAAGTAACAAAGTAAATAATGGCTCATTCTAGTATACAAGTTTGTGCCTAAATAATGAAAACATTTTTGTATTAAAATAAAAGGTTTGTGAAAGCCAATATGTTAACTTATGAAGTAAATTAAGTTCTGATATATAATCAGTGCATTTGAAGAACATATTTCATGTATAAAGTTATGTTTAACATCACTTGTAGAACCTTCAACTTCCTGGGACTGAGAACTCTATGGAAATTTTTCATGTACCTGAAATGCAGAGTCAACCAGAATCCAGTTTATCTCATGGATCAACAGAACCTGGTAGAAGCCCACTACAGTCCCAGTATCAGCATATGCAGAACAGTTTAAGCCAGCCTCCATCTTCTAGTACCATCCCCAAAAGACCCATTGGAGTTTCTCCACCCATCAACAAAAGATTTCCTCTCCATCATTTGGCACCTCTTCAGGAACTGTCACAAATCATGCTTCCACCACAAGCCCCTCTCCCCAGGCTTCATGCTCAACCACTGCCTTCTACAAGACCTAGATCACCAAGACTCTCCTCTTCTCAGCAGCTTGGATTCCAATTTGTTAGGGGTCCTCCTCCTCCCCCTTACCCAGGCTTTCCTGCAGAAGTTTCTCCAAAGTTTCACAACACTGCATTAAGTGCTCAGGATTCACAAGTGTATCTCCCACAATCAAAAGTACCACCTCCAGTTATGCGCTATCCTCCAACTACTTTATACCATCATTCTCCAAGAGCAATGCCCTCACAATGGAATGTACCTCATTATCCTACCTACTACAATGAATCTAAAGATAGGCAACCACTTTCTCTTGCTGCCGTACACACTCGAAGTTCAAGACCTTCTAACCCCACTGGTTTAGGTCCAAATTATCTTCCTAATCTTCAGACTTACTCACCAGCTCCTACTCATATGCACACTATTAGACCTGTTCAGGAAGTGTCATCTCATTTCTCTACACCAACCACAGGGCCTCACACTACTCTTCCACAAGGTGTTAATGAGACTGGTCAACAAATACAAGTCAGAAGGTACTATGCCCCTCCCTCCACCAGCTACAGAGAATCTCAGGAAAGTATGTAGTTAATTAAGCCAATGTGATTATAAATTTAACCAATATAATTTGATACATATTTCTCTCTATTTCTTAGAGTCTAGGATTAGAGTGTTGTCTCACTACAAGCAATATGCCTGTGCAGAATGACACTGATATCATTTGTTGAACCGTTAGACATCTGGAAACAAAATTGTTCCAAAATGTAGAGTATAACTTAGAGTATCAAATGGTTTAAGTAACATGAAGATATCTGTATTAAAACATGTACCAAAAAATTTGGAGTGCTGTTCTTTCCACCATTTTGTCAACTTATAAATAATTGAGCACAGATTTTCTTGCATATTTACTTTGCTCAAATTTAATTTGAATTTTTTTTTCCTGTGTTTTGATTAAATTCAATATGATGTCAAGATAACTGACAAAAATTATACTATGTTCTAAATAGTTTAGTGAGCCAGTTATTCAAGAGACTGCTTAGTACCACTGACAGCATAAATACTGTAGAAAATCTTCATGAAATATCTGCAAAAAAAATTAAATTTTTGTTTGAGCTTGTAACCAGTTGTAGCTTTTTCTGTCTAAGTGATGAAGTCATAGTGCGTGTACAAGAAAATCCTTATTTTATATTATGTATTCAACTTAATTTGTTATGTCAGATGAGTTAATATTCAGCAACATTTTATAAATTTGCTCAGCACTAACACTTTTGTAGATAAAACAATTTCATTTAAGTTGTAAGACATACAAGATCTTGCAAACCAAAGCCTTACCTGTATTGTATTATACAGCATTGCCAGAAGGCAGACTACCCATTGGTACAGGTCCTCAGACAGGAGGTTCAGGATCTGACCAGCATAGGTCACAAGTTCAGTCAAGTCAGCAGTTTCAGAGGTACAGCCCAGTTGGAAATCCAGGATTGGCAGATCAACTCTCTGTAACTCGAGAAGAATTTTTCTCTGCTGGTAATAGTAATGGTAACTGGAAACTTGCAGTACCTCAAACTGGAAGTCACCAAAACAGGCAAGCTAATTGTGGTTCAGTATCTGATAAAACCAGTCCACGACAGAGTAATGACATGGAATATTGCCAGTCAGGCTCTTCTATGAATTCTTTCTGTCCATCTAGTGGCAGTGACAGACCAGCAAGTGTCCGTTCATCCCTTTCCCACCCTTCCTCAAGGCCATCATCCTTTTCAAGTATGAACTCCACATCTCCAGATTGTTCTATGGGACAGCTGTCTGGCCCACCTCATGGAGACCCACGATACTGTTATACAAATGGATCTGAAGGATGTGGAAATGTTTCTTCTTCTGTTCAAGGCCCTTCTGCTAGAAATCTGGTTCCATCATCTAGAGAAATAACTCATTACCAAGATAAAGCACAATCTTCTGGTCCTCCTCCATTACCTCCAAAACCTTCCTTCCAAATTTCTGGCTTAGCCAATGGAAAAATTCAGAACAGTCAGTCACATGCCCTAAATTACAGATTACCTGGTGGTATTAGAGAATATAGCCAGTCTCAAGAGCAGCAGCATTCAGAGCATATGGAGAACAGTAAACATGTAGCAGAGAGATTGCATGATATTAATTTTTCTCCTATTTCAGTTGTCCCTTTCTCAAAAATTGAAAACCAAGAGGGAGAACCTCTATCATGTCAGATGAATAAAGTGACCAGGGTTGTGTCAGAAGGTGAAGATGCTTCCTTGTGTTCTAATAATGGTGACAGAACTATAAATTCCCTTAAAGCCTTAGAAACTCAGCTTTCTCCTAATAATGGTAGTTTTAATATCCCTTCAGACAATTTAGTTAGTAGTTCTGCAAGTAAACAAGATAAAAATCAACTTTCTCCTAAATCTCAGAAGAAGCCTATTACCTGGATATTTGGTACTCACAAGAATCCACAAGTGGTATGTTTTATCTTTATTAACATCTCTAACAATTTTCAAACTAGATTTATAATGGATATAAAAGGATTTTACGACAAAAATGTTATGCATTGAGATAAATTTAGTAAAAATGTAAATTTGATATTTACAAAGAGTACTGTTACAAGTGAAAAATATATCTACTATATATTATCTTAGAAAACAAATAGTTTAAGTTTTAATACTTGCAATCATTTTTTTTCCTTTGAGATGCATACAACACAAAGTGTATTTAATAATGGTACATGATATATTGTAAGTTTTCAGAGGATATGGATTTTTTTTAACATGTAGCCACTGTTTGCAATTCTTCAATGGTAAAAATTTAATAGTTATGTAATAACAGACATTTGGTTTTTAAAGAAATTCAGCTTTATGATGAAAGCAATTTAATTTTATTCCTTTTTATGCATACAATATTTTAATCTCATTGACAGCAAGAACCATGTTAAATGAGCTTAAGAAATTAAGATAGGATACAGTTTTCTAGTGCTTGTTCTAATTTTTAGTAATAATTAGGTGCAGGAATGAGAATTTCCTGTTAGTCATTAGTCTTGCATATTATGCAGATAACTAGAGTCTGAAAAGTCTGCTTAACAAAGTCTTTTTTTTTAATTCAGGCTTGGTTCTACTTTATAGATTAGTTCATATCAAAACTAACATCTGTGTGTTCATTTTGAGATAATACATCTGAAAGTCAGTGATAAAATTGGAATTGTTGTTATAGAGTATGGTAAAGCATTTTTTCCTAATATATAGTTGTTTATATTTAACCATAAAAATCATCTGCTGTAATGCTGTTTCTAAAACATCAGTGTTCAAGATATATGGGCTGTGGTCTTTTATGTTGAGGAAAACTTACTATTGGAAATTTTTGAATGGATGTACCAATTATGTAGTTTAACATGTGCAAAATATTTGATTATATATTACATAAGTTTTATTAGCTGTTTTTTTAATATCTGTTAATTAAAGGCCAAATATACTAAAATTGTATGATCATTTGTAGCTTGGTAAAATTGTGAATGAGGAACCAAGAAGGATGCTGAATTGAGGCTCCTAAAATGGTCAAGACTGAATGGTGCTTGAGTTATTGCTTGTTGGTCATAACTTTTCTAAAACTGCTTATAAATGACTTTTACAGCAGGGACATAGTAATTATAAAAAGCTTGCCGTATCTCACAAGCGGTATGGTATAGAAAGAAGAAATTCCGCAAGAGTCTTAATGGTTTCATGTGTATGCAAATGCTACAGTTGTCACAAGTTACAACCATGGCTGCCACTATGATTTTGCATATTTTCCACAGGTATAAATGGGCCTTTCAACCATAGTACAAGTTATTCAAAAAACATGAAATTGACACTCATGGAGAGGGTGAACTAGTGAACTGTTATAACAAAGGATTCACAACTGAAGCAACTCCCAGAGAATGCCTCAAGAATGTGTAATAGCATTGTTATGTGCAAGTTAATAACCACAATAATAATAATAATGAAAATGTTGAAAAGGCTGATTTCACTTGTGATAAGTCATGTTGCCAAACCACTGGCACCTACAGGAATTGTAGCTGAGGTCAATCCAGTACAGGTGCACATAGAAACAAAAATGTGTAATGTGTCATACTGTGTGAGGATTTTCAATTCCAATACAATGTCTTACCTCCTCTCATAAAACAGCTTTTCTCAATTAGTACTACCCTATGTGAAGATGTCCTTACAAGCTGCATCATGTTTAAGCACTGAAATAAATAGAGTTAACTCAACATATTGGGTTTTTTGTTGTAGTTCTTGGCTAATGATCAATGGCCAACCAACACCTTACAAACTGATAAAGTACACTTCACTCTTTTTGGTATTGTCGGCAGACACAACCACAGTATCCAAATTTAATATGTCATATATAACTTCATGATGCTAAGGATACGTGTAGTATGGTTTCTCAGCTTATTTTATTACTGGACTATACTTTTTCATGAAGAACCAATTATACAGGAACTCAAAGCCTGCATAGTAATAGCTGCTTGGTACTATGCAATTCTCCCAACTTATGATATTTATCCTACAACAATGAAACATGATAGACACGATTTTTCATGCAGGAGATGGTGCCTCTCCCTCTCCACTTATTGGTAAACAGGCAAATGTTGGGCATTTTCAGAACAGAATCAATTCAAGTTGCTTTTCTTATGAACAGCCACCTCATTCACCACCTGATTTCTGAAGTAATGCATGTACTACAAAAACCCTTGCACTATTTCAGACCTTAAAGATACATTTGTCTGAGGATTTAGCCATTGTAACAGATAAGATGCACATTGTTACTGTAATGTCTATTTTCCCAAAGATGTGGTGCAGTTTGGAAGATGTAGAAGCACATTTTGAACAGTTGAGCTAATCATATGTTGGATCATAGTGGTGCCTCTGGTGACATTTGCAGCTGCATGATATCCTTAACACCCCTGTATAACTTAACTTTTTCTCTACTCTACTGTTTGTGAGATATGATCTGTTGAACTACAAAACTTTATTTGAAGCACCCTTTATATGTATGAGAGATCTCCAGTATCAGAATATATATATATATAAATACTAAGTCTATGCTTGTCTTTACATTTTGTTTTTCTTTAACCTAGTCATTTCTTTGTAGATTACTTTTTATCATAAAAATAAATATTTTTTATTAGCCTTTCTCAGCTTATGTTGAAAAAGACTCAGAAACTTTTTTTTAATGTATAACAAATAACCTATTATAATTAATGAGTTAATTAATGACATTAGTTGTTGACCACAAAAACAACCTGAAAAATGTATCTCAGTTCAAGTTGTGTTTATTTTTGGTTTTTATAGTTTCCTGTGGTGATAACAAAAAATCCTGGGTTAGGCTTTAGTATTGCAGGAGGAATTGGAAGTCCCAGAAACCCTAATAAACCTCATGACACAGTAAGTGGAATATAACATTCCAAATATAAAATGTGGTACTATTGTTACAGAGATGCCAACTATTTCAAATGACTGAGCATAATGATTGTAGACAGAGCCCTTTCACAGTTTTAGTCCTTTTAGATTTGCCAGAAACAAGAGAATCTTGTGAACGAGGCCTCTTTTTTTTTCCATCTTGTGAAGGATCCCATTGGTGTTTCTTTGCCGCTTAGAAAATGAGAAATACCCATCTACGCAAGCACTGATTGGCTGACAAGCATTGATGATGTAATTATGGATTTCCCCACACCCCCAGTTTGGAGAAGCACTGTACTCAAACTGGTGGTAGACGTCGGAGATACAAATATTTTTTATTATTTCAGTCAAAAACATGATTATCGCAAGTGACCATTTGGACTGTGTCTTTTATTTATTACCAAAATTTATTTGTACCTCTCTAGAATTTTTCTTTTCACCCCTTTCAAGCTCTGGAGGAACAATTGATCACTTTATTGTATAGGCCTATATAATATATAATAATTTGGGAGTTACAACAAATCATAATATTTGTCTTTATGAGCATATAGTCTTAATGTACACACCAAAATCGTAATGATCACGCCTAAATCATAATGGATGGCATCTCTGTTGTTAGTAATGTCTTCACAATTAATCTCATCTCAATCTTAACAATTATCCATTTTGTCATTACAGTGTGTCATGAAAATATAATTTAATATTTTTTTCATTAAATAGAAATATGTTATTTCTCATCAGGTTGCAACTTTATAGCTTGTATTCATAAGACAGCTGGTATGAGTATTAAAACTTAAATAAACTGCAAAATGTTTCAACCTTAGGTCATCTTCAGGTTAACAAAAATCATCACTTACATTACAGCTTAATGAAGAATATAGTTTAAGTGGTATTTTGTATGTGGAACTGAAACTAACTTGATGCATAAAACCTGTATTACAGTTGCATTTGTTAAGAAAGTTATGTTTGTTTTAATGAAAAGCCTTAGAAAATTAAATTTCTGAACCACCAAAAAAATCGAGTTTTTGTAATTTTGGTAATGAAGCAAATTGAAAATAATGCCAGTGTATGTGTATTTTGTGTTCTATATTTATTAAAAAATGAAATTTGTAGACATGTAGCTTATATATATCAATAGCCCAATCGCTAAACTCAGTAATAAAAGAAGCTAATTAATAATGCTGCTGTTTCCTTCATTATAGAAATTTGAAAGTTTGATCTTTTATCTACAAAACTTTGATGGTAAGCTGAGAGTTGATGGCATTGTTTGTTTTATTATCCTTTTATAGCTTTGTTGTGAAAATTTAATATTTTTGACTAAAACATTCTTGAAATATATATATATATTAATATTTACAGTAGGTATAAGCCTTCTTTATAAATCCAGAATTCCTTCTGAAATTTCATTCTCAGGTTTATTAATTTTAAACATGTTATTAACACACTTAGTATAATTTTTTCTAAATTATTTTAAATATCAATTTTCTGTACAAGTTTAGTAGGAATTAACAACTTAATATTGTGGTACTTTCTGTGCGTGCAAACCATCCATTCTTTGGGGCTTTAGGGCATCTACATAGTGCATGTTCTAAGCAGTGGACCTGCCAGTGCAGTCCTGAAACCAGGAGATAAAATTCTTCAGGTAATTTTCATTATTTTATAGTATGTGTTTTAACTGAGAAGAAAGAGTTGTACTATTTATAGAGCTGTTGAGGCTGATAAAAAGCTTTAAGGTATCATTTTTTATTTAAACTAACAACTCATGGAAGCTGACAGTTTAGATCTTATGCAATAATTTCCTTTTTCAAATTACCATTTCATAAAAGTAAAAGTAATCTTTAAAATTGTATTATACATGTTTATATAATGATCGTTTATGTGATAATAAGGAATTTTTGTTTACATATTTGTTTTACCTTCAAAAATGTTTGTACCTTCAATTCATTTTCTTAAAATCAGTTCATGTTTATTACAAACAAACAAAAAGGGTTTCAGAAACAAAAACATTTCAAACAGGGCTAGATTAAAGTAATTTAATATTTATATTAATACTAAGTTTGCATTGTAGGTGGATGGTATTGACCTTACAAACCTCAGCGGTGAACAAGCTAACGCAGTGTTACAGAGTACTGGTACAAGTGTTTCAATGATGATTTCTCGAGAATAAGGTGACAGGTGAGAATCAGGAAGGAAAGAGACTCACTCATTTCATCAATCATTAAACAAGTC
The DNA here is from genome assembly GCA_011833715.1 of Carcinoscorpius rotundicauda. NCBI lineage: Eukaryota > Metazoa > Arthropoda > Merostomata > Xiphosura > Limulidae > Carcinoscorpius > Carcinoscorpius rotundicauda. Next base: position 110,263,035 of record CM022393.1, read on the forward strand.
TAGGAGTACAGGTACAAATAAAAGAAAACGTATTCTCTATAGAATCCTAAAGTGAGGCTGTTTCTAGTGATTTGAAAAGTTTAAGGCAGGAAAGAATGTTCAATATGACAATGTTTCAGAAATCTGTACTTTTGTTTAAAAGATATATATTACTTCTTCAGTAATAGTTCAGCCAAAAGAGGTGGAAGAAATGTTTAGAAATCTTCAACAATTAGTCCTTTTACTTTCAGCACACATAGATACCTATATCAGCAGAGAAATAATTTGAAAACTTTTTATGGTGTGAAAATGTTTTGATGATATCATGAGCTATTGTCGCTGATAAAATGCAGCATATGTTACTAAGTGGATTGTTTACTGTACTGTAAAAGAATGTGTATACATATACTTCACAAGCATTATAAGCAGACTTAAAATCAAAATTTATTTTTTGATTACCAGTCCTTGTTGTCATCATTAAAACTTTTAACAAGTAATGTCTGTAGCCCTAACATCCAAACATATTGGGGATATTACATCTATCAGACAAGGTCCATGTGCTAACGTCAAACTAGCCAACAACTAAGGAAAATCAGCTAAGGGTTAGGAGTTGAGTGCCTGATCTCACAATGTCTCAGTTTTTACTACCTTTTGCTTTCTGCAGCTAATAGTGAAAAGCAGTTACCCTTCATATTTAGATACAACCTTGAAGAGGAAATAAACCACACTAAATTTCTATAATATAAATCACCTAGACTCTAATATTTTATGAAATATACAAAAATGGGATGGAGATTAAAAACTGTCAAGATAAGGGTTTAAATTCTGTTTGATATAATTTTGCAATTATTAAATAAAATCATGGAGGTTTGGAGTCTTGTTGAAATATAGGGTAGTCTATTTTTACTGTGAGAATACTTTTGCCTTTTTGTACATCTTGTGGGTGGAGATTTGGAATTTTATATTGTAAATATTTAGAGTGGTTTATTCCTGATTTAAGGTTGTACCTAGGTGTTTTGGGCAACTAGTTGCAGATAGCAAAAGGCAGTGAAGTTGAGATGTGGGTTCAAGCATTTACCTCCTAACCGTTAACTGATCTTCTTTAGTTAGTGGCTAGTTTGGCATTGGCATCTGGAACCTGTTTGATGGATGGTATATCCCCAACAGGTTTGGGTGCTATGGCCACAGACATTATCCATTATAAGTTTCAATAATGAGAGAAAAAAAGATTGCTAATTAAAATATTGAGTTAGATGTTTTAGTCTCTTTGTAATGTTTTTGATTTATATTAATTTTATCATTATTGTTTTAAAATGCTGATTAAAAAAATCACCTATTTACAGTGAATGTATTTGATAGCTTTAGAAATATATATACATGTTTTAAATGGCTTTATATAGCAGTTTCTGTAAAAGTATGTTGAAGTTTTTAGACTTGAGTATTGTGGGTGGGAACTTGTTGGCACTTCAGTCTATAGCTAATAGTTTATTGTTAACTTATACTGAAGAGTATAGGTTTGTGAGGATAATTAAGTAAAACTTATATATCTGCATATCACATACACACAAACAAAATGAAGAAGGGACTGTCTAATTGATGTTATTTTTTCAATCTTCAGGTGACAACCTTTGTCAGACTAAATGTCAGAGCTATAGACATTACACAAAGTGAAATCAGCTATTCAGTGATATTTCTACATTTTGTTTGTCTGTGTTTGATTATTGTTGCAATATTATATGAACATATAATTGACTATTTGCATTACTTGTTTGTGTTTTAAGTCAAGTCATAAACAGGAATTGTGTAAAAGTCAAGTGTTACCAGATATATCACATTTGAAACCTGTAACTGTATTCAAAAAGCATTGATACATGCATTTACATGTAGTTTTCAGTATTTTAAACTTTGGTGTTGTGTATATGTACCATAACAAAAAGAGAATTTTTCTCTTAAATTTATTAGTAAACTTATGAAAGTTAAATATGTTTGTTAAAAAGAAAGTTAACTAACGTATTGTTTCCTCTTTATTGTGTTTAAATTCACTGCACTTTGTTGATGTAAACTCCATGATGTACACCTAACTATATAATGTGCATAATTTTCTTGTCCATTCTATTCTTTTTTTTTTTGTGGATTTATGTTGCTGTATTTGAATGTGCATAGTTATTGTTTTCTGATAAGGAGTAATATAATATCCTTACAAACACTGTAAAATTTCAACTTTTTTAAGTACATATCAGACTGAAGTATTGAACTAAAGGTACTAAGTTATTCTTTTTACTTTGGTTCAGATCAGTAATTTGCATTTAGTCATGATAATTCTTTCAATCTTGACCCTTGACTCATTCCTAAAACTCTCATACTTTAAGCATGTAATGAAGACAGCATAAACCTACTGATTACCAAAATAAATACTAGTAAATACCTAGTACTGTTTTCAATAAAGGTAAGTAACTCTTTTGATCAAACAGGTCTACAAGCTTTGTAATAATTTTTTTATTATTATTGTTAACAGATGGTTCATATGATGACATTTTTCTGCAAAATCACGTCCTATTTAGGTCACATTTCATTTCCTACAGTGTTGTGAATATTTGTGACATTTTATTCTTTACTGGTCACTGTAGAATAATAACATTATTTTTGTGGTTTCTTAAAGTATTCATGAGAAGGTAACATGTGAAAGCAGTATGAGAAGTATTAATTATATATATGAATGCTATCTAACAGAAAATGGTGGTAGTTGCATATAAAATCAAATCTGACTTTCATATAATTCCTGCTTATGTCATGAAACATGAAAGATATTGCTCAATGAGTGTTTAAGCTAATCTCATAATAATATGAAATAAAAAAGAATTATTGGCTGTATTTCAGAGGACTAAGCAGTTAGCTGTAGGTAGATACCACATACACATATAGCTCACTCACCCCTGCTGTGTGCATAGTAGATCTTTTGTCCATGTTGAAGCACTCATCTTCATGTGTTCATATCACTGGCAAGTTATACTTTAGCTTAAAAGTTGCCATAACGAGAGTAGAGTACAAAAATAAACAAGAATTGTACGTTCTTTGTTTTGCCAACTAATGATCAAATTTTTTATAAGTTAGTTGCTTTTGATAAATGAAGTTAATGAAATAGGTAAAGAAATGTCTGGGAAAATGTAGTCAACACATGTATAGTTACAGTTAGTTGCCTGTAGAAAGGCATAAGAAAATAATGATTTAGACTTGTGTTTTGCTCTAATCTTCCAGTTACTGAATTTTGCTACCAGTTTGTTCCCCTTAGACAATCAGTGATGCCTGGGGAACAGAACTTTTGGTGTTATAACATTTAGTGTTGGTATGGAAAGGACCGTTATTACTTGGAACCACATGATTGAATAGACAGCATGAACTAAAACATTACTTGGCAAGGATGTAATTACACGTTTACCTATCAGTAGATTTTATTTCTGTAAAAACATGCTACAAATTAATATTTAGCATATTAATATTCAAATTAAAAGTCCTTTGGGAACTTTTTCTTTTTGTTAGTGCAACTAGTAAAACACAACTTTACTACTATAGCTGAAACACCAGTAAGTTAGTTTAACTAATAGCTGGGTTGTAAGAACTGTACGTAACAGTGTGACAACCAAAGAATTAGATGCAGGCAGTTAATTTTTATATTTCTTTTGTAATTAGTTATTCTGTGACTTTTTAGAATCAAATACCACTATGTTTGCAATTTTTCTACTGTTGTAATCTATTCTCATCACAAGGATATAGTGAAGTATTATTTGACAGATGTTAATGATTTATGAAACACTGTCAGAATATGTTATTATATACTTGTACGTATGAATCAACACTGCCACTTTGTAGCTAGAACACGGATATAAATAGTGAGTAAGAACATGTATAACAATAATGATGTATTCAGAGTTCCCCAGTGTTAAATTATGATTTTGTTTTTTATAACAAAACTATTTAACCCATTTCTATGATTTTCTAAAATGAATTTCTTGTATAAATGTTTTCCATTCATTTTCCTATAATGACACCTGAAAAGTTGAAGGCTAAAGTAAATAATAATCATGAAATATGGAAAAATTGTCATTGTACCATTGCTGTACATTACTGAAATTACAATTTAATATATCTTTTTTTATAGTAAAGTAAATGAAAAGATATACAATTAAAAGTCAAAATGTTTTGTGGAAAGCAGCTTGATATCTTGAAAGATATTTTAAGTTTTTTATGTATTTATTTGTATATGTTTTAAGTATTATGTAAAACATAATATAGTTGCTTTACACATTTTAGCTCTTCACGTAGTCCATACCGTACCTGAACTTATTAATATGTTTATCACTAGAATTAAGCAATGTCTTCGTGTACATACTTAAAAAAAAATATCTCATTTGGTAGTTAATGTAATTCATACAAATGCATATGTAGATAACTAATTTTGGCTTACCATATCCCTGCCACTCAGTTATTGCTTATTCCAAATATATTTTAACAAAATTGTTGTATGTGCTTTTTAGCATTATATGTTGCATAATCATGTACAAAGCCACTCCTGATAGTCTTACACCTAGCAACATGATTATGTGTTTGTATGCTTGTGATCTCTTTCTTGATCTGTGAATTTATGTAACATTATATGTTCTTTCAATACACAAATGTGTGTCTAATTTATTACCCATCTTCATTTGTATATGTTTTCATACAAAATGTACATATTTAGAGACAACATATAAGCTAGGAAAAAGTTATACAGAAGTACGACCAGATTTTTAATGAATGTAACTGTCACGTATAATACAAAATAAAGAAAATAGTTTCACATGTACATGACAGACAAATAAGAGGAAAGTACAAGTTGAAGTTTGAGAATGCTAAAGTATTTTAGTTGGAAAAATTCTTGAAGAACTTGGAACATTAAGATAATGGTAAGAATGCACATTTGGTTGTACACATTACTCTAATTACTAATGCTTTACCATGAGATACCAACCTTGTTTGAAAGAAAAAAAATCTGAAAACACCATTCTGCAGTCAGTCATTTGTAAGTTGGTGGACTTAAAATCCTAAAATCTGAGGTTTGATATCTCCACAGTGGATAAAGCATAGATATCTAATTATGTAGCTTTGCATTAAAATGATCAAACAATCTTTGAAACGACTAAGGTTATAAAACATAGTGTTGCTCTAGAAAGTTTACATTGCATCACCTGTATAACTTTTGCTACCCATACGTAGTAAAAAACAAAGGAGGTAAAATATAGAGTATGTCTTATTGAGAAAACCTAGCAGAAATAACATATTTATATAAGCCAGCATGTTTTTTGTACTGTTTTTTTTCTAACTTGATATTTCTCAAACATTGTGCAGATTTTTTCTGCTTTTAAAATTGAAATAGCTGAAAGTTATTATGAAATAAAATCAGCAGGTATTACTAATGTTGACATTTGGGTGCATCCAGGAGTGTAACAGTTAGGGATACTGGAATGTTTAATTTTAGTAGCTAGGTTGTTGTATTTATTAATGTCTAGCTGTACTTAATATTTTGCTTGTTGCCCCTAGTGGTGTCTTTGACTTTTCCTTTATAATTTTTTATAGATTTTATGTTCTACTATCTGTGCTATCCCACAGGTGGCTAAATGCAGCAAACCAAGAATAAGAAGTGAGTCGCTTTGTGCTTGAGCAAACAAATGTTTCATTTTTTTTTAACAATTTCTACCTTTTGTCCAATGTTAAGACTTGTTAATGGAGTTTAAATTTTATTATTTTCAGCATTTAGTGTGGTAAGTAGCTATGCTTCTAAGATATATTTAAATGTTTGATTTGCATAGTGTTAATTGTTTGTCCTACATGTGTGACACATTTTACTTTTGGTCTAGTTGTTTGATTGACATGCGTATATCTATATACATACATATTACATTAAAAGACAATCTTAGTTAAGCTTCACCAGTATTATATATGTAAAAATACCAGTTTTAAAGTGCTTATTAGCAAAATATCTTTTGTTTATTTTTCAGTTCTCTAAAACTCGTGACTCAGTAGACCTTTGTGTATTCATTGCATACCCATTTTTCAGAATGTAAAATTATGTAACCAACATGTTGTTGGTATGTGCAAGAGTTAAAGTTTCATACTTCTGATATCACAAACTTTAGTGTGCATGTGTATATATATTTATATTTACACACAAAACTTTGTTTATACAGTAAATGTTTTTTTAAAACTTCCTACTTCATGAACTCCCTCACTTCACTTAGTTATGAATTGTATTGTGTACTTATTTTAGCTTTCCTGCATTTTCAAAGCTGGGGTTAATTGAATATTTATACAAGACAGTTTTAGAAAGAGAAATATGTGTTACTTCATATTATACCTACAGTCTTGTATATTAAATGAGTACACGTTTCACTGATGACATTTATGTCATCGGTTGTTAATTTCGTGCAAGATTAATATATAAAATTAAGTAGAACTATTTGTCACTGTGAACTTGAAATGCTTCCATCCATGTTGTCAAGACATTTATTTTAGAGCTATCAATATTGAAAAAATTATGGCAGACAATTAATTTAGTACACTTTGTTTAAATTTTTTTTTTTTTAAACATACACCTTATTCTGTAGATCAGTATTGTATTTGATGTAAGAGGTAAATTGTTATGTGTATTGCCTTAAGATGGGTCATTTTAATTCAGTTGGTTCTGTAAATTCTATAAGTAGATGGTGTAGTTGAACTTCAGTTGTTTTCGGGTCATAAAAAAAATTACTTTCCAGAATGTTTCATCAAATATCAAGCTATTATGATTGATCAAACTGACATTATAAGTTTGCTTTAAAGTTTATGTTTCTCTCTCAGTTAACTTCTGAAGTTTAAAAATATAAATATTAAGCTGGATACAAAAGTTAAGTGAAATATTAGCTTTTTCTCTTATATACATCAAGAAACTTTAACATCATCAAATTTATAGAAGATTTTTTGTTACTTTTTATTAATTTTAAAGACACTTATGTTGGAAAATTAGTTTGAAAATTGTTAAATTGTAAATGTAGTACTGTTGCATATAAAAGTTTGCAAAGGGAAAAAAAATTGTTATATCACAATATTTAGTGCTGGATTTTTAGTATAACAGTTTGATTATCTGTTTTGATAATTACTGCAAGAGGTTCCTCTTTCCTTTAATAATGGTTTTATTAAAAAAGAAAATTATTGAAAATTTTAATAATGCAATTTCACCTGAACAGATTTACTGTTATGCAGAAAGTGTAATGCTGTTATTTCCTTTAGTATTTTAGAGTAATCCAATAGTAAGAAAAAAAGTAAGACAGATTGAACTTTAGAGAATTTTACTATTAGGCAACAATTCATTTTGCTCTTTAAAAAATAAAATCTGATATGCTTAATGCATTCTAAATATAAACAAATGAAAAAACAATTTTTTCCAGTGTACAATAAAGTATCCAGAAATGATTTTGGGATTACATTAACTGTTAAAAACATTAGGTCTAGAATTAGTGTCATCCACAGTAACATAACACCAAACAACTGGCAGGCATTCTCAGTCTTCTGTTTGTCAGAAAATTGTTGTTTCTTTGTGTATAACCCACAATATTGACTGGTTATACACACTATTTAACAAGAATACTGTACTAGGTTTTCAATCTCTGAAAATATTTTAACATTGAAGAAATGTGTATTGAAGAAAATGGTACCACATTAATAATTATTTCATAGTTGTCATCTTTATATATTCATAGGCAGTGTGACAAAAGAGAGAACAGGTTTGTGTTTTTAATTTTGTTTTCTTACCTGATTAGAACTAATGTTATGCAGTTGCTAATGTTGAACATGTTGAAAAAAAACACAAACAGAACAGTTTGTAAGAAGTTACTTGCTCACTTTTTCTAAAAATTATGGTTTGAAAAACAGCATGTTCAAAACTATATATATATATATGTGTGTGTGTGTGTGTGTGTCTGTGCATATTACCCACACACGTCCTAACATAAAAAGTGACATAAATTTCAAGCATGTTATATTTTTATTGTGTTTCAAAATAATGTATAAAAAATTTAAGTCACATTTTTTTCCAGTTAGCAGGGTTTTGCCAGTATTTATGTTTTAGGAAAAATTAATTGTTGTTTTCAACTGTTTCAGTATAATCAAATGTTAGACTTAGGAAGCATACTTTTCTACTTCCTGTGAAACAAATCTCATACATTTTTGCCAGCAGAAAACTAATTAAATAATTAGGGGTTTATTAACCAAGTAAGAAACATGCACTTGAGAATTTAGTATGTGTGTATATATACAGTTTCTTTGAATTATTAATTGTAACATAATGTTTAGTCTGTTTAGGTTTAACTTGTATAAAATAATTTTATAATTATTCTGCTTTATTTATGTATATGAATATTAGGTTGATCAAATACAGTTGTTTTTCTTTATAATACTTGTTTACTTGGTTTTTCATTTGTAAGCACTTCATAGTATTCTAACTGCATGACTTGTAAAGAGTGACTTGTATCTTACGATTTTAGTCTGTTTTCAGAAATCTGTTTTATTTTATGTCCTCATTGTGCATTCTGATATTTTCATTTTGGTTATTAATTGAATGGTTTGTTTTAAAAGAAGGTTTTTAGCTTAGGTGATCCCCATACAAAATGTGAAAATAATCTTTTTTTTTTTCTTGTACATAGTTGGATTGCCATATGTAATAGAACAGAATCAGTTAAGAAACCTTATGTTGCTTTCCATGCATATCTTAAGTTAAACAGTATACTGTATGTACATAATGTACAGAAAAAATATACAATATTAAAAGTTAGAGAAACTAATTTTTGTCTCTGTAGTAATTTATTAACTGGGGTTGTTCTCATTTTCAGATCACTAGACTAGTTAATAATTTAGATAATATAATTAATTAGATTTGTGTGTAGTGAGAACAGGTTGTGATTGAAAAATAAAAAAATTGTTATTTTAGAGCAATGTGTTTTTTGTGTCTGTTGGGTAGAAAATCACTCATTAAATGATACCAGGATATTGCTAAGTAGCACCTTTACATAACTATAACTACCCCACTTTTACCTAGAAGTTTTGATGTATTGTGGTTTAGGATGCATCTATTTCAATATAAATTAAGCTTGTATTTTAGTGAAACAGTATTTCATGCAGTGTATTCTTTAAGAATTAACTACATGTAAATTGCAGTTTTACTGTATGATTGACGGTTTATATATATTCTCATAATCAGCAATTTTTTTACTTTATAATTGTTTCAGAATTTCTCAATGAGATACCAGGGATAAGTGCTCAAATTAATAATGTAATATATACATTGCTGGCCAAAATCTTAAGGCCAAGGAATGTAAAGAAAAAATATGCATTTTGCATTGTTAGACTCAACCATTTATTTGAGTAATACTTTGAAAAATGAAAATAAGAAAAGGGAAAATCAAAATGAAAAACGTTTGTAGCATTTAATAGGGAAAATGTTAACACTATGAAATTAGACTAAATACTAGCTGGTCAAAAGTTTAAGACCATACTGAAACAAATCATTAACTGGTAAACACATAACAAAATTTAGTCTTTGTGTTTAAGCATTAGCATTGTCAACATCTTCCATTGACATCTCCTGTGTTACATTGCACAAAAACATGGCCAAGGCTAAAAAGTTGACAGAGTTTGAACGTGGTAGAATTGTTGAGCTGCAAAAGCAAGGTCTCTCTCAACGTGCCATCACTGGTGAGATTAGGCATAGTAAAACTCATGTTGCAAATTTCTTAAAATACCCTAAGGGATACAAAATGAGAATTTTAAGTGATAGGCCCAAGAAAATTTCACCGGCATTGATTTGGAGGATTTCACAGGCTGTCTGGCAAGACACCAGCCAATCGTTGAACCAGATTAAGGCTTTTATGGATGCAGAATGCAGCTCAAGAACAATAAAACAGCATCTACAAGAAAAAGGCTTTAAAAACCATAAATGTTTTCAAAGGCTATGCCTCCTTCCACACCATGAAACAGCTCAGTTAAACTTTGCTGAGAAGCACCAAACATGGGACATAGAAAAGGGAAAGGTTGTGTTTTCTGATGAGAAAAAATTTAACCCAGATGATCCAGGTGGCTTCCAATGTTACTGACACGATAAGGATATTCCATTGGAGACATTTTTTACACGACACAGTGGAGGAGGTTCTATCATGATCTAGGGTGCTTTCTCCTTCCATGAAACAATGGAGCTTCAGGTTATACAGGGGCATCAAACAGCAGCTGGCTACATTGGCATGTTGGGAGAGTGTGTCTTTATTGACTGAAGGCCCTCCCTCGCTTGTGTGGGACTGGATCTTTCAGCAGGACAACACTGCAATCCACAATACCCATAGGACAAAGGACTTTTTTCATGTGGAATAATGTGGTTCTTTTGGACCATCCAGTATGTTTTCCTGAACTGAATCCCATTGAAAATGTTTGGGGGTGGATGGCAAAGAAAGTCTATAGAAATGGACATCAATTCCAAACAGTGCATGATCTTTGTGAAGCCATCTTCACCACTTGGAATAACATTCCAGCCAGCCTTCTGCAAACACTTATATCAACCATGTCGAAGTGAATATTCGCAGTTATTCACAATGATGGCCGTGCAACTCACTACTGAGACCTCTTGTTAGGCATTTCCTACCCTGTTTAGGAATTCTTTTTGGTATAGTCTTAAACTTTTGACCAGCTAGTATTTAGGCTAATTTCATAGTGTTCACATTTCCCCATTAAATGCTAAAATGTTTTTTTATTTTTATTTTCCCTTTTCTTATTTTCATCTTTCAAATCTCCATTCAGATATGTGGTTGAGTCTAACAACCCAAAATGCATATTTTTTTCTTCATGTTTATTGGCCTTAAGAGTTTGGTCAGCAGTATATGAGCAAAACATCATCTGACATTATTCGTTTCATGTGTGTATGGTAATTTTCTTGGTCTCTGGTTTTTCTTCCTGTCCACTGAAGATGTATACTGTGTACAGAACTCCAAAATGAAAGTTGTATTCAGTTTATATTATAACCTGATGTAATCACTGATCATACATGAAGCAGTTACTTTTGCTGTACAACAATTGCATGGGCTACAAACCTCTGCCTACTATAATACTTGTCCCAAAGACACCAAATTCCATACAGAATATCACATCTAAAAGAGATGCAGTGAAAAACAGATGCAATGACAAAGTAAAAAAGAGTACAGTATAAGAACATAAGATATAATGCCATTGTATTTTCTGTAAATGTATAAATTATTGTGAAATATATTAGGAATTAAAATATTATGTTTTGCTCCAAGATTATTGTTATAGGAAGTGTGCTCACTTTGGTTTTAGAAAAAGGTTCCCAGTAGCTCATCAGTAAGTCTTACTAGTTACAGTGCTAAAATTGAGGTTTTGATACCTAAGGTGGAGAGCAATGATGGTCCATTTTGTAGCTTTGTGCTCAATAACAAACGCAACTAGACTTGGTTCCAAACACTTCTGGTTAGAGAGATCACATCCTGCATCTTAAAGAGCAACTTTAGATTAACAGGATTTGCTATGGCCTCCTGAGCCATCTACACAAACTATGAAACACCATTAGTATCAGCCATGAATACTTAAGAATTGAGTATTTACAAAAATAATAATACATACATGGTTAAAATTAATTCAGAACTACCACAGTAAACTGTTTAAATATTGTGATGTTTTTGAATAATAATTTTATTTAGCGTCAGAATGATATCCAGAAAGAAAAACATTCAGAAAAAAAAGCTTATACAAATCTAAAAAAATATCTTGTGTTTCAGTTTGCAGTTGGTCTTATTTAGAAAAATAAATTATAATGTTTTTGTAGTTGAGCAAAACTGTGAAAAAGTGCATTTACTGTATTTCTTAAATGTACTTTTTTTTCATGAGCAGTTTCAATAAATGATACAAAATTAATGCACATGTAAAGCTAGCCTCACACTTCATGATGAACTTTTAAAATGCTTTATTATAAAAAAAATCTTATTTTGTTGTTAATAAGTTTGTTTAAAAATAGCATTAACTGTATTAAACATGATATTACAAGGACTGATGTTTAAAGATGTTCTGCAGTTAAACTAATGAACAGTTACAAATAAGATGTTTGAGTATTACATGAAAGTAATTCTTAGAAGTTTTTAATGTACAAGTTTGAGAATTACCTCTGTTGTAATAGAGAAATGGTTTCCAACTACTAGATTGGAGAAACTTACAGTAAGCATAATTAGTGAAACAAATTTATGTATACATAATTCTTTCTGAATAAATATTCATATTATTGAAATTCTAAATCCTCTCAAACTTGTTTTGATAACCCTAGAGCACAAATACATGCTTTGCTTCATATCATTATACCATATATTATAATATATACCTGAAGTTCTGTAAACCTAAATATTTATAGTGTTCTACAAGCTTTTAACAAAGTTTTACTGCCCTCTGAAATGGAAAAGATTGGGAACTAATACTCTTAAGGAAACACCATAAAGAAGATTCTGTAGTACTGGACATTGTCATGTATTAATGTAATTACAAACTGAACACCAATTTCGTGCCACTATAACTACTGGTAATTTTCAACAGCAGAAACAGAAAAACTTTACACTCTTTGATATACCTGAGAGTTGTGGTCCTGGATAAGATAGCTATCTTTAATGTGTTCCTAAAGACCACAGGTAAATGAGCAGTTAATTGCAGTCTATTACAAAAATCAATAAATCTCGATTCCCCTCATCCAGATAATGAACTCTGCAAGTCTTGATTTTGAATTTGTAAGTGTTTATTAGAGGAAAATATCTTAATTATTTTATTACAATGACTTTTAATGAAACTGAAGGATGCAATAAATTGTTTCTTGCAAGTATATGTCAAAAATAGTGCACAATTTTCAGTGGTCATTATTATAATCAATTATCCCATTTGTATACTGGATGTATGACTATCATGAAAACATTATGTAATCAAAAAAGGAATTGACTTAAAATTTATTGAACCCTTAAGAAATTTGTCACAGGTATGTTACAACACAGATTAGTAGAGGTAATGGTACAGTCACTGGACAATAAATGAAAATTATATTTTAACCATTACAAAAACAACAAGAGAAGATGTGTCAACTCAAGTCTGAATTAAGATGAACCAATATAGATGATACTGTCAAGGTCATATTAACTCTGTTGATTGTATAATACTGCTGATGCATTTGGAGTGAAAATCTCATAAATGAAACTTGAGTGATGGTGGGAAGAAATTGAGTCCTAACTCAAATATCACCAATAGCTATTTTGGGCATTTAAAAACTTTCTTGGAGCAAAAAGAATTCTCCATTTTAAAATGAGATGGAAAAAAATTAAGCATGAAAATTCAAATTCTGACACTAGTTTCTCATGCATCTGAGTTTCATAAAAAAATGATATGGGTGAAATTTCATATCTAGGACATACTTAATGATATCCTTTTCAGGAAAGGAGATTATCTGATGCAGAAAATTAGTCTCAAGAGAATCTTTATCAAAAAAAAGACCGAAAATATGCTTTATAACTTGGGGAAGGAGAACACAGCTATAAATAAATAACACAGTGTGCTTGTTTCAAAAAATAATATATCGAAAAAAGTAAAATGTATATATAAATATTCTTTAAACTTTTTTCACAATATTCAAATCATTAAAATAATTGTCTCGTTTTCGTCAGATTCCACGCAGGTTGATTTACATACTTTAGAACAAAATGGACAGCTTCCAATGGCACAGTGTTCGATATACAGCCGTGCATATCCAACATTAATTACCCGAGTAGTTTCGACGTACAATTTCCACGTAGTACTTTGAAACTAGTCAGGTGAGTAACTGTATTTTTGTAAACTTGAGTTGTTTTTCTTACTTAATTTTGGTTATAAAGATACTAATCTTTATAACATTTACAGGTATTGTACTTCATACGTTGATTACCTGCTCTCCCCCAAAGATCACAGTGGTATGTCTGCAAACTTGTACCTCTAGAAACTGAGTTTCGCTACTGTGGTGGGCAGAACACAAATAGTCCTTTGTGCAGCTTTATGCTTAATATCAAACAACAACACAGTTCGCAAGACGAATTATTAATATCTATTACGTTATTACAATACAGTCTGTGGTAATTTCACTTTAAAAGTCGCCACTATAAACTCCTTCTTGTTAAACTCACGATCACGCAGTCAGTAATGATTTTCGACTCGTATATATATATATTTCTACAGAATTCTAGTGCATTCCAAGCAATATTATGCATTCTGATACAATGATACCACATTAAACTAAAAAAAAGGAAAAAGGTTTGGCTCAGCATAGCCAAGTGGTTAGGGATATCAACTCCTAATCGGAGTGTCGCGGGTTCAAATCCCCGTTACATCAAACATGCTTTCCCTTTCAGCGGTGGTGGTGTTTATAATGTTACAATCAATCGCTCTATTTGTTGGTAAAAGAGTTGGCAGTTGGTGGTGATGACTAACTGCCTTCCCTCTTGTCTTACACTGCTAAATAGGAGTGGCTAGCACAGACAGCCCTCGTGTAGATTTGTGCGAAATTTGAAAACAAACAGAAAATTCTAGCAACATTACACAAAGATCTCACTATTGTAAACAATCGCTAATTCATAAAATGAACAACAAATCGTATTATTTCTAAGCAGTTATTAAATCAACCATAAATTACCGCTTCTAAAAGTAACTAAATATAATATTCAAGCAATATAAGAAGGCTTACCATCTGTCCAGGTTTGATAGGTCTGTTCTGGTGTCTCATTCGGCTTATTAATTTGTCCCGCTTGACGTTGAATTATCTCAGAATGTCCCGGTTTTTGATGAAAAGGCATAAACTCCAAAAAGGATAAACGGAAAATGTTAAAATTTGACTTGGAGTTGACAAAAAATAATTTTTAAATTTTCATTTTATTAATTGATGAGTAGAGGGAGACAGTGCTGTAGCATGCAAATTTTCAAAGAAACTGCATCAGACGAAATTCACAGACAGCTGATACTATGCCTGTACAAGTGCAACGATTCATCAGTGGGCTGCTGTTGGAGGTGCTCGAGTACGGCAGCTGCACAATCTCAGAACGGTAGAATATGTAAAGCTTTCTTGTGCTTTGTGATTGCTTTATTTATTACAGTATTTATTATATAAGTCTTACAGTACATGCTGAATTATTTTCGTGCATGTATTTTAGAAATTAATCCAAGTCATAATGTCCAAAGCTGGTAAAAGAAAGTGCACATTCAACAGTGAATTAAATAAGGAATATTGAAAAAAATTGTGGCAAGGAGGGCAGAGTCAAATGTTTGCAGTGGTCATCTGAGTTATCTGTTTCACTTGGTGGCTACTCAGACATAAAATAAATATTTAAAAGTGCTAAACATTCAGCTAGTTTTTCCATAGCTGCTCAAAGTTCAAGCGTTGATGTGTTCTTCAAAAAAGTGTGACTTGTTAATAGCTTCCAAAGAAGCAACCTTTGCTTATCACAATGTTGTCCACAACTTAAGCTTTAAAACAGCTGATTGCTTTTCCAAACTGACAGTAAAGTTATTTGAACCAAAGTTCAGTTTTGACAGAACGAATTTTGAATGCAATTGTTTCTCCAGCAGCAGAGGAATTGGAGAGAGACTTAGTGGAGATCCAATCCATTTCACTTACAGCCGATGCTTCAAACCGAAAAGATGCCAAAATTATACCTGTCATGGTGCGATATTTTTTGCCAGAGGAAGAAGTGAAAGTAAAACTTTTGTACTTTCAGTTGGTTCCTGGAGTGGCATCAGAAATGTTGACGAATTGCTTGATGTACACTTTTAAAAAAATCATGATTTATCAAAAAAACTGTTGCTTATTGTGGTGGCAACTGCGATACAAATTTTGGAGCTGTAAAAGAGAAAGAGAAAACGATGTATATAGTTGATTGAAGAAGTAACTTGACAGAAATATTGTGGATGTTGGTTGTGGTGATCATATTGTACATAACTGTCTCCAAACTACAGTTGATGTTCTTTCTATTGAAGTGGAAAGCTTGGTGGTCAAAATTTACAAGTTTTTTTTTACACTGTGCATGTTACACACCAAAATGAATTATGTAAGTTTGTAGAAATTTAGTACAAGTAGATTCTCCAATACAGAAATACGTGATTTCTGTCTTTATTACCAGCTGTTGAGAAAATTTTCCAGATTTATGGAGGACTGAAGTCATATTTTTGATAAAAAGATTTTTTGAGAGTGAATGTGATAAAAATGTATCTATGGTTTGTTTATGGACAACTAGGCTTGTTCAACAAAGTGATTTTAGCCAGGGAGAAAACAAAAGCAACTGCAAGTGATATTGTTGCAGAACTTAATAAGTTGAAAACTAATGTGAAAGAAAGACGAGATAATGACTTTATTTTCTTTGGTGTTAAAAAAACAACAAAAATCTTAGTGTGCTAGAGGAAGAGGGAAGATGCCGGGTAGACTTGATTAGAAAGGAATTTTATCAGTTTTTATATTGCTGCCTGTCTTATATTGAGCTGCGGGGAAACAGTTTTGGTGGTGGGGAATACTTTGCTTGGATAAAAAAAAAAAATGTTTTCGAGTGGCTTGACATTGAGGCAGCTGCTGAAAAAAGTTAATGACACGCTTGGAAATGTTGATGATCTGTTTGATGAAGTTGTTCTTGCTAAATCCTTCTAGTCATCAAAATATGACGAGTGGGAAGCAAACAAAACAGGTTGTGAAGAAAAATGGGTAGAACTTTTCAACCACTTCAAAGATCAATGTGTTTCTGTACCTAATCTCAGGAAAGTTATGGAGTACATTTTTTGTTTACCAGGCACTTCTGCTTCTGTTGAAAGAGTATTTTTAGTGATTAATCGCATTTGGTCTCAAGAAAGCGGTCTAATGAATGAATCAAGAGTGAAAGGACTGTTGCATTGTAAACTCAATATTGACTTGAGTTGTAGTAAGTTCTTTGAAAAAGTAAAAACTAATTAAGATTTTTTGAAGTTCATTCAAGTAAAAAATACGAATGGTCACAAAAAAGTTTTATGTGAAAAATTAATGAAATTTTGATGTTCCTTACCTTGCTGAATTTAAAAAAATGTTAAAGATATAAACTACCAGTATTCCTGTTTTTTTGTCTTCTTTGGCAGCATTAAAGTTAAAGGGGAGTTGGATTGTGAAAGCACTTCTTTATTATACCAGTGCCGGTACCTATAATAAAAATTGAAAACTGTCCCGGTTTGAAGCATGGAAATTATGGTAGGCCTAAATATAAGCTATCTAATATTCTAAATCGTAAGATTTGCATTAAACTTGCATTGAAACAGTAGTATATCTAACTTGAATCAGAATTGCTATAAGGATCAACAGCACCAATTATTTATTAATATTACTTTTATTTGAATTAACTTTACCGATCATTCAGAAACATCAAGCTACTCTTTCTGTTCCTTAAGCAGTGGCACAGTATCAGTAGGAGACGACCAAATTTTGTTGTTAAATGCAAACTACACAACGTGTTTCCGCGCTTTGCCCACCGCTGTATCCAAACGTATATTTTAACAATGTGAGCCCTCAGACTTAAACATTTGTAGCAGAGCTGCTAATGTTAGTCTAGAGTTATACTTCTTTTCTTACACTTATTGGTGTATAGCATTCATAAAATGAATAAATTAAATTATTTTCACCTAGGATGTTTTATCTCCGTAATAGATGTATGGGTACAGCATTATAATTTATCTCAATTTATATGTAAAATATTTTTGCAGAATATTTACAACTAATGCAACTCATATTTCGGGTCTAAGTCTAGGAGTAATATTAGACTAAAATATACATTATACCTGTTCATAGTCTGCTTTGCACCACGACAGCAATTGTGCAATTTATCCAAGCTCCAGTGTAGCTGAATACATTATAATTGGCATGAGTTATCGACAGGAGGTACTAGGAGTAATCAGGGTTGTTGTTTGCAACTAAGCGCAAAACTACACAAAGAGCTATCCATGCTCTGTCCTCCACAGATAAATATTGCTAATTTCCAGTAACGTAAGTCCGCAGGGGAAGAGGTGGAGCAGGTAATCAAGATATGCAGTACAATTTGTGCAACCTGTAAATGCAATAAATATTAACAGCTTTATAACCAAAATTAAGTAAGAAAAACAGCACAAGTTTACAAAAATAGAGTTAATTACCTAACTAGCTTAGAAGTAGAACGTGGAGATGGTACGTCAAAACTATTCGGGTAATTAATGTTAGATATACATGGTGATTTAATTTATGCAAGAGTTATAATTTAGATAGTTCATACAGAGCGAGATGAATTTTACCTATTTTTAGATAATAATTTATGACAAGCTTGTTTATTTTTTTACTTAACTGTACATATGTTGTGAAGTTCAATTGTTGTATGTGGTGACTGTTGCTGAGTGCTGTTTATTGTTACATTATAATATCTAGTGTTGTGTGGAATATTCTAGACATCTATCAGCATGGGCGTTTATATACACTTTTACAGGAAGTAAAAACGTTTTCCAGGGAACCAAATTAATATGAAATTATGAATTGAATAAAAAAGTCATACACATACGAGTGTATGTTGAATGAATAAAGAGAGAATTATGTTCATCATTTTCCAGGAAACAAGTGCCAGGCAGTAGACATTTGGAGGAATCAGACTGATAAGGCACCTGGAGTCACCATAAAAGCTTAAGCAAAGAAAATCAAGCCTGCAAGTCTCGAAAAATAATATCTCAAACGTATGTGTATGGGAACTAAAGGAAGCAAAGACGAAAGACCCTTTACTGCATAAATTTGTGATACTACCTATGAGAAAGTCTAGCACAAGACAAAGGGGACAGAGATTTGTAAAATAGAAGACTGGAAAGGAGTGTTTTACTAGGATTACTAAGGAAGTTCTACTGAGGAGTTTAAACAGATTATAGTACCAACAGATTATCAGAGTCAAGTAACGAAAATGACTAGTAAGTTAATTGTGGGAGGACGCCTAGCAATGAATAAACGTCAAACATAATAGCTAGCAACTGACAGGCAGTATTATTTTGTGAGAAGTTCAACAAACAAGTACAGAATTTTCACCTTTTGATTTGCTGTACAAAAGAACAGTATGAGGTCCAATGCAGATATTGAAAGAATTGTAGACAGGAGAAGACTTAGAAGTGACGAACATATACCAGGGTATATTAGATATCAGAAACTGACTGAAGAAAACCTGTCAACTCGCCCGAGAAAGTTTGTATGCAGCTTAAAACGTTCAGAATCATTTCCATAACAAAAAGTGCAAGGATAAACTTTTCGAGAATGGACAAAAAAGTCTTGGTTCTGCTACTCACAGACAACAATAAACTCATCCTGCAGTGGAAAGAACCTTCTATATGCGGAAAATGGTCAACAAAGTAAACTATAATGTGAAAGTGGACGGGAAACCAAGATCTACCATTCCAATCTGTTGAAGAGGTGCTTTGAGAGGGAGGAAGACATAATGGATGCAGCTATTAAGACACAGATTGTCATTGTAGGTGCGACTGTTATAGATGCAGAACTAAAAGATAGTGAATTTGGCATAGAAGATGAATATCTACTGGTACTAAGAACTCTAACTGGATGTGAGACATACAAAGACATTGACATCAGTGACAAACTGACTGGCACGCAAAAGAGAGAGAGAATTACGAGATCTAATGTGTCAGTACACAGATGTTTTGACAGATAGACTAGGGAAGACAGACTGTGCAACACAAAATCGAGGCAATGACCAGGGATTCAGTCAATGAGAAACTTGATCAAGCAAGAAGTGGAAGTGAAGTTTGAAATATTGAACCTTCAAATACAGCCTGCTATTCACCAGTGGTAATCACGAAAAAGTGGGATGACTTAAACAGTTTTTATGTAAACTTCTGGAAGCTGAGCTTCGTGATGAAGTTCAGTTCCACAAACTGTTGGCAATCCAAAGGCCATCATGGATAAACTAGATGGGGCCAAGGTCTTTATCAAGAATGATCTTAGTAAAGGTTACTGGTAAATCCTGATGGGGAGAAAATCTAAAGAGAAGATAGCATTATGACACCAAATGGGTGCTATCAGTTAAACAGGATGCCATTTGGGTTAGAACAACCTGACAAAGAGAAATGAAAACAATTACAGCAGATTACATTCCAGAAGTTGAAAAACTTTAGGAACTTCTTCTATCCTTAAAATGCCACAATTCAACAAACCTTTCATCACTGAGGCAAATGCATCGGATGTTGGAATTACAACAGTACCTTTGCAAGAACATGTAGACGGATTTCTTTTCCCGTAATGTACGTCAGTGAAAAGCTGTTGAGTAGTGGGAGGAACTACTCTGTGATATAACAAATGTCTGGCCATCATATTTACTATCTAGAAATTCTAGAACTATCTCTATTAGAAGGAGTTTCTCATTCAGACAGGCCATCAACCCCTTTCATACATCCATTAATGCAAGGATAACGAGGTGGGTGTCTTACCTTCATAACAATCAGTTCTTAATTGAGGCCACCAAATTGACTGCAAATGTTGGTGCAAAATGTAAAAGTAGATTTCGTGCATAAACAGAAAGCAGTCTTTGTAGATATTGTAAAAGTATTTACTTTTACAAGGTATTTTTCTTGAAGAGTTTGTTGCTAGATATACACGACTGTTTCAGTTCAAGTTTCACGTCAGTTATTTAAATGGTTTGTAAAGCGAATATTGAACTTAATTATTTATAGAAGCGATAGTTTATGACAAACTTGTTTATGTAACTGTTACTGTGTTGTGTAGTTCAGTTGTTGTGAATTGGTAATTGTTATATTATTGCGTCATGATTTTGTTTGTTTTTTTGGAATTTCGCACAAAGCTACTCGAGGGCTATCTGTGCTAGCCGTCCCTAATTTAGCAGTGTAAGACTAGAGGGAAGGCAGCTAGTCATCACCACCCACCGCCAACTCTTGGGCTACTCTTTTACAAACGAATAGTGGGATTGACCGTAACATTATACACCCCCACGGTTGGGAGGGCGAGCATGTTTAGCGCGACTCGGGCGCGAACCCGCGACCCTCGAATTACGAGTGCACGCCTTAACGCGCTCGGCCATGCCAGGCCTTATTGCGTCATGAAACAAGAACCACAGATTTTGTCTTGTTGTTTTAATTGAGTATTATTGAATTATAATATATTGAGGTGCGTGGAACATTTTAGACCTCTGTCAAGGTATAAATGCGCATTAGATAGATCTGTACTGTGTGTTTAGCAATAAAAAGCATTTAAGGCAATTTTAAATAAATATTTTCACCAGCTATATTGTAACAATAGAGCAGAAAGAATAATTTATCTCGTCAATTGGTGTTCTAAAGTAGCTGGCTCACCCTGTGAGGGCATTGACGAAATAAAAAAGACAATTATTTAAAGCTCTGGATAAAGCTGTGGTAACCAACAAGATTATAAACATACGTATATATGCTATACTTGTTTATATATTTTTTTGAAATAAATGAACTGTATACTATTTATTGTTGACATTTATCACTAAGTCACATACATCTACTGTAAAGAACTGTTCCCATGAATAAAAACCCAGAAATTAACTTTATATTTTTGTAAACTTATGTTATATGCTTATAAAGTTGTTGATCTTTATAACAAGAACAACGGATGATATACATGATTTCTGTGATTATTAGATAAAGCATTAAAACTGATTTCCTGAAAGAGTATAGCAGGTAAGTTCTGTTATATAACCTGAGGTTCGACAAGATTCGTTGCTGAGTAATAGTTTGTTTTTACTTTCGCGAAAATAAAAAATTAATGTCAAGCCTAAGACAAGTGTGTTCACAGGTTTCAGTGCCTGCGACTATAATTATTTTGTATTATTCTAGAAACCCTTTATTTAAAGAAGTAATGTTGCAATAAATATAATAATTTGAATCTAAATGTTTTTTTTAAGTTTATAGTTGTTTTAAATAATAATTATTCACTCATATCGATATATTTTATTGTCATAAAACAATACCAACAAAACTACTTATTTCATTTTTCACAGAGAAATTAGAATTTTCCTACTCTTAAAATGCATTTCCGACAGGTAATTCTGCTGCATACTGCTCAACTATTTTCGTTCAGTACTGTCCTTTATTTGCTAGTATTTTTTTTACATACATAAACCTTCACTGCCACACATCCCTAGATTCACTTGGTTTAACAGATTCTCACGCGCAAATTATTATGGAACAAACCACCAGTAGCAATGCCACAAACCCATATGACCCTCTATGCTATTTTACCTCATTATCACTTCAAATTTAGGCAGAAATGTAAGCATCAGTTGACACTGTGGAGGAAGAGTGGCAAGTGTAAGAGGAAGTATTTGTCGAAAATACATTTTCAGTGCAGGCAAATTATAACTTCTGACAAGGTACCATATTGCTGTTCACTTACAAAGCTAAAATCCCACATTGAATAAGCAGAGGGAAAAGTAGGAGTATCCTTTTAAAGTGTCCAAAGGATATCCTAAAGAGGGATTCCTCTAATAAGAGAATTATATGTGGAAGACTGAACCACTTCTGTACCACATATCTTTTCACATAGATGTTGAAAATGTACGACAGATCCGAGCAGAAACTTGTTAGAAGTACATTTCAATGAGAGAGAAAATGGTTGAGCAGTAATCTTAACCACAATGTTATATTTTCATTTTCCCAATGAACAGAATGACATCCATGTGGGTGTAGGATGAAGATTATAATGTCGGTAACTCAACTACAATTCAAATCTCAGTCACAAGAAACCGACATCCATGCGGGGGTAGGAAAGAGGATTATACCAACTTCATATCAAGTTCAACCAACTGGAAGGAGAAATCCCTTTAGCAATCTGTGAATAGGGCACATGTGAGAAGAGCGTAATAACATGCATATATATATCACTCAAATCAAACAGGGCGGAAACACCTCAGCATAAAGTGATCAAGGGATATTGCAAATGGAAAAAGCCTCGACACTAAGGTACTAGCAAGCCCTGACCCAAGGGAATGCCTGAGGAGCATGTGCTTCCCCTAAACACATGCAAGTGTGTCCTTGTAGCCCTGAAACATAGGTTCGCATATAGAAGCCTGACAGTATTATTTTACTGTTCTCAAATTTTGCTATCGTCAAGTAAAATATGTACCTACAAGGAACTATACGAGCGCGTGGCAGTGTAGGTAGAGGAGTTGGGTAGGGCGTGACTGCAATGTTAACATGACCTACAAATCATGAGCACATTTGTTATGATAGTTGCCTAGGTAGGTTTGTTTTGGTAGATGTGTTTCCTTATACAGTTGTTTGTTTGGGTACATAATAGTCATTATACTTTTATAGTTTATATTTATATTTTCATGTATAAGTGTAAATGTTTGAACAAAGTCAGTAATGCTAAATATTCTTATTTACAGATATATTAGCAATGGCGGAAAAAAACCTCTATTTTAAAAAATAAAAACAACTAACAAGAACAATGAAGAAATACCAGCACACTGCAATTAACCTCTGGTCCTCAACAAATGTCAGAAGACTGATAGATTCTCAAGTGATCAGTTTCATGGATGAAGTGGGCCTCATGATATACATCTGATAGACAACAAAAGTGATGAATTAAATACTCAACTGTTAAGAAATTAAACAAAATATTAAGATGTCCAATCACAGACACCAATTTCCTTATCAGGTTGAAAGAGAAAAACGCCACTGTTTCCAACACCACTATATGCAGACTTTTCAGTGAAGCAATTAATGGTAGTTTCTGTCTGGTCTTTAGAAATCTTGGAAAACTCCAAATTTGATCATAATTAGTTCATCATTACAAAGTTCAAAGATGGTGCTGCCGACCTGAATAAGCAGAAGTCTTTTGCCAGCTTTATGGAACAGCATCAGTTCAATGTTTTGCAACAAGTCACGTTCGAGTGACAGTTCGTATCAAGAAGAATCGTCGCAAACTTCACTTCTTATGTGGGATACATGACATGATGCTTTCGAGATATTTGGCGAGCTTTGTATAGTTTTCGTTGAATTTATACAAAATATTGTTCAGTGCAGAGAATCATGGAAATTGCAGTCAATTTCTATAGCAAAGTCAGTTACTTGAAATTATGTAATTTGAAATTCTGATGTCATTTACTGTGTATCGCAATGCAGTCCATTACATAAAACCTGTAAATGTAAGTCTTCAAAAACGTGCTAAAGACATCTGCACAGCGATGTCAGAGTTAATTAGTGTTACCTGTGCTATTAAACAGTATCGTGGTGATATTCAGTATTTACTTCGCGGTGATACAACAACTTCTATCTTGACACTTAGTAAATAGAAGTTGTTACCTTAGCTGAATTAGTCGATACCCTAGACCATCACTACCTAGTATAAGCAGATGGCAAATTAATAGATGTGACATATCGAAATATTTTCCACAAGAAATATTTTCATTACATCATTAAAATTATTTTCACTGACCATTTGCTCTATGAACTTGTTTCTCACCAGCTCAACAACATACTCTTCTGGGTCTCTCTTTTTCTTATTTCATCTTTATTGATGAATGACTCAGAATGGAGGAAAAAGTTTTAAAGTACAATTAGTCAATGGTCAGTCATCTACAATCACCAGAATGTCTTGAAACAGAAATGGAATACTTGGAAATCTGACCTGTTCAACTCCCTGACGCATATACTCAAGCAATGCCACCTCCCTTTATTTTATACAAACACATATATTATGCTCCAAATCAGTACAATCTTACTGGTAACATCCTGCAAAATTGAGCATTCCTTCAGTCAACTGAGGAATCTCAAAAGTTACTTGGTCTCTACAACGAAGCAAGACAAATTAAACGGTTTTGCCGTGTTGAATGTTCATAGAAACATAAACATAAATACAGTGATCACCATATTTCAAGATTAGCATGACTTTTAGTAGTTTTTCTGTAAGTTATGAATAATGTTTGCACACTAATTAAAATTCTTCGATGATTTTATCTTCAGAAAATTAGGGATTAGTTTTTCCTTTCTGTACTGTTAGATGAAATAAATGTCATTTCTTCTATTGATAATTTTTCAGTTTAAGTTTAGGCATAAAGAGTTTAAACAGATAACACAGTACAGAAAGGTTTTTTTTTAATTATGCACAAAGCTACACAATGGGCTATCTGTGCTCTGCCCACCACGGGTATCGAAACCCGGATTTTAGCGTGTAAGTCCGCAGACATACCGCTGAGCCACTGGGGGGCCAGTACAGAAAGAAACAAAAATACTCACATTTCTTGTATCATCGCTGTGGTGAAATAATTCTTGATGATGAGAAACGGACATGAAGTAAAATCGTATTTCAGGGCAGCTGGTATGGGTATTGACACTTTTACTAATAAAGCATCTCTGAGATACAGAGGTGCCAGATGATCTTCTTGGATTTCACCAAATAAGTTTCTAAAAACTATAAACAAATTCTTGGATTTTATCAAGTTAAATAGAAAAAAACATATAATTGACCTGATTTTATGAAAAACTTCGTGTTTTTTTTCTTTATTGGTTATAGAATTTAGTTTCCTTCATTTTTTGCACAGCTTTTCAGTTGGTTGCCATTCTTTACATGTCGTGTTTTCTAAAAGATTTTTGCCACATAAGACATGTAGTGTTTACGTATTTAGCCAGGAACGTTTTTTACCTTTATATTGTTTACCAAAGAGAACAGCTTTTCTGCTGCAGCTGAAGAATGAGGCAATAATAGTATGTTTATCATTAATTTGGAGATAATCGGGAAACAAAGTGTATCTTCACATTTTTCTTCAGAAATATAATACCAGTATTTCTCTGGTCCTGAAATTCCATTCACTTGTGAAGTTAACTTTTGACATTCTCTATTAATATCTTATACTCCTTTTCTTCAATAATATAAGGAAATTTCATGGCAAATGGGATAATTGAATATGGCTGTCCTTGAGACGCATTTTCTGGATCTAAAGCTTCAAATGGCTGTAAATACATAAGCATGCCAGATGACAAACCGTTTGTACATTTCCTTGTTTAGTTTGATATAAAAATTGGATTTTGGAAGAATATTGTTGAAAGATGCTTTCAGCTCTTGCTCCATGATATATTTCACTTAAGAGAAGATAAACTGAAGGATCGTTGATGTTAACCTTCAATATATCTGCATCTTTTTGTATTTCTCTTTTAATAAAATTACCAAGGACACCTTTCATACTACTGTTAATGGAAGCACGTAGCCTACAAATTGTGAAACTCTATAAATTTATTTTATTTACATATGGCAGAATAAAAGTTAAAAATGCAAAGTACATTTTTACAATTGGATTCTGTACACCTTCTAGTATTGTAGATGCTAAAATCATCTTGTCTTCTAATGCTGCTGAAGTAAAAAATAAGACAAGTGCTGGCCATTGATTCAGTAGCCTTTTTACCACTTGCAAAAGTGATAACTATCGAGTACAGCTGTGATGTAAAATCTTTTAAGTATCAGTTTGGGTAAATTCTTAAAATTCTGCATATTCAGATAATCTCTTTAGGCTGTTTGACAAATATGAATAAATATTTCTAGTCAGCTTCTCTAAGGGAGTTAGAAGTTCAAAACACTCATATAAATGCACTGAATGGTATACACAACTTTGTACAAAAAGATATAGCATTTTCTTCTTTAAAAGGCTTTCAACACCTATTTTGACTCCCTCATTACACTTGCATAGCCTATCAGACTGTTCAATGGGATTCCATGTTTTTCAAAAAAAATTACTATAGAACTGTAAATCCTTGGGCAGTACAGCAATTGATTTCCAAAACAGTTAAAACTTGTACACTGTTTTATGAATATGACTATTCATAATATCATTGGTGAGGAATACTTTAAAATACTTATAGCACAATTAAAGAATATCAAATTTTAATTAGTTATTGATGTAAGTACAGATGTATCTACAAAAAAATGCAACTTCTAACAGCTAGATTTTAGAATCAGGACATGCATTAGATAGAAATCCTGGAAGATGATCTAGTATTGAAATGGGAGATTGTGTTCTACCACAAATGCACACATTTTCAGTTCAGTGGAAGTCAACTGAGACATGCAATATGAAGTAGAAGGCCATAAGAAATCAGTTACTTTAGAAATCTGGGCACTTGCTTTTATAGTTTTTAAATGATTTTCACTGTCAAAATGTTTCTCAAGCATGGCTACACTCCCAGATAAGTCATAATTGCATATTTTGCAAAATGACTTAAGTTTTTCAAGCTTCAACTAAAACAACTAAACTTAGTATCATTAAGCCATTTTTGTGGCAACTAACATTTTTGTTTGTAACTAGGCTTACTTTCTTGCATAGATTTTCTACTAAATCACTATATTAATGATCCTTTTCTCAGCCATTATGATTTGTGAGTTAGGTTAAATGTCAATTAAATAAAATTATAAAAGTTAAGCAAAACACAAATTTAAAATTAAACAATGCATTACATTCTAAAAGAATACTGACACTTATGAGTCACAACTCAAGAAATCATAACAATAGCTACAATATATGAAAACAAGACTATAAGAGCCACCAGTGGATCATCATCTGAAATTACCTTGTGCCTGTGAAACCTAAAACATGTACAGGACAAAAAAATAATTGAAATCTGACCATGAATAAAGGTGAAAGATGGCAAGAGACTAAAATGAGCCTTAAAATGTAGGTTTGTAAAACTCATCCAGAACAAAAGGAACTTATCAAGCTAAAACAGTCAAGTAAACCAGATACATGCTGGTTTTTAATTATCCTAACATAGAGTAATATGGATGATCAAAATCACCTGAGGAAAAAGAGCAATGAAACGAGAAAAACTAAAGTTATGAACTGGATCTAATTCTGCCTGAAAACATCAATAGCCAGAGTGAGTGGATAATGAACCACATGGATTTGATAATGGAGTTAAACATTTCCTATGAAGGAATACACCACAGGAGACAGAGTTACTGAAACTCTGGAAGAACATTTGTTGGGAATGGAAAGATGATTTGTAATGAAAATGAAAGCATCTGGAATATGACACATCAGGAGACATATGTCAAAAGAGATTGGGTCTACTACAAAGAGAACCAGAATCAGTGCTTCCTTGAAGAGTGATATAAGCCATCATCATCGAATACTTGGAATGAAATGATTAGTCAAATATGAATGAGATGAATAAACTGAATGATAGAGCACTGTATTGTCAGAAGATCTAGGGTGTTAATAAAGTTAGACCTTTTATATGTAGACTGTAGTCCTGGAGCCTCCTACTCATTGACCCACTCCTTCAATTTTGAAGATGAGCATTAGGGAAGAGAAACAAATTCAGATGAAAAGAAGGAATCAGTAAACTTGATGACATGGATTTATGTTCAATCACCAATGCATATAGTCAAAAAGGGAAGGAGAAAATTTAAGAGAATCTAAAGAAGCCTTAGCAAGAGACCATAGTTCATGCAATATCTCCTGAAAAGATCACAAATGTGCCAGACACAAAGGGAAAAGTTCTTCCATAAAAGCCATCCTAATGTATTGAGCCTTGTTAGCTGTAAAATAGTGAACCACAATGGTACAGATAACAGAAAGCTTCAGTGAATGCATGGTTCTGATGGATGGGTATTTATAAAAAATCTTCCCAAATATCCAAGACTGTTACATAGGTAACAGGAAAACATTATGCAATTGAAAAATTCAAACTCCTGAGCTGCTTATGTAAAAAGCAGATTAGTACATTTTATGACTACCCCTGTTCAGAAGATATTAGCTGAAGCCAGACATCCAAAATGCAAAAGTTAGGTAAAATGCAGAGTACCTGACAGAAGACATAGGGAAATGAAAGAAGTCCAAAGGGCAAGGCACTCAACTGGTACTAAATCATCTGGATAAAATTAAGATAGCATCCTGAGAAGTAAAAAATAAGAACATGTACCATGAGCATTCTCAGTTCTGCAGAAACTGCATAGCCAACTGTGATAAAAGATTGCATATTAAATTGAGGAAGAACCAAGAAGTGGATGAAGTAGGACAAACTGATCCAGAACTACAGTCAGTATCAAGCACAAAATGATGATTGAAGAAACCTGTAGGTGGATAAGGTAAGACATGACACACAAATAAAGCTAACAATGATTCAGAATACAACAAAAAATTGACTACAGCATCACAGACACCATATATGTTGATAAGTGCAAAGGAGTAACCTACAAAATTGGACTGGCTGAGAAAACAAGCCAGTCTTAAGTACCTATTAGAAGTGGATTTTAAATGTTTCAAGGCAGTGTCCCACCCTAGGAGATCCCAAAAGCAAAGAAGCCATGGAATATACATTTCACAAAAATTCCCTACATATATAGGTAGAATGCCTAAGAAAGCAGGTGTAAGATAGACATTTCCTGTATGGACAGATAAATTGATAGGAAGAAATGAGACTGCCCTCCATACAGGTGACAGTGATTCTAAAGTACATATAACAAAAAAAGAAATTCTGCCTGATGGTAAATAAGTAAGCAAAAAAAAGAAAAAAAAAAAAGAAGCTCATCATGAAGTGTTACATCTGGAGAATGAAGAGGAAATTAAAGTGTGAAACATATCCAAAAATGGCTGAGGTAGGCCAATCAGATTCTCTAGTAGAGGCCTGTGAAGGCAAGTCATAATGAGGCAGAAAACAACTGACAAAACCTAGTCACCCTAGTCTGGTTTGGCAGAAATAGGAGAAAGAAAAACAATATCAAGAGAAGATAGGGTAGCCCTTAGGAATCCTCATACACTAAATTAATTGTAAAAAGTATAAATTTTAAAGAACTATGAAAATGAAAGGGTCAGTATAATGTAAATTCAAGTAAGTATGTAGTAAAATAAACACATTAAAGATATTATGTGTTGAATAAAACAAGATATTAAATGCAATTACCAATTTACAGATAAGATGAACTACAGGTAAATCTAAAATACCACTTTTTATCAAACGAAGTAGGGCAGAGAACATTGATAAACTCTGATTTAAAGTTCTAACTAAAAATATAATACATAAAATATCATAAATTTGTGTGGACCCCAGCTTCAGGAATCCACAAAAACAAAGTTATTAGAAAGAAGTATGAGAGATAAATCAAAACAAAAAATTAAAAACCCATGTTAAGCCTAATCTAATGTTACAAGACAAAAGATACAACTAAACTCTAATTTCAAATTTGAACTTAACATTGAATATTGACCAATCTAACTAATCTTGTTATTGAACTCAAATACTTATGAATGATAAATTAACATAAAAAATATTCAAAAACAATAACAGTATAATGCCTTAAGTTGGTAGACAATAGTTAAAAAATGTGTGGACCCTCAAAGTTGAGTTAAGGTACAATGAAGGTCAGCTCATTGGATGATCAATTTCCCAAAGAAAGACAGCCTGTAATATGCCAGTCAAAGGCCACCACCTGAAGCCTGTGTAAATGTACTGATAGAAAATATAATTTCCAAAGTGGTACTTAGATTTTGAAATTCATATTTCAAAGTGAATAATCAAACACAGCTGCGATGGCAGAAAGAAATAAAAAGTAGAAAATCTTTTATGAAGTATGAAGTTTCAAAACTGGGTATAAAGTTTAAATAAGTTGAAAATATACCTATCTTATAATAAATGGTAAATTCATTGAAAGAAAATGATACAAAGATAAAAACAATTTGTAGATAGCACAAACAATATGTCTGAACATGAACACTGCCAAATGATAAGTGACAGGTACAGCAGCACAGAGAGAGTCACATGGATGTGTGACTAATATATATATATATTTTTTTTTCAAATTTTGTGCAAAGCTACATGAGGGCTATCTGTGCTAGCCATTCCTAATTTGGCAGTGTAAGACTAAAGAGAAGGCAGCTAGTCATCACCACTCACTGCCAACTCTTGGGCTACTCTTTCCCAGCAAATAGTTGGATTGACTGTAAAATTACAATGTCCCCACGGCTGAAAGGGCGAGTATGTTTGGTGTGATGGGGATTCAAACCTGGTCTATTACCAGTGGTGATTTGTCACATAATCATTTGTATGCAAGAATCCATTAAACCATGTAAATTGAGGGGTGTGGGGAAGTGAAAACCTTATGGCATGTGAAAATGTTTTTGCAAATGTGGGCAGAGCTGAATGAGAACAGCTATATATGTGCAGGTGGAAGTAATGTGCCTTGTCAGAGGAATTTATTCACAGAAAAGCTGTAAGTGTACATGAAGTTAAAAGTTAAACATTTATTTTACGAAAATATCTTTTAATATGCAGGAAATAGAATTTATGTGAATCTTTAAGTGTCCTCTATACAACACATCTGGAAAATTGTCTCATAGAACTGAAAAGATTTAGAATCTCTTTTCTTTTAAAGATGAAAAAAATTCTACTTTTGATTTTGCAAAATAGTTGTACCACAAACTTAAAGTATGGTTACACTAATTTTAATAAAAAATTACAAGTAATAAAGTTGTTTTCCAATTGAATTTTAAAATTGTTTCTTTCCACACAACAAAATTAAACATTTTTAGATAGCCTATCTTAAACACATTAAAAATCTTGTAGATATATTAACAGTGTAAACTTTCAAAACATTTATAAAAAAAAAACAAATAAATCCTCGACAAGGATAAGATACTTTAATAAACAGTTCATAAAAAAATTGTGAACTTGACAAAAATGTATGCAGAGATTTCAAATCAAGATAGTGACATATAAAAAAATGATTAAGATTTAAATAAATCAATTACCATACCAGAAAACAGAAATCAGTTTAATTCTAAAGGATCAATTTTGTGTTTTACATCACTGAACATTACCAGAAAACAGAAATCAGTTTAATTCTAAAAAATCAATTTTGTGTTTTATATCACTGAACATTACCAGAAAACAGAAATCAGTTTAATTCAAAAGAATTAATTTTGCGTTTTACATCACTGAACATTACCAGAAAACAGAAATCAGTTTAATACTAAAGGATCTATTTTGTGGTTTACATCACTGAACATTACCAGAAAACAGAAATCAGTTTAATTCTAAAAAATCAATTTTGTGTTTTATATCACTCAACATTACCAGAAAACAGAAATCAGTTTAATTCAAAAGAATTAATTTTGCGTTTTACATCACTGAACATTACCAGAAAACAGAAATCAGTTTAATACTAAAGGATCTATTTTGTGGTTTACATCACTGAACATTACCAGAAAACAGAAATCAGTTTAATACTAAAGGATCTATTTTGTGGTTTACATCACTGAACATTACCAGAAAACAGAAATCAGTTTAATTCTAAAAAATCAATTTTGTGTTTTACATCACTGAACATTACTAGAAAACAGAAATCAGTTTAATTCTAAAGGATCAATTTTGTGGTTTACATAACTGAACATTAGCAGAAAACAGAAATCAGTTTAATTCTAAAGGATCAATTTTGTGGTTTACATAACTGAACATTACCAGAAAACAGAAATCAGTTTAATACTAAAGGATCTATTTTGTGGTTTACATCACTGAACATTACCAGAAAACAGAAATCAGTTTAATTCTAAAGGATCAATTTTGTGTTTTACATCACTGAACATTACCAGAAAACAAAAATCAGTTTAATACTAAAGGATCTATTTTGTGGTTTACATAACTGAACATTACCAGAAAACAGAAATCAGTTTAATTCTAAAAAATCAATTTTGTGTTTTACATCACTGAACATTACAGAAAAAAAATCAGTTAATTAATACTAAAGGATCATTTTGTGTTTTACATACTGAACATTACAGAAACAAAATCATTTAGCTAAATCAATTTTGTGTTTTAATCACTGAACATCTAGAAAACAGAAATCAGTTTAATTCTAAGGATCATTTGTGTTTTACATACTGAACATGTCAGTTTAATTCTAGGTGTGTTTACATAACTGAACATTTTTTTAATTACATATGACAATAATTTCAGCAAAGGTGTTAAGGAGCCATATTCTGGTAGAACTTCTTATTTTTAAACTAAAGACAGACTACTTAAGTGGTAAATCAAATATTAATAAAGATCAGGGAGATATTATGCATTAGCAACTTAAATGTAAGCACACTCAAATTATTTTAGAGGCTTTTAGTGATATGGAAAAAGTTAATAAACCATACACAGCCAATGTCAGATATATGTGCCATGTAAAGAACAGACACTAACTTTAGTCACTATCAAGATCCATATCAGATTTTGCAGGACTTTCTGGACTGGATGCAACTGCAGTAGTTATTTTCTCAGGTTTGACTGGTGAAGCACTAGACTCTCTATCGCTGACTTTAATTTTCTTTACAGTTTCTTGTCCACTGTCATAACCTTTCTCTTCCTCATCATAATCTCTCTTTACTTTACTTTCCTTGGCTTTTTCAGAGTCTTTGTCATCGTCCTTATCTTTGCGTTTTTTCTTTTTGTCTTTATCTCGTTCACGGCTGCGATCTCTTTCTTTGTCTTTCTTCTTCTTGTGTCTAATTAACATAAATATTATTTGGTTTAAAATTTAATACTGTGTAACAAATAACAGTAAAATTGGTAATAACATGCAATGATTAATGATGTATAGGTAAATTAATTCCAATTACTTAATTACACCAAAAAATTTATTTCCCGAAATGGACTAACCTCCTCACACACAAAAAACTATCTTTATCATTGGTTACCATCTAAGAATTGCTAAAAGAATTTTATTAATCAGTGT
The DNA here is from genome assembly GCA_011833715.1 of Carcinoscorpius rotundicauda. Lineage (NCBI taxonomy): Eukaryota > Metazoa > Arthropoda > Merostomata > Xiphosura > Limulidae > Carcinoscorpius > Carcinoscorpius rotundicauda. The sequence goes on from CM022393.1 coordinate 110,296,840, forward strand.
TCCAGTCTTTACACCCATTGGTTTTGCACCATTTCTGAATGTGACTATTCTCAACCAATAATACTGCACTACTGCACCCAGCTCCCAGAGAGAGAGAGAGGAGTAGTTACCTATTGGAAATGTATTTTCAGTGTAGAAAAATGTTATCTTCCAAAACAGACATAAAAGGCTAGAATCCCAGATTGAAAAAAAGCACACATGTGGGAGTACTGCTCTACTTCTGAAACAGATATGCATTTCACCCTGAAATTAGTAAACTAACAAAATGAATGGGAAAGGTAATGATTGTACAATTACAACTGTTAAGAAGGTGCAAGCTGTATCAACATGTAACAAGATAAATAAAACAACAACAAAACAATAGGTGGTCAGAGCACATGGACCATGTCATTTATATCCAACAAACCCAACCGTAAATAAAGTCGGTGCAGGATGCCAAGCAACAACAATTACAAATAAGAAGCGAGAAAGAGACTGCAACAGGACAAATTCCAAAAGCTACAACAAACCAAACTTGGCATTATGGAGTCTTGGCATTGCTTCAACTTAACATTAAGAGTAGGGGAAGCTGTAAGTAGTGCGATGGACAAAATAATAATTCACTCAACTGTAAATAAAAAGTAGATACATTCTGTAACCAGAATTATGAGGATAAAGCAGCATTCACCCAACTGTAGAAATAAAACATGGATATCCTGTTACCACTATTTTGAGGCAGGCAAAGTATCTTAAACCAAACCTTTGAAGCAGAAAAGAACTCCTGCAACAGAAATTAACAAGAAGAGAGGGGTCTAATGTATGCTTATAACCATAAGAACATAGCATTATCATCCTGAAGGTCTGATGGTTTGGGAATGGAAAAATGTTATTTGAGAAGTCAGTCCCTGGACTGAGGTATGGAACCAAATACAAGCCAAGTGTGAAAACAGTTTGGTGATAGCAGAATGAACAATGTCTGAATGAGGTTGATGCAAGAGAAACAAAGGATAGGGAGTGTTGTACAAGTAAAGCCTAAAACAGATGGAACCAAGGTTGAGCAGGCCAGTATGAAGCAACCAAGGAGTAGCCTGAATGAGGGATAGAACTTTGGATAAGAGGGTAAGTATAGATGAGATGACCTGTAGAATCTTGAGTGAATGCTTCTACATCCAATACTGATAGGTGTAGGAGGTAGAGACCAAAAGGAAGGATGTTTGGTACTCCAGTGTGTGACAAAGTCATCAATAAGTGGTGTCCCCATTTGAGAATACAACCAAAAATAAACCTATGGATGAAGTGACCACTCAATGAAAAAAACCTGGTTAGGATGAAATAAATGATTGCAATATATATATGCAAAACCGGCTCGTTTGGGTTGAAAAAATATTTTACATAGAAGAGCAAACAACGTTTCACTAATATAGATATAAAGGCGTTCCTTTATATTAGTTTATTTTGGGTTTAATTTGTTGTATAAGTAAGGCTTCTTTAATTTTGTGTTTGTTTATGTTTGTTTCTTTATTTAGTATTTGAGTGTTTTCTGTGGTTATGTTATGTTTATTTGACTTGCAGTGTTCGAAAATGTGTGAAGATGACTTTTTATGTTCTTTGAATCTGGTTTCCATTTTTCTACTTATTTCTCCAATATAGAAGTCGTGGCAGTTATCACATTGTATTTCATAAATAATGTTGGTGTGGTGTTTATCAGTGTAGTTTCTACATAGTATAGACCTCAGTTTTGTGCCTGGTTTTTGAATAAATTTGGTATTAACTGGAATGTCATATTTTGTTACTAGTTTTTGCCAAATGTTGGTTATTTGTCTACTGATGTCAGGAATATATGGTATGCAGCAGTATATGGTTTCGTAATTTTTTGATTTGTGAGATATATTTACTTTTGTTGGTTGATTTTGTTTTCTATCTAGGTGTGTGCATATAATGTTTTCCATGGTTTGTGGAGGAAACTTATTGATTGTGATAAAGTATTGTTTTATTTTGTCTAATTCATTGTTAATTTTATCTGGTGAGTATAGTTTTATGGCTGTGTTTATTTGGTTTCTTAGTATGCTGAATTTTTGTTTTGTTTCATGTCCCAAGGAATGTATAGTCCAGTATGGGTGATTTTTCAGTGGATTTTTTTTTTTTTTAATTGTGTGTTGGTTCTTGTAATTTTGAGGTTAAGAAATGATATTTGATTGCTTTCTTCCTGTTCACATGTGAAGTTAATGTTGGGATGTATAGAGTTAATGCGATTGAATAAATTAAGTGTGTGTTCTGTAGATATGAATCCTGCAACCGTGTCATCTACATACCCGTACCAGTATAGTGGTGGATGTAATGCTGTGTTAATTGCTTGTGTTTCAACCTGTGTCATAAAAATATTGGCTAGAACTGGTGAGACTTGGTTGCCCATTCTTAGGCCATTTGTCTGTATATAGTTGTGGTTGTTGAACATGAAGTTTGTCTTTATCGTGGTGAATTCTATGAGGGTTGCTAATTGGTTGCTGGGAATGTCTATAGTTGGATTAGGGTCTCGGATATAAAGTTCTAAGGCTATCTTGCAGGCTTCAATGGTTGGAACTTCTGCAAATAGGGATATAACATCAAAACTGGCCATTAAGACTTTATGATTAAGTTGATTTAGATTAGACTTGAAATTAAAAGAGTCCTTGATAAATGAGCTGGCTGATGTCACATATTTGGAGAATGCCCATGCTATGTATTTACCAAGATTGTAATTAAACAATTCTTATGTGGACATTATTGGTTGTAATGGAGAATCTGGTATATGAGGTTTGGGGATGCCATATATTTGTGGTGTGGGTGAGTCGGTTTTACGTAAGTAGAAATAAAGTGTTTGTGAAATTGTGTTGGCTTTTTTCATTTTTAGTAGTAATTTATTTCGTTGCATCTCATGTGTCTTTGTTAGACTTGTGTGTATTGGTTTAAATTTGTTTGTGTCTGATAGGATGTTCTTCATTTTTTGGATTATTCATTCGTGTTCATTGTGACTATAGCGTTACCTTTATCTTTTATATGCAAAAACGGCTCTTCTGGGCCCAGAAAACACTTCAAATAGAAGAGTGAACAACATTTCGACCTTCTTCGGTCATCGTCAGGTTCACAAAGAAAGGGTTACTGGTCGGAAGCTGACCACATGTTTGGGAGGGGTTGTATAATTGAGTGTTGCAATGTAGAGGGCGCGGTTTGAATATATAATTTTGTCTATAATATTAATATAGGTATAATGGTGTTCCTTTATATTGGTTTATTTTGGGTTTAAGTTGTTGTATAAGTAAGGCTTCTTTAATTTTTCGTTTGTTTATGTTTGTTTCTTTATTTAGTATTTTAGTGTTTTCTATGGTTATGTTGTGTCCATTTGACTTGCAGTGTTCGAAAATGTGTGAAGGTGACTTTTTATGTTCTTTGAATCTGGTTTCCATTTTTCTACTTATTTCTCCAATATAGAAGTCGTGGCAGTTATCACATTGTATTTCATAAATAATGTTGGTGTGGTGTTTATCAGTGTAGTTTCTACATAGTATAGACCTCAGTTTTGTGCCTGGTTTTTGAATAAATTTGGTATTAACTGGAATGTCATATTTTGTTACTAGTTTTTGCCAAATGTTGGTTATTTGTCTACTGATGTCAGGAATATATGGTATGCAGCAGTATATGGTTTCGTAATTTTTTGATTTGTGAGATATATTTACTTTGTGTTGGTTGATTTGTTTCTATCTAGGTGTGTGCATATAATGTTTTCCATGGTTTGTGGAGGAAACTTATTGATTGTGATAAAGTATTGTTTTATTTTGTCTAATTCATTGTTAATTTTATCTGGTGAGTATAGTTTTATGGCTGTGTTTATTTGGTTTCTTAGTATGCTGAATTTTTGTTTTGTTTCATGTTCCAAGGAATGTATAGTCCAGTATGGGTGATTTTTCAGTGGATTTTTTTTTTTTTTTTGTGGTTGGTTCTTGTAATTTTGAGGTTAAGAAATGATATTTGATTGCTTTCTTCCTGTTCACATGTGAAGTTAATGTTGGGATGTATAGAGTTAATGCGATTGAATAAATTAAGTGTGTGTTCTGTAGATATGAATCCTGCAACCGTGTCATCTACATACCCGTACCAGTATAGTGGTGGATGTAATGCTGTGTTAATTGCTTGTGTTTCAACCTGTGTCATAAAAATATTGGCTAGAACTGGTGAGACTTGGTTGCCCATTCTTAGGCCATTTGTCTGTATATAGTTGTGGTTGTTGAACACGAAGTTTGTCTTTATCGTGGTGAATTCTATGAGGGTTGCTAATTGGTTGCTGGGAATGTCTATAGTTGGATTAGGGTCTCGGATATAAAGTTCTAAGGCTATCTTGCAGGCTTCAATGGTTGGAACTTCTGCAAATAGGGATATAACATCAAAACTGGCCATTAAGACTTTATGATTAAGTTGATTTAGATTAGACTTGAAATTAAAAGAGTCCTTGATGAATGAGCTGGCTGATGTCACATATTTGGAGAATGCCCATGCTATGTATTTACCAAGATTGTAATTAAACAATTCTTATGTGGACATTATTGGTTGTAATGGAGAATCTGGTATATGAGGTTTGGGGATGCCATATATTTGTGGTGTGGGTGAGTAGGTTTTACGTAAGTAGAAATAAAGTGTTTGTGAAATTGTGTTGGCTTTTTTCATTTTTAGTAGTAATTTATTTCGTTGCATCTCATGTGTCTTTGTTAGACTTGTGTGTATTGGTTTAAATTTGTTTGTGTCTGATAGGATGTTCTTCATTTTTTGGATTATTCATTCGTGTTCATTGTGACTATAGCGTTACCTTTATCTTTTATATGCAAAAACGGCTCTTCTGGGCCCAGAAAACACTTCAAATAGAAGAGTGAACAACGTTTCGACCTTCTTCGGTCATCGTCAGGTTCACAAAGAAAGGGTTACTGGTCGGAAGCTGACCACATGTTTGGGAGGGGTTGTATAATTGAGTGTTGCAATGTAGAGGGCGCGGTTTGAATATATAATTTTGTCTATAATATTAATATAGGTATAATGGTGTTCCTTTATATTGGTTTATTTTGGGTTTAAGTTGTTGTATAAGTAAGGCTTCTTTAATTTTTCGTTTGTTTATGTTTGTTTCTTTATTTAGTATTTTAGTGTTTTCTATGGTTATGTTGTGTCCATTTTACTTGCAGTGTTCGAAAACGTGTGAAGGTGACTTTTTATGTTCTTTGAGTCTGGTTTCCATTTTTCTACTTGTTTCTCCTATATAGAAGTCGTGGCAGTTATCACATTGTATTTTATAAATAATGTTGGTGTGGTGTTTGTCAGTGTAGTTCTTACATAGTATAGACCTTAGTTTTTGTGTCTGGTTTTTGAATAAATTTAGTGTTAACTGGAATGTTATATTTTGTTACTAGTTTTTGCCAAATGTTGGTTATTTGTTTGCTGATGTCAGGAATATATGGTATACAGCACTATATGGTTTCGTGATTTTTTGATTCGTGAGATATATTTACTTTTGTTGGTTGATTTTGCTTTCTGTCTAGGTGTGTGCGTATAATGTTTTCTACGGTTTGTGGAGGAAACTTATTAATGTTGATGAAGTGTTGTTTTATTTTATCTAATTCATCGTTAATTTTATCTGGTGAGCATAGTTTTATGGCTGTGTTTATCTGGTTTCTTAGTATGTTGAGTTTTTGTTTTGTTTCATGTGCTGAGTCCCAAGGAATGTATAGTCCAGTATGGGTGATTTTTCGGTGGATTTCTGTTTTGAATTGTGTGTCGGTTCTTATAATTTTGAGGTTAAGAAATGATATTTGATTGCTTTCTTCCTGTTCACATGTGAAGTTAATGTTGGGATGTATAGAGTTAATGTGAGTGAAAAAGTTAAGTATGTGTTCTGTAGATTCGAATCCCGCAATCGTGTCATCTACATATCTGTACCAGTATAGTGGTGGATGTAATGCTGTATTAATTGCTTGTGTTTCAATTTGTGTCATAAAAATATTGGCTAGAACTGGCGATACTGGGTTGCCCATGCTTAGGCCATTTGTTTGTATATAGTTTTGGTTGTTGAACATGAAGTTTGTCTTTATTGTGGTGAATTCTATGAGGGTTGCTAACTGGTTACTGGGAATGTCTATGATCGGGTTAGGGTCTCGAATATAGAGTTCTAAGGCTATCTTGCAGGCTTCTGTTGTTGGAACTTCTGTGAAGAGGGATATAACATCGAAACTGGCCATTAAGGCTTTATGATTAAGTTGATTTAGATTGGACTTGAAATTAAAAGAGTCTTTGATGAATGAGCTGGCTGATGTTGCATATTTGGAGAATGCCCATGCTATGTATTTACCAAGATTGTAGTTAAACGATTCATATGTTGACATTATTGGTCGTAATGGACAATCTGGTTTATGAGGTTTGGGGATGCCGTATATTTGCGGTGTGCGTGAGTCGGTTTTACGTAGGTAGGAATAAAGTGTTTGTGAAATTGTGTTGGCTTTTTTTATTTGTAGTAATAACCAATATAAAGGAACACCATTATACCTATATTAATATTATAGACAAAATTATATATTCAAACCGCGCCCTCTACATTGCAACACTCAATTATACAACCCCTCCCAAACATGTGGTCAGCTTCCGACCAGTAACCCTTTCTTTGTGAACCTGACGATGACCGAAGAAGGTCGAAACGTTGTTCACTCTTCTATTTGAAGTGTTTTCTGGGCCCAGAAGAGCCGTTTTTGCATATAAAAGTTCTCAACAAGTGGGTTTCTCGACATCACTGATTGTTACCTTTATCTGCTATTAGAATTATGTTTTTTCTTGTTTTAGGTTTTTAATGGAATTAATGTCTCTTTTTGTAAGATTGTTTTTCAGCTTTCTGTTTTGCAAAATTATGTTGATGGTTTTGTGAGAAAATTCTTTGAAAAAATCGTTTAAGATGTTGTTTTTAGATGTTCTGGAAAATATTTTTTTTTAATTTTTCACCTGGGAAGTTTCGCTGTTGGATGTCAATAAAATTATCTAAGTTGTCTTCTTTCTGTTGGTTGTTTTTGGTTGTTTCCTTGTTTTTGTTTTCTGTAGAAAGTATCACAAGTCTCCTGGTTAGATCTTCTAAACATGTTTTGATTTCTATGCTTGGAATGTATCTAGGTGCTGTTGCAAAGTTGAGTCTTTTGTTAAGTAGATGTATTTCATCTGTGTTTAATTGTCGGTCAAATTTGTTAATTATGAGGTTAGTCAACAGTTTGTTGGGATGTCTTTTCTGTTGTTTGCATCTTAGTTTTTCTAGTTTTTTGTTGTGGCAGGTCTTTTTGTCTCTGTCGTTCTTAGTATTGATTTTGTTTATGTTTTGTTGTATAAGTCTGTAAATCTAGTTTAATGCAGCATGCCAGTTGATGGTCTATATTCATTTTTTGTTTTTGTAAGTCATGTAGTTCTTTGTATTTTGTGTTCAACATGGCTTTAAGTAGTTTTTTCTGTAAATTTTGAATAATGTTTGTGTATTTATTAAAATTCTTTGAAAGTTTTACCTTTACAAAATAAGGGGTTAGTTGTTCCTTTCTACATTGTTGAATGAAATATAAAATGTGGTCAGCTTCCGGTCAGTTACCTCTTTCTTTCTTTGTGAACCTGATGATGACCGAAGAAGGTCGAAACATTGTTCGCTCTTCCATATAAAATGTTTTCTCAGCTCTAACGAGCCGTTTTTGCATATATATTTCTCTACACGTGGGTTTTCTCGACATCACTGAAAATGATTGAAAACCCTATTCATGGTTGCCCAGCTAGGGCAAGAATGAAAGCAAGGTGAGTTAGAGCCACAACAATTTTCAAAAATGGGTCAAGGATCAAAGGCCACATTATCGTGTTTGTTGACTTGCATTCAAAATTTTATTGAACTACTACTCTATAAATTTATGCCAAAAAGTTTGAAATCAAACTGTAGATTATAATTCACACTTTACAGGCATCCACAAAGAGAGGCAAATGTTTGTGATTTACTGATTTCAAGTGGAAATTGATAAGAAGGGGTCAGTTGTCCATGTGATGATGAGTAAGAAAACCCAGTGAGTGAAAGTGATGATCAAACTACTTGACAAAACACAAGGGCAAAAGAGAGACAGAATGGCAGTGCCCTGAACTGGAACACTTAGCCCTCAAGGATGAAGTGATGAAAACGACAAAACTCTGGAGAAATGGAAATTTTAAGATAGATATCCATCATCATGAAAGTGGCCATCCAGGGTCCTGAGAAAAAAAAAAACCATATATGGGACTCAGTGGTGAAGTGAGAGGGCTCAGAACAGGAATTCATCTGGGACAAATCTATAATTGGTCTCCAATTTTAGAGGTCACAAAGAGATTGGAATAAAAACTCTTATGAGTGGGAACCACCTGCTCCTTTTCCTAGGAGAACTTGAATGGCATCAGCAAGATGACTGAAAAAGGAAGGTTCTGAGGAGAAATAAGTTTTGGAAAGGAGAAAACCCAGAAACAAAAGGCAGAAAACTTCTGTTAAAACTTGAAGAACAGTTGAAAAGTAGAGCAATCTGGACCTTACAGGACAAGTCTCCACTGTGTCACCAATAATTCTGGTGTTCGTCCAAACAAGATTAGGTAAAATTAAGATAGTGAAAGGAATGCCTTGAAGAAGAAAGGCAGTAAAACAATAGGTGAATCATGGAAAGTAACAAGAAGATAAGTAGGGATATAACTTAATCCATCTGTGATTCCAGGGAATCTGGTCAACCCTCAAAAATAAATCCTGAAGAAATATGCCTGACTGAAGCAAGCAGAAGCCCTAAGATTTGAGCCCCATAGGAGAAGGAGAGAATCTAAATGCCAAGAATACAAAAAGGGATCCACAGCATGTTGATCCAACAAATAAGAAAGATAGGGCATGCCAATACCAAACTGTTTAATCTTTGAGAAGGAACATTAATGTGATGAAAAGGATGAAAACACTTCAATAATCAGAAAGCTGACTTTCATCTAATAAAGGGGAGGAGAAATACACAGGCATACCTGACCAACAAGATATAAGAAGGGAATGGAAAATGAAATATCCTAAATATATGCAGATAGTGACAGACCATAAAAGGAAGATACAAAAGAACTCTAACTCTCTGCAAACCAAAACTTGAACTTCCTTAGCTCATACAGTTGATCCTCTATGGTGGGAATATCTTTGTCTGCTGCATAAAATCTCATATTAATATTAAAAACACAGAATTTGGAAATGAGAAATTTGTTAAACCAAAATTGTAGAAATAATCGAAAATAAATGCAAAATTAAAAAAAAAACTTGTGATAGTATATACTGACTGAAAAAATAGCAAAGTGCAATCAAATATTGTAGTCACACTTGGAAAAATTAAACACACATCTAAACTGTGTCATGCCAATCAAGAAGTGGGGACTAAGTGGTAATAGCAAAGGGAACTAGTTACACCATTATTATAGGCAGCACAATACTACTGGTGAATGGTAGTCTCATGATATGTACCTGTTCAGAAATGGTAAGAAACTGGTGTAGTATAAAAACTTGTACACTTACTACTGAAATTCTTTAAACAATTATTAGAAAGCAGTCAGCAATCAAAACCGCCTTAGGTGTAAAAGGAGATAAGTCCTCCTTGAACAATGCATTATCAAGATTATAAAAGTATGGCACAGCTAAGAATTGGTCAACATCTTGTGTTTTTTCTTCACACATGATGAAGTAACTGTTATTGTATGTTGTATATTTTATATACAATTTTTTGTATTGTATAGTTCAGTTAAATAATTATATTTTACAATCAAGATTATTCTTACAATTCTTAATCCTTTTAAGTCTTCAATATTTCACAAAAATTGTTTCTAGAGGTTTATGTATAAATATATAAAAAATTAAAGCCAACATACTTGGAAATTGATTCTCTTTTTGGAGATCTTGAACGTGAACGTCTTTTTGGTGTGCGAGATCTACGTTTTGGTGTCCTTGACCGTCTTGGAGAGCGAGACACTCTCCTTGACCTGGAAGATCTGATTGGAGTCCTTGATCTCCATGGTGACCTAGATCTTCTACGAGACAATGGGGAACGTGATCTTCTTCTACGTGGTGATGGTGACAATCTACGGCGACGACTTATGGATCGAGAACGAGAACGTCTTCGTTTTACTGGAGACACTGGAGACCTTCTTTTTGAACGGGATCGAGAACGAGATACTCTCCTTTTACTAGGTGACTTGGATCGCTTCCGAATACTAGGAGATCTAATAAATAATATATTTCATTAAAACAAATTTCATGTCATTCAATATGCAAATAAACTAAACTAGAAATATTTCACTACTAATGTCTCAATTAACCACTATGATAAATAATGATATTCTTAGTGCCAAAACATATTAAATCAACTATAATAAAGAAACTGATATGCAACTGGTTGAGAAAGGCTTTTAATTTTGTAACACAATGTGAAGATAAATATAATAAGAATTTTTTTTTTTTTTTAACTGGAAAGAAAAATTTGTACCGTGACTTTCTTGGACGCCTGGCCTTCTCTGGTGATTTTTCTTTTTTCTTCTTTTCTTCAGTTTCATGATCACTAATATAAAGATGTTTAAAAATAATGAAATGAATTGTTAAGGTAAATATTATGCATTATACTACAAGTTCATAATATTATTAATGAACATGAATGAAATATTGATGACTTGGTTGTTTGGTAATAAGATTAAGAATTGTTCTGGATATATTGTAAACCTGGTAAAAACTATTTTATGTCAAACACACTACTTATGTGTGTGATTACCAAAGTTATTAGTTTCATTTTTACTCTATTGTAGTCAAAATTAAGTCGAGAATGTTATTAAAAACAAACCTACCGAAGTTCTAAACACTCAATACGAAAGTCTTGAAAACTGTTGTTGCTTGTTTTTTCAAAGGACTTTAAACCAACTGTTACTTGCAGAGCTAATCTGATAATAAGGTAAAATCTCCAAATATATATATATACATAGACACGCAAGCACACACACACACACACACACACACATATATATAGGTACTGTTTTACTTTTATATGTTCAGAAATCACTTAAAATATCCAGATAAAGAAACTAAACTTTTTGCAAAAAATAAAATTTCTAATTTCATATACAATATAATGATATCTTTTCTAAAAGGTTTAACTCCCTTAACCCTACCTGTATAGGTGGGTAATAAAGTGGGCAATTCACAACATTTTGCAGGGACTGAGAGTTCTATTTAACATGTTATAATGGGTATACTGTGTCAGAGTTACCAACTATTCTTTTTACCCTACACTGTGAGTTAGTAACAATTTATGGAAGAGCAGAATAAATAGTAGCTGTAGTGTAGAGGAATATTAGCGTAGAATATTCAATTGGTATAGAGACACATTTTAAAGGTCTTGCAAGTGTCTTATGAAAATCTGAATTCAACTTTGATAATGAGGAACACATTTTTGAAAGTAAGTTTAGAGTATCAAGAAATTTTATTACAAATGTACAATACAGAAACACCACAGAAACTGAGCACAAACACACTTTCTTTGAATAAAAATTCCATTCACCCAAGCATTAAATTCACCTTTGAACATGAAAATAACAGACAGTTATCTTTTCTTAGTTTTGATATTATTAGATCAGACAAATAGTTCAAAACCAAAATTCACCAAAAATCACTCATGCTTCTACATCCTCTGGAATTCCACCCATGAATCTAAACAAAAAATTAATATACTAAAATACCTTACAACACAGCTTCACGACTTTGTTCGACTGATTATATAGATGAAAATATCAACTTCATAAAGGAATCTTTTATTCATGCCAACAAATTTTCACCAACTTTTGCCAAAAATTGTAATTAAACACAATTATTAAAACAAAATCTTCAAAGCTCAACTAAGAAACAAAATTGGCACAAATACATCAAAAATTACCAGGTCATCCTTTATGTCTGATTTTAAGTTAAAAAAAAACAACAAAGAACTTCAAATGCTTTTAATGTTATTTAATCAATACTCAATGTTCCACTATTATTTATTTCTTCCTGCCAATGATTAACAAGCTTCTGAAAGCAACTGCTATAAAATTCTTGGGGTTTGAAGGAAAAGAATGTAGAAAAGGTAGTTTTGACATCTTCATGCATTCCAAGCTCTTTTCAATCAAGATAGTTCTGCAAACTTCAGAACAGATGAAAATCGGATGGGGCAAGATCTGGAGAATAAGGACAATGTGGAAGTTTTTCTCAGTTTTCAATCTTTGCAGATGTCACACTTGCTGTATGGAGCCTTGCATTATCCTGGTGTAGCACAATACCTTTATGATTGATAAAAGCAGGCCTATTTTCTTTCAGTGCAAATAACTGTTACAACAGAAGTCTGATATGAACATTACATTTAGTGGCAGACACTCAAAGTGAATCACACCAGCAATATCCCATCAAATGCTTAACAAAATTTTCCTAGGGTGAAGGTCCATTTTGGGCTGTGCTTTAGCCAAGTTAGCTGCTCTGAGCCATTGTTTGTGGCACTTTACATTTCTATAAAATATCCATTTTTCATCTCCAGTAGCTAATCTCTACAAAAATGGTAGGTTACATTCTAAGGTTGCCTTCTATCAAATCACGGGGGACCCATTTTCCAACCTTCGACACCTTTTCAAACTGTTGCAGATGACAGTGAACTGTTTAATGGGTTAAATTAAACTTCTGTGCTAGTTCTTCAACTGTTACAGCACAACCTTCATCAAGTACAGCCAGCAGCAAGTCATTTAAACTCAACAGGATGACCTGAACATGGCACATCACTTAAGCTGTAGTCACCTGATCTGAACTTTTGAAACCACATTTGACATTTTCTTTCACTGAGAGACTACACACCATAAACACCTTGAATGTTCCATGTAGCTTCTAATGCACTATTGGCTTTTTTAAACTCATAAAGCATGATATGCCTAATGTGCTCCTCAGACACATCCATCCTCGTAAGAGTTTATATGATTAATGATATGAAAAATTGGAGTTGGGTTAGTTTATTTTATTTGTCTGAATATTTTTATTTACATCCTACTAAATATTTTAGTTATTAAATCCTTCTTCAAAGACAGAAATGATGATAAATTTTCTGTATTAAATTTTTGAACATGACTTATGGGATGACCTGATACATTGCAGTTTACAACTCAACACACACCACAGAAACTGACAATTTTAAAATAATATATTGCCTTATAAAACAGAAAACACATATAATATTAACATTTTGATACTAGAGTTATTTGTATACCATGACAGTGTATGCATGTGTATATATACACATATATAGTTTGTCATAAATAAAAACAAGATGAAACAAAAATAAAAAATTGCTGTAGCAATTGGAAGCACCTTTGGGGTACAAGCTACAAGCTGGGATATAAAATGTACTCCAAGTTTTGGTAGAGACTATAAACAAGCCTTTATTTGCAGTAAGGTGGTCATCTGCATAAAGTAGTGCCAATTTGTTTAATGACCTTATAAAGCCAACAGTTTATATATATGGACAGTATTCTTAAATCAGTGAAATCTTAGAATAATTTACACTATTCTTACAAAAGCTACTACCTCTCATCTTTAATCTTTTGTTTTTCTTCATCTGGCTTATCAATATCTTTTGTCTGATCCTCAGCAGGTTTCTTATCATCTGATAGTTCTTTTTCCTCAGGAACTTTATCTTTAATTCCAGGAAGTTCTGGACCTTCTTTACTTTCACTGGCAGTCTCTTTTGGAACTTTTTCTAAAACTTCATCTTTCTTGTCAGATTTTTTCTTATCTTTATCTTTAGTTTTCTCAGAATGGCCATCTTCTTTGCTTTTAGATGATTTGCTAGACTTGCCCTTGATAGGAGATCTTGAACGTGATCTTGAACCAGATTTGCTTCGATGTGACTTCTTTTTACTTTCTCTAATAAATATAATATTGTAGTTACAAAGTTTAATCACAGTTTGAAAAAAACAATGTATGCTAAAGTATTCAAATACACAAAAATTTTAGCATTCTCCAAGTGTACAAAATCTAACTCTCTAGCACAGATAGCCCTCGAGTAGCTTTGTATGAAATTTAAAACAAACAAACAAAAACTCTCTTCCCTCAGTTCTCACAAATTTGACAACAATATGAAAGTAAAAAAAACACACAACAAAACTATTATTTATATTTTATCAAGATGAACTTTCTTCAGCATTTTTGTAAGTATTATTAGCATACATAAAATAAAAATAACTTAATGTACTCAGTTGCAAATTTTGATTAGAATAAAGGTTCTTTATAAGAAATGTTATATATCATGATAAAATACTTCAATTAAGGTTTATACCTAAGAGTACTTTCAACACAAACACCAATAACACTACAATAATAGAATAAAAATCAATAAAATACTACTAATAATAATTCAGTTGTTTTCATCACAAAATACATCAAAGTGAAATTTTTTATAATAAAATGAGAAAAAGATATACAAAATGTACTTTTTGTTTAAGAACTAAAATAAATGTTTAAACTTTGTTGTAACTTTACAGACAATGTTCAAGATCTATTTCAACATTCCTGATGTAAAAATATTTGTTTACTGTTAAGCACAAAGCTTTCTCTCTATCACTAGTATCGAAACCTGATTTTTAGTATCAAGGGCCATCAGATCTTTTATTTGTTCTTTTGTAATTTCCAACTATTTTAATCTGTAATGCTCTTTCACAATGGAATAAAACAAACTATATAAAAGGGGTGTCAAATCTATGCATTTGGGTATGACATAGCTATTAAGTCTAAAGTAAATACAAATTCAAATTTATTTTATTTTACAAACTGTGCAAAATACCACATATATAATGGTAGTATTCTACATTTATAAACTGCTGTTCGACAACCTTTTCAAAATGACATGTTAATAAATTTATGTAAGTGTAAATGAATAAAATACATAACAACAACATGAAAGCAAAAGTGAAAACTGAATCAGCTGAATCAATAGAAAACAAGTGGCTCAGAAACCTAATTAAGCAACATCCCAACTCTCTTCCATAAAGTTGTTGTTATTTTGAATTAAGCACAAAGCTACAAAATGGGCTATCTGTGCTGTGCCCACCACGGGTATCGAAACCTGGATTTTAGCGTGTAAGTCCGTAGACATACCGCTGAGCCACTGGGGGGGCCTCTACCATAAAGAGCAATCAATACAAAAGTAAACGAAGAGAAAACAAAAAGATAACCACATGCATAATGGATTAAAGTATTCTAAATGACCCTGGGAACAAGGTGATGCAGAAGATGAAAAAAATGTGGAAGAAACTATTCCTTGTGTCTCTCCTCATTGGTACAAGGCATCAGAGGAAGGCAAAATGAATGAATGATGATGATGAAATCTATGAATATGTCTTAAATCAAATAATTAAATAAAAAACTTTAATAATAATCATTTATAAAAAAAGTGCTACTTACCTACTACGACTTCTGTCTCTACGACTACGTGGTGGAGTTGATTTTTTTCGAAGTCTATCTCTGTAGTAAAAATACAGAAATATTTAACATTACTTTAGTAGAAAAGCATCATCAGTAGTAAATTTATAACAAACTCCGTTATTTGTGTTTAACTTAAAACCAATTAAATTAATCTATTCTTTTAACTATCCAACTTAATTGAGGTCCTAATTCTAACAATATTTCTTTCATCAGAGCATAAATTTAGGAATTAAGTTTTAGACTACATAATTTTATAACTTTCTCAATGTATAAAATTATTAGGCCATCTGTTTCATGTATGGTGCGGACCTACAAAAGGGATATTTAAACAAGCCATTCCTTTTTTCAACATCTCTGTTCCATGTCACAAATTACACTGCACAACAAAGTTTTTGCTTCTTGAACACTGTTGGGTGTTCCTTATAGATTTTGGCTGCTGATCACAAAAATCACATCCAAATTTGTCCATCACGTACCGTTTCATCGAAATCTTCGGTTTCACCAGGACATTGCTACAATGGAAAAACAATATCAGGGCAACTTGCTGACTACTGTTGGACAATGCAACGTGATGCACCGGACATTGAATACAAACGAAAATCAGGAGCAAAACACTTTTAATTATGTTCAACTTAACAGCATATTAAAAACATAAATGCAATTAAATATGTTATTGCTGGTAAACAGTAAACTGTCTATTTCTCAAAGTTCCCACGCGATGAAGCAAAACCAAAACTATATTTGTGCATACCCACCAGGTGCCTGTCACAATCAGCAAAAACTTTTCAGGAAGCCAAACTTTTCCAAAAATTGTTGTGCAGTGTTATTATATTACCACATCCACCCTTTTAAGAATTGTGTATCAATGGACGTTTTTACAATGTAGAATTTCAAAGTATGACATTATCATTAACTTTATCAACACAATTCAAATTATTCTTAATACATTATCATAAGCAACAAAGAATTGATTGAAATTAAATAAATAAGAAAAGGACTATCGTTCTGATGGTCCTGTACAAAAAATATGTTTCTGTATCTCATATGTGTGTTTTAGTGTTTTTTAATTTTTGTATCATCATTTTATCTTGCACTTTTTACATTACAGTGAATTACACTGTGTATCAACATACTGTACTGCTATTGAAATAAAGTCTTGGATTTTGGTGAAAATTAAGTGCATTATAAATTACATAGACTTCATTAATTCAGACAAAGGCACAGAGAAAAACATTATAAACAGAAGCAATTAAATTTGTTAACTTTGATGAACGTCTATTAAAAACAACAACTTTAGTCTTGTTGTTGTTATTAAAATAAGATTTTTAATTCTAAAATTAAATTATGACTAGTATGTGAAAAGCAATTTTATAATTATGGTTAAATATGAAAAGCTATCATTTTGAAAGTTTCCAAATAATAAAAACAATTATTAAATAGATGCATTTTTCACAATTTATTCACATTATTTGTGACAGCCAAAAGCATTTTACATTGTACAGAAAAAAAAATCCTGTCATCAGCAGTGAACAATCTTTCCACATAAATGAATTCATAAGGTCAAATTTGCTACAAGAAACAAAATACTGTACATTTTTTTGCTCTATGATATCCAAAAACACATTAAGAATACTGAAATTATGTAATAGTCCATTACAGTATATTATGTTTTAATACAAAATTCTAAACAATATTTTCAAGGTATTATAAAATGCATACTCAGAATAATACCAAAAATGTGTTTATACAATACAAATCGTGAATATACAGCCAACAAATTCATAAATGACTAAAAACACATCTGTGCTGAATCAGTTTTATTTACTTTTGATTACTTTTCTGTAGTTGTCTTAAGATTTGACTAAATGTTTGTATTTCTTTACAAAATTAAGGAACATTCATTGATGGTGTATGACAATAGCTTGAATTACTGTTGTAATGTTAAGGATAGCCCTTCTGTACTAGGTACCACTTTAAACCCCTTTCTGTGTATTCACTGTGTTACAAGAAAGTAAAAAAGTAATTTTTACCTGCTCCGACTGCGGGTTCTCCTACGGATACGTGGGCTTGGAGACTTCTTCCTTTTATCTCTTCAAAAAAGATAATATTTATATTTTTATTATGAAAAAAAAATATTAGTAGATTTTGGATGAAATTTTATTTCTTAAAAACACTGAAGCAATACAAATTATATGGCTTATCTAGTCAAAATAATTGCTGCAAAAACTAGTTAAGAATGAGTTTCACTTGAAAGTATGAAGAAAAAATCACAAAGATTATTATCCGTAAATGTTTACCACTGTAAACTTTTATTTTTTGAAATATTTTTCTAAAAGAGAAAAGTAAAACTTTTAAAATAATGTTTATAATTTGAGTGAAATATGAAGGAACTAAAACCAGTGACATTTCATTTTCAGGTATACTTTGGTTTGAGTAAACACAAAATAACCTTGATCTTGATCGAGAATGATGATCTTTTGATCTGACTGGAGACCTTCGACTTCGCGAGCGTGAACGATGACGTGATTCTCGCCTTGATTTAGATATTGATCTTCTTTCTTTGGAATGCCTCCTGGACCGTGATCTGGATCGTGAGTGACGGGACCTGGAGCAAGACCTTGATCGGCTTTTGCTCTTTTCTTTTTCAGCTAATTCTGTAAGATAAAAAAAAAGAGAGAAACAAATTCTTTACAAGGACAAAATACAAAAAACATAACATTTCAAACTACTTTTCATCACTTTTAAATGAGGAAAGCATACTTTGAACCTTTATAAGGAACATTTAAGAAATGTAATGTTCCATGCTGAGTTTTAACTCTCATTTTATGTACTTCAAAAATATTTTAAAACACCGACTTGCTATCCTTCACTGTATGTAACATTTATAACAACAAGAAAAGATTCATCATATTAATAATTTATTTTTGTAACAATCTTTATTGCAGCTGATTTAAGGCTTGACTGAATCTTTAAATTTCTTCTCAAAGTTAAGGAATGCTCATTGATGTTATACATGATGTATTTTGAATCACTACTGTAATGTTAAGGTTAACCCTTTTATACTGGGTACCCCTTTAAAACACTTTTTTTGTTCACATTTTATATTTAATTACACACCTTTGTTATCAACATACATGAATCAAATTAACATAATAATGTATTATGATTTGAAGTTTTATATAACCTAAGTTTTAAGTCTTTTATTTCAAAATAACCTTTTAAAAATTACTTAAAAACTTCAAAGCTATTGTAACGTGACCCACAAACTATAAAGTTTTTTACATTGTCCTCCTGTATTGTCAATTACATAATGCCAGTTGTGTAGAAGCATGTCTAAACAATAAGACACTTACTTAATCTACTGACTTGCACCTTTCAAGACTCTTTGGATGAATGCAATTGAAACAAGTAACAAATTTTGTCAACCCTCAATTTGTACCAAGCCCAGCTTCAAGACATTTGTCAGAGCTTCAAAGCTCACTGGTACAGGTTACATACACACATATATAACTATTTTAGAAAAGCTTATTTTGTACTATAATTCAACAATGGTTATTTTGAAATTGCATGGAGCTTTTGTCAAGGGGTACCTGTTGTATTGTTGGCTGTTTGACTGATTATGGTGCTTACAGATGTTTCTTACTTAAATATGTTATAGTTAGAGATACAGTTAACCTATATTTAGGTTTTATATTTAAACTTTTCATAATTATGTATTAATTAGTTTTTCAAAGTTATAACTAAAAGGTCTAAGTATTTTATAAATATACATCATATTTTGTATCTGTTCTCAAGGCTAATGATATTATGCAGTGCATGAAAACTCTGCAGAAAGGTTGTGCATCTCTGCAAGATATATTGTATTATGCCCATAGGACACTGTTTGTGTCAAAATCAATAGTAAATGGTAAAAACAAAAAGGGAAAATAAAACATTAAAAATTAACTACTTATGAAAAGCAAAATAACCAAAAGAAGTTATTATAAAGCTATTCTACCAAACATTAATGAGTGCAAATTTTTTCTACTCCTTAATTTTAATCATTTCACTGCACTACATATTGATGATAATAGCTAGAGTTAGTGGTACGGAAGAGAAAGTGAAAAATAATATATAAACATTCACCTTAAAAAAAACTTTCGATACTCATTTAGGGCATTCCACAGGCTACACAAATGAAATATGAAACTCCAAGATGAATAAAAGTATTCTTATACTTTAAATGAAAAACACCTTGTACTTGATTTATTAAGAGTTTGAGTGAAAGAAACTACAATAAATAACATGTTTTTAGAACAAACACTAAATCATTCTTTTATGTACAAGATACTTATGATCAATAACAAAACCTTATCAGTTTTTGAGGATGGGTTAAAAACCTCACATTTTTCATACACATTGTTGTACGAGTGAAATTCCACATACATCATTTCATAATTTGCATGAGCCCATTGCAATAGGGTTTAGGTAGTTTACATACTGTTTACAGATTATTTAACACCTAGAGGGATTAAAATGTGGGGTCATGTCTATGCAAGATAATCAATTTGTTTAAGAGCAAAGTTAGCTATCTGCTAGGTCCACTGGAAGAACTTAAATTTTTGTGGGACTTGAAAGCATAATTGCCTATTTCAAATGTTTAAAAAAATCACTTGATCTTGCATCATACTTGTGTTCTCAACCTTCTTCAAAATTTTTTTTGTTTTCCATATTCACAAAACAAATTACAAACAACTGTATTTCTCTATTGAAACCAAGTGTGTCTTTCAGTTTATTATGGAAACAAATGTAATATACTCAAAAACATTTTTGAGTTATTTACTATGATTTATGATAAAGGTAACAAAGAATTGTCAAAATGAAATCTAAGCATTGCATTTAGGAACATTCTGAACACACATGATCAGGTATCACCCAAAAGGTTGAAGTTCATGTCATATATGAAGTTAAAAACTCTCTCTGACCTTGGAAAAATTAAAAAACAAAGAACCCAACAATCTCAAACTACAAGGTTCATCCTCAACTTCACAGATTTCCTGCATCTTAATTTCAACTACCCACAAATAAGTTTAACTAGCCAAAAAACTGTTTATGTACATCTGTAGTGGGTACATTTACTTTAGTTTCATCACAATTTCAATGATTATGTTTATGTCATTAAGGCTACACCTACAAAGACAGTGAAGTTGTTAGAGAAAAGACACAATCAGACACAGCAGAAGTTTCAATAATTCCAATCTTGTTATAAGGTCAGTGTTATATTTAATAAACAGAAAATTCAGAATACACTTCAAAATGTAGAAATATCTAAGAATATGTGTGTTTCAGTCAACAGGCCTAAGTTAATTGTTTCTTGGACATGTGCTTAGTATGTGACTACTCTCCACCAATAATACTGTACCACCTGTACTCACACAACTTACTCCCTCTGATATTGCCACTCAATTTTTCATTCTTGAGAAGTGACAGACTCTAAATAATAATAATAATAAAAAAAGCACACTTCGGACACTTCTTCTCCATTGAAAAAGTTAACTTCTGATATGGTCTTAGTTCCTTTCACACATATCTAAAATCCCATGTCACAAAAGTGGAGAGGGCACTGTAGGCATGCAACACTGAAACTAGGTAGAAAGTGACAATTTAGAATGAATAGGTGTGACCAAGATAAAACCAAAGTACACCTATAAGGTCCTACACTATATTTGGAACAGGTATGCTCTTTCCCTTGAAGCAGGAAATGAATCTGATAGGGACAGAAAAAAAGGATATGCATAAGTGCAATTTTTTTTCAGACAGGTACAATCCAGAGTAAAATATAAACTGAAAGGAATTATGTAAATACCCAACTTCAACCTGACAGACAAGGTTCCATAATTCATTCTCTGAATTAGGGGTTGAGGACCAAAATGGATAAAAATAAAGAGTATAATATATACATATTGGCTATGGTATGTGGACAATGTTACATAAACTCATCAACCACAATCATACATAAACAGCGTGTCATATGTTAAGCATTCAGAATTACAAAGAGGAACTCAATCTGCTGAAAATGGACAAACTCCAAAACCACCATAGGAACATGAAGTACAACAAACCAAATCCAGCATTATGGGATCATAGTATTGTCTCAACTCAATTGTGAAAACAGGGCAATACCTAACAATTATTACATACATAAACCACAACTCACCCAATGGTAAAAGCAAGGATGAGACATCGTGCAACCAGAATTACAAGGAGGACATGGAACACTCACTCAACTAGAGGAACAGTGTGTGTATGTCCCCATTGCCAGAATTACTAGGCAGATGAAGTCCCCAAAACACTACAGCAGGAGATGCAATGGGAATTAATGATAAAAGGGCCCTCTAGTGCACACAACTGTAAAAACTGGAGATATCATTCCAAAACCAGTATTACAAGAAGGATCCCATACAGATTAATCTTGCTGCAGCTAACAGTTATCCACTTGGGAAGAAGTATCCTGGAGAATTGAAAAGACAGAAACCATCTCTTCCCTCTTCTGACTAAGTAGAAAAACCATGTTTACATATGTAAATTTAAATTCAACAATGCTCTAAAAAGGAACCCTCCATAGTCTCCACCCCAGCAATGATGTGGTAAGGATTCCCTTGTTCTATGAAAGAAAAAAAAGAAAAGAAATAAACTTGGTGGGGAATAGATGAGGTTGTACTAGTAAAAGACAGAGCAATGGGAACCACTATTGTGACAGCAAATATGGAGCCATCAGTGGGACTAAACACTGAGTGCTTTGGATTAGGGATAGAACTATGAAGAGACGTCAAACAGGAAAGTAAGCATAGATCTGAAGACCCTTTCAATCTTGACTGAATGCACATCCACCCTAGAGTTAGCAAATGTGGAATGGGAGATCAAAAAGAAAGAAAATTTGGTGTACCAGTGAGTGGCAAAGCCATATATCAAGTGTTTCCAGCTGGAAATACACTCACCAAAAAATCTGTGGATCAAGAGACCACTTCATGAGTAAAATCTTATCGGGATTAGAAAAATTAAGCTGCAGTTAGATTCAGGGTGCCAAGAACATGACCAGCTAATACCATAATGTGGTGAGTAAGGGCCTATAAAAGATCCATAATTTGAAAGTACAGAGACATAAAATTGGTATATTTTTGCTTGGTAATATAAATGACCATTGTAAAATTGTCAAAGTGTAGCAATAATCACCCTCCCTATAGGAGAGAAAGTGGGACAGAGCTTGACAAATCATCAAAAGCTTAAGAATGGTGGCACGGAGAGAAGACTTCTTGATTGAATAGAAAATGTAAATCAACTAGTAGTCTATATAAGGACCCCAACAATAAAGATGTGTCTGTGAACAGATATAAATCCACACAAGGCAAAGGAACAGCATCACCACTGTTGTCGTGTCTAACCACCAAACCATGTTGGTTCTTACCTGAAAATGAAGGATGTCCCAGTTAAAATACGTAGAAGTTTCAAAGGCATAGGAGTGTCAACTGAAGTGAATACACAAGTTTGATCCAGGGAAATGAGATCTACAAATAATCCCACATTCCAAAAGAAAATGGACCTCTCAAGCTGTTAGAAAATGTAAGATAAGGGCCTTGTGAATCACACTGTCCATATTCCAAAGATAAAGAGGAAAAAGGGGTGTGAAGAAACCCCCAAAATAAATGGGTAATTAAGTGGAAGTAAGAATGGACTTCCCATCTTTCATCAGGAGTCCCACCTGTGCTGCTTCTTGTAGGAGCAGAAAAGTATGGTCTCTATACTGCGAATGGAAAGAAATGAGCCATAGACAGTCATCCATGCAAAGTTGAGTGCAAAACACATTGAATGAAGATGATGGGCAAGAGCTCACATTACCTGACAAATCACATAAAAAGCTGAAATTGGTCCAAACAGTAGGGCCCTGAACTGGAATACTCAACTTCAAGCAATAAATAACTATTAACCCCAAATTACAATGGGAAGATTTTTCTTATATCAAGAACATAAGAATAGGAGCCAAAGCAAAGCTCAGTCCAATGGACATGAAGAAACAAATATATCAGAAATGTAGCAAAGTAAAAATATAAAAGTCCAACACTGATAAAAAAAAATATCCAAACAGGAAAACAGATGTTACAAGTAGTAATGACATGCAATGTATAAACGTTACAAACACACCTAGTTAAAGTACTTATTTATATTAAAATTACAAACACTCAAAATTTACTGAGACTTGAAAACCAAAGTAATAAAATATATCTCTAACTTTACTTCACCTAAATTAACTTCAATGATATAGAACATATGAATTTCTAACTTACCAAAGTTAAGTGTGGATGATGAGAAATGTGTGTGTAAAAAAGGACCAACCAGCACAAAGGGCATTTGAGCCACACCTATCATGGGCATATCAATCACGTGCTAGCCCTGCATGGCCAAGCTCATAAGGCGTGCAACTCATAATCCGAGGGTCACGGTTTGCACCCGCCAAATATGCTCACCCTCCCAGCCGTGGGGGCATTATAGTGTGACGGTCAATCCCACTATTCATTGATAAAAGAGTAGCCCAAGAGTTAGCGGTGGGTGATGATGACTAGCTGCCTTCCCTCTAGTCTTACACTGCTAAATTAAGAACGGCTAGAACAGATAGCCCTCGAGTAGCTTTGTGCAAAATTCCAAAAACAAAAAATCAGTCACGTGTGAAGTGCACAAATAAAAAAAACTCATTATAGAACTACGGCAAAAAAAACAAAAACAAGTGAAATCATCCATATCTTAAGCATATAGCAAAACCAGAATATGTGTCAATTGATAACTTAATTAACTGGCTGTGAAAAAATATTGTAGGGGGAAACTACTTAAGAGGCACTGTGTGAGTGTAACATACCAAACTAACAAGATGCTGGTAGGGGGATGAGTCCAACTAGTCTTCTTGATTGTGTTCTCCTCAAAAACATTGTCAAGTTGAAAAGAAAAAATCATTGGCCAAATGTATGAACCTCACTCTCTGCATAAATCTTCCATCAAATAATGCCCTTAAAGTTATAATGAAAATAGCAACTCTATGTAATACCATAATATTCAACTTTCTCTATTCTTAAGAATGTTGTGTATATCAGCTCCAATTGCATCTCTGCTATAATATTTAAGACACAAAAACATTATTGAAGGAATGCTAATAAGTCCTACACTTTCATCTGTTACGTGTCCACTTAATATGCGAATGTTCAAAGAATATGCTTTGAAACCTTTAACTGTAAAACCAAGTTTTTTATAAGTTTGTTGATGACACCCATGTATTTCTTCCTTACCTTAAATTACTTCCATAATATATTAATTTTTAGAAATACATTTACTATAGAAGAATATATGATAGTCAAATTTTATTCTGGATATTCACATAATCAAAACACACAAATCCTACAAGTAAAAAAATATACCAAAAGAAGCAGCATGGTAATAGATAGAATTAATTTATTTTTTAATAATTCAAGTACTTTACTACAAAATTTGAATATAAAACTGTTGCAAAACAAATACAACATACAGAGATTTATTGAGACAAAAAGCTTTGAAATACAGAGTAAATTTTTGAAGCTAATGTCTCTCATCTAACAAACATTTCAGCTATTAATACTTTCAGTGAATACAGCTAATAAAGAAAACAGCAAACAAACTTGCAAAATCACTTATTACAAGTTTCCCTTTCTTTTTAAACATGAGTATAAAGTTGGTTTTAAGCCACAACTAATAAACAAAAATTGTTAACAAAAAATATTTGCATACTAAAGAAAGGATTTATTTATCTTGCAGATAAAGCAACTACTATGTTAATAAAATTTAACTGGCAATACAAACATATGGAAATGAATATGATGCATGATTAAGATTACACTTAAAAAGTTGAAAATATCTTATTCTTGGGAATGCTAGAAGGAGTCAAATTTATTTCAACTTGAAAACAACTGGTTATAATAATAGAAGCTTTTATAATCAGAAAACTCAACACTGTACCAAATAAAGGCCTTAAAAAAAAGTTGGGAAAAACTATGAAACCAGTTTTGAATCATTTAGTATCAAGATGAATGAAATAAAATAAAGAAACATTTTCAGTAACAGCCTGAAAAATTCCAGATAAGTAAATGAGTGGAAGTTTTATAATTTTTCAAAATGGTTTCACATGAAAATAAAACAATTGACTGAGATATGAAATATTGAAATTTGTTTAGAACCTATTAATAAAGACATTTTTATGTAGCTAATAAAAATAAAAACTCATTTTAATACTGATCTCCATTCCACCATTTTACTATGTAAGCTTAAGGCTAGGCCTACCATCATGGACAAGACACACAAATAGATCTATTAGTTGCAACTTCCAGCATTGTGATCAGTTGTTCATAGGTTGGAAATCCACTTACATAGTTGTTAAATGTCAAATTCAACATACAGCACATAATATTAATTATATTTTCACTTTGTAATAATACTAATTATGTTATACAAATACATTGCATGCACATTGAAGACTATCTTGGCTACAACACAGAATCTGAAACTAATGCATGTTCAGAACTGTTGATTTTTACTGATTCAAATGAGAAATTATAGAGTAAACTTTCCTTGCATAGAGATCATTGGTTGAACGATGTTGATCAATCAAGCAGAGATATCAGAACAAATTGATTTGAACATAATTGTCACATTTTCAGTGATTTGTTTTGCCTAAAAACTTTTCAACAAAATAAAGTTGCAGATCAGGAAATACTTTTCCAGCTATGTGAGATAACTAGAAATGCAGTGTTACTTTCTTATTTGGCTTTAGCAAACATATTGTACTTGATATATATATAACAATAACACATTTAACAAAAAACAACTTTAGCAGCTGCAACAAAATGGTAATTGTTAAGTAACAGCTTAATTTGTGTCTCTCTCTCTATACATAATATATACACTGCTGGCCAAAATCTTAAGGCCAATGAACATAAAGAAAAAATATGTATTTTGCATTATTAGACTCAACCACTTATTTGAGTAGAGCTTCAAAAGATGAAAATGAGAAAAAGGAAAATAAAAATAAAAAACCTTTTTAGCATTTAATGGGGAAAATGTGAACACCACAAAATTAGCCTAAATACTAGCTTTTTAAAAGTTTAAGACCATTACAAAAGAAAGTCCTAAGCAGGGTAGAAAATGTCCAACAAGGCATCTCAGTAGTGAGTTGCATGACCGTCATTGCGAATAACTGCAAACCTTTGTTTTGGCATGGTCAATATAAGTGTTTGCAGAAGGCTGGCAGGAATGTTATTTCAAGTGGTAAAGATGGCTTCACGAAGATCATGCACTATTTGGAATTGACATCCATTTCTATAGACTTCCCTTGCCATCCACCCCCAAACATTTTCAATGTTTCAGGCAAACACACTGGGCGGTCCAAAAAAATCATGTTATTCCCTATGAAAAAAGTCCTTTGTCCTGCGGGCATTATGGATTGCAGTATTGTCCTGCTGAAAGATCCAGTCATTTCCACACAAACGAGGGCCTTCAGTCAATAAGAATGCTCTCTCCAGCTTGCCAATGTAGCCAGCTGCTGTTTGATGCCCCTATGTAACCTGAAGCTCCATTGTTTCATGGAAGGAGAAAGCACCCCAGATCATGATGGAACCTCCTCCACTGTGTCGTGTAGAAAATGACTCCAGTGGGATACCCTTATCATGTCAATAATGTTGGAATCCACCTGGACCACCCGGGTTAAACTTTTTCTCATCAGAAAACAAAACCTTCGTCCACTTGTCTTCGTCCCATATTTGGTGCTTCTTAGTAAAGTTTAACCAAGGTGTTTTGTGGTGTGAAAGGAGTCATGGGCTTTGAAAACGTTTGTGGTTTTTAAAATCTTTCTCTAAAAGATGCTGCTTTATTGTTCTTGAGCTGCATTCTGCGTTCGTAAAAGCCTTAATATGGTTCGACGATCGGCTGCTATCTTGCCAGACAACACGTTGAATCCTCCTGCTCAACACTATTGAAATTTTCTTGGGCCGACCACTTGAAATTCTCGTTCCACATCCCTCAGGGTCTTTTAAGAAATTTGCAACATGAGTTTTACTATGCCCAATCTCACCAGCGATGGCATGTTGAGAGAGACCTTGCTTTTGCAGCTCGTCAAGTTTGTCACATTCAAACTCTGTCAACTTTTTAACCTTTGCCATGTTTTTACCCAATGTAACACAGGAGATGTCAGTGGAAGATGTTGACAACACTAATGCTTGAACAAAAATGAGTAAATTTCCTTATATGTTCACCGATTGATGCTTCATTTCAGTATGATCTTAAACTTTTGACCAGCTAATACTTAGGTTAATTTCATAGTGTTCACATTTTCCCCATTAAATGCTAAAAGTTTTTTTATTTATTTTTGTTTTCCCTTTCATCTTTCAAAGCTCTACTCATATAAGTGGTTGAGTCTAACAATGCAAAATGCATATTTTTTCTTTATGTTCATTGGCCTTAAGATTTTGACCAGCAGTGTATATAAACAATGTATTTACATAAATGCATAAAATAGTAGTTCAATAAAATTTTGAACGCAAGTCCACAAATGCAATGACATGGTCTTTGATCCCAAACCAGTCATTAAAGGGTTAATCTTGCAAAACTTGAGTTCGAGCCAAACAGGTATATGCATAGTAATACTAAAAATTCTAACTTGGTGATTTGAAAAAAATACCATATATTTGGATTGTATACATTTTTTTGTTAATTTTAAAGTTATGTATTTGTTTTCATTTAGTCTTTTATTATTATTGTTGGCTGCTAAAGTTGTTCAATGTTAAATGTATTGTGCTCATAATTTGTCTTTGATTATTTTTTACTTTCACTCTGTGCATCTTTATGCCTATTATGTCAATTCTGATCTACAAGTAAGAGTATCTCAAGTATAACATCATGAGTGTTTCTTAACTTTATACAAATATTATAACAGCTTGATGACCTATCAGTACTGCAGAAAAAAGCCTGTTACAAAACAGTTAACATGGAGAGAAACTCTTCACATTATATAAAGCATATTCCAACTTAGTTATAACAATAAAAATTATTTTTTTATGATACAAATTAAAATCCTGAAAATTTAGATCAATTACTTCAGTTAACAACCTGCACATAAGTATACTGTTTCTTTTATCACATGTAAATAAACCAAACCTACACTGTATGTTGGTTTACTGATACAATGCCTAATAACTTCTTCACAATGAGTTCACTTACATACTTGTACACATTACTTATTTGCACTAAGACTTTTGATACAGCATGTGTATATTCACAAAATTTGGTAGACTTTTAGTAAAGACTACAGGTATTTTGTATACAAAAGATCAGAGATTTTAATGAAATATTTTTACTAAAGATTTATTTCGGTAAATACCTAGTCTGTTTCATTACTAATTTGAGTGCATAGTGATTTCATGTTATGATTAAAAAAATATTCTTCATCTCAAAAATTATTTACGTAACCTACAAAACCTTCTAAATCTCTATTTAGATATGTTTTTTGGTACTTACTTTTAAATTAAGAAATTAACTCATATATAACATTAAAGTTTGAATTATGTTCTACAATTTGATACCAAACTTAATTACACAAATGAATTAAATCGTAGTTCAATAAAAATATGAACGCAAGTCAACAAATTTGATGGCATGGCCTTTGATCCCTGACCAATCATGAAAGGGTTTATGTTACATAACTTGAGCAAGAGCCAAACAGGTATATGCAAATAAATACTAAAAATTCTAATTTGATGATTTAAAAAGAAACCATAGATTTTCAACTGAAAAGTGTTTTTTTGTTAATTTTAAAGCTTTGTACTTGTTTTCATTTAATCTTTCACTATTATAGTTGATACTTCTTGACCTGTCTCAAAAGGGTTAATCAAAGCTAATATCTGTACATGATATCCATCTTACCAGGTTCAATTGCAGCTGTTATTAGTGACTGTGCTTCTCTTACTCTTTTCATTGCTTCCTCAATTTCCCTTTGTGCAGCTTCTGAACTCTTAGCTTGAGGCTTCACAATTGCATTGTTTGAATGATTGATTCTAAAAAATGAAAATACTGATCATGTTATTAATAATCTTTGTATAATTGTTTTAACAAAATAAATTATTTTATAATTTAAATTATTCTAATGTTTTTATAACTTATCTAACATGAAATATAGTCTGTGTAACCCTTTATTATATGAACACAAACTTGCCTAATGCCAACAAATTTAATAATGCTGATTAAGAACACTACAGAAAAGGCAAAAATTAAATGTCATAAGTGAGTCTCCATGTGTATCAAAAACTAAAAGGTTACGTAACACAATATGTTGCGTAAATCATAGAATTATATCTCCTATGTGTACATAATAGCACTATATTACTGAAGATGGTCTTGCATTCTTGAGAATAAAGTAAATGATGAATTTGACCAAGAAAAACTTTTGCTCTCTCAGTTTTCATAATATTTTGATGAGAAACAACTCAGAGTATACAAAAGTAATCTTCTATTTACCTGAAAATGCATTTCAAATAAATACTCACTTCTCTGCACCACAAACAGCTGTTACTTTGTATGCAATGCTGTTTATTTTCCTGTGTACTACAGACCTTGAATGATGCTCCCACCCTTAGAAGTGTCAATATGAATTGTGCAGCTCATGATAAGACAAACAAAAATGAAGTGAGAGGAATGGTTAGGAAATAGTACTTGATGAGAGACTGCATTCATCTCGAGAATGAAATCCTCTTATTGTAAGAAGAATCTTTTGATGGGTGCTTATGTTTCATTAAAGCTTGGCAGCATGGAGATTGCTCAACAATTCATTATTGCATAGGAGGACAGCTGAACACAAGTGTGAAGTGTGGCTATGGCAGCAAGTTATGTCATTCTGCACTGGGGAAATAATTATGTAAGGTTCTCAGGTGTAGGTAGTAGCACCTAAGATCTTGTCCTGAGATCAATCTCTATAGATCTAACCAATAGGAATGGCTTAGTTCATAATGTGGTTGGGATATCCTGAACTATATCATCACATAAATCCCAGATGTTGTAAAGGGATCAAACATCAAGAACTGATCTTTTCCATAACACAGATATTGAAAAGTCATGGTCATAAAATTGGTTGGTGTCAAACAGAAAGCCAACACAAAATGACATGTGTGCCATTCTCACTGTGGAGAGCTCCACACATGTGCAAATTTGGGAGAGAGATTTTAAAAGAGAACTGATCAAGCCACTACAAAGGAGGTTACTCTTGAAGAAGTAGGCAAGTCATGACAGAGGAAAAAGTTGAGACAAGTTATCCATTGAGTAATGGGATAATAGAACTAAAAAATGCAACCTCTAAGGAAGACTCACTGGACCCAATAGAAAAGGAAAGGGCTGTACCCAACTTGAAAGGTAATAACAGGAGGACAAGGAACAGAGAATAGAGTGATACTCCATGAGGCCATTTATGATGAGACAAACAGAAGTACCATCTCATTTGAAAAGCAAAAAAACTAAAGTGAGAAAAGATGATTACTGAAGGGCTGCATCAGTTAAAGATGCCAATGCATAACAAATACTTCCAAAAACATATCACAAAGAAAAGATGCTGGAGAGGAATTTGGGAAAATGAGGTTCAGAAAGAAAAGTAATCTGACAAAGTACATTCCCTGAAACAAAAGGTCAATGAAACTGAAAAAATGAAAGAAAAGTAACAAGAAGATGGAAAACAGCTATAAGTAAATTGCTTCAGTTAGGCCAATAGGGTTGTGATCAAAAACCTTCAAATGAATGTGAAGAATGAAAATGAACAAAAAAGTCAAGTGAGAAGTGAAGTCAAGGAGATGGAGAGAGAAAAAATACCACTATAATGAAAGAAAAGATTCAGGAGAATGAGGCTCAAGCAACATGAGGATTTGATATCGAACAAAAATTTATTGAAGAAACAGAAAACAAGACACATACCTCTGGAATCCAAGCAGTGAAGGACAAAAGTAGAACTTCCTGATCTACATTGAAATAAGTGAATGAGCAACGATAGGGCAGGTAATAGAAATGAGAGGTTGAAAAATCACAATACAAGATTAGTACAAAACTAACTACATGGTACACAATAGTGGTAATATCATTTGCTGTCAGTGGTTCCAGCTGCCATGAAAGTATTGGATAACTCTAGGGTAGGAGCATTAAAAACAAGAATATGACTGCACAATCAATCTAATTTGTGAAATTAATGTTTCAGTGGTTCAGTTTACTAAAATACTTAATTTTCTTTATCAGCCAGGTATGGCAATGGTGGATAGGCCTTATTATGACACAGTACTGAACAAAATATGTATTGGAATAAATAATGGAACACATGTTCAAAAATACAGAGTTGATTAAAATAAAAGAAAAGATAATTTAGAAAGTTCTAAAGAAACATTTCACATTTAGTATTGTTCTTTCATATAATCAAGCAAATTAAGGAAAACCAGACAACATATAATAACTAAAGGTTAAAAAAATAAGCACAAAAATGCAGGTAAATCTATACATCAACAAGCGCCAAGAAAAGAAATAAGCCTGTGTTAAGGTGCTAGTACTCATGGTTTAATAATGATGAAAACATAGGCTGATACAATACACATTGATGTGTGTAGAGGTAAGAGCTTTGTTTCAGGCTTGTGGCATGTACAGAAAATTACATGGCAGTGTGCACTAAGTATTAACTCTTATTGTTGCACAAAAGTAAATAGCATTTCTGAAATAAATACATCTACAGAGGAATGAAGTATGTTTCTTGACAATTTATTATGCCTTTGAGCTTCTCAATTTGTTTTCATATTTTATAGCTCAACTTCTATGACTACTATATTCTAAGTCTTACACAGAAAGAAGAATGCGTTTCTGCATCACACAGCTTCCATATATATTTCACAACAAAGTCTAAATCTATTTATATGTCTTGTCACTTCCTGTTCTACCTGTTCTTAATACTTCATTGATTTATTTCATATTCAACTAACTGTCTGTCACAATTCACAAATGATCTCAGCGTTTTCACATTATGAAATTTTAGTGGGGAAAGCAAGAGAAAGCAAACACAGAGCATTATAGTAACAGGCTGAATAACATTTCAGCAGTTAATCAATCATTGTGTAACACAAAGCAATAGCAGTTGCAAAACAAAGCATCATAACCCTGAGTGAGTTTCCAAGTTTCCCATGACATGATGCAAAAAATGACTTACAGAATCAGAAAGAGTAGAAATCTACAGAAATGGACAATTTTCTCATAACTATAGCAAGTCAAAGTTTGAAATCCTTTAATAAACAGATTTTGTGTTTTAAAAATTTCTCTAACATCCAACATCACTGCTATTAAATATCATTATATGCAAAACTTCACCTATTTGTACAATACTACTTACTTTAATGGTCTGCCACCAAAAATTACTCCATTATATTGGAGAGCATTAGCCACAGAAGCCTGCTCAGTGAATTCCACAAAAGCAAATCGAGTGGGCTGTGTCTCATCTCCTGCCATGCGTACATACTTCACCTCTCCTATTTGATTGAAGAACTTCAACAGTTGCTCAGCTGTCAGCTATACAGAAAGGTACCACTTCAATAAAATTTAGATTTATACTAAAAATATTCACTTATCATAACATATTCCAAAGGTACTGTGGTAACTCACACTTTAAAAAACCCATACAACATAGACAAGTATTAAAAAAAGTTTTCCATAACATAGCTCATGCAACATTTAATATGTGAATCGTTTTTTTTTAATAAAATAAATATTCTTTATGGTGTATTGGCATTAGAAATGTCCTTAAAAGTTTTTATTACTGTCAGAATAATATCCAATTTTAAACACAAACAAGGTTTAACTTCTCCCTTACAGTGGAATCTAAATTGCCACAATAAACAGTGCGACGAATCTCTTCAATTTTTGTGGGGTCCATGTTTGCTGGAAGAGGGGGATACTGTGGAAGACCCAATGCTGTAAGACGTGGATCAACAGTGGTTATTACCTGGGTACCACCCACTCCTGTAACCTGAAATTAAAAAAATAATAATAATTAATTTTCTGGAAATAATAATTAAACCTGTTTCTGTTATCTAACTTCTTAATTAATATGTTCTATTTTATTAGAGATCAATAAATACAAACCCATTTATGAAATTCACAGATTTTTAAACCTTTAAAGGAGAAAGTTTTTATACAAAATTATATTGCTTTAATAAAAGATTAAAATTATAACAATTAAACTTCTTTTCGTTGCTTAACTTCTTAAGGATTTCAAAGTTCCATGATTAGATAGTATTGCATGCAATATAATCTACAAAAATTAATAATTGCAACAGCTTAAAAACAATAACACATACTTTTTGTTAAATGTGTCTGGTTACAGTTAATTCCTTTACCTAAATCAGTTATATTTTTCTCAAGAAATGTTCATAACATACATCAAAAATATGTCCCTAGGGGTGTGAACAGAGAGAGAGAGAGAGAGAGAAAAAAAAATCAGATTATGCTGCCCATGGTAACAAGTGGAAGATATAATCGACAGAACAAGAGTTATAATAAACGGTACTAGCAGACATACAATTTTTGTGGTACATGTAGGGGCTAATGATTTGAGGAAAGGTAGATCAGAAGAGTTAACTAATAAGTGCAAAGAGTTGATAAATTAATTAAAAAAAGAAGGTCTGTAACTTAATATTATCAGGAAAGCACGTAGGTTAAAGTTTGCCCATGAAGAAGAAAGGTCCATCTTTCTAAAGCACTTTATGTTATTATGTAAGGATGAGCAGACTGGCTGGTTCAACTTATGGGATCAGTTGTGGAATAAAAGGGGTTTTTGGAATGGATGGTTTACATTTAAATAAGATAGGGGTCATTTGACAATTACAAAGTAGAAACATAACACAATGTAAAATAAAAATAAACTTGCATCTTATTTAATATTATGTAGTCAGAGAGCTGATGGTGGGTGCTGGCAACAAGTTGCGTTTCCTCTAGCCAGCAATTCAAAATTAGCAATAGTAGTAGACAGCATTAAATTAATAGAAACATGGTGAACACGTTTAGTAGCAACAGTAATTAAGGCTGAGACCATCTCAAATCATGAATCACTCCAGATATGTAGCTTTATACATTCAAGTTAATGATAATATTGTGATTATGTGGATAATGAAATAATTGAAAACAATAAATAATAGGAAACCAAATTCTTGATTAATTTATTATTTTTCTGACAACTGATTTGATCATGATTTTGATTTCTCGATTGTTGGAATAATAAAAAATCACTAATAAGTGAAACAATTTTTATTAGTTGATTGTTTTCATGACTTTAATCGACTAATCAAATATCTTATGAGACACCAACTAATTTATTCAATATTCACAGGTAATTGATTATATCAATTAATTTACCCACCTCTAATGTGCATCAAATGATACCATCATATCTATAGTGTTTCAATATTTTATTCAGAGAACAGTTATTTCTAGCTGCATATTTTATTTGTATCCTACAGTTTTCAAACATTTTAAAACTTTCTGAGACACTTTTAAACTGTATAAAAAACCTGCATAACAGCCATGAATCACCTGATTAACAAGCTGTGCAGCTCCAGAAGAAGGGCTCATCCCAGAGATACTCGAAGTTGGAGTTGTCAGAGCCATTGCTTTACTTTCGTCAGGAACTATTCCTGTGACAAAGTAAAATTAATTGTGTATACTCTATAATGCAGCAGAAAATAAGAAGTTAAATAAATATTATAAATTTAAATGTGTTAAAGTTTAAAATGGAAAGGAATAGTTAATGTAACTTCAGTAATTTTTATGAAATAAAGTAATTTAACCCTTTCTGGACTGGAGGGATAACACAGATATCTTCCAAATTTTTTTCTTCTCAAAGTTGCAATACATGACCAAATTACATGTAACCTGGAATAAATACTATCTGGTTTTAGCTTTAAAGAATTTCATATAATTTGGTATGTTTTTTTCCATTTTTCATCATAAACTTTCTGAAATATTGTTGATCAGAAATTTCCACTTCATATATCCAATCAATTTCTTCTTAATTGATTTTAACAATATATATTTTTTGTTAGTTTGTTTTATCAACTACAGTAAACCACATCTCTCTATAAATTGTACAAAACACCACAAAAGTTGACAAGATTCATCTTTGACTCTACCTATCAAACCAGTGTCAAATCTAATTAGGTAA
This sequence comes from Carcinoscorpius rotundicauda, assembly GCA_011833715.1. Taxonomy (NCBI): domain Eukaryota; kingdom Metazoa; phylum Arthropoda; class Merostomata; order Xiphosura; family Limulidae; genus Carcinoscorpius; species Carcinoscorpius rotundicauda. The sequence continues at coordinate 110,332,623 of CM022393.1, forward strand.
CTATTTTTTCTCACAGTATTCTTGGTCTCAATAAAACTAAGAAATATAATTTCTATGCTTTTAGATGGTCAGAAAGATTGCAAAAAAATATAAAAAAATTGATAATTGCACTGTTTATAGGTGAGACTGTCCAAGGCTGCACAGAAATTTACTTGGAAACTTGCATTAAAATTACTAACTGACAAGTTATGGATTGTAAATTCTTTTTCAATTAAAAATTATTGAAATAGTTTTCATATTCTAATTTTTACATAATGTTGAAATTAAACATTCAACTCGACAGATTAAAGTATACATTTACCCCAAATTTTTGCAAAATAAATTTAACATTATTTTCGTATTTTAGTGACCATTTTCCATACATATTGTCTGAAAAGCTTATAATATGGAATAAATAATATTTGAGAAAATGATTATTGCTTTTTAAAGATGAACATTTGTTTTGAGAACATAAAAGATAAAAATCAACATTGTTATGAGAAAATAATTTAAATAGGAATTTCAAAACATTACTCAGTTAAACATTTCTTGGTCTTTAAATGATATTTTGAATTAACAATATAAAGTACAACTTTAAAAAAAAATCTCTAATTTTTATCACTCACCATCTGGTACTGGAACTACAATTAGAGCTCTGTCTATAAAGACAGTGTTTGTTAAGTGCTGAGCAACTCCCACACTCCAAGACTCTGCAAATTTCACATAACACACTCGGGACAATGGTTGAATGATAGAATCACTAGAAAGATTTAAAAATTTTAACTATCTTCTTTTTGAGTAAACTATTTTTAAAATTAACCTGAGTATACGAGTATACAGAGGAATAATGTATGTAAGATACTTGTGAAATAGCTGGAAAAACTATACAAAAATATTATGTTATTAAAGTTTGCTTCTCTTAAAACAATTCATTTACCTATTTGCTCCAATGAAATAGCAACCTTTTATAGATCTTTTTAAAATTTAACATAAAAAATCAATCAACATACATTACCATAAATATAAAAAATTATACTAAATACAGACCAAATAAAGTTATTTTTTACTTACTCTGAAGGATACATCTGAATTTGTTCAATTTTTCCAAGATAGCCAAATAAAGTTGACATTTGCTCCAAGGTGGCCACTGGAGCCACATTGGTAACTTGAATGACACATGTGTCCATCTGAGATCTTGATATGTTGTTCTAAAGAATCTACAGCAGCATAAAAATGTCAAGAAAACCTACAGTGAAAATATGCAAGTCAATAAATTTTGTAACATCTACTTTTAACATTACACATGACCTAACTGACAAAATAATGTACAATTAAGATATTTCCTCTCATCTTCAAATCAGTAAACAATGCAAAGATATCTTGAAAATATCTCTATATAAACAAGTGGACTTGGTAAATTCTTTCAATGTAAGGAATAACTGTAGAAATGAGGCATACGATATTTTATACATAGGCTAGAACATAAATACTGGTAGACCTTTGGTGATAAATTCAAATTAATACCCTCCACTATTTTTATTTTAAAATATGTTCATGCCTTAATCATAGCATGGCGTTCTAGCATAAGTAGACACTAGCATTTTTATGTGAAACAAGTGCATGAAACATGAAGCCCATGGGTAGTACAGCCCAGAATTGGCAAATTTATTATGAGGCAAAAACTGTTAGATTATTCATATGCAAGCAATTTTGTAAAATACCACATCTCAGTGGTGAGTACTTGAAAGCCACTGAAGATAAAGTGTGAGTCAACATGGCTGGACAGTGTTAAAGAATACCTGGACAAGCACCACAAAACGAATTCATCAAGGATGGATCTTTGAAGCAAAATAAAGTAATAATAGAGACTTACCCAGCCTTAGAGTCATACTGAAGTCTGAAGAACAGCAACAAGTGGAAAACAAAAACCTCAGGAAGCTAAAACCACAGTATGAGATAAAAGTGGGAGATGAACATGTTGGGATTAGTACACAAACCTAACTGCAATATTTCCTCCAAAGGCTGATGGAGAAGTGAAGGAAAAGATGAGGTGTCAGATTTCATAGAAGTTACCCTTAAAAAATTTTGTTGAGAAGGTAAAAAGGTAGAATTAGCAAACTGGATCAAATGATGAATACAATTTGTGAATGTAGAAAAGAACAGATCTTGATACAAAGATTGCCATGAGATAGATAGTCTGGTATGGAAACCACAGAAGGAAGCTGTGAGGACAATACAATGACAAAGTGCATGCATCAGACACAGAAGTCTACAATATCAGGATGAGGGTAAAGATGAGAAATAAAGGACAGGGAAATAGGCAAAAAGAAAGCATTACCTTCTCAAACTGGTAAGGCTTTTTAGGTAGAAAGAACAGTCAAGACAAAGAAGATAGGTGTGGTAGTAAAGAGTGCATGTAACATCAATGGCAAATAAGTCAGACTGTCAATGACCATAGACCAAAAGAAGAAGGAAATAGGCTTTAAAGGAAAGGTGAAACAGGGAACACAATGAAGGAGGTTCGTATAAAGAACCACATTAACATCCCAGTCCAAAAGAGTAATCCAGAAGGAATGAATTAACATGCAAAGGAGGAGTGAAGCAAACACTACAGTAATGAGAAAGACAAAAAGAAAGGGACAAGAATCCCTGATATTCTGAAACTCAGGAGACAGCAAAATTCGTCAAATACCTATGTGAAAAACTAAAAAAAAACAGCCAGTTACATTCAGAAGCCAAATTTCTCAAACAGAAAACCATGTGTGAAAGATTTCAGTTTCTGTTGATAAACTTCCATGGAGGAAAGATGTATGGATCGAGTCAAATGAAAAGCCACACAACAAAAGAAACCAGTTCTCCTCATCAAGGACTGGACAAAAGCCTAGCATGAAAATTAAAGATCGGAACAATAGGATGTAGATGCAATGACTAGAGTTGATGAAAAAGGTTAGGCAATAAGGGAAGTGGTACAGGAGGGAAAAACTGCAATTGGTGTAAGTGAAAAAGTCATGAATGAGCAGATAAGTAGAGAACAATAAGAAGGGCCTGACACAAAAAAATAAAAACTACCTGATGAAGCAATTGTGTAAGAGGATAAATGTACAGGAATTTGTGTGGCCAATCTTGGATAAAGGCACCCTTAGCCAAAGCCTGTGGATTAAAAGAAAGATAACTTGTAATTCAGGGCAGTGGCAAATGCATCATTGTGAGAAAAACCTCACTAATTTTAAAGCCACTGAAAAGCATGAAGATGAGTAAAGGCTGGGAAAAGGAATTATGGCAAACCAGAACTGGTGCCACACTTGGCTCCAACTGAGATGAACAGGCTATCAAATGGGAAAGAGTGGATTGTTGGTGGACAGGTGCTACCTGAGATCCAAAGACTTTGCGACCATATGAAAAATGAAATGCCGTAAAAATAGAGCTATACATAAATCCTAGATATAAGAAACAGGTAAATGGGCTCCAGATAAAACACCATCCTGACCTAGATATTCAAAACAACAGAGAAACGTTTGTAAAGCCAAAGATGACAAACAAGCAGGAAAATTGGGCAGTGATGAAACTAACAGGGAATTTGAGACTCACTCCCCAAGAGACAAGGCATAGTAATGCTGTCATTAAACTGAGAGGCAAACTGTTTGGTGTGAACCCAAACAGGCTTAGAAAGAATGCTCCTGCAGTTAGAAAGGGCAAGAATCATAAGAAATAGAAGACAGGGATAAAAGATCACATACTTGAGAAATAAAGTTTGAAAAAAACATGAAAAGCCAAACTGAATCTTCAGCTTGCACATGTCCAGGAGGAAGTAGGACATTGTGAAACATTCAATTTCCTGTTAGGTTGCTCATACCTAAAGCCTGTGATAAAATGCCTGACAAAACTGAGACACCTAAAATGGTGTTACTGACTTTGGCATTCATGTTTTAATAGTCAACAAGACCAAATGTATGAAATAAAGATGAATAAAATGTAATGCTGTAAAAAACTTAGTAGGTTAAACAGTACAACCACTTTGAGAAATAAATACTGTCTCAAACTATAATCAAGGCTAAATAGAAAGACATCTTAGTACAAGTGCAACCAAAGGAGAAGTGACAGTTCAGTACAGGTGCACAGAGGTAATCACATGGGTCACATGGGTGTACCATGCTGCTATTGGTGAAGTGATGCATAATGATTTATGAGAGAGACATGGAATCAAATGATTCCAGTAGAGGGTAGCAGAAGGCCTTTGGCATGCATAAAGAAAAGGTCTGCATTTAGAGAGCATCAATGAATGAGAATAACTAATCTTGTAAGAAGAGAAAAAACTGTATTGGAAAGCACTTAATAATGAATCTCAGCAATAAAAACAAATGATAGAACACTGTGTAAATGGCCAAGATTACTAGTAAATCAGATTATCTGTAAAAAAAATAAAACAAAAAATTCCTTTAAAGAAATCACAGTTGAAAAGCTTGTTCTTCATTCTTATCAATAAAAGCACAAATGAAGAGATTAGCATTTTGCTCACACTTCTATTTTACAAAATTATTTCTTTTTTTAATTAATGTAACTATAAAAAGTTAAATCTGACACTTTCTTAACTTTAATTTTTATAAAACTCAGTATATTCCCATTTAGATTTTTTAGCTACTATTTTTTTTTTATTTCTTACTAGATTATTCATCTGTTCCAGGTGAAATGCAAAATATTTGGTAAAAATGTATTAATTTTCAGCTTGATAAAGCCTTGTTTAGCCACTGATACCTTGTACATCATGGTCTTTGCTGTTTGGCCTTCTTTCCCATTATTATTTACTTGTTCAGCAGAAAAAAATGAACCATTAGCTAGGTTATATTTCATAAATCTAGCTGCTGCCTTTATCAGCTCTTCCAGTTTTACAAAACAACCAGTGCAGTGCACACAAACATTTCTGTTCAAAGAATTTGGATATATCATTTTGGCAGCTTCAAAAAACAGAAAATTTTGCACCTGGTGACAGCAAATACCATTTCTGCAGTCTTGAACCCAGCAATTTGGCTTTTGCTTTTGACAGACCCAAATCTCTGACCAAATTGTTTAATTCTGTGTTATGAGATGTGGATCACCTGAGGAGCACAATTCAAAATCCAGATCAATGCCACTGCCAGTTCCCTGCATTGCAGTTTCTTCATCTGGTTCATCTAAGGTCCATTCCTATGATAGTTTCGAAATTGGAAGATTGTCGTCATGCAGCACGGGTCTCATTGCTGAAGGCAGATTAGGGTATTCAACTGACTTCTTGTTTTTGGCAGAGACACCAGATACATTAGTCAACCAGAAGTAACAGTGTCACATGGTCTTTCTGTTCTCACCACATCATTGGGACAGCATTGTCTTTAGAGTGTCTCTGAGCCAAGCTCTCAGACAGACAGCACATATCACACAACAAATGTGAGGCACCCATTCCTGGTCTTGATCACCAATTTTATAGCTGAAGTACAGATGATATACTTTCTTTACAAGAGCAGTCATTGAGTGTCTCTGATGAACAAGCGTATACTTGCCACAAATAAAGCAGAATGTATCGCAACTGTTATGACATTGATGAGACACACTGACTGACATCAATCATCCTGTAAAACTTCTACAACATCTAACTTACTTGTTATAGTGCTACTCAGGCAATGCTATATTCTGAAACAATACGTACACACTATGAGGTCTATATTAATCCAATGAGCAGCATCTGTGTATGCAAGCCACTTTTATAGCCTGCTGAGACAGTGTCAAGCTGGCTCCAACCTGCCAAGGCATGCCCGAGCTGCATGCTTCCACAGAACAGCTTCCAACCTGGCCTAATTTGATGCCTAGACATGTGCAAACTGCACAAAACATTTTATATGCAAAAACGGCTCGTTTGGGTTCAGAAAATATTTTAAATAGAAGAGCGAACAATGTTTCGACCTTCTTCGGTCATCGTCAGGTTCACAAAGAAAGAGGTAACTGACTGGAAGCTGACCACATGTTTGGAAGGGGTTACATATTTAAACATCTAACCCTGCCCTCTATATTGCGACACTCAGTTACACAACCCCTTCCAAACATGTGGTCAGCTTCCGGTCAGTTACCTCTTTCTTTGTGAACCTGACGATGACCGAAGAAGGTCGAAACATTGTTCGCTCTTCTATTTAAAATATTTTCTGAACCCAAACGAGCCGTTTTTGCATATAAAATTCTCAACAAGTGGGTTTCTCAACATCACTGATTGCACAAAACATTGTTCATAGGTCTCTTACACAAACGAAAATTTTTTGACACAAATATAAGAAAAAAGATGACAAAACTGAAGATTTTGATGAAACAGTATGTGATGGGCAAATTTGGATGTGATTTTCGTAATCAGCAGCCAAAAATCTATAAGGAACACCCAACAGTGTTCAAGAAGCAAGAACTTTGTTTTGGAGTGATAATGATGTAAAAGCCTTTGCAACATCACATACATGATGCAATGAGTCTTCAACTATGTCCAGAAAGATGATTTGCTTTTTCACACAAACTGGTCTACAGTCTATTTCTTTTCGCTCATGGTACTACACAAATCAAGCAAAACTGACATTAAGTTGTGAAGTTGACTTGGACAATCTTTAAAGACTCCACGTTGAATAAATTGTTAATGCTTTTGGGATAAAAATAACTAAGAAGAACAGTAATTACTTTTTTTAAGCTGCTAAAACTACTCTCATCAATGTTTAAACTGAAATGTTTGTCTAAGATGCTGATTCATGTTGGAAAAATTCCCCAAACAAAAAATTAAATTTTACAGGATGCTGTTTTTCTGTTCACAGGAATCTGATTCAGAAGCTTAGGTTTTTTAGATACTTCTTCACCTAGTTCAATCAAGTCTGGTGCAACAAAGAAGCTCAGATCACGTTCATCAAAACCCCTGAAAGCAAGGCCTCTGCACTATACTTTCTCTCAACTTTTGGAATATTGGTGGTATAACTTCTTTCTCTACTTTGACTGAACCATTTGTCATGAAACATGTAAAAAGTGAGAGATGTCACAAGACTGTATTCATGAACATAGCATGATCTCTGTATTTACATTATATTAAAATCTATTTAGTCATGCATTTCTACTTCATAATATTAAAATTTTCAGGTCTGTATTGATATATATTAGTATTATTATATGTGGTATATAATACAAAAGCAATTTGTTTTTATTAACTCTAAACGTGCCCTTCCAGAAGACAGGTATATCTAACATGCAAATACAGCCAAAAATAGTGCATGTAACAACAGCTTACTAAATGTTAGGCAGGGTAAATTATTGAATGATTCATACTTACTCTCTGCAAAAAATAAGACAAAGATCCTGAATAAATGTATAATGTCACTGATCAAAGCAAGGTGGGTGCTACAAGAGAAACAATTTTACTGACTGACTGTGTTACAAATTTCACAATTTTGATTAATGAGAAAGAGATAAAGAGAATCACTAAACATGTTGTGTTGGCATAACGTATAACATTTCATCATCATTGTGATACAATATACATTATGAACATTTTCACTTAAACCAGCTTTAAAAATTTTTTAACCTCACTGAGATACCATGTACTGTGTAACCAACTGGTTGGTGTTGCAGTGCTTAACGAAAAATCCATTGTATGCTGAGTGGCTCACCATTTGGATGCATTCTAACTTGAGCACTGTGACCTTTCACTGAGTCACATAGTAGCCAGTATGTTAAGATATTTCATTAAGTGATGAAGCTAGCTTTGATTACATAAATACAAGTTGTAAACTAAATTAAATATGGAGTACAAAAAAAGACCTATTTTACTTAAATTATCATAAGCTCTGATACTGATAGAACATATTACATTTCTTTTTCAATGATATAAATAACAACCTGAATAATAAAATGTAAATGAAAGATCCATTTTGTTCTGAGTTTAGTTATTGCTGTCCAGTATCAAGTGATCATTGTGTAGATGCCTGCATAACTTGTACTCCAACTCATCTTGTTTTTCTTAATCTCTTGTGTAATTTAAATTTTGAAATGAGGATGATCCAAACTCTTTTGATTAATGTTACTCACATATTCTGGTTTTTAGAGATTGGGATGTATTTTTCTTTTCAAGTATGAAAAGAAAAAAATAGCAAGATGTAAAGAATATCTTATTTTCTGTCAAACTCAAGGTGTGTGCCAATTTTAGTAAAAATAAATAAACACATTTAAATAAAACTTGAATTTGCTCTGCAAATAATCGAACTCTAATTGGTACCGGTAGACAAGGGAATAGCCTCGACTAACCTAAATTGTATTATTGTATAAACCTCCACTGTAGCATCTTTACCGTGTTATTGAACTTGTCATTATTAGTATTTTAAAAAATATTATTTTCTGTCATACTAAATATTTTTTTGCAGTGATTAATTAATTATGATTGCGAATCACCCAGTAACTAACTAAATTGTTAGCACTAACATGTCCAGATATCAATCTTAGGCTTAACACTTACAATGCCACATTAATACTTCATGTTTTATATACACCATATAGATCCGTGAATTACCTACAATATGAAATCTTAACTCCTGCGAGAACACTCCTTACCTAAAAATTTTTCGTTGATTTTTCGCTATGCTCTAAAACATCAATAAATGTACGTCTAACACGTTAACTAACAGTGACGGTAAACACAGCACTTCCTCTGCTATTAAGCTAACAATGAAACTGGAAGTTTTTATCCATTTAACATAATGACCAACTGAATTATATATTTATAACACTCCTTAGTGTTATTTTCTTTCTTACTAATACTATATACATAGAGTTTGACTAGAACAAACATTATTTTGGGGCTAATGCATTCAACAAACGGTGAATTTCATAAAATAAATATACGAGACTAAAATGGGACAACTCAGTATTTGTATTTTCACATTCGGCTATAAAACACTGATAGTATGGATTTGCTAGATAGGAGAGATGTTAGGTTAAAGTGTCAGATGTATCCGTGTTTGCGCAGATTAACTGAAAAGGTAATTATGAAACAAAAACATTTATGTAGAGTCAAAGTCTAAGGTAACTATTAAACAACGAAGACTAGGGTATAATATACCGTAAGTGTTTTGTAAGTTACAGTTTAAATTAAACAGTATATTACGTTAAGCCTAATACTGTTCTAGTATTACTAACACAACAACGAGTGGTACAGTGTTTAGCATCTTATGCCTAACTGTCACTATCTGTTAATGTCATAATGTAAAAGAAATTGCTGTCAGGGTAACATGCCATTTGCTTACAGTTCTAATTTATCATTTTTTATTGATATAGTGTTGGTATGAGTTTGGGCAGACACAACACACCTCTCTCTCTCTGTATATATATATAATATTTATAGATGTTTATGAATTATGTAATACTGAACAAATAGTTTAGTGTATTGGTTTTCTTTTTAAATTCAGTGAATACAAGGTATTTATTAACAATTTTTAAGTTCCCTGTGTGTTTTCAAATAGAAAATGCTTCTGGATACTGAAATGTAACCCAGACTGATGTAGAGCATAAAGAGAATGTTGCAGACATGTTGATTTTGTTTTGTTTATGGAAGATTTTTTGTATTTGGAACTGCAGTTTTGCATTCTTTTATGACTGGGAGGTTGTTGCATGTTGTGAAGGGTAAATTTGCAGGTGTGATTGCTAAATGTTTTTCATTACTTATTCAATGCATAATTCAAATTGCACTTTAAATCTACAACTTATTTTATTGTGGAATTCAATGGTGTGTAAATTTCTTTATTATTTTCACTGTTTAAAAGTCAACAAAAACTTACTTTAATTAATCAAAGATTATGTAATCGCATTTATGACTCATATTCAAAATTTTATTGAACTACTATTTTAGGAATTTATATCAATAAATTTGAAATCAAATTGTAGATTATAATTCATACTTTAATATATGTGAGTTAATTTCTTAGTTTAAAAGTAAATATTAAAAGAACACTTAAAAATAGATTTTGGTGAGTTGTGGTATGTTGAATGCAATGCTATTTGAAATTAGATGTTTGTGATGTCAAAATACTAACTCTGTATTTTTGTACAAATTAGGAACTCATATTACTGATATTAACAAACTAGAATATAAAATAAGAACCTAAATATTTTTGCTTTACTAAGGTATAGTTTATGTATTGAATCAAACAATGGCCCTTTTTACATCTTTTCATTTTTTGAAATGGTCCATAAAATACTCTTACTGCAATATATGTTGTCAATAACTAGTCAACCTCTTAGAATATCCACTAGTGGTTTTTGCAGTCATTTTATTCTTTGAAAAGGATACCACATCATTTTGAATGAAGATTTCAATGAGACATGTTGTGTCTTTTAGTCCACACGAAGTTTTATATTTTGGAAAATCAAAATACATCTTTGTTGCTAAAATTAATAGATTATACTGAAATTCTATGGTATTAATGTAGTTAATTATGATTTTTTGGTTCAATTGTATACTTTTTTTTTTATTCTCTGTGTGAAATTTTAAAAGACTTTACAATCTATGTCTAGCAGCAACGAAGTTCAAAGGTCATAGGAAAAAGAAATAATTGTTTGTTTTACTTCTTGTGTTACGGAAGAAAATGATATTGTGGTTGATCAGTGTATTGAGCTATCCAAGCAGAGTATGTTGTTCCTAGTAATAGGACAAAATGGAAGGATTATGGTTTGCATTAGATATAGTGGAAAGGGTATCATATGAAGACAGGTTAAAATATCTGGAGCTGTTTTTTCTTGAAAAAATAAAAACTGTAGGGGATCTGATTGAGGTGTTCAGAATTATTTGTTTATAAGTGCCCTATCAAAACCTCCAACACATTAATAAGAGAGAAAATCTCTTTTTAAAACCATTCTGACAATAATGTTAAATCAAATAGAGAATGGTGAATGGAAGTGATACTATTGCTTACAATAATTGCATTTTAGGTATGGCCATCATTAGAAACTAGATGGTACCAAAATGTATCATTTACCATTTGATGCTTTTCAACTCTAAATGATAGTCTATCAAGTAAAGTCTTTGGAAGTACTATGTATATTTCTGCATTCAGTCTAGTTACATTATCAAGTTTTATGAAACATAAGACTAGATTTCAAAGTACAAAAAATATAAGTAGTGTAATATCTTAAAAAAAAAGTTAGCTTTGTTATGTGTAATTATATATAATATTTTTTGTGTGAATATAATATGAAATTAAAGCTGAATTTGTAGGTTTATGTTTCTTTAGGAATTCTTATGATTTGATTTTGTCAATGTACTGAATTACATCATTCATCAGGAAGAGTAAATTGAAGAATTCAGGTAGGATTAAGTGATTTAGTGTACTGTGGTTACTGTATGATGCTTTGTATTAACGTACATGTGTCAAATGATACACGTCCATTCTATTCTTTAAATATTTGTTTCTATTTAAACATACTTTGTGAAGGTACATGCTGTAACTATCATGTAATGTGTATATAATGATATAATACACATATGTTGTGTTCAAGACTTAACATTGCTTATGAAAATTATAATGCATTAATAAGATATGCTTGTACTACACTATTATCTACTCTTATCTAATTTCTAACTAATTGTAAATATGAAAGTTAAAAAACTAAACTTTGCTAGTGATAAATTTTTATTTCCTACTAACATATACTGAGAGTGAAGGTATAAACATTCACAACATACATTAATTCTTTGAAGACCTACCAAATTGTTCACATAATAGAATCCTGTTTATTTTTATAGAAAGATAAATATTTATATGAAGTATTTTGTTAGTTTAGTGCTTTGCATAGGAACTCTCGTAAATTTAATAGATCTTCACATCATTACAGTGTTTTTAAATTATTCTATTATTTAAATTTTAGTATTTCAGTAAATTACATATGATAATAGCACCTTTAATATATGTAATATAAAAATATTATTTTTTATATATACTTGAATTTTCAGAAAAATAGTTAGCTGTATATTTTACAACTACTAATTTTTACATTTTCATAAAATATTTGTAGTTATTGATAATGACATCATTAGATGTACTATAAAAAAGAACATCTGGAAAATAAAAAAGACAGTTTAAGAAGTTTTATTATGATTTCATTTTGTTAAAGTGATATCTTGTTTTAATATTTTTTCTAGACAAATAGTATATTTTTTTGGAAAACTTTGACCAGGAGAATTCAAATGAGTGGCTACATACTAGTCATTCCTAAACTTATAAATACTATCACATGTACTTGACTTGTAAATTTATATAATTTGATAATAATCATAACATTAATTTTCTGGTTAGGTTGGATAGTGCTCAAGGCTTTAGTTAACATTGTGAGAATACTACTGAAAGTAACATAATCATTCACATATAAGAAAATTGAAGATGTGTGTGTATATGCTTGGCTTATATATTGAATAGAATTAGTTGAATTAATTGGAATTAATGTGTTAAAACTTCATGAAAGTAATAGCTTTACTTGTACTGTGATACACGTAAGAGGAAACTTTTGTCAGTAAAAGAGAAAAACAAATCCTTTATGTGCTAGAACAGGACCTAAAATATAAAAAAAACACATAACATACTTGAGCATTGATATTAATTATGTTTACAAATGAGTGATTTGGATTAGGTTAAAAAAATGTTTGGTTTCTTAATACTGATGAAGTTACTTGGTTATATTTTGAAAGTCTGTAGGTCAACATTATGATCATGAGAATGAGAATATATGCTACAATACAGAGCATCGGGTGCATTGTATTAAATCTATTGAATATGTAAATTGTCAAGTTGCATGATCACTACAAGTAATATGGAGTCATGGTGTGAATTATAATGTATCAAAACTACATTTTAGTATTATTTGGGAGGGGATGCTGTGGTTCATTGAATATCTGTGTATTCTAACCTTTTGCATAATAATACAATATTTTATTTATCGACCATTTGCAGCAAAACATAATGTTTTAATTGTTTTACAACTCATAAAAGAAAAGGTTTAGGTTCATGATCCCATACGTGTAGATAAATTTTATGTCAATATATATACCATAATGCAGTGTGACATGGCAGCTAACAGAATTTCAGTTTTAAGAGCAGTGATGAGTAGAAAACCTAAGCTAAATGAAAGTCAACCAACAAGCTAAATTTTGGAACCGTTTAGTGCTTTATAGGTCAACAGTGTGGAAATATTTTAGGTTTCCTGTTATTAAAGAAAATGGCTTATAGTAAGATAATCAAACAAAATAGAATATTTGTATTTATTTAAGTAAAATTCACTACCAAATTCAACTGAATGTTGTATTTTCATTGCTAAATAAATATGATTTTATTGAAATAACTGTGTTGATCTAAACATTTAACGGATTTTTCAAGTTGTTTAAACAAAGATACATGAGTAGATTTCATGTCTTATGTGTCATAGTGTTAGGTGAGTATATTATTTCACCCCTGTTGGGATTTTGTAAATAGTGTGATGCCACCAATAGTTTGCTTTTGGGAAGAATATATCTAGTAGCCTTTTCCAATGCACGATACACATACTTGGGTTACAAAGAAGTGATCGGATGTTTGATTCAGTATTTCTAAGATTGGGATATTTCTTGAACTTCTTGAAAATGGGAAAAAAAGGCATATGGATAGAGTTGGGGACTCGTGACCATTCAGAAGGAGATCTACAACAAGAAGTATGCCAGCATATTGTAGCAGGTGAGAATTCACTAATTTAATGGTCAGTGGCAAAAGCCATTCACATATCCTGGGCAACAACATGCAGCACACTCAAGGAGAATCTGTCTGGTAAAGTGATACAAGTCATATCTACATAAATTGTTTCCATGATAGATCTGTTTAACTATTACATACCTCAAGCACATAAGAATGACAGGAGTATTGATGGTATTTCATATCAGGAGATTTCCTATCATTTAAATTGACAGATGTCTTACATATGGATTTCTGTACAAGTGAAATGTTAAGACAACCTCAAGTAAACCATTGCTTTTATACAGTAGATGGATTTTGACAAGTCTTCAGAGAAGAGTGGAATGCTTTAAAGGTAACAACCTTAAAGTTGTACCTTTTTTTAATGGAAACCACACTAGAAAATACATAGTCATCAGATAGAGCACAAGTGAATATGGTGACAAACTGTAGTGGTGTGGTAAGGTTCTAATATTGTTCTCACATAATGGACTCAATCTTTGTAGACTAGTAATGTGTACAATAATGTATATTAATAGTGTTCTGTATAAAATGACATTTACATTAACCCTTAAACAATTGGAATGTTGTAGGTAGCAGCATCGACTGATAATGGCTGCTGTTTAAAATTAATGAAGTACATGAGGCTATATTTGGTAGTTTACGGTAGATTACTAGAAAAGAAAAAGATTCACATTAATGATGAGTACTTGAATGTACACTAATAATTTGTATATCAACACACATGACCAGTGTAATCTCATAAATGTTTTACTTTGTCTCCAGGATATGTCTCAGCTAAAGAGGCTTGTTGTATCCATTCTTCAGTTCTTACAAGACCAGCTTCAAAGTAGTCTTTTTGCTGCTGATGCCAAAGAATGTCTCGAAGGTAACCATGTGAGTCATTCATTGTGTGTTATTTATGAAAGGTCAGACTTTTTATATTCATTGAACTACTATTTTGTTTATGGTGTATAGAACCCTATTTCTCAAGACAGCTATTTATTAATGAGATGAAACTGTGTGACATAGTAAAACAAATATTTTTGTTGATCTTCAAAGGTTTAAGGGTTAGATTCAGTTTCAAAGTCTACCAGTGTGTTTCAGAGCTTGAAGCATGGGTCAAATAGCCAAATCATTGAGTTCAGTAGCATCAAATAGCACAATGTGAAGAGAAACTGCATCAGAAAAGGGACATATAATAAAAACTACAGTATGATTAATAATCATGTTCATGCAGGTAAATTACAATATCCAGGTACAAATGTTTGTTTCTTTTCCATGAGGCAAGATTACAAGTATTGTGGGTGTGAAGGGGTCTGTAGTCATGAGGCATGAGCAGAATAAAAAAAGTAGAAATTCATATTGCGTATTTTTACACGATGAACAGTGACACTTTTGTAATTATTTGTGCAGTAATCATGTTTTTTCAGATGAGTAACTGTCAATAATGTCTACAAAAAACCCCAAAAAGGACCATAACCACAAGTTGTATTTATTCAGTTAGTGACATCAAAAAGAATGCTGAAATAGTTTAATAACAATATTTTGTAAATGCATGTTTGTCTGAGTGGTGCTGTATGTGAAATTGATTATGGCAAAAATGTACAGTGATGAATCTGGTTGACTGAACCTCAAAATTGTATTTGACGCCATTTGAGGCATTGTACTATTTAGAACATAGTAGTAGATTTCTACACACTAAGACTCTTAGTGCTTGTTTGCTAATTTGTTGCATGACATTGACACTGATATACTTGTGGAAGCATACAGTGATTGATACATTACAATAGGCAATATTGATTCATGAATATTTAATATTTTATACATATATTATTACTGTTTTTTTTCACTAACAACAATGATGATAGAAAAGTACATTCCTTTCATCAAGAAAAGAAAAATTGAAAATTAATCAGATGGAGAATTGCAAGGGTTTAATTTGTACTTTACTGAAGATGTGCTTGCCTGTACATCTATATGTAGAAATATATAATACTCCAGATAATTTTTTCTGTAATTGTTAACCATGTGCAGCAATAAAATTTTGAGATACAAAGTAATTTAATTATGAATTATTCTATTATTTCAAAAGGTAAAATTAGGTACATGGTTAATTTAGCAAATGTAGTCTTAATAAACACAAATAATGACATTACAACTTCTTATTTTATATTTTTACACAAAACTGGTTCATTCACAAGAGCACCAGTAGAAACTTTTGACAATTAAGAAAAGTGCCTGTTTTTGCAGCTCTACAATGTGAACTGCACAGGTCTTGTATAGTGTCATAGAAAGTACTCAAATGCACCCATTAACTACTCTGCTACTGTGAAAGTAATGGGAGCCATATCTGTTTTTCCACAGCAGTGAATCAACTTCTCAATATTTTTTAAAGACAGTAAATGGCAGACTTTTGGTTTGAAATTACACTGGTCGACCCTTCTCTGAAGCACTGTGTGTGTGTGTGTATATTTATATTGACAAACAGTAAATTGAATTGGATAAATATAGAGGTGGGTTGTTAAGTTTTATTCTGGTATTTCAAAAGTCAAACTGTTCATACGGCTGCATTAAGTAGTCTTCTAGACATAGTGTTTTGAAACTTGTCTATACGCAAGCTTGACCATATGAAAAACAAAGGGAAATAATGTTTTTAATAAAGTAGTCAAACTTGACTCGCATTACTAGTGAAATAATATGTATATACATGGAAGGAGGGTTATTAATATTAGGAGGCTTAATCCAAAGTTTGTTTCTTAAGACACAATGATTTGTGAGAATAATGGAAAAAAATATGTTACCTACAATGTGTTTCAAGAGATATGATACGAATCCAAACAAAGAGGTTTATACACAGAACAAAATGTATCTAGAGACAATGGATAACAGGATGTAACAATGGGATATTATCATGTTATGACCAAATATTGTGACAGTTATAACTTAAAGGAAGGTCAGAAGAAGAGGGTGCTATGTGAATAAATTTTACCACAATTTGTTAATACTACTAGGGCCATTGGTTTGGTTTAAAGATAAAACTTTTATTTTCGTAATTTCAATGCTTTCAAGAATATTTCATTCTATATTACGTTTTGGTTGGTGTAAGAGGGACATCTTTTCCAAATAATCATGTGAACAATATCAAATTGATGACATATTAAGACATATTCTTCAAAAATCTCATTACCCATATAGCTTTGATTTTCTTTTCATCTAATTTCAAGAGATTATGCAATTTGTTTTTTATCATATTCATATTCTATGTGCCTTGCTTCTGGTATAGTACTTCCTCTGTCTACAAGATCAGTTATGATCATTCAGTGCTGTCCTGTATATGCAAACTCTTTCCAAACACATGCCACATGCCTTTTGTTCCTTCCCTTTGGAATTTAAAGATCCCTTCATATCTCTCGTGCAGATTATCTTGCTTAATCTCCTCACCAACAGGAAGGAATAGAAGGCATGTGTAACTTCCTCGGCACTCTTGTACTGACCTATCACTTCTTGGTTTGCAGTGCTTGGGTTTGGATGTGCTCTTTACTTTGTTTAACACTCCTACGAAAAAAATATTTACATCCACTAAAGTGATTATGGAGCCTATCAGGCCCCATATATTTTTCCAACAGAAACGTAGTGATTTAGCAACATTCATTACAAATAACTTCAGAATGGCTTTGACAAACATTTTTTTTACAATTTGAGCAAACAATTTTTGATTGTCTATCTTTTGATCTGCCGCACAAATGGCATCATCCTCTTTTTGCCCTCTTTGCAGGCGGTTCACATGAGGTTGCTTTGTCATTATCTTTGCAGTAAATTTCTTTGATTTCAAGCACCAATTGCTGTATAAATTCTCTTCTGGCTCTTGATTTATGTTGACGAAGAAATTCTGGATGTTTTGTCGAGTATAGAACGAAAGCATTGTACGCAGCAAGATCTAGAATGTTATAGAATATGCAGACTGACCAGCGCTTTGATCGCCTCTTTGTTGTATAATATCTCACCAGTTGATCGAGAGTGTCGACACCTGCCTTCGTTGCATTGTACAGATTGACGATTTCGGGCTTTCCATTCTCTTCTACTTCACCAGACTGATGCTGAGAACTCAGTAGTAGCACATATTTTCCTGGTTTGTCTGAGTGCCTGAGAAGAATGATGTCGTCATGGTGATAACTCTCTAGATTTTGCATTTATTTCAGGAGGCAGGAAGGTTCTTGATTTCCATATGGTTCCAACAAGTCCTGTTCTTTTTGTTCATAGGTGCTTGGCAAGTGTCATTGTTGTGAAGAAATTATCTGTCGTTATTGTCCTTCCTTTTCCAAGAAATGGCTGACTCAGTTCTCTGACTGTTCTTTCTCCTTGATTTGTTTCTGTCGTATTTCCAACCTTTCCAGTATAAATTTGAGCGTTGAGGAGGTAACTTGTCTTTGCATCTGTTAAGCACCAAATCTTTATTCCGTATTTGCCTGGCTTTGTCGGAATGTATGTTCTGAAGCCAACTCTTCCTTTGAAGTTACATACTTGTTCATCCACTGTCAGGTATTTGCTTGGGTTGTAACTGTTTTTGCAATTTTCAATGAAAAAAATTCCAGACTCCAGAGATGGCGGCATCTTTGATTTCTCTATTTCTTTGAGAGTGGATGTCAAATCTGATTTTTGAGCACATTTTTTTGAATTTGTCTTGTGTAATCAGTTTTTGCAAAAATGGCAATTTGAATTTGGTTGAAAACATTTCGTCTATTGATGCATTTTTGGATTTGCTTATTCCAAGGAAAAGATTAGCTGCAATCCATTTCCAGAGGTCTTCTTCAAAAATTGGTTCTTTCATGATGGTGTTTGTTGAGTGAATGATCTGTTCCGTCATATTATCAGAAATGAATGTTTTGAATGGTGTAGAGACTCTTGAAGCAGCTTGCCTTGTAATGCCTGGGTTCCCATTGAATATATTGAGAGCTTCGATTCTCCTGTTGATCCTTGAAGGTGTTGTTGAATAACTAAAATTCTTATCTTTGGACAAAAGTCCGTTCACTGGGATCGTAGTAAGATCTTCTTGATTACTTTCTTCACTTTCATAAGGGTACAGCACGATTTGTTCATCATTTTTGGCTTCAGAAGGATCATCATCACAACTTTCAGAGTAGTCTTCGACATTATCATGTTCACTTTCATCTTCGGATGGTTTTGTCAGTAAATGTACAGCTTCATCAAGAGATATCATTTTTGACACGGTTTGAAGATTTCAGCTCCTACATTATAGGATTTGTGGATTCTTCTAGAATATTCTAGAAGCTTCTAAATACTTCTGTAAAGTTTCTAGAATGTTCTAGAACAGGTGTGGGCAAACTAGGCAATAATCAGGACCATCTAAAATTATTGTTAGAGTAGAGTCATTATCCTAAATATCCATATTTTGAAAAGAAGTTGTAAAATTAATATATTTTTACTAGAATTTGCTTTTTATGGTTGCCCAGGCCTGAACTAGAATTATTCAGGAAATAAATAGTCATTTTTATGTTTTTTGATCTGGGGCCTAATAGGCCCCAAAATATCCTTAGTGGATGTTTTAAAATTTTTTTTTAAATATTATTTTGCAAGTGTCTGAAAAGTCAAAATATTATTGCTTCTTAAAATATAAAGGGATAGGGTCAGTTTATGGCAATTTCATTTAAATACAAAATTATTAGCCTAATATTAATAACCTTTCAAGTTGCTCTGGGGCCTATTAGGCCCCAATTTTCGTAGGAGTGTTAATGCTTCGTGTTTGACTTTATTTCCTTGCAAAGTGGTTGATTTTCAAAGTAATTTGCTCTCAACAGCCTGTTTCTTCTATCATCAAGGCTCCAGAACAGGTTGACCTTGTGCAGGCTAATGAGAGCATCGATCATCTTTTTTTCTACCTCCAGATTTTACCATTTCTTTTCATTTTTAACCTAATGAGTTTGGCAGGTGTAATGCAAACTTTATGGCTTTTGTGCCTTAGGTTTGTGACATTGTATCTCTTTCCCCAATTCTTATGCACTTCTCCCTTCTTTATTGCATGAACAATATTTACAACACATTTTGGTTTCTTCTCCCACACTTGATATTTAAGTTCTTGCTGATTACTTGGGATCCTCTTTCCCTTCCTTTTTTCCTGTGAGATTATCTGCTTTGGTAGTTGGACAAAGCCCACATGTTGGCAGGCATGCCACTTCCTCCTCTACATTTGGATTTATATTTTTTAATGGACTCTTCCTTTCAGAGTTAGGGGGCATTGATAAAATCATCAGGAGGCTTCAGGCCATTAGTTTGTGGATGAAAGCACTTTTTATATCAGTGTCATTGAACTTCTAGCCACATGTCGAGCATTGCGTCACTTTCTTCTTTTTGCCCAAGATTGTCTGGTGATAGTTCATTCAGACAATTCTACAGTAGTAACACATATCATCCACTAATGGGGCATCCAGTCCAGAGATCTGTTTTTAGACATTGGATCTTTTCTTCTGGCCCATGTACATAACATTCACCTTGTTGCATTTCATGTACTGGGTGCTTTCAATCTGGTTGCAAAGTGTCTTTTGTGTGCTGACCAGATGTATTCCTCAGAGTGAGCATTAGATTTGCTCATTTTCAGAGATCTTTGACATTGATAGCATTCTCCCCACATGGATGCCTTTACTACAAGCCTCAACAACAAGGTACCTTTTTTCTTTGTTGTTGTTATTGCCTGTATTTTATCCCCGGGGTCTGGCAGTTAATGCCTTCAGCATGGTCCATGACTAGGGGATTTTGCACTGACTGGCCTACTGTGACAGACTTTCTCACTTGGATCTTGACCATTGGTCTTTGGTCTCCTTGCTTTTGGGTGGCCTTATTGCAATAACTTTCATTTTTTCTGATATCAGAGTTTTTACTTCCTCTGTCCTTACCATACTCATGTGTTCCTTTTAATTATGTTGCTCTTGCAGGAAACCTACCCATGTGGATTAAAATGTTAATGTGTTCCATTTCCTTTGTTTGCACAACTTTCCTTGTTTGTGTGCCATGTTTCACTTTTCCCTTAAAACATGTTTTTTTCATCTCTTAGCATATGTCGAGGGTTGGCTTTCTTTACCATTGATGTTTCACGTACCCTCTATCAACCTACTTATCTTCTCCTTCATCCAGATTGTTCCTTTCTCTCAAAGGCTAAGATAGATGTGGAAAGTTCTTCCTCCATTTTTCCTATTTTCCATCTTTGCCCTTGACCTGATCATGTTGTTATATTCCTTGTATTGTTTTCTTCCAGGTTATGTGTTTTAGACTCTCAATCGTTTGGCAGGCCTCCTCCATTCAGGTTCTCTTACTTTTTACCCTTATCAGTTGAGTCTGTATTTTGGTTTGATTGGCCTATTCCTCCTTACCTTCTTCCTACCATCAGATATGTTACCTCAAGTTTTCCCTTGATTCTTATTTTTGTTGTTTTGTGGAGGATATTTTATAATCCAGCATGTGGATCACACCCAGTACATTCATCTCCCATTGCTTTTTATCATATTGCAGTTTCCTTTTCATCAGGGCTTTGCCTACCACCTGTAGCTGTTCTTCAGCCTTTGTTTTCAGGGTCCTTTCTTTAATTCTTTATCTCATGAATTCCACTATGTGACAAATAGTGCAAGGTATTCTTTAACTTTAAATCCACACTTTCCAGCCATGTTGTCTTGTGCTTTATTTTCCATGACTTTATATGTTTACCATTGAGATTGGGTGTTCCATAAATTTTCCATGTGGGTTCACAACTTTATGATATTTTGCTTCATAAAAATGCCAGTCCCAAACTGTACTCCCCCAGGGACTACCTGAGTAAAGCAGAAAGGGATTGCTGCCCATCCCTGTTATGCCTGGAGTGAATGACTTGCTACAGTCTGCTTTTCAAGATATGGTTTTCTGGTCACCCTTTGCACTTTCTTTGGCAATGATGTTACTTATTATACTAGGATACTCTTGACCTGGCATGGCAGTGTGGTTATATCTTTCACATTTCAAAGTTAGGTGAAGAATATGCCTGGCTTGGAAGGGGTGTGGTTCCCCTCCTCTGATCTGAATATCTCATTTCTTTTGCATACTTTTGGAGGGGGAGTACTTCTTTTGTTATCTTGTACTTGTAGCTAATCTTGTGAGAAGAGGTAAGTACCGTATCAGAAGTTATAATTTTCATATACTGAAACTGTATTTATGATAGGTACTTACCTCATATCACCCTTTCCACCATTTTTCCCCACTTCTGGTACTGAAATCTTTTGCCAAACTGTCACTTTGAAGTGGTTCATGTGAGCATGTCATTCTCCTAGTTGGTGAAGAGGTGATGCATGATAATCTGACATGTTGGAATCTTTCAATTCCATTAGAGGGGAGTGGAATGCTTGTAGCATGTGTAAAGAAAAGTTTGGATATAGAGGATAGCACTGAACAATAATAGCTAATCTTATGACTAGGGGTAAGTACCTATCAGAAATAAATTTTCAGTAAAGAAATATTATACTTTTTTTTATCCTTTAGAGCTTGTCTTGAGGTGTGTGAAAAAACAACAACAAACTTATATCACATGATGGGTTATATGTAATTCTTACTTCCAGTTTTAAGTTATTAAATAAATGGGTTATTTCAGCATCTGTTTCAAGAACAAAAGGAAATGAGACAAACTTGTTATGTTACTGAGGAGGGATAAGGTGAAATTAGTGTATAATTGTTTACAGTTTTTAAGTTTGATAAAAGCTCTATCTATAATAATCAGGATTGAAGCCCCTAGATACTGCAATATTTTTTTAAGCATACAAGTTTATTGTAGAACTACAATTTAGGAGTGTAGAATTTACATGAATATAGTATGCCAGAATTTCCTGTGGTAGATGGTGATTAGATCTTTGATGTGGATACAGCAATGTTTTTCCTGCATGTGTTGGGGATCATATTGTTGATTTTTCTTATAACTTTAACATCTAAAAATGGTAGGATGTTTGTAGATTCTTTTTCATATGTAAAAGCTGTAATATTTGGTGTCTTCTACTGTTTAGAAGTTCATTAAAGTTGGGTATACTGTCTCTTCCATGTCATCACATGGCCAAATTAGAGGTTTTTATGTGAAAGAACATCCAAAAAGTTTTTTCTTCAAACACAGACATGTATAGGTCACTAAGTCGTGGGGTGGATGGAATTCCATTGTTAAACCATTGCTTTGTTTATAGAAGTTATCATGTGAGTTTTATTGACTCATTATTTAGGTAAGTTAGAAAGGTGGTGTATATAATTGTAATCAAGGTTAGTGTGTTCCAGTTTGGTTTTTAAACAAATTAGGGTTTGTTTTTATTGAACTTTGGAAATATAAAACCCAGACTATTGCAAAGTTAGTTTAGTACTACAATTATTGAAATGAAGAGAGATTTTATGGCAAAGGATACTAAAATGTCTTATTTTTCTAGGCAAATATTTTTGGTTTTTTTCAAAGTCTTTCGAATTTTTAAGGGAGCAAGGGTTAGCCCCTAATAAAGAAGTAGACTTTTTAGTTTGGCATTTAGTGACATTTTGTATAGGTGAGCCTATGCTAGGTACAGTGTGTCTGTGTGATGTATCCTCCATGTACAAGTTTTCTAGCATAATGTGCTTCCCTACACAAATTAAACCAAGGTTGTCTTATCTGCTTCTGATACAAAACTGAAATTGATGTGTGAAGCTCTTTTAAACTAGTACAGTGATGGACAGCTGACTAGTTGGAAAATGTTTTTTTTGAATGAAGGATTGCAGATAACTAAAAATGGTATTTATTGCAGCAGGCATCAAATCTTTCAATATTTCCTTTTTTTTTCAATTTGTCAAGAATTTTATAGAATGAAAATTCTAGACATTTCTTTTGTATATGAAATTATATGATCCTAGGTAGGTTGGGGCTAGTAGTTTTCTATTGTTTTTAACAGTCAAGGATTTTTTGTTTGAAATAAAAACATTCTGTAATTTAAATATTGCAGATTCTTAAATTATTTTCAGTGGCATAACTTGTATTATGGACAGGAGAACATAATTGTGAGACTGGGGAATTCAGACACCCAAGGAGTTAGTCATCACCTGTGTAATTAATTCTATTGAAAATTCTTGAGTTAATAAAAAGCTTTTAACATTACAAGTTGTAGGTGATTTTTATGTCCTGTTGAGTTAACTTTGTTAAAATGGCTTGCTTTTGTGTATAAATCAGTACATAATGAGTAAAATAACACCATTAAACTCTAGCCCACAAACGTCGAAAATCTATAATATGAAGTTAAGAATCAGTTTATATATAAAAGTGTCTAAATTTTAAGTGTTAAAGTCTTAATCTATACTATGAATACATAAAATGCATATAGATAAAGTTTTATATTAAAAATATTTAATAATTTTTTATGATCTTATAGTAGCCATTCACTGTTTGGAAACAGTTTTTGGAGTAAAGTTCAATGATCCTTCAGTAGCTGGTCTTCTTGTATCTCGACCACTTTTAGATATTTTTACAGAAGTTGTCAGGACTGAACAGTCTCTTGTAAGTATTGTTTTTCATAATTTGATTTTGGAATTAATTGTCATTCTACAGTTCTTAAACTTAATATTGTAATACACTTAATGTCAAGTAACACTGGTTAACACTGAGCTATGTATCAACATAACATAAAACTGAATCTACTAGTATAATACTACATAATAAGTCATAATACTGATATTGTTACTTAATATGACATACAATATTGTGTTGCACATTGCAGTCTTACTCAGTAAACACACTGTACACATAAAAGATGTATTTACAAGGTCACAAAAAATTAAGTTACAAGGAAATGCAGTCACTTTTATTGAAAGAGACTAATGTAAGTGGTGAACCCTCATTTCAAATTTCATTGTCATCTCTTTTAGACTTCTAATTTGCACAGATCTGACTTTGAATCTCTTTCACCTCTATTTTGTTTATCCCATTCCAGAATTGATGTATTTTCATGCCATTCTGTCAACAGTTAAAGATATAATTAATATACTCTCAACAGTTTTTAATTAAAAACATTGTAAAACTGGCATTTTAGTGTTATGTTATGCTTATCTTAAAATGTTAGATCTTTCATTTATAAATGAAACACTAAACATTAAGATTTATTTATTGTTTGTTTTACTGGCTCTTAAGTTTATAATTTTCTCCTAAATAGATATTAATATTTAACTTCTATGCCTTCTGTTTATTCACTATGAATTTATTGGTTGAACAAACACCTGTAGTACCATCCAACTGGCAAAGAAAAGATCTTTGTATTTATTTAAAATAAAATGTAAAAGATCTCAGCTGAAAGTACTGTTAACAAAATATTACTTTGTGACAACTTACAAAGGTAACATAATTTTACCCTGGTATATTTGTGTCAGGCATGTTGTATTTCCATGATTCACATGTTGGGAAGTCAACTACTTCAGCTGACAAAGTAGAAGATGAAAGATTTTGATATCTATAAAGCAAGTTAAAATATTGGCTTTATAAAGTGGAACTTTCTGGTTGTTAATTAAATAAATTAGCCTAATGTGAAAGGAAGTATTTTTATGTAGTTTTTCATAACAGTATTTTACATAAAAAATTTGTGCAATTTTACAATATAAAAATTATAAAAGTATAAGTAAAATTATATGAATTTATGTAGACACAAAATATTTTAGACAATTTTTGTAAAATTTCATATAATTTACATTACTAAATATTTTCAACGTGAGAATGTAAATGACTTTACGTGCGTCTCCATCCAATCTCCTTACAGTTATTTTCCACTAGTAGATAATGAAGTTGTGTACTGCACATATTTCCATTCATCTCTTTCTCATTGTTTCTTTTGTTATGTACACTGAAACTATGTTATTTATTAACTTGTACATTACCACTTGAAACTGCATTGAGCCCAGGTTTATTTGTTTGTTTTATGAGGATCTTAACATTCCTTCTTCATCTTACTCACTTCATGTTTTCTTATCTTTCTGAGTGTTTTCATCAAATTTCTGATTGTTAGTACAGAAGCTTTCTGGTGAACCACAGTGTAATGTACCTCTGACTCTAATGTAATTTGGTACTTTTATGAAGCATGCCTACCTCTAAAGGTAATGTTTGGCAGTAGCATTTACATTCATTAGCATGTATGTGTAATACTCTGATCCTATTGCAGTGCTATTCAGATTATCTGATTTGTCAGATGTAAAATAAGAGCTAGAATTTTGCACAAGGAATTAATGTCAGCATATTTTGTAGGAAAGTGTTCTCAAACTGGGCCCTTAGACCACTTCATGATGACTTCAAATAGTGGACAGTAAGGGGGAAATGGGTTATAAACAAGGTTTAATCCTTCATGCAAATAAGTAACATAGCTCAAGGATATAGTATAGATAAGTACTTCTATGTATTATATTAAAGTATTGAAATTTTGTGTTAAAATTGAGTTTAAACCTTTTTCCTACAAGAGGCACACGTTATGATTCTTACCTTAGTGCTGAGCACTATTGTTATGGTGCTGCAACGGGTTTAATCATGTACAGACAAGTTCACAGAAGAAGACAACTATATATTTTTCTTTGCACACAACATTTTGAACATTTTTGAAAGTTCTTATCCTGACTTTATTAATGCTTTAGAAAAATAGTAAGATGTTTATAATATGTACATTTTCTGTGTTATTTGTCATGGAGTAAAAGTTTTTAAAAATATATCTTTTATTAGTTTAATAGTTTTATATTAAAAAATGTAATATTTATTTATCTGAAAATACACTGTTTAATGTAAAAAATAAATAAAATAGTGCTTTTATTACTTACCATAAATGTAATATTGATTCTACTTTGCAAGTCTTTACCAAAGACAAAGTCATCCATGAACCTAGAAGTAAATTGCCAGGATTCTCTCATGCCAAAGCAAATAAAAGGAGCCACACACAAAAGCTTCACTTCTACCATCATAGAGAATGAAAGTTGGCACATGGAAGAAGCTAGTTCCAATGATGCTGATAACAGTTACTCCATGATGCAACCCTTGGCTCTTACTAATAAGGAAAAAGACAGGCTTAGTGATCCACCATCTCCAGCAGAATCCCCACCATTTTTGGAAAATTATTACAAAACTCTAGATGAAATGAATTTCATTGAACCTACAAGACCTCTGGACCTGTCTCGGGAAACCACTAAACATTTTCTTGAAAGGTTGCCACCAAAAGGTGGCTGTGTACAGTGTGGTAGAGAAGGACGGCTAACAAAACGAGGTCGACCGCACGAAAGCTACTTCGGTTGTAAATTATGCAAGGTACATCTTTGTAGGAAGAGGAATTGTTTTGAAGTTTGGCACACTGTGTGCTGAAATTTGTACAAATATACATTGCAGAAATGCCTTCACATCTCTTTTAAACTATTCAATAATGATAGTCAGTACTTCAAAAGGCATTGTTGTCTTTGACTGGTTTAACTGTTATTCCATAAAACCATTTAGTCTCGTAATGAGAAAAATTTAAGGTTTATTTACACGTAATATTTCAGAAGAAAGTCTTTATTATGTTGTATTCATTTATTTAGGTGCAGTATCACCATTATTTAATGATAACATTGTCTGAAAGCTTTAGCAACATTGCAAAATATGACTAGATCTTAAGATTCTCAGTTGTTTTTTATCACTGATTTTCCAGACATGTCATTCATGTCTTTAAATGTTCAAATTGTACATATCCTTCATGTTCATGAGTTTCATACAGCTGATTTACTTTCACTTTAGCATGTTATTAATATATTTTCTTTTCAGAACATAATTATCATAAAAACTCATCTTTTTTGTTGTAGCTGGACATGCTTAATTTTATCGAGTGAAAATTTAATTAGAAAAGATATACCTATATCTGTTAAAAACATGTACAATATTTTTATCCAAGTGTCTACAGACATTTTTCATTTATTTTTAAAATGACTCTGATGTATTCTTAAATTCAAGGAAACAAATGTTTTAAAACATTTAACTTGCCAATAGAGAAAAAAAAAATATGGCAATTGAAATTTTCTGCATTTTGAATTACTTTTGTCATATTGTGTTTCCATTAAAAATCAACATTTTAAGTATCAAATAAATAACTTTTACTTATTGCAGAGTGGTACATGTTTGAGTGTAATGGTATTTAAAAAAGAAAACATCTATTGTAATAAAAAAAGCTGTTTATGTAATGCATTGATGAAAATACATTTTATTTATATAAATATTGTCCTGAATAATGATTCCTAACTAACTGCCTTAGTATTTAACCAGGACAAGCAGTGTTTTTGTAGACTGTGTGTATAAATGAGACAGTTTTTATGTTACCTATAGTTTCTTGCATCTGTGTAAGTAAAAACAGCCTATTTTACATTAGTTTCAAATTTTCTGATACTGGTAGTTTCTCAAACAGTTATCTTCTCTGCTAAAAATCTAAAAGAGATTCACAGAAAAAAATATCATAAAGACCAGTCTTATTAACTTACCTAGCATAAAAAAGCACTTAAAAATAATTATTTTTTCCATGTCACTTTTGACTTGGGCACAAGAGTGCACTAATTATTGGTAGATTGCCAATATCTGTAGAAGGTCCTGTAGTAATTTTTGTTGTTTAAAGTAAAATTACTGTCATTTTCATTTAGGGAGCTTTCTTGGTGGCTCAGGAGTAGGTCTGAGGGATTAATGCAATGCTAAAAGTCAGGTTTATATACTTGTGATGGACACAGTACAAATATTCCAGTGTGTAGCTTCTGCTTATCAACAAACGTTTAGGGAAAATGCCCCTTATTTGTAGGTTCATAATTGTATCCTACTTAAGTAGAAGGTGGTAAAAAGAGAAACAGAGAATAGAGAAGTGATTTAGCCTTTAGTATTTCAAATTGTACATATTTTTCAGCCACTTGTTTAAAAGAATGTAGCTGAAAGTAAAAAATCATTATTTGCCTTGTGGGTGTATTAAAACAAATTATACCATTAGACACTAAATTTTGAGTAATGTAAGTGTGTATTGTGCCTGTTAGGAAATTGTTTAATGTCACGCAACTGGAGTAAGAGCCAAGCAGGTATATGCATAGTATTAATAAAAATCCTAACTTGGTGATTTAAAATAAACCATATATTTGAATTGTGTATGTTTTTTTTGTTAAACTATGTATTTGTTTTTATTTAGTCTTTATTATAGTTGACATTTCATTAGAATAATGTGGGTACATTAAGTGACATGGTGACAAATGAAAGATTGCTAAAAATGTCTTTACATTGTGGTTTTAAAAATAAGATTGGAAACAAGGGAAGGATAGAATATCATGAAAATGTGCTTCTTAAAAGTTTTGTTTAATTGATAAATGAATGCACTCTTAATTGTTATGTTTACTCTTATCCAAGTGTGCAGTTGAACATTGTTTGCCAGTCAGCTGTGGTTTTACTGTATGGAATTTCATGTTAGAGTTGTATGGTTTCATAAATTGTGTGGAAAGATTCTATCTTTATTATTTGTAATACCATAATTAAGTGAATAAGCTATATCACATACAAAAATTCCAATATGTTATGTAACCTCATCTCTCATATAGTTTTTTTTCAGTTTGTTGTTGCTCTCTATATGTGAACGTTTTTGCTCACCAGTAGCCTTGAGACTCCCATCTAAAATCATATTTGCACACAGCTGATGATGTGATATTGGTGTACTGTTGTATGCAAATAAGTATGTGACAACTGTCTATTGGCAGGAATGCTATATACTCTCATAGAATACTTGGCTCCTTCTGTTATTATAAATGTACTGAGTGTTCAACATCAGTTCTTGATTTGGTACTCAATTATACAGATGTTTTTGTTTTGTTTTTCCACTCTTGAACTTTTGAAATATAGATATTTTTTTGTGAAAGTGTCTGTAAAAACACTTAACTGTTTTTTCATTTTTCGACATTTGTGCACTAACAGACTTTTTTTGACCTATTATTGCACAGGTGAAAGTAACTTCTTCACTGTCTGGTGTGGAACAAGAACTTGTTCATGTTATACAAGTAACTCAGTTGACAATGGGTTTGTCTTTGTTCAGGAATTGATGACTGTTGTGCAATGAGAAATAGAATCGTTCATGTAACCTGAACCTGATTTACCTCATCCAATGTATCCTGCTCATGACAAATGGGATTTTGCCAGTTTTTTATACCACCTACATTTTACCAAATATTCTACTCATGCTGATTTCAATCAGGTATGTTACATTACCTCTTCTGACTTGTACAATTCTTCATTTGTTTCCTGCTTTTAACTTTCAAGTTTGTCTTCCCTACTCTCCAGATATTTCAGTTCAAATTGGATAATTTTCATATCAACTTCATTCTAATGTATGCCTACTTTGTCCTTCCTACCTTGTTGCTACGTATGCCTGGACTTAACATCATTTTGTATTCCCTTTCTTGGACTTCCAAACTCTGTAGTCTTTTCTTAAGACTTGGGGATAAGATCATCTGTCTTCTGTTTGACTTTTTCAGGCTCACTTTTCATGCCTTAATTTCTTACCCACTACTCTTTTACACTGTCTTTTTTCCATTCACCTTCTTTCAAAGGCAATTCTACCATTCTCTTTTGGTAGTTCGGGTATATACTAATTCACTTATCTTTTTTTACTCTGGCATATTTATCTTCCTCATCCTTATCAGATTGTATGTAGTTGCTGGAATTGTTGGGGTGGAATGCCTTTTTTATTGAAGTGCATTTGCTTCCTTCTTATCTCATTACTTCATCTGGCAATTTTCCTTCACCAGTGTGTTATTTATAGCATAGCTGGTTCTCTGAAGTTGAGGCTGTACACCAACATTCTTCCTTATTCTCACTTCTTTTTCATTTCTATCAGGTATTTCTTTATTCATTTCTGTATTTTGTTTTCTCTGTCCTTATGCTGTTTGTAGACTTCTGCACTACAAGTCTCTGCAGTGATTATTTAGCTCAATTTGTAAATCTTGGAAAGTTCATCTGAAGTCCATCATTTGGTGTTGCAGGTTATCAGAGGGTCATGATCTTCATTTTTTCCACTCTTCTTCCTGTTACCGTCTCTCTTATAAGATTTTCAGTTTTTTCCCAGTATCTTTGAGAAGCAGTATTAAACCTGTTGGCCAATGATACTATTGAACAGTTTCTCATCTTTCTCTAAGATTTTATTCCTGCTCATTTATCATTACCAGAATAACTTGCAATTGACTTTTACATTTCACATCTAAATTGGTTTCTTAACTTATCTTGAGTTATCATCCAGACCTTTCTCATCCTTCAGTGGTATTTTACTCCAGGATTCTGGATGACCAAAGTGGACACATCAGATGCTTACTTTCACATTTCCATTTCATCTACATCCAAGCTTTACCTTCAGTTGATTCATTAAGGTCAGGTTTATTAGTTCAATGGTCTTGTGTCATCCCTTTCTTTGTTGTTGTTGAGTATTGTTTGCTTTTTCTTATCACATTTATGGCTTCAGAATATGATCCCACCATTACCTGAATGAATGGCTTCTTTTAGTTCCTAACAGGCCTCCTTGAGCCCTGCTCTTACTTCGTTTGGAGATGGCCTGTCTTGATTGGCTAATAAAGGTTTCTATAGATGATTTTTTCATTTCTCATCTGTGACTGGTGTTAAAATTAAACACAAAATGGCTAGCCTACCAGCCTCCTGTTACCACCAACCCAAGGCAGTATACAGTTAGAACAAAAAAATTAACTCCGAGACTAAGATGCAACTAACATACAAGCTTTAAAAGAAAATGTTCATATGCTAATTTAAATGTATGTTACAAAATTATCTCAGGAAACTCCTACACTAAAAGCTTCAAATTCTTTATTCTGAGCAAGCAACTGTCTGTTGATTATACTCTCAATAAGACTTATTGAATACTCCAACAAACAGATTATCAATTATTGTGTGAAATATACTTAGAATCATTTTAGAGAATTTGACCCAAATATTTAAAAAAAAATGATGTTGCTTTGATAAATTATATTAAATCTACGAGTGAGCTTTATTTTAACATCTTATTCACACTCATTATATGCAATTTACTGTTTGTGTTCTTATACTAGAAGGGGTAGCAGTTGTTACTTACAAAGAGTTTGTACAGTGAATACTTTCCATATTCAGTCAGTAAGTCTGGTAATTTAGTTAGAAATTTAGAAGGTAGGGTCTTTGCAGGATTTTGGATAAGCAGCAGAAAACTGAGTTTTGAACTGAAAACAATGTTTTAGACATGTTTTTACAGTTTTTTTAATTATTGTTACATGCTTAGTTTACAAGTAGGTCCTCAGTTTATTGGGGACAATTTTGCTGATTTGTCAAACCAAAACTAAGTTGTAATTGATGATGGTCATAACCTGTTAACCCTATCAAAACAATACATGAACATTTCTAGGTGGTTACATAACTCTCACAAACCTTCTTTCAAAGAATGAAACTAGTGGATGAAACTGTTTGAAACTTGACAAGAACTTTCTTTAAAGTATCTGGTTTCAGAAAAATAAAATATTTAAATCTTTTTTTCATATATTCTTTTTATTGAAAATTTGTTGTTCAATGTACATATTTATATTTGGACTCTGAATTGTTAACCTCCAAGGTGATTTACATTTTGAGTATAAAAATACCATTTATTATCTTACAGCTCATTTTATTAGCATAATTTTTAGAACTTTCTAATGAATATCAAAAGTTTGTTAAGGTAATTATTTATATTTTATTTTACATTTTCCCTACTATATTACAAATTCTATCTGTTATCATCAATGTAAAATGCAATAAAATTTGTAAAGTTAAGAAATAGAAATATGTGCTTCCCTTTACAGAATAGTCTTAAAATATATTCTTTGGGTCGTGCATATAATTTAATATTAATGTTTTCCTTTTCTGTTTCTTGCTCTTGTTTATATGTCAACCCATGTGAACAGGTCCCTGCTGGTGATAGAACAGAATAAAAACAAAGTTAGTAAAGTGATGTCGAGAAACCCACTTGTTGAGAAATTTATTTGCAAAAACAGCTCGTTTGGGTTGATAAAATATTTTACATAGAAGAGCGAACAACGTTTCGACCTTCTATGTAAAATATTTTCTCAACCCAAATGAGCTGTTTTTGCATATAAACGAAGGTAGTTTAGCTTTTGGCAATATCTGTTTTAATTCGCATGATAATATAAGCCTTGTAAAGCAAAGTTAAACTGACATTATTTTATAAAAAATATTAAACTTTCAAATATGAACTGTAAAACATAATGTGCAGTTAACTAAAGTATAAATGTCACTCCTAAATATAACTTAACTGTCTATCTAACCATAACACATTTAGTTAAGAAACAACCAAAGTATTATTGTGGATCAAGGAGCTAATAATACTACAAGTAGTTAGATCTACCTAATGACAACAACAACTTGGCACTAATTTCAAAATAACCGCTGTTGGAATATATTACAAAATGAACTCTTTCTAATGACTATAAATATGTCTGACTAGTAAGTGCATGTTGGCTTTTAATGCTCAGGGATATGTACAGAAGGAGAGCATGGCACTCATCAGGGGTTGGAAACATTTATTTGTTTCTACTGCATTCAGCCAAAGAATTTTGATGTACATGTGTGAATAGGGCAAGTAAACATACTGTTTGAACAAACAACTAAGTGATTGTTTTACCTGATTTAAGAAATTTTGGATTTTTCATAGATCTTTACAAAAAACTGAGGTTAA
This sequence comes from Carcinoscorpius rotundicauda, assembly GCA_011833715.1. Lineage (NCBI taxonomy): Eukaryota > Metazoa > Arthropoda > Merostomata > Xiphosura > Limulidae > Carcinoscorpius > Carcinoscorpius rotundicauda. The sequence goes on from CM022393.1 coordinate 110,366,071, forward strand.
GTATTTTTAAAGGTTTCTTTTCAAACAAAGGAAATAAAACCATGCAGTGACCTACAATGACAAAAATTGATGTTAAATTTATTTAATTAAATTTTCAAAGTAACTCAGTGACTTGTGCAGAAAGTGGTTTTAAAATGGTTCCTGTTCACATGTATTTCTCCAAGTTTTCTTTATAATTAAGGTGTTCTGCCGTTCATTTTTTTCACACAGTTTACTTCATCTAGTTTTAATGTTGATAATATAAAGATTTATATCTTTTGTCTTGGCTGTGCTCCTGTCTCTTTAACCTTTTTGTGACAGGCGTGTGCAATTTGTCAAAATTGAGTTGCAAATTTAATATCTCTGACAATATGTGCAGTAACTGAGATTTCTTAATATGATCTTCAACAAAATCTTACCATTTTTTGAGAAGATAAGTATCTTGTACACAAAAAATAATGGTTTTATAATTATTTTTAATATAAATACATAATTTTTCTATTGTACTCATTTGCATTCAAACTATTAACAAATTGAGTGCAAAGTGACTTTCATTTCAAATATAAAAATACTTTTCTTCTTGTATTTTTGATATTTCATTTGTATAATTTAAAGGACTTCCTAAATGAATATCAAAAGATTTTAGGGTAAATTTTTATATTTTTTCATTTTCTTTGCCATATTACTAACTTGCTGTTATCATCAGTGTACAATACAATGAAATAATTAAAATTAGGAAATAGAAAACAAATGTACCTTTTAATATTATTTGTACAATATCTTTAAAACATTTTTAAGTTAATAATTTCATCTTTCACCCCCCTTTTCACATAGTTAATATTTAGAGTTTTATTTTCCATTCTTATCCTTTACAACTTAATCATTTCAATAAGGGTGAATGGTGCCTTCAAGATATATTACAATTTCTTTGGAATACACACTTAACCCTTTGGCAATTTTAATTCGGCATATGATATCATAAGCCTTGAGAATAGCATGAAGTATGATGTATATTTAAAAAAAATGTTTCAACATTTAAAACATAATTGTACATAATTCACTAAAACATAAAATCTAAATACAATTTAAACTGTATCTCTTAACTACAACATATTTAGATAAGAAACAATCATAAATACTTTAGTTGATCAATCAGTCAGCAATACCATTATAAATTTTGTGTATTGTACTCTGTGATGATGATTTGGCACCAATTTTAAAATAATTGTTAGTTTATGTTGTGAAATGAGCTCTGTATCATTTTAATGTTCACATATGTATGTAATATCTACATGGAAAAGATAAAAGATCAAACATATTTCATGCAGTTTATTTTGCAAGCTTTGAGGGTTGAAAAACATATTACTTGCTGTAACCGTATTCATACAGAGCACTTTAAAAAGAATGAGTTAAAAGATTATGTAAGTATCTTAGAGGCTAGACATACCTGTACTTTATTGCAGTTTTATTATTGATACAGAGGGCCAAAGTAGAGATTTTTCTTAGGTTGTTGGTCACGTGGCAATATGTGAAGTTTTAGGTAGTTTCTTAAAAAAGTTTGTTTTGTAATAAAGGACATAAAACTTGGGTAAAATAAAACTTTGAATCATAAAACACGTTATAATGTTAGATTCATTAACATAATTTGATATTAAAGGTGTGTAATGAAATATTTTAACACTGACTTGTGCAGTAAAGCATTTAAAATCACTTCTGTTGGGAAAGGGTTCATGAAGATAAGACATACCATTGGTTTCTACTTCTTATAATGCAGCTTGGAATGCATCTCAGTCAAATTATGTATTTATTTTAATGTTTTCATTTCTTTAATTGGACGACTGTCTTTATAGAACTTCATTTGTATAGTTACTAGCATGGACATGTTTTCTTTGCTCGAGTTTTAATATTTTCATACAGGAAGATTTAAGAAAAAAATATATTTATTTGTATTTGCAATTCCAATGAAGTGCCTTAAATGCTTCCCATTACAGAAGGGTCTTGTATTTTACACCCTTTTTGGAAGAACATAGCATAATTGGTTTCCACTTCTTTATCATGTTCTTTCTCCATGTGGGAATTTCATTTTCCTTAGGGGACTTGGGCTTCCATGAAATGCCTTATTTCCTTGTATATGTTCACATATGCCATTTGTAGTAGACTCTGCTTGCTCAATGGAATCTCTCATAAATTCTTGTCCTCCCTTTTTCATCTTCATCCTCCTCTGCATATTGATTTCACCTGGTAGTTCAGCAGAATCAATACTGTGGAAGATGATGTTTTTCCAGATCTTTATCATTTTCTAGAAACTTCTCTAATGGGGTGGGATACTTATCTAAACCCTCAATATTTTGAGCTGATAGTCCTGATGAATCCATCATGTGTATCAGTCTCTTGAAACTCTTGGTTGTTTGTTAGTTTTGGACCATTTTCTTAAAGCTGTTCAGTTATGATCCATATAGACAAATGTTTCTTATATCCATTGCCCAAGGACACTTAATTTTACTTTGTTTCCACACCTTAATTTTCCTCTTCTTAACCCATTTTCTAAAAGTGTGATTGGTAGTAGGTTATGTTCTGGATGCCCTAAATCTCAGTGCTTATTGTCTTTCATGGCCCACTGTTTTCCACATGAAGTGTTACCTCTATCCTGCAATTCTTTAGAGTTTTTCTCCTCATGTGGGCACTCTTCTCATAATTTCTTTTGAAACTAAACACTGTGTCAAGCTTTCCCTTGGTAGGAATATTTTTCTGCATCCTTTGGTTTTGGCAGTCAGGACTGGTCTAGCATTTGTCTCTGTGCTTACTCCTTGTTTCCCCTCTCTCTCCCTCATTTGGAATACACTTTATCAAGTTCTTCTTGTGGCACCCTACTGGCCAGCTCAATCATGGTGTCATCTTTTGAGCCTCCTATGGTCTTCCCATCCTCTTCTTGTATCCTGTTTTTTGAAGTTTTGTCTTTGCCTCTTCTATTCAGCCATATCATCACTACAACATTACATGTGGGATTTGTCCAGTCCCTTGCATTATATCCTTGACATTTTTTGTGTTGCCTTTCTTCTTTCTCAGTTAGTTCTTTTATCTTCCCTTTTGATTATTAGAGGAAATGATGTATTTTGCACATTTAGTCATTTCATCATTCTTTCTCTTTTCTATTCCCCATTACTCTGATCTCATCACATGGCTTTTCGACCAGGATTTACTGTCAGCTTTTGATGCAAATTACTGAGCAGCTCTCATATCTTCAGGTCTACCAGATACCATTAATGTTTTCCTCACTGGTTCTCAATATGCAGTTACATCCCTTTCACCACTTTTATATTGTTTCTTCTATCCTTCCCTGCTGCATTCTGAATGTTTACTCCACACTTACATTTCCTGCATCTGAACTTTTGCCTCCTGTTCCTTTTACTATCTCTCCCTTAAAACCCATTACTTCCTCCTTTTTGCACATGGTTGTTCACATTCTAATATACATGTCATTTAACCTTAAGGGTAACACTGCATTCACTCCTGTATCTTTCCCATTTCTTTTCTCACTCTGATCCTGATTGCCTATTTTTTCCTGTCCACTTTGTTCATTATTTGGTTTGCAGTGCTTCCATTTCTTAGAATCAACCTTTCACATGCAGTCTTTCTCCCATTACCCTTACTGAATGGTTTCATCAACTCATCTGTCATATTCTTTTCTGGATGGGAATGACCATTGGTACTTCCATTGCCAGGTGTTTACATTAGTTCTGTTACCTTACTCACTTCCATCATTGCCTATTAGAGGAGATTGATCAGGTTGGTATGTGGACAATCTTTCACACACTATCTCCATCAGCTGGTCATTCCTTCTTTGTTGTGATATGGATTGCTTCTGGTCACCATTCTGGTGGGGTTAAGTTTTTTTTTCTCTTCCCTCTCATGCTTCATTGAATCACACTCAGTGACAAGTGGTGTCTGCTAGGGTATTCTTATCCAAAAATCTGCACAGTGGTTATCAAAGCCTGATATAGCACTCAATTATGAGATATGTTCCACAAGATGCAAGAGGTGGTATCCTTGATGTGCTAATATTCTTAAACAAGGTTTAATGCACATTGTATTCTTTAGTAAACTGTCTTGAGTGCAACAGCCAGAGGTGACTGCTGCCCATCCTTTATGCCTAGTTTAAAACCTACTGCTGACTTACTTTTAAAAAGAGGATTTTCTTGGTTCCCCACTGCACTGGCTAACAAGTATACATTTTTTAAAGTTTTTCAGTGCAATTTCACTCCATTTCTAGTGAAGCATAGAAATATTTACTTGTTCTTATGGTCGTAAACCATGGACAATTTATCATGACTGTAACCTGTTCCACTCAGTATAGAGTACAGTGGTGTCTCTGTTGATATGGTGCAGTTAACCCCTACTGTTGCTTGTATGTCAGGTACTTGGATGGTTTGGTGCAGAACCAGCCAGTGTGGTCTCTCACTCAATTTGTAGAGTGTATGTTATTTTCCTGTTCTACTTCATTGGGCTTAAGGTGCAGATTGGATGACAAATTGCTGATTCCAAGTAGTTTTGGAATAGAATTGACCTACAATTGGTGGAAGATTACTGCATGTTCATTCACATACAACAGTTTGGAAATGTTGCATGAAAACACCATTTTAGTTATTAGTCTCAAAGCTAATGGTAAGCAAAAATGTTTGCATATAGAAGGTAGCACTGAATTGTAAAAAATGTATTTTCAGTGGGAAAATGTTACAAATTTCAGTGATGTAAAATACTGATAAAAATTCTTTGCAAAATTACAGTATATAGTCTACTAACACCTAATAAAAATATTGCTTATTGATAGTTAAAATTATATTTGTTTTAAAGATCTAATAAAGATGGTACACATCGCACAAAAGAAGGCAATTATAGTATAAATATCTTAAAAATTGATTAATATATTGACATTTACAAAAAATACATCTGAGTCTGTAAAACATGAAACATAAGAAGTGTGAGATAGTATGGTAAGATTAATGGTTATATTTAATATTTTGTTCTTAGTCAACCAAATAGTTTTCAAAAAGAAATGTTGTAAAAGACATTACTTAATTACATAAATCTGTTAAAGTTAGGCAACTTAGTGAGCTTGGTTATAGAGTAAAATGCACTATTAAAGTTATTAGTAGTCTTATTATAACTTTTTAAATTGAAGCTGTTACCAATATAAAGTGCATGAGACTAAATTTCAAGACATCTTTGTGATCAGAATATAGAAACTACTGGTTGACTGCATAATTTACAGTTCAGGTTAAATCTAAATAATTTTCTTGAGCCTGATATACTGTATATGATACATTGAACTTCAAATTTGATGAATTTCAATGAATGAGAATAAGCTTGCATAAATATATATAGATATTGAAGTCTAATATAATTCCAAGATTTGCTTTCTTATTTTTAGCTTGTGCAGTTGAAAAATCTTTTAAAAGTTTAATTAGATATTTGGTACAACCTCAGATTTACACATATACAACTCTTCCTTCAAATATATGGATATTTTGAACTTAAAAAAGTTTTACTTTGTAATTTATAACTGGCATGATAACTAATAAACAGTAAGGAAACTTTCACAAGATTTTATTAAATATATAGAAATAAAAATGATTTGGTGACTGCGCAGTGAATTTCAGAGAGTTCCACATAACTTATTCTTCTAAAAACATTTTCTAACCCTCATTAATAGACTTAGCTTTCAAAAATGTTCATTATGTGTCTGTATATCATGTGTTTTGGGACACCTACTTGTTACTGGATTTTGAAAGTTTTGCATATTCAGAAAAATATATGCATGTTAAATTTTATGTGCCAGGAAGCAAAAGATTAGCGATTAAAAATAATTACTATTTCAAAGCACTTTTGGTTAAATTTCAGGATTCAGAGGCACATTCAGCTTTGTTGCAAGCTGTATCCACAAAAAGTACTAACTCTAAACATCCCTCCTTAAATAAAATTATAAAAATCTTAGGAATTGCTCAACCTGTTATATAAAGCTTCATCTGTTTACCATGGTAAGCCCCTTATACCCCTGTTTGTAAACAGAATTTGGACTAAATGGGAGGAGCCAATTCAAGTTTCCAGTGAGAATGGTTTCTTTCAACACTAGTTTTTCGTATAAGCTGGGTTACAATACACAACGCCTTGGTTCAAAAGCTATTTTTGTCAGTCATTTATGAAATGTACATTATTTTCAATCTAATGAGCTCTAGTAGTGAACCTGTACAAGCAGGATATTCATGTGATTGAAATACTTTTATACCTTCTACTCATTAGAAACTTCTTGGCCATTAAAGTCAGTCGTGATCGACTTTTTGTAACATAGTATCATGCTACTACTCAATGTTGTACTCCAGTGCTCTAAGTAAGGTGTTGTTTAAAAGGCCTTAACACATAATATTTCATATGACATGCATTGTATTTGATTTTCATAAATTTATTAATGGGAGAAAAGTTTTGATTTACATAAATGTATTACATACATTTACCATGTATAGCCTCTTCAAGTACATTGCTACCAGATTTGTTGGTGTTCTGATTCCAGAATAAACCATATCCTGTCCCAGAATGAAGGCAAATTTGGACTAGTAAACTGGTAGCTTTATGATAACTGTAGCCACAAGATGAAATTATATTTTGCACATTTATTTATTAAACAGTAGACCAAAGCTTTGCTTTTTAATGATAAATGATGTGTGCAAAATTCCATATTTTAGTTAGATATGCATGTTGTTTAACTCTTAAATGATGGCCATCATTAACTTATGCTGCCACCTACATTACCAATAATATATATGATATTTAACCCTTAAATAAAGCTGTTCTGGGTACTTAAAGATTGGTATAAATTTCTAGAGTATATAAAATGGTTTAACATGTTTGCTACATTAAGTACCGTAGTGGTACAGAATTCATTTTAGTTAATACAAGTTTGTATATCAAATATTTTTCTTGTACTTCTTTTCACCAACTCACTAATTGGTGATTATAAATTTAAAAATGTTGAAGTACATATGGAAAACTTTTTGAGAGTTGTGTAATGTAACCATCTATATTGATTAGAGAATATTTTTAAGTTTAATCATTCACATTTTAAAGAATTTTTTTTAGTTGTGTGGAGCTGATACTAGTTTCATGCTTGTGTTTGCACAGTTTGTCATTTCGATGCAGTAGGTTGAAAGTTGCAAAATTGTAACTTATTTGCACTCAACTGTTGCTGTAGACTTTGAGCTGTTACACTGACGTTTCAATTTATCATCAGGATAGTTTTCCATCTCTTTTTTTCTTCTGTTTCACAAAAACGTCTCTTGAAATAGTTAATGTTACATTTATGTTTCTTAAGCTTTAAGAAAATCATCATGGTTAATCATAGTGATGTTATAATAAATTATGAAACTAGCAGTTCATATAATAAGCTAGGTGTATTTAGTTACTAGTAATTCTGTGGTTTTTACTGTTCTTGTTTTGTGCACAGTTCTAGTTCTGAATATTCCAAGGAAACCATGTTCCCTACTTTACTGTCTTACAACTCCAATTAAATTTGTTTAATATAATTTAATGTTTGTATAATCCAGTTTTTAAATTATGGTTTTAACAAAATATATGGGAAGGTAATTTTTTCTGTTAAAATGAGCTTTTCCATGTTTTATAGCAGTTTATCAATGTAGAACATAATGTTGAAAGAGTTAATACATGAAGTTTAAAATATGGTTTTATACAAAACTTGAATTTCGTGAATCTATACAACTTATTTCAGCTGTTTGAGACTTAGACACACACACACACGTGATTATATATTGTTAGGTGTAACTGTATAAATAGTGATAATTCTATGGTGCTAACAAATTGCTTATTCATACTGTTATTGCTCCATGCTAACATCAAGTTTATTTGCTGCAGTGTTTATCAGTGCCTTTACCTTATGATCTGTAAATACTTTAATATAATACTGTTTCCAAAGATTTTTAATAAAGAATATATCAACATCATGAAGTCATGTATTATTTTTTTAAATATATATGCACCAAACACTGTCTAATTAAATTCAGTTCTAATAAATAGTTGTCTGTGGGGAGTATCGATGCTTTATTATTTTCACATCATTATGCACCTACCATGTTTTGTTAAACTCAGTAAGCTAGTAATATAAACATGAGCCAGTTTTCAAATTTTAGTTTATGTGAGTGTATATGATTATAAACAATCTTAGCAGTAAGTAATGGCTCAACTCTTAAGATCTGTTGTTTCAATAACTAATGAACAACTCAATGTTTAGCAGTCTCTCTCATACAAGGAATAAATATGAAATGAGGGGCAAGATCAAAGACAAAATATGGGTTGCAGAACACAGGTGTAAATTCTTTTTCTTACACCCAAGCAGCTTGTAGAAAGGTGGCAAGATATCTAGAATGACTTTTATTTACATAACACTGACGCATCTAGGAATGCTTGAACATTTAAAATGGAATTCTGTGATTGCTCACCAGTTATTTCCAATGATAAATCCAGAATCATTATATTGCATATATACTGACAGGCAGGTAAGAGTCTGGAAACTTTTTACAGTGTTCTATGGCAAGAAACATGATGAACATTTGTTGTTGCAGTATACTGTGTGACAAATACAAAATGTCTTGTTGTGGTGTGGGCATTACGAAGCTGGGAAAATGGGCTTCTACATCATTCAGAACAGAACTTATTACTGGGGTTAGGTACTGAAGTCACATTTCATCTTGCAAAGAGCATGAAACATCACTGCTGATCTTGTACAGGAAGTAATATCAGATGGATTGGCTATCAGTATCCCCTGATCTGAGCCAAAATTAATATATTTTGAACATGTTAAAGAAATAACAGCATCCTATGGAGAGTAATACAGAAGTTTTAGAACCCATTTATCCAAGAACAGGTCAAGATTCAAAAACTGGGTTATAGCATCAGGTTAGTGTAATGTGCAGGTACTGCAATTTTTATTGAATCTAATAACATACACATACAGTACTGAACACATGGCAACAGTTGAAAGATTTAAACTGAATTTTTACTTTCATTTTTTGGAGGTGAGAGCACTTTCTATTGTCACTGCAATTTATTTCATGACTCAAATTTTTTTGTAATTCATCATTTTCAACGGTTAAACTGTTCTAACACCACAGATCATTCATTAAACTGCACGATATTAACTTACTTTCTTAGAAAGCTTGATATATAATACATAGTAAAACATTTTTCAAGAAATAATTGCTCAATCAAGTTTGTACAGCTTATCAAAGCATAAAAAGAATATTGCAAGTTCTTCTTGAACTTCCTGCCTCAAAAAAGAATAGTTCCATTCAATACAAGGTAAATGATTGCATATCTGTTGCTGATATCGCTCTTTTATAAAATCATTCACAAAATACAGAAACCTCTTACTCTGTTTGGCAGATTCCAAATATGACTTTAATAACATGTTTTGTGCATAATTTGTGAAACAACTTCTGTGATCTGACTGGATAAAGGTATTGTACACCTTTAATATTTGCACAGTGTCATTAAAGGGTGGAGCATTCATCGGTTTTCATAAAACTATACTGTTGTGAATGAAAGTAATTATCATCTAATTGTATTTAACATCTTTAAATGATAAATGATTGTGTAGATGGAAAGAAAAGCAACATATCTGAAATATGTTTTCATTTGACACATTTTTAATTTATAGAAAGTTAAGGTCATTTCATAGGAGTGTTCAATAAGTAAATCAAGCAAACTTAAAGATACCTAACAAGAGTAAAGGTAAAGTGATTAAATCCACATTTATTATTTTTATAAAATAAGATAAGCAAGAGGAAAAACTAGGCATCTGTTAGTAGCATAAAAATGCTGCAAGAAAGGCTCAAATGACAAACTGAATCAAGTGCAACATTAGACATAACAGTAACACTCCTCAGTGTTTCTTCAATGGTTGAAACTTATTCGTGTTGCATAAAATTAGATAGTCCATTTATAACCAAAGGAGATAATGTTTCACATTAGCTGTAACAAATCTTCTACACATGTGGAACTACAACCTGTTTTGTTTCAGGTCTGGGTTCTTTTAAGTAAAACCATGTTGTAGTAACAACTAAAATGTTCTTTATTCAACTGAAAGTCAAGTATAATACAGTTTAGTTTACCAGAATATTTCAAAGCTCAATTTTATTGTTGATATGTGAATTTACTATGTGAGAGATTACTAAGTAATAGATATATTAAATGAAGATTCCAGTAATACTATTGACAGCCATCTTTATTAGAATGGCCTGTAGTAAGCGAAATCTGCTGTGACAGACTGGTACTACAGATTCATGTCATAATCATTACAATGTCAAGTAGAATACAGAGCTACAAGGATATCCATGGGTTTGGCCAGAATACAATAAAGACATATTACCATTAGTCTGTACACAACTGAAATTTACACCAATATCACAAGTGACTTAAATGTACAACAAAAATGAAGTAACCATTCCAGAGGTTATTAAAATACAACACTGGAAGGTTCTCTAAAACTCAATGCTGGTACCAGGCCTTGGAGAGTATGACCACAGTTAACAAAATCTGGACCGGATGAAGGAACTCAGCATCAACTCCTACAATAGTATGTATTTATTTTATGTGACGATAAGTGTTATAGCTGAGTTTGCATAAACAAAGGCTAAAATAGTTTCAAAACTTCAGTGGTTAAAAAACTTAAAAAAGAAAAAGGAATACACTTACAGTTGAAGACTATTTGACCAACATGTCAAGCTGACTTCGTTTTTAATATTTAGATAATGCTACTTCAATATATTTTACCTCTTACTCTTAAAAAATATCAACTGTCTCACTTTTAAATTTGACTAAAAAAAATAAACGTTTAATGACTGTCCTGTTATCATACGAATTTCAACCATAAAAAAAATCCAATATCTTCTTGATAGAACATTATCTACCAGGTAATTTTAGTCTTTTATATAACACTATGTCAGACTGTCAAAACCATTGAACAGAAGACAAAATTACATAGAAATTTCACTGAGGTACAAACACCACCAAAATATTTCACCTTTTGACTAATACTTTCAATTCTCATATCACATCTAGCTTATAATTAAAGAAAACAAGAGATTCTGATAATTATACAATAACTACATAACTTTATTATCTAATCATACTGTTAAAAAAAATCCAAGTTCATAAGTTGGTAAAAAAATTAATTTTGTTTGGTTCACCAATTAGCTGGTGAACCCAACAACAAAGGATAAATTTAACTATTTACACTTAAGAGGAACTTGTCATGGAAACTAACTGAGCTATTTAATACTTTTCTCAGACAACATGAGCATTATACAAATGAACAAGACAAAGAAAAACAAACAAACGTACTAAATATGAAGCTAGGCCTGTTTGTACACAATTAACTGTCCATTAGATATTTCTACACAAAACTAGGAAGTAATATACAAATGATTTCCTACGCTGCACTTCACACTTGGATATGTACCCAAGGAAACTACATGCTTTGCATTACATACGATACTGACTTGTGTTTGTTCATTTACAATTAGATGTTAAGTGAAAGAAAAAACAATGTCCATGCAAACGTTTTTTAAATATTAAGTAATCATTGGTTGCCCAAAGTATTGGTGCTATTTTAACAAAAATAAAGGTTGTAAGTTTGCAGCAAAATACAGCTTGATTGTTCTATATCATTGGGAGATTATATACTACTGTATTGATGGAAGTACACAGTTTGATGGAAAAAAGTCAGTGAACCTTGTCCTTTATTGATGACAGAGAGACAATGTTCTGTACCAGGCACCATCAGAGCAGCCACAGTAAAGGAGATTACAAGCTGCTTGAGATTTTTTCTTTCCAAGAAAGAACACTTCCTACTGATATGGTCATTTCTTTCTCTATTCTGACATGACAAGCTTGTTTCCTGCACTCAAATATTTGCATGCATACAGTCTACTTATTAACATCTTCTGAAAAGACTCAAGTGATTCTTTCAGCACCTCTATAAGCTAAATCACAACACTTCTGAGGAATTGGCAAGGGTGATTGTGAAGCATACTCACTTCATATCTTGCATGCAATAAACTCTTGACAGATTTTTCCAAGCGAGTGACAATATAGGTGTGAAATAAAGGGTAGGGGGGTAGGATTGACAATTACTGCTGTCACACCATCACTACCTCCTCCTCTCCACAAAATAAAAAACGAAACTGGTCTATCATTGTTTGAACAGAGTCCTCTAGGTGTGGCCTCATCCGTTCAAACATCCCCATATCATTAAACTCTAGAGGCAAAAGAGTAGGCCACCAGCAGATTGCTAGGTTTTTACTGTCCATACTGTTCAATCTGCAATTCTCAGCAACCCTAATAAATATACGAAAATGTCAACTACAACCTGGAAGTTAGTCTACACAAGTAGAAACTGTTAATACAGTTTGTTTAAAAAAAACAAGTGAAGGCACTTATGCAAAAATAATAAAACATTAACATTTCAAACAATGACTAAAACAAAGCTTACTTCAGAGATGGCAAAAAAAGAAGTACCAAAATGACTTATTTACCTTGACAACCTTAAGTCAAACCATAACTCAATAACAAAGTTCTTAAAACAAGTAACTTGTACCAATTTTCTTCAAGCATATGAATTAAAGAACTTACTTAACAAAATGTTGAAAGACAAACTTTAGAACTTCAAAATTTGCTCTTGGTATCCTTTTCAGAAGATCTCGAAGGGCAAAAAGACGACAGCTTCTATCTTGAACATCTGTTACAAAATAGTAAAAACCTAGTACCATGACTAGAGAGTTAATATTTTGTATTGCATTATCTGTACATGTATATATATTCAATTCATAATACTAAAAGTTTGTCACCTAAACAGAGGTTATGTTTTATAGAGTACAATAATAAAAGGTATGTTTAAAAAATATAACTTTTACTGCTAAATAGTAGATATCAGGCATCACATAAACTTTTTTTTTAAATGTCCACGAGCTGTAATGAATAGCCTCCCACTAGCATAGTAGTATGTCTACGGATTTATAATGCTAAAATCAGGGGTGGGCTCAGCAGATAGCCCAATATGGCTTTGCTATAACAAAACACACACACATCTGTAATCAATATACTATTTAAAAAATGCAAATAAATTTTTCTACAAATGTTACAAAGTAATGCTTAGGAACATTTTCTTAATATGAATCAACAAACTGATGGGTTTTATTTATTTTGTAATCTAAGCAAAATAATTTCATATGCACTCTAGCTGTTTTTTCCTGAATTTCACTCCGATTACAATTTCATAGACAAAGCTAAAAAATTCAACAGAAACTAATGACTGTCAGTATAACAGACAGTAAAAAAACTACATCAAAAAGTAACCTCACTTATCAAAATTAAAAAAAAAGAAAAGCAAGCAACTTAAATGTGTTTAAAATGAATAATGTATCTACTTAAACTAACACTTTCAGCCAAGCTCTAAAAGTAAAATTATTTTTAACTTTTGTTCAACAGAAATTGAGTTTATTATGAGATATTTCTATTGTGGCAACTGGATGAGCAAATTGTTATAATACTCAGTTTCTGACAAAACTATAATAACTCATAAAAATACATCCTTGATATACAGGCCATTATTTTTATTTACCTTAACAGAAATGTACAAAGTAAACTTCATTGTAGAAGAGAAAAATTAAATGATAATATGTAATTCAAACTAAAGTAATGAATACACATATAATTTACCAATGAAGATCTTGGTTTGGTGAGTAATTCACTTTTGCAGTAGGAAAAAAGATATTATTGTAACAACAAAACAGCCAAATCACTGCTGTTTAGTTAAAGAAAAAAAATCAGTTAAAAATGTTTTTCTTAGTAACTATTTTACTAAATCCATGTATTTCAAAATCAAAATACATCTGTGAATATACCAAGAAATTGACATTAGTAAACTTTTGTCTTGGGGTGACAGCTTAATTAAGGTAATAATAACTTTAGCTTGTCAATAATAATAAAAGAATCAATGTTCCTTTTCAGTGTATTATATAGTATAATTTGATTATAAATGGAATTTTAGCAACAAAAAATGAAAAATGTCAATCCCTTAATATGGAAATGATTACAAGTAAAATTTTAGAATTAATAATTGTTAAAAAAAAAAAAAATGTGTGTGTGTGAGGTTACATTAGCATTTTGGTGTGCTAAAAATGTTAAAGTTTTCCCTCTTTTTTTTTTCGGTACATTATGTCAACTTCTCCACCTACTTGATATTTCATTGAGTTCCTCCATGACAGAGACAGGCAAAAGTGGTGGCAACCTTTTGGAAAAGAAGTCCTTTAGGGCAGTAGCAACAGCATTAACTGGAATATCCAAATCTCTGATTGAAACTTGTGAATCTGGGAAAATAAAACAATGTCTTGAAACAAGCCATAACTAATTTATACTATACAATACTACACTACACATTATGTGATTACAAAAAGTCCAAAGTGAAATTTTTGTGAAAATGTCTGATATGATGCACTGACATAATAATAATAAAAAAAGTATTACATGAAAACAAATGTTCAGATATCTACTGTTGCATCAAGTACTTTTCTACATGGTGCAATGCAACATGAACTTTTATTGTATTTGACACAAATTCTATACTATAAACAAAGTTTTATGTACAATGTTTTTTTAGTTTTGTCTTGATCATAAAAAAAGTATTTACTAAAACTGCTAATACATAAGATACAGTTTCTCATTACATGAATACAGTTATTCACAAGCATACGATGCAGACTTCACATGTTGTTAGTACAAATTAAATAGGACTTTTTTTTTGCAAGAAAAGACTGACCACAGACATGTAAAGTTTAAACACAAACCATATAAATTTACAATAGAGCATAACATCTGGAAATTGTTTAGTATATCTGACACATACCTTCATCAAACTTCTGATATAACTGGTCTACATGCGCTCTGTTTCCTGGTACCCTATAAATACCTTCTGAGTCTAGCCCTTCTTCCTCTATAAATTTGATACACTTTTCCACAAACAG
Organism: Carcinoscorpius rotundicauda; assembly: GCA_011833715.1. NCBI lineage: Eukaryota > Metazoa > Arthropoda > Merostomata > Xiphosura > Limulidae > Carcinoscorpius > Carcinoscorpius rotundicauda. Next base: position 110,381,136 of record CM022393.1, read on the forward strand.
GGGAATATGATTATTCTCTGACTGAGCAAAGCTTTCTAGTCCTTGTACTGCCTGGTTTGCATTTCCTCCTTTTCCCTGAGCAGTTTTCTTTTTCTTTTTCTCCGTTAGCCGCTTCTATCAAATTCCAAAAACAAAAGATTTCCATCCTTTAATTTTTTGGTTATGACACAAAAGTAGTTTGTTTGTGAGATTAAATATAAAACACATATATATAAAAGGATAACAGAATTACACAGAACAATTTTAGATTCGCCAACAACTGTGATAAAGCTAAGCAGAAGCCTAAGAAAGTTTACTGCAAGAGTAAATACATTTGTTATTAAACACACTGTTACTGAGTTCCCTAATGACAATAAGTCTTATTATGCATTGTTAAATAAGTATTAAATTGTTTTATATGTGAAATCCAAGTAACTAAACATCATTGCATAATATTTAAAAATAATTTATATTAATAAATAACCATTTATGTCATTCTAAATACCTGGATTATCAATCCTATTTCCCAAATAACAAACTGAAACTGACAAATTGTTAAAGCTAATAAAATAAAACTGTCCTACAAATATGTATTTTAGATACATAAATACTAACATATCTTATGTAATCATATAAACAATGATATACCTCTTCCTTCAACCGACGTTTCTCTAACTTTTCATCTTCTCGAAGTTTCTTATCTTTCTTCCTCGACGTTTTTTCACCATCTTTGATCATCACAGACTTCTGAAAAATTTTTATGGGTTTTAAGACTATTAAAATACTATAATAAATATAAAACAAAACTTTAAAGTATCATTCAAAAATTATAATTTCTTTCACTACAAGTTAGATATATATGAGGTTATCCAAGCTTTGACTGAATTAAGATATAATAAAATACTGATGTTCATGAAAATCAATCCAACTGATGAAGTTATTAAAAGTTTAATATGATGGAAAATAAAACACACATTAAAACATTCCTAAACTTTATTACAGTTGATTTTTTTCCTGTGTTTTCTTAGATTTTAAACCAAATAGGTAACAAACATTTAATCAAAACTTGTGTTATTATTTCACTCTAAGTTATATTTATATAACGTATTCACTTACATGTGAATTTATATGGCACTACAATACAGTATATAAAAAATAGTATGTAAAACAAAACATTGGTTAAGTTAGAAGCTCATATGGGAAATGACTGTAGTACTTCCCGAAATGTAAATATTGCTTCTGATTTACATCTTACTTGAGTATATTAGAAGGCTAAAAGCAATCTCATGAACTTTGTAGAAGTTTGCTAAGTTCAATGAAAGTTTAATTTCTCTTGTATATTTTAGCAAATTATCACAACTACCATGAGAAGGTAAACAAGTGTTAATAAGTTCCTAACTATATTAATGTAACATTTCATAAATTCTTTACCAGAGATAATTTATTTTAATGCTCAGAGAGAGAACGTGCATCAATCAATTCCCATATTACACATACTTGTGTGCAATAAATCATAACTATATATTTACCTGTATTATCTTGTGCACTATGCCTAACGTGTAACCCGTATAAAAAAAAGAGTATTAGAAGTTCTGATATATGCAGTACAACTAAACATTATACTGGAAATTTCATTTCACAAAAGAGCACTAGGTAGTGTCATGCTGAAGTTGTAAACCATGTATCATGACAAAAACAGAACTGAAAACAAGCAACTTATATTACACAGATAACTTAGAATGCAATTGCACCTACATGAACTTAAAAAAAAGAGAGTTTGGTGGAATTTTACATTTTTCTGGACATGGCCAATACATTTATGTAATTACTGGCCAATGAAAAATATTTACAAAAAAAACAGAAATTCCCCAACTTTAGGCATCTTTATCCTGACTATAAACATCCCCAACAATATCACATTGAAATATACCATAAATTTTAATATGAAATGAAGCAATTTTCAGTTTAGATACATTTAGTTTATTCACTGAAAGTGAAAAGATATTTACCCTCATCATAACTGCTGGATCTTTAGGTGATACCAACTCATATCCTGAGTTTTCATCAGGAGGAGGCATACAAAGAGAGCTTTCAATTTTGAGCTTTGCTGAAAAGAAACAAAATAGGGCAACTCTTGGACAGTATAAACTAATGTTCTATTGCAAATGTTTTAGCAAAATAACAGCAACCTTATGACTGATTTTTTCAAAAAGAAGGAATACAAGATATTTACATTTTCTTTTAATATTAATTACCTAGTACCATATATATCTATGCATTACTGGAAAACTATAGCTTTCAATCATACAAAATGCATAAAAATACTCTCACAACCAAAGCTGGACAATCAACTCAATTAAGTATAAGCAATGAGCACTTGTCTAGCAACTGAAATTATGATCAAATTAACAATTGTTAAAATAACCTATTTAGTGTATCAGCAACTTTTAACAACTGAAATAATTTAAAACATTCCCATTATGATTTCTAATTATTTTAAATTTTCATATTTGTTCAGTTAAACTAATGCAAATAATCAAAATTAGTGTTGCTGGTTTTTACTATTTCTTATTATCCCAGCTACCTAAATAACATAGCTACTTTAAATATAATATTCTTTTATGTTGTTAAGTTTTTAATGTATAGTTGGATAATCTATTCTTTAGTGTTGGATATGGTGTAAAATTAGTTTTTTAATTGTATGATATGACATTCATAATTTATAACATGTAACTGTATTCTTTAGTGTTAAATAAAAACTTTTCCTGCATTGTGTATGCCATATTTCTATCAACATACATCTTACTTGTTAGTTTATTTTGTAATAAAGCACAAAGCTTAAAAATGGGCTATATTTGCCCTGCCCATCACAGGTATCAAAACTCAATTACTAGTGTTATAAGCCCCAACCTTTTTTTTTTTTTAATTTGTTTCTCAATGGAAATTGTTGCAGGTAATGATATGTATCTAACCTAGAACTTTACAATAATGAGGTAAACTGTAACAAAGCAATTAACTTTGCCCACTCAGTCATGACAACTTTCAACCATGATACTTTACAAATTTAAATATACTAAATGATTTTCAAAAACCAATAAAATAATTTAGCATTAAAATGTTCAAATAGTGATTTTAAGTAACAAAACCAAAGTATGAATAACACATTTCACACTACTTTGTACTTCACACTGTATAGAATGCAAACACGTACTCCACAATAAATTACGTATAGGTAGGCTGTAACTGAATAGTCTTCATAATGTACAATGACTAATAGATATTTAATAAAGACTGGGGTGCAAAATCAGTATTGTACTGATCCGAAATAAATTTTTGGCTCACTGTGCACTGGAACATTGTTACATACAAAGTAACAACAAATTTTATATCCACAGTAATTTTACTAGTATCAACCATTAACAAGGCAAGAAGCAGTCAGTGTTGAAGTTAGTCTCTTTGTAAGCACATTCTTGATTGTCTCAATGTATTTGTATCTATATAAAATAATGAAGTTAGTCTCCCAAATCATGTGTACACAACTTGTAATAACCAGTACTTAATAGTTATCTTATTAGTCTGTTATGTTAGTGTGGTTGGAATACTATCATTATACACTCTTCTAATTCTTCAAAATCCATTAGGGACTAAAGAATGTTGTATTTATAAATATCATAGACCTAAGTGTAAATAGTTATATTCATGTTTTGTCAGCTTGTAGAAGGTGTTTAACACCATAACAGTAATTGTTGTAACAAATAGCTTATACAAATAATGTTCCAGTCACCACTAAGTCTGTAGTTTCTCAATCAGTTTTATAGGTTTCTTACCATGTTAAATAATGTCACAAGGATTAACATTTAATAACTTCCTAACACAAAAAACTATTACCTTAAAGTATTAAACAGAGCTGTAATTAACAACCTTACCTAATTAAAAAATGGCCAAAGTCACTACACTACTATAATCGGGAAAGCACATCAAATTAAATGATTGTATAATGTTCTGAAAGGACAGAAAAGTCCATACTCTGTAGACAGACATAAACAGTAATGTACAAGTATAAGAAAGGTAAACAGAAGAATGAAAGAATGTACCACTAAACACAGGTGTACATGTGTACCAAATATCACTGACTAAAAAGGTGCAAATATTCATATGATTAAAATTGGACAAGTTTATATCACTTTCAATCTATTCATACAAATTCCTCCTTTGGCTCGAGTAATTATAGTTGTGTTTAAATAATCAGCCAAGCATTTTATATTTAAAAAAATTATCATGGAAAACATTGAAGAAAAAGTATAAGGTGAGAATCTAAAAGTTTCTGCATCAAACTGCTATTTGTAAATTTTGAAGTTTATTTGTGTATAGAAAATTTAATCTTTTAATTCTACTTATAAGACTAAAATTACTTTTGTTGAAAAACATGTTGAAAATATGTCCAATTAACCTCAGAGACAATGGTTTTAATAAAGTTAAAAAACAAATGGAAATACTTAAAGAATTACTAGCAACGTTTATAATATGTAAAACTTAAATGCATGGATTTTAATTGAGAATTAAAAACAAAATAAACACTCACTCAAATTCAGAGAAATAACTAACAAAATTATTATTTATATTGCACATCTTAACTCGGTAATCCATATACAAAGGTGTCACTGCACATTAATTACTTAATGAATTCAAAAACATGTATTTTAAAACCACAATTGAGTTAATCAAGCATCTTAAATACATTTGCGTACATAGAAGTGTAAAGTGTGTAAAAAAAAAAAAAAACATCAAATGCAATGGCACAATTTATAATAATTCTCAATAAAACAAATATTATGCATTCAAAAACTTAATCCATCATTTCAACATTCTTTGAAATTTCCTACTCACATGTCCTGTGAAAATACTCAAAACATCAGTTGCTATAAAATGTTTTAATTTGGATATGGGGTCATTTCATGTGGTTTCACACACAAGAAACAACCAACACACAATTTCTTCTTAAGATTAACCAAAAGTAAGTTCACGATGTTTTAACTTTCTGTTTACACACACAAAAAAATATCAAAAATGTATAACAGAAAAAAACACAAAGCATGGGTTTCTTTTTTAATACATTAAGATGTAGTGTTGACTACCATAAATAACTCTGATAGATGGCTTAATTATTTCCAGTTTTAATATTGGAGAACTTAGAAGCAGATCTAAAACTGAAAACAATCAATTAATATATGTAAAAATAAAATCCTTTTTATATTACATATAGTGAGGATCACCAAGTCGGTTTTTGATCAAGTTTTGTAAGCTTTATTAAAACCAGTTTAAGTACTCCAATTATTACTTATACTTGAAGCAGCTTAAAGTTAAAAATACACAAAACACTGTAAATAAAATGTTGGCATCTATACACAGAGCATGATAACAATTGAAATGAACAAGTATCCTTCAAATTTATTAAACCTACCATCCAAGTTTTTCGTGTTCATAAATTACATCAAAGAGTAACATGTTATACCACAGTATGTAATTCAATCACACTTTAAAAGTGTAAATATAGTAATTACACTTTACATGAACATATATAAAGTATACAAGTCAACATAGACCTAAGTACCTCACAGATACAGAATGCAACAATTTTCATAAAGAAAGAAACCAAATTCAACAAAACCATCATGCTGAAATACCTCAGTATGTAATTACAAAGCATTACAATATTTATCTAAACAAACCATATTTCATATTAACATAAATATATTAAAAAAACATGAACTTATACCAGTCTTACAATTCTGAAATGTTACAATATTCAATAAAACATTTTAAAGAAACACGTTTCATTTATATTCCAGTATCAACCTGTCACACTTGGTAAAAAAAAAAAAAAAAAAAAAAAGGTTCATAAAAAAAAAAGACATGTACCATGTTAATATATATGGTATGTAAACATGCCAGCATAAGTCTGCATTAATGCTTTAATGCATTTCATAATTACAGTACACATGCTTCATGCAAAGAACAGATAATAAAAATGCATTACTGAAACATAGTTCATACTATTTGATCTGTTAAACTACATTCCAGCTCTCCATAACCACATGAAGTTTAATGACTGCAATTTTTTATTTCTTGAAACTTAAATGAACACTTCATCAAAAAAACAAGCAAAGTGTTTTCCAAAATATTCAGAAATATCCATGCACAAAGCTTAGCTTTAGATTTTCTTTCCTATCCTACTCCCACCACCTCTATTACAAGCTTACATTTGCTATATATTTTGCTCACACCTCTTATACTGTGTATCACTTATATCTGGTCCACACTGCATCATTCTTTCAACTTGGTGTGGGTAGAAAGGCAAAAATGCTAATTTCTCTCCATTAATTTACCTCTTGTTACTAATATGTTTATTTCAAAGAAAACACATTATTTACATACCATTTTACTCAAAGCCTTACAACAAAGTTCAGGAGAGATCAAAGCTACCTTTCTCCTACAAGGATAAGAAAAATGACACTGTGCTACATGTAAGTTTTTTGCTTAATAAGTACTTTTCATTTTCAACATTGTACTTCATTTCAAAAAGCAAACTCAAAACTTACAAATATTCAGGCTTCAGTAAATTTTTAACCATTTATCACCTAAAAGTTTGGTCCTGTGTTTAGTAGGAGCTTGCTATTCTTAATTTTGTATTGAAGTCCTTTTAATAACTACTCAATGCAATTACACAGTTAATTCAATACAGTAAGCATTTAGCATAACAATGTGCAGGGACAACAAAGGACCTGTTGGTCCACCTCGGCTGTCCCATCCTCTAAACTATTATAAATTCAAAAACTGCCCTTATGGTTCATATAATTGTTAAGCTTTTTCTTAAACTCGCATAAATTTACTGCTTCTACAATATCTGAAGGTAATCCATTCCAGATACCAAACACCCCATTAGAAAAATAAGGCAGTCTTAGCCGAAAATTACTCTTAGCCTGCATAAATTTATAAGCATCTCCTGGTCATTCTATTCTCACTGTTAAATAAGAAGAAATGTAATACATCAACACCATCAATTCTATTTAAAATCCTAAACACCTCAGTCAGATCATCTGTAACTTCTTTTTTCAAGAGAAAACAGTTTCAAAGATCTTAATCATTCCTAATATGGCAAACCATCCATCCAAGGCACCATTCTAGTGACCATTTTCTGAGCTCTTTCCAACAATTCTACATTCTTTCTAAAGTAAAAAGCCAAAGACTGAACAAAATATTCCAAATGTGGCCTAACCAGTGACCTGTACAATGAAATTATAATTTCTTTATACTTGTAGATATAATCTAAAATTTTATTTTCCTTAACATGACCAACAGCATTAGAATAGCACAATTTTCAGTTTAACGAAAACCTGAACTACAAGCCAAGACCAGCTGAGAATCACGGTGTATCTCATTTGTGAATTTTTATTTTTCCCTCACTAACATTTGTAATTTCAGTAAATTGAACAAGTAACACGAATGGCACATAGGTCTACTTATTATTTGACTTGAAATTCTTTCTATAGCAAATTAGTTTTCTTGAATTGCACTGCTTAAGAAAGCAAGCCAAGAAATAGAGTAAGAATTCGCGTAACGATGGAATGAAAACATTCTGTATGATTTCACGTAAAACACTTCATATCAAATCCTACAAGTCACTGTTATAAATCATCAGTCAGTTTATAGTGAAAATTATCTCCCATGATTTATATTGTATTACCATACATTTTTGTTCCTTTTGCACATACATCATATGTGTCAGCAATTAGTGTGAATATTTTGTATGCACAAGTTTTATTATAATGCATTCATATATAAAAAAACAAACAAAAATGCATATTTATGTGGATAAACATCTCACCTAGAACAATAACAGTAAAAGATAGCACTGAAGAAGTTATACACAATGTCAAGAAAAGCAGCAGAAAAGACCTAAGCACTACAAGGACATCCATCAATGGTTCATCTAAATATCTAAGGAGTCCTCCAGTTCTAACATAGAGATAATGCTTTATATAAATACAAAGAAATGAAAAAAAATGTAACTGATTCAAACAAATTTCACACCATTTAAAATACCATTAAGAAAAGAACTGAGGAAGCTGTAGAAAGGATAGTGTTCCCAGTTACCCTATGGAGCAAAGTGTCTCAAGAACACACCAGACCAGAAATTCTGTTATGAGAAATGGCAAAAAAGAGCCAGTACAGTAGGGCAATCACTAAAATATAATCATCTAAAAACCCTATCCCAAAAGCCATCCATGTAATGGAAGGGAATAATCCTATAAAATATTAAGGGATGAGATTTATGGAACAAACAACAGCTGATTCACAGCAAGAGGAAATCTATTAAAGACCTTATAGTAATGAAATAACTATAGATAAAATTATGAGAAGTCTTTTATTGTAGCTAAAACCATCACTTCATTTAAAAAACAAGCAGCACAAGCCAACAAAACTGCTAGACAATAAATCTGGTGTAAAGTGACTGAAAATTCAAATTTTAGATCAAGTGATACAAGCAAACCAATCAGCAATAAACATTTTAAAAAAATAGATGTAATGGAAAAGTACTAGCAATATCCAAAACATACAGTATGAACTGGATATCAAAGTGGATGAACAGGTAAGTTCAAATTAAAACTGAGTAAGAGGCTTGGGCCTTTACATTATCATAAACACGTTCAGTCAAATTTCAAGTCAGGGTAGAGATAAAAAGAAAGAATACATCAAAATCCTCTGAATACATACTTATAAAGAAACCAATAGCAAAGAGTTTATAATAAACATAGATAAAAAATATTATTTCTTCTGAGTTAAAGAGGTTCAACATGAATATCCACAACTTGTCTTCACCTAAAATTAATGTCCTTATAATGTTATAAAAAAGTGTATACTTAATAATAAACATGCACATCCAAATAATGCACACAGCTTTATAACATTTTTATTACTTTACCAACACATTTTGAAAAATAAATACAACCTGCTACAAGATACAAAGCAATAATACCTGAATACAAATGTATAATACAAAATAAATAAAAGCCAAGCAAACACAATATTATCCCACTACAATATTTTAGCTTATACCTACTAACCAGTGACAATAAAGCCAATAAAAATACATTTCATAATACAGAATCCAATCTTTATACAATATTTTGTTTTGTCAAGAATAGATAATAAAAGACCTCTAACAAACTACAATAATTATTCAAATAACTCATTTATCTTCTCTTTTTTTGTGACTTTTGTATATACCTTAAATTGTTTAGCTCATATGCATAGGAAAATATTTCAAGTAGTGTTATAAAATCCAAAATTTAAACTTTTCACAAATATCATTACAGCTTTTGGTATTGATGTTACATTACAACAAAGATAGCTGTCAAGATAATTTTTCCTAACAAATTTTAACTAGAAGCTTCATCCATTGAGCAGTGTTGTGGAATAAGTTGCAATTTTTTTAAAGACAAAATAAATATATTTACATCAATTTCATTTGTTTATACAAAGATATGGTTAAAATATCCACCATGGCAAAAACTAATACCTGCTTGTGAGCTTCATTTTACTACATAATTATGCAATCTTTGTTTTTCCCACAAGATAAAAAAAATGCTTACAAGTTAGCAGATTTGTTTAAATTCATAAAACAATACAGAAAATAAATTAGTTAACACTCTGTTATAACTGATTGTAAGCCTAACAAAAGTATTACCTTCATTTTAATAGTAAAAACATGCAGTCATAATCAAAGAGTGAAACTGAATAAACAACACTAATTTTAAAAAGATGAATAATATATAACAAACTCTAATATCACCATGAAAACCTATGATCTTAATTTTTTTTTATGTTTATGCATAAAGTTACAGAATGAGCTACCTGCACTGTGTTCACATGGGTCAAATGCAGATGTTTAACATTATAAACCTTCAAGCTCACTGTTGAGCTACCAAGCGTCTCAAAATGTGTTGCAAAAATTAGAGTAAAAAAAAAAAAGGGGGTTTTACTTAAATGATACAGAAGGTAATAAATTAATCTGAAGTTTTTCCATCAGCTGTATTCTTATTGGATTTTAATTACTGAATACTAGATGACTACACTCACTGTAAGGAAACTTCCACGAGAGAAAAAATTTTACAAAATTCTGGTTCATTTACAATTACATGTTTGTTGCAAAACACTGCAGAAAACAGCTGGACAATTAGTGAAGTTTGATAACTGATTAATCATTGGGCTCAGTAAACAGTTAAATTCAGTTATATGATTATTCTTCCACGAGACTCAGATAGTTAGAATAACATAAAATAGTGATAATCTTAAACAGTTATTTCAAATTTTGTTATTTACACGAGTCATGATTAAAATTAATAAAAACAATGAGAAATCATAGCAGCAATATTTCAATTACTAGGAGATAGTTGCAATAACTGAAAACTAATAATCAAAAGTACCAATTTCAAGTAATTATTTTCACGACATTAGATGATTTAATCATAATTTTGATTAAAAAAATTTTACATGATTAATAAATGTGACAGATGCCCACAAGCAACAGACTGTATCAATAAACTAAAGTAATTGCCCAGCTCAACTGCAGTTTGTGTGTGTGTGTGTGTGTGTGTGTGTGTGTGTGTGTGTGTGTGTGTGTGTGAGAGTGTGAGAGAGTGTGTGTGTGTGTGTGAGTGTGAGAGAGAGAGAGAGAGAGACAAGAATAAATTTATTGTTTTATGTTACTTGTTTCTGTGTTAACTGTGCTACAGAGTATCAGCTTTTTATTTGGACAGTTTTTGACAGATGCAACAAACATGACCATTTAATGCCAACTGAGGTGGGAGAACAACATGGGTTTAATAAGAATAACAGACAGGGAAAGCTCCAAACCCACAGAGCACTGAAGTATTTCAAAAGCCACCATTTAGCAAGCCAAACAACGAAGGAGAAGGTGAACATTTAATTTAGTGAATAATATATAAAATGACATCACAAAAGTCAAGAAATTCTTACCCTTATAAACCATAAGTTTTGATTATAAAATATTAAGCAATTATCTTTCAAAATTTCAGAATATTGCTTGTTTTCATAAAGAAAGCAACTTTACTGTTTTCTTCATAATTACTCTGTCTCTTTTACAAGATTAAAAGTTAGTGTAACAATTGAAGACAAAGTAAAATACAAACTAGTAAATGACGTTACTTTCCCCCTGTGTGAAATTTAAAGGTTTTTTTGTAAGTTATCTATTGATATAACAGCTGTCAGAAATGTAAAAAAATCATATGAATTTTTATGAACTCAGAAAAGGGAAGTATAGAGGTTTGTTTCTCTTCTTGTAATATACTAAATTACTCAAATAGACAATTACCCCTTTTCATAACAATAAATTGCTAAAAATGATTTGCTAATTAAACTTTTTAAGTCTTAGATTTGAGATATTGAAGAAAATGCATTCCTTAAAAGTTTGATGATGACTACCAACTAATCAGCTAAGTGTACAATAATTCCTATTACCTTTAATTATTTCCACACAAAAATTTTAAAAGAACTGAGAAAGCATGAATGTTTTAATTTTCTTATCATTGTTACAGTAAAATATTTTCCTACTATTATAAATATCAAATAAATTTTGCCCCAAACTTCATACAATTCAATTTTAAGATATTAAAATATATCAAACTTCAACTTACTTCTTTACATGACAAATCAATAATTTAGCAGCTCTATTCTAAGATGCAGCACCTAAACAGTGCATATCTTGAATATATATATTTATTCATTTGACAAATATTAAGAACCTATACTACATAAATGTGTTTACATAATTTATTTTATTTACTATTTAAGGAACTATTTAAAAATCATGGTGATAAACACTTTCCTATTTTCAAATTGTGGGAAAAAAATTGTGATGTCAAATAAAAAAGATAACACTGACAAGTGAAAAGAAAAAAAATTATTGAAGGTTAGAGGTCAAGGTCACACACACAAAAACCAAAAGCTATCATGCAAACTCAGATTACAGACCTTTAAAGGCACCAAGCTATAGTTCCAAGGTCTCACTACTGAGAGGTTAGTTTAAGAAAGCAAGGTACAAGAAACACAGGACTTACATGAAGGAGAGAAAATGTCACTATCAGGTGTTAGTGCACCAAACTGGAGAGCTCCTGCAAGATAAGGTGGTTGCTGTTGCTGTGGAATTGGCTGTGACTGCTGCTGAGCTTGCACCTGCTGCTTCCTGCGCCTTAAGCGAAATGACCGCTTGTGTTTGTATTTAGGACGGGGGGTACTTTTGAAGAGAGGTTCCTCATCATCTGACAAGTCACTGTCATCTGAAGGGGAGTTCCCCCCACTTCCATGTACTGTAAACAGTTATGCATTGGACCATTTTAATTTTTAGTTCAACCCTATTAGGTTGCTAAACGAACCCTTATCTTTCTAGATTTAATAATAAGTGAAAAAAAAACCTAATAAATATTCAGTTAGACACAGTTAACTATAACATTTCCAACCCCAAACCAAAGTAACTCAAGATTTAAATAGTTCCAAAATGAAAGAAATGATGGATTTTTCTGGTTGTATGACTTCTTTTTATCAAAATTATCAGGGGTTAAATGTGTTGCACTACAATAAACTGCAGCATTAATCTGTTATTAACATAAGCCCCTAGAATAAAAAATACAATTTTCTAATTTTAAACTGTTTACTACTGAATAACAGAAGCTTCTTAAAATCTAGAATTGTGTTTCTTTTTCATAAGAATTATCAAGTTATCTAGAAAGGAGCCTTTCAACTTGAACAATGCTCACACTCCAAAAATTTTCTGAAGTGTAATATTATTGAAGTTTGGGGTAATTCTTATGAGTGTAAGAAATAAGAGTAAAAAGTGTGAATTTCATGAAGTTTTCAGTAACAGTTATACAGACCAACAAAACTACGAAAACCACAATCTTCGGTCATCTTTTCATTTACTAAGGGTGGGAATGATGTACACTTAACTTTTTGATACTGTGAGAAGGTAACTGCAACATTCAACATCAAAACCATAGCCCTCCAGAAATTTTTTCATAATAATTATTATGGCAAACACTATAACACCAATTTACATTTTAAGTTTTTTAGCTGGAATTCAGAATGATACATGAAAATCTTATGGAACAGCTATTTTTTTCCACAATATCAGATATGAGTTTTGATTAAATTTAAAATTCACTGAAGATTATTGTATGTTTGTTTATTGAATTTCACTCAAAACTACTTGAGGGCTATCTGCATTAGCTATCTCTAATTTAGCAGTATAAGGCTAGGGGGAAGGCAACTCTTACCAATGAATAGTGGGGACTAACCTTCACATTATAATGGCTGAAAGGGCAAACATTTTTGGAGTGACAGGGTTCAAACCCGCGACCCTCAGGTTACGAGTTGAGTGCCTTAACCACATGGCAATGCTTTACTAATTATTGCTTAGTTATGTATTAAGTAATATAGTTTATTTTAGCACTACAAAATAAAATCAACTTTTATATTTGGTACTGACATTTTCTTACTTGTCAATAACTGCTAGTATCACTACTTTTGTTATGGTGATGAATATACATCATAATTTCAAATCTATAGAAATGGTATACAATTTTAAACATTTATAACTGACAAATATTAATGTTACCATAACATGAAGAGATGTATATAAGTACTTTTATCATAAATAAAAAATATAAAAAATATTATGAACTTTAGAAGAAAAGTAATCCCTGAACCAAGACTTTAGTAAATTTTTACAGAAATTTTTATACAGTTTTTAAGAAGAAAACATTCAGGAAAATTTTTTAAACTGATCCACTGTATTTTCACAATATTTTCATGTTTTTCTTTTATATGTAAGATTGCAGGATATAAGTTCATTAGCTAGAGATAAAAGTACTATTCATAAAAAAACCAAAAAACTATCCATTTTAAGAAAAATACACCAATAAGAATACTTGGATAGCAAGCCAAATACAAGGTGTGTAAAATCAACTACATTTGAAGCTTCTGTTATATTTTTACAAAAGTTATCAGAGATGAACACTACAAAACGGTCTTTTAGAGGTGCAGAAACATTCTGAATAGTAATTTTGACATAAAAGTACTTGATTGTAATATAAACATAAATACACATATATATTACAACTACACAAAATTATTTTATAGCCATGAAAAATATGATAGCTAAGCTGGGTAATAAAATATGATCTTCCTGTCTACACTTTACAAGGAAACCTCTAATTCATGAAAAAATGCCTGCTCATATTTACAATTAGCATTTGTAATGGCAACTTACAAAAACAAAACAATTAGTACTCATTTTAACTAAAAACTAGTAACTAGATTATATCATTCAAGAACACTTTTTTTTTTTAATGTATAAGAGAGGCTTTATTTTGCACTTCAAGTACCACCAATATTTATGCACATCTGTTTGAATTATTTGGATGTAAATAAAATATAATTGTCTTATGAATCACATTTTAAATAAATACTTCAAATAATTTAACTAACTTAAAATATTCCAAAAATGTAACAAAAATGTGCCGAACCAATAGTTAATTAAGAAAATGGCTCATACATTAAAAAGTGCAGATAAAAAGTTATAACAAGAGTGCACAGATCATGTTACGACACAAAATTTTTTTAAGCTTGCAGATATCTTTAGTTCTTCTAATTTTATTATAAAAGATCTTGAAGATGAATATGTTTCCAAAAATTAGCCTGAAAAATCTTTAAATTTCTTTTAATATAAAGCTTTTATATACATAAAAAAAATTAAGTGCATATTTATGTATTACACTAGATTTTTATCCACATATTGTATAGTTCCTGATCAGTACAGGTAAAATTTATTGTGTTGTGAATATCATTGTCAGAAATAAAAGTTAATATTTTCATAAAGAATAAACTAAACAAAGCTACAACCCTAATATAAGTTGGTGCCATCAAGGTTTGTGTGCATCAGGACCAGGGGACTAGAAGAAAGACAATCAACACAGTGCTACCTTTATTCAGTGGATCAAGGGACTGGGTACCCATCATCCTTTCTCCCCCTGGAAGTGGGGGAAGTGGGGGAGCTGGCCCCTCAAAAGATGGAACACGGGGTGGGGCAACAGGAACACCACGCTTTTTGCGAGTTTTCTTGTATGGAGTAGGTTTGCGATTCACTCGACTATAAACATCTCTGTGCCTACGCTCCAGAGAACTCCATTCACTGTCTGAGTCAGAGCCAGCTGTTAGGAGAAAAGCTTCTGTCTTTTAAGAACAAGAACCTGTGATCAGCTATAGACCTTTCTAAAAGTAGTTTCTACACACCTTCTTTGCTTGTTATATAAAATGGTGCTAGGTAAGAAATGCCTATCACAAACATAAAAAAAATTCACACAATACAATTTCACAATTGTAAATTCATTCTCATCAATTGCTGCAGCCAACTTTTCACACCAATACAAAAAAAGTTCACACACACACCTCAAATTATACTAATGTCTATCAAGATACAAATCACAGATTCTGAAGAAATACTTGACTGTATGCTTATAATAATAATTACATTACATAATACTCAAAGAATTATTACACATAATGATTATAATTGCTCCGGTATGAATAAAAACTCTTATAAACATCATTAAAATGTGATAAATAAAAGAAGTGTTTTCATGGTTATTACATAAAACATTTTTTCTATAGCAAGCTGTTGGTTCTTATTTATCTGACAGTACAATTCATAAAGTTAACTGAATAGTTTTAAAGGCAAGAAAGCAAGACATACTCAAGTCTTCATAAATGTGACTTTCAAACATAAAATCACTTCAAAGTTATTATTCATAAATATATATTTTTTACCTCTTTCAAAAGCTTCTTTATTCGCATGCCTTCGTCCTAAGGATCTGACTCTGTGCGACTTGCTTTCAGGTAAAGGATTGTGAACCACAGCATAGGAATATTCACTAGCATCTGCAGCACACAAAGGTACTGTGTCCTATTGTACAAAGAAAAATTAAACATTAACTAAGCACAATGTCATCACATACATTTTCAGTATTTATTTAGCTTTGATGTTGGAAAAATGTTTGGCATACAGGTTCACAAATGCATCATGACTGAAATACATGATTTTATAGTGTTGTTTCTTCAGAAATATAAATGAAAATTTTCTAAATTACTAACCTAATGATGTATACAAATTTCATGAACACAGACCAAACCCCAGTATGTTGCTGAATAACAAAAAGAATAAAATATATCGAATGAAAAATTGCCAAAATTTAAAATGATAATAAAAAAACAACTTCCAATTCCCAATAATAAAGCAACATTTATAAATTATGTAAATGTCAAATATGATGTTTCTTCCATTGTACAGTTTTGTTATCTAACATTACTCTAAGCTAAACACATAAAAGTCTAACATATAATCAGAGTGCTCATAAAAGGTGGATCTTTCTTCATCAGGAGACAAAGAATAACTATGTGATGAAAAAGTTGAGTGACATCACGGTTAATAGCCACAACAAACTGGAAGTCCTTTTGATAAGCTTTCAAAGAAATGTTTGTAAGTATGACTCATTTCTATTGTACAATATGATAGAAAATGATAGTCATATATACACACACACACACACACACACACACACACACACACACACACACACACACACACACACACACACACACACACACAAGTGGTTTAAAACAAAGATCAATTAAAAAAGAGAGATACAACCAAAAGAATAAACAAGAATGGAAAATTATCATAAATAATAGTATGTGTGTTTTCTTATAGCAAAGCCACAATGGGCTATATACTGAAGTCACTGAGGGGAATCAAACACCTGATTTTAATATTGTAAATCCGTAGACTTATAGTTGTACTAGCAGAAGACAAATAATAGTATAAAGATAATGGGTAAAAATAATGTACCACGTGCAGATGAAAAACGAAAAACATTTGCCAGGCATTGAAACAATAACTATGTGCATGGAAGGGGGAGGTCAAAGTGTGCATATTGTGATGTCTTACAGAGTGCTATTCAATATCAACTATTTATTTTTACCTTGTATTGTTGGTTTAGTAACAGTTCCTTTGACATTCACAAACATGTTTTGAGTAAAAATACCATTCTAACATATCTTTCTTTGAGTACAACAGGCTTGTACAACTTACCAAAAGCTTACCACATTTTGTGCAAATACATACACAGATAAATTTGGAATTTCAGTCAAGGTTCCTTGTCCAGTGAGATAGTTCCAATGTTCTGACCCATATATATAAAGTTAATATCTAGATTTATTGATTCCAGAACCTACATTTATTCAACAAGGTTAAACAGTATTTAAAGTGACAATAGAAAGGTCTTTTTTGGTGTTAATAAAAGATAAATGGTTGTTGAAATGATCTTTGATTTTCTACAAGATAAACTGTCATAGTTGTTGTGCAAGTAATCTCTTTAAGAATCTTAAAATGTGTTTTACCGGAAAGAATTGGTACTTTCTTTGAACTTGCAAGCCAAACAATGAGCTTTTTCATATCACACAAATTCTTTATTTTTATTAATATTTTATATAATAGCTCATTTTCATAACTATTCAAGATGATGTAATCATATAAACATTAGTTAATAGTACTCTAAATATACAATACAGGGTATATTTTGACCCACTAAATGTTTCTAAACAACACTATACACATTTAGTTTCTACAAAATAATGTGAAAAAATGCCTAGTGGTTTGCTACAAACCAAACTACCTATAACTTGTTAAAGATTTAAGTCACAATTATATCATGATGCTAGCTTAAAAAATTAACCCTTTATTTATTATAATAATTTTTTCCCCCAAAAATCAAACACAACAAACAATGACAATGTAGTTTATAATACAAACAAAATTAAAAAGTTTAAAATACAAGTTAGAAGTTACTGATAAGAAAGTATAACTTTTTATATCTTATTTGCTTTCAACACTGTATGTAAACCAATCAAACTATACAATGTCTATGAAAATGTGTGGTTACCTACAGGAAACAAATATCTTTTTAGATATTTAGCACATCATACCAGGCACTCTATACCCTAAAGATGGGTATTTGTTACAGAAGTGACATCACATCTTGGAAATGAGCTATATTATGGTGAAACTAAGAACTCTAATACACTTAATTCAACTATTCTGAGACTCAGTAGACCATCCAGTTTGTTTAAACAAGAAAAAAGGGGGTGGAGTGATCTATACTGTCAAAACTGAGAAAAGTCATTTTCAACCATGTACTGTTCAAACAAACTTCCAATGAAGAAAACCTTCAGGTGTGTGACATATATTAAGTCAGTTACTAAGGTCAACAGTCTGAAGAGAAAAGGGGGAATAAGATACAAAATTTCTATTGAAAGCTCCTTTTCTTTTTTTTAAGTGGAATATTGTAAAATAAGAGCTAGGAATCCTGAGCAATCTGATGACCTCCACTGTGAACAAATACGGGCTATGAGAAACAGTACAGACCCACCTTAACTTATGCATAATCACTAGCTAAATCTAAACTCTCTGGAGTAGTTAAGGGGGCAGATAACATGCCAACCTTGGGATGTGAGCTTCCACATCTTTGAGTCGTCAGGTTAAACTTGGCAATGGCATCAGTGATATTATTGAACTGCTGAAGGTTTAGCTTTCCTGGCTACAATAATAAAAAAAATGAAATGAAAAAATAAATCCAAGTAAAAATCACTTATTAAAAACAAAATCATGAATTGTCATAAACACTAAGAAAAAAATTAAGTACAGAATATTTTTCAGTAAAAATTCAAACACATTACCTTTTAATTTAAAATAGTTAATTCTAACAACACCAGAAATACAAGACAACTTATTTTCTTTTTTTTTTACTTTGTAATATCTAATGAAATATATGCATTGGACTAAATGTAAATGAAAAAATAACACTAAATTATAATTTATTTCACATAAGGATTAAATAACTCTTACTACAACAATAAAATTAATAACAAAGAGAAAGAGATACAAATATGTGATGAAAACATAATTCTTGAATATGCTGCAATCAAAAACATTAAAGGACTTTAACTAATTAATAAAAATACAATGAAAAATACACAACAGTAATTGTAAAATGTTAGAGATACACTACTGTGATAAAAATTCAGTAACACTGACATATTCTAAACCCATTTTAGTTAATTTCTCAAAACAAATACTTCAAAAATTTAATATTTACAACTATTCTTCTAAGTTTCAGACAGAAAACTACGAATGGGTAATACTAATTTTGCAATAATGCATTTATAGTTTTTACTAAAGGGACTTTTGAAACAAAAAGGTAGAGGCTATGGACTGAGAGACAAGATAATGTCATCTTGCCACATCAAACAGTTGTGCTATATCCTATCTCCAAATGTGAGCCCCAGTCCAGAAAAGTAATGCAACAAAGACAGATCTTAGAAATACATGCCAGGGTGGCCCAGAAGTAGGTGTAAATTTGAAAATTGATCATGTATTTAAAGTAATTGAATTTAAATTGAAGTATATTGTTTATACTTGACAATTTAATTTTACACATCATTCAGAATTATGGGAAAGTTAATCCAAGTTCAAATCAAAACCTGTCACACTTCATAAAATCATGGAGTCTGTCCATCAAGTCCTGTAAAAGCATATGTAATGTATCCTTTCATTTTATCAACATTCTGAAATTACCTACTGTGCACTTTGTCTTTGAGTAGTCTCTAAAATAAAATCTATAGAGGTAATGGTATATGTACTTCTGAGCTACTCTGCCTGTGCATATGGGAACAGTGCTGTTGTGGTCTAGCCAGCACTGAAGATCTGATAATGTAAGAGTACAAAGCAAAGCCTATTCATCCTGTCATGATGGGTTTAGTAATATAAAAAGGTTTGTATACACACTTGCACCCATCACATATCTATACCATAACTTTTGATGCAGTATGTATACCTTCACAAAATTTGGTACAATTTTTTGGTAAATTCCGCAAGTTTTTGACACTAAAAATTAAGTTTTCTAATCAAGTGTTTTTATTATAGATTTGTTTGTAGAAACACAGACTGTTTCATTACTAATCTGAGTGCAAAGTGATTTTCATGTTATGATTAAAACATTATTCTTTATCCCAAAATTCTCAATTATTTATGTAATCTCTAAAAACTTCCTAAATACATTTCAAGTATTTGTTTTCAGTAAGACTTTACACATTTTGTCTGTTACATTCTTTACCTTTACTATGTAATGTCTAATTTTGACTGACCTGGTAACTACTTCAAAAAATTAGGAAATAAATATAAATTATGCTTTTTTCATTCTAGAATAATTACAAATTATAACATGAAAATAAAAATGTTTATTTGATATAGATTAAGTATCACATTATACACATTTATTACTTTTATTATATTGGAATCCAATCATGCCTGGCTGACACACAACTTGCACTGATGTAGTGCATGTGCACTTATGTTACACTGCATCCAGTAATATAAAACTGACTTAGTTTTTACAAAGTGATCTGTCTCTGCTGTATTTCAGTGGGCTAGCATTTTATAAAATACATTTGCATTTCAATTATTACACATTATACATACATATAGATGACTATTTAGAAAAAATATATTAAACTTATTTTTCTTACAGACAGAATAGTAAATAAAGAAGTTAAGCAAACAATTCTCTCTTTTAGCAGTGACTTTTAAAATTTTGCATATGGAAGATTTAAAACATTTTTTTGGAGACTTTATCTACTTGATTAACCAACAAAATAATAAATTACTCTATCAATATCATAGAAACCTACTGTAATTTATCAAGCTTAGTAACAACAATATTTACATGAAAAGAAAAAAAAATTGAGAAGTCTAAAATCATAGCCTACCCTCCTTGAAATATTGGCTCAAAAGATCAAATTGGCCTTCTGACACATTAAAATAGCTCAGAAACAATAGAAAGTGGTTATTGTATTCAACATCAACAGGGGCAGTTTTCTGCTTTTTTGTAAACTTTTTGCTTCCTACATTTTCCTCACATTTTGTTGAAAGAGAAGGATTCAAAAATCACTAGGGGAACATTCTAAGCTGTCAGTTGATCATTCACATTATATGTTAAAGTAAGTGTATATAAGGCATCATTTCCAAAAATGGAAAGAGGTGAAAAGAGTCACTGTGTCCATCCAATTTGCTACACAAGCTACGTCTCATCAAAATGAAAAGATGCAAAGTTCTTATTTTATACTCCAGCTTGTCAATAATGGTAAGTCAAATTTCCAACTCGTACAAAACTAAACTTAGCATTTTGATATCACAAACATATAATTTGAACAAGTGCTGAATTATAATCTACAATTTGATATCAAATTTATTTAGATAAATTCATAACAGGTCAGTAAAATTTTGAATGCAAGTCAACAAATGTGATGACATTGCCTTTGATCCATGACCTGTCAAGATAGAATTAATCAGACATTCAAAGCAGTTACAGGACAAAATATACCTCTTATAAATGTGCCTTAACTTAACCACTTCATATAATTTATGATATTCTAAGAGTAACTAAAGACAAGATGCAAAATGCTAAATTGTAGCATAAAAAAATCAAATGTGAATCACAGATCAGAGTAATGATGGAAAGTAGGAAATTAGAACTGAAAAAGGGACCATGGATGAACCACTACATGAACCAAAGACAACAGTAAATCTTAAAGAAAAAAGAGTAAATATATCTTACATTTTTATCTCTCACAATATGATACATGAGAAAGGAGAAAGCATCACACAATGAAAAATTGTGTGGAAGCATGACCTCTGGAAAGTTCCAGGAAATTGTGTAAATCTGCTGTAGAATGACCTTCCATTTCTGTGTCAAGCAACCAAGAATAATACAAAAAATATAAAACAATGAAGCATTTTGAGCTTATAGTAACTTATGATTAAATAACACAATAGATTTAAACTTTTATCATACAGATTTTCATATGTTTTTTATTAATATTAAGCAGTCACTGAGTGTAGTACTATGGAAACTTACTTTCTGCTTTCCTGGCTTAGGTTTTGTAGGTGGAGGAATTTTATGGCGTCCAGAATGATAAGTATGATACATCTCATTATCTAACCACTCCCGTGCTCTTAGTTCCTGTTCATATATCCTATTGTCTACCCAACCTAAAAGATCAAACAATTTACACTTTACGAATTTAAAGTACATTTAAAGCAGCAGTCCTTTCAGGTAAAACATGTACTCTTCACACGATAGTCTTTTGTATGTAATATTAAAAAAAAAAAATCAACTTGTATGACATCAATGTGAAATAAATGGTAATATCTTAATCTAACTTGCAGAGACTAAATAAAAATAATCACCAAATAAAGTGATAAAACTGTCATCGAATGCCTGTCACTTAATATTTGTATCTAATACAGGTTATAAGTTTAAAAATTGCAGTATCTGTAACTGTTATTTTAGGTTATTCAATTACTTAATGTTTCAGAGAAAAAGTAAAAAAATCCTGAATTAGCTATTACAGCTTTGTAATTAAAAGGAAGTTTATTGGTTGGATAAAATGATTAAAATATCAACTTAATAAAAACAAGATTAACTTGCTCTACAGTTTTTACAGATAATAAAATCAGATAAAATATTTTACTCTATACCTACAAAAACCAAGTTAGGATTTTAAATACAAAACAATAATTGTTATGTCTAGAAATATTAGCCAGATATTAATATGTTTAAAACGTAAAACCATGAATACATAACACACACAAGTTTACATCCTAACATTTAACAGTGGTTAGTTAACAGAAACAAGATTTTTTTTTGTCTTTTGCATTAAATATATCCAAAATATTCACAGCTATCAACAAAACATAAATGTTAGTTTCATGGAAACATTTGTCAAAAACATAATATGTACTTTCATTACAGCACATTTATATTTACAAAAAATGAGCTAAGAATTTCAATAACAAAATCCTATTAAAATATTAAAGAAATGAACAACCATAAATGTTTGAATAATATCCAGGACTGTTATGTAATACAATATCACAGAACAACAAACAAAAATTCAACTTTATCCTCAAGGCATTAATGTAAAAAGATCTTTCAAAAAATACTATTCTACACCTCTTAAAAGTGTACCAGTTTTAATTACTTCAAAATATACATTTCACTGACAAGGTGGATTTCTAAAGCTTTGTGACTTCAAACAAAAAATCTACTGAAGTGCAAATTAATCAGCGACGTAATGCTAGCTGACAAAACCTTGTTGCTTTGCGTCACAAATGTAAAACATACACATCTGTGGTGAAAATGGATTGTAATGCCATTGTGTTAATAGATACAATCAGCACATGGGCTTGTTTTATACTGTTTAAAGCAATATGCATATTGAAATCAAAGAAAACTGCTTAGTTTAAAATGCCATTACATATTTATGACATACTTTGTTCTACAACCACAGCACATGAAATTTCTTTATCAAAATAACAATCACCTGGATCCCTGTTTAAAGAATCTTGAGATCCCCCATCCTCAGCTGCTTGCAGTAAAATAAAACTTTTCATTTACTTGTGTAAAATTTTATTCAAACTCAAAAATAAAAGAGTATGTATTCACAAAACTAAAACATTAAGATCAGAAACCTTAAGAATATTGTTAAACATTTTAGCACTTTGTATAAAATAACTTGAACAAAAGTAAATACAAACTTAGATGTTTAAAATATCTGTTAGGTTATATTTGATTTTGTATTTACTGTATTTTATACAAAAATAAGAAATTACTTTATTAACTTTATTTTTTAAGAATTCTACAACTGTCAAAAATAAATTTATTAGTTTAATGCTTTTGAAATTAGCAATAACAATGTGGGAAATAATTAACTGTAGAATGCATTAGTAAAACTTATTTTCATCAACCTAGACATGACCATGCAGATGAAACCCTAACTACTGTATTCTAGTAGCAAGATCTTGTTTCTAAAAGTTATATTTACAAAATGTATTCCCATTTTGTTTTGCAATAACGTCCAATCTTAGAAAATAAATGCAAGAAGTTTCAAGAATACTACAAAATTTTAATAAAACTAATTCAGACAAATTTACAGTATTTATGAATGCAATAGCTTGCACACTAAAAGCCCTAATACACTACATTTGATTTGCCTACTTTCAACATGTCTGTGACAGTTGAATAAATTAACAGCTTTAAAAACACAAGTAATTATAGAATTATAACAATAAATGTACAAAAATCTATTATGATGTAAACTATACAACTCCAAAGACAGGCGTGTAGTGTTCCATGCAGAAAAGTTATATCAGCCACACTTTCACTAAGATAAAACTTATGATATTTCACTGCTGCATGAAAACAATTCAATGTTGAATATAACAGTAAAAGTAAATGTAACAGATAAGTCCAAATGCAAACATGCAGAAAAGATGCTATTCCACAGCAACTGTCAATGATATTTCCTTAAATAAATAAAAGAAAATTAACACATTTTCTGGCTTTGTTACTCACTTTCAAAAGAATAGCCCATGATTCCAGCAACAAGGTAGAGAGGTGACACTGAGGATGGAAGGAGAAGGGAAAACATGTTGAAGATGGGAAAACTGACCCGTCAAAAAGAGCATATGGTCATTCATAATTGCTGCCATTAGCAAACAAGGACTTACATCACAAAAGGGATGTTGATTTTAAATTTTAAGCAGCTGTGTGGGCAGGATTTGACAAAACATGCCTTGTGTAATTCTGAGAGCACATTATTCTTACTTTCAAAACTTAAAAACTATAATACTGTGTATGTTTAATAGAATAATTCAATTAACCTTGTTTCATTGCTAACTTTACCAGTAGCTACAAGATTCATGAGCAACAAATTAAAATTTGCTACTTAGTGAGAAATAAAAAACAGTTTTACTAATTCTTAAGGATACACTAAGGAAATTTCTTTCTATTACTTACTATTATATAATGTCATTAGTTTACATCCTCATGTATCACACTTTAAACTATTATACCACAGCAACAAAATAAAGGGGTGGGCAAGAACTGTTATCAGTTAGAAATGAACACATGCAAATTTTGTAACTTCTTAAAATCATGTTATAAAGCAGAAACATATTCAAACTGGTGCCTATTAGCAAAACTGATGTAAATAGCTTCCATTCTAAAGAAGAAAAAATAAACAGATACTAATATTAAGTAAATATCTCTAAATTATTAAACATATATAAATGCTAATTAACAGCAGTGGGTATAAGTTGTCACTCAGTATTCAAATGTGCAAGAGCACTGTTGAAGTTATTTTTTTACTATGAAGAAAGATGTTTTACATCAGAGATATATTATTATGTTATGAGCAATGACTATGGAAGCAAAGTGACATTTAATGAAGGTTAAATAAAAAAACTCGCCAACTTCTGCAACATTAATCATTTTTGCTAGCATAACAAAGCTATTAAGTGTCAACTAAAACTTTAAAAATAACAAATAAAAAAATACCCAGACAAACAATCCCATAACTCTTCCAGAAAACATTTTTCAGTGTTACTTTTGCACTGTAAGTCATCTATCAGTTTCTGAAACTAGTATGAGAATTTCTGCACCTTGATAAAATAAATACATGCAAGACAATCATTTGTGTGTAAATATGAGTGAATGTTTGTTTTATCAAATTTAATCTTATTTTCAAAATGAAAAAAAAATGTAGAAAAGAATCAAAATTTTATTTATGGAAAAGGTTCACTTACTGAGAAATCACCAACTTTTCTCTCTTTGAAAGAAATAAAAACTTCAAATTATCTTATCACTTCACTGCTAACCAAGGATTTCTTTCACAGATTAAAAAATATGGTATGAAAACAAATTATTTTACACCACAAGTAAATAATACAGTTAATTGATTTAATATTTATACCCATTTCTAAAGAAATGCTGCAATCCTCTCTGTTATTGGACTAGTACCAGCTTTAAGTACACTAACTGTGTAGTTATTTGAAAATTTCAAAAAAACCAAACACAAAGAAAGCAACACTGTGGTGCATTATAATAATAAAAGTTCCTATGAAGTAATGTCACAATAATGTTTCCAGAACTTTAAATAAAATTATCTAAATAATTCTCAGACTGCCAAATAATGCCTTAATGCATAGTTTTACTAGTCAGAAGCTTCAACATAAAGTACTTCAAGATGTAAACCATTTATTACAAATTACACATCTAGCTAATGTATAATATCTAGATTGTTAATTTTCTACCAATTAACATATCACATTAATAGTATCAGTATATAAAATTTTTTTTTAATTAAATAATCCACCTAAGAATATAGAATAACAATATGAACAAAGCAAATAATGTTCTACAACTATTATAATTTATCTGGTGTACTAACAATGTAATAAAATGATTTAAAAATTTAGCTATGTTTGTTGATGTGAATACCAGGAGAGAAATTTTCAAAACTAGAAGTAAAATAGACAATACTATTTCAAGAAAAACAGCATTATGCTGTTTAGATCATTTTTGTATTCTTTTAATTATATCAAAAGATTTTAATCTAAATAATATAGCACAAAGAAAGATTAACAGGTAGATTTGATTTTACAACTTATGGATTTCTAAATAAATAACACTGAAGACTATAAAAGTTATGCTTGCCTTAGTAACATCTACATTATCATGAATGATTTATGTTAAATTCTTCACATCTCAAAGGGGTAATAAATAAATAAATAAAAAAGGAAAAGCTAGAGAACAAATGTCACAGTTCTACTAGTGGAGATAGAGGATATAAAAATATTTTCCTTTTAAACTAAAAACTTGATTAAAATTTGATTTATTCACTACATTTTGATGCTGAGTTTATTCATATAAAACAATAATAAGACTAAATTTTAAATTAACTCAAAAGTCATGACTTCAACTACATTTTATCCTATTGCTTACATATAGGACAAAGTACTGGTCTTACCAACTGGTCAAACTGAGCAATTGCATAGGGCACCACATACGAGAAAGAGCCCCTAAAGTTGTGCCTTTTAATGCACTTTTGACTTTTCTTATCATTATAAAGCCCCATTTACTGAATTATGCCCAGGGCTCCAGAATGACGAAAACTGCCCCTGGTATTATGCGAAATTCTTATCCTATTTGTATTTGTTATTATCTTAAAGTTATAAATTGACATGACATTTGTTTTTAAGTACTGTAAAATATATTTCTGGTACAAAAGGTTGTTGATGTATAAGAAGTCGTTACAATTCCAGAATGAAGATTTGGTTTTAGAATTTCTCACAAAGCTACCTGAGGGCTATCTATGCTAGCTGCCCCTAATTTAGTAACGTAAAACTTGAGGAAAGGCAGCTAGTCATCACTACCCACTGCAAACTTCTGGGCTACTCTTTTACCAACAAATAGTGGAATTGACTATCACATTATAATTACCCCACAGCTGAAAGGCTGAGCATGTTTAGTGTGACAAAGATTCAAACCTGCGATCTCAGATCATGAGTTTAGTGCCTTAACCCACATGCTCATGCTGGACCCCCAACAGATAATTTCATTTCCTGACTCATTACTTTTTCAAACTTTAATTTAAAACTAAATAACTATATTTTAAGGATACTGAAGTAAAAACAAGAAACAAAAATATACTGAATGTTGATACACCTTGATATCTAACAAGAGTTGCAATTTTTGAAATGTAACACTTTAATTAGAAAAGAAATTAAGAAAGTCTTTAATATGCAGTAGCAGTGTTTTACTTCCTAAATTCCAAGTATGTAGATTTAAGAGTGCTAAAATAAAGTCCTAAAATATACTTGAATCCACTAATAAATACAACGACAAAACGATGCTTAAAATGTACGCAATCACAACTTATGCAGAAAAGTAGTTTGTGTGTAAGAAAGAAACAGAAAAGTTTGCTTTTTAAAAAAAAGAATCGCAAAAGAAGAGCAAGAAGAAAAGCAGTTTGTACCCTCATCCAAACTTGTACGAGAAGCATGATGTCCTGTTGGAATAGGAGGTCCCCTCCTTATACGTGATGGGGGAAGGTCAGGAGGGGCAGGTTCTGGAGGTGGGGGATGGGTCCCATAACCTTAAGAGAAAAAAAAAAATGGAAAGTTTAATCTGTTTCAAAACTAATGTTGTCTTAGTCTAATATCTTATGTTCGGAAGATTAAAGATTCATTATAAAAGTAATAAAGTTCAAAACATTTTTATTAAACAGCTTTTGTGTCCATTATGTTATAGAAAAATTGCATTAAAGAAAAAAGATTATCAGCATTTTATTACAGCCTTCTTAAAAGCAACATCAATGTTCTTTTTAAAAGTTGAGCTCATACTAAATTTAAACTACAAAAATGACTTGTGAAATGTTAAATGATGTGGTTAAGTATAGTTTCTATATACTGAATATAAACCTTTAGTTTCCTCTCCTCATTAAACAACAGTTTACAAAAGCTTTAAATAAGCAGCCAACTGGAGAAAATGTGACAAAATTTTCACCCTTCTACCTACAAATTTTGTGTCCTTATAAAAGACATTAGAGGATAAAAATATGGTTCATTCATCCTTTAATCATTCACAACTTCAAAAAAGTTTATTTGTCATTACTAAATCTTGAAGCTTATATATAATATGTAAAATATGCTACAAAAACACACTATAACTGACAAATAAAATTTAATGTTTAAATAAGCCCTGTCCTATTCTCAAAAAAATTCAACACAAAAAAGCTACTTTAAATTCATTTCAACAAAATTCTAAACAAGTATTAAAATGTCCACAATGTCTAAAAAAAGAAAAAAAAAATATTTTCTGTTCTTAGCTGACCACAAATATACATCTTCTCAACAGAAAATATTTATCTTGTCTTAAAATTATGTTTAATGAGAAATAAATTTTTAAAAACTAAATGAATGATATTCTTTTTTCATATTCATAACAGGTGTCAGAAAACAATTATATTTTTACAAAATGGCTATTCTATAAATTTTACAATATGCACAGTCTACACTTAAAGCATAGACACAGACTTTAAGATATCACAATTAAATATAACTTAAAAAACAAACAAACATGACAAATCATGCAAACAAAAACAATATATTCCATGCATTCAAACCAACAACCTATTTAAGAAATTAATGTGACATATACACATATGTAGTTATACAAAACTAAAACAAGTATATTTTAATACACCTAAACTTTAGCACAGTTATATTAGAAATGGACAATGAATTGAGAGATAATTATTACACAACACCTTACACACCAAAACAGAAAAAGAAAAAAAGATTACTCTAACTACTACACTCAACACAACAGCTATTCATTAAAATAAATGATGCCAGTATTAGACTTAAGAATTAAGTTAACATGAAATGTTATCATGCAGCAAATAAAGAAAATTTACATTAAAAAAATTATTATAAACCAATTATTTCTAAAGGGGCACCAAATGCTAGATTCATGTGAATATACAATTTCAGTAACCATTTCTGTCAATAAAATAAAACTCATGCAAGAATGGACTACAGCTCATGCATCTGTTCTTTCTACAATGCCTCAAACCACATCAAGAAAAATAAAACTTTAATCACCACTTAAGCCTGACGACAATGTATCATCATCGTCAGTAATGCTGTCTGAGGCATCCAAGTCATCAGTTGGCCTAGGTGCAGAAGCTAGACTGGGAGCTGATGGAGCAGAGGAAATCCCTGCCTCAGTTCTCTTCCCTCGTTCAGTTTTTTTTAGAGAATAACGGGGAAACAGAGATGGCTTGGGTTTGTGAGTACCAGGCCTTCTCCTTCCTGTAGCATAGAGAGATGGGTGAGCTGATCCTGGGGGTAAGGGGAACTGAGGAGGGGAGAGGTGAGGCGAGTAATGAACTTGAGTTTGATAGGCTGATGGGGAAGCTACAGTTCCTGTGAATGTGGAAAGCAGTGGAGGTGGGAATGTGAGGTCTATGCCTGTGTGGGAGTCTCTTTCAAACTGAGAGGGAGGAAGAGGTAAGGGAGGAGCAGAGTCACGAGATTTTAGTGTAACAGACCGATCAAGAGATTCTGTGCTAGGAAAAGACTGGCGATATAGTTCTGAAAAAGACGTTAGAAAGGGCCCACTGGTTAGCTGCAACAAGAGAAACATCAAAGAAAAAACAGACACCAAGTTAACCAGCAACAGGTTTTATGATACCAAAAAATAAAAAGCTTTAACAGAAGAGAAACACAATAAGCACAGAAAAATGATGTTGTACAAATGGACTGAAAATAATTACTTGTAAAATTTTTCAAGTTAAGAGAAATATGAAGCAATAAGCTATTTATATTCAAGTACCACAGCTGAATAAATATTCAATTTGTTTATTGACTAAAGTGCAAGAAAATGAAAACAGAATATTACAATAGTAAGTAAACTGAGCATTGTAGATATACTACAAATTTTACTACTATAGAATAACTAGAATAAAATGCTAAAAAGAATAAGCTATATCACGACTGTTGCAAAAGAGTGAAATTAAAACTTCAATAAATTTCTAAAATATCCAAGTTATATATAAAAATCATTTTTAATTTAACTTGTAATTGAAAGAATACTTATGTATATGTAAAAGTGATTACATGACTGTATTAATAAACAGAACATTTACTCTTTCCTTTTCTATATTTTATGTATAGCTGACATAAAATACCCACACACAGGATTCTAAGACACCCTCGTGATTAATAGAGGCCTCAATGTGCTAGCCAAGCCTCCACTATCTTACTTCCTTCTACAGCTACCCCAATGACACAGTTCTTTAACTGAGGTGCCTGTTATCATTTCCCAAAAGTAATTCAGTTCAATTCCTTTTAAAAACAAACAGTTTAAATTTAACTTCTAAGATTCATTTTCATTGCTGCCTTTTACTTGAATCCTTTCCACTGCACATTTCTCAGTATTCTCCAATATTTCCCCCCCCCATTGTTCGTAACCATTTCCTAAACTTAGTTCAATATTTTTTTAATTCTCAGATTTGTATTTTTCTTTCAATATCTGTGTTGAAAAAGGGTATTTGATAGAAAATCTCCATATAACCTTCATTCAGTAAGTGAGAAGTGAGAACTGGTACTTTTCTCTAGACCTTCAGGGCACAACTCTCAATACAGATTCAGTATACATGACTAAACATGTAACCTCTTTGTAATCAATTTTGTCTTTTTAGATTTAACACTTCTAACATTCAATGTAGTGTGTACATCTTCACAAAATTTTGCAGTATTTAAGTTAATACAAGTTTTTAACATATAAAACAATAATTTTTCTGAATTATTTTTAATAAAATAATTTTTTTTCCCATAAATATAAAGTATTTGTTTTGAATAGTCTATGTGCAAAGTAATTTTCATATTAAAGTTAAAAACACTTTTCCTTACCTCAAAATCCTCTGTGTAATCCCCCAAACCTTCTAAATACATTTCAAACTTTTTTCTAATAAAAATTTTTTTTTGTTATTTTCTCTACCATACCTCAAAATAAAATTGGTTAATTTTACTAACCTAATAATCACTAAAAATATAATTAAATATAAATTACTCCTTTTTTCTTTCTAGAACGACTTCATACTGTAACATGAAATTATTTATTTATGCTAAGTAGCTCTAACTTTGTAACTCTATAAATCTATTTAATTATATACAGCTCACAGTGCACTATCAAATTACATTACCCATGAGCTACTACTAAAGGTAGTACAAGCAGCTCACATGCATGCCTTGTGATATATTATCATTATTTATTTTACTTAATTTAATCTTAACTACACTAAAATATCCCTCTTTTTACACTTTAGTTGTTTTTATATCTGTATGTAAAAATAAACACAAAATAAAATACTTATCTAATATTCATTTTTCTTGCTCTTGGTTGCCAAATAGAGTTAACCCTAATGTTTTATACTACTCATAGTATGGCACTTAATTTTTATTCAATTAAATAATACACTAAACAATATAAACTAATAACATACAAAAAGTATGTAAATTTCCTTACATCTTAAAAGTTTTCTGAATTTATAACTCTGCAACAAGAATCATTACAAATTCTCCCAAGATCATTAGCTTTCCCTCAGGAACAATGTTGTATTCTGAGTGAATCCGATATTTACCCATTCAGAACAATGTTAAACAACAAGTTACTTGATAAACAAACAGAGTTTCCATTGGTTATAGGTAATATGTAATTAAACATAAGAGAACTATTAACGAATTATGAAAGAGAACATGTGACATGTGGGTGTAACAGAAGGGGTCTAATTTTTTATTTTATAGCTCTAAGTTGAAGACTATAATAAAAGTAGTTTACCAGAACAATGATTTTATAGAGAGTAATTCAGATTTAATTTCATACATTCTTGAGAACTGCAGGATAAAAGAGGGATAATGGCATGCAACAAAAAAACGTCTCGAGTGTGTTACACTTAAGGAAATACAGGAATTTTTTAAATATTGCCTGTAGAATTAAGAACTTGTATGCACTTAAAATATGAATTATTAGCTGATATTTTATGCTATACTAATTTGTATAACAAATAAAAGTTAGTTTAATAAAATTTTCAATGTAAAACACTAAAATTTGGGTCATGTACAGTAAAGGATACCCATGGAAACGGAGTTAAGAACTATGGGGCAAAAAGCTGGTAAAAACGTTTTTTTGAGTCAAACAAACAACAGAAAACCAAGGTGTGTACCCTCAAAATCCCCTTAGTATATATACAAAGTTTCAGGTATCTAAGTTCTTTCCTCTTGAAGTTTTGGTAATCATACACACATACACCGACAGATTATTATTATTATTATTATAGATATTTATATACATTAAAAAACAATTAAGACAACATTGAAAATAATAAACTGAGAAACATAAAAAATAAACTTCTGTAAAACATTTTAGAAGCTCAACACGCTTTCTAAATTTTTTATGATTAAGTTCAAGTACTGGGAAAAGCAGTTTCTTGATGAAACTAGTGCAAATAACAACATTAATAATCTGTATTTGAAATATATACTTGTGTATAAGCAAGAACAACAAGATAAAATTAGCAGAAACAAATGCAATATGTATTACTGTTGATGTTTTACATAAAATTTCAAAATACTATAAACATAACACTTGTTTAAACTGTTGGCTTTATTTTTTCCATTGAGTTAAATAGTTTAAAAGAGAAAAAATTCTGGCTTTCCATAAACAGTACTAAAATAACAGTTACAATATTTTTATCAAATAAAATTTAAATGTGAATTTTCTCTTTTCCAGAAACAACCTCATTTAATTAATAAACTACTAACCACAAATAACAACAAATATTCTTTTTTTCATTGATTAATAATGGTAACAAATACACACTGAAAAATTTAGAATGAACATGAAACAGATCAAACCAATTAACACAAAATGCATGAAACCTTTATATTATTACAAATACAAAAGCTTTTGTAAAATTTATGAATAACTTATATAAAAAATATTTTAAAAATTAAACTTCAAAATTTACATCACCAAACTAACCTGCTTGAAGACTCCTTCTATTCTTTAACTGGCTAGGTTTGACTAAATGTTCACCATTTTCTTGATTGCATACACTAGCATATAAATCACTTTCATCACTGGGACTTAAAGGAGGATCATCAAGGTAAGCTGTAGGGGAAATTGTTTCATCATCATGGCCATGGCTTCCATCAGTTGGCAACTGTTCATATATACCATCAGAATCTACCCTGAAACCAATAAAGAAGAAGGTGGTTAATGTTTTCACAATTGCTACACAAATTCAGTAGCATTCTATTTAAACTGTAGCACTTGCCATACAAGCCAGCATGACATCTTGACATGAATCCAAAAAATTAGCCATTCCTCAAAGGATTTGAGCTGTTTAGATTGCACATAAAGATGTTTCCCACCACTTTCAATATTAAAGTCATTGAACCACACCTGTGACATAACCTGACACCAGGAGAGTCAAGATATAGAAATTAACTTATAAATTCATTGAAGAGTATTTAAACTTCATTTTTACATCATAAGTACTGCAATTATTAGTCTTAAAAAAAACTTTCCAAAAATACACATTTGTTTTTCTTTGCAGATTCCTAGTTTTTGTTATTTTGGTTTAAAAAGATTTTTTTTTTGTAATATTAAATGGAAAACAGATTTTATGGCAGAAAAGAAAAATAATTGTAACTGCTTCCACACCCATCCACTAAAAAAAAAGTTTCTACTTTTACTTTTGAAAATATATAAATATATACTTTTTTTCCCACTTAACACATCTCTTAACCCTCTCACTATGGGTCATGAATCAAGAGCAATGTTATCATGTTGGTAAATTCCATTAAAAATTGTATTGAACTAATATTCCATGAACTGATATCAAACTATGAATTATACATTATTCAATTCCTCAGTTTAAAAGACAATATTAAAAAAACCAAAAAAACAAACAAACCCAACATCCATTTTTGTGTGTCACACATAATATGTTGAATGCAGCACTGGTTCAAATCAGATATTTGTGATGTAAAAATACAAATTTTATAGTACTGTATGATGTAGAAACTGAAATGCCTGATATTAACAAGCTAGAATGCAAAATAAAAACCTCATACTTTTTATGTACTCCCACTCACACCTTTATATTTTTTTGAAACTGTACATTCCACATGCTTACCTGTGTATATGGCATGGTAATAACCAACTGAAAGCTCAGAATGTCCCCCTAGTGGCTTTATCAGCCATTTCCATGTGTTTGGACACCACCTCTCTCTTTTGAGCTAACATTTCGATATGGTAGATTCTATCTTTAGTCTGCTCCATACTTTTAGGACTCAAATACAACTTGGTTACAAAGTTTTATGAATTATAATGGAATTCTGTGATATCAATATAATAATTTATGATTTTTGGTTATTAAAAAGTTTATAAATAACACCTAAGATATTTTATTCCAAATTCCTCAGTGTGAAATTTCTTAAGGCTTAGCAATCTACAAGAAAAAGCAACCATATACAAAGGTTGTGTAATTGGAAGAGATAATTATGTACTTTACTACTTCATTTACAATTCAACATTAAAAAAAATAAAAGTTTAAGAACTTGTTTGTAAAGAGTAATAATTTATATACATACATAATGTATAATAATTGAAACACAACAATTTTACAAAATACAAGTCCAGTGAAACAAAACCAAGACAAGTGACTTACATTACTGAATACAGTAGCAAGAGTGCATATGAGCAACACAGCTTCTGTATTGTTAGCCAGGTACAACTGAAAGGTCTACAAATGAATATTGTTATGAGACAGAAGCTATTTATACTAAATTTTTGTTTGCATTTTTGTGTCAATCTGTAGTCATTCTAGAATGCAAAAAGAATATATACTATTTCCTTTTTTTTTTTTTTATAGTGGTTATAAGGTTGGTTCAATGACAGAATGTATAGTTAGGGTAGAGAAACTGAAAAATATATAAAGTTTTACTGAAAACAAAAATTTTACATACATTTAAAAAGTCTGAGATTACACAAACAATTGAAACATTTGGGATGCAGACAGATTTTCTGTAATCACAAAGATGAAAATCACTTTACTTTCATACTTGTATAGAAACACTTATATTTTCACAAATAAACCCTTAGTAAAAATACTACATTAACAAAAATTTGATTGTGTACAAATACTTGCAACCTTTACTTTTTAATGTGGAAGTGTATCTTCACAAAAGTTGGTACATTTTAAATTTAGTATAAATACTTAAGATGTGCAAATGTGTAGACAAACTTGTTTATTCCATACTCGGCCCATCATAAAATTGTCAAACAAATTAATATTTCTCTTGTACAATACAGTTTCTTACATGTACATAATTTGTTTTAAATAAAATTTTAAAAAATCACCAAAAAGGAAAAGAAACAAATAACCAATAGAGTGGATTTAATAACTTTATTTTAACTTTTTTTTTTTTTTAAGATAATCTTACCCATCTTCGAGAGATCCACTTCGTATATGATAGGACTCTTGTCGTGAAGGTACAGGTGGTGGAACAGGTGTAAAACTTTCTAGAGAATAATCTGAATCTTCCATACTGAAGGCTTTTTCTATCTGAGGCTTTCTTTCAGACACTTCCTTGAAGAATGGTGTGTAGAATGCAGCTTAAAAAAGAAATTTTTTTTCATCAGAAATACCGTGTAGATTATCACACTTAGCATACTGATACTCACCACAAAGTATCATTATAGTGTTTATCATATGATTACCAATACTGGTAGCTTTAAGTATGTAAAAACATTTTTGAAATAACCTTCATTCATTATAAGATACATTTTGATTCCTTCACCTTAAAACGATGAATTGAAAATTAATCACAAAGTTATTTTATCCACACATACAAAAGTTACATTACTTAAAACAATCAATAATTATACATAAATCATATTAACTATATATTTTTCTTTGATATTTTGGTGTTAGGAAGGTTAAACAAATAACAATGAAGGATTTCTGGCACTTAAATAGTACACATACACAGTTTATATAACTTTCAAAACAATGCAGATTTTTACATCTAAACAAGTTGTTTTGGTAAACAAATCTTATGAAAATATCAGATTAAATAACTCAAAACTTTCAAAACAAATTGATTCTCCAATCGTGTGTCAAGGTAGCCTTGGATATGATTTAAATTATAAAGTGGCAAGTATACAAGAAGTTTGCAAGTATGTTTTTGTTTTAAAAGAATGACTAATATTACACATATCTTCACTTTAAGTCCAAACATACTTTTTTGTTGGCAAGTGGATATTGAGGTCATAAAATGAGCTTGTAATTTGTCAGCTACAGCATTCCCTTCTGTTATTAACTGATGAGACAGATCACTTGAGAAAAAAGCATTTGCACTTCCTGTTTCTGTAACAGCCAATATCTGAACTGGGATATTTGGAATGTTCATTGAAAAAGCACTGAAAAGAAAAAGTTAATCTTGACGAACACAAACAAGGAATGAGCTGATAAAATTTTAAACAATGTTTTCACGCGAGTAATATATATTGTTAACTGTTCTTTTTTACAAAGCAATTTTATGCATTGTCAACCAACTAAAAAAACACTAAAAATTGCAAGGTATATAAATATTTAAACTTAAACCAAGTGGTACTGAAAATTATCTGCAAGATAAAATAGCTAAATTAATACTTGACATATCTGCTGAACAAGTTCCATGCCTCGATTATTTAGGTTTAATTTCCTCTCAACACAAAGGATTAAAAATCTTTGTAAATCATAAGTAGTTTAATAAAAGTTACAGCAAATTACAATCTTTTACGTAAACCTACTGATAACAATTATAATTAACATAAACTCCATAAACACAAGCAAGCACAGTCCTACCTTAAAGTACTAAGTGAAGCCCTTCTTTTAGTGGAATAAACTAGAATAAATCCATGAACAAGTTCTTCTTTGAAAGCATTGGCCCCATGGTAGGAAGTGACCCGCACCTCCACACTTCGCTTAGAGTCTCCCAAATAGGTTTCTAAGGTAATATTGTAAGGAGATGTCACAAAACAGCACTGATGACTAAGTAGTGGCCCTAGAACATGTTCAACAGTGTACGGATCCCCACATAGCATGCACATGATGATCCTACAGAAAAACACAGTAAGCATATGTCCACACATAAATACATAAAAAAGGAACAGATATACACAAACAGAATTATAAATAATTTTACTATCTTTGCCTCCAATATTTAAACACAATTATAAACACTTTTCACACAAAATATACAAGTACAGTTATGACTTTTCCCTAACACAAAAATCTTCTGTCCCACCATCTGAAAATGATTATAACTGACTAGAACTGTCATATATTTAGAAATATGGTTATAAGGTGTTTATAATAACATGCATAGTTGTTCAACTATCAAACTGTATCCAACTGGCAAAGAAAGCTGACACCATCCTTTTCCTAATACTTGAATCACATTTTTAATTATTTCTTAACTTCTTAGCACATTGAGTTTGTCTTTTTTAAGACATCATACACTCTTCAGCAAATAATAGGTATTATGTTTTTCATACAGCTGGAATATTTAAACATTTAGGCTTATAACTGAATAAACCACAAGGTGGATGGACAGTCCAACTTCTGAAACTAGTACAAATTGAAATAAAGGGTGTAAAAGAAACAATTATTTCAATTTTTTTGCCTAATTGTTCATCAGAAACCACACCAAAAATGTTAATAAAATATGCACAATAATCTCCAATATTTGTTTATTTACAGAAAACTAATTTGAATATGAAAAGCATACTCGTACACACAGTGCAATCATATCAGATGCAGTTGTTATTGCCAATTAAAATGTCTGATCCTTAACATATAATTACTTTCATTTTGAAACTTTGAAGAATGGACAGCAACTGCTTGTTGTGGAGACAAGTGTAGAGGATGACGTTTTAAAAGACTTCTGCCCAATCTACAAAGTTTCATCATGAATACTCTGCCTGAAAATAGCAGTGGTTATAAGATGTTTGATTGATAATTTGTAGCTAGCTACTGTGTTCAAGTACTGAAACGTTAATGTAAAAAATCTACATTGTAAATTCACACGTGAAATTTCAATACATTCTTTCGATATTGCATGAGCCCTGAACAACAAAAATCAAATCTTTCATGCATGAAAAGTTCACTGCAGTGGCTTTTATACCACATATAACAATCATTCAAGGTTTGACATATACAATGTGACTTTCTTTACCACCCAAATAACAGGTATCAGTTAAAGCTGGTCAATTTAATGAATTAAATAATTAATAAAATAAGAGATTCAAAAGGTATTATTGAAATAACCACAGAAACAATAAACATGATTATCAGACAAAAAACAAAAAAAGTTTCAAAAGCACAAAATTAGTGTGCTTTAACTGATAGGAAAACATTCAAGTTTTTAGTTAACACAAACCTTTCAGTAAAGTTTAAAGAAAATTAATTAAGTCCAAAAGAAAATACACAGAAGATAAACTACATTTTTTTTTGTTAAGTTCACACAAAAACAAACTACATTACATAATCACAGTTGTATAAAATAAAATTAACTCATAGAGTCAACAGATTTACCTAATGTCAGGGTTGACAACCTGTTCAGGAAGAGTATGATAAATCTGTAACAAGTCTGCTCGACGCTGAATGCTTTCAATAAGGGAATGTAAAGCCTTGAGAAGCTTGGATTCATCAAACCGCTCCTCAGCAGCAGAGGCACTGTTACTTACATCAATAAATGGACACTGTAGGCTGGAAAAACATACAATGATACAGAAAGAATCAAAATAAAGAAGATCGCAATTATAAACATACATTTGTTTAAATTTAATACTGATTTTTAATAGTGAGGCTATGACATTAGCTTTAAGTAAATAAATAATTACTTTAGACAGATAGACACATACATAATAGAGAATATTAATCCTTAGAGTTAAGTAAAATTTTGCTTAACTCTTAGTAAAAAACAAAATAAAAAGAAGGACAACATTAAAAACAGGAAATCCAAACCTCTGACTAATGTTAGCTTGTTATAACCAAAAAAATGCTGCACCAAATGAAAGGATCCAAAAATACAGGCCATAATGTCGAATATAGAATGTACCATAGGTTTTGGAGGTGGCTGATAAGTAGAATCCACATGGCAGTGGAGATAAACCATCTATCAGTCTTAACCTCCGTTTGCCAGTCTTACATGAAGAAATAAAATAATTTAAAATTAAAATAATAAAATAAGAAAGCAAGATGTGGCCACTCAAGCCCACAACATCTCACATTTATATCACCTTTCACTACAGGCAAACAGTTGTGGGAAGGTGGTTGCTCTCCAACATACAGAAGAAAATGAACAAAGAATAATGTACTACTACCTTTATATTTTTTAGAAGTTAGTCTTAAAATCTGAAAGAATAAAAAACTATGTATGAATGAGCATGAAACTAAACTTGTAGCTTTAACTGAGATATGATTCATATTTTTTATTTGTTTAAGTAAATGAATTAAGTATTTTATCCTCTTAAGTTTCCACACATTATATTTATAGAAGTCAAGAGACAGAGCTTTTGAGTATTGTTTTTATTTTGTGTTTAACTTTATTACAACATTTCAACCACTTATATAAAATGTTGGTGCTCATGCAATATTACAGACAACAGTAAACTGATGATCCCATACAAGTAACCAAACCATTGTAATAAAGTTAAATGAAAACATTAAAATAACCTACCCATATACTGTACCTCTGATCTTATTTAAAAAGCATAACAGATCTTCTCTTCTCAGAAGTCTACATTTATGTTGAATTTTACAGAATTAATTGATTGATTGATTGATTTAGTGTTTTATGGCACAAAGCAACGAGGCTATCTGCACCAAACAACCAGTAAAAATGTAGTAAAAGACATAAATGGAAATGAAGGTAAAACAAAAAAGTATAAAACCAATGTTGACACCTAGTCTACAAGGTTAAGATAGAAGGCAGAGTGTAAAAAGTTGTAAGGTATTTACTCTATCAAAAAGGTATAATCATAACCCGCCAGGAAGACTAACAGGCAGGTACAAGACCCACTGTCAGTCACCTGAAGTTGGACTTTCCAGTCCTGGTTCGGGGTTATGTGTCACAGTGACCAGTATCAAAATGTAAAATAATAGAAGTATTATAAGACACACAGTAAAATCACAACAATGAGTAGCCAAATGTTCAGTAAAAAGAGAAAAGTCACATAAATGGAGTAAAATTTGTAAAAGTAAATGAAGGTAATAACAAAACAGCAATTAAAACAGAAAATGGTGTAAAAACCAATGGTGACATTCAGTCTTCAAAGTTATAAACTATTTACTCGTAGCATAATAATAATGATCATAACCCGCCAGGAAGACTAACGAATAAGTTCAAGAACCACCGTCAGTCACCTGAAGTTGGCCTTTCCAGTCCTGGTTCCGGGTTATGTGTCATAGTAGCTATTATCAAAATGTAATGGAATAAAAGTTTTAAAAGACACTCAGCAAAATCGTAATAAAGAGTAGCCAAATGTCCAGTAAAAAGATAAAAGTCAAGTAAATGGAGTAAAATGTGTAAAGGTAATTGAAGATAAAAGCAAAATGGCAATTAAAACAGGAAATGGTGCAAAAAACAATGACGACATCCAGTCAACAAAGTTGTAAAGGACAACCTGTAGCAGAATGGGAATGATCATAACCCGCCAGGAAGACTAACAGGTAGTATATAAACCACCGTCAGCCACCTGAAGTTGGTCTTTCCGTCCTGGTTCCGGGTTATGAGTCAATATGGCCAGTACAAAAAGGTTGTAAAAGTGTGATATGATATGCAGTGAAAGTATAATAGTAACTCGCCAGGAAGACTAATGAGTAGTTCAAATAGACAGTTCAAACAAAAGCGTTAGTCACCTGAAGTTGGCCTTTCCAGTCCTGGTGTCGAGTTATTTAATGTTCTGGCCATTGTTTAATGTCACATTGAATGAGAGAGAATAAAACTGTAAAAAAGGAGCCACAATTAAAAAGGTGTAATAAATAAATATACCACACTTATATGAGATTAAAAAGATTAACGGCCATTAAAAAATTAAAAACGTTATTAAGGTGGAGAGAGTCACCATCACCAATAACTCTGTCCAATGTTACAGACTGACCCTGGGAAAAAATATGTTTAAAGTTTTGCCGTCGTTGAGAATTGTAACAATGGCAAGAAAGTAAAACGTGGCTGATAGTGATTTGAGTGTTACACAAACTACACATTGGAGCATCAGTTCCAGATAAAAGAAAATGATGAGTTAAAAAAACTGTGACCAATGCGTAGGTTAGTGAGAACAACTTCTTCCCTCCGAACTTTACGGAAGCTAGATGGCCAAACTCCAATTTTGGGTTTGATTTGAAAAAGTTTATTGTCGCGCTGTTCACTCCAAGTGGACTGCCAACTGGCATGGAGCCAAGCCTTGAAGACAACACCATAGTCCATGTACGGAATAGGCATAGGGGTGATGGTGCTGAGGCAGACATATTTAGCTGCCATGTCTGCAAGCTCGTTCCCATGAATACCAACATGGCCTGGTATCCAGAAAAACTGGATTGAAGTAGCTGCTAATGAGAAATGGGCCAGTCGGTTTCGAATATCTGCGAGTATAGGATGTGAGCTAATGTGAAGTGATTCCAAGGCAAGTATAGAACTAAGCGAGTCAGTATAAATAGTGCAGTTGGAGTACCGCTCAGCTGCAATATGATCAAGGGCAAGAGATATAGCATACAGTTCAGCAGTGAACACAGAAGCTGTAGAGGGGATTCTGCATGCAACTACTGATCCATAGCAAACCATAGCAGAGCCCACTGAATTACCTGATTTGGAACCATCTGTATAAATGGGAACTGAATGATTGTTTGAAAGATATTCATTGAATAAAAGACGGTATTTCCAATCTGGAGTATCTGCCTTTTTTAGGTGACTGAAAGAAAGGTCACATTTGGGGGCTGTAATAAGCCATGGTGGGATGCGTCGACCTGTGGAATCTGCAATGTTATCCAAGGACAGACCCAATTCATCCAATTGTGCCCGGATGTGAAGGCCAAATGGAGCAATGACAGATCGTCTGTTCTGAAAAAGTATTGCCCACCGAGGAAGGAAAACACATTCCCAGGTGGGATGCTTTGGTAAGGAACGAAGTTTCGAAGTATACTGTAAAGACAGTTGCAAACGGCGAAGGTGTAGAGGAGGTTCATGAGATTCAATGTATATGCTTTGAACTGGAGAGGTACGGAAAGCTCCAGTGCAGAGTCGAAGTCCTTGGTGATGAATGAGGTCCAGTATCTTTAAGGCCGAGGGTCTGGCAGAGCCATAGACCATTGATCCATAGTCAAGTTTCAATCTAATAAGTGCACGATATATCTTTAACATTGAACGGCGATCTGCCCCCCAACTGGTAGAAGAGAGGACAGGGAGGATGTTCAGTGCTCTTGTG
The DNA here is from genome assembly GCA_011833715.1 of Carcinoscorpius rotundicauda. Classification (NCBI taxonomy): domain Eukaryota; kingdom Metazoa; phylum Arthropoda; class Merostomata; order Xiphosura; family Limulidae; genus Carcinoscorpius; species Carcinoscorpius rotundicauda. The sequence goes on from CM022393.1 coordinate 110,424,248, forward strand.
CATTTGACCCAAAGCTGCTTTAAGTGTGGTATAAAGGTCAGTTTACGATCAAAGATAAGCCCCAAGAACTTTGTCTCCGGGTCCACTGGCAGCAAAACTTCACCGATATGAAGTTCAGGATCAGGGTGAATACCTCGTCAACGGCAAAAGTGCATTCATACAGTTTTGGAAAGAGAGAAATTAAAGCCATTTGCAAGAGTCCACTTCCGTACACGATTGAGGGCAGTTTGTAGTTGCCGCTCAATATATTTCATGATCGATGACTGACATGAGATGTGAAAGTCGTCAACATATAGCCCATTCGTAACGGTGAGAGGGAGTTGTTCAGTGATGGCATTTATCTTTATACTGAAGAGTGTGACACTCAATATACAGCCTTGAGGGACTCCAAGTTCCTGTACAAAAGAACGTGAAAGTGCCGAACCTACACGAACTTGGAATCTCCTGTCCATTAAAAATTTTTTAATAAACATGGGTAGATGGCCACATAACCCATATGTATGGAGGTCTCGCAAAACGCCATATCTCCATGTTGTGTCGTAAGCCTTCTCTATGTCAAAGAATATCGATACAAGGTGTTGGCGGTTGAGAAAGGCCTCTCTGATAGATGTTTCAAGACGAATTAGGTGGTCTATGGTCGACGGAACCCACACTGGGTGGGCGAGAGGAGGTTGTTTGATTCAAGGAACCAAACAAGACGAGCATTAACCATCCTTTCTAAGGTCTTACAGAGACAGCTCGTCAGAGCAAGTGGACGATAGTTTGAAGGAATCTTCGGATCTTTCCCTGGCTTAGAGAAAGGTAAAATAATAGCCTGGCGCCAGGCATCAGGAAAAACATTCTCCTGCCAAATCCGGTTGAAGATAATCAGAAGGACATCAAGAGAAGCAGGAGACAGATGGTGCAGCATGTCATAATGAATATCATCAGGTCCAACAGATGTACTGGCAGACCGATGAAGGGCCATTTTTAGTTCCACCAGGGTAAAGGGACTATTATAGTAAAAGAAACAGTCAGTTTGAAAGGAAAGAGCTGATCGCTCTGCCCGAGTCTTGATGGCCAGGAAGGTGGAGGAACAAGCAGAAGTGCAAGATACCCAGCAAAAGCTTTCACCTAGAGTGTTTGCGATGTTCCAGACATCAGTCACCTCCTGACCATCAGAGAGTAAGATTGAGAGGGGAACAGAATTGTAGTGCCCATTAACCTTTCGAATCTTGTCCCATATGATCTTGGAACTGGTGGTGGAAGATATGCTGGTTGTGAACTTAATCCAAGATTCCTTCTGGCTTTGACGTCTTACCCACCTAGCATGTGCTCGGGCCCATTGGAAAGCAACCCGATTTGAAAGTGTGGGATATCTACGAAAATTATCCCAGGCCCACTTTTGAGCCTTCCGTGCTAAGTTGCAAGCAGAATTCCACCATGGACGAGGATATCGTGGGAAACGTGTTGAGGTTTTAGGAATACACTGAGCAGCTGCATGTATAATACAATCAGTTACCGCTGCTACACAGTCGTCTATTGATGGCTGATCTACGATGGCAGGATCAAGTTCTGCGAGAGCAGTGAAAGTGGACCAGTCTGCCTGATCCAGCTTCCACCGGGGCACGCGGGTAGGGTGGCATCGACCACGGCCAGTCTCTCTCAAAAGGATCTGAAAATGATCACTGCCTAGTGGATTACAGTCAACCCTCCATGAAAAATGGGAGAATAATGAAGGGGAGCAAACTGAGAGATCAATGGCGGTGAAGGACTGACTTGGTGCATGAAAGTAAGTGGAAGAACCAGTATTGAAAAGAGAAAGATTGTGATCAGAGAGCATCTGCTCTACAGATCAACCCCTCCCATCAATAACAGCACTTCCCCAAAGAGGATGGTGTCCATTAAAATCCCCCAGGATTAGAAATGGAGATGGCAACTGTTCAACGAGAGCATCCAGGTCTGATTGATCATATGTCTCTCCAGGGGACAGGTACAGAGAACAAACAGTGATGTTACGACCCAAGGAAATACGGATGGCTACGGCCTACAAGGGTGTGTTGAGTGACAAAGACAGGGTGGGCACATGTTGATCAACCAACAGTGCCACTCCTCCATGTACTCGACCATCACACAACTTGTCATTTCTGTACAGAGAAAACTGCTGAATGGAGACTGTATCAGCAGATTTGATAAATGTTTCTTGTAGAGAAAGATAAACAGGCTGGTAGGAAGCAATCAGCGTTTTGATATCATTCAGATTAGAACATAAACCTCGACAGTTCCATTGTATCAAGGTGGCCATTATTAAGGATGGGCAGGTGAAGTGGTTGGAGAACCCTTCGGTTTACGACCTCGTCTTTTTTCTTTACTGTCTTTCTTCGGAGGAGGTCTATCAACCTCCATGGATCCTGCTCTGGGTCGAGTGGGCAGGTTTTTGTTATTGGAAGAGGAATCCAGTGACTGAGGATGCGAACGAATAATTGTTTTGTCTCTTGTGGTGGGAGAAAATGATGTATCAGAAGAAATGCCTGTGTTTGAAACTGAAGGACATGGATCTTGAGGTTTGTTGGAAGATATGGGAGAAACAGAGATGGGTGTGGAAGTCGATTCATCTACTTTTTTAACCACGGAGGTCAAAAGGCTTTTCATTTGATTTGAAAACGATTCTCTTGGAGGCACAGAGAGATCTGTCTGCACTTCCACTGTAGTTGTGGAATGGAGTGCAGCAGCATATGTCCGAGATGGGATTGTGGACAGCAATTTCCGAGCCTCAGGATAACTAATGTTATGTGTCGTTTTCAAATGCTGCACCTCTTTTTCCTCCAACCATTTTGGACAAGAATGAAAGTAAGAGGGGTGAGAACCATTGCAGTTGACGCAATGTGGGTTTATGTCACAATCATAGGCATCGTGGTCCTTGCCTCCACAACGAGCACATGTCAGGGAACACGACAAGATGTCTTTGAGTGGCCGAATCTCTGACATTGAAAACATCGAAGAGGGTTTGGAATGTATGGCCGAACCCTGCAAATGAGATAACCTGCTTTGATGGTGGCGGGTGCACGTGGTGAAGTAAATGTTAAAACGAGGGTATTTGTTGGCAGTGTAACTCCATCTTTGTGAGTGGAGATGCGCCTCACTGCAGAAACTCCTTGAGTGGAGAGACCAGCGAGAATCTCTGACTCAGGAACATTCTTCAAATCCCTTTCAACAATAACTCCTCGTGAAGTATTCAAAGTAGCATGAGGTATAACCTAAATAGGTATATCCCCAATCGCCTTTAAATTCAAGAGGAGTTCACTGTGTTGGGATGTGGATGTTTCAACCAATATGTCACCAGATCGAAGCTTCTTTACTGACTTTGGAGAGCCAGCAAGTCCCTCTAGCCCCTTTTGAATAAAAAAAGGGGACATTTGCCCTAAAGGTTTTTCTGAAAGAGAATGCAATATCAGAAAATGAGGTACATGTGTTACTGATGTTGGAGATTGCTGTTCTGAGTATTCAAGATGTGGTCGCTTACCCATTGACTGTTTTTTTACAATTTTATTTAAATTTTTTGTAGGATCCATAGGAAAGAGAAAAAGTTTCGGTACTCACTGACCCCACCCACCATGGAGCCCTACAAGGGGACGCACTACAAAGTCATGCAAGGACAATGCAGCAACGCCAGGGTTTCGTGAGCACTATACCCAAACACCAGCATCAGGCACAATGTCCACAACACCCGTTGAGAACTTCCAACACTGGTACTTGGTTGGCTCTAGCCCAGGTGGATCAGCCGATTGACCCAAGGAAGGCCACCCAAGGGCCGCCCGTCTACAGGAATTCGAGGCCAAAGTGGTGTGTTAGGGTTAGACCCCTCAACCACCAGGATCCTCTCCTCCCCTTCACGGGTCGCCACGCACGGCAAACACGTGGGTGGATGTTTAGATCCCAGAGAAGGTAACCAGACAGAACAGAACCTTCCCTGGGAGGTCCCCTCACCACGTACAGGAATCCACTCCAAGGGGTTACAGAATTAAAAGTTTGAGTAATACCTCAATTCTTCATACATGCTTTAAACATCATTTTCTTTGAAATGTACCAACATTTACTAAAAATATCAGAATTTAAGTTTAAATATGCCACTTATTCATAAATAACTTCTGTAGTGAGTCAAAATACTTTAAATATCAGTTTATATTAATATAACTTTTCTTTTAATGAAAACTATGATACATACTTCAAAACCATTAAACATTGTTATAATAAGATTAGTAAGTTTATTGTGAAATCACAATTTTCAGCAAACTCTTAAACCCAAATAAACTAGTTCACGAGTCAAGTCTTCCAGCTGACTATATTCCCCCAAAAGAAATGAATAACTGTTCAAGTCTTCAGTTGTTTTTCATGTTTTTTGTTTTGCTTAAGAAAGCAGTATTATAATTAAAACAAATCTAAGATTGAAACCTTTAGTTCAATATGCACATTCCATGACCAGAGTGCCTTTCAACATTATAAAATGATGTTTGATGTCACAGTTATCAATGAGTAATTTTACCCTACACTGATGATTTAGCAACAGTTCATGGTATAGTAAGTACAATTAATAGGAATATTGAAAATGAACTTTAAGATTCACATTTTAGAAGTTCTAGAAGTTAAGCAAATTCAGTATACAAACTATTCATTGGGAATAATTATTTTCATTCTTCACACAAATATCAATTTACATTCAAAGTCCAAGTCAGAATGACGCTGTCAATTCACAGATAGGAATGAGTAAAAACACCTTTTCAAAACATTTGATGTTTTGTGTATAACGAACTTGTACATTTTATTCAAAGCTTAAACCATTTTGTGTAAATAGTCATAATAAGTTCCAAATTATAGATAATATTCCTTCTCTATCAGAAAGCTGGTCCAATGAGCCAAGCTTGTGCACATTAGTTTAAAAAGAGAAGCATGCTGCTTGGACACATTTTACCTAAAGACATCCATTTACATTATTTTTTTCCATACTGTGCTTTATTTCTTTTTACATTTTAACTCTCAATGTAGTCTTTTCAATTATAAAAGAGAAGTGGATTAACATACTCAAAAGACACATCTTGTACATAACAATCCCTTTATCACTGCCTACCTTTTGGCTCTGTTCTGACCATCTTCACGAAGAAAGGTCAGATCTTTCTCATTTATACTAGCATCAGCAGCAAAGAGGATAACAATAGGCAATCCATGAAAAGGTAATCTATCCTCCTGTTCAAGATTTGATAGTAGGGTTTTTTCCAAACTTTCACGAATGTATTCTAAAGTTTGATGGTTAGAATACACACAAAAACAGCCTAGAAATAATTTAGAAAAATAAAAAATAAAATTAAAGTAAAACAAATCAAATTTAGTACATACAAACATTTCAAAGCTTAAGCAGTTGATACAAATATGATACTACTGCCTATTCTACAAGCAGTCATATGTTACAAAAATAATAAACTGAAAAATTATTAAACTTCATTACATTTCTCTATGAAAATTCATAGAAATGGATAAATAGTTCAAGGTTAATTAAAACGGTTTTACTTCATTGTCCAATTCAAGCATGCTTCATATTATGATTAATCAAAATACTCACTGATTTATTCAATGTAATAATTCAATAGTAAAACCAAAGAAATGCATTCACTTTACCAACAAATTTTTGGGGTTTTTTTTTGTTTACATGTACACATTACCAAGAAACAATGTTAGAAATGTTACCAACTCACCATGTGGAAGAAAATCGGATGTTCGAAAGGAGTTGTGAGGCAAACCAACATCACCATCAATTATTCTAAAATCTAAAGTATATCGCACTTTTTCCATCTCAAAAACATCATCTGTACAATAGGCCTAAACAGGAAAATATTATTAAAACATTTGTACTAAATACTTAGATACAAAAAAAAAAAAAAATCTGCAAAATCATTTGTAAAAACAAGTGAAAATGAAGTCGTTTTGACACAAAGACATGGAAAAATTAAAATATACAAGGAATAGGCTTAGATTCAGCAATAATGTATTCAGATATAGAAGATTAATACTCAATAATAAAGCAAAATAAACCAAAATCAAAAGGTCTGCATTAAAAACAGCAAATCCAAATCTCTGACTAATAATATAAACAAAAACAACCCCAAATAAAAGTCAAAAGGATTCCTAGAATACAGGCTATAATGTTGGATATAAACTGTAACCTAGATTTTGGAGATTACTGCAGAAGTATGGATACACCTATCAATCTTAACCTCCATTTACTAGTCTCACATGAAGAAATTCATTATTAATAATAAAATAATGAAATTTAGGAGAGTGAGATGTGTGTGCTCTAGTCCAGAACTTCTCACATATGTCACCATTCACTGCCTACAGGCAGTTGTGAGAAAGTGATGGTTCTCCAAAGTAAAGAGAAAAAGAAAAAAAAAAAGTAATAATAAGGTGCTAACACTTAGAGGCAAGTAAGATAAACTTCTCAGGAAGTTGGCATTCCAGCCTCCACATTATGGGTTGTAATTAAAAGCCCAGTGGAGAAATCATACTAGTATATAGGATCACAAACAGTTACCTAAACAAACTAGTATAACTCCCAACCAACACCTATTACAAACTGTTATTATCAATTTTCAGACTTAACAACTTTTGGCTGCAAAAAGGTGTTCATCTGCATAAAAGTAGTGCTAAGTTGTTTAAATGACCTAATTAACAACTAAAAGTACTCATAAAAAGTGTCACTAAAAATGTACTTCATTTTTACTTCTTTATATTTATTTAATACACTGTTAAATATCTATTTAAACAAGCTTTGGATAAATTAAACTTGTACAAAAGCGAAAAAAAACAAAACAATCTGCAAAATATGCTTAGGAATAAGAAAAACCTTAAAAACATTTGTAAACCAACTCTTGTTGGATGAAAATTGTTACACACATGATATATTAGGCTTTAACAGGTAAATTTCAAAAACATTGTATGGTAATATGCCAGGAGGGAATTGCTAAAATATTATCTGGTCTTAAGTCTTGATAAAACAAGTCAAGTAAAGTCTGAAATTGAAGTAAACAGAATGAGTTAGTTTATAAGATGATATATAAACTAATTTTAAATAAGGTTATCAAAACATTTTGAATATTTGTCCCATCAGGATAGTGTCGTAAAAACCTAGTCATTCCTAAGAAACATTATAAAATACTTTGCAATAGAATGAACAAAAAATATTTATACCAAATATTTTACAACACAGTTTTTGAAAGATAAACATTACAACAGTTAAAAAAAAAAAAATCTCCTCAAACTCTACAAAAATGAAACAAACTCTTCACCCTAATAGTGTTAGCCAATTCATCTGCTATACCACTGCACCCTAACAGGACTAGGTTAAGTTGATTGTTTTCTGACTCAAGAAGCCATTGGCTGTTTCGACTCCAAGAAGAAGGCCTGGAAACAAAAGAAATATTTAACTTCAAATAATACATCAGGATCAGTAATAAAGAAACATGCAGTTGTTTCAATTAATGTTTTCCAATTTCTAAAAATTCTCCTGATGGCTTCAGTCTATTAGATTGTACACAATGACAGTGTTGTTTACCAATTACCCTGAAGCACTTAAGAATTAATGCATTTTAAAAACTACTTATTTCCTAAAATGTAATTTCAAAATTCTACAACTGCCACAAGAGAATAGTGTAAATTATTTATTTGATGACAGACCAAAAAGTTTGGTCAATGGTTGTACGTATAAATAAAATATGCAGAAATGTGTTTTAAATTTCTGTATGTAACTAACTGTTGTTGCTTAACCCTCTAATTATATAGTAGCAAAGCTTATTCCTAGAAGATTTTTTTATATTGGTAATATTTTTTAATGTTGTAGTTTTGATTATGTAGTTTCAAGGCCACTAGAAATGGATAGCTTATGATTTCACAGCAGAATCTTTGTTCTTTAACTTTATACTTGTACATGCTAGCAATAAAAGAATTGAGTGCACAATGTTTTAAGCCCCACTGCTCTCAATTTCACAAATTATCTTGATTTAGGTATATATGCAGTACACACTTGAAAAGCATCCAGTATTCAAAAATTACTTTAGATCAATTTTTTTTTTTTTCACATTCCGTAATCTCATATTTGTATGTCAACTGAAAGGGAAGTGTTTGTTGCTAATAAAAGCATAGCTGATAGACTTGAGAAAAAAAAAGTACCATACCATTAATAGAATACAATATACAGATACAGAAGTGAGGCAGTGAATATCAATGAAGTCTTAAAATTGTCCCTAAACTTCTGTGAAAGAACATTATCTTGCTGAAAATATGTAACAGTCACATATAAATGTTAGTAGATTCTAAGGCACAATGTACACAAATAAAATAATATCATGCCATAGAACTGCATTTCTCAACTGGTGGTTTGCAAACCTCTAGGGGTTCAAGAAATAATTCTAAGCATTTTAGATGAAAAATTTGGTAATAGCATCTTTTTCATTTTTCTGGTACCACAGTTTTTACCAATATTTTAATTTCCTTCTAATTTACTGAAGTATTTATGGAAGGAAATAGCTTGATACACTGCCAGATTTAAGACTTTCTCTTCTGTTGAGCCAAACTTTAAAGCACTGTTCTTCAAAACAAGCTTGGAAGACTTATGTTTGGTAAAATGGTTTTGTTTTAAACTTAATTATGTTTCAGGAATTATATTTTGATTTTTCTAGGTACTGACTGAAAACTGATGACAGTGTTTCTTTATTCTCAATACATTAATCATGTTCAAAAAAGTTAATTTACAAAATGTATTACTTCTTAAAAGGGGTTCAGTGCTGAAACTATTACTCACAGGGTTCACAGAGAGAAAATATTAGGAACCACTACCATAGACCCTACAGTATAAAACAGCAAAAGGAATAAATGAAAACAAAAACAATACTAATCACAAACAACACTGACACAGCAATCATAAAATGGAACTCCAGGAAGATTACTGTTCAAAAAAACGATAAATAAAAATATACATGATAAGGTAGAACTTGTTTTCTTGACAGCATAATTATCTAGCAAATTAAGTATCAGTAAAACTTACTGATAAATCAATACTCTTATCCAAAGAAATAGTAAAACTGATAACTAAATAAATTCATTTTAATTTTTCAATGTCATAATCAACTGTTTTTTTTTAAACAGTTTATATTTCACAACAGATTAAAAACAAGTTCCATAATACACAACATCTGCATGATATAATGACTATTAAGATATTATGAAATGCAGAAAGAAATCAAAATTTTATGACTTATGGCACTTGGAGTGTTACAGAGATTAAATAGTAGAAAAAAATAATCATATTAAACTCATTAGGATGTAGAGCGACAGTAGTTCTTCCATTCTTTATGCAAGACGAATTGTCGAGCATCAGATGTGTGGTGCACATAAATATTTTTACCTTGAAGGAAATATTTATGGCAGTTCCTTTTCTAAACTGCAAGAGTTCTATGGTATTATATCTTAACCTGAAGTTAGCCCTTTCAAAACAGACTCGGTATGCTATACGTGAGCTTGTATACACATTTGTGCATGTAAAGTATTTATACTATAATTTACGATACAGTAAGGGTATTTTCACAAAAACTAAGACTTTTAGTAATGACTGCATTTTGTTCACAGAAAATTAGATTTCCTAATGAAGATTTTTATTAAAGCTTTATTTGTGTATGTATCAAGTCTGTTTTGGTACTAGTAAGAATACAAGGTGATTTTCATGTTATGATTAAAAACTATTCTTTGTCCCAAAAACATTATTTGTGGAATTTATGAAACATCCTAAATATATTTACAAAATTTGCTTTCAGTGCAACTATATTTTGTGTTATTTTCTCTACCATAATTATGTGTGGTCTTGTCAATTTTAACATAGTAGAATAACTACCACAAATAAAAGAAAAACAAAAAAGAAAAGAAATATAAATTACCTTTTTTTTTTTCATTCTGGAGTGACTACAGATTACAGCACAAAAATCAAACATTTAGTCCAAAAAAACTTTTAAGTCACATAATTTTATATATTTATTTGTTTTATACTGACCTTTCAGCCATTCATGGTTAACATTACATAACTTGCACTGAAGTGGCACACATGCACTAACATTACCATATTCAATAATATAAAATTGACCTTTAGTCCTTACAAAGTGACTCTGTCATGGTCATGTTTAATGAAATAGTAACAGACAGTCACATTTCAATTATACATACTATATAGATTACTAATATTTAAAAACAACTTTTTTTCGTAAAATATAAAATTACATAAAGAAGTAAAGCAAACAATTATCTCTTCTAGCTATGACCTTTAAACTCAGCTGCTGCATGATGTAGGTTGCTAAGCCTTTCAAAATTTCACATATGGAAGATACAAAGTGAATATTTTTTTAGGTTTTATACATACAGTTGAGTATTAAAAAAATCAAATTACTATATTGATATCACAGATTTCCACTATACTTTAACAAACTTAGTAACTATGCTTTATTTAAGTCTTTAAAAAAAATCTAATGTTTCAGAAACCCACTAGGGGAATATTTTAAGCTGCTAGTTGGTTACTCACAATGTCATAAATTGAAGCAAGTGTATACAAGAAACCATTTCCAAAAAATGGAAAGAGGTGAACAGAGCCTCTGTGTTTGATTCAGTGCAAGTCATATCTCTCACACACACACACACACACACACACACACACACACACATACAAAAAAAAAGTGTAGTTCTTGTTTTATATTCTAGGATTTCAGTGTTGGTCATTTGAGTTTCCAATTCATACTAAATTACACACAATATTTTGGTATCACAAACATTTAACTTAAACCAGTGCTGCATCCAACATACTATGACTGACAAAAAACAGATATTTAATTATTCTTTTAATATTTACTTTTAAATTAGGAAATTAACTAACATATAATACAAAAATTAAGTACAGCAAACAATTTAATACCAAACTTACTGAGATCTTTATAAAATAGTTGTTTGATAAACTTTAACACAAGTCAACGAACGTGCTGAAACAGTTTTTGACAAGATCACTGGTGATAGGGTTAGAGACTTAAATACAAATTTATGACCCTCTGATATTTAGAACTATTCTTTAAGGTATTGTTTAGTAGATAATAAACAATAAAAAAATCCTCTTCAAATTCTGTATGTTTTCATCTCAATAATTTAATACAATTAACATCTGCAGGTTTGATAAATCAAAGAGAAACTTAAATACGTAAATAGTAAGTATGTAAAAATTTTCTTACATACCTATGTGCTTTTTGAGCTATGACTTTTTCAATGAGATTATCCATACAGTTAGGAAATGCTGGACAATGTTCTTTTATAGGACCATGCACAAAACCTAAGTGTCTGAGCAGCATAAGCATTCTATCTTGATCTAATCTATCTAAAGCTTTATACCTGTGGGAAGACAAGATACATTTCAGCTTATCTTCATACCAGACATTTAATAAGATAAATTATAACTTACAAAAAATATAAGGCCCAATACAGGGGAAATATTAAACAGGGAAGAAAATAAGCTCTTATAATAAAACAGTACAGGTTATAAACTATAACAACAAAACAGAGGTAATAAAACTCATGAAAAATATGCTTCTTCAGTTGCAAAATCACAATTTAATTATATATAGGATTACATGTAAAAGTCTAATTTGTTTTGAATTTTGTGTAAAGCTACATTAGGGCTATCTGTTCTAACCATCCCAAATTTTGCAGTGCAAGACTAAAGGAAAGGCAGCTACTCATCACCACCCACCATCAACTCTTGGGTTACTCTTTTACCAAAAAATACTGGAATTGACCATAACATTATAATGCCCCCATGTCTGAAAGAGCAAGCATGTTTTAAGTTATGGAGATTTGAACCCGTGACCTTCAGATTACGAGTCAAGTGCCTTAACCAGCTGACCATGCCGGGCCACATGTAAAGGAGAAACAAAAAATCAGCAGACCTAACTTCTTCAGTCAGGAAGTCAATTTAACACAAAAGGTAAAAATTAATCTATCTATTTTTCAGCCTGCTCAAATTGTATGTAAGTAAGTATGTAAGCAAGTATGTCAGAACAAAGATGTTGAAAACAAAATTGTAACAAGAAAATTATTTGCAACTACCTAGACTTGCATACTTCAGCATTACGATACATAAAAAGATAAAAAATTTAACTTGTCGATAAAACCTCAATATTTTTTTTAAAAACTTGTTTCTTAAAAATGTCTTAAACTCATGAACTTTTATATTTATCAGGTTTCAGTTTATTTTCCTCCTTAATGTATGATAATGTTTTTACATTTAAATTGTAAATGCATATAATATTTCAATCTTTTAAATACCCCAAATAAGCCAAATATACCTGATTTTTATTGATCAAGAAACTGTCAAAAATAAAACATATCTATATTTTAAAATTTACATGAAAGCACTACCAAATCATGTACAATCATCTAATGTGAGGAATCCACAGTAAAGGTAGGAACAAATATTCCTAAACACTAACAATTAATAGCAAAAAATAAAGTAAAATAAAAATCAGTAATTACTAAATCTCAATTGGTTGATTAGTTTTTAATCAAATAAGTTCTTAAACAAAGCCTAAAATTCAATCTTGAGAGTGACCTACTTGCAGTGTTTTATTTTCTAATGTGACATTTTGTGAGAAATTTTATTTTTTCTCACAAAACTGATATCTGAATGATTAACATTTTTCTTTGAGAAAATGTTTAACTAAAAACAGCTGATAACAGAAATTAGTGATTAATCTTTCAAAAATAAAAAAAAATTACCTAATTACAGAGAAAAAAAAGATAAGTGAAGATGCAGTGAATGCCTTAAATGAGTTCCATTTTATAAAAAGGTATAAAAATGTTTTAAATGAAGTAATTTTTAAAATCACACAAGGCTTTCAGTAACTCTTCTTACTCATTGATATAAAACATTTTACTTGAAGCAGAAACCTAATGGTTTCATGATGATGGGCAAAGTTTTGAAATGTAAATTTCAATTTTTATTTTAAGTTCAAACACTAATTCCTCAAGCCTTCAAACTGTAACAAACTGTTTTTAAGAGAATAAAAAAGTAACTTAGGTATTTAGTCTGTAAGCTACACAAAAAATAGATTTCCTATTTCAACATAAATAAATTCCAATCTTAAAATTTTATAAAACCTTAAGAAAGATAAATTTTCAAAGACACCAATTAACCATGTTTTTCATTTTTTTCCCTTTTTTTTAAACAATCAACACACCTGCGAGAAAACTAATTCATTAATATGTTCACCGTAAATTCTATTAATGTTTGAGGGTTACCAGTAGTTTTCAAATAGTTTAAAGTAATCTTCTAAATACAGATTTCCTTTGATGTTCAGTGGAAAGTATAATTAAATTGTAATTTATTTGACTTAAAGACCTTCACAATACTGCTGATCACTTCTGTATCTTGTTTGAAGTTTAAGAAAGAAAAAGTAAAGCTCCTGATCTTACCTTGAGTCTTCCCTTAAAGTTTCTGTAATTTTGCTAATGTCTTCTTGTGTTATCACACTACCTGGCCCTATACTTGTAAAATGGTAGAAAATCTCTGCATTTTCTAACAAAAGTTCTTGGAAATTTTGCTTTGCTCTTTCTGTGATATCTTTTTGGTGTTCATCATAAATCTCTTGTAGATCAGGTTCCAAAAGAGCTTCAAAACATTCTCTTCCCATAAATAAAACCCGCACTTCAGAAAGACTCTTCCCAGGTGTTACATAACCAGTTTCTTCCAATAATTGCTTGAACTGTTTCCTCATTCTAAAATGAGAGAATATGGAAATAAAACTTTCATATATTTATTCATTTGGTTATTAATATAGTTCTCAATGCTGTGTTATTAAACACGTCCACCTTTTTTAAAGCAAAACAAGTCAAAGAACTGTTCAACATGATAATTTCTCTCATGCCTTGAACTTTGTGAAAAGATATTTAATACCAGTCTACTAATATCCTTATGTTGACATATTTATGATTAGAAATATAAGTACTTGAGAAAGATTTCACTCAGTAGTCAAATGGTTAGTTTAACAAAAAAAAAAATTAATTTTGCAAAATGTTACCCACTTTTTTTTTCTTCAAGCAAAAACTCTTCAGAGCCCACTTACTTTATTAGGAAACAACAAAAAAACAATTGAATTCATATCTTAACTTTGCTTTTTTTATTCATATTTAATTTAAAACTGTTTCCAAAATGATGTGGCCTTTAACAATAAACCATGTTTATAATACCTTAATAGAGCAACTTACTCTTGTTGAACAGTACAAAACTTTCCACTTATAAAATAATATTTTATGTTATACGAATTCCAAGTTCTTTACAATAATGCACTAGAGTGAAAGTATGTATATTTCACTACAAACAAAATTAGAGTTATATTACAACACAGAAATTATAAGAACTATATTCACAGCATTTAAAACTACAAAATGTGGAGGATAAGTGAACATATACCTCTTGCAATCCAACTTAGAAACTAAAATGTTTTAAAGCAAAAACACCTACTCCTTTCGTTTTTCATCTGCCTCTAATGATGCCTTATGTTCCTGAAAGCAGGATTCTGCCTCAGAAGTGTCCAGAATATCCAATGGGATACGAGTTTCTGTACTATCCACCAAGTCACTTTCTTGCCAAGGTTGTTCATCGGGGCTCTCAAGAAAATACTGATTAAAGTCTGGATGTTGTTGGAGTTTTGTCCGTACATTTCTCCAGTCCCTAATGTGCATAAGAAAATACTTATAAAATATACCAAAGTAATACCTACCACCATAAAAAATAAAATAATTTTTCTTTTTAAATGAAGTAAAAGGATTAAAATTCAATAATTAAGAGCATTAAATCTAAATTTAGAAATAAAATATAAAACCTGGCTTACCACATATAGACATTTACCCTTTCAAATGCTTTAAGATTAGACTTGTGTGCAAATAGTATTGGAACAATGCATAAATTTTGCAAATCAGAATATTATTTTTCTTAAATGCTATAAAGTAGATTAGGACCATATCCTTCCATAAACTATATTTAATTTTATACTTTCCCATTTAACCAAAATACCTTAGATATTAAAATGTGCATGCAGTTCACTTTGTGTCATTGTAAATTAACACACCACCAGTCTACCAGTTCTTGGAAAAACAAGTGAATAAATATTTCATCAGTGTTATATGCATAAAACAGCATAACTAATTAAAATTCAAAATCAAAGTAATACCCAGTTACTTCCAGAATAATTCAACAACTATTTTGTTTCCGATGGAAAAAAATCTCTTTAAAGCATGGTCTAAAGAAACATAAGCTTGTTTATAATTTGTGATGACATATTCAAGAGATTATACCGCACAGCAACATTTACCTCCATATATGATGAATAAAACTCAGCCAAAGTGACTATAGTGCAAACATTCAAGAAAACAAATTAATTACTATTTCAAACCACAAGTTATTAAATGTAGTAACTCAATACAAAGACTAAAGACAGTCCCATCTACTATCATAACATGAATATCTACATTTTCACTCTTAAATCTAAATTTAAAAATTCAATTATAAAAATATTTGAAAGCCATAGTTTCTTATTAAATGTTTGTCATCCTCAAAAAATACTTGTCAGAATTACAAAATAACTATGTTGATTTTTCTCATTAGAACGTTTCATGATAAAATCAGTATGCTGTTGATGCTAAGCCTTTTGAATTACTACTAAATACATGATTTGTTTTTTATAATCCATGTTGCCTTAAAAGACAACTGCTTTTTTATACAAGCTCAAATTTCACTAAAAATGGTGAAAAAGAAACATTTAACAAATTTCAAAATTATGTTTATATTAATAAATTTTAAATATGAGCATTAATAAGTATTAGTGCTGTTACTATATTTTTTTTTCAAAAATTAACACTTCAATACTTGACTTTTCAGAAGATTAATACATTTAACTCACAAATGAACAAACTATCCTAACCCACTACAAGTCATGGGTCAAAGACCATGAAATCACATTTGTTAATTTACATTCAAAATTTTATTGAACCACCATTTTACGAATTTATATGTCAATAAATTTGCTATCAATCTGTGTAGATAAAATTTTAGTATTATACATTAGTTTATTTCTTAATTTAAAAGTAAATATTAAAAGAACACACATATACATTGATTTTTGTATTACATGGTATGTTGAATGCAGCATTTGTTCCAATTAAATTTTGTGTGATGTTCAAATACAAAGTTTAGTTTCATACAAATTAAAAACTCAAGTTACCAATATTAACAAGCTGAAATATAAAATAAGAACTTTCTATTATTTCTAGTTGCTGAGATATTACTACATGTACTGAATCAAACAGTGGTTCTGCCTACCCCTTTCTACTTTTCACGACACTTAGACAGATGTAGGTTTATGCAACTACGACATGTGAATAACCAAACAAAAACTCTATCTCCCCCACAAGGTTCTCTGAGCCTTTGCAAATTATTTTCAATCCTTTCTTTTCATTCTGGATACTTAAGAGAGTAAGTTGACACTTTTGTGAGATTGAAATTTTATTTTTTTGGACCCAAATACAACTTAATTACTAAGCTTGATAAATTATTCTTGAATTCTATGGTACTGATATAGTAATATGATTTTTGGTTATTTCAATTATATACATTACACCTAATAATTATTTTGCTTCACATTCTCCACATGAAAAATCTAATAAGGCTTAGTAACCAGCAGCAAGAGAGTACAAACTCAACTTCAAAAGAATTCATTGCTGTATTTCTTTTATTTGCTGTTCTATGTTTGAAGCAAAATAACTAACAACTTATTTGTAACTAGTAATAAAACTGTACTGCAAAACAGTAGTCCACTAAAATACAGCCAAGACAAGTAACTCTGTAAAGGCCAATCTTGAATACTTCGATAAGATAACACAAGTGCAAATATGCTGCATCACTGCAACTTTTGTAATGTTAGCCAGGTACAACTGGAAGGTCAATATAATAAAAATAATACGCATGTATTATAAGTTTTAAGATATTTACACTAAATATTTGTGTTTATGTTATAATCTGTAATAATTTTACAATAAGAAAAGCATAATTTATTTCCTAATTTATTTTGGCTCTTAAGAGGTTAATCAAACTGACAGGCCCCACATAGTTAGGACAGAGAAAACAGACAAAATATAGTTTTACTGAAAAGAAACATTTGAAGTGTATTTAGGAGGTTTTAGAAACTACAAAAGTAATACACAAGATTTTTGGGATGAAGAATAGTTTGTAATAATAACATGAAAATCACTTCGTTCTTAGGCTGGTAACAAAACATTCAATATTTTCACAAACAAATCTTTAGAAAAATACTTGATTAAAAAAAATGCAATTTTTTTGTGTGCAAAAAAATCTGCAAGCTTTATTAAAAGATTACCAAATTTTGTGAAGATACACTTACTGCATTAAAAGTTATAATAAAAATACCTGAAAGGTACAAATATGTACATGAACTTGTATTTTGTACCAAGCTTGCAATAAAATGGTTAATCCATCAACAAACCATAAAACATTGATATCACTTGAATAATTTGATGAAAAAGATCTAAAAACAAATTAAGTACTATTTATAGAACAGCAATATCAACTGGACAAAGCAGGCAAGATATTTAAGTTTAAAATAATTAAAAAACATCCTTTCAATTGACATTTTAGAAACAATTTAAGTTAAAAGATACAATGGCCTAACCACAAGGCCACCAAATAATTAACAATAACAGTCTACAACAGCCAACTTTCAGGATATGGAGAAACAGGGAAGCCACAAAATAGATGGTGATGGAGTTTCTGAAACACAGCATCATTCCCACAAAGATTACCTGCCTCAACCAAGAAAGGAGACTACATCTTCCAGCAAGCTAATATTCATAAGCAGCAAACAAAACAAACATACAACCAATGTCACAATAATGAAAATAGTATTTCAGTTAACATGGTTTAAGTAAACACTTGCAACAATCAACAGAAAAAAACAAATACAGTGAAAAAAGCAGAAATAAACATTTAATGAATTAGAAATACCAAATTAGCATACTTCAACAAAAAGATATTTTATGCCACTTATCAAACTATATTATTCTATGAATTTTCAATTTAAATTATTTTATCTATGGCTAAGAATTTTCTAGATATACTTGTTTTCATGCAGAAAATATATTGATAAATTATAACTCATATATATACACACACACAATTTATTACTTAGCTGTTTGCAATTCACAGTAAACTGTTCTATATATTTGTGTAAACATATTCATATCTGTAAAAATTATTTGTTTTGTGATGTGTAATTACTACTATATTCATCAACTAAATATCCTTTAAATGTAAGTTGTTACATTACTTAAGTTCCTTTTATCAAGCTTTGCTACAGTTAGTTTTACTTAGTCAATTAAAACAAAATATTTACATTGCTACCACTTGCATCTTCATGAAACATGTCAGTTGCTTGTTTATACAGCAGCAGTTTGACTAAACAACACATGTAACTTTATGTACTGCATGTGCATCTGTCATTTTCACTCTGCTTTATGTCCTTAACGTTTATTGTTGTTAAAAGTACTTACTTTTAAAGTCAACCCAAATATAAGCTGTAATATTTGACTTTTGTAATTGTGATCGTGATTATATGTTGCAGAGGTTTGTTCAGAATTTTGCACAGTTATTCAATGGATAACTGTGTTAGTCATTCCTAATGTAGCAGTGTAAGAATATAGAAAAGGCAGTTAGCCATCACCACCCACCAACAACTCTGGAGCTACTCTTTCATCAACAAATAGTGGGATTGACCATCATATTATATTGCATCCATGGCTGAGGAGGTAAGCATGTTTGGTGTGATGGGGGTTCAAAGCCAAAACTGCAACCCTCAGACTACAGGTCAAGTGCCTAACCACCTGGTCACAACAGGACCATACTGGAGAGGAGTATTTACTTTTAAATCTCAAAGTGCAAAGAATTTTTTTCATGACTGTTGAGTTACATCTTGAATTTCTATACATTTTGATTTAGACAAAAGGGTGCCTATTACAGTGTTAAAACATGTACACTTACATATGGATAAACATCACTTGTATTGTTCATGAAAAACACAAAAATTATACACCATGTTCTTATAGTCAAATATACCTTAATTAGTAGAAGAAATATCTCAACTTCCCCATTGTATTGGCTCAGCAAATTATAGTCATAGTTTGTATACTTTATACTTGAATACTTATATGAAAATTTCCTTAAAATGATTTTCAAAAGCAAAATATTGTATTGAAGGTAGAAATATTTTTCGTATATTCTAAAATTTAAGTTGATTTTTTAAATACGTTAGCAGAAAAGTTTTATATTTAGCTATTATTTTGACGTTTTTCAAAAATTTCACTATTATAAAAACTAAAAAACGATGAAGTTATTTATCAAAATTGAGCTAAATTGCAATAGCAACAAGCTTATTGAGGCTTAAATAGTTGTCACTATCACCTTCTGATCAACTCCTGTCAACTGTATAAAGTCGGACAAAGAAAACTATATATTTTTTTAATTTTTTATTGCGGCGTTACATGTGATTTTTCCATTTCCACAAAAACATTTATTTAATCGACCGCCATGATTTTGTAGCACCGCGTGAATCGCCAATATACCACGTACAAGCAGGATCGTTCCCCACGGCACGAAGTTTACGTTCTACAGGCTGATAGAAAGTATCGATCCCGTACAGCAACTAAGGTAAGACGGAAATCTTTGATATGACGTGGAATTCAAAAACACGCTGATGGTTTGAACTATAAAAAAGTTTTATCGTGACGACAGAAAATAATAATACAATGATTGAAACTGCTGAAAAATATCCGTCAAGTATTTAAATGGTGTTTATGTCGCATCCGATATAAACAACTAAGTATACTAAGCACTGTAATACTGAGCAGTTTAATTTTCACCACAATAAATGTAACAACCAACCAAGGGTTTTGTATTCACCACTATACAAACGAAATATTCTGCTACACTCGTCCACATGAATATTGGACCATTAACATGAGGGGCATCACCGATCGCCAATATGATCGTGGCGTCGTGTGGTTTAAAAGAAAAAAACAAGCTCAATAAATCTGAAAAATATTTGCATAATGCAATATTTTTATATTATTAAATACAACTAGCAGCAAAAGGAAGAAACACAGTAAATTTGAAATTCATTTTCGCGACTAAAGTTGTACAATTTTAAATATAAATCAATACAATAACAACAAAAATCTGTGGCACACAAATATAAATCTGGCAATACAGGGTGTTCGAAAATTCACTGTGGAGTTTTGTTTATTAATAAATATACAAGTGCACAGTGACTTTCCGAACACCCTGTATAAAAACTGTTTAAATAAGAGAAAACTATTGCATATTATACCACAAACTACCGAAATAATAAAACAGAGTTTAGAGAAAAAATATACACAAATAAGATGCGACTAGTTGGCATTTATGGCAAAGTTACAAAACTCCACACCTAAAAGTGTGGAGAATATTTTGTGATATACCATGGATTCACCAGCCAGGAAACCCAGAGCTCTTCTACCAGAGTCCACGTGATCATTCATTGTCATTCCGCATTTCTAACGGTAAGTGAATCACCATTATCACCATGATAAAACTGATTATTATATATTTAGTTAGAGCGATTTTATAGTCACTGATTTTTTAAAAATAAAATTGCATCGATTTATGTAATCACAAATATACACATACATATTTGCCTACTTTATTTAGACACAGTTCGTGCAAAGGTAACTTCGGGTATTACACTCTGCCCGCTTAAAAAAACAAAAAAAAACTTAATGTTTTTTATTCATGAAACTGTGATTCATTATTATTGACTTGGTTCAGACATACGTCGAGTCATGCTGTATTAATTCTACTTGTATTATTTCCATCAACGCTATCATGATTAGTACATAAATAAAATTATGCTCGTTATTCAAGACTACATTTTCTGGGATCACAAGTTACAAAGAAATATATACATGCACCACCACGGTAAGATCGGCCTTTAATTTATTCAAAAGATTAGGACAGAAAGAGCGACTGCAGTCGTCTTCAGCTATACATTGTCAGTCAATGTAACGTAGGCGTTAGATAACACATGAATGGCTGAGGAAAAATCATTACAAACTCTACGTTCAATAATCTACGACTCCAGTACAACTAGTTTTGTTTATTTGTGTTGTTACATTATGCGTCACGACTGCAGGTGGTGCCAGGTGGGAGAGAGGATTTTAAACAGTGGTCCAGTTTTCTTTACGAAGTAATTATTAATTAACTTGCATATTTTAAATTTTCATGTCACTTTGCTATTTAACACGTACGTGTGAGTGTGTGTGGGAAAATGAGTCGATGACACGATGAAAACATTCATGCTCATAAGTTGTTCATGTAATAAAGTTGTATATTCCAGATAAAAAGTTTCATCAATTCAATAAATATTTTCAAGAAAGTTAAAGCATTTTAGAACCCATTAAAATTAGATTTCGTATGTTTCAGCATATTCATTATATTAAAAATATAAAAGTTTATGCATGAAATCAGTGAGACACATTGCACAAATCTTACATAAAAGAAAACAATACAAAGTCAAACGCAATAAAAATACAGTGAAGGGAACAACAAATCACATTATTAACTACAATAAACTTTATTCCAGCTTTACCACATAGACTTTCCTCTTAATGAACCATGTTTGCAAGAAAATCTCTTAAATAGGAATTATCAATGCCTCTCAGCAAAAAAATGTTGAATTTTTAATTTTTCAAATTATCACTCCTGTGCATTTCGTTTATAAGTGGAGTATAAACCTAGTGATCCCATGTTAACATCCTGTCAGGTTAAAAAAGAAATATATTAAGATGGTCATCTTTAACTAACTTCCCAAAAGAAGGTAATGAAATTTAAGTCAACATATTAGTACAAATTTTTAAACAAAAAAAATTTTTACTCAACACTGGTTGGTATATAAAACATAATGCTGTCAGTACAATGACTAATAAATCTAATGTTTGTTTTAAATTCATAAAAATATTACAATATATCAAATGTTAAAAGGTTTGATTAAATTTATAAATAATAAAACAGCAAAAATATTAATTCAAATTATGCACACAATGATAACAGCTCAAGTTAAGTCAAAATGTTTTAAAAAAAGGATGTTTAATGATCAGCTAATTAACTACATCAAAACACTTAAAACTATCAAACAAGGGGATAAGGTATTTATTTAAGTCAACTTATATTTAAATGCCTCTGCATCCAAACCACTAAGGCTACACTGAAAAATGGTTCAGTCATATCTTTCATTGAGAACAATGTAGATGTATTGATCATTTTTCTAAGAAACCTCCTTACTTTAGTACTTCAACTTTTAAGAAGCTCTGCAGACGGATCAAGAATCACATTTTCTCTACAACTTCACAACAGCTTAGTTGAAAAACTTGGATATCTTTATTAAACAAATTAAATCTTTACATCAGTTGAATGTGCATTTATGTTGTGTGAAGCTTCTGACACACAAATTAATGAAAGTGAATTTTTCTTCTTTTGTTTGAAGTACACTTGAGGTACAAACTCATAATTTGTACATACTTTACCTTCTCTTTATACGATACACAAACTAGCAGTAAATCTGTTCACTAACAGTATAAAATTCAAGTTTGGATATAATACTTATTATAGGGTAGAAAAATTGTTTAAGAAGCATTGAAAAGCTTCATTTTTCACATTTTATTTTTCTTTCTACTCTTCTTTACAAAAATACCAGCATATTATAGTGCAAGTTAAAAAAACATGCAATTACGTTTTTAAATGTCTTTGTATAAATGCTGAATGATTTTGTTTAATATGATCCCTGGTATATAGATTGTATTTTCCAAACTTAAGATGGTAGTGATGGATCTATAAGAGTGACGGATGAAAATTACAAACTTTTAATATCAAATGGATCACCAATATAAAAGCCACATTTTGTTCAATAACAAAGCAGCATACAGAAAATGAGTCAGAATCAGTCATTGTATACTTTGGTTCTATATATCACTACTTACTTTGTTGTTTACTAATTAGTTTTTAAAATATTTAGTTCATAATTATTGGACAAAATGCAAAAAACATCAAAACTTCATAAACCAAATAATCATAACTTTGTATCCTGTACAAGATAAAAGGCATTTTCAAGAACTATGCTACTTTCAAGTTTAACAATATACATTTATGTACTAGTAAAAAACCTTTTAGCATGAAATAAGATTTTTACTCTCACATTCTTTTTTTCTTATCTTCAAATAAGATATGTTAAACACAACATTTTATCTCTTTCTTTTGCCAATTCTGGGTTATCAAAAAACATTTTAAGTGGTTGATGGGTTTTCTTTCAAAACTTTAACTGTTAAAAAGTTTGTAATCTTATATTATATTACAGAACAATAAAAGCTCAAAAGACAATTTGTCAGAGAAATTAGCTAATAACAATTGTAAATCATTAATCTTTACTCTGTTTTATATACTATGAAACTTACTTAACAATTTCAGATTATATTACTATTTTATTCATGTTTTCAAATCAAATTATAAGCTAGTGTACTTACCCATCACCCAAACTTTGAAGGTCTGGAAGAAGTTCACTAAGTACTTCTGGTAATATCTTTATGTACATCTGCATTTTTCTTCTGATGTATTCCTCTTTCAGTTTCTTTACATGGCGCCTGAACATTTTCTGAGCATTATTATGTCCAAACAAGTCACAGTAATGAAGAAAATCTGAGTTTTGGGCAAACTTTTTGCTCACACTACTCCATACTGCTTTGTAGTCCGTTACCTGAGCTCTTATGAGTGATTGATAAGCTTCTGTTGCTACATCCAATACCTCTTTTCTACGCTGTGCAGCTTCAATAAATGGCACAATTTTAGACTTGCCTTTGGTCCTATCAATCATCTGAGCAAGTACAATAAAGGCTAAGTCAACATTAACATTTTCATGGGCTGAAGTTTCTACAATTGGAATGTTCCCTTTATATTCCTTCCTATTAACAAGACGTTCTGCTTCTTTGATGTAACTATCCCTAGCTTCATCACTCTTTGTTGTGGCCAGCACAATAGGTTTTTTTGTCTTCACTAAATTGTTTAATATAAGACTTGTAAATTCCACTTGTTTCTCAATAGTACGGCCTGGCACATCACATGTATCAAACACACACACAAACCCATCTATGTTCAATTTCCCCTCTGGAATCATTTTCTGTTCATATTCTTTTTCAATACCTGTGACACATGTGGAATATTATTAGTAATTTATAACTTATCGTTTTTGCACATGCACACACTAAGCCCACAATTATACTAGAAGATTGCAATTGCATTTGTTACATCAGTTTATCTCTCTGTTTTATGTTTTGTATTTTTCATTCAGTGAAACAAAACTAAGTCCAATAAAACAAATTGAAAATAAATTTTCTGTACTTGTAATTTTGTGATGAAAATAAAAAACATTTTCTTCAGCTAAAGATTAAATAACTAAATGCAACTCAAAATACTTAATATTGTATAAAATTCATTATGTATCTAACTCACTGATCTGAACAAAAAATGAAAATACACATCCAATAAAAAAGACAGTATATTACAATACTTAAAGTTCATCTAGGATGGAAAAAAAAACAAAAGACAAAATTAAACCTGGAAACACCAAGTACTACTTTTGAAACATGGTTTGAGTAACAGTTTATTTTTTACTGTACATTATAAATCCCAGCTACAAAACAAAGGCTACTCAATAACTGCTTCACAAAAATAATGTTTCTACTGAGATGACACTTTTTTTTAATATCATGACAACCTTTCTATACACGTAGAAAACAGCATGTACATCACATATTTCCCCAAAATTGGATTTCATTTTCAGAAGGCCTATAATAAACACACCTTTATATATGTATACAGAAAGGGGAGAAGGATCTATACACAATTCAATGATAACTGAAACTTCTGTAATGCTTTTCTAGAATAACTTGTAATTATACCAACACCTCTTTTGTTTCTTATAAAATACTACAAAACAAGTTACCCAAGATATTCAACTTTCAAAATCTTTGTAAATCTTGCAAAACATTAGATAAGAATTAGTCACATAATATAAAAACAAACTGAAAAGAGCAGTAGGATTAAGTATGATCAGGTGATTTAGTTTCACTTTATATTTTCTTATTCCATTAAATTATTCATCCATAAAATTTTAAAGCATTTTTCACTTCACACATAACAACACATAATAAGAGTTGCACTACACATTTTATATCACAAGTTAAAAATAATAGATTGATGTGGTAAAATTTTGATTATTTCACATTTGTATGAAATTTGACAAGTGGGTGAAGGAAAATTTCTGGTTTATATACTAATAATAAAAGAAAGGCAAACAATACAAATGGACAATTAGTGGAATTTGATAATAGAAATATAACAATATACCAATGGTTTAAATTACGTTTCTGAATAATCTTACATGTTATATAAAAAACATTTGCTATTTACATATTAATAAAAGAAACAAAAGGTGAAAAGCTAATCTAAGTTATTAGCGAAATTTGATAATTAATTGTTTGCCTCTTTAATCAATTATATTAAACTGAGCATTTTCTCAAGACTTGGATATCTAATTAAAAATAATACCCAGAAACATTAATTTTGATTTGGTCATTTGCATATCTTTTAGCTAAACAACTTTTAATTTAATATAGTAAATAAGAAGTATATTGGCAATATTTTGAGTAGTCAGCGGTTGGAATAAATTAAAAGTTATAATCAAAAACATTAGTTTTGCCAAGTTGATTATTTTTGTAACACTGATGTGGTTATTTCCAATTTATACTAAACAAGCTTTACATGGGACAAACTGATGCATTTCATGCCCATAAGATAATTCATTGGATCAAGTTAATTATGAAGCTGTCATGATAAGTCCTTTTAGAACTTTTAAATATTTGCATCAATTCATGTTTGGAAAACATGAAAAACTTTGTTTAGAAGGTGCAATACCATTGATTTCAATGCTTTTGCACACATAGAAATTCCCTAGAAGTCCTTTCTTTGAATTATAGATCTTAAAATATCCAAAAAGAAAAATTTAACCACTGTCTTGTTCTAATTATAAATTAGTTCTTGAATGCAATTAGTAATAACCAACAAGCTTCAAAACAACCTTACAAGAAAACCAATAAACTATACACATACATAGAAGCTCTCAAATATATCCATCACATATTCATGTATTGCATTTACAATAGTTTAAAAAAAAACTAAGAACTTATCCTTATAATCAAACATTTTGTCAGAAACTGCCATTTTTCCCATCACTTCCTCCAACTTTACAAGTTGTTTAATATATTCAATAAAGGATGGTTGTATGCAAAATACTGCATGTTCCATAAAGCTTTACGATGTGCATGACACTTCACACAGTAATCACTCTGCATGAACACACTAGAATTAGATGCTAGTTATTAATATACCATCCACTCCCCTTCACTGAGAAAGTATTTTTTACTTCTATTTTTTATTTATTTCTGTGTGGGTTAGTGGTGGGACAAAAATTAAAATTATCACAATTACACAGTATGAAGTATCAACATTCCAAAGGTTCTCCCTCAAGTCACAATAAATAACAGAAAATTCTTATGTAATCTTTATACTAGATCAAGTAGAAACAAAAGATTTGTTCAATGTCCCTGTCCACTTCCTTAGCACAGCAGCATCTCCCAATTTTATTCTTTTGAAAATTAATTTTTAAATCACACACACAGACTTCTGAATGAAAAGCAAGATGAACAACATTGATTCATTCTGCCCTACATTTGACATTAAACTTTTTTCCTTTACTTGGCCTAATATCAGTAGTAAAAAGGAGAAAAAATTCTGCTCTAGAACTATCAACATCACACTTCATTAAATGTGACAGATCATACATTGTCATATTTTGATGGTCTCAAATCAAAAACTGACCATACAAGTTGATATGAACCAGTCTTCATTCCTACTTTTCAATAAATGTTATGTATATGTGTAAATATTTTGTAAACGACAACATGTCGTATTGTGTTTGAATTTTCATTTGTATTATTCATTTTTCCATATTGATATTATTGTTTCGAAGTTTAAACTAAAATATGTTATTTATTTAGGGTAACATTTTAGAACTTTCTCGAATTAAGTAGACCAATCACATGTTTGTAAATGAGTGCTGGTGACTTCCTGTCTAGATGTGTAGTCTCGTGCAAGAACGGATATGCGTGGATAGCTCTGGAGTTGTATGGAAAATGCGAGATTGTTCGAGAAATAGGCCTATCGTTATAAAAGACGGTGACGAGAGATAGATTCAATCATCAGTCATCAGTTTTTATTCGAAAAAAGAAGATAGATTCAGTCATTAGTTTTATTCGAAGACAAAGAGTGAGAATCAGACACCAGATTCATTTCAAAAGAAGAGAGTTAGTTATTTGAGAAAGATTAAGTGTTTGCTGTGAATATTCAACTTGGATTTGTGATTGAAATTAGATCTACGGAAGCTGTGATTTTATTACGTCAATCTCTACGATACATCTGAATTACTGCTTGAGCTGAGAGACGGCGATTTCATTGAACTGTGAACTGTTTCGGGATCTCTTCGTGGGACCAAATTCACACCCTAGACTGGAATTTGAGACTTTCATTTTAATTCATTGTATTAGATACAGGCCAGTACCGTTTTGTATTGTGATTTAATTTTGAAGTTTGAAAATATTATTTTGTTTTGTAATTAATTTCGAATGTTATAACTTAATATCGGTCACTGTTATCATATAATTTATGTTATATCTGTTATATTTGTTAGTAGTTTAATGTAATAAATTATACAAGCTGTTATCTGCGTTTTTCTGTTGCGTTTAGTCTACGAAGAACTTAAAACATTAAAAAATACGTAACAATAAGGAATATGACATTTCAACACAGATTACTTGTAGATAAATTTACTTTCTTGGAAAAAAATAAATAAAAATAAACAACTGAATGGAATGGCATAAAAATAGGATTTGGACAAACCAAAAATTTCCAAAGATTGGCATCTTTTTCTTTTATCTTTCTGTTAATACAAGTTACTTAATTCCAACTACTTTTAATCAGAAATGACTAACTTAAGAAGATATAAAACATAAGCACTTACCTAGCTGGTTTTTACAGATATACATCAGTTTCTCAGCAGAT
This sequence comes from Carcinoscorpius rotundicauda, assembly GCA_011833715.1. Lineage (NCBI taxonomy): Eukaryota > Metazoa > Arthropoda > Merostomata > Xiphosura > Limulidae > Carcinoscorpius > Carcinoscorpius rotundicauda. Next base: position 110,452,620 of record CM022393.1, read on the forward strand.
GTTATTTTTATAGCACTACATCTTTTATAATAAGGATCTGTTTTACCACTCTTGAAAGGCTGAAATGATGAATCATCGATGAATTCTGTTTGCTCAACCACATTGAAAGTGAAGTCTACTCCCTCTTCATTTGTTTTAGTTACTTCACCCCAATACAAAAAATGATCATTGTTTACTACACGTCCACTAAAGTCTGTCTGACTTAGCACTGATATATGGTCCACATAGTAATCATCAGCAAGATGTCGAACAAAGCGGTTACACAGACATGACTTCCCTACTCCTGTACTCCCCTTCTCTTTTTCTGTACCTGAAAGTCCTACAACAGCAATATTGAAGGTTCGAGGCACATCACACTTTCTGGCCATCTCCAACAAGTGGTACAGCCTTGAGAACTCTGATATTGGTTCTCCTAAACCTAAAAGTCTGGTAAAAGGAATTAGATACACTAACAGTTGTAGGAAATGGGACAGTCTGGTGTTCTTTATGAACACCTTTCTATATGCACTTAGGAAGGCCACAGAACAGACTTCATTTCTACAAATGATGCTCACATGGTCTCCATGATAACACAAAATTGTTTGTGCTAGTTGACCTCATTATCTTGTACGAAATCAGGATGTTCTTGTCCAAAATTCCATCTTATACATATACAAAAAAAAAACTGCATAAGTGAATTGAGTTTTACAACAAAAAGCAAAAAGAACTGCACTATCAAATTTGAAAAAAAATCATTTACTTTTAATTCTATACACATAAATACAAATAATCCAAATGTGACAATTTAAAATTAAAACAAGCCAGATACCACATCAGTATTATTTTAATAAAATCTAGCAATTATAAGTTAATAAATATTTGCATTGTTTTAAAACACAATTATATTCTCTCAACAGAGCAGTACAATAAATTACATTTGCAATAGAATACAACAAACTGAACATTTCTTCACAGAACCTTAAGTACAAGTTCCATTCAGCTTCACTTAAAATATGTTAAAATCCATGTAGACCTAAAATAGTATTCGTTTTCATGAAATCCAACAGTTACTGTGTTTAAAGTCACACACACCATAACTCAACCCATATTCTATGAAGGTCAAACTTAAGTTGATGTACAATATCTAATATGCATGTGAAAAGAGTGAGAGAGGACAAATAGGGGCACACCTTTATATCTTTATAGCTATTTATAACCCTGTATGAAAAGTAAAGGCTACTTTATAATATACACTTTCAAAGCAGTTATAAAGTACATTTAAATAATACTATTTCTTGGGAAAATGTCAGAAAATAATATCATGTAATGCACATCATACCCTTTGATGTATTTTAGTGCACACAGATGCCATTTTAGAATACCTTTAACAACCACATACCTAATCTAGTTGAAAAATTCTGGCATTATTAAACAAAAGGCCTTGTGGCAGACAAACGCAATATATAATAACATTTTAACACGTATCTAATTAAAAATCTCAAACGAAATAACTGAAAGATTAATAAAAGAAACCCCTACAGTCAAGAAAACATTACAAAACTAACCATAAATTCTTCAAAAGGGTATAAATGTAAAATAACTTGCTAAAAATGGCACAAGTAACTACTGTCAAGAGTAAAAAGACGACAAAATATCGTTCTACTATTAACAGCCATAAAATAATACAATAAAATATATCTATCTAAAAAGAGTGATAAAAAAATTGTATATTCATTCTTATACGATAACTGTAACCTTGCTAAAATAAGAGATCATACATAAAAACCGTGCTGAAACTAACCGTAATGGTAACACAGTTGTAAGGGATATTACTATAATAACAACTCCTCTGTAATGAAATGGTCAGAAGCTGCTTCCAACCTCCTACATACCCACCACATGGTCTCTGCACACGCCAACACTATTAAGTACGGAACAGTAATAACAGTTAGAATGACGTCGTAAAATTGTGCTGTGTTGCAAAGCAACTCAGGAAAGTGGATTTTCAGTAGCAAGAGGGATTCACGGTTAGTTTGCTTTTTGGTGATAATTCGTTAGAATTATTCGTACATTATTTACACGAGTCGAACATTCATAAAAATCAACGAAGTTTGAACAGACTAAAACACAAAATTGTGAGTGCTCCCCGCTAGTACAGTGGTATGTCTCTGGATTTATAACGCTAAAATTAGGGATTCGATTCCCATTGGTGGGTCCAGCAGATAGCCTGATGTAGTTTTGCTCTAAGAAAACACACACACAAAACTGTGTAAATCAGCTTGGCTGATTGACATTAAGCTCAAAGAACAATGCAGGGAAAAGTGATTTATTTTTAGCAGCTAGCTTTGTAAGAGAGAACTGAAAAAATGTTAAGAGACGCGGCTTTAGAGAAAGTGCACTCTATAACAAACTATCAGAATTTCAAGTTCGAGCAGTCATACAATTAAGAAAATACCGTACTTAATACGTATGGTTTAGGTTTGTTCAATGCCCCAAAACATAAAAGTACATAGAGTTTATCAGAACATTTATATAAGTGGCAATATATAGTTGAGTCAAGAATCAACCTAAATGTTTTATTCGCTTCGTCAACAAAGGTAAAAAAAGAAAAAGTATTTCATCACTGTTTAGACTTTCGTTGACCAATCTGTGATTGTATGAAAGTCAAACAGAGGTAACTCGCAGCGTAATTATTTTTATAACGTACCAAAGTTTTAAAATTCATGTCTGACTTCGTATTTAAGATACGTTAAGCGCCTCACTCAGAAACTATCAACAATGAATTAAATTAGATAAACTGAAAAAATTAATTTCGTTGTTTAACATTTCTATTACATTTAAGACTTAGAACAAGGTACCAAAATTTTAAAAGTCAAAAGGTCAAAGTAACTGGATTTGTTTTGAGGGATAAAAAGGATTTTAGAATGCTAACACTAAGAAAAATAACTGGATTACCAACAACCTGCCTTTTATTTATGCAGATACTACGAGTTACATTCCTCATTAACATTCGCTAAATTTGCGAGAAAGAAATATTTCAGTCAGATTACAAAGAAAAACTATTACGATGCAAATAAATAGAAAAATAAAACTAAAGTCCAAACAAGTAATATATACGTTGGTTCATTTCTGCTGTACATTCATTTAAAACAACTGTTATTTCCCAATACTGGTGTGTGTGTGTGTGTGTGTGTGTGTGTACAAGTTCTGTTATTCTTTTCAAATGTGTCAAATCAAGTCACATTAATAAGAAATTAACGTCTGTAAAACTAACTACCGTATTATAACTACATTTCCACATCGTTTCTCAACCGTAGAACCCTTACACAAAATATAAATTCCTTTTGAAAATTCTTATTGCAATTCACGCAACATCCCCCACCCTATCCCACATATACTTTTAATGTAGGTTATTTCAAGCTAGCTTTTTCGGATAACGAATTTCTCCGTTATTTTCCTATAGAAATACTCATTATAAAATCTTTTAACAACCCCTAGTATTTACCCTAAAGTATGAAAGCGAAGCGATGATTTGGGTCATATGTAGCCCTTGAAATTAATTTCTGCATCGTTTATATTCCTCTCCAAGCGGGTCAGAGGGCAATTCACGTACGTAGCTTACAATGCTAAAATATGGGGTTCGCTTTCCTGGGGTGGGCAGAGCGTCGGTAGCATATTGTGTAGCTTTGTGAACAATCAATCATACTATTGTTGGATGTATTCAAAGTGATGACCACGATAGCGCACTACTGTCCAACACTGAAATAAATTTCTGCTGTGATGTGGGAGCATGTTATGTTTTCTACCTGCTTTAGTGATTTTTTTCGGTTTTCCTTTCGTGCTATGAAAACGACAACATATGACCTCCTCGTAAAATTGTTAAAATTACGTTGTCCTAAGTTACAGTTGTTTCATTTCTTTGTTTTCTATAGTAAATGTTTCTTCTACCCGAGAAGATATTGCAGCAACATACAGCATCCAGATTAAAAGGACCAGTGTTGTAATATCCTTTGCTGGCCAATTATGACGTTGACTATATGTGAAAGTCTACAATTGCTCTAAGAGGAAAAAAGAAAGAAAAAGGTTACGAAGTGATGCTGTCGACTGGACAAAGAAACTGAGTTTATCTGTAGAATTCACACGATCTTTCTCTCCCTCTAGTTAGATGTAGTAGTAGATTATACTGTAAAGATAATCTGTTTTGTTCAACGGAAGGCTGTCCTCATATAAAAAAAACCCAACAAAAACACCTGTGGGACTGAACAAATAGAATAAGCGACCGTCATCCTTTCATGTGTCCAAGTGCATAAACTTCGTTTTCTTGTTTGTTGAATAATTTAGATTTTCATTTTTAAAACCTTGTCCTGCATTATTTTTAACACTTTATGAAAATAGCCTCAGTTAAGTGATCAAAATCTCTACCTATTTCCTACTTAATCTGCACTTCCTTGCGGATCCGTCATTTAACACTTATCGAAAAATCTGCTTTTTTTAACCTGAAAATACCATACGGCTAAAGACACCGAAGTCAATCTTGGACTTTACCTTTCACAAAAATTCAGACATGCGACTATGCGTGTGTGTAAATAACTTAAACGGTGACTTACACCGTTTAAGCAGATCAAAAGCAGAAAGAAGTTAATTAAACTGTACCAAGAAACTTAAGATGTGGTCGAATTAAACTGTCGTGTTCCTAGTTGTGTTTTTCTTTAAGACATTTTACTCATGATGAAAACAACTGTTGAATTCAAATTGTTACAAAAAGTTGCGAATCTTTGTAAACTTCAAATCTATGTTTATTTTCCAGCTAAACGTATATCATGAAAAATGCCCAGCTTCGTCACAATGCCACATTAGGTCATAAGTTTCTAATTTAAAAACAACAATGAAAACTTCTTTGTTCGAAATGTGTTACAATTTAACTCTATACAGCTTAATCTCACTTTAAAATTATTCTTCCTTATACGAACAATGACAATGCTGGAGCCATAATTACTCATAGAACCATTCCATGTAAATTGGTGGAAATTCGCTGTAAACTCAATGTAGATACTACACATATCGGGGTTCGCTTTTGTTTCGATAACGCCCTGATATCAGCGTAAACGAATCACTCACGGCGTTATTAATGCAATTTATTTTGTTCTTTTCTTTGGATGTGAAACTTAACAAAATTAACGGCTTTTATTTATTTATTTAATCAAAGGGATGAAATACTCATGTACAAGCAACCTATGTCACTTATCGCTGTACACAATAAATTAATTTTCATTATCAGATGAAGCACTTTATAGTCATAAATTACTGAACACAATGTCGGAAATAAAATATCACAGACAGTTAGTATAAGATATACGACTTCTGATTAATTATAAGTTCACTTATTTTTACCTTTAAAATAATCTATCTACCACAACACAATTTCCTGAATAATTTTGCACGCTACGTTGTTCTTTCAATGGGAAAACAGATAAAAGAGGTTTCATATACACTAGTCAAAGACTGCCATTACAAAAATAGTTCTAGCTTACTATAATGTAATGTGGAACAATATTTACTGTGTATTGGTGTGTACTTTTTCTTTCAGTAAAAGGATAATTCAAATTTTTATCAGTACATATAAATACAGTGGCACCTCGGTTCTCGAACAATTCAGTCTTTAAACATATTGTTTGAGAAAAAAATGTCTCGGTTCCCGAACCCCTAAAATAACCCGACTGATGACCCGAACGACCTCTCGACCATTTTCGGCCTACGCCAAGTTTGCCCAAAACACTTTACCCACACCTATCGCTCAGTTCACACCTCCGCTAAACTCTGCTGTGAACGTTCTCGTTTTTCTTTTTTTGTTGTTGTTGTTTTCTAAATATTCTGATTAAATAAGCTACCATGGGGTCAAAGAAGGATAATGAAAGCAGTAAACCAAAAAGAAGTTGTTAGAGCCACAGCAAAGGTGAAAAAAAAAATCTCTTAGCGAAGTATGAGAATGGTGTTCGCGTATCTGACCTTGCTACACAGTTTAGTATGGCGAAGTCTACAGTCTAACTCTATTGTTACGTGGTAATGGAAGTGGGGACTTGAAACTTAAGCCTTTGCTTGTGTACCATTCTTAGAACCTGAGGGTTCTTAAGAAAAATAATATTCTGAAAAGTAAACTGAACGTCATGTGGATGGCTAATAGTAAAGCATAGGTAACCAGGCAATTTTTTTTGAGTGAATCCATGAAGTGTTTGCCCCAAATGTAAAGAATTACCTCACGTAAAAGCAGTTGCCAATCAAGGCCCTTCTTGTGATAATGCACCTGCTCACCCACCAGGCTTGGAGGACGGGTTGGTGGTGGAGTACAGTTTCATTACGGTGAAGCTCTTGCCCCCCTTACACGACTCCTCTCATTCAGCCCGTGGACCAGCAGGTCATATCGAACTTTATGAAGCTCTACACCAAAGCACTGTTTCAAAGGTGCTTTGAAGTGACCTCTGACACAGAGTTAACCCTCAGAGAGTTCTGAAAAATCACTTTGATATCTTCCATTGCTTGAGGATCATAGACAAAGCCTGGAGGGGAGTGTCTTTGAAGACCATAAACTCAGCCTGAAAGAAATTGTAGCCATACTCAGTAGCAGAGACTTTGAGGCTGAGCCTGTTGTCGAGGATATTGTCTCAATAGGCAAGTGTATGTGCTTGAATGTGAGTGGTGATGATGTGGAGGAGTTGGTGGAAGACCACAACACTGAGCTCACCACAAGAAGAACTCCAAGGCCTTCAGAAGGAGCAGCAACAAAAGGCAACTGAGGAAGTGTCTTCAGATGAGGAGGATCGAAGGGAAGATGTTCCTAGTTCACTAATCAAGGAAATATGTGGAAACTGGTGAAGAGTTACAAAGTTTTGTGGAAAAATTTCACCCTGACAAAGCTGTAGCAAACCGCAGCATAAACCTTTTCAATGACAATGCCATGTCTTACTTCACAAACATTTTAAAATGCAGGCAAAAACAAACTTAATTAGACAAGTTTTTAGTGAGAAATAGGTCCAGTGAGTCTCAAGCAGGTTGTAAAGGTGCAAAGAGATAGAAATGAGAAAGAACCTCAGAAGGAAAGTTGCATGACGTTTTTACGGAAGGTGACTCCTCTTTGGCCTGGCATGGCCGAGCGCGTAAGGCGTGTGACTCGTAATCCGAGGGTCGCGGGTTCGCGCCCGCGTCGCGCTAAACATGCTCGCCCTCCCAGCCGTGGGGGTGTATAATGTTACGGTCAATCCCACTTTTCGTTGGTAAAAGAGTAGCCCAAGAGTTGGCGGTGGGTGGTGTTGACTAGCTGCCTTCCCTCTAGTCTTACACTGCTGAATTAGGGACGGCTAGCACAGATAGTCCTCGAGTAGCTTTGTGCGGAATTCCAAAACAAACAAAGACTCCTCTTTCAAACAATAATAACCCTCTTACTCTCAACATTCCTCACCACTTTTCACTTACGCCACCAGCTCTCCTCAGAAAAGGTAGTGTGCAGTTAAATTTATTTTTTTTTTATTGTGTTTATAGTTTTTGTGATTGACTTTATGCATGTAAGTATTATTATACAAGTATAAATAAGCAACATTTTTACTTAAAATGCTTCATAATGCATAATTTTTGGAGGTCTGTAACGGATTAATTTAATTTACAGTATTTCTTATGGGAAAAATTGATTCGGTTTTCGGATAGCCTTTTGGAATAGTTTAAGTTCGAGAACCGAGATACTACTGTTCTTTTATATCATCAATAGGACAGTTTTTAACAACAGGCTATAGAATTGTCATTATCCTTTTAAGATTTCTACGTGTTACACTAAATTTGTGGTATCAAACTAAACATATGGACATAAGTGCGTGCGTCGTTTCCTTTAACTGATGTTTTATTTTTTTTATGATTATTTTTATTTTGCATGGCACCTTCAACATTATAGCATTTTATACAACACAAAAGCTGAATGGTCACACTAGAAACCTCTAGATGGAGACAATCATTCCAAATGTAGAAGTTCTGAGCAAAGAGATGATAGCCTGCCAGCAGTACCCACTGCCCACGCTGCTAACCCTTCAACGAATTGAAAAGTAGATTGTAACAGACGAAGTCCCCATATATGAAAATACGACGTGACCAGCAGTTCATTGTTTTGAATAATGGATCTTCAGATCCGCAACCGGACACGTTAACCACTGGTTCATGCCAACTCAAAATAAGATAAAATAACATTAGAGAGCCAAGGTTGTTGTGATATCTAGGATGAAAAGCTAAACTATTAGCTCCGTTTCTACTTGTTTAACTGCTGAGTGTAATTTCAACGATTATTAAAAAAGTTTTTTTGATATTACAAGCAGTTTTTCTAATATATTCACTACATATTTTAAAATGAAAATGTAAGGAACAATTTTTTTATTAATATATCAATTCATTTTTTTTCCGATTTTATGCACTATCTGTCTACAAACAAATATCGAAGATGTAGCCATGTGAACTTTTAAGTACTATTAATAACTGAAGCTTTTTGACCAAAATTACTAATAGTAACTGTCCAATCAAACATGCACCCTAAACATCCTGGGTTTGATTTCCAGTGATGAACAGAACGCAAATATTCCATTGTGTAGCTTTGGGCTAAACAAACAACATTGAAACAGAGGTCAAATTCGTGGAATCCATATGGTCCCCAATCTATTCAGTCCCCAAATATATACTTACCTCCTGCTGACATTACTTAAACATGTATGAAGAATACTACGTTTCCTAGTAATCGTTTAAATGTAAATTTTCTTTCCTAACTGCAATGTCTTGAATTACACTGCACAACAAAAATTTTGCTTCTTGAACACTGTTGGGTGTTCCTTATAGATTTTTGGCTACTGATCACGAAAATCACAAACCGTTTCATCGAAATCTTGGTTTCACCAGGACATAACTACAATAAAAAAACGATATCAGAGCAACTGAAATCCGTCAACGCTTGCTGACTACTGTTGAACACTGTACCGTGATGCATCGGCCATTGATTACAAACGAAAATCAGGAGCAAAACACTTTTAATTATGTTGAACTTAATAGCGTATTAAAAACATAAACGAAATTAAATACGTTATTGCTGGTAAACAGTTAACTGTATTTCTCAGAGTTCCTACGTGATGAGGTATAAATCAAAACTATATTTGTGCATAACCACCAGGTACCTGTAATAATTAGCACAAACTTTTCGGGAAGCAAAACTTGGACACATGCAATAGTTGGTAGAAGTCGACCTCAAACAGCGACGTATTACTCAGGTTTTACTATTATATGTAAATCATCTTAGGTCATGGTGGTCCAAGTGAGATGTTTTCAGATCACTTTCATTTAACAAGTAAACATAACTGATCTACTGTCAATTTTAATATTTTGACATTTCACACAGAGATCATAAATATAACAATTACACGAATATATTAAAAAAAAACACATCAAATAAAGTGAGTTAAAAAACGTTGTCAAACTGGAAGAAAATACTTCCTTAAAAGTTCATACGGGCATGTTTATCAGTGGCACCATTACATAATCCACGACATAAAGGTTTTTTTGTTGCTTTTGAAAAGCTGTGAAGCCTGATTTACCATTGTTTCACAAGTTATAGCAACAGTTGTGCAAAGTTAACAGTTCAAAAGCAAGTATATTAAAATTTTCAAAAGTAAACTTTGATGAATTTCGTTCAATGTTGTCCATAACACTTTGTGGCTCATAACTTTCACCATTTATTATTATGCCTAATTAAATGCATACTAACAATAAACCGAAGGTTGAATTACTGTACATCAGAACTGACTTATTTTCAAAATAAAATTAATTTACCATCAAATGTTTTCGTTTTATTTTATTTATTTAATAGCTATTAGGGGTCCTCTCGGGCCTCAAGTTGAATGAAGTGAATGTAAAGATCACTACTTAATAGTTAATTCCCTCCGTTAGATCTTTAGTTTAATTTACATAACAAACTAATAGTATATTAAGTGGAACTGAAATAATTATTCATTCTATAACCCAAATGATGCCCGGAAACATGTAATACATCCATATAAGTAGTCGTAAAATTAACCTAAAAGATGTACATGTACTCAGCCATTCCAAGCCCTGACTTCACGGCGTACAGGCATATAAAGTAGAAAGTGTTCGCCAATTCAAATTAAACTATGAAGAAATTGAAAAGATAAATTAATTCACTACCTGTCTCTGCATGGAACTCAAAGAGAACCGCCATGGAGTTCCCGCGGGCACTAATAGAATTAATTTTAATTACAAGTGTCATGGTTTCCAAAATTCACAGAAAAAAGTTGAACCATCTGAAACACTTTCTGAAGATTAGCTTGTAGGTAATCAGGCATCTACTCCCTTCTATTTAACTTTACTCACTTAAAATAAACGAAAAATATCAACGTCGATGCTCTTAACGGATGATTCAAAATGAGCAAATCCCACTTTGAATGTCAAAATGTTAGGCCCATGAAAATTTATAATGTGCAAATGTTTCATCTTGATTTGATAAACATGACCGCACAGGAGCCAAAAATGTTAACTTTTGTTTTTTGACCCCATAAATATTTATAAAAGGCCTAAAAATAGAAAAAAAAGCCTGGACGTATTGGGCCAAGGTATAGCCGTACCAACATTCAAGTCAGTCTGCTGAGAAGTGGAAGAAAGTGTTTGGAAGACTAAACAATATAAAAAACAGTACGTCTCTCTATGGAGACATAAAAATTCAAAATAATTGAAACTTAAGTTTTTTGTTGTTTTTTTTACATCGCTCACGAACCCTAACTGGAGACTTATTTTGCTACGATATTATTTCTTATTAATTGTGTGGATTTAATCAAGTTAAAAAGTCTCAGTAAAACTTACATGTTTAAAGTTGCTGGTTTTGTAAACTGTCCTTAGATTAAATTCTGATCATTCGAGAAAGAATAAAAACAAGTAATCAGACAAAAAAAAAAGAAAGAGCAAACGATTCAAAAGAGGAGAGAGAAGAAACTAAAATATTTAATATGGGAGAAAATAAAATTTAATTATTATGAAACTAGTGGAGTAGTATATTATCAAATAAGATTTGAATTATTCAATTTAGGAATTCTATGAAGCTATACGAATCAAAATGTTCTACAACTTACACTCCAAAAACTTCACATTTCAGACAATACATTCCAAGTTATATCAATCTGAAAAATGTCATAAAACAGTTAAAGACGTCAAATTTCAGATAATATATTCCAAAATTATACTCATCTAAAAACTGTTAGAAAACAATTAAATATATCAAATTTCAGAAAATATAATCTAAGTTATACTGTGACAGAAAACAGTAGTAGTTTAAGAAAAATTTCGTTTCTGCTCATTAGGCATGTTTAACGAGTAGTAATGGGTTTGTTTAGTGTTGAATTTCGCGCAAAACTAGACGAGGGCTATCCGCGCTAGCCGTACCTAATTTAGCAGTGTAAGATTAGAGGGAAGGTAGCTATTCATCACCACCCACCGCCAACGTTTGGGCTACTCTTTAACCAACAAATTGTGAAATTGACCGTTACATTATAACACTACCACAGCTGAAAGGGCGGGCACGTTTGGTGTGACGGGGATTCGAACCCGCAACCCTTGGATTACGAGTCGAGTGTTTTAAGCAACTCGCCATGCTGGCCCGAGTGCTAGCAGGTAACTTGTAATCAGATAAAAACGAGATACTGGTCTTCGTTTTTACACTTCACCTTTCTTCTGAAATAAATCAATTTTTATACAGAAGCGTTTATAATGCCTGTTATTGTTGATTTTTCAAGTACGAAATATAGCCTGAAATTGTGGCAGGTCCTTTAGTAGTGAGATTTGATAAATACGTTCTTTTCTTTTTAAGCTTTACATGTAGAGACACGATAACAAATATTGAAACTACTTCGTTGGTGTTTCTGTACAAGAAATGCAGGAAATAACCAACTTATTTTAAGGAATGCACTTTAGTTGCTATTTGCTAAAATATTCTACTTGATGCTATGAATACCAGGGAGATAAATACACCTGAAATCGACAAATAATGAAAAAAACTAGAAATATCTGTATTCTACCAACACTGTACAAATATTATATCTTCTGTCTGTGAACGTAACTGGTACCCTTCCACCTATGTAGGTAAGTCAAACATATTACAAGTATTTAAAAGAAAGTTCTATTCACTGAAGTATGTTAACCCAAATTTTCCTAAGAGCACACAATTAACCGAGTAATGCAACTCCATGAATTAATCAGTGAACAGGGATTGAGTAAGGAATACAGACTACAAGTGTGAAATTCCACCTATTATAGTTATATGTAACTAATGGTGAGCTACTAAGATCAAAGTATTTAAGAATTTCTAACTTTGAAATTTAGGTACAAAAATAACATTCAACTGAGATGCCACATAAGCAACCAACAAAGAATTCAGCTACCAATTTCCAAAATGGGTGATGAATTAAAATTATTAATATTGTGATATTGAGGTTGATTTTATTTTACTTTTTAAGACTACACCCAAAAGTTGTCATTTCAAAACTTTTACAAATAGCAACCAGGCCCAGCGATAGCTATTTGCCTCACTAGATCAGTTTTTAATAAAATTCTCTTGGTTATTTTTACCAATTTTACTTTCAAATGTGCAGTAAACCCATATTATTAAAAAATTATGTACTTTTACTTTTATTATTAAAGGTTGAGAAAATGTTACAGTTAAGGATCGAAACAGTTGTCAAACTAAATCTTATTTGCATCACTGTTTATCTCAGACTGGTTTGATCTGTTCTTGTTCATGTAATCCAATACATTTTTCACTCTAGTTTAAGTCGCTCTTCATTACAGGGACTGCAACTGGTCACACTGTTCTGTTAAACTGATACCAGCTGCATTGCCATCTGATAGGTCAACTTGAAGATCTTTTACAGTGTTTCAAAGAGTTCCATGAACCCACTGTCTATAAACAGTAATGGACTACAATCAATAGAAGAATGAGCAATATTACTAATTGCTAAAGCATTAATCCATGGGTTTGAAAGTTGCATTGCATAACAACTTTGTTAAAGAAAATGGCCTTGAGAGTTTGCTGTGGATCAACAATATGTCACCATAACTAGTGTGAAAACGATTTTGTTTTTCAGGAACTAATCTTCTGTTCTTGCAAATAATCTTCAGTGATTTTCGTTTATTATGCAATCTCTGCTGCGTCCGTAAATGATTTTCTAGACATAAATGAATCTAGTATAGAATGAAGGATTATATATATTGGAGAATAACCAAAGACATGTTAATATGACTATCTTGCAGCTACTTCTTACTAAAGTTGATCTTATATACAAGATTATCACACCCTAAATCTTGTACACATCTTCTTGGTAGTTAATACTTTCACTTCAGTATGCATATTTATTTCGCTATCTTTTACCATGAGCTCCAAAACACCACAGACCTCTTTTCTGGTTTCAAAGTTTAGGAACAATATTAATTCATTTTTATAGTTATCTAGTGAAATACATTCAATTCATGAAAAGGCAGAAAACAACTTGCCTAAAATGGTGCTAAAAATATGTAGTCTACAACCTCTATATCCTGTAAAATGGTACCAATAATACCACATAATATGAATCAATCCTAGACCCTTTGAACTGTTATATGCTGGCACATTTTGCCCAGATAATGGGCAACTAATGAGTGATAATGCCCAACTGGTTGTCATTCTCTGAAGACACTGGCAGCATGGAATAGCTCTTCACACTAGCTGGACCTCAATTTTACCAAGCATGTATCAGCTACTTTTTGGAGATGTCATTTCTGTCATGTGATTCTAGACACTAAAAATATCCACATCTAACAAACAAAATTTTATGAGAATTAGCCAAGGGTAACCCAACAACAATCTTAAGTATACAAATACTAGTGTCAAATTTCCCTTGATGTTCATGATGATCAATTAAAAGTGTAAAGTAATGAGTTGTAAAGATGTATACTCATATCTAGCAAATGCTCATTATATATATGATTTCCAATTATTGCAGACTATTGATAGCCATCACTGATGATATATATCAATGTTATCATTATCCACCATCCAGGACATTTGGGAGGTGATGATCATTGATTCATCACTGACTGTTTATAACAAGTGACAACCAGGCCTCAGCATGTAGCCTGGCATGACAGGTAAACAAAGAGCAGCGAGCTTTCTATAGCACATAGATACCAACCATGACTATAAAACTGAGTGAATATGTATTGAAAAAGTAAAATATTTCCTCATGTAGAAAAAAAACAGATGTGTACCACATCAAATCATTTTTTGTAAAGGCTGAAGAATGGGATTTTTTTTGCATGAATTATATTTGATATCCAATTTAAAGTATAACACTTTACCATTAAAGATAATTTATAAAATATAATATTTACAAAATAAATACAAGTTTTCTCCAGATATACTAACTTTTAGTACATGACAAAAAAATAGAAGGACAAGTTAGAAACACCTTACATCTCATAAGAGTTATCCTGGTATATTCTCTTAACACAGCCTTACTAGAACATGGATTTTCTGTATGAACCAAACCTGACCAGGATAGTCCTTAACCCATTTGTTTGCACTCTACACATGTGAGAAGGAGCTTTAATATTAGTACACCATACAATAATTCTTAATATGCTCCATCAAGAAAACAAATGTAATTTCTTGGCACTCCAGCCAGTGTAGCACCTTAAACTCCACTTCCCAAATCAGTTTTATATTCATTTAACTGATGTGCATGTGTGCACGAGCACGTGCATTGAAGGGGTGATGTTAGAAAAAATTATTTGCATATAAAAATTAATGTAAATTTCATATAATCAAGCAGTTAAAACACATTTTCATAACAATTTCAATACAAAATGTGTGTGTATATTATATATTCACTTTAATCTGTCTTTAGTACTTCTGTTTTCAGATAATGTGTACCATATTAATATTCTAGAGAAAATATTCAAAATCAACTGTTGCTATAAGATATATACTACTTAAATTAGTAGCATTACAATTATATTGGCACATATAGGTTGCTCATTAAATAGGAGTTTGTTAGTGAAAAAACAAAAAAAACATTCTAACAAGTTTCTCAAAGCTATTTAACATTTTTCACTTTATACATTTAATTAAGTTTTTAAGAATTATACTTTCTTGTATTAAATAAATTACACAAGATATCACAGGATACTCTTGATATAAACTATGTAATTAAAGAGACCATAGCAAATGTTCTTGAAAAGATATTTTGAAATCATGAAAGAGAACAGTCATTTAGATTTGTACTAATAAAACTTCTTACTAAAACAGAAAGCAACAAATTTACAAAATTTTTTTGAAATTTCTAGTTTTCATGATAAATGTAATTTTATAACTTTAAAATTACCAGCAGCCTATAAATAATATTAATATTTAAATTTAAAATTAAGAGTTTGTTTCTCTCTAAATTTTCCACTAATTGTTTGATCTATACATAAACTAATCCATTAATCATAAAAGCAAAGTCAAAAATAAGGGTTAGATCATTTTTTAAAGCAATAAAATGTATTCTTGTTTCTAAATTGTATAAAGTATTATTGTGAACCAAAATTATTTATACTGGTAAGCACTTGACTTTTATACAAGCAACTGGGCAATTGTTCCTGGTAGTTATATGTATACTTATGTAATTTTTTCAAGTCTAAAACTACCTCAAAAACACCTGCTCCTTTCAGCAGAGGACTTGGAAAATGATCTGTTACAGCAGAAATTCAAACAAAACAAGGCAAAATTCAAGATTTAAGAATATATTGTAAGAAAGCAGCACCTTCAGTGAAATACACTTTGAATATCATTTTGATGATTTTATGAATCAATTGCTTTTTAGGTTTAACCCTAAAACTTTATATATCAACATATTTTGTTAAACTGCAATGAATTGCTTTCCACAGCTTGACAGCTCTAACTTCAGGTAGTTAGTAAACTATGCAAACATGTCAAACAAAAGTATACTAACTGTAAAATATAATTCATGAATGTGCCAGTTCAGAGTATTAAACCTATATGTAACCTGCTTTCAGAGAGTGAAAAACAATTATGAAAAACAAGTGATTATCAAAATAATAAATTGACTGTTTTCCTCATAAATACAACAATAAAAACAAATATAATACAATGATAAGAATGAACAGAATGAAACACAATGTACTAACAATGGAAAATTACAACTTAATGACTACTATCTAGCCACTACTAGATTATCATACTCATTACCACAAATCAAAAGACAGTTCCAGCAAGAGTACTCAAGCAGCAGTTGAATTTAGCACTATGAAGTTTTTGTAGACACAGGAAATTTTTCTTTATCATGTACCTACAACTGCACTTTCTTACTTTACTATTAAAAATAATTGTACGAGTATTACTATAAGATTATTTCAATTCAATACAACATTGATAAAGTATCTCACATTCTTGATCTGCCCATTAAAAATTAAATTACCTAATTTGTATAGGCGACTAACATATTATACGAAAGAAATTCTCTTTAATAAATTTTAATTTTTCTTACCGATTAATTTCAATTATGCCCTTAAATCAGCTCGAAAATGTTTGTTTTGTTTTCACTTCTGTTTATCAACCACACTGACATAGTCGGCCATTCTATCAAAACGGGTCACAAGGTGGGGCGCCCTTGATTGCTTACCATGTTGACTATATACAGAATTTGGACAAGCTGATCATACATTTATAAAATATTATTTGAACTGGTTTAGAAGACATAACATTTCCGTTAAAAACACTACCAGATAAGGAACGACCGTAATTCTGACCAACTTCGATACGTCGGCTGCCTGTGTAATTCTGACGCCATAGATAGGAGTACCAGAACATACTAATCAATTACCATCACTAGCTAGAAAACAGCACCGAACCAGGAAAAACTCTTGCATCTCACACTTCTCTCAATGGTTGCGCCTCCACTGTCACCTCACGGCACGTTTTTAACTTTTCTTTTCAAAATATCAAAAAAAAAAAGACTGTACAAAAAAAAGATTATATATATATATAAATGAAGCACAATCATTAGTAAGATATTTAGGGTTATGCATATTACACGAATTACATGCTTGCATGTAAACCACATTTGTTGACAAACTACTGTGAAAATTTAGTTCTTAACACTAGGATACACAAACTAATACCATTCTACAATTCACTTGTTACATATATTTTACCTTTGTATATTTAAGGGAAAATACAATAAAGAATACACTTCTATGCAACATGGTACATAAAATTGTGAACCTACACAGTTATACCGTACGACATTCGTGCTAACGTTCTCTATTCCATACCTATCATTAATTGATCGACATCTACATTTCTACTTACAAGCTATCTTATTTTTTACCTTTACATTGTTAATTGTGACATTTATTCATCACAATGTGACCATAACTGGTAAATCAGCACAAAAACAAAATTAATTTCCTTATAATCAGACTTAAAATTCCACTATCACAAACAAAATATGATGCAATTAAACGTTTTTCAAATGGATGACTAATCTCCATGAAAACTGTGTGTAATCATCAGAAACGAAAAATTAACATTAGGATATTTTGCACATCTAAAACGTCATTGTATATTTAAATAAACAGCAAGGTAGGCAAATAAACTTTTTTTAAATAAAACGCCAGAATATTTTGGAACTTGTATTTTTCAGGAGTCTAATATTAAAATACAATTCATTATATATCACACAGACGTTTACAAATATGCAAATAATTCAGTGAAATATTAAAAATGGTTTTCTCTATATCTAGGGTGTCATCAATTCTGAACTGGTTCAGTAGATAGATAGGACAGTGCCATCTGCACTCGAAGAAATATTATCATTCACACGCACATGCCAATTGCGCTTTTGCTTGAAGGTTTTAATTTATAATATAATTGTCTCAATTAAACGATTCTCCAAATGGTTGAATGTACATTTCAACCACTCGTCCCAAAATTATGCTCCCAAAGAAACTGAGTTTTCTCGCATTAATTTACACACACACCGCCAACATTGTGAATATAATAATACAAATATTAAAAGGTATATTCACAAAAAACATATGGCACTCATTTTTTACCTGGTATTTATAAAAATTAATGTTAGATAAGACTTGTTTAAAAACCCTTATATACTTGCTGCACTTTATATTTATTTATAGTACTAGTTTTTGCGTTAGAATTTTGAAACAAGCTAAGCTACCACAAGGGTAACTTGTACATAGTCATCTCTAATTTTGAATAAATGAGATTGGTTGTTGTTTTGAATTAAGCACAAAGCTACACAATGGGCTATCTGTGCTCTGCCCACCACGGGTATCGAAACCAGGATTTTAGCATGTAAGTCCGCAGACATACCGCTGAGCCACTGGGGGGCGAAATGAGATTGGAGGGAAGACATTTAATCAATGTTATTCATTGCTCATCTCTTGAAATAATCTTCTCTGACCGAAGAGAATTGTTGTGACTTTCATAGAACATATACCGCTCCCAAAAATGCGAAGCGTATTTTTAAAGCGTGGTAAAGTGAGCTATGAAACTTCAGATTTACAAACTAGGCAAGCTAACCACTAGTCCACTTTTCATTACAATGTTCACTCACAAATATTTCTTTTATTAAAAATCATGCCATCATATAATTACGTACATATAATTAAAAATCTTACACGATGATTAATTCTAAAGGTTAAAAATCGGGATAGAAAAAGAATGACGTACCAGTCACTAAGCGTAAATAAATTAAAGCTTTAGCATATAAAACACTGTAGCATATAATGTTTATAACACTAAACGATACAGTTTATTTCAATAACTTAATCCGTTGAACAAAAATATCTCGAGCCTTTAGTAATTATAACTTAACTATTATGAATAAAAATTGCTCTGTATGTAGTACGTAGAAATTAATAAATTACCCAATCATTTAGCAGACTTGATTTATGCAATTTTAAGATATGAAAAAGTTATGGTTTTCTAAACTTTATAGATTCAGTTATAAGAATTTGAGTGTCAAAGTAAAAAATATTGCAATATGTCAATCCCACTATATTTGCTATATCACGTGTGAACGATGCCTTTCGCTCAATATTTTGGCGTATCAGGTAGGTTGAGATCGGACAGACAGTAATAGTCGAGACGTTGTGTTCTATCGTTGGATAGTTTGTTCGAATTACTTGGTTAAAATAATACCATGTTCGGTCCATCTAACGATAACGATCCCACCTCCAAAATAACGTTTACTACAGTCTACGTTTACTTTAAAGTAATTTGTTGACATAATACACTTAAAATTATTTTAAAATTTCCTTGATTAATAACGAATGCTAACTTACTAACTAGCTTATTAAAATATCAACTCTTACTTAATGAATAACTTTACTCGATCAGTTTTCTTTCGATCAACAACTACCCGATTCCTACACTCCGACTACTTTATTGAATTCTCAATTATTAGTGGACTAACTGCTCCTTCATTACTTATGGTATTCATGACTAATGTACCAGTTTAAATGGTTGTCAAAATTCATCGATTATTATCATTATGATTAGCAATTCTTTCTTGCACACATCCAAATTAAAACGTTGAAAATATAGCTTCACAATAAAAACATTGTATCCTTGTGTATTATAAGATCCCCTGAACAATCCTATAATAAAAATAGGATACTAAAACTGTCCATTCACCAAATCATTTGGGCAGCTTGGTTTTCCGAGGTCAATGGTAGGCAGATGGAATAATCTTTTGTCTCATGTCATGTCTGTCCTTTCACTGTGGAAAATCTTCCTAGGGAGGTAGCCAATGAATCCAGCAGCTGTTCTATCTTTGTCACTCCTTTCAAAGAGATCTTAGGAATACTGGATTCCTCAGCAGGTTGACTTTCCACTGACAGATACCGCTCTGGACATACCCAGTTGATTATTCTCACATTAACTTACTTCCAACGTCAATTGCAATAGCTAATCTTTGGCTTGCATAGTTTCTTCCTCTGGAGTCTGTGTCCCTCCTTGGCATCTGCTTCACTGTACATTTTACCGTGTGTGTTGAAAAATGTACAATCATACCATATCACCATGACAAAATACAGTCTTATCAGCATTAACTACACAGCGACTTTGTTTCACCACTAGCTGATTTAAGTGCTTCCCAGGCAAATTTATTTTCGATATCTTATTCTTCAGATCTACAAGAGCTCTTCCAGCCATAAGTTTCTTGGCATATGCTAGTGTTTGATTACACTAGATATAAATTTACTGATAACATCTCCTAACATCAGTATTTCATTCCTAAAATGGTACAATAGCCATCCTTCCTATTGTCATTAAAAGTTCAACATCTGGCACAGTAACTGCCATGTAGTACAAATTAATTTCTTGATTTTTGCTCTGATGCTAGCATAACCTTGGATCCATATCTTTGCATGGAGTTAGTTTTCAATATGCATTCTTTCTTGCTCCAATTATACACATATTGTGAGGTGCTGAGAAGTTCATACAATTACAGGCAACTTTCAACTTTCATTTTGCAAAACTTCATCCCCCTTCTGTTTGTACCAATTCATATTATTTCATCATTATCGGCTGCAACTTCTTACCTTTCATTAAGAAATGGGTAAAACAATTAAAACTATAGAAAAAATGTCAGTCAATATATTCCAAAGACTTCTATCAGTAAACCCATTTATTCCTGGATGATCTATTACATAAAATAAATTGCTTAACTCATCTACATTAGATAGAGTATTCCCATAAATGAACTTCATCCCATAAATCCAACTATTTCTTGTCTTTTTGATGCCTAGTTAGCTCTGTTGTTCCCCTGGTTAGGACTCTAGGCACATTATCATGGTATTGTCTCCTTGGCTTTACAGTATTTGCTTATTCTTTACAGTTTACTTTTTCTACTATCTTCTAGGAGTAGTTTTTTTATTCTATACAGGCTTAAATTTACAGTTCCTAGTAACATTCATGGCAAAATAAATGAGCAATCCTTTCCATATCTTCTGTAAATTCAACTGAGGCTTCTTCAATCTTCCATATCCTGTTTCAAAACTTTGTTATGAATACTTCTATCAAATGTATCACTCTTAATATGTTGTTTAAAGTAGATAGCAATGTCCAATATCTGCTACTGTTCCAGGATTGAAGGTTATTTAATATCATTAAAGCTGGTATTTTTAAATAGGCAGCAAGATTAATAAGCCTGTTGTTTACGATTATATCTATTAATTTTAGAAATTATTTCAAACTGTGCCTAATATCCCTTCCATTATAACTTTCCCTAGTAATTCATTAGTTTTCAAGAGTGCTATGTTGTTGAAATGGCCAGTGAAATTACAGAGCTAAATTTAGTGATGATACAGTAGTCCATTAACCTACTGCAAATACAGATGGCATAGTAATTATGGTAACAGGTATAGAGCAAAGTTTTTTCTGTTCAATGTTTAAAAGTAAATGGTATTTCACATTGGAATCCTTAGATGGATACAGAAAGGTGTGATTACTTGATTTTTGCATCTACCTATTCATTTTCCAAATGTTTTATTATGTCAGTAGAGTTATATTCTACTTCAGTCTTATTGCGTTATAATATTTCTGTGCTTCAACTTTTCACGAGAGTATTTCTTTAATTCTTTAACATTGTTGTATTCGCTCTGGAAATCCAAAAAAAATCAGTCTTGCTTTCACTTATATTTACTTTCATTTTTCTTCAACTATTACATCTCTTTCTTTTAATTATTCTCCTAAATTCCTGTTCTTTACCTTCAATCTTCATTCTTCTATCTCCATTTTTGTCCTCTTGTAATTTTTTGTTCCATTCTTTTAATATCATCTCTTCCTTTTTTCTTTCAAATTTAAGCCCCCTTCTCTTCATCTTCTTTTGCTTTTTATCTCTTTCTCCTTGACCTTTTTTTTCAAATTTGTTTCTCCATTTCTAATAATGCTTAAAATTGCTTCATGATTGGGTTGTTGCAATTTAAGTTAAAGTCTGGTCAAAATTCAAACTTTTTCAAAAACCCAACTCTGATGCCAGCATTGTAACTTGTTCTATTGTCAGTGGGTTCTTACAAATTATTTGAAATAATTAATACAAAATCAAGTCCACTTATTAATAATGAATTAATTTTTACAATGACACTCACTACAGGCTATATTCACTTTGATGTATGTTGTAGGTGTAATACATTCAGTAATAGTTATAAAAATTTTCTTGATTAAAGACACTTGACTACCATATTGATTAACTTACAAAAGCAGTAAATTTTTCTGGGTAACTTCATTCAAAGAATAACTCAATTCCTCTGCTCTGAACACTTCCTTGAATTCAATGAACTAACCACTCTTTCAATGCTCATTGTTCTAAATTTCTCAATTATTACACATCAGAATGAATTAGCTGCCTATCAAACATCTAAATTAAAACATTTAAAAAGAACTTAAAATAATATTAATTAAGCAAGCAACAACTTTACAGGTTGAAACAGAACAAAGTAGCTGGCAAACTTCTTAAGTGGCTTTGGAAAACTGCTGAAAATTGGTGGTGCCTGACTTATTGGTCCAAATTTCATATTAAAGCAAGATATTGATCCAAAACACTCAGGTGGAATAATTGAAACTTATTTTCAAAAAGAAAAAGAAACTGGAGTCCTCCAATCCACAGAATAGCCTCCCCCCCTTAATGTCCATATCTCAATATTACTGAAACTGTTTTAGACTATCAGGACAAAAAAGAAAGTCAAAAATAATACCAGCTACTCAGGTGTTTGTTATAAAATTATTTGAAAAGAGTTTCTTTCAATTGATGGAAAATGGTGGATATGCTCCACTAGTAGATTATTTTAAGGTATTTTGTGTACAAGCTGGATGTTTGAATAAGATGTTCATAAAAAGCGTACTTGAACATAAAATCTGAATAAAGATGACAGAACCAACCATACTAGAGACAGCTCAATATGGTGCATTATTCTAGGTCAAATATGAACTATTTTTAGACCTTAAGTAAATATAGTTGAATACTAAAATATGTTAACTGAAATGTTTTTCAAACTGATATACAACAGGTCACATATTTAATACTAATATGCCTTAAAGGTTCAACAGTTCCTCCATTAATGCTTTATCTCTCGTAAAAATACTATATTTGATTCTCTACAGCATATCAAGATGGTGCACCAGCCTTCAATTAATTTCTTGTACAATTGTTTAAGTTCTTCAGTGATATCCCAGTTTTAACGTGAATACTTGACAGGCAAAGCAATTTACATGCTCGCACTTTCAGCCGTATGAGAGTTAAAATGTGACGATCAATCCCACAGTTCGTTAGTAAAATGAATAGCCCAAGAGTTGGCGGTGGGTGGTGATGACTAGCTGCCTTCCCTCTAGTCTTACACTGCTAAATTAGGGACGGCTAGTGCCGATAACCTTCATGTAGCTTTACGCGAAGTTAAAAAACAAAACAAACAAACCAATTTACAATTACTCTCTTCAGTAGATTTCAATGAGTTTCTATGCGACATTTCTAACGACACGTTCAACAATTGCCAAAATAACCACCGTGCCAAAATATTTTATACTAAATTTCACACAACATCGGAAGATGTATAACACTTTTGCTCTCTGTGTTTGAAGAAAATAATTCTGTATCATTACGTCTTCAGCACTACTTCACGTTAACTTCTGTTTTGACTATATTTTCTCAACATGGAGACACGCATTTAATCTTGTTACAACGTTTATATGGTCAAAGAAATTCCAGGTCTTTTATAGCGTTTGGAACCATACTTCATCACGCTTTGACAGAAATAACGAGTAATCTTATGTTTTGTAAAAACACTGAATGGTATCGCTCATTTTATTTATTCGACCCCAGCAGTAACTAGTACGTTTAGTTACGATATAGAATATTTATGTGGGTAACTCACGTGTTACTAACCAACAAAGATATGAATGGATATACAAGCATTTCGGTGCATAAACAGTTTAAAAAACGATAATGGAATTCACCTTTGAAAAAATTCTTAAGTTAAAATGCCATCGGACCACTAATATGCTCTAGTGCAGTGGTTCCCAATCTCTTTTATGGCCCGCACCCCTAAAAAAAATATTAATAATGTTCTCGCATCACCTCACAATAATTATTTATTTTCGAATAAAGGTGAAAGTGGCCAAAACAAATGTTATCTCGCATCCCTGATTGGGAACCACTGCTCTAGTGTGAAAATGACCTCAAAAGCGGCGAGGTTGGAGTAAATAATTTTATAATTTGTTTAAATGAGTGGTAAAATATTTATACCCACATCAGACTGTAGAGAAAATAAAATAAACTTTTCTGGCAAGTTTCATCCCAACCAGTACTCATGAGAAATATCAAATGCTTTTCACTCAAAGTTTCTTAAAGTTAAAAACAGCAGTGGATTTTTTATCTGCCAAAAACATACAATATTATCCATTAAACCTCCAAGGTCTCAAAGAATAGAGATCCAAATGACTTCCGGTTACAAATTCTAAAGTACACTTAAATTGTAACAATCGTAATGGAAACAGATACTTGTATAGAACTCGGTAATAATTTAACATAAAAACCTTGTTCGGGAACCATTAAAACGCTCGCAAACTTGTATTATAAGAAATTGCAGAGGGATATCTTAATATACCCCCGAACACATCGGAACTCTGGTGATAAAGCTTTACATGGAAATACACACAGCTTGCGAAACGTGGTTTGCTATATATATCCGTATAAACAAACTTTCTTATCGCAGCAAATGCACGTGTTTAAAGGGTCGATACACCAACATGCAAATACCAGCCACCAATGATAATTTGAAAAGTTGAGTAATAAATGTCTTCATAGAAAAAGAGAGAAAAAAACACCTCAGAAGATAGGCATAAGTAAAAGTGCGAGATTTCTTTAGTGTTACACACGGAACTTCATTAAAAGGAAACAGACAACGCTCAAATAAAATGTCAGCCACACAAAGTAATTTAGCGTTGCCAGTATTTGTTCAAAGTAATCCAGAAAAGCGTTGCTTCTACGTTTAACTACTTGTTAAAAGAAAATTTGATGTAACAAATTAATTATTAAACGAACATACAAGTATCACTATTATTAATCAAGGCGTTCGGTTATTCCCCGTATTTTGCAGACCAAATAAAAGTATCCTAATCACCAAACTATATTAGTTAATATCGTAGCATATGAACTAAATTTTCTACGGCTTCAGGACAGAATATCACCAAACTTTTGATCAAAGCTAACTACCTACATGGATCAGAACCAAAAATTAATCCATACAATGTAACCTTGTGCAGTGTAATTAATTCATAAGTTTGGTACTCTCGCGATATTTTCAGTCGTAATCCAAAGTATTCTACTCGCAGCTTACTAAACATTTAATGTAGCAAGTAAGCAAGTCAGCGAGCGAGCGAGTGTGTGTGAATTCCGTTATTTTAAAAACATGAGAATTCGAAGTGTTGAAATGGTAAATTTCGACCAAAAATATTTCAGCATGTTACTTTCACGTATTAGACAGTAATTTACACACAAAGTTTAAAATTTTTCGCATGATTACAACATATTTAATGTACATTACTATATGTTCTGTAAGTGCGTGTTTACTTATAGCAAAGCCACATAGGGCTATCTACTGAGCCCACCGAGGGGAGTCGAACCCCTGATTTTAGCGTTGTAAATCCGCTGTGCTAACGGGGGACATGTGTTCTGTAAATATTCCATTTGCTATCAGAAGGCACCAGAGACAAAAGTTCAATATCCGGGTTACCATTAATAATATTAACAAGTGCATTACATCTTATATTTGCTGGAGTTGGTCTGTACATGCAAGTGCTTTCCCAAACATGTACATCCTTTCATATATAAATATTCCTACTAATAAATACTAGTGAATTTAGAATTGATATTAATTTTTTCCGACAAGTCCTAAAATAGTTACTGGGTTGAATTTAAACATTCTGAAAAATACAAATTTATATAGTTGATAGAAAAAGAAAAAACTTCCTCTTATTCTATCTGACTTAGAATTTCATAGTTTTTTTAGATGAATTGTTTAAAACAGTAATATTTATTTTTAAAAAGTTTAACTTCTATTTGGATATCCTTTTTATAACGACCTCGCCTGAAGCCGAAAAGAGGAACAAGTAACAAATAAAATATTTTGTTTTTCATTAATTACGGATATATTTATAACTTTTTGTACTTTTGGTAAGATTGGTGTGGTTAGATTGACGAACAAAGAATCCGAAAATCTGCGACATACATCCTTGTGACGCAACGTTACTCTGCACTTTGGGTTGTGGTTGCGTTATAAATGTGGTGGTCAAATCTCAATCCATTAAAATTGTTCAAAAGTTGGAAAAGTGTACTGTTGACTAATTAAATTCCCTCTAATCTATCACTTCAAAATTAAAGAAAGCTAGTGCAAATATCTCCGTGTAGCTTTGCGAAAGTTTCTGAAATTACTTTTGGCTGGCGGTGGGTGGTGATGAGTAGCTGCCTTCCCTCTAGTCTTACACTGCTAAATTAGGGACGGCTAGCACAGATAGCCCTCGAGTAGCTTTGTGCGAAATTCCAAAAACAAAACAAACAAACTTTTGGCTGAATTACAACCCTTATCTATTATCGCGCATATATAATGCCAATCTTCGAGACGTAACTTAAGCTAACTTCAGTTCCCGAACTCGGGATACAAGACAACAGAATATATTAAGCTAACAAAAGGGAATATTTCTTATAGTATGTATAGGGTGACTGCTATTCTTTAATTACTAGATATTGTCTGCGGTTGATGTCATGGATATAAAAGAACCCGAAGAGCTTTCAGACAGCATTTTAAACTGAGCTTTTAAAAATAAACAAGTTGTCCTTTCAGAATATTGTAAATAAAACCATGATAGAATTTTAATCAGGAAAGAAGAACACGACTGTAGAAAATATAAACCATCTTGCTGTCTTTGTCAGAAATTACTGCATCTAACTTATAAAGCAAACACTTTGCATAAGCTCCAAAGCTGCTGTGATTCTAGTAAATTTCTTTAATCAAAAAATTACGTTTCTTCAACATACAGTTCTTTACATGTATATAAAATAAAAAGAAAGAGGCCAATTTACCCAACTTTGTAAGAAATCGTAGCCACATTGTAAGGCTCTTTTAGATAAGTGTTATTAAGAAAAACAACTATGAAACCTTGCAATAACCTTAAGTTTCAGATTTTTCTTTTCTCAATCTAAACTTAAAAATCGAAGAGATTAAATCGTGAAATTCTGTTAACCCTTTTAAAGCATCTTTCAATGTAATATAATTACAAATAAATTGCGCAGAGTCCGTATTTTTGTACTTATAATAAAGCTACTTAAACTTCGTTATCCCTAATGTTGGACTAATATCTACAGTGAAGTACCCTACGACTTATGCAGTTGAATTGCCCATAACTTTTGTAACGTACACAAACAAAACAAAACTGGTATTACACTGATTCTAACCCGCTTCATAAGCTTCGAAATCCAAGGTTTTAACCACGGAGTAAATCCACGCCCTAGAGGGCATATTAGGCAGTAAATGTGTAAATCATTGTAGACGTCTTAGTGGATCGTATACTATAAGTAGTTTTAAAGATTTTAATGCATGATGAATTCCTTTTATATCAATTTTTATACTACTGTAAAGCTACCAAGAAACTGTAAAACCAACGCAAAGATATTTTTAGGAATAAAATTTGTAAAAGATAACACCTTCACACTTTTTTTGCTGTATATTGTTACTATTTCTGAGTGGAATTTATGCCAGTACATGACTCGACTGCAAATATTTTTACGGCAAAGACGAATGTTTAATACAATGGAACTGTAATCAAACAAAATATTCATAAAATTTCAGGTTCCTTCATATTTTTAACTTAATATCAGGTCGGGAAAAGGAATTATTCGATTAGTCTAAAAACTCTTTATAAAAACTTGAAACACTCAATTTTTTCAAATTACGTCAACTTCAAGAAATGTAATTCCTCTATGTCAACCTTACAAGTTTAAGTATTAACATTTCAACTTGATATAGGCTTCTAAGAAATTAAATAGACGAGAAAGAAGCTGTCAGAAAAGATGGAGTGGGTCTTTATTAACAGCCATTTGGAGCAAACAAAGAAACGAGAATGGCGTCGAAAACCCTCAATTCTTTTGTCTTGGTATCTGTATCCCACAACGCTGAAGTACTGTTTACCAGAAAGATTTACTTAATAATGAACAGCACAGAGCAAGGTGTCGATTATATATTAAATTGGCGCGGACGACCAACTATATTAAAATCTAAGTTCTATCTTCAGAGCCGACAAATCAACTGAGCCAAGCGAGTTAAGTAGTATCGACAGAAAACAAAAATTAAAATAACTTCTTTTTACATTCCTCCAATACAGAACAGAGTTGTGAATTCCATGAAATATAGTGGATGGTCAGAGTTTATAAATAATAGAAAGTCTGAATGTAGTGCTATTCATGGAACTATAGTCCCTTTTTTCACTTCACTGTTATGATGTAACGTTACTTGCTTACCAGGATTTAAAATATTCGTTGTACATATTAAACTTCGTATATTGCTCTGTTAAAGTATTTTATTATATTCTTAAAGTATTTAACTGTGAAAAAAAGGAAAATCTGTCCGTTAGAACTTTTTAATATATAAATGGTAATATCTACAATCAGTGATATAATTATATACGATTAGTGAAGGATTAAGTGTTAAATATCTTACTCATTGGAAATGTGTTGGAAGGTGTTATATTTTCGTCTTCTGTCAACACAAATAAAAAGTATTATTTCTGTTATACATACTCTAGAACCAGATGCCAAACCAAAAGCTATTACATGAACAATAGCAACTAAAGTTCATTGTTTATTTTCATGTTATTAATAATACAGCCACACAAAGGGATATAAATGCTGTGCCCATCACGGGTATTGAAACTTAGTTTTTGCCGTTATAAGCCTTCAGACTTACAGCTGAACGACAGGCCCAAGGCTGAAACTGTAAATTGAAATATCAGATAATTCAGAAATATTCAACTTACTGTTTACTCTGTCTTGTGCAAACTAAATGGTTTTATGACAAAGAACAACAAAATGTTTATATCAGTAAACTGGCTATTAGCATACTAGAACAACGTCTAAAACCATAAATGTTGGTGATCATTTTAAACAATCTCAATTCGTTTGAGAGACAAAAAAAAAAAATGATTGTAATAGTATAAAACATATATACAATAATAAATATTTGTAGAAATAAACAAAATAAAAATAACGCCAAAGATAAAAATACAAAGAAATGGATTGATTTTGAAGGCCTTGGTGAAAATTTGAATTTTGCTTTTGATAAATCAGTTAATGTGGGAAAATTTATAAAAGTATTTTAATTAACAAATGCAAAACTCAAATATCTATCAAAATATGTTAAACTTTCAATTTAAATTATCCAGATACATTTAGGTTAAAATGGAATGGTATACCTACACTCTTTTGAGTGAAGAAACACCCAAAACCTTGTATACCGATTCATACTGAAGAAAAGTCTGAGATAATTTACATTCACCTTTCTTGATTCATAAAAGTATTCAAGAAAGTATTTTACCCATAAAATAATTTCAACCACTTCAGATTTAAATACAATAAACCTATATTACCTCTTTCATTTAACTATAAAAAAATTATTGAAGAATTTAATCAAATAGAAGTTAAAAATTTACCTTGTAAGTGTAATAGCAGTTTTTAAAGATATCTTTTATAACCATGTAGTTAAGAAAGAAGTTAAAGATAAAGAATTACAATCAGTATTAAACAAAGGCATTAAATGTAGAATTCTAAAATGTATAAAAACTGCAATCTTAAAAAGACTTAAAACAATTTTGATTATTACATTCTTAAAATAAGTAAACAATCTTATTATCTGCTATTTTCCTTTTCTAATAGAATTTATATTTTATTAATTTCATAATAAATCAATTAAGAGCCTTAAAAACTTAGTGTTATAAATTAATCTTTCAATGTGTTCAGAAAAAAAAACAAAAAAAAAACAATGGTTTTGCCCCAATTGATAAATCCGGTTGTAATTTTGATTTTGGGTGTATAAAAGATTATATATACAAATTTTATTTAATGAAATTAATACTACAAATACTTTAAAAAAGTAATGTTATTACTAATTTACAGAAGACTATTAAAAATGGAATATTCCAGATTACTCATGTACAAAATTTACCATTTTATATATATAAAATTTAAATTTGCATTAAAATTCCATGAAGTTCAGATTTATTACTAATTTTTTAAATACAGGTATTAAATCTGTTTTCATAGCAGTTAACAATATTCTAGACGTCTTGTTTGAAAAAAATAAAATTTCTTCAAATAACTAAAAATTGTTTATGGATTATTAAAAATAACATTCCAGTTTAAGAATGTTTAACTTAAATTCTTCAAGAAATGCCAGTTTTATTTTAACATACGACTTTACTATACTGTACACTTAAAATAAACCTAAAGGATTTGATCAGAGATTTGAATGATTTATTTGATAATTTTATAAAATGTTTTTGAATTAAGCACAAAGCTACATAATGGACTATCTGTGCTCTGCCCACCACGGGTATCAAAACACAGACGTTCACAGAAACGAGGGGAGAGATTTTATAAATAATGAAATAAATATATCCAAATTTACAACTTACTAGGATCCATTGTAAAAATATACTTCATTTCTGTATTTAGAACAGTTATATTGCTTTTAACGAATAAGTATATAAACAAATGGTGGTACTCCATTGGGAACGAACTCAGCTTCAAAATATTCAACTTGTATTCGTTTTTTTTTTTCCCATTAAAACTTTTTTATGAAACAGACCTTAAATCTCAGCTTTCACATTTACACTTTTCGATACATAGATTATCTAACATATTATGAAATTTACAACAAACTTAATATATTCAACAGAACATTTGATCTCAGTAATAATGAGGTCAATACTTGTTATTTAGATTTCAACATTACTTTTATGGAAGGCACAATGCGGTTGATTAGTTTTGATAAAAGAATTTTCTCATTCTTCATCTACCCACACGTAACTGTTATTCCGTATATTATGTTAAAAGATTGCTATATCCCAACTAAAATAGTTCTTAACCGTTGTAATAATTTTATTTATATATTTATTTGTGGATAATGTTTTATTATTAAAAATTAAAATAAAAAAAAATTAAAACTAACGGCTATAAAAATAGCCAATTAAATTAATACATTACTTTACTTTTTAATAAATACAAAAATATTTTAGAAACTAAACTATCAATTAAGGATAACATTTGACAGGCATAAAGGAGTTAGTTACTTTAGTTTAAGTAACTAATAGCAATATTCTCAAGTAATTTAATTCAGTATAACCGGAACACAGAGGCTATGACTATCTGGACCTCTCTCGGCGATCTTGTATTTGACTTAAATGAATCTCTAGCAGATAAATTAAGGCAGAGTTTATAGTTATATTTAATATTATAGTTCTATTAAGCGCGCGTTATTTGATATATTTTTTGTAAGTATGGAGGTTGGGAGTTGAATTAGTAAAAATATTAGGTTAACTTTGTTTCTACTGCAAGAAAATAAGGATAACTTCCTTCCACAACTGGCTGAACAACAGTGAAAGGGAGTACAAGGTGAGCTGTTGTGGATATAATCACTCATGTTCGTACCCTTATTAGATTTTTTTACGATCTTCCATGACGGCTGAAGAGATTGACATGCACATTTGGATTTTGTCTATTGCATATGGTATCCTCAACACATTTGAGTTCTACTACCGTTGACACTTTCTATGATGACAGTAAGGTGACAACCTAGACCAATAACGGTAATGCTGTAATAATTAAAATTCCACACACACGTCCAGAAATTTAATTGAGGAAACAGTGTACGTAGTTGGGGGTGGGAGGGTAGAAACAAAATAGAAAATTACCATGATTATGTAAATCTTAAAGCTTTGTTGCTACATAAATTATGAACACATATTTAGCATAAAATATACAGCATTTATTTCTGCGATTTAAACTTATAACTAATATATTTTCAATAAAGACGGACACTTATTATTTTGACAGGAACCTAAAACTTTCTTCCACAAGTATGAAAACAGTTTTCTCGTGTTCACCTAAAGATATCGATTATCCATATTTGGCATAATTTGCGTTCTGACTACAGCCATAAATTAGTGGTGCAGTATGTGGTTTAATACAAAAAGGTAACCGAACTTACGAACTCCAAATTAATCTAAATCGAGCATTTATAGTTGTGACTAATATATCTTACTTGTAGTTGTTTTGAATTATGACTTGCAACACGAGGATAGCAGCATAGTCTAAAGTGAGAAGTCTGTAACGTGATGCATATTTATAACTCAATAAATAATAATAAAATATATTTCTATTCTGTGGTTTTATGTTAATGCTTGATTCGCGATTTTCTGAAAAAAACATGTAGATGACTATTAAATATATCTTTTTTGGTACTTTGTTATATTTTATCGACAGCTCTCATCAATGCACATTTACCTTTTTTTTTGTGGGGATGTGAACACAATATACAATATTCCCTTCACACTACATTGACGTAACGTTGTGGAAAAAATATACAAGTTATGTACAATAGCTAAACAGTCTTACACTGTTCACTCATTTTTGCATCATTTCATTCTTCTAAACTGAATGTTAAAATGGATGAAATTTGGCCTCCATCAGCTTCAAGACTTTATACTCTGATGTGCGTTTTATTTCACTATAACTTAACTTTCAAAATAACAGCGAATGAAAGAAAATTCAGTTAACCAAAAATATTGACCAACACTTTTTACTCATGGTAAAATTAGCTAAGACGCCTTCAAGGTCTAACGCACAAGTTATTGACTTCCAGACCAAAGTTTACGAAACTAACGAGTTCACATAAACAAGAAAATATACTATATTCACGAATGGATGAACATCACACCGCAAGAAACGCGATTGGTTAAATGCATACATAATATCGAAAAATATCTGACGCGTTTATGGAGCTTAGATCCTCATTCATCCAATTAGAGAATAATAAAAACTGTTAAAAATCACTACATACTGTTCTTGTATCTGCCATGAAATCATATTCCCCGAGACTTGCTATTTCTAGTGGGCATACTAATGGGTTGCCCCAGGACAGGCTGAAACCAACACGTAATTATATACAGATGACGGAAGCAGCTCAATATTGCCGGTTTGAAGGTAAACATGTGTGACGCATATGCTTTCAACCTCATAATCAAATTTACGAAAATGTTATACATGACACATCAACAGCACTTTCCTATACACGAACACCCACAAGCATGTGTTGAGTCAGTAATCAGCTTTCCTTACACTTATTTTTCAATTATTTTCACAGAGACGGAAATAATATGCATTCTTAGCCTTCAGTTTTTAAATAACTAAAATAGTTATTGAACTTGTCAGTAGTTTTATTTAATAGAACTATCACTTCTTAAAAGTGATTTCTACAAATACATGGCCACACGAAATGTTTTTGTTCTTTAATACACTAAACACACACAAGAGTGTGAAATGCGGACCTACTCTCTACATTGCTAATACAAGAATAATGTCACCGTTCACTGCAGAACAAATAAAACCTGAACGAAAATGCATGCAGGGTACATATATAGTACACCGTAATGGAAAGGGGGTAATAACTTGTACAATTTTCCCAGCTCCCACTGTCCATAAAAGTTCAATTATACAGACGTGTTGGACATTGCGTTCAATAAATACCTTCTGGTTGAAACAAGTGGAAAGGACGCTCAGTCAGTCTCAATATCGAAATAACCTTTTAAGTGCAACATCACGTGACAGTTCACTTGTATAGATTTTAGTTACAGTGCGAACGTCATTTTGTTGCACACTCACTAAAGTCAGCTGTTCAGTGAATATTACAAAGTGTGGACTGACAGTTATGCTGTACAAAGTACAAATAACGAAGGCAGGAACTGTACGAATAACAAAATGCCAGTTTTAAAAACTTTGTAAATTAATAAAAAAAAGATGAACAAATCATATTCTAAACCTCACTATACCACATTTCACAGAAAACTGTAATTGTTTAGTAAAAAATTACTATTATTTCGAATAAACATTTTCAGTTTGTTATGCTACAAATTTTAATTATCTGCATTATATTTTTTTCTTTATTTTACGATTGAGTACACAGTTTAATACAACTGATGATTATATCTTAGCTAATTTAACGTTTATAAAACTATCCGCTTCCCAGTCTAAAGAAATATTAAAAATATGAATTGGTAGTGTATCAAGATAAGATTTTGTAACAATTTAATCTAAGATTGCACATACAGATTTTAGAAAAACTCGATTTCAAACGATATTTTACAATATAGTAAACAATTAAATCTCCAAAAAATAGGGAAGTTTTCAAAATGTCGAGCAGCAGATAATTAACTGTTTTGTGTGCGAGTTACAACAGATTATGTTAACGTGTTTAAAACACCAGTGAATTTCATATAAAATACACGCAAGACTCTTGAAATTAAATATTCAAAATTGAAATTTAAGATATTTTACTGTAGCTTAACAAAACGTAAACACATATATACTGAATTTGTTTTATACTGTAATTGACAGGGTTTTCAAAAACTTAACTGTGGATAAATAAATCGTAAACCACAATGGTAGTACATAATAGGAATTGCACAAAATCCTAATACAGTAGAATGTTCGGACGAAAAGCACTTTAAACAGTAAAAGATTCAGTTCAAACAACACTTCAAAATCTTTACTGTCGACTGCTAAGACTGTAGATATATAAAAATGTACAAAATAGCACGTATGTTGTACTTAAAGAAAATCGTTCAAAACAGCCCATTTTTTTTATTCTCTTACCAACTTACAACAAAAACGGCTTGGTATATTGCACCTAAGTTTCCTAAGAATACTAAAGGTATGCGAAGGTTGTAAGCGTATTGAAAAGTCGATTTGTTTCTTCTATATTTAACGCAACATAGAAACATCATAAATCTAATGTAAACTACGTTATTACTCATTAAAAAATCAGTTTATTTTTTCATTTGCCATTTTTCTTCATCTGTCAAATTCTGTATCTTTCTTATGAAAAAACCAGACTTCTGTTTGCCATTGACCATTTCAAAACAATCAAATTTGCGAACTTTCATTAAAAGACGCTATCAAAAACATGTCCTCCTCCTTTTTCTCGAAAACTCCAGACGCAAAACTTTTTAACGAGTCTACTGACTCGCTAAGCCTTTTTCAACTTACCAATAATGAATTAGCTAGTGCTAATACTGTTAGTAATATTAACACATTTGTATTTTAATTTCTTTCTTTCTTGAACTTAATATGAAAACATTCTTCACAGAGACCTAAGAAATGTTTGTAAAAATCGAAGTGTATGTATGCAAGACGAAATTCACTGTATTGTTTCTAAAATGGTTGAGAATTTAAAAGTAACAATATTAAGTCGGAATTTTTGTTTTAAAGAACCGTAGAAACAATTCGACATCTTAATGAAATACCATCGTTATTTCTGACGATAGCCTTTTAAAAATATATAAAACTATTCTTTTTTACAAGTTGACAATATAAAATCGTTTCGCTGCGTGTAACTGTAGTAAACGTTGCATTCAAACCGTAAGTACTGTTTTCTAAACTTATAAAAAGTGTGGAAAATGGTCTTCACGTTTATCAGTTTTTCAAATACAACTGCACGGTTTCTTTCTAATAACTATGTACTAAATGAATACGGAGAATTACTTGAAAAAAGGGCGCTGAACACCAATGTTACAATATAAAAGTTATATTATCAATATATTACCTTCTGTCAATCATTTCTATTTTTAATGCCATAATACTGTATAACGAATGGCTTACGGAACAAAAAAAATAAATTGCCAGACTATACGAAATGATTATTTTGTTTTAAAGCAAAGTTCCACTGTGTCCACTGCGAGCAATCGTACCTCGCCTTTAGCATATCCGAACAGCTGGTCCATTGAAGAGGATATGTATGCGAAATGTGAATAAAATATTATGCAGTGATTTGAGTTTGTTGTTTTTTAATTCTACCTAAGTAAATCATTTAGTAATCCAGTTAACTATAAATGAAACAACTAAGCTACATATTGTTAAACGACTTGAAACAAGACGTACAAGCATGTGATCCAACTTTATTACAGACAATGTGTAAGAATGAGATTAAAACTATTTGGTTCAAGAACACCTAGAACATTTCAGTCACTGATCCGGTTATCTTTTGAATTCGTCCATTCTTAAAGTTACACAAAAAAAAACAGAAATTATACACGAATCTGATATTAAATAAGGTCCACAAGCTTCCAGCTAGTGTGAAATAAGTAGTTGTTTTCAGGAGAAAAATTGTTGGATAAACTAGAACATTAGCAGCCTGCCTCGTTCGATCATATTCCCTGGCGTAGTGCAAGGTTTTGAGAAATTTTATCAAGGTATGTGCTCTAAGAACTGCCATGTCAGACACTAGTGCTTTTGGATGGCTATTACACTAAACACAATCAACGACAGAAGTAGTAGTTCCAAGGACAACACAAGACCTGGAATGTCGTTCTTATGAATATTTGTTTGTTGTTAAGCAAAATCTTAAACAATGGGATAATTTTGCTGTGCCAGCCGCGGACATTGGAACCCGGCTTTGTACAGTTATAAATCTTCAGACTTACCGTTGAGTCATGAGGAGAGAACTGTTATGAAGTGCAAACACTCTAATGGATGAAAGTTTTATTACAAATTAAAAATCTAAAACTAGTTCTTTTACGCATCTTTATCTGCCAAAATAAACCCACACAAGTGATATAAATATGTCACACACACACACACACACACACACACACAACATTACGTTTTACTTAATTTCAAGATATTCCAATTTGTTCACTTATTCTAATCTGAAATGGTAAACTAAACAATGATATTGATATTACACAATATCAATGCTAACTTGGTTAGTAATGGAATTTAGATATGCTCTCTTTAAACACTCCTTAAAACAAAATAAAAATCCAAGTCTTCATTTGTTAAAAATAGAGACTAAATCAGGCATACAGATGAAATATCAGACTTACTTTATTTCTCTGAATATTTATTTTTTAAATAAAAGAAATAAGATATTTGCACTTCATATCCATATTTTTATTTAAATTCCAAGAACTTAACTGCCAACCCAAAAATTGTCAATCAATTAGAAGTGAAAAGTAAAATGTAAGTGAATGTACTGAGGCCTCATTTAATGGTTGGAAGTGCAATGTAATTTTTGATAGGTAGGTTGGACTTGTTACAATTTTCAATGTTTAGATCATAGACACAGAAATATAAAAAGCTCTCCCTCTTTCAACGGTTGCCAAATTTTTTGTTTAGGATATATTGCATCAATTGTTTGTATTTGTTAATTAAAATTTACAAACTTTTATCCCACAAGAAATCCACAATTACCTGTGGACTTACCTTGGTCTATTTATCAACTGTCAACAATCTGCTGACAACTTGACACACAACATTAATTAGAAGGTGTAGGGAACAAGTCCTCCAAGTAAAAATTTGAAATTGTTAAGTTCAGAAAGTGATAATTATTTGTTATGAAACTTTTAAGCAGATCAATTTAACAATCACTCTTTCTCACATACAAATGTGTTTTTACATCCACATGCTTACTCATTAAGTGTTTATCTTATCTATTTGACAGATATATACCAACACAAGAGTGACTGGGAAAAGTTGAAGTCAAAGAATGAAGAAAAAGTTAAAAAAAACAGTAGCTAAAACTAAAAGGTTAACAGAGTTAAGGACTAAGTCCTCTAGTGCTTAAACTCTTGCCAGCCAAGAGAATGAAAACAGCAATGTAGATTCTCTTTGGTTGCTGACAACCAACCTCATCATACGAAATCAAGCACCTGCCCTCAATCGGAAAGCATTAAAAATATAACTGCCCGCCACAACTGTAAAAGCAATCATGTAAAGACTACAACCCTCAATATTGATGTTTGATACTTAATCTTTAACTATTTGTGACAAATTCACAGAAACTTTACAAAACGTTTTCACTGCCATTATCCAGGAAGTTAAATGTTCTAGTATTACTCAGTGGTCTGTTGGTTCCACTGTAGACATATCTCATATGGATCAAATGAACCACAATCTTTAGATGGTGACCATTTAGAACAAATTACCACAGGAGCAAAATTTGCTAGAGTTCTTGCTAATTTCCTTAAAAAGAATAATAGAGAAATTAGAAATTGCTGTAGGCAGTCTTACAACACTACATCTTATATGAGAGACATAGGTTAGCATGCAAGCTTTGATCAAAAAGAAGACTCTCCTAGCAGACTATGCTCCCTCTCTGCGATTATTTGACCAGTTTGGTTGGACAATGTGCTGTGGAGTGTTGTACTGTTGCTCATTTATTCTCTGCCTTTGTACAGAAGTTTCATGTATTTTTCTCAGCTTCAACCTGCCTACAGTGAGCTTCAAACACTAGGGTTTCTGACAATAAAGAGGTTATCAGACACAAGAGGAAGTACCTATTCAAACACAATGCAAGCTTTAAAAATGTGATTAAAAGCCATAAGGCAAGTCCTCACTTTCATTACAAACGATTCTAAAAAGCATAAAGTGCACTTAGAGCCAAAAAGTTTTACAGTACAACTAAAATCAGATATGGAGAGATTTCACAAGCCAATTATTTCAAAACTCTCAAATGAATGTAAATGCAGCTCTTCACCTGCTAAAAATATTCATGCAGGAATTACAAGATTTATTTCCCAAATATGAAAAAAGGGTAAACAATGTCAGGATATGAGACATGAGATAACAATAACCAGGATAAGAAATAAAAATGTTATAGAATTAAGAGGATTTCAAGGACTAATTTTTAACCTCAACTTAAATATAAAGTCAAAACTTTAACAATAACTGACATATTGTTACTTACATTAGACAGTAGATTAAATGGTTGATATATTGGAGAATGAATGAAGCAGAACAGCTTTTTTTAAGAGACTGAACTACATGAGGAAATTCAAAAAATGCAATCTTTTTAGCTGGATACTTCTTCAATCTCATCAACTTTTAAATAATGTAGAAAATTAGGAGTCAGGCAATATGTGGAACCACTACATATAAGTGTGGTCAAGTGTTAATACAGCAGTTAACCAGTGTCAATTTGCATTGCCAAAGGAGTAGACTAGGAATAGCTACTCACTGAACATACCCTTGAAAATGATAACCACTGTTTTCACATACGACAGGAGAGAAGACCCAGACAAACCCACAAATGTGCTCAACAACAATACAATAGTGTGATGAGAAAATCTAAGAAGTTAATCAAAATAGAATAAAGCATTCCCTATCAAGGTTTGAGAAAGAAGACATATAGAGAATGTTCATTTTGGCCAAGTTAGGAAAAGTACCTGCCAAACTATCATCAGCAACCATATGGTACTGTTTTTCACTTCCAAGTGGCATCACTCTCTCATGTAGCATCAGTGTGAATGATGGAAGATGTCTAGGACAAACACAGAAGTATATATACAACATGTCAGAGTCCCAACTTGACAAATACCAAGTATCATCTACGTATTATTTTTTATTTAGTTAATGAATCCATAAGTCCAAAAACCCTTGTAAATAGTAACAACAAAGTGTTGGTAGTACATTGATGCTTGAATTATTATGGGCAATGTAGATGTAAACCCAAGCATACAAGTGGCAAAAGAAAAATCCAGATAATAGAGTAACTCAACTATTATAGATTTCCTACAACATGAAGAATCATAACTGGAGGCAAGCAGAATACTACAGATGACGAAACAGCAATATGATGTTAATACAAACTTAAAAACATTCAGAATTATCCACATACCAGTCTGTAGGATATCCTTTAAAGGATACTACAACTGAGATATTTGAAACATTGCAATAAGGAAAATTTGGTAAGCTGTAGTGCAACATTTATTTTTGGAGAATTTCAGAAAAAAAAAAAAAAAACCAAAATGTATCAACTGCACAAGCAAGTTTGTTACAATATCCAAAAAGAAATACAAATAGCATGATTCATTGTAAGGTATTTAAAAACTTTTCCAAAACCGTCTTAAAGGTTAAATACAATACATGGAAAATAATGAATAGCCCTGACAAGACAAGTGTTCTTCTGAACAAAAATCAAGGTAAAATACAGTGGTTACATTATCTTGCAGCCAAAGTTTAGTTATGAAAGCAAGATTGAACTACAAATGTACCTTATTTTTCTTGAAAAAACATTACAAAAGTATTAAAAATATAGACATGACTTTTATTAATGGCATCAAGCAAATAAAAGTATTATTTTAAGAAAATATGACAGAGAATAAGTTAAGAGTTCAAAATAGTGAGAAGACAAAAAATAGTAATAAATAAGTCAAATTTAGTAAAATGCCTATAAATTTGAAATTGAAGATAAAAAGGCTCAGAAGAGATATTTGAATTATGGAAACAAAAGGGATTGATGCATTATCTGAAGGTGGTAAAGATAAGGCACTGTAGAAATTTAAGGAAAAAGTTAAAAGCCACAATTATGAAAGAAATATGAATAAAAAACAATTTCCTGAAAAGCTGAAAATAAAAAACATATACAATATCTTACACACCAACTTTCAAAATGTAACCATATGAGATCAATCAACAGTGACAGAAGACACTTAAAAGACATTCCAGCTTCTCAAACAAAAGACTATACACCAACCAGCCATGAAGCTGTAGGTGTCAAATGTTACTGTA
This sequence comes from Carcinoscorpius rotundicauda, assembly GCA_011833715.1. Classification (NCBI taxonomy): domain Eukaryota; kingdom Metazoa; phylum Arthropoda; class Merostomata; order Xiphosura; family Limulidae; genus Carcinoscorpius; species Carcinoscorpius rotundicauda. Next base: position 110,493,566 of record CM022393.1, read on the forward strand.
AAAAATGGAAGTTGATGTTGTCCTGGAAGATAATTCCACAACGATTAGAAGACTAGATGTCAATGAGAAAGTTAACATCTTAGTGGGAGAGATTTTGACAAGCCAAAATGGAGCAATAAGGAGAACCAGGTGCTTCAAGCAACTAATATTGGTTAGAACACAAGAAACAGGGTAATAAGATGATGGTAAGTATAAATGAAGAAGTTCTTCCAAGATTGACTTGGAACATCCAATTGTCAGAAAATTTGGATCTGAAGTTCAGCAGCATGGAAGATGATGGTTGGTTACAAAAGTAAATATATTAGATAACTAAGCTATTTGCAAACACACTGAAAATCACAGGGTGAATGAAAAACCATGTAAAAAAAGCAAGTCAGTAAAAATGTTCTTCACACTGGTAATGCGACAGGCACAAAAGGTGATTGTGTTGATAATAAAGATAAAGTACTGTAAATTTTTTTTTTATGGAAGCCAAATCCTTAAAAGTACGGTTGTGATAAATGTCAACAATAAAAGGGATAGCACACAATTCGTTTGTTTTAAAATAATATATTCAAAACAAGTCAAATGTATGAACACAAACTCACTACACTATTGTTTACCACAGATGAATCCAGAACATTAAATAATTTACTTAATTATCAAAAGTTCACAGAGACTGACTCAGTTACTTAAAAACCCAACTGACAAGTTTTATTTCTTCTCTCCTCTTTAACCACAATACAATCAGTGTTAAAGTTCACTTGCATTAGCCCACTGGTTGCCGTAGCTGTATCCCGAGTTTTAAATAATTCTCCCTTAAGTCTAGAGTCCACACAGATTATTTCAGTTATTTTAAAACATGAAAATACAACTGACATGATGATTCATTCTTCTCTATATTTATTTTCACAATACAGACTGTGAAACATTTTTAGAAATCACCCATTACAACTGCACTAACAATCATGCAATCTAACTTCACTTTTCTTAATTTTCACTTTCTCTAAGGTACTTTAACTTGCTGTATCTGTACGTACTAATAGTATGCAAGAGAAAAAAAATCTAGCCCCCTAGTAGTAATATTCACATAAAAAAATTTAAAAGCTTCAAATAAGATAACAACAATATTACAAAAGCTTAGTACAAGAATAGAACTGCACATATAATGTACAACTCTAACAGTTATGTAATGAAATCTGTCATAACAATCATTTTTAAAATAATTAACTTTTAACATTAACTTGTTATAAAAAAGATTAAATAACTGTTCAATAACTCATTAAATAAACTAAGCAATAACACTTAAGCTAAACAGTCTTGTATATCCAACATGTACAAAAACATCATCAATACAAAGGCTAAAAGAATGAGTATCTCTATAGCTATTAACACAAGTTACAACAGTAGAGATTGTCTGTATTAACTAACACAAAAGGATTGTGATGTAAGATGAAAATATTCAAGAAGAGCATACTGAAAAGTCTAAAGTCCTAACATCTTGAGGTGAGCTGTAGGTTCTTAAAAAGTCTAAAGACCAGAATAATGCTTATTTCCTTATACAGCACAACCCCTGAAAGAGACATTGGTAAAAATTTGAATCAAGGAAGATAAAAATGTGAGCTCCTATTAAAAACTGGATACTTTTGAGAGCTCTAGCAGAAACAGCAAATGTTATGGAATAATGAATCTGAAGTGTTACCGAGAAGCAAGATCCTATTGTAGAAAACACATTTGTACCTTAGCTTTGTCGCGAAAAAATATGGTGCACGCGAGTTTCATGGCAACATTCTGATTACTTGGATGGTCTGAACAATAAAATACAGAAACAGTTAGAAACTAATTTAGATGACTTATTTTGTGTAATAATCAATTTAGTTATAATTTTGATTAATTAGTTATTGGAATAATTAAACATAATCAAAAACATCAATATTATTTAATTGATTTAACTACTGTTTTGATTAATCAATAAGTTTGTGTGCCACTAAATGAGATAACTGCTACTCACAGCTATTCAATTATATTAATTTCCTAGCCATACTTAGTAAAATCAGTTCAAGATTTAAGACAAACACACCTTAAAAAACAAAGAAATGAAACTAGCAAGAACTTCTTCATAAATTGGGCTAGCAAACAAATCCTGCTATGCACACATTTATGCTCAAGCAAAAGATATGTCTTGTTCAAAATGAATTTGAGTATTTACACAACTGTATAAACTGCCACAAACACCAGCAGACAATTGGGTATTAATCCTCCAAGCTGTGGTGATCAGTAGGTGCTGAATACAACAGTCATAATTTCACACTGCCTACCAGCAGCAGTGTGCATAAAGTCTTCAAAAGAAGTTGTACACACTCTTAGAGGTAAGTACTTGCAATAGAATTAAATCTGACTGAAAAAATTAACAGCACGGCAACAATCAAGAAAATCCAAATCAACCACAATAAATCACACAGAAGGTTGGAGACAGGAGAACTAAGGTAAATTCATGCAATCTCTACACTGTTTCAAGAACGATCAGAATTTAAAGTCATGTTTAACGATAGCACAAGAGTAACTTGTACCAAGAAAAGAAATTTAATATTTCAGGAATAGGATCATCTGGTTTTGAAATCCATTTTTCAGAAATGTAACATTGGCTGTTAAACTATCAAAGGAAAAGTGAAATTTTGGCCAACACAACTTTTGTTTTAGTCTTCCATTTATCACTAACTACAAGAACAGTAACAAACTGAGTGTACCTTTGCTTTTTATGATGCATAGTAGCTGCATCAATACATTATAATTATTATTTATCACAGCAAAATAACACTATTATTTAAAAAAAAATGATCATTGATTACTTATGCACTAGAAAATCTATTTCAGTCTATTAACCCTTTCACTACAGGCTGGATATAATATACAAGTCCATCTCCACATTTGCACACATTAAGAATTTCCAGTATAACTTTTGACACAACGTGTACATTAACAAAATATGACAGAATTTTAGTAAAGATTGTAAGTATTTTGTATACAGAAAAATCAGATTTTTAATGAAATATTTTTACTAAATATTTACTTATGGAAAATAGTCTGTTTTGTTACTAGTCATAATGCAGTGATTTTGTGTTATCATTAAAAAAATATTCTTCGTCCCCAAAATCTCAAATATTATTTGCACTCTCTAAAACTTCCTAAATACACTTCAAATGTTTCTTTTCAGCAAGATCATGTTATTTTATATACTCCATCTATGAAGAATCTGTTATTTGACCAACCTCAATGATCATAAAAAAGTTAGGAAATATATTAAGCTGTTTTTCATGCTAGAATGACTATATAATAATATAACAAAAATACAAGTGTTTATTCTCAGTAGCCTAAGTCTCATAACCATACATTTATATACACACACACACACACACTATTTTAACCTTCCAGTCATGGCCTAGCTAACATTACATAATCTTCCCTGTGTTGGCTGTGTTTTAGGGGCCTATTATTTTGCAATATACAGTCACATTTCAATTATTATATATTGTACTCAACTGCTGCTGGGCAAAGGTTGCTTAGCATTTCAGAATTTTACAAAAGAACATCAAACAATTGTTTTTAGGTTTATATATATGATTGAATAATAAAAAAAAAATCAAACTACATTGATACAACAGAATTTAAGTACAGTTTATTAAGTTTAGTAACTAAGATGTATTTAGATTTTTAAAAAATATGCAACTTCAAGCAGACTAAAGACACAACCCACCTCCTTGAAATATTGGACAGAAAGAGTGTGGAAGCTTCTTGAAAGATTAAAATGATGGGGAAATCCACTCTGGGGACATTCCAAGATGTTGATTGATTGTTCTCGTATCATATATTGAAGTAAGTGTACATAAGGTACCACTTTCAAAAACAGAAAGGTGAATAGGGCCACAGTGTTTGATTAAGTACGTAAGCCATACCTCAGTGAAATAAAAAGATGAGGTTCGTTTTTATATATTCTAGCTTGTCAAGATCAATAATTTGAGTTGCTTATTTGCATGAACGAATAGACTGAGTATTTTGACATCATAAATACAGTTTTAAATAGTACTACATTCAGCATACATTACTTGCTAAAATCTATATTTAGATGTGTTCTTTTAATATTTACTTCTAAATTAAACAAAACTCGTACAATATTAAAGCTTTAGTGATGTCGAGAAAACCCACTTGTAGAGAAATATATATTAGATAGAAGAGCAGACAAAGTTTTGACCTTTTTCAGTCATCTTCAGGTTCACAAAGAAAGAAAGAGGTAACTAGACACATTCATAAAATAGGAGTTCAATGAAATTTTGACATGGTCTTTGACCTGTGATCCATCACAAAAATGTTAACTCATACAAAGAGCATACACCTAAAACAATTATAAATTTAATCTCTTACCAATTTCTCTGCTAGTCCATGCAGTGCAATTAAAGAATTTATCTGAAAAAAAGAAAGAAAAAGAATTTATGGTTTATATTCCATATTAATAGTCATATCAATTACAAATTATATTTTTTACACTCACAAAACCGTTTGCAAAACAATTTTTCAAAATTATGTATGTATACATAAAAACATGTACATTTTCATTTATTATACCTTTCCTAAAGTCATGAGAACTTTGTTCACTTAGCACAAATCTCCACAATAAACTACCTGCGTTGTGTTCACTATGGGGACATAGCCATTGGATTTTAGAATGTTAAGTCCATAAACTTTTAACTAATCCAATGAAAAACCAGGCATGGCATATTTGTTGTTATTTCTCAATTATCTTGTTTGTTTCAAAACAATATTTTACATTTAACGTTAAAAGAAAAATCACAGAGATCACCAATTAGTAAAATAATATTTATTAGCAGGAATACAAATATTTATAAATTCTCTGACAGAGATAAACCATTACATTTCCCTTACTTACCTGATTTCCAGGGCAGTTTTTGTCTAGTATCTCCTGATTTTACCTCTTAGAAATATGCAGTTTTTTATTAAATGTAATGAAAAGTAGCAAGATATTTATATTTAACACCAAATTGAAGTTCTAGAATACATTCTATTCTCTTATAATTTATAATATCTATTTGCTCGAGAAATGTAACAAAAAGAGAAAGATTATGCTCTTAAAATAGGAGTATGGCATATTTAATTCAATCACTGTCAAAAGAAATAAAACTGTTAAGCAAAATCCAAGATATTCACTAAATGAAATGTTTAAAAACTGATTCTCACAACATTTTAAATTAATATAACATAATTAATATATTGGTGTGAAATTAAAATTTGCATCATAAGTGATGTAAAAAGCTGGTTGAAAGCATATCAAAATGGGTTAATTCTTTTCCCTTTCTCAACCACAAACTTGTGTTGAAGAATTTTTTTTTTTTGTCACATCATCATTTATTTTCTTATTAATTACTAAACCAGCAATGTTAGGTGCACATCTTGGTTTACAAGCAGCCATAAATTGTTACACAAGGTGAAATTCACAATAACTAAGGGGAAAAAATTATTTGATGCAAAATATATTCATAAAAGAAAATGCAATTGTCAGCATTTCATACAATGTGATGTATGTGTGTATTACATACAACAACAGTATATGAAAAAAACTAGTTTGAAAACATTAATGGGCTATAACTGCCTGTTGAATGAAAATAGATGAGTGTTTTAGCTTCTTTAATGAAGCCTTTTTCAAGTAGTGAAGTTCAAGGCAAGTTGCCTGCGGGGAATGAGCTCATATATTAATTATTTAAAACTTCACCCATATAATATGTTCTTCAGGCCTAGGAACTACTCATTTACTAGAACCAATTTTTAATGATATAATATGCAATAGTTCTGTAGAAAATAAAGCAAGTTTTCAAAACATCTTTCAATAGACTGACTTAACAAGTTCATATATTAACTGGATAATTATAACTTCAGGGCAAAACTGGTGAATATTTGAAGCTAAAATGTAGAGTGATATACTCATGTGGTTAAAGAATGAGAAGTAAATGGCATACGCCTTTAATTATTTAAGTAAGTTGTTTTGCTGTTGGAATGGTACATGTACAGACAGTTAAATATGCAATTTTGCAAAAAATTGCAAATGTATAGTATATATCCTTTCCAACATTTAACAAACCAGCTTCTAAATATCTTATTCTTAAACAAGTTGAATCCTAATGTCAGTGAAAATTTTGTATATAGCAACAATTCAAATGATCATGTAAGAGCTATTGACAAATTATTTTAAAATAGCTTCAAAACTGTTTAAACCTACACACACACACACACACACACACACACAAAGAAAAAAGAAATAATGATTCTGTAATTGGTTAACAAAAACAAGAACTATAGACAACAGGTACAAAGAATACAATGTATTATTGTTTTAACTATGTAAATTGTTCCAGTTCAAACATAATTGAAAAGACCACACAGAATCAAGAGAGGAAAATAAAGCTTTTTAGTGTGCTATCAGACACTGTGTTTATGAATGTATAAAATATAAAAAATAAACTCAAATTTCTTTTATTTTAAGATTTATAATGTTGATTTTATACAAATCAGCAAGTGTACTGATTCAATTCTCAAACAATGGACATTGAAATAGCAATACAATAGTTTCCCAATTTTACATATAATTTTACCTATCATTCAATAATATACACTTGATTTGACAGATAACTCAAAATCTAACTTGTGAAAGCACTTGTAACTTTGATTTCCACATTGATTTTATTTCAGATTTCTTAATATCATGAATTTCCTTTGATCATCATGTTTACTGAAAAATAACATAGTGTTTGCTCATCAGCATAACATTATTTTCAAAACAAAATTTAAATAATGAAAGATCTCATGGAATTAAGAAGACAAAAGTTACTTAAACATGCAGAAATGACTCAATTGAGAAAAAGGTGCACATCCCTTTTACAAAAATATTAAAATTTTACAACCAATGCATAAAAAAAGTGTTATTGTAGTATGCAGACACACTAGTGTTTCCTTCCTACTCCATTATTTGACTTTTACAAAATGTCTGTTATGAATGTAGTCTCAATATAAATTATCAATTAAGGGAGTAACAAAGTTCCTCTTGCCCTATTTACCTACTCATTTCCATCATTAACTACTGTCTCATTAATTCTTGTGGGAAAGACTCCTGTAAAGTGGAAAATACCAAATAGAAATAGACAGTAGTCCAGTTACATCTCACATGACATCTCAAGCTCAGAGTATCCCATCTTTTACACTTAGAGTGCCTGTAAATAATGTCAATTGTGTCTAAACCCCGAGAAGAATAGGTTTTTTTAGTTATTTTGTTTGTATATGATGGTATGTTTTCTCAGTCTGGTATAATGATCATATTTAGATTCCCCACACTCTCTGCCTTTCTCAGTGAATGTGTCACAAAATACTTGTTTTTGCCTTCAACCATTTCTGTTCAAGTGAAAAATTTTCACTCTGTTCTGTATTGTATTCAATTTCTTTCTTTGTTTCAACTCAGCTGAGGTTAGAGAATACATGTTCACTTGATAATATACTGTCCATTGAAACCTATTATTCTACAGTGCTTATACAAATGCTATGAAAGGAGTGTCAGTGCATACACTTGAGAATATCACATTATTCCTTAACATTAAATATACAAACTTCCAATTTTCACACTAAATCACAGATGTTTTGGTTTTATTTCCAACATAAAATTATTGTTATAGAAAGTTTATTACTTTTATTGTTCAAAATTTTAAAAGAATTATATAAAAAAAATACAAATTAAATAATGTATATAGTCTAAATGTTTATATATCTGCAGAAAAAAAATGTATGTTAACATAAGAGTCCACCCTTAAAATTTACACAATTTTTGCTTTTGTTTTCCTTCTATTGACAATAATAGATTTTTTTATGATTTATTTATTTTAACTGATACTTGCAAGTCATTTTTAAGGTTCCAAATGCTTGATACCAATTAAAGACATTGCAAAGATGGTTACATAAGCAATCAGGATTATTTTTGGTACAATATTAGTATTTTGTTTTCTGCTATCAATACAAAATACAATGCATAAAAAAAATTCAAATTTAATAGAAATAATATAAGCCCAATGCACAAACCACATCTCTTAACAACACAAATTTAACATGCACTTATTAGCCTTAGCTTGTCAAATACCAAGTTTTTTTTTCTTTAATCAAAAATTATGCTCCATTAGGAATACCACAATTGTTACTTTGATGTTTTCCCTATTTACTTAGAAGTCACAACAGGTCTTTGTTGTTCAACGCATCTTGAAAATGACAAATCTAAGCCACGAGATAAAATTAAGACAGTACTATGCTGATAAAACTATACTAATGAATAATGAACTTCTAATTATCTTTTATATGTGAAGTAATGTTTGAAGCAGAAAATATCTTAAGATTTGCAGAAGTTCCCAAGCAGTGTTCACTACAATTCATCAATATCACCATTTTCCCCTTAGAACAGAGTGCCTTCAGATGTAGTAAATGTAATTGATTTAAGAAAGTTTAATGGAAAGCTTGATAAATATTTGAATGATAAGGGCTGGCTAAGAGGGTTTAGTTTAGTGAAAAGGACAGCCTATATGGAACAAAACATTCATTGTTGTTTTAAAAAATTACGTTAGATCAGAAAGTGCAGCAAAAAAAAGAAAGCCTCATCAATCTGACCAAAGGAGCAATCATGACCAGATACTAGAGAATTCATACATGTTTATCAAGAACAAATTCAGAAATAGCCAAGATATGAGGGTTCAAAATATGGCCATGGTAACAGCAACACAAGTAGTCACACTGGCACTGTGTCATTTAGACTGGTACAAGCAGCATCATTATAAGACAAAAGGATTCCAGACAACAAAGCACTACTCAAAACCACCACATCTCACCCTTTATATGAACATTTGCGAGACAGAACAGATGAAGCAATAATGAAGAGACTGAAATCAGACAAGTCATGGGTCAGTGACGCTAAGGATGCAAAGGATAAATACCCACTGAAAAACATCAAAAGCAGTGTGTGCATCCTGGAAGATGGGATTAAGTTAAACATAATGAAGACTGGAAACAGAATATAAAAAGGAAAAGATTAGGATCCATTATCCCCCTAATGTTTTCAATCCATGTGCAGAATAGATTTTCCAAATGCAGCAGCATCAAGGCAATGTGTAATACCCAGTTTTGTTCTGTTTTTTTGTTGTTGGTTTTTATTATTATTATTATTATTGGGAGGAGACTTTTAGGCCATCAATCCTATTGGATCATCAGACCAATTTGCAATGCTATCAGTTAGTTATTTGGGCTTATCAACTGCCAAGGTCATTAAGATTGTCAACATAATAAGACTCCTCACTATTACTAAGGAAATGTTTGGCTGGAATAATGAAGAGCACAGCACTTGATTTGTTATTGTGCAGCCACACAGCTTAGAGGGAACAATGGTCAACACTGTTCAACACAAAGTCATGAAATGGATGTTAGAGCAGAAACTGATAATAGCAAAAAAGGGCTGCATAGCTACAAGCCATATTAAACATCTAGTGTTTGCATGTACACTTGAAAAATAGAAAGGAGGGGGTTTATCCATTCATTTAGAGGATGATATGGAACATACAAGAATGCACTTACCTAGTTAACAAGCAATAATGAGTACTGTGACAGAATCATACTCCTGACAGACTTTCTAATCACCCAAAGAATATTGAAAAACCTTTGAAAGACTTGAAAAAATTATCCATATAATAATAACCTATATTTCAGGACACAAAGACATATCAATCAATGAAAAAGTGGACAACCAAATGAATAAAGCACAACTTTGGAGTTATCCGATAAGGTATTTAATTGGTACCATTAATAAAATTGCATCTACACTGACATAATAGTAAAAAGATGTAAGAGGTCACATTAGTCCACAGGAAGAGAGAATATGGAAGTATGAAAGAGGAGTGAGCACTATAGTATTTGAAGAAAATAAATGCAAATTAAATCAAATTGAATGAGGCATTCTAAAAAAAAAAAAACTTCAGGAGATAACTAGAGGAGGAGAACCTGTACCAAGAATGGTGTTAAATACCAAGCATAAAACAGCAGCAACAGTATTAAGATAATATTACTCAGAATGGATAGTTAGTGCTAAAAATAATACTTTAAAAATATTATACTAAATAATTAACAATAATCCCATGACAATAATCCGTAACTGAAAGGAGAAGAGTATTTTTTTCCCGATGCTAAGAACTCTACTTGTACATAACCACAACAACTAAGCAGAACAGATGTTTGCTTGCTAACCAAAACAGATAACTACCTCTCCCTTTCTTATATCTGAGCAAATTATAACTTCATGATTTAAGTATTAGAAAATAAACCCTCAATAACTGTATCAGTTGTGACATTTCTATTGAAAAATACAGCAAAATTTATTATATTTGCCATTGACACATGTAGTGTATTAATGCAAGCCTCATAAGAATATAAAAATCAGTGATAATTTCACAGACAATAATGTTTACAACAACATCCAATGGCAAGTTAGTTTTGATTTAATCAGTGATGATAATAGGAAGATGAAGATCACTAGGCATTATTAAAATGAGATGAAGAATCAAGTTGAATGGACAAAAACAGAAATGAAAATTATTTAACTACTTTCCTAGAAACAATGATGAATAGCAATGCAACAACATGATATATAATAAAATATCAGTTTATGTGAGCATGGCAACAACCTGTGGATTAATTGGTTTATTAGGTTTTCTTATGAGCAGATTATGACTGAAAACCTGATGTTAAAATTGCAAATACTCTAAATAGTATAATGATTATGCTAGTTTCTAACAAAAATTGGAAAAATTATACTTTAATGCACATTTCTAGCTTGTATGATAGAAATTTGTGATTGCTATTTTTTTTAACATAAAGACAGTTTTTAAAATTTGTACTAACGTCAAGTTTTATCATAAAACTATTGCAATTGTGACTGAATATGTCCTTAGCACTCAATTATTTAAATATAATTAGAAGTGTAAAGAATTATATTTAAATAATGGAGTACTAAGACCTTATTAAAATTAAATTAATAGTTAGTCACATTTCCAACAGTTTTATTATGATAATACTTGACATTGGTACAAATTTTAAATAGCCTATGTCTGTGTACAGAAATGTATTTTATAGAAATCTAGAACTCAAGAGTGTACAGCAAGCCGTGGTTGCATACATACATGTTGTTACACAAATATTAATCATCCAGGAGTAGCTTGCACTTACAAACCTATGTATCGAGGATCTAAAAGACATATTGGGCAAAATAACGTGAAGTATTGTTGTATCAAGGAATCATTACAGCAATAACGATGAACAAAAATTACTAAAATTTGTTGACACATTGACTAATAAAGTATTGATAGGAAAAACAAAATTGGTAAATAAAAATGCAACTACATTAATGTGCTCAAAGATAAGACTATTTGTGTCCTTTATTTTTTAAACAAAGCATTACCAAATTCAGTAGGTAAGAACTGCAATGTTAAGATTTCTTGTATGTCTATTTTAACTTCTATGAACAAGTTAAAAGCATTTTGCATATGCTTGTAAAAGACAAATACTTGCTTTAACTAGTTCAAATTTGCATCTTTAAAATAGTTTCAGTACTCTTTACACTACCGAATAGCTGTTGTTTCCTGAGATGTCAGCAGTAACTGGCACGCAGAATTCGTACTCTCAGTTCAATTTGACAAGTTCCCAGGTGGTGTTCTGAAAAACTAGAATAGTAAACCCCAAATGATATAAAAATTATAGAGCCCTAAATCTTTTAACCCTTAAATGATACTGCTACTTAAAACAATTCTGCTGTTTAAGGGTTAAACACCCACTGATGTTTCTAGTTTTTTCATTAAAATTTCCATTTGTAGTCTTCTTTTACAATTGCAATTCTCTGAAAAAACTTCTCTATAAAAGGGGTTAACACTTTTTTTCTTTCTTTTTTTTGCAATTTAGCTGGGTAACAGAGTTGCAACTTTAGAAAAACATTTTGGTTTATACTAAAATTCCTTAAATATCCATATTCTTCCGTATTATCATACACTGCAACTCTCACAATTACAAGATACTATTTCTGGTAACATTTTGTAGTACTTTGTCATTTTACCCTTCAGTTTGTACATAGCATTTCTTACATCATCATTCTTCTTGTTGATCTCACTTTGGACTACACCTGGGCATTTATTATCAAAACTTGGTAATCAATTAACCATCATGCTCATTAACTGATTACATTTTATGAATTGCTTATTCTTGCGAGATGGTCAAAACAATTATTTGAATTTAAAATATTAATTAAATGCAACAAACCAAGTTTGAACACCTATAACATGAAAAGCACAGACAGCCCTTTGTTTAACTTCATGCCACAACAAACATAAATGGCAATATTTTACTTTAATAATTGGAATAAGCAAAAAATGGATATAAAAGGGAAATTCTAAGTTTGGTTAATTTATTATTTTTATTACATTAGTAAATTTAATTATAATTTTGAATAATCATTTATATGACACTAATCAATTTTCACAGGTAATCAATTACATTAGTTAATCAGATTTGTAATTTGTATACAGTAAGGTGATCAAATAAATTATTCAGCTTCCCCTTTCAATAGTGCATGTTGCAAATGTCCCTTATATGTTGTTTCACCTATACAAAAAATAACATACAACTTGTTTTTCTTCAGAGGAAATCAGATAAGAATTGAGGGCTGCCACTCTTTGTACACTTCATACTGAAAGTGCAGTTGATGTTCACTGGATGTGGAAATGGGCAATACTTGAAAGTGTTTGTGTATTATTTTTTTCACACACAAGGCCAGTCTTGCATGCATAGCTTTAGATTTCAATAGACTTTTAAAATATAGGTTTTTCACATACATTTCATTTTTTATCTATACCTGCTTTGAAAGCTTTATGCATTTTTGGAGATGTAGATTTAGATCTAACATTTGTCTGTAGCAAATGTATTTTAAATTTTCATTGTAACTGATTCTGGTTTTTGAAGGAGCTACGTTATGTGGTTTAACTTAGGTTATGGAACTGGACTATCTATTTGTTTTATTTAAAAACTTTTTGGCTTATTTTCCCATTTGGATTTTGCTAGATTTATTTTTCTATTGACTTACAAATAGAATTACAGTTCAACTGATGAGAGACACTCATGTTTCTCACACATCTCCCATTTCTACAGCATCCAAAACCTTTTACCATAGAAATTAGGGAATATTTCCCAATGTATGACTGGCCAAATATGCTACTTCAATCACTATAATTATATATTAATACTGTAGAGGTGACCAAATTTCTAAAAATTCAGTATGCTTCACACTTGGTTTTCTACATGTCCAATAAACATTAACTAACCTATTTCTGCCTGTGGTATACAAGTCAACAAACATAACTATAAAAGATGATTGTTTTAGTAATATATTTTAATATACATGCAATTTACAATATTTCCTACAAACATGTTACTTACAGATACATATACATGTATGGATTTATTAATCAATTCCATTAAAGGTAATGATATGTAAAAATTGTCTGTGCCACAGTTTAACAGCTTCTGTAATTATGAACAATTTCCACAGAACAGATGTTTAAGGAACTCAACAGTTCTGCATGTACAGTCACATCAATCAAATGGGAAACTTATTCCATCTCCTCTCTTGTTTTCCTACAACCAACCCATATTTTAACCTTCCCATCCATGTCACAAGATACAGTCTTGTAATGACAATCTTGTTTTTTTAATTCTGAAAGCCATAGTAAAACAACAGTGTCAGTATTTCCCCTAACATAAAAAGAAACCAGGTGTGTTATTTTCACAGAATTACATTAAAACTGGTCATTCAAAACTTTGTTAAGCACTACTCACTGATTCTGTTAAAATGATGAGGAATGTAATTCTCTACAAATCAAAGTACAAACAAACAGGTGATACATTTATCAACTAGTAAGACATTATTTATTAATACACTAGAAGATGCTTTTGTTACAAATAGAAAAACTATGAAAGTCTTGTTATTCAAAACATGAACATTTCTGTGCTTATGTAAACTGAAACAAACAGAAGTATAAAACTGTTAGAAGTACACTTAAAATTAATCATACTTGGTATATGATATGTATTCTACTCACAGCATGGTTTAAATACTATTATACACCTCATGAACAAACCTTAAAGACCTAAGTAAATAATGCAATCTAACACTATTCTTAAATTCTGACCACAACAGCAAAATGCAAATAAGCTTTGAATTTGTAAACAGCAGTGATATTAGATACAATTTTATTGCATTTGGAAAAATAAAGTATTTCTACATTTTAATATAAAAACTACCTTACAAAATGTCTTAAAATTATAATAAATTAAATGATATTAGAAATGATCCAACATTACTATCAATGAACTTCTCAACTTACAATACTTGTCAGATATTTTAAAAATATAGTTTTTGTAAAATAAAACAAACTACACAATTTATGGACTTGCTTACAAAAATATGATAATAGTAGAGTCTATTAATTAACACTGAGTCACTTACACAGATTTCCTGATTTTATTTTTGTTGTTTTTTTCCCACCAATAAGTTATTTCAAGTTCACTAACTTAAAAAATATAATAAAATAATTCTGAATAGGTACAAGCTGCCAGAAAAAAAATGAAATTAGATAAAATTATTATTTCCAAAATGCTCCTGTTGTACAAGCTGTAAAGTGTAAATTAACTCACTCAATATCCATGTTTCTGTAGAAGACAAGTGATATCACTGATTATCCAACATCAATTTAAACTTAAAAATGAGGTCTGTTACTATTAAACATAAAAATCAGCATGAGTGGCACAAGGTTGATACTTTTACATTAAAATCACACAAGTTTTTCAACTCTTGTATTCTGATCTTACCTTTACTACATTTTATACGTAATAAAAGAATAACGATGACTATTAATATCTAACTTTGAAGTCATACTATAGCATCGCAGTATAACTTAGCTAACGCTTTTTATATATTGAATAACACAGTGACAACGGCAAGCTTAGTGTTTAGCATACAACAATTTACTCATACACCAGTATTACTGCCATCCCTGGGCCACCGTAGCTAAGGCTTACCGAGTAAAATAAATTAGAAATTATGCAATATTCATATCGGGTTTAAATATGTTTTAACCTTTATTTAGTTTATCAATAAAGTTCAAAAACTCCCGTACACGATCACTTTAAAATCTTAGTCTTATTTATACATATTAGTTTAATATTAATTCATGAAACAACAACAAAAAATATCTCAATAACTCACAGAAGTTATTCCACTACAGTGATTTCGATGAGATAGGCCTATCACACTGATCGATATCCTCTGTGGTCAATAACAGACCATTTCTTTTGTAAGTTTTATTTTGTACTACTGTCGATTCACTAGAACAGAAAAATTAAATAATAATAAACTAAAATAAGGTTACATAATAATACTCTTGTACACCTAACTCCAAGGAGAGACACCAATTATGCTGAAACAAAAAAGTATTTCAATATTAAGTACCAAAAATATGTTTATAAATATCATGCGTAACGTGAGTAATATGCTAACTCATCCAAATATTGAAAATGTGGAGAGACTTCTTACCATGGAACCACATCATAATATTAAACATTAATTGAAAAACTGCAATACTACTCACAAAATAGATACAAGAAAATGTGTTGAATATACAGTTTATATATGTATATAATTTTTAATAGGTAAATAAAGTTAATTTATTATTTTTAATTTCGCGCAAAGCTGCTTGAAGGTTATCTGCGCTAGATATCCCTGATCTAGCAGGGAAAGATTAGAGGAAAAGTACATAGTCATCACCACCTAACACTAACTCTTGGACTGCTCTTTTTACCAACCATTAGTGGGATCGACCATACTATTATGATGCTCCCACAACTGAAAGAACGAGAATGTTTGGGAACGGGGATGTAACATGTCAATAAAGAGCATAAACCAAGAAAAAAGATTAAAACACATTAAAACAAACACAAATTAGCATTGGCAATCGACATAAACACTGATTTCAGAAACTAGTTTAAACTACCACAATAAGTAATCTTACTATAATGGACGTAAAGTGTATGACAGTACCTATGTATGTAACAAACACTCCTGCGTCATCTGTCCAATGGCACCAAAAAAAAATAATCCGGAAAATAATTCACACTTTGAGTATTCAAGATTCAGATAATTGGGAAATGTGGTATGTGCAATAATCATTTCTTTATAATAGAACACATTTTTTTAAATTAAAGCATCTCCTTTATAGAAGAGTCCATCGCTGGTACAGCGGTAAGTCTACTGACTAATAAAGGTAAATTCAAGGGTTCAATGGACTCAACAGATACCCTTATGTGGCTTTGCTATACGAAAACACAAACTTTTTGTGAGAATTTATCTATATCGTTATTGACATACTTTTTTGTTGTAGTACCAAGAAACCTTTTTAAACTATTATTTATTAAATATGTAAAATATTACAGTTTATATTAGTAAAAGCTTATGAAAATTTTGAGCCCTATACATTGAATCATTTTGACGTAACGTATTACTAAAAAGTACAATCTGAACACTTTTCTTGCACAGTCCTTTCCGGAAAAAAAAACATTTTTTAAAATATTTTCTTTTCTGACGGGTTCAAATGATCGTCGCACCAAACATGCTCGCCCTTTCATTTGTGGGGGTCTTATAATGTTACGGTCAATCCCACTATTCGTTGGTAAAAGAGTAGCCCAAGAGTTGGCGGTGGATGTTGATGACTAGCTGTCTTCCCTCTAGCCTTATATTTCTAATATAGGGACTGCTAGATTTGGGTGAAATTCAGGAAAACAAAAAAATCCTTTTCTGAATTTTTTAAAATGAGTTTGAATACTACGATTAATAATTACTAGCACAAACAACCGCTCGGAGTTACTTGCACTGCTAGAAACAATTAATTATCACACTTAATATAAACACCAGAAATGCATTAGAAGTATTACCATGATTTGTTTATCTTTACTAAACACTAAACTATTGTGACAATGGAAATTAGCTTTTATTATAACATCATTGTGTTAAAAAAACTATTCAATTGTTTAACTTCTGTTGTGCGTTGTGGTGTATAAATGACATCTTAATATTGTAATAAATGGCCCTATAACACCAAATTTGTTATGTTTTGCTTTGTAATAAGCTTTTCCACAAAACCCAAACCTCAACTGAAAACAAATCTTCAATTAGTTTAAATAATGAATTATATTAGGATCTATACGTTCATTTTTACAGTTTACGTTTGAATATTAAGTTGTAAAGCTTACTGTTGAAAGAATTGTATTGTTGAAATAATGCTCTGTTACAAAACTTCTGTTTAAGTCACAAATTTAAATAGTAAAAGACGAAAAATGGTTATAATTATGTGCGCCATCCTTTGTGTTTATTCATTTGTTGTCGTTACTGTTTGGTGAAAAGAGCTTTAAATATACTCCCAGTGTACTTGGTAAGGATTTGTACTGAAATTTGTGAATTCATTTCTTGTGTTGAAAATTATCTGCAACCGTGCTTTTTAATGCTGTTGTTTATAAAGAGAATTAACATGTTCTTTAGACTACAAACACGTTTTAGGGAGACAGTTATCTTTATTAGATTGTACCGAGATTTGAAGGTTGGACCTTGCCATTCTATAACTTTAATGGGATATTCCGATTTCCTTAAAGGTTTTTTTTTCCTCTAAAATATTTTCATCAGTTAATGGTACAGTAGAATGGCTGTGTGTTTTTTCTTGTAGCAAAGCCAAATTGGGCTATCTGCTGAGCCCACCAATTGGAAACGACACGCTGATTGTAACGTTGTAAATTCGTAGAGTTACTGCTGTACTATGGATCAATGGTATCTGGGTATTTTGCCCTGGAGGGTCAGGTTCTCTTTGACCTCTTCCTCCTGTGGGTTTGTTGTTTTTTTAAAATTTCGCACAAAGCTACTAGAGGGCTATCTGTGCTAGCCGTCCCTAATTTAGCAGTGTGAGACTGGAGGGAAGGCAGCTATTCATCACCACCCACGGCCAACTCTTGGGCTACTCTTTTACCAACGAAGAATAGGATTGAATAGTATTTAGTATTGAATAGTAATTTAGTGAAGTGGTGTATTAAGATGGGAGCTATTGGAATTGTAGCCTGAAGCTTGGATTTCTTTCTGTTTACCTTGATCTGTAGTCACGAACACAACAGAACTGTAAAAAAAAAAAAAAAAAAAAAAAAAAAAAAAAAAATCCAAGTCTGTTTTCCTCTTAATTCCGTTTTGTTTATTGACGACACTAAAATTTTATGCATAAACCAACCAGACTTCTAGTTGCATTGCTATTAACGCTGAGACTTACTCAGTTTGTTCTTTTAGTAAACCATATGATTCTGTAATGCAGCTAGTAGAGGAACATAAGTTCATTTAGAAGCTTCTTAGGGAGGTTACTTGCTTTTGTCCATAAAGTCCATAAATAATTTCTTTAACTTTCATCTCAGTATTTCCGATATAATCACTGTCAAGCATTTGAAATGTGTTCTAGTCTTTAAGGTAGTCAAATGTGTTTTGTTTGTAAATCTTTCTTTCTACATTTTATCATAAACCTTTGCATTTGTCCAATTCTTTAATGATAATATTAGATTTTTAACGCTTTGTAGAATGAATAGTCCTTGTTGATTAAGTTAGGCTTAGTCTGATAATTTTTATGTTTCTGTAAAACTTTCTGATCATTTTCTTCACATCCTTATAATGTGACGGTCAATCCCACTATTTGTTGGTAGAAGTGTGGCTCAAGACTTGGCAGTGTGTGATGATGACTAGCTGCCTTCCCTCTAGTCTTACACTGCAAAATTAGGAACGGCTAGCGAAGATAGCCCTGATGTAGCTTTGCACGAAATTCAAAAACAAACAAGAAACAAACAGACTTGGAAAATGAATTATTGAACTTTTTCGATTATTAACATTTACCTAAAACAATCTATTAGCAGCTATTAAAAGGGAAAACATTTGAATTATTTCGAAACCTGATATGCTAAATGGTGTGTTAAAGTTAGGACCACAAAATCGAACTGTTATTCTCGTTAAACAAATGAATCATAAACACTTAAAATTTAAAGAAATTTATGGCACGATCAAATTGATACTTTTGATCAAATTGATATATTTAAAATATATACATTTTAAATTCAAATAATAAAGAGTATTTTCAGTTAAATGCACATTGGGAAATACTTAGTTATAACACATTAGTTCAACATATTTTCGAATACATTCCTCAAGGTAACTTGAAATAAGTTATCCTGTACTTAAATCTCTTCTCTGCGATTCTTTGTTTTTCTCTGTGCCATTCGTTTGCAGTATTTTTACATTCTTAGACTGAACTGAAACAGGTGAAAATGAAAGAAATTTAGAAAAATCTTTGAGGGGTATCAACTGTCCTATATTATATACTTATTTCTTCAGATGAATTATAATACTCTATAATGCAAATAAAGATAACTTGCAGGCCTAGTATATTCGCTACTTTTGCAGAAGCAATTAGTTTTGCTCGATTCAGGCTCATCAGTGCTGCTTGGAAGACTGGTTAAGTAATAAAGTAGGCCTCATACAACGATAGACTTAAGCAGTGTATTTGATTTTGATGTACAATAATTTACTCACGACTAAAAACCTAAAATACATTAGGTAATTGGATATCGAAACACCAAAATTATTTCAGGTTTTTAGTGGTGAGTAGATTATACGTTGAAAACAAGCATATTTAATATATAATTTATTGATATACGAATTCAGAATACTACGATGGGTTACCTCACTAAGTCTACTATACTAGCACATTTATCTGAGTTATGGTGCAGTTTCATACAAAAACCTGATGCATGGATAATTTATTGGCTACCCTTCAAGTTACAAGATAATACAATATTATTCATTTTATCCCTTAGTGTTTCTCACATAAACTGTATAAATTGACTTAAAACGTTTTGGTTGTAACCTTGAAAGAAGTATTATGTATGTAAGATAAATTTTCATTCTGGATATGAATTATATTTTCAATTATAATTTTTAAAATATTGTATTGAAATACTGTTGTTGTTGTTTTTGAATTAAGCACAAAGCTACACAATAGGCTATCTGTGCTCTGCCCACCACGGGTATCGAAACCCGGATTTTAGCGTGTTAGTCCGCAGACATACCGCTGAGCCACTGGGGGGGCCAAGATATGTGTCCCGCGCCAGGCAGGGAGCCCGGGTTTCCTGGGTTTGTGCCAAGTTTCCCCAGGTCTACTAGCCAACTAGACTACGACGGGACATTGAAATACTAAACTAGTTCGTATGTTTTAATAATTTATAAAAGTGGTAGAAAAATTTAGTGTATATGCATTTTATACCTTGCTCTACAATATTTTATCTGTGGAATAATAATATTTTAAGTTCTTATCTGTGATATTCAAAATCTGTTTGAGATCATGTGATAAGTTAGTTTGGGGTGTTACTTGACCAGACAAGGGATTATTTGTTGTTTCTTATAATTGCCTCGTTTCACTCTACTTGATTTTGTGTTTGAAGGACACCTAACAGCAACTATATTGAGCAGATTTATTTCTATTTATGTCCTTTTTTTCTGATTAGTCAGCTACAGTGAGAATATACACTGCGAATTTAGTGTTGAAGTTTTCAGATAAGATTTGCTCTAACTTCTGGGAAAATGGATTTATTGTTGTGAGAGAGCGAAAACTTTCTGTGGGAGTTCCCTTTTTGTTGCATTACGTTTCTATTGACCGATCGTGTGCACTATAGCTTAACTTTTTATAATTTATATATCCTTCTTTTATTTTACAATAGTTCTCCTGTTTCTAGAATCATTATATTTTTCTTTCTCCTTTAAAACAAAGAATTTTTTATTTTTTATTTCAACATTATGTCTCTGTCTTTCATTTCAACTGCACAAAATAATTACACCTACCATCAGCATATTATTCTTGAATTGACACAGGTTACCACGATTGAATAAATTTTGGTATCGTCAACCAGAATCTAATTATTTCAGAAGGGGAAGTTTGTTTATGTCTTTTACTCCTCCAAATGGTTTTCTCATTTGTATTTTGTTGTGAGTTATTAGTGAAGAGATATTTTGCTTTGTAAAAAGCACATCAATAACACAGATCACAGGAACTCTAACTTGGAGAAGTGCCTTGTTGTATGCTTAGCGCTCCCCTGTAATATAACAGACAGTTCACATATTTATGCACCATACAATTATATGAAAAAGTTAGGACACCCTATGAAAGCCTGTGTATTTTTGTAACATTTTTGGGTATATAGATATTTAATCTGAATTTCAGCAATACTGAGATATTATAGGAATATAACGATACAATTAAAACTGAAGAAAAGAGTTTTCAAGATCTTCTGTAAATGTAATTCTACAAAAATGTATATTCTAACTGAGAAAAAAGTTAGGACATACTACCCCTAATAGCTAGTGTTACTCCCTTTGGCTGAAATAACTGCAGTAAGACGCTTCTTGTAGCTGTCTACCAATCTCTGACATCGGTCTGAAGAAAGTTTGCCCCACTCCTCAATGCAGAGTTCTATCAGCTGTGAGATATTTGAAGGGTTTCTTGCATGTACAGCCCGTTTCAAGTCACCTCACAGCTTCTCAATGGGATTAAGATCTGGGCTTTGACTCGGCCATTCTAGGACTCTCCTTGGTGGATTTACTGGTATGTTTTGGAACATTGTCGTGTTTGTAGGGTCCAGTTTCACTTTAGCTTTACTTTTCGTAAACTCTGATACACAGTATAATCCATGGTGAATTCTACGATTGTAAGCTGTCCAGGTCCTGCTGCAGCAAAGAAGCTGAACTTCCACTTCCATGCTTCACAGTTGTTATGAGGTTCTTTTCCTGGAATGCTGAATTTGGTTTACGCCAAACATGTCCTCTGTTCTGGTGTCCAAATGATTCAATTTTTTTAACTCATCTGTCCAAATAATATTTTATCAGAAGTCCCGGTCTTTGTCTACATTCTCTCTGGCAAACTTCAGTCTTGTCTTGAAGTTTCTCTTAGAGAGCAAAGGCTTCCTCCTTTGCACACCTCCCATGCAAGTTAAACTTGTGCAGTCTCTTTCTGATTGTATAGGCATGCATTTTCACATCAACAGTAGCCAGAGCCTGCTGTAGGTCCCGTTATGAGATTTTAGGGTGTTTGGAGACTTCTTTTAACATCTTGCTGTCTGCTCTCGAGGTGAACTTGCTTGGACGACCAGACATGGGCATGTTGGTCGTTGTTTTTAAAGCTCTCCACGTGTTGACTATTTTCCGGACAGTGGAATGTCTGATTTCAAAATCTTTCGAGATCTTTCTAAATTCCTTACCAGACTCATAAGCTGTTACAATTTTTTTCTGAAGGCCTCAGACAGCTCTTTTGCTCTTACCATGATGCTCACTCTCACTTCAACAGTCAGGAGCACACCAAACTCAATGTTGGAGGTTTAAACAGGGCAAGCCTCATTCAAGATGCTGAGTAACGATCTTCTAATCACGTGCACCTCGTGTGATACACCTGTTTGAACAAGTGGGAATAAATGTGGAGGTGTCCTAACTTTTCCTCAGTTAGAATATGCATTTTTGTAGAATTACATTTACAGAAGATCTTGAAAAGTCTTTTCTTCAGTTGTAATTGTTTAGTTATATTCCTACAATCTCTCAGTATTGTTGAAATTTAGATTAAATATTTATATATCCAAAAATGTTACAAAAATACACAGGTTTTCATTGGGTATTCTAACTTTTTCACATGTCTGTATGTCACCAAGATGTGTAAATAATGGTCTAGTTCATCAGGTACATTTAGTCCAATTGGTCCTCAACCAGAGCAGTTTACTTGGAGGTGCAGATGCAAAGCTGCCAAAAAAACATGTCTAATCATGGATTCACCCAAATCAACTGGGATGGTCTCTTCCTCAAGACACAGAAATAAGCATTAAGTACAGTCAGTGTCCCTGGCGTAATAACTCTTTTGAATGGCCAGAGGTGAGTTATGATGGGTGGAACATTTTCACTTGCTCATCTTCCTGAGACATGGTCACAGTCACGAAAAGAATGTGATTTGCTATCAGTTTCCACATGTGATGTATTCTAGGCAAGTCTGGGAACCGTTTATTTATGAAAGGAGGAATGTTAGTTTTTACACTCACTGAAAATTACGTCCAAGTAACATCAGGTGTAGGTGTTATTGCCATGGTAATTTACTGCCGAAGTTAATGCAAGCATGACTTTATCATATAGCAGATTGTGAGAATTTAAGCCACAAAGATGGAACCAATACTCATGCAGTCAAGAAGTTCACGTTCACATTCAGTTAAATTTAGAAAGGTGTATGAAAGTAATCATCAAGAGGTAGCGAGGTGAAATTCATTATGCCTGTCTTTTATAGATTAGTAAAAGGAAGATTTAAGCCATTTGCTTTAAGAAGCCATTTGCCAAATAGCTACATAGAATATCTGGACATAAGAACAAAGGTCTCTACATTGCCTGCTTAGGCCTCCCAGCGGTTCAGCGGTATGTCTGCGGACTTACAACGCTAAAAACAGGTTTCGATACCTGTGGTTGGCAGAGCACATATAGCCCATTGTGTAGCTTTGTGCTAAATGCAAAACAACAACATTTGCAGCTTAGTTTAAATTGCTGATATTATATTCCCTATAATATCCAGAAGATTATCAAGTTTGTATCTGGAAAGTCATTGTTGGAAAGTCTGCATCACCTAATTGATGACAAAGTCACCAATTGTGTGAAATTCAAGGCTCATAAACTTTTCCCCATTGAAATCTTGCCACACAAGCTGTATCAATGACAGAATAGAAAAGAATATTAATTAATAAAATGAGAGAAGAAGAAATGTTATAGTTCTAGACAATTAGTAACATCTGGTATATGTGTTCTTTCCCTATTTGCATAGGAATCTAAAATCTCCTTACAATAGACCAAATGATTGTAAAGAAATATAGGGGAGAAGACAAACAGGAAATTCTCTCTCATTCTCTGATTTGAATTCGCGAATCTAATATCGAGTCTGATTAACCTAACAAGAAGAAAAACAATCATTTTTTTCTATTTCATTAGTAATGGTTATTGGTACACTGTCTTCATGTCAAACTGTGCCTTATCAATGCTTATAAAATCACATGAATGTTAGTTAGTATTCATATTTGTGTCAGGTTCAACTAAATTTGTACTTGACATAACAGAAATGTGAGTTAGCGTTGTTACTAGCAGGGGACAATTTATATTTATAAAATGCCCAGATTCCAGACAGCAATGTTTTTGTGAAAACTAAAGTCTTAGGTACGATATTAAAGAATGCCAATAGTTTAGGTTTCAATGATAAATGGGTGCCAAGTACAATAAAAGAAAAACTGAAAGAAGAACAGATAAATAACCCGGACGTAGTTTAAGCATTCCTTGGTATTCAGGAAAGAAAAGCATGACCCTTACTTATTGGTAAACGTAATGCAGAAGTATATAACCTTTGGTAACTGTATAATCAATTCGAGGCAAATGTAAAAATGTTAAGCCATAAACATAACCCATGGATGAAGGTACCCAAATTGTGATGCAGTTAACAGTCTCAAGAGTTGTGAGAACCAAAATTCTCATAAACGTATATGGGGTGATATCATCAACATCATCATGTGTCATCTTTGTCAGGAAGGTTGGCTGTCACAATCCTTCACTTCTATTTGCTCTTTGATTTTCCCACTTGGCTTTCAAGTATTTTATGAGCTTTTCGTGGTCGATTCTATCAAAGGCTTTATCATAATATAAATGAAGCACACATATAGATATTACCACTATCCTAGTAGCTTTGAACAGTTCTTCTCCAATTAAAGATTCATTCCATTGTTCATCTTCTTGTTATAAATTATCTTTATATTTCATTTATTTTTTCTTCAATTGTTTGCCACTTTCTCTGTAGTATGATCTTTAATGTTCTTTTCAGTATGTGACTTATCAAACTTAGTTTCCTGTAATCTGAACAGCTTGTGACTTTTACTTGCTTTGGCATTCTGACAAATATAGAATCATTCATATTAGGCTGAATGTATCCAGAATCATAAACAAGGTTACACAATTATATAATTTTCTTCAGTCCTGCATTGACTAATCCTTTCAATATTTTTGGGGTGACACCAGGGAGCATTTTATATTACAACCAACTTGTAGAGATGTTTTGCATTTCTCTGGATTTCAGGGAAAGAGCTTCTACACCAGAAAAACAATAACTTTACCTGTAAGGTGTAGGCCCTCAGTTCCAGAGAATGGACTCTGATGTCACCACACTCCTCTTCAAAACTGACTACAGGAACCATTATACATTGGGGGTAACCTGTTACTTTACTAAGTTGGCTGGCTGATATATTAATTCTGCAACAACCATTAGTTATCCAAACTGCATTCTTCAGTAACATAATCAATTGAACTGTGAGATTCAGAGTTCGTGTGGCACACGAAAATTCATTTCATATTCAAATCTACTAATTTTCAGGAGAAACGTATAAAAGTATTTGTATTTTTATTTAATTATATAATTATTTAAATATTACAGAGAAAATAAATTGGACATAGACAGTAAAGGATTGTTTGTTTGTATTTTAGTAAAGAGCCACATTGAGTTATCTGCTGTATATATTACAGAGAATCAGATCCCAGATTTTGGCACTGAAAGTCCGTAGACTTTTTGCTCTTCTTCCTTGAGACGACAGCAAAGGAAACAGACAAAAACAAGTAAAACAAACCTTTGTTCACAGAAGTTCCAAAACTGTACTTAAACTGGCCAGCTTCTGGCTGTAGGACGAGGATCGAAGTCAAGTATAATTTAAATCGATGTCTACGAATATTCGATTTACTGCCTTAATTCAGACAAAATGTTAAAGTGTGATAGACCAGAATTCAATGCTGCACATGTCACTGATTATTATTTACATTTTAATAAAACCCTAATTCATTCCAGTATTTCTGTGGCTCCCTTGATATGGGGTCTTTTTATTTAAGGGAGGTCAGAACCAGGCCAAAATGATAGGAGCTTCTAGCCATTGGTATATGTAATTTGACCAGATTAAAGAGATTAGTTCACGTTTATAACTTTTTGACATTCACATAATAATCCACCATAGGAGCAGCCGTGATCCTGTTATATCGTATGACTAACCATTAAAGGACACTAGCTGTCGACATCTTTGCATATTAGAATCACCCATCCACGAAGAGAACAGATGTTTCATTCCATAGAATGACCAAGGAACAAAAGCAGCTACGTTGAGATTAAATTCATAAC
This sequence comes from Carcinoscorpius rotundicauda, assembly GCA_011833715.1. Taxonomy (NCBI): domain Eukaryota; kingdom Metazoa; phylum Arthropoda; class Merostomata; order Xiphosura; family Limulidae; genus Carcinoscorpius; species Carcinoscorpius rotundicauda. The sequence goes on from CM022393.1 coordinate 110,520,010, forward strand.
TTTCTTTACCACTTATGTGCAAAAACTCAGAGACTAAGAACAAACATAAATTTTTGGGGGAAATTCTTCATTCAAATTATAACACAGATAATGAATGATATGTCTGCATGCCACAATAACGCGATCTGTTTATAATATTTTATCAATAAACATCTGATCAAAAATCTACAGAACTAAAAATTAGTCAATAATTAATGTGGTTAATATAACACGTCGGAGTATGCAATGACATAAAGCAAAAATATGTAACGATTAGAATGCATAATTCATTAACTAGGTTCCTTATTATTACTAATATTTCAGTACACTAATAACAACTAATACAGATTAAATGATGCTGGTTGTTATCTCTACGATCAGAAGGTATACATTACAGGAGACTATGCTATAAATCATCTCTGACGTTTAGCTCACATGCTGCACAAGGCCTCCTTTGATAACTTGAAAATTTGTAAAGTCAATCAAAAATTCTATACATTCAGAACAGGAATTGCTGAACAGAAACCATACCTATAAATAAGTAAACAATAATAAGTGCTGTTTTATCGAATACGGTAAAACAAGAAATTTATATCTTTATAATTAAGAACAAAACTACACAATGGGTTATCTGTGCTCTGCCATTACGGGTATCGAAATCCGGATTCTAGTATTGTAAGTCTACGGACATACCACTGTGCCACTGAAGGGTGAGTGGGGGGGGGCAAAATGAGAAGTTGATGTTAAATATCAGGTCGTTTTTATTAACAAACTTATATGTCAAACACAAAAACAAAACATGAATTCCTGATAAATCTGACTTAATAAATTATTGGACATAAGTAAAATTATTATTGAATTTTGAATTTCTTCTTTTTAATTTTATCATAAGTATTGTATTTCAGCATGTTCTGCAATTCTTAAAAGATTTTTGAAAATGTAAGGAATTTTGCATGAAATATTTCGACATATCATGTTTCAGATTTGATACTGATGTGCTCACTGTAAGCTTTTCTGACGCACCTACTCTTTAATCTACAAAATATTATGAAGTTGGTCTTCTCTGTGAATGAATATAGGAAGGTTTTTCTCGTGTCTAGCATTATCTTAATTTTAAATTTTTTTCTATGGTTGTGTATGCACAACATACTTCCAGAATAGAACATACACTTGTCAATACTGACGTCACCCTTACAATGTGTTTGTTTTTCTCCATTGTACAGTAGTTTACTATTCTCTCGAGAAAAGTCGTTAATAATGTTAAAGTTATCTTTCAAATAAATGACGCAATTTATAATATTTGGTTACACTGATTTTCCATATAGTTTGTCTTTACATAAAAGATGCTATAGTATCGTTCGCAGTTTTACCAACTACAGTTCTTTATCACATCAACAGGAGTAGATATTGTTAATGCTATATCATCTTCCTTTAATAGTTATACAACAGTTTAGCTGGTTTAACACTGCTAAGTTGTATACTTTACTATTCCACCTTCGAGGGTTGTTATTCTAATGTTTTATCTTTTTATTTTTTCTTATCTATACTCAAGGGCTCTGGTTGGTTCCATGTGCGTTTTAAGGTTATAACGCTAAAGATTGTAGTTTAGATCTGCAGTAGCCATAGTACATTTAAACTTTGTGTTTAATATAAAACAAATTATTTTTGACATTTTACACGTTTCTTTAAGCCAATAGTTTCTTCTCTTCCTGGTTAGAACAAACATGAGAATCTCTTTGGATAGAGGTTTGTTTGTTTTGGAATTTCGCACAAAGCTACTCAAGGGCTATCTGTGCTAGCCGTCCCTAATTTAGCAGTGTAAGACTAGAGAAAAGGCAGCTAGTCATCGCCACCCACCGCCAACTCTTGGGCTACTCTTGTACCAACGAATAGTGGGATTGACCGTAACATTATAACGCCCCACGGCTGAGATGGCGAGCATGTTTGGTGCGACCCTCAGATTACGAAGCGCACGCCTCAACGTGCTAGGCCATGCCGGGCCCTATTAAAATTTTTGCCGCTACTGGGATGTGAACCCGCAACCCTCGGATTACGAGTCGCACGCCTTAACGAGCTTGGCCATGCCGGGCCCTGTGGATAGAGGATAATTTCATTCACTCATTGACTATGTAATCTATTGCCTATAGGTCTTGTATTTTTTTATCTTTTGAGGACTTTGTAGCATAATCTCTATTAGTATGCAGTATTTGTTTATGTATTTATTTTATTAAAAGCTTATATAGAACATCATATCCTAATATTTTCGAAAATGGTTCCGACACTACATTGTTGTGATTGTTCAAGTTCATATTTTCTGGAACACGTGCTGTTGTTTTTTCTATTATTGATTTTTAAACAGTGACAGCAGTACGTTTACAGACTTACAATGTCCAACTCCAAGAGTTGATTCCATGCGGGCGACACAGCAGATAGCCCTATGTGGCTTTGTGTGAGACACAAACAAAATGGAAACAAACAGTCGAAGACATCAAACGCAGTAAAATATTTATATTCTCTCCAATCTCTCCCAAACAACGAATTGTTAGTCTCGAAGATAATTTCCTACCACCAAAAGAAAATAAAAAATAATTCAGGCTCCATACTTTGGGACCGTACGTACGTTATACAACTGACAGTGAATTTCTGCCATTCTGTTAGACAAGAGTAGTCTAAAAGTTATCAACAGTCTCAGCTGTCAGCTAACTGTCTTTCTTTTAGTCTAACGGCTCAAAATGAAGGATAGCTAATGCAGATAGATAGCTCTTTATAAATCTAGAGCGAATTACTGCAAAAAAAAACAACAACAGAAAAACGACCCTAGATAATTATTAGTTTTTTTATGCAGAATATTGTCCATATAGTGGTAAATTCTTTTGAGAAAAAAAGGCAATATATTTAAGGAGTCAGAGTTTTCCTGTTCAGTTTTCTTACTTACTTCACGCTCATTGGATTAAATATAACACTGAGCATCCTATCTGTCTCTATCTTTTAACAGAGTTTCCAAGACCTCGATTCGTAATCATAGAATTGCGAGTTAAAATCCCCGTCTTACCAAATATGCTCGCTTTTTCAGCCGCGAGGGTGTTATAATGTACTATCAATCTCACTTTTAATTGGTAAAAGAGTAGTAGATGGTGATGACTACTTGCCTTTCTTCTAGTGCAGTGGTTCCCAACCTTTTTTATGCCCCTCACCCCTAAAAATTTTAATATGTTCTCGCACCTCTCACAGTAATTATTTATTTAAGAATAAAGGTGAATGTGTCCAAAACAAATTTTTATAATTAGTTTTTAATTATATATAAACAAAAACGAAACATTCGGAAAAGAAAAAAATATTACAACAAACTAAAAGTTGCATAAACCCTACATGGCCTACAAAAAATAAATTTTCATCCATGCAAGAAATGAAATTTCTTTGAATTTGAAATGTTCAAATGTTCATAAGCCAATTTAAATTTAATGACTCTTTTGTTCCTGTTTATTTTTTACGAGTTTGTCAAAGCGAAGCACTTTGTTGCTGATTGCAATCCGGAAGTCTGCCTGTGTACCCAAGCGATTTCTAGATTTTGTCTTGATTGACAAAAGGGCACTAAATCCAAACTTACATAAGTATGTCGTCACGAATGGGATGAGCACATTTAGTGCTTTTCACAAAGTCTTGAAAACACGTCTATTGCCAAACACCAATATTGTTCCAATGTTTTGCTTTCAAACTGCATTTCAAGAACTCGATTTGTGCGCAGTTCAATAAGTTCTTCCTTCAGTTCTTCACCATCCGACACATTATCTAAATTGAAGGATTCATAACCCATTCTTCAAAAGTTTCCAGTTCTCTTCCAAAATATCCATCAAATGACTTTAATAGTATTTCCAAATGATCCACAATTTCTTAACACACACACATGGAATTAGGGACTCATCTTCACCTACCATTTCTTCGACTGATGGAAAATTTGAAAGATTCCCTCTTTTAAGTCGTCGACGCCAAAGATGTAACTTTTCTTTGAAAGCATTAACTTTTCGCAACATTTCCATATGTTTATGTTTTTCCCTTGAAAAGATATACTCTTTATACGAGTAAAAATATCACTCAAATAGGCTAGCATTTGGTTGAATTCTTGTGATTCTATTTCTCCGGGTAGATCATAGTCACGTTCCTTCAGAAAAGTTTTGATTTCTTTTCGCAGTTCAAAGAAGCACGTTAAAGCTCTACCACGTGACAGCCAGCGGACTTCTTTGTGGAAAAGCATAATTAAATGCTCACTTCCAACATCTTCACAAAGCGACTTGAAGAGGCGGTGGTTCACAGCGCGACCTCTAATCCAGTTGATGTTTCCCACAGAAGTGTCAAGGACCTTTTTCAACTTTGGAGGCAATATTTTTGATGCGAAAGCATGTCGATGAAGAAAACATTGAGTACCTTGCAAGTGCGGAATCTCTTGTTTCATCAGTGCAAAAAATCCTGATTTATTTCCTTGCATAGCAGGGGCACAGTCAGTACACACAGAACCAATAATTTGGATATCTAAATATCGCAAAGAAGTCGTTCACAAACTGGAAGACATCTTTCCCTTTTGTGGTTGTTTTCAGATCTTCGCAGAACAGGAAATCTTTCATAATGGCACCATCATGGCCTTACCTCACCAGTGCGATGAGTTGACAATTTGCAACATTAGTTGTTTCGTCCAATTGGTGAGAGATTTTCAAGGAACTAGTCGTGATATCTGCAATAACGAACTCAAATCACCAATTCAGTTTTGAATAACATTATTTGATGACGGTACTAATTTAAGCTTACTTGACGCTTCTTTTTTTGCAGAATAATTGTTGCCGTTTCTATTGCACACAGTTTTATCACCTCTTCTGCAATTGTATGGGGCTTCTTTGATTTGGCTACTTTACACACCACGTGGTATGAAGCCATCAGCAGTGGTTTGTCAGCAGATATAAAACCTGATTTTGGAAGGGTTGTTCGAGAATCAAAGCGGGCCCTTTTTACCTTTCAACGAATCAACATCATGGTCTAAAACAGCTGCTCCACCATGCCGGTTGTTGAAGTGTTCCTTCAGTTTAGATGGCTTCAAATTTGAGTATAAAAGGACAGCGTCACAAAGCATGCACTGGGATTTTTGTTTAGCGCGACTGGGATGCGAACCCGCAAATTACAAGTCGCACGCCTAACGCGCTCGGCCATGCTGGGCACTTGGAAACCACTGCTCTTGTGTTTTGCTGATTTATTAGGAATGGATAGCGCATATCGCTCTCGTATGGCTTTCCATGAAATTCAAAAGAAACCAAAAATACAATCCAAGACTTCATGTTTTTCTTTTTTATCTGAAACCTCCTTTTCTCTCTCTAATGGGGCCCGGCATTACCAAACGTGTTAAGGCGTGCGATTTATAATATGAGGGTCGAGGGTTCGCATCCCCGTCGCGCTAAACATGCTCGTCCTTTCAGCCATAGGAGCGTTATAATGTGACGATCAATCCCACTATTCGTTAGTAAAAGAGTAGCCTAAGAGTTGGTGGTAGATGGTGATGACGAGCTGCCTTCCCTTTAGTCTTGCACTGTTAAATTAGGGACGGCTAGCACAGATATCCCTCGAGTAGCTTTGTGCGAAATTCAAAAACAAACAAAATTTATTTCAATTAAATTACGGAAATATTACAATTTTCAAATAACAACTAATAGCTGTGCTCATTTTTAAACCCGTTACAGTTGTTATATTTAAGCCCTTTCGTAACACGGTAACTCTATAATCCATTTATGTATTTACAGCGCCATCTCTTACATTTCGTTCAGTTCTCAAATTACCTGGACAGCATTGAACCTAGTATCGGTGATTTTTTACTATATTCTCCATTCTACTAACCATCCATTTGTCACATTCTTGGATTCTTCACCATTGTTATGTTCAATATCAATATGTTTCTTTAAAATATTATCTTTTGTTTCTGGTATCTATTAATTCATTGTTGAAACGCTGATGAAGTCTTTCTCTATACGGTATTTTTTTTCTTCATCTCTCTACATTTTTCGCGTTCTCGGTCTTGTTATGTTTTCCCTTTTCTTTTCACTCTCTTTCATTTATCCGTCACTCATATTTTTTCTGTTCGATACGTCATTGCTTAAATATCCGATACGATCTCCGTTTTTATAAGAAAATATGGAACTTGCAAGAATTTTTAACTGTTTATCCAGTTTTAACAGTACACAGTTTATAACTAAGGTTTTTTTAGGTTGTTTCGTAATTGACACATTACGCAGAGCTATTTTAAAATTTAAACTCGATGACTCATGTAATCAGTTCACAACAATTTTAACTTTTATTTTACTTTTTTCTTTTTTTAAGGCGCGCGCTCGCAATCCGAGGGTCGCGTGTTCGCGCCCACGTCGCGCTAAACATGCTCGCCCTCCCAGCCGTGGGGGTGTATAATGTGACGGTCAATCCCACTATTCGTTGGTAAAAGAGTAGCCCAAGAGTTGGCGGTGGGTGGTGATGACTAGCTGCCTTCCCTCTAGTCTTACACTGCTAAATTAGGGACGGCTAGCACAGATATCCCTCGAGTAGCTTCGTGCGAAATTCCAAAACAAACAAACAAAACTTTTTTTCGCAATATTGTGATATTAGCGACATCTTTTGAATACGTTTGTTATTATTTTAGTTAAAGTATTGATTAATGAAATTTTTAGGCTTAAATATTATATAGCAATAATTTGTCATTAAAAGGAACAACAAAAAATACAGAATTTGTCGGTAACTTTAAGGCCTAAGATGATGCATAGATAACCTTTTACTATATTAAGTGGTAGTATGGGGTTATATCATGTACTCAAATAAAATATAAGGCTATTTTAATAATGTTGATTGTTCAGCGTGATAAGATGTAAAATGGAAAGACAGCTACACCATAAATTTAAGCGTATATGCATGCACCTCTTGTGGATTATTAAGTGATTAACATTTCCTCTGCACTAAAATTTATTCTATCTTTATAATAATCGATTTTGAGCAATACGATCTCAAACATAATTTAATAATGAAGGGTTTTTTTTGTTTTAAGAGGACACAAGTTTTAAGAGGACTGGCAGTTGGATTTATTTGATACTATTTGTAGAAATATAAATATATATGACAATGAAAAACTAAATTTAAAAACTACTGTTATAGCCATAAATTGAATAGCATGTATGAATATAATTGTAAAGTTTCGAAGACTGATGAATATTTTAGGCATTAATAATAAATTGTGAATGTATAATTCATTAAGTTTTGTAATGCCTAAGAAAGTATTAGTAGAGGAGAACACCAAAAAATCTGTAAAATGTGTGAGGGGTCCTGGGATACGAATTGAGATGTTCTTTTGCAGTATCTTCTTTTTTTGGATGAGGGTGGTGGGCTTGCACCAGTAACTTTAATGATTAGTCTGCGACAATGTGTTGTGTTTTATAGCAAAGACACATCAGGCTATCAGCTGTTTCTATCGAGAGGAATCGAACCCCTGATTTTTCTTCGTAAATTCGTAAACCTACTCTGTCCAACAGGAGGACTTTGTTAGAGTTTCCTAATGCTCCGATCTTTTAATTAACTAAGGTTTAAGTTATAAATATAATAGTAATAATATTCCGATAGTCCACATGTTAAACCATACATACTACTGAAAGCGCCATTTTCCTTTATTACTATGGAGCCTTCAGCGATGTAATAACAAATAAGCTATCAATATTCAACTCTAAATTAATTGAAATAATCCTTACTGTTAGTTTGATACTACGTCAAAAAAAGTTTACCTCAAATAATAAAAATGCTTTAAGGTTAACTTGTAATCTCAAAATTTTTGTTTTTCTGAGGCGTGAAATTTTTCAAAACTTTTATTCGCTCTATTAGTTGATTTTAAGTTATATGTTAATTAAGTTATATATTTATGATTTCTAAATGAGAAAAACGTGACCTGACGCATCTCACAATTTCTTGCTAAATGCATTATTAGAGATTTATAAAATAGAACTGGCAAATCACGTTTTGTCTCATAAAGAGCTCGATTTTCCAAGGAATATGATATTTTATTACGACTTTATTAAAACGTACTACTAGTGGCAGTTTAACTATATATATAATATGTTGGTTTGAAGTTAAGCACAAAAGTACACAGTGGCTATTTGTATTCTGCTCACGAGGGATATCGAAACCTAGATTTTAGGGTTATAAGTTCGCAAACATTTCGCTGTGTTGCTGGGAGTGATGTATAAAGTAATGAAAAATATATAACATATTAATGGAAAGCAGTTATCGTCTATCGCTCCAATATTGTAATAAACTATATTTTCAAGATGTTGATTCAGATGTTTACTAAAGGACGCAGAACGTTAATACTACTGAGAAAATTTATAAAAGAAGTCCGAGAAGAAAACTAGAAACTTCCTATACTTTGTAGAAGTTATACTCATAAAGTCATTTAAGGGTTCTTCGTTTCAAGAAGTTACTGTTTCTATAAACCAATAAGTAAATCAGTCAAGAGCATTTTTGTTAAATGTTGATGAATTAAACCTACTGTAGTTTTGGAGTTTCTGTTGAATTTTGAAAAGGTTTACATTTGAAGTTAAGCCTATAGATGAGTGTGTGTGTGTGTTTTTATATAGCAAAGCCACATAAGGCTATCTGCTGAATCCACCGAGGGGAATCGAACCCTTAATAAATCCTTAGACTTACCGCTGTACCAGCAGAGGACATAGATGAGCGTGGGCATGACCAATGTCAATAAGAAATTAACTCATTCATTTATTATGACTATGTGAAATGAATCTCGTATTAGTTTTTTTTCCAAATAATCCAGAATAACTCCCTTCAAACATAAGAATAATTTTTCAATATTGGCGTCAGAAGTGGAGTTATTTGGGGAAAATAAAATACAACTTCGAGAAAATTTTGACATAACAAGCCTATCACAAGCGAAACTGAAGCTTTACTAAATGATGATACAACTAGAAAAGGACAGAGAAGAAAGTGACATGAAAATTAAAAAAACAAACGAAAGAATTCATAAACTAACCGTCCTTAATTTAGGAGTGTAAGACTGGAGTGAAAACAGCTAGTCATCACCACCCTCCGCCAACTCTGGGGCTACTCTTTTACCACCGAATAGTGAGATTGATATTCACTTATAACGCCCCCACGGCTGACAGGGCTAGCATGTTTGGTGCGACGTGAATTTAAACCCTCAACTCTCAGATTACCAGTCGAACGCCTTAACTAACCTGGCCATGCCCGACCGATGTAGGATAGACACAAAAGTATGATATATGAATACTTCATGTGTTTCTACTTACTTGTAATACTTATATCTTCGTTCCTTCGTTGTTTTCGGAAACATATAATATTTTTACCACCACGGGGAGGACATTATTCAGTATGACATATCGTGATAGTACATTTAATTAATCAAGAATGTTGTTGAAACAAATGTGACTCACAAGAATACCCTCTTTTGTATTTATTTGTTACAGTTGCAGGTACGCATTTATTTTCTAACAGAACTGTTCTTTTTGTTTTTGTTTATTCATTATTATATTTATTAGTTATGTTTATTTTTAAAATATTATGGTTGTTAACCTGTTTGGAACGGTAACTTTTAAATATATAATTTTTTTACTTTAATCGACCGCATTGGGGCGTTTTTTCATTGCATGCTCACTGTATGTAGTTATACGAGTATCGCATATAGCTTCATAAACGGTGTACATAGAAAACTCGCATTTTTTTTTCGAATATTAAAACCACATTACTCGTATATAATGTATCTTTAAACGTCATGTGAATGTTTTACTTAACTAATATGTATGGCCCGTACAATAAAAGGAGTTTAAACAAATATTAAACAGTAATTATGGTCATTATTAAATTATGTTAGTTTGTTTTTGTGTGTGTTAAGAACAAAGCTTCGTAATGGGCTGCCTGTGCTTTGCCAACAACGGTATCTAAATCAGAGTTTTAGTGTTATAAATTATCACGCTTTAGAAAGGGATTTAAATTAGTACTACTAAAGACTGAAACTTTGTTTGGTAATATGTTATAAATCTTCGAAGGTTAAAATCTACCTTTTGTTGTAACAGCTGCCATTCCTTATGAAAACATATAAGTCATGTTGTCGGACACAACGCCTGTGTAAATGGACTATTTAAATGACCTACAGGAAATCATTTATCGTACACTAGATGAATTATGGTTTGCCTTGGATGTGATAGTCTTACTGTGGACTATTGAGGAATGTAAATTACAATGAAGAATTATTGTCAAGGTGAAAAGTTGTCAAAGAGAACATAACTAGATACGGCATGACGGATGTAAAACATCATGTCTCAAAAATAATTTTATTATAATGTACTAAACTTCTAAAGAAGCAAATAAAGTGTTATTTTACCGCTAAATAGGTATATTCTGAATTCTGGAATTTGTTAATTGGAAATAAATTTAAACTTAACAAAGAAAGTGATTAACAGAAAAAGTTCGTTTGTTTTTTTTAATTTCGCACAAAGCTACACGAGGGTTATCTGCGCTAGCCGTCACTAATTTAGCAGTGTAAGACTAGAGGGAAGGTATTTCTTGCTAAGATTCCTAATCAAATAAAGTTAACAAACTCTATACATATTTTTAGTATATTTTTAGCAGGTGTCCTACGTTTGTAATATATATAATGTAGTTGACACCTGACACATTTCATCTATGAAAATGAGTTTCTTTTTTATTTTCTGGGTCTTAACACATTTACACCTGTATATTGGTACCTCACGCAATGTAAAGACATAATTCTGGTTTCTTTGAAAGAAAATTTCTGGCAGAAAACTGCAGAAAACAATAAGAGTCCAAAAATAATATCTTAACTATAAAGTGAACTCCTATAACGCTCCCTTCCTGACTCCACACTTATGGCTACCAATTCCTTTTCATTTCGGGCCCGGCATGGCCAAGTTGGTTAAGGCGTTCGTCTTGAAATCTGAGAGTGAAGGGTTCGAAATTCCGTCGCACCAAATATGTTCGCATTTTCAGCCGCGGGGACCTTATAATGTACCGGTCAATCCCACTATTCATTGGTAAAAGAGTAGACCAATAGTTGGCGGTGGGTGGTGATAACTGGCTGCCTTTCCTCTAGTCTTACACTTCAAAATTAAGGTCGGCTAGCGCAGATAGCACTCGTGTAGCTTTGCACGATATTCCAAAAACAAACAAAAATCATTTTCATTGTAACAAATTCTAAAAGAATTCGCCTGCACTTACTTTTTTATTTTCGTTAAAAATGCAAAAGAGGTTAATGTGAGATACTATCGAAAACCATATTGAAAATTACACATTGCAAGTGAAATTATCTGTTTTTTTTTTTTTAAGTTAAGCCCAAAACTACACTATGTGCTAGACGTGCTCAGCCCACTACAGGCATCAAAACTTGGTTTCTAGCATTATAAGTTCGCAGATATACCATTCTGCTACTTAGGGCATCTGATTTAGTGTAACATAAGTTTGTTTGTTCTGAATTTTACGGAAAGGTACACTACGGCAAAATGGGTCAGCCATCCCTCATTTATCAGTGTAAGACTATAAGGAAAGCAGCTGGTCATCACCACCCACCACCAACCCTTAGGCTATTCTTTTATTAGTGAACAATGAGATTGATTGTCACCTTATAACGTCCCCACGGCTGAAATGACAAGCATTTTTGATATAACGTGGTTTCAAACCCGCGACCTCCAAATTGCTAGTTGAGCGCCCTAACCATCTGGCTTTGCCGAGCTTAGTGTAACATAAGATTTATCCAAAATAAAATAATTATCAGTACACTTCAACATAAAACTCGTAAACCAATTGTTTTTATTTACAAAAATGTCTTTAAAATTGTACTTTCAATATCCCAACTAGATATATTGTTTTGTTTCCGTGTAAGGATGATCGCCAGTGTGGGGCATATTACAAAAAACATTAAATAAAAAAAAATACACATTCTAAAACTTAAGAGAACTAGTCAAGACGTTTGTTTGTTTGTTTGTTTTGAAATTTCGCACAAAGCTACTCGAGGGCTATCTCTGCTAGCCGACCTAATTTAGCAGTGTAAGACTAGAGGGAAGGTAGCTAGTGATCACCACCCACCGCCAACTCTTGAGCTACTCTTTTACCAACGAATAGTGGGATTGACCGTCACATTATACACCCCCACGACTGGGAGGGCGAGCATGTTTAGCGCGACGCGGGCGCGAAACCGCGACCATCGGATTACGAGTCGCACGCCTTACGCGCTCGGCCATGCTAGTCACGACGTAAGCTTTGTAATAAAGAAATATCCAAAAGTGACACTAAATAATACGAATCAATTTGACAAACTATGCTCCGAATCTCCAGTTGGTGTCTTGAAAAAAATCAGAATAGAAACCCATGATCGATACCACACCCAAACCCCAAAATTCCCTCACCTATAGGGCTCGGCATGGCCAGGTGGTTAAGGCACTCGACTCATAATTCGAGGGCCACAGGTTCGAAACTCCGTCGCACCAAACATGCTCACCTTTTCAGCCGAAGGGGCGCTATAATGTGACAATCAATCCCACTGTTCTTTGGTAAAAGAGTAGCCCAAGAGTTGGCGGTGGGTGGTGATGATTAGCTGCCTTCCCTCTAGTCTTACACTGCCAAATTAGGGACGATTAGCACAGATAGCCCTCTAGTAGTTTAGCTCGAATATCAAAACAAACCAAATCCTCACCTATAGGCCTGATCTCTAAAACTTTAAAGCAACTAACGATGCCTCACACACGGAACCTTTTTTTTATTGTTACTTTAGTGAACTAATAATGTATGCGACCAATAACAAAAATGCCAATACTAATTTTATTTTTTAGAATTTCATGTGAACCTACACAAAAGACTATGTGTATACAGTTGTCACTAATTTAAACTAACAGATTGTATATGGAAAGCAGCTAGTCAAAAGCACCCATCGCCAATTCTTTGATTTCTCTTGTCTAACAAATGGGAATACCTGACTACCAACCACGGCCCTAAAGTGTGGTTTGGCGTTTTTGCAGCGACGAGCCATGACTCTCGAATCCTTCGATTCAAAGTTCGAGTAGACTTAACAACTAAACCTAATCTAACTCACTTGTTTCGGTAATGACGATGTTTAATCGGTTTTCAATGCTCATTAATATTATAAAACACTTGTCAGAACTAAACATTAAGGTATACTACAGAATGTTACAGTGGAAACCTTTTATATATCGCGTCATTTTAAAAGACTGTTTCATTTCAGAGTAAAATTAGTTCATATTTGTCCTCTTCTGTTGAACACGTTTGAGCATGTGTACAAATGATTTCTGTAACAAACATGGCTTTTGGGATGCGGGATCAAATTCAGCCAACGAAGATCTTCGCACTTTCAACCGTGAAGGCTTCATCATGTAATGGTTAATCCTATTATTCGTTTGTAAAAGAGTAGTCCAAAAGTAGGTGGTGTTGACTAGCTGCTTTCCTTTTTAGTCTATTTCTGTTAAATTTGAGACGGATAGTGCAGATAGCCTTCTTGTGAAGTTTTGTGCGAAAGTAAAAACAAACGAAACCGTAGCAAATGGAGGACTGTATCTGACCCTTCCAGGTACACCCAGAAAACCTAAATACCAACAATTAGAAACGGTGGAAAATGAGTTATAATTTTACTCTGCAAAATCTTCTGTGGAGGTTTGAATATATGTTGATTAAATGTTCGCATTTTCAGCCGCGGGGGCGTTATAATGTAACGGTCAATCCCACTATTCATTGGTAAAAGAGTAGACCAATAGTTGTCGGTGGGTGGTGATGACTAGCTGCCGTCCCTCTAGTCTTACACTGCTAATTTAGGGACAGCTAGCGCAGATAGCCCTCGAGTAGCCTTGCGCGAAATTCAAAAACAACAACAACAACTCTAATGTTGATCAAATAGGATAAGCCCTTTTTTAGTTCTGTTCAGACGGTGAAATTTCAACGGATATTGCAAAGTTAAACACGTTAAAGTTCCGAAGTTAAAATGCATGCAGATTATCATTATTTTTTTATTCAGAAAATGCACGTGAATGCCATACATAAATTTGTCCTTGAGACTGTTCACCTGCGAGATTCCAAACTGATCGGCTTACCTTGCGCGGCTTCCTTTTTTTTTCTTTTGGTCCAGAAGGGGATATCTGCTTTACTTCTCAGATTACTCCCATTATAACATTCACTGTCCATAACCTTGAAGGACAAGTTAGCAGAATAAATATGCGCCATATATATATATGGCGCATATTCTTCCATATATGTATGGAAAATGAAATGTAAGAATAACTTTTACTTTTTGTTTCATTTTATTTTTTTGTTTTATTGTGCTGATTTGATAACATATTTACAATTAATGTATCTGCTAGTACTAGAACCATTTTAAATATATTTTTACATATCACAAATATATAAGATAAATCTTAGTTATAATAACTTCCAGAAGGAGCAGTGTAACAAATCAAAACTGAGCCAGTACACAAGCATATGATTCAGTGTTTAGGTTTAGCATGACCTTGACCTCAGTAAACACTGAGAAACATATAAACATTTAATGAATGAACACAAAATATTTTGTTGAATCACGTATAAGAATTTTAATGAATCATAGAAGATTTGGAGCACGCCCTTATAAATAAATCGAACTTATATACAAAATGTACTGACAAACTAACAACAAATTTTAAGCTTATTTATTGAAAAATATATATTTATTCATAAAAATGTTTGTAATATGTTACAAAAGAAATGGTGTGTGCTTAAGGCCTAAGCAAAACAAATCTATCTTCTGAACATTAAGATATAGCATGTTGTTTGTTGTTTCTGAATTAAGCACAAAGCTACACAATGGGCTATCTGTGCTCTGCCCACCACAGGTATCGAAACCCGGATTTTAGCGTGTAAGTCCGCAGACATACTGCTGAGCCACTGGGGGGCAAGATATAGCAAAAAGCCGCGGTAAAATTAACATTGGGATTTATGTTAAAACTGTGAGTTTTGTGATAAAAATAATTTAAATTTATTTTACACGATTTATTAGACTAAGCTTATAATATTTTTTTTACCTTTAAATGATTATTTCTGAGCCTAATTCAATTGCAACATGATTTTTATTGCTTAATAAAGAGCGTTTGCCTAAAAAGTCACACAAAATAAATTTGAAAGTTTTATTTAGACGTGTCACTTTATTCTTTACTAGCGTGTAGCACGTTCAAATTGACAGGGAAAGCACTGCCACCAGGGTTGGATTTGAGCCTAAATGCTTAGTCAGCAAGTTAAAAATAAGGACCCGCTGGCTTTGTCCATACTAACATTATACATCAAGCGAAAGCCAAGAGGTTCGGCCTAAAGAGGAGCCCGGTTGTTTTCACTGACCGTTAAATCCGACCCTGACTATCACCCGATCCCATAGTATACTTTAACCTCATATTTAATAGCTAACTAAATAAATAAGTTTTGCAAAATCAAGCTTCACAAATAAAGAGGTAGAAAAATCCAGTCGAAGTAATCAAACGACGGAGAACTAACTTCTTTGTGAGCCTATCAGAATTAAAATAATCCATGAAATGAATTCGTGATGTATTCGTAGAATAATTATTGGTATAAATCGTTTAGATAACAATTAATATATTAAAAAAAACTCAGTGCGTTTTGGTTAAACTAAGTTCTGTGTCATATTACTCAGCAACATTCCCAGAGGCACAGTGGTATGTTTGCGGACTAACACATTAAAAACCGAGTTTCGATACTCGTGGTGGGCCGAGCACAGATAGCCCGTTGAGTAGCTTTGTGCTTAATTCTAAACAAACAAACAAATACTCAGCAACAAAAGTTATTGTTAATCTATGCAGGAAATTATAAATGAAATATAAAAACAACACAACTGGAAAAATATTTGGTGATTTTTTTTAATTTCGAGTCTCCGTTGATAAAAGAGGTTTGTTTTTATTAAAAGTGTTGGTTATGTAACAGAAAACAGATTAGTTCGGAGACGATTCAAGTTTAAAATTGAATCATGATACATTTGATTCACATGACTTTTGTGTCAGGGCCAAATTATTTATTATGTATAATAGGCACGGTGTCTAAAGCCTACAGAAACTATAGGTTTACAAAAATGTTTCTTAAAAGTTTATTATATACAGTTGGTAGGGCCTACGAACAGAAAGTGCCTAGGCCCTACTATCGTCTTGATCCGGCACTGTCTGGTACAGGTGATCCCACGCGATGTCTTTACTTTAAGCTTATTATACTAACATTTAATATAGTTATTAGGTTTTACGATACTGATACACCTATTTCACACCTGACATTAAAACTGTAATAGGCAGACAGTGATCAAACTGTTGTATTTTGGATATTATGGCTCCTCCTATTTCAAGAAATCATGTGTGACATGACGTGACACACATTAGTTTTTGTATAGGCTAAATTATCATTTATCCCAGTTTTTCTCCTCATGTTTTGCGGAACAATACTCATTCAACAGTTGTTTTATATTAAAGCTTTGTTATATTATTTATATAAATTATTTTAGCGCAAAAGGTATAAATGCAATAAAATAAATTTTATAATGATTTAAAAATTAAAGTTTAACACTTAAATTAATTTTCTTCAGAAATAAAACGCTTAAACTGTGATGATATGTGTAACTATCTCAAAGTTTTTTTAGTTTAAATGAAATAGGTGCCAAAATGGTTGAAATACTGGTTTGTAGCTGTTTGTTGAACTATCTACGCTCTGCTTACCACGGGTATTGAAACTCGGTTTCTGGCGTTGTAAGCCCAAATACTTACCGCTGTGCCACGTGGGGGCATCCAAGTAAGAAAATTACGGTTCATAAAACCGACAAAATAAAGGCTTTGTTTCTACACTTGTGTGGAACATAATTGTTTGAAATATTCAGTTGAAAGAAAAATATTAGAAGTGTTTCTGTTTAAATAAATTTCTAACAACGCTTATTATCTAAGAAGCCTTGAATTGGCCATGAAAGTTGTTAACCTTCGCTTACCTTGAGGCTGTAACCTTGGCGAATCTAGTTTAGTGGTGCTACACGTGTAATGAAATATTCAATGTTACAGTGCCAAAAAGAAAAATAAATAAATAAATGAAGAAATAAAATGTTCTGTTACTCAGTGTCGGTCGGGCCAATTTCGAGCGAAATGTCCATGAGAAACATCACCAGCAGGTCAGCTTGTTTCGGAAAACAGGTATTATTGGATAATATTTTTCAGAAACTGGACCTCATTGGACAAGACGTAGGTTAAATTTACCAATAAAGAGCTGAACGTAAAAAGAAAAAAAAATAAATAAAAAATATTATTTGAACATAAAAAACTTGTATTTAAAATTAAGTCGGATAAAAAAGTTATTTAATCCTCACGAAAAGATAACTCTTCGCTTGTTCATGTTCGTTGGAACCAGGATTCAACCATGATTCGTCTTTTGTTCTTTTTGGCGTTTGCAACATTTTGCCAAATTAGGGTGAGATTGAACTTTTATTTGTTTAAGTAATTGCTACTGTGTTGCACTCTTTTAAATAAATATACATATCTGCAATATTTACTTAATTAATAGTTAAACAAATTATTTTTTGATATGTTAAACAAGTTTAACAAAATAATTTTTTCCAGGCAACTTCCTTGCTGTATGGATCTGAAGAAATTGAAGGTACGTGATGCTGATAGATAAACTTAACGCGCTAATTTATACTAAAGACATTTCATTCCAAATTTCTGGAAAAAACTATAAGTCATTCTATTGAATATTTTTTTTAACAATACTAAGTTTTAAATACAAATAACGAGTTACTTATTTTTACAATACTAAGTTTTAAGTACATATAACGAATTACTTATTTTCATGCACATGAATACTTAAAGCCTAACTTTGAGTAATTGTATTCTAATTATGGCTGATTCAGTTTTCATTAGTATTATCCTATGAAAGGTGTTAGGGTTCAAACTTTGTGCATAAGTTCCCAGACGTAGTTGTTACTTCATGTTCTTTACGACAGATGGGGCGAATTTGTTATTTCGTCATATGCAAAGCTTGCGACAAATTTTATTTGAATAGCTTATCACACATGCATCCCATGTTAATTATTAACAGTTTCATTCATATTGTTCATTATATTATAAGTAATACAATACATATATAGTGAGAAACTACAAGTATTTTTTTTATTCCTTCCAATTTTGACAGCACTTTTTGATGCTGTCTAATCTAGAAAATTACCACAATTGTGACAAGTTTATTAGCTAAATAAAATTTTGTGCAAGAGCATGGAATGTTCAAATCATAACATTTTTTTTATCTCAAACGCAATGGCATAGATCGTATAACTATACTTTTTTTTATAGTTTTCTAGAACATCCAATTACACTCAGTTTTAATTAAAAGAACCCCGCATCGATTCATCACGAAATTCAGGTGATCAATCTCTTCATTTAGTTTTTATTACATTAGATGTAATTAATTTGTTTTACGTTCTAATTTCAAAGATTATACTAGATCGTACAATCTCGTTGAGTTTTTACATATTATGTTACACAATTTAGGCCTATATTTATACAATACACGAAATTATTTAATCTCAGTTTTACTACATTATCAGTAAGTAGTTTACATCAGTATTATCAGGATTATACTACCTATCTTATTCAAAATTTACAGCTCATTAGTACTCAACCATACAACCCAATTTATTGGTATTTGATCAATTCCGGGCCTGGCATGGCCGAGCGCGTTAAGGCGTGCGCTCGTAATTCGCGGGTTCGCGCCCACGTCGCGCTAAACATGCTCGCCCTCCCAGCCATGGGGGTGTATAATGTGACGGTCAATCCCACTATTCGTTGGTAAAAGAGTAGCTCAAGAGTTGGCGGTGGGTGGTGATGACTAGCTGCCTTCCCTCTAGTCTTTCATTGCTAAATTAGGGACGGCTAGCACAGATAGCCCTCGAGTAGCTTTGTGCGAAATTCCAAAACAACAACAACATTTGATCAATTCCCATTATGTAAATTTACGACATAGTTAAGTTCTAAATGTAAAAATGATGATAAAACGTCTAATCCCCATTTTATTTATTATAATAAATCCGCCAATTTCTACTGTTTTACATATTTTATTAATCAACCTGACTTTTGCTCCGTGGATCGTGTGAGAAAATTCCGTCTGAGCAATATACAAATCACACATTCTGTTATTCAACAGTATTACTTTCAATGTGTATATTTATATGCACAGTACCGAAATAGAGCGTAGGCAGCTTACAGCCTTAGCCATACAAGGGCACCGCCGGCAACCAAGAAGTTTGTTTGTATGTAATTAACCTAAAGCCACACAATGGACAATATATCCTTTGCCTACCATGGGTATTGAAACCCGGTTTCCAGCGTTGTAAGCCCAAAGACGTACCGCTATGCCACGTGGGGCCATCCATGTAAGTAAATTATGGTTAATAAAACTGAGAAAATATAGGAAAGAGTGAGTTATTATTATTGCCAAATGTTAACTGGTTCCAGGGCCTCATCAAATTTAATCCAGCCTTATATACAAACACATACACGTATATATATATATATATATATGCATGTATGATTTTGTTTCAGAGTCATAAAATGTTTTAACATATGAAATTCGTTTTAGATTCACGTTAAAATCAGGGTCAAGGTTGGCAAAAATAACATATAACTACACATTTAATTTTACAGCTCTTTTATTATTTTTAGCGACGCTTAATCCTCGATTAAACATGTATCTGTATACATAAATGACCTTGGACGGCCCTTTTACGGCGTAAATCTTTATATGCGATGCAAGGAATACTATATTAACTATCACACGAAACTAAAAATGACACATTTAATTTTACAGCTCTTTTATTATTTTTAGCGACGCTTAATCCTCGATTAAACATGTATCTGTATACATAAATGACCTTGGACGGCCCTTTTACGGCGTAAATCTTTATATGCGATGCAAGGAATACTATATTAACTATCACACGAAACTAAAAATCATCTAAACAGAAACAAAGATAGAGAAATATCTTCATTAAGCCTTACAGTTGTTCCCCTAGCGTTTAAAAAATAAGGATATAAATATTAAGTTATTCTTTTACAACACAAGTGTGGCACTCAGATCTAACTGCATATATCTATTGGTTTGTTGGCTGCTGATATCTCTCTTGTGTATTAAAATGGATAGTAGAACATTTAACAATTACGTGGTCCAGGTTTTCTGTCCATGCTATTTGTAGAAAGCTAGAGAAAGAACGACGTTATAGTGCACTATTTTATTTCACACGAAGAAAGCGGTGTTCCATGTGACTTCGAAACCGATTTTTGTGGATGGCGCCAAACAGCTGGAGACTCTACAGATTGGGTGCGCCACAAAGGTTCTTTAGCTGGAAGAAGGGAGAATGTAGGACCCCTGACGGACAGCAGAGGAAATTCAGGTAATAAGTTTATTTTGTATCTACCAATTATTTATCAATGTATGACGTTGCAAAGTTCTATTCCAAAGAGAATGAGTACATTTGATCGAATAGAGTTTTTAATATAAATGGTATGGGATAAATTATTTTTTCTCAATTTCCTCATTTGAAGATACGATTATAGATTATTGAAAAATGTAAAAAAAAGAAAATGATTGATGATCAAAATATAGCGCACGATTTTTAATCAAATAAATTAGAGATCTAGTAATAGAGAAAATATCTCGGATTTATCAGATCCAATGTTCAGAACGAAAGAGATCTCCAGGCACTGTTGCCATTAAATTAATGAAAACATTTTTTTTTTCAAGAATAAAAGTTTTAGAGTATAATGCTAACATAAAAACAACCTGGGGTATTCCTGATTCGTCTGGGTAGAAAATGTTTCGGATGTTCTTTTCTAGTGAATGAATCAAGTGAACCGGAAGAGGAAATTACATTTTCAATATGGCGGAGAGTGGATTAGCGTTCCTTGCTTTTTTGTTCAAAGATTAGTTTAATGATTATATTGATGAAAGTGATGATGAACGAATCCAAGATTTATTTCCAAGGATAGCATTTGTTTCATAAGTGACTAAAATAATCATGATGCGATCAATGCTGCTGTAGACAAGAGTGAAGAAAAAAGTGATTTGCGAAATACATTTTGTATTTGCGGCAACATAAGTTTATCATATGCTATATTGGTACACTACTTCTGCCATGTTATAGCACAGATAGCCCTTTGTGTAGTTTTGTGCTCAATTCCAAAACAATCAACAATCAACTGCCGTGTTAACGATACCACTGTTTCCTTAACACCACCTTCGTGTCGAGAAGAATCGAAAGTTCGGTTCACTGTTTTCAATTATTTTGTTTCTGCACACAACGTTTTGAATGTTCATGACTATCTCACTAACTAAAGATTTATGTCGATGGGTCATACAATAACTCCAAAGTTGTATGAATGGGTAAATGTGCGCTTTTCTTCTCGAATAGGACTTTTTATTTATTCATAAATTGAACTCACTTAGTAGAATAAACTGACCTTAGCATTGAATAAACTATTATTAAATATTAAACTACATTTTTATTGACGCCGTTGTAAGTCCAGTAGAGAGCAATGTTTGAGAGGTCCGATATAAGAAATGAATGTTGTACTTTTCCATCGTGTATCAAAATATATTTTTAAAATCGTGTTTATAAGTTCGTCAACTAAATACCAATGGTATACAATTTTTTTTAATGCTAGAGTCAGATTGAAAAGTCTTAATTATGTGGAACACTAAAATAATTTTAGAACATTTTCGTGGTATAAACATGATTGTTAAAAGTTAGTTGGCTGTCATTAAAAGAAGGAAGGGACTTGAGTAAATATATCACTTCTTGAAATAATTTCGTATTTATGTTACATATTTGTCTTCTAGATGGATGGTACATTTACGTGAATTCAAGTGACTCCAAGTTGGATCATGATTTTGCCTTCCTGAAGAGTCCATTGCTGAAGTACAACATTAACTCATTGGACTCGAACCTCCAATGTTTTTCTTTCGCTTATCATATGCAAAACAAGCATTCTTTTTACCCCCACGACCTACAGCTTCACACCAGTCTTAATGGAAACGAGTCTCTGATAAAACCTGTGTGGTGGGAGTGGGGTAACCATGGTAACCGATGGCTGGAAGCGAATGTGACACTTAGTACTCAACTTCCGTTTGCGGTAGGGTTTGAATTTTTCTTGTGTTTAGTTTTTGTTTTTGTTATTCATTTGACATACATCCTATGTTCAACTAAATTACATTATCTTAAGTACAACTCTTAAGTTTTGCAACAGAACTATCTTTGTTTAGTAATTGTGGAAAACTATTATTATTTTTAATGACAACTTTATCCAGTCTTCCTCTATGATACAATCACCTTCTTATCGCTTCCCCTTGAATACATGGTGTTCCATCGTGCTTGCAAATAAAACTCTTCAACTAAACTTTTAAACCTTGCAGATTAATAGTAAATAAAATACGTCAAAAGATTAAATATTAAACTTAATCGACTAAGACACAGATCATTAGAAATCTTAAAAAGAAATCATATAATGAATTTTATTTTATTAATAGCTGGTTTTTCGAGGAGTAAAAGCTGATGGTAATTTTAGGGAAAATAACTATGCTGATATTGCACTGGACAACATACGTCTCAGCTCAGGGCCATGTGATTCAAGTGAGATATCTTTTTCTAATTTTATTTTTCAAATTTATATCATTTTCTTCAACATCTAAACTTTACATTTACAGGGAAAAGTATAATATTATTCTCTATAAACATATTCAAACTGTTAAGCAGTGATAATTTAGTTTTTTTACCTTGAAAAAATCTTGTATTTATATTGCGACATAAAAGGTTAAGACGTACCTCTATACATATTTGGGTTCAAATAAAAACATAAAAACAACATGTATTTTCTATACTAAGATGAGATTAAGATTTACTTTTTAAGACAAGAAGACGAAATTTAGTTGGATAAATCCAAGTAGAAACTGCAAGATCATGTTTTTTCTTGTCGTTTTTTTGTGATCTGACGTGAGAGTATTCGTTTGGATATTAGGCTTAAGATATAACATTTGTACAACCATATCAAAAACATTTTAGGTTGTGAGAAGAGTTAGTATAATCACTATGATTAAGGAAATGAATGTAATTATGCTATAGGAGTTTCAAAAAAAAGTAACAACAAATATTCTTTTAGTATGTTATTTTCGAATAACGATATTTGCAACGTTTAATAAAATAAAGTACATTTGATACATCGGGTATCTTTCTGATGGCTCTGCGGTAAATCTGATTTGTTTCTTTTTGGATTTCGCGAAAAGGTACGAGAAGACTATCTGTGCTAGCCGTCCCTAATTTACCAGTGTAAGCAGCTCATCATCACCACCCACCGCTAACTCTTTTACCACCGAATGGTGGGATTGACTGTAACCTTATAACGCCCCAACGGTTGAAAGGGCGAGCCTGTTTGTCGCAACCCTCAGATTACGATTCGATCGCCTTAACTCACTTGGCCATGCCGGGCCGAGGTAAATCTGAAGGCTTTGTGCATATTTATATTTAATAAAAAACAAACATAAAAGTGGCACTTACAGGTTTAGACTACAACCTCTCAAACAATCACCTTCCTAATATTGTAAATTTGAGAGCTTATAACGAGCTCTCAAACTCAAAAATAAAGTTTTCGATATTTGTTGGTCATAATCCCAATAACTTATCATGTAGCTTCCAGCTTAAATGAAAAACTGTCAACAACAAAATCCAACCTTTTCTAATGTAATGAAAATAACCGAAACCAAATATTTAATGACGTAACTGCAAGTTAACGTAAAATGTAAAATAAAAGACAATCTACTAGATTGTTTCAACGCATGTAAGTTTTCCCTAATATGTGCAACATGCTTTTCCATTAAAATGCACGAAAGAAAAATAAATGTGACAACAGTAACCTTCTTGTAGCAGATTTTAAAAGCTCATATTTTGGTTTATATTTTAATTTTCTCTAGATTCAGCAAGCGTGAATTGTACTTTTGATGATGGGGTCTGCAGTTGGTCAAGACTAAACGGCGCTAGCTATTATTGGACGACAGGAAATAACGCTTCACCTATGTCGAATCTGGGTCTTGGGCCTAGGGAAGATCACACTTCTGGAAGTAATATTTTAAAAAAATATATAAATTTTTGTCTTAAAATGTATGTATATATATGTATCTTACAATATGATGCTTACTTGAATAAATATCTATTGCAAGAATTAAATGTTATATCTATTTTAAATTATAACAACAAAATAATGTATAATTCTAATACCAATAACATATAGTGAGATTCATTGCGTCAAAATAAGGAATACTTGCGGTTAATATTGTAGGTAATGTGGGTATTTTGATTCTAATGCTCAGGTGTTGAAGATTCGTGACTTAGAAACCTTATTAGTACAGAATACATCAGTGTTCGTTATTGTTCTCAAAGTATTTAATGTCATATAGATGACATTACACGATGTTCTTTATTTTACAGATGGAACGTATGTTTTCATTCACGGTAATCCAATTGTCAGTACTTACAGCATCGCACAAATGATGTCTCCGTCAATAAATTTTTACCCAGGAAACGCCAAATGTTTGACATTTTGGTATTTCATGAATGGTGATCCTAATTCAAGACTTGTCATTCATCTTGCGTTAAATGGAAGTATGGGAGCTCCAATTTGGCAAATAAGTGGTGCACATGGTAACATGTGGAAGCGAGCAACTGTCCCTATACATCCAGTGGATTACCGTACAACTCTCAGTGTAAGTAAACAAAAATGCAAAAGCGTAAAGTTAGGGTAAACGCAAAATGGCCAAACATCGTTCAGATCTCATCTTCGTTTATTATCGCACACCTTAAATCAACACAGAATTTATCATAAAGTATGGTGTTCATTTTTAGAGGTAAACAAAATAAGGTAAAAAAAATCTATCTGAAATAAAATTAGGAGTGTTTTTACAAAATAACATTTCATTTTGAAACACTTCTTGGGAGTAGGTAAACATTTATTTGCAGACTTTATTTGAGATCAAAGATTATGTTGGATCATATTAAGTGTAAAGTTTAGGGTAATTATACAAACTTGTTTGATTTATCTTTTTAATTTCGCGCAAACTTACACGATGCCTATCTGCGTTACTCCTCCCTAATTAATAGTATAAGAGTAGAAGTCGTCGTTGCAACCCACCGCCAGTTATAACCATCACATTATAAAGTCCCCACAGCTGAAAGGGCAAGCATGTTTAGTATGACGGGGATTCGAGCCCATGACCCTCAAAGGACGAGTCGAGCGCTCGAACTACTTGGCCATTCCGGAACTGCTATACACTTTTTACACCTGTAATTATGCCGGTGTATATTTTAAGTAAAGTTAAATCGTAAGGTGAAAATAACTCAAAATCTTCAACGATTTAACTTTAATGCCATTGTGCAAAAATGACTTTAGGCGATAATTTTTTTGCAGTTATGATTGATCTAAGTGACCATTTACTGTCACAGTGATATCGGAATAAAACATTAATTTTAAAGTAAACCGATAGTCTGGTAACGTTAGAAAAACATTTATCGTGATACATCTGTTATCTTCCTTTTTTTTTCAAAACGTATGAATAATAACTTAAATTAATCATCATCGTAATATCCTACTTAATCTTGAAGCTTCAATGAATGGTTCATTTATTTAGGTCATAATTGAAGCAACGCAAGGACCTACCGCTACTGTCTTAAGTAATATCGCTGTGGACGATGTAACCCTCTTTGATGGACCCTGTACTGGTGGTAATTGTTTTTTTTGTTGTTATAATCAAAACAGTGACTCCAGAATTTTGGGAAGAGTATGATTTATAGTAACTTTACTCTTCTTTAAGTATAAACAGAAATTTGTAGCAAAACTTTATTCAACAAATATTTTAACACACTTCACTTTGTTAGAAAAATTATGTTATTGAATGAAGAGAACCACCGATCTATATAATGTTGCCCCTATATTACGGTAAAATAATTTTATTAGTGCGCTGTTTGAAAACAATTTAGATTTGTTTTTTAAAGTTTAAACAAAGGTAGTTAATAAAAACAGTCTCTTTATGGTATATTGAGTTTTTAAAAATAAAACTAAGCTATTTTTGAAAATGTTTGCAACATAGTTTTATGTTGTTGTTTTTTTTGCGGTGTGTTTATGAGGTGTAAGCCTGATAACAATTTTGTAAAGACAAATAACGGACTTTTCTTCCACTCCTCAAATATTACAAGTCACATGATATGAATTATCTCTAATTTGATATTTAGTGGCATACTGTGTGAGTGTGTGTTTTGTTATTCCAAAGCCACATCAGGCTATCTGCTGAGTCCTTCGAGGGAAATGGTGGCATACTTGTTAACGCATGTGAAAATGTTTCTCTTCACCACTTGAAATTCATAGATCTTTATACTAAACCATGTATTCGATTTTCGTATGCGTAAATATAGTTTGCTTTCCATTCTTCTGTTTTTTCCACGTGTTCTGAACAACTCATCGTTTAGCTTTATTAATAAATTATAATTTTGTTTTTTTACTAATTTATTTTTTTAAATCTAAATCTCACGTATTTCGTAATCTATTGAAATATCTGGTAATTGTTTCTATAAAAATAAGATGTATTTTTCCTTAATATCTCCTTTGATTCTGATGGGTTTTTTTTCAGGTCCAGAACAGCGGTGTGTTCTGATAAAACATTCTGAGACAGGAGGACCCGTATCTTATAAATATCCAAAATTTCCCAGACCACTAAAGTTTAGACAGTACTCTCCTTTCTGGTGGACTCTCAGTCCTCCCGAGTACTCCCTGTGTAAGAAAGACACTCAGTACTACCTGTGTATTTGTTGGCTGGTGTAAACTGAATTTCGAAGATGGAATATTTCATAACGGTTTCTATTTTTATTTTCAGTTTTATGTCATAAATTAATACAAGTAAAGATAGAAATTGTCCATTTATTTCCTTCTACAGCGGTGACGAAAAAAAAACTGTTATTTCATGTACGTTTCCCTTACTCTTTTATATTTTCTAAAAATTGTAATCATTCACATTAAAAAATTTAAAGCGCTAGTATCGCTGTTTGAAAAATGTATGTGTATTTTGGAAATTTGGAAGATTACAGAGCACAGTGTACAAAACGATTAAGCTTTGCTTTAGATTTTTATTTGAAAATTACATTTTTACTTTAAATGCCAATCTGTTTCTTAATACAATAAAATATTTCCCTTGGAATTGCTGTTATAATTATAAATACTGATTTGATTAGATATTTTACCACGTAAGAAAAACAAATGGAAGCATTCTAAATATACGCATACAACGCATAAACTCGCAAAATCTGTGATTGTTTATATTAGTTTTTATTCACTTGATGTAGTGTGCATGATTACGTTAATTTAAGAAATAATTGAATTTAAATTAATCCTACATATGTTAATATGAAAACGAGATTCAAAAATCTAATATCTAAAAATTTATGCTTATGTGAACTCATACGTGTTTGAAAATACAGTTTCTTGAGTACTTAATATACACGTGGTAATTACCGAGTAAAGCATACACAATATTTTTTCAACTTTATTGTACAGTAAAAAAAAGAAGAAAAAAAAGCATTTTTTGCACCAATAATTTTACCTTTTCAAACAAGGCCACAAACAAATAATGTTGTAGATACAGGACAGGTGCTCCTCATTTTAGAAGAAGGCTTCACAGAAGCATTCCTGCAATTGTGGGCTACATCATCTTATTAAACTAAACCTGTGTTTAAAAGCCTTACGCGTGAAATGAGACTAATTGGAAGAGTAAAACCACACAACAGTTCTCAAACCTATTAGTTTGATATTAAAATGTTGTTAAGTCAGAACATTTTCCGCTGATCCACCGGAGGATCCTACTAAGTTTCAATGTAAAACTACCAGTCACTGTCTATAGCTAGTTGTGAGACTGTTACTTCAAATAAAGCAGAAAAAAGCATTATTATAAAATGAAAAATATTTTAAACTATGGAAAACTATTAAAACTGATCTGATGTAATTTGTTTTCATCCCCGTGATGCTCGTATACCTGGATTAATAGTGTATTAAACCACAATATTAGTAAAATGAAAACATCACTCACTAAATAAATAAAACTTAATTGGTCTTCTCAATGTTACATGTTTTTCTATTGGCCTAACGTTTTAACCAATGTTTAACAAATTTACATACCACATCAAACAATGGCACCTGCCAAACTTACGTATAGGTAATAATAGTAATAAAAGATAACCTATTTTGGATAAGATGGCGTCAAACTAATTCTTAGAATCAAACTTCTTGAAGGTTGAGGCCCGCCATTCAGCATTTTTGTTTCAATCGTATTAACATAAAGATTTGTTGTTATGAGACGAAGTCCATTTACTGAGTTTCTCTTTCCAACTTTCTAACCAACGCGACTGTAGTTGCTGTTTTTCATGTAAACCTGTGCGGCGTTAAGCCTGCAGGGATTAAACTGGTGACGTATGAGGTACTAATATATTAAAGACAATACGATATGCTTCGCTTGCTGAAAAAAAATCGCTTTTCAGTTAAAACTTGTAAAACTGGCATTTGTTAAACAAACAAAAGTGCAGTTGTGGTACTATGATTAACCATTCCAAATATTTTACAGGAGACTTGTGTCAGGCTGGTAAATAATTGTGTGTTCAGGTCTGTACGCAAAATGTTTCAAAGAAGGGTTATAATTTGCGAGGTGAAAAGCCAGCACAAATTCTGAAAAGTACAATCAGTATGCAAATCACTTACTACAGGGTCTGCATGAGGAACTAGCAGACTAGCTGGTGATGACTAGCTGCCTTCCCTCTAGTCTTACACTGCTAAATTAGGGACGGCTAGCACAGATAGCCCTCGAGTAGCTTTGTGCGAAATTCCAAAACAAACAAACAGTTAATATTACAAGTATTTCACATACAAAAAAACAACAACTTATTTTTAGTAATATGTTTTTAATGAAATAAAATAGTAGTTTTCCCATGAATAATATATTGAATATTTGTTTTCAATAGTCCGTGTACAAAGTAATTTTCCTGCTAAAATTAAAAATACTTTTTCATCTTAAAAATCTTAAATTTCTTTTCTGTAATCCCTAAAACCTTCTAAATACATTTCAAACTTTTTTTTAAGTAAAACTTTACATTTTATCTGTTATTTCCTCTACTCTATCTCTGTACGGGATCGATCAATTTGACCGAACCTCGTTACACAACGATAAACTGAAATAAATCTGAATTATCCTTTTTGCTTTCTATAATGACTTCATATTATTACATGAAACTACATTCGTTTATCGTAAGTGAATTTAATCTCGTGAGAGTATACATCTATTTCTAATGACATTTTATAAATAATTAATCCACTAAAGAACATAGACTAATAATAACATGCGAATAGTAGAATACTTTCCATAACGTTAAAAAAAATTCCGGCTTTCTAACTGTGCGATAAGAGTCAGAAAAAATCATCCAACTTAGTTATTAACGTTTTCAACGGAATAAAACGTTTGTTTGTTTGAAATTAACCACAATGCTACACAATAGGCTATCTGTGCTCTGCACATCACGGTTATCGAAATCCGGTTTCTACCGTCGCAAGTCCGTAGACATACCGCTGTATCACTGGATGCCAGGAATAAACCCTAACCCTATACAATAAGTGGAATTTACATCTATCTGTTTGGGACACAACGCATTATAACATGTCATTTGATAGATGCAAACACTGACTTTCTATTGTTCGTAGATGATAAATAATTTTATGTAAAAAAAGAACTATTAACAAATCATGAAAGACAGCATGTAACAGGTAGTTGTGGCATGAGGGTCTGATAGCTCTGTTACCAAACAAAATTGAAGGCTATAAAAATTATGGTTTGTCTGAGCAATAACAATGTTATAATGAATAATCTACGTTTCATTTCGTGGTTACTGGGGGAGTGGATAAAATAGAGAAGAGAAAATATCTAGAGGAAATGTATCGCGTGTGTAAAGATAGAGGAAATTCGGAATTTTTAAAAATACTGGTGTTTAGAAGTAAGACTTAAAACTTATATATTATTAAAATATTGATTATTAACTAAGATTTTATGGTGTAATAATAATAATAACAGAAACAAAAAATACCTTACTGTGCACAAGTGTTAGGACAAAGTCGAACAGTAGATTTCAGGCTACTTTCAAAGAACAATGAAAGGTAAATCCCAGGTGAAACATTAAAACTGTATTAATCTTCATATTTAGTACAACTCTGTGAAAGTGCTTGAGTTCAGCAAACGTTTAATATTTTATGCCTCTCATTTGCTTTAATAACTGGGCGCAGTTTTTCTGGCATTGTTGCAACATACTTAATTAAAGTGTAAGTTTTTTTGGAAGTAACTCTTGATTTGTTATGTTTTTTATTTATCAATTTCCAGATATACTCAATTGGATTGAGATCGGAGCTTTGTGGGAAACATTGCATTATTTAAATGACTCCAGCTGCTTTCTTAGTTAAGTAATTTCTGCATAAGTTAAATGAGTGGTTGAGTTCATTACTTTCTTAGCTTTAGAATCCTTTATAAATAATATGCAAATCGCTGGGTATACCATGACAGATTAGTTTCTGACGATATTTTTGTTGGTCCACTATTCCATCTATTTCGTATATACCTCCTGTCTTCTCAACAGAAAACACCCCAAACCATCACACCACCTCCCTCATGTTTCATGGTAGGTGTTATGCTTTGAGGTAAATATCCTTCAGTTTCATTCCGTCGGGCATGCAACTTACGTGGGCCGGCATGGTCAAGCGTGTTAAGGCGTGCTACTCGTAATCTGAGGGTTACGGGTTCGCATCCCTGACGCGCCAAACATGCTCGTCC
The DNA here is from genome assembly GCA_011833715.1 of Carcinoscorpius rotundicauda. Classification (NCBI taxonomy): domain Eukaryota; kingdom Metazoa; phylum Arthropoda; class Merostomata; order Xiphosura; family Limulidae; genus Carcinoscorpius; species Carcinoscorpius rotundicauda. The sequence continues at coordinate 110,550,994 of CM022393.1, forward strand.
TTTCCGCCGCTATAATGTGACGGTCAATCCCACTATTCGTTGGTAAAAGAGTAGCCCAAGAGTTGGCGGTGGGTGATGATGACTAGCTGCCTTCCCTCTAGCCCCCCAGTGGCTCAGCGGTATGTCTGCGGACTCACACGCTAAAATCCGGGTTTCGGTACCCGTGGTGGGCAGAGCACTGATAGCCCATTGTGTAGCTTTGTGCTTAATTCAAAACAACAACAACAACCTTCCATCTAGACTTACACTGCTAAATTAAGGACGGCTAGCACAGATAGCCCTCGAGTAGCTTTGTGCGAACTTACGTTTCGAACAAAATATTTCAAACTTTGGAAACGTTTCAAGCCTGCAGCAAATTTTTGGAAAGTCCAACATCATTATGGGAAATCTTTATGCGAATTTTTTGCTTTATTTACAATTTCCTACGTGTTTTGGGCTGTGGCACGACAAAAAATATCAATATATAGCGTAAAACACAGTTTGTATCAAAGTTTTATTTTTAAATTGATTTCTTCTAGCATATACTTGTACCACATGCTAGCTTCTTTCTACGTTGTTAAGACACTTCATGGGTTACCATTACAGTTATATCAAATCCTGAATTTGAAGAGTAAGTTCATTTAACCCTTATATCATGAACTTGGTACAAGCATATATGGGAATTCTATAGAATGATGAGTATTCTCATTCTGACTCATTCATTTGTCAGCAGGGATTACTAAAGTATTATAATAGTGTTAAAATGTACATTCTCTAACTACAGGCCTGTCATGGCCGAGCGCGTTAAGGCATGCGCTCGTAATTTGAAGGTCGCGAGTTCGCATCCGAGTCGCGCTAAACATGCTCGCCCTCCCAGCCGTGAAGTCGTTATAATGTGATGGTCAATCCCACTGTAGCCCAAGAGTTAATGGTGGGTGGTGATGACTAGCTGCTTTCCCTCTAGTCTTACACTGCTAAATTAGGGACGGCTAGCACAGATAGCCCTCGAGTAGCTTTGTGCGAAATTGCAAAATAAACAAACTCTAACGGCGTGGAGTAATTAATTCCATAAAATGAAATTGTACTTACAATTTTGCATAGTATAATCGTTTAATAATAAATTTGAATGCAAAACACAAAAATATTATGACATGGGCAATGAAGAATACCTATAAGGATAAAAATAAACAACCTTCAGCTTCTCGAGTGTCACTCAAACCCCACCAGGTGTCTAAGTGATTGGGCTAAGTTCAGTGTCGTAACGTCAATTAATTTTTGCCATTTTTCATGATTAACCTCAGCAGTATGGGATCGAAACGTAATGCATTTTTAAGTGTTATGACATTTGCTGAGAAAATTCAAATCCTAAATGAGTTATAAAGCGGGATGAGTATAGCAACCAAAGGCTGGAAATATGTCTTGAATGAGTCTTCCATATGTACAGCCCCCCAGTGGCTCAGCGGTATGTCTGCGGACTTACACACTAAAATCCGGGTTTCGATACCCGTGGTGGGCAGAGCACAGATAGCCCATTGTGCATCTTTGTGCTTAATTCTAAACAACAACAACAACATCCATATGTACAATTATGTAGAGTGAAAATATAAGTGCTAAGACTACTACCTCTATAAGACTAGGGTTTTCAAGTGCGTTGGAGAAATCCTTTATTGGAAAAAAAGAAGAAATTGTTAAATGTGTGGAACAATAAACAAGTAAGTAAAAAGACTGTGGTTGATAGCGTAGCTTGTATGAATACGTAGTCTCCAATGAGAGTGGAAGTACTGTGGATACCAGTTAGTCTCAGGCAAGTGAAGGCTGACTTGCCAGATTGTAGCAACGTTTCAACCTGTATAACGTGAAGCTGAGCCAGGCAGCAGCATGATTCCGGCCATGATTCGTTGTATTCATTAAGAAAAAAGGCTACACCTCTCAACAGGTGTTTAAAAGACAGGGCTCTTTTATAAGAATACGAGTTTGGTTTGTTTGTCTGATTTTTGAATTTCGCGTAAATCTACACAAGAGCTATCTGCGCTTGCCATCCCCAACTTAGCAGTGTATGACTAGAGTGAAGGCATCTAGTCATCATTCTCCACCGTCAACTCTTGGGCTACTTTGTTACCAATGAATAGTGCGATTGACAATCACATTATAATGCCCCAAGGCGGAAAAGGCGAGGGTGTTTGGTGTAACGGGGATTCGAACCCGCTACCTTCAGATTACGAATAAAGTGCCCCTAACTACTTGGCCATGCCGGGCCGAAGAAGATGAAGAAAATGGACATTAAGATGCAGTAGGTAGCATCCGGGTTTAAATCCTTCAAGGATAGACTCACTTTGCTTTTTTGCGGGAAAACACTGTGTGACTTTAAATGCAAGCCTATGTTAGTGCATCGTTCCGCAAACCCATTTGCTTTTGCCTCTTGTTTGGTGTTCAGATCACAAGACTTGGATAACTATGATGTTACTCAAATAATTTTGTGCATAAGATTAAACAATATCTGGCGAAGAAGAACCTCGACTTTAAGGTTTTTCTCATTTTAGATAAGGCTTTTCTACATAACTGTGACAAACTGCAATTCAGTCATCCTTAAACTAATGGACCAAGAAGTAATAAAGATATTTAAGTCTTACTATACAATGAATGTCTACAACAAGCTATGCACTCCGATGTTTTTGAAAACTTAATCTAATGTTGGAAAGTTTATAACATTAAGGACTGTATCGATATCCCAAAAATGTCATGGGACGAGATAGAACCATATACCATAAATGAATGCTAGCATCATCTCTGGCCTGAAGTCGTGAACAGGTGTGGTTGTAGTAATGTATGTAGACAAGATCTTGTAATGGAAAGAAACATTAACTGTAAAAGAGGGTTTAGTGATGTTCCAGCATCCTACAGAGAAACCTTGAGAGACTTGAAAAGGAAAGCCAAACAATAGAAATTACTGACTTTATGAAACCCAAGTCAGTTGATGTAACGTCTTTTGAATCCATGTCATCGACGTCTACATCTGATTCATTAGAGTCTGAGACCGAGTTATCCAAATCTATTATCATCACAAGTCTTGCCCTCAGCAACAAATAATATTCATCATTCATAAGTGAATTTTAAAATGAAATTAAGTTCTGTATTATTTCATTTTACATATTTTTCATTTACAGGTTCAGGATATCACATGTAAATGTTTTTACGTTTATGATTTCACATTTTTAGTTCCTATACAGGTAGGGCTTTTAATTTTTATATGAGAACTTCCTATAGAAGCGGAGACTTAAAACTGCTGTGTTCTTGTACCACTGTTAGTCCTGTAAGGTATTGAGTTCCTCCAACGCGGAGGATACGTTCCTCAAGAAAGCCGTATTGGAGGAGGGTCCACTGTCATTCAGGAAATCATAGCTTCAGAAAAGGAATAATAAAGTTTTATTTAAACAATGTTTCACTCACTAATGCAATTATAATGAAAGACATAAAGCATACTTTTGTGGACCTCACAAAGATCACATCTGTTTTTTATCAAATTTCATGTGATACGTCAAAAGCTTTATGTATTCATAATTATCGATATAAATTATATACTTATAATAAATGAGGCATTAGGTTTTTTCATATCTGGAAAGGTGTTGTTATATATTCTATCCATTTACAATACAACTCCCACATCACGCACAAAATATATATATATATTTTTCTTTTCATAACGCGAGTATTTTTTAAACTTTTCAGATACTTTTAAACAAAAGATTTGTGTGATCCACCCTGGAAATGATGTTCAGCGCCCTCTCTTTGTTTGTTCACTTGTTTGAACTTCTATGTGATTTCTTAGACAATAGCTTGATAATGGGAGTTTGGGCGTCAAATAACGAAAATGTAAAACTACACAATAGGCTATCAGTGCTCTGCACATCACGAGTATTAAAACCCGGATTTTAGTAATGTGAGTCCGCAGTTTTACTGCTATGCCACTGGGGGATATTTATGAAAATGACAAACATGAAAACGCACAATGATTAAACTTACTAACAGACAACACAAAATGTTAAGTAATGTGTTGACCGCACATCATTTGATTTGATTTTGTAAGATGTGTTACCAAAATATGATTTTTAGATAGCACAAATGAGCTATCTATGATATGTCCACCGCGGATAATCGAACTCCAAATTTAGGATTATAAGTAAGTAAACTTCGCGCTGATCCACCGAGAGTAATGTGGACTTAATTTCGATCTTTTTGGGTTTGTTGTTAAAACCAATGCTACATAATGGGCTATGTGCTTTGTTCATCGTCGGTATCGAAACAGAATTTTAGTGTTATAGGCTCTTTGTTTAATAACCAAGGAGCTTTAATTTAGCGGTTAGTTACTAAATCTCAAATCTTTAAACAAGAGATTAAATATGAACGTCACATTTTTAGTAAGCTTACCATTTTTTTTCAACTGATAGTGAGAACAGCAATTGATAGAACTCGATAAGGGGCCCGGCACGGCCTAGCGCGTTAAGGCGTGCGCTTCGTAATCTGAGGGTTCGCGGGTTCGCGCCCGAGTCGCGCCAAACATGCTCGCCCTCCCAGCCGTGGGGGCGTTATAATGTTACAGTCAATCCCACTATTCGTTGGTAAAATAGTAGCCCAAGAGGTAGTGGTGGGTGGTGATGACTAGCTGCCTTCCCTCTAGTCTTAAACTGCTAAATTAGGGACGGCTTGCACAAATAGCCCTCGAGTAGCTTTGTGCGAAATTCCAAAAAACAAACAAGAACTCGATAAGACGTGTATCGATATGCAAAAACTAATTTATCTGAAAGAAGGGTAGATTTCAAATAATTTAGTTACGTTTATTGTGTTATGCACTTCATATTAAACGATCAGCGTAATTATAAATTATTTTTAAATAATGTTTTTGAAAACAGTATTTAGGAGTACATTGAAAGTGCACAAGATGAAATTAAATGTCAGCTAAAGCCATCCAATATTTCAAACTATATGTTAGAGTTTCAGAATATCTTAAACTTTCAAGATGAGTGATACAATCATTAATACAACTTCCGATCAATATCTATATTTCTATTGGTGAAGAATTCTTGATACCAATAATATCAGACCAGCTTTGAATATTTCACGTAATTTCTCCCACACTGACTTGATATCATTTAAAACCATGTTTAGGTTATGTGGAAAACCCAACATTATGTTCGTATTTACACCTAAAGAAACGGAAGCCTAACACAACATCATTTTACTTTCACACATTTTGTTACGGCTAAGCCAAAAAGTAAATACAGGACAAACAATAAAATGAACGCAAACTATAATAAAATGGTTACATTGGTTATTGGGTATGTCTAGATAATCTCCTGTCTTGAACTGATAGGTTGCATGAAAAATTAACTCATTGAGCAAAAATCGGAAAGCTGTTTTTTATTTCTTCGAATACTAAATTATGTTTCAAAATGTTATCGTTCTTATACCGATCAATCTTATGTACTTAATATATACTAAAATTTTCATATTATTCCTACTGCTGCTAAAGTTTTCTTCCACTAATTTTAATTCATTAATTTTTAATATTAGCTTTAAAATAAACTCAATTTTCTCTAGGGCCTGGCATGGCCGAGCGCGTTAAGGCGTGCGCTCGTAATCCGAGGGTCGCGGGTTCGCGCCCGCGTCGCGCTAAACATGCTCGCCCTCCCAGCCGTGGGGGTGTATAATGTTACGGTCAATCCCACTTTTCGTTGGTAAAAGAGTAGCCCAAGAGTTGGCGGTGGGTGGTGATGACTAGCTGCCTTCCCTCTAGTCTTACACTGCTAAATTAGGGACGGCTAGCACAGATAGCCCTCGAGTAGCTTTGTGCGAAAATTCCAAAAAACAAACAATTTTCTCTATGGTTTATTACACTTCAACGCGAATCTATTTTTACATCGTTGTAAAAACATCTTTTCAAGAAACGTTTTGTCTACTCCACCTAAGAATGGGTATTTAATACCATATGTACGTTTAAACTTTCCTGTGGTATCTTAAACAACAGATGTCCTTGTTAATGGACTACTGGATGTAATATTATGAAAATTAAAATGGAGAAGGACGCAAAACAGTTGGACGTCAAACTCGTAATCTGAGGATTGCGGGCTCGAATCCCCCTCGCACTAAAAATGCTCGTTTTTTTAGCCGTGGAGACGTTATAATGGTACGGTCAATCCCACTATTCGTTGGTAAAAAAGTAGCGTGAGAGTTGGCGGTGGGTGGTGATGTCTAGCTTCCTCACACTGACTATTCTCACACTGCAAAATTAGGGACGACTAGCGCAGATAGTCCTCGTATAGCTTTGTGCGAAATTCAAAAGCAAACAAAAATACTTTATTTTCATTATATTTTAATGACCGAATCAGTAAAACTTGGAGTTCAGTGATTAACTCTTTTGTATTAGGTTGCTGCGTTATATAAATCTGCTTAACAGCAACTTTCAACCCAGTCCCGGTTTCTATGTGCTTTATTTACAGCTGCTGAGTCACTGAAACATTAAAAGAAATATCATTAAAATCTGTAATATATTGGCACGTAAAGACGTCACCAGGTTCTGGTGATAAAAGTATTGTGCTTTAAAAAACAAATGAACAATGAATTATCACCTATTTAAAGTATTTGTAAGGTGATAAAACTGAATGCTTATCTTATATACAGGAAATACAACATCATACGTTATTAAATATCTCATTATATGAAGACTACTATAAAGTATCAATAAAAAAATTAACAGAAGGTTTTATTGACACATGTAAGCACTGCTTTTTAAAATAACATCAGTAACTTTTTGAAAGAGCTTTCAGCTGTTACAATCGAAATGTACCAGTAATGTGATGCGTTTAAAATCTTTTCAGCTAAGCATTCATGAGTGAAATACTCCATTGGGGTGAATGTATGCTTTTAATAACAATAATATAAATGTCACTATTGATTATTCTGTTATATAAATTTTGTAAATTTGTGTATGATCAAATGTACTTTAAAATTTCACAACACAATGATGTCTTTCTACACCGTTATTTTATTTTTCATAATTTGCAAATTACCATCTTTTAATCAAACTGTGCAATTATTTAGTTTTAAAATTTTAACTTTTTGAACTATGCAACTATTTTTGCTGGGACTAAAATAGTTATTTCTTAACACAAACTTTTATTGATGTAAAATGAAGTAGCTATATTCGTGTGAAATGGATCAAACTGCCCACTTGTAACTCTTTTTATTCCTTGGTAGGTCAGAAATTGGAAGATATTGCTAATATTGAACATTTCTTTATTTCTTTATTTAAGTCACATTATCAATACATAAAGAATATCATTCCACAGACTGGTGAACCAGCACATACATTTTTTTCTCTACGTTACACATAGTGTAGTAATGTTGTGAAAGTTATGATTTTCTGTAAAAAAAATGTATTTCCGTGCCATACTTACCTCCTTCCATACAAATAGCTATTGTTATCCATTGTTGCCCTTTATATACAAAACATTTTTTCACGCATAACAAAAGTTTTCTTCCTCCCCTCCAACAGAAATGGCTCTGGTGGTTAGGGGGCCCGACTTGTAATCTAAGGTTTGCAGGTTCAAATCCCAATCACACCGAAGATGCTCACCCTTTCAATTATGGGGGCGTTATTATATGATTCCAACTATTCATTGGTAAAAGAGTAGCCAAAGAGTTAGCAGTGAGTGGTGATGACTAGCTGCCTCCCCTCTGGTATCACACTGCTAAATTATGGGTGGCTAGCTTTGTGCAAAATTTAAAAAAAAAAACATTCCGGTGTGTGTCCTTAAATTATCAAGAAGTAATCCTCAACCAGTGAGAGTGCCACATACTCTGGTGACCCATTCGATTTTTTCTATTCAGTTCAACCAGACAGTCACTTGGAATTTTGGCAGAAATTGGAAGCATCGGTTTTCAATAAGAAGGAAACGTGGAACGTGTAGGTGTATATCGGAAATAGATATTTAGGACATGAACATTATACCTGCATTCACATAAATAACTATAATCCCACATTCAAGAGGTAAAGGGATTGGTGCAAGGAAGTAATAAAAGCATTCTTTGAAAGTATGCAAAGGACACACTTGGACTCAAAAGAATAAGGTTCAAAGAACTGATGTGAGAGACCACACCACGTCTCAACAAGTTATAGTCTTTCTCCATCCCAGAAAGGTATGGTACACATGGATGAAAAACAGAGTGTGTGAGAAAAATATGGATCTGCTCCCAAGAGTAAAGTAGTTAGGGCACGATAGGGCACATTCAGCAAGGCAACTACATCCCGTGATACTGGGAACTGAAATCCATGCAGGAATAGGATGAGGAGCATACTGTCTTCCACTCAAGTTCAGAAAGTGTAATGACATTAAGAGGAAGAAGAAAAGAAGGAATTATAACAATCACAAGTGTCTTCACTGTAATCCATGACACAGATGGAATATAATTAAATGAGGAATACAGACAAGGATGATAAGGATGGACAGCCATTCCTTTGCTCATGTAGTACATGGCTGATATGGTCCAGGACAAGAATATTTATGAAAACTTCCATTGTGAAGAAAACTTTCAACATCCCTTCCATAATTGAAGCTATGAAATACAATAAAGATAATAAAAAGTACATTAAACAGTGGTGACAAATAAATTAGGCCGTCAAAGTCTACAGGTTAAGAGGAGAATAAAATAAATATTAAGGGAAAGAAAGGTGAAACAAGGAACAGGTGAAAACCGGTTTGAATGAAGACAGAGAGAGGCAATGGAGGACCATTAGCATCTCAGTCCAGTGGAGCAGCCTGCAACAGAGGACAATGAATCTGGAAGGAACGTATCAATATGAATATATTGGGAAAAATAGAAAGGACTTAATAGAGAGTGGTATGGATAAATGAACTCATTCGATGAATAAGTTGAATGGGATTATTAACATATAGGTATTTGCTGACCCAATCATGACTGAAAGCATTGATAGCCATGGCAAAAGAATGAGGAACCAGAGACCAAAAACGATATCGCTTGCGGTAGAATGATATGTTAAAGGCATCGATGTAAGGAGTACCCCACTGAAGTCAAAGCCACTGAAAAACAAGATTATTGAGAGACCACATCCTTGGATACATTTTGTCTGGATGGGAAAGATAATTTATTACAATATTGAAAGGCCCGGAATACGATACACAATGATATGAATATCTTGTGGATGCATAAAATGCGAAACAAAGCATAAAAGCGAAAGGTTTAGGAATAGGTGCCACGTTGGTGACTTACTAGTGTAACCACTGGGGATTTGCTGGAATGAATCATGACCAGACAATGTCTGGTCAGATGGAGAAAACGATTTGACTTGAAGATACTTAAAGCTGCAGAGTGTTGATACAATAAGTATCTTCAGCTGCAAAACAACACTTTAAAGCCTCCTGCCAATGTGTTGATCCTGGACAACCACCAGAGTAGTTCTTTGACTACAGCAGGAGGAAGGGTAGTAAGATCCTACATAGGATCCTATGCACGAGTCTACTAATTATGAAAAGTTCACATATGGGCCTGAATAAAAGGGAAGCCAAGGAAGACCACATCCTCAAGAGCATAGCAAATTGGAAGTTAAATTTCATTAACCAGCCCACTCGAGCTATCGTCTCCTGGAGCAACTGAAGTTTATGATGGGTAGACTCCTGTTCAGAATAAGTTTATAGTAGCAGGTTATCCATACAATAATGAAAATTCATCCCAAGAGCATGGCGATGATGAGAAAAAGGTCAAAATATTTAACAGAAATATGCAGGGGTCAAACAAAGCCTGAAGGGGAGCTTGTAAGATTGATAACTCATCCATTGATGGCAAAAGGTATGGTCTTGACTGCAAAGATACTGGAATAAGTAAAAAAGTATTCGCGACATCCGTCTTGTTCATTCATATACCTGGAGTAAAAACCTACTTGAGAGTAAGAATTTCATGATAAAACGAGGGAGACTAAGAAGTTGATTGAGGTAAAACAGTTCTATGACAGGCCGCCAGTCTTTATTTTTGTTGGAGAAAACAGCGTGGAATAAGTCTGATATAAGTCATAGGTTCAATGGCCTGTCAGTGATAGGGTCCTGAGGCTGAGGGAAGGAAATAGGTACCTTTGACTGAGGAAGTGAGGAAAGAAACTGTAGTAAAGATCCATCTGATAGAATCCAAAAATTTCGCACATCTGTGACAAAAGATCATCACAGGGGAACAAATTCTCACAATCAAGCTTCCACCAAATCACATTTCAGTGAGTAGTCACCAATACTCTTAACGTTGTGCCAATCAACATGAAATAAAATGATGAAATACAGAACCTCTGGAAGAAAGAACACGTAAGCATTGATGAGGACTAAAACAGGAAATGGGAACAGGGGCTTTGCCATGGTTTTACTACAACAAATAATTTACAAAGGTATAAATGGTAAATAATTCCTTACGTGTTTTCAAAGTGTCAGGAACATGGTTAATACATACGACTAAAGAGAGGGGCAAGATGTAATTTTCTGAAATAAATTGATGGCAAACTACTCTGGGATAAGGCCACAGTGAAACCCAGAAGATCCCAACAACAGAGAAACCACGTTTGTAAGTTAAAAATCAAGGATGACACATGAAACCGCCACTTAATTAACCCTCAAGATTTTGGTGCATACATAGCCTGGGAACGATGATGTATTATAGATAAATACCGTCAGAATGTAGTAAAGTTAATACGAGTGTGTAAAAACCTGCTGTGATGTAAACACTGCAGAAAATCAGGGAGTGTCCAAAATTGAAAAAAGCAATGTGATTGGTAACCCGTGAAAGAAAAGACATGCTGCTATCTCAACCAATTGGGAAGTAAAATGCTCTACTAAAAATATCATATATCCAGAGAGGATAGGAAGAGTAAATAATAATGATAAGGATGACAGGGATCATAAGAAATACAGGAAACATATTAAACACCACAAACCTGAGAAATCATGTCTCAATATGTCATTAAGAGCCAGCTGATTCCATAGACGGGGCATAAGAATGTACAGCAAAATTGAATGTTAGAAAAATGCAATCAAAATCTTCGTTAAACGAACAGGTTTGACATGTTCTTGGAGAAGCGAGGTATAGCTCAGGAGAAGGTGGAGGTAGTTAGCTCATATAGTACCTATCTCTTGGCAAATAATCGTAGATAAATCCAACGACAGGTGACATTACCAGTTTCGAATGAAAAAGTGTTTTGTAAGAGGTGCGATACTGAAATTGGTAACATTAACCTCGACATTCGTGGTAAACAGTGAATCGAACAAATTGTTTCATAGAAGAATACAAACGTGCGAAAAATGAACAAACAGGAAAACAATAAAGATTGGACAGTGGATTAACAATAATAAAAGCGATTAATAAAAAATACCATTTCAATACTATAACTATTTAAATTATAATCAGAAAGCACACCAAAGAATAAAATTAACCGTCTAAACAAGAACTCTGCCAAAAACAAAATGATAGTCCAGTAGAATTGAATGGAGGTACTCGTAAGTCTGAAAAGAATATGTGGCACTATTATTTGTGGAGGGTTTTTGTCTGGTATTTGCATGAAAAACTCATTGAAATGAATTATTTCCAATTGAGGGGCGGTAGGACACTTATGATATGCGAAAAAAACTTTTTGCTTATGGAGAGTAGCACTGAATGAGTATAGCAATTTAAGGGGCCCGGCTTGGCCAAGTGTGATAAGGCGTTCGATTCGTAATCCGATGGTCGCGGGATCGAATCCCGGTCGCACCAAACGTGCTCGCCCTTTTAGCCGTGGATGCGTTATAAGTGACGGTCAAACACACTATTCGTTAGTAAAAGAGTAGCCCAAGAGTTGGCAATCGGTGGCAATGACTAGTTGTCTTTCTTTTAGTCATACACTGCAAAATTAGGGAGGGCAAGTGCAGATAGCCCTCGAGTAACTTTGCGCAAAGTTAAAAAAAGCTTTTTAATTGGAAAGAGATAAAAAAATTCATTGCAATGAATAGAATATGTACTAATGATGCATCATGCCGATAAAATAAATAAACTGGTAGTTTTCAGTGTGAGCTAGTAATTTTTTCATTTCTAGTAACGTGATTACAACTCTGCTATTTTTTTCTTCTACTCAAGGAGGAAGTGAAGTACTGTCAAAGTTGGATTTGTTTGTTTGTTTTGGAATTTCGCACAAAGCTACTCGAAGGCTATCTGTGCTAGCCGTCCCTAATTTAGCAAGAGGGAAGGCAGCTTGTCATCACCACCCACCGCCAACTCTTGGGTTACTCTTTTACCAACGAATAGTGGGATTGACCGTGACGTTATAACGCCCCAGGGCTAAAACGGCGAGCATGTTTGACGCAACCGGGATGCGAACCCGCGACCCTCAGATTACGAGTCGCACACCTTAACACGCTTGGCCATGCCGGGCCCAAAACTTACAGAGTTGTTGTTTTTGAACTAAGCACAAAGTTACAAAATGAGTTATCTGTGCTGTACCCACCACGGGTATCGAAACCCAGCTTTTAGAGGTGGAAGTCCGTAGATATACCGTTGAGCCACTGGGGTACATTTTGTAGGAAGCGCCCATTGAAACAATACTTTTTTAAATTTTTCATCTGTTATTTTCTTTTCCTTTGACAAAATATCATAATATAACAATTAGCATGTCATGCAAATATGCTTTTGTCAACAAATATTACTTGTAATGATTTCTATAAAAAACATTTGACATTGCACTATTAAATTTATGAACAAAGTTTAATCTACTTAAACAAAAGATCAGTGTTTCACAGGAGAAAATATTCACTATGAAAAACGCTCTTTAATCAGAAACGTATGCACATTTACAGTTATTTAACATATTTCATCGTGTTTAACAAGTGTAAGAATTTGTTGTTATTTTCTACCATTTATTACATGTTGTACAAGTAATTATTATTTAGCATTTTCAATCTCTTATATATCTTTCCACAGCAGACTTTTAGTAAAAATTAGGTATGTTTTCTATACAAATTGTCATAAATAAATACTTTTTGTTGTTTTAACAGGAGACAAGAGAAGTTCCCACCACTAACTATGGATATAACTTACATTATTGAACGTAACACAAACGAGATGATACTGTCAACAAATTTAATGTCCGAAATGTTCAACTTTGTTATAACTGCTGTATATATTTTGAATTATTGCTGATATTTTGAATTAGTTGGTTTTAGAGTTATTTTGTTCCAATTCTTCCTCATCACTACAAGTCATTCTCTTCCTCAGCCTACGATAAGGTGCTAAATGTCCGTCAAGTACCATCTTTACTACGATTATTTTAAAATTATGTTTATGTTTAACTAACGGATGTTTATATAGTACCTAGCAGGTTCTTGTTGAAACAATTCAACTGTTGCGCAGTTGACAAAAATGTTTTGGTTTTTTAGCAATGGGTGTATGCAGCACAATTTTGAGCGCCCAAGTTCGCTAAGTAGTTGTGTAGATTTTTCAGCTCGATTTCACTGTTTCTTGTCATTTTACTGAGCGCAAGAAGAGATCTCTATCGATGTGAGAATTTTTTGACAGTTGTCGTTTCTACACGAAGTTTCAAATATTTCAGTGCAATTTATTCGACATGATATAATAAAATAATGCACAAATAGAATACCAACATGAAAAAAATAATATCTTTAAACTGTTACTTTCATTTGGTCGACCAATTACCGTAAAGTCCGTCGTATAAGATCCCTTTTCAATAACCAAAATTTAGCCTTAAACTTGAGGGGGTTTTATACGCCGAAGAAGAAAATCATAACTCAATAAAACAATCTAAATTAAATTAAAATGTAGCATAAAATTATTTAATTTGTTTAAAAAAGGGTATTGTGTAAAAGTATATATTTTTATTAGGAATTTGGCGCTATTCAACAGTTATAGATGAAGAGCTCGTAAATGAATTAAATGAATTAGACTCAGAGGAAGATGATTTTGCTGGACTTGATGAATGAAATTTTTAATTTTAAATTTTTGTTGTTTTGACGAATATATTTTGGTACCAAGCTGGTCTTTTTATTACTTTTAATGTATTTTATTATATTTATACGCAAAATATTTTTCTTTCGAATAAACAACTACCAATAGATTTTTTCATCTTCAAGTACATATATTTTAAATGAGGGGTCTTATACGGCAAAGATATGCTAAATCCTAGTTTTTACTTTATAATTTAAGGGAGGGTCTTATACGCCGGGCTTTACGGTATGTCCTCTTTTTCTATTGTTATTTATTTATTTATTTATTTCATAAAATTTTCTCATAATACGAAACATTTGTAATAAGATATATTTTTTTTCGGATTGACTGCCTCCCAGTGAAACAGGATAACAAAATAACAAGTTTTCTTCATCAAGTACGTAGTTTTTTCATAATCTCAAATATTTAAAACATTTAATTATAAAAGGCTGCGCAACCGTAACAACGCGACATGGGCCAAAGATTGGTTGATTTCAACTGTGCACATCTCTAACAGCTCGAGCGTCACGAATTAACAAACATAACGATCTTTTGCGGCTTTTGCAACACTTTGTGACCCTCCAGTAGTCCTCACATAATTAACCTCGTTTACTCACAATAACAATATTGTTTTCCAGCACTGCATTAGCAGGTCTGGTTACTTATAGAAAGAAGTTGAACTCAATGAACCCAAAGATTTTTGCTTTAATTATATTATCTATTTCTGTCAAACAACTGTTGTTAGTTTCTTCATACACCCTCAAGTCCTTCCTCTATATCATAAATCTAATTGTTCAACATTTACTTGTCTGATTTAATGGTTCCTCTGCAGCCTGGGTAATGAGATGTTTTTGGATTCCATCCCTAAAGCTGTTGTCACTTTAAGATCTATTTATAAAGTGTCTTTTTAGCTTGATTGTACGTAAGAATTCTCATATTAAAAATGATATAAATATATATATATATTTGAATATATATATGAATTTTGCATCTCATGTGCTTCACCACAATGCTTCCAATCTCTGTACCATTCTTGTATTTTAGTTCAAAACATGGCTCGGCATGTTAGGGCGTTTAACTCGCAATTTGAAGGTTGCGGGTTCGAATCCCTGTTTACCGAACATGCTCACCCTTTCAGTCGTTGAGGTGATATAATGTGATGGTCAATTCCACTATTCACTGTTAAAAAAGTAGCCCAAAAGTTATTTGTTTGTTTTTTGGAATTTCGCATAAAGCTACTCGAGAGCTATTTATGCTAGCCGTCCCTAATTTAGCAGTGTAAGACTAGAAGGAAGGCAGCTAGTCATCACCACCCACTGCTAACTCTTGGGCTACTCGTGGGAGGGTGAGCATGTTTGGCGCGATGCGGGCTCGAACCCGCGCCCTTCGGATTACGAGTCGCACGCCTTACGCGCTACGCCCTGCCAGACACCCAAGAGTGGACGGTGGAGGGTGATAACTAGCTTCCTTCTCTCTAGTCTTTCACTGCTACATGGCCTGGCATGGCCAAGCGCGTAAGGCGTGCGACTCGTAATCCGAGGGTCGCGGGTTCGCGTCGCGCTAAACATGCTCGCCCTCCCAGCCGTGGGTGCGTATAATGTGACGGTCAATCCCACTATTTGTTGGTAAAAGAGTAGCCCAAGAGTTGGCGGTGAGTGGTGATGACTAGCTGCCTTCCCTCTAGTCTTACACTGCTAAATTAGGGACGGCTTTCACAGATAGCCCTCGAGTAGCTTTGTACGAAATTCAAAAACAAACAAAACAAATCCACTGCTACATTAGGAACAGCTAGCAAAGATAGCCCACTTGTTACTCTGCGCGAATTTCACAACAAACCAAACAGTTCTACATTACAGTTTTAACAATAATATATTTTTCCACTTTCAGGAAAAATCTTCTGTGTAGCAGTTCTACATTTCAATTCCAACATTATTATCCCTTTACGGCCTCAATAGGAATATTTTCTCTCAGTTCTATATCACAATTCTAACAATATTATATTCTTTTCCAGCTTCAGTATGAATTTTATTTTTCAGTTTTACATCGAAATCAATTTACAGAACAAACATTATTTTCTTCTTCCAATCTAAATGCCCCCCAGTGGCTAAGCGGTATGTCTGCGGACTTACAACGCTAAAAACCGGGTTTCGATACCCGTGGTGTAGCTTTGTGCTTAATTCAAAACAACAACAACCAGTCTAAATATACTATTTCAGTTTATAAACATATTTCTACACCGATAACTTGGATTCGTAGAGAAAGCGGACTGTATAAATATTTGATTGATGGTTAATTGTGGATTTAGACCTTTGATAGGAATGAGTTCTTTGATCCAATGCTATCTTAGCGTGTTTGTTGCCACAAAATATCTAAAATCAGTATCAAATGGGCTATCATTAAAAGTGGTGTTCGAATCATTTTATTTTGTCCCCCCTCTACCCCAGTGGCTCATCAAGAAGTTAGTAGACTAACAATGCTAAAAATCGAATTTCAATATCGATTTGCAGTGCACGATAAACAACCGACCGATGAGCCAATTGAATCATTTTGTAAATACGAAGTTGCCGTTGTGACTTCTTTTTTGTCTTTCTGTAGCTAGGTTGTCGTGTGGTTTTTGCTGCATTTTTACAATTCTATTCTGATCAAAGAGTAGGTCAGTGTAAGCACCATATCGTAAAGAATTTTGCATTTTTACATAACATGTAGGATTTTCTAATACTCAAACCAGTGTGGTAAAACAATGAGGAATAATATTCTACATTTGTCCTCCACGTTTCATCAGAATTCGATCACCTTGGACTGAGTTATAAAGCAAAAATAGTATAAAAAATCTATCCACAATGTTAATGGATATGGCTGTAACCTTGACCCTTCAAAATCCAATCACTTCGAAGTTAGATCATAGTCCAAAAGTATACCAGTTTTCGTCCATATCCATTCAGCCGATCATGACAAATCCTGCTGACAAACACACACACACACACATAAATAAACACACTGGGATAAAAACATAACCTTCATCATCTTATATGGCACATGTAATGATTGGTTTAAACCCCAGGAAGTTACTTTCTATTTTTTTTCGAGCAAATGGAATTCTGTAATGTTTCTTGTGTGCAGGAAAAAAAATTGTTCACTGCCTTCACTGAGGATTTCAATGAACTCTCAGTACAGGATAAATGTCAGCTCTGTCCACAAATTTAGCTGCTGTTTCATCAGTCTCTTTTACATAGAAACAGTTATGAATACACCCGACACACAACACCCAGATATTTTCAGTGTTTAAATTTGAAAGCTTAGATGACTTTAACAGGCTGAGTGCACGTAGTCAGACGTATTAGTTTTCATAATCCAGTCGAAGTTGAAGAACTGGTACAAAAACTCTGAAACTGGACACACATGAGTTCTATATGACCATCTTTATTTGGTTAAAAATATTTAATGTGGGTAGATATTGTTTTATACTTGATGAAAAACTACTTATTTCTTAAATTGTTTAGTATCGTTTACCAGATATATTCGTGTTATTGTTTGTTTGGGGAAATTTCCACGCTAGCCGTGTCTAATTTAATAGTTTAAAACTAAAGAGAAGACAGCTAGGTTTCACCACCAATCGCCAACTCTTGGGCTAGTCTTTTACCAAAGAATATTGGGACTAATCGTCACATTATAACGCCACCACAGCTCAAAGGACGAACATGTTTGATGTGATGGGGATTCGAATCCATTTCCCTCACATTACGAATTGAACGCTCTAACTATCATGTTATGTCGGGCCATTAGGCCTAGAATCTAGATCTAATTGTTTAACGGGGCAACGCTTGATTTGTAACCTTACGACACATTTACATTTATATTTTATAGATCATATACCAATAAATATATTTTATTGCATGATTCTGGCCAAATAATCACATTTTTCATGAAACAAGCTAGGGCCCGGCATGGCCAAGCGTGTTAAGGCGTGGGACTAGTAATCTGAGGGTCGCGGGTTCGCATTCCCTTCACGCCAAACATGCTCGCCGTTTCAGGCGTGGGGGCGTTATAATGTGACGGTCTATCCAACTATTCGTTGGTAAAAGAGTAGCCCAAAAGTTGGCGGTGGGTGGTGATGACTGGCTGCCTTCCCTCTAGATTTACACTGCTAAATTAGAGACGGCTAGCACAGATAGCCCTCAAGTAGCTTTGTGAGAAATTCAAAAGCAAATAAACATACACTGAAACAGGCACCACCTACAGGCTGCTACATATACTTACAGTTTCGGAAATATAATGTGTTGATGATAAATATGTAATTAATGTGTTAAAATGAGGCAACACTCATAGTTTACAACCAAAGTTTATTTTCATATCAGTTAACTACTGATCATGATTTACACTAAAATGGTAAAACAAGGACAAACACGGTTATTAAATTTCAAGTTGTTCACAAATTATCAAAAGTTTATATATTAATGTTATATTTCAGTACTAGCCTAAATATATATAATAATAACTGTGGGCTATTGTTTCAGGTAGGATTGTTTCATCTGTATCAAAAATTATTCCTGTTCTCGAACCTCTTGTGGTTCTAGTATTAATATTCATTATGTCCTCCGATGACACAGCAGTATATCTTTAGGTTTAAATTTCTAAAATCAGGGGATAAATTTCCCTCAGTAGAGACAATAGATAACCAAATATTCATGACAATTTCATTCTCCGAAAGAAAATACTTGTATTACATTCGTGAATGTTTGTAACTACGTCAGTCATATTGACTGTCCGACAGCCCTTTATATGGGTTTTTGGTCAACTAGAAGGCCAGGACTTGACTGCACATTGCACGTGTGTACATACTTGTGCAAATTACTTGAAACAAGACGGAAAATTACGATTTTTGTCAATTTTTCGCGTTTTATTTCTCAGAATCCAAAAATTACTCACAAATTAATACATGATATGATTGCCTTTAGTTTTCAGCAGGTCATTAATCTGCTTTGGTATCGAGTCCACGAGTTGAATACAATCTTTACTAATTTTTGGATCGCGGTACCACACCTCAATTATGGCCTCAATTAGCTTATCTTGCGTATTACAATCTTTTGCCCAAAGTCTTTCTTTAGAAATCGCCCAAAGAGTTTCAATAGGATTTAAGTCTGAAGAGTTTTCAGACCAGTCCAGCACCTTTATTCGCGTTGCCGTCATAAATTTCTTAACAAGTTTAGATGTGTGGTACGGAGCCAGATCTTGCTGAAAATTGTCAGATCCATCTGGAAATCTCTTTTTCAATTCTGGAACGACTATTTTCTGCAAAACTTCGATGTACTGTGGTTCTTGCATTATACCTTCTACGATATGTAAGGCTCCGACGCCATAGTAGCTGAAAAAGCCCCAAAACATCTTCTTCAAGGGATGTTTTACGAACTGATTGATCTGAGATTCTCGAAGTTTCTCACCTGGAAATCTGCGAACATGCAGACTTCTTTGAACCTGTACTAAAAATGCGTCTCGTCACTGAATAACACCTTTCTCCACTGTTCTTGTGTACAATTCTTGTGTTTCAGACACCATTGATACCGTTGTTTTGTCATTAAGTTGATAAGAAGTTGTTTTTTGACTGGTCTTCTTGCCCGTTGACCGACATCAAGAAGCCTACGACGAACTGTTGAAGAGCTGACTTTTATTCCTTTGACCTCCAAATCACTTTTTATGGCGCTACTTCTTTTCCGTTGATCTTTCACACACTCCCTAACCACGTATGCGTCGTCTCTTGGCGTTGTTTTCCTTTTTCGGCCACATTTTTCTTTACGTTTCGGGCTGATAGATCCGAAACTCATCTTGGCCTTGATTCCACCGCTGACGGTCGATAGGTTAACACCAACAACGTCCGCGATTTCCATATAAGTCATGTCGGTGTGCTCGTGCAGTGTCACAATCTTTGTACGCTTTCTAGGAGTCACGTCTATTGTGTATGGCGGTTGAAAGACGACTGGTTAACAGTAAATCAAAAACCCTCATTTTTGAAGAAAGTCTGACGCAATTTCGAATGGCGCAATATTCCTCAAAATTTCGTCATATATCCCAAAAATAGATTGGCCATACTGCAAAACATAACTAATTACGCCGTCTGTGTGAAAAAAAAAAAAGATTATTAAAGGAAATCAGCGGGTCCAGCGAGCCTACACCGGCCGCCATGCTGAAAATATTGTAAAATAACCATTTGTTTCGATTAATTTGCACAAGGGGGTAACAGGAATATGATTGTGTTACGTGCAGCAGCCACGTTATTCTAAAAGGTCATTCTTGTACCTTGTTTAACCAAGTGCAACAAAACCAGTTGGCATAATTACATGATTCAGTCCTAAGCATTTACTACTTTTAGAACCTCACGTGAAAGACTAGTTTCCACGAGACTAGATAATTACTCACTTCATCACCAAATATGAGCAGTTTAAACATTTAACTAAGTGTCATTAATGTGTTGCTATTGGTGAAAATAGCACGAAGACCTTTATTAACAAAAATAAATATTTCATTTTTGTGTGTTTTTATAACTAGTATAAAATTTTCACTCTCGCCGTGGAACTCTGAGATCCTGTCATGATTCACAAAGACCTTAACGCACCAATCAAGTGACTCCTTCATCTTAATTACTTCTACAGCTACCTTGCAACTCAATGCGCCGATTCCTTAATTGATTTGATTGTTGCGAGTTCCCAAACTTAATACAGTTTAACTCGTTTAATTAATGTAACGAATGGTGCAAGGAATCAACGGTCTGATTTGAAAAGAACTGTAGTTCTATTGTATCATCAGCATTGAAACTATAATAATTCTATGCATTTAGCATCGAAAAGTAATCATATACTTTAAACATCAACAAATATGGGGAAAAATTATTAATAGCGTCATTGTGTGCATCAAAAAAAGTTACTGCACAGTGGTATGTCTGCAGAATTTACAACGCAAAAAACAGGTTTCGATACATGTAATGGTCAGTGCACGTTGTGTAGTTTTGCGCTTAACTACAAAGTTTCTCGACAATAGTCAATTACTAACTCAATGTATTTATGAATACAAATATATTTAATGTATCATTATTTTATGCCAATTACAACTGCGACGTTCATTCAAGTTTTATTTGACTTTGTTTCGTATGAGTGTTGAAACCTGGATTCCATCATTTTAATTCCACAGACATAACACAGGATTACTAGGGGATTTGACTTTGTCCACTTAAATTATTGTTGTAATGCATTGTTTTATTATTAGAAATAGATTTGAAGATAGCGTTATGGTTTTGTTTACCTTTAATTTTTCTGTCGTTTGGTTCTCATTTTCTAGGTAGAAAACGTTATTGTTAATTGAAACAACGGAAAGGGTTGGAAGGATCAAGTGATTTTTTTTGTAAGTATATACAAAAGTGAGTGGTTAGAATGGTCAAGTTATGTTGTACAAGTTAAGAATGGTCCAACAATTGACTTTGCTACATTGTTCTCCACAATTTTCTTAAAAGCTTCAATTTCCATTATAAATTCATTAATTGAACAATTGTGTTATTCTTTCATAGTGTCAGAAGAATGAAACTTTAACTCCAAAAGCATAAAGGATATATTAAGTTTCGGTATTAGAAATAATTATATGTTTTTCAACAACCAGGAATTCAAACAAGTAATAGGAGTTTCATTGGACTCTAACTATTCTACTTGTATTGCAAATTTATATTGTTATTTTTATGAGAAAATGTTTATTGAACATTACCTAAATCCTGGCATTTTTGTTTAATTTACAGATGTGATTTAATTAATGTAAAAAATCCTGAGATAAATGATGTTATTAACACTATTTGTACAGTAGAATTAGAAATTGAAAATACGTCAGTATATTACGAGGCACATTATTTAGATTTAGAAATCAAAATAATTGATACTTATATTAATCTAAAATATTTTAATTAAAAATTATTTTGCTTTTGATTTGTTTGTTTGTTTTTTGGAATTTCGCACAAAGCTACTCGAGGGCTATCTGTGCTAGCCGTCCCTAATTTAGCAGTGTAAGACTAGAGGGAAGGTAGCTAGTCATCACCACCCACCGCCAACTCTTGGGCTACTCTTTTATCAACGAATAGTGGGATTGACCGTCACATTATACACCCCCACGGCTGGGAGGGCGAGCATGTTTTAGCGCGACTCGGGCGCGAACCCGCGACCCTCGGATTACGAGTGCACGCCTTAACGCGCTCGGCCATGCCAGCTTTTTCTTTTGAAATATATAGTTTACCTTTTTCAATGGTCGTGTATCCTGTTCTTCTGTTATAATCTTTACTAATTTTTGGATTAGCCCAAGAGTTGGCGGTGGGTGGTGATGGCTTGCTGCCTTCCCTGTAGTCTTACACTGCTAAATTAGGAACGGCTAACACAGATATCATTCGAGTAGCTTTGTGCAAAATTCAAAACAAAAAACTTAGCACGTTGGACCCGGCATGGCCAAGCGTGTTCAGGCGTGCGACTCGTAATCTGAGGGTCGCGGGTTCGCATCTCCATCGCGCCAAACATGCTCGCCCTTTCAGCCGTGGGGGCGTTATAATTTTACGGTCAATCCCACTATTCGTTGGTAAAAGAGTAGCGCAAGTTTTGGCGGTGGGTGGTGGTGACTAGCTGCCTTCCCTCTCGTCTTACACTACTAAATTAGGGACGGTTAGCACAAAGCTACTCGAGGGCTATCAAAAAATCGTAGCAAGAGTGTTGAAAGTTATTATTTTTTAAGTTTGGTTGTATAACGTGGTAAATTTGTTTGTTTGCCACGTCATACAACCAAAGTTAAATAATCACTTTCAACACTCTTGCCATTTTATTGTTTAAATCATTGAATATTAACTCACCAAATAAATTGAATCATAACTCTTAAATTAAACAGTTTTGTTTAGTTTAAAAATATTAATTATTAATTTGAAATCATTCTTTCCCCAACTTGTGTGTCTACTGTGAAGTTACAATTTATAAAGCTTCAGTAATAAATAATCATTTTCTTTGAAACAAACGTGGATTTTCAAAGCGATAAAACAGGAAATTTTGCAATACTCTATAACTTTTTATTTTCTGTTTACATAGATTTTATTTTAATTTTTTATCGATGTGAAGTTTGTGAAAATTCGGGACATGAAAACATAAATCGAGTTCCACTTTTTCTCATTAGTGAAGAAAATCGTCCGATCATAGAAGTTGTTCTATTGTTGTCTTGCATCTGGCTTTCTAATTCAGTTAAACACTGGTAAAAAAATTCTTGTGGATCTAACTATGTTTCAGGAGCTTACTTTTCTCAATTTTTCTATCGACTCTAGTCCTCGGAACCCTCTGAATCTGATGATTTTCTTTCATGAAACAAATCCCGCAGTTCTTTGAAATATGGCGGTCTCATTTGTTGCTACGTCTAGAATGTGAAGATACCTTCTTATTTTTAGTTGACAGAGTTTCTGACATATATGAGACTATTGGTTGATATTTATGAGGCTGTGTTATAAAATATTTGAGTCTTGATCCTTCAAGACTCGTGGTAATGTTTGTTATTTTATTTGAGGCATTATTATTTTGGATGTCCTTCCCATTGATAGAAACATTCGCCTTTGTTTCTTTCTAAAAATAACAAGAATCAGGAGAGGTTGATGTTAGTTATCATTACATAGAAATTACCTCTTGGAAATAAATACAATGAAACTGCCAATAACTGGGCTATATCAATTTAGTGGATATCAATTAAAATACGTTTTCGAACAACACTTTTATTGATATATCCAAATTATGAGCAAACTAATTGACTCTATAAATTGATTTCTAAAAAGTAATAAGGGAAGGGAATGTTTATCTTATGCATATCAAAATATTTACAACTTTACTTTGGGGAAAAACTGTAGAAAGTGTCATATTTCTCTAGTACTAAACAGAACAAAATGTAAACAATTACAAACAAGCGTTATTAGAAACTTGAAAATTTCAAAAACAATCAAACTAAAAAAGAAATTGAAATGAAAAAACGTTGGTACAAACAACTATACTTTTGAGAATGATAAATTGCATGATGTATATTTTATTTAGTTGCTGCAATTGTCGAGAATTTCACTCTACGTTGTTTTTGTTTTGTTTTTTATCAAAAACTTCAAAACGGACTATCTGTGTCTGCTCACCAAGAGCATTAATACCAGACTATTAGAGTTATTAGTATTCGGCCGTATTACTGGGCTTTACCAGATGTCCTTAATCTATGGGTGCCTTTGTATTTAAAATTAGAATATTTTAATATTTGTTTGGAAGCAGTTTAACATCGAGATGGCGCTGGGAAATTCATCAATATCGATTTGAACTAAAACGCAAGAATAATACAAACACGAGAATAATGATGCTTCATAAAAAGTAAAATAAAATACATTTTAACTCTATGTGGTGCGTAAATGAGTCCAGTGTTTTTAATAAGAAAGTTTCTTTTTAGCATAAATGTAAACTTTTTCGAGAATTTCTGCTGTTTAAAATTTTGGCATGACGAAAGAGGTTTGAACATCAGATAAGACACATCAAAGTTCTACAGTTATCCAAGCAAAGAAAATTTCGTTAATGCCGGTTGGTTAAACACCAAAAGAAAATAAGCAAATATAAATGTCCTAGCATGGTCAGGTGGTTAAGGCGCTCGGGTCGAAATCTGAAGGTCGTGGGTTCGAATCTCCGTTACATTGAACATGCTCACTCTTTCAGCCGTGGGAGCATTATAATCTGACGGTCAACCTTACTGTTCGTTGGCAAAAGAATAGCTCAAGAGTTGGCGGTGAGTGGTGATGACTAGCTGCCTTCCCTCTAGTCTTGCACTACTAAATTAGTAATTGTAATAAATGAAGTCCTCACATACGTATAAATGTCTCTCTACTTCTACATGGAATGAGTGAGAGCCAACTTTACGAGGTAATGACTCATAAACAGAGTCATGGAGAACAAATCTATAGAATAAATAAATATTAAAGGTTTCGAGACAGGTTAAATGGTAATGAAGAAAATATTATTATATACCAGCGCAAGTACCAGTCCCCTGGACGGAATTTACGTAAATTCATAATTAATGAAAAGTTATCTAACGACATGAAGAATTGTCTCCCTTATATATGACCAGATCTGTGAAAACCATGAGATAAAATACTGATAAAACGCCTTCCTTTCCCCGTAGCGGGCTTAGAACTATAATTTTAAACACCTTCTATCCAAGTGGAACCGTTTTAAAATTACCATATCAGAAAAATATTTCATATATCTTCCCAAATGTTAATACAGTAGAAAATATGTAATTTTTACAATTTTGTTGTTCATACATTTCACTTTATACTTTGAGTGCATAGATTAACAAGAATATCAGGTTATACTTTTGTTGCTAAGCGACACGGCATAAAGTTGTTGTTGTATACCAAGTTAAGATTAATCTGTAACTGTGTCAATCGCGCAATAACTGTGAAAACACGACTCATAAACAGAGCCAATAGAGTACAGCAATTTCGAAAATGTTTTGAGATGGCTGCAATGTTAAAGAAGAAACCTGTATAATATATATATATCTACACACAATGTTTCTAGAAGTTAGTCATCAAGTATCCATTTGAACCGACCACAATTTCCTTCTAAAAATCGATACCGCACCATTAAATTGAAACGTTTTTTATCAGGTGGAAAATTAGAGTGTAAAGTTTATAGCCTTAATACATTATATTTATAACGGTGTCTAAACTTCACACAGAACACCAGCATAAAAATGTACAGAAAGTAAGTAAATATATGTGACGGAAGGTATATTACATTTTTGTTATGTTCGTGTGTTTGTGCTCTACCCACTTCAGCTATCGATAGCCGATTGCTAGCATTGTAAGTCCCAGACACTCGGTATGAAAGAGTGAAATATGATGACATTTCCCGTTATCAAAATACTTACTTCAGGAAGATGAAAATTCGGAGCTTTTTTGGCCCTCTTCTCTTTGGCACTTTCACATTATCTCTTCTCGTTTCTATTTACAGACTTATCCTCATCTTTTTGTGGTATAGGTGAATATTTAATTTTTTTTCTTTCATCTTTATTCGCATGGTCTTCTCTGTTCACTGATTTTACTTTTTTAAATCTACAACAATTGCACTTCCAAATGATGACACTACAAAAGAAAAGCGCTAATAAGTAACATAGATGATTTAATTTTACTCTAATTTGTACATCAGTGTTATGTCAATGAAAAATGGAATATAATTATAATCTAGAAATAATAATATTTAACAACGACAGCTTCAGAGACGTTCTCTCCCAGTGGAAGGTCAGGAAGTGTATGAACATACAACACTGAAATAGGCGGGTTCAGTTCCCCATGGTGGACATGGCAAGTAGACTTCTGTTGCAAGTTAACAAATGTAAACAGGAATAAAATGTTATAGCTTAAGAGGGATAATCTAATAATTATTATACTCGCTGATAAATTTCAATTTTAAGACCATATTGAAATAAACTGGAAATAATTAATTAGTTAAACAACTTTTTGAATGAAAATGCCTTTTATATTTATCTCAAGTACTCGAATTGTAATAGTTTAGGTTACCCATATTTTACACGTTTCAATTTCAAGTATTTCGACTGACACGCACAGTACCTTATTATATTCACATATAAAAAATAGGTTGAACAATAACATACTTACAAGGAATGTTTTTCATCAGAAGAACTTGTAATATTGTAAAAAGTGATCTATAATTTAAGCTTTATTGAATCTCCACACTTAAAATACACTTTATTGCAAACTAATGATGCTAATTTCCCCTTATATAATGCAAGCGTTTGTAACCTTTTGATTATTTATCATTCTAATCAAAAGAAAGTAACTAATATTTTTTATTTCTCAGCCCCTTTAAATTCATTATTAAGTATATACACACATGGTTCAACTATTTATAACATAGAAACTACATTAAGATATATTCAACAAAACATAAAAAATACTGTTTTGTTCTTGCCTTAAAGTAATTAACAAAAGTGGTATTCCTATTGCAGCAGTTACCAATGTAATCAGATGTTCCAACATGGATGTTGCTGAAATGGATAAATACAAGTTAAAAAGAAAGTTAGTCAAGTGCAATTTGTTTTTGTTACATAATAGTATTGGAGGAGGCTACGTTTCATTTGCAACACTTACAATGAAAATAACAAAATAACCACAGCGTTCTGAGTTACTGGAATCGAAGAAGTTCCACTCTTTATTCAAACACGTATAAGTTTAATACATATGGATAAAACAGTACGGGTAGAGATGTGTAAAGTATCACTTTAGATTTACTTTCTTCCTTGATAATCCAAGTAAAGATATTTACTTATCATGTCTTAAGACAATCAAATACACTGACTGTGTTTTCATATCAAATCAGGATGATCATTTGATGCGTCACGTGACTGACCACCATTACAGCAAAAGTAACGAGTTCTCAGACTTCCAAGGATGTATGATTGTCGACACTGAGTTACTAGCAATTTGTAAACTGAATACTGTTTATATGTTTCATTAGTCAAAGAAATCTGTAATTAGTGTCTAAACTACAAACGAAAGAGAATATGTTGGAAAACTATCGGCAACAATTCAAAGGGAAAGTGCATGGAAAGTCTTTTTGTTGTAAACAAATCTAAAACTCTGCTCTAGTCAACCAGTTTTTCTAAAATAGTCAAGGTTTGAATAATATAACAATACTAGAAGAAGGAAAATACTTATGGCATGCAATTACTGGTCCAAAAACTTACTTCAGATAACAAAAAAGCTCAAACAGTGAATTAGTGGGAATGATAGACGTGGTTTGGTGAATCATGTTTTACCTAATTTGCTTTGAGTGGTGAAACGGTAAGAGATTTATTATTTAGAACAGAAAATAACGTCCACAACGTACTGGAACATTATAAGAGATCGGGTCTTCACACGTTACTACATTTTTTACCTTCATAAATAAGGGATTGAAGAAATTTAATGGGAAGAAAGAACAACACACGTCAACACAAACATCGTTACAGTAACATTTTTTCATCACGACATTTTGTCACCAACCTCTCCACACGTATTGTCTCATGTTAATGGTACGTTTTACGTAATCTTATATGTAGCATAACTTACTTTTCTTTGGAGAAGGAACGTATGTTATTTCCTCCGTTCCTGGTCGACTTTGATCTAAGAAAAAAAGCTTGAAATGTAAACAATGTTAACTTTGGCAATTAAAAATAGAATAATGGATGAAGTATGTAATAACTAATTTACTGCTTAGTTTGTTCAAAACAGTTTTTTTCCTTTTTCGATTTATTTAAAAATTAGAATTCACAAATACTGATCACACTTATAAACGCTTTAAAGGGAAGCACAACTTACAACACAGGTTATTTCTCAGTATTAATCCTTTAGGACATTGGTTGTTTTCACTTGGTTGTACGCATGCTAAAATAAAGTATAAGATGGTTCGTAGTTCAAGTATTGTTGGCATAAGAAATAACATTTTGCACTGTTTGTTTGGAATTTAGCATAACACTACATCATGGGCTATCTATGCTCTGCCCATCACGGATATCGAAACAAGGTTTCTAGCATTGGAAGCACACAGACATTTTGCTGGGCCACTAGGAGAATTTTTGACCTAATATGACACTTTAGGCTCATAACAAATTATTAACTATTTTTCTTCGTGAAAGCTCATACATTGGAAATCCTGTAAGGTATGAACAAAATCTAACAAATATAATTGATGGCTTATCTTGCTCTTTATCTATTGTATCGTAAGTCACAGGAGGTTTCAACTCAATGTATTTTCATAATTAATAATAAATAAGGATTTGCAATGCTAAAGTTAAAGGTTCGATTTCCCCTCGGTAGGTATAGCGGATATCCCTTTGTAGCTTTGCCATATGAAAAACGCAAATTTTGGTAATTAAAGGCCCGGCATGGCCAGATGTGTGAAGGCATTCGACTCGTAATCTGAGGGTCGCAGGTTCGAATCCCCATCGCACTAAACATGCCCTTTCAGCCGTAGGGCATTATAACGTTACGGTCAATCCCACTATTCGTTGGTGAAAAAGTAGCCCAAGAGTTGGCGGTGAGTGGTGATGACTAGCTGCTTTCCCTCTCGTCTTACACTGCTAAATTAGGGACGGCTAGCGCAAATAGCCCTCGTGTAGTTTTGTGCGGAATTCAAAACAAACAAACAAACAATCGTAATTAAAAATATATAAGATGACTGGACAGAAAATAAAGTGAAGCATGAGAAAGAACATAAACCAAAAAAATTAAAATTATTTACGAAATCATGTGTTCTTTCTGCTTTTCGGAACAGCGAGTAAACAACACGCAGTGCTGTATTTATTCTAGAATTTTTTCATTAATATGTGACGAGTTTAATATCAACTTCCAACAAATGAAGATGTCTACCCAGATCAGAATTAAAGATATGCTTAGTAACAGATATAGTTAATCAAATAAGCTTTTCAAACTTTCTTATTTCAAATGATAAGAATGTATTGTTTCATCGCTTGGATGTGAAAAGTGACTAAACAATGTCTCTGAATACCAGAACTTGGCTGTGTGTTTGTAACAAAAGAAACATTTTCTGCAATAAGACTGTTGCATTTTGTGATTTCAATATTTTCACAGACGTTTAAAAAATCATTCAACACTTTTATTTTTTTAAATCATTTGTTCTATGACTTGTAAAGAAAACCTTTCTAATTTCTAACATAAGGTTATCTCGTTTTCTGACTTCACGGAATGTCTAATTTCATTAATTTTGCTAATTAATTATTGATTAAATTTATTCACATCTATGTATGTATTTAGTTATTGTATATAACAATAATTAACCAAAAATTATTTCGTAATGATAAATTTATATCTACAGACAAGTTTGATTTTCAACATTTTTACACCTTGGGCTTAACGCGGAAACAATGGCGGTGAGCTGTATGTAGGTAGTTGGAAAGGTGATTTCATGAATTTTGGAAAATTAATGTACAATCATTAAATATATATTGAACTTATAACAATTTACATAAATTGTAGTAAAAATGGATGGAATCCGATTTATAATTTAAAGTGTTTTTTTTTAACTTCTAAACACTACCAAAATCGATTCTTATAAGCATTTACCTTCCAAGAAATGAGTGATAAAAATTGGTTTGTGTGCTTTTATCTCCCAGTTTATTGAGTATTCAATAACGCACTTATAAACACCGTTATCACAAAAGTCAAAATTATAAATCATTAAATCACCCGTGGCTTTGTTTACTCGAATTTTATCATCCTCTGTTGCTACTTTACCGTACGGGCCAAACCAATAATACCTAAAAACATCAAAGCTATCGCTTTCGATCTTATAGCTGTCAGGGACACATGGAATCACCTGTGGGGCGCCAAGTATAACACTTTCAGGTTTAAGTTTTATGTGTCCAGGCATTGCGATTATTACAGCATATAATGCTATAAAAATCAATGCTTCCAAAAAGAACTTCACCATCTCTATATCTTAAAGTTTGCTTGCAGTAGTAATTTGAACGTTTTACAAAATGTCTCCTTATTATCTGTGTTGCTAAGCTACTGTTTCATTGTTAATATTATAAATATTGTAAGGACGTAAGAATCACAAACAATATGTAATAAAAGTTACGGAGTTACTGATTAAACACTAAAAGATGATAAAAGTTACGGAGTTACTGATTAAACACTAAAAGATGATAAAAGTTACGGAGTTACGGATTAAACGCTAAAAGCTGACAAAGTACAGAAACTAAAAGTGTGAAATTTATTATGAGGCTACAGAAACAACAATTCTATTTTTAAACAGCTTTGATTTGAATTTAAAATACACAAATTAAAAATGTGTGAAGAAACATCTAATGTTTACGTTATTTTTATTACAAAATAAGATATTGTTGTTTCACAACGTGCTTAGAGGCAACAAAGAAACACCACAAACAATATATCATAAAAGTTACGGAGTTAGGGGTTAAACGCTAAAAGCTAACAAAGTACAGAAATTAAAATATGTAAAATTTATAATGAGGTTACAGAAACCACGATTCCATTTGTAAACAGCTTTGATTTGAATTTAAAATATACAAATTCAAAAATGTGTGGAAAAACATCTGATGTTTACGTCATTTTAAAAATAAGGTATTGTTGTTTCACAATAATACTTGCTAAATAATCACAATTATTGTTGTGAAAATAGTTCAAACAACTCGCCTGGCAGGTAAATTACACAACTTAAAAACAAGCCTCTGAAAGACCAGCTTTTCTCTTACAGGTGATGTTGCAGTCTGGAAGAGTGCCTTAAAACCAATAACAGCAACAAATGGCCACTACTAAACAATATAGAATTTTAACTGCAGTAAAGTGGAGAATTAAAATAAATGCGCACAAAATACAAGTCATATTATTTACAAAATCGTGCAAAAATAAAACAAATTAATATATTAATATTACAGTTACATATAAACGTGACTCTTTTACAGGTAAAAATATAAAAAAAAAATTCATCAGGGTTACTTTGATTCATAATCAAACTGGATACCCCACATTAATAACATCAAAACCAGAATTTGTAAAATAGCGAGTTACCTCAGGAATTTGAATGATAAAAACAAGAAGACTCAACAAAAAACACATTAAAACTTTACAGAACATGTATGACCAGTCATAGAATACATTTGTGTCACATAGATAAATGTATCCAAAACACTCATCAACAATCAAATTCCTAGTCTGGTACAAGTGT
Source organism: Carcinoscorpius rotundicauda (assembly GCA_011833715.1). Classification (NCBI taxonomy): domain Eukaryota; kingdom Metazoa; phylum Arthropoda; class Merostomata; order Xiphosura; family Limulidae; genus Carcinoscorpius; species Carcinoscorpius rotundicauda. The sequence continues at coordinate 110,582,769 of CM022393.1, forward strand.
ATCATACAAGGTCTCATATACGATAGTCATTCAGTTCAACAGCAAAACATTGGCGTGAATTATGGTGAATAAAATCATTCAATGCATACTTTCCTCTTATCACTAAAGTGATATTGTTATGAAATTATAAAACATCAAAGTTATGAGATTACATGATTTTTACATCTCGAATGTGGTTTATTTCCATGCATGTTTCAAGATCTCGAATTTTATACGGAATTTAAAAAAAGTTTCTATTCTGCCCTTAAGTTTCCCTAATTTGAATTAAAATATTAAAAAATAAAAGCATCATAAACAAACTGTTTACATACTGGTAAACAAGAATTACAAGAAAAAGAAATTTATTTATTTTCTCCCATGAAGATACCTAGGGTAGTGTTAATAACATCACAGGACGACAACCAATGTCTTCTTCGATGTATAAGTAATTGTTACCACACTTTATCGGTTTAGAAAACGTCTTCACCGTAAGATTCGTTGCCGTGACAAACTGCTTATATGAATGTTGTGTCTGGTCATCGGGATTGATGTTGTTGTTGTTTTTGAATTAAGCACAAAGCTACACAAAGGGCTATCTGTGCTCTGCCCACCACGGGTATCGAAACCCGGATTTTAGCGTGTAAGTCCGCAGACATACCGCTGAGCCACTGGGGGGCCATCGGGATTGAATAAGGCAAAGTATAGTTGATATAATATTGTACATGTTTGTTTTTGAAAAATTCGTGAGTGATTACGAAGCACATGAGGTAGATAGAGCACAGAGTGCCGGTTTTGTAACTTTGGTTGGATGTGAAAGCAACCCTATTTATGGAATTTATCTCCAATTATTCAATGAGAAACTGATCGTTCTGTGAGTCAACCACTTTCTCTTGAAGTTATTCACCTCATGAACAATCTGAATCTGTTCATTTTGAGAAAGATTTTATCGCTTTTTCCCACCACATGATTTTCTCATGTTTCCCTATACACCTCCTGCAGAGTAAGCTCGGTCTAATATTGCGTATTTTGGTATGATTTCTCAGGTATGTGATGTTTTATCCCTTTTTATGATTTCCTACAATCCTCATCATTTTTTGTTCTGTGATAGTTCTTAGTTCTTCTTTACCTTATTTAGTTTTCCCACTTTCTTTGGATATTAGGGTTCATACAAAGCATTTTACTTCATAATTGGTTGAGAGTTCCAGCATGTCTTGCTTCCTATGTGCTGTGGATAGTTTGTTTGACGAACCATCAAGTTGCCTATTCGTTTTAAGACTCACAGGTGTTGGAATCTATTTTGCCTACTTGGGAGTACTCCCAGATTTCCAGTGCTTTTAACCCATGCCTCTGTCTTATCCTTACGTTTGTGGTATTTATCTAGCATACATTTACTTTCTGATACTCTGTGCCAAAATCCTGAGGTTATTGAGAAACAGCCTCTCCTTTGTTACTTCTAAGATGACTCATTTTTTATTCTCTACTCTCACCTTGCACGCCCCCCAGTGGCTCAGCGGTATGTCTGCGGACTTACACGCTAAAATCCGGGTTTCGATACCCGTGGTGGGCAGAGCACAGATAGCCCATTGTATAGCTTTGTGCTTAATTCAAAACAACAACAACTCACCTTGCATACATAATTTTTCTGTTGTTGAAACATACTGGGTCAAAATGCAGCCTTCTATCAGATTTATTTGCTTTTTACTTAGGGAATCATGTGTAGCTCTGTTTCTTAGTATATTTTCAAACATATTCCAGACACTTTGGAATTGCATGCTGGGAACACCTGTATCAACACTCTATTCTTTCGTTTTTGGTAGCTCATTTGCCACAGTTGGAATCAAGACAAGCCCCTATTCCTGTGTCCCATCCTAGCAATTCCCAGCTTTTACCTGCCCTTCTTTCCAAGTGTTTTTTTCAGTGTAGATCATCATAATATCAACAGTACCAGTTGATAACTGGATGGGAGCTCAGTTGTGTGACTTTCTTCCCCTTTGACAATGTTTCAACACAGATTGGTGGATTATTCGGGCATATTCTATGCTTCCTTTACCTTCTTCTTTTTATCACAGATATCCATTTCTTTTCTTCTTCCTCAGGATCCCATTAACAGCCAACTTCTGTCAGAGGTAGTTCAAGACCTTCTGTCCAACAGAACATTGAATCTGAAAATCATCTCTCTCACAGTTTTTATTCCAGCTGTTTGTTGTTTTCATTAAAACTGAAGACTGGCTATCTATCATAGTCTTTCAATCAATTTCTCAGTCTCTTTTTTGTTTCATAATGAAATTGTTTCTCCCCTTGGTGGGTGTTCTTTCTTCTATTAGCTCATGGATGTTGGCAGTCTGATGTATTTGCCATTGATGTTTCATATACTCTTTATCATTTAACATATTTTATTTATCCACATTATTCTTTTCTCCATAAAATCTTGGCTGCTAGATATGGTTACTCCAATTTCCCTTCTTTCCATTTCCTGGCTTTCTGTGTCCTGTATGTGCTCTTCATTGTTACATTGCAAAGCTTCCATTCATGATTTCAATTTCCACTTATTTATCCCTTGGAAACCATCTTCTGTTTGTGATTTTTCTTCTTCCACCATGTGGGTTCAACTTTTGATTTGATTAGTTTATTTTTATGTTTCTTTATCCTCCACACATTGCCCCAGGTGTCTTCTCATCAAATTAGGCTTCTTACCTTTTCTCCGGCATCTCATCTTCATCGTCTCTTGGAGGAAATTCTTTGGCATAAGGACTACATGTAATAGTAGTCATGTTTCTCTCTCATTATTTTCATTGGCTTTCTACTTCCTCTTTAGGATGTTGTCTTCCACCTGTGACTATTCTTTGGACTTCTATGTGACAACAAGCCTGGATAAGTTATATTTAATCTCTTTCTACATTTTCAGAGGCCATATTTTCATTTTCATTGTAATTCTCTGTTTGGATCACACTCCATGGCAAGTGTTGCCTGATCAAGTTTTCTTTGACCTTAAAATCTGCACTTTTCTGCCATGTATACACACCTAAATATATTCCACGGCCATTCAGTGCACATTGTTGAGATGGGTATTCAACAAGGTTGCTTGAGGATTAACTTTGCAACAAAATTGCTTCACAAATACACCCTTCTCAGACTGTACCAATCATGGACTACAGGAGTTAAACAGAATGTGATAGCTGCCTATCCTGCCATGCCTTATATTGAATAACTCAGCTTGGTCTACTTTAAAAAATAGTTTCATGGTCACCTATTTCACTATCTGAGGTGTTGACATATTTCCAAACTTTCCACCACGTATCACACTCCCTTTTTTTCCAGTGAAGTTGGGTGTCCTTATCAATTTTCAATCCAAGTCACTGTGGTGGTGGAATGTGGGGCATTGTCCTGATTTATTGTTTAATGGCATAAAATTTCTACAAAAATACAATTCAGTGCAGAGTAGGGAAGTGGTTTTCTGCTGGTGTAGATGACATCTTATATATAGACCAAAGGAGTGAGACTTCAAATTGCAGTTCACTGGTTTGGTTGGGTTCCATCATCCTGATCCGATATGAAAGTCAGTTCCTATTGGCTGGATTTTGGATATAGAGTAAAAGTAAAAATCATAAGTTTTTGCACATTGTAGTATGGATGTTTGACTTCCTCCTTCAATTATACTTTATCTGTATTGTGGAGGCAGGGTTGAATTATTTATTAGGCACAGTGCCTAGGGGTTATGAAAACTATAGGTCCATGAAAAATTTCCTTAAAAGTTAATTTTTGGTTTAACTTATATGGCTGGTAGGGCCTACAAACTGTAGGTGCCTATGTCCTACAATTGTCTTGATATAACATGGTGTAGGAACTTGGAATTGTTCTGGTTCTTTCCCTTAAACTGTCTTTTGTGTAGCTTATTCTGAGGATGTTATTTGTCTTGTGTTGGTTCTGATCAATTTCTCTCTCATACACAATTTTTTAATCCAGGACATCAGGTTTTCTTAATTGATATACCATTTTCTATTCTTTACATATGCTCTCTTTAGGAGTCATGGGTTTGATATCCCTTCTGGTCTCATTAATTTTAGGTGCAGATGGTATGATCTTCATTTTACACACATTCTCTCTATCTGTGTCAGTTTCAAGCAGCATAGATTTTGGATGTTGTTGACTTGTCATGTACAGTCCATCATGCTTTAGCCACTTTGTGTCTGGGGACACTTCCATTTTTCCAATACTAATTTGATTTACTTCTCAGTTTTTGTCCACCGGAATACACAACACATTTCCCAGATTGGTGAAGAGTATGGCTGGTTTAGAAGTAGTGTAGTCTCCCACATCATGTCTTCATATCTAATTCTTTAGAATCAAGGTGTGTCCTTTGTACTCTTTCAAAGGGTTCTTCTTTTCTTCCCTTGCAATAATTCAGTGTGTGATTCTGTCTGATTATATAAGCACAGCCAATGTATCATTTTAGAAATTAGTTTTTCTGCACATGAAATGTACTTCCTCTCCACTCAAAATGAGTGCTTCAATTCTCTACCAAAATTCAAAACATTAATTTGATAGAACTGAATATAGGAAGTTGCATGTATAATGACTGTATAGCACTTTTCTTTGTGGAGGATTATTCATGATAATTTGCATGAGAGACATTAAAATGAGTCATTTCCAAAGGAAGGGAAGAAAAAGGCTTATGGCATGTTTTTCTTTTTTTTTTTCACTTAAAGGGCAGCACTAAATGAGACTAGTTATATGAAATACATTTTCAGTTTAGGAAACACAACTTTTACTGTTGCCCTGCTTAATATCTTATTTCGTCGTTGCAAATCATCTATATTTTCATGAAAATTGGGATCATCTAGAAATTTTTCTCTCTCTCCAGTATGTTTTCTTGGCCTTTAAATTAACAAGGCACCTTATATCCAATTTTATATTGTAAGCCTCGATATGGATATATCATCCACAAAGTTGTAAAAGAGACTCAAGGCATCTCTCAGTCCTAACTTGTTAATTTGGAGGCCAAAAAAACATCCTAGACAGAGGGAAAAATTTCTAGAAGATCCCAAAAGATTAAAGAGTCAGTGAGTTTTGTACAAAGGTAGATGATGTGAAAAAAGATTAAAGTAGGTTATGCAACTTTGAACATTTTACAGTTTTAAGTCAGCTTTATCATACCAATAAGATATGTTGTGTAATGTAAGCCAGTAGTGAAAAGGAAAAGATGGTCTTCTGTGAACAAATATTTAGTCCCATCTTTTTAAGTAAGGTGTACTTTCTCTGAATTCAGCTTCACAGTGAGGATGAATCACATGTGTTAACCTGGTGTTGCTTGTATTATCAAGTTGTTATAGTGGTGAGGTGTAATGTATGTATAATGTAAGAACTGTGGTTCCTGGGACACATACAGCACAGTATAAAGATAGACTTTAATACAATAACAGTTTTCTTACTTGACAGTTTTCCATATACTGCAACAAAGGTATTTCTGCTGAAGTCATTAGACAATGACTGAAGATGGAAATTGGTCATTTAGTATACACATTATGCTATGATTTTTTTATGGATAATTTATGGACAAAATTGAAAGTGTTTTTGTTATTTTTTAAAGCTTTTAACATCTAGGGAAATAAGGTTAACACAATATATGCAAATCAAGAAATTTTAAGAGTTTGGAAACCTTATGGACCATCACACTTTAATGTTATTACCTTAAAATTGAAACTGTTTATTTAAACCACATCTGAAACATAAAAACCATTTTTATCAAAATCTTATTTCAAAGATACCCAAAAATAATTATATTCTTAAGGTTTCAGGTCAATTAGGAATTATTTTTTAATGAGATTTAGTTTTCTGTGAAGAGATTTATTTTTGTTGTTGATTAAATAACGAAATTCTAATTGTAGTTTTGTTCTTATTTATTTTTCAGTTGTGTTTTGTAAATAATCAGAATACTTAATAGTCTCACACAGTAATATTTGTTTAAGGGTTAATTTATCTTTTAAGAACAATTTTCAGGTTTCCTGCTGCCCTTGGAACTATTTCATTGTAAATCATGTTCAGTTTTGATGGCCATAATAATGCATTATTGCCTGAAAATTCTTCTTTCATTGTAGTAAGATTCTACCAAAGTTGATGAAGTTAATCTTATTCCATACATTTTGATAAACTTTTCACACAATCTCCACTGCATTTGGATGTTGGTTTTCTGGACTATGCTCAAGCAGATCAAAGACAAAAACAAAACGGCATTTTATGCTTCAATAAAACTGAACTGTTTTGGCAATCCAAATATTTTATGTTAAGGCCTTCAAAACAAATACAGATAATAATTATTCACTGATGGATATAAACTAAACTGAGTTCTTTTTTGTCTTCAATAGTGTTTGTCAATTCAGAACCTGCCAGAGGGTTTGAAGAAGGTGCACTCAAGATGTGCTTTTTTGATCTTAGGCAGGTTAGTAAGCCTTTACAAAACTGTACTATTTAAGTTCATGTTGAAAGATATTACAAGAAATGTAAACATTGCTTTTGGACTAAATACATTTTATGTGGTTGCTGTAGAATAGTCATTAATATTGTATATGCATGTAACATAGGCATACATTATGTATATAGATATGGAATTAATAGTTACATTATGGAAGACATGAAGAATGATATATGCTCATAGGAAGAAAAGTATGCAACTCTCATGAAATGCCTTTCAAAAATGAAACTAGTTAATGATATTATTTTCTTAAAATTTGATAAAAAACTTTCATTAAAGTAAGTAGTTTCAGCAAATGTTTTATTTTGTAAGTATTTTTTTATTTTTCTGATGAAAATTCATTATTTAATATAGTTTTTTATACTTGGACTCTGAGTAGTTCACATACAAAGTAATTTTTACATAAAGTACAAAAATAATACTTTTTACCTTACAGTTTTTACATTTCGTTTGTATAACCTCTAGAATCTCAAAAATGAACATCAATTGCTGTTTTTTATGGTAAATGTTTGTACTTTTATTTTCTCTTTTATGCACTGTATTACTAATTCTATTTATCATCAACAGAGAGTGCAGGGAAATGTTCTTAAAATTAACAAATAAAAATGTGTACATACATTTTACATCTTTATAGAAATTTACCAGTATAGTCATCTTTTTTACATGTTCATAATTTAACATCTTTATCTTTTCATGTATAGTTTATTTTTATTTCTACTTTTAAAGTTCTTTGTCTCTATTTATTCTGATATGTTAACTGATACCAATAGTCTTTTATGAAGAAGTTATTTTGACAAATTCCTCTCATAGATATGTTGCCAAAACAGGATGACTGTTATAGATACCATCTTGTTTATAAAGCTTTCTCAATCCATGTAACAAGTTAAGCTTATAAAAACTGTTAAATCACTCAAATATTATTTTTAAAACATAAATTATACATAGGCAACTAAAATATAAAAATCAGATTTAAGTACAGTTCAACTGTCTCTAACTATGGCATTTTTAGGTAACAAACCACTGTAAATGTTGTAGCACAGTGGTTCCCAAACTTTTTCACCTTGTTACCCAATTTAACATGCCACATTAAGCATGTTACCCCTTTCACAAAATGTTTTCAACATTGATATATGTGGCTAAATTAAACTAGAGATATATTGCACTTTATTTATTACACTTTATTTATTTACAATTTATTTACACTGAATTACACTTTTAATTATTGTATTTGATCATTGTGCATTTCTAATGAATATTGCCAAAGATGTCAAGAACATCAGTGGGATGGATGGAGTTGCATACTTGAAGCTAGTTTAGGAATTCTTGGCTTTGTGGTGGAAAGTGCCAGCCTGGCATCGTTTGCAACATTCAAGCGAGTCCTCTTTTTTGTTTTCATCCCCAGCACGGTTGAGAACCCCTTCTCGCACAGATACGTTGTCGAGAATGATACCAACAACTTCAAGGCTCTCTTGGACAGAGTTGGTGAGTCAGCTAGTTGTGAAATCCAAAAGGAATCTGCATTTTGGTTTTGGAATTTGACTTTCAAGGCTTCATTTGCTCACATTGTGATCCACTCCTCCTTTGCAGGGAAATCATCATCATGAATGGCCTCATCAGGTACATAAAAGGGATGAATGATCCACTGAAGACTGGCTGTTTCTAGGTCACTCTCTGGAAAGTGGTGCTGCATGCTTGTTTCAAGCCCCTTCAAATGATCACTCATCTCTTTGTTGCTGGTCTATAAAAGTGATCCAGTATCATAACTATTCTCTTCAACAAACTGGTCAAGGGTGGGAAACTGAGCGATCACTCCTTTCTCCAAGCGTCGAATCCAGAGTCTCAGTTTTCCCAGAAATGCAGTCACAGTGTGATGGGCATCAATGACAGTCGTGTTTTGGCCCTGGAGTTGCAGATTATCACTGTTCAGCTCCGCAAATATGTCAGCCAAGTAACAAAGTCGAGCAAGCCACTCCTTATCAGTGAACTTGGTAGCAAAAGGAGATTCTTCTTGTTTCAGAAATTCCTGAGGAGCCATTCAGAGCTCAATGAATCGAAGTACAACCTTGCCTCATGACAACCAGCGAACATCTGTGTGGTACATCCGCATGTACGAAAATGAGCACTTGTGGGCGCATGTTCCAAAATAAGCACCTGCACGGATTTACAAAAATAAACACTTGTGCTCGCATTAACCAATATAAGTACATGCGCGCGGATAACGAAAAAAAGATCCTTGGTGCGCATGTACCAAAATAAGCTCCTTCTCGTGCATCTGTTAATTCATTCACATGCGCTTACATGTACCAAAATTTAGAACCTGCACACCCATGTACCAAAATACGTATTTGCGCGAGCATTTTCCAAAATGAGCACTTTCGTGCGCATGCACTGAAATAAGCACCTGCGTGCCCATGTACGAAAATAAGGGGCATATGTCAAAATGAACACCTGCGAGTGCATTTAGTAAAGGAAGCACATGCGATCACATCTAGCAAAATTAAAATCTGCGTGCGCATATACCAAAATAAGCATATGCGTATACATTCCAAAATAAGTACATATGGGCGCAACTATCGAATTATGAACACACGCGCACATGTAATAAACTAAGCACCTTCTCGCGCACGTACTAAAATGAGCACTTGCATGCGAAACTGAAAACAAGCACCTGCTTGAGCATGTACCAAAATAAGCACCTGCGTATACATGTGTCAATGTAAGCACCCACGTTCGCATGTACTCAAACACTTGCGCGGGCATCTTTCAATTTATGCACGTGTAGGAATATTAATTTGTACACATACAAGCACATGTACGAAAATAAGCTTTTGCGTGTCAATGTACAAATTTATGCACAAAATCAGCACCTTCGCGCTCATGTAGGGAAATAAGCATGTGCGTGCGCATCTTCCAGTGAACGGAAATGGACGCGTATGTATCAATTTACCTTCTAGTGCGCATGTAATAAAATAAGCATTGGCTCGCGCATTTACCAAAATGATGATCTGTGCGATCATGTACCAAAATCAGCACCCGTACACCCATCTAAGAAAATAAATACCTGCGAAGTAATGTATGAGTATACGCACTTGCGCGCACATATATATGAAAATAATTATTTGCAAGCTCATGTATCAAAATATGCATCTATTAATTTATGCGCATGCTCGCTCATGTACGAAAATAAGCACCTGCGTGCTGAGTTGTATTTTATTTTTTATTCAGTTGTGGATGAATTTAGATTAATGTATTAACACACAGATATTTGTTACAGTTAAAAAACGCTATTGACTTCAGTTTTATCTGCAGAGAAGGTACAGATGTAAATTCATTGGGCTTTAGATTCACATGCACATTTTGTGATCATTTTTCTCTCCAACATAACACTGTTCAAAGGAACAATACAACCAGTGATAAATAAATGTGGACAGTTTTTCTGACATCTTTCACCAATGTCGTTTCATTCAATTTGGTGGAGAAATGTTCTTTCCCTCCTTTCTTCCTTTTATTAACAGTTCTTCCAGGAGATCTTTAGTAAGTTTTTCAACGTATACAGAGTTGATATATTCATAGTTAAGATGCCCTGCTTATAGCTTTGTCCTTATTCAAACATGGGGAAATTATATATTTCTTGTCATCAGTGCTCATACTTTGGTAAGTTAGATATTTATGCCCTCTGTCATCCGAGTTACTTCAGATGAATTGAAAGTTAGTTACTGATTGCTACTTTGTTTTTTCTGGGTAAACTTAATTGTCTTGGATGTTCATTACTATTACTATTACAATCCTAATTTTTAGAAGTGCAGGACTTATTTATGTGTCCTTCATTGTCCTTGTTAATTTAGATATCTGTTAAGTTAGACATTAATTATTAATGTGTTTTTTAGGTAATTCTGGTCAATTTGCACATTCTTAATTATTCCACACTTTGTGGGCTAAATACAGTTAGATGGTTTGTCCATAAGATATTTATCAGTATTTTGTTAACTGATTATGCTTTAATAGTTTCTACATTACACAACTTTACTTCTTGTAATATTTCATTTATTCTGTCTTATTGTTTTTCATCATTGTTAACTGTATATCTTATTATCCTAATTTTCATCAGTGGGACTAAAAATCTTTTGACTTGTTATGTATTCATTTATTTCCCATGACTAAACTTGATTTTGGCTACTACAACGTGATAGAAACCTAATAGAAATCTGTGATACCAGAAACCTAATTTAATCCCAGTAATCTACACTTTATTGTTCTGCCCCAAGTATCCACTTTCTTGCTGGCTGTTTGCAACTTTGAGTCCAGTTCTCAAATTGAAGGCCCTACCATTCAAACTAACCTTGGCTCTAAGTTATGTGGAGGTACAAACTTTTTTCTGACTCTGAGTCTTTGCACACTTCATTCTGTGGATTATTGGCTCCTGCTTGCTTCCATCCATTTGAAGTCCAGAGACCACACTACTCTGCTCTTACAAGATGCACTGTTGAATAGGATTCCTAATGATGGAGAGAAGTCTCATCTTACCCTTCTCAATACCTCATTCAGTAATGAATTCTTCTTTTCAACCTCAGTAAAGTTCAGCTTCCTTTTTCATCTTCACGTTTGGAATGAATAATTCACACATCCATCACCTTCCAATCTCTGATCTACCATGGAGTGTTCACTCCATACCATCTTTACTGAGGTTCTTAAGCTTTATCCCACTTTCCTTTACTTCTGCTGGGATGGTGATTGTTATAATGCATTACAACATCTTCAAAGTGGTCACTTATATCGTAGAGCCAGTGGTTCCAATTCCAGGTCTCTGTGCTCATGGTCACCACATTATGATTGTAGCTTTCCATTTTCCTGGCTCCTGAAATTTGGTGTTAAATTGATTATACTCTCCCAAGTTTCTCCTTATGGAGTGGCCCCTCATTTTGTGGGTGTCAACACTTTCTATCTACATGTATGGCTTTAGTCAGTTTCATTGTCTCAGCCCAGTCTTTGGTTGAATGTGTTACATTTTTCCTTTCCTGATTCATCAAGCCTCTGTCCATGTCTATTACCACAGATAACATATCTTTTGAATTTTGTCTTTTTCTCATTGTTTTTGCACTTCCCACCTTTCCCTGTTATTCACCCAGTTGTTAAATAATGACTTCTCCACTTCGATTGTGTCTAGCTATTGGGTGGCTTTACTGATTACCCAACATTTCATCTGGCTTCATTTTTTTTCCTCCTTTTATACTGCTTTGAATTATTTATTGTGATCTAAATGTGGTCCTTTATGCTCTTTCATCCATATAAACTTTTGTCTTCATGTTCTATCTACCTGCTCTTCCTGAAGACCTCTTTCCTTCTCATCCTTCCTTTCAGTCATAGTTCAGCTACTTATGTCATTAATGTTACCCACTCATTACATCATCCCTCTTATGTCATTCTTTATCCAAACTGGTCCTTCTTCTCTAAGATCTATGCCAAAATTGTAATTGTTTTTTACCCTCTCACCTTTTCTTAACCTTCCATTTCTAACCTATATTCCCATTCCAGTCCTGATCAACTTCTTTCTCCAGTTCATTCCTTAAGATGATATATGGCATGTACTGTCTCCTTTTGGATTCACAATCCCAACCTTTTATTCCCTGGAACCATTTCATTTCCAATGGCCTTTTCCTTTTATGCTTACTGATTTGGTTCATCAACTTCTGTTTGAACTTATCTCTGATAGGTTGCCTTATCCACAACATCCCAACACATTCATGCCATTACTATGTCTGTTGTTGCATGCCTTCACTGTCCTTTAAAGGAGACTACTACTATTATTTTGTCATTCATTGTCTTCATGATCTCACACATGATCTTCCTACCTTTTCAACTACACACACATTCTTTTGCCTTTGACTGGATAACTCTTCTCACTTTTTTCATTTTCCTTCCAGCATTCCTAATCTTCACCAATACTATAAGAATCCTATTCTCCATTGGGTGTCAGCTGGTAAGCTATACGTTTTATGAAATTTTAAATGGACAAAAGGAGCTTATTATTTCATCAAGGATGTCCCTTCCAACTCCCAAATATGGTCACCCCTTACTACTCATGTATTCATTCAATCTTTTCTTAAACTCAGTTTAAAAAGTAATCCTATCTAAATTGTAAATAATTCCAACTCTACCAAAGTTTCAATTTATGCTCCCTTGTTCCACTGTTGTCACTACTAGACATGAAAAAGTTTGAATGATAAATACTATCAATACTCTTAATAAACTCAAGTACTTAATCAAGTCCCCTCTGAAGTTTTCCTTTCTAGAGAATTCAAGTTAAGGTATTTTTAGTCTGTCCTCATAGGACAATCCAGCCATCCCAGGTGTCATGTTCTTGTCTCTTCTCAGAATATTCTCTCACATTTCAATGTCTTTCTTCAGGAAGAGATACGAAAACTGTATGAAGTACTCTAAATCTGACCTTGAAAATGATCTATACAGTGAAACAATAATACCTCTTGTCTTGTATTCAGTATTTCTATATATACTACTGCAAATCCTATTAACCATATTGCTAGCTACAATACACTGCTTAGGTGACTTAAGTGATTTTTTCTATCACAACATCATGATTTTTTTTTTGCATGCAGTATTTAATATGTTCGTATTTAAATTTTAAGAATAATTTGAATTGAGAAAACCTGCACACATCACATTTTGGACATGTAAACATCTGCCATGTATTGGCCCAATACATTAAATGATCTAAGTTTCCTAGTAAGTCTGCAGCATCTTTGATGCAGTTAGCAACCCTAAAAACCTTAATGTCATTTTCAAACTTCAAAATTTCATTACTAATTCCAGAATAAATGTCATTAATACAAGTCTCAAATAGCCCTGAGACACACTACTTGTTAGTATGACCCAGTCAGATCTAATTCCATTTATTACTGTTTTCAATCCAATTTTCAACATTCCTCCCAGAACCACATATTTTTGTAGTGAGTGTTTTGTAAGGCATCTTATCATCAGATGCTTCCTGAAAATCAGGGTAAACCAAAACCATGGTATTTCCTTAATTAACTTTTTCAGTAACATCCACAAAGAATGTCACAATATTTGCTAACAAAGACTTTCCCTTGCTGAAAGCATGCTAGCTCTTTCATATTATGTTAATCTGCTTTAAGTGAATTTGAAATGCATCTTTAATTACACACTCCAAACACTTTCCAATTGCTGATCTAAGATCAACTAGCCTATATATCTCAGGATGGCTGGTATGGATATTAACACTTTTACTTATAAAGCAGAGAAAAATGTTACAACATTCTTAGGTCATTTTCAGGTTAATCATACCAGCTGTTCTGAGATACAATTTTACTTTAAGTGTGTTTCTCATCATCAAGAATAACTGGCCTATGATCGCCTGGGAAATGTTTATCACCTTCTTCAAATATTAGACCAACATCCAACTTCCAGTTTTCTAATACTCTTCCACTACTCAATGGCCTGTAAAAAGTATTAGCTAGTGGTTCATAAATATAATCTTTAAGTTTCTTTAAAACTCTAGGATAAAAGTTGTCTAGTCCAGGGATTTATCAATTTTCATGTTTCTCAATTTTAGTCTTACAGTTTCAGAACTTCAAATGATATATTTTACATCAATATCTTTCTCATACATTAAGTGCTTTGGTTTGTCCATTAAGTTTAAATTTATTATATGTATCCCACATATGATCGCTTAAATTTTACTAAACCATACTGGATCTGTCCTGTATTTTATGTATAGAATACGCATGTCACGTATACATATCAATTATTTACCTTAAGTTCTTACCACATCTGTTCAAGATCACCTGCCAGCTCTTTAACCAAATCTACAGAACTAGATCATGTTTCATTCCATCAAAATTATCTTTACCAAAATTTGGAATTAGGATACAATTCATCTTCAGTTTTACATGTAATAAAATATCAAATCTAATGGTTCCATATCTACATATACTTAAAAGCTCACCAACCACAACTCTATCCTATTGACTTTGGAAATTAATATTAAATCTAATATAGATTCCTTTATTCTATATTCTGTCACCAATTGGTGTACAAGAGAATTCTGAACAATTTCCAAAATCCTATCCCTCTCATTGTCAGATGGAAAATTATCCCAATCGATACTCCTAAAATTAAAATATCCCATAATAACATCTTTTCATTGATATCCATTAACACTAATTCAAGCTGACTCAACTTTATTGCTATTATCTTTAATATACTCCAACTCAACAGAATGTAGTTCACTCCTCACATATAAAGCTACTACTCCCATTTTTTTTCAATATTCTATATCTAGTAAATAATCTGTAGATTGGTATTTCAAACAAATTTCCATCATCAAAATTGTTCAAACTTAACCCAGCCTCAGTGATACCCATAATATCAAAATCATCAGCTTTTCCCAGATGTGTATTGATAGATGAAATAATAAACTAATTGGTTGGAACAGGTCCATCTCACATGGGATCTTTTCATAATATTGGAGTAAAATAAATGCCTCTGTTCTCATTAATTACAGTTGCAGAAGGTTCTGTCTCTGGTTCTAGAGGTGAGAGTGGGAGACTTTGTCCAAAAAATATAAAATAAATCAAAATTACTTTTTTCTTTCTAGAATGATTTCAAATTGTAATATGAAACTATACTCATAACAGTATACATCCATTTACAATTAAACTTTACTTTTCTCCCCGTTTGACTACCCTTTGAACTGTAACTATTATTAGTTGATGGAGGATGGTCACATGATCAGCACATGTTCTGAAATGATGAGAAAATAAAGGAGTAGAAAAGACTGGTCCACTCATAGCAAACATTTTTATAACAATGCTTAAAGGGCAAACCAGGACTGAGATACCTTTGGGTGAGAGGATGTTGTTTTGGAAAAAGACATCAGTATAAAAAGATGTTGCAATGGTTTAGTGTAATTTGCCACTACAACCAGAATAGAACAAAAAATAATAATACTTTGACTATCACAGAAATCCAAAGGGTGACTTTTAAATCACTGAAATACAAAGTTGATAACTTACCACATGTGTGTGAGGCTAGGACTTGAAATTAATGTTAATAAGCAATACAATATAAATTCAGAATAATAAATATTTCAATGAATAAATGAATCAGGAGTAAAAAGCAACAACAAACTTAATCACAAAATCACTAACAACATTTGGTAATAATCAGAAATAATATTCTTCATCAATATCTTGTGAAAGCTCAATGTAAGATTTTCATTCACTTGTTAGATCACAGGATTACAAACCATGTGATTGTAATTTTCATAATGTACAACATTTATGACATCTTTACATCACAACCAGGGAAAACTGATACCAGTTTCATATTACACACATGTGTACTCAAATTAAACATGATCATTTAGAAGGTAATATATTATTTTAATGCAATTAAAAATTCAGAGATAAGCTAAACAATAGAAGGAATAATAAATGAATGCTAACAAAACCGTAACCAAGTATAAAAACATAATTTATTATCTCACAGTATTGATGTAGCCTCTTGTAACTTTATTATACAAGTTACATGGTTTTAATTTTGTCACGTGACAAAGTACGTGTATTTTACATTAGATGTAAGACAATTATGGTGAGGTACTCATGATGACTCAGTCTTGATACTTATTTTATTAATTCATATTCACAATGTTAAAACTTTAAGAAAACGTAAATTTTTTATACCAAGCAATTATCGCCATATTATATTCCCTGAACACATGTATCTTGACTGTGTAAAAGTATCTGAGAATGGTATCTGTAATAATTAAATCAAACTCGGCTAAACCAATACAAATTTAACAGATGATTACACACTGTTCATTAACAAGTCACAAAATTGTTTTATAGAAACAGCTGTTTAATATACATAAAGTTTGTTCAATAATTGCTATACAAGTTTGACAACAGTTGATTAGCATGTGTCATTTGTGTTCAACAGGAACTATTGCTCAGAAGTTGTACCAACTGTATGTGTAAAGTTTGTTAAACAAGATCTGATGTTTACATTCTGTACTAGCTGTTTAGTATGTCTCATATTTATTAAAAAAAAAAACTGATGCTTAACTTGGTAGTGGCTGTTTATTTTCTGAAGATTGTGCAACATGAAAAAAAAATTTAAACTTGGTAAAAACTGTTTAACACATCAATAGAGGTTAACCACCTGTTAACAGGATTAAATGTAATGTATTTCTATATCAGTTCCTGTTTAATTGTCAGAAACATGTTAGACTCAACATAGTTCAAGAGAAGCTAACATAAGAATATTACTTGTCAGTAAGTAGTTACACACACCATTATTTCTTTTACAATGATATATATGTATATATATATATATTGGTTCATTTTCAACTCTCATTTCATTAAACACAAAAGGTTACTTGAAATCCATTGTTAGCTACATAACTTAAATGTTTTTATTCTTTACGTTTAAAAAAATCTGAACATTAATGAATGATGATTTTGTTTACTAGTGTAATGTCTTGAACACTAATAAAGAATATCCACCTTCCTCAAATGGCACAAAGAAAAGCCATAGGTCAGGATAGTAATTATCCTCAGAGAGACAAGCTGACAGCACTATCATCTAATAACAGTTACAACTGATTGTAATAGCACCGATTTTCACATTGAAAAGCATGACACTCAAGATACAGCCCTCAATCCATGATTCCTTTTGGCTTTGACTTTGGGCTCGCAAAGCATGAGCATGGACCCACTAAACACCAATGCAATTAGAAAGAGTGGAATACCCACAAAAGATATTCCTGGCCTGTTTCAGAGTCTTTCATGTCTGCAAGCAGGCAGGAAACCACCATGGAAAACAAGTTGAGGTTCTGAGTGTATAACAAACAGCTGCTAAAATGATACAATTAGCTGTTGTCTCCACCTAATCATTAATAGCTAGAAGATTAAAAACAGCAGGACCACTTCTGGGCCATTTTATATAGTGGCACTCAGGTGGGATGACACTGACCACACCCAGTCTCTCTCAAAATGATAAGAATATTATCACTGTCCAATGTCACTGTAAACCTTCCAAGAAAAAAAGAGAAACAGAAAAAATGAAAGGGAACAGACAGATAGATCATTAGTAGTTAAAGACTGACTAGATGCATGAAAACAGATAAAAGAACCACCACTGATTAAGAGACAAGTTATGATCTAAGAGTTTATGCTAAATGGAACAACTTCTACCATCAATATCAGCACCATCACAAAGAAGACTGTGCCAAGTTTTCCAAGACAAAAAAGAAAGGTAGCCACAGTTCTATAACAGCATAAAAGTTGACTGGTTTTAAGTTCCTCCATGATTTCAGTACAGAAAATGACCAGTGATGGTACAACACAAGAAGATATTGATAGCTACAGCCTCCAAGTGTATACTGGCACATACAAGGGGGGTTCTTGCTGGTCAACCAGCAATGCCATCCCTCTACAAACTTATCCATCACACAACCTGTTATTTCAACATAAAGAAAACTGCCAAAAGGTGACAGTATCAGCAGGTTTTAGGAATGCTTTCTGTAAAGAAAGAGACTTAGAGTGACAGGAATCACTCAAAGCTTTAATTTCATCCAAATTAGAACAAAAACCTTGAAAGTTTCACTGTATGAAATTATCCATTTTTAATTTAATGGAGGAGTATTGGGTGAACACTTCTGCTTGCAACCACATTGCTTTTTTGTAGTAGGAGGTCTCTTGACCTCCTTGTAATCTGGAGTTATTTATGCATATCTCTGTCAGTAGAAGCAGATTCAAGTGACAAAGAGTGTGAATGAATAACTGTTCTGCATCTGGTTAAGTAATGTTGTTTACAATACAAACATGTTGTACTCTTTTACCTACATAAGGCAAGAATGGAAAAGAGGGATAAGAAACACCATGATGCAGTGAGGGTCAAGTTTACAACTGTATGTATCAAGATCTTTGCAACCACAACAGGCACACAATGAAGAAATATGACAAGATTATAACTTTGTATGTTAACTCCTTTGTCACTGGAAACATCTGAGAAGGTTAGGAACATATGACTATATTTTCTAGTTGTAGAAATATCCTCTCATGTTAGAAGCGTGGTGATGTAAATATCAAAATTAGAACACTGGTCAGTTTCATAATTCTGTCCTCAAAAGTGGAGATGTGTTGTAAAGCAGAAATTTCTTTGCTAGAGAAACCAGTGAGTACCTCCAACTCTAAAATATTTTTTTAATAGCTCTCTCAACAATAACTCCTCATAAAGAGTTCAAAATAGCATGGGGGATAACCTCAATGAGAATTTTGACTTCACAAGGAGTTTGCTAAGGTGTGGCATAAATGTCTTGTCTGACTTGAGAGGGACAGCAAATCCTTCTAATCTGTTCTGGACAAAAACCTGTGGCATTTGCCCTAAGGATTTGACAGTATTGGAAGGTAAACTTAGAAACATAGGTACAGGAATTGGCTTTGATGATGACTGTAGAACAGAGGTTTCTGTAAGTGGTCACTTACCAAATAAGGAAAAATATTCTGTGCCCTCTGACACTATCAACCCTGGAGTCTCATGAAGGGACATATTACAATACCAACAAGGACACTATAACAATGCCAGGGATTCATGAGCACTGTACCCAAACACCAGCATCAGACAGTGTCTACAACACCTGCTCAGAATCTCCGACTCTGGTACTCAGTTGACTCAAGACCAAAATGACTAGGCAACTGACCCTAGAAGGGCCACACATCTAAAAGAATTCAAGGCCAAAGTTGTGTGTTGAAATGCTCCAAATACTATTCATCAACCAGGATTCTTTCCCCTCTTCACAGGTCTCCATACTCTGCACACACATGGGCTGATGTTCAGATCCCAAAGGAGGTAAACTAAAAATAAATAACCTTCACTAGAAGTCTCCGAACCACATAGAAGAATCCATCTTGAGAGATTTCCTATTTCAATTTCATTTTGTAACCTTGGTCAACTGATAATGCTATCATGACTGTTACTTTGTTTTTATGAACTGTATTACAATTCTAAATGTCTAATTTAATTTTTTAACTTCTTAAACCTATTACATATGTGGCATTACAAACATACCTATAATAAACTTTACAGTCATATTAAACCCTACAAGACATTTTATTTAACTGAAATTTTCTACAGTATATTTCTAAAAGAATAAACACTAAATATGCAAAATAATAATAGAGAAATATTAACATTGTATAAATTACTTAACAATTAATGTAGTGATTTTCAGTGTCTTGAAATTTCTAATAACTCCTAGCACAATGTTCAATATTCCATTGTATCATCCAATATCAGTTAATTTAATACTGAGTTTTCCAGCCAACCTTAAAACTTTGATATAAGTTCACATTAGCACAGATAAGAGATCGCAACTTTTCTTAATGTAACTCTTAGAAAACAAAAATTATAAAAATTAATAATAATAAAATTAGTTTCAAGTACTTATTTATAAATATTTACATTTTTATATTGCTATCACAACTCAAAGCCTTCTTCTTTTAACATAAAATATAAACAATAAATTTGCATATTCCGTGATAATTGTTACAAAATCCCTCATTCCAAAATCACTTACATGTTCCTTTTTAATCCTCAGGCTAACAATCTTCAACCTGTATCTAAACGAGGGCAGCAGCGTGTATTTTATTATAGCAAAGCCACGTCGTGCTCTTTGTTGAGCCTACGGAGGGGAAGGTAGGAATCAGACCCCTGATTTTGCATTGTAAATATGAAGACATACTGCTGTACTAGTGGGGGGCAAAGAGGGCAGCAGCAGTCTCCAGTGCATATCATGGAGTCCTTCTATACCAAATGTTTCAGCATAAAGTTAGCAACTGTAAGAACTGTTAAAACTGCATAAACACATTGCATCTTTAACAGGTTTCTGATTTGATCAGCATAAGAGGGATGTAATTTTTGTCTTATAACTAGTATAAACAAGTTAATGGTAATATAGAAATACTTTAAGTACATAACATTGCACTTCATGCTACAACAGTCTGAATGAAAATGTAATAAACTGAAGTATGTATTCAGTTAATATAATTAAATATAGAACATCATCAACAACAACCGTGTACAGTGTAAATGTTTAATATACAACTTCAACCCTTCTATGATTGTAATTTAAATGTCATGCAGTCTGTTTGCACCCTAACAGTATCTATGAAAATTAGTTGTGGAGAAAATAATTCAACCTACCCTATAAACTAACCTTTGAAGCTTCAGAACTTGATTAAAATAAAGTATAAGTAAAATTTAAAAGTCTCAATGAAAAACAATCTTCTTAGTTATAAAGTTTAGCATATTCTGCAAGTCTATAAATAAACTACACTTCTATAATGTTATATATGCAACTAATTATGGTTGTTTACTACATACTACTGGATCTTCTGACATAATTATAAAAAAATGAGTAATGTCAAGATAAACAAAATGAAAAAATTATCTATTTTTCTAATGACTTGCAACAAGTTCCTTGTTATATACATTTGAACTGCTACGTTTCTAGTCATCAAACACAAGCTCATTATACAGAGTTTGAGCCTCACAGAAAATGCTGTTAAATTCATTCACAGTATTATTTCTGAGTGAATGGACTAAATCTTCCACTATTTCTGCGTGATGCATCGCAGCACCTAAATCAATGTTCTGTTGCTGCAGTAAGTTACACAGAGGTAAACTAAAGGAAAACAATTTAACAATGGTAAGTAGAGTGATGATGAATTTTGGCTGTGTTACAGAACACAACAATTGATTGGCTTGTTTACCAGAATCTCTGTCTTGCCAACCTGATATGGTCTCAAGGGCATCTGCAACTGCATGGGTTAATTCTAGAAAAACAATGACTGAGTCATGCCTCTCAACCCTGGCAGAGACCTTTCAAACATTTTTTTTCAATTCAGGTGCTTTATTCTCCACCAAAAAAGCCAAAATGTGCTTTCATTTGGGTGTATTGAGAAAGTTTTCAATGCTAGAAATTACTCCCATGCAATTTCGCACAGGAACTTCTTTACAAGCATCAGAAATTGCCAAGTTTAGGGAAAGAGCACTGCAGTGTACATAGGGTACAAGTGGGAATTTATAAGTTATGTGTCTCTGGACACTATTGAATTTCCCACTCATAGAGGCAGCATTGTTTTACCCTTGTCCTCGCAGGTACGCCATGTCAAAACCATATTTTGTCAGATTGGTTATAATAACATTAGCCATGTTTCTGCCTGTCACATCATAAACAGGTAAATGTTTCAAAAAATCTTTTCTCATTGCAATAGAGTTGTAATTGGCATGCAAATATCTAACACACAGCAAAAACTGTTCAATGCCTGAAATATCTGTTGTTTCATCAGCTAATATTGAGAAATACTTTGCAACATTATTCCTGTTGACCAAAGCATCAGAAACATGAGTATTACAGGCATTGATGATTTCATTTTGAAATTGAGGACTCAGATATGTAGCATTCCTCTTTGTACTCTTAAGGCGGGAAATTGCCAGAAAATTCCCATCATTATTGATGAGCTCCTGATCAGTTTCACCAACAAACATTGGATCAGAATGATATATTCCCCTTTAAGCTAAACCCTGTCTCCCACACAGCAATACAGTATCAAAAATAAGCATTAAATATTGCCGGTTCTGTTCAATATCTTGTTTGTAAGTTGAATCATGCTACAATTGCACAGATGAACTTGTATTTACGATCTGTAGAAAATTGTTAGCTTTTTCTTTGCTGTCTTGGTGGTACTGTTTCAATTCGACAGCCTTCTTCCAGTTTGTGCATGGAAATTTCACTAGTTGTCCCAATTTCTGGCTTTCAACACCAGCACCATCAGGACAAAAAAGACAGCAGTACTTGCAGAAAGCACCCTTTCCATGTTGACTGTAGAGTAGCCATCTCCACTGTGAAAGCCAATGATGTTGAAAACCCAGCTTTCTTGGACCACACAGGGGGAAACATAATCACTCCCTGACTTCCAGGTATTCTCAAGGAGGCATTTTCTGGTTTCAGCGTTTATCTAAAAGAGACAGAAAGACATAGTTCTAATTAAATTGTTTCACACATAGGATAGTTTGTTATGAGAGTACAATAACCTCGAAGAGAAAGGCTTAGAGCTGTACTTTACAGAGCAGGCCTAACATTTTGTGGCTGTAGGCCTACAATCATTGGCAGCAATGAATATTCAGTCTAAAACTCATAAGAGTGTTTGAACGATTTTTAATACAAAATTAATATGATGAAAAGTCGACTTATCTGTTTACCAATGCTGATATCATCAGAAATGTAATTTCCAATGCCCCAAACTGGACCTGAGGTGGGAGTGGCAGCACTGGTAGAAGGCCATGGTGATGACTCTGACAATTCAGTTAACAATTATGATTCAACCTGATTGGCTGTAGCAGATTGATCAGGTTCAGCCTCACAAATGTATTTAAAGAACCCATTCAGTGTCTTTTGCTTTTTCAGTGAATGACTGTTGTTACGTTTTTTTTTTATGTGGATTGAACGCAACAGAAAGACACAGATAACAGCTTGTATAATTTATCACAGTAAACTATTATATATGAAACAGATATAACATAAATTATATAATAACAATGACAAATATTCAGTTTCAATATTTAAAATTAATTTCAATACAAAATAGTACTGGTTTCAACCTTCAAAGTTAATTACAATACAAAACGGTACTAGTTTAAACCTTCAAAGTT
Source organism: Carcinoscorpius rotundicauda (assembly GCA_011833715.1). Lineage (NCBI taxonomy): Eukaryota > Metazoa > Arthropoda > Merostomata > Xiphosura > Limulidae > Carcinoscorpius > Carcinoscorpius rotundicauda. The sequence goes on from CM022393.1 coordinate 110,605,969, forward strand.
AAATACGATACAAAATGGTACTGGCCTGTATCTAATAATATGATCTAGAATGAAAGTCCAAAAGTCCAGATCAGAAATCCAAAATTCCGGTCTAGGGTATGAATTTGGGCCCACGAAGAAATTCCGAAGTTTGAATGGAGAAGTTCAGAAACAATTCACAGTTCGATAAATTTGATGAAGTTCTCCTTACGATGCTTCTTGATGAACGTCTCAAACTTGTCGCCTTCAATTTTTTCGGTCTCCCTTGGCTAGTCCCGTACGTGCCGACCCTCAGCACAACCAGTAATTCGAATGAATCGTAGAGATTCACGAAATAAAATCACAGCTTCTGTAGATCTAACTTCAGTCACAAATCAAAGTTGAATAATCTCACAGCAAACATTTAAACTTTCTCAAACGAATGACTGACTCTCTTCGTTCTTCTCCTCGCGTCACCATCTTTTTATACTAGTAGGCCTACTTCTCGAACAATCGCGTAACTTCCACAGAACTCCAGAGCAATCCGCGCATGTCCGTTCTTGCACGAGACTCAACGTCTAGACACTAGGCCACCATACATTTCCGTTTATAGTCATATATTTGATCTACCTAATTCTAGAAATTTCTAAATGTTATTTTTAATGAATAACAACATATTTTTTATTGGTTTAAACTTTGAAACAGTAATATAAATATGGAAATATAAATAATAGATATGAAAATCCAAACACAACACATGTTGTCGTTTATAAAACATTTACACGACATTTACATAACAACTGTACATGTATATCGCAAGTTCTGTTTGTCTACGTCACATTCACAGTACCATAGTGCTGCCACGGAGCCACCCACTGCTTATTTGTGAAGTTAATTTTTGAAATCCAGAGAATCTCAACATACACTGTCCTTGATATTTGAATACAGGTTATGGACACTATACATATATTTTGCACTCTCCCAAGTGACTCTATATTTTATATGTTGATGACAGGACTGTAGGCCTACTTTGCTGGGCCTGATAACTTCAAGTTATATATTATATATATAGACATTTATATTTATTTATGATTAAAAATATAAGACAAACACCTCAGTGTGCCATTCTGAAATTTGCCAAAAAATGTGGTCTCAGAATGCATAATTCAGGCTTTTCTTTTATGTTTTATTAAAAAAAATTCTTGGGAGGCATGCTCCCTGACCCCTAGCATGGCTTCACGCCTGCAGCACTTGCATCAAGCACTTAACCTACCCCCATCCCAATGACCATTTCTGGATATACCCCTGTGTGATACATGTATTTATATTAAGCAATTATCATAAATAATGGTGCGCGATACAACTGTATGAGTACGTGATTGTACTGACAGAAATTGTTAAACCAGTTTCCATGGTGTTACTATAAAAAAAGAGTTATTAACATTCTTTTGTAGAGGAAAAACTGCCACCATGCATTTTAAAGAATCTGGTTGATTTTGTAAAGTATAGTCCTGCTGCGAATAATAGGGTTGTAATTCTGAAGTTGTTAAATGTAACTTTTTTACTTGCTGCAGTGTATGTTGATAAAAAGTCATGATATCAAATGAAAAACATTTTAGCTATTAAAAAAGTGCAATTACAAATAGAATTAAGTATGCATCTCGAAAGACTTAAGTCACAATTGTAGGCCAGTTTGGTAACTACACTGAAAGCGTTGATAAGATTGTTTGTTTGTTTATGCATTTTGCTAAAAGCTACACGAGGGCTATTTGCACTAGCCATCCCTAATTTAGCATTGTAAGACTCATGGGAAGGTTACTAATCATCATCACCCACTGTCAACTCTTGGACTATTCTTTTACAAACAAATAGTGGAATGACCGTTACTTATAACGCTTTCACAGCCGAAAGGGCGAGCATGTTTGGTGTGGCACTGATTCGAACCCACGACCCTTGGATAACGTTGATAAAAATATTACACTAAATATTCATTCACTAGTTAACTCGACCGCATGCTTCTCTTTAACCACCCTAATGCCACAAAGTTCAACATTTAGTCCATTTATGAACTTTAAGGGGTATTTGATCTGGCTACTTAGCTCATTTCTCACATAAAATAATGGTCATGTGAAAATGCTAAATATATTTTTTATGCCTCTTCAAATTAATACAAGTTTTAAAAGTAAAATATTTTAGATGTTAATGTATACGGAAGGAGCAATATGAAACAACATTTCCTTAAATCAGTCCAATCACCTTTTACTGGTGCTCTATGTGGACTATGTGTTGCATCCAAAACTGGACGGATAAAGGTGAGGTTCCAATAATAAAAATATTGATTTTGTTTATCAACAGTGTAAAATCAAGTTGTTTATATACATACACCCATAATTTATTTTAGCATTTAAGCCTAGTGACAAAAACTACATGTAATTCTGTTATCCATTCAGTTTTTGTTGTGTAAATATAAGCATTGAACCTGCTTGGCTAAAGATTTAAGCTTCCATAAACTGAGTAATAAGTGATACTGAATAAGGCTGTATAATGTGAAAAGTAAATTATAGTTGGTTGAAATATATTAACTACAGACATTTAGTGAACACCAATTTTTTTCAAAATTTAAAATGCTTTTTCTAAGTTCTTTGGATTTAAAATCAGAGTACAAATTTTCTTTTATTGATTTTTATTTTAAATTACAAATTCTACAACAATTCTAGAATGTCCTTTTGAAGCATTTTTTGAGGTAATAGATAGAGAACTATACTAAAATTATGTGAATGAATATTGTGTTTACTTTATTTGGTTGTCTTGCTAGAAGATGTATCAGACATGCTAGACATAAAAGCTCAGAAAATGAAGAGAATGATAACTAGTTTGAGTCAGGTTGGAAGCTACCTACTAGTGAACTACCAGGATGGAATTATTTGCTTATTCAGTTGTAAAGGCAAAAAGTTAGTGTGGTTTATTTTGTTATGATTATTAAATTTGAGGTTAGAAAGCACTAGAAAAACTCAAGTATTTTTTAGTAGAATAACTACAATAGTTAGTTTTATCAGTGTTTATACTGTTTCAGAAAGTAGCTGGATTATTGACTCAATAATGATTTTTATGAGATGGTAATCCATGTCTTCACACGCACACACAAATGTTGTTCCTCTCTTGCATGTCCTATGAGGTTTTCATAACACTAGGCTTGAACTTACTCATATGAACTGCAATGTTGCATTGTGATGTCATCATGCAAAAACAGTCCATCAGCAATAGGAAAACAACACATCCTTCATGTGCAATAACTCCTCCAATGCACTTGTGATAACTTCATTCTTAGCTCTGCATTGAACAGATATGTAATATTTTTCTCTCATTTGCACTTAATTTGATGAGTGAAACTTTGGTTTTAATGAAATTTATATTTATTATTTTTGTTTTTATACACTGGCAGTATTACATAACAAGACTAAAGACTGAATACCTTTTCCCATGCCAGTTATACTGGAGTTCTCACTAGTCAAAAAAACACACTTCTCATAGACATTATGGCAACTGATGAAGGTTTCTACTTTTGTATATATTACCTTGAAACAAGATAAAACCATAAGCTAAACATGAATGGATAGAAAAGATTATTTTCTAAGTCAATGTTAAATGAATATTATTTGCATAAAAATTGTGTATGATTTCTGAGAAGTGATTAGTGATGGTATCAAAGAAAGGATTTTAATGTGAAGTTTACAAACTTAGGAACAAGCCTCAAACCTGGGATTTTGTTGTTTTCTTGAATTTTATTTTATAATGTTTTTGTTCAAGATAACTTTCTTTGTGTACATGTTTCAAAACTACAGGAATATTCTTACATGAGAAGATGTAAGAATAAGTTAAAGTGGTTCTGCTAGTGCAATATATTCAAGTGAAAGAATAGTTTCATATATATTTATTTGTGTATAATAAATTTTTTATTACTAAAACATCCCATACTAATACAGGAATGTCTCAGGTATTGAAACTAAACAAAAACTATTAGAGAGAAATTAAATTTGGCTGTTGTTCTTAATCTTGTACATGTGAATGAAATTTACTGTAGGTTTTCTAGTGCTCAGATCCTTTATCCATTTTCATCTTGATAGAACTGTGAATCTTAAGAAATTACTAAATATAAATATAGCACCTGTAAAAGTCTCTTTTTTGTTTATTGTCATGTTTATTGAATGGTACCATCAGACGTCTTTGGATTGTATCTCATGGATTTCATTTGTACCCTGGATTTCAAACCTTTATTAAAATATCATAATTAAATTATAGTTTGAAAAGAAAATTTACATTCATTAAAAAGTTTACCTTTAGTCAGTATACACATATAAAATTCACAAGAACTTTTAAGACTGAAAATGTGATCCAACCAGTAATGTTATTATATGCTATCAAATTATTTCTTTATCTTCTATTTTAGTTGTTAATTTATTAATTACTACTTACTCTATAGGCAAGAAAAAAAATTAACTTAATACTAACCAATGCTTGTGGAATTTTATAAATTAATCAAGCCATCAGAACTGGGGGAAAAAGAATTACATATTTATTTTTTTAACCTGTAACAAATATTAAAACTTAATTTGTGCTATACATATATGTATATATATGTTCACATACCCAGTACTAGGTTTGTAAGTGTTGAATTAAAAAACAAACAAACATGTGTTTCATTCCCTTTGAACATCAAAAGAAAGGTGAATATTTTTCACAGGTATATGCTTTGGTTTTACCATGGTTATTTATACCATCTAGATAACCAGCTTTAAAATATGTTGATGTTGTTATTATCATTTAATGACTAATTATCCAGCATGGTTAAGTGATTAGGGTGCTTGACTTGCAATCTGAGAGTTGTGAGTTTGAATCCACATCCCACCAAATATGCTCACCCTTTAAGCAATGGATGTGTTACATTGTGACTTCAGTCACACTATTTATTGGTGAAAAAGTAGCCTAAGAGTTGGCAGTGGATGGTGATGACTAACTGGTCTTCCCTGTAGTTTTCCACTGCTAAATTAGGGATGGCTAGTGGAGATAGCCCTTGTGAAAAACAAACTGTCCAATTACACATTGGTGATAGTTAATCCAGGGTTGATGATAATAGGAAATACAGGGTGTTCCAAAATGCATATACCAAAAGGAAAGTTGAATAATATTTCTGTTATTAAAGATAGCAACAAAATTCAAAACAAAATGTCTTCTAAATGCTTGTAAGTTTTATTTTATTTAATTAATAAACTTGTACACATCTCTCATCATTAATTACAATCAATCTAATTCTGTGTTCACATACTCAGAACACATTTTCTAACACAGTTGTAGGGATGAATACGACAGCATCATGGATATGAAATTTCATTTTCTCAAGATCCATTGGTTTATTGTGGTAGACCTTTGTATCCAAAGTTAAGTCGGAGGAATGTTTCAAGTGTCATAATTTTAATCAAAAACAGAGTTTAGTTCTGAAATCTGTAATAAAATACATTCATAAAGAATGTAAGTAACAAGAATAATAATTAACTTAAACAACTTAGAAGTCTTCAGAAATTTATTTTTTTCAATTTTGTTCTTATCCCAAGTAATTAAAAATCTATTTAACATTATTTTTGGTGCATTCATATCAGGATGCCCTGTATATGTGAACTTGACCTAATAGGTGTTATGACCACATAAACCATATGGTAATATGGAGGTATGGAATACTCTATATTCCATATTTCTCTTAAAAGGTGACATGGTTGGTGAGGATCTGTAAACCTTGTTGTTTAAAACCTTGTTTTAGAACAGTCGTTAAATGACTATCACTTTGATTGGATCACATCGTACAGTTTGAAGGATAATTTCTTGGTGAGTGCAGAACAAGTTTCTTTTGCTTTGTTTTAGATTGCCTATACTTTTATGAATAGGATAGCCTAGTTAAAACTTGCCTCTTTTTTATATGTGTTATCACTTCTAAACATTTGGTTAATTGTTATCTTTTTAATGTGTATTATCACTTATAAACAGTTGGTTAATTGTTATCTTTTTAATGTGTATTATCACTTATAAACATTTGGTTAATTGTTATATTTTTGATGTGTATTATCACTTATAAACGTTTGGTTAATTGTTATCTTTTTAATGTGTATTATTACTCATAAATATTTGGTTAATTTTTATTTTTTTGATGTGTGTTATTACTTATAAACACTTGGTTAAGTGTATTATCACTAATTATCACTGGGATCTAAACATCCACACACGTGTTTGCCGTACGTGGCGACTCGTGAAGGGGAGGAGAGGATCCTGGTGGTTGAGTGGTCCAACCCTAACACACCACTTTAGCCTCGAATTCCTGTAGACGGGCGGCCTTTGGGTGGCCCCCCTTGGGTCAATCGGCTGGTCCACTTGGGCTAGAGCCAACCAAGTACCAGTGTTGGAAGTTCTCAACGGGTGTTGTGGACATTGTGCCTGATGCTGGTGTTTGGGTATAGTGCTCATGAAACCCTGGTGTTGCTGCATTGTCCTTGCATGACTTTGTAGTGCGTCCCCTTGTAGGGCTCCATGGTGGGTTGGGTCAGTGGGTACCAAAACTTTTTCTCTTTCCTATGGATCTTCCAAAAAATTTAAATAAAATTTTAAAAAACAGTCAATGGGTAAGCGACCACGTCATGAATACTCAGAACAGCAATCTTCAAAATCAGTAACACACGAACCTCATTTTCTTTTATTACATTCTCTTTCGGAAAAACCTTTAGGACAAATGTCCCCTTTTTATATTCAAAAGGGACTAGAGGGACTTGCTGGCTCTCCAAAGTCAGTAAAGAAGCTTCGATCTGGTGACATATTGGTTGAAACATCCACATCCCAACACAGTGAACTCCTCTTGAATTTAAAGGCGATTGGGGATATACCTATTTAGGTTATACCTCATGCTACTTTGAATTCTTCACGAGGAGTTATTGTTGAAAGGGATTTGAAGAATGTTCCTGAGTCAGAGATTCTCGCTGGTCTCTCCACTCAAGGAGTTTCTGCAGTGAGGCGCATCTCCACTCGCAAAGATGGAGTTACACTGCCAACAAATACCTTCGTTTTAACATTTACTTCACCACATGCACCTGTCACCATCAAGGCAGGTTATCTCATTTGCAGGGTTCGACCATACATTCTAAACCCTCTTCGATGTTTCCAATGTCAGAGATTCGGCCACTCAAAGACATCTTGTCGTGTTCCCTGACATGTGCTCGTTGTGGAGGCAAGGACCACGATGTCTATGACTGTGACATGAACCCACATTGCGTAAACTGCAATGGTTCTCACTCCTCTTACTTTCATTCTTGCCCAAAATGGTTGGAGGAAAAAGAGGTGCAGCGTTTTAAAACGACACATAACATTAGTTATCCTGAGGCTCGGAAATTGCTGTCCAGAACTCCATCTCGGACATATGCTGCTGCACGTCATTCCACAACTACAGTGGGAGTGCAGACAGATCTCTCTGTGCCTCCAAGAGAATCGTTTTCAAAACAAATGAAGAGCCTTTTGACCTCCGTGGTTAAAAAAGTTGATGAATCGACTTCCACTCCCATCTCTGTTCCTCCCATAACTTCCAATAAACCTCAAGATCCACGTTCTTCAGTTTCAAATACAGGCATTTCTTCTGATACATCGTTTTCTCCCACCACAAGAGACAAAACAATTATTCGTTCGCGTCCTCAGTCACTGGATTCCTCTTCCAATAACAGAAACCTGCCCACTCGACCCAGAGCAGAATCCATAGAGGTTGATAGACCTCCTCCGATTAAAGACAGTAAAGAAAAAGGACGAGGTCGTAAACCGAAGGGTTCTCCAGCCACTTCACCTACCCGTTTTAAAAAATGGCCACCTTGATACAATGGAACTGTCGAGGTTTACGTTCTAATCTGGATGATATTAAAATGCTGATTGGTTCCTACCATCCTATTTGTCTTTCTCTACAAGAAACATTTCTCAAATCTGCTGATACAGTCTCCATCCGGCAGTTTTCTCTGTACAGAAATGACAAGTTGTGTGATGGTCGAGTACATGGAGGGGTGGCACTGTTGGTTGATCAACATGTGCCCATCCTGTCTTTGTCACTCAACACACCCTTCGAGGTTGTAGCCATCCATGTTTCCTTGGGTCATACCATCACTGTTTGTTCTCTGCACCTGTCCCCTGGAGAAACATATGATCAATCAGAACTTGATGCTCTCGTTGAACAGTTGCCATCTCCATTTCTATTCCTGGGGGATTTTAATGGACATCGTCCCCTCTGGGGAAGTGCTATTATTGATGGGAGGGGTCGATCTGTAGAGCGAATGCTCTCTGATCACAATCTTTCTCTTTTCAATACTGGTTCTTCCACTTACTGTCATGCACCTACTCAGTCCTTTACCGCTATTGATCTCTCAGTTTGCTCCCCTTCATTATTCTCCCATATTTCATGGAGGGTTGACAGTAATCCACTCGGCAGTGATCATTTTTCGATCCTTTTGAGAGAGACTGGCCGTGGTCGATGCCACCCTACCCGCGTGCCCCGGTGGAAGCTGGATCAGGCAGACTGGTCCACTTTCACTGCTCTCACAGAACTTGATCCTGCCATCATAAATCAGCCATCAATAGACGACTGTGTAGCAGCGGTAACTGACTGTATTATACAAGCAGCTGCTCAGTGTATTCCTAAAACCTCGACACGTTTTCCACGATATCGTCGTCCATGGTGGAATCCTGCTTGCCACTTAGCACGGAAGGTTCAAAAACGGGCTTGGGATACTTTTCGTAGATATCCCACACTTTTAAACCGGGTTGCTTTCCAACGGGCCCGAGCACATGCTAGGTGGGTAAGACGTCAAAGCCAGAAGGAATCTTGGATTAAGTTCATAACCAGCATATCTTCTACCACCAGTTCCAAGATCATATGGGACAGGATTCGAAAAGTTAATGGGCACTACAATTCTGTCCCCCTCTCGATCTTACTCTCTGATGGTCAGGAGGTGACTGATGTCTGGAACATCGCTAACACTCTTGGTGAAAGCTTTTGCCAGGTATCTAGCACTTCTGCTTGTTCCTCCACCTACCTGGCCATCAAGACTCGGGCAGAGTGATCACCTCTTTCCTTTCAAACTGACTGTTTCTTTTACTATAATAGTCCCTTTACCCTGGTGGAACTAAAAATGGCCCTTCATTGGTCTACCAGTACATCTGTTGGACCTGATGATATTCATTATAACATGCTGCACCATTAATCTCCTGCTTCTCTTGTTGTCCTTCTGATTGTCTTCAACCGGATTTGGCAGGAGAATGTTTTTCCTGATGCCTGGTGCAAGGCTATTATTTTACCTTTCTCTAAGCCAGGGAAATATCCGAAGATTTCTTCAAACTATCATCCAATTGCTTTGACGAGCTGTCTCTGTAAGACCTTAGAAAGGATGGTTAATGCTCGTCTTGTTTGGTTCCTTGAATCAAACAACCTCCTCTCGCCCACCCAGTGTGGGTTCCGTCGACAGCACTCCACCACAGACCACCTAATTCGTCTTGAAACATCTATCAGAGAGGCCTTTCTCAACCGCCAACATCTTGTATCAATATTCTTTGACATAGAGAAGGCTTACGACACAACATGGAGATATGGCGTTTTGCGAGACCTCCATACATATGGGTTACGTGGCCATCTACCCATGTTATTAACAATTTTTTAATGGTCAGGAGATTCCAAGTTCGTGTGGGTTTGACACTTTCCCGTTCTTTTGTACAGGAACTTGGAGTCCCTCAAGGCTGTGTATTGAGTGTCACACTCTTCAGTATAAAGATAAATGCCATCACTGAACAACTCCCTCTCACTGTTGCGAATGGGCTATATGTCGATGACTTTCACATCTCATGTCAGTCGTCAAACATGAGATATATTGAGCGGCAACTACAAACTGCCCACAATCGTGTACGGAAGTGGACTCTGACGAACGGCTTTAATTTCTTTCTCTCCAAAACTATATGCATGCACTTTTGCCGTCGACGAGGTATTCACCCTGATCCTGAACTTCATATTGGTAAAGTTTTGCTGCCAGTGGTCCTGGAGACAAAGTTCTTGGGGCTTATCTTTGATCGTAAACTGACCTTTATACCACACTTAAAGCAGCTTCGGGTCAAATGCACAAGAGTACTGAACATCCTCCGTGTCCTTTCTTCTACCTGTTGGGGGACAGATCGCTTTTCAATGTTGAAGATATATTGTGCTCTTATTAGATCGAAACTCGACTATGGATCAATGGTCTATGGCTCTGCCAGACCCTCGGCCTTAAAGATGCTGGATCCCATTCATCACCAAGGACTTCGACTCTGCACTGGGGCTTTCCGTACCTCTCCAGTTCAAAGCATATACATTGAATCTCATGAACCTTCTTTACACCTTCGCCGTTTGCAACTGTCTTTACAGTATACTTCGAAACTTCGTTCCTTACCAAAGCATCCCACCTGGGAATGTGTTTTCCTTCCTCGGTGGGCAATACTTTTTCAAAACAGACGATCTGTCATTGCTCCATTTGGCCTTCACATCCGGGCACAATTAGATGAATTGGGTCTGTCCTTGGATAACATTGCAGATTCCACAGGTCGACGCATCCCACCATGGCTTATTACAGCCCCCAAATGTGATCTTTCTTTCAGTCACCTAAAAAAGGCAGAAACTCCAGATTGGAAGTACCGTCTTTTATTCAATGAATATCTTTCAAACAATCATTTAGTTCCCATTTATACAGATGGTTCCAAATCAGGTAATTCAGTGGGCTCTGTTATGGTTTGCTATGGGTCAGTAGTTGCGCGCAAAATCCCCTATATAGCTTCTGTGTTCACTGCTGAACTGTATGCCATATCTCTTGCCCTGGATCATATTGCAGCTGAGCAGTACTCCAACTGCACTATTTATACTCATTCGCTTAGTTCTATACTTGCCTTGGAATCGCTACACGTTAGCTCACATCCTATTCTTGCTAATATTCGAAACCGACTGGCCCATTTCTCATTAGCAGCTACTTCAATCCAGTTTTTCTGGATACCAGGCCATTTTGGTATTCGCGGGAACGAGCTTGCAGACATGGCAGCTAAATATGTCTGCTTCAGCACCATCACCCTTATGCTTATTCCGTACATGGACTATGGTGTTGTCTTCAAGGCTCGGCTCCGTGCCAGCTGGCAGTCCACTTGGAGTGAGCAACGCAACAACAAACTTTTTAAAATCAAACCCAAAATTGGAGTTTGGCCATCCAGCTTCCATAAAGTTCGGAAGGAGGAAGTTGTTCTCACTAGCTGTCTGAGTAGATTATTCTATTTCTGTCACAGTAATTTTTGTGTCCAGTTCACGTAGTGTGTTCAACCATGGCTAATCTCTCCATTTTCACTAATCTTGTTGTGTCCTTGTATTCTTGTCACAAGTTGTCTTCTCATTTTTAAATATCGTGATTTTGTGATCTTGTGTGTTAACTATTCTATAAAAATGACGTAAATTGTGGTCAGAATACAAAACTGGATGGTATCTGATGTCCAAAAGATATAAAATTGTACGAGATACATAGGAAAGGTACAGTTAGTTGCATGGTTGAGAGTTCGTATGTGTATGTTTGTGAAGTTACCCCCAATATTTTCTGGTTTGCCAAGGGTATCAAAAATAAGTCAAGAAACTTGAATAATGCAAAAATCGTTAATGAGTGTCTAAATTTGAAGTGTTCTTTGAGCTCGAAACCCAGTGGCTCCATCCTGTAATCGCAACAGTTAAAATACAATATTACCAGTTTTTTGAAAACGGATAAAACACATGTATGTAACAGAAATGTTTATAAAAACGTTACCAAAAATTATTGTTTGTCAAACAAAGCTTTTATCCGATAGTTAATCTATCAGCTTCAGAGCTTTTAACCCTATAATCTGTGTAAGATATCTGTGGTGGATACAGCACAGATAGCCAGAAGTTAGTTCCTTTTTTCAGTAGTTGAAAACAAAATGGAGTTAAACGTTAGTTTGTTGTTTATTTGATTGTTTTACTCAAAATAATTCTGAATTGGATTTTATATATGCTGCTAATTAGTAGTCAGTATGCTCCAAAAGTCTCCCACCAATAAAATAACTTTGCAGGGCTCTCGACTCGTAATATGAGGGTTGTAGGTTCGAACTCCATCCCTCCAAGCATGCTCGCCCCTTTTCGCCGTTGGGAGGTTATTATGTCATGATCAATCCCACTATTCGTTGGCAAAAGAGTTGGCGGTGGGTGGTGATGACTAGCTACCTTCCCTCCAGTCTTACACTGCTAAATTAGAAACAGCTACTGCAAAATTAAAAACAAACATGCAATAGTAACTTTGCAAGAAATTATAAATTCGAGGTTGAATGATCACCAAGTAGTTTCCAATAATTTTCCGAAGGGTTATTGTTGTTTTGAATTAAGCATAAAGCTATACAATGGGCTATCTGTGCTCTGCCCACCACGGGTATCGAAACCCGGATTTTAGCGTGTAAGTCCGCAGACATACCGCTGAGCCACTGGAGGGCTTTGGGAAGGGACCAGTGCTGACTGGAACGAGCATCGCGGATGGTTTTTTGCAGTGAGTTCTAGGTTAGCTAAATCAATACTTTTCTGTGGTTTTTCAGGCCTTTGTAACCAAGCCCCAGAATAAACATTTCATAACTTTTTCAAGGTGGATAAAGCAGGTAAAGTAGTACTGGTCTCGATTCACTGTCCAGCGCTTTAATTATCATGTTAACAAAACGTCGAAGAGATAATTTGTCCAAAAACAAATCAATTTATATAAGTCTTTACTTTTGTACCACCCAGTCTTCACAAGAGAGGCAAGTGATGTTAAGAGGATCGAAGTAAATGCGAAAAGAAACAGTTTTGGGGAAAAATATTCGAGTTTATTGAAAATAAAAAAGTATACAGAATATCATTCGTATAGTTTACAACTTTAAAGAATGCTAAATACAGCTACCTTTTAAATGTAATGCTAAACAATTTATGTAATAAAACGGCTAAAACCTTTCATTTATTGATAAGAAAAAATAAAGCTTTACCTGAGGCTACAAATACGCATCTTCATTTCGACACATGATTTAAACGTTTAATACAATTAGAAAGTTGAATCTTTTACTTTCTTCAGGAAGTAATAAAAGGATGAAGCAACATTACGTCTTTACTTATAAATGGTGAACAAATTTATTCTTCGGGATCTTCAGGAAATTGTGGATATTTGTTAATAATTGACTGAACCACTTCAAACTCTGATGAAATCTGCTTGTAATGTATTTTCTGATCGGCTCCTTCTGAGAACTCAAACTTATTTTTTATACCGTAGTGTTGGAGTTCAGGAAAGATAATGAAATATAAATTTTCTAAAACTGGAGAGTTATATCCTGCAACGGTGTATACTTTAGCCATATCTTCTTCAAATGAAGAAAGATTCCGAGGTTCAAGATCAAAAATAAAATAATCAGACCAACCGTTTTTGTCACGCCGATTCTTGGGTATAGAAATGTCTGAAATGTTATGAACTCGTATTATTAAATTTTCTTGACGAACAAACTTAAATTTGAGAAATAACATGTTATAAACTGGTGATTCTTCTTCGAAATCTAACGAGATTGTCTTGAACGATGGGAAGCCGTTGAAATCCACCAGATGCTTAGTGCCACGTGACGACAAGTTTCGAACAATTGTAGCAATATGATTGTTTGTAAAACCAAACGCAGATGTAATATGATATACGTCAAAGCTTGAAGCAAATATTTCACAAAGACATTGAGAATGTAACACGTTCCTCCTTGTTTAGCCATTATGGCTTCTTTAATTCCAGCCCATGTTGGTATGTGACGATGATCCGGTTTCAGTGAAAGTAAAGATATATTTGATAAGGAATTACTTGGTGGATTATCTGTATAAGATGATCTAGGAAAGCACTGCGATCTGTTGCCAATTTTCTCTTAGCCTCTGGTATTTCAATAATTTTAGATACAAAATACAAAGCTTCTTCTTTGGTCAACCTGGATTCCATCGCCAACAAGTCTCTTCTATTTATTCGAATATCGACCTTAAAAACATGGAATAATTTAATTTTACTTTTAATAAAATCAATGAAATATGAAATACAAAGTAACTTGTTTTGTTTTGTTTTTAATTTCGCATAAAGCTACTCAAGGGCAATAAAAAATCAATGTTTGCTTTGAATTTCGCGCGTAGCTACACAATGTCTATCTGTGCTAGCCATCCCTAATTTCGTGTTGCAAGACTGAAAGGAAGGTAACTACTCATCACCACTCACCGCCAACTCTTTTTCCAACGAATAGTGCGAATGACCGTTACTTTATAATGCCCCCAAGGTTGAAAGGAAGAGCATGTTTGGTTCGACGGGGATTCGAACCCGCAACCCTCCAAATACGAAGGCCCACATCTGAGAGAATTGTAAAATACAGACAGTTCCGATGGAGGTATTTTTTTAATTGAAATATTAAACTCAAAAGAATCGCAAAACAAGGTACTGTAGTTAGTTTCCGGGAAAAGATAAATACGGTGAAGCAGGATGTAAAATTCACCAACAGGGATGAATTTTGCGTAATGTTCGCCATCTATGGGGCAGTTTCTGAAAATTATATTTACAATATGACATTCTCCAGTCGAATTGATTTGAAAATTCATGAAAACAATAATTTCTTCACGACAGTAGTTTATTGCATTATTGATATATTTTGATGACATAAAAACAAAAAACGATAATAGGAGATGCAATGCACTTATTGATCAAATATTGATTAGTTATTTAACAATATTCTAAATAAAAGGAAATCACCGTACGTGTAAAAAGTAACAAGTTAGTATTGAAGAAGTGTAGTCAATATTGAAAACTGTTTGTTTGTTTGTTTTTGAAGTTCGCTCAAAGCTACACGAGGGCTATTTGCGCCAACCATTCCTAATTTAGCTGTATAAGACTAAAGGGAAGGTAGCTAATAATCGCCACCTACTGCCAACTCTTGGAATACTCTTTTAACAACGAATAGTGGGATTGACCGTCACATTATAACGCCCCCACGGTTGAAGGGGCGAGCATGTTTGCTGCTACGGCTGAATAAAACATTTATAGATTCAACTGACAGAAGAATACGAAGCTCTGAAGCTTCAGGGAAACATCGAGTTTTGGATATGCAGCTTAAAGACTTCACGTAAAATAGACTTTGCGCCCTTCTCATACTGCTTACTAAGCAAGAACATTTAGACTAGGAGAACGGTACGTTCTATAAGCTATTTGTTTTTTACTAAAATAATAAGCATATGATCACATTGTTTAATGTTTTTATGGTAATCAGGCTACGTATAAGAATGTTTGTGTTTTTCTTATGTTTATCAGTTTGAGACGTTCATCCAATCCCATAACATCGCTAATGTAAACTGATACACTAGAGGGTAGCCTTGAACTAATTAGATTGAAAATTATGGTCATATTACAAAGTTAACAATCAACTTTTTCAAAGCAGTTTCCATTGAATTGTGTTTAATTTATAGCATTTTCGTTGTTAAGGCTTGTTTCAAACGTAAACCACACTGCACATACACTTTAACCCGAACACGTCAAAGGAAACCACACATAAATTAAAGTGAAAAAAACGTTTGTGTTCCTCGTCTTCAAGTATTTTGTTCTTAGAGGAGACCCGAGGCACATTTCTCATTATTATTTATCCCTGTCTTCAGCTGCTTTCTTCATATATCCATGGGTCCTCCTAGTTAGACAAAAACTGACTTATTCTTTTTCTTCATTTTCTCCCAAGGAATCTTCCCACAATCACTTGCTTCTATAAGTGATGCCTCATCAATACTTAACCAATACACATTTTTGTGATTAACGTGACAAGTCCACGTTCTTCTCTCACCTAAGGTAGTATTATCTCTTAAACTGGCTTTTGTTGAGTCCAACTTATTTTCGTGACGTTTCAGCAAGTTGACATGTAAAAAAATATTCAGTCCGTTAATGTTTTCCTCGAATGCGTTTCTACACTCCAAATGTAACTTCTATATTATTTGGTCCGGCAGTTTTGTCTCACATTGTTCCTTTTTTTTATGGAGACTTCCTCAGCCATTTCTGGCATATGTCAAGTTCCTTTAGAAAACTGACCATCTGATGTTGTAAGTGTACATTTTGAATCAGTAACGTGCTTATATTGATTCATGGTTGTGTATTTTGAATCAGTAATATGTTTGTATTGATTTGTGGTAGTATATCTAGAATCAATAATGTGTTTTTATTTATTTATGGCAGTGTATCTTATTTGATTATAAACACAGAAACAATAAATTAGACACAGAATCAATGTTTTATTTGCTGTTGGTCTGTAAACAGTACAGCTACAAACATTTTTGTTTTTATGTATATTTATCACTTGTATAATTCATGATGATATAAAAACATTTAGGTACAAAAAGTTCATGATAACCAATTGAAGACTCTCTTTGTTTACCTGAAGATGACCTAAGAAGGTCGAAACGTTGTTCTGTACTTATTTTAATTAAAGGACCCATGTCACTTGTGTAAGACAGACTACACGGAGCTTCATGAGAGATTTTTCGAACTTATATCCAAATGCGGTTTTGTCGTGTGCCAGAGCATCAGTTAGAGGAATGGCAGGTTTAAATAATTCCTTAAGAACTTGTGTATCCGGCCTAATTTTTTTAACGAATATTTATTTGTCAATTGTTTAGCTGAGTGACCTTTTGCGGCACTTTTCATGACGTTAAACCTAATGGATTTAATGTAACTACGAAACTAAAACAAATAATCTATTTATTTATTTACTTTTTACGTATTTTGCTGGGAAACTACATCATATAACACATTCATGTTGTTTTTTTATAGCATGGTGTATGTGAAGGTATTATACGTATATTGTCAAATTATCAAACTTGTTAAATATCATGATTATTTGTTTGTTTTTTAATTTCGTGCAAAGCTACACGAGAGCTATCTGCGCTAACCGTCTCTAATTTTGTAGTGTAAGACTAAAGGGAAGCCAGCTATTCATTACCATCCACCGCCAATTCTTGGATTACTATTTTACTAGCGAATAGTGGGATTGAATATCATACAATTAAGCCCCCCATGGCTGAAGGGGAAAACATGTTTAGTGCGATGAGGATTCGAACACGTGCCCCTCAGATTACGAGTCGAGTGTCTTAACCACCTGGCCATGCCGGGCCAAGTACCATAAAGGTCGAATTATCCAGTATCATAAATATGTTCATAATCTACGTAACGATACACATAATTCAACACCTAAATTGAGCATCCATGATCTAAGAATGTTTACAGAAGGGGAAATATGCAATTAAAGTTTCTTCCCTGTAAAACCTGAATGATTTTATTTGTTTCTCTAAACACGTAATTCAAAAATTAACAAATATGCTTAAAATTGAAAGTACAGCTGCTCTAGATAAACAGATAAATAAATTAGAAACTTGGCTATCTGCTGTGTTCACCATGGGGAATCGGATCCCGAATTTCAGCGTTTTAACTCCGTAGATTTACCGCTGTCCCACCGGTGAAGTATATTAGAAACATACGCCACCTCCTTTTTTTCTACAGTTTAAAAAATATACCTGCCAAAGGTAAAAAAACATATGTCTGTATTCGTTAAAAAAAACCTTGCCGTACTCGAGAATAGAAGATGTCATCAGTCAAGCTACTTTGTTGTTACTTACAAACATAACTTCCTACCTAGATTGATACGCAGCCTTTTCCTTTTTTTGTTTCAGAAGTGTTGAAGTTCACCATTTAATTTTATCAAAAGAGCTGGCCTCACATGGTTATGGTCCCAGCTAAGTCCCAGGTTAGAGATTATGATGCAAATTGTCCTCATATTCTTTAATTGTAGCAAACAGTTCGACATAATATTTTTTCAATACATACTTTTTGTTCTATTTCTTAGCGAAAGAGGAATTTAAAGTTATCTAACTTTACAGCTAGCTATAGTATTCAGGCTTTGCTCAACATGTTATTTACATTAAAAATTCGTTATTACGAGAAGTAAAAGTTAAGATTTTTAATTTCACTCTAAGTCACCTCTCTTCAGTTATTCATTATTCTGTGCTTATTTGTAATAGTTTTAACACATTAAGTATTCTGTGTTTTGCATAAAATATCGGTCATTAACTTCTTTTTAACTTTTTGTGCTGCAGGTTACCGTTATTCAGTTTCAAGTTGATTCTCTAAGATTTATATGACATTAATAATCGATTTACTTTATGAGCTAACTGTACAATTATTATTTTTATTTCAAAGCAAGCTTTCTTGAATTAGAAAGATCCCCGAATTAAACTGTAGCAAATTAGAAATTATGAACCATTGGGATTTTGTCCAGTCTTCATCTGCTCAAATAAAATGATAACTGGAACAATTTGAAGCGTGGTGTTACAGACAGCGAATGTTGAAGGTCGGATACAAAGGAAAGCAACACTAAGGAAATATTGGAATGTGCAAAGACAAAGAAAATAGACAACTGTTAGTTATATTGATGAAACAGAAGATGCGTTACTTTGGGCAAGAAGTTATACCTCAGAGAAGGTTAGCAATAATTCTAATAGAGGAAGATTGAGAGGCTGGCAGAGACTCGTTTGGCTTGATGATATTAGAAGATGGATGAGAAATGAGAAGTACATTCAATTTGGAATTTAGATTCACGCAACGAGGAATAGAAAAACAAATGGAGAACCATAGTCGTCAGGTAGGAGGAGGACACCCTGATGTAGCGATTGTCAAGTTTCAATCCACTCTTGACAGCAAAGTAAGAAAAATCGAAGTTAGTTGTATTGCTTGGATTATACAGGGTGTTCGGAAAGTCACTGTGCACTCATATATTTATTGACAGACATGTTTCCATACAGAATTCAGGAGGTAACTATGAATGACAATTATAAACAATGTTGAAAGTGATTCCCGTTGGCATCAATACAGGCCTGGATCCTTCTTATTTTGTTTTTAAACACCGCTATCAATTGCTGGCTTGAAATAAACTGAATAAATTATGATTATAAAACTGCACAGCGACTTTTCGAACACCCTGTACTAATATTAAATCTAGCTAGATGACGTCTCGAAATAAGCTTAGAAATAACTCTCTGTATTTTAAGAAAAGTCCCTGTGTTCAAAGTAGAGAGAATCTTTCAAGCTTTGTTTTTGTTATTTCTGTCAGCTGTTAGAAATGCGCCGTCTTTTTTTCACACTGTAGCCAAAATAATTGTTTGTTTTACAACTTTTCTTACAAAGCCACCCTAATTTTTAAATAAATAGACGATAGTAATATATTGGGCTGACTCTTACCTGAAAAAAGAAAGGAATCTGATTTTTACTCTTATAGCATACTCACGGCGCAAAATTGCGCGTTTTCTGACAACAGGAGGCAAGCCACGAATTCTTAGCTCCGTAGTCTAGAGACGCTCAGCTCGTCAAGCTATTAATAGACCTATTTAAAGTACAATTATCTAGCGAGGTAAGACTTTGAATATAAATGGTAAATGTGACTAAATAAAAGTCACGTTAGGTTGTTTGTTTTGAATTTCGCCCAAACTACTCAAGGGCTGTCTGCCCTCGCCGTCCCTAATTTTGCAGTGTAAGATCAGAGGGAAAGCAGCTAGTCACCACCACCCACCACCAACTCTTAAGCTATTTTTGTACCAACGAATAGTGGGATTGACTATTATAATATTGAATATTATAACGCCCCACGGCTTAAAGGGCAAGCATGTTTGGTGCGACGGGGGATTCGAACACGCGACCCTCAGATTACGAGTCAAACGTCTTAACCTACCTGGCCATGCTGGGCCGTATTAGATTGTCACTATATATGTGTTTTTGAAATTTTATTTCCTATACTTCTACATTTTTGACACTTCATTGTAAGAAACGTTTTTAAAGTATGAATCCTGTGTATACATTTGTTGTATTTACGGAATTTCAACTTTATTTTTTTTTTAAGAATAAGAATCTAAACTGTTTTCTCTTTCTTTCTCGAGCTAACCTTTATGTCAAGCAGTAACAAAAGCTGTTTTATCATTCACGAATGTTGTGACATCTTGAACATAAGAAACACGAAGTCTTCATGTGGATTTGTTTACTGTGCACAGTATATGCCTTTATTTGTATTTGCATTTCCGTCATCGTTTTTAAAGTGGTTTGAGAGACATATACATAACTGTCACGTACGAAATGATTCTCGGTACTGCAATATATTGTAGTAAAAAGGAGTTTTCATATTTTGAAAAATATAAACTTGCATCACGTAGAAAATAGAAATAAAAATTTTGAAACGATATTAAAACAGATAAAACGAGTTTCTAAGCAAACAAATATTAAATTATTTAGTAGTTCTTTAAAAAAACTACACAATGGACCATTTTTGCTCAGCCAACCACGGGTATTGAAACGTGATTTTTAACATCGCAAGTCTTTAGACTTACCGTTGAGCCATTTTTGGGTTGTATTTTAAGTAATATACTAAAACATAGTTTAAAAAGTAAACTCAGGTAGAAATAGTTCTTGAGTGATCGTTTCTAACAATGAATACATCTTTGATACAAACAGTTTGGATTTAAATTACTGTATAACTTGACCAGTGGAGTGTCCGGTGTTGCACGGATAGAACTCGTTTCAACTGTTTTAGTTCTTTATTTACATGCTACTTTACTGGTTTTCTTAAAGGCTTCTTTGTATACAATATTTTATTCTTGCTGTCAGAAGTAAAGAAGAAGAGATTCAGATCAGAGAAGCAAATTAAGGCTCCATCCGTAAAGTTTCTAATCGTTTAAACAAATAACTGATCATGGATAGAATGATTGAGAGAAGTCCTCACACGAGATCATATGTGGATAACAGTCCTCTTGATCGCACATCACGAAAAATATCCGGTCTTTTCATTTTGAGACCAATTGGCCATCCTGTTTGCCCAAATTTTCTATATCGGTCACTTTGACTTCAAAACGGCCTCTGAGGCCACGGCCATGTAGCCCATATTACTTTTCGCACAGAGTTGTATCTCTTCCTCGTGTTTGGAGGTTTATGGCTTTAAAAACATGGCCATGCATAAAGGTTTAGTTTGGTTTGCTTTGAATTTCGCTCAAAGGTACACTAGGGCTGTCTGCTGTTGTTGTTGTTTTGAATTAAGCACAAAGCTACACAATGGGCTATCTGTGCTCTGCCCACCACGGGTATCGAAACCCGGATTTTAGCGTGTAAGTCCTCAGACATACTGCTGAGCCACTGGGGGGCTGGGCTATCTGCACTAGCCGTCCCTAATTTAGCGCTGTAAAACTAGAGGGAAAACTGCTAGTCATCACCACCCATCGAAAATTCTTGGACTACTCTTTTATCAATGAATAGTGTGATAAACCGTTACATTATAACGCCCATACAGCAGAAAGGGCGAGAATGTTTGATGTGACAGGGATTCGAACCCGTGACCCTGAGATTACGAGTTGAGTACCTTAACCACCTGGCCATGCCGGGCTCATGCATAAGGAACAGGCCCAAAGAGAGAGAGATTCGCGTTGAAATATACAGACTACATTATGAGGAATTAAAATGGTCTTTTTCGTAGTACTTTAGTGAGAAACCATTTGTCAATTTAAAAAATATAGCAAGTTTCTAAAAGGCAAAAACATTTGTGATTTTGTACTGGATTTTACTTCAGAAAACACTTACTGAGCACACTGTAAATTAATGGAGCATAATGATTATAATTTAGTTTCAAGAAACTAAACTATACTGCGTAGGGAAAGAATTCGATTTTCAACTTAACGTTATCGTGTTAAAATGTTTAAAAGACAGACGTATTTAACTATAAACTATATTTGCTTTATTTATATGTTTTTGGAAAATTCTTTTCGATTATCGATTCAATATTTATAAATAAAGTTATTTACGATTTATCGATAATTCTAATGAGATTACTTGTGAAGAGAAGAAAAACGTGGAACAAAGAATAAAAACACGTTTCGTGATTAAACATGCGTTTAAAGAAATAGTAAACTAACATCGGAAAGTAACTACGGGTCAAATTAATATAGATATGAAATAAGCAAACACGATATGTTGGAATATAAAAACTTTGAGCATTGTTTGACTTTTTGGCATGTTTTCGTTCTAGGTAAAACAAGGAATAATAATTATCGCACAGTTTTTGGTATTGGACACTCTATCTTCAAGATTGTTTTATTAATAAATAGGAAAAAAAAGGTCTATTTATTCTTCTACCAGTTGATTTCATTGAATAAACGATATAAGTACGAAACGGTTTGTATGCTTTTATTTATACGTGTACCTGTACAGTATATATTTAAATTATTACACACCCTGTATTACAGACCAACAAGTGTTGTTATTAATATTGACCAGGACTGAATGCTCTGCTGTTCTTGTGAAAGAACTGCCACATTGTTTTTACCAAACAGCAAACACTTTTCAAGCCGTTTGAAATGCATCCTGGAAGAAATGCTTCGAACTGGAGAGTGTATCAATGTGGTTACATTGCTTTAGGGCTCTCCAGAAATGATAGATCTCTGAGTGACCTGACGTGCAAGCACTAACAACTCTTACCAAAAATAAAAGTGACACAATCGTCTGATATTGTTTGAAGTAAAGATAACTAAATACAACCAACAAGAATACCAAACAAAATTTTACAAAAGTAATATATGTAGTTTATTTTTTAGAACACAGTGCAACACTGGTAAGTAAGAGAACGTTTCTTTACTTCTTCTGTAAACACAGTAGATGACAGAATAAGATAATAACGAGAACAGTGGCTATGAAGCTTCCCTGTGAGCAAATACACAAACAACGCTCAGTTTTATGTACTAATTAAATCGAAACGTAGATATTAAGTGATAGTATTAAATCGGTTTCGATGCCTGTTTTAATAGCAGAATCGAAATTTAGTTTAATCGCTCAACATTGATCTGAAAGTATTTACGAAGAAATTTGATCTTATGGCTAACAACTGTGTTTTCTGTAGTACGTGTCCCTAGTAGCACAGCGGTATGCCTCCAGACTTACAACGTTAGAAACCGGTTTTCGATACCCATGGTGGGCAGAGTACAAATAGCTCATTGTGTGGCTTTTTGCTTTATTTCAAACAAAACAAAATCGTAGCATGTAATCTGTTTGTTTTTATTTGAACATAAACCTACACAGCAGATTACCTGTGCTGTGCCAAATGCATGGATCAAATCCTGAAGTTTAGCGTTATTAACCCTCCAGATTATTGCTGAACCATCGGAAGGCTGTATAATGTGGATTAAATTTTTTCATTAATATCTGCTTGTATTTCTGTGACAATAAGTTACATCTAGCTTTGTTTTATGAGCTGCATCAGAGATTAACTATAGTTAAAAAATCCTTTAGTGGGATAGCAAAAAGTTTACGGACTTACAACGCGAAAATCTGATGTCAGACTGCTCGCGGTGGACACAGCAGATGGCCCAACGTGGCTTTGTTAAAAACAAATATAGAAATAAAATTATTTTAATTGCTGCATAACTTGGTGTTATTTTCTTTCTCATCAAAGTGGGCCCAGAAGTACTACAAAAATATTTTATTTAAAATGAATTTAAAGAATAATTCTTTTATTAACATTTATAATTCCGTTATAAACGTAACCTCTGAAGGAAACGAATAAAATACAGTGAATATATAGAATGAATAAAATGTGAACTAATGTAGTTTATTTGATGCTTTTTGTGGTGAACTTTTTATTGAATAGAATGACAATGCAAAACGTTAGCAAAGACCTTATTGGTTTCCAACGACCTTCTTTAAGCTGAAAACGTTGGTCTCATTGCTTGGTTTGTTTTGAATTTTGCTCAAAGCTACACGAGGGCTATCTGCGATAACCGTTCCTAATTTAGTAGTGTAAAACTAGAGGGAAGGCAGCTAGTCATCACCACCCACCGCTAACTCTTGGGCTACTCTTTTACCAACGAATAGTGGAATTGATCGTAACGTTATAACGCCCCCACGGCTGAAAGGGCGAGCATGTTTGGTGTGACGTGGATTCGAATCCGCGACCTTCGGATTACGAGTCGAGTGCCTTAACCACCTGGCTATACCGAGCTCGGTCTTGTTGCATTTAGTTTAATGTTTTTTCAGAGCAAAGCTTCATTGGAGCATTTGTTGGGTCGCGGGTTCGAATCCCCATCTCATCAAACATGCTCACCCTTTCAATCTTTGAGACGTTCTAATGTGACAGTCAATATTCGTTCATGAAAGAGTACCTCAAGAATTGGCGGTGGGTGATAATGCCTAGTTGCCTTCCCTGCAGTCTTACACTCATAAATTTAAAGCCCCCCAGTAGCTCAGCGGTATGTCTGCGGACTTATACGCTAAAATCTGGGTTTCGATACCCGTGGTGGGCAGAGCACAGATAGCCCATTGTGTAGCTTTGTGCTTAATTCAAAATAACAAATAACCTAAATTAAAGACGGCTAGTGTAGATTGTCCTCGTGCAGCTTTGCGCGAAATTCAAAAACAAGCAAACAAGCGAGTGGATCAAAATAGCTATTTGACTATAAGTTTCTTCAAATCACAGTAATTTATTTAAATATGCGTAGGCGGATTAGGATAGTTTTACAATAATAAGACACTTATGACTCTTGGGAATTTATTAGTAGAACGGCACTTTTTTGTATCGATGTTTTATGTAAATATATACGGAACAGGACAACGTATTGACCTCAGGAGTCTTTATAAAATGGTATTTTACGTTAAAGTTCATATATTTCAGGATTATTTCCGACTCTAAGCCTACTTAAGAATGTAGTATTTCATGCGAGTCTGTGGATGTGGAACAGTAGAACCGAGAGATTCTTAAATTTTTTCCACAAGCTAAAGTACCAGTTTGCGCTGACGGAAAAGTTTAAGTTAATCTATTGGTTTAATTAATATCATGGACTCTAAAAAGGTTGGATGTGTTGTATTTTCGGTTTCACTTAAAGCCAAAGCTTTGAGTTCCTTATCTTGCTGTCACAAAAAGTAATTGTTGAGCATTTCAGCCATGCTAAGAATTACTCAACAATAACGTATGGTAAATCTACATTTTTACTTTTTAAGTTGCATCTCCTTTTGTGATTAATTCCTAACAACTTGATGTAGGATATTCTGTTTGTGATATACAATTTTGCATTATTGTTGTTCATACCTGTTATGTGTCCATCTCCTTTTGAAATATCAATGGTAGTGTGATTAATTCCTAACAACTTGCCCCCCAGTGGCTCAGCGGTATGTCTGAGGACTTACACGCTAAAATCCGGGTTTCGATACCTGTGGTGGGCAGATCACAGATAGCCCAGTGTGTAGCTTTGTGCTTAATTCAAAAAACAACAACAATCCTAACAACTTGATGTAGGATATTCTGTTTGTGATACACAATTTTGCATCATTCTTGTTCATACCTGTTAGGTGTCATTTCAAAAGTGAATGTTGAGCTTTGTCTGTGTGCACAGCTTTTCAAATGGGAAGACAGATGAATGCTTGGAGAGACATCATAGTTAGCAATATGCATATTTATATAATATGTAAAAATAGTTCACGTTAATGTGTTTGTTTACTGATAATAATAGTTCTTTGCCCATGTCTATTAGCAAATACTATATGCCAATATTTCATTTAAAGGTTTTTTGGTGTGTGTATGTGTGTTTGTATCATAATATAAATATATATATTCTTTATTTAAAGAATTTCGATATGGTAGCAGTTAATCTTATTGGATATTCATTAATTGTAGATATATTACTTCTGTATGTTTGTAATATATACTGATGTTTAGAATAGTTGCTTGACCGTTTGTTACTACAGTGTGACAGCATATTTTATGTTGGTGTGTGTGTGTGTGGGTTAGAATAGTTACTTGGCTGGTTGCTACTACAGTGTGATGGTATATTTTATGTTAGTGTGTGTGTCTGTGTGGGTTAGGATAGTTACTTGGCTGGTTGCTACTACAGTGTGATGGCATATTTTATGTTTGTGTGAGTAGGATAGTTGTTTCAGTGTTTTTTAGTCAAATGAAGGGCCCGGCATGGCCAGATGGATTAAGGCATTCGACTCGTAATCCGATAGTTGCGGGTTCGAATCCCCGTCACATCGAAGATGTTCGCCTTTTCAGCCGTGGGGTCGTTATAAGTGACAGTCAATCCCAATATTCGTTGGTAAAAGAGTAGTCCAAGAGTTAGCGGTGGGTGGTGATAACTAGCTGTCTTCCCTCTAGTCTTAAATTTTTAATTAGGGACGACTAGCGCAGATAATCCTCGTGTAGCTTTGTGCAAAATTTAAAACAAACAAATTAAAACGAAGTGATAATTTATGTTAACGTGTGTAAATTATTCTAGTGATGGCATTCCATATTGTATGTACGTGTAACTGACTGCATGTTTCGTATATTCATATATAAGGTTACGCAATTGGCTTATGTAATAATTACCTATGAGTATTTTTCACAATTACTCTTGTAATTCGCTGTTACGTTTTCTGTTACGTGTTTTTTTATGTATGTTTTATGTTTTTATGTAGACTGAACGCAACAGAAAGACACAGATAACAGCTTGTATAATTTATTACACTAAACTATTATATATGTAACAGATATAACTTAAATTATATATTAACAATGAGCCTATATTTAGTTTTTGAATAAATTAACAGAATAAGAGATAATAAAAAGTGTTGTTAATTTTCATCTAGAATGATGGAAAGGAACTATTCAGAATAAATATCAAAAATCTTAGTTGAAAACATAAACTGTATGACGAAAGAAAAATTTCCATTTCGTAATGTTAGAAAGACCAATAAGTATATAATTTCCTTCAGATGAATTTTCACATTCATTAAATATCCAATTTTGCTTTTTGACAAGATAATAAGAGCCTTGTTACCTTATTTTACTCGTAAAACTGTAAATCTTAATTAATATATTCATTTCTATGTATTACGTAATTCCAAAAACAAGTGTTGTTTTATTGTACAGGAGATAAAAAATCAAGGCCAGTTTGAATTTATCTCACATTCGTAGTAACAGTAAAAGATAAGGGCAACTGTGATAGTTGTACATGAGCTGTTCAAATGTATGTCGAAAGAATGTCTTATTTTACTTTATTAACTTGACTCTTTGTTTCTTTTAGTGGTTTCTTGGGAAAGAAACTTTAAATAGTTATTTTACTAAATGTTGTCTAGATTTAAAAAAAAACCACAACTAACAGAGTTACAACTTCCGCCATCTGTTGAAAGGAAAATCGATAATTCAGCACTATAACGATAATTAATAATTAAGTTTGTTTTTCTGTTTTTGAATTTCGCGCAAAGCTACACGAAGACTATCTGCACTGCTAATCCTTTCCTATGCTCATGCGAATACCAAAAGCATTTTTTTTTTAATTTTCGCACAAAGCTATTCGAGGGCTAGCCGTTCCTAATTTTGCAGTGTAAGGCTAAAGGGAAGGCAGCTATTCATCACCACCCACCGCCAACTCTTGAGCCACTCTTTTACCAACGAATGGTGGGATTGAGCGTAACCTAATAACGCTCCCACGGCTGATAGGGCGAGTATGTTTGGCGCGACGGGAATGCGAACCCGCGACCCTCGGATTACGAGTCGCACGCCTTAACGCACTTGGCCACCCAAAAGCAAATGAACAAACTTTTCATTTTCGAAACCAGAGTCACACTAGTACTATCTTAAAGCTAATCGTTATCTTAAGTTTGTTACTTCAAACTGAAACATGGATTAGTTCTAAATAACTGTCAACATTTCTAAGCATAAGAAGTTTCTAATTTTCACATTTTTTTGCGTGAAAGGATCACACTTCACATTTTTTGTACAACTGTACGTATGAATATAACACGATTTTATACACTTGATTTATTCATAAAAGCAAATTAAATTGAGAGAAAAAAACATAACGCACCTGCCGCTCAACAAAAACATATCTAGTTTATCCAAATAAAGCCTTGCACGTTCCTTAAGCTTGTTTTGAACGCCTAGAAGTCATCAAACCTTAGTAATGTTCTTATACATACGCACACACAGAGCTTAGTAAGCCTTAACTGTCGTGCTGAGCAGTATGGATTAGGCTTAGTATTATAAAACGTCAATAAAATATGTGTTTCCTGACGATTGGATAGGGTTAAAAAAATCCTTTATTTATCAATACTATACACGTCCTAACAAAATAAATATCTCTATACAATTCCGCATTAACCTAATGCTTCTTGGCTGCTGAAAACAAAGAAATGGCAGAAGAAACGACAGTTGTAATACTAACTGAATCTGGTATGGTTGAGAAACATCAAAATTAATCGAAAAAACATGAAAGTATGTTAAAGTATCATTTTCTTACTGTTTCACAAAACCTTTAATTATTTAGATATTTGTTCTCTAAACTTAAATGATTTAATTTTGATTACTTGGAATTAAGAACAAAGCTACACAATGGGCTATCTGCGCTTTGCCCACCATGTGTTTTGAAACCCGATTTCTATCGATGTGAGTCTGCAGACATGCCGCTATGCCACTGGGGGGTATGTGCGTTAACAAACAAAACGAAACATGGCACTTATTACATTATCTCACAAAGTGGCTTCTGCTAGTATATAACTACAAGTACTTTACTTGTTTCAAGAAAAGTACACGTCATAATGAGGTTCGTTATGTATTTATAGTGATGCAGCCACCTGGTGTAATTAATTGATTATTCTTTCCTTTTATATTACCTATTTTGCTGTTACTCTAGAAAAGAACAAGGACTAATGGCGTGGAATCCCATTTTTATTTCCTTTGTTCTCCACCCTTTAGTAAACAGTTGCATACATAATTTAAATATCTTTTTGTAAACGCATAAATATTTTAACATTACAAGAAAGTTTTCTTCTTGTTGTCGTTGTCAGATTATAGTTTGTTTTGCACCCTTTTTTCAACTTCATATGATTTGTTTCTAGCTAAATTTTCTTAACTTGTTATAGAAGTTTGTACTGCAGAAACTGAAAGCCCATGTATCTTCGTCGAAACTGTTGAAGTTTTATACCTAAAAGAGATATTAGTAGTCGGCAAACAGAACTGAATAAAAATTTACTTGCACTACACATTTTTAGGAAATATTGCAGAGTAGATACTTGTTAGATGATTGACAAGTGAATTCTACCTTTATGAAGGTGGTAAACCTGAATTGTATTGGAGTTGGGACGTAGCATTTTATTCTTTGTAGGTGAGACAACATATATTTGTGATGTGCCTGGAGTGCAAAGTATATATCAGTAAAACAGTGAAAAAGACATGAACATACGAGTTCCATGCAATTTTGAAATGTTGTAAAAGGTACTGCCAGTGTTTACTGAAACCTTTAACTTTGTTGTTGGAAGTAAACATTATGATATTGTCTAATAATTTAATAACACACAGAAAGGTGGTTCGTTTATATATAATGAAGCTTCCAAAAACAAAAAAGTTGTTTTTTTTTGTTTGAGTTTTTTTTTTTTTTAGTTTGAGTTTTTGGTTAGTGGGTACTATATATAAAGTTCTTAACGTAACGTTTTGTTTTTGGTTCAACTAGATCTTCTATTTAAATTTTTAGTCTTTGTTACCTATCACAATTATTTTAGTTTAATTAACGATACAATGAACCATCTTTATTCCCTCTTAACTACTGGTAGGCATA
Organism: Carcinoscorpius rotundicauda; assembly: GCA_011833715.1. Lineage (NCBI taxonomy): Eukaryota > Metazoa > Arthropoda > Merostomata > Xiphosura > Limulidae > Carcinoscorpius > Carcinoscorpius rotundicauda. The sequence goes on from CM022393.1 coordinate 110,635,667, forward strand.
GTTTTATTCCTTCTTGGCTACAGGTTGCCATAGTTTTATCCCTTCTTGGCCACAGGTTGCCATGGGTTTATTCCTTCTTGGCCACAGGTTGCCATGGGTTTATTCTTTCTTAGCAACATGTTGCCGTGGTTCTACACATGTTATGCAACGTCTTCTCAATCAGGAGAAATATTTTAGTATGCTGTTTATTTTTGCTGTATTTATGCTGTATATTTGTTTCCCTGAGAACATTTTCGTTTGTCAGTTTACGTTCAACTCTACGGTTGTTTTACATACGCTAAAATCATGTACCAACTCATGAAGATAACATATAACTCTGCAATTTACTACGAAGTATATGGGGAAATGGCAACCAAAAGTATTTCGTATATTAATTTGTAACTACTTGACTCAGACATTTTTTCCTAATATTATTGAAAATGCTCTAATTAATGTAATTCTCAAAGCTATTTATGTATGCTCTAGTCAATAATTAGCACTGTTTTAAAAATTAGTTTCATGAATTAAGTGAATAACATTAACTTTCACACATTTATATTTGTTATTCATAATTGATACATTCTGTGTGAAATAAAATTAATTTATAAGGTGATCTGTCATCGTATCAACGAGTTCTATACATGCAAAATGCGCATTTATACAGTTATTTACGACATTCACCGAATATGGAAATTAAACGTATTCGATCGATTGGTACCACTTACATCCAATTGTCAAAAGTTTTGTGCAGTTCTGAAGAATTATAAATTGATAGTTTGTGAAGTACTTCCTTTAACAGACAAACACATATGCCCGAGTCTTTGGCGTACAAGAAGAAACGAAGGAAATATATAAGGTTTTAATAAAGTTTTATGTAACTGACGATAAATCACTTTTACACTAACATAGTGAGTGATGTGTCGGAAAACAAACAAAATGAACGTGGGATTTTGAAAACTTACGACAACTTAACGAATTGTCTATTGATGCTGCTATAGAACATTGGATTTTGTGCAAAAATATTTGAAGCATAATTACGCACTTGTCCAATAATGTGATTCATGTCATTATCAAAACATACTGTATCAAAAATCATCAACTTAACAGATAATTAAAAACTATGATGTCTTGAGTAATAGTATTGTATATGTTAAATAAATCGAAAGCGATGACAAGTATGGGCTAGACTGCAGGTTACACATTGCAACAAACAAATAATAAAACACAAAACAACAAATGTTTACGTATAGAAAAAACAGAGGAATAAAATATAAATTAATATTCCCTTTTACTGATTTGGAACATTTTTAATCACATATTTCTTAAGGTGGCTGTATACTATGTGCTTGATAAGATCAACTATAGGCGATTCGCTCAGTCAGTATATATAGATGTATAGTTGTTTTCCCTGTGATCTAAATTCCAACGAGTTAGGTCCAGCATGGCCAGGTGGTTAAGGCGCTCGAATCGTAATTTTAGGGTCACGGGTTCGAATCCCCATCACACCAAACATGCTTTTCCCTTCAGCAGTGGGGGTGTCATAATGTCATTGTCAATCCCACTATTCTTTGGTAAAAGAGTAGTCCAAAAATTGGCGGTGAATAGTGCTGATTGACTATCATGTAATGGTCAATCCCACTATTCATTGGTAAAAGAGTAGTCCAAAAGTTGGCGGTGGATAGTGCTGATTGACTATAATGTTATGATCAATCCCACTATTTTTTGGTAAAAGAGTAGTCCAAAAGTTGGCGGTGGATAGTGCTGATTGACTACTTTCCCTCTAGTCTTCCATTGCTAAATTAGGGACGGCTAGCTCAGGTAGCCCTCGTATAGCTTTGCTCGAAATTAAAAAAAAAAAATCCCTTCGAGTTAGGAGTCAGGTAGTAATTCTGTAAACTGTGAACAGATCAACTTTATTTTTAATTTAAATGCAGCTTCTTGTAATTACATTTAAAACATTGAGTTATTGCTCATATTTCATATCAAAACAAAAACTTTGCACTTACATAAAAAATACGTATTTTTATGTATCATGTGGTGTATTATACTTAATTATCGCTATTAGTCTCAAGAAAATATAAAACTAAAATTGAAAAAAAACCGTTTACTGTTAGACTAATAGTAGTCTGATAACGTACCATAAACAGAGAATGTTCTTGTTTGATAATACAGCATGTTTTTATCAGTCTCATGACGTACGTATGTGTATACAAATTTTTAAAACGTACCGACTGATTTTTAAAACAAAAATATGCTACTTCGTCTATATATAATTATTTTACGAGTTAAGCTCTTTGATATTTTGTGTACTGTAAGAAGCTGCTTGAAGATATTCGCCTTTGCTATTTGGTTTGTTCATTTGTTTTGGGTTTGTTTTGAATTTTGCGCAAAGCTACTCAAGGGCTATTTGCGCTAGCCGTCCCTAATTTAGCAGTGTAAGGGAAAGCAGCTAGTCATCACCATCCATCACCAACTCTTGGGCTACTCTTTTACCAACGAATAGTGGGACTGATCGTCACATTATAACGCCCTCACGGCTGAAAGGGCGAGCATAGCTGGTGCGACGGGGAATCGAACTCGAGATTCTCAGATTACGAGTCGAAAGCCTTAACCCGCCTGGCAATACCGCACCCTTTGCAACTTAATTTTTTTTTAATGTTTTTTTTGTTTTAAAATAAATAGTTAAGACCGGGAAGAAGAGACATATGTCAACAAAAGTTGATAAAAATATTATATAAGTCTGGTTCTTCTATAACTTACATAAAAGAGACAAATGATAAACTATACAAATGTAATATGTATTTAAATGGAATAAATTTATGTTCTACCATTTATTTATTTATTCGTGACAGTTGACTAGGATGTTTACAACCTTTGTTTTTTGTGCGATTTACCATAAACCTATTCAGCCACTATTTTTTATGTTATTCTTCTGTCATCAGATTCCTTCTGAACAGTTTTCCGACCGATAAATCAAATACGTTTCTATAAGAAAAAACGAGAGAATCCGCGTGTTGGATCTATTTGAAAAAGATTTGTGTCGATCCGTCATGACCGAGATATTTACATGCCTCAGAGCAGAATGTGTAGCTGCCCAACAATAAGTTATTCTGTTGGAAAACGTTTAGAAGATAGCTACGTTACAGTATTACTTTAAACGGACTTCGTAGCCATTCGTGAGCAAAAATAGTACGTTTCCCCTCCCCCCATTAAGCTCACTTCTTTCATTCTGTGAGTTGAAATCATGAAGTAATAATCCTTATATATTTGAAAAAAAAAACTGAATTGCTTTCTTGGCATATGTTACAAAAATGCTCCCCAGTGGTACCGCGATATGTCTGCGGACTCGCACTACTAAAAACTGGGTATCGATACTCTTGGTCGGCAGAGCATAGATAGCCCTTTGTGTAGCTTTGTGCTTGATTACAAGCAGACAGTCTTGCAAAAAATAATAAAACTTGTCTCGAAATTGATAAATTAATTATTCTGATGCATACAAACAGTCACATGCCTTAAATGTATAAACTAAGAACAAAAACAAGGTGCAGAGAACAATCACTAGCTAACACTGCAGTGCATATAGATATTTAAAAAAATATATAATATTAGTAATAAACCATCTTATACCACAAAATTTATGTTTTTCAATGTGGGCTATCAACGTTTTGCTTCACAGCGTCTTCAGGAGCGTTGTACTGAAACATAAACTGTAGCTGACAGTACGAAATTTTAGTTGCTTTAAATCAGTTTTAATCGATTCTGTAACGTGAATTTTCACAGCGTGAGTTTGACATATTAAGTGGTTTGGCTTATTGTTGAAATAATAAAGTGTTACCTGTAGTAAACGAAACTTCTATCAAAGTACAGATCGAAATAACAAAAGTTGAGATGAAAAATAAAAATAAGTTTATAATTATAGACTCCATCTTTTATCCCTATTCATTCAAGAAAATGAAACATTTTATCAGGAAATATGAGCTGCCAGTTTAAAGTTATAGAACGGCCAGGTCCACCCCTCAAAAGCCAACTTTCAAAATCTCAGTACGTTACCCTACAATGTAATAAACCCGATTGTCTTTACAAAACGTATTTGTAATCTAAAGATGGGTGTTTTGTCTCCAGTGTTGTTCACCAACTTACATGTAGCATCTTCCATCATAAATACGTTGGAGAAAACGGAAGAATCCTACACAAGGATAAAATAACATATAGTTTCTCTTTATAAACAACAACACGAAAAAAAAAACTCAGATTCAGAGTATTTTGTAACCAGTCGTGGATAAATAGCACATGATATAAATTAGCCATTTTCTGTACAAATCCTTATCAAATACACCAATAACAACAATCTTTTCTCATTGGACAACTACGAACACAAATGAATAGGGACAAAAGATGATCCTCATAATTATCACTATTTTTCGTCTTAATTTTTGTTATTTCAATCAGTAACGTGGATATAACTTTTGTTTACTACAGACAGTAATTCACTATTCTGGTGATTTCTAGTGTACGTTTGATATATTAAATAGAAAAAGTATGCTGCAGATTCGATTATAAAGTTTTGTTCTGTCTGTTACGATTTGTCTTTCACTGGAACGTTTCTAAAGAAGCTTTAAAGCGAAACGTTGAGTGTCCATTTAATGAAAAATTTCAAGCTTGCTGTTATAAAATCGTTTATTACTAGTACTGTAAAGTCAAATTGTACATTAGATATTACAATGAAACCACAACTCTAATACAAATAGAAATATTCTGTAGGTTAGTAGACTCTAATAAACTTCAACCCACCCAACGGCACAGCGATAAATATAAAAGCTTATAATTTATTTAATTGTTTTTCAACATGTATGAACCGTGAATATAGAACTTTTTTGTTTAGTTAGGGCTAATGAGTTGCTTGGTAAGTTAGTTTTTTTATTATATTTTAGTTAACTATTGTCGATATCAAGGGTTAAGCCCTTGTTTATTCTAACGTGCCTGATTTACTCTATAAATCCACATCATTACGTCTTTATGAACTATTTTATCTGTTACTGGATTATAAGCTTAGCCATATCTTACATACAGCTGTGGCAGACGAATGTTGTTCGTCTGCGTTTTCTAGATTTTAGGCACCTGCTAGGTTTATCTGTATCTCACACACGACGACGTGTGATATAAGTAGACAGTAAAAAACAAACAAACTTGATAAAACGCAGTTTGTTTATCTTGTTACAGTAAAATATAATGCACTCAAGGTACTTCTTCACTGAATATTCGAAATTTTCAATACAAGTTTTTTTAAGTAAACTTCTATTTTATAATTATTTTGGTTTATTTGTTATACATATATTTATTGTTTGTTTCTTGTTGATGCTTTTATATTAGGTTCGTTGTTTGTATTTAATTTTGAGTTTGTATACATTTTATTTTTACTAATTTATTGTTTTTATATTAATGTTTTGATGTCAGCTGTTATTTTTTCGTATATTATTGTATGTTTGCATTATTATTAGTTTTCACTAGTTCGTACTTTTTGATTCAAATTTATGCACTGTTTATTATTTTTCAATAAAATTAAAATATATTTCTAGTTGAAAAATTAATTAATTAAAATATCCTAATAATATCAGTACCTAATAGTGCTATCGGGAAGACAAAAATATATATAAAGATTTATATAAAAATTCTAATTGCAACAAAACTGAATAAAAATTTCAAGATTATAATTACAAAGATCTCAGACTTAATTTTGAAAACTATCTTTAAAAGACAACATACATCGTGCAGAAACTAGGAAAATCCCCTAATCATTTTGTATCGACCAGGAACAAAGCGAACGTGTAATTAAACAAGAACATTTTTTGACGTGTTACTGAAACTGATTTTTCTAAGAAATATATTATAAATAAAAAATAACGTTAATTTTTTCTTAATAAAAGTCTATTCAACTGGCTAACAGAAAGATCAAGTCTCATATAACGCAATAGCGTGATTAAACCGTTATGTAGTATTTTGTTCTTCATAAGACCTGTGATTAAACCGTTATGTAGTATTTTGTTCTTCAAAAGACCTGTGATTAAACCATTATGTAATATTTTGTTCTTCATAAGACCTGTGATTAAACCGTTATGTAGTATTTTGTTCTTCATAAGACCTGTGATTAAACCGTTATGTAGTATTTTGTTCTTCATAAGACCTGTGATTAAACCGTTATGTAATGTTTTGTTCTTCATAAGACCTGTGATTGAAATGTAAAACAATGTTTAGTTCTTCATCAGATCTGTGATTGAAATGTTGTGTAGTGTTTTGTTCTTCATCAAATCTGTGAATGAAATGCTATATAGTGATTTGTTCTTCATCAAATCTGTAATTTAAATGTTATGTAGTGTTTTGTTCTCTATCAAATCTGTGACTGATATGCAATGTAGTATTTTGTTATGCATCAGATTTGTGATTGAAACGTTATGTAGTGTTTTGTTCTTCACCAGATCTGTGATTGAAATATTATATAGTATTTTGTTCTTCACGAGATCTGTGATTTAAATATTATATAGTATTTTGTTCTTCACGAGATCTGTGATTTAAATATTATATAGTATTTTGTTCTTCATCAGATCTGTGAATGAAATGTTATATAGTGTTTTGTTCTTCATCAGATCTGTGAATGAAATGTTAGTAAACACCCTCTCAAAAATGTTCCTTTAAATTTTGATATTGGGGTGTGGAGGAAGTTTAACATTTATTATACTAACGTTTCAATGACATTTGTGACCAAATAATAAAAGTTTTGTGAGATGTTTCGTGTTACGGAGAAAGCCATACTTATTCATTGTCCGAAACCTGCTTATAGTGTAAATAAATGGATTAGACTTTCAAACCCAATCTTGTATTTTTTTTTGTAAAACCAAATCTACAGAATGAGATAAATGTCTAGGATCGTTGTAAATAGTACACAAATGTGAATGGTATGGTGTTTTAAGTTGTATATTTATTTATTTTATCCTAATTACGGGCCCGGTATGGCCAAGCGTGTTAAGGCGTTCGACTTGTATTCCGAGGGTCGCGGATTCGAATCTCGGTCCCACCAAACATGCTTGCCCTCCTAGCCGTGGAGGCGTTATAATGTTACAGTCAATCCCACTATTTGTTTGTAAAAGAGTAGCCCAAGAGTAACGGTGGGTGGTGCTGACTAGGTGGTCTAACACTGCTAATTTAGGGACGGCCAGCGCAGATAGCCCTCGGGTAGCTTTGCGCGAAATTCAAAAACAAACATTCTAATTACGTTAGTTATATTAAATAAAGTCGTTTCAAAATGTTGGGATATCTTGCTACTTCTAATTAAAATATATAATTCCATTAGACTCGTGTTACTTCATCAGACTTATATGATTTCATTGTTCTTATAATTCTATTGCACTCAAATAATTCCATCAGACTCATACAACTCCGTCAGGTGCACATACCTTCACTAGATTCTTATAACTCCAAAAGACTCGTGTCACACCTTTAGATATTTAAGATTAAGAAAATATTTTTCCCAAGCAGTCATGTAGATTTTATTTAATTTCGTCAGATTTATATATTTAGTCAAACTTATAAAACTCTGTCAGACTCTTATAATTACGTCAGATTCATATAAATTCGTCAGATTCGCACAACTGCATTCAACTTGCATTCTTTGTGAGACTTATATGTCAATATCAGTCAAACTAATATAATTCCATCAAACTAATCACTCTCACATATTCTATCAGTCTAATAACTCCACTGGAGAGAAGCAATTCTATTAGACCTATAATTACGTCAAACTTTTGTAATTTTACTAGTCATGCAAGTCCGTCAGATTTATATAACTTCGTCAGAACCTTATAATTTCGTCACACTCTTTAAGATTACGAAAAAGGATCATCCCAGACTGTCATGTAGATCACGATTAATTGCTATATAGATCGTATATTTTATACCCTGTGAACACAAGCTACAAAAATAATCTTGGCAGGTAGCCAATTTTCCTCATACCATTAATTAATAGAGGATTATAACCACAGTCTATTATTTTGTAAATTGATATTAATAAACCTTGTTATTCATTCTGAGAAGAAACATGGATTTTTTTTTTGAATTTCGCACAAAGCTACACGAGGGCTATCTGCGCTAGCCGTCCCTAATTTAGGAATGTAAGACTAGAAGGATGGCAGCTAGTCATCACCACCCACCGCCAATTCTTGGGTTACTCTTTTACCAACGAATAGTGGGATTGACCGTAACATTATAACACCACCACGGCTGAAAGGGAATGCGAACCCGCGACCCTCAGATTACGAGTCGCACGACTTAACACGCTTGGCCATGCCGGGGCTAACATGCATGCATAAACTTTAAAATCAATTTTTCACACGCATATAATCGTATAATGTGAAAAAAAAAGAATCCGATACGCGGAAAAATAACCTTATTTTATTGCATGAAGCAGTGCTGTATATCCTTATATTGTTTAGCCTAGTCAAAACGTGTAAAAACTGAACATATTAGAACTTAGAAAGAAGATTGTGTTTATCTGTAGTTGCTACTACGTTTAAACAACCTTTATTCAAATTTACTACCAAAACGTTTACCAGGATAATTTGTTTGTGCAAAACGTTTTTTTCCATAAACGCTTGTAAAACAAAATTGTATAAACTAAATAGAAAAGTTAAGCGTATATTTAAACTGTAATGTTCACTAACTAGTAGTTATTAAAGAACAGAAAGTGTCACTAAAAGTCGCTTGTAAAACGAAAACAGTAAAATTCTTAAGCGAGAAAAATAAAAAGAAAAGGAAAACAGAAACCTACAAAGAATACACGTGTGTGTTCGCAGAAAAATAGATAAAACCACTGCATTGTGTTTCTAATGGATCTACTGCTCGACTTCGGGCCATTACACTCTGCTAATATCCGGGATCCCTGTAGCATGACTTGTCCATTCTCTGTTTGAACACTTTATATACCAAAACGAAAGAAGTCGGATGCTAAAGGCTGTGAAATGGATAAGATGCTGATCGGTCGAAAGGATCTAGGTAAGTAATGGAAAACTCATGTCTCCAGACTATTGAATAATTAAGGAAGAAATGAAACTTGGCAGGACCCGCCTTGCGTAATATGTTCAGTCTTAAAATGTCATTCGATTGTAGTGGTCCCGTAACTCTCACCACGGAACACTGAGATAGGCGGACTTAAGATTCTATTTGCTAGGTGACAAAATGTTATCAAAATGATAGCTGGACACGATAAAGCATGTGATACCGTCTAACTCTTACAATGTAACTCCCAACGAGACTAAGAAAAAGAAAAGGCAAAGCACAATGACGTCTTATTACTCAGAAAGGTTTACCATGTTTCACTTAGATTTACCAACTTAATTTTGTTTGTTTGCTCTAGAACAATATCATATTAGGCTATCTGCTATGTCCACCACTGGGAATAAGAACCACTGATTATAGTGTTGTAAATCCATACACTTACTGTTATCTCACCAGAGAACTATTAATTTAATAACATTATCAATTGTGGGCGTTTGTAACTGGGAGAATAAATATAAAATGTCCTTCAATGGCACAGCGGTATGTCTGCGGACTTACAAAGCTAGAAACCGGGTTTTGATATTCTTTGTGTGCAGATCACAGAGAGCCCATTGTATGGCTTTGTGCTTAGTTATAAAGAAACCAACAAATAAATACAGAACGTCATATAGAATAATAAAGGTACCCAGCTGTTACAGTGGTAAGTCTACGGATTTACAACGGTACCATCAGGGGTTCGATTCCCCTCGGTGGATTCCGTAAATAGCCCGATGTGACTTTGTTATAAGAAAACACACATACCACAACAAAGCTCGAGTAAAAATACAGACTGATCACTAGGACGCGCTAGTAAACCTTTGTACGCTCGATAAACACTCGATCTTATGTTTTAACTAGAAATATAACTACATTTTTGTCTGCATGATCCTTTTGTTTAGCACTGAAACGATTTTGATTTTGTATTTATAGTACGTGTACTGTTACCAATAGATGTTACGTATTTATAAAACAAAATTATACATTAAATCTTACGGTCGTTCCTCTGTCAACATTAAGGAACGACCGTAACAGTTAGCCTAAAAATAATTCTTTTTTCTTTTCGTACATAATAAAAAAACAATCGTTCATGAACACAGAAATTCGTGGTATTTTAAATCCTTTGAGTCGGCCTGCATATGACCTTGTGTTTTGGGATATGAATTTAAAGAACTATGGTTTACAGCCCTTTTCTTTAACATGCTCCACGCCCTGGGGTCATTTATACACTTTAAAATTGACGGCCAAATATCACTATTAGGTCAGAAAAGAGTACTTAAAAAGTTGGCGTAGGTGATGTTTATTAAATACTTTCCCTCTTATCTATTCGTGTAATATTAAAAACTGCTAAGGGCAGATAGTCCTTTGTTTTGTATTTTGCAAACATTCTGAAAAGAGGAAAAAAGAATGTATGTATGTTATACATCAGAATTGTGTCATACGTTATGTGGAAAACTGGTTGAATTAAGTTTGATGAAATAGGGTGAAGGAACATAGATAGATCTTTCACAGATTGACTTCAAACAAATAAGCGATTGGTGAGTCATTTCAATTTTACCATTTTAGTGCCGCGAATCAAGGAATGAGGCCGATGGTAAAATATGTGAAGCCGATGCTACTCAAGAGAAACGTTTGATGTTATTTTCGCATCATACAAACAGGTCAAAGCTGTGGAATTGGACATTCCATCTCCATTTATAATACTGCCTTTTACACTCATCGTTTCCAGGTGCTCTTTGCTGGTTATAGAACAATAAAATGGGTGATAGAGACAATGACAAATATTTGTGGTTGATTTTCAGCTAAAAGCTACATAATAGAAAAATAGAACACTGAATTTTCGTATTGTAAACCCATAGACTTACCACTTATCCAACAGAAGACAATAAAATAACAAAAGAAACTAAACGTTTAAAAATTATATAAATTGTATAAGCGTTGTTGTTGTTTTGAATTAAGCACAAAGCTACACAATGGGCTATCTGTGCTCTGCCCACCACGGGTATCGAAACCCGGATTTTAGCGTGTAAGTCCGCAGACATACCGCAGAACCACTGGGGGGCTTATATAAGCGAACGAAATAATGTTTTTTGAGCAATTGAGAACCAAATACAAAAATTATTAAACAGCAACAAAAACTAGTAATGACAATGATAGCGAAATTATCATAAAGTGATAAATAATAGTAAGGGCAGTGACAGTTTGGTTGTTTTGAATTTCGCGCAAAGCTAGACGATGGCTCTCTGCTTTAGCTGTCCCAAAGTTAGCAGTGTAAAACTAGAGGGAAGGCAGTTAATCATCACAACCCACCGTCAGCTCTTGGGATACTCTTTCACCAACGAATAGTGGGATTACTCGTCACATTATAAGTTGTAGAAAATAATAAGGACATTGACAAATTGAATATAGTAATGACAGAGGCAAATGGAATATTATGAATTAATGTAAAACAATAAAGGCAGTGACAAATAAAATATCACAAAGTAATAGAAAATAGTAAAGACAATGGTTATATTATTTTAGTTCAATGAAAAAATTCGAGCAACAGCTTCAACAGAGGGTAAAAATGAATAAGAAAAATAAACAAGTAATAAAATGACATACAGTGGTAAAGAAGAGTAAATGAAAATAATTGCTAAGTAATTGAAAGCGGGAGACCAGACTAGATTAACCAAAACCGTATGTTACGTATTTTTTTTAAATGTTTTAGTTCTTCGTAGATTAAACGCAACAGAAAAACACAGATAACAGCTTGTATAATTTATTACACTAAACTATAACAAATATGACATAAATTGTATAATAACAGTGACAGATATTAAGTTACGACATTCGAAATTAATTACAAAAAATAATATTAGTTTCAAACTTCAAAATAAATCACAATACAAAACGGTACTGGCCTGTATCTAATATAATGATCTAAAATTAAAGTCTCAAATTCCAGTCTAGGGTGTGAATTTGGTCCCACGAAGTAATTCCGAAACAGTTCACAGTTCAATAAATTCGCCGACTCTCAGCACAAGCGGTAATTCAGATGTATGTACTGGCCTGTATCCAATACAATGAATTAAAATGAAAGTCTCAAATTCCAGTCTAGGGTGTGAATTTGGTCCCTCGAAGAGATCCCGAAACAGTTCGCAGTTCAATGAAATCGCCGTCTCTCAGCTCAAGCAGTAATTCAGATGTATCGTAGAGATTGACGTAATAAAATCACGGCTTCCGTAGATCTAATTTCAATCACAAATCCAAGTTGAATATTCACAGCAAACACTTAATCTTTCTCAAATAACTAACTCTCTTCTTTTGAAATAAAACTGGTGTCTGAATCTCACTCTTTGTCTTCGAATAAAACTAATGACTGAATCTCTCTCCCTCGAATAAAACTGATGACTGATGATTGAATCTATCTCTCGTCACCGTCTTTTATAACGATAGGCCTATTTCTCGAACAATCTCGCAATTTCCATACAACTCCAGAGCTATCCACGCATATCCGTTCTTGCACGAGACTACACTTCTAGACAGGAAGTCACCAGCACTCATTTACAAACATGTGATTGGTCTACTTAATTCGAGAAAGTTCTAAAATATTACCCTAAATAAATAACATATTTTAGTTTAAACTTCGAAACAATAATATCAATATGGAAAAAAAATGAATAATACAAATGAAAATTCAAACACAACACGACATGTTGTCGTTTACAAAATATTTACACATATACATAACACCGTAACAGGAAGTTTTAGTATAATAAAATATGCAGTTGTTTGTCTTCTCTCTCTAGAGAATTATTTTGATAAATTCTGGCATTCAGTTTTAAGGTTCTGGATGTTGTTGATGTATCTCTCTTTGGTTGTTAAACTTTCAAGAAAATAGAAAATGATGGGTAAACGTAGAGAGCGCTTTCTCTGAGTATGTTACTTCAAGTATGGGTTGTTAGTCTCACACTCTTCATAAAGTATGTAAGCGACGCGACATAAGACGATATTTGTTTTTGCTTCACCTCACAATTTGCAGATGATGTTGCTATTTGAAAGAGTTCACAAATCTACAGTTTTTTTAAATGCAATTGTAGAATGCTGTCTAAAGAAAATATTAGAAATTAATATACTAAAAACATAACAGTCCATAAGTGTATTATGAATAATACAGCTAGCTGATAACAGTATTAGTGCATGTCTGTGTATGTGTGATTACCGTAGCAGTAAGAGTGAAGAACCTAGAAACCTAAAAATTTGCTCTCATACTAAGTAGATCCTGAGAGTTTGTACCTGAATAATATTATTTATTTATAAGCATGCATATCTTTTTATAAGAAAAACCACATAGAAATATAACCGCCATAGAAGAGCGAATCTGGAAACCTGAAATTTTGCAACTATACTAAGTAGTCAATGTATTGTGGCATATATCATTATTGTGGTTCATGTAATTGTGTCATTATAGTACATTAATGGTACGATAAGATAAACATATACAAATTGCATAGGAAAAGGTGCAAATGTAAAGAGACTACTTGAGAACATCCCACAACTATATCGCCATTAAACACTCATCCAGACAATTACGTCAGCAAAGTTTCTTGGCCTAATATAGGATGCTAAATTTACTTGGCAAAAGAATGTAAATAAAGTTTGAAACTAAACCTGGAGACGAATAAATCAAGTTAGAAGTCTGTTGGGATATAATACAGATACAACACCAAGCAACATACTAAAAATATATAAACAGTAGACACGACCAGTAATCGAATACTCCGGTGCAGCTTGAATTAGACTCAAGAAAATTAAAACTAAACTAAAAAAAAAACTAGAAAATGCAATACTTACAAACACATAAAATGTTCCATGAACAATAAATTCTAACGTTTTTTACATAAAAATGCCAACGTTCAACCACTCCATGACAGACTTCTAAACAGACTATTCAGTTTAATTTAAGAGATACCTACACAAAAACGAAATATTACGTATACTAGATTGTTATATCATAATGAAAATGACCCTAAGTACCTCTCAGCTACTAATCATTTGTCTATTTGCTTTCTTACAGTAAAGTTACATTGGGCTAACTGCTATAGCCACTAGGGGAAATCAAAATTTTAGCGTTGTTAGTCTGACAACTTTCCAGGTAGCCTTATGAACATGTCCTATACGTTTGATTATCAGTCACCTGTTGATAGACTTACCTAATACATCATTATTTTGATTAACATAATTTTGCATTTTTGTGGTATTTATGTAAATTCTTATAATATAAGCTACGAAATGAATATGGCATTGGAATGTACGGGACTATTAACAGCGAGTATATCCTAGTGCGAATGCTGAACGTGATACATAGATGGACGTGGTTTTCATAAAGATATTGAATTCATTTTGTAAACGTTTGTAAAATCAAAACCCTCGTTTATTTGCGTTTAACATTCGAACAGTGCAACCTTAACATCTGTGCAGAGGGAGAAAAAAGTTAAGCTTGCACCTGATCTTCCAAGGTCCATATGGATTAAAATCCTGATGAAGAGAAGTGAACGACAACGACATGTGAAGTCGAATTTCATCGAATGTCAGTTTCATTATTCGAAGAAATTTACAACTGAAAATGTTCATAGATACAAATATGTTAATATATCTATATTAACGTGAACAAATTAAACCCAGAGAGAATAATGAAGAAGGGTAGAGAGAAAAGAAACAAACAGCTGTTTTGATTGAACACTAAAGACACATAGACTTCATAAGAATGAAAACAATGAAATAAAAAGTGTAAAAGACGTCTTCAATACAGTGGAAATTGAGATGTATCCAGAAAGAAGAAGAAATAGAAGCTCGAAAAAATACTGATAAACGAAAGTAAGCGAAAAATAATTTAAAAATAATGTAACTACATGAATTAGAAAAGAATAGGTGAGATATAGGGAAATTATGGTCTTAAAGGTCATGTTGAAGTGTAATTACCTGTTTCTTTATTGTTAAGCACAAAGCTACATAATGGACTCTTTTTGTGTTGTACTAACTTGCTTAACTAACTTGCCAGACAGATACTTGAAACTAGATATATTAATACATATGTGCATCTTTACTTAACTAACTTGTAGGGACGTTGAATTTTATTGATTAAGGTACTTATACAGCTACAAGATAAAACTCTCTGTATACGATGGCTTGCTTTACGTTGTTAATAGCGCTTGCTATATATTAGCGCATGCTCTGTTATTTGACTAATAAGAATGTTGCTTGATAATCAAATTAACTTCATTCTTGCACTAAATTATAATTTTCTTTAAATTAGAATGAGCATTAGTAACATGCGATCGACGCTACAGAGGAAAAAATAGATGAAAAGGAAATTTCCAAAAAAGAAATAAAACAATCATTAACTGGAAAAGTGAAAACAAACGTTGAAGGACTAGAAACGAAAGGAGAATCAAAACAGGAAAGAGAGAAAAATAAAAAAACAGAAGTAAAAAGAAATAGTAACAAAAATATAAGGAAAAATAATAAGAGAAAGTTTAAAAACTACATGCAGAGATGTATAAAAACTGTGTTAAAACGGGACATCAAAAATGTTTCATTTTGCTGAAGTGCTTGGCGAAAAGTAATCAAAGTTATTAAAAATATTAAAGGAGAAGATGGGCGATCAGTGTTCTTTTGTTTGTAATTCTTCAGTTTTCTCCAACGTTTCGCGTTACACTCCTATCATTTTAGCTGTTGTTCACTTAACAATACCTCTCAGGTGAATATATTTATATATATATATATTCTTTTCTTTTATATTTTAAGTTTCATGGACTTTTCATCATGAACATCTTTCCTCTGGATTATGTAAGTCAGATATTTTTTGTTATATTGTGTATTTAAGTGATAAAAATAACTATTTTGATCTGACAACCAAATGTATGTAACTGATGAAGACAACAACAGCACTGTAAGGGTTTCAACTTCCTCAAGACCTTTGAAATTCTTTTAGTCTGTGGAAAAATAAGTAAACAGTGGTGTTTCTCAACTACTTAAAATAATGCCTTTTTTCTTATAAAAATAAGACTTATTATCTTCTGTTTTCGAGAATATAAAACTTTGATTCTTTGGCTGCATGTGTGTTTTAAAGTTTATTAGAACGAAAACAACTGATTGTATTGATGTATTCTCAAGACAGCTGGTATGGGTATTAAAACTTTAATTTGTTGTTCTGTACTTTATTTGAACAAAAGTTTTAATACCCATACCAGCCATATTGAGAATGCACTTTTACTTCAGGTGGGTATCTCGTCATCACGAACTGATTCTTTTATTAAATCTAACTGTTATAAAATTAGCAAAGACCAGAAAAAAAGAAGTTATAGAAGAGTATTTTCAACTGGAGTTGACTTAACGTATAAGTATTACAAATCTGTTTTAGAGTGACAACTGCGTTTAAAATAAGTCAGTTATACATTCTGGATAGCCTCAAATTTTCCGAGATACGCATTTAAAAACCGAACAAACTGTCACTTTATTCATAGCCATGTATCATGTTAAAGTTGCAAAACAGTCAAAATTTAAGACCTTATTGTTTTACTATAGCTATGTGCCACATGAGGAAGAGTTAAAAATAGAGCTTAAAGCTCTTAAGGCTAGTAAAATGTTCTTCGTTTAACTGTGTTAATTAATATAAGATGCTTTTTTAAAAGTTGTAGTATGGACACTCTGGTATTTAAGTGACCAAAACAGCATCTCCATTTAAAATGATTAAGTAATTTTAGGTTTTGTTGCAATTTAATTGAATGACAAATATGTGTAAATTACACAATTTAACACAATTTTTTTTCCTGGACAGTATGTGTTGCTTCTTAATTGCTTATGTTCTAGAAGTGCAGAAAATGGCCATTATTCCCTTTAAATTTTGCTTTTATTACCTAGATAATGAAATTTAGAAATTAACCTATTTTCTGTATAAAAACGGCCAAATTTGCACATTTTCATTTACGTAAGGGCCTCCCAGTGGCTCAGCGGTATGTCTGCGGACTTACACGCTAAAATCCGGGTTTTGATAACCGTGGTGGGCAGAGCACAGATAGCCCATTGTGTAGCTTTGTGCTTAATTCAAAACAACAACAACAATTTACGTAAGTTCTGAGTAAAACAACACATGAATCAAGATTTACATGTATTTACATTAAAGTTATACAAATATGTTTAGAAGTGAGTAGTTTTTCGAGATTTGTAACTATACTGTAAATCACTTTCACGTATCAGCCCCCAAATATAGTCTCCCATCATGTTTTCGTTATACGCTCCCAGCTCACAAAAGCAAAGTTTGAAGAGAAAAATAGGTCTTTTATATTTACTTTAGGCATAAGCAATTGGGAATTAAAACTTTTTGCCAGGAACAAGAAAAAGTAAAAATTTTGTTACATAGTGTGATTAACTTCTGAAATAATTACCGCGTGCGCACGGAATAACTGACAAAAATTCCTCTTTTATCTTTATCTGAGACTCTGCTCATTGATAATACTGGTATTCAGATGACTTAGTTGTTTGTTTGTTTTTTGTTTAATATACTTCTATAAAGTCATTTTAAAGAAACAAAACGTCTCTTTGTATAGACGATCTCTTTATAATTACTGATCACAGTTTTTTGAAATTCCAATTAACGCTGGAAACTTGCCGGTACGTCATATCCTTTCTTATTTTCTTTTTGACAATAAAAACAGCTTAGAGCATGAAGAGTATTTTGAGATAACATTGTTTCTCTGACTTGAGGTAGCATCTAATATGGTGATCCTGAAACGAAACCTAATCTCGAACACTAAAGGGAAACTCCTGACAGTGAGCTTTAATCATCTAGTCACGTTCTACGCGGTTCAACTTGCGAGAATATATGTGCTTGATATACTGTTGTATTAAGGAACACGGTCATTCTTTTTTTTTTAAAATTGTATATTTTATAAAGTTACAATTGTTTTACACTGTTGTGAGGATAACCAAGAGCATTTTCTATGAGTGGTATAGCACCGATAGTCTCTACAACACTAGACTGAAATGAAACTTGAGAAATTTTCAAAGTTATAATTTGTATAATTTCCATGGTTCCCTTAAGTGAAATTTTAGTGAAGAACTAAGAAACTGCTTAATTCATAAATAACGATAGTTCTCCTTTTAACATCTGTTTCTGACAAGTTTTAGCCAATAACGTGGTAATAAATTTAGTGACTAAACGATTTAGTTTGTTTGATTTTGCTCAAAGCTAGTTGTCCCTAATTTCGAAACGATAAACTAGAGAGAAAAAGCAATTAGTTTGTTATTACCACCCGCTATTAGCTCTTTGGTTACTCTTGACAGATCGAATAGTGGAATTTGACAGTCACTCTAATAACGCACCAACTAAGGCCAAAGTGTGGAGTGTAATTTTATATAACGGTAACGAAACCAACGAAATTCAGCCTCACACTCCAGCCCCACATTTTCACACGGCTTTGACTAAACGAAAAGGAATCACTTTTTTGTAGTAAATTCATTTAAAAAAAATATTCGTGTTGAGAACGGTCATTAGGAAATCTAGTAAAGATAGCTGATACAGTGATACATATAATTAGACTAGTATTTTTTTAAAGTCAAGAAAACTAGAATAGCCCTCCACGTAAAAAGGATTTTATTCCTGCAAGCTTTAGGCTCACATACTGGAGTTTGAAATAAAATATAATTTTTTTTCGCAAGGTAGAGTCATAGGGGTTTTAAAACTAATGTATCATTTATGTGTCATTTTTTTTTCTTTATTTATGTGTCATGAATCCTGCTAAATGATTCTTATCTTTTTTATCTCTTATTATTATTTCTTACTGCTCAAATGAAATTTGTTTTTGATTTCCTTTGTAGTTACTCATTTTAATCAAATATATTTTATTCAGATAATAATAATATCCTGCTCTAATATTCAAAAAATGAAAAAAAATCGAGAGTGAATCAAAACAAAACTGAGGAACAGTTTGCCGTAAAATGAGGAAAATGGTTATAATCGTTTAATACTAGATGGCGCTGTTAAACAAAGCAACTGACATCCTCGTGATCAAAGCGTTCAGCAAGAGGATAGACAGCCACTGTGAAATTCAGAGGTCGAAAGTGTAAAACGCTTTACACAGATCAGGTGGTTTTTATTTAAATAAAAGACAAACTATGCTCTCTCTATCGATATTAGACCAAGTGCGCTTTAAAAATAGGAAAGGAAACTTTGTAACGGCTCTTCCAGTATCTGTTGAGTTTATCAAACTCTTTAGAGAAGAGAAAAACTCTCGAAATTCCAATGTTATGAGCGAATGGAAAAAATATACAACTAACAGCAGACTAGATGACGATCAGGTATGTAATGTGTAAACATTCATCATATTCATAGTTATATTCACTTTTTAGTTGAAACCTGCCATAGAGAATTACTTTAACTATATTTAGATATAAGTATATTTTCGATCAAAAACCAAACAAACACAGCGTCTAATGACAAACTGAAGCCAGCTGGGACTTCTGAAAAGTGACCAAACTAGCGTTTTTACAAAATATTTCTACATTTGTCTTCATTACTGTTTTACAACTTCAACGGATAAACACTTTTTTGATTGATTTGGTTTGAATTTCGCGCCAAGCTACACTAGGGCTATCTGCGCTAGCCGCCCATAATTTAGCAGTGTAAGACTAGAGGGAAAGCAGCTAGTCATTATCACCCACCGCCAATTCTTGTGATACTCTTTTTACCAAAAAATAGTGGGATTTACTGTAACATTATAACGCTCCTATGGCTGAAAGGGCGAAACTTTTTTGAACACCTGGCCAAGAAACTATCATACTTTATTTGCCACTTAAACTTTTTTCTTTCTTTTTTACATCCACGTGTGAGTTATATTGGGCCGTATGCTTGTTAGTTTGTCTGTAGGTAAGCACAAAGCTACACAATAGACTATTTGTGCTCTGCCCACCAAGGGTATCAAAACTCTGTTTCAGGCATTGTAAATCCGGAAACATACCGTTATGCTACTTCGGGAGAAACATGGCTATTAGTAACAAAAAAAGTCTTAGACGCAATATTTTTCCAAAACGAAACTAGAAAACATATTTGTGTTACGTTAAATTTAAATGAAAATGTTCTTTAAAGCCCTGGCATAGCCAGGTGGTTAAGGCGCCCAACTCGTAATCCCAGAGTTGCAGGTTCGAATCCCCCTCACGCCAAATATACTCGCCCTTTCAGCCGTAGGGGCTTTATAATGTGACGGTCAATTCCACTATTCATTGGTAAAAAAGTAGCCCAAGAGTTAGTGGCAAGTAGTGATGACTAGCTGCCCTCCCTCTAGTCTTATACTGCTAAATTGGGGACGGCTAGCGCAGATAGCCCTCGTGAAGCTTTGCGCGAAATTAAAAAAAAAAACAAACAATGTTCATTAATGGCTAAAAAAATTACTCGAGAGATACAATGTAATATGTCCAATGTTTATTTTGGATTAGCAGTGCTACGAGACTAAATTAACAATACTATATAAACTATTCCTTCTTGAGAATTATTTGCAATGTTTCTTGAGACATTGGAGAAGTAAAAGTAAAGCATGTCAGCCAACTTTTTACAGTAAGTGAACGTTACAGTGGTAAAATACATTAACTTTTTATATATTTATATATAGAAAGAAGGATAGAGTGGTATTACCCACAAAACCGACATCTTAGTGAAGCAAGAAAACCACATTAAATTCATAATGACCATAAAACGGTTAAACAAGGCTGGATTGGTGATTTAAAGTCAAAGATATTATTGGTCTACACCAATACTTACACAACCGTCCTAATATAGTTAACACAATGTATAGCAAGTACAAATATAAAATAAAATAAAATATGTCCTGACTTTATTATCTCATGCCAAATTTTTATCAAGGTTTTAGACCTATATCTACTTTTGTGTGTAATTTTTTATTGTTCTCAATTAATGTTAGCTAGAGCGAACAAGATAGGCCTAGCATGCCTAGAAAGTTCTAAATAAAAGTGTAACGTTAGTACTAGTAATATTAGAAATGTTTGAAGATGATTTGCAACATAGTTCTACAACAGTTTACGTTAGGCCCAGCATGAGCAAATGGTTAAGTCACTCGATTAGTAATCTGAAAGTCGCGAGTTCTAATCTCCGTCACACCAAACGTGCTCGCCACTTCAGTCGTGGAAGCGTTATCATGTGACCGTCATTCCACTATTCGTTGGTAAAAAAGTAGCCCAAGATTTGCTGAAGAGTGGTGATGACTAGCTGACTTGCCTCTAGTCTTTCATTGCTAAATTAAAACAACTGACGCAGATAGCTCTCGTGTAGCTTTACGCGAAATAAAAAACCCACAAAGAAACACTTTATGTCATCGTAGATGTGTTCAAGCTTGCAGAAACGTTAGAGGAAGAAATAAAATAAGATTTTCTCATCAAATTATTTAAAATAACAGGCCAACGAAATAACAATAATACAACACTATGTATGCTATAAATATAATTGCTTACGCAATTATATTATTATAACAAAATTGTAACACGATTTCTTATAGGTGTGGGTCCCGCTGTCGTCTTGTGATCTGAGCATTTCTTTCTTTATATTCTGCTGTTTATTTTCCAACAAGTATAATGGAAACAGAATATATTCTGTAAAATCAACACTTTAGTGCGTATTCATCATGTTTTCGTAAAATACTGACATCCGAAGTTACCCCGCTGAAGTTAAACAGTTTATATTGTTCGAAATCTATAAAAGTTCCTGCTCAAATGTTTGTAGTTTCCTGATTATAACTTCCGAGGCTTGTAGTATACCAAGTATAGCAAACCAACAACATATAATGTCTCTCTGCGTGTTCGATGGCTATCTTTTATAATCATTTGGCGAGATTCTTGAAGTTTCAACTACAACAACAATACTGGCAATCACTGGTACTTACATACGCACACACAGTACATTGTTGATCCTTATACACGAAAATTTTCAACAAATTTAGTAAATAGGCAAGAATTTCGGAATGCATATTTAACAGTGTAAGATACATACATTTCTAAATACATATTTAAGTGAAAAAGACATCAGTATTAAAATGGATATCAAACAGTAAATTCGTTATATCACTTGAACAGAATGTGTTCCGTAAAATTAACCCTTTGTACGTATTTGTCTTACGTTAAGTATGTAGGCCTGATGAAAACGAGTGTTGTTCCGATCACTCCAGCTCAAAGAAGTATCCACCAGGCTGGAGAAAGATTGTCATTGAAGAAATCTGCCCTTAATCTGATGTATGTTTTCAAACTATCTTCAAATTATTCAACTTGTCGTGCCTACTGTGATGAAAGTTTATTTTTTCTGTCTCCCAAACTAACTCTTTGCCTCTAATGTCTTCTCCCAAGTAAAAAATTCCTAGAAACGGCACTTCATTAGCTGTGGGACGTTAGTATTTAGAATTAATATTATATGTATCAGTAGTATTATACGTATCAGTAGTACTATATGTATCAGTAATATTATATATATCAGTAGTATTATATGTATCAGTAATATTATATATATCAGTAGTATTATATTTATCAGTAGTATTATATATATCAGTATTATTATATATATCAGTAGTATTATATGTATCAGTAATATTATAAGTATCAGTAGTATTATATGTATCAGTAATATTATAAGTATCAGCAGTATTATATGTATCAGTAATATTATAAGTATCAGTAGTATTATATGTATCAGTAATATTATAAGTATCAGCAGTATTATAAGTATCAGTAATATTATATGTATCAGTAATATTATAAGTATCAGTAGTATTATATGTATCAGTAATATTATAAGTATCAGCAGTATTATAAGTATCAGTAATATTATATGTATCAGTAATATTATATATATCAGTAGTATTATATGTATCAGTATTATTATAAGTATCAGTAGTATTATATGTATCAGTACTATTATATGTATCAGTAATATTATAAGTATCAGCAGTATTATATGTATCAGTAATATTATAAGTATCAGTAGTATTATATGTATCAGTAATATTATATGTATCAGTAATACTATATGTATCAGTAGTATTATATGTATCAGTAGTATTATATGTATGAGTAATATTATATGTATCAGTAGTATTATATGTATCAGTAATATCATATGTATCAGTAATATTATATGTATCAGTAGTATTATATGTATCAGTAATACTATATGTATCAGTAGTATTATATGTATCAGTAATATTATAAGTATCAGTAGTATTATATGTATTAGTAATATTATATGTATCAGTAGTATTATATGTATCAGTAATATTATAAGTATCAGTAATATTATATGTATCAGTAATATTATATATATCAGTAGTATTATATGTATCAGTATTATTATAAGTATCAGTAGTATTATAAGTATCAGTAATATTATATGTATCAGTATTATTATATGTATCAGTAATATTATAAGTATCAGCAGTATTATATGTATCAGTAATATTATAAGTATCAGCAGTATTATATGTATCAGTAATATTATATGTATCAGTAATATTAAATATATCAGTAGTATTATATATATCAGTATTATTATAAGTATCAGTAGTATTATATGTATCAGTATTATTATATGTATCAGTAATATTATAAGTATCAGCAGTATTATATGTATCAGTAATATTATATGTATCAGTAGTATTATATGTATCAGTAATACTATATGTATCAGTAGTATTATATGTATCAGTAATATTATAAGTTTCAGCAGTATTATATGTATCAAGCGTTTAGTTCTTTTATAGTTGTAATACGTGTTCATTTTCGTAGAACCAAAACGTGATTTCATTGTATACGGACCATCTGTTTAGAATACTGAAGAAAGTCACCAAAGTCTCTATCTCCTGCTTATTTCTCGTTGTTTAAAGTAGGCTTTCAAATAATGCTATGTAATCAGTATTTATAACGCCTAAAATTTAAGTTTTCGTTCGGATTATTTTCACAATTGCTGTCATGAAACTGTGTTTGTTTATTTTCTTACTTTCACTCAAAGTTAAACGAGAGCTATTTGCGATTGCCATCCATATTATTGAAGTGATAGATTAACTCTTAGTTATTATTTTACCAACAAATGTTAGAACTAATCGTAACATTATAAAATCTTCACGGCTGAAAGGACGAGCGTGTTTGATGACGTAATTCGAACTCGGGAAAAAATTGCGAGTCAGGTCACGAAACACCGTGGCCTGCTTGACGGCGTAAAGTATTGATGCAGTAATGACGTACGCCAATCAAGCAGGCAGACCTTATAGTACACGGTGAAATTTTCCAAAGTGACAAATTTTGCTTGAGCCTTTGTGCAACAACACAAATAAAGAAATAACATGTTTTAGAAGCAGCCTGAATGGACAACGAAGAAAACTTTATTTACAATAACGAATATACAACGCTTCAAAAAGACTTTCATAATCATCGAAATTCTGTACATCTGTTACATTAAATAAAGCCTTCTTCGTTAACGATTTCAGCCGTTTCTAAATCCTATTCGTTTGAATGTGTTTTCATAAACAGAACAGCAAGAGAAACGTGTTTCTGTTTAATCTTAATGCCTTCTGACACCCAAATTTGTACACAGACCCTGTTTAAACAGACACTGTTCTTATCCTGATTTGTTAAATGTTTATTTTCAAAAAATTAAAAATGATGTCCTTTCTTCAACCTTTTTAATTGTTTCAAATAGATATTGAGGATTTTAACGTTCCACGACAGCTGTTATAGAAAAGATAATTCACTACAATATGCACCATGAGAATGTGTATATATGTATATATCCTTTAGTTATTAAGAAACAGGACGCAGGCAAATAAATAAATACTTCTAAACACAATTGTGAATGTGCAAGCAAATACTTAGAATATCCACTACTTAAAGTCACAGTAGTTTAGCGTAAAAGGAAACTGTGTACTTTGGTAGCAGATGATTGGTGTAACAGCTATGTGCGTATTTAGTTATATATTTTAGCGTAATGACTATCTGTGAAATGCATATTTTTAATGAAACAACTATCTCTGTATTTCAGCGACAGACATTTAGTGTAATGACTATCTGTGTATTTTAGAGACAGGCGTTTAACGTAATGACTGTATATTTTTGTGACAGGCGTTTAATGTAATGAATATCTGTATATTTTAAAGACAGATTTTTTTATGTAATGACTATCTGTGTATTTTAGTGACAGGCGTTTAATGTAATGACTGTCTACTTTAGCAGTAAGATAAAAACCCTTATTGAGTATGATGTCAGACTGTGGATCTGTGAGAGGTTTACATTGATATAAGCACATACACCTTCGTTGATATTTTAGTTACACATATATTTTTCATTGCTATGATTTGGGTAAATTTACACGCCCCACATTACCTGCGCTTCACTGAAACACAAGTAAACCCCTCAGAAAAAATATCATTTTGTGAAATTCCAACTTCATCAACGGCTTATAGAGTTCACTCTTTCAATAAAATATCATGTATTTTCTCCACTAAACCTTAATAGTGATGCCTCAGACTTTCTTACTTTGCACTAAGATAACGATAAACGTTCTCCGAGCAGGTGTTCGGAGAGAGGGATTAAATCTTTATCGAAAAATTATTTTTAGAAATATTTTTAAAGTGTGATCAAATGATCCGTAGTCTGTCCCTAACGTATGGTATAAATATATATATATATACTAATGAAGAATATAACGCAGTTTGGAAAACTGTATCTCTGCTTGATTAGCAACTGTAAGAACGAAATGGGTTTGTGGGATCACAAGTCACTTATTATTAAATACTAATTCTATCTGTAGGACCAGTTTCTTCATCTATTTTGGGAAGACAACGTTTCATTAAATGGAAACCCAATATATGTTATATTTATGCAGGTTGTTATTATCAGCTCTTGAGAAACAGATAATATATTTAGATGAAATAAAACCTCTTTGGAGCTAATTATCCACTTTTTCAATGCAAGTTATTTAAATCCTGAAAAAGAGAAAAAACAACACACAACTAATAAATAACAAATAACGATATTATGTAACGTAACTGGTCTTATGTTTTTTAACTTAACTTAAAACTCGAAATATTCGGAAACTTAAATATACACAGACTCATACGCACATATATGTAATATAAAAATCTTAATTATACGTCGTGTGTTTATTTGTGTTATCTTATAGCAAAGTCAATTATACGTCGAAGCTTCGCTTCTTCTTTATGGATATTTGGTTATGTTTGATTTTAGATACTCAGGGGGGTCAGGTGCACAAAATCTCTTCCTCCATCCCTAGCTTTCAATTCAGCTACTACTATGTTGTAGTTGCAGTGCTTTAGGGCCAGGGTAACCTACAGTACTCAGGGTAATGTCCATATATTGTCTTGGACTGCCCTTTTAATTTTTTATTTTCTTCTTTTAGTTTTTCTTTATTATTGTTTTTTAAACTTATATACATATTTAAAAAAAACAATGAACATTATACTAATTCTAAACATCTAGGGCATGGTGGCCAATTTAATTTTTATATCAAATATATATTCATAGGAGAAAGGTACTTTGTTTTGTTCATCAGGTACGTAGTATCTGTCAAGATCACACAATAAATCATTTTTGTGCCAATTTTTATTGAAACAATTTTATGCATTATGCAAGAGCCTATCTAAGAGTTTGTAAACTTGTGCATAAATGTGGATGAAGTACTGCATGGTACCTTATAAGCTGAGGTTATGATTGAATTTTGTATTTTTTATAGTTTGTGTAATTGTTCTTATGTTATGTTTATTCAGGCTGGACAGGCGTATTCTATAATAAATCTAATGTACGTTCCTTGATTTTTATCCGATAGGCTTCTTGCATAATTTGCTCTTTTCCAGATTCTAGTCAAAATATTGTTAGTATGCTGTATCCAAGCTAATTTGGTATCCTAACTTATTTCTAAATATTTAGCCGAGGTGGCAGTTTGTAAAAGTGATCCGTTCATGTATAACTTTGGTAAATTTTTTTTTTAGTTTATTTAATCTGGTGAATAGTATTACTTAGTTTTTCGGAATATTTATTTTTTATTCTATATTTCTGGCAGTATTCTTTTAAGTTATTTTACGTCAAAGCGTTTCTTGGTTTATTTGTTTTTCTGAGTTTCGCGCAAAGCTACACGAGGGCTATCTCCGCTAGCCGTCCCTATTTGAACAGTGTGAGGCTAGAGGAAAGGGAGCTAGTTGAGCTACGCTTTTACCAATGAATAGTGGGATTGACCGTTATAACATTATAACGCCCCCACGGCTGAAAGGGTGAGCATGTTTGGTGCGACGGGGATTTGAACCCGCAACTCTCGAATTACGAGTCGAGTGCCTTAACCACCTAGCCATGGACGGCCTACACTTAAAGGAACTGAATAGTTCTGCGTTGTACGCCGGCTAAACGTCGAATTATCCATCGCTGAAGTTATATAATGTTGTTGTTGTTTTTAAATACTAATGTCTGGCGTGAATGCGCTGATGTTAAATGATTTGTAACATTCGAAATTTATAAATGTTTCTTCTCAAATATCTAAAGTTCCTGATTAATCAGCTCTAATCTCAGTTATAACTTTCGAAGGTTATAGTATATCAACTACAGCAAACCAATAATATATAATGTCTCTTGGCGCGGTGTGTTAGTTACATTTATAGGCGCGGGGAGAGTTTCTAGAAAGTTGAGCCAGCACAACAATGTAGACTATACACCAGTGTTTACGTACACACGTTTATTCTTCATATTTTCACTCGACAAATTTCTACAGGTAGATAGGCAGGAATTTTGCAATACAGATTTATCAGTATAAGTTATGCATATCGGCCCTGAAAAATTGAATAAGTTCAATCAGTGCTTTAAGTTAGAATACTATTAGTAGCACTTAACAGTTCTTAAATCATTAATTCAGGAGAAGAGATCAAAAATGTGCTTGACTCTGTCAGGATCCGAGGATCGTGGGTTCGAATCTCCGTCATTCCAAACATCCTCTACCTTTAAGCCTTGGGAATGTTATAAAATTACGGTCAGTCCCACTCATTGTTGGTAAAAGAGAAAGCCCAGCAGTTGGCTGTGGATGGTGACGACTCGCTGCCTTCCCTGTAATCTTACATTGCTAAATTAAGGACGGCTAGCGCAAATAGTCCTCGTGTTGTCTTGCGAGAAATTCAAAAAACAAGCCAACCTTCTGAGGTCCTAAACGACCTAAAAATGCGGTCCCGAACGTTATGTACATTTTCTTAATATAAATTAAACAATTATCGATGTTAAAATAAACGTATTACGGTAAATCCTTCACAAGTATACTTTTAACACACTTAAGTTGTATGAAATAGACACTTTATATTTTGACTGAAACAGTTACAGCTAGCTTACTTAAAATAAAAAAATAAAAAGAATAGAGATATAAAGTTGGATGGAGATATATATATTACGAAAATGTAGACAAACGTTTCATAATTAATTTTAAATTGTGTACGTAAATCAAATCTTTATCGCATATTGATATTTTATCTGAAGTTTTTATAAAATTATTTGGAGATTGGAACTATACCTTTTGTCTAAATAGTTAATTGTTTCTTTGTTCTATTTTTGTTACGGGTATTAAAACCTGTAAGCTCACGCAGGGATATACAAAAGTTTTGATCCAAAATGAAAAGTCCTGTCACTACAGCTACATGAGATGTACTCGTTTATAACAAGGCACAATTATACAACCAGCTAGATTGGTAACATCGATTACAACAACAAAAGATAGAATGTCTGTCAGTGAAACAGAGATATGATTTACAAAAATCATATGGAAAGGTTTTAACAATGGAATGTGACTTCTGAGTCACGCTGCATGTTTATTTCCTACTAAGTTGTTTGTCTCTTACTTTGGAGTCAATCTTTTTGCAGCTTTACTGCTTTTGTCTTTCAATATATGCATCGTGGTTTGAAATAGTAAGATTAAGAATTCGTGACATTATCTGTTAGAGTGATTGAACCACGTGATTTCTTCGTTTATCATTTCACAAATCATAGCGTTGGACATACAAGAAAATTATTTGCATTCCTATCATTCTAACTCGTTACCTTAATAGAGAGAGAAGGAAGGAAAACTTATAGAAGTCAACAGCAATTAAGATAATTCGTGTGAATTAACCGACTTTTATTTTTCGCTGTTGTTAGCATTAAGCTTATCCAACATATTAGTGAATCATGTGAAGACGTCGAGCTTTACATGAACAGCACGAAGAAACCAAACGCATCTTTAATGTAAATTTGTAATTGGAGCTGTAGTTGGTGTGATTGATCGATGTTGTCATTTGTTATTTGCGTAAATGCAATGTTAGATGGCTGTGTGTCAATAATTACCTTACTTGAGAAGGTCACTGGAGAAAACAACGTCCGGAATGTTATGATAACCTTAAATTAATTATATTCTTTCAAAAACTGTTTGATGAGAAAAACTTTAAGAATTTTTTCTCCCTTTAGCTCTTTAGTTACGTTAGTAACTTTTAACTCTGTAGATCATTGAAGCGACTTCGAAGTCACTCGGCTTCAAAAGCAAGTTAATTTAATTACTGTAATTACTGTTTAGGGCATTCTTATTGCTAGACGGTATTACTGTAAGCGTTTTTTGTTGTTTTTGTTGTTTTGAATTAAGCACAAATCTACACAATGGGCTATCTGTGCTCTGCCCACCACGGGTATCTAAACCCGGATTTTAGCGTGCAAGTCCGCAGACACACCACTGAGCCACTGGGGGGCTACTGTAAGCGACTGGCATGTATCGTAAATAGTTTGTTTTTAAATTTCTCGCAAAGCTACACAAGGGATATCTATGTTAGCCGTCCCTAATTTAGTAGTATAAGACTAGAGGGAAACAGCTAGTTATTACCACTTTCCGCCAACTTTTAGGCTACTCTTTTACCAACCAATAGTGAGATTGATCGTAACATTATAACGTACACATAGCTGAAAGGGCAAATATATTTGGTGTGACGAGGATTCTACACATTTAAATATGTAATGTACACTTGCTTAAGAGGGATTTTTTATTACAAATGTTATTTTAAAGTGGAGTTGTAGGTTCCTTGTTAAGTATAGCAACGTAGGGATACTTTGAGTATTCTATTTTCTCGCTATGACATGGCACAACTACAATTTGTAGATAATGTTGCTTGTTTTTATTAAGCACAGAGCAACACAAAGGGCTATTTTTACTCTGCCTGCCACGGGTATCGAAAACCGGTTTTTAGGTGTTTTAAGCCCGCAAACATACCGCTTTGCCATTGGAAGGAAATATTGTTGTTGGAATCCCAGAATTAAACTGTAAAATAAGGTGATCAGCCACTTAATCTAATATGCAAATATTTACAAATGGAGTTCATGCTCACTAAAATGCATCTGTTGTTACAAAATCTGTGGCAAAATAAATGATCGAAAATTATTTCAAGTTGTATTTCGATACCGTTTGTTCAAAATAAGTGAATCAGTGGGCTTTGGGACAATATGCTCCACTACCTCCAGTTACTTCCAGCTCATCAACACTTCTTCTAGAGACGGAATACGTACTAAATCCGATTCACACCCAGGAACATCTTGGCTTAATAATAATTGATACTAAGAAATACAAGTATAAATCATGCTTCGCCAGACTGGAAAAGGAGTTCGCACCATAACAGTAATTAATACTGTTCAGGCCCACGGTTATGATTCTATTCGCAGTACTCAAAATCTTGTTGACGACACTTAAAGAGACTCATAGCTATTGTCAACGATTTGTTGTATTAGATCGGCTTCTAAGCAACTTATTGTTACCCTCTATATCATGTGAATGTCCACCAAGAGTACTTGTTATACATTCATTCTGGATCTCTGCACGTACCTCTTTCGTTCATATTGCTAACTGAGATAACATTTTCTTTCCTCCACCTTCAGATGCCTCTAAAATATGCATATCAGATCAGAAGACCGATCATCTGACACCTTTTCTATATAAAAGAGAAATAAGAGTGGCATTATAATTATTTAATAACATGTGTCATGCTCTGATATAGCTAGAATATATAGAAATAATTCTGAGTGATTATTATACTCGAGGAATATCTGCGCTACTCGTCCCTACTTTTGCAATGATAGACAAGAGGGAAATAAAGTTACTCAACACCATTCACTGTGAACTCTTGTGCTACACTTTTACCAAAAAAATAATGGGATTAACTGAACCATTATAACGCCCCATGACCATATTCTGTGACGGAGATCTTAACTCGTGACTTATAAATTGCGAGTTGAGCATCATTACCACCAGGCCATAAAACGTGTTTAACGTAAAATTACAAAGTGACATAATGACGTCACTGCTAGTAAGTGACATGATGCAGTAACGTCATTTTAAAAATGTTTCCTAATGGGCCTGGTTTTACACATCATATTATAATGTCAAAAAAAGATCAGTTTATATGCAGTTACAGGCACGGTATGGCCAGGTGAGTTAAGGCGTTCGACTCGTAATAAGAGGGTCGCGGGTTCGAATCCCGGTCCCACCAAACATGCTCGCCTTTTCAACCGTTGATGCGTTATAGTGTGGAGTCAATCCCACTATTTGCGGTAAAAGAGTAGTCCAAGAGTTGGTGGTGGGTGGTGATGACTAGCTACCTTCCCTCTGGTCTTGCACTGCTAAATTAGGGACGGCTAGCACAGATAACCCTCGAGTAGCTGTGCGCGAAATTAAAAAAACAAAACAAACAAACATGTACTTTATTTAAAGCAGTAACAAACAGTTACAGCTTTAAATAAAGTACAACTTAACAGATAAGTTTTATATATATGTTGCTATTTGTCGAATTTTAAAAATGTTGTCATGTTCGGTGGTGACACACCAGTTTCAAACCGTGGTGTTATTTTGTGGGAAGTAGTCATTGTATCACTCTCGTCAGTTGACGGATATAATTTTCTTCTTTATACAATTATGATTTTTTTTTACAAACAACCAAAACAAAACGATACGTTTATATATGTGTTTCAAATTATTCATAGTCATAAATAATTATCTCTGTTTTAGTTTTTAGTTTTGTTGAATTTGTAAGTTTTATATTTCTATCTTAGGTCACGCCTCTTTCTGATTTACTACACGCAACAGTGGCTTTGTACATTACCTGCCTGCCAGAAGTGACGTCAGCGTCGCTTTACAAGACTGTATGTGGAGAAGGGGCACGTACTTTAATTTTACTTCGAGACAAACGAGGCAAGTACAAGGTTTCAGAAACTTGTAGTATTTTTTTGACTATAGTATAGTATAGTTTTGACTATAATTATGAATTGTTCAAAAACTAAACAACGATGTGAGTAGAGCTTAAACATTTAAATACGTTTAACTGTGTCTGTGACAACGACAACATACAAACAACTGGTAAAACGAATAATTGAAAATGTATTTATTTTTCAGTAAGCTTTCTTCCTTATAATTAGAGCCTTAGTTAAGTGAAGTCATTAAAATACAAGCGTCATTATTAAGAGAATACCTCACCAACGGTCACGGTATGGCAATAGAATGTGAAATATTACAGGTTTGATAACCTTAAACACCCATGTGCAATTGTAGCTTCTTAATCCTTATCGTTTATGACAAATTTAAGTGGGACGCGTTCTTCATAATTACAGTGCACAACTATCAAGCTAACTCCCTTTGCTAATAATAATCCCCAACACTAAGAAGTGTCATCGCTGGAAAAACGAGTGTTGGTTCCCATTACGTACTAATAAAGAGTCTGCAAATAATATAAATACTTATAAAATAAAATATGTTATTTGTGCGTTTGAATACTAACAGGAGAATTGAAGAAAAACAACAACTTTAAATTGATAGATTGATCCGTGATTGATGTTTAGCTTCATATTTTTCTCACAAAAACTTTCTTATCATTTACAAGGGTAAACCTTTAACCAAATTTTACATCAATATCCAGGTAAAAGAATTATATAAGCATTTATCATGTGTTCCGAAAGTTTTTAGTAAAACTGTTTTAGCTTTTTAATGATACTATTTCTACCTTTAACTTGTAAATTTATGAAAAAAATATTTATCATGGTACTTTCAAAGAAGAGCTGTGTTTATTTGTGATGTGTGTACAATACTGTGCAAAAGTGTTAGTGCAAGAGAATATTTTGTTATTCTTTCCATTTTATGGGGTTAATTCTTCCATGCCGTTATAGAATGTAAAGTTCAATACTGGTAATACTTCACTTCTCTGTTAACAATTTAAAGAACCAGGGTGGAAATACTTATCATTGTACCAATGGTTTGTCATTAGTATTCTGCTTGAATGAACAAACTGATCAAATTTAGAGTCTGAAATAACTGCAGAGTCTTAACTATATAGATAGAAACTAGCAAGGAGCTAATATATGTTACAGGTATACGCTAGAGAAAATCAGTTTAATGACACTCCACAAATAAATCTAAATAAAAACAGTGTTTAGCACTTTACATTAAGTTTAGTTGTCATACCACGGCCCAAAAAGCACAGGGCATAAAAGCTTTACACGATACTGATTATTCGACTCTTCAACAAATTTCTGCAGACTTGATATGTTTCCTAAACCCTGTCAAGTCCATTCTAGATCTTGAGACCGAGATAACAAAATAGGAAAGGAAGCAGAACACCTGAACTCAGTGATAATAAATTTAAATATTTTTGTTTATGCAGCGTTTGAAACAGGAAGAATACTGCCACTAATTTCAAGAATTCGCAAAACCATCATATACCAAATAACGTTCAAGTGTCTGGATGTACAGTACGAAGAAGACTTAACTAGAATAGAGTTTGGTTCTGTAGCAATTAAAAAAACTTTACCTTGATCTCCACGTATTGACAAGAGACTGAAATTTGCTAAAAGGTACAAAAATTGGAAAAAAGGGTCCAGCGGGAAAAAAAGTAAAAGATACTTACGTCAATGCGTTGCACCTACCATGAAGCATGGGTAAGGCAGTGTAATAGTTGGGGGAAAGATCTCCTGAGACGACAGGAGATATTTGCAAAACAGATAGAATGATGGACTAGCCTAAGTACCATCACATATTGATATGTCATGGTAAACCCAGTGATTTGCGTATTGTTGGTAACACGTTCAACTGCCAAGAAGGTAACGATCCCTAACACTGATCCAACCTTTGCAGAACATCGAAATTACTTCCGAAGAAACTTGATGGATTGTATCAGAGACATTTTGAGTAAAATCCCAAAGAGCTCATTGACTAAATGTGTTGCAACAATGCCTGAAACTCTGACTGTCTGCAGTTATTTATGCAAAAGGTAGAGAAACAAAATATTAACTGTTTGCTGAACTGAAATT
Source organism: Carcinoscorpius rotundicauda (assembly GCA_011833715.1). Lineage (NCBI taxonomy): Eukaryota > Metazoa > Arthropoda > Merostomata > Xiphosura > Limulidae > Carcinoscorpius > Carcinoscorpius rotundicauda. The sequence goes on from CM022393.1 coordinate 110,670,107, forward strand.
ATGTTATAGTAAATGTGAAAATTAGTCAAATTTTGATGTTTCACCTGTATCTTACTTTGGAACGTAGCCATAAATCTAATTTTTAACTTTGTCCAATCACTTTTGCACAATAACTTATATAAATTAACTAACACAAGAAGAACAAAAACGGTGTTTAATATATATGTATATATATATACAATATAGTATCGATTCAACACCATTTCAAGAAATATACTGTTTAACCTAATCCAGTTTTAAAAGAGGACAAAAGCTTGTTTGATAAGATAAATAAATTTAGCCTAAGTGAACTCATATCTCCCAAATATAAATTACACAGAATTTCAGAATATGTTGCAAGCATATTTATTTCATTTTGAGTTCGCAATATTTATTTATATTAAAATGATGTATATAGTATATAAAAATGATTTTTCATTCTAAATATTACACGAGCTACAAATATCCATTACTTTGATGTCAAACGAGCCCTGTACATAGGATTAGATGAGTTAATAAGTTTTAAAAATGGCTGTCACTCAAATGTATTTATTTTTTAATGTAGTAAACTTGACAATTTCATTACTCAGTTTTGCACAGTGAAAGAGCCTCCACATTAGCGTGTAGTCAGCTTTGGTATTTTTTATGTATAAGGATCACAAAAAGTATTGTTGTCACTTTAAGAAAAGGACTCATCTGTTCAGCTGCTGTGTAACGTTGGAATCTATTGAACCTGATTGAATAATTCTTTAAATATCCTTTACATACGATGAATTAATGTCGAATGAGTGAATTTTTTGCTACTAAATTTTTTATTTTCGTGTTGATCTATTAAAGCACATTTTGTCTAATTGGAGAGGTGACGTTTTATACGCAGAGATCATCCTTTTTTGTGACTATGTAGATTCACACTTATAGACTCTAAGAATCCGATTCAAGGGAAAGTGTCAATTTGCTGTTTACGAACTGAATGCGTGTTTGAATTTTAACTATAGTAATTATTATATTCCATACAAAAATAAAGCTCTGCTTAAGAGTATTATCATTGATTTTATTGTGACTTCCAGAAACGTTTAAGGAGATGAAGAACCATGGAATTGGTAATTTATTGTTAAATAAAAGTCAGATCTCAAGAGCGACCCCTAGCGGTATGTAATATTTTTAATTAATTGTGACATACAACTTATAAATTACTTTCCTCGGCTACATGACATTCATATATGTCTCTTTTTAATTACTCATGTTAAATGTTATAATCAATGCGTCACAAACCGGTTTGTTAAATGTTTAATAAAGTTTCTAAATGTGACAAAACTTCATTCATTAACTTCTCCAACACTTCCAATGAGATGTGTGAATATACGAAAATGTGCATATATTAATATAGATCTGTTTATTTAATACAGCTTCCTATTCGTTTTATATAACTAGCCAAACCTAATTTTCATTTTAATAAAATATGAACTTGAATTATGACACATATCATAAATCACATTTTCGTTTTATTCCATTATCATACAGAGCTAATGTGATAATTTGAATACATTTGAGTAGATATATATACACATTTTTTTTCTAAACCAGAAATTCGGTGTCTTGCCTATTATTTGTGCCTGTGCAATTCAAAAGAGGTTAAAAGTGAATAAAATGCTTGTTTATTACTTCCAGAGAACTTTCAAGTCGTTTTGTTTTTAATCACACGTGTCGTTGTTGTTTTGAATTAAGCACAAAGCTACACAATGGGCGATCTGTGCTCTGCCCACTACGGGTATCGAAACCCGGATTTTAGCGTGTAAGTCCGCAAACATACGGCTAAGCCACTGGGGGGCTCACACGTGTCTCTTGTCATTAATTTTAACTACATGTGATGACAATCATGCATTTCAAAATTAAAATATATTTTGCAAATTTCTACTAAAACTATTATTGTTGTATCTTGTTTGAGTTCAAGAAGGGTTACTGTTGAGCTGGGACCGGCATGGCCAGGTGGGTTAAGACTTGTAATCTGAGGGTCGCGTGTTCGAATACTCGTCGCACCAAACATGCTCGTCCTTTCAGCCGGGGGGTATTATAATGTGACGGTCAACCCCACTATTTGTTGGTAAAAGAGTAGTTTAAGAGTTGGCGGTGGGTGGTGATGACTAGTTGCCTTCCCTCTAGTCTTACACTGCAAAATTAAGGACGGCTAGCGCATATAGCCCTCGTGTAGCTTTGTGCAAAATTCAAAAACAAACAAACTGTTGAGCTGAAAACCCGAATTAATTAACTTTGGTTCCGTAAAAGCTAAAGCTCTGCTGTTTTTTCTTTCTGGGTGACTGTTTAACGTGGTTCGAAAAAAAAATCGACACATTTAATTCAACTCGAAACGTATTATTATTTATTTTTATGCAGTATCTACCTCAACTTTATTTTTCCTTTTTAACTCAAAATAGTTTGTTTGTTTCCATAACTAGTGAAAACTAGATTTAGCCAATCATTTGCTTACAAGAAAATAAGAAACTTGCGGTTTTGAAGTTAAATTATACACAAATTCAAAAATAATTATAAGTGGAGTCGATACTGACGTTAGTAATTGGGGCAGCACTTGCCAGTCATGCCATTAGAGGGCGCTTCACGCATATTGAACTTGGACAATGACGGGGACTACGAAGTTACCGAATATGTTGATATCATATTACCACAACTTGTCTGTAGATTATGTATTGCTACGAACGCGATTTCCTGTAAAAACAACCAAACAAAGGATTCTTTGATTCCACTTCGAGAAACTATTACGTAATCGCGCTTCATGGCTGCCTTACAATGTGCCTCCAGCAACACTGCCATTTTGTGGAACTGTGACGTCATTGTTTATTGTGACATCATTATACCCCATTGTCTGAATTTGAAGTGCCTGTAGTGCTCTCTAACGGTGCAACTGATTGGCAATTGCTTACTAACGTTGCACACTCACTTTAAAATCTCTTTTTGTTTTAACTTTCTTTTATCCAAATTTAGTTTTGGTTTCGGGTTTATCTTGCTCTCAGGCGCTTTTAAGTGTTCATTTTCAAATTGTTTTGCTTTCCTTACTTTCTCTTTATTCATTTTTTGGTTGTAGAATATAAAGTGAACAAAAAAGTAGAAATGAACAAATTATTGTTATACAATTTCTGAGTTACTAAATTACAAGTCACAAACTGTAAATGAAAGTGAAATTTATTGTAAGCTAGAAACATAGAACTAGTCCTTAACCACGTTTTCCCGTCTGACATCACACCTTGTAATTTAAAAGCAGAGTATTGTTTGTTTTTGAATTTCGCACAAAGCTGCTCGAGCGCTATCTGTGCTAGCCGTCCTTAATTTAGCAATGTAAAACTAGAGGGAAGGCAGCTAGTCATCACCACCCACCGCCAACTCTTGGGCTACTCTTTTACCAACGAATAGTGGGATCGACCGTCACATTATAACGCCCCCACAGCTGAACGGGTGAGCATGTTTGGCGCGACGGGGATGCGAACCCGCGACCCTCAGATTACGAGTCGCACGCCTTAACACGCTTGGCCATGCCGGGCCGAAAAAACGGAGTAATTTCATAAAAGCTATGCTCATTTCGAGTGGCATATTATGTATGCATTGTTGGTACCTACATTTAAACATTGTTTAAATGGAAATCAGGAGAAATTATCCTATTCTAGTAACTAGGCGTTTTCCAGCTGATCCAGTGTTTATAGTTGATGAAATAGACTTGAAATCCATCCCTGCCGCATGTCCCACTGTATTATTTGGTCCCTAAAAAAACGGTAGTTTCTTCGTCTTGCCATAACCTATTGATCATAACAGTAAAATAATTGTATTCATTTATCGTTGAGTTTCTAATATTAAGAGTTAAGTAAATAAAGGATGTAAAGCTTAATAAGTGGAATGTGGAATCTCTTGAAAATGCCTTCTCGTGTCATCGCAAGCGTTCTTTTGGGCTCTTGTATAGCGTGTTCATTATGTTCAAATTTATAAAGAAATCAGCTGGACAGAAGGACCGATATAACAAATATCTTTATGAAAGATAGTGAGTAACGAATAACAAAGATCGTTTCGCTGAGAATCAAGTACTGTTTCGTGTTATACAGCGATGTTCACGTCATTCGATCGTATATAGACTAATTTAAATTCACACGAGGAAGAAGATTTCTTGTCCTCTTTCGGTAAAACATGGTTATCAGAATGGAACACTGATTACAGAAGTTTCGTCAGAAGACTGATCGTAGCGGATACTGCCATCATGAACATACTGGCACCAAGAAAGATAAAACTAAAAAGTACCTTTACAAATATACACAACATTTTGGATCGTACATTTTTAATGAAGAAAATAAATTGTCTTATATGAAAACTTTAATTAATTTTAATAGCGCAAAACATTGTTAATTAATTCTGATCAAACAATACCTGCTGGGTCAATAGTGTTTGCTCTTTTATGTTTGTTTGCTTTTGTCGGTTTTTAAATTTCGCCCAAAGCTACACGAGGGCGATCTGCACCAGCCGTCCCTAATTTAGTAGTGTAAGATTAGAGGGAAGGCAGCTAGTCATCAACCACCCACCGGGAACTCTTGGACTATTCTTTTACCAACGAATAGTGGGATTGACCGGCGATTTATATCGCCCCCATGGCTGAAAGATTGAGCATGTTTGATGTGATGGGTATTCGAACTCGCGACCCTCAGACTGTGAGTCGAACGCCTTAACCATCTGGCCGTGCCGGGCCATTTTGATTATTTTAGCGCAAAACTACATATTGAGTATATACTCAATAGAGAATAAACTCACAAATTTATATATACATAACCTGTAGTTTTTGGTTTTGACTTTGCAATATTCAACAAAAATAATTTATTATAATTATTTTATAAGAAAAAGATGGAAGCGCTTTGAATTTAACTTAAATAACTTGGATTTGTTGTGCGTTGAAATTATCATTTGTTGTTTAATAAATTATTTAAGAAATAATAATAAGGAATAAAAAAATAATATATTACCATTATTCATTAATGATTTTTAGAATATATTTACTGAAACCTATATGTGTGTATGAGTGTGTATCGATCTTGCTTCAGGTTATGTATTTTATTTATTATTCATTATTTGCCGAAAAGCATGATTAAATATTCGACTATGCAACCAACCAAAATCCAGAATAAAAACAACCGACGATTTCATCCAGGTGGTGTTTTGAATATATGTAATTTGTACTAAGATTGTTTGTTTGTTACTAAGCGAAAAGCTACACAAAGGGCTCTGTTATCTGCTCGCCACGAGTATCGAAACCCGGTTTCTAACAAACAAACAAACAAAAATCTCGAGGTATAAGTCCAGAAACGTACTATTGTGCCACATTATACTGAGACATAGTGATTTAAAAATGAATTAGATATGGTTGACAACATTGTTGTTCCAGATTAATAAGCTATACAATACAAGAAACTGAAAACTGTTCTGAAATTGGAATGTGTTCTCTAGCAAAAGTGTTGAGACAATGAATTTTCTTTGTACGTGTGGATAAAAAAGAGTGTATATATGTTTTAATGTCTGTTTTCTTCTTGTTATGAACCATGTTTTAAAACAAACAGATCAATTCTATAAGAAAAACTTTCTACGTGTTAAAACAGCTAAAATAGCTACATTTTCAGCTCAAGAAAAAAATTGGAATTACCCATTTACAGGAAAATATTTTGCTAAAAAATTAAATAGCGGGTAAAATTTTGTAACACATACCAATTTGATTAATAAACAGTTTCAGTATTTAAAAATCTCGTACTAGTGGTATTTACTTTATTTTAAGTGCTTAAATACGTTATACTAGCATTAGTTAGGGTATTTTTAGTGCATAAATATGCCATACTAATATAGTATATGTTGCGGGTTCGAATCCTCGTCGCACCAAACATGCTTAACATTTCAGCCATGAGGGCATTAAAATGTTCGGTCAATCCCACTATCGTTGGTAAAAGAGTAGCCCAAGAGTTGGTGGTGGGCGGTGATGACTAGCTGCCTTCCCTTCAGTCTTAAACTACTAAATTAGGGACGGCTAGCGCAGATAGCCCTTGAGTAGCTTTGCGCGAAATTCAAAATAAATAATATAGTGTGTTTTTGAGGTTTAAAAGCACCCTACCAGTAGTATTCGGGATATTTTTAGTGCTTAAATATGCCGTCCTCTAAATTGAATTAAAATAATAAAAAAATGTATAAATAAATCATAAAGCCAGCTCTTATCGTTCATATAATTATCAAGCTTTGTTCTTAAACTCACTTAAATTTACTGCCTATAGAACATACGAAGGAAAACCATTCGAAAAGCAACCACCCCGTTAAAGAAAAAAAACTATCTTAGCTGAAACTCACTCCTACTTTGCCAATGTTTATGTTTGTGTCACCTAGTCCTACCTTTCTCATTGATAAATGTGAAAAAAAAATAAGGCATCAACACTATCAATTTAATTTACAATCTTAAACACCTCATTCAGGTTCTCCATAACTCTTTTTTTTTGAGAGAGAAAACAATTTGAGAGTTTTATGCCTCTTTTTGTTTGATATCCCTTCATCTGAAGCATTATTCTAGTAACCATTTTAACGCCCCCACGGCATGTTTGGCGCGACGGGGATACGAACCCGCGACCCTCAGATTACGAGTTGCACTCTTTAACGCGCTTGGCCATGCCGGGCCCCGCAGTAAGAAACACCCAAACCTTTAATATCATCTGCAAATATAAGAAGGGTATTATCTATTCTTTCATCTATGTAAATTATAAAGAACAAAGATCCTAAGGCAAGACTGAGCCCTTAGGCACCTCACTTGTGTCATTAAACCAATTTAACTAAAATCCATTTGTAACAACCCTCTTCTTTCTTTCAACAAGTGACATACCACCCTCACCTACATATGCAGTAACCTTTTTAAAGAAGTCCAAAGATTTGTTAGACAAGATTCCTCCTTAGTAAAACCATACTAACTTCGTAGTAAAATTCTAAACTTTGTTAGATGACTTTGAAAAGCATCTTTTAGTGGACTTTTCAAAACTTTTCCTACAACTGAGGAATTACATTAGCTAGCTTCCAATCTTCTGGTACCTGGCCAATATTCAGGACTTACAAAAATCGTAACAAATGACTCAAATATCCAATCTTTAACTTCCTTCAAAACCCTTGTGGAAATATTATCTGGCCCAGAAGCCTTATTGTTTTTAAACTTCCTATTTTTATCTTAACTAGCTCAAATTAATGCAGTTATCTTGTTTGATCTCGTTTCCATCTATCAACTGTTCAAGGTGTTGAATATAGTTTAATTCTTCATTAGTAAAAATTTAATAACCCAGTCATCCCATAATTAATATAAATTAGCCTTCCTTTATCATCCCTCAAGTTTTCTACCCCGATTCTAACATTTTTTTACCCTTAACGTGTTTAAAGAAATCTGTCCTCTTAATTATTTACATTTTCAGCCAACTCTTTCTCACACATCCTTTTTGAAGTCCTGAATTCCTGTTTTACCAACATTCTTGGTCTTTTGGGATTTTCTGAATCTCCTGTCACACCAGTCAATTTAAATTTCTTAAATTTGTGACAATTTTCTTCAGTTTTATCTTTTAAACTTTTTGTGAGTCAAGCAGGTTTTTTACTTGCAACTACCCTTTTCTTTCTGTAAGGAATATGTTCACCTTGAATGTTTAGTAATTATCTTTAGTAGATTTTCACATGTGATCAGTGTCTCTAAGTAACTCAGCTGTCAAATTCACAGCAGATAATTCTTGTCGCATTCGTTTAGAATTAGCTTTAGAAAAAATCTGTTACCAAAATTTCATTATTCGTTATCTCCATATGTAGAAAAACATCGAAGTTAATACAGCAATGAACACTTCCACCCAGACCTTCTCAAATTTTCACCCTCTCGATCACTTCGATATTTGAATTTAACAATAAATATAAATAAGCCTTATTTCTGTTAGGTTCCTTGACAATTGGTGAAAATATCCATCTTCAACAGTTTCTAGAAACCTTTCTCCTTCATGGTTTCACTCTATTATTTCCCAATCAATGTGCCTGAAATTAAAATCACCCATAATTATGACCTCAATAACAGCTGAAACATTACTATCGTTTTAAAGTTTCTTACCAATTTCATCAGTATCATTTGGTGGTCTATAACAAATTCCCTTTTATATCCACTAAATTAAAATGAATTATATCTCGTTGCTGTTATCTTTGGTATTTTCAGTTTCAACAGTATATTACTCACACTTTACATATACAGTCACTTCTTCCAGCCTCTTTAATGCTCTATTCCTATTCAATTACCTGTAACTTTGTATTTAAAAGAAACTTCTGTTATCAAAATCATCTACGTTTAACCATGTTTCAGTTATTTCTGTCACATCAAATTCTTCCATTACTACCAGTGCTCTAAAGTAATCTGTTTTGTTTTTTTATGATTCTAGCATTACAATAGTAACAATTAAGTCTATCCTTATAACTACTTCTTTATTCTTTATAAATCTCATATCCTTAGAAAGGCTTTTGTTCGAAGAGTCCGGATTGTATATTGATTGACAATTCAAATCATCATACCTGAACTTAGTCAAACCTTTTATTACGACGAGTTTGTGGTACATGACGGCACAATGTCGTCACCGCGTGACAAAACCAGCTTCGATTTCAACTTTAATTTTTCGTTTGCAAAGTATTTCAAACAAATAACCTTTAACCCACTTACTGAAAAACGAACATTACATTAAATACAGAAATAGAATATAATTATAGTTTAACGACTTAGAAACGAAAGTAATGAGGGTGTTCGTGATGATTAAGTGTGGGTGTGTTATAATAACTTTTAACAAAGATTACTATTTTATTTTTATTATTAAGCAGCTCCTAAGATGCTCTAAACTGTCTGGATAGTGAGTGATTAGTTGGATTCAGGACGTTTGAGGTTAAAACACCGTTTTCCTGTTCAGTGATTACCAGTTGCAAACACGTTGGTTTGGCACCACGTTCTTGGTGAAAAACTGAAGAGACAGAATCTACACATTATTTTGGAATTATTGTACAATAATTTATAACAAGAAGTATAACTTGTATTTTTTTTAATTGATATAATATTCTGTATTTGTTTAACTTTATACAAAGAAAGAGAGAGTTTTGGTTTGTTTTGGAATTTCGCACAAAGCTACTCGAGGGCTATCTGTGCTAGCCATCCCTAATTTAGCAGTGTAAGACTAGAGGGAAGGCAGCTAGTCATCACCACCCACCGCCAACTCTTGGGCTACTCTTTTACCAACGAATAGTGGGATTGACCGTCACATTATACGCGCCCACGGCTGGGAGGGCGAGCGTGTTTAGCGCGACGCGGGCGCGAACCTGCGACCCTCAGATTACGAGTCACACGCCTTACGCGCTTGGCCATGCCAGGCCCAGGAAAGAGAGAGAAAATGGAGTTCATATCTATAAACTGCAGTAATCAGAACATTGTACCATATTTTTCACGCTAATAATCTGTCGGCTATATGTTAACTTAGTTTTCAAAAATGTCAACTCCAGAGTATATTCGTGTGCGAGTAATATGATATTTTTATTTTATTTTTAAGGCTAAGATCGTCAACTTTCTGTTATGAATATTTGTTTATGTTTTTCTTGTTCAAGACTTGGGGTGATTCATCAATCGGCCGATAAGTTCGTCTGTTAGCAGTTCTAAGTGTTCTCTGTTTAAAGAATAAAGTATAAATACAAATGATTTTGACTGTATTTAGCAGCATATGAATAGATTACAACTGCGATTTAATTAAATGCTCACTTATTATAAAGCGAGTTGGTTTTACTTCCATTGTATCCCATAGCGTAACTATAACATTTGAACCTGTCACTGGCTTTACCATGTGACATAACCATAGGAGATTGAGTTAAATTAACAACGAGATACCAGCTATTATATAAGTTTAAAGGTAATATTTTTAATAGCAGTTCTTTTTATATGAAATATAATAATTATGTTACGTAACGAGGAAAGATTCTTTAATTTTTCTTATCTTCCATAATTTGTCTGTGTCGCTAGCTTGTAGAGCATACACGAGGGCGGGTAGTACAAGCCTAAATGTTTCTTCGACTTAGAGCACTTTTTAGACGCAGCATTGCAGCTCATAGAATGGCTCTAAGTTTTTGTTGTTGTTCGGTTATTTTCAAGTATAAACTTTTAGCTTAAAACCGCGTATATTGAGGATTTTCCCTTGTTTCTTCAGGTGCGAAGTGTACAATGGGACGGAAAAACGGTGTCAAATTTATAGTACTTCAGAATGGGCTATATGCGCTGTGTCCACAACAAGAATAAAATCAATTTCTGTTGTAAGCTTTTTTTGTTGTTGTTGTTTTGAATTAAGCATAAAGCTACACAATGGGCTATCTGTGCTCTGCCCACCACGGTTATCGAAACCCGAATTTTAGCGTGTAAGTCCGCAGACATACCGCTGAGCCACTGGGGGGCCTGTTGTAAGCCCGCGAGTTAACTGCTGAGCTTCTGGAATGCTTATAAACTAGAATCTCGTGATAAACAATAAAACATGCTGACGTAAGTTAAAAGCAATTGCGTAACATCTAAAGTTATTTCATTGTGTGCTGCAATAAATGCTCTTAAAACTGGATAACTTGGAAAGTTTGAGTCAAATTTACATTTATATAAAGTGTTTGTGTGCGTATAAAATAATAATTTTAAATCCCACAAAGACAGTTGTTAGTTTAAACAAATCCTAGTGTATTAAAATTGAGTGATTCTCTGATTCTAGCGCTGCGAGTTCATAAACTTATCTCTCATTCAACCTGTTAGATAGTATTCGCCCAATAAACCTCTCTTTAGCCTCATGTTACCCAGATCTTTCTCGGTGATATGGGGCTTGTTGACAAACACCACCTAGCAGCTGTCCTCTGTTACTCTTTGATCCTGGTTAGTGCATTTGACTCGCAATCTGAGGGTCGCGGGTTTGAATCCCCGTCCCACAAAACATTCTTGCCCTTTCGTTCATGGGTCGTTACAATGATATATTCAGTCCTCTTATTCGTTGGTAAAAGAGTAGTCCAAGAGTAGGCTGTGGGTAATAATGACTTTTCTCTAGTCTTGTACTGCTATATTAGAGACAGCTAGCGCTGATAGCCTTTGTGTGAGCGAAATTCAACACAAAACAAATCGTTGCTCTTATTAAATTTTGATTTAAATGTTTAATATATCCACTTTTATATATTTTTTTTATTTTTATTGTCACAGATAATGCTTTGGATTTTTACCTTTATATATATTGTTTAGAACTAACCCAAATATCCCAAGCTGGCTGAACATCGTGAAATATTATTGGCTTTACAGCTTAAAATATTGTTGACTGTTAATCTTTAGAAGATAAAATATATAAAAAAATGTGTATTTGATTACCTGTAATTATCACCGAGTAAATGTTTAGTTTCTCTTTAAGTAGCATGCTCTGATGGGAAATTAATGAACAATAACTAATGTGAGAGAGCAAATTATGTTTCACTGGTCATAATTAGGAGCGAAACAAACATAGAAAACCTTAAGTAACGTATAAAAAACCGGCACAGTTAAGGTCATGGTATTTCAGGAGATGAGAATCCTTCTGAAAGTAGAAACGCCACATTTCAGTGAATGAAAAGACAATCGCTTTGAAGTTGAGAGCATAATATTTTTTCCTGTACATAAGAAAGGGGTCACAATACCTAATGCATTTGGTCGGCATCAGGAACTGGTTGTTTTCAGATGTTGGCTTGACATAGCCATATGATTAGGGCGCTCAACTCGTCATCTATTGATCGCAGGTTCGAATTCCCATCACATGAAAGATGCTCACCATTTCAGTCGTGGGGGCTTTACAAAGTTATGGTCAATCCTATTATTTATTGGTGATAGAGTAGCCCAAGAGTTAGCGGTAGGTGGTAATGACTAGCTGCCTTCTCTCTAGTCTTACACGATAAATTAGGGACAGCTAACGCAGATAGTCCTCGTAGCTTTGCATAAAATTTTAAAAAACGAACATTCAAATGTTTTGGAGGCAGATAAGTGTATGAATGACGGGGCCTAATTTTAAAATTTATCTATTTTAACTTAATTTAGAGAATGGAACAGCTAAAGTGATCTATATGTCCTATGTTGTCTGGCCCGGCATGATGGTTAAGGCTCTCGACTTGTAATCCGAGGTGCGCGGGTTCGAATCCTTGTCGCACCAAACATGCTTGCCCTATCAGCCATGGGGGCGTTATAATGTGATGGTCAATCCCACTATTCGTTTGTAAAAGACTACCCTAAGAGTTGACGGTGGGTGGTGATGACGAGTTTCCCTCTAGTCTCACACTGGAAAATTAGGAACGGCTAGCGCAGATAGCCCTCGTGTAGCTTTAAGCGAAATTTAAAATAAATCTAAACCCATGTTGTCTCTAAACGTTATGTTACTTAAACATTCTGCTCTATTTCATGTAACTATAATATTTTCTTCATCATGCTTAATAATATTATTATTTTTATTTATTTTTGTCAGTACAAATAATTCTTCCTCACTTACCTTTAAAAATAGGTAATTAAAATGATAATTATTAAAGATCAAAGTTCGTTTAGTTTAAGGCAAAATCACATGGGGGTATTTGCTTTGTTCACTGCAGGGAATCAAACTCCGGATTTTGATGTTGCCGGTCTGTAGACTTACTTAAAATTATTCCATCAACTGGAGTTCTGATATTACTGAAGGGTTCTTCAGATTTAGACCAAACTAGTTGTTTAGAGAGTAACTTGAAAATATACTTCAAATGTTAATGCCCCTCAGTAGCGTAGAAGTATGTCTTTGGACTAACAACGCTAAAAACCGTGTTTCGGTGCCCGTGTTGGCAGAGCACAGATATTGTGTAGTTTTGTGCTTAGTTCAAAACAATTACAACAACACCAAATTTTGATTATAGTATAATTTACATATACTAAACAGACAAAATATCTGTTAGAGGTTGAAAGCGTCACCTTGGAGTTATCACAGATTTGGTGTTGTTGTTGTTTTTCGTATTTCCTTTTGCTTCGGTTAGTTGTGAGTTTCGCGCAAAGCTACAGAGAGTTATCTGAGCTAGCCGTCCCTAAGTTAGCAGTATTAGACTAGAGGGAAGGCTGTTAGCTAGTCAACACCACTCTTGCGCTACTCTTTTACCAATGAATGATGGAATTGGCCATAACATCATAATACTCCCACGGTTTAAACGGCGAGCAGGTTTGGTATGATTGCAATTCAAACCTGCGACGTGCAGATTGCGAGTCGAGCGTTCGAACCAATAGTCTGTGCCAGGTCATCTTTTTGCGGCATATCTAGGCAATGTTATTAGAGAAGACAATGACAAACTTTTTGTCGTTTCACTCCACTTACCATGAATACCAAGTACATGGCTTTCCCAGAGCCCTGATGATTAGGATGCTATGGCTGTTGATTTAAAGGTGAATAATTCAGAAGCGTTTGCTGTAACAGCGCTCCACACCACGGCCGAGGTGTGCTAGGACAAAGACAGTCAAATCTCACTTTTCTCTCAGACAAGAGTAACTCAAGAGCTAACGTAGGGTGCTGTTAATTAGCTGCCTTCAGCTAATTTATCAACTAGTTTATCAGCACAAAATCAGGGACGGGAATAAATATATAGATCTTTGTTCAACTTAGTAAGAACATTCTAGAACAAGCAATATTCCTTTTGTGCCTTCTTTGGGTTTTTGTAACTCCCGGACGCTTAACGTAGCTTGAAGTCAAATTAAGATTCATATGTGTTCTACTCGGAATGAAAACTATTCTTATTTCTCAAACAAGATATTATTCTACCCATTATTAATTATTTGTTACACTATATGCATAGTTATCCTTGGCCAGACCCTTAACTTGCCATTGGTAACAGTCACCAGTCAGGAAATCACAATGGACTTAAAATGGCCGAATACTGAATACGGATGTGGTGTTAAAATATCCATAAGATAGGCAAAACTTTTTTCAATAGAGCGAGTTCTATAAATCGTATGAAAAATATATATCGAACACAGACAGCAGTTGAGAACAACTAAATAAGTAAAATGTTTATTCCCTAAATACTATTGTTTATCTTCCAGACCGACCGGCCATTAATTGTTTGTACTCAAACTTGCTACTGAGACTGGAGAGGCTTTCCAAATGTCTGTTAGAGACAAAGATAGCAATAATTATATTCATGTCCGCACTTTCCATTTGAGGCAAAGGATCCATGTTCAGTTTCCCATAATCTATAGAATTACCTATGCTATTGACTATTGTAAATGGCATATTCAAGAATAAGGATCCTTAGTTCACGCTGAGTTGCATCAGTCTCTGTGTCACATCTCGATATAAATACAGAGTCAAATGGATGCAAATTTCTATGAGACAGACATTGCCGATTAACAAGAATTTCATAACTACTTGCCAAACCCTGTACAAAAATTTGATAAAAATTACTTGCCTAAATACAATAGCCATAACGATAAGTCTGAAGGTATATAACGTTAAAAACCACGTTTCGTTATCTGTGATTGGCACATTATACTCGTAGATAGCTCATTGTGTAGCGATTTGCTTGACATTGAACAAACAAATTATAGATATATTTAAACTATTTATAGAAGGAAGAAATAATTTATTTCATTTATGGCACGACCACAGATATCGTGAACTATTCGCTCAAAGTACTTATTTGAGAAAATCGCTGTTATGTAAATGTGTAAATGTTTTGTGGGCGACAAGATGTGGTGTTGTGTTTGAATTTTCATTTCTATTATTTATATTTCCATATTTATATTATTGTTTCGGAGTTTAAACTAATAAAATATGTTGTTATTCATTTAGGGTAACATTTAGAATTTTCTAGAATTAGGTAGATCAATCATATGTATTTAAATGAAATGCTGGCGGATTGCTCTGGAGTTCTGTAGAAGTTTCGCGGTGGTTCGAGGAGTCTAGGCCTACAATATATAAACAGACGAAGATGCGAGGAAGAGGAGAGAGTCAGACATTAGTTTTATTCAAGAGAAGAGTCATTAGAAAAGAAGAGTCAGTCATTCGTTTGAGAAAGATTAAGTGTTTGCTGTGATTATTCAACTTGGATTTGTGACTGAAGTTAGATCTACGGAAGCTGTGATTTTACTTCGTCAACCTCTACGATTCATCCGAATTAGTGGTTATACTGAAAGTCAACACGTGTGGAACAATTTACGGGAAATCGGAAAAATTAAAGGCGACAATTTTGTGACTGGAATTTGAGACTTTCATTTTAGATCATTATATTAGATACAGGCCAGTATCATTTTGTATTGTGATTAATTTTGAAGGTTGAAACTAATACCATTTTGTATTGTGATTAATTTTGAAGGTTGAAACTAATACCATTTTGTTTTGTAATAAACTTTGAAGGTTTAAACTTAATATCTGTCATTGTTATTATATAATTCATGTTATATCTGTTAATAGTTTAGTGTAATAAATTATACAAGCTGTTATCTGTGTTTTTCTGTTGCGTTTAGTTTACGAAAAACATAAAAAATACGTAACAGAAAATTGAGGGCTCGTCTGGGATATCGAACAAACAATTTATTTCTATTCTAAAATTAGATTTATATTCTATACAGATAGACAGCTTGTATATTCAAAATGGCATTCCAACTTGAAGATTTTATAAACAAATTTAATCAGAATCCATCTTTCGAATTGATCAGTGAATTAAAAAAATCTGAATTGCTTGATGTTGGTAAACATTTTAATTTAGAAGTGAAGCAAGCAATGAAGAAAACAGATATTAAACGAATTATTGTTGAACATTTGGTCAGCCAAAAAGTTTTACCTCAAAAAGTTGCACAACAATTGCCCGCAGCTCATTTTGACCCAGATTTTGAATTAAAAAAAATGGAAATGGAAATGAAATTTCGTTTAGAAATTGAAAGCAAACGTAGTGAGGCAGAACAGGAAAACAAATGCCTTGTTCTTGAGGCCGAAATACAAAAAGAACGCATTAAAGCGGATAAAGAAATCAGTATGAGAAAGGCACAGACAGAAGAAAAGTTTGTGCAAATGCGGTTGGATAATTTTGATGCTTCCAAACAAATTCGTTTAGTACCTCCATTCAATGAAAAGGCTGTAGATAAATATTTTCAGCAATTTGAAAAATTGGCCCTTAGGCTAAAATGGCCTACCGAATATTGGACAGTATTACTTCAGAGTGTTCTCAAGGGTAAAGCCCAGGAAGTATTTTCCAAACTCACGGCCGAACAAAGTTATGATTACGAGCACGTCAAAAAATGCATTTTGAATGCTTATGAATTGGTGCCAGAGGCATACAGACAAAAATTTCGAGGTTACAAAAAGTTTGACAGCCAAACTTATGTCGAATTTGCTCGTGAAAAAGAAACTCTGTTCGACAGGTGGTGTGATTCCAAAGAAAACAAAGAGGATTATACAAAACTCAGAAAACTCATGTTAGTTGAAGAATTTAAAAGATGTATTCCCGTAGAACTAAAAACATACATTGACGAACAAAAAGCTTCCAAAATTCGTGATGCTGCTGTCTTGGCAGACGAGTATGCTTTGACTCACAAAGATTTCTTGTACAAAAGCAAAACAAATCACACGGCAAAGAAACCCAATGACTCATTCAAACATTATGCAAATGTCGACAAAGACAAAAAAGAGCAAACTTCTAATTCTCAGATAAAGACTTCATCTTATTCTCAGAGCTCATCATCTACAAAAACGTGTTATTCTCATCCAAAACATGTGCTTATTGTAAGAAACCTGGCCATCTGATTTCTGAGTGCTTTAAGATAAAAAACAAGCCATCACCCCATAGTTTCATTTCGCCCTCGTTGGATATATCATTGGTTCCCAATGATTTTGACCCTGTCCAGTCCACTGTGGATTCCAAGTCCAATATTCTTAATGTACCTGAAGATCTTCTTGAGGAAAAATTTAAGCCTTTCATCACTGAAGGTTTTGTTTCTTTTGTTGGCGATTCACATCTACAACCAATTAAAATCCTGCGGGATACTGGAGCTTTTCAGAGTTTGATTTTGGAAAGTGTACTTCCGTTTTCTGAAAAGTCATCCATTAGGGCCAATGTGTTCATTTCTGGTGTAGAAGGTGGCGTCATTTCTGTACCTCTTCATAGATTGAATCTGCATTCGGACTTAGTTTCGGGCCCAGTGACTGTGGGTATTAAATCTTCATTGCCTGTTGAAGGTGTGTCTATGCTTTTGGGGAATGATTTGGCTGGTAGTAAGGTGGTACCAGAGGTTCGTGTTGTTGAAGCACCTGTTGTTACTCCCAGTACAGAGCAACTCGTTGAAGAGTTTCCTGATGATTTTCCCGCCTGTGCTATTACTCATTCTCAAACACGTTCTCAGGAGTCCAAAAAGGATTTCTCTTTATCTGATACATTCATGTCTCACATCGATGAGATTTCTGACTCAACTTCGAGTTCTACTGATGACTCCAAGTCATCTTTCAACTCTCTTTATCGAAACAAACTTGTTGAGGAACAGGACAATGATCCTGAAACTCATTCTCTTCTACAACTGGCCGTTGATGAAAATGAAATAGGAACTGTCCCTATTTGTTATTACCAGAAGTCAGGTGTGTTAATGAGAAAATACAGACCTCCTGACGTTGCTGCTGATGAAGAGTGGAATGTTATTCATCAAATCGTCATTCCAAAATGCTATCGGAATGATATTCTTAGTCTTGCTCATGATCATTTGTTGTCAGAACACTTAGGTGTAAGAAAGACCCTAGATCGTATCCGACGACATTTCTATTGGCCAAAGATGCGCCAAGATGTTGTTGACTTTTGTACGACATGCCATTCTTGCCAAATGAATGGAAAACCAAATTAGGGGATTCCCAAAGCACCACTGCAGCCTATTCCTGCCTTTGAAGAACCATTCTCAAGGGTCATTATCGACTGTGTTGGCCCAATGCCAAAAAGCAAAGCAGGAAATGAATACCTCTTGACGATCATGTGTGCTTCTACACGTTTCCCTGAGGCAATCCCTTTGAGAAAAATCACTGCTCCCAACATTGTCAAGGCTCTTGTCAAATTCTTTACAATGTTCGGAATTCCAAAAGTTGTGCAATCAGATCAAGGCTCAAATTTTATGTCCAAGCTATTTCAACAAGCCGTGCATGAATTAAACATCCATCAAGTTTCATCCAGTGCATACCATCCTGAGTCACAAGGTGTCCTTGAACGTTTCCACCAAACTCTAAAAGCTATGCTTAGGAATTACTGCCACGAGCATTCAAAGGACTGGGATGAGGGTGTTCCCTTGTTGTTGTTTGCAGTTCGTGAGGTTGTTCAAGAGTCTACTGGATTTAGCCCTTTTGAGTTGGTTTATGGTCACTCAGTTCGCGGTCCATTGAAGTTGATTAAGGAGGAATGGTTGGAGGATAATAACTCATAAATTAGCTTGTTGAATTATGTCTCTGATTTCAAAACCAGATTGCACAATGCTTTTACTGTTGCCAGGGAAAACCTGAAGTCTTCTCAGGAAGAGATGAAAACCTGGTATGACAAAAGGGCCAGGAAGCAATCTTTTAATGTTGGTGACCAAGTACTAGTCTTGTTGCCTACATCAAGCTCTTCACTTCAAGCTAAATATTTTGGACCTTATTCAATTGAAAAGAAAATTAATGATCTAAACTATGTGATCACTACCCCTGATCGGAGGAAAAGCAAACAGCTTTGTCATATCAATATGTTGAAACCCTATTATGTGCGAAAGAAAACAAATGTGTCGAATGCTGTTCCTGTGAATGTGACAAGTGGTGTGAATGAAGATCATGATCCTCCACCTTCTCCTCCTGAAATTATAGAAAATAGCATTCCAGACACTCATGTTAAACTCAAAAACTCACATGTATTAGCAAACTTAGATGAAAAACTCAATCATTTAACCCAACAACAAAGTCAAGAGTTGAAAGGTTTGATTTTAGAGTTTGCTCATTTGTTCCCTGATGTTCCTGGCAGAACCAATGTCATAGAACATGATGTTGTTATTGAGAACACTCGACCAATAAAACAACATCCATATCTGGCCAATCCTGTGACATTGTCAAAAATCAGGTCAGAGGTACAATACATGCTTGAAAATGATTTCATTGATTTGTCAAATAGTAATTGGAGTTCACCTTGTATATTGGTACCAAAGTCTGATGGTTCAGTTAGGTTCTGTACAGATTTCAGAAGGGTTAATGATGTGACCAAGACTGATTCGTTTCCTATTCCTCGGATGGATGATTGTATTGACCGTGTAGGTAACTCAAAGTACCTTACCAAATTTGACCTACTCAAAGGTTATTGGTAAATACCTTTAACTCCTCAAGCAAGAGAAATTTCAGCTTTTATAACACCCGATGGTTTGTACCAATACAAAGTTATGCCATTTGGCATGAAAACTCTGGTGCAACGTTTCAAAGGTTGATGAATCATGTCATTGCAGGATTAGAAAATGTGTATGCTTACATTGATGATGTACTTGTAGTAAGCAGTGACTGGTCTGAGCATTTACGTCACATTCGTGCATTCTTTTAGAGGTGTTCCGAGGCTCAGTTGACTATCAATTTGTTAAAAAGTGACTTCGGTAAAGCAACAATTGTGTACTTAGGCCATGAGATTGGTCAGGGTAAAGTGAAGCCTATCCAAGCTAAGGTACAGGCAATAGCGGAGTATCCAGAGCCGACGAATAAAAGAGGTATTATGAGATTCTTGGGCATGGCAGGATATTATAGGAAATTTTGTCCAATTTTTCCTGATGTGGCTGCACCTTTAACAGCCTTACTAAAAAAGAATGTAAAAGTTTCCTGGAATCAGAATTGCCAGACTGCCTTTGAAAGGATAAAGATCATGCTCATGAATGCTCCAATCCTCAAAGCTCCCGATTTTGACAAACCATTTAAGCTTGCTGTAAATGCGAGTGACATTGGTGTTGGTGCTGTGTTGTTGCAAGAGCAAAATGGTGTTGACCACCCTGTGTGTTACTTTTCAAGAAAACTTGATAAGCACCAAAGAAACTATTCAACAATTGAGAAAGAAGCACTTGCATTGTTGTTAGCCTTACAACATTTTGATGTTTATTTGTGTTCTTCACCATGGATTGTTAATGTTTACACCGACCACAATCCACTCGTGTTCGTGAACAAAATGAAAAACAAAAATCAATGGTTACTCAGGTGGAGTATTATTTTCCAGCAATACAATGTGTCCATTAATCATATCCGTGGTTCGGACAATGTCATTGCGGATGCGTTGTCACGGTAATTAAATTGTTCAGTATTTAGTTATTATTAACGGTTGACTAAAATTTGTTTCTTAGTTCAATGTTATGTATAATAAGTAAAAAAAAAAAGTTTTCACAAGTTCAAACTTTTTTTTTTACTTTTAAGGGGGAGAGTGTTATGTAAATTTGTAAATGTTTTGTGGGCGACAACATGTCGTGTTGTGTTTGAATTTTCATTTCTATTATTTATATTTCCATATTTATATTATTGTTTCGGTGTTTAAACTAATAAAATATGTTGTTATTCATTTAGGGTAACATTTAGAATTTTCTAGAATTAGGTAGACCAATCATATGTATTTAAATGAAATGCTGGCTACCTCGTGTCTAGACGTTTAGTTTCGTGCAAGAACGGACATGCGCGGATTGCTCTGGAGTTCTGTAGAAGTTTCGCGGTGGTTCGAGGAGTCTAGGCCTACAATATATAAACAGACGAAGATGCGAGGAAGAGGAGAGAGTCAGACATTAGTTTTATTCAAGAGAAGAGTCATTAGAAAAGAAGAGTCAGTCATTCGTTTGAGAAAGATTAAGTGTTTGCTGTGATTATTCAACTTGGATTTGTGACTGAAGTTAGATCTACGGAAGCTGTGATTTTACTTCGTCAATCTCTACGATTCATCCGAATTAGTGGTTATGCTGAAAGTCAACACGTGTGGAACAATTTACGGGAAATCGGAAAAATTAAAGGCGACAATTTTGTGACGTTCATCGGAGGCAACGTGAAAAGAACTTCGTCGAATTTATTGAACTGTGAACTGTTTCTGAACTTCTTCATTTAAACTTCGGAATTTCTTCGTGGGACCAAATTCACATCCTAGACTGGAATTTGAGACTTTCATTTTAGATCATTATATTAGATACAGGCCAGTACCATTTTGTATTGTGATTAATTTTGAAGGTTAAAACTAATACCATTTTGTTTTGTAATTAACTTTGAAGGTTTAAACTTAATATCTGTCATTGTTATTATATAATTCATGTTATATCTGTTAATAGTTTAGTGTAATAAATTATACAAGCTGTTATCTGTGTTTTTCTGTTGCGTTTAGTTTACGAAAAACATAAAAAATACGTAACAATCGCATTTCTAGAAAAAAAACCAAAACTTTACAAATAAAGTAACTTTTGAATTACTCCTCAGTGGCACAGTGGTATATCTGCTGACTTACAACTCTAGAACCTGGGTTTTGATACCTAAGGGAGGCAAAGCACAGATACCCCACTGCCTCGTGCTTAACTTTAAACAGCAGTTTCGGTTTTTGAATCCCTCACACGACATTCACCGGCCCGGCATGGCCAGGTGGTTAAGGGGTATCGACTAGTAATCCGAGAGTCGCGGGTTTGAATCCACGATATACCAAACATGCTCGCTCTATCAGCCGTGGTGGCGTTATAATGTGACGGTCAATCCCACTATTCGTTGGTAAAAGAGTTGGCGGTGGATAGTGATGACTAGCTACTTTCCCTCTAGTCTTACAAGCTAAAATCCGGGTTTCGATACCTGTGGTGGGCAGAGCACAGATAGCCCATTGTGTAGCTTTGTGCTTAATTCAAAACAACATCAAAACAACAACCCTCTAGTCTTACACTGCTAAATTAGGGATAGCCAGTGAAGATAACCCTCGTGTAACTTTACGTGAAATTAAAAAAAACACAAACAAAACCACACGACATTTTATTAAATTGGTCCTTTTTTGTTTATTGTGGTGAATGCGATGTCAAGTTAAGTACTTTTTGTCAATTTACCACAATCTTATTTTAAACCGTTTTAACTGTATCTAGTGTATTTTCTTGGCATTTTTATTTGAGTAACGTTTGCTTTAATTTGAAAGACAAGGACTGTGTTTTCCGAGTGACAACAAACAAAAATTTTAAACATAACTTTAGTTTGTTGCGCGTTTTTTCCAATCTATATAACTATACCCATTCTGGTGTTTCATTCTTGTTAAAAAGTAATGAAAGTAGGTTACACTCATTGTTGGATACGTCATATTATAAGTTTTAAATATGATTTGTTCTTGTTTGTTTTGGCAGTACAAATTACGTTTCTCATTTGTTGAAGTAAAGATAAGAGATTACATCCGTTGTTGGAGCTATTAGACGATGAACATTTCTGTACAGCCACTCGTATAATTGATTTAATTCATTGTTGGTTGTCTGCCAAATGACGTGCAATAGGTTAGAAATATACCGGTGTTTTGCTCGTTATTAAAGATTGCCTGCTGGACTTTTAGGACTCTTTAACCTGGAAAAAAATGAGCGGCAGAGAAGCCATGTTACATAAATCCATAAAAGTATTGATATTCAAATATGGTAAAAGTTATCAATATTAAATTAACTTACGATTGGTTTGAATTTCGCCCAAAGCTACTCGGGGCTTATCTCCGCTAGCTGTCCCTAATTTAGTAGTGTAAGACTATAGGGAAAGCAGCTAGTTATCACTACCCACTGATAACTCTTAAGTTACTTTTTAATTACTGAAATGTGGGATTGACCGATACATTATAACGCCCACACGCCTTAAAGGGCAAGTATACTTGGTGTGATGAGGATTCAAACCAACAACTCTCCGATGACGAGGCGCGTGCTTTAACCAACTGGCTATGCCGAGCCGTCTAACTTACACTTTATTATTTGCAAATTATAGTTTTCCGTTTTTGCTAAAAACAAACAAACAATAAAGATATACGTTTTATAATTTACTCAGTTTTTATTGTGTTATTTATCTATCCCGAAACTTAACTTATATTACTCTAAAGTATCGAATTATTGCATTTTGAAAATTTTATATGTGAAACAAAATATATATATTTAGCATATACATGTAGCATATTTACTTTATTCGTATTTACACAGAAAAAAAGAGTGTTCAGTTTTGTGTTTAAGCATTTTATAAAATAATTAATGATGATTTAGTTAGCTTTCTCCATTTAACCTAACTTACGAATTGTGACCGTTATTTTCACTAGAGATCAATAACAATCCGATACCAACGAGCCAATTTATTAAAACCTCTTCTTCCACGGAGAAAAAACGGCTCCTAGTGGAAGATAACTCGGTCGACCAGGTAGAAGAATTCAGCGGTGGTAATAGTGACGATCCTACGGTGTTATTCAACCTACACAAAGAATACAGCCCTGTTATCAGTATACCAGACTGGATTTCACTGTAAGTGTTTGTACATAAACTTTGTGAAAATATTGAAGAAAATTGCTATAGCTCAGATTGGCGGTATTGCTTCATTTTACATCAACACATTTTCCCAGAGATTTACATGTGAGGTATCAAAATACGAGGCAAGTAAGGGTGCTTTATATCGTACATTTTCTGGTATGTGTACAGCTTGCAGTTGTTTAATTATTGTATTTAGTTGCATTGTGAATTAATCACGAAAACATGGTTTAAATAGAATCCATTGCTTTTACCCTATCTATGTATTTAAATATATATATATTTAAATTTAGCATCATCGTGCACTTCTGTAACTCTACACACTTCTTTGTACTCGGTGAGTTGGACACTCCCAATGCAGCTACAACAGCAGCAGTAAAAATGATCGTGTATTTTCATGTTACGTAGGATGAGGCTATTAAGGAAATCCTGATAACCAGTTTTAATATTTGGAAAATCCAGAAATTAAATTACAAACTGCTTTAATTTCAGTTTGTTATTTATGAACATTACTAAGTAAGTTTATTTGAGTCGTTGTGCTGGTCAGTGGACCATTTACGAAAGCTACATTAAACAACTAATAATACAATGCTTCTAATGTTTATTAAATTAATAAAAAAAGTGAAATATTGTAGTACAATAAAGAATTTTTAGAATTGAGCTACATGA
This sequence comes from Carcinoscorpius rotundicauda, assembly GCA_011833715.1. NCBI lineage: Eukaryota > Metazoa > Arthropoda > Merostomata > Xiphosura > Limulidae > Carcinoscorpius > Carcinoscorpius rotundicauda. The sequence goes on from CM022393.1 coordinate 110,694,288, forward strand.
TACATAAATAACATAGCAAAAACAAAAGAATAAAAATGATTTAATTTGACAGAATTTTCTAAATCATGTATTTCTCAAGATCTCTTTTTACCATTATTAACTAGTAGAGCTTTCACTGCACAGTGTCATGAAATAAACAGTTGGTATCTGTGAAATTCGCTAGAAAGAGTTTCCTAATATAACATTATCTAACAAAGATGAATGTGTTAATTTACATATACTCTTCCAACGATTTATTAAATTCTACATGATTAGGTAAGAAGTAGATGTCATGTAAACCTTAAAAGGATAAACCTTAAGTAATTGTACAGTTGTATTTTGTTGTGGTATTATTAAGGATTTCTGAAATTGTTGAAAAACTTAAATGCTTAGTTTTCTAAAAGCGGAATTTCTGAACGTTGGTTTTAACAAGAAAATAAAACAGTGGTAAGTTTTTGATAGAATAAAAAACATGGATTACAATTTTTCGCAAATAAGTCGTCGTAATACTCACTGAATGTTTTCTCATAACTTTCAAATTTCAACTTTCCAAGTACACAAAGTACTGTCCTGACGTTATTACATGGTATGAGAGAATTAATCTTAACTGCTTACAATAAACTACTGTTTACTTCAGTGAAACAGTAAACATTTTATTGAAAAAAAAACATTAATAATAATATTAATATCAATATTTATGAAGGTAGCTGTTTTCTTTGAGAAAATAATTATTCAATAACTTTTGATTTTTCTTCTGTTTTGTTTAATGGAGAATATGTTAAACATTTTTAAAATGAAATAAATTACACTTAAAATTGAAAGTCTTGCATATAAGAGCTTATTATATGTGTCAGGTATTTAATTTTAATATCGTAATTGGCTTTTTTATACAGTTAAATTTAAAATTTCTTTTTATTTGGTATTTTAGTTTTAAAATTCTGAAATCTCATTTCGAAAACTTAAAATGGTTTTTCTCAAGTCTGTCGAAAGTTTATGTATCTTGTTTCATTAATTAGTTTCTCGTAACATTAATGCTACTATTTTAAACTTACCCTGACGTTGTCTTTAGGCACAACATTATTTATTCTCCTTGGAAATCTAAAAAAAATGCTTTTAATGTAATTCCTTATCATACTAATTAATCTGCACTGCATATTCTTCGGTTTATTAACGAAGTGCGCCACAGTTTTCGTGTTGGATGTAAATGTAACCGTAGACTAGTGTAAGAATATTCAAGAACAATAAAAATATATTAAAATACCATTTTTATCAAAGCGTAAAAATGTGTAATAATGCCTTTGTAGTTGTTTAATCTAACGTAACAATCTTCATTAGGCAACTTCGCCTCAAAATGACTGTGTTAGAGTGACTGAACTAAATATTAATGCAACTTAAAACGCTTTTTATTCTTCTATAAATATTTATGAAAATACAGCATCGGTTACAACGGTTACTTGTAAAAAGTCTTCATTTACTTAATAAAGCATATGAAAGTCACCATGGACAATTCAGGTTCTTTTCTGTTCATTATGCGAAGTTTCATTTAATTCAACCACCATTTTTAATGTGTTGCAAAGCCTGTCGCATACATTCTGAAAAGAGCTGGCAGATAACTATACCTAATTGGATTTATGGTTTGTTCTCTACATCAGTTGAGACGTGGCCAAGTGGATTATTCGCTCAGAACAATATATAGTTTTCGTCTGGATAATCAAATTAAGCTTTCTAAAATGTCGCCGTGGAATACAACTCTGTTGCTTGATGAAAAAGCTAAACTTTAATATAGCACAAAACCACCTGTCAAAAGCAATGAAGGGTGATTGGTTATGATAAAAAAACATCATCAAAGTTGTTCGTAGAAGTAAAGACATGGACTGTTGTTTTCCACAAATAAGCCTAAAACTTCGGAAAGACAGTATACGGACAGTGACTCATCAGCTTTTGGAAAATAAAAAACAATGTTTCACCCAGATATATTGAACAGTGGAGCGCCATTAAGCCGCGGACCAGTAAGCCGCGAAATCGTTTAAGCCGCTGTAGCAAGTCTTGTCCCAAAATTTTTGATGTATTAAATCATTTAAAAATGTGAAATAAAATGGTTTGAAATGTATTTTATTTGTTTTTTCTTATTGTTTAAAAATTCAATAATTTATGCAACTACGCAATATCGCTACCACGAGATTTAAAATGGCGGTCCGCATGTATCACGGGAAGTCGAAATTTTACAGGGAAAAGCGAACCATCGCAATGCATTGGTTGTTTGTGTTAAAACGGCACTTGTCAATTGTATCTGAATAGTCTATACTGTTATGTATATGTGTAAATATTTTGTAAACGACAACATGTCGTGTTGTGTTTGAATTTTCATTTGTATTATTCATTTTTCCATATTAATATTATTGTTTCGAAGTTTAAACTAAAATATGTTATTTATTTAGAGTAACATTTTAGAACTTTCTCGAATTAAGTAGACCAATCACATGTTTGTAAGTGAGCGCTGGTGACTTCCTGTCCAGAAGTGTAGTCTCGTGCAAGAACGGATATGCGTGGATAGCTCTGGAGTTGTATGGAAATTGCAAGATTGTTCGAGAAATAGGCCTATCGGTATAAAAGACGGTGACAAGAGACAGATTCAGTCATCAGTTTTATTCGAGGGAGAGAGATTCAGTCATTAGTTTTATTCGAAGACAAAGAGTGAGATTCAGACACCAGTTTCATTTCAAAAGAAGAGAGTTAGTTATTTGAGAAAGATTAAGTGTTTGCTGTGAATATTCAACTTGGATTTGTGATTGAAGTTAGATCTACGGAAGCTGTAATTTTATTTCGTCAATCTCTACGATACATCTGAATTACTGTTTGAGCTGAGAGACGGCGATTTCATTGAACTGTGAACTGTTTCGGAATCTCTTCGTGGGACCAAATTCACACCCTAGACTGGAATTTGAGACTATAATTTTAGATCATTACATTAGATGCAGGCCAGTACCGTTTTGTATTGTGATTTATTTTGAAGTTTGAAGCTAATATTATTTTGTTTTGTAATTAATTTCGAATGTTGTAACTTAATATCTGTCTGTCACTGTTATTATATATAATTTGTGTTATATCTGTTATATTTGTTAGTAGTTTAGTGTAATAAATTATACAAGCTGTTATCTGTGTTTTTCTGTTGCGTTTAATCTACGAAGAACTTAAAATATAAAAAAAATACGTAACAATACATTAATATTATAATGATTACCCAATGGCCCGGATGAGGCTCCTCGGCGGAGCTGTTGGCGACTTCGACTTTTCAGTCACAAAGGTTTAAGCCGCAGTTAAGCCGGTTGACCCCCCAAATACCGCGGCTTAACGGCGCTCCACTGTATATAGCATACTTTTTTGCATTACTTTTTTAAGGCATCTTGAAAGTTTGTTTGTTTGTTTGAAAGCGAGAACTTAATTATGTCAGTAAACTTACTTCAAAATAATGTTTTGTTTTGTTTCTAGAAAGAAACTAATTAGAAAGATAATTTGGTAATTAAAGCGTTTATTTTTCAATGTGAGAAATCATACATAGTGGCGAAAAAAAATTGGAACTTTGTTACATAAAATTGTCGTCTCATCATGAAGAATTGATTCTATTTCAATAAAACATTTCTCATACACATTTTTCAGTCGAATTCAAGAGATTAATTTTTTTCAAAATGATTGGAAAATACAAAGGACATACTTTGTACCAAAAACAAAACAGTAGTTTTGTCTGAACACAAAACACAAAATATGACGATTCAATTCATCTAAAGCAAAACTTAAAGCAACTGACCGTAATTGAAATATCGTTCAAAAACTTCTTGAATATTTATAAAAATTAGAGAAAGTTTGTTGGTCGACTTCATTTTTTTTACAACATTCAAGTCTTATAATTTCTCAAAAAGCATGCATCTTATGCTTTATCAAAATAACTCCAAATGTTTGTAGTTATAAATAGGAATGCAACATCAAAAGTTAGATTGGTCTAAAGCAAGAATCAGTGATCATGAAGGTAGGCAAAACATGTAAAGGCTGTGATAAGCTGTGTTACAAAGGAAATTTGTATATTAAGAAAATACAGAAAAGAGATTGAATTAGATGGTAGTTCACAAAACAAAGGAGAGTGTTGCAAAGAGACAATAACCACTGACGTTGTACTGAGTTTTTCTTTGTTTAAAAACCGATTTACAGCTATGCTAAGCAATTTTAAACTTCTTTAACAAATTTAAGAAATAAATAAAGCCATAGAAAATCTAATATATCTCTGTAATTTTTGCTTCTGTGAGACATCTTCCTGGATCCCAAAAATTTCAAGTGTACAAAATGCTCTGTTTACGTTATAGCCATACAACTGTAGGATCAGACTAAACCCTCTAAAATAAACTGATATCATAAAATTAAACAGTATACGAGCTATCCTTAAAAATGACTGGAATAATACCAGTGTACATGGAGATAACTGTTTTCCCGAAGAAATAGTTTTACACTGAGTTTTGTTCTTGTTTATTGTTCAAATAAACAATCAAATTACTGTGTTGTATACATTTGAATCACTAGACCTTAGTTTCACTCCTTTATTTTTTATGTTGGTTAGGAATCAATATTGAGTGTAAAATCATTTTTTAAAAGGTTTTGCTTTAGTTCCCTGGCCATCTTCGGAAACGAAAGCACCTTCATACAGCTGAGCGCGTTATGATAACTGCTGAAATGACTGAATATCAAAACGGTTATCTTTCTCTTTTCTTTTCGCTTAAAAGATCTGTAGTAAACAAAAGAGAATCACCAATAATTACAGCATTTGAAATTCTTTTAGACAGGATTACATTAGGTTAATCCATGAGATATTATTCGCTATACTTTTGTTGGTCAGAAATAACAACCGTCTAACACACGTATACCCTATTCGATTTTACTACTCATCGAAATCTCTACCAGCCTATCCTCAAATTGCAATTATTTTAGGTAAGATTAGAATAAGTTAATCTATAATATTTTGGGCGTGGTCAATACATCAATCAAAAAGATTTTACCCCCTGAGTTCAAAACTGTAATTTGACTTCAAATCGGTCAAAAAATGGTAGAGCTCTGAACTAAAGGTTTGTACTCGAAAAAACACACAAAAAAACACCAAAAACTCTGAACCGTTGCATGAACCGCTCAGCCGCGGCTGAAAATACAAAAAAAAACTCGTGACATTCGAGACACTAATGTATATACGATTCACAACAAATTTTTTTTATATTATTTGTGCATACACTTTAATTTTCAATTATGTGTAAATCAATTGAAAGTTAAACATTTTATTTTCGTAAAAATGAAAAATGGGCTCTTGTTGGAGTTCACCGCATTAAAATTATAATTCAAATTAAACAGCATGCATGTTTTAGGAAATTTCATGTTATTTAATTTTTGGAACTTACGATTCTGCCTGAGTTCCCAGTTTGTCGGAAAATTATAATTTATAGTAATGATTAGAGACTGTAAAGCTTTATCAAGAAATGAAACTGACAGTAAATGATTATAAAACTTACAATATAGAAAAAATTGTATTTCTATACGTTGAATAAAAAATACGATTATGAGAAAAAAAGACAGATATGAATTATCTTTATAATGTAAAACCAGCTAGTAATTATAGACTATTCCTATTAGTAACGAATTTCCTGGCGGATGGGCATTCGATAAAAAACTACAGGGAGACTTTAGGTTTAGTCAGATCAGCACACCATCTACGTGTGAAACTGTGAAACTTCCAAATTCGGGTTTGAACACTCCAAATGAAAGTCCCTTTTTCGATGTCTTTAGTGACTCAGAAGAAGGAACAGATACTAATAGGTAAGACAATAATAATAAACATTAATTGACTTTCTAAAAAATTTTAGTCAGGTATAATGCTTTAAAATTAGCAAAATAATTTATTTTAAATTAAACATCTTTCGTTCATTAAGACATACAAAAAGGCTATCATAACTTGTATAATGATCTTGGTTCAGCGATAATTCTCAAGGTTTTGATATCCGTGGTCAGCAGAGCTCAAACAGTTTTGCCCTTAACGACAAACCAAATTACGTGGCGGGTATTTTCGCTTTTTTTTTCTTTTTCAGCCACACAACATATATAAGTTTATCACATTTCAATATATATTTGATCTATCAGATTTTCATTGCATCTGTCTTTGATACATTTGATCTGTCAAGCCTTTAGAAGGCTTAATTTTTTACATGTGAGTTATTATTGAACCTTAGAAGATTACACACATCGTGTTTTCAATATATTTGATTTTATTGTGATTTATCATACATCTCCAGTATATTTCATCTGTCATGTATGAAGAAGATTTTCCCTGGCACTTGCTTGTCATGATATATATAATCAATCGACTTATATAAAGCGAATTAATACTCACATATCTTTAGTAGATCTGACCCCTGACTTGTTAGTTAACCAATGATTCTATTGTTTTGTAATATCTCATCTCACTGCTCCTTGAATAGCAAGCGAGGGTCAGGATCTTTAGAAAAACTAGAATGTTCAGTAGTATGGTAAAAATATAAAAGGTTGAAATGTTTATAGTTGAAAGTGTATTTCTTTGTTTTCTGCCTTAATTACAATTACTCGATAAAACTGTTACACCTGAACGAAATATTTAAACATTTGTTTTAAGAATTTCTCCTTCAACAACAAAACACAGTTGATTTTTTTACATAAAGCCAACACTATCTCTAAACGTAAAGGAATATATTTCACTTGCCGTTGTTGTTGTTTTGAATTAAGCACAAAGCTACACAATGGGCTATCTGTGCTCTGCCCACCACGGGTATCGAAACCCGGATTTTAGCGTGTAAGTCCGCAGACATACCGCTCAGCCACTGGGGGGCAATTTCACTTGCTACAGAATTTATATTACCTTCAGCTACTTAATGTAAAATGTTAGTTCAATGCCGTTTAAAGTTTAAGAACTTCACTGTCTCAGTAAAATAATAAAAGTTACTATTCTACATTATTTTGCCCCCCGCTAGTCCAGCGGTATGTCTCCGGATGTACAATGCTAAAATCAGGGATTTGATTCCTCTCGGTGGGGTTAAAAATTGTCTTCTAGATTGGGGGTTGTGCAGTAGACTAACAACTTACTCACTTAAAACCAGCCTGTTACAGAAACCGCAGTGATTGCGGCCCTATGTTCCTTAAGGAATTCAGTGGCATATGATGATTCTTCATTATTTTGTTTATTTTAAAGTTAATTAAATTAACCAAGACTAAAACAGAAAAAATTAAACTAAGTACTCTGACTTGAAATCGTAAATGAAAATGACATAACCATAATAAAAAGAAACACAACAGAAGCACTACAAAACTACAACCACATGAAACTTGATAAATTATTCTAAACAAAACTGAAACGTAAAAATAATTCAACTAATTACGAACCTCTGAAAAGTTCTCTACTCTTCTATCTAATCAGTTTTAAACTACCTCATCATTTTGTTTCTATGATCCTAGTACATGGAACAACTTGTGAAAATGGAAGTAAAGTATTTATTAATAAATAGATAAATAAGTTTAATACAAAAGTTACAATATGAAGTTTGAGCAAAGGAACAGACAGAAAAGTATTCGTTAAACTAGTTTTTTCTTATACAATGCAATATCCAAACACCCGTGTTGATGAAATCGCTGTCCTATTCTGTTTTAGTTGTTAAATTTGAAGTACTGTATGTGTTGGTCATCTTGCAATCTTGGAAACTTTGACTTATAATGTGCTGGTTGTTCCATTTCTAGTGAAGTAGAAGAAGAGAAGGACCTCGACGATTTCTCACGTGGACTTCAGGTGTTTTTGAAAACTGCAGCACTTAGGAAACGTGAACGACGAACCGGATCTATTGATATCACTCAAGTTGGAATGGAAAACAGAGTTATGGCTGCGGCAACATTTCAGAAAAATTATAGGTTCTTGTCAGAGAGAGTTTAATTTCTAATAAAAAGTAACAGGGTTGTAATGGGAGGTAATATTTGTCGTAATGGAAATTTTATGTGTGTGTGTATTTTGTTTTTTCAAAACTGATTACAGGCTGCAATCTGATGGAAATTATGCTTTTTAATCAAATATATTTAACACAGTTTCCATTGAAATCTTAAACTACACTTGTTATCTAGAATTTTAAAATATAGTGGCCAACTTTCACCTCAAAATTAATATTTAATTGTTTTTCTAATTATTGAAATAACTAACTGATTACGCAACATTTTTAACTGTTCAGTAACTGATAATTTGACTTCAGCATTTACAATACAAAGCTAATCCTATAATTTATGTCTTAAACTCATATACCTTTGATAACATGTTATGCTACAACGAATGTTTATCTAAATTTTCTAAAACATTCACCTATAATTGACTCAGTTGACAGTAAACCATTTTCTATTGCAGTAAATTGTTCAAGAAATAAAGTGGAAACAAGCTGATATATTGGTGTTACTCGAAATATTGATCGATGTTGCTAAGCGATAGGTTTCGTTGTAAGAACCTTCATCAGAAGATGTAAAGTTCAAATGTGATCACACATTTCGTTCTGCAACTTGTATTGAGTTAGTATATGTACTATACTGCATCACTATGCAACATATCTTAACAAACATAATATTATACAAAATTTGGGAGGGCAAGTATAAGTCGTTTACACCTGATTATTACTTTTAATTAGAAATAAGGGTAATGATAAATCATTTTCGTATTTTTTGGATAATTAGTATATACTAACAATTTTTCACTACTATTATTCACTTAGAAAATTAAATTTAATTCATTTCTTGTTATAACTGAGTGAGTATGGTTTCTACACAACACCGTTGCTAGGAGGTAGTCTTTCATAGATTTACACAACTTTCTTTGGCAGCCATCGAACTGGTCTTTTCCGGTTGACAATAATGTTAACCTGAAGATAACCTGAGGAGATCAAAGCATTGTTCTCTACTTTATTTTAATAAAACTTTCAATATCCATACCAGCCGTATTGGTTCATAAAAGGAATCGCAAATAAATTTGCTGTAAACTCTAATAGAACATTCGTGCAAAAACTACCTTAAAAACAGATTTATTCTTCAAACAACGCTTGAAACCTTCATTTTCAATAGTTAAGATCACCTAAACATTGATAATAAGCAAAAAAAATGATTTCACGATTGTAGATAAAATCAAAATTTCCCTGTTTTTTCGTATTATTATTGTTTCACAAATGTTATGTAAATGTCGTGTAAATATTTTGGAAACGACAACATGTCGTGTTGTGTTTGGATTTTCATTTCTATTATCTATGTTTCCATATTTATATTATTGTTTCGAAGTTTAAACTAATAAAATATGTTGTTATTCATTTAGGGTAACATTTAGAATTTTCTTGAATTAAGTAGACGAATCATATGTTTGTAAAGAAGTGCTGGCGACTTCGTGTCTAGACGTGTAGTCTCGTGCAAGAACGGACATGCGCGGATTGCTCTGGAGACCTGTAGAAATTTCGCGGTTATTCGAGGGGTCTAGGCCTACAATATATAAACAGACGAAGATGCGAGAGAGAGAGGAGAGTCAGACATTAGTTTTATTTCAAAAGAAGAGAGTCAGTTATTTGAGAAAGATTAAGTGTTTGCTGTGATTATTCAACTTGGATTTGTGACTGAAGTTAGATCTACGGAAGCTGTGATTTTATTTCGTCAATCTCTACGATTCATCTGAATTACTGCTTGTGCTGAGTGTCGGCGAATTTATTGAACTGTGAACTGTTTCTGAACTTCTTCATTTAAGCTTCGGAATTTCCTCGTGGGACCAAATTTACACCCTAGACTGGAATTTGAGACTTTCATTTTAGATCATTATATTAGATACAGGCCAGTACCATTTTGTATTGTGATTAATTTTGAAGTTTGAAACTAGTATTATTTTGTTTTGTAATTAATTTCGAAAGTTGTAACTTAATATCTGTCATTGTTATTATATAATTTATGTTATATCTGTTATATTTGTTAATAGTTTAGTGTAATAAATTATGCAAGGTGTTATCTGCGTTTTTCTGCTGCGTTTAGTCTACGAAGAACATAAAACATAAAAAATACGTAACAACAAACCTACAGCAAAATCAGCTGAATACGAGCACTCATATTCTCGTACTTTGCACCACAATCTGAACATATATAATATATAAAGCGCTGCAAATATCCATAACATATTAAAAAGTTGATTATTTTTCATTGAAAGTTGATTTATGTGGTTAAAAATGCATAATAAACTCGATGTTATTTCGAATGGCTGCTTTTGTACTTTGACGCGTATTAAACGTGTGTTTACACATAATCTCAGGCATAGCCTGCACTTAGTGGGAGTTGTATCTTATTCTATATTATAAAAACTGAGGAAGCAGTTTAAAACTTAACTTGAACAACTTAATTTTGTCGTGCTGCGAAATATTCTAATTACTTTACTTTCTTCTATAATAGAAAAACGATGTTTTCCTTATGTGCGCGATAGTTGGAAACTACTATGTTAAAGGTTCCTGATATTGCTGTTGGTCGTTAACCGAGTCGTCATTGTTCACAGTCACCACACAGATTTCTGCGACTATATTTCGAGACGTTTGTAACAGTGGACGATTACTGTAGTAGATTTTCCTACTCAGATGACGGTGGTGATTCTTTCTACTGTTTCACACACTTAACTGAAATCATAAAGGCGTACTTATAATTACCGCTGCATACAGCACTATTTCATATTTCTGTTGCTATATTTAAATAGATGGTGTTAAGATGGCGTTTCTTAATGTTGTCGGTAATTGGCAACTTATGCTAAGTATGTTGCTGTTGCCTATTTTGTGCCCCCCCCAGTGGCTCAGCGGTATGTCTGCGGACTTACACGCTAAAATCCTGGTTTCGATACCCATGGTGGGCAGAGCACAGATAGCCCATTGTGTAGTTTTGTGCTTAATTCTAAACAACAAAAGCCTATTTTGTACATTTTATATGTGTCGTTTTATTCTTGCAAACTCTTGTGCACAGCATGTTACTACGTCTTTTACATTGCATTAATCTGTGTTGTTTTATCTTAGAAGAAACGTTGTTCCTTTCTGATGATATTGCTTTGTTGCTGCTCATCTTTTGTTACATTACACTGTAATATTGATGTAAGCTGGTCATTAAATCTATGATGATACAATCATCGACTTCAAGATGATCCTTTGAGATCACTTTTACATTTTGTTTTATGTAGTTGCATACCAGTACATGTGTTTATTCTTTGTTGTACATTTGTTATTCCTTTTGGATAAGTTTAGTGTTTTGTTTGGATGGGTAAAAAGAGCCAATGCAGAAGTAAACTGTCAAAAAACGTTTAACATTCAACTGGACAATATGCACATATGTAATCAAAAATTTATTCTTCATAAATAGGTATAAAACACGTACGAAACAAGTAAAAACTGTTAAATTAGAAGGGGAGGGTATAGATCGTCAAAAAATACAGAAATAAATTAAACCAAAATGCAAAAATTATATTTTCAAGCTTACAAGTAGGGACTCTTAAAAAAAGGAGAACAAAAAAGGTTGGAAATAGTGTCTATATTATTCCCATGTGTTTCTACATTTTTAGAGTTCCTTGTTATAGGCTTAAAAATAAAACATTTGCCTTTTGATTTAACTTGTTTCTGTACGTTTTGGATGATCTCTACTCACCATTTTTTAAAAGTAACATTTTTTACTAATCTTTTTTGTCATATAGAAATAGCTGTTTCGCTTTTGTCGAACTGAGGGAAAGTACAGTTTTAATTATTGTGTGATTTTTTTTCTTCAGAATACCAGGGTCAAAAGTGGTGTCTTTGATTTTGTTGTCAGTTCGGAAGAAATACAGAAAATGTGGTTTAGGTAACTTTCTTCTGGAGGTATGTTTGAATTTTGTATTTTAACATTTTAAAAACTTATATATGATTTAGCCCACCAGTGACTCAGCGGTAGGTGTGCGGACTTACAACGCTAAAAACCGGCGTACGATACCCGTGGTGGGCAGAGCCTAGATATCCCATTGTGTAACTGTGTGCTTAGTTAAAAAAAACAATTACGGTGCCTTAATTTATGTTGAGGAATAAAATGAATTTCAGTAATATTTTGTTGGATAAAACGTGGGAATATTAATAAACTTTGTGAGATGCGGCCATTCAAGATACTATAAAAACAACAACAATATATGTTTTTTTTCTTAACTTATAGCTGCTCATAGTACAGCCGTTACAATCACACATAACAGATTTCCAGTATTTGCCAATTTCCACACTTTAGGTTTTAGAGGATTGTATTTAATATTGACGTCATTTTAGAAGCCGTTATTCTTAAAAATCTGTATCATCCTACGTACTCTTACCACCAACGTTTAATCGAAGTATCGTATATGTTTTTATGGAAAGTTCTCCGATGTCTCAAAGCAAGAAATAGACAGAAAGAGATTAAAGGGAGCTTCCATCCCTAAAAGAAAAACCTTCATTCAATCCTTGTATAAGAATAACCTTTAGATATACTCAAGGTTCTTTGATGCTGATAACAGGATTCGTGGACATTTTATTTGTAAGATCGCTTTGTAGCTTTTCTATCTATACATGTGTATTGTTACGTATTATTATCTATTTCGGACGAGTCTCCGATTTATTATGTTACTTAAGTTAGCGTATAACTATTTCAAATAACTGGAATTTTTCATTTTAATTTAGAAGTTAATAAAATGTTACTATGTATCAAATTAATGACATTTGCTAACAAGATTGATACACACAATTCCTTATTTAACACAAACATATTATAATATACATACATTTATAATTTATACTGATAGTTATTACAAATAATAGTTTATATACAACAGTTTTACAAGCTCACAAACTGTACTGAGGCTTATATTCTTCTACAACTGAAAATTTTATCGACGAGTAAAGTCACGACGAGCAAATTAATTCTAAGTTGAGATTGTTGCACCTCTCTTGAGCTGACAATGTCTTTCCAGGCTAGCTTCACACCGGTTAAAAGTTCACATCTTAGTGAACATATTTAATGTCCTCATAGAAACAATAACGTCCGAAGTAATTTACTGAAATTGAACGGTTTATAATGTTCGAAATATGTAACGTTCTTGGTCAAATTCTCCATTTTTCAGATGAATAGATGTTAATCACAACTACAGCTTTTTAAGCACACACATACTGACTGTAGCTGTCCAGTAACATTCTCCTTCCCTCTCTCGGCTAACCGTTTTTTGTACCCATCACGTGAGTTTCACCAAAGTTCGCTTGGCAACAATGATCTAAAGCAGTGGTGCACAAAGTCGGTCCGCGATGTCCAACGGGAAAGTCAAACAAACGGAGTTCGCGCACTTAGAGTTGGGGCCTACGCGAAGATTAAGCACTATAAAAGAATATGCATTAGATTAGATACTGGATAGTTCCATATTTATGTCGAGCAATAAAGAAAATTGAATAAGCAAATCTCGTTAATGCATAAGCATTTAATCATTGGCGCAATGACGTAATATTGTCGTAATTACGAAATCTCACGCGTTCCAATTGTTCTTCGAGATTTACTTGCGAGTCCTATTTTGATATTATTTCGTAACAAAATGGCAGCTAATCGTAAAAGAAAAGTTGATGACGAAAACCGGTAGTTTCATGATGATTGTACTACGTAATACTGTTTTGTTCAACAACAGAAAAACGTGATTTGTTTGCTGTGTCATTCGACAGTAGCAGTGGCGAACCTATCCATTATAAAGCGTTATTATGATTAGAAGCATAAAGATTTCTACAACGTTGTCAGTGATCAACGAACAACTCGAATTGAATTTCTGCGGCAGTCGCTGAATCACCAGCAGAACGTTTTCTCAAAGCAGTCAGCAGATTTAGGTGCAGCATGTGAGGTCAGTTATGATATTTTGTTGATGATAGCGAAATCTGGCCGACCGTACACTGATGATTTTGTCAAGCAATGTATGATTTCTGCACCAGAAAAGTTATATCCAGAAGCAGTTTGCAGGCTACAGACGATGGCTTTGAATCGTATGACAGTTCAATGAAGAATTTCACACCTCTCAGCATACGTGAAAAGGTAGCTTACAAATAAAGCAGCCAACTTTGTCTACTTTTCTTTGGCACAGCAGACGAGTCAACTGACATCAGTTCAACAGCACAGCTACTAGTTTCTGTTCGCGGTGTGTCGTCATAGTTTGTTATCACAGAGGAACTAATCGGCATGGGTTCCATGAAGGATCAGACAACTGGGTCTGCTTTATTCGAGGAGATAGTACGACTGTGTAGTAGTGTTTCATTGGATTTCACGAAACTGATAAGTGTGACAACTGACGGAGCAGTAGCCATGACCGGAGAAAGTAGCGGACTGGTAGCACTGTTGATGAAGCATCGAGGAAAGCAGAACAGACAGTTGGTGAAGTTGAACTGCATTATTCATCAACAGAACCTGTGCAGTAAAGAACTTGGTTTTTAGGCACTGATGGCATTAGTGACGAAAACCATTAATTTCATCAAATCACGAGGGCTCAGTCACCGTCAGTTTCAAAGTCTATGGTGACCTTGTGTATCACTGTGAAGTACACTGACTGAGTCGAGGGAAGATGCTCAGAAGATTCTGGGAGTTGATTGATGAGGTGATAGAATTCCTCAGAAGCAAGAACAAAGACACAGCAGTGATTTCCATGATTGATCCAACATGGCAAGCCGATTTGACCTTTCTGGTCGACATGACACAACAATTGAATGATCTGAATTTGAAGTTGCAAGGCAAAAATCAGCTTGTCTCTCAGCTTGCAAATCACGTCTCAGCTTTCAGGACAAAGTTGCAGTTGTTCCGGCAGCAAGCAGAATCAGGCAACTTCGCGCACTTTCCCACTTTTCAATCACAGTTACAAAAGAATCAGGAAATTGACATATAAGTTTATGTTGTGAAGATAGATGCCTTGATTTAATCCTTCAGCTCACAGTTTCATGACTTTGACTAATGCAGATTGTTGATGAAACTTTTTGCTGATCCGTCCAGTGTGTCAGTGGATGACTTGTTAGCAGAATATTATCTCGAACTTACTGATCATCAGGCATCTGATGAACTGCGTGCTATTTACCGAGAACACAGTTTGCTTGACTTCGACAAAACGTTGCCTGATACATTTGCTAATCTAAAAGAGAACGCACTTATCCACACTATCATGTTTGGCAGCACGTAGTGCTGCGAGCAGGCTTTCTCGCATATTAAACTGAACAAAAATAACACTCGCAACCAGCTGACTGATGATCATCTGGAAGCAGTCTTGCGTCTTTCAACATCAAGCATTAAGCCGAACATTTCTAAGCTCGTAGATGACATGCAGTACCATCCATCGCACTGATTTTGTGACAGTTGACGTATCATAACATTTCTTAGAATAATATGCAAACTCTTTGATATAATCGTTATTTGTGTGTTCTTAAATGTGATGTCCATCTTGTGTGAAACAACTATAGGACGATTTTAATCTTCACTTTTTGTGGCCCCCAACGGTTATGAGAAGTCTGTTTGTGGCTCCTGACTCAACAAGTTTGTGCACCACTGATCTAAGGAGTTTTCGTAAACAAATATTCGTGATTCTTATTTTCAAAGATTTTTTACAAGTTCGAAAACAGGTGGGACTTGCGCAATACACAGTAAAGAATACAAGTCAAGTATACGAAAACTATACAGAAACAATAAATATACAACAGTAAATCTGTTACAATATATCTATAATTTGACAAATCAGAATATCAACACAAATATGGAGTGTATGTAAAAAATGAAATTGACTTAAGCAACCACAGATGTTGTACAGTCATCTTTAATTCTACAAAATAAACAACAACAAAACAACCGCAACATTTGATTCAAGAAGACGAGACTGAGCTTTCGCAACAAAACAGCTGCTGCTAACCATATCGACATTTCAAAATTTCTTTGAATTTATGATACATAGTTTAGTTTGTTTGTTTTTGAATTTCGTGCAAAACTACACGAGAGCTATCTGCGCTTGCCATCCCTAAGTTAGTAGTATAAGACTAGAGGAAAGCAGCTTGTCATCACCACCCACTGCCAAGTCTTGGGTTACTCTTTTTACCAACAATTAGTGGGATTATAATGCACCTACGACTGAAAGGGCGGACACGTTTGGCGTGACGGCGATTTGAACCCTCGACCCTCAGGTTACGAGTCGAGCGCCTTAATAATAAGTCTATAATGCATGTGGTAGTTTTAACGCCCTTTACCTGCTGTCGAAAGCATAATAGTAAGTTTTGCAGTTATTGAAATTAATTCGATTATAATCACTCAACTGTTTTATGTTTACCCACTAATGTCTGAGAATAGTTTTGATTTCATTTCAGAAACTAAAAAGTCCTTCAGTGGTTGGTCCTTATGATGCTTTGGTAGTTAGGGCTAACAACTCGACAGTACAATTCTTCATTAAGAATGGTTTCACCGATGATATCATACTCAACAGCAAGTTCAGGTAATGTTTTTACCTTCTATTGACAATCAATTGTCACATATAATAGACACCAATAACGAATTACATTCCTAATGACCCTTTATCGGTTCACCCAAAGGGACGCCTTAATTACAAACACTGTTAAAAATGTTTTGTTTTTTTTGTGGTTTCTATGGCAACATAATACCGTCGTTTGAACAACGTAACTTGATTTATGTGACACGTACATAACAGAGAAGTGTGTTCATTCTTTCTAGCTGCGTAATTGTCCTTATTGAATAATTAGGCGACTGTACGACTCACTAATGATTCTTTCTGTCGTTTATTTTTATTTTTATTTCAGGGAAGTTGATGAATCCTGGAATGGTTGTACACTGATGACTTACCTCCCGCCTTTCGATGGTAAGTTTCAGAATCCAATGCAGACTAATTAAAATAAAAAAGAGATCGTACATGTACAAATAGACAATTAAAAGAAAGCAGTCAAATAAATAGTTGAATAAACAAATATAATTTTTATGTCATTACAGTTGTTTGTTTTATCTGAAAGTTAATTCTGAAAATAGTTTTATATGCGGTTAATTAGTATAACCAAAGTCGCTTGTGGCTTCAGGTTACTGCTTTTGAAATAATAATTACTTTGTGATAAAAACAATTCAAACTCCCTAACGGAATTGGTTATTATTCATCCAACGCACAAGCATGCATTGTTATGTAAGTACGAACTCCAAGGTTATATATGTTACTAATTGCAGCGGGGGTAGGGTACTTATGTTATTATATTCGTGAAATTGATATGTTTGTTTGTTTAAAGCAAAGCACAAAACAACGCAATGGGCTATCCATGTTCTGCCCATCACGGGTATCGACACCCGAATTATAGCGACATAAGTCCGCAAACATACCGCTGAACCATTGAGGAGTGGGAGTAATCGTAAACCTTTTATAAAATAAACGCGCAATAATTTAGTGCGGTTTTGGAATTAACAAATATCTAATAAATGTATTGATATTATCCTTCAGGTCACTACCCTTTCCTACCTGGGACAACAGAATGGGACAGACCCGAAGCTTTGGTTGCCATGGAGGATGAAATTGAAAAGTGGTATGTTGTGAAAATTTATTTACGAATCACATTAAAGTTAAATAACCTTATTTACCCTCTCCCGACGTGGCTGTAACTGATCGATTACACATGTGGGATAGTTTAACATGCCAGAGCAATGACGTTAGATCATTAGATAACAACAGTATTACAAAATCGATTGTTCATATTTTGTTTAAAGTCATAAACTTGATGAACAATGTCATTATTAAGCGCTTAAAAATTTCCCCTAAACCACCGTGTCGTTAAATTTTTCGTTAATGATACTGTGCGATTATTACGTCAGGAAATAATTGAAGAAATGAAAAAAACTGCAAAAGTGCCTTGAAACTAAGCCGAGGATCTAGACAAAATTCAATATTTTTTAATTAATCAGACTTTTTAAAGTTTCCCCATGTAACTTATTGTCCTGTCGCTTTATCTCCAAGCCATTATCATAACTTTATTATTTAAGTATTGTTTGTTTATTTTGTAGTTAACCACAAAGCTACACAAAGGGCTATCCGTGCTTTGCCCACCACGGCTATCAAAACCCAGTTTCTAGCATTGTGAGTCCGGTGAAGTACCGCTATGTCACTTGGAGGCCATTTAAGTATTATCTGCCTATTGATGGAAAAGTTTGAAAATAATATTTTTCCGCAGTTTAATTATGAAAGGTGTTTTATTGTTTGTTTGTACATGAACACGAAGCCACATAATACGTGCACTGCGCCCACTACAAGGATTAAACTTCTTATTTTAGTGTTAAAGTTATCTAATTTATTGCTAAGTCACGGAAACGGGATGTGTTGGACAAAAATGTGTGAAATAAGTTTTATTTCCCTTTGTTGAAGAATAACAACTACAAGCAGACGAATATCGCCCAAGAACAAGTTGGGAAGTTTTCGATGCGAACCTCAAGCTTGTTTGTTTGTTTTGGAATTTCGCACAAAGCTACTCGAGGGCTATCTGTGCTAGCCGTCCCTAATTTAGCAGTGTAAGACTAGAGGGAAGGCAGCTAGTCATCACCACCCACCGCCAACTATTGGGCTACTCTTTTACTACGAATAGTGGGATTGACCGTCACATTATACACCCCCACGGCTGGGAGAACCTCAAGCTAGTCCGAACAGAAGTTTTAGTTATTTTTCTTCGGTTTTGTAATATGGATATTACAAATAGTTTCATCAACAGTACAGTCATTAAGAACCAATTTTTTTATCTGTTCCTACGACATGTTATGTATTAAAGCAATCTCCATTCATTGATTTCTTAAAAGAAATTTACCGTGCATCGCACATATCTAACCGTTAATAATAATGATCCATTAACAGAAGTTACTGATGTATATAGTTAATTAAATGTCTAAAAATAATCTTTAGCATTCTCATGTAAAACTGAAGCCAAAACTTATTAGATCCTTGAACAAAAAATTCAAAAAGAAATATATTGTGGAAAATAAATCGAACATCGAAATTAAAGGAAAGACGTGAAACTAGTATATAAACAAAATTACAGTCTTTATTGAATGGGCTAAAAATCTGGGGTCGCTACCCGTCGTGGAGACAGCAAGCACGCATATCTCATGGTGTAGCTTTGTGTTTAACAAAAAGATTATTGAACACATGCTTGTAATTGTTAAGTTTGTTTATTATAACAATCTGTATGCTAGTACTGAAAGATAAAGCAGCATTCACTTTTCCAAGATAGACAAGATAAATAAGCTTACTAAAAACAAACAGTGTTTCAAGTATTTATACACATGGTAAGTTTTTTCGACTTTTTGGAGATACATTTCAACAATAAACAAACAGCATACAATAATGAATCCTACCCACATATCCATATATATATATAAACCTGACAAAGTCAGCCAGGATTATACAATGCAAAACAACAGCACAAGAAATAGGCCTACATGCGCACAGCTGTGGTGGTGGCACACTATATAATCATGTTTCAGTAAGTGGATAAAGAGAGGTGAACGAGTTGGGCTCAAAGATAGCAATCTATGAGAGTTACTTAAATAACAAGAAGACTTTGAGAAAGAATAGCATCAAAAAAGAAAATGAGACATTGTATATGAAGAGAATAAAAGCGTAAGAAAAGAGATAAGTGAAAGTTAAGTTAGTGAGAAATAAAGTTAGTTGTTTTCTGGGTTTTTTTTAAATTTCGCACAAACCTACTCGAGGGCTATCTGTGCTAGCCGTCTCTAATTTAGCTGTGTAAGACTAGAGGGAAGGCAGCTAATCATCACCACCCACCGCTAACTCTTGGACTACTCTTTTACCAACGAAAAGTGGGATTGACCGTCACATTCTAACGCCCTCACAGCTGTGAGGACGAGCATGTTTGGCGCGACTCGGGCGCGAACCCGCGACCATCAGATTACGAGTGCACGCCTGAACGCGCTCGGCCATGCCGGGCCAATATTGTGTTTTTATGAGTTTACCCGTAAAGAGTGTATAGTAGAGTTTCTTTAAAGCGAAATTATCGCAGATTGTATAGCAAAAACAGAATAGAGAAGAATAATGTCTCTTGTTAATTACATTCTAAAGTGTTTAAACAAACCTTAACTGACTTATAGTAAAAAGAGAAATATTTAAAGATCTGGATACAGATGTGATAATCAACAGATGTGTAACGTAAATGAAATTATCATTAATTGTATTGTAATAACAGAGCAGTTGTTGTTAATTGTGTTCTGAAGTAACCGAACCAGCCTGTGTGGATTTGGGCGAAAACAGATCAGTTATTTAAAATTCTACAGAAAAGTTTAGCCAAGCCAGTAAATCTCTGTGAAACGATTTACCTTTGCCTGAGGTAAAGTTTAGCTCGAGTTTACAGCTACTAACATCTTGTCCACAAGGATGTTAATTATCTGAGCAAAGAACGTTTGGAAAAAGCAAAAATTAAAATTATTAAATATTCCTTTATTTTGTAGTTGTAGAGGAGTAACATATTTCAGTTTTAAAGTATCACTCATTGTTTTTTATCATAGACCGCTTTTTTATGACATTGTCTCCATATCTCCAGTTCTAATGGAAGACGACGATGAAAAAGGAAAAATTGATTTCCGAAACTAAGACCTTTGGTTCACAACAGAAACCAATCTCTCTAACTATGAGCGTTTCATAACTTATTTGTTCGTAAAATGTGCTTTCTGAGACAAACTAACTTTCGGTGTGGATTCCAGTACGTGGTAAAGAGACCTCCCGAGGAAGGTTCTGTTCTTTCAGTTTACCTTCTTTGGGATCAATACATCCACCCATGTGTTTGCTACGCGTGGTATCCATGAAGGGGAGGAAGGGATCCTGGTGATTAAGGGGTCCAACCCTAACACACCACTTTGGCCTTGAATCCCTGTAGACGGGCGGCCTTGAGGTAGCCTCCTTGGGTCAATCGGCTGGTCCGATTGGCCTAGGGTCAACCATATACCAGTGTTTGATGCTCTCAACAGGTGTTGTGGACATTGTGTCTGATGCTGGTGTTTGGGTATGGTACTCACGAAACCCTGGCGTTGCTGCAGTGTCCTTGTTTGGCATTGTAGTGTTTCCTCTCATAGAGCTCCATGTTGGGTGGAGTCAGTGGGCACCGAAATAATCATTTTTTTATTATGGATCATCCAAATAAAAACTTAAATACAATAGTGAAAAAAACAGTCCATAGGTAAACGATCACATCTTGAAGATTCTGAGCAGCAATCTCCAACATCTGTTATACCTGTTGTAAATTTCTTATTCTACATTATCTTTCAGAAAAATCTTTAGGGCAATTTTCTCCCTTTTTCATTCAGAAGGTGACTAGAGAGACCTGCTGACTTTCCAGAGTCACTAAAGAAGCTTTGATCTGGTGACGTATTGGTGGAAGCATTCAAATCTCAACACAGTGAACTCCTCTTGCATTCAAAGGCGATTGGGGATATACCTATTGAAGTTACACCCAATGCTCCTTTGAATTAATAATGAGGAGTTATTGTTGAGAAGGGTTTGAAGAATAGAGATTCTCGCAAGTTTCTCCACTCCAGGATTTTCTGCAGTATTGCGTATCTTTACTCGCAAGGATGTAATTACGATGCCGACCAATGTCTTCTTTCTGACATTTACATCATCATGTCCACCTGTCACCATCAAGACAGGTTATTTTAATTGCAGAGTACGTCCATACATTACAAACTATCTCAGATGTTTCCAGTGTCAGCGGTTCGGTCACTTGAAGACGTCATGTTGTGATTCCTTGACGTGTGCTTATTGAAGTGGCAAGGAATTTGATGCATATTGGTGTGAAACAGAACCGCATTGCGTCATTTGCAATAATTCTCACACTTCTACTTTCGTTACAGCCGATACAGTCACCTTTCGGCGGTCTTCTTTGTACAGAAATAACAGGCATCATGATGGAGGGGTGGCACTGTTGGCCGACCAGCATGTACCCATCCTGTCTTTGCCACTCGACACAAACTTGGAGGCCATAGTCATCCGTGTTTTCTTGGTTCATACCATCACTGTTTATTCTCTGTACCTGTCGCTTGGAAAGACATATAATCAATCAGACCTTCATGTTCTCATTGAAAAGTTGCCATCTCCATTTTAAATTCTGGGGGACTTTAATGGACATAATCCCATTTGGAGAAGTGCTGATATTGGTGGAAGGAGTCGCTCCGTAGAGCGTATGCTCTCTGATCACAAACTTTCTCTTTACAATAGCCAATTTTCTACTTAGTTTCATGCACATAGTCAGTTTTTTACTACTATTGATCCCTCAGTGTGCTCCCCTTCACTATTCTCCCATTTTTCATGGAGGGTTGACAATAATCCACAAGGCAGTGATCATTTTCCTGTAATTTTGAGAGAGACTGACTGTGGTCGATGCCATCCGACCCGCGTAACCCAGTGGAAGCTGGATCAAGCAAACTGGTTCTCTTTCACTATTCTTAGAGAAGTTGTTGTGGCCATTGTCTGTAAGCTATCAACAGACGACTGTGTAGCAGCAGTAATTGAGTGTATTATACAAGCAGCTGCTCAATGTGTTCCTAAAACCTCAACACCTCAACACATTTTCTACGTGGCAATAACGTCAAATAACTCGGAACCAGGACTGGAAAGGTTAACTTCAGGTGACTGACGGTAGTTTTTGTTCTTACCTGTTAGTCTTCTTGACGAGTTATGATAATTACAATTATGCTACAGAAAGTTCTTTACAATTTGTATTACTGTAGTTTTTCTCTTAACGTTTTGGACAAGATGTAACCATTGGTTTTATGCTATCTATATTTTTAACATATTGTTTCACCTTAATTTCCTTTTATCAAATTTTATTAAATTTACTTTAATTTTAACTTTTTGCCGGATGTTTGGCGCAGATAGCCTAGCTGTTTTGTGCCATAAAACGCCAAACAAACCAACCAACAGAGACAAACTAAATATAACCGGAATAAATAATTAGATCCATGCATGATCTAATAAGTATGTTCAGTATAACATTCATACAATTATCACAGAGACTGCTAGAATATCACATAATACACGAAGTTAATGTAAAATTTATTTTAATGACTGTTTCCTTTTTTCAAAACTAATACCGATAAAACCTTCAATTAGTAATTTATCAACTGTTTGAAAATTGTTCAATTCTATAAAATAAGCCTATTTCTACACACAAATACTATAAACCAATGGATATGCTACGTTTTGTGACATTCTCAACGTACTAGTAAGCGTAATTTCACTTTATACAAAAAAAACTAACAAAATTTATAAATATTCTAGTTGCTACCATTTCAAATACTCCATCAATTTCGTTAAACGTAACATCATTGTTTTCCATCAGTGTGACCTAAGATAATAGCTGTAGGTTTTACCAAACATATATATATACTCTTCAAAAAAAGAAACGCAAAAGGCAAAATTTGAGACATTGTTAACAAGTTTGTTCCAGGTAGTTCTGTATGACGTGTGAAACTTTGCACATTCACTGCTGAACATTCAAAGTCTGCAAAGGCGAAGTCCACGCTCACTAGTTGAAGTTTAACGTCACTCAACGTCAATAACGAGTATGCCCCCCATGAGCATCAATAGCTGCTTGTCATCTCCTGCCCATGGAAGCGATGAGATGACAAATCACATCCTGTAGAATGGCTGTCCACTCAGCCTGCAAAACTGCTGCAAGCTGAGGTAGAGTCTGCGATTGTGGTTGTCACCGTCGCAGACGTCGATCCAACTCGTCCCAAAGACGTTCGATGGGATTTAAATCTGGTGATCTGGAGGGCCAGGGAAGAACGTTGATGTTGTGGTGTCTCAAGAAGACAGTGGTGAGTCGGGCTGTGTGAGGACGGGCGTTGTCATGTTAAAAAAACGTCGTTGACGTTCACCTTGATGGGTTGCACATGGGGCCTAAGAATCTCGTCGACGGTTGCGTACGGTCTGATGGGAAATCCTATGCAGCTCTGATATGGTTGAGGCAGTAAGCGTCGCAGTGTTGGTCCTGTCTCGAAGGTGACGTAACCGGATGTAGCGATCTTGTGCGGGCGTGGTCACATTAGGTTTGCCAGATCGTGGACGATCACGAGTTGATCCATGTTGTTGGTGACGATTCCATAGCTTTGTGATGGTGCTTGGGAGGACATTCACAGCTCTGGCAACATCTGATCGAGATTCACCTGCTTCCAAACAACCAATGGCGTTGTTGCGTTGTGCTTCAGTCAGTCTTGGTGTAACTCTATAACGTGTTGGTGGCTTAACACTGAGCTATGGAAACCGAGAACCCGTCACTTTTATAGGGATTTTGCACATGTTGCAGAACATGCAGATCTCACAAACAAATTTATTGGACACGAATGCGTTTTGGCGAAAAATCCGATCTTTACCTCCATTTTCAAAGTGCACAACTTTTATTGTCATTTTGGTCTGACAATCAGTGCCTTAACACATGTAACATCACATACTCTGAGCTTGTAACGTTATTATATATATTTGTCTTTAAAATAAAAAATATCCCTTTTGCTTTTCTTGTTTTGAAGAGTATATATATATATATATACCTGTCGTCATTCAAGCCAGATCCTTTATTTGTTTCAAAATGTGCTTTATTTACCTTACGTTTATGTACTTAATTATACACAAACCAGTCTTTTTGTGATGTGCTACTATATACCCTTTCTTATTTCAGTACCAATGGACGTTTGTAATGCATACTTCCATAGCAGCTAACAATTGTGTCAGTCATTTTTCCCATGAACACATATCCATCAGTTATAGCATCAGCTTAAATTGCTATTATTGCACCATTTCACCAGTGACCAGTGAGATCACATTTTGTATTGTTAGTTGCAAAACGTATGCACACATAAGTGTATATAATTTAATGTATGAGAAATATGAGAGATGACAGCAAAATTATGCTTTTACCATCATAGTACAGCAACCAACCCATGGTAACTGTTCTGTCTGTTTGCATTGCTATTTATGGAAAAGAGAACCCATTACACCAGATAAATACAAAAGTATAACTCGTACCGAACCTAGCGACGAACCTTTTGCTAAGTATTATATATTCCATGTCCATTTATCTTGATGTGTCGGACACAATTCCCTTAAATTTGGTATAGAACTTATTATACCTTCTGGTATGATCTCCTATTGGAAAACTACATGAGGTAATGTTGTCAAATATGTAATATGGGAAGTTTTTGAATGCAAATATACATCATTTACCAAAAGGTTTGAATTAACCGGTGTCCTTGTAAAGCTTTGTTTGTTTGTTTGTTTTGGAATTTCGCACAAAGCTACTCGAGGGCTATCTGTGCTAGCCGTCCCTAATTTAGCAGTGTAAGACTAGAGGGAAGGCAGCTAGTCATCACCACCCACCGCCAACTCTTGGGCTACTCTTTTACCAACGAATAGTGGGATTGACCGTCACATTATACGCCCCCACGGCTGGGAGGGCGAGCATGTTTAGCGCGACTCGGGCGCGAACCCGCGACCCTCGGATTACGAGCGCACGCCTTAACGCGCTCGGCCATGCCAGGCCCCTTGTAAAGCAAGAACTGCATAATCCTTTCAGCCTTATTTGATATGTCAACGTTCCAGCAATGATCACCAGTAAAATCAACCATCAGTATTCTTAAACCGTACCTGATGGTCTCAGCTTTACGAACTGTATTATTGTTCAATATGCTACGTAGAAATGTAACTATAACTTTCTAGATAAATTGAGCCTTTATAGTAACACATCACACTGACATATCGTTATCAAAGTATCTCATGATAATTCGGAAAGTAAAGGTCAGGTCTATAAATATTTTTTGAGTCATTAAACTTGATATAACAACTTTTTAGACTGTTTTATGAATTATCAGCTGTCACAACAATAACCTCACTATAATAATATGTAACACAAATTTTGTTTCTGGATAGTATGTGTTACTTCTTAATTGCTTATCTTGTAAAAGTACAAAAAATAGTCATTATTCCCTTCAAACTTTGCTTTTGTGACCTGGGTAATGAAATTTAGAAATTAACCAATTTTCTATGTAAAAATGGACAAATTTGCATATTTTTATGTACATAAGGTCTAAGTTAAAAGAGTCTTTAAAAAAGGATCCGGGTGATGTTACACCTTTAGAAAATGCCGACGCTATATATTTACCGAGGTTGTAGTTAAATGATTCGTAGGTCGACATTATGGGTCGTAGTGGACAATCGGGTTTGGGAGGTTTGGGAGTACTGTGTTGTTGTGGTGTGCGGGAATCGGTCTTTCATAGGTTAGAATAAAGGTTTTCTGAATATCTTAATAGTATCTCAACAACTTTTTCAAAGAATTTTCACACAAAACTATTAATATAAGTTCACATAAAAAAACTAAAAAACAACCTCACACGTAAAGATATTAATTCTATAAACAACCTAAAACAAGACAACAGCATCAAAATTTTAAAAACAGATAAAGGCAATACTATAGTTATAATGAACATAAATGAATACATTCAAAAAATGAACAACACTTATCAGATACAGACAAATTTCAACCAAATAAACACAAGTCCAACAAAAACATGAAAAACAATTAAACAAAATACTACTACAAATGGAAAAAAACCAACACAATTGCTGGATTCATATCTACAGAACACACTGCTAGTTTTTTCAACCATGTTAACCCTATACACCTCAAAATTATGTCCACCAGTGAACAGAAAAACTAACCAAATAGCATTTATTAACCTCAAGATCACTAGAACTGATCCACAATTCAAAACAAATCCACAGAAAAATTATCCATACTGGATTGTACAATGCCTGGGACTTTGCACATGAAACAAAACAAAAACTCAACACATTAAAAAACCAAATAAACACAGCCACAAAACTATTGTCACCTAATAAAATTAACGATGAAATTAAAAAAATAAAAAAGTTCATCAACATAAACAAATTTCCTCCATATAGAAAACAACCAGATTCTAAGTGAGGAAACAAATATAAACAAAAGCAAAATAAAAAGAGCCCAAGTTATACAACGACTAAAACCTAAAGATGACCTAAGAAGGTCGAAACATTGTTCTCTGCTTTAATATCAAGTGTTAATACCAACACCAGCCGTTCTGAGATGCATTTTCCTCTACTGGTATTTTCTCGTCTGCCTCCTCAAACATGGTCAGATATACACCATCGGTTCCTGTCCTCAGCAGCTGAGTTAATGTTGTTTAATGTAGTTTTTCATCATTGTAATCAACATATTTAAACGCAAAACAATCAGTTCAAGAGAGGATTCTCAGTTAAACAGTGCATCAGCTTGTTATGCGTTAATGTGCTTATATGTTTTCTGTTATCATTGCAACTCATAGATTAATTCGTTTAGCTCTTAACCCATGAGATAGATACTATCCATACTCTCAGTTCAACCATTGCATATCTCAAACAACTGGGGAGTGAAACAGATATTCATTCTTTTCCAAACGAAGGTATACATGCTAAATTAGCAGACACGGACCTTATGGAGATCAAGTTGTTGAAACTGAAGCTAAAAAAAGTTGTTTTTATACACTAGATAAACTACAGAAAGCATTCAGAAAGAATTAGTGCACTTCGGACCTGTCAGCTATACGACAGGGTCTTTTTCACTGGAAATTACACTGCAAGGATTCTGTTAAGATGTATGGGCGTCAGATAGAGCATGACTGAATATGGTATCGTGGACTGTAACAAAATGGTGGTACTCAAAAAAATCTTTGTAATATATTCAATCCCTATGTACCATGTAAACAAATGTGTTATTTTTCTAACTATAGAACTAGAAAATAAAACGGTAGTTTTTATTGTTGTTTAGTTGTTTTGAATTAAGCACAAAGCTACACAATGGGCTATCTGTGCTCTGCCCACCACGGGTATCGAAACCCGGATTTTAGCGTGTAAGTCCGCAGACATACCGCTGAGCCACTGGGGGGCCGGCAGTTTTTAACTGACACAAGGTTTGTAGTGTAAAGCCAACGATGTTGCTTAATTCAATCTTTGTTGGAGTACTCCAAAATATAGCTTGTTATTACATCAAGTATTACTAGTAATGCATTAAGGACGTAAGATCAAATATACACTGCTGGTTAAAATCTTAAGGCCAATGAGCATAAAGAAAAATATGCATTTTGCGTTGTTAGACTCAACCACTTATTTGATTATAGCTTGAAAGATGAAAAAAAATGGAAAATAAAAATACAAAACTATCTTCGCATTTAATAGGGAAAATGTGAACAATATGAAATCAGCCTAAATATTAGCTGGTCAAAAGTTTAAGACCGTACTGACACGAAGCGTTAATCGGTAAACACGTAACGAAATTTAGTCATTTATGCTCAAGCATAATCGTTGTCAACATCTCCTGTGTTACATTGGGTAAAACCATAGCAAAGGCTGAAAAGCTGAGAGTTTGAATGTGACAGAAATTTCGAACTGCAAAATCAAGGTCTCTCTCAACGTGCCATCGGTGGTGAAATTGGGCGTAGTAAAACTGCTGTTGCAAATTTCTTAAAAGATCCTGGTGGATACGGAACGAGAATTTCAAGTAATTGGCCCAAGAAAATTTCGCCGGCGTTGAGCAGGAGAATTCGACGAGTTGTCCCGTAAGACACCAGCCAATCATCGAACTGGATTAAGGCCCTAACGGACGCAGAATGCAGCTCAAGAACAATAAGACGGCATCTACGAGAGAAAGGCTTTAAAAACCGTAAACATCTTCAAAGGCCACGCCTCATTCTCCACCACGAAACAGCTCGCTTAAACTTTGCTGAAAAACACCAAACATGGGACGTAGAAAAATGGAAGAAGGTTTTGTTCTCTAATGAGAAAAAATTTAACCTGGATGGTTCAAATGCTTCCAGCGTTACTTGCACGATAATGATATCCCACCGGAGACATTTTCTGCACGACACAGTGGAGGAGGTTCCATCATGATCTGGGGTGCTTTCTTTTTCCATGGAACAATAGAGCTTTAGGTTATACAGGAGCGTCGAACAGCAGCTGCCTACATTGGCATGTTGGAGAGAGCATTCTTATTGACTGAAGGCCCTCGTTTGTGTGGAAATGACTGGATTTTTCAGCAGGACTTTTCCATGGCGAAGAACGGGATTTTTTTTTACCATCCAGCGTGTTCGCCCGAACTGTACCCCATTGAAAATGTTTGGGGGTGGATAGCAAGGGAAGTCTATAGAAATTGACGTCAATTTCAAACAGTGCATGATCTTCGTGAAGCCATCTTCACCACTTGGAATAACATTCTAGCCAGCCTTCTGCAAACGCTTATATCGACAATGTCAAAGCGAATATTTACAGTTATTCGCAATGACGGCCGTGCAATTTTCTACTGAGACCTCTTGTTGGACATTTCCTACCCTGTTTAGGACTTGTTTTTGGTATGGTCTTAAACCTTTAACCAGCTAGTATTTAAGCTAATTTTATAGTGTTCACATTTTCCCTATTAAATGCTGAAAATGTTTTTATTTTTATTTTCCCTTTTTATTTTCATCTTTAGAAGCTCTACTGAAATAAGTGGTTGAGTTTAACAATGGAAAATTCATATTTTTTCTTTATGCACATTGACCTTAAAATTTTGGCCAGCAGTGTGTATGCCAAGAATTTTCAAATAATTATTTCGGTTTTTAAAGGAACAAGACAATGCATCGTTTCTCAATTTCGAAATCTGTTTGAACAAAATCAAATTTTAAAGCTTGCTTCAAGTCAAGTTTTGAAACGATATATATATACGTATCTGTGATCCAGGCAATCTCTTATATTTAATGCACATTATTTACGCAGGTACAAGTAGATATAAAAGTAAATATATTAGATGGAACGCAATAAACCTTTTTTTAACATTATTCTAGGAAACAGAAAAGCTTAGAAGCGTATCAAGCTCAGGTTACGTGTCTAACTAGGCTCCAACAGGAAGTTCTACGTTTACACGAATTGGTAAGTTGATTTTTACCTCTGGACTTTATTCATAAATATATTTATTATACAGCAAATTGGATTAATTACGTAGGTAAAACAACAATGAAAAAATATATTTTATTGAATGATTTATTGATTCCTCAAAATTAAAATAATTAAGTTCATTCAAATCTGACTTTTTCTGAATTGTAAAAATACTATTCAAAAACGCTTGGGTTACAGGGTTTCTTTTTCATTTCTGTCAAGATTTCTTAAACCTACATGTTTTTCTAATATTATGAATTTTATAAGCAGTTATTTTTAAATGTTCCCCGATGAGACAGCTGTAAGTCTACGTACTTAACAACGCTAAAATTCTGCATTTGATTCCCTACAGTAGACACAGCAGAGAACCCAATGTGGCTTTGTTCCAAAACAAAAACATTTTTTTTGATAATATACAT
This sequence comes from Carcinoscorpius rotundicauda, assembly GCA_011833715.1. Taxonomy (NCBI): domain Eukaryota; kingdom Metazoa; phylum Arthropoda; class Merostomata; order Xiphosura; family Limulidae; genus Carcinoscorpius; species Carcinoscorpius rotundicauda. The sequence goes on from CM022393.1 coordinate 110,724,768, forward strand.
TAATACATCTCATGCTTAAATACATTTAATACTATTTTAACTTATCTTAAGTTTATTTTATACGTGTAATCATATTTATCATTGTTTCGAGAATATTTAAAACTTGTATTTTCTTTTTCCTAACTCACACAAAATTTCAAATCTGAATAGATTAATTAATATTACTTTGTGTCTTATACAATCAAATACTTTATTTAGCAACATCATTTGGCTATAAGTTCAGCCAATTTAATTGGCTTTAATGTAATTAAACATACAGATAATTGTTTTATTTTGAATTTCGCACAAAGCTACTCGAAGGCTATCTGTGCTAGCCGTCCCTAATTTAGCAGTGTAAGACTAGAGGGAAAGCAGCTATTCATCACCACCCACCGCCAACTATTGGGCTACTCTTTTACTAACGAATAGTGGGATTGACCATCACATTATAACACCCCTACGGCTGAAAGGGCGAGCATGTTTGGCGCGATGGGGATGCGAACCCGAGACTCTCGGATCACGAGTCGCACGCCCTCAACACGTTTGGCCATGCCGGGCCTACACATAATTATAAAATATTTTGTTGAATTATACTTTTCTTTTACATTGTATTGTCACGTCTTACGTTTGTTGGGTGTTGTTAAAAGTTTAACAATGTTTTATGACATATTTCTTCATACTTAAGTCCCCTACGGATTTACAATGTTAAAATCAGGGGATCCATTTCCCTCGGTGGACTCAGCAGATAGCCTGATGCGACTTTGCAATAAGAAAACAGACATACACACACATCATACTTGGTATAGATTGACTCGTAATTTGAGGGTAGTGAGTTCGAATCCCCGACACACCAAACATGCTCACCCTTTTAGCCGGTGAGGCGTTATAATGTGTTGATTAATCTCACTATTCGTGGCGGTGGGTGTTGACGACTAGTTGCCTTCCCTGTAGTTTAACCAATAATTTGCTGTACGCAATACTATTAACGAAAGATACGCTTTAACTTCTTCGTGTGGCACAATTTTTATTGTAACATTTTCAATACTCTTGTACTTGGCAACATATAGCGTAAAAGATGTAAGAACAAAATCAAATTCATTATTCAGTTCTTAATACTGTAAGAAATTATTTTCTGATGAACTCGCACTTTTCTAAGCCGATTTTTAAAAACAAAATAAAAACGCACCATCTACTGTACTCATAAGAATCATAATAAATAGATGAATAAATAATTATAATCTGTTGTTACAAATTTCCCTGTCATTTGCCTCAACTCTGTGTTAAGTCTGATGGATTATAATGCCATCTGTAGGGTTTATGACAACAATCGATCCGCTAATAACCAACCATATACAAAATCCCTAAATCAGGACAGGTTGTATTGCTTACATAAAATAACATTTATGCAATTATCTCATATATTCTGTAATTGGACTTCAAAAACTTCAGGTACTGCATTTCTCCAACCAATTCTGTCTTTTTTCGAGTCTTCTGGCTTCAGATGAAAAAAATTTCTTTTAAATCTTTCTCAGTGGTTTCTTCCAGATGGCAAAGAAATAGCTGCTTTTCTCCATCAAATATGCATGTGCAGTTCGAACCATTTCTTCCTTTGTTTGTCCTATATCTGATAGAGTCATATTCTATGTATATTTTCTTTAAATCCATAATATATAATGGCTTTTCAAAGTATGGTCACATTATCATTGACTTGTGTTTGAAAACTAAATGAATTTTCTTTGGTAAATAATGCCATATTTTAGTTGTATTTTCAAAATATTTGAATCATCTAAACCTAACTGTTAATTACTAATTATTAACTAGTTTCATCATTTGTATTGGCTATTAATCTGCTGTAGTCTTCAAAAAAGTCCTGATAATGGTTCTTCTTTCATGAAAGTCTGGTGCGTTGTTCGTTCCACTAGCGGCTCCCTCACTTATAACTTGAATAAATAATTATTTGAATGCTGTAAAGACAGATGTACAGGATTTTCTGATTCAACTCCGAGGTTGTCAGTTAGGTGAATCTGAGAGGTTTCTCTGACTCAAATGTAGTTTATATCGTGTTCGGTATAAAAGTTTTATTCCCAGAATACACATCTACAGGAGATGTTACAAATGTTTTCCTTCTCTATTGGGCCTTCAAATGGTTTGTTGTTTACTTACCACAATACGATTGTGGTTTTCATAATTACCTGAATTTATTTACATATACCATGTACCTTTTCAAAAAGGCCGTTGGCTCAGGGGAATATGTCTGTATGTCTGTAACTTTCTTTCTGTTTATTCTTGGCATTTTTCTTCTGTTTTTCTTCATCATTTGTTCTGCATATGCATTGTTAAAGAAGGTTGCAATGATTTGTTTACTTCATTCTTCAGTATTGTAAGTAATGTTAATTATGGAAACTACGCAGTCCATGGTGTTTTTCTTTACACTGTTGGAGTACTTTGATTTATAGTCGCGGTATTTACCCGTACCTGTATTTTCCTGTAAGTTACCGTGGTACATGAATTATTTGTATTAATAACTGTCATGACAAGAAACGGAAATTTATTATTATACGAGAAGTATTATATACTTCTATTTCCATACTAAGTTGTACTGAACTATGTGTATTTGTTCAGATAGTTCATGAATCTTTCACTCTTGTCAGTAGTGTGTGGTCATATTACGAATGTATCAAAAACATATCTTGAAGCATAGAACACCTGTAATGAGGGCGTTAATTTCGAAACTACTGGGCGCTGGAGAGAGGTCGTAATCGTAGCAAGAATCTCGTGTTGTTAGTAGTACCTGTCTTTATGTTGTATGAAGAAAGGATGTCATGATACAGCAGACTTTTATATGCAAAAACGGCTCGTTTTGGGTTCAGAAAATATTTTAAATAGAAGAGCGAACAACGTTTCGACCTTCTTCGGTCATCGTCAGGTTCACAAAGAAAGAGGTAACTGACCGGAAGCTGACCACATGTTTGGAAGGGGTTGTATAACTGAGTGTCGCAATGTAGAGGGCGCGGTTAGATGTTTGAATATATAATAATCTATAATATTAATATAGGTATAATGGCGTTCCTTTATATTGGTTTATTTTGGGTTTAAGTTGTTGTATAAGTAAGGCTTCTTTAATTTTTCGTTTGTTTATGTTTGTTTCTTTATTTAGTATTTTAGTGTTTTCTATGGTTATGTTGTGTCCATTTGACTTGCAGTGTTCGAAAACGTGTGAAGGTGACTTTTTATGTTCTTTGAATCTGGTTTCCATTTTTCTACTTGTTTCTCCTATATAGAAGTCGTGGCAGTTATCACATTGTATTTTATAAATAATGTTGGTGTGGTGTTTGTCAGTGTAGTTCTTACATAGTATAGACCTTAGTTTTGTGCCTGGTTTTTGAATAAATTTAGTGTTAACTGGAATGTTATATTTTGTTACTAGTTTTTGCCAAATGTTGGTTATTTGTTTGCTGATGTCAGGAATATATGGTATACAGCAGTATATGGTTTCGTGATTTTTTGATTCGTGAGATATATTCACTTTTGTTGGTTGATTTTGCTTTCTCTCTAGGTGTGTGCGTATAATGTTTTCTACGGTTTGTGGAGGAAACTTATTGATGTTGATGAAGTATTGTTTTATTTTGTCTAATTCATCGTTAATTTTATCTGGTGAGCACAGTTTTATGGCTGTGTTTATCTGGTTTCTTAGTATGTTGAGTTTTTGTTTTGTTTCATGTGCTGAGTCCCAAGGAATGTATAGTCCAGTATGGGTGATTTTTCGGTGGATTTCTGTTTTGAATTGTGTGTCGGTTCTTATAATTTTGAGGTTAAGAAATGATATTTGATTGCTTTCTTCCTGTTCACATGTGAAGTTAATGTTGGGATGTATAGAGTTAATGTGAGTGAAAAAATTAAGTATGTGTTCTGTAGATTTGAATCCCGCAACCGTGTTATCTACATATCTGTACCAATATAGTGGTGGATGTAATGCAGTATTAATTGCTTGTGTTTCAATTTGTGTCATAAAAATATTGGCTAGAACTGGTGATACTGGGTTACCCATGCTTAGGCCATTTGTTTGTATATAGTTTTGGTTGTTGAACATGAAGTTTGTCTTTATTGTGGTGAATTCTATGAGGGTTGCTAACTGGTTACTGGGAATGTCTATAATTGGGTTAGGGTCTCGAATATAGAGTTCTAAGGCTATCTTGCAGGCTTCTGTTGTTGGAACTTCTCTGAAGAGGGATATAACATCGAAACTGGCCATTAAGGCTTTATGATTAAGTTGATTTAGATTAGACTTGAAATTAAAAGAGTCTTTGATGAATGAGCTGGCTGATGTTGCATATTTGGAGAATGCCCATGCTATGTATTTACCAAGATTGTAATTAAACGATTCATATGTTGACATTATTGGTCGTAATGGACAATCTGGTTTATGAGGTTTGGGGATGCCGTATATTTGCGGTGTGCGTGAGTCGGTTTTACTTAGGTAGGAATAAAGTGTTTGTGAAATTGTGTTGGCTTTTCTCATTTGTAGTAGTAATTTGTTTAGTTGCGTGTCATGTGTCTTTGTTGGATTTGTGTGTATTGGTTTAAATTTGTTCGTGTCTGATAGGATGTTATTCATTTTTTGTATGTATTCAAACTAGTAACAAAATATAACATTCCAGTTAACACTAAATTTATTCAAAAACCAGGCACAAAACTAAGGTCTATACTATGTAAGAACTACACTGACAAACACCACACCAACATTATTTATAAAATACAATGTGATAACTGCCACGACTTCTATATAGGAGAAACAAGTAGAAAAATGGAAACCAGATTCAAAGAACATAAAAAGTCACCTTCACACGTTTTCGAACACTGCAAGTCAAATGGACACAACATAACCATAGAAAACACTAAAATACTAAATAAAGAAACAAACATAAACAAACGAAAAATTAAAGAAGCCTTACTTATACAACAACTTAAACCCAAAATAAACCAATATAAAGGAACGCCATTATACCTATATTAATATTATAGATTATTATATATTCAAACATCTAACCGCGCCCTCTACATTGCGACACTCAGTTATACAACCCCTTCCAAACATGTGGTCAGCTTCCGGTCAGTTACCTCTTTCTTTGTGAACCTGACGATGACCGAAGAAGGTCGAAACGTTGTTCGCTCTTCTATTTAAAATATTTTCTGAACCCAAAACGAGCCGTTTTTGCATATAAAATTTTCAACAAGTGGGTTTCTCGACATCACTGATTGATACAGCAGACTTGTTGTTGGTAGTATCTATCTTCATGTAGTAAGTGGGATGTGACGATACCAGAGATGCTAACCATTACGATTTTGGTGTATATATATTACGATTATACGCTCATACAGACAAATATTACAACTTGTTGTAACTCCCAAATTATTATATATTATATAGGTCTATAAAATTAAGTGATAAATTGTTCTCCAGGGCTTGAAAGGGGTGAAAAGAAAATTTCTAGGGAAATACAAATAAATTTTGATAATAAATAAAAGACATAGTCCAAATGGCTACTTGTAATAATCATGTTTGGCTTGAAATAATAAAAAATATTTGCATCTCCGACGTCTACCAACAGTTTGAGTGAGGTACTTCTTCATACTGGGTACGTGGGGGAATTTATAGTTACGTCATCAGTGCTTGCCAGCAAATCAGCGCTCGCGTAGATGGGTATTTCTCGTTTTCTAAGCAGCATAGAAACACCAATGCGATCGTTCACAGGTTGGAAAAAAAAGAGGCCTCGTTCACCACATTGTCGTGTTTCTGGCAAATCTAAAAGGACTAAAACTGTGAAAGGGCTCTGTCTACAATTATTACACTCGGGCATTTGAAATAATTGGCATATCTGCGATACAGCAGACTTGTTGTTGGTAGTACCTGTCTTCATGTAATAAGTAGGATGTGATGATACAGCACGGATAGAGTATGAGGAAGACAGCTAGTGACCTCTACCCATCTCCAATCTTGGGTTTTGCTTTTCATAACGAATAGTGGGACTGACCTTCGCATTATAATGCCCTCAAAGCTGAAAATACGAATATGTTCGGTAAAGGGGATTCAAACTCGTAACCCGTGAATTGGGAGTCAAGCACCCGAACCATCAGATATGTAGGTAATGGGTTGCATGGTTGAATTACCCACTTAGCTTTGGAATGTAGACAATAGTTTTGTCTATGAACTTCAGGTAGGCTGTAGATATGTGTAGTACAACGTGATTAACGTTATTGTTATTCGTTATTTTTATTGTTTCTGAAGGAGATAGTTGATTTTATTATATATGTTAATGATTAGGTTAGAGTTGATCTTCATGTATTGGACACCTTCAACTGGAGTTTGTAGTTTAACGGATTATTTCACGTTATACATAAACAGTGCATTATTCCCTTTGTCTACTGGTACAACTGATATAGTGTTGTTTTTATTTCTGTTTCTGAGGACGACATGTCAGACTTCCATCAAAATTACATTCTGGGCACTAACAGTATAAAAAATAATAATTCTCAGGATGTCCCTGACAATGGAAGCAAATTAGCAGCCGAAACTATGTAGTAATTAATATCCAGCAGAAAGCTCTCATATAGCTTTGCGCCAAATTCAAAACAAACAAACAAACAATGATAACGATTGATATCCGATTAACACAACCTTACCAGAAGAATATTTTTTATTTATTTTTTATGTGTTCCTTAAAATGTTTAGACAATACATAGACTAAGACTGATTAAGTCATGTTTATTTTAACATAATCCTACCAAATTGTTCTCTTTTTGATATAACTTAACCTGTCACAGCCATCAGAGTCTGTTGAATACTTCTGCCATTATGGCAGATGAACGTGAGGAACAACTTTCACTCATTATGTAATATGATTGAAGAGAGGTTGCTATAGTTTGCAGCAGTTCATAAAACAACGATATAATACATTTTCTATTGCACATCACTAATGAGTTTATAGAACGTGACTTGGACGCGATGAATATTCGAGGTCAATGCTAAATGATGGTGCCTGAAAATTCCCTCATCAGTATAAAACTTAGTGACATATTTCCATCACCATTAACAAATATTACCATGATACTTTACTGAAAAACTTCATTTTATTTTTAATATTCATAAAACGTTGTCCAAAATAGCACAAAATATTTGTCAAGTAAAGGGAGCTTCTTGGTAACTGTTACTGCAATGCACCATACACGCCTTGCTAGTTTAGACTTGCAGAGAAATGCTGTTAGTACAAAACATCATACACTTACTGCCACATTTATTGAAATACAAACTAAGAAGTAAACGAGCACGACAGTGAAGGATAAGATATGTGAGCCGCTTTCTGATATTTTTTGTCAGTGCTTGAACAGCGGGCAGGTACAAAAGAATTGGGAGTTGGCTAACGTCACTCCTCTTTTCAAATTAGGCGATAAAAATTGTTCCATTAACTATGAGTCTATTAGAGCTTCATTAGTTGAGAGAAAAGTTTCAAAAAGACTGATAAAAGATGCTTTGCAAAGCCATTTAATAAAGTTTGGAATTTTCTTGGATAGTCAACATGGTTTAACTAAAGGAAACTCTTGTATTACAATTCATTAGACATTCTTTGAAAAGGTCATTTTTTATGTGGATCAGGGTGAGTCAATTTGGTGCATTAGAATTCTCAGAAAGCATTTGATGATGTATCACAAATGTAAAAAAATGTATTTGTAGGTGTGGGGGGATAAGTTAACAAAGTGGAAGGAAGAGTGCGTGGGTGAAAGAAAGCAGAGGATTGTTAGAAATGGAGTTAACTCAAACTGGATTAATGTCATAAGTGGGATACCTAAAGGCCTTAGGACATTTGCTCTTTTTGATTTACATCAATGACATATATGAAGGAATAGTCAATAAATTACTTACATTTGCAGATGATGTTAAGGTCTTGACTGTTGCTGGCTGTGAAAAGGATGATGCTGATCTACAAAATGATTTAGGTTGTTTATTGAGTTGGGCAAACAAATGGCAGATGAGTTTTAATTATAATAAATGCAATATAATCCATATGGGTTATCACAATTTGAATTATAAGTATAATATGGACGACGAGGACTTCTAAATTTTAATCTCGCCAGTTGATTGTTGTTAAATGAATTGTATTATGTGATCTGTCCACCACAGGCATGGAAACCCAATTTTTGGTGTAATTTGCTGAGCTACTGGGGAGAGGGCGTCTGAATTTTAAATTAATTTTGAATTACAATGGAAAATGTATGAACTTTGATAAATCTGTTTTTTCTTTTGTGTAACGTACTGAAACAAACCAATGAAATTTATGAAATAATTTTGGAAATATTTGTTTTTTATGCAGAATAAATTTTACCAGTTTTATATTCTGCGTTTGAAAAGTGTAGATCTTTAACTGGATTACTTTTCCGATTAATTTATATTTTCTTTATGCGTTCGGTAACATTTAGCCAATACATATTTATTGGGTGTAAAATCATGTTTAAAATCTGATTTTAGAACTAATATTTGAGGTTAGTGTTAGAGGGTGATAATTGCGTATCAGAAGAAAACGATTAATTCAAAACTATTGACTATTATTCATACAGAAGTGGGTTAAGTAAAAACAATAAGTGTCGAAAAGGATTATAAACCATTTAAATGTTTTAGTGAATTTATGCAAATTAAGCACAATAAAAATATTAATTATCAGAATAAAAACTAAATAACTGAGCATAGTGTAATATAATGTTTATTATTAATATTAAGGAAAAGATTCAGATCTCACACTTGCAAAAATATCTTTTTTTCAAGATACAAACGTTTTTTTGTCTGATGAATAATAAAAAGTTCTACGTAAGTGGCACTACGTACCATAAATAATTTGTTTATTAAGTATAAAGCTGCACAATGGGTTATCTGTGCTTAGCCCACAACAGGTTGTGAAACCTGGTTTCTAGTGGTGGGAGCGCGATAAATATGAACGTCATGTGTTTAATGTGTTTTAGAGCAAAACACAAACAGAGTGGGCTGTCTATCTGATCTGTTTACTGTGGGAACTGAACCACAAATGTTAGCATTGTAAGACTGTAGATTTACTATTGCTCCACCGAAGAATTATGCGTCATGTCATAATCTCCAGCTAGTCTTTCTATTTACTAACAAACTATTTCTCAAACATGTAGCTGGGGAGCTTTCATGCAATAAAGAAAAAATATTATTCTTAACAAATAAAAATAAACTTCTAAACAAAATTTTTATCAGGTTTTCTCGATCCTACCTGTACTACTAGAGCCAATAAAACCGAAGTTGCGAAACTTTGACTGAATTAAAATTATTTTTTAAATTATGTTCTACAGAGTTTCGGTCAATTTTATTTTTCAACTTTATAATTAATATGTAAATCAATATATCTAACAACATCCGGAATGTGCTACAATTTTAAAAACAAATTCCCTCAGTCGGCCTAATCTACTGTAGTATTACAGCCTCATGGCGCTGCACTCTTCATAACAAAAAACAAACTGATAAGAACAGGAAAATAAATAACCTTTCAACAACAGTATTGGAAAATAAAACATAAGCATCATTACTTTGTTCACCATATTAGTCCTTTAAAGAGTAAAGAAAGAACCTTGTTACTACGTTGTACTTGTGATTTGTTCTTTGGAGCTGTTTATACACGTATAAATAACACGCATGCGTTTGTATCGTCGAAATTTTACTCGCAGAGTTTTCGATCAAGCGTTACAAAGCTCATATCTTTAAAAAAGTATTCTTCAAGAATTCTGTATTGCATATTGGCTTTTCAATTCAAAATCATCTTACCTATTTTTTGTTTCGTCAGACTTTTCAATACAACGAGAATAGTACACAGTGGCACAATATCGTTGTGATCACGTGACTACAAGCTTCGATTTCAACATTTTTTTTATTTGCAAGCTGTTTCACACAAACGTTATTTAACTTGGGGGGCACATATCTGTATACATATGTTACATGCCCCACATCCTCAGTCCCAAGCTGATATGCTTTTGTTTAAATGGGTTCAATAAACAGATCGTTTGTGTCTGTAATATAATTCATGGGTTAAACTAAATGCCCTTATTAAATTACACATCTCCAAGTGACACAAGCAAAAAAAAAAAAAAAAAAAAAAAGAATTGTAATTTCATGTGACGGATCTACTAAGTAATTTTCTACAACTTGTTCGTCATATTTAATGTAAAGAAATCACGAATTTAAAATTTTGCGAAAGCGGGTCATGTTTTAGTTAATTACTTTTATCTTTCGCGTTAATTAGACAAATTTCAAAACAGCTTGATTCATATGAGTTATATTTGTATAAATAAAATAGTACTGTTTATTGTATATCTATGTAACTACTTTGCAAGGCGTGGATGGATAATTTTCTCTAGATTTCTTATGGAGGTTCATTGGATCCGTGGGGATATATGTACAAATTTTTAGTTTTACATTACGTAGTTTTTACCACTATTTCTACATTGTAGATGGATACTCACTAAATTTGGTATGGAGGCTTTTTGGGTTCGTGTAGGGATAAAACGAATCTCCAATTTTGCAGTTTTTATTGGTCTTTTTTAACCACTACTTTTTCCCCTGTTAATGGATTTTTAACAAATTTGTCATGAAGGTTTTTTAGGTCAATGCAGAGATACAAGCAAGTCTGTGAATTAACATTTTATGTCTTCCCTCTTTTATGGACGTTTTCTTTACAATAACTTATAAGGGAAGTAATTTTTATGTCCTAAGATAACATTTGATTAATCCCGAATTTACATAACTTCCTTCGAGCGAAGGGGTACTACTTTATTGTATATACATGTACATTTATTTAAAGAGAATGTTAATACTGATAGAGTTAAGTAAACTAAAACAAAATCAAAGGGAAGGATGGCGTTCAAAGCAACAAATCTAAACCTCTGACTAATTATATTAGTTTGTTTTAACCCAAAACAAGACGAAATAAAAATTAAAAAACTTTACTTTGGAGAGTAGTCACCTCTCAACAGCTGTCTGCAGGAAGTAAAAGGTAATATAGATGTGGGACATTGTGGACTTGATCACCCACATCTCACTCTCCTAATTTCTGTACCTGTTATTTTCATTTTAATTTATATTGCTGTTCCTTTACTTTATTGCTTTATGTGAATGGAGGTGTATCCTCACTCTAATGTGGGTTCTACTTCATCAGTTATCTCCAAAACCTGAGGTACATTTTATATTCCACATCATAGATTTCACCTTGAGATCCTTTCAATTAGTGCAGCGTTCCTGTTTGTTTTTTCGGTTTAATTTTGGTTATAACAAACTAATACACACACACATATATAAACACAATATATATACATATATATTTGATTTACATTTCATAAATGTTTAAAGTGCTTTATGTTAATAAAGAAGCAATTATAAATTATAATAATAAACTTTTTTAGTAATACAAATTGTATTTACGATTTTTTGTTGTGTTTTTGTACATTTTGCATCATTCGCTTGCTTATTAGCGTGTACTGTTGTCGAATTTTATCATAGAATTGTAAAATATTCTTAGTAACTGATACTTTTTTATTACTAAAACTGTATATTTTCAGTTGAAAACACAACAAATGACGATCCATACTCTCAAGACAGAGAACAAACGACTACAAAGCAAACTGAAGAACGGTAAGGTTTATTAATACAATATTGCTAGTTGAGACATTACGGTCAAATTCATACCTGTATTGCAAAAATACTCTTTTAGTCAAGGCTTAACTAATGTTAGCCTTAAGAGAAGTAGACTTACTGATTTCGATGTCTGTGATAAGAACTTTTTGTATTTTGTAGAAATCGTGTGTTTAGGTACAACTATATTCGATAAAGAGATAAATTAACACTGCAACTTCTGTACGTTTTTTACTAAACTTTACCCTACTTATACAAGGACTCAGCAGATAGCCCAGTGTGGCTTTGCTATAAAAATACACATACACTTAATAAAATAAATAAATAAACTTCTAATGTTATTTTACGACTTAACATGAGATAAACGTTTGATAAGCTTTTAATATTTTATCGTGCAAAATATGTACTAAACTGTATTTACATCTATATAATCGATGAAGTGCACGTGTATGTGCGTTTAAATAGTAATGTGCTCGCTCATTTGTAGAACAGACAAACCTTGTATATTATATTTTAATAATTATTTTAACCGATGGCACTTTAAAAATGAATATGTTTCAGCGATATAAATAATGTAAACAGTACATTATGCTAAATAGACACTTATTTTTAAAACGTCGAAAACTTGAGTAGGCTGTTATTCGACGTTATTTGTTCCTTTTTACTTTTGAAAAACTGAAACATTGTTACTTCTCACAATGTTCTGAATCAGTTTTGATCATTCATTCTTCTGTACATTAGATTACTTCTCTGTTAGCTCGCTGTTTAATTAATTACTTTTGTTTGGGAGATGACAAATATATATAGACTTTTAAAGCGTTTCTACTGTTACCGATATGACATTTTTATTCCCACTTCATCTGCTCTAACGTAATCATATGCCAAAACAAGTTGTTGTTTATGGGGTTTATTCCCACTTCATCTACTATAACGTAATCGTATGTCAAAATAAGTTTTTTTCTGTAAATGATATGTCACTTTATTGTAAATGAAAAACTTTAAAGCAGCATTAGCATTTCTTAAGAACAAGCTAAGTCTGTTTTTGAGATATATTTGTAGTGTAAATGTGCATGTACATAAAAAATATCGTGTGAACGTTTCAAGTCTATTGCATCGTATTGTAAACAGTATAACTACAAAAATGCTTTCTTTCTATGACTGAAACTAATACTATATTTAATAACTTTTTGATTTTTTCGTTTTTCCCATTAAGTCTGTGGCCAATGGGAGTAGAACAGATGTTATTGTTTATAGCACGTGCTTTATATAAATGAATGTGATTACTTAAGAACAGTTGATAAATGAAAACGAGATGACTACATTAAACCTGAGCTAGTAAAGAAAAGTATGGAAATTTAAAAAATGATAAGACTCCTGGGCTAAATCCCAAGAGTTTTGAAGAAGACTATAAAAATTAGATATGTGAGCCACTTGTTACTATTTTTGTAAGTCCTTGAATAGAGGATTGAAAGTTAGCTAATGCAATTCTTTTTCAAGGGAGGCAATAAAAATTGTCCCAGGAACTATAAATCCAATAGTCTTATATCAGCTTTGGGAAACCTTTTGGAAAGTGTTAAAAGATACTTTGAAAAGTTATCCAACAAAATTTAGAATTTTTTGGAAAGTCAAAATGGCTTCACTAAGAAAAAATCATTTGATAGTCTTTGGAAAGGCTACTGCTAATGGAGATGAGGATAAGAGTGTAGATTTGGTGTATCTGGATTTTCAGAAAGCATTTGACAAAGTGTCATGTAAAAGGCTAATAAAAATGTCTCTCTAGGTATGGGAATAAATGATCAAATTGGAAAGAAGAATGGTTGGATGGAAGAAAGCAGAGGGTTTTACAAATGGAGTCCAGTCAAAATAGATTAGTGTCATAAGTGGGATACCTCAGGAGTCAATCTTAAGGCCTTTGTTCTTTCCAATTTACGTCAATGACATAGATAAAGAAATAGTAAATAAATTACTTAAATTTCCAGATGATGTTAAGGTATTGACTGTTGCTGGCTGTGAAAAGATGCTGCTGATCTACAAAAAGATTTAGGTCGTTTATTGAGTTGGGCAAACAAATGGAAGATGGGTTTTAATTATAATAAATGCAAGAAAATGTGCATGTGTTATCATAACTTGAATTTTAAGTATAATCTAGTTGGAAATAACTTTAACAGTGTTATGAAGAAAAGGGATCTTGGTGTAATAGTCAATAAACCAGTGTCTAAAGCCATTCAAGCAGTTTGCTGTTGCTAGTACTAAGGCAAAAGAGATTTTAGGTTGTATCTACAAAAATACTAAATACAAATACAAAGAAATTATATTTTCTTGGTATAAGTCAATGGTTCGGCCATATTTGGAATAGTATGTTCAGTTGTGGGATACTAACCTAAGAAAAGACATCTAATTCTCGGAAATGAGTCAGAGAAGGGATACTAAAATGAAGTCTTGGATGGAAGGGTTGTTCTTTTAGGAGAACCTGAAATCTCTCTTATTGTTTTCTCACGAAAAAAAGAGTTAGGATTTGATTGAGGCATTCAAGATTGTAAAGGGAATTGATAGTGTTGATGCATTATACTTTTTCATATTTAACAATGATAATTGTAGAATTAGGAAACACAAATATAAATTTTGGCAAGGTAGGAGTCATCAGCTAAGGCAGTTTTATTTTTCTAACAGGGTGGTTGGCCTTTGGAATGAGTTGTATTCAGATATTGTATAGGCAGTAAATTTAAATGAGTTTAAGCAAACTCTTGAAAGAGCATATGAATGATAAGGACCGCCTTTAATTTTTTTTTAAAGTTAGCTCAAAGTGTCAAACAGCCAAAATGGACCAGTGTGTCCCACGTTGTTCCAAACGTTATTGTAAGAAGATGCAGATCAACTTGACAATTTGCAACAGATTGAGTATTAATATTTTCAACAGTTAATAGCTTTTGAATCACATGGTAGAATTCAACAAGTAAATCTTCTGGACATTGTCATTCAAATATCCTATAATTAAGCACAGCATATTGTAATCAATTTGAAATAATATTTCAAATAAATAAACACTTTTGCTACAAATTATTCCCCCATTAATTTAAAAGACTTTTTCATTTATATACATGTAGTATATATATTTTCAATGCATGTGTGGAGTTCGTCATAATGCCCATCCCTGAAAGAAGTTTCACAATTAGTTAAGAGTGGAAATGGGCATGTTTTTATACCAGAACAATAAAAGAGGAGGAAGACAATAAAATATAATTTAACAACCAAGCTGTATGGAAGAAGAGCAAATTGGATGCTTTCCTACTGCACTGAAGGTTAAGCCTTGGTCTCGTCTATTTGTTTGAATAGAATATGAAGTGTAATCTTTCTTGTTTCACCCAAACATCTTTATTTTATAATCTTTGTTTATTGAAAATTAGTATTATGTAACTTAAAATTTAATGGGGAAAGGAAATGTTTATGGGATGTAACTCGTATTCTTTTTTTTTTTCCATGTTTGAAAACTCTACGTGTGTGGGCATTATAGCCGCAAATAAAGTTCTGCATACTTCTCAGTGTAGAATATGGCCCAAAATAACTGTGCGTGTTGGAATGTATTTGGGTTGTACAGAGCTAAAGAAGGATTTATCCATTTTTTGATAGTACAGAACTAAAGAATAATTTGTCCATGTTTTGGTAGTACAAAGCTAAAGAACATGTTGCACAAGTTTAAACGATACTGAGCTAAAGAAAAATGTTTACAATGTTAAAGATGAATTTGTACATGTTTAGTAGTACAGTGATAAAGAAGAGTTTATGTTTGAGAAGAACAGAATTGAAAAGAGCTTGTATATGTTTTTAATTGTAAAGAAACGTTTCTTAACCACTTGTCTGAGGGATCTCAAAATAATAGTATTTAAACCGAGAAAATTCTAAGAAATTTTAATACAACCATATATGCTAATGCTAATAAACATTAACAATGAACTATAAGATGGAGTATGTGTTTTATATTTCATGATAACAAGAAACCCCACTTCTAGTGAAAATTATAAATAAAAAATAGCTGGTATGGCTAGAGAAAGCACTATGTAGAGGAGCGAACAACGTCTCAACCTTCTTCATTCCTCTACATCAGGGGTTCCCAACCTTTTGGCACTCGTGACCCCTTACCTAAAAGTTTGAAACCCATGCGACCCCCTACTTAGGGCTTACAATCAGCAGCTTAATTTTTCTTTTATTTTCTGTGAAGGAGAGGGAAAGAAACATCTAAAAATATTTAAAAATTCCGTAATTACTTATTAGCAAATTAAATCACATTAGTCCAACTAGAATTCACAAAAAGAACATATATTTCTCAAAATAATATTAACATAGGTTTGAACAGCTATCCAACCCAACCAGTGAGATGCCTGATGTTGCATTTCAGCAGCAAGCTTTGAAATTCGTGGCCGAGCGTTTGTTAGAACCGGTCTCATGTCATCTCCAACATCCAATCTGTTCCTATTCTTTGTTTTTATATTGACATAGTGGAAAATCCTGCCTCACACAAGTAGGTAGAAGCAAATGGAACAAGGACACGTAAAGCTATCATGCTGACTTTGGAGTATGACTGATACATAGCGCACCAGAACTGAGTCACGGATTTCACCTTGAAGAGATCACGAACAGAAGAGTCGTTCCTTATAAATTAATCTTGGATATCACCTGGGATGCTGGATACATCAAGTTTAGAACAAAATGAGTTCCTTACCAGGGCCTCCTGTTTCTGTGATAGCTCAGGGAAGTAACGCTCGACTTCCTTTTCTAGAGACTGAAGATGTTCGGTAATCTCATCCTTGAGGAACTGATCCAGTTGGATCTGAGACTCATCCGTCACTCCACAAATCTTTTCAAACATAGCGATGTTTCCAAGATTGGATTTCCGTCGCCAGTTCTGTAGTTTGGAAACAAAGGCCCGAAGACTATCTTGAAAAAGGAAAACATGTGTTTCCCTTCCTTGAAACTTCAAATTGAGCTTGTTCAGCTGATCAAAAATGTCGCCTCGGTACGCAACCCTTTCATTCCATGCTTCATCTTCGAAGTGAGCTACAAGATCTTTCCTTTTTTGAGTCTCCAGAAATAGCTTTATTCCACCTTTCATTTCAAAGACATGATTAATAACGTTTCCTTTCGACAACCAACGTACTGCTGTGTAGAAGAGAAGGACTTCATGGTCAGCATTCATGTGTTTACATAGTTCTTTGAATAGGCAAGTGTTGAGTGCTTGAATCTTCACATAATTTATAATTTTGATTACAGATTCAAGAACTTCCTGCAGAGAGGCAGGGAGAGTCTTACTGGCGAGAGCATATCGGTGAATCATGCTGTGGATGCCCTTTGCTTGAGGTGCTAGCTTCTTCACTCTCGACTGGAATCCTGAATTCGATACCAGCAGAGCCGGTGCCCCATCCGTACAAACCCCACACACGTTTTCCCATTGAAGATCTTCGTCTTGAAAAAAGTTGAAACTTTTTACATGATATCATCAGCTTTTGTTGTGGTTTCAAGTGCACTGCAGAATAAGAATTCGTCTTTTATGTCACCTGAATTAATATATCTCACGAAGACAAGCAACTGAGAACATGAACTTATATCTGTTGACTTGTCAAGCTGAAAGGAGAACAAATGGGAACCCTTGATTTCAGTCAAAACCTGTTCCTTCACATCCATAGACATTTTAGAAATGCGCCTCTGTATAGTATTATTTGACAGGGATACTTGCTGCATCTTCTATGCACTGGCTTCTCCAAGAATAAGATTTACTGCTTTCATCATGCAGGGTTTAAGAAGTATTTCTCCAATCGTGTGAGGCTTTTTTTTGTTTAGCAATTTCGAATGCAATTTCATATGAAGCTTCCACTGCGGCTGCATTCTGCTGCTGAAACGACCCACTTCTATCGATTCTTTGGCTTTTAAGACACCGTTCATGCCGTTTGAAGAAATCCAAACCCTTCTTTGCGTGTTCTGGATGTTTCATCTCGAGATGACGTTTGAGTTTTGATAGTTTCATTGACTCTGCACTCAGGACAGAATGGCACAAAACACACTGTGGTTTCTCGGTGCTGCCGTTGGCGAGCACAGTGGTGAAGCCAGTGTTGAGGTAGCATTCTGAGTATCTGCGCCCTTTAGCCATGGACACAACTCACCTTTACTGCTTACTTATCTCCTTGTTAAAATAAAATAAAAATGTTGAATAATGAACCCTTTGGCAACTGTAGTTCTTAAACTGACTACTTGTGGGAGGTGCAGGTTCTGTAATGATGGGGTAAGTATTGGGAAGGAAGGGAGCGTGGCCAGTCGCGCGATTCGTCATCCACCAATCAGCAACGGACATGTGACTCACGTGTCGACAGCGAGCACGCGCACACACACACTTAATCACAGCTAAACAGACACACAAGCATACGTACATGCGGCTGCACCCACATACTCGCTACTTATTAGTACACACATACATACAGTTGCAGACACATACACCCATAGTATCACCTAATGACAATGAACTAACGTAGCACACATTTTTCTTTGCACCGAAACAAAAAAAATGAAAGAGCATGAAAATGTAATTGATGAAATAAAATTAATGTTATCCCAAGCTACTTCTAACAAGGCTACGCGACCCACTGGTTGGGAACCCCTGCTCTACATAATGCTTTCTCTACCCATACCAGTCGTTTTTTACACATGTAGTTTTATATTTGTGTAAAGTGTTTTATATATCTCGTGATAGTAGAGAGAAGATCCACACAGGAGTTAATAACTAGTATGGAGCAGAAGTCTACAGATTTTGAGAGGCTGTATGTCCAGCACTTCAATATGAAAGAAACTTGAACAAAACATTGTGACAGGTTTAGAATGGAAGAAGACGCGATGTTTAATAATGTCAGAAACTATAAACATATATTCAGAATGTTTACATTTTCAAATAATTTACTATAAAAATTATTTCGACATTTTTGTTTATCCACAAGTGTTGGTATTAAGCAGAAGATGTACAATTCATACTTGTAATTGTAGTCTAAAATAGGTCAAATCCAATTCTTAATTTTAAAGCCAAATTTAGGAGGAATGAGAAAGCTTCCACCGTTAAAATTAGATCTGGATATTTCAAATACATGTTTTCAAATGTATATCTGTATCAAAATTATTATTTTTAAGAATTAGCTAATTTCCAAACTTGGTTAAAAGTATATAAAAAAAAATCACCCAGCTACATTTTTATCAAAATCTACCACTGTACAATAAATTGTAAAAACTTTATAGGAAATGACCAGGTCACAATTAAGACGATGATATAACAATTTTCAAGTATTAAATTAATTTACATGTGCTTAAATAAACATGGATTTGAGAAATCTTGAAAGTACCCTTCTATCTGCAATGCATACCTCAAAAAAGAAGATAGAATTGTTAGTCCACAGAAAATTTGGGTAGAAGTGATAAATAATAGTGAGAATGCTAAAGATTATATTACTTTCAATAATATTTTCATTATCATCAACCTCTACCAGTTATCTTACATGTAAACTTCTTACAGTAGCATGATTTTTAATTTCCCAAAGTGCGTTTGTTACAAGTAAAAGTTATCTTCACACTTTTGAATATTAACACATTAACTCATGTGACACTCTAGAATGTAGCATTTTTATACAATTAATTCCCAAAAAACAGCAGTCCTCCATCCCTATACCATAAACACAGTGATGTGCAACTTGAGTTCATACTCAGTAGTATGAAAAAACATCTCGCAATGTTTCAATGAAAATAATAAACAAATTTTTAGTGAACTTACTAAATGTATAACTTGTTTTAAAGAATCTTAACAGGTTTCATCTACTTGTTCTCTCTTTATTTTGTAGTTTTAGTTGCTTCTTACACACAAAAGGGTGGTCAACATATAATATACAGCATTACCCAAGTACACTTTTCATTCTACTCTGTTTGAAATGAACAGACTGTTTTGACAAAAAAAGATAAGTGAAATGTAAAGAAAATAACACATTGTCTTGTAACTTTTATAACACTCACTATTTTAAAGTTCAACTGTTTTCTCTACCTCACCAATAAGATCCTGACACACCTTCCACAATTTAGTATTCGTATCCGAGTGGTGTGTTACATGTCAATGTTGATTATATATTTTTGTGAGCCATTATATACTCTTCAAAAAAAAAAAAAAAGCAAAAGGGATATTTTTTGTTATTTTAAAAAGAAATATATGTAATAACGTTACGAGCTCAGAGTATGTGATGTTACACGTGTTAAGGCACTGATTGTCAGACCAAAATGACAATAATAGTTGTGCACTTTGAAAACGGAGGAAAACATCGGATTTTTCACCAAAACACATTCGTGTCCAATAAATTTGTGTGTGAGATCTGCATGTTCTAGAAGTGCAACATGTGCAAAATCTCTATAAAAGTGACGGGTTCTCGGTTTCCACAGCTCAGTGTTAAGCCACCAACACGCAAGAGAGTTACGCCAAGACTGACTGAAGCACAACGCAACCAATGCCATTGGTCGTTTGGAAGCAGGCGAATCTCGATCAGATGTTGCCAGAGCTGTGAATGCCCACCCAAGCATCATCACAAGGCTATGGAATCGTCACCAACATGGATCAACTTGTGACCATCCACGATCTGGCAGACCTGGTGTGACCACGCCAGCGCAAATCGCTACATCCGGTTACGTCACCTTCGGAATAGGACCTCCACTGCCTCAACCATACCAGGGCTGCCTAGGATTTCTGATCAGACCGTACGCAACCGTCGACGAGATTCTTAGGTCCCATGTGCAACCCATCATGGTGAACGTCAACGTTTTTCAACATGACAACGCCCATCCTCACACAGCCCGACTCACCACTGTCTTCTTGAGACACCACAATATCAACGTTCTTCTCTGGCCCTCCAGATCACCAGATTTAAACCCCATCGTACATCTCTGGGACGAGCTGGACCAACATCTGTGACGGTGACAACCTCAACCGGACTCTACCTCAGCTTGCAGCAGCTTTGCAGGCTGAGTGGACAGCCATTCTACAGGATGCGATTCGTCATCTTATTGCTTCCATGGGCAGGAGACGACAAGCAGTTATTGAGGCTTATGGGGAGGCATACTCGTTATTGACGTTGAGTGACGTTAAACTTCAACTAGTGAGCGTGGACTTCGCCTTTGCAGACTTTGAATGTTCAGCAGTGAATGTGCAAAGTTTCACACGTCATACAGAACTACCTGGAACAAACTTGTTAACAATGTCTCAAATTTTGCCTTTTGCATTTCTTTTTTTGAAGAGTATATTTCAGTGATAATTTTCACTCTGTTTAAAAACGTTCAAAGCATGGCAATGGTAGCATTAATATGAGTTCTTATATGTAATACTTTCTTTTATTGTAAAGTATTATGGACTACATTCATTTCATTTAAATGTAGCACATGCTTTACTTTGTCCTTCTTTCTGTATACTTTATTATTTTAATACTATTGTTGTTTTCTTTATGTGGTCCATTCCTTTATCGCTGTTGGCTTGTTTTGATGTGGTCCATTCCTTTATCGCTGTTGGCTTGTTTTGATGTGGTTCATTCCTTTATCGCTGTTGTCTTGTTTTGATGTGGTTCATTCCTTTATCGCTGTTGTCTTGTTTTGATGTGGTTCATTCCTTTATCGCTGTTGTCTTGTTTTGATGTGGTTCATTCCTTTATCGCTGTTGTCTTGTTTTGATGTGGTTCATTCCTTTATCGCTGTTGTCTTGTTTTGATGTGGTTCATTCCTTTATCGCTGTTGTCTTGTTTTGATGTGGTTCATTCCTTTATCGCTGTTGTCTTGTTTTGATGTGGTTCATTCCTTTATCGCTGTTGTCTTGTTTTGATGTGGTTCATTCCTTTATCGCTGTTGTCTTGTTTTGATGTGGTTCATTCCTTTATCGCTGTTGTCTTGTTTTGATGTGGTTCATTCCTTTATCGCTGTTGTCTTGTTTTGATGTGGTTCATTCCTTTATCGCTGTTGTCTTGTTTTGATGTGGTTCATTCCTTTATCGCTGTTGTCTTGTTTTGATGTGGTTCATTCCTTTATCGCTGTTGTCTTGTTTTGATGTGGTTCATTCCTTTATCGCTGTTGTCTTGTTTTGATGTGGTTCATTCCTTTATCGCTGTTGTCTTGTTTTGATGTGGTTCATTCCTTTATCGCTGTTGTCTTGTTTTGATGTGGTTCATTCCTTTATCGCTGTTGTCTTGTTTTGATGTGGTTCATTCCCACATCACTGTTTTGTTTTAATGTGGTTCATTCCCTCATCACTGTTGTTTTGTTTTAATGTGGTTCATTCCTTCATCACTGTTATTTTGTTTTTCTGTGGGATTGTTACTTTAATTACTTTATGTTTCACAGTTGTTTTACCTTCAGTTCTTTATTGTCATCTACAGTTACCTAGAAAAGTATCGCTACAAACAATTTGTACATATCACTTCACTTAAAATAATTTAATTGTAAAATAATCTTTTTAACTTCCAGAAAAAAATAAATTTTATCAGTAAATTTAGTGCCAAGGACTTCCTGTGTGATGATAGTTTCAGTAACTTTTCAATTTTCAAATGTATATACAACAGTTATGACTGTACATGGAAATAATCCAGTGTTTTGAACAAAAAAAATTATTTTGACTAAAAATGCAAATGTTTTAACAACATAATTGATTTTTTAAACAAAATTGTTGTAAGGCATGACTACGTGTACTATAACAAAACGTTTCACACTTTAACAAAATAGTGATTAAGGTTTGTGGTTAATGGTAATAAAAGAGAAAAGTAGGAATCTAGAAACAAATCTAATAAATTAAAATTAAAGTTCTGTGTGCTTAATATTGTTAAAATATTTTGGATTCAAAATACTATCTTTTGAGCTGTAAGCTTTTTTGTGTATTTCTCACAGATAAAAAATAAAAATGCTTTTCTGCTTTATGAGTTTTCTTTTTTCTTCCTGTGTAATAACTTCTAAATGCATAACCCATGTACAAAATTAATAAAATGTTAACAGCTTATATTTACAACATTTATTTCATTTAATTCACAAATGAACACTCAGTATTGATGTAGCTTTCTCTGAAGAACTCTCACTATCTTGGGTAATTTTCTGTCTCTTAGCATAGTGTTGTATTCTATCTTCCAGACTTTCTACACGACAAGGGTATTAAAATAAAAAGTAAATATAGGGAAATCATTGGAATATTCTTTCATAAATCACAATACTAATTGGTTTACTGCTTTACAATTTATAAAACATTTATAAGAGCATTCGTTTGAAGTAAATTTGTGACAACAGATATAGTAGCTATCTAGATACATATGCATTTCTTTAAAAAGTTTGAACTTTCCTTATAAATGCAAGTAAATATCACCAACAACGTACCACAGTGAGGTCTTTCTAACAATGGCTTATATATTCGAGGCTTGGCACCCATAGTTAAATACTCAGTTTGGCATGAAATAGATTCAGTATGTTCTTCATGCAGATTTTCAAGATCAGTCAACATTTGTTTAATAATAGTTGTTCTGTAAGAAAAGTTTTATTTAATCAAAACAAATACCTATTCACACTTTAATCAGATTTACAAAGAATGAATAAAGGCTATCCCAAAACACTTGGACAATAGGACAAGAACTTAAACATTTTCATATAAAGTAAACCAAATTCATCCTCATTCTTACTTAATATATTTCAGTTTCAGACATTATTTCTTCCAGAAAAATTAACAGACTGTGACAGGACAGTAAGAGTAGCCACTTACCTGGAAGGTATTTATGTAACCAAGTCTTGTTTGTATTAAGAAATAAACAACAAGCTATAATAATAGTGGCATGGATTTAAATGGGTGTAAAGTGCAAAGTGCTGACATAACAAAACCATATATGCTCAAAGTTCAATTTTTTACATAATATCAATTACATGCAGTCCCCGACTAATGCGTGGGTTAAATTCCAAAAACCTTTACATAAGTCAAAAAGGCCTAGAAAAGATAAATGCTGATTTAATGGTTTCATGTGTCAACCTTGACCTACATCACACAACACTTAATTAGGCTATATAGATATAATAAAAATGTCCAGCAAATGCAAAAAGAAGCTTTCAAAAAGTGAGGAATAATTAATTTGGGGCAAGTTTGTTTATTACTGTAGGAAGTCACATGGTAGTATCCCTAGAGCAGCTGATAATGTTGTAGAAATGACAACATAGCTACATCGTTAGCACTTTGAAAACATAATTTTTTCGTAATTCAAAAATTTATCAATGGGTTTATGAGAATTCTTTTCATAAGTGGACATTTACATAAGTCGGGGACCCTCTGTACTATCGTGAAAAATATGTACAAATCATACTTAATCATCTGGAAAAAAATAGTAGTGTGATTACATAAAAACAAACTGTTCATTATTTTATAAATTGCATGTTTGTTAGTACAGTCCAGGAACTAGCCCCATACAGAAATGATCATTGAGAACCTACACCCCATAAAAGATCTCACTTCATATCCTTTTGGGGCAACCCTCACAACATATTTATAGTAGCAAGGGACACCATGTCCAACTGTGGCATAGGATTTTTGTCATTATAGACCACTGTTTTTCTTAACACAATGTTTTCTGATTAAGAGGTATACAGTATGGAAACTCTGTGTGTAGCACTTAAGTCCATAAACACACTACTGTGTAGTTGGGGACTGTCATTCAATCTACCATTTAGCCATTGAAAAAATGAGCTCAAATGTTCCAGTATACAACAGCGATAACCCTAGTATCTAAAAAAACTGATAGTAAGCTGTCTTTATCACATTCATGTAAAATATTATACACGAAAATGTATATGCATCATTGCCAAAATCAATCACAAAAATTACTCCACATGTAAAAACATTTCTTGAATAGAAGTGCTTTATTTTATAAACCAATCAAATTATTTAAAATATACAATAATCATATTATTCTGCAATTTTATTCAGATTTTGATTAATTCAAAACAAGTTCATATCTTATTTATATGTTTCTTTTCATTCAAGGCTCTTAAATTACACAGCATCCAAATTATCAGGTAGTAGAAAAAGTCTGTTGAAACAACAGCTGAAGTAGAATAGTAAATACAAAAGCACATTTTTGGTTGTGTTTGAAAACCAACACTTCTGTCTCAGTGCCTTACAAACATCATCAAAGAGCTACATCAAATATATACAGTTGGCGTTATAACCTAATATGTTTTTTATTGCTTTAGTGAATATGTAATAAACATGATTCAAAGCATATATGTTCATTTACCAAAACAACTTATATGCTGCAAGTCACATTAGCATACATCTTTCCTGATTTATCCTAAAATCTGCTAGCAAATCTTCCATGAACAATATAGTAAACTGATACTGATCATAAAGAACGGCCAAAAAACCCAAACCTGAACTGGTATTACACATAGGCCTCTGTGTGGGCACAGTATGAGGAGGAGACATAAATAAGAGACCAATTGCCTGGAGCCAGATGGAAGTTGGCTGGACCCAGCTTAAAGACATGTTAAAAAAGACACCCAGATAGAAAATATATTGAGTTGGTAAGAGAACGTACTTCTTGACTTTGATAAGAAAACCAGCTTTGGTGGCTTCTGAAAAAAGGAATTAGGGTATGTAATTTTGCCAGTCAACAAGATGGTGCCATAAATAGCCATTCGTCCATATAATTGTGAGTGCACAAGCCCATAGCATGAAGGTGACTGGAGAAAGCTCTTACCAGTCTGCAGAAGACATGGTTCAATAGGTAACTGAAATCATAGATATCAGTAAAATTACTTTGCTATGGGAATGTGGAGATAGGCATTGGTGATATTAAACTTGGTCATCCATAAACTTGATGAAAAACAAAATAGATTGAGAAAGGACTCCATTGTGAACCAGAAAGGAATTAAGAATTGGTTCATACAAGATTAATAGATGTTTGGCTGCCAATCTCCCATATTTTGAGGCACAAAAAATAACCAGGAATAAAATCCAAGAAGAATGGAATTGACTTTCTCTAGATATCCCTTGACCAATAGCTCTCCGATTACTTTGGGAAAAGATCAATGGATCTTTTGTAGGGAAAAATACCACTGCTTGGAAGGATAATGGAATAGGTGAAATGAACTGAATGACCACATCTTTTGTCAAAAACTGAAGGACCCATGGATGTGTGGAGGAATTCCAGATGGCTAAAGCATAACTTAAACTTGCTCCGATAGACCACACCTCTACAGGGTAGTCACCAACACTGTTTACAACATTCAGCCCAAGCAGAAGAGTCACAAAAACATGAATTAGACCTGTTTTGAACACCAATACTTTAAGGAGCAGAAGTTTGGGGTCAAGGCACACGATGAACAGTCATGCCATTACTGTCAGATGGAACTCAAGAAAGTCCAGAGGCCAATAATGACAAGGAGGGATGCAAATGGACAAAATCAATTTGAGATTTCAATACCTTTGGAACACTGGCAAATGTCAAGGAACAAAAAAAATGGAACCTTGTGTAACTCATGGAACATTACAGCAGGAAGACAAACACCCTGCAACAAGACATCTCTATTCAATAAATCCCAACAATACAAGCCAGAAAACAAAAGAAAGAGAAGAAGCCAATAAATGGACTGAGGTAGGAGTCAACAAAGGTACTAATTCATCCTCAAATTGCTGTGTGGAATGCTGAAATTAAATACGTTAATTATTTCTGCATATTGCCAATAACAATGATAGACATTTCAATCAATGAGCAATGCATATGGCTTAAAAAACTGGGAACATTCTTTTTTAACTTTTAGACAATTTTCCTTTATATTCTGAATACTTTAATCTCTATTAACTTATGGAATCACTGTAAAATCTGTTACAGCTGATAATGTTTTTACATTAGTATCCAAATAACAAATAATGATGTTACCCAAACAGGAAGCCATGATGCAATTCTTAGCATGATAAATATTGTTCTACAAATGACAAACCTGATACAGTGATTGGTCCAATAATTTTGTAAGTGTCTGATTAGTGAGTTTAGGCCCTCAGTATCATACTGCCACTGTAGGTCTGGAAACTGACAATCAAACAACACAAGAGGGAGCTCTGAAATAAAGCAAATGATAAAAGATGAAATTAATAGTATATTTATCGATTTCTTATATTATATGCTAAAAGTGCACATAAAATGTGTGAAATTACCTGTCCTTCAGCTCAAAAAATTCATAAAAATTGGTGTGTTACATAAATAAATTAAATAACCTAATAAAATTTTGATTAAAGTAATAAAATAGGTATTTCTGATTAGCTACTAATTTATTGGAGAACTAAGTGAAACTTAAAGTATCTAAACCAAACCATCATACAGCTTCACAAACTTAGTCTGTCCAAAATAAATAAGATACTATTAAATTTAATTAATCACATTTCAATGTCAGCTACCTACTGACTAGCAAGGCATAAACTGTATCAGTATTGAAAGGAAAAATATCTTTTACAAAGGACTATTTTTCACTTCAAAAATAAAACCCAAGAAGCAAACAGATTTATTAATAATCTTTTGATATAACAACACTTTATACCAAAGTATTAGTTCATAAAAAAGTTAATATTGCTGTGGAAAAACTGGAGAATGATGACCTACTTCAGCAAAATAAGTAATAATCCATAGATTTCAGTCAAATTACTTTGCTATGAAAGTGAGCAAATTAAGTAATCATCCTTTAGATCAATGAAATGAAGTGTGAACTCTAACAACACATCTAATCAAATCCTAAGTCTCGAACATAACTGAAAACACACCAAAGGTTTCTCAACTTTCAACAAATGTCTGCAAGTTGTATTTAGAATTTTTTGATGAACTGATTTTAATAAGAGCATACTTAAAACTTAAAGTTTGGCCATATTCAGGATGTGAACTAAATGCTCCACAATCATCTTGAGAGCCAATATTATTCTATCAAGTTCACTAGAGAAGAAGAAGATGAAAGCCACCAAACTTCTTTTCTAGGTTTACTGGTGACCATTATTAATAAAGAATTTCAAAATTAGATTTACAAAAAAAACATCTTGCAAATAGATATTTTAACTTCAACAAGCCACTCAAAAACTACAAAATCAAGTACTGTTAATGCTGTACAAAAAGCAATTGCATGTAGTAGAAAAAAAACTTTAAAATGACAAATTATTGAACAGCCTTCATAATATAAAACATTTCATTCAGTAGCTGTCAACAAAATCTTGCCATGAATGAAAAAGGCAAGTCTTACTCATTGATTGAGTATTTCTCATTGCCACATGCACCTGAAGCAATTCAAAAGTTTAAGAAAAGTTGGCTCAAATTTGGTTAAAAAGTAGATTTCAGGTCCAAAGTCAACATTACACAACCTAGTAATAGAGATAAAACACTCCTGTATAACTAAAAAAAATGGGAAATTATGATAAATGAGTTTATATTATCAAACAAGTACTGAAATAACATACCTTGAGATGGGGGGTATTATGTTTAACTGGTGAAGTTACACTTTAATAGGGACTGAGCCCACCATCTGGGGTAATCAAAGCCTAAATAATGTATTTCATACTTCCAACTTCCCACCAATCTTGTTAAGTATCTAGTATAGTAAGAATTTGGGACCTTTCTCTTCTTTTCCTCAAATAGCATTCCAAATGTAACAGGCTGAACCACTTCAGAGCTCTGGGTTGACCACGGCAAGTTCTTGGTGCTATTTCTCTTAAACAACAGCATGCTCTTTAGCATGATGTATTATCATGATGTAAAAAAATTTTTTTTCATGACATTCTATCAGTCCAGAAAGTACAGCACTATCCAAAATATCATGATATTACAAGTTATTTATGAAGAACATATCTATTCCAGACTTAATAAGAGCAAACAATTACAATCACAGCTTATGGACTGTAACTCATCTGTAAACTCCACAATTACAGAGTTCTATGATCACTGTGTATGTGGTAGCCTCCAGCTTTGAACTGTCCTTAAAGCTCTGAGTGCCATATCTAAAGCCAGATATATGGATTTTTCCCAACAGTCCAAGTGTCAATGAATCAAGATAAATTAGTTTTAAGCATTTGTAAGGCCAAAAGTATTCAACTTCTTTAGCTCATTTACTCATAGTAAATTTCAGACACTCATACCATTTACAATATATCTGATAGCCATTTCTTTTTGCAGACTCTTGACTCCACTTAGAAACTTGTGACAGCTGCTGATTTTCACTAACCCTAGGCATTAGTGCAGCATGAGATTCAGAAGTAAATACAGTAGAAAAATCTCATTATTAGCTGATACATGTACTCTTAATAAACTAGTGTGCTCTATGACTAAAGTTTATAGCTGTGAACATTTTGTAATAAACCAGTGTACACCAAAGCTAAGATTTTAGCTATGCATACTTTACATAACATTTTCTTTCAAAATGTGAACAAAGAATATTAACTTTTTGGCCCGAGTTACCTATTTAAAATGAAATTATTAGCTTCATGGTTTGAACTGATTTATCAGCTACAAGTAATATAAACAGTTTCTTGAAAGTAAACATCTCTCTGTGTGTGTGTGTGAAACATGTGTGTTGTGTCATAATTACTCCATATGATGCTGGTTACCTGCAGCCATAGTATACTGTGGTTTCCTTGGATGTTGTTTCACGTCTAGTAGGTCTAAAATAATCTAAGAATAAAGGATGAAAACGTAATTTTTATTTCATATGATCATATTACATTGTAATTTCTGAAATTAATGCAAAAAGTTACTTAAATTTTAAATTAATACTACAGCATATTGTAATCAGATACATTTCAGAGAGTAATTTTTCTCCAAGTCTTCTGTCAAATATTTAGAGCATTAAAATAGCTTAGGTTGTTGTTATTTTTGCATTCTTATTCTAAAACATTAAACTACTTTAATTAATATAAAAACTTTTGTATTTTAAAACATTTATTTAACTGCACATTCCTTAACTGTTTCTAATCACTAGAACATTTTATAACTATAGTAAAATGTTTCTTATTTACAGCTTTGAATGAACAAAAAGTGAAATGGTATTGATATTTTCAACCTGATTGACTTTACACAATACATGAACTAAACGGACAGATTGAAGACTTCTCAGATTCAGGAAATCCAGAAAAATGCAACCAGTCAACAACACTTACCACTCATGTAGACATTTTTAAACAACTTTCATAGCTGTTATGCAACCACAAATGAAACACCCAAGAGCACATGGAAATATGTTGTTTAGAAACATACCTTTTTGTTTGACCTGCAGTCTATCAGAATAACCCTTATGTTATGCTCAGCCCAAATAAAGAATTATGAAAATATATATTTTAAATATTTACAATTTTTTTCCAAATATGTTTATTTCTACAAGCTACTTTGCTTAATAGTAAAATATAACTTATGATGTGCATATCTATATAAATATAATAGTATTATCTGTTGTACATCCACATAAATACTTTTAACACCATGGATGGATCTTCCATCGGTATTCATTAGGTCCATGCAGCAGTAAATACAAATTTTCATTTTTTGCATTTTGTGATTTTTTTTGGATGTTTCTACCTCCACTTCACGAAATTTAGCATGAAGGTTTGATTTATTACATCCATGCAAACACATACAAAATTTTAATTTTACATTTTGCAGTTCTTATGGGCATTTTTAACAATAACATATTGAGGAAGCAACTTTTCATATCTTAATACAACCTTTCATTAATCACTAGTTGTTAATAAATTTAAGATTTTTTTACATCATTATATCTTGTTTTGAATATTTACTGACGCAGTTTAATAGTTCTAGTTGATGTAAACTCTCACTCATAAAAAATAATACTGGAAAAAAAAACATTATGTATTTTCCAGTTGCATCAATGATATACTTAATGAAGCTTTTATTATTAAAGTTCTTATGAGTTTAAAATACTTAGATCATACACAGTATAAAAGGATTTTTTTTTCCAATATTGCACAAAACTATACAACAGCTAGTCATTCCTAATTTTTAACTGACAAACAAGATAGAGAGAAGGCAACTAATCAACAGCACTCACAGCCAACTCCTAGGTAACTCCTTTTAAAGAGTCTGATTTCACCAACACCATCATAATTCACCCACAGCATGGCATATTTACTATTTAAGCAACAACCAGCTCAAAAACAAAATGAAAGACTTACTGTAGGTTTCTCTTTGCCTTGTCCAACTAAAAAGAGTACTGCTGTAATGCAGCGTATCTGATGCCATAAAAATGCTTGACCCACCACTGTTAACTCAAATAACTGGTAACCCTTATCAGAACTAGAAAAAACAAAAAACTTTTTGTTAATCATGGAAGTTAGTTGAACAATCATAAAGTTTAATATACTTAAAAACTAATCCTCCTCTCTCTATCAAGCAAATTAATTATTGAAATCATCAGAGAGACCTAACAATCTTCCTTAGTTTCTTGTTATTCCTAAAAACAATCAAGATAGAAAATATAAAAAATAACAAAAATTTGGTCAAAAAAATTATTGTATACATATGAATTTATTGTTAATATTGCCTAACTCTACCATCATATATACTTCTAACTAAAGGTAAAAAATGTTTTTAAACAAAACTCATTCAAGATTATGCTTGTTTGTTCATTTTTGAATTAAGCACAAAGCTATACAATAAGCTATATGTGATCTGCCCACCATGGGTGTCAAAACCCAGTTTCTAGATGTGTGAGTGCACAGACAAACTGCCATACCACTGGTGATCAAGCTCATACACAGTTCTGTTTGAATGAGTTCATAATTTTTTTGGCTTGTTTTCAGTAGTTATTTCATATACTTCCATGACTGAGAGTTTAAAATTCACATGTAATTTTCAAGCAATACATAGTAGTTAATATGAAATATTTTCAAGATCTTTGGAAAAATATATAATATTGGTCCCTCTATTAACAAACCTTTTTTAAATTAGATTAGATTTTCATCACTATAGAAAAATATTAACAGTGCATAAAATCATCTCAAGTAATATATAACAAAAATGTTACAGATGACTTTTTGAAAATAAAATACACAGGCATAATTATATGCCAGAAAAATCTACCAAACATTAGTTATGCAATACAAAACCTGGATGTCAAAGGAGATATGATGGCTTGTAATATATTTCTATTATAGTTCACCACTCCATTTCCTACATCCATCTTACACAAATTCCTAAAATCATGTTCTCCAACTAAGTACTGTGCTGCTTCTTCCATTTTCTAAACAAATAAAAGAGTTCATGAATTTAAAAAGAGCAAAAAAGATACCATCTAAAACAAAAGAAATGTAATCTTCCTTGAGCAGAGGAATATTTTTTTTTACTATTTAACTTGCTTATCATCACATGATTACTAATCAATTATCAATCAATCTATAAGAAAAGCTGTAATTATAAAATAAGTTAAAAATAAACAATTATTCACAACTAAGCAATACATGAACAGCTTAAAAAATCCTACAATTTATTCTTACTAGAGACAATCTAGGTATATTAGAACCTAGATTTTTAACACTGAGGATGCGACGATTAGGTTTATTTGAGTAACAGCAATCATAGCCTCATTATCTTTCGTATTTATATTGGTTCCAATTGCAGAATTAATACAAGTAGTATTTTTGAGTTCAGGAACACCAAATTTCAGAAACTGCTAGAAATGATGACAGAAAAAATGTAGATGGGCACACTTAAAATGCACAAAAATTTTAAACTTCTCAATGGTTTGTGTAAGCTATCTAAAAATCAAGTGTCAAAATCCTTGGTTTAAATGAAATGTTTATTTCTGAAATGAGGAATAATGGAATTAAGTCATCAATAAATTAAAATATATCAGACAAGAATACAATCTACGAAAGTCTAAGCTCAAAATATTAAAATTTGGCTTCAAGAGTTTTTGTACTTACTTGAATTTAATAAAAAAAGAAAATAACATACTGAAAGTGTTGGTAAATTTTTCACTAAAGATGTAAAAGATAAAGTTGTTTTAGAAAAAATTGTCTTAAATAGCTACTCTAGGACTAATAATACCATGATATTGTAAACGTATTAATATGTAAAAAGGGCTTATTTAACTTTAAAGAAATAAGAACAAAATTTGAAAATGTAAATCTGATTTAGTTTTTAAAAGAACTATTTTGTTCATTATAATGAAAGTGTATGGAATAGTTTACCTGCTAGTAAAATGCATAATGTTAATTTACATTCATTTAAACTTTTGTCAGATAGAAATATCTACAATTATTTCAAATAATTATGGAATTTGTGAATAAAATTAATACAAAATGCAAATATTATGGCTGTCATCCAACTAATCAGACAGTCCTGCACCAGAATAATACCTATAAAAATACTGAAAGTCATATTATTCTTAACAGTAGTTTAGTGAATACATTCAAGGCTTCCAAGACAGATATATCATATGGTAATGACACAGACGGATATCAAACTTTTAGCTAGTGAAAACTACTAATTATAACAGATTAAGACAAAATTTCATTGTTTACTAGAATTTGTA
This sequence comes from Carcinoscorpius rotundicauda, assembly GCA_011833715.1. Taxonomy (NCBI): domain Eukaryota; kingdom Metazoa; phylum Arthropoda; class Merostomata; order Xiphosura; family Limulidae; genus Carcinoscorpius; species Carcinoscorpius rotundicauda. The sequence continues at coordinate 110,758,021 of CM022393.1, forward strand.
AGAAATTATGACAGTATAAAACAAAAAGGTTGAAAAATGTAAAATAAAATGTGAAGTATTGTTCTGTCCTTTTCAGTATTGACCACAAAATTAAGAAGTACTTCTCTCAAGAGTTCCTACTTCTAACCTTTTCATATATATATATTTCCTATGTTTTGTTTTACTGTTACCAATTTAAATAAAAGCCTGCTAATCATAAAGTAACGAATCACCAGTCCTGACATTAGCCTATTTGCACAATACCATAACAGAACAGCATTCACACCAAACAAACATAATTACCAGAAGTTTTCCAGAGTTTATCACAATTTCAGTTCCAAAAACATAATAGGAGAGTATTTATCAGCTTACAGTGTTTGTAAAAAGAGTGGTTTAATGTAATAATGATAGGACAAAACATTTGTGACATGGCTTTGTACAAAGTCCAAACCAACCCAATAAATCAGATTAGTATTTGGATGTTAGTTATCCTCTCAAGGTGATTGGAATTAAGTGATATAGGTGTACAAAATGTTCAAGCACTTACAAATATTTCTAATGATACATGTATGTGCATATTTATAAGTAAATACTTAATTGTTAGTTACTTGTATTAAACAAGATATAGAAAAGCGATAATCTATAGTACTTATCGTGTTATGAAATTGATTTTCATTCACAAGTCACACTTTCTAAGTCTTGCAATAATCTCTCAAGTGGAGGGAAAAGAGAAATTAATTTTTTTTGTATTTCAAAAATTCATTTTAGAAAAAAATATATCAAATTATTATTCTGATATACCTAAAATCACCACAATTTATCTGGCTTTCTAAGTTAAATATGGTTTGAAACAAATCTCATTTTATTTCAAAGTAATGACTAAGTCAAAAGACTTCAATTTGTATGGTGTACACCCTTTGGCCTACCAAAGATTAATGTTATGCTACATCATGTTGTATAGAAACTTGGTATGAATTAGGAGGAGTAACACAAGACATCTGAAACAATTTTTCACAAATATACATTGATAAGTGTATTCTACTTAGTTTAAATAAGTTGGCCACTTAGTCACAGTTATTCACTTGTCTTGTGACTCTTGTATATGCATCATCTTTCCAGTTACATAATCGTTTTCAGTGCTGTACTTAATATTTTCTGATAAAAAAATCAAATTTTATCAATGTGACCAACAAAAAAAAAAGAGTGCTAATAAAAGAAGTTGGCTGAAATTTTTTTAAAGATTGATCCAAAAAGGTTCAAATGTCGCTGACTGAGCTTTCTATCTAACAGTTGTTGCATTAGAAACATGGTTGTCAAAAGTAAAATGTGTCAGAACAAGATAGTCATGTTTAGTTCATTACTCCTTTAAGCATTTAGATATCCCTATACTTAAAGCTCTCATTGTGTGTTTTTGGTTTTTAAAAAATTACAGTACGACCTTTACATATATGTATGTCAATATGAATTATTACACAATTTGTAATCTTACTTTACTATTTCATGATGATTACAGTTTTGGTTAAATATCTTACATAAATCTGTAGTTATAAATTCTTTAAGATGCTAAGTACATTTCTTTATTTTGTACATGTATCAGTCTACAGTACAAGAATGACACCAACAAGCTACCATTTAACACTGTAATTTTCAACAAATCTTGCCAACTGTCATGATCTACGCTGCTGCCATCTAGAGTGCAAAAACACTTTTTTTCACTAATGTAATTAGTTTAAATTTTGTATATAAAGAAGAAAAGATCTACAATAATTTTCAATATCTTCAGCATGGTAAATATAAAATGTTTTTTCTCAGTTATTGTTTAAAAAATTATGTTAAAAGAAATTAAAAAAATGAAAACTCACTTCAACATTTAAATCTCCTTTAGGAAAGAAATATTTGTATGTCCTTTTCAGACAATCAAACCTAAGTAAACCGATATTAAGATCATGTTAAAAATCTTTCCCAGCATATTCAGTTTATCGAAATTAAATTTTATGTAGTTCATTCACAATCTTAAAATTAATTTTATATTTTAATTTGAAAATTCTTATTATACTGTACAACCAAATTGATAAAAATTCTTATGACCTACAGATATGCATTTCTAATATAAACATTTATTACTAATGAATTTTTGCCCCTCATTAAAATAAACTGGAAAAGGAAATTTTTATAACATTGACAAAACAAAAGTTTAGTTTATAAACTCATTCCACCAGAATAAAAGCATTTTTCAAATATCCTATGAGGGATAAAAAACATTTAAAATATAAACAAGATATTTTGGCATTACATATTATTAAAATATCATCATGATTAAAAAAAAAAAGACTACCCCCTGACATTTCAACAAAAATATTTATGTTTACTAAAGGATAGTTTGTTTTTTTATTTGAACATTCCATGCACCATGCAGAAAGTACTTTATTTAAAATAACTTTTATATCCAGTTTTTTGCCATGTTCAAATTACAAGGCAGATCCACTAGCACAACAAACCTGGCACTGAAACTGTTTACTACAGGAGCCCAAGCTATAATTCTGACTTCAGGAGGTAGCACTTTGTTAAGTATCTGTACATAATGGATCTCTTCACACTGACCATCTTCACAAGAAATATGAGAAGAAAAATGAAGTAAATATTAATTAATGTTTATTAATGTTAATTTAATACTCATTAAAATGAATTGCAAAATGATGTTAAAATGAAGTTATTACTATCATACATTTTTCGCTATTGTAGCTCTACCAATTTTATATTAAAACAAAAAATAACTGATTTGCATATCAAATTCTCTTGCATAAAGGTATGAAACTGGTAAGCTGCATTAACTCATGAAAAGTAAAATGTGCATGACTATCCTACTGATGTTTTATACTTTATATAGATAAATTAACTACAATAGTTACATGCAGATCTCTCATGCCACAAAGTCTTTCAACAGTTAGTCATGTGTTTTAGTACTTCAATGTAACAGATCAAAAACATGGATTCACTTGTTTAGTTCAAGTTTTACCTTACTATGTAAAGTTATATTCCAATTTGTTTAAAAAACAATGTTTTTACCTAAAGAGAAAATAAACAATTTTGGTAATTATTCACCTTTTTTATTTCCTTCAGCATAGTCATCTGGTGCAAATATGCCTTTACCTTCAAGACAATTGGACCTTAAATCGAGAGAGATCACCTAAAATGCATATACAGTTATTATGTCCTAAACAATACTTTCACACATATTACACACACACACACTGAAATATGTACAAATATAATTGTTGATTTTATTTTCAGTTTACTTGGATTTTCTAACTTTCTGAAAAATAGATATGCTACATCATTTTCTATTCATCCAAGTAATTTTGGTTCTGTTAAATGATTCGTAAAATTTAACAATATACTATACATATTTTAAATCTGTAGCCTACCTGACTAAATGCAGAAACTCCCTTATCTGTACGGCCACATCTATGATAATTTGAAGTTTCTCGAGACTCTATAAGCCTCGTTTTCATCAAAGCATTAAAAAGCTGTGTTTCAATTGTTCTATTTGTGTCTTCTTGTGCAGCAAAACCTTGGTATTCCCAGCCTAAGTATAACAATTTTAATGCAACATGTCTCTTTTTGTACCTTGAAAGGGCAAAATCAACATTTCAAAATTAGTTATCACTTACATAAGCTGCAAGTTTAAATTATTCTACAATTTTGTTGTTTTACTATTCCTAGTGCTGATATTTGTACCATAAAATTTCTAAACTGCAAATACAATATTACAGCATGCAAGATGAACTGCTATTTTTCATTTAAAAACATTACATTTTTACAATTAATGGCTCTAAGTTGAAGGTAAATATGCGAAGAAACTGGTACTATTCAATCTGAACTTTTACACAAGAAAAAACAATAGATCAAAAAGCTTTCAGAACCACTGAAATCACCTTTTCATCAGTTTGAAACCAATCCCAGTTGAATCTAGCCGTTTGCATCTGAACATGTATCAAACAAAATCTAAACTAGCTTATAGCAAATACACATCACATCATTTTGCAAGTCATTTCACAACTACCAATACTAATATATAAAGGAAACAAATTTTTCTGAAAACAAAATAATTTCATTAAAAGATTACAAAACTTATGATATTTATCTCTAATATTAAAGTTCTTTTACTGCTAAAAAGAATCTCCCCAGAAAATCTCAGACATCTTAATTAAATCACACATGTTTAAGAAAAAAAACTTAATTTGCCATCATTTTTTCTTATTATCTGATATAAGGCACCATTCTATTAGCCTGTCTCAATAATAGTTCACTATGTAAATATATTTTCCTGTAATAGGATGACAAAACCTTCACTGTTCTTTTGAGGCTCTACAGGTTCCTTGTATCAAAATTAAGGGCACACAGTCAAAATTTTGAGGCACATCCTTGAGACATGTGGATTTTCATGTTTAAAAGTATTACTTAGAATGAACTAATATGCAGTTGGTGGATTAGGATTACATTAGAATTGTTTTGCTATATATTTCCACATTAAATAAGTAATTGGTTAAATTCTACAACACCTTTTAAGTTTCAAGAAAATGTTTCTATTTTGTTTGTGGCACATTAGACATATGTAAATTACCTACACTCTCTACAGAAAGCCAAGGGTGGATGCAACATAAGCATATTGATACTAATATTATACATAATAATTTGATTATTGATATTAGTACAGTAATGTTACATACATTTTATTACACTTCAGTGAGTTCCAGTAAAAAATACCCTTAACCTTTACTTACTTTCTTTTATGTAATGAATTACAATCATGAAACAAAAAAAAAAAAGATATTTAAAAATATTCATGATCAATGTGGCTCATGGTTCAGTTGTTCACCATGGAGGTGAGGCTTGCCAATGAAATAGACAAATTATTAATCTCACTTTGAATATAGTAGAATTTCATGGAAGTAGCCTTATTGGTCAAAAGTGACATGAATCAATGAAAAGGTTAGGCCTTGCACCATCTTTTTGTAACTGAAACTTACATTTTGGTGATAAAAACAACAAATTCACAAATAAATCAGTTTAAGAAAAATTCTAAACAACAAAAAATATCTGCAATAAATGGCATTACATTCTATTTAAAGTTATTTTATCTAATATGGAAGCTCATTGTGTTCTGAGTACTAACATTATTTAATATTACATTCTTTAAGTGGAAAGTATGGAGAGGCTACAAACCTCTTGAAATCAAATGATTTTACTGGTTTATTATTCACAGTTTTGGACTCCTGCATCTTCTGCTTTCCAATAATATTTTTAAGTTGCTGCACATGAGCTTGTAATTGTATAACTCTAGAAATAAGTTCCTGAAAAGAAATTATTCAAAGGTTCAAAATTAACATTATAGAACAGAAAATTAATGTTACAGCATTAAAATCTAAAAAAAACAACAAAAACAAACAATTTTGTGGAAAAAGTAACAATTATATCATTTGTAACATACAGGATGGAGGTTATCTGCTTGAGTCCTGGAAACTGAATTGGTGGACCAGTGGAATTTAAAACACTAATCACCCTCCTATCATAACAGATTTCTCAAACATCCAGATACACAAAATTCATGACAGTAAAGAGGCACTGTATTCTCAGATAAAAGTTAAGTATTCTTACAAACTAGTTTAAGATATTATTAGAATAGGTATATAAACATGACAAAGCTTCTTATAATCCACATACAACTCTTTAATTTATGCAGTCTACTGACTAATTTAGAAATACAACAAATATCCATGGAATTGGTAGATTTTTTTGTGTTCATATTAATTCTAACGACAGGAATAAATGAGGCCATAAATTTAAAACTGGAAAAGGTTAGATTTATGTTCAACTCAGGCAGTTTAAGTTTCCAGTAAGGTAGTAAATCTGTGGAACAAACTGCCACCCAATAGCAGTAGAGGCTGCAATTTTACAAAATTATAAAGAGATTGATGAATATTTTGCAAAATGGGGCTGGATTTAATGATTAGTCTTCTGCTCTCTGAGGGAAGTTGTGAGTAAGAATATTCTAAATGAGCCATCACAAAACCCCTTGATGTTTCCTAGTTTATGTGGGGGATAAAAATAAAATTTGAATGAAAAATCAACAAATTTAGTAAAAAAAATATACACAAGAACTTCACTCCAAAATTTTTTTCAACCTTGAAAAGATCCAGAGATGCCAACTGTTTCAAATGACTGAGCGTAATGATTGTAGACAGAGCCCTTTATCATTTGCGGCTACTTGACCTGACCAATGTCTTTAAGCTGTTTATTATTATATTATTATTATAACTATTATTATTTATTACTGATATAGACTGCTCATTTATGACTGTGTTTAATATATTTAATAAATAAATTTTAAAAAATTCTTTTTTATATTCTGAATTCTTAATCATAAATGTCATTATCTGCATCATTTTTGTTTTTGCCTCAGCCTTTTGTTGGTGAGATGCTAATTTTGTATGTCTGGAACAATCATTTATCCTGCCATGCAGCACAGAAAAATCAATGTGACAAACTGTACAAAATGCATGACTGTCACTAAATTTTGAAGCAATGACCAAATATTTTGCACTATACTCTTTCCTAAATTTTTGATCCACAGTTTTAGACATTTTAGATTTGCCAGAAACAAGATAATCTGGTGAACGAGGCCTCTTTGTTCCATATGTGAACAATCACATTGGTGTTTCTATACCGCTTAAAAAATGAGAAATACCCATCTAAGCAAGTGCTGATTGGCTGACAAGCACTGATGACGTAACAATGGATTCCCACCACGTACCCAGTATGGAGAAGCACCGCACTCAAACTACTGGTAGATGTCTGAGATACAAATATATTTTAATATTTCAAGAACAAACATGACTATCCCAAGTAGCCATTTGGACTATATCTTTTATTTATTATCAAAATTTATTTGTATTTCATTAGAAATTTTCTTTTCACCCCTTTCAAGTGCTGGGGGAACAATTTATCGCTTTATTGTTTTAGCCAATATAATATATAATAATTTGGGAGTTGCAACAAGTCGTAATATTTGTCGGTATGAGTGTATAGTCGTAATTTATACACCAAAATCATAATGATTATGCTCAAATAGTAATGGTTGGCATCTCTGCATTTTTATTGTTTGAAAGCCTTAATTTGCCAAGACAAACAAATTATGACAATTTAAAAATATTTCATTCTAAAAGTGTGCAAGAAGATTACTACTAATATTTTGTTGGATATATATTAGTCAACATGGTTGTGTTAGGGTAAATTCTGGCCTTTGTTTTTTAACATTTTATTATAAGGTACAACTGGATTTTCAAAAACTAACAAGGTACCATATTCTACTAGAGGAAAGAATGAGTAGAAGACAATGGGGAGTACAGAAGAATGCCACACCAGAAAAAGGGCAATGAATGGCTCTAAAACCCTATTTTGAAATGCATACCACTTTAAATTTATTCAATCAAAGGAACAGCAGAAATAAACAGCAATCCCCCTCTGCTTTACTCACAATAGTCCATGAGAAAAAAAAACATAACAGAAAAAGATACCAAAATGAAAGATGAAAGTCACATTGGAGAAGGCAGGAATCAACTCAGATGGGGTATGTAGAAAACTTCTACGAGAACTAGATATCATATGGGAGAAAGGATGTACTTCTATAATGTGATTAACCCATAAAAGCAGCTACCTCCAGAAGCAATTAAGTGTGGTCAGAAGACATCAAATTAGAGCTAGGCCCCCATAGGACCCCACCGTATAGTCAAACATACTACTTTAATTAAAGTTAGTAGCACACTAGCATGAGCAAAGTAAGCATATGAAAAAAAAGAATAAATAATAACAGAGTCTGAAATACTGGAGAAATAAAATTAGCACAAACTGAAAGCAAGCAAACAACACAATGTTCAACTCACATTGTGACAACTGAGAAAGTTAGATTCACATTAAGTGGTACAGTGGGAGCCAGCCACTCTAGAAAACTGTGTCATGCTCTATGGATGCTGAACAAGTACCTCGAATTTATAAGGTATACAGGTTAGTGTGTCAAACAAGAAAATTTATTCTCAACACATTATAGAGCAATGGAAGACTGAGAAGTCTATTGTGTGAAAAGAGATGTACCAGAATTTCATTTTATAGGGTAGTGATTAGTCCTCATTTCAAAAATTGTACCAAGTCTTGATTTCTCTACTTCAAAAAAGGACAGTGATTGGTTAGATAGGGTTTTTCTTGTTTGGTGTTTTTTGGTGCAAAGCAACTAGGCTATCTGTGCCAAACATCCAGTAAAAAGTTAAAATTATTAAAATTCATAAAAGTAAATTAAGGTAAAACAAGTCAAATTTTAATTTCTCAATCAAAAATATAAACAGCATTAAATACAATTTTTACATCTAATCTACAGCAGTAGGAGAAAAACTACAATAATACAAGTTGTAAAGAACTTTGTGTTGCATAACTGTAATTATAATAACTCGGCAGGAAGACGAACAGGTAAATTAAATAATCACTGTTTGTCACCTGAAGTTGGCTTTTCCAGTCCTGGTTTCAAGTTATTTGACATTATAGCCATTTTCAGAAAGTAAAATAATAAAAGTTTTAAAAGACTTGTAGCAAAATTTTAATTATTATAACTCACCAAGATGACTAATGGGTAGTTCAAACACCAGCATTAGTCACCTGAAGTTGACCTTTCTAGTCCTGGTATCGAGTTATTTGTCATTATGGCCAGTTTCTGATTTCAAATCAAACTAGATAGACTTTGATTCTTAAAAGGGGTATCACATTAACAAAAAGGTCTAGTGTATAAATTGAAAACTTAGATATCATAAAAAGGATTAATGGTCTTTAAAAAACTGAAAACATTTCTGAGGTGAACAGCGTCACCATCTAAAGTTACAGATAAACCTTGAGACAAAACATATAAAATAGTGCCATCATTGAGAATCGTAATGGCAACAAGACAGTAAAATGTGATCTATTATGGCCTGAGTGTTACACAGACAACACATTGGTGTTTCAGTCCCAGATAAAAGAAAATGATGAGTTAAAATACTGTGACCAATGCACAGTTAGAACAAATTCCTCTTTCCAATCCTCACAGAAACAAGACAGCCAAAGTCCAAGATAGGGTTTTATTTATAAAAACTTGCTTTCATATTGATCACTCCAAGTCGACTGCAAACTGGCAAGAAGCCGAGCCTTGAATATAGTACTACAGTCCATGTATGGAACAGGCACAGCAGTAATTGTGCCATAGCAAATAGACAGAGATGCAGTGTCAGCAAGCTCATTCCTATGAATACCAACATGGCCTGGTATCCAGAAAAACTAGATAGAAGTAGATATTAAAAAGAAATGGGCCAGTCAGTTTTCAATATTGGCAACTACAGTGTGGTGAACCAATACGAAACAATTCCAGGGCCAGAAGAGAACTAAGCAAGTCAGTATAAATAGTACAATTTGAATACTGCTTAGCTTCTATGTGATCCACGGCAATATAAATGGCATACAGTTCAGCAGTGAACACAGAAGCTGTAGAGGGAATTCAGCACAACAAACCATGGCAGATCCTACAGAGTCACCTAATTTCAAACCATCTGTATAAATAGAAATGGTAGGATGGCACAAAAGATGTTCAGCAAATAGCAGACAGTATTTTCAATTGGGAGTGTCTGCTTTTCTCAGATGACTTAAAGACAGGTCACATTTGGGGACTGTAAGAAGCCATGGTGGAATGGGTTAACCAGTGGATACAGCAATGTTATCCAAGGACAGACCCAATTTACCCAATTGCACCTGGATATGAAGGCCAAAAGGAACAATGGCAGATCTATTCTGATAAAGCATGGCCCACTGAGGAAGGAAAACAACACCAGGAGGGATGTTCTGATAAGGAACAAAGTTTCAGAGGTATAAAGAAGGTTCACGAGATTCTGTGTATAAGCTCTGAACTGGAGAAGTGCAGAAATCATTGGTGCAGACCCAAAGTCCCTAATGATGAACAGGATCCAGCAACTTTAAGGCTAAGATCCTGGCAGAGTTGTAGACCAGTAATCCATTGTCTAGTTTCAATTAAATAAGAGCTTGATATATCTTTAGAACAAAACATCAATCTGCTCCCCAAGTGGTGGAAAAGAAGACATGGAGGATGTTCGGTGCTCTTGTACCTTTAACCCAATACTGCTTGATGTGTGGTACAAAGGTCAGCTTACAGTCAAAGATAATCCCCAAGAACTTTGTCTCAGGGACCACAAGTAGCACAACTTCATCAATATGGAGTTCAGGATCAGGATAAATACCCGTGTTGGTGGCAAAAATGCATGTAAATTGTTTAAAAGAGAGAGAGAAGTTAAAACCATTTGCTGTTGTCCACTTCAGTAAATGGTTGAGGGCAGTCTGTAGCTGCCACTCAATATACTTCATGTTCAATGACTAACATGAGATATGAAAGTCATCAACATAGAGCCCATTTGCAACAGTAAGAGGGACTTGGTCAGTGATGGAATTAATCTCTATACTGAAAAGTGTGACACTCAAAACACAGCCTTGAGGGACTCCAAGTTCGTGTAGAAAAGAACAGGAAAGTGTCAAACCTACACAAACTTGAAATCACCTGTCCATTAAATTATTTTTTTAATAAAAACGAGCAAATGACAAAGTAACCCACATAAATGGAGGTCTTGCAAAATGCCATACCTCCATGTAGTATCATAAGCCTTCTCAATGTCAAAGAATACTGATACAAGATGTTGTTTGAGAAAGGCTTCTCTGATTGACGTTTCAAGTTGAATCAGGTGCTTCATGGTGAAGTGCTGTCGTAGGAGCCCACACTAGGTGGGCCAGAGGAAGTTGTTTGATTCAGGGAACCAAACAAGATGTGCATTAACCATCCTCTCTAAGGCCTTATAGTGATAGCTTGTCAAAGCAACTGGACAATAGTTTCAAGGAATCTTGGGATCCTTCCCAGGCTTAGAGAAAGGCAGGACAACAGACTGGTGCCAAGCATTAGGAAAAACATTCTCCTGCCAGATCTGCTTAAAAACAATCAGAAAGAAAAGCAAAAGATAGATGGCACAGCATTTCATAGTGTACATCATCAGGTCCAACTGATGTACTGCCAAACCAATGAATAGCCAGTTTGAGTTTCACCAGCATAAAGGGACGATTATAGTAATAGAAAAAATCAGCTTAAAAGAAAAGAGATGATTGCTCTGCCCAAATCTTTATGACCAAGAAGGTAGAAGAAAAGACAGAATTGTTAGATACCCGGCAAAAACTTTCCTCTAGAGTACTGGCAATGCTACTTTCTGGCCATCAGAGAGCAAAATCGAGAGGGGGACAGACTTATATTGGCTTCCAAACTTTTGATTCTTCTCCCACATGCCTTTAAAACTGGTGGTAGAAGATATGCTGGTTTTAAACTTAATCCAAGATTCCTTCTGGCTTTGATGTGTACCCATCAAGCATGTGCATGAACCTGCTGGAAAATGATATGGTTCAAGAAAGTGGAATACCTAAGAAAAGTATCCCAGGCCTGTTTTTGAGCCTTTTGTGCCATGTGGTAGGCAGGTTTCCACCACTGACAAGAATATCATGGAAAACGTGTTGTGAGTTTAGGAATACACTGAGTAGCTGTCTGCATAATACAGTTAGTTACTGTATTAACTTCCATTGATGGCTTACAGACAATGGCAGGATCACGTTTTGAGAGAGCAGTGAAAGAGGACCAATTTGCTTGATCCAGCTTCCATTGGGGCATGCAGGTCAGGTGGCATCAATCATGGCCAGTCTCTTTCAAAATTATAGAAAAATGACTACTGCCTCATGAGTTATTGTCAACCCTCCATGAAAAATGGGAGAATAGTGAAGGGGAGAAAACTGAGAGTTCAACAGCAGTAAATGACTGACTATGTGTGTGAAAATAAGTAGAAGAACCAGTATTGAAAAGAGAAAGGTTGTGATCATAGAGCATACACCTCAACAGTTCCATTGAATCAAGGATGTCATTTTTATTTATGTGTAGGCAAATTGGGTAGAGAACCTTTACTGTCTTTATTCAAGGGAGGTCTATCGACCTCCATAGATCCTGCCCTGGATTGATTAGGCAGATCTTTGCTGTTGAAACAGGATTATAGTGACTGAGGATGTGAACAAATGATAATTTTTTATCTTGGGGTGGGAGAAGATGTAACCAATGAAGTGCCTGTACTCTGATCCAAAGAAAGTGTATTTTGAGATTTGTTAAGGACAGAGATGGATGTTGAAGTTGATTCATCAACTTTTTTAACGGTAGAGGTCAAAAGACTTTTCATTTAATTTGGGTAAGATTATTTTGCAGGCACAGAGATCCATCTACACTCCCATTGTAGTAGTGGAACAAAGTGCAGTAGTATACATCCAACTGTTTAGAATCATTTTCAAATGCTGCACCTCTTTTTCTTCCAATCATTTAGGGCAAGAATGAAAGAAGGACGGGTGAAAGTCCTTAGAATTGATGCAATGAGGGTAGATGGGGTTTAAAGGAAGGCTGTAGAATAATGTTTTAGATGGAAAGGTTTCATTACAAAAATAAGTAAAGATCTCTGAAATTATTTTCTCATGAAAATTAGAGGGGAACTGAAAATTGTTAATGGGTTTATATTGATAATGCATTATCTATTATAAGCACAATGCAGTCCTCTTCAGTATTTAATATTACTTTTACAACATGTTGGTGTTTGGAATGGATGTTGTACATTTAAGAGAATTTAAACGAAGGCTTAATAAATATTTGAATGATGTGGGCTGGATGAATTTGCATATTGTTAAAGCTTAGTTTATTGCAAGGAACAGTCTCAATGCCTCTTTTTCTTCTTAAGTATGTTATTACAAGTGAAATTTTCTGAGAAATACAAAAAACTTGAAAAGAAACTAACAATTTATAACTTTGTGCAATATCTTTACATAGCACAAAAAACTGGGAAAGAAACATTTTATTTTACATTTACTAAATCTTAAAATACTTATTTTTTATTACACAAATAGTCTGCCAATAATGGGAGAGGGAGTATATTATTGTAAATAATCAACCCAAAAATTTCAGACTCCATTTTCAAAACTAAAATTTACCTCTTTTGATAAAAGTTCCAGGTCATCATCATGATAAAACTTTTGTTTCTTCTTCTTCATAGTAAGTTTTCCTGATAAAACCTGTGGTTTCTCATCAATTTTTGAACAGGAATCTAAGGTGTCTGTAGCAACTAACTTTGTGTCCATCTTAAAAATAAAACCATAAAACTTTATGCACAACTTGCATTGGAAACTACATTACATTTTATAATTAAGATTTATTCTATGTCAGTAAATATGAATTGAATCAATTTAGCTAAAACCCTAACTTTCTTTCTTTATGGTTCATAAAAAACTACATTTTTCATCTTTATTCATTAAAGAAACATGAGAAATGAAAAGAGAGAATGATTTGAGGCAACTACAGGGTGGTCGCTAGAAAAGCGGAAAATTTGTCAAACAGCTATTTATTTTTACAAAGAATAACTTTTACAAAGTTTTTTAAAGGCACATGTTATATTACACTCATAGATGCTCAAAATTATTAAAACCATGCATTTTATTCATGATGTAAAGAAATCAAAATAGAAATGAGTAAGCCTGTATATTATGTTCCTAAATACAACTGTTTTCAGAAAAATCTTGTTCTGAGTATTTTCTTTACAACACATTGTTTTTAAGGTGTTTTCTGAATCCTACTTCTTAAAACAAAACACGTGCAATTTACCTTTGTGCACTACAATTTATTTTTCTAAAGCAACTAAAAAAAATAAACTTTCACAAAAAAAAACACAAAAGTTGTTTTTTTTGGTACTTTTAATGTTAATTTCTAGTTGTATGTAAATACCAATATTACAACTAGCTCCTTCTTTTTTCTAGATCACTTGTGTCAAGACTAATGACAAAAAAAGTTTAAAATCTGTTAACAGGAATGTCTGAAAATTACCATGAATTTCTTAGAAACATTGTTATGAATAGGAAAAATAATTATACTGGTAACCTTGCCAAGTTGTTTTTATAGCACTAATGCATTATATCACATGATTTTTATTTTGAATAAATTTTGAAACCGTAAAAGAAGTATATCAACAGGTTTTTAAAATATAGCTGTAGTTAAAAAAGACAATTCTTAACAGACCAAGAATCACAAACATCTACAATAATTGTGATCTTAGTGATAAGATTACATGTAACTGGTACTTGCTAGACTACAACACAACACTCATTGATTGTTCTTCTTAAAGCCTACTTTGGCTTTATAATTTTTTGTTTGTGTGTATTCTGCTTGCTACTAACAGATGTCATTAATTTTAAAACATTCTCATGGGTATGTTTCTCTTGAAAGAATTAAAAAGAAATTCAGCAATAAAACTGAAAAGAGGAAAATACTGAAAAGAATAAACTAACATAATGACATTAAAAGGAATCTTAATTTTTACATCATTTGGAAACCTTATGACTAACTGTTCTGCAAATCAAATTATAATGCACACCTATAACTACATTTGTAATATTTGATACAAAAATCATTCTAATGGAAGTTCATTCCAGATTTACTCTGTATAAAAATCTAAACAAATGTATTGATAACTAGGGTCATATGAGTTAGTTGGAACTTTTAAATGATTAATTTGTATATTATGATTATTTCTCAGGTAATACTTTGGTCCTGCACCAAAAATAATCTCTACTGGTTACCTGCTACTACACAGGAGCATAGAATGGCAAGAATAATTTAAGGTGGTGAAAAACTACTCTTGGCACTAAAATATTAAGCATTCAGTAATTAGTCCAGAAATCATCAAATGCTGGTTATGATTAACTTTTGAATTATAAGTTTGTAGATTATAATTATTTCTAAGACAAACATGCAGTTATATCACATTTTATTAGCTGATCAAATAAGAAATGGTTCCACTAATTACTGAAAAGTATCTCAAATAATTGCAAATACATGTACATGCAATAAGGTTCAATATTCTCGGTTACAATTGCTTTGGAATTAATTTGGAAAAAAACCATCACAACAGATCATCACAATGAAGACTAAGCCATTTCATCAAAGCACCACAGTATGATCACTATGAATTTACTACAATGACGAGCCTATTTTGTTGGTTATTTCAATAATTGCCAACATACACAAACATGTTTTGGTAAAAAATTTAAATAACAAAAAGTATGTGCATCATTCCTCTGCAATTTACAAATTGCTGTATTTGACAGAGTCTGTATATTCAAACAGCAATAATTCAGAACATAAAATGATTTCATCTCATTAGTAAATACCTTCACAATAATGTCTTGAAATGTTACTCAATATTTTTTACCATGTTTATCATAATGTTTGAAGTACCAATACTGTAAACAGAAAAGATAGCACCAAATGTTCCTGTTAGAACAAGTGAAAAAGTTTTCATGCAACACAAGACTCAACTACTTTGTGGTAATTAAAAGAATTCATTAGGGGCCTCCATTTTAATAACGTTAGATGTCTATTGATATTAAAGACTTCTAATAATAACAAAGTACAAAATGGGCTTTACTTACTTCTTGTCAAGAGAAAAATGCAGCAGTAACAGAGATACTGGAAAGAGAAAAAATAACAAATAACATTTTAGAACAACATGTGACCTACTAGTCAATCTCAGCTATTCCACTCTCTAAAATAGCTTTAAAATACTAAAAAAGTCAGCCCTTATAATTCATATACCTATCACGCTTTTTCTAAACTCATTTACATTTCCTACCTCTACAATGTATAAAGGAAACCAATTTTAAAGGCCAACCATCCTATAAAAAAAATAAAATCATCTTAACTGAAAATAACTCCTACCTTGCCAAAATTTGTGTCCCTTAATTCTATTATTCTCAATGTTAAATGTGAAAAAAAAGATAATGTATCAACATCATCAAAACTCTTTACAATCTTAAATACCTCAGTCAGATCCCTTGAACTCTTCTTTTATCAAAAGAAAACAATTTGAGAGATTTCAGCCTCTCCTTATAAGAAAATCCCTCCATCCCAGACATCATTCTAGTATCCCTTCTCTCAATCCTTTCCAATAACTTGAGGTATTTCTTAAAGTAATAAGCCCACAACTAAACACACTATTCCAAATGTGACCTAACCAGTGGCTTGTACAATAAAATTGCCTCTTTATTCTTGTATTCAATATTTTTGTACATACAACCTAAACTCCCATTTGACTTACCATAAGCAACAGTAAACTGCTTGGATGGCTTTAAGACTAGTCTACTATTACACCAAAATCCCTTTTCTTTGTGACATTGTTAGAGTTATTCCCATTCAATTTATACATATAATTCAAATTATGATAACCCACATATATTATCTTGCATTTATTATAATTAAAATACATCTGCCATTTAGTTGCCCAACTCAATAAATGACCTAAATATTTTTTTGTAAATTAGTAGCATCTTTTCACAGCCAGCAACAGTCAATACATTAACATCTGCAAATTTAATTTATTGACTATTTCTTCATCTATGTCATTGACATAAATTGAAAAGGGCAAAAGTCCCAAGACCAAGCTTTGAGGTACCTCACTTATAACATTGATCCAGTTTGGCTAAATGTCATCATAAAAACTGTCTGCTTACTTCCATCTTGCCTCTCTTCTATTCAGTTTGCTAACTTATCCCCCCATACCTATGGATAATTTCTTTTTCTACAAGCTTTTAATGTGGTACCTTATCAAATGCTTTTTAAAAATCCAGATATACCAAATCTACATCCTTACTCTCATATACATAATCAATAACATTTTTAAACAATATCAAAAAGTTTTTACTTATTGAAACCACACTATGTAATAAAATTCTAAACTTTATTAAATGACTTTGAAAAGTGCCTTTTAACAGGTTTTCCAAAATGTTTCCTATAACTGATGTAAAATTAATGGATAATTAGTTCCTGGGTCAAATTTTATCACTTCCCATAAAAAAGAGAAGTTACATAAACTAACTTTCAATCTTCTGGTACCTTCCCACCATTCAAGCACTGACAAAAAAAATAGTCGTGTGTGACTCATATATTCAATCTTTAACCTCCTTCTAAATCCTTGGGGAAACAGAATCTGGCCCAGGAGCCTTATCAGTTTCTTAAACTTGCCAATTTTTTTCTTAACAAGCTCAGAATTAATGCAATCATGTTGTCCTTGTCTACATTTATCAACTGTTCAATATATAGAACACTGCAAAACATGAAGAAAAAAAAGTAATATTTAATAACCCAGCCATCTTATGATCATCAAATACTAGCCTTCCACTGAAGTCACCACCCATTCAACCAAACCATTGAAAAATAAATAAATGCAAGTGTTTCTATCCAGTAACATATTTTGTTTGTTTCTTTTTTAATTTTGTGGAAAGCTACACAAGGGATATCTGCACTAGCCATCCCTAATTTAGCAGTGTAAGACTAAAGGGAAGGCAGCAAGTCATCATTACCTACTGCAAACTCTTGAGCTACTATTATACCAATGAAAAGAGGTATTGCCCATCACATTATAATGCCCCCACAGCTTAAAGGGCAAATATGTTTTATGTGACAGGGATTCAGACCTGTGACCCTAGTTATATACATATATATATATATATATATATATAACAAATGTTTTTAAATAAAAATTAAAGATAAGAAAAGTTCCTGTCAACACCAGGTGCATCTAACACAATTAGAAATCTTTTTCTCCCTCATGAGAAAAAACTGCTTAAAACTTCAGCAAGTTCCTTTTCTTTATAACAAGAATCCAACTGGAATACCTTGTAAAGGTTCTATAGAAATAAATAATAAATTTCTTGACCTTTATTTCAGCAAACTTCAGTGCCTCTAGTTTCTAGCAAAAAATATACTCTTAAAAGCTAAAGTGTTTAAATAAACAATAAGCCTATTATTCTATTTAGAAATTAGTGGGAAAAAAAATCTTAAAAGAAAAATATCCCTTTTCAGATTGTTTAAACAAAGCCTGGCATAGCCAAGTATATAAGGTACTCAACTTGTAATCTGTAGTTGCGGGTTTGAGCCCCTGACCTACCAAACATGTGTGGGTGTTATAATATCATTAAAAAACATGTTAATTCCAATACTTGACACATGATAGGCATAACAATGTTTTATGACTTATTCCTGGGGAGTGTTCAAACCAAAAATATTTTATCTTTAATATTCTGACAAATAACTATACCTCATAATACAACCAATTTCATGGATATTACTTTTTGGACAGTTTATAACTAACAATTATAAAATGATACTAAGTCTATTTTGAAAAAAATATTTTAAAGAACTACAATATGAAACCTACTGTATCTACAGAAAATAAACATGATATAAACATCTAATTTACAATCAAAATATTAAAACTATTATTATAAACAGAACAAGAGAGTGACATGTATAGTTTAATTTCAAAAATTTGTCCAACAAGAATGCTACAATTCCTTGCATAACTTTAGTACACATATTCATACACAAATGTAGCTTAATTGTTATACCCCAATGAATTATGCATATATATTTCTCTACAAGTGAGTTTTCTCATCATCACTGAGTATTATACCCATTGCTTGTAAAAGCTTGAAATATACCATTTAATAATTCCAATATATTAACAAATTATATGTATAATAAAACAGTAGTATTAAATTCATTATTCATAACACATTTAAATGAAATATAATGTCAAACTTCCTACAACTGTAAAAGCAAAAACAGAGTGAATGTGACATTCAAAGTTAGTAGAAGTTACAAAATAAATACTAAAATATACAATAAACCAACACTATGAGAGGTATTCTACACACTGTCACACACCTAGTAACCTGGATGAACTATACATCTTTAATTACAATAGAGTTTAACATAAAAAACACATCCATTGTAATTTATCAAACCAGTATTCATTTACTTTTCGACGACTCATTTTAAATTAAAACAGGTACACGTGGTGGGTCTTTCCGTTGTGATACTCCTTCATTAGAACATGCTTGATTGTTTTTAACTGTACTTTTATCAAAAATGTTCAATATTTTAGGCTCGTAGAGAAATATTACAATCTGCTTGTATTGCACTATCGGTGTTCATTCTGATCTAAGAATGAGAGTTAGCAACATTTAGTAAAAAACGCAACTTCAATTTAAATTAATCTTTATAATATAAAACAATCAAATGTTCAGAAACTCAAAAACAGCAGTCAAATAAAATGATAAGAATTATTATCTACCTTTCAGCTACATATACAAGTTTAAGTTGCTAAAATTTAAAATACTACATGCGAAACACACAATAAGCAACAGAGATTGATCAACCCTCATTGGCAGTTCAATTACAAACGGGGTCATTTGTAAATTACTGAAATTATACCAGTCTATGCATCAAACGGTTGTTTTATTTTCATAATATTTTAACGATTTAATTGAAATCTCTGAAAGAAAAGGTTTAAATATCTATTGTTATTTTTAAGTGTCTAGTCATGTTGCTGTATTTCACGGCAAAACAAGTAAACTTGTCTATCTGACGCTATCTTAAATTTTGATCTGTTAAACAGAAGAAAAGCAGCCAGTTGTTGTTTGTTTGTTGTTTTTAAGCGCAAAGCTGCACGATAAGGTATCTGTGCTCTGCCCACCACGGGTATCAAAACCCAGTTTCTACCAGTATAAGTTCTCAGACGTACTACTATCCCATTGGTGAGCAAAGCGACTTAATATAAGCGCCATACTTCCCACTATTCACGCTAAGTTACTGACTGTTGTTTTGACATAATACTCACAAATTAAAATACAGGTAATATTTTATGGTCAGTGATGTCGAGAAACCCACTTGTTGAGAATTTTATATGCAAAAACGGCTCGTTTTAATATTCTATTTAAAATATTTTCTGAACCCAAACGAGCCGTTTTTGCATATAAAGTATTTTATGGTATTGTACCGATTCGAAATCGGCTCGTCAGCTACGAAATGCAGAGTTTTACCTATAAAGTAGTCGATTCTGATTAGAATATGGTAAAAGAAATAACCTTATTATTATCAGAATACTTTAATTTCAGAGATTGTTTGCTATTGTAGTATTCTTCTGTTTACAGATTGCTCAGAGTTATTATTAATATTCATTTCTGTTCAGAGCAAGCTATCCACCTAGAGCAAAACTAAAAGTGAACCTGATAATGTGTACATTAAATATACATTGCTTACATTCTTACTGATAAAGATTAAAATATTCTGCTTCATCATTTGCTTAACTGGGGGTTTGAAGGATACCAAGTTTCGTAGTATATGTCTGACAATCTAGTTGAACTCTGACATTTTTTATGTAAAAATCTAATCATTGACGGTGTATAATAATGTTTGCTTTAACGAAGACATGCTAATACAATAACTGAAACAAAACAGGAGTAAATAGATCTACAGAGCATGAAATGACCTGGCGAAAGAGTGAAGAAAGGAACTGAAACCTTTGTGAGCTTTTTTGCACCAGCCGTAGGCCCAACATGGCCAGGTGTTTAGGGCGCTTGCAATCTGAGAGTGACAGGCTTGAATCCCCATCACACCAATCATTCTCATATTATCAGTCGTGGGGCATTATAATGTTAGGTTCAATTCTACTATTCATTGGTAAAAGAGTAGCTCAAGAATTGGCAGTGAATAATGATGACTCTCTGCCTTCCCTTTAGTTTTGTACTACGAAATTAGGGATAGCTAGCGCAGATAGCCATCGTGTAGTTTTCTGTGAAATTCAAAACTAACCAAACCAAATCCACAAGTTTAATGTATGTTCCTTCTAAAGAAAGCTACAACATTAAGTTACAAAATACAAATAAATGTAAATGAAAAACGAAAAACAACATAAAGTTAAACAAAGGTTGGACAAAATCTAAGTTTAAGCAAAATAATCTGAATAAAGAAAAATTTCAATCTTGACAGAAATATCAGATCTCCTAAAAGTTTTAAGGATATCTGCTAAAGAAAGGAAAACCTAGATTTTAATACTCAAATATAATAAATTCACACAAAATCAGACGCTGCACACATTACTCCTCAAATATGTGAATTTCATCCACTAGAACTCGAGTTCAAAAGCATGGAACCTCAAGGTATCATTACCCGATTTACCAACAGAAAAGACATGCTTTTATTTTAGGGCATTGAAAACTATCTTTCCTCCAAGAAAACGTGGTTAACTGCCAGTTGATAAATTAGATTTCAGGCAAGAATAGAATTAGCAAAAGTCTGATTTGTTTAAAGAAAATGTAGAAATTTCGAAAAACTGCATATTAAAGAAGGGAACAGAAAACACAAAATGCAGATTAGAGACATCAAAAGTGTTTATTTGTATTGTACTCGTTAAAGGGATCAAAATGGAATTTTAACGTCATCAACTCCTCAGGCATTCGCTGAACAGCAGAGAGGTTTCATTTTGTAGAAATTGATATAACTGATTTGCTTTTATCATGGAGGGTTGAAGAATTTCTTGAAGTTTTGTGAAATTGGATTATAACTCCCTGTTTGAAATTCTAATTAAGAAGTCGGCATACAGGATCACGTGTTAAAGTTTTAATGGTTTTCAAACGAGATAAAAACAATAAACAAAAATAGTAAACAACTGAAAAACACTCGAGTTCTGGGTCTGTATTTGAAAGCTTATACTAGGTAAATTACCATTTCAGACCATATTCTGATTGTTAAGGAAATATAATGAACATTTACTTGTGTAAAAACACTTTAGCCTTTGTGATAACAGATTATTACTGATGATGTGTTTTTTATTCAGACAAATTAGAGTGGCCTCTTTTTTAAAATGCTAGCTTCCAGAAACAACAAAATATTTTGTGGCAAGAATATTAATAATTTTGAATGTTTTATCATTGTGATCAAGATAAGCAGGCAAAAAGAATGTACTCCTACCAAGTTAAAAAAATCTCACTGAAATGAATAATTGAAGGAATTAGACTTTTAACAAATGTAAAGAAAAGACCTTAATTATAAAATACCCTCCAGTAGAATATCAGTAAGTTTAGAAACAAACAACGCTAAAATTTAGTGTTCGATTCATTTTGGTGCACAAAGCAGATATCTTAATGAGGTTTGTTTTAAAACAAACAACAACTAATAAAATAATTTGTTTAGTTTGTTTGTTTACTTGAATGGCAACTTTTGCCAGTAGTTCTCAAACGTTCTCGTCTGGTGACTACCTACTAATCTTAATCCATCCACTTTTACTGCTTACAGTAAACATTTTTCATAACTCACGATGAGAAAGACACTGTTTTTGATGTGATTTGCATTTTGCACTTGCAGACGATCTGGAAGAACCTCGTGGAACACTTCTGGATTGAAAACATTTTGAGAACCACTACCTATGCACATTGAGCGTGAATTGCAGACCAGAAGAAGGATAATTAGTTGGCAGCACCCTCCGTCCATAAAGACTAGCCTTTACCAAGGGCAGGTTAGACTGATGTAACATTCAATGAAAATGGATGAAAAATAACAGTCAGGACTAAATTTCAAACACTTTAGGTGTATGTACGCCCATGCATACTTTAGAAAAATCAAATAAATGTATAATTCCTGAAAATTACGCGTAAAAGCTATTTGAATTTAAGAATTGTAACAAATTTGTAATAATTTTTTTTCAATGTTTTTCTTGAATAAATTATTTATAGATTTGGTAGATGGGTTCTACATAAAATGGCTATAACCATTCAGTTTAGTGTAGGGTGGTATTATCCTGCCAGCGTAGATAATGTAATACCGTCTAATCTGCGACTAACCATTCAATGGGATAAAACGTCAAAATGTGCCTCATTCCTTCGATTTGGAGCTCTCATCCTACCCTCGCATGGATGTTAGTACCCAGTGGGCTTGTTTGTTTTAGATTTGGAATAAACCAATCAGCATTAGTCCTCATACAGATTTACAGATTTTGGGTTGTCTATCTTCCCCCATCAATTTCTCATTGTCTCTTGTGGTTCACAACAGAGATAGGTGGAATTGTGTTGGTTATATTCTCGACTCTCCCTCGTTCTTTTATTACGTGGATGGTATTGCCTTTTGGGAGTTGATTGCATGCAATAACTTCCTTTGGATACAAGATGCCAAATTCCTAGATTGATAGCTCAGAGCTACTTCTGTGTCATACCTAAGAATCAGAGTGGTTCTCAATCTTCTGGCTCTTGGGTCTGAAGAGATTAGTGTGTGTGATCCTTATCCTACCCTCGCTATATCCTGTGAGGAGGTTTAGAATATAGTTGACTTTCCAAGTAAGGTCTGCAATATTCTAGCCACTCTACACCATAGGATGCATCCTCGTTTACACACTTATCTTACTGTGGTTCTGAGTTACTATATCTTTTTCTGGTTAGGATCACTTTCCTACTGTATTCTCTTCTACTCAGATGTATTCTTTTTCTGCCTTGATTTTTACATATTACACAAATGAGTAAAGAGTATACCTGGATCATGAGTGATGTGTTTCCCCACTTTGTATTTTCGGATCTTACTCTCTCATCTATGAAGATATCCTTTGGATGCTTCCAGGGATACACTTGTTCTTATCTTGCACTTGTCCCTACTCCTAATCAGTGTGGGATCCTAGCTAATCTTATGAGAGAAGGGAGCAACTGTATTGGAAGTTATAATTTTCCTATACTTGAAGTGTATTTTCAATAGGTACTTCCCTCCCACTCATTTCCAGTATTTCCGTTATCTGCCAAACTTGGAAGAGATAGTTCGGTAGAGGCACGTAGTAAGTCACATGCGTCAAGTGAGTGTACTATGCTCTTATTAGCAGAGAAGTGATGCATGACTATTGGAATGAAGGACAGGTTGGAATAATTTCATTCCAATAGGGTGTGTGGAAAGTTTGTGGCAAACATAATGAAAATATTCGCATATAGAGTACAGCAACAAATGGGAATAGGTCTTCTTGTAAAAGAAGTACTTACCTATCAGAAATACATTTTTACAACTGGAAAATCATAACTTTCAACATTTTCATTTATTCTAGTGTACATGGATTTGACGTCAACGAAGAAAGATAAATTTATTTTTCCTAACCACTTATTGTTCTTGGTCATCCATCTGAGGTATCACCATTGCTTTATCATTAAATATTTTCCTGCAAAACTGTATATTATCTATGAAAATAGACAGCAATCTTTTCCAACAGTTATATGAGTAGCGCACACACCTTGAGAATTCTAACATTCATATTTTATGACCTAATGCCATGTTTTCTCCATCTAGAAAATCTTTACCAGTTTCAACAACTTCTTAAAATGTACTGTATTAAAAGTGCTGTTCATTATGAAATACACACCTTGGTTGTTTTGAGTAATAAGTAAATGTTGTTTTATTTTATCATACGCTGTGTCCCAAATCTTTCATTCTAAAAAGGTCAGTAGAGCATATAACTCTGTTACACAGTATTGATCATATTCGGCCCTCAAGCATACAAAAATGTGTCGGTACGTTCTTTGTTATTATTTACTGATGCAACAAAACAATCCTATTAAAGTTAAAGTGTATGGTTTATAAATCTTTTTAATGACTTTCTATTGTATATGTATGGTACCTAATGAGGCTTACGTCACCACAAGAATGTTCATCTGTTTTCTTCTATTGGTCTGGTGATTTTAATGCACAATATTTTCTTAATGCCTTTTTGGAAATTCGTAAGTTTACGTTTATTATTTTTTTTATTTAGAAGATTAAATTATTTTTTGCACTTTAACGTTCGGTACATACTTTAAACATCACGAATGAATAATAAAATTACAATAAATTCTGATTCTCTTGACCAATAATATATTCACGTGTTTTTCGTTGTGTTTGAACAAGATATCTTGGAAAGTTAGTGAACTGGCTTGAAATGTTTGATGCATACAATTAGTTTCTCTGCATGTACCTTGGCTATATCATTCCAAATCACAACACAGAGTTTAACAAGGTCGACTGAAGGAGCAATGAAACTTTCTTAAAAAAAAAAACAGATTTACGACGGCCATCCTTCTGGAAGTCTTCTTTGTGAAAGACAACGTTTCGATAAATCTTAGTGCATCTACGAAAACTTATCTAAACTTTGTCTTTAACTCAAGAACCTTCTCGTAGGTTTTGAAATACATTTTACCAACGTATACACTTGGTAACCTATGCCATATAAAAGAAGTTTTATGTTCTCTACCAAGTTTATATTTGTAACAATATGTAACTTTCTTCACCATATGGTATGATTAACAAAGATATTATTACATGGCATTAAGCTGAATTAAAGATATAGTGCATCATTTTAAATCGATTTTCACTCTGCATATGACGGCATTTTACGGTTGTACGTGGTGTATTTAGATACTTCTACATTTTATCAAATATTATATTTGAAAATTATCATTCAAATAATTTTGTCTATAGCAGTATTTACAGAATGTACTTGAAGAGAAGTAGTAACTTTTGACAGCATCCGCAATTTAAAAAAATTTGGAACACGTGTTTTTAAATGGCAGGTTACCATTCCTTAACGAAAATAGGTTTAAACAACTTATAATCAAATGCATAATGTAGTAATTTTATACGATGTGCGTTTGCTTAATTTGTTAGAGACTTAGACCTAGACGGCCAAAAGGCCCGTCATGGACAGGTGGTTAAGACACTCGACTGATAATCCTAGGGTCGCGGGTTCGAATCCTCATCGCACCAAACATGCTCGCCCTTTCAACCGTGTGGGCGTTTAAATGTCACAGTCAATCCCAATATTCGTGGGTAAAAAGAGTAACCCAAGAGTTGGTGGTGGATGGTGATAATTAGCTGCCTTCTCTATAGCCTTACACTGCTAAATTAGGGACGGCTAGCGTAGATAGCCCTCGTGTAGCTTTGCGCGAAATTCAAACCCTGCAAGATGTTTTTTCTTGCTAGGTCAGGAAGTGTTTCAGGAAGTTCAGAGAAACCATGCGAGTCTAAGGCGGTGTACAAATTCACGAGGTCAACGCGGAGGAGTAAAGCGTTACCGGTACCTCGTGCGTGGAGGGAACATTTACTGGCAGATTTTCAAGTGACCTGTAAGGCTACGCAGTAGTTTGTACCTACTTGTTCAAATATACGGTGGACTATTTCGTTCCCTTTAGCTGTATTTACCTTCGCTTAGTCGTAAGTGTCGTTCAACAGAAAGCTGTGAATAACAGTACATCTCTTAAATTTCGTGAACAGATTAAATTATTAGTAGATCTGTGAATGTAAACTGTTCATACCATATTTCTTTTCTCGATTGTTTAGAAGACTTTCAAGATAACACGCTTTACAAAGTTGCGTTAGTTGTACGTTGGTTTTTGTGGATATTATATATACGTTTTTGAGGAGAGGAACCAACTAGTACTGCATCATAAACACGCTACTTATGGTACTTTTCAGAGGTGAAGTGATATAAAAATATCCCACAAGATAATCATATAGTTTAAGTTAATAGATTTCAAGACTATATACGATAAACTTTAGCCGAGTTTCTTGAATCATATGGCTCGAAGACTCAGTTGGATGCACCGCATCACACTGTTAACCTGGTTCGTGACTTCAGAAGTAGTCTTCAGTACCAGTGAAAATTCAGGCCACGGTAAGTGAAAAATGTCCGTAACATATTAGTATTGGTAAAATTTAACTCAATTCTATTAAGTTCTATACATCTTCCAACAAATACAACTAGAAATCAGGCTAACAAAATTGTCAATGATTGTCAGAATAATATGTTGTTATATCTAGAATATTAGTAATTAAATTACTGGCGAAAATAATCGGTAATGCGCAATATTCAATACAGTATTTTATTTTTAAATCAGTTGTTTTCTTTTTGAAAACGCTTCTTTTCGAAGAAAGCAGCCAACCATAGAGACAATCTACCTTAATATCTTTTCATACGAAATTATTGAAATTTTCCCCTGTCACACATGACAACACCAGCAGTGTACATTAACTGACTGAAGTCGAATTACGCTGCAAGACGTTTTCTACTTTACTTTTTTACTTTATTTTTTAGTTTATGCACGTGAAACAGACATTAATAACACTATCAAGTCTGGCAGCGAAATCATTCCTTACGAATCATCGGATGAAACGACACTTCAGACTACAAGCGGAAGTACAAGTGAAATAAAAAAGAATTCAACACGTTCAGGTAAAATGCTGAAGTCAGGGAAACCTGAGGTGTATCACTCGCCCCCACTTATGAGACCGGATACATCTATCGTACCGCTACCTGTTGAAGAAATCAAGGAAAATAACGCAGATAATACGAAGACAACGAGCACTTCGTCACGACCACTGTTATCACCGGACGATTTCCCCGGAAGAACAGGCGGTGAGTGTCTAATTAAATTATTTTAACCATTTTCCAATGTTTAGAAGACTGAATACGTTATAGTTTCTAATAAATCCGTCTGTCATTATAATTAACGAATCTTTAAATATGTTCTTAAAGTAAAGATGTCGGTCGTAATGCACGCTCATTGATTTTCTTATAATCAAAATCATAAATGTCTCGTCCTCATAAGCATGCTTTTATTTCATCAGAAAAGTATAACGACGACCTCTAACAAATTAAATGAATGTTACATAAAAATTATTTGAAACTTCCAACTGTTTTTACAGTTTACTTTTTCACACTTGGTTTTTTAGTTTTTCAATTTCGCGCAAAGCTACACGAGGATTATTTGCGCTGGCCGTCCCTAATGTAGCATTGTAAGACTACAAGGAAGACATATAGTTGCCATCACCCACCGCCAACTCTTGGGCTACTCTTTTACCAACCAACAGTGGGATCGATATAACACTATAACGATTCCATGGCCAAAAGGGCATGTTTGGTGTGACAGGGATTCAAACCCGTGGCCCTCTGATTACGAGTCAAATGCACTAACCACCTGGCCAGGCCGACCCCTCACAATTTGTTGATTGGTGTTACTTCCTGTAATTTAAATCTTGTATAATTCACGTTCGTCTGCAACATCAAATTTACTCCGAGTCACTTTTTTGTGATATGGAAAATTTGAAAAATTAAATTCAATAATTTCAACTACTTCCTATACCCAAGTAACACTAATTGTGTAAGTTTGCATATATCCACATTACTTTTGATTAGAAATACTTTTATGCCAACTAATTATGTGCTTGTAAAATTTAAAATTTCCAATTTGTAATAGGAGCTGTTGGTTCAAGATCTTTGGTCGGGAGTTGGCATTTTCAAAACGTAGAAAACAGCTTTTTCTTATAAAATGATAAATGCAATACTACAATAAAACATGCTTCATTTCTTAGTGAAGAAAATTGTCATAATTGTATTTTGTATCTATCTCTACTAGTTGGTTTCTGGGAGACTATTGAAGCTTATGGAGTGAAAGAAGAGAAAACTAAACCAGACAATCCATCATCTTCTGCGACGACAGCGCTACCCGCTTGCAGTTTTTTGATCCACTTAATGTTCATGTTCGTTTTTATAATTTCTTACAGTAAATAAAATATGTTTTGAATGTACACCCATAAATCACTTTTAATATGCAATCAAAACCAAATTTGTATTAATAGTAAGACGATCGGGAGAGTTTTATCCCGACCGCGCACACTTCTCACAGTTAGATTTTCATGCAGTCCCAGATATCTTAGACCTCTTTAAAAATTTAAATTTTTAAAACACTTTGTTTAAAGAGAGTTTAAATGTGATATGTCAGTCTATATTTACTATAATTTTGTAATATTTGCACTTCCCTTTAAACTTCAATCGAATCGTGTGTGATTGTTAAGTCTTTGTTTTTTGAGCTATTTAAAATTAATGTTTACACTAAATATATTTTATGTTGTAATATATTTGTTATGAAAAATAAATCTCACGATAAATGCCATTAAAATTGTAATATTCATTAGTCTTTTGTTCACATAAATGAAGTGCAGATAATAGATTAAGTTTTATAACATAATAAAACTACCAGGTATTTTTCTTACAGCTCATTTTTCACACAATATACCTTCTAAATTTTACCTAGGAAACAGAAAACAGTTGCATATTTGTTTCTTATAAATATGACGCTAATTTCATGTTAAAATTATTTTCAAAAAACAAAACACCAATACGTGACTATGTAGAGTGCGGACCGTGTAGGAAACCTTGTATGTAAAAAATCTTTCTACAGCTGTAAAATTCATTGACGGTTTACATAAAATTTAATATATTTTTACATAATACAGAATATCTTTAAAAACATACAGATTTGTGAAGCGAATTTAGAAAAACTTTGTATTAAATATTTTGATTTTTTTCCACATATTAAATTTGAAATGTTTGCAACTTTCAAAATTAACATTTTTTTTTCATTTTTTTTTTGCCAAGACTGAATGTGGTTTAGTTACTGGGCTAACATACACAAGTCGAATTTTGTCGCCAGGCGTGACATAAACTACATGGTAATATTATAAGTTACGGTCTACACTCCCAACATACCGCTAGATGGTTACAATACTGAAATATGTACAAGAAGTTAGAAAACAAGTTTTACGTCTCTTTACACTAGCTCCATGTACTATCTTAGAATGTGTTCTCAAATTTGCGTTTCAAAATTGTTATAACAGAAACATTCAATCTCAATAGTTCCCTTCCCCCATTTGACGACATTATTATTATTATTATTATAAGCTATTCTTTATCCAGAAAATGGATAAATGTGATAATCGCGGATACTTTCTTATTTTAGCTTCCTTAATCACAAAGTAACCCTAAACATAATCTAGTTACGTAAAGATGAATCAGGGTTAGTAATACACAATATTTATTTTTTGTTTCTGAACTATTTAAAAATAATACAAGCTGGCTTTATAAAGCAAAAGAAACCTATATTTAAAACAATAATATCTTAAAAACTACTTGTCTTAGAAGTACAAAATTTCACCAGAAACACACAGAGAAACGTTTGTACACTGCAGTGTTTTAAAAACTGATACAAAAGGTGTTCAACAAGTCTTCCTGTCATTCTTAATCAGAATAACAAGTCTATTCCTAAATAAAACTACTACAAACACTATCTGTTCTGAACAGTTTTATTGAAATAAAAAACAAATTCTGTATTTAACATTACTCAAAGTATTTAATAATCTATGATCAACACTAAAACTGACTTATCAATTCAGTCACACAGCTTTATATCATAAAAATTACATTTTATTTCATTAATAATTTTGCAACAATAAGAACAATTTGATATGTAAAGAATTAAAACAAAATTGAATTAAAATACTTCACAAACTTGGTGCACACACTTAACCTGATGAATTGTCCGTTTCAAGGTTTAGTTTACTAAGGTTTGACTCCATATCATCACACATATTTAAGGTTACCTGACTTATGAAAGAACTGTCCTGAGGGAGTAGAAAACATGGCTGAGAATCTTTGCTATCTATTGTATCAGCTGGTATATGGGCATATTCCTCATGTGTATGCTCCTCTAATTTTCCACAAGGCATTCCTGGTTTGGTTAGTTGTTGCTGTTTCTTTAACTCACAAGCCTCCTTATAAGGTGGATCAATTGGAGTTTGAACTGGAGGATGATAGACATATTCCTTTCCTTCTTTAAGCTAAAAAGGGAGAATATAAAAAAAACGAGAAGAATGATTCTATTTTAAACATCTGATAAGGTTACAATCTATATACATTTACAGGTGACTGAACTGTGAAAGGAGGCCTAATTATGCTAACAAACACAAGCATCCTTCAGTCATAAATATGTAAAGTAATTTTGTTTTATTTTGAAAACAAAATTACTTCAAGTATTTATATATAGGTTTTTATGTGTCAATAATTTGATTTTGTTTAAAATTTTATTTTTATTGAAAGTTTAAACTTGTTTGTGACTCAAGGTTGTAATAAAAAATATGCATAACTATATTTCTATATATATATTAATATTAAAAATATTTTAAAACTACACAGTTAAAATAAATATTAACAATTTTGTTTTACTTCCAGAGGATAAGTTCGGTCAGAATCAAAGCCACTAAGGTCACCACAAGCTATAAAGGGTACAATAATACGGTTTGGACCTTCCAACTCATCAAAGTCCACTGTAAAAAAAACAAAAAACTTTGTACACTTAATGTAAAACACATTTATTTAGATTAAATAGCACATTGATATTCAACTACTTCCAATTTTCAACAGCAGAGTATAAAAAACAACAAGATTGTCACTTCTCTTAAGGAAAATCCTCTCTCTTTCTGATCCTACATAACATACTCTCATATACATGTTACAGAGTAACATATTTCTGCTCTTAAAAAGTTGTATGAGAAAGTTCAATCCCACTTAATACATAAGATATAGCCTTTACTGATTGAACTGACTTACCACAATCATAATTTAACAGAGGATTAGCCATTGTTGGTATATAGCCCTCTGGTGGCGAGTAGTTTTGACAAACCACAAAAGCTTCTAAAAAAAAGTTAGAATAAAAGATTTTCGTCATTAAAATTAAAAAATAATTTGATTAAAATCTATAAAACCTTACATAAAAATATGTAATACATTAAAACATTGAGGTAGAAATAAAAATTGTTGCTTGTTTTTTATAAATTAAAACAATTTCTCTTTATTATTCATCATTTTAAAAATAACTTTCGTTAACACTTTTTATCTCTAACAATTAATAACGAAACTACGTCCATATAACAAATATATTTGCATATGAATTTATATCTTCAATTAATATATTTGCACTTAATGTGAAATTATTACTAGTCAGATTGTACCAGTTTTTTTTTAAACATTTTTCAAAACTATTTATACATCAATCTATTTATGGATCCTCAACTTTGTTGATTACAGAGTCCCCATGACAGGAGTTACACAAAAATCATACACAAAAATTCCATATTGTAATTAATCTTATCTATTAATTCTAGGATCACTCGTATATTTTACACATAAAATGAGTTATTTCAACCAATGTTTTAGTTCATTTCTTTACAGTAAATGTTGTAAGACAGTAATTAACTCTCATCATAAGCTCTGCCCATGGGATAGACCTCATAAACATTTGTATTTGTTATAGTTTGCATACTATTAACTTTCAATATATCAAGTGTATTTTCACAAAATTTGCTAGACGTTTAGTAAGCATTGCTAGACTTTCTGCACACACAAATCAGACTTTTTAATAAAGTATTTTTACTAATATTTGTCCATGACAATATCAGTTGTTCATTTTAAAACTAGTACAAGTGCAAAGTAAATACTTATACATTTTTTCCTCAGTAAAACTGTACATATTTTCTGTTATGTTTATTACTTGATTCTTCAGCCTGTAGAAAACTCATCAAATATAATGAAAAGAAAAAATGTAAATTGAGAATATGCGTCCTCTTTACTTTGTTATTAATCACAAGAATTCAGAGTACATATCCCAGTTATTTCCTGTGGGTATTTTACCTTCAACATCTAAAGTTGAAAACTGCTATAAATAAAGCTCATATCACTATCTTTGCATATGTGAACTATAATACAATACCCTCGAAAGCAACAATGCACATGCAAAACAAAAAAGTGTCATACCTGACACTGGTTCTGAGAACACAGTATTGGACTAAGCAACCTGTGTTTCCTACAACACTTATAAAAGAATTTTAAAAGTAATAAAATTGTAATTAGAATATGTGAAAACATTTATTATATAACTGAGAGTTGTGCTAGTCGAATAAACATTGTAGGTTCAGAGCCTTGCTGGTCCTTTTACATTTAATACTACTCATCTCTTTGATGCCTGTCAAATTTCACAACATATGTATATGTATGGTGTTATTTGGGTACCTACTTATAAAATTTACTACTCTTTTGTTTTAAAGTTGTCAAGTTTTGAATGTGGTTATAAATTTACCTCAGTTTAAACAACTAGAATAACACAAATACAGTAGGCCTAACTATGTATTGGCCTACAAAATCTAACAGGTAATTTTCACCATTGTATGGATATATTTGCACAAAGTAACAGACCTGAACTGAATCTGTTTTTAAATAAAAAACGTATGGTCAGAGGATACTTTAAAAATTATAACTCAAAAAGTAGGTTGAACACCATCTTGATTTTTTTTGTAGATCATATTCAGAGATGTGGAAATATGTGGTAAAAATCTGAAAATACTGAATAACTGGTGCCATGGTCAAACTGTGGCCTGAAGAAGGGCTATTTTTAGCTATATCATAAAAAGTTGCATGCAACTAAATATTTTTTACAGGAGATGTAATAGACATTTAATTACAACAATTGCTGATTTATCAACTGATATGTTATAGGAAATTTGAAAAAAATTCAGCTTTGTGTCATATTAAGTCTTAGAGCTATGGCTTATTACATAAATAAATGTTTTTTTTCTAAGATTTTGGGTTTTCAGGTGATTTTACCACCTCACTATGCAAATCCTAAGAGAGATAAACCTGGTTTGAGACCATTTTTGAATTCTGTGGGATTAATTCAGTCAGTGTAGCAAATCCCAGCCTTGTACCACCATAACTCTTCAGCTTTAAACAGCCAAAGTTGCCTGAAAATGAATTTGCCAAAAAAAAAAAATTTACAGGGCTGTAAATCAGAAACTATTACAGATATTAATCTAATCTTTGATAATTGTTCATTATATGGGTAGATGAGCACATGTTAATTTTTTCAAGGCATTCTGTGGGGTTACCTGCAGCACCCTGGATGATTTGACAAGGAATGACACATATACATCTTACTATATACTTCTAAATGTTTAAATTTTAGTTATATTTGTTAAAACACAGAAAGTAAATGAAAAATAGCCTGATAACCATCAATTTTGGGTATTACCCATGTTATAAGGTATTATGCTCATGCATCAAACATGCTAAACCTCTCTGTAAGCCTTGTTTAGTCTTACAAGCGGGGGCATAAAGATATTAATTTTTGTAAACTTCAAACACTACCTTTAGAAAAACAAAAAACTCTCAAATTGCTGTATTAGTGTCTTCACACTCCCTGTAATTTAGTAAGGTCTCTAAATAAAGGTTAAAATAAGAAATTAAAACATATAATTTTAAAATTTAAATTATAAACTATGTTTTGATGCCAATTACATTCACATGAGTAGTGAAAATGTTATTTAATAAAACTTTGAGGATAAAATTTCAAAATTTCATGACACATGCACTTTGACCTACTGGTGAAAGGGTTAAGGTATTTTTTTTGAAATGTTATTTTGTCCAACTCGAATCAGCACTTCTAGTTAAGAATTATAAACAAATGCCTTTCAAAATAGTATCAAGTCAGGCTAGCTAACAATATTCATTGCTAAAATAAATACACACACACACACACACACACATATATAGAAACATATTATAAACTTGTGTTTTCAATAAATAATAGGTTATTTTATTTATATGCATTGTTCAAATATGACAAACTTAACAATATATACAGTAAATAAGGATTCGTATCACCATAATATTTTGCCATCATTACCATGCTATCTAAACCTAGCAAAGTTTACCTGATGTCTTACCACAGAAGATAATTCCAAAAGTTTTAATAATCCATGCCAGCCATCTTGACATACATTAAAACTATCATCATTTTCAACAAATGTGATTTAATACAAAAAAATATAGGAGTGCAAAAACTGCCTCAAAAGACTATAAAATAATTTCACATTATGTGGTTTAAACAACCCACTAACTTCTACTGTTCTTCTCTAATTAGTTGATGATGAAACCATAAATTACTTATCACACTACATTATTTACTTTCATTAACCTATTTGGTTGATAAATCACTCTTTCCAATGGTAATTTAAATTTTGCTTATAGCTATGTTCTTTATTAGTGGTTGTTCACACGGTTTAATTATTTCACAGCATATAATGCAAATGATGGCCTGAAATAACAAATCTTCACACAGGAAAACAAGATTTGGTTAATTGTATTATTAGTATTAAATGTAAACCTATGCTTTGTGCAATGTTGCAATTTTGAACAGTTTTATTTACACTTTACTTTGCAAAGTAAACAAAATAAATGCAACAAGATGCCATTTTAAAAATATCTTTAAATAAAAATGTATGAAAGAGTTATAATTATTATTTTTACCTAATTTTTGAAATTTGATCTGCAGGTTTGAACCAACACTTGTAAAACACTAACTCGTGCAGAAAGGACTGTGTGTGCTTTCCAAGTCAACTGCGACAACTTTGTTCACATCCAAAATACACTGTTTACTTGGGTATGTAAATAAATGACAAAGAATGTACAACCTTTATGAAATAAAATTCAGCCATACAATTCTATTCTCCTATACGATGTTGAGACTGAAAGATATTATATTAAAACAAGCCTGCAATTTGTTGATGGTTTGTTTCTTTTCTCTTTTTTGTTGGAACTATTATAATTAAAATTACTAAAAACTAAGGTATTCAAATTTTACAGCTATGATTATATATGTAATTTTGCTAGTTACCACACTTTATCAAGAATCGTAAAATTACAGAACGACTAAAGATTATTCTTCAATAAAAGTCAATAATTATGAAGATGAGAAAATCCTACCTATACTTGAGTTTCGACTACTTCTTGGTTTTGCCACTGTTACCCGAGGAAAAAAGATCTTAAGCTGAGAGTATAGCAAAGTAATGTCCTTGCCTCTGAATATCTAAGAAACATTAAAAGTGAAAAGTATTAGAGACAGTCAGATTTTATGGAGTCCTTTAACTAAATGAGTAAAAAAAAAAATTGAATTGATTTTCTAAATGACCTAAAAATTACTAGAAATATATCAGTGAGATCTTTTCTGAGCTAAATAGTCACAAAAGATGTTTGACTCTACAAATGCATATGTGATTTTATTGTTTTAAATGTGACATTTAATATTCAAGTTTTATAACATTTTCAAAGGTTCAATATTCTTGAAACAATTAACAAAACAATGTTTCATTAAACTAAATTGAAAGAGAAGCCTGGAAAAGGTAGAGAATCTTTGACTCGGTGAGTCAAGTTAATTTTCTCACATCACAATGATATAAATGATGCAGTAAAGTTCATAAAAACAAACATAACAATTGTCACTTCATTAAAATATGAAGCTAGATGGGTTTGTCAGAGTCACAAGTGAAAAAAAATATTCTTAAATCATAAAAATGTTACTATAAAAAATGGTTTTACAACCTAAAACCAAAATTACTGTTTTTTTCTGTATTTTCTTGTCCAATCATAAAGTTATTTAAAAACTAAATGTTTTTAAATTTGCCCAAATATAATGTATATGAAGACTTTAATTTCATATAATTGATCTCACTTAGAAACTAAAGACAATAACATACCTTAGCCACAAACGTTCCTCCGGGTCTAAGCACGTGGGTTGTTATGTTCAAAGCCTAATGGAATGTATATGTTTAAAATATAATATTTAACTTATGGGGTAAAATAAATGAAACTAGTTATTAAATTTAAAACAATGCATATGCATCTATACTGAACCATCATCATGGTTGACAATGTACACTTTGTATCTGACATACAACACAATTAATCCTTAGTATTTTCATTAGTAGATTTCTAATGGTTAGTGTAATGCTTTCAGGTCACGTTTTTTATTCAATTGTATATCTGAAATGAAAATGTTGTTTAAAATATAAGATAATGTTTACAAAAGAGCTATTTTTCAATTGTAAAAGAATGGATTAGTGTATTAATTATTCATGAAAAAACAGAATGTTACTTTCACATATACTTACAGCTACAAGTAGCTGAGCCTGAATGTATGTATCAATATCATGCAATCCTGTAACTGAAAACAAAAAGAAATATATTATTGATACACATTTTATGTATGCATTTAAAAATTTCTTGTATGTTAAAAGCCCTAATTATGACTCAATACTACAGGTTGAGAGGTTATGACTATTAAAATAAGAACTTGCTTACTGTAAAAACTGTTGTTATTTAATTTTGTATCAATCACATGACTCCTTACAAAACAGATATCAGTTGAAATGCTTTGTTGAAACAGCCTCATTTCTTACGATGTTGGACCAACATTATTTATTACAAATACTTTCTGACAAAATATTAATGAAATCATAGTGATCCCTAACTTAAAAATTCCATATACAAATTTCTTACATGATAAAATGAAATTTTAGTTAAACAAAAAAACTGTCCAAAGTAACTGATGCATAAATAAATACACGCTACTGCACAATCAACTTACCATCTGGAGCTCCATCACAAACCACTAAGTCAGCTTTCTCTCCTTTGAAATGACTTATAATCTGATGTGCTGTGGATTCCTGATTAAATTGACAAATAGTTTTTAAGGTTCTACTGGTAATGTTATAGAATGCCAAAAATCTAATTTACACAAGTAAAACACTGGATCTAGTATGTCACATTAACTTATATGTGTGTCATAATTGTCTAACTCTGTGCATGTGGCAGATCACATAGCGTTCTGGCTGGAGTTTAAGGAAACGAAACAAGTCATCAATGCAAAACAAATTATCATCCCTTTATTCAAGTGTATTGAATTTAAACACAGAGTAATATAGAACATTAAGCAACAAAGCCTAAAAGTGAAAAGAACTAAAACTCAATTCTATTCTTAACTACCTTCTTCAACCATTTAGTTTCAGGTTGAAGATGATGGGCTTGTCAGAACTGCTTGTTTGAAAATAAGTGATCCACCATACACACAAAGTACTTATAACACTGTTATAAGTGTTGTGCGTGTATTTGTGTGTGTGTGTGTGTGTGTGTGTGTGTGTTACAAAAATGGATTATGTTTCATGTCAACTACAACAAATGACACTTTGGACAGATGCAATCTATCAACCAGACAGCTAAAAGACAAATATAATACATAATATGTAAAAACGATTCTAACAAATGTTAACTAGAAGTAACACCTGACAGATAAAAACAGTCTTTAACTTAAACAAATCAGGCACATAACATATGCACATCCAGATAAACAGATAGATTTATATAAAACAGATTCCACTTTATGGCAATTAAAATCAATGCTTGTTTGGCCAGATACAGCCCACCAATTGGACAACCAAGATATATGTACATACAAAAAACAGTTTCATGAGTTGTAGATTTTCATAAATATATAGACTAGTATTTTTTATGTTATATTGATATTTTTAGAGATTATTCCTTAGTTTTCCATAAGAAAAATTAATAAATATAAACATATGGGACCTGATTCTATAAGCAGAGTCCAACAGCTATTCATTCACTACTACATTATAAATTACTTGTTTTACACTGCTTTTGTAAAGCCTTTTATGTTTAACTTGCATAAGTGTATAGTCTACTGCATTCATACATTATAATTATACTGTTACGTCTTTTACAGATATAATAATACAAAAAAAAGGACTTGATACTTCACCTCTGTGATATCTCCTTGTATTTGAATTACTCCTGGAAGGGGTGCCATAGCCTGAAGATCTACAGCTACAATCTTTACATCTGGATTGGCTGATTGTCCCCTGAAGTTTAAAAATAACTAGAGCAAAAATTCTTTTACTATAATATAATAAATAAACCCAGGGACTCAACACACAAGACATGTTCATGTTCTGCTTTTTCAGAAAATGCAATTAAGCTTTAATTGCATTTGCTATTATGGGCACTTTGCCAACTCATTCATACAAATATTTTCTTTCTTTTGAAATAATGATAATATAGTATAAATAAATGTAAATATTATAATTATGGGTATGTGAATATTATATTCCCTTAGAGCATTCAGATCAAATGTTTCAAAGCACCAAATTAATCCATATAATCTCATCAATTTTAACTGTTAGTAAAATTTGCCAAAAAAATCAAAAAAATCTTTAAAAACTTAAAAATCATTAGAGAAATAAAATATTTTTAATTAACATGTAGTATTATCAGAAAGTCCAAAACTCTGAGAGTTTGATAGGATCCCCTTAATGTGCAGAATGCCATCCCTCCTCTGATACTAACTGAAAGTCTCCCAAAGATATAATGTTAAATATACCATTCTTTTAAATCCTTGATGTGTTTGTAAATGCTGTATCAAGTAAACTGATTTCAAGCAAGATATATACATAATTAAATAGGTTTTAAACAATATTGGTTGGTTGGTCAGTCACCTATTAAACATACAAGGTTATCATGGTAGCAATAGCTTCAAAGGTACTGTTTGGTCTCAAAGACTGAGTCCCTAAAAGTAATATCGTGTTTAGATTATCTGTATCATTTATATGCAAATGAGTACTACTCAATTATGAAGGGTAAGCTTAATACAAAAAATTACTTATATATGTATATAAGTGATTTAATTAAAGAAATGCTTAAGTGTATGTATTTATAAGTATACATGTATAAATCCACCAGTAAGTCATTTCAGAATAACAAGAAAACTGCTTTAATCTTTTATTTAATGTAATTGAAATTTTAAAAATATAATAAAAATTAATAAATAGGAATTAAAAGTAACAAATATATATACAAACTCAATATTTTCTTTTGCTATATTATCTCTTAAATGGTCTGAAAATTTTTTATAAAATAAACAAATTACAAATTGTATATTGAAAGTTTAAACAGGTGTACAAAAAGTTGACTTAATGGTATATCACATGCTGATGAATTGCAAATTTGTAATCAACGAATTTTCTCTCTCTAACATACAGCTTCTATTTTGGTTTGATCAGTGCAATTTTCATGGCAGTTGGAATATATTTTACATTACACAAGATTTTCTGATTTACAATTCATGCTGACAGTAACTTTAAAGGTCTTTGCTAATATAAAATAGATTTATTTTCTGGTTTCTAGGTATTTATATGTTCCAAATATTTACTGTAATATCTTTCTTTCACCCTGTAAATTTTTCATATATTAAATTTTTTTCAAAGTTCATTTCCTGCCTTAGATCGCATATTATATTTTTTAGAGATACAAAATTATTAAGGTTTTGATTTTGTTTCAATATTCCAATATTTGAACAAACTACACTGAAGATGTCAAAATTATTTGTAATGCGTATGGTAATAAGAAGGTTTTTCCTTTCCATGCCTTTTTCTTCAGGTATCTGTAATTCTGAGGACTAATAATGACAATGTACCATCCTTTTTAAACATAATGATAAGAATGATAGAGCAAGAGGATACAAAGATAAAATTTTGTAGAAGTCATCTTCAGGTAGTGCAGTTTTACTTCTTTAACAGGCTTAATAAATATTTGAATGGTAATGTATAATTTTGAGTTTTTAATTTTAAAATATTTTTTTAAAAGTTGTATTTAGTTGATAGGATAGCCTTAATGAACCAACAGATCCTTTGCCATTTTTCAACTTTATGTTATATGTTATGTCTTAATTTTGAACCTTAAAGTTGGAATACTTTTATATAAACACATTTTTGTTTATGTATAACTTCCCACATTTCTTTATCTTTGTGGATTTTGAGAAGCAAATAGAGATACTTTGTAGGAAAAGGTTCAGAGAAGAGTTGCTAAAATGGAACCTAGAATGGAAGGATTGTCATATGAGGAGGGATTAAAGATTTCTTAAAATTGTTTTATCTTGAAGAAAAAAAGAGTCAGAGGGATTTAATTGAAGTGTTTAAGATTCAAAAAGGAATTAATGATATTGAACTTTATTTTTCAGGGTTTTCAATTTTATTTTGTGGAAAAAATTTTCTTTATCAATTACTCCAATAGAATATAGAATCTTCATGTTTAGTTAATACATACTAATTCTAAGTATTATTATTTATCCATAATATCTCTAACACCTCTTTTGTCTGCTTCTTTAGTAATAATTTAATTATTATTTTTAAGGTACTTTCTAATTTTCATGATTTTATCTTTCTCCAATGAATATGATTTTATCAAGTTAACTAAATTATCTAGGAATTTATCATAATCACTGCTTAAGTTGTAAATCTGATCTGTTACATACTGATGCAAACTTAAGAGTAAAAGTCAACCAGGCAGTCAAAATAATTCATTAAACATAGTTTCTTGTATCCCTACTTATAAAGATAAGAATACATTATTCCATTAGTGGGGCCTGGCATGGCAAAGTGGTTAAAGTACTTCATTCACAATCTGAGAGTTGTGGGTTCGTCCCACCAAACATGCTCGTCCTTCCAACCGTGGGGGCATTATAATGTGATGGTCAATCCTACTATTTGTTGGT
The DNA here is from genome assembly GCA_011833715.1 of Carcinoscorpius rotundicauda. Lineage (NCBI taxonomy): Eukaryota > Metazoa > Arthropoda > Merostomata > Xiphosura > Limulidae > Carcinoscorpius > Carcinoscorpius rotundicauda. The sequence goes on from CM022393.1 coordinate 110,799,316, forward strand.
AAAATAGTAGCCCAAAAGTTGGCAGTCGGTGGTGATGAGTAGCTGCCTTCCCTCTAATCTTTCATTGCTAAATAGTGGAAGGCTAGCACAGATAGCCTTCATGAGGCTTTGTATGAAATTCAAACCAAACAAATATATCCACTGGGTGGGTATTCTTGCTATCACCTAACATTTTATTATAACAGTTTAAAAAAAAATAACTCATTAAAGCTAGCAAAACATTGTACTACTTAAGACCTCACTGTTAACCATTACATAAAATCTCATGCAGTACTTATGTACATATTTAATAAGAGACATAACTTCTAACTAAAAGTATAAAATGTTACAAAATATATGCTGTTCTGCATTGTCAAGGACAAAATTGGTACCACAAAGGGTTAGTTGTACATATTTTGGTTTAAGACAAAAATATTTATTGTTTCCATTACAAAATTAAGTATTCATACATTTTTGTTCAAAAGATATTGCACTTCACGTGCAGAAAAACATATAGATGAAAACACACTCACAAAACCCACATGATTTATATACCTAAATAAATTATATGAAACTATTTTGTTGACAATTACATACTTTGAAGACACTAACTCTGTTAGTAGTAGTGATATGATGTTATCTTTGTATATATTATTTTATAAGCTACAAAGTTATATTTCCTTGAATATTAACTATTGCAGTACATATATAATTAGTCTACAGTGGACTCTGTATAAATAGTAAAAAAACATGTAAACAGACCTTACAATAAAGCATTTTAGCAAAACATAAGTAATCACACCTTAGTTTCCGAGAAAGAACTTGACTCCAACTTCCTGGAGCTGCACATAAATCAACAGCTTTTTTTACACCTGTAGAAGATAAAGGGAATTCAGTTTGATGCAAAAAGAATAGAATACAGTATTTATCTCAAAATATGTTAGTAAAACATGTAGATCCAAAAAAATAAATTAAAGGCATAAAAATTAGAAATCTTTATTTTTCCTTTAACTGAAATTATGCTTATCACTTTGTGTGTGCATCATATACACATGGTTATTTTGGTGCTTTATTTATGAAAGTTATGCATATTGGTAGTAAATAAATAATTTACAAATATTCCACTGGCATATTAATAGGTAATACTTGGTATATATCCTCAAACAAAATTAACTATGCTTAAAAATCTATAGAAAATTCCTCTGACAGTCTGTGTTGTCAAAGTATATGAATATTAATAACGTATTTAAATTGATAGCCTATAAAGTACATTGAGAAACTTAAAATAACTTTGCATATGAATAAATTACTTATAATGGAATATAATATGTAAAAGGTATGTAATAAACAATAATAAATCGTATTTCATCAATATTGCCATAAATCACATTTTAAAATACTATTATAACATAACTTATACACGTGTCTGTCACTACGGTGTGAGGGCGCGCTAAATATTCTTGCTAAAAAATAAGTTACTTAAATTTATACGAACAGTAAATTTCACAAACTGCATACAAAACGATACACCAACGGGGCTGGGCTAGACCTGTAGAATTTAATTGTCTCTAACATTGAATAAGTAGTCAAAACTGTAGTTCATTAAAGAAAATATTAACGTACAGCAGGCCTACCTTCGAAAATGCAAAATTCTTCATTGATTTGAAGAAGTTTAAATGCACTTCTTGCCCGCCATCCTTCTTCTTTAGCAAGCCTATAATAAACGTCTCGTTTATCTTTAGAAGAACGTCCCATTATATATATATATATATATATTTACTTCTTAAGGTTTATAGTTTCATAATTTCACATTTTTCGACAAGCACGTCACATATGTTGGATTGGTTAATAGAAACGTGATGGAAGATGGCGCTACTTTACAAAGAATTATTCTTCATAACGAGAAACCCACTTGAAATAAAAATGCATTTGTAAAGTCTTTCTTTCTTAACCTGAAGATGTCTTAGTAAGGTCGAAACATTGTTCTCTCCTTGTCAATATAAGTGTTAATACCAATATTAGCCGTTCTGTTATACAGTAGAGAATTATGTTGCAATTTTTAAAGTGCATATGCACATACAATACAAATTCAGCTACAATTGCTAACAAATCATTGTAAATATACAAAACCACATATATGATATAGCATAAGCTTATATATATTACAGTAGAAATGAAAACGCAAAGAAACGTGTTGGATAACGCAAAACACGCCTTTTGAAATACAAAGGTTCCCTGGTGGGACAGCGGTGAGTCTACGGATTTCAAATCAAAACTCAGAGGTACGATTTCCCTCGGAGGACACAGCAAACAGTTTCACATGGCTTTTCTACAAAACGCATATACACATTATTAAAGTTTAACAATTTTAACATAACAGCAAATGTACGACGTTTCAACAAGGTTTTTGTCTCCATCAAGTACATGATAAAATTGCAATAAAGTTTTTTCTTTGAAACCATTATCAAACCATCTACAAACTTTATCAAATACACATAATATGTTGTTAGTATTGACATTATGCTGTCGTTATTAACAGCGTTTACATAATGCAATATTACAAACATTTATTTTAATTATTAACGTTTGGACTGATGGCAGCCCTTCATCAGAGAAAAGTAACAGGTAGAGCGTTAAATAATTTACGTAAGTGTCCGACAGTATGACACATGAACAAAGTATCACGTCGAAAATAAACATGAAGCCCAATCTCGCATTCGATTTACTACTTGACTATTGAATTATAATGATTTATGTGAATTTTACCCTTAACCGATGCTCCTGAACAAGAATTGTAATTTCATATCATTGTCAATCCCACTATTCGTTGGTAAAAGAGTAGCCTAAAAGTTGAAGACTTGTGTTAATAACTAGCTACCTTCTCTCTAGGCTATCATTGATAAATAATTTCCTGCTTACAACATGAGAGGCTAAGAGTTCCGGATTTGCCATTGCCTCTCTAATCGAAATAATAAAACTAGGTTTCATGAAGTGGTATTAAAATGTTTATATGCATGGTATTTTGAAATTTCGTTTATTCACATAGTAATCCTATATTAATATAGAAATTTCAAGAATATATATTACAGAGAAACAGCTTTTGAGTAAATCATTTATTCTCATTTTTTGTTTTACTTTACAGTAACCTTTCATCAGCTTATATGGCTACCATTTGGTAATAGTCGTCTGTATGTACAAACCTTTGGGTACTTGTCGAGATAAAATGCCCATATGTAGTCGTCTTCATCTCCCCTACTGGATCTATCCTCTTCATCAGAGCATATCTTACTTATTATCTACTTTCAGTTCGTAAGTATTTCTTTTGTTACGTCATATTATACTATATTATTTTTTATACCCCTTGGATGGGGTGTTTCACGATAACATTATTATATAGAATATAGAGCAGTAGGCCTACCTTCAAAAATGCAACATTCTTCATTAATTTGAAGAAGTTTAAATGCACTTCTTGCACTCCATCTTTCTTCTTTAGCAAGCCTGTAATAAAGGTCTCGTTTATCTTTAGAAGAAAGTCCCATTATATATATACAATTTAAAAATACTTACCTTTTAAGGTTTAAAGTTTCATAACTTTATAGAACACTATAAAGTATCACATGTATAACAATATATCAAAATGTAAACCTGAAGCCCAATCTAGCATTCGATTTACAGGTTAACTATTGAATTATAACGGTTTAGGAGAATTTTACCCTAAACCGGTGACATACACAAAGTGGTAGAGAAAAGTTTATGTAAGTGTATTTTGAAACGTCATTTACTCACATAGTAATCCTATATTAAGGACTGAGTTTAACTTTTAACACATCATATATTAACCAGACAACAGTCACTCTCAACAAAATCCTACAAACTATGATCAACACCGTCATGATTGGAGATGATACTGGCAACTTGCCATTAATGCTGCGAAAACTACAGTCATTCTCATCGCTTTATATATTCAAATCGAATGCTAGACTGGGCTTCACGTTTATATTTTGATGTGAAACTTTGTTTGTGTGTCATACTGTTGAACATTTAAGTAAGTTTTTATATGCATCGTTCCTATAAAGTTGTTGGCACACTCAGAGCTCTTCTCACTTTTGCCATTTCATTTGCTATCTTGGCTTTATAGGACATTGTTTTTAAATTTGTCAGGTCTCTGATATAAGATGAACTATATTGTCCATTTATTCTCATTAATGTTCTTAGTCAAACAGAAAACATTTTTTGCACGCTTTTATACATTTACTACAGACCATAACTTGCTCTCCAGTGTTCAAGCTGGTTTTCACCTTTATCTTTTAATACTGAATGAACTTGAATAATTATAACTCGTCTATATTTTCACGTACACTGGTCTTTAACTGTTAATTGGTTTGAACTGTCAGGTATCTTGACCTTATTTATATATTTCAACAAATGGCACTTCCTCTTACATTTATTTGGTTCATATACAACTTTCCTTTTAAACAATAGACAACTGTCTTTATCATGTGTATTAATTCATGTTCTTTTTCGTTGGATGCAGGAGTTCCACAAGGCTTAATTCTGTAATCTATGTTTTATACACTAGATGCCGCTAATATGCCAGCTCTAAATATCCAATACACCTAATCCAACACGTAAATAGCACAATTTTAATTTCCACCTTCCAGACAATGGTTACTCTGAACAAACTTCTACAGCCTATGACCAAAATCGTCGTAATTGGAGTCGATACTGGCAATTTGTCATTAATGCTAGGAAAACTAAAGTTATTTCCATTATTTTTACTATTCAAATCTAAAATATTCTCATGTGACTATCCAGTACAGTCAAATATTTTAAAGTTATATTTTACAAATAAAACACCTTACCTGAAAAGACAACCTGCATTTGTAAAAATTATCCCACCTTGTTTCATTTATGGTGACACTGTTTGAATTAATCTGCCACCTTTTATTACAAACTACTGAGGAGCTGTGCTGTCAAGATAGCTTTCACTATACAATTACTTTTTCATAAGAGATTCTGCTTCATCTCTGAGATCTTCATATTTAGTATATGAACTGTTGGTATTGGACCTGAAACATTATATTTGAAGGTCTTTTCTTCTTTTATATTTGTTACCCAAGGAAATATTTACTGCTTGTCAAGGCCTTCCCACCAAATGAGCTTACTTATGAAGATACTTGTAGGGAAAAACCATCAATTTGTATCTATCTTGAGGATTAACTGTCATTTATATACTAACACTGCTGATTCCTCACCTTTCCTTCTATTCTGTTAATAACAATAATTGAAATAAATATTCACTGTCCACTTTCATGACATATCGATTTTCATCTCCTATAAACCCATTATGACCAGTCGTCACTTCTATTTTCTTACACTGCCTAGCTAAAGAAACAATACTACCCTCTACTGACCTCCTAGCCAACGTCAGTAAATCCATTTATGTGAAGTACAATTAAGCTTTTTTCTCTCAAGTCGTTTTAACGTTTTGAGTGTGTTTTTGTTTGTTTGTTTGTTTGTTTTTGAATTTTTCACAAAGCTACTCGAGGGCTATCTGTGCTAACCGTCCCTAATTTAGCAGTGTAAGACTAGAAGGAAGGCAGCTGGTCATCACTACCCACCGCCAACTTTTGGGCTAATCTTTTACCAACGAATAGTGGAATTGACCTTAAATTGTAACGTCCCCACGGCTTGGAGGGCGAGCATGTTTGGCGCGATAGGGATGCGAACCCGTGACCCTCGGATTACGAGTCGCACGTCTTAACACGTTTGGCCATGCCGGGCCTTAACGTTTTGAGAGTCGGGCGTTTATTTTATTGAATGATTCTAAAAGTTACTTATTAGAACTGCATTCTTGTTCTTGAAGTCTTACATTGTCTACCTGCTGATGCAATCTGAAGATATTTCTTTCAATCTGTGAAAATATGGAGCAACTGTTGAACATTGCCTTATTTCAGATGGTTAAGAGTAGAAGATGTGATATCACAAGACTGATTAATCAGATCTGTTTCCATTCAGCAGATAGCTCAATGTGGCTTTGCTATAAGAAAAACTCACTCTACTAAGTGAAGTTATAACGAGATTATAAAAGAGGAAAGTCTGGTCTGAGTTCATTGGATGAAATAGTATTATGTTTGAGAACTTTATTAAAACAAGGCCTCAGCAGATTGCCCGATGTGGCTTTTCTCTAAAAAAAACACACAGATACACAAACACACACTTATTAAAACAAATTAAAGTGAGCGTTTCAGAATGTGAACCTTTATTTAAATGAAAAGTATAATTGTAATTTCTGTTTTATCTATTTTCATCATTTTCAAAATTATAATAATCAAGTATCTTTTATCGTGTAGAGTACAATAGCACTAAACCCCTAACATAGGTTTATATATTACATTATTAAAATAAGAGTTTATTAAAATGTTGGTAAACAGTTTTGTAAAAACATATCTTAATAATAGTAGTAAGAAAATGCTAAAATAGCTGTTTGTTTTTTTCTTTTTAAATACGACATATATAGGGAATTAGTTCAACAAAATAAAAAAAACGGAATTTTTTCAAGCCGAAAAAATGAAAATAATATACAAACTACTGTGTTCTTCTCTATTTTTAAAGTGTGTTCCTTTTGCACAAAATATGCATATCCATCAAATTTTTATAGAATTAAAAAATGGCTAATGTTTTGTTTAATCTTGAACATTACGCCCCAATAAAACAGGTCTACAAAAATCCAGTCACTAGTTTTGTCTACTTTTGATTCTAGAGCCATGCAAGATTTTCCAGAAAATTGAATAGGTACACTTTTCCAAAGCCAGATTGTTAGAAATGGCTTTAAACATAAGTTGTAATTGTTGTTATTCGCCTGCCAATAAAAGAAACAAACAATTCCAACAAATACGACAAGTGCATGAGCAACTGGCGATCACAGGCAACGGATTTTTATTTCTTCTCTAGTATATTTTACAATATAGACTAATCCTAATGCTGGAGGCATGAAGACGTGTATTAAACCTGCTGAAGTAGTTTCCTTTTTAGTTTCAAATAAACATTTATTTTTGTGAAAACAACATCAAACAAATAAAAATATAAAATATAATTATTCTCTTTGATCTCGTCACTCATGTAACCAGAAATCAGTTTGCATTGCACAACTCAGAACAAGAGTGTGACCTAGCATTACTACTGCTTCTAGTTCTTTTTCAGACGCTGTCAGAGTTTTTCCGAAGTTCGTTTGTTTTTCAGCTGCACAACTGTATTACATCTTCATCATTTTTTTTAAATACAAGACGCCTTATTGCATTTCGTATGAAAATAGGCCTAGTAACTAACGATCCAAAAATGCAGAATATTCTGGCAAATACATTTATTTGTCACCACTGGAATGAAATTTTATAACCTGAAATATATTTTAAAATACTAACTCAGTTGAAATACTTATATAAATGAATTTTCAAATTAATTTATAGGCACAGAATATGTGATCAACTGCACTCTAGAAAACCCCCTGCACGTTATCATTCCTAAATGCACCGCACTTCCCAATCTTATATAATCTACGTGATAATCCGTGTAATATTATCAATATTGTGATTTGCACATTAGTTTATTGTGTGAGTTGCTTCTTTTTAAAATATTCTGTTAAAGAATAATGATTATATTAAATGTTTTGGGGATGCAATATCAAAAATACGTGAAATACGTCGAAATATCCTCGCGTGAGAGAAAAACAAAAGGCAAATTTCTACAAAAGAAAACGACTTGGTATTAATCACGTGCTGCAAAAGTTAATTTGTATTATTTCATCTTAGCTTTTAATTCAACACATTACAATGTAACCAAGTGATAATTCTTTGGTAAATTAAGGTTGTTTGTAATTAAACGTAAAGCTTCTTATTGACGAGAAAATCACTTGAAACAAAAATGTATCTCCGCCGTTCTGAGATACATTTCAACATGAAGCTATTCAAGGGTTATCTTTGCTCTACCCACCAAGGGTATCGAAATCCGGTTTCTAGCGTTGGAAGTCCGCTTACGTGTCGCTGTGCTACTGGAGGACAGGTTAATTTGGAGCCAAACTGAATATCATAAAAATTATAACTTCAGTTTTGCAACACATGGATAAAATATTGCAGTATGAGAAAAGACAAATTGTTTTATTTTGTCATGGTTATGAGATATAGTAGTACATTTTGTTTGAACCAAAGCGTTTTTGAATATTTTGTTATTTATGATGACACTCGATTCTGAATCAATCCATAACAATATTATCTTTTTCAGTTTATCTGGTTGCATTTACTGATTCAAAGTAAAGATTAACTTATAAATTTAATTTGGGAGTAGGAATAGTAAAATATTTTTTTGTTTTTTTTCTTTGTTTTTGAATTTCGCACAAAGCTACTCGAGGGCTATCTGTGCTAGCCGTCCCTAATTTAGTAGTGTAAGGCTAGAGAGAAGGCAGCTAGTCATCACCACCCATCGCCAACTCTTGGGCTACTCTTTTACCAACGAATAATGGGATTGATCGTAACACTATAACGACCCCACAGCTGAAAGGGCGAGCATGTTTGGCGCGACGGGGATGCCAACCCGCGATCCTCAGATTACAAGTCGCACGCCTTAACACGCTTGGCCATGCCGGGCCCGAAAATGTGCACATGATTTAATTCACTCTAGCTTTACCTACGCGGGCCCGATATGACCAGATGGTTAAGACACTCGAGTTGTAATCTGAGGGTCACAGGTTCGAATCTTCGTCACACCAAAAATGCTCGCCATTTCAGCTGTGGGGGCGTCATAATGTGATGGTCAATCCCACTATTCGTTGATAAAAGTTTGTTTGTTTTTTTGGAATTTCGCACAAAGCTACTCGAGGGCTATCTGTGCTAGCCGTCCCTAATTTAGCAGTGTAAGACTAGAGGGAAAGCAGCTAGTCATCACCACCCACCGCCAACTCTTGGGCTACTCTTTTACCAACGAAAAGTGGGATTGACCGTTACATTATACGCCCCCACGGCTGGGAGGGCGAGCATGTTTAGCGCGACGAGGGCGCGAACCCGCGACCCTCGGATTACGAGTCGCACGCCTTACGCGCTTGGCCATGCCAGGCCCGTTGATAAAAGAGTAGCCCAAGAGTTGGCGGTGGGTGGTGATGACTAGTTGTCTTCCCTCTAGTCTGACACTGCTAAATTAGGGACGGCTAGCTATACAAACATCCCCACGGCTGAAAGGGCGAGCATGTTTGGTGTGGCAGGAATTCGGGTCTGAGAGCCTCGGATTACTAGTCAAGTGCCTTGAATTCTCAAGTTAACTAGCTGTTCATACCATAGTTGAAAGAGACATTCCATAAACAGCTTAAAAATGAGTGATAAGTCATAACGTTTTGTCAGTATCAACTAAGCACATCAAAAGGCATAGTGGCTGAGTTTTATTTTATTTTTTTTCAAATTAGGCTCAAAATGTAAAAAAAAATAAAAGAATTAACTGTAAAAAAACAAATCATTTGTTAACCTTTTTTTAGCATTTTTAAACAATAAAACACGTCACCAAGATCGAATTAAAAGAAATACAAAGCTTTAATAAATAAACAAGATCAAATCACTTCTTATTTTTGATAAATATGGATATTTTTAACACGATTTCAAACCTTGACCATGACAATGCTATCGCTAAATATTTTGAATTATAAATCTTAATTTAATTCAAATATCAGTGTCAACATGGAATTTGTCAGGACTTGGGAAATTTTTTTGTCTGGAGTGTGTTTAGACCTTGAATAACGAAATTTAATTTAATAGAAATAAATTACTTTGAGAACAAATAACTTCTCATTATTAAATACGAAATAATGGGCGATGTTCAGAAGTTTCGCTCTACTTCGCTTCCTTCTTTAGGCCTTAAAGCAACAACCGATGATTCACCAACTGAACGTTTTGCGGTTGGAAAGTTTCACTTCGTTTTTCTGTTGTTGTTTTTTTGGGGCTGTTCACGCCCAACAGACAAAAGAATTGGACACACGTCAAAGAAATCATCAGTATTGTCTCTAGTTGCTCAGCCGGACCTTTCGAAAGGTCTTAGCCTTAAACTTACGTGAGTTATACGGTAGACGATAACGGAATAATAATGGGTTTGGCAACAGTTGGTTGTGCTAAGGATTATCAAGTTGTCGACAAGGTGTGTGTTTTCCACGCGTTTACAATAGGATCTTTGACGGTGCATTGTTAACAGATATTTTCATAGTTTGCCTGAGGTATACAAGACCGGCAATATATCACCAGTAAGAGATACCTTAATCAAACGGTAAGTCATACTTTGAAAGATAATTAGAAACTACCCGATAGTTGACGTGGCATTGGTAGTTCAGAATCGTGGTAACGGAGCTTTAGTAAATGTTCAATTACAGTTTTTTCTTGTCCAACTGTGTTAAAGTTAAATCAACTTTAAATAACAAGAGAAACTTAAAACAAATTATCTTTCCTGAACTCAGAAATTCTTTATAATAAAAAAAAAACACGCAAAGCTTTTAGTTTTGTGATATACGATAAATTGAGCAATTATAATAATAACATCTAGGGTTTAGTCATTTTAAAGAGACTTCAAATAAAGTTATCATGTGGTGTACATTTTTGGTTAGTCTTTTTATGTCACATCACTTTTAGAATAGGCGTACGTCAGATGTTTCTGAATCTAAACAAAATATATATAGAATAACCCGTTTTACAAATTTTATTATTTTCGTTCATTCGATGTTAAGTGACGTGTATCATATTTTGGTAAATTCTGTTCTGTAAGCTGCGTATTTATTATTCCAATTAGTACGTATAACCATGGCAGCGTCGTACTGATCGTTGTTGGCGCCCTGTTCGAAATATAACTTTTGCGTTCCTCATTTAAAAAACAACAACATACACACTTTATCGTTTGTTTCACAGATGTAGATTCAAGCCTCTTATAATTCGGCCTTCTGTGCGGGTGCACTTTTCACCCTACCCAACGAACGTACGTCCTCTGCATATCACTGTAGGACTGAGATAACATTTGTTTTTGCCACCTTCACCTTTATTCTTAAGTAAATAATTTCCGTGAGGGGTGTGAGAACATATTAACATTTTTTAGGGGTGCGAGGCATGAAAAAGGTTGGGAACCACTGATCTACAGGAAGAGGGAACTGATAGTTGTTGCTTTTTAAACCATCAACAACAGTGACATACATTTAGTTTTACATTTGTCAAAGAGCCCGGCATGGCCAAATGATTAAGGCACCCGACTCGTAGTCTGAGTGACACCAAACATGCTCGCCCTTTCAGCCGTGGGGGCGTTATAAAGTGAAGTTCAGTCCCACTATCCCATATAGCCTGAAAGTTGGCAGTGATGACTAGCTTCCTTCCATGTAATCTTACACTTCTGAATTAGGGACGGCTAGCGCAGATAGCCCTCGTGTAGTTTTGCACAAAATTCAAAGCAAACCTTTGTCAAGAGAACAGAGGATGGAAATAACGAAGTCAGCTTAGGTGATATCGTGAAACTGGTACAGAATTTCGTAGTGATTTTGTTGTTTATTTGCATTAACGCAAAACTACACAAAGGACCATTTGAACTTAGTTCGTGGAAGGGATTCGAATCCGTAATTGTAGAGTTATAGGTTTTGAATCTTACGGCTGAGCTGTCAGAAAACGTTTCATATATATTGGAAGTGTAATAATATCGTTGTAACAATGATATATATATATATATATATTTAATCTCATCTACATGATTGCATGCGGTTAGGCACTTAGAACATTGAGTGAGAGGAATTTTCTGAAAATCGTAATTCTAATCAACGAATTAACAATAAAAGTGATTAATCTCGTGTTTTTTTAAAACTACATTAGAAATTGTCGCATAGTGAACGTAAACGTAAAAAAGGTCATACACATTAAAAAGAAAGATATAGGTTAGCGAATTAAATAACTTATGACATAGTTCATGGTATACTTCTATAAGGAATTGATGCATATCTCCATACTAAACTTTGAAATTCAATTGATGTTTGATGGTTGAACGTTCCAATTTCATATAAGATTTTTAACAGCAAAATTACCAGTAAACAGAGTGTAACCGCGATTAGTTATTACTGATATTATTGATGTGAGAATCGAAAACTCTCTGGATGGAAATATTTCAATCTTTTGTAAATGGATAAATAAAGTTGACTCATCCAAGCTTCAATATCCCATGACAAAAACAGGATACTCCAGTCTGCTTTTCTTCAGACCAATAAAAGAGATGCGTAATGAATATCACGAGTCCATTTAGATATCGTATGTTCATCAAATAATCTTTTTGTGTGTGTATGAAACGGTAAAAGCGCGGTAACAGGTGACGTTGTACACTTCCGTTTATAGTTTGGTCATATACCATGCTTGAGTAACTGCCACACGATGACCACGAGAGAGCACTCTAAACTCGTGCCATTCACCCTGTGAATATCATATTGAGTGCATATAACACGGTACCCACGTTTCGATTATTTTACAGAAATATGCAAAACATAAACGTGGAATAAAATATTTAGTATTACGAATATTTTTCGAAAAATTAATTGAAATGGTAATTTCCTTGTGCGAAGATTATATTTATGACGTCTTTTTTTGTAGTATTTTTTCATCCTGTTCTATTCAACAATGAGAAGATTGTCTGGACGATTTATTATTCTGCTTACTGTAGTAACCTTAGCTCTTGGAAAAGAAAACTATGGAACTAGGCTAACATTTGGGATGAAGAAAGTGGCCTCTGCAACCAATCAATTCGGTATAGACATGTTTCGAACCATGACACGCAGTCACAATTTGACCAGTATGGCTTTCAGTCCTCTAAGCGTTAGTACAGCTCTGGCCGCAATCATGTTAGGATCACGTGGAGAGACAATGATGACTCTTCGCCATGCTCTATACCTGTGGGGGATGTATCCTGATGCGATCCACCAAGCTTACCGTGATTTGCTAAGCCATATAGCTTATAATCTTCGAGCATCGGTCATTCCTCGTACCCCTGGTGACAGGTTCAGGTTTTCATCCATCGCAGAAGAGTCTGATAATGAACTTCTCTTTTACAGTTCCATGTACGTGCAGAGAGATTATGCCATTAAGTATCCTTTCCAAAAAGATCTTCTCGAATATTACAATACGACTGTCCATCCTTTGGACTTCGTGATGAGCAGAGAAGAGACAAGAGATCACATCAACGCAGTCGTAGCTAAACAAACTAACGGAAGGATCATGAACATTCTACCAGATATGCCTCCAATGACTACAAATATTTTATTTCTGAATGGGCTTCATTTTGTTGGAAGCTTAGATATGACGAGCTCGAACAATGTCCACTTCATCGGAGATTACAAAACAAGTGGGTTTCCACCTCAAAACAGTCGGTACAGCAGCGACGACAACCCATTGGTAAAAGACTTGGAAAAAACTGGACCACGATATGCAGAGCACTCCTATCTTAATGCTAGGGCTGTAGAAATTCCTTTCAGAGGAGGCTTGCTGTCTTTGGTAATCCTTCTCCCTAAAGACCCCAGTAGTATGTCTCTTCTTGAAACACGCCTGTCTGCTCAGCGACTTAGTGACGTCATGCTGAACATGCAACCAAAGAGTGTTAATCTAAAGGTAAGTGCTTATTGTATTAAGAGCGATTAGATTATATGATAAAAAAATAATTATTTTAAGGAATAAATATGCATTTCTTAATTTCAAAGTGAAAATTTTGTTTCTTTCTTTTGCAAGACGATAAATAGGATTCACTTTTTCTACTCATACGTTTCGTTATTATAAAATATTGATAAGTTGGTAAAATACGGAAAACTATTACAGTTGATATAAAGAGTGTGTTTACGAGTATTATCTGGTTGGATAAACTGAAATGTACAATTCCTTTTTTATGCATGTAAGATCTTAAATACCCAATTTTAGAATAAGAGATATAAATGCCATTAACTACCGTATCAAAAGAAAGCGAAACCTTAATGGCAACAAGTTTTTATTTTAAATTACATTTCGTTTCTTTTTTAACTTGTTCAAAACTTATGGATAACTTTATATGTCGTATCGCTCTTCTAATGTTTTGATAGCAGATATATACTTATAATATAATTAGTGCTGTTAATCATCAAAATTATTAATTAAACACTTGATCTGTTAGGGAAAGTTAACGAGCATTAAATAAAATCTGTAAAACAAAGTTTCAACTTGTAGGTCTCCCTAGTGGCTCAGCAATAACTCTGCAGGGCTATAACGCTGAAAACTATATCTTGATATCCATAGGAACCCCGTCGCACCAAACATGCTCGCCTTTTCAGCCGTGGGAGCGTTATAATGTGACAATCAATCCCACTATTCGTTAGTAAAAGAGTAGGTCAAAAGGTGGCGGCGGGTGGTGATGACTAGCTGCCTTTCCTCTAGACTTACACTGCTAAATTAGGGACGGCTAGTGCAGATAGCCCTCGGGTAGCCTTGCGCGAAATAAAAGCAAATAAACAAACGATACCCATAGTAAACATAGCGCTTAACAACAAATACACACAATAAAGTTATAGGTTTTGTAATTCTTTTACGTTTAATTTCGATCGTAGTTTATTTTCAGGTATTCTGCTGTTATCTAACATTACAAAAGTTACACCAAAATAATAAATAGAAACATCGATTTAATGCCGTCATCATAGGCACAAAAGTAAATTACCGTAGGATATTCATAGTAATAGTGTAAAGTGCACAACGTCAAAAGTTACTCATCAACATTTATGCACATTTTTCATTAAACATGTTTTTCATATTTGTTTGTGCTTTAGGGTTATGTTTCAAACATAAAAAACAATGTTTTTTTTCGTGAGGTCAAGTTTCATAGATTAAACACTGTTAATGCGTGTTGAATTTAGCCATATAACTAGCAACGTGTGTAGTTTTGCAGAACGTTTTGTAAATTTATCCACACATAAAATGTCAATATTCCAGATGCCACACATCAGAACGGAAGAGAATCATCGAAACATGTCGGCTGAACTCGGAAACATGGGCCTCGGTGGTATCTTCAGTCCCGGATATGCGAGCTTGTATGGTATGAGCGATTTTCCTTGGCTTCACGTCACCGACATCATCCACAAAACTTGCGTAGAAATAAAAGGAACAGACCATCCTGTTACAGCAACAACGCCCTCTGATGGCAAGGAAGTAGTTAACATTATACTGGATCGGCCTTTCATGTATTTTATTATGGATAATGTCAGTGGGTTGGTCATTGCTATGGGAAAATTTTCTGGTTAATAATTTTTACAAACTCTCAAAGTTATTATTTAACCCTAAAATAATGAACAAATATTTTAAAAGTAATTCCATTGAATTGTTAAAGGTTCTACGATGTATGCTCACTCGAAAATATTTTACCAAGATAAAGCGAGAAAAAATTATTTTTTTCGTCTGTCCTTTACGATTTCTTCCGGTAAAAAGCTCAAGCTACAATCATTCGAAATTTGCAGCCCTGCTGCAGGCATATATTATATGATTTTATAATCAGATAACATATTACTAAAAACAATGTTTTCGAAATAAGCTTGTCTAACCTTTTTATTACCAAACGAACGCAGTTGTTTTATCTCGTAATAGTTTGTTTTGACACTTAATAAAGCCTGGCATGGCCTAGCGCGGTAAGACGTGCGCTTCGTAATCTGAGGGTCGCGTGTTCGCGCCCGAGTCGCGCCAAACATGCTCGCCCTCCCAGCCGTGGGGGCGTTATAATGTGATGGTCAATCCCACTTTTCGTTGGTAAAAGAGTAGCCCAATAGTTTGCGGTGGGTGGTGATGCCTTTCCTCTAGTCTTACACTGCTAAATTAGGGACGGCTAGCGCAGATTGGCCTTCAGTAGCTTTGCGCGAAATTCAAACAAACAACTTAACATATCAAATAATATTTATTTCACCTTAATACATACAATTATATTTACTTCAATTCAATGCATAATGTGATGTTTACTTTAACTTAATGCCTCAAATAACATTTCAATTTAATGAAATCGCATCAAATAATATTTTTTCCTCTTACAACAATTCTCATGTAATAACCAAAGCCAAAAATCAACAATTTATTTCTCAGAAAGTGTGAACATTGTGTTTGAACGGGACTCGCACAATATTCGATGACTTACATCTCTGTGACAGTTAAGAGCCAGAAGAGATTTAAGCGGGCATTTTTTGTCTATTCATTTTTGCTTTTTTGGCAATGAAGCATTGTTAAACTTAATTTTGAGTTAAGTGTTAATGTAAACCACATTATTATTATTTTTCATAACTCTAATGTAAACACTGATTGTTTAGTTTAACATATAAAAACCTTATTTTGAAGAATCCTACGCCAAATTTATCGCGTAGCCTTTTTTGGTATTAATATACTAATAAATAAGTGTTTATATTTTTACTATTATTTAAACACATTTGAAACTGGTTGGATGCTAATATATTTATAAAAATAAGTTCCCTAAAAAAACATAGCCAGGTTGTTAAGGCACTTGACTCCTAATTCGGGTTCGAATCCTTGTCAAACCAAACATTCTCGCCGTCCCAGCCGTGGGGGCATTATAATGTTACGTTCAATCCTACTATTCGTTGAGAAAAGAGTAGCCCAAGAGTTGACATTGGGTGGTTATGACTAGCTGCCCTCCCTCTAATCTTAGCTTCCCAGTGGCTCAGCGGGTTTGTCTGCGAACTTAAAACGCTAAAATCAGGGTTTCAATACCCGTGGTAGGCAGAGCACAGATAGCCCATTGTTTAGCTTTGTGCTTAATTTAAAACGACAACAACCCTCTGGTCTTACACTGCCAGATAGCACTCGTGTTGCTTTGCGCGAAATTCAAACCAAACCAAATCATAATCTTAAAAAAAAATCAAACTTGCCAAAAAAAACAAAAGAAAGATTTTCCCAACGAGAAAATAATTTGTTTGTTTGTTTTGGAATTTTGCACAAAGCTACTCGAGGGCTATCTGTGCTAGCCGTCCCTAATTTAGCAGTGTAAGACTAGAGGGAAGGCAGCTAGTCATCACCACCCACCGCCAACTCTTGGGCTACTCTTTTACCAACGAATAGTGGGATTGGCCGTAACATTATACACCCCCACGGCTGGGAGGGCAAGCATATTCAGCGCGACGCGGGCGCGAACCCGCGACCCTCGGATTACGAGCGCACGCTTTAACGCGCTCGGCCATGCCAGGCTACGAGGAAACAAACACCTTTTACAAAGATTACACTTTGTTAGCTGGCAGTATCTGCTTGGAGGTTTAGAGATACGTCTACAGTTATTAAATCACTATTTAACGGTCATGACACGTGGTGAGGGAGTTCGATTCGCAAGTTTTATTTTTGGTGTATGTTCTGCTGATAAAACGGTCGAGGGATGAATTTTATCCACTAGCGTGAACCCGATAAAGTCAGAATCGTCTTTATAGTTGTTCGGGTCTAGTTTGAGCAGAAGATTTGATGAACCCGGAAATTACACCTCATTAGGCGACGCCACTAAGTATGCTTGATGTGTAATGTTTGTTAATTTACACGAATTAAAAAAATGGTTCAGAGATACACGTTATCCAGAGATATGAAATAAACAACTTCGAGAACATAATGATGTAACTGAACTTTCCTCCTTCTAATTGATTACTAAGTCTATTCTTATTCTCTCTTAATATATATTTATTTTCCATCTTTTCTAAAAGGCCGGAAAGGGACTTGAAGAGTAATTCTGTTATTCTTGGAAGCCAATCAGATAATATGTAAAACATAACACTTAAATTTCACATTTTATGTGCATTTTTGAATAATTACCGTTTTACATCAAACTGCATTATTTTAAAATTTAATAAGGAATAATGCGTAAAAATGGCTGGTGAAAGTTTATTTTACTTAATTTTTGTTTGTTGGTAAGTTTACCTAAAAAGACAAATTTGCAGAGTTGTAATAAAATATTAAATCTAATGTAATGCTGATTTATAATTTAGTTTAATTTAAGTACTTTAGCTGTGTAAAGGTTTAGCTTATCTTGTAACAATCACCTTTCAAAACAGCACAATAAATGGAATATTCACAAACATACTTTACTTATATATGTGGTCCGACATGGCCAGGTGGTTAAGGCGCTCGACTCGTAATCCATGTGCGCGGGTTCGAATCCCCCTCACACCAAACATGCTCGCCCTTTAAGCCGTGGAGGTGTTATAACGTAACGGTAAGTACCATTATTTGTTGGTGAAAGAGTAGCCGAAGAGTTGGTGGTGGGTGGTGATGACTAGCTGCCTTCCCTCTAGTTTTACACTACTAATTTAGGGACGGCTAGCGCAGATAACACTCGTGTAGCTTTGCTCGAAATTCAAAACAAACTTATGAAGGTTATTAACTGTAATCAGCACACGTCATTACTGGTGACTTTTCTACACGTTTGAAAATAATACGTAAAATTAAATACATCTGAAATAAAATGTTTCTTTGAAGGTAAGCACAAATCTATAATGGGCTATCTGTGCTCTGTTCACCATGAGTCTCGAAACCCGGTTATTAGAGTTGTAAGTCCGCAGACATACCATTGTAAAAGTTTAAATAAACGTTTATTGATTCAACTAAAAGTGTGATGAAATAATTGTATGTTTTCTACATTTCAATATTGTAAATAATATCATTGTTGTTAGTTTCAACACTGTAGTGGAGAAATTGAACTAAAATCAATAGCAAACCAACATATGATTTAAAGAAAATGGTGAGTTTTATTATTTTCTGAAAATAATAGTTCATCATTATTATTGTAAACATCATCTCACCCGTCTTGAAACAAAACTGTATAAAACATCTAAAAATAATACGTTACAATTTTCCTTTGAGAAAATCGTAATAAAAATAAAACTACTATAAAAACTGACAGGAAAATAATCATTAGATTATTACTATTTTCTTTGGTGTCTTAGAGAAAATGAAAATATTACATATTGTAAAATAAAATATTTCTACCTCACAATACTTGTTTGTGTTTTATATTTTGCGCAAAGCAATACGAAAGCTGTCTGCATTAGCCATCCCTAATTTAGTAATGTAGTCATCATCACCCACAGCCAACTTTCGGGCTACTCTTTCACCAACGAATAATGGTACTTACCGTTACGTTATAACACCCCCACGGCCGAAAAATCGAGCATGTTTGGTGTGACGGGAATCTGAGTTCACCACCCTCAAATACCCTAACCATCTGACTCACTTCGTAATAGCCAACAATGAAT
Source organism: Carcinoscorpius rotundicauda (assembly GCA_011833715.1). Lineage (NCBI taxonomy): Eukaryota > Metazoa > Arthropoda > Merostomata > Xiphosura > Limulidae > Carcinoscorpius > Carcinoscorpius rotundicauda. Next base: position 110,818,574 of record CM022393.1, read on the forward strand.
TCCAATCACATTGATGGTTTCAAGTTTACTTAATACTTTTCTTTCTTTAAACAAAGTTGAAGACAACTAAATACAATTGAGGCTTTAGTTTTGGTTTCCTTATTTTGTTCACACCTCTGGTTAAGACATATTTTGCAGATTATTGTTCGTACACCAAAGCAAGTTATATAGTATATAGATATAGGCTCACTATAATTTACATTTTATTCAGTATTAAGGTCTATATTTACTGTTTTCCACTTTTATTATTCTAATTAATATTCAGTAAAATTTATAATTTTTTATGAGCACTTGGCATATTTTAGGAACATTTCATACTACACACTTTACGTCACAAGCACTATACACCTCGAAGCTACAAAATGTGTTTAACCGCGATTGTTTTTATTTAACACTCTCAGTTAACATACTTCATGGCCGTAAATAAAAGATATATCAAAAGTTTACTTTATGCTTTGGAGCTATGAAATGTATATCAAATCGTGCTTTAAAGGTTTAGTTTACAGTGTACATTCTGATCCATATGCACAATGGGGGGGGGAGTTGTCCGCTTATTCATTTTCTCACACTTTTACGATAACATGAAAACATTTTTACGTGATTTGACGCTACTAAAACAGACAATGGGCTATACATATGCTATTCTGTAGTTTCCGGCTAGCAACCTTTTAACTTTAGCAGATACGCTTCCATTCATTCAGTTCATGTGTCCTTAGTTACTTTAACTGTGACATGAAATGTCGTATAGTGGACTGCTACGTTGGACTAGACAATTATTTTTTACTCATTCAACAAGACCGTGGACACAGACTACCAACTCGTGTCGGTATAAATAAAGAACATTCGTATTTATTTCAAAATTATGTTTGAAATTTTAAAACGTTTATTTTAATCACGGTTGAAAGCAAAATAAAACATGCAAGCTAATGAAAGGTACAACCAACGCTATTATAGTTTATAATTACGTTTATATGCGGCTCCCCAGTGGCTCAGCGGTATGTCTGCGGACTTACACGCTAAAATCCGGGTTTCGATACCCGTGGGGGGCAGAGCACAGATAACCCATTGTATAGCAACCTTTGTATGTGAATCAAGAGTAGGCTTAGAACAACTTTAGAATGAAAATATTGCCTTCGTTTTTCTTTTTTGCAATATTTTTTCCCAAAGATTTCCATTTCTTGTGCATGCAACCTTGCATTCTCCAGTGTCTTTAGAAGCCTGCATTAATCCAGTACTGATAAAGGATATCATTTATTATTTGCAACTGTCAAATAGAGATATTTTAAGATCACACTCTTGTAGCTTCTTCAGGGTGAGGTTGAACTCACACATTTGTACCGTAATGCAAGACTAGCCATATATTTGAAATTTATCATGATGGCAGTGTCACTTGAACTTTGGAACTTGACATTGGTGAGTATATTACCACTTATTTTAGAGACCAAATGTTGTCAACGTTTTCAATATAATATCAGAGTGCACAAACAATATCAATTCTACTTTCCCATCGTGTGTCACTTAATGACCACAAGGAAATGTGTTTTAACAATACTTTTCCATGATTAAGTAAAGCAGAAGAGTATATATATATTGTTACCTATTAAAATATATCTTGGATGAGTCTCCGATTTATTATGTTAAGTATTACTATTTCAAACAGCCGAAAATTTTATTTTTAATTTAAAAGTTAATCGAAAGTTGGTGTGTGGCAAATTTATGGTATTTGCCAACAAGATTGATACACAAAATTTTCTTTCTCAACACGAATATATTTTAATGTACAAATAATAATACAACTGATATTAACGATTATTACAAATATTAGTTTAAAAACAAGAGTTATACAAATTACAAACTATACCGACTCTTCTATATGGTCTAGAATTGAATATTTTATCGACGGTCGAGATACATGACGAGCAGATTAATTCTGAATTTGTATTGTTACACTTCGCCTAAGCTAGCGCTGTAATTTCTTGGCTGGCCTCACACCTGTCACAAGCTGACTTTTTGCGACAAAATGTTACGTATTTTTTCTGTTTTATGTTTTTTGTAAACTAAACGCAACAGAAAAACACAGATAATAGCTTGTATAATTTATTACACTAAACTATTAACAGATATAACATAAATTATATAGTAACAGTGACAGATATTAAGTTACAACATTCGAAATTAATTACAAAACAAAATAATACTAGTTTCAAACTTCAAAATTAATCACAATACAAAATGGTACTGGCCTGTATCTAATATAATGATCTAAAATGAAAGTCTCAAATTCCAGTCTATGGAGTGAATTTGGTCCCACGAAGAAATTCCGAAGTTTAAATGAAGAGTTCAGAAACAGTTCGTAGTTCAGTAAATTCGACGAAGTTCTTTTCACGTTGCCACCGATGAACGTCACAAATTCGTCGCCTTCAGTTTTTCCGATCTGCCCGGACGTGTCGAACTTCAGCTCAACCAGTAATTCGATGAATCGTAGAGATTGACGAAATAAAATCACAGCTTCCGTAGATCTAACTTCAGTCACAAATCCAAGTTGAATAATCACAGCAAACACTTAATCTTTCTCAAATAACTGACTCTCTTCTTTTGAAATAAAACTAATGTCTGACTCTTTTTTTCTCTCTTGCATCTTCGTCTATTTATATATTGTAGGCCTAGACTCTTCAAAACACCGCGAACTTTCTACAGATCTCCAGAGCAATCCGCGCATGTCCGTTCTTGCACGAGACTAAACGTCTAGACACGAAGTCGCCAGCATTTCATTTACAAACATATGATTGGTCTACTTAATTCAAGAAAATTCTAAATGTTACCCTAAATGAATAACAACATATTTTATTAGTTTAAACTTCGAAACAATAATATAAATATGTAAATATAAATAATAGAAATGAAAATTTAAACACAACACGACATGTTGTTGCTTACAAAATATTTACACGACATTTACATAACACAAAGATATTTAATGTTCTTGTAAAAGTTATAACGTCCTCTACTAGTTATTATTTGTGTTGTTTTAAAGTTTTCTTTCATAACAAGATAGAACGTGGTCAAATATTCAAGATATTTCCATTTCCACATGTGAAGAGCCAAGTGATGTCGATATTGTGCTGAGTTGTGAATCTTATCATATAAGATTCAATTCCTCTGATATGTCGATTGAAGCTCCCCTGACTTTCAGCTGCGTGTGTCTTATAAAAAGAAAGTTCTGCTATAAGGTTAAGAGAAACCATGGGCGGGGTAAGGTTGCTGATTGATCCCCTTCTCACTGTTTAGTAGTTATAAATTACGACAGCCATGTCTTAAAGTTGGGTTCTGTCAACTGGCTATTTACTCCATGTGGTGCATTAAGAGCCTTTCAAATTGAAAATACCAAATACCGGACGTAAAGAGTTTCTCAGAGCTTCCGATGAAGATTAATATTATAATATGAGTTCCATAAATTATTATCAAGATAATAATTTTTTTTCAAAAGAAACTTTCAAATGATTCGTCTCTTGTTCAGTCAGGTACAGATTTTTCCACGTTGTTGTTTTGGCTCATGTTCATTTAAGATTCTATTCCTTTCCACTAAAATGATTTAAATAATCTGCTTAGCTTTAATGCCAATTTAAAAGTGTTGAGAAGAAACTATTTATTTCTTTGTTGCGTTTTACCACAGTGAAGAGTTAGTTGTAGTGAGAATGTTATGGAAGAAATAAAATGTTAAATCATGTGTGATTGAATGAATCCGTTGTCTTGGCACTTCTTCTCTTTTCACAAGTCATTCCTTGTTCACTTTGGGAAACTGAAATGTCTACAGATAATTTTTACCAATAACTGTCACATATTTTGAGTCGTTTTTTGCCGTATAGTTGCACCATCCAAATAAAATATACACATACGTATATATGTTCTCTTTCGATCTTTTTTTATCTTTTAAAGTGTCTTTGAGATCAGAAACTGTGTTTTTGTTTTCGGTTTTGGTGACAGTGTAGCAGAAATTTATAGTATAATTTTTTCAGTGGTTTCAGTAGTATTAGCTTATAATATTTTTATGATGGTAACATCTTTGCTTTTTTCGTATATCACAATAATTTCAGAACAGTACTAATTTGTTTTTCAAAATCTTTCTCTTTGTGTGTGATATCGAACACAAGAAAGACGGTACCTTCCATCATCACTGTTTACAAATTCCTGAATTACCGTTGTTGTAGCGGTTTGCATTTTAAAAGACAAAGACTTAAGAATATTTCTGTTCTGAAAAACGACAGATTTGTACTGTATATAGAGGGAAACTAAACATTCTATTCCCGTTTTCCTATTAGCTACTAACAGCAGATATACTTAAGTGAGAAAACATGAAAATAAAGGTGATACGAACCTACAGCAACCTTGCTAAACGAACCCATCGGTCAATCAATTATATTTTGCATTTCCTGTATTCTGTTGTCATAGACAGTTGTATATGTTACTGCTGCTTCTCCATTGTATTACTAGAGTTTGTTGCCACTGATTGGGAAGAAAAGCTAAAGTCAATAAAGAAATGTATGAACAACTTGTTTACAGAAAGTAAAGATCGGTAAAGTTTCAATACACCTACAACAACCTTCATTTGATGAAGATTCACATTAGTTTATATATTCAATACCTCACTTTCAGTGCCTTCAAAGAAATTTTCTTACACTTTTCACCAACTGTGTGTTTTTCGTTCGTGGAACGAGGATCTTAGTTTAGTTATCAAAACTTGTGTTCATAATTTCCATTTCAAGTGCTTTTAATAAATTAAAGTTGTTTCTATTATTATTTTTTGTTTTAAATGCACAGCCTATCAGCAAACAAATATACACACACGCCCAGAAGCAATACCATTTTACTAAATAATCGAACAAAGGATACGTGATTAATAATAGCATTTAATGGATCTGTCCTTTGCAATGCTTAAGGCAGAAATACAGATACACGCCATATTTACGAGATCTGGAATATGAGTCTGTGGAATTGCACTGTACTCATGATAAAAAAAAAACATGGGTGTGAATGTCTGTAGAAACTTGGGACAGCTTCACGTGAAATTATTACGGATGGACTCGTATACTCCATAGAGTTCATATTCGGCAGTTGTCCTGGGCACGAAGGAATGAAAATGCTCTGTCCTTCAGGCACTCGACAATTGTCCTTGGAACGAAAGTGTGGTAATACCATCGTTTTGTGACTCAGGGTGAATGGGCAAGAGTCTTAACTTTTATAAAAAGGATAGCTTCTCTGGTTTGCTGGTGATTAGTGTGGACAGGTTAATGTCACACTCATCATTATGTAGGGGTAATATAAACGACGTCCCTATTATCCGCCCCTTAGTGGCACAGTGGTATATCTGCGGACTTACACACTAAAGGTCGGGTTTCGATACCCGTGGTGGGCAGAGCACAGATAGTCCATTGTGTAGCTTTGTGCTTAATTCAAAACAAACGAACAAGCCCTATTATCTTGTTTGTATTGTTTTTGAAGACCTGCGTTAACTTCCTTTTTTAAAGTTTTTCTTAACTTCCAGTCCTCCAGTGGTGCAGCAGTATGTCTAAGGACTTATACTGCTAGAAACCGGGTTTCAATACTCGTGGTAAGCAGGCACAAATAGCCCTTTGTTTAGCTTTTTTCTTAATAATAAACATCTTTACTTGTATAATTTGAACTACGTCATCCAGTGGTTGGTTTGACAGCATTTACTGAACCACCTAAAGTGTGTGGACGTTCGATAATTTAAGACTTATAATTAGAAAGTGTTTTCGTTCTTTTATTGTGAGATCACACAGATTCGTGAAATGATCTAATATTTGTTTACTGTTCCCGCTTTATTGTATACTAATTTAAATAAATGGCCACATTTAACAGTAAGTGTTGTAAGTTTGTTTGTTTAGAATTTCGCGCAAAGCTACACAAAGACCATCTGTGCTAGCCGTCTCTAATTTAGCAGTGTAAGGCTAGAGGGAAGACAGCTAATCATCACCATCCACCGACAACTTCTGAGCTACTCTTTTACCAAAGATAGTTTGATTTCCCGGCACATTATAATATCTTCACGGCTGAAATAGCGAATATGTTTGGTGTGACAAAGATTTGCACCCACGACCCTCAGATTGCGAGTCGAGAGCCCTAACTTCCTGACCATAACAGGCATGAATGTTAAAATAAATTTAGTAACCGTAATACGGACCTCTGTTATAATCCATCATAACTACACGAAGAGAAATTGCCGTTAATACATATAGAAGCACGTCAAGTATTCCATATTGCATTCAGTAAGTTTTATTTAAGTTTATAAAATAGTCATACAAAATAACATAACATAAAAACTATTGAATCCTGTGAATACAAACACGTGATTCAATGGAGAAACTGGTAACACACAGGATTAACTTCGCGGAAAGCATTTAATATGATACAAAGTTGACAATAAACGTTTCTTGTAGGCTTAATAAATGCTTTAATTTAAACTTAGAATATTACAATTCTCCTCCTGTCCAGAACAGCTTTGAGAATTATAAAAAATAAGTGGTTTTCAGAGCAATCTGGAATTCATGAAGAGAATTGTTAGGATGACATCTTACTTGATACATAATTCCGTTTTTTGTCTAGATTTCTTTTTTTAAATTACAATTCTCAGGAGTAAGAAAGATTAGAGCTGATAGAACCAAACCATCTGCTCGGAGCATTGTGGCTCGTCAGCTTACTCTCTTCAGAGTGAGTAATCCTCTTAGCAACAAAAGAAGGATCTTCTAGTTAGACTTAATAGCACCCGTTGCAATAAAATGAGATATGTGACTTGCGAAGCGTCTCGAAATAATTAAGGCCAAGGGCTCAGATTTTCTATTTCCTTTTCTGAGGCCCAGTTACTGCTTTTTTTTTGAAAATATTAACAATGAAACTACAGCAGAATGATGTATAAAAATACGTTAATTGTGACAATGAGTCAGCTTTAAGTCACGCGAAGTCTTTCAGAAACTATATAGTACAATACAGAGAACGAGAGTGTTGATCCCCACTTATAAGTTGATTCAAAAATAGTAGCTTATATGTATATCCAGTTTCTAGCTAAGGTTGTTCACTTTCATTGATGACCCAAAAATTGCTTACCCCTAGCCTTCAGACTGTCTGATGTGTTTCAACATGAATCTATTAACAACGTAAAATATCTCGAAAATCAGGACCATTGAGAACAGGAGAAAAATAGACAATGGAAGAAACTATACCATAAAACAATTCGTATTTTGATTATGATATATTTTTAACTCTGTTAGTGTATCATCTCCCCAAGTATTATTCCAAGAAACATGTCTATATTTAAAATCGGACAGCTGGACTTTTCTAATCTACCCATCTTATATTTTCTTCCATAAACAAACCTAAACACTGACATTAAATAATTTGTTTTGTTGGTTGCTGATTCTTCTGGTATTCCAGCATCAAGGACGAAATAAAAATGATGTACATTTAACGAGGTAGCATAAAATATTTAAATTAACTCTTAACTCTGGATAGTTTGTTCTTTAATTCCTTTCAATGAGTGTGTGTGTGTTTTTTTCTCATGGCAAAGCCACATCAGACTATCCTCTCAATTAATGCTTGATAAAAATTTGATTTCAGAGTAAAAATTAGCATTTTTTTCTCCTTTTCTGTCATGAGTGATTACTTAGAAAGTTTTGCGTTCAATAAAAAATACAATAAATAATTAATTGTTTGGTTTGTTTGTTTTTATTTGTTTCTGAATTTTGCGCAAAGCTACACGAGGGCTATCTGTGCTAGCCGTCCCTAATTTAGCAGTGTAAAACTAGAGGAAAGACAACTAGTCTTCACCACCTACCACCAACTCTTGGCCTATTCTTTTATCAACGAATAGTGGGATTGACTGTCACATTATAACACTCCCGCAGCTGAAATGATTGTTTGAAATTAAGCACAAAGCTACACAGTGGGCTATCTGCCCACCATAGGTATCGAAACCCGGGTTTTAGCAGTGTGAGTCCGCAGACATGCAAGGAAAAAGAAAATGAAAAACACTCTTCAACCAGAAGTAAATCTAAAATGAAACGAATACAAAATGTATAGGTGTATAAAAGGGGTGTGAAACAATGAAACAATATATAAGTACGTATACACTGATGTAAAACGACTAAACAGTGTATATGTATATACAGTGGTGTAAAAAGACTAAACGCCAAGGTTATATAGGCCCAGCCCCTCAAGTAGCAGAGAGGTATGTTTGTGGACTTACAATGCTTGTAACCAAATTTCGATACCCTTGACAGGCAAAGAACAAATAGTCCGTTGTGTACCTTTGTGCTTAACTGCAAAATAAACAAACAAGACTTAAAATAAATTAACAAACAAATTAAAATCTTTTGATGACGAGAATTCCACTTGAAGTAATAATGTGTTTCAGAGCGTCTGGTATGGGTATTAACACTTTTACTGAAAAGGAGAGAACAACGTTTCCACCTTCCTAGATCATCTTCAGGTTAGCAAAGAAAGTTTGCAACTGACCACTACATGACTCGTCTTAGGGACGAGAGTATCAACGGATATGGGATTGTTTGCAGTTGGATGTTAGGTTATTAATTAGTATAGACATAAAAGTGTTCCTTTACATAGGTGTAATTTTTATTCTAGTTGCTGTATAAGTAGGGCTTTGATTTTGCGTTTGTTTGTATTTGTTTCTCTACTTAGTATCTAGGTATTTACTATGGTTATGTTGTGTTTATTTGACTTTCAGTGTTCAAAAACGTGTGAAGGTGTTCTTTTGTGTGCTTCTTTCTCCAATACAGAAGTATTAGCAGCTGTTACATTGTATTTTATAAATAATGTTAGTATTGTGTTTGTCAGTGAAGTTTTTACACAATGTAGATCTTAGTTTTGTACATGGTTTTTGAATAAATTTGCTGTTTACTGGAATATATTACTGGGTAAATCTGATGTCTCCTGTTGATACTGAATGTTGGATCCACATGAAGTCTACTGGGTCTACACGGTGAACAAATTAACCAAAAAATTTCTGTTGGCTGATTTACTGATCCTGTAGAATGCGACTGTCCAGTATCTATGCAACTTCTAACGGCCTGTTTACTTTATTAGCTCAAACTTACTTATTTAATTAATCTCTGATACTTTGCAGTTTTCCTGAGCGAGCCTTCTGCTATAAAGCGGTTCTGTCTAATATTTATGTACGAATAAGTTTCACCGGAAAATATTACAGTGAAAATATCAGTGAAATCTATAATGATGACCAGAATTCTCATAATATATGATATAACTGCTAAGTATAAAACATACATAAGGGTTACACAGTTTTCATACTACATCATAAACACTCTAAAAACAATTAAAACATCTTTATTGAAAAATGCTAGGAGCAGTAACACGTGGGTTTGCAATTTCTTACATTTGGCATGGAGAGTAAAACCTGTCCTGGCGATTAAGGCGCTCGGCCCGCAGTCTGCGGATGGCAAGTTCAAACTCTTGTCACCGAACACGCTCACCTTTTAGCTGTAGGGAAAATGTAATTTGACGTTCAGTCCCACTTTTCGTTGTTAAAAAGAGTAGCTCACTAGTTGGCAAGCTGCATTTTCTTTAATCTGTCACTTCCAAGTTATCGTAGACAGCTCTCGAGTACTTTGTGCGAAACTCCAAAAACAAAGAATAAACCTTAAGATTATCACATTGTTGAAAGGTAGTGAGAATTTACGAAGAATGGTCGATTCGATCTTCAGGAGTGAACTTAGCACTGTAGTCTCTTCTACCATAGTGACTGAAAGTATTTTAGGCACGGACCATTAATTTCTAGCATAAATATGCTGATATAATTTCTTGATGAATGAACATGCTAGTGCATGAGATTTCATAAGGTAAGATGGGATTGTGAAATAATGACCAAATATATGTTTGTTTGAAGTACAAAGCTACACAACGGCCTGTTTGTGCCATGCACACCAAGGGTATCGAAATTCGGTTTCTTGCATTGTAAGTTTCTTTAATATAAGAAAAACTTAACTCAGGTTTCTAGCGTAATATAACATGACTAGTATGTCTTACAATATTGTAGGTTGTAAGTATTGAAACCCGGTTTGTAGAGACGTCAACCTCCAGACTTATCTCTAAGACACTGGTGGAAGGTGTAAAGCTAGAGTTATTCCTTTTGGAGAATAATCATATATATGTAATAAATGCATATTTAATGAATAATAATACCATCGCAAAATAAGTGTAATTTGTTGGTATGATCGTTTCATTAAGAGTTTATTTACAGCCCAAAACGTGAGACCTAAAAAAGCTGTCTCTCAAAATTAAAGAGAATGCTAATAATGGGTAATGCTCGATCCAATTTTTAAATAATTTATCAATCACCTTTATTCTAGCCGCTGTTGTACGGTTCGGAAAATAATTTTGTCTGTATTATATCATTATATTTACAACAACGCAAACAGGTTTCTTAACATAATACTTGTTTGTTTGTTTCTCTTTTTAGAGAAAAGCCAAAGTAGATTATCTGCTGTATCTACCGAGGGGAACTGATCCCCGAATTTTAACGGTCTAAGTTTGCAAACTTATCAGTGTATCACGTGGGATTCTTTAACATACGACAAAAACTGGTTTTCTTTTATAACATAACATCATTCGTTCTATATTGAAATATTTTAAAGTTAATATTATCTCTTTTACAGAGTGTCTATGTGTTTACTTCTGTTGAAAATAAACACACAAAAATAGGTTAAACACTGGCTAATTGGGATTTTTTTAACTTCATTATAACTGTAAATCAGTTTAACTTTGTTCGTGTTTATTAAAGCAAAGCTACATGTTCATCTCTGGAAATCTAGCCCCAAATGCTAGTTTTGTATCATAAATCCTTAGACTTACCGCTGTCCCCAGAGGGTCATAGAAGTAATTATACAAATAAAAGTAAAATATAATGAAATTTGAACAATCTTTGTTTAAAATGTTTATTTTGAATAATATACATGTTGTTAACAAATACATTAGTACAACGCATCTCTCGTGCTACAGCTGTATGTGTTACGCTTGGAAATACAAGTATACAAAGCGTATATATATATATTAGCTTATTTACAGTTTGTAACAGTAACTAAGATTGAGAAATGTTGGTCGTTAAGACTAGCTAAACCTAGATGAGTATATATATTTTTATATATATGCATGCCATAAACTGCAAATATCAGTTAAAATATTACATAACTCTCATTTCTAAAACAACCAGTGTTACTTCGAATATCCATATCTGTCGATACACAGATTAGTCCCGTAAACCAGCAGGTTAATCTGTCAGATTCATAAGACTTTAGATAATAATATAGTTTTGATGATGACGTGTTAATAATATTGTAAGTTACATATCTGAACAATTCAATAGTTCAATTTGGAATTGTTAGGAAAGGAAAATAATCAACTGTTTATTTAATTCGGTCTTTGTTCAAGATTATATTTGCTTTGAACTGCGATTCTTAAATATTTGTCACATGAATAGTATAATTACCTAAGAACAGTGGTGACAATTAGGGTCGTTTCCACAGTGATCCAAGCAAGATTGTGTAATACTCCAAAACATATTCGCATCGAACTATATAACGAATCCAAGCATGTCTAAATTTTACTCAATATATTTATCCAGTTATATAAAGCTTCAATACCTCTTGGAGTACAAACAATGTTATACGTATAAAATACATTAATTAATGAGAAGACATCACTGAACTCCATCTGCTTTAAACTTTGATTTCTAAAGTATCAACAAAATTAGATGGTGTAAATAGAAATACTTGGTATTTAAAGTGAAATATACGTAGTTACAGTTAAACAAACCATACTTAAATGAGAAATAAAACTCTCTGAATATACATGACAACGTATATCTCCCACTAACCAAAACTTGATTACTTATCGGTGCGTCACAAGTGTATGATACATTTCTAATCTATTAATTAATAAACAATTTATTCATCTACACAGTATTAAAAAAAAAGGGAAAAGTGTCATCTTGGTTCCATGTTTTTTTTATACTCATTACAAAAGCCTTGTGTTTACAGATAAAACTTAACCCTATTATTAATTTTATGTCTAATTAAGAGGTTTAGAGAAACAAGGATATGTAGACATAATTGTGTTAGATTGTATTTAAGAAAGCAAAAAAAGCGCTTTTGTTAGTTCGATTGTTTTAAGCAGAGATCACTTAAAAACGTTTCATGATATTGCAATATTAAAGTTTTAAAGCACAATGATCAACACTTTCGATGATAGTTTTGCAACTGAATATCTTCCAAGAAATATTTAAAACATTGTTTCTGATATTAATCTGCAGTTTATAACTATTAAACATTTAGACCAAAAATAAAGATAATGTAGATGTCGCTAGGTAAAATATACTATGAAGTTAAAGATTAAAATGCACTAAAATTGTTTTAAGTAATATTTTTTAAGTTGTCACTGATAAGTATAGTTTCGTTAAAGACATTTTAATGTGCTGAACTAATATCTGATAAAATTAAACAAGTGCTAGCATTAAAAATGAAGGGATTAAATACCAAGCTGATCGACATCACTTATCTCAAGACACACAAAATACTTTGAAAATGTAACAAAAATATTCGGAAGAAATGCCTTTTTTTCATCTGTATGCCATTATTTGATATTTTACTGAAAAAAAATCAGTTTATCTATGTTAAAACCTTAGTAACAACTAACAAACAGCCTTCAACTTTTTGAGCCTTTTTTACATGAGTGTGAGTTCATAAGCTTATTACAGTTTTCTTCCACCAGGAGGTTGTCATGATAAATTGTCTAGCCTGTTATTGACATATTAACATCGCAAAACCATTACCAGACAATTATGCATTACATGTGGTTATGATGTGGTGCTATATAAATGGACTATTAAAATAGGAGGATTATAGGAATAAAAAATAAGATTAGGTTGATATGAGAATTTATAAGAGAAAACTTACTGGATTAAGACACTAAAAACAACCTGAAGGAAGGATTAATATGTAGTTGTCCACTACAACAACAACTCCATTGTAGTACGTACTGAAGAAAAATTTGGCTAAGGACACTAAGGTTGTAGGTTATAATAACAAACATCTGAATAAAAGCATTACAGTAGTACAATATTGAAAAAAAACAACAACTCAAGAATGAAATTCTGTCTTTAGATAATTGTGAGAGGAGATAATAAAAATTATCCATTTAAGAAGAAGATGATGGCAAATTATATGATTAAAAAATGAAATTAAAATATCCATATATTAAAAAGAAAAGTATATTTAGAAAAGAGCAATTTCTTTGATAATTAGTGGGTCAAATATATTCATTAAGACAATGCATTGGTTTATTTATATAAAACAAAGTAGTTAAAAAGGTCATCATGGAGATAAAATATCAAGAAGAAACTCTGAAGGAAACAACAACAATTACAACTGGAAGAAAACTGGTCATGAATATCGCCAGGAAATTTCTCACTGGGCTTGTCTATAGTGCCATAAATGAGGCTTTCTAATATAGTTGACTCAAGAGCCTAATTTTTTTTATATGACAAATTAACAATTATCAGCGAACTGCAAGTACTATCAACACAACCTCTTTTCCTCGCCCCCCAGTGGCTCAGCGGTATGTCTGCGGACTTACACGCTAAAATTCGGGTTTTGATACCCGTGATGGGCAGAGCACAGATAGCCCATTGTGTAGCTTTGTGCTTAACTCAAAACAACAACAACCCTTTTCCTCACTTCAGTGGGGTTCGGGCTGACTTTGATCGAATGTTGGTCAATCACAATGTGATTTTCCAGTAACTAAAAATGTGCCAGTCTACCTATACGTATATGTTTGTTAGTCCAAATTAATGTGTTTCACAAATATAGACTAATATGTTAAGTTTTAGTGAATTAAATGTAATTGACGTTTTAAAGTTTTGTTTATTAAAAAAACTACAAACAGTTGAAGTAAAATAATGCTATCAATATATTCAACCAATGTATAACATGCTATAATAAAACTAACCAAAATTCTAATATTATAACACTAATATTATATTAGTGCTGTAACTCTAAGTAATGTAGCATTTTAACTCTTCACAATTTTAATCCATTAAATTTTGTTCATAATGTCAAATTTACATTTTTCTTAAATTTATGTCTAATTAAGAGGTTTAGAGAAACAAGGATATGTAGACATAATTGTGTTAGATTGTATTTAAGAAAGCAAAAAAAAATTTACATTTTTCTTAAATTTATTCTAAGATCGTTACACAACAGAAGTGTGATAAACAAAAAAATGGCAACTAGCTGAGTTTTCCAGAAAGAAACTATATTAAAAAAATGTTACTGATAAATCTATCAATAACATCCCAGGATTAGAAATATTCATCGTCTTAAATTATCATAAATCTAGCATATTTAGGTTTTTAATGTGAAGATTATACCAGTGTGTTATTTCTGTTTTATAGCCTTGAGAATAACAGTTTAACTGAAATAAAAATTATGAAAAACTGTTCCTGATTGCATGACCTCGGTTAAGTCAAACTTGATTGTTCTAAACAAAGTTCACAAATATATTAACAGACAAAATGATCTCATTCAGATTAGTTAGTATTTTATACAAGTCTAATAATTTTCAAGTCCTGTTTCTTTAACCTGTGCCACTTGTCTTTCCAATTAGCATCCCATAAAAAGTTGAACTTTACATGACATTAAATACCTTACCACACTCTCTTTAGTTGAATCAAAGATGTTTCTCATACAGCAGACAGCATTTCTATTCATTCTTTACACTTTTTATGTAAACAACAGCTCAAGTTATGTAATAATCTCTGTTTTTTTAAATAATCAACATTCATATATCATGCAAATAACTTTCGTTCCTGAATAAAAAATCCCTTATGTAAGTCTTTGGTTGAAATAAATGAAAGTATCTTCTGACAGTCTGACTGCCAGAAATAACAGATGTCTATACAGTACTTGAATACATTGTAACACAGTTGAAAGACCACAAACTTCTTCAGTTAGGTTCCCCAGGGTAATATCCATATCAGAGTTATTTTCCACACTATAACAGGCATGCCTAAATGAAACCAAACTTCACACAACATACAACAATGTTTAGTAATTTTAACCCACGACTGTATTACTTAACAAGGTAAAACAGACGCTCAGCTATGTTCATATAACCTGTGCTTTCAAACTCTCTGTAATATATTTTTGACAGAGAAAGTTTTGAAAATTCTACAGATTTCTTAAAGTGTTTGAAACA
This sequence comes from Carcinoscorpius rotundicauda, assembly GCA_011833715.1. Lineage (NCBI taxonomy): Eukaryota > Metazoa > Arthropoda > Merostomata > Xiphosura > Limulidae > Carcinoscorpius > Carcinoscorpius rotundicauda. Next base: position 110,833,871 of record CM022393.1, read on the forward strand.
ACACTAAACAAAGTGTAACTGGTCACTGGGACTACTAGCTCTCTCTGTCTCTTGGAGGTCTCCTTTTTTATCTGTCATAAAGATCTTGCTAGATCTGAGTTTTGGTGATAATAAGTTGAGTGAAGAAGACAACAAGGACACTGCAGGAGTTTGTGAGCTATTATCTGCAATGTAAGTTACATTTGTAAAATGTTTTCTTTCATATTTTCTCATAGAGACATCTATTTCTTGCTGTGGTGTTTCATCACAAGCCATGCTATTCTGATTACTTAATTGTGAATCTACAGAATTAAGCTGTCGAGCCAAAATGTTCTGAGCTCCTTCTTTTGACAGAGACCTGAAAACAAAATACACAAAATTTATGAAATTAATAATAAATATATTTTCAAGAAAAGTTATTTTCATATCTTGTTTCTCCACATTACTATAAAATGAATATAAAAAAAAAAAATCTACAGACAACAATTTTGTTTAAAAAAACAAACTATAATGAAATATACAAAAGTAGAAGTTGGAATGTTTTTTATTTTTTATATAATTTTGAAATAAATATACCTGCAATAAAATATATTTTTATGAAATGCTCATTGTGGAACTTTGTGAATATAACAGATACAAGTATATACTCTTGACTTACCATAAACAATCATTTTCAGATGAAAAAGCGTATTAATAGGATCCCACTATTTACTTTTTTCTTTCATAAAATAATCATTGTTGAGATACACAATTACTTTCCTTTTTATATAATATTTCAACAATAAACATTTATTTTCATTAAAAACTGAAAGCTCTGCTCATGGCTCCTGAAAGCTGGACATTATCAAAAGCCAGGCTAACAGTATAATAAGCAGGTTAGTATTGTCAGGATCTATAGAATAAAATTAAATCACCTTATAATATTCTTATTTTGCAAGAGTAATCTATGAATTCTTAATTCCATGTTTTAGAAAAACATTATTATAGTTTTGAGTTTCAAACTTGACACTGTTAAGAAGTCAAAATCTTGAAAAATAACAAAAAAAACATGGGGGTTTATTGGATATTTTTCCTTCTTTTAAACATTTCAGTACTATCTGTATTTTTAAAGGATTTGACTGGTTATGCTACAAATTTATAATACAAAAAAGAACAAAAGTTCCCTGACCCTTGCTCAGTGGAGCTTACTTCCTATAAATTCAATCAAAAGTTAACCTTATTTACATAAACAAAGGTGAAACTAGGTCCTAAAGAAACATTTTTTTAAACAGTATACTTTTCTCAAGTAAATTTTATTGTGTAAGTTCTAATGAGTATTAGCAGTAGAAACACCAGTAATCTAGAACAATAAAGGGAATTACTACATGTTTATCTCACTGTGTCAATGACTTCATCAGGAAACAATGAACACAGACTTTTTCAAAACAATTCTAACAGTTACTGTGTACTTATTGTTGTCTTATGCTTGGTGATGCCATGGCTAATCTGGAGAAATGTTGAGCATGATAAGTGTTTTACATTCAGTTTCAGTCACAGTAGGTAACTTAAATTTCAAATCAATATATCTCCAGCCAACCAAACTATATCACAGTTCACATTAAATATACACAAATTTTACAACTCTGTTTTGTTCTATCTGTTTGAGTTGAACAAGCTATCATATTCAACTAAATATTTAGTAGTACCTAACATGTTCTATTACATTGAACTTGTTACATGATGATTAAAAAACTGATTCATTACTATTATATGTTTTCAATGCATGCAAAGCATTAATGAACTTTTTTTGAAAAACTATTGATTATTAACTAATTATTTTTAAAATTATGAGAAAATTTCAAGAATAAGAATAAAAGTGTGTGGAAAGAAGAACACTGATAAAAGCAGTTATTTCAAGCATAAATAAATGCACTTGAAATACACAAAAATTCAAGACAAATGACTGTTTTATGTCTATAGAGATGTGGTTTACATGTGCTTCCTCAATTGTATAGGATTGTTTATTGAAGCTCCAATCCCTTTATCTTAAAAATGAAATTATACTTCTGCATTTGTTACAAATTCAAAAACATTACGTGAGAAATTTTGAAATGACTTCTTTCCACATAAAAGTGAAAAAAAGAAAATCTAGAAATAATTAAAAAACAATAGAATAATTTTAATTTCCATAAGCCTTTATGACAGGTTTGGAGAAAGCAAATTAAATTTAAACTTAGTTCATAAAAATATTAATACAAACCATGTTCGAGATATGTTTTTTGACATGTGCACAGGAAGAGACGCCAGTGAATACCTACTGCCAGGTAAGTTTATCTTTTTATCAAGAACTGATAACCCTGTTAAAGATAATAAATGCATTTGATAAAACAATTTAAGATAGTAAAATGGTAATAAACCAGAAGTAAAAAATAACCAAAATATACACTAAAATTCTGCTTAACAATGCTATCAAAATGATTGAAGTGACAAATTATTAAGTAATTCTGTGCAGACAAATATTGGTTGAACAAGATTTTCAATATGCTAACAGAAAGCATCACAACTCCTAATAATATCTTATTGTGACTTAACACCTAACACTATGCAGTGAAATTTTCATATTACTGAGTTACATTTTGGAAACATTTACTACTTGACTTAGCCCTTAATAATTTTGTTAATCCTTTCCCAGTCATCTGTTTGAAGCTTCTTATGTTATAAAAAAACAACTTGTATAGTATCAAGTAATGTACAGGGCATAAACTAATCTTCATTATACACTTTGAATGAAAATAAGATATCAAACTGCTAAGGAAACTAATACACAAAAGGTACACTAAATGAACTCCAAAGAAAACACAATAAAAACGAAAAACTTAAAAATGAGAAAAGAAAAAAATTAAAAACTTTTGTGGCTTTTAGTTATTTCCTTCCTAAAGTACTGAAAAAGATGTAGATAATACAAAACTGGTTATATACATTATATAAGCACATTATTACTTCATGATGCATCACAGTGCATTGTAAGAGGAAAAGAAAGATGGAAACATTGTATATATTTGTTAACAGAAACTATTTATCAAGAACTGTAAAAATTTTGCTTTCTATAAACTAGCTTTGAAGTAAATAAGTCATTTCAGAATCAAATATTATATTTACTAAAAAGTTTTGGCCTTTTATGTTTTAATTTCAACAGGAAATCTGGTTTAACTTATTGAAAGGCCTCACAATTACAGAAAGGTACACAAAATTAGGTAAACAGTAACCAGTTCATCAGATGTTTAAGTGTTGTAATTTTGGTATTTCTGCCACTATACTACTGTAAGCATAAATATGATATATTGTGAGATAGGATAAGATTGAATGTTATAACTCAATGAACCTTTATTTGAGCAGTTTTATTTGGAAATTAAAGAAAGAAACCCATAAATACTTTACAAAATACAAATCAATCATCAAAATATCCATCTTAGTTTTTAGGATTTCATGTTTATGATAAAAATTACCCTTAACAACTTACGAAACAAAGCATTTTAAACTTTATAAGCAAAAATTTACAAAAATTATACATAATCAGTTATAATCATCAGGTTAAGGTTCAGTTTTGATATGGGTAGATATTTTTCTCTAACTGGAAGACACACTTAATATCTAAATAGTATGTGATGACAAAAGATGATTCCTTTGGAATATTCACTTATGCATTGGTATTGCACAAGATAGTTTTCATTTTTGCCATGTAATTTAGACCCGGCATGGCCAAGCATATTAAGGTGTGTGACTCATAATCTGAGGGTCGCAGGTTTGCATCCCCTTCGTACTTAACATGCTCGCCCTTTCAGCCATGGGGGTGTTATAATATGTCAGTCAATCCCACTATTCGTTGGTAAAAGAGTAGCCCAAGAGATGGCAGTGGGTGGTGATGACTAGCTGCCTTCCTTCTAGCCTGACACTGCTAAATTAGGGATGGCTAACACAGAGAGCCCATGAGTAGCTTTGTGTAAACTTCAAAAACAAACAAACAAGTCATGTAATTTATCAAACTTCTGTCAAAAAATCTTTTTACCATATGAAGACAGGATTGAATGGTTTGAAAGACAAGAAACACTAAGGATGGCAAAAAATTTGTTTATCAATGGGTTTTTAGAAAAACTGATATACAAATGTGACCATCACTCAAAGTAATTTTGGTATAAAAACCAAACTATTTAAAAAACTAGTTCTCATAAAATATGAAAATGTAAGGGATTTAAATTTATAAAGTCACGTTTTGCTTTGTGGTATTTCTCAAGTTTATTTAACAAAAGTAGATAATTCACTGAAGTTTGAACTAAATTTTTGTGAATGAAATATATGCTCTTAAATATTTTTTAGGGCTGTCAGTAGGTGACAATTTATCTACAAAAGTAAGTTGTATTTGATGTGAACTCCTTGCTAGATCCAATAATTATATGTTAATCCATACACAACTCGTGACACCTAGATAGCTAAATATTAAATGAAGTTAATAGCTAACTACAGACTGAAATACCAACAGTTAAAAAAATATTACATTTCTAAGGGATAAAAAGTAGTTTTGATTAAATTATATGATCACACATAGATATTATTTTGTGATTGGTAACAAAAGTATTCAGTAAGGTTTAAATATGTTAACAGACAGTTCAGGATGTTGTTGTTTTGATCTATTGCAGTTTATCATTAGTTTTACCTGTTAATTTCAAACTTCAAGCTAACTAGTTGCACCAAGTGCATGAATATGTTGTAAAGACCAAATACTACAGTAAAAGCTTAACTAAAGTTGCCAGAATTTGTTTTAATCTTGTTGACTATTTATTTTTTGCTTCTTAAGGAGAGTTAAAAATTTATAAGAAAAATATTTCCTTTGAACTATATAGAGTTTTTGGAGAATATCATATTTCTTTGTTTCTACAGACTTGTATATACTTCTATACTTTAGGAATTTATAAACTTCAAATAGTGATAGACTTCTTGGAAAACTAAAAATTGTTTACAGGTAACTCACCCAAGATTTCCCTGTTTCTGAAACTTGAATCAGTAAAGTTACTTGTCTGAAGCTGACCATCCAAGAATTCCTCGTTTCCCAGCTGTTGCTCAGAGCCCTTCTGGTTGGTCAGTTCTGTGTGTTGGTTTGAAATTAAATCTGTTTGTTGACAGTTGTTTTTCATTTTTGATAACTGGAGCTGTGAGCTAGACAAACTTTGCAAGCAAGATAAAGAATCTGAGAGAGTTTCTAACATCTGAGAATCTGGCACAATATCTTGTTGCTGTGATTTCAGTGCTCCTGTCAGAACATTTTGTTCTGCTACACTGATAGCAGATGCTGATGAAGATGTATTGTTTATGTCTGGAACAGAGATAGCTTCATGCTTATTTATGTCTTCACATGTTTCAAATGGTATTTGGTTAACAGGTCTTTCAGCCTTGCAAGTTTTTGGACTTGAAGACCAAAACAAAGGAGAATGTTTACGAGGTGGAGGTTGTGGAGCTGAGTTCAGGCCTAAGGATTCTTTAGAACCACTGAGAGGCGATTCTGATACTGTCTGACTACAATGAACAGAAACATTTTCATGACTAGGATGCTGTTCATTTGACTTTACGTGATCATTATTTTCAATGCTTTGATCATTATGAGTATCATTAAGATTTTTACGGTTTGCTTTTCTAGACCTGGATTTTCTATAAAATGAGCATGTTGACCTGTAGAATGGTGAAATATTCTCTGCAAAAAAAAGTGTTTCAGGAGTCTCATCATCTAGTTCAATCTCTGAAGCAAGCCAGTCATCTGAAAGAATAAAAACCAATGTATAACACGAATTTTTACATGTGCTTAACCTTATACATGAACCTTAACCAAAAATAAATGGGAATATAACTAAGTTAATCTTACTCATTTTGTTACCAGCCAGTAACTCTTCATCTTTACTTTGAAGCATGATTAAAGTAATAAAATCAAACACTTTAGTTTCTTAGAAATCTTCAAAATTGACTGGCTCTGAAAGTATACACGATTTTTAATTAGATATGTTGTATTAAAAGGTGATTTGTCTATTTAGAAATTTTGACAAAATTTATTAATGCACAGGTAAGGTTTTATGTGTATATGAAATATGTTTCAAAATTATCAGGTTATTACTAATATCAAGAAAAGCTCTACTTATATAAACTTAAAAGACATTCAATTTATGGTATATGTATACATATATATATATAGAGAGAGAGAAAAGAATTTTCTTCTTATGATGTATATATAAAAACTTGTTAGTTTGTATAAGTTAAATAAATGGTGTTTATTTGTGTTCATACCTGAGTCACAATTATATAATTCATTTCTTGTCACAGGAAGCTCTCGGTCTGGCGAAGCTTGTAACACTGACTCATCAATAAGTTCGCTGTCTTCTGTGCCATCATTTTCTACACTGTCATTGAAACTGTCAATTTGACTCTCATCATAATCACTAGCTTCACTTGTAGCTGATACTGTTCGTTGCAAAGCATACTTATCACCTATTTAAAAACACCACAACAGAAATTACTTTATTATTATTTGTTGAGAGATAGAATAAAAGCTCTAGTGAATTGTCAAATCCTAAACCTCTAAGGAGGATAAAATCATATATTTTTTTTACTTTAAAAGATTACCATTTTATTGCAAGAATTCAAAATTTAAGTAAACTACCACAGGAACAGTTTTAATAAAAATAAAATATTTAATATGTTACTCATTTCTTACCTCTTCTTATAAAAAAGTTAGTAAATATATGAATTAATATATATATATATATACGTGTGTATACAAACACACACAGGAGATTAATAATTTATTCCAACATCAGAGTTACATTTCTATCTTATTAGATGATGAATGTTTCTTGTTGATTACTGAGGTATTACATGTTCTCACAGAATTCAGAGCTACTTTTTTCAACAACCACTTTTCAAACTTAAGATAAAAGTAATTCTTAATATTATATTAATACTGACACCATAACATCACTAAGCCTACCCAACAAACTCAAATCTGTCCTGTTGACACATACTTTTAGCAATACACAGTAGATTAGAAAAATATCATATACATTTGTTATTGTTCCAGGTTATCAACATACTGTCAAGACACACTGTCATACACAGATAGTGTCTGTGGTAATAACACCCAAATGGGTTGGGGATATTCCATCTATCAGGCAAATTCCAAACATTGATGTCAATCTAGTCAGCTATTATAAAAAATCAAATAAGGATATGAAGTTGAGTGCTTACAACCACAATGTCTCAGCCTTTCACCATCCAAAGCCATTGTGGGTAGACAGTTACTCTTAAAATGCTTAAGGTAGAAATGAAGCTAACCTTATATTTCTACTAATTAAACTTCCAACCTTACAAAAAGACATTAAATAAAACTATAAAATATAGTGTATAGGTAAAAATGTTTATGCTGAGACAAAACTACAAACAATGTCTGTACTCTGTCCACTGCACAGAACTGAACCTTAGATTTTAGCATAAAAATGTGATACCATAATTTTAAGAAACATTTTTCAAATTATATACAGAGATGCCAAATCTAATTGGTATAAAATAAGCCTGAAAATAGAGAATCCAAGTTGAAACATAAGAATGATTTAATTTCTGCAATCACTTTACCACCACAAGTTCAAAATGCTTGGCTTTCATCTAAATTAGACAATTTAATATACAGCCAGTGTCCAGGACGTTAAAACTTTAATTCTCTGCAATCTATACTTTGTGAGCAATCTATTATGATGCAGTTTATAATTATTATATTTGATGCTTTTCTTCTTGTTATTTTCACCTTTATGGACATTAGTTAGCCATTAAACTTATCTGATATTTGTTCTTGTTTTTTATTTTTGTTGTATTTTGGCATTAGAGTTGTGTCCTTGTATGCCAAAGTTCCATATCATGATGCAATATTACAAAAAAAAATTAACTGTTGTAGATGATATTTTTTTTTTATTATTTTCATCCTTATTTTACTTTATGGGGTCCCATTTAAATAGCAAATTTATCTGTGATTTTGTTTTCATCTATGTCTTTTCAATTTATTTGTTTGGAGGGTGCCATTCCTATGTGGAACTCTTTTTTCTTATGCTTAGTCAGATATACGTTCTTGGCTGGAAGCTTTTCTATTCGACAGCTTTATATTCAAACTTAAATGGTTGTCCCAGCTTTCAAATGAGCTAGCTATCAATCAGATTTAATTCTGGTTGGCTAAAACTTTAATCATTTTTTTTTAAAAAAAGCATTCTGTTTTAAGCATAGTTACAGAAGTATGAACATTTAAATGTGTATTATTTTGATGATGTCACAATTTATTTATACTTTCAAAAACAAATTCACCATGTTGTGCTATAGCATGCAAAAAAAAAAAAAAAAAATGAAGGCTTTGATCCTAATAGCATAATCTCACTGAATTTAAAAATTGGAATGACTGAATCATTGAACTACATCAAAAATTGTACTGAAAAAATACTGTGAACTTTCTGAAAAACTGAACATAAGCAACTGCTAAAATTCAATTGAGACTTACTGGAGAAACAACAACAGACTTAGGTTTGTTGAACATTTAACATGACAGAAATAAAACTATATTTGTATATTCTGACACCAATTATTTTTCAGTTGTCCAACTACCTTCATAAATTCTCTCCTTCCTCAACATTTCCTCCAGTTCAGGAAGAATACTTGGATATGCCACTTCGGGAGGTCCAAAAATCTCATCTACATAGGTAATCAGTAACTCTATAGCTCGAGCTTGGTAAACAGTATCCAACAAAGAGTTTAATGAAGCATTTCCTTCACTGTAATAATCAGACATATATTTCTTGTTCGATAAAATTATAAAAGAGTGCTATGCATTTAATTGGTGCAGTAATAATTCACAAAACATTCAGAACAATAAGTATATTTTTTAAACACTAATTTTATCTGAGCCTTTCTACCACGAAATAACAATTTTTAAACACTTAACTATGTGATGTTAATGGATTATTTAAATATACATTCTACTTAAACCATTTCATACTAAAATAAGCGTTTTAAAGCATTGAACTACTTCAGTTTTCTGTTTTATATCCATTATGATACAAATTAAAGTAATATCACAAATTACTAATAATTTATGGTAACATGAGGACCTACAGTTACTATGAATACCATGAGAAAAACCTTGTGTAACTGAAAAAGTAATTTAAGTTAGTTACTCAACAAATACATTTTTAAAAACATGTATTGAACAATGATCTAACTCAAGATAGATGCTAGCATTGATGCTGTCTGAAATTCCTAAAGCCTTTCACCCATAACTGCAATATACAACAGTCATTTACTGCTTGTAAGAAATAAAGTACTTCAAGCTCGTTGCAAAAACCACAGTTAACCCTGACCTGATATAAGGTAGTCACATCTGGCCTATTTTATATATGAATATATATGCCTTTTTTCTTTATCAATATGCTAGTAACATGTGAACATTACATTATACAACAAACTATGAAGTATAAATTTTTAGTAAAATTACAATATACCTTGTTTTAAGCAAATTAGGTCCAAACACAATACCCAAGTTACTCGGTGGCATGTTGCTTTCTTCCACATTTTCAGATATCCTGGAAGAACGAAAAAATATATACTTCACTCTAACTGAGTGAATGCCTTTATACTTTTCACTTATTTGTTAAAAAAATTATCTAATTTCATTCAGAGCTGTTGTGAAACTTTGTTTTAGTTATCATATGACATCAAATATCAGAGTAACAATAACATCCATCTTGCAGTAGAAGAATATTCACATAATAACCAAGTGCAGGTTATTCAGATAAGTGAACAACCCTATTAGCTGAAAAGATCAAGGAAAATAAATTTCACAATACAGTAAGAGTATATGAAGAGAAACAGAATCTTTCTAAGATATAACAGACTTTTTTATGTACATATAACACACCAGAAAACATGCTAAAATTCTATTTTATGAAGCCACCAACAAATTACACTGATATGTGCACTAAAGTCAGTCTTTATAAGTTATTGAAAATACATTGAAGGCCCTGGTACTGAGTGGGCCCAGACCGTGAATGAAAGGATTCATGACTTTTGGCTCATTGCCTCTAAAAAACATACTCTACATTTTATAGCTGTGGGTGATGGTAAAAACCCAACACTTGGTTACTGGTGCTGTCAACTGCTGCCTAGCAGCCTAAAATTAAAGAAAATAGTCTTTATATAATCTTCCACAGCTTTTATGTAAAAAGAAATCACCAATTAATAAGTTAACTATTTAACAAAAAACACTTGAGTCAACCAGGTTGCATATTGTATTACACCTCTGAAAAGTTCATATCTGGTATTTCCTAAACTATTTTGCAAACTTTATATAATATACACTGCCACACAAGGAATTCAATGATGTTTGTCCACTCAAAAGCTTAAAAGAACTGGATGAAATACAAAAATTTTTTCTTTCTTTTATTTTACATGGAGAATGTTTTTTCTTAACACTGCCTGAAATCATTATGTTATTATAATACAATATCTATAGGGATTATTAGAAAGTTAGCCATCACTGGGACCTGTTAATATACAATCAGCAGATTTTCTGGCAATATAGGATACACTTCAGAGAACAGATGTCAGAAGCACTACATTCAAAGGTCACTTGCAAGTGAAGGTAGCACAATGCTTGACAGGTGACCAGTGTAGCAGATGTGAGAAACATGAAAAGATACCAGTTGCAGAGAAAAAAAAGCCGCAAATGAGACTGAAAAGGATTTCAATTTGTACTAATAAAAAATGTGAAGAAAAGCACATTTCCACACCAGGTATGTTCACAGAACCACTGGAAGATACAGACAGCTGTGAACTGAGCAGTGAAAAGTGTTAACTTTGGGGAGAAAACTTCTATATGCACAGAAAACTTCAGAGCAAAAGACTTCTCACATCAAACTCTACAGATCCCTAGATCTTATTCCGACTCTTCCACATCATCAGATCTTGTGCAGATCCTATTTGAACTATTTGATCTCATTGATACAGAGATTTTGATTTTAAAAAATTAATAAAATCAAATTACTGTTACTAGAAAAAGAACGTTTAATTTTCACTTCTCAGTTGTAGTTTATTACTTACATCTGACAGTAATTAATAACTACTTTTACTAATCATTCCTGTCAGAAAGTACATTCAGGAAAACTGTTAAAACAGTCTTCCAATTAACCTTTTCACTTCAAATGGCAATCTTATAGAACTGCAATTACTACTGAGAAATTATTTTTTGTTAAATAGTTTTGGAAAAATAATATCTGTTCTGTATGTGTTCTGAAATATTTTTAGACAAAGACTTCATTAAGAAAACAGATCAGAGGTAGAACATCTGAAAATAACTCAGCAAATACAATTTTCTCACCTTTTCAAATGATGCATTAAGAAGGCCAGAGTAACATAATGAACTGAAGGAAGCTGGCTAACCAACTTTTTAAGCTTCTCAATGACTTCTTTGCTACCAACTTCTTTCTGAGCTGAATAATCCTAAAAATTACATGTGAGTGAACAAGTGTAAAGATGAATAGTAATGAATAACACTGTTTCTTGTATTTTCAAAATGAAAACTATCCTGCAAGTAAAGTACAAAATATAATCATGTATCTGTTCCAATGTCCAATGATTATTTCTTTTTTAACAAATATGGGTTATTAGGAAATAACAATATTAGGAAATAATTTTATGCAACACCAAGTAACTATTTTGTTCTTTTACAAAATGAGAGTTAAAAAAGTAAAACCTCCAGAACAACAATTAACTAATATATCTAAAAAAAAATACAGAAGTAAATTAACTGGTTCAGCTGTGTGTGTGTAGAGTAAGGTACATAACTTACCAATCTATTAAAAATTTGTAACCTGCAAAAGGCTGAGAAAAATACTGATTAATTGAGGTATCATGGTGAATGTTTTAAGATTCTCCTCAGCAGAAATGGCATACTGTGATTTTTTCAGCATCAATATTTTAAATTATAGATTAAAATATTTTTCTAACACATATTTATATATATATATGCATAAGTTGCTTTATTTAAAGGTTATTAATTGTTATGCCAATAATGCTGTTGTAATATAGCTATGAAAATTTTGTTTGGCTTCTAAGTTTCAAAAATATAAATGAATGTACATTTTACAAGTATATCTATCATGCAAATGCAATATGTAAACTTTACATTAGAAACAAAAAATTATCATTTTCACATGAGCATCGCTTTGCTCAAACTGATTTTGTCAATTCATAAATTTTTCATTAGCACATACAAATGTGCAATAAACTTGTACTGTTTACTTGCAGCATGCCACATTTCATGATGATACCCTTAGTGAATTGTGGTTAACATTATTTCTCCAGTATAGTGTTGGTTTATTGGAATGACCCCATGCATATTCAGCTAACCAAACAAGATACTAGCACCTCACTAATGAGTATGTAACTATTGTAAGTAAATAAACTCTGGCTTGTCAACAACATTGTGATATGATGCATGGTGAACAACTAGTCAGATACAAGTTAACATGCTGCCTTTAATTGTTCTCTATGAAGGACTCAATTCTCAGCATAGTGGTTACAAACCTTTATATCCCAGTAAAATGATAAATCAAAAAAAAAAAATTCAAGGGTGAGTAAAAAAAACAAACAAATGTTGAATGCTGGGATTAAGCTTATCATAGGTTATGAACTACTGTTCCTACAAACGCACCAACACTTTAGTTATATTCTGATACTCAGATAATACAGTTGCTTTATAACCAAAATACTGGCCTGAAATAACTTCTTTTACATTATATAATACATTTCTCACCTTGGAAAGGTCAATGAAGTCTTGATAAAGTTTAAAGGTTAAAAGGGGTTCAGGCAACTGTAAAACAAATATATTTCAAATTACATTCCACATAGAGTAAACAGTGCAATTTGACTTTTCAATGAATATGAAATGCACAAGTAAAAGTATTACATAATTAGAATTAGAATAACATTGATTGGTAGCTTTCAAGTCCCTGAAAACTATAAGACATACAAGTTACCTGTTTACAACAAAGTATATATATATGCATTAATTATTAAGGTCTAAAAGTTAAAGCATCAGAACTTACAGAAACATCTCAATAAAGGATGCAAAAAAGCAGTTTTGGATTATAGAAGTAAGTTGCAGGTTTAATTTGTGCAAAAATAAGTTCTGATAAATTAAAATGATAAAAAATCATAGCATTGTATTTTGGAATGTCAGTGTATAAAATAATGCTGTGATCCAAAACATGCATCAGATAACACAATAAGGTCAAAAATGGATAAGTGTTTTTTGAGAGTCACTACCATCGTTTTTATATGCAATAATAGCATTAAATGTTTAAGTATCATAGAGTCTAAATACAAAATATTCAACATCACAACATTTAGGATTTGAGTGGATGTGAAGTAATTATGCATCTTTTTATTTCATTAAATGAAACATGATTACTATAAATTAAACACAAATATTTTTAAAACCTTTTTCTACAAATATCTATAAATGTTACACTTTCAAACTAGCTGGTTTCAGTAACTTGTACTGATACTATTTCTGTATAAACTTTTACAATAAGACTTTCCTACCTGCATAAAATATCTTTTGAGGACATTAGCTATCACGAATGGGTGAATCTTGGATAAATCAACCAAGTCTGGCCTATTTTCAAAACACTGGCATAAATTTTCAACACGAGACTTGACTCCTGAAACTCTGTAGATACCCTGCAGATTGGTGAAAAAGTGTTAAAGCCAAGTTAAACAAAACAAACAGTGAAAAGTTCAGTTGGAATGTTTAAAAGGTTTTAAAACTTAAGTGTAGTTAAAGTGTATTTATATATTCAGAATGTTTAGTTTTCAGTTACTGTATGGTTCTAAAGTTATCTTTCCTAAAACTGTACAGGTACTGAAAGTATCTATATGTGGAAGCTCTCTATCTTTCCAGGCTATAAACATGTTTTTGTAAAACAAAATACCTTAATCTGGAGATGTATTATAATAAATATATATACATATATGTTCAACACTTTCAAGGTATGATCCTTGATAGTCCATTACTGAAATTTACCAAACAAACTATATATTCACTGTACCATATAGCCAGAACAATATTTCCTACCTCTAAATAACTGAATGTTAAGATTGAAAACTCCTTAATGCATAGCACAAATCTATCATTCTTATTCTGTGTTTGTCAAAGAATTTAGTTTTTTGTCTTAAGTCACTATATTATGATGTTTTTCAGCAAGATTATGTCTGTGTATAAAATTAACAATGTTCTCGTTATTTATTTGTATACATAATAGTTTTAAAAAAGATACTAACTGATTTTTATACCATTGTAAGTTGTTGATGGAGAAATCAAGCTTTGGAAACACATTAACAAAAGTGATACCTATCTTCTACTGCACATTAACACTAGATAATTCTAAAGTTCTATTCACATGTATTTAACTTTCAAAATAGCTTATAAATATAAATATGTATTTCAATCAGACTATTAACACATTACAATAAATACAAGTAACTTACTTTAATACATGATCCTCTTTGATCAATTTCATAAATGCATCTAACGACTATTGAAGGAATTTTTCTGCCAGTTTCTGCTGCATGAGTTGTCAAGTCAATGCCAAAAGTGGTCATCCTGCCAGACATTCTTGTGCCCCCACACTGTATGGCTAGATTTTCCAAACATTTCTTGTGACAGGCAAGTCCACACTATTTCAGATACAATGAACATAGCAACACACATATTTTGTTAAACTCTCTTTTGCACGCTAGTTTTTAAATTCACATCAAGAGTTGGAACAAATTTAAAAATATACTAAATGTAAGAAAAATATAAGTATTATATTTAATTTTTAAGCATCCATTATCTAAATAGGGAAGTATTTGTTTTTTAAATGTAATAATTATTTCATACTAAATTGGTTAAATTAGCTTCACAAGTTACCTGAAAGCATTCAATTCCTTGAAAATACACATAAGAATCACACTCTCTGCATTTTGAGGGTCTTCTAATTTTTTTGAAGCTATGTGTTTCAGCAGCTTTTGACATAAAAGGTCTTTTGCCACATGGCAATGTACTATCAACTAAAAATAAATGAAATTATTAATCATTATTCCTTTCATTACAATTTTATTATCAATTTTTCCTTTTCATGTATATTTGATTTTTTTAAAAAAAGAAAAAGTCTGGTAGATTAAAAAACACAGACATTAAATTTAACATTCAAAATAAGTAAAACAAATACTTTTTAGGTAATATTTTCTTAATAAGCATAAAATCTATTAGTTCTTTATCTCTATATTTATTGTTGAGTGCAATTTTTTTATTACACATAAAATTACAAGGAGTTTTAAAACCTGCATTTCATTTAAAATTTCTATTTCTGTTACAATTTATTACTTATTTATTGTATCAGAAAGATTCAAAACCCAAGCATTTTATTTATGATGTTAGTTGATAGATAAACTATTGTAAGGTTTAATGTAATATAATATTACCTGAGGATATTGAAGTTAGAAACAAAAATAGGTACCAACTGACATTCACTTTATATACTTAAATGAGAAATAAGATAAATTCCAGATCTTAAACTATTTTGAAAATATTAATTTAAATTTAAACTTACTTTGACTAGAAACCATTTCTAACTCTTCTCCTAATGACATGCTTCTGAATTTGTAAGGTAATAACAGTGGACTAGGAGGTGTACTGTTTTCTTGTGACTTCGTACTGTGACAGCTGCTTGTGCTATCTGTGTCACTTCCTTGTAGAAATCGTGTAACTCCACTCCAGAACCGTATTGGTTGAGGCAAAGAGCCACTTTCTGTAACTGAATTTATATAATCTATTATTCTTATAAAAATCATTATAACTGGATTCATTATAAAAGCAGGTATTTAAATTTTGTTGTTTTTTTCAATATTATCTATAATTACATTGTAATACCACATTCAAGTTACAAAAATTTAATCAACTGTAAAAACAGTATACAGTCTGAAACTGAAAAGTATTTCTTTTTGTTTCTAAGTATTAAGAAAAAACTGCCTAGTTTGGATACAAAATTATATTTGTTCATCAATACAGCACAATATCAAAACATAAACTTAGGCTATTAGAAAGAGCCAATCACTTTTTGTACTATGCATATTATAATAA
This sequence comes from Carcinoscorpius rotundicauda, assembly GCA_011833715.1. Classification (NCBI taxonomy): domain Eukaryota; kingdom Metazoa; phylum Arthropoda; class Merostomata; order Xiphosura; family Limulidae; genus Carcinoscorpius; species Carcinoscorpius rotundicauda. Next base: position 110,850,084 of record CM022393.1, read on the forward strand.
ACGTTTTATAATTTTACTCATTCAAATAGCACCTTTAGTATTGAAAGAAAAACACCAAACACTAGTTACATTTCTGATAAAAGTGGATGGGTATTTACACACAAATTAGATTTAGAATTAATGAATATGTAATGTATGACAGACCTGTATGTTTTATTATTGTTCTGTATAAAATAAAACTTGAGCACTCAAACCTTAGATTAATGACAGCATAACTTAACTATACATACTCCTGCTATCACAGGAATGCTTTGGTTCAACTGAGTGATGGTGTAGAAAGTCCTCATAGCTGTCTGAAGAAACATTTGAAGGCCTTGATTTCTCTGATCTAAAGGAAGTTATTAAAGTCTGTGAACTAAAATATGCGTAAAGTCAAAACTGCAATCTCTAATACACCAATCAATATTCTAAATTCCATTAACAGTTATGAAATAACACTTTATTCATTAAGTGATGGTTTATTATAATAAAAAATAAAAATTCATGATAAATTGATAATCATCAATTTAATAATAAATGCTTAATATACAAAGATGTGCAGATGAGATCACATATAGTCAGAGAAAGATCAGAAAAGCTTCTACCTCGTGCAAGTAGGAGTTATAACATAAGTTATATGTATCAAACTTACAACCTTATGAGCATTTACATATAAGCTAAACATGAGAAATTATATGGATATCAAATTCATATTAAAGAGTGAAGCAGAGATTGGAATAAGTAGAAAGTAATGCTCATAAAATGAAAAACAACATAACCTAAAAACGAGATGATCTGGTCTTTTAAGGGTAACTTTGCATATCCAGCCTCGTAAAAAGAAAAAATTAATTTTCAAAAGCTATTTTACTCATTTTTCTAATATAGTGTTTATGAGTTAATAAAAAACTTGTTACATTTTTTATTTAAATTTTCACTTTTTTCTTTCATGTCCCTAAATTTTATTTTTTATCATCTATTCCATTGGTTCCCAACCTTTTTTATACTCTGCACCCCTAAAAAAATTTAATATGTTCTCGCACCCCTCACAGTAATTATTTATTTAAGAAAAAAGGTGAAGGTGGCCAAAACAAATGTTATTTCACACCCATCGGAATGCTATCTTGCACCACCAAGGGGGTGCAAGCACCCCTGACTGTGAACCACTGATCTATTCTTTCCAAGATATTTCTAATTATGTCAATCTTAATTAAAAAAAGACTGTAAATTTGAAATGTAACATACCCCTATAATAAACATAGTAGAATTATTATTTGAAATATTTATGTTAAAACATATGAATATTACGAAATTTTAGAATAAAGTTTTTGGTAAAATCTTTATCCTACTTGGAATCAGATGAATATGGTTCAAATACAAAGGCTGGTTGTGTCTTGGTATATCTTTCCGAAAGTTGAGGAAGTCTTTTAACATATTCCATGTACTGACGTCCTGGTTCATAAAGCCTGCTACTTTCACAAAGAGTCTGGTACTAAAAATAAGAAATGGAATCTTCATATTAAGTTTATATATCTCTGGTCAAAACACAAGCCTTTTATAGTAAGAAACTTATATGGTAATACGTGTACTACAATATGGATACCTATGAGACTTTTATCTGATAAATTACATGCATTTATTCTTCTCCAATATGTATATGACTCATAATTTTAAAGCTAAATTTATATAATATGTCTGTTATTAAAGGCTACTGAAGAAACCAAATTACTAATTTAAGAACCTGTTCAGTGTTCCCCAATTTTTTTGCATCTGATACTACTTAAATATGTAGTAGTCACTAACCCATGAACAAAGAATGAAATCATGCAATCACTTCAATGGATAATGTTTTCTTCAGCCTTACTCCTTTCCCTTTAAATAAATTTAAATGTCTAGAGTGTTTCATGTAAAGTAGGAACTTTGGTTATACCTGAACAGGACATGGTGCTGATATGGTATGTTGTAGCTGAAAGTAAGACACTGTCACAGCTTTCATTGTTTGGTCACACAAGCAGATCAACTCTCGTATTTCTTGTAACACTTCTTTCTGAAACATTGAAGTTTGGTTAATGATCTCTTTAGACTTATTATCATTATAAGACTAAAATATAATATTTTTGAATATTTTAAATCAATTAAAGCAAAAAGACGCTTTTTTATGTTATTAATATTTATGTAAAAACGTCTTTGTTGATATTACATAAACTAAATGTAAGTCTGATGTTTTACAATAAGTTTTTACATCCTACCAGATAAAACAGTAACTGGTTATAATTTTTCTATACCAAAAATGTATTTCTAACAGGTACATACTTTACTCACAAGCTATTCTGGTTCACTAATGCCACAAGTTTTTCATACCCGTGAGCTCCTTGATTTACATTTAGTAATTTGAAGAAATTATAAGTGACTTATTCTGGTCTCTTTTTTTTTTTTGAACTTGTGAAACTTTTAATCAAAGCTCTCTATTATGATCTGTTTTTGCTCTTGATGAGAATTAACATCTTATTCTGTCTTAATTAAGAAAATTATTTTTATCACAGCTACATTGTTATAACATACAATTACTCACCATAACACAGAATCACTATCTACCAAAATTACATAAAGCAAAGAGCCAATTACACAGTTGTTTGTTTTTCTCAAAGGTATTTAGACTAATCAGATCACTTTAGTACTTGAATCTTAATTAGCTAATCCAACAAATTTGGATGGCTTACCTTTATTTTTTCTAAAAACTGTTGTCTTTCATTAGCTTCTGCTACACAAGCCTTGTAAATTGTTTCAGATTCTTTAGCCTTCTGCAGTGTATCATCTTCAATACGTCGTTTTTTGTCAACTTTGTTTGAAGACTCATTACTCTCACATATCTCTGCTTTAGCTGCTGAATCTTTGGCTTTTTCATAATCCTGCTGTCTCTGAACATAAAGAGCTCTGGCTTTACGAAGATTTGTAACAGCTTCCTCCTATGCAACAAAAATAAAACATGAACATAACATTAAAAACTTTACATTACATTTACGGTTATTGTTGTTGTTTTTACTAGAAAATTACACAGTGGATTACATGCACCCTGGCTGTCACAGAAAATTGAACTCCATAAACTTACCACTGACCCACCAGAGGGAATGCATTTGTTGTATACGTTTTTATTTGTGTGTATGTCTTTTTTAAATACCTTAATTCAAAAACGTTAAATATTTATAATTACTTAAATACTGTAAATAAACCTTATTTTTTATACAAAAATAATTTTTCATTTACTATTTTCTGAACTGGTTTTGTTTATTTTGAGTATATATGTTTTTAGAAAAGTTTCACAACTAGTTACAAATTATCTCTGATGTTGAAAAACATTTTTTTTACTGATAAGCAATGAAGTAAAATAAATTAATCTTAACCAGGAATTTAGCAAATGTGAGTTTAACTTTAAACATTCTTGTCTATACTAAACATTTTTAAAATATTTATTAAACAATGAATTTTTCTTAAGAAACTAAGTTAAAAAACAGAATTCATTTACAATACAAGAAAATATTTTTTCTTTGTACAATGTTGTTTTGACTGAAATGTTGCATACGTTTGTATTTATACTTATTATTTTTAATTGTATGACATATATGCCACAGAACTACAGTTTTTTTTATTTTCTTATAACCTTAGTTTCCTTAATCTATAGGAGTATTTCTTTAAATTTGTTATGTTGGCCTACTAGTCTTAATAGTCTCTTACAAGTTGTATGCTAAAGAGCCTTTTATATTCTAGTGAGAATATTATTTAAGATGCCATTAGTTTCATTCTGTACATATCATGTCATATTATGTAGTTTTTAAGCAAACACAGGAATTTCTTTAGATCAAATGTATAGATACCTTTGTATTGTGGAGTATTTCAAAGTAGTTAAGCTTCCTGTGTTTTAACTATCTATGTGGAATTTATAGCTTTACAACATAAATATGCATAATGAATGTTTTCAATATTTAAAGGAAAATAAAACACACATATTATCTTCCTCCTTAAAAACCAGATTCACTATTGTTTAACAATGAATTTAGCAAATTAACAACATTTGTTGTTACTATGATTGCAAACAATACATTCAGTAAACTTGCTTTTCATACGAGTTCAAATTGAATTTTATATTTTACACAGAGTAAGATTGTTTTTCATGATTATCTAACCATTCATTCCTACAGTATCGAAAATTCTGTACTTAGTTGATCCCCTTTTAAGCCTTAGATCATCACACAATACTAAACCATATACTAGTCATTAATACACTTATTGTGATGAGTTTTTCACACAAACTGCTACAACTGTTTGTTGATTTTTGTAGATAAAAAAACAGCAAGAAAATTTTACACAAATTTGCTTCATGTTAATCAGTATTCCAAAACAGGGGAGAACATGATAAATTCTATAGAAAAATGTCTTCATTTGTTCAGTTTTTTAGAACTTATAACCCTACACTTTGTAAGCAGTTTTATAATTCAATTATATTAAAAAAAACTTAGAGTTTTGGATTATGGTTATAAAAACTTCAGTTAAAAACTAATACATTTTAAGTATACGGAGGTCTAAGTCCATTTTACCTTATCATATAGTAACCTAAGTTAATTTAGGTATGTGAATAATGCTTTTACATTTTGTCGAATATATTATTCATATTTTCAAATCTTTTTAAGCAATTATAGGTATCTTACCATTTAGATTCTTGGTTCTGTATGGATTACATACCATTTTTTTGAGCTCTCGGTGCCATTTTTCTTTTATTTGCTTTCGAGCCTTTTCATATTCATATCTTCTTGCTGACAGTGGCTATAAATACAAGATGTAAATACTTACATTGGTTCAAACCCATCACACACAACACAAGTAGGATGAAAATAGGCTCAACTGTCATGTCAGCTGGAGGGCATTTACCAAATTGCTTTGAACAAATAGTGAGATATTTAAACATTTGAAGATCATAACAGGTATTTAATGTAAAATTTTATTCTTTTCTGTTTGAACTGAAAGTTAAAGATAACATATTTAATTATGAAATCATTATGTTCTCATTAATATGTGTAGTGTGTTGATAGTAATACTAACATTATTAGTACTAGGTTCTAAAGATAAAAAAATATTAATTATAACTCAGGTTCTTGGAATTAAATGATGAAGTGGAGGAGAGCAAAAAATTCATTACAAGATCCAATTTCATCACTGAAAATGGCAGTTAACCATTATTATAATAAATTACACTCACCTCTATAAATTTATGATTGCGTAGGAGTTCACAATTATCATATATAGAGCTAGCATTTTCTATGTCTTGGTCTAAAGCAGTACAATAAATAGACTGGAAAGGCAGAAAGCACTGAAACAACAAAATAGAAACATTACTCAGCTGAAGTATTCATAAGACCAACCTATTAAAAGGATGAGACATTAAGTTGTATCAACAACATATTATATTTAGCAGTATCTAAATCATTATAATTTCAAGATGTTATCACAATGACATTTCCATATACACAAGAATCCATGTAACTTTTGGATATAGAATTATCATTTAAAATATGTAATTAATTTGTTTGTTAGAGGAAGAGATAATAGAACACACTGACAATTTAAAAATTTTCTTTTTGTAGTATATGGTCTAAAAAAATGACAGTGGAAGTTATACATCAAAAAATCTCCTTAATAAAGAATTATCTCAGAGGCCTAATGATACAAATAAACATGCTTCCTTTATGAAAGTGCTTCCATAGGAATGATTTACTTAGTGGGGTCCAAGACTAAAACGATTATCAAGAATATACTTAAAGCAACAGGAAGGATAGCTGGACCTGTGGGATAGTTTTCAAGGGTAAAGACAAATCACATGATAACAAATAGGCTTGAGTCACTTATACAGGTTAGGTAACAAAATGTTTGAGCAAGCTATAAAGAAATTTGTCTTTAAAATCAATTTACACTAAATCTGCATGGTAGTTAAGAGAGCCTGAGAAACACACAATATTTAAGGAAGCAAAGGGGACCTGTTGATCCATGAAGATTGTCCCATCTACTTGAAGGAAGGAAAACTCAGCTATGTTTATTCAGATATTTGTTAAGCCTCCCTTTAAATTCACTGACATAACACCTAGGGTAGGGGCACACTCAGTATTTTTAGATACCCTTTATATCTCCCTCAATTTTCAGACATCCATGTTGAAATTTATATTTTAAGCTTTCTAGTCACAAGTCTAGCTATTGAGCCTTCTATAGATAGTTAATAAGGTTCCCCCCTTGTTCTTTGGGCTGATTTGTTACACTTTCCATGCTTACATTGGGAACACAGGAAAGTTTTTTATTTTGTTGGAAATAAAATCTGTGAATTTTCATATGCTGTATGCATATGATTTTGCAGTGAACTGTATTTTGTTTTTGTAAGTTTTAAACTATTTATGGATTACTTGCAGAGCTCATGGAATGTTTTGATTACATATTCAAATACTTGTAAAACTGGAACTGTTTTTTCTGGAAATTATTTTAAAATATCTCAGTAATAATGTATTGTATATGTTAACAGCCTGATATTCGAAAGGGTCGGAACAGAAGCATGCCAAAAGTGTCTCTAATTTCTACACAGTCACTAGATTTGCAAAACTGGCCCAACTTGCAAAGGTAATGATACATGTGGTGACTATCATTTATATTTTTATCTCATCTTGTAAGGCATAGTTGTCATTTTTCTTATGTGAACTGAATTAAAAAAGAAATAAAACAGTGAATAAATACTAATTTTTCATTGCACAATGTATCTCTTTTCTAAATTAATTTTATCTGAATTGTTTAGTGAAGTTAAGATACTATACTATTATTTTATGTATTTATTGTAAATGGATTCTGAATTTACTGTGAAGGTGTATTAAACCAGTCTGGTTTTTCAGTAGAAATTGTTTTATCAGAATTGAATTTTTTTTTTTTTTCTGCATTTCAAAGCCCTAGCAACATCAAAACGATACTCTGATATTCTATGCAATCTTGGATTGTTACTTTTATAGAATATGTAATAAGCAAACTTTAAAAGAAAGTGTTTTATTTATGACATTAATTCACAGAATGTATTATGACCAAACAAGCCAACTCATACCAAACACTTATGGAGTTTTTTTTTAACATCCCTTTTCTTTTGTTAAATGCTTTCTGGAAATCCAAATATGCCAAATAAATACCTTAACCTCATCAAAATAAATTGCAACCTCTTCATTAAATTAACAAAACAGGTAATGAGGAGACTGTAAGAGTAATTAATAATATAAGTTACCTAATACTTTTAAAACTAAACTAACTTGCTATTATTATAACATTAAAAGTATCAGGAAAAAAATTAAAAAGTTCAGTGCTCAAGTTGAAATTGAAAACTATGATATAATAGGAATTACTGAAACATGGTTAAATTTGGAGAATGTTAATAATAGGAATTAGTTTGAAATTTGAGGTTATATCTAATAGTGATAGACATTTTAAAAATAGCATAGTATGGCTTTTCACATAAAGGATGAGCTGCATCTTGTTGAGATGAAGACACAAAATATAATAGTCAAGAAGTGTATTCTATACAGGCTCAAAACAGACTGTTCAAGGGTAGAAAATTTCTAATGAATGGTCACCAAAAGTCAAAAGATCAGCCAGATGAAATCAAAGAAAAATTGTAAAATTGAATCAATGTTGTTACTAATCAACTTGCCACTGCAATAAATATAAAAGCATAATTTTAAATATACTGTCTGAAATTTTATGGAGTCAAGAAGTGAGGTTCAAGATAGTTTTTGAAGTAATTCAAGATGGTTTTCTATACCAAACAGTCAGAATCAGAGATGATTCAATTAGATTTGTTGTTAACCATTAGTGATTATGTGGTTTTGAGGAGGACTATTTGGGAAAGAGCGATCACTGTATAATTTGGTGTGATGTTTTAATACATGTTACAATAAAAAGAAATGAATTTTTAGATTCTAATTTTCTAAAAGCCAATTTTGAGAAAAGAGACAAGATTTGTCAATACTGGATTGGGATAATAAGTTAAAGAATGAGATGTAGCAGATCTAGGAAATTCTTGAAAGTAACTTTCTTTTAATTCAGGAAAGGTATATTCCTAAAATATAAAAAAATATAACAAGGAAGATCAACCGTGATCAGTTTACTAAAGACAAAGATGAGAAATTCAAGAACAAATAACAAGTTTAAGAGGTTTATGGTGATAGCCAAGATGGAATATTTACAGAACTATAGGAAAACTAGAGATTTAATTGAAAGGAAATTAAAAGATCCAAAAAGTGCTTATACAAAGAAGCTCACTGATAATATTAAACCTAACAATTAGGATTTTTTGAATGTACGTTGAAGGTAAGAAGTATGTTGAAAGGGTGCTAATAACAAGATTTTTTTTTGAAGGCTATGAAAACTTTTCAGCTTTTGAGTGTTCCTTCAGTTTCTATGAGAGAGAATATTAGTAATATTCTACATTCTAAGTGCTATATGAGAAACATTAGGGTTGACCTAAATAATATAAATATTAATCCCACTGATTGTAAAACAGAAAGACTCAGATATTGAAAGTAGAGCACCAAGATTGGATAATGCTTTCCACAAGGTTTTAAAGAGGTCAAATATGAGATATGTAAGCTTTTTGCTTTTGTATTTGGTAAATCAGTAGACACTGGACAGGTGCCAAGAGATTATAGAATTGATAATAACACTATTTTTTAAATGGCTTTGTAAGCATTATTCTGGAAATTATATATCAAGTAATCTTACTCATGTAGTAGAAAAATATTTTAGATAGACTAATAAAAGGATTTTTTCAAATTCATCTAATGAGAAAATTACAAAGGATCCACTTAAAGGAAATTTCTCCTAACTAATCTGTTCACTTTTTTGAAGTTCTTATATCTTCCAGGTGAGAGAAAGGGTGTATACCAAGAGTATGGAGATTTTCAAACAGCTTTCAATAAGCCACTAGATAAAATATTGGCGAATAAAATCACTCCAGTGTAATTGGGAAAAAGATGAGTAAACTGGATTGTAAGCTTGCTGGATTATTGAAGTCAAAGTTTCAAATGGAGTCCAGTCAACTTGGACTCTTGCTACTAGTGCAGTTCTTAGACATAACTCTAAAGTATGTAGACAACTTAAACTTTTGGACAGTTCAAGCTATAATGAGTATGAATGAATTGAATCAATTGGTTAGTCAAACAAATATTTATCAAATAACCATTTATAGTAAATGCAGAGTAATGCATTTGAGTTATTGTAATTTGGGTCACAATATTGGGAGCCCACTTGAAAAACTGACAGAAGAAAAGGATCTTGTATTGGTGGATGGGTCACTAAAGCCCTCAAAGCAATATTTCTGTTGCTAGTGGCATAGCTAATAAAATTTCACAGTGTATTTATAAAGATATGGATTGCAAATCAAAACAAGTAATTGCATCCATACATACAAGTCATCACTTAAGCCTGACTTGAAATACTGTGTACAGTTTTGGGTTCCTTATCTAAGAAAATATATTCATTTTCTGAAAATGGTTCTGAGCAGTGATATGAAACTGAAATCCAGGAAAGGAAGGGTTAACTTATTGGAATAGATTAAGATCTTTACACTTTCTCTTGAGAAAAGAATGATAAGAGATGATCTTATTGAAATTTACAAGATTATCAAAGGGATAGAAAGGATAAAGGCATCCGATTTCTTTATGTTGTATTCTGAACAAAACTGGACATGAGACATAAGTTTAATATTTTAAAATTACACGTCGGACTTAAGTTAAAACACTTTTATTTTTCTGACAGGGTAATCAATTAACTTCTGGATTATGTTGCCATGAATGATCGTGGGGGCTGACAAAAATTTAAAAGGAGAATTTCTAATTTTATGAAAATGAAATGCGGGTTTGAGTTTTTTCTTTTGTGTAACGATGAATGAGTAGGGTCAGCCTTGCACGACCATATACTTATATGCTATCCTTTTATTCTGTCATATGAGACAAATTAAAACAAACGGGCGAAGTGAGACAACTTAGCTCACTAGATGGCACTAACCACAAAATGTCAGTGCAGGGAATTTTATCAGCAATATAACTATAATCGACATATAATTATTAACATAAGTTAATAGCGTGATAATCATTACCTCCTCTTTCAGCACAGGCTTCATCGACTGTGCTAATTTCGACAGGTTGCGTGCATATTCCATTTCTGCAACAAAAACAACGAATTCTATGTCATTTTTTCTTCTTGGAAATTCATGTTTCGGTGATGGAAAGAAATGCACAAATAGTCTTTCTCATTAAACACCATTGATTAATTTTAAATGATTCCTGAAATTTACGTTTACGATTAAAACGCAAAATAAACATTTGAAAAAAAAGAACGAACGTTAATTGAATCTAGTAAAGATATAATTCAATTAAAATATCATTAATACAGTTTATGCTTCCGTTATTTTATTCAGTCTCAAACTTAGCATAATTGGTCACTGAAAATAAAACAAAAATATAATGTTATTGAATTCTAATGATCACCTTTTTAATATAAGTTCGAACTTTGTGTTTAAATGGTTTAAAACGCAAACAAGCCCATGATACAAAATTAATATCTTAAAACCTATATGAACAAAAAGTAGCGCACATATAAGTAAACAGGCACTGTGTGACTATATCACAAATGAAATCCCATACGGATGTGCGCAAAAACTTACGTAGACTAGTCTTCTTTTCAACATAAGAAATAACATCCTTAGCATACTTCGACCATAATTTTGCTCTTTGAAAGGCGTGAGAAACACCGTCTTCAATGGCCAGAAGTTTGAGGTCGATATCCTCTGGTGAAAGAACTGGGGATGCTGTAAAAAAAAAAAAAATCCATCATATTTACATACAGAAGTAAACGTGCCATAAACATAAGTGTACGTTATGTCGTATTCATTAGGATATCATTGTTCAAACGGTTGTTGTTTAGAATTAAGCACAAAGCTGCACAATGGGCTATCTATGCTCTACCCACCAGGGGTATCAAACCCCGGATTTTAGCGTGCAAATCCGCAGACATACCGCTGAGCCACTCGGGGGCTGTTCAAATGGACTGGTATTGTCCTTTAACGATTGTTTGCTTATTTGTTAAGTATGAAGCTATACAATGAGGTATTTGTGATGTGTTCATCTAGGGCAGTAAAACCTAACTTTTAGTGTTAATAAGCCTTCAGACATACTGCTGAGCCACTGGAAGACACCCTACAATGAGATTGGTTCAACTGACGGTTATTGATCTGTCTTTGATTACTTTGGCGTTATAACCTGAGAACATATAAATAAATGACCATCAAACTTAACAAACAACTTCCATGTGTCACATAGTGCAAAATAAATTCTTCATGGTGTGTCATAACTTAAATAATAATGAGCGCCACCATAAGTGTGTTATTTTCAAGAGTAAATCATATATTATACAATGTTCGTTTCTCAAAAATATAGGCCTGGCATGGCCGAGCGCGTTAAGGCGTGCACTCGTAATCCGAGGGTCGCGGTTTCGCGCCCGCGTCGCGCTAAACATGCTCGCCCTCCCAGCCGTGGGGGTGTATAATGTGACGGTCAATCCCACTATTCGTTGGTAAAAGAGTAGCCCAAGAGTTGGCGGTTGGTGGTGATGACTAGCTGCCTTCCCTCTAGTCTTACACTGCTAAATTAGGGACGGCTAGCACAGATAGCCCTCGAGTAGCTTTGTGCGAAATTCCAAAACAAACTCAAAAATATATTTACTTCTAAGTGATCTTTAAACAACTGCACTAAAATGATTGAAGTTAGTCTAATCTCTTGTTATCTTATTAACACCATAAATATTTGTCAAACACATTTACATTTGAAATAAACAACAAGAGGAAACCCTCAACAGCCGCGGCACTTGAAATTCTTGTAGGCAGGATTAGAGTAAATTAATCTTTGTCATTTTTTTATTAGCTATATTTTTGTGCGCCAAAAATACCAAGGGTGGAACATGCTTTACCCGGGTCGATTTTATCACTTATCAGGCCTTCCACCAGTCTACCATCAAAGTAAAATTCATTTAGACAGGATTAAAGTAAATTAATCTATTAGACTCTGTCAAATACATAAACTGAAAATGTTTGACCTCCTGAGTCTAAAATTGTAATTAGATCTCAAATCGGCCAACAGATAATGGGGCTATGAGATAAAAGTTTGTACTGAAAAAACATAAACCCATAACCGTTCTATGATCTGGTATGTTGAGAATAACAACAAATATAAACAAGGAAAAGGAATGTAGTCAAAATGCTAAATTAAATGCTATTAATATACGTAAAATAATTATCTGTATCATCTGAAATAATAGAAAATGTTTCGTTTCAGAAACATAAATATATATATAACAAAAATTTACTCTGCGAAGTTTTGTTCTTGTTTTGACGTTGTTAAATACTATTTCAAATAATATGCAAGTACATATATTGAAAACAAAGATTAACTTATATCTAAGCAACTGTGCTGAAGTGAAAATACACATTCTTTAAAATATTATTTTTGAAATTTATATATTTAGCCTGTTTTGATATTATTAAATTTAAGGCTTTCTTTAACAAATATTATAACCGTTAGTTGTTAGTTGGTTGTTTTTGAGTCTAACAAACACGGAAAATATTTCCTCGATAAGTCATTACTAAGTCAGAGAAACTTTGATGAATAACCAAAACATGACTGTGGTATAAAGTTTCAGTTGTCTTTATAATCATTATTAAGAAATACCTTGAAATGTAATATACTCTATTTTACGTGGAATATAAGAATCCAGAAAAAAGCAAAAACATTCTCGCTAACAAGGATTACTTCTAGAAGTAATATAACTTCTTTTCAATTTTCTTTTAAGGGACTCTACTAACGTAAATCAGCAGTTTGTTTGTTTGGAATTAAGTACAAAGCTATACAATAGGCTATCTGTGCTCTGCCCTCCACGGGTATCGAAACTCGGTTTTTAGTTGTGTGAGTCTGCAGACATACCGCTGTGCCACTGGGGGGTGGCTAAATCACTAGATAACATTCATAAAGAGATGTAATGTTTAAGAATAAGTTTTGTATTCAATTAATTAATATAATTAACTCTAGAACGTTCATACCTGCAAAGTTAGATTTTGTTTTACAGAAAGCGCGTTTATGAAACTCCGTAGGTTATTCTCTATTGCTATAAAACATTTAAAGTAAAGACACTGAAATCCTACTCTTGCAAAATATAAAGAAATTTATAATAAATTCAGAAATAAACTTACCTGGTACATTGTCTGAAGAAAATATCAATGTAGTCAGAAGATTTTCCGATGACTATAAAAACAGATAAGATGAATATTACTGACTCGAATGTTTCGTTTTTAACATAGAAAACAACAACATTAAATTAGATCAATTATATATCCGTTCAATATTTAAGATTGTTTAAACTTATGCAAAAATAATGAACGCCGAATTTATGAAAATCTAAAAATTTGAAATGTCACACATTGAATGACTGAATATTACTGCATAACAGCATCTCAGTTTTGTGTTAAATCACTATAAAACATTTTCTAATATACTGTAAAGAACAAGCTGTTTTAAATTGTGATATCTAAGCGAATGATAAAATGCTCATTTCATTCTTTATAATTTAGTGTCGATTGCTAAAGTATAAGGACTTGAAGTATACTGTGTCTGGAAATTCTTAGCGTGGATGGTGAGTACTCCTGACTGATTGCATTCCATAAAACTGAACTCAATAATTCACTCAGTCTGGTATTTATATTGCACTTTCATTTCTACATACTACACGAGGTTTCTACAGGGTGGTCGCTAGAAAAGCGGAACATTTGAGGGTCAGATGAGATCATGAATAAAATGCGTGCTTACTCATTTCTATTTTGATTTCTTTACATCATGAATAAAATGCATGATTTTAATAATTTTGAGCATCTATGAGTGTAATATAACATATGCCTTTAAAAACTTTGTAAAAGTTATTCTTTGTAAAAATAAATAGCTGTTTGACAAATTTTCTGCTTTTCTAGCGACCACCCTGTAGATTGTACAGAAACTGTAACTTTATGAAATTTCTAGATACTGCATTGTCACTAAGCAAATTCTAAATTAAAATATTAAACATATAGCTTAAAACCTTGCCCTTTTCGTGAATTGTAAAGTCGTTTGAACAATCGTTATACACAAATAAAAGAATATATTAAATCTTTATTCACAAATTATTTTGTGTGATTTTTCTTTTCCAAGGGTTATGTTACGCAAATAGAATAGCCTCTTGCCCCTTATAATCACTTGTTGTCTTGTTATTGAAGGAGTTCTACCTAGATAGGCTGTCATATAAATCCACTGGCGGATCTATCCTTGGTAATCCTTTGGAAGTAGCCTCACAGAAACCCTGGGCTCTTTAGTAGAGTGACTTTTCACTGGCAAATTGTTCTCTGAAATTAGTTTTCTGCTCTCTCACTGATATATTTTCAAAGACAATCATGGTGAGTGACCTTTAGCTAGACTGTCTGTCTTTCTCATTCCTGTAAACTATATACTTGATTTTGTCAGTGCAACATACGGCTATTCGCAACACAAGCTTGACAATTGGGTTCATTCTCTCCTACAGTAGAAATTGTATAGTTATATGATGTCATCTAGATGTAATCCAGTTTTATTGCTTTTACATCATTGACTACTTTTTATCACTAGCTGATTTAAGTCTTTTCTAGGTAAGGACCTGTATAACATCAATAGTATTTCTTAACCTCACTGCATATTCCATGTAAGACTGCTGAATGACTGCCTTCTGTATGTAAATACAGAAGTTCTAATGCCATCCCAAATACCAGTGATAATGATGTGTTGCCTGTAGCTTTATGTACAGCAAATCAATAACAAACAAGTTGCAACATATTCTCAAGACGGTTGGTATGGGTATTAAAACTTTGATTAAAATAAAGTACAGATCAATACTTCGACCTTCTCAGGTTTACCTGAAGATGAACTAAAAAGGTCGAAACATTGTTCTGTACTTTATTTTAATTAAAGTTTTAATACCCAGACCAGCCATCTTGAGAATACATTTTCACTTCAAGTGGGTTTTTCTTCATCACGAAATAAATAGCAGTGAAATATTATGACCACATATTTTTTTTATATCCATTCACATCAATGGTTAGTTGTTAAGTGTACTCTTGCATTTTTGTACCATTTCAGAAAATGGATGAATGGCTTTCGTTTTGATATTTCTATTTTCAGCAATCTGACAAATTTCTGCAAACAATGCTGATTTAAAGTTCCATAAACATTCAAATATTGTGAAATGAATTCACTGATGAACCATCTTGCTAAAGGCTTTGTGTCCTCGATAGGAAGATCATATGCTTTTGGTTCTGGCCATTTGGTGAAATAGTCCAACACAACCATGATTTATTCTTTTCTACTGTTACTCTGTGCCACAGTACCTGACACATTGATAGTAGCTCTCTCAAGTAGTGCTCCTGCACAATAATGCTCTAGTTGCCCATACTGTTTCTTTTATAAGCTTTGCTGTTTACAATATAGTTCATACGATTCATACTGAATATCTACAGATCCCCAAAACCAATTAACAGAAACATTCTCTTTCTCTCACCAGTGTCTTGTTAATACCTAAGTATTCAGCTTTTGGAAGGTTGTAAAAATGGTGGAGTGCTTCATAATGTAGAGACTGTAGCAGTTCCAACTGTTGTAATTGTATTCATCTACTTGGGTCTTCTCATTTCTAGCACAACAAGTTATCTTGTAGGCATAATGAATCCCATTGTGCCCACTATATCTTCATCTTTGGGTTGTATGGAACAACTGTTTACTGTGAGGGTTTTCATGAACTATTCTTGGTCCAATTAATAATTGGTTTCAAACTCATATCTTCTGCCTGAATGCCTTTAAGTTGAGTGTTGAATGACAATAATTATTCTTCTTCACTTGAGGACTTTCCATCTTAAACTATTATACTTTATCTGTTGTACTTTAAATTGGTCGTTTCGTGTTTCTCTCTTCTCAATTTTTACAATGTTTGCATTCTTCATTGACATATGGTTTTTAGGATAATGCACCAGCGTTTCTACAGTTTCATCCAAATGATGCATGATGATGAAATTATACTACTGAAGTTTCTGAAACCATCTTACTCTCTGACTTTCTGGTTGCAAAAATTCTCCACATAGTTCAATGCTGCTTGATTTGTCTGAAATCTAACCATCTGTCCAAATAGTTAATTATGGAAATTGCTCAGAGTTCATGTAAAACTTAGTAGCTCCTTATGAGTTCTACAATATTTATTTTCTGTAGTATTCATTATCTGTTATAGTGGACTAACACTTGTTCATTTCCATGTTGTACTTGTGAAAACACTGCTTCCACTGCAGTATTGCTGGCATCTGAACCAAAAATGAGTGGATCTTCAAGAGTTGAGCACGCCAATAGTAGCAGTAGTGGTTAATTATTTCTTCAGTTTATTGAATGCTTGTTGTGAAACATTCACAGGTCCAGTTATAAAACTCTTGTGTGTCATTATATGAGGAGTTGGTAGAAGGCTTCTTACATCTTGCTTCAAAGGTGACTACTTCTGATGTCCTTATAATGTCCCATGGCTGAAAAAGCGACCGTATTTGCTGTGATGGAGATTTTAACTCGCGAACCTCAGATTATGAGGCGAGCGCCCTAACCACCTGGTTAGGTTTGTTTGTTTTTGAAATTTTGCAAAAAACTAATCGAGGGCTATCTGTGCTAGCCGTCCCTAATTTAGCAGTGTAAGACTAGAGAGAAGGCAGCTAGTCATCACCACCCACCGCCAACTCTTGGGCTACTCTTTTACCAACGAAAAGTAGGACTGACCGTAACATTATAACGCCCCCACGGCTGGGAGGGCGAGCATGTTTAGCGCGACACTCAGATTACGAAGCTCACACCTTAACGCGCTAGGCCATGCCAGGCCCATACCTGATTAGGAAAAAAGAAAATGAAAGCTACAGTGGTCCATAGCTCAAATAAAAGAAAAGAGAAACCAACAGATTAAACAAATTAAAGAGAAAAATAGAGACGTAAGTGGTAGAAATAATATTTACTCGTTTTATGGACAACTTGTGCTCTTATTCCTGTATGGAAAACGGAACTGTGTAAAGTTTGAAGATAGCCGTAAAAGTTCTTCTCTTCAAAAATATTATGATTTAAAACCATCAACAGGTGAAAGTGACTCTCAATTATTAAAGAAGATTGTTAGGAATTATCTTAAAGATAATTTCTAATTTCAAAAAATATTCATAATCTCAGATTCCCGCCGTTGGTAACTCTGATGGCCGTTTATTTAGACTCCTCTCTAAAAATATTGGCCTTACCCCTGATGAATTATTTATTATATTAAACGTTTTAATAAATTTACCGTAACATTACGACTGTCATACTTCACACCATAATTAGACTTATTTTAACTTGATGGCATTTTTTTTAATGCTGGTAATGTATTTAGACGTATCCTCACACTTCTACTAGTTCGCAATACTATCAGAAATCACTGTACATCAGATCTCTCAGTCGTATTTCGAAATTCTAAGTAATATCAAAACAAACAAAATAAAATAAAATATATTTATTGAAACTAATGAATGTTTAATAAGCGTCCTCTTTCTGTTCGTGCTTAGGAGCATCTGTTACCGTCCTTCAATACCATAAACCAGCAGTGGGCTAGTGTTTGCATATCGGGCTGCGGTTTGAAAGATATAGGGTTCAATACTTTATACCGCTGAATACAATCCACACTTCAGCTTACACTTATGCAAGTTGCACTTAGAAAGATAATAGTGGGGATCTCTCGCTTGGACTTGCAATAAAACAAATAATTCAAACCTGATAAATCTAAAAGAGTCGAAAAAATAAGATTGCTTCAAATACAAGTACATATACTCCAAAAATAGCAGTCGCGGTAGTTTCTTTGAATCTTTCTTATTATTTTTAACGACTGTTGTTTGGTAAGCACAAAGATGCACAAGTAACTATTTGTGCTGTGTTCACAACTGATATAAAAACCTGATTTTTAGCATTATAAGTCTTCAAACGTACCACTGAGCCACCAAGATTATGAGAAATATTAACAGTCATTATGACACCTAACTATTTATTCGGGACTATAATTTCATAAGAATGTGAAAAGGAACGAATACTTACCTCCTCTTTGTGAGCTAGTTGAGGATCTGCATCTCCCATAATATAATCTGAAACTCTGTAAATTACAACAATAAATATATATACAAAATGTACCAATTATATTGTTATTAATAAATAAATAAATGTTCATTTTGTTTTAGCACATTGATGAGCTATCATTCAACTGTTCTATTTGTTTGTTTGTTTTTTTAATTTCGTGCAACGGCACACGACGGCTATCTGCGCTAGTCGTCCCTAATTTAACAGTGTAAGACTAGAGGGAAGGAGCTAGTGATCACCACCCACCGCCAACTCTTGTGTTACTCTTTCGCCAATGAAATGTGGGAATGATCGTCACATTATAATGTCCCCACGGCTGAAAGGGCGAGCATGTTTGGTGTGAGGAGTATTCGAACCCCCGACTCTCAGGTTGTTCTATATATAACTGTTAGGGCAGGTGTTGCCTAAACTGCAAATTTGAAGATCCATGGTTCTTGGTTCTTTATTTGTCTACCTTACACACAAAAACGAATGTTTTCCTATCATTAAACCGATACTGCTGAAAGAGAAAGAATAATAAAAATATTGCTAGTTTGTAAGAAAATCAATTGGTCTAGAGTGAAGTATATTACTATTTGAAATACTTTAAACCAGGTTTAAAACGTCAATAAATTCACAAGTAAAAGACAAAGCATTTCAGCTATACGGTTTCGTTCGTACCAGCCTTCTATTTATAGAGAAGTATTATGACAACTGCCTTCTCACTTTCAACAATTTGCAGTTTAATTCATAATGAAAACTGTGATTGTAACACACGTGTCTTGTAAAAAGAGAGAAAGATAAAAAAGAGGTCACAAAATCTCATAAGTTCGTTTTCTATTTAAGTTCGATGTTGCTTGTAGTGATATATCAAGTTATCAACTCCATGAAGGCTAAACTAAACCGGAGTCGATAAAAATTATAAACGATTGCTCGCCACGATCAGCGCAGGACCGGCATAGCCATGTGGTTAAGGCGACGGGTTCGAATCACCGTTCCATTAAACATGCTTGCCTTTCAGTTGTAAAGGCGTAATAATGTTACGAAAAATCCAACTATTCATAAGTAAAAGAGTAGCCCATGAGTTGGGGGTAGGTGGTGATGACTATGTCTCTTTTCACTAGTTTTACACTACTAAATTAGGGGCGGCTAGCGCAGATAGTCCTCATGTAGCTTTTATCAAAATTCAAAACAAACCGATCAGGTTATTAGTTTAGCTATTTAATAAAACTATTCTAAAGTTGGAAGAATTAAAGGTTTAAAATTACTAGACTTGAGAAGAAACATAAGAAATAGTTCAAGTGAAATTATTCATATTTTAAAGGTGTTTGATATTTATATTCGCAATTTTAGTACCAACGCTAAGATATCGACACATTTACGCGCGCGCTAACAAGAAACCAACCACTTATTACCTATCCTGTTTATACACACGTTAATTAAAAGAGGTCATGACCTGTGGGAAAATTTTCTGGTAATTCTTATGGTTATAAATGTTTTAATGTTTGCACATTAGATATTACTAAAGAAAATTCTGTGTTTTAAGTTGAGCACAGTGCAGATTGTTGTAATAAACCCAGACATTACTAGCAAGTATTTAATAATAGTAAACATTTAGAGGTACGAAGAATTTAATCAGTAATACAGACTTTAATTAATTGTCCTCAACCAAGAAGGGGGTATGCGTTTGACGAACTCATGATGGTATGGTTATATAGTCTTAAAATATTGAACGCACAAGCATAAACGATTGGTTTGTTTTGAATTTCACGCAAAGCCACACGAAGGCTATCTAAGTTTGCAGTGGAAGGAAGGCAGCTAGTCATCACCACCTAGGGCCAACTCTTGGGCTGCTCATTTATCAACGAATAGTGAGATTGACCGTAACATTATAACGCCCTCACAGCTGAAAGGGCGAGCATGTTTGGTGTGACGGGGACTCGAACCAACAACCCTTGGATTAAGAGTCGAGCGCCTTAACCACCTGACCATGCCGGGCCAATATAAAGGAACATCTTATACCAAAACTAATTGATAACCTAACATCTAACTGCAACGCCCCCTACAATCCCGTACAAGTTTACACTCTCATCCCTAAGACACGTTTTCGGCAACGATAAGTTGCAAACTCTCTCTGTGTTAACAAAAAGATGACCCAGGAAGGTCGAAACGTTGTTATCTGCTTCATTTTGGTAAAAGTGTTAATATTCATACCAGCCGCCCTGAGATGCATTTTTACTTCAAGAGTTTATCGTCATCACGAAATCATTCCCATGCTGAGTCAGCACTTAGTTTCAGTGCTGAGCTCCACCTGCTTAATTGGCACAAGTAGGTGAGGATGGTGATATATTCCTCCCGGAAGGTATACTAGTTCATCATGAACTAACTCCTAGGAAATAGCTAGGTGGATTTAAACAACTGGAGCAGAGTGTGTTGTTCAAGGAAACAACAGTAGGTTGTGAGCCAACCCCGAACTCGTAGGCATCCAACTACTAGTCTATAGCACAAAGCCACTGTACCTTCCATCCAACAAAGTCACACAGGGGGATTATATCCAAAATCTGACCATCTAGATCACTTCCTAAAGCTCCTTAAGGGTGTTTATTAAATTTGGTGAAAATCAGTTAAAAAAATGAGCACAACTCACGAGAAGACATAAGGATAACAGGCCCCAAAGATGACCCCTGTGTCGAGTCCTTGAAGACCTAACGATACATGTCAAATCTGGTAACAATACACCAGCTCCGAAATCCAGAACTCTGCCACAGGGCCAACCCACGCCCCAAATTAATACCATCGGTTTTTATGAAAACATTTCACAAACCGTGTC
Organism: Carcinoscorpius rotundicauda; assembly: GCA_011833715.1. Taxonomy (NCBI): domain Eukaryota; kingdom Metazoa; phylum Arthropoda; class Merostomata; order Xiphosura; family Limulidae; genus Carcinoscorpius; species Carcinoscorpius rotundicauda. The sequence goes on from CM022393.1 coordinate 110,871,150, forward strand.
CAATTAAGGATAATCAATGAATTAATATTTTATCAATAAGTTCCAGCAACGTAAGTTTCAAGTTTTAAATATGTTAGTGCAAAGTTTTTGTTTTGTTCTGTTTTAATTATTAAGAAAAACAGTAATTAAGAAGGTTCAAGTTCAGTGGAAAAATACTCGAATCGCTCAAGAATGTCATCCTTACTTTGGACTTGTTATCTTGAATGTTTACCAAGTAACGCATTCCCATAATGGAACAGCCTTACCATAATAAGAAAACTCAAACTTAATCAGGATTCTATTTCAACCTATATATTGATAGATTGCATTACACCCTAGATCAATATGTATTTACGTGCTTGCATTTGTCGTCGTTTCTATTATCATTATATATTTTAAATACACCTTAACAAACTATGATCTATAAATATAAAAACGCAACTGCTAAAGTAAATATCATGTAACGTATGTATACCTAGATCTAGTACTAAAACACATATATCGATAGGAAAACACATGATACACAGACTTCCAAAACAAGTTTCGTCCTTATTTCCTTTAATAATAAGCTACGTACTTCAGGCAGTGATGAACTGATTGTAAATTAAGTTAAGCTTGACAACAAATAGAATGTCCCTATGTTAAAGACATAGAATGGCACAATAAAAATACTTTGAACAGAAAGCCTGCACTGGGCAACAAATAAAATAGTTCTTTTATTAAAGAAATAGAACGGAACAATAAAAATACTTAGAACAGAAAGCCTGTACCGTGCAACAAATAAAACAGTTCTTTTGTTAAAGAAATAGAATGGAACACTAAAAATACCAAGAACAGCAAACCTGTACCGTGCAACAAATAAAATAGTTCTTTTATTAAAGAAATAGAACGGAACAATAAAAATACTTAGAACAGAAAGCCTGTACCGTGCAACAAATAAAATAGTTCTTTTGTTAAAGAAATAGAATGGAACACTAAAAATACTTAGAACAGAAAACTTGTACCGGGCAATAAAGTAAATAATTCCCTTGTTAAAGCAATAAAGTGGAATATTAAAAGTACTCGGAGAGAACGAGGAACCTAATCAGAAAACTTCTTCAAGGCCTAGATAACTGAAATTAATTACACACCACACACACACACATATGTAACACAGACTGCTCAAAAGCCTCAAATATTATACATGCATAAAAATACGTAAACTGTAAGGTATACAGGTAACAATTAACATGCGTTCAGAAATGTGCTGTATGTTTATAGTATATTCCAGTATAAGGCTAATAATACAAAATTTCTACACTACAATATGATCATAAGCATTAAAACTGTAATACTTATACAATCAAAACTGACCTTTTTTATCACGAAACTAAAGCTCTGATCAAACATTATTTTCTGCATGTTCTAATCAGTGCTAAGTATCAGACACTATTCTTACGACAATAATTTTGTTTAAATCTCTGTGCGTATATAACTATAAAAGTTTATATACTCGCATATTAACATGGAGATACCTGTGGTGACATCTTTTCTTTTGCTCTTTAGGACGGAAACTTTCAAACAGAATTTCATTATTAAGTCTATGTTATCAAAGAAAACACCAAGTCCACAAAAACTCGCCATGTTTCACATAAAAGCCATCTAACAGTACATCCGTATTATAATCTTCCTTAGAAACATAGAAAACTAAGCCTTAAACAATATGAGTTAAATATGCATGTAACACAAAAAGCACAGAATTACACGTGGATAGTAAACAATGAGTCACATTAACACAATCATTTTCGAAATAAGTCTTCCTCAGACTTTGGAATTAGATAAGATAGGAAATATAGATGTACATTTACACTACTGAGAGCTCAGTACGTTATATCTGAACGATTTTGACTATGAAAATCAGCAAGCCCTCACGTGACAACCACAGCCTCGTGGAACTGAATGTATCAGAACTACACTTTAAAATCGATTCGAGTTAGCATGACGCTATCGAAAAATCTATCTCTTCTGAGAATACAATGCAATAGCACCTCTCTTTAAGCAACTGGATAATCAAATGAATATTAAAGTTAATTCTATGCAAAGATAAATCGATCAAGCCAGTAGATTTTTCCGCGGCAGACTATTGAAACAGATGCTGGGGAACCTTATACACTAAAAGGCTTATTAAGAGCTTGTACGGTGGAAAGGTATGCTTTCAAACATGACATATATTAAATCGACTTTTTTGCAACGAAAACTATCTTGTAGAACTATTGTCTAAATGCACGGTCTTCAAACAGAACATAACCAGACATAACTACATGAGCTCTGACGACGTGGTGAGACTCCAAAATCGTTTCACTATAACGCATTCAATCTTTGTATAATCTTCTACCAAATACTTAACACTCACAAATTCGTTTTAATGGAAAAATACATCCACTTCAAAATATTTACTTGCTCAAAGATTTTGTTTGTTTGTTTCTGAAAGTTAAATATGTAGCAATGATGGTTCTAAATACTTTTGTTCGTGATATATATATTTTATTATAATTGTCTTTCTCCTTTCAGTAAAAGTTTGGCTAATCTCGTAACATTTTGCAGGTACACATCTATAATAGTGCCGTCAAACAATATTTAAGTCTTCTAGTATCTCTACACGGTTTTCCATTTTTGTCGATTTAACATAACGTGGTTTTACTGTATGTTTTGTAGCTACCAAATCTCTAAGTATAAGCATAGAAAGAAACTGGGCTGGTTCTGCACGGAACATAGAACTTGTTCTGTTTAGAAATTGTAAATGGAGTACCTCTTCTTTTTGTGGCAGCCGATACCAGAATTTCTTGGCAATTCAACTTCAATATGCATGAAGAGATACCGTTAATATACAGGAAGCTTAACGTCTCATAAACGTATTGTTCAATGTTTTCTCCTAGAATTTCAGTTTGTACTATTCTATTTATTTTAACATTCAGGATGTTCTCAGTCATTTGCCTTTTGTATATAATTACGTTTTTTTCATTGTGCATTTGTCAATAATTAATTTATTTTTGTTTGTGCGTCAGTCAAGTATATTGAGGTAGTTTTACACATTTAACTGCGATCAGATCAGATAAGTCAACGTCTGTACTTTAAAAGTTGTGTTAATTATTTTATTGAATGTTTATGGTTTTCTAATTTCATTTTTTGTAGACCAATATTTCTAAAATAATTTCTGTATTTCAGTTCATTTTTAACACAATAATTTGTAACATCTGTGCTATCGTAAAGACAGAAATTTTTGAACACAAAATTGTTTTTATTAATTTTTTTCGAGGAACTGCAGAGATGAATCCTTCATCAAACAGGAATAAAGAAACATCTTTTTTATCAACAAAAACAATAGCATAATCTCCTATCCTTTTTTTTTATTTGAGATCGATCGTTCTTTCGGTATCATAAATAAAGATATATTAAAGGAACATAAAATAAATCACTTTATCCTATATGTTTTATAGATATAGACGATTCTTACGGCTAACGAAGTTATTTTTGATGAATAAGGGTCTATGTGAAATAAAAATATTTTTGGGGTTTTACATAAATCATCACATCTTCAAGACACATGTAACATGTTTTGTACTTTAAAGCATCAAGGAGTAACTGTTTTATAAAGATGAATTATTAAACCAATCATATCACGCGCTTTTTCTAAATCCACATGTTCCACGTGTTGAAACAAACACGTTACAATACATTCCTCCTAATATCGGACAAGAGAAAACACACAAAATATCATTAAACGTTAAAACCTACCCCTCAATAAATTCCACTGGAAAGCAAGACGGCATTATGGGATGGATGCAAAACTTCATTATTAAGGCTTGAACCAAAAAATATACCACAAAACTTTGATGGAGTATTGGGGGGTGTTTTTATCTACAGTAAGGAAGCCTTGTTTGTAAAATCATCGATATGTAGTAACTTGCAGGCCATGCGAAATTTCTGCACAAACAGTGTTTATAAACAGTGAAAAGCACACTGGTAAATAGGCTAAATACACCACTATATAACGTTTGTAGTATTCACAAAGAAAGAATTTCTAAGTCCTGAGGTTAATACTAACAGTTTTCTAATTAGATATTTCGAGGGCGACTTTTTGTCTCCGATATAAAGACACATAAACGTTGCTTATTGCATCCTTCAATCCGTGACAGCATACAGTTAAGGTGTTTCTTTCCAGTCAGTACAAGTTCCTTATTGACGCCTTATTTAATGCACTGACGGATTGGTACCTCACATGCCTAGTTTAAACAAACTTAAATAATTATTCATTATTCTGGTAGCATTCGGTTTCCTAGAATCCATGCTTTATACTTTAAATTAATCAAGTCTTCGAAAACTTTGTAATGACAGTCCAAACATCTTCACAGAAAACACTCCAAGCTACATCCTCCATAAAGGCTGTACTTCGCAAGTTATTCTGTTTTATTAGAAATATCAGATCTACCTAAATTAAGAATAAAACACTGTCACACGTCAGGCTCGTATGCTGTATAAATTCAACGACATTTTCATAAATGTTCTCGAACGAACGACAAATGAGGCGTAGCAATGTTCTGACTGTGAGCCCAAGTGCTTAGCAATATAATATAGACTGATCATGACTCCAAGGAAATATGGAATGTTTTTTTTTTACTTTCCCACGTTTATGTAAACAAAAATAACAGATGATGTGACTTTATAATGCTTACGACACATTTCTGATTTCTCCAACGCAACAGAATATATTTAAATACGAACCATAAAACAGAGCAGTAGGATGGGAGTGGTTTAACTGTATACACATACTGAACAGTCTACATAACTGTATACACATACTGAACAGTCTACATAACTGTATACACATACTGAACAGTCTACATAACTGTATAAACACAAATGTTACTTCGCATAAAATGTATGTCGTAGTCAGCTTCCCTAACGCTCGTTCAGACCAATATTTATATCTTTTACATGGAGGTCACGAAAGCGAGACCAATTACTTTTCTATCGGTGTCGTAAAGGGGTGCAAGTGGTGAGTCAACGATTTGTGTTTGAGTGTATCAAACCAATGTAACTAATGCGCGTAAAAGCTGTATTTAATATAATCAATATCGTGTTAGAAATAATTGTTACTTTTTGTAAAATCGTATTTCTTACCATAATAAAGAAGATAAAAAGGAATAGTATTATAATACAAACAACACATGTTTCGGTAATATTGCTATAAAACTTAATAGTAAAACTGGTAGCTTCAATAAATTCAATTTTTAATGGATTTTAAAGTTTAATTATTATATTCTCAATCCAGAGCAAAATCTGAAGTAAATAGTAAACAAGTCAGACAGATAAAAACCAGCGAGGTTCAAGCCAATTACATTAGTCACGGTTTGGGAATAAAAACCATAGGATCCGAGGTTCGAGACAAAATGCCACTGAACACGTTCCGCACTTTCATTTATGGGCGCGTCATAAAAGTAATGGTCAATACCTTTATCCTATTCTAGAAGTTAGATAAGTTCTTGCATGTGGTGGAGGCTAGCTGATCAGTAGCTTACAGATACAGCTATTTTCAAGGGTTCCTGACCTAGCCTTTTAGAACACATGTTAAAAAGGTTGAAAATTCTATTATTTAGTACATTTTAGGTGGCCAAGCTGATTGTGATGCTCAAGTATATATGACACAAAGATAACATATTCAGATACTAAAAGTGCTAATTTGTATTAAGATGTAAAAATATTAAAATAACATTATGACCTATTAAAGACGCTAAACGTGAGTGAAAACTGACGAAAATACGAAGTTCCCTCTAACAGAATATACAATGGATGCTTTTGTATTTGACGAAATGTGTACGACATGTGTAATTATGTGTGCTAACGTAAACGATTCACTGAATTAATTTTGCCATATGCGTCAGTTTGGCTATCTTCGCTGGCTGTATGGTGACCCTATAGCTACCATGAAGTCAAAGCACTGCTGTTGCGTAGAGTTATAGCTTACAATTAGAATTACGAATCTAAACAAATTTCACTAAAAATGTATATATGATAGCACCCTATGAAAACAGTAGTCGCAAAAATGTTAGTAGAGAAAATGATGGCAAAAAATAAATATTCCAAGCAAGAACTCTGTTACAAAAATAGACAATAATGCAAGCATAACCAGTAAAGATGTTACTGGAAATACTTAGTATGTTGCTTAGTGCTTTAATTAAAAATACTGACAGATTGAAATACGTGTAAGTCAGTATATAATAAACCATTAAATATAAACATAAAGAAGTAAAAACAGACCGAAAGACTTACAAAAAATTACTTGTAGAGAATAATTTAAATAGAAGACAAATAGATATAAAAAGAAAGTCATAGTAACAAACACTCGTAAGAAAATAAAATATAGAGATAAAGAAAGTAAGTAAAAATAAAACTGGTAGGTACACAGACATTCAGACAGACGCATAGCAAAATGTCAGCTGTAAACATAAGAATTCAAGTAAGACTCAAAACCAAACTAACAGTAGTCTAAATATTCTTGTTTCAGTCAATATAAAACCCATAGCTAACATTTTATTCAGTCATTAATCAAGTTTGCATGAAATATAATAGAAAACCCATAGCTAATATTCAATTCAATCTTGGTTGAAATTTAATAGAGAACCTATGGCTAATATTCTAGTTAGTCATTACCCAGTCTTGCTTGAAATGTAATAGAAAACCTATAGCTAATATTCTATTCAACCATTACTCAACCTCACCTGAAATTTAATGGTAAAACCTGTAGCTAAGATTATATCCAACTATTACTCACTCTTGTCTGCACACTATTAGAAACCTATTAGCTCACAGTCTATTCAACCATAACCCAGTTTTGTCTAAAAGTCCCACGGTGGGACAGCAATAAGTCATCGGATTTACAATAATAAAATAAGGGGTTCGATTTCCCTTGGTAGACCTATGTGGTTTTGCTGTAAAAAACACAAACATACACTTCCCTGAAATTTCATAAAAAAAACATAGTTAACATTATATTCAACCATTACTCACTGTTGTCTGAACATCAATGTGAAACCCACAGCCTACGTTCTGTTCAATAATTACTCACTGTTGTCTGAACATCAATATGAAACCCACAGCCTACGTTCTGTCCAATAATTACTCACTATTGTCTGAACATCAATATGAAATCCACAGTTTATGTTCTGTCCAATAATTAATTACTCACTGTTGTTTGAACATCAATATGAAACCCACAGCCTACGTTCTGTCCAATAATTACTCACTGTTGTCTGAACATCAATATGAAATCCACAGTTTATGTTCTGTCCAATAATTAATTACTCACTGTTGTTTGAACATCAATATGAAACCCACAGTTTATGTTCTGTTCAATAATTACTCACTGTTGTCTGAACATCAACATGAAACCCACAGCCTACGTTCTGTTCAATAATTACTCACTGTTGTCTGAACATCAATATGAAACCCACAGCCTACGTTTTGTCCAATAATTACTCACTGTTGCCTGAACATCAATGTGAAACCCACAGCCTACGTTCTGTTCAATAATTACTCACTGTTGTCTGAACATAAATATGAAACCCACAGCCTACGTTCTGTTCAATAATTACTCACTGTTGTCTGAACATCAATATGAAACCCACAGTTTATGTTCTGTTCAATAATTACTCACTGTTGTCTGAACATCAACATGAAACCCACAGCCTACGTTCTGTTCAATAATTACTCACTGTTGTCTGAACATCAATGTGAAACCCACAGCCTACGTTCTGTTCAATAATTACTCACTGTTGTCTGAACATAAATATGAAACCCACAGCCTACGTTCTGTTCAATAATTACTCACTGTTGTCTGAACATCAATATGAAACCCACAGCCTACGTTCTGTTCAATAATTACTCACTGTTGTCTGAACATCAATATGAAACCCACAGCCTACGTTCTGTTCAATAATTACTCACTGTTGTCTGAACATCAATATGAAACCCACAGCCTACGTTCTGTTCAATAATTACTCACTGTTGTCTGAACATAAATATGAAACCCACAGCCTACGTTCTGTTCAATAATTACTCACTGTTGTCTGAACATCAATATGAAACCAACAGTTTATGTTCTGTTCAATAATTACTCACTGTTGTCTGAACATCAATATGAAACCCACAGCCTACGTTCTGTTCAATAATTACTCACTGTTGTCTGAACATCAATATGAAACCCACAGCCTACGTTCTGTTCAATAATTACTCACTGTTGTCTGAACATCAACATGAAACCAACAGTTTATGTTCTGTTCAATAATTACTCACTGTTGTCTGAACATCAATATGAAACCCACAGCCTACGTTCTGTTCAATAATTACTCACTGTTGTCTGAACATCAATATGAAACCCACAGCCTACGTTCTGTTCAATAATTACTCACTGTTGTCTAGACGTTAGCTGAAACCAACAAATTACATTCCAATCAACCATTTCTCACCCTTGTCTGAACGTTAATAGGAAAGAAAAGCTAAAAGAAGTGCGCACTTGTCTAACTGCATTTAAAACAGTATCTTTTAGATTTTGAAACAAGATAATGTTAAATCACGGTTGTATTCCAGGCTGTAAAAACAAAAGTCCAGCACCAGATTGTACAACTCTGATCTTTTAAAGAACGAAAAGTTTGTACACGAATGGCATTAATGTATTACAAAACCGGATACCAGTTCACTGCTTACACTTTGAAAGGATGATTAGCAAAAAATAGTTTAAACATGTAGTATTTACTTTATCGTATATTTTAAATGAATGTATTAATGATTCTGCTATTTAACAGTATAAATAACAGTTATAAGTACTGAAACTCTACACTATCTGAGAGGTTTCTAAAAGACTAAAATATGTACTAGACTTTCTTATTAATCTGGTTTATTTTCATGCTAAGGATTTTTGCACTGCTCTTTCATGACTGAACATTAATGTATTTGAAACGCAAAAGGAATGAAATTACAGTTCACTGGTTAATACTTTTTCTGTAAGTTGTCTATTTGCCTCAGCGCTTTCAATAATCCATTTTTTAAAAAGTTATTTTCAAGCAGAAATCTGCCATTCATATTATAATCAAGTTTTAGTTTAAGACGTATATGTTACTGTAATTACAAGCAATTATTTAAAAACAGTGGAAGCTGTAATACTAACTTGAAGCCAAATGATACAAAATCTCGCATTAGGGTTAGAGTGCTGAACTGTGGATCCGAGGTTCGCACCTCGTTAATAAAAGAAACAAGAACAACAACATCGCGCTATAAATTTTGGAACTTTACATTTATTATACGAGTGACGGTCAAATCCCACTATTTCATAAGAGTAGGCCACGAGTTGGGCGTCCTTTCCTCTAGTATATCACTTCAAAATCAAGAACAAGCAGCTTTTGAGTAATTTTGTGCAAAGTTCAACAAAGAATGACGTCATTATTTGTGTGTTTTCTTAAAACAATGTCACATCAAGCTATATGTCGTATCTACCAAGAGGACTCGAACCCCTTACTTTGTAAATCCGAAGATTTACCGCAGTTTAAGCGAGAGACAACAGAATTGTTACTTGTTTCTTATTGATATACAATTTACTAGTTTGAAGTTATATTAAACTCTAAATGAAACACGTACTACGTTATACACACACACACAATAATTTATGTAATATCAATTAATATTAAGATTACGATTGCAAAGTAATGTCATTTCCAGTACTATCTACCAGAAAAACAACAACAAAGCAACTCGCTAATTCAAGGCACTTACTTTCAATTTGCATTGTGCGACTTGCTTTAACGAGGAAAATAAATTATCATTTTGTCAAAATACAAAAATATGAACCAATATTTTATGGGCACAATTTTAACATTATTGTAAATAAGCTGTATTCGCCAGAAACAGTTGAACTACTAGTTTTATATCAATAATAATTATGCAATGCAATCATAGAGAGATCCTAATCTGTTATGGACTTCAACCAGTTAGACCCATAAAGAAATAAATCGCTTTGCTGAATAGAACCATGGAGTTTCACACCTGTTGGCTCTAGTCACATGATCTCTGTTTCTTTAGTGGACCGACGGATTGTCAGTGTACAAAAAAAAAAAAAAAACTATTATTAAAACAATGTATATTAAATATTTTGAAATTTCAGTTGCTAACTTTTGAGTATAGAATAGTATGTTCAGCATTATATCATGGTAGTTACAATATATAGCCTATATAAGAAGGACAGAAAGCAAGAAATAAACATATGTAAAACACGAAGTACATTAGAAACTTGACATATATATATATATATGTGTGTGTGTGTATATATATATAAACGCATAAACTTAAATAAAATACAGTTATATAGATATAAGGTAAGACACTGAATTATAAAAACAGACAAATAAATTGTGACGGAAAGTAAGTTCTAAACATGTAGAATAATATATATATAAGAATATAGAGATAACGAGACATAAAAGATACAGTACGTGTTACATAAATTTATAGTTAATTAAAAATTAAAAATACGAATTCATAAATGTGCGGAGGAATACAACATTACACCCTCGACCAGAATTTGTTTTTATTACTTATGTGATTAGTTCGCTCTCATCGGCCGCATGCTGCCACTGGAGGTATGCAACCAAATTAGTAGTGTAGTGGGGTGAAACCAGGCGACAGCAAGGCGCGACCTGTCAGTAGAATGCCAGTATGTTTATGAATGCATGCTTAGGACATATGTACTGTATTTGACTGTTACGTATTGACAATTCACTATGTATATTTGTCAATGTGCTTATCTCTCAATACGTACACGATCTATAAATCTATCAATCATTCTGTTTCTTTTCATGGAGTGTTTTTGTTTTGTTCTAAATGAACATATATTAGTACAGAATGGTTGGTGCTGAAACAGTCAGGTGTACAGAAAGTCTTGACTTGAAACAGAAAGGTTCAGAAGTTACCTGTGTGAGTAATTAGATATATGTTTGAATAAATATTGTTTTTAACTTTAATGTTGTGCATATATTAGCTATAAAGGAATAGCTCTTGGGAGTGACAGTGCACCGGAGAAAGAAAATAATTATTCGGGATAGCCCACTAAAGAGGAAAGGCCTTTACATATTGATGGAAGATGCTGCATTCTCCGCGAGGAAAAAGTAAATAAAAACTACCAGTTTATATACAGTCACCAAACTATTTGAGATGAAAGATAATCTTCTGTCCGACATTCCTGATCTGGTCCACATGTTGAGTGAGGTCGACTTTTTTTTTTCGTGTGGTTTGGACGTACTGTCTCCCTCCGTATTGTCTTTAAAATAATCATAATATATCTACTGCAATTTTGAATGTACTGTCTCTCTATTGTCTTTAAAATAACCATAATAAATCTAATGCAATCACTTCCGTGTGTGATTCACGACACAATAAAAATAGTATACACGAGATAAAGATGACCATTGAGGAAAAATAAGAATTGTAGAAAACCTCCGGTTTTATGCCAAAGTCCTGTGGCCTTATGACCTTCGAAATGACATCGAATTTGATCGGGTCATCTTTCAGCTTTTCGAGTACAACTTATCTAAAACATAAGTTTTGTTTTTATTTTGCTGCCTATGAAACTTGTCTAGTGACCTTGATCATTCAATCTGATATAGTTAAACACCAACACCAAGGCACACCAAAAGGTAGGATGCAAACCTTGCTATCTGACGTTGCAGCAACAACAATAAGACACACGTAGACAGAAATTAAAGTGGAGTAAATAACAAGGTATAATAGAAATATAATGTTAAGTAATAAATTGGTTGTGCTTTTATAGGGGCGCAATACAGTTCTGTTAAGTGTGGTCATTTTATGAAGTCAGCGAAAGAAATAGGTCAAGTTTAGAATAAATTCTGGTGACGCGTCCCCATATTTCCTTTTAAAGCAAATGATTAAAACAACAGTGGCCATGGAATAAATGGACTTTGCTGCCTACAATGACACTTGATACCCATATTAAAGTTTCTGCACTGGATGAAATAAACACCCACAAAAACTAGCCAACTAAATTCCCGCCACACGGTCAAACCGAAACGTGCTTAACTCTTTCTTTTTCTTTTTGTTTTGTTTGCCTGTATATGTCTGTCTGTTTATTTATACCACAATTTATCCATAAAGTACTTTATGAAAACAAAATTTGTGAATTATTTGAACCTTAAAAAAAAAATCCAAAATTTGTACTTAAAACTGCAATTTCTGAATGTTATATGTTGTAAAGTTATACTAAAAATACTTTCGATTTACTTCGCAAGTAAGCTAAAATAATTTAGAAACAGGCATACAAGAGAAATGAAAATGAATAGTAAATCCTACAAACAAATATCGCAAGAATGAAAAACCTTTTTTTTTCGCTTCTCCTAACATCTGTTTTCTAAATTTTGATAACGTTATAGTCATTTATCTTAATTATTTAGATTGTAGTTTTACATTTCATGCATCATTCTGTAAGAGGACGACACTGGGCAATATGTTAGTCTATTTATCACTTACTTTGGAAACGTAACGTTTGATAGTCCATATTTTTAATAGTGACAGTTCTAATTAGGTTCGGAGACTTAAACTCACAACGATCCGATTTTACCATAAAACATGAAAGTGAAAGATGACTTTTATATTTTGATTCTTTGCCGTGTGTAAAAATGTGTATAGGAACACATTAACTGTTAGTAACAGTTATTTAATAAACGAGATCGCTGTATGCGTAAGATATATATACTCAGAGATTTCATTGGTTACATATTTGGTCCACGTAAGGAGAGCCAAAATATGTACTAAAGCACACAAATAACAACTTATATTTATACGGAGAGCTGTTGGAGTATATTTCGCAAAAGTGAAATTCACATTTTATTGAAACAAATAAATAAACCACCAGTTAACCCTTTGAGCGATGATGCATAATTAAGTGTGGCAGTATGACACGTGCTATCCAAACACTTAAAGTATTCTAGGTTATCAGTGATGAGCAAATCATTACACATCTAAACCAAACAAACTGCTTACGTCCACCAATCTATGAGGCCTACTTTATTTGCCTCAAATTGGATGACGATGAACCCACTTAAAGGCTAATAAGTTGAATACGGCTTGAACTTTACGAAGTAAAATTTGTTATAATTCAAGTTGTATTTATTTATTTGTTTCGCTCTTTCAATCAACATCAATGAGTCGTGAATTCGACGAAACTAGTCTGTTTCAGTGGAAATAGGGACTCAAAAAATACACCATACCTTTAAAACTCACATGTTGGTGAAGAAATAAAAAACTACTACAAACAAACGGGTTTGTAATGCTTTTAAAACATGTAATATCAATTGAATAGTTTGTTTGTTAGTTTTTTTGAGTTAAGCACAAAGCTATACAATGGGCTTTGTGTGCTCTGCCCAGCACGGGTACCGAAACCCGGTTTTTAGCTTTGTAAGTCCGCAGACATACCGCTAACTCACTGAGGGGGGCTTAAAAGGGCGAACATGTGTGGTGCGATGGGGATTTATTTAATAAATAAAAATCAGAGAAATAGTTACATTGAAAACTTTCACAACCACTAAAGGGTGTCTTGGAAACAAACAAGTGTTATTTATGTAGGGAAGCAAATTATACTTGAGTAGAAGTAAATGAACAAACTGCGATTTATAAACGTGGTCATACTTACTGTAATCCATACTTTAGATTGTAGCATGTTTCCTATTATAAATAAATATCATTATACTTACAAATTATTGTTTGTTAATTTACTGCAATTACTAGGGTTAAGCTCTGACAAAAGTATCTCAACATTTAAATATGTCATGTTATTTATCTAGTTATACATTCATCTCTTCATAAAATAAAATAAAAAACAATGTTTTAGTTAAGGAAAAGAACGTTCTGAAAGTTAATTTCAAAGATTACATTGCGATAAAACCGTCAATAATTCACTAGAAGCAATGAAGTATTAAAAACACAAATAAGTTCTTGCTGAAATACTTAATACAGTGAAATTAAACCAGACGATATTTCACACAGTAACTTAAGCATGTTAAAGTACATGAGTAAAGCCGACCAGACGACGGAATGGCTATCTTTAGAGACCACATGTTATGAAGAAAAACACTCCAAAGCAATAAGGTGACCAGCTTTTAAACATTCAAACCGCGATTTCATGTTTCGTCATTAATGTTAATAACAACGTAATTTGATTTGTTTTGCAAAAAAGAACGCTTTCTTGCTGAATATGGAGAAACTGTATACTAATCAACTTATCGTAGGCTTAAATCCATTAATTATTTGGGTCACTTAGTTTGACAATAACAACGCGTCTGTTCACTTCTGAATATTATACAACTTATACAAAATAGATTTAACTTTATAATAACATTTTATTTAGGATATTAAATCACAGAAATTTTATTAGAATAAAAAATATTCAACCAAAATTCTATGATATTTCACTATTCATCGAACTACATAGTTCAAGTTAAAAAAAACCCATCGATATGTTTACGAATTATATTTAGTTGTATTTATTTACTTTTGATTAGTTGCTTGGTTTGATAATCAAGGCCTTGCATGGTCTAGCGCGTAAGGCGTGCGACTCGTAATCCGAGGGTGGCGGGTTCGCGCCCCCGTCGCGCTAAATATGCTCGCCCTCCCAGCCGTGGGGGTGTATAATGTGACGGTCAATCCCACTATTCGTTGGTAAAAGAGTAGCCCAAGAGTAGCTTTGTGCAAAATTCCAAAACAAAGATTTGATAATCACAGTGTATTAATTAATCTGTCTGTGTTAGTACAATGATGCCCATAAACTAGTCTGTGGTTATATCAATACAACCATATTTACTAATCTCAAAAATTGTCACGATGTCTTGCAACCAGATTTTTTTCTGTTATTTAATACATTCATACGCCAGACTTGAACAAAAATTTCAAAAGGCTATGCCTTCTGTTTACACACACACAAAGTTCACAACGATCTCCTACTATAGTACAGACTGTTCACGTGCTTCAGTGGGTTGGGTATCACGTATCTGAAAGTGCGGCTAACAGGAATGAAAGTGATCAGGTTTCTGTGATGAGACGACAAGGATTCATTAGGTTTCTATTTGGAAACAACAACAAGTTTTATAGGAATAACATGTTAGTTTCACAATCATGTGTTAATTTCTTAAAAAGCGCTAAAATAATAAAGTACTAAACAGCTCAGTACTGTATTAAAACATTTACGGAAGGTTATTTAACACATTTACTGCTGTTTGAATCATGAATGTTCATTTTTAT
The DNA here is from genome assembly GCA_011833715.1 of Carcinoscorpius rotundicauda. Lineage (NCBI taxonomy): Eukaryota > Metazoa > Arthropoda > Merostomata > Xiphosura > Limulidae > Carcinoscorpius > Carcinoscorpius rotundicauda. The sequence goes on from CM022393.1 coordinate 110,886,462, forward strand.
ATAATTGAGATCCCCTCCCCAGTTAATGAACTGGAAACTTGTTGGTACACAGCGCTTAAAACAGGGGTTTGGTACCCGCTGTGGTCATAGTATAGATAGCCCATTATGTAGCTTTGTAGGCCAGGCATGGCCAGGTGGGTTAAGGCGTTCGACTCGTAATCTGAGGGTTGGGGGTTCGAATACCCGTCGCACCAAACATGCTCGCCCTTTCAGCCCTGGGGGCGTTATAATGTGACGGTCAATCCCACTAATCGCTGGTAAAAGAGTAGCCCAAGAGTTGGCGGTGGATGGTGATGAATAGTTGCCTTTCCTTTAGTCTTACATTGCTGAATTAGGGACGGCTAGCGCAGATAGCCCTCGAGTAGCTTTGCGCGAAATTCAAAAACAAACATGTAGCTTTGTGCTTTAAATCAAGTAAGATAACTGAGAATGAGGGACGAACTAGTGGGTGAGGGGTTGAAAGACCCAATAATTTAGCTCTCAAACCGGTTCTAGCCTTTTTTGTGGGGGTGAGGAACAAGGAGATTCAAGACATAATTAGAAGTAAGTAGCAGTTTTCTGCAAATCTTGTGCAAAAAATCAAAGATTTATCCTTAAGTAAATAATAGCATTATTTTCAACTTATATTACTAGTAGTTGGTCCAGCCCGGTGATTGCATCATCTGATATTATGGCTCCTGTTGAGAGTTGTCGAAGATGCAAAAGTCCAGTGGCGTATTTAAGGAGGGCTAAAGTGAGCTCAACCCCAGGGTTCGTGGTGTTAATTGGAGCCCATTGATAATTTTATAGTATGTAAAATTACATGGGATGTAGCCCCACACAACCTTAAATCCGCCACTGCGAAAGTCGTAATATAAATGGACCCAACAGAACTAGGATCTTAGAGCGCTCGACTCGTAATCTGAGGGACGCAGGTTCGAATCCCCGTAACACCATACATGTTTGCACTTTCAGCCGTAAGAGCGTTATAATGTTACGGTCAATCCTACTATTCGTTGGTAAAAGAGTAGTTCAAGAGTTTGCGGTGGGTGGCGATGACCAGCTGCATTCCCCCTCTAGTCTTACTCTACTAAATTAGGGACGGCTAACGCTGATAGACCTCGAGTAGCTTTTCGCGAAATTCAAATCACAAACAAGTTTCACCAGTCAGTGTCTATTGCCATAACAATGTAAACAAGTTGTTATACTAAAACAAGATTGTTCGAAATTTCAAAAACAAAACCAAACCTAATCTAGATTATGGTAAAAGAGGCTTGTTTACATAATCATCTCGGTCACTTTTAGTCATCGCTTGGTCTTTCTTTTTCTCTTTAAGTTTTACATCTGAATTAATAACAGTGTGTTACACATCCTGGACTCTCGCACGAGAGTTCAAAAGAAGATAATTTATATACAAAACCATAAAAAGTTATTCTACCTCATTATGACGTGAGATTCTAACAGGCTTTATTTAACTAAATATTATTATATCTTTAAAAATAGTTTATAAACTGTTCACACAGCAGATATGAAATGCTTAATCCTAACCAATCAGAACAGAAATATGTTTTCTTTTGAAAATTTGACGTACTTTTTCATAGGCAGTTGAATAAATATAAATTGGTGGAGCACCGCTTTTACTATGATGACCATGACCATCAATTTCAAAGTTCAATCAACTAATTTCCTTGTAACTTTATAATAAAAATATTATTTCCCATTCAAAAGGACACTTTGCTACAGAGTCATTCTATAGCTGATATTATTTCATCACGTTTTCACGTCAGTGAGAGATTTGAAATTATTGTCGCTAGATGGCAATAGCTTGCAACCTGAAGAAAATATATTGCGCATGCGCTAAATATACAATGGAAATTGTAACACATTAAATTTTACAACTATTTTAAATATAACAAAACGTTCTAAAAAAAACAACAACATGCATTACAGTAAATGACCTTCATAAATAACGAGTTATTTTGTTATTTAATTATGTTTGCCGTAACCAATAAGCATAAATGATTATTTTTTTTAAATAGCGTTAGTCGTAAACACACACCAACGAGGCAGATAAAACGAACAAAAAATTGAAGGTAAAAAAGGCACGTGCACCATTTAAAACCCATGGTCGTTCTTATCAGTTTTCAGAGCAATGTGTCGTTAAGTACTTCCATGAGTATGAAACTAAAAAAAAAATAAACAAACTTTTAGGGACAAAACTGTAAATGTATATAAACATATACACTGGCCCCCCTCTTTGTTCTACGAGAAATACTTACAAATTAGCAACGAACAGTGAAAAAAAAAAGCCTGGGGTTTACCCACTGAGAAAGTATAATAAAATACACTGACAACTCAAATGTTTGCATGATTTATACAAATTTAGATATTTAATATTTATTTATGATAATATCTATATTAGATGTGTTATTTTACATACAAAAGGCAATGATACTGTATACACTATAAGCATGTGTATTGTGTTTTTCAATAGTTTGTAATATGGCAGTACGTAATGTTACTAAAAAGTGCAAGATTCATAAAGTGTTAAACGAAGAAATAAAATTGGGCAATTAGTGGAATTTTTAACTTGTCTTTCTAAAACGTATACCTGTCCATCCTCATTTTAAAAATGCGTTAAAAAGAAAGAATATAACTCGAAGAAACTGCTTTTATTTAACAGTGGATAAAAAACGTTTGAGTACCCAATTGTTTGCATAATTTCTATAAATTAAAATTCTTAATGTGGACACAAATTGGACTTGTGGTAGAGCTCTGAATTTCAGGGCTGAGTTAGATTCCATGAGATATCTTAAATTACTCCCGGGGCTTTAAGCTGTGGATGTGTTATAAGAGTGACAATCAATCGCTTACAATGGATGGTGCGTGGTTTCTGATATACTAACGATTGTTTAATTAGTTCAGTGTATCTTAAATCAGTAAAATAAAAATCTCAGGAAAAACGTGCGTTTTTTATAATAATAATAAAAGTAGAAGTCACTAGCTTAACAACGATGTGTACACACATATACAAACACATCACAACTGTAAGAGAAATTTGTTAGGCACGATTACACTATGCAACACTAATTTTGTTCCTGGACAATACGTGATACTTCTTAATTGCTTATGCTGTAAAAGTACAGAAATGGCCATTATTCCCTTCAAACTTTGCTTTTGTGACCTGGATAATGAAATTTAGAAATTAACCTATTTTCTATGTAAAAACGGGCAAACTTGAACATTTTCATTAATATAAGGTCTGAATAAAACAACATATGAAACAAGATTTATATGTATTTATACTAAAGTTTCACAAAATGTTTACAAGTGAGTAGTTTTTCGAGATTTGCGACTGTAATGTTAATCATTTTCACGTATTAGCCCCCAAATATTGTCTCCCATCATGTTTTCGTTATAAGATCCCAGCTCACAAAAGCAAAGTGTGAAGAGAAAAATAAGTCTTTTATATTTACTTTGGGCCTAAGCAATTGGGGATTAACACTTTCTGCCCAGGAACAAGAAAAAGCAAATATTTTGTTACATAGTGTTACATATATAATATCTAAACACACACACCAGCCACAACTCTTAGATAGGGAGTTTATACGACAAGATATTGTCCCTTGGTGAGACAGTGGTAGTTTTATGAGATTACAACGCTACAATCTGGTATTTGATTCTCCGGGGACACTCATGTTTTTGTGCTAATAATAAATAAAACTAACAGTCACTAGCTTAACAAAGAAGTTCACACACATCACAATTCTAAGATATTTATTAGCCATAATTATATAAATGTTAAAACTTTTACAATGAGTATTTGTGACACAATATTTGATATTTTGAGCATGAACGACACCTGATGTGACACACAAACTGTACGCCCAACAACTGCTGACTACACGTCTACTCTTCAACTGACTGCCGTAAGCGCAGCCCGTTTTCAAGTCAAACTGCATGTTGAACCTTGTGGTTTATGGATCTGCAATCCTACATGCTGGCCATTAGACAACACTCGGTCCGTAAAAGACATAATCCTAATGTCATTGTGCTTGTTAAAAATGTCAGTTGAAATTAGCTAAGTACTAAATTCACGATTTTTAAAGGGAAATGTACAAAAGTTCCAAGATTTTAAAGAAAATGTTGTCACGATTTTTAAATAAGAACTATAATTGTCACATACAACTGAATATGACACAACTGTGAAACCCAGTTGTATATTCCGTAAGTATCAACGAGAACTTTACACGTACATTCTGTGATTGTTAACAGAAATATTATGTGTATATACCCGCGACAGAAACAACAACGTGTTTCTAACATCAGTTCTACCGCACGAACGGCAGCGTCCAGAAAACCGATGGACTCAGTCTTATGATACTCAATAAGTATATGGATCAACATTACATGACCGCGCAGAAGACAGCGTACACAGTCAGTCGCGTAATGTGTTATGATGATATCATGGTAACTATGGGTATAAAATTCGTTATCCAATGTCACACTTAACCAGTTTCGAACGAGCTACGTTAATGTGTATGTTGTCTTCCTCATAACCAAACTGGTTTACACATGAACTGTTACAGAATTGTTTGTCTGTCAGTTTCCTGAAATAAGTCGTTTTAACAGAGGAAATGACCTTCGAAACACCTGGAATACAAGCCCAAATCGTTGAATATAATTTTAATAGAAATACTTGTGAATCACGAATGTATTTGCCAAGATCGTGCAGATTATACGCGTGAGGAATCTGTATAAGTTACTTATATCTTTTATATACATAGAAAATTAAACTTTTGCCTGTGGTAAACAGTGAGTTTTCTGAACCATAATAAGAATATAATAAACTGTTTCTTTCGAATATTCGACAAAACTACACAAAGACCATCTGCGCAAGCTGTCCGTAATTTTCAACTGATAGATGACAGGGAAGGTAATAAATTAATAGCAAAGTCATATTTTGAACTTCTCAGATCGGATAATGAAATTCAACCGTCACTCTTATAACGCACTCACAGTTCGAAAATGCCAAGCACAATTTTGCGGCTGCAGGACGCGAACATTGAACTCTTGGATTTAAAATCTACCCCTCAGTGAACAGTAGGAACATTTATTTGTTAAGTTAAATGGAAATAAATATTTAAGATAACATTTATGTTTATATATTCAGGAGATATGGCCCTTGATCAGACGAATCAGATGAAATACCTACAATTAAATCAGAAGGAAATTTAAATTTTTTATTTTATTTTTTACAAATATTTTCCATAAAGTGGTCTCCCCCTTCAGGAAAGAAATCTAATGAAAACATTGACAGAATAAATTACTTAACATTTCCGGTACCCGACGGAAACAACTTCTAGTGGTATTACTCATATACGTACGTATAAGTTAAAAAATAGACACAATGTAACTAACACTATACAGTAAGGATATTGTACACGATGACCTGGTATATGGCACGAGTAAACAATAACATTTTAACATGAAACCTGGTGAATCAGGTTTCTGCATTTTACGAAATCACAGCATATTTCAAACATGCCAGTGTGTATCGGTAAGCGGATGTAACCGGAAGTTGACTTGTACTTCCGTCTCGTAAGGATAAAAGATGTTGCGCACCAGTAAAGAGAACTGTGAGGTGGATTCAGTCACCAAAAGAACACTCCATGTGTAATGTCCGGTGAACCAGAGCTAACATTCTATGTTACATTATACAATATGCTTGTGATACATTTCTTTATATCAGTATTGTATGTATAAAAGTTATTACTATATGTTTCGACACATTTGGATAAAAAAAAATGAAACGAGCTCGATAAAATCCAGACAATGTAAGGGTCAAGTGACTTTTTTAAAACTCTCTGTTATTGCTGCGTTTACATACATCATACGTGCAAAGACCTAGCTTGGGTTCATTGCACATTGATTACTTTACTCCTAACACTAGGTACTTCCTTAATACTCGATATCCTAAAGCGCTATAGTTATGATTTCTAAACAAAGTTTCAAAATAAGAACTATTATTTTTGCTTGTTTGTTTTACGCATTAAGCTACACAGTGGGGTACCTGTGCTTGCCCCATCGGAAGTAGGTGTTTAGCGTCATAAACAAAGCCAGATTAAGGGTTTTATTGGCCTTAGGTTCTTCAACTTATAGAGGTCCCCTCGAAATAGACCTTCCACGTGCAAAACATTTATAGTTATAGCTTGAGGCCCCTTAATTAGTGTGAGGCATTGGGCTTCAGCCCGGCAAGCTTATATCTTAATCCGGGGTTAGTCATAAACTCTCTGGATCCCCGCTTAATCACATGAAAGTGAAACAGCATCAGTAGAAATGATTTTATAATGCAACAATATAAGAACGATGTAAATACAAAATTACTATTGTTATTTTATAATTTTGTTTTTAATTTGAGTTCAAAGTCAATTTTGAAATACTTGTTTCAACAGCTTGACTTAAACTAGGTATTGTTGTGGTAATACAATTTCATTAAATATGTCACAGGTCTCAGCTCATTTCAGATGGATTAGACAGGGGAGTTACTTGTCAAAATACATCAGAATCAGAAAATTTTAGTGATAAATAAACATCAACGTATGATGCATGTTATGTAAATATGCTTTAGAGCCAACTTGTTTTATCATTGTTATCAGATGTAATGTCTTTGAATTTCCACATCAAATAAGTAGAAAAATACGTTTACGCTCTAATTATACTAAGTAAAAAATGTCTAGATAAAACGAATATTGACGTTCACTGTTGGCTCTTCATGCACCACGAACAAAACAAAATTTCCCAACAGCAATAGAACATTAATTAATTTCGAAACCTAAACACAAATGGCATCATTATTTAATATTTACACTTTTGAAACTGAAACACATTATTGAAATATTGTGTGGCGCCATCTGTTATTAAATATGAAAACAAGAAGAGAGAGAGAAGAATGAGATATATTAACATTTATGAAGAATAGCATCGTTTATTTAAATTAGAAAGAACACAGTAAACGTTTCGAAACTCTACAAAATCTATCTTCAGCATCTACAGCAAAAATAAATAATCTGGATAAATCCTAAGTAAATTACTGAAAATGCATTGCTATATTAATGAGAATTTAACCAAAACTGAAACTTATAGAAAGTAGAGAACTGAAGAAACTACTTTATATTTTGCTTCAGATGCTAAAGATGGAACCTGTAGTAATCCGAAATAATTACCTGTGTCCTTCCATTAATCTTGTTTTACTTCGAACACGTCAAGCGCAAAGATATAAATGGTTTTGGAAGACATATTTTTTTTATCAATAATAACTCGGCTAATCAAAGAAAATTAGGTGACTGGTTGAATGTTGTACCAAGTTATTTGATAAGTAAAACAATTTTGACAAAATTAAGTGTTTTTTTTAAGTAAGTGCAGGAACGACTTAAAATTCTGTAAACTACTTCACGTCTACAAGTCCTTATACGGGTGCTGTGAACTAGCAGTGATTATATCATATGAATAACATGAAAGAGCCATTTGAATTACACAGTTAAGGTAACATACAGTTCTTGTCACTAAAAAGCTGAAATAATAGAGAACGGGTTTATTAATATTTCGTAATTCTTATAAAATGAAGGTTTTATAAGGTAGTCTTTAAGAATGTTTCATACGACTTCATAAATACATAATGCATTAAAATAACATTTTTTCTTCTTCATTGCTTATTTTTACATAGAATTTGTTTGTTTGTGAAACTGCGTTGGTCATCCCTAATTTAGCAGTTTTAGGACTACAGGGAAACCAGTTACTCATCGCCACCAACCACCATCTCTTAGGTTATTCTTTTACCAACGCATAGTGGGATTGGCTGTTATATTATAAAGCCCCCATGAGTGAAGGGACAAGGATGTTTGGTATAAGTGGGATTTGAAGCCACGAACCTCAGATTACAACTTGAGGGCTTTAACCACCTGACTACTACACACGTGCTTCTCAAATTGTTTTTGTACAGTCTATGAAACAATTCTATATAATAAAATTTCATTTTGTTTTATGGTCTGTGCCAAGGTATCTCATGAGAAAGTTTTATTAAATATGACCATTGTACCTGTAAGAAGGTGTCCAGGCAGATTTTTAGAGTAAGATAACTTTGTTTTCAGAGTAATGAGGTTCTAATTCTTATTAAATAATGAAAATACTTTCTAGCAAACTTAAAACTAGGCACAAGACATTTAAAACGTAGTAACCCGTAGTTTACTTTAAAAACAAACGACACACACATGTGTGTGTGTATATATATATAATAAATTTATTTTTCTTTCTTTACTTGTACTTGTTAGTTTATTTTCGTAGTTATGTTTTCAACCCTGAAAGTATGTTACACAAATGACCCAAATTGATTGTAATCAAACTAACCTTTGATCCTAGAAGACCATTACTGTAGATAAAATATCTATTTCTATTAAGATACGGCAAAATGAAGCACTCACCTGTTACAGAACACTTGAGAAAATTGTTCAATAATGTCCAAAAATTTTGACGGATCTGACTTCTCATTTCCATAATCGTATTCTTTGAAAACAGTTTCACAGATTAAAACACAGATGGAATAACCTATAGTTTACAGAACTCATACATATAATCTTAATAACACAATATATCAGTGTATCAAAAACGTGTATTTTTCAGTGGTTAATCAAAATTTTTGCAGTAACATATGAAACTCAATATTTACATTGCTAAACTAATCTAAAATGTCATTGAGTCAAATTATAACCTAATAGTGAAGCAGTTAATTTACTCTTTGCATTTAGTAAACACTACTGAGCTGACACCTACTATTTGTAATCAGTAACAAGTACTTATGATATTACTTTAACCAGTACAGAATAATAGCCACACCTTTTTCTAATCAGTGGCAATTACTTATACAAAAACTATAACCAGCAATGAAGCAGTACCCACTCAATATGTTGTAGCCTGTAACAATTGTTTATACTACTACTACTACGGTAACCAGTATTAAAGCAACATTTACTGTTTGTAGTCAATGTTAATTATTTAGGATTTTTATCAGTTTTGGGTCGATCAAACCCATCGTTTGAACAGGCCATGATTGTCACTGCTGTAGTTTCTGGAATATCAATTTGAAAGTGCACGTGTACACGATCTTGCATCAATAATCGAACGTTTTATCAAAACATAAATATTATGAGATATTTTAGCAACGAAGCAGATGTTAAACTATACAGAAAGGTAATATTCTAGTTAGCTTTACTGACGAAACTGCTATTTTATCTTTGTTTAAATATTTTGTTAAACACAGTACAGATCAAAAAATAAGAGCAAAAAATACCATTTTCTCAAGAAGAAATTAAAAATATAATTTAACTTAAGAAAAAGTGTATGGCAAAAAAAAAGGTTTAGAAATAAGATAAACATTAAACACGTTTTGTATTGATCCCTCAATACATAACTAATGCGAATTTTACCAAAACCAACTTTTTTGCACGATGTAAATAATATATAACAAGATAAAATTTACACCTGCTTATTAACAAATAATTTTAATAAAGGAAATTTCATTTTTAATTAAGAAGAGAATGGGTGATACTGTTAGATTTGAAGTGAGGGTGAAACCTAAATAGCAAATGGACATGCAAACAATTACAACACTTCATAAGAATAGCCATAACGTATCTGTCCCTTTAATAGGTTTGTCAACAAATAGTTTTACATATCTAAGTTTCTCTTAACTATTTCATAATGTATCTGTCTTTTGTGTTACGTTAAAACTATGTATGACATTTCATCAGTGTTATGACCAAAGTAAGCACCTGACTACTACACACGTGCTATTTTTGTAGTAAATGGTACACAATGCTGACCAATTTTTAAAAACTAAATATAGCATCAATTACCGAATTAATAGACAATTAAATTTCATATAATTCTGTAATACACACTTCACATCTATAACAACAGTAAAAGAGTTCACTCAATTAAGTAACGTACGAGCTTCCATTTGTAATCAACTAAAATTTAGTTTAAAAAAAATTCAAAACTGCACAACACAAGTCAGGTTAATTTTACTGAATAAGGAAGCACATTATGCTAATATATTAATGATTAGGCAAACAACAATTTAAAATCACTTTATTATACTTTAAATTATTAGTTGCCTGCTTGTTTATAAATACTCGTATTCTCAACGATTCTGACTTCTCCAAATATAAATAATTATTTTTATAGTTTTAATGAGCACTCACCTCGCACATGCTTAATGATAGCTGATACGGACATGAACAGTTCTGTAGATTTCAAAAACGGGTACTTTTCTAAAATAACCCTTATTATCTGTAACACTTCTCCGAGTCTCTCGCTAGCAACAGCTCTCGTTGTTTCTTGTTTGTCTGGAACAGAAGTGGAGCAAGATGTAGAAACTATACCAGCGTAAATCATTTTAATGTGTTCATTCATTTAACTGAAATCGTTATTAAAAACTCTGGCTCATTAATAACGCACGGACTTAGATTATAAATATTACAGTAAGGATTTATTTATATTATTGCTTTTACTAAGTTTGTGTTTTTAGGTAGTTTGTTTTCTCGTGAAACTAAACAAGTATTGTTTGAGAATAGTTTGGTTTTGTTTGTTTTGAATTTCGCACAAAGCTACTCGAAGGCTATCTGCGCTAGCCGTCCTTAATTTAGCAGCGGGAATGCAGATAATCATCACCACCCACCGCCAACTCTTGAGCTACTCTTTTACCAAAGAATAATGGGATTGAACGTAACATAATAACGATCCCACGGCTGAAAGGGCGAGCATGTTTGGTGTGATGGGGATTCCAACCCGTGACTCTCAGATTGCGAGTCGTGTGTCTTAACCACTTGGCCATGTCGGGCCTTGCAAATAGTCGTCCCTAATTTTGAACTGATGGGCTAAATGGAAGACAGCTAATCAACATCCCGAAGTCAAATCTAGGACTACTATTACTTGGTCGAACAGTAGAATTTGACTTCTACTGTTATAAAGCACATACAGTCTGAAAGTGATGGACACGTTTTCGCGGCAACAGGTCGTGAACTATGAACATTTTAATTCCCAGCCCCAGCATGCTAACCCCTAGGCCACGCTTGACCCCAAAATTTTATTCATTTAACTTTAGTAAATATTAAATTTATTGTTTCAGTTATAGGTTAAAATAATGAATATCTATCATCGATCCGGTATCGTACGATTTTGTATCTTGGAGTTGAAATTTAAAGAAACACATAAATAAATAAGCATATTCATATAACTATGTTTAAATTGACACACATTTAATATCGCTACGACTTATTTTGTAAGCATAGTATATTATATAGTTAAGAAATCAACTGTTTATCACACAAAAAGTTAAGCTCCGTACAATGTGATTGCGTTCAAACGATATAGAAATGAATTATCTCGTATTTGTAAACAACAATAAATAGATAAGAATAACCTACTATTTTTGAAACCTATAGCTTATCACGTCAAAAAGGTTTGATTAAGGAAAGTATTACTTACTCCTATCACCTCACACTGTAGATTTAAAACGCTAAAGCATGGGTTTCGATATCAATGGTGAGCACAACACAGATATCTCCTTGTGCAACGTTATTCTCAATTACCAACAAACTTAATCTCTGTATTATAAAAAACTACCTGCTATAAGGAGCGTCATAAACCGACAATCTTACAATGAAAATAACAATGTGGTTACTTTAAAACGTGTATGAGCACTTTTAATAAGTTATATAAGCAATGTTATTGTATATTTGGGATTGGTTAAAAATGATATAAAATATTGTTTGACTATTATTCTTCAATCTCTTTTTTAAATAATTCGTTTTCTTAGACTTGCATATTTAATATCAAGTATCAGTTTCTTAACAAGTAAAGTCCTTCACTGGTTCGGTGATAAGCTTGTAGTCCTACAGAGTATTAGATTTGATTCCCATAATGATAGCATGTATATAACCTGTTTAGCGGTTCTGCGATAAAATAAAAGATGAACGTTACAAATAAATGAAACGAAAGAAACAGTTCATTTTTTTTTCATGGCACAGCGGTGTGTCTGCAGATTTACATCGCTGTCATCCAGTTTTCGATACCTGTGATGGGCAGAGCACAAGTAGCTATTGTGTTACTCTGTGCTTCAAAACAGACAATCAATTTGTTTCAGCTAATTAATGTCTCGCCGCTTCTCAATACAATTACCCAATCTGTCCAGATACAACTCTGAAAATGAAATGATATAAAATGTGTACAAGTTAGTTCTTTACTGATTTTGGTATGTATCTGCATAGAAACCAGTTTCGCCTTCGAACTTTGTTTTGGCTTTTTAGATACACACGCTCAAGAGTCACGACCTGTTGGCAAGTAGGTCAGTGGAACTTTCATTGTACTGGATAAAGTCGATAGCGGGATATAACAGCAACAAACATACTGAAAGACAAGATATTGATAGGAGATTATATACTGCACTAATTGTCGTACAATAATACGGATTTACTTAATGATATACAATAGTTTCTCGGGTTCAGTGACTGACTGATCCGGGAAACGTGAATCAAAGTACTGAATATATACATGTAATATGTAGTTAACATATCTCTTTTAAACGCACAAAGATTTCAAATACCTTTTTTTTCTTGTTTTAGGTAATAACAAAAGCTCGTATATATTATATGAATATTGCAATATCGCGGCTTGAACTTATTAAAAACAATCAACATTTCACGCATATACGACAAAGATTTGGAAGGGCATCCTAGTGGTAGCAAACTTTAAAATCTCCTTAAAGTTCTTCTAACATCTATTACTCATATTAATAACATATTTCGTCGTCTATTACTAAAAAATTTGTAAGATCTACAGAGACTGGATTGTACTTACTACTTATAATAAAAACAAAGTCATAAATAATGGTAAATTAAAAATATCCGTTCACTTTCACCTGGAGCCGGGTCTTTACACGAAGTCCTTTTTTACCAGATGTTGTCTCTACTGTGTTCCCAGGTTTTGTTTACTAACTAGACAAGATTAACAACATATACCTAACACGTTCTTCAGGTAAACAGCAAAAACAGGAGGGTTGATGTCGTGAGTTGAGAAGTTGTTTTCTAGGAAATTTCTCTACTGTCTACAAACACATGAAGTTTCTTGGTGAACTTGTACGTGATGGAGGTGTATACACGAGTACATGTATACATGAGATAAGCAAAACATTAATATTCATATTGACAAGGATGATCTTTCCATAATGATAGAAAAATAAACTTACGTTATTCATTCTGACGTAAGTCCAACAGCCCCAGTCCCGAATGGAGTGTCTCTATATTTGTCGCAAAAGGTGGGGATAAGAAAAGGCTGTACGATTTGGTGGCATTATAGGTTTCATATCAGAGTGCTATAGGCCTCGCTCTTCCATTGGAATACAAGTTTTGAATTGTTGTATCAAAGAAATAACCTTGGTGCCAGTAGCACTGGTAACATTTTCTATTATTATCACATATCATTATATGTGAGTGGTTATTCTAAGTTTCAACTTCAATTAAGATATTAAAAAATAGCGCTAATTATTTTATGTGTAGATAGTTAAAGATAAATTCGTCAATCTCCCATGTAGAACTTTGTTTATAAGGAATTTCAAACTTCACGATGAAAATAAACCATCGAAGTCTTAATGAGGTATTGTTGTAGGCTACGTTTTCCATTTAGACTTTATACCAATTTGTTCCTTATTTGTTAGGCAGCAAAACTACATTGGTTTATCAGTTATGTCTGCCGCAGGGAGTCGAGCTCAGTATTATAGTATTAAAAATTCGTAATTTATCGCTGTCCCATCGGAGGACATGGATTGTTCGAACAGCAAAATAACGCGAGTTAAAGTAGATGATTATTGGTTACCAAGTCTACAAGTCACATAATTCTATAGGAGCGAGCTGTTAGTCAGTTTGTTAGTTTGGTGCTGTAAATATTAAATTTTTGTTACTGACGTAACTTACGTTTTGCAGTGCTCGAGAAATTGTAGTCAGGATCTACTGTGAATTCAGAATTATTGTTGAGTGTTATCCTAAGCCAAAGAATTTATAGCAGAAGAAATAAAACTTTTTTTGGCTCCATCAAGTAAACTGAGCCTTACATTATTTTTTACATGTTAATGCAAAACAATACGACCAACGACACTGTTATTAAGAGTAGGATTATTTTGGTATGAATCAAGCTTGAAATTCTGATATGGACGATGATGTATATTCAGAAGATGGTTTAAACTTAATGGAAATGACGAAATAGTAGAAATAAGATAAAAAAGAAAAAGAAAAATTTAAAAAGAAAATAGACAGAAGTTTGCAGAACTGTAAACCCAGACTAGTTTGATAGAACACAATATAAAATGTACAAACAGAAGTTTCAAACTATAAATAGTGTGCAGAAAATTACAATAAAATCGAAAAATTAGAGCAGTGTAATAACAGCAATATCGAAAACGTCATGAGGAATGTACAAAAAAACATCAATGTTAAGAAAAAAATATCCAAAAACTAAGTTGTAAAACGGAAGAAGTAAACTAATCACACTTCTTTCTACAGTTATTCAATAATTTCAACCTCAAACACCACGCAATACCAAGTTGGTCTACTGCTGTTACTAATACCACTTATAACTTGCAGGAACGTCTTGAACTACTCCAGCTACACCACTACTTAATCAGGTTGTGTAATTTAGTTTATCAATTCCACAAAATTAAGAAACAACAGTTTATGAAAACGATACCATGGAAAGCATATCGTGGGCAATCTTAAGTAATTCCTAAAGTTAAATGGATGGAATAATGAAAAACAAGCTATTAATCTAGCATCATTTAAAACTACCAAAGTTAGCAATATTAAACAGCCTTTCAATAGACAGCAGTACGAACCACTAGTTAATGTTCTATCAACTAAATATGATGTAACACATCAGGATTACATTTCTAACGCAAAGTTTTGGAGCAGAATAATGAAAAAGGACGAGACCTTGGTTAAACTTGCCAGAAATGTGGAAAGGTTTGTCCAGTTATATTATCCACAAGAGAAAAGGATGATTAAATTATGGTGAATCAAGGTATCTGCAAATCCTTAAAGGAAACTGTACAAATGGCTACAGAACTTTAATCAAATCAATTAAAGCAGCAGATGAGCAACTAAAAGGAACATTAGGAAATTAGAGGACTGACAAACTAAATGATGTCGATGTCGAAAAGTCTCTATTGTAAAGATCCAGAAGAACTTGTGCTAAGTAAGCAGCTGTGTACTCAAAACACGTATACCACAGGAAAGTAGATGTATCAGCTTCAAACTAAAATGACACACTGCAAAGAATTGTATAGAAATGCAAAAATAAACAAAAAATTCTTCCAAAGAATGTCAGAACAAAGAAAATGCTATACGTGTGGAAACATGGACTGTGATGAAGTAACAAGATGATAATAAATCAGGAAGTTGATATCTTGAAGACGAGTCTGAGAACTTAAACAGATTAAAGGATTTGTTTGTTTTTAAACTGCGCACAAAGCTATTCGAGGGCTATCTGTGCTAGCTGTCCCTAATTTAGCAGTGTAAGACTAAAGGGAAGCCAGCTAGTCATCACTACCCACCGCCAACTCTTGGGCTACTCTTTTACCAACGAATAGTGGGATTGACTGTAACATTATAATGCCACCACGGCTGAAAGGGCAAGCATGTTTATCGCGAGGGAGATGCGAACCCGCGACCCTCAGATTACGAGTCGCACGCCTTGACACACTTGGCCATGCCGGGCCGTGAGGCTAAAGGAACAACAAATAATTAAACATATACCAGGAAAGAGGAATTAGCTGGAATTTAGAAGCGAAGTTCAATCAATCAATCCACTTTTATAGATGAACAAGAGTTCATTATCTACATTAATTAGTCCACGAGTCCGTAGTTTAATTAATTGGAACTTTGAAACATGTTGATTGACGCTAGTTTTATAGCTACTATCGTTCGACCCGATCTAGTAATGAAAGCTGGAAAACTGTTTTCAGAAATCAAGCAAGAGGATGGAGTAATACAAATACAAAGTGGTCATAGAGTTGGACGTTAATTTCATAGTGGAAAGAATCTCTACAGAACATTACACAGCACTGTGCAATGGTGTTAGGACAAAACAATATTTTGTACTTCTCTCCATTTTATGTCTCATGACAGAATGTAAATGTCAACACCATTGTAATGCTTCACTGATCCCTGTTGACAAGTAAATGAGCCAGGGTGAGAATGCTTATCTTTCTTTAGAATTATCATGTATTTGTATCAAGGAATAGTATAAGGGTTTTGCTTGAACGAACACACTGATGACATTTAGGGTTTAAAATAACTGTCATTGTACCCTATGCAGTGTCCTATCTATATAGAAAGAAGCTAGCAAGGAGATAGCATATGCTTAAAGAAATCAAATTAATAGCACTCCATAAATAAGCCTTGATAAGAACAGTTTAACACTATATGTTAAATTTGTTATTATGCCACGGCCCAAAATTCGTACAGAATTGTCAATTCGCGTAAAAGCTTTATGTGGTACTGGTTGGACTCTCCGAATTCTTGCTGAAATGTTCCCCAAATACTGTTGAGTACATCCTAGATCGTGAGACCGAGGCAGATAAATTTGAAAATAGGAAATGAAGAGACAGAACAAACTCAATGATTCTGACTTTAAGTACTTTCGTTTATGAAGCCTTCGGAACAGAAGGAAGACTATCACTGATCTCAAGCATAAGATAAACATCCATGTGCCAAATAACAGAAAAGTGTCCAGATCTACAGTATCAAGAAGAGTCAATCAGAATGAAATATTTGGGCATGTAGCAGCTAAAACGTTTTTACTTCGAACTACATATATTGTCAAGATGCTAAAATTTTCTAAAAAAGTATATAAACTGGATTGTTTATAATTGGAAAAGGGAGTTATTGAGGGATGGATCAAATTTTTAAGTATTTGATTCAAAGGGCGGGTTGTACATGCGGTGGAAGAAAGTTGAAACAAACTTCAATGCATAGTACCTACCAAGAAGCACGAGTGAGGAAGTGTAACAGTATGGGTGTGTTTTTCTGCTGAGACAACAGAAGAAATTTGCAAAATAGATGGAGTAATGGACCAGCGAAAGTACCATCAGATGATAATCTGTCATGGTATACCTAGTAATGTGTACATTATTTGTAAAGGATTCTGCAACAAAGAAGATAATAAACTCAACCACTCTTTCAACCTGTGCAGAAATTACTTAGGTAAGAAAAGAAGCTGTTTGAGTCATTCAAATGATGTAATAGCTCTCACAGAGCCCCGATCTAAACCCAATTGAGCAGATCTGAAATACGATAGATCAAAATCTTGATCTATCAAAAATTACTTTCAAAGAAACTTTATAAGATTGTCTTAGAGGTATTTGGAGGAAATTTCCACAGGACACTTGATTAAACATCACATTCACAATGCTTGAAAGACTGTTAATAAGATTTTAAACCAAAAGATAGATATAGGAAATATTAACTGAATGCTAAATATGAGGATTAATGAAAGTTTGGTGTGTCGCCTGTTATTTAAAAGTATCCTAAAATATATTTTTTTCACCTTGTCGTAACAATTTTGCCCAATGCTGTATGTATCTAATAGACAGTAAGAAAGAATGCACATTGACTTCATGCAAAGACGCAGAAATGAGGTA
This sequence comes from Carcinoscorpius rotundicauda, assembly GCA_011833715.1. Classification (NCBI taxonomy): domain Eukaryota; kingdom Metazoa; phylum Arthropoda; class Merostomata; order Xiphosura; family Limulidae; genus Carcinoscorpius; species Carcinoscorpius rotundicauda. The sequence continues at coordinate 110,904,187 of CM022393.1, forward strand.
AAACAAGTTCGAATAGTATCAAAGTCCATGACCAGGAAATCCATGCGCACTATAGAGTAGTTACAACGCCAGAGATTCAAAGTTTCGAGAAAGGTATAGAAGCGCAAAATAAGAGAGACGATCAACCTTCCTTGGTCGATGGTATTTGGGTATTTTGCCCTGGAGGGTCAGGTTCACTTTGACCTCTTCCTCCTTCCTGAACATATTTTCCCTAACTGTTCGTATGTTAGGTCCTTTTCAGGGCAATGTCCATTTATAGTCTCTTATTCACAGTAGTCAAGCTTGCTGGTGGCAATTTTTTTTTATTTTTTTTTTATCTTATTATTATTTTAAAATACATAAATATGTAAACTATAAATACAGGATTTAAAGTTCATATACATACATATTTTACTTTAATTTATTTTTCTTTATGTTTAATATATATGTTAATTGGGGAGAGGTATTTAGGATTTTCTTCATCATGTATAAGGTACCTATCTAGTTCGCATAACAAATCATTTTTCATCCAATTTTTATTAAAATACCTAATTGTAATATTTAGGAGTCTATCTGATATTGTTGGTATATTCGAGTAATTGTGGATGAATTTAGATGATGTTGCTCTCGGAACTCTGTATGCTGTTGTCAGAAGTGTGTTTTGTATTGTTTGTAGTTTGGTTTTGATTGTTTCATTACATACAGTTACCCATGCTGGAGCTGCATAGTCTATTACTGGTCTAATATAAGTTTTGTATATTTTCAAAATGTTATCTGTAGATGCTCCACTGTGTTTACCAGTTAGACTCCTAACATAGTTTGTTCTTCGCCAAATTTTATTTTTAATTTCGTTGACATGATTGATCCATGTTAATTTTGAATCATAAGTCAGACCTAAAAATTTCGCTGATTGGGCAATCTGGAGCAGCGTGCCATTCATATATATTTCTAACTGTTGTTTTCTGTGTTTAGGCGATTTCGTAAAGAGTACGAGCTGAGTTTTTGCTGTGTTTATTTTAATTCTATATTTTTCACAGTATTCACTAATTCTATTTAATTGTGGTTGTATGTTTGTAGCTGCTATCGTGGGTGTTGCAGCACTTTTCCAGATTGCCACATCATCTGCGAACTGTGATGAGAATCCATGATTTGGATCCTTCAATGGCATATTGTTAACATACATGATGAAGAGTATAGGGCTAACCACCCCTCCCTGTGGGACACCAGCTAGTGGAGTAAAGTATTCGGAAAAAGTTCCTTCTACGTTTACTCTACATTTTCTGTTTTCCAGAAAGTTAGATAACCAGCGAATAATTCCTCGCGGTAGTTCCATTTCATTCATTCGGAACCTTAGACCATCGTGCCAAACGGTGTCGAATGCTTTCTCGATATCGAGGAAACAAGCGACTGTACATTCTTTTTTGTTGAAACTATCTATAATGGTTTCGGTTAATCTTATTAAATGATCTGTCGTTTGTCTAAATTTTCTGAATCCATTCTGTTCTTCTGGTAATTTTGATGTTACCTCCAAGAATGTGGAGAGTCTATTACTTATTATTCTTTCGAGAATTTTGCCTACACAGCTGGTCAGACTGATTGGTCGATAGCTATTTGGTTTATTCGCTGGTTTTCCTTCCTTATGGAACATTAAAATATTTGCTTGCTTCCAAGAAACTGGGATATATCCTGAGGATAGCGATAAGTTAAATAGAGAATTTAGGTGGTCAAACAATTTCGGAGTGCCGTTTTTTAGGAGAATAGCTTGTATTTCGTCTTCTCCTGGCGCTTTGTTTTTGGTGTTTTTTATTGCTTCTAGTATTTCATGTAGGGATATTTCCTTTGTTAGTAATGTGCTTTCAAAATCAGTGTTAGAACTTGTATTTGTATCAGTTATGTTTACTGGAAATATTGGTTCATATTGATGTTTATTGTTTGCTATGTGATTAGTGACTTTATTGTAGAAGTTTGTATTCATTTCTGGATCTGTGTGAGTTTTAAATGTATTTTGGAGTTGATCCTTGAAAGCTTCGGCTATTTCTTTATTTGTACGTGCAATGGTGTTATTATGTTCAAGTGGAGGATATTTCTTTGTGTTTGTGTTTTCACTTGTGAATCTTTTAAGATGTGACCAGAATTTTTTCGGGTCAGTTATGTCGTTTAGTTTATTACAGTAATTGTCCCATTTATTTTGTTTTTGTTGTTTTATTTGAGTTCTGATGTGATTTCTAATGTTGTTTATTTGTGTTTTAGTTTCTCTGTTTCTTGTAATCATGTACTGTCTTCTTAGTTGTCTGCGCTTTTTTATTAGGTTGATTATTTCTGTGGTGGGTTTCCATGTGTTGATTGTTGTTTTGTGGTGTTGTTTTGGTATTGTTACCTTGGCTGCTTTTTGAAGGCAATCCGTGATTGTTTGACAATAGTTGTCCATTTCGACGTGCGTTTTAACTTCTTTAATAATTTCATTAGGTAATAGATTATCTAATTCTTGTTTATAGCATTGCCAATTTGCCTTACCGTAATTAAATTTTTCTTTCCTATATGTTATATTTTTATAGGGGGTGAGATCGAAGACGCAAAAAATTGGGAGATGATCACTATCTACATCTTTTCCCACTTGAAATTTTACTAATTTCTGGCTTAAATTATATGTACACATACACAGATCTAGTATGTCACTAGAGTTAGTGGAATAGGATGTATGTGTTGGGGTAGAATCGTTCAATAGAGCTATATTATTATCATCAATAAATTTTATTAATTTTCTGCCATTTGAATTTGAACTTCGGCATCCAAATGAAACATTTTTACTATTTAAATCTCCTATGATTATGGTGTTTTGATTGTGGGAAAAGATATTATTTAGTAAAGTTGTATCTAATTGTTTATTGGGTGAGCAGTAAATTCCTGCTACGGTTATTTTAGTTTTATTTGATTGGAGGATATCTACAGTAACATGTTCATTGTTACTGTTTAATTCTATTTCTTCTACAGATAAATCTACTTTATGAAGCAGCATAATGCCTCTGTTTTCATCATTTTTATTTTTCCTGTCTTTTCTAATTATTGAGTAATAAGGTATTTTAAATCTATTATTATTATATGTTAAAGTTTCACTTATTATTATAATCTGGGGGTTTAATTCTTCTATTAGGTCTTCGATCTCATGTTTCTTGGAAGCTATTGCACCTTGGATGTTGATATACACTACTGTGAACATTGAGCTGTGAGCATGTAACCTGTTAGTGTAGTTATTATGTATGGTATATGAGGTGTGACGTGTTTTATCGTAATTGTGATCAGTAGTTCTATAAAATTAGTTGTCTGATTTGGTTTGGTGTATTCTGTTATAAACTCTGTTATTACATTTTTAAACACTGTTGAGAACAGGCTTGTTTTATCTGTTGTGTTACTATTGGTTTCTTGTATGGTTGTGTTGTTTTCTTTTGGTTTTTGTGTTAAAGTATTCTTGTTCTGTGTATTAGTCTTCTGTACTTGTTGTTTATGTGGTTCTTTTCCTTTTAACATTTCTGCATATGTGGTTTTTGTTGTTTTATTATGTTCTGTTGATGTGCTTGTTTCAGGTTGGCTGCTTGTTTTTGGTTGATTCTGTTCTGTTGGTGTGTCTGTTTTAGGTAAACTGCTTGTTTTCGGTTGATTCTGTTCTGTTGGTGTTCTGATCTGAAAAATGCGTTGCTTTATTTGTTTATATTTCTCGCATCCTTTATAATTTGCTGTGTGGGTTTGACCACAGTTACAACATTTAGGCGTTTCTTTTTCTTTTTTGCATTGATTAATATGGTGTTCCCCGCCACATCCGCAACACCTCGGTGATGCTAAGCAGGCTGCTGAAACATGTCCATATCTTTGGCAGTTGTAACACTGTGTTACAACAATTGCCGGTGTTTTTAATTGCTCAACTTGGTATTTTTGATACCAGAGCAATATTCCATTATTAATCAAATTTTGAGTGTTGTAACTGTCATCTATGTCTATTTTTATGAGATTGGTAGGTGTTTGTGTTTTTTTTTTGAAATTATTCGTTCTATTTTGTTGTGTGGTATGTTCTGTTCGTGTAGTGCTTGTTTAATTAGTTCCAGGTCAATCGTTTGATGAACCCCTCTTACCACTATTGATTTTGGTTGCGGCTTACTTCCCGGAACGATCAACCTAAAAGCTTTTTTGTTTGTTTTTTGAATTTCGCACGAAGCTACTCGAGAGCTAATTGCGCTAGCCGTCCCTAATTTAGCAGTGTAAGAATAGAGGGAAGGCAGCTAGTCATCACCACCTAACGCCAACTCTTGGGCTACTCTTTTACCACCGAAAAGTGGGATTGATCGTAACATTATACCACCCCCACGGCTGAAAGGGCGAGCATGTTTGGCGCGACAGGGATGCGAACCCGCGACCCTCAGATTACGAGTCGCACGCCTTAACCTAAAAGCACAACAGAACAAAATTCAGAACCAAAGGTGTCCGAGGCGATTGTTTTTGGAAATATGTAGGTGTTAGAACGTCTAAATGATTAGCTTGTTGTTATTTTGTTTTTAATTTTGACCAAAACTACATGAGAGCTATCTGCGCTTTCAGTCCTATTCGTCACCACCTACTGCCAATTCTTGGGCTACTCTTTTTCCAATGAATAATTAAAACAAGCTCTTGAAGTAAGTTCTGTCTGTAAACTTGAATAGCCTGAATACATACATACAAATATAACTTCTAACTGGCATCCACCTTTGTCTCTGGTTATAAACAACGCCTACAATAAGAGTAGATCAGGTATAATGGAATTGCTTATTTGGTTTATTTTGTTATCAGGTGAATTAAACGTCATATCACGTAAAAATGGAGCACATTTGTCATGAGTGTTAAATGTAAAGTTCACTGCATTCATTCCTCAAACCTTTTGTTTTCTAAGGTTAGCACTTAAAGACTGTTTCTTCCATGCAAGATAGCTTTAAGGTACAAGAAAAAAAACGTTCGAAGGGCTTTTTATACACGTGCATTAGAATCGACAGCTTAATCAATTATTAAGAACGAGTTAATTAAATATGAAGTTTGTTTGTTTTTGAATTTCGCACAAAGCTACAGGAAGGCTATCTGTGACAACCATCCCTAATTTAGAAGTGTAAGAGTAGATAGAAGGTAACTAGTCATCACCACCCATCTCCAACTCTTGGTCTACTCTTTTAATAAGAAATAGTAAGATTGATCGTGACATTGTAACGCTCATACAGGTGAAATGGCGAGCATGTTTGGTGGGTTCGAATTCGTGACCCTCAGATTAGGAGTCGAGCGCCCTAACCATCTGGCCATGCCGGGCCTGCAATACAGAATAAATCAAAATAACAACCCAACAACAGAAACCGTAGTCTGTAGTAATTATATTTGACTTAGAAATGTTTATTTCGGACTAAATATATTTTGAATATATGACTAAAATGACTGGACGATATCTATATTGGTAAGACAGATGGAAGAAATTTGAAAATTTTAAGAATGTAAGGTGCTAAATAAAGTTCGACAAAGACAGTAATCAGTAAAAATTACTCATTTAAGTAAACTGAAGTTACACTCCAAATTTCAGACTCTACGTATATCGCCTAGAACTGAGTAATAAAATTCGAATGAATCTTACCTATATGGTTTTCGAAAATAAAAACCAAAAGTTGTCTTTGTTTTCTCACTAAACATGACCTACTACTATAATAAAGGAAGAATGTGAAATAACATTGGTAAAAGCTTACATGTTATACAGTCATTATGGGTTTATTAAAATTGCACATACCATCAAGTGCACGGCCACGTAAGTTCATTAATAATGGCGTTATTGAATTTACATACCTTGCCTACTCAAATGACGTCAGTATTGAGTTACACTTTCCGGATACTGAAATTATTTACTACTTACTCATTCCACTCGTTATGTAAGATAACCTCATTATTCTATAGTAATCATAATACACCCATTATTTTACTTACGTTCTAATATTAACAGGCTGTATGTTAGGACCATGCAAAAAATCATTCTGAGGTTAAGATTAGTAATTTCATTAAAATATATAAACAGAGAGTGACACACTGTTTGTTAGGTCTAATAGTTGTCATAAAAGTCGCTTAGACTGCAGGTGTTATTTTTCTCGAGTTCGTTTTAAGTTGTCCTGTCTCTATTCAAATTTCAAACCATAACTTTAAAATGGTACCTTTTTTTTCATTTTTTGTTTACAATTTTCCATACAGATGAAACAGCTTGAAGCCACAGCAGAATTTATTTGATCAACGTTAAAAACAGCAACAACAAAGCATCAATACTCAACAATACAAAATCTGTGGTTACAATTTTGATAGAAACGTCACTCGATTTACTGCAAAAGCCAGGCATACGTAACATGAGTTTGGAAAAGATCGAAACGCATAACTAAAGTAAGCTACTGTTCATAATAACAAACAAACCTAATATTAAAATAAGAAAGTTGTTATAAACTATCCAAACATTCTCTAAAGGAAGCTGGAAAGAGAATAAACTCCACTTAGTTATAAATGAAATGACAGACTTCGGAAATAATGAAATGTTAGTATGGCTACAATCACAAGTATTTGTGGTAGCGGTGGGTGGCAGGAAGTTGTTTAGTGATGGTGTTAGTAATACCAAATACAAATATGCAATGTTCAAATTGTAGTTCTGCTGTAACCCGACTAAGTCAGTATGTTCCTCTGTCTGTGACGAAAAATACCAATGTCAAATACAGTTTTTAGATGTATGTTCGTATTCCAAAGACCATGTCCTGCCAAAAGACTCAATGATAAGTCTGAAGGCTTATAACACTAAAATCCTGTGGTGGGCACAGCACACGTAGCCCATTCTAAAGCTTTGTGCTAATAAAGAAATAAACAAACAAACACCAAAATACCCCACATTTTACTTGAATGAATATCCGTTTCTTTGGAAAAGAAGCATACATGCATGTTTCTTCGTCAAACATCACATGACACTCATGTCTAATTTTATGTCCTTGTGTGGAAGAAAACACATAAAAGAGGAGCATGAATGCACGTTTTCCGACACAGTAAAACCATCATTGTATTTCTAAACTGAAAATGTAGGATACACGTTGTGCACGATTCAATTAAACCTGCATTCAAAAGATAACATGGTGTCTTGTGTAGGCTGTATATAACAAGTTAAATTCCTTCAAGTCCAAAACAGCCACAGCTATTAGAGTATTTTATTACAGAGGAGTGGAGATTTCTACATAATCTGGTAAAATTAACAATGGCCAATTATGCGACTGCTGTCAACAAACTACCTCCGAACTCGAGTTCTTTTGACAAGAACTTCTACTTCACTGGTCATGTTAATTTTGGCTTTGTTCTGTTAATACAAAACTGTAAAACTTAATGTGTAATACAGAGAATGTTGTGTGAAGAAATAATATAACAAGTCACGTTAGCTGTGGAATAAACGAGCCTTACTAGTAATGCCAGTTTTATGGTGAAGCGAACCGTTAGAATTTAATAAATTAGAAAATTATATTTTCAAAAAGATTTAGTTGTGTTAGTGTTTTTAGCTTGTAATCATTCTTTTGCAACAAATATATCTTAATGCCTTAAATTTATAAGCATTTTTATTAGAATGCAATATATATTCAGATAATTTTGACATTTTAAACAAGATCTAGTAAAGTATAACTTCAGAGGACTTAGCATCAAAGGATTTTAGTTTTGCAGAAATCTATTAAAGCCGATATCAAAATGAAACACTTATATATTAAAACAAAAAGTATTGTTTTTATTGAAATTTAAACCCATGGAGATATCATGTAATATAGAAATTCTGTCTAGACTGCTCCTATTGGAGTTAGTGCACCAAGTTTTGGTCATTATGCTATAGAAGGATTTTGTACACAGCCTAAAACATGTTCCACTAGAATAATCAAAGCAGGAGAAGCTAAAAAAAACTTAAATTACTGAAGAAAATTTCTCGAGAATGTAACAACTATTAAGTTCGACACTCGTAGCAAATTCACTTCATGTTTATTTATTACACTCGGTTATTATCGTGTTACAGGAGTTTAAATTAGAGACCAAAACCATTATTATGTTAGCAGTTTTACTTTTAATAAAAATAACATCCATCCCTCTAAATACCCACACTGTAATATTTTTCTTTCAAAAGAATCATTTAAAAATATAATTCGCTCTAAATCCCATATTTTATTTAATAGTATTCCACGATATTTCTAATGTCCATGATTAATGAATGACTTTTTTTATAAATAAGTTCCAATAGCATTTTTACCAAAGATTCTCGCTAAAGCGACCTAAAAACCAAACCTTATTACTATAACAGTTACTGGTTCTAACAATAGATTCATGTAACCGAAACTATGATTGGTTTTAAAAGATAAAAGTTTCTATCTCAGTGAAATTAATCATTTTATTAATTACTCTGATCACATTCTATTTTTGTTCTTAAGACCTTTGAGCTCGACATGTCCAGGTAGTTAGGGCGCTCGACTCGTAATCGTATGGTTATAGGTTCGAATCCCCGTTATACCAAACATGCTTGTTCTTTCAGCCGTGGAAGCGTTATTATGTGACGGTCAATTCGTTGGTAAAAGAGTAGCCCAAGAGTTGGCGGTGGGTAGTGACGACTAGCTGTCTTCCCTCTAGTCTGACACTGCTAAATTAGGGAGGGGTAGCACAGATAGCCTTCGTGTAACTTTGCGCGAAATTCAAAAACAAGTAAACATACTTAAGAACTTTTATCACTTGGTTCCTCTCGTATATTATACTGTATTGTTTTTTTTTGTGTGTGTGTGTGTTTTTTATTTTTGCACAAAGCTACTCAAGGGCTATCTGTGCTAGCCGTCCCTAATTTAGTAGCGTAAGGCTAGAGAGAAGGCAGCTAGTCATCACCACCCACCGCCAACTCTTGGGCTACTCTTTTACCAACGAATAGTGGGATTGACCGTCACATTATAACGTCCCCACGGCTGAAAGGGCAAGCATGTTTGGCGATATTATACTGTAAAGCAATATGATGTTCAGAACACAAAGAGTTATTCGATACTAATGAAATTACGTTTCTGCTGTTACGTTAGTTAGCTATTTGCATTTAAAAACATGTTACTTACGTATGAAGTACCTAGAAATGTTAATCAAAACTCCAAACATCGGAACATATTATGTTCATACGTAAACACCAGATACATTATTTATTGTTTGATTACCTCTTGTAATTAGAGAAAATAATTTATGCATGAGCAGAAATGAGCAATTTCTGACCATGTACTTAAGCACTGGGCCATTGTTTACAGCTACTCAATCAATCTGCTGTCTGTCGAAGCAAATTATAATAATAGTTGGGAAGACGGTGTAACTCTGTCACACGTAAGTTTGCTTCTCTAGTGATATCCTGCAGTTATGTACTTCCCATATTCTCTTGTGATATCCTTTACCTATGGACTTCCTACCTTCTTTAGCTGTACTTGCACCAGTGTACTTTTCGCCTTCCGACAGAAAGTCCATGAGTTACATTATACGTTTCATATTTTCAGTTTTATTTGTAATAAATACATATATAACGAAGACAGCGCAATGTCATAGCTCAGTCTCACAGGAACACTGGCGTATTGCTGGCTCCACTGATAAAAGTGAAGAGACCTGTTATGTTTTTTGATACGACATAGGTTTACAACGAATCATTAGTGATATTTCTTATTAAACGTAACAACATAAGAAGCCTAATTAAATAAGATAAAAGCTAACTGTAAAGTAACAAAAAGTGAACTAGAAAAAAAAGTGGACCTTTCCTTTCTTTCCTGATACTTTTTAATTTATTACTTCTTCTTACAGATTTGAAATATGAAATTTTTATTCCCACCTCACTAACTGTTATTAACGATGCTTGCGTCAGACTTTAAAGTTTTGTACTTAAAAACAAATATTGAGATAATTCTTACCTTTATCTGGATGAAATATTCTCTTTAGTCTTCCTAATGGCTCTTTAAGTCTACGAACATGATAGGTGAGAGTGGTGAGGTCTTCCTTTTCTACCAGAGGACTCTGTGGTGGTTCTTCGCTACTTATGTCGCTCATTGAAGAAGAAAGCTGAATGGAAGTATCACTTAGTGAAGGAATATTCACAGCACTTCTGCTACGAATATGAGTTTTAAAAATAGGCAAAGCTTTCATTCTGGGCAACGTGTTTTCTTTAACATCAGATGTAATATCCTAGAGGAAAGTAAACCGGTGATAATACATACATTTAACGTACTTCACTGAATTTTAGAAAATAAAACAAAACGATCATTGAACAGTTTGGTAAAGACAGTTAAATTTAAAACACTACCAGAAACTTGCAAAACATATGCAATCAAATTAGCATATTTATTGCAACAGTACTTCTTTAATAACAAGATGACAACCGCATACGCCGAAATACGTCGTCTACAAGTTTCAGGCCTAACATTAGTTAAGCTTTTATTAAGTATGGCCTACATTCGATAAAGCTAACACTGTAACTTGTATACGGTTTTGTTTTTTCTTTAGTTAGGCCTTGACTTCACCGTTCCTATTCTATTGGCAAATAGATTTATAATGTTATTTTACGACATAAAATTTTACCTTGTTTAGAATCTTTTTAAGCTTTTAATAAGTTACTATACAAAGTTTTACTAAAGTATGTTTATGTTCGTTTCTCGTTTACATCTGTCGAAATACGTGCGTGCGCATTGCACATTTGGATAGAAAGGGGAGCGCGCATTTTCAGGACAGACAAAAAATGGAGTTATTATTACGATAAACTGGCATAATTATATACATACATATTAGACTAAGTAAATCAGAACGTTCGTAGTGGAAACAAAAAAGCACTCTAGCTAATTTTTATTGTGTTAATTTTTACAATACATGGTAAAAACATTTATTGTGTTCAGTTCCTCTACAAAACATTACGGATACAACGTTTATCATTTAGCAGGCGAGATTCTTTATTTCATAAACAACTTATTATATGTATCAAAACTTTAAACCGTTGTGTAAAAGAGCAATTCCTGCACCTCGAAATGATACTACTCATGACGTAAATAATCAATTTTTGGAAAAGGTACCCGGACAAAATTTTACCTACAGATCAACTGTTACTGTTCTAGTTACAAATGTGCAAAAATACCTATTTCGAGGAACTTGGACACGTGTACAGATAGCCCACAATAGAGCTTTGTGTTTAACAACAGACACAACTGTAAAGAATATTTCTAGATAAATAACTCCTATTAGCATCAGAAACCACACTTTTTCTTTTCTTTTTTTACCAGCGTCGCTTCTAGAAGGAAAACTTAAATTTCAAATTCGCACATGCTCCTTAAGCATTTGAAATGTATTTTTTTACAATAAAAGTTTCTCGTATTATTTTTATCTGTCATCTGCTTCGATTTTAGCAAAATATATATTTTAAACAAAATATTATTACCTGAATTTTTAAAGTGTGCTATGCCAGTATTTTAAGGAGGTCCAAGGGAAAACCGTGTGCAAATTATTTTGACAATTTCATTTGTTTTAGCCCCTAACTGCACAATGTTCTGCGTTCTCTCCACTATGGGGAAAAGAAACCCTGACTTTAGTACTGCAAGTCCTCAGATTTACCGTCGAATGTTTCAGTGATGAGACTGTTAAGATTCGGTGCACTGGCGTTATAAAGTCTTAAAATTTCCATAAAACTCGTAATCCGAAGATCGCGGGTTCGAATTCCCCTCTCACCGAACATGCTCGCCGTTTTATCCGTAGAGACGTTATAATGTGATAGTCAATACTACTATTCGTTGGTGAAAGAGCAGCCCAAGAGTTGCCGATGAGCGGTAACGACTAGTTGACTTCCCTCTAGTCTTACGCTCCTAAATTAGGAACGGCTAGTGCAGATAGTCCTCGTGTAGCTTTGCGCGAAATTCAAAACAAACCAATCCATATAACATTAGTCTCTGGCAATTATCTTTATATCCATAAAGTGTATTTAAAAATTTAAACTTGTGCCAACTAATTATAATTGTCGTAACATCATGTATGAATACAATATTTCAAACTTTCCTTAACAAGCACTTCAACCAAATGCACGTGCACATGCACGTAGTTATTTACCTTCAAGAAACGTTTTTCTGGATCCGCAGCCAGACTCACGTATGGCTTGTTTTATGATTTTTGATATCTTTAGTCATTAACACAACAGAGAAAGAAACAGTAAAAGAAAGGGTTGGATGTGGCCGGAAATCAAACTGGACTTTGTTTCTTAGTATCAAATTCACACTTTTGGTACCAGGATAACTCACGTTTGGAGTTTTAACAATTTTCAAATAAGGAACACATTACAAGACATTCTAAGCAAGATATTCTAACCTTCCAAGTGAATGTGGCACCTAGAGGTTCAATGGTACTTATTTCGCGAACGTAAATTCTAAAATACAGATGTAAACTGTATTTTTTGTTATTATATGTATCACAATCTCTTCAACCAAGTGGCGAGTGTTGGAACGTATGAGTCAATACGTGATGGCGCTTATTTATGCCAGTTATTTGTTCAGCTGTGGTTTTAATCAACCACAATCAAGGTTAGTACCAAGAAGAAACGGAAACAACTTACTTTGTAATCACGATAAAAATGTGCATTATTTTAATTTGTTACTTGTCAGGACGTGCACTCTGTGTCTATATATAAATATACATACATATTTAACGTTAAATATAGATTATTATGCCTAGTCACGCACATATTGTTTTACGTAAGTTTTGTATCCAAGAAAGCATCACGGCTTTGGAGGTTAAAAAATAAAAAGGTTCTGTTTCTTTCTGTTTTTTTAGGAAATCTTTTAAAATTCGGAAAAAAAAGACAACAACAACAAATATATGAAACATGAAAAGCCGTAACTATAAGTTTGACGTGATTTGAATATCCACAGATCAGAACTTCGATTTGCTTTTACGGTAACGTATCCGTTTCACAAACACTTTTTTAAATATCCTATGTTTATAGACGATCCAACAATGATAAGTGGGCACCTAAACATATATGACTTTATCAAAGGGGACCATCCATTCTGACAGCCAAATCTTTGACTTGCCCACGTCGTAGCTGTTTCAGTCACGCAACATGTGGATGATGTTTGTAATGTTATACAACTTTTCGGAGACGATGACTTATATTGAATTCAAAAACACGTGATGGCTAATGACCTAAACATCTATGGAACAAAGTTTTAGTCTTATCTATACCAAAATTTGATCCCTTTTTTGTCGGCATAATACCATCGTTCAGCCGTGGTATAAGTTTAATAGTTCAAAATGTAAGCATCTATGGTATCAGACATTTCAGTTATCAGCCTTGCTGAAGGAATTATTTAACATTGATTCTTCTGTCAGCCTTCAACCCACCCAGAATAAAATATTTCGCTAAATCATATCGTATTCCCTTTCAATATTAAACTTTGGTAAAATTGAAATATATTATTCGATACCTTAAAACATTGTTTGAAGTGTGTAAAGACTGAAAATGAATTATAAAGTAAATCTTATACAAGACAGCACTTTCATTAACATGCCTCAAAATGCATGTGTAAGTGCATGGAATTTCCAGTATTCTGCCTTAGCGGAAGTTGTAGAACAATAACATGTTATTTTTTCCAACCGACAAGTCAGTTGATTTGGTTAATGCACCTGTATTCAGGTTAAAGAGGAAGGGGCGCGAGGGAACGTGCCTGTCATGAGAAAATACTCTCGGGGAAGAGAATCACCACGTGAAACGTAACGGTTCTTACGTATGCTACTGCTTGGAAAACCAAACGTAAGTTACGTTTTATAACTGTATCTGCCTAAAAGGTCAGTTACCTCCGCGTGGCAACAAGTTAATATTTTTTACATTCTGGATAACATTATAAGTATGTGAAAAATATTAATTGAATGCTACCCTAAATCTTGATATTTTCCTCTCAACTACCTCATACTTAATCAAAGGGCTGTATCGATATTATAAACGCTGTCTTAATAACTGAAGTTTCATAGTTATTTGCAGTGGCGAATTTAAGGTTGTGTGGCACAGGAGCTAATCATTCTTGTGGACCCTACACCTCATGCAATTTTATATAGAATAAAATTATCAATGAACCCCCCCTCCTCCCATTAAGACCATGGGCCCTGGAGCTGAGCTACCTCTAGCCCCTACCCAAATACGCCACTGGTTATTTGAGCAAAACCTACGAATGATTAGGTATAAAAGATGTTTAAGTTATTAATAGTTTCCAAGCCTTGCTGTTCTGGTAAATAGCAATAATAACAATTGATATTGTATTTCAAAATGGAAAGAATTACTTAAAACATGGAAGTTCTTTAAAAAAACAAAAGATTTGTCAACCATTTTGGCTAAAAACGTCGAATTTTTTTTGTTGTTTCAGGGAGGTGTAGAATAGAATACGTTATCTGGTGATTTAATATAAAGACAAGTAATTAGAATAACCGTTACTGTCGGTAACAATTCACTAAACTTCATAAAAAAAACAGAAATACTTTCCACGATCCCTCTACTATTTATCCGGATGTTTAATAAAATGCTAAGAATACCGGACGGATCCGGTAAGTTTGGGGTGAATACCTGTGATATCCGACAGCACGTACCCCAGTTAAAGTTGGGTGTTGTGTTTTAATACTCTAATCTTGCTGCTGTAACCTATATCTGTGGAGCAGAATGTATTTTAAACATTTTGATATGAAACGTGGAAAAACACGTCTTAAAAAAAAGACTCGAGTGAGAGAAAAAAGAGCAAACTATCTGTTCAAGGTAAATATGTTTTTTTCTTTTTGCACTCTTATTTAGTAACCATGGGAACAGTTTTCTATCTTTTGCTAGCCTTTCTGTTTTACTCTAAATGAAAGTAATTAAAATGTTTTTAATAACTTGTTTCGTTATTCACATGACTAAACATCTAAACATTGAGGTTTTACTTTTAAGTAGAACCGGAAACTTCATATTAATCGAAACAGAATAATCACTTTAATATGGTTGTACTACCAGTACAATTAATTGGTGCAGCGTTAACACAATTTTAAGATCAGACGGAGAACACTTTTCTTTAGTGAGAATCAAGGTTCTATATAGTAGGGTCCCTCCCCCATAATCACACTGCGATATATATAAATATAAAAAAATTCATGATACAGAACGAAAACAAGTGAGATATAGAAAGGTGTCTAATCATGTACAAACTAGATAAGTCTGGGGAAAACAGGTTTACACAGAGCTTGCGTCACTGCTACACTTTATTGCTGGCAAGTTTAAAATTTACTGACTTTTTTGTGATTGTAAAGGGAAAATCAAACCTGTTTCAATAAGATAAAACTAAAGTTAGTACTAAACCAATTAGTCTATAACATTACATATACCCCATGATAAAATGCCTGTAATCGGTTTCGCTGTGGCGCCCTCTGCTGGAAAAGTTGGTAAAATATATATTTGTGTTTAGTCTTTAACATTCTTTACAACATCACACAGAAGACTGGACTGGACATACCATATATCATTTGTTGACACACAGTCTCGACTTTCTTCAAGGTTATCACTCGACAACTTTGTATGTTTCGTGTATCCGTTGTACTTTGGCTACATTGCTTGTATGATGCAGTCTGACCTCTTTATGGCTGAGGTACGGTCACGCACTTAAAAACATAAAATACCAGACTGCTTTATAACAAATGACTATACAACAGTTATATTTACAGTTATTTTTTGTTTTACTACAGGCATATTAGAAACTACAGTGCAGAGGTATTATTCAGGTTCCAGAACTTGCCTAAAGATGACGTTTTATGTTTTTAAAGCGTACTAAACGCCTTCCTGCATACGCATCGGAACAAAAACACGATACTGATATCAAATCTTACAGTTTTCCATTAAACAGTTCGTCGACTTATAACTTATAAAGCAGCGTAATATAATTTCAAAGACTGATTTTCCTATTAAATGCTAAAATGTTTTTTTTATTTTTATTTTCCCTTTTCTTATTTTCGTCTTTTGAAGCTTTACTCAAATAAGTGGTTGAGTCTAACAACGCAAAATGCATATTTTTTCCCTTTATGTTAACTGACCTTAAGACTTTGGCCAGCAGTATATCTGGTTTTGAACTTATACAGTTCAGAGAGAGCATTTAATGAACAACTCCCGCTAATAACTTTTAGATTAGTTTTGTCTGATCAAATAGTGGAATTTGGTCTCGGTTTACCTTGCAGAAAAGAGTCACAAACCATGAATTTCTAGATTCACAGTCTGTCAAGTTAACCTCTAGGCAAATTATCAAAATATGTTTCATAATTATTTTTAAGGGAATCAAATGGTGGCAAGGAAGATATACTGAAGAACTAGAAAGAAGTTTGTTTTGAATTTTGTGTGAAGCTACTCAAGGGCTATCTTTGCTAGCCGTCCCTAATTTAGCAGTGTAAGACTAGAGGGAAGGCAGCTAGTTATCACCACTAACCGCCAACTTTCGGGTTACTCTTTTACCAAAGAATAGTGGGATTGACCGTCAAATTATAACGCCTTTACGGCTGAGAGGACGAGTACGTTTGGTGTGACGAGGATTCGAACCCGCGACTTTCAAACTACGAGTCAAATACCTTAACCCACCTGGCCATGCAGGGCCAATGATATTATTTGTTTCTACACTTCTTTCTAGGGCCCTTTCAGTCGTGGGGGCGTTACAATTGACGGTCAATCCCACTATTCGTTGGTAAAATAGTAACCCAAGAGTTGGCGGTGGATGGTGATGACTATCTGCTTCCCTCTAGTCTTACACTGCTATATTAGGGACGGCTAGCACAAATAGCCTTCGTGTAGCTTTACACAAAATTTAAAAAAAATAATATCTACTATCGCATTAAAAATATTGATGTGGGATGTCGTTTTGGAAACGAATGGAGTTCAGAGGTGATAAATCCTTACAATCACACTGAAAATCCTGATGCTTTTTGGGAATAAAATGAACATTTCATTTGAGTTTGTATATAAATAATGAATGGTTTTGGAAACAAAGTTTATGTGATTTATTTACAACTTTTCATAAAAACTAGAAGAAAAAATAGTTGAATATTTCGGCATAACCTATAACGAATTGAATATTGCTTTGCGCAATATTACGAGTAGCCGACAACAGGTGTGATATTACATTTTAATAATAATTTAACCACTTTATCCTTGGATTTGTTCAATGTGACTTTCCAGTAACCCTCCGTGGACTCATGAGATAGCTCGATGTGGCTCTGTTATAAAAAAACACAAACAGTTTACAGTAGAGTTGGTACCAGTTTTATGTTGAGATAATATTACACCGACTGAATAACTTATACTTCATCAGCTTAGCTGTTATACGTCGTTAAGATTTTATGTTGCATGAATTTGTTGCCAATGTAAAAAAGGCATTATGTGTCGTTTGTTGAATTTCGCACGAAGCTTCTTCAGGATCACCTGCGATAGTCGGCCCTCATTTTGCAGTGGTAGATAAGAAAACACTTAGCCAGCTGATACCATCCATCGGCAGTTCGTTGGCTGTTCTATTTAAATAATGAGATTATATTTGGCATAACCTATTAAAACGCACACATTACCGCAAGAGTGCGGAGCGAGATACATTTTTAGAGCGGAAGCTTGGCGAGAACCACCGAAATGTGGGTCCACAGCTTGATATATAAACAACTGGGCAGAAAAGTTTTGTTAAAACAATAAAATCTTGATATTGTTTATTTAAACAGATGCTGTTCTAAATTTGGATACAGAAAATGGATTAAATAGGAGATGCTTTAAAAAAAGTACTATGCGCATTATAGACAGATAAATAAAATATACAATAAAAAGCACACATATACTTGCATAGAACAAAAATAGCGAACTGAAATATTAAACTCGTTCAAATTTAAGAAGTTTGTTTGTTTCTGAATTTCGCACAAAGCTACTCGAGGGCTATCTATGCTAGCCGTCCCTAATTTTACAGTGTAAGACTAGAGGGAAGACAGCTAGTCATCACCACCAACCGCCAACTCTTGGGCTACTCTTTTACCAACGAATAGCGGGATTGACCGTCACACTGTAACGCCCCCACGGCTGAAAGGGCGAGCGTGTTGGGCCCCACGGGGATGCGAACCCGCGACCCTCGAATTACGAGTTGCACGCCTTAACGCGCTTGGCCATGCCGGGTCTAATGTAAGAAGTTTTAAAACCATAGTTAAATATATTTGTATTTTCTAATTTTGAAAATTAATTTGCACATTAGCTTATAATTGTTTTTTGTTTTTTTTTAGATTACGTTTCTTACAAATGCCAGTGAAATATTATGGTAAATACTGAAAAAGTTTTAAAAAGTTAAAATCCGTTCAATTCAGTTACAGTTTAACATTGTAGCATTTTATGTAAACCTTTAGTGTTATATGTCATTATTGAAATGTTATTGTTATTTATTGTGAATCAACATTGCTCACTTCAAAATTTCACACCTGTGGTTTGTACTGAAACTCACAGTTACAACTCTGTTTTTGTTTTTGTAGTGCTCAGAGGATTAGCATTGTACCCCTCTAACCCCCAGTAACAAATTGGTATGTCTGTGGACTTACAATTCTAGAAACCGAGTTTTGATACTCATGGTGAGCAGACAACAGATAGTGGTGTCATTGCGTAGCTTTGTGTAACACTACAAATAGTCTTAAAAGCCACTGCCCTAAAGGTGCATGTGTCACGTATCAAACATATATTCGTAACCTTTCTTGTCTTTAGTTACTCCAACTTACTGCCCATTGTTACTAATAAATGAAGAGACACCGTTCCGTATATCTGGTTTTTACTTTGTGATAATGCTGCCTGTTGTTTTTTTTTTTTGGGGGGGGGTTGTAACACATTTTAATCTTTTCCCAACTAAGTATTTCACTATTAGGAAAGTGGCAAAAAGGTAAATTCCGCTATGAATCAAACCGGATGTTTGCTAATATTATACAAACAGTAAGTTTTTTTTTTTTTGTATAACTTGCTAAAGACAATCTCGATGCAATACAGAACCCTCTTGCGGTTTTGAACAAGAGTATGAATGGTAATCATTTAAATATATACACTGGCATAATGGATATAGACGAAAATAACAAAACCAGTTATTTCAAAGTTTAAAGAAAATAAAATATAGCTTTCCTTTCATATACATCAAAACTCATAACACTCAGTTAATACTGTTAGATAACATGTTCTTAACGCCGTATGTTTGATAACGAACAAAATATTTAATTAAAACACTTGCTCTTAACTGTGTATCATTAAAAACAGAACGTTGTAAATAAACAGTGGCACAGTGGGATGTCTGCGAACTTATAAAGCCAGAAACCAGTTTCCATACCTGTGGAAGGCAGAACACAGATAATATATGTTGTTTATGCTAAACGACAAGCAAACAAACGAATGCTGGTCGAGCTTGCTTTGCTCTATATGTTTGTAAATAGTTGTTAAGATTCAAGAGTTGGTTTAAAAGTTAACAAAATTACGAAAAAAAAAACATGTTTAAAATGATTATATCTTTAAAACAAGTTGTCTTAAGTGGTTACGTTCTTTAGAGTTGTTTTACGAAACGCAGTTTTATTCCGGAAAGTTTGTATGTTGAACGAAATGTTTCAAACATTGTCACATAAAGTGTTTAGTAGGTGTCCACCACCCTAACGTCTATCTCTAAATGAATGTACTGTAAAATCATATTTTCTGGACATTATCCACTGGCCAGCGCAATATAATGCATACTGGCTTTTATAATGTTCATATTACCTAGCTTGTATGGTTGAATGAGGCAGTATTTGTATTATATATTTATGGTAAAGGTTATTCGCCCTCATTTCTAGTTTTTAACTACTAAATGGAGGGAAGTCAGGCAGTAAGCAATATTTTGCCACTCGCCACCAACTCTAAAGACATTGCTAAATTAGGGACGGCTAGCACAGATAGCCCTCGTTTAGCTTTGCGCGAAATTCAAATACAAACAAACAACTCTAAAGATTGTCTTTCGGTTTTATAAAGCACTAAGCATAAATAACAGAGAATTATTATGGTATTATATGAATTCGATCTCGGCTTGCCATCTCTGAAGTTGAGAGCTCAACCGTGGTGTCAACTCGCCCTTCTCACTAAAAACAGGAGGGAAATTTGTTATTTCGCAACTCAGACAAACAATATAATAACTAGTGGGATTTTCTTTATCACAGCTCCACTCCCTGAACAGAACTGATGATCTTTCATATGGCTATGGTGAAACTTCTTCAGAACAAGTAGCTGTTTGGGTATAATAAATTTTAGTGTGACATTTTCTGTATTTGGTTTGTGGTTACATATACATATATACCTTATCACAGCATAATATTATGTATTTTGAAAGCCATGACTTTAGAACAGCATGCAACTACGTTTTTTACTAACATAGTCTGGTCAGGTGGGTTAAGGCGTTCGACTCGTAATCTGAGGGTCGCGGGTTCGAATTCCCATCGCACCAAACATGCTCGCTCTTCCAGGCGTGGGGACGTTATAATGTTACGGTCAATCCCACTGTTCCCTGTTAAAAGGGTAATCCAAGAGTTGGCGGTGGATGGTGATGACTAGCTGCCTTCTCTCTAGTCTTACATTGCTAAATTAGGGACGACTGACGCAGATAGCCCTCGAGTAGGACTGCACGAAATTAAAAACAAAACAAAACTAACATAGTTTTTAATACGTGTCTCTAAGTTGGACTCATAGACTACCCATTCGAGAGGTTCTCTTGTCTACCAACGTGTCGATGATAATTTCATAATACATAATGCGGGTTGTACGAACGTGTTACATCAACAAAACAGTAAATTTGTCCAATTAATAGGATCTGTTACTCCATTTTTGTACATTTTTCACGAACGAATTGTTTTTATTAAAACGTATTGAAGATCGACAACCTTTTCTTCGACCTTACCTCTTTATGCCCTTAAATGTAAAAGTTTTTTAACCTGACGCGTACAGCGTCTGCTGCGTTTTAAAGTGGGCCAAGTATCAAGAAAAACATTTACAGTCGCTGAGAAAGAAGGCCGACATAAACCGCCCTGCAGGAGTGTAGGTTTTAACTTAAAATCTCAAAAGGAGGTACGTGTTTAATCGGTATATATATATCTACACCTTGAACTAGTTTTCACGAGCAGATGTAGCAACGACTTTGGAATTCTCCGCTAGCCTATTCCGAGTTTTTCTCAAACTTTGAATTAGTTTTTATTAATCCGGTCTTTGGCCCTTTTCGTTAATACATTAATAACTCAGGTAATTTTTAAGAGAAAATGTTATAATAAATTATTACAAAGTTCCATGGAACGCATTGAATAAAACGGGTTTTCGTACTTGAAGGCGGGGCCTGTTCTTGTTTTCATTAATGACTGAAAAACCTTAGGAATTTAAAGAAATGACAAAAAAATGAAAGTATTACTTTCAAAATCACAGGGTAAATGTCATTTCGCCACTGACGAATAGCTTTTATTAAATAATAAAAATAATTAGCTGAGCCTGTATTCCAAAATCCTATATTTAAAAATGTACTGATATAATTAAATATTTAGATATTTAATATTATACCCCCTACCGGCCTACGCGAAAGAATAGGTAAAAAAAAATTAAAACACAACAGAAGAATAGTATTATAACACAAAACATGATTTATTAGAGACAAATTAAAATAAAACTTTTCGTTGTTCACAACACGCAGACAAAAATATGTGTAGAAAAACTAAAGTTCGTAGATAGAAGAATAGAACAAAGAGAATATTTGTACTTTATAAACGTTTAGTTCTGAGCGCTATCCTGATTAAGGCACTCGAATCGTAATCCAAGGGTCGCGGGTTCGAAACTCCATAACACCAAACCTCCTCGCCCTTTCAGGAATGGGGGCGTTATAATGTTACAGTCAATCCCGCTATTCGTTCGTCAAAGAATAGCCCAAGAGTTGGTGGTGCATTGTGGTGGCTCGTTGCTTGCCTTCCTTCTTGTCTTACACTGCTAAATTAAGAACAACTAGCGTAGATAGCCCTTGTGTAGCTTTGCGAGAAATTCAAAAACAAACCAAACAAAGCTGGGCGCTATCTATACTATAATATATATTACGGGTCATTAAGAAGTGATTATAAAGGTACAAAATTTACTTATTTAATTATTTTTCTACTTTAACATGCATATGTAAATGTATATTTTAATAAAAAGTGGATAGTTTCGTAGAAGCATATGATCCACATAAACCACCATCCAGGTACACGAAAACAAAAAACCATTACCCAAAGGTAACGCTCTGTCACAAAGAGATGAAGTGGTACCTCTGCCTTATTTGTGTCGTTATTGTTCTCGTTTAACTCCTAGATAATTAGGACAGTAAAACGTAAGACGGTAAAAATGAAAATCTTTGAGAAGCAGTTGGAATGTGATTGGGATAACTGAATTATTAAAGTCTTGGTGTCATAAATCCACTCCAAATATGCAGGTATATATTATAATAACTAGATGTACGTTCAAAGGGTTACCGAGAATGTTCTGTTTCAAAAGTATGTGAAACCAAAATTAAAGGCGCAGATAGCCTAGTTGCTTTGCTACATAAAACACCAAACCACCCAACCAACCAAAATTAAGCGTAATAAATGTTTTTATCTCTTGTTTTTAAGTTCATATGTCATGCTGTGTTGTAGAGTACAGAGTGCATTCTCGGATTTCGTGCTCGCCCTCACAGCCGTGGGGGCGTTATAATGTGACAGTCAATCCCACTATTCGATGGTAAAAGAGTAGCCCAAGAGTTGGCGGTGGGTGATGATGACTAGCTGCCTTCCCTCTAGTCTTACACTGCTAAATTAGGGATGGCTAGCACAGATAGCCCTCGAGTAGCTTTGTGCGAAATTCCAAAACAAACAAACAAATTCTCGGATTCATAACAAGCGCACGTTTTACTGACGTCACTATGATACAAATTTAAACGTTAAGCGTCCATATGTAATGTCATGCTAGTGCCTACTAATCGACTGACAGACAACACAATAGTGTATCGAGAAATCAAATGTACCTACATGTACGTGCAGTATTTGAAAGCTACGATTAAAAGCTAAAAGGTACAGGTGTCATTTCTATGATTTATCAGCATTATATAAACGGAACTTTTAGTATTTTGAAAATCACGTCCTGTCCACTTGATAGTGTTTGTTTTTAAATTTTGCACAAAGTTACTAGAGGGCTATCTGCGCTAGCTGTCCTTAATTTAGCAGTGTAAGACTAAAGGGAAGGTAGCTAGTCATCACCACCCACCGCCAACTCTTGGGCTACTCTTTTACCAACGAATAGTGGGATTAACCATCACATCATAACGCCTCCACGGCTGAAAGGGCAAGCATGTGTGGTGTGACTGGGATTCGAATCCGCGACCATCAGATTACGAGTCGAACACCTTAACCCACATGGCCATGCCAGTTCCTCACTTGGTGGTAAAAAAGAAGTTTGTGTTTTTTCGTATGTAATTCTTTTGATTATAAAATATGACTAAACTGTATTTATACGGATAAAAGTTAGGAGTTTAAATCATACGGCGGGCAAAACACACACTTTGTTCACATTTTGTGTTTGCATTCTCGCTTCCCTATCAGCATTGAAAACGCCCTTCACAAAATAATATCTGCGTTTGTATGTTTGTTAAGTTTCGCGCAAAGCTACTCGAGGGCTACTTGCGCCATCCGTCCCTAATTATAAAATGGTAGAAGGAAGACAGCGAATTAACGGAACACACTGCCAACTCTTGAGCTATTGATCAACGACATACTGTAATATATCCATAGCTAAAAGGGCGAGCATGTTCGGTGACAGGATTCGATCCCGTGACCCTCAAGTTTTAAGTCAAATGCTCTAACCATCGGGTCATGCCAGCTCCTCTTGAGAAAACAAAAATAATTTTTAACCTTTCAAATATTAATACAAGTCGTATATATCAATTGCAAAGGTTACAGGTTCGTTTTTAGAAGCGGTAAAAAAGAATTACTTCTAATCAATTGTATTTCACATTAATTAACGAGATATGTGGCCGAGTGCATTATCAGATTTGTTATCCAACTCCTTCACCGGTACTTATAAAACAAATTTAAAGTACAGAATAATTATCCGAATATACAGCTATTGGTCATTGTTGTTTTGAAGTTAAGCACAAAGCTACACAATGGGCTATCTGTGCCCTCTCCACCACGTATATCGAAAGCTATTGGTTTTGAACTTATGACCAAAAGTATTAAGACATAATTTAATTTAAAAAAACAACAACATTGGTAACGTGGAAGAAAGCATAATAAAGACCAACTGACGAAAACATTGTGAAAACGAAATTTCTTACCTGAACATAAAAACAACTTGTACTTGATTTTAGAGTTTGTTTCTTGTTTTTACACGCAAAGCATAATGCTTTAGCTATTTCTAGAACATTGTTCATGCTTGAACTACATTGTCGCAAGTTTTCAGCAGCAATGACTGATGTCTCAAGCGGTCTACTCATAATTTTTTAATGAAGACTGTTGTTCCTTACTCACAGGAACATGGCGCTGTAAATTTTCATTTCTAACGGTTTTTTAATACACAGTTTCGCAGAACTCGTTGATGTATCTTTCTAATACTGGTAGCGTCAGTAATACATACTTTTTGTGTGTTCATTATTTTCGGAGGACGAGAGTTTGTTAACGATATTATCCAATGAAACGGTTATATTCCTTGCAAGTTATATCATATATTTGGTGATGTATGCTAAAGTCATGGTTACGATCAACTCAGGTATTGGTCACACAACTCAAATATGACAAACACAGCGATATGCGCATACACATAAGTTGTTTTCCGTTTTTCTGGATTCAAATATAATTTTCAACTTTGAATAGGAAATTCCTTTCATAGTGAACCTTTTCCACATTTTTAGGTCTCGTTGCTTGACTAACAAAACGTTGTTCCTGTTAACACTTAACTTCAAAGGTAGATGATAGAAAACTGTATTCGGGTGTGTGTGTGGTGGATGTTTCAACAATTTATACGACAGATGACACAGCACATCCAGAGCCATACGTCACTTCTACGAGCAACAAAACCATCCCGGGTTTATATAGTTTTGTATCATGATATTATTACTAGATTCTAACACGTTGAACGGAATATCCGTTAGGTTTGAATCACCAGGTGAGCAACCGGTGACTGCTTTAGAAAACTTCGTACCGAGTTATGAGAACAGCTCGTGCAGGATGGTTGAGTTCTAGGCCAACCAAAACCACGCCTCCTCACTTCCTGAGCTCTAGGTGTAGCTCGAGCAGTTTCCGGGCGAGCATTTGAGTTCTAGTTGTTAGCCTAGCGGTATTTATGAATAACATACTTAAAATAATAACTTCAAGACAATAACTCAAGTACTGTAATTAAATGTCAGTCTGAAGTTCTGAATATGCCACTAAAAAGTCAAAAATTATGCCTTTTTTGATTAAAAAAATCTAAAAATGTCCTGCTAATAATATAAAGGTCTTATTAATTTATAGTCAGCATGGGTATGATAAATAAACATATTGATATGTCTGATTAAAGGGAACAAAAATAGTGATATTTTATTATTTAGTTATTCTTTGGGGCAGGAGCGTAGATTTTTTACATCCGATGGGGGAATATGATTTTTGCAACAACTTATGTGGACTGTTTAATTTGCAAATTGGTAATCTCTGATTACGTGAACCTGAAAGCTGTAAACATGCACTCACAGAGTAATCTTCTTGCCAATGTATACTTAGGCCTACTGACTGATACTTGCGAAGTTACGAATTATAATTTAGATCGAAAAGCTTAGAAGCACGCCTATATTAAAGATGTACATTTCGGCTAATGAAAAAGCCTACATCTATGCCTAATTATGTAATTCGATTGGTAAGAACACGAGAATCACAAGAACAAACACACAATTTGTAGGCCTGTGATGCAATAAAACAATTCAACAGACCAAACTGTAGAGAGGGATGATTGTATGCACCATACTCCCCACTTAAAATGAAGAGGGGGATGTATACCCTCCATCCCCCCACGATCTACGCCCCTGCTATGGGGGCAGGAACTACCCTTTATACAAATTTTCTGGAAAAAAAACACTAAACAAATTGAGTCAAATATATAAACATAATATTTCTGAGATACATTAAAAATTTGGAATGTATCACGTTTGTTATAGGAAAGTGATTGCCAAGCAGATAATATTATTTGAATGAAAAGAGTTTCTGTGAATGTTAACTATAACAACGTAGTCCTGAAAAAGACGTTAATGTTCTACGTACATCTATCTGAAGAAAGATCGCCGACTGAAAGAAACCAGAATCTATAGATAGTTGTAAAAATCCATTAACAAATCGATGGTTAGTACAAGAAAACAAGTAGGCATTTCGAAGTAGGTCAGGGCCAGAAGGCCAATATAAAAATTCGAGGAGACTGTGGTTCTTAGGAATTAAGATTGCTTTAAGGCAAGAAACTGATTAAAATATTACTAACTGCAACCCTACTGTGTTCTTTATTTAGCGATATGGGAGAATATGATTGGATTGTGACGTCATGGAGGTGAACGATTCATAGAAAGCGTCAACATGTTAGCTGAAGAATGAATACTTTATATGAAGCTAAGCTATGTGACACACATGTGCGATGCGTGACCCAAAACGACTTGTTTCTTCTCTGTAATTTACGATGTTGATTTGCATTCTTTATTTCAGCCTCCACCCACCCATACAAAATCTACAGCGTAAAGGAAATAAAATACAAGTTACTATAATGAACGATGGACAGCATTCAACAGGTGGCAGCTTATGACTAAAAAACAAAAAAGTCCCGAGCAACGGATGAATATATATTAGTTTGTTTATCATTTTACTAAGTTCTAGTAGAATAACTTAGCAGAACAGCGAGAAGGCAGAAGTGCTAGTATCACATCTGTATGTCTGTTAACGTGTGGAAGTGACTATGAAAAGATAAATCACATGCATGTACCAAGAATTCATATCGTAATATTTAGTTCATAGCAGTGTAAGAAACATCGCATGGTAAAAAGTAGATATGATGTGTGTAGTAAATTATTACTAGCTCATCCGCTGTGCTAACAGTGTAACCGGGTTTTGAGCCTCCTGGTGACGATAAACGTTTCTAGCTTTGGTGTGAAAAGAAAATTACGAAGTAGCTGTGCAAATGTGTTTGTTTGTTTGATTTGAATTTTGCGCAAAGCTACATGAGTGCTATCTGCACTAGCCGTCCCTAATTTAGCAGTGTAAGACTAGAGGGACGGCAGCTAGCCATCACCACCCACCGCCAACTCTTGGACTACTCTTTCAAAAACGAATAGTGGGATTGACCGTTACATCATAACACTCCCATAGCTGAAAGGGCGAGCATATTTGGAGCGACGGTGATTCGAACCCGCAACCTCAGATTACGAGTCGAACGCCTTAAGCCACCTGCCCGTGCCGGGCCATACCGCATGTATCAGAATTGTATTTTCAAATTGTTTGGTGTTTCGTGTCATTTGACTGATAATTTGAGACTCAGAGTGTAAATAAACTTAGGTTCTATAGATGTGTTTACATCAGGAATTTACACTTTCTAAGATGGGGCAACTCTTTTACTTAATGGTATTGGAAAATAAAGGATAATAGATCAATATGGGATACCACTATCATCTAAAAAAGACCTGGAAGAAGTCGTATTTTAGCGACGATAACCAAAAAGCGGCGTCTTCAAATAGGTGAGAATACACGAGCACAAAGTTAAGTGGCAAATGCCTTCTACTTGACTCAAAAAATATGAAACATAATAAAAAGAATATCCTTTGGAAAAACCAACACAATTTACCTATAGAGAATTACTTCCAGGATATACCTGTTCAAACGTTGTATACATAAAGTAAATAAAAATGAAAGACAGTCTTACTATTCTATATGAAGTCATACCAGTCAGTTAAGTTACCAAATACAAAATTCACGGATTTTTGTGTGATAAAACTGTTGAACTAAACGCTTGGAAATTTATGTCCTCATACACAATAGGAATTACGGAAAACAAGCACGATGGAGTGGTGTGCTTCAAACATCAGAGCCTCATGACCGATTGTTTTGCTATTGTTTGTTTGGTTTATGAATTTTGCGCAAAGCTACACGAGGGCTATCTGCACTAGCCGCCCCTAATTTAGTAGTGTAAAACTAGAGGGAGGGCAGTTAGTCAATACCATCCATTACCAACTTTTTTACTAGGAATAATGGGATTGACCGTAACTTTATAACGCCCTTACGACTGAAAGGGAGAGCCTGTTTGGTGTGATCCCACGACCCTCAGATTATGAGTCGACTCCCCTAATCACCTATCCATGTCAGGTCTTTTGCAGTTGAAACTATGCTACACGGTTCTTATCAAGATGCACAACCATCAAATAGACATAACTGAACGTGAACTATGTAATGATGTGATGACGCTGTGTAAACTGAGCTTGCTATTATTGAAAATACAGCCATTTGATAATTACCCCCTCAAATAAGTAACATGGTGTTAAGTAGAAGCTGAACATCACTACTGTATAAATTAATTAAGTATCCTCATTCAATTCACTATTTATGGTTTACTTGAATAACTTTGTAATATAATGTAAGGTACTTGAATAGCGTTTTCGTTTTCTGGTTCTGTGAAATGAAATATATTCAAAAATTCATCACATTTAAAAATGAGTAGAAAAAATCAGCTGTACCATTCAGCATAATTTTACGCATTCTTCTTACGTAAATTAACGACGTTAGTCGAAATGACTATACTAGATGGTTTAGATGCAAGTAATATTATACATGTATATGACTTTTTGGAAACTCAGAATCAAAACGTTCTGAACAAAAACTTACATTTTGCTCGCTTTACTTCGATGTTTCCAAGTGCCTCATAGAAAAGTCTGCAGGTTTACGACGCTAAAATTTAGGTTTTGATACTCTTGAGAGGAGGGGAGAGCAGGTTTTCCAATGTGCAGCTTTTTGCTTAAAAGCGACCATATCAAGTCAGGTCTTAACTTAGATTGTAATTGTAGAGTCATGATAGACTTTATGATAAAGTTTGTTTATGACATATATATCATCAAAAACAAAGTTTGTCCAACGTAAGTTTTCAAGGGTAGAGAGTGGTGAACTAAAGTAACAACGATTGTTCAAGTCATTGATATCCGTCCTACACCTCACAGCTTGAATGTCCTTGACTCATTAACTAAAGGGTGTGCGAACAGCTATGGTTAGATGTTAGGGAAACTTGTAAAACAGAAGTGAAGCGGAATTTATGACCAGTATAACCTCGATTACAGAATGGAGGAGCATGTTTATTCCTTTTGGTACATTCTTTTTCATGTAACACCCAGAAGGCATGTTTTACAAGTACAAAAATAGAAAAAGTTTTTGTTGAGTTGTTTATGAAGTTGAAAATACGTGGATCAAGATGCGTGAAAAGAGGCATTGATACTAAACTAGCAAGTATAATTACAGAACCATGTAACTAAAGTGGATATATCATCTGAACCCATTAAGCAGGATGTACATGAATGGGTATCTCATTAACATCTCTTCCTCTTTTGTTTAGGCTTTCTGTCAAAGCCTTGTGACCTACCTATGATATTAAAATAAAATAGAACACAAGAAAACGGTCTTCTCTTATTCGGTTGATGCATTTATTACCACCAAATGTCTATAGTTGGTAAACCCTAAATGTTCCCATATGGTTCAGCAGCAAGCTTAAGAACTTGCAACTGAAAAATCCGGGCTTTTGCTTCCTTGCGTTGGACAAAGTGCGGATGGCCCATTTTGTAGCTTTCTACTAAGTAAGAAGCAGTAAACATTAATTATCAAGAGACCGCGAAACTTGTAAGACACAAAATACCTTAGTCATGCAATTTTTAATTTTGTGGTATATCACTATTTGTCTCTCTCTATATGTGCACTTTAACCGAGTAATGTGCCGATCACTCTGTGATGATTAGTATCACTAAGTTGTACCATTTGATTATCTTACTTTATTTATACTTCATGTAAACTTATCATACTTTATGCCATCTGATACTCTTACTTTACTTACACTTAAAGGAGACTTATCGTACTTTATACCATCTGATAATCTTACTTTATTTACACATGATGTACACTTATCATATATTATACCCTCTGATAATCTTACTTTATTTACACTTGATGTTAACTTATCATATATTATACCATTTGATTATTTTACTTCATTTACACTCGAGGTAGACTTATCATGTATTATACTATTTGATTATCTTACTTTATTTACTTTTGAGGTAGACTTGTCTCCTTGATACTATTCCAAAGTTAACGTCCGTGATTAACAAAGTTATGTGGCAGGTGAACTTTTTTTTTTTTACGTAACAGGAATTTTGTTTGGAAGAATGGATTACAGAATACTGAAGAATTTTTTAGCCCTTTCTAACTGGGATGATCAGAAATGAATGTTTTCACCTTTGCTAGCAGGTTATGGCTTTAAAACACTAAATGAAATAAATACTTAAACTGATTAGGCTTAGAAAGGAAGCTTTTGATATCAGCTGCCCACTTGGAAGAGGCTAAGACCACAAAGTGAAAACCATTCTGGTAAGGAGGTTAGACTGACAAACATCGAGGATTCAATGCTGAAAGTAAATATACGGCATCTTTTCAGGGTGGTGAAGAGTTATAACTCCAATGCACCAAAGTATTTAACCAGAAGAGAATGATGGTCCGAAAATTATACATGGGACGTCAAAGCATAGATAACGTAAATTTTCAATGCAGTTTAAAATAGATAAGAAACATTACAGGTTCAAAACATATTGCAATTTGTTAGTTGTAGTTCTTTGCGTTGACTCGGAAATGCTGCAGCAAATAGTACTTGTACATTAAACTAAGAGATCAAATACTTTATTGGTATTTCTAGTCTTTATAAATGTGCAGCTATGCTAAACGTTTGTGGCTGAATAGGCTTCGCAATAAATAAGAAATTTATGGTCCAGATCAAAAGCCATGATTAACAAGAAAGAGGCCACGAATTGCAAACTGGTAAATAGAAAAACATGTATTCATGATGTTAGAAAAACACGCAGATGGAAGAAGTATTGATAGAAGTGAATAAAAACCTTATAACCCGAGCACTTTCAAAAGGCGGGCTTTTTTTTCTGCAAAGGCAAATTAAGAATCTCAAAATCATCTTAAATTTAGATGAAAACTAAAAGAATTAGGAAAGACAATAGATCGAAATATAACATTCTACAGACGTCTTTAGCCGAGATAAATATTTTAATATTTTCCCGACACTTTGTTGTCTACTAAAACACAGTTTTTTGCATTTTTTGATAAAATGATAAATTAACTTCTTCCCATACGTTTAGAGTATGACGTCATATTTCCAAAAGTGAAAAATGCAGCGTTATACGTTAGTTACAAAACAATGACTATTGCGTAAAATATTTAACCTTACAAAACTTATCACAGTAAAATTACATCTCAGTATACTTACAACAATTTTATTTTCCATTCAACCAAATAGTATCCCCACATGTAGACCAGTAAAGTGCAAACTAGAGCTTGAGAATAGAAGACTGTGTTACGATAGAAGAAACTAATGCAGAAATAGATCTACATAGCAGGTATGAATCTGGATAATAAACACATCGGGGGAGAAATAAAAAAACAATGGGGAAAAAGTCAATCGGAAATAAAGAGAAAGACAATTACATAAAGTGATGCAAAAAGTTAAAAACTGTTTTGGAAACAGTATCAAAAATAATTTTATATGCATTTTTTGCATATAAAATTATTTTTGATACTGTTTCCAAAACAGTTTTTAACTTTTTGCATCACTTTATGCAATTGTCTTTCTCTTTATTTCCGATTGACTTTTTCCCCATTGTTTTTTTATTTCACTTTGTGAACCTGACGATGACCGAAGAAGGTCGAAACGTTGTTCGCTCTTCTATTTGAAGTGTTTTCTGAGCCCAAAAGAGCCGTTTTTTGCATATAAAATTCTCAACAAGTGGGTTTCTCGACATCACTGATTAGTATCAAAAATAGCTGCTACAAGAAATTATAGCACATATATGGCTTTTGTTTTGTTTGAATTTAAGCATAAACGTTCTTCTGTACTTTATTTTAATTAAAGATTTAATACCCGTACTAGCCGTCTTAAGAATACATTTTTACGTCAGGTTTGTTTCTTGTCATGATGGACTCGGCTACACAATGGGATTTTGTGATCTGCCCACCACCGATATCAAAACACAGTTTCAGGCATTGTAAGTCCACAGATATACCGTTGTGCCACTGAAGGAAATATAGGTATGAAATGTTAGTTTTAACTTGGTTTAGGTATTGTGTGACAATGAAATAATAAAATATTTATTTCGGAAATTGTCACTTTATACCTTTCCTAACATACAGTCACTTTATACCATTCCTAAAATACAATCACTTTATACCATTCCTAAAATACAGTCACATTATACCATTCCTAAAATACAGTCACTTTATACCATTCATAAAATACAGTCACTTTATACCATTCATAAAATATAGGACTTTACTGTTTACTTTTTATATATTTGTGTACTTTTTCACAATTGACTTTTTCCATTTTCTTTTTCTTTCTTACTGAAAGAACACTTTCTTATTGAACACGTGTATACCTATTATTATTGCGTACAAATGTGTTTATGCTACTGAATTAAATGGCTGGTTTGCGTATTTTTTCCAGCACTGGATATTTCCTTTTTACCATATCGCTTTTCTGCATTTGGAGTTTCAAAATGCACTGTCTTTAATATTATATAGTCACACATTTGTATATAGACAGCTTTCATTTCGGTAAACGCCCTTAACAAATTGGAAGAAAAATTGTGTTGGCAAGACTCCCTGAGTTTGGTAACAAATTCTCCGAACTATTTACAATGCCTCTGTGACTTTTAAAAGAAATGACTCATATATGAGTATGCTACATTCAAATACAAAAACCTACTATTCTAATTCACAAATTCATAATACATTTCAGCGAATTTATAAGGTATCAGCAACAGAAATGTCAAATGCTCAACCAAATTGTATTTACTCCAACCTGACAAGCAATGTTTGGATTTTCTTATATAAGAACCTTTTTTCGGTTACTCCATCTATAAGTTAAGTGTCCTTTTATTCACCTCCCCTTACTGTCCATGTAGTACATAGGGATAGTGTTTATCAGTTAGGATTTTGGTTTTAAAATGTTCATTG
This sequence comes from Carcinoscorpius rotundicauda, assembly GCA_011833715.1. NCBI lineage: Eukaryota > Metazoa > Arthropoda > Merostomata > Xiphosura > Limulidae > Carcinoscorpius > Carcinoscorpius rotundicauda. Next base: position 110,937,511 of record CM022393.1, read on the forward strand.
AAAGGTTTATTTAAGTTTTAATAATTATAAATATATATAAAGTATATGTTTTTGTTCTAAATATACTAGTAATAACTGAAAGCTCAAAGACTGTATTTATATTTCAATATCTTATGTGATGATCTATATTTAGTAAAAGAAAAACAACTTTTTGTTGATACGTTCCAGATCATTTTAGTTCATTAAACCGTATTTGACAGGCCCAAATACAAAATCTTAAGACGAATTAGAAGACAAATAAACTTTTCTTACTTTACAGTAGGACTAGTGATGTTTAGTAGGTCAAGGACTTGTGTGATAAACGATGTCCTTTTGACATTTAATTGCCCAAAGCAGAGATATAAGAAAAAATGTAAGTAGAAACTTCGAATAATAAGTCACCTACACAATTACATAAGAACACAGCATTTTAGTACACGTATATTGTGATATTATTGTAACAAAGATAAAATATAATAAAATACTATTAGGTAAAAAACTGTAGGTATGTCATGAAATCAACAGTTATTTAAACTTTCATTAACTAAAGAGTGATAGAAATATCTGTTAAGCGGTACATTAGATTTTACGTCCTCTAATACAGAAAATTTACAATATAAATATGTTATGGAAGGGAAAATACATTACAAGAAGAAAACGTTTTACTTGGGAGTGGTTTTGACATTTTACACGCCATGTTTCTGAGCTGGTGGATCTCACATCTCCAGGATTTTAAGTGAAATAATAGTGCAACAAATATATATTTAGTGCTGTATGAACGTTGTTCTTACTATCAATACTTTAGACCCTAAATACTAGTTTCAGAATTCCACGCAAAGTTGTACAAAACCTAACAGCGTATTGCTGTCCATAATTTTGAACTGAGTAGACAAAAGGAAAAGTAACTAATCAACAGCATTCGCCGCCATCTGTTGGCCTACTCTCATTTGCTCAAACAGAGAGATTTGATTGCCACTCCTGAAACGTACTCAAGACCTTAAAGTTTAACGCACGTGTTTGTGTCAACGGATCGCGAACCATGAGCTCTCAGATCTCAGTTTGGGTTTGCTAACTGTAAAAGTATTACTTTACACATTTTTTTTCATTAAAATTTATTAATAACCTTTATTATAATCTTTCCATTCAGATATTAAACTAGTTCTCTCAGAAATGTTGTGAGCTTGTTTGTTTTAAATTTCGCGGAAAGCTACTCGAGGGTTATCTGCGCTAGTCATTCCAACTTTAGCAGCGCACGGCTAGAGGGAAGGCAGCTAGTCATCACCACCTATTGCCAACTCTTGGGCTACTCTGTTACCAACCTTTTTTCATGTAGCTTTGCACGAAATTCCAAATAACAAACAAACAAATACTATAATATCCACCTGGGACGGCTGGAGTTACTTGTTAGAAAAACACTGCCCTGGCAGAAGAGTCATGTTTCGTTTGGTGTGTGTGTCGACATGATGTAAAATAAGATGGTAGGAAGTAAAAATACTGTGTTACATATAATTTCAGAAAATAATCTCAAAAGGATAAAACTCGATATTCCGTTAGTTAAATAATGAATATAAAAGCACTGTTGGGTCAAGCAGAAAGGAATTCCACCAACAGCTGTTTACAAGACTGTTCAGTAGGTGGTAAAAGTCTGTATTGTGTAAGTTTTCTGATATGAGCCCTACTTGCATAAAAACCCATTTTTGCACAAAGACTTCTCCACGCCTTTAAGCACCGTAAACTTTTTCACTCGAATCTAAAGGTATGCTAATAATGTCATGTAATACAGGTCACATGTACACTTAATATAAATGGAGAATATTATTCAAACACTGATTGTTTTCCCCAAAAAGCATACGTTCATTCCTTATGTTTATATAATTTTTAAATAGTTTTTAGGATTAGTTATTTTTTTATATTTTTATCTTCTTTTCTCAAAATATATATTTCCAGCTGATGTTGTGGTTACTTTGTTTTTATCAAAACATTGTATTCTTGAACTTAAGTCTAAATTCAATATACATTATATGATGTTGGTAAAACTGTAATTTGGTTGTTTCGTACTGAGTAACCTTATATTAGTGAGCTGCAGTCTTCAGATGGACCTATGTGGCTGTACTTGCTCCACGTCAACTGACCTGATATTGGTGAACTACAGTTTTTAAGTTGTTTATATGGCTATGTTCCCTCTACGTCGAATGACCTGATATTTGTACAATCTGTTTTCGTTGTTTTTGTGATTGTGTTCATGTTTTTCCATGTTGGATGACCTAATATTTGTGAACTACATTCTTTAAATGGATATTAGTGGCTATGTTCCTGCTTTGTCGGCTGATCTGAAATCAGTGAACTACAACTTTTAAATTGTGCGTGTGGCTATTTTCACTTCACGTCGGTTGACATAACATCAGTCTTTAGCCATCGCTAATTTAACAGTGAAAAGCCAGAGCGGCGTCAGATAGTTATCACCACTTAATCTTGTGTTATTCTTTCATAAAAAACATCGTCAAAAATAAAGTTCCCTTGATTTAAATGGCGAGAACGGTTGGTGAAAGGGGGATTTGAACCAGCGCTGTAACCACCTGCGAATTGGAGGTTTTTAGGAGCAAAGAAAACATTGTTTTATACGACGCTGCAGTTTGATTTTTGAGGAACTGTTTCATATGTATAACGTACGTATAATATATTTAAACTTGTAATATTTTATTTTTGTTTTATCTAAACTTGTCGGTGTTGCATAAGGTTAACATCGAATTACCTTGTGTTTCGTATGGTTCTTAATGGTTACATTTTAATACATTTTGTGGTATGTTATTCGGTTTGGTTTGTTTGTAATTTCGCGCGAAGTTACACGAGGGCTATCTGCGCTAGCCGTCCCTAATTTAACATTATAAGACTAAATGTAAAGCAGCTACTCATCACCAACCACCTCCAACTCTTGGGCTACTCTTTTGCCAACGAATAGTGGGATTGACCGTAAAATCATAACGCCCTCATGGCTGAAAGGACGACTATGTTTGGGGGGCTCGAACCCACAACCCGTAAATTACGAATCGATTGCCTTAACACCTAGCCATGCCGGGCGTTGTTATCCAGATAACTATTGATAATATTATGTATATTCATGTCAAAACAAAGCACTTGAAATTAGTTCTGTTTGTCGATTTGAATAACCTGAATACACTCACACATAAATATAACTTATAACTGACATCCATCTTTGTCCCTGGTTATAAACAACGCCTACAATAAGAGTAGATCAGATATATTCGAATTTCTTACTTTATTTATTTTGTTATCAGGTCAATTGAACGTTATTTAATGTAAAATTGGAGCAAATTTGTCGAGAGTGTTAAATACAAAGTCCAATGCATTTATTTATTAAACATCGAATAACCTTTTGTTTTTTAAGCTTGGCACTTAAGGAGTGTTGTTTCCATTCAGAATAGTTTTAAAATAAAAAAACAACGTTCGAAGGGCTTCTCACACAAGTGCGTTAGAGTTGACAACTGAAGCAGTTATTAACAATGAGCTAAATAAATACAAAAATTGTTTGTTTGTTTTTTTAATTTCGTGCAAAGCTACAGGAAGGCTATCTGTGCTAATTCAGCAGTGTAAGACTAGAGGGAAGGCAACTAGTCATCACCACCCACCACAAACTCTTAAGCTACTCTTTTACCAACGAATAGTGATATTGATCGTTACCTCATAACGTCCATACGGGCGAAACGGCAAGGATGTTTGGTGTAACGGGGATTCGAATCCGTGACCCTTAGATTTCGAGTCGAACGCCCTAATTACCTGCCCATGCCGCGCTTATTAAATACAGAAAATAAAAAGGCAGAAATGCGTACGTACGTAACAGATAAGTTTGTTTGTAATTAAGCACAAAGCTACACAACAGGCTATCTGTGCTCTGCTCACGGCGGCTATCGAAACCCGGTTTCTAGAGTTGTTTCTAATGCAGACATACAGCTGTACACGAGAGAGGGTTATTGTTATAAAATACATATTTTGTTAAGCTTAAAGATAATTAATTTACCTGCATATCTAGAATGTGAACTGAATGTAATACATCCGATTAAAACTGTTTAAATTATTTGTGTTTAAAATATACGAGACTTTTATTATATATCTGAAATATTGAAGTTATCCCTGATATTTCGTGTTTTCTTGACCCGGCATGGCCAGGTGGTTAAGGCACTCGACTCGTAATCCGAAGGTCGCGAGCTCGAATCCCCGTCACACCAAACATGCTTGCCCTTTCAGCCGTGGGGACATTATAATGTGATGGTCAATCCCACTATTTGTTGGTAAAAGAGTAGCCCAAGAGTTGTATTTTGGTGGTGATGACTAACTGCCTTCCTTCTAGTTTCACACTACTAAATTATGGACGGCTCGTGCAGGTTGCCCTCGAGTAATTTTGCGCAAAATTAAAAACAAACGTGTTTTCTTTTTCTGGTCTCACTTTATCAGTAAAGCCTTTCTTACATTTGTTTCGTTTAACTAATGTTATTCATCCCTTTCGTAGATGTGAAATTATAACGAACCTTTCCTATTCATTGGATCCTATTTAAGTTTATAATTGACGTTTTCATGAATTCGTTGGAGTGTTAGCTTGACTTTAGGTTTTCGCGTTTTAGTACGATTCTAAACTTCGTTTCCTAGTTGAAGTCAGACAGAGTTCATTCACTTTAGTTTATTTACTAAAGTTCCTACCGGAAGTACAAACGATCATTGGTGAATTCCTAACAACCAACTTCCTGTCAGTATAAATCCACACAACAGAGATAGGCTGAATGAGTGATCAATTAGTGTTGGAAATACTCATAATATTCTTGATTTAAAAAGAAAAAGAAGAAGGAGGACATCAAAAAAACGACTGTAAAAATTACAGGAACGTGTGAAAGGTGGAATAATGATGAGTTGTTTAATTAATTTTGAAACAGCTGTTGGTGTTACAAATATCTAAACAAGGAGAAAGATAAACATGCACTACTTTGAACAAGATTGACAAATTACTCCGCCCTCTTGATAGTTCGGCGACCAAGTTAAGGTCTTATAACACTGGAATTCGGAACTTGATACCGAATGTATCTACAACACAGATATCTTTTGGGTAGCTTTATGCTGAGCAACAACAACAAAACAATCGTTACAAGATAAGTAGAAAATAACAGGATATTCACACGAAGAAATTCAGGCATCAGGCAGTAATAGATTGGGTCAGCCTTTCGGGCATTAGTATGAAATAAAAAAAACACACACACAACAAAAAACAGTTTAGCCTTGAGGTACTTTGGTGATTTTATGAGCTCATTACATGTCACTGACTTGTATTCTAATGTACGTCATGCGGATGATCAGGAAAAGTAACGTAAGTAACTATGGATCGTTTCTGTAGTTACTGATTAAACGTGTAGTGTTGGAAAGAGTGTTGGTTACTTTCAAAATTCAATTCATAACACCACGGAAAGAGTATATTTATACACGTGTGTTTGTTTGTGGTATAGTTCCAGATAATAAAAGTAAATACGTTAGACTGAGGTTTCAAAAATATACACTGAATATGGAGAAAACAATGAAGCTAGTTCCCGGCATGGCCAAGTGTGTTAAGGTGTTCGACTCGTAATCCGAGGGTCGCGGGTTCGAATCCCTGTCGCACCAAACATGCTTGCCCTTTCAGCCGTGGGGGCGTTATAATGTTACGGACAATCCCACTATTCGTTGGTAAAAGAGTAGCCCAAGAGTTGGCGGTGAGTGATGATGATTAGCTCCCTTCCCTCTAGTCTTACACTGCTAAATGAGGAGCGGCTAGCGCAGGTAGCTTTGCGCGAAATTCAAAACAAACAAACAGTGAAGCTAAACATTTTACTACTCGGGACATGAATAACAATAACACTTCATCGCCTCAATGGTCCAGTGGTAAGTTTGAGGGATTATAGCACTGGAATTCGAAGTTTGATACCCGCGATGTACACGACACAGATATGTATGTACTTGAGCACGAACTAACGGCCCTATAAAATGTACCAATAAATTTTAAACATGCTAATTTTATTATATTAAGTTTGAAATGTTCGTGTAGAATGTAAAAATAGTCTCTGTTTTTCCTGAAGTCTTAACGGTAAATAAATAAACCATTAGTGTAATAACATAATTATGGTATCGCAAATAGACTCAAAAAGTCCCGAAAAGATATGAATAATGTCTACCTTTACAAATTTCTCCCTAATTTTGAAATGGTAAGCTAGATAAATGAACTATTCTTCTATGGTCGAATAATAGCACAGCAATATGTCTGCGGATTCACATTGTTTCGATAACCGTGGTGAGCAGAACACAGATAGCCCATTCTGTAGTTTTGTGCTTAATTCCAAACAATCAATTGATCCATTGAACAGTGGAATTTGACATTATTACAGCGCACCTGGAATCCTAACTGCAGAGCAAATATTTACAGCAACAGGCCACATGTAATCAGTTTTCTGGGAACGCTAGATGTTGCCACGCTCGTCCTCCTAGTGATGTGTGTGTGTGTGTTTCTTATAGCAATGCCACATCAGGCTATCTGCTGAGCCCACCAAGGGGAATCGAAATCTAATTTTAACGTTGTAAATCCGAAGACTTACCGCTGCCCTGGAGAGGGGGGCCTACAAAGAGATGACAAAGACTAATAAAAAATAAGTAATTCGAAAGCTGCACTTCGTACTATTAAGTTAAAAGGATTTAATGTACGCATGGATGCAGTTCCTCGTTTAACATGTTTGAAGTAAGATTTTATAAGTAGGTTCCAGTAGATCAATGGGAAACTATGAATACAAGGCTATATCCCCACGAAATACATGACGCAGACACATTCAAGCTTTAATGAAATGGATATAAAAAGGATAAATTAATATAAGTAGCATTAAAATTAAATAAATATACACACATAAAAATTATTAGAGTAATTCATATTTTTGCAGATACAACGTTCTAAATGGATGCCTAGATTTAAGGTGAATATCGCAGATATGAACATTCCACGTGAAATGTCTCATCAATGTGTTATTCCAGTCACCCTTAGGTATTAACAGTGCTACTTATATATAAAAAAATGGTTCTATCACGTTAACATTATACAAAGAAATAGAAAGTGACGAATTCTACGTAACTCTCAAAGTTTAAGATGTGTAAAGTGTGGTTTCCGTACACATTAAGTTAATGATCTAGAAATGTCGAATGCACTAGAAAGCAAATTATTGAATTTCGTTTTGTGTGTTTATTTCTATTTTCTTATAGCAAAGCCACATCGGGCTATCTGCTAAACCCACTGATTGGAATCAAACCCCTGATTTTAGCATTGTAAATCCGTAGACTTGTTTAAGCGGGGGGCGTTTTCTATTTTCAGAAACCAATGATATTTTTACCTATAATTTTCAATAAAGAACACAATAAATGATCTCTTGTCCTCCATTTTGGATGTAAAGTTTAATGAAATATCTCATTAGTTTTTACTAAAAACAGATGTCAGAAAGAGCTGAAATTGCCCTACCACATTTACATGAAAACAAAATGTGATGGAGGCGTGATTAGAGCAAATGTGCGTAAATGTTATTTATCACCTTACACGAATAAGACCAAAAATGTAATTTTGTAGTAACGATAACGTATTTTGAAGTTGTATCTAAACACGGAAAGAGGAGAGAAATTATATGACCTTATTTTCAAACAACCTTTCCCATTGTTCGAAATTTGTACTTCAAATGAGAATTGTATGTACCGAGATGCCACTTTCGAACTTGGTGCTTGAATTGAAAGAATGCTGTGTATAGAAGGTTCCGTATCTGAGTTTGTTTGAAATCATTTGTCTCCAGAGATTTCGAGAGCTACCTACGGATCTCCTATGACGTAACATCAATTGGTCAACATATAATCAGCGCAGTTCAACAAGGAGAACAGTGATGTTGACATATTACTTTGACAATCACCAAGACACAACCCTTGCAACTAATCCGGACCAATATTACATTTCTTTACTAACGAATAATGAGATTGATTGAAACGTTATAATGCCTCTATGGCTTAAAGGATGAACATATTCGGTGATTGGGAATTCAAACCTGTGACCCATAGATTGCGAGTCAGGTGCCCTAATTATCAGGTCATGCCAACCCTAAACGTCCGAAGTGTGCTAATTAAGGCTAATATAAAAAATTAAGCATAAATTCATAAGTCCTGTATGTCTTTTAACTGACTAACTTCATTCTTAGTTACAACATAAAGAATGATAACTAAGTATACAGAAGAAATAATTAGACTGATACTTAATGTAACAGAGACCAACAAAGTTTGACATATTATGTTTTAAATAGAAGACCAGCGAAACCTGTACCAGAACTGACAAGTTCATGTGATATACGCAGAAACGAATGAAAATGTCAGCAACAGGTTAATAAACAAAACATGAACTTAAGAAACGAACAAACAAATATTACGTGATCCATTGTCTCGTACTTTTAATGGCCAAGCAGATTTTTGAAAATAACGCTTTGTATTGCCGTTCATTATCAGCATAATTATTTATTTTAGCTGCTATCTAAAATAACGTTATTTGTACCGAAAAATGGAAAATTAAACAAGAATAAATATTAAATAAATGGTATCGTTAGTTGTCTTACCACTGTAAACCTACTTATATAATGTTTGAAGAGCATGTAGTATTGTTAATGTAGGTTTGATTTCTACTTTTTAATATCTTAAATATCTTATATATGCAATAATTAACAAACCTACATTACACACAACACCAGTAACCCTGGCGAAGTCAGACCAATTTTCAAAAACATTTCCGTTGCTTGTACTGGTTTCTTGTATTTTCTTATTGTTAGTCAATCTTTTCGTTTTGTTTCTTTTACAAAGAATAAAAAATGACACTGTTATCAGTAAGAACATTTTAGCATAACTTTTACAAAGATTAGAAATATTTCATTACGGGTAACAATAATACAGTTTTCTGGAATGCTCACAAAGATACTTCAAGATGTTACCGACTTATGTCCTTAACATAACATTATATACATACTATAGATTATGTAGTGTATCACCAAGAATAAACGTTAGGCCTACGTGTCTAATTGCTATTATGTTCAATTTTTACATATTGGTTCTTCGAAAGTATTATCTTTCGGAATATTTGACTCTAACCATCCTGAGCAAGGACAAATTGAAACACAAGATTACATTCACTGCGGTGAGTAAAAGAAACCTGAAAATACTAAACGTATAAAACAGTCCACCATCAAAAGAACTCTAATATTGTTTTTGTTTTTTATTTGCCATTGTCCACTGTTAGTAGTGAAGGGTTGAACTCCTCGAAATCTGTATTACTCGTCAAATTTGTGAATCGAATGATATATTAAGATCCTTTTTTTAAGTATGAGAAGATACAAATATTCCTTTTCTGATATATTTGTCTATCTAAGTGAATTAGGCAAATATTCAAAAAGCACAAAATAACATTAATGCTTAAATGCTATCTTATCTTTTTTTACATATCTAGAATAGGCTTAATGTTACAAATGTAATCTGCCCATAAACTTGTGCGATGACTGGTATTTTCTTTTAAAGTAAGGAACAATAATTTAATTATTTCTAGGAAAAATAAAAAAAACATCCAATCGCATTCACCTGAGAGAACCAAATATGACTTTCACCTGATTCTATTCGCCATTTTCTTTCACCCAAAGTGGTAGTATAAAGGTATGCACATACATTTGTACGAAATATTGTCTTATTAGAAGATAAAATGGATATCAGGTTATCATACAGACTGACACATGTAAAACATGGTTTTGAAGAAATAATGTTATTTAAAAAGATATTATCTTCTTCCTCGGGTGCACAGAACTCGAACAGTAAAACTACATTTAATGAAACTTATTCCTCCTTGTAAATGGGCCCGGCATGACCTGATTGATTAAGGAGTTCGACTCGTAATTCAAGAGTCGCGGATTCGAATCCCCTTAGCACCACACATGCTAGTCCTTTTAGCAGTGGGAGTATTATATTGTGACGGTCAATTCCGCTGTTCGTTGGTAAAAGAATAGCTCAAGAGTTGGCGTGGGGTTGTGATGACTAGCTGCCTTTCCTCTAGTCTTACAGTGCTAATTTAGGAACGGCTAGCACAGATAGTCCTGGTGTAACTTTGCGCGAAATTCAAAATAAACAAATCATTCTAAATGCCTACATTTTCCTATCTTTAAGTAGTTCATGCAATTCTTGATGGATCTTGGGTACTTGAACGAAATTATATCAAATTTCTTTTACCTTAGTTCCTGCACTAAACGTGAAAGACTAACTCTTCGAGTTGAAATTGCAGTATAAAATAGATACAACATTACATTTAGAGATCTCAAATTATAAACCATATAAGAGTTCAGAAGCAAGTTTATAATGCTAAAAATTAGGAGGGCACAGCACAGATAGTTTACTGTGTAGCTTTGTACTTAAAAACTAATCAAACTATGAATATTTACATAGTATATAATTAGTTAGGTACTTTATCTGTTAACGATATTTTCGGCCTATTATGCCGGATGATCCATATTGATTAATCCTGGAGCTAAACTGACACGGACACATGTTTATCAAATAAGGATTAATTCTAATGTTCTCATTTTGGTATTTCTACACTTATAAACATCTTTAAAAATTGATCCATGTTGCTCAATAAACTCGTGACTCAAGCTTGGTTTATCAAAACATTAAAAAAGACTAAATGAGCATTTGTAGCCTTTCATACTTACTCAGTAATGAAAATTTGAATTAAATATAAGTAATTAAATCTACCACATTCATGTGTTACGAATAATTCCATCACAAGGGCATTTTAAAACTATATAAGCCTAACTTCACTCCGTGCGCAGGTTATTTGATTTAAGGTTTATTTTTGCTTCTCTTAAAGGTATATACATAAATATATAACCAGCAAATTTGGATAAACTAAGAGTTTTTCGAAATTTCTTATAATCTTCAGATTAATGAAGGCAAAGTTGGTTTCAGTTTATTGGTAGCTAAAGTCTTCTATCCTTACATCTTTATAACAAATTTACACATACATAAAACTAATCAGAATAATTATTTCGTGTGTTTTTTCTTTGAGTAAGAAAGAAAAAGACGTACATTTGAACTTACTATTTGTCCAAGCGCTGAATGTAAAGATGGCCGTTCAGATGCACAATAATCATAAATTGCATTTACTTTTTAACTTACTCTAAAAGCTTATGTTCGAATACGTGTTAATTATGCTCGGGTAAATGTTCAATAAGATTAATTTAAACAACCACATACTTTGCCCTGTTGGAAGTTTTCAGTAGATAACATAGAATTTATCACTTTCATGACGTCATGTTCTAATATATTAGTAAGCTTTGTAAGATCATGTGATTGTAGTATGAATCAAGTACGTTACTTTCGAAGTATTTGAGCATTTCTATAGTTGTATGTTTATTATTCATCACGAAATTTCTTGGTCTACCTTTTGTTTGTTCCGGTAATGCGTAATTAGTATTTTGTTGAGTAAGTTACTTCGTCATACGTATCAATTCTTTTTAAGATTGTTTTACATATTATGGCCACTAGATGGTAGCACATGCCATCAGAAAAAAATTGTCATCGAGAAAATAAAAAGATCCACCAAAATTTAAATTATTGGTAATAGACTTACCGGATCTTAAAAAGCAATATGTTAAGGATTAAAAAATAATAATTTGTATCAGTATGTAATTTATTTATCTTCTTTATTAATTCATGAGCAAAGTGTATCGTTAGATATAAGTTTTAACCAGAATTTCTTTTCATTTTCTGTCAAGATGACAAATTCCCAAGGATGAACTTTTACTTATAATAACGAGAACACAAACTCCATGGGGTTAAGTTCACGATGTTGTTTTCTTTCAATGTTCACGAAACGAAATACTACTTCTTAGTTGTGAACAGTGGGATAGTGGTACGTTCACGAAATTGCAACGTCAGGATGAGGGATTCAATTCTCCACAGTGGACAGAGCAGATAATTCAACGAGCCTTTACTTTAAAAAAAAAACTAATTTTTTAGCTGTGAGCCCTCGCTCCCCCTCCAGTGACTTAATGGTAAGTTTGAAGTCTTATAGAGCTCATAATCTAGTTTCCATACGCGCGGCAGGCAGAACACATTATGTGGCTAGCTTGATGCTTAACAATAGCAATTAAACGACTATAAAATTATTTCAGACATAAACTTCAATTTTTCCCAAACCTCGCAGGAAAGAAGAAACGTGTATTACCTTTCTCTTTATAATGTTACGTATTACAGTTTATTTCAAACCAGTCTCCGATTTTGTTATGTTATGTACGTTGTGTATTACAATTTCAAATAACTCGAAATTTTAACTTTAATTTAGAAAATAATTAGTTGTTAATAATGTACCAAATCTACTGTGTTGCCAACAAGCTTGATACACTTAATTTTCTTTTTGAACACAAATATATTTTAATACAGAAACAAAGACTTATACAAATTATAATAAAGGCTATTTCAAATAACGACTTATATACTACAGGTTCACAAACGTACAGACAATACCGAGTCTTCTACGGTGTATAACTGAATATTTTATCGATGGTCCAGCTCCACGAGGCATGAATTAATTCTGAGTTGATTTTGTTATGCCTTGCCTAAGCTAACGCTATATTTTCTTAGCTGGCCTCACATTAGTTAAAAGCTCACTTCTTATCGAAGAATATATTTATTGTTCTAGAAGAAATAATAACGTTCAAAGTAATTCACTGATATTGAACGGTTTGTAATGTTCGAAAACTATAAACGTTCCTGGTCCAGTTCTTTAATTTTCTGATTAACAGGCGTTTGTTTGTTTTAATTTCGCGCAAAGCTACACCAGGGCTACCTGCACTAGCCGTCCTTAATTTAGCAATGTAAGACTAGAATGCAGGCAGCTAGTCATCACCACTTACCGCCGACTCTTGGGCTACTCTTTTACCAACGAATATAGGGATTGACCATCACATTATAACGCCCCACGGCTGAAGAGACGAACATGTCTGGTGCGACGGGGACTCGAACCCCAGACCCTCAGATTACGAGTCGAACGCCTTAACCCACCTGGTCATACTGGGCCTAATAGGCGTTAATTACAATTATAGCTTCCGAGACCTGTAGCACAATCACTGTAGCTGACTAACAATATTATTTTTTTACTGTGTCTCCGCTAACTGCTTTTATATGAATTATGTGTCTCTTAAAGTTTCAACAATGTTCGAAAACGCGCTAGTGCTTTTAAACAAATATTGTTGATTCTTACTCACAAGTATCTTCTAGAAATTTACAGAAAAGGGGGGGACCTGAGAATATAGAGCCATCAACATACGTCACATGTAAAAAATAAAATTATACTGAAACAAGCATAGGTATTAAAATAAACGTATAACGAGTAATGCGTTACAATAACCCTAAATTAAAAGGTATACATTTTTTTCTAACAAAACAAAAACGCCTGTGGAGTGCAAAAACGAAATACCAACATGATGAATAAGTTGAAATATTAACTTAAAAATGTTTACAAGAGTAAGTCTGAGGAGAAAGGCTATTTAAGCACCTTCATTGGAGAGTCATATGCACAGTATTAATCATATTGTCTTTAGGAAGGACGGGCTGCTGAAGTACTCTTATTGTTGCATCATATGTGCATATTTAGCCATATCTTATTTAAGAAGGAAAACTACTTAAGTATTTTTATTATTGTGTAGCATGTACATTGTTAGCCATATCGTATTTAGGGAGGAGGAGCCACTTAATTACCTTTATTGTTGCATCATGTGTACATTGTTAGTCGTATTTCCCTGTGGATATGAAATATATAAATCATACCCCATGGCTGCCGTGCAAGGTTGAAATTTAGGTTTAAACATTAAGTTTCAATACTGTTGATGCACCAAATTCTGTTAGCATTTTAATTAACCTCAGCAAAATTGTATTGCTTCTTTTCAAACTCTAGCTATACGGGTGATTGTACTAAACTTATTGAAAGCTGGTTATTGCTGGTTATATTTACCGTAACTTTAGATATTTTACATAAAACAAAACAGTATTCTTCATTTGCGATATGATTTTGCCAGTAATTTAATTTTGTTACTGAAATAAACACGTACATACGATATTTCACTTCAGAGCAAAATTCGATCGATTATTCTAGCATAAATATTTACACTTACATAAATATATAATAATATATATATTATATATATACATAAATATATAATGCGTTACAGAAATTTTACTTTTTTTAACATTGCCTGCGACTGTAGCCTTCGAAAATATTCCTGTTCGCTCATTTGAATATTATGTTTTCTTACAAAGGAATGATGTAAACCTTGACCAATTTCAGATTTCCCTACCTGTTACTAAGATCTGAGCAAGTTTTGTGTAAATTGACAGTACAACTTGAATATCGTAAATGTAACATATCTAACCTAACTTATAATACTATGATCAGGTGCAGAATTCTTTGTTTATTTTTCATATGAAAGCTAATTTGCTAATTTTAAAATAATAACAATCAACAAAAAATAATTGTGAACTTGCATTCATTAAATTCACATCATACGGCCCCCGGTAGCTCAACTGTATGCGTAAAATCGGGTTCGATTTCACTAGCCGTCCCTAATTTAGCAGTGTAAGACTAGAGGGAAGGCAGCTAGTCATCACCACCCACCGCCAACTCCTGGGCTACTCTTTTATCATCGAATAGTGGGTTTGACAGTACCATTATAACCCACCCACGGCTAAAGGGGCGAGCATGTTTAGTGTGATGGGCACAACTAATGAAAAAAGCACACTCCAGGTAACCGCTTTGTAACTCTGCTTGGCTCAGAATTCCAGATAAGAAGTAGTATTCTCGAACCAGGTTACATGCAAAGAAATGAACCAAAAGAAATAACAAATAAACCATTTAATATATTTGTAATTCATTCAAAAATCACTTTGAAATTTTTGTTTTAGAATTTCCTGCAAAATTACTCAAAGGGTTATGGCGAATAATCGCCTTTAATTCAGAAATTATAACATAGAAACATGTGAGCTTGTTGTTGTTCTAGTTCGGGATTTTTTTTCTTTAATACGTTCATTAAAATGTTAAGAAACAGAAAGCAACGAGGACCGTCGTAGGTATTTGCTCCAGGGCTCGTGCTGGCACTCGACGCTCCTGCTTCAAAGTGCTGAAGATAATTTTTGCTGTAATGGGACACGAATCTGGAACCACTGGGTTTTCAGTCCAAGCACGATTACCTCTAGGATAGGCGTGGTTCTGTTTCAAACTAGTGTTTCTTGGCAGCACGTAATTATGTAATACAGAAACACTGGAAAAAGCTCTAGGAACAAAGGAAGAACAACTGCCTAGTTCAGCGTAACACCTGTGGAGAAAGTTTTAGTGGAATACACTAAAATTCCGTGTTGATGTTTTACCTTTGTTTGTTCATTATGAAGATTATACCTCAATAATCTATAAAATCTGTAATGTTAAGGTAGCTATTGCCTTTCACATGTTTATACCAGATATAATAACTCTATGGTTATTAATAGTAAAGCCACAGTTGATAATACGTTCCACGATATGACTGTTAAATGTCTATAAAACATTCAATTAAAAACATAAAATTAGTTATCTTTAAAAACACGGTCGTACACAGGAACTTAAATTTGACTACACTTAGAGGGCTACGTTAAACTCACATGTTTAAAAGATACACATAGAAATAAACAATACTCATCAACAACACTGTCTGTATAAAGGGGACACGACACTGTTCTCCCCTTGCATACCACTATTTAAACTCGTTTTTAAGTGAATAGGCTGTAATAATAACAGCTGTTCAACAATATCGCCTTACTTAAGCAACAATGGGCATTTAACGTTATTGAGAACACTTCCCTATCTTAGGGCACACCTACGAAATTTGTCATTTGATTTGTTGAGCAATTATAGGCAAGGTTCCTTCAAGCCACTCAGAAGACGAGAATGTTAAATTAAGCCAAACTGGTGGATCTAAGATATTTATTTCGTCAGTGCAACGTTCGGGAAAGAGGTAAGAAACTTGAATAAGTGTTGCTTGTAACTGTTACGGTTAACAGTTTGTAGAAAGAGACTAAAATTACAAAATTTTACAATCACATTATATATACAAATGTTTTAAGGAATATTAGCTGGATTACGGAATTTTTGCGGCTGGGTGTGGACTTTATTTATAAATATTTCTGTAACCTAATTTCAGAGGCCCAAGAAAGACCAAATCAAGACGATATTTTGTGTTTGAATCAGAGAGAGTAACATAAACCTAAGGTAAGGCTCAGGTGAAGACGTAGCCCACTACAGCAACCAAGTATAAGTAAATATTCTGAGAATATTTAAACTTTCTTTAAACTATGAATATCTAGGATAATACTACGTAAGTTTGAGTTCTTTGAGTTTCAATTTATTTATTTGTGTTACTATTATTATTATTTATCTTAGAAGTTAGGTAACCCGTCACGCTTCCTAACGCTCTCGGAATTTCGTTCCCGTGCTGATTAGGCTTTCCATATGTGGTGACTTTCTGTTTTAAGTTATCTGAAGTTTATTCTCGACATTTTATAGATAATTTACTATGTGTCGTTTGGAAAGCTTTATTCACCTTAATCACCTTTATTTACATGGTAATGTATTATTTAATAACAGTAAGTTAATTACCTAATCTAGTCAGCCATCGTCTCTGTACATGTATTATATACGTATAATAACTCTATTACTTTATGGTGACGCTATTACAAACTTATGTTGTTAGAAAAGAGAAATTATACGAACGAATGCTATATAACATATTTAAATAATATGCCAGAAAATTCACTGTGACATAAAACATCCGAAATGTTTGTTTTGTAAAAGAGTACAGGGGAGGGTTATTACCTCTACACCTTTCTCCTTAGCTTACAATTAGTAATCTTGATATAATTTTGATAATAGCGGATTAATTATGAAACGAAAAGCAGTGGATCCTTTAGCTACAATTGATCATGGTTTTACTTTAAAATGTTCTGATAACAGTTTTTAAAATTTTATTATAATTGTTTTACATGACTCTTAATATAAATATATGAGAGTGCATTCTCATTTATCTATCCACTGTCAGGATTTTATTATTAGTAAGCTGGGATCCTTCTACAGTTGGTGTCTGTGACTTGTTGGCCATAAATTCGAACAATAAACCGACAGCACACAATCATTTTTTTAAAGAGAATATATTAAAAACAAGTCAAAAGTATATACAAGCATTCGTTTCATTGCTGGTTATCAAATCTATATCTAGTTTTAAATAATTATCCTTTTTTCTTTTGTTACCACAATATAATAAGTGATTACTTAATTTACCCTATGGGTTACTGCGGTTGTATAAAGAGCTTTAAATAAGGTTCTTTTACATCAAAAGTCCACACAGGCAAGTTTAGTTACTTTAGAACTCAGTTGGCAAGACAAATTATTTTCTCTATTATGTGAGTTACTAGTCATATCCAGAACTATAAATAATTGTTCCCGTTTCTCAAAAGTTCACACGGACCCTCTTAGTTACTTTAAAACATTATTTGACGACAAATTAAGCTTATTTACCTCTTTTAAACTGTGAAACTCTCTTTACCGTTAAACTCAGAATCACTTTCACTATCTTAACTTTTACTCACTTAACTTCTAATAATTTAATAACCTATGTATATATATATATATTTCCAACTGTGGCCTAGAATTTTCTTCAAAGACGAGACGTTAAAATTTAACAATACTTACAAAAGGCAACGAGAAAAATATGGAAGGCGGGAGTAACGTGACACTGAATTACACACACACACAACATACGACTCGTGCCAAGTTACGTTACGAAATTTCTTACAGCTATCGCTTTTAGAATAATTAATTTTAAACGCTCTAGTTGTGAAAAATAATAATCATTAAATATTATACTACTAAAGGAAGTAAATAATAACTCTTACATTAAACAGTCTTGTAAATCCAGCATTTGTTAAAGTGATAAACAATTTATATTGTTTTGATTTTGGCAATTTTATCCTTCAAACATTAATATATAATAACTATCATGTTGTTAAGATATTCCTCAAACTAGCTGATACAGCAATAGGATACGATACTGAGAAAATTGCTACGATGCCAGCTGATAAGGTCAACTGTAGTTCTCCACGTGGAGGTAATAATGACATGGATGGGTTATCCTCTCAATCACCAGTGGCCAGTAAGGACATTAAAGAAGATTGTTTCGATCCGGTATGTGATCCATCTAACCCTGTTCGGATCAAATTTCAGGATATTTGTTCAGCAGCATATACAATCAAAGGTGGAATCATAACTACACTGTGTATGGTAAGCTCGTTGAAGAATTTTCGTCAATAATCCTTTAATTTGCTTTTGTTAATTAATTTATTTGAATGAAGGCCATAAATATTGGATTTTGAATATTAAAATCTAAAGCTATATAATTAAAATATATATACATGTGTGCGTGTGTCTGTTTGTATTCGACATTCATAAGGAGGTGATCATAAATTTAAAAACTTCAACATGGTAGCAAATAATACTGTAAATATTGTTGTTATATTTTCGTTTTGCAGTTAAGGGGACAGTAATTTATATATGATTTTTTTCCTAAAGAAATCACATATGTCTTCTAGTTTGGGCTGCAATGTATATTTCAAGAAAGATTTTCTTCAGTACACAGGAAGGTTAGTATAAATCATAATTTTAATGTTTCATCAAACATCACAGTAACATATATTCAAATAAGAAAAGTGACTTGGTAATTGTCTACCAGTTTTTTAAAAAAAACTCCTACAAAATAGCGCTTTCATAAGTAATGAGTAAAATGTATAGAAAATATGCTAGACAAGTAACAACTTCAAGAAAATTCGTAATTATATTGTGTTATTTGCTTTACAAAACAACAACCAAAAACTACAAACAAAACTAATATTTAATATATAATAATTATTCTGTTGATTTATTTTCCAGTATTATTTTTGTTGTTGTTTAGCACCACATACTTGTTATTATGCAACTTAATGTTGTGTTTTTCGTATTTTGTAACAGCCAGGACAAAGTTATCTCTTTCAGTTCACCTGGTAATCGAAGTAGTTAGTGGTGCAAAGAATAGATTACTTAAACATCCGTATACATCACAATATGAAGTGTGTGTGTGTGTGTGTGTGTGCTTAGAGTTTTGAAACATGTAAATCTAATTTATAAATTATTAGTATTTAATATTATAAATATTTGAAATGATTTCAGCTTTAAGGAAAGAGGAGCGCGGAACATGTTGATGATGATGACGTCAGTAAGTACACTTCAAATTAAAACAAAAACAAACTGTTTGTGAAAAAGCTAGTAAATAACCTTATATAAGTTTTTAACAAGTATTTTCTCTGTTTTGGTATTATTAGTAGTAGTATATATTGTTTTTGTTAAAATATAGATTTGGAGAATTTACGTATGAGTGATGAGATGAAAAGCTAGAAATGCCAAGTTGTATGTAAATATTAAGGATAATCAAACTGAAGTTTGTTCAACTTAAAAAATTGTGGAATGGTTTTAATTATTTTACGACATTTGTTGGATACGAAAGTGGAGTTGAAGGGCTTCGTTTAATGTGGTTTTGATACTTTGGTTGGTTTTATTGTAAGAGTGATCTTGATAAACTAAATGGTTTTCTGGAGTATTGATCTTTCTCATGCTTCAAAAAATAAAACAAAATACCTTTGATTTCAGCTAAATATCTGAACTCGGTAAGGTTAATCTTTTTTTTTCCCTTAGGGGAAGAATATAGACCATTTGTTTTTGTTTAATTAAATTAATCATAAGAATTAACAGTAAGTTTGAATTTTGGACAAAGCTACACGAGGAATTTCTGCGATAGCCGTCCCTAATTTAGCAGTGTAAGACTAGAGGGAAGGCAGCTGGTCACCACCCACCGCCAACTTTGGGCTACTCTTTTACCAAAGAAAAGTGAGGTTGAATGTACATTACAACGCTTCTGCGGCTAGCATGTTTGGTGGGACGGAGATTGGAACCCGCGACCCCTAGATTGCGAGTACCTTAATCACCTGACCATGCCATTATCACTAAGGAAATATATTTATTTATTTGAAGGTTTTTACAAGGAACTGTAAGTGTTTTTTTTTAAATGTAAGCTGTCATATATATTGCAGGAACATAAGCAGAAAGGAGTAATTACTGCTTCAGCTGGAAACCACGCCTTAGCACTGAGTTACCATGGTCAGAAACTAGGTGTCCCTGTGACTGTTGTCATGCCAATCATAGCACCAATTATGAAAATTACTTTGTGCAGACAATTTGGTGCTAAAATAATTATTAAAGGAGCTGACATTGGAGAGGTAAGACCTCTCAAATAAGAGGTAAGACTATCAAATGAGAAGAATCGTGTTTAGTTTTATTTTCTTGATTTTTTTATCATCTTCAAAAACAAAGAAATTAATTTATAAAAACAAGCTGCAATTTCCAATTTATTTTTTTTGTGTTTTATTGTTACATAATTTAAGGCATAATTAAATTACGATACTAAAGTACTGTTACAATATGTTAAGGACTTTCTGCAACAAAGTAAAGTATAAATCAATTAAATAATAATATTCAGTAAAGACTTAAATTAACCATTCCAAATAGTTTATTTTCCTTTTATTTTACATTATTTCAGTCAAAAGAACATGCCATGCAACTTTCCAAAGAAAATAGTTTGGTATATGTGAATGGGTAAGACACGTTTTAATATTTTACGAGCAGGAAGTCGCAAAACAGTTGTATCAAATCAATACGTTCAATGCAACATCAATTCTTTAAATACAGAATTTTACAGGGTGTCCGTAAAGTCTGGAATAAGTAGTTTTTCTTAATTTCAGATACATGACTGATCATGGCGCTGTTAAAACACGAGAAGATCAAATTAATTTTAATATTATTCCAAATTTTATATGCAAAAACGGCTCGTTTGGGTTCAGAAAATATTTTAAATAGAAGAGCGAACAACGTTTCGACCTTCTTCGGTCATCGTCAGGTTCACAAAGAAAGAGGTAACAGACCGGAAGCTGACCACGTTTGGAAGGGGTTGTATAACTGAGTGTCGCAATGTAGAGGGCGCGGTTAGATGTTTGAATATATAATAATCTATAATATTAATATAGGTATAATGGCTTTCCTTTATATTGGTTTATTTTGGGTTTAAGTTGTTGTATAAGTAAGGCTTCTTTAATTTTTCGTTTGTTTATGTTTGTTTCTTTATTTAGTATTTTAGTGTTTTCTATGGTTATGTTGTGTCCATTTGACTTGCAGTGTTCGAAAACGTGTGAAGGTGACTTTTTATGTTCTTTGAATCTGGTTTCCATTTTTCTACTTGTTTCTCCTATATAGAAGTCGTGGCAGTTATCACATTGTATTTTATAAATAATGTTGGTGTGGTGTTTGTCAGTGTAGTTCTTACATAGTATAGACCTTAGTTTTGTGCCTGGTTTTTGAATAAATTTAGTGTTAACTGGAATGTTATATTTTGTTACTAGTTTTTGCCAAGTGTTGGTTATTTGTTTGCTGATGTCAGGAATATATGGTATACAGCAGTATATGGTTTCGTGATTTTTTGATTCGTGAGATATATTTACTTTTGTTGGTTGATTTTGCTTTCTGTCTAGGTGTGTGCGTATAATGTTTTCTACGGTTTGTGGAGGAAACTTATTGATGTTGATGAAGTATTGTTTTATTTTGTCTAATTCATCGTTAATTGTATCTGGTGAGCATAGTTTTATGGCTGTGTTTATCTGGTTTCTTAGTATGTTGAGTTTTTGTTTTGTTTCATGTGCTGAGTCCCAAGGAATGTATAGTCCAGTATGGGTGATTTTTTGGTGGATTTCTGTTTTGAATTGTGTGTCGGTTCTTATAATTTTGAGGTTAAGAAATGATATTTGATTGCTTTCTTCCTGTTCACATGTGAAGTTAATGTTGGGATGTATAGAGTTAATGTGAGTGAAAAAATTAAGTATGTGTTCTGTAGACTTGAATCCCGCAACCGTGTCATCTACATATCTGTACCAGTATAGTGGTGGGTGTAATGCAGTATTAATTGCTTGTGTTTCAATTTGTGTCATAAAAATATTGGCTAGAACTGGTGATACTGGGTTGCCCATGCTTAGGCCATTTGTTTGTATATAGTTTTGATTGTTGAACATGAAGTTTGTCTTTATTGTGGTGAATTCTATGAGGGTTGCTAACTGGTTACTGGGAATGTCTATAATTGGGTTAGGGTCTCGAATATAGAGTTCTAAGGCTATCTTGCAGGCTTCTGTTGTTGGAACTTCTGTAAAGAGGGATATAACATCGAAACTGGCCATTAAGGCTTTATGATTAAGTTGATTTAGATTAGACTTGAAATTAAAAGAGTCTTTGATGAATGAGCTGGCTGATGTTGCATATTTGGAGAATGCCCATGCTATGTATTTACCAAGATTGTAGTTAAACGATTCATATGTTGACATTATTGGTCGTAATGGACAATCTGGTTTATGAGGTTTGGGGATGCCGTATATTTGCGGTGTGCGTGAGTCGGTTTTACTTAGGTAGGAATAAAGTGTTTGTGAAATTGTGTTGGCTTTTTTCTTTTGTAGTAGTAATTTGTTTAGTTGCGTCTCATGTGTCTTTGTTGGATTTGTGTGTATTGGTTTAAATTTGTTCGTGTCTGATAGGATGTTATTCATTTTTTGTATGTATTCATTCGTGTTCATTATTACTATAGCGTTTCCTTTATCTGCTTTTAGAATTTTTATGTTTATGTCTTGTTTTAGGCTTTTAATGGAATTAATGTCTCTTTTTGTAAGGTTGTTTTTTAGTTTTCTGTTTTGTGAAATTATGTTGATAGTTTTGTAAGAAAATTCTTTGAAAAAATCGTTTAAGATGTTGTTTTTAGGTGTTTCTGGAAAATATAAATTTGTAATTTTACCTGGGAAGTTTGGCTGTTGGATGTCAATAAAATTATCTGAGTTGTCTTCTTTCTGTTTGTTGTTTTTGTTTTCTGTAGAAAGTATCACAAGTTTCCTGGCTAGGTCTTCTAAACATGTTTTGATTTCTATGGTTGGAATGTACCTTGGTGCTATTGCGAAGTTGAGTTCTTTGTTAAGTAGATGTATCTCGTCTGTGTTTAATTGTCGGTCAGAACAAGTGGGTTTCTCGACATCACTGATTATTATTCCAAATTGATGTTGAATAACACTAATATTATGAGGAACACATTCTGTAAAATTCGTCGAAGTGCCAATTGTTCCGTACTTTTTAGACTTCTTGGAATAACACAAAAGAACTGTAAACACGGACACGGAAATAAGTAACTTGTGCAAGTCCACTTGTTTTAGGCTAAACGTTGCTTAAGCCTTTAAAATTTTATTAAGTACGGCCTATATAAAAAAAAAAAGATAAATTGACACTATAAATTTACTTGCGTACGTTTTTATCTAAAGTTTAGTTGGAATTAAACCTACATATTTAATACTATCAATAAATAAACCTATAATGTTATTATACGACCAGATGTTAGACATTTCTATACATTTTGATACGCTTTAATGTATTAATTGTTGTACAAAATGTCCATTAAAGTAAATATTTGTATCTGCCATTTGTTTACTCTAGGTTTGTTATACCAACACTTACTACACTTAGTCGGACCCGGCATGGCCAGGCAATTAAGGCACTCGACTCGTAATCCGAGGGTCGCGGGTTCAAGTCCTTGTCACACCAAACATCCTTGCCCTTTCAACCGTGGGAGAGTTATAATGTGACGTTCAATCTAACTATTCGTTGGTAAAAAAGTAGCCCAAGTCTGTGAGTGATGATGACTAGCTGTCTTCCCTCTAGTCTTATACTGCAAAATTAGGGACAGCTAGCGCAGATAGAGCTCATGTAGCTTTACGCGAATTTCAAAACTAACCAAACTTACTCATGACCCTTTGTGCACCGTTACTGAAAACGTAATACGCAGACAGTAATCTAACTCTTCTATCTGGATAAATGTATTTTGGCATTTATGACTTTTTCTATTTCGAGAAATCAAGTGTGACGTGACAAACACTGGCTTTTATATCGGTTAGATATTAACACAGTTACATTTCACTTGAGACCTGGCCTGGTAGTTAAGGCACTCGACTCGTAATCCGAGGGTATCGGGTTTGAATCCCTGTCACACAAGAAATGCTCGCCCTTTCAACCGTGGGGGCGTTATAAAGTTATGGTCAGTCCCACTATTCATTGATAAAAAGAGTAGCCCAAGAGTTGGCGCTGGTTGGTGATGACTAGCTGCCTTCTCTTTTGTCTTACACTGCTAAATTAAGGATGGCTGGTGCAAATTGCCCTCGTGTAGCTTCAAAAAAACAACAACAAAGAAGTAAAGCAATAGAATAAATAAATTCAGCCTATAAAGCTGTTAGTAATTTTACCAGAGGTGTAAGTCATTCTGTATCATATATATTTGTTTGTAACACTAAACCTCAAAATGGGTAACAAGTGTCTGTTTCTAACTTTAGCTCGAGATGAATACGAGTAACTTGTCTCTACACAAGTTCCTTTCACGAAACCAATATTAGTTCAGCTACACATTGTTTGGTAGCTCGTGAAATTATCAATTATTTTAGTCGTCCTTACGATCACAAATCACTTAGTTCTTTCCATCTCTATCGTATATAAATTCAGTTTTTTGTTTCGTTCTATCACAGCTATGACCATCCACACATAATAGCAGGACAAGGAACGATGGGCTTAGAAATAATTGACCAAGTGCCTGATGTTGACGCTGTGGTGGTTCCAATAGGTGGTGGTGGATTGATAGCAGGAGTAGCTCTGGCAGTGAAAAGCTTAAAGCCTGAAGTTAAAGTTATTGTAAGTGGATTTATATTTTCTCGTATCAACTTTTAACAGATTTGGCTGTTAATTTGAAAACTGTTTGGGCTACTTATATTGCTTTGCCATTACTTGTAATTAATGATATATAAGCCTAAGCTTAATAGAAATGAACCTGAGTGTTTTTAGAAAAATAAAAATGATGTGGAAGGTGATTTTCCCCCAAAGCACTCCAACCATATATATAGATTCCAGAAAAGAAACAACACAAAACCTGAGCGAGTTTCTGCACGGTTTATATGTTCTACTATTATTAATCAAGTTCACAATTGAGCCAAAATACACCCTGGAAAAAATTTAATGCACGAAACATTGTCTATTACATGACTTAGTAAAGTCACACCAAAGTGTAGTTGGTCATGAACTGAAAATATTTCACATAAAATTAAATCTGAAAAGAGTAATGTAACTACATCTATGCCGCAGTATATAATAATCATTTAACGGAAATTTAAACACTTGATTAACGGCAGTTGAGAATTTAAAGTGTTCACCCCATCCTCTCCCCGATAGATCACCATCCATCAAGAATTTCCACAATATCCCAGCAGTCTAATACGCCCCTTCCTAACTCAAATAATTTAGCGCCTCATATCACAGTACAATCGATGGAGCGAAAGGAGATAGTTGGAATATAATCACAAGTATAATATACTCATGAAAATAACGACCAAGTTATTTAGGCAAACTTCTTCCAAGAACAACGGGTATAGTTTATGTTAGGAATTCTTTGAGATGTTGAGTACTCACTAGCAAAATGTAACTGTGTTTGAGATGCGAAAGAATTCAAGACAGGATTTACAACAGTTTTAAATAAACCTTGGGTAATAGATACTTTCGTAAGACTCTGATTTTCAAACTTTTCCAAATTTGTTGCTAATTAAATTTTCTAAACTCTGTCGTAATATTATTTCCAGTAATTGATTACAGATGTCGCGGTTCAGAAAAACAAATTTTCACATAATGACAGTTTAATTTGTAGTTAGTGGTAGTTCAATAGGCATTAGATGTAGGGAAGTTACCTTTTTCTCAGCTTCATCAAATATCTTGTTGTAATTTTCCTCTGTTCGCAACACACGTAGTTGCTCAACTGTCATTGCAGATGCTTCAATCATGCCAGATACTGTTGCTGATTTTGCTTAGAATGCATGGTTTAGTTCCTCTTATGCAGCTATTGAATGCTGAGCTATCAACAATCCTCAAACTGTCTTTCCTTTGTCAAATATGTCCAGCAGACCTCGTGCTTTCACTGCTACATCTGATTTTCATTTGCTAATTTACACAAAGAATCAACAATGTAATTGTAGTTATCATTATCACATGTAATTGCAGATAGGCGGCACAACCAGTGTGTTGTCACAGTGGGTGGATGTATTTAACTGGACCATTGTGACTGTCTGACGACACAATATTTTCAAAGATTGTCTTGTATTTGCCTGACCTCTGAAGCAAGACACAAAGTTTATGTACCCACTGGATAGAATCTTGAACACATTCACAAGCTTCAACTGCATATTGCATTATTAAATTATCCTTGTGTGCTCCGCAGTGAAAAAACAAAGCTGACGGTTGCTTCTCTTTTATTTTTGCCTGGCATCCACTGTACGTACCATTCATGTTAGCTACTCCATCATAAGTTCGTGCTCTTAATCCTGACAGTGGTAAATTGAATCTAGTCAGTACATCAAGTATAGTCGAGGATATTGTTTCACCAGTTGCATTGGAAACACTGTACAAACCAAGAAATGTCTCATGGACGTCAAGGTTCTCATCTACGTATCGTACACATATTGTTTCCTGTTCGGCACCTGTAACATCTTAAGTGCCATCAACCATTAATGCAAATATTTTACTTTGCTGCACTTCGTGTGCTATGTTCCTCAGTATTTGACGGCTGAACATATCCTTTATTTCATTCTGAGCCTGGGGTGATGTGAATGTGGTTTTCTTTGACAAGCAGGCCGTCAGTTCAGGATCTTCCTCTTCCAGGAGCTTCATTAACTGCAGGAAGTTCCTCTCCGTATCAGTATGTCCACGTAATGCTAAACCTTGACGCAGTAAGAAACGTAAACTTCTGAATATTTTGGCTGGACTTCTTTTACATTCTTCCTGCTGCTTCTTCATTCCATCATGTGGCTAGACAGTCACTGGAGTTACATCAATTGAACATTCTGGAGATACAACGAATCTGTGCTGAAAGGAGGATTGGTGTTCGTTGAATTTCTGTTTTGCCTTTTTCCAATTGCAAAAACTGGTGGATATGAAGATATACTCCACTGGCCTCTCCAATTTCCCTGTATAAAGGCCTCTATTTTCCGCCTTGGCACAATGAAAGCATATGACTTTTTGAGTCTGATTGTCGAAGTGCAGCCATGGTAACTCATCAAACCACTTGCCCTGGAAGTTGATATTTTGCTTTCTGTCGTGGTATTAGTTGTGTGTCTGTATGATATGGCTTTCCACACTGTATCTGTGGAGCATCAGATTTTTCATTACTGCACAAACTTGTTTCACAACTATCTGGTGGTTCATGATGTGCAGTAGTTGCACAAGCATTTTCAGACTACTGAATGTACATTTTGGCTACTGAAAATGCCTACATCTAGACCAAATTATGTTATTCGATTGGTAAGAACATGAGAATCACAAGAACAAACACACAGTTTGTAGACCTATGATGCAATAAAACAATTCAACAGACTACACTGTAGGGGGGATGTATTCCATCCCCCCCCCACAATCTACGCCCCTGGCAGAAAGAACAGTAAATATAAACACTTTGATAGGCGTTGTCTTAATAGTTCCATCATAAAAATCATTTGAGTTTTTGTAACTTTCATTTTTCAAGTTATATGCAGCTTTTACACATTTACGATTTTTTTAAAATTAGAAATAAGTAAAAAATATAAAAATTACAATATGTGTCTAAACAGTTTTAAGTGTTTACTTACTTATTATCAGTAAGAATTACAAGAGAAAATATTAATTCATACAGACCTGTTTATTTGGAGATTATTATTAAGTGTATAAATGTATATATACAATAGTTACCTGGCATATGTTTTATTTCAAATAATGTTTCTATGTTTAGGGAGTAGAATCTGAGAGATGTCCAAGTTTCACAGCTGCTATGAATGCTGGCTGTCCTGTAACTTTGAAGGCAGGATCAACTCTTGCTGATGGTAATTTTTGTTTGAGAGTTTTCATTTTAATCTACAAGTATAGTTTTAAAATTTTACTATATTAGCATCTTTTATATAATAAATAAATTGATATATAAAATTGTGTGTATTTTTTAATGATAAAATAAGTTGATTTTTCACAAGCAAATGATGACAAGTGTAAAATTACAGCATGTGTATTTCTATAAATGTTTTAAAAATGCTATTTTGATTCATTCATGCAGCTAGAAATTACAACACTAAGATTATTGCATAAAAGTCAGCATTCTCAAAAGTAATAATAAATAATATATGTGAGATTATAATTATATTTCTGTGATACATAAAGTGTGTTCATGACTAGCATTGTTCAAAGTTTCAGACTGTGGTGAGAGATTTTTAATCAAAAAACTATTTTATATATTTAATGATGATTGGTGTGTCTCATCTAGAAAAAAAAATAAGTTATTATACAGTGCTTTAAACTTGAACTCAGAATACATAATTATTTTCCTTTATGATGGTCATTAAATAATTGTTTATATTTATATGTCAATGCTTTCTTCTCACAAAAGTTTTAAGGTATTTCAGAAACAAACACAAAAGCTAATCTAAAAATTAACAATTTTTATAAGACTTGAAATTCTGTTTTCTTCATGGTTTAGGTCTGGCTGTTCCAAAGGTCGGTGTTAATGCTTTTCACACAGCTGCTCACCTACTTGACAAAGTTGTGGTGGTCAAGTAAGTCATAAACTCATTGCCAAATCTGTAATTCTAATATTTAAAAAGGAAACAAAAATCAAATCTATGTATAATTCATTAACTTGCAAGAAAGATTCCAGAAGAAAATGTTCCATGTGGTTAGTACAAATTACATGCGAACCTTTGATAGTAGAGCAAAATTTTCTTTTGTTAAATTTTATCAACTAATTTATATTTTGTTACATAAATACTATTCATCTTTATTTTCTGAAAAAGTGCCACACATTGCATTTTTCCCCATATTGTAGATGTGCAAATATTAAAAAGTTAACATTTTTATTTTATCAAAAACATTTTAATAAAATCTACAAAACTAGTTTATAATTTAAAAACTTGAATATTATTGAAGTTATTATAAAGTTCTTAGGATTTATTAATAATTTTTTCCAGCTAAGCAAATGGAACTAGTTAAAAGGATGATACAGTTGCCTGTTGTTAGGACAGTTTATAGAGCTCTGATACACAAGCCTACTCTCCCTCCAGTAGTTCAGCAATAAGATTAACAAACTGGGTTTCAATATTTGTGGTGAACATAGCACAGATAGCTCATTATATAGCTTTGTTCTTAACCCTTTTACATATATTTACCAGTGTTCCTGCCCCATTACACTGAAACTGGGACAAATGTTGTGCTGACATATGGTACTAAAATAAGTTGTAAAATATTTATTGGTATCCCACTTAATGTTGATATATGGCTTTCCTTGGTGTTTTCTGCTCAGCCTTTTAGTACTCTTCAGTTTAAGAGGAATTTATGATAACTGTATGTCTGTGCCTACATTGGTAGAGTGCCAAACAGTAATCCTAGTTACTATATAAATATGTTTGATGTACTTAAATCTTATAGCTTAGAAGGTGAATTAGTGTTCAAATGTGTGATGAATTAAGAGGTAATAAAACAAGAGGATGCTAGCTTTCCATCTAGTAATGATACTCAAAATGATGAATCTAGACCCAGCAGAGGAAGGTGCAAACAGCATCAACAGTGGGAAAGGTTTGTTACAGGGTGAGGAATTGGAGGGCTAGTAAGTGTGCATTCCAGTCATAGAAAATGGGTTAACATCAAACAGTCAACTTCACAAAAAGTTCAAATTCATACATTCGTGCAATGTGTATTTCATATGATATGTATTTTCAATTACTCTGAAGGGTTGATTCTTTGTTTTTTTAAATATATTAGAGCTAATAAAGTGTAATCTTTACATTTTTTGTTTCTTATCCTGTAGAGAATCCTTTATTGCTCTTTCAATTTTACGATTGGTTGAAATGGACAAAGCCGTAGTAGAAGGAGCTGGAGCCTGTGGTCTTGCAGCTCTCATAGCTGGACAGTTACCTGAACTGCAGGGTAAAAAGTAAGCATTCTCCTACATCCTAATTCACGAATTTTTGTAGCAAATCATAATATCAACACAATATTATCCATGACATAAACCAATGTATCTACATTAAAAATTAGGCTTAAGTTAGTTTTAATATTGGCAGGACATGGACTGCTACTTGGTAGCATAACCAGAAACCCAATACTAAACCCACATGCTTATTAACAGCCTCATATATTTTGATATGTTATCGAATTCCTTCTTATCTTTTTTTTTACAAACGAATTGAAAACAGTTAAGGCCTTCATTTCTCTCACTGGTTTTCTGCTATTGGATAAAAATTCCTCTCCTTGGTACTCAAGTTTCTTGCAAACAGCAGTAGAACTGTATCTTATTGATATTTTAGGTAGAGTTCACATGTTCAGATAGTTCAAATAAAGACTTCTGAAAGTGATAGTTTAGTTGCTTGTATGTATCTTACTAAAAAGAAATGAACAGTTAACTTGTTACATAGTTATTAAGAATACATACAATCAAATGTATCAGTAACTGGTACTGAAATGTTTTGGATGACTTGATTAAAGCCTCTTTGACTGTAGTTATGTTATGGTAGTTAGTGTAGTTACTGTCTGACAAGTTTTAATGGAATTCTTACATCTTTTTAATGTTAGAATGTTAAATTGTTTCATTTTAATATATTTCCAGTGTGGTGGTTCCACTGTGTGGTGGAAACATTGATACCACAGTTCTTGGTCGATGTCTGGAGCGAGGCTTAGCAGTGGATGGTCGTCTCATCAAGTTCACCGTGACTGTGAGTGATCGGCCTGGTGGAATCTCCGAACTTGTTGGTATGATATCAAAGATTGGAGTGAGGTAAGCATAATTAATAAATTTTAAGACTCTGTATTGTGCTATAAGAGAAATGTAGGATTGCCTTAGCAAATAATCCACATGGAGAGTATTCCATCCTAGTTCTTTAAGTAATAAAAGTAAGTTGAAAACCATACAAGATTATAAAATTCACAAATATAAATATAGCTCTAAGAAGCTTGGGGATAGTTGGTGGGTAGCTGTATTTCCTCAAATTTCTTTAATTATAAAAATATTTTTTTGGAATAATATGTACATATTGCTGAAAGTGCTTGAAAAATAACTGATTTTCTGCATTATTAACCTTAAAAGTACACAATCTTTCCAAAAACTTTGCTTGCAGTGCTATTCCATGCAATACATCATTATAGGTAGAGCAGTATTAATTACATTTTCAAATGAAGCGTATATTAAGTTGTGTTTACCCTAGGATGTATTACTTTCTTTCATTTATTTTACTGACATGGTAAATCAAAGGCATTTTGACCGTTTTGAATATTTGACTTTCTTTACTTACTAAGTTAACAGGTGCTATTTCTTCTGATCTTTGAAGCCTTTTATTTCTGTCAATGTTCTGGTTTTACATTATAAATTATAAAGCACAACTCATTTTAAATTTGTTTCTAATTCATTCAAATTTTGACTAGAGTAGCAAGAATACATCGTTAAAATAAATTGCTAATTCAGTTTGAGTAACAAGAATACTTTATTACAATAAATTATAACTACAGTTTGAATAACAAGAACAGTTTATTACAATAAACTGCAAATACAGTTTGAGTAACAAGTATACTCTATTACAATATATTATAACTGCAGTTTGAGTAACAACAATACTTGATTACAATAAATTATAACTACAGTTTGAGTAATTATTAGTTAAGTATATATATGATACACAAGAAGAACAGTAGCTTTAGTTTAAAAATGAAAAAAAACAACTTAAATTTTAATGCACCATGATTTAAAATATGAAACAATATATTTTCTTTGCATCTTGTTTATCATATATTTACTTAACTAATAATTATTCAAATTTTAATGCACCATGATTTAAAATATAAAACAGTATATTTTCTTTGCGTCTTGTGTGCATGCACTTTCAAATCTTATTCCGGGTTTTTATCTATTTGACATCAGTAAACCTTTAATTAGAATTGTTAAATGAACCTTAAAGCACATACTCTGATCAATGCTAAAATAGAATGTTCACGTATTAAACTCTTAATCTAATTCATGATTCTCACATAGGAGTTATTGTGAGGAAAATATGATGGTACAATGTTGTTATGACATGTGATAGGAATAGTCTTAATAATGATTAGATACTTATAATTAAATGCAAAATCACAAGGGTTAGTGTTTTTATATCTAAAAGTCCTACACAAAGTTTCTGCATACCAATTTCCACCTTTGTAGGTAACATTATCATCTGTTGTTTTTTTTCAGTTAAGTGATATAATTAAATGTTTGTTTGTTTTCTAAGTTTCACTCAAATCTATCTCCACTAGCCATTCCTAATTTTGCAGTGTAAGACTATAGAAAAGGCAACTAGTCATCGGCACCCACTGCCAATTCTGGGGCTACTCTTTTGCCAACATTATAAAGCTGCTACAGCTGAAAGAGTGAGCATGTTTGGTGGGACAAGGATTTGAATTTGCAAGTTGAGCACCCTAATTATTTGACCATACCAGAGCAAATTAATGTTATTCAATTTTTACATTTACCCTAAAAACATGTAGTGTATCTATTTCTATAAAATGTTTCAGTGTTGATCATCTCTTATATATGTGGAAATCCTCCCTAGTGGCACAATGGTATGTCTGTAGACTTACAATGCTAGAAACAAGGTTTTGATACACATGGTTGGCAGAGCATAGATAGCCCTTTGTGTAGTTATGTGTTCAACTGCACACAAACAATCTCTAGAAATTCGTCATATATAAATTGAAATATCTCTCTCTTTCTTTTTTTTGCAAATAAGAAAAACTAGTTCATTGATAAATAGTAATTAAGTTAAATGTGTTACATTTCAGTATCAAGGACATTATACATGAAAGAGCATGGTTAACAAGAGACATATTCTCAGTGCAGGTAAGTTGGATTCTGTACTTATGATAAATGGAGTTTATGAGTTTAGTTATGAAAGATGTCAGTGAATGATAATATTTTAAAGGGTAATCATATACTGTTATATATTTCTTGTATGCTAATTCATGATAAAAGGATATTATAACAGTTTGAGATGGACTAGAAACAGTCTTATGAAACAAACCTATTTCCT
This sequence comes from Carcinoscorpius rotundicauda, assembly GCA_011833715.1. Lineage (NCBI taxonomy): Eukaryota > Metazoa > Arthropoda > Merostomata > Xiphosura > Limulidae > Carcinoscorpius > Carcinoscorpius rotundicauda. The sequence goes on from CM022393.1 coordinate 110,970,898, forward strand.
TGCACATTTTAGCTTTATCCTGACAAAAGCTCTTTTTCTTTACCCATCTGAGTATTGGCATGAATCTTAACTCATTTGCTCTAGCCTCTATAATCCACTATATTGCTCATAATGATTAAAACTGTTTGACACTTTCTGCCTACATCCCTATGCCAGATCCTATATAAGTTATTATTTCATATTCACTTTTATTGATCGCAGAACTTTACAACAATCATTTTACATGATTTTTCCTAGCCTCTATAATCCACTATATTGCTCATAATGATTAAAATTGTTTGATACTTTCTGCCTACATCCCTATGCCAGATCCTATATAAGTTATTATTTCATATTCACTTTTATTGATCGCAGAACTTTACAACAATCATTTTACATGATTTTTCCTAGCCTCTATAATCCACTATATTGCTCATAATGATTAAAATTGTTTGATACTTTCTGCCTACATCCCTATGCCAGATCCTATATAAGTTATTATTTCATATTCACTTTTATTGATCGCAGAACTTTACAACAATCATTTTACATGATTTTTCCTAGCCTCTATAATCCATTATATTGCTCATAATGATTAAAATTGTTTGATACTTTCTGCCTACATCCCTATGCCAGATCCTATACAAGTTATTATTTCATATTCACTTTTATTGATTGCAGAACTTTACAACAATCATTTTACATGATTTTTCCTGGTTTTTCTTTCGTGATATATAACTTATATTTTGGACAACTTTTTTCTTTATTGAGTTTTGAATTTATAGTCTATTTTCTCTACCTTTTAATAATGATAATAAAATTCAAAAAAATTTCAGACTTTTTCTCAAACGAATTCTCACATTCATATCTCTGATACAAAGTATTCTAGTACTCCTAATCTGCTACCTTTAGTGTTACTTGGGCATCAGGGTAAGCCCCCCTTTTCATGGAAGATGTCCAGTCCATCATATGCAGAAAGTCTTGCATGATGTCTAATGTTCAATTTCCTATAGGCTCAAAGGCTGAGATTATGTAGGGAGACTGGGGAGAACTCAGACTATTTTTCCAACTCATTCCATTGCTAGAACAACTAATCCTAAGCCTTAGGTGGACATCCTGCCTCATGCTGCCTACATTTTTTTTTTTGGCAATTAGTACATTAAATTTGTGGTATCTTGAGATATCTCCTGCAACATGTGACACTTCTCATTATTTGTAAGGGAAAGTCATTAGGCTGATTATCTAGTCTTTCCACCTTTGCCAGACATTGCTGTCCATGTTCAGGGATTTACAGATCAATTGAGAGAGACTGCTGCCATGTCTTAAACTTCTCATTTATTAGGATTAGTATGTTTTAGCTTTCCATTGATTGAAAGACCTATAGTTAGATTCTCAAAGGGTGGATCCTCTTCTTCCTCTGTGGGTTTCTAGGTCTGATGTCATTATTTGTCTTATCCTTACACAGTTTTTCTGGGTTCATCTATTCCTTAGAACGGTTTTGTATTTTTATCTTCTTTGCAACTCTTATCTGAAGGATTTGAGAGGTTTCCTCAGCCGTCTTATCCATTTATTGACTTCTACTGTCGTTAAGTTGTTGGCTTTTGCTCTCTTCTTGGTCTCTTGGTTCATTTGTTAATGGGATCTTTTAGGAGAAGAGATATCTTGCTTGTTTTCCCTCTTTGGGCCTTAGAGGTCTTGGAAAAGCTCATTTTTTCTAATATTTGATTTTTGCAGATATTCCAGACTTCATGGAATCTTGAGTGGATGTGACCCATTTCCCTGTTTTTCTTTAGACATCGGCTTCCCACCTTTTCCAGTCTACTGACAGATAGTTTACTGCATCCCCCATTTGGGTTTCCAGACATTCTGAATCAGTTTCAAGTTCAGCTGAAACACAAAGGAGCTTCTGGCCTTAGATTCACGTCTCCTCCTCCATTGTCTACCATAACAGTTGTCTTTTCCCTCTCTAACAATCATCTTACATCCAGTCATTGAGCAAAAGTATTCAGGATCTTCTGCTTAAAGAGGCTATAGGGTGCCAATTATTTTCTCAAGGGTTTTATTCCAATTTGCTTCTATTTGTGAATAAAAACAAGCGATTGGCAACCTGTCATTGATTTCTCTTATCTCAGTTGTGTCCTCTAGCATCCTTAATTTATCATGCAGTCATTTCTTTCCCTCTGGTGGCTCTTTGTGCCCTTGTCAAAGTTTTATGTAACCAATGCCTGTCTTTATATTTTGATCAAGGAGTCTGTGTGTTATTTTCATTTTGTGCATGAGAGACAGAATTTTCAGTTTCATGTTTTATCATTCAACCTTGCATCTGTCCCATACAACTTTTGTCAGATAGTCAGATCCTTTTCACTCAGTGGGTATTATTCATACTTACCATTATATAGATGACTGAATTCTTCTTGCTCCTTCCCACCACTTAACAGAGCTTCACACTCTAAATATTTTATATGAATTTGTGAGAGCTAAGCATTTCATCCAAATGAAGAAGTCTGTTCTTACTGCCATATAGAATCTCTTCAATTTCAAGATATTTTTGAATTAACATCTTAGTTCATCCCCAACCTTTCCTTCTACACCCTCACGCCATGAAATGAGCCATTTTTCTGACACTGCCATCTCATTCTCCAGCCTCCTCAATCTTGAGTGGTGGTTGTACAGGGACAACATGACAGTAGGCGTCCCTCTCCTGCCCCACGTTCCGGGGGTGGGGATTTTATATGATATGAAATTTGAGGGCATCTGGATAGAAGAATCTTCTCTCCACATCACTTTTTCAGAGTGGTGATGCTTCACTCGGACAATTACATTATGGTTTCTTACATTTCCAAGAAAAGGAGCCTATCTCCATGTCTCTTTGTTTTCAGACACTGGATCTTTTCGTTTAGGTCAGCAGTCACTAGATTGTTCTTCTTGCTTGTTATGTTGCTGGTTATGAATTTAGAGGCTGATCAGCTCCTATTCTGCTGGTTCTAACCTTTGGCTTTGGGCAGAGATGCTCTTAGCTAGGATTGGATGGGTCTTCAATCGAGATTCATGTTTACAGGGCTCTTTCTTTACCATTCCACTCATGTTTTGTAAACTAAAACTTCTATAAAAATGTGTAGCCATAGTCTCCATAATTCCAGATGCAGGTAGTACTGGAGAAGTTTGCTGTATTAATGATGACTGTATTTCTCTGAGTATATTTGTCTGAGGATTTTATTTATCTAAAATAAGAAAGTTTTATATGTGACATATTCAAGCTATGTTGACTGCACAAGTGTCATCACATGACAATACTATACCTAAGTTTGTAATACCAATAATAACTGGCTAAATATTTATATCTACTGGATTTCTGCAGACTTCATAATAAATATAAGAAATAAATGAAAGGATATTTCACAGTAATTTTTTTTTCCAGTCAGAGACATTTTTATCTCAAGAACAATGTCCCTCACCTTTGGAGAAAATATTACACCTATTTTAATCCACTATCTAGAAGTAGATATTCTGCTGTGTTGTGGTACTTGCTAAGCTTTATACTTTAAAGTGTATGTTGAAAGTAAACTAAAATTAAACTAATCAAATTTACAATGATTTTTTCTTTAACATTTTAAGAAAAATGTTTTGCTAAGTGTAAATGTAACTACATTGCTCACAGCATCTGACAAAATTAATTAATTTAAGAACTGAAACCATCCAACACTAACTATGTGCTCCAAGTATATTGTGTGTGAGTGACTATTTTTCTCCTGTCACTTACTTAACTAGTGACTTCTTTAATCTAATAAATACATGAATATTACAGACAATAGTGTCACTCAAAATTACACTTTTATTTTAGTTTTCCATAAGTGCCTGTAAGCTTCTCATAGTCATTATTTATAACAAAACTTAGCACCCATTCTTTCTAGTCCACAGAAATATTTCAATGAACAAACTTGACCTCTTGATCCCATTCTTGTTTATAACACAACCTTTACCTTCATGTGAAAAAGGAGAATTTAGTTGAATTTTGTTCACAGCAAACCTATTAGTGTGGAGCTTTGTGAAGTATTTGAAGACATAATATGTTTAGTGATTTATCCTCAAGTAAATGTTACAACATCAAGAGTATAAAACACAAAATTTAATTTTTTTGGTACATTGAAAGGTAAAATCTTTTTTCTTTATGGCTAACTAGTTTTGGTAACATAGTTATCATAATAAAGGCTAGTATTAACAGTTGAGTTTGCCTTTCACTGTGTCAAAAAACGTCAGTTTTTTTGTACTTTTCACTTTTAATATAGTAGCACAGTGTTCTTGAAAAGAAATTATATGTTACAAGCTGAAGTGGCAACTCCATTTTGGGATTTTTAGGATATCTGCAGGTTTTAGAAACTTGGCTGTTTTTGGTTTGAAGGTAAAAAAGTGTTTTCTTCACTGTTTTAAAGATTTAAGTAAGACTTCTTTAGTTTTGGAAATCTGTATTAATTTACTGATTTGGTCAGATTGTTGTTAGTTTTTTTAATTACAAATCTTTAATTCTTTTTAAGATTATTTAATGTCACTTCTGTTTTCATATAAAAACATATCTTTCAAGTAACAATAACAGCTACAGTTGCAACAGATTTTGAGAGCTTACTGTAAAATTTATAACTAGTAAGATAAGTAAATATGTGCTTTCTGTTCACATGACACTCCTTTTATGGAATACTGTTATTTTGTGTTACAGATGTATTATGTTTTGGTCATGCTACTTTTGCTAGTATTTAAAGTGAAAATATGCTTTGAAAAAGACATACATTTTCAAAGTGGAGATCATTGACTTAGTATTTCTTATAATTAAACCCTTGTAAGTTATCCCAAGTTGTACTATAAATTAATGAGGGAACAGTTATTGTTTTTGGTTAATTGTTCAGGTAGTGCGTAGTGCTATTTCATTAATCACCACATGTAATGTTAGGAAAGAATAAAAATGTAATTATTGTTTTTGTTTAATCAGACAAGCCTATATTTATGTTATCAAAAATATAACAGAATTACCAAAATTTCAAAATTAAATTTATTAATTGTAACTGTTTGTTTGTCTTAGGTGAAGGTGGTAGGGGAAACAAGAGATCGTGCACATGCCCAGGAGTTAGAAAATGCCCTACGTGCCACCTACAGTGAAGTACACTTTGTTTCCACAGGAGACACATCATAATAAAATTATAAGAGATGATTGCATTGCCTAAAGTTAAACTGTGTCTAGTCTATAATATCTGTTCATTATTGACTCTGACTAATAAAATAACTTTGTTTTGTATTGTAGTATTCACCTTTCCTTAATGATGCTGAGGGTATGATACTGTATTCAGTTCCTTTTTCAAGTTAGAATAACAACAAACTTTTTATTTTGATTTACAACCAAACGATTATGACAATCTTACTGACTTCATACAGGTACATCTACAGAATTCTTGAATAAATATTTAATTTGTCAGTCATTCTAAAGCTTACTTAAAACTTTTTAGGTCAGATGTGTGAATGTGCATTTGTTCTTCAATTTCTGTCTGTCTGTTTTACACAATATGTTTTATAATTGGTTGAATTATAAAATCCTTGAATTTTAAGAGATCTCAATTGATTTGAAGTCTCAAATTCAAAAATAAATTTATTTTACCAGTTTCAATAATTCTCTCCCACCAACTTCCTTGGGGAAGCTCAGACATCAGAAAATAGAATATATGATTGTGAAAATCACAAAATAATTTCTTCTATGCTTGATGAGAAACCCACTTGAAATAAAAATGTATCTCAGAACGGTTGGTATGAGTATTAACACTTTTATTGATGAGCAGAGAACAACGTTTCGACCTTCCCAGGTCATTTTTATATCAACCTAAGAAGGTCAAAACATTGTTCTCTGCTTATCAATAAGTGTTAATACCCTTACCAGTCATTTTGAGATACTTTTCTACTACTTTTATCTAAACAGATAAAACCTAAATTCCAGAATTTGCTGGGCTATTATTATCAATGCAAGTGTTTTTTTAAGTATAAAAATGTTGTCTGATTTATTTTGTAATGACTAACAACAAACTTTAGTCCAAAGTGTTTGGCAGATGATGTATATACTGTAAAATACTTAAATTTTCTGCTTTAAATAATATCAATCAACTAAAGCAAAACAATAATAGTAAAACCTTGTTATTATAACCCAACATAATTAATAATAAAGATGTATTTTAAAAGCAAAATATCCGATTTATTTTATGTTTGCAACTATGATATAAACTCCATGTCCGTGATTTAACAGTTACATTATTTAGTGTCAATTTTACTTACTGCAACAAAATCTAAAAATGAAGAGTGAAGATATGCAAAGAAAAAAAAGAGTACTGATAAATAACAAAACAAATTTGTCAATTTGTAATATTTAGTTCCTTGGAGAATGTCCTGATTGTGTATCAAGTATGTCATTGTTTCAACCAGCTAAAAAAAAAATCAAAAACAGTAATGTATATTTTTCATAATCTAAGTAACTGATCCATAAATATGCTACATAACAGTGTATTGTTGTTAAGTAACTTTGAGAAATCTCCTGTTGGCTATTATGCATGTCATTAATATTTAACATGGTAACTATCTTATCCACAAGCAGGTAGATTTTTAAGAAATTTCACTTGTTCAAGTAACATATAAGAAGGAAATAAGTGTAATGTGGATTTCTTACAATTTTAACACTAACTAGGGCAAAAGAAGATATTTAAACAATTAACTCGCTACCAATAAGAATTAAATATAAAGTTTGCCCCTGTCTCTCTTTTTTTTTTTTATTATTATTAATTTCTCTTTAGAAAAGTTATGCATAAGTTATGATTTTATATGTGGGTCTAAATATATGTTTGATATTTTTTACACTCTAAAATCCAGAAAACATTTTCTTTCATGGCCAATTTCTCTAATTTATACAGCATGGCAGATATTTTTATACCAACTGCAAACTTTTAAAATAATCAAATTATATTGTAATAATTGGTTTGTTAAACACAAATCTACATAATGGGATGTTTGTGCCTTGAGTATACTCCCACCATGAGTATCAAACCTATATTTTAGTGTTGTGAAAACAACATACTTACATTTGAGCCAATGGAGAACTGTTACAATAAAAATATAGAAATTATATCAGTGAATATGACAACTTGAGTAAAATGCTGGAAATATAAAATAAAATTTCACCTAAAATTATTTTATTGATATATTAACGGAGAAAATAAATACCTAAATGGACGAGAATTTTATTATCGTCAAAACGTCGCACTTGGATACATACTTTGAAGCAATCTCAATATATGTGGTTATTAAATCTGTAGGAGAATTTTCACATTGTTCATATGAAAGTAAATATCAATATAACATTGAAACCTAAAACTAATAAATATGAAACTCGATTTTGTTGTACTCAGTACACTGTGACAGTAATTAAAACAACCTTAAAGTAATGGTAGACATTAAAAACTTTAAACGAAAAACAAACGGTCATAACGTGGATTAAATTGCATAATAGTTACAATGTTCCTTGTGGAAGAATGGACAACATCAAATAACAAAAAACATTCACACACTGTAACGTTGTAATGAACACACAAGGAAGAAATAAATGATATAATTATTTTTAACCTCAATGGGCTGATCCTTTAACTAACAATGCATCACTTAAACAAATTACAAAGATAAATTATCTGTGGAACAAAGTGAACAAATCCTTGCTATTATCATTACCTTGTATAACACAAAAAAAGTAAGAAAACCTTTCCAACCACAGTTTCAGGTACCTTAAAGTATTCTAAGTAACATCTACAAATTAACCTCAGTTTGACAGTTAGTCTCCTATCACTAACTTATTTTTTACTTTTTCACCTATCTCATTTACAAAGTACCTTCTGGTGACTTTTAGATTACAAATAGGCCCGGTATGGCCAAATAGTTAAGGCACTCGACTCGTAATTCCAGGGTGGGGTTCGAATCCCCGTCACACCAAACATGCTCGCCCTTTCAGCCGTGGTAGTGTTATAATTTTACGGTCAATCCCACTATTCGTTGGTAAAAAAGTAGCTCAAGAGCTGGCGGTGAGTAATGACCTTCCCTCTAGTCTTACACTGCTAAATTACGGACAAGTAACACAGATAGTCTTTGTGTAGCTTTGTGCGAAATTCGAAACAACCGTGTGTATGAAATTTATGTTGGAACCAGAATGTCAACTCCTATTAGTCTTTGGTGAACAATTAATTATTTAGACCCTTTTTTTTTCTTTCCCGCCCTAAAATATCTTGCATGATATTTTATCACTGCATTTTTATGTCTTGAATCTAAATCTTTTTGTTTTTGCGACATGGTGACTTCACACGAAATCGAGCCCTAAAGTTAAGAACTTTCACCATAAAACTTATATACTAAAATAGCTACACGACGGCTATTTATGCTAGCCGTCCCTAATTTAGCAGTGTAAGAGTTAGTAGTGGAAGGCAGCTAGTCATCATTACCAACTGCCAACTCTTGGGCTACTGTTTTACCAACGAATAGTGGGATTAACCGTTACATTATAACACCCCACGGCTGAAAGGGCGAGCAGGTTTGGTGCGACCGAGATTCGAACCCGTGACCCTCAGATTACTAGTCGAATGCCTTAACCCACCTGGCCATGCCAGGCCGTTTTATATTTCTTTGCAAGTAACCTAGTATGGTCCTGTGGTGATAGCCCTAATGTTGTATTGTCTAATTTGATGGCTCTTATCTGAACGTTGTCGAATTACTTTTCTCTAACGTTTGTGACAAAATTTTGTAGATAACCTATTGACTATGTAAAATGAAATTCTTTATGAGTGTAAAAAAAACATTTATGAGATTGGCTCTCACTATGGAGCTACATCTTATCAATATACTCCAATTTTTCATCTCATCAAGATAATTACTAATTTTTGGGACCTTGTAAATGAAATATTTGTGTTTTGTGTGATCACTTCCACCTTAAATTTGGAAATGCCCTTAAAGACCTCAACATATTTCCTCGTAGAATATGTAAATTTTTATAATGCTCCTACGGAGAAAATATTTTTCATTGGGTCTTATATTTTAACAAATTAATTCCTTCAAATAGATATAAATATTTTAAAGACTTACTTGAGACCACGTATCGGTTTGTTTGAAATTAAGCACAAGGCTATACAATAGGCCATCTGCACTCTGCCCACTACGGGTATCGAAACGCGGTTTCTTGCGGTGTGAATCCGTAAATATAACACTGTTCCACTGGGATCCCAACTGTTCGATATATAAAACTGTTTAGTATAAGAGTTATAACATAATTCATTCAGTAGTACTTAATAGTTCTTTGGTTTTCATAACAATACTGTGGGCCTGTTGGACTAGTAGTTTGAAAGTCTCGGGTTTGAATCCATGCCCTTTCAGCCGTGGGTGGTAATGCTAAATTAGAGACGGTTGAGCTCAAACAAACCAAACTCTAAGAACAGTTGGGAAATGTATGTTTATATATATATATATATATATATATATGTATATGTATAGGCGACAAAATGAGCGGAAGTAAGTTAAATAAAAAAAGTTAAGTAGTGACTGTTTGACTGTTAAGTAAGCCTTGGTAGATAGTGTTTTAACATAGATAAGGAGAATAATTTATCTCGTCAAATGATGTTTTAAAGCAATTGAACCCGTTTTTATAAACTTTGACGAAACATTTATTTAAAATGCTGTATACAACTGTGGTAACTCATGAGGTAACGTAAGTGAATTTATTGCAGATTGTATAGTATAAAGGTAATATAGAAAAATAATTCGTATTGTTAGCTGGATTGTAAAGTAGTTAAATCGCTTTTGTGGACTTTTGACAACAAAAGAGAATTATTTAGTTTCAAATACAATACGGCTGTGGTGTCCTGAGGTGGAAAAAAATTTGTACATACGTTTGACTTGTTTTGAATACATTTTAAAAGAAGTAGATCGTGTTCTGTCCGTTTATTATTTGAATTTATCGTCAAAAAGTTAAATAATACACCTACTGTAAAAGAATCCCAGCTCATACAGAAAACCTTGACACCACCACTTGGGTGAAACAAAAAATTTGTTTCAATAAAATTTATGCAGAAAATTCTGTAAGAGTGTGCCTATAAAACTAAACAGAATTTAGCCTGTAAACAATTTAATTCAGTATACACAACATAAGACATTAATATTAGGCCTACTTTTGTTCACAGTCTTTCAAGGTTTCAGAGAATGGTTGAATCCCCCTAGGTGGATGTGGCTTTGCTAAACAAACATACCAACTGCACTATGTCTATCACATCCGTTACGGCGATTTTCGCTAAACGCAGCGTTTACGATGATTGTCAGAACACCATTTATGTAAGCAACTTGTCACACCATATATAACAACTGGTGAGAGAAATTTGCTTTAAAAGAGAAGAAATTAAGAGCCACTAATCGTTAAAAATAAAAATTACATTTAAAAATTACACCATCAATAAATAACGTGTTGTTCTCTTGTAAAATGCAAATACAACATCCAAGGGAAAAAGTTAGTCTGTTTATGTGTCGATCTACAAATGTTTTGTTTTTCAAATCCTATTATAATTTCAAGATCAAAAGGCGTAAAATATGCAAGAGCATATTGAACAATATATATTATTACATCCGACGTCAAATATTGGAACTCACTTGTATCTGTAATTACATTATTTGAAAAAAAAAGGAAATCCGGATAAATAAGGATTTTTTTCGGTTTTTTTTACAAGTCTCATTGTGTACTATCGACGTAGCGTAGATATAAAGGTTAAATGTCTATTAAATGATTCGTTTAGCTTTTGTGTATTTTGTTTTCTATTGAGTTCACGAGTCTATTTACAAATTAAATGCTTTTAATACCTAAATTTGTTTTTGTTTTTTTTCGTGGAATATGTTGAATGGTTATTTTGACACTTTGCATATATTATCAGCTTTTTACCAGTACTTCTTATACACTGTTATACACAAAACCGGAAATCATTCAATTTCCGTTGGACCTAAAGGACAAATCACAAAACCGAAAACACGTCGATATCCCAAACCACGCACTCCAGAATCGAATTTATGACATCAACCATTCTAAGGTGAAGTTTCAAATAGGTGTGAGAAAGAACGACGTTGTTTCGTGTTTAACAACACAAAAACAAAATCTGAATCTAGGGAATTTTTCGAACATCAAAAATTTAAATCAGTAATAAAAGATGATCTTAATGGTATATTTTATCGCTTTGGCGCTCTCTGTTTTAGGAAAAAATGTAATTGCTAAGCCTCTGATAAGCTCTAACTCAGAACAGGTAAGTCCATTTAAATATTGTTTAATTATAATTAAAATACTTACAATATTATTTTTGTACGTGTAAATAATTAGAAATACTAGCAGAAAAACCGTTGTAAGGGCTGCTGTTTGTATTGGTGATTACTGATCGTAGTATTTATACTTCACGAAAGACATTTAGAAAAAAAGAACATTTTCTAAATAAGGATTATTCTGGAAAGCACTGCGTGGTAAGACTATTTGGGTTGCGCTGATATAAACTGTAATGTTTTTACACATTAAAGTGATACCTTTTGTTGAAAAATCGAGTTTTTTTTCAAAGAATTCTGTCTTTTAGGTACTGTATTTAAAGTTACACCAGTAAAGATACAATCAAATCGTCATGTATAGTTGTAGTGAAAATCGTGTTTTTGTTATTGCTAGAATACTTTTATTTAAAATTGTGCTATGTTGCACATATCGTGGTTATTTTTCTATTTGTCTGAATATTGAATACCCAAAGTGTGAAATCTGTTGTGGTGCCACATTGTATTTATTATTTCGGTCACATACATAGATATATAAATATATAACACTACATCTATTACAGTAAGATTTCAGGTTCGTTGTAGACAGAGACATTATTGTATTTAGTTCATGAGTTCCAAGAACTTATTAGTAAAAGCAAATACGAATTTGTTATAATATTTTAACTTTATCTGCCATGCCTAGTATTCACGATTCCTTTCATAGACTTTAAGGGTCCCTCAGTCCGATTGGGGTATAACAGACATAATAATTGTATAGATGCTACTAATATCATAAACTTTATGAACAACAACCGTTACGGTGTGAAGTAGATCAAATAAATTAATTGCAATTATTATATATTTTATTAAGTTATTTACAAATCAGTTTTATAGCATCAGGATTAATAACCCAGTATTTTCTACTTATTTTATTTTTAGCATCAATTATTTATCACCTTTATTATCGCCTCCAGTGGCTCAGCGGTATGTCTGCGGGCTTACAACGCTAAAAACCGGGTTTCGATATCCGTGATGGGTAGAGCACAAATAGCCCATTGTGTAGCTTTGTGCATAGTTCAAAACAAGACGTACGAAGCTAAAGTTTAAATGGCGCAGATAGCTCTCGAGTAGCTTTGCGCGAAATAAAAAAACCCAAAATAAATCACCGTTATTATATTTGAATTAACTTTACTACTATTTAGAAGAACTGGCAAACCAACAACCTAGTTTCCTTCTTCTAGGGTCCGACATGGCCAAGTGGATAAGGCACTCGACTTGTAACCTGAGGGTCATGGGTTCGATCCCCGTCACACCAAACATGCTCGCCCTTTCAGCCTTGGGGGCGTTGTAATGTATGGTCAATCCCACTATTCAGTGGTAAAGTGTAGCCCAAGAGTTGATGGTGGGTGGTGGTGACTAGTTGTCTTCCCTCTAGTCTAACACTGCAAAATTAGGGACGGCTAGCACAGATAGTTTTCATGTAGCTTTGCGCGAAATTCAAAATAAACGAAACCTTGTTCCAGGAGAGGGTCTGGTTTGTCACCATAATACAGGGTGGTCGCTAGAAAAGCGGAAAATTTGAGGGTCAGATGAGATCATGAATAAAATGCGTGCTTACTCATTTCTATTTTGATTTCTTTACATCATGAATAAAATGCATGATTTTAATATCATAAAATGCATTTTGAGCATCTATGAGTGTAATATAACATATGCCTTTAAAAACTTTGTAAAAGTTATTCTTTGTAAAAATAAATAGCTGTTTGACAAATTTTCCGCTTTTCTAGCGACCACCCTGTATAATAGTGTGCTGTAACTAAACTGGTTTTTTTTAGTGTAATATACATAAAAATGCTGTGAATAAGTCATTTTTATCAAATTGAAACATTTATATTTTCATTTAAAATGAAACTTATGAATAATTATTTAAGTTTAAAGAATAACTATATCTCTTACTTTCAGACACACAAGGACAGATATCGTTATGAAAGCGACTTGAACACTACAAAAGTCATGGTAGAGGTTGGCACAATACCAGCAGGAATCAAAACTGAGATAACAACATTTGAATCCATTCAAGACAAAAGAGACTTTAAAGTAGATACACCTTTGTCAACTGACTCAATAACACCAAACTCTTCTCAAGACAACGTTGATACTGCATTCAATGGGTTTCGAGTAAACTCAACATTACCAACTACAATCATAACTGGAAAAACAGCATCAGAGGACAATACATTGGAACAGGTCAACAAGAACACAGTGTCATCAGTTCAAACATTTGTTGACACGACGCCACTAAAAATCGACCTGAACACTACAGAGTTAGATAAAACCTTCCCTAATACAACACCAGTAAAAGATATAATGTCAACACAAGTAGATATGAACTCGACAGTGACTGAGATGACAGTAATAATAGCTGAACTGTTATCTCCAAAGGCCAATACATCAGCTTGGGTCAACGAAAATATAGCAAAGCCTGTTGAAACAAGCACTGATACAAAGCCACCAGAGAACGGCTTGAAAACGCTGCTAAGTTTGAATACAACAGCTTCATTTCAAAGCATTTTTGAAACGACATCATCGGAAGACACTACTTTAGCACAGGTAGTCATGGATGCAAGTTTAATTAAGAATAAAATGAACGTAACACTGGTTAATGTTACAATAGACACCTCACAAACTAAGCCTAATCTGGATGCAGCTGAAAGTATTGTTGTAACCGATACAATTTTGGCTGATAAAGAAATTATCATAAGGTCTTCAAGCACCATGGACGAAAGCTTACCTGAAATACAAACTACGACAACATCAACTGGTGTCATTAAAAATGCCTCAAATTTGACCTTTAGGAATATCAAGACAGATGAGAAAAGGAGTGACGCAGTGGCATCTTTAATAACAAGGATCAGTCGGAACAATAACAGTGACAACGAGAACATATCAGATATCGTTATAAACATGACAACAACTGCGGCTGAAGTCAGTACGGGCACAATAATGAACACTAGTCTGCTTGAAACCTCAAACAGTAATACTGAGACCGAAAGAACGACGACAAATAAACCAGATGAAAGCTGGATAAGTACTACATCAGCCACAGATGTTACACAGAGTGGATCAGTCGATTTCATTACTGATACAAAACCAACTGGAACTTCAGTGAGCACTACACCAACTGAAACCTCGGTAGGCACTAAATCAACAAACACCTCGTCAAGTGTAAGTGTTACAGACGCTTTTATTGACAAAACTAGAAGTAATTCTGAGAACATGAAAGATGGAAAAGAAAAGCAAATGCAATTAAATAGCGAAATGTCGTTCGAAACTGAAACGGGAAATGATACTCTGAAAACTCGCAGCATGTTTAGTGAAAGTACTTTCATGATAACTGACAGCGAAGTGACAGACGATCCTAAACGTACAACAACAGCTAAAAGATATCGGGATTTATCGATCAAAAAAAGTAAAATTAATAATTCACTTCTCCAATCCGTACAAAATACCAACGAAACAATTCACGAAACGAACCATTCTGATTCTTTCGGATATGGAAATAATCCAGGATTCTCAACCACTTTGCCATCTACCCTGACAAACGACATAACAGATAAGATATTCCAGTCTCTTATGGATCGAATCCAACATCACTGGGCTGAATTCATTAATAAAATGAAACAATCTGTAATTGAAGCTTGGCAAACTATTTCTAGCACTATGCTGAGCTCTTTAGAAACTCTTGAGGTATAGTCATGCTTTTTTTTAAGTACAGTAATTATGAATATTTATACGCCCTATAAATACATTTTATTTTGATTCCTCTAGTTGTCATCGCAAGGCGTAATAAAATATGTTATTCTCTTTGGTATATCAGTAATGATTTAATTGTGTATTTTAATAATCATGCGCCCGCTTATAATTCAGATACAGTTAACGTATATTACATTGAAAATATAATGACGCTATACTGTGCAAGTATTTTGCGAAAACCCGACAAGCTCTGAGCTTATGTTTGTTTTAACGTTTAAGTGGGACATTAGGTGTGAAACTGGAACTATGTCAAACAGGTACTCCTCACATTGGGGCTCTCCAAAACAGATTTTGATCAATATAAATCCCCAAATTTAACTCTGAACCATATCAGACTCTCAATTAAGAAATAACATTTTCACCTACTTTTTGTGTACGTTTATTTTGAACTGGAAGTCGTGTTGTTATGCTAGTTATCAGCAGATGGCGATTTGTTGATAAATGCTGTATCTATAATTGAATAAACTTGGAGAATTTTACCTGTAATGAGTTTTTATATAAAATACATTTTTGTTTGTTATTTTTAATAATAGCATATTACATTAATTACTACAATCGATATTTTGAGGCTGTAGCGCTTATTATAGAAACCGTTAAGCTGTTTTTAGACCACAAGGTGTTCTAGCTTGATTTACTAGTTAGCGTAATAAGACTTCGCATCCGAGGATTTCCGGTTCAATGCCGCTGCCGCAAAAACGCGCTCCGCCAATTGCAGTCATGAACACATTCTAACAGTTACAATAAAATCAGGTTTTTATCCCTAACCCACTGCGGGCGAAAGTATTTTTAAACCAAAAAGTTAATTATTTTAATAGTTGCTCTGATGCAGTTAAGTACATTTTACCTTCATTGTATTACTTGCATCTAAATATTATCCTCATTTAAAAAAAAAATACTTGCTCAGTGATCACTTATACATGCCCTCTGGTGGAACAACTGTAACTTTACGGATTATTCTTAACTATTATTTCGTTACTATCCAGATAAGTACAATCATTTTCATGAGAAGTCTTAATGGAGATGGATTAATAAAGAAGAAAAAAAACCTTCGGATTTACCTCGCTAAAATTAGAGGTTAGGTTCCCTTCGGTAAACACAACAAATAGGTTATTGAGACTTTTCTAAAAGGAAATTAACACATATTTTGCTGTAGTGAAATCTACAGTGTGAAATAAGTGAATCAAGTTTATCAAGTCTAAAACGATTTAGGCAGAAATATACAAATCCTTGTAGATCTGCTTCCAGTAGCTCAGCGGTATGTCTGCGGACTTACAATGCTAAAAACTGGGTTTTGATGCCCGTGGTGGGTAGAGCACAGATAGCCTATTGTGTAACTTTGTGCTTAATTTAAAAAGAAGAACAACAACCTTCTAGATCTAATTTAGTATTAAAACATTTATTCGTATTGGATCTTAATTTTAAATAATCATAACTTATTTTACATCTGTTACACATAAAGTTTGTACCACTAGTCTTGCTTTGTGATACCTTACGATCATATTTATGCTACGGATTTTATTCAAAGGGATAACATGTAAAGAGTCCGTTTTATGTTTCTAGCTGGATAGCATTTTCACAGAGTCCTGCTTTTAATATATTACATATTTGTGTACTTAATTTCAATTTCTATGGGAATGTTATTCCGCGCCTTAAAATTTTATATAAAAAGGGCTTAAAGTAAATAATGTTTATGGGCATTAATACTATATGAAACATACTGCCGAGCAAGATTCATAACATCAAATGTAAACGAGATTAGAAAGGTAATTATTAGAGTTGAAAAAAGAACATAAATTTACTTATTTGTTTTGGAGTTTCATGCAAACCTACGGAAGCATTGCTTGACCATAGCCATCCCTAGTTTTGTATTGGTAGACTAGAGGGTAAATAATTAGCCAACATCAAATATCCTTCGACAACTCATTCGATTGATCGAATAGTGGGATTTGACCGTTATCTTACAGTGCATCCAAAACCCTCAAAAATGAAGAGTGCGAGTTTGTGGAAACAAGTCGAGAATCATGAATCCTCGGATTCAGAGTCTAAACATTTGTCTACGCATGTCAGGATTGAAGTAAAAGATATATAAAAATTATACAATGGAAAGTAAGATTTCCTAAAATTCGTAAAATGAATGTTTCTTTATGACTAACAGTTTAATATATTAACACTTAACTATCGTATTTGTTATGACTTATAGTTTAATATACTGACACTTAACTATCGTGTTTGCTATGACTAACAGTTTAATATACTGACACTTAACTATCGTGTTTGTTAGTAAATCATCATCAGTAATGAAACCATATACATAGCCACAGTTTTGAGATAATGTCTCTTTATAGCAAAATAACTTTGCGAAAAACTATTACTTGTTGTTATTAGTTAGTACTCTAACGAAATTTTGTATAAACTCACACAAAGAAAATTTATAAATTAACTGCGCTGTCAAATAATTTCTATTGTTTCCGTAAATCTTGGCTTTTGTCAATTTAACGTGCTTTTCTCAAGACGTAACTAACGTTTCTGGTCCAAGAGGACAAACATGATTGATGTACTAAATCATGTTGTTTCTTGTATGTTCCCCTTCCTGTGTTACGTCCCACAATAGGAATCTTGCTTTAAATATAAAAGAAATATTACACATTTAGTATTAAACACATTTAATGAAGAGATCAACGTGAAAAACAAATAAACAAGTGAAATAGAAAAACGTTTTTATGAGTATATTTTAACAAATTAAGACATTTGTATTAAAACTGCCCAACATATGAAATAATACTAAACACATTTCGAGAAAAGTGAAGCGGTTGAGGCCATGAAAAACAAGTGAAATTGGTGTGTGCTACCAGTGGCTCTTCTGGTTACTTAATTGCTCACCTCATGGCGCCACTATTGCTCTTCACTAGCACTTCAAAAAAAAAGCTTTAAGTGATAATTTCTTGTACGCCATTTTCATTTATTTTTAATATTACAGATATACAACATTGTGGGTTATCAAGAAAAGGAAACAGCAGTAAAGAATTTGCGATAACAGAATTTTGAAAAAACAAAATAGTAGCAACAACGAGATAAAGATTTTGAAAGTATTTTCGATATCTGTAGTTACCCAATATATTTTATTAAATGAATTGAAGGCTCTTTAGTCTGTTGGTAATAAATGATGAAACAATATAATAATTTTTCTAGTCTTGGAATTTTAAATATCCGGAACAGATTTTACAACCTGAACTTTTAAAACTACACCAGACCCAGAATAGCCTTGTGGTTAAGGCACTCGACTTATAATCAAGGGATTGTGGATTCGAATCCCCGTCACACCAAACATGCCAGCCCTTTCATCCTTGGGGGCGTTATAATGTGATAGTCAATCCTACTATTCGTTGGTAAAACAGTAGCCCACGAGTTGGGGGGGGGTGATGACTAACTGCCTTTCCTCTAGTCTAACACTACTAAATTAGGGACGACTAGCGCAAATAGCCCTGGTATAACTTTGCGCGAAACTCAAAACAACCCTACATTTTTCACGCTGTTGATAAAATGCATGCAATATCGAATTTTGAAATCCTATTTCCAAGTTATGAATTTTTCAATTTTTACTTATGAAGTTTTTATATTGCCCACTAGGGTTAATGGGGTAAATATTTTCTGTAAAACAGTCTTGAACAGAATAAAACATTATTAGATGTAAAATTAGTTTCACCAACACTTTTTAATTTAATCGTATATATATATATATAAACTATCTCAAGGATGTATACACTCATGGGTTACTTCTTTTTTGTTATCGTACTGCGAGAAACTATGGCTGATTTTCACAGATGAGTATAGGAACATAAACTAGGTATTTTTCTGATAAGAAAAATGAACGAAACATAATATTCAGTCATCTTGTTCAAAAGCATAGGAAACAGATTGGTAGAAACTACAAGAACTACAATAACTGACTGTGCAAAGTAAAAACTTCAAGACAGTTCATTAGTTAGTAGGTCTGGCATGGCCAAGCGCGTAAGGCGTGCGACTCGTAATCCGAGGGTCGCGGGTTCGAATCCCCGTCGCGCCAAACATGCTCGCCCTTTCAGCCGTGGGTGCGTTATAATGTGACAGTCA
This sequence comes from Carcinoscorpius rotundicauda, assembly GCA_011833715.1. NCBI lineage: Eukaryota > Metazoa > Arthropoda > Merostomata > Xiphosura > Limulidae > Carcinoscorpius > Carcinoscorpius rotundicauda. Next base: position 110,990,125 of record CM022393.1, read on the forward strand.
ATCTCACTATTCGTTAGTAAAAGAGTAGCCCAAGAGTTGGCGGTGGGTGGTGGTGACTAGCTGCCTTCCCTCTAGTCTTACACTGCAAAATTAGGGACGCCTAGCACAGATAGCCCTCGAGTAGCTTTGTGCGAAATTCCAAAACAAACAAGCATTTTAGTCCCCCAGTGGCTCAGCGGTATGTCTGCGGACTTGCACGCTAAAATCCGGGTTTCGATACTCGTCGTGGGCAGAGCACAGATAGCCCATTGTGTAGCTTTGTGCTTAATTCAAAACAACAACAACATTAATTTACAATTTCTGATCAGTTTTTAATAAGTACACACTATCCCTTCTTGACCATGATATCACGTGACGAATGTAATTGTTTTAAACAAATTTTATAAACAGGTAAGTTGGATATTTGTTATACTTAGCTTACTAACCGTTCTAACTTGTTGTATAAACATATTTATTTAGAGGTTGTCACCTAGAGGTTTAGCGTTATGTCTGCGAACTAACAACACTAAAATCTAGGTTTCGACACTTGTGGTGAGCGGAACACAAATAGCCCATTGTGTAGCGATACCAGCCAAATTAAAAGGATGTAGTTTCACTTCCGTGACTATATATACGGTGCCTTACAAAAGTATACCTCACCTATTAATAAAGTTACGTTTTGATGAAGAAAAATGATGTTAACGATAAACTTGTTTTTATTCAGACTCTAAAGATCAAACGTAACTCTGTGATCTGTGAAGGATGTTGAATGTCTGCAAAACCTGCACAGAAAATATATCAATTGAAATTTGCTGATAGTATAAGTATCACTCCTTAAAGTCAGTAATTGGTGGAAGTACCTTTGGTAGCAATCACTGTTGTGGGTATTTTTGGATAGATCTCTACAAGCTTTGCACAATGGGATTGTGTAAGTTTTACCCATTCTTTCTAGCAAAATTACTTCAATTCTGACAAGTTAGTTGGAGATCGTTAATAGACTAAAATCTTCAAGTCTCGTCATAATTTTTCCTTTGGATTTAAATCAGAATTTTGACAGGGCCACTCCATGACATTCACTTTCTTCTTTTAAAACTTCGCCAGTGTGGCTGAAATGTAAATGTTTACCACAGTTTTAGTTTCTTGACTGACTCAAGCAGGATATTCCTCTAGGATTCACCTGTAATTTGCATCATCCATCTTCCCCAGAATCCTGACAAGCTTCCCAGTTCCTGCTAATGAGATGCATCCCCATCACATGACACTACTATCATCATTCTTGATAGCTGGGTGGAGTTAACTGGGTATGTTGCGCTTACATCAGACGTAATGTTTTGAATTTAGGCAAAATACTCAATTTTTGTCTCGTCTAACCACAAACTTTTCTGCCACACGACTGCAGTATTTTTACATGCTTTTTTTTGCAAACTCTATTAGCGATTTAAGATTTTTTGGACAGTTTTGGCTTCCTTCTTGCCACTCACTCATACAGGCCAGCTTTACGTAGATAACGGGATGTTGTCGATGTATGAACATTGCCTCCCACCAGAGACATGGAAGTTGTAAATCTTTCAAAACCATCATTGGTTTAATAGTGACATCACTATCCAGCTTCCTGTTTGTCCAACTGTTTAGTTTGAAAGATCAAAGTGATCTAGTTAGTGACGTGATGGTATGAAGCACATTATATTTCTTAATGATGGACTTCACTGTGATCAAAAGAATAACCACCAACTTTGAATTTTGTGTAACCTTCTTCTGATCTGTACTTCACTACCACTTTATCTCTGACTTCTTTGGAAAGCTCTCGGTCTTATAGTTGGTTTGTCATACCACGGTGTAAGTTGAACAGATGTATTGACTTTGAAGTCAAGGTGAACCATTTTGATTACACAGAGACCATTACACTAATTCTGTGACCTTTCAATCTAATCTTCTGCACTTAAACTGAAATAAAATCACCACAGAAAAGGAGCCAAGTTCTTCAAGTATAGAGAATGTTCTCATTTTCTTTGAAAATCTAATTTATTTATGTAATATATAATTTATTTATAAAATATCAATGTTGTTTTTAGTTTGGAGTAGGTTGTTTAGATTTTATATATAAAGTCCCATTTGAAAGTTTTATGACTGCAAGCATAGATGGCAACAAAATGTGGAACATCTGCAGGAGCGAATACTTTTGTGGGGCACTATAAATATATATATATATATAGGACTCAAAATTTTAGCCAAATTTATTTTATTACCATGGTTCTTCTAAATGTTGACATGCCACCATTTTTATGTTTCTGGATATGTCTTAACACTTTTGCATTGCATTGAAAGTAACAGCTCCAAATTCGTTTAAATTTAAGAAAAACAATTACCGGAAAATAGTAAAATCATTGTTGTTTCTCTTCTCTTCATTATTGAAGAAGTAACACATGTAGCAAGAAGAGGAGAACTGACATGAAATTGTATTCCATTGGTGAATATTAACCTGAACTGAAGCTTACGAACTGTGTCGTATGTATACTGATATCTTTGGATCATTTTAGTGACAATCTGCTTTCTACAACAATGGGATAAAACCCATGACAAAAAGATCAACAGCACGGAAAAAAAAAAGTGAGTGAAGGAGAAGTGTAATGATCTTATATGTTGTAGACTGTTAATAACCTTCCTCTGATAGCTGGGTGGAAACTTATTTTTAAAATATTTTAAAATAAAAAAGAAAAACAAGAAAAGAGCCTAGTTATATCAGATGAGAATTCCTATAAAAATGTGATGCAAAATTAAGAGGAACATCAACAACAGAATTACAAAAATACGTCTAAAGATTCCCTACTGTTTTCTTGTTTACCTACCCGTTTTTACAATATATCTTTTCACTTAGATTTATTTAATCTAATCTGTTTTTGCCCCATCTACTTATATTCGATATTTTTTATTCTCATTTAACTGTTTTGGGATATGAAGTAAAATGATTTAATTAAATAAATACCTTTAATGTTTGTTTGTTTAGATTTATGCACAAACTTTCACAACGAGCTATTTGTGTTCTGCCCAGCACTGGTATCGAAACTCGGATTCTAGAGGGTTGAGCCCACAGATATACAGCTGTGACACTAAGGAGCACCTTTAATAGATAAGAATTCTTGAAAAACTACACAAGGGCTAGCCTTTATAATTTTGAATTTATAAATCAAAGGAAAAGCAGCTAGTCTACAGCACTTACCATCAAGTCATGGGCTGCACAATCTGAACAATCGATTTAATTTTCACTTTTGTAGCGCACCTCTAATCCCAAAGTGTGGAACGAATTTTCTGTAAAAACGGAACACAGACCATGGAACCTCAGATTCACAGTTTGAATCGTTAACTGTGAGGCCACATTTCATCTAAAGCACCAGGAAAGAGGAGCAGAAAAGATTCCTACATTTCATTCACGTAACTATTCAACAGACAGAAACTATTCTATGAGTTCCTTTCTTTTACGGGCATTATATACTAAGAAAAAGAAATTTAGTTGTCGATTTTGTTTCTAGGAAAGTAGAGAAAATACATGAATTTTTCGACTGAAAAATATACAGAATATGCTGGTCAATCCTGTTGTTTGGTAAATATGGGAAATAGATTATTTAACTGAATATAAAAATAGCAGATACATGGCTAGTTCAGGCCATTGAACGGTTAGTCCAACCCATTGATAAATAGCAATGTTATGGCGTGTTATCGTTGTTTTTAGCAAAATTGTAGGCAGTAGCAACATTTACTTTTGAAAAACGAAACAAACAACACCTGAATATGTGCTTAGTATTTACACATTTAATGTGGATAATGTTGCTGAACTTTTGGTATCTCCTGCTGCGAACTCATAAGTCGTTTATATTTTCACACCCAGTGTAATTGATCTTTATTTTAGAGTGAAAGCATTCATGGTTTGGTTGTACTTTGAGAATCGAACAAAGAGTCTTATTTCTTGGTTTTCAACCTACTGAAGTTACATCTAATGCGCTCCTCAGTGGCTCACCGATACGCCTGTGGACTTACAACGCTAAAAACCGGGTTTCGATACCCGTAGTGGGCAGAGCACAGATAGCCCATTATGTAGCTTTGTACCAGATTCAAAACAACAATAACATAATCTAAAGATCACGGTAATTATTGAACGACTTCACACTAACATTCTATCAAAGGCTTTCCCAGTAAATAATTAAACAGCTTAAGTGTTAACCACGACTGTTTTATATAACTAAACATGCATTGTTTATTGAGCAGAAACAAATATAAATATATCCCACTGAACAAAAATTTTTCAGCATGTTCTAAATTCAAAGCTAGCACGCTTACACCACGATTTTCCCTATCATTCTCACTTATCGATTTGCAAAAGTCGTGAACATTGCTTGTGTACAAGCCACTTTCGAAATCCTTATCTTCGGACTTTTTAAAGTTCGGTTTGTGTGTACGAGTGTATCAACTGATCAGTAATGTACATTCTGTTGAAAAACTTCCTTTTATTACTCGTAGACTTTACTTGGATGCCATATCATAAAATAAAAATGTCAACTAACATTAAAAGAAAGTTACACCTGCAATATGTAACGTTCGAAACTCACAACATATTATTTGGTTTTCTTTATTTGGCAAAAATATAACGTCAGTCTTTATGAAAGATATTCTTAAACAAATTGCAAATACATATATATAAAACCGTTTTCTTCTCTTGTACTAACTCAGTACAAACGTACCATACTTAAAATTTCGTAATTTTAGAAGCTTGCCACTTAGTAACACGGAATAAACATGTAGCACTACTTTTAACTACTGGTTTTCTCTTATGCGTTAGTCTATATGTGTTGTAAACTATAAAGAGCTATTCTTTCTTGAATACAATAATACAGAATTAAAAATGCTTGTTATTCAAACATACACAATTTAAAATGAAGTATATTTAGTTCTTGATTGTAATGTTAGTATACATGAGTCATAAATTAAAAACTCACTTAAATCACGACAGGTTTAACACTATTCCTGAGATTGATCGTCCTGCTTCCATTGTATGGTGAATAAGTTCATTTGTAACACTTCTCTAGCTTTTGTAGAAACACTCTTTTGTGTAGCTAATCTTATTGTTAGTACAAATACAGTTACACACTGTCATGGATAAAGTGTTTTATACACAGGTATATGTATGCATTGTCGTGGTTAAAGTGCTTTTATAATTCACAGAAACTATACTGACAGTGCACTTCAGAATGGCTTAAGCAAGACACTTTCAATGTAGTTGTGGCCTTGGAACAATGAGTATACTTTATAAAAATTGAGAGCGACAACATACAGTGGAAAGCAGGAATTTTTAACACCGTCATAATTTTAAAAACCCATGAGTGAAAACAAAGAAAAACATTTGATATTATGTCAACCAGATTAGTACTTATAATATCAAGTATTATCAGTCAAACTGGGATACCATACACATCGTAGTAGTCTAGGCACTTCATATACAATTTTCATGAGCACCAACTTTCAGGGTGTGAAACAGGTTAAGCTCGTGAATTGTAATTATTATTAATTTTATTTAGGTACTTTGCAAACTAAATTTTTAGGGCAAGAATAAACAGCACAATACTATTTATTTTATTATTTATTTTTACTTTAACTCTGATTAGTAACTTATTATTTTTGTTGTTATTATTTTATCTAATTTAGCTTTGACACTCTTCACAAAAACTGTTGAACCTAAATAGTGTAAGTTAATATGAAAGTTTTCTGAGAAATAATTCTAGAAACTTTATCAGCAAAGTGCGGCAATCACTGGCAAAAGCTGTCCAATTTTTGAATTAAAATTTAAAGTAAGGGAAAAAACGGTTTCTCGTTTTGTACACTTAACAGGACAAGTTTTAAGGCTTTTATGCCAAATCATGAGTATATTTGTTGTTCTGAATAGAAGAGGTTTCAAGGAGCACAGATCACATGAGAAAACATTCTGATATAGCCTGGGGTAATAAAGACGGACCATTTATTTATATCATGAAGCATTTGAAAGTAGTAAATTTGTATCCCTGTTCCTATAGCAATTGCATAAAGATCAGTCCAGACAACAGCGTTAAATTTTATTAGGGTACATTAAGGAACAATTTGACATAAGCTTTAACACTGATAACGTAAGATTATCGTTAAATCTCCAAAATCTTGAATATATCACTAGTTTCTCTGCAGTTTCAGGGTCACCAAGCGCGAATCTTCAAGGATCAGGGTAATCAGGTAAGAGAAATTTTTAAAAGGTCAGGCTTAAATCAGTTTCGAATTATACGAGGCCCCAAACAACTGCTTATCCCGTTTATACTAATATAATCGCCATTACAATATGATTGTCTTCCATTTAATTCGTATTAATTAAATAATGATATTGAATACCTTAAACTTTCTTATAATATTTGTTATTTCCAGATAGTTTTTACTGATTTGACACTTAACTTCTTATAGCTTCCAGTTACAACACCGAAGCCCACTAGTCTTATTAGAAGTATTTAGTATTCAGGTTTTTTCGACCTGAGAGGGTCAGTTTCCATAGGACCTCTTCCGTCCCTTTGATAGATGTTTGCATTTCCGGTGAATATACATTTTAATATTATATATTACACAAGGGTCAGAGTATCCAGCACTTACTTTGAATCTTTTCAGGGCAATGTCACTGTAGGTACTTCATTGATATTCTATGTTACATACATTAAATCTAATGTTTTTATCACGTGACATTGGTTTCCTCATTGAGAGCATTTAGAAATGATACCCTTAGAATATCAGCGTATAAATATAAAACTAATATTGGTTTATTTGTCTTGAGTTAGGTTGCCTTATTAAATTATTACTTCTCTTATAAATGTTAAGAGGTAAGAGGAACTTTGGGTTACGCAGTAGCGAGCTAACTGATACAGTATGTCATTTCAGTGCAAATTCTGGGCGAAATAATTTAGCGATTTTGGAAGTAGTTTATAAGAGAATGTTTGTATATTTATTTATTTGTGCAGAAATTTTAATGAGGTGGATCTGGATACTTTGTTTGCTGCAGTCTGTAACAAGTTTTGTATACTTTGTAAATTGTTTATGTGTTGATGCTGTATTAATCTACACCGGTTATGCATATTCTGTTACTGGACGTATGTATGTTTTGTAAATTCTAATAGTGTTCTCACCTGAGGTTGCGTTGTGTTAGAGTCCTGTTGCCAGATGTTTGGTTTGTTATGATACTATTAATATGTTTTAGTCACGTTAAATTAAAGTTATATGTTAGTCCCAGGAATTTGGCTGAGATTGTAGTATCGAGAAGTGTTCCATTCATCCATTATTTGGGTGAAACTTTGTGTGTGTGTATTTAACTTTGTAAAAATAAGCAGTTGATTTCTTAAGACATTCGTTTTGATCCGATATTTTAGCAATATTCTACAATTTCGTTTAACTGTGGTTGAAGAATAGTTGCTGCTTTTGAATAAGTGAGTGCATTTTCACAAATGGCAGGATAATTAGCAAACTGTAAGAATAACCCTAATCTTGCTAACATACATAATAAATATGATAAGAAATAATTTCCCTCCTTTGTCGGATTTCTGCCTTTGGAGTAAATGACTCCGAGAAAGTTTTTTCAACATTTACTTTATGTCTTCTTTTCTTTTTTGCGGAAAACTTGATTATAATACCACGCAAAAATTTCATTTCTGATATACAGAACCACAGTTTGTTATGTCACAGACTGTCGAAAGCCTTCTCTATATCGAGGAAGAGTGTAACAGCGCATTCTTTCTTATTAAAAACTGTCTATCATTGTTTGGGTTCAGTCTCACCAAGTTGTCTGATCTTTTTTTCGAATTTTCTAAAACTATTTTGTGTTTGGCGTAATTTTGAAGTTCTCTCCAAGAACTTGGAGAGTCGATTACTGATTATTAGTGATGTCGAGAAACCCACTTGTTGAGAATTTTATATTCGCTGGTAAAAGAGTAGCCCAAGAGTTGGAGGTGGGTGGTGATGACTACCTGCCTTCCCTCTAGTCTTACACTGCTAGATTAGGGACGGCTAGCACAGGTAACCCTCGAGTAGCTTTGTGCGAAATTTCAAAACAAAGAAATAAATAAATTGTGATGTTTAAAAATTTTACTAAATGTCTGTCGTTACTGTTAGTTTTCATGCATTGAAAAATCGATGTTTTCTATTAATTTAAAGCTCTGCTATAACGGTGTTCAAATCATACAAGTAGATAAAGGTTTACATCTACAGTTTTCGATGGTGAACACTAAATCCCTGCTATCCTCACATACGCTGCATTATCTATGTAAATTTCAGCAGTTATACATTGATCTGAGGTGTTTATTTCCACTTGTTTAACCAACAGACTTGATTTGTTTAACAGTAATATACCTATATTTTGGTCATTCTTGTCTAATCGATCTTTTTTTGTTTTTCAAACAATTAATTTAAATCTATTGGTTTTATACAAGCGCGATTCTTTTATAACTAAAATATCATGTTTTGCCTGTTTGGTGATGAATTAAAACTCATTTCTTGGAAGCAAGTGGATCTTGGATGCTGATACGTTGTGCAATACATTTATTTTAGAAATAGTCCTGTAAATAATGCTATGGCTTCTGGTAGGTATGTTTTGATGAGTTGTGATTTCTATTATAATGTCCATCCAGCGTTTTGGTTGTGTTGGTATATAGTCAGTGAGTATATTTTAACAATGCTTGCGAGAAGGTGTGCTATTTTTAATTTCTGGTCACCTTACAATACATACTTTAGTTTTGTGGTACTTCTGGTCACTTTGATTTATATATATTTTAATTTTCTGATGCTTCTGTTCACTTTGCTGTGCAGGGATGACTTTATTAATTTATAATTTATTTACAAGACTTGATCATTATATCTAGCTTACTTTTAAATATAAACTCTTAACAATTGGTTATCCCATATATAATAAGCTAAATCAGTGTTATATCATCAGTATAATCTGTTGAATCATTGACAAGTAATTGAACCATCCACTATTAATAAGTATACGTATGAACAAGAAAAGGCCCCCCAGTGGCTCAGCGGTATGTCTGCAAACTTACCCGCTAAAATCCGGGTTTCGATACCCGTGGTGGGCAGAGCACAGATAGCCCATTGTGTAGCTTTGTGCTTAATTCAAAACAACAAGAAAAGTGAACAATCTTTCTTTTAGTTATTTATTACTATGCATATATTAAGACTATGACGATACACGCATATTTACAGAAACATAATCAGAAAGACCACAAAAACCTCTTTATTCAAAGATATCTAGAACACTATTCTTTTCCCATAAAAGTATTTTTAGATACAATATCGATAAATGTGTAAAATGTAAAGACACAGTATGATGTTCTACATTTACTGAATACAAGTAATTTTACTTCTCATCTAAAGTCCGAACAGTTCCTTAAGATTATTGCTTTTCTTCACTTGATGAATTTAAAAAGAAAGACAAGTTACCTATTGTAGATGAAATCTGAGTTAACGTTTCCACCTGTGTTTTGTTTTCTCAAGCTATAATATTGGCAGGAATCTTATTTAAAAAAAAAAACCACAACAAAAACGATAGTTTCTTAAGCTACCAGTATCATGGTAGATTTAATAAAGTATATTATGTTGTAATTTTGATTTATATATTAGTTTTATCTTTCCATAATTTCGATTTGTGTTAGAACTGCTGTGCTCACCAATGAGCTTTCGTAAAGATGAAACCGAGGCTTGCCACGTCTATGGTAGACACCAGTGTAAGCAATTTCTATGTTCACACATAATTGTTGAGATTAACCTTTTTAACTGGCATTGTTAGGTAGAAGTGAACATCCGAGGAGGGCTAAGCCTTTTGGGTTGAGTTTGCAAAACAAAGAGCGTTTATAGATTTATCTCCGGGCCCGGCATGGTCAAGCGTGTTAAGGAGTGCGAATCGTAATCTGAGAGTCGCAAGTTCGCATCCCCGTCGCGCTAAACTTGCTCGCCCTTTCAGCCGTGGGGGCGTTATAATGTTACAGTCAATAATACTATTCGTTGGTAAAAGAGTAGCCCAGGAGTTGACGATGGGTGGTGATGACCAGTTGCCCTCCCTCTAGTCTTACACTGCTAAATTAGGGACGACTAGCACAGATAGCCCTCGAGTAGCTATGTGAGAAATTAAAACAAACAAACAAACAAACAAATTTATTTCCGAGTTGACCAAGTTCGAGAACAAAAAGTTCTCGTGCTAGTCATTTAATATTTAGTCCAGTAGCGCAACAGAGTGATTGATCGTGCAGTTAAAAAACACACAATTACGTTCATCTACGATAAGCTTAATTTTCCCTATTTATGATTAATTTTCTGTAAATTCAATATGGTGTTGTTATTTCTTTCGTGTTACTAATTTTTTTAGTTGTTTTAATCTTAATTACATTTTAATAGTATCTTCAGTAGGAAACTCTCCTGTTAATATTGGAGATTTACTTAACTGTTCACTCCATTCTTATTCAGAATACCAGATATCACACTTCCAGGTCAGAATACCACAAGTCCTTCAGTGGCACAACGATATGTCAATACATTTACAGAGTAGTGAGCAGATCACAGCTAGTCTATTGTGTAACTTTGTGTACAACCACAAACAAACAAGAATACCGCATTACCAAGGTAGAATTCATTTCTCAGAAGACTCCGCTTCCAATTTTATATACGGTACTATTTGGATATTTTAGAAGCTTTAAGCATGAAACGGAGATTGCTTGAAAGTGAAAAATTATAGTTTAGTTGTAGTTTTAACTACGTGTTTCTACTATCCAATTACAATAGATAAGCTATTAAGCTTCCTATATCAGTTACCATGGTAAATTAACAATACAAAACGGAGTACAGGATTACATAATGTTTTGCGATGGCTCCCCTACTGAGATTTTACACATCAGAAGACGACCTCCTGGGGGTAGAATAAAAGTAAAATATGGGCGAGGTGACAGTATCCTTGTAAAAATGGGTGGTTCAACAAGTGAGTGGATCATGGGAAGATGGTTTTAGTATTATATACGTTTTTGTGTAAACAACAAATGGGCTTTTTAAGCGTTTTTTTGCCCTTCAAAATGGTAGACCCCGATAACAAAAATTGACACATGGCGTCTAATGTTTGTTGTTATCGTTTGCTTCTTTTAGTTCCGTGCGGTAATGTATCATGACGGTAAACTACTGACTATTACTCGAGTAATTGCACCTGCTTGACGTGCTTTAAAACATTCTGCCCTCCAGACTGATTGAGGATCACTTTAAGGTTATTTCTATACAATTTGCAAACAAACATTGTGTTTAAAATAAACAATCACCAGAAATCGTTTCCTGAACGACTTTTGTAAACAAAATGTGCACAGATGTGAGAGGGTGAACAACCAAGTTATACATAATAAATTAACAAACTTCCATGCAGTACCTCAGTTATAGCGAATTACGGAACTGAAGATTTTTGATTGCTCCCAAATACCTCCCCATCTCTTCTTACAGTTACTTACAAATTATGGAAAGAAAATTTCTAGAAAACGTTATCATACATCGTTATCCGTAAGGAAATTTGTCACGTGATTAAATATGATTAGTACTACTGTAAGATACGAATGATGAAGAGGGAAATACACAATACACTGTGCCCCCCAGTGGCTCAGCGGTATGTCTGCGGACTTACAGACTAAAATCCGGGTTTCGATATCCGTGGTGGGCAGAGCACAGATAGCCCATTGTGTAGCTTTGTGCTTTATTCAAAACAACAACAACACAATACACTGCATGAAAAAAACAATTTATGACATACACGTAATAACGATTTATAGAAATGCGAGAGTAGTATGTTGTGTTCTGTTTGTTTCTAGTTAAGCACAAAGCTACACAATGTGCTGTCTGTGGTCCACCCACAACTGGTATTAAAGTCCGATTTTGGGCGTTGTAAGTCTACAGACATGCAGCGGTGCTACTGTCTTCTGTGTAGTAACTTATAAAAGTAGTTAGATGTATTTCTTGTTAAAAAGTTCGTTCTTCTTTTAGACTATCGTAGTTTAGACATTACATATTACCCTAACAACGAGTAGTGGAAAGTGAGAAGAGTTTGAGTCATAAACAACCTCAAGATTGATAATAAATTAATGTGAAATTTTTGTGTGCTAATTCAGCAGTATTATTATTTAAAGCTTTATCGCATATTATTAGAACAATTTCCAAGGATGTGAAAGCTTACTTTGAACTTGTGTATGCTAGCGCCCCTAGGTGGTTCACGGGTGAATCTGGAAGCTTATAATGGGTAGAGTAGTGGACAGAGTAACTTTATATTTATTTTGTTCAACATGTAAAGAACAATTAATTGGATCAAAATCTTTGTTCAGAAGTATGCTACTACCTTTTCAGTTTAACAACATGTCAGACATAAATCATTTAGCTTTAACGTAACTATAAATCTTTATTTTACGAGTACTGTCATATGACATAAATAGATAGCATTTATCATTCGTTAGTGCCTTTTTGTTTCTTTTTAAGCCCAAAGCTAGAGGAGATTTCTATGCCTCCATTCCACCTGAGGGTGGGATGGAAGCAGCGATGTTAACCCAGTTTCTACTTTATATGCACACAAGCAAAAGAACCCGTCCCCAGTGACGGGAAAGTTTTAGTTAATTTATCAACTTAAATAATTTCATGGACTTTAAAAGGGTTAATTGTGGTACACTCTTGGTTTCACACAGAGCCAAGGCTCTGAGTTACTTATACCGCCCACCGCAAAAAGTAATTGTTGAGCATTTCAATCATAATAAGAACCGCTCCACAATAACATGCAGCAAATCTACATTTCTATTATTTTTGCCGCATATTAATGATAATATGATTAATTCCTAATAATTTATTGTAGAATATTCTGACTGTGTAATAACGTTTATCACCAACATTATTAATGCTTGATCTCCCGCCATTTCAAAAGTTGGTGTTCAGCTACGCATGCGTGTGCAGCTTTTGAAACGAGAGACAGACGAACGCTCCGAGAGACGCCATGGTTCGCAGTATGTATATATAACATGTTCTATTTTGTCCACAACGTTTATCGTCATAACTCTGTTTGCATTTGTTTCAAGTCGTGATTTTATCATGTCATTAAAGGTATGACAAGACTCACGACCAGAGTATCTCAAGACGAATATTACAGTGTTATATAAAAACATCGCTTCATATAATAATAATAAACGCAATAAGTTTCATGTATTTTAGGTTTTAGGATGTCAGATAGTTCCAGATTTCATTTATAAATATTGATAATTGAAGCTGAATTTGCAAAATGCAAAGAGACAGTTGCATTTTTTTTTGTCTGTGTTATCTTATAGCAAAGCCACATCAGGCTATCTGCTGAATGTGCCTTTTTTCCATAACAGTATGGAAAACTATAAAATATAACTTCATTAATTTAAAAAATACTTTTTTAGATTTTTTTCTTCCGTTATGGCCTCAAGATCCGGCCTCCAGTGGTTAAGTAACAATTTTGAAGACTATGAACACTAAAAGCTAGGTTTCAATAGTTTGCCCTCCCTAATTTAACAGTGTAAGTCAGTTAGTCATCATTATCTACCGCCAACTAATATTTTAATATTTGAGCTAATATTTTAACAACAAATAGTGGAATTGACCGTCACATGGGCCACACATGGCCAGGTGAATTAAGGCGTGCGCCTCGTAATCCGAGGGTCACGGGTTCGCATCCCCGTCGCGCCAAACATGCTCGCCCTTTCAGCCGTGGGGGTGTTATAATGTTACGGTTAATCCCACTATTCGTTGGTAAAAGAATAGCCTTAGAGTTGGTGGTGTGTGGTAATGACTAGCTGCCTTCCCTCTAGTCTTACACTGCTAAATTAGGGATGGCTAGGGCGGATAGTCCTCGTGTAGCTTTGCATGGAAATAAAAAAAACAAACAAACAAACCGTTACAAAATAATGCCCCTATGATTGATAAGACGAGCATGTTTGGTGTGATAGAGATTCAAACCCGTAATTCTCAGATTATGAATTGAATGTCTTAACCACCTGGCCGTGCCAGGCAATAGAAAGAAAGAGAGAGAAAGGGTTAAATTAAAGTGATTGAACATTAAAAAAGTAAAATAATGAAAATTACAAGACATTATTTGAAGCGAGTTTATTATGCAAGGGAAACTTACATTGGGCACACATAACTCAACAATGAGACTTAATAAACTGCTAAAATCGTTTATTATACAGTAAACTTAGATTTAACATGTAAAAAAAAATTCAGTCGTATGCTTGAATCGAAATCGTCAACTTTGTTTGACAAATATTAAATACATTTTCGAAAAATCCCATTAGGTGACTGTTGAGTAACAACTAAAATCCACTAATGATGGAACAAGGTATGCATGATTTAATGACCATTAAAAGCTTCTTTACTCCAGGTTTGTTTTTCCCATTGAGTAAAAAGCTACAAAATTATTCACATGTACTCTGCTCATTGTAGGAATCGAAATCCGATTTTTAGAGTCATAACCTTCACTAAAAGTTGATAAAGTTTTCGTTAACAATATGTATATCGCTGATTTCATGAATATACTTACAAATCTTTTTCTCCTTTTCTCTTATTTTAAGAGCCAAAACAGTTTTCTATGGTGATCTACGGTTCAACTTTGTTAGGCCACTCACTGATATGTGATTATCATCGTATTCTTCTCGGACACTAAAGCAAGGTTCATGAATTACTTCCTCAGCTAGTAAATGATTGATGACACAGAACCCTCAGACCTTACTGTCACATTTTAAAGTCGGTACTTTGTGTCGCTGTTGGGGATTATTAGTAACTGATGGTGTTTTCAAGCTAAACTTCTTTTGATTCCAAAAACTATTAAACATCTCGTGATTTGTTACGTTTTCAAGTAACCTAAAATTGTTTATTCATTCGAATTCTTACAATGTAAACGTTTCACTTTTGTTATTATTGATCAAAATTAAACGTCTTTTGTTGTTGAAACATTTTTAATATTATTTTATGTTTAATTTCTGAAATTCCCTTAAGCAATAAATGTCTTTGCTTTCATACATTCTACTAGAATTAACACACTATATTGTAAATATTCTGTAAAGAATAACTGTGGCTAATGGCTAAGTGTATCGTCTGTACCGAGAAATGGCTAAGTTGTTTTTTTTTTTTTTAGGAAAACATAACTATGATAACAAGTTATTATCAGAAAGCCTTTCATACGCGAATAGGTTTTTTTACATACAAACAACATACCTATTTGAAAGTAAAGTTACTATGCTACAAAAACAAATAAAATTAAAAGAAAAAACAGTTATAATATTAAGTTAGGAAGTGATTCAACAAATTCTACACGGTATTCAGTTGATCAGCCAGACTTATTACAATTCACATTTAATAAAAAGTAAACTGTACCAGTGAATTAGTTTACGTAATGTTTCAATAGATTTCTTAAAGTGCAAAAGTTGATAATTTGTCGATAAGATAGACTTAAAAGTCAGTATTTAATGTATAATCTTCGCCAAGAAAATCTTTGCACAGTTTCAGTATTTGTAATTTGACAAATATAATGAAACTAAGTGTTTAAACAGTTTTTTAAAACACTAATTGACTGGTTAATCAACAGAGTTCGTGAAGTGTAATCACCTGTATGCATGAGTTTGCATCTTCACCGTCAAATTCCCTGAAGTTTAGGATCCAGCCATGGAGTGATAACAACATAAAATATTCAGTTTCTTCCATGCAAAGTAGTAAAACAACAAGAAATTGCGTAAAAAAAAACAATAACAGAGATTATAAGATATTCGGCCATTTCAAAACACGGCTGAAATCCATGTTACGTCATTTACAATAAAAAAAGCATTAAAACACAGTAATAAGCTGGAATGTTCTAGTACTTAAGAAATGAATATAAAGAAATGACATGATAAATATGATACATGAGATAATAAAAACAAAAACACGGTGTCTACCGACAAAAGAAAGTTTCTAACATTAACTCTAGTTCACTCTGCTAATCTCCTTGAGTCGTTCTAAACTCGTTTTTTTACATCTTAAAGAGACCATTGTGATAAAAGAGCAGTAAGATGAGAGTTAAATCGCTAACCATTAAAATAGTAATCTCGACCAACGCCTGCCAATGATATCGTGACAAGCCGTTCTGATAGCCTAAACCAGAACTGAAGTGTTGTTCGTTCTCACAATAATTTGGTAGTATCTCTCTAAAAAACCCATCGTTCTACGCACCACAGTTAACAAATCAAGATAATTACAACCAGAAGTACAAGATCGACACCGTAATGACTAGGTTTTTGCAAGAAATTAGACAATCGATCAGAAAAATCAAGAAATTTCTAGGTACCACGTGTCCGCTAAGAATCATAAACTGCTGTAAAACAACTAATAAAAGTACTAGTAAAAACATTAACAGTTGCTAAGGGTTCTGTAAAATATAACACCTTTCTGTAAAAAACTAGGTAGAAAATAATGTATCAGGGTAAGTCATCTCTGAGCGGTCTTTTTTTTTTTTAAAGTTATATGGAATAAACGTTTGAATCAATCAAAAGTGCCAGTTAAATGTCTAATAACAGTTCTTCCATTTCAGGCAACTTTACTTGGAAAACTCATTAAATACACAGATTTCAAATCATTCTGAAGCAAACGTTGATTGCTGTTATTTAAAAAACGTCAAAGAATCTGTTGAAGAGAGCACATTTACTGTAAACTTAGGATTAGGAAAAAATGTTGTCATTAAGTTGTTTCCCAATGGTTCAGCGATAAGTCTGAAGACGTATAACGCTGAAAACCTGATTGTAATACCCTCGGTAGGCATAAGGTAGATAGCCTGTTGTGTAAGTTTGTGTTTTCCGCTCAGTCCTCAACACGCGTTTGTAATTTTACACTAACATGTATACACTTTTATAACCGAACTTTGAAGTGTTGTGTGTGTATTCATACATAAATTAGTTTGTTCAATGCATACTTACGATCAATTAAAGAAACACAATATGATACTCTATATTTATATGTTTATTTCAAAGAGTTCATAAAGAAACATCGTTATTGGTATAATTTTCGCGACTGTATAGCTTATTTGCAGCAGGTGGAAACCACGCTGTAGTTTGTTATCGGTCTCCGACATGTATAATGTACTATTTTTTCAAACGAGATGTGGGAACGAGAATAGCTCGAGGCTACGGGGAGCTGCGGGACGTCCAAGAAGGCCCGAACTCTGAAATCACTTTAGATGCAATTAGAGATCCTTGACAAAAAAGAAAAAGAAAATCTTCTTTTATTCACGAGACAGAATATAGAGCAACACCTGTAAAAACTGGACAGTAGATAACAATCTCTTTAGTATAGCAATCTTTTTTTGATGATGATTTGCTATTTGTGGTAGCTGTATGATTGTTCATAGCTCGTGACATGAGTGACCGTACTTGACGTTCCCAAATGATAGTGACCCGTCTACTGCCAATACACGTTTTTCGAACCTATGATCTAAAATTATGATAACAACTTCAAGCGTTGTCTTTCAACAACCAAAAGAAAAAAAAAGAGAAATAAAAAGCTAAACCTTTTAACTTCGTAGACTATAGTAGCTAAAGTCAAAGTCTTATACAGAATATCCTTGTAATTCAAAACAAGTTAAGAGATTGTAGTTCCATTCTATTTGAATGTTACGAAGCATATTTGTGTCATCGTCAATAGTTCGACACTCGTCACGATTGTACTGTTTTATACGTTCGGTGTTCCTGATCTTCTCACATGTGCTTTAAGAAGTTCCCAGAAAAAGAAGCCCATGGGAGTCAACTCCAAGTATCTTTGGATTCAGACCAGTGTTCTGGGAAGGTGTCATCCAACCAAGATCTTAGATTTAAAAAAGCTGCAAATCGCCCCCCAGTGGCTCAGCGGTATGTCTACGGACTTACACGCTAAAATCCGGATTTCGATACCCGTGGTGGGCAGAGCACAGATAGCCCATTGTGTAGCTTTGTGCGAAATACAAAACAACAACAGCTGCAAATCATTCATTTTTACAGATTTTTCGAACACCTCCGTTGTTTGCTTTGTATCCAAACCTCAGTTTTCATCAGTAGAAGGTCATCAGTATTAACCTTTGATTTTCTACTGTTGATCCAAACACTGGCCTAATCGGGTTACAGACTTTAAATCTCGTTGATTAAAGAACAAAGTGTTATATTAACTCGAAAACATCTTTTGTGATTATAGACTCTAAACATCATATAAACAGTTTCAAAGTAAAGTGACGTAAGTTAATTCGTTACATGTTTATGTCCATATTAGAAAGTCCCCTGGTTTGACAGCGGTTAGTCTTCGGATTTACATTGCTAAAATCAGAGGTTAGGTTTTCCTTGGTGGACACAGCAAATAAACAGATGTGGCTTTGTTATAAGGAAACCAAACACTATATTAAAAACACTGTTTACACCTAAGGAAAGACATATACACCAGTAAGACCGGTTGTACTCTAATGTAATAAAAAATAAACTGTTACAGAAGTCTTATCTACGATTACCTGTACACTAACACGTTAAAATACTTTTTTTTGGAATACAATAATAATTTTAAACTGTATACATTAAAGGGTTTAAAAGATCTTCAATGAACATTGCATTATACTTCTTGTATACATTAGTATGTTAAAAGAGCTATAATAAACATCATGTTCATATTAACTTGTATACACCAATACGTTAAAAGAGCTGTAATAAGCATTACGTTCATAGCAAATTGTATAAACTAAAATATTAAAATAAATTTTATAAATGCAAAGTATTCATTAACATTTTAAATATACTTTTATGAATGTCATGTGTTCAGTATATACATTGTTTGTACCCTTTTGTGCACTTCAGCTTTTAGCTTTAATTGTAATACAATTTCAGTAAAAATTGGTAAAAAAGTCACTTTTAGTCATGTAAGGGTAAAACAAAAATCTTTAAATAAATGTTTTCTAAGTGAACACGAAAAATCTTATATTTAGGTGAGGCAAGTCCTTTGACAGCAGCTAGTGGAACAGAGGTATGCCAGTGGATTTACAACGGCAAAAACTGGGCTTTGATACCAGTGGGGAGCGCAGCCGGTACATTATGTAACTTAGTGTTTAACTTCAAACAAACAAACTCATTCAATGTCAGAACTCTTACGGCGCCTTCTTGGTTACAAAATCTACAATCTTGAATTATTCACCATAAAGTTTCTTTCCATTTCTCTAGCTTTCAGTTATGGTAATGTGAATGATATCGAAAGTTTTTCACTAGCAGATGCTAGTAGGTTAACTTTTTAAATTCAGTTGTTAAAGCACTTATTTATAGTACGAGAGGCCTTGGACCCACTTTTGGAAAGAAAAAAACAAATTATTACCATTAGAGGATGGTCCTTATTTGTGAGAGGGAAGAGGAGGAAAACTGTGGCAATTTGAATTGCTATAAAAAGTGTCTTGGTAGCTAAAGGGTTGATTATTTAGCTCATTTGGTAAAGTAGTCATGTGGCACGAGAGAGATAATGTGTTCGATACCACTTGCGGGTGAATTAAAATGGCCACGTGTATATGTTTACTGTATTATTTTACTCATTTTTTACCTTGAGCAGCTTCATGCTTCACCAGTTTTAGTGCTGTACATCTGCTGTTATAATTCATTGTTGGAAAAATTAAATATGAAAATCAAAGGGCAGTTTTTGTGTTTGTAGTTCTTAAACAGTAGTTTTGTGCTCTGAATAACTGCTTTACGAGCTAGCTAATATTCTCCCATTTCAATTTCTAAGTAAGAATAATATAATCAAATGGATTGGTTCAATCCCACCGATAATCTATGAGAACATTGTTAAACTAAACATGTATACATTCGTTATTTAATTAATAACAGTCAGTTATAGTCACTGCATTGGGATAACAAATAACGGACAAAACAGCTCTTCGGATCACGACATTACCATAGGAAAGAAAATAATTTCAAATAATAGCATGTCTGTAAGATAATAAAGGTTTGACTTTATTAGTATTATTTAACTGATATGCGCTAACACTTTATCAGAGATGTAGAGAATGTATGTGAAAAAATAGAAACTAAATAAACATCTGAGTAACAACATTTAGACTCTCCAAATATCTCACGTCTTAATTGTTTGTTTGTTTTTGAATTTCGCGCAAAGCTACTCGAGGGTTATCTGCGCTAGCCATTTCTACTTAAGAAGCGCACGACTAGAGCAAAGACAGCTAGTCATCACCATCCACCGCCAACTCTTGGGCTACTCTTTTACCAACGAATAGTGAGATTAACTGTCACATTATAACGCCCTCACGGCTGAAAGGGCGAGCATGTTTGGTGCGACGGTGATTCGAACCTTCTACTTTCAGATTACGAGTCGAACGTCTTAACCAACCTGGCCATGCCAGAGCCCCTCACGTCTTGAATAAACTGTCTCTACTTAATTGATGATCGTAATAATCAAAATAAATAAAAATTATAGTAGCAATATCAGAAAGCTAAAAAATTACATAATTCTGTTAATATTATTGTTCTCTGTATCCAAATAAAAACCTATATTGATTTCCAAAAACGTAAACTGGTTATTGGAAATGTTTATATTGTCTTCTCAAGAACCATTATCAGTGGTCTGAAAACTGCTACCCGCGATGGCCAAGTGGGTAAGGCATTCAGTCATTACCATGAGAAGTCTTAAAACATTGATGTATTTTTGTTTATACCCCTTCTTTGACAGTGGATTAACAAAAGAAAAAAAGGTTCGAAACCCCATTATACCAAACATGAGCACCTTTATTGCAGTGGAGGTGTTAAATGTACAGTCAATCCCGCTATTCATTGGTAAAAGAGTAGTCCAAGATATGTTGGTGGGTGGTGCTGACTAGCTACCTTAGGAAGGGCTAGCGCAGATAGCCCTCGCGTAGCTTTGCCCGAAATTCAAAAAACAAACAAAGAACTGCTGTATTTGTCAGTTTATTACAGCATGTGTTAGAGATGCGCTGTATTTTAAGTGATGTTAATGATTTTAAAGTCCTTATTAGCATAAAAAATATCAATGATAACCTTTCAGAGGTAAAAACTCGCTGTTAGCTGATCTATTTTAGAGCGTATTACCAGTATAGAAATAGATTGTGGTATTTTGTAATATATCAACTAATATAAACTTCTGTGAGCATGTGTAATTATAAAAATAATCGAACCCAATGCTGCCCTTGAAAATCTTAGAACCACTCTGCATTTCTTTGTGAAACAAATCAATGTTTTG
Source organism: Carcinoscorpius rotundicauda (assembly GCA_011833715.1). NCBI lineage: Eukaryota > Metazoa > Arthropoda > Merostomata > Xiphosura > Limulidae > Carcinoscorpius > Carcinoscorpius rotundicauda. Next base: position 111,011,404 of record CM022393.1, read on the forward strand.
TTCAAATGGCGAGTAACAAAAACCAGTGAATGTTTTTTACTATATATTATATTATATAATGATGTTAATAATCAATTACATATAATATGCTTTCCATTATTTTTCTTGAAATTTCTTTAACAGAATTATAATAAAAACAAGCAAATGAGAGTGAAACAGCACTTACTTCATCTTAATACTTGTTCTTGTTTGTCGGGTAATTCTAACAGATAATATTTTGGAACTATTTAGTGTAGCCTTCCGTTAAATCAAACAAGATAGAAGAGTCCATTTTAGGGAAATAAATATTCATTATAAATGTTCTTAATGTCTAATAACGGCATAGAAATATAAAATCAATAAAAAACGCCTTTTTTGGAGGAGGATATCAACGTTTGACATCTTTCTTCACGTCTAATAGTTTAAACTTTTTCAGCCAAGTAACTTTCAATGTCAATAATGAAAAATTATAATCTGGGATCAACTTGATACACTGCAACTAAGTGAATACCTTATTACCTACAAGAGATTCTTAGAAGCTTCATTTTTTACTTATACCCACTGGATAAAACAAAACAGAGATAATTGACTAATTTCCAGTTACAAAAATAAACTTCCATTATTGAAGATTTGAGTACCCTTTCCTTGGAGGTTCTTAACTGCAGCATTACAGCATTATGTAGAAACGCATACAAAGATATATAAAAACAACACACAGAAATCTACCTAAGTAACGTGCTGAAAATTTTGCATTAATAATTAATTATTCTAAGATCTGGAGGACGTGTAATTATAATGTATAATTCATTATTCTAAGAACTAGAAGATGGATCGTCACATATTCTTGTTTGTTTGTTTGTTTTTGAATTTCGCACAAAGCTACTCGAGGGCTATCTGTGCTAGCCGTCCCTAATTTAGCAATGTAAGACTAGAGGGAAGGCAGCTAGTCATCACCACCCACCGCCAACTCTTGGGCTACTCTTTTACCATCAAATAGTGGGATTGACCGTAACATTATAACGTCCCCACGGCTTGGAGGGCAAACATGTTTGGTGCGACAGGGATGCGAACCCGCGACCCTCAGGTTAAGAGTCGCACTCCTTAACACGCTTGGCCACGCTGGGCCACATCACATATTCATCAACGCGTAATTCATTATTCTAAAATATGGAGAATGGACTACCTTCCATTCATTAATGCATAATTCATTATTCTAAGATCTGGAGAATGGACTACCATCCATTCATCAATGCACAATTTATTATTCTAAAATTTGATGAATTGTGTGTATCGATCTTTTTGGCAAATACCACAAATGTGATACATATTAACAGTTAATTAACTTCTGGATTCAAATTTGAATTTCCTGTTACTTGAAATAGTAATACTTAATGTACGTAACAAATTGGAAACTCATCCGAAATAAATCATAATACATGACAATCTACACGTCAATAAATTTGTTGTTGTTATTAATACTTTATCACCTAATTATGAGTAAAGACATTTTTATGGTTCAATTAATACCTGATCAAACATATATTCTTGTCTAAAGCCGTAATATGTTTCGTAAAATGTTACACATTATTATAACAACGTGTGCAGGTTGATGGTATCATATTGCCCTAAAAGTAAAAATAAATATGGAATGTGTGTTTCTGGAGTTCATAGTGTGCAAAACAGTAAAATATTCTCCATAACAGAGGCTATTTATGTATGAAGTATCTGAGAAACAAATAAATATTGCTAGAGTTATAAGTGATACAGATGAGGTATTGTTATGTTCCTATCTAGACGTTTCGTATTAAGTAACTTGTTCAGTATCGGATTTCATTACTTGACTCGTTTACTGTTGTTGTTGTTGTTTTGAATTAAGCACAAAGCTACACAATGGGTTGGTTATCTGTGCTCTGCCCACCACGGGTATCGAAACCCGGATTTTAGCGTGTAAGTCCGCAGACATACCGCTGAGCCACTGGGGGGCGACTCGTTTACTCAACTGAGGAATGTTAAGAACGTTTCGGATAAGCTGTTGATTTTTTTTTCAAATTTCTTTCGTTTTATTGCCACAAAGAAACGCGCATGTGATAAATCTGCTTTCGGCTGTATCCACAGGTTGATGATACAATACCAGACAATCAACACCACGCCTTTTAATCCTCATTAACATCGACACCGAGATGTTGAAACTTTTGTGGTCGTTAACCGTAACAAATTAATACCACAACGGTCTTTGGTCCACAAATGAAAGTTTCAGAACTTTGGAGGTCCGAGTTTAAGCTAGATAAAAAAAAATTAATAAATAAATAAGAGGAAAAAAGATGCCATGGGGGAGAGAAAGAAGTAAGAGTGATGACCCGCATGGTTCTTCGGGACGACACGCTCACCAGCTGACGCTGCCTCATGAAGTCTTCTCCAAAATGTCCTTCCATGAGGACGATGACTCAATAAAACATGAGAAGGTGACATCACTCTTTTAGCACTATCCATGTAAGCATATTAACTCTTGGAACGCTGTGTAATAATGTGCAGTTACGAACGTATGAAACAACGCAAGAAAACCCGTGTTTAAACAATGCATTTTTTATGTCAGCTCATCATTTTTACCAATAAAATATAACACGAAAAAAATAATAATTGTTTTTAATATTTATTTCTATCACTGTATTAGACCTGCCTCAGTCATAAACTCTAGTAATACTATTATTTCATTTTATTATAAGAAGCTGTTACTATTTTAAAGTCTATCATAAGAAGTTATAAATAATACGGTTTAAGTCTGTCATAGAAAATTAATAATACAATATTGTTAGTCTGTCATACTAAACTGTTGACACTATGTTTTAAGCATACGATAGCAACCTGTTGACAATGTTTTAAGTATACCATACCAAACTGTTTATACTATGTAGGTGCAGATTGAGGGTATACCGTTGCCCGTGAGGTAAAAATAAATACGGAATGTTTGTTTCTGCAATCCACTATGTACAAAACAATAAAAGTCTGTGAAATAATACAACAGTATAAGTATGTCATAACAAATTGTAAACACTGTAGTTTACGTCTGCCTTCATGTGAGATAATTCTAACTCGTCTCTCTTTTAACATTTCAGAGACATATATTGTTTTTGTATGTATAATAAAGGGTGATCATGAAACGTCAAATATCACCTATGTCTTTCTTACGCACTGAAAAAACGCAAACATTTTACTTTCAGTTTACATTATATGGATATTATTGAGGGACAAATACGAGAGTAAATTATGCTATTAAAGTCTCTTTTATAAAACCAATGCTCCACGTGTTTAATTACAAAGTACTGTGGTTGTTTATTACTTTTTACACGACCTTAGAAAGACATTATCGCAGTTCTTCAGGTTTAACGATTTCCTTTCTAACGGATGATATATTTATTTAAGAATTTAACAATCAACAAATCGGTGTTTTTTAAACATTGAGACTTGAGAAGCGTAACTCGTGCTACTTCTATGAATATTCTTCATTAGATCCTGTAAAATTGCACGTGTATTCGTTAAGACTTAGGAGAAATGTTTGTTTGCTTTGAAATTTCGCACGAAGCTACTTGAAGGCTATCTGTGCTAGCCGTCCCTAATTTAGCAGTGTAAGACTAGAGGGAAGGCAGCTAGTCATCACCACCCACCGCCAACTCTTGGGCTACTCTTTTACCAACGAACAGTGGGATTGATCGTCACATTATACACCCCCACGGCTGGGAGGGCAAGCATGTTTAGAGCGACGTGGGCGCGAACCCGCGACCCTCGGATTACGAGTCGCACGCCTTACGCGCTTGGCCATGCCAAGCCGACTTAGGAGAAAAACAAAACGTATGAACCGTGTTAAAGCTTTAAACTAATTTAGTCACATTAGTTGTATTTCAGTAAAACTTTTAAATTACTGTATTGGAAGACAACTAGCAGTTAGCAGTAATTCATTTGTGAACGCCCCCCTCCCAATGGCTCAGCTGTATGTATGAGGACATACAACGCTAAAGACCGGGTTCCGATACCCATAGTGGGCAGAGCAAAGGTAGCCCGTTGTGTAACTTTGTGCTTAATTCAAAACAAGAACAACATTTGTGAATTACAACATAATCAGTTTTCTTTATGTTTCATGTGATATAACCGTATTGTTAGAAACATTGTCAGAGCTGTACAGATATCTTCTAAAGTCAAATACTGTGTAAGCGTACTTTCTAACCGTATAATCATTACGATAAACACTAGGAAGTCGATCATTCGATTGATCTGCAAACACATCATGTGTGAATTTTAAGTTCGTGCTTGACGTGCATGAAAAGAGATGTGGTAAACAAGTTCGTATACGTGGTAAAGCTGTGAAAATCAGATTATCTGTTACGGTTAGAGGACTGTTTGATCACTTGAGGCTAAATGCTTATGAGTTACTTAATATCGGTTACTAACCTTCCTCCCGGTGGCTCAGCGACAAGAAAGAGGGTTTATAACGCTAGAATTTGGGTTTCCATACTCACGGCGGGCAGAGCACAGCCCACTGTGTTACTCAGCACTCCACAACAAGTAACTTACCATTAATTATACAGGCTGTTGATAATGGAAACGAAGAGAAGACGTGGTAAAGTTTTCTTTTCAGAAGCGGAACTTAAGACTGAACTTTATGAGCCAAATTTTAACAAATACTAGTTAAATTTAGTATGGCATTAATTATGATTCATACAGCTTTCGAGATAGGTTCAGTTTTCCAAACGTCAATCATTTCAGCCTAATATACTTTATGCAGAACAAAAAGAAACTAGCTAATTGTGCAATAAATGAATTGTGTTGTTCTGTTTAATTAACCTCGGTTTCAGTCTAAAACTTTCCTTTGTTCTTAGTATATTTATGGATTCACTTGAAATAACTTTATATCGTATGTTTCTTAATATTTAAGTAGGATGTTGTTTAGAATTAAGCACAAAGCTGCACAATGGGCTATCTGTGCTCTGCCCACCACGAGTATCGAAACCCGGATTTTAGCGTGTAAGTCCGCAGACATACCGCCGAGCCACTGGGGGGCAGGTATAATGTATATGTCTAATTTGAATGCTTTTGCACATATGTGATTTTAAACAAATATTTTAAATAAAATTATTCAAGAATATTTAAATAAGAGGATCTTTCCACCATCGTCCACGTGGAAAGCAGAGAAAGAATTACTTTGGTTTTATCATATACGAACTCGTATTGGAAAACAGGCGTTAAATGTTAGAAATCACTTAAGAAATATAATTATCAGATGATCAGTAATAGAACTGAGACATTTTTTTATGAATCATCGATTGTGTAGTATCAGTATAAATCTCCGAAGTGTAATTTAGATTTTATAAGTTCTATCACTAGGTCGTATACAAAAAAAAAAAAAAAATGTGAATTTGAAATTACATTATAATCTAATATTGAAAGACATCGCTACATAATTATAAGGAACCTATTAACAGCAAAAAATTTAAAATATTGGCCAGGGCTGAAAATAAACATGAGTTAAAAATAAAAGCTCATTAACTAAAAGATTCAAACTGGTATCAAATGAACATACCGATTGACTTTATTTAACAATAACGTTTTAAGTGTTAGCATTCCGTACTTGTTAATTACGTGTCACTCATAGCGAGAAAGAAATACGACATTTCACGTTTCTTTTTTCCTATTTTCAACAGTTACAGTTTTATGATATTCCTTTATTTCCTAAAACTTAAGAACATACACTTTGGTCCAATGCGCTCAAATTCTTTCTTCACATTTTGTATATTATTCAGGCTCCATTTTAGCGGTGGCAGGTCAACCACAACAAAAGCATATTTTGGGCTGCTTAACAATTCTTTAATTTTTCTGTCACTTAAAATGAGACTTGGCATGAAGAAGCCAGACTGAAGCAGAATAATGTGAGATTTGTGATTTTTTTGTGATTTTACAAAAGCCAAATGAGAAAAAGTTTGCAAAGGTAGAGATTTTGGGCTGTCATTCCTTCATATTCCAACCGATCCAGACAAGACTTCTTACAATGATGCGTCGCAACAACTCCCACACACTAAAGCAGATGCATATAAGATTCATGCCTTTATTTTGATTTTGCAGTGGTCAAAGACAAAAACAAACAGACAAAAATATGTGAAGAGTATTTAATAAAGTTTGATTTGAATCTTGCGCAAAGAAACACGAGAGATATCTGCGCTAGCCGTCCCTAATTTTCCAGTATAAGACTAGAGAGAAGACAGCTAGTCATCACCACCCACCGCTAACTCTTGGTTTACTGTTTTACCCAAATATAGTGGGATTGACCGTAACATTATAACGCTTTCACCGCTGAAAGAGCGAGCATGTTTGGTACGACAGGGAATCGAACCTGTGACCCTCAGATTACGAGTAGAGTGTCTTACCACCTGGCCACGTCGGGCGTATTTAATAGGTCCTTGAATATATTGTCTGTATCTGTAAATATAATAAAAATTATTACTATTAATAGTGTCCTGATTCACATGATGCATGTAGCTACATATAGCACGTAGAAGAATAGGTCTTATTTGCCTGAACATCAATTTATGTCATTTTCAATAAGTCTCTTTAGGCAGAAATTAGTATATATATTATACGGTTAAAATTGAGTATGCTTCAACATATCTTTCTCACAAAGAAGTCTTCTTTAGCTGAGTAATGTGTTTATTATTGAAGTGTATATGTTGTAGTTTATGTCCCCTTATCGTCCCTTAAATACCATTCTCTCTTGAAATATTTTGTATATTATAAATATTGTATACAACGTCGATGGGAGGAGTTAATGTTCGTTTACAAATGTTAGAATTTTTGGCTTTAATAATTGTTTATGTTTTATGACATGTAGAGTCACCGCTGAAAGACGTCACCATAAACAGCAACATTGCATGTACGTATATTAAACAGATATCAGTTTTAAAAATACGCATCACAAAAACAATGCATGCTTCCTTTCTATGTGTCATTTATCTATTGAAGTATTTTTACATTTTTGCTTTCTTGGGTGAAAATAAACACCTAAATACTGCACGAAAACAATTCTATCTTTTTTACAAAGATTAGAAACAACAGGTAAGAGGTATAATAGTATTATGGAAAGACAAATCTAGGCTTCAACATACCGAGTTTTGTTTGTTAAGGTTGTTGTTCGTCAAGTAACGTGTGAGGTTATCCATTTTAAACGCCTCGTTACCAGATGTCAGGGGCAATTCAGGTTATTACATAGTAAACTCAACAAACCTTGTGATTTGTTCAAACAGGGAAAAATGTTAAGCCTATTTACCACCCGTTTTAGGTAGTGAAGGGTGGAGTTTAAAGACAATCAGGGTGATATATTACAGGGTCTTATGTTTGGGAAGATCGTACGAATCATTTTTCTTTTAACTAACGAAAAAATGCTGCAGTGAGTAATAACTACACTTGTTCACTTTCAAAACTGTTTACCACAACATGGCGTTCTTGGTAAAAGAAACGTTTCCCTTTCCTTTGTTTAACAACTGCACTTCCAGTTAAATAACTTAGTATGAAATTTCACTTCCAGCTACCAGATGGACATTTCATTTGTGGAAAAGATGGTCATCTGCTTCTACTAGCAAAGTTTTACTGATTTAAATTGTCATGACATTTAAGAATACATTTATTCGTTTAAGATTTCCCAAGGCATTTCATACTAAGTAATCCCAATTCTACCAATTCATGTTTCAAAATATTTTATATCAAACACTCAGAAAACAGTTATTGGTTAACTTGATTTGAGACACTTCACTCTAAATTTCCAAAAAAAAGATTGCTGAACTTTTTCTAGATATTAAATATCAAACAATCACCATAGCATAGATTAATACACTTCAAAACATTATTAAACAAATACTATACCGATTACTATGCTTCTACACGTTGTATACTAAATAAATACCATATCCCTATTAATGTACTTCAAGACACGAATATTAAACAATCACTGTATTATCAGCTAATATGATTCACGATAACGAATATTAAAAAATGCTATACCATAAATTATTATCCTTCAAGACACCGAATATTAAACAATCAATATACAACCAATTAAAATGAATACATAATTCACTATCCCTTTAAATAGACAAAAATGGGCTTATTAGCCAATCAAGGATGTCTTTTCCAGTTCCCAATTCTAACTATCCCTTACTAGTCATGTATTCATTCATTCTTTTCTTCAACCTAGTTAAATTTTTTGCCTTCACTACTCTTGAACACAGCTCATTTCAAAAGCTAATCATACTGTTTAAAAAGTAGTAATATCTAAACTGCAAACGACTTGTACGTTGCCAAAATTTGAACTTATTGTCCTTTGTTTTATTGTTTTCACTTATAAACACAATAAAATGGATCTATGTTATCAATACATTTAATAATCTTAAACACTTTAATCAGATATCCTCTGATCTTTCTTCTCTCCAGCAAAAACAAGTTGAGGTTTTAGTCTCTTCTCATCGAACAATCTCATTATTCCAGGTATCGTCCAAGTGGCTATTTTCTGAACTTTCTCCAAAAATTCTGGAAGAGCAATTTCGGAAGAGAGTCCAAAACTGTGTCCAGTATTCCAAATGAAGCCTTATAAGTGATTTATACAGTGAAGCAAGAATATTCCTTGTCTTGTATTTCGTGATCCCACAGATGCTACCTAAAATCCTATTAGCCCTATTGCGAGCTACAACGCACTGTTTAGATGGCTTAAGTGATTTTTTTATCACAACACAGTGTTTAAGATACCCTCATTTAAATTGTAACAATATGAATTGTAAAAAACAAATCTTTGTTGTCTTACATTTTGGATAGTTAAACATCATCTGTCACATATTGGCTTAATGTATCAAATGATTTAAATCTTCATGGAAGTATGTAGTACCTTTGATCAGTTAGCCACCCTAAAAATCTTAACGTCATCTGCAAACTTCAAAATTGTATTAGTCATTCTAGAGTTTATATTATTAATATAAATCACAAACAGCAGGGGACCCAGCACAGAGCCCTGAGGAACATCGCTTGTAACCATGATTCAGTCAGACCTAACTCTATTTACTATTACTCTCCAGCTAGATTTCTATCTAATTTAATAACATTTCCTCCACACCCATAGATTCAATTTTTGTGACAAGTCTTTTGTGGGACACTTTATCAAACGCTTTCAGAAGTCAAAATTAACCAAATCCACTTTTGCAGTAACATGCTCAAAGAATAGCAGAATGTTTGTTAAACAATACTTTCCCTCAGTGAAACCATGCTAACTCTTTGACACCATATCAATATGGCCCGGCATGGCTAAGCGTGTTAAGGCGTTTGACTCGTAATTCGAGGGTCGCGGGTTCGAATCCCCGTCACACCAAACATGCTCACCTTTTCAGCCGTGGGGAGTTATAATGTGACGGTCAATCCCATTATTCGTTGGTAAAAGAGTAGCCTAAGAGTTGGCGGTGGATGGTGATGACTAGCTGCCTTCCCTCTAGTCTTACACTGCTAAATTATGAATGACTAGCGCAGACAGCCCTCGAGTAGCTTTGCACGAAATTCAATACAAAACAACACTATATCAAACTGCTTTAAGTGACTCGACAATACATCTTCAACCATATTTTTCAAAACCTTTCCAACTGCTGATGTAAGTCTAACTGACCTGTAATTGCCTGTACAGTGTTTATTACCTCGTTTAAATATTGGATTAGCATTAGCCAACTTTCAACCACCTAATACACTTCCACTACTCAATGACCTATATACGATATTAGATAGAGGTTCATAAATTAAATTTTTGAGTTATTTTAAAAGTCGTCTCGACCACGGGATCTATCAATTTTCAGGTTTTCCAGCTTCTCTCTTACAATTTCAGAACTTAAATTGATCTCTTTTAAATCAATATTTTTTTCCATACATCAAGCGCTCTGGAGAGAACACATAATTTAATAAGTTTACCATCACATAATCTTCTAAGATCAGCTCTTTAATACCATTTTTAAGGAACCCAGTCCCCGTCCTACCATTTTTTTACTCATCATATACCTAAATAATTCCTTATTTTTCATTTAACTTTCTCAGCCAACCCTGTTTCTTGTACAGTTTATGTCCTTTCAACTTCATATTTAACCAAATATCTCGATTTCCCAAAATCTTCCAAGTCATTATTATTTCCAGTAATTTAAATTTCTTTAATTTATCATGTTTATCCACAATATGCTCTTTAAGACTTTAATAAGTACTGGCTTATTCTGCTCCGTTACCTACTTCCTCTGTTTTTTTTCATAGAGAATATATGTCTTTTGTATGCTTGTCCATTTTTCCTTAAGCCCTCCCAATGGTACAGCAGTATGTCTACGGATTTACAACGCTAAAATCAGGGATTCGATTCTCTTAGGTGGTCTCAGCAAATAGCCCGATGTAGTTTTACTACAAGAAAACACAATTTTTCTTTAAATGCTTTGCACAAGGTCTCCTCTCAACTCTTTAATCCTATCTACAGAAGCCATATCATATTTCTTTCCATCAACATTGGTTTTCTGAAATTTGGAATCATGGTACTATTCTTCCTCATGTAGTAAAATCACACAACTAATTGTACAATAGTTGCTTGTACTTAAGAGCTTGCCAAAAAAAATTCTATCTATCAAATTTACGTCGGATGCTTGTATTAAACCTTACATAGCTCTCTTTCTTGTAGGTTCCATCACCAGTTAGTGTATGAAAGTATCCTGAATAATTACCAAAAATCTATCCCTCTAAATGTCAGACAAGAAATTTTCCCACTCAATACCCTTAAAAATAAAATACCCTATAATAACCACATCTTTTTCAATTACCATTTTTATCGCATTATAGAGTTTCTCTTTGACTTACATATTTCGACCTGGTGGTCAAAAATAAATCCCTACACAAGACTTTTCCTTTTATATCCACTAATTCAAACTGACTCAACCTTATTGCTATTTTCTTTACTATCTCTAACTCAACAGGATACATTCATTTATCACATGTAATGCTACTCTTTCTTTCTGTTTCCAATAATTTTATCTCTGGTAAATAATCTGAAGCCAGGTATTTGAAAAAAAAATTCTCTCATCAAACTTATTGAAATCCAACCAAGTCTCAGTGATATTAATAATATCAAAATCCTCAAGCTCCACAACTGCTTTGAACTCGTCAGTTTTATTCTTAACACTTTTAGCATTATTAGAATAACAATTAATCATATAATTTAAAGTACATTTACGTTTTATGCCTGTTGTACATGTTTTCCTGTCAGTTATATTTCCTTTTGTACTACTTTCATAGCCGTCTCTTCTACTTAGCCCAAGTTTAAACCAACCCCTACAGTTGAGTGTTGTAATAGCCTTTGCTTACGTACTAGCTCCTTTCTTGTTTAAGTGGAAGTCGTCCATTCGAAGAGAAAACCTTGCCAATAAAATGATCCCACAGATCCAACTAGCATATTGGCTTATTCCTACATACTGATCTAATTCAACATTTAATCCTCGCAGCCTTTTTAATATCTCATCCCCATAATTTATTCTTGGAGATGTCCCTAGCAAAATCAAGCTATAACACATTTCCTTAAATGCCTTAATTAATGTTTATACTTACAAATAAGTTCCTCAGATCCATCTTTCCTTACATCATTGGCTCAGACATGTATCATAAGAATGATATTGCTACTAGCACCCTTAATTATATCTCTGGTTTTATCAATTATATCCTGCACTCCTGCTCCTGGATTGCATAAACATATTACTTTACTTCTATTTATTCCATTTAGTACTCCATCTACAGACATCATTCGAGAGTCCCCTACAACTATGACTTCCCTCTACGATACTGTAAATTATTATGCCTCAGGACACGAAATATTAAACATCCCATACCATCGACAAACATGCCTGAAGACAATGAATATTGAACAAATGCCATCATATACCCCTGATTAATGTACTTAAGAGCAATGAATATTAAACAAACACTATATCACTGATTAACATGTTTCAAGAAGATAAACATTGAAAAAACACCTTAAGATACAGTTCCAAAATTTAACGTGGTTCAAATTTAAACATCTCACATTAAATAATTCATTTAAGACACTTAATGTTAAAACCTATAGCTGCCAGTTAACATATATGAAGACACTTTATATTAAATAACCTGAAACTGATTAAGTTGCTGCAAAAATCAATATCAAATAGACTGAATACTAATTATCGTTGCTGCAAAACACCTTATATCACATTAACCTAAATACTATTTAACGCGCTGCAAGATATCAAGTCATCTCGTAAGTAATATCCGATTTTAGGTTCAGAAAAAGAGAAAGGGTTTCAAACGCTTTTAATGTTATTTAATCAATACTCTATGTTCCATTATTATTAATTACTTCCTGCCAACGATTCACAAGCTTCTGAATGCCACTTCTATAAAATTCTTGGGGTTTGGAGGAAAAGAATGTAGAGAGAGTAGTTTTGACATCTTTATGTGTTTCAAGCTCTTTTCCAGATATCTTTTTCAAGATAGATCTGCAAACTTCGGAATAGATGATGATTAGATGGTGCAAGGTCTAGTGAATAAGGAAGATGTGGAAGTTTTTCCCAGTTTGTCTTTTCAACCTTTGCAAATGTGATTCTTACTGTATGGGGCCATGCATTATCCTGGTGTAACATAACACCTTTATGATTAACCAAAGTAGACCTCTTTTTTCAGTGCAACATTCAAGCGCTCTAACTGTTGATAATAGAAGTCTGGTGTAATCATTACATTGAGTGGCAGCAACTTAAAGTGGATCACACTAACAATATCCCACCTAATACTTAAGAGGACTTTCCTAGAGTGAAATTTCATTTTGGGCTGTGCTTTAGCCAGTTTACCTGCACTGAGCCATTGTCTGTAGTGCTCAACATTTTTATAAAATATCCATTTTTCATCTCCAGTTACTCACCTGTCTAGAAAAGATGAGTTACGTTCATGAGAGTGGAGAGAAATGCAAATGTCCACTTTTGCTCTAAGGTTGGCTTTTGTCAAATCATGGGGGATCCATTTTCCAAGTTTTGACACCTTTCCAAACTGTTGAAGATTACCGTGAACTGTTGAATTGGTTTAATTAAGCTTCTGTGCTAGTTCTTCAACTGTTACAGCACAATCTTCATCAAGCGCAGCTAAGAGCAAGTCATCATTAAACTCAACAGGACGACCTCAACGTGGTGAATCACTTAAAATGTAGTCATCTGATCTGAACTTCTGAAACCAACTTCAATATTTTCTTTCATTCAGAAATTCTGCACCATAAACACCTTGAATTTTTCGTGTAGTTTTTGCTGTACTATTGCCTTTTTAAGTCATAAAGCATTATATGCCTAATGTGCTCCTCAGACACATCCATCTTCATAAAGGTTTATTTCATTAATGATCTGAAAAAATGGAGTTAGGTTAGTTTCTTTTATTTGTCTGAATATTTTTCCACACGTCCTACAACATATTTTAGTCGTTAAAGCCTTTTACAAAGACAGAAATCATGATGCACATTCTGTACTAAATTTTCGGACATTACTTATTTGATGACCTAATACTTTCTATCAAATATCTTGACTGCTGGTTAACTGTAAATTATTTCGTATCAAACACTTAGAATACTGAAGAAATTGATTCTATGAACCTTACTTTTTCTATTTCATACAAACACTATCGTGCTCAGTGTTCTTTTCGTGAAATTCCCCCAAGGGCCCAATGCTGAAACAGAGTTTTGATACTCTTAGTGGGCAAAGCACAGATTGTCCATTGTGTTGCTTTATGCTTAACTACAAATGTACATAGACTGCTATGGCCAGTTGGTTCGGGCACTTGACTCAAAATCTGAGGATCGCGGGTTCGAATGCCTTTCATCAACAAACATGCTTGTTCTTTTAGCCATGAAAATATTATAATGTGACGGTCAATTCCACTATTCGTTGATTAAAAAGTAGCCCAAAAGTTAGCGGTGATTATTGATGGCTATCAGCCTTCCATCGAGTTTTTTACTGCTGAAGTAGGGACCGCTAGCGCAGATAGCCCTCCCGTGGCTTTGCGCAAAATTAAAAACAACAAAAACAAACCTTTAAGCAAAATTCAGGGTTTCGAGCTTCATTTAAAAATTATATTTTGACAATTCTAAATAACGTTCTTTTCGAAAAAGTATTTATGAATCTATACGCTTCGCATAATTGTTTTGATTCTTAAGTTTAAAGCTTTAGTTCTTATTCTAGGTAGTTATTGTTATTTTAATTTTTCATCAAAAGTATTTGCAACATAAAAATTTTATAACTTTAAGGTTGCTTCTTACAGATATGCTAATAATGAATATATATGGCATATGTTCAGTGAGGAATTTAATAACACCACCAGTTAGCTCTTACTTCCATTTCTTTCGGCGACGCTGTTGGTAATATTTGTTAACACTAGGATATCCTTTTTTATGGAAAGAAAATAACACTGGCTGTCTATAATGCAGGTTACATGTAACAAAAACGTGTTGCCGACAGCGTTAAGAAGATATGTTTTATAATTATTCAAGGTCATTTTTATGTCTCAAACATTCAACAGCAGCTTGGGTTCAAGGACTTCAAAGGACTCTTTTTTGTAAAAGAGAATAAAACACATTGTTGAAGTGTCATTAATTCCGCAGTCAGATGTAACTCCTAACGTTAGTTTGAAATTAGGCCTGATTTGATAATCGTCGTAACCTATAATAAAGCAGTGTGCCGTCTATAGTTTATAAGAGTATCAATAGTATCAAATTTTACCGCGTGAGGGCTTCAACTGCGTCAGCACCTTGTTTTGGCAAATCAACAAGAGAGTGAAATAACAAGTTTGTCCAGTTTTTTCAATGGTTTAAAAATTAGTAAATAACATATAATGTCCTACAGATCCATCTTCACTGGAAGTTTTATGCCCATAACATTCTTCGTACACCTAAAAAGTATTATAATAAGATCAAACTAACTTCCGTGATGGGTTGATATTTAATCAATGGAACGCAATCAGTTAAATACCCATTTTAAATTTAGAACCACACATTAAGCTTTATACTAAGACCTCTGAATATGTTGATCAGTTTTTGTTACTAGGCGCAAAGCTACACAAATGGCTATTTATATTCTGCCTACCACGGGTATCGAAATTAGATTTTTGACGTCATAAAACTATTATCACACTTTTTGTCTTAGTGTAAAGTCAGGATTTCACATCGCGGTTTATTTTAATGTTTTATTGGATTGATTTAGTAACAACTGTTGAATACATAGTGGAGTATATTGCACAGACCATGGTTTTCTTATAAACATATATATATATATTGTTAAATCAACAACCGTTTCGTTAATATTGTTTAAATTAATTTTATGTCTCCAAAAACAATGAAAGAGTCGTATTAAAAAAACTAGAATTATATATACAAATTAACGCTTTCATTTGTTTGCTTAATTTCGTAGGTACATTCGACTATATGCTATGTCCTCCGCAGGGAATCGAATTCCGGATTTTATTGTTGCAAGTCCGTAACTTTATCGCTGCTCTTCGGGAAACTCAAATATATATTATCAGTAAACTGCCAATAATATTAAAAGAAAAGAAGGTTAGTTTGGAAGTTGTAATGGGCGGGATCATAAATAAAAAGTCCCAAAGAATCAGTTCAACGTTTGATATTACCTTAAAGTGCACTGTGTTGACGAGTGGGGAGAGAATAGAATTTGTTTGCCAGTTTGTTTGGAATTAATTGCAATGCTCCACCATGAATTATCTGTGCTCTGCCCACCAGATAAAAGTGAAGCACAAGCTTCATAAAAGGCTATATTATTTAAATACAAAGACCAATGAATTTTTTTCAATCACAGTTGTACAGATCTCAGGCTCATCTTTTAGGGTTCGAATCTCCGTCACACCAAACATGATCGCCCATTCAGCAGTGGAGTCGCTATAATGTTACGGAAAATCCCACTATTTGTTGGTAAAAGAGTAGTTTAAGAGTTGGCAGTAGGTGGTGATCATTAGCTACCTTCTCTCTAATCTTACACTTCTAAATTAGTGATGGTTAGCGCAGATAGCCCTACTGTAGCTTTGCGTGATATTAAAAACAAACAAACCAAACTATCTTTCAGGTGGTGGAAAACCCTTTTCCCCCCTCTGCTGAAAAGATGAGTTTCCTAGCACCGAAAGAATTGGAAAATCAAAATGTCTGAAAATTATCGTTCACTGTTTATACTTACATGTATAGTGATGCCTAAACTGACAGAAAATGTGTGATATAACAGAAAATATATAAATAGCTATTGAAATTTTTTATTTTAACCTATTTTTCTCAAAATCAATCCCCTTGTTTTAAATTTTAAAAATGTATAGTAGGAAAATATCCACGTGTTTAAACATTACTAACAGCATAAATATACATTTCTTTAGGCTATAACTTTAAAATTGATCATGTTTTTTTAAAAAATTTATAAATGGTTCAGCAGATTGACTAGGGCCCGGCATGACCAGGTGGTTAATGCACTCGACTTATAACCTGAGAGTTGCAGGTTCGAATCCCCGTTACACCAAACATGCTCGCTCTTTCAGCTGTGGGGGCGTTATAATGTGACGGTCAATCCCACTATTTGTTGGTAAAAGAGTATCCTAAGAATTGGCGGTGGGTGGTGATGACTAGCTGTTTCCCTCTAGTCTTACACTGCTGAATTAGGGACGGCTAGCGCAGAAAGCTTTTGTGTAGCTTTGTGTGAAAATCAAAGCACACAAAGAAATAGATTGACTAAGGGCACATTTTTATAACTTTTAGGTATATTTTTGAAGTCCTCAGGTGAGTGTGATGGTTTATAATAAAAATGGATTTCGATACCAGTGGTGGATACAGCACATGTATCCTATTGTGTAGCTTTATTCTTTGCTACGAATAAAACTTCCCAGGCAAAAAAAAAGCACGTTTATGATTCATTTTTAACAATGAATTTCGACTTTGTATAAAATTTAAAATATTTTTATGATGAATAATATCGTGTGCAACGTCAGTTAGATAAATAATTTGCTTTTTTACTCACACGAAACACACGTGCTTAAACCAAACTCACGTCATGATATTGACCTCCACTGTGCCCATTTATTATTGAAGAGGCTTTAAAACCAACCGAAAGTTATTATATAGACAACAAAGGTGTCTATTATAGAAGTATAGCTACTATCATAGTACCTATGATAATTTATCACTTAGACGAACAAAAATTATTTCGGAACTGCTATGAATATATTAGCCAAACTAAAACGTAATAATAATAATTCTTATGTTTTTTAGTTTAATTTGTATTTTTTCAGGCTTTTCTTTAAAGGAAATAAAACAATTTATCAATCTATCAGGTAAAAATCTGATCACGCATAAGCTTGACTTATTACGTCCTTTGGTGGTTATAAGTCAATAGCGTCAGATGATTTAAGAAGTCAGAGGGTAAATCCGGGTCATCGTAAGTTAATTAATTACTTCAGTGCTGTTTGAAAGAGGAAGGGGGTTAAACTTAATACTTTTTTTTAGTTTGAAAATAAATATTTGAATATGACTTTACAATAAGAACACATCTTTTCTATAGAAAAGTATCTCTCTACCATCGACTAAATAATGCTTTAATATTTTTTACAGCCAAGCTGAAAGGCTAATGATCCTTATACGTAATATGCAGAAACAACATTGTATAAGTTACAAAATAGGATATGTAGCGATGGCAGACTTTCTGCTGTCGTCTTTAAATTTCGCCATATTTACCAGAAGAAATGTACCCAGTTAGCAGCATACTATTATCCACTCATGCAAGCTACTGAACTATTGTCACTTTTATTACGGCCCCCCAGTGGCTCAGCGGTATGTCTGCGGACTTACACGCTAAAATGCGGGTTTCGATACCCGTGGTGGGCAGAGCACAGATAGCCCATTGTGTAGCTTTGTGCTTAATTCAAAACAACAACAACAACAACTTTTATTACGCACCCACGATATAAAGAGTCGAAGACCTTTTGTGATACTTGTATGCATTCGAACTCGACTCGTTGTTCCTGAAATCTAGAATTCTACCATAGGACCAACTGGCGTCTTATACAAACCGAACGGTTAAGAATATATCCGTGTTCGATATATATGTGTAGAAGAAGGAGACACACACAGTAGAAGGTAATACACTTTAAATTAAATTTGTTTGTCTGAAGTTAAGCACAAAGCTACGCAATTGACAATCTGTGTTCTGCTCACCAGAGATGTTAAAATCTTATTTCTAGCGTTGAAAGCTTCACACGTGGAATTAATTTACAACTTCAAGATTCTCTCCTTAAGCTATCACTGTCTGCAGTAATCTGTGTGGAGACAGTTTTCCTCAGGAAACAATAAAACTAAATAGCTTATTGAAATCAGATTACTCTAGATTATAAATAAAACATATTTCTGCCGTTGGCATTCCAGCTCCATTGTGGTTGGTCAAAACTCTGCATTAAAATAACGTATGATTTCTGATCATTACAAGATTATATTATATTACTTCCTATTATAATTGAGCATTAATTCACCTAATTGACGTAAAAGATTATGTGCTGCCTTTATCATACTCATACACTCATCTTAATTTTTATAACGAGAAAAGACAACTTACAATATACATATGCATGTACACAAGTCAGATTATATGCAGGAAACAATAATATGCGCTATTACAAGCAATTATTATAATTCAAGTCCGTTTGATCTTTTCATATATCCCTAAGACCAACAATTGTAATTCAAATGATACGTTTAGAAACACAGAGTAAGAACCTCAACGTTTAAAAATACACAATTTATTGCATAACGTCAAAAGCAAAATATACAACTAAACACTCTCTACCATTAAAATCTCTAAATTATGATTCGGCGGAAAAAATTCCAACATTTTGAGAAAACTCTGAAGATGGTGAAATTTTCTCTATGAAATATTTAAAGTTTTAATCCTGTAGACTGTATAATTATATATTTTGCTTTTAATTTATACAATAAATTATTGCGAGTTTTTTAAAACTTGACATTAATTTATGTGGTATGGGTTATTAATATCTAACAAAGATTTAAATAATAATTTTCATATAGCTCTGTACTGACAAAATAACTTCAGAAAAACAAACTTCAGTGTTGTTTATGTCGATTTATACTTGTCGAAATATGTTACATCTTTATAGTTTAAAATAAAATGTACGGGCTATAGCCACGTTTAAAGTTTTTGTTTGTTTGTTTGTTTTGAATAGGTTTCCTTCATAATTTTTTAAAGTTTCATTTACAAATTCAGTGTTTTATTGAGTTTTGAGAATTCTCTTAAAAAGTATAAAAATAGGTCTAACTAATTCAAACATTTGAAGAAAGAGTGTTATAAAATCGTCATACTGATTTAAGGCACTTGAAATGAAATCTGACAGTCACGAGTTTGAATCCCCGTCGTTCCACACATGCTCTCTCTTTCAGCCGTGGGGGCTTTATAACGTGACTATCAATTTTACTGTTCATTGTTAAAAGAGTAGCCCAAGAGTTGACAGTAGTTGGTGATGACTAGCTACCTTCCCTTTAATCTTGCACTGCTAAATTAGGGACGGCTAGCGCAGAAAGCCCTCGTGTAGCTTTGAGCAAAATTCAAAATGAACCAAACAAGTGTTATAAATAGGTATAACTAATTCAGACTTTTTAAGGTTGGATGAGTACCCACATTATCAACATTTACAGAGATGATCAGATAATATTTACAGAGATAGTTTTTACTTTAAATGATCTTTTAGAAATGCCATAACTTATTGACAAAAATATTAGATTTTGGGTAGTTAATAAGAATGTGAATTGAGCGAAATACCAAAAGTAATAATCAAACTTCATTGGAAAGAGTAAGTACATTTTGAAAATGGAAATATAAATATCTTGTATATAACACTCACTATCAATTGATTATATACGTGGCTAACACCTGTCATAGATATACAAGTAGCAGGAGCGAACTATGATTCATAAATTACTGTATTAAATATGCAAGTGATTTATATTAAACTCGGCAAAAGTGAGAACATTGAGTGTTAAAACCTGTTAAACAAATTGTATTGAAAGCAAAAAGCAGTAGTAAAATACGTTTAAGTCTCGTATCCTGAATTCAATAGAAAATAACAACGTATCATGCATGAATATAAAATTATTCACATATAAGTCTGTTAATAGAAATGAAGTTTATTTATTAGAACACGCCTGATTATTGGGGGCAAAGGGAAGTGGTTGCCCCGACTTTTTTCTGATGAATATGCTATACACATGATATTCACATTAAATAAATGAAACATTTTGTCTCCCCACTCACACACACACATTTCGGCTTTAAATCCCGCCTGCCCGCCAGTGGCTCAGCGGTATGTCTGCGGACTTACACGCTAAAATCCGGGTTTCGATACCCGTGGTGGGCAGAGCACAGATAGCCCATTGTGTAGCCTTGTGCTTAATTCAAAACAACATTTAAATCCCGCCCATGTGTGTAAGGCAAGGCCACTCATAACTGATTCGTTAGTGTAGGTATACGCTAGACCCGAGAATTCTTGGTTTGTGGCCTGCAAAATCCATTCTCCGAACTTTGGAGGTATAGATGCGCTGTAAACATGATGCTCTAATTACAATATTCGGTTGGGTAAAAGTAACTTTTCTTCCAGTTTATGAGTTCCAAATTTTAGACGGTTATTCGTAAATAGTCCTTTGTGTAGTTTCGCAAGAATATTCTGAAACACCTGAATCAACTAGTAGAACAATATGAAGATTACACGATTCATTTATTAATATCATAAAATTAGCTACGTTTAACCTACCGATCGATGAATATCTCCTCAAAGAGTTTTTTTTGTTCTACACATATTAATAAATTCAAATTAGTTCTTTTCTATCGCTACACATTAGTTTATTATGTATAGTTGTTTGTTTTTAAATAAAGAATGTTGCAAATAAAAATATATAAAACTGAACCTTTTAAACAGAGTTTCGTCTATTTTATTTAAAATAATTTATTTTGTGTTAAGCATATAGCTGCGCAATAGGCTGGCTGTCTTTGCTCTGCTATCCGCAGATGTCAAAATCCGTTTTGTTTTTTGTTTTCTCGCTTATAAGCCTTCATATATACTGTTGAGCCACTGGGGACAAGAATAAAGAATAAAAAAATATATTTTAAATGTGTATGCTCATAATTAGTATATTTGATGTCAGAGTCAAGACCAAATAATGTGCCTCTTTAGCAAGTAGTTTAGTCATTTCTCTTAGTTAAAGTGCATAGAATTTAGTATAGTCTTAAGCAATATGATAGTTGCTAATTTAAACTAAATCATTAGCATCAAAATATATAAGATTAATATTATGGTTTTTGCTAGGAGACACTTTTTTATAAAAATGAATTAACAAGTACACGTAAGATTTGCTTTTACAACATTTTCTTTGAAATTTACAAAGTTGTTTTTGATGCATTTATCTAATAGTTTTATCCTAGAGCCCATTATTAAAATAATGTTCATACGTTTATCAAACAGTTTCGTGAACTTATCACGTAAATCATTATGAAGTATTCTTGTTAAAAATGTTATAAACTCACGGGATCACTAAGTTTTAGGTAATTACATTTTAATTATTCCAGTTGGAGATGTGTTGGAAGGTTCGAATAAGTGTGATGGTATCTTAACTTTTCATATGTTCAGACTTGGGGCTGTGCCAGACGATTTTTATTTACTGCAAAACCGTTGTTGGACACAAATACGGCCAACTTAAAGTTGACAAACCTGGATAGACTATAGCCTAAAAGTTCAATTGGGAACTTTTATCTAGTATATCTTGTTACTGTAGTATGACTTTCTAAGGCGTGTCAGTCATATGAAAACTAGTTTCAAGTGTGGATGCTAAGGAATTTCGAATATTAAAATATTATAGAGCAGACATTTCAGTACTAATTCATTTCTTTGCTTTAATGATGCGCCTAAAATTCAAATAGCCAACAAATATCTGATTTTCACCCTAGAAAAGAAAACGTGTATTGATAGGATATAAATACTGATTAATAGAGGACTAGAAAGACAGATAGATAGATGAAAATATTGATTGACTAATATAAACATGGCTGAGGAAACTACTGATTGGCTGCATTTCCTCTGATTATTAGTTTAAAATTAGAGTCCGCTATTGAACACTATGGGTAGTTGACCTCGCCGCTTAGTTCAGGTGTACATATGGTACCATTTGAGTTGAAAATTACAATCATAATTAACTATCAAAGTCAAGTTTCTAAAGAGTATATATAAGCTTAACTCACAAAGTTATGAAGACAATCTAACCAACAAAAGTATTGGGTGATTACTACAAACACAATATTAACCTACTTCAGCAATAACAAGGTTTTGCATTTCAAAAAACTATAACAAACTCTAAAGAAAAATATAATATCGAACTTATAATTATTAAATAATATGATATACGATACCAGTAACGCAGTATTCAAAATAAAACATACCTCCAGGAGTAGAGCAGATTTACAACGGTAAAAACCGGGTTTTAATACTCGTGGTGGGCAGAGCGCAGACAGCCCATTGTGTAGCTGTGGGTTTAACTTAAAATTAAAATCAAATTAAATTAAATAATGAAAAGTAGTGTGTGTGCGAGAGATAAAAGAAATTAACAATTTTGCACCAGCCTTCCACTTTCATAAAAAAACTGCTCATTTATATCTGTCTACAGGTTAATGTTATTTTATCAATATATCTTTATGTACGCATCGATTTATTTCGTTCCCCACCAAAATGTTTCACAATCATTTGTCTGATTGTCAGTAGATCTTTTCTATGTGTTTCTTTCTTTTCCTAAGTAGGACCTGTATGGCCAGGTGGTTATAAAGCTCGTCTGCCAATCTGAGAATCTTGCTTTTGAATTCTCGTCTCACCAAACATCCTCGCCCTTTCAACCGTGGGGCGTTATAATGTTACTCTCAATTTCCCTATTTTTTGATAAAAGAGTAGCCCACGAGCTGGCGGTTGGTGCCTTTCTTCTAATTTTTCCCTTCTAAATTATGGAAAGCGAGCTCAGATAGCCTAATGTAACTTTGCACGAAGTTCAGAACAAACAAATATTCTATGTACGAATTCAACTTGATACAAGCTTTATTATGTTAGCATTTAAAAGCAAGTTAAGCAATACTTGTTTAAATACTCACCTAATTTAGTATTTTTGAGTTTTATGACAATTCCATTCGCTGGAAGAGTTGTGCTTTCCCATTCTTCATAATTGACTTTTCTTGTTAGAACGCCTCTGACATTTTGAACTTCTCACCCTTTAGTCATTTTTAAACCCACTTAGTTGTCGACACCTGACCTCAACAGTCATTTTAATCTTCACCTCTAACTTTTTTTAATGGTAAAGGTCAAAATATGTAGGCTAATAATTGTCATGATAATTAATCGTCTGTAAAACATAACATCACCCTTATTAAACTTATATATTAAATATTATTTTATTTTCAGTGTTTTTATTAAAAATAAACAATAAAAGGTTATAAAATGAAATAAGAAGACTAATTTGAAATTAAAACTTCAAAAAGTTCAGATGTTTTCTTATATCAAAGAAATATATTACATAAAATATTCCTTCGGTGAGCGTAGTAAACAGAATAACACAAAAAACAACGACAAAGCATCACTGAGTTGTATTGCTGTATTCTGCGTCTAAATAATTTTCAATGTTATTCTCAGTTTACCCACCTAATTAAAATAACGTGTTTTTTTTATTCGGAAAGAGAACGCTTTGTGGAGCCGTTATGGGCTCATAACATTTAAAAAACTAATGAAAAATTATTCATTTTAAAAACTTGTAATTTAATGGGAAGAATTAACGAAGTTTTTTGTTCATTCGTTTGGGTTCAAGAGACAAGTTCTTGACTTTGAAAATTTGAAATTTTACTTAAATGTTCGTACAGATGTAAGTAATTATTTCTCACCTGCCTCTATAATCATACTTGATGTTCGGAATCGAACACCAGATGTCACGAATAGCATGGTTAACAGATATGTACATAAAAAAGAGTAGTTCCCGCCCAGACTTTGTTGTAGTCTTTGTTTAAATGCTGGAGACGTCACGAGAGGCCATGTGTATTTAAATGCTAACGAAAAATCAATTATTTTCAAGCAGTTTGTGGCAGGTGTATCAATATCTGGACAGGTGAGTAATGAAGTACAAAACTATATTTGAACCCAGAGATACACGTTCTTTTAACACTTTCACCTTCACGTGGGTATGAATGAGACTGCTAATGTTAGGGGTACGGCATGTAGGAGGTGGGCGGTGTAGGCGCAGCTGATGTAGTTACCTTTGACATTTCACACCCGTTTTACAAAAAAAACAACAAAAAAACACACATCTGTATGTCGGCTTGTGGATATCCTGGCAGTCGCCATGATGGCTAGTAATATTAAAATTGGTATGCCCAATAATTTTAGTCCAAACTTTGTAAATGTATAAACAAAACAACAAACGGTGTTGTGATATTGGTGTTGTTAGAAATAAAACACAGACCTGTAAAGCTGTCCAATTTACATATCAAGACGTAAATATTTGATGAGGTTATTTTTACAAGTATCACATTCATAATTAAATATCAAATAACTGAAGACTTGAGATGTTAATTCACAAAACATATATTAGATGCATAGATCCCAGATTGCGCAAACCAACCAGTGAAGTGTATTTAAAATTATACTTTGTATTTTACAAATTACTTTCATATATTCGTATAATGTTAAAAAATCCTACCTCTTACCATCTATCTATCTTACTGCTTTCTACCTGTTAAATGTCTTTCAGCCTTTCCACCTGTCGCAGTATCTTTGTCATGGCCCAACATGGCCAGGTGGTAAAGGCACATGACTCGCATTCTAAGGGTTGCGGGTTCGAATCCAAGTCATATCGAACACGCTCGCGCTTTCAGCCGTGACGGCATTATAAGTTACAGTTAATCCCACTTTCTTTGATAATAAAGCAGCCCAAGAGTTGGGTTGGGTAGGTGGATAATAACTAACTGCCTTCCCTCTAGATTTTCACTGCAACTTTAAGGATGGCTATAGCAGTTGGCCCGGCATGGCCAAGTATGTTAAGGCGTTTGACTCGTGAACCGAGAGTCGTGGGTTCGAATCCCGGTCACACCAAACATGATCGCCCTTTCAGCCGTGTGGGTGTTATTATGTTACGGTCAAACCCACTATTCATGGGTAAAAGTGTAGCTCAAGAGTTGGCGGTGAGTGATGATGGCTAACTGCCTTCCCTCTAGTCTTACACTACTAAATTAGGGACGGCTAGCGCAGATAGTCTTCGAGTAGCTTTGCGCAAAATTCAAAACAAACAAGCTACCGCAGATAGCCTTTGTATAACGTTTTGCAAAATTCTAAACAAATAAACAAACCAAAACCTTTTTCCTACTTTCCATCTATCTGTCTTAACCTCTTCCATCTGTCCTTACAACATAGTTTTCTTTTTACTATCGCTTGTTTTACCTTAAAACACGTAATTTCAATGAAAATAAACATTTTAATTATTTTAAACATTCTGTTAAGTGTGTATTAACCGTCCCATGTGTGTACTTAACATTCTAAACCGATCTATCTATTGATTGTTTTTTTTATCGAAATGTAGTAATAGCTTACAAATATTTCTTTACTCATTTCTCTAATTAGATCTGTCGAACTTTCTTAGATAAACTTTAAATTGTTATGACATTTATTGCTTAACTCAGGAAGAATTTTAATGTTCTGGATTAGGAATTCCCTCCTGGAGAGAACTATAACATTTGTTATCCATTCACTTCACCTTCCAATGTGTACCTCCCTTGTTATTAGTTTTTTTTTATTTACCTGAGGGAGATTTCCACTATTAGAGATGTTTATTAGAATGGAAATGTTCCTCATAGCTGCCATATCATGCTAAGGGGTAAAGTTATTTCTGATCATTAAATCATACCTTGTCACGTTTTCCGTCTCTGGTCTCAGTATATGAAACTCTACACTTTATTTTTTTGTATACTTAATAATTTGTTCTCGTCTAACATGGTGGATGACTTAATAGCATTAGCTGCTTTACGTAAAAAACACGCTGTGCAACATACAGTATATAGTTGTTAGGTTTAAATCTGTAACGTGAATTATATTAAAAGACATAAAGCAACACTCGTCGTATTTATTATTTTTTGTCTAGTTTATTTATTTTTGTATTGTAATATAATGTAAATGTATCTATTATTTCACGTAATTACAAGAACTAAGTGAGCACTTTTCAGTCACGTTGTCAAACATCATTTAATAATGTATTGGTTTTCTTGTTTATTAACCTCAGTGAAATATTAGATCAGTCACCAGGTGTCCCCGCCAATACAAAACTTCTCATTCTTTGTGAAAAGCAATTTCCGCTTTCTGGGATATACGTCTCTCGAACACGGTTTTCCTGATTGTTGCAGGTTTTCAGATTTCTGTCAGGATTTCTTCAATTTCTGTTACAATAGCACAGAATAAAAGCCACATGTAAGACTGATTACGTGGACGGAAAGGGATTAGATAATATAAAACTATATATTACTTCTCATTTAAATTTTACTTGGAAATGAAAGTTACACTTGTAGTAGGAAAGTAAAAACAGATTTACGTGCGTGTTTATGTTTAAGGCTGTCTTATGGCTGAAATAGATAACAATATATAATTATGTTTTTTGTATTAGTGAATAATTATCGTTTAAATGGTGTATTATTTTAAATAATTAAGTACCATAAGCCATGTGAGTGAACTAATTAATCAAATATACTGTTAAATTAACTGCCTAACGGCGAGCATGTGTTGATAAGTTTTGTGTGATGCTTGCTATCGTATGACTTATCAAAGCGTTTAGTAGAACAATACTTAGTCTAAAGTTAATATTATAAATATTATACTGAAACTTTGGAGTGATATTTGTAAGAAATGTTTATAAATGTACTGTTAGTCAATCTGTAGTCAAGGTAACCCAGTAGTAGAAGCAGTTTACAAATTTCAGAATATAGGTCTTGTAAACCTGAGAGGATTAGGTTAAAAACTGACTTGCTCTACCAACTTGATTGATTTCTGTTCAATATTGATTTAATTACAACAAGAGGCCAGAGTTTGGCTAGTTTACGCTTTCACAGTAACCCCTTTCAGGGCCATGTTCATGCATGCAGTTATATTAATGTGTTGAATACGCTTTCACTTCGTCCGATTTTGTTAAAAGTTCACACTACACGAAAGTATAAATAAAGCTTGTTTGTTGAATTTAGGAGTAATAAAAGAAAGGCAGTTACTCAACAACTCTATGGCTATCCTTTTTATCAGGCTCAGTCATTAAGGCACTCTACTCCTAATCTGAGGGTCGCACGCCTTAACACGCTTGGCCATGCCGGGCCCATACCAAATATGCTCGCCCTTTCAACCGTGGGAGGCGTTACAATGTGATGGTCAGTCCCATTATTCGTTGGTAAAAGAATTGCCCAAGAGTTAGCGGTGGGTGGTGATGACCAGTTACCCTCCCTCTAGTCTTACACTGTTAAATTAGGAACAGCTAGCGCAGATAATCCTCGTGTAGCTTTGTGCGAAATTCAAAAAGAAACAAAAAATACGACAAACGCTCTATTACTAAATTCAAACCCAACAAAACCGTTATCTATACATCGCTTAACCAACACCTACAAAAACAAATTCAAAAACTGGCCACCCACACAAGCTTGCTTCCACAAACTTGCAACTCGGTTTTGTTACAAAATAATTTTTTTAAAGAAAACTTTAAACATCAGAATTTTTCAACCTGTCTGCTTCCACTGCCCCCTTGAAAAATAATTTATCTCAAGAAAAAAATAGCCATAACTATTTAATTGTTAATTCGATTAACAATATAATCCTCGTCCAGAAGTGATATTATTTCTCTCCTTCTCTCGTGGCCTGGCATGGCCGAGCGCGTTAAGGCGTGCGCTCGTAATCCGAGGGTCGCGGGTTCGCGCCCGGGTCGCGCTAAACATGCTCGCCCTCCCAGCCGTGGGGGTGTATAATGTGACGGTCAATCCCACTATTCGTTGGTAAAAGAGTAGCCCAAGAGTTGGCGGTGGGTGGTGATGACTAGCTGCCTTCCCTCTAGTCTTACACTGCTAAATTAGGGACGGCTAGCACAGATAGCCCTCGAGTAGCTTTGTGCGAAATTCCAAAAAAACCAACCAACCTTCTCTCGTGTAACTTAGTGCGGAATTCAAAACAAAACAAAAACCAATTCAACTCTGGTATCGGATTTATATATTCCAGCCTACCTGAAGGACTATATGTCTTAAAGTTTTTCTGGACTTCTTAAGGCGGATTCACTCCAGGCTAGATGCACTTAAGCACTCATTTACTAGTAAAATACTTCATATGATCATTTAACACTAATACAAGCCGTTTGTTTTAATCACGTGACAGTTCCATAATTATCCTTAATCACGAGCTGTGCCAAGAGAAATTTCTTGTTCTCTGAGAAACAAACGTTCTTTTTTATAATAAACCTAAATACCTGTCAAGAATGGAATGGGATAAAGAAGCACAAGTAAACTTTGTGATCAAGGTAGTGATAACAAAAATGACCATCAGGATGTGGTTAACGACAGGGTAGTGACCACCATCTCCACGATTATTAGAATATTTCTGGACAAGCGCGCTCATTTCTGTGATAGCCAACCTCCACTTGTTATTAAATACAAGCTTAATAATTTTATGTTCGTGTATTTTGTTTTACTTATAGCAAATCCACATCGGGCTATTGGCGGTGTCCACCGAGGGGAATCGAACCCCTTATTTTAGCGTTGTAAATCCGCTGTCCCAGCGAGGGACTAATAAATTTGTGTGTGTGTGATTACTTATCATATTTTAAGTTAATTTTTTATCAAAAATCTAAGTTGTTTACGCTAATGAATTGATTAATAATATTCGTATCGAAGTTCAGAAAGTAAACTCAGTAAAGTCCCCCGTCGGTACAGTGGTAAGTCTGCGGATTTACAACGCTAAAATCAAAGTTAAAATGTGGAAATTTAATAACTTTTTTTATAATTCAGATGTAATGAAGTTTCCACATTTATTGCAGCTCCAGAATAGCCGAAAAGACAAAAATAGAGAGAAAACAAAAGTATCTAGTCTTATGAAAAGTCATAAGTTCTCAAAACCTGGCTAACATGAACAAGAACAAACGACACAGCATTTTGTACTGCGTGTAATAACGTTGTCTCATTCGCATTGAAAGAGTATTTTAGAGAAAATACATACACGGGCCTAAACATCTCATAAGTAGAAAAAATATTTGAAAAGGAAGGAAGGCTAAGAAAAACGTGGAGTTGTTTTTTTTTTTAATCAAATTCACATAGAAGCAGTAAAGACAAAATGCTTGAAGCAGAAATGTTATTTCAGGCTTTAGTAGTACAAATGTTTTTTCTATATTTTATTGTAGACTTATTAAAAAGTCCAATAAAAGCTGTGTCCTCTAAGCCACTAATGGATATCTTATGGTTGATGGTGCATAAAGCTGACATGTACTAATTATACGTTGGTTGAAAAGGTAAGAGCTACAGTAACCATAGATGAAATTAATGATAGAGCCACAATTAAAAAGTTGGAAATGAGTGCAGATTACAGCATCATGATTAAAATCTAATTCCTTCTTTAGATGGGTGCGTCGAGTCTTTAGTTTATGAGATAACATTATCTCTTTAAAATCTGCACTTGCTTCTTAGAATCTTGGAGGATTCTGTACGATGATACAACGAATGTTCCAATGGGAATATATTATTCAGTTTTGTCTGTAAGTAAAAACCATTTCCATGAACTTGTATTACCAAACGTAATTGCTATATTATGGTATATCTCGTTGGTTTCGGCCAGGTATGGCCAAACGTGTTAAGGCGTTCTACTCGTAATCCGAGGGTCACTGGTTCGAATCCTGGTCGCACCAAACATGCTCGCCCTTTTACCCGTGAGGGCGTTATCACGTTACGATCAATCCCACTATTCGTTGGTAAAAGATTAGCCCAAGAGTTGGCGGTGGGTAGTGATGACTAGCTGCCTTCCCTCTAGTTTTACACTGCTAAATTAGGGACGGCTAGCCCAGATAACCTTCGAGTAGCTTTTCGCGTTGGCTCAAGTGATTGTAAACAAAGTTTCCAAATAGGGTTAAAGGCCTTTTACATGGGTTATATAATCTTGTTTCTATTGGGTAGTGAACAATAACAACTTCTAAAGGAATTTCAATAATTTTCAAAATGCATAAAATTCTAGCGCCTGGTCAAAACTGAAGATTGGTTGGTTATGTAACAGTAAATAAACTGCTTGAGCAAATGATGCATTGTAATTATACCCCACGTCACTTGCCTTTGAATATCTTGAACATTTAAATACTTTCCCAAGTGCAGATTCCATACATGAAAATCTTACTTGTGTTTATAAGTTATAGACTGAGTATTTTCAGCTCATGTAACATTATCTTTCAAAGGAAAGCTCCGCTTTTCCACAGGCTGCGTGTAAAAATATAGATTAATCGAAACATTATCTAAAAATTGTAAAAATGTAAGGTATGTTAATTCAGTTATTGACTTGTGACAGTTGATGGATAAAAAGAGAACGAGCAAAATGCCTCTAAATAAAATCCCTTTTCTTCTATTTATCT
Organism: Carcinoscorpius rotundicauda; assembly: GCA_011833715.1. Lineage (NCBI taxonomy): Eukaryota > Metazoa > Arthropoda > Merostomata > Xiphosura > Limulidae > Carcinoscorpius > Carcinoscorpius rotundicauda. Next base: position 111,042,164 of record CM022393.1, read on the forward strand.
ATTTGTGATTCTGTATCGAACATAATATTTTATTTGTTCTTTACAATGAAATGCGAAGCACATCTCTATTGACATTTTATTTCAATGCAAAATGAAATAGGTTAGTGCATATATATTATCATACTTGCAACTGAAACTAAAATATTTAATGGTAGGGTTTACGATTGAACTAGCTATTTTTAGTACGTCACTTTGAAATATTTATTAGTTTTAAATTCATCATTTCAAAATTCACGATAAAACTAGACGCATAGGTTTACTGTTAATAAAAGAAAAACGTGTTTGATATTTGAAAACGGGTGTTTTGAATAAATTACAATAACTTTTAGGACGTATAATAGAATAACTAGTTGATTTATTTATGAGAAGTGTTAAGATATTTAGAAAACTTGTGTGTAAAATAACAAGTGGCTGTTTTTTCAATGCACACTGCCGTGCTTGTGTGAACCTTGAATTTAGATTTTGTACTGAACTGTACAAAACTTTGTGTAGCAGCAATTTGAGTTCTTTGTGTTGAAATAGATTTCACGATAGGTGTTACTTGTATGTAATGTTTTATATATAAATAAGATGTGTTTCAACTGTATAGACGTTGAAAACTTTTTGTAAAATCAATGTTTTAACTGGTACTTGGTATTGATAAATTTTAAGAAGTACGTTATATTGTTTTCGTTATTAGCATTTTTATCTCAAGAAAAGACAAAACTTGTGGACAGTTGTGGGGTGTTTTTTTTTCTTATTGTTAGGTATAAATTGGCAAATTAGTGTACAAAATCTAAAACATAAATGCAAAATAGCACAAGTCTTATCTGTCTTTATCCACATATTATTTTACTTTGCATCTCATGCACGTACTTTTATTATTTTCTATTCTTGAAATGAAACTACTCCGTTCATGAACCGAATGAATTATAATTAAAAATGGTGAGGTACAAAAAATATTAGTGCAGAAGAAAGATTGTTTCTTTAAACGATCGATTATAACTTGTTGACAGCTTTACAGGTCTTTTTTATGGCAGATAATCCTTGCTTAATTAGCTGCCATTTTGAGAACTGAGCACTTGTGCGTGGTTAAAATGCCCTCTTAATCACTCATCAAACGTAACCTCGAATAGGCTACAAAATATCTTATTGAAACGCATTTGTTAACAGACAGCGTAGTGAGTCTACACGAGAACTTTCCTTTGTGTTTTTCGGGTAGCCAACCATTAAATTAACCTGTCAAATAAGAGACATGAAAACCATACAACAAGCAAATATTTAGATATCTTGACAACATACCTTTACTGTTAAAACTATATCTGTACGGTCCATTAACAACACTTATGAGGTTAAACAGGGTGGTCTATTAGTAAAAGGGGCTGGGGGCAGGGCCTGGTGGTTAGCGTGCCGAACTGTGGATCTGCGATTCCGATTTTTGCGTCCCGCTGCCGTTAAAAGAAAATTGTTTTCTGTATTTTGAGTCCTAGTTATGTTATGAGTGTGACAGTCAAATTTCACTATTCGATTAGAATAGCTCAAGAGTTGGCGTAGGGTAATGAAGAATAGCTTTCTTCCTTCTAGTCTGTCAGTTCAAAATTAGGGCTAGCTAGCCTAAATAGCTCCTGTTAAATGTCACAGAAATCCACATTAAGCCTGCAAGTCGAGTAATCTAAGAGATACGCTGGGTTATTATACATACAGTACTAACTAGAATATTTATTACTTATCTTAGAGAATGAATTAACAGCTGGAAGCTAATATTATAGCATTTCGAAGTGCAATTTTAAATGAGTTGCCTGGCTTTTAAGATGGTACCTACTGCTTTATTGTTAGTTCCATTAATGGAGACGTGAATTTATTATCTAGCAAAAATTTTATGTTTATAACTGCTAGAGAACTATTAACCTCAGTTACATCGCTCAGACTTCGGATCTTCTCTAGGCTTCTTTACTGACAAATGTATATCAAATTCAGCTTTACCCTTTATTACTGAAACAAGATACAAAGAGGGTTTATTCTGTATAGAAGTTTCTCATGAGTCGCTTCTGAAAATGTAAATTTCCGAAATCGCAAACTCGAATGTAAAATGTGAAGCACTGCTATTGTTCATGAATAAGCCATACGTGCTTTCTAAGTCTAAAATTTTTTCCAACAATTTAATTGGCTATTAATACGAAGAAAGATACAGAAGAAATACATTTTAATACGTTTTTAAATCTTAGTAAAACATTATATGCTGATAAAATGTTTGTTTGTTTGTTTGTTTTATAGCAAAGCAATATTGGGCTATCTGTTGTCTACCACGGGAGCCGAATCCTCGATTTTAGCGCTGCAAGTCAGTAGATTGACCGCTGTTTCTTCCGGGGACCTTATAAAAAATTCTTAATTCGCACTTTGTATTAAGTGAAGGGTGAAAGCAAAAATTCCAAAATATTATCTTCTTACAGGAATGTCAGGTTCACTTTTCGTGTTTGTGAATGCAGGTGGGTTACTGTCAGATTAGAATGTTGGATTGTCAGTAATGTTGTACTTCCGTTGAGCGGTTTTATGTTAATAACAAGCAAATAAATTGTTTCCATAGTCGGTAAATCGTCTGAGTTTACACACACACATTTAACGAAGGAGATCTGGTAAGAAACAAATTCATTCAACTTTTAAGAAAGGTCCTTCCACAGATTATACTTAGATGAACATAAAATAACCCTCCATTCTTCCTAATTACTGAAACCGAGAAAAATTAAAACACACAGTCATGATACTTGACCACGTGTTTTAAATTTGGTTTCAAACATAAATTTCGAGAGGGAGGGGCAAGAGAAAATCTCATGACAATTTCGAATTCAGTAGCTCTGACAAACAACTCGTAGACCCAGTCATGACCGAGCAACCTTTCGGGTGTGTTTTTGCCCTCTTGGTAGTGGGCTACGCCTTATAGGTTATGACATCCTAAACCACTCTGAGTTTGCATGTTAAAGTTTCTCCCGTTAAATCCAAAACATGAGGAGTTCACAGGGAGAAACGCAAAACAGGAATTAATATAGAAAGTGTTTTTTCAACAGTCAATTCAGACTTCGTAATATTCTGTCCTACAAAGATAAAGATCCAACAGAATTAGAACATTGGCAGCAATCACATTTTATGACACTCGCAAAGGGAATATGGTGTTCCTGTCAAACGCGTTAAGGAGTCACTTGCAATTAAGAAATTATTCCTGTTTCCAGAAATCATTAGTATTTATTTCAGACTGAAGTTATGCTTACCACATTGTGAGAGTCATGCCGAGTTTGAACGTAACACAACAAGATTCAATTTTTACCTTCCAAAGACAACACGACTCTTTTAAACAGTAAAAATTTGGTGATTAAATGTTATAAGGTAAATGACATGAAGTTACTTGCTTCAGACATGTTTATGACTAAATACGTGAAATCAGACAAAGGCAAGCTTAAGGGTTTTATAATGGTAAAATTCGGGGCTCGATCTGTATGATAGGAAAAGTGCATGATGTAGGTGACTTGTGCATATTTCAATTTACTTTCATTATCCTTCAAGTGAAATGTCACTAAGCTTCCTGATACATATTAACAACCATTCTAGATAGGAATTGAGTTTGGTGAACTTGAGTAACATCTGGTAGGTAGCTATCTTTTATTATTTATTATTTTCTCTCTCCTGCAGGCACAACACTGATAACCTACGAACTTCATTCGCAGTTTGTTTGTTTTTCTATCCTCAAACAATGCTTCCACAATCCTTTTGCCTTTTCAGTATCTTGAAATCGAGATATATCACTTAGAAAAATATAAATTGATTTTAAAATCCTCACAATTACCGACTTTTATGTTTTTTGCATTATTAATAGATACCTGTATATATGTGTGCGTCTCACAGCATTTATACGTTATTTGAATTCAATATACTTATCTGCTCTGTATAACAGTTTCCATTTTCTTGTTTGGGATATAATTTAAGCAAATATTAAGCTATATGACAGTAAAACAAAACAAACTCATTGATTGTTCCTTTGTATTAGTTTGGTTACCCACGTCGGTCAGTAAACAATTTAAGGGTGTCGTAATGTTCTCTCGGTTTCATAATTCGTGTAAAGTGACAATTTTCATTCAGCCAGTAGTTAATACATCAAGTTTTGTACGCGCTAATGAACACCTGCTAAAGATCCACAAAATTGTCTAGCGGACAGCAGGTAAACTTGACTGATGTGTTATAAAGTACGATATGGCTTAATACATTATTTGATAAGTATGACAATTATACAAGGGGGGAAAACTTATTTCGCTCAAATGATCAAGAAAAATGGAGAAATGTCGCAGAAACGTACAAATAACTCAACTAATAACACATTTCCGTTCACTAAGAGGACTTACCGGTCTTATTCCAAAACTAGAATCAGACTTCGAATCCTTATTACAAATCTGATAACATTATGTACCGCTCACGCCGCTCTCTTGTTGATTGCAATAATGATTTGAATCACGCAATTCTAAACAGAACAGCAGTTTTCTAAGATTTATTACTTGTTTGCCATTAGTAATTATACAGTGCACAAAGACAGTTTTAGGTGAATATAGTGAAGGGTTTTAGCTAGAAGCACTCGAGAAAGGGCGGTTTTTGTTTTCTTTTATGGGTGGCACCCACCAAGTTGTCAAATATGACACCTCGAACAGTTTGTGCCGTTCCAATGTAATTATTTACTATTACAGTCCATCCATTCCAAGGGCAGGAAAAGTTGTTTTTGTCAGTAGCTCACCAGATGTCGTTTCCAATATAAAAAAGTGTGTTTGTGTATAAATATAAATATATATATTTGTTATGGTAATTTCAAAGTTTTAATAAAAGTAACAGAACAAGAATTGAATTTGAACTTTTTTAAAGAAACTAAACTGATAAGACTGCGTCGAAACGAATAAAATCCCTCAAGCTTTTCTTTTCACTTTAAGCTCCATTTTTCTTAAGTGATAAATGTATCAGCTATTTATCTTACAGTAACGATCTAACTTTCAAATATATCTGTCTGGTTTTAAACATTTTTTTAAATTATTTAACAGATCTCGTTACAATCTTATCATACATTTTATAAAAAGAATCTTACAAAATCTATTCCAAATTAATTCCAATAAAACATCAAAGATACACTAAGAACTGACAGACACATGATCATATCAAATATATCATTATTTTTACTCTAATTGAAGGCTGGCTCCACAAAATACCGCCCCTTATTGGCTATATTCGGCTTGAAATTCATAACGTAAATAAATAAGTACGATACGAAGTAACATAAGTATAAATTACCAATATTTTTTCACGATCTGTGTACAGCCCTTTTATGGTATTTCTTATTAACTATTTTCAGCTAGCCTGAGAAGAGGTTTAAAAACTTATTAAACTTGGCAACCAAAATTCGACTGAGTTAATTTTAACCCAAGTGGTTAACGAAATATCGTCAACAAAAATGTCCCTTGAATTACAAGTGTTACAGATCTTAGTGTGAGGAACTTAGAGTTACATTATAAATAATGTATTTGTGAACTATTAGTGTTATAAATGTCACTGTAACCAACTTAGAAACTACAGTATAAACAGTGTACTAATAAACTATATATCACATAACAGAATTATTTTAAGCGTGACATCTAACTTGTATTATAATGAAAGATTTTTATTCGCTACAGTGAATCTAAACATGAAGTCTTATTTGAAAAGAGTTTACGTAGTAAACTCTTAAGAAATGGTGAACGTTAACAGCTGAGTTCTTAGTTTTATAGTGTTAAACGTAAGCCATTTGATGCTATTATATCCGTATTCATCAGTAAGTAGAAAAAAGTTTGAAAATAATCGCCTTAATAAATCATGTTTTGTTGTTGCTAGAGTGTCTTGCGCAGAGAAAGTTTTTTCAGTAGGTTTTAGAAGTGTTCTCTTTTTTTCTTTTTATTATAAGTTGTCGCAAAAACCTAGTTTCCATTGAATGTTGTTAGCTAGCTGCCTTCCCTCCGGTTAATGTATTAGTTCTAAATTATGGATTCTTATGCGATACAAAAAAGAAAAAAAACGTTTGTTAACTTTGTAAGAAGTTTTGTAAAAAGCGAACCATTCGTATAAATAATATAGTATGTAAATCACATACAGTATAAGAGTAGAGTGTGTGTATAGGGTTAGTTATTCATTTAGTCTTCGATTTCAAATGTTTTCTATGACAAATCTAACAAATTAAAAAAATCAAAATGACAGTACAGTCTATCTGACAGGTGTATCTGTAACAAAGAGTGCACATATATTTGGTGTGGGAAGAAGATAGACGTACAGAGTGATCAACAATGGCAGAATGACCATCACGTGCGATTACGATCACTAAACATTGAGTCGAATTTTGAAACAAATTAAATAAACCAAAATCTGTATCCAATATAATGTTAAGCACCAGCAAATATTGTTATATAAAACAATATGAAGCGAACTCTATCATCTGGGATGTCATGGTAGAGTGGGTATGTACAAAGTATTCATTACTTCGATAAACACGTGTTACTGCAGGCAATAGTGCAATGACCAAAGACTCTGAACAAAGAAACAATAGCGCAGGATGATCTGGTCAGGTGAATCAACTTTCGCTCCCTCCCCCCCTCGGTCAAATGGACGTGTGCATATTTTAAAAAAAAGAAAGCCCAGGAAAGCTAATGTCCTAAGGGCTTAATTCCACACATAAAACGTGTATGCAGATTTATTAGGAGGTGGGCCGCATTTTTCCCGTGTGGAATTATTCCAGTATAGCAGGATAAAGGTAAGGAAAACCTCCCAAGAGAAGTTGGTGCAGCACTTTCATTTGGCTGAAGGTGGTGGAATCTTGTAGCTTAGAAAAACAAGACCTTCAACATATCTAAAGGAAATAGATCGATTCTTATTTACGAATGGTACAAACTGCTTGTTTAACTGCCCAAGATCTTTCTGCTTCGTTGTCAAACTGAAATAATGCTTCTATAATAAGGCTACGATGGCCCAACGCCAAATCGGACTTTTTAAGACGGAGGTTATCAATTCTTTCATAAAATTCCTATGTATGTTGTCCTTATCAGAATATTACACAACTACGCATGTGTGTACTTATTGGAATACTGCACAACTATGCATGTGTGTTCTGATCAGAATACAATAAAAATATGTATGTGTTTTTATTTAAGTTTTTGTTTGTTATTTGTGCATATACAATAAACTTCGCACTAACATAACTGATGAAATAAAAGTAGATTGTTTATTTAAAGCCTCCTAATGTGTACAAAATGTAATTCGAGTGAAGTCTGTCACATTGTAATTTTGTTAAAGGTTTCTCAACTGGCGTTTCAGAGCTAATAACGATAAAATCGGAGTTTAATTCTTGTAGAAGATGCAGTATAGATACCTTCTTGTCTAGCTTCGGGCTAAAAGAAACAAATTAACTTTTCACCTGACTTATATTTTAAAGTTATGGAATATATTATATTATACATGTGTAGCTCTAGTTTTATATGTTTAATCGTTAGAAAACTTAGCATTAAGAAATACCTTATGCATTTAAGTCATTAAACTAATAACTTGTATGAATAGAGAACTATTTTCGAAAATCAAATATATTGTTTTAAGAAACCTCTCGGTAAAAAATCACTGAGTATTGTACTTCATTTTATTGTTCATGCTAGTGGTTTTGCTTGTGTATCCCGCTAATATGAAGGTAAATCTACGGATTTTCAAGGAGTCAGGAGGTTCGATTCCACTCAGTGAATTCAACAGATGCCCGATGTGGCTTTGCTATATGAGAACACACACATATGCTTTTGTTTGTTTTAAACGATTTTGTTACTATCATTTAACAAGAATATAAATTATACTAAACATAAATTACGTAATGATAAGTCTTATTTTTACATGTTTTTTTTGTTATTGGGAATTACTGCAAATTCCCATAATCTTAGCAACTGTTTTTGTTTTTTGGAATTTCGCACAAAGTAACTCGAGGGCTATCTGTGCTAGCCGTCCCGAATTTAGCAGTGTAAGACTAGAGGGAAGGCAGCTAGTCATCACTGCTCACCGCCAACTCTTGGGCTACTCTTTTACCAACGAATAGTGTGTGATTGATCGTAACATTATAACGCCCCCACGTCTGGGAGAGCGAGCATGTATGGCGCGACTCGGGTGCGAACTCGCGACCCTCAGATTACGAAGCGCACGCCTTAACGCGCTAGGCTATGCCAGGCAATCCTAGCAAACACAATCGTTGCTCCACATTAATAGATTCCCTATCATCGTTGGAATTTACCTTTGGATAGTCACATGACAACTCCAAGGCGCTCCTGGTTTTACTCAATCAGCTACTAATCAGTACCCTGTCAAGCTACATCACTGCCACCACTCCATTATCAATTAGTTCTTGATTGGAAAAGCCATTAATTCAACGAGAATAACCTATACATCTATATATAATGTGGAAATATGGCTTGAAGCAAAACCAGGTTGTTAATCATGCTGTCTCATTCAGTTGTTGTTTGATATCACAGAAGACGCTATAAAACTTCGAACATCAGTAAACTTCAAAATCAGTATATCTCAGTAAGGATTTCTGAAACAAAATCCTACTATCAGCAACCTGCAAACACGCATGTCTAAAAAAAATAGGTCACGCCTTGTAAAAAATTGATACTTGAGTTCAATTATTATACGAGAAATAATTATAACTACAACCAAAAATAAAAAGCTACACTTATTTTGCATATTACCCAGAGGGCTGGAGCTAGGCACGTGTTCATCTAATAATTACATAAATTAGATTGTCAATTAAATTATAAATTCTCCATGTTTGCAGGCTTGTTTTGTTTTTCACATACACCTGTCACATGTTCGAGTATGTATTCTTGTACTCTCTCATCTCTCTAATTAATATACTGCTTATAAAATACATTAACTTTCATTTCTAAGGGATTTTTAATTAAACTGCTACATTTTAATTTTAATTACGACTTTTAACGGGAACGGAACAAGATTTTGATCATTTTCAAACTAAGCTGTTCACATCCGTACTACAGCTGTAGTTTTGGACCACCACAATGGCAGGTTTGTTGCTACTGGTGTAGTTTCTATTATTTTGGAATTTCGCACAAAGCTACTCGAAAGCTATCTGTGCTAGCCGTCCCTAATTTAGCAGTGTAAGACTAGAGGGAAGGCAGCTAGTCATCTCCACCCACCGCCAACTCTTGGGCTACTCTTTTACCAACGAATAGTGGGATTGACCGTCACATTATACACCCCCACGGCTGGGAGGGCGAGCATGTATAGCTCGACGCGGGCGCGAACCCGCGACCCTCGGATTACGAGTGCACGCCTTAACGCGCTCGGCCATGCCAGGCCCAGGTGTAGTTTCTTAAATCTGAAGAACACGTAACACTGAATATAATTTCACTATTTTGTCTGACAAAGAACTTTTGATTATAATATTCTAAAGCTCCTTAGACGACTTCGCCTAATATTCCTGCTGCATCAGAGGTCGTTTTCAGAAATTTTGAGAACTCCACAGACCATAGATTAAAACGTTTGTTTATTTGTTTTTGAATTTCGCACAAAGCTACTCGAGGGCTATTTGTGCTACCCGTCCCTAATTTAACAGTGTAAGACTAGAGGTAAAGCAGCTAGTCATCATTACCCACCGCCAACTCTTGGGCTACTATTTTACCAACGAATAGTGGGATTGATCGTAACATTATAACGCCCCCACGGCTGAAAGGGCGAACATGTTTGGCGCGACGTGGGTGCAAACCCGAGACCCTCAGATTACGAGTCACACACCTTAATACGCTTGGCCTTGCCGGGCCAGATTAAAACGTGTACCACATTGTAACATCTCTCGAAAGGCACCAAGCATTATTTAAATTGTTTAATTATTTAAGTTTTTGGTCGATTTACTTTCTGGAAACTAAATGCAGATTTATGTGCATAATAAAAATATTAGTAATATAAAACATACTTTGTTTTATTAAAATTTAATCTCATGATAATAAAATCTAATATTTCAGCTTTCATTATTATGCATGAAATGAAGCGTGTTTTTTTTACGAAAATTTTTGTAATTCTACACCATTCCCGAATTTACATGCGAAAACACACATGAACAAAATTAAATTTCTAGCTGCACATTGAACCGTTAAAACTACAAAAAATTGTTCGAGTTGCGCGTTAAAACAGTCCTTCTGCTTGCTCTATTAAAGTTCTTAATATAATACATTATTTAAAAAATAAATGTATTAATTCCTAAAAAAAAAGGTAATCAATTTATTGTGTGCTTACAAACGGTTGTTCCATTTTGATTACATTTAAATAAAAAATGATACATTCATTTTACCAAAACTGCTTGAAGTCTCCCAAGAGAGTTTGTAATTCGGAATGTAAGTAGTTATGTCTGTAAATATTTTTTTAGAAAACTTTGAAAAATTATAATACTTCCTGTACATCATTGTCATAACAATACCTCTGGACTGTTGGGACGTGATCTACTGTTAACACTGCACTAGACACAAACAATTATGAAAAGAAAAATAAGTGTTAGCAACCATACAGCTCCATAATAAGCTCTATGTGCTCTGTCCACCATGGGTATCGAAACCCTATTTGTAATTTTATAGATCCTGAAGCTTGCCGTTGAATCTCTAGAGGCAAAAAAAGAGAGAAAGAAAGCGAAAGACTATTGTGGATTATTTTTACTTAAGCACAAAACTACACGATGAGCTATCTGTGCTTCCTGGATTACAGCACCGTTTTATTGTAGTAAGGCTGATTGGTTAGTTTGGTGTTTTATGGCACTAGGCTTTTCTTCAATTTCTAGAAATAGATTTGGCTCTTTTGCGAATGCTTTGAAAGTTGCTCAGTTTTGAAGTTAAGCTTGGACGAATACTTTGTGAAATTGGTAATTCTGCACTCAAGCTTAGCGAAGGATATTATTTTACAGTCAAAATTTTTGTTGTTTGCCAAGATATATATGTATATATAATTTGGTTTAAATGTGAATAAACAAATTAATAGTAACTACTTGCTCTTGATTTCTTGTCGGTAAGTCTGCCGACAAACGACTGTTTCACTGGGAGACATTGTTCAAAAGCATTTTAGTCCAAAAGGAAGGAAATTTAGTCGTATTGAAAATAATTTTTCAACAAGAGGACTAAAAAAGAAAGATAATGATTATATTGTTTTAAGGATGTAAAAATGAACATGTCTACAGAACAAACGTGTTTAAACAAGGGGTCGAACCGACATTTAGTTACACTTCTGCTATTTACAGTATATTAAATTGTTCAGTTGCATCTCTAGATGAATTATTAAGCGTTTTTGCGACCCGGCATGGCCAGGTGGTTAAGGCTCTTGACTCGTAATCTGAGGGTCACGGGTTCGAATCCCCGTCACACCAAACACGCTCGCCCTTTCAGCTTGGGGCGTTATAATTTGACGGTCAATCCCTTTATTCGTTAGTAAAAAAGTAGCTTAAGAGTTAGCGATGGGTGGTGATGACTACAGTCATGTGAGAAAGTTAGGACACCCTATGAAAGCCTGTGTATTTTTGTAGCATTTTTGGATATATAGCTATTTAATCTCAATTTCAACAATACTGAGAGATTATAGGAATATAACTAAACAATTAAAACTGAAGAAAATATTTTTCAAGATCTTCTGTAAATGTAATTCTACAAAAATGCATATTCTAACTGAGGAAAAAGTTAGAACACCCCCACATTTATTCCCACTTAAAATGGCTCAAGTCACACACAGGTGCATCACACCAGGTGCACATGATTAAAAAATCGTTACTTAGCATTCTGAATGAGGCTTGCCGTATTTAAACCTCAAACATTTAGTTTGGTGTACTCCTGACTGTTGAAGTGAGAGTGTGTACCATGGTGAGAGCAAAAGAGCTGTCTGAGGCTTTCAGAAAGAAAACTGTAGCAGCTTATGAATTTGGTAAGGGATTTAAAAAGATCCTAAAAATTTCGAAATCACCTATTCTACTGTCCGGAAAATAGTCAACAAGTGGAGGATTTTCAAAACAACTGCCAACATGCCCAAGTCTGGTCGTCCAAACAAGTTCACCTCGAGAGCAAACAGCAAGATGCTAAAAGAGGTCTCCAAACTTCCTAACATGTCATCACGGGACCTACAGCAGGTTCTGGCTACTGTTTATGTGAAAGTGCATGCCTCTACAATCAGAAAGAGACTGTACAAGTTTAACTTGCATGGTAGGTGTGCAAGGAGGAAACCTTTGCTCTCTAAAAGAAACATCAATTCTAGGTTGAAATTTGCCAGCGAGAATTTAAACAAAGGCCAGGACTTCTGGAATAGTGTTCTTTGGACAGATGAGTCCAAAATTAAATTATTTGGACACTATAATAAAAGACATGTTTGGTGTAAATCAAATACAGCATTCCAAGAAAAGAACCTCATACCGACTGTGAAGCAAGGAGGAGGTTTTGGGCTGCTTTGCTGCAGCAGGACCTGGACAGCTCACAATCATAAAATCCACCATAAATTCTACCGTATATCAGAGGGTGCTTGAGGCTCATGTGAGACCATCTGTACGAAAACTGGACCCTGCAACACAACAGTGACCCAAAACATACCAGTAAATCCACCAAGGACTGGCTGAAAACTAAGAAATGGAGAGTCCTAGAGTGACCGAGTCAAAGCCCAGATCTTAATTCCATTGAGATGCTGTGGGGTGACTTGAAACGGGCTGTACATGCAAGAAATCCCTCAAACATCTCACAGCTGAAAGAATTCTGTATTGAGGAGTGGGGCAAACTTTCTTCAAACCGATGCCAGAGACTGGTAGATGACTACAAGAAGTGTCTCACTGCAGTTATTTCAGCTAAAGGGGATAACACTAGCTGTTAGGGGGTAGGGTGTCCTAACTTTTTCCTCACTTAGAATATGCATTTTTGTAGAATTACATGTGCAGAAGATTTTGGAAAGTCTTTTTTTTAGTTTTCATTATTTAGTTATATTCCTATAATATCTCAGTATTGTTGAAACTGAGATTAAATATCTATATATCCAGAAATGTTACACAAATACACAGGTTTTCATCGAGTGTCATAACATTTTCACATGATTGTAACTGCCTTCCCTCTAGTCTTACACTGCTAAATTATGGACGGCTAACGTAGACAGCTCTAGAGTAGCTACGCGCGAAATTCTAATCAAACCAATTTATGTTTTCATAATGCCCCCAGTGCCTCACCGGTATGTCTACGGACTTACAACGCTAAAAACCGAGTTTTGATACTTGTGGTGGGCAGAGCACAGATACTCCATTGCATAGCTTTGTTCTTAATTTAAAACAACAATGTTTTCACAACAAAGATCCATTAACTTTACTTTGTTGAGAAAACTTCATTAATATCTTTTTTGTAATTGAAAGAAGAGGAATAATTCGGACATTTTTTTTCTCACAAAGCTATAACTAACAAAAGAATGTGAATGTACTACAAATACGCACACTGATTTTGATGTGTAATAAACAGCGTATTTCCACAATAATACCTACAAATATAACGAATGAGATGGAAGTATGAACACATTCATCGCAGTTAAAAGTACGCAATTACGTAGTTTGTTGTAGTTCTGAATTCAAATATTTCGGTCACATACATAAATATCTACTTGCCATGTCCATTATAATAAGATTAAAATAGTGGAAGGACTTTATTCCTTATATTGGATTTCTTCAACTTTATATAACGTGAAACTGTTAATGTATAGCATACAACATGCTCTTCTATTATTAATTAACTTTGATTTTATTCAGTAACTTGTTGAAACTCAACACGAAACAGTACAAAGATTAGTGTGTGTTTGCATGGATTTCAACATATCATTCTCTCCCGCTAGTAAAGCGGTATGTTTACGGATTTACAACGCTAAAATCAGGGGTTTGATTCCCCTCGGTATGGTCAGCAAATAGTCCGATGTAGCTTTGCTATAAGAAAACACACACGCACAAATATCAACAGCGAGTCAACCATCACCAAAAAAAAACATATGGACACAATCACGCAATAAGATAGTTAGACAATGGGAGTTATAAACACCTATATGTAACGCATTGTGTGGAATAATCAATCCAATTATAACTTTCTTTTTCTTCTTTTTTGTGGTGTTATTATAAATACACGATTTCTGTTCAGTTGTTTGGTTGGTACCAGAGTCCTAAAACCTTTTTAATACGTATGTTTTTTGTTTTTATATTTCGATAATTTTCTAACCTTGTGTGTTTATTGTGGATGAAAAACTAACCTTGACACCATTAGATAAGTCTTCACACAATAAACAAAACTTAACAGTAGCTTCTCCAGTTACGCGTCTACCAGTTTTTCCATACCCATCGCCCCTAGTGGATGAAACAAAAAGAATTTCTAAGGAAGAACATATAATAAGATACACAGATCTGATCGAGTCTTTTGATAATTACCACGAAGCTTCACGTAGTCCACCTGTTGCAGAAACTTTCAATTGCCGTGCATAGATGGCAGTAGACAGCAAGTTCAAATCTCTCCACACCCTATCTGAACTCATACCTTGAAGCTAGTAGAATTTATTCGTTTATATTAGTACACGTAATGAGAAGTGATGAGGTCAAACTTGACGAGATATGACGGAATGGAGGAGGGTTAAGCAGACAATCGTTTCAGTTAGCATAATTTTATTTTGGTTAAATAATTACTCAGGTGTGAGAAATTATTTTGGCACTTTCTGATAAATATACTGAATTTATCTGATTCAAAAAAACATCAAAGTGTTTCATGCAGCTGAGGAAAGGATACACTAAGGAGGCTAATACTTTGTTAATTAAATACATTATCAGTAATGGAATAAACAATAACAAAAAAATCAGATATCCCAGCACAAAAATAAGAACAATATGGTAATAGTGTGTAATAATCTACTGCGTTTTTATGAAACTTTTGTCCGTCTGAATTTGAGTGTGTGATAAAAACGCATTGCTAACTTTTGCTTGTAATTGATTAGTTTTCTTGAAATTCGAATATAAACGTTGATATAATATTTCCAGTTCTCTCTTAAGTCGCTTATGCTGTTTGATTCCACAGACGTGAAAAGTCCTATGTGATATATACCTGTGTGAGTATCAACATTCACTTTTACTATCTTATATATAATTCTTTCCCTGATGTTCTTCTTTTAATTCTTTCTCCAGTTGATTGCCAACAACATAAACATCCTTTTGCCCCACATACACATATACAATGTCCTTTCCTAAATCATAGTTCTTTATTCTGTTTTCATTTAGTGCGGGCCCGACATGGCCAGGTGGATATGATACTCGACTCGTAATCCGAGGGTTGCGGGTTCGAATTCCCGTCACCCCGAACATAGTTGCTCTTTTAGCAGCTGGAGCATTATAAGGTCGCCGTCAATCCCCCCCTTTTTGTTGGTAAAAGAGTAACCCAAAAACTGGTTATGGGTAGTGATGACTAGTTGCTTTCCCTCTCGTCTTACGCTGCAAAATTAGAGTCGGCTAGTGCAGATAGTGCTCGAGTAGCTTTGCACAAAATTTCCAACAAAGCAATTCTTTAGTGTGATGTTCGCTACAAAGCTTACGCGCGTTAAATTAATTCCCTCACGATATAGTGCACAATTGTGGCTTTGTGTATGATGCATAAAATGAAAGAAAAGCCCTTGAATGTTTGTTTATCTGATATTTTGTAATATGCGAACTTAATTTGGTGATGACCGAAGAGTTGATGCATTTGATGTGCTTGAATATGTACAATAGTTTAAAAAGTACAGTTGAAACGAAAGTTGACAAATCATCGAAAACCAATAGACTTATTTGTGGTTAAAAATCTGCATGTTCTGCAAGTGTAACATGTGCAAAATCCATATAAAAGTGACGGGTTCTCGGTTTCCATAGCTCAGTGTTAAGCCACCGACACGCAATACGGTTACGCCAAGACTGACTGAAGAACAACACAAAAACGCCATTGGTCGCTTGGAAGCAGGCGAATCTCGATCAGATGTTGCCAGAGCTGTGAATGTTCACCCAAACACCATCACAAGGCTATGGAATCGTCACCAACAACATGGATCAACTTGTGACCGTCCACGATCTGGCAGACCTCGTGTGACCCCGCCCGCAAAAGATCGCGGTTTCGTCACCTTCGAGACAGGACAACCACTGCGACGTCTACTGCCTCAACCATACCAGGGCTGCGTAGGATTTCCGATCAGACCGTACGCAACCGTCGACGAGATTCTTAGGCCCCATGTGCAACCCATCATGGTGAACGTCAACGACGTTTTTCAACACGGAAACGCCCGTCCTCACATAGCCCGACTCACCACTGTCTTCTTGAGACACCACAACATCAACGTTCTTCCCTGGTCCTCCAGATCACCAGATTTAAACTTCATCGAACATCTTTGGGACGAGTTGGACCGACGTCTGCGACGGCGACAACCTCAACCGCAGACTCTACCTCAGCTTGCAGCAGCTTTGCAGGCTGAGTGGACACCCATTCCACAGGAGGTGTTTCGTCATCTCATCGCTTTCATGGGCAGGAGATGCCAAGCAGTTATTGATGCTCACGTGGGGCATATTCGTTATTGATGTTGAGTAACGTTAAACGTCAACTAGTGAGCGTGGACTTCGCCTTTGCAGACTTTGGATGTTCAAAAGTGAATGTGCAAAGTTTCACACATGTCATTAAGAACTACCCAGAATAAACTTGTTAACAATATGTCTCAAACTCTGCCTTTTGTCTTTCTTTTTTGAATATTATATATTTATAAATAATTTTCTTCTCATAGTAAACTCAATTCTGTTTATGATTATTGTCAAGTTTATCATGTATGAATATTCTGAGTAAAATAATAGGGAGATTTATGATATTAAATAAACGCCTATTAGATCGTGGTATTTCTTAAATGCCTCTACTGAAACAAAAAGTGGAACAAATCTCCTTATTTTTATTTTATAAATAAATAAATATATTAATGTTATAATTTTTACGAGAGCTTGAGAGCGCATTTTGTTAAAATCAGTTAGTGCTAGAATGCTCTGGAATATTAATGAACGAAAGGCTTTACAAAGTATCTAAAACAAAGATTATATTACAAATAAAGATAAGCCACTCACCTGAGGAAGTGAAATTGTTGTGAAACAGGGAGGCCAAGCATGGCCATGTGGTTAGGGCACTTGACTTGTAATCTGAGGGTCTTGGGTTGGTATCCGCGGCCCACCAAACATGTTCGCCCTTTCAGCCATGGAGACCTTATAATGTCACGGTCAATCCCACTATTCGTTGGTAAAGAGCAGCTTAAGAGTTGGCAGTGGGTGGTGAAAACTAGCTGCCTTCCCTCTAGTCTTAAACTGCTAAATTAGGGATGGCTAGCGCAGTTAGCCTTCATGCTGCTTTGTGCGAAATTCATAACAAACAAACAGAGATTTGTTTTCTAGCCGGTAGATTAAAGTAATCATTTCGTTTACGTATTTGGATTTCTGTTAGCTATCGCAATACAATTATTTTGTTCAATGAAATTGATTTCCACGCAAGTCTAGTACAAATAGCATGGCTGTAAAGAGTTACAAAAATTTATAAAATTGGTAAGCCCGTGAGGAAACTTTAAGTAATAAATAATACTAATATGTTATTATCACGTAGACCGAATATTGAATTATTTTCATCAGGTGATTTAGAAAAAGTCTCAATGAAAGAACAATGTTACAACATTGTAGAAAACCGGCTTTTTTAGCCCCACCCCAGCGGTATGTTGGATTTCCAACGTTAGAAACCGGGTTTCGATACCATTTGTGTTTAACTTAAACACAAACAATCCTTTTTTTAAGAACTAAATATTTTTTGAATGTCCATGTCTGTTTTTTAAAATAGTAACACCAGAGGGGGCCTGGCATGGCCAGGTGGTTAAGGCACTCCAAAAGTAAACTGAGAGTCGCGGGTTGGAATTCCTGTCACACCAAACATACTCTCCCTTTCAGCTGTGGAAGTTATTTGTTGGTAAAAGAGTAGCCCAAGAGTTGGCAGTAGATGGTGATAATTAGCTGCCTTCCCTTCAGTCTTACACTGTTAAATTAGGAGACGGCTAGCGCAGACAGCTCTCAAGTAGCTTTGTATGAAATTCAAAAACAAACAAACACCAGAGGGACTTCAAACTAGATTCATGCATGTATGTAGTGAGGGGATTTGAAAAATTCTGTCGGACCCCTATTTTTGTGATGTAAAAAAAATGCTTGTATAGTTGTAGCGCAGCTGCTTATGATAGTTAATGTTTCATATAGTCCAATTCTTCTAATGAAGCATTAACATTTTTAGCTTAAAATAATTGCATGACCCCAGATCCCTGTAGCATTAGCATTCTTTGCACGCTGATTATGTTTCACACAATATGTGTTGGTTTTTGATCTTGTAAATTAGAACCTCCTTTCAAACAATCTATGATCTGGCATGGCTAAGAGGTTAGTGCGCTTGACTCGCATTCCGAGGGACACAAGTTCGATTCTCCGTCTCATCAAACATGCGCGCCATTTCAGCAGTGGAGGTGTCAAATGTACAGTCAATCCTACTATTTGTTAGTAAAAGAGTAGTCCAAGAGTTAATAGTGATGACTAACAAGCTGCCTTCCTTTTATTCTTTCACAGTTAAATTGGGGGCAGCTAGCGTAGACAGCTCTCGTTTAGATTTGTTCGAAATTCAAAACAAATGAAAAAACTCTACATAACAGCCAATTTAGGAAGAAGCCCAAGCGAATCTGATCCTTTCTAGTTTATCAGACCAAAAACCAGACAAGGAGCAAGCAAGCGTAAGGGCCTGATTATATACTCGTATACATATAAAGTCGCTTAGTTTGAAACG
Organism: Carcinoscorpius rotundicauda; assembly: GCA_011833715.1. Taxonomy (NCBI): domain Eukaryota; kingdom Metazoa; phylum Arthropoda; class Merostomata; order Xiphosura; family Limulidae; genus Carcinoscorpius; species Carcinoscorpius rotundicauda. The sequence goes on from CM022393.1 coordinate 111,061,060, forward strand.
TAGAACACAGAACAGAAGTTAAGTAAGTCCAAATAGCTTTTCATTAATCAGTAAACCTTGCAAACAGCAACAACAAAACTGAGTACTCGATTCAATTGGATGCTGTTCATTCACTGATCATACAACTCGTTTAAACTATTATGCAAGTATTATATCAACGGTGGCTTGCTCAAAAGTAGTCTAACATAAAAGAGCAGGGACAACATTTTAAAAATTACTTTCCTACTTTATTGACACAATACTGCATAGTATAAGTACAATTGAAAGCTAGCTGACATTTTGTGCCTGAAAGTAAAACGTGTAGGAAATGTTAAACAACAAATATTTTGAAATCAATATATCGCTTGCCTATTTATTCACATCTCCTCCAGTTTAACGATTATTTGGAGGAGGTAAGAAAACAAAAAGTAGTATTATGTCTACAAATGGCACAGAAATATATTTTTAAAACCGTTTCAATAAATATTTGTCTTGAAGTAAATAGCTCGTGTTTGGACGCTGTAGTGTCATGTGTAAGGTGATATGTTTTACACGAATGATAAGCGTAGAGGTTAAATAAATTGTGGAATGAATACATGTGTAAAGTTAGTTTTAAGAGTTTGCTCGTATCATGATCTGAAAGTAAAGATAACAGAACCTTTCTACTTGCTTGGTCTGGCAAGGCCAGATGGTTAAGGCACTCGACTCGTAATCCGAGGGTCATGGGTTCGAATCCCCATCATACCAAACATACTCTCCCTTTCAGCCGTGAGGACGTTATAATGTTACGGTCAGTCCCACTATTCGTTGGTAAAGAAGTAACCCAAGAGTTGGCGGTAGGTGGTGATGACTAGCTACCTTCCCTCTGGTCTAACAGTGCTAAATTAGAGACAGCTGGCGCAGATAGCCCTCGAGTAGCTTTTTGCGAAATTCAAAGCAAATCAAATTCCACTTACCTTACTCATGCGGAAAGTTTTCCAGAAAGCCTGTATGCATATAATTTCTTAATATTTCATTGTCTAAACTTTTTAATTCGGACAAATATGTTTAACAGAAATATATGTAAACGAAACTTCACTAAATCACTTACTGTATGTAATGTTTAACGTTGAACTTCAATTGAAAGTACTCAGAATATCGCCAGGCACGGCCATGATAAAAATGAAATGCAGAATCATATAAGTAATCAGTCAGTATTAACGTTAAAAATAAGAACAGAAATACTTGTCTTTCTGAATAAAATAACTTTCTTTAGTATATTAACTATCAATCATACCTCGTCGTACCAAGGAAATAAAATAAATACTTACTTTATCAAACTGTTTTGATTAATAAATTAAGCAATAATTTAATATAACGTGATGCTCACAAACTATTTATTCGCCGAAGGGGAAACCCAGTAGGCTTAAATAAGGTTGAATTTTAATAGATTTATACGACCTCTTATGATTTAGTCTTTTATTTTTGAAAGTTTAAATCTGCGATGCTTGATAACATTAATTAATAAATTAACAAAGTTTATTTGTTGTTGGGTCGTTGTTTTTTTCGCAATTCGTTCATTGAATCTGTGTAAAAATTTTTTTCATGAAGATCACAAAACTAAACTGAATTAAGAACAGTACAGTCTTGTAATTCAGTTCAATTTTAACAATATTCTAAACAAAAATATATGTTTCACATGTTAGGACGGAATTATGTTCGGTGTATAAACTGTTTTAATGACGAGATGTACACTGACTCTTTAATAACAGTTTACGTATATCATTCTTTAACAACACCATGAAAGCAGATTAAAACAGTTAAGCGTATAGTTTCTGGTCAACCCAGCCTGCTACCTTTTATTTCTTCCGGTGGTTAATAAATGTACAACCTTATATTAATTCTTATTTTCATGTTTCTCCTTTTCTTTTAATTTAATCCTCCCCAAGTGGCACAACGGAATATCTGCAGAATTACAAGTACGAGAAATAAGCGTTCGATACCGGTGGCGGACAGAGCACAAATAGCACATTGTCCAGCTTTGTGCTTAACTATGAAACAAACCACATTTTATCTTCCTTATACCAATTCAGTCATGAATAAGATAAGTTTTTAAAAGTCATCAACTGAATTACAGTAATATTATAGCACGTATGCATGGTATGCGATCTTCTGCGGCTTGTAATATTATCATTTATGCTCACGTAGTTTCACGAGAGAAGCCCGGCATGGCCAGGTGAGTTAAGACGTGCGACTCGTAATCTGAAGGACGCGAGTTCGCATCCCCGTTACACCAAACATGCTCGCCATTTCAGCCGTGGTGGCGTTATAATGTTCAATCAATCCCACTATTCGTTGGTAAAAGAGTACCCCCAGAGTTGGCGGTGGGTGGTGCTGAATAGCTCCCTTTTCTCTAGTTTTATACTGCTAAATTAGGGATGGCTAGCACAGATAGCTCTCGAGTAGCTCTGCCTGAAATTCAAAACACAAACAAGTTTCACCAGTCAGTGTCTATTGCCATAATGTAAACAAGCTATTATACTAAAACAAGATAATGACGTTTAAAGAAATAAAACCTAAGAAATAATTAATTTAATTATTTATTTTTTATTAATCCTATCATTGGTGGCTAAAACATTTAGTGTCGTCGATTTACATGCATTTAAAATAGTGTATTAAATAGACATAAAATATAAAATACGCACATGTTTATAAAAGATATGTTTCTAAATATATTTAATTTTCTACTGCAAAACTTCCGAGGTGTTATCACATGCACGCAGTGTATGTAGTAATTTTTTCGTTGCGTTTATTTTGAATTTTAATGGTAACAGAATTGGGGCAATATAGTCGAAAGTATTGTTAATGATGAAAGTATCTACCTCAGGAATCAGTGCATTTAATTATTATAAAAACATCAAGTTAAATATAATATTACATCTATTACTCGGCAAGTTAAATCCTATATCCACGACTTGGATAATTTTGTCATTCTGCTCTTTGAAGGAAGCTTACTTTTATCAGAATCAATAATAAGTATGCAAGCTAACAGAAGAATTGGGCCATCTTATTCGTTTATTTTGTTAATCAGCTTTGGTTATGTTTAAATAGAAAAGTTTTTGTTTTATTACTAGCTATGCCTAATTATGAAACGTTACATGCTTAATATACGGAAAAACAGAAAGAATACAATGCAATACGACGAGTGTAAGTTGATCTTGTGATAGATCTCTAAATTTCGGAAATGGTGAGTTCGAATCTATATGATACCAATAAATACTCTCCTCACATTAAACTGTAAGTGCGTTATAAGAGTGGTTATTAATCTTGCAATGTGCTACTGACTGTTTCTCTCTGCTCGGTAGTTCAAAATCAGAGACAACAGCAGACAACCTTATCAGCTTTGTAATAAATACGTAATTAAAAATGTTGATCATCACACCGATCAGTTGAACAGTTTTGTGCTATTGATTAAATAATTAACATTTTCAATGATAAAAACAAGGTTATATATATATGTGTGTGTGTGTGTGTGTGTGTGTATCTCATTTTCCATTTGTCTGTCACGCTCTGTATCTCCTGAATTTAATCTTAAAAAAATATAAAAAAATAAATTACAGGAAAAGTATCAATTTTTTTTCCACTTCCTAAGTTTTCGTATCGGTCCGTCTTCGTATGTGATGCACGATCAATCTAAATACAATTAATTAAGAATAAAAATGTTTCTTTTGGTGAGGGAACTTCACGAGAAAAACTGGACTTCCTAGTCAACTGATTGAAAAAAATATTTTCAAAACAGCAGCATAAACGATAAAAAAACAACAGAGAGAGATAAATATTTGACCATATTCTTCGATATATACTTTTCAAAAAAAGAAACGCAAAAGGCAAAATTTGAGAAATATTGTTAACAAGTTTATTCTGGGTAGCTCTGAATGACATGTGTAAAACTTTGCACATTCACTTTTGAACATCCAAAGTCTGCAAAGGCGAAGTCCACGCTCACTAGTTGAAGTTTAACGTCACTCAACGTCAATTACGAGTATACCCCCCGTGAGCATTAATAACTGCTTGGCATTTCCTGCCCATGGAAGCGATGAGATGACGAAACACCTCCTGTGGAATGGGTGTCCACTCAGCCTGCAAAGCTGCTGCAAGCTGAGGTAGAGTCTGCGGTTGAGGTTGTCGCCATCGCAGACGTCGGTCCAACTCGTCCCAAAGATGTTCGATGGAGTTTAAATCTGGTGATCTGGAGGACCAGGAAAGAACGTTGATGTTGTGGTGTCTCAAGAAGACAGTGGTGAGTCGAGCTGTGTGAGGGCGGGCGTTTACATGTTGAAAAACGTCGTTGACGTTCAACATGATGGGTTGCACATGGGGCCTAAGAATCTCGTCGACGGTTGCGAACGGTCTGATCAGAAATCCTACGCAGCCCTGGTATGGTTGAGGCAGTAGATGTCGTAGTGTTGGTCCTATCCCGAAGGTGACGTAACCGGATGTAGCGATCTTGTGTGGGTGTGGTCACACAAGTTCTGCCAGATCGTGGACGGTCACAAGTTGATCCATGTTGTTGGTGACGATTCCATAGCCTTGTGATGGTGCTTGGGTGAACATTCATAGCTCTGGCAACATCTGATCGAGATTCGCCTGCTTCCAAGCGACCAATGGCGTTTTTGCGTTGTGCTTCAGTCAGTCTTGGCGTAACTGTATTGCGTGTCGGTGGCTTAACACTGAGCTATGGAAACCGAAAACCCGTCACTTTTATAAGGATTTTGCACATGTTGCATTTGCAGAACATGCAGATCCCTCAAACAAATTTATTGGACACGAATGTGTTTTGGCGAAAAATCCGATGTTTTCCTCCGTTTTCAAAGTGCACAACTTTTATTGTCATTTTGGTCTGACAATCAGTGCCTTAACACGTTGTAACATCACATACTCTGAGTTTGTAACTTTATTATATATATTTCTCTTTAAAATAACAAAAACATCCCTTTTGCGTTTCCTTTTTTAAAGAGTGTATGTTGTTGTTTTCATGTTAGTATTATATATATACATGCATAATTTTATTTTGCATGTCTAACAACTCCAGCAGAAAAAAATCTCCGCGGATACTTAACCGACCTGTGCGTTGTACAATGTTAGATGCACCTATTGCATTGTGCGCTGTACAATGTTAGATGCACCTATTGCATTGTGCGCTGTACAATGCTAGATTCATCTATTGCATTGTGCGCTGTACAATGCTAGATTCATCTATTGCGTCGAAACTCAAACACCTGTGCTGAAAATACATTGCAGTTAATCTCTCTTGTTTAGAAATAAACGCTATGACAGCTTCGTTATTGAAGTAATACATAGAATATCAAAAAACGGTTGTAAGCAACTCCCTAGTCAATCATATTGCATATATATTCTGATCCAAGGGATTGGCTTGACTACACAGTTCCAGAAAATTACCCTTGAATTATCTCAACCGGTATGTGGTTTATGGTTTTTATTTTGAATTTCGCCCAAAGCTACACATGAGATTATTTGCGATAGTCGTATCTAACGTAGCAGTGATATACAAGACTGTTACGTATTTTTTAATGTTTTATATTCTTCGTAGATTAAACGCAACAGAAAAACACAGATAACAGCTTGTATAGTTTATTACACTAAACTATTAACAAATATAACAGATATAACACAAATTATATATAATAACAGTGACAGATATTAAGTTATAACATTCGAAATTAATTACAAAACAAAATAATATTAGTTTCAAACTTCACAATTAATCACAATACAAAACGGTACTGGCCTGTATCTAATACAATGATCTAAAATGAAAGTCTCAAATTCCAGTCTAGGGTGTGAATTTGGTCCCACGAAGAGATTCCGAAACAGTTCACAGTTCAATAAATTCGCCGACTCTCAGCACAAGCAGTAATTCAGATGTATCGTAGAGATTGACGAAATAAAATCACAGCTTCCGTAGATCTAACTTTTGTCACAAATCCAAGTTAAATAATCACAGCAAACACTTAATCTTTCTCAAATAACTAAAACTGATGCCTGAATCTCACTCTTATTCTTCGAATAAAAACTGATGATTGAATCTATCTCGCGTCACCGTCTTTTATACCGATAGGCCTACTTCTCGAACAATCTTGCAATTTCCATACAACTCTAGAGCAATCCACGCGTGTCCGTTCTTGCACGAGACTACACGTCGAGACACGAAGTCACCAGCACTCATTAACAAACATATGATTGGTTTACTTAATTCAAGAAAGTTCTAAATGCTACCCTAAATAAATAACAAAATATTAGTTTAAACTTCGAAACAATAATATCAATATGGAAAAATGAATAATAGAAATGAAAATTCAAACACAACACGACATGTTGTCGTTTACAAAATATTTACACATATACATAACAAAGACGGGAGGCAGCTAGTTAACACTACCCACCGCCAACTCTTGAACTACTCTCTAACTAACGAATAATGGGATTGACCGTCGTATTATAATACCCACACAGCTGAAAAGGTGAACATTTTTGGTGAGATGGATTCAAACCCACTACCGTCAGGTCATGAATCGAGCGCCCTAACCACCTCGCCATGCCACACCGCAGTTAGTGTTTTATAAAATTCAGTAATCGTTGTAAGTGAACACCAATTAAATATTTTTGTTATTTTAGTGTATTAAATAGTTTTTTCTTAAATCAGAATTTTAAGCCTAATAAGAGAGAAAATATACGGATATCATAAAACAGAGTATAACAGATGTTAGTGTAAACATAATGCAGTTTTAATTTTAAAAAATACGTTGAACTAAAGATGGAGTTTATTTCAACTTTAATATCACATTTTAGTCATATTTCAGACATGCCAACCATTACGATTTGAGAGTAATCATTATGATTTTTGTGTATACATTATGACTATACGCTCATACAGACAAATATTACGACTTGTTGCAACTCCCAAATTATTATATATTATATAAGCCTATATAATAAAGTGATAAATTGTTACCCCAGGGCTTGAAAGGGGTGAAAAGAAAATTTTTTGTTATATACAAATAAATTTTGATAATAAATAAAAGACATAGTCCAAATGTCTACTTGGAATAATCATGTTTGTGCCTGAAATAATAAAACGTATTTGTATCTCCGACGTCTACCAGTAGTTTTAGTGCGGTGCTTCTCCATACTAGGTATGTGGAGGAACCCATAGTTACGTCATCAGTGCTTGCAGGCCAATTAGCGTAAATGGGTATTTCTCGTTTTCTAAGCAGCATAGAAACACCATTGCGATCGTTCGCAAGTTGGAAAAAAAGAGGCCTCGTTCACAAGATTGTCTTGTTTCTGGCAAGTCTGAAAGGACTAAAACTGTGAAACAAAAATTTAGGAAAGAGCATATTACCCGGTCGTTACATCAAAAATCAGTGACAGTCATGCGTTTTGTACAGTTTGTCACACCGATTTTTTGTGGCGCATTGCGGGATAAGCGATTGTTCCAGACGTACAAAATCGGCATCTCACCAACAAAAGGCTGAGGCGAAGACAGAAACGATGCAGATAACGACATTTATGAGTAAGAATTCAGAATATGAAATCATAAATGCAGAAGTGATGTTCATGCAATTCTTCCTTATTCATATTTTACCCCTAGCTGTAGCCGATCATGCAGGACATCTATTCAGAAAAATGTTCCCAGACACTGATATAGCGAAAAAATATGGCTGTGCTAGAACCAAAACTACAGCCATTGTACTAATGTTGGATTGTGAAGATGACAAAATGATTTCAAGCATACTTACTAACAGTGTTTACAGTTTAGCCACAGATGGATCCACAGACATGGATGACTCAAAACTATATCCAGTGGTTGTACAATATCTGTATGGGCTCTGTCTACAATCATTACGCTCAGTCATTTGAAATAGTTGGCATCTCTGATATTTATGTATATCTAACTGTCAACTTTACTGAGTGAAAAATGCACTAATGTATTTATAGAAAAGCTTCTAACACAATCAGTTACCAACCCTAAATTTGAACTACTGACCAGAAGTAAGGCGTCAAGTTAACAACACCCTACCACCCACTGCACACTCTAAAAGGTTGCTTTTGTTCTTACCAGGTGCCCATTGTTTAAAGCGTGGGAGTTTTCTATGATATCACAAATAATTTAAACCTACTTATCAATTAGAGGGCCAATCCGCGTCTGAACTTTGCTTAAATAAAGGTAAGTTGAAGATTGTATAGGAGAATATACAAGCTACATGATATTTCTTACTATTCAAGAATAATGTACACAACTTACCAAACTAAAAACGTAGAGAATATAGATTAAGAACTGAAACACGTGTTTATAAAACGTATCGATAATATGAACAAAGACAGTGGAAACAGGTGTTTTGAAAATACACCGATAATATGAACAAAGACAGTGGAAACACGTGATTATAAAACGTATCGATAATATGAACAAAAAATCAAAACAGGTGTTTCCGATATTTTTCTAATGTTTAAAGAAACAGGTGTTTCCTCATACACAGTTTCTTAAAGCCGACTCTCCCCGTTGGCCCAATCACTTCTTGTCAAAACACATTATTCGCGTAACCTTGTACTGAGTTAACTTTAACAACCACCTGCCGCAACTCTCACGTGGCTATTTTCGTAGCCACAAGCGCCACATAGCGGCGTGACATGCATAAAGAGCCGAGGAGTGGGAAAAACAGAAATGACAATCTTCACGTGGGTTCGTAATGTTTATATTTGGGGGCTTAAACGAAGAGGCTGGGTGGCGAGGGTAAGATAAATTATTTAAATTCTAATTTTAAATGCAAGGTTTAAAGGTTCTTCTCGCTTGACAAAATTACTGATCAAAATGTGACAGTAAAACATCATTTTGTTTCCTATTTTCTTTTCCGAATGTTTTTGGAAATACTCTAGTTGCTATAGAAATGTACGATTTTACTATTATAAGCACACATTTTTGGGTTTATGGCAAAGCTATTAAGGCTATCTGCTGCCGTCTTTAAATTTGAACTACTAACCAAAGAGAAGGCAGCCAGCAGCACCCTATCACCATCTGGACTAAGGAGTTGACACCCACTCTTATATCTCATATACATCTTAAAGTGGGAGGGGTTATTTTGTTGTAACACACGGACTCGAATTTTTCACGCCAGATTCACAGAGCCAACCCACTCTCATGTATATAAATATATATCAAGAAATACATGAAGTGGATAACTGCTGAATATAGATACAGCACATATTACACTGTGCAATATTGAATAGTTAACTTATTAAGCAAAGTGCATTTCAACAGAAGTTCTGTTCTCAGAAAGAATAGTAGTTTAAGACTTTAGTGACCAACTCAAGGATGAACAAAATTTCATCGAGAAGAATGAAATGTAAATAAAAAACAGTTTCGTGAAAAACGTTAAGGACGTACTTCCGTAATGGCAGAGTTTGGTTTGTTTTTAATTTCGCGCAAAGCTACTCGAGGGCTATCTGCTCTAACCATCCCTAATTAAGCAGTGTAAGACAAAAGGAGGGCAGCTAGTCATCACCACCTATTACCAACTCTTGGGCTACTTTTTTATCAACGAATAGTGAGATTAACCATCACATTATAACGCACCCACGGCTGAAAGGGTGAGCATGTTTGGCGCGATGGGGATGCGAACCCGCGACCCTCATATTATAATACGGCCTGGCATGACCGAGCACGTTAAGGCATGCGCTCGTAATTAGGGACGGCTAGCACAGATAGCCCTCGAGTAGCTTTGTGCAAAATTCCAGAAACAAAACAAACATATTACGAGTCGCACGCCTTAACACGCATGGCCATGCCGGGCCCAGGAAATTAATAATCGAAAAAATTCAGTTCAAATACGATTAATAAAGATAAACTGTATCTTTTTTTAAATATTTGTTTATACAAAGATCAAAGAATGGGTTATTATATATATATATACAGTATTCGAAATCTTTATGAAAACAGTGCATAAAAGGGATGTAAAATTAAAATATCATAAAATTACCATCCTCTATTGTATGAAAACTAACTACACCAGAGTACAGTCATATATTGATGGTTTATACTATAACTGGGTGTCTTCTACCGAACCAGACAATGCTAAATTAGCGAAATTTCTATTGGCATACAGACAATCATATTATTTATAGCAGTAGTGTGCTAAATGTACTTATGACAAACGTGTAGGGATCAAAGTTTTGTATGTGTAAGGCTACTCTATATAACAGCTTGAGGAGAAACTTTGCGTCTTAGGTGGAGAAGCAAGAAAATTATGAAAGGAATACTCAAAACAGTGGCAGCAATAAAGATACTATGGAGAGAGTACTTGAAGCCAATACTGTTGATAATTTGATATGAGTAGAAAATCACAAGTTCTTCACAATTGGCGTTTAGTAACTTGGGATATATTCTTTTCATAATACACCATAATTCATTAGAGATCTGATTAACAACTTAGCTGTAAGTAAAGATATGAATTCTACACCCAGAATTGTACGATACATATTAGCATAAAGCAACCATCCTCAGTTGATGTTTACCTGCTAAAAAAGTCAATGCTTAAGAGAAATAACTGAAAAAAAATTATAAAATGATTTTTTTTTAAATGTGTTGTTGTTGTTTCATGTCATACTTTAAATAATGTGACGAATAGAGTTGGTGGAGGGTGCTTTTCTATGGGTGAATTTGAAATGAAATTATTTGAAACAATCGACGGAATAGTTTCTTTAGTGACAGAGAGGATAACAGATTATCGATCAAAGATTTACAGCGAACCATGGATCAGTCGAGCCAATAATTTTGTAGAGCTACCTAAAATTGATGGCACCATGATTGCTGATAGGCACAAACAAATTCTTATTCACTATTCCTCTTCCAGAGGGAGAAGACCTGTTCGTCTTTTAGCAAAATTGAATCTCGAGCATCCAATAAATGAGGTAAAATAATACTTGGTAGAAAAACAACCAATGATACAATCACAACTATGTCTCAACCAGCACAAAATTACGATATTAATGTTATTAAAGCTTTGTGAGCTTACACAGAAACTGAAAAGTAAATATGAAAACCAAGCAATTTTGTGAATTGTGAGAGTAATACAGAATAATTGATACAATATTTCATTCACAGATTTATAAACTTTATGAGAGCATACAAATAAGGTGTATTGCTTTGTTTAGAACAAATACAAAATATTATTAAATTGTGCAACACTTTTCTTTTGTATTTTCTTTAGTATTGTGTTGTACTAATGACACATTGACAATACAGTTGCAATTACTCATTGTTTGCAGATCCTGTACATGTATCGCTTACTTATTTTCACATTTATCTCAAATACTGTTTTTGATTAGATAAATTTCTAACCAGATTTTATAGAAGTTTGTGAATTTTCGTATTTCACTATAAACGTTACTATTTGTGCGTGTGTGACAATAAATAACTTAATCATAATCGCAAATATATTAGTATATCCATTGCGTATTACAATAATAGGTGATAAAACATGGATTATCAGTAATGCATTATTCTACTATGACTGTCAAGAACACGTTGTTATTTAATTTCACAAATACTTTGAAATGTTAGGACTACATTTACTAGATAATTCTACCTTTTTCACTAAAGGCTAAATGAGGAGTTTTATACAGCTCCGATCCCTCCAGGGCACGGCATGGCCAGGTGGGTTAAGGCGTTCGACTCGTAATCTGAGAGTCGCAGGTTCGAATCCCCGTCGCACCAAACATGCTAGCCCTATCAACCGTGGGGGTGTTATAATGTGAGGGTAAATTCCACTAATCGTTGGTAAAAGATTTGGCGATGGATGGTGGTGGCTAGTTGCCTTCCCTCTAGTCTTACACTGCTAAATTAGAGCCGGCTAGTGCAGATAGCCCTTATATAGCTTTGCGCGAATTTCAAAAAACAAACCAACCGATCACTCTGTATTTTGAAAACCAATTTGACTGTAAGGATGTCCAACAAATAAAATCAACCATACGTGTAACATGTTCATTAGAGCTCTGAATGTAATTTTAAGTAACAACACATTTTCAATAAACTTACTGATGTAACGTATATACCGAATGTACATACGAGTATAGGGAATTTCAGCAAGCCATACGTTTCTTAATATGTTAAACAACTTCTTGTTTAATTTGTTAAATAGACTCTAAGTTCCGATAAGAAAAAAGCACGCTATTCTGTTCACCATGTTATTATAGACTATACGTTAGACTAATTTTTGCAATGCAATAGGTTTATCCAAACACCGAAATTTGATCCTACTTTAAGGCATTACTATGAGTTGCGCCACAGGGAGGAAGGGAGGCAAAGGCCTTAGTAGGAGTGTCTAAGTACGAATGAAACTTGTATTTTTGTATTTAAGCAGGAACATTAAATCTATATTTAATTTATTACTATTTTTAATAGTATTTAACAGTAACCTTAAGGGTAGAAGAGTGGAAAAAATCAGTATATTTCGCACATCCTGGCTTCTTATATCTAGAGCCGGATCATTCCACTAAATCTGTGTTTAACATAAAAAGTAAAAACAAATAATGCAAGCAAAAACTCGTTCTACGAGGCGGCTGTTGTCGACAGTCTACGAGGCTTGCCACTGGAAATATCACAACACTGTAAACTCCACGTAAGAGACACAGAACGGCTTTAAGTCTTTAGTGAAAGAGGTGGTATAAATAATCTTAAGCGCACAAAGAGTTCATTGTATTTCCTTAATACTAAACGTATCTTTTATTATTTACAATAAAGTAATATATTACACCTGTTTCTCAATCATATTTTACATAAAAACTTAAAAAAAACTGCTTCGTATTAGAATGAAAAAGTTGATATTGTGCAAGCAAGGTTAGAGGTTAAAGTCATGACGGACGAACACATAGCATCAAGTCTCTCAGTGGTCAGCATTATGTTGCGGACTTACAACACTAGAATCCGGGTTTTGATACCTGTGGTGGGCAAAGCTCAGATAGCCCATTGTATTGCCTTGTGCTCGAGTTAAAAACCAAAAAAACATAACGTCAAATTAATAAATTGTTTTAACAAAATCTGTATACAATGTTATAATTTTTGCTAACTCTCACAAAATTTTCAAACTCGTCCAGATACACCTAGAAATGCTTCCTTTCCATTATGTGATAATTACTGGGAGATTATAGGAATTGCATTCATACTTATTATATAGATACGTCCAATTGATACACTCTTGTTATTTGGTGATACTTATTGTAAGATGATGTGTCATGCATTGATAACTATGATACTGATACGCCCAACTGGTACTCCTTTGCAATTTGATGATAATTATTGTGAGACGATACGTCTCTTAAGAAACTGACCCGGCATGGCCAAACGTGTTGAGGCATGTGACTCGTAATCTGAGGATCGCGGGTTCGCATCCCCGTCGCGCCAAACATGCTCGCCCTTTCAGCCATGGGGGCGTTATAATGTAACGGTCAATCCCACTATTCGTTGATAAAAGAGTAGCTCAAGAGTTGGCGGTCAGTGGTGATGACTAACTGCCTTCCCTCTCGTCTTACACTGCTAAATTAGGGAGGGCTAGCACAGATACCCCTCGAGTAGCTTTGTGCGAAATTCAAAAACAAACAAACTCTTAACTGATAAACTCTTCAAAAGTCAATAAAATATGTATGATATTCCACGCACAAGAAGAGAAAATCCTATAATAGCAAAATGAAACTTGTGAAAGCAATTAAGTTTCAGGGATAAAAAATATCAGGATTAATTTTGAAAGACATTTTAAACTAGTTAAAAGATATCAAGAACAAAAATTCCATTAGAAATTTAATATTAGATACTGACAGAGAGATATTTCTTTATTTTTCAATAGCATTATTATTAAAATTTATTTTAGGATATTAAACGAAACTGTCTCAAATTGTATATTTATATGTTACAATAAACAAGTTTTTGATGAATTATTTACAAAAGGTGTGAAACGAGGAACATTTTTTGGTATTGATACAATTGCAGAACACCTAAGGATCAGCCAGACCTTCAGTGGGGTGGCCAGTGGTCAATTTACGTACTTACAGATCCGGCATGGCCAGGTGGTAAGAGGTTCTCGATTTGCAATCTGAGGGTCGGAGATTCGAAACTCTTTCAGTCATGGGAACTTCATAATCTTACAGTCAATTTCACTATTTGTTGGTAAAAGAGTAGCCCAAGTGTTGACAGTAGGTGGTGATGACTAGTTGTTTTTTTTCTCTGGCCTTACACTGTTAAATTAGGGACGTCTAGCGTGTAGCTTTGCTCGAAATTCAAAATAAACAAACGGACTGAGAACACTAAAACCTGAGTTTCAATTCTCCGTAGTTTACGAAGTGTAGATAGTTTGTGTGTGTAAATTTGCGATAAAGCAAACAAGTTAAAAACCAAAGGGTGACTAAACGTTATTAAGAGGAAGACAAATATACCTTTTATATTTCTTTGCCTATGAGTGTTTACTTCTGGTATATTCACAGTTTACATTTTCTGGCATTATTGCTTTTATTTTCTTAAAATAAGGCGTAATTACTTTGACATTTATGCCTCGGACATTTAATGAGCAATTATAAATAAACATGATATATTTTTTTACTTAACATATGTGCCAGACAAAAGCTAAATTATATTGTAAATAATGCGTTTGATCTGAAAAGATGCTGATGTTTTACAGCTGTTTGACATTCCTGTAAGCGAAGTAATTTAGAATGATAGAAGAGTTACTTATATACACTGTGGAACAGGGGACAAACTGACAACAGAAAGAGCTATAAATGTAGAGTAAGCTCTTCGTTTCTAGGACTGGGTGTTAGTCTTCCCTCTTTTCATCTTTTCACCTCGGTAATTGAGCTCTTTAGTGAACGAGTGTACTAAATTGTGTACAAGTTGTCTCATTTACTTGCACTGTTGCCTGAAGCGACCAGTAGGGAGCGCTCCATTCAGCAAACCACCTGGTGAGAATTATCGCTTGAAATAAAGTGATGACTGCGTGCTGACAAGTAATAATTTACCTGGTGCTCTGAACGTTAATACCACTAGATTGCATTTAACTATCAAGAGTGAGGGTGGGGATAGAAATTTATAGGGCAGAAAAGAAGAGTAAACTAGGGTGCCTATCCTTGAAACTCATATCCTAAACTGAGGATGACTGAGGGTGGGATAGACAGGGAGGTTCCCTTGCAATAAATGCCAGATACAAATCTGTGCATTATGGTTTAAACAATGAGCTGATGGGCACTTGAGAGATGTTATCTTTTACGTAAAGCTGTATGTCGGATTAAAAGGTTGTCATCCTACTTCATTGACCCACTAAGTCTGTGAACAACTAATGTTTTCTTAATCTTGTACATACGTTTTTGTTCCCTTTCCCATTTTCAAGGCTGCATCTTAAATCCAACCGAAACGTAACCTTTGACATCTGTTTCAACACCTGACTTGGAACTTGAAAGATTTCGAGATGAACATTTTTTTTTATCGTGGGAAACTTTAGGGAAATTTTTCTAACCTCTAAGTAACAAAAAAACTAAAAGGTTTTAGTTATTGTTTCGTGGATAGTTAAAATGTGAAAAGTGATCCTTGACCTTAAGTCTGAGAGATCTGCAGGTGTGCTGCGTGATAATCTCGGGATTGACATTTGATCTGCGAAAAACATTGGGAATTGACCTCTGACGTTGCATGAAAGATATGCAGGTGTGTTCTTATGGGAGACCTTCATACCTCATATATTAGAGCGATATGATGCAGAGAATGATAAATAATTAAATGCGAGCTGTTTCCTTCTTCGTTTTTTGTTTGTTTGTTTTGTTTTAAAGCATGGATTGACATTAATTTTCTGTCATCATTTTATTACAATATAACAAAATATCAGCCAGACTGTGACGCTATCGAAACAGTTTACTTGAATAAAAAGATTATATAAATATCACTAATGCGTTGAAATTCCGTCAGCACCAAAAATAAACAAACGGATCACGTCAAGAACAGAATATACGAGGAATTATATTCGTAGAAATATGAATCTATATGAGAAAACAACCAGTGGAAATAATTGTTCGTATGATATGATTATTAATTAATACCAATCAAATGTTTGTATTTATATATTCAAAATAAACTATATAATCCATGTGATAAGTATGGGTGTCTGTCTTATGTTCAGAAGGACTTGGATAAACAATGAATCTTCGTAGAAAAGGTCCTACTTCTGTAACGTTCTTATGCACCTTCATATCTTGGAACACACATATATACTTCTAAAAACATAGGGGAAAAAATCTTATGTTTAGGTGTTTTAGAACAAAGCCACGTTGGACTCTGTTGTTTCAACTGCAGGAAAATGAACCACGGATTTTAATGTTGCATCAAGGTCCACATACACCTTAAAAAGGAATAGATTCAGTTTCAGTGTTAACCTGGACTCTTGTTGGAATTACCATTTACTACAAACTGGAAGAATATCTTGCCCTCTTCTGTCAAAATCATCTGCCTCTTTTGTTCCTTTATCATGTAGAAAGAGGCATGATACTCTCCAACACAGTTCTATCATTGTTATCAGTGCAGAATCCTCCAAAATGTCACAGTATGAAAAGATGCCGGGTGTGGTCTAGCAGTTAGTGTACTAAGTTTGTGGTTTGTGTCCTTCTACCGTAAAGTCGTACCATGCACTTTGTGACTATGGGTGGGTAAATAATAGTGCTACGTCCGTGAATTCGTTGGTTCATGTTTCCCAGCTTGTTAGAGTGAAATCTTGCCACTCACTTTGAGACTGGGAGTGTGTTATAAGAATAACAGTCAATCTTGATTATTCGGTTAGAAAAGAGTAACCCAAAAAATGGTAGTATATATTATTTACTAGCTGTTTTCCTCCTACTCTATCGTTTAAAATTGAAGACACCTACATGCAAATGAACTTTTTATGTAGTTTTACACAAAACATTTTGAAAGAATCGAACAGATAAGACAAGGCGTTTACAATTTCCTTTGCTATTACCAATAAAGTAATTTCAAACAAATTAAAATAATCCATACCATTAAACTGTTTCTCATCCTCCGACATGCACGATGCTTGTGTCACGTTTGGAACAGAACATTCATTTCAATTCGTGTACGATTTCACTCAATAGATGTGTTTAATTGTAGTTTTAAACTTTGGTTAAAGAACTGAGTCGTTGATTTCATATCATATGTACTGTTACATTTAAAAGAGCCGCTGGAGTGGGGAGTGATCAATTTTCCAATGGTCGCTGTTCACAGAAGCTTTCCATTTATTTAGCACAATCATCCTCAAGGGATTACACGAGTAAGAGTAGCGAGACTGAAAGATATTTAACATTTATACCACAATCGTTGGCTCGACATGGTATGAGGGTCACGGGTTCAAATTCCTGTCATACCAAACATGTTTGCCTTTTCAACCGCGGAGGTCTTAGAAAGTGACGGTCAATCCCACTATTCGTTGGTAAGAGTAGCCCAAGAGTTGGCGGGTGGTGGTGATGACTAGCTGCCTTCCATCTAGTCTTACACTGCTAATGTAGACACGACTAAAGCAGATAGTCCTCCTGTAGCTTTGCCTAAAACTTCAAAAGAAATATGCCATCATTGTTGCATTCAATAACCATACCTGAAATTCTCTCATATTACCTTGACTTCAACCCCTTGTTTGTGTAGTGTGTATTGAAATCCGATTTTTAACTTTATAAACTCTCAGTCTTACAGCTGAGACATGGGGTTAATAAACACAAAATTGATAATGTTACGTTTGTAGTTACAAGAAGAAAATTTGTCGAATCGCATAAGAAGAGGCCAGACAGTGAAGTCTTTCTTGTGACATGTGAATGTAGAAACACTGTTAGCACCACGGTTTAGAAGAATGCCCAATAAAGGCAGACTAACCTTGTTCTCGATTTCACAAATAATGTTTGTAATACGGTAGTATAAGAAAGGTATTCTAAAAAAATTAGGCGCATGATTTGAAAACTGAAATATTACAAAAGTGTCATCAATTATCTTTCCGTAGTGGTTAAAATTAAATTCATCTGGACAATTGTCAAATACTAATTGCTCCTGGTGTCAAGGAATAACATTACTCGAGAAGCGAATTCCCATAGAAAAGTCACTTATCTGGATAAAAGTGCAATCATTGAATATAATATGTTAGTATGTTCGAGGAGCTGTTTAAATGATGAGAATTGAAGTCATTTTCTTGTTTTGAGTCGTTTTCGAAAATATTAAAGAGGCAATTGTTGACAGTTTTATTGATAAGAATGTTGGGAGAAAGAGAAACTGTGTTAAAGCTGGACTAAAGTGATCTTCCTTGGTCTGAAATGGGTGATCTCATTAAAAAATCAGAATAAGTCGTTAAGTATAAAGTTGGAGTTAGTAAGTGTTTCTACTAAGAGGACTAGTCTTAGCTAAGTGGTAAATATTTGCCTGGACATAATAATCTATAAGTTTAGAAAGTAGATTCGATTTGCGTAGTTTTGTTTATTTTTGGATATCCTCACAAAGCAACTCAAAAGTTACCTGTGCTAGCCGTCTCTAATTTAAAATAATATTCTAGATGGAAAGCAGCTAGTTGACAATACCTTTTGCCAACTTTAGGCTATGTTTATGGAAAGCAGCTAGTTGACAATACCTTTTGCCAACTTTAGGCTATGTTTGTATGATTGAATAGTGGGGTTTGACTGTTTTACTTATACCGCACTTGTTGCCCCAAAGCGTGAAGGTCCTTTTATTTTTATGTCGCTAACGGGACGCGAAACATTGGATCTGCAAACTCATAGGGCAGCACAGTAATTACTTATTCTTGTGTACTTTTGTAAAACTATGTAACATACCGAGTCAGGAGCTACAGGGGTAAACTTAACCAAAAGTAGCTTGAGAAATGGTGTTTAATTTTTTTTCCATTTCTAAGGATGCTTTGAAGTTGTTGTTTAGAATTAAGCACAAAGCTACACAATGGGCTATCTGTGCTCTGCCCACCACGGGTATCGAATTCCGGATTTTAGCGTGTAAGTCCGCAGACATACGGCTGAGCCACTGGGGGGCAGGATGCTTTGAAACTTTTCTTATTATAAGATTGACAACATCGATGTTAAGCTGGCAATGTTGGGTAAAGTAGGATTCACCTTGATTTGTAGTATTTTGTACTCATAAGGAAAATATCATTACGTTTGTTAGGACAGCAAATAATAAAATCAGCCCCTATTTGCATTTTCTTAAAAAAGAGAATCAGGCTAAAGAGCAGGTGTAACATTGCAGGTGTTTTAGTTTGGTGTTAACTAGATCCTTAATGATGAAGAATTCAAGGATGGAAAGATAGCAACTAAGTAAATGCTCTATCCTTCTGTAAGCTTGCTCAAAAGAAACAAAATAATCAGAACCTGATCGAAGGTGAACAAAAGTGAAAACTTCTCTCTTGCGAAGGCTCATTTACACGACTCGCTGAGAGACAGCTGTAATTAAAAATGAGTCAAGATCGATGAATATTTGTAAGTCTCTTTTGTTTAATAATCTAGACGTCTTCATGTTGGGCAAGCTTTTTACCATTATGTCCTACAACAAGAAAGGATATGTGATTGAAGTCAAGATAGGAAAGTCAATGTTGTAAACCAGACAGCAGCCAAAGCTATATTGAAGGATTTTTTTAATGATTATAATCAGATATTTTTATTTTACATTAGTTAGGATTAGAATCACAACAAATGTATATTTTTTTCAGCGTAATGTTGGTAGAATCGTAAAAGAACAATCTATATTCTTCTATTTTTAAACGTTTTCTTCCAGTTTTTCTCCATATAATCACTTTTTATTATTGCAGCTGGTTTAATTCTCTTATGAATTTTCCTCCCAGTGTAAAAAATCAATTAAATCCGTGATGGAATGTCTGTGCACTTTTTGTACACCTTGTCTTATTATTTTCAACGCAACTGATAAGCCAACATTAATATGACCTTAACACATGACTAGAATCAAAACATGTAGGATGTATCTGAAATAAGTATATTTACAAACATGAGATGGAAATTTTAAACGTTCAAGCAAGCAACACAAACAAACTACTTTTTACTCGTTTGTGTGAACATTTAAGATGTCCATCTCATGTTTTTAGAAAGTTCCTGGGAACATCTCTTTCTTTGATTCTTCTAAGGTAAAAATCCTCAGGAGAGAAGATAACATTAATATATGAAAAATAAAATAAATGTTGTTAATAAACAAACATAGCTTTATTGTTAACAAATACAAAGGTGTTAATAAAATTAAAAGCATATTTTTACAAAATACAAAGGTGTTCATTTATATATGTATATTAATCGTTTCTTTCTTGTATATTGAACAAATTTCTAAGTTATACTCATGGTTGAAAGCTTTATTTACATACTAGCTGGAATACCCGTCTCCTAGACTGAAGTTATGTAAATTCGTGTTTAATGAAAGATTATCTTAGGGTATGAAAAGTTGCTTCACTTATATGTAATTGTAAAAAAAACAAAAATACAAAAATCTTAATAACAGCTGTAAAACACAAAAGAAACGGCAAATTTGCATATAGCTCCACGTGCGTGGATCTAACAAACCTTCATACCAAATTTGATGAAAATCCATCAAAAGGGGTTAAGTTTCAGTAAAAAAAGGAAAAACGCCCATAAAACTGCAAAAATGCAAAATACAAAACTAAAAACTTGCATGTATCTTCGCCACGTGCATTTTAAATTGTCATATCAAATTTCGTGAAGATACATACAAACTCTACAAAGTAGACAGTACTATTATATTTATAAATGACTTTATTAAGTTTGCAGTTTCAATGTTGCATGCATGTAGATTTATAATATTATATATATTATCACGTGATACCTTTTATTAAATTAATTTCTGTTAGCCTCAGTTCTTGTATCTCACCTGATATATAGCCGATAAACAGGTGTGAAATTTAGCAACATTAAATAATATTTGCTATCAAATATTTTATGAAGTCGTGTCGATGAAAAACCATCATGCTTAACTCTTATAACTAAAAGGTGTACATTAGCAATAATATATCCTACTGCGAATTCTGCAATATTAAATTATGCAATTATATGAAGGATTGTTGTTCATACTTGAAGAAAGTCTACATATTTGAAAAGAAATTCGAAACGTGTATTAAAATACTTTCACCTACTGCAAGTTTTCTAGTATAAGCAGAAATTCATAAGATGTTAAACTGGTTAAAGAAAGGTAAATCAGGTAGTAGTGATCAACATATTGCACTTTGACCCTTTAACTATCAACTTATCCCAACCAGGTAATTTTTTCTCTTGTTTTTTAACTACTTGGTACGTGCATTGATAGCAGGAGGTTTGACAACCTGTTCTGGTGACACTTAACGTTAAACACATAGGTATTCTCTTTCGTTGCTTGGCAAATGTGGTAGTGCATGACACCGAAGGTAGTTATCATTTCCTTTTTTTGTGATTTACCAAACACTCCTAAGCAAATTGATGTTTACAGTGTATAACAGATATATGTTTGTTTAGAATTTTCGCTGAAGATGTATTTAATTCGACTAGAGTGCATGGACCAACAATGTTGTTGTTTTTCATTTCTTCTTCTTTTTTTACACACAAATATTTTATGCATTACTTCATGATTAAAAAACTCGAAGCCATTAACTTCAGTTTTTCGTCTTTCTGCAGTTTGCTGGTTATATACGTACTTTATACAAACATTATTATATTTGTACGTATTCAGTGCTTCCTCTATAAGACAGAGGTAAGTGTGCGGACTTACAATGATCAAATACGGGGTTCGATTTCCTACAATAGACACAGCAGACAGCTCAATGTAACTTTTCTCATGAACAAATAAACGTATTCAGTTAGTTCCAAGGAGTAATTAGAAAACAATTAATATACTTGAAACATTAGTTTTTTGTTAAATTTCTTGCAAAGCTACTCGAGGACTATCTGCGCTATCCCTTTTTAAGTTAGCATTACAAACTAGAGGGAAGGCAATTAGTCTACACCACCCACCGTCAACACTTATACTATTCTTTAAGAAATGAAAGTAGGATTAACAGTTACATTATGGCTGAAAAAGCAAATATATTTAGTGAAACAAAGATTCGAACCCCTGCCCCTCACACTGTGAGTTCAGTGCCCTCACCACCTGACCATGCCACGCTAACTAGAACTGCCTAAGTAAAATTATTATTCCTGTTTCATTTAACAAAAATCTAGCTGACGTACCCGTTCAATGTACGGGGAAGAGAGGACCGGGGGCTGATGTAATGGGTAATATCACGCCTATGTCACTACAGGAGAGCAAAGGTCGTTAAAGTACATGACAGTTTTGGCGATAATTGTTCTAGCGGTTTGCTAGTTATGAGAAAACATACAGAGAATTTTGTTAAATAGTATAGTTTAGATACTAGTTGGTAGAGTCAAAATAGGCTATTAGAAGACGGTCGTGGAGGTTGAGGTCTGAGAGAATGATATGGTCAATCGTATTTTCAATTCAAATGAAAAGTTTAAGATAAAGTACAATATACAGTAGGTAAAACCCAACTCACACCAGTTTCTACAAGTATCTCTTAGCGCTCGAGATGGGCTCTCCCCATACAGGAAGTGGACAAAGAGAGAGGACGTGACAAGCTTCTGGTAACTTTATGTAACCTTAATCTAAACAGAATGATTAAAAAGTTTGCGACCTTTCAGTATCTGGTTAACGAGAATGTTATATATGTGTGAGTGCGAAACACCTGCATGAAGAATTTTGAAAATTTACATTGGTAAAGATATATATACTATAGTAATTTAAAAAAAATAGAATTTAAAACTAATTCAGCTAGGAAAGGCATCACAAAATTATGATCATAAGTTGTTGTATGCACATATATATATATTTAATAAGGTTGTTGTCTTTCTTAGTGTAAAGATGCACAATGTGTTATTTGCTCTCTGGCCAGGTGATTTGGGCCCTCGACTTGCAACCTGAGGGTCGAGAATTTGAATCTCAGTCACACCACACATGCTTGCTCTTTAGACATGGGTACGTTATAATGCAACGGTCAATACTACTATTTGTTGGTAAAAGAGTAGCTCAAAATTTGACAGTGGGTGGTGGTGACTAGTTGCCTTCCCTCCAGTCTTATACAATTAAATTAGGGATGGCTAGCGCAAATAGTTCTCTTATAGCTTTGCGCGAAATTTGATAAAAAGGCGAACAATTCCATATGATCTAGACAATTACTCAGAAAGTTACCGCATGTTTTTGCTTATGACCGACGAATCGCTGGATCGATTGCCAAAATATAAGATGTGTAAGTTTAAGGCATCCTCTCTCTCTTTTGGAGATCTCTTTGTATCCCTGTGCGTCGATCTGGTGTGTGAACTAGTGTAAATTATGAAACAAATTAAAACAACATTCGTCAAGATGCTAAATAATTGCCTTGGAACGATAGTTGTTACATCGTGCTTTCTTAATAAGAAGTGGTTTAACATCGGACGTCATGACTTATAAAGCTAAAATTTTGATGTCATCTTTACAGTGAGATCAGCTAATAAATAACTCGTTGTTAGACTTTGCTCTTAATGACAAACAAACAGTTTAATAAATTTTTATTACTGGTAAGTGTTTTCATTACTGGCCATTGCTGCATTTCAGAAAGAAAGTCTTCTCTCTCTTTTTCGTTGGTTCACTGAACACGTGAGCTGGAATTAATGTGGCCAAAGAGGATGTATGGATGAATAAGCAAGTTTTTTTTTAAACAACACAACAGAGATTATAGCATTTTTGTGTTCAATTTTTTTATATTACGGTAATCTTTCAAAGATTATATGAAAGCCTCTTTATAATGCAACGTTGATTCAAACCACAAATATCATAATCTGATATTTCTCGACATACTCTTTTTTCTTGTTCCTGTTTCAAACATTCTCGTCTTGTAACTACGTGGTATTGACGAGAACACCATGACGGATGTATGGTCTTAGGCATGACGAGTCCCCATCCATTGGCGCAGCTTTGATAACCATGGTGGTAAGAGCATAGGTAGCTCTTTGTTTGAATATATAATTTTATCTATAATATTAATATAGGTATAATGGCGTTCCTTTATATTGGTTTATTTTGGGTTTAAGTTTAAGTCAAATGGACACAACATAACCATAGAAAACACTAAAATACTAAATAAAGAAACAAACATAAACAAACGCAAAATTAAAGAAGCCTTACTTATACAACAACTTAAACCAAAATAAACCAATATAAAGGTAGCTCTTTGTGTTTAACTACAAACAAACCTGAATTACGGTTACATAAAATCAAGATTTGTTATTACAGGCTTTAAAGACTTTAAAATCTAATGATAATAAATGATATTGTAATAAATAATGAACGGTAACAGTTGTGACGTCAATTTACGCAAAATTGAACATTTAAGAGAAGCATGAAACCCAGTTGACAAAGTAACACAGAGCTTCAACTTTTAAGTTTGCCCCCTCCCGGGGACACAGCGGTATGTCTGAGGATTTACAACGCTTAAAACCGAGTTTCAGTACGCGTGGTGATCAGAGTACAGATAGCCCATAGCGTAGCTTTGTGCTTAACTACATAATCTTTTAAGTTTTTATTTTATAAAATCGTAATATATCAAATAAAAGTTTAATATTTTATAAATAAATATGTATATACATTTTTCATAATTTTTTTCTTTTAAATAAATCACACTTAAAATGAACAATATTATTCTCCTAGTGTGGAGCAAAGTCAACTTTTATATTACAGTTTCTGTAGTGTAAATAGTTTTGAAAAACTTTAGGCGTTACGTTCCAAAACCATGACGCATGCTTTAACTTTTGCTCTTCTTCGCCTAACGTTATACACCAGCTGAATGTTATCTATGGAACAATGCCTTTCCTATCAATTCTAAGTTATAAAATGTTTCTGCGAAAATTATTTATCCATTATTTCCTCTGTCATTCTCTAAATAATGAATCAGTTTCGAGGTTATAGCCCTTTTCTTATCGGATTTCATTCAACTTAAAACGATATTACAGCTTCAACATTAAGGGTTATAAAAAAACAGAAGAGCACAGGAAACTCTACTCTCAATCATTACATGGGTGGGTGAATCGTGATAAAAACAGTGAATACACACACACAAGAGGCAATGAACAATAAAATTCCATAATGTATGTATCTAATAGTATCCCCGCACTTGTAGGGGTCACGTGACATTAAATTACTGAGTATGCACTCGCCTTCTGATAAGCACGGGCGAAACGTGAGTTCATTCCTCACGACTTTTTCACTTACACAAAACAACGTATGTCTGCTGCAGGTGAATGGACCATGAATCAAATGTCATTAATTGAAGTTCAACCAAACAGGATACATTCATGTTTGTAAACAATAAATCTACAAATTTGAACAGTATTCCGTACGTGTTTTCCAAGGTGATGTATATATACTTCCATCAATACAATTTACTACGAAAAGTATATGAAAGTCATGTCTTGGGAAGATAGATAAACATTAGAGAAAGTTGACTACCTTTAACGTTAGTCACACTCCAAAATCCATTAACAACAAAAGTCCCTCTGGACTCTTTCAGTAACAAATGTTACTCTAGACCTCATTAATAAAAAATACAATTTGGATCTGGATTATTTTAGTATTACATGCCACTCTAGACTCCATTTACAACAAAAACCACTCTGGACTGTTTTAGTTAAACAAACCATCCAAGACCTCATTAACAACAAAAGCCACTCCAGACGTTTTAATAAAATAAGCCACTCTAAACTTCGTTAACAATAAAAGCCGGTCTGAACTCTCTTAACAATACAAACCAGCCTGGACTCTAGACCCTGTTGGTACAATAAACCGCTGTAAACTCTGTTAACAATACATGCCACTCTGGCTTATGTAAGCAACACAAGCTACCAAGTGTTAGTACACATGTGATTTATACAGACTGCCATTCCTTCTTTCAAACGTCTCGAAACATAATGATATTTCTAATGGTGTTCCAAACTTCCCATAATGGTTCCATTTGACACAAAGAGAGCCTCAAGGCGAACCAAAGCAGATTTTGAGTATTGTTTCAAACAACGTTTATGCAGTATAGCACAATACATTATCATCTTGAAAGAGGTGTAATCCTTCCATGCACACGTCTTGATGACAAGTAGTGCATTATCATCCAGATTTTCACATTATGATTAATTATTATAATTGAACCAAGTCCAACCAGCTAAAGTAAACCCACACCATAACATTGCCTCAACCTTTCATCAACAGTTTTTCCATAGCTGTTTTATACTTTATTACGTCTAGTGTCTTGTTGTTGTTGTTCTTTTTTTTATTTTCAGTACATTATCAGCTGCGGACTCTGTTATAAGAATGCGAGCTGAAATGTTTCAAACACTCACACTACCATGTTGCTTGTTTGTTTGCTTTGTTAAATTTCGAGTAAGTCGTTCCTTAATTTGAAGCTACTAACCAGAGGGAAGGCAGCTAGTTAATACTATACACCACCAGCTCTTGGGCTACACTTTTTCAAGGAATAGTAAGATTGACCATTGCATTATAATATTTTACCACAACTAAAAGGGGGAGTATGGTCAATGATAGATTTCGATCCCGTGATTCGCAGGTTAAATGACAAATGCTCTAACCACTACGTCATACCACAGCTCATCCAATAATTATTTATATTTACATTTTTACCAGTGTTTTTCTTTCTTTTTGACATCTTTACTCCAATTGGCAAAGGGTAAAACAAAACATGAAATTAATAAGAAATTCGTGTTAAACAGAACTTGCTATTCTAATACTTTTTCCGATATACTGTTGGCCAAAATGTTTGAACACTGCTCTATATTGAGTAGTTATTAAGTAAATACTCGAGTAGTAGCAGTAAAGGTAACATATGAACGTACAAACACGTACAAGTTGTTATTCTGGTAGGTATAAGTTGTTTTGAGCACTTATTAGTCAAAAGGCACATACACATATATTTTGTATAAAAGGGCGTACTTTCGGTATATTTATTTTCTAAACAGAGCAAGGCTTTATTCAGATAAATTATTTGTGCTTTGTGCAGTGTCATGTCTCGTCACATGTCAGAAGTTATATGCCGTCAAATTATTCGACTGTATGGTAAGAAGCAAATGGACATTACCAGAACAGTAGGTTACCTCCAGTATACTATATGCAGAATCCAGAAACGCCATGAAACTATAGAAAACATTGTTCTAGGAAAGTCTACTGACAAATGCTAAGAAACCACTGTCCGAGATGACCGTGTTTGAATCCGGTTAGCATGTCAAGGTCAAAAGAAGTCTTGCATCACCTTACGACAGAAATGGCATGAATACATTCACTCCAGAGTATCCAAAAGAAAAGTGGAAATGAAACTAATCATATAAGGTTATTTTGCAAGGAGGTTTATCTGCAAACTGATATAATCAAAATTTACCACCATCTCCATGTTATTTGAGCATGAAAACATGCCAACTTACAGTTAGGACTTTGGTGACGTGCCATCTTTTATATTAGTCCTGTTTTCGATTGGTAAAGCCGATAATAGAATTCGTGTTCGTCTTTGCTGACAGAACAAATAAGACAAAACTGTCTTTCCCACAGAGAACACACACGGGAGGTGGTGCAAAACATGTTTAGGCAGCTATTCACTATTGTGGAAAACTGCTCTTCATTTCCCACAGGGAAATGTCGGTAGCGCCTCCTACAGGCAACATGTGGAGGCTATATTTCTGCCATATGCTAGGGAAATATTTGGCAATAACTTTACGTTCGAGGATGACAGTGCCACTGCAGACAACGTACTTATTTTACAGGATTATCTCGACCAGGAGAACGTTACAAGATTTCAACGGCCAGAAAATTTTCCAGATTACAATTTCTTTGAGAACTATTGGGCAGTACTGAGCTAATAAAATGCTAACCACAACCCTAAACCAGCTACTGTAGCTGAGTTGCAGCGCCTTCCAGTGACAAGTTGAGATAAAATCACAGTAGGTTACATCAATAACCTCATTCACAGCATACCACAACGCCTATTAGAGCACGAGAAGGATCAACCAAGTACTCAATGTTTAATATTAACTGATATAAGGCTGAAGATGCTAGCTGTAATAATTTGATGTTATATATTGTTATTATATATGTTTTGATAAGGTTTTGTTGGAACTGGCGAAAGACCGAATCTTACATTTTTCTACCGGTGTCTGATTAAATTGTTTGCTGTTCTGATAAGTCGTTTATAATGTTCATAGAACCTGAGTTACTATAAGAGTTACCTATGTAGCTTTTTAACTTGCACTTCTCAATTTGACAACACTAAGTGTATTTTTACTTCATGCTGATAATAATGTTCTTATTTGTTACAAATTATGCAAACATTTTGACTAAGACAGTATAACATATGTAACTATTAAATTTAACAGAAGTGGATGATTGAATAAGGCGCTACTTGAGAGATATGTTAACCTGAAATATTATAGAGCCATATCAGTTATGAGTATATTTCAATTAGATTTTTCCATGTACTTTCTATGAACTGCTACTATACCCACTGCTGGTCGAATTCACACTGTGGATATATCTTTTTTTTTTATAATGTTGTTCTACTTAGTTGAGTTGTTTCAAGAGTATTCTTAAACTGTGAGACCTGGTTCTCCTCATGGAAAGTTTCGTACATCAATCAACAACCACAGGGTCTTTATTTTTGCTGTTTTTTATTTGTTTGTTTGCTTTATCAAATTATTTGCATTTTCACTTATCTGTCTGTCCCGGTAATGCAATTAAAAAAGTGAAAATGTTCCGTTCATCGAAAGACCGGGAACATTAACCTTAAATTAGAACAAAACATAGTACTTCTATATTAAATTTAATCAAGTGTACCTACATACGTGTGTATTGCTATCATTGTTTATTTGTTTGTTTTGAATTTCACCCAAAGTTACATGAGGGCTATCTGCACTAGCCGTCCCTAATTTAGTAGTGTAATACTACTAGTCATCACCACCCATTGCCAACTCTTAGGCTACTCTTTTACGATCGAAGAATGGGATTGGCTGTCACGTAAATGCCCAAACCATATATGGTGTGACGGGGATTCAAACCCTCGACCCTCATATTACGATTCGACGTCTTAACAACCTGACCATGCCGAACCCCAATATGAGTGCTCTCATAGAAACACGTAAAATTTCCTTATCTTGATGATTACTTGGATTATGTAAGTCACTAAAGGCTGTTTTAGCTTCATCAGGCTCAAGAGACAGTATCATATTTTTTTCTAAAATGTAGATCAACAATAATTCCAACTTTTTTCACATTGAATATTAAGGGATGGTGACAGAGTTACTGACTTATATCACATAAACCACTTTATCTCCATAGGAAAGCTGTTGTTGTTTCGAATTAAGCACAAAGCTACACAATGGGCTATCTGTGCTCTGCCCATCACGGGCATGTAAGTCCGCAGACATACCGCTGAGCCACTGGGGGGCCATAGGAAAGCAGTAACTCAGTTTCTGTACGTGATTTCAAGCTATTGGAAAATCACACGCAAATATTTCATTGAAGTAATAGCTTAGATAACGAATGTTCAACCAATAAATTATTCAATTACTTATGCAAATAAACAAACCTCGCGACCTGCACCTCACCACACTAACCTCTAGGTCACGCCAGGTCCATGGTTCGAACGCGATATGTTGTGAACACGCATCACACTCTCATTTGTGAACGTCAGCGATAGCAAATCTCGCTAATTGGTTCAAATACCCAAATAAAGCCTTTGTGTCAATTGGTGCTGCTGGCTGACTGGCTGTCTATTCTCTGGTCAGGAGCTCAAATTTAGCTAGGGGGTCTTCTACCTGGTCGTTTAGTCAATTTGCGTAAAATGTGCCATTGAGATTAAAAATTCCAATTTCCTATTTGATTATTATTAAATTAAGTTTAGACACACTCGTTTCATGTAAGAAAATTAAATATAAACTATATAAAGATAATTAGTTGAAATATAGCGTTATTTTATAAAGAAAGACCACTTCGTTTCTTTATATGTGGATTATGAACAATTTCGTTGGGCTCTAAGAGAGACACTTTTCAAAGATAACTGTTACACAAAAAACGTCCCCGCAGGTCTACGGACTTACAACTCTAAAATCAGGGGTTCGATTCCTATCGGTGGACTCAGCAGATAGCTCGATGTAGCTTTGTTATAAGAAAACACACACGTAAAATGTCCACATTGATATGTTCTATCTGATGTTATTAAAGCAATTTGAATAGCGGGATTTGTAAACAGAAGTTTTTCGCAATAGATTAACCAGTATACAAGTAAAGTACTGTTTGGAAACTCTTAGTATTTGATTAGTCCTTATCTTCATAAAATTATAGAAAACTAATTTTGTTTCTATACATCACATTACTGCGCCCAACATAACCAGATAGTTAGGGCGTTTAGCTCGTAATCTACGGGTCGTGGGTTCGAATCCCCGTCCATTAAACATGTTCGCCATTTCAGCAATGGAGATGTTCTAATGTGACGGTCATTCCTACTATTGATTGGTTTAAAGAGCAGGCGGTGGATGGTGATGACTAGCTGCCTTCCCTCTAGTGTTTCACGGCTTAATTAGGGAGGATTGGCGCAGATAGCCCTGGTGTAGCTTTGCGTAATCACCTGGCCATGCTGAACCAAAAGAAGTAAACTAAAAACAACATTACTGTGAACTTTATTTGTCGGCATATATATTTGAGTAAACAAACTTCGTTTGGTATGAATGTGAAATGTTTAATTTGTTTGTAAATCTTTCATTTATTATCGTGCCTACATCATCGCATAAAATCGGAAGTTTTATTGTTAAATCTGCAAGAAAATCTGATATGACACCAAACGACTCATACCAGATTTAGAATCAGTACCTCAAAATTATATTACTCCATCTATATTTAAAAAAAAAAAAACATATATTTTATCATTTATGTAATGCTGTTACGTTTCGAGTAATTGTCGATAATGAAGTAAGCTACTAACGTGAATCAGAACTAAACAAGTAGGCCGGTAAATAAGGTTACTTACTGTACGAATATGTATCGGTGAAACTAGGCTTATGTAATGTTGAAACTAAACTGAGAATGATTAGAATATGTCAGTATCTTCGTGTGTTTTTTTTTTCATTTTGGTGCGTAATTATTGTTATATCTCACAATAAAACAGCGTTCTACCTCTGGGATAAAGTTTGTTTTACAATTTATATGTAATCACGTACTGTTACGCCGGCCTATATTATAATCTTTAGCAAAACTTCCATCGTGTTAGTCTGTGCAACCATAAAACTGATAATTTTGCTTGGTATAAAAATATTGATAATGGTTGTGCAGTGAATTATGTACGATTATCCTAGTAAATAATGACATATAGTTAAACAATCGACATATGTTTCTTGTACGTGCAACGCTTTTATTACGAAGGGAATGTAGGAAGAAGAAAACACCACCCTCCAAGAATTCAAGTGAGAATAAGGGGGTGGAATCATTTGCACTTCCTTATTTTATTAAAAACAGTCTTTTACTATTTACCGTCAGTTTATATAAAAAATTGTTATTGTAATAAACAGATAAAAATATAAATGTCTGGGCATAAACTTGGCATAAAAGGAATCAACTGACTTTTTCCGTTGAAGTTAATCATAACAACTTTAAACTTTAAAGAAATGACGAACATTTCCAGCAATTTGAAATCACCTTTCAGCTACTCTGGTTTTGGGACCAGCATGGTCAGGAGGTTAAGGCACTCGACTAGTAAGCTACGGGTCGCGGGTTTAAATTCCCGTCACACCAAACATACTCGCCCTTTTAGCTGTGGGGACGTTATAATGTAATATTCAATCCCACTATTCGTTGTTAAAAAAGAAGCCCAAGAGTTGACGGTGGGTGGTGATGACTAGCTGCCTTTCCTCTCGTCTTACATTGCTAAATTAGGGATAACAAGCGCAGATAGCCCTTGTGTAACTTCGCGCGAAATTCAGAAAACCAACAAAACAGTACTCTGTTTTTTATATACAATTTTGATGATTCTGGTTTAAATCCCAGTCATTAGAGCATATAAAATCTATGATTCACATTGTGCGCTTTCGCAAATTAAAACATTCAACATCTTTATTACCATTATTAGCTGATCAAAATCCGTTAATAAATAACGAAAATAAAACATTTTTAGGTGCCCCCTACCGAGTGGACTGCGATCAGATCGTGCTCAATAGTATAGCATCTGATGTGATAAGGTTCATCACGTAAGTTTGGTGTTTTTCAATCGTAGCAGTGATGGTACATAAAACTATATTCATACACGTTTTATGGTACAATATTTATCATGTATGAAAATAGTAATTTCTAACAAACATGGCTATTAACTCTTTATTTTTTTGTCAAGTACGCAGGTACAAAAGGAACTGTCTAAGCATTACGGGTATAGAAACTTGATTTTTCCAACATTGTAAGCCTGTGGAATTGTTACTGAGACATTGACGGCGGCGGCCAATCATATACTTTTCTGACGTTTCTGTCTAATGTAAAAATCATTCAGTGACAAAATAGAATTTTGAACCTTAAATTAAAATTAAATAGCCTATGAACTATCCCTC
Source organism: Carcinoscorpius rotundicauda (assembly GCA_011833715.1). Taxonomy (NCBI): domain Eukaryota; kingdom Metazoa; phylum Arthropoda; class Merostomata; order Xiphosura; family Limulidae; genus Carcinoscorpius; species Carcinoscorpius rotundicauda. Next base: position 111,093,754 of record CM022393.1, read on the forward strand.
TGAATTACTTTAGCTAAAACTATAAAAAATGAACAAAATTGTTTAAAAGTGAAACAAATATTAATAATTTATTTAATATTTATATGTGGAGCTATTTCGAAACAAGAATTTCGAACCCTGTAATTCTGCCATTCAGTTCAGGCCCAAGTGAGTGTTTTCAACCAGCTACATTTTCTCTAATCTATATCAGTTTAAAATTAGGAACGGTTACGTTCAAAGTTTTCTTGTGTGCGATAATATGAAATGAGTTAAAACAAAAACAAAAGAAAATGTTTTTCACGTAGCAAAACCAGACAGGGAATAACAAGTAACAAACACTCTTTGAAAATAATAGTATTAAAAATACTACAAAGATATTTGTTGCATCTTTTAAAAAGTGTCTGCGTCCATGTTTGGAGACTCGCACGACCCTCAACAGAGTCGCGGCCCAGACGTTGTGACACATCTGTCCTAAATTATATCATTCATTTGTTAAAAAAAGTAAACTTAGAGAAAATGAATTGATAAATACTAACATTAAACCGAACATCCTCGCACTTTCAGCCGTGTGAGCGTTATAATTGGACGGTCAATCCCACTATTCGTTGGTAAAAGAGCAACCTATGAGTTGGCGGTGGGTGGTGATGACTAGCTGCCTTCCCTCTAGTCTCACACTGCTAAATTAGGGACGGCTAGCGCTGATAGCCCTCGAGTAGCTTTTCGAGAAATTCAAAACACAAACAAGTTTCACCAGTCAATGTCTATTGCCATAACAATGTAAACAAGTTGTTATACTAAAACAAGATTATGACGTTTAAAGAAATAAAACCTTAGAAATAATTAATTTAATCATTTATTTTTTATTTGTTCTATCATTGGTGGCTGAATCATTTACTGTCGTCGATTTACATGCATTTACAACAAAGCCTTTACAACAGAAACAAAACCAATAATAAATACAAGAAAATAACAATTATCATGAAAGAAGTTCAACAGAACACAAAATGGAAAATGTTACTGCTTTACTTTTGGTGCATTGCTTATTTATTAAATATGAATGAATTATTTATTCATTCATGCTTCTGAATGAAAGAAAGAAGAATATAATAATAATGCAAACCACAGTATAACCAGTGCTGACGAGGCCTTGCACATGTGGTTTAGACACTGTTCATATTATCAATTAGAAGAACAAAAACTGTGTCTGCTTAAATTTTATAAAGCCGTTAATCATAATATTATTACGCTTTAGCCTACATTCAGGTTGGTCATTGCTATATTTACAGGCTTACAAAATTCAAATCCGAGGCTCGACTCTCAGCGGTAAGCGAAGCACAGACAATCATTTCGACACTTTGTGCAAAGAAAAAAACCGTCATAAGAAATGATGCATTCTGTGCAGAGTAACATTTTACTGTTATTAAACGGCTAGAGCCAAGTGTGGCTCTGTGGGTAGCTTACAGAACTATGGATATTCAGTTTATCGTTCACGTTCCCTTGCCAGTAACCAAACTATTGAACTCCGAGTAATAGGTGCGTTATAAGAGTGACAATCCTCACTTTTCGGTTAGAGAACAATCGCCCAAGAAATATAGTTGAATAATCTATCAGTTCGAAATTATTAAGAGCTAATGAAGATAACTTGAGTATAACTTTTTAGGAAAACAACGTGTTTGTGTGTTGTTGTTTTTTCTCAGAGCAAACCACATCGGGCTATCTGTTGAGCCCACCGAGGGGAATCGAATTTTTAGCTTTGTAAATCCGTAGACTTACCGCTGTACTAGCGGGGAGCACGAAAACAAACAAATAACCAGAAAAATTAAACATCCACATCAATCAAAGTATTTCGTAATCTAAAACCCTCTTGACTTGCAATCTGAGGGTTGCGAGCTCGAGTCCCCGTCCCATCAAACATTCTCGTTATTTAATTCGTGGGAATATAATACTTAAAACAGGGTTTCGATATCAGTTATGAGTGCAACAGAGATAGCCCATTGTGTATCTTTTGTGCTTAACAACCAATAAACAAAAAAGTCATATTACCGAGCTAACAGCTTGTAGGCATAACGGTGAGTCTGAAGTGCTATAATGCTCAAAACTGGGTTTCGATACCAAGTGTAGGTACAACAGAGATAGCTCATTGTGTATCTTTGTGCTTAAAAACAAACAAAAAAGTACTGTTTCCGGATGAACAATTTAGACCTTGTAAATATAGGTTTTTTTCAGTTCACTATTTGTCGTAAACTTAATTTAGTAAAACGATAAAAACGGTGATATGGATAGAAAATTCATTACTCTATTTGTTGAAATGGTCCTGGCTTTATTTCTTTATAGTAAACCGATGCGTACATCAGAACAAATGTTACTATGAACATTTTCGTTGTGAATATAATATAATATGCATAACTCATAAAAACAACAATCAATAGCATTATCCTGAGAGAGTTTAGAAAAAACTGCAGGACAAAACTTGGACTCACATGTTATAAACTAATAAACAATAAACAATATACAATAGCTACCTATTTTCGAGAATATCGTTAACACAAAAGATTTCAGCTGCTAAATCATCGACTCCTATTCATTATTACAGATTTTAGTGTAACCGTATATCTATACAGAACAGTTATCATTAACTTCTAACCTTCTTTTTAAACTATTTTACTTCTACTCTATTCGCTTATTTTTTTTACAAGTTCTTAATAATTATCAAACACACCACAATCAATTTGGTAATGATAATAAGGTTAGATTTTGGAATTTCACGCAAAGATAGTCGATAGCTATCCGTGCTAGTTGTCCCTAATTTAACAGTGTAAGACTGGAGTCTAGGCAGCTAGTCATCACCACCCACCACCAACACTTGGGCTACTCTTTTACGAACGAATAGTGGGAATGACCGAAGTTATAACGTCCCCACAACTGAAAGGGCGGGCATGTTTGGTGTGACTTGGATTCGAACCCGCAACCATCACATTACTAGCAGAGCACCCTAATGACTGGGCCATGATGACCTTCTCAGATATACAAACTCTATTTTCAGAGTTATGAGCGTCAAGACTGAATCACTGGACATATAAAAACAAACACACACTGCTGTACCACTAAGATAATTCTAATCTGAAAAAAAAAAGTGGTTTTATGAACTTTTAAAGCGAAGTTTCTTTTGTCTGCTGATAAAGTTTAAAAATATCATGTTAATAGTAGTCCATGTCAAACTCGAAGGTGGACCACGTCCATCCGTTATTTTGGAAAGATGAACGCCGTACAACTACTAGTTTGGGAGATATTCTAGTTTTCATATCCTGTACTGTTACTTGTTATTTATTTTTATTAATAGTTTTTGTAAAAGTTTGAATGTTGCTTCTTTACCTCCTCATTTGAAAACTCTATCACACTCCACTGTTTTCTGTAAAATTCAAACTCTGGACTAACAAATTGTTTTAAAAATTGGTCATAAATTAATGTTTTAACAAAATAATAATATCAAACACAATTCTAGAAGTTAATCAATAAGTTAGTATTGAAACATTCAACTTCATTGTAATCAATTTGAAAAATTTTCAATGTTTTTTGCTGTTGTTCAAATTAGTATTATACTAAGGTCTAAAGAACTGAGAAAAACAGTCTTTATTATATATTCTGTTGGAAGAGTAATGCACTTGAAATACATGAGCTGTATTTCATTTGACAAAATACTCTAAAGTCACAGAATACTATAGATTAGACCAAAAACATCAAACTGTAATAAATGTAGCTATAGATTATACTAAAAACACAAAACTAAAATAATCATAGCTATAAATTACACTGAAAAACCAAAACTACAACAAATGTAACTAATTATTACACTAAAAACACAGAACTACAATAAATGTAGTTTAATATTACACTAAAACACAGAACTACAATAAATGTCACTATAGATTACAATAAAAACACAGAACTACATCAAATATAACTATAGCTTGCAATAACAGTACAGAACACAATAAGTTTAAATATGGATTATACTAAAAACACAGAACTACAATAAATATAACTATAAATTGCACTAAAACACAAAACTACAACAAATATTATTGTAGTTTACAATAACAATAAAGAATACAATAAATTTAGCTATGGATTATACTAAAACACAGAAATATAAACTGAACTAAAATGCAAAACTACAACAAATATAACTATGACTTGCAATAACGTATTTTTCTTATAACAAAGCCACATCGGGCTATCTGCTCAGCTCACCGAGGAGAATCAAACCCCTGATTTTAGCGTTGTAAATCCGGAGACATACCGCTGTACTAGCAGGGGCACTTACAATAACAAAATAGAACACAATAAATATAACTATGGATTATACTAAAAACAAAACTACAATAAATTTATTTATATATTATATTAATAACAGAACTACAAAAAGGCAGCTATAGATTACACTAAAAACACAAAACTACAATAAATTTAGCTACAAATTACACTAAGAACACATAACTAAAATGAACGTAGCTGTATATTACACTAAAAACACAGAACTACAATAAATTTACCAATAGGTTATACTCGTGTTATTTCTTGGATACTGTTACACATTCTTCACTAATATTAACTTCAGATGAGAGCAAACTACCTAATTAGAGCGAAACTAAGATTCATCTGGTAATGAGTGCAGCTAATTGGATACACCTTACTCAGGTTCTTACTTACGAAGATTAAAATGCAGTTTTATTTCATCAGTTGGATATCTTCGCTGTTAATGATACATATATACTGAACTGTCGAACTTTCTCTACTGTTACATCATTTACATGACAGACATTCCTTTGTCTTTGTTCATGAGCTTGCGCAGATGTTGAAATAAGACACAAGATAAAGGACCTGAATCCTGGACGTTAATAGTGCTGTATAACAAAGTTCTAGTATAGGGTCATTATACAACTTAATGTCTTATTTTGAAAGTCGAATCATTTCTGGCAAAATCTCCATGTAATCCCATTACATCAATTACTATCATCCAAGCTCACGATTTTTCATCACGGAGTTTGTGCTTAAGCTGCGATAATAAGACAGTTTACTACCGATATGTGGAAGTATCCAAATTTATCAAACAATAGATAATCAAAACTATCAAAGCTCAATTCCCGTCCCACCAAAACATGTTCACCTTTTCAACGGTGGTTGCGTTATAATGTGACAGTTAATCCCACTATTCCTTAGTAAAATAGTATCCCAAGAGTTAGCGGTGTGTGATGATGACCAGCTTCTTTACCTCTAGGTTTAATTTATTTAAATTAGGGACAGATAGCACTCGTGTATCTTTGCGCGAGATTCGAAACAAACCAATCAGATTCTCGTTTTGTTTTATAATTTATAGTTTCACGTTATATTACAAAAGAGAAAAGTATAATCAAGTAATTTATATAAAAATATGGTTTGTTGTTATCTTTTTTATATAAAGGAGCCTTTTTAGTACATACTTATCAAGCGCTGATTTGTCAGCCCGCATATAGTATAGAAACGTGTTCGTACTCTGTACAAATTACCTTAGAATGGTACTAGAACCCGCATAAATGTGATAGCAGCATTTGATACCAGTGTAACATGATCGACAGTCTTCAGAGAAACTTTTCGGGGTGCTCTCCGTTTTTCCTTAAACAAGACAAAAAAAGGAGAACTGGAACATTTCAGATGCCAAACAAAAAGTATAATTCATTTTGATTTGACGACAAAGAAAAAAAAAAGAGTTTCGACTCGGCTTTAGAACGTGAGTATGCGGGAGTCTACGTCCAATAGGATCGTTTGTTTACATTACTAAGCTTAGGAGAAGACGTTTAGTGTTCCGCACCACTGAATCCAAAGAACAGACATTATACATAGATAGCAGAATAGCACGAATAAAAAGTGACAGTGATAAGCCGATAACGTTTCGAAATCTTAAGTATTGACTGTTGCGACCTCTATAGGTGGAATGCTTTGTTTAGCCAACGCAAAGGTAGACTGAGAAACTGAACTTTGAAATGGCTCTAATAGTACTCTATAATAGATAAAAAAAAAAACAATAACATCAAAAACTGTAATATTTTATAAATCACTGTTGAAAACAAGAGTTCGAAAATGTTTATAAGCATTTACTATTGCGTTAAAATAAAGTACTGGAGTCATTGGGTTTTGGTTTTGTCTTGTATTATTTACCCAGAGATACAATGTCTACATTCACATACATTTTATCCATTTTAACCGGTTCTTTTTTTCGAGGAGTTACTAGCAAATTTCTATTTTTTACGCAGAATGTCGTATTGTTACGTAACAAAAGTTACACAGTACTATACAAAAGTGTTAGAACAAAGTTAAAAATTAGATTTCAGGCTACTTTCAAGGATCAATGAAAGGTAACTCACAGCGGAAACGTCATAATTTTATTAATCCTCATACAGCAGTGTATTGTGTGTGTTTTCTTATAGGAAAACTACCGAGAGGAACCGAACCTCTGATTTTAGAATTGTAAATCCAGCGGAGGTCTAGTATAACCAAAACAAAGGAGAAGTTCATGAGTTCACCAAACAGTTAATATTTTATGTGTGTCCCCCTTTTGCTTTAATAGCTGCTAAAGACAATCTTTCAGCTATTTCTGCAGCATATTTATTCAAAGTGTCTCTGAATGCTCCAACTTAAATATCTAATACATAATCATAACGTTTCTTTGGACGTAACTGTTGATTTGTCAAATTTTGATCTATCAAGTCTCAGATCTATTGAATCAGATGGAGATCGGGGCTCTGTGGGGGCCATTGTATCATTCAAATGACTCCAGCAGCTTCTTTCTCAGCTAAGTAATTTTTTCATAGTTTGGATTAATATTTGGGGCTATTGTCTTCTTGATAATAGAATTCTTTATTAATAATATACAAACTACTAGGATGGATCAATATCTGATGGTACTCGCACTGTTCCATTATTCCATCTATCTTAAAAATATATCCTGTCACCTCAACAGAATAGTATCATTAAAACATCACACTGCTTCCCCCATGGTTTACGGTGGATGCTATGCTTTGAGATAAGTATCTTTCACCTTTCTTCTGCTGCACGTACAGCCTATGCTTTGAACCAAATATTTCAAACTTGGACTCATCCATCCATAACACCCTTTTCTCTGCTTTATTAGTAAAAGCGTTAATCACCATAAAGCCGTTCTGAGATACATTTTTACTTCAAGTGGGTTTCTTGTCATCAAGAACTGTCCAGTTTCGTACTTTTCAACAAATTTTAGTCCCTTTAAAATATCAAGGATCAAAGTTAGGGTTTTAAAAACTGCTACACAACGAAATATTACATTGTAAACACTTTTCTGTACATGGTTGTTTATCTCATGCTTAAAGATCAGTGACAGTCTTCCTTCCCGAAGGCTGAATAAACAACGATAATTAACATAAGTATCATCAAGTGTAGGTGTTCTCTCTCTGTCTTTCAAATTTACCTGTCTCGGTCTCAAGACCATGAATGCACAGCGTTAGTGGAGCATTTCTAGTTTGTCAGCAATTTGTCGGAGAATCCAACCAGCATCGCGTGTAGCGTTTAATTGAACTCTCTACTCTACTCTACTCTTCTCTACGCTCTTTGAGCCGTGGCATGAAAACAAAACTTAATATGTAGCGTTAAGCTCTTTTTAATGAATGTTCATTTGTGAGGTGAAATGAAATTCATTTCTTCTAGCATATACTAGTACCATATGCTAGCTCCTTTCTATACGATTAAGACACTACATGGGATACCGTGACAGTTATTTCAGACCCTAAATTTGATTAGTATGTTCATTGAAGCAGAACCATTATGACATGCTCTTGGTATAAGTATATAGGAATTCTCAAGAATGATAAGTATTCTCACTCTAGCTCATTCAATTACCAATAAGGATCAGTGAAGCATTACCACATTGTTGAAATTGTGTAATGTCATGAAAGAATTAATCTCATTAAATGAAATGAATGACAAAATATTCTATTGTCCTACCATTTTTGCACTGTACTATACCTATGTCGTTTTTTCCTTAGTTTTAGTTTGATTCCTACAAATATTTTATTCAATATTTTTAAACCTTTATGACTTTTCTAAACAACAACACCTGCACTAAGCAGTAGATGAAATCACTACAAATAAATTAGAAACGTTAAAATACATAAATTGTAGAAAAAATGAAAATAAACCTGAGTTCGAGGGTTAAAACTGACAATGCTTAGTTTTTTTCAGGACAATAGTTATTTGAAACAGCAGCGTGCATGTTTACTACATATGACTTACTTATGTGAGTTTTTTTTTCCGTTTCAGTCGATATTGATACGTGTTTATTTCACGACAATTTTACTTTTGCGTATCTCAGGCACGATGAGTTGATCAAAGTTTAAGATACCGTGATGTAGCTTGTTCGTCGATCAGCTTAGATTGCAGGTTACGAATTAGGAGGGCTAATTTTTTTTTCTTAGTTTCCATTCATCTCTCACTAAGTCTGCAGAAGTGTTCACTGTTCGGTTTTTCATTACAGTTTTTTTTCTTGGGTGGTTTTGAAGGATTTATTTTTACCTCTAATTTTCTTTTCCTATTCGGTAGTTGTTTTAAACTGGGTTGGTTACTCTGGCTTCAACCTTTAACTCCTACTTGGTGTCTCGAAAATTACAATCTGTGCATAACTTTTCCTTCGTTTTATTTTAAGCATTATTAAATCAAGAGATGAAAGAACACCGCATAGAAAATTTTCAGTCCTGGAAAGCCCTCTAGGCCGACATCAGAGATTGAGATTTGAAGCCCTTGAGCTTAGTTTTGATTCAGCGTGGTGTGTAGTTTTGTTATTGAAACATAGAAGAAGAGAGCAGAATAGATCGTTACCTTTCCGTCGTTTATATCTAACTACCAAGGAAACGAGACTGTTCCTTATCGCTGATTTGTTTCCCCAAATTAATAGTTATGTTCCCGCAAAAGGAATATCGATCAAATAAAACATAATTCAAAAACATCGTTATGAAAATGTGACCAGATATACCAGACGAATGAGTTGGTTATGCTTATTGTTTGTCTTTTGTTAATAATTATTTTGATGATTATGGCTCAGTGGTTGACTTCAGATTTCGTAACTCTAAAATATGAGGTTCGATATGGCAGTAGGCACAACATAGATAGTCCATTGAATGGCTTTCTGCTTAAATAAATAATTTTATTTGCTTGTTTCAAAACCCAATTTTCGCGTTATAAACCTATAGACTTATCGATGAGCCAACAAATATATAAACTTTATCAAATACTTCAATTAATTTTCGTAAAAAGAATTAGCAAATATTTTAATAGCTTTCAATTAACTGTTAAATAAAAGTTAAGATTATTAGAAAAATAAATTTACCCAGTTAATTGCCTTCCGCGTATATCACTTTTAAAAGGAGCTGACAAATGACACGCGTTATAAAAACAAGAAAATGTTTATACTCTAGTAACCAACAGAATCGCTCACATGATCTCCTGCTGACGCCATCTTGTTACTTTTATTCTTGTATGTAATAGCGATATAAAGAATAATTTATTTTTCACTATGAAGAAAGTTTTGTGGCTGAAAAGATTAGTTATGGTTTTCAAAAACACAGAAAGAGTCGAGTCACATAAGAGAAGCCAAGCATATCAACATCACCACACCCTTATTTTCACCTCTATCCTTAAAAAAGGTGTTAAAATGTATATATATACAGATATATACACACACAAAATACATACTACTCCTTGACAGGCCCCAGTACTAAAAAAAAACAAAAAATTGTCTTTAGCGCCCTCCTATTTCGCTGTCAGAAATTTAACTCAATAAAGCAAGCCTTTTTTCCAGTTATTTCTCGTATTAAAATAGCTGTCATTTATTGCAAAAACTAGAGAGATTTAAGAAAATTTATCTTTTGAAATAAAACTCACTGTCGTGTTTCATATGTATAACAGAATATTTCTGAAATAAATTAAAGCTGTGCACTTACATATAGACAACTGAGAAGTTACACACACAATTTGGGCCTGGCGCTAAAACATGCTCGCCCTCCCAGCCGTGGGGGTGTATAATGTGACGGTCAATCCCACTATTCGTTTGTAAAAGAGTAGCCCAAGAGTTGGCGGTGGGTGGTGATGACTAGCTGCCTTCCCTCTAGTCTTACACTGCTAAATTAGGGACGACTAGCACAGATAGCCCTCGAGTAGCTTTGTGCAAAATTCCAAAAACAAACAAACAAACACACACAATTTATTAAAACTAGGGTTAATCCCTTCAAAAACTCTACACATTTTTAAGCATAGTGTCGTAAAACACCAAAACATGTTATGCCTTTACAGGGCTAGGCCGTAGTTTTAATTAATTGTATTGTGCACTTATTTTAACGTTTCACGCTTTTAATTCTATATATAATATTTATTCTTAGGCTAAATCCGTTCTCAAGCTGTGTAGATACAAGATAATACATCTTTTGGAACCAAACAAGTTTTTGTGCTTTATAATTATAAAATATCGTTCTAGGAGAATTCACGTTAGGTATTATAACTCCCGGTTATTTCATTCCTTGTAAATTCATTCCCGGCAAGAAGAAGTTTGAGGTTGTGAACAAACTGCTGCAAGTTCTTCTTGAAAAGAAAAAATCCAGAAAACAAGATGGACGTTTTACAAGGGGCAGCTCATAACTTGAATCACGTTTAATAGTTTTAAATAAATGTCACTTTTATCGTTGCTTATTTTTTACATTAATAAATTATTACAGGAAGTGAATTTACAAGAAGTGAAATTATAAGGAGTGAAAATATTTGGAGTCAAATTACCGGTCACCATAAAATATATCTTTTGATATAAAACTACATTTCGTGCTTTGCAGATATAAAATAATTCTCTTTTTAGTGGTTAAATCTAATTTCCAGCTCTGTAGATACAAGATAATATATCTTTAGAGATAAAACCACTTTCAAGGGCGTAGATCCTGGGGGGAATGGAGGGTATACATCCCCCTTCATTTTAGGTGGGAGGTATGATGCATACAATCATCCTCCCTTACAGTTTGGTCTGTTGAATTGTTTTATTGTAGGCATCACAGGCCTACAAATTGTGTGTTTGTTCTTGTGATTCTCGAGTTCTTACCAATCGAATTACAAAATTAGGCCTAGATGTAGACTTTTTCAGCAGCCGAAATGTGTATCTTTAATATAGGCGTGCTTTTAAGATTTTCAATCTAAGCGATAGCTTGTAAGTATCAGTCAGTTGGCCTAAGTATACATGCAAGTACCGTGACAACAAGATTACTCTGTGACTGCATGTTTAAAGCTTTCAGGTTCACGTAATCAGAGATTACCAATTTGTAAATTAAACAGTCCACATAAGTGGTTGCAAAAATCATCCTTCCCATCGGGTGTAAAAAATCTACGCCCCTGACCACTTTTGATGCTTTAATGAACAAAGGGAGCTTTTAAATATATTTCTATTGTGAACTAAGTAACCACTGTATAAGTAACTCAAAGCTTCGTCATGTTTATCAGTCTTGTACAGCTCCTTCGTTAATGTTTAGCATAAAGCTCTACAGCTGGCTACCTACGTCGAATTCAACACATAAATCAAACCCTGAAGTTCAGCTTTATGAGCCCTCAAGCTTACCGCTGAATCATCAAAGGTCTCACCTGAATTCTTTATTTGAACGTAATCAAAATGTTTCTGTTTGTTTTTAACTCAAGCACTGATGAAACAAACTTGCCGCGCAAAATATGTAATAAATTAACACTCATTGTCTTAAATCGCACGTGAACTCCTTTCTTCACTAAATATACGAGTACAAAATCTACCATTCAAGAACATTTTATAAACGTATGTTCCTATTTAATCCAAAAGTCGTTTTTTATGCAATTTAAAAATCAAAGCATTCAGTGCGGTAGATGAACACCTTGGTGGTGATCTCATAAAATGTACGGTTTCATTCTTAGCATCATTAATTAGAAAATATATTATCTAAACTTGTCAATAGGTGGTGCTGTTACTATAAACCCTAATACAATTAGATCAATTTAAGGTGTAGTGCAATCGCGCGTGACGTGTTTTTATACCTTTGGCCTCCCTCTTTGCTGCCCCAGTAACTCAGCAACAAGTTCTGAAGACTATAAAGTTACAAAACTGGTTTCTATAACCAGATGGGCAAAGCATAGATAGCCTATTGTAGGACTTTATGTGGGCACAGCACAGGTAGCCCACTGTAGAGCTTTGCGTTTAACAACAACCAAAAACGTGTTTCCTCTTCGGATAGTATAGTTATCCGTCTCATCCAACTTCGTAGCTTCTTTTTAATGTGCATGCCATACATAAACTCTATCTTCACACGCACATATATTAGAAACATAAAACATAGACAGCATAATTTCTACAAGGTAGTGTTAAGGAAAGCCTGTTCACCATCCTTGATGTTTCTACACCATAAACACTCGTCCTAATCTTTATGTCGATGATGAAAAGAGAGCGTGGGTAATAAATGTTTCGCCCGCTAGGGAATACTTTATTGTAAATAGACATACCATCAAAAACTAATGAAACTGCCCTTTTGGCGTACATTAAGTAAGACATCTAACGACTGGCAAACACATTTTGTTCAAAAATGCAACATTTACCATTCCCGATGTTTTGGGTGGTGGCGAGGAGAGGGGTTACTTGACAATGTGGAAGGAGCTATAAGTGAGGTCAAAGACACTGGAAGTGATTTATTAGCAGGTCATCTAGTGAACAAAGTCTCTCTAAATATGGTATGAATAAAGCATCAAATGTCGTCTTTTTGTTTGTTTTTAACAGCATGAAAATAATAACAATGAAAGAGACACCCAGATAAAAAGTTTAGGAGAAGTAACATACAGAGTTTACTATAATTATACACCCATCTATATAGAGATTTTGAAGATGTCGCTACACTTTGTTCTCTCGAACTGTCTTCAAATGGATTTAATAATGTGTGTGTAAATGTGTGATGTATTATTTCCGTAGACGACATCAGAAAGTCGTCAGATCTAACTAAATATACCATTTCACTTTCCTCCGTGACTGGGGTAATTATTCAAACGTTTCTAAAGTTAATGGGGTTTTAATCTCCTTTTCAATCACCAATAAGTTATTTAAATAATTTAAGTTTGAATAATGTTAGAGCTTGTGCCTGAATCATTATCCCATATTACATATGGAACCAAGTATTTAATGATCACATATATGTGCTTCATACGTCGTTTCATCCTCATTGAAGGTAAAATCGAAAAAATAATCTGTGACGTAGAGCCCTAATACATTCTTTTGATTGGCCGTATTCTCTGCAGACTGTGGAATGCAGTTCACCTATTCAAGGTTTATCACCATAGCTTAGGCTGAAAAACCAATGAAATAGTTAGTCCTCTTGTATCCCAGAACGGTTAGTATGGGTATTAACACTTTTACTGATACGGAGAGAACAACGTTTCAACCTTCCTTCGTCATATTCAGGTTAACCTCTTATCTTTACTAGGAGAAACTGCAGTCTCCGACAGAGGGTACAGCCAATCAAGAGAAATCATTAGGTTTCTACGTCACAGATTATGTTTTCGACTTTACCTTCTGTGAGAATGAAAAGACTTATGTAAACATATACATATATATATATATATGATCATATTTAAACTTATAGTTTCGTTTTTAGCTTACTAACTGATTAAGAATATTTTATTTAAAGTTACAACCATAACAGTAAGTAAGATTTATTTTAAGAACAGGCACGACGTATCAGTCACTGGTGAGATCATTCTCAAGTGTTAATATTTACGTTAAGAATGTTTTGTTATTTAAATCAATCCTCTAAATTTAACACACTCTAAATGTACAACAAAGAACATTAATAAAGAAACTGTGCATATAACTCAATTTTTCACTAACGTTAATCAATTTCCTACGAAAACGAGGCCCGGCATGATCAGGTGGTGAATCTGAGGGTTACAGGTTCGAATTCCGGTCGTACCAAACATGCTTGCCCTTACAGCCTTGTGGGGCGTTATAATTTTATGATCAATCCCACTATTCGTTAGTAAAAGAGTTGGCGATGGGTAGTGATAACTAACTAACTCCCTTCCTTCTAGTCTTACACTACTAAATTAGGGACGGCTAGCGAAGATAGCCGTCGTGTAGCTTTGCGCGAAATTTAAAACAAATAAACATATTAAAATAGTTGTAAAAAGTATTAGCGAGTTTTAGAAAAACTGATACAAACTGTATTTAGCAAACAAACTCAAATACTCCAAAAAATAAATGAAACATAATATTTTGTAGTATCCCATATATAAAAAAATAGTGGCATATCTCTCTAAGACTAGCACATAAATATAACCTTAGCATAACGTCTAGGTTAGTTTTAAACACTGAAATAAAAATTAAATACGTGCTTCGAAAATTAAATAACCAACACATCACACACACCGAAAAACATTTATAAAATAAAGTGTAAAAGGTGCTCAGCTTTTCACTTGGATGAAACAGGGCGTAAGTTAAGATCATGTTAAAAGAACACGAAAAACCAAAAACGAAAAAAACTTTCTCAAGTCTAAGATCTTATGAATAAAAATATGCACAGTTTTTCATAACAGAGCGTCACAGTATTAAAACACGAGTCTGACACTAACAAAAGAAATATAAGAGAAATTTTATTAATACAATCAAATAATCCACCAGTTAAGAAACACACAGTCGCATACATACATACATGTCTCTGATCATTATTACCTCATACATTCCTAATCTTACACAACTATTTTACATAATATGGTCTTTTAATGGCGAAACAGAAAAAGAAATGATCTATTAATTCACGAGGATTGATGGGCACGTGAATGAGTATCCACTATTAGTTCTAAAATGTATATATATTGTTAGATTATTGAATGTTGATTTAAGTAGTAAAACGTTTTATTGTTAAAACTTGTGTGCTTGAAAATGATCGTACCAGGGAAGGAAACGTTGTGGTTGTTCAGAAAACGAAACTTACTGTGAAAAATGTAACTTGTAACAAAATATTTCTAAACTGAATTGAGCCAATTATTCGGACCAGCTTACGTACGTTGTTACATAATGTTACATAATGGGCTATTTGTGCTCTGCCCACCACAGGTATCTGAATCAGGTTCCTAGCAGCATAAGTCCGCAGACACTCCGCTGTGCCACCAGGGGGCGATTAAAGGAATAATGCCACTTATTAGCTCAGCATGATCGTGCTGACAATACATATCCGAAATATATTCCCACTGATAACACTTGCATGTATATAAATACATTTCTATAGTTAAATATGCAAAATCAAGTAATATATGATACTCTGTGATGCGTGTAGTTTTCGAACATATAATATTTTAATGATCACGGAAATGTTTCTTCAGAAATAAATAAATTTAAAAACATTTTTAATCGTACTTAAGTAATCACCTCTCTGTGCAAATAAGTAATGTGCATAGTTTTCATAGCTTTTCGTGATTCAAATTCAAAACTTTTATTGTGCACTAGCCATTACTTTCTCTCTAATGGATTTTAAACGTCTCGTTAGGAATGATTAAAACTAACTTCACACTCGCTAATGGGTTATTTATTCATGGATTTCCCCCCCCCTCGTAATGAACTTCCAGTTTTGAAATTCCGATTATAAATTTTTATCTTGCTTTAACTGCAGTGCCGAGAAACTTTTTATACGTAACTAAGGCAACAAAAAATCGAGTTTCCCCAGTGGCACGGCAGTAAGTCTGCGGACGCACACTGCGAGAAATCGGATTTCGATGCCCGTGATGGACACAGCGCAGATAGTCCCTTGTGTATCTTCGTATTTTTAATTCCAAACAAAATAGAAAGGCGGAAAGTCTTGTATACATAAAAATAAACCACATGAACTATTTTTCTAATATAGTTCACCTTTTAAAGTGTGTATTAGGCATCACCTAAGTTAGGAAGATTTAAAAACGAGACTCACAATGATACAGCTTGTTATTCTAAAATAGATATTTTAGTAACAACCTCCTGATATAACATGGTATTGATATTCAATACATTAATATTTTCTTTGTTTCTTATTCGAGTTTTATATTAGAGAGTGCGTTGAAGACATTATAGTTAAATGACGAAAAAATTGCGTGTATATTATTAATTAAAGTCTAAAGTTTTTATAGATATATAATCAAAGTTTCCTTACATGGGTCAAACTCCAGTTATAGAGAAATACAGTAAATTACATGTTGAAAACGGATATTTTGAGGTTTGTTTGTTTATCATTAATTATTTTTCTGATTTCAACAGACAATATTTAGTTATACGACACTGAAATCCCACAGCGTTGTTCGCTGTTTATTCACATATTTCCTTCTGGTCAAAATTTTCTTCAAAATATTTACACGTTTTCAATGAATAAATATTTTATATTTATCAGGTCTTATTAAATATTTTTTAAAAATATCTCTGTGTACACAATGTGTCGAATGTATGCTCAGATTTATCTTATAAAACATAAGGATTTATTTTCTTGAACAATAAATAACCAGATGTTCTTTCCGATAACAATAGTCGTATAATTCAGATTTTTTATATTGAATACAGGGCCCTACCATGAACATTGAGAAGGGTGCGTACGCTCAATGCGTCAATCGAAGGAGACGCCAAATTTATATTGCGTCACGCAGGGCGCCATCAAACATTGGTATGGCACTGTTTCGATATGAAAAATTTGTAGCTTATTAGACTATAAATTAAAAGCCAAGTCGTAATTTTACAGTTCTCTGAGTTGCTTATAATAGATTTATACTGTAACACGCATTATCGAAAAATGTTTTCTCCAACCCCACTTTCATTTAATCTGCTTAAGAGTTTCAAATCATTTATAGTAAAACACCAGACAACGAAATGATTTTGTTTGTATATGTGCGTGTAAAAAAATGAACTTTTGAAGGCAATTCCGCTGCAACAAAAAAATGCCGTCCTCTTCTCTATAAAAATTGGTTTAAAATATGTGATCAAATGCAAAATTGTAAAATAATGTGTTTCCGATAATAAAGATTGATGACGCGTATGTTTGCTTAAAAACGGGAGGACACTAAACCTTGTGTGTAAGTAAAGATACTCTACAAAAATGAAACGTCGATTACCTAATGCTTCTCGTATTGGAATATGAACTGGTCGCTTGCAGGAGTGATGACGACGTCAAACAATCTTAACATGATGCTTTATGATTGGTGGATAACAACCTGACGTCACGTTGCGATGCTTGCGTCGAATACATATGAAACGTCACTGAGCATGAGCAGTAAAACCCGATATTCTTAAGAGCTTTGAGCACACGAGTTCAAAACTCGGATACGATTTGTTGTGGTATCTGTGAATCGAAAGGATAGCATACAGAGAGAGAAAAAATATATTTAAAGACCGCATATTTGTCTCTCTCTTTTCACCTCTGTAATGTCAAAAAGTCAACCAGTATCAAAAGTCTGACACATAAAACATCTTACTACAATTTCTTCGCGTGGCTCTGCTACCCCAAGACAACGGACGCAAACATTGGACAAGGTATTGCCTCGAACCTTTCCTCGAAGGAATATAATCTTGTGTGGCTGATACGCTGGTGGTATAGGAGTACGAAATAAGAAGTACATTTTACTGAGTGAGTGAAGTTTAATTCAAGAGTAAACTTTAAAAACAATAAGGTTAGAGTTTTACATTAATGACCGTTGTGTATGAAGTAAGCCAATAATGTTGATAATAGCATTAGCGAATATAAAGTTAGTACTAGATTAATATGTGATGTTGAAAGTATATTTACATTCTCAGAATATGTTCATGTTCAATAGTTAAAACTGCTGTTATCGATCAAAAAACGACTATTTATTCAAGCTACGTGAATTGGAGTAAAGCATATAATGACCTTTCAACCAACATAACTCTTAAGGTCTATCCTCTGTATTTAATGTGTTCTAGAAAGGCGGTTCTCATTGTGTTACCTGGTCTTCAAATGGCCCATTCACTAGAAGACCGCGACAGTAAAGAATTAATTTCGTAATTATAGTTTAAAAAGCAACGAGTTTTTGTTAAATTAAATTAATGTTTTATTTGAAAAAAAAATGCCATTAAATGTAGGAAGGTACGTCAGGAAATATCATGTGGTTTCTGAAAGGATCCGCGAGAGGGAAGTTTCAGAATCACTACATGGAGAGAGCGTCTGTCTGATTTTCAAGTGTTCACAGCGAAGAGTGTGAAAAACTTGTTGTGTTTCTGATTTCGCGAAAATCCTGATTCTTTTTATTTGGTTGCGTACAATTTTAGATATTGGTTACCTCGGTAACGGACAAGTTTGTGGTTGCCACGGTGATAGACAAGCATGCAAATTTAAAGGACGGGATATCAAATTGATAATGTCTATAAAAGCTTCAAAGTGAAGCGAATATTATTCGTTGCACCTGCAACAGCCTCCACCTGCTTTCCCGCTGTGTCCATTAACTGGTGTTATAGCACCACAAGACTCGTATGGAAATACATGTGATTCCAGTCTCTGTATTGGATCATCCAGTGATAAGAAGCAGGTATTTCTTCATCCAAAAATTCAGTGCATAAACTGAATAGCGAGGGATAAAAAAAGGATTGCTTTATCTCAACAAACGTCTTCGAATACATCATTTGTTATAAGTGTATGATTTATTATAGATGTTTAACCTACCTGGTTAAGTACATTGCATTAAGTGGTTAGTTTAGCTTTCTTTATTGTAATATCTTTAGAATTTAAAGGTTTAGAAAAAATAACAGTTATATTATCGAGGTTGGAAATTATTTATTCGTTGACTGTGAATGAACAAAAGTTCTTACCATATTGAAACGAAGGTAATTTTTGCCATGTGGAAAGAGAAAAGAAAACAAGTTTATGCGTGAACGTTTATTTTATTTGATCATTAGATGTTGTACAAAATGCGAGGTGCCCGACTTCATTTAAACACGTACGTTTGACTCTGTTTTGTGTTCTGGGAGTGAGCGTTCTACTGTTGCCCTATAAGACACAACATCACGCTGACACGAGAATCAAACGTCTCAAGTTTAGCATCACAACGCAAAATCAGTTAAATTTATAGTTATTTAAATATCTGTATACTCATTAGCTGTCATCAATTGTGGCAAGCTACTTTTGAGATGGATTTTTTTATTCTATTAAAGACACACTGCCTTATTCAAAAACCTGGTTCCAATGACTTAAACATCTTATATTGACATATAACAACATATATGTTGTTTTCTGAAGCTGGCTCATTGTTTGAGCCTTTAATCTTTAACCATACTGGCTTTGTTGTTGTTGTTTTTTTGACACTTTATTATTAGAAGCATCATGAGTTTAAGTAGGATGAACTTATTGCAGTATGACGTAACAGGTTTATAGTGTATCTCACCTTAAAATTTTATTGCATAACAAATATGTGGTCAAAAGTGGAATCTATAATTTCCTGTCTAAAAATGTTCGAATTCGTACAATATACACATTAGAGTTGGTTACGTTACTTCTAAACAACTATTTTACTTCAGTGTACCAATGTTGTACCAGTTGTTGTCACTTGTCAAGACAAGCTATAAATTCAGCATTTTGTGAGAGGAGGGGACAAAAAAGGCAAAACTAAGAAAGGTCCACCCAAGGATATAGAGTTTCCCTCCAGCTCGGTAGAATTTAAAGACGAAGGGTGAGGATAACTCTAATAAAATACGATTATGTTTGTTTGTTTTGTTTGTTTGGAATTTCGCACAAAGCTACTCGAGGGCTATCTGTGCTAGCTGTCCCTAATTTTGCAGTGTAAGACTAGAGAGAAGGCAGCTAGTCATCACCACCCACCGCCAACTCTTGGGCTACTCTTTTACCAACGAATAGTGGGATTGACCGTCACATTATACACCCCCACGGCTGGGAGGGCGAGCATGTTTAGCGCGACGCGGGCGCGAACCCGCGACCCTCGGATTACGAGTGCATGCCTTAACGCGCTTGGCCATGCCAGGCCCAAAATACGACTAAAAGAAACAGTGCAATATTATATTACTATATTGAACTTAACGTCACCATGTGTATGATGCAGAAAGCTCCAATTTTTGTGGCATATTTGAGAGTTTCATAAACATAATGCTGCATATCTTACTGTGACTTCAAGATAAAATCGCTCAAAGATTCATTTGCAACGTTAGAAAGCTTCTTTTGCTTGTTTTAAATATTTATGCGAAGCTACACGGAAGCTATCTATATTAACCGTCCCTAATTTTGAATTGATAGAATACAGGGAAGGCGACTAGTCAACAGCACCCACCCACTCAATTTATAGGCTACTTTAATTGATTAGTGGGATTTGACTATGACTCTTATATCGCACCCACGCCCCAAAGTGAGAACGTGACTTTGTGACAATTGTTCGAGAACCAACTGACTCTCGGATTTACAGCCCGGTTCATTATGTACTGGGTCACGACCGCTCACAGCGATAGAACTTGTGTCTTAATATATCAGATTAGTGCTTGCATAATGCTTTAACCATGTAGATTACTCTACATGGTTCCAATAGCTATACTATAGTTCGTAAAATTATCCAGTTGTCTTCTTCGATTTATCGGTATCTCCGCATACCTTCATATTTTTTATTATATTGTACCTAAGATAAATCTACGTCATCAGGTCTTTAAAAGGCGCGTATCTTTATAAATCTATTATAGAAAGATTATGCTTGGTAAAAATGTTATCACATGAAAATTAGACACTGAGGTGGAACCATTGAGATCCATCTAAATGCTCATTTTCTAATATTGAAACCACATGTTAAATTTCAAACAACTAATGTACTTTGTTTCTTATCTTGAGCTCTTTAAACTACACACACATATATTTAGGTAATTTTTATTATGTATTGTTATTTGTCACTTAGCAGACCGGCGGTAAGTTACGGACTTACAGTGTCAAAATCAGTGGTTCTGTTTCCCCGCGAAAACTCAATATGTAGATTTACACCGAAACAAATTGTATGATATTTGATCAGTTATATAAGCCTAACGAACATAATATAAATACACGTTAATAATTTTTTTTATAAACTTCTCCAGCCTATTTTACCAGAAAAGAAAAAAAGAACTGGAATGGATAACGTGTTTTCCGAAGAACCTGCTGAAAAAGGAGCGGTAAGACGAGATGCAGCCACCGTGGCAACATGCAGAACCTACGTAAAAAAGCGAGTTGTTCTTAAAGAGCGCAGAGACAAAAAGAAGCAGCAGAAATTATTCGAATATCGTCGTCTTAGATCAATGGTTCCATCTCTTTCCAGAAAGCCTAAAGTTTCCAAGGTGAAGTGAACTTAAGTGATGTTTTAAATTAACAGATTAATCTTAATGGGGCCGTATGTCCTTGTTCCATCCAATTACGAGTCGAAATTTTGTTTGCAAGTTTATCGTTGCCTTTTGTCTGCCAAGTATTAAAAAGTTCTCAGAGAGAAACCAACAAAAACAACATTTGTTTTATTTTGTTTTTGTTTTACATGAGTTCTTTATTGTTACGAATGTTTAGAATCTTAACAATGTTTTTATATAAAATATTATGTATATATTTCATCTACAGATGACTTCAACTATGAATAGTTATTAACAAATACTAAAACGCGTCTTTATTTTTTATATTTTTTGGCTCCTTACTCGTGAGAAAGATTTCTTTCTTTCTATGATTTCGAAACATTGTTATTTGAGTTATGACATTACGTAGCAATTTCTTTCAGAACTCTCCGCTAGAGTGAGAAAAAAATAAATACATTTTAATGGTTTTTAAGCTAATACGTTCAAGTTTACTTCATTTGTTTTTATGGGACTATTGCCTCAAGCTTTTTTGTTTTTTTATTTCGTGCAAAGCTACTCGAGGACAATCTGTGCTAGCCGTCCCTAATTTATCACTGTAAAACTAGAGGGAAGGCAGCTAGTCATCACCATTCACCGCCAACTCTTGGGCTACTCTTTTACCAACGAATAAAGGGATTGGCCGTCACTTTATAACTCCCCCACGGCTGAAAGGGCGAGCATGTTTGGCGCGACCGGGATGCGAACATACGACCCTCAGATTACGAGTTGCACACCTTAACCCACCTGTTCATGCCAGGGCCTTCTAAGAAATATCTTAATAACTGATTCCTTCACTCCTTTGAAAAACTAAATGTAATTACTATGGTTCTCCGTCGATTAACGTTAAACCGAAAAAAGACTGTTTGGCGATATATACGCTCTGAATGACGGGTGTTCGGTCTTTTTTTTTTAATTTCGCATGATTATCTCGCAATGTTTGGATTGACATTTTTGGATTTATTTTTTGTTTAAAAGTATTTGATATATTGATCTTTTGTTGTAGTTTTTGAAATACCTAATATATCGGTTCTTAATATATGTGTAAGTCTTGCATTGTTTGATAGGTTCGTTAAGCCATCATGTTCTCTATGAAAGTATAATTTTGCGGGACTTGCTTATCAAGGTGAAACTGCTGTTAGAGCTAGATAGAATATGTTTCTGCAATCTGTTGAACACACACGATGTCTGTTTCATGGTCAAATTTTTCATAACATATGTATTACTAATTTTTACTTATTGGTATTCCAACAGATAACGGTTATAGAGGAAGCTATTCGTTACATAGACCAATTACACAACGCCCTGTTAACGAGATTAAAGACGCGTGGACTGCCAAGGTGTATGCAAGGTGAGACAAATTTTTTACACGTAATTTTAAAATAGTAACTCACAACCGAAATATGTTTCATTTTCTTTAATTGTTTTTACTTGCTTTCGAAAAGGAAAACTTCAAACTTGTGGTTCACTTCTTTATTGCAGAAATGACCATGACTAAACGATTTTCTAATTAGTTTAACTGAATCATTACCATCTGCTATTTACATTGGATACGGATCACAATAAGTGTTAATGTCATGGGCTATTTACACTGGCTACTGATCACAATAAGTGGTAATGTCACGGGCTATTTACACTGGCTACTGATCACAATAAGTGGTAATGTCACGGGCTATTTACACTAGCTACTGATCACAGTAAGTGTTACTGTCATGGGATATTTAAGTTGCCATTAGTCAACATTCCGGTCTTTAAAATACAAAAAAAACCTGATTGCTGTTCACATCTTATATCTGGAAGGTGGAGTATAACAGTGAGAGCAATCACCTGAATAATCATTGGAAGGCATTCTTCTATCTGAACTGTAGTAACTGTTGGTGACACGAATCAGGTGACTTGTAAGTGTCTTGTTTTGTATTATCTGAATTGCAATTACTGTTGGTGACATGAATCAGGTGACTCGTAAGTGTCTTGCTTTGTATTATCTGAATTGCAATAACTGTTGGTGACATGAATCGGGTGAATTGTAGGTGTCTTGCTTCATATTATTTGAACTGTAGTAACTGTTAGTGACATGAATCGGGTGAATTGTGTCTTGCTTTGTATTACCTGAACTGTAGTAACTGTTGATGGCATATTAGGTGACTTGTAAGTGTCTTGCTTCATATTATCTGAATTGCAATAACTGTTGGTGACATGAATCAGGTGACTTGTAAGTGTCTTACTTCATATTATCTGAACTGTAGTAACTGTTGGTAACACGAATCAGATGACTTGTAAGTGTCTTGCTTTGTATTATCTGAATTGCAATAACTGTTGGTGACATGAATCAGGTGACTCGTATTTGTCTTGCTTCATGTTATTTGAACTGTAGTAACTGTTGATGACATGAATCGGATGAATTGTAAGTGTCTTGCTTCATATTATTTGAACTGTAGTAACTGTTAGTGACATGAATCGGGTGAATTGTGTCTTGCTTTGTATTACCTGAACTGCTGATGGCATATTAGGTGACTTGTAAATGCTTTGGTTTGTATTACCTAAACTGTAATTGCTGTTGGTGACATGTGAGTGTTCTTTGTATTATTTGAATTATAATAACTGTATATGATATGAGTTACGTGAAGTGTTATTGGCAAACATTCCACTGCCTGATATGATGAAATTCTGACTGCGAATAGGTTACTTAAGACAATTAAAAGTCCTCTCTTTATGTTAAAAAGTTGGTCTGTTCTGGCTGTTCACTCAGAAGGATTATGAGAAAGTTGAGTAAGTGGTATTGCAAAGAAGAGTAAACGACTTCACCAAGGCTGATATCACGTAACTGTATTTAATGTATTTTATAGCATGTTTCAAATAAAAAGGAAATGTGTTGAAACTGTTGTTGCACTCAGTTGAAAAGTCATAAGGCAATTAATCAGTATTTTTACCATATTCACAATTATTTCACTCATTAGTGCTAAATAAAAACATTGATAGCCATATTATTCTATTGTGTAGTTTGGATTGATAACACTTTAGTGAAACAAAATATTATATCTATTATTTTTCTATCCACTTACGACGTAGAATTTAGTTGCTTTTGTCGACTGTGTATTCAATGTTTGTTTAAAGTACTTCTCATGAGGGTAAGACTTAATTACAGAGCAGTTGTGAGACAGGTATATTTAACTGTTTGGTTAAGACTTAATTACTTCTATATCAGAGCAGTTGTAAGAAAAGGTATATTTAACTGTTTGGTTAAGACCTATTCATGCTAATTTAAAGAATCAATTTCTGCTCGAGAACTTAAAAGACAAGCCGATAGTTTTTTCTTTGCAAATACTTCATTATTTTATTTATTTTAGTTTACTATTCTTGTTGCATTTCGCCGACCTATTTTTCTATTCCATAAGAACTTGTGCGAGCATCAGACAGTCTTTGCGCATGTCACTTGTGAACAGTAGATGAAAACGAACAGATGTTGAAGTGTTTCGTCTTAAAAGCTGCATTGTCTTGCATTATTGCTCCGGTCTGTCCATGATATATATATTACTGAAGTGGAAATAACAAGTTAAATAAATACAACTAAATATAATACGGTTCATTGTTATGTTTGTATGTATCTGTTTATTATAGCTGGTCTGTTTAACATTACCTACTTTGATTTTGTCCGTTTAAGTTATCACAAACAGATTACTGTTTTATGCTTTTTTAATACTGTTTCGATTCAAATTTGCATTATAAAATTATCTCCTCTGAATATTTCTAGAATGTGTTAATATATGTCGCTATATGTTTCTAAGTTTAATTGATTCAAATGCTTGTTAAGCAGTTTAATTTTGTTTGGTTTGGAGTGTTTTTGTTTTTTCGTCCATTATCGTGGCGTGACCTTGTCGTTAGAACTTGGTTTTCATCAGAATTTTTTGTCCGTAATTTGGGTGAACTATATTTATGAATTTTAAGTTGGCTTGTGTTTTATAGAATGTTATTAAAGATTTTTCGTATAATAAAAGTATAATTTGTGTTATTTTTTAACGTCAGGTATGAACATCGATGTTAACAGCCTAAGACACAATGAGATTAAAAATCTGGTGTGTCAGGTGATGTCCAACAGTCCATCATCTCCATCAACGTCACAGAGACCTGTATCACTGCTTTTTACAGACAGCATCCAAGAGAGGAATCGTGTAATTCCATCTTATATGATACGAAAACAAAGGAAGTGACGTCAACCTGGTCATCTAGTCAACTGCAATGTAGGTAAACAACTTATAAACAAGTGCATTCCTGTTTCGTATTAATCAACAAATAACAGGTTATTTCATTCACATAAGATATAATTTAAAAGTATGTTTTTGTTGTTGTTTTGAATTAAGCACAAAGCTACACAATGGGCTATCTGTGCTCTGCCCACCACGGATATCGAAACCCGGATTTTAGCGTGTAAGTCCACAGACATACCGCTGAGCCACTGGAGGTTGATTTAAAAGTAATTTAAACCTTATGAATATTAGCGAGTCAGAGTAGCAGTTGTTCTCATGTATCTGTCCAAACTGACATGCAAAATTTAATTGAATTATCCGTACTCCGGAACTGCTTTCATAAATTATAAAAGGAATAAGGTTGTACTTCGTAACTTCGTCTATGTAAATTATAATCATCAATTAAAAGGGTATTAATTTTATAAGGTTTATTGAGAATAAGTGATGGAATTTATAAGCAAGAGGTTTTAATTATCGGTAAAATATGAGAAAGGGTTTGTTTAAAATGACTAAGTTGGACTGCACAATTTAGTCACTCAGTCATTCAATGGCATTTCCCCCTAAACGTTTTCAATATTTCTATCCATTTTTAAACGTAATACAATTGTTCTCTGTTTTAATATTTTATCATTTGTTTCCAGTGTGAGCTGCACTGATTGAATCCTACGGTCATTCCTTTGGATGGGAGTTGTGGTGACTTTTGACCTTTTTGATCAACGAATGTGATCTCATGAATCTGTGATGGTGTAATCCTTTTCAAGAAATTAAGGCTGAACTAATTCGGGTTTCATTGGCATACAAGTCCTTGTCTTTGTGATTCATCACCTGGATCGTTGTGTTAGTTGACTGAAAAAATAATCTTTCAGGGACAATACAGTATTTTACTTTGCAAACAACTTTGACGATTGTGGTGATTAAATAACAGCAAGTAATTACTAATTGACGCGGAAAAGTACAAACAGAAACATATGTTAAATAATAGAAGTTCTCTGTACAAGATATGATAATTTTTAAAGTTTCGAGATGACGAAAAAACACCTGGCATCTTCATGTTCATGTCTATTTTAATTTGCTTATTGTATGATTTTAATGCTTAAATATACAATAGTTTCTAGCATCTATGGGTTGAATTAATGAAAGGAATTTATTATTGTTACTTTTCTTTACTGTCCACTTTTGTACGTAAGTGTTTTCATACTTTTTTGAAAGTAAAGAATAAAGAGAAATTCCTTACATATTCTTTGTGATTGGAAAATTGTTCGTCGGCTGTTTTTCAGTTCTCCATGACAACGAAGTAATATGTCAAGGTAAAAAAACGAACAAAACAATACATCTATCTAACCTAATTATTCTTCTACATTTCGTTTTATATTTTCTAATTCGCATCGTTATTAAACGGCAAGCCTATTGTTCTGTACCTTAAGTACTCAGTTCTGTTCATTGTTTTGTAAAGTTTAATTAACTCACTGCGAGGACGTTTGTTTTCCCACTGATCAGTCTTCAAGGTCTTCTTAAATAGCCGATTTCTGTCTAAAAATGTAATGAAAGGTTTAATATTTCATTTTAATGGAGTAGAATGCTGCGACATATTAATGAAGTGACCGATTTTTTTTTGTCATATTTTACTTTACGTTGTTTATAAGTACTCGTTAGGGGAACCACGATAAATGTAGTTTGCTAAAAAAAATAAATCAAACGTGACGTTTTCGTTTGTCTTGCTTTTTTATTTTTATCTTTGAAATACTTATATTTTATTGTAACTTGAACTTCGGTCATAATGGAAAACAACAACAACAAACGTCTCACATATTGAAGAAATATTGTGTTGACACATTCTTTTCTGCCTTAATAGATTTAATTTATTTATTTACTATATTAACAATACAAAGTCCTTATTAAATACAAATACAAAGTCAAAAGTTGGAAAAAAGAACAACAATTGAAACAGCAAAGTATTATAATTAAAATACTCGGGTCTGAAAGAGTTGTTCGTTTAATCTTTCTAACAGAAATATATTATAATAAGTGCTTTTTAATGGAATAATGTGAAATAAATTGTAAATAATATAAAATATGTAGGGGCGATCCAGCACAAAGAGAATAGCGTTTTGATAACTACTGTTTAAATGTTTGGCAAATGATTTTTAGTTCTTGTTACAAAATACGAGTATAAGTGAGATGCGAAAAATAAATACAACTGTGTCTGATGGGGGTGTGAGAGAAAAGGCTAACCAGACATTAAAACTTGTATATGAAAAGAGTGCGAAGGAAAAAAGGAAGTTTGGCTGAAGATAGAAGAACTGCTGAGGATTCAGGAAAATATTGAAAAATCAATAGCTGTGTGTTGGAGAAATAAAATGGAAATAACGAGAAAAAAAGACTGAAGAGATAGAAGGACATTTAAAAAGAAAATGACAAAGAAGAAAATATTCGACTGCGAATAAAATGAATAAACAAGTTAGTGCAAATAATTTGTTACAACGTCAAGACTGGAGGTATTTCTACAGTATAGTTAGATAAAATGATCTAAATTAAGTTAAAGATTGTACAACACATACACTGGCTATTAACTTATAAATTAAATTATAACATTAATGTAGAAAATCAAAAATAGATTTCTTTCGTTTTTGCGGTCTTTCCCGATCATTGTTCGTCTGATTTACAAAACCTCTCGTGAATCGACGATAGATTAAATAAGATTTGTCAGAAACAATTTTTGATAACTATAAGAAAAAGGTGAAGAAATTTATAATCATAACAAAAGGGCTAGATTTAAAATCTTACACAACAGATAAAAAATGTAATTTAGTCTGTTTTTGCTTCCAGAAATTATTTTAATATAATTTTTTTTCATTAGAGTGCCCCAAATTTCACAGTCGATAATACTTTTGTTTTTTGTCTGTTGAGTAGTAAATTGATTGAAAAGGCGCTGGAGATCGTTTCAACTTGGCCAAAATAGTTTATAGGTAAGCTACAATTCATATAAACTTATCAACATCAAGAAATAACCCCGTCTTTATCTCAGTAATTCAGTAACCTACTATTTTAAAATATTCTTCGTGTACTAAATAAATGTTGAATTATTACTTCTCGGCTCCTCCCGGGAATCTGGTGCACATGAACAAAGCAAAGAAGGAAATGTAATATTCTCTGCATTGAATATGGATCATGCTATCAATGTTTCATCCTTGAAGAGAGAGAGAGAGAAAAGTTCAAAGGGCTCGTAATGTTACATGAGCTCGAGCTGCCTCTTGAATTCTGCCAGCCAAATAACTCTGGCATCCTAGACACTGCATTAAAGAAAAGAGCCAATAACTTTAACTTAAACGAGCTAATATTTTACAAACTTGCCTTGAGACTCAGTATATGTTACGAGTTGTTTTTTTTTCTCATCCCAATAAAATGTTTCATATTTTTCGGTCTCTTAAGGTCGAATTTATAATTCTTAATGTTTTCTGTTTTTCTGTTAAAATATCACTAAACTATTGTAGACAGAAAAATGTACTTCTTCTAGTTATTATACACTATCTGTAAAATTTTAGTTAGAGAAAGATAATTGAAATTTCTGTCTCAATAATATTAAATATTCATAACTTTGTGCCACAGAGGGCGCTCATGTAATGAAAGTCTGATTACCTGTAAAACGACTTTTTAAATAATTTTGCGATAAAAGCAACGAGAAGAGCAGTTAATAAGTTTCTTTAATACTTGTTGAAATGTTGACTCACGTATTACTCAGCACAATCTGCTACATTCTTGGTATATTACTAACACAGGATTCTACTGACTGGAACGCCTAGTACCTCTTACTCTAATTGTCGGGTTGTTCGGGCCATTAACTACCACAAAGCTATATCGTAAGTTAACTGACTTCAGGCTGGTAACGCCTTCTCCGGTGATGGTTTAATTTCTATCATAACTGCATAGTTAAGATTATAATAAAAAGTACGTTAAAGACTTTAATACGATCGCATTCACTAAAACATTAAGCTTATAGAACCACATTATTTTATTATGAAATAAAAGATATAGAGTTTATGTAATCAAAACAAATATAAAATTATAAAAATAATTAATGTGACCGACGTCGACTGTTTGATTTTGGCGCGACAGTGAGTTAGTTTTGTGTGATATGTACACCGAAGGAAATCAGACTCAGGATTAAGACGATAAGCTTTCCGTTAAAACTTGGGGTTCGAATTTCCGTGGTGGACACAGCAAATAGCCAAATACCGGGAGATCTGATGCCTACTTAGATAAATATTTTGAATACGATTTTCCATACTGCCCAAACCCTCTCATACTGTCTAAAATCTTCCTTCGTGATTTTGTCTGATGTTATTACAGCAGCTAATACACGAAAAACGAACCTATATGTTAATAACAACCTCTAGTCATACACAAGCTCTAGGACACAGAACAAGTTACGACTAGACAGCCGCATAATCTAGTCAATTCGTTAATCGTTTATTTAAAAAACACACAAAAAACAGAATAAAGTTCAGCATGGGTGTAAAATAATGAAGGGCTTTAACAAGTACAAGAACACGCAAATAACTGGAGAGTCACGTGACGTAAAGGATTGGCTAACTCGCATTTCAGGGATGTATCCTAACATTGACCAACCAAAAACGCCCACAATATCTGTACATCAATAAAAACTGCGCCTGAAAGCACACCCACACCCATTAAATCATCTTAGCTGTAATAACCTCCAGTAAAAAAAATAAGTAAATAGATAAATTATGTTACAGAACCAGTAAACGAGATGGTTTTGAAATTATCCACCATAAGTAACTATACAACTCGACGTCTATTGGTTAGTTAGTTTATCGCATTTAGCTGTTCAAATTACATAAATATTCCGTATAAAAACATTACAGTATGAATTTTTTTCAACGAAATTGCAATTGTTTAAGTTTTCAAGTTTAGGAAGCTTTATTTACTCTCCCCCCCGCTGCTGGTACGGCGATAAATCTGCGGATTTACAACGCTAAAATTAGGGGTTCAATTTCCACCGGTGGACTTAGCAGAGGGCCCGGCATGGCCTATCGCGTTAAGGCGTACGCTTCGTAATCTGAGGGTCGCGGGTTCGCGCCCGAGTAGCGCCAAACATGCTCGTCTTCCCAGCCGTGGGGGCGTTATAATGGTATAGTCAATCCCACTATTCGTTGGTAAAAGAGCAGCCCAAGAGTTGGCGGTGGGTGTTGATGACTAGCTGCCTTCCCTCTAGTCTTACACTGCTAAATTAGGGACGGCTAGAACAGATAGCTCTCGAGTAGCTTTGTGCGAAATTCCAAAACAAACAAACAAAAATTTAGCAGATAGCCTGATGTAGCTTTGCTTCAAAAAACACACACACACGCATGTATATATGCCTATATTTCATTTATTAATTTGAAAACTAATTTTACATCTAATAATGTTTTATTCTGTTCAAGATTGTTTTACAGAAAATATTTACCACATTAACCCAAGTGGGCAACATAAAAAATTCATAACTTGGAAATTGGATTTCAAAGTTCGATATTGCATGCATTTTATCAACAGCGTGAAAAATATAGGTTTGTTTTGAATTTCGCGCAAAGCTGTGTGTTTGTGTTTTTCTTATAGCAAAGCCACATCGGGCTATCTGCTGAGCCCACCGAGGGGAATCGAGCCCCTGATTTTAGCGTTGTAAACCTGGACTTACTGCTGTACTAGCGGGGGGCATCGCACAAAGCTACTTGAGGGCTATCTGCGCTAGCCGTCTCTAATTTAGCCGCTTCAAACTAGAGGGAGGGCAGCTAGTCATGAACACCCTCCGCCAATTCTTGGGATACTCTTTTAACAACGAATAGTAGGATTGACCGTCACATTATAACGCACCCATAGCTGGTAAGGCGAGTATGTTTGGTGTGACGGGGATTTGAACTCGCAACCCTCTGATAACGAGTCGAATTCCTTAATCACCTAGAAATGCCGGTAAACAACTGTTCTTGTTTGAGATTTTCGCCTAACATCTCAACTCTTGACTGATAATACTAGAATGTTCGTGTATTTTGTCTTAGAGCAACGCTACATTCAGCTATCTGCTGCGTCTGCCTCGAGGAATCAAAACTTTAATTTTAACGTTCCATGTCCGTGGAAGGAAGGCAGATAGTCAATAGCATCCATCGCCCAACTCTTGGGCTACTCGTATCTGGTTGAATAGTGAGATTTGTTTGTCACTTTTATATCCCCCCAAGAACTCAAAATGCATCAGACGTTTATAACGCAAGAGGTCGCGAACCTTGAATCTTCGCATTCAGAAGTCAGACATGCTAACAACTATAATATAACTAGCCCCATCAGAAGCGTAAGATCGAAAATAAAAATGCAAATAATTATTAGTGCGGTTTTTTGAAAATAACCTTTTAAGTTTATAAAACCTAAGCTCAACCAGGCTTTTAAATTCGTACATCCATCCATGTTGATTTGTGATTACGTAAACACTTAAAGCTTAAATTCTGTCAGTTAACTCCAAGTTCGCTTCAATATTGTTTGATTGTTTATCGTTTTATTTTGTTTAATCTTTGTATGAGTTTGATCAGATCCAAGTCAAACGACTCATTTACCTTTGCTTGCGCAATGCTCATAAACAATTATCACCGGAAGTCTTTTTAAAGACACACTGGAAGCACCTTAACGAAATATTTACTTGTTTATGAGAAATAAACTGACTACTGGACAATTATGCATTTAACTCTCGAACTAACTTCGACTAAAAGTATGCACATGCTGAAGTTAAGTATTTTACTTTGAGTTAGATCAATAGCTAATTTTTATGAATGCACCAGAGGAGAAACAAAACACTACAAATCAACTTTCAATGACAATAATTGTTCATGATTTTTCTGGTTAGTGTTGCATCAATGACAAACACTAAAGAAGATTTGAAAAAAAAATTAGTGTGATTTTCTAGTAGCAAAAGTCCTAAAATGTTTTAAATGCATTCAAATTGTTTCCAAGTGTTATAAGCTTATTCGAAAAGTTTGAAGCCAGTTTCACACCAAGAATACCTCGAGACGTTAATTGTTATTTTACACCAGAATTATTAAACAGTAAGTGTAATGTTTTTGTTTTGGTATTCTTAATTTTCCAGAAACCTATCAGATATAGAGCAACAATATATCTCTAGGTATCAGTATCTTCTTTCTAAATAAAGTTGTCTCTTGAGTTTTAATAGTTTTAATCGTTTTTTGAGATTACATTTTTTTACAACTATTACGATTGTTTGTTTGTTTTTAATTTCGCGCAACACTACACGAGGGCTGTCTGCTTTAGCTGTCCATAGTTTAGCAATGTAAGACTAAAGGGATGGCAGCTAGTCATCACCGCCAATTCTTGGGCTACTCTTTTACCAACGAATAGTGGGATTGACCGTAACATTATAACGCTTTAACGGTTGGGAGGGCGAGCATGTTTGGCACGACTCGGGCTCGAACTCGCGACCCTCAGATTACGAAGCGCACGCCTTAACGCGCTCAGCCATTTAGATAACTCAGATTTAGGATATGGTTATACTTTGTATTTTAATTATAATTACTTAATTACTCAACATTATTTGTAGCAATTTCCCGAATTTATAGCTTGAATGGAGGAAGAACATACTGATATTAAGCCACGTAAGTAATGGTTAGTGTGTGGGTGTTCTTATAGCAAAGCCATATGGGGCTATCTCCTGAGTCCACTGAGGGAGATCGAGTCTCTGATTTTAGCGTTGTAAATCCGTAGACTTAGTACTGTACTAGCGGCGGACACGTGAGTATACGTTTTGACGAAGTAAGCACACTTGCTATGTCGGCACTTAGCTTTTATGTAACATTTTCCAATTTTCCACTTTTTTATTGATAATTATGTACATTTTGGTCCCAAATATATAAATAATAAATAAACCGCAATTTTTTCATACATAATCTAATATCAACATCATTATTTTGTAGAAATAAATTAATGTACTTTCAAATCTATTTGTTCTTTTTATTTTCGTTGTCGTTCTTGATTTGAATGATATCGTTTCTTAAGCCTGAAATT
Source organism: Carcinoscorpius rotundicauda (assembly GCA_011833715.1). Lineage (NCBI taxonomy): Eukaryota > Metazoa > Arthropoda > Merostomata > Xiphosura > Limulidae > Carcinoscorpius > Carcinoscorpius rotundicauda. The sequence goes on from CM022393.1 coordinate 111,127,435, forward strand.
GAAGTATTTTTTACACATTTCGGTTTTTCAGTTTGTGTGTAAGCTTGTTTGATGTATTAATTCATGGTAATCATCAAAAACCACCAGACTTTTTTCTAGTAATGGGACGGATATCCGTTTCAAGCTTAATTTCCAAACAAATCGGATAATAGTGTATAAGTTTCCGTCAACGAATTATTTCACAATAATCCATAAGCATGATACCACTTGCACCACACAAATATGATAAATGTTGCTTCATCTCTCGTACTTGTGAGACACAGTGGTAAGTGCGCATTTATAATATTAAAAACTGGGTTTTGATACCCATGGTGAGCATAGCACAGACAGCCCATTGTATAAATTTGTGTTTAAGTTTTTAAAAAAATATGCATAGATTTTTTCATCTGATGAACAAATAATTTCAATCCAAAAATTTCGTGGGTCGCTTCTTATAACAACATTTTTTTTAATTACAGAGTGAAACACTATACTTCGGTATATGTGTTTTAAAACATATTTTTGCAACAATTCAGATCGACAGTTGGAAGCCACTGATCGATCCACTAGTGATTTATATTCCGTTTTAAAAGTAATAGCATTTTTTTTGCGGTAGTAAAGAGCTTTAGTTATTCTATAGATAGGCCTGGCATGGCCAAGCGTGTTAAGGCGTGCGACTCGTAATCTTAGGGTCGCGGGTTCGCATCCCAATCGCATCAAACATGCTTGCCATTTTAGCCGTGGAGCGTTATAATGTGACAGTCAATCCTACTATTCGTTGGTAAAAGAGTAGCCCAAGAGTTGGCGGTGGGTGGTGATGACTAGCTGTCTTCCCTCTAACCTTCCACAGCTAAATTAGGGATGGCCAGCAGAGATAGCCCTCGAGTAGCTTTGTGCGAAATTCAAAAACAAACAAACAAACGTTCTATAGATAGTGGTTATGTATTTAAATAAGCATCACGTCTATCGGCTGTGTTGCCACAGTATCGACAGCGATAGCAACAGGAAGTAAAATCCAAACAACTGTCTCAGCAGGAATGTACAGAACTTTCTCATGCTGTCACGTGCCACATTCTCTTAAATAATCTATTATGGCAACTAACATATGCAGAACTTTATATCCTCGTATGCATCCTTAATAAATTTTCAAAAAGCAAGCAAACAATGTCTTAGTAACTGTTCTTCGATAGATCGTTTAGGCAGAGTACTCTTGTGGAACTTTGCAGAATGGACGGCAACTGCCTGTTGTGGAGACAAAAGTGAATAGGACGTCTGAAGGCGTAACATTTTCGAAACGTCGTTCTCTTCACTTGTTGCCGTCACTAAGTTGCCTTACATTCTTCAAAGTTTCAACTAAGTAGCTAGTTTAATACTATACAGAAATTTTGTTGTGACTTAAGCTTGTCATGCATTTTCAACATCTATGAAAACATTTCCTATCCGAACCCGATAGGAAATTATGAGCCGCGTATCCAAAATCAGATATTCGACCACATCTACTACTTATGCCATTACTATTTTGTAAATACTTTTTTAGAATAATTTTGAGCAAAATATTTTCTTGTACACCACTTACAAGAATTGCTTAATCCTGGATGTCAAAAGTTTATTCTCCACCCAGCTTCCGCTTGTGAAATTTTCAATTTGGAATAGTATCTTATGCACATGAGCTAAATGACCAAGTAAGAGAAGTCATTTCTAATTTTAAACAACTGATCAGCGAGAAAGCAATCAGTATGCAACAGTCGTCAAAGTGCCACAGTGTAATTCTCTGATCCAAATAATGAAACTGACTGCTACACTTATAATACGCCTGGATCACCTATCTTCCAATTTAAAGATATTAATTTCCAACATTTCATTAATACAGTTTTAATCACTCTAAAGTCCAGAATTAAAATTTTCACGAACAACGAAAACTAAAAAAATTGAAACGTTTAGAACGAACATTAAAACAAGAATGTTGATTTCGTTTAAAAATAAAATCATCTTAAAAACCATAGATAATATTTCTTAAAAACTGTTCAGTGAATATGAAAAATACAAGTTTTTATCACATTTCTTAAAAATGAACAAACATACAAGTCCAATAGTGCAGGGACCATAACATACTAACCCTACTGCAATTTGTTTCAGGTGAAAGGTGATGCAACTCACATTGTTTGGCATACAATATTAATATACAAAACTTTCGTGTCTTAGTAATAATAATAATATATTCAGTCTTTTCTGCGTCTTTCGACCAATTTTGTTCTTATATTGACTTGTCAAATAACATTCAAAGAAACAAGTTCTTAGTGTAACATAACTTGATGGTTAGGACACTCGACTTGTAATCTATGGAGCGAGGGTTCAAATTCCTTTCATTAAACACGTTTTACTTTTGAACAGTCGATCTTACTATTTGTTGATAAAAGAGTTGCCCAAAAATTAGCGGTGAGTGTACGGGTGGTATATTTCCACTTTTCAATCTCTACTAAATCAGAAACGGTTAACGTAGATAGTCCTCGGGTCACTCTGCACGACATTGTAAACTAACTGATTTACTAATGTCCTCCACTGATACTTCATCCGTCCTATAGATATTGAATTTATACAGCCACGGATGGTGTTTCTTTGGCTTCGTTAACAGTTTTGCAGCCGTTCCAAAGCTTGCGCACTTCCTGAAAAGGTAGCGGTGAAACAAAACTGTCCTCATTCACCATGACAACCAAACTGCTAAAGAATCGGTCTCAAATAATATCCTTGTTACGTGATCTGTGTGTTAAAGATTTTGTCTTAAATAATTACCTTGTTACGCTAGATGTTAAAAGTTCTCGAAATACCAGTCTTAATAGATCTCATTACGTCCAGCTAGTTGCAGTTCGACAACATTTAAAAAATTCTACATTTCTTAGTTATCTGACAGACGTGATACTTATAGCTAAAATCATGCCCATGTTCTGATGCGCTACTACGTAGCCACCTTCAAAGATTCACTAATGTTTTAATTGTTTGTTTTTTGAATTTCATGCAAAGCTACACGGTGGCTATCTGTGCTAGTGTAAGACTAGAAGAAAGGTAGCTAGTCATAACTTCCAACCGTCAACTGTTGGACTACTCTTTTACGAACGAATAGTGGGATTAATTGTCACATTATAATGCTCCCACAGCTGAAAGGGCGAGCATGTTTGGTGTGACGGAGATTCGAACCCGCGACACTCCGATTACGAGTTGAGTGCCTTAACCACCTGGCCCCTTCTAAGGATCTCCACCTAAATATTTATCAAACATATGCCCAGTTAGTGTTGACTTGCACACTAACATCTTTAATAAGTCAATTTAAAAAAAAGCATAAACGTGCTTCGAAACGTATAACTCATTTATCTCCTTTGCTTACAGATATGCTTAAAGGAAAAAAAATGTATACACCGTATTCTCTTAGTTTAGTTGTTTTTCAAAAGTCACGTATGTTTATTTAGGTTAAATAAATGTGGAAGACGATATTGTTGTTGAGCATATTCAAGAACTGAAATTCGTTATTTATAACAATATAGCGCCTCTCTTGAATTGTTCATTTTTGTGAATTCTGTAATTCGTGGTTATACGTGATAAGTGAAACAAAAACAAAATTCACTTGCTTAGCATTGATCGATATAGATTTTTAAAAAAATGTCAACATTTTTGTATTAATGTTGTAAAAATGAATACTATTTTAAACCTATATTAAGCTCACATGAAATATACGTAGAAGACAGTAAATAAAACAAAAAGAAACAGATAACGGATAAAGTTTTCAAAATACTTTTTAATTTTATTTTAGGAATGAGCCCAAGTGAACACTACTTGTGGTAAATAATATTGTGTTTATCAACAATCAAATAAACCGGTAATTTAAATTACTGTAATGTGAGTCAATATAACCAATTAGATACAAATTAAGTACAATTACAAAAAGTTTGTTTTAAATAAATTATACCTAACTCACTGTAAACGATTTGTAACTAATTAAACTTGAACTAATGGACTGCTAACAATAATTAGATTTGTGTTTTATAAACAAGGATAGTTTGTATGGTGCTTTCCCTGTTTCTATATGACTCACTCTTCGAACCAAGTCTTCAAATAGTATTATTAAACCTTCAATCGGTAATAAAGTTAATCGGTTATAAATACAGCTGTTTATATTACATTACCAAAACGCATTAATGTTTATCAGATTCTAAGGAATGTTTTCAAAAGTACGGAATTTCATGGTTAAAAAAAAAAACACTTAAGTGAACCTTCCACTAAGTTAACTTCACACGATGCTCCATGCTAAAAGAGAAGTTTCGCCATGTTCTTCTCTATTGAAATGCTTCTTATGATATGTTTGCATTTTTAAAGATTTTTCTTTGTTTGTCACGTATTTATCAGGAATTCTATAATCATTTTTGGACCGCCAAATCTCTTCCTACTTCTTGATGGAATCTTTCATAGAGAGAAATAAAAAAAATAATGGAAAAATTGTTTGCGTATTTCTTGTAAAAAAAATCTCGTAAGAATGAAGATAATCTTTCTCTAATGTCACCAGTTAGACACTTTTACCTCCCGAGGCTTATCGTAGTTTGTGTTCAATGACTTCCAATGAGCGTCGGACGACAAAAAGTTTGAATTTAGTGTACGGCTTTAAGAAGGCTATCTGCGCTAGCTGTCCCTAATTTAGCAGTTTAAGACTACAGTGAAGGCAGCTTGCCATCACCACCCACCACTAACTCTTGGGCTAATCTTTTACCAACGAATAATGGGATTGACTGTCACGTTATAACCCCCACGGCTGAAAGGGCAGGCATGTTTGATGCGACTGGGATTCGAACCCGCGAGCCTCAGATGACGAGCCGATGGCCTTAACCACCTGGGAACGCTGGGCGTCAACACCTAAGCATTGATAAGAAACATTCTGTTGCTACAAATAATATACATATATGTACACAAACTACATACATATATATATATGTAAACACCACCAAACATACATGTCTATATACACACAATGATGTCAGATATTTATTTCACATTGAACATAAAAACATCGATATTCTTAATACATTAGATTATTAATTACTAATCAATTTAAACTTTGGAAGTACCTGGCAGTCGACATCTATTTTAGTTTACTCATCATGAATACTCTACCCAAGCAATCTAGCAAAGAATACCTTACTTTCATGTTTAAAATACTGACTGAATTTTATCGGAAAGCAAACGATTTTGAACAATAACAAGTACGAAAGCGCCTCTTTTCAAACTTCTAAAATTTGCCAAACCATTTCAGAATAAGAACGTTCAGAAGTCAAATTTAAATTACCGAGTAAGTCATTTTAACCCCACCCCAACAAGAAATATAAACACGCTGTGGAAAAACACTTTCAATAATATTAGAATAAACATTATATTGACAATAATTTGGAACTTTTAAATTAAGTGTGTAACTTTAACAAAAACAAAATGAATTTCATAGTACTATAAAAACAAACAAAATCCTTTTAAAGACAAAAAAATGAGCAAAAAATGTAACAAATAAAAGCAGAAAATCATTTAGATAAAAACATAAAAGCTTCGGATAAGAACGAGTCCACCGAGCTAGAGGGGAAAAATAAACAGTCAACTATATAAAGTGAGAGATAATTAGACCAGCTAACAATACCGACAGGGCGTAGCCTTTCTATTCACATTCACATTGTTGGTGTTAACTTCATAACAGGTGAATGACATTTTTAATGACATCATATCCTGTCTATGCCAATTAAAAAATTAAAACAATGACGATACAGTAGAACTTATGCATCACATCAAGAAGTAAAAATATATATAAGACTTCACTCCAGAAATTTGTTGACGTTTCGAATGTAAATTTTAAAACATTTTAACGACATGAATAAGCTTTAACCTGCAACATTGTTAGAAAAGAAAGTGACGTCAGCAACAGGGAACTCGTCTTATTGGAGACACTTTGTTCTATTGCTCCATACTTCAATTTAGACCTATTTGTGTAGGCTAAAGTACTTTCTTGAAAGTTTTACAGCCTAAGAGTAAGAAATATATATATTCTGGCAGTCAAATCTTGTAATATTTTTATTTTTTAAGAATATTTTCTGCAAACACGGTTGCTTTACCTCTATACACCGTAACTTGTCTTTATCGTTTGCCATTGAAACAAATGTTGCATTTTATAAAGAAGTATTGATATGTTTTGTTTTGAATCTCGCGCAAAACTACACGAGGGATATCTGCACTAGCTGTCCCTAATTAAGCAGTGTACGACTATGGAGAGAGCAGCTAGTCATCACCAACCACCGCAAACTCTTGGGCTAATCTTTTACCAACGAATAGAGGGAGTGACCGTAACATTATAACACTCCCAAGGCTAAAAGGGCGAGCATGTTTCGTGTGACAAAGAAGTATTGCTCCTTGTGAGTCAACGAAGTTAACAGATTTAGAACACTAGAATCCGGGAGCTCAATTTATCGTGGTGAACCATTGCGTAGCTTCGTAGTAACGAAAGGGCTACAAAGAAATTGTCCATTTTTTACGATGACACATGGTAGTGTTTAGAGCTATTGGGAACCATGAAGTCGCTTGTTTACAGCTTGACTGCACCTTTTGGTTGTTTTTGATGATGTTTCTTGAATGAACTTCCAGAAAAAAAAACAAAAAACATTTTTCTGAGCTCGAAAAAATGAGGTAAAGATTTTGAGATTTAAATAACGAACGCAAGTTTCTAACAATTAGTTTCTAACCGCTAATACTTGACTGGAGTTAAATGTTTTTTTCAAACCAGGGAAGATATATGTAACGTGCTTAAAAAACATATTTTCAAAACGAACATTCTCCTCGCAATAAAAGGCCCGGCATGGCCAAGCACTTTAAGGCGTGCGACTCGTAATCTGAGGGTCACGGGTTCGCATCCCCGTCGCGCCAAACATGCTCGCCCTTTCAGCCGTGGAGGCGTTATAATGTGACAGTCAATCCCACTATTCGCTGGTAAAAGAGTAGCTCAAGTGATGGCGGCGGGTGGTGATGACTAACTGCCTTCCCTCTAATCTTACACTGCTAAATTAGGGACGGCTAGCACAGATAACCCTCAAGTAGCTTTCTGCGAAATTCAAAAAACAAACAAACAAACAATCCTTCCAATAAAAACGAAGAAACACTCAGATAACATTGTGATGAGACAAAGATATTAATGAAATCGTTTTGTGAAAAAAGTATTTGGATTAGTTTGAAACGAAATGTTTAGTTATGATCATTAGACTTGACTTCAGTTAGCTCACATATAAAATAGTGAAATCAGACACTATGCTAAACACTGAATCAAAACAAACTTATATTCAGAACTATAATCCTCAACTGGGTAATGTAGCTAACCAGCTAGTCTCATTATGGTGTTCATAAGCTTATTGCTTCAGCTGAACAAACAAGACTGGCTTGGATAATGTTTCTAAGCCTAAATTTTGTGTATATACCCTTAGATTATCCCTTGCGTTGACTTTTCTTTGCTCTGGGTGACGTTCTTTAAAACTACAGCCCAACGCTAGACCAGAAATGACACAGATAATTTATGATTAGTTTCAATGTGTTGTTGAATAGCGACTTAAACTTCTGAGACCACATGGTGGTAAGATAATTAACGTCAACGCAAGGGAAATCATCCTGGTGGGCTACCCACCAGAAAACGAGATTTAATTTGTGATATCTTATCTTACACTATTTTCCTATAAGGAAAATTAACATCTTGATACAGACGTTTGCACGTCTTACATCTTAGACTTAAGTTCTTCAAATAAAAAGTACAGTGCGTGGAAAGTTCTAGGAGGAAGAAAAAAGAAATATATTTACACGCACTCTTTGTATACATAAGTATAGTACATGCATTATTACTGTACACAAATATTCCTTATTATTCATAATTACATACGTAAAGTTTGTTTGTTCTTGTGCTAGCCGTCCCTAATTTAGCAGTGTAAGACTAGAAGGAAGGCAGCTAGTCATCACCACCCACCGCCAACTCTTGGCTACTCTTTTACCAACGAATAGTGGGATTGACCGTAACATTATAACGCCCCCACGGCTGAAAGAGCGAGCATGTTTGGCGCAACGGGGAAGCGAACCCGCGACCCTCAAATTATGAGTCGCACGCCTTAACACGCTTGGCCATGCCGGGCCGTTTTGAAAATAAAACTGACTCATTATCACTAAGAAATTGTTGTTGTTTTTTAACTGTTAACAAAGTTAATAAACTATTGCTAGTTGATTAACAAATAAAGTCAACAGCTGATAATAATTCTTGGATATACCTTGTTATCATGCTAGCTGGAGAACTCCCTCTCCCGGATGAAAATTAAGTATATTTATGATTAAAAATAAAGCGCCCATAAAAACTGTTAAACATAAAATGTGAAATTGCACATTTGTTTGTTTCTCCCCATAAGCCCAATGAACCGTCATACCAGTTTTCGTTAATATTATCTGCATCTTGCGAAGTAATTACGTGGACATACAACACACAAGAGAGAGTAGTATTGTATTTATATAGATCAGTTGACACTGAAATGAAAAAGACTATAAATATGTAACATTCACCAATGAGTCAAAACATGAACAATATGTAAATCCATGCACTGAAAATGACCGTGTATGAACAAAAAAAACACAAAATAATTCTAGTCATTTGAATAATTATCCCCAGGGGGCAGTGTTAATTAAGAAGTTTTTATATCAAAAAGACGGATCTTAAATGTTAATCTCGGGTTTTGTTACATATAACTGTATGTAACCGCATGTAATAAATATTCCAATAGTTCTATAGTAAATAAATAACACCAATTATGAAATAAATTGTCTTAAAAACCGGTAATGCGCTACTCTGATTTAAATATATCTTATTTCTTCCCTTAATACGCTATTTCGGTCGTGTGTGTTTTTTTTGTACTTGTTCGGGGTTAATCTTGCACTGGTATGTAGCATCCAGGCGAGTCTTTATTTCAGTGTAACAAAGTAACTACTTTTCTAAAAACCACTGCAGTACCATTAACATGGATAATAATGAATACTAGCCAGGCCACATCACCCTTGTCTGAGTAATTTTGGTCATAAATATTCCTTATAATTGTTTAAAAGACTGTTGTGACTAATTGTCTTTAAATATCTATACGAAATATGTCGAATATTGACATAAGTTTACAAAAATGTTGCTTCAGAGTTTATCTACCCTTAAAATAAACTTTAAAATTCAGCATATAATTGAGCTAATCATTAACTATGGAATTGTTTAGAGTTTCAGGAGAAAAGGGTGTACCAGAGGATGAATTAAACCAATTTCAGATTTGCATTAATCAAATTCTCATAAACTTGTAACCATTTTTTCATTTATGGCTCAGCCCCCAATGGCAAAGCGGTGTGTACGTCTTCGGGTATGCAACACTAGAAACTTACTGTGACTGAAAATCGATCCACACCTACTTTCCTCTATAGTAGCGGATAAATCTTAATTATTTTAAATGTGTATCTAAGAATGAAACTCTACATATTTACCATGTATAACAGAGGATAATCCCTATTCATTTTTAATGTATATCAATGAATGAAACTCTATGCATTTACCGTGTATTTAAAAGTTCTTGACAGATACTTTCATAAAGTGTTTGAAGTAAAGGTTTGTTTGATAAAGACCTTAAAGGTACTTCCTTTAAACTATTGTTTAACTTTATATATTCAAACAAAAACAACGGTATTTTATCTTTGAATGACCACTCTTTTCTAAACCTCTGATTAACCAGTCATTGTTAATTACTAATAGGTCACTTTTTCGAATCTGTAATTGACCATTTTTTTAAATCTTGGATTGACCACTCTTTTTTAATATCTGAGTGAGCAATCTATTTAATCTCTGTGTGATCGCTCGTTTCTAATCTTTGGTTGAACATTCATTTTTAAAATGACAAATACTATTAAAAGTACTATATATATATACACCATGTCATAGTGCAAATATAAATATTACAAATGTTTCTTCTTATAACAAAATAAACGTCCAGTTTGTTTAAAAAAACACATACTTGAATATGTTTTCATTTTAATGACATTGATTTCGCTTAAGATATAGTTAAAAAAACACAGATTTATGAGAAACTGTTTACATACAATCTAGTAAATAGTTTATTTCGTATATTTATCTGAAACTACAATAAAAAACTTTTAAATTATTATGAAAATTACTGATAAATTTATACTTACAAATAACTGTTTTTAACAATAATATTTCGTGCTTTTCTCTGGCAATTTATTTTACTGGCTGGATACTAAAAAATGTTTTAAACATATGTATTTACTATATGTTCCTGCTACCCTCCCCGAGGCAAGTCTGCATGTTTCTAACGCTAAAATTCAGGTTTCGATACCCTAATGTGTAGCTTTGTGCTTATTAATAACCAAACTATAAATTACGTCGTCACAAGAACGTGTGAATTTTGTTAAAAGTTTCTATTATCACGAAACACAAAATTTTCAATATTCACCTGACAATCCATGAAGAAATATTACAAAGTATTAATAATAGTAAGTGGATGCACTTTTATATTAAAACAGCATATTACACCAAACAAGAAACCTTTCACACCGAGAAGAAACATGGCAGAAAGCACTAGTGTAGAAAAATGTATATGCATGGCTTATAAATACGTGCTCTCATGTGAAAACACACATATATAATTCATATAATGTATATATATACACCCTTGTGCAAATTAATTGAAACAAATGGTCATTTTACAATATTTTCAGCATGGCAGCTGGTGTAGGCTCGCTGAACCCGCTTATTTCCTTTAATAGTCATTTTTTTCACACAGACGGCGTTATTAGCTGTGTTTTTCAGAACGGTTGATCTACTTTGGGAAAAAATGACGAAATTCTGAGGGATAAAACGTCATTCGAAATTACCTTAAAAGGGCAAGGAGACCAGTCAAAAAACAACTTCTTATCAACTCAATGAAGAAAAAACGGTATCAATGGGTCTGAAATACAAGAAATGGATGCAAGAACAATGGAGGAAAGTGTTATTCAATGACGAGACTCATTTCTTCGTACAGGGTCAAAGAAGTTTGCATGTTCGCAGATTTCCAGGTGAGAAACTTCGAAAATCTCACATCAATCAGTTCGTAAAACATCCCTTGAAGAAGATGTTTTGTGGCTTTTTCAGCTACTATGGCATTGAGTGCTTACATATCGTAGAAGGTATGTTGCGAGGACCACAGTACATCAAAGTTTTGCAGAGAAGAGTCGTTCCAGAATTGAAAAAGAGATTTCCAGATGGATCTGGCATTTTTCAGCAAGTTCTGGCTCCGTACCACACATCGAGACTTGTGAAGAATTTTATGACTACAACGCGATTAAAGGTGCTGAATAAGCCTGGAAACTCTCAGGACTTAAATCCTATTAAAAATCTTTGGGCGATTTGTAAAGAAAGACTTCGGGGAAAAGACTGTGCTACGAAAGATAAGCTAATTGAGGCCATAATTGAGGTGTGGTACTGCAATCCAAAAATTAGTAAAGATTGCAGTCAACTCGTGGACTCGATGCCAAAACTGATTAATGATCTTCTGAAAAATAAAGGCGGTCATATCATGTATTAATTTGTAAGTATTTGTGTATTCTCAGAAATAAAATGCAAAAAAAAAATGAAAAAAATCGTAATTTTCCGTCTTGTTTCAATTAATTTGCACAAGGGTGTAACATCACAGAAATCGATGTGTAATTTTTTGTTATTTGTCTTATACTCATCATGAGAATAGAAGTTCCCAAATATGTCATAAAAAACAACAGAAAATAATTTTTTTTTAGCAGGAAACTTTACCTTCTTTCTAAAAAAGTATATCTCCCATTAAAGGATATGGTTGGAATTTGGAGCAAACCAACATGAGAATCATCCGCGCTGGCCGTCCCTAATTTAACAGTGAATAAGACTTGATGGAAGATAATACGTCATCATCACCCACCGCCAACCCTTTGGATGCTCTTTCACCAACGAATAATGAGACTGACCGCCACATTATACTGTCCCCACAGCTGGAAAGGCAATCATGTTTGACATGATAGGGAGTCGAACCCGCGACCCTTTTCTTGTGAGGAGAGCGCACTAACCACCAGCCCCGTGAGTAGTGCAGGATATGAAATGTGGTTTTATACTAGCTACTCTTTTGTGTAAATTTGTTTAAAATGAAAAGTCTTGATATATTCGTCACCAAACATGGAAGACTAAAGATTTAGCTAGACATTTAAAAGAAAAAGAAAATTAGAATAAAAACTGTGTACAGACACTTTCGTGGGTGTAAAAAAACACACACTAGGGCACAAATAGTATGAATAAGGAAAGAAAAGAAGAATGTTCTGTAATCAGTTCTGGCTGTGTATTGGGTAACCATTCACGATTCTTCATTCATGAATTGTTTTTTTTTTACACTATCCGTCAGCACTTAAAGTTACTACTTTCCTTATGGCTGTTAATAGCAAAAGAAAAAGTTCTTAAAGAAAGTAAACTTAGCGGAAATAAACACCACTGTTACCTTACATGTGCTATACTACTATTACGAAATTTCCATTCTATCCTTGAACTTGCTCTGATCGTACGAACTCTCTGAAAGAAAGCTGTCACGTGATTCAGTCCATCGTGCCGCGAGACGTTGTCTTAACTTCTGTCTTAATCCCGTAACAGATGCTTTTAAAATCCAGAGTTAACACATGACTAAACTTTTATTTTCATAGTTTCTAAAACAATGAACTATGAACGTTACGAACAATTAGAAGAATTAGAGTGAACACTGAAGGCTCAGTTTTTCCTGCTATGAGATTTTCGGATTTATACTAACGGTCAGTTTATATTCGTATGTATATATAATATAATTAATAATACCAAAAATAAATATCAAAAACTTGCTTAAGCAGTTTTCAAAATTTATGCACTTTATTCGGTATCTCCCTCAACATTGGTTTTGCGGCTTATAACAATAACATTTGGGGTTCGATACCCGCAGTAGGCACTGCACGAGTAACACATGTGACTCAACAGGTCTTATTTCAAAAATCACGAAAATTATTCTAACGACTAGAACTAGTAGCTTCAATAAGTACAATACAGCGGTCGACTAGTATTCGTAAATTTCAGCTTATGATGTAACGAGTATAACTAAGCTATAAGTATAAGCTCTGCTCTTATCAAGTAGAAATTGTGAACAAGTGCACACAAATATGCCTTTTAACGCATTTATTCCATATCGTCATAAGAGGGCGTGTTATTGAAATACTTGTTTGTTTTCTATGAATATCAGGGTAAGTAACAACCTGTATGAACTATTTGTCCTCATCACTTCATCCTCAGTGACTTGTAAGTAGCCACTGCTGAACTGTTACAGGTAAAAATGTAGTTTTCTTCGAACACTTTTCAAGTACTATTCACTCTCGTATTTTGCTTTTTAATACCTCTCGCTTTTCGAGGTATAATACATTACACATGCATATTCTGACTGTTTTTTAAATTCATTTTGGCATTCTTTCAGAATTAGTAGTTATTTTGCTTCATTCAACCATTACCTTCAACAAAGTATTGGGATTTACTTATGTAAAAAATGTGTGAAAAGAATATGCTTTAAACATCTGTTATCGGTAAACATAAGGTTTTTCATATATTTTCCTACTTTCCTTTATTTCTTTCAACATTCTATTTTTTGGTGTATATGATTTTTGTTTTGTTTATTTACTGTTTTGTACTGAAGTTTGAGCTTGGCCGTCTGTTGCCTACTTGGCCGGGTACTGAACTGAAAATACGAAGGTCCATGAGCCGTGTCACGTGAGCTCCGCCATGACTACTTTATACGAGTAATGGTCAAATCCAACTGTTCCATTACATGGTGGCAGGTGCTACTGACCAGCTGGTTTACCTCTAGCATGCCAACTGAAAATAAAGATAGTTGACGCTGTTATACCTTATGTAATTCTCAAGAAATGTCCAAAACAAACTATTTTAACTTAATTAATGAGTTTTTTATTATAGCAAATTAAAAGCTACGTTTCTACCATTTTTTGTGAAGTAACCATAACTAAACTCCAGGCTTCTACCGTTTCCTTCTTTCCTTCCTTTTTCTTATAAGATAACTGTAATTAAAATTGTGTCTACCTTTCTTTGTGATATGTTTACAACTAAACAATTTTTTGATCATAGCTTTATTACATCACAAAGATCGCTCCTTATTCCTCCTTAAAGAAAATATTAAAAATTAGTTCTCCCTTAAATAATCAACTATCAGTGCTATTGATAGGTTTATTCATTAGCAAACATTTGTAACCGTATGTACGTCACGTTTCGGACTTGCTTCGACCGACATTAACAAAGTTTATGATACCGTTTTAATATCCCTCACTCCATTCTCTCTAATAGTCCAGTAGTTTTTGAACCTTACTTTCAAATTACTTAAGAAAGGTCATATTCTTAGATAGTTCCTTGTGGAGTGCGGTAGGCTGTGAAAATAAACCCAACAAAAACAACGTCTTACCCAATGAATTGAAGCTCGTAATATCGAACTGTTGGAAAATGTTCGAGAATATCGTTAGCAGCAAGGCCAGGTGGTTAGAATGCTCGACTCGTAACCTGAAGGTCGCAGGTTCGAATCCCCGTCACGCCAAACATGATCGCCCTTTCAGCCGTGGGGGTGTTGTTATGTGATAGTCAATCCCACTATTCGTTGGTAAAAGAGTAGCCCAAGAGTTGGCGATGGGTGGTGATGACTAGCTGCCTTCCCTCTAGTCTTACACTGCAAAATTAGGGACGGCTAGCACAGAAAACCTTCGTATAGCTTTGCGCGAAGTTCAGACAAACAAAAATAGGAGGGTACGTAACCGACAAAACAATATGTTCTAACCTTTATATAACTTGAAACGTTGAAACGTATATTCAATAAAGATACAGTAACGAGCTAGATTGATTTTGAGTTTCAATATGAATACATAACTTACTTATTAGATCTATGTACATAGCTTGCTCTGATACGGAGCTATTAGTTATACGTATATAGCTTGCTCTTATCGGGAGCTATTAGATCAATGTACATAGCTTGCTCTGACAGGGAGCTAGTAGATCTACGCACATACCTTGCTCTGATAAGGAGCTATTAGTTCTATGAACATAGCTTGACCTAATCTGGACCTATTAGATCTATGTACATAGCTTGCGCTGATAGGGAGTTATAAGATATACGTACATAGCTTGCTCTGATAGGAAGCTATTAGATCTATGTACATAACTTGCTCTAATCTGGAGGTATTAGATCTATGTACATAGCTTAATCTGTTATTGGAAGAACATGAAAGGAGTAAAATAATATATAAAGCCCAACGTACCTAAACGTGTGTATTAATAAATGTCCCACAGTGGCTCAGCGGTAAGTCTGCAGGCTTACGATGCTAAGATTCGAGTTTTTATTTCCATATCTGGTAAAGCACAAATAGCCCGTTACTTAGCTTTGTGCTTAACGAAACCAAAGTGCGAAAAAATCTGTGCGTGTAAAAATATGTACATATGAGGTAAGGTTGATAAACATTCGTAAATCTATGGACAGTCAATAAAAAGTTAGTACATTTCAACACTGTCTGTGTAAACCCCTTAAAAAAACAAAATTATAAAGTTGGCAACGCTGATATAGGAATTGAACAATATAATGTTAAAAAAATGTTTTGACTTCTATGTTTATTTATTAATATGGAATTGGTTCTTGGTGAAAAATACGATACAACATTAACATGAAACTGAAGAAAGAAGGTATTGTTATCAGTCAATTATATGTTAAATCGATCAAAACTTTTTTATTGTTGAAGTGATGTTGGGCGGAAGCATTCTACTTCAGTAACTGGTTTCAAGAACTGACCATAATAATAATAATAATAATAAACTGTTGTGACTTTACCTGTTAATGAGATCATAGGTCCTAAATTATTACAATAAGAAGTTACTGACACCAATACAGAGCCTCCAGCACACTTTAAAAATTGCATAAGACGTTCAATAATGCTAGTTTATTTTAATATTCACCGCACACAAGTCCACCCATCTGGTTAGGAAAATGTGAAAGAACCTTACGACTTGTTGAGTGAAGTGTAAAAGATCATTCTGACTTGTTGAAGAAAGTGTAAAACAGTGTTCTTTTGATTAAAACACAATCTTCAAAATATTTTGACCAGATTTTTATGTCGTCAGCATAATGTTTTGAGATAAAGTTTGTGAATAACAAGATATCAGGGTTAACTCATCATGTGTAGTTTCCTTGTAGTTGTTTTAACACAGGTTGGTTATAGTAGACTAACGTTAAGTTCCTCGTTCCCTTTTGTCTTTACAGTTTTTTTATTTCGTCTCACTACTCACGTTTGTGCGCGTATGTCACGATCTGTCAGCTTCGTTCTTCTACCACTATTATCTGTATCTGACGTAATTTTATTTCTCGGCATGCATGCTGATACATTATTTGACACTTTTCTTAAGAAGACATCTATGATTTTGCATGTACTTGTCACGAAGCATGACGTTTATGTACGATATTTCTGTAACCTTTCTCTGTAAAAAAAATTAAAATACATATATAAAATATTCGTACACAAGACAGAATATTTTAATGTATAATTTAATTACAGTTATGTTTTCACCTGTTACAGATATCAGAGGCTGGAATTGAGAAAACTGTAAAATGTTTCAAATATTATAGGTAAATTTGGGCAAAATCTATTTCTTGTGTGAAAGAAGTAGTGGTGTTGCGAAAAAGGAAAATGTTTTAGTGTAATTATTGTTTAAAACTTGAGAAAGATATTTAGGGATGGACATTAGTTTTTTTTTACAGCAAAGCCACATTGATTTTTCTGCTGTGTTCACTGCAGGGAATCGAACTCCGGGTATTAATGTTGTAATTCTCTAAACTTACTGCTAATCACTGGAGACAACTGCCTTAAGAAGAAGTAGATTAATTTTTATGCTAACCTTGACTAATATCAGAGCTAACAGAATGCTGTTTCTTGAAATGCTCAGCATGGTCACGTGGGTTCGACGTTCGACTCGTAATCTTAAGGTCATGGGTTCGAATCCCCGTCGCACTAAATGTGCTCGTCCTTTCAGCCGTGGGGGCATAATAACGGTACGCAATACCATTATTCGTTGGTAAAAGAGTAGCCTAAGAGTTGGCGATCGGTAGTAATGACTAGCTACCTTCCCTCTAGTCTTGCACTGGTAAATTAGGGACGGCTAGCACAGATAGCCTTCGTGTGGCTTTGCGCGAAATTCTAAAAACAAAACAAACAAGCATCTTAAAATAAAAATTTCAAGATTTAAATATTGCTTCATATTTTATATGAGTCTACGGGGTTTCTGTTAAAATTGTGTTATAGTTTCCTTTCCACTTATTATGACAGGAATAATCTTAGATACAAAGAGTGGCTAGTTTTGTATATATTAAAAAAAGTTAAGAGAACACGCTTTAACCTCGGATTTGTTTTCTACATGCTTGAGATGAATATACATAAACTCTTGAGTGTGTAGTTCAATAGAGATTTGTTTGTAAGAATCGTTTTTCATGTTACATTTATAAATCGATGGACTGAAATGCTCAAAGTTCTTGTGTATTAAGTTACTTGAAAATTGTTCAAACAGTATTGATAGATAAGTGTATTAATGTGAAAGACTATATTTAGTTTTTGTCGGGAGGCTCAACAGTTATCCAATAAATAAAAAAGATGACTTCACTGCGCTGAAAGAAATCAAGACTTTTTGAAAAGGCTTACACTAAAGCTGAAAATAATTTCGACTTTTCATATTTTATAGCTGCGTGTGAGTTTTCATATAGCAAAGCCACATAGGGCTATCTGCAGAGCCCTTCCAGGGGAATCGAACCCTTGATTTTAGCGTTGTAAGTCCGGAGACTTACCGCTGTACTAGTGAAGGGCTCATATTTTACAGCTATAAGTACAAGCCTACAAAGCTACCAAAGTTTCAACGAGAAGTATGAAGGATTGTAATGAATTCAATCTTTGTGGTGGACACTACGAATTACGTACTCTTGAGCAAAACCCTGTAAATCAAGCACAGTAAATGCGTTGTCTCTGCATTCAAAATATCGCACATTCTCTTCAAAATACTGAAATTTAGTATTAAAAGCTTTATTGATAAAGGCTTTGATTTAATTCTAGAAACGACTAGGTTGTTCTTTTTTATAACTAAGATTACAATATATGTATATTCATATTTTAATTTAATTTGTAAAAATTATTGTTGCTGTTTACAACAGGCGAAATGTCTTCTTTTTCTCTATAAAATATCATATACTTTTCAGGGTTAGGGTAAAAAAAACTAAGTCCATAATCGACAGCAGGTGTTTTCACTTAATATTTTTTCCGCCAATAAAAAAGTAAAATGGAGACCAGCTTTTGCCACACCCTGAAAACACTCCGTCATGCTCGGATCACATCAGACTAAGAAAATTCGCCACCTAACGGATACTAAAAGCATTTTTTTAATATCAAAAGCCCTGAGAGTGTATAATCAAGAATGATTGCAGAATATTTTAAAGAAGGTATTTTGATATACATATAAATACCTGCGTCATTCCTTTTTAGTCGGTGCACGTAAGTCTCACGTGACCCATAACCTAGAGGTTATCGTTACTTGAATAATTTATTTCTCATCGACACACGAGAGGAATTAATTAAAACCATAAGTACAAGTGGTTGAATACACCCAGAATCTATGATTAAGCTCTTAGCTCCACCTTCTCCACACCCTCCTGCACCCTTGACATCAATATGATTTTCTAAATGGACTTCCAACTATCGATTATGGGGCCCGGCATAGCCAGGTGTGTTAAGGCTTCGACTCGTAATCCGAGAGTCGCGGGTTCGAATCCCCGTCACACCAAACATACTCACCCTTTCAACCATGGAGGCGTTATAATGTGACGGTCAATTCCACTATTCGTTGGTAAAAAAGTAGCCCAAGAGTTAGCGGTGGGTGGTGATGACTAACTGCCTTCGCTCTTAAACGGCTAAATTAGGGACGGTTAACGCAGATAACCATCATGTAGCTTTGCGCGAAGTTCAAAAACAAACAAATATCGGTTGTGGAAAACTGAAGGTGGAACGCTCTGCCCTGAACAACAATACAGTTACAATACACCTAAACAACACAACTTAACGTTTCAGTACGTGTCTAATTGGACTGAAGCAATTTTATATATAGATATGTAAATATATATCAAGTAAACTATTTTTAAAACTTACTAGATTGCAACGTTGTATAACTTTATTTTGTCTCCTTTATTATGCAATTTGGTTACAAGCTCTCTAATGTATAGACAACGTTATTAGAAGTGTTACCGAAAGTTTCCGTTAATTTATAATATACGGAACGTGTTATACGTTTATGTAATAACTGTTGATTAACTACTGCAAGTTTAGTGTTGTATTTACTTATTTTGCCAAACATTATAGACATATATATATATATTTCATCAGAGTTAGAAATATTATTTTACCATGTCTTGTTGACCTGAAGTTCAAGTAGGTTTCCTTTTTAGTCAATTGATATATGGAATAGCGATTCAAAACTAAAGATGACACATCATGTCGACTTTCGTGTGGTTCTATTCAGTTTATTTCCTTTATTTCGTGCTCTTAAATGCTACAAATAATTTTTATTTCATGTTTTCAAACCTTCTGGAATTTTGCTTCTGTAACGAAATAGTTTGTTGTTGTTGTTTTGTTTTATTGTCGTTACGTGTATGTGTTTTTTTCAGGAAAACCATATCTGCTGTTCACCGAGAGGACTCGAACCCCTAATTTTAAGGTTATATATCTGTAGCTTACCGCTGTTTCGGCATGCGATTTTTCGTTAAGTGCAAAAACTAAACAATGACATATCTATGCTCTGCCCGTTCCAGGTATGGAAACCCAAATTTTGTGTTATAAGCTGGAAAAAGGAGCCTGACTTTAGAACAAACACAAGTGTTTGGTTGTTTATTTGTTTGTTATTAAGTATTTGTTTATTTGCTGTGAAGTATTTATTTGCTTGTTTGTTTCTAAGTATTTGTTTGTTAGTTTACTGCTAAGTTTTTGCATGTTTGTTGTTAAACACAAAACTACACTACAGAGTATCTGTTTTGTTCCCACTACGCGTATCACAACTCGATTTATAACGTTATAAGCATTCAGACTCACCATTGAGCCATTAGGGTACTACCAATTTATACTTTCAATGTCAACGATATGCATGAACAGGAAAGCTAGTATTATTCTATGATAAGATTAGCTGAAACTGTAACACGAAATAGAAACGAAAATAGGGTCAAACAAATAAGTCATCTTTATATCAACTTCGAAAAAGGAGTGACAGTATTTTTAATTTAAAAAAAATTATTTATATATTATCATTTTGTAATGTGAAAATTAAAGAAACGATTTGAACCCAAGAAGCTGCAAAACATTAGAAACCAACAGGCCTATAACTTGTGACGAAACTGACACCAATATTACAGACATATTTTTTAAACATTCACCTTAAATTATGTATTTCGTTTTTGAAATCAGAAGCGTATTAGAATAGTATTTGAAAAGTATCTTTTGTTCTCCACAAGTCGATATAGACGTCTTTCGTTTAATGCTAGAACATTTCAGTTGGGCTGAAAGATGAGAGACAAACGTTTCTCCGAAACTTTATTTGTATATAAGGTAAAGAGAGAAAATATAGCAATATAATTTTTATGTTGTTTGACGCCAAAGCTTTATTATTAATATTTGTTTATCTCGAACACTTTCGCACCATAAAACCTGCTCTTCACCCAGAATTCTTTATCAACGATTCTTTCAGGTGCTGACTTGTGCGATTCCAGGTTGTATGTACTACCAGTAGAAACTGACATGTTTGAGCCCTTTAAACTCTACTGAAGTATGCTTTTATTGATTGAGTCAAGTCTGATAGTGAATAATAACAAAGCTTTTGCTGTATTTATTTTTTGTTAAGCGTGTATTAAAAATAACGATATATACATAGGTATATAAAGACCAACACCATACAAAATTGAGATTTCATAATTTGTAAATAAAACTTCCAAGATCTTATGCAATTAATACTGAAGTCATTAAGTTTTGCGAAAACAAAAAATATAAATAAAGAGAATAACTTGTCACTTTAAACGTTTGCTTGCATTGTTTGCTTGGAAATTTTTGCTCGAAAAACAAACAAGCAAATTTATAAACATCTAGTATTTGATGAACAACAGATGTCGCTCTAAATCGCATCCTGTCCCCTCCTGGAGATTTGTTCATTTTTCATTAATAAAATATTTTGAGATAAAACTGAGTAAACGAGTCATGTGTTTTCTTTCTATTTTTGGGGCCCTTTTATAATTTCAATGTATTGCTTAATGCATTGCTCGAGCGTCTATGAAAGCATAATAATATTTCTAATAGAGTCATTACCTCAGTAGATAAGCTAGTGTTGTTATTTTTTCTGGTGCCTCGGTTCATTATATTATATTCAAGTATGTGATTAAAATAGTTACATATTTTTTATAGCTAATCTTTTATTAGCTATGATTTGACATTTATGTTACTGAAACCATAATAACAACCTGTCATGTGAATGTATGTGACAAGCATGTTTTAGTTCTCAATTCCTTCACTAGTGTATCATACTTTATATTTCTAAACAATTCACTCGATAATTATATGCGTAATTTTCGTGACACACGCTAAAAAATTCAAACTAAAACTTACCGCAAAATCATCTTCTAGTAACAAATAACATACATAACATTTTATTTTTTCACGAAGGAAAATATTTGTACCATAGATCAACACAGAACATCATATACATTCGTTATTATTGACATTTTTGTGTCTTGACAAATATATCCTTCTGATTGAAAACAATTCTTTAAACAGCGCAGCGTCCATCAAATCGTTGATCACAGACTCACGATAATACAAATGTTTTCCATAAGAAGTACAAGTTGATGAAGATGGTAATTATAAACTTAAAAAGGTTATGTTTAAGATCCTTCAACTGAGGTGGAAGATTAGCTGTGTAATTGCAACAGCGAAACATTATATTTTTGGAACGTTTCGCTATCTCTTATTGTTTACCTTCCATATTTAATCGTGTTATTCGTATGTATGTTTTGGATATTTGATCAGAGGTTTACGAGGGTTATCTGCACTAGTCCTCCCTGATTTTCAAACGGTATATTGGAGAGAAGGTAGCTAATCAACTGCATCAACCGCCAACTCTTGGGCTACTCTGATCGAATTATGGGAGTTTACAGTAATTCTTATAACACAGTCACAGTGACATTCTACGGTAACAGTATGGAGCTCATGCACTCTCGGATTCACAGTCTAGTATGTTAAACACTATGTCAGGCGCGGCCCAGCCCTACCCAGTTAATCCAATCAGTACAGTCTCAGTGTTCGAAATAAGACAACAGAAGATGCTGTTTTTAAGATATTATAAAACAACAGTTGTTTGTTTTTAAAGAGCAAAGCTATACAGTGCATTGTCTGGGCTCTACCCACAGAATTGATCTGAACCCTATTTTAAACGTTATAAACCATAAGATTTACTGTTGAGCTATCGGGGTGGTAGGGAGGGATTCTGAAAAGAATACTCACTGCTATATAAAAATTATTTATAGTAAAATAATTTTTATTTAACAAAATCTTAAAGTAACACATGATGTAGCCTTGCTTTTTATTGTGTAGAAATAAGAAAAGTGGCATTTCATCAAATCAGAGCGTCTGGTTTGGTTTGTTTTGAATTTTGCGAAAAGCTGCACGAGAGCTATCTGTGCTAGCCGTCCCTAATTTAGCAGTGTAAGACTAGAGGGAAGACAGCTAGTCATCACCACCCACCGCCAACTCTTGAGCTACTGTTTTACCAACGAATAGTGGGATTGAGCCATATTTAGTACCATTGGGATTTGAACCCATCTGGCCATAATAAGTGGCAGGATTTATCTAATTTTATCAGACAGTTCTATTACACATATCTAATCTGATATTGTAAATATTTGTGAAATTCATAACGAAAGATGCAGAAAATAACAATTAAAGAGCACGTTTCGTTTAAGGACGCACACGATTCAAGACTGAATTAAAGACTTGAAATTTTAAAATACACAAAATTATATATAAAAGGTAAACTTAAAAGTCTGCAAATTTTAAAGAACTAGTTTTGGTCGTCCAGGTATTATATATGCAGTACCTAAAAGAAATCGATCAAATATTCACACACAGGTGTGTAAGTATTTTATGGTAAAGCAGCTAAGGGCCATCTACTGCCGTCGTTAACATTGGGTTATTGATTAAAAGGAAAGTAACCTATCAAGCAGTACCCTGCCATCCACCAACTTGTCTTAGGAATTGATGGTTATTTTTATAACGTTCACAGCTTAAATTGGGGGAGCATGTATGTATGTGTGTATGTGGCGCTAGTCTTTGTATCTTTCAGAGAAAAAAAGCCACATTGGGCTATCTGTTATGTCCAGGATCCAGCATAACCACGTGGTTAGGGGAATTGACTCGTGATCTGAGGGTCATAGATTCGAATCTTTGCCATACCAAGCATGCTCGCCATTTCAGCTATTGGGATGTTCTAATGTGACGTTCATTCCCACTATTCATTGGTGAAAGAGTAGCCCAAGAGTTGGTGATGAGTAATGATGACCAGCTAGCTGCCTTACATTACGAATTAGGGTCGGCTAGCCCTTTCAGCCTTGGGGGCGTTATAATGTAACGGTCAATCATGGTAAAAGAGTAGCCCAAGAGTTGGCAGTGGGTGGTGATGACTAGCTGCCTTCCTTCTAGTCTTACACTGCTAAATTAGGGACGGTTAACACAGATAGCCCTCGAGTAGCTTTATGCAAAATTCAAAACAAACAATCAAGGAATTCAGTGAAGCCTTTCTTCCATATTTAGGGGACAAACAAATATACAAAATTATTAAGTTTTATATAAAATCACAGTTAAAAAATCGTAACAAAAATTAATGTTTTGTTATAATCTTGCTTTTCTAAAACACTTTGTTCATTTTGATACTTCATTAAATAAGGAGTTTTACCACAAAACGTAAACACAGCTACAATATATTTCGATTGCCATTACGATATAGCAAAAGACACATAAAATGTTTTATTTATGGGAATTATCCACTGCATCCCCTCCAAAAAACTCAATAATAATAATAATTTCGTTAAAATATCTGCGAAACAAAAATACAACACCGCTCTGGGGTTTTTACTACATATAATGAGCTTATCTAAATAGACTATTCAAACTCTTTTCTGCAGGGTTTCTCAACCAACTCTCCGTGGACGACGTCGATTTGTCACAATCATCTTGCTAATATGTAGGATTTCACGATATCAAATAACAGTAAAAAACGCAAAGAATATTCAAATAAATAGCATTTTATTTTTCTTGTACTTGTATTTTAGCGATTCGTGGTATCGAAAAACTGAGACGCACCGATTTATAATTTATTCCACATGAACATTGGCTCTGTTGCGACCTCTACCGTTATAAATGAATACTATATTTAATAATGTGCATAACGAATGAACACGAAAATGTTGTGAAATACTTTTCAGCACATCCACTAGTTTGTAGATATTAAAATCAAACAAACAATGAAATAGTTGGATGATTTTCGGTTCGATCCTGGCAATGCTCCCATCATAGCGAGTCAGTATTAATATATGGCAGTGCTCGCATCACAGTGAGTCAGTATTGATATCTGGCAGTGCTCACATCACAGTGAGTCAGTATTAATATCTGGCAGTGCTCACATCACAGTGAGTCAGTATTAATATCTGACAGTGTTCACATCACAGTGAGTCAGTATTAATATTTGGCAGTGCTCACATCACAGTACGTCAGTATTAATATTTGGCAGTGCTCACATCACAGTACGTCAGTATTAATATCTGGTAGTGCTCATGTCACAGTGAGTCAGCTCTTAAGTTCATTCCTAAGCGGAGACCCGACATGGCCAAATGTGTTAAGGAGTTCGATTCGTAATCTGAGGGTCGCGAGTTTGAATCCCCGTCGCACCAAACATGTTCGCCCTTTCAGCCGTGGGGGCGTTATAATGTGGCATCAATCCCAGTATTCGTTGGTAAAAGTGTAACCCAAGAGTTGACGATGGGTGGTGATGACTACCTGCTAAATTAGGGACAGCTATCGCAGATAGACCTCGTGGAGTTTCGCGCAAAATTCAAAAATCATCACTAAGTCAAGCATGTAAAGGCTTATAATACGACCAAACAGGATTTTAGTGCAGTTTTATATTTCAAAAAATAAACACGTGCAGTATCATATACGTTATGTGCATAATTTCATAAAGCTATTACCATATTCTTTGTTACATGGCTGAGGATAGTACATTTTAAAGTGTGTGACATGTAGTGATCCATAAACACGTAAGCCTAGACATTCCATTTATTTTTATTATAGTTCAAGCCCATTGTAAGTTGAATGATTTGAATAGCCGTTTCTTCTCGAGAAACTCGAATATTTTCTTCTGCTGGAGTTGAATTCCCAATAATGGCTTTTATTTTTTTGTTCAACTTCATCATATTTTGGGATGATAAACTGATATGATAGAATTAAAAACACTTAAAGAAACAAAGATAAATTGAAAAGATTTATTAATGTGAAAAATCAGACCAATCACAAGAGACAGACAATTACAGTTTTTTTATTGTCAGAATAGGGAAAATACATTATCTTTTCATAGTAAAAGACAAACCATTATCCAACGGGGATACAATTAATGAGAATGCTGAGATTTGCTTTTATTCAACTAAGACACTATCAAGTTTATATTGTCATATTACATAACAAACATTTATTGTCTTTGCTACTGTTATAAAACTTTTATTACATAATACAGAATGAGATCTCCAATTAAAACGTGCGTGTTCAACATTTTCTAGGCATTGGTGAAAATAATTGTATTTTTGGTGGTGGTGTTTTTTAAACCAATTTAACTCTTAATTGTTTCAAAAGCAGATATTTAAACATAAAATGCAAAATGTTTTTATCATAAAAGTTTTATAACTTTTAATGGCTTGGTTTAGTTTGTTTTGAATTTCGCGTAAAGCTACACGAAGGCTATCTGCACTAGCCGTCCCTAATTTAGCAGTGTAAGACTAGAGGGAAGACAGCTAGTCATCACCACCCACCGCCAACTCTTGGGCTACTCTTTTGCCAATGAATAGTGGGATTGACCCTTGCTTTATAACGCTCCCTCGGCTGAAAGGGCGGGCATGTTTGGTGTGACGGGGATTCGAACCCGCGACCCTCGGATTACGAGTCGAGCGGCTCAACCACCTGGCTATGGTGGGCCCTTTTTATGGCATTAAACACGAATTCAAAATTAATCTACCAACTAGTCGTGTTACAACTATAAATAATTAATTTTGACAGAAATTTCACTTGTTATTCAAGTTACTTTAAGTTATCAGTGATGTATAAGGTCTTTATATCAAGCCATGCAAATTATAAAGCATCCTGTGACATGAACTTATATTAAAATTACCAAGTTTTCAAAAAATGTTACTGGTAGAACTTGTGCATCTTTGTTAAAAATAGTATACATATAAATTATTCGTTTTTGAAAAATGTATATATATATATATATATATATATATTTAGTTACGGTAAAATGAAACTTACTTGTGATGAGTCATATGTTCACACCCTTAACTGTAGTCAATGCTAATGAATCACATTCATAATCTTGACAACCGTAAACAAAGTTAATACACGTTCTCTCCTCGGTTTGGTGTCACGTTTTCATAGTTAAAGCTTCACAAAAGTTGACATAATATCCAGCTGAAATTCAATACTTTCGAGCCGTAAAGGTAAAATTTCCAATCTCAGAGTTCCACCAAATAAAGTGAGGCTACTAAAACTTGCTTAAAACAAGCCATGAATAAAACATAAGGTAACCCTAAACAAAATGCAGGTTTAAAAGGTCATGAAAAAAATATGAAAAGAGGGAACATAATATTAGGTTAGTTTTTTTTTTACACTCGCGAAATGTGTTTGAAATATACAATATGTCATAGCAATCCATCAAAATTATCAATAGTTTCTGATCAAAACAACTACCTACTTAGATCAAAACTAGCAATTAACTCCGTAATTAACGTAACTAATTTAATATACCGTTCTAACTAAAAATATATATTGTATTGAAACAATAACCTATAATTTTTATGGTATTTTGATTCGCATTTTGGGTATCTTTACTAGTTTCAGTATTTTCGGTCATAATTTCAATAATATGTCATGAGGTTTGGCCAGCTTAAGAAAATACATGTCTTAAATCCGTATATTAAACTAACAATACATAATAACCATCATAAGTGTAAACATCAAATAATGACAAATTAATTAATAACTACATTAAACATGTTAAATTCTGTTTTCAATGAAGCTAACTTTAAAGCAAAATCAAATACAACTGATATTATTGAAAGTTGAAAGTTTCACATTCTCATGCTGACCTGAAATCATATTTCTCGCATTTTTTCCAACCGTGGAGAATCCACCTCTGGGTTTTGCATTGTAAATTCGTAAATTTACCTTTGATCCACCAGGAGACACCAAAGATTTTAAGGGCATTTTTAATTAGTTTAAATATAATACAAAATATGCTTTAGCTCTGCTCTGTATTTCAGTCTGTTTTATAACAACATTACTTGTTACATGAAGATCTAAATCAATCTATACTGGAAAAATACACCCAACTAATGGATTCTTAACTAGTGAGGCATTCTCAACATCAACATAACAATTAAAAACAATAATGAGCTAAAGTAATATGCTACCAGGCCTAAACATTCACCGCTGTAGCATGGTACACTTCTCCATGAAGTCGTTTAAAAATAGTTTGTTTGGGTTAACCAATTCGACGTTGTGGTTGGGGAAGAAAAGTGAATTAATTCAGAAATTACCACCTCTTATCAGAAACCTTGAAATTGAAAGATAGACCATTCACTCTGTATATGTATATAACTATGTATTTCTACATATATATTACTCCTTTTTTTTTTTTTTTTGCACGAGTACATCTGAGTTAAGAAATGAAGAAATTGGCCTAGTTACTAATTGGTGGATATTGTTATATTCCATTTGTTTGTTTTGGGAATTTCACGCAAAACTACTCGAGGACTATCTGTGCTAAACGTCCTTAATTTAAAAATAACAGACTGAAGGAAAAGCGTATACTTATCACCACGAGCTATCAGTTCTTGGATTGCAGATAGTGGGATTGACTGTAACATTATAATGCAGTCGAGCATCCTAATCAACAGGTCGTGACAAGCGTAGAGACAGATAAACGTTTGTGTTTTTGATCCTTACTTTACATTTTTGAAGTGAATAAAAGCAATTATATTCTTAAAATAATGACTTATTCTTTCAGTAATATTCAAATCCAAACATACGGAGTGTATGTATATATATATATTAGTTTAAATCAATATATTTTCCACTTATATAGTACTGCACTAAAGTGTTAGATAAAAGTTAAGTCTACTTTCAAAGAAAAATAGAAAGTAAAACACAGTTCAAACATCAAAATTTTTATTAATTCGCATATTTAGTACAACGGCAAACAGTTAATATCTTTTTGTGTTTCTCGTTTGCTTTAATAACAGCAGGCATTGTTACAACATACTTAGTTAAAATGTTATTTTGGAATTTATTCCAAATATCTCTAATACATTTCCATAAAGCTTTTTTGGAAGTAACTTTCGATTTATCAAGTTTTTGATCTATCGAATTCCAGATCTGCTCAATCGGTTTGTGATCGGTGTTTTGTGGAAGACATTGCATCATTTGAATAAATCCAGAAACTTATTTCTTACTTACGTAATTTCTGCGAGGGTTGTATATCATTTTAGGTTCCTTATCTTCTGGGTAGTAGCCTTTATCAATAATACGCAAACTACTGGGTATACTGTGATGGATCAGTATTTGATGGCACTTGCGTTGGTCCATCATTCCCTCTATTTTGCAAATATCTCTTGTCGCCTCAGAAGACCCCACCCAACCAAAATACAATAGCCATTACACTGCCTCACCCATGCTTCATGGTGGGTGCTATGCACTGAAGTAATTATTTTTCACCTTTCTTCCGCCGTACTTATGACCAATGCTTTTAATCATATGTTTTAAACTTGAACTCAACCGTCTATAACAACCTTTTCAAACTATCAACAGTCCAGTCTCAGCAAATTTCAGTCCCTTGTCAATATTTGGAGATCAATCTAAATTTATGTTAACTTATTCACAACCAAATATTTAATTCTGTTTGACTCTTCTTGATACTGTAGATCTGGACACTTTTCTGTTATTTGGCACATTGTCGTTTATCTCAAGCTTGAAATCAGTGGTAGTCTTTTTTCTGTCCTGAAGGCTACATACACGAAGATACTTAACATCAGTATTTGAGATGAGGTGTTCTGCCCCTTCCTTTCTTATTTTCAAACTTATCTGTCTCGGTTTCACGATCCAGCGTGTACTTGACAGTGTTTGGTAGTATTTCAAGTTTGCAGCAGTTTGTCGGAGAATCCAACCACCATCAAGCAAAGCCTTTATGTGAAGTCTGTTCAACTTAGAATTTTCTTCGCTTTTTGACCCGTGGCATGACCACGAAACTTAATATGTAGTGTTAAATACTTTTTAATCAAAGTATATTTTGTGAGATGCTGTTAAATTGATTTCTTTTAAAATATATTGGTATTATACAGGGTGGTCGCTAGAAAAGCGGAAAATTTGTCAAACAGCTATTTATTTTTAAAAAGAATAACTTTTACAAAGTTTTATAAAGGCATATGTTATATTACACTCATAGATGCTTAAAATGTATTTTATGATATTAAAATCATGCATTTTATTCATGATGTAAAGAAATCAAAATAGAAATGAGTAAGCACGCATTTTATTCATGATCTCATCTGACCCTCAAATTTTCCGCTTTTCTAGCGACCACCCTGTACATTAGCTCCTTTTTATATAGTTAAGACCCTCCTTGAGATACCATGACAGTTATTTCAAACCCGAAATTTGATCAGTATGTTCATTGAAGCAGAACTCCTATAACATGCCATTGGTACAAGTATAGGATGAAAATTATAAATTAATTTTAGAATTTAATTATCAGCAGGGATCAGTGAAGCATCACCACAGTGTTGATATTTACATTCTGTAATGGCATACAAGAGTTAGCCCTAATAAAATAAATAAAAAGGAAAATATATTCCCTTGCCCTAACACTTTTAGATACCACTGAAAGTTTAGTCACTCAGTTCTATTGCAATACAATATTACCTTATGAGGGGGTTATAACACTTAAAATTTGAGGTTTGGTCGCTGTTGTGGGTACAAGACGGATAACTTATTTGCAGCCTTGAGCTTAAACAAACAAAGAATTTAATGTTTCTGCTCGGATGCTCGAGGCTTTGAAAATGTTCTTGTTTAAAACTTATATTTCTTGGTATGTCCGAGAATACCACTTTGGTTTCATATAATTCGAATTTTGTTAAGTACCTCTTTGTTTCGCGTTTTGTTTATATTTTTGTTTAAATATTTGATTTCTTGGTAAAAACGAAAATACCGCTTTGGTTTTGTTTAGTTTGGATTTCGCAAAGTACTTCCTTCGT
The DNA here is from genome assembly GCA_011833715.1 of Carcinoscorpius rotundicauda. Classification (NCBI taxonomy): domain Eukaryota; kingdom Metazoa; phylum Arthropoda; class Merostomata; order Xiphosura; family Limulidae; genus Carcinoscorpius; species Carcinoscorpius rotundicauda. The sequence continues at coordinate 111,158,181 of CM022393.1, forward strand.
TCCACTTTCCTGTAAAGTACAACTGTGCATGCGCACATGCTGTATGTGACCATATATGTAGTTACCCAAATATTAGAAGTCAAGCAAGTATTTGTTTTGATATCCCCTTTTATAAGTATCCAAAGATATACACTTAGAAAAAACTATGATAAAAATGGTTTAAAAGACAAAAACTGTTTGGGTATTAATGACTCAGGGTTTGGTTTGTTTTGTTTTGGATTTCGCGCAAAGCTATACGAGGCGCTATCTGCGCTAGCCGTCCCTAATTTAATAGTATAAGACTAAAGGGAAGGCACCTAGTCATCACCACCCCCCGCCAACTCTTGAGCTACTCTTTTACCAACGAATAGTGGGATTAACCGTCAAATTATAACGCCCCCACGGCTGAAAGGGCAAGCGTGTTTGGTGTGACGGGGATTCGAACCTGCGACCCTCAGATTACGAATCGCGTGCCTTAGCCACCTGGCTATCCCGAGCCGTCGGAAGTACCGACAACTATATTTGAACTGTTATACTCCCCACTAGTACAGTGGTATGTTCACGGATTTACAAGGCTTAAATCAGGGGCTCAGTTCCCCTTGGTGGGCTCAGCAGATAGCCCGATGTGGCTTTGCTATAAGAAAACACACTTGAACTGTTATATTTGAAGTTGGTTGTGTGTGTGTGTGTTCTCTTATAGTAAAGCCACATCGAGCTATATGCTATGTCCACCGAGGGGAATAGAATCCCTGATTTTAGCGTTCTAATCCAAAGACTTACTGTTGTCTTAGCGGGTGACTGAAATTAAGTCTACAAAGAAACGTAGCCTGTAAAGAAAGATTTTCATCTTACTGGAAAAATAAAGTGCTTCGTTATCATTACGTAAGAGGGGTCCCCCGCTGGTACAGCGGTAAGTCTGAGGATTTACAACGCTAAAATCACGAGTTTGATTCATCTCGGTGGACTCACAAGATAGCCGAATGTGAGTTTCTTAAAGGAAAAGCAGACATTTCGAATGAATTTCGCATTATTCTTACCAAATAATCGAAAATAACTCATTACAACAATATATTCGAGGTAAAAGAAAATAAAAATAATTAATACGATGAGAGTCAAGAAGACTAAAGCTTGCTTGTTTGTAGTTAAGCACAAAGTTATACGTTAGACTATCTGTGCTCGTCTAATCGTGGGTTCTGAAACCTAGTTTATAGCGTTGCGAACTTACAGACATAAAATGGATAAAGAAATGCGATCAATGTAAAGAATTGTTAACTGTACAAATGAGTAGGAATGACGTAAAAAAGTGTTATCTGTTTTAAGTCATAACAATAAGGTAAAAAAGTGTTACACGTGTAAAGGAATGTTTTACCAGTCTTTATCTAGAAGTTTCAAGAGTGTGTAGCACTGATGCTAATAACGTATTTTATTTAATTACTCTGCCAAACAAGCTGTATAAAATACAAAAAAAAAATAATTGTGAAGCCCAGGCCATCGTTTGATTTACTACTTGTAGCTGAATCTTGCGAATTTAGGAGAATTCCACTCGCCATCAGTAACACTGAAAAAAAACCTGAAAAATCGAGAACTTAAGACTCGGCTTCATACAGTTGCGGATAGTATAATATATATTTCATATTATATATTGTACATTATATGTATTGTATGTTGTATGCATTGGAATACCACAGAGAAATGAATGCAGTGTCTGGAACAAGATAGCCGGAACTAGAACGTTATGCGTAATTTCAAATGCGTTTAAAACACCAACACGAAAAGTTCACGAGTCCTTTGAATTATTTAAATTTACTTTGAGACTTGAAATATTTCATAGTTAACTTGCTGCAGAGGCACGAAAGAATAAACAACACGTCACGATGAGGCTGAGATATAGCATTGGTGGTAAAATAAAACAGGCGTGATAGCAGGTGTCAAACTTAGTAGAACAGCTACAGAATGGCAACATTGATACTGTATCTTGGCGGCAATCACACAGCTGTGAAGAGTTAGTTTCATACACTTGCTTTTTATTTAGTTTGGTAAAACTAGCTTGTTTTTCAGCAAAAGATTAGAGCCTTATCGAGATAGTCTGATTTTGTATGTTATACATAGAGCATTTTGAGGCCAAAACTACATGATGCAAAACCTGTATCATAAAAAAGTTTGATCTTGTATGTTATACAGAATGCATTTTGAGGCCCAAACTACACAGTTTCAAAGCCATATGGTAGGAGTGAATTCTTGCACGTTATATGCATATAGAGCATTTTAAAGTCATTAGTATGTGATATGAAATTTGTAATGTGCAAGACTGGTCTTGCATGTATTCATAGGGCATTTTGAAGTCATAATTACATAATGTAAAATTCGTATTGTAAATGTCTGAACTTACATGTTATATGTTGGACATTTTTGGATGAAATATTTGACGTGAAATGCATTTTTCAACAAAACGTAAAATATAAACATAGTGACAAAACCACAACAACTACATATTTTTAGAGAGATTTTTCCCCATCTTATTTTCAGATATTGATGATCAAATTAAGTGTTACATGAATTGTTTCATGGACGTGAATAACGTTGCGGTATATATTAAAAAGGCCCATGAGGTAAGATACCAATGTGCTGGTGCTGCATACAGAAGGTGTTCATTGTAAGGTCGAATCCGTAAGGTTAATTTCTCAAAAACAAGTTATTAATCTAACACATATTGTGTTTCAAGTAGTTTCAGGATATTCACATCTGCACAAGTTCGGAAAGTCACTGTGCACTTATATATTTATTGACAGACATGTTTAAATACAGAATACAGGAGATAAATATGAATGACATTTATAAACAATGTTAAAAGTGACCCTTGTTGACATCAATAAAGGCTTGGATCCTTTTGGATCCTACAGGCTTATTTTGTTTCTAAACACCGCTATCAGTTGCTGGCTTGAAATAAACTGAATGAATGCTGTTATCGCCGCTTTCAAAACTGCACAGTGACTATTCAAACACCCTGTTTTTTATACTTGATGTAGCTGTCTACTTTTATTGCTCAAATATAAAACTGATATTAAAATGCTTTTGTTTCTTGAATTTAAGACGCTCTGTATTCGTCAGTGTAGAATTGTTTCACATTTTCGTGTTCTGTTTATTTTGTTTGTTTTTAAATACACTTATATATAATTTCTATACTATACTGTTGTTGTTTGTTGTTTTGAATTAAGCACAAAGCTACACAATGGACTATCTATGCTCTGCCCACCATGGGTATTAAAACCCGGTTTTTAGCGTTGCAAGTCCGCAGACATACCGCTGAGCCAATGGGGGCACTATATTATATAGCCTCTTGTTTTACAAACATGCATCTTTCTGTAATGAATTCACAACTATTCGTGTTTATTCAACATGAAATTTACATTTGTGTGTGATTGGTGTTACAGCTTACCTGTAAAGTACAGCTTTTTTATACATAGCATTCCTGTTTTCTTGTTTATTCGGCTCGGCATGGTTAGGTGGTTAAGGCACTCAATTGGTAATCCGAGGATCACAGGGTCGAATCCTCATCACACCAAAACATGCTCGCCCTTTCAGGTGTGAGGACATTATATTGTGACAGTAAATCCTACTATTTGTGGGTAAAAGAGTAGCCCAAGACTTGGCGGTGGGTTGTGATGGCTAACTGCTTTCCCTCTAATCTAACATGCGCCAAATGTTTGCTCAAGTTTATGGCTAATTGTTGTAACTAATCCACCTGCAGGCTATTAATGTATAGTATTTATTTTTCGTACCTAAATATGATGTTATGGCAATCAAGTTTTTTCTATGGTTTCTGGAAATGGCTGTCGCCTTATATTCGAGGTTGGTCTATCATCGGGCTAATAAGGTATTTTTCATTTTTATACTGCTGAAAAATACTTTATTTTCTTTTGCTAAATTAGGGTCAGTTAACGCAGGTAGTCCTCATGTAGCTTTACGCGAAATTCAAAATAAACAAAACCTTGTTTATATGTGATATGAATTATGTTGATCTTGTCTTTTCCTCGAATTTTTGCCTTTGTACTTATTTTTTCTGTCTTTCTGCATACTATTCTTACTTTCTTTGTCTCTCTAGATACTAAAGAACACATTATTCATCTACTTTTATTACACATTTATTTCGCTTTCTGAATGTTATCATTTCCACGTTTTGTCAAGGAGCCTGGCATGGCCTAGCGCGTTAAGGCGTGCGCTTCGTAAACTGAGGGTCGCGAGTTCGCGCCCAAGTCGCACGAAATATGCTCGCCCTCCCAGCCGTGGGGGCGTTATAATGTGAAGGTCAATCCCACTTTTCGTTGGTAAAAGAGTAGCCCAAGAGTTGGCGGTGGGTGGTGATGACATGCTGCTTTCCCTCTAGTCTTACACTGCTAAATTAGGAACGGATAGCATAGATAGCCCTCGAGTTACTTTTTGCGAAATTCCAAAACAAACAAAACTGTTTGTCAAGACAATTTTAGTATGAATTTTGTTTTGTTTCAATCACATAAAAACGCCTAACAATCATTCCAGAAGAAGTTGTCTTCAACTGATAATATCTAAATTATCCTGGGATAAAAATAAAGCAAAATGTTATTTGTTAACCTATTTTTAAGAACGATTTATTTTTGGAAGTATTTGTTTCTCGACTGTTCCATTACTAAAGGAAGGATTACTTTTCTTTAGTTTGTTTCATTTTGTGGGGAATGTATACGTAAGGAAGCTCATGCCGAGTTTGTTTTTTGTTTTGTTTTTGTACAATTTTGAAGGAAAAACAATTGTATCAAGTGTTTCTTCTTAGATGAAATTCTAGAAACTAACATAGCACAGTTACGTCGCGACGTCGAGAAACGACCCAGTCACATGCTGCATGTATTTTTAAGTTAAACTGACTTTGACGATTTCTAGGAGCTACGTATAATCCCTAAACAGTTCATAGAACAATCTCTTCAGTAAAAAACAACAACAAACAAACTTAATCTTATATTTCAGTAATTTTATATCAAGTTTAGCATGTGATTATTCGAGTCTTGTCAGTAAGAACAACCCACAGAGGCCTCTAGAAAATGTGAAGGAAACTATACTCCTCTAAGTTCAGAGGACGCTGTGACAGACAGTTAACACCTGGCGGAGTATAACAACTTACAGCCAACAACAGTTTTCCTTCAAAAAACCACTTATATGGAAGTACTTCACTCAAGCACCACTTCGCTCAGTCTGTCATCAGTGAGAGCTCCGCCTCTGATTATGTATTTTTCTAACAAACTACCAGTCCACAAGACGGTATCTTACTCATATTCTGTGTAAAATTGCATGCATTCACATAGCTGAGAATTTACGATAGATCATGAATATTATAATTAACGAGACTCTAACTGTAAAATTGACCTCAATAAAATAATATGTTTTCTCTTTTCTATAATTATTTATATAATTACTTCTTGCTAGTTAAAAAAACTAATTTTTTCTTTCTTTCTAAGTGTGTAAGCTCATTTATTAAAAATGTTTTGAAAACGGGTTTATTATGTGATGTTTATACAATTGTAATTATCTATGTGTAATTACATAAAAATGGCGCTACAATTTCTTTTTTAATAACTAAGTCAAATGTTAGTAGTGATCTTTTTTGTATTTTTTTTTCAAAAGATCCACTGCCACTCAAATAGTTATATTATCAACATTTTATGCATAAATAATATATGGACTTTAATATACACTAAACACTGTTACGTAAGTAACTTTTGACTATAATTGGATAGTTACTCTTGAAAGCTCACTACAATTGAGTTAAAGTGGTTAACTTGATTTATCTATGGATAGTTTTTCAAAATGGTGAACTTAGGTTGAAAATGAAATCCTTCAAATGTTTCCTCTGATCAACAAGCTTCACTAAATATTAGATAAATATTCGAACTCTGTTCGAGTAGGGTTAAAACCAGATAGCGGAACCATCTTTAGGTTTGTATTATAGTAATCAACCTAGCCAAATACTACAGTTTTCTAGTTTCTAGATAGTGAGCAAACTAACAAACCTGTCCCAACAAAGGGTAAATATTGAAGCCACCAGCAGCTTAGTTATAGTAACCAGCCTGACCCTACAAAGGGTAAACACCGGAACCAACCAAAAGCTGAGTTATTATAACCACCCTGATCCAGCAAAATTTAAGTACTGAAACCACCATGAAGATAAATTGTAGTAACTAACTTGACTCAACTCTCAGTGAATATTGAAACTTTTCAGATGTTTGCTAAACAGCTCATTCTTATATAGCTTAAGATGAGCACTGAAATACTTTAGATATTGGTTAAAGTCACAAGACTTCTGACCCAACTATGAGAGTATAATTCCAAATATTTTATTAACATACCTATCATCACTCAACAATTGATAAACAATCGAGTTTTCCATGTCATATCAATTATTTTAGTTCCTTATAACCAGTGGTGGATTTAAGGTTGTGTGTACCCAGGGACTAATAAATTTTGTGAGCCCTACATCCCATATAAATTTACAAAGAATAAAATTATCAATAGGTTCCTATTAAGAACATGGATCATATGGCTCAGATCCCTCTAGCCCTTACCTAAATACACCACTGTTTATGACAATAAAGAAACAAAAACTTAAAGTAGAAAGTAATTAAATTACTTTAGGTAATTTTATGAAAACAAATCACGCACACTATATAGTACTTTCTTATTATCAGACTCCAAAAGTGCGAGACAGGAAAATTCCGAAATAAAAAACGACCGTTTCATTTCCTTCGATTAAATTTCCCGATTCTACTTTTAGCTGTTTATCGAAAAATAATTAGTTACTTTTAACACAACAATAGCAAGTTTAGTGGCACTTTGATTTAATGTATTGTAAAACGGATTTTAAAGTTCATTGTTTGTTGTGAGTTTCGCGCAAAGCTACACGATGGCTATCTGCGCTGGCCGTCCCTAATTGAGCAGCGTAAGACTAGAGGGAAGGCAGTTGGTCATCACCACCCACCGCTAACTTTTGGGCTACTCTTTTACTAACGAATAGTTGGATTAACCGTCATATTATAACGCCCCCACAGCTTAAAGGGCGAGCATGTTTAGTGTGACGGAGATTCGAACCCGCGACACTCCGATTACGACTTGAATGCCTTAACCACATGGACTCTCAGGACAGTTAAAGTATAATCTATTATTTACATTAAAAATATATTGCAAATCTTCATAAATTAACAAACTTTGAAAAATCAGCACACTAAAGAAAGTAAAACTAGAATAAAGATTTACCCGAACAGTGTAATGTGTTGTTTGTAAAAGAAAATATTGGTGAAAGAAACATGTGAATGCAGTAAGAATGCCTTTTCAACAATGCTATTGCAACTGAGTTAGTTAGTCAATTTGTATCTAGTTAAGCATAGAGCTACACAGCAAGGTATCTGTGCTCTGTCAAAACCCGGTTTCTAGTAATGTAAGTTCCAGATATACCATTGTGCCACTGGACGATAACTGATTTACAATATGCGAGAAACCGAAAAATAAAAAGGACAAGACAAAAAGAGAAACATATGAAAGTAAGTATAAATTTGAGACAATAGAAGAATGTATATTAAATACCAACAGAGAAAGATTTTGAAAAAGAAAATGCTCAGTGTACTTTGCGAGTAGGTGTTTACAATGGTTGGTGGTAACTGAGCCTTCGGGTGTCCGTGACTTTACACGAAACGTGAACATTGTAGATGTAAGAGAGAGAGATGCGTGGTTTAACTTGCTTTGAAGCCCACATGCTCTGTGGGTGGGCTAGACAATGATGTGTTCTTTCCATCTTGATATAGAATCTGCTTCTTCCAAGCCTTTAGTAACGCCATCTGGATTCAATAGAGTCGTAACTTATAAATTGTTTTCCTGACATGAAACTAGGTAATAGCCTTCTTTTCTTCTCACGTCACGTGAGATCGGAACGTGAATAGACTACTAAAAACCAAACTTGTAACCAAAGTTTGAAACAGCTACGCATCTCAGTAGGAAGTTTGGATTTTATCAATAAATTGACATTCAATCAGGTCAAAGTTTTCTTTCTTCTGCTACTTTATTTTTGAATTATAAACTTGTGCACTGACAGAAATGTAACATCCAGATGTCACACATTTTATGTACATAATCGTACATGTAAGCAAAACAGTGTCGCCAAATTATCAGATTTATCAGCCTGTAACGCAAGTTGTTAATTAACTGGTATATAATGGAATCAGCAAATAATTCCACAATGAAAAAACATAATTATATAAAGAATCTTAAAAAATCGTATACATTCATAACAAAAGTAATTGCTTACTATTAACAATACGCTTTAAGACTTTCAGGCTCTTGGGGAATTCATTCATTTCAGTGATCATTCCCTTACAAAAACTGTTAATTTCCCACCTGAGACCACCCCAACTCCAGAACACACACGCACAACTTCTTCATTTCCTGCGTCATTGCAAATCAAGCCACGTGGAATTTATTTTCACAGATATGTGAAGCCCGTAGTTTTACTGCTATTACATTTTATGAATTTTCAAAACGTCAATACGGATCCTGTTTATTCAGTAACCACTAACAAGTCGTCTTCGTTCGATCGTTCATTATCTGTTGAAACTGTTTTTCACGTTATATAACTCTATTGTAACATACTGTTCTTTTAATATAATAAAGTTTCTCGTATAATACAGTGTTATGGAGTTCAATTTATGTTGATTAATAAAACCCAAAAAATGTTGAAACGAGAAAGATTTGTTTGTTTTGGAATTTCGCACAAAGCTACTCGAGGGCTATCTGTGCTAGCCGTCCCTAATTTAGCAGTGTAAGACTAGAGGGAAGGCAGCTAGTCATCACCACCCACCGCCAACTCTTGGGCTACTCTTTTACCAGCGAATAGTGGGCTTGACCGTCACATTATACACCCCCACGGCTGGGAGGGCGAGCATGTTTAGCGCGACACTCGGATTACGAGTCGCACGCCTAACGCGCTTGGCCATGCCAGGCCCGAAACGAGAAAGAAAGGAGTTGTTTCAAAAGCTCGAGATATCTGTTTTAATTGTTTATTTCTTTTGAATTTCGCGCAAAGCTACTCAGGGCTATCTGTACTAGCCGTCCCTAATTTAGTAGTGTAAGACTAGAGGGAAGGCAGCTAGTTATCACCACCCACCGCTAACTCTTGGGCTACTCTTTTTACCAACAAATAGTGGGATTGACCATCACATTATAACCCCCTACGAGGATGTTTGGTATGACGGTGATTCGAACCCGCCACCCTCGGAGTACGAGTTGAGTGCTTTAACCACCTGGCCATGCCGGGCCCTTTCCCAATGCATCTTTTCTTTCCCTAGAAGATAAATGCTGTGTAATGGCTATGACCAAATTTGTTTAGAGCCACTATTAACTATTTTACATTCAACACACACAATAGAAGTCCCGTTTTAATTGGTGTTCCATATTTGTTGGGTTGACAAGAATGGTTGCTCCTTCCTCTCGAGCTCGGAAGGAGGCCTAAAATAGTACTTACCATGAGACATTTCTACTCAATCCGAATTCATGTTTATACGCAAATAATACATTAACGTAGAACTTTCAACCGAACTGGGAGATCAGTTTTCTTTGCCTCGGGGCCTGGCATGGCCAAGCGCGTAAGGCGTGCGACTCGTAATCCGAGGGTCGCGGGTTCGCGCCCGCGTCGCGCTAAACATGCTCGCCCTCCCAGCCGTGGGGGTGTATAATGTGACGGTCAATCCCACTATTCGTTGGTAAAAGAGTAGCCAAGAGTTGGCGGTGGGTAGCGATGACTAGCTGCCTTCTCTCTAGTCTTACGCTGCTAAATTAGGGACGGCTAGCACAGATAGCCCTTGAGTAGCTTTGTGCTAAATTCCCAAACAAAGCAAAGCAAATTCTTTGCCTCCTTCCAAACCTTTTCTGAAATGATTATCCTAATTTCAATATTTTTTACTCGTTGTCGAGTGATCCTGCTCTGACAACAAAATAAAAAATAAACCCTAAACTAAACTAATACGTGGCTTCACTGCTAACAGCAGTAGATATTAAAGAAATCAGGTTTTTAATGTGGTATGCGTAAAAAATATATATATATATTCAAAAGCGCATGTTATATAATCAAACCCCGATTAAATCTTTTTATAGTTAACTGCGTGTGTGCTAGTTATGTATAATCAAGTTAAGTCATAATTTAATTAATTACCTTTTTCTTTATTTGAGAATGATCTGGGTGCTATGTAGACCTCTTCCTTTCTTACAACAATAACACTGAAACAACCGTATATATTGCTATTGGTCAGTTAACATTCGGTGCGATACATCATCAGTTTGTAAAGTAACATTCGAAATTCAGTCATTGAAGAAAGTTACTTCACATAAAACTTTATTGTTGCTATTTGTTTTGTTAGAACACGTAAGTTTTACTTTAGTGAATTATATTTCTGCTTTTTAAACGTCAAAATTATTATAATGGGAAAAAATGATCCCTCTAAAAACAAACACCTTTATATAAAGTACATACGAATCTGAGACGTAGTTTTTATGAGTCGCTTTTGAATGTGATCACTTAGTCTGAACAATATTAACTTTTATAACATATAAAGTTTTGGAAATATAAAATAATTGTTAACTCCTAATGGTGAAAACGGTGAATATTTTCAACTGATTTACATAACATAAGGACAACAAGGGGTGCATGTGGGTGTTTTCTTTTAGCCAAGCCACATCGGGCTATCTCTTGAGCTCATCGAGGCGAATTGAACCCCCTATTTTAGCGTTGTAAATCCGTAGACTTACCGCTGTATTAGTGGGGTCAGACAACATGGGACCTATTGTTCCATTTAAGCCGTCCCATCTACTAACATAAACTTTAAAATAAAACGCTCAAAGCCAGTATTATAATTCACATACTTAACAACCCTTCCCTTAAACTATCTTACATTAATTGCTTCCGTCACATTTTACGGTAACCACGTTGGCCATCAAACAAATCTTTAAATTTTGTTATTTGACCTTCAAAAGCAATTTATGTCAGATTTTCAAAACCTTCTTCCGACACTGATATAAGGCTGTTATACAACAACGTTAGAGATATATTTTTATAAACAATAACTATTGAATCAAGACACATTTTTCAACATTTACAGTAACTGTTTGTAATCCAAAGATTTGTATTTTCTACTAGAACAGGAGGTAAAAATGCTATAGATTTAAATATTCAACCCTGTCCAATAGTTCATAGATTAATTTACTTTAATCCTGCCCAAAATAATTTCTAGTTGAGGGTAGAGATCCTGATGAGTAATAAAATCTAAGCAGGTATACGTGCGTCCCACGCTTCGTATTGCTTGCTCACTCCAACATAGCTAACATAAAGGAGAAAAAGGCCTCATACATTAACTTACACTAATTTTGCCTAAAATAATTTCATGTTTCGTGGCTATTGAGCATTTCCTTTTGTTATCATGATTTTGGTTTCATCAAAGACCCAAAATGGAACATAAACTCCTGCTTTCCCCCACCTTTCATAATTTCTATCTTTCCTTTTCAGCATTACGTTTTCCCTTCTGAGATAGTTATGTCCTGATAAACCTGTATTGCAAAGTCCGCTTCATAGATTGAGAGCTGTTTTTGTTTAGATTTGTAAGTATTGTTCTAAGCTATATTTTTAATGTTCTAATTGTCTGCTGGCTAGAAGAAGCTAAGAGTCGTCATAATGGCATTAAGGTATAAAGTTTAATAGGATAGACCTATAACACCTAGAATGTTCTGTAGCACTGACTTCAAATTTTATATTAATTCGAAAGTAGATTTCAGGTACCAGAGTTCCTTCAAGATAATAATACTGTTTCATCCTGGCTCGTCATCGCTAGGTGGGTTAAAGCGTTCGACTCGTAATCTGAGAGTGGTGGGTTCGAATCCCCATCGCACGAAACGTGCTCGTCCTTTCAGCCGTGGGAGATTATAATGGCACGGTCAATCCCACTATTCGTTGGTAAAAGAGTAGCAAAATTAGGGACGGTTAACGCAGATAACCCTCGTGTAGCTTTGCGCAAAATAAAAAATAAAATCGTTTCATCTGTGAAATGATACAATAAAGCTCAGTTTTTAAGCTAGTGTAGCGCAATTAGCGTCATTTATGAACATGACCAATCAGTTTCACAGCTGTTAAAACGTTAGGGAAGAAATATATCATGTCTTTGTTTTTTCTTTGGAAGCCGATAATAAATTCCTTTACCCTTGGCAATTCAGTTTGAATGAAAAAGTACCCGTTAACTTGAATAAAACTTGATACTTCATACACTATGAGAGCAAATCCTGACAAATGGTGAATAAACATACCTTAAGAATGATGTCATTATGGATTTGTGAAACGTATGTCCAGCACATGATACAAACTGTTCTATAAATCATATGTAATCAAATTATGACCCTTGAAAAAAACGGAAACAACGTTAGCCATTATTATCAGATGTAACCTTCATCGTCTTGCTTTGGAAACAAAAACAAAAAACTTATGAATTCGCCCTAAAGGAATGTAAAAATAAAAATCTATCAATAATGTAAACAACCTGAAAATGGTGAAGCAGAAATTAACATTAGCATATCTAGAAAACATCAAGTGGAGTACATATCTGGCTGGTGGTGATTCAGCCTTCGAGCAGATATTTTATCACAGTCATTCATCTCTCTCCACTTTGTTCATTTACAGCTAGTTTCCCAGCGGTTTAACTGTAGGTCTGCAGGCTTACAACTCGACAAATCGAGATTCGATACCGGTGACAGATAGTCTATTGTGTAGCCTTATGTTTAAGAACAACCAACTAACGTTATAACTATTCTAATAAAATCAAAACTAAGCTCCGAATCACTACATCAATGAACTATTGTACGTGAGATGGCCTTGTAAGTACATTATTAAAGTATTAGCAAACAGGCAATCCATTATCGTGGATGGAATGTGTTTGAGTAATGCTGGCTACCTTCAATCTGCACAGTAACTCACGTTTAAGGTTTGTTTGTTTGTTTTTTGAATTTCGCGTAAAGCTACACGAGAGCTATCTGTCCTTAATTTAGCAGTGTAAGACTAGAGAAAAGGCAGCTAGTCATCACCACCCACCGCCAACTCTTGGACTACTCTTTTAACAATGAATAGTGAGATTGACCATCACATTATAATGCCCCACGACTGAAAGGACGAGCATGTTTGGTGAGACGGGGATTCGAACCTGGCCATGCAGGGCCCTAATTTAAGGACGACGGAAGATGGAATTGTTAATTTTAAAATTACACAAAACATTAAACACAATGAAAATTAAAATATTAAAGATTAATTCAGTTGTTGATTAACACGGCTAGAGTGGGTACAAAACTGATGTATAGCAGTAACAAATTAAAGTAAAAATAAAATCTTGGGACCAATGATGAGTCGGGTTAATATTCTAAAATCAAACGCGTGTGAATTTTAACGCTTCTATTACCGAGACGACTTGGCAAAGCCTAATGGTTAGGGCATTCGACTCGAAATCTGTGAGTCGTGGGTTTAAATCCAATCTCTGAATACGCTCTTACTTTCAACCGTGGAGGTGTTTTAACGTGACTGTCATCTCATTATTCGTTGGTAAAGAGTTGCCCATATACTGTCGGGAAGTGGTGATGACTAGCTCGTTTCCCTTAAGCCTCTTAATAGTAGCGGCTAGCGTAGATAGCTCTCGTGTAGCTTTTCGTGAAGTTCAACAAACGAGTAACAATATATGAATAGGCATACAGTAAATACGCACTATGTAGTGCCTCCAGTTATTGTGTGAAGTAACACGCCTACGGAAAGTAGCATGACGATTAATTTTTATTTCCATGTATTTGGAGTCTTCAACCTGAAAGGTTCTTTATATGGTAGATATGTTAAGTGGTCAGGCTAAAGACCCTTATTTTCATGCACGACCGTCAAAGTTTTAGAGCTGTTGACCAGTGGAGGTATGATCGCTTACACAAATACTTCTAATAGAATATTGGAACTGGCTTTCAATTTCACAACGCACACAACTAAAAGTGCGTAGCATGTCAAACTGAGGTTGGAATCTAGAACATATCGATTCACATCCAGACATGACAAATACTATGAATTTTTATGAGGCACTAGATGAAAATATATTCCCAGGTAATTAAAACATGTGACCATAATGCTAAAAGTGTGGTACATGATTTACCCACGTTTGTGATCAAAAGGTTAAACACGTCACGACGGCTTCATATTTCCTTTTCCCTTTCTCTCTCTCTCTCTTTTCTTTATTTTAGTTTACAGCAATGTCTGGTGAAGAAGTCGAGAAAAAACTTTAATTTATATTTGCATTCGTTTAGAGACGGGATTTCCACGAATTCCTGTACAACGTGACTCTTCCTAATATAAGAAAATTTTAGGGAAGGAAGAGATCAGAGGTCAAGATCACAACAGGTATTTTGCACTGTAAAGGTATTTGAAAATTCACCGTCTTAGAATTATACACAGTCAGAGAAATTTCTTGAGCATCTTATCCAATGGATTTTGTTATTTCAAGTTAGTGAATAATAAGGCGAACAGATAATCCTGAGACCTTAAAAAATATCATGTTAGAGTTTTTCACACTTACGAACTTTCCTAAAGTTTTGGTTTATGTTGATGTGATTTAAATTATGCTTTCCTTTTTTTAAGCATTGATCTAAAGTTCAATTGATCTAAAGAAATTTCTTGTTTCTCACGTTGGTTATAAGACAGTAGCTTTGAATCTATGAAGGGAAACTAGGCTTAACGGTATGTGTGAGTTGTTGTGCTACCCAACTTTAGATAACGTGTTTAGTTTCGAAATTTACAAAATAAAAGATGTGAAAACGTAACATTTAGGCTTAACTGAAGAAAATTACATAAATATGTATGTGAAAATTGAACTACGTAAATGTTCTCATCTAACATACTAGTTTTACTCTCTCTCCTGAAAACTAAACTAGACAAACACTTTGACCTAATGCATAAAACTCCCTTAAGAAAACTGAATTACCTGAATTCTAGAATAACGTATAAAGTTAACTGGATTAGATAAACACTCCAACCTGATGTATAAAGTTCCTTTTGAAAATTGAATTGAATAAGTCTCTAATTTAAAGTAAAAAGGTCCCTAATGAAAAGTGGACGAGATAAACATTCTAATCTAACGTATGTAAAGCTTCATTATCCACCATCCTATTTCATTGATTATACTGAACATTATTAGAGTCGACCTTCTCGAAACAACGTATTTATCTTTTTTAGGCGTCTTCCTAATTAATTTGACATAGTGCGTTATATTTTGGTTTGGTTTGTTTTAAATTTGGCGCAAAGCCACACGAAGGAGTTATATTTAACATGTATAGATATTGCTCATGTTATCAAGCTCCGTATCGCAGAAAAAATGTTCTAAATTTATGCTGTGTTAAAATGTATTGCTTCTTTAACTGTTGTCTAGCAATTTTAATAATGATAGACAGGCAATTTCAATTAGCGAATTACGAGGATATATCTCGATTGCAAAGAAGATGGATTTACTAGAGCCATTAATAGCTTTCGGACCACGGGAAGAATTTATGTCTGAGCTTCCCTCTGTCATTGAATTTCCATCCCTTACCTAACAACAACAAAAACAATCCAATATACAAGGTATTATGTTCACCTTTTTCTATACTCACCAGCCAGTTATTACATGAGGACATCATGGACATTTTATGCTGAACTGAAATGGCATTTTTAGTGATAAAACAATAGGTGAAATAATAAGGTTGTGCAATTTTATGCCACCTAGCAGTGTATTTATAATTATGTAGACTACTGGAGGTTCAATTGTTTTAAGATTCTGCAACAATAATGACAATCGAGACTGGGTTTGAGTTTTATTTGAAAATTGAGATCGCTAGAACTCTCATCACATCCGGGTATTTATGTTGTTTCTTAGATGGTGGTAGACCAGCAGTAAGTGTACGAACTTTCAACGCTAAAATCCGGTGTTCGATTCCTTGCGATGAGCACAGCAACTTGTCCAATGTGACTTTGCTATAAAACAAATAAACAAGCTTCTGTAATATAAAAGCAGACAATGACCTCTAGAACGAAGATACAATTAATTTCCAGATGACATCAAGAAACAGACTAAAACTAAAATCTATCTGGTATTGCGAACCTCAAAACATTAAAATCCCTCAGATCGTTTTCGTTTTATTTTTGTATTAAAACAAAACCGCAACATAAACACAGAAAAACAAAAACACCAGTAAGTAATGGGAAGAGTACTACATTCAGCTGTACTTACAAGAATAAACAAAATATAACAAGCAAAGAATTTCACTTTGAAGTAATACGTTGATGAAATTGATTTGTGAAAATCTAATCAAAATTTTCTGATCAAAATCTGCAGTTTAAAAAAAATGTTTTGAGCGTTTTTCTAAACACATAAGCTGACTCACTTTTGAAACACTCAACAATTTCAGTGTATGCTCGATAATTATACATTCTTACAAAGACTTTACTAATTGTAGCAAGTGTCTTATGGCCCAAATTGAAAGTAGTGCTACAATGGTACCACAAAGATAATGGTTTATGTGGTTTGTTTTAAATTTCGCGTAAAGCTGCACGAGGACTATATACGGTAACCGTCTCTAATTTGGTACCGTAAGACTAGACAGAGGGCAGCTAGTCATTACCAATCACCACCAACTCTTAAGCTACTTTTTACCAACGAATAGTGAGAATAACCGTCACATTATAGCACATCCACGGCTGAAAAGACGAGCATGTTTGATGGGACGGAGATTCGAACCCGCACGTAAGTGTAGGAACTTATAGTATAGTGTCTACAATATATATTAAATAGTGTATTCTGTACAATACACTACCATACATATAGTGTACTATAAAGTACAATGAATATAATACACAGCGTATTTCAGCCCAGTATATAAACAACATTGTGTTTAATACTGATAATTTAAGATACAAATCAGCAGTATTTTTAATACGTTTGTGATATCATTATGAAGTTAGTATTTTCTGTTTTATTTACATTTTATTTTATATTCCAGGATTTTTAGTTGTTGCTCGGTTTTAATAGTTAAAAACAGGGCAAAAAGACACATGCACCAGATTTTGAAAACGAAAAAATCTATCCTTAATTTTTATTACACTGATATGATTTTACGTTTTTAAAACTAAACAAAAAAGTCACAATAGTGAAAGACCTGTAAGATTTTCATTAACTTAACCTTACCCACATATTCTATATGTACAAGACAAGCAGTGCTGAAAACAACTGAAACTTTTATCTACTTATGGTAAGGTTGTGGGAATCATATGTTATCAGAATTAATGAGCTAATAGGTTTACCTGTGTATAATATTCATTAGTAACTATTTATTTATACAATTAGTTAACAATTACTAATTAGTTTTACACTTGTCTATTTCATGTAGGTAGTATCATGAGTTCAGTCTTGGATCGAGTGGAAAGTCTATTAAACGTTTTTAAAGATGGCAAGAAATTAATCTACTAAATATATCAACTGAATGGACGTGAATAGTTGTCTTTCTTTATTGTGAAAATATCTGCGTTTTGCTTTAAAAATTGTGTGACATACTGTGTTTCACCTATTAGAAAACAAGCAATCGTGCATATAAACTTCGCGAACAGGTTGTGCGCTGGTATGTGGGCACGTTTGTTTACGTCCTTAGGTACCAGTTCTATATGAATACTAGTTAAGACTCGTCTCTTTTCTTGAATATAAACTGCTTCTCACATATTGGCATGAAAAAAAAACTACGACACTCTACGTTCCTTCGAATTAATCGTCCCTAATGGGAGACCACCAGCTCAGACTAAGTCTTTAAATTCTTCCAACTTTGAAGAACCTCATTTTACGTCACAAGATTCTGAATTTTACTGAGGTAATTATAGGCTCGGGTTACTTATATATTCCTCCCTAATATAAAGAAATAACAATGTAGAATTTTTTTAGTCAATGTCTTCATCTATAATTTTTCTTCTTCCCCAAACACGCCCCCTTCCCAGGTGGCGTCTTAATGATTAAGTTTGTAATTACTAGAATTTGGAGCATTGTTCAGACCTAGATTTAGTTAAGACATCAAGCTAAATACAGACCAGTAAAAAATTACTTCCGGTTCATAATCGATTACTCTGTTGTCTGGTAAAACTTCTTCATTACAGCTTTAGGCTTTTCTTTCGTTTTTATTTCTGTGTTGTCATGTATGATTTATGTTTTAGTAACATAATAATTAAGTTCTTCAGCTTTTATTGTTCTTGTTGTTGTTGTTATTTTGACTTTTTTAATGGAAGGAATTCGAACTAACATTATTTCACTTAGAGGTAGTATTGTTTCAGAAACGATTAGGCTTTGTTTTATTAATTACATAACTAATACAAAATAACCTTTTATGTGTAATAATATGATAAATTTATTCATTTTATTTCATAGCCTTGCATGTGAACCTAATACATAATTACATTAAGAATTTGTTTGTTTGTTTGTTTTTGAATTTCGCACAAAGCTACTCGAAGGCTATCTGTGCTAGCTTATATAGCAGTGTAAGACTAGAGAGAAGGCAGCTAGTCATCACCGCCAACTCTTGGACTACTTTTTTACCAACGAATAGTGGGATTGACCCTCACAATATAACGCCCCCACGGCTGAAAGGGCGAGCATGTTTGGCGCGATTGGGATGCGAACCTGCGACCCTCAGATTACGAGTCGCACGCCTTAACAGACTTGGCCATGCCGGGCCAACATTAAGAAAAGCGTCGTAAAAAAATTAAGCAACCCGGCAAGGTAGTTAAGACGATCGACTCGCAATGTGAGAATCACAGGTTCGAATCTCCGTCACACCAAACATACTCGCCCTTTCAGCCGTGGGAATGTTATCATGTGACGTTCAATCCAACTGTTCGCTGCTAAATGTGTAATCTAAGAGTTAATGGTGATGACTAGCTGCCTTCCCTCTAGTCTTACACTAGTCGTGTAGCTTTGCACGAAATTCAAAACAAAGTAAATAACGGCAACGTCTTTTTACCACCTTGTTTAGACTTGTTAATTCTAAATGTTGTTTTATCCGTGTCTTATTTTCTGTAAGTTTCTCTTTTATTACTGAGTAACACTTGCTGCATGTTCTATATATAAATTATTTTATTCCACAGAATGTTTTTTGAATTTCGCGCAAAGCTACGCGAAGGCTATCTGCGCTAGCCGTCCCTAATTTAGCAGTGTAAGACTAGAAGGAAGGCAGTCAGTCATCACCACCCATCTCCAACTCTTGGGTTATTCTTTTACCAACGAATAGTGGATTGACCGTCACATTATAATGCCCTCAATGCTGAAAGGGCGAGCGTGTTTGGCGCGACGTGGATTTGAACCCGCAACCCTCAGATTACGAGTCGAACGCCTTAACTCACCAGGCCATGCCGGGCCATTCCACAGAATTATTATTGTCATTGAATTAGTCAATAATAATTAATCTATTAATAATATAACCTTTTTTGTGTGTTTTTCTAATCGAGAAGTGTAAATGTTTTTTATTGCATTCTCAGTTTAAGGCGAAGAGTTAATTAGAAAGTGTTTTCTATTTGGGATATTTTGTTCCTTTAAAACAAACCCATATTAGACTATCTGCTGGGTCCACCGCATGAAATCGAACCCCGATTTTTGGCGATATAAATCCATAAACTTATCACTGTCCCACTAAGTGGAAGGATATTGTAATGGTATTAAAATGTTTCAAGAACGTGCCTTGAACAAGTTTCATAAAATTCTTGAAATCGAAAAATAATTTCACACACATACATATATATATATATATATTTATGTGAGATAACTCAGTAGAATTAAGGCAACACAATAAGGTAGACACTGAATAAGGTAGATCGACACTAAACCAAACCTACTTGAAATAGTAGTTGTCTTATTTTGCATTAATGAATCCATATGACGTTGCGATGATTCTGTCTTCCTGCCTTTGTTAAACTGGTTATGACTGTTAAAACGGTTCTATGTTTTTGTCGTACACAGCTTTTGATTCAATAACGTTTTATGATGCAAAATCTTCATGTTTTTTATTTGTGTATTGATGCATATCCGTGATGATAAGAAAAACCCACTTGTAGAGAATGTTTTCTGTAACCTCCTCTTATTGTTCTACCAGAAGAGGGTTATAGAGATTATCGTAGCTGAAAGTTGGTTGATCTAGGCTATTCACTGTAGCTTGATAGAAATACCTACCAATACGCTTAAGTTCTAAAAGTAACTGTCATGACATCTTATCTCAGTGAATCCCAGTATGTTTCTCCAAACGTGTTAATGTGAAAACCAATAAATATCAAAGGTCACAGTGACAGGTAACGCCTTTCTATATAAGGTCACAGTAACAAATAACGCTGTTCTATATAAGGTCACCAACTACGTAACATAGAATGATTTTAACCTCTTCAGTCTATATAACAACTGGGTAAAGCTTTTTATAGATCTTAATACAATGCAAGATAATTTCACATAAGATAGCATTGGTTTGTTTGTCGTTAAGCACAAAGCTACTCAGTGGGTTATCTATGCTGTGCTCTTCACGGGGGTCAAAACTTGATTTTTAGTATTATATATGTACACACTGCTAAGCCACTAGAGGGCAAGTAAAATCGATAAAATTAAAAACCACCACTCAGATCACAATATTTTCATTTAGTATGGAGATGATAAGAAAAAGTAAATATATTTTATTGTTTTTTATAAAGGAAAACATTGAAAAATTGAATATTAAAAATAGTTGAAGATATTTTTGTTTTTATCATCATTCTTTGTACCAACTCAATCACCCTGAATCCCCTAAACATCAATATGCTATACATATAAAGGCACATTTTTTAAAAAAACTAAAAATATCTTTTTCATTAATTTCAGTTTTTAATAATGCTGAATATAAAACAATCTCAGCGCTATGTTTACGGTGTGATATACGTTTGCACGATTTTGTCGTAATTCAGACTCATACGTAAAAGCTTTAAAAGGGGTTCTAATCTGTGAAAACAAAAGTTAGCATGTGTTATAAGAAACACAATCAGCATGCAAAGCATGATAATACCAGGGGTGTGGGGGCATTATCCTTAGAAAATTTGTGAAAAATAGGTATGATATGGTAAAATCTCGAATGCATGAAGCGTAGCTTAAACAATTGCATTGCTGTTTACATAAAAACATCCAATAAAAAGTCAACAAATAATCATTCTTTTATGTGGATACTTAGACTTAAATTAACATAAGTTTGTACGTTTTATTATATTAAAATACTATATTATTTAAATGGACAGTAGTCATTAAATGCTATGACGAGAACCTACTTTTAAGGATAAAAAAGTTTTCTTCATTGCCCATTCAAGCCGTCTAGAAACTTTTATTTAGTGTAGTGATTAATTGTTAAATTATGTTACCAATTTAAACAACTCTTTACAATAATAATATACGAACTATTTGAATAACTGTTTACCATACACGAACATGTATGCACTACTCAAATAATATGCTATCATGCTCCATTGTTCTGGGGTACTTCTTAATAAATAAATTATAGTATCAGTGTTGATAGCAGTATTATAATAATACAACTGGATAGACTTGTAGCAAACCACTAGGTAACATAACTGAATTTATCTCAGACTATATTGTAATAACAGAACAAAGAAAAATAATTTGTCTTGTCAGATGTGTTCTAAAGTAATTAAACCATTCGGTGTGGATTTGATAAAAAAAACTATACAAATTATTTAAAGCCTTGGATACAAGTTTAAGAAACAACAGTGTAACGAACACTTAGAGTCATGTGAAAAAGTTTGGACACCCTGTGAAAGTCTGTGTATTTTTGTAACATTTTTGGATATACAGATATGTAATCTCGATTTCAAAAGTACTGAGAGATTATAGGAATATAATTAAACAATTAAAACTGAAGAAAGGACTTTCCAAGATCTTCTGTAAGTGTAATTCTACAAAAATGCATATTTTAACTGAGGAAAAAGTTAGGACACTCTAGCCCCTAATAGCTAGTGTTAACCCCTTTGGCTGAATTAACTGCAGTAAAACGCTTCTTGTGGCCATCTACCAGTCTCTGGCATTGGTTTGAAGAAAGTTTGCCCCACTCCTCAATGCAGGACTCTTTCAGCTGTGAGATGTTTGAGAGGGTTTCTTGCATGTACAGACCATTTCAAATCACCCCACAGCATCTCAGTGGGATTAAGATCTGGGCTTTGACTCAGCCATTCCAGGACTCTCCATTTCTTAGTTTCCAACCAGTTCTTGGTGGATTTACTGGCATGTTTAGGGTCATTGTCGTGTTGCAGGGTCCAGTTTCGCTTCAGCTTTAATTTTCGTACAGATAGTCTCTCATGATCCTCAAGCACCTCTGATACACAGTAGAATTCAATGTGGATTCTATGATTGTGAGCTGTTCAGGTCCTGTTGCAGCAAAGCAGCCCCAAACCATGACACTTCCACCTCCATGCTTCACAGTTCGTATGAGGTTCTTTTCCTGGAATGCTGTGTTTGGTTTACACCAAACATGTCGTCTATTCTGGTGTCCAAATAATTCAATTTTGGACTCATCTGTCCAAAGAACGTTATTCCAGAAGTCCTGGTCTTTGTCTACATTCTCTCTGGCAAACTTCAGTCTGTGATGTCGAGAAACCCACTTGTTGAGAAATTTATATGCAAAAACGGCTCGTTTGGGTTGAGAAAATATTTTACATAGAAGAGCGAACAACGTTTCGACCTTCTTCGGTCATCGTCAGGTTCACAAAGAAAGAGGTAATTGACCGGAAGCTGACCACACGTTTGAAAGGGGGTTGTGTAACTGAGTCTCGGAATGTAGAGGCCGATGCTAGATGTTTGAATATATAATTTATATATATTCAGTTACCGTCAATTACCTCTTTCTTTGTGAGCCTGACGATGACCGAAGAAGGTCGAAACGTTGTTCGCTCTTCTATGTAAAATATTTTCTCAACCCAAACGAGCCGTTTTTGCCTATAAACTTCAGTCTGGCCTTGATGTTTCTTTTAGAGAGCAAAGGTTTCCTCCTTGCACACCTACCATGCAAGATAAACTTGTACAGTCTCTTTCTGATTGTAGAGGCATGCACTTTCACATCCACAGTAGCCATAGCCTGCTGTAGGTCCCGTGATGACATGTAAGGGTGTTTGAAGACCTCTTTTAGCATTTTGCGGTCTGCTCTCGGGTTGAACTTGCTTGGACGACCAGACCTGGGCATGTTAGCAGTTGTTTTGAAAGTTCTCCACTTATTAACTATTTTCCGGATAGTAGAATAGCTGATTTCAAAATCTTTTGAAATATTTTTAAATCCCTTTCCAGACTCATAAGCTGCTACAATTTTCAATCTGAAGGCCTAAGACATGTCTTTTACTCTCACCATGGTACTCAATTTCACTTTAACAGTCAAGAGCACACCAAACTAAATGTCCAAGGTTTGAATAGAGCACGCCTCATTCAAAATGCTGAGTAACGATCTTCTAATCATGTACATCTGGTGTAATACACCTGTGTGTGTGTTGAGCCATTTTAAGTGGGAATAAATATGGGGGTGTTCTAACTTTTCCTCAGCTAGAATATGTATTTTTGTAGAATTACATTTACAGAAGATCTTGAAAAGTCTTTTCTTCAGTTTTAATTATTTAGTTATATTCCTATAATCTCTCAGTATTGTTAAAATTGAGATTAAATAGCTATATATCCAAAAATGTTACAAAAATACAGGGTTTCACAGGGTGTCCTAACTTTTTCACATGACTGTATCAATATACGTTTAACTTGTTTCAATACATTATTTATAAACACATGGACTATGTGTTGCCGTTTGTTTATTATTGAAATTTATCGTCAGTAAGTCACAAATATCTACACTAAAGAATTGGACCTACAAAACATGATAGTAGCAATAAGCCTTCAGTCTTCCAATTACAAAGTGTCAACAGAAGCCATTGCTTGCAACTGTTTTAGATACCAAAAAATGCTAATACTTCATTAAAAGAATATATACTATGTAGAAAACATTAATTAGCATAAGTGGTTGTACTATAGCTATATAAGCTTAATTTCTTTACATTACAGGGGATTCGAGTGACCCCATCTGTGTACATAAGTGTTATTGTAAATTTTTCAGAATAAGATTACTACGGTCTTGGCTAAGACTAACGGTCAATATAATGAAAAGTAACATTGTCACTGTAGAATAACAATGCTCATTTCAACATTCTCAACAAAATGTTCCAATGGCTTTGAATTAGCCCTTAAATATAGTAGTTTGAAACTTGTATTGCAACCAGTTTTGAAAACATTTTGGAAATATTACTATTGGTGACAAGTACTAGAAAATTATATTTCTGATAATAGATATACAAATACTTTTTTCGCCTTCATACGTAAATTCTCGTATTTAATATTGTAGATGTCTTCTGCTTCTCATATCGCCCCCCTCAGTAGCACAGCAGAATGTATGCTGACTTCTAACATCAGAAACCGGGTTTTGATATCCTTGGTGAGCAGAGCACAGATTGTGTATTGTGTAGCTTTGTGATTAATTTCAAACAACCGTTTCTTACAAAACACGTTAAATTATTTCACGTCATTATATTTCACTAACTTGCTTCATTATAGACCTCATATGTCACATGAAAATTATTTCAGACTTCATTTTTTTTACACTTCTCCCAGTTTGTCCATTACAGACTTCGAATAAGAGAAATATAAAAAATTTTATAGCATTAAAACTGAGTGAGGTGAAAAATAATTTATAGTCGGGAGGGATATTTTTATATGACGTATATGTACACGTCAGTTGATTTTCAATGGTCTGTCGCTATTCAGCGCTCAACACTTAATCTTGCGATTCGGTATCCTTTAGATGAGGGGTGCCCAAGCTTTTTAGCTTGAGGCACCCTTCCCAAGACCTCAGACACTCTGAGGACCCCCTACCTAATGATTTACTACACAATTTAAATAATAGCCACTCTTAGACACTGACACTTTATTTTTACTGTAATTCGTTCTTGTTTATATATATATATATAAAGCAAAACTACGTTAGAGAGTCATATTTATTGCGATAATCAAAAATTATCCTGAAATTATTACTCCCTCCGATGGCAAGGAATTCTTAAAACGAATATGTCGTTATATGTTTCTGCCCGCCTCTAAGATCATCTCACGGACCGTAGTTTGGGAAAAAATGGTTTACGTGACAAGTCTACAGGTATACTTGTAATATCACAGATGTATACTGAGAGAATTTAGATGACTTGAGTTTCATTAGCGTTGTGAAGTAGGTGTGGAATGTTGCTGGTCTGTTGACATATAGTGTTAAGGTATATTAAAATTCATCTGTCACATGACTTATATCTTTCAATATTGTTTCATGATGAATTCAGGAGAGTAAACATGAATAAACATGCAACGGTTTTGGACAAATATCGTTGTGTTAAGCAGCTCCTGTATCGCCGCATATTAGGCCACGTTCTAATTTCAAAAACATCATTTCACTTACCTTGATTTGACCATGATGCTATATCTGTAAACAAATGGCACCCGATGTGCCTTAATACCCTATGTTGGCAGATTTTAGACATTTCACACCTTCTTCACAACAATAGGAAATCTCGGGACTTTTGACTCGATATATATACGTATATATAATCAGTGTTGTCGAGAAAACCCACTTGTAGATAAAAACCCCTCTACCTAAAAAAATTTAAAAATTATCAACTCAAACGAGCCGTTTTTACATATATACATTGTTAACTATATTTAATGTCTCAAGACAATAAATGTAGCTTATCTTGGAAATAAAACCAAGAAATTTATTTTTCATGATTGAAATTTGAATGAATATTTTAATTTTTTACAGTCGAATTACAAGGATGTTTTCAAAGAATTACAGAATTGAAAGTAAATAACTTTTTATTGCACAACTATAATTACAGACCGTAATAATATGGTTTCAAAATTCATTTTTTATATTGCGACTACTATTGAAATTCGAGCTTGTCGACGAGGGAGCAGACTCTTGACATATTCCGTGAGCGGAAAAAAAAAAGTAAGAATAATTCATTTAGAGAGGCTACTCATAAAGTGAATAATGTATAGAGATATACGGGCATATTACTTAGTAATGATGCTTTTACTCGTTTCCTAAGTCCAAGTTATATTTTATAGTGCCCTGTGGGGGCTCGTAAATCCACATCAGTGTTATATTCTCCCAACAGGATCCTTTTGTTAACTAGATATATATTCTCTCCGATCACTTCTAGGAGAGTTTGAAAAAAATGTTAATAAATTACAATTCCATTTATCAAAGATTTTTATCCTTCAATGACATAGCAACATATTATGAAGTATGGTTTCAGAAGAAAAGAACGTTGATATGTAATTTATGGCCTTGTGAAATGTCTGCTGTATATATATATATATATATACAAAATTAAAATTCAGCTATGATTGGTTACTACGTTAACATGAAAGTAAGGTCAACACGCCACATCGATTATACGAGTATGTTTTGTTTGTTGGTTTCCTTGTTTGTGTTTTGTAGTTTTTGTTTTATTTGTACACACTGAAAAATAAAATTATAAATGACAAATTATAAGTAATTTTTCTCTGTATGTTCCAAAGTATTCACTGTTCATATAATACAGTGTAACTTATACATTATACACAATATTATAAAGACAATGAGAAATTAAAATAATAATCCGTTTATCTTGAAGACATTCATACTGAAACTTTTGTTAGATGATACAACAGCTATAGTATTTTACAAACACACGTCACGCTATTATAGAAACAAACATCCAAAACCTGCTCATTTTTTTCACTTGTTGAAAAACCAACAACGAACTACGTATCATGTAAAAAAATCACCATGTTGATGTATTATTTTAAACTGTACTCCTTGTTCAACAGTGGTTTGGGTCAAATAACGTCCAGAACCTATCTTGATCAGTTCAGATCCCTAACCTGAATTCAAATGAACCATTTTTTGACTGTTTGGAACGACACCTGGGAGACAGAAAAGAGAAACTTGGAAGTTGTTGTTGGTACTAATATTAGGTTCACTTCCTACTAAACTGGAGCCGCAGTGGTGTAAAATCACACCCGTTCTCAAGGTTCCAATAATTTTGGTAATATATAAATATGTTCAGTGTACTAAGAAAGCAAGAGGTCAACCGTACAATTAAAAACAGTATAGTAGAAATAACAAACTATTTGGAAACTCATCTACATGATCGTATGAAAACACGTACATATAAAATAAAACCATGCAGTGTATTCTTGTGAAAATGGCAGCAAAATGAGCCTTCGAGCAAATATACACAGATATATTGTATCACAAACATAATATACTAGACAAAACAAGAGATCATACACAGAGGGAACAGAAAATTACAGGTAAGACGGTATATATATATATATACATATATATATATATATATACACACATAAAACCATTACCTGAAACTTATGTGCACTTATGGGCAGATAAAGTCATCACAAAGTATGAAATATGGCAATTTGAAATGCTAATGTAGCCACGTTTCCGTGCTTCTCTGACTATACTTCACAAGCATATAGTAACTTATAAAACAAACATCCCCTATGTTCAGTACTATTATACATACAGAAAAAAAGCAATTTCCTTAAGCTAATTGCTATAATCCATCCTTTTCCGTGAACGTTTATTTTTTAAAAACACGAATGAGAACTTGGCCAAGGAGGAGAGAGAACACCCTAACAAGTGTTTTTACAATCACCACCTATACACAGGCAATTTATGATAACTATATTAGTTTAGATATCTAATTTGAGGTTTCCTTGCTCATGCTGGATGGACGATGCCATTATGCTGCAGCTCGATAAAAATGCATTCCATCTGACGTCATCGTACGTCATGAACCTAATTGCACATTACTGTTGAAAAACAAAAATGCCGATTAAAGGGTTCGAGAATAACCTAGAGCTTAACCTCCTATCGTGGTCAGTGTTTAAATACAAGTATTTATAAAATAGAAAAAATAATTATTTCATCTATATAATTAAATAGATTATAATAAAGGAATTGCACGGACAAGTTACCCACGATAATTTCATGAAAGATATGAAACACAAACCTTGGTATCCTGTAAAAATGCCCCCTCTAATGGTACAGCGGTATGTCTGTGGACTCCCGCCGCTAATAGCCGCGCTTAGATACCCACAGTGAGCAGAGCACAGATAGCCCTGCGCTAGCTGTCCCTAATTTAGCAGTGAAAGACTAGAAGGAAGGCAGCTAGTCATCACCACCCATTGCCAACTCTTGGGCTACTTCTTTTACCAACGAATAGTGGGATTCACCGAAACATTATAATGCCCATACAAGCATGTTTGGTGTGACGGAAATTCGAACTCGCTACCCTCGGATTACGAGTCGAGTGCTTTAACAACATGGCCATGCCGGACCTTTTCATAATGGAATACTGAAATGTAGGGAAGATAATTTATGCGCGTTTTAAGGACTTTTTTTAACACTGAAGTTCTTAATCCAACACATCATACAAACTTAAAAATATATTTCAACATATTTTGCAATGACAACATAGAGACGAATACTTTTAGTATTTTTCATTTATTTTGTGGCGTCTTTATTTGTATCTACATATCTATTAGACATGTTATTAATACATATACAACCTCAGTGATAAACATGGAGAATTATGACACTAAAAATCGGGACTCAGTTCTCGTAGTTATACATAGTAGATGTTCCACTGAGCAGCTTTCTACTTAATTTTTATTAGACATAAAAGACGGTTCAGTGTAAGCGTTACTATCTAGTTTACTTAGCGATTTAATATTTAACGATTATTTAGTTTTCATAATAAAAATGTTGAAAGTTAATTATTTTAAAAATGATAGTTATTACAACTTTAGTTACGTAACACTGTACGAGTTGTATGTCGTCTATACAGATCAATTGTTGTACCAGGCTTTTGTAATTGAGGCTTCTAAGCTTTTTCGTTATTTATTTCAAATATTGTTGTTATTAGAAAGCTAGATATTTCTGAATTTTTTCAATATTATAAATACGTACAAATACAGAAAGGAAATTAGTTATTAAAAGTGAAGTTAGACTGTATGACTGTCCGTTTAGAAGCAACGAACGATTTTTAAAGTGAAAGTCTAACAGCTTGTATTATAATAAGAGAGATAGAGAAAAATAATTTATTTTTCTTGATGACGAGAAACCCACTTATTTACTTTGTTTGCTTTGAATCTCGTGCAAAGCAACCCGAAGGCTATCTGCGCTAGCCGTCCTTAGTTTGGCAGTGTAAGACTAGAGGGAAGGCAGCTAGCCACCCCACCCACCGCCAACTCTTTACCAACGAATAGTGGGTTTGACCGTAACATTATAATACTCCCACGGCAGAAAGGGCTACTATATTTAGTGTGTCGGGGATTCCAACTCTCGAGTGCTGTAACATAGCCATGCCTGCCTTCACAGAAAATAAGCCTAAAAAACCAACCTCACGCGAGAAAATATTAATTCTATAAACAACCTGAAACAAGACAGAAATAATAAAATTTTAAAAGCAGATAAATTCAACGATGTATGAATACATTCAAAAATGAATAGAATTTTGTCGTATACAAACTAATTTAAGCCAAAACACACAAACTCAACAAAAAACGCATGAAAACTATTTAAACAAAATACTATTACATATAAAAAAACAACATAATCTAAGAAAATATTTATTCTTACCAACGCAAGACCAACTCACGCACACCACAACTATACGGCTCTCCTGAACCTCACAAACCCCATACTACGACTCATAACGTCGACCTATACATCATTCAACTATAACCTCGGTAAATACACAGCTTGAGCATTTTCTAAATATTTAATATAAGCTAGCTCCTTTTTCAAAGACTCTTTTAACTTTAAATAATTAACATGAAGATAATCTATTCAGGTCGAAATGTTGTTCTGTACTTTATTTTTATTTAAGTTTTGGTACCCATACCCTCCGTTTTTGTTTTGTCAGTAAGTTGTTTAAGCAATTGAATCAGCCTGTGTGGACGTTTGACGTAAAAGAGAATTATCTAAAGCTTTAAATGCATTTCGGGGTAACATAACTGAATTTATCACTGGCTGTGTTGTGATAACAGAGGAGAGAAGAAATAATTTGCCTTGTGAAAGGATGTTCTAAATTGAATTAATGCGTCTGTGTAGACTTTGACGTAAAAATACAATTATTTAAAGCTCTGAATACAACATTTTAAAATATTATTTTAAAACAAAAGGATTGTGTGCTGTTCGCTTATTGTTGACATTTATCGCCAACAAGTCACAAACACCTACTGTAAAGAATCCGACCTGTATAAAACTTAAAATTTCCATTCATAATGCTGATTTACAAAGATACTTATCGTTATCTGTAATTCAAAACATGATGTATTATTATTAAACAACTCATTCCATGAAAAAGAGTTTAATTTTGTAATATCGAATTGCAAAGACACTTACTGTCACTTCTAGATAATTTTAATATGTATCATCATTAGTTTAATAATATAATCTTATTAGTACGAAGTTTCTGCTTATTAGTCGCAGCATTGTAGCTCATAGAATGGCTCTGAATTTATTTGTTTTTCAAGTATACACGTTTAGCCCAGAACTCTATCTCTTGGCCGATTTGAGATCTAATCACAGCGCAGCTGTTGAGGAGTCCCCTTGTTTCATTGGACTTTTTGTTTGCTGTTGTACAAAAAGTGGCAAAATTGGTTTTCTGTGCTGTGCACAACATGAGTATTGAGACCCGAATTTTAATGGCGTGAGCAATCAGACTTACCTCTGAACCACAAATGTCAAGTTTAATAATAACATTTCCAACAATACTTACATATATGCTCTGTGAAATTGCTCACTGTATAGAGCTGAAAATTGAATAGATTAACTAAATTAATTTATACAAAAAATGTTTTACCAAAGCTTATATTTATATAAATCACAACACTATTCCATTGATCATGTACATGCTCGCTGGTTAACAACTGATAACATAATATACACTAACAACAAGAAACACTTAGCCTTTCAAGATTGTTACTGCACATCCACTGTCAAAAAAATAAAAATAAATAAATAAATATTTTACCCCCTTATGCTTCATATATCTTACGATTCTTCTCTTAAACTTCTTTAAACAGCCAGCTTTCACTACTAATAGTAGCAATTTAATCACCTTCTTAAGAAGCTAAAACTGTCTTAACTGGAGCAATGTTTCTCTTTTTCCAAATATACACTCGTCTTGTTGTCTTCAAAATGCAGCTTAAAAAATTAGACACTTTAATCTTATTGATTTAGCCAAAATTGTTTCAAACTTCTATGAGAACATTTCTTATCCTGCTTTAACTAAGAGAAACTAAGTTAATATTCTCCAATTAAATCATCCTACTAACATTTTGCTCAACCCTTTCCAAAAAGACAATATTATTTCTTAGATGAGGAAACCAGAACTATATACAGTATTCTTAGCGATGCCTTACTAGTGACATGTGTAAAAAGACGATTAATTATTTTGATTTGTAATTAATATACCTACAAATACATCTTACTATTTTCTTAGGTTTACTAGCAGCAACAGAGCATTTCTTCTGTGGTTTGTGTAACCTATCCACCTCTATGCAAAGAAGATCTTTCTTTGTCACACATTTAAATGGATTTTCCGTATTAAATGTGTAAGCTCAATGAGTTGCTTTGCACTTAATATAATTAAATGTATTTTATACAGTATTTTATCCAATTTACCAATCGATCCAAGTTGTTGTAACAGTTTCTATTTTGAGGTTTTTCATTCAGTGAAAAAGGAATGAGAATAATACAAAATTCAATCCACCTAATGATGATAAAAACTTCTTCTTTGCTGCATTTCAACAAATTAGCGTAACTAATGTTTGCTGAGAGACCTAAATTCACAGTAAACGCTGATACAACAACTTCACTTACTTGCTGAATTATTTCGTACGTACAGCAATTTTTCAACCCTTATCTCGTCATTGAAGCACAGAAATGAGACAACTTTCTCACTAGTTAACAACAAACAGATTCACTAAGTCACAATCAATCATAAACTTCTCCACCCTAAACTGTTCAAGTCGATTCCTAAACTTTCAAGAATGTTCTGTTTATTTAATCACGCCCATTAGATAATGTAAAAACTCCTTCTGGTCAAACAACAATGTCAAGTCTCGATCAAAATAGCTTGCAACACAAAAGTGACCACTTCCTTCAAGCTCAAAAGGACACTCCAAATGGCAGTTTCTCTAAGACTTTTCTAGTCAAGCCGGATTAGTACATATACGTAAATTATGCCATAGCGTAGTGTCCTCGGCTGAATTTGGTATCTCATGGAGGTCAGTTTTACCCTCCTCCAAGCCTTTTGTGAAATTAACGCTCTTGCTACCAAGGTCATTCTGTACCTCAACATCCTCAATGCGGTTAAAAATACCAAAAGCTCATCATATTAGAAAAGTTTACTTATCATGCTCCTTCCAATGCCACTGATGTAAATTTTAAGAAAAAGGTCCACATAATTGACCATTAAGGCACATTACTAGAATTTAAAAGTCCATTCTGCATTCAACATTCCATTGTATGGCTTATTATCGCCCCCCAGTGGCTCAGTGGTATGTCTGCGGACTTACACGCTAAAATCCGGGTTTCGATACCCGTGGTGGGCAAGAGCACAGATAGCCCATTGTGTAGCTTTGTGCTTAATTCAAAACAACAACAATGGCTTATTATCAACAGCCTTGAATAAATCTTTGTAAAATAAATTCATACAAAATTCCCATCATCCATGTAATAAGTAATATCCGCAAAAGCATTCAACACAATAGTACATTAAGATTAAGAATCCATGTTCTTTTCTTTTAAATTTGGTGTACTATACTCAATGCACGATGTCCTTTTGTAGCGCCATCTAAAGACATGTTATTGAAACATTAACTTTGAGAACACACTATTATATTTACTCTTAAACGCCCCATATCATCTTTTTCAATCAGTTTATATTTTTTCGAGTTCGTTAACTTGTAATTAGAGTATTTATACAGTGTTTACTGAAAAAAAATTGAATATTTCTCACAGTACTTTATAATATAAATAGGGTTTTTATTTTACACTGGACTCGCAATCTACGGGCCGCGAGTTCGAATCTTATCACTGAATGTGCCAGTCTTCTAAGCTTTAGTATCGTTATAATATAACAATCAATTCCAATTTTAATTGGTAAAGTGGTACCCTAAAAGTTAGTGATGTTGACTAGCAGTCTTTCTTGTAGTCCTTCATTTCTAAATTAGGGAAGACTAGCGCAGATAGACCCACTACATTTCCTTGTATTTGTTTTTACCTACTTTTTTTTGCCAGCAGATGGCGAAAGAGACCACATGGTTTTGTAATCTGTGGCGTTGAAGACATGTGGAAAATAAAAATATAGTGTTTTGTGTATGCTACAGTCCTTAACGGATCTCTTGTAATTTAACGAGATAAATATAAACATGGGTCTTTTATTTTGTTTCGCCCTTTAACTTATTATTATAATTCTAGTCACAGCATTTTAACAAATTGTAACATTCAAAATAAATGTCGCCAGTTTCCACGAGTCAACAGCATGGCAGTGGCACAACCCCAAGGACTTTGCCGTTTTACTCAGTGTTGTTCCATGTGAAATATGAACATCTATTAGGTGGTGTGAGTGGTGGAGTTGTATCAACATTGGTTCTTCACCCACTGGAGCTCTTAAAAATTCGTTTTGCTGGTGGGTAAATTGCAGCTTCATTTTTAAACTAATGTTCCATTAACTCCTAATCAGAGCGAGATCAGAACTAAAATTAGTTCTTTGCCGTATTAATCAGTCATTAGCATTTAATTGATCAACGTTTTCTATTATAAGCCCTTAAAATTACTAATGTAGTTTTATCATGTTAATGCTGTAGTTATTTTGACCCACGCGGGAGGAACAAGACTTACTATCTTGTTGGTCTTCTAGGTCTGAGTAGTAACAGAGTTAATTCATACAAAATAAAAGTAAGAAATCATTTAAAAATAATAATAATAATATGTTATCAATCCTTATCCTGATTTTGATTTGTAAATCACTTAACCCTAGAATACCAGTGTGGTTAGTTTAGTATGCAGATTTAACTTGTATGGAATTATAATAATCCCATACTGGAATTTGAAGGTTAAATAAAATTGATAAGTAGATAAGTATTAATCTGTTATTTTCGATACCCGTGAGGGGCAGAGCACAGATAGCCCATTGTGTAGCTTTGTGCTTAATTCAAAACAACAACAACATTAATCTGTTTCACACCATAACAGTTGATAAAATAAATAGCATCAACCACTTCTGTGTCTTTCTTATTTTAACAGGTGTGATAAGTCATAATAGTGAGCAGAAAGCCTCAACAGTATAGTTAAAATACACTTGATTAATCTGTTTGACAGTGTAACAGTTGAAAATATGAGTAGCATCAATCACTACTGTGTCTTACACCACTGATCGTAATAAGCCTTGATATCAAACAGAATGCCTCGTCATTAGTGGGTGTGGCAGATGTAGGGTGGTTGACATATTTTTACTCTTGTTTCTTTGCTTTCACTTATAAGTTCTTATAATTAGTAATGTTTTTAATAACATTTTTGTGAAAATAATTATTATATAACTTATAACATTAATCTTATCTGTAAGTTAATGATGTTTGAGATAAATAAGTCATTTCACAGTTTTGAACAAAAACAAAAGTGTTGATGATTTACTAATAAGTATAGTAATATATACATTTTTAGATTTGATTTATTGAACATAACGAAGGTTTGATGACTTCATTTATTTTTCATTCTGCATAAATGAAACTGTTGAACTCAACTTTAAGTAAAAACTCTTACAACACTTTTGTCTAAGAAGTATGTTTAAGCATTTTTGAAACAGATATTTGTATTTGCATTTCTTTTTCATCTATTATATTTTAGTTATAACTGAATTAATCTGTAAAAAATAAGAGTAGATTTTGATTGTTTTACAAACTACTTGTGCCAATTATGAAAAACAGGTTAACAAATATAACATCTATTTAAGAACACTTAAACCAGCCATGTTCAGAAAAATAGACCCATTACCATTTAAAATATTTTGCACATACCCCATGTCAAGTTTCTATTTCATAATTATTCTTGTTTATTTTTTGATATAAAATACACTATCTGTACAAAATAGCAAAATTTTAAGTTTTATTGAAAATTAGAAATTGAAACAACTTCACATTATAGTTAATAGGATTTTAAAGAAAATGTTGGTTAAAAAAGAAAAGTTAAGAGAAAAAGAACAAAGTTTTTGACAGTCAAGAGTTTAATTTTGTAAAGAAATAGATGAAGTACTAAGATGCTTTTAAAATATTTGTTCAACACCTTTTATGAGTTGGATGTTTGTTATAAGTCTGATCATTGTTCATTCATAGGAGACTTCCCCAATATTGATAGTCTTTTACATTGTGTATAAGATAAGAAAGACTTTCTAATTTAAATATCTTTTTACTCAAAACTTATCTTTCAGTTAATGATGGTTATTTAAAGACTAGGCCCCAATACAAAGGAATCGTTCATGCCATTTCAACAATCTTGAAAGAAGAAGGTACTCGAGGATTGTATCGTGGAGTCACACCAAACTGCTGGGGTGCTGGAACAGCTTGGGGTTTTTACTTTTTCTTGTAAGTGCTTTTCTTTAATAGTGTTTCATTTCATTATTTGTTGTGATACTGTAATTTGATTAAAGTGTCTAATCATTTATTATTAATTGCAGTTATCAATTAAAAGTATTCTAGTGTCAGCATCCAATTTACTTAATATATGTTTTTTACATTTTAACAAGGTGAATTTCATTGCAGATTTCAGTCACTTTTTATTTGTTAATTAAATATTGTTTCTTTTGTTGTTTAAACATACAATGACATTTTATATCAAATGAATTTTTTCTTTTGTGGGGAGGGGTAAAATTGTTTTATACCAATATTACTGTAACTTTACAGTAGCACTTTATTATATTTTATTGAAGTGACTTGTTTTCCTTTGTTCACTTGTTTTTCTTGTGTTCTATTATTCAACTTGTGTACAGCAAAAAGAAAAATGTGAAAATGTTTAATTTGTTGTTTTATCCTTGTTGGTAGCTAATATGCAAATTTTTTATGTAAAATATAGTGAATAATTCAAATATCAAAGAAATGTCATGCAACTTTCATTTTGCCCAATAGATCATTGTAGTATTTAAACTCAACATTACACTGTAAGATTGTTTGTAATAAAAGAACTGTTAGACTGAAATTACATACTACTTATTATTCAGAACATAATATAATAGTTCAATTAACGCATGTGAGGATGAATTTGTTTTAATCCAGTTCTATGTAAATTCACAATTTTTAGGCATACCTGAACACCATGATATAGTTATTTAACACTCCTACGAAAATTGGGGCCTAATAGGCCCCAGAGCAACTTGAAAGGTTATTAATATTAGGCTAATAATTTTGTATTTAAATGAAATTGCCATTAACTGACCCTATACCTTTATATTTTAAGGAGCAATAATATTGACTTTTCAGACATTTGCAAAATAGTATTTAATTTTTTTTTTTTAAACATCCACTAAGGGTATCACTTTAGTGGATGTAAATATCTTTTTTCATAGGAGTGTTAAGTCATCAGATGTAGAATGTTTTTGTTTTGAAATTTCCTATTACGGGAGTATGTGTCCTCTTTTCTTAATGAATGCTATTGTAAATCCTGTAAGCACTAAATAAATAAAAACATTAATAAACAACAAAATGCAGTAAGAAATTTAAATGGCTAATGGTTTTACAAATTTAGGAAATAATTTTTTTCCTTAGTGTAGCCCCCTATTGGGAAAAAACATTTGTCGGAAAGCAGATCTTGCGATCCTTTTATAAAGTTGTATATATTATCAGAAAAAATAAATTTTAAGTGTTAACAACTCAGACTATAGTTACTTAAATTTATTAAGTGCTTAGGATGCTTAATTTATATGGTTAATAAGAGTGGTAATAAATTTATAAAAATTGACTTAGTAAAAAAATAGGTGAGATGTGCATGAATTGAAGAAGTAGGCAACATTTTAATATACAAAGCTGAAATGCCATTACTACATCTGTGGGACATACAGTCCATAAACATTTTCATTTGATGTTGCCTAAAACAAACAGGATATGAAATACTGGCATAATGAACTAGAGCTAGAGAATTTTGTATAAATTATTTTTATGTGAATTGTGAAGGAGCTTCTTGAGTTTAGGATACTAGATTACTTGAGAAGTGGACAAGTTTGAATCTGTGAGTGATAAGAGTATGTATATGTTAATACAAAGTAAATTTAAGGAGGGGAGAGAGAGAGAGAGCTGATCTAAAGTGTTAAAAAATTACATAGATTATTGTTTGTCTTGTATGTTTTGTATTTTTGAATTTTGCATTTGAGTGCAAAGTACTGTTATGTACATAATTATATGTACATTATATTCTCTTCTATCAAAGGCAACATTCAAGTTAATTTATGTTTTACAGACTATAAGGTGATAGGTTTTCACCATGAATTAATCATAATTGAAGGGTTTTGAATTATATTACTTTTAATAAGAAATTAAAAACAAGTACAATAAAAAAAATTGTAAGTTTTATAAAGACAAGCAGGGACTGATAAATATGAAACCTATCTAGCTATAGTAACAGAGAAAGTTAAAGCTACAAAAATTGAATTACTTACAACAACAAAAAATATTTCTAATTTGGGTCGGACTAACATTATTATAGTGAGTAAAACTCTTGTGGAATGATTTCTGATAATGTGATATGCTCATTTATTTGAAATATTATAATGTGGTTGTGGGTATCTATATGGATGTGAGGTGCAATATTCAAGAGGATTAGTACAAGCCATCTCTGTCTCTCTTTATTCATAAGGATTTTTTACTATAAATATAAACTGCAAACTACATTGTTATGGTCCAGCTCATTTATCACTACCTAAATAAATTATACAAATCTAACTGTACTGAAAATATAGTATGTAGTTTTACTCATAGTAAAAATGATCTGTACAAGTTTTACCAGGGAGGACTTGTACTCTTGAATAGTTCAGTTGGTAGATTGGCTGTGTTAGCCACAGTTCCTGGGTTCAAGTTCTACTTTTGCAATTGATTTTTCATTTTCAGGTTTTTTCACTTGCAATAATGTTTGGTAGAAAGTTTAGTTTCATTGAAAATGGTATGGATAAAAAAGGACAAGTAAGCTAAATGACCTTTAACCTTGTCTGTACTCCTCATTCAATTTTAGAAGAACTTTTATTCGTTCTTAATATTTTAATTATTATAAAAATAATATAAATAGCTTTGTGATCATGAACTATACTTTCCAATTGTTCTGTGTGTGTTATGTTAAGCAAAATGTTCTCTTAACTTTCTTAGCTATAATGCCATCAAAGCATGGATGTTAGATGGAACTTCCAAAACCAATCTTGGACCTGGCAGACATATGTTGGCTGCAGCAGAAGCAGGTTCTTTTTATTATAATTCTTTAAAATGTTTACACTATAATTTGTAGCTACTCAATATTGTCATTCATGTACTTCATGTATTTGGAAAAGAGAGTAAAATATGATAAGAGTTTCCAAAAAAAGAATATGTTACCTTGAATTAGAAAATAAAGTTTTTTATTTTGAATAAAAACCAAGTAAAGAGAAAGTAAACTTATTTCGAATCAGGTGGTTATTTGAAATAAATTATCTTTGATCTGGAGGTCAGAAATTTAGTGATTGGAAGAGAAACATAATTATTTGCTTTTCTGATGTTTCATGTTTTTTATTGCAGATTTCCCTGTCATTCAAAATACAAGAACATCCATTTTTAATAAATTGTCTTGTTAACTTATTTATTGTTTCACTTTTCATAAAGTGCTACTTATTAGATTATAAAGACAGGTATAAGGAAATGTAGTATTATTTGTTGCAGTATTTTTTCATGTTTTTTTTCAGGTATTCTTACCTTGGCCATCACCAACCCAGTTTGGGTAGTCAAAACTCGCATGTGTCTTCAGTATGCAAACTTGGAGACCCTTTCGCCTTCAAAACGTTATTCAGGGATGATAGATGCTTTAGCAAAAATTTATCGATATGAGGGTTTTCGAGGCCTTTACAAGGTAAGTTTAATCATTTATGTATTGTAAATTGTGAATAGAAAGAAATAATAAATTTATGTAACAAGGTGAATTTGAAAACAGGCTTATACACCATACTTTCAAATAAAGAAGAGAAAACACCAAATAGAGAAAATTCAAAGGTCTTACCATTCAAACACGAAACAGTGGACCACCAGTGGATATTAATCAAAACAGTGGCCAACAATTAAATATTTCATGGACACCATTTATCAGAGATATTAAAAATATTATTTGTTGTGGTTTTGATGTAAAATTAAACTTAATTCTACAATGTATTGTTTGACATGAACAGTTTTTTTTCTGTATGAAACTTGTAATTTTATTATCCTTATGTTTATTATATTGGAGTTATTGATTTATCATCTGCATTAACCATAATTTCTTTACACTTCATACCAGATGTCAGTTGTTATGAATGTTGTTTTGATACTTGTTTTGAAGTAGTGTGTTACAGAAAACAAATTTGTATTACTCAGTACATTGTTATCCAAAAATGGCTTCAATAAAAGGCCTGAAAGTTTGCAAATATAATTACTTTAATGTTGAGTAAAGTTTCTCCTGTGGTGCTTGAGAATTTTCTGTATGACATGAAGCATGAAAATATTCTTAAGGTTTCTCAAACATCACAATACAAACCTCAATATTTCTCAAGCATTACTACAAACTCTTTAGTAGTTTTCCAATTATCATAATTCAGAGCTTGAAGTTTCTGAAATTTCACCATATAAACCCTCTAGAAGTGTTTCAAGTTTCACAGAACAAACCTAGAAGTATTTCAATTTTTACAGTACAGTCTTTATAGCAGATTCTCAAGCTTCATGTATTAACCTAGTGGTTAACAAGCTGGACTGTAAAACTGAAGGTCTGTGGATCATGTCTCATTGCTATAAAATTATTCTCTGAATTTTGGAACTGTAGGTGTTTAGAAGAATGAATGATGTTTGGCTCTACTATTTGATTAGAGTAACTCAAGTGTTTATGGTAAATGCTTTTAACTAGCTAGCTGCCTTTATTTTACTCTTATCAGTTCAAATTTAGAGACAACTAGGATAAATAACCCTTATCACTTAGTACAAAAATGCTAAGAAAAACTTCAGTTTTACATTATAAAGTTTCTGAAAGGTTGTCAAGCTTTATTGTACAAATTTTCTAGAACATTTTGGATAGTTTTCAAGCAAAAATTTTTTTAACATGTTGGCTCCCAAGCCTGTCTTGCTGATACTTTACAGAGTCCCACTACTCATTTTACAATAACTTTTTTTAGGAAGAGTGTGTATGTAGACGTTGTGTCCCAGCCGATAAGTTGTCTAGTGGATTGCGTGGGCTTTACTGGAAGACTATCACAACCCACCTGTGGGTCATGTAGGAGCTAATGTGTTAAAGTAATTTTATAGCTGATAAAGCTGCTACAGGGTTTTAGTCTGAAATACAACTAATTAACTCCTGAAGTAGCTTATAACAGTATTTGCTTGTAATGAAAATTCATGTTGTTCTATGGTACGATTTTTATTCTGTGAAGACGTTTTTAAAAGAATTTATAACCTATAAAGGTTAAATGAGTGTGTATAGTTAGCGTTTCAGTTAATAAGCAGTTAGAACAAGTGCTTTAAGGTTTTAATTAGGCATCTAAATGCACGGTTATAATGTTATTATCAGATAGCAAAATAGGTAAAATGTAATTTTATTTTTTTAGGGCTTTATCCCTGGCATCTTTGGGGTTTCTCATGGAGCTTTACAATTTATGGCATATGAAGAAATGAAGAAGTTCTATATTAATCACTATAACCTCACTTCAGATGCAAAACTGGTGAGGCATGAGTTTAAATTAAATTATTGTCTGTGCTTGTAATCTCTACATATCTTATTTCAGTTTTCTTAATTATGCCTTCCCATCCCAGTAGCTCATAGGTGGGTCCAAAATCTTTAAAATCCAAAAAAGATCTATATTTCAATACCCTGTGATCAGTGTACATACAGCCCATTGTGTAGCTTTTGCTTAATACAAAATAAACAATTTTCTGTTGCGACAAAGTTAGCATGAACATAGATTACTCTTCAGTGATATTTCACATTGACATGCAATCATAATAAAAAGTTAAAATATATTTATTATGAACCATGATAATCTGTTAAATTTAGGATGGAGTAAAATTGTAATAAACTCAATGGATTTTTTTTGTTTTGTTTTGTTTACATCGGGGATTTTCAAACTGTAATATATGTACCACTGGTAGTCTGTTGAACTAATATTAGTGGTACACAACATTCAAGATCATAAAATTTGTAATAAACAACATTCAAGATTATAAAATTTGTAATAAGCTATGTATGAATTTTCCTTGTTTATATACATGCTACTCCACTTGTATAATTGCCCTATATTTGCATACACTTATGAGCATTTTCTTCCCTTAAAATTGATATTGCTTATTCTTCAGTCGTGCCAGAAAAAACAGTTGCATCCTTCACATTGGTAGGTAAGTGTTCAAAATATGAATTTTTGTCACAAGGTTTTTTTGTATTTTTAAATTAGGCCTGGAATTACAATTAAAAAAAAAATAATTAAAATTTGGTATATGAGCCTGAAACTTTGAAAACTACTGATTTAGATAATTATTCACTAAGCATCTACAACTTCCATTAGGAGGAGTAATTCTAAACTATCTGAATATTTGTGTATTTCTCTTGTAGAACTGCTTTTTCTATTTATA
The DNA here is from genome assembly GCA_011833715.1 of Carcinoscorpius rotundicauda. NCBI lineage: Eukaryota > Metazoa > Arthropoda > Merostomata > Xiphosura > Limulidae > Carcinoscorpius > Carcinoscorpius rotundicauda. The sequence goes on from CM022393.1 coordinate 111,200,267, forward strand.
TATCTTGCTAAAATAGTTTGTAATGTAAAATGGTTTATGCTTTATTTTAGTACAACTTGTAGTTTGATATTTTTTTTACTAATTTGTAATATTTTAACAAAACATTTTTGAAAACAATACTTTGATAGAGCTCTTTCAAAGGTTATCTTTTCTCAATTGTACTGTCAATGTATACATTATAAATCAATACCCATCAACATTTTAAATCATTTTTAATCATTAAAATATGATATGGTATTGTTTGTTTACATGATCGTCATGATGTTGATTGAACATATTTTGTCAATTTCCACAAGTATGATTAAACTTTAAAAAGTATTCTCTTGTTTAACCCTATGTGCACATCAAGGGGTTAAAGTGTATATCCCATGATCTTTTACATAGTGCCATTAAGCATGGTTTTTGTGTTGGTTGTTGGAATTATCAATAATTTATATTACCCTACATTGCTGAGTTAATAACAGTTTGGTGTAGGTGAGATTAAATATCTGGTACAGTATATAGGGATCCTGAAAAAAACCCTGTAAATATGCATTTTGGAAGATGTAAAGTTTATGCAAACTACAAAGCACAAGAGTATTTTTAGTGTTCACATGAAAATCATTTTGTTCTCCAACTTTTCAGAGTTTAATTCAAACTATTGTCATCAGTTCACAGAAATATCTTTAGTAAAGATACCTTTGTAACTTATGACATTTTGTGTACAACAAACATGTACATTTCACTAAAAGTTTGCCACATTTATTGCAGATACACTGATAAATTTAGAATTGTAGTCATTCAGCATTCCTTTTCCAATACAGGATTATTCCAACTGTAGTTGAATTTTGTAAAATGCTGCATCAGACTTAACATACAGTGTTGAATTACTTTTATATCTGCCCTTGTACTGCAAATGTGCTCTCATTCCCTTATGTCGATTTTTGCAATTTATTTTTCATTGCTCTGTACTCTCCTTATTAAATATTTTGCTCATTTATTTCTTGTTTAAAATTGTTAAAAATAATGAAAATGTTTTCTTATGACCTTCAGATTCATCTTAGTGCTTATGTATAATCTCTCCATAAGGGTGTCCTGGAATACCTGACCTTTGCTGCTACTTCCAAGTTGTTTGCTGCCTCTGCAACCTATCCATACCAAGTAATACGAGCACGATTACAGGACCAACATAAAGAGTACAATGGTGTTGTTGATGTACTAAAAAAAACATGGAGGTATTCATTTTAGCCAAATAAATTGTTTGCCAGTAAGAAAATGTGTATATACATAATGTTAAACTTGTGTAAAAGAACTGCATAAAGTATAGATATTTGGAGTTCTAAACAAAGTATATTTGCTTTCAAATAGTTTGTATTGTATAAACTAAAGTGAATAAAGTACAGGTTTAGGAAAATAATCTTTATTACTCTATTTGAGTAATGCTGATATTGTTAAACATGGGATTATTTGGTAACATATTTACATTTAAAGAATACAATTTGAACATTTATATTTTCTAAACACACTTTGCAGCATTGTAATCATATTGATATATCTTGCTATATGGATATATTCTGAATATTAAGTTTTCAAGAAATAATATTGATTAATTTGCCATATTAAAATGAGTTTTTTATGTGAACATATTTAATACGAGTTTTTTTTCAATAGATAGGTAGATTATTATTATTATTTTTATCTAACAATGTTCCTGTTATCTCTTTTAACATTAGACTTGCAAATGTTTCCAAACTATTATTTGATTGCTGTTTTTTACATATAGCAAACAAAAATGCAAAACCATATAATACAAGATCTTTATCGGATTGTCCCCGATAGAAGAAATATCCACCTTTTGAAAGTACTTTTGTCATAGGATTTTATATTTTTGTGTTAAATTGAATTTTTTTTTAATGTGTGTCTTACTTTCATCATGAATATACATAGATAGAATATTGTAAAATATTTGTAGCTTAGTCTAGTGCTTGATACAGCTGTATTAAGTCTGCTGTGTTCAGTAAATTTTATAACTTTTATCATGATGTAAAGATTTTGTGGGAACTCTTTTCATTATAAGAGTTTTAAGAAGTTTACCTTAAATTATTTGGATATTATTCTTTTAAGCTTCTTGCCTTGCTTTCATCATTTTATTTAAAGGATGGAGGCTGGACTGTTGGTAAAACTCTGAATATTGGGATAGTAAGCTATGTTTGCATGCATGTCATATCATAAATTATTTCCCTCATTTATAAGAGTGATGGACAGTCCCTTAATGCAAATGGTAGGGTGCTACTGACTGGCTGGCTTACCTCTGGTCAGTAATTTAAGATTAAGGCCAGTAGCGTAGCCTTTATTGCTATACCATAAATGCAACATTTAAATACAAGTATAAATTGTTTTATTTGAAAATGTATGTGCATATATCTTCATATTTAAATTGTGTTGTTAATTTACTTTATCTTCCATGGAATAAAAAAAACTATTTACGATCTAGAGATCTGTTTGACTTTGGGCATTGCATTGAACAATGTAATAAATAATTTACCTAGAAAATTATAGCTCTTAGTACAAAATAAAAATACAGTAAAGATTAAAACAATGCAGCATGTAGTCATGAGGTGATGGTTTGTATTTCGTCATAAGTTGTGCTAAGTCGTGAAACACAGAAGAAAATGTTCGTCTGAAGTAAGTTAAGATGAAAATGTTAAAATGTTGGCACTATCCTTTGTTTAAGAGTATTTGGAATATTTTTTTTCTCAGTCATTTTGTTCTTATTGATTATTCCATAGTTCTTGTTGGTGTAGATATTTTTATTATATTTTCCAGGTTTGAAGGAGCTCGAGGTTTTTACAAGGGACTTCTACCAAGCTTATTGAGAGTTACACCAGCAACTGCTATTACTTTTGTTGTTTATGAAAATGTTTCTCAGTTTCTTCTACACAAGAAATAGATTGACATAAAATTTGGTAATTTGAGTATTAAAAAAATACTTCTAAAATTGTTTCTACACTTTTATTATCAAACTGCATGTTATTATTCAGCGTTATCGTGTGTACATTTTCTAGGTTTAACTTTTCAGTTGAAAGTCAGAAGAGATTTCCAAAAATTGTTTTACTTTTGACACAGTTGTATCTTTTGTTTATAAAAGATTTATCATCTTTAAAGAAGCATTTATTTTGTTTTCTAAACCTACCTTATAATTTTAAGGTCTTATGTTAAACCAATTTGTGAAATTTTCTGGTGAATTTAGAAATATACATATATAGCAGATTTGTATTGTTTGTTCTATATAATGAACATGGAATTATTTCATGGTCTTTCTGATTATGTCCAGATTGATTGAAATCATAAGGTTGTGTAGTTTAAGAAATCGGTATGAAATGGATTGTGTATAATTATCCTTAAAGTGTTAAATATTGCTGTTATAGTTATTTTAAACTATACTGAAATTTAAACACTTAAAATATCATTAAAACAGTTAACCAAAGATAATTTTATTGTTTATTATTATCATCACTCAGTTTAAGGAATAAAAATAACTATTTTTAATACCATGTTTTTTTTAAAGACCTTTCTAGTAAGTTTAAAAGCTGACAATGTGCATGAACCTTCAAATTTTTCTTGTTTTTCAGCACTACATTATATACTTATTTCTATATATAAATAGATTTAGCAAAAGATAAAAATTCCTTGTGAAAATTTAACGGAAAATAAGTTTCTTAATTTGATAGAAGTCTTCTTTTATAAAAATGTAAAATTATACTTACATTAGGCTCAAATAAAATTACAAAGGAAAGAAAAGATAACACAAAACTGATACATCTCATTGTAAGAGTTAAGACTGCATTAGACATTGCTTATTGTAAATTGACCCAGCAGAGCCAGATAGGTTACGGCATTCGACTCATAATCAGAGGGTTGTGGGTTTTAATCCCCATCGCACCAAATATGCTCACCTTTTCAGCTGTGGGAGTGTTATGTGATGGTCAATCCCACTATTCACTGCTAAAAGAGTACCCCAAGAGTTGGTTGTGGGTGGTAATGAATAGCTGCAGTACCTCTAGTCTTCACTGCTAAAATAGGGACGGCTAGTGCAGATAGCCCTCATGTAGCTTTGTGCAAAATTCAAAAACAAAAGAAAAATCATTGTAAATTTCTTGCCCACAAATGAAACCAAAGAGCTTGAAAATTCAATATTTATCCATGTATACATCATGATGTAAAATTGTGTATAAAAATTCTTGGATGTAAAAATACTTTACTCTAATTTATTAAGAACTAATTGCATTTTATAAACAATGATGTTCCATGTATTATGCTGCTTTTAAAAATACCACCTCCATTCTCAGTTCCATTGGGTCTGATTCATGATTATTTACTATATCCTGCTACCATCAGGACTGCACTGGGAAGATTTTACAGTTATGTGATCGGATAAAATTGCTGAGAAAGTATATGTAAAAATAGCTGGTATGGGTTGAATATTTTTTATGTGGAGGAGTGAACAATGTTTCGAGCTTCTTTGGTCATTGTCAGGTTCACAAAGAAATAAAAGGTTACTGACCAATAGCTGACCACATATTTAAAAGGTGTGTAACTGAGTGTAGGAATGTATAAGGCGTGCTCAGATGTTTGATTATATTTATCAATATAGGTATAAAGGTGTTCCTTTGTATCGGTTTATTTTGGGCTTGATTTCTTGTATAAGTAAGACCTCTTTAATTTTTCATTTGTTTATGTTTGTTTCTTTATATAGTATTTGGATGTTTTTATGGTTATGTTTCTTTGATTTGCAGTGTTCGAAAACATGTGAAGGTGACTGTGTTTGTGAATCTGGTTTCCATTTTTTCACACAATGCCCTTCAAACTTGTGGTCAGCTTTTAGTTACCTCTTTCTTTCTTTGTGAACCTGACGATGACCAAAGAAGGTCAAAACTTTTTTCGCTCCTCTGTATAAAAAATGTTTTCAACCCATACCAGCTGTTTTCACATATATATTTTTCTCTACAAGTGGGTTTTCTCGTCATCATGGAGAATTGCCAAGATTCCAGTTTCTATGGCTATTTGTCACATAAAAACAGCTTTTAATTTCAAGAGGTGACTGCAACCTGGTGAACTTTTTATAAGCTTTTGTCATTTTCAGATTCTTGTATTGTATACTGAAAGATATGCATTGCTTTTTTGCTGTGGTGTTTTTTCTGTCCGAATAATTTTTCTTCCCAACTGCAGCAATTGCTTCATGAATAAGAGTATTACTTCACATTGAGTTTGTGTTTGGTTCCAAAACCTTTTGCTTCCTTAAATACTCTGCAAAATTTTCTGCTTTCATAAACTTGAAAACTTCTTTCTTTGAAGTGTTGTTTAACATTCTGCATTTATGAATACTCTTCCACTGAAATGGTTGTGAAATGTAGCTGTAAATACATGTCACAGCATTTCATTATTGCAAATTCTGATTTTTTGTGAACCAGATGTATATTTGCTAAACACATTGCACTTGACATTATGACTTGCATCTGTAGTGAAAACCATTGCCCTCAGAGATTTAAGTTCTTAAATTGTGTGGGTTACAGGACCATTATTTACCAGGAATTTCAAAATTTAATACAGCTTTCTAAAAAAAAATATTCGAAATTTTCAAGATAAATCTTTGATTTTAATGGGAATTTCTTTTAACTTTAAAAAAAAAAAGACATATAACATTTTGGGACAACATGGGACCTATTGGTCCATCTCAGCTGTTCCACATTTTAAACCACATAACTTAAAAAAAGAAACTTAGAGCCAGTCTTTATCATTCTCACACTTATCAATCTTATAATTAAAACTCGTTTAAATTATATATACTGCCTCTATAGCATCTACAGCCACTGTGTTAGAAAAATAAAACTGTATTAGCTGAAGAAAATATATAAAAAGGTTAAACTATTATGAAACTAAAAATAAGTTTGTTTGTGTTTTGAACTGTAAAAAGACTTTTTTTTGTAAAGAGACTATTATAAGGTTGTGTTAAAAATATTCAAAGAAGGTGTATGTGTGTAGTTGGGAATTTATTCTGTTCTTGTCTATGTATCACAAAAATAAAAAGACCATTTAAAAACTAATAGACTAAAAACATAGGGTAGTAAAAAGGAACATGATGACAGTGAAGTAACAACTACACTTTACAGCAAAATTAGAATACATTTAACAATAATGATTTTATAAGTTAATGTTGTTTTCAATAGTATTTACTAATAAAAGATAGGTTTATACTCAGAATTTCTTAATGTTGAAGTTTTTGTAGTTTTTCTTTCCAAAAAACAGTTGGCCTAGTTATTAACTTTCTTTGCTACTTTTAAACTACGAACATTTTTATTTGTAAAGTATATTATGTAATTTTAAATACAAGCACTGGTTATAGAAATATATCGCATTCTTGCAACTTTGCAATATTTTCTTTAATGAATGCTGCTGTTACACATGGCTAAGGTTATGTAAAAGGTAAAAAAAAAAACTAATTACAATTTTCTGTTTAAACATATTTTAATATTAGCAACATTATGTTATGTTCTTTACCTCTGGCTAATTTGTTTAATGGTGAGATTTTCCAAAAAATCTTTTGATCATTATGGAATCATGATATACAAATGGTTTTGTTAAACATCCAAAAGAATATTTTGAAATATAAATAATTTGAAGTAGTATCTGATTGAGAACTTCTTAACATATTATATAAATTAAATCTACAAGTTACAAAATTCTTTATAAAAATTTTGAAAAATATCTGAAAGGTTTGGGGTATATTTAGAAATATCTAAATGAATTTCTGAGTGTACTTTTATTTCATTAGCAATTGAATCTAGATATAGTATTACAAAATGATTATGTGGTTGTGTTTCACAATCATGTAAGAAATGCATGTCATATTTATGACTCTCAAAGAGTGTCATTCTTTTGTAAATGAACTCGTATGAGCTGTTGTATGTGTCTTCTAAAACAATAACTCATCCCCTTGTACATCTACTAAACAGATATGCATACCACTAGCCTTGAGATAACTCCCATCAGATGTGACATGAATTATACCTCTGCATGATGATACCATCAATAAAATTCACCACTAATTGGAAGACATTGCACTTCTCTGTTCACCACCTTCACCTATACACTTCAATGTGAATCTTTATTCTGTTGAGCAAAGACATGTTTCAGTTTCTTATGATTTGTAAAACTTATGTTTCACTGTATTCAGTAGGAATTCACAGTTCAATTTGACTTCCATTAGTTCTTATGTAAGTGGAGAATTTCCTCACGCAGAACATACGACAACCAAGTGTTTTGTAAGTTCTTTAAGTGTGGAAGGTATGGTAATCATAGTCCAGTAAGTTGTGGGATCCATCCTATAACATGAACCTTCAGATACCATCCATCCTACTTGTGTTTATTCAGCTTACTTTGAACCTCAGACTGAAGAGGATAAATTTAATTGTCTTTGAAACCACATTGCCTGGTGAGGAAAATCTTCAAGCTTTCTCAAATTTCCAAAACCTTATTTCTCAGGAATGTAATGTTCTTCTTCTGTCTACAGTGTCTTATGATTTTTTGATGTTCCCTACTCCTTAACCTTAATCTTCATGATTATTTAGTATTTTCTTCTTCTCCTGACATAGCAGGATATGTTGATTCCTTCCTTGACCAAATTTGTACCCACAGTCTTATGCCTTGCCCTGCTCATTTAACTGAATCTTGACTCTCATGTTTTGGCATATGGCTATTCCACTTTTCTGTTTCTTGACTCCAAGTATTCAGAATCACTTTTAGCAGTTTGAGGTGCAAACTCTTTATCTTTGATTTCACTCTCCAATGTCTAGTTTTCTCATCTTTATATTTTTCTCCCACCTTCTTTTTTCCATTATGTTCCATTTTCCTCTTCTACCCTTTCTCTCCTAACCTTGTTCCTCTGTTGTTGAGAGTGACTGGATAAGGATACTCTTCTCTCTAAAGTCTATCTCTTCCCCCCTTTTCTTCATCCAGAGATATTTGGTGATGTAGCTGATTCGTTGAAGCCATTGGCTGAGTCCACTCATCACTAATCTTCTCTGATGTTTTTAGTTTTCCATTTATTCCAAACTTGCCCTACTACTTTTTGCCCTGATTCATTTGCCCCTTGCCTTTGTGTTCCTGATTTGTAACTTTCCTCCTCAAGTTGTTTGAGTTCTACTCAATGTCAGACTTGCTGCCCTAATCAGTGATGATCTGCCAGTCAGCTTATAACTCATTGGGGCCCATCTTTGTATATCTTTGGACACAGTTTTCTGCTAACAAATGGGTTCTTCGATGCTCATCCATGGTCCACTTCTACACTTCTCTTTCCCTCTTCAGTCCCAACCAGTATAATTTCATTCTTCCTCCAATTCTGTATGACTTCAATGTCTCAAGGAAGTGATGTCAGATTTCTGGGAGAAACATGACATTAAAAGGATCCAAGACCCCCTCTTGGTTTCAATCTTGTCTACTTGTGATCTCCGAGAAAACCCAGGACTCGTGGACAATAATCAACCATTCTTCACTCATTTGTTATTTGGTTGTCCCATGTTATCAGAGGAAGAATTTTCTTTTTGTTGGTCATTTTCACCCACCCCCATGAATGACTAAAGTCAATGTTTCAGATACATCCCATCATATTCCAATTGTTAATATTACAGACAGTTTCTTTGCTTTGTTTACAAAATTACATATTCCAATTCCAGGCTCTTCCATTTGGTATAGCATTGTCCCTTAACATTTTCTATGATGTTATGAGAATCTGTGCTCAACATCTGTATTTCCATTTTTACAGGGACAAGTGACTCCTTCTAGCTTATTCACATTTTCCTTCTTCACAAGGCTGCTCATTAATGGTGGCTCATCAAGATCTCCAAATCTTTCTTTACTTTTACCCAATACCTTGTACTCTTAAGAATTATATTCAACTCTCATCTCAAATGTCTAGTCACCAAGGCTGAAGTCTCTCCTCTTTCAGAATAAGTGTTCTTTGGTAATATTCATTCCTTATTGTTGGACCCATATGTATCCATTCCAGTGGACATTCCATAACCAATGAAACTTTTCCTAAGATCCATTTTACTAGATTATCCACCCCCTTTTCTTTTTCACAAAGAAATGATTGGTAGTTGGACTCTCTTCCAGTACCACTTCTTTCTCAGAATGTGAAACATCTCTGGGCAACAATCTGACTTTGGGAACTAGGTCACATAAAAAACACTCTCTCTATATCAGTACTCTTGAACTGTTCTTATCTCCTGTTCTTTCCTTTGAATAATTTAATTATGATTCACTTTGACAATTCCACAGTCATGTTCTACATCAACCTTTAAGGAGGTATGCTCTAGGAGCCTTTGCTTTCAGAAATTGGACCTTCTGTTAAGAGCCCATTTTCATCAAGTATATCTGATAGCTTGCCATGTTCTGAAAGCACTGAACCTCATTCCATAATGCAGTTTTTGGAAGGATTATATTTTGTTCATTGAATAACCTCTCCATTCTCAAATTCCTGTTGGATTTGCTCCCATCTTGGAACACCTCAAATCACTTCCTTTGCTATCCCACTTAACACCAATCTTCCCCTCTTTTGGTCTTCTATTCTCCATCTGTCAGTCATTTCAACCATAATTTCCTCTGCTTATATGACTCTCAACTAAGCCTCCCTACCAACATCCTATCTCTCTCTTGCCACAAGGTCAGATGCCACTTTTTCTTGAAGGTAGTAATGCTCCCACATCCTATATCATTGTTTAATTCATTGCTTTTGTGTCAGTCTTTTGGGTTGTGTAGCCTTCCTTCTGTCCCAATTTTGTTGTCTTTCCATCTTATCCGTTTACTTATGCAAGTGATAGTTTTATTATTATAGGTCTCTGTGTCATAATTTCCTTTTTGAATGGTGTACTTTACCTTCCACTTTCTTTATCTGACTATTCATCTGACACTTATCAGTACCCACAATACATGTTATCAAACAGAGTTGTCAACCACATTCTTTCCAGTTCTGCAAAATATTGTTTTGCCCTGTTTTTTTCCACCACTATGTTCCTTTTTTCTTCTTCTTATCCCCTCCATACTTCCTTACCTGACTGGAACCTTAATGTGGTGTTATTAGCTCTCATGTGTGACCATTTTGGTCTTTAGAATTTTGTTATATGTAGGACCTTTTTTTTTAATTTCTTTAAAGACTTGTGTCTTCCTTGTCTGTGGTCATCATCATTCAGGTATCTATGCCATTGATTCCTCTTGTACACCCTTCCATTGCACTTACCTCTTATATCCTAGCCAGTCCTTCTTCCTAAGACATCTGTCACTAGGTAAGGTGATTGTACTGTTTTCCCATTTCCTTTCACTCTGTCTTTATTATTGTTCTAATTTGGACAGACCTCCATGCCTTGCCCAGGCCATCTGGTGCTATTTATCCTATTCTTTTACTTCTTGAGGTTCCCATCACTATCTATTTATACCCTGGGACCTCTCATCTTCCTGTGATATTTCTCCTTCTACCATTGCAGGCTGAACTTCTAAATCTGATGTATGCATCTCTGGATGTGAACATTCACAAACTTCAGCATTTCTTCTTATTAAATTTGCTGCCATACCCTTTCTTTTTCTAGATATATTCACCAACCTTTGGATGAAATCTTCAAGGTTGGCATATAGGTTTTCCACATGTTCATCTCCACTGTTGTGACCATCTGGCTATCTAATTTCTGGTGGATTTTTGCTAATTGTCATCTTGCAATTTATTGACCATCTTTATGTAAATGAGTACAGAATTCATTACACTTCATGTCTGATCTAGATTGTACCCATTCTTTGGACTGTCATGGAAAAAGCCCACACCACTAAAGAATTCTGCCCACTCTGCTTTTCAAAAAGAACTGCATTGTTACTCATAGCACTGTCTCCAGTAAGAGACCATTCCACATTGAAGGTTCAATGGAGGTGTGCACATCTGTTCCAGGTCTCTCTTTTTCATCTCATGAAGCACAGGAAACACTGCCTAAGTTCATGGAGTTGGGGTGGTAGACCATGGAGAAAACCCTAATTGATTGGAAATCAACTACTGGGCTAAAGATGGAGTATCTAAACATTTAGAAATATTATAGTTGTAAAACTGTTAGTGTGGATCATCCTTCATATTAATCATATACATCATTCATGCTGTTCTCTCTCTCTCGTAGAGTCTATGCAGTGGCATTGAGATGAGCACAAACTAAATGACTGTGCCCTCCTGCAGCTAGAGTTTGTCAAGCAGAGTTGAAAGAAATATGCAATAAATATGGATCAGTACTGCCCTCCTTCTGTAGATAGAAATTATTTCATAGTATCTGTTAAGCTGAGTTGAGGTGAGCATTTCCTATACAATACTGATATATCTATTTCTCCTGTCCTCTTACTGCAGCCTCTGTATGTACAGTAGAGTCAAGGTGGCTGCACTTTATTTCAGTTCTTGCTACTGAATTAATGTGCTTTCCTGCAGCTTATACAAGTTATTCAGAGTCTGGTGATAGTGTTGAGGTGAACACTATACAAAGCCATTTCTCCTACAGCTGGTGTAAGTCCCTAACAGTCTGATGATAAAGTTGAGATGAGTACAAAATGTATGATCTGAATGTGTTCTAATCACATCACACATTAGCTGTCTGATACCTTGTCTGCAAGTACATGGATGTTGATGTACTAATTCTTTATATCAATGTGGCAAACATTTAGCTTCCTTTACTGTTTCCTGTGAATCTCTTACCATCAGGTGTCATACCCCTTTGGCATCTTTCAGACACATTCTGAAAGATGCTTGTCTAGATGAATTGTGCTATTGACTCTGAAGTTATAATTTTCTTTAGATGAAAATGTCTTTCTGAAAGGTACCATTGCCACACATTTCCACTTATCATCCTCACTTTGGTGTCACATTTTCTTACTTGCTTTATCAAAGTATGATGATTCACAAATACACATATGTAGGGGAGTTAATGTGCATCGAGATGTCACCTTGCTATTGCTGCAGGGCTTGTGTTGCATAATGTTATCATGCAGTGGTACAGTTTGGGTAAAATTGTGTGAAATTAGGTGGAAGTTGCTTCACTGCTAGTGACATACAAGTGTCTTTGGCAGACAGTAGAGTAAAATAGCTAATATATATATATAAAAAAGTGTCTTTCAGAAATGCATTTTCAGGTAAGAAAAATTTCAACTTTTAGGGAACAGACACTTGTAATTTATTACATAAATATAGTATCCAATGAAATTTTAGGTTTGTATCATGTGTGATTACTGTTTTAATCATGCTTGCAGTTTAATATGCAATTCTGACAAATAATTTGCTATTCTGTGACAAACAATGAATTTGTTTTTGAACAAAGGTAAAGGCCCACACATAAGTTAGTTGTAACCATACTTATGAGTTTGAATTTTCACTGTTAATGGTCCACTTATTGCAAAATAAGGAGAGAAAATGAGATGTTAGCTCAATTTGTTGAAGACGTTGAAAGGCTAGTCCAATTATTTTACCCAGTTGCTTCATGTTAAATTATGGATCAGGCCATCAAAGAACTAAGTACTTGACCTTACAAATCACCTACTTTATTTATGAAAAGTAATTATGGTTCAATATGTGGAATAAGAAGATAAAAGAAAGATCACACAAAAGGATGTTTACCCATTGCCAAGGATTTATTGTATTGAATCTGAAGACTGAATATTGGCAGTTGTAATTCTATGAAGCTAGTAGAGAAAAAAATCATTACTGTGATAACAGTTTGTGTAACTTTATTGTTACCATTTGGATTATGTCATGCAACAGCTTCATTTAAATAACTAATGTAATATGTTTTCTCTGGAATATCACAATCAATCATCTACTTAGCATGATCACACATGAGAGGATTATTAATGATAATTGTGATGGACTGAGACAAGTACTGAATCAGTTGGCAAAAGATAATCTTATGCTGAATCTAAAGATGTGCTTTTTTGGGACAAGTGTCAACAGATCCAACCATGAATGAATTTGTTCATAATTGGCCAATGGCACAGATATTTTGTGAGGTAAGAGTATTTCATGAACTATGCTCTTTCTATTGCCTGTTTCTAAAATTCTTTAAGATTCTTTGTACTAAGCACAACCAATCAAAAACTTGAGTTTTGCTTAACTTCTGATTGTGAACAGGCATTCAAAAAAAATGAAGAAATGATTTGCTACTAATCTGTTACCAACTTACTTAGCTTGAAAATCCACTCGCAACTGATGCAGATTTCTTTCATTTCACAGGTGAGGCCATGTTACGCTTAGCACAGTATGGAGAACATGATCATCTACTATAACAAAACAATAAATACTGCAAGAAAGAGAGATTATACAACTCTGAAATAACTAAGTACCGTTTGAACTACAAATCATTTCAATTTTTTCCTGTATGACCAAACATTTATACTCTAGGCAGATCATGCAGCATTAGCTTGGCTGGTGAATTTCTGCAATTAATGAGGCATTTCCAGATTTTTCAAGAAATCACCTTTAATATCATGCACCACCCTGGTCAAAGCCATGAAAGTTTTGGTACATTATCCCAAACACTTGGTATTACTCAAGAATGAAAATACAGTAAAAAGGGAAACACAAAGTAACAAACAGCAAATCTAAAATGTAATAGAGCAAAGTCTAAGATAAGACACCCACAGATGGTTAAGAACTATTGTAATCCAACACTATTCTTAAATATACCCATAAAATGTATCCCAGTATTAAGTCAATTATTGAGTGGTGCAAAACAACCCTTGTAGCAGGTAGTCTCTGTACAGCCAAAGACAAATACGTGTGAGGCACAATAGGACTCATTATACTTCAGAGAAATCATATGTCAAAAATGGAAAGATACAAGTGGACAGAATGTATGGTTTTCTCTGGTTATGCCATGGGCATTACAGAAGTGCACACTGTCTTCCTATAACCTTATAAGTGCTTAACACTTAGGTATCAAGAAAACAATGGATAAGGTTGTGGAGTAGTTGCTGAAACTCTAAAAGACTTGTGTAGTTTGCATATGCTGTGCACAAAAAAAACAAAAACCCTTGGCAACTATATCACTATTATGTTGAAGCATCACTTGAGAAAATTGTTTGGTCCTTTATTGCAAAGTAACAAGAAGTATGAATATATCATTGTGGTGATAGATTATTTCACCATTTTTTTTTAGTAACAATTGCTGTTCCTAACAGGAAAGCAAACCACAGCAAATGAATTTGTTTTTAGAACTCAATGACATAACTTTGAATCAGCATTATATACAAAGATTGTGTAATTCTTGAAATTAAAAAAAATATATATCCATCTTCCGATGAAGTTGTGGAGAGTTACATCTGTGAACTTTTAAGATAATTGGACAATTATGTGGATGAACATTAAAAACTCTGCAATCAAGATCTTTCATAATTGTTAGGTGTCAAACAATGATACATGAAACTACAAGTAACATACAGCTCACTGGTGTTTAGAAGAGAACTGAAAGTATCACTGGGCCTTAAGGACTACCATTTAGCACTCTTACACTTTGTTTATCATGAGATTAAAGAAACCATGAAATTACTCCATAAAGCTTAATTTAACTAGTGATGTGATGTAAATGCTGAAAACTTGATTATATCATGATAATATAATATGACTGTACAATCCTTGCCCAAAAGAGAAAATGTACCCTAAAGCTACTTAGATCTTGGGAAGAACCCTGTGCTTTAATTAAAGAATCTTGTGTGGTTTACAGAATACAGGAAAACAGACTGTTTAAGCCAAAGAAAAATAGACAACTGGTTTGACATCAGAGAAGATGTCATCCCACATAAATCAACTTGCTGAAAAAGTGACAGTATCTCTTGAGACCACTTCCAGAAAATTTTTGGGAATTGAGTTACTAGTGGATTTCTTTTATCTTCTACATAAAGAGAAATTTCTTAGAGACAAGAAAGCAAATAAAAACAAAAATAAGTAGTCATCTCATCTTTGTATCATACTCCATGAAGAATAAAAATCACTAAAACAACTGGTGATTGAACAGTTTCGCTACAATAAAGAAGAAAGACTTATTTTTATAGAAAATTTATTGTATTTTGTTTCAGACATTTAACATCAACAGCAAAGTTGTACTTTTTTTAAATATAGAGAATAAACTTATCATTTTTCACATTTTAAAAAATTAAAAACAAAACTTTTAGTGATAATATGTATTCCATAATATTTTAAATACAGAAAAAAGTTTAATCCACAAACTTTGTTTTGAACAAAAATTTAGTGTTTAGAATTCACTAAACCTGTAACTTGATTACAAATGTGCGAGTATTGATTTTAAACTAGTCACTGTTTTTCAACTTTGCTGTGGTGTGAAATAATTGCTTATATCTCAACTTTGAGAATTCACAGGATTGTAATTTAATATTAATGAAAGCTCTTTTTTCTGATTGATTAAACTATGAAAGCTGTCAAAACATTAAAGTTCAACATATATAAATAGCATTTCAGATAATTGTTTGTGTCCAGCTGATAAGTTCTGTTAATGGGCAGTTTCTCATAGGAGTCAAGAACATATATGAAATGCTATTATGGCATGTCCATTTTAAATCTGCAATAAATAAAGTAAAGGAGTGTGGAAAAATTATCTGAAGTTAATGTATTTTATTATGAATTTTAGCCTGATGGTTTCTAAAGTTTTGCTAGTTTTTGATATTGTAGTGACTTGAAATATTATGCTGCTAATGTAAAAGGCATTTTAAACAATCTCTTCTGTAATTGTCTGGACTAACTAATGACTTCTAGTTTTGGATGTTTGGCTTTGTGGAAGACAAAAGATATAGTTGATGTAATATTTTTTACACACCTTTATTTCCAGGTTTGCAAAAATAAATTAACTAAAATGAGTGGAAAGTATTGGCCATTAATATGAGTTTTATCAAAAGCCTTCAAACTCTTTCTTATTGTTTTTATCTATATAAACTGGTATTTCAGTCATTTCCATGGAGACTGAAATAATATGACAAAAGGTTAGTTTTGGAATATGTTTCTTGATTCATTTGTTTTGCCGAATTTTGCACAAAGCTACTTGAGGGCTAGTTGCATTTGCTATGCTTAATTTTGAAGTGGTTGAGTAAAGGGAAGGTAATTATTCAACATCAACCACCATTAACTATTGTACTTCTCTTTATCAACAAGTATTGTTATGGATTTTCACAATATAACTCCTCCAGGATTGAAAAAACAAGTATTTGATTATGTGATTCAATCCTGCAAATCTCAGATTGTGGTCTATAATATTGCCATATGATAAGAGTTGTTTCTTTTTTTGTGGAATAAGATGAGGTGGGCTTGATTGAATAATTTATATATCAAATTTCGTTTTGCCATCTAGGACATTGTGTTAGGCCTTATATACCTAATTAACTGATTGAGCATCAAAGAAATTTGTATAAAGTACATGTAAAAATAAAATATATAATATTGTTGTAACACTGCTCTTTCGTTGATTGGTTTCATTTACACCAGTTGGAGAAAATTCAAACTGTCATGCATGTAATGAAAACATTTATTTCTTAACTAGCTAGAACAATGTTATATCTTCAATGTCTAAGTACAAAATTACATTAAAAAAGAAATGCTTTGCAAGTGGTACAACAAAAAGGCAAACAATAATCTTCATTGCACAATTTCACAGGTAATAAGTCAAGTAATTGAAAGTACAAGAACTCTAACAATAATCCAGGCACTTCTCTGATTTGCTGCTAGCTTAAAGCAAACAATGGCTCAATGTTTCTCTGATTCTAATATTTATAATACACTGTTATCTTTTAGTACTCTCAAATTTACAATATTCTAGGTGCTAAATTTAGCACTTTCTGTGTCCTCTAGACCTACTTTTTTTTAATAGAAGTGCGTTTTATTAATATAATAATAAACTGAAAAACAGTTAATTAGCATAACAAAGAGATCTGTTTGTGGGAAAAAATTCCATTTTTTTTAACAGGACGTTGGTCTGTCTTTGTTCAAGTTCTTGGATAGTAGAAGCTGAATTACTAGTGGTGGAAGCCTTCACATTCATCATGAATGCCCAAGCCATCAACAGTGTTGTTGTTGTGGCTGGCAGTAAGATTTAATCTGTGTTCTTTGTGTTGTAATCTTGTCAGTGGTAGTGATCAACAGAACCTTTTTTTTCTGGAGGTGGTAATTTCCTTTCTTCTCGACTTTTCAACATTGACCCAGAACTCATTTGACCACTGAAAGTACTTTAGTTCCAGGAACATTTTCCTTAAACTTCAGACTATGCTGTTTCCATTGAAAGTAGGCACACATCTGTTGATATTTGTGCAAGGTGGCAAAGCATACACTTAATGGGTTGGCTCTGAATGTATTTAATTAAGACTGCTTCAACTCTTTCACCAAAGTTGTGGTGGATGTTGACTGCATTTTTAATCTTTAAGCCACCTGTATACTTGGTTCTGTCAGTGGCATGGAGTTTGCCGGATTTTCCAGTGCTGTTGTTAGTATGTCAAGGATAAAGCATGATGCCAACATATTGATCCATGGTTGACAGAAAATGCCTTTCATAAGATTATTCAGGACAAGTGATACAACTTTATCAAATACATCAGCTAGAAACACATGTAAATATGTCAGTCTAAAACCAAGATTATTGAGGTTAGCCATATAATTTATATCCTCACTAAAAATGATAGCCTTGGTAATATTGGTCCTTATTGAAATGGCTTCCCATTGTGTAGCTTTAAATACAAAATTATGAATAGACTATAAGGAGAAGAACACCAATGGCTTACTGAAGAATAAGATAACCAGACGGGTTAAAAATTTGATCTTAAATAACAACAGTCCAGATTGAAAATTTAAGGTAAGATGTATAGGTTGTAACTTTGTATTTACAACTACTCATACTCTGCTGGGATAGCAGTAACTCTACAAATTTACAACGATAAAGTCAAGGGTTTGATTCCCGTTGGTGGGCACACTACATAGCCTAATATGGCTTTGCTATAGAACCACACATTTCAGCCACTGTTTTTCTCTTAAACGACTATTAGAGTTTTAAACATATTTCCTTTGTCGTATTACATTTCTACTGACTTCACATGTGCTTTCACTTGTATCATCTAAGAAACATGTATCCCTTATGTCTTTAAATTATTTCAGTCCCACAGGCTTTATTGGATCTCTGCTTAAGCAGCATACAGCTGTGCTGTCCACTGCTGTAACAACAACTAACGTAGTCTACATTCTGACCCAGGCATATTTTTTCATTACTGTATAGTTATGTAAACAGAGCACAGGTTCAGTAGGCAAATACTGAGGTCAGGACTGTAGATACTGGTTCCTACACAGAAAAGTTGCCTTTGTTAACCATTACAGAAGCACAAATCTCTGCTTATGACTCTTAGAATCCAATAATAACTACATTGTCTCTCTACTTGAATTTTTTCAGGTAGAAGTTTAATACTAGCTAGGTATAACTTACAAAGTTTCCCACTTTCATTTTACTTTTCCCCTTCCAGTAGTACACTAACAGCTTGCATTTTTCACTGCACATTGTACTGGCTCAATATTACAAAATTATTCAATAATGTTGAGTAATAATTAAACATTTATCTTTGTATTTATGAAAATATTTCATCATAATCAAGTAAAACTCTAAATTTGCAAAGTTTACATTTGATACAATAACTAAGAAACTAACAAGGAATTTATTTTACTGCTAATAATTTCACCTCTCATGAATATCTTGATTCAATCCACTTGAAATATCTTACTGTACTTTTACAGCAAAACTGTTTTCTTTTAAATGTAGAGAAGATTTCTTTCTTACTTTTATGCTTTCATAAGAAACCATTACCAGCTCAATATTTCAGTGCCAAATTGAAACATTCTCTTCACAAATACTAATGAAAATAATACGAGCACCACATCTTCAAATAATGTCCTGAAGATGAGTAACCACAGTTAACCTCATATCATAGTCTCAACATACACGTCATATCGTTTTTCCATTCATATGTTACTTAACAAGTGTATTTTTTGTGTAAATGATTCTTTCATTTTGTTCAGCACTAATAAATGACTTTATGTTATGTTTATTCACATGTTAGATCGTAAATCTATGTTTTTTATGCATGTATCAACATTACAAATCCTCGCTCATGCAAGTAGCGTAAACAGACTACATCTAGGTCACTTGCAGTAATTGTGGTAACCTTTTAGGTGTTAATTCCTGAAATATTTCCCGTCAAAGTACATAATGTAATGTGCTGTTATTTATGAGCCATGGAATTCAACATAGTTTTCCTTTTCAGAATTCACAGATAGATAATCACCAGTAGGTTTATGCAAAACTAAGACAGTTCAGCTAAACCTTCTGTAAGGTTTTTTGTTATGGTCCAAATAGTTTTTAGTAACGAGTACTTCCTTTGGCTTTAATTCCATTTTGTAGCATTTAGCAAGTGCAGTTAAATCATGTACAGAGAATGTTTTGCGAAAAGAGGCTGCATACTTGAATTCCTGGCATTAGCTGTGTTTTAATGATAGAAAACCCCTAGTCAGGTTCTGAAAGCTTTTGATCTAAACAAGAATAGCATAATTACGTCCTCATATTATCTTACATGCTACCGTCTCACTCAAAATACTTGCAGTTTTAACTACTAAATCATCAAAGTGTTTTTGTTTTCGACTTGACACTGCTGTTTCCTGGACATTACTTCCCTTGTTGGTGCATAAGGCTGTTGGTTTTTCATATATTTATTGTCTTTTCATTTGTTCTTGTATTATTTAAGGTATTATTCACTCCTTCTTCAAACATAACTGCTTTTGTTAAATTTAAGTTTGTTTTCTAACTATTTGTTATGCTAAAGAGAGAATGTTTGGCAGTTTATTTTTGAAATTCGCGAAAAGCTACACGAGGGTTATTTGCGCTAGTCGTTTTTAATTTAGCTGTGAAAGACCAGAGAAAACCAGTTATTCATTACCAGCTACCACTAACTCTTGGACTACTCTTTTACCAACAACTAGTGTGAGTGTCCATCACATTATAACACCCATGTGTGATTTGATATTGCAAATCGAAAGCCCTAACTATTTGGTCATGCCAGCAATTTCGTTGCTTTACTAACTGCTAATCAGCTGTTCGAAACTTTATTTTCTACAGACAGTGCACAGCACGTGGGAAGTTTGTTATCAATATATTCGCAGAACGTACCTGAATAGACCAGCATGTATCTGAAAGTTGTACCAGTTTGTTTTGTTTTAATCTAAATTGAGCCTGTACATCGTCGAATGTTTGGTGATACATTAACAATGTAGTAAAGAAGGTGTATACAGCTTCCAATGAAGTTAAAAAATCAACAGCTTCTTTGATTAACTTATGTGTGTGACTGAGCGTCAACTTAAAATGGACATTAAATAGGCATAAATATCTTTTGGATCGTATTAAACCTAGCTTGAACACCACCACTTATTCCACTCATAACACCTGCACTATCATACGTTGGTGTTACACATTAAATATTGTCTAATTCATTGGCTCTTAGGCATTGTTGTATTGATTCAGTGATTAAAACTGCAACAAAATAATATTAATTTGTCGAATTCCAGAAAATGTTCATTTTACTGAACTCGTTTATGGAACAGCATACCTTATAAGGAGGGCTAATTTATGTTTGTCTCTTGCTTCATACACCATTGTCACATACATTCTTGATTTCTTCAATTCACTGGACATGTTGCATGACACTTGTTCTAAACAGCATTGAATAAAATAAAATTTACATCCACTGCAGTAAGAATAAGTGTGGAAACAAGTTCCGACACTTTCACGTGACTCCTTTAATCCAATGTTTCTTTGTGGGAGAAAAATGGCCTGGCATGGCCGAGCGCGTTAAGGCGTGCACTCGTAATCCGAGGGTCGCGGGTTCGCGCCCGCGTCGCGCTAAACATGCTCGCCCTCCCAGCCGTGGGGGTGTATAATGTGACGGTAAATCCCACTTTTCGTTGGTAAAAGAGTAGCCCAAGAGTTGGCGGTGGGTGGTGATGACTAGCTGCCTTCCCTCTAGTCTTACACTGCTAAATTAGGGACGGCTAGCACAGATAGCCCTCGAGTAGCTTTGTGCGAAATTCCAAAACAAACAAAGGGAGAAAAACACGTACAATTTTTATTACTTTACACAGTTTTGTATATATATTTGCTATCGCACCAAATAATTTTATTCGGAGATGCACGGGAAATTTAGCTAAAATTGGCCGTAATTTTGAAGAAATTAGAAAAATTTCGTCAGCAAATTTAAACACTCGATACGTTTCCTTTTGTTTCCTTCTTCAGTTTCATCACGACATCTGAGTGATATTCCTTGTTTTTCAAGAAACTGTGTGACACCAACAATGATCCCATTTTACTCCGATGTAATTTTCATTTTCTTTTTGTAACTGTTCCATTATATTGTTATGAGTCTTTCCATCTCTGAAGACCATCCAAAACAACATGTTTGCCTTACGAACTACTGCTTTTTAAGCACTCTCTTTCAGTTTTGGGAGCAATGATTAATCAATGTATCCATCTTAAACCTGATGTGTTTTGATCCAAAGATTCTGCACGCAAAACAAAATGCAATATTTTGTTTAATATACTCAATAAAGTATTTCAACCACCTGTGCTTTTCAAACCGGTGGTATTTAAAGGAGCATTGATCACTCATAAGGATACTGCGTTTATTGCACTGGGCCATTCTCGATATCTTCTAAATTAGAAGCTTCATTAGCTGAATTGAAATCCATAAGTACACTTGATCCATCTGCCTAAGGTTTTTTAAGAGATCTGTCTTCTGCACCTGTCAGACCATCCAGATCTAGCTGCTCTTCATTCTCTGATTTCTCTCAGTGATGCAAATTTATTAGTAAAATATTACCTAACGTCCATTCCCTACGAAGAAGGAAAATTATTTTTTTAAGCACGAACGAAATCAACATTACCAATCAACATTAATTCACTAACACTATACGCTAATTCTCTTATTAACTAATCAACAATTATCAACCAGTAAGATTTGTTTGTTTGTTTGTCTTTTTGAATTTCGCGCAAATCTACACGAGGACTATCTGCATTAGCTATCCCTAACTTAGCAGTATAAGACTAGGAAGGTAGCTAGTCATCACCACCCACTGTCAACTTTTGGGCTTCTCTTTTACCAACGAATAGTGGGATTGACCGTAACATTATAGTGCCCTCACTGCTAAAAGGACGAACATCCTTGGTGTGACGGGAATTCGAACCCGTGGACCTCAGATTACCACTCGAATTCCCAAAACACCTACCTATGCTGTGCCCCGATCATTAAGAAGGCACACCAAAACATCTTCCAAACGATAAAATAAACTCGCTAACATTAGTGTCTGCAGAAATTTTCCAGAGAAGGGGCTTCAAAATAAATACACCATGGACCGCCTTCAAAGTTTTGTCATTAAAGTCAAGAGAATAGACAAGTTCCCGCAGTCAGATTTGATGGGTTTAGTATTTGTAACGTTGGTTGAAGCCATTCATACTCCATAACAGTAAATTTTAGTTTGCTCTTGTAGGTTTTCAACCATACAGAGTAATTTCGTCTTATATAAAAGAACTGCATATATCAATACAGTCATTTTGGGCTGTTAAAAGCACCATATGTCAATGGCATTTATAATGTATGTATGTTAAAAACAATAAGAGTGCATCAGGTTTTTGGTAACCTGCTTCTGGTATTATCGATAGATGAGAATAAGTTGATCCCAATGGATCGCGCACTCTGCTTGGCTTGAACCTGAAAATTAAAGCTAACAGAGCGTCTCTCTTCGCCGTGTTGCCACTACCAAAACAATATTCCGACGTTTTCCGGGTGCATGGAGCCTTTCTTTATTGATCACATACAGGTTAAGTTCACTGATGCTCTGTAGTGAAATACACAAGAAATACAAAGTCCATATTTCACCATTTTTCATAAAAGTTTCAACACGTTAGCCTACAGACCGAGTAATTTGAATATTTATTGTTGTGTGAACTAAGGAATGAGCCTGTATCACTATATTAAATAATTAGATTGCAATGTATAACCCTCTGATAAATTTAAAGACCAGCGTGACTGACCTGTCTGTATTCTGTAACAAACGGAAACACTCTGGACTTAAACTTTTATTATAATATGTTATTGTATCTCATATATTTTGTATGTCAGCAAATATTTCAATATTATTATAAGAGGTTTATGAACGAACAAAATCAAATACCTTTGATATATATATATATAATAACACAGCGCAGAATATCGATAACATTTTGATGTAATACACAAAACACTGGATCATCCGGACACATGACCAAAATAATTCAATTAATATTTCTTCAGAATAAATGGAAAATTTATGGAAATATAATGCATGTCATCAACATCATCTGCATGTACATATTACTTGTTGTTGTCTTGGTATTACTGTAACTGGTCAGACTTAGCAGCCCAGACCTATCGGTAAACCACTGAAGAATAATGAATGAAAATATATTGGATTACTATATATAATTATATCCATCATCATTATAATTTGCATAAGAGAAACGATTACTCAAAATGTGTTTGTTGTCTGAGGAAGCATCATGGGAGTACTCTATGATATCTACATTAGACTCAGAATTGAGTGACGGGGATAAGTTAGAAATCTAATTAAAACTCAAACAAATCGAGCTTGAACAAGCTCGCATCGAAGTTCAGAAAGTGGATGCCCGTTTCGAAGCGGAAATATGGTGTAAATGTCTCGAGGCCGAACAAGCCCTTACATACTGATATTTAATTAACTTTTAAATTAAAAGTTTTTGTTACATGAAATAGTAATACGTAACATAAAACATCGCAGACTCGTCCGAAATAAAATATAATACTAACAAAGTATAGATAATAGAGGATTAGATAACTCTCATTTTATAGCCTGTTCAGTGATATGTTATGCATAAATATGATCAAACGAGCTTTATTAACATAAAGTTTACTCACGAATGAAAGGATTTGCCACATACGGCCATTTGTCTGTTGGTATAATTTAGTGCTTTACATGTAGATACAATTCAAAGAAACAAAACAACACTTAAGCAAAACAACTTAATTACGTGTAATAATAGTCACCATTAGATCTGTGTTGGAAGATGTTTATCATGTGAATATAGTGTCAGGAACTTGAAGTGCAATCCAATCACTTTCGGATCAATACTTGATTCTTATCACACTATGTCTCGTGACTCGAGATGTATCGGAAGGACGCGTTGGGCTCTTGGAAGACTTAAGTTTGAAATCCAAGAAGCTTCTATGATAGCACTGTTTTCAACACTTAGTTACAGGGGGTTATATAAAATGATTTAAATAAAGCTGCTGACAAACGTGACACTTTTATTGAAAATTAAGTGTGATAAGCAGTATGGTATTGTAAAGTAAGTAAATCTTGTAAATTCGTATATGTATGCTGAAAGAATGAAGAAAGAATAATGTTTTTCAATTTCTATGGGGGTTAGTGCGTTTTTGTTCACGTCATGCTCTCTAATTTAGACTTTTGTACTTACAACGAGCGTAAAAATCATATCAAATACCGCTATTATGTAAAACAAAACAAATATTAAGCCTCCCAGTGGCTCAGCGGTGTGTCTGCAGACTTACAACTCTAAAAATCGAATTTCGATACTCGTGGTGGGCAGAGCACAGATAGCCCATTGTGTAGCTTTGTGCTTAATTCAAAACAACAACAAATATTAAATTTAAGAAAAGGCTTTGCTAGAAACAACTCGCGAGAAACTCTACATCAAATCGTTTATTAAATATAAGATTAGAATTGTAGTTCTCATGTAAACACATGAAAACCACGTTGAAGAAACTACCTTCGCGAAGAACAAAAAATTCAGCACTCTAATCAAGATCCACAATGTTCTGCTAAGTTAGAGTCATAAATGCAACAGATTAACGCAAAGGCCTGGCTTGACTTATGATGATTCTTCTTTTCGTGTAAGAAGAGTAAAACTTTCCCTCGCGATGTCTTGTACTGAAAGCTTCCTCATTTTGTGCTTTTTCGCTGAGTTTCAAAAGTTGTGGGAATTTTTTGGCGTTTCGTTAAAGGATATCAGTTATGATTCTATATTATGTATTTAAAGACACAACTGTGAATTCATGACACTATCAGATGGAATCGGAACACGGTCTCCATTGTACCAGTACTTTGCGACGCATATGGAGAAAACAATTTTCCTGAAATTATTATCAAAAAACAAAAAGTACCTACAGCAACAGAAACCCAACGACCTCCTTTCCCACGCAAGGTAAAAACCTTGACTGAATATGGTGCTTTATCAAGTTATAACCTCCAAGTCTTTCTACTTACACCCCATTGGGACAGGGTTTATAATGCTAAAATCGTAGGCCTGGCATGGCCGAGCGCGTAAGGCGTGTGACTCGTAATCCGAGGGTCGCGCTAAACATGCTCGCCCTCCCAGCCGTGGGGTGTATAATGTGACGGTCAATCCCACTATTCGTTGGTAAAAGAGTAGCCCAAGAGTTGGCAGTGGGTGGTGATGACTAGCTGCCTTACCTCTAGTCTTACACTGCTAAATTAGGGACGGCTAGCACAGATAGCCCTCGAGTAGCTTTGTGCGAAATTCAAAAACAAACAAACAAGCTTAAATCGTGTTTCGATACTAACTTATTGTGTAGCTTTATGCTCAACAATAAACAAACAAAACATAAATCACATTAAATAAAAGATATAAACTTGGATTGCGACTTGAAATGACAAAATAATTTAAGAAATTTAAACTGAATTTTGAAGTTAAAAATAAATTATAAGAGCATATTATTTACGTCTGGAAATATTGTATTATGCATAGATAATAACTCCATTGAAACAAAATTTTAATAGCATCTAGCGTCTTTCATATTAACAAATCTTTGAAAGAAAAGAAACCCTCGTAAGCATCTACAAAATGTTACCATCTAATATTTTTTTTCCGAAATGTACTTAAAAATGTAGAATTATAATTGTACACTAACTATTTCTAAAGAAAAAAACATTTGTACTACAACTGTTAGTCTCATTTTATCGAAGCAGAAAAAAATTATCTATATCTTGCAGAGTCAAGTATAAACTAACACAAATAATATTTCAATTTTAACAGATAGCGCTGTGTTTCATAGATCGAATAGTCTGCTTGTTGATACGTAAAGGGGGGGTGGATTTGTTTGGTCGTGGGTTTAATAAATTGTATATTACGGACACAGAATAAATATAGTAGAGGTATCAGTTCATTATTGTTTACGTATTTAATATAATATATCTTATTTTTATGGTAAACAATTAATATTTTCCTTAAAATACGGTACTGTAAAGTGATAATTGTATTATATTTAGACTATAATATTACTATTACTTATTGGTACTATGTTTTTTTTATAGTTACTAGTAGTAGTAGCTCAGTAAATATAATAATTAATATTGATTAAATTTAGTGTTCCATTTGAACTGGAATGTGATAATTTATATGTACATATTTATTTAGAATATATTTATTTTAAAACAATGAAATAAAGTTTAAAAGAGATGGTTTGCTAGCCATGTGTTTAAATATCGAAAGTGGATAACATTTATTAAAGTCAAATTAAAAGCTTTTTAGTAAATTAAAAAGAAAATTACTTTTCAGAAATTTGTAACTTTAGTTGTGTTCCAACTAAATAAGTAAAGTGCTAGTGATGTTAGTTTGCAAATTGCACATAAAGACATTAATCTACATAAATTAAAAGTCATATTTAACTAAGTTCTATTGAAGACAGGGCTGGTATTTGGGTATTAATAGTATTAATATAAAGAGTTCACAAACATGAATGTTCAAACTGAACCTCCTCTTGGTTGACTCGGTAGATATCCCAATGTGGCTTTGCTATAAAAAAAAATAAATAAAAAATGGGCACATGCACACACAAAAACTGAACTAACATTTTTTTTATTTAACACCAGCAATGTAAAAACTTAATGACAATGCTAAAAATTAGCATCAACATAGAAGTTTTTATCACATATTATTTAATAACAATTCTATTTTTCTTGTCATTATTTTGAAGTATAAAATTCAACTGGCAAGCACAGGGACAGGAAACCATTCGGCCCACTTTAGCCACCTGTTCAAATAAACAGCCAGTAACTTGAATAAGGTTAATTTAATGCTGAAGTTCATCTATTATATCTTGTTAAGTTTTTGTATATATTTGAATTTACACTACATGTCATCGGAAGCTAAAAGCATTTAAAATTTACATTCAATTCAAGTTACTTGTGATTTTACAAAAAGCAGATTATTTTACTTGATTTGGTATGTGACTCAACAACAATCAATTAGCAGAACTTTGTGGTATGTAATGTTTAATCTATATAAAAATTATAAATGGTTTATTAAAACTTCTATGTATGCAAATTGTTTTAAATAACTTTTAAGGACAACATTTTTAAACTTCAGTGTTTTTGGTAAGAATACCATTGAGAGGGATTTTTTTCACAATTCAGTTATAATATTTTTAGTGAAAGAAAAGTATCCTGCTTTAACCTGTATATTAGAATATTGTTGTTTTTACTGTTTTATAGAGGAATTTTAAAAATTTGGAAATTTTACATTATTCCTTATGGGATTAATCACATTGGATTTGAGCTGCTTTTGAAGTGCTGAAAGATAAAGAATAAAATGGCATAACACTTTGACGTTTATTAGTAATTATTTTGATAATTGAGTATAACATAGTTTTATATTTTTCTTTTAATTTTGAGTAATTTTGTATATCTTTTAGTGTGATGAATTATCTTCTGTTTTGAATTGTTTCTGTATTTAACTTTTTTCCCCTTATCCTTTTATTGTATAACATATAATTACAATACTGTAAGAAGTTTTAAACTATTAGTTAGTTCAGTGCTACTTCTACAGTGTGAACCTTGGATATAGCAGCAGTCTTCTTGTTTAAACCTTTTTGCACATGTTTAAGTATTTTTCTGCAACAAGATGGTTAAGATTTCTTTTTGTATGTAGTTCATTTAGCTAATTGCCTAAACAAATGCTTTTGTTAAGTAATATCAATTTGATTTGTTTTGTGGGATTTTGTTTGCTTTCAGAAAAGAAAAATGAACAAGGTAGATACTGATATAAATTTGGTTGTTGATACAGTCAGAGAAATTGAGGCTCCTTTAGGAGGAACTTCAGTGGAATATGTAATCACTGGTACCTTTAAACAAAGTCTCTTTAATTCAAATTGTGAAGATAATGGAATAGTACATGTTGAGGTAGGTTTCTGAAAGCTACACATTTAATCACACATTGTGTTCATATGGAGCTCAGTAGTCTTTCCACAGTTTATTGTAGTACACCAAACCAATTACTTAGTCAAGATTATAAAATATGGTTTGCAATGAACTATTTGAAGACTATTCTATAACGTGATTTTAGGATTATGATGTAAAAAGATCCAATCTGGTTAGGTTTTATCTCCCAGTATAAACACATTTTAATGGGAATTGGCAAACTCTAAAATGAAAATTTTGAAATACACTTGCCAGTTAAGGATGGAAGTAATATATTTAAAAGGTATTTTATTTTATTTTAAATTAATTCAACATTTTAGTTTAAAACATAACAATTTTTTTTAAAAATGAGTTTTGTTGGTGTGCACTGAAATTTGTATTGTCACCAGACACCCATGTAACTATGCTGTTATTTGAAATGGGATACAAAAAGAGTAAAAACAAATTGTATGGTGGTAAAGTAACATTTTGATATCAAACTCATTTTCTGAGTATTATGATACAACTTTTCTCAGTTTGTTCAATATTTTATATTAGATTAAGAGAGTAAGAAAGATCAGTTATGGTACATTTGAACCAAAAGGTCATCCCTCACTCGCTAAAGAAGAACAATCAAAATAAGTCTAGCCCTTCATGATATGTATTTCTAACTAAAGTATAAGAATATTCAAACTAGTTGTATCTACATTTTAAAGAAGTCTTAGCAATAGATTGTTACATTTGGAGATTTTGATTGTTGTTATCATGTTATATACCATTGATATAACACAACCTCTGAACAAGAGGGAACCATTTGGTCCTTGAAGGTTGTCCTCTGACACTTATTCTTATAACAATTAAAAACTTAGACCTGCACCTTTATGTTTTCAAGAAATCATCAGTTCTCCTCCTAAACTCCTATAAAGTGCTGATATCTACTACTCTTGATGGCAACTTGTTCCATACTTTAATTACCTTCTTAGAAAGATAAAACTATCTTAAGTGAATTGTAGCCTTATTTTTTCATATCTTGAATTTGTGAGTTAATATTATATTGTGAGTGGTGGTTATAATAGGAGACTGAATAGCAAAATTTTAGTTGATATATATACTGTCAAATTGAAGTAAAGGAAAATTGATTTGCTTAAAGAAGTAGGCTAGAAACTTCAAAATATATGATGCCAACTAATATATGCATTCAACACAATATTCCTTCTTGTGCCACTTCCTAAGGGTACATGTAAGTTTTTGTGACAAGTGGTCCAAAGGTTGCCAATTATAAGCACACACTCAAACTTTTGCCAGGCAGTAGTTTTCATGTGTCAGATATGTTTTGACTGAGGTTCATGGGATTTGACTTGCACAAGTAGCTTCTGTTATGTCTTTACTTCAAAGTGCCAAAATTCTTCTGCTGTGTACATAAGACTTTGAATTTAATAGATGTGTTAATTGTCAAAAGATTCTCCTAAGTTTCAAATTTTTTATTTGATCCCTAAATTGGGTTAACAAGAACAAACCATATTACTGAATTAAGTACATTTCCATTTGATACAGTTAATTATTTATGTCACAAAGTTAGCATAAATCTATTAAATATATATATAACATAATGAATTAACTTCTAAATGTTTGAACTGTCTCAGATCTCTAAAAGCTACAGAGAATTTGAAGATCTGTATGCAAAGATGAAAAAGAAATATACATCATTATGTCTTCCTGTCTTACCCAAAAGTAAATTAGAAGATCAGAATGTGGTAGAAGAAAAAAGAAAACATCTTGATAATTTTGTCAGGGAAGTAGCTCAAAATAAGAATATTTCTCTCTCGCCTATTTTGCTTCAGTTTTTGGGTAAGTTACCTTGAATTAATGTTGTTTTATATTTTTTTGTAACATTTTTGAAAGTCCACGAACACTTCACTGTAAAGATAAATAAAACACTTCTGTTGTTTAATTGAAAAATTTTCAGCCAGTATTTTAAGAAAGTGTTTAATTTCCAAATTGTGTCAGTGCACTATGAAATTGGTTATGTGTCTAGGACCAAATATAAGTTGTACATTATCTAGCATATCAATCACAATAACTTGCATTAAAGAACATTTCTTTTTATTGTCATCTATTTTCACACTAAAAATATAAGTCTAGATTTTTTAGTGTAAAAAAACTACAGTGTGTATGATTATTTATTAAACACAGGTTGGGCATATTTGTATACCTGTGATCTCATGTTAGTCTTTTTACAATAATTATTTACTTCTGAATGATGCTTAATTACTCCATTATTTAGCTTAACTTTATAGAAATGTACGTTTTTTGCATGTTTGTAGCATTAACATTTAATTCAAGTAACACTTCAACTAGATCATGAGTAAGAGACCACCAAAATTTTCTCCTTAATAATTGTAATAAAACAAGAATGAAGTCTAAAGACCTAAATGTGTGAAGAAACATTTCAATGAGCATCTTCCTGGCTGGAAAGCAAGGCTTTTGTTTTGTTTATTTAGCTTATAGTTGTTTTTGGAAAGCAGCCTTACTAGTAAAATTTCTTTAACTGTTGAACTAAACAATATTTAACTGAATACTTAATTTTTGTAACTATGTGATGTGTGAGAAATACAAATTTTGGTTTGTAAAAAATCTACTGCCTGCTGAAGATTAACTTTGTATGAAAAGGATTGTAAAATGCACATGTAATTTTTACAATGTTACATTCAAAATTAAATAATTTTATTTTCAATGTATATCAGTAAACTTGGCATGGAAACATATTTTGCAATTCAACTTTAATGCTATATGAGTTTAACTTCTTAATTCCAAAAAGAAATATTAAAAATTCACAATTTTCATTTTTCTTTTCATGTGATGTGTGTGAGCTCTGATTTCTCCACTTCAGAAATGTTTAATTTAGAAAATAAAGCTGTTATAATTTCAACCAATTAGAAACAGAAACTAAACATAATTACAAACATAATCTAAAATATACATTTCATACCTTGCTGATTTGCTGATAAATCTGTCAAACTTGCCAGACAAACCTATTAAATCTCTATGACAGTCAAGATTGTTTTCTTAACTTTGCATGGCCAAATGGCATTCAGTAGAAATCAGTGGAATTTTGTTTGGATCATGTGGAAACTCCTATCCATCTTTCTCCTTCTCTTTATGTGAACTTTGCCTGGTGGTTGAACAGAGACTACACCACAGTGTTTTTTTTTCCCCTTCCTCATGCAGATGTACATTTCTTTATAGATACTTCTCTTGTGGGCTGAGGTGTGTATCTGGATATGCAAGAGATTTCATGATGTTGGTCTATCACAAAGTTATCTCAGCATATCAGTTTCTTGGAACTGCTCATTATTAATTGAACTTTGGTGGACTTCCTTCCATCTCTATGGAACTAGTTGATTTTAATTAATTCCAACAACTCTGGGATCATTATATGCATCACAGCATGGGGGTACTCAATCAAGGTCTCTGTTTCCACAAATTGGACCTCCTCTTTAAGGCCCACAGCAATCACACTCGATTGTTGGCATGCCATATACCACATGTCCTGAACCTGGTTGCAGATTGTTTACTATGCCCTGAAAAGATTACCTGCACAGAGTGGTTTCTCAGCCCATAGATGTCTAGCTAGCTATGTTTGCAGTGCAATACTCTAGAAATGGATGCATTCACCAATCACCAAAATTTCAAACTTTTCAGGTTTTGGTCTCCAGTTATACATCATTTAGCTGTAGTTGTTAATGCCCTTAGTCAGGATTGGGAGGTATTATTTCTACATCTGTCTGCTAATTTGTCATCTTCCTTGTACCCTTTCTGTCATACAAGCAACTTCATATTGTATTATCTTGGTGGCCTCACTTTTGCCAGTGCAACCATGATTTCCACTTCTGAACCTGCTTTTAGTGATCCTCTTCCTTTACCCATCTTATCCACCATCCTCAGACAACCTCAATTGGACATACCACACCCTTCCCTTCTAATGTTCCATTTTCATGTGTGGGCTTTTATCTGATCTCTTTCCAGACTGGTTGGCTCCCCCCCCCACACACACACACCAAGTTTCTTCCCTGATTTTTCTTTTCCTTTACCCTTCCTCCATGTCACTTTACAAGTCTTAAGTAGTATATCTACTGTCTTATTATGCCTTTGTTCTATCCTACTGTTCTGCATCTGACTTTCTTCTTGCTTGGCTGTCAGCATCCACCATTGCTGGTTATTGCATGGTCTTATTAACTACTTTTGTTCCACAAGATTTTATGATGTTGTCACTTTTGCTTCGACTCTTATTTACCTTCCTTCCAGTTATCACTTTTCTGATCTGAATTGCCTCTTGTGACCTGTCTGAGTTCTCCACTGTTGCACAGCTTGCTATACTACATTCCATTGTTACCATTTCCATTTCCTCATTCATTAAAACTCTTCCCTTTCCCATTTTATTTTTTTCTATTATCCTTATGGATTGGATTTACCAGCTTATTTGTCTGGTATATTCTCCCCTGTCTTCTGATCACTGTCATCTGTTCCAAGTTTCCTTCTGTCAAATTCTTCAGCTTACTATGTTCCTGGCTGTCCAGTTTCATTGTTCATTAGAGGTTAGCTCATACATGTATTTGTATCACTCTTTATGTTTATTTCACATTATTTTTATCGTGTAGCAGTCTCAACTGGTTATTGTTCTTCCTGTTGCCATCTTGAGCTTCACTGTTTCTTTATGCGAAAATTAATGTTCTTTTTCTACATTTTTTCTTTACATAGACCTCCATTGCATGTATGAATCAATTGCATGTGTTGCTTGACCAGGTATACTTATTCTTAAACCTACATTGTATGACCATTTAAGCCAGTAGTGCCCACTGTTGAAATGGAGTATTCTACAAAACTCTTGTTGTTTTTCCTCATAATGTTTTGCATCATAAATATGTTTACCTCAGACAATACACTTACAGACTAACAAAAGTAAAGCAGAAGGAGATTGTTGACCATCATTGCTGCTCTTTTGTTTGACTGAATCAGAAGTGTTAGCTTCTCAAAGTAGGGTTTCATGGTCACCCATTACACTGTTTCCAGCACTGCATTTCTCTGAATTCTCCAGTGCATCCCCCCACTTACAGCGGAGCACAAGAGTTCTTATTACATATCAGCTCATAGTTACAGAGGGAGTGAATCATGGAGGCTTACTCCTCCATATCCTTAATTTTACTTAGATGAGAGTAAATTCTGCCAATGTAGATGGTGTATAGATACTCCTCCTACCACAGATCTCATGCCATCTGATTGTGGATTCAAAGGTTTGTGCCAAGATGCAATTTGCCCCCTTCACCTGGGCCTCCTCTTCCTTATTGTCACCCAGATATCACTTCCTAGGATGTACTAATGTTGTTTGGAACTGGTCTAACCACATGAATCTTCACATGTGAGTAACCTAGGTACCTCTTTCCAATCATGAACTGAGTGATTTATTTCCAGTGCTGTCTGATTTTGAACTGGAGTTGAACCATAACATTGTTGTCCACCTTCCTACTGTTGCTTGGATATTAGTTCCCAGGAAGTACTGGTGTTTGTGTTGAACATGCACAAATAATGATGAGGGTTCATGGAATGGAATATTTTGACCCCTTCCTCATGGTCCACTGATAACTAGCCACTGTATATCTGGTGCCACTCCTGTTATTATGCCCTTCTCATTTTCATGGTTGAAGAGTAAATCTGGCTCAGTATAGTGTATTCTCCCATGGGTGTGTCATGTATACTCTTTATTCATACCCCATGGACTCTTTGGGTCTTTTTTGAAGGGAGTTTATATCGGTACTGTTACATGGTTCCCTCCACCAGGCCAATGTTGGATTCCAGTTATTTTGTGAGAGGAGGTAAGATATCATATGAGAAGTTAATATTTTCCTCTAATGAAAACATTTCTGAAATATTCTTATCTCCTTTTACACTTTACACACTTGACTTTTACTTTTTTTTTGCCCAGCATGGCCAGATAGTTAAGGCACTTAACTCGTATTGTAATCTGAGGATTGCGGGTTCAAATCCCATTGCTTCAAACATGCTCACTCTTTTAGCCATACAGGTATTATAATGTGATGGTTAATCCCATTATTCCTTAGTAAAAGAGTAGCCCAAGAGTTGGAGGTGGCTGGTAATGACTAGTTGCCTTCCCTCTGGTGTTGAATCCTAAATTAGGGATGGCTAGGGCAGATAGCTCTCATGCAGTTTTGTGCAAAATTAAACAAAACAAAAAAAAAACTTTTTTTATTTTACTTAATCTTGAAGTGAGATTGGGATAAACTAAGAGGAAGACAATTGTGTTATGAGTTGTAGCTCATTCCTCTTGGTGGTGTTTTGTCACATGACCATTTATATGCTATTATGAAGCTGCATCATATGAGTATAGGTGAAAATATGAAGCTTATGTTGAGTGCATATGGAGGGTAGTACAAGTCTGGTAAAGCTTTTTGTGAGAATAGGAAAATTATATTGGAAATATATTTCATGGTAAGAAAATATTGACTTTGGGACATTCTGTTTTTGTAACTGACATATTTTGTGTATTTTGAGATGCACGTTCAAAGACTATGTGAATTACTGTTTGGATGTTCATACTTTTGATGCTTTGGAGATTAGGGAAGAACTACTATGAACAAGCTTGGGTATGCAGAAAGTATTAAAAATGTTTTGTTTATGTAGATTGTGCATTTATTGTTATACAGTTTATTTTTCAAGAAAAAATATAGAAATTATAAACTACTCAGCTAAGCCTAAAAAGATTGTGCAATTAGTGATATTTGCTACATGGTTTAGTCTACAGGCTTACTGATCAATTTATTTCCCTCTCCTAACAATGCACCCGGTTTTTTTTTTTATGCTATTTTCTGTTACATGATAAGGAGTGCAGAAAATATCTGATGACTTGCACTGTTTCATTGTTTTGTGGATTCATGGATTATTGCAAAAGTACTGCAAGAAAACAAATGTGGCAGAGTAATAAGTTGATACTGTTAAGTAACTTGAAACTTTCTGAATGGTACTTATATTAGATAAAAAAAACAAATTTGTTTTACTTATTTTGTATCTTTTACATGCAAGCTGATGATTTCCCTACAGGCATGAATATCAAATTTGCAGTTAATACTATGGTGCAGAAAGTGTAAATGAAACATAAATTTTCACAAAAAAAGTTTAATATTTATTAAGATAAGGCAAATAAAATATCATAATTTTAAAATTAAAAGAACCGTCCTTAACATGGAAGTCATCTTTCACTCAGACTGGCTCAGTAAAAGCTTTATAAATTTACAGTCAAGTTTTTATTAGAAATACTTAATTACAAAATCTGATTGTTGGTGTACGACAAAATTTTTAATATTCACTGCAAGCTTGTACAGCTTCTCCAGCATGGACTTAGTCCAGTGCACTGACCTCACTCTTAAAGGATTAACAGAATTTAATCTTTTAAATAAACCAAACTTTTTGTGCAATCTAAGGATTAGACCTAATTATTAGTTCACAAAAATATGACATTTACTTTGTAGTAATTACTATGCACTCTGTTTTTATTTTTAGGTATAGACAAAGATAATCCACAGAAATCAGGTATCTGTAAAGGAAACTCAAAGATAAACAATCAACACATTGAAGACAAAAAGGAAACTACTAGAGAAAAAACTGTAACTGTAGATGATGATGGATTTGATATTTTTGAGGAGCTGCAAAGTGAACAACATCCAACCTTTAGAAAAATGTCCGATATAAAGAAGTATGTGTGAAGTTAGCATATACATATTAGTAATATTTATTCTTGAAGTGTGTGTATACAAACACACACACACACACACACACACACACACACACACACAATTAGGAGTATGAAAATGGGGGGAATTTTATTTATATTTGCAATCCACCTAGCAGAAGCAACAGATGTAGGTCATCAAAACTGAAAATTCATGTTTCTCTTTCTGTGAATATTGTATTTCATATGACAGATGGTTTTTATTCTTCTTTTTACCTTTACAGTGATTTGAAACTGACATTGGGAGATATAAAATGAGTACTTGTAGATTAATTTGAAATTGAAATTTTTGAAAAATTCCCAATATTGAAATATTATGGGGGGGGCAAAAAAAAGATGACTTCACTTGAAATAATATGAATCCTTAAAATGAAGTTGTGACAATTCATATTATCCTTTTTATTTTTAAT
Organism: Carcinoscorpius rotundicauda; assembly: GCA_011833715.1. Lineage (NCBI taxonomy): Eukaryota > Metazoa > Arthropoda > Merostomata > Xiphosura > Limulidae > Carcinoscorpius > Carcinoscorpius rotundicauda. Next base: position 111,236,835 of record CM022393.1, read on the forward strand.
ATTCTTTCTGTGTACATGTAATTTACAGTTAAAACTTCTCCCCTTATGTTTAAAGCTTCTTAAACTTGTAACGGATGTGAGGAATGATCTAGAAAGTTGTTAAGTACAAAATAAATGTAATTTTTTAAAGCTTAAAAACCAAATGGAGTCCTTCACTGTTCTATTATTTCTATACTCTCATTGTTAATATAAAAGACTTGTAATTCAAAATAATATTATAACCTTTGATATTACTATATAACTGTTATTATCTAAGATTGTTACAGCACTTCAGTGTTCTTTACTAATGTTTTGTGATCATAATGCCATAATTAAGTGGTCAGGGTAAGACTTTCAATGTGAATTTTCACTTGGATCACAGGGTCAGCCAAGTGAGAAAAATATTGACGTGTATCACTTTCATAATCAAGACTTCTGTAATGTTGGAAATAAAAGTAATGTTAATATATTAAAGATAATTACTTTTTTGCAACTAGTATTTTTTCATATTTACTTAGGAAGAAGGAGGGGCTGTTTGATGATACTGAGGTCACAGAGCCAGAGTTATTTGGTTACTCAAAATCCAAGAGTGCATACTCAAGAAAAACAGTTGAAAACCAACCAGCAGATGAATCCAAATCCCCAGCTGGAGAGGTAGCAGAGGAGAGTAAATTAGGTATATTTAGTGTAACCATTGTGCATATTTTAGGCTAATAAACTTGATAATAATTGGTTTGAAACAATAAGATGTCAGTTATAAAATGTACTTTCAAGATAATGTAATGCTTACTATTGTTTTCAGCTTCACACATTTTATATTTACCCATCATAGCAGACAATTTATAGAAATATTTATTATTATATAACTGATTTTTTTATGAGCACTAATTGGAATTTGTTTTGTTTTTTCCAAAGATCTTAGAATATTGAGTTTTCTTTTGCAAAATATTTTTATATGCAGTTTTATCCCTCTGGATACTTGTCATGTCCCTTTTACACAGTTGCATGCAAAATTTAATTAAATAACTTAATTTTTAGTTTATGACAGTAATCTTTATCAATATGCAATTAATAAATTAAAATTTAATATTATAATTTAGTTTTTAATTTCAAAAGAGAACATTTAAATAAATTCTCAGCCTTCACTCTATCATGTGGCACTTAATCACTCTGAATTTCACATTTTAGTTCATATTTGCACCTCTATTTATGCTTCTGACATTAAATTGTAAATTGAAAAGTTATAAGGTATTATTAAAATATAACGTAATTGTATCGCTATCAATCATCTTGTTTTACTCAAATTTGCATATGATATTAAAGTCTTTAGTGTTGCTAGCTATGAAAAGGATATTGCTAATTTACAGAATTATTTAGATCATTTAGTGGGTTTTAATAATAATAAATGCAAGGTTATGCATGTGGATTATAATAATATGAATTACGAGTATAATTTGGATGGCAATAACCTTAACAGTGTCATGAAAGAAAGGGACCTTGGTGTACTGGTTGATCAGTCTCCTAAGCCATTTTAATAGTGTGGGAGAGCAAATAAGATTTTTAGTTGTGCCAACAGAAGTATTGAATACAAGTCCAAAATGGTTATTATTTCATTCTGTATGTCACTGGTAAGGCAACATTTAGTCTTATGCTAAGTCATAGATTCCTTACCTTAGAAAAGTCACTGAACTATTGGAAAGGGTTCAGAGGAAAATTACTAGAATGGCACCTGAGATGGAGGAGCATTCATATGAAAAAATATTAAAATTTCTGGCAATGTTTTTCTCTTGATAAAAGAAGAGTTAGAGTGGATCTGAGTTAGGTGTTTAAGATTGTAAAGGAAATTTATTGTGTTGATGCATTATATGTTTTCAAACTTAATGGTGAAAAAGGTGGGACTAAGGTACACAGGTATAATTCTTGGGAAAATATGAGTCACCTTCAGCCAAAACAGGTTTTATTTTTTTAATTGATCTTCAGAATATATTGTACTTAAATGTTGTGAAGACAATAAATTTAAGTGAGTTTAAAAGAAAGCTTAAACTATATCAATGATAAGAACAAGCTTCCATTTTTATGTTATTGGTTTGTTTAATAGTTTTATATTGTTTTAGAGGATGGGATAGCTGAGATAGACCAATAGGATCCCTTCTTCATCTAAACATTGTTATGTTACTTAATGTAAAACAGACAATCCAAGGCTTCCATCACTCAGTGTCTTTCAGAAAATATCGGAAACGTTTCCCCACTTTTTCTATGAAATTGTTATAACTCAATAGAAAAGAGATGATTTTAATTTACTGATTTGTGTTTAGTGGTAACTTATTCTCAGGATAACTTTTGTATTATTCAGCCTACATATTCAAAATTATTATGAAGTTTATTTCAACTGTTATTTTAACATACTTATAGTATAACAATAAATCTAGTGAAATTGTAATAGTTGTAAGACATTGTATTCCTAATGAATATTGTTATTTTGGGCTATAAGTTGAATATTTGAAAATAAATAAAAATTCAGTAAAGTATTAGCAAGAATGCTAGCAAAAAGTAGAGCTAACTTTTATTGTGTTTCTTACTGCGAAAAAACAGAAAACCCACACAAGTTTTAGATTTCCTGTGTTTTATGCTATTTTTTGTTGTTATAAAAATAACTGAAATGTAAAAATTAGATACTTACAGGGGTATGGATTCTGGGGGGATGAGGTATACATTATCCCCCCTTCATTTTAAGTGGGGGGTATGGTACATACAATCATCCCCTCCCTACAGTTTGGTCTGTTGAATTGTTTTATTGCATCACAGGCCTACAAATTGTGTGTTTGTTCTTGTGATTCTCGTGTTCTTACCAATCGAATTACATAATTAGGCCTAGATGTAGGCTTTTTCAGTAGCAGAAATGTACATTTTAAATATAAGCATGCTTATAAGTTTTTTGATTTAAGCGATAGTTCGTAAGTATCAGTCAGTAGGCTTAAGTATACATGCAAGTATCATGGCAACAAGATTACTCTGTGACTGGGTGTTTACAGCTTTCAGGTTCACGTAATCAGAGATTACAAATTTTCAAGTTAAACAGTCCACATAAGTGGTTGCAAAAATCATCTTCCCCCATCGGGCGTAAAAAATCTATGCCCCTGGGTACTTAATAGGTTAGATAAGAAAACATAAATGAGAAAAAAATAAAATAGATTTCTTCACAATGTTTCATGCGAGATGTTTGGACATTATGTAATTCAGTACTTTAACTTGAGTTAAAGATTTTTAGCTTATTATGGAGGTTTAGTAGTTACACATCTTCATGAACAATAAAATTCATTAAAGGTAGATGGAAATTGTTATGAGCCTGAAACTGTATGAGGTAGATAATTATAATTTTTCTCTTGCAATATATATAAATTTTAGAAAGGTGCAAAAGGCAGTTTAAATTGCTTTTTTTTGTCACTGTTTTAATTGGTTACAAAGCTGTTTTAAATGGACTGAGCTGGTATAGTGTTAGGGTAGAGAAAAAAAAACTAATAAAATATAATGCTTTACTGAAAAAAAAAATGATATTCACCAGAAGGTTTTAGAAGCTATTAAATTAAAAAACTGTGAGGTAAAAGTATTTTTTTATGTTAATATGAAGATCATTTAAACTCAAATTTGTGTGATTTAGACTTGGACTTCATAAGTTGCCAGATTTATATACTAAAATCTTCCAAATTTCTTGAAGATAAATTTCTTTCATTAAAAGATGCAGTATTTGTAATTTCATGGTTAGTTTGTGGTTGCAAGGTTAGTCAAAATGACCATTCTGTATAAAAAGGGTTAGGTGTTAAATGTAACAGATTGGCCACTTTGGTCCTGTAATTTCGTGTGAACCTTATGTCAAAGTAATTCTGTTTCACAGTGTTTTAATAAATATATTTGATATGTTTTATTATATCTTACCCTTTTTTTAAATGTTTTCAAGTATTTAGCAAGCTGGCTTTGTCTCATTATTTTTTTTTGTGATTGTGTTTTTTTTTAAGCAACGATCTTGCTGCTGGGTGAAGAAAATAAAGATGAGTGGCTCTTCACAGTTCCAGGCACTCACAGTGACTTCTTGTTTACCTCTGATAACAAAGATCCTAAGAAAGAAGAAGAGAATGAGGAAGAAATGACTGAATTACTAAAGTGAGTCTGTTTAGATTGCATTATCTAATTTAGTATTGCATGTTTATTGGTGCTACCTTATTTTTCATACATTGACTAAATGTTGTGTGCCTCACAGTTTCATCCAGCTGTGATTAGCAGCTTGCACATTTTCATCTTGCCATAAAGAAAAGTTTGATTTATATTTTTTGGTGAACACAACACTTGTTTCCAATATTAGTTTTCAGTTGGTATTTGTTATCTCTGAAACTTTTTCAAACTTGCACATGAATGAGAAGCAGTACAAATATTTTATTCAGCAAACTATACATGCGCAAGTGTTTCTGTCATTGTGTGATTCTGTGATTTATCAAGAGTAATATTTACATTTATTTACCTTTTATAAAATCACTGATGTTTAACTGCATTTTCTTCTAAAAAGATTGTATTTGCTATATAGGAATCAGCTTAAATCTTTTACAATGCCTGTATAAATGTCTTATGGGTGGATATGATAACTACAATACATACAGCTTAGATATAAGCACTATCTGAACTGAAAGTCAAGCATTTTTCAGGTGTCAAGTGCATAACCACATATCAAACATGCAAATTTGAATAAAAATAATTTAACTCTGTTTAAACAATTTTGTCTTATCTTGACAGTATTTTGAATTTGATATTTTGTCATATTTTAACATTTACTGTAATTCCCAAAATAAAATGTTGAAACGTTTTTGCACAGCTTTGAATATAAAAAGCAAATTAAATAAAGCTTTAATTTAATACTCAGTTTCTTAGTATGCACATCACATTATCGTGGAGTGCCTGTAGCTTAGTCATTTGTTTACACAAAACTGTGCTGTTGTGCAAATGGCTTTCAGTGTATTTTGAGAGGATCTAAAATCAGCTGTAAAGCAAAACACTAACCCCATTTTTGAAACGTCTATTAATTTTGGCTGTTATAATAAATAACGTATACTTCCTTGATACAATGTGTGATTGTTACAGTAAGAATAAAGGATAATTTAAATTTATTTTTTCTCTTTCGACCTTTCATTTTACCATATATTACTAATTTTGCTACACTTAGTGGTTAGGGTGGATAAAGTAACAGAAAAATATGTAGTTTTACAGAAAAAAATTTGATAAACCTTTACAAGGCTTTAGAAGGTAAGCAAATGAAATTTGAAAACTGTAAGATGAAGTATTTTTATTTTTAGCATCAAAACTGCCTTTCACTCAGACTGACTATAATGTTAATTCACATGTAAATCCATTATACAACAGGCCGATAACGTATACCAAAAGCTTGACAGATTTTGTGAAGATACACTTAACAATACAGCATGTCTAGTTTCATGATTACATAGTGGCTACAGAGTTGGTAAAAATAATCTAATCTGATTTTGGATAGTTAGGGTATGTTAGGCAACAGCAAAATATGCAAGTAACTGAAATATAACTCTAACCCTTATTTATTTAATTTAATGGTATTAAAACAAAGTATATTTTATTGAAAACAAATTGTTTTTGACTACAAATATTGGTACTTAACCTGACCTGATGCAATTGTAAATATTAATTTTTACTATTATTTGTTTATAATTAATAGGTAAAAGCACTGACTATTGCAATCAGCAAAATGTTGAATGAAATATCTTATTGAACATCAAAAAAGTTGAAATTTATTATGCAAATAAAGTGTAAATTTTTGATCAAAGATAAAAAAAATTGAAATCTTAAGATATTTATTTTTAATGTTTTTTTCAAAACTCTCTTGCAATAAATTGTGGAAATTCACATAATAAAAAATGACAAAAAAAAACCTAAATCAATGTATATATTTTTTTTGTAAAACCAAAATAAGGTGGAATTTAATTAGTTTTACTACATTTCATACAATTTAGTTAAATGTTAGTTGTGAAAAGGATACAAATCAGAAGATGAGGATGATATCCCTCACCCCACTCTGGTCCAAAAGTGACTGAAATGGCAAATAAAAACAAGATATAGTCATTTAATTCCTTCCAACTTTAGTAGAACATGAATTTCAAATATTAAAAATTGGGAACGTAATGCAGTCCAATAATGATTTATAAGAAGTTATTCAAGTATTATGCCCCTGCTTGTACAGCTGTAAGTCTATGGATTTACAACACTAAAATCAGGTTCGAATTCCCTCGGTGGGTTCAGCAAATAGCCCAATGTGGCTTTGCTATAAGAAAACACACATACTCAAGTATTACATCTGTGTTAGATGATTAGGCATCAGATATGATCCAGTATACATGAAAATGTTTTTTGGTTTGTAGAGTTGACACTAATTTAGATGACTTGTTTGGTAAGAAAATTCCACCACCTAAAACAGATATTGAGACAGCACAAAGCCAGGCTACTGTTTCTTCTACTGTCCATTTTGATGTCGCAACAACTTCAGACACTGATAATGTATCAACTTTCAATGTTGTGAAACCAGTTCCTAAGCCCAGAACAAAGAATATTTCTGCTTGTAAGGACACTACATCTTACCATGACCCAGTGTCTTCAAATAATGAGGTACTACTCAGTTTAAGTTGTGTGTGTTATAAGTTGTTAATGTATAATTATATTAAAGTTTTGAATGTGTTATATTAAAATGATTTTGAAGCCTCATCATTTAATTCCAGGTCATCTCTCCACATCTGATTATGTTGCATCTTGACTATGTTTCTTTCAGCAATAGCCCTGCAGCATAATTTCTATTGCAAAAGGCTATTTTGAAGGCTGTCATTTCTGAAGCACACTAGTCTTCCCCATTAGCATTTCATAATTCATTTAGGTTATAAGGATGATATTTTGCACCATTGACGACATTCTAACCACTTGGAAATCCATAGAACAGGAAGTATGGTTGGAGAACCTTATCTTAGTGAAGCCATACCATATTGATCTCATTTCTTGATTATGTTGCTTACTGCATAACAATTTATGTTATGAGTATCTGGGCCTTTAAAACTTGTATTTCTTCAGTTTTTTCTTTTAAATTTTGTAAATGTTACGTATTTTTTAATGTTTTATGTTCTTCGTAGACTAAACGCAACAGAAAAACGCAGATAACAGCTTGTATAATTTATTACACTAAACTATTAACAAATATAACAGATATAACATAAATTATATGATAACAATGACAGATATTAAGTTACAACATTCGAAATTAATTACGAAACAAAATAATACTAGTTTCAAACTTCAAAATTAATCACAATACAAAAATGGTACTGGCCTGTATCTAATATAATGATCTAAAATGAAAGTCTCAAATTCCAGTCTAGGGTGTGAATTTGGTCCAACGAAGAAATTCCGAAGCTTAAATGAAGAAGTTCAGGAACAGTTCACAGTTCAATAAATTTGCCGACTCTCAGCACAAGCAGTAATTCAGATGAATCGTAGAGATTGACGAAATAAAATCACAGCTTTCGTAGATCTAACTTCAGTCACAAATCCAAGTTGAATAATCACAGCAAACACTTAATCTTTCTTAAATAACTGACTCTCTTCTTTTGAAATAAAACTGATGTCTGAATCTCACTCCTGTCTCTCGCATCTTCGTCTGTTTATATATTGTAGGCCTAAACTCTCCGAAAGACTGCGAAAATTCTACAGGTCTCCAGAGCAATCCACGCATGTCCATTCTTGCACAAGACTACACGTCTATACACGTAGTCACCAGCAATTCATTTACAAACATATGATTGGATTACTTAATTCAAGAAAATTCTAAATGTTACCCTAAATAAATAACAACATATTAGTTTAAACTTCAAAACAATAATATAAATATGGAAAAATGAATAATAGAAATGAAAATTCAAATACAACACGACATGTTGTCGTTTACAAAATATTTACACGACATTTACATAACATTAATAAAAAAAACCAACAAGAAAATCTTAAATGTACCCAAGAGTCTCTCTTCAAAGTATGTCCACAGTGTAATTGTGTCATTCCCATAAAGTAACATTTTCAAGTGCCTCATTAAGTAATGTGTTTTTTTTCTTTAATTATTAAATTTCATGTCTTATGTTTACATAATCTTTAATCTTTTTGTGTTTATAACATTGATTACTTCATTTCAATATTGATACCCAAGCATTTGATAACCAATCTTTTTAGCTATTGTTATAGCAAACAATATATTTTTTGTATGACTAATACACTGGTGATCTTGTTATTTGAAATTTTCTAACAATGCTTGTAATATTATTGAACATGCTTCAGTATACTTCTTTACACAATTACAGCTTCCCACATTTATTTTAACAATTGTAGATCATAATACTAAAATTAATTTGTCCATTGTGATAAAGTTAAGAGTTGTTTTTTCAATATAAATATAGTTATTAAATTACACAATGGAAACTTTTTTTGGATAAAGAATAATATTATGAAATTGTACATTTTATACTAGAAATATTGAATAGCCTCAAGTTTAGAGCTGGATGACTTAACTGATACAGTCAGTATTCAAGAGGGCAGCTGTTGCATTGAATAGCATTGTGGAAACTAATCTATTGGTCAAAATTCAACTAAATCAATTAACTGAAATTTGTGCTTCCAGTTATTACTATTTTTAATTGTTCCAAAAATCAACTAATAAAAATTAGTGTTTTTATTTATTACTATTGTCTGTTATTTCACTGTCCATTTAATTGAAATATTGTCATTATGTTAATTTGTTGTTGAGCACAAAGCTACAAAATGGGCTTTCTGTGCTCTGTTCAGTTTTTTTTGCCAAACATAATGCAGGTATCTGCCACTGTAGCTACTTTTATATTGTTGACAAGAGGCTAGTTAACCTGTATCCAACTTTTTTTTTTTTTTTGCCAACTGCTGATTGGAAGGAAGGCAACTGACTAGACCAATGGGGTTGTTGATTGGCGAGTCCCATTAATCTCTTATCTTTTTCCTTATGCCTAGGTGGGAAATGACATTTATATTTTTGTTTTTTATAAAATTTTATAATGCAAATAACCAAAGAGTGTGTTTTGAGTTATATTTAATAATGTTCATACTAAACTGAGAAATAAGTTTTACAAAATTAAGCATATTAAACATTTATTTCTAAAATCTTGTTAAATATCAAACAAAATGTACATCTAGGTTATTCTTGCATAAAACATTTTAACAAAAAATTACAATAAAAAATGAAGAAAATAGCATTGACTTAAAATATTTGTAAAAAAAACTTTTCAGGAAATTAAAAAGCAATTGCTTGAGGAAACTTTCAAAAAATGCAAGCCTACACCTCCTCCTAAACCAGCTTCTGTAACCAGGGGGAAACCTGTTCCTTTACCAAAACCAAAGATTCTTCAGAAGCCTGTTGCTGACAACCATTCTACTCATTTTGTCAGCACAAGCAAAGGATCTTATCCTTCTGCAGATCTTAAGCAGACACAAACTTTAGACAAAGAAGTAAACAAGCTACCTGTTAAGTCAGAAAAAACAGAAGATATTGACATCGTAAAGTATATTGAAGAAGAACAAAAGTCAACACAAGCGACTGTGAGTCTATTTGACTAAAAGTAATCATCAAACTGAAAAAAAGTATTAATTCACCAGATATAATTTTGAAGTATTCACATGATAATCTGAATGATTTGTGAAATAAAGCAGTTGTTGTGATCCAATTTGTAGTTTGTATTTTTTTAAGGGCACTTGTGGGATCTTATTCATTGTATTATGAAAATGATCTTATTATATAAAGGCTACCATCCTGTAACACTTGAGATTTAAGTCAGAATATTTGTATTAGGATTATAGAAGATTGAATCCTCAGAACAAATGTAATCACTTGTTGATAAATAATTAAGGCTGTAAGAAAAAGGGTATGGTAATTTAAAGATTTATATCAGTTCTTTGTTAAAGTTTATTGAATAATATGCAAATTGCTTGTGTAAACTAATTTAATATTTAATAAATAATGAAAATATTGTATGATGAGGTGTGGTGACTTAACTGCAGAATTTAATTTCACTCTAGAATGTTGTGTAATATATTTACAAAAGTTTAAGATTTTATTGTGGAATCTTAGTACTAAATATTCACAAAGAAGGATTAAACGTGATAACACATACATAGAAATTACATGTGAACAGGATAGTGTTTTTAGTAATTACTTTTTTTTTCTACAGAATTTCAGTTTAAATTTTTTTCTGCCAGTGTTGTGATTTGTTTGTTTAATTTCACTACTTTGTTTCTGATTTGTGTAAGATATGGCATATAACCTGTGAAAAGTGCCTTTTGCTAAAGAAGGTGAAATAATACAAATTCTTTCGTAACCAGTATAATTCATAGGAATTTTTTTTCCACCTTCATAAAATTCTACTCACTTGTAATACTCAACAAAACAAAACATCTTGCATAATTTTAACACCAACTCCAAATATTTGATTTATCTGACAGTTGACATTCTTGTGTGTGACAGTCAATACTCAGAATACAATGAAAAATGTTGTGAAATGAAACTTCTACATCTTAGTCAATTCTCTTAAAAGAATTTTCACGTCTTTACTTTAAAAAAATATAAAACCGAGAAAACAGTTAGGTAGCACTACATATTAATGTTGTGTTAAAACATTTCAAATTAAGATCTAATATGTTCTGTTTATTTCAATAACGTTTTTTTGTTTGTGTGTGTGCATCTTGGAGTAAAGATTGCTGATTCTGAGTTGTGTACAGATTAATACCTTAGCTTTACAAAACTGGCAGTTATTTACTTCTGTAATGAAATGCCATGTTAACTTATAGTATTTAAGGATAATAAGTGAGCTGTTGATCTATTGAGTATCCCATTCACTAAACTACATGCATAAATTAAAACCAGCCCTTATCACTGAAATAGTTATCAAGCCTTTTCTAATTTAGTCAGTTAGAAAAATAAAGTTATCTCGGCTAAAGATGACTTCTACCCTGAAGAACTTGTATTTTTGCCCTTAGTTCTACAATTCTCACAATTAAGTACAAAAAAAAATAATGCATCAACACTATCAATTCCTTTAACAGTCTTGTACACCTCAATCAGACTGCCCTTAAACCTTCTTTTCTTGAGAGAAAACAACTTCACGAATTTTAACTTGCAATCATGTGACAAGCTTTCAATCTCAGGTGTCATCCTAGTAGACCTTCTCTGCACCCTTTCCAACAATTCAATGTATTTTGTAAGGTAAGGGGCCAAGAGCTGTAGAGAGACCATAGTATTCCTGATGTGGCCAAACCAGTGATGTATACAATGAAATTATAAATTATATTCAAAACTTCTGTGGATAAAACTTAAAATACTATATGCCCTACAGTTAGCAACAACACACTTTGGAGATCAAAAAAGATTTTTTCTTCCACAACACAAATTCTTTATGTAATATACTGACAATACTGATTGTAAGATCCTAGTTACATGCTGTGTTGGATTTTGTTTTCATAATAAAATGCGACTACTTTTGCACTTGTGAACCAAATTATTAAGTAAAACATGTTAAATGACCTTTGAAGGAAGAATAATATGTTTACATTGTGTATGTGTAATCTACAGTTTGAATAATCAATAGTGTGTATGTATATAACTGTATATTTTTCAATAATTATAGATACGGTGTTTATGTAAAATTTGATAGTTTCTATAGTTAGCACTGTATAAATTGGTATTCTTCACTTCCAAAAATGATGTGTGCTAGATATTGTAATTTTGAATTATCATATAGCTCACTAAAACTGGGTAATTCAATCAATAAAAATTAAATACTTATGAGCAGTGTTTGCATTAATTAGTGCCATGCAAACTAATTGCTTAATCCAAATTAGGGTTTTGATTCATCCCAATTATCCAAGTAATGCTGTCTGCCACTGTCATTCGTTTTGAACTACTGATTAGGGAGAGAGAAGGCTGCTGGCTGGCAGTACCCACTTCAAATTTTCTTTTTGGTTTTCAGTTGCTCATTACAGAAAAAATAACTGTGTCAGTGCCTGTTGCTGATTTTTTCTTTTTAAATTTTTGACATGATGTTATGCAACTGGCTTTAATCACCTGTTGTGCTTTTTTGAAGATGCTAATTAAAGGGTATATGACAGAATTGGTTGCCAACCTTTTGTTGTTGTTGAATTGCTACTAGAAGGGAATGCAACTGGCAGGCTAACCTGGTACCAGTGTTTATTACTCTTGTAGGTACCATGGTTTGTGAAACAATGTATTAATTGATGAATGGGGCTGTCAATGAATTGACTAACAAATAACACTAATTGCACAACTCTGTAGCTTACATTCATAGATATTGAACACATGTCTCCAGCTAGATGCTTCATAATTACAGTGGTATGTTTACCAAATTGTGTGGTAACTGAAAAATTATGATGTGTGTGAAATGTACTGGTTTATCTTAACCAAAATCTTATACAAGTGCACTTGAATTACATAATCTTTCACCCCTTTTTTTGCTGATCTTGTAACAGTGATATCAAAGGATTATTAAACAAAGATAATGTAAGGTAATCTTTTTAAACTATGTTTTCAAACAAGTGTTATGAATATAAATAATTACTAAACCCTTGAACTGATTCAGTTTCTCTTCTCTGAAGCTAATTTTGCAGCCACTTCAGTGCAATCCATTAATTGATCAGAATATTTTTACTTTTGAGAAAGGAACAAGTATTAGATATTTTGATGTTTCAGTAACAAATTATTTGAAGTTTTTTGTTTGTTTTTTACACATATGTTTTTATGGAAAATATATCGGGTCACATAACTGTGATAACCTCCCTTTAATTAGTTGTGTAGGTGACCATTAAGTTGTTTGTGTATATTGTTTCAACAGAAATTATTTCTGGATGTTGCTCAGTTATAGCACAGAGTAGTGTACTTGTGTATTTGTTATGATTAAAAACTAGATCTTGCAACTACAGGGTTTCTAAGGTACATGAAATGGAGAAATTGATGTTTAGTATAGTGACTGTCGTTGCTTGATTGTAATAAACAATGTTACTTTCATGTGATCTTGAATGAAAAACCTGTATGTAAAGAATAAAAATTATCAGAGTAAGTGAGATTGTTTACTCTTTAATTTCAACTTTGATACATAATCTATTCAACAGTTTTTGTGATAATGGCTACAGCTGTAACTTTTTTAAAACTACTTTAAATAATATCATTGTAACTTCAAAATAAAATAAACAATGTAACTTAATTCAAAACAACTGTTAAAAAGTTTATAATTTAAAATTTTGTTTTTTTGTAGTAGGGACATATTTTAATTTATATGACAGCCAATGTGAATATCAGAAGAAATGTCAGAATATTTCAATATCATACCAAAATTATATATTTATATACAATAAAAATTATTATAACCAAGTTAGAAGGGAAGAAATATAACATGCATCACAAACTGATTAAAATATTTTTCGTGTAAATGTTTTAATTTTATCGTTGAAATTTTAAAGTTTTTATTTAATTATTTTTTTATTTACAACAAAAATCGTAATTAAATTTTCCGATCTTCACATGTAACTTAAATTGGGCAGTTATCTTTTGAAGATAATTTAAAAATTTAATTTTTTTCTTGAACGTTAGAATTTCCCATAAAATTTTCGCCCTATAAAGCAGTATTCTCATGCATCAAAATTTGTAAAGAAATTTAAAATTTTTTGAACAACAATAGCTTGTTCATGAATTTTATTGATAGTATTAGAGGAGTTGTGCTTCGTGTAGATTATTAAATATGTAAATATTACTGAAAGAAAACGATAATTTATAAGAAGTCATTTTGAACTTCAAATGAAGTTTCACAACACTGCAAAAATTTTAAAATCCACTTTTAAATATTTATAATAAAAATGAAATAGATCCTTTTGCACGTATGTGTGTCGTAAATGTGTTCAGTTCAATACATATAATTATACACGGCTATTTTTGTTTTTATGGAAGTTAAAATTCGCGCATGTTTGTGAAGAAATGTTTCTGTTAGGTCAAATTAAGCATCCAACAAGGAATTTAAAATGAACCATTTTTGGCTACGACACATGAAAATTGAAACTAATTGTGATGTTGTTTTCTCAGGGAGAATTTTACATGTTTTCTGTTGTACAAACGAATTTATCATTATTGCAGCTTGATTAGGGCTCTCGATTCGCAATCTGTGAGTTACGAAATCGAAACTGTCGCTGGTGAAGCTCGTTTGTTTTTTGTTTTGTTTTTTAATTTCACGCTAAGCTACTCGAGGGCTATCTGTGCTAGCCGTTCCTAATTTAGCAGTGCAAGACTAGAGGAAAGGCAACTAGTCATCACCACCCACCACCAACTCTTGAGTTACTCTTTTACCGACGAATAGTGGGATTGATCGTCACATTATAACGTCCCCATGGCTGAAAGGGAGAGCATGTTTGGCGCGACGAGGATGCGAGCCTGCTCCCCTCAGGTTACGAGTTGCACGCCTAAACCTGTCTTGCAATGCCGGGCCGGTGAAGCTCGCACTTTCACATTTTGAGTTTTATAATATTACGATTAATTTCACTGCCTCTCGCTAGTACAGTGGTACGTCTTAGGATTTACAACACTAAAATCAGGGGTTTGATTCCCCTCGGTGGGCTCAGTAGATAGCTTGATGTGGCTTAGTTACAAGAAAACACACACACACAAACACATTAATTTCACTAGTCGTCGGTAGAGAGTTGTCAGTTGGTAGTGTTGACTAGTTGTCTTCTGTACAATGAAAATTGTGTACGGTTAGAAAAGATAACTCTCGAGTAGTTTTGAACGGAAATTTAACATAAAACTATTATGTCACAATTTGTCATAAATATATTTGCGTGATATGAATAAAATCAGCCCTAATTCGTAAATAAATCAATAAAATATTAAAATAAACGTTACTAAATATTTTTTCTGCGTACAAAGTACTTTCTAACACGAGATGCCGTTGCTATCAACGTAGCGTCTGTTGGAGTTTTAAAAGTGTAGAGTAATAAGTATCTGAAATGTCATCGAAAAGCTTTTGTGTTATTAATTTTTTCATCTCAATTTTTCTGTATTTATTGGATGACGTTTGACTTTTAATTTTCTTTTGAAATTCGATGCTTTATAAATTTTAGTGCTGCACCAAAACGTGTATAGACACCGTTAGCTAAGTTGCGTGTTGTTATTATAGACTTAACGTTGCCATTGTGAAGTTTAAATATTTTCGGTATAATTTACTTCAAGAGACTATGCTCGGGTTACGTTCTTTGGCCAAAGTCCTGAAACTCATATTGGTAACATAATGTTTAGCTACAGACTTTTTGCTGGTAGTCTTGTTGACATTATTAAGTTCTAACGTTTGTTAACGATGACATCATGGCTTGCTGTACCATCAGAAGCTTTTTTCTAACAGTTTGTGGTTTGCAGTTTGTAAGTTTGTTTACTTATGTTATTACTATTAGTGTTAGAAACTTCTTAAAAACGAAGTTGTAATACACTTAGTTTCACGTAAGAATTTTATTATTTATCAGTTACTTTCGTGTTCCAGATGATAGTGCAGGATGGAAAAATTCAGTCTTTCAATTTAGCAATTGTACAGGTCAAAATAATAATATTAAATTGAATTTTGTGTTGTTCGTAAATAATGGTAAAAAAAGTAATCGTGCAGACCAAACTAAGCATTGTGAAGGGTGAAAAATTGCTCAAAAATTCATAATCGTACAGGTATGATAATTTAGAATAGGAGAGTAATACTTTATAATATAGTTATACCAGTAGTGATGGAAGTTATGTGACTAGAATTTTACTGTATGCAACTGCTTTAGAAGTTAAACTGTGAGAATGTAATACTTTTGCATTGATAAATGTTCACACAGTTTAAATGTATACTTAATCATGGAGCAAGCCTTAATTATGTTATTAATTAAAATAAAATGAATGCCATTTTTCAAAATTACTTTAAGTATAAAATATAGAATTAGAACAATTATGTGTTTAGGTTTTTATGTAATTTATTCTAAGTTGAACTCTGTAAAATTAAATGGCAATCTAAGTCTAGGGCTACATACCAGCATTCTGGGTTCATAGTTTGGTTTTTTAAGCCTTTTGTTTTCAAAATACTTGTTTCAGGAAATAACTTTTGAAATTCGTTATTTAGCTACATAAAATAATAATAACAATTGTAAAACTTTATATACTATTCTGTGTTAATTTTATATGACGTTTATAGAACCATTTCTTATATTGGAAGGATTTATTCATTTGGAAAAAGTGCTTTTTTTGTCAAAGCTGATTTCTAAATGTAATGGAAACATTGTTATTACTCTGTACATATTACTGCTGCTGTAAACGTATTTGCTAGAGATGACTCAATAGAACAATAAATTATTGTTGACATGTTATAATTCTTTTTAAAGAAACTTTTTTATGCTAAGTTACGAATGTGTTTAAGTGATGTAGGTTGACAATTGTCTTGTACAGTGCACTCTATAAAGTTTATAATCTGTTTTAAGGTAACAACAGTGCAGCGTCAGGTGTTTGATTTCTTGGGTTATATGTGGGTGCCAATTATTGGAAATTTCTTCCAAATGATTGCTGTAATATTAGGAATATTTGGTGCATACCAGCTGAAACGTAGCTACATCATCTTGGTAAGTGGACTACTAATAACTGCTGTGGTTGGTTTTACTGGATGTTAAATTGTTTCAGTAAATATTTTACAGTAATAAATTAGGAATAAATAAATTAATGTTAGTAATTCATTAACTAAAGCAGAAACATTTGGTCACTATATGTGTTTGTAATTATATAATGCCTTTGGATTTGAAGATCTAGGTGTAAATTAATGAATTACAGCAATAAATCAGAAGAGGTGCTTTAAAATATAAAAAGAACACTTTCAGAAGTGCTGTTTTTGGATGGGTACAGAAATTAAAACAAAAAAGATTCCAAAGCTTAAGCATATACTTAGAGCAAGAAGTGGGCTGCTTAAACTTGTAGGTATTTTTCAGATTAAGGATGTATTATATGCTAGAAAAGGGCATCAGTTATGAAGGCTAGATTGTAGGAGTTTTGGGGAAGCTTAAAAATATTGAATAAAGATAGTTTAGACTAAATATGAGGATCTAAAGCTTTATTCCCTTTTCTACTAAACTTGTAAAATTACTAAGGCTCTCAGTCACTATTACTAATTGTGAACTACTGACCATAGGGAAAACAACTGGTAAGCAGCACCCACTGCTAACTCTGTGGCTATTTAAGTGTGCCAAATATAGTGTAAATGTATTGTTTTTTTGGTGTGTTTTTTTACCTTTTGTTAAGTTTCTGACTTACAACTCAAAACCTGTATTCTTTAATATTGTATAAGCAAACAATTGGTTTGGTATGGACAAAGGGAAATCAATATTTCCTTTTTTACAGAGTTAATAATATTAATAACTATTCAGGTCTATAGTGTCAAAACTTTTCTCCATTTTCTTCAGAAGTTAACAAAAGAAACAGCCAAGCATCCTTGCTTTACAATGTCATATCAAAAGGAAAGATTAAATTTTTGAGGTTTTATCAAACCAACATAGCTGAAGTGTGCTGGAATTCACTTAAGGCCTATAGCAATAACTGATTATTTGTAATACAACAATATATGCATCACTTAAAAATTTCCATGGTAAAATTTTATGTCTCAGTTTTTTCTGTAAATAATGTCTGGACAAATTAATCGAAGTTAGTGTTGTTTAGGATATCTGAAGCTTGTACTCTTTTTACAAAATTTTTCATTGTATTCTCCTGAAAATAAAAGTTTATCATGTTTCCTTTGTCTAAGTAGAAATGAAATTGATTTATCTGTAGAAATGACTTTTTTTGAAAACAGGTCTGAGTATATGAACTAGTATTCTTGAACAAGCTGCAATGATGAAACATTGGCAGAAATAAAAGTTGTTTTTTTTATAATTATCTGAAGAGTGAAGTTTTTCTTTCTAACTTTAATGCAAAACAGACATCATTTTTACCAATGCTATAATTGTTTTCTAAATAGGATTAGAGATAATTAAAATGATTTAATTTTAATTAAAAAATTTGAAACATTTATTTTTAACTGTTTTTAATTTTCATATCAATCATATTACTAGAAATAAAGATATAAGCTGTGAAGTTACTGGATTATAACCTCCCGGAGCTAATCATTTACAAATTTTATTAATGTTTTTTAACTATGACTTATTTAGGCTACTTTAGAACCATATGGGCAACATCAATTCATGCAAAATATTGTATTACTTAGTAGAATTAACACATTTCATCATTGTAAAATCATAAATATTACTGCTTTTACTTGTTAGCACAATAATATTTTATCTGAATAGACTTTAATTTTGTTCTTATTCATTCCCTCATGGGTTATGAACTTTGTGAGATGAAGCTATGATTATGAAACATTTTAATGTACCAACTTAATGCTATTCTAACTTTTATGTTTGATTTTAAGCTATTTGAAAGCTATTAAAAATACTAGGTTTTAACCTTGGTTAAGTATCCATTTACCTAATTAATAAATTAGCTGAAAGTATTCATTTTCCTTAGTTGGAAACAAAGCATTTGAGTAATTGCAAAGATATAGGTACAATTTTTTAAAGTACTGACATTATCATAATCACCCTTATGAACGTGTAAAACAATGAATTGTCTGGAAAAGTGTACACAATTGTTGAAGCAAGTGACTGATAGGTGAATAAATATTTTATTAGTTCTGAATGTTAAACAGTATAGGTGCATTGGACATATGTTACCAAATTTTGGACTTAAAAATTAATTCTAAATTATTGAGCCTAATGACATGGTTTTCTTATTCTTTTTATATTTTTTGGCAACTTGATAAAAAGTTTTGAAATACGAACTTTGAAGTGAATTTTATATGTTGATTTTAACTATATTTCAACTGAACATTTTATCTTCTGACATAGGATTCATGACGGAAAATAAAAATGTTTGTGTTTTCATTTGTACACAGCTGCAAATATTTTATCTATGAATAAAATAACCTTTTTTATTCTGCTGAACCCAAGAAATTCCTTTAGTTTTCCTAAGAACCTATCACCTTTAAAAAATGTTATTCATGTTTTGTTTCTGTAAATGTTACTTTTATTTGTAAATTCTGAAATTATTTGTAATAAATTATAACTTTTAAAGCTATAGAAATTGTCTTCAGTGAGAAGACATCAGAGAACTCAAGTTTAGAGATAGGTTGAATAGATACCAAAGAAAACTTTATTAGAATTTTTATGTTACATGTTTACAGTGTTTGGAAGAGGTTTTAACATCTGTGAATTCAAGCAATTTACTTAGATACAGGAATATATATATGGTTCTAAAGTAGCCTAAATAAGTCATAGTTAAAAAACATTAATAAAATTTGTAAATGATTAGCTCCGGCAGGTTATAATCCAGTAACTTCAAAGCTTATATCTTTATTTCTAGTAATATGATTGATATGAAAATTAAAAACAGTTAAAAATAAATATGTGTGTGTGTGTGTCTTTGTGTATAGTATGAAATGTAGTTACATGATTAGAGAATGCTCAAGACTTGCAAAGATATCTTGTAGATATTTTATCTTTCAGATTACTGTGTTTTTACTTTTTAATGCATATACTATGGCACTGAAGGTATTTGGGAACAAAGGAGGGAGGGCAAAAAGAAAACTTTTTGTGACTGTCGTATTTTTAACAGAAACAAAACATGGTGTACCCTGTTATCCTACTATGGTATTTAGTTGCAATGTTTGTAAAAATGAGTTGTTTTTTACCTTCACCAAATATAATAATTGTTAAGTTAGATAAGTTTAGTGAGTGTTGTGGGTGACTTTCAAATATCTTTAACTTGGATCTTTATTGAAGACCCCTTCTATGTTTACCCAATTCAAACAATGTACACAGAGAAATTAGCTACATAATTATTAATTATTATTACCTTTATCACTGATAATTAAACATGTTTTTATTATTCAGTTAGTGTATATCCCATCAAAAGTGAGAGGGCAAGTACTACCACCCCTATCCTCTAGTATACACTAACCTCGCATTTCATAGCTAACTGGAATAAAAATGCATTTTGTGTAATCAAACTGAGCAACAAAGTGCAGAAAAGTACAGTTGAGGTAGTCCACTGTCAGTAAATTCCTTTACATGCTTATTAAAATTAAGATCATTCTTGAAATTAATTCAAGGTGTATTCATAGAATTACAACTTCTAACATATATAAAAATCAGTGAATTTTGGTAACACTACATTCCAACAATAGCCTTTGTCATTTTGCTTAGCAACAAAAGTATAACCTAATACTGTTGTTAATCTGTGTACTGAAAGCACACAATGAAATGTATAGACAAAACAGATAACATATTTTTTAAAGTCTCCATTAATTAAAGAGGTTTGTTTGTATTTAAAACATTGGTGTTATAACTGAAAGTAGCTTAATTCAGACACAATTTAAGTTTAAAATGGAATTGATATTTTTACTGTTATAAATTTTATGCATTGGCTTTAGGCTAAATGATACCACACACCTTTGTGTATTGCACTAATGCATATTAGTATATAAGGTTTCACACACCCCTCATGGCCCTGTTTCACTCCATCATAAAAATCATAATAGGCAGACAATAACTGAACTGTTCTATCAGGATAAATAGATTTTGACTATTATGACTTCTCTAGTTTTGAAAAATAAATTATGATAGGATATGACACATGCTTTTATACATGTTAGATAATCAGTCTAATCTTTATCAGTGCGATGTTACTGCATGTGTTAAAAACAAACATATTGGTGATTGCTTGGTGACAAGAAATGTGTTTTTGCAAAATGTGGAAATTTTGACTTTAAAAACAAAGTGTGAACAAAATAGGAGAAGTAACACCATGTTAAAGTAATGCTGTAGAAGAAAAAGTTGTGAATTTAGAGCACACCTCTTGTTTGTTTGAATGTAAATGAGTGTGTTTGAAGGGAGATGGGGAGTTAGTCAGTATAGCGTGGCAATGGTTTTGGTTTGGTATCCACAACCAGGAGCACTTGGAAATGATTGTGTCTCTTCAGCCCAGGTCATGAAATTAAAGTTAAGTTCTATTAGGAAACAATAATGGTATTAATTGGATGATATGATAGATACCAAATTACTTGAGGTAGGCCTGGATTACTGTTAAAAGCAGATGGAGGATGCTATGAAACAGTATGGAAAGGAGGGGTGTGTACTAATTAATAAATAGCTCATTAGTTAATTAGCATATACCATGAATCACCCAATTACTTAATAGTGATCAATTTTTAAAGTGGGTGGTGGCTATTCATATAATGAAGGAACTGCATCCTGTTGGAGCTGAAGATAAAAGTGTAGTCAAATCATTAAATTTACATGGATTAGAGTTAGAGATTTTAGGAACAAGAAGTGTTTAATCAACAATGAAAATACAAAAATGTAAAGATCTGGTTAACAAACAATTAGAAAATGAAAAATGGCATATGAAAAACGCGAAGTTCATAATGTTAAAACTTAGTTGTTGTTGTTTTTTAAAACTATCAGATAGCTTTAATGTTTCCTTATCTTCTGTTTTCACAAAAGCAAATATTAATATTAGAGACCCTGAGCATTCTATGGAAAATATTGGAGTTCACATGAATAATGTAGTTTATAATCCCTTAGTTTAGTTACAAAGATTGAGAGATCTAAAACAGGTACATCTCTATGACTAGTGTGTTCCCAAAGTTTTAAAGGAGGTCAAGGATAAGATGCAAGCTTCTCTTTCATTATTAGTAGATCAAAATTGAAGGAATGGTAATGTATATTTTTAAAAGGATTTCTAATGGTTGCCCTGGAAATTATAAACCAGTTAATCTTGGTTCTGGCTTCTTTTGTGGAATAAAATTCAAGAGAGAGCAGTAAGAAAAACTTGAAATTGTTTGGAAAAATTATATTAATAAAGCTAATATGAATTAAGCAAAGGAAAGTTTGCCTTACTAATCTGATAATTTTTTCAAAGATGTTGATTGTAATGGTTAAGAAAAAACTGGTTAATTGGTTTTAGAGTAAAGGATGGAAAAAAAGCAAAGGTTACTGTTATTGTAATCCAGTTAAACTCAAACCTTGTTGCTAATGGAATGCCTAATAGGTCAGTGCTAGGTCTTTCCTTTTTCACATTTGTATGTATGTTGTTGGTCGGGGCATAATCAGTAAAGTTAGCTGCATTGAGGATGTTGACATACTTAAAAGAGTTAAATAATTTGGTAAGTTGAACATATAATGGAAAAATGACCTTTAATTATAATGAATGCATACAGATTATTGTAATTTGGAACACGTTTAATATAGATGAGAACTCACTAAACAGTGTGATAGAACATTATCTTGATATAGTAGTGAATAACTCAATCAAGGCATTAAGCAGTTCCATGTTGTCAGTAATTAAGATGGTACTATTTCAAGATGTATGTTTAAACATATTAAGTATTAGCCAAAGAAAGTAATCATGTATCGCAGCATTTCCCAAACTTTTGTCATTCTTGCCTCCCTCCTTTCTTTTTATTTAAATGAGTGATAGAGTGAATTGACAAGATGTAATATGGAAATGTACATCAAAATGTGTATATTAGTAATTACCAATTATTTTTATTAATTGCACTGAAACACTTAGTTGCATTAGTTCTATTGACTTTATAATGATTCTTTTTCCTTTTCACAATATATCACATACATCTCCCATACAGGGGCACCTCACACTATGGGAAATGCTGATTTATCAGATTGCCACTTGGTCCTTATTTGAAATACTGTGTACAGTTTTGATCTCCCCTTATATGACAAAGGATATTGACTTATTGGAAAGAGCTCAAGGGGTTATTAGGGTAATTACAATAATAGAAAGGTTAATAATAATTTAATATTTTCTTGAAAAAGACAGATAAAAGGTGATAGAATAAAGGCCTCTGACTTCTATATGCTGTTTCCTTAACACAAGAAGTCACGTTTAAGATTTGGAAAAACAAAAAACAGTTTAGACTCCAGTTAAGACAGATTAACTTTGAATAGGATGTTTGGCTTATTGAATAACTGTTGTCAGCAGTAGTGGAAATTTGCACTTTACATTAGTTTAGTGTTGGTTCAAATTTTTACTCATCTCAAGGCTGCATGTGCAGGATCAATCTTGAAGAACCACATTGTCACTTGTTGTCATTGATATGGTACCGTTTACTTAAGTAATAACCATCCAGTATCATTAACTGGAGACATTCTTCAGACAATGTTAGAATGTTAAAAGCTGCATTACCTGCTGTAGCCATTTTAAACATTGACTTCTTTTTTGTGCTAAATTTTCAGATTGCAATTTGTTGGATATATTAAGTTATTCTGCCATTTTAACATGCATTATATGACATCAACATTTGTGTTTTGTATGAGTGCATGCTTATTAGTACTTAAATAGTAGGGTTGGGCAATTAATCATCAGGCTTATTAATCAGTTACATTCAAGTAATTAAATATTCTCATATTAGACTAATTTTCTTATTTACAGTTTGTTTTCAAACTGTCTTTTGCTTCACATAATAGGCATCTTTAGGTACAACAGCGCAATATTAAGTTTGTTATTGTTCCTGAACTTTGTTACTCAAGTTATTTTGTGTAATTAACAAATAAAGGTTTATATTTCATTGTGTCAATTTTTTTTTTACTGTTTAGCTACATACAATACAAATTAAAACTGGTAATGGGTCAAGATTTGTAAAATCAAAGGCATTTGCTGTTACAGTGAATGGGGCTTATCCTACCAGATCAGATATATTTATAAGTATGTAAAAATAATTAATAATTAAATGAAGGCTATATGAAGTTTGAAAAATGTTTTCAAGTTTGTGTTACAATTTAATTTCTACACACATGCAAGATTATCGTGTCAAAGTACAGGAATCTTAATGTTTGTTATCATATGTCTCTTATAAAATTGTTACAGAATAGGACTAAATTATTTTTGTATTGACCAGAATAACTATGAGATTTGATTATTCATCCTCTTTTTGTAGTACTTGGTGTGGACCTGTCTTTGGCTTGGATGGAATATATTTCTCATATGTTTCTATCTAGATATTGGAATATTAAATAAGGTACTGTCAGTGTTGAACATTGTGTTTAAGATTTTTTTACTGGGTGTGATGAACAGAATATGACTTGTTTTATTTTGTGTGTGTTTTAAGTCATACCTCTTACCCATAGTCTTCAGAAGTTAAATTAATGAAATATAATGATATTCATAAATGTGGGTAAATATGTTTTAGTTTCTTCTTTTAACATTAATGTAGTTGAAAAGCGTGGGGAAACCGATAGTTTTTTTTATTATCTTAGTCTTAAGAACAAAAAAGTGAGTGACAAACATCAGATGGACTATCAGTTTAATCTAACTCTCACCTCCCCAAAAAATATCAAATGTCTTTGTTCATAAATTTATTTCATATATTTTTTTAAAAGAAACCTAAGAATTTAATTTTGTCTGACAATTAATTCAGTTGACACATGCAGATATTTTGATTATGAGCTCTAAAAATATAAATTGTCTTTCTGTTATTACACGTGAAAAAATTCAAGCAGGATAGTAGTATGAGATAGGGAGGTTGTGCTTTGAATATCTTCAGTTTTTTTCTTAATATAACCAATTCTTATCACATGAGGTATTGAGTATAATGTTATTTTGGGATTACTAGATTAGCTTATTTACTTTGTAAGTTCAGTTGATCATTTATATATATATATTTTATTTTCTGTATGTTGTTTTTTTTGTGACAGAGCATTTTAAAAAATCAGATAATTTTTGTGTCTATATTTCAGGATTCAAGTATTTTAAACTTTGGTACTGGAAGTCGAAGCTGGTGGGAATCTAATGGTATCGGTTGTAAGCCCATGTACAATCTTACTTTAGCAGTAAAAGATCCTTTATTTTATATGAAACCAACTGTTGTAGAAGAGTGTTCTGTGGAATATAGCTATGTGGAATGTCTGCAAGCTGGAATTCAGTGTTGTCTCTCTGTAAGTTTATGTAACTACTGTAATTAGAATTTACTGCTTTTTATTATTCATTTTTATAGTCAAGTGACACAGCTGTCAAATGTGATATTTTACGCTTATTGTAGTATTACATCAATGAACTATTTCTGAGATTGTCTTTGTCAACAAGATTTCTCAAAAATGGCTGAATGAATTTGTATTAAAATTGGTATACATTTGGACTATGACCCAAGTTAAATATTAAACATTGAAGGGTCAAGGTCACAAAGATTTAAAACAAAATTCCTATTTATTGATATAATGAATAATGTTTCACAGTATCCTTTCTCTGTAACTCAATCAAACATTATTGGATTCTGATGAAAACAGGTTAACATATGTGAAATATTATTCCTTATTGTTCTACATAAAATTATCTGTTGGTAATGTTGGATACATAAACACATTTTCATATTTTTTTGAGGGCTGTATATGACCAACACTGCATGGTTGGAGTAGTACACTGCTGAATGTCCCTTTAGTTTCTTTTGGTTTTTGCAAAATATCACTTTTTTTTCATTTTGTCATTATTCATATAATAATTTTTGGTAGATACACGTACAATAAATGTCGCTGACCCATAATGTAAACTTGCAGCCTTCAAACTTCATGCTTTACTGACAGACGTACATACTACACCTCTCCAGTCTCATTCTGTATGTCAAAAAGTGTCTGTAATTCTCTCAGACGTCATATTTTGGATTATTTATAATTGATAGAAAGAGAAATTCTGTTTCACAAAATTCCTTACAAGACTAATTTGTTTAGGTGCTAGGTTTGGAAATATGTTGTCTTAATTTGATTGTTTGCCTTTTCAATATCTTGCTCAACCTTCTAGTGGAATTTGCTTCTCCTGTTTATAGCTTAGTTAGAAACCCAGTTAAACTATAGTAGCTTTAGGACATTTTAATTTTTTACGTCATTATAATATTTTGTCTTAAGTTACATATTTGAAATAAAAATTAATAATATCAGAGGAAACACTGCCTGAGTAATCATAGTATTCACACCTCATTGAAAAAGTTTAAAAAAAGCATACATTTTCAAAAGTATTTTTTTTACTGGGAATTAGTGCATGGGGAGAATATTCAGATTGTTCTGTTTAGTCATACATAACTCATTTGATCATAGTGGTCCAATTTATTGAAAATTTAGTTTAAGAATTTTAGTTTCTCAGGGCTACATTTAAAAATTGCATCAATAAATATATAGTTAAACCCGAATGTACAACCCTAGTGAAAGGTATGTTCTTGTTGTGAAGAAAGTTCTTTAATTTAAAATTGTGTTCTACAATAAAGAAATGATTGTTGCACATACCACAGTTATTCTTCTAATATACCAAAAGTATTAATTTTTGTATGGAATTTTGTTTGTATTGCCATTCATTAGATAGTGTTGGAGTTTTGAATCTGCAGATACTGATATATGTGCTATCTAATATAAGATTTTGGACTGCCAATATTGTTATAAAAATTGGCCATAGAGTGCTTGATCCTTTGGCAGAATGACAGTGTCCAGATATGTAAATAATGTTATTTATTTTTGCAGGCATTCCAGCATCACAGATTGATATTACCTTTCTGCATTCATCATTGGCCTCTCAGCTCCAACAAGGAGTCACGGCTTTATCCCTATTCTTGTGTTTCAATCCCCATCATCAGCCCATTGGTACCCAGAATAGCTTCTGCCCATATTAAAGAGTCTTCTCTGCTCAGTCAGAATGTTGCCGGTAGGATTTGTTGGAGCTTGGCTACAACATTATATGGATGGATAATGGTTGCTACAGGTTCTTGTATTGGAGTTGGTCATTCATTTCACATTTCCACCACTATTATATCCTAACCTGTAGTATTTCTATTTGTAACACATTCTTGGATCTTGGGCCTTTATCCAAGGGCTATCAGAGATTTGTTTGTGAAGTGGGCATCAGAGAGAGGTGATGCAGTACTTCGACGGTTTTATTTCTGTATGTTTCTTGTGCCAAAGAAGATGGAATATTAATGTCTGCTTAGTGATCTTCACATCTCAGTGAAGTTAAACCAATATTGTTATAAAAATTGGCCATAGAGTGCTTGATCCTTTGGCAGAATGACAGTGTCCAGATGTGTAAATACTGTTATTTATTTTTGCAGGCATTCCAGCATCACAGATTGATATTACCTTTCTGCATTCATTATTATCATCATTGGCCTCTCAGCTCCAACAAGGAGTCACGGCTTTATCCCGTGATATATGCATCAAAGGTGCATATATGGGTTCTTCCAAGTTCACGATGGAGTCATTTCTCATTCTACATTGGCATTTTTCACCAGGACTATAAATGACCAAGTTTGATGGTGTTGATGCCTATCGACACATTCCCATTGTGAAAGTGTCCTGCTGCTATCTGTTTTGTGCACAAAGGTCAGATACTGCAGTTGTTAAAGGATTTGCTCTTTGAACTAGTATCAGCACCATATGTGTTCTGCAGAATAGTATGAGGTTTTTTCATCACCTCTGTTCTTTATGCATGTATATACATTATTATATGGACAACTGGTTAATCTTAGTATTATCCCATCATTTGGCAGAATGTTGCACTCAGATTTTTTAAAAGTTTCAAAGACAAGCTTTATTATCAAAGCCAAGAAATCTATTCTCATTTCAACACAATATGTCATACGTATTGGTGTTTTTTTCAACATAAACCTCCACTGAACTCTGGCAACTGCCATCCAGCTCCATGCTATGAAACAGGTAGTCAGACTCTTATTCACGTCTTCTTCATTCATTGTGCAGGTGTTTTTTTCTCTTATGGGGATGTGTGTATCAATCGAATCTCTCATTCCTTTGGGGATGGGCACACATGAGATCCATTTACTGGTCAATGTATGACCAATAGATCATGAACAGTGTTCACTGGATCATCAGTTTCCTTATTCAGGATCAACATAATAAATCTTGAATGGTAGGTTGCATACTACTATATAACAATACTACAATGGGTGCTTTTCTACTGCCAGTTCATCCAGGGATCCATCTCTTCACAAATGCCTCAGGTATAGGGTGCATATATTAAAGGTTAAGATTTCTAGAACAACAAAACTTTTACATCAATATTTTAGACATTTTCATTGTGAAAACAGCAAGGTTTAGAATTATTTAGGGGAAAAATCATCATGCCACACTGACAATTCCATGGTAATGTCTTACATTTCAAAAGGGCACTCAGTTACAGGACTTTTGTTTGAAAACTGAATCTTCTTTATTGGGCTCACTCCTACCCTGTTCTGGGGATCACTGAATTTTATATCAGATCAAATATTTTGACACAAGTGGATTCTCCTATCTAAATGGATTCTACTCCCTGAGGTTTTCTGTTGGATTTGCTCTCAGTTCAGGACACTCAATGCATTTGCAGAACACTCAACTGTATGCATTTTAGTTCTCAGGCATTGGTGACGGATGCATTCAGTTAGGACTGGGTGAGATTGCACCTCTGTGCTTTCCCAAGGATTCACCTGTTACCCAGAGTTCTTATAATAGATTGGTGAACTCCTTGTCATATTGCTGTCTCAACCATAATTTACACTTCTTCCATATCTTCAAGAGTGTCCACCTCTACCACTTTTTTTGGGCTGTTTCTGTAGAGGCAGCTACAATCCACGTCATACACCCAGATATCTGAAAGCTCAAACTTGGTCCTTTACACAGCATCAGGATTTAACTTTTTTATTAAGGTTGCCACATACTTTCTCACTCACTGTGTAGTCCCATGATGGATATTTATCAAAGGAAATGATACACATATCAACAATAGTGTCTCAAGAGGAAACTGAACCCAGACATACTAATCATAGCTTATTTTTGACAAGGGTTGAGTATGATCTACAATTGCCTTATTTTGAAGCAGATTTATTGACTATATTTAGATACTCTAAAAGACATAAATTACTTGACTCTTCAGTGCTATCCAGCCTTTTTAAGTTGTTACAAATTCTTTGTTACAAAAGTCCTTTTCAATTACCTAACTGGCATATTGAGGTTGTTTTACATGCTCTATTTTGACATTCCTTAGCCTCATGTACCATATATCACCTTTCCTTTAAAGTTTATTTTTTTTTGTTGCTGCTTGCCTGTTGACATTGTAAGTCAGAAGTTTTTGTTCCACTTGTGCACAGGACTCTGTTATTCAACTTATGACCTTCTATACCAAGAAAGGTCCCTTCTACCTAAGACTCTGGCAGCCAAGGAAGGGGATAAGTCCTTCTCACTGATACATCTTACTGCTGTTTCTCACCTCTATGATTGTTTGGATCTCAGTTGCTTATTTTGTCCAGTTAGGGACTTGTTTTATGGCTTGCACTAACTCCTTCAGAGTTGATAGATGACTTTTTATTCATTGAGAACCTTCAGTTTGCTATGATTTATTCCCAGTTACCTTCACAAGATGGGATTTGAAAACTAATCAATATTGGTTATTCTGGGGCTCTCTTTGTAGATGAAACTTCAATAAATCATGTCTCATCAGATATGTTACATTTCTGTGACCTTAGCAACCTTGTTGAAGCAGTTACTGGAGAACTTTGTGCAGGCTGGTATGTGAATCCCTCCCAATACTTTTATCTAATATTACTTGCATGATCTGCAGTGTTTTCATCTGAGGATTTGTCGACTGCTCCCTGTACCTATCTTGACCATGTCTGCTACATTATAATGAAAATTATTTTCATTGCTTCTCTTATGTCTCTATTTTATAGAGCCTCTTACCTCTTTCACTGGATTCCACTCTGTGGAGAGTGTAGCCCAGGAAGTATTTTTTATCAGACCAACCAACTGTATACTCTATGTTGCAACTAGTTTAGTCGAAATGAGGTATTCCATAAGACCACCTAGAGGCTGACTGGGTAGTATTATCCTATTATGTTGGACTATCATAAGCAAAATTTAAGGAAATCTTTCCTATCCATGCCAATCATCAGATTGTATTAATTGGGGATAGTTTATTTTTAAAAATTCAGCAAATTTGATTCACTTATTGCATAGTCTCCAGAGCACTGTACCTTGGAGCTCCCAGATTCTACTAGTGGAGTTTGGGAGTTCTTACCACACCCAATTTTTATTCCTTGGGATGGTGGACAGAGGCTTTCCTTGCAGAGTATTAGAGTTAATTTCTGTTACTCTCAATGAAAAGGACCAAGTTCAAGGTCTTCCTACCTGAATCCCTAGATATTTATTCCCAGATACCAGAAGTGGCACCTTCCTATGCAGGAGGGTACTCGTAATACCAATTGTAATTTGATCCTTGGCTCTCTGCTTGAGTTGAGCAAAGTCCTTCTTTTTTCTTTAATGTTGGTTTGGTACATTGCTCATGGAAGAGGGTTTTTGTCTCTAATGTTTGATCAAGAATGATCTGGAATCCCAATAAAATGTAGTTAATCTCATAGCAGTTGATGGAAAGAGCATTTTGCATGTTAACCACCTATCTCTAACATGTTCAATATTAATTCCTACAAAAAGAATTTAATGAACTTCAGAAGAAACTTGTGCAATTTGGAATTGAACATACTATCTTCTTGAAAGGCTTTTAAAGTGAAAAATAATACATTTGTATGCCTCTGACAACAACATCACACCAACCTCAGCAATAATCTCTGGTCCCTGTTGGAGCCATGTTTAAAATTATGACAATTATATGAAGAAATTACAAGAAACATTAACTTCAAAGAGTGAGTAATTTTAAAGTTATCCTACCTATAACTGCTTTATATCCCAATCTGTTGAGCAATAATACAAGTCACTTTGGACTGGAAAAGTGAGATCACCTTATAAAAGAAAGGCTTAAAATTATATTTTCTGGAATAATTAAAGCAATTCAAATTTAACCCTAGCTACTTTGTTGGACACTTGCTTTAAAGTAGCAGTGTTCAAAGAGCAAAAGAATCAGGAAGTAAAACAAAGTTTGATGGAGAAAATATTCACTGCCAATTTCACTATGAAATATGTTGAAAATTGAGGTGATAGAATTGACATATTATAGATTATTCCTTGCTAGTAGCACCACCTCAAATTAAATAGTCATGACAGGAAAATTGTAGAAAAACTGTAACCTTTATGTATCATTAAAATTTTTGTAATTCACTTTTAAGTTTAAGATTTTCATGTTCGAAATAAAAAAGGTAGATAGACTAATATTTACTAAGAATTTTAAACTCATTGATTTTAATACTATTTTGCATTAGTAAGCTATTACTTAATTCATATTTTGTGGGTGAGTTGCAACTTTCTCATAACTACAGTAGGTTAACATTATCATGTTCCTTGTAATTAACATGAATGTTTTAAATACTTGACTTCTGAATAAGCACTAATATTTAGCAAAATGAAGGACAAATACTGACTAAACATGGTCTTGCAATTATTGGAATCTAAAGTTTGATGCTCTTTAGCTGCAAGTTTGTATAGCCATTGTGTTGTTGATTTCACATTATCTTGTAATAAGCTTAATTAACCATTTTAATGTAGAATTCTGTATTGAGATTTTTATTAAATAATAAAAAAATAATACAAATTAGAAATGTGAGAGATAAAAAGTACTATAAGAAAGCTCCTGTGTGATTAAAGTGTTTCAATCAAATCTGATCTTGTTTCTTTGTAGCAAAGAAATTAAAACCTTTACTTATGGGTATTTTTTATTGTTAAAAAAATTGACAATCATTGATCCTGTAAAGTAATATTTACCTTTGAATTCAGATCAACTTTTACTGAAAGTGTGAATTTTAATGGAATGTTTACTCTCACTACCAAGCTGTTGTACTACTAAAAATAACTATGTAAGAAATATATTAAACAATGACCTGATTTATTGATATTTCTTATTATTTTGTTTATTTATTTTAATAGATACCTGGGTTACTTGCAGCAATATTAGCTCTGTATTGCTATAAGCCAGACCAAAGTTTGTGTAAGTACCTTAATAGTATCAAATGTTAATCTTATACTATTATAAGTTAAATGGTAAGGAAGGGATACAGAAAACATACTGATCATAATATTAGGTAAATGCACAGTACTGTGTAAGGTAATTTACAATAAATGGAAATTAGTTTTGACGTTTCATATATCCTCTTCAGTCCAGTGTTTGTCTGTTAATGAGGATTTAAATTTTATTGCAACTTACTGACCAGTTTGTGTGCAAATGTACTTTAATGTTTTAGACAGAATCCCAAGTAAGGAAATTATGGATTTCTGCCTATGAAGGCCATATTAATGTGTACTAATCACTTTTGTATTACTGTTGTTGTTTCTTCTGTTGAAAAAAGAAAAAAAAATAACAAAATGAAAAAGTTATTAGATAAACCTTGTTTAATATTAAAATTTTCTGACTGATAAATTACATGATAAATAATTTGGAAAATGTAAAGGAAAAAGTATTTTAGTCTATTATCATTTAATTAGAGTTATCAAATTTACTGTTATATAGTGTATCTGAAGGTCAATAACATGCACATTTCTAATGCAGAACATTATCAGAATGACAGCCTTGTACTGTTTCATCACAAGGAAATTCAACATGTCCATAATCTTTTTATAATAAAACATTTATAGGTTAAATTTGGTCACAAACTTAAATGAGTAAAAATGCTACAGTTTATATAACCTTACATTTCACTTCAGAGGTGATGAATAAACTACTACAAATGTATTCATTAAAAAAAAAAGACTCGTTGAATTGTTTGAAAAAAGTATTTCACAAAAATTCAAAAAACTTTGTAATCTTATTAGCTGTGATGGATAAAATTTATAATTTGAAGTAATTATGTATTTTTAGTCATTATTCAGACTAAATGTTTTTTCGGAAAAATTATTAATTATTTTTCTGCTATTGTGACAGCCAGACGACCCTCCACAGATGTTGTTTACAGCATTCAGTATCAAAATCAGATGGGAGAAGCTCAGCCTTCTTCCATTCATCATCAACCATTAACTCCAAGGAAGGTGAAACGACGATCAACACGATCTAAACGTGGTTTCAGTCAGAGACGATATTATCAGAATCCTGTAACAAAATTGTTAGATATCCCACTTCATAGCTCTAGTAGTGATACATTTGGCTCTCCCACTCATTCTACTTCTATGTACAATAGTTCAGCCTCAAGTTCTCAAGCCAACCTATTATGTTCTCATTCTTTAACACCTCTGCAACCCAATGGTCAGGCAGCACCAGTGGGCTTGACCAATCCTGCTACAGTTATCTAAAAACCTGCAATGTTTTGTGATTGGGAAATGCTTTTGATATACTGTTGGACAGATAATAAATTGAAATTATAATGTCACTACACATTAATATGTTGTAAAGCTTTGTATTTTTATAGATAAGACTGCTTGACAGTGGGTGTTTATTATGATAAAGATTTGCATACTTGGTAGAGTAATGATGCAGCAACTAATAATTTAGGTTCTTGAGATATTTTTGTAGGTCACTATTGTTGATATTGTAAATGGACTATTTAGTTATACGTCAAATTTAGGGGAAAATCAAAAACATTCCAATAAAGGAGTCCAAATTTCCTCGTGAACAAGAATAAGCTTTGTGGATATACATTATAAAAGATGTTGTAATGTTATTAATGATGACATGTTTTGATGATTTGACAATGTGTAAGGATCTGTCATTTTGTTCCAAGTGCAATATGTGTATTTTTTTTTCCACTTAAAGGTCACAACTATACTTTGCATAAGTGTAAAATATTTCAAACATAGTATGGGAGATCCACTATATCTTTTTGACTCCAAGTGCTTTTGCCATAAATATTTTTCAGTGAATTAGTTTTGTATTTAAGTTATTATTTCAGCTTTGCATTTCATTCATTATCATATCAGTCTTTAAATATTTTTTTATATTATTAAAGTACTTTAAGAACAATAAATCTGCTAGTTGTGTTATAAAATACATATATTAATACTATCCTAAAACATTTTTAATAAGCAAATATTTGGAAATAAATCTTATTTTTGTTGCTTTAGTACTTCACATTTATTTTGTTATTTCTATTTATCAGTTTCCTACAATTATTTGAGAGAAGGTATTTATTTTACAACCATATGTGGATATTTGGACAAGAGTTTTTAGGCTTTTTATATTTACCAGTTGGTACATTTACCCAGCATGACATTCCAAACCCTTGAGGCATTATTAAACATTGGTTGTTTCTCAGTCTTGATGTTTTTTTAAGCAACCATGCCCTTCACTGATTATTGTTACAAAGTTTGAAAAATTATAAGGTTTATGTTATTTAGTAGTGTTTCCTTTCCGGGTTTAGAATACGTCATGTTCCGTCCACATACCAAACCATTGTTAGTTTGGTAGTATTTTCCATGTACATAATTTATCCACCTTTGTAGTTGCCTAGGTTATAAAATGAATCTCATTATTAAATAAATATTTTTAGAAAGACTATTTATGTATTTTTATTTTATTTTTTTACTTTACAACCCTTACAAATGTATCATGAGTTATGAAAATTAGTTGTTCACTCTGAAAAGCTATTAAACCTATTGTTGAGTGTTTGATATGTATAAGAACATGTTTTATCAAGAGAGAGGATAAAATAGTACAGTGTTCACTTAATAGTAATTTCTTATTATCGGAGTTATGTACAATGTTCACTGTTTGAAACATTCCTAGATGAATACTCAAGAAATGTTAAGCTTCATCTATTCTGATTACATATAACCATCATGAAATATTAAGTAACACTGTACACTGAAGGAAATTTGTATAATACTATCATTATTCCTTCACTGTCAAGCATGTATCTTCAACCTTAGTTATTTTATCTTGTTTGTTATACATCATTTAACTGTCTTAACTGCATAGTTAAATAAAATGTGCCAGACTTGCTTCATTTAGTACAATAAGGAATATTTGAAAAATACAATATAACACTGTAATTGGGCTGTAGTCGAGCTTATGAGTCGTCAGTTAGAACCATATATTTATCATAAGTTTTTTATACATCTTAAGGTAAATTACTTTCAATTTTTGCTAAACTTCAGTTAAATTTACCTATTAGTTTATTTAAGTTTTGGTAAGAAATACTATAGTTTTTGTACTGTGATGACTTGAAATAGTTAGTAAAAAGCATGAGATAAGAAAATAATGTTGATATTTATTCATTACTGTTTTTAAATTCACATTCCTGAGTCTCATATAAGGTTGTACCTACTACTGTTTTTGTGTGATTTTTTTGGGTTATATGTCTTGTTTTTATTAAGTAAGCAAATTTACTAAAATGTATAAAACCTTGTGATAGAATCTCATTTGTATTTTGAAAAGTACAGACTTCCAGTAGCCTTGAAATAGATATTAGAACCCCTAGGCTGGTAGAATATGACTTAGTAAAAGAAGCATGTTCAAGTATTATGAATATTATATTGCACACAAGCTAGTTTAGACAGAGGTATAGAATATTGTATTCATACATAGCTAGATGTTAAGTTTTTCTCTGTGATTTGCTTTTAATGTGCAAAAATGACATTCCTGTATTTTCAACTGTGTTAAAGAAATCATTGTTGTGTAGATATGATACGTTTACACATTATCATTTTTAAAGTTCACATGTTTATGTTACCACATAGAAAGATCCCTCATGTCTGCTTTTAAACAAGAATTATTTTGAGTGTGTTAATGTTATTGGTTTGGATATGATGTTGTGTTTGCTTTCTTCCCATCAAGCTACTTCTAAATAACAAGTCAAACTTCCGTAAATTTTAACAAAAGTCATGTCTTTTTTTATAAATAATTTTTGTAGTTTTCTGCTAGTTTGTATTAATATGTATTATGTGACAGTGTTGTGCATACCAGTTTTGAAAACATCATTGTGCTTTGGACTTAAAAATGGGTATTTCAGTATTTATAGACCAAACAAGATCTGTATATGTGTACACACACACCATTCGACTCCATTTTTTATTTTTGCTGTTAGAACTTGATTTATTCATTTGAAAAAAATAGCCTTGTAAATAATTTTTTTTTAGTTTTCTTTTTTGTACATTTGTGTCATTAACTTTTCTTATTGGTCAGCTTAACTATAAACAAAAAGTACTGTACGTTTAAGACTTGGTAAACTATGAACAAAGCCACGTTATTACAACAATATTTACATATGTTAGTGTAATTTATTATTTAGCCTTCAATAAACAACATTCTTGTTATAGTGTTAATTCTATAAAGCTAAATAGTGTCATTGTTCTTTTGAATAAAGTTTTACTGTAAAAAGCATTGTGATTTTTTTAGTTAAACTATGTGTCAGCTTGATACAATATCACACACACACGAGGTTAACATTTCAGGAACCACGCTGAGTAAGAACCAAAAGTACTTGAATCTTTTGCCCAACATTTCGATAGAATAACACAAACGTATTTACATCCAGAATTAAACTTTAAAAAAAAAATTAATTTGGCTTACCAACGTAAACGTCTGACAGTACTCTTGTGAAGCCTAATTTTACCAGTTAGCCTGAACTAGGATTTGATGTGATGAATTTATGTGATTTCCTGCAACACAAAACATTTAATGTACATGTGCAACCCTTCAAGTATCTCAACGGAAATTCTGTAGGCTTATAACGCCGAAGATGGGGCTTCAACTCTACTCTTGGTGGGCAGATTACAGATATCCCCTTGTGTAGGTTTGCGCTGAATAATAACAAACGTTTTCTCATTACGAATAAGCCCCTTTCCATATCAAACTTTTTTGATGCTGTTCTCTCCGTAGCAGTAAAAGTGTTAATTTTGTTTTGTTTGTTTTTGAATTTCGCACAAAGCTACTCGAGGGCTATCTGTGCTAGCCGCCCCTAATTTAGCAGTGTAAGACTAGAGGAAAGGCAGCTAGTTATCACCACCCACCGCCAACTCTTGGGCTATTCTTTTACCAACGAATAGTTGGA
The DNA here is from genome assembly GCA_011833715.1 of Carcinoscorpius rotundicauda. Taxonomy (NCBI): domain Eukaryota; kingdom Metazoa; phylum Arthropoda; class Merostomata; order Xiphosura; family Limulidae; genus Carcinoscorpius; species Carcinoscorpius rotundicauda. The sequence continues at coordinate 111,273,932 of CM022393.1, forward strand.
TTAACTGTAACTTTATAACACCCCCACGGTTGAAAGGGCGAGCATGTTTGGCACGACGGGGATGCGAATCCGCAACCCACGGATTACAAGTGGCACGCTTGGCCATCCCGGGTCAAAAGTGTTAATATCCATACCAGCCGTTCTGAGATACAATTTTATTTCAAGTAGGTTTCTCATCATCAAGAATTATTTACTGTTTCATGGCTCATAATATAAAATCGTTATTGGATTTTTTTATCTATTTAGCAACAAATACAATTCTAAGTCTTATAGAAGGGGAAAATTTTAAGATATAAATTAAAATTATATGGTAAAAGCTCCTAAAATATTTGTAACTACAGAATTTCTGGGTCCTGATACCTTGCTTTTTAAAAGCACGCACCTTACTGAATGTACCATATAATTGTTTTATTTGCTGTTATTCTGTGATGAAACCGCAATAACTTTCAGTTTAGAGCAAAAAATGTGCTGCTTGCTTTAGGCAATAAAAGTGTTCGATTTAAATAGTCTTCTAAACTGTTTTCTGATGGGTCATTTAGAGTATAATTTAGGTTTTCTACTTCGGACCGTGCAGAAATTATATTTTAGGGCTTTCATCTTTGAAGAGAGCATTGTTTAAATATTCGAACAACCGAGGATACCTAACAACCTCTCACAAACTGTTAGGTATTTTTACATAAATTTAAAATTACTAATTTCTTTAGATTGGGCCTGGCGTGGCAAAGCGTTCGATCTGTAATCTTAGGGTCGCGGGTTCGAATCCCCATTGCACCAAACATGCCTTTTCAGCCGTGGGGGCAATATAATGTGACGATCAATCCTCCTACCATTTGTTGGTAAAAGAATAGCCCAAGAGTTGGCGGTGGGTGGTGATGACTGGCTGCCTTCCCTCTAGTCTTACACTGCTAAATTAGGGATGACTAGCGCAGATAACCCTTGAGTAGCTTTGCGCGACATTCCAACAAAACGAACAATTTTTTTTTAAATTGGCCGTAACAAGAAAAAAACAACAACTACAAATACCCAACTCGTGAAACCAGACAGCTGTGTGAATGTTACATAAATAAGTTGTTTTGAATTTTGCGCAAAGCTACATGAGGGCTATTTGCGCTAGCCGTCCCTAATTTATCAGTGTAAGTCTAGAAAGAAGGCAGCTAGTTATCACCGCCAACTCGGGCTACTCTTTTACCAACGAATAATGGGATTGACCGTCACATTATAACGCCTCCACGGCTGAAAAGGCGAACATGTTTGGTGTAACGAGGATTCGAACCTTTGGATTACGAGTTGAGTGCCTCAACCACCTGGCTATGGCGGACCCTATTTTAAGGCTAAGATATAGTCAAGACAATAAAATTCGGCTCTAAAAACAGAGGATTGCAATTGTGACCCAAAATGCAGATATTTTTATAAAGGCACATCAAATAAACAAGTTATCTGCCCCACCAGAAAAAAAAATTTCAACACAGCCAAGTTCCTAACAAGCCCCATGGAACAACTGAAATTTTTTTGATATACCACAAACGAATATTAGAATATCTCTGAATGTAGAGAACACATGCAATGCATCATTCAACCTATTACCCTAAAAACATCTCTTTCTACGCGAAAAGTTAATTGCTTTTCTCTCTTATATTTCCACTTTAAAAATATATAAACTTATGAATAATATCGCAGTCAAATTTTGCACTTTCTTTAACCTGAAACCCCTCATCAGTAAATACGGTCTCCCAATAGCACAGCAGTACGTATACGGACTCACAGTGCTAAAACCGTCTTTTGATACCTGTGGTGGTAAGAGTTTTGTGCTTATAAAAAGAAACAGCAAATCCTTTATCATCCCTCTACAGTCCAGGAGTTCCCAACCGGTGGGTCGCGAACCCCCAGGAGGTCGCGTAGCCTTGTTAGAAGTAGTTTGGGATAACAATAATTTTATTTCATAAATTACATTTTCATGCTCTTGCATAGTTTTTGTTTCCGTGCAAAGCAAAACGAGTGCACGCGCATGTACGTATGCTTGTTTGTCTGTTTAGCTGTGATTAAATGTGTGTGTGCTCGCTATCGACACGTGAGTCAATGTCCGTTGCTGATTGGTGGATGACGAATCGCGCGACTGACTTTTCTCCCTTCCCTCCCAATACTTACCCCATCATTACTCAATCTGTACCCCCCACAAGTAGTCAGTGTAAGATCTACAGTTGCCAAAGCGTTCATTATTCAACATTTTTATTTTATTTTAACAAGGAGATAAGTAAGCAGTAAAGGTGAGTTGTGTCCATGGCTAAATGGCGCAGATACTCAGAATTCTATCTCAACTTTGGCTTCATCACTCTGCTTGCCAACGACGGCATCGAAAAACCACAGTGTGTTTTGTACCATGCTGTCCTGAGTGCAGAATCAATGGAACCATCAAAACTCAAACGTCATCTCGAGACGAAACATCCAGAACACCCAAAAAAGGGTTTGGATTTCTTCAAACGGCATGAACGGTGTCTTAAAAGCCAAAGAATCGATAGAAGTGAGTCGTTTCAGCAGCAGAGTGCAGCCGTAGTGGAAGCTTCATATGAAATTGCATTCGAAATTGCTAAACAAAAAAGCCTCACACGATTGGAGAAACACTTCTTAAACCCTGCATGATGAAAGCAGTAAATCTTATTCTTGGAGAAGCCAGTGCAAAGAAGATGCAGCAAGTATCCTTGTCAAATAATACTATACAGAGGCGCATTTCTAAAATGTCTATGGATGTGAAGGAACAGGTTTTGACTGAAATCAAGGGTTCCCATTTGTTCTCCTTTCAGCTTGACGAGTCAACAGATGTAAGTTCATGTTCTCAGTTGCTTGTCTTCGTGAGATACATTAATTCAGGTGACATAAAAGACGAATTCTTATTCTGCAGTGCACTTGAAACCACAACCAAAGCTAATGATGTCATGGAAAAAGTTTCAACTTTTTTTCAAGACGAAGATCTTCAATGAGAAAACGTGTGTGGGGCATGTACGGATGGGGCACCGGCTATGCTGGGATCGAATTCAGGATTCCAGTCGAGAGTGAAGAAGCTAGCACCTGAAGCAAAGGGCATCCACTGCATGATTCACCGATATGCTCTCGCCAGTAAGACTCTCCATGCCTCTCTGCAGGAAGTGCTTGAATCTGTAATCAAAATTGTAAATTATATGAAGAATCAAGCACTCAACACTCGCCTATTCAAAGAACTATGCAAAGACATGAATGCTGACTACGAAGTCCTTCTCTTCTACACAGCAGTACGTTGGTTGTCGAAAGGAAACGTTATTAATCGTGTCTTTGAAATGAAAGATGAAATAAAGCTATTCCTGGAGACTCAAGAAAGGAAAGATCTTGTGGCTCACTTCGAAGATGAAGCATGGAATAAAAGGGTTGCGTACCTGGCCGACGTTTTTGACCAGCTGAACAAGCTCAATTCGAAGCTTCAAGGAAGGGAAACACATGTTCTCTTTTTTTCAAGATGGTCTTCGGGCCTTTGTTTCAAACTGCAGAACTGACGTCGGAAAACCAATCTTGGAAACATTGCTATGTTTGAAAAACTTTGTGGAGTGACGGATGAGTCTCAGATCCAGCTGGATTAGTTCCTCAAGGATGAGATTACCGTACATCTTCAGTCTCTAGAAAAGGAAGTCGAGTGTTACTTCCTGAACTATCACAGGAACAGGAGGCCCTGGTAAGGAACTCATTTTGTACTGAAGTTGATGTACCCAGCATACCAGATGAATTTCTGGATCTATGGAACGACTCTTCAGCTCGTGATCTCTTCAAGGTGAAATCCGTGACTCAGTTCTGGTGCGCTATGTATCAGTCATACTCCAAAGTCAGCATGATAGCTTTACGTGTCCTTGTTTTAGTTGCTTCTACCTACTTGTGTGAGGCAGGATTTTCCACTCTTGTCAATATAAAAACAAAGAATACGTACAGATTGGATGTTGAAGATGACATGACACTGGCTTTAACAAACGCTCAGCCACGAATTTCAAAGCTCGCTGCTGAAATGTAACATCAGGCATCTCACTAGTTTGGTTGAACAGTTGATCAAACCTATGTTAATATTATTTTAAGAAATATATGTTCTTTTTGTGAATTCAGGTTGGACCAATGTGATTTAATTTGCTAATAAATAATTACAGAATTTTTAAATATTTTTTGGTTGTTTCTTTCCCTCTCTTTCACAGAAAATAAAAGAAAAATTAAACTGCTGATAGTAAGCCCTAAGTAGGGGGTCACATGGATTTCAAACTTTTTGGTAAGGGGTCGCGAGTGCCAAAAGGTTGGGAACCCTGCACTACACTCTAATGTTCTTGACCTCCTTTGTATTCACGTCAATATATTCATGGCAGCATTTTAACCAACATATGGGACTTATTATTCTCATTAATACCATTAATGCAACAATAATCGATTTTAAAGGAAGAATTTTAATCACTGCTGAAAAATTTCCTTCACGCGCTTCCTTTGTTTATCATAAAATTAAGTACTTTACTACTTGAAGCATTACTTTAGTTCACAAAAACAATATTCCTATTACTTTTGCTGATTTTCCCAATATCATAACTTGTATCACATGATTCCTGACGTCTGCTTTCTAAACATCACAACTGCTACAATGCTTAACCCACACATCAATATTTATAACAACTTATCTAATTAATGAAATTCTGACACATATGAAAACCAATTTCTTAGAAGATTTAAATAACGAACATATAGCCCTTTGACTATGGGGGTTCTTTCTAATCATGTAATAGAAACTCCCAAGTAGCATAGCGGAATATTTGCGGACTGACACTGCTAGAAACCGGATTTAGATATCCATAGTGAGTACAACACAAATAACCCATTGTATAGTTTTGTGCTTAATTCTAAACAAACAAACGTGTAATAGAGAATTCTTACATCATATTATTAATTGTTATGCCCCTCACTGGTACAGCGGTAACTTTACAGATCTACAAAGCTAAAATCATGGTTCAATTCTCCTCAGTGGACTCAGCAGGTAGCCCGATGTGGCTTTGTCATAAGAAAAAACACGCACACACATTAATTGTTACAACCTAATCTCTTTAAACCTCACAATTCAGTCACAGAAGAGTAGTCCAATAACTGATGGTGGATGATGTTAACTAGCAGTCTTCCCTTCCATCTGTAAGTTCCAAATTATGTAAGTCTATGACCAGAGCCAACGTGTAGATTTGCGTGAAATCTATAAAAACAAAACAAGCTTTAAAGTTCTAGCTTTACATTCTATTCTTATATTTGCTACTGTTCTTTTATTTGTCTTTTATTTAAATATCTTTTTGTTCTTCTAATAACATCAATTAGTACGTTAACCCAATATTTCCTGTTGAGAAAAAAGAAAGAAAAAGTTCTATTTTCATTACATCAACCAGGTTACGACATTTAGTGGAAATTTCAAACTGGTAATATCGTCCGTACTTGTAATGTGAAATTAATTCATAAATATTTACATTCCAAACTATTTTACTATTTTATAGTGTGATTTTTAAGAAAGGATGAACCTGCCTTCACCGTACATTATTACCACCTAGGATTTTCTATTCCACAAATGTCTTTATAAACCATGGGAAAATCCCGATCCAATTTATCATTTGTCTCACTTTGATCAGTTTCATTTTTCCCCTATCACCAGTTAAAGATGTCTACTACCCCTATTTATGCAAACTGGCAGTCATACATTACATCTCTCTTCTCCTCATTAAACACTGGTATCTCTCTCATTCGTTAAAAACAATTATTTTTAGAAGTTTCTCTACTGTAGTCATAGGTATTACCTAAATTTCGAAGACGAGTTGTCAATTGGAAAAGATCGTGGTTATGTCCACAAGTGTTTGAATGATCTTTTTTCTGATTAACGCTATACGTGTTGTACTCGTGTGAGTTATTGTTAATGTTAAAAAGAGTACTTCAGATACACGTAGGTTTATTGACTGTAATAAATGAAAGGGATAAACTTTAGGATTCGTTACCGTAGGTTTGGCTCATCTGTTCTGACTAATTCATAAAATACCATTTATATAACACAACTACACAGAATGTTTAATACTATTATAACTAACGCAGATATTACAGTTTAAAGTTATCTTATACACAAATAAACAAAAGCACGTAAACTGGACATGGAAATTCGTGCTAAATTTATTGAAATTTCAATGCATACTCAACTTATAGCTAGTTACTACAACACTTCATACTGAAGAAGGTTCCGTAGACTGTTCGTGAGAAAAACATTGATTCTGTCATCAGTCATCTACTACGAAGTAGCGACTCACCTGTGAAAGAATGTAATTTTATTAAACACCAAAACAAAACAAAAAAAACAGTTAATACAAGTTTACCATTACTATGCTGTGGATTTGTTCTGTACAATGTTTGTTTGTTTTAAATTTCGCGCAAAGCTACTCCAGGGCTATCTGCGCCAACCGTCACTACTTTAGTAGTGTAATAGGGAAGACAGCTAGTCATCACCACCCACCGCCAACTCTTGGGTTACTCTTTTACCAAAGAATAGTGAGATTGATCGTAACATTAGAACACCCCCACGGCCAAAAGGGCGCGTCTCTTTGGTCGCTTGGCCATGTCGGGCCCTTTTACAATGTTTATTCGTCTATGTTAAGATTGTTACTATGTATATATATATCGATTCACTTCACAAGTCTACTTTAGCATGATTAGTATAGACATGCCCTCCTTACGTGGCGTTGCCTCGTTATTACTTAAACTGTGTGATGTAGTTTGAATTTTATGCTAAGCTAGACGAGGGTTATTTGCTCTAGCCGACCCTAACTTACAAGTGAAAGACGAGATGGAAGGCAGCTAATCATCATCACCTACCACCAACTCTTGGGTTACTCTTTTATCAACGGCTGAAAAGGCGAACATGTTTGCTGTGACGTGTATTCGAACTAGCGACTCACCTATTGCGAATGAACGCCCTAATGAGCTATGCCAGGCCTACCTGAACAAGTGGTAGATGTTTAACTATTCTTAAATAGAAAGGATAAAAAGTTCCTATTTATATAACAATACATAAGAATACTAACAGCAAAAAGAGAAACATATTAACCCGCCCCCAGTATAAATAGCTCATTGTATAGCTTTGTACTTGACAAACAAACCAAATACATGTTTTTTTCAAGCCTTCTTTGAAAATTAAATCTGTACGAACAGTCATTTCAGTATAATAATTTTTACCAAGAATATGAATTCTAACACTTTTGTGTGTAACTTTTTCTTGAAAATGTACAATAATAACAGTTTTATTACGCAGAAGAAAACCAAAACTCTTGTTTATCCATTTATTTAATCGGTATAATCAATCACCATCTCAGATAACCAAATTACTCAACTTATTTTGTAATTTTAAATAAAAAACATATGGTTTCGATGTAAAATTAAATCAGTTTACCAACATTATGAGTATTAAAAACATTTTGTGATACTTTTCTTGAGTAGATGTTTCCTCTCATCTTATGTTCTATTGAAACTCACATCTGCAAATTTTGTTCAGAATAAATTTTTATAAAATAATTGAAGAAAGTTTTCCATCATTCGCATTTCTTTCAGTCCACCGCTAGCACGGCGATATGTCTACAGATTTACAGCCCTGAAATCAGGAGTTCAATTCTCCTTGATGGGCTCAACAGAAAGCCCGACGTGGCTCTACAATAAGAAAACATACACTTACGCACTTCCTTTAATTTCTTAAAAATATTTTTAAATGATGGTCTTTATTATCCGGGACTAAAAAAAAGGACTTTATATCAAATTTGGTTTTAACTGCATAGGTAATAGCGACTTTTGTTTAAAATATTTTTTATCAATTTGAAAATTGGAAATATAAACGAACAAACATTATATATAATAATTTCCACCAACAATATTAATTCTTAATACTTTTATACGTGTTTTGTGTTTAAACCTGTTGTGACAAAACTGTGCTTCCCCCACCCAGTAGCATAGTGTACGTCTTCGGACGTACACCGCTAGAAACTGAGTTTCGATACCTGTGGTGGGCAGAATACAGATAGCCTGTGTAGCTTTGTGTTTAATTGCAAATAAACAATATACAGATAAAACCGTTGTTAATAATAAAGACTTATTCCCTTATTGTACCAAGTGACAGATGACAGCATATACATATCTCTTTTTATGGTGTATGCATGTGTTTTTTCTTAGAGCAAAGCCACTACGGGCTATTTGCTGTGTCCACCAATGGAAATCGAGCTCCTGATTTTGGCATTGTAAATCTTAAGACATACAGCTGTCCCAGCGGTGGACTTTTTTATGGCTTAACGACTGTAAGCCAAAATTATAGACTAAAAATTGGCCAATTTTTTAGGAAAAAATATCTAGATGTAACTCTCGGAATTCCCTTTGTATGCATGCAAAGGTACAGACAGGTATCTAGGTTCTTTCATCTTGAAGCTATGGGGTTGACTAACTGATACACACACACATAAAGCTGTTTTATTAGTATGAATGTATACATGCTCGAAGGATATTGCTGTTGTCGTTTATCATTCTAATCTAAGATTATGAGTTTAGCACTTATTGAAAATCCCAGGGTTTGCACCGTTGGCTGCCTCATGGAGGTACTAGAAGAGGATTTCGTTCTTAATGTTGTGTGTGGTACTTTGGCTGTATCCTGTTCTGTTGATTTCCAATCGTATTCTGACTTTGTCAGATTACGTTTATTTCAGCAAACTCATTACCACAAACTATCGATGAAGACTCTCCATGGTTGCTGTTTTAACTTTACTAGTACAAAGGAGGTCGATATCCTGCCAGTATAGTTGTGCAGGATTTGACATAAGGGTTTTTCTTGAGGTCTTGTTCACCTCAGAATTTAACTTTAAGAATTTACGGTCCTGCACAAATAATCAGTTAATGATCTTTCCATGTACTTGTTTTGTTTTCTCTCCTCTGTCTAAGGATTACTTTGAATTTTATGCATTACTGCCTGAAAGCCACTCGTATGTATGTTGTTGACATTGTCTGCTTTTGGTTTATAGAAATGCCCGCCAGTAGCTCAGCGGTATGTCTGTGGACTTACACGCTAAAATCCGGGTTTCGATACCCGTGGTGGGCAGAGCACAGATAGCCTATTGCGTAGCTTTGTGCTTAATTCAAAACAACAAGTTTATAGAAATAAACTTAATTTAACACTTCCAGCTCCATTCTTGTTGTTTTTTAGAAAACTCAAATTCTCTACCTGCATTATGCAGAAAATTTTGCTCTGTGAAGTCATCAATGCCCAGCCAACTCTCTCATGGTCTGTGACATGAGAACCATCTCTGGCTATTATGACAGATGACTCTCTTTAAAGTGATGCTGATAGGATGTTTTATGCTTCATCCTCTGTTTAGGTTGATTTCGACAGATCTAAGTGACACTAGATGCATATTTCACAGAAGGACATCCGAGATCTGGTGGTGATGTCTTACGTCAGTGATCACTATATGTATTTGTCTACCTATATGTATCTTTTCTGTCTTATTTAACCGTTTTACTAATCATACCGATCATCAGTAGAGCATAAATCAGGACGGAGCAAGTAAAACTTTAGTAGGGCTAAAGCAAAGAATGTTCTTCAGCTCTTTTTTTTCCTACTGCAAACATTGGTGGTTCTTTGGTTGATGAAGAACAGAACGTTGTTATAACTTTGGCAGGATTGCTTACCAAATTCGTCAAACTTCTAACCAGTCCTTCACAAAATTCTAACTCGTCCTTCAGAAAGTCTAATAAGGTTTTAACAGTTTTAACTGGTCTACATCACACGTTGACTGGATCTAGCTCACTATTTACATGTTGTTGGAGCTTTTTCTTCATTTCAGACCTTATAATGACTTTCTACTAGAGGCCCCATTTATGAAACGAGTAGAGAAAACATTCTCACAAGATATACCATAATGTACTGTTTTAGAGGAAAAGTACGGAAACTCCAAGTAGATAACTTTATGCTATTAGAGTCTGGCTGTTGGCCTCATTATTGGCCACGACCACTAAACAATGAAACCTTTGAGCTTTGTTTAGTACTTTTTTATGCACTTAATACTCTTACAATTTTCATACACAGCACTATTTTATTAGTGTCAATGTAAATTTTATAGATCGCTGATGACGTAATTTAAAAATTCCAGCATGTCTGATCAATATTTTGTACAGTATTTTTTGTGGTTCTTTTGTTTCTTATTGAACTAACCCTCGTCACACCAAACATGTTTTAGCCGTGGGGGCGTTATAACGTACAAACAATTTCACTATTCGTTGGTAAAAGAGTGGCCCAAGAGTTGGCGGTGGGTGTTGATGACTAGCTGCCTTTCCTCTAGTCTTATACTGCTAAATTATAATTACAGTGTGTATTGATATAATAAGCCTAAAATAAAGACCTAGCCTGGAGCCAGGTACTTAATTTATCATGAAAATAAAAATATCAATTCACGTTAAAACTTAAATTGTTCCTGAATTAAGTTAATTTTCTGTTGTATCACCTACAAATTTAATAAAACATAACAACAAATCTCTTTAAACAATGGAGATTCAAAATTAAGAAATGAAGACATATATTTCCAGTTTTGTTATCCACACATTTCATTTTATACTTAAGGTACACAGATTACCAACAATATTAGCTTACTAGCTGGAGTATCCGTCCTCTGGATGGAAGTTATGTGAATTTAAGATTAATAAAAAGTTGTCTTACGATATTAAAAGTTGCTTCCCTTGTATGTAATTATTAAAAAACACCCATAAAAACTGCAAAACACAAAATGTGAAACCACATATTTGCATGTTTTAACTGGAGATTAACATGCATGGATCTAACAAACCTTTATTGCCAAACTTGGTAAAAATCTATCAACGGGCGGAAAAGTAGTGGTAAAAACTGCAAAAACGCGAATAAACAACTCAAAACACAAAATAAAGAACTGAAAGTTTGTACATATCTTTCCATAGACCCAGTAACCCTCTATACCAGATCTCGTCGTCCCCTCGCTGGTACAGCGGTAAGTCTACGATTTACAACACTAAAATCAGGGGTTCGATTCCTCTCGGTGGATTCAGCAGAAGCCCGATGTGGCATTGCTATAAGAAAACACCCACCCACACCAAATTTTGTTAGGCTCCATCTACAGTTGGCGAAATAAAGATGAAACCACTCAAAGAAACAGCAAAACACAAAACTGAAAATTTGGATGCATCCCCAAATGGACCTAATGGTCTTCCATAACAATTCTGGAGAAGATCCATTCACATAATAAGAAGTAGTAACAAGGATGTACAAAAGACAACGAGCATTATTATTATATTTATATAGATATATAGATACTTTTGTTACTAAGTAACATGATATTAACGTCGTTGTTTAAGTGTAGTGAAGGTTTTTCTGCAGAAGTTTTTAACTGATTTTTACTAAAAAGTATTCCATGGAAACGTCACAAATTAATTTCATGAATGGCTATAATTTTGATTAGCTCACAAAATACTTTACGACCTGCTCTTTTCTGCCCCTGTGTTGGTCATGTCTCATTTCATAAAATTTACTTATTGAAGTTAGTTACAGCATTTGAAATTAGAGTGTACTATGGGGTGAGGTGGTAGTATTTTCTCCATCATTTTCGACGGGCTATGAGCTAGTAAGTAATAAACAAGGGGGAAAAAAGGTTTTGTACATTAATTCACTTTAATCATGCCTAAAAAATTTCAAGTGCAGCTGCTACTGAGATTTCCCTCTTGTTTTTAAGTTTTACCTATATTTTTAAAGAAGTATGTTTAAGAACGTTTGGTTTAGATATAAAATCACAATTTGAATTTTTGGCAAAATGGAAATAAAGGATTTTAAAAAAATAAATTTCAATAAAATAGATTAAAATAAATGATTTAACGTTTTAGATTAAAATTTGGGATTAACAATACGCTCTCTAAGTTCACTTTTTTTTAGCCCATTTCCTTCTTTTAAACCAGTACTAGTAACACAAATGATGCACCTGTAATTGTTTGTGTAACTGATGACAGGAAAGATGCTAAAATAATTAATTTGGGTATTAACCAAAATATTGTTTTATTTTTAACAAAATATAACATTAAGATAGTCACTGTATTTGAAAAAGATAAAAGAAGCTTTTTGAGTTTTAAAAGTATGGTAGTTTATGTTCGTCATTTTGTTCTATAGCCATATTATGTTCAAGTTACGACATAATTTGGCTAAGGACAAAGGGGCCTTTGACAAAAATCATTTCCTCATTAGTGTAATAACAAATTTTATGGAAATCGAAAGATAAAATATGATAAAGTTAATAATATTACGACATGTGCCTTGTTTTTGCACACGATGTTGTTTGAAAATCGATTTAACAGGGAGTGTTGGATACTTGGATTTTATACAGTAAAGACCTAAGGCCTAGTAGTAATAAGTAAGAGCACATTACCAGTTGTAAGGAAGTGGTTGATGAATTTGTATCAAGGTTAATAGTTAATTACCAGACTAAAACTCTTTCTACAGTGACACCAGATGTGTTGAAGTTCGGTGCATACAATGCCAACTATTCATTATCTTACGTCTCTGTGACATATTTAAAGTTACGAAATGTAAGTTTCCGACATTTCTTTCGAACGTCTTTGATTTTCAAGATTGAATGAATTGTAGTGTCCGATTTGTTACGCAGTTGCATCCTTGGTTGTGCTCTGTTCAAGCTTGAGATCGATGGACGGCCTGGCATGGCCGAGCGCGTAAGGCGAGCGACTCGTAATCCGAGGGTCGCGGGTTCGCGCCCGCGTCGCGCTAAACATGCTCGCCCTCCCAGCCGTGGGGGTGTATAATGTGACGGTCAATCTCACTATTCGTTGGTAAAAGAGTAGCCCAAGAGTTGGCGGTAGGTGGTGATGACTAGCTGCCTTCCCTCTAGTCTTACACTGCTAAATTAGGGACGGCTAGCACAGATAGCCCTCCAGTAGCTTTGTGCGAAATTCCAAAACAAACAAACAGAGATCGATGGACGGAATTAGGTCCTACTTTGTCAGTCGTGTTCAAATGTTCAACCCAGCTGAAGAAGTATTTCGTATAAAACATAACGTACAGAATGAGTGAGTTTAGTATATGGCGGTAATTAAAATTACGTTTTTAAGATTTCAGTAACTACTTTGTTACGTATTATAATCTATCTCGAATAAGCCTTCAAATTATTACGTTAAGTTTCGATTTAAAATAGTCTGAAACTAAGTTAAACTGTAATTTAAATTTAGAAGTTAATTAAATGTCGAGATATGTTAAATTTATGATACTTGCCAACAAGATTGATACACAAAATTTTATTTCTTAATATGGCCCCCTAGTCTACGGATTTATAACGCTAAAATCAGGGGTTCGATTCCCCTTGGTGGTCTCAGCAGATAACCCGATGTGGCTTTGCTGTAAGAAAAAACACACACTTTCTTAATAAAATATATTTTAATATCCAAACAGTAATATAATGTATAATAACGGCTATCACAAATAATGATTTACATACAAAAGTTTTACGAACGCACACTAATATTGAGTCTTCTATCTCATACGGAGCTTTCTTGATACCCTATGGAGGGTTCACGATGAGTGAATTAATTTCCTGTTGATACCTATACAATTCAATTAACGGGAAGCTATCTATCTAGCTCTTCGGTGATCGCACGTGAGTTTTACACAGCTAAATTTCTATTGTATCTTTGTAAAAATATTAACGTCTGATGTTAATCCACTAAAATGGTTTGTAGTGTTCAAAATCTATAAATGTTTCTGGTCAAATATCTGAAGGTCCCGATTACAAAATGATAATCACAGCTATAGCTGTCAAGGTTTATAGTATACCGATCGTATTAATTTGTTTGCTTTTTGAATTAAGCACAAAGCTACACAATGGGCTATCTGTGCTCTGTCCACCACGGGTATCGAAACCCGGTTTTTAGCGTTGTAAGTCCGCAAACATACCGCTGAGCTACTGGGGGGCACCAATTGTATTAAAACAATTATATATATGTACTGTCTCTGCTTTTGCTTGGTTGCCTTTTATAAATGTCAGGCGAGATTCTAGAAAATTAAGCTAAAACAACAGTACTGACATTTACATACACTCGTATATTGTTGATTCTTACACCCGAGAATCACCAAAAACTTTAATGAATAAGTGAGAATTTTGCATTACATATTTAACAGTATAAGTTACATGCATTTCTTAAAACAGGAATTTAACTGAAACAAGGTGTGTGTATGTTTTCTTATAGCAAAACAACACTGGCCTATCTGCCGTGTCCACCGAGAGGAATCAAAATCCTATTTGTTTGTTTTGGAATTTCGCACAAAGCTACTCGAGGGCTATCTGTGCTAACCGTCTTTAATTTAGCAGTGTAAGACTAGAGGGAAGGCAGCCACTCATCACCACCCACCGCCAACTCTTGGGCTACTCTTTTACCAACGAATAGTGGGATTGACCGTCACACTATACGCCCCCACTGCTGGAAGGGCGAGCAAGTTTGGCGCGACGCAGGCGCGAATCCGCGACCCTCGGATTACGAGTCGCACGCCTTACGCGCTTCGCCATGCCAGGCCTCAAAATCCTGATTTTAGCATTGTAAATTCGAAAACTTACCGCTGTCCTAACTGAAACAAATATCGCTATTAAAATAAATATACAATATAAATCCGTCACACTTTAAAATAAAGTTCAGATTATGTTGTTGAAACATCTGATATTATTTTGCAATGGACGTATAAGGAGAAAATAATTATTAAACAATAGCAATGTAGACATATTAACAGCAACATGGAATTTTTATTAATACTATTGTAATAACCATCTTCAGAATATTAATAGTCACTAATACCAATCTTCTGAGGCCTGGCATGGCCAGGTGGTTAAGGCATTCGAGTCGTACTCAGAGGGACGCGGGTTCGAATCCCCATCCCACCAAAGATAGTCCCCCTTTCAGCCGTGGGAGCGTTATAACATTACATTCAATCCCAATATTCGTTGGTAAAAGAGTAGCCCAAGTTGACGATGAGTGTTGATGACGAGTTGCCTTTCCTCTAGTCTTACACTGCTAAATTAGTGATAGCTAGCGGAGATACCCCTCGTGTTGCTTTGCGCGAAATTTAAAACAAACCAATATTTTGTTTGATATAGAATTTTTATTAAACAGAATATTGGTATTATTGACAATGAATACACTGAAGATTATTGTTGGAATTGTATTAACTACCGATGGGACTCATATGATATTCAAACATATTTTTCAAAACTGTTTATACACCAAATTCTTTGCAGGACCATAAATTTGTTGTTCTTAGCATCTTAAATTTAAGCACGAACACTATCAATACTAAAGTTAACCTCACTACGTATTTCACCATAAAATTAATGATTTCGCTTAATTTTTTTTGTGCTACTTCTTTAGCCAGAATCTTTATACTAGCAAAAACAAAATTACTGTACCCACAATGATGGAGTAACGAACAGTATAAAAAGTCACAGATTTGAGGGTTAAAATATTTTGAATACCACAAAATAAGAGCAGTTATTCTTAGTACAGTAAAATCCATACTTTATATTTTGTAAAGTATTTATTTCAATCCTTTATGCTGTTTAAAGCAACAACTGAATATACATTTTAAAGGCCTTCTCAGGTTTATATTGGTAATAAAATCCCTGGAAATCTTCATTTCTGGTTGTGTCACATAGTTAGGCAGTGAAAACATATTTCATCTCCCTGGATCGCCTGATTTTAATCTGTGAACCTTAAAAATAAGGCAACTAACCTAAACAGTATCAACTTTCGATGACTTCAATTCGTACAAATACTGTGCATTGTACTTTAAGTAGTTTAGGTAAATAATAAATGTGCTCATGGAGAAAATTTGTTGTATGAGCCTCAGACTTCGTTAGAAAGGTGTGTGTGTTTGTGTTTTTCGTATAGCAAATGGCATGGCCGAGCGCGTTAAGGCGTGCGCTCGTAATCCGAGGGTCGCGCTAAACATGCTCGCTCTCCCAGCCGTGGGGGTGTATAATGTGACGGTCAATCCCACTATTCGTTGGTAAAAGAGTAGCCCAAGAGTTGGCGGTGGGTGGTGATGAGTGGCTGCCTTCCCTCTAGTCTTACACTGCTAAATTAGGGACGGCTAGCACAGATAGCCCTCGAGTAGCTTTGTGCGAAATTCCAAAACAAACAAACAAAAAAAAACGTATAGCAAAGCCACAAGGGGCTATCTGCTCAGCCCACCGAGGGAAATCGAACCCCTGATTTTAGCCTTGTAAATCCGGAGACATACCGCTGTACTATCGGAGGGCACGTTAGAAAGGATAATTAAAATCCTGTTTAAACGTTAATGTGTGTATATTCCTTTGAAATGTTTAGCGCACTCTGAAATAAATTGGAAAATTATGCAACCAAAATAATACACCACACGAGTGCCTCACCGAGAAGTGTCTTCTTGTTTTACGTTTTCAACGTCCGTTCGTAAACACTAAACACTAAAACAGGAAAAAATCAAACGTTTGCTGAAAAAAACCCTTGAATGTGGCGCCTTTTGCAATCGCTTAGTTTGCTTATGCCTACCGCCACAACTAATCAAGATTGGTATAATAATAATCACATTAAATAGATTTTAAAAATATGGAACTATGCTAAGTTATGATTTTCACTCTTACACTTTAATAGTTTGTTTGTATTTTGGAATTTCGCACAAAGCTACTCGAGGGCTATCTGTGCTAGCCGTCCCTAATTTAGCAGTGTAAGACTAGAGGGAAGGCAGCTAGTCATCACCACCCACCGCCAACTCTTGGGCTACTCTTTTACCAACGAATAGTGAGTTTGATCGGCACATATACGCCCCCACGGTTGGGAGGGCGAGCATATTTAGTGCGACGCGGGCGCGAACCCGCGACCCTTGGATTACGAGTCGCACACCTTACGCGCTTGGCCATGCCAGACCTTATTACACTTTTAAAAATTATTACTAACAAAAGAATGAGCGTAAAAATATACTAAAATAATGACACTTCAAACAGAGTGCAAGTAATCATTTTGCACATAACACTGATGAAGAATTTTCACGTTTTCCAAACATAAATTTCTTCTCACGTGTCAATCTCATTTTTTTTCTAAAATTGTGAAATATCTTGTCGTGAGATGGTGATTACAGATCGGCCCGACATGGCCAAATGTGTTAAGGCATGCAACTCGTAATCTGAGGGTCGCGGATTCGCATCCTCGTCGCGCCAAACATGCTCGCTCTTTCAGCCGTGGGGGTGTTATAATGTAACGGTCACTCCCACTATTTCTTGGTAAAAGAGTTGTCCAAGGGTTGGCAGCAGGTGGTGATTACTAGTCTTGCACAGCTAAATCTGGAACGGTTAGTGCAGATAGCCCTCGTGTAGCTTTGCTCGAAATTCCAAAACAAACCAACCCAAAGCTTTCAGATCTGAGGATTCATCGATTTCTAACGGATGTTCGTTTCTGTATCAGTTAGTTCTGTTAATACGGAGACTTAAGCGCTATTTACCTCACAAAATTGAACGCGTTTGCGTTTATGGATCCTCAGGCTTGTGTGACGTAACCTGAGAATCACAAGATAGAAATTGAAACATTATTGTTTTAAAAAAAAAGTTGTGCAATATTCGTTTTCAGTCTTAACTAAAAATAATGCTTAAATCCAATATATTGTATGAAAGAGTGGTGTAACAACTCACATAGTACACCACGGTACCATATGTTAGCCACTCTATTAGTTAATACGATTCTAAATTACTTTCATATAAACGTTTCAGAAATTTACTATATATTATAAACCTAGGGTTTTTCACGTAACATGTGTAATTGTTACTCTATCAACATAAATCACATTAACGATAATCTTTATTCGTAGTGTGTCCTCAACGTAATTTTTTTCAAGGTAGAAACAAATTTAAATGTAGACTTTATACATGAGAAGATAAAATGTCTGTGTTACTTTACTTAAATCTAACATTATTATTTTAGTTCTATAATTTTTATTATCATTCTAGTTTATTAGAAAATGTGCATAATGTTAGTTATACTAAATAAGACAACATCCTCAATGGTTTAGCCAAGAGTGGGTCTGAGGAATGTAAGAACCATCCACACAGTTAGAATATGCATAGTGGTTCCCTGTTCCAAATATATCATATGTAGTGATTATGTTTTAACTTTCTGTAACTTGTCTATTAGGGTTTGCACCCAATCATGGTGATTACCCAAAATGTAGTACTGGGTACACCGTTGACTTTCCTTTAGTGATTCATTTGAGCTACTTACAGCAAGAGGCCTAAAAGAAATTTTATTGTATATACAGTAAAACTTTAATAAAAATAATTGACTGTAAAACAGTAAAAAAAATTCTCACAGTTGGATCCCAAACAACGTTTCTTTTACACTCTCACTAAACCTGAAGTTCAAATATTTGAGTCGGAACAGTGAAATACATTTTGGTAGAATATCTTCCTTGGAGATATGAAACACAATGTTGCAGCTAAAGTGTATTTTTAGTTTCTGTAGAGGGGCTCATATAATGTGTGTGTGCTTTTTCTTATAGCAAAGCCACATGACGCTGTCTGCGGAGTCCACCGCGAGGAATCGAATCCCTCATTTTAGCATTGTAAATCCGTAGACATACCGCTGTACTAGCGGGAACCTCTTATAGAATGGCTGTGGTTTTCTTTGTTGTTTTATTCAAGTACAAATCTTTAGCTCATGTTTCGTCATTTGAGATCTAATTACAGATTTGCACTCAGGAGGTCAAACACTTTCGATTAATGTAGTTGATTACGTCCAAAATCTCATAGATTAATTTTCTCTAATTCTGTCTAAAAAATATAATTGAGGGTAGGTTTGTAGATATCCTGATAAGTAATAACATTGAATCGGGTATACAAACGCCTCACACTGGGATTGCTGGCTCACGAAAATATAGCTAATGAAAAAAATAAATAAAAAAGATATTATCGATTAATTGACTCTAATTCAGTCTGAAGGAATTTTAAGTGCTGCAGCTATTGAGGATTCTATCTCATTTACTTTTTAATGTCATATTTCACGCGTGTAATAAAACGCTGGTTAAGTTTGGAATGAGGAATAGATGTAAGTGTTCGACAGCACTTTTCTACAACCTGCAGTCATTTGCAGCAGAATAGTTTTGAAGATAAATTTTATTATTTTTCCAGATTGGTTAGATCACTCGTAAACGAAGTGGAAAATAAGTCTGGGTTTCAAATTCCTTTTTTTTAACTAATGTAAAACTAATTCTTAAAAACGTACATGTGTACTAGCAGGTGAATTCACAAGCATAAACATATGAAAGCTGCTTTTGTAAAGTAGTTAGGTAGGTAAATTGTAATTAGAGTTAAAGTTATTTGAATTTAAACAAAGATCCGTGTAAGGTTAAATAAGTTTTTGGGAACGGTAATACACGCCGTAAATTTGTACCTGCGTCTAGTTTTACTGAATAACTTATCATGTAGCAACTGATTAAAGCAAAAGTGTGTGTCTGAAGAACTAGTCAGGTTATGCACCACCTGATTAAAGCACAAGTGTGTATCTGAAAGACTAGTCAGATTATACACCAACTGATCAAAGCAAATGTGTTATCTGAAGAATTAATTAGATTACACACCAACTGATCAAACCACATGTGTTATCTGAAGAATTAATCAGATTATACACCAACTGATCAAAGCACATGTGTTATCTGAAGAATTAATCAGATTACACACCAACTGATCAAAACACGTGTGTTATCTGAAGAATTAATCACATTATACCGCAACTGATTTTCAGTGGATTGACCGTAACATTATAACGCCCCCACGGCTGGGAGGGCGAGCATGTTTGGTGCAACGCGGGCGCGAACCCGCGACCCTCAGACTACGAGTCACACGCCTTAACGCGCTCGGCCATGCTGGGCCTTAGACCAAACATGGGACGTAGAAAAGTGGACGAAAGTTTTGTTCTCTGATGAGATAAATATCTAGATAGTCTAGATGGCTTCCAACGTTACTGGCACGATAAGGATATCCCACCGGAGACATTTTCTACACGACACAGTGGAGGAGGTTCCATCATGACTTGGGGTGCTTTCTCCTTTCATGGAACAATGGAGCTTCAGGTTATACAGGGGCGTCAAACAGCAGCTAGCTTCATTGGCATTTTGGAGAGAGCATCTTTATTGACTGAATGCCCTAGCTTGTGTGGAAATGACTGGATATTTCAGCAGGACAACGTTGCAATTCACAATACCCGTAGGACAAAGGACTTTTTCATGGCAAATAACGTGATTCTTTTGGAACATCCAGCATGTTCGCCCGAACTGAACCCCGTTGAAAATATTTGGAGGTGAATGGTAAGGGAACTCTATAAATATGGACGTCAATTCCAAACATTGCACGATCTTCGTGAATGACGGCCGTGCAACTCATTACTGAGACCTCTTGGTTCATCTTGTGAGAAGGAAACGTATAAGTACGCGCACATTGTTTTTTGCTTTCTATATTGCTTGTGTGATAAAGTTGTCCAGAATACTTGATTCCATATCTAAAAAGAGAACTCAGTTAAACTATCGTTTTTTGCTTTCTATATTGCTTGTGTGATAAAGTTGTCCAGAATACTTGATTCCATATCTAAAAAAGAGAACTCAGTTAAACTATTGTAAAAACTCCCACAGATTCTTGAGCAGCTCTCAGATACACTGCTGGCCAAAATCTTAAGGCATTTTCTACCCTGTTTAGGACTTCCTTTTGTTATGATCTTAAACTTTTGACCAGCTAGTATTTAGGCTAATTTCATAGTATTCACATTTTCCCTATTAAATGTTAAAAAGTTTTTTATTTTCCCATTTCTTATTTTCATCTTTCGAAGCTCTACTCAAATAAATGGTTGAGTCTAACAACACAAAATGCGTATTTATTCTTTATGTTCATTAGCCTTAAGATTTTGGCCAGCAGTGTATCTGAGAGCTGCTCAAGAATCTGTGGGAGTTTTTACTATAGTTTAACTGAGTTCTCTTTTTTAGATATGGAATCAAGTATTCTGGACAACTTTATCACACAAGTAATATAGAAAGCAAAAAACAATGTGCGCGTACTTATACGTTTAGTTCTTACGTTTCCTTCTCACAAGATGAACCATCGCTACACTAAACATAATGATCTCCAAAAAGGCAGGTTCTTCCTATAGATCGTTTAACAAAAGACTAAACCTAGAAAACGCACTAAAATCTACAATGCAAACTTGCTCTCTTTGACAGCTATCACTTTCAGTCAACGTTCATAACCGGCCAGTAAAGGATATTCCAGGGCTGTCCCGTTCAGTACAGATGATGCATACAATACCGAGATTCCTAACAATATGTTATTTATCATAATAATAATGGAAAGCAACTAGAACAAATTAATATTATCAAATTTTTGGACAACGTGCTGCGCCATGACTGTGTGAAAGACAAGTAATCAAAATTGTGAAATTTTCTACATCCATGCCTGCATATCACATAAGTGATACCTGAAAAAAATATTACTTAATGATCGATTTTTGTAACTCAGTGAAATAAATCATGTCCAGTTTATATAAACACTTTTATCTCATGCTAAATCTTGGTAATTAAAAGATTATAAAAAAATTATAGGGAAAATACCTTCATCTATACGATCAACAACACAATTCTTATGAACCATATGTAGAAAGACCATAAAACTACAAGACGTATTTTTATATATATGTTTCTTAACAGTAAATATTAAAAGTGGTGTTTTATTCTGTACAGTATGTTGTCCTTCTATATAAGTAGCATTGACGTATTGATAATTTTTTTTACGTGGTTATATGATTTGTAAAGTCAATTATTCTGAAACTATATTGAGGTAATACTTCCTGCTAAACGAAACATTTTTCGTTACAGAATTGAATCTGTAACTATCTAGTGATTCTCTTAATGGGTATACTATTTTAAGAAATTTGAAATAACGTCGTCTTTTAGAATTAGTGAGCAGTTTAAAATCATTTGTCAAACGTATTGCATATATTTTGTTGGCTGTTGAGGATAATATCTCCTTAGACATGTGAGAAGAAGATGTATATATATATATATATATTATTTATTTTAGGACGACACTAGTCTTTAAAGTATGTGACATTATATAATATTAGTTTAAAATATGTTCGCATTAATTTATATCGATTTAATTATTTCGGTATATATTGCATTTTTTTATAATCTACAGTTTTTAAATTTTTGATTGAACAACATTGCATCATTGCAAAAGTGTTTGGAGATTAGAAGATAGCACTTGCGTTTCGTTTGTATTGTAAAAAAAATAATAAAAATGGATCTGTATTATAGTATTAGAAAACGATCAAGACACCGTCACATGTTTGTAGTTAAGCATAAAGCCACACAGTGAGCATTCTGTGCCTTACTCACCACAGATATTGAACTGTGGTATCGAAATTAAAAACAAACAAACAAAAAATCCGCAGTCATATTGTTGTGCCACTGGTGGGGCTAAGCCATTATATTTGCTAAAGTAAACGCATTGTAATAGTAACCTACCATAATGAAAACATTTAGAAATAAGTACATCCTATAGTGTAAATTGTATGCATAGCGAAATAAACACGTGTAAACAAAATGAGATAAACGTCACGATTTGTTCAACGATACCTTGTAAACAATTTTTTAATCATACGTCGAAATATGAAATGTTTAAATAAAACAGTGAAATTCTATATCTTGACAGTGAGAGTGATGAAAATAGTCGGAAGAATGTGGAAGATGTCCTTTTTGAGATGTTTCAAGACTCTAACGAAAAAGTTTCCGTGGGCAAGTTTCTGTCTGTAAGTATAGTTTTTAACTTCTTATTATTAAGAGGGCTGTAAAGTATGACCGTGCACACATTGTGGTCTGAGAAACAGAATTAAGTTTTAGGGTATTAACCAAGGCAGGCTATTTTATGTAAAGTATAATATGAAATCTAGCGCTTGACGAACCACTCTGAGACTCCTAATGATTTGTAGCCATCTTTAAATGTAGTTTTAGAATATTATAATTCAGTTTGTTGTTAAATATATATGCAAAAACGGCTCGTTTGAGTTGATAAATATTTTACATAGAAGAGTGAACAACGTTTCGACCTTCTTTGATCTTCGTCAGGTTCATAAAGAAAGAAAGAGGTAACTGACCGGAAGCTGACCACATGTTTAGAAGGGGTTGTGTAACTGAGTGTTGGAATGTAGAGGGCGGTGTTTGAATATATAATAATAAACATAAATAAATAAACATGTGGTCAGCTTCCGATCAGTTACCTCTTTCTTTCTTTGTGAACTTGACGATGACCGAAAAAGGTCGAAATGTTGTTCGCTCCCCTATGTAAAATATTTCTCAACCCAAACGAGCCGTTTTTGTATATATATTTCTCTACAAGTGGGTTTTCTCGACATCACTGATCAGTTTGTTGTTGTCTTTTCAGTGCTTATTCATTTAAGTTCATCTGAATAGCCAATGCGTTAACAACCGTTAAGTGACTACAAAAGAAACAAACTTGTTCCGATGTGTCGGTATTTGAGTATAGTTGTTAAATACTCAGGAGGGTCAGGTACATTTGACCTCTTCCTCCTTCCCGAACATTCATAACGTCAATACGATTTCCAATTTTTGTTATTGTTTTTCTTCTTATTATTATTGTTTTGTTTTGTTGTTGTTGTTGTTGTTTTTTTATAAGTATTTTTTTTTTATTGCTTTGGGCCAGAGTAAATATAACTTAATGCTCCGGCCCATTTCAGGGCTCAGACCATGCATGGACGAAACAAGCGGTTTTTTTTTTTGTTTGTTTTGAATTTCGCGCAGAACTACACAAGGACTATCTGCACTAGCCGTCCCTAATTTAGCAATGTAAGACTAGAGGGAAGGCAGCTAGTTATCACCATCCATCGTTGAAAAGTTGGATTGACTTTCACAGCCCCCCAGTGGCTCAGCGGTATGTCTGCGGACTTACACGCTAAAATCCGGGTTTCGATACCCGTGGAGGGCAGAGCACAGATAGCCCATTGTGTAGCTTTGAGCTTAATTCAAAACAACAACAACGACTTTCACATTATAACACCACCATGGCTAAAAGGGCCAGCATGTTTTGTGTCACAGGATTCGAACCTGTGGCCCTCAGATTACGAGTCGAGTGCCTTAACCATCTGGCCATGCCAGGGCCTTTCTATTTTCTCAATACTTACTGTTTCACAACAATCTCGCTTTACTAGTTGAGTGGCTTACCTGTGCTTGTAATATAATCCTTGATGACGAGAAATCCCACTTGTAGAGAAAAAAATATATATGTAAAAACGGCTGGTATGGTTTGAGAAACTTTTTTATGTAGAGGAGCGAACAACGTTTCGACCTTCTTCGGTCATCGCCGAAGGTCGTAACGTTGTTCGCTCCTCTGCATAAAAATTTTTCTCAACTCATACTAGCCGTTTTTACATATATAATATAATCCTTGTTTTAGGTACTTCGTAAAGCCTCTCATTCATTAATGTTCCTGAACATTCTAGGACTAACCACCTGGACATGCCGTGCACATGTATCTGATATTTCATGCATGCTATATAATCATACCTAGAAGTCTTGTAATAACATCAGAAAATCACAGTCTCTAATTAATTCTGTCATGATGGACACCAAACACTTACATTTGTAAAAATATGTGAACGATAACGAATTTGTTTTCTGTTATTGTGTTACCTGACATTATGCATCATCTCAACATGCATAAAGGAGTATATCAGTAATAATACACAAATACACAATACTGTGTAGTCAGCCAAAGAAATGAAGAACAAACGCGAAAGTGTCAAAACTAGTATCCATGTAAATTAAGTATTTCCAAGACAGTACCTCATATTCTCACACAGAATAGCTTGATTTTTTCATGTATGCCTATGAGATTTGCATACTATTTCCAATTCAAAAACATGTGTAATTATGCTAATACATGATGGCATCATGTGATTTTGGGCGTCTACCAAAAGCAAAGTAACACAAAGTTCTTATACAATAGCTTCCCCTGATTTTTTATTCTCTAAATAGCTTCAGCCTTTTCCGTAACATTGTGTTGAATGGTCATCTTTTAAATCATATCAGTTACTTCAGTTTTACAGTGGTTTCCTACTGAGTTAGATTTTGTTAAAGTTTCACTGATTTGATGTTCGTGATTCACATCATGTTTTTACTATTAATTAGAAAAGAAATTCACAATGAAGTTTCTTACCATAATGAATTCTCAAGTTATAGTAACTTCTGTTTTGTCCCATGATAGTGATTATGCACCTCACATAGGGCCTATGGTTACTGGGGGCTCGTTGTCTGCGGAGGACGGCCATTGTTCAGTGTGCTGTGGGTTCTTCCATGGATAATGGGCCTCTTCCTTCCATGTACTTAGGCGACGTTTTTCTCCTTAATTTTATCATAACCATTATTGTGATGATTTTTGCATGGTCGTTTTCTGCGCCAAAATTTACTGTAGGCATAGGAGGAAAATCCTTACCCTCCTACTCTCTTCCTTTATGGGATTTCACAGGTGTGCTGTCTTCTTTCTTTTTCACCTTTGTCCTTTGATTCATCTTGTACTTACTATATGAAACCCGTGATAGAGAGTACTTTGGCTTCCCCACTTCACCTACAGGCATTAGGGTACGTGCAGACTCATTTATTAAAGAACTGTATGCCCATACTAACATACCTTGTCCTCCTTGTCTACTTAGCCATTTTTCATTTTCATTCCTCCTTTTGCACATTTTAGATTTAGAATCTCTTTTACCTCCTTGGAGGTATTGACTGCATAATTTTTTTTTCCCTTTCCCCAATTCTGACTCCTTTGTCTCTTTTTTTTACTGCTCTCCTGTGTTACCTCTCATAATTTTACCTTGTGTTTGAGACATAGCTTTATTTAGTAAAACCATATATAAGCAGTAAAGTGAAATAATCGTATTTAGAACTTTTATAGTAGTGTACCGAGTATGAAACAGGTTTTAGCAGTCAGTGTATAACACAGTTTTACAACTTGAAACAGAGAAACATAAAAATGAAGAGTAAGATCTGTAGTAAAGAAACAAATAGCCAAATGGTGAATATAGCACTTAATAGCTTGTTCTTGATATAAAAAATTCTGTATTTTCTCTCTCTCTAACTCTTTAGAAGTAACCGACTTAATGAAATTATATTAAGAACCCATAAAGATCTACAAAAAGTATTAAAATGTATTTTTAAAATAGATTATTTAAAGAAGCTTATGATGAATCAGGCAGTGTCAAAAGGTGTAGGAAAACACAGAAATTTTTTATTTGTCATATATACATTCATATATACTCAGGTATCATGCTATAATAAGATGATTGTCTAATTCTACCACTAAGACTCCACTTTAATAGAATCAGGGACTGCCTTATACACATTAATGATGATCTAAAATATGTTAATTAACTTGTCATCTCAACCTTTGACATATATGTGGTGAATAAACTCATCTCCCATTTCATAAAGATTTGAATGATACAGTCGTATCAGAACCAGTATCTGAACCATTGTATTGTTGCTCGTCATATGTAGACTCAATATAAGAAATAAGTAATGACTACTGCAATTTCTTGTTTCATGTGATGCTTTTCTATTTATTTTTTTTTAATTTTGGTATTCCATACATAATGACACCTAACTCTTTCATTCATGTATATGATTTATTATGGTTTATTGGTGCATTTACTATGTGAAATCTATATAAGCACAAAAAATAAAATATTATTTGAAGTATGAGTTCTACACCTTTTTGCAATGCAAAAATGGGCCATTTGTGACCTGGTGGTTAATGGCCAGTGTGTGAACTTGAGGGTTTATGGTTTGTATCCTGTCATTATAGGAATGTGCTTTGCTATATGAGGCTGTTAGTAATGGAGTAATTCACTATTTGATCAGATAAAAGTTTGTGGTAACTCTTGACTAGATGCTTCCTGGCTTTTTTTTTTTTTTTCAAAAGATATTTCTTTACCTTAGATTTGAACCTAAAACCTCTCATACACCAGAGGAGTGTTCTGCAAACTGAGCTGTAGGATATGCTAGTAAGGTACTTTTTAACAGCCAAAACTACTGTATTCCCTTTAATTTATTATCTCAAATTAGTGATAAATATGTTCAGAAAGACCTTGAGTTGCATTGTATGAACATTCTGTGAAATGCAATGTCAGTCGTTCATTGCAGGCAAGGTTCTAAAAGTTACTCCTTTTTACTTCTAGAGTTAATATACATGAAGTAGTTTTAATGGTTAATCCCAAGCATAATAGACGAAGGTCTTAGTTATTTGTACCTTGGATTACTAAATTTTTGTACTCATTTCCCTTGTATACCATCCTTACAAAGAAACCGAGATTTTATTCAGATCTGTCTTGTATAAGAAATTGGACTTGTTTGGATGAGATCTGGACAGGATAGGTCTAAATATGGAAGTAATCAGACTTGGGAAATATGAACTTAGATTTGTAAATAGCAGAGCTACACACATTATCCAAATTTGTCGAATTCTAAGTAAGGTTGATTATATCTGTACCACAACTCAAATAATTTAATCTGATATATAATCATAGGGTAATATGACATGATCAGCTGGTAGGTATCTTGTTATGTAATTTCTATGCCTGAAGTCTCATCAGTCAACACATGCATTGATAATATCTTTTTTTACTTGCATTTTGTAATCACATTGGACATTTCATCTGTCTCAATATATTTTTAATTAATTTCATCTTCTTATGCTTGTGTATTTCCTCATATATATATATATATATATATATGGATAAATTAACCTGGATGCTTAAGGGAGGTGAAAATACCATCATTATTCATATTTATTCTTGGTATGCCATTCAGAAAGGCATACAGTTAACTAATACAGTTTTTTTTTGTTTTCACTATTTTAACCCATAGTGATTCTTGTATATTCTGTGCTTATCATTTGAAATGTTTTCTTTTGTAAGAATGATATTATACAAAAATATTCATATTTCAAAATTATATGATTTCTGGTTTGGTAACTGTTTTATAAAAAATAAATTTGTAAGAACATTACTTATATAGAATAACAGTGGGAATTACTTTTATTATTTTATGCAACTAAAGGTTATGATAAACATAGAACCTATGATAAACTCATTTATGAATTGAAACAACAATAATATACTGTACAAATCAAATTTATGAAAGAGGATGAATAGTTTTTTGTTTTATTTTTTAATATAAAGGACATATAAAGCACTTATTCACATTTACTTTGTATACAAATACTAATGACAGTCAGCTAGGTTTAACCTCATTTATTTCTGCATGGTTTTTCTGAGACCAGTACAGTTACATGTACTAATGTATGATAAAATTCATGTAATTAAAACTTCATAATTTCTATAAATTATATGAAAAACGCTATTGAAACGCTATTTTCATTAATATCAAATAGGTGTCATAAACACATCCACTGAATTATATTTATATAGAGAAATACTATATATTACAAAAAACGTTTCACATCCATTAATCATTAGTGCATAAGTATTGTCAGTTATGCCTGACCTAAAGTTAGGACAGGGATGACATTCATGTTATCAGACATGGATAAGCTTAGGTAAGAGCTGAAAGATGTCCTTCAGATTTATAATAAGCATAACCACAGAGTTCACACCTAAGCTCTTTCTGAGAGATTTAGTTTTGATCTAGAGTAAATGTTCCCAGACAAGAAGAGTATATAACCATATCTGGAAGGATTAATTCATATTTGGAACAAATGTTGCCACACCTAAGGAAGATATGGCCAGATATGTTTAAAACAGTTCAGGTATGTTTTCTTTTTTGTAAGAGTATACATAAAGCATAGAACTAAATTTCAACAATATTTAGGAAAAATATTTCATATGACTTGCAATTCTCTGTTTCTCATGCTTTGGCAGAATTGACCTAACATACCCCTTGTTTTTATGGAAGTACCAGACAGGGTAAATGATGTGTAAAATGTTTTATTTATACCAAAATATACGTTATCATCATAACATGTAGACAATAGAATTGACTGTTCCATTGTTCTTTAGCAGAAACGTTTTATGTGAGGAATGGACATAAACTAGTCCCTCACATATTTAAGATCCTACACAAAGTTATCTAGTTTCTTTCACTTTTATATCATTATCTTTGTCTTTATAATTGTATATAAACCTACTTATAATTTTGAAACCTGTGTAATTTTTTATTAACAATGTCATCCTAATTTGTTTCATTTGAATCTGTGTAGTTTCAAAATGGTTAAACACAGTCAAAACTGTAAGTTTACTTCATTTTTTGGTCAGTTTGCATTGCTAATTTGCTTTAAATATGTAAATGTTTTAATATTTATTATTTTATGAAATATGGATTAAAATAATTATGTAGTTTCTCTTACAAGTTGCTCATGAAAGTTTGATTGCTTAAATTTTATTAAAACTACATCATTACATATTAAGTGGTTTGAAAAATATGTGAAAAATATTAATGCCTAAAGTAAATATGACTATTGACCTCACTGTTCTTACTATAATGGACCTAGCATTTATGTTAATATCTTTGTATGTAACCAAAACTCATCTATTTAATGGCCTACAAACACAATTCCATAAAAATATTTCTCACTTTAGGTGTTCAAGATTTAAATAGTTAGAAAAATAACTGATATGTACAACAACCATTTCTTAATAATATAACGCAGTTTTAAATAAAAGTACTCACAACAAGAACATGACTTTCACTAGGATACTGTATGTGAGAGTTTGATATACCTTTATTGGTGTACTTTTTAAATGTAGTACTAAGATACTGGAGTTTTTATAAACACTACTGTTTTTTTAATAAATGGTGCCACTTTTGGTGCATAAAAATATTACAATTTATACAAGTAAAATTTATGAAAATGTTGAGCTTTGTACATTGAATCATTTTAATGCAATAAGTTATGTATGCAGTATTTTCCAGAAAAAAAAAATTCTTAAAAATGTTCACTATTTCTAAATTCTTTTCAATGAGGTATGAAAAATACGATTAGTAATTACTAGCGCAAACAGCTGTTTGTAGGGTGTCATTTCTACTAGCCATTAAAATTTGAAACTTAAATGTTTTCATAACTTGCATAACTGTATTATTATTATTGTAAATAGATTTAGATGTACATGTTATAAGTGTTTCTTTATTATTTAATATAATTCACCTTTACACTGTGATTCTTAAAGCATGAACTCAAACAAGACAAAACTATCTTTTTGTACATTATTATGTTTTATATATCAAGCAAGAAAGTTTATTTTTGAAGGTAAAATTATATTTTCTCTCACTGGACAAATATTTTATCATAAATACAGATGGTAAAAACCCTTATTTCAAATCTGAAGAGAGGCTAAGGAATATAATTTAAATAGAACTATTTTATGCTTGTTTTGAATCATTTTTTTTTCAACTAGAAGGTGGTTTCTAATATCACAGAACTCCTACTGTTATAAGAAACATAATTTCAAAACAGAAAGTTGAAGTGAGTTCTTAATCTCTTGTTATTATATTTTGCATAATGAATCTACCATGAATGAAAGAGTATTCCACCCACTTTAGTCTATGAGGCATATCCAAAGAGTTAATATTCGAGCTACTGACTTAAATGCTTATCAGCTGAAAATACTTTTAAAGTCTGTGTCTCTGCAATTTAAAGCAGCTATTTGTAAGTTGCTGTAAGTTTCATAATTGTTAGGTTTTAATTTGTAATATATGATTTAACTGGTTTCAGGCTCTATCTGCCACTGGCTTAAGGGAGGGAGATCCTCGTTTAAAGGAGATGATGACCATCCTATGGAAAGTTCACAAATAGACTTCTGACATTAGTTCACCAGAAGTTCTGTGTTTGGATAAGGCTACATTTAAAAGGTATATTTTATTTCAAGGACCAACTCTTACAAGTAAGATTATTGGTTAAGATAATTTTTCATGTACCTAAATGGTTTAAAGACTTGTATCTTATATTCAGCTTTGATATCAATAAGAAAATTATTTGTTTAACTACATAATGTAGTCAAAAAATGAATGGTAGGTATAATCACTTACGTTATAACAATATATATGTATTTGTGGTTGTATTGTTTACTGCATTTAATTTAACTCTGGTTTACGTTTTCTTTTATTCCAATTCAAGTTATAACTGGTCTTTAGAATTAATATAAAATGCATTATGGTTGGCAGTACAATATAAATTTTGTATTAAGTAATTGTTATGAACCTATGCAGTCACATATGACTTTTTGTTATTACATTATTTTTAGTTATGAATGAAAAATCTCTCAGCTCATATTCGTACTTTGATTCAGCCAATTCCAAATGCATTGCAGTGAAATATGCAAGTTTATAATGTTCTGTATATAAAAACTCAGTATATTTTTATTCTGTTTCAATATACTGTAAGCTCTTTGCAATCCAGCTATGAATACCATAGCATCATCTCATTAAAAATTGACCATTGTTTTTAACTATGATGCTCATGTATATAATAGGAATTGACCAGAGAAAGATGGTGAAATTGCAAAAGAGATCTGAAAGATTTTCCCATAATGCTTTGAATAACAAGACTTTGTCATCCTTACGTTTGTTTCTTTCTTCTGATTTTGTTGTATTTTTAGTAATCTAGTTATTTAAATATCTTTTGACTGATCACTGCTGGGGCTAAGAGAGTTACAAAACATTGTAATAATTATTGTGTCTATGTCCATTTCCATTACCTTTTTTTACTGTCAAATTTTTAGGTAAATAAATTTCTCAGTACTGTGTTTATTTTTTGATAAATAATAGAAAACGTAAAGATGGTTTTTCATCATTTACCAAAAACTTAACATTGATAAACTTTAAGAAGTATGTTCCTAATTTAGAGGGAATACAATTTCTTTATTGTGGTACCAAATTCCAAAGTCATAAGTGTGTGTGTTTACTGCAATGAAAGAGTTAACTAAATAATTTTTGAGATTGCATCTTTAATGAAGGCATCTCATCCATTTAACAATATTCTTGATTTTTAGCTTATTCAGTTGTGATATGGTTTCTAATACTACAGAAAATGCAGTTTGCTATAACCACCATAAATGTATCACAAGGTGTTAGCCAGATTTATGGGTGCTAAATGGTTGTGTTGAACAGATGTCAATGTTTTTATTTTGTAAGACCTATTGTGTCATGCATGTTTTGTTTTTTATTTTGTCTGCATACACGAGGAACATGAATCATGCTTCTGATTAATGTGTTTGTGTTGATGTTTAGAATAATAAAACTAAATATCCAGGGTAAATAAGTTTTACATAAATAACTGGATAGATTTTGTTTAGTTTGTTGGTTTAGAATTAAGCACAAAGCTGCACAATGAGCTATCTGTGCTCTGCCCACCATGGGTAT
Organism: Carcinoscorpius rotundicauda; assembly: GCA_011833715.1. Lineage (NCBI taxonomy): Eukaryota > Metazoa > Arthropoda > Merostomata > Xiphosura > Limulidae > Carcinoscorpius > Carcinoscorpius rotundicauda. The sequence goes on from CM022393.1 coordinate 111,306,489, forward strand.
CGAAACACGGTTTTTAGTGTGTAAGTCCGCAGACATACCACTGTGCCACTGGGGGGGCAACTGGATAGAGATTTTTCAGTTGTACTATGAGAAAAAATAATCATTTAGCTGAGCTGAAAAATAATTTTTATTTTATCTTCTGAAAATAAAATCTAACAGAATTACAAAAAATATTTATTATTCTTACTTAGCCCACAAGAGTTATGTATAGCATTCAATTGGCTGATATAGATCACCACCAGCACTTGTTTCAAACATTAAATTCTAGAATAGCATGAACTGTTAAGTTACAATTATTCAAATTTATACTTTATTGTAAAGTTTTGTGTAAACAAGTAAGATAGTTATTTAAGAGCTTAAATCAGTATTGGAGAGCCACTTAACAAACACACATACATACAGAAAAAGAGAAGCACCTGTTAAAGTTCAAACTTAAAAGTAACTAAAAGTAAAGTTCAAAAGGTTCAAATCAGAAATTGTTCATAAATACAACTGGCATCAATGATGGCCACACACAATATATGATATTACATTCAGACAGTTCCAGTTGTCGTTGCTTTTTGTATAGTTTGTGTTATTGACATAACAACTGTTATCAGTACTTTTATATTCTCAGATTATTTCATTACTACTGTTAATAGCTTCTGCCTAACACATGATCACGTATAGATATTTAACCATAAATCTTGCAAAATTGATTTATTTTAAAAGCTGTTCCCAGAAAACACCTTATAACTTTTATATATGTATATATTCTGAAAAAAACTTCATACCACAGTCGAGCTGCAATGAATTGTTATAGCAAAAATAAAATCAGGTAAGAAAGATTATTATGACAGTCATGTAAAAGTAAATCAAGAGTCATGCAATTAATCTAAATTGAAAGCAACATGATAACAAAATTTGATGTAAAAACAATAGATTTTTGTTGTTCTAAAAATGAAATAGTTAAACTTTAACAGTAGAAATTAAAAACACATTTACTTCTTTAGACCAAGCCTTTTTTGAATAATAAAATATCTTATTTCTGATTTTTTTCCGTCTTTGATTTAAGCCGTTTTAAGAATTTAAAAATAAGCTATGACTTTGTTAATCTTATAGAATTGAAGGATATATACTTTCATGTAAATTTTTCAAATTGTATTTTTCTACTTACTTAGATTAATACAGGAGAATATCGTTCTGATAAGTCAAGCATTCTGCCATCATTTTGTAATTCCTGACTTTCAGCACTTTGTCAAGAATATTGAAGATATCTATTGGAAATGTAAGGTCAACACTGGAGGCAAGGTACTGTGAGGTTTTCCATTTAACTATGCAACATGTATATTGAGGGACAAGTTGCAATACAAGAAGTGAAATTGAATCAGACGGAATAAAAATAGGCTCTTCATGACTAAACGAGTAAAAAAAATAATGAAGCTTGTTTATTGGTTTTGCAATATCCCTTGTTTTCATCCATATATGAATAATTATGACAAAATCATCTCTTTGTATTGTCATAGTTTCCACCAATTCTTGTGCTTTTTCTAAGCTCATTGAAAACTACAAATAGACATTGAATATTAAAGTATTCTATATGTTTTTTTACCATAATTTACTGATATATAAATTTTAAAATAATTTTCATGTGGTCTGATTCCAAGCATTTTGAACATATAAACTTGGTCCAGAAAACTATTGAGTTGTTTTTTATTTTCTAGTAGATTAGACCTACTCCACCCACAGGGACATTGCTACAACTTTGCACAGTTTTTTATATGCAAAAACGGCTCGTTTGGGTTCAGAAAATATTTTAAATAGAAGAGCAAACAACAACCCAAACGAGCCGTTTTTGCATATAAAATTCTCAACAAGTGGGTTTCTCTACATCACTGATTGAACTTTGCACAGTGTGCAGAACACATCAATGATGGCATTATCCTTCAATGACTTCAGTGGCTGAGTTAATAATATCTAGAAGTTAAAACTTTATCTTTGTTATATGTAACTGAAAACTAAAGTGCATAGCACAAGTCGTTATGAGCAAGTCTGGTGCTTAGTGTTGGGACAGAGTATTGAAGTTACATCAATTCTACCAGGTTTTCAAAATAGAAGATGAATGTATAGTGTTTGTGCAAGTTTGAATACTGTTATTTCTGGCCTTAACTATTTAGTAAAGACTGTTTCAGTGATGTTCACAAGGGAATGGCTGGGTGAGCTCAGGCGTGTTCCCTTATAACTCCAAATCCCCTTTTTTTGTAATAAAACTTGTTAATAACTGCAAAGATTCAACTGATTCTACACTTGCTTGAGATATTAGAAAAAGAAATTATGGTTAAAGCATTAAAATGAATGAGACATGGGGACTTCTAGAACTTTTTGATATGCTATAAAGTGTTAATATATAATAATGTACTATTTAATTTTAGATATACAATGCTTGTAAGACCAATTGAATTGAAGTAAGATATGATCTGTTTGATTTTATGAGTGTAACCATATAGAAACCATATGCAACACATATAATCCTGTAACCCCCTCAAAAAATAGTCTTTGTTTCAAAATGCTTAAAAAGAGGCCTATTTGTCAATAAGCTCAGTGCCTTTTAAATATCTTCTGCATATTACTGCTGTTCTTCACTTTACACCACATGTTCATTTCATATATTTTTATAGCTTAAAACTCATTTTATCTAAGTGCATTTAACCTATAATTTTCCTAATCAATCCTTCCATCATAAAGTGAACCTATCTAATGTTCAGGCAGAAATCAGTTTCATCTGAGAATACTATAGCGTTGTAAATACATCCTAAAACTTCAAATTTTTAACAAGTTTTTGTAAGATATACTTATCAAAAATAAGATAATGTAAACATAACTTCTGATTTCATTAAAATGTAGTAATTTCAAATGTTATGTTCACACATCTTCCTTATCTAATATGCAGAATGAGAAGTGTAGTGACCTGTTGCAAATGAAAAAAAAGTAAGTTTATTTTCTGCCTCAAAAGATGAAAAATGGGTGAAGTGTGTATGATCAGGTGATAGAAATATAATGGCAGTAAAGTTAAGATTATACAGTCAGTAAGTTTATATGTGGTGAGTCAAAAACAGGACTTTTGAAAGTGACTTTTAGCATTCTCAAGTCAAAAACTAACTGCTTTTCTTGAAAGACAGAGTGCAGCTTCCTGATACCACCAAAACTGCATTAAAAATACAAATTTGCTCTAAGCTGACCATTCAGAAATCAGGCACCAAAATTTGCTAGTATTTCTGTTCTGTGACAGTCACAAGATATCTTTCAAACACAATGTCACGAAGAACCAATTTAACTACCAATCTATCAGTGAAATAATATGTAATTGTCTTGATAAAACAAGTTACAAAACTTATAACCTCAGGCTGAAATTTTTCATACGTCTCAACCAGATTTCATGTGTTAGAACACATGATTAGAACTAAAGCAACCTTTAAGAATTCTGTAGAAAAGAAAGGTATGTATATATATATATATACATATATATATGTGTGAGTGTGTATGTGCATATATTCTATAGGAGAAAATTTATGTTGTATTTGCATACTACAAAAGTATCAAGAAGTGAATAATAACTGTGTATTTAGGCCTGCCACAGCCAGGTTGTTAAGGCATTATAATGTGACAGTCAATCTCACTATTCATTGGTAAAACAGTAGTCCAAGAGTTGGCAGTGGGTGGTGATGACTAGCTGCTTTTTTCTCTAGTCTTATATTGCGAAATTATGAATGACTAGCACAGATGGCCCTTGTGTAGCTTTGTGCAAAATTCAAAACAAACAAAGTATGCATTTGGAGATAGAGAAAAACAAATCTGACCAGAAAATTCCAAGTAATATTGGGGGGGGGTGTAATCATGTACAGTTCATGTTTTAATCTATATGCTTTTTGAAATTTGTATTGTTGTTTGGTCAGCAGGAAGTTTAATATGACATGATATGTTTAACTTTATCTTAAAAATTAATTAATTATGGAAATAACTTGAGTTGTATGTTTAAAACAAATTAGGCTAAATTCAGTTTGTTAGACTGAGCTATTAAATAAGAAGTCTGCAAGTTAATAAATCACCAATGCATAATATAGATAGTTTGTTGGTTATTGTCAGCCAGTTAGTTCAGAACTGTTGAAATGGGTTTTTATTGTGATGAAAGAAGAGAAGTATGAAATTAGACAAGTATTTCTCTTCTATTTAGATGTAGTTTATTTATGAAATTAGACTTATCAATAAATATTAGTTTTGCTAAATGTGGAATTTGAAGTTAAAATAATTTCTTATTTTATTATTGTGAAGTGAACTGCAATTTCCATTATTTTTTCATCACATAATTCAAAAAAGTTTATCCAACAATCTAAACAGTCACAACTCTAGTGTCATGAGTGAGAGATTATGTTGTAAAAATAAAGTAGAATCTATTGATACAATTTGACACAGATTCGAAATGAGTTTTTTCAATTTTAATGGAAATCCTGAAACAGGAAAATGATTAAGAACATAAATACACGAATTTAAAAAGGAATAACAAGAATGAGACATAAGATTTAAAGAGTAATTTTGAAAAACAATAAATTTAATTGAAGGCAGGATTCAGGATGACAAGAAATTTATAGAAAATGATAATAACAAAAATCAAGAGGCACAAGTGGTCATTAACAATGATGCACAGAAGGATGATAACAGCAGAATAAAAAAAGCACAAAATGACATCATAAAGTAAAACAGGAAGTACAGAAGTGGACATCACTGCCAGTGTTAAACATTGCTAAACTGAACTAGTAGTTGAATGAAACATATCACTCATATGTTTTGCTGCATGTACTGAAAAATTTAATCCTAAAGTTCCATACAGTATGAAATAAAAAGAACAAATTTGTTTTCCACTTGTCACCATTATTGCTGTGCCAACTATGACTACAGGAACTTTCTGGATTACTCCAATTTCACCACCTTCTAATCATGTTATGTAATTTAACACATCAGTTCAATAATGTTATGAATGGAGAGGTGTTCAAGTTATTGAAAATGAAAGTAAGACAACATTTCGTTAGAGATATAGTCAAATAGAATAAGACTGTGTTTGTACATTTAGCCATAAAAAAGTGTAAAGTAGCAACTTTGTAATAACAAAATAAAGATTTTATCTTGTCAATTTGGTTCTAAAAAACTGAACAAATTTATAAATATGAACTTTTGATGTAAAAGTTGGGTTCTGAAGTAACTGAACCAGCATGTTTATTATTTGAAGCTCTGGATACAAATGCAGCAGTTAACTGTATAATGAACATTTATATGTATGTTTGAATTTTAAATATATAATTTAAAACAAGTGGATTGTATACTGTTCACTTATTGATGAAATTTGCCATAAACATCTACTGTAATGAACTGTGTCCCTATAAAAACATGACAACCTTATCTAACAGGTTTGAAGTTTAACATTAGAAAGAAATTTCAAAAATAAAGTTAAGGAAAACACGATGAGCAAGAAACCTTATTTGAACATGCCAAGGATATAAAAAAATGTGTCCATTTATATTATCCAAAAATTAATGCTTCACTTCAAATGGAAAAATTGTTAGTTGATACATGACTGTTTCATAGATGCTATAAATTGGGTGAGTGTATATGAATTAAGCTAAAGCAAAATCAGTGAATATAACTGTTGGAATTTCTTCAGTTGTCAAAGAAATTTGAATCACTTAAAGTCAAAGATAACTAAATTCACCATCCAGATGCTATGACATTATCATATCAAGAGATATCATCTCCCTCTATGGCCTGGCATGGCCGAGTGCATTAAGGCGTGCACTCATAATCCGAGGGTCGCAGGTTCGTGCCCGCATTGCGCTAAACATGCTCGCCCTCCCAGCCGTGGGGGTGTATAATGGGACGGTCAATCCCACTATTCGTTGGTAAAAGAGTAGCCCAAGAGTTGGTGGTGGGTGGTGATGACTAGTTGCCTTCCCTCTAGTCTTACACTGCTAAATTAGGGACGACTAGCACAGATAGCCCTCAAGTAGCTTTGTGCGAAATTCCAAAAAACAAACCAAAAAAACAAATATCTCCCTCTAATGGTGGTTTAGAAAAAGTCAAAGGATTATTTATACAATTTATATTCCGAATGAAAGAAATAAACGACATGATTTATGGTAGGTATTTTAACTGAAGTTTAAAAGGACATACGTTCATGCAGAAACTGCAGACACAAGCCTTTACATGAAAGTTTGGTTACTGGACTATTTAAGTAAAACGGATAAGTGGATTTTTTTTTCTAAATCAAAAGTGTAATTATACTTTAGGTTTCACATATTTCAGTAATAGGGTGATCATTGTAATGCCTAGATTCCCAAATAGGAATAACTTTTATTTGTCAAAAATTATGTTATTGTTAATTATGGAAATTTTAACTTTAATGTATCATTTTATGTGTGTGTGTGTGTGCATAATAGAACCATTCAAGGGACTTCACAATTCAGGGAAGAGGCAGTGTTGTGGATTACGTTTGTAATCTGAATATTTCCAGAAAGTTGTATTGTTATTCAGCAGAAAGGAAACTTAATTCAATAACTATAATTTTTGCAAGCTTGGTATAAATGTGGGTATAAACATTTTGAAGTTTAGGTGATGAACACTACAAAACTGAAAAATCTCAAATAATGTACACAGCACTCACATTAATGGGATTGCACTTATTATACACCCATTTTCTCTGTCCCTGAAGTTTATAGCATATTCATATTGAGCCATACATGAAAAACTAATGGGGCTAGATCGAATTGGTGAATCTTCTAGGGTAAGTTGTAAAGTGAATCAGCTAATAAGTAATTGTGGATGATTTATATATATATATATTTAGTCAGTTTGCCTGTTATTTTCAGCTTGTTATGGACACTTCAATACTGTGAATATTTAAATAAAAAACTAGAGATAATAAATAAAACAGATAAGTGAAAATTACTTTCTAGACATAGTTTATTTGTAAAGTTAATTCTATCTCTGAATATTGGCTCCACTAATTGTGGAAATTACTGTTCAAAAAATAAAATGTTTAGTTATGTTTAATAAATGAACTGGAATTTCCACTATTCCTTTTACCAAATAGTCCATAAGACTCTTCCCAACAATAGAAACAGTTACGACAGTTGTAATGTATTTAAATGTTATTATAAGTAGTCTTACCTAGAAATATTGTTAAACTTTTTAACAGTAAGATCTAATGATTTTTGATCATTATACCAGTACAAGAATGTTTATCAAATTATCTAAAAGAAGGCCTTATGTGTGAATTTGAAACATTGTCAAATTTAGGTGGTTATATATTAGTTCTCAATTAATTTAGTAAAAAATTTTTCAGTTTCAAACTGTTTTCAGTATAGCCACATTCAGTAAAGCAGTGTAATAAAAGGTGAAAATCATCTTATGAATTAAAATAATATGTAGATTTAAATACTTCCATTTTTGTATTCTTTCTATTTGTTTTTCAGGTTGCATCTTACATTCCATAACTAGCGAAGTACAACACAGATTACTGGGGAGTCTCTCTCTGTACAATAGATGGACAAAGGTGAATCCTAGTTTATGAAGTTAGGTTGTTAAACTTATTTGTTGAAAGCCTAATATTAGTAAAAGTGGGATAAAGGAAGTTATTTTAATAAAGAAATATAAATCTTTAATAAGTAAAACATAATGAGTAGATTTATATTATGCCAAGGTCAAGGTTATGGTCATGATATCACTAATAGAGGTGTATTTAATTGTTGTGTTTAGTTATTTTATTTGATAATTGTTCTGTCTCATGTTGGCTGTTTTCTGTCTTAGAAAAGTGAGACTTGATATGGTGCTGTATTTGTATTTGGTGGGAAATTTAGCACTAATCATCACTAAGTGCTACACTTTTATACATGTGCTTTAAGTAAAAAAATTGTTCTAATTTGTTTTGCTCAAAAACATTTTCTAATTTTTAATTAACATCATATGAAGAAAAATAGTATCTAATTAAATTAAAATTATACTTTTGTATATTTATATACTTGTTCCTTTTTTTATATTTCTATTATAAAATGTGTTCACTATTTAAACCACCAGGTACTCTATAGGAGACACTGAGGAGCCATTTACAATTCAGTCCTCAGGAAAACCTCTGAATTATGCAATAGCCTTAAGTGAGCTAGGTTCTGACATTTTACACCAGTATGTTGGCTAGGAACCCAGTGGTCGCATGTTTAATGAACTTGTGTTAGACTACAACAGTAAGTAAAACAATCTGGGCTTAACTTGTTTTTGCTATTTATATGTGTATGTGTGTTTTCTCTATTAACTAATGTAATGATATATCTGCACTACATGACCATGAAAAAAGGTTTATATTGATGTTTTAATGATGTAATAAGCAGATGTCATAAAAGTCAACAGATATCAGTGGTGACAACTTCCTTTGCATGTGTACACATTGTTTAATTAGCCAACAGTTCACAATAGTGAATAATAAAACAGTAGTTCCTTTACATGCATGAATTGTATCCATTCTGTCAGAAATACTTTACATTTTAATGCATGTTTGATGTTCTTGTATACCTGTTATATTTATTTGAGTGTGTATGTTAACACACATATATATTTTCTTGTAACATAGTTTTTTCACTTTGAAAACTCATTTAACTTCTCTGATGAAAATAATTAAATATCCAGTCCATGTAACAATAATAAATTAGTTTTATTCCCACCTAAACATGCTTGTACACTATGCTTGTACTAATGTGTTTTAAGCCTATATTTACAACTTAACTGCATTAATATAAAAAATCAGTGTATTTTTACAAAGTAACTAAATATTTGCAATAGCTAATACAGATCTAAATGCTTAAACACATTGATTGATTCAAGCAACTAGCTAGGAAACAACTTTATCTTCTTGATGCTTCACTATTTCAATACAAGGTTATGTAGCTTATTGACTACTTCACTCATATTAACATCTAATCCCTGCTTTAGATATTTAGCAAAGCCCCTATGTTTAAATGATGGTAATGTACAATATTATAGAATTTACTGTCACAAACTAATTGTCATGTACTTTCTAGTTAACACCTAAATTACAACATGAAAAATTATGTAGCTTATAAAAACATATATTACCAAAAATACTGTGATATGTGTCACACCTTTGTGCAGGTTGGTGGAAAAGACTGCCATTTTTCAGGCAGAGAAGCTCCATTTACCCAGATGTACATCAAGCCCATCATATGAATTTTTAATGGTTAACACAGGTTAAAGTCAAGGTTTTTAACTGGCCAAGAGAGTAACTACAGTGTTTATCTCTGTATTTAACCATTGCTGGACATAACAATACATATAGTTCTTCTCCACAGAATTCCATAATTTCAAACAATGTGCATAATCTAGGTTATCATCAATATTATAAATTATTATATGCCCCTTTATTAATTATTCACTATCCAATGTAAATCAGCTAATACAGTCTCACATCATAATACTGTATCTTATACAAAGCATCTTCTAGTCTTTTGTCACATCCAGACTTACCTGCTAAGGACATCAATGGTGCCAATTATTCAATAATATATGAATTTCAGCCAATCCTAAACAAGTACTTTGAAGATCCTTGTGTATATTGACATGCATGGCTATGATTCTTACCTTTCATTGAAATCTTGGGTAGTTATTGTAATGTACTAAACATGCAGCTTCATTTCACTTGTTATAAGATTTAAATATACTAAGGAATGATTATATTTAGGTGTAGATGGTGGTTTAGTGCTTAATTTTATAATGTCATGCAGATTCCTGCCAAAAGTTTTCAAATGTTGTAAAGTCATCATCAGAGAAAATATCTCATATTCAAAACTTAATTTCCAGTTTTATGAGTCCAGATTGAAAAAATAAAATATATGCAGCTATAATTAGTTGAGGCTTCTGAAGTTAGTACTAAATTGAATATGCACAGAAAACGTGCATTTGAGTACTCTCACACCTACTCTTAAGTCAAAGTGGTTGCAAGATGCATAATGCCAGCTTTTAGAGGAGAGTGACAGAGTGTGAGCCGGACTATCTGAGAGAGCTTTGGTGATGGACACGAGGATCACAAACAAACAGAGTATTCTATAACATTCCAAAAGTTTGGTTATGAAAAATAATTACTCTCAGGCATAAACTGAGTGACTTATTTTTAAATATATATTTTTCTTTTTGAAGTGTTTGAACTCATCCCTAGTTTTAGATGATGAACAGTGTTGTTGCAGCATTATAACACTAGGTGTAAGTCTTGTATTGGGTATTACCATGTCTAGTTTTTTTATTTTTAGAAAGTTAAAAAATGTATTTTGGATTTACTTGTGAAGATGTGGGCTTGAAAGATTACAAGAACTTATATTAATAATGCTAAAACGTTAACCTTTTCCAAAGTTCATAAGTACCTTTTGTTGTGACATTTTAAGTTGTACTTGTTGTTACTGGAAGCTTATAACATTTTACAAATCCTACATAAATTTATTTTAGTGAACCATTAACTAATAAAAGGTATACAGCATTAATACTTTTAATAGTGGAACATGTATATATTCAGTATTATATTATATTATAATATTTTGTGTATAAATTACTTAGTAGAAGTACTTTATTTTATAGTAACACTCTTATAAATTTTGTGTTGAATTACTTTTATTGGAGTTTTCTTGGTATATATTTATTTAACACATGACTTTTACCTTTTATTACCTACTTCACCAACAACAGACAAACCACATAATCCCATGGTAAACGCTGGAGCTATTGTTGTTTGTTCTTTGTTGCTTAATCTTGTGGAGGTAGGTGCATTAATTTGTATTTAAACATTGAATGATTACACATTAATTTATCTTCATTTGTATTTGATATTTATTGATCTCCAGTGCATCAAATAAAAAGCTTTTATTTTAATCCAAATATTTTAAATTTAAAAAGTAACATTATAAATAAAGCTGAAAATACAACATACCTTGATAATGTTTCAATAAATCCAAAGTAATTTTTGTCTTGAACTTAAAATATTATGTTTTATGATATTACTTAACATGAGTGGAAGTTACATTTTATACTGCATAAGTAGTTATTAAAAATGGACTTGGGATTTAAACCTCTGCTGTAAAATAAAAAAACTTTTTTCTAACTTATTTTAAAGCCACACATGACAGCATCTGAGAAATTTGACTGGGTAAGTGATTTTCTTTTTTTAGTTTCTCATAATGATAGTTAAGCAGTAACAGGAATAAATAGTTTTATTTTAACAATGGTTAATTTAAAAACTTTTAATTTCTTTTCTTTTGAAATGTTTTTAGAAGTAAATTGCATTAAAAGTTTATGGAAATGCTTTTCACAAATGACACAAATTGGATTAGAAGTTAAAAATTACTGAAATACTACATACAATTTACTATCTTCCATTTTTGTTTTACATATGTTCTAATCCAATTTAATCTTCAAATTGTTCAGATAAATGCTTATTTTTAATTTACAAACGGTTTTAAGTCCAATTTAGTTTTTGCTGAAAGTCAGAACACTAAATAGTAAACTTATTCTCTAAAATGTTAGAAATGTCTCTTCAATCACAAATACTTCTGTCTGGATCTTATTTAAAGTCTTAATCATTCTCTAAAAACTTATTATTCAAATAATTTCTCAGGAAATCTAACATAATTAGATCATAATAATTTTAATACAATATAGGGGCAATAATACATCATTAATATTTATATATAAATAACATAATACATTTTATTACTTTCACAAATGAGTGGTTTTGCAAATAATTGCTTTAAATACCACTGTATAATTTACTTCTTTTATTACATTGCACATTCAACTGTACAGTGTTTACATTTGTAGAAACCAGAAACCAAGTATGTCAGGGTTTTTATTTTACACTGTAAATATTAATGGGAAGAATCCAATATTTGTTATATTATTACATTGTTAGAAATGTGATTAACTTCGAGCATTTTGTCTTGAAGATCCTGATTCTTGTGCACTTCCAGATAAATGAATGCATGGGACAAAATACAGCATTTTTACTAGATGTATATGTAAACAATTCTCTTTCTTTATGTGAATAACTTCCTGAAGAATGGAGAAAACTTAGTATTATATGTACAAAACTATAATGCTATCTGTCTTGATTAAAGGCACATGCTACTTATGTCATGATAGTTAATCCCACTGACAAGTTAGGGAAGATGTATCTTTAGGGTATTACCAGATCTGCCTGTGGGAAAGATCAATGCCTGCCTTCAAATACAAAGTTTTACTTAACAACTATATTCCCCACAAGAAAATTCATATTATACTCTAAGGGAGTGACCCATAACGATTAGTAATTTGAATGAAAAACTTTAGCTATATTCCTTGAACAGTTTTCTTCTTTTAAACCTATATATATTTTTAATGAACATGGGAAATAAAAATACCTTGTGCACTTGCATATTATATGATCACTTGACTTTCTCTTTTGCACCAATAACTTTCTCTTGTTCCTTTCTTAAAGCTGAAGCTGTAGATAGTCTAGATTCTGGCTGAATCCCACACATCATATCAAAGATTATTGTTTGTTTATTTGTTGATTCTTTGTTAGAAGAATTTCCACTTTCTAATCTCTACTAATAATCATTAATGTGGCTTCTTACCATTGTATCTTAGCAGTCACAAACAGTCTTTGACTTTACATAATTTCTCTTGTTGATGAAATACATCATGTATAAACAGTGTTAATAGTTTTTTTTACTATAATTGGCTTTTCCTAATGTAGGTTTGTAGCTGATCAGAAGAAAATAAAGACGTAGAAGTCAAACCTTCAGTCTTTTATCCTGATGTTGTCTATGTCTTTGTGTCTATGTAGTTGAATAGCAGATAACACCTAAATGATCTTGTGACTGTCTATCCAAGTCAATACCCTGTTGTTTTGATTTTGTATTTGAAAAACGGTTGCATTCATTTTTCTGTCAAATGTTTCCAATTTCCTGTTGTTTTTCACACAGACTTAAAACTTAGGTACATTTTCAAATTCAGTTGCTCCACAAATTTCCTTTTTGCCCTTGCCTTTATTAACAATGCTTGCAAGGTAATCACTTCACCTGAAAAATATCACACTGGTAACTATTCTTTGAAAATCTTCTATCTTCACTGTTTAAATATAGAAATGTTATCCTCTATAGTTTGGCTTGGCTTAACCAGGTGGTTAGAGATTTCAACTCGTAATCTGAGGGTCACGGGTTCAAATCCCTGTCGCACCACTTGCCCTGTCAGCCATGGGGGTGTTTTAATATGACGGTCAATCCCACTATTTGTTGGTAATAGAGTAGCCCAAGAGTTGACACTGGGTGGTGATGACTAGCTGCCTTCACTCTAGTCTTTAGATCATACACAGAAATTTGAATAAATTAGAAATTTTTTGTTTGATTTGTATCGCTAACTGCACTTATTTTTAAAATTGATTTTTTCTATGGTATACATCAGAGATTACACAGTACTTTAAGGCCATGGCAGGAGGTGAATATTTAAGTTTCAATAATGCCACGTAAGTGAACTCCACGTAAAATATTTATTTCTTAATTTTTGAAAACAGGAAGTGGTTTGTTACTTCTTTTATCTATAAAGGTGTAAAGTATGATTCTCACAAATAATTACTATTAACCACATATATATTAATTTTGTTTATAAGTTTTAAAAGAATAAACCATAGGAGAAATGTTAATTTTTTTAATATATTCATAGAGTATGCTGAAACTAATTTTTATTGTTAAAATATAAGATTTAAATATGTAGCACTGCAATTTTTCTAGCCCGTTTTTTATTTTTCTAACAGTCCCACTTCACTGTTTGTATAATTCTGTAATAAGCTGTTAGCTGTGAATAAACTAAGTTTTGCATGAAATTCAACAAAAAATAATAAACCAAAGGCTGTGACTCGTATCTTACCATCCATTTTTATTAGTGACTCTCACTTATACCAGTAGTCTGTATCTACATCAAAGAAGATATTATTAATATCTTATCATAGGGCAGACTTTCTTTGTCAGGACAAACAGTTGTTAGGTTCAGTTCTGTCTGTTTGAGGGACAGGTCTCAAATCTCCCATTCATCAAACAGGTGCCAGTATTTCTATCTTCATCTTACTGCCACAACTCTTTTGTGGTACCTTTCCTCAGTTTATCTGAGGATCTTCATAGGAACCTTGAGGGATTTTCTGGGGATGTCCTCTCCCTCATCACTTCCACATTGGCCTATCTGTTGGTTTTATCTCTGGCTCTGCAAACGTAGTTTTTTGTTGTTGGGACCTTTTGGGTCATGATAACATATTGTCACAGACATGACTCCCTTCAATTGGTTCTTCATGACCAATGGAAACCTGCTTGGTATTCTTTAGACTCTCTCATTACCCTTCCAACATTATGAATGATCTCCAATGATGGTTGAAAAAGGTTCATACTTCAGCAGATGCTGCACTTCCTCCTCCATGGACATATTTACATCTTTTTATGGATGAATCAGTTAATGAATGTGTGGGTCAACCACCAAGAGGCTTCAAGTCATTGATTTATTTATGGATGAATGTTCTTGTCATATCAACATCCTCAAACTCCTTGCTGTATGTTGAGTTTTAGATCATTTTCTTCCTATTTCCAGGGGCTTGTTAGATGTGATCCACCCTAATGATTCAACAGTGGTGGTTCATATCAATTACCAAGGGACCACCTGGTTGAGCTCTCTGTGTTTTGTTACATTGGACCTACTGTTTTAGACCCATGATCATTTATTTGTTGTTGATGTGTCATGTAACTGGTGCTTTTAACTTGTGGATGACGTTTGTTGGACATATTTGCTATCAACATCACTTCCATAGTGTACTACCCAACATATTTTTTTCTTTATCCAAGTTGTTCCTTCCTTCCCAAGACCTCAGTGGTTCATGAGGGTAATTCCTTTTTTTCACCCATCTTCTTTTCTTGTATGTCTTATCTCTACCCTTGTCCTGATTTAAATAGACTTTTAAATTAGTGTCATGGCTGCCACACTTGCTAATGGAGGTATCTGTCCAATCACAGACCAGCAAGTACTTGATATTCATGCTGTTGGTGATGTTCTTTCATTAATGCACTCATGTGGAATGTATGATTACTCTGGAAAGTTTGCATTCAAGGTAAAAATAAACAATTTTATTTTATTTTATGTTAGCAATTTAATTCTCTTTTAAAATTTGATAAGTAATTCCCTTAGGACAACTTTTGTGAAAAAAATAATGATAAATTATTACAGAATGTTAACTTAAATGAAGTATGAAAATAAACACACCTCATATGTATGTGTGTGTGTGTGTATATATATTTATTTATTGTAATTACTTTTGAATTTATAGTATTACACATCTGAACTTAATTACCCTTTTTAAGAGAAAGAATTATTATATTCAATGTCATTTTTGTAAAATCATAATTATTTCATATTCATATTGAATGTTTACTTTCAGTTCTTTTACTGTGGTTATCTGCATACCAGATAGTGATCAAAATAATTTATGCAATCTGTAGATTGAAGAAATTAGTGTAATTATCATCACTTGATTTCACATATATAGGAACAGTAAGCAAAGTTATTAGAAATACTCTCTCTGATTTTGAATTATACTAACACATTGATGCTTATATTTAAAAAAAACATTTTTCCCTCAAAATATAGTAGCTCACCATTAATTAGTACATACTTTGACATAAATTGAATTGAACAAAGTAAAAAATATTTATAATATAAAATTCAGTTGCAGTTGAAATATATGTCACATTATTGAATCAACAAGGCTAAAATTATTATTTGATTAATGATAAATGGCTCTAATATATACATTTTTTATTTGAAATATTCGTTAAAGTGTTTTCACATTATTTCTGGCAGTTTTATAGGTAGTTACAAAGGGAAATAAATAAGTATTCTTAGAGCACCAGTTCCCAGTGGTATGTCTTTAATTTTACAATTTTAGAAATTGGGTTTTGATACCCATGGTGGACAGAGCACTTATAGCCCATTGTGTAGCTTTGTGTTTAACATAAAAACAAACTTAAAGCACCAATAAATTTCATAAATCAGTCATTAAAAAAATGCTCCATGATTGTGTATATATAATACTGTGTATAGGTTGGATTACCTGCAAAATCCAGTGTATCTGGCTGTACCATGCTTGTAGTACCTAATGTAATGGGACTTTGTCTTTGGTCACCACCCTTAGATGCTTACGGTAACTCAGTACGTGGAGCCCAGTTTTGTGAGGTAAGAACCAGAAGTTAGACAAGAAACAACAACAAAATACATGCCATTGGCAATTATAATTTTAGTAGAAAGCTTATCTTCATAACCTAATTTTGTATGCTTATAACTGAATTTAATGCTATTTAAATTTTATTTGTCTCTTCAGCTGCCATTAGCTAAATTCATTCTATTTTCAGAGGATTTTATCAAATAATTTTGCTACTGATTAAATGCTGTTCATATTATTCTTAATTTATAAATATTTCATCAAGAAATCAACTTATATATACAAATTAATGGAAATTTTTCCAGTTATTACATTATGTACTTGTTATGTAAATATCATGTAAATGTTGTCGAGAGTGTTGTGTAAATGTTATGTAAACGACAACCATGTCGAGTGTTATGTAAATGTCATGTAAATATCATATAACGTCGTATTTGAATTCCCATATTTATTATTTATAATTCTATATTTATATTATTGTTTCGAGGTTTAAATCGGTAAAATTTAAAGTAACATTTTAGAATTAATTAAAATTCATTTAGAAATTTTTAAAACTAAATAGATTGATCACTTGTATTGGCCTGGTGTTTGTACTGTGGAATTCTGGGAAGTCACGCGGATAGTATATAAACAGATGACGATGCGAGGGAAAGAGATCAGCCACTTTTACTCGGGTCAAGAAGTAAGTCATCCATTTTATTCGGATCAAGAACTTTGTCTTGTTTGAGAACGTTTAAACTGAATTTGTGAATAGAGCTAGATCGACTGGGGCGGTGAAGGATTTTATTCCGTCAACCTTTATAATTCAGTCGGATTACGGGTTATATCGAAAGTTAATCGGAATTGGACTGTGAATTTTTGTTTGAAATTACCCATTCAAACTTCGAAAATTTCTCCGTGGGACTGAATTCAACGCCTAGATTGGAACTTTGGATTTCGGATTTGGACGCTTATCCTGGATCATATTATTAAGCACAGGCCAGTACTTTTTGTATTGTAAGTTGTTTTGATGGATGAAATTGGATATCTGTTATAGCCATTAGATAATATATCTTGTGTCTATCACATGAGTAGATAATTATAATAAATTAAACAAGCTGCTATCTGTGTCTTTCTGTTGCGTTCAGTCCGCATAAAAAAAAAAAAACGTAACAGTACTAAAGTCATTTATTTGTGTATCTTTGGTTCTTCATAATTAAACTTAATGTAATGAAATTGTTTGCTGATATATCATTTTTAGTTTTTCATATTTCATTTACCACCTTTCTCTCACTATCAAGGCGTGCACTCGTAATCCGAGGGTCGCGGGTTCGCGCCCGCGTCGCGCTAAACATGCTCGCCCTCCCAGCCGTGGGGGTGTATAATGTGACGGTCAATCCCACTATTCGTTGCTAAAAGAGTAGCCCAAGAGTTGGCGGTGGGTGGTGATGACTAGCTGCCTTCCCTCTAGTCTTACACTGCTAAATTAGGGACGGCTAGCACAGATAGCCCTCGAGTAGCTTTGTGCGAATTTCCAAAAAAACAAACAAAATCAATAAACTAATATTTTGATAAGAATCTTTGGAAAATTTTCGTATTTCAATTATATTTAAATTTTTTTGGAGTATTTTATCAATATTTGTACTTTATTGCTTCTCACAGAAAAACGTAAATTAACACTACAAGATCATTATATTCACAGACATTGAATTGTTTGTCTTATAAATATTTAATTTATTTATATGAAAAATAAACAATTATTTAACTTTAAATATTTCAGGAGTTTATCAACCTCTTTAACTTCCATCATTATGACAACTTACGACAGACAACACAAAAGAAGGACTTAAAACTGTTAGTTTATTGTTCAGTGCAGCCAGTGGAGATGTGACAGCAACGAGAAGGTTAGTTTTAGCACATATTGCTTTGTTATCATAGTTTTCTTTTCAGAGAATCAGCATGACATAAGACTTGTAAGAATATAGTTATACATATGAACTGAAAAATTAAAAGACGCTATTTAGACAAAACTACAGAAATTACTTGTGTATATTAGTAGTTTATCTATACATAATGTCCTCATCAGATTGTAATTTCATAATATTGGGTAAAAACTGGTTCAATGTTAGTGTTTATTACCAAATTAAGGTGTACACAACTTTATTTGAAAAATATCTCTCCTGCATTCAAGTGCAACATTATATCTTTAATTGAAATGTTGATACTTTATTTTTAGTCTGAAAATAATTTGATTCTAATTCTTTGTGTTGAAATCTATGTTTAAGGTCTTTACATAATCAGTTCTCATAGCCTTTGCTAATTTACCTTCCAGTTCTTTGTGTATAATCACATACTATAAAAGGCAAAAACCATCAAAAAATTGATCTTTTGTCATAGTTCATTTGCTGTCTTATTTTTTTAAAGAGTGATTAGGTTACTTTATTGTTACAAATGCAAGTTATTTCAAAAATGTGTAGTTAGGATCTAAGCATTATATGGAGATAGTGTATTATGTTAAACCTCCTCAGTATTTAGAGAATTGTGTTTGTTTTCAATTTCACCTTTTGTTTTCAGTGTGGTTTTAACTTTGTAATTAAATTAATTTTTTCTAGTTCTTGAAAAAGGTCCTTTTGTTTACAAAAGTACTTATTATAACGAAATATCTAATTTTAATGAATGTTCTAGGGTTGAGTGCAATAAATAGTCTTTCTTTTCTCTTTAGTTTATATTCACATATATAACAAATAAACCAGAATTTTATAAAATTCAGTGGAATTAGATTAATTTGGATGTACATTTTAGGTTCCAAAAAGTACTTGATATTAATCTGAGCATTTCAATATAAACCATGTTGACACTGTTTCTCCTTCGAAGCAGAGAACCTATTATCAACCATGTTGTACTCATAATTTACTCTGAATCTATATAGTGATCATCTCTTTCTGAAAATTTAGATCAAGAATAAAAGTGTAATTACCTTATGTTTTGTATTTTTGACTCTTCCAGTAGTATGTAAAGTTGATATCTGGTTTAAAACTGTGCTGTATTAATCATGCAGTCAATAATTTGTACCTCTTCTCTCATCATGAAAGAATATATCTAGTTTAAAATTGTACTATAGCAACCATGCAAACCATACATAGCAGTTCTTCCCTTATTGTGAAGATACGTGTCTGAGTAAAAAATGTACTGTGGTAATCTTGCATTTTGTACAATAGACCCCTTTTCTTATCATGAAAGTATACAACTAGTATAAGGTTATACTGTAAGCATGATGTAGTCTGTGTAGTTAAAACTGTGAGCTGGTGTAAATGGTACTCTCTTCATCATATTACTGTATATTGTATGTGGTCTTGATAGCTTTTACATTTCTATTATCATACATTCTCATTTTTTTAATACCATGCCCATTATGATTCACACATATTGACACAAAATACATGATCACAGGCACTTAATTGTTCATCCACATAAAAAGTCTACATATTAATATATTAATAAATAATGTTTCCATTTCTTTTACCATGTGAATTCAGCTATTGTTTATTTTGCAGACACTATCTTGCTGGTATGGACATGGGACAATGTGATTATGATGGAAGAACAGCTCTTCACTTAGCATCGGCAGAAGGCCACTTTGAATGTGCAGACTTTCTTCTGAAAGTATGTGGAGTTGACCATAAGCCAAAAGATAGGTAACTATATTATTATTTTGTAAATGTAATGAACACTGAACATACCCCATGAAATGTGTAGTTTATTATCTTTCTTTTACACTACTTTAAATATTCACATTTTACATATGTTTTAATCTATATTTCTTTTATACAGGATTTTGCATTTTGAGTAAAACAAATACTTAAAATAATTTATTAATTTATCATAAAGGGGGCCTTGAAATTTTATATTATCAATTTGTTTAATATTTTTTAATTTTAATAAAAAATCTGTGAGAATATTAATAGTACTGTAGTAGTCCAGAAGAACATTTAACACTCATGTACTTTTAAAACTGATAGAACTTTGTAAAAGTAGCAGAAAAAGGAAGTTTACTTGCTCACTTTTTCAACTAAATTATCTCAAAAATAATAAGTAATATCTAGAACAGTTAATGTTTTTCCATGTTGACCATGTAGGTTACAGACACTTGTTTGTGAAGTAATGTGTTTATGTCTAATTATAAGCAATGAATAGTCAAAATAAGTTATTATGTCTTGGCATTGAAATAAACAAATGTCAGAAATTATTAGATTTTTTAATATGCTTTTTGTTAAACACAATTTTTGTTACAGAAGCAGAGCATCCATACAGTAGTTAGTTTCAGATATTGTAATGTATTTGCTTTAGATGGGAGCATACACCTTATGATGAAGCTATTTCATTTGGTCATCCTGAAGTTGCTGAATTTCTAGAAAATTGGGAGCCATTAGAAGACACGGAAATAAAAAAGATACATAAAATAAACTACAGGGTATCCAGTCCAAGTCTTAGTCGAATACCTTCTCCCATACCTACATATACTTAAGTAGAAATAATATTTGGCATATTTCTACCTTTTTCAGAGCTTATTGTTGAGGCTGGAAAGACTGGCAGATGTATTTATCAAGAAGTAGATTGTCATGGAGCTGAATTTTGTTTTCCTCAAAACTTCTAAAATACATTACACAATTAAAAAGAATTGAAGAATTATAAAGAATGTTCAGGGTTGAATAACTATAATTCAAAAACTCACACTGTTCTATTTTATTTTATTGAGTATAAATAAATATATGTATACGTGTAGTTTTAAGTTATGTGACATTAAGTGTGCAAGTGAAAATTCAAATTCTTGGAAGTAGTTTCAAAAACCAAAATGTTGACTTTTTTTGTTTAAGGTTATTCAAAAGTTATGCTCCACATAGGAGTACATAGAAAGTGGTGGAGTAGTGTCAGAAATATTTGATTAGAATTAAATAATAAATGTATAGCATTTAAATTTTTGAATAGCTTCATTTTAAAACCTTACTCATGATAGCACAATTCATTTAACTGACAATAAAAGATTGGTACTGCATCCTTTTTTCAGGATAAATACATCTTGTTTTACACTTGGTAGATGGAAAACATTTTTCTGCTATTGATTGATGTAATTGTATTCATGTACACAAGATTTTGTTTTTGACTTCCAATTTGTGAGTAATGACAAACATATAATTCAGAAATAAGTGTAAAGTCAAGTGTTATTGTAATTTTAGAAACATTATTTTGCGTGAGTGAGTAACCAGTTGATTATGTTAGAAAATACAGAACCAAAATAGAGCGTCTTATAAGAGACAAATATAACTTTAGTAATCATGTTGTTTTACTATCTCTTTCACAACAAATATGCTGGCCAATCTTGCTGAGCAACAGATTACTTGTTAACACACTTGGCAGAAGGTATTTTGGCAAGACAGTTAGGTTATTTCAGTCATACAATTCTTCAGAAATAGCTTTTATTTTATTTCTATTATTTAACTAACATTTTATGTTATGCCATGTTTAAAAAAAAAAGGAGACTTTCTAGAATGTAGTAGATCACTTAGATCTTTATGAATGTGTTTCATAGGTCAAATGATTTGCTAATTATCTTTATTTCAGGATTGTAATTGGTATATGGTTCCATAGATATTTAGCTTAAACCATTACTGTGGTTAATAATGGATATCTTATGAATAAATTTATCATTACTAAATATACATTTAAAATTTATTGATTAGAAGGTTTTCTGTAAACTTATTTTCTTGAAGTGCTGTATTCATTACCAAATATACTTTGTATTTTACATCTGTACCTGTATTTATAGTAAAGCTGTTATTGTCCTTAATTTCAATATTACTGACAAGAAGGACTCAGCAACACCTACAATGCACACTAAGAGATTGACTTTCACTCTGAATATAAAGTGTGAAGAATATTTTGTAGTAGTGAATTGTTTCCAACCCAACTCATTAGCTTGGAAATCCAGAGACTTATCATAGTGCCAACTTTTGCTCCAGTTATAACTAACATACTTGGTAGTTTTTATGCTACAATTTTTTGTAATCCTCATCAGTGTTGATTTACTAGTGCAGTTTTATTAGCAACAAGTTTTGAGTTAATACCATTTCAAAAGTTTTCTTTGTAGATAAAAGTGCTATGCGTGGCATATAATCGTAAGATTAAATAGTAAATTTAACAAAGATAACGAATATTTTTATTTTTCATTACGGCAAACTAAGTAACAATAAAAACTAACAAATGATAGTTTAAAATTTTAATACTCTATAAAGTTTTTGTATTTGAGGTTAAATACTTTGTTTTTATTCATGTACAATATTTTATATGTGTGTAGCTACCACTTGATTCTTCATGTTACTTTTTAAATTTTATTTTTACACATTTTTCAACTTACAATATCAAAGTTACAGTTGGATCAAAAATAATATATATTGAAAGAAGTTTATAATGTGTAGCTTTATTATGCTGTTAGTGTTCATGTACTGATGTGGTTATTTTGGTCTGCATTTTCCTAACAGATAAATTTAAAGTATCTGCAAAATCCAGATTCAAGAAATGTACATCAGCAGATAATTTCAAACTTGGATATCTTATGAAAGAAACAAACACAGGTGAATAAATAAATAAAGTCCTCATTCAAAATAATTGTTTACGTTTTAACATACTGGCTGGCTTACAAATGACTCTTGATAATTGGTGGCATAAGAGACTTTCCACACATCATACAGGGGCAAGGAATTTGCTAAAGATCAAACAAAACATTACAAGTTTGGTAAACTCGACTAAAACTACATACATCAACTGTCTAAAGTAGTAAAAACAGGAAAGAAATTAAATCTCAGCCCTAACTCACTCCAAATTGTACAAGTATCAGAGCTAATCCATAAGATGGTGTTGCCTTTCCCACTTGTGTCATACATGGTGCTTAGATTATTATAGTTTCCAGTCATTGAAAAAAATGTGAATTTTCTCCAAGTAGAAGAATCAGTACTTGTTTACGATCTTTCAACTTTTGGTTAACAAAAGTATGTCATACACCTTAAATTCCTGCAAAGAAATTAATGAGTAATTTACCAGTCAGTATTTTATAAAAATATATTCCAAACTACTTACGATGGAATGAAATTTATCACTATTTCTACCATTCCCCAAACACAACCTAACAACATGCAAGCACGATTTGTCTGATGTCTTTAACTGTTGAGAAAAAAAAAACCTTTTTGTGTTTTTATTTTTAAAGATGTAATCCTTTAACAAAATTTTTGAAATTTTTATTTGACAGATTGGCTTACATATTTATGAATGAATATTTCTTCTTCGAAATTTAATACTGTTGTCTTCTAAGGACATATTAGTAAATCTCATAAAGAAGTTTTGATCAAATGAAAACTGTCTCTTTGAAAGAAACAAGGGATATAAATCTACAAAGTTACTAAACAAAATATTGCTTGCTTGTATTTTTCTTAAATTTTGCACAAAGCTACAAGAGAGCTATCTGCGCTAGTGTCCCTAATTTAGCAGTGTAAGACTACAAGAAAGGCAACTCGTCATCACCGCTTACTGCCAACTCTTTTACTAACGAATAGTGGAACTGACTGTCACATTGTTATGCCACAACAGCTTTAAGAGCCAGCATGTTTGGTGTGACAGGGATTCGAACTCGTGACCCTTAGATTACGAGTCGAGTGCCTTAACTATCTGGCCATGCCAGGCCTAAAAATGTTTTGTGTGTTTTTCTTATAGCAAAGCCACAGTGGTCTATCTTCTGTGCCCACCAAGGGAAATTAAATCCCTAATTTAAGCATTGTAAATCCTTAGACTTACTGCTGTCCCAGCAGGGAGCGTTAAACCGAAGAATCACTGTAATATTTTTAGCATCCGGCATATAACGGATTTACTTATGTATAAGACTTTTGTTCTCTTTAACATAAATATTAGATTTTAATAACACAAGCTGTTAAAATTATACTGCTTGTTTTATTCTAATTAAATAAACATATTTTTTTAGAAATGGATACTAAAAAGCTTTTAACAAAGCACAAATTAGATGAGTTAAAATCATCAGTAAAGGAAATAAAGAATAACATTGCATCACTTTCAACTTTAACAGCAACAGCATAATTTGGTCAATGGAGTCGTACTGATGTTGACACGTGTTAATGTAAAACCGGCTTGTGTACCAATTTATCTAAAATGTAACAGATTATCTTTAAAATAATAATAGTGTAATAACTTGAAAATATTGCAACATTTTTTTCTAATTTTGGAAGTTGCTCTGTGGTCCTCATCTTGAATTTTTGCCTTGAGAAGAAGCAGAATATAAATATATTTCTTTTAATTTTTTCAGAAAATTTCGCTATTTCAGTAACTTAGTGTTCCTAAGTACAATTATAATATTGTTTAATATTACAAATATTCAACCCATTAAATCTTACTGTACAAATTGTCTATTCTCTTGACTGTAATAACAAAACTTTGAAAGCGAGTCCATAGTCCTTTGATTTTGCTCCCTTCCTCCTTTTTAAAAAAAAATTATGCGGTTGCTCATGGGTAGTAAGTACATAACAGGGGAATCATGATGAAATAATGTGGCGGCCTAAAAACTCGTTCATATAAAACCACCGTTAAAATCTTTGAATATTAACAATAGCTTTTTCACAATATCAGCTGAGCAAAACTAATTGTTGTACTTATAAAACAGCCTAAATAGCTATATACATATTTAAGGAGTGAATCAAATTTCATTATTTTTTCTAATTTTCATTTAAGTAAATAAATGACTTTTCAGACAAACCAACTGACAAAAATAACGAACCTCATTGTTCTAATTAATTTTAAATAAGTGTTCCGTCTAAGGTCCCAATAATTTCTTTCTTCTACTGGTCTAATCCAGTCCTTGGCAGGTATTTTAGTTTAATGTATTTCAAACTCATAAAAGATAACCAGGGTCAGTCAGAAGCTTAAAGTTTCTCTTTATCCAGTTCAGAAATATTACTTACATTGTAAAATGAATATGAAATTTTGGGCTTAAGGCCGAGTTTACTGAAGATATGATATAGTTTCATTACAAAGGTTTATGTTGTTTTATCGTGAGTAGGCGATTTAGAAACGTGGTGATTTGGTGTGAACGTTAGCATGAACGAGGTCGCTCAAATTGTCTGAATGCAAAGAAACCGAAAGGATTGTTTGTTTGTTTTGGAATTTCGCACAAAGCTACTCGAGGGCTACCTGTGCTAGCCGTCCCTAATTTAGCAGTGTAAGACTAGAGGGAAGGCAGCTAGTCATCACCACCCACCGTCAACTCTTGGGCTACTCTTTTACCAACGAATAGTGAGATTGATCGTCACATTATACGCCCCAACGGTTGGGAGGGCGAGCATGTTTGGCGCGATGGGGATGCGAACCCGCGACCCTCGGATTACGAGTCGCACGCCTTACGCACTTGGCTATGCCAGGCCTAACCGGAAGGAAGGAAGGAAGATGTTGTAAACTCCGTGCTGTGTACAGTGATCTCTGGTAGAGAGCACCAAGGATAAAACAAACGTAACCAGCTTTATGCTAGTAAATAATATGGAAATAGATACCTATAAAAATCATAGAATTTAAATTATATAAATTCGAGATAAGATTACTAGAATTTGAATAATTAACTGGATATTATTGTTGTAGATCAGAATTTAACTTCGTGTTTGTGTAGAATCATAAATAAATACCAAACGAATGCGAGTAAGTATTATTTTCAGGACATTAATCGAAGGATCCAAAGTTCAAGGAAAATTCTGCTGTGCGTGTGAGGGAGAAGGAAACGAGAGTACCCCGAAAAAACACTTTCATTAGCTGAGCACCTAATAAAAATGTTCAGACTGTGCCCAAAAGATAATGAAAATGAAGAAAACGAGAAGGATTAGTAAAAATAAAAATATAAAGAATGTACTGGCATCAGTTTTTACAAATTTTTAGAGTAAACTGAAGGGATGAAAAGTCGTGGATAGGTGGGATTTCCTGTGTTTTGAGCTTTGCATAAAACTACACGAAGTCTATTTTCGCTAGCCGTCTATAATTTAATTATGTAAGACTAGAAGAAAAACAACTTTTACAAACAAATAGTGGGATTGACCGTCACGTTATAATGCCCCCACGGTTGAAAGAGCGAGCATGTTTGGCGGGTCAAGAATTCGAACCCACGATTGGAAGATTGAAAGTCGAACACTTTAACCACCTGGTCATGCCAGATGATAGGCTGGGAACGGTTTGGTTAGAGTCGTTGTTATCTCTTGATACGGAAAGTGGCGAATGAAGGCTGCACTTGTGAGAAAATTCCTGTCTGATCGAACGAAATTCTCTGTCAGTGGTCGTATGGGGATTGTAGTTAGTTGGTCGAACAGGTTATTTTCCTAAAATCGTCATCAGGTTGGTCGTTAGTATGGAGTATTCTGTTTTTCTTGAAGATTGGTATCTGGGTTTCTTGGCTGAGGGTCATTTGTCTGTAGCTGTGGATGTGTCACACTTTGCGATCTGTGGTGTTTGAATCAGGTTTGTCTGCGAATTATTCTTTGTTGTAATCGTAATGAACCTGTCTGCATGGTCTAGTAGGGCTCTTTTGGAAGATGGTGGTTCGGTGTCTATTCGTCTATGCAGGGCAGTTGAAAGGCTTGTAGAAGAGTCATGGCGTAAGTTCGATAGTTCGGCTCTGAATTGAAAGAAAAGCCAAAACTAAGGAAACGTTCGTTTGTTTGTATATGTTCGGCAATGGCTTTGACAGGTGTTACCACTTTCATGAAGTGAATTGATAATTCAGTGGTTATGGATCGAATCCGGTGAACGGCATGGAGTGTGTATTTCGTGGTTCACTGAAGGGTAGAAGGTATTTCATTGGGTATAATGGAGAAATTGACGCCCACAAGGAAGACAGAAAAAATGTGAGTATTACATCGGAAAGGTTTACATGTCACTAGCGAAGTAGAATATAACGGTGAACATCAATAGACGCTGAAGCGAGGGGTGCATGGAAGATTACACATTTTCGCAAGAGCTTGTTTTTGTGAAGATGTTGGATTTATATTTCCTGTTACCGGTATGTATATATAGGTATAAAACGAACGATGCCTTACGTTGAGCATATAGTTAAACTTGAGGGTAGGTTGGTTGAGATCCTGTTGAGTAATAAAATTGAATCGGGTATTTGCGCGAGACACGCATGGTATTACGGATATTTTGGTTTGATATAACGCGTTCAAATATAAAAATATATTTTTAAATGTTGTTTAAAATGATGGTTTCAGATACATAAATTAAAACTTGTAAAATTGATTTTTAAAGAGGAAAATATGGGAAAATATTTTAATTTTTTTAAAGAATTAACGACACTGAAATCTTGCATTAAAGCCAGCATACTTCCAGGATTATCAACGATATGTGAAATCGATACAGTAACATAAATACTGAAACTTTCAGCAACATACCGTCAATGATAGAGAAACTTTCGTTAATTCAGTCACTGGTGCTCATACTTGGCAAACTGAAAGAACTTGAGATGTGGTTTAGAGACATAACAAGCGCCACCGTGGAACTAATCGTAAATGACTGACTCGGATCTCTGTGAGACCCTTTGGCATCGTAGGCACGAAAATGTTTATCTTTACAAGCAAATGTTGAAGAATATTTATGAATTTTCGTATTAAATTTGTTACGTTGTCACTAGTTACTTTTTATTGTATTGATGTTTTGCAGTTCTCTTAAATACATAGGTACTATAAAAAGAAGGTAAAGAAAGTATAGGATATGCCCAAATAATACACCAATTTGTGGTGAAACATTGCCACAGGGGAAGAAAGTCACACAACTAAGCTCTCATCCATTTATCAACTGGTACTGTTGATATTATGATGATCTACACTGAAAAAAACAACTGGAAAGAAGAGCAGGTAAAAGCTGAGAAGCGCTAGGATGGGAAACAGGAATAGGGGCTTGTCTTGATTCCAACTATGGCAAATGAGCTATCAAAAACGAAAGAATAGAGTGTTGATACAGGTGTTCCCAGCATGCAATTCCAAAGTGTCTGGAATACGTTTGAAAATATACTAAGAAACAGAGCTACACATGATTCCCTAAGTAAGCAGCAAATAACTCTGACAAAAGGCTGCATTTTGACCCAGTATGTTTCAACAACACAAAATTTATGTATGCAAGGTGAGAGTAGAGATTGAAAAATGAGTCATCTTAGAAGTAACAAAGGAGAGGCTGTTTCTCAATAACCTCAGGATTTTGGCACAGAGTATCTGAAAGTAAATGTATGGTAGATAAATGCCACAAAAGTAAGGATAAGACAGAGGCATGGGTTAAAAGCACTGGAAATCTGGGAGTACTCCCAAATCGGCAAAATAGATTCCAAACCTGTGATTCTTAAAAAGGATAGGCTACTTGATGGTTCGTCAAACAAACTATCCACAGCACATAGGAAGCAAGACATGCTGGAACTCTCAACCAATTATGAAGTAAAATGCTTTGTATGAGCCCTAATATCCAAAGAAAGTGGGAAAACTAAATAAGGTAAAGAAGAACTAAGAACTGTCATACAACAAAAAAATGATGAGGATTGTAGGAAATCATAAAAAGGGATAAAACATCACATACCTGAGAAATAATACCAAAATACGCAATATTAGACCGAGCTGACTCTGCTGGAGGTATACAGGGAAACATGAGAAAATCCTGTGGTGGGAAAAGGCTATAAAATCTTTCTCGAAATGAGAGTTCAGGTTCAGATTGTTCATGAGATGAATAACTTCAAGAGAAAGTGGCTGACTCACAGAACGATTAGTCTCTCATTGAATAATTGCATATAATTCCATTAACAGGGTTGCTTGTACATCCAGCCATAGTTACAAAACCGGCACTCTGTGCTCTATCTACCTCATGTGCTTCGTAATCACTCACGAATTTTTCAAAAACAAACATGAACAATATTATATCAACTATACTTTGCCTTATCCAATCCCGATGACCAGACACAATAAGCACAATATTTATATAAGCAGTTTGTCACGGCAACGAATCTTACGGTGAAGACGTTTTCTAAACCGATAAAGTGTGATCACAATTACTTATATATCGAAGAAGACATTGGTTATCGTCCTGTGATGTTATTAACTCTACGATTTTTATATTCAGCCCCCTAGGTATCTCCATGGGAGAAAATAAATAATTTTCTTTTTTTTGTAATTCTTCTTTACCAGTATGTAAACAGTTTGTTTATGATGCTTTTATTTTTTAATATTTTAATTCAAATTAGGGAATCTTAAGGGAAGAGTAGAAACTTTTTAAATTCCGTATAAAATTCGAGATCTTGAAACATGCATGGAAATAAACCACATTTGAGAGGTAAAAATTATGTAATCTCATAAGTTTGATGTTTTATAATTTCATAACAATATCACTTTAGTAATAAGAGGAAAGTATGTGTTGAATGATTTTATTCACCATAATTCAAGCCAATATTTTGCTGTTGAACTTAATGACTATCGTATATGGGACCTTGTATGATACACTTGTATCAGACGAAGGACTTTGATTGTTGATGAGTGTTTTTGATACATTTATCCATGTTACACAAATATATTCTATGACTGGTCATGTATGTTCTTTAAAGTTTTAATATGTTTATTGTTGAGTCTTCTTGTTTTTGTCATCCAATTTCGTAAAAGTGTTTAGAATTAGAATTAAACACGAAGCTGCACAATGAGTTATTTGTGCTCTGCCCACCACGGGTATCGAAACCCGGATTTTAGCGTGTAAGTCCGCAGAGCCACTGGGGGCCAATTCCTAAGGTAACTCGCTATTTTACAAATTCTAGTTTTTATGTTATTAATATGTGGTATCCAGTTTGATTATGGATCAAAGTAACCCTGATGAATTTATTGATATTGTTACCTGTAAAAAGAGTCGCGTTTAGATATAACTGTAATATTAATATACTAATTTGTTTTATTTTTGCACGATTTTGTAACTAATAGGACTTGTATTTTTGTGCGCATTTATGTTAATTCTCCACTTACTGCAGTTAAAATTCTATATTGTTTAGTGGTGGCCATTTGTTGGTGTTATTAGTTTTTCGGCACTCTTCCAGACTGCAACATCACCTGTGAATTGTAAGAGAAAAGTGGGTCTTTCAGAGACTTGTTTTTAAGTTATGTAATTTACCTGCCAAGCGAATTGTTTGAACTATTTCAACAACATTAATTGTAATTATTTAGCAAGTATTATTGTGAAACAACAATACCTTATTTTTTGAAATTACGTAAACATTTGATGTGTTTTCACACATTTTTGAATTTGTATATTTTAAATTCAAATCAAAGGTGTTTACAAATAGAATTGTGATTTTTGTAGCCTCATCGTAAATTTTACATCTTTTAATTTCTGTACTTTGTCAGCTTTTAGCGTTTAATCCGTAACTCCGTAATTTTTATCAGTTTTTAGTGTTTAATCTGGAACTCCGTAACTTTTATGGTGTTTCTTTGTTGCCTCAAAGCATGTTGTGAAACAACATCTTATTGTGTAATAAAAAGAACGTAAACATTAGATGTTTCTTCATACACTTTTAATTTGTATATTTTAAATTCAAATCAAAGCTGTTTAAAAATAGAATTGTTGTTTCTGTAGCCTCATAATAAATTTCACACCTTTTAGTTTCTGTACTTTGTCAGCTTTTAGCGTTTAATCCGTAACTCCGTAATTTTATCGGCTTTTAATGCTTAATCCATAACTCTGTAACTTTTATTACATATTGTTTGTGGTTCTTACGTCCTTACAATATTTATAATATTAACAATGAAACAGTATCTTTGCAACACAGATAATAAGGAGACATTTTGTAAAACGTTCAAATTACTACTGCAAGCAAACTTTAAGATATAGAGATGGTGAAGTTCTTTTTGGAAACATTGATTTTTATAGCATTATATGCTGTAATAATCGCAATGCCTGGATACATAAAACTTAAACCTGAAAGTGTTATACTTGGCGCCCCTCAGGTGATTCCATGTGTCCCTGACAGCTATAAGATCGAAAGCGATAGCTTTGATGTTTTCAAGTATTATTGGTTTGGCCCGTACGGTAAAATAGCAACAGAGGATGATAAAATTCGAGTAAACAAAGCCACGGGTGATTTAATGATTTATAATTTTGACTTTTGTGATACCGGTGTTTATAAGTGCGTTATTGAATACTCAATAAACTGGGAGATAAAAGCACACAAACCAATTTTTATCACTCATTTCTTGGAAGGTAAATGCTTATAAGAATCGATTTTGGTAGTGTTTAAAAGTTAAAAAAAAACAAAAAAACTTTAAATTATGAATCAGATTCCATCCATTTTTACTACAATTTATGTAAAGTGTTATAAGTTTGATATATATTTAATGATTGTACATTAATTTTCCAAAATCCATGAAATCACCTTTCCAACTACCTACATACAGCTCACCGCCATTGTTCCGCGTTAAGCCTGAAGTGTTAAATGTTGAAAATCAAACTTGTCTGCAGATGTAAATTTATCATTACGAAATAATTTTTGGTTTATTATTATTATATACAATAACTAAATGCATACATAGATGTGAATAAATTTAATCAAAAATTAATTTAAAAAATTAATGAAATTAGACATTCCGTGAAGTCAGAAAACGAGAATACCTTATGTTGGAAATTAGAAAGGTTTTCTTTACAAGTCATAGAACAAATAATTTTGAAAAATTAAAAGTGTTGAATGATTTCTTTAATCGTCTGTGAAAATATTGAAATTACAAAATGCTACAGTGTTATAGCAGAAAAATGTTTCTTTTTGTTACAAACACACAGCCAAGTTCTGGTATTCAGAGACATTGTTTAGCCACTTTTCACATCCAAGCGATGAAACAATACATTTTTATCATTTGAAATAAGAAAGTTTGAAAAGCTTATTTGATTAACTATATCTGTTACTGAGCATATCTTTAATTCTGATCTGGGTAGACATCTTCATTTGTTGGAAGTTGATATTAAACTCGTCACATATTAATGAAAAAATTCTAGAATAAATACAGCACTGCGTGTTGTTTGCTCGCTGTTCCGAAAAGCAGAAAGAACACATGATTTCGTAAATAATTTTAATTCTTTTGGTTTATGTTCTTTCTCACGCTTCACTTTATTTTCCGTCCAGTCATGTTATATATTTTTAATTACGATTGTTTGTTTTGAATTCCGCACAAAACTACACGAGGGCTATCTGCGCTAGCCGTCCCTAATTTAGCAGTGTAAGATGAGAGGGAAAGCAGCTAGTCATCACCACTCACCGCCAACTCTTGGGCTACTTTTTCACCAACGAATAGTGGGATTGACCGTCACGTTATAATGCCCTACGGCTGAAAGGGCATGTTTAGTGTGATGGGGATTCGAACCTGCGACCCTCAGATTACGAGTCAAATGCCTTCACACATCTGGCCATGCCGGGCCTTTAATTACCAAAATTTGCGTTTTTCATATGGCAAAGCTACAAAGGGATATCCGCTATACCTCCCGAGGGGAAATCGAACCTTTAACTTTAGCATTGCAAATCCTTATTTATTATTAATTATGAAAATACATTGAGTTGAAACCTCCTGTGACTTACGATACCATAGATAAAGAGCAAGATAAGCCATCAACCATATTTGTTAGATTTTGTTCATACCTTACAGGATTTCCAATGTATGAGCTTTCACGAAGAAAAATAGTTAATAATTTGTTATGAGCCTAAAGTGTCATATTAGGTCAAAAATTCTCCTAGTGGCCCAGCAAAATGTCTGTGTGCTTCCAATGCTAGAAACCTTGTTTCGATATCCTTGCTGGGCAGAGCATAGATAGCCCATGCTCAATTCCAAACAAACAGTGCAAAATGTTATTTCTTATGTCAATAATACTTGAACTACGAACCATCTTATACTTTATTTTAGCATGCGTACAACCAAGTGAAAACAACCAATGTCCTAAAGGATTAATACTGAGAAATAACCTGTGTTGTAAGTTGTGCTTCCCTTTAAAGCGTTTATATGTGTGATCAGTATTTGTGAATTCTAATTTTTAAATAAATCGAAAAAGGAAAAAACTGTTTTGAACAAACTAAGCAGTAAATTAGTTATTACATACTTCATCCATTATTCTATTTTTAATTGCCAAAGTTAACATAGTTTACATTTCAAGCTTTTTTTCTTAGATCAAAGTCGACCAGGAACGGAGGAAATAACATACGTTCCTTCTCCAAAGAAAAGTAAGTTATGCTACATATAAGATTACGTAAAACGTACCATTAACATGAGACAATACGTGTGGAAAGGTTGGTGACAAAATGTCGTGATGGATAAATATTACTGTTACGATGTTTGTGTTGTTCTTTCTTTCCATTAAATTTCTTCAATCCCTTATTCATGAAGGTACAAAAATGTAGTAACGTGTGAAGACCCGATCTCTTATAATGTTCCAGTACATTGTGAACGTTATTTTCTGTTCTAAATAATAAATCTCTTACCGTTTCACCACTCAAAGCAACTTAGGTAAAACATGATTCACCAAATCACGTCTATCATTCCCACTAATTCACTGTTTGAGCTTTTTTGTTATCTAAAATAAGTTTTTGGACCAGTAATTGCATGCCATAAGTATTTTCCTCCTCCTAGTATTGTTATATTATTTAAACCTTGACTATTTTAGAAAAACTGGTTGACTAGAGCAGAGTTTTAGATTTGTTTACAACAAAAAGACTTTCCATGCACTTTCCCTTTGAATTGTTGCCGATAGTTTCCAACATATTCTCTTTCGTTTGTAGTTCATTCAGACACTAATTACAGATTTCTTTGACTAGTGAAACATATAAACAGTATTCAGTTTACAAATTGCTAGTAAGTCAGTGTCGACAATCATACATCCTTGGAAGTCTGAGAACTCGTTACTTTTGCTGTAATGGTGGTCAGTCACGTGACGCATCAAATGATCATCCTGATTTGATATGAAAACACAGTCAGTGTATTTGATTGTCCTAAGACATGATAAGTAAATATCTTTACTTGGATTATCAAGGAAGAAAGTAAATCTAAAGTGATACTTTACACTTCTTTACCCGTACTGTTTTATCCATATGCATTAAACTTATACGTGTTTGAATAAAGAATGGAACTTCTTCGATTCCAGTAACTCAGAACGCTGTGGTTATTTTGTTATTTTCATTGTAAGTGTTGCAAATGAAACGTAGCCTCCTCCAATGCTATCATATAACAAAAACAAATTGCACTTGACTAACTTTCTTTTTAACTTGTATTTTTCCATTTCAGCAACATCCATGTTGGAACATTCGATTCCATTGGTAACTGGTGCAGTAGGAATACCACTTTTGTTAATTTTTTTAAGGCAAGAACAAAACAGTATTTTTTATGTTTTGTTGAATATATCTTAATGTAGTTTCTATGTTATAAATAGTTGAACCATGTGTGTATATACTTAATAATGAATTTAAAGGGGCTGAGAAATAAAAAATATTAGTTACTTTCTTTTAATTAGAATGATAAATAATCAAAAGGTTACAAACGCTTGCATTATATAAGGGGAAATTAGCATCATTAGTTTGCAATAAAGTGTATTTTAAGTGTGGAGATTCAATAAAGCTTAAATTATGGATCACTTTTTACAATATTACAAGTTTTTCTGATGAAAAACATTCCTTGTAAGTATGTTATTGTTCAACCTGTTTTTTATATGTGAATACAATAAGACACTGTGCGTGTCAGTCGAAATACTTGAAATTGAAACGTGTAAAATATGGGTAACCTAAACTATTACAATTCGAGTACTTGAGATAAATATAAAAGGCATTTTCATTCAAAAAGTTGTTTAACTAATTAATTATTTCCAGTTTATTTCAATATGGTCTTAAAATTGAAATTTATCAGCGAGTATAATAATTATTAGATTATCCCTCTTAAGCTATAACATTTTATTCCTGTTTACATTTGTTAACTTGCAACAGAAGTCTACTTGCCATGTCCACCATGGGGAACTGAACCCGCCTATTTTAGTGTTATATGTTCATATACTTACTGACGTTCCACTGGGAGAGAACGTCTCTGAAGCTGTCGTTGTTAAATATTATTATTTCTAGATTATAATTATATTCCATTTTTCATTGATATAACACTGATGTACAAATTAGAGTAAAATTAAATCACCTATGTTACTTATTAGCGCTTTTCTTTTGTAGTGTCATTATTTGGAAGTGCAACTGTTGTAGATGTAAAAAAGTAAAATCAGTGAACAGAGAAGACCATGCGAATAAAGATGAAAGAAAAAAAATTGAATATTCACCTATACCACAAAAAGATGAAGATAAGTCTGTAAATAGAAACGAGAAGAGACAATGTGAAAGTACCAAAGAGAAGAGGGCCAAAAAAGTTCGGAATTTTCATCTTCCTGAAGTAAGTATTGTGATAAAGGGAAATGTCAT
This sequence comes from Carcinoscorpius rotundicauda, assembly GCA_011833715.1. Taxonomy (NCBI): domain Eukaryota; kingdom Metazoa; phylum Arthropoda; class Merostomata; order Xiphosura; family Limulidae; genus Carcinoscorpius; species Carcinoscorpius rotundicauda. The sequence continues at coordinate 111,342,302 of CM022393.1, forward strand.
CATATTTCACTCTTTCATACCGAGTGTCTGGGACTTACAATGCTAGCAATCGGCTATCGATAGCTGAAGTGGGTAGAGCACAAACACACGAACATAACAAAAATGTAATATACCTTCAGTCACATATATTTACTTACTTTCTGTACATTTTTATGCTGGTGTTGTGCATGAAGTTTAGACACCGTTATAAATATAATGTATTAAGACTATAAACTTTACACTCTAATTTTCCACCTTATAAGAAACGTTTCAATTTAATGGTGCGGTATCGATTTTTAGAAGGAAATGGTCGGTTCAAATGGATACTTAATGTCTAACTTCTAGAGATGTTATGTGTAGATATATACATATTATACAGGTTTCTTCTTTATCATTGTGCCCCCCCAGTGGCACAGTGGTATGTCTGCGGACTCACACACTAAAAACCGGGTTTCGATACCCGTGGTGGGCAGAGCACAGATAGCCCATTGAGTAGCTTTGTGCTTAATTCTAAACAAACAAACAATCTTTATCATTGCAGCCATCTCAAAACATTTTCGATTGTTGTACTCTATTGACTGTGTTTATGAGTCGTGTTTTCAGAGTTATCGCGCGATTGACACAGTTACAGATTAATCTTAACTTGGTATACAACAACAACTTTATGCCATGTCGTTTTGCAACAAAAGTATAACCTGATATTCTTGTTAATCTATGCACTCAAAGTATAAAGTGAAATGTATGAACAACAAAATTGTAAAAATTACATATTCTCTACTGTATTAACATTTGGGAAGATATATGAAAGATGCTTCTGATATGACCATTTTAAAATGGTTCCACGTGGACAGAAGCTGTTTAAAATTATAGTTCTAAGCCCGCTACGGGGAAAGGAAGGCGTTTTATCAGTATTTCACCTCATGGTTTTCACTGATCTGGACATATATAAGGGAGACAATTCTTCATGTCGTTAGATAACTTTTCATTAAGTATGAATTTACGTAAATTCCGTCCAGGGGACTGGTACTTGCGCTAGTATATAATAATATTTTCTTCATTACCATTCAATCCGTCTCGAAACCTTTAATATTTATTTATTTTGTAGATTTGTTCTCCATGACTCTGTTTATGAGTCATTAACTCGTAAAGTTGGCTCTCATTCATTTCATTTAGTAGTAGAGAGACATTTATACGTATTTGAGGACTTCATATACTAGAATTGCTGATTTAGTATTGCAAGACTAGAGGGAAGGCAGCTAGTCATCACCACTCACCGCCAACTCTTGAGCTATTCTTTTGCCAATGAACAGTGGGGTGACCGTCAGATTATAATGCTCCCACGGCTGAAAGGGTGAGCATGTTCGATGTAACGGAGATTCGAATCCACGACCTTCGGATTTCGACTCGAGCGCCTTAGCCACCTGACCATGCCGGGACATTTATATTTGCTTATTTTCTTTTGCTGTTTAACCAACCGGCATTAGCCAAATTTTCTTTGCTTGGATAACTGTAGAACTTTGATGTATCTTATCTGATGTTCAAACACCCCTTTCGTCATGCCAAAATTTTAAACAGCAGAAATTCTCGAACAAGTTTACATTTATGCTAACTAGAAACTTTCTAATTAAAAACACTGGTCTCATTTACGCACCACATAGAGTTAAAAATGTATTTTATTTTACTTTTTATGAAGCATCATTGTTATCCTGTTTGTATTCTTCTTGCGTTTTAGTTCAAATCGATATTGATGAATTTCCCAGCGCCATCTCGATGTTAAACTGCTTCCAAACAAATATTAAAATATTCAAATTTTAAATACAAAGACACCCATAGATTAAGGACATCTAGTGGAGGCTGAGCAGTGGCGTACCGTGAGTTTTGTAGTTGGGTGGGCTGCTACCTAAGGTACATTGTAGTAAGCAAAAGTTTCACATTGAACATGACAATATGCATCCATACAAATATAAGCAAAAAACGTAAATTTTTTCTAGCTCATTTAAAATTAACTGAATTCTATAGACATTTGGAAAAGTGTAGCAAAAAATACCCAGTGCCATTATAAACCTCACAATGCACTAAGGTAATGAAAAGCATAAAAGGAAAGAAAACTTTAATTCATTTATAAATCAGCTCAATTCTTCTTGTCTGTGAAACAAATTGGTCAATGACATCATCGCAGAAGCTTCTCTCTTGTCTCAATTCTGCCAAGAGATTTTTTCGATTGACAACAAACTTAGGCTTGACATCCTTTCCTGGCCATGTGTGGCGTGATAACAAGTGTGGATTCTTTTCAAAGAAGAGAAGGAACGTTCAGCTGAAACAGTGTTGCTTGGTATAGTTAATACCAGCTCTGCCATTTTGAAAACCTCTTTGAAGGGATTTGTAAGATAATTTTGGACAATGAATTCAACCAATTCAAAAATTTGCAGCTTTGAGAACTCAGGGCTGGAGTATAGAACGGCGAGCTCATTTTTGAGGCGGACGTAATCAAACATTAACCCATACCGGCGCTGTAACGCCTCAAGCAAGTTATCTGTGAATACGATTTTATATTGTTCGTAGTTTTTGTGCCAAAGAAGGTTAAGAAAGTCAAACTTCGAAAAGGAAGAAAATCTTGACTCTATTTGCGATACAGTGTTATCAGCAATTTTGTGGTATAGCTGAAGATAATAATCTTTCTCAGGCATGCATCCTTTCGATCTTTTGCATGCAGGTTCCGTGCTTCTGGTTTCATTAGCCGAAGCTGCCTTCCAAACATCATCAAATTTGTTATTTCTGTTATACTGTATTTGCCTTGAGACCTCTTGGACTTTACCGCAACAATACATTACGTCATAGAACTTGCTCTGCAGAATGTTGTAGAGAGTATCAGTGTGAGAAAACATATTGGAAAATACCTCAAGAAGCAGTTTTGTTTGAAATTCTTCCAAAACATTCAGAAACCTGCGCGATTTGAGAGTAGCATCATTATCCCAATTTTCAGGATTTTCAATAATGTTTGTAAAGAATTCAGTTAAATGAACTCTATTTTGTTGTACAGTATTTGTCAAACGAGAGGTAAAGTTCCATCTCGTGGGTGCAACAGAAGGCAATTTTCTGCCTACATATTCATGCAGAGCCTGTAATCTTTTAGAAGACTTGGAAAAAAATGCCGATAATCCACTCAAGGTTTGAAAAAAAAAATCTGCATTCCTTAATGCTGAAAAGATCTTGCTGCAAGACCAGGTTCAAAACATGCGCATAGCAATGAGTAAAAATCGCCAAGGAATTTGAGATAGAAAATAAATTGGTCGGGCAGACGTATGATGGCTCGAGTGCAATGAGTGGTCACATGAATGGATTGCAGACAAAAGTGTTGGATAAGTATCCCTTGGCGATTTTTGATAATTGTGACTTGGACATCACATCTGAAGTCTCACCGAGAATGATTGCAACAAATCTTGCGCTGTCAATTTCCTTTTTGATATGCTTTTTTAAAACATTTTGAACAGTTGGCGATGTTCCTTGAAAAACTGTAGTAGCATTCAAATGACTGTCCGAGCACGTGTCATAATCTCTAAGGGTATTGAGAAACGCCTTATAGTTTCCCTTATCATCTGAAGTATTGATTCATCATGACCTCGAAAAGGAAGCTCTTGTTTGGCAAGATAGCACACTGCATCAATTAATCTTTTCGATAATTCCCTATTCATTTTCACTTGCTCATTGTGACGAGATATCTCAGCCTTCCGCTGAGTGTCAACTAATGTCTCTATGCGTTGCTTGCCAAACATTTTAAGCGACAAGGAAGACTGGACATGTGCACGAGACTGTTCATGTTTCTGAGGTGCTGCAGTTAAATGATTTAAGTCGGTATAACCCTGCTGATTCCACACCCGCTTCTCCGTTGAAAATAACAAACACGGCCAACAAAAGAGCTTGGATCGAATTTTACATCCTGTTAGCCATTCAATGGTATCATATTGAAACCCTGAAAAGTGTCAAACATATTCATTTTTCTTATCTTTGAGCGTAGATACCAGAATTGGAAGAGACGGCCTAGGCTTGCCTGCTTGAACAATTCTTAATTTGTCCGCATAATTTTTTGTGGAAAATGGAGAACGTAACAACTCATTAATATCATTTTCCATATTGATAACGGTTAATTTTTAAAAAGTTTATAACGTTCCACAATTGGCAGAAAAAAATGAAGGAATCTTTTTTCCAGACTTCTTTCCGTTATCAGCGAGAATAAAGGATAAGGGGTGAAGAGAATCCAAGAAATAGGACAGAGAACGACAGACGGTACGCTCGACGAGTAGCACACTTTGATCCGTTTTTCGACCAATCATCTCCCTTCATTCTTTGTAGTCGGCAACTGGGAGAGGCACAGCGCAGCAGCAAGACTCCGCCCATCAAGGCGTTCAGCGTTCCTACAGCACGACTTGCGATGTATATTTTTTTCTCAAAATCAGCAGAGTAATCTTTATTTGGAAGAGAAAGTGCGATATGAGGGCTATAATAAAACATGAGACTGTAATGTTATACTTGATTTTCTAAAAATATTCAAGAAAGTATACTTACCTTTTGATGTACTCTTTCGCTACGTATTTAATTTTGTTGACTGTGCGGCGCACAACTAGCACACCCGGAATATACGCCCCTGGGTGGAGCCCAGTAATACGGCCGAATACTCTAATAGTCTGGTATTAATGCTCTTGGTGAGCAGACACAGAGAGTCCGTTTTGAAGTTTTTTGATAAAAAAGAACAACAAAAACAATGTGCAGTGAAATTTTTGACAATTGCAGCAACTAAATAAAATATACATCATGCAATTTATCATTCTCAAAAGTATAGTTGTTTGTACCAACGTTTTTTTATTTCAATTTCTTTTTTAGTTTGATTGTTTTTGAAATTCTCAAATTTCTAATAACGCTTGTTAGTAATTGTTTACATTTTGTTCTGTTTAGTACTAGAGAAATATGATACTTTCTACAGAGTTTTTCCCCGAAGTAAAGTTGTAAATATTTCGATATGCATAAGATAAACACTCCCTTCCCTTTTTACTTATTAGAAATCAATTTATAGAGTCAATTAGTTTGCTCATAATTTGGATATTTCAATAAAAGTGTTGTTCGAAAACGTATTTTAATTGATATCCACTAAATTGATATAGCCCACTTAACGGTAGTTTCATTGTATTTATTTCCAAGAAGTAATTTCTATGTAATGATAACTAACATCAACCTATCCTGATTCTTGTTATTTTTAGAAAGAAATAAAGGCGAATATTTTTATCAATGGGAAGGACATCCAAAATAATAATGCCTCAAATAAAATAACAAACATTACCACGAGTCCTGAAGGATCACGTGCCAAATATTTTATAACAACACAGCCTCATAAATATGAACCAATAGTCTCATATATGTCAGAAACTCTGTCAACTAAAAATAAGAAGGTGTCTTCACATTCTAGACGTAGCAACAAATTTAAGAAATATAAATCAATGAGACCGCCATATTTCAAAGAACTGCGGGATTTGTTTCATGAAAGAAAATCATCAGATTCAGAGGGTTCCGAGGACTAGAGTCGATAGAAAAATTGAGAAAAGTAAGCTCCTGAAACACATTTAGATCCACAAGAAGATTTTGACCAGTGTTTAACTGAATTAGAAAGCCAGCTGCAAGATAACAATAAAAAAACTTCTATGATCGGACGATTTTCTTCACTAATAAGAGAGAGTGGAACTCGATTTATGTTTTCTTGTTCCGAATTTTCACAAACTTCACATCAATAAAAAATTGAAATAAAATCTATGTGAATAGAAAATAAAAAGTTTTAGAATATTTAAAAACTGCCTGTTTTATCGCTTTGAAAATCCATGTTTGTTTCAAAGAAAATGATTATTTATTACAGAAGCTTTATAAATTGTAACTTCACAATAGACACACAAGTTGGGGAAAGAATCATTTCAAATTAGTAATTAATATTTTTAAAGTATGTTTTTAAACTAAACAAAACTGTTTAGTTTAAGAGTTATTATTCAATTTATTTGGTGAGTTAATATTTAATGATTTAAAAAATAAAATGGCAAGAGTGTTGAAACTGATTATTTAACTTTGGTTGTATGACGTGGCAAACAAACTTACCACGTTATACAACCAAACTTAAATAATCACTTTCAACACTCTTGCTGTGATTTTTTGATAGCCCTCGAGTAGCTTTGTGCTAACCGTCCCTAATTTAGTAGTGTAAGACTAGAGGGAAGGCGGCAAGCCATCACCACCCACCGCCAACTCTTGGGCTAATCTTTTATCAACGAATAGTGGGATTGATCGTCACATAATAACGCCCTAAAATAACGATCCAAAAATTAGTAAAGATTATAACAGAAGAATAGGGTACACGACTATTGAAAAAAATAAACCATATATTTTAAAAGCAAAATATTTTTTAATTAAAACATTTTAAATTAATATAATTATCAATTATTTTGATTTCTAAATTTAAATATGCCTCGTAATATACTGACGTATTTTCAATTTCTAATTCTACTGTACAAATAGTGTTAATAAAATCATTTATCTCAGGATTTTTTACGTTAATTAAATCACATCTGTAAATTAAACAAAAATGCCAGGATTTAGGTAATGTTCAATAAACATTTTCTCATAAAAATAACTATATAAATTTGCAATACAAGTAGAATAGTTAGAGTCCAATGAAACTCCTATTACTTGTTTGAATTCCTGGTTATTGAAAAACAAATAATTATTGTAAATACCGAAACTTAATATATCTTTTATGCTTTTGGAGTTAAAGTTTCATTCTTCTGACACTATGAAAGAATAACACAATTGTTCAATTAATAAATTTATAATGGAAATTGAAGCTTTTAACAAAATTGTGGAAAACAATGTAGCAAAGTCAATTGTTAGACCATTCTTAACTTGTACAACATAGCTTGACCATTCTAACCACTCACTGTTGTATATACTTACAAAAAAAAATCACTTGATCCTTCCAACCCTTTCCGTTGTTTCAATTAACAATAACGTTTTCTACCTAGAAAATGAGAACCAAACGACAGAAAGATTAAAGGCAAACAAAATCATAACGCTATCTTCAAATCTATTTCTAATAATAGAACAATGCATTTCAACAATAATTTAAGTGGACAAAGTCAAATCCCCAAGTAACCTGGTGTTATGTCTGCGGAATTAAATTGATGGAATCCAGGTTTCAACACTCAAACGAAACAAAGTCAAATAAAACTCAAATGAACGTCGCAGTTGTAATTGGCATAAAATAATGATACATTAAATATATTTTTATTCATAAATACTTTGAGTTAGTAATTGACTGTTGTCGCGAAACTTTGTAGTTAAGCACAAAACTTCACAACGTACTCTGACCATTACATGTATCGAAACTTGTTTTTTGCGTTGTAAATTCTGCAGACATACCACTGCGCTGTTTGGGAACATGTGTAGAAAATCAAGTTACTTTTTTTGATGCACACAATGACGCTATTAATAATTTTTCCCCATATTTGTTGATGTTTAAAGTATATGATTACTTTTCGATGCTAAATGCATAGAATTATTATAGTTTCAATGCTGATGATACAATAGAACTACAGTTCTTTTCAAATCAGACCGCTGTTTCCTTGCTCCATTCTTTACATTAATTAAACGAGTTAAACTGTATTAAGTTTGGGAACTCGCAACAATCAAATCAATTAAAGAATCGGCGCATTGAGTTGCAAGGTAGCTGTCGAAGTAATTAAGATGAAGGAGTCACTTGATTGGTGCGTTAAGGTCTTTGTGAATCATGACAGGATCTCAGAGTTCCACGGCGAGAGTGAATATTTTATACTAGTTATAAAAACACACAAAAATGAAATATTTATTTTTTTAGTAAAGGTCTTCGTACTATTTGCACCAATAGCAACACATTAATGACACTTAGTTAAATGTTTAAACTGCTCATATTTGGTGATGAAGTGAGTAATTATCTAGTCTCGTGGAAACTAGTCTTTCACGTGAGGTTCTAAAAGTAGTAAATGCTAAGGACTGAATCATGTAATTATGCCAACTGGTTTTGTTGCACTTGGTTAAACAAGGTACAAGAATGACCTTTTAGAATAACGTGGCTGCTGCACGTAACACAATCATATTCCTGTTACAACCTTGTGCAAATTAATTGAAACAAATGGTCATTTTACAATATTTTCAGCATGGCGGCCGGTGTAGGCTCGCTGGACCCGCTGATTTCCTTTAATAGTCTTTTTTTTCACACAGACGGTGTAATTAGCTGTGTTTTGCAGTACGGTCAATCTATTTTTGGGATATATGACGAAATTTTGATGAATATTACGCCATTCGAAATTGCGTCAGACTTTCTTCGAAAATGAGGCTATTTGTTTTTACTGTTAATCAGTCGTCTTTCAACCGCCATACACAATGGACCTGACTCCTAGAAAGCGTACAAAGATTGTGACACTGCACGAGCACATCGACATGACTTATATGGAAATCGCGGACGTTGTTGGTGTTGGCCTATCGACCGTCAGCGGTGTAATCAAGGTTAAGGTGAGTTTCGGATCTATCAGCCCGAAACGTAAAGAAAAATGTGGCCGAAAAAGGAAAACAACGTCAAGAGACGACGCATACGTGGTTAGGGAGTTTGTGAAAGATCAACGGAAAAGAAGTGACGCCATTAAAAGTGATTTGGAGGTCAAAGGAATAAAAGTCAGCTCTTCAACAGTTCGTCGTAGGCTACTTGATGTCGGTCAACGGGCAAGAAGACCAGTCAAAAAACAACTTCTTATCAACTTAGAAGACCAGTCAAAAAACAACTTCTTATCAACTTAATGACAAAACAACAGTATCAATGGTGTCTGATATACAAAAATTGGACGCAAGAACAGTGGAGGAAGATGTTATTCAGTGACGAGACGCATTTCTTCGTACAGATTCAAAGAAGTCTGCATGTTCGCAGATTTTCAGGTGAGAAACTTCGAGAATCTCACATCAATCAGTTTGTAAAACATCCCTTGAAGAAGATGTTTTGGGGCTTTTTCAGCTACTATGGCGTCGGAGCCTTACATATCGTAGAAAGTATGATGCGAGAACCACAGTACATCGAAGTTTTGCAAAAAATAGCCGTTTCAGAATTGAAAAAGAGATTTCCAGATGGATCTGGCATTTTTCAGTAAGATCTGACTCCGTACCACATATCGAAACTTGTCAAGAAATTTATGACGGCAACGCGAATAAAGGTGCTGGACTGGTCTGAAAACTCTTCGGACTTAAATCCTATTGAAACTCTTTGGGTGATTTGTAAAGAAAGACTTTGGGCAAAAGACTGTAATACGCAAGATAAGCTAATTGAGGCTATAATTGAGGTGTGATACCGCAATCCAAAAATTAGTAAAGATTGTAGTCAACTAGTGGACTCGATACCAAAGCAGATTAATGATCTGCTGAAAAATAAAGGCGATCATATCATGTATTAATTTGTGAGTAATCTTTCGATTCTCAGAAATAAAACGCAAAAAAATGAAAAAAATCGTAATTTTCCGTCTTGTTTCAATTAATTTGCACAAGAGTGTACATACGTGCAATGTGCAGTCAAGTCCTGGCCTTCTAGTTGACCGCAAACCCATACAAAAGGCTGTCGGACTGTCAATGTGACTGACGTAATTACAAACATACACGAATGTAATACAAGTATTTTTTTTCGGAGAATATTTGGTTATCTACTGTCTCTACTGAGAGAAATTTATCCCCTGATTTTAGAAATTTAAACCTTAAGATATACTGCTGTGTCATCGGAGGACATAATGAATATTAATACTAGAACCACAAGAGGTTCGAGAACAGGAATAATTTTTGAAACAGATCAAACAATCCTACCTGAAACAATAGCCCACAGTTATTATTATATATATTTAGGCTAGTACTGAAATATTCCATTAATATATAAACTTTTGTTAATTTGTGAACAATTTGAAATTTAATAACCGTGTTTATCCTTGTTTTACCATTTTACTGTAAATCATTATCGGTAGTTAACTGATATGAAAATAAACTTTTGTTGTAAACTATGAGTGTTGCCTCATTTTAACACATTAATTACATATTTATCATCAACACATATTTCCGAAACTGTAAGTATATGTAGCAGCCTGTAGGTGGTGCTTGTTTCAGTGTGTGTTTATTTGTTTTGAATTTCGCACAAAGCTACTTGAGGGCTATCTGTACTAGCCATCTTTAATTTAGCAGTGTAAATCTAGATGGAAGGCAACTAGTCATCACCACCCACCGCCAACTTTTGGGCTACTCTTTTACCAACGAATAGTTGGATAGACTGTCACATTATAACCCCCCCACGGCTGAAACGGCGAGCATGTTTGGCGTGAAGGGATGCGAACCCGCGACCCTCAGATTACTAGTCCCACGCCTTAACACGCTTGGCCATGCCGGGCCTTAGCTTGTTTCATGAAAAATGTGATTATTTGGCCAGAATCATGCAATAAAATATATTTATTGGTATATGATCTATAAAATATAAATGTAAATGTGTCGTAAGGTTACAAATCAAGCGTTGCCCCGTTAAACAATTAGATCTAGATTCTAGGCCTAATGGCCCGACATAACATGATAGTTAGAGCGTTCAATTCGTAATGTGAGGGAAATGGATTCGAATCCCCGTCACATCAAACATGTTCGTTCTTTCAGCTGTGGTCGCGTTATAATGTGACAATTAATCCCAATATTCTTTGGTGAAAGACTAGCCCAAGAGTTGGCGATTGGTGGTGAAACCTAGCTGTCTTCTCTTTAGTTTTAAACTATTAAATTAGACACGGCTAGCGTGGAAATTTCCCCGAACAAACAATAACACTAATATATCTGGTAAACGATAATAAACAATTTAAGAAATAAGTAGTTTTTCATCAAGTATAGAACAATATCTGCCCACATTAAATATTTCTAACAAAATGAAGATGGTCATATAGAACTTATGTGTGTCCAGTTTCAGAGTTTTTGTACCAGTTCTTCAACTTCGACTGGATTATGAAAACTAATACGTCTGACTACGTGCAGTCTGTTAAATTCATCTAAGCTTTGTGTGCTTTCAAATTTAAACAATGAAAATATCTGGGTGTTGTGTGTCGGGTGTATTCATAACTGTTTCCATACGAAAAAGACTGATAAAACAGCAGCTAAATTTGTGGACAGAGCTGACATTTATCCTGTACTGAGAGTTCATTGAAATCCTCAGTGAAGGCAGTGAACAAATTTTTTCCTGCACACAAGAAACATTACAGAATTCCATTTGCTCGAAAAAAATATAGAAAGTAACTTCCTGGGGTTTAAACCAATCATTTCATGTGCCATATAAGACGATGAAGGTTATGTTTTTATCCCAGTGTGTTTATTTATGTGTGTGTGTGTGTGTTTGTCAGCAGGATTTGTCGTGATCGGCTGAATGGATATGGACGAAAACTGGTATACTTTTGGACTATGATCTAACTTCGAAGTGATTGGATTTTGAAGGGTCAAGGTTACAGCTATATCCATTAACATTGTGGATAGATTTTTTATACTATTTTTGCTTTATAACTCAGTCCAAGGTGATCGAATTCTGATGAAACGTGGAGGACAAATGTAGAATATTATTCCTCATTGTTTTACCACACTGGTTTGAGTATTAGAAAATCCTACATGTTATGTAAAAATGCAAAATTCTTTACGATATGGGGCTTACACTGACCTACTCTTTGTTCGGAATAGAACTGTAAAAATGCAGCGAAAAACACACGACAACCTAGCTACAGAAAGACAAAAAAGAAGTCACAACGGCAACTTCGTATTTACAAAATGATTCAATTGGCTTATCGGTCGGTTGTTTATCGTGCACTGCAAATCGATATTGAAATTCGATTTTTAGCATTGTTAGTCTGCTAACTTCTTGATGAGCCACTGGGGTAGAGGGGGGACAAAACAAAATGATTCGAACACCACTTTTAATGATAGCCCATTTGATGCTGATTTTAGATATTTTGTGGCAACAAACACGCTAAGATAGCATTGGATCAAAGAACTCATTCTTATTAAAGGTCTAAATCCACAATTAACCATCAATCAAATAGTTATACAGTCCGCTTTCTCTACGAATCCAAGTTATTGGCGTAGGAATATGTTTATAAACTGAAAACTTAGTAATAATATATTTAGACTGGTTGTTGTTGTTTTGAATTAAGCACAAAGCTACACCACGGGTATCGAAACCCGGTTTTCAGCGTTGTAAGTCCGCAGACATACCGCTTAGCCACTGAGGGGCATTTTGATTGGAAGAAGAAAATAATATTTGTTCTGTAAATTGATTTCGATATAAAACTGAAAAATAAAATTCATACTGAGGCTGGAAAAAATATAATATTGTTAGAATTATGAGAACTGAGAGAAAATATTCCTACTGAGGCCGTAAAGGGATAATAATGTTGGAATTGTAATGTAGAACTGCTACACAGAAGATTTTTCCTGAAAATGAAAAAATATATTATTGTTAAAACTGTAATGTAGAACTGTTTGGTTTGTTGTGAAATTGGCGCAGAGTAACAAGTGGGCTATATTTGCTAGCTATTCCTAATGTAGCAGTGAAAGACTAGAGAGAAGGAAGTTAGTTATCACCCTCTACCGTCCACTCTTGGGTGCTTGGCATGGCATAGCGCGTAAGGCGTGCGACTCGTAATCCGAAGGGCGCGGGTTCGCGCGCGCATCACGCCAAACATGCTCGTTCTCCCAAGAGTTAGCAGTGAGTGGTGATGACTAGCTGTCTTCCCTCTAATCTTACACTGCTAAATTAGGGATGGCTAGCATAGATAGCCCTCGAGTAGCTTTATGCGAAATTCCAAAAATCAAACAAACAACTCTTGGGCTACTCTTTTGACAGTGAATAGTGGAATTATATCACCTCAACGACTGAAAGCATGTTCGGTAAACCGGGATTCGAACCCGCAACCTTCAAATTGCGAGTGAAACGCCCAAACTTGCCGAGCCATGTGTTGAACTAAAATACAAGAATGGTACTGAAATTGGAAGCATTGTGGTGAAGCACATGAGATGAAAAATTCATAAATATATTCAAATATATATATATATCATTTGTAATATGAGAATTCTTACGTACAATCAAACTAAAAAGACACTTCATAAATAGATCTTAAAGTGACAACAGCTTCAGGGATGGAATCCAAAAATATCTCATTACCTAAGCTGCAGAGGAACCATTAAATCAGACAAGTAAATGTTCAACAATTAGATTTGTGATATGCAGGAAGGACTTGAGGGTGTATGAAGAAACTAACAGTTGTTTGACAGAAATAGATAATATAATTAAAGCAAAAATCTTTGGGTTCATTGAGTTCAACTGCTTTCTATAAGTAACCAGACTTGCTAATGCAGTGCTGGAAAACAATATTGTTATTGTGAGTAAACGAGGTTAATTATGTGAGGACTACTGGAGGGTCACAAAGTGTTGCAAAAGCCGCGAAAGATCGTTATGTTTGTTAACTCGTGTCGCTCGAGCTGTTAGAGATGTGCACCGTTGAAATCAACCAATCTTTGGCCCATGTTGCGTTGTTACGGTTGCGCAGCCTTTTATAATTAAATGTTTTAAATATTTGAGATTATGAAAGAACTACGTACTTGATGAAGAAAACTTGTTATTTTGTAACAGAATTCTCCTATCGCGTTTACGATCTGCCACAGAACCAGTTTCAAACGCAAAACAAATCTTAACAATCAAAGACCTTATAGCATATCCACATCACGCTATATGCTGTATCCACTAATTTTAGCATTATCAATATGAAGACTTGTCCTGTTTCATTGGGAGGCAAGTTAATCCGAGAAAAATATATCTTATTACAAATGTTTCGTTTTATGAGAAAATTTTATGAAAGAAATAACAATAGAAAAAGAGGACTTATTTTGTCGACCAAATAAAAGTAACAGTTTGAAGATGTTATTTTTTTCATGTTGGTGTTCTATTCATCCATTATTTTACTGTATCATGTCGAATAAATTGCATTCAATAAAATCCCTTTGAAACTTCGTGTAGAAACGACAACTGTCAAAAAACTCCTACGTCGATAGAGGTCTCTTCTTGCGTTCAGTAAAATGACAAGAAACAGTGGAATCGAGCTGTTCCAGTTTCGTTGTGTCGGTATTTGGGTATTGATGTTAAATACCCAGGAGGGTCAGGTACATTTGACCTCTTCCTCCCTCCCGAACGATTATAGCGTCTGTCTTGAGGGTTTTTCTTTCCTTTTTTTACAGCTTTGGGCCAGAGTAAAAGTATTACATCATACTAAGGCCCATTTCAGGGCTCAGTCCATGCATGGACGAACAAGAAGTTTTTCTTTTTTTTTTTCCTTTTATTATTTCTCTTGTGTTTTTTTTCTTCATGGAAGTCACTCTAAATATTGAGTGTTTCAAACATTTCTAGAATAAATGCATGTAAACTATTTAAAGTATTTTGTCATACTGGATACAGATGGAAATGAAATCAGACAAATTACCTAAAAAATAAAAATATTATCACATTTGGAACACTGAGATAAACTATATAAGAAAAAGTACTTGTGCCTGTAATTTTTTGAGCAATTTGCTTTCGTACATAAGATTTTCGAATCGAGCAGGAAAATCTACACAACTACTTAGCGAATTGGGCGCTCTATATTGTGCTGCATACACCCATTGCTAAAGAAACAAAACACTTTTGTCAACTGCGCAACAGTTGAATTGTTTCAACAAGCACTTGCTAGGTACTATATAAATACCCGTTAGTTAAACATAAACATAATTTTAAAATAATCGTAGTAAAGATGGTATTTGACCGACATTTAGCACCTTATCGTAGGCTGAGGAAGAGAATGACTTGTAGTGAAGAGGAAGAATTGGAACAAAATAACTCTAAAACCAACTAATTCAAAATATATACAGCAGTTATAACAAAGTTGAACATTTCGGACATTAAATTTGTTGACAGTATCATCTCGTTTGTGTTACGTTCAATAATGTAAGTTATATCCATAGTTAGTGGTGGGAACTTCTCTTGTCTCCTGTTAAAACAACAAAAAGTATTTATTTATGACAATTTATTTAGAAAACATACCTAATTTTTACGTAAAGTCTGCTGTGAAAAGATATATAAGGGATGGAAAATGCTAAATAATAATTACTTGTACAACATGTAATAAATGGTAGAAAATTACAACAAATTCTTATACTTGTGAAACACGATGAAATATGTTAAATAACTGTAAATGTGCATACGTTCCTGATTAAAGAGCGTTTTTCATAATGAATCTTTTCGTCTGTGAAACATAACACTGATCTTTTGTTTAAGTAGATTAAATTTTGTTCATAAATTTAATAGTGCAATGTCGAATGTTTTCTACGGCAATCATTACAAGTAATATTTGTGGACAAACGCATATTTGTATGACATGCTAATTGTTATATTATGATATTTTGTCAAAGGGAAAGAAAATAACAGATGAAAAATTATGAAAAAGTTAAAAAGTATTGTTTCATTTGTTTGTTTGTTTTGAAATTTCGCACAAAGCTACTCGAGGGCTATCTGTGCTAGCCGTCCCTAATTTAGCAGTGTAAGACTAGAGGGAAGGCAGCTAGTCATCACCACTCACCGCCAACTTTTGGGCTACTCTTTTACCAACGAATAGTGGGATTGATCGTTACATTATAACGCCCCCACGGCTGGGAGGGCGAGCATGTTTAGCACGACTCGGATGCGAACCCGCGACCCTCCGATTACGAGCGCATGCCTTAACGCGCTCGGCCATGCCAGGCCTAGTATCGTTTCAATAGGCGATTCCTGCAAAACATATACTATGATAAAACAGATTGGCCAAGGGTAAGTTTAAATGTAATATGTACACCAGAAGCTTTTTCTACATTAAAAACTTAAAGAAAAGTGTGTTAAATTCTCTATGGTCGATACTCTTTGGTTTGAGATTCTGAACTTGAGTTGTCCAGAAAATTGAATTCAAAGAATAAGCACTTAACATTTTGTGAAAAGTTGCAAAAGAATGATACAGTGATTTAAATATAAATTTGTACTAAGTTGAAAAATATTAGAGATAAAAAGTTCATTTCTGGAACAAAACACTAATTAATAAGCGGGTTTTACTTTAAGTATGTTACTTCAATAATTGGTTAACTGTTTTTTGTATGCTGGTATTTTTGTTTATTTTTTGCTTTACGTTCATCAGTTTTTAAAAACTTTTAAACTAAGTAAATATATGACATTAAACTGATCACTTTTAAATTTTACATCCCAATTTCTTTCCTTCACTTTCAAATAATTTCACACAGAGAAAACCTAAGTTTTGGATTATTATCCTGTTGTATTTTCAAACAAGGGTTAAGTGACTCTCATACACTTGCTACTGAAACGTGGAGAAAGTTGTCGTTACACTTTCTGCATAATAATAATTTCAACTTTGATGTTGTACCCCAGTGGCTCAGCGGCATGTCTGCGGACTTCCACCTCTAAAAACTGGGTTTCAATACCCGTGGTGGGCACAGCACAGATAACCCATTTTGTAGCTTTGTGCTTAATTCAAAAACAACAACTTTGCAAGTTTTGGGCCTGGCATGGCCAAGTGTGTAAAGGCGTGCGACTCGTAATCTAAGTCTATGAAACTAACAACATACATAAAAGATGCAATAAGTCAATCAGGTATTTTGTAAAAAGAAATAAAAAATAACACCATGATGAAAGTTTTAAACATAGCTTAAGTGTATTTTCAGTATGTAATTACATGTTGTTTTTAAACATTCATAAATTCAATTTTCAATGAATAAATAAAGTTATCAGTGCTATTTTCACAATATACAAGAATATTTAGAATAAACCTAACATAGCTCAAAAACTAGAGGTGATCAGTAATATTCAACAGTTTTTAGAATCAGGATCAACAAATTACTCATGAACAGTTGTATTTTTATTGTAGTACAGAAGCTTCTTTTGTGCACAGTGTAACTTCTAAACACATATAATTTCTGTGCAAAATTACTCAAACACTTACATGCTTTACATATTTCTAAAAAAATTACTTTGATTGAATGAATTAAGGATATTTCAACACACGAACAAAAAACATTAATTTTATCTCATAAGTACAACTCAAAGCTGATAGTTAAAACCATATATAACTTCTATTATGAAGAAGCTTACACACTGAACAACCTTAAATACAAAATTTTCAAAATTACTTACAGATCAACCAACACAAAATATATACTTCATGATATTTCTACAAGTACCTATATTCTTAGTTATGCCAACTAACAAGACATGCTTTAACAAATATGAGGTGTTTTTTCCTTATAAAAAGCCTAGACACCTAGTTATCATAAAAAAAAGGTTAAAGAAAACTATTGCATTTATATGCAAGAAAGTATCGATTAATTGTGCAAATTTGTGGTAAGCACTGTTAAATATATGAATAAACAAACATTCTGAATTTAATTGGTTTATATTAAATGAAACTAATTATGGCTAAATTAACTAACACATTCATGATTATTAACTTAAAAATGTAAAATAGAATTTTAGTTATAAACATTATACCACAAATTTAAGATTTTATTTCTATCTACCTTAGAAAAATAATATATTGATAATATTTATCTACTTTGTATTTAATGTTTGATTACACTCACATTACATGTGGAGATGAAAATATAAGAATGTTTATTCAATTTGAAGCATTGGAACCTATCATCTTGTGAATATGTGCAAATTGTATGCATGTATGATTAACTGACTACACAACAGATATTCAACTATTATTAAACTTTTGACAGTTAAAATTGATTCATTAATAATTATGGTATTAATACAGAGAATTCTCAAGTTATGTTTAAAATATTACCATGATAAAAAACATCTATGAAGAAAAACTTTTTGGTAAAAAAATCTACAACTGTTTCTAACTTCTGATCAAAACAAAATACCTATATAGTTCAAATAAAAATTAAACAAGTAATGAATATTATGACGTCTAACATACCACCATACTTATTATAGTTAGAAGGTACTGATTCATCTGTCATGTTACCCTCAATGCAAGCAAATTTTTGCTATAATCCCAAACACAAGATTAAGCTAGCTTAGGAGGTTTAGTTTTGTTCTAAACACATACCTTAAGATAACAATGCAAAATAATCCTCATAAACATATATATATCAAACAATTTAACCAATACTAAAAATAAACTAACATTAAAGAAAGAAAAAATAAAACATTACTTTATTCACAGTTTACAACTATTTATCATCTTACCTTCATTCTTTATAAATTTGTATTTACACCTGTCAAAGGCAAGTTGAGAAACTAAATAAGACTTAAATTTTAATTTAAAAAATGAAACTTGACACCTTGCAGAAGTTGTCTTGGAGTAAGACATCAATAGTATCAAGTTTCTTAAGGGCAACACATAACTAGGTAACTAAACATACAACTTTTCAGGTAGTTATACATTTTCTTTTCTTTTTTTCAAATTCAAAACATGCATAATCATTATTGGAAAGACTTTAACAATTTATAATGAAGCAGTATGTGGTGACATTTAAAATTAACTTTGATTACTTTTATGTTCCACTTGCTTTTCAAGCAGAACTACAGCAACTTGTGGGTTTATCCTTAAATACTTGATATTTTCTTGTCCACAGTCATGAAAGTAGGTTTCCCAGTCCCATGTCATGAAAAGATCTAGAAGCTATTAGAAAATGTAACTACAAAAATTCTGCAAGAAAAATTCCAGTTCACCAAAATAAAGTAAATGCTATACATATATTAACTAACAAAAATTACAAAAAGGAATTGTACACTATAAGTCAGAAAATAATAATAAGAAATCAGTTTTAGTGAAAGGAGAGTGATGGACTCTGTGACTAAACTAAAATAATTGGAAGATGTGATATCGAAAAATATATGTAATTTTTTTACTTAGTAGAGTTTCCACAGTTAATACATCTTTAATTATGTTTGTTTGTTTGTTTTCGAATTTCATGCAATGCTGCACGAGGGCTATCTGCACTACCCATCCCTAATTTAGAAGTGTAAAACTTGACGGAAGTCAGCTAGCTATCCATAATTTAACAGAGTAAGGCTAAAGGGAAATACGTACTTTAAATATAACACATTCACACTTAGACACAACTAGCTATCATCTGATCTTAACATTAGAAACAGAAGGTGTATTTAATGGCCTAAATATAAACATTGAGTGTAAAACATTATTGTAACAAAGGCTTAATTGAAACACTACTCCATTGAAACCCTTGGTAACTTTTATCGTATTTTTGTCTATACCTCAATGTTAATAAACAACTGAAAAAATAAATAAAATGCTATTTAACTTATCGTGGTGAATTAAGTGAGCCTAGGGTATTATTTGTTTTATAATTAAGCTTGAAAATGTGCTGTGCAATAACTTACTCTAAGTTCAATAAAGACAAAATATCAATTCTAAATCTAAATAATTTCTGAATTAAATTGTTTTGTTGTATCACCAAAGTTAACAAGAATAAAAAACAAACCAACATGTATATTAAACATTCAACATAAATACCATAGTTGACTTAACAATATCAATTGGGAGTTTTGTTACTAAACAATGATATAAATTGTAGACCATTACTATTAAAAAAAAGAAGCATGACACAAACTGTTTATTATATATATTAACACCAGAGGGACATTTAGAGTGTTCCTTCTACCACACACACATTATACTCTTTTACACTGTAAATACGTGACAACCATAAAGCTTATTTCCAAAGAATGCAACATTTAGATCTTCAATATTTTCAGTATACTAAAATGTTTAGTTAAAATAAAGTTATTTCAATTTTTAAGACGATCTCATGCTACTTTTATCATTTTTATAAAATACTTCATAACAGGTTCTTAATGTTTCATGAAAAATTCAAAATCTTCCAATTAACAGTAAGATAAGCAGAGCCAATATTTATGTATATACTCAAAAAGTGATTTACAAAACTAACTTTTATCTCTGTATTTCTACAGACTGGTGGAACTTTCTATTCAGATACAAATAACTATTTTGAATCCATTCAATGTTACACAGTGTGGCTTTCAAATGCATTACTAAACTTTTGGAAAAGAAATAGCAATAACTAACATACTGAGCAAGAACAAGAATTTAAACTGAACAAAATACACTATTCATTTCAAGCAGGCCAAACTAGCCTGACAATCCTTTGACTGACTGTTTATGTACATGTGAAACATGAGAAGCTGAATAAGTGCTTAAATCTTTATCAGTACTACAAAAAACCCAATAAAGGTGACATGAAATATCTTAACTCGATTGACTATTCTTTTTTAGGATAATAAAGAGCAATGATTAGTAGGGCACATTACAAGTACAGATGTTGATGTCATTTATGTCAATAATAACAGAAGATATTCCTGTCATGTTTGGATGAACATAAAAAAATGTGTGCACTACATGAAAGATGACAGTAACAACAGTTAAAAAGATGTTAATACAGTTTTCACAGAATAGAAAAATAAAAAGGAATGGGAATTACAGAAAATGATAATGTAAAGAAATATATAGGAAACAATACTAATATATGGGAAAAAGAAAAATGAATAAAAATATAGGTGATATTAATATATAGGAAACAATATTAATATATGGGAAATAGAAAAATGAATAAAAATATAGGTGATATTAATATATAGGAAACAATACTAATATATGGGAAATAGAAAAATGAATAAAAGTGTAGGCAATATTAATATATAGGAAACAATACTAATATATGGGAAATAGAAAAATGAATAAAAACATAGGTGATATTAATATATAGAAAACAATACTAATATACGGGAAAGAGAAAAATGAATAAAAATGTGGGTGACATTAAAATATAGGAAACAATACTAATATATGGGAAATAGAAAAATGAATTAAAATATAGGTGATATTAATAAAAAAAAATTGCAAAGTTGTTTTGCAGTTTTTTAAATAGAGGAACAAAGGTCATTAATTCTAAGACTGAGATGATTTCATACTGTTATAGAATTTAACAATGCAATCTGATAAACATCCTTAATTTCTTTCTGAAAGTGGAAAAAATTCACAAATAACAATGAGCAGTTATGTTGAAATTTGAGAAAAGTAAATAACCTTAAACAATATCAAACCTAATGAAGAGCAGTTGCTTGAAATACTAGTTAAATAATGTAACTGTTTTTGTCCTTTTTTAACTTTAGGTGTTTATAAAAACAATATTTCTTTTCTGAAGTAAGAGAGGATTCCATATACTGTAGACCAGCACAGTGCTTCCTTGTACCTAGAAAAGCATGAGACCTGTACAAGTAAAACTTTATACAACCTTCCCTAACAATGGCTAGTGACCAATAAAAGCCAGCCTATTAACCTGAGACACACACAAGATCATCCTCTAATACATGACAGTTCATGAGCATCAGAACTATGGGATGAACTAGACAAATACAAAAACTTATTCACCATTTACCATTCAGATAACTAAACTAGACTGATGTTTCAGGCATGACTAAGAAAAAAGGATTCTAAAGTATTCTAGAGATGTTTACTCAAGCAAATTAAAATGACCAAATACAAAGTTCACCAAAATAATTATAACAGAAGTAAACAATCTAATTAACAATAACTCTGAAATTCTTTTAAAGCCTGTAGAAAGGTCCAGTGATTTAGTCAACAGAAAAAATATAAAAAAAAGAGAATAAAAGCAAATAAC
Organism: Carcinoscorpius rotundicauda; assembly: GCA_011833715.1. Taxonomy (NCBI): domain Eukaryota; kingdom Metazoa; phylum Arthropoda; class Merostomata; order Xiphosura; family Limulidae; genus Carcinoscorpius; species Carcinoscorpius rotundicauda. Next base: position 111,364,127 of record CM022393.1, read on the forward strand.
TTCATGAAGAAATCACAATTCCAAGAATTACGTGACAAAATAAGTCACTCACATTTACAGCTGTGATAAGATAACTGAATTCATCGAAGTTAAAGAGAGCGAAGTCAACAAAAAATGTATCAATTACAAACATATATGTGACATTTATAATCACAAATACAAATGCCATAAATACATTGAGGGCTGTCACTGACAATGAATGTAAATCTCGTGTATATATTTGGTTCCCAGATATATAAAAAGTGTTCTTGACTGAAGCCAACAGGCAAAAAATTCCAGATTTAAATGACATAGTCTTAAACACTTAAATACTCACATCAGAAACTCAATGATGAATAGTGTTGATAAACAAAATAACACTGAAAGTCATATCTGTTTATCTGATCAGAACAGCAGCATTTTAAAATTAATGTGCAAATTACTAAATTATGTGCAAAATTTAATTAAACATCTTTACAATCCATGCATGTGAATGAAATTACATAATAGTATACAATTTAATGTTTATGTTATCCAAGTTTTAATTCTTTGTTACAACAGAAACATTTAAAATAAATATTTTGCTCACATAGTTTACTTGTCACATGATCCAAGTTACATAAAAAAAAATCTCCAATTTAACAGAAACTCACTGTAAACACACAAGTTTGCAATGCATACAACTGTCAAGATGCCAATGTATTTTCACATGTCCTTTTGAGACATACAATATTGGCAGTCTTAGAACTGAATCCACTGCAAAAGAGAAATAGATTTTACAGCCTTTTATGGGTGCTATACCAATCTTCTATACTTTGGAAACAAATTTATGATGTACAAGTAATGAGTTAATACAAGTGTACAAAGCTGTTATAAAGAGCTCAGTTTACACTCCACTCCACCAACAGTTAATATGAAATTGGTGGACAGTTTTTGTTCTGAAGTAGAAGTAACAGCCTGCAGTACTATTGTCTACAACACTTACAGTGGTTTGTTACCTCAAAATGCTATAGTTAGAGACAGTTGAACTGTACTTAAATCTAATTTTTATATTTTAGTTGACTGTGTATAATTTATGTTTCAAAAATAATATTTGAGTGATTTAACAGTTTTTATAAGTTTATCTTGTTACATGGATTGTGAAAGCTTTATAAACAAGATGGTAGCTATAACAGTCATCCTGTTTTAGCAACACGTGTTTGTGGGGTATTTGTCAAAATATCTTCTTCATAAAAGACTATTGGTATCAGTTAACATATCAGAATAAATAGAGACAAAGAACTTTAAAGTAGATATAAATATAAACTACAAATGAAAAGATAAAGATGTTAAATTATGAACATGTAAAAAAGATGACTATACTGGTAAATTTCTATAAAGATGTAAAATGTATGTACACATTTTTATTTGTTAATTTTAAGAATATTTCCCTGCACTCTCTGTTGATGATAAATAGAATTAGTAATACAGTGCATAAAAGAGAAAATAAAAGTACAAACATTTACCTTAAAAAACAGCAATTGATGTTCATTTTTGAGATTCTAGAGGTTATACAAACGAAATGTAAAAACTGTAAGGTAAAAAGTATTATTTTTATACTTTATGTAAAAATTACTTTGTATGTGAACTACTCAGAGTCCAAGTGTAAATAACTATATTAAATAATGAATTTTTATTAGAAAATTAAAAAAAAATATTTACAAAATAAAACTTTCGCTGAAACTACTTACTTTAATGAAAGTTTGTTATCAAATTTTAAGGAAATAATTTCATTTACTAGTTTCATTTTTGAAAGGCATTTCATGAGTGTTGCATACTTTTCTTCCTATGAGCATATATCATTCTTCAAGGTTTAACGTCTTCCATAATGTAACTATTAATTACATATCTTATACATAATGTATGCCTATGTTACATACGTATACAATATTAATGACTATTCTTCAGCAACCACATAAAATGTATTTAGTCCAAAAGCAATGTTTACATTTCTTGTAATATCTTTTAATATGAACTTAAATAGTACAGTTTTGTAAAGGCTTACTAACCTGCCTAAGATCAGCAAAGCACATCTGGAGTGCACCTTCTTCAAACCCTCTGACAGGTTCTGAATTAGCAAACACTACTGAAGAGAAAAAAGAACTCAGTTTAGTTTATATCCATCAGTGAATAATTATTATCTGTATTTGTTTTGAAGGCCTTAACCTAAAATATTTGGATTGCCAAAACAATTCAGTTTTATTGAAGCATAAAATGCTGTTTCTTTTTTATCTTTGATCTGCTTAAATATAGTCCAGAAAGTCAACATCCAAATGCAGTGGAGATTGTGTGAAAAGTTTATCAAAATGTGTGGAATAAGATTAACTTCATCAACTTTTGAAGAAACTTACTACAATGAAAGAAGTATTTTCAGGCAATAATGCATAATTATGGCCATCAAAATTGAACGTGATTTACCATGAAATAGTTCCAAGGGCAGCAGAAAACTTGAAAATTGTTCTTAAAAGATAAATTAACCCTTAAACAAATATTACTGTGTGAGACTATTAAGTATTCTGATTATTTACAAAACACAACTGAAAAATAAATAAGAACCAAACTACAATAAGAATTTCATTAATTAATCAACAACAAAAATAAATCTCTTCACAAAAAACTAAACCTCATTAAAAAAAATACAATTCCTAATTGACCTGAAACTTTAAGAATATATTTTTGGATATCTTTGAAATTAGATTTTGATAAAAATGGTTTTATGTTTCAGATGTGGTTTAAATAAACAGTTTTAATTTGAAGGTAATAACATTAAAGTGTGATGGTCCATAAGGTATACATTTTCCAAACTTAAAATTTCTTGATTTGCATATATTGTGTTAACCTTATTTCCCTAGATGTTAAAAGCTTTAAAAAACAACAAAAGCACTTTCAATTTTGTTCATAAATCATCCATGAAAAGATCATAGCATAATGTGTATGCTAAATGACCAATTTCCATCTTCAGTCATTGTCTAATTCAGCAGAAATACCTCTGTTGCAATGTATGGAAAATTGTCAAGTAAAGAAACTTTTATTGTATTAAAGCCTATCTTTATACTGTGCTGTTTGTGTCCCAGGAACCACAGTACTTACATTATACATACATTACACCTCACCACTATAACAACTTAATAATACAAGCAAAACCAGGTTAATACATGTGATTCATCCTCACTGTGAAGCTGAATTCAGAGAAAGTACACCTTACTTAAAAAGATGGGACTAAGTATTTGTTCACAGAAGACCATCCTTTCCTTTTCACTACTGGCTTACATTATACACCATATCTTTTTGGTATGATAAAGCTGACTTAAAACTCTAAAATGTTCAAAGTTGCATAACCTACTTTAATCTTTTTTCACATCATCTACCTTTGTACTAAACTCACTGACTCTTTAATCTTTTGGGATCTTCTCGAAATTTTTCCCTCTGCCCAGGATGTTTTTTGGCCTTCAAATTAACAAGTTAGAACTGAGAGATGCCTTGGGTCTCTTTTACAATAAGATTATATATCCATATTGAGGCTTACAATATAAAACTGGATATAAGGTGCCTTGCTAATTTGAAGGCCAAGAAAACATATTGGAGAGAGAGAAAAATTTCTAGATGATCCCAATTTTCATGAAAATACAGGTGATTTTCAACAAAAGATATTAAGCAGAGCAACAGTGAAATTTATGTTTCCTGTACTGAAAACATATTTCATATAACTAGTCTCATTAAGTGCTGCCCTTTATGTGAAAAAAAGAAAAGAAAAACATGCCACAAGCCTTTTTCCTCCCTTCCTTTGGAAGTGACTCATTTTAATGTCTCTCATGCAAATTATCATGAATAATCCTCCACAGAGGAAAGTACTATACACTCATTGTACTTGCGACTTCCTCTATTCAGCTCTATCAAATTACTGTTTTGAGTTTTGGTAGAGAATTGAATCACTCATTTTGAGTGGAGAGGAAGTAAATTTTATGCACAGAAAAACTAACTTCTAAAATGGTACATCAGCTGTGCTTATATAATCAGACAGAATCACACACTGAATTGGTGCAAGGGAAGAAAAGCACTTTTTGAAAGAGTACAAAGGACACACCTTGAGTCTAAAGAATTAGATATGAAGACATGATGTGGGAGACTACACTACTTCTGAACCAGCCATACTCTTCACCAATCTAGGAAATGTGTTGTGTATTCCGGTGAACAAAAACTGAGAAGTAAATCCAATTGGTATTGGGGAAAAATGGAAGTGTCCCCAGACACAAAGTGGCTAGGGCATGATGGACTGTACTTGACAAGTCAATAACATCCAAAATCTATGCTGCTGGAAACTGACACAGATAGAGAGGGTGGGTGTAGAATGAGGATCATACCATCTTCACCTAAAATTAATGAGACCAGAAGGGATATCAAACCCATGACTCCTGAAGAGAGAGTAAGTTAAGAATAGAAAATGGTATATCAACTAAGAAAACCTGATGTCCTGAATTGACAAAATGTGTATGAGAGAGAAATTGACCAGAACCAACAAAAGTGTGGATTTTAAGGTTAAAGAATACTTGATTAGGCAACACTTGCCATGGAGTGTGATCCAAACACAGAATTACAATGAGAATGGAAATAAGGCCTCTGAAAATGTAGAAAAAGATGAAATATAACTTATCCAGGCTTGTTGTCACATGGAAGTCTAAAGAATAGTCACAGGTGGAAGACAACATTCTGAAGAGGAAGTAGAAAGCCTATGCAAATAATGAGAGAGAAACATATTACATGTAGTCCATATGCCTAAGAATTTCCTCCAACAGACGATGAAGATGAGATGTCAGAGAAAAGGTAAGATGCCTAATTTGATGAAAAGACACCTGGAGCAATATATGGGAGGATAAAGGAACATAGGAATAAACCAATCATATCAAAAGTTGAACCCATATGGTGGAAGGAGAAAAATCACAAATAGAAGATGGTTTCCAAGGGATAAATACATGGAAATGGAAAACATGAATGGAAGCTTTGCAATGTGACAATGAAGAGCACATACAGGACACAGAAGGCCAGGAAATGGAAGGAGGGGAAATTGGAGTAACCATGTCTAGCAGCTAGGATTTTATGGAGGAAAGAATAATCTGGATAAATAAAATATGTTAAATGATAAAGAGTGTAGGAAACATTAGTGGCAAATACATCAGACTGCCAACATCCATAAGCTAAAAGAAGAAAAAACACCCATCAAGGGGAGAAACAATTTCATGATAAAACAAAAAAGGAGACTGAGAAACTGATTGAAAGACTATAATAGATAGCCAGTAATGTGTGATCTCGACAGATATCACATTCATGATGTAAATAGTCCTAAATACCTCTCCCCTTTTAACTTGTATTTAAGAAATGTAACACAAGCTGGCCATCTTTCACTAGACAATTAATTTTTTTTTTTATCATTTTTTAATGATTATTTATTTTGCTATTGTTACTACAAGAAGTAGTAGTTTTTCGTTTTTCTCCATGGATAAAAAATATATGAAGAAAAAAGGAGAAAAGTACAAAAGAAAAAAAAACTTATATGAAAATACAAAAAATAATATATAAAGAAAAAAATTACAAAAAAATAGGGGGAAAAAAAACACAAAAAATTGTGCGTCCATACATGGACTGTGCCCTGAAATGGGCCTGAGTACCGTGTTATATTTTTGCTCAGGTCCTGAGCTTTAAAAAAATAAAATTTTTTTAAAATCATCCCTAAAGACAGACGCTATACACGTTTGGGAGGGAGGAAGAGTTCTAATGTACCTCACCCTCCTGGGTATTTAACATCCATTCCCAAATACCCACAAAGAGAAACACCTCCTGTCCTAAAAGACAAATATGTCAGACTGTTTAATGTTTGAAAAAATCGTTTTTAACCTTCATAAATACCAACTCCACTTTTCTTTTGTAAAACAATGCAAAACATTTAATTCTAATGATTCTCCATTTTAATGTTACTAATGCCTCTCTCAAGAATGACAAAAATAACAATTAATCTAATGAAAATATTTTGAATTTGAAATGAGATCTACAAAACAAGTTGAAAAAGCTTTACTTAATTTCCTGGATCAAAAATGTCGACAACCTGGTGGATTTCATTCATTTGAATTACTTTGTTGGGCATTTTTACAATGATGAATTTTGTTTTGAAATTTGCGCTAAGATACTCGAGGGCTATCTGCGCTAGCCGTTCCTAATTTAACAGTTTAAGACTAGAGGAAAGACAGCTAGTCATCACCTATATGCTTGGGGAGGAAGAGAAAAGGATTGTATCCAAAGACTTAAGATATTTTTTATTACCATGAGGACTTCCTTGTCATGATTTTCTGCCTCATTTTGGACTTTTGTTAAGAAAGCTCAAACCTTGTGAAGTTTATTCACCTTGCTTCAAAATCTTTAATAACCTTAGAACACATGGTAGTACCAACGCCCTCTCGAGATTACATTTCAATAATTGTGGTCAAAAAACGTTTTAACACCAGCAAAGAGGAACGTATAGTCATATATACGCTCAACTCCAACGGTATTATTTTCATTATTAAACCAGACAAAATAATTTGTACAGTTATTTCGGATAAAGAATACATTTAAAAAATAACACATGTAATTAGCAAAACTATTAACTTTCTTTGAAGTACTGAAATCTCCTCAAGAGAGAACAAAGTGATTACATTAGTGCTCAATTTCAGGACTGTTTGCTTTGTTTTCAATTTCGCGAAAAGCTACACGTAGGCTATCTGCGCTAGGCGTCCCTAGTTTTACAGTATATGACTAGAGGAAAAGCAACTAGTCATCTCCACCCACCTGCAGGTCTTGTACCAATGAATAATGGGATTGATCGCATAAAACAACGCCTCCGGGGGTGAAATGGCGAGCACGTTTGGTGTGACGGGGATTCAAATTTACGATCCTCAAACTGTGAGTCCAGTGCCTAACCACCTAGCCATGTCGGACCAAATTTGAAGAAAATTCAAACCTTCAACGGAAAGTACTTATAACGACATAAAAATCAGTTGTTTATTATGCTGGCGCACTTTACAAGTTACCTAAAATTCACAATTTTGTCACACTAAACATGCTCTCACCTTTTCAGTCGTCGGGGCGTTATTATGTTCGGTCAATCCCACTATTCGTTGGTAAAAAAGTAGCCCAAGAGCTAACTGTGGGTGGTAATGACTAGCTGCCTTCCCTTTAGTCTTACACAACTAAATTATGGACGCCTAGCGCAGATAGCTCTCGTGTAGCTTTGCGCGAAATTCAAAACAAACCAAACCAAACCAATTCACAATTCTGATTGCTTTATTATACCCTTTGTTTCCAACATAGGTTGTTTTAATTACAAGTTTTCCAAAGTTTTATGTGTTGCATTTAATTGGTTTTCTAGGTACACCGTGAAAAGACTTCTTTGGTTTTTCCGATAAAATTAGAAATTTAAGGTTTAATGAAGATGTTTATTTAGTTAGTCTAGATATTGAAGTTATCTTCACTAACCTTTCCTTCAATTAGGCTGTTTACCTGTGTGTTAATCTTGTTTTCAAAGACGAGGAATATGTTGATGTATTAAGTAGACAATATTTCAGACAACTTGTGGATGCCACGAAAAACTATTTTTAAGTTCAGTGGTGAATTTTATGAACGGATTGATGGAATCAGCATTGAGTTTAACATAGCGCCTGAAAGAACTAATGTTTTTATTAGAAAAGTCTTCTGAGGGATTGCGCTACTGAGTAAAAAGCTAATTATTTACAATCATTATGTTCATGAAACGCATGTTTTCAATAAACAAGATGTTTTGATGTCAGTTGTCATCAGAAGCTAGCCTACACGAAACTACACACCTACTTAACTGTTTTGTTCCTTTCCATTTCAAACAAAAACAATTATTTGGGGATTTTTACAATGAGAAATACTAAGACTATATTTTTTTAAACTAACCTTTTCCTGAACCACTTTGCTGATTTTACCATTGATAAAACAGTTTAACAGCTACATCTGCCCAAGCCACTGATCTGTGATGTCCCGAAGTTACATATAATAGTTTTTCTACTTTACTCAGGCTTATACTTAAGAAAAGAAATTATACAAAATAATCAACAGCGTCTATCCAGAAGCTCATCTTCAATTTGTGTTTAGATCTTTATAGAGAATTCAGATTTTTTTCAGGTTTAAAGATTGCATCCAGTTTGTATGTAATTTTTGAATTCTGTTTCCTAACCAGTGGTAGTGTTTACTTCGGAATGACTGTTAGAAGAACGGGAGATTATATAAAGGGGCATTCTAACCCTAATTTCAAGTGCAATTCAAGCATTGTACAGCATGCATTAGTGAATGTAATGTGCTTTCAACCCCAATTATATTCAAAGTGATTGGTAAACCGAAAATGAAGCTATACTACAGGTGAAGGAGACTCTCATAATCCTTCAAATGAAGTCTGAATTAAACAATCAGCAAACAGTTACTGATCTTTCAGTTGCATCGTAGCCTGTTTGTCTCGATTCCAGACTGAAAATATTCTTGATTATGTTACGTATTATTATTCTTTCCACAAATCTATGTATACGTGGATTTTTACTGTACAAGATACTGTACTTTTATTCAGCTTTCTTTGTTTCCTAATGCTAATAAGAACAAGGGATATCTCCATGTTGGAAGCTCTAAAGCATCAATCTGAACACATCTTTATTATCTAAATGAATGAATATTTTACGTATGCAAAAGCTGTTCCATACTCCTCCCAAAGATCGATACATATTTAGTGACATCACACTATACCTACAAAAAACTAAAAAATGTCAAAATGTAGGTTTGATTTATGTTATTCTACTTTATGTCGGTCATGGTTTGCCACATGACTTTATAGTTTCAATATTTAAAGTCAAATAATATACGGTACTCAACACTTTGTAGAATAGTAATATTAACATTAGTTTCTATGACGAGAAACAGGTCTCGTCCTACTTGAAATATTGTTCGACCTCTCCTCCTCAAGCTAAAGCCTTCCATTAACCTAATTTTAGATTGATTTTATATTTGACCCAATTATCATGAACCACGATAGATGTTCATAATAGAGATCACAAGGAATTGCACGAAAGTAATAAACCACTGGGGCAAAAAGCACCTTATTCAGAAGAAATTAGTTCAAACAACACTTTAAAACCTATAATATTGATTTTCAGGGATTTAAACGTATAAAAATGCTTGCCAAAAGCATGCATGTTAGATTTACACAGAAAAGAAGATTCGCTTATACCGTTTCTTTGTAATTCATTTTCTTTTTATTATCATTCTCTTGCCAGCCAACAACAAAAACAGCTTGGTATATTACACCTAAAATTTTTGTAGAATACTAAATGAGGCACTGAGAAGGTCGTAAGGGTATTGAAAAGTCGATTAATTTCTTCTAAATTCTTCACGAGCAGAGTTTTCGACGTTGCTTGAATGAAAATATATTTAAATACTCTGAGCTCTTTTGATTAAATCAACCACATTAATCATGATCTTTGGAAAAAAATCAAAATGATTCTTTTACCTAACTAAATAATTTGATTGGAATAAATAAAAATATAAAGAAAGGGAAAGAGCACAAATGAAGACTCTATGAAGTTTTTAAGTAGTTTTACCATATATTTGTTCATGAATAGAATGATTAGAAGTCTCCACACAGAAAAGGAAAAATATATAATAGTTATCTTGGTCATACAGTACATACAAAAAATCTAGTCTTTTAAATTTGAGACTCATTGGTCATCGTGTCTGCCAAAAATTGCTTTATTGGTCACTTACTTTGACCTCAATTTGCGACCTCAAAACATTCTCTGAAACCAAGGCCACATAATTAATGTTGCTTCTTGTACAAAGTTGTATGTGTATCCTGAGTTTGGAGTTTATAATTTTATAGATGTGTCGGTGCATAAGGAACAGATCCAGAGAGAGAGAGCGACAGTCGCACTTGTATATATAATGAGCTAAACACCCATTATAATTTAGTGGAGACAGTGTTATCAATACCCCTTGAAGTTACCTTCCTTACAAATATTTAATATTCCTTTAAAGGAGAATTTCGACAAATTTAGTAATTGCCTTATAAATTGTACTTTGGTTAGGTATAATTCCTGTGTGATTGCCATATTTTTAAACACTTTAGTTTTTGAGTAAAAAATGAAACAAAATATGTGGGTCCTCGAACTCAGGTTCCTCTCGGTCGTTCGGCTGTTTCCGTGACGTTTTACAACTATGACGTAATAGTTGCCAAACACGCTTCGTTGCGCGCCTACCATTGTATTCCTTTCAGTGTTGGTGTTTTATGTAAATCTATCGGTGTTTTTTTTCGGATTACATACTTTGTGAAACTATTTTTGTCTTGAGATTGCTACTTTATGTTTGTTTTATAATAACATGGTTTACTGCATTGCTTATGGTTGTAGAAAGGGTTCGGCATCGAGCAAAATCTTCTTTTCGTTTCCTTGCAAAGAGAAGGAACCGGCAAGATGGAAACAGTGGGTGTGAATAGTCAATAAAAAGAACTGGACACCTTCACACCATGCAAAGCTTTGTCAAGATCACTTTGAACGCTCATATTTTGTGTTAATCCTACTGTTTTAGATTCCATTGGTTTCAAGCCAGGCAGTTTGAGACTGAAAAAACCATCGGCAGAGACAGAAGCGTTCCCACCATCTTTCATCGTGTAGAGCTGAAGACTGATCTCAACCTGCAGAGTACAGGTTTCACCCCTCTCAAGCCATCCCTTGCCATGACGAAAAGAACAAACTTAAAGGTATATGTGCAGTATAAAGCAATAAACAATAACTAGTATACTATAATAATCTAAAAAGTACAAGTTTTTGAAGAATGTAACTAGACATACACATTTCACATTCATGAGCATGTTTTTCAGTTGTGGCACCTGAAAGTCAGTGAAACCTTGATTTCCTAGTCTAGACAGTAAACAAATCTATCCCAAATAGAGTATATTCCAAGTTTAAAAGCTGGTACATCATTCTCTAGACGTTTTTGTATCATTTTTAAATATGGAAAAGTTTGAAGAATTCCATTTTTCAAATTTAACATTAAGATAAATTAACTATTCAGACTGTTGCATCTAGTTTGATTTTATTGACAGAATTATGACGTATAATTGAAATTCATTTTGTTACGAGTCATAAATACCCGGTACAATGATTGTAGAAGGGCCGAGTATTAGTTACCATAGTCGGCAAAGCATAAACAATTAAAGCCCAGTCTGTGATACCAATAATTTATAAACACTAAACAGGTTTCGAGATGCTTAAAATTGCACGTGAAATAATACAGACCATATTTGTTGTCATGACTTAGGCTTACCATTCTTCCACTGGAGGTATGACCGACTCGCAACCGGCCTTGGCGCTATCAGTATCACTCATAATTCTGCTACTCTCCTCGTGGAACTGTCCTCATCACTAAAACTTTTCAGATCTGTGTCAAAAGTAACTGTTCTAGGTTCGTTCAGAGTAGGTTCGAATTGATAGGGCGCTACTCGACACTGTTCAGAACACAAAATCAAAGCAGACTCCGCCTCTGTTTCTTCATATGCACTGGCCATGTTTATTAACATTCAATGCGATGGCGTTGGCGGTTTGTTTGGCAACTATTACGTCATAGTACTTTTCCTTGCGGCAAACGTAAAAACTAAAAAGTTCGGATTGCCGCTCGGAAAGGGCTCTTTCATTTATTAGCACATATTTTTTATAAAGTATGTGAACCTGCAAAATTAATCAGTATCACTAGTTCTTTTGACTGCAAAGTTTTCTTTTACCTGTAAAATTCACCTTTAAAAAGCTAAAATACAGGAATTACCAGCCAATAATGGATGAGCATAACATCACTGTAACATGAAGATGCTCAATGTTTTATTCAACACAATCGGTATCTTTATGGAACCAACCCCTATATTATGTTTAAAGTGAAGAAGTAAAACAATTAACACGTAAAATATTCATTTGTAATATACATATTCATAGAATAATTACTGTAAGAGACACGAAGGCCTATTTAAAGCGATTTGAATACTTGTATTTTTATTTGAAAAATGCTGCTTCTCTACTAGTGATTTTTTTACGCTTCGTGACAGTGGTGCTTTTGCCTTAGTTTAGGAATACATTTGCTCATTGTTATGCCTTATATATACAGAGTTTAGTTACAAAGAAACCATAAATACACTCACAATATTTTCAAACAAATTTCCATATGCAGTTTAACATTGTACATGTTGAACTGATACGATCAAATAGCCCATAGTTATGGTAAATTATCATAAAATGTATTAGCTTGCTACTAGTTATGTTTATTATCATCACAATGTAACGTATAAAGTTAATTACTATATCAATTAATCATTTGCCCATAGTTGAGCATAAAATAAACAAAAACGAAAAAGAAAATATTGTGAATTTAAAAACCTGCTAATAGGGTTAATAAAGAAAGTAAAGAAACTAGACTGGAGACAATGTATACATTATTTATTCAAAATTGTTTGTTTGTTTTTTAATTTCGCGCAAAGCTATACGAAAGCTATCTGCGTTCGCCATTTCTAATTAAGCAATGTAAGACTAGAGGGAAGACAGCTAGTCATCACTACCCACCGCCAACTCTTGAGCTACTCTTTCACTGACGAATAGTGGGATTGAGTGGACATTATAACGCCCTCACGACTGAAAGAGTGAGCATGTTTGGAGTGACGGGAATTCAATACCTTGCCCTTCAGATTACGAACCGAGTACCTTAACCGTCTGGCCATGCCAGGCCTTATTTAGAATAGAAATTCCTATTTTGACTCTTAACAGATGTAACTGAAAGTAACGGCGTGGACCCAAAGGGGGGGGTTTGGTTTGATAAAATAATGTCAACGTCTACACTATCTCCAACCTTGTTTCCTTACTTTCTTTAGAATCCCTATTCGCAGGATTTTAATTCACAATATTTTATTTATCTTGTTTCTTCCATTCTCTCTTGCATTGCATTTATAAAAAAAATACCTGAAAACCTGACTGAAGGTATACTTCTTGATTGTGCGAAATTAATTTCATTTTTTTAATTATGTAAGAGACGTGGAATATCTGATAGATCGCTTTTTATGAATTTATCGAGCAAGTTAAACAACAATATACATGCATTTGTTTTGATACATTAGGCTTTGATTCGTGCACAATAGTTTTAATCATAAATTGTATATTTTATCCTTAGTATATGATTACCTTACTGAATCGTTACTGTGTACCACTCCTTTATTCAATCCACAAATTTACTTAATTTCATTAGTAGATAATGAATTGAAGAATAAGGAAAGTTTTTGTAATACTGGAAATAACGAATAAGTATTGTAGGTAAATTTTACAAAAATAATTTAAACTGGAAACACAATGAAAATTTTGTACTTCCGACAGGGAACTCGTCTTATTCATGTACCATGGTGAAAGTAGTAAAATTTCACAGATGGCACTAAATAGTAGTAAAGTGTCAAAATGGTGCGTTAATGAAGTGTAGTGTATAGTATATTAGTATTATTCGCATTTGATGCAAATTTGGATGGCTAAGGACGTGAGGTAACGGTAAGTCTTTTTCTTTTTTTTTGTTATTGTTGTGTTTATGTTTTTTGTATTTCGGGTCATATTTATTCTTGTTAGGAGTGGATGTTATACGTATTTGTTGTATTTATTTTTATGAATTTATTGACTTAGAAACAAAATAGAAGTGAACTTAGACTGCTTATATAATGGATTGTACAAATACAATATCAGTATCATGAATACCTTTTTCTCTTGAAGAAGAAAGCTAGAGTTTTGGGACAAGTTTGAAAACAGTATCATTAATACAAGGCTGAAGCAAAATAAATTGTTTATTTGGAGCATGAAGTGAATAAGGGAAATGGTTGATGTTACTATTTAGTAATTTCATACGTTCTTTTGTGGCCCCTAACTTTATATAGTGTGTTAAAAACTCAAGTACTAGGTAATAAGTTTTTAATTTTTCAGTCAGTAAGCCTGATTCCATAACTTATTTAGTTTTACAATTTAAATGATTAATTGAAAAGGTAGCTACTGTATTATTAGTATTACTAAGACACTTTTTTATCATGGCTTATGTAAGAAGAAAAGAAAATTGGCATTTAGTTTTCACAGTTTGTCTAAATATAATGTTTATTAATTGTGAGATGAAACAGAACAGTTTTCATATGTAAGTTGTTTTTTAAAAATTTAGCCATAAACTGAATAACATCTCAAGGTTTAGTCAGCTTAGAATATTTAGGTTAATTCTAAATACATACATTAAAAATTTGATAATAAAATAATCACATTTTGTATATTAATACTAATAGCATTGCCAGTACTATTAATGTATTAACAAGCCAGTAATAATGTATACCTTAATTCGGGAACACATAAACTAGCTGTTGGCTGTAAAGAATGTCATAAAAGTAAATTTTTTTGAAAAATGTAACATGGTGTAATATGTTTTATTTTATTCTTATTCTGTTAACTATGTGTCTTGACCAATGGAAAACATAAGCTTCTGTTATTTGACTTTGAAAACTTTATGATGACACGTGTTGCTGTTTAAACTGTAATAACTTCGTAGCAGTGATTTTGTTGTTGTGTAGCCAAAACCTATGATTTATGTACATACCAAATAAGAATATGAAAATAAAATATGTGAACTGTTCTTAAAAATATAACAATTTTAAATGAAATAGAAAGTAACCAAGATTTCTAAATCTTAATATTGTATGTTTAATACTGATACTTGTGCTGTAATAAATCTGACTTTTAACAAAGACACAGATCAGGCTACAGGAATTATCAATCTTAAAATTTTCTGCAAAAGGCAAAAAGTAAACCTGCTTAGCTTCTAGAAAGTTAACAACAGCAAAAAACACTTAATAAGGAAAGTTACAATACTCTTGTTATGAATGTAATAAGGTGATTGGTACTTGTTTTAATAATACACTAATTTGAGTTTTATCTCAAAACTGCATAGTTATGCAAGCCGACAAGTTTAAGCTATTTCTTGATGTAAATGACGTTGATAAACTTGAAAATGTCTAAGGAAGCCACTAAGGGGACACTGAGCCTCTGATTGGCTATAAACATGTCATAGTCAGCAGTAACTGTATATAAGTGTTTCCAAAACTGGAAAGAGGTGCTGGGGCAACTGTGTTTGATCCAGTACGTGAGTGATAGTGACAAGAGGTTATTATCTCGTATTCTAGCATTTCAATATCAGTTATTTGAGTTTTTAATTCATACCAAACTATAGACTATATTTTGACATCACAAATATCTAATTTGAACCAGTTCTGCATTCAACATACCACTTGATACACAAAAATCAATGTTTAAGTGTGTAATGTTTATTTTTAAATTAATAAATTAACTAATGTATAATATTAAGATTCAAATTATAATATTCAATTTAGTGCTAAATGTATTAACATAAATTCATAAAATAGTCATCCAGTTAAATTTTGAATGCAAGTCAACAAATGAGATAACATGGCTTTTGACTATACGACTATAGGAAGATTCATGTCAGTACGATTAAAGCAGTGCTAAAACAGCATTTACAGATGTTGAGGAAAAAGTTCTAATTAAATAGAACCTTTTTGTAAAGGCCTGTTGTAATGTGCAAGATGTATTTGAAATTTTCACTTTAAGACTTGGCATTGGCTATAAATTTTCCTCATCATTGATTGTAAGGGAGGTTAATATCTCAGTATTTTTAATTTTTCAAATAAGCAGATGCAGATCATTGTAAGGGTAAAATATTAAAATGTTTTAAAGATTAAAAATAATTTCAAAAATATTCCAGGAGAAAGAAAAAAGAAGCAGAAATTGAAGAGCGACGTCAACAGGAAGAGGATGCTCGACTAATTAAGTTAAGAGAACAGGTATGCAGATACTATTTCTTGATCTTGCTAGTTCGTATTAAAAATATTTACTGACAATATTGTTTGATTCAATTTGAGAAAAATGCTTCATATCTTAAGTAACATTGGAAATAATTGATAGTGTGAAACGAAGGTAAAATAAGAGTAAAGGAGGCTACTTTATTTAAAAAGTCAAACTGGTCTTGGTTATGAAGACGCGCATCACAAGAAAGGTAAACAACATACAATTAATCTGACAATTACACTAATTATTCTTGCAGTTTTATATGTGTTTTACATAGATAATGAATACTTTCACACATTTTTCCTATCAATTCCTTGCAGTATTTTAACAGCCAATATGGGAGAAACCCACTACTAGTCAGTAGTTTTCAAATAAGCTGGTAAATTGAAAGCTAGTTAGTTGCATCAATCCTAACTAATTGTAATGGATAATTAGACTCATTAACTCATTTCAGTCATTTTACTGTTTAATTATAAATAATGTATGTTTTTTAAATCATTTATATTAATTCTTCCTGCATAAAATATCTCTAAACACAATATTTTTTTATTTTTTTCTTTGAGCTTGATACTTATTGCTTTTGTTAAAAAAATTCATAATAGTGTCTCATATGATTGTGTGTTTATGAATGTTTCATTCAAAACACCTATAAAACTTAGTGTCTTCTTGCTTCTGTGGAAAAATAAGAAAACTGTTAACATGTATGTACAGTCCTGGTGATCATCCTACTGTTGTGTTGGTGTCAGAATAGAGTGAGGCAATAACGATTGACTGGCTTTGTGTAGGCTCATGAGTGCCAGTTGAGCTTGACTCAATCCAAAGTGTGTTAGGGACAAAAGTATGCATGAAAAGTTGAGAAATTATTTTAGTTTATATATTAGGATAAACTGTTCTGCAGAATGGATAGATAAAAGCTTCCTTTTATTATCAAATGGGCATTGAAAATTAGGACATTCTTAGTGTTAGACTAGATTATGAAAAGTGTAAATTAACAAACTTTTCTTACAGAAATGTACAAAAAGCATATTTTTATAAATGTATTGGTTTTATTTAAAAACAACAACTTAGTCCAGCTTTTGATTGGCCTTCAGCTGAGTATACATGTAGGATGGGCTCAGAATGCTATGTTTTGATATCTGTTCATAAAAACTTAAAACATGAAAAATAAAGAGAGGGTAATATAAAAAAACAAAAACTATTGATTTGTCAAAAAATTTGATTTTCTAAACTTGTATCAACCTGTTGTTGATCATTGTCTAGTTGCTGTTTCTTTGAACAGTAGAACTAAATTAAACTAAACAACCTTAGAATAATTCATGAAAGTCTTGATTGCAAACTTTCCTTTGAATATGTTTTTGTTTAAGGTGAACTTTCAATTAATATAAAACACCGAAAGTATTTAATAATATTTATGTAACACAATATAAAAGTAGTATTTATTTAAACTTTATCTTGCAATAGCAAGGCTGCACAATGTATTTGAAGTATGTTCAGTGCTTTTTATTTTAAAATTCTGCAGGATGTAATTAGTAGGAAAATTCTACTTGTGTAACCACTGGAAATGTGCTTCAGCTAATTGTAAATTGTGGTTTAGTACTAATATTTTTTCAATTAAATTGTAAAAGTAACTATCATATGAAAAATATTTGACATTGTCCATAAAAGGTCATCCAGATATTTAAAAAAAGTTTCTAAAAATTTCTTTTATGATATTTACACCTTTCTCCAATAAACAAATTAAAATAGAAATGTTTAAAGTAATATGTATGGTATTATTTGTAATTGCCCCTCGGAGTGGATTCCTGTACGTGGTGAGGGGACCTCCCAGGGAAGGTTCT
The DNA here is from genome assembly GCA_011833715.1 of Carcinoscorpius rotundicauda. Classification (NCBI taxonomy): domain Eukaryota; kingdom Metazoa; phylum Arthropoda; class Merostomata; order Xiphosura; family Limulidae; genus Carcinoscorpius; species Carcinoscorpius rotundicauda. The sequence continues at coordinate 111,381,924 of CM022393.1, forward strand.
GTTCTGTCTGGTTACCTTCTCTGGGATCTAAACATCCACCCACGTGTTTGCCGTGCGTGGCGACCCGTGAAGGGGAGGAGAGGATCCTGGTGGTTGAGGGGTCCAACCCTAACACACCACTTTGGCCTCGAATTCCTGTAGACGGGCGGCCCTTGGGTGGCTCCCCTTGGGTCAATCGGCTGGTCCACCTGGGCTAGAGCCAACCAAGTACCAGTGTTGGAAGTTCTGAACGGGTGTTGTGGACATTGTGCCTGATGCTGGTGTTTGGGTATAGTGCTCACGAAACCCTGGCGTTGCTGCATTGTCCTTGCATGACTTTGTAGTGCGTCCCCTTGTAGGGTTCCATGGTGGGTGGGGTCAGTGAGTACCGAAACTTTTCTCTTTCCTATGGATCCTTCAAAAAATTTAAGTAAAATTGTAAAAAAACAGTCAATGGGTAAGCGACCACGTCTTGAATACACAGAACAGCAATCTCCAACATCAGTAACACACATACCTCATTTTCTGATATTGCATTCTCTTTCAGAAAAACCTTTAGGGCAAATGTCCCCTTTTTTTATTCAAAAGGGGCTAGAGGGACTTGCTGGCTCTCCAAAGTCAGTAAAGAAGCTTCGATCTGGTGACATACTGGTTGAAACATCCACATCCCAACACAGTGAACTCCTCTTGAAATCAAAGGTAATTGGCAATAAACCTATTGAGGTTACACCCCATGCTACTTTGAATACTTCACGAGGAGTTATTGTTGAAAGGGATTTGAAGAATGTTCCTGAATCGGAGATTCTAGCCGGTCTTTCCACTCAAGGAGTTTCTGCAGTGAGGCGCATCTCCACTCGCAAAGATGGAGTTACACTGCCAACAAATACCCTTGTTTTAACGTTCACTTCACCACGAGCACCCGCCACCATCAAAGCAGGTTATCTCATTTGCAGGGTTCGGCCATACATTCCAAACCCTCTTCGATGTTTTCAATGTCAGAGATTCGGCCACTCAAAGACATCTTGTCGTGGTTCCCTGACTTGTGCTCGTTGTGGAGGCAAGGACCACGATGCCTATGATTGTGACGTAAACCCACATTGCGTCAACTGCAATGGTTCTCACCCCTCATACTTTCATTCTTGTCCAAAATGGTTGGAGGAAAAAGAGGTGCAGCGTTTGAAAACAACACATAACATTAGTTATCCTGAGGCTCGGAAATTGATGTCCACAATCCCATCTCGGACATATGCTGCTGCACTCCATTCCACAACTACAGTGGAAGTGCAGACAGATCTCTCTGTGCCTCCAAAAGAATCGTTTTCAAAACAAATGAAAAGCCTTTTGACCTCCGTGGTTAAAACAGTAGATGAATCGACTTCCACACCCATCTCTGTTCCTCCCACAACTTCCAACAAACCTCAAGATTCATGTCCTTCAGTTTCAAATACAGGCATTTCTTCTGATACATCATTTTCTCCCACCACAATAAACAAAACAATTATTCGTCCGCGTCCTCAGTCACTTGATTCCTCTTCCAATAACAAAAACCTGCCCACTCGACCCAGAGCAGGATCCATGGAGGTTGATAGACCTCCTCTGAAGAAAGACAGTAAAGACAAAAGACGGGGTCGTAAACCGAAGGGTTCTCCAACCACTTCACCTGCTCGTCCTTAAAAATGGCCACCTTGATACAATGGAACTGTCGAGGTTTACGTTCTAATCTGGATGATATCAAAACGCTGATTGCTTCCTACCATCCTGTTTGTCTTTCTCTACAAGAAACATTTCTCAAATCTGCTGATACAGTCTCCATTCGGCAGTTTTCTCTGTACAGAAATGACAAGTTGTGTGATGGTCGAGTACATGGAGGGGTGGCACTTTTGGTTGATCAACATGTGCCCACCCTGTCTTTGTCACTCAATACACCCTTGGAGGCCGTAGCCATCCGTATTTCCTTGGGTCGTACCATCACTGTTTGTTCTCTGTACCTGTCCCCTGGAGAAACATATGATCAATCAGACCTGGATGCTCTCGTTGAACAGTTACCATCTCCATTTCTAATCCTGGGGGATTTTAATGGACACCATCCCCTCTGGGGAAGTGCTGTTATTGATGGGAGGGGTCGATCTGTAGAGCAGATGCTCTCTGATCACGATCTTTCTCTTTTCAATACTGGTTCTTCCACTTACTTTCATGCACCAAGTCAGTCATTCACTGCCATTGATCTCTCAGTTTGCTCCCCTTCATTATTCTCCCATTTTTCATGGAGGGTTGACAGAAATCCACTAGGCAGTGATCATTTTCCGATCATTTTGAGAGAGACTGGCCGTGGTCGATGCCACCCTACCCGCGTGCCCCGGTGGAAGCTGGATCAGGCAGACTGGTCCACTTTCACTGCTCTCGCAGAACTTGATCCTGTCATCGTAAATCAGCCATCAATAGACAACTGTGTTGCAGCGGTAACTGATTGTATTATACATGCAGCTGCTCAGTGTATTCCTAAAACCTCGACACGTTTCCCACGATATCCTCGTCAGAGAAGAAGGAATCTTGGATAAAGTTCACAACCAGCATATCTTCTACCACCAGTTCCAAGATCATATGGGACAAGATTCGAAAGGTTAATGGGCACTACACTTCTGTTCCCCTCTCAATCTTACTCTCTGATGGTCAGGAGGTGACTGATGTCCGAAACATCGCTAACACTCTAGGTGAAAGCTTTTGCCGGGTATCTAGCATTTCTGCTTGTTCCTCCACCTTCCTGGCCATCAAGACTCGGGCAGAGCGATCACCTCTTTCTTTTCAAACTGACTGTTTCTTTGACTATAATAGTCCCTTTACCCTGGTGGAACTAAAAATGGCCCTTCATCGGTCTGCCAGTACATCTGTTGGACCTGATGACATTCATTATGACATGTTACACCATCTTTCTCCTGATTCTCTTGATGTCCTTCTGACTATCTTCAACCGGATTTGGCAGGAGAATGTTTCTCCTGATGCCTGGCGCCAGGCTATTATTTTACCTTTCTCTAAGCCAGGGAAAGATCCGAAGATTCCTTCAAACTATCGTCCAATTGCTTTGACGAGCTGTCTCTGTAAGACTTTAGAAAGGATGGTTAATGCTCGTCTTGTTTGGTTCCTTGAATCAAACAACCTCCTCTCACCCACCCAGTGTGGGTTCCGTCGACAGCACTCCACCATAGACCACCTAATTCGTCTTGAAACATCTATCAGAGAGGCCTTTCTCAACCGCCAACACCTTGTATCGATATTCTTTGACATAGAGAAGGCTTACGACACAACATGGAGGTATGGCGTTTTGCGAGACCTCCATACATATGGGTTACGTGGCCATCTACCCATGTTTATTAAAAATTTTTTAATGGACAGGAGATTCCAAGTTCGTGTAGGTTCGGCACTTTCACGTTCTTTTGTACAGGAACTTGGAGTCCCTCAAGGCTGTATATTGAGTGTCACACTTTTCAGTATAAAGATAAATGCCATCACTGAACAACTCCCTCTCACCGTTACGAATGGGCTATATGTTGACGACTTTCACATCTCATGTCAGTCATCAAACATGAGATATATTGAGCGGCAACTACAAACTGCCCTCAATCGTGTACAGAAGTGGACTCTTGCAAATGGCTTTAATTTCTCTCTTTCCAAAACTGTATGCATGCACTTTTGCCGCCGAGGAGGTATTCACCCTGATCCTGAACTTCATATCGGTGAAGTTTTGCTGCCAGTGGTCCCAGAGACAAAGTTCTTGGGGCTTATCTTTGATCGTAAATTGACCTTTATACCACACTTAAAGCAGCTTCAGGTCAAATGCACAAGAACACTGAACATCCTTCGTGTCCTCTCTTCTACCAGTTGGGGGGCAGATCGCCGTTCAATGTTGAAGATATATCGTGCTCTTATTAGATCGAAACTTGACTATGGATCAATGGTCTATGGCTCTGCCAGACCCTCGGCCTTAAAGATACTGGACCCCATTCATCACCAAGGTCTTCGACTCTGCACCGGAGCTTTCCGTACCTCTCCAGTTCAAAGCATATACATTGAATCTCATGAACCTCCTCTACACCTTCGCCGTTTGCAACTGTCTTTACAATATACTTCGAAACTACGCTCCTTACCAAAGCATCCCACCTGAAAATGTTTTCCTTCCTCAGTGGGCAGTACTTTTTCATAACAGACGATCTGTCATTGCTCCGTTTGGCCTTCGCATCCGGGCGCAATTGGATGAATTGGTTCTGTCCTTGGATAATATTGCAGATTCCACATGTCGACGCATCCCACCATGGCTTATTACAGCCCCCAAGTGTGACCTTTCTTTCAATCACCTAAAAAAGGCGGATACTCCAGACTGGAAGTACCGTCTTTTATTCAATGAATATCTTTCAAACAATCATTCAGTTCCCATTTATACAGATGGTTCCAAATCAGGAAATTCAGTGGGCTCTGCTATGGTTTGCTGTGGGTCAGTAGTTGCACACAGAATCCCCTCTACAGCTTCTGTGTTCACCGCTGAACTGTATGCAATATCTCTTGCCCTTGATCATATTGCAGCTGAGCAGTACTCCAACTGCACTATTTATACTGACTCGCTTAGTTCTATTCTTGCCTTGGAATCACTTCACATTAGCTCACATCCTATTCTAGCAGATATTCGAAACCGACTGGCCCATTTCTCATTAGCAGCTACTTCAATTCAGTTTTTCTGGATACCAGGCCATGTTGGTATTCATGGGAACGAGCTTGCAGACATGGCAGCTAAATATGTATGCCTCAGCTCCATCACCCCTATGCCTATTCCGTACATGGACTATGGTGTTGTCTTCAAAGCTCGGCTCCGTGCCAGTTGGCAGTCCACTTGGAGTGAACAACGCGACAATAAACTTTTTCAAATTAAACCCAAAATTGGAGTTTGGCCATCTAGCTTCCGTAAAGTTCGGAGGGAAGAAGTTGTTCTCACTAGGCTACGCATTGGTTACAGTTTTTTAACTCATCATTTTCTTTTATCTGGAACTGGTGCACCAATGTGTAGTTTGTGTAACACTCAAATCACTATCAGCCATGTTTTACTTTCTTGCCATCGTTACAATCCTCAACGACGGCAATACTTTAAACATATTTTTTCCCAGCGTCAATCTGTAACATTGGACAGAGTTATTGGTGATGATGACTATGTCTACCTTAATAACGTTTTTAATTTTTTAATGGCCATTAATCTTTTTAATCTTATTTAAGTGTGGTATATTTATTCATTACACCTTTTTAATTGTGGCTCCTTTTTAAAGTTTTATTCTCTCTCATTCAATGCGACATTAAACATTAGCCAGAACATTAAATAACTCGACACCAGGACTGGAAAGGCCAACTTCAGGTGACTAACGCTTCTGTTTGAACTGTCTGTTTGAACTACTCGTTAGTCTTCCTGGCGAGTTACTGTTATACTTTCGCTGCATATCATTTCGTGCTTTTACAACCTTTTTGTACTGGCCATATTGATTCATAACCCGGAACCAGGACGGAAAGACCAACTTCAGGTGGCTGACAGTGGTTTATATACTACCTGTTAGTCTTCCTGGCGGGTTATGATCATTCCCATTCTGCTACAGGTTGGCCTGTACAACTTTGTTGACTGGATGTCGTCATTGGTTTTTGCACCATTTCCTGTTTTAATTGCCATTTTGTTTTTATCTTCAATTACCTTTACACATTTTACTCCATTTACTTGACTTTTATTTTTTTTACTGGACATTTGGCTACTTTTTATTATGATTTTGCTGAGTGTCTTTTTAAACTTTTATTCTATTACATTTTGATAATAGCTACTATGACACATAACCCAGAACCAGGACTGGAAAGGCCAACTTCAGGTGACTGACGGTGGTTCTTGAACTTGTTCGTTAGTCTTCCTGGCGGGTTATGATCATTATTATTATGCTAGAGTAAATAGTTTATAACTTTGAAGACTGGGTGTCACCATTGGTTTTTACACCATTTTCTGTTTTAATTGCTGTTTTGTTTTTACCTTCATTTTCCTTTACCAATTTTACTCCATTTACGTGACTTTTCTCTTTTTACTGAACATTTGGTTACTCATTGTTGCGTTTTTGCTGTGTGTTTTTTAATACTTCTATTCTTTTACATTTTGATACTAGTTGCTATGACACATAACCCAGAACCAGGACTGGAAAGACCAACTTCAGGTGACTGACGGTAGGTCTTGTACCTGCCTGTTAGTCTTCCTGGCGGGTTATGATTATACCTTTATGATAGAATACCTACCTTACAACTTTTTACACTTTGCCTTCTAAATCTTAACCTTGTAGACTAGGTGTCAACACTGGTTTTATATTTTTTTTTGTTTTACCTTCATTTCCATTTATGTCTTTTACTACATTTTTACCGGTTGTTTGGCGCAGATAGCCTCGTTGCTTTGTGCCATAAAACACTAAATCAATCAATCAATCAAATTATTTGTAATTGTAAGGAGTGTGTAGAAATAACTTCCTAAAATTAGATTAAAACAATCATGATTTCCCCAACATTTGTGCTCTTTTGTTACAACTACAAGCTTGCTGTTAGTAAAACATTAAATCATGGCTGCACTGACATGAGCTTGCAGTTAGTAAACCATTAAAATCACAGTAGAACCATCCAATATGGATATTTAATTGTGTGGATGTACAAGAGTATGTAAATGAGATTACAATTTAATAGATTTTTACTACTTTACGAAATATTTCCATTGTTATTTAATCTCCAGAAATGTTAGATCTATGTGCAGCCATCGACCCAGAGATGTTTATGTTGAGAAACTGATATGAAAATTATAAAATTATAATAACCCCTGAGGCCCCAGATGCAAAAATAAGCTGCTGGAGCACTTTACTTAACCTTACCAACTATACAGGAATTAGTTTGAACTAATATTTGTACATTCCCACACAGAAATGATTGTTTGGAAGAAGAAAATATGTTTCTGTGGTCTTAATTTTAGTTGGAACAAAATGTAAAGACCAATGAAAATATCTTTATCAAAAATATCTATTCAAAATTCAGGAAATCATTAGAGAAACCATAATACAGTTTTGCAGATTACGGTGTAAGTTTATTCTCTACACTGTTAATTTGTTTGCTAATGAAATTGAGGGATAGAAAATAGCTTTTTGTAAGTAATGAGGATTAGAACTGAGTTAAACTACCCAAAGATTAATATATTTCAGCTGTTCTCAACAGTGTTCACTACTGTATCTGGCATCTATGACAAGAAACTAGATTTCGTGACAACGAAGGGTTATGCAACTCCGTATTTTCTAAATATTTTAGTGCACTACAGTGTACAACGGCGTTGCCTAAATTATAACAACCAATGCTAAATCTGGGTTTCGTACAGACCTGACTTGTGCTTATCGTTGTTCAGTTTTCAGCCGAACCAGCACTCAGCAAACACATTTGGGATAACAAAACCAGCTGTTACAATATATTTATAGAAAATTAATTGACGGGCTGTTCACTAAAAGTTTATGCTGTCTTTTCTACCTGATGATATCATTAATAGGTAGACACGCAATGATTTTATAACAAGGAAATGTTTTATTCTTGGTGAAACACACCTCGTTTCAATAGAACATTGATCTTCAAGTATGATTAATACTAAGTTATTCACAGTTTTTGTAACATTATGAAAACAAAAAAGTTAAGTACAACGAAAATAATGTAAGCAAATGACTTGATATAGTTAAAGGTCATTTCTGGTCGGTTTTGTGAGAACTCAATAGAGCTTTGCAAGTACTGTTTAGTGAGATGTCATTAGGTCTTATTGTTACATTTTATAATTTATTTCTGGCATCTCCGATTTATTATTTATATTACATAATACTATTTCAAATAACCGAAAATTTAGATTTTGAAGTTAATTAAATGTTAATATGCATCATTTATGGTATTTGCCAAGGTTGATCCACATAATTTTCTATTTTAACACAAGTATATTTTAATATACAAAGAAAAATACAATTTATAATAACGGTTATTACTAATACTTATTACAAATTATGGCTTTTTTACAAGTTATACAAACTTACAGACAATACTGATGCTTATACCCAGTCTAGAACTGAATATTTTATCGACGATCCAGGTCCATGACTAGAAAATTAGTGGAGTTAATATTGTCACACCTCACTGTAGCTAATTTGATTGGCTTCACACCGTTGACCTTGTGCCGAATGAGATATTTAATACCCTCGTAGAAATACCAACAGCTGTAGATAATTTATTAAAGTTGAACTGTTTATAATGTTTGAAATCTACAACGTCTCTAGTCAAATTGTGTTGTATTCAGATTAACAGACGTTAATCACAATTATAGTTTCTGAGGCGTACAGTCGATTTATAAACTTTTCGGTCACTAGTATTACTTACACAGCTTGTACATTGTTGATTCTTATGGTCGAGAATCTTCTACAAAAGATGTCTGTAAAGTAGTGTTTTCTTTTGCATGTCTGTGTATAGGTCACATGCAAAAATGAAAACTACACTGAAAGAAGCAAAGGTATTGAAATAAACTATAAATGTAAATCTGTTACAATAGTAGTAAGTGAATAAAAGTGACTTATTGCCACACTGACTGTTGAAGACAAAGTGATTGTCCTTGAAAGCAAGTTACAGTAATTCTTCGGACTGTTAGCAGTTAAAGCTTTGTGTATTCCAGTTTTGTTTGGACGTTCCTTTAGGGATATTTGTATTGTTTCTTCAAATGAAATGCTTGTGAATAAATATTAAATATCAAAACTAAAGAGTATATACTGATTAGCATTGATAATTTTAACAATTTCTTGCACAAAGGAAAAGAACTCTTAAGTGTAAACTCGTTAAAAGCAAAGTTCGCAGAGGAGAGAGAAATTTAGCCAATTTATAAAAACTGGATAAAATGGGCTTTAAGAAGATTTTTGTGAAAGCTGTGCAACCCACACAATTACTTCACCTCCTGTTCTTGCCGATTTGTTGTATGCTGTTGTTTCTTTGTGGGCCTAGGATGGCCGAGCGCGTTAAGACATGCGCTCGTAATCTGAGGGTCGAGTCGCGCTAAACATGCTCGCCTTCCCAGCCGTGGGAGCGATATAATGTGACGGTCAGTCCCACTTTTCTTTGGTACAAGAGTAGCCCAAGAGTTGGCGGTGGGTGGTGATGACTAGCTGCCTTCCCTCTAGTCTTACACTACTAAATTAGGGACGGCTAGCACAGATAGCCCTCGAATAGCTTTGTGCAAAATTCCACAAACAAACAAACAGTTGTTTCTTTGTTATTACATCCTTTTGTTCTGTATTTAAAATAATCTTCATATAATGATGGTCCCTAATAGTTTACCTTATTAAATATAAATTGTTGAAGATTTTATATACACGCGAACTGACGTCATAAAACAAAATGTACTTTATTTGGAAGTTACAGGTCTGGGACCCCTTCAAAGTACTCTTCTCCCCAACGCACACACGGTGTTTCCACTTGTTGAAACAGTCCTAGTACGCTTTTTTTGTAATGTCCTCCAGCTCCTTCGTCGCATTTATCTCGGGAATCGTCTCAAATCTTCTTCCTTTCAAGGGTCTTTTGTGTTTGGGGAACAAGAAAAAATCGCAAGGAGCAAGGTCAGGTGAGTAGGGGGTGGGGAAGAACAGTGATTGAGTGTTTGGCTAAAAACTCACGAGTTCTGAGGCACAAATTTCGCAACAACGCGGTGCACCTTCAATTTTTCGGTCAAAATCTCGTAACAAGATCCAACTGATATCCCACACTCTTCAGCAAGCTCCCTGACAGTCAGACATCGATTTGCCCGCACCAGGGTGTTGATTTTGTCGACGTGTGGGTCGTCAGTTGACGTGGAAGGACGTCCAGGATGCTCATCATTTTCAATGGACTGTCGACCATCCTTGAAACGTTCATGCCACTTGAAACATGCCGTACGCTTCATAGCAACATCATTGTAAGCCGTGTTACGCATAGCAAAAGTTTCAGTCGCAGATTTTCCATGTTTAACACAAAATTTCACAGCAAGTCGTTGCTCCTTCAGGTCATTCATTCAGAAATTCTCCGAACGATAAAATCGCACTTCACTTAAAACCGCTTAGCTAATACATAAATGAAGATGTCTGCAATCGGAAAATGGCGTCGTAATCAGCTGATCTGTGCGAACCTAGCGACACCAAGCCGATTCCCCTGGAACCAACTGGAGCCGTGCAATTCAAACAGTCCGCGTATTTTTATAGATATACATATATATAAACATTCGAGAATGAGATGTTTGTTACCGTACACGCAGATACGTTCGCTGCTACTGTTTATCATTGTACAATGTATTTACCATAATCTAAATTTTCTAAGGCTACGAATATCCTACACCAAGTGAATGAAAAAAAAAAGTGGAAATAAAGATAATCGTATTTCTGAAAAGGGCAGCGGGAGCGGCTCTTCTTTCTTGGCTTTAGCGCCTCTGTCTCGAAAGTGAACCAAAGCAAACATGAGGCTAATGAAACCATTGGTACTACCAGTCGTCTCAGAAATGAACGTGGCAGAGAAAAAGCTTTCCAGTGCACTTCAATGTTGTTGTTGTTTTTGAATTAAGCACAAAGCTACACAATGGACTATCTGTGCTCTGCCCACCGCGGGTATCGAAACCCGGATTTTAGCGTGTAAGTCCGCAGACATACCGTTGAGCCACTGGGGGGCGTGCACTTCAAAGTTTTGCGTTTTTGTTTTCCTGAAAAGCGAAAGTTTTTTTTTTTTTGTTTTTTAACTGTTGGTTCGCTTTAGTTAAAGATAATCACCATATTTGCCAACGTAGATATGTGGCACAAAGTGAACTCGGATATTCTATGGAAACAATTATTTTTTGTGTGAAAACTGACAACTGTTTTTTCTAGCCAGCTGATATTTACGCCTCAGGCAAATGCTGGGGTTTGCCTAATGTTATCACCAGCCTTGATTAAAGCTTGCATTTTAACTGTATTCACCTTTTCTTCGTTTTGTCATTGTGTATTGAGGCTATGTTCAGTTCATGCTGTCATTTATGTAGACTGTTGTAACGGATTTACTGACATATATTTTTATTATCGATGTTTATGATAGTTAAGTATATATTTAGAATTGTGTGTAACTTATTAAATGTGCATTAGGAAAGTTCCGCCTTTCTTTTAATTTGTAAAGATTCTCGAGTGTAAGGATCACCGATACATATTTTACGAAAGCATTAGCGTAGCTTCGAAGATTTCTACTAACTGAACTTTCGAGAACCTCACCTCCTAAAGTTTACAAATCGACGTGCCAAAAGTCAGAATAATATTCTTTGTTTTCTACAGTCAATAAACTATTAACCTCGGATATTACTGTGATAAATGCTTATTAATTGGAAAACTACAGATATTTGATCAGGAACGTTTATAGATTTCTAACTTTACAAACCGTTTAACTTTAGTGAATTAATTTCGGACGTTAGTATTTCTATAAGGACTTTGGATATTTTCGCCTGGAAAGAAACGTATGAAGAAGCTAGCTAGCTTCCCGTCTAGTGAAGTGCGTCTGTTTACAACATAAGATCAATTCGCTCATCGTGAACCTTTGATGAAAGATTCAATTCCAGACCAGATAGAAGTCTCGATATTGTTTGTAAGTTTGTAAAACTTTAGTGTATAGGTCATCATTTGTAATAACTAGTATTATATATTGTATTGTTTTTATATTAAAATATATTTGTGTTAAAAAAGAAAATTGTATATCAATCTTGTAGGCAAATAATCATACAATTTGACACAAATCGACATCCATTTAACTTCTAAATTTAATATCGTGGAAGGAAACCATATTTAGATGAAAACACATTAAGGAAAACAGTTGAGACAGACCCTCGCACAACAGTACGTGAGCTTGCAGAAAAGCTAAGCACAAGCAAATCAAGCATTACCAAACACCTGAGTGCGATTGTAAAGACGAAGAAGTAGCATAAGTGGGTTCCGCATGAGCTGACTGAAGAAAAACAAAGTTGGCGTTATGAGACCTGTTAAGGATGACGCTTAAAAATTGAATGAATTGGGAATCGAGGTTCTGACTTATCCACCTTATTCCCCAGACCTTTACCCTACAGATTTTCATTTGTTCAAGCACTATGACAACTTTTTTGGACAATAAACTCATTCAAAACCAGGCAGCTGTAGAAGAAGCTTTCAGAGACTTCATTGACTGTAGAAACTGATTTCCACAGCAGGGGTACAAGTAGCATAGTTGCAGGTTGGTAAAAGTGTGTTGAAGCAAATGGTGCGTACTTTTACTTTAAGCATGTTTTACAGCACTGGTTTATACTTTTCCACACTTCACAATTCAAAAACGGCATTTATTTCTGGACAAACTAACACGTAACATTAATTGGAGACTCGTCTGAGACAGACTATAATGCTTAACACTGTTTGATACTTAATGAAAAAATGGAGACAAACCCACCACTCATCTCTTTCTAACAAGACTGTAAATAAGTAAATGAACTTTTTTTTTCTTTTTGAAGTTGAGGATAATTACCAGATTGCTAACAAAATAGTTTATTACTGAAAATTACGGTTTAAACGCTGAAAGCTAGCTGCCAGAGTATTAGAATTACGTGAGTCTTATATTTGTGTTAATTATCAACAAAGTAAGAAAAAATTGAAGAAAACAAAAACCTCCGCACTATAAATAATATTTTATTATTAACGACATTGTTGAGACCAGATGGTACAAATGTAGCCGAGCGAACAACAAACGAAACAGCGGCATCCCTATAATGTTAAAAGGCAGGATACCTAACTGAAGAGACAGTGCGTTTTTCTCATCTTTATAATGATTGTTTTGCATTTATTGGGCTATCTGCGCCATCCATGTACATGTAGTAGTACTTTTTGTTGTATGTCTGTGTTATTGCATCGCGAGCTGTGAATGGATCTTCACCAAATTTGATAAGAAGGTTCACTGCGTCCATGAGGAAATACACACAAATTTTTAGTTGTGTTTTTAGAAGCGTTTTATTTACCACTATTTTGCCTCCTGTTGATGGATCTTCAAATTTGTTTGAAGATTTGTTGGGTCCTTGTGGAGATGCATGCAAATCTGCTGTTTCACATTGTGTTTTGCAGTTTGTATGGGCGTTTTTGTCGGTTTTTTTTTTTATTATAATGAAATCTAAGAGAAGCAATTTTTTCATATCCTAATAACACCTTTCATTAATCATGAACTTACATAACTTTTGTCTATGAAATGTGTACTCTACTTATTGAGCAATATGAAAAGAAACTTGGAGCCTGAAATACCACGTTAAAATATAAGGCTTCACTAACTAAGCTTTCTATTTCTCTGAAATCTTTTTGTCAGCCTGAAAGTAAAGTTTGTGGGCTAATAAAACCTTCATATTTTAAAGTGGTACTTCAACCATTCAAGTTTCGTTTCCCATTAATACGTAACACATTTAAGTGACATTGAGACAATACAAGTAATAAAGTTTCAACATGTTTAGTTATCTGTGCTCATTGATCTGTGCATATAGCTTTCATAGACGTTAACATTAGTTATCACAATTTCCTGATAGTCCAGCCTGGGTACGCCATACAACTTTAAATGAGTGTCACAATTAAAACACTGGATTTTGTTAAGCACTCTTATGGAAACATTCAGCAATCAGTCTTGATGCACTATAAATGACTGAATTTCGTATTTCGTTGATGTATTAGAATTCTGCTGCGATTTTCCCTTCTTTTTTAGTACTTTATAAATTTGAGTAGTAAATTTTCAACAGTAACCAGTTTGCCTGAGTTAATATATTTATTATTCCAGACAGTCTGTTAATAAAATAATGTAATTGATTCTGAAGTAAAATTTAAGATTATATTTGTAACACGTAAATGCTTCACAATGGTTGATAACGCTATACGTATCAAGTTGCCTGTGAAGACATTTCTGGGAGGTGTCCAGGGTCACAGCGCCTTTTGGACATACAGCGCTAGAAACCGGGTTTCAAACTCGTGGTTGGGATAGCGCAGATGGCCCATTATGTAGTTTCATGGTTAATTACAAACTAAACCAATTTACGCAAGGTTAAAATACAAAGGGGAAGAGGTTGTTGGGAAGTTCTCGTTGACATACTACATATTTAAATTTAATTATTATTATTGTAAAATGATCTTAAGCTTGTTAGTAACCAAAGAAGTTCTACTGACTCGTAATATAGATACACCGAGATTTTATGTACCACTCGGTTGTTGTTTGAAATACATAGCAGTTAAATTAGGAAAACATAATTGAACAGCTTATGTTCATTTATTTTAATATTTTTAAGATTATACCTAACTGTATTAAAAATAATTACTCAGAGAATTAAAAAGCACCTTGAATACGTTGCAATCCATCTGTACATCATATGTAGTGCTGACGTTATTAAACTAAGCAACAGTTTATAGCCCCTGCTTTACGAGTACGTGCGTTGGTTGCTTTAATTTTAAAATTATATACGTTTCATGGAACCAGACTTCATAGTGTGTAAAGAGCAAATTGAGTGGGCGCTGTGCGCATGACGAAACCTGACACTGTAACATAACGACTATTGGCCATCATCTGCTCATCTGTAGTGACTATCCAGGTGTTTACGTGATTCTCTGCGTGCTTGCTCTGCAGTGTAGGCTGTCTTCGAAGAAGTGGGAACTACCATATGGTCACAAACTATTGCAGTAAAAACATTCCCATTTGGAGTCCCATTTTATCGCCTCTCTACTCTTTTTATGCAGGTATGTTGATACAAGGTGTATAGTGACGCAGTTCTTGTTGTACTTACGAGCTTGCATTCCTACTTGTGTTCTCTGTCGGTATCGTCTTCCCCGATTCATCGTTGATTTGGACTTCTTTCATTCTAGTTTTATCAGGTTTTCACTATAAACTGTACCAAGAATAAAGCTTTTAAATTTATTAAATAAAGCTAAATAGTGTTGTCTGTTTTAGGTATTTGTATATTTTACTCATCAGTATTTCGTTAAATGGTTCACATTATAAGTTGGTACCGAGAAGTGCTTGTGTTTTGTAATCTAGCAAGTTAATCGGAAGATTGATGACTGTTGACAATAAAAAAATGAAATAAGTTGTATCAACAATTTTTTTATATTAGGAAGAAATAAAAGCGACGCACTGCATTGCAGATGGGCTGAGGCCCAAATAGTGTTGTCAGGGGGTACATACATTTAATATTATCAGTGTTATATTTTGTTTATCAAACAGGTGGTTTCCTTTACATAATAACATGGTACACTGTGTGAATGGCCAATAAAAAGATGTGTAATCATGGGCATTACGTCATTCATGCCTGACGTACCTTACACAAAGAGATCACGTTTAACTTGCCTAATACTTGGCATTTGTATGAATTTTAAAATAAAGGACGAAACACCCAATCACCACATGTGATTTACTTTTGTATCTCCTTGTATAGGAAATAAGTATGGTGTTGTATAATAAATGTTGCTATTTGTTTGGAAATAAGTGTTTAGTTTTGTGTCAGGTATATCTTCACGAGTTAATCTGATGTTATACTGTGTAAGGTCTTCAGTTCTTCGGTTTGTTAAAAAAAAAAAAAAAAAAAATTTGTTGATTTCCAATCAGTTAACATACAATTTAATATCACTTAGGAAAAAAACCCAACAAAACAAACAGCATATACATTATATTACATAGAAACACCTTAATTTATATTTCAATTGGTAAAAGAGTGAAACGCAGTTTTAGAATACAATATATGCGCTTATAACGTTTCCTTTGTTGTTGTTTTTTGAAATTCATTTCAATGCATCAACTACGTACTATAGATTGAGGCAGAGATAAGATACTGTTTCACCACAGAGCAAGCTATAATTCACAATGAAAGATAATCGAAGTGTAACTGGGTATCATGATGTTCATTGATAATTTGATATCCATATCATATTAAAGATAAGAATCGCACACAGGAACGGTTACCTGTTGGTATAAATACTACGTCAACTAAACAGTGCTGACATTTAATAACGATAATATACCGAGTTTCAAAACATTCTTTCGACATTTTAACATGCAAAATAACATTTATACGAACGAACAAAAAGAAAAAAAAACCAGGAATATCCCTGCTTTGAGTCAACCACGTCACGTAAGGCAACATTCGGCATGTCGTTAAATATTGCAGAATATTGTTCGCTGTTTCAACCAACAAAAAGTGAAAAGAGCTTTAGGAGTTACAAATGATTTTAATTTTTTGGTAAATGTAGATACTTTATATTGAACTTTACCTGATGTTATAGCGTTCTTATAATACAATATCTGTAAAGATTCTCGCTAAGTAATCATCGGTAACTGTTAGAACAATTAGAATATTTGTACATACCTTGTAGGCCGGATGTAAGTAGCATCAGGTTCAAAGCCTTCTTTTGCAAGTGTAAATATAGCAACATGCTCGACCTGATACCAGTGTAACAAATGTGGATACCAGTTTCACAGAAAGCAAGTGGTAAAAGAGGTCTGATAATAATTTCCGATGGTGGTAAAAGGCAGAAAAGAAACTTAGTCACGGCGCAAAATGATTTAATTGGTGACGATGTACATTGAGTATTATTGAAGGAAAATGTACTGATAATAATAGCATGGTACTACAGAAGAATGAGTGGTCGAGAATGACGAATTCTAATAAAGTTGTTTTCATTGTGTTAAAGCTTGAATTAAGCCATTAACGGCTGCTAACGGCCAGACAACTGTGACCAGAGTAGCGAGGTTTGATAAACAATATTCATAACGCAGAAGAGTTGAAATATAAGAAACGTTTGTTACCTTATAGGAACAACCAATAAGAAGACTGAATAGAACACATACGAAGATCTATTGTTAAGGTGAAATAAAAATTGATGTTTGAGAGTTACATGTAATCTCTTAAAAATTAACAACTCAAAATTATTCAATATTTTCGGTAGATTTATAAATATCTGTGGTATAACTTTAAAATAATTGATATTTGAGTTGTGTAGTATGTTATTACTATTGTGAAACTGAGGTTTTATAAACAGTCTTGGTACATTTAGTTTCATAGGCTATGTGTGGCTATAAATGATAACGTAACTTAAGCGAATCTGAATATTCACAGCAGCACGTGATGTAAAAGCGCGCGATTTGGATCTGTTGGTATACCATGAAATGGTAGCTTGTGTTTATTGTACGTTAGTCAGTTAAACACTTGTGTGGTTAAGGTATAAGATGGATATTTAAACCTTATTCATTTGGGTAATTTTGATGGATGCAGAAAACTTATTCTTCAGATAAAAATATTTGGGTATTAAATGTTGATATATTTAAATGACAATGTAAACGGCCTGGCATGGCCGAGCGCGTTAAGGCGTGCACTCGTAATCCGAGGGTCGCGGGTTCGCGCCCGAGTCGCGCTAAACATGCTCGCCCTCCCAGCCGTGGGGGTGTATAATGTCACGGTCAATCCCACTATTCGTTGGTAAAAGAGTAGCCCAAGAGTTGGCGGTGGGTGGTGATGACTAGCTGCCTTCCCTCTAGTCTTACACTGCTAAATTAGGGACGGCTAGCACAGATAGCCCTCGAGTAGCTTTGTGCGAAATTCCAAAAACAAACAAACAAGACAATGTAAACAAATAATAGCACTTGAATATCTTAACTACTTGCTAGTTAATATTTTAGTGTCATTAAACTGTTACTGGGTATTTTGTGATAAACTATGAAAATTAATAAACCCTAAAATATTTGAAGCTAGAAAAAACTAGATATTTTTATAATAAAATTTGAGCTTAGTATGTAACGAGGGAATCCTTCATACAACGGTGTATATCGAGTTAGACTAAAACATGAATGTTCCATTTCGTTCCTATATAATACAAGTAACTGTTACATGACTCGTCAGTCGAAACATTGCTTGATCTCTTTTATCGTATCTAGTAATAAGCTAGTTCATGCTACATTTCATCAAATGTCAGTTGAAACTGAAAGACTGGAGTATAATAAAAAGAGTATTTTTTAATTAAAACAGGTGCACAAACAAAATTGTCTTTACATAATGAAATAAACAGTATTGCAATAGAATATTACACAACTTCATGCTTAACAAACGCGTAATTCATGAGAAAAGATACTACACTTTGTTATACGCAAGTGCGTTACTGCCATGGGACTATTTATGGTAGGAACTAGTATTTTCTTCACGTTAGTTTGTCCCAGTTTTCGTGATATAAATATATTTTAGTATGTGAAACATGAATACAGCACACAGAATGTATGAAAAGGAGCGAAAATTGTAAGACTTGTAAAGTTTACTGAGGTTTTTTCTACATGATAACATTGACTAATCACCTGTACACGAATTACCAAAACTAATTAAATCGACGTGTATTCCTCTTGTTACTTTTGGGATTGTTTTCACAAAGTAATACGGAAACCTGTTGATGTTCTGGTTGATGATTAATTACGCCGCGTATTCAGGCGCTTTTGTTTTTTAGCGGCGTGTTATGATTGCATGAAAGTATTTTTAGTTTTTCTGTTGCACACATATTAATTTTAATACACAATCATCATTTTCTTTTCTTTTTAGATTTGTTTTTATTCTAGTTAGATCATAGTGAATATTTGGTAAATTTAGTGTATCATGTCCTAATTACTTCTGTTCTAAAAATTACTTCATTAAATATTCTTTTATAAACCTTTTGAATTGTAAAGCGGTATTAGTTAAATATTTTTGAACATCTTGCCATTGAAAAAATATACATCTTATGTTCATGTTTTACCAGCAACCTCAAACAGGCTAATCTTCAGTGTTTGTTTCAGTGATTAAGTTGTACTTAATCGTTTTACATTTCTTTTATGAGGATGATTATAAGTATGAATAATGGCACTTAGTGCTTATTTGTTTATTCTTTTATTAAGAACCTTAGTTGTCCTTTGACAATACAACAGAGGAGAAATACAGAAAATAGAAGGAAGCTGGCAACCTTAATTTGTATGTTATCCTGATTAGGTTTATAGTTGTTTTATTTGCTTGTTTTGCAAAGATGCACCGTGAGCTATCTGTTGTGCAAATGATGAAACCCAAATTTTAGCATTACAACCTCAAGATTTATTACTGAAGTATATTGAAGTGCCCTATAAAACTGTATGACAGATTAATATAATTAGATCAGAAAGACCATAATTAACATAACTAAGATATATTTATATTTCCTGAATATTTATAAATAATATTCGAAATAAATACTCATTTCTTAGAAACTATCTTCTTTCCTCTTAAGTTCGCCCAATTTGTCAGAGAATTCCAAGGCACTAACTTTCAGGAAACTCTCTTAATCTCAAGTGAAACCAAGTGAATTTGCACCACTGCATGAAGATGTCATTTTATTGTAAATTTTTTCACCAATAGGAATGCGTCACATTTCAATGCATAGTTATTCTCTCTACAATTGCGATAACGTATTGTCATTCTTTTCATCGGTACTGTAGGGTATTGATGTGTCTCGAATTTGCTACAAGTAGCAGTTTTTTCAGTTTCACTTGATTGGAGTTATCATACTCAACATGAATCCATATTTTAATGAGTGACGAATCTCCTCACAGGGAACAAATTAATACTTTTTATTTTTGTAATTCTTTAACAATGGTAGACGTAACGGACATCTTCCATCACTTGGTGTAGTGGGCTGTGTAGCTGAAACTCTCTGCTCCTGTTCTTTCTAATAACTTTTCCTTATTTTAAGCCTAAAACTGAATAGAACAAATTTGAGCACCATTTTCTACGTGTAGGTTTGCATTGAGAACTGCATTACCGATGAATAATAACCTTAGACTTCCTCTGACTTTACCTTATTTCTCAAGTATGTACATTATATTTTCTTACTCCATTGTCTTTAAATTATTCTGTATTTTGTAGCTTTTGCATAAGCCTCTTATTGTAATTTCTTTGTATTTCCTCCCTAACTTGATGTATCTTGCATGTTACTACCTTATCTGACTGTTCCAACCTTGACAAACCTTTTCTGCATCTTTTTCTGGTCCTACTCCCTCTCCCTGACCCATACATCCTCCACTTCCATGTTACTACCTTATCAGGAGTAATCACCCTGTCTTAACTCTTCTCTTCTTGTTGCCATCTGATTTTATTTTTGTTTACCATCTGATCCTACTTGTCTCAAAGGGCAGTGTAAGAATTATTGGAAAAATACCCATCCAGACAGTATATAGGCTGTCTGGATTTTTACTTCCATCTTTCCACTGTTTCTCAAAAAATTGGAAACTGGCATCAGTTATCAACTCATCTTTGTCATTTTCATCATCACACATTTTCAGATGATTTTCTTTCTCTCTTCATTGGTCATTTCAGACCAGCCAATGGATGGCCTAGGTCTGTATTTCAGATGCTGTTCTTCACAACCCATTTGGTTTATTTTCATGAATATTTTCTGATTCATTTACTTGAATCATGTCTTCCAAGTCTTTGCTCTTTTGTTTGATGTAGCACCAGTTTCCCTTCATTTTCATTCCCATTATTTGGGTCTTCTTATTTACATCCTGGGATGAAATTCTCATTCATGTTGGTGATAAGCTCTTGCTTGTCTGTTCCCAGGCATAATTCTTCCAACAAACTCCTCCTTTTCATGAACCCATTCATTTGAGGTGGCTCATCAATGTTTCCTGTTCCATTCTCACATGCATGCTATTTCTCATTCATCTGGTGATTCTCTTAGACTCAGCTATACTTAGATTTCTTTAATTTACTGGACTTTAAATGTCTAGTCACCATTTTATTCACTTCACATTCACTTTCCTGCACTTGAGGTACTTTATCCTTTGCGGATCAAGGCTTCTTTGGGACATCTCTCTTTACTTAGTTACACACATGTCCCCTGTAATGGAAGTTTCAAGACCATTAGTACTTTTTCAAGGTTCCACACTCCTTGCAAATCCACCTCTTGTTCTTCTGGATGATCTTTCTTGGTATTTAGACCATTCTAACACCACTATCTGATGTCTTCTCACCTCTTCCTAAATTGGACATTCACATGTTTAAGAATGCTTGTATTTCAGGATGGACAGTATCTCTGAATAATGGCCTGACGTTTGGCTATAGATCTTTGGAGATGCATTTTCTACTTGTTTTTGCTTTGGACCACTTGCTGTTCACTAAGCATCCTCACACTTTTTTTTATGATTCAGTCAGATCTGATATATTTAGGCAGTTCCATTTATGTGTTTCATGTTAACTATCAAGGGGAACACACTACAGGCCCCCCTGCTTCCTGTTATTGGATGTCCTCTTTTAGTGTGCATTTCTGTATGTGGTGAGGGGACCTCTTAGAGAAGGTTTTGTTCTTTCATTTTACCTCTTATGGGATCTAAATATCCACTTGTGTTTGCTGTAAGTGGCAACCTGTGAAAGGTAGGAGAGGATCCTGGTGGTTGAGGAATCCAACCCTAACACAACACTTTGACCTTGAATTCCTGTAGATGGACAGTGTTATGGTTGCCCCCATGATCAGTTAGTCAGTCCACTTCAGTCCAGTCAGGGCTAGGGTCAACCAAGTACCAGTGTTGGGCATTCACAATGGGTGTTGTGGACATTTTATGTGATGCTGGTGTTTAGGTACAATGTTCACAAAATCCTGATGTTGCTTCAATATTCTTGTCTGTCATTGTAGTGCATCCACTCATAGGGCTCCATGGTGGGTGGACATTTGAAATATTTCTTTTTTATGGATCCCGAACTCAAAATAAAAATAAAATAATAAGAGACGGACCATAGGTATATGACCACATCATGAAGATTCTGAACAGCAGCCTTCAACACCTGTACCATATTTTCTGATATTACATTCTTTATCAGACAAATTTTCAGGGCAAATGTCTCCCTTTTATATTCAGAAGTGACTAGAGAGGTTTCTTGGCTTCAAGTCAGTTAAAAAGCTACATTCTGGGGATATCTCGATGGAAACTTTTATTCTTCCCTTAGGTGAGTAGAGGAGAAAGAAATGTTGTGAAATGTTTATAAACACTATTTCTTATCCCAAGGATCAAAAGTTACTGTCCACTACTCCATCTTAGATATATGCTGCTTGTTACGTTTTTATGTGGACTGAACGCAACAGAAAGACACAGATAGCAGCTTGTATAATTTATTATAATTATCTACTTATGTGATAGACACAAAATAAATTATCCAATGGCAATAACAGATATCCAATTTCAACCATCAAAACAACTTACAATACAAAAAAGTACTGGCCTGTGCTTAATAATATGATCCAGGATAAGTGTCCAAATGCGAAATCCAAAGTTCTAATCTAGGCGTTGAATTCAGTCCCACGGAGAAATTTTCGAAGTTTGAATGGGTAATTTCAAACAAAAATTCACAGTCCAATTCCTATTGATTTTCGATATAATCCGTAATCCGACTGAATTGTAAAGATTGACGGAATAAAAATTTCACCGCTTTAGTCGATCTAGTTCTATTCACAAATTCAGTTTAAACTTTCTCAAACAAGACAAACATTTTATCCGAATAAAATGGATGACTTACTTCTTGACCCGAGTAAAAGTGGATGATCTCCCTCGCATCGCCGTCTGTTTATATACTATATCGCGTAACTTCCCAGAATTCCACAGTACAAACACCAGGCCAATACAAGTGATCAATCTATTTAGTTTTAAAAATTTCTAAATGAATTTTAATTAATTCTAAAATGTTACTTTAAATTTTACCGATTTAAACCTCGAAACAATAATATAAATATAGAATTATAAATAATAAATATGGGAATTCAAATACGACATTACATTATATTTACATAACATATGCATGATATTTACATGACATTTACATAACACTCGACATGGTTGCCGTTTACATAACATTTACATAACACTCTCGACAACATTTACATGATATTTACATAACACTGCTGCATTCCATTCTACTGCTAATGTGAGGGTTCAGACAAATCTGTCATTTTTAAACCATGTGAAGAATCTTTTTCCCTCCTTGGTTAAGAGTTGACAAGTCAACATCAACACCAATCTCCATTTCCACTATTCCTACCAGTGTCTCTCCAGATCCATTCGCTTTGGCTCCAGCTTCTATCATTTCCTCTGGTCCATTTTTTTCATCAGTTCTGAGATGCAGAATGATTGTTCATTCATGTCCTCAATCACTGGAATCTTCACCTAATGACAGAGACCTGCCTATTCCATTCTGGGCAGGATTCATAGTCTGATAGACCTTCTAACAAAGAGAAACATGATCAAAAACAAAGAGCTCTTTGCCCAGTTCTTCCCATAAGTAAAAATGGCCACATTAATACAGTGGAGCTATCAAGGTTTGCATTTTAGTTTGGATGACATCAAAGTGTTGATTGATTGTTACCACTCTGCGTGTCTTTACTTGTAGAAAAAATGACTGAAACCACCTGGAGAGACCTATGATCAGTCAAACTCAGATGCTTTGAATGAATAGTTGCCGTCTCCCTTTCTTAATCCTAGGGTACATTGATGAACGTAATCCCTTCTGGGATGATGCTGATATTGATGGTAGAGGTTGTTTGTTGAGCATATGCTCTCAGGTTTTAACCTTTCTCTCTCTAGTACTGGTACTTGTATCTATTTTCATTCATGTAGTCAGTCTTAATGCTGTTTATCTCTATCTGCTCCCCTTCACTTTTCTCTTGTTTCTTGTGGGGGTTGAGAGTAACTCATAGGGCATCAATCACTTTCCTGTCATTTTGAAAGAGATTGGAAGTGATTGATGCCCTGACCCTAGATGGAAGTTGGACTAGGCCAACTGGCCTTCTTTCTTTCTCCTGAAACTTGATCTTGCTGTTATCTCTAAGCCATTGATAGACGACTTCATGGTACCAGTAACTAACTGTATTGTTCAAGCAACTACTCAATCTATTCCTAAAACCTTGGCATGTTTTACACAGTATCTTTGTCTGTGGTGGAATCCAGCCTGCCACATGGGACAGAAGGCTCAAAACAGGCCTGGGATACCTTTTGTGTATCCCACACTTTTGGACCACATTGCTTTCTAGCGGATGTGCACTCATGCTTGGCAGGTAAGACGTCAAAGCCAGAAGGAACTGTGGATTAAGTTTGACTACCATCTCTTCTACCACCAGTTCCTAAGTAATATAAGAGAAGATTAAGAAGGTCAGTGTGCATTATACTTCCATCCTCCTTTTGATCTTCCTCTTTGATGGCCAAGAAGTTGCTGATCCCTAGAGCATTACCAGTACTCTTGGCAAAAGCTCATGTCATGCATCTGGTACTTCTGCCTCATCCACCACCTTTTTAGCCATCAAGACTCAGAGAGAGCGATCACTTCATTCCTTTTTGGGTAATTGTCTCTATGAGTATAATTGTCCCTTTACACTGAAACTCAAGCTTGCTCTTCATCAGTCAGATCTGAGGATATTCACTATGAGATGCTGTTCTATCACTCTCTCCTGTCTCTCTTGCTATTCTTCTGGTTGTTTTTAACTAGATCTGGCAGGAGAATGTTTTTTCTGATGCTTGGCACCATGCTATTGTCCTCCTATTTTTTATTGGAAGGATCTCAAGATTCCTTCAAACTACTGTCTACTTGCTTTGACAAGTTTTTTTCTGTAAGATCTTGCAGAGGATGGTAAATTACTTTGTTTGTTGGTTGAATCAAACAATCTCCTCTCACCCATCAGTGTGGGTTCTGTTGACAGCACTCCACTGTGGGTCACCTAATTTAACTTGAAACATTAATGAGGGAGACATTTCTCAAACATCTTTCTTCTCTATCTTTTTACCTTGAAAAAGCTCATGATACCACGTGGTGGTATGGCATCCTGCAAGACCTTCATTCATATGATTTGTGTAGTTATTTGCTTATTTTTATTAAACATTTTCATGAACTCGTGATTCCAAGCCCATAGGGGTTTGATACTTTCCCATTCTTTCCCACAGGAACTTGGAATCCCTCATGGCTATGTCTTGAGTGTCACACTTTTCATTATAAAGATTACTGCCATCAGTGTACACCTCCCTCTCTGCAGTTGTAAACAGTCCTGTCTATGACTTCCACATCTTGTGTCAGTCATTGAGCGTGAGGTTTATTGAACAGCAGCAACAGACTGCCCTCAGTCATTTATTGAAGTGGACCACAGCAATGATTTTACCTTTTCTTGCTTTAAAATTATTTTCATGCACTCTTCTGCTGCCAACAGGGTATTCACCCCAGTCCAGAGCTCCATCTTGAAGAAATTGTGGTTCCTGAGGCAAAGTTCTTTGAGCTTATATTTGACTGTAAGTTGACTTTCATTTTACAGACCAAGCAGCTACACAGTGTACAAGAGCACTGAACATTTTCTGTATCCTCTCTTCCACTTGGGGAGTAGAATTATGTTCTGTGCTAAAGATCTATTGCACTCTAATTTGATTAAAATTGGACTATAGGTCATTGACCTATAGATCTGTCAGGACCTTGGACTTAAATGTTGGGCCCTGTTCAACCTCAGGGGCTTTCTGCACTTCAGTCCAGTGTTTGTGCACTGAGTATCATGAACCTCCTCTATACTTCTACTGTTTGCAACTGTCTTTACTGTATGCTTCTAAACTTTGATAAATACCACAGCATCCAAACTGGGGTTGTTTTTCTTCCTCATTGGGATATGCTTTTTCAGAATAGACAGTCTGCTACTGTTTCTTTTGGCCTTCATATCCAGGTGCAGGTTGATGAATTGGGTCTGTCCTTAGATGATATTGCATAAATCCACTGGTCAGCCCATTCCACCCTGGCTTATTATCATCACTAAATGTGACTTTTCTTTAAGTCATCTGTAGAAAGCAAATATTCCTGATTGGAAGTTGCCATCTTTTATTTGCTGAACATCTTTCAAACCATTCTTCTATTCCCATTTATTATGGATAGTTTGAAATCAGATGACTCTGTGGTCTCTGCTATAGTTTTTTGCAGTTGAGTGGTTGCACACAGAATCCCTTCTACAGCTTCTATGTTCATTGCTGAACTTTATTCTATTTCCCTCACCCTGAAACACGTAGAAGCTATGCAACACATGAACTTTGCTATTTATACCAACTTGCTTAGCTCTCTACTGGGCCTGGAATTGCTTCAGGTTATTTCTCACCCTGTTCTTGTTGATATTCAAAACTGACTGGACCTTTTCTCTTTATCATCTCTTTCTATCCAGTTTTTCAGGATATGAGGCCACATTGGTATTTGCGGGAATGAACTTGCTGATGCCACAGCAGATTTGTCTGCTCTGGTGTTATCACAGCATTCCTGCCACCTTCTACCTATTTCACTTCTGCAGGATAAGTTCTTCACCACTCCTTTCCACTCTCTTCTCTTTCTTCTGTGTCTACAGATTCCCACCACCTTTCTCTTTTACTGATTAGAATCTCACTGTGGTTCTCTGCACTCTTACCTGGGACCCTACAAGCCTTTAGCAACTTGATTTATGTTTCATCTCTCATTAGACACATGTCCTGCTACCACGTTCTTGGGATCAGTGTGATTCAGATGTCTATTCCTTACAGTTCTTTTCAAATTTTCTTAAACTGTGCTTACCACCCCCTTTATCATGATTAGTCTTTTTTTCCCTTAATCTTTCATAACCAGGGTCAGTAGCTACACATTTTCATCCATATCCCTTCTTTATTATACCTTTGCTTTATGTTCATTCTGTAACAGACATATTTTTCTGTCCTGTCTGGACCATTCATTATTTTTGTCATGATCTTCTTCCTTTTGGAGTTCTAATCATCACTTTCTAATGTTGTGTAATCTGTCTCTGTTGGGATTTTCTCTTTCTACCTTTGTAGGTTAGCTATGTCTACTCATCCATCTGAGATACACCATCAGATTTATCACCTTCCACATTCTTTAGCTACTCTTTTTCACCAATTTTTGATGCTGCTCTCCAAACTGGTGTGTCTTATCCCACACCTTTTCATTATCCACTGTCTACTTCAACTGGTTGTCTCATATTCATGTAGATTTAGACTTCTGCTTCTATCCATTTTTTCAATCCACCCTATGTCTTTGGACAGGTGAGTATATACATTTTTTTCTCACTTCAAAATCACTATGATTTCTCTAGGCTGTTAATGTTGCCTCTAATTCTAAAATCCACATCAAGCCAGAAGAACAAAGTGCTCTTACCATCTACCTTAATTTTGCAAGTGCCCACTGTAAGATGAGATTCTGCAAGGCCACTTGAGGTTTCTTGTGATATTTTTATATATGTATGTTACTTTTCTTGTCTGTTTCAGACACCATCCATTCCATGGACTATCTTGAAAAAAGCTAGCTCCAGTGGAGCAGTGTTTGTCCAATTCTTTGGCTCACTCTTACCAGCTATTAAAACCAGGATTTTGCTGTTACACATTACAATGGCTTCTTTGAAATACCTTTCCAGGTTGAAGGGCTGATGGGAATCTGGGCATATTTTTTGGATCTCCATTATACACTCTCATTGAGTGGAGCAGGAGACACCCTTGTTACCATTTCCCAGCTGTTGGAGTGGTATACATGGAGAATCCTCATCATTTGGAACCTAACTGCTGGGGCTAGAACAACTGAGTTATTTACAGTGAGAAGTGGAGCTGGAATGTATTGTGTGCGTTACCCCACACACATTACTGTAGTATATTATAGTCTTCAAATGAATCTGTGTTATAACTCATTAAGCTAATCCTTATATTTCTTTATTTTATAAATTCTCCTGCTACTTTTTAATCTATTCATTCTGAAAACAACAAAATACATCCCACTTCTGCAGCTGGCACAGTTCATAAGAGAAAATTGGTTAAGTTGAGATGAATAGTCTTTTAAACACCAATAATGTATCACATTCACACCTTACTTTCACAGTAGCCAAAGGCCCTGCAGTGACTGATGTTATAATAGAAGTTCATATGAGTGTCCTTACAGACATGATTCTATACAACATTCTTCCACAATTGGCATGGGACCAGTAGAAACAGAAAGAAGATAGATGAACACAGATACTTATCACTAGTGCCCTTCTCTCACAGCTAGTTTTAATCCATCAAATTTGATGGTACAGGAGGTGAGCATACAAGGTATGGTCTGAATGAACCCTAACCTCACTACATTCATTGGTTGTCTGACAGCTTGTGTGATAAAAATTGGATGGCTGTGTACCTATTATGCCCATCTTTGTGACAGTTATAGCTTTTTGCCTAATTTTCTTATGCAGGCAAAGATGTCTCACCTAGCATAAAAAGATGCAGTGTTCCATAGGTGGAACCTTGTCATTGGATACCACAGGCCATGGGGTTTTGTTGGGTGTTTTTGCAGAAATCTCATCCAGGTAATATTTGCACTGACCCTTTCCCATCCCAGTATGGAATTCTAGCTACTCCTATTCAGAAGTTAATGCTTATCTTATCTGAAAATGTATTTCTTATACTCACTTCCCAATACATTTACACTAATTCTTCCTACTTTTTCAGAACACATTTTTTCATCAAAGTATGAGAATACATGAGCACAAATGAAAAGGTAGTTACTGTACATAGAGGTGTTTTATTTTCTTATTGGTGATAGGTTTTGCTGTAAATTTACATGGTTTTACATCAGATTAGGTAGGAGTTTTCACAAGGCTAATGGCTTGCAAATGTCTTTGGCAGATTACATGATTTCAAGAAGAAATGAATGTTTCTGTGTGAGGTGAGTATCTGTTGGAAATTTTTAGGTATGGTAAGTTCTTACTAAAGCATGCTGACTACATAGATCAGAACTTTAAATTAGTAAATAACATGACTGATATTGTGTATTTGTGAAACATCCTGAAATATCATTAAATCTAAGAATAACTAAGCTAACTGAGCTAACAATACAAAGTGATTTTTGTAAACTGTGAAATAACAGAATATGGTATATTTACAATGGCTAACCACTTTATTTAGATCTGTGTACCTTTTAAGCCTTGGGCCTGACCTGAACTGCAAATGCAACAAGATTGATTACTTGGTGTTTGGTCCCGTCAGTTCTATAAATCACTAGAACAACTGTGTTTAACAGATAATGGGAGAAAGGCAAAGATACTGCAACATTCAAAAGAGACTTGATAATGTATGTGTATCTAGTAGGTATCACTGTGGCCAAGACATTTGTCAGGCTGCTCCAAGATATCTGCCATTTAGGTTTATTAGCAGTGGAAAAAGGTGATTAAAGTGTTTACAAGTATAGTTTGCAACTATAGCCATTGTACAAATGTTAGGTTGTGAAGATGACAAAATGATTTCAAGCATACTTACTAACAGTATTTACAGTTTAGCCATAGATGGATGCACAGTCATGGATAACTCAAAACTTTATCCAGTGGTTGTGTGATATCTTGACCCTTTGCTTGGAAAAATTGTTTGTTTTCATTTGACAATTGCAGAATGGAAAGAAGTTTCAATGAAAGAATATTTTCAAGCTTTTGGACCACAAACTGACAAGGAGGAAAATTCCATGGGAGAACTGTCTTAGTTTTTGTTCAGACAATGGCTCAGTTATGTCTTGTGTCCCATCACACCTTTACCTATACATCTCAAAACGACAGCCTGCATTTACTTCATGGGCTGTGCCTGTCACCTAATGAATATTGCTGTCCAGAAAGCTTCCAGAGAACTGCCCTTCCCAGTTTCTGATATACTGATAGATATCTACTATTTTCTGCACAAAAGTGCTAACAGAAAACAACATTTCAAAGAGTTCCAAGAATTGTATGACAAAGAAACAAGAAAAATTCTACAACTTGTTAACATAAGATGGCTATCACTTTGGGTGTGCCTCAACAGAATATTGGACATGTGGAAGCCATTGAAGAAGTACTTTCAATGTGAAAAGGAAAAACTAGATAACAAAGGATCTAAACGTGCAACCTAGTCAGGCAGCAAGACTTTAACAGTCAGGATATCCTCTCAGCCACACAGGGACACAAGACAATAGTCTCCAAAAACAGACAAAGAAACATTTGATATAACTCAATATATATTTAGGCAGTCTGACCTTGAACTTAAAGAAGAGACAATCAATGAAAAAAGAGAAGAACACAAAAACCAGTAAGGAAGTAACCAAGAAAAGTTATGCGCAGAGCAAGTTAGATAAGTTAACAGTTTTCTTGGACAACAAAGTAAACTTGTCATTTTGTTGTTGTTTTTTTTCAGTCTGCAATTCCTCTATTTGAACAAGCCAATTTGATATTGCAAAGAGAAGAACCTTACATACACATTATGCATAGAACTTTGATTACACAAGTTAAAAATATACTTGTCAGATACATCAAGCTAGAATATCTCAAAGGCAACATCACTGAACTTGACTACAACAATTAATCCTTAGACAAATCTTTTGAGGCAGTTTCTATTGGAAATGCTGCCAAGGAATACATTGTTAAATAAGAAAAGGACCTGGACCTGATCAGCTTCTACACCACTGTCAAGAAATACTATATTGAAGCTACAAATTACATGATGAAACATTTCCCTCTAAATGATGAACTTCTGATTCACTTGCTGATTCAAAACTGAAAGTCGGCAAAGATTTCTCTTCTCCATACTTCTTCACAGACAGGTATCCTATACATGAGCACAACACTATTGACAAGTTGGAAGGGCAATATTTGAACTATCAAATTGATACTTTCTCAGAAACTGTCCTTCAGTTGAATGTTGACAAGTTTTGGGTTCAACTGTCTTCAGTTAAGGATGGAAATGGCAACCAGAAGAATGACATTCTGTGTAGGGTTATGCTTGGAATTCTTACAATTTTACATTCTAATGCTGATAGTGAAAGGATAATTAGTTTAGTGACTAAAAACAAAAGCAAGTTCAGACAAAATTTGAGCACCTCATTTTTGAGCAGTATTATAACACGATGTGTATGGAGTCAAATGGACAATGTTGATATAACTCCCAACCATCCAGAGACATTCTCATGAAAGCAAAGGCTGGAATAGCTGCAAAAGTATTACAATAAGTGTTATAAACATGATATAAACTAGTCCTAACACAAAGGCTTTTTCTGCTTACTGTTTATGCATATTCAGTGTTGTTTAACCAGTATGTTTGTTATTCTGAACTAAATAAAAAAACATAATTTTAAAGTAAGTTTTTGAAATTTATTTATTAAATACACAAAACACAGTAATAAAATGAGCAATATATAGCAGTAATAAATACATTGGTCAAGCCTAGTAGATGCAAATGATAAAGGGCTCTGTCTAAAATCATTAGGCTCAGTCATTTGATATAGTTGATATCTCTGGTATAGTACTTCCTGGATGTGGAAAAAATACCCAAGAATATCTTCCAGCACTGGATTTTATGCCATGCTGTGCCATTTTTCAGGTAAATAGTTACCCAACCCATTGTTGGATATAGGTCCAAATAAAGTGGCTGACCTGTACTGTTAAAGAAACTAACTTAAAGAAAGAATATGTAATTTTGATTAGCAAAATGATTAAATGTAGTTAGTATGGTAATTCTGATACAAGGGGAAATGAAAAGTTCAGTGAGGTATATCCTGCTTTGATATGGGATCAGTATTTTGCATGTTGTGTAAAAGTTTCAGTATGTGTGGTGTACATAACATCTATTTCTTCCATGATAAACTATTACTACTGGAAATTTTGGCTCTGCAGATGTATTTCTTTTATTTTTCTCTCTCTGTCAAGAATCAGGATGAAAGACTCCAAACGGAGACTTCAGCTGAAGCACCTTGAACCAAGAAATCATTAGACTTGGACATTTTTCTTTATATTTGTTTTCTACAATGGTGAGACATTATTGAGCCATGGCTGAAGGTTTTGAAAAATCATCTAGTGACTATCAAGTGGATTGGGAAAGATATGGTCTCAGGTCTGATTCTGTTGTAACTTCTCAGACTTCTGCTGAGACTCAGCAAGGGGAGAAGTTACTTCATGGCGAGATATCTAACCAAAACGAACTCTTTCATGAAGATCAGGTATGAGTTTCATGCTACCCAAATATTTTATTAGTTACCAAATGGTAAGTATTTTTAACTAAAACTGTATATGTGCTGTACTGTGCAAAGGTATATGGACAAGGTAATATTTTGTCATTCTCTCCATTTTATGTGGCTAATTCTTCCATTCCATTACAGAATGTAAATTTCAACTCTTGATAACTGAATGAGCCAGGGTAAGAATACATACCCTTTAGAATTTCCATGCACTTTTACCAGGGTTCTGTTTGAATGAACACATTGATCAAATTTAGGGTCTGAAATGACTGTTGTAATACCCCGTGCAGAGTATTAAGCATACAGAAAGAATCTAGCACATGTTGCCAGTATGTGCTTGAAGAAATCAATTTAATAGCACTCCACAAAAGCTTTGGGAAAAGCAGTATTTCACAGTATACATTAGGTTTTGTTGTCATGCCACGACCCAAAAAAGTGTAGCAAACTGTCAGTAGAGCAGAGTTTTCATAAAAGCTTTACATGATAATGGTTAGACTTTCTGACAAATTTCTGCAGGCTTGAAATGCTCCTAAAATATTTGAAAATAAGAAAGAGGCAAAATACACCTAAACTCAGTGATACTGAGGTTAAATGTCTTGTTTATGCAACCTTCAAGACAGAAGGAAGACTGCTGCTGATTTCAAGCATTAGCTAAACGACCGTGTACCAAATAACAGAAAATTGTCCAGATCTACAGTATTAAGAAGACTCAATTATAATGGAATATTTAGTCATGTAGCAATTAAAATACCTTAATATTTATCCCCAAATGCTGTCAAGAGATTAAAATTTGCTAAAAAAAAGCACAAAAACTGGACAGTTGGTTATTCTAAAAGTATGTAATGGACAGACAAATTCAAATTTGAAATATTTGGTTCACACATAAGTTGTACATCCAGTGGATGAAATGTGAAAGATACTTACCCCAGTGCATAGTACCTACCATGAAGCATGGAGGGAGAACAGTGTAATGGTTCAGAGGTAATTTTCTGCTGAGGCAACAGGATATTTATTTGCAAAATAAATGGAATAATAGAACAAAGCAATTATCATCAGATACTGATCTGTCATGGTAAACCCAGTAGTTTGTGTATTATTCTGTTATCAAGAAGATGAACCCAAATGCTCATCCCACTTATCCAGAAATTAATTAGCTAAGTGATAAGCTGCTGGAGTCATTCAAGTGATGCACTATCCCCTAGAAAAGCCCAATCTCAAACCAGTTGAGCAAATCTTGGATTTGATATATCAAAAATTTAACAAGTCAACATTACTTCCAAAGAAACTTTATAGGGGTGTGTTAAAAACATTTGGAGTAAAATACCAAATCACACTGTGATTAACTATGTCTCAACAATGCCTGAAAGACTGTCTGCAGTTATTAAAGTTAAAGAGGGATACACACAAAACATTAACTATTTGCTGAATTCAAGCACTTCTACCAAGTTTCTGTTGTACTAAGTATGAAGATTAAAATACTTTTGATGTTTCATCTGTAAGTTACCTTCCATTGTTCTTCGAAAGTATCCTGAAATCTAATTTTGACTTTGTCCTAACACTTTTGCACAGTACTATCACATATACTTTAATAGCTTGGATATTAAAAACATCAAAAGATAATATGTTTATTCTTTTGAACAAATCTACTTCATTTGTAGATTTCTGACAGTAAGCCATGGTGGAAGACCAATTTCTTTTTATCTGAACCAGTTCTGTTTGGAACCTGGGATGGAGTCTTCACATCATGTATGATCAACTTGTTTGGTGTAATTGTTTTTCTGAGAACTGGATGGATTGTTGTAAGTTACTAATTTCCCTGTGAGAGGTCAATCTTAATCCCATTAAATATTTTTATGTTTTATACCTTTTTTGTAGTTATATTTTTACTTATTTTGCATATATTTTGTTGGTGAATTTTACTCCAGAAAGAATAATTTTCTGAAATTTAATAGTGTAAATATTAATGTAGTAATTCTCATATGAAATGATTATTCGCAATTGTAGTAGTTTTTCCAGCATAAAAATTTAGAATACTATAAACTGCTTTTGTAGTACTGTTAATGAAACTAGGTTAGATGTAACAGTCTTCAAAAACACAAACTTTGAAACTGTATAGTAAATATAATTGATACAATAATGAGACAATTGTTTAAGCTAAAGAAAAGAAAAGTAAAATATGTTTGTGAAAACTTTTTTTTTTATTCTTAAAACACAAGAACTTTGAAATTGTACAGGAAATATAGTTGATACAAAAATTAGACAATTGTTTAAGCTAAAGAAAAGTAAAATATGTTTGTGAAAACTTTTTTTTTATTCTTAACTATCTGATTTCCCAGGGAAATGCTGGCATTGGGTTTTCTGTGCTGGTTATCATGGTGACTGTGACAATCTGTACAATGGCTGTCATGGCAGGAATTGGAATTTGTGAAAGATGTCATGTGGAGAGTGGTGGAGTTCATTTCTTACTATCTCATGTTCTTGGGGCACAGATTGGTGGTGCTTTCAGTATTGTGTATTGCTTTGGGCAGGTAAGAACACTGCACCATTTATATGTAACATGTTCTCTTTAACCAAAAGTAAGGTAAGATTGTATATATATGTGTGAGTGTGTGTGTGTGTAATTTGTGATGCTTAATTTTAGCTTCTAAAAACAAAAAGGAAGTAACTAAAGATTTATTAAAAGTTGTTAAACTTGTGCATAAATTGCCTTTATTTTACAAATAATAAACTAATACCCCAGTGAAAACAATTTGCAAATATTAAATTATGTACAGATTAAAAGAAAATATGTAAAGAATTTGCACTTGAGTTAATGTTGCAGCTAATATATAAACTTTGTTTTTTTATAGTATGAAGGTATAACAGATCTCATAAATTGTTTTTTCTATAGTTTAAGAAGCAATTTATATTTTGAACTGGCAAAATTGAGACATGACTTCTGTTTATGAATGAATAAGCTCTTTTTATATGTAGGATATTTTTTTTAACTGGTTGTACTTTCAGGTAGCTTTCTGCTCCTATGGAAGGGCTAAGAAGAGAACTCACATGTTAGTTCAGTATATAAATTGACACTTAAAATGTGAATAATACTGTTTTTCCAAGTCTTTTGTGTGTGTGTGTATACACACACACACACACAAAGAATTTCCTTGAAGAGAAAATGAACTTTGTATGTTGTACATACTAAGCATAAAGTGAACTATCTTCAAAAATTCCTATTAAGAAAAAAAACGTCAAAAATTATAAGGTAAAAAAATATCTAATTGCACATGTAATCAGTTTTGTTATTTTTTACACAGAATGGTTTAAAGCTTTTTGTGGTTTTATTGCTTTTGACTTTCCTAGGCTGTTAGTTGTGCTCTACATGTTATGGGATTTGCTGAATCTATGTCAGAGTTATTGAGTATCACAGATCCATGGCTGGAGAGATCCTTTGCATTTGGACTTATAATCTTGTTGCTAGGCAAGTCAGCTCAAAGTTTTTGTCTGAATATTTTTATAGACATATTATGGATATCTTTATAATTTCTTTGATCTTTAACCTTTTGTTTTTGCAATTTAAACTTATGGTTGATAATAATAACCTATAGATTGTGTGATTAAATGTAGTTGGTATGTAAGAATATAATAATTTATTTTCAAATGTAAATGATCTGCTTACAGTTTAACTAGCAAGCTGTAATAATCTTAGATTAAATGTTATTAATTCAGAACCAATAGCCCTCAGTGTGGATTCCTGTACGTGGTGAGGGGACCTCCCAGGGAAGGTTCTGTTCTGTCTGGTTACCTTCTCTGGGATCTAAACATCCACCCACATGTTTGCCGTGCGTGGCGACCCGTGAAGGGGAGGAGAGGATCCTGGTGGTTGAGGGGTCCAACCCTAACACACCACTTTGGCCTCAAATTCCTGTAGACGAGCAGCCTTTGGGTGGCCCCCCTTGGGTCAATCGGCTGGTCCACCTGGGCTAGAGCCAACCAAGTACCAGTGTTGGAAGTTCTGAACGGGTGTTGTGGACATTGTGCCTGATGCTGGTGTTTAGGTATAGTGCTCACAAAACCCTGACGTTGCTGCATTGTCATTGCATGACTTTGTAGTGCGTCCCCTTGTAGGGCTCCATGGTGGGTGGGGTCAGTGGGTACCAAAACTTTTCCTCTTTCCTGTGGATCCTCCAAAAAATTTAAATAAAATTGTAAAAAAAGATTCAATGGGTAAGTGACCACGTCTTGAATACTCAGAACAGCAATCTTCAACATCAGTAACACACGTACCTCATTTTTTAAAATTACATTCTCTTTCAGAAAAACCTTTAGGGCAAATGTCCCCTTTTTTTTATTCAAAAGGGACTAGAGGGACTTGCTGGCTCTCCAAAGTTAGTAAAGAAGCTTCGATCTGGTGACATATTGGTTGAAACATCCACATCCCAACACAGTGAACTTCTCTTGAATTCAAAGGCAATTGGGAATATACCTATTGAGGTTACACCCCATACTACTTTGAATTCTTCACGAGGAGTTATTGTTGAAAGGGATTTGAAGAAGGTTCCCGAGTCAGAGATTCTTGCTGGTCTCTCCACTCAAGGAGTTTCTGCAGTGAGGTGCATCTCCACTCGCAAAGATGGAGTTACACTGCCAACAAATACCCTCGTTTTAACATTTACTTCACCACGTGCACCTACCACCATCAAGGCAGGTTGTCTCATTTGCAGGGTTTGGCCATACATTCCAAACCCTCTTCAATGTTTCCAATGTCAAAGATTTGGCCACTCAAAGACATCTTGTCGTGGTTCCCTGACAAGTGCTCGTTGTGGAGGCAAGGACCACAATGCCTATGACTGTGACATGAACCCACATTGTGTAAACTGCAATGGTTCTCAACCCTCTTACTTTCATTCTTGCCCAAAATGGTTAGAGGAAAAAGAGGTGCAGCATTTGAAAATGACACAACATTAGTTATCCTGAGGCTTGGAAATTGCTGTCTACAACTCTATCTCGGATATATGCTGCTGCACTTCATTCCACAACTACAGTGGGAGTGCAAACAGATCTCTCTGTGCCTCCAAGAGAATCGTTTTCAAAACAAATGAAAAGTTTTTTGACCTCTGTGGTTGAAAAAGTTGATGAATTGACTTCCACACCCATCTCTGTTCCTCCCATACCTTCCAACAAACCTCAAGATCCACGTCCTTCAGTTTCAAATACAGGCATTTCTTCTGATACATCGTTTTCTCCCATCACAAGAGACAAAACAATTATTTGTTCGCATCCTCAGTCACTGGATTCCTCTTCCAATAACAAAAACCTGCCCACTCGACCCAGAGCAGGATCCATGGAGGTTGATAGACCTCCTCCGATTAAAGACAGTAAAGAAAAAAGACGTGGTCGTAAACCGAAGGGTTCTCCAGCCACTTCACCTACCTGTTCTTAAAACTGGCCACCTTGAGACAATGGAACTGTCGAGGTTTAAGTTCTAATCTGGATGATATCAAAATACTGATTGCTTCCTACCATCCTGTTTGTCTTTCTTTACAAGAAACATCTCTCAAATCTGCTGATACAGTGTCCATTCAGCAGTTTTCTCTGTACAAAAATGATAGGTTGTGTGATGGTTGAGTACATGGAGGGGTGGTACTGTTGGTTGATCAACATGTGCCCATCCTGTCTTTGTCACTCAACACACCCTTGGAGGCCATAGCCATCCGTGTTTCCTTGGATTATACCATCACTGTTTGTTCTCTGTACCTGTCCCCTGGAGAGACATATGATCAATCAGACCTTGATGCTCTCGCTGAACAGTTGCCATCTCCATTTCTAATCCTGGGGGATTTTAATGGACATCATCCCCTCTGGGGAAGTGCTATTATTGATGGGAGGGGTCGATCTGTAGAGCAGATGCTTTCTGATCACAATCTTTCTCTTTTCAATACTGGTTCTTCCACTTACTGTCATGCACCTAGTCAGTCCTTTACCGCTATTGATCTCTCAATTTGCTCCCCTTCATTATTCTCCCATTATTTCATGGAGGGTTGACAGTAATCCACTAGGCAGTGATCATTTTCCGATCCTTTTGAGAGAGACTGGCCGTGGTTGATGCCACCCCACCCACGTGCCCTGGTGGGAGCTGGATCAGGCAGATTGGTCCACTTTCACTGGTATCGCAGAACTTGATCCTGCCATCAATAGATGACTGTGTAGCAGCTGTAACTGACTGTATTATACATGCAGCTGCTCAGTGTATTCCTAAAACCTCAACACGTTTTCCACGATATCCTCGTCCATGGTGGAATCCTGCTTGCCACTAAACACGGAAGGCTCAAAAACGGGCCTGGAATACTTTTTGTAGATATCCCACACTTTCAAACTGGCTTCCTTTCCAACGGGCCCATGCACATGCTAGGTGGTGGGTAAGACGTCAAAGCCAGATGGAATTTTGGATTAAGTTCACAACCAGCATATCTTCTACCACCAGTTCCAAGATCATATGGGACAGGATTGGAAAGGTTAATGGGCACTACAATTCTGTCCCCCTCTTGATCTTACTCTCTGATGGTCAGGAGGTGACTGATGTCTGGAGCATCGCTAACACTCTAGGTGAAAGCTTTTGCCAGGTATCTAGCACTTCTGCTTGTTCCTCCACCTTCCTGGCCATCAAGAGTCGGGCAGAGCGATCACCTCTTTCCTTTTGAACTGACTGTTTCTTTGACTATAATTGTCCTTTTACCCTGGTGGAACTAAAACTGGCCCTTCATCGGTCTGCCAGTATGTCTGTTGGACCTGATGATATTCATTATGACATGCTACACCATCTATCTCCTGCTTCTCTTGATGTCCTTCTGATTTTCTTCAACCGAATTTGACATGAGAATGTTTTTTCTGATGCCTGGCACAAGGCTATTATTTTACCTTTCTCTAAGCCGGGGAAAGATCCGAAGATTTCTTCAAACTATCGTCCAATTGCTTTGACGAGCTGTCTCTGTAAGACCTCAGAAAGGATGGTTAATGCTCATCTTGTTTGGTTCCTTGAATCAAACAACCTCCTCTCGCCCACCCAGGTTGGGTTCCGTAAACAGCACTCCACCACAGACCACCTAATTCATCTTGAAACATCTATCAGAGAAGCCTTTCTTAACCGCCAACATCTTGTATCAGTATTCTTTGACATAGAGAAAGCTTACAACACATCATGGAGGTATGGCGTTTTGTGAGACCTCCATACATACGGGTTACATGGCCATCTGCCCATGCTTATTGAAAATTTTTAAATGGATAGGAGATTCCAAGTTTGTGTGGGTTCGACACCTTCCCGTTCTTTTGTACAGGAACTTGGAGTCCCTCAAGGCTGTGTATTGAGTGTCACACTCTTCAGTATAAAGATAAATGCCATCACTGAACAACTCCCTCTCACTGTTGCGAATGGGCTGTATGTCGACGACTTTCACATCTCATGTCAGTTATCAAACCTAAGATATATTGAGTGGCAACTACAAACTGCCCTCAATCGTGTACTGAAGTGGACTCTGGCGAACGGCTTCAATTTCTCTCTCTTCAAAGCAATATGCATGCACTCTTGCCATCGACGAGGTATTCACCCTGATCCTGAACTTCATATCAGTGAAGTTTTGCTGCCAGTGGTCCTGGAGACAAAGTTCTTGGGGCTTATCTTTGATCATAAACTGACCTTTATACCACACTTAAAGCAGCTTCGGGTCAAATGCACAAGAACACTGAACATCCTTCGTGTCCTCTCTTCTACCAGTTGGGGGGCAGATCGCTGTTCAATGTTAAAGATATATTGTGACCTTATTAGATCGAAACTCGACTATGGATCAATGGTCTATGGCTCTGCCAGACCCTTGCCCTTAAAGATGCTGGACCCCATTCATCACCAAGGACTTCAGCTCTGCACTGGGGCTTTCCGTACCTCTCCAGTTCAAAGCATATACATTGAATCTCATGAACCTTCTCTACACCTTTGCCGTTTGCAACTATCTTTACAATATACTTTGAAACTTCGTTCCTTACCAAAGCATCCCACCTGAAAATGTTTTCCTTCCTCAGTGGGCAGTACTTTTTCATAACAGACGATCTGTCATTGCTCCGTTTGGCCTTTGCATTCAGGCACAATTGGATGAATTGGGTCTGTCCTTGGATAACATTGCAGATTCCACAGGTCGGCCCATCCAACCATGGCTTATTACAGCCCCCAAATGTGACCTTTCTTTCAGTCACTTAAAAAAGGCAGATACTCCAGATTGGAAGTACCGTCTTTTATTCAATGAATATCTTTAAAACAATCATTCAGTTCCCATTTATACAGACAGTTCCAAATCAGGTAATTCAGTGGGCTCTGCTATGGTTTGCTGTGGGTCAGGAGTTGCGCGCAGAATTCCCTCTTCAGGTTTTGTGTTCACTGCTGAACTGTATGCCATATCTCTTGCCCTGGATCATATTGCAGCTGAGCAGTACTCCAACTTCACTATTTATACTGATTCGCTTAGTTCTATACTTGCCTTGGAATCATTACACATTAGCTCACATCCTATTCTCGCTGATATTCGAAACCGACTGGCCCATTTCTCATTAGCAGCTACTTCAATTCAGTTTTTCTGGATACCAGGCCATGTTGGTATTCGTGGGAACGAGCTTGCAGACATGGCAGCTAAATGTGTCTGCTTCAGCACCATACCCTTATTCCTATTCCGTACGTGGACTATGGTGTTGTCTTCAAGGCTCGGCTCCGTGCCAGCTGGGAGTCCACTTGGAGTGAGCAACGCGACAACAAACTTTTTCAAATCAAACCCAAAATTGGAGTTTGGCCATCTAACTTCCGTGAAGTTCTGAAGGAGGAAGTTGTTCTCACTAGGCTACGCATTGGTCACAGTTTTTTAACTCATCATTTTCTTTTATCTGGAACTGGTGCACCAATGTGTAGTTTGTGTTACACTCGCATCACTATCATCCACATTTTACTTTCTTGCCATTGTTACAATTCTCAACGACGGCAGTATTTTAAACATATTTTTTCCCAGGGCCAGTCTGTAACATTGGACAGAGTTATTGGTGATGGTGACTCTGTCCACCTTGATAACGTTTTTAATTTTTTAATGGCCATTAATCTTTTTAATCTCATTTAAGTGTTGCATATTTATTCATAACACCTTTTTAATTGTGGCTCCTTTTTCACAGTTTTAATCTCTCTCATTCAATTTGACATTGGACAATGGCCAGAACATTAAATAACTCGACACCAGGACTGGAAAGGCCAACTTCAGGTGACTAACGCTACTGTTTGAACTACTTGTTAGTCGTCCTGGCGAGTTGTTATTATACTTTTGCTGCATATCGTTTCACACTTTTACTACTTTACATTTTAGTACTGTCCATATTGACTCATAACCCGGAACCAGGACTGGAAAGACCAACTTCAGGTGACTGACGGTGGTTTTTATTCTTACCTGTTAGTCTTCCTGGCAGGTTATAATCATTACCATTCTGCTACAGGTAGTCCTTTATAACTTTGTTGACTGGATGTCAACATTGGTTTTTGCGCCATTTTCTGTTTTAATTGCCGTTTTGCTTTTATCTTCAATTACTTTTACAAATTTTACTCCATTTACTTGACTTTTATCTTTTTACTGGACATTTGGCTACTCATTATTACGATTTTGCCAAGTGTCTTTTAAAACTTTTATTCTTTTACATTTTTATAATAGCTGCTATGACACATAACCTGGAACCAGGACTGGAAAGGCCAACTTCAGGTGACTGACGGTGGGTCTTGAACTTACCTGTTAGTCTTTTTGGCGGGTTATGATCATTACTTTTTTGCTAGAGTAAATACCTTACAACTTCTTATACTCTGCCTTCTATCTTAACATTGTAGACTAGGTGTCAACATTGGTTTTATACTTTTTTGTTTTACCTTTATTTCCAATTATGTCTTTCACTACATTTATTTTTTTTTACATTTTTACCGGATGTCTGGCACAAATAGCCTCGTTACTTTGTGCCATGAATTACTAAATCAATCAATCAATCAGAACCAACAATTGGGATAAATATACACCCTTGTGCAAATTAATTGAAACAAATGGTCATTTTACAATATTTTCAATATGGCAGCCGGTGTAGCTCACTAGACCTGCTGATTTCCTTTAATGGTCATTTTTTCACACAGACTGCATCATTAGCTGTGTTTTGCAGTATGGTTGATTTTATTTTTGGATATATGAGGAAATTTTGAGGAATATTACATCATTCAAAATTTCATTAAGAGGGCAATTAGATGTTTTGGAGCTTTTCAGCTACTATAGCATCGGAGGATTATATATTGTAGAAGGTATTATGCGAGGACCACAGTACATCAAAGTTTTGCAGAAAAGAGTTGTTTCAAAATTGAAAAAGATATTTCTAGATGGATCTGGCATTTTTCAACAAGATCTGGCTCTGTGCCACACATCAAAACTTGTGAAGAATTTTATGACTACAATGCAAATAAAGGTGCTGGACTGGCCTGGAAACTCTCCAGACTTAAATCCTATTGAATATCTTTGAGCAGTTTGTAAAGAAAGACTTCGGGGAAAAGACTGTACTACGAAAGATAAGCTAATTGAGGTGTGGTACTGCAATCCATAAATTAGTAAAGATTGTAGTCAACTCATGGATGCAATGCCAAAGTAGATTAATGATCTTCTGAAAAATAAAGGCCGTCATATAATGTATAAATTTGTGAATAATTTTTGGATTCTCAGAAATATGATGCAAAAAAATCATAATTTTCCGTCTTGTTTCAATTAATGTGCACAAGGGTGTACTGTTTTATATCTCATTGCAAACACTTGAAATATATCTTCTGTGTTTTATTTTTTATTTCTCTTAATGTATAAATAAAGCAAATGGAGTTAATATTAGAAGGTAAAAATAAAACTGAAAATCTGATGAAAACCAAAATATTGTAGTCAAAAAAGAAATTAACAGACATTCTTATGGGTTGTGTTTCTTGTCACTGATTCCTTATATGGAAACCGACTGTCTTTTAGGAAGTGGAGGAGATTTTTTAGAGTTAAAAAAAATAAAACATTCTGACGTGCTTGTAACAAAGAACAAACTTCTGATGAACCTTACAACCCTAATAAATTTATTAGTATATTTAGCTCCAGGATTCCATTCAAAATATTGTAGTTGTTTTTAATAAACTCCAAACTTTGAATATGATGCTCAGTGACAATTAATAAAATGTTTATATTCTGCAAGGTAATAAGTGGAAAGCTTGAAATTAATATTTACAACTTAATTATCAAGTATTTACCTTTTAATACCCCATGACATTTTAAATGGCCATACTTTTTAAGTATACCAATTTGAAATTTGTGTAACTATTACCTGTAAAAT
Source organism: Carcinoscorpius rotundicauda (assembly GCA_011833715.1). Taxonomy (NCBI): domain Eukaryota; kingdom Metazoa; phylum Arthropoda; class Merostomata; order Xiphosura; family Limulidae; genus Carcinoscorpius; species Carcinoscorpius rotundicauda. The sequence goes on from CM022393.1 coordinate 111,425,377, forward strand.
AATTTCATGTTCAAAATCACATGGTTACTTTTAATATTAGTTTTATTTACTTTCTTTTTGAATTTGTTTTTGTAATTATGTTGTAGATCTTTTTAAATTCTGACTTGGATTATCTAAACCATTATTATACACAGATTATCAATAATGAATAGATACCTACTCCGGAAGTAAGGTTATTTTATTAAACAAAAATGTGGATACCAGCTTATAATTAATATTTAGTGGATATGCCCTTTGCAGCATTTAAGGCTGGAACATCTGGGTCTGTGGTGATACACCTCATTCCAGATGAAGAAATTGGATTATTGTGTTTTTATAGAATTTATTTAAATGTTGTTGTTTGGAATACTTTTGTAGTAATGAATGATCAAGAATCCACCACATATACTTGAAGGGTTTCATAACTGGTAATAAGCCTGGGCATAGGTTGTTGGTATTGCTCAGAACTTAAACCCATTATTTTGTCTTGGGCTGAATGAGCAGAAACCCCATCATGACTGAAAATTCTGCCTTGTTTCTTCATAGATCATGCTATAAAAATAACTTCTGATGATATTATAGTGTATTTTCACATTTCTCCTCATAAAATAAATTTTTAGTTGGTTTGGTTTTAGGTTCTCAGTATGTGTAGAAACCATTATTCTTAAAAGTAGTCTGTTGATTTTTTTGTGGGCTTTATCAGCACATTTGATTGATTTTAAATCACTAAATTATGTATTCTGATGCACGAAGTGTGTTTGTTGATATTAAAGCAGCACTTGATTACTTTTGATATATGCTGAGGAATAGATTTTGTTACACGTGAGTATATTTTGTTGAATTCATGTAAGAAGTTGTTTCATCATAATGAAAGTACATCTGAGTGCTAAATATCAGTTGTCCTTCTTGTTTTAGTAGTTAGTATCATTGTGTGTTGTATACTTTATTTTTTTTCAGTGATTAATGTCAGCAGGTAACTAATGCTCTTTATACTTGTAATGGTGAATACCAAAGTCTACTGTACTGTTTTCTTTTGTCATTTTGGTGATTCATACTATGAGGTATCCCGTGTTCCTCTTACAGCACAGTTACATTTTTATATTTTGTGATTAGAACCTTGATGTAATCCTTGCTTTAATTACTTATAATAATTTATTTGAACACTACATTTAATAATTCATTTTTTATTTCCAGTGATAAACATTGCGGGTGTTAAGTGGGTAATTCGACTCCAGTTTCTTCTTTTGATCATTCTTCTTCTCGCAGCATTGGACTTTGCAGTTGGCACTTTTATAACTGTTGATCCTGGTATGTTCAAGATATATTTATTCAAGGAGTTTCCTTTATTGCATAAATTAAGTATTATACATATGCATTTGCTAATAGTTAGTTGTAAACATTTCATTATTTTGATAGTCATGATATATATATATTTTTCTATATATTCCTTGTTTTCAGTTTCTTGTAAACTATGATAATAAAACTGATATTTATTATCAGACAAGTATTAGGCCTTCTGTATTTTTCAGCACCACATTCTATATTCATTCTCTTAGATTTTCAGGAAGAAGAATGGATAATAGTATCATATTTTTAACCACATTTCCATCCATTGTTAAAATGTATGTCTTATGACATATATCATTAATTATAATCATGCTTTGCTGACTTAGATAAGACATTCACAGGTTAATAAGAAAAACTCTTTTTTTCCTTTCTTTCTTCATTAGCTGGTGGACTTTTATATTAAAATTACACAGAAGGAACTAAGGTGTAGTGATTGTGATATAACTATTTACTGTATACATTGTATGTTCACACATCAATTTACAAATTAGTATAAGGATATAATTCATGTGAACTAGACAGTATTAAAGAGTCTTAACTGGTCATGATTATATTGACAGCTCTGTTCACATTGTTCATAATAAATATATACATACTTTGTAAGTGACATGAACAATTAATCTCTTGTTTAGTGAATGGAGTGACTGGGTATACTCTTGTTAATGTCAGAAACAATTCTAGACCTTCATATTCAGAAGATCAAAGCTGGTTCACATTATTTGGAGTCTTCTTCCCAGCAATGACTGGAATCTTTGCAGGAATTAACATGAGTGGTGACCTGCATAACCCTTCTAAAGATATACCTGCAGGGACAATAGCTTCTATTGGAACTAGGCAAGGGCATTGTTTGTTTTATGACACGAAATAAAAGAAGAATGATTTTTTGTAGTAATTATAATTTGTTATAGGTCTAGCACAATGTGTAACACTTCATTGTGAGTATTTATACAGTTTGTTCTGTATGGAAACAAGTTACATTAATTATATTTCCTTACAAAACAAAGACTGCAGTTATATAATCTAGTGTAATGTAACATATCAAATTTGTGTTTGAAATATACATTAAAACTTTTTAAATATTTTGTATAATGATGAATTTCTGAATGGAATCAATTTTATTGACAAATAAATCCTTCACAAATAAAAGAATATTATTTTAATATATCTGGATAAAGTAGGTGATAAAATAATTAATGAAATTAATTCTGTATCTGGTTTGAATGAAGTTGTATAATTGTTTTTAGTGGTACAATGGACTGCATGTAGGGATGCTAGCAATGCAAATGATGGGCTGTTAGGCTATGGTCACATTTGTTTTATAATCTGCTTTGTGTCCTTGTATTTCATACCACACTATTATGTTTCTTACAGTCTGCTGTTATATCTTCTATTTGCCCTGGGACTAGGAGCAACATGTGAGAGATGGGCATTACAGACTGATTACATGATAGCAGAGAAGGTGATAGATATTAGATTTTATCTGAAGTCTTGTTGTTTTTATTGAAATTGTTTAACAGAATCAAGATTGTAGAAGTTTTAACCCATGAGCTAAGACATTAATGACTTGAGCATCAGCTGCCTCTAACCCATTCACTATTGCTAAAGTGCCAAAACTTTAACAGTGTGAAATTATTATGCTCAGTAACAGTATTAACAAGAAAAGTAGCCAATACTGGATCAGTTGATCAGTAATTCTATATCAATGATTTTTTTTCATCATGCCCATGATGAATGCCAAGAAATGTTCTCATTTCAGATCCATCAGTTGCAGGCTACCTCCACATTCTGCACTCAGGTTTTAAGCAATTCAATTCCAAGAACTACTCGGCAAATCTGTTCATTTAAGTGGCTGTTGTATTCATATTTTCCATCACAAACAGTTTGGAAATGTCAACTGGAACAGCCTTCAGCAGCAAACCTGTAACAACTTTAAGGCTGTGAAGTAAAAGAAATATAGTTTAGACTAAAATGTGTAGCCTGGATATTCTACCATTTATCAACTGATGCTGGTATTCCCGTGTCAGTGTCTGAATTGGCACTATTAGTTGTAGACTCTGTCACTAGGCTTATAATAACTGTCCCTATCAACACCAAATGACTGGAGCAAAGTCTTGTAAAATACTTGCAGTTTCATTTAGACTAAAACATTTATGCAAATATAATTAGTATATTTATTAATATTAGTAGGTATTAAAAATGTCTGTACTAAAGCAGTAACCAAAACAAATCACCACAGAAATCTCAGGTCACATAACTTCAGTGACATTTTTTTTATTTATAAAAAAGCAGGACACATAATAATTGTACATCTTTAAGGGACTGTTTATTTGTATGCTAAAAAGTAGTTATAACCCCTTATAATAACAGCTAATTAGTGGTAAATATATTAATCCATTTGCTGTGGGCTTGGTATAAAATGCATGAGTTTGTATGCACATTTGCCTATGTTAAGTATTTATATTATAACGTTAAGAGCTTATGTGAATCTTCATAAAATTTGACAGACTTTTAATAATGTTTACAAGTCTTTTGTACACACAAAAAATCAGATTCTTTAAAGATTTCTTTTTGAAAATATCGAGTCTGATTTGATACCTGAGTGTGAAGTGACTTGCATGTTATAATTAAAAACTATTCTTCATCACAAAAACCTCCAATATTATTTGTATAATGTTTAAAACTGAAATACACTTTAAATGTTTGTTTTTAGTAAAATGTTATATTTTGTCTGTTTTCTCCAGCCTAACATTTTACTGACCTCATAACCATAAAAAAAATAGGAAATAAATATATATTTTTTCCATTCTCTGATAATTACAAATTATAACACTAATACAAATATTTCATATAGATAGCTTAAGTTTCATAACATTACATATTTATATTCTTATCATACTAATGTTTTTCCCCATACCTGGCTAACCTATGTAGCTTTGCACTAATACGTTAAATAAAACTGAAAAACCTATTGTCTTGTAAAGTGATTTAAATGTGTAAACATGATCGATTAATATAGTTGTGGGTTTACAACAATATAGGAATAACTCTAGTATTATCAGAATAAAAAAATTTTTTAAATTTGACATTTATAATCAAGAAGAAACAATACATCAGCATTCTGATTTGTAAAATTGGATACTCAGTGGATGAAGTTTAATTGGCCCTACCTCAGAATTTCTACTGATTATTGACTTAAAACGTGTTGCCTTGCTGAAATAGTTAGATTTGAGAGTAAATGAGACAGCTTGTGATATAAGTTATGAAATGAACTGTCTGAATTCCGATTGTTAATTAATTTAAGCATTTATAGCACCAGTTAAAGTAATGTTACAAAATAATAGCTAACTAATCATATACTTTGAGATTATGTAGAAAAAAATAGAAGAAAATATTGGATAATGATCAATAATGTTAAATTGGAAGCATATTTGTCTAATATAAAAAATATAGCTAAGGTTATATGAGACAATTTACTGTGCTTCAGAATTAACATCTTATCTATACAACTGTAATGTTGAGTATAAATATAAAATAAGCAGCAGTTTCATGTTTAAACCTTTATCTTGATACCCTAACACACTTGATTTGTACTGTTTGTGTGTGTGCATAGCTGTTGCTCAGGACTCACCATCTGTTACTGTTGTTAGGTTTCAGCCATTGGTGTGATGTTACTCTCAGGACTCTACGTTTCTTCCATGTCATCTTGTCTTGGTTCTCTGTACGCTTCTCCTCACATCATTCAGAGCATGGCTAATGAAAACGTCCTCCCATCTTGTATGTTTCTAGGTAGAGGGGTAAGTAAGATGCTATAGTGGTAGTGTTAACCTACGTGCTATCAATTATATATTGAAAGTAGTGTAATTTATATTAGAGTTTCACTTTGATATAAAACTTGATCTCTCTTGTTGAAAGCTCCAGTAAGAAAATACAAATATATCAAAATCATTCGTAATATGTTTCTCAGATCCATCCTTTCTGTTAAGAATTCATTGTTAACAATTATTCAGATTAGTTTTTTTATATTATTACAGAAGGGACCAAATAAAGTTCCTGTCTATGCGATAATACTGTTTGCTTTTGTGATCTTCATCTTCATTCTGATTGGTCAAATCAATACCCTTGCTCCAATTGTAACAATTCCATTTCTTCTGACTTATGCTGCAGTTGAGTATGCCTACTTTTCTTTGGCTATGACTTTTGATATCCAGCAACAAAGGGAAGAGCGGTATCATTCACAGGGAATGTCTAGTCCTGCATTTGATGTTAGTCAGGAATCTAAGAGGCTCGATCAGAAAACGTCTAAAGTGATTACTTATGGCTCTACATCTGGAAGCAAGGTAGATAATACATCATGACTTCAGAATGTTTTTATTTTATATAAACAGATTTTAGTGGGAAAATTACATAGTAGTAATAAAATTCTTATGGAGTTCATGATTTTTATATTTTCTAATCTTCATTATACTCTTTAATCTCTAATATTTCTATGTTTTGTAAAGTGGTGTAGAATATGATGTTAAAAGGTACTGTTGCTGGCTTTTGTTCATTGATGAATAGAAAACGTAAAATTGTATGTATGAAATGATTAAAAGGTTTATTGCTATTTTTTTAGATATGAAAAATGTTTAAATCCAGAAGTCATAATTTTCATGAGTATTTTGTTCATAAGTTGAATGAATTATACATTTTATGTAAACTGTACAAATATAGTAGCTCATGCAATATTGTTTCATCTAGGTTAGTTCTCTACTTTTACTGCATTCATTAATTAGTTTTTGAGTAGCAATGATTCATGTTAGTAACAGATGTTTTCGCAGAGGTACAAATATGAATAAACCAAATGATTCAATTATAATTCATTTTGCAGTTTAAAGGATAAAATTGTCAATTTGTTCCTTAAATGGAAATGCAACTAACAGGTGAAAGTGTTAATTTCACAGAAATAGATTTAGTGGTCTGAATGAAAATATACTAAGAATCAATTAAATTTCACATATGAGAGACTTCTATGGTAATTATAGTATTTGGAAAATCCACTGACATCTAGGCAACTCCTTGAGCCACTTGTATATTTACAAGAATAACAGAAAACCTCAGTAAAATAGAAACTTGTTTGCTTTACAAGTAATATCAGAATTAATATTTGCTTAAAAAACCAGTACAATACATGTGAAAAATGTTGAATAATAGTGCACATACCAACTATAATTCTACTTGAAGGCTTTATGCAAATGTGTAACTTCTGATATAGTAAGTTTGCTGATTATATTCAACATATCACAGGCTATAACAAGACCATTTTCTGTCATGTAATATCCAGAATTGGGGGGATGATATTCGCATAATTTTGTCTCCTGTAAACATGCTAATTTTAACTAACATGCATTACAAAAGTTTTTTGAGCAATATGCATGTGTTTTTTTTAAACTCTGCAGGGTATTTGGTTTTAGGTACTTTAATTCCATTAGTGAAGCAAACAGAGAAGATAGTAGCTAAAAGCAACAAAATTAAATTCAAAACATTTCAAGGTTATGGGAAATCAGATTATTGGATATAGTTATGATAAAATTGACTACTGATAATATAATACAAATACTTGTAATGTTGCTAATATTTATTTCCCTGTCATAATGCATTATTTTAAGGATGTGTTCGAATTGCATTTGCAAATTAATTTGTGCTTATAAATAACCAAATGCTTGTTTTTTCTAATGTAAAGGCTTTTCATTTGTGAATTGTTACATTTTTTCTTTTTGTCTATCAATACAGTATACTAGTGACTTGGACCAGTTGTTCCCAGAACGTTTGAGACACAAACAACAAATGGTTCGCCAGCCTAGCAGTCAAAGCACTAATGAGTCTCCTCTGACTTCACCAGATGAGCATAGCTCTGTTCAGAGTGCAGATTCTACAGGTGATACCAAGCCACGTTCTGATGTGAATGTTACAGACAAATCTTCCCTTTTAGACAAAGGTGAATTTTCAGAGATTAATCATTTCATGTACTTTCTATTTACATTTGAAGCCAGATTCCTAAATTATTAACTATATGATGCTTCAGAATAGTTAAATTGATTTGGTTAAAAAAAAACAAAAAACTTTTCATGATTACCATTGAATTTGTAATTGTCAACAAGGATGAAAACAGTATTTACCTAAAGTGTAGTAGTAGTAAACAAATAAATGTTAGAGTAAGTATTCTCAAATGTGAACATAAAGAGTAAAATCCATTTGAAATTCTCTTCTGTATAGAAGTCAGAAAAGCTGACTGTACATTTTACTAATTTCTTCAGGACAGTCCTGTTTCTGATGAGGTAGCAATATTTACTTATACTAGGATTTAGGAATCTCAAAGCAGGATCTCTTTCTCGTGTTAAAGTAATTAAGGGCAGCAGAAATTTTGCAGATATATCAGTGTTCAAATAATGGTATTAATGCTTGTTTATACTCTAATTTGAAATGGTTGAGCTTATTTTTTTTTTCTGTATATACACATTATTGCAATGTGTGCATAGAATTAAATAAATAATGTGAGTATAGATTACACACTGATTTTTTTAAATAAAAACTAATTTGGATTACATTGTATCATAAATGAAAGATCTCTCATTCCCAAAAATGTTACTTTTAAACAAAACATTTCCATACATTTTTTTTTAAATTAGTAGGGAAAAGTAACAAATGAAACAGCAGTTAAATGTATCATTTCTTTCACTAGGTTATCTAAATTCATTAAAGATATTTTGATTGTTGGGAAAATTAACTTGAATGAAACTTTTCAATAAGTAATATAATTCCAGTTCTAGTTTTTCTTTGCATTACAGAAAGGCTTTTAACTTCATCAGAAAACAGAAAAACTGAGAAAGAAACAGAGCAAAAAATTAATTTTCACTTCCATTAAATTCTATACACAACTAGGTGTAAAATAAATCTATTCTGTAAATCTAAATAAATCGTTATTTTGTTGTTGTTGTTAAGTTTTACTTTAAAGTTACATAACAAAATCTCAAGTTTAATCCCAAATTCAAAAACTCTAGACTTGTGAGTGTATGATATTTAAGATATTTAAGCTGACAAAGTATGTATCTGATAGTATGACATTACACCACAATATTTCTGAAAAACAGAAATATAATCTGTTTTGAAACTTGGATAAAGCTACAGAGGAATCATTAAAAAGGTAACTTTGTATTGTTTATATTCCACAATTTTGTTTATGAATAATCCAATAACAAATTTCAGAGAACTTTTTACCATTTATTTTGAAAGATAGGATGCAATAGGAGGGATGTAGCCTGTGGGTTTAACTTAATTGTTTGTATCTTAGTGAAGCAAATAACTTTTTGTTAGTTAGTAATTTACATGTTTACTTTGAAATATGTATAGTGTAGTGTGTAATTAATGTGAAACTTAGAAGAACTTACAGCTATAGAAAGCAAGTCTGAAATGGGCAGTTTGGAGAAAAGAGGTGAAGACAATTTATTTTAGCATCTTCTGTTTTTAATTAAAATAACACCATAATTTGATTTATAAACTGTTTTTGTCATGTTTAATGCCATACATTGAAAATTAAGCTGTTTCATTAAATTTTGAATGTAATTGTAAAAGGATGTGATGTGTACACTATCTACCACCTATGTGCAATATTGGATGTACTGTTTACTTCATATTTCTTATTCATATAAACTGGCTTTCCTTTTTTGTTTGACTAACTAAAATGTAATTGTAAAGAAATAATTTTTTATGTGATTTATAACTTGTTTTCAAATTTTTAAACACCAACCATTATCATACTCTGAAGTCATGTTACACACTAAGCAAAACTGTTTAGCACATCAATCTTTTCTGTTTCAGTTTTCTTATAAAGTTTGAGTTATATAGCATGTAGTATCCATATTAGTACCTCAAATTTTTGAACTGCTACACAGTCATTTTTATCTAATGTTAATTAGCTGCATCAGATTTAAAATAAAAAAAATTAATGCATTATATTAATAGTTTAATTGCCTGATTTGAAACTTATTTCACAGCTAATGAACAGTAGTCTTCCAAATGTAATTTAAAAAAAATTCTTTTAAATGTTAAGTAAATTAAACAATGTTTGATCTGTAAATAACAATTCATGTTCTTCACTCTTCAATAGACCATCAACTCTGGCCTGAAATAAGCAGAAAGAAACGTGCATGGTACTCAGTTCTTTGTAACAGATGGATAGCTCTGATCGGGGTGAGAATGATCTGTACATATTTCACATTTATCTTTCATTGTTTCCTGCAGAAGATAGGTATTTTTGGATCAAAAAGTAACATTTCCATTATTTGTGCTTTATTTTATACCTGAGTTCATGTCTTATTTCTTTAACTTGTTTTCTACAAGACTGTTCTGCTGAGAAAGTTTGGAAATCCATGATATATTCACAGTCATAATTACTAAGAATATTAATTAAATAACTCATATTATGAAACACCATAATGTGTCGTGAATCAAATTCCAAAGTAACCACATCAAGTGTAAAATTTAAACAACAGTTAGAGTATATTTAATACAGTTGTTTGTTTTGTGTTGCTATAGTTTGCAAGTGGATAATATTGTTCAACAAATATTATTGGTATAGGTAAGTTTTGTATTAAAGATAGCATTTGATTAAATTGAAAACTTAAGTTCATTTTGAAGAATTCAGCTATTCTGCTACTTTTGAAATAGTAGAGATTTAAATTGTAGAATGGATTGAGGACTAAAATGAAGTTTGTTTGTTTTTTATTACTCCACAGGCTTTAGTTAAAGTGGTAATAATGTTTCTAGTCCAGTGGGGATATGCTCTTTCTGTAGTAATGGCTGTTGCTGTTATGTGGTTTTACATTGGCCAAGTGAATCCTGGAATATTTCCTGGTAAGTGGTTTTTTCTTTAAAAATGAATGAGATTATGTATGTGTATATCAAGCTTTATTTAATTTTAATTCACTGATACACCAGTCTGTTGTCAATTTCAGTTTTTACTTAATTTACAGATAAAATGGGTAAAGTTCAGGTATTAGAAAGATTATTTGTAAATGTATCTTTGATAGTAAACATTTAAATAGACAAAATCTCTCTCTTTCCCCATCTGAAATGTCACATTAAGTTTTCAGTGTTAATCTTTATTGTATAGTTAAGCTAAGTTTAAGTTGTTGTTTCCATTGTTGCTTTTGAACAATGCTTAAAAGAAATGAAATTTATAAATGCTTATAATATTACATTACTTACATGCCATTATTAAACAGTTAAATTTCTTGTATAAAACTATTTTTATAATGATTTTTCTTCCTTTCATTGTGGTACAAAAAAACTTGATCAAACTTTTTTCTATTAACTTTAATAATAATAAAAATTTCTGATTAAAGTTAGCTTTGTATTTATAGTTAAACTTAAAATAAATATTGTTATCAGTGTTGCTATGTATCTACTCATAAAGATTGAAGTATTATGATGACAAGAAACCCACTTGAAGTAAAAATATATTCTAAAGACAGCTGGTATGGGTATTAAAACTAATTAAAATAAAGTAGAGAACAAGGGAAAACACTTAAAACACAACATTCCAGTGAACATTAAATTAATTCAAAAACCAGGCACAAAACTAAAATCCATAGTATGTAAAAACTACACTGAAATCATAACACCAACATTATTTCTAAGATACAATGCAACAACTGCCATGGCTTTTATATCAGAGAAATAAAAAGAAAAATGGGAACCAGATTCAAAGAACAAAAAAAAAACACCTTTTTAAGTTTTTGAAACCCTGAAATATCTACCCCCATATATACAAAGAATATTTAAGTAACTTGTGTTTTAAAACAGTGTAATATTGTGTGGAATGTATCATGTGAACCAAATTCCAAACTAACCTCATCTTGGATTTATGTTTTCTGATTTATTTATGTGTGTAATAATATTAACATATTTTTTCTTGTATTATCTAGCTATAAACTGTAAAATGTTAAAACTGAATTATTTAATTATTATTGCATGATAATAACATGGTTATGTATTTTTAGCTAAGAAAAATGTAATTTGGCATTAGATTTTTTTTCACTAGTTTAGCTTGGGGTTTTTCAGTCAACTGTCTGTGAACCAGTGCTTGTTCATTGCAACCACCGTCCTGGTCTGTGTGATTTCACAAAACCAAACAGAAACTGACAGAATATTCTTATGTAAATCATAATAGTTTTTTGTTCTTGCATTATACTGGTCTGTGACAATTTAGAGATGCAGTGGAGTTGGTCCTTGATATTGAAAAGATTGAGAAATGCTAGTGTAGGTTACATTTTAAGTTCAATTAGTACATTTGTGCTGTCTTGTGTGTGTGTTTTTTTTTGTTTTTTTTTGCAGGAACTTTGTAAGAGAACTATGACAAAGAAACATTTCTTAATTACATGCAAGATTGTTAAAATGTAGTAGGTATATTGTGTAATTGTAATGGAAGATAATAAATTTTACCTGTTGAATTCCTCTTTTAATTGTTTTGTTTGAGGCAAAACCAAACTCCTAAAATTTTTCATGTGAAAAATCAATGATTTAATGTTTAATTAGTATCATTATGAGATCATAATGTGTTTCTTTTGTTTTTTTCATAATAGGTGTTGCACAGTTCAGACTGTTACCATGGTTGAAGAATTTATTTTTGAGATGTATTGGGTAAGATTTGTACGACTTACAACTCATACAGAATTAAGTTATAGAAATTCTAATTTGTTTATGTAATGCACTGTAGTGACTTCAGTGATTGCAGGATTTATTCAAAGCAAAATGAATCTAACAGAATAGTTTAGTTGACTTTTTTTTCAGTAAAAATGTAGCATATTTGTATACCAAAAGTGCCTCATTTTCTTTGTACTGAGGAGACAACATTCTTGTCCTTAGGCACTCTTAAACAGAACTAATTCACTGATATTTACCACAGTTCTTAAAATGCATAATATAAAATTCTGTTTATATGTTATACAACTAAAAGAACAAAGAATTTTATATGCAAAAATGGCTCGTTTGGGTTAAGAAAATATTTTACATAGAAGAGCGAACAACGTTTCGACACTCTTCGGTCATCGTCAGGTTCACAAAGATAGAGGTAACTGATCGGAAGCTGACCACATGTTTGGAAGGGGTTGTGTAACTGAGTGTTGCAATTTGGAGGGCAGTGTTAGATGTTTGAATATATAATTTTATTTATAATATTAATATAGGTATAATGGCATTCCTTTATATTGGTTTATTTTTGGTTTAAGTTCTATAAGTAAGGCTTCTTTAATTTTGCGTTTGTTTGTTTCTTTATTTAGTATTTGAGTGTTTTCCATGGTTATGTCGTGTTTATTTGACTTGCAGTGTTCGAAAACGTGTGAAGGTGACTTTTTGTGTTCTTTGAATAAGGTTTCCATTTTTTACTTGTTTCTCCAATATAAAAGTCGTAGCAGTTATCACATTGTATTTTGTAAATAATGTTGGTGTGGTGTTTGTCAGTGTAGTTCTTACATAGTATAGACCTCAGTTTTGTGCCTGGTTTTTGAATAAATTTAGTATTAACTGGAATGTCATATTTTGTTACTAGTTTTTGCCAAATGTTGGTTATTTGTTTGCTGATGTCAGGAATATATGGTATACAGCAGTATATGGTTTCATGATTTTTTGATTTGTGAGATATATTTACTTTTGTTGGTTGATTTTGCTTTCTGTCCAGGTGTGTGCATATGTTTTCTACGGTTTGTGGAGGAAACTTATTGATGTTGATGAAGTATTGTTTTATTTTGTCTAATTCATCATTAATTTTATCTGGTGAGCATAGTTTTATGGCTGTGTTTATCTGGTTTCTTAGTATGTTGAGTTTTTGTTTTGTTTCATGTGCTGAGTCCCAAGGAATGTGTTGTCCAGTATGGGTGATTTTTTGGTGGATTTCTGTTTTGAATTGTGTGTCGGTTCTTATAATTTTGAGGTTAAGAAATGACATTTGATTGCTTTCTTCCTGTTCACATGTGAAGTTAATGTTGGGATGTATAGAGTTAATGTGAGTGAAAAAATTAAGTATGTGTTCTGTAGATTTGAATCCCTCAACCGTGTCATCTACATATCTGTACCAGTATAGTGGTGGATGTAATGCTGTATTAATTGCTTGTGTTTCAACTTGTGTCATAAAAATATTGGCTATAACTGGTGATATTGGGTTGCCCATGCTTAGGCCATTTGTTTGTATATATTTTTGGTTGTTGAACATGAAGTTTGTCTTTATTGTGGTGAATTCTATGAGGGTTGCTAACTGGTTACTGGGAATGTCAATAATTGGGTTAGGGTCTCGAATATAGAGTTCTAAGGCTTCAGTGGTTGGAACTTCTGTAAAGAGGGGTATAACATCGAAATTGGCCATTAAGGCTTTATGATTAAGTTGATTTAGATTAGGCTTGAAATTAAAAGAGTCTTTGATGAATGAGTTGGCTGATGTTACATATTTGGAGAATGCCCATGCTATTTATTTACCAAGATTGTAATTAAACGATTCATATGTTGACATTATTGGTCGTAATGGACAATCTGGTTTATGAGGTTTGGGGATGCTGTATATTTGCGGTGTGCGTGAGTCAGTTTTACGTAGGTAGGAATAAAGTGTTTGTGAAATTGTGTTGGCTTTTTTCATTAGTAGTAGTAATTTGTTCAGTTGTGTCTCGTGTGTCTTTGTTGGATTTGTGTTTATTGGTTTAAATTTGTTCGTGTCTGATAGGATGTTATTCATTTTTTGTATGTATTCATTCGTGTTCATTATTACTATAGCGTTACCTTTATCTGCTTTTAGAATTTTTATGTTTCTGTCTTGTTTTAGGTTTTTAATGGAATTAATGTCTCTTTTTGTAAGGTTGTTTTTTAGTTTTCTGTTTTGTGAAATTATGTTGATGGTTTTGTTAGAAAATTCTTTGAAAAAATCGTTTCAGATGTTGTTTTTAGGTTTTCTCGAAAATATAAATTTGTAATTTTGCCTGGGAAGTTTGGCTGTTGGATGTCAATAAAATTATCTAAGTTGTCTTCTTTCTGTTGGTTGTTTTTGTTTTCTGTAGAAAGTATCACAAGTCTCCTGGCTAGGTCTTCTAAACATGTTTTGATTTCTATGGTTGGAATGTACCTTGGTGCTATTGCGAAGTTAAGTCCTTTGTTAAGTAGATGCATCTTGTCTGTGTTTAATTGTTGGTCGGATCTCTTAATTATGAGGTTAGTCAACGGTTTGTCGTTTTGGTGTTTAGTTTTATACTAATAATACTACTACTAATACTAAGAACGACAGAGACAAAAAGATCTGCCACAACAAAAAACTAGAAAAACTAAGATGTAAACAACAGAAAAGACACCAAAACGACAAACCGTTGACTAACCTCATAATTAACAGATTATACCTATATTAATATTATAGATATAATTATATATTCAAACATCTAACACCGCCCTCTACATTGCGACACTCAGTTACACAACCCCTTCCAAACATGTGGTCAGCTTCCGGTCAGTTACCTCTTTCTTTGTGAACCTGATGATGACCGAAGAAGGTCAAAACGTTGTTTGCTCTTCTATGTAAAATATTTTCTCAACCCAAACGAGCCATTTTTGCATATAAAATTCTCAACAAGTGGGTTTCTCAACATCACTGATTAAAAGAACATAGGTGACATAGTGGTAAGAGAAAATAAAGAAATATTACCTGTTTATATTGGAGTTGGAAGTACTAGTTTACCAGTGGAGTATAATCTAATATATTTACTTAATTCAAATTTCTTTTCACATAGTTTCAGAGGATTTGTTTTTCCACACTAAGAAAAGTGTCAAATAATAAACATTTTTTAAGTTTGTTTGAAAAAAAACTCAATTCTAAGCTAAAAAGTTTATAGAAAATAACAAATAGAAGTGAATAAAATTCTGAACAACTATCACAGAAAAGTGCGAGTTGCACCCTTGTGCAAATTAATTGAAACAAATGGTGATTTTATAATATTTTTAGCATGGCAACTGGTGTAGGCTCGCTGGACCCACTGATTTCCTTTAATAGTCATTTTTTTACACAGATGGTGTCATTAGCTGTGTTTTGCAGTATGGTCAATCTATTTTTGGGATATATGATGAAACTTTGAGGAATATTACATCATTCGAAATTACATTAGAAGGAGACCAGTCAAAAAAACAACTTACCAACTCAATGAAGAAAAAACTATATCAGTGGGGTTTGATGTACAAGAACAATGGAGGAAGGTGTTATTCAGTGATGAGACTCGTTTATTATACAGGGTCAAAGACATTTGCATGTTTGCAGATCTCCAGGTGAGAAACTTGAAGAATCTCACATCAATCAGATCCTAAAACATCCTTTGAAGAAGATGTTTTGGGGCTTTTTCAGCTACTATGGCATTGGAAGCTTATATATTGTAGAAGGTATGGTGCGAGGACCACAGTACATCAAAGTTTTGCAAAAAATAGCCGTTTCAGAATTGAAAAAGAGATTTCCAGATGGATCTGGCATTTTTCAGCAAGTTCTGGCTCCGTACCACACATCGAGACTTGTGAAGAATTTTATGACTACAATGCGATTAAAGGTGCTGAATAAGCCTGGAAACTCTCAGGACTTAAATCCTATTAAAAATCTGGGCGATTTGTAAAGAAAGACTTCGGGGAAGAAACTGTACTATTAAAGATGAGCTAATTGAGGTATGGTACCACGATCCAAAAATTACTAAAGATTGCAGTCAACTCATGGACTTGATGCCAAAACAGATTAATGATCATCTGAAAAATAAAGGCAGTCATATCATGTATTAATTTGTGAATACTTTTTGGATTCTCAGAAATAAAATGCAAAAAATTGAAAAAATCGTAATTTTCCATCTTGTTTCTATTAATTTGCACCAGGGTG
The DNA here is from genome assembly GCA_011833715.1 of Carcinoscorpius rotundicauda. NCBI lineage: Eukaryota > Metazoa > Arthropoda > Merostomata > Xiphosura > Limulidae > Carcinoscorpius > Carcinoscorpius rotundicauda. Next base: position 111,441,617 of record CM022393.1, read on the forward strand.
TATGCTACTGTAGTTCTGATGGATACAGAGAGGAAATAAATAACATATTTTTTAGTGTAATTTAACTACTGATCTTATGATAATGAATGTATTGTGTGTGTGAGACTGAAATAACAAATATGATGCTAGCTTTAGAATGTCATCACAAATAAAATTCCATAGAAAAATTCACACTTCAGATACTCAAGATACACATAATTAGAAAAATAAGTATAGTTTGTACAACAACCATTTCATTATTATAGAGCACAATTTTAAGTGAAAGATCTCTTCTCACAACAAGAACCCAACTTTTACTGGGACTGTAAATGAGGGTTTGATTATATTCATTGATGTAATTTGTAAATAGTCTTAAAAACTGACTTTTCATTAAAAGGTACCATTTTTGATATATAAAAAAAATATTACAGTTTATTTCAGCACAGTCTGAACACACTTCCATAACAGTTATTCCCAGAAAAATTAGGTATAAATATTACAACTAGTGTTGTTTTTGTTAGTTTTTAATTTTTATCAAATATTGTGTGTAATAAATAAAGTTTTTCAATCTTTAATGACTAAATGAAAATGTTTTTATAAGTTTCCTCTGATGGTTTCCTTAAGTGACCAACATTCTTTTGTAAATGTAGCCATTGCTCGGACATTCTAAACCCAAGTTAACTAAACTGTTTATTGTAAGTAGTGGGTAATCATCAGAATGTTAATGTCACTACTAGTTTAAAACTTGTTATATATTGACTTTGTTGGAGCATCTAAAGAAAAAAATATTACTTCAATAAATCTGAATATTTGACAATACAGTTTTGAAATTTGAATATAAACTCTTTGGAAGTGACCTAAACGTGAACTATGCAAGTAGAAAGCTGATCACTATAAAAAAAAAAAAAAACACAGTGAGTTCTTATATTTTCATGTATATATCTGTATTTTGTACATAAATTAATTTTTAACTTCTTTTTAGGCAAAATCCCTCAGATTACGATCAGATAGTTGTAACACCAATGCACCCAGGAATGGAAGTAATGGCAGCTCAGCTTACAGAAGAAAATAAAGATTATGCAACACGAGAACGATACCATCAGTCTACAACAGTGAAAGGAAACGAGGAATTTAGAGGAGTTGAAAGTGATTGAATAACTTTCTGAGGCTATCTCTGAGTGACTACTGGAAGCTGAGCAGAGGTTAATCTAACATCATATTCTTATTTATTCACATGATATTGACTGTCAGAACACACACATAATGAAGTAACATTTGCAAAAACAGCAAAAAAATGTTTAATTTTATGCTTTTCTGTCAATTTTAAATTACATTCTTATGTTATTGGAAATAGGCATAATAACAGTTTGTCCAGCATTATAAAAAGTATATAGTGTACTGATGTATGTGTGTACACTGATCATAAAAATGTATCTTTTGCAAATGCATGTGTTGTTTCCTGTTTGGTGTTACTGATATGAAAAATTTGTTATTCAAGTTGTACCTTAATACACATTTTCATCCATGTTATGGATTTTGGGAACATTTTGCACATTAAGTTTATAAATGAACTAAAGTTGAGTAATGTAAGACTTCCAAAATAGTGACATATTTGAGAGAGAAAATTTAATGTAAACACTATACATTGCAATATTAAAGACTAGAAGTATGGCAGAGTAAATAATTCATTGCTATCCCATCTGTTTTAGCCAGATTTATGAGTTTAATTAAAAGTATTAGATTAATATCTGCTGATTTCAGTTTGTGTGGATCCCATAATTGTAGGCTCTGTGAAATGTATATCAATGTGAGATTGCTGACATTCCCTGTAGGTTTTTTGCAGGTTGTAATGTGTATGCACGTTAATGACTATTAATAATAATAATAAAAAAAATATAATCACTTTTATTTTTTTATGTATGTCAAGATTAACAGAACATGCATTTACATAAAAAGGTTACAAGTTGCAGGTCCATTACAAGAACAAGTTCACAATCCTGTTAAATGTAATATTCAGGTTAACTATAAATAAAGGATACTTAATAGGATCTCTTATTTACATGTTTAAGTCTATAAGGGAAAGTGTGTTGTTTTAAGCTTTAAACAATGTTATTTTTGTCAAGCATCGCTTCTGTATCATGTTTATATTTTGAACAAATCATTTGTTTTTTGTTTACCATCATTTGATATAAAAAACCTTTGATTTTGCTCAAATTTGTACAGATTGTGTCCTGAATTATTTTCAATATAGTTCAGTTTATTTCAATATAATCTTATAGATTCGGTGTGCGGTGAGTTAAACTGCAAGTATATAAAATGTTCCTTATAATCTCAAGATGCTATAGCATCTCAACTGATAGTGTATACAACTTCCAAATTTTGCTTAGATGGTTGAAGATATTTAGTTAAAACTTCCTGACTGTTGTTTTGTTACAAGTTATTGGAAATTACTGTTTTGTTTTTACATGATTTAAAAATGCATATATTTTTAATCTTTCATTACAAAAAATGTTTGTAGTAAATATCCCTGGTTCTCTTTAAATTTGATTTTTTATTTTATTTTAATCAAACTAGTATTTTTTAATTAGATGATTTACACAAGGAGGTAATTTCCATCATAAAGACCTTTCTTTTGAAGTATGGGAGTCCTTGCCCTTTACCAGTTGCTAGCTGCTGGACCATGGAAGTCTGTCTTCTTGAGTGGTGAATCATACCACTCAACTGAGAGGAAGGTAATGGCATTCTGCATGTGTTGATGGTGTACAGCATTTTCTACCATAGACCTAATGTACAATTACAGATGTTACTAGGTTTTAGTTGTACCACTATGCCATATTACTGTCCATATATCTGATTGATTGCTTCTTTTTTTTTTTACCGTGGCGTTCCTCCTCCTTACCATCCACCGGAGGTACATTGGTTAGAGATGGCCAAATTATGATTAAAATCATGCCAATGGAATGACATCTATCCTACTGCAGACCTGGCATATAATTCCATGTGCTGCCTGCTTTTTAATGAAGTACATTGTAATGCCAAGAATATATATCTATCATTGCACTTTACCTCCCAGACTGAGAGGTTCTTCCCACCTACCATTTTTTGGATGTACATTCACAGAGGGTCTGGTGTTAGTTGGTAATGGTTTAGCTAAGTAAGTCCTTACACATGTACTGGCTGGGCTAGATGAAAAATGCCTAATGCTGCTAGGTTACGAACTGAAGATATATCCTAGGTTTGCAGTCCCTCTTCCCACCATCTGCAGGATGTTGGTTCCTGACAGATCTGGTCTTGGACGTGTTGGAAATATGTGCAAGTGGAGATGGATTTTGATACAGAAGCTTGCTTTCCCTGAATCAGATGTGGTGCACTCTCTGAAATGTGACGTTTTCTCATTTGATTCCACACCTGGATTCTCTTTGGGTGTTTCCTATAGGTGGATAATTTCTTCCATGGCCCTCCACTAGTTGTGTGGGATTCTGGCTATTTTATGGATGGAGGTAAGATATTTTCCTGAAAATTAGCATTTTTCTACACTAGAAATGTATTTCTGTGAGACGCTTGTCTCTCCCCACCCAGCCTCCTTTCTTCTAGTTATATATGGTGTAGGTCTTCCAAGTAGTCTCAAACTTAATTAATGAATGAAAATGTAAACAAATGTTAGTTATGATAGGATTTGTCATGTTCACATTGGTGGAGAGCTGTTGCATAGTCATTTACATATGAATTTGCAGAAACAGGAGGTGAAAGAGCATTGAAGATTTGTGCCAATAGAGGACAGTACAAATCAAGAGTTATTTCGTGAGAGAAGGTATATATTGGAAATATATTTAAGTGTAAGAAAATGTTAACTTTTCTTTTCTTAATTTTCAGAATTTGAAACAAATTTAGACATTTTTATACAAAATAATTCAAAGATAACCTAAATATCACATCACCTGGAGGAATAATCATAATTTGAGTTGTTCTCAAAAAGTAGTTTGTGAGAAAAGACAAATTTATCCTGAAACTTGCATATAACAGTTTAGTAGGTAGTTTTTATGGTATTTGTTGCACCTAAACACTGTATAAATTTTTTTTTTTTTGAGTTGAATCATTTTATTGTACAGACCTCCTTCACACTGATGGTTCAAACATGATGAATTTTCAGATCACAACAGTGTTGCTTTGCTGATGATGCTGTTGTGAAAATTAAAATAGCAATTATTTTAATATTACAAGAGTAATTTATTTTGGATTGATCTGTATGATATAAATATATTTTCTGTTGAAATCTTAATTGACTGAAGATGCAAAAACCTCTGTCTTGTGGTTTTGTTTCAAGCTAACTATAAAGCTTGACTCTTCTTCAGAATATTCTACTGTGCAAAGCAAACTAAGCTAGTAATAAATGACTTGTATACAGATCCTGTAAGGCCTTTAAAAGCATTTTAGCTGTAGGGTTTCTAGTTTAGTGATTTGTTTATGTTCTTGTTATATATATTTCTTTTTAACATTGAGTGAAATGCCTTCATAATATCAGATTCTTTATCCCAATTTGTGGGCTATGTTAAGTAGGTTATGAACAAGATGTATTTGTCGTGAGATAAGTTTAGGTTATATTTACATCTGTATTTAATAGTAGTGGCATTGAAAAATACCATAAACTAAATAAACTTATGTCATCAAAATTTTTACGTGTTACTTGTTTATTAATGAGTTTCCCTGACTTTGAGTTGGGTCGTCAAAGTAATGCATATATATATATACTAATGAAGAAAAATTCAATTTAAAGTAACAAACTTGTGCATTTGGCAATTGTCAATTTGGCCTTCATTATACAAAAGTATTTAATTTGTGAATGAAAAGTGCTATCCAGGTGCCAAGTGGTTCTAGTTTCAAATTTACATTTATAAATGCATCGTAAAGTTGGATTTTTCAAACATTTTAACTGGTTTTTGTCAACATTCTAGTCATGTGTAATAATTTATTTTTATGGTGTACAGTTACAATTTTTTTTACTATTTTTATTGTTATGATTAACTCAAATTCAATTACAAACCTTTTAATTAGAATAAAATGACCTGAATAACATTACTGATGTAATTGCTAATAAAAAAGAATCGGTTGTATATTATTTACATGATTGATATTTCCAAGAATGCAACTTTTTAACTGTCATTTTTCAAAGGAAATATGCTATACATTTAGCTAGGTAATGAATAATAGTTTTGGATTATAAATTTGACATCAAAAAAGGCAGTGTACTTATTTTCTAGTGTATTAGACTTCAGTATTTTTTACTATTAGATAATATACTTTCAGCATTGGAAATTTTAAACTGTGATATCTTAGCTGTAGATATTAATAATCTCTTTGCTACTTCAGTAATTAGGGATCATAATTTAAACATGTTTTAAGGTTATTTCATTATTATTAATTTACCACCTTTGGGAGATAACCTAAACTTAGTACATTTAAGACCTCATAATTATATTTAGCATACCTTTTTTCACTGAAGTATAAAAAGTAAAGTTTAAGATAAGCCTAAACATAAACACACAATTATTAAAGTTTTAAACTGTAATAGTGATTATATAACCAAAAATTTTCATAAGTTAGTAAACATTGAACATTTATTATAACTTGCACCTCATTTTTCATTTCTTTGCTTAACTAAGCTACACTAGTATGTTCAGTAAAATACTGAAAATAAAATTAATACAGCTATAATTCTAAGCACACTTATTCTTTAAGATATACCTTATAAAAATGAAGACTTCAGTTAAAAATAAATTTGTAAAGTCCATATATAAAGTTTCAAAACATCTTTCCAAATATCTACCTGTATGTAAGTTGAAAATAATTAAAAGTTATTTTAGTAATATTTATTACAGAAACAACTAGATACAGTATTAAGAAATATGTTTTTAGTATTTGATCTTAGTGTTCAATAATTCATCTTGTTTTGAGAGATTAGGAAAAAGGTTCTGTTTTATAATTATATAATTAAGTGTATATTTTTAAAATGTTTACTGAAATTGAATGTTATGTTTTCTTTATGAAGCCAAATCTATATATATACTTTCAGCTTTACTTGCAAAAGTTAGGCCTATTAAAAATTCAAAAAATACTATTGGGACATTATTTCTGTTTAGTAGTAGTAAAAATCTAACTTATAATGAGCTATTTGCAAATCTGGTAAATATTTTATATTTTTGACTTATTTATTACTATTCTAAGCATTTGCAAAATCTGAATTTGTTTACATATTTGGGTAAAAATTCATTGAGACTTAAAATCTTTCCTATGGACTAAAATTTGACATATATAATGCAGTGCAAATATTATGGACCTAACAAAGTAGAATAACGTATAATTTCATATTTCTTAAAATTCCTCCAAACTAGTCCTTTTCTGAATCCTAGTAAGAGGTATATAAAAAATTATATACAAATTTTCAAACATAGTTGTATAGAATGCTAACTTTTTTGCCTTTGTTAGGAACCACTTATTTTGTGATTAAATATCTTCAGGTAAATTTTAAATTTCAATGAGTACTTAAAAGAAACCCTATTGTTTTCATTTTAAATAATACAGCTGTATAATCCTTTCTAAATATATATTTTTATATTTGTTGCTAAGTTTTATGAAAAAATCTGTTACTGCTTGTATATAACACTTTTGTTAATGATTTCAAATTGTTTCTTTGTAACATTTTTTTGCAAAAGTTGTAGTTGAAGATATTGATAAAAATATTACGTTTCCTTTTAACTCATAAAAGATGCATTTTCCACATCATTTAAAATCATTAGTATAAATAAATAGTAAGTTTAGAAATATTCAAGTTAACTGTCATCCTATACAAAATTTTATTCATTATGAGCCAATGAAACATTGTTTGAACTGTTAAAATGCACATTTTCAAAGTAAATAAAGCATATAATCCTGAACTCAGATATTAAACAATGAAGATTTTGTTTTAAACAACTTTTAGCATTTTTAACTAAAAATATTACATATATCTTGCAGTAAGGAGAATTGGTAGGATCATATTTAAAACATATCGTTTAAGACAATCATCTGGTATTACCTGCGCTTAATGTACAATATGGAACAAGATATTTTATATTTTTTTTTATGTAAAGGTATTTACCTTTAATCCACCTGAGTAATAAAATATTTGTGTAATGTTTTAAATTTTAGTATTTTCATTTATTTTCAAGTCTATTTCAATGCTATTTTGCAAGTATATCCATTTTCTACAAAATATTAATTTCTAGGTAATGATGCTATTAAGAGAAATATAAAATTCTAACAAACCATATATTGTAAGCTAAGAGTTACTTTCTGTGAATAACTTTTAAATAGATTGATCAACACATTAAACCATCAGATTTACCATGAAGCAAATAACCTTTATTTTAAATAGTATTGTATGAATTCAGTGTAAATTCTTTCAAATCTAAAGTTTTATGTTAACACAATTGAGAGGAAAATCTGATGATCCATTTCTTTGAAAATATATTTATTTTTAATTAACATACTCTTTTGTGAAATGTATTTTCATATAACAGGTCATAATGAACTGTGAATGGGGAAAAATTATTTGTGCAGAGTTCTTTTTCCATGTTCTACCAATAAATGTTTTAGTAACCTGGTGAGGCAAAGGTTTGTTGAACGAGGAATGTGCAACTTAACTACTAGTTTCTTTGTGTTAAAGTGAAAGGGTAGTTTGTGATTTTTGTTTTGTTTTTTATAAACACTGTTCATGCTTGTGTTAGTGATTTTGTTTGCAGTGTTAAGCTATATAGACTTTTGGCCTGTAACAGTTATGAAATTGTAAAAGTATATTTGTCTTGTATCAATAAACTGAATTTTCAAGCTGGCTGTATGTAGTTTATTTGTATTTTGGCATTATTAACAAGTCTTCCAGTGAACGAAAAAAGTTTATGATATTAAAGAAATTTGTGACTATGAACTGTTTCCCATTTCATATAAAATGAATACTCTGGTATCAGTGTAAATCTGATAGTTCATAACAGTTATGTAACTTAAGTAACAATTACAAAACTAGTTTTTGTTTTTCAAGTTAGACATATATCTTGTTTACAACTTAGTTACGACAGCAGTATTATAAAAAAAAATTTAAATGTTCACTAGCTCATTACTTGTGGCACCAATAATTTGGTAGGGAACACTATTTCACTTTGATTGCTATACTGCACATGAAGATAAATAGCTTGTTGAAATGATTGCACATATGGGTTTTCCCAGAAAAATACCTATAACTCATCAAGAAGTGTTTGATACAAGTTTCATACAATTTTGTAACTCATGATTGATGTCATAGACATATATCTGTGAAAATTTTAAGATGTGTCTCCATTATTATTAAATGAGGGTGAACCATATGATACATATCTCCTGTATCTTAAAAGTTGGGATAAAACCTGGTATATTCACTTCTAGATCAATAACAATACTTGTCATGGCAAAGAAACTACTGAATGACCTTGTATCTGTCAAGAAATGTGTACATGTATTTTTATAGGTATAGGTGCAGCATTATTGATATCAAAATTTTATTGGGGGAATTTTCCTGAGGTTTTAGTATAACCTGAAAACATTTGCAACACCATGTTTTTCTTTCCCATGAAATAGATACACTTTGCAATGTACATTGGGATCTTGATCCCATAACACACCACAATAGTGAGTTTGAATAAAATTTTAATCAAACATGTCCAAAAACTTGATAGCAAGCAATACTCTTTATCTAACCATGTCTTCTGTTGTTACTCATCCATTGTAACCATTTTGTCATTCAGTGCAAAACCAACAGTTTAAATTGTGCTGTATTATCTACCTGTTGTAGATTTTCATTCACCTTTACATTTTGAAGTTCGAATACATTACAATGTTATCAGTTACTCTACAATTAGAATACACACTTTTTTTTCTTTTAGAATTCCCCCAGTGACAAATATATAAAATGTAACAATATCATATGAAATAAATAGGTGGGGTTGAGAAAAATCATATTCAACAGAATATAAAATTCAACTGTTTATTCAAATCTCAAAGTGCCACCAGAGAACCAGAAATGTTTCATTATGTCATGGCACCCTACATGTGTGTAAACTTCAAAAGCATTTTTCTAAGTTTTTCTTGCAAATAACCTATTTGCTTGAAAAATTGGTAATATAAAAACTGTTTCTTACACTATTCATCTCTTTGTAATTCATGAAAAACATTAGATGCTTATGCAATGTACTCCTGATGAGAAACCTACTTGAAGTAAAAATGTACCTCAGGAAAAATGGTATAGGTATTAACACTTTTACATTAAATTCTTGTGTGAGGTACTTGTGATGAGAAACCTACTTGAGGAAAAATGTATCTCAGGAAAACTGGTATAGGTATTGACAGTTTGACATAAGAAGGTCAAAACATTGTTCTCTGCTTTATTAGTAAGTGTTAATACCCATACCAGCATCCTGCATGTTTGTGAACAAATAGCAGTGATTTGAGAACATTTTTTTCTAAATTTCTGGCCACAAATGAGTTTTGTGCTTGAATACTCTGTATATACTTGAGAAACTGATCATACACAACTGTTTCTGATACTATTCGTCACTTTATGACTCTGTAAATGTCGTATCTGAGTGTAAACTTCTAACCTCTGTTTTGTTCTACTGTGGTCAGTAAATTCAGCTGCCCAATTATTTTCTGTACATTGGAATGGAGAAAAAGTTTCCTGGGATGGGAATATCATGAACCCTATTGCAAGTCTACGTGCACAAAATAAAAAATTCATCAAGTCTGGGGTTGCATATTGCATAATAAAGTTTTTCTAGTATGATATATGTAAGCAAGACTTTTGTTATTGTATGTTGATAATTTAACCCTTTGGATGCTATCATCAGATTTACACTACAGTGTCAACTCTTCAGAGTGCAACAACTGAAATACTCGCACATTATTTCTGTCTCCTATCTTAGCACCTGTATCTGTTGATAATGGTACTAAACAATGTTAAAATTGAATTATACTGTCTCTTGATGAACATGTTTTACTGATGTGGTGAACTGCTGAGAAAGTAGAGAACTGATTTAAAACAAGAATTTATTGCTGTTGATAATTAGTATGTGTATAATAAAACAGATAAGCCAAGACTGAAAATGATATTACTCACTGTGTTAGCTACTGTTCTTATAAACATGCAGAAGTTCTTTATCTTGTAGAACAAATACTTGCAGACAAACTTCCCACTCAGAACATGGTAGTTTTGAAAGTTGATTTGAAAGAATTTTTTAAAACTTGTTTTTAAGAGTCAAAATAAAGTAATGACTTTTATAAACATTGGTTTTTATTCATAAATGAGTTTCTAAAAGGTAAAACGTTGGCATTGTCAAGCTAAGACTGACACTGATGTTCCACAAACATGTTTTTACTCATTTGGCACATTTCGGTATAATTTTCTAAAATCCTAATGTGTCTTTTGATAAAAAAAACAACAACAACTGTGTACTGAGAAATTTGTTTATCATGAAAACATTAAATAAAATTTGTTCTCATAAATATGTTAGCATCAAAAACATTGTTCAATAAATACATACAATGTATAAATTAAAAGAAAAAATATTAAATTAATATTCATAGAATAAAACTGATAGAAGCATTTACACATAGAGGCAAAGACTTGAGAATACTTGTAGTTTCATCTTACTGTATATATTTTTTTAATTAGTACTAAAAATCTTTTTGCAAACTATATATTCTTAGATGTCACAAGTACAAGAAATATACACTGAATGTAATATAAACTGTTCATAAAGTTTTGCAATGAATGTTTCAGCCCATTTAACTTAAACGGCCTCTTCAACGTATCAGGGGTATCAAGAAACATCTGTATGGGTCACTGCAATGGAACTGGACATAGCATTACCATGCATCGGACTCAACTCATGATTCACTTACTATCCTGGTGTTCACTTTCAATGATGTATCTATAAAAACTATCCAAGAATAATGATAAACTGTCTGTAATTTTAAAAACACAATGTTATAAAAATGTTATGTTTTGTTAAAAGTATTAATCACTTTAAAACACTGCTTAGTACTTGTTCAAATCTAATTCTGTTTGGTACTTTTGTCTTAGGATCAACAAACATTAATGAAATATTAGTTTAAAATCCAAAATGGTCTGATTTTATAACTAAAATACACTAAAAATGTTTCAAAGTAGATGCTGACAAAATTAAATTAGTGTACACAAAAATAAAAGTACCCAAGAAACATTACTAAACAAGAATTTCATCTTTTTTCTGTCAACCACAAGCCAAATTAGAACCCATCCACCCTCTAAAAAATTCAGTCTTAAGAGTTGTGAGGCAAGTAGTTTCAAAGGATGTTAGTTTAAAAAAGTTATTAAAACTCCTGATTTATATAAAGAGTCGCCTTTTAATACAGAACAGAAAACACTGTAAAAATTGCAGGATTTTAAAATTTTAAAAATTATCTTACTTTGCTATTTTATAATACACCAAATCCCACAATTGGCTAAATTCTTTAGAAGTACATTCATGATAACAACTAAAAGTACATTGTTGGAATCTGTATAATGCTGTGAAAAATAAATTTTTGTAGATAACTATTATTATGGCTTTCAAGAGGTTCAAAACAGTGAATCACTTGAAAGTGGTTCACTGCATATTAATTGACAAGAATATGTATCAGAGGTACAGAATACATGAATAACAACTTTTACCAATGTTGAATGATCATTTAAAAGCTTTTGAAACACTGGTAATAGTAAAAATGTTTTCTTCACTTAGAAAAAATGGTGTTCTTTTAAAAAGAGAAGTTAAGCAAACTTATCTCTTCTAGCTACAACCCCTAAACTTAGTTGTTGCTGGACATTGCTATACCTTTGACAATTTCACAGAGGCAGGATATGAAACAAAATATTACTTTTAGGTTTTATATACGAGTTGAATGACCATAAAATCACAAATAACTACACTGATACCATACAATTTCACTATAATGTATTAAGCTTAGTAACTAAGCTCTATTTATGTTTAAAAAAAGTGTGAAACTTTGAGCAGATTAAAGACTCAACCTACCTTCTAGAAACCTTAGTTCAAAAGAATATGGTAGCCTTTTCACAGATTAAAATTGCTAAGAAAACCACTATTGGGACATTCATAGTTTTCATGTATTGTAGTAAGTGTATACAAGGACCATTTCCAAAAGTGGAAAGAGGTGAACAGGACCACTGTGTTTGATTCAGTACATAAGCCATATATCAGCAAAATAAAAATATACAAGGTTTTAATTTATATCCTACCTTGTCAATATTGATTTCATTTCATAACTTGAATGAAACTGCACTTATTATTCAGACATTAGAAATATCTAATTTTAACTAGTGCTGCATTCAACTTACCACATGATTTGCAAAAATCAATGTTTAGGTGTGTTATTTGAATATCTACTTTCAAATTAAGAAAGTAACTAAGATATAATATTAAAGTTTGAATTATAATCTACAACTTCATATCAAATATACTGATGTAAATTCATAAAATAGTGTTTCATTAAAATCTTGAATGCAAATTAACAATCCAATAATATGCTCTGACCCTTGACCTGTTACAAAAGGGTCAAATAAGCTATTCATATTCACCATGTTAGTAAAATAAATCTTACGGCAAAGCAATTAATACTGTTTTTTCTGTTAACATAACAAAAGAAATGTGTGTATTAATACTTAACAACAATAACTCGAAGACTGAATCACTAGAGCAATTACAACACTATTACAAGCATGCTATAGCCATATGCGTCACACTTACAATGATATATGTTCATGTGTTCATTTTTAGCATAATTTTGTCTAGAACTCTGCATGTATAGACATCTATAATGTTGAAAAAGTATCAATGTTGACAATCATGAACTTAACTTACAATCAAACCTTGGTCTGCTTTCATATAACTAGTGTTCAAGCTCTCATCAGGAATAAGTTATGATCACCACATGCTGTAGTCAACCTCATCATTGTTAAAAACCATAAAAAAGCCCAAGATGGTTAAATACACCAAAATATTGCCAGACAGAATTAATCCACAAGCTCCCCACTCTATCTGTAAAGAAATAAAGACATCTTTGTACTAGTAGAAGGCATTACTTTCCACTATAAAAAACTTCAAAAATTAAATCTGCACAGAAATCTTACTACAAACAAAAGAAATAGAATTTTAAATATTATTAATTATTTAACTGTATCATTAAAGTTGTTCAAAAACTTAAAAATGAATTTTAACTGTTACAAAAGTTCTTAAGTAGATTAATTTATATATTTTATTTTAAAACATTAGATACTGAAGACTTAAATGTATTGTAAATAAGATTGTCTCTTAGTCTAATGTGAAGAGTGGATATATCTCACTCTTAAAACTTTACCAAAATTACTACTGACTATCAGATCTTAAAGATAGATGGCTTATTACTGACAACTGTTACCTCATGCTACATTAACTACACATACCACAGGTTCCTCCCTCGGTGCTCTGGCTAACAAAATTGGCAATCCAAAAGATGATATGACAATTCCTGTTGTTATAAAGATACACAACTCTTTGCAAGCATTACTAGATCCTATATCATCACTGAAACGATGAGATATGATTGTAGGGAAAGGAGAAAGGACATGAAATATAATAACAAACAGAGGCCACCAGTTACTGAAACAGAAATAATGTTAGTTGTCAAAGTTTCTTCATACCTTTTTATACATTAATAATCACTCAAAAGCATCAATACACTACATCATGGCTATTTTTAAAGAGCAAGTTACTATTTGTACTGAAAAATTCAACAAAGAAAAACTTACATATGAATGAAAAATCCAACACAAAAACGTGTTTTGAATACAAAAAGCTGATCTTCCTGTAAGTATATCAGTTTCTTGTTATTGTCAAAAAGACAGTGGGATAACTTAAGTTGTTGTTATTATTTATGGTGTAAAGCAGCAGGGTCACGTTTACCAAGGAAAATAAAGATAAAATTAAAAAGGTAAAAACAAATTAAAATGGTAAAATCATAATAATCAACAACAGTAAGCAAAAATTACAAAACTGTAAATGATGAGAAAAAGTGATGAAACATAACCAATGAAAGCTAAAGCTCTTATAAATATAACATCCCTTTTCTCATTTTCAATGACAGTCTAGAACCAAAAACAGTAATACAATTAAAAAATATATTTAAAATCCTGCTACTGCTGAGAAACAAAAGAAAAACAGGGAGATAGACACTGGTTGGTCACATTTTGAGTAACATGTACCAAAGAATGACAAAGTGATGGATTTTTGTTTGAGTGTTACTTTTCCCTAATAATGTATGTAAAGGGTCAATTGCAGCACATGAGGTTATATATGTTGCCTTTTCAACAGAATCATTGCTATTCATACCAGTTTGTCAAAATATCCAGGAAAAGTGGGCTACTAATGGTTGTGGAAAAAAATGGAGCTAGTTTTGTACAAAGTCGATTTTGCAAAAACCACAGTTCACTGAGACACAAAAAAATGCTATTAAATGAGACGCTTTGGCAGAAGTTGCAGCAAACAACAAGAATAGCTTACATCAAATATGGAATGGTAATTCAAAAACTCATTATCCAAATTATGTCCTGGAGAAGTGCATAATACCCATATATGGAATCTAAACTCCAGATGATACACAGGATTAAGCACTTTCCAGCAGAATGTTTCGATGTATTTCAGCCAATGTTTCATACAAACACAGTCCAGCATCATGAAAAGAACAACTTTCCACTCCCCAAGTTGTTGAATATAATGTAAACCAAGAACATAGCTACCTGACCTCTATAACAACTATAGATTAGGGGACATATTATCTGGAAGGACACGTACAGTGATTTATAATAAAATAAAAGAGACAAGACTCAGTATGACAAAAAAAAAAGTAAAAAATAAACAATTTACTTTTTGAGAAAACAAAAGGGTGGAAATGGTTACTGCACTGTGATATGTTTAGCAAAAAGTAAAACATACTGTATTTAAGAGTAAAACTCACACGACAAACAAAAATAAAAGATAAAATGTGGACGAAGCTTCAACAGCAACTTCTGACCCCTTCAGGGCAAAATTAATCATTCAAAATAGTGAAACTACATTCACAGTTCACATTTTAACTGGAGCTGACCAATGTAAAAGTCAGGTTGCAAGAATCTGGAAGTATATTTGCTTTATGAGACAGTAATACAGCAATACTCTACACACATAGCAAAATAGTTTACAATATAACTACTCAGTAAAAAAAAAGTTAAATTCCACGACCAGAACTGGAATGCCTAATGCTGAAATTAGCACAACCTCAACCAAATCTTTTATGTTCTAAATAAATTTTGTACATATAAAGTACTTCAATTCTTTCAGGTAGTTCATGGTTGCTCTTTGTCTGCTGAAACCACATTCAATGTTGAAAATGTTTATTTTATTTTATGACTGAGCATCATCTATTCTCTAAAGAACCTTACAAAAAATGTTAGATAAGGCAATAGGGTGAATAACAAAATCTTTCTTGGACTTTAGGAAAGGGGTGTCAATAGATTAACATCATACTTTGATTAGTCATTCTGACACAATTTAAAAAAAAACAACAAAAAACAACAACAAATTTTCCACAAGAGAAATGATATTGCATCTCATAATTGAAATTATTCACTCCAATGGATGTCTTGCCAAAATGTAGTACTAATAGATGTTCCACCTGATTAATGTCTGTCATAAGTCTCCCTGTCCATCAGACTGATATCTGAGAACACTTCTGGCATGTGTCTTAACAAAAAAATAGTGAAAAAGCACAAGAAGGAGCTAAGACTTTCAGACAAAAACTTTCCAATGACTTAGTAATTTATGGCAAATTAATTAGTAACTGTCTATTAGGACAAAACGTGGATGTGCTGTATACTTTCTACCCACCTTCAATAACATGTCTGGGCAATCTTAGAACCAGTAAATGAAACTTTCAATGATGAATTTAACAAAAACTTCTAATACTGTTATTTGGTTCATCAAGCCTTTACTCTGGCCATCCAAAATGCAGTAAGACTGCAGAAGATGCTTCAAGCTCTACTCTTGACCAAAAGGTGTGCTGGCAGGTAAGAGCCCTACATTTTGAGATTAAAAGGGGAAATGTGTTGTGAACCTAGGTATCTATATACAATATATACACCAGAGTTGTTCACATATATATTGTATTGATGTCATGTTGTTTTATGGAATTGGCTGAACCATTTTTCATTTTGGTAGTAAACACAGCTGGAACACCAAAAATCAAGTTTAAATGGATAAGCAATAAGATGAACATTTTGAATTCTTCCATCACTCTAGCCTTTACTGTATGTTGTAAATGCAAACAAAAGTGACATTTAATGCCATGAAAATCATACATAGTTTTGTTAGTTGCAATTACAACTGTATGGACAATGTAAACAGTCATAGCCTTATTATTAAAAGATTGTTGACCAAAAATGATAAGATCAAGTTTCAAAAAAGTTTCCACGATGTCTCCAACGTTTGCTCAAAATTATCATCAAGTTCCTAAGACAATGAAAAAGGGAGACAAGAATAACATATGAAAAGACAAACAGCAGTAAAAAACTGACTTAAGGTGTGGAAGTATATCACAGCATCAGAATTTTGGAAAGAAGAAATATGACTATGTTCAACAAAGCTTCCAAGAATGACAAACCAAGATAACAATTGGTTCATTAATTCTCCAGATGGTAGATACAGATAGAAAAATAAAAAAATCATACAGCCATTAATGATAAAAAACAATGATGTAGAAAGCAGTATGGGGATGGATGAAACATGACAGCTGAAAATCATGGACACACATATCACAATTTCATCTTCTGTACCATCAGAAACTGAAATTACGAAAAATTATCTACAAGTTATAAGAATATTTCCAATAAAAAGTTTCAGTTTATTCCATTGTTTTTAAGAAGAGGCTATTGCTAAATCTACCACAAGGAACTTAAACTCAAGATTTTAGTGTTGTAAATCTCTAATGTTATCAATGTCTCACTGTGGAAAAAAAAAAAAGACACATGTAGGTTAGAAATATTGATTAAAATTTCAATGTTGTATAGACAAAAATAAAAACCACAATATTTTCACTGAAAAAATTGACCATTTTCTTGTTGAAAACACAGTGAATATAATAAAACCAATTTTTTTGAAGTATTTTTTATTTGCATCTATTATTTTACAAATAATTTAATTTTTTTTCCAACTCAGTATTCCATACAGAGATTCCAAAAATCAACATTAAAACTCCACACTGGCACTACAAATAGGAATCGAATATTAAACTGTTCTCAACAAAGCAACTATTTTTACAAATTTTGAATTTGAGAAAATGATGAATATTCCAGCCTTGTATAATACTGGTGATCCTTCATTCAATTAATACATGCAGTTTGTATACCCTCATTACCAAACAGGTGACAATATTTTCAAAGAGAGCACAGAGAACAAGCTTAAAAAAATACTTCAAATGAAAAACATTAAGTTTTGGGATTAATTATAAACAACACACAATAATAACTAAATGCATTCCTCAAAACTAGTGATAGCACATAATAAACCCATCAGAGAAGAACACGACATTTCAGGAAAAAAACATTAAGTATAGTGCTATAAAAAAATGAAATAAGAAAAGATCATGAAATGCTTATTCCCTTAATTTTTTATGTGAAATATTAAGATTTGATATCTAAATAAAACTACTGATAAATAACTACAATATTTAATGGTACAATCACTTAACACTAATTTCAAAATTCAGTTACCACTGATTTTAATGGATTGCTGTAACAAAGCCAGACAAACATCAAAGTTGTAAAAGTGTTCATAGTTTTAAATGTATAGGCTTGTTTATACAGATATTTCTGAGTGATTATAAAAAGCACTGCCCTCCTTTCACAAGTGAACTATTTACTAATTCCTTAGCTTGTAGCTTTTACACTTTTATTAAGTTAGTTAATAAAACGGTTGTTTTAGCCAAAATGTGATTCAAAATCAGAATTAACATGCACTCTGTCAGTATATTTATAATTTAAGACCAGTTGCACTTTGGATTATTGTGTATTTTATTATTGAAAATGACAATGAAATTTGTTACTTTCAATTTACAAAAGTTTAACATATTTTCATTACTTTGTTGAAAGCAAACAAAAATGAGTTACGTGTTACTTTATCTGAAGAATGAAAAACATCAGTGTTTGAAAACCAACCTTTTAGGAATATTTCAGTTATTTTGAAGCATTAAACAATAGAAAATTCATTTTGATTTTGACTTGGAAGGAATGTTAAATATTTTATGGGCAAAATATGTAAAAACTGATGTCTGAGGCATAGTTTGAAGGTTTCTTCTAATTTTAAATTTAACCATTAAAAAAGTTTTATATTTTCTACCTAGTTTAGGACACTTGCCATGTACCCCACTTCAGTTTTGTGTGTCTTTATGTGGAAAAACATATTCACAACATGCTATGACATTAGCCATAGTATTGTTCAAAATTAATGCACTTACAGAGGATGTTTTTTGCCACAGGCTGTACATTCTAGCTTCTAGGACCTAAGATATGCCTTAACTCTGGTTCTAAAGTATCTTAAATATCAGGACAGTTTTTCTTTGGTTGATTTTGTTTAGTGGTCAAATGAGGGCTAATGTATGCACTTACAGTGAATGTATACAAAATTCAACGTTGATTAGTTATGTGCCCAGTCAACAGGTAAAGAAATTTTGGTGATACACCCACTAAAAAGTCCTTACTTGAAAATAAAAATATTTTTATCAATTGCTTAAATGTAATGTTAGAAATTTTTAAACAATATTATATAATAGTAAATATATCTCAGTAAAAACAAACTTGAAAAAAGAACAAGGACAGAAATAGATGTTAGTTTCACAAATTGCACACATCCATTTGACTACTGAAAACCATATTTCTGTAAATGCACAACAAAATTTTAAGTTTTTTTTCTAATATTCTCTGTATATACACACACAACACATATACATGAACTCTAAAAACATTTTCAAATTTCAAGTTAGCTAAAAACTATTCAGTTAATGCTAAAAATAATTAAATTTCAATATTATTTTACCTTATAATTATAGTTCTTCAAATATAACAAAAGTATACCTGTGTCAATACTTACTTAAACTGAGGTAAAGCACATGCAAGAACTAAAAATGCCATTCCAATTGAGCCCGAGAATGCTAGTGCTATTAACCTGAAAGATTTATCAAAGTTTTGTCAAGTACAATATTCTGAATTTATAAATTTTATGCTAAAACTTTTTAAAATTTTCATATAGAGGTTTCCAGTTTAAGGATTTACAATATTTTTGAATATTTTTATTTAGCATTAATAACTTTAATTTATTTTGCATTCCTGTTAATTGATTTTTAAAGCACTGCACGAAAAATACAATTATGTGTAAACAAAAACAAACATAAGGCTGATGTATTTCTTTATTAAACCAATTATTCAGCTATTACATATATTTCTGTTGTCTCAATAAAAAAGTCAAAGAAAAACAATAAATTTCACAGTATGCAAAAAACTGCTCAAACTCAAATTCCAAATGAGCAAAAGTTGCTAATACTAATAATTTAAAAGTAAAAATTATGATTACTGTTGCCCCCAGTGGCACATCTGTGGACTGTCAATGCTAGAAACTGGGTTCTGATACTCAGGTTAACTTGAAGGTGGCCTATCAAAGTTTTAATATCCACACCAGTAGTCTTGTAAAGGAATATATTTTTGGGTTTTGATACCCATGATGGGCAGTGCACATATAGCCCACTGAGTAGCTTTGTACTTAATTACAATCAAGTAAACACAATATTATAGAGGTTCTTTATTATCTTATGGAAAAATAACAGCCTGGGTCTAATGGTTTTTGTTGTTTTTTTTGGCAAAAATAGGTATGAAACAATTACGTAAAGATTAAAAGAATTTGCAATTAAGTTGGAGAATGTTATTGTTGAAACAGCACAAATCACTCATAGTAACATAAAGGAAATGAGTTACAAATAAATACAATTATTTTGACTGATTATTAACTGAGTCACTCGATTTTATTAAATGCAAACAAGTATTTGACAAAACTTTATTTTGTTTCTGCATGACAGTAGCTTTGTATTGATGTATCTGGAGATCTCATTACCTGAAAAACTCTGTTTTAAAATTAAATCCCAGTTCTTTTAACAAAATTTTAGTACAGAATGCTTCAAAGACGAAAATAGATCTATTAAGTGCTTTGTTGATGGAATGATAACGATTCCTTTTTTTGTTCAACTTGGAGCAGGGTGGTGGGTGAAAACAGCATATGCTACCTAGCTGAATACATAAAATTCTTATCAATGTGTAGCTACCAGTTTGGCTACCAACTGCAAGTTCATTACTTCCAGTTGTATGTTCAATTCTTTTTTGAGTGGATTTTATTTTTTGACATCTAAGGTACTTCTGACAAGATATCTTGACTTTTTCCCAATATACACCAGCAAACTACAGTAACAAAGTGACACTCAACAATAACCAACATAGCTTTAGGATCACATCCTTAGGACAACAGTCTACTTATGGTTGCCAAAAAAGAAAAAAGATACAACTATAGTCAGTTCTTTATGAAGAAAGAGAAATCTCTCTTATATTTAATATGTTCGTAAAATAAGTATTATATGTGATTAGATAACATTTAAAATTAAAAAGAGCAATTATTTGATCACTTTGATAGTTGGAATAATCATGAATGGTAATTTCAATTATTTGAATATTTATATGACATTAATTGAGTTAATTACTCAACATTAATGTTAACTTTAATGGGGCTGCACTGAAAATGGAACAAAAGTCTAGCGTTAACAAAAGGCTTTCTGAGATAATATCCAATCAAGTATAATTCATTTAGTGATCTATAACCTTGTGTTGTAAGTCATTTATACTGCCCAAACTGTACACTACTTAAAAAGAGCTCATGAAATTGTTAAGGATATTCAAGTATTATTATGACCCTAAAACTTGAAGGGTTTTTCTAAAAAATTTCTCTGAAAAATGATATCTGAATTGTTTGAGAAAAACCTAGCATTTTGTGGCAAATCTCAACAAGTTTGATGATTGTAAAGTAGACATATAGCATTGGTGGTGTAAAAGAAACACTATGCTATTACAACTTCATATCAGAAGCATGTTGGGAACAAGAAAGGTGAGATACAGCAAAAAAACAAAGGTTTCCTGATATTTGAGAAATTTCTGCACTTGATAACCAATGTTATAAATGTTGTGAAGAAATTAAGCAAGTGCTAGAACAATAAGAGTTTGTGACTGATGTTGTGAGGAAGTAGAAAGTTGTCAGAATTAATAGAATGGGTAAATACAATAAAGAAATTGAATATAATTATACAAATAGAATTTTCAAATGTTGGAAGGATTATCAGCAGTCTATCATGGTGATACAGAATGCTACTGTAGATTTGAAAAGCACTTTCAAAGAATTTCTTGGTGAAACAATACAATATCTCAATTACAGATTTTCATCACTCCAGGAACCTTCCTATAGAAATTTCCAGTGTTTGATCATGTCTTGTGGTCTGTTTCAGCAGAGAAATTGAGGGTGTTTTGTAAAAAAACAGTGGCTTTACTTGTGGATCATTTCAGAAAAGTCTGAATGAGGAGAAAGTTGCTAAGATAATATCAGCCCAGTTATTTGATTTTAAAGATAGGTTGAATAAACAAAGGACCACTAATCCTCAAGAAGCTTATGTTAACCAGTACTAACATTTGCTGAACTTCAACATTTACTTACACCTGTTCATATCATAATCATATTGTTTTTCTTTTTAACAGCTTTCCATGAAGGAGATTTCAGTCCTATGAACAGATGCAAAACTATATCCAGATTTAAAATAAAACATACTATCCTTAAGAAGAATCTACTGAGAATTCAATACATAAAGACATCTGTCAACAGCTTTCAAACAGATGATGCAATATAGGAAAAACCAGTGCCACCACTAATTCAAAACTTGAAGATACCAACTATCCAACAAATCTCTTTCAGTGAAAGTAATTCATCATGTGACATTGAATACAATTTTTTATTAATTTTATTAGCTAATCAGTGATGCATTTTGTTCAAACATAGGAATATTAGCAGTGTTGTTGTATCATTTATGCCAATTATAACCATTTTGTTTCAGTAAGGTTTTCAATTGAGCATGACAGTATTTTTAAGACATTTATTACATATTGCTATGTTTCATAAAATTAATACTTTTCATTGTAATTATATATGCTTGTAATACTAGTATATGTTAGTAATTTCTTTAAAAAGCACACAAAAATTCCAATAAGGCATTTTGCTAAGTTAATCATAAATAAAACTGATTAAAATGTAACCTAACAAACATAATTAAGAAAATTAAATAAGAAAATAACAATAAAATAACATACTTACCCTGTCAGTTTGTGTGTCATTGAAGTACAAGAAATTGGGATGAAAAATAAGAAAAAAAAAAGGTAAAAAATTAATATTACCCTAAATAAGCTTTATCTATGAACAATGAACATTATATATAAAAATATCAAAATACTCCTCAAATACAATATTTCCTTATACTTAGATATCACTTTTGTAACATTTATTAGCCAGTTGACTCATGTTTTGTGAAAATGCACACTCCTTATATAAATATACACAAATACATATACTATAAGATAAACTGTTTTCAAACTGGAAAGTATCACTTATACAAATAATTTTTGTCTCAATCTTTCTTTTTTCAAACTATGCCCTATTATATATACAAGCTAAAAAGACCATTATACCTCTTTACTTTCTTTAGGATATTTTTTGGATACCACCTTCAAAGCTTTAACCCTATTTTTCTTTTATGTAGCTAAGATCAGGAGTAGTTACTAGTACTAGTTAAAGGGATGTGTGTGCAAGTTTGTGTTTTCTTACAGCAAAGCCAAAACAGGCTATCTGCTGAGCCCACCAAGGTAAATCCGTACTTACCGCTGTATTAGTGAGGGGTGGGGGCAAATTTAAAGGCCAGTTAACATTAGCAGTAATTGTTTTAACTTGACATGTGTAAAGGACAAAAAGAGAGATAGAATTTCAGCAGCCTGCAGAAACTCTAATTTTATTAATTCATAACTTGACTTCAAACTTCTAAATGTAACCAAATAAGCTTATCACGAAATGCAAATTTAACTAGCCAAAATTTTAAACACATACTAATATAGCCAAAAAAAACACAAATACACGTCTCTAATGTCAAAGATATTAACTGGATTATGGATGACATGATGTACTTTTCAATTAAACAACTTAATCATGCCTAAATTAACAACAACGTCACAACCGATGTTCATAAACTTGAGAGCGAGTTCATTATTAAAATCACATCACTTGCTAATGAAGGAAATGAATTAATTATTATTCTTCATTCAAACTATTGACTCAAAAGGTAAAGTTAAAATAAATTTTTATTTTAAATTTATTCCGGATTATTGTTTAAATAGTAAAAATATTTCGCTTAATGTTTTGATGCATGCCACAATGAATAATAAATGAATAATTTTTCAATTTTTATCCGAAATGAGCGTACCCTAAACACCCGTCATGGTGTTTATTTACATTTATTAACAATAACAAATTTCCTAATCTTTCATGGATTAACATTTAAATAGTAAAAATATTTGGAATAAAGTTTGATGCATGCCAATATAAATAAATTTAAATTTTTATTAAAAATTACAATACCCTTGATATCTGCCATAGTGTATACTGCGATTACTTATGTTAGTATTATCAGTATCACTGTCATACTTAAAGTGACGTCATAGCCTACACATATTAATATATTTTAATTCATAAAAATAATTTTTTAAATTTATATTAAATTATTTATTTTATAAAACAATATTTTTCTTTCATATAAACCTTTAATATGCTTAATCCAAATATTCAGCTAATTAGATACTAAAACGTCATAGGAAAAGGATTTGCGGGTCTATAAACATTCCCACGAACGGTTTACCGATGCTTTTGTGTTGTCATCAATTTCTCAATTGGGCATTGCTTTGTTATAATACTTACATAAAATATATTCAAGTAGTAATTCAACAAATCAAACTTCTGTATTGTTGACATACTATGGCTGAAAATAAAACAAAGTAAGTATCTGTATCTTTTTATTGTATATATATATATATTTGTTAATAGGAAAAACAGTAAAACTTTCATTAATCTGATTCTATTGGCACAGGCAAAATGTTCAAAATTTGGTGAGCGTTAAATTATGCGATTATTTGTTATTATTTTATAAGTTTTAATTTCTACAATAAAGTATTCACGAGATATATCCTTCAAAAAACTAGTAATATGAGCCTTACCTTTAATGAATATCGCTGTGGCTAGATGCTGGGTATATGAGAACGATCTTTCTATTGTAAAACATCCGGCAGTAAAAGAATTTAAATAATGACGAACTACGACAATAATAGAAATAGTAATTATAATTTCAAATAATTTGTTATATATATAATAATGATAATTTAAAAAATATATGATATATATGTATATAATTTATTTAGCTAACTTATTAGTAGTCATGATTGTGTATTTATGGATTGTCAAATATCCAGTGATTTGACGATTGTTTATGGCAGCTTGTAGTACTGTTGATCCACAGTAAACAATAGTGATGATTGGTATGTATTTTTTCAGTGCAAGAGTTTTATTCATATCATTTAATCAAGTGTGTAGACAAATAAGTCTCATAAGTTGCTCATTCTCAAAGTTAAGTGAGAGGTGGTTGCAGCTTATCAATTTAATATTCACATTCTTGGATAGCTAGATATTTGGTGTATCTAGCAATCCAAGAATGTGAATAACCACTGTATCTATTTAATGCACAAGATATTCATTTGAAAATTGTCAGAAGTTTGCATTGTGATTTTTGAAAATTATATTATTTAAATTTGATCTAATATAAAATTCATAATGGTTGTAAACTGTAATTGATAAAGATTTGCTCTATTGAATTCCATTCTGAAAAAACAAATTTTGTAAAGACTATCATGTGTTTGAATATGTATCATTTTACAGTCCAGAAGAATTAGCTACAGCAATTTTGAAAACAAAACATAAACCAAATCGTTTGCTGGTTGAAGAAGCAATCAACGATGATAACTCTGTTATTTCATTGTCTCAGGTATGAAACCTATGTATGATATTAATATCCAGTTTTAGAAAATTAAGTAAAGATGATTGTCATATAAATTGTTTAGTAATTTTTAATTTGACAGAAAAGTTAACACTTAGACCTGATTTCAGAGTAATTGTGATTGTGATTTTTCAAATGTATCAACAGTAAATCAGTTCTTCAGAGTTTTTTTGCCACCCTCCCAAGTCAGAGAATGTATGTATGAGCTAACACCACTCAAAATTAGTATTTGATATTCAATACCATTTAGAAACTTTGTTAAGATTATTAGAAAGAATGAAAAAACGAAACAATTATACCTGACTGCATTGCAAGATTACTATGCTAGTAAACCTAATGTACATATCATTATTCAGTGGTAGCCCAATATTTTTATTAAGTACTCTAGTCTGACAAATTTACTTTTATTTTGCACAGATTATCTTACTTGTGATTTCTATTTATATGCCAAAATTTAATGAATGATTAAAAAGAAATGGTTTTTGTTTGTATTTACTGGTAGATACTGAATATCAACATGCACTTTGTTCTTCTAAGATTGATTTATTCATGAAATACTATATATGTGTGTGCATGTGTTTAGGTATAGAATTTGGCTTAAGTATCATAACCATTCTGTTGTACAAATCTTAAGGTGGTGTAATGAAAGCTTAACCCTTTCACAACAGACTTAGTTTTATTATAGCAAATTTGTCAACACACTTGTACACATTAAGTATTTGCATTATAAATTTTGATACAGCATATATATCTTCACAAAAAATCTTATTTTTAATGAAATATTTTTTACTAAAGATCTGTTTGTGAAAATGTAGTCTGTTTCATGTTATGATTAAAAACTATTCTCAATCACCAAAATCTTAAATATATTATTTACGTAATCTCTTAAACCTCCTAAATAAATTTCAGATGTTTGTTATCAGTGAGACCTTATGCAATTTTCTATACTCTCTGGAGTCTATTACTTAATCAATCTTGTAACCATCATAAATTATGCTTTTTTTGTTACTAGAATGAATACATATTGTAGCATGAAAATGCAAATGAGTGGTCTAACTAGCTTAAATCTCATAATACTACATATTAACAAATATATTTATTAGTGTTTACCATATTGACCTTCCAGCTATGCCTACCTAACTAACATTACATAACTTGTATTTCTGTAGCATTGATCTTCACTGTCTTGGCTGTGTTTAGTGGATTAGTACTTTGTAATATACAATTACATTTCAATTATGATATATTATATAAGTGTGTATATAGGTTATTACTATTTAGAAATAATAAATTATTAAACTTATTTTTCTTAAAATATAGAACAATAAATTAAGAAGTGAAGCAAATATTATCCCTTCTTCTAACAACCTTTATATTCAGTTGTTGCTGGACAAAGGTTGCTAAGCCTTTTAAAATTTGTGTGTGCAGGATATCAAACAAAATTTTTATTAAGCTTCATATATACTATTGAATAACTCAAAAATCATAAATAACTACACTTTCATATAATTCCACTATAATATATAAAGTTTACCAACTAATGTTTATTTAGATTTTGTAAAATATGAAACTTCAGTCAGACTAAAGACACAACCTACCTCCTTCAAACTTGGATCAATAGAACATGGAAGCCTTTTCAAAGATTAAAATGGGGCAAAAAACACTTTGGGGACATTCTAAGCTATTGATAGGCTATTCATGTATCGTATATTGAAGTAAGCACATATAAGGGACTGTTTGTGGGGAGTACCTTGGTGCTGTCTCTTGCTTTTAAAATGTGATAAAGGTAACCAGTTAATTATTGAAGTAATAATAGAAACTACTGGCATTGTAACAAGATGTAACTTCAGTGTTATTTGAAAAAAAAACTAAACCAAATACACATACACAATATGGCAGTGTGTAACTAAATGCTCACCAGTGTGACACTGTTCTTCATCTTTATTACATTTGAAAATACTCATTTAATTGTCTTGTAAAGTCAGTGTTATGTGCTGATGTTGTTACTCTATTAATTTTTTGAAAGTTGCATCATTTTTATACAAACAGTGTATTCAAGCAAGAATTAAGACCTGTTGTATCTCAAAAATGATTAATTGAAGGTAAAAAAGTTCTTAATGTTTACTGAAGAAAGCATATTGTATTAATATTTTATTTGAATGCTATTTGTAGAGCTGGATGATTAGTGGAATTTGATAATTGATTATATTTAACTGGTTGATTATTCTCATTCAAGATAACTGGAATAACCAATAATAGTAATAATAATCAGAAACAGTAATTTAAAATAGTTTATTATTTTAATGTCACCTGTTGATTTAATTATGATATATGAAAGTAATCAGTGTAATTAATGATTGTAAATAATAAAATATATTGATCAGTTGAGTTAATTACTCATCTCTAGTTCTAAAATTTCTTAATGTAACATTAAATATGTAAAGATATTTTTGCTTAATATTTCATTTATTGTGTATAATAATGACAAGTGTTTGAATTGTTTCACTAAAATAACTAAATGAAATATATGCAGTGCAATTTTATGATAAATTTATCAGATACAGGTTATGAAATATAGAAAATAACAGCATGTTTTTGCAATATTGCTCCTAATTAATGCCCCAAAAGGGGAAGTATGCAAATTATAGTATATTTGCAGTTCTGGGCTCAATTTTTGACATTTGTTGATTTCAGTACCAATAAGTGTTTTTGTGTCTGTTTTTATTCATTTTCTTCAAATCAAAATTATGGTAATAAAAGTGCATTATGTTGGATTACTACTGTTGTCATTCAAGATAAGCTTTATAAAAGTACTGGGTGGTGTTAAATAGGGGAAAGTTCTTATTACTGTTGACAAAAATAATAAAAGTTTATTAATTTTATCATACAGTTGTATAGTGATTTTTTTATTTTTATAAAAATGTTGTTTCAGGCCAAAATGGATGAGCTTCAGTTGTTTCGAGGAGATACAGTTCTCTTAAAGGGTAAAAAAAGAAAAGAGACAGTGTGTATTGTTCTATCTGATGATACTTGCTCAAATGAAAAAATTCGAATGAATCGCTGTATTCGTCATAATTTGAGAGTTAGACTTGGAGATGTTGTCAGGTGAAAATTTGTTTTATGTATAATGTAATTTTCTCTGTTTTGGTAATTTAAATATGGTCTTTTCAAAAAGCAATCAAACACTTCTATACAAAATAAGTAAAATAATTTCTGTTTTATTCGCATATTATGGAACATTATAGCAAGTTTATTACTTTTGAGTAAAATTACATCCATGTACTTGAGTTATTAAAAAGTATCATGAAACTTAAGACTGGTATCTAATGTTTTTGTTCTTCTTTGGGGTCAATGATCATTGGATGAGAATGAAAGGGATTGAAAAAGTAATTCTTCAATCATTTCCATTGGCTTGCACTTGTAACTCTATATTCAAGTCTTATTACTACAATGATAATTGACAATATAAAATTGTAGTAGCATAAATTCCAAAATAATTTCTTAAGTAATTTTGTCAGTCAATAAAACTAAAATGTGATCATAAAACATGAAAAAGAAGATTTCAATAAATAGTATTAGATTGTTTCATCTAACAACATCGTTGTGGGTTTAGTGTAAAATAATAAGTGTAGTAAGGCTGAACTTTTTATTTATAGGTGATTTAGACAACCTTCATGATGAATAAACATTAAGTACAGTTGGCAGCAACTGCCTAACACAGCATGACACTAATCTATAAGAGCAGCACAAGTGAAGATGGATGATGGTTTCAAATACATCCATTCTTGATCTTCATGTCATCTTACACTAGTTTTTTTGGAGTCAAAAAGCTATCTGAAAGGATTGAGATGGACATGACATCATTATTTTGTGGTTGGTGAAGTAAGTGATGATTTAATCAGTGTTAGCCACAATCTGCTGATTGTCAGGCATGATTTTCTAATTAGTATGGTTCATACTATTCGTGTTTTCATAGCTGCCATCGGATATTTTGAGGTTTCTAGTAAATATTAATTTTAAACATTTTGGCTACACTCTGATATTTTTACCTAGGAGATGTGCATATGGGAGGTAAATAGTTTTGGTATTGCTGTTTTTGTCTGTTGTACAAGTTTATTTTTTATGCTCATCCAGCTGTTGGGGAAGAAACTACAAAGGTGCTCATTGTGTTTGAAATACTGTATATGTACACAATGAGTTTTGATTTTGACTTAGGCCTTGAATTTAGCATGTGGCTACCACTGACCAAATCATCACCTGCTCCATCAACCACAGGATAGGGAACACGAAACAGCCATGTCATATCTGCCTCAGTTCTCCCAAATAGTGTATAAACTCTACAAAACCAGTGCAAGGTGATTTGAAGATTAAAAATTTAAAATATTTCAAAACATCGTCCTTCTCTCAGTTGTGCTGTTATTATATGCAAGTTCTTCAAGACTTCTACATGTGTCACACTGTAATAAACAGTTGCTGCCACATTTGTCTTTGTTTGTAATCAGATTTAACCTAAGTTAAAACTACTTTATTCTCACCAACAGTTTTATGATGCTGGAATATTAATATCTGTTGACAATGAATATGTTAATATAAGTTTTGATTCATGCTAATACTGTTTTACTTATGTTATAAAGCATTCAAGCATGTCCAGATGTAAAATATGGAAAGAGGATTCATGTTCTTCCAATTGATGACACAGTGGAAGGTTTAACAGGGTAAGATTTTTTGTGAATTTTTTGATAATGTTTGTGAGTTTGAACAAAGAATAAATGTATTTTAAGTGAATATAAAAGTTTGTTAATGAAAAATCTAGGAATGTTATTCATAATTTATGTAAACTTGTAATGTTGTTAAGTGTTAATTGGAACATTAAGGCTGCTTTAATTGAAATATCATCTACTACAATACTCAAGGCAGCCAAAAGCCATAGAATTCTTTAGTTTAGTGACACCCTTTCATCCTTGAGAAACAGCTTTTATACTTAAATGAGAGGGTGTCACTAAACTAAACACTTCTATGGTTTTTGGCTGCCTTGAGTATTGTAGCAGATGATATTTTGGTGTCTCTATTCAGACTTTCTTTAAACTGTGAATACATACTGAAACAGACATGAGGTCCATAGAACCTATTGAAAATTTGTGTGTGCTATATGTTGTTCATGCTTTCTTATATAAAGCTTATATTGATTGTTGTTAATACCATGAAACATTGAAATTTCCTGTTAAATATAATAAAGAATCCTTTGTAGATATTATAGTATTTATTATACCTATTATAATATAATGTTTCACACTACACATAATCAAAATTGTTTAATGTGGATTTCAATAAACTATTTTTTAACTGACGAGATTTTTATTTAAGAACTTGTAATTTTTTCACATTTTAATGCGTTTAGGAGCCTGTTTGATGTGTACCTAAAGCCATATTTCTTGGAAGCTTATCGACCTATCTATAAAGGCGATGTATTTAGCGTAAGAGGTGGGATGAGAGCAGTAGAGTTCAAGGTGGTGGAAACGGATCCAAATCCTTATTGTATTGTTGCACCAGACACAGTCATTCATTGTGAAGGAGAACCAATTAAACGTGAAGTAAGTTTTAGAAAAGCAACTTTTGAAGTGTTTTTGTCTTATCATATTTCTAAATGAAGCTAATATAACTGCATTTTCTTCTATTGAAATCTGGTTAAAACTTTTTTGTGATTTTTAAACCATGTAAATGTATTTATCACATTTATAACATTAGTAAAATATAAGGATAAAAGTTTTTAAGTTTTGGTTATAACAACTGGTGAAAACAAATAGGTTATTAAGGATTTGATTGGATTCAGTTTGTATTTTAATAATTTGAAAAGTTGAAATTAGAATCTTTGAATATTTGTAAAATTTTGATTGTTAATGTAATTTTAACTTAAAATATGTAAAGATATATTTGCTAAATGTTTCACTTGTAGTGCAGACCATATGAATGTAGTGGTTAATTCATGTGGACTCTTACAATATATTGGTGTGAAAAATAACAGAAACAGGATATATATAGTAATTTGTAGAAGCTGATATGAAATTATTAATAATATATCAATATATAAAAAATGAACTTGTTTTTAAAAAAGCTTATTTATTTTATTAAGTTGACTGACATCAGTTACCACTAAGTCTGTTTATTTTTTGCATGACCTGATATAGTCACAATTATTTCTTAATTTGATAGAACTGAATTTAGACATAATTTTATGAAACAGTTAAGGATACTAAAAATATGTCAAGGAAAATTTGAGGAAATGTTCAGTTCATCGTAATTGCTGAGACATGAAATAGGAAACCCCTTTTTTGTTTTGTTGTTTTGATAAAATGGACTTACTACATGAAGACCAAATATCTTCCTCACCTGTTAGGACTAGATTTGTTTTCTGTCTATAGATGTAGATGTCTTAATCTTATACCTGGTGGTTTTTATTATAAAAAATGTAATCTACACAATTTCCAATTTATTCCTTATCCATTAAACAACCAGTTATTTATTAGATGTAATGACACCTCATCATCATATAAACTTTCTAAAATGACTAGGAACAGATAATTTTTTTAACTTAAGGGATTTTTAGGGCTGCTAAGGATACCAGTGTCATTTAAAGGTTTAAAATTGATTGCAGTATCACAAAATAGTAATTTTTGATGTAAATGTAGTTTTAATGAAATATTTTAATTAATTTTCATTTTATTTTAATGATGATAATCAGTAGCTGAACTCATTTCAATACTGCTTTTCATTCAGTCTCATGCCTTCCATCATACTGTCAGAAAGCAGATATGTTAACGATTCATAGAATATAAGAAACAATTAAATATCCATCAAATAAACTAATGAATGTCCTAATGACATGAGTTATTTTGGTAAGAAAGTCATGAGAAGTTATTTAGTAACTTCAATGTAAATCGTTATTAACCAATCGCATAGTTTTATTGGTTCATGTGTTATAATACCCACCCCTCTTTGTCATACAGTGGAACAGAAAAAAAAATTACATCTGAGGTAAGTTTTCAATGATGAAATTTTAAAGTTAGTTGTCTTTTTAATACATATTTTCTTTTAAACCATCAAAACAATGAGTATTATGGAAGAAAATCAAATAGTTTACTGTAGTATGTAAAATAAAACGTACACTGTACTCACTGTAAATGTTATAGAAAAAATAATAGTATGTTTTATTGTTCTTCTTTTCTTAGTGGACTAAATTATAAGTTACATGTGCGAGTTAAATTTTTATTGTATGTGCATATGAGTACTGGATTATTTTTGTTGAGAATTCCACCTCTGGCCATAACCAATTTCAGAAAGACACAATCTTTGTATTGATGGTAGTGTCATGAATATCATGTATATGGAAACATTAGACTCTGGCAGGTTTCATATCGTTACTTAATACTTGTTTCTTTATAAATGTCAGGATGTAAAATATGTATAGAAATGAGAAGACATGGTGAAAAACATGCAAAACTAAACATATCAATGTTTAAGAAAATGCACTGTATCATCAGTAAAAGGTGTTTAATAACATCAGTAGCACAATTCATAAATTCCTTCCATTCTATGTGCAGTGCATTCTGGCTAACACTTTCCATTATACAGGAAAAAAAAAGAAAGAAAACTCTAACTGGCTATACTATCACACTTACTACATTCAAGTAATCTGTAATAGGGCTGAGCAAGAGAAACTAGCTTAACAACTCACTCAGTGACCACATACTACTTGTTCTTGTCAAATATCCTCATAGCATTTGCCTTCTCATTCAGCAAAGTTATATACATAAGGACAGTGGAAGTCAAATTTTATTCTGTAAGAAATTCATCAATAACCTGCTATGAGCAAAATTTCAATTGTGTGAAATTGAAAGTTATTTTACTCTGTGGTTGACCCATGGCACATGATTACACTTTATTGCCATTGGCAACAAAGTGAAAGAACAGTGGGTTATTATGCCTCTTTTTGCTGTTTTATAGAGTTTACGGTCTTGTATGACCAAAATATATCTGTGGTCTCTTTGAACACCGTATGGACAGTGGGTATACATGATCAGAACCTGATAACTGCTTACACAAATTGTTCCTAAGGTGTATTTCACTAAATTACAATGTTCTAGCTTCATTTTAATGCTTGGAAGATTATAAGATTTGTTTTTTATTTCTTATTTAATATATTGAAAAAAGCAACACTCATTTTTAAACTCTTATAATGTGATATTAGGATGTCAATAAGTGACTCCACCTATGTCTACGTCAACTAATACATGTAATTAAATGTTTTCTATAACTTTTTTTGGTTGTGGTCAATCCAGAAAATGTTTTTCTTAACCTAAATGTCCACAAGTGTTAATGATTACCATCTTGGGAATTCCTATGGTAAATGTATAACATGTTGTAAGCAATCCAACATATCTGTCACTATTTTTTCTCAGATTTGATAGGTTTTGGACTTCTTTTGACATTCATCGCTTGTTTTTTAGATCACTTTTACTTTACTATATGCATTTTTTACTTGTTGAAAATAATATCGAAGAGAAGAATTAATTAATGTTGTGCATATTGTATTATTGACTTTTAAGAGTGCTCAAACAGTTTGAAGTACATTTTGCTTATTCCCTGTAAATTTCATCCTTGTTTTGTATAGGAAGAAGAGGAATCTTTGAATGCTGTAGGTTATGATGATGTTGGAGGTTGTCGTAAGCAGTTAGCACAAATCAAAGAGATGGTTGAATTGCCACTTCGTCATCCTAGTCTGTTTAAGGCCATTGGTGTTAAGGTATGTTTCCAACTCTTTGTAAAAGAACATTTCTTCAACATTTTGGATATGGTTAATACGTATTTGAGTTTGAAAGTTTTAAAAATGCTGTAAATTAACTTGTTCATGATGAATACAATTTAAACATTTAACTTTCTTAGATAATTATTTTCAGACAACTTTTATTTTAAAATAGTTTCAACCCTTAAGGATTAAAAACAAAATCACAAGGTTTAATTATTTGTAATATCAAGCCACCTCGAGGGATTTTGTTGTACGGACCACCTGGAACTGGGAAGACATTGATAGCCAGGGCAGTTGCCAACGAAACAGGAGCCTTCTTCTTTCTTATTAATGGTGGGTGACTATGAAATATTCATTTAGTGAAAAAAATATTCAGTATATTCTGAAAGTTTTGTTTGTCTTACACTTAAATGAAATAAAATGCAAAAAATTGTTTATTAATGGAGGAAATGATTTCTTACTGATACAATTTAAATAGTAAAGTGATCTTAAAAACTTTAATTTGTATATAATATCTTGCCTCTTCTTAGAAAAAGTTTTCTTGATTAGCACTGTCCTCTATTAGCACAAGTTTTTCAGTTGCACTCTTTTCTACATATCTACATTCAAATAATGATAGAGCAACATTAGCCCTTCATAACTAGTGGCCTTTAACAATGCACCCCTTAACTTGGTCAGAAAGTTTCAGAACAGTGGACTCTTACAAAATCTGCTTTCTATATCAATATCTTGGGCTTATTACTATTCACCAAATTGTTCTTCACTTCACTACTGTCTCTTCAGGGTAAAGTGGCTGTGCCCTGTATCTCCAAGCAAGGAGGTACCCATTTAATGGACAATTGATCTTCTTTAATGAGCCCACAGCCATTGCATTACTTTGCTGGCAGGTCATATTCTTGTTGCCACGAATTTGGTTGGGAATTGCTTATCCAGACTTGATAAGATTCTATCAATGGAGAGGAGCTGTTTTCTCATTGTTATATCCCTAATTTGGACCTATTTGTGTCTCCTCTCAACACAAAACTTCCCCAATTCTGGTTGCCTGTTTCTCAACAGCAAGCAGATGTGATAAATACTCTTAGCCAGAATTGGACAGATTGTAACCTCCTATTCAGCTTCCTTCTTATGTCATTTTAATAGTTTAAAGCATTCCTTGTAAGGTTCTGTAGTGTCCTCATATTGGCCAATGTTACGTTTTTTTTTTATGTGGACTGAACGCAACAGAAAGACACAGATAGCAGCTTGTTTAATTTATTATAATTATCTACTTATGTGATAGACACAAAATATATTATCTAGTGGCAATAACAGATATCCAGTTTCAACCATCAAAACAACTCACAATACAAAAAAGTACTGGCCTGTGCTTAATAATATGATCCAGGATAAGTGTCCAAATCCGAAATCCAAAGTTCTAATCTAGGCGTTGAATTCAGTCCCACGGAGAAATTTTCGAAGTTTGAATGGGTAATTTCAAACAAAAGTTCACAGTCCAATTCCTATTGACTTTCGATATAATCCGTAATCCGACTGAATTGTAAAGGTTGACGGAATAAAATTTTTCACCGCTTTAGTCGATCTAGCTCTATTCACAAATTCAGTTTAAACTTTCTCAAACAAGACAAAGTTCTTGATCCGAATAAAATGGATGACTTACTTCTTGACCCGAGTAAAAGTGGATGCTTTACCGCGCATCGCCGTCTGTTTATATACTATATCGCGTAACTTCCCAGAATTCCACGGTGCAAACACCAGGCCAATACAAGTAATCAATCTATCTAGTTTTAAAATTTCTACATGAATAATTCTAAATGAATTTTAATTAATTCTAAAATGTTATTTTAAATTTCACCAATTTAAACCTCGAAACAATAATATAAATATAGAACTATAAATAATAAATATGGGAATTCAAACACGACATTACATTATATTTACATAACATATGCATGATATTTACATGACATTTACATAACACTAGACATGGTTGTCGTTTACATAACATTTACATAACACTCTCGACAACATTTATATGATATTTACATAACAGCCAACTCAGACATGTTTTCCACTTCTCCAACAGTTACTGGTGTCACTACTAGTTCCTCTCCTTGTCTTTCATGCACATTTGTCAGCCTCACTCAGGTGTGTGTCATCATTCCCTACCAACTCTCCATCTTCACATGTTATTTGACCAGAACCTTCACCAGATTGTCTGGAATTTTGAGGCATGTTACCTCCTTGATTTTAGGATTCTCTAGATATTATTCCATAATTCATGTTCTCTTTTTTATGGACCAGTTCTTTCTATCTAAGGTTTTGGCTGTCTATGTGGGTTAATTCCACTTTCATTTTACTCCATTTCTCAGCTTTGTGAATTTCTGAATTCTTTTTACTTCCCCATCATTGGCTGGACATCAAATCCCAGTAGATTCAGTGTTGTAGGTGTACATATGTAGAACTGGGTTTTTTGATACAGATGTCTGTAGTCCCAACTGGTATCTGTTTTTATGATGAAAGGTAAAGTACATTCTTGCTGTCATGAACTTGGTGTACTGTTTGAGATATTGCCAGGTGTTGGCTTAGATTGAACTTCTATTTATGGTCTCTTGTGCCCTAGCAACTTGACATCTGAAGTTCCCTTTACTGTTGATCATGTGACCCTCCAAGTTTCCACCTTTTTGGTTTTGGTGAAACACTCCTGTAGGGTGAAGAGTTATACTTGGCTCAGAAGTGATGTTATCTCCCATTGGTATGATGTTTTTCATCCATCTCCACATCTCACAGTGTTTCTTTGCATACTTTCACAAGGAGAATCATCTGCTCATTGTACCATCATTAATTCAGTGTGGGATTCGAGCTTTTGGTGATAGGAGGTAAGATATCATATCAGAAGTTAACATTTTTCCTAAACTGAAAATGTATTTCCAAATAGATACTTGCCTCCTCTCACATTTCCTTCCCACTTCTGGTGTACTGGTTGATTTCATCATAGCCAATCTCAAAGTGATTTAACAGGTGGATTATTAGATGAGTAATACTTACAATAGGGATAGTGTTGCACTCTTACTGGTGGAGGACTGCTGCATGATCATATGCATTTTGATATGCACAAAGAAGTGAGAGTAACAAGGCCAGTAGTGAGTAAAGTTGCACCAGTAGAGGGTAATAATAATAATTAACAAAATATTTTTTTAAGAGGAGATGGGTATCTGTTCAGAAATACATTTTCAGTTTAGGAAAATTTCAATTTTGAAAGGTTTGCATCCTCGTAGTGTATTACTCAAAAAAAGTATAAAGTAATCAGAAATTATAGATATGGTAAGACAGAAAAAAACATAATTATAAGGTAATATCAGTTATTTCTATGAGTTGTATATTACTGAGTTGATAAGATGTAATTATATATATTGCTTTGCTTTTTGTTTAAAAAAATTTTACTTGATTAAGTCCTGTATTAAAATGATGTCAGTAGCATAACTTACACCAATATCAAATTCTCAACCATTTAATTAAAAACAGGAGGACAATACAGTGTGAAATTCCTTATAGTTTCAAATAGTTCTTTAACCCTATGAAGACGGCTTAACTATTCAGTACATGTCACAACATTTTATTGAGTTATTTTCATAAGGAAAAGGTTTAACTAAAAGATATGTTTTGTTCCAGGTCCAGAGATAATGAGCAAACTGGCTGGAGAGTCTGAAAGCAATCTTCGAAAAGCTTTTGAAGAAGCTGAGAAAAATTCACCTTCCATCATCTTCATTGATGAGTTAGATGCAATAGCACCAAAAAGAGAAAAGGCTTGTATAGAAGACTAACTATTAGATATATTTATCAACAAATATGCCAACTTTTCACTGTTTATGAATATCTGATGTTCTTAGTCTTTATTTGCTGGATGCAATATTTTAAAATTATTTCAGGATGAATACTTAGGGCCCAGAGAATTACTAATAGTTCAATGATCAAATTATCTTTGAATTGTAATGAGAATTTTGCACTTTTATTTATTTTCTTCCCCAATTAGATATGGTTGCACTTTTATGTGTCAAGTGTTATGTATTTCAAAAATAACCATTTTAACTTTTAAAGATGTAGGTTGATTTTTAGATTACTGGTTTCTACATGTGTTTTGATTTTTAATTTCTTTAAGTGTGCTAACACGGAAATTCTAGTGCATTCAGTAATTTAAAGCACTAGCAAGGAAACATTTATAACTTTTTTAATATATTTCTAGGTATGTCTTATTATTTTTGTCTTTTTTCTTTCAGTAGTTACTCCTAGACAGAAATATTTAAACATGTAAAACTTAGACAATTTCTTCTATATTTTTTTAGACACATGGAGAAGTGGAAAGAAGAATTGTATCACAGTTGCTTACTCTGATGGATGGACTGAAACAACGATCTCATGTCATTGTAATGGCAGCCACTAACAGACCAAACAGTGTTGATGCAGCTCTTCGTCGGTTTGGTATGTTTTTTTCAAATTTCAACTTGAAAGAAATGATTATAACTTTGTTACAATGTACTTGTAAAACTAGGGTCTTAGTACTTTCTTGGTGACAATGTTTAAACAGTAGTATTCTTGTAACAGTGCCTTATTACTAGTATGCTGGTATCTCTTGTATGGTGTTTTTAATCAGCAATATTCTTAGAGAAATATTTTAATGGTGGTATTCTATAGATTGGTGTATTTTTAACTTGCAAGACATTGTGAGCTTTAGTGGTTTGTTCTTCTTGACATCTATGTATAATCTGTTATATTCTGATGATTTTATATTAGTAATTAACAGTAGTAATTTTCTGCTGCCTTTGTGTTGTGTATAGATGATAGTTCTTTTTTGTTGGTGTATTTGTTTTATCATTAATATTGTGGTGACTGTTTTCATCAGCAGTAATGTTAAAATGATGGTTACTGTGTTTTTATCAGTAGTAGTATTGTAGTGATTGTCATCAGTATAATGATGGTTACTGTGTTTTTATCAGTAGTAGTATTGTAGTGATTGTCGTCAGTGGAATTATGGTTATTGTGTTTTCATCAGTAGTAGTGTTGTAGTGAGTTTTACCATTAAAATGTAGTGACTCTTCCCTTAGCAATGACATTGTGTAGTGATTAGTAAAATGATTTTGATAGTGTTTTCATAACCAATATTATGGTAAATATTATAAATAGAATTATACTGACTGTGTTTTACTGTTAGTATTATGGTGATTATATTCTTAGGAGTATTTTGCTTCAGTGTTTGAGAACAAGCAAGGAAAAATATGTCAACCACACTACATCTGGCATATCCAGTACTGATGAGATCATTTACCTATTATCAGGGCTCATCAGGCCAATCTTGACACTATTTACACCATCATCTTTAATGAGCTGTTATGATGTGAACTTTAAGAAAGTTAACTATAATTATTGTCACAATTAATTAAGTCATTTCCTGTTGATATTTCTTGAGTTAAGATTAATAACACAAGATTATTTATTCAGTTTATATCTAATATCAATTATTTATTTATTATTTTTATTGTAATTAACTTTGCTATGATTCAGAAAAATTGATG
The DNA here is from genome assembly GCA_011833715.1 of Carcinoscorpius rotundicauda. Taxonomy (NCBI): domain Eukaryota; kingdom Metazoa; phylum Arthropoda; class Merostomata; order Xiphosura; family Limulidae; genus Carcinoscorpius; species Carcinoscorpius rotundicauda. The sequence continues at coordinate 111,481,295 of CM022393.1, forward strand.
AACCAGCAAGCTAGTCATATTTTTCCTGGAATGGTGTCAAGCAGTCATAGTGACAACAGGTGTAAAATATGTATGTAAGTTGAAGAACATATGAGTGAAAGCAAAAGAGCATATGTTATGCTGCATTAGTTACACTACCTCTGCCATATGGAATGCCGATGAAGTCCTTTGCTCATTAGCAGGGCTCATCAGGTCAGTTTGACGTGACAGACATAGTAACATGGTAACACTGCTGGCCATATTGCTTAAGCACATTATATTTATTGACAACAGAATGTTTTTACTTTTCCTAGCTACACATAAGTATTTGTGTAAAATATTTTCTTTAAGAGATTTTCCTTACCAGCTTACATTATTATAAGTATGAACACTTTCTCTTGTATCCTATTGCTACTGTTTAAGATAGTTAATTTTGTATTTCTCTAGGGCGTTTTGACCGTGAGGTAGATATTGGTATTCCAGATACAACCGGAAGACTAGAAATTTTATGTATTCACACAAAAAATATGAAACTTGATGATGATGTGGATCTTGAAAAGGTAGGTAACTAAACAGTGAATAATTTAAATTCTAAGTTATATTCTTGAAACAAAGGTTTAGCCAATCATTACAAAATAATTGTAACTGAAAATGTGCTACTAATGATTAGGTGCTTGAAGCATGAGTAACATCTCACATTTTTGTTAAAGAATTCAGGGACTATCATGAATCTGAAATAATGTTGTGTTAAACTAATAAGTAATGTGTAACATTCTTTTCTCCCAAATATTTCATGATCCCATGTATCGTGCCTTGATTTTAATACTAATGAAGTTACGTTTCTTTGTTGAAACTAAAGTGCTATTCAGTGTTTCCGACAATAAAAAGTCTGACCATGATTTCTGCATCAATAATTTGTTTCACAAAACACTTTATTAGCACGAAATTGAGATTTAAAATGTGAATAAAAACATTGAATCTAAGCTAATATAACTTGTTTTTCAATTATCTTGTATATCAAAGATTGCAGCTGAGACTCATGGATTTGTTGGCTCAGATCTTGCTGCTCTGTGCTCTGAAGCTGCTCTACAACAGATCAGAGAGAAAATGGACCTTATTGATCTAGAAGATGAACAGATTGATGCTGAAGTGTTGAGTTCACTAGCTGTTAGCATGGAAAACTTTAGGGTAAAGGAAGCTTATTATTGTTATATAGAAATAGGATTAACTCTTTCCATACAGGTATCACTTCCTCAACATCTCATGAGATTTTACTGATTTATGTTCAGAATTTAATTCAACAACTACTTTATTATTATAGTATATGTACAAACCTGGTGTTAAACATAGCTAATCATACAAATTTTAATATTATGTTTTAAGTTCTTAATTTTATAAGGCAATATTTTTAAAAATCCTTAATTTCCCATAGTGTGAGAAATGTGATTATTTTTTCTAGGCATCTCCTCTTTTATATTTTAATCACCACCACTCCAATAAGAACAAAATTTAACATTAATTACTCACTGTAAAAATTTTCATTGCTCAGACAAACCATAACTTTTATAGCCTTCAACTGTGTTTGGTTAGACCCATAGAATAGAAAATTAGGCCTCTTTTGCCACACCCACCTATCATATCTTATCTTTCAGGATTTTTTAATAGTTTCCTCTTACTCTTAATATTATATTATGTATAAGCAATATAAAATCAAGCATTTTATCAAATGATTTATTATATTACATTGTTTTCTGAAGAGAGAACTGTCATATTCCCTGTTAATGCTAGCATTGTTCCTACAGGAAAGACAACTGTTAGCTTGGATGAATTTGTAACAGCTCTTGTCACATAGTTAGAAAGCCAGAAAGGTTGTGATAGTTAGGGGAAATTGTCTGCTTTTATATCATTATTCTGTGTTGTTTGGTACATTATTTGATTGAATAAAATTTGATGCATTACTACCAATAATGTAAAAGAAGTATGGTTAAGTGTCATTGACAGCAAAAAAACAAACCTGGTAAGTATTTAATTTTTTGTTTATTCTTTATTTATTATTATAATAGTACCTAAAATGTAAAAAGGTGAATCTCTTTAATTGAGGTTAGATTAAATAAAATTAATAATAATAATAATGTTTCATGAGGCACACACAAAAGCAGCTTGGAGTGGCTCATGGGTAATGTGATTCAATAGCATACATGAGTTCTGTGTTTCCTAAGTGATTTTAAACTTATAATGGCATAAATATTAGTAGTTAGCAGTAGTTCAAAGGGCAATAACTGGAAGTATACTATTACAAGTTTAAAGCTACTTACAATAGATATACTCATGTTACAATTTCAAGTCATTCTCAAAAGACAAAAAGGGTAATATAGACTTATTTCAATTTTTTGTTGTTGTCGTTAATTAGTCGGTCAAATTGACCAATGTCAAATGGAGTTATGTTAGAGAAAATAGCATAAAATATAAAGTTTTATTAAAAATATACATTTGAAATGTACTTAAAGGTTTTAAAGATTACATGAATGAAATGTGAGATTTTTGAGATGAGGAAAAGCATTTTCTATTTTAACATGAGAATTGCTTTTAGTTTGTCAAATTAACTGAGTTTGAATTGAGAGAGTTAGAAACATCCTCAATTATCCCTAGTATGAGAATTGTGATAGTTGCTCTATAGATATTCTGTCTTCTCTAATTTATTTACCACTTTTCCAAGAAGTACAGAATTTAGTTACTCATTATGATATTGTTATTATTCAGGCAAAGCATAAGTGTTATGGTCTTCAATTTTATTTAGTTACAGATCCATAAAGTAGAAAATCGTACCCCACTTGCTCTGCCCACCTGTCACTTCCTCTTTTTTTACAAAATTTCAGTAGTTTTCTCTAACATTTAATATGATATCATTTGTAACAAATAGAGAAATCTCCAAACTTTTAATATATGTATTATATCGCATTATTTATTTGTACAAAGAATTATCTATTCCACTTGCAGTTCAAACTTTATTTCCACAGGAGATGTATTGAAGACTTTATCCAAATTTTTAGCAGCTCTGTATTTCTCATTTTTCAAGTGTATTCTTGAATTGTTATTATAAAAGTAGTTAAAATGTAAAAAAGTGATAATTTTTAAGTTAGATAAGGTTATATTAGATAAAATGTAGAAAAATAATAAAAATTTTGTATTGTACTTTCAAAAATAAATTGTTATGAGCCTGTGTCTTAAATTATTTAATAAGGTAATATGAGCTACATGTTTCCCAAGTGATTTACAACTTTTGTGATGGGATTATTAGCTATACAGGTTTCAAAGGGCAATGAAACAATAAAATTCAAGTGGAAACAGTTGTGTACTGTTATTTGAGTTTTTAAGTTAGTTAAGATAAACAAATGCAATTTTATGTTACAATTTGAAGTTATTTCTGAAAGAAAGAAAAAAAAAAGGCTAGTTTACTTGTTTTATTTTTGTTTTGTGGTGGTTATAAGGTGTCAGTCAAATTGACATCATTGTAAAGAGTTAAAGTAGAGAAAATAACATAATATAAAGTTTTACTGAAAAAAAATGTTGTAAGTTTATTTGAGGTTTTAGAGGTTATGTAAATAAAACTTTTAAGATGTACCATGAAAATCACTTTGCATTTGAAGCAAACAAGACTTCAACTCCATATACTCATAGAGAAATTTTTAGTCAAAATACTTCATTAAAAATTCTGATTTTTGTTTTCTACAAAAGATTTTTAATGTTTACTGGAACCTTACAAATTATAGTGAAAAATAGGTCAATTTGAGATTATGAACTTGGTCAATTTAATCAAACCTGTAGCAAGAGAGTTAATCTTGTTGTAAATAATAATTTAGACTGAACACTTTTACATTGATGCCAACAATAGGTTTAAATCAAGTACGTTAAAATTTCTTATGGCAATAATTACTGTAGAATGTTATGTTTTTACTTCAGTGGGCTCTAGGAAAGAGTAGCCCAAGTGCTCTTAGAGAAACTGTAGTGGAAGTACCTAATGTTACCTGGGATGACATTGGAGGCCTTGAGAATGTGAAGAAAGAATTACAAGAAATGATCCAGGTGAGTTTGTTTATTTACATTGGTATAGTTTTTTTCCTTTTCTACTGAAAATTTTTAAACTCATTTTGAAGCCATATTTTTTCTTTGTTTTCTTTAGGTAAAAAAGACAAACCATCTTTTTTCATTATTTTCTAAGATGTTTGTATGTCTAGTGAACTTTTTTCCATGTTATTGTTTTTCATTTTAATATCAAACCTTTAAACAGTAAAGAATAAGCTATAAAGATTACTATGCACAAGCCTCTAACCTTACCCCAGCCTGAAATGTTTTCTTTACAGGTTGGCATTTTATTGGAGGAAAAGTATTAATGAAGGGTGATTGTAAGATAACTGTTTTAATCCTGTTATCCTAATTAACCTTTGAACAGAAATCTGCTCTTCAAGTCTTTCTTAACTTGCTTGTACTTTAAAGTTCAAATTTTACATGATACAAATTTATCTTATGTCATTCCACTGTCAGAGTTTATTAGTAAGCACTTGAACAAAATGACTGCTATAAACTTTGAGTTTCTGTATTCTTGACTTGTGTGATGTAGGTTTAAGTGAGATTGTCAATAGTTCATTTTAATTTGGGGTGAAAATTAATAGGAGAGAGGTATTTACCAATAATAAATACAATATTTTGTAAGATAACTTTGTCAGCTGAATGAATTTTATTCTCATATTATGTTAAAAAACTTACAAAAGATTATTAGGAATGATTTTAAGTGTTTTTCTTTTGTGTCAACTTTAATGTTTTTTGTTTTATTTTAAATGTAGTACCCTGTGGAATTTCCTGACAAGTTCTTAAAGTTTGGTATGACCCCTTCTAAAGGTGTGCTCTTTTATGGCCCACCTGGTTGTGGTAAAACACTACTTGCTAAAGCTATAGCTAATGAATGTCAAGCCAATTTTATTTCTATCAAAGGACCAGAATTGTTGACCATGTGGTTTGGTGAGTCAGAAGCCAATGTCAGGGATGTTTTTGACAAGGTTTGTTTTTAATTAAGTTATAATAATTTTGTAATTTAAATTATGATTATTTTTTGAAATAAGGCAGATGATTTCATGCAATCTGTTAATAATTCATACTTTTTTAAAATTATTGTAAACCTTTTTGTGCACTATAACAGTAAATTGTAAGCAATGGAATTAGAAAGAAATTAATATGGTTTTATAGTGATTTCACTGTGGTTTGTAATAATAGTATGTATAGATACACAAATAGAGCTTAAATTACTCCCTTAGAAGTAATTTATCTCTTGAGAACAAACAACAAACAGATATGGAAATTCTCAGTGTTTGAAAGTTAAGAAATTGAAGATGTATGCAAATTTTAGAATTAAATCTGAAAAGTTATCTAACCTATATGAAAAATTTACTGTGCCATCTTCTGTAGTCAAATGAACTATGAATTTCTAGGCATTAAGTCTCCCGAGACAGGTCTTCCTATGGTCGTGGGTCAAAGACCATGTTACTGCTTTTGGTTGACTTGCATTCAAAATATTAAAGAATGACTATTTGGTATCAAACTGTAAATTACAATTCAGTTGTTAGTATTATTCATTATTTAACTTCTTAATTTATAGTAACTATTTAAAAAACACCTACACATTGATTTTTATGTGTCGCATGGTATGTTGTCACTGGTTCAAATAAGATGTATGTGATGTCAAACTATAAAGTCTATAGTTTCATATGAATTAAGAATTCAAATTACCAATATTGAAAAGCTAATGATATAAGAAGCTCCTTTCTTTATTGTTTGTACAAATATTGATCATGTACGAAATAAAACACAGTGGCCCCACTAACATCTTTCCATTTTTGGAAATTCTCCCTTGTACACACTTCTGTCTGTATCACATGAATAACCAATTGATAGCTCAAAATATTCCCTAGTAGCTTTCTCAGCCATTTTTGACTGTTATGACATCATCGTCTTTCATAAGAATTTTTAAAGAAGGTAGGTTGAGGCTTTAGTCTGCTTGAAATTTAATATATTTTTTTTACTTAGTTACTAAGCTTGATAAATTAAAAGGGAATTCTACGGCATCAGTATAGTTATTTGATTTTTCAATGCATATATTAAAACTTTAAAAAGTATTTAATTGCACATTCTCTATTTGCAAATTTTAAAAGGCTCAGCAAATGAGTACGAATAGCTTCATAATTTTAAAAACTTGTTTGTGAATAATATTAATAATGTATATATATATGTAATGTAGTATAACTGAAATGTAACTGTATTTTACAAAATACTAAGCCACTAAAACATGGCAAGACAGGTCACTTGTAAAGGTCAGTTATCCAAGTATATTCTTGGATACAGTAACATGAGTGACAAGCACCATGCCATTCTAACTTCTGTGGTGCTAGCCAGCAGTGACTGAGGGGGTCAATGTATTAAATATACATAAATGTATAGTGTTATGACATTTAAGCTATTTAGACTAAATGTTTGTGTTTTTGAGCTATAATTTGTTGTCATTCTGGAAAGAAAAAAGCATGATATTCCTAAGTATTCTTTCCAGTAAGAAAAAGAACATGATAATTATCTGGAATTTATAAAGATTTCATATGTGAAATTTGAAAATTTTCTAATGCATAAAAGTATTTCTAATCTTAATATAAAAATTACTCTGCATTTTGAATAGTAAACAAATACTTTTATGAGGAAATATTTAAATAAAAAATCTCAAAACTTAGTTCAATAATCAGTTGTTTTTTTATGTATAAAAGCCTTGTAATGTATCCTAAACCTACAAAAGTTTGTAAACATATGCATACATTATCAAAAATTATAGTATAATTACTTTCATGTATATGTTTGTGGTTATGAGTTGGATGGATTCCACCCAATTCATAATGAAAGGGTTAAGACAAGTTTGTTATTTAATTTTGGCAAAGCCATATTACCCATTCCTAATTTTGCAATGAAAAATTAGAGAGAAGGCAGTTAGTCATCACCACCCACTGCCAACATTTGGGCTACCATTTTAAACAATGAATAGTAGGATCAACCATCACATTATAGTTTCCACGGGACAGAAAATATTAACATGTTTAGTTGGGCAAGGACTCAAACCCATGACCCTCAGATTGAGAGTAAAACACCCTAACCAACTGGCTGTAACATTTCCTGTTACAAATGAAAGTCTTAAGAGTATTAAATGGTTTCCCATATAGAGTATCTCTGGTTGACAAATATATAGAATATGGAAGTTTAACAATTTAACAAACGTGCATTTATCGATTCATTTGTATGCCAATGGATATTACAATATTTAATCTTGGTATGAACTTGTTAACTACATTTGGAGAAAGTTCATATTCCCTTTGGTAATTCTTAACTTTGTTTATGAAGTAATTTTGTTTTAAGCACCAAGGACTTTTATTATTTAGTTCTGATTAATTATAATTCAATTAGATAATTGGTTAACTCTCAGTACTAAGTTATTTAAAATGAAAATTTCCAATTATGTGTATTCTAATTACTTTAAGTTTGGTTTAACATACTGATAATTATTGTTTACAGTTGCTTTTGTATTTTGCATGTTTTTCCATTAGGGCAAAAATTTATGAATTAGTTTTTTAAAAAATGCATGTAACATCACACTTGATTTCTTGGAGTAGGAGTCATAAAAGCCAAATTGTATGTATTAAGATAGAATAGTTTGATTACTGTCTGCCCATCACAATTTTAGTGAAACCTCGTATGTGTAGAGGGTGTTGGTATGATAAGTCTAAAGTAAAGATGCCAAGTGCATAAAATTTATCTTGAAAGTAAAAATATCAATTTAATTTTAAACTTAAATTATTTCTGAATTAAGCTGTTTTCTGATATATCACCAACATTTTTAATAAAAAAAGAAACCTAAATTAAGAAATCAACATTTTTTTTCAAGTTTTATTATCTACAGATTTCATTTTATATTTAAGGTAGACAGATTAACAATTATATTGGGTTATACGTTTTTTGCTCTTGTTGTTGTTAAGCAACATGACATGAAAGTCATTGTTGGAATGTAGTGTTACCAAAACCCTCTGGCTTTTTTGTATATTAAAAATTGTAAATTTGATTAATTTTTACTAATAATTATTTTATGAATTCACCATAAATTCATTTCATGAATGATTTTGATTTTGATTGACCCACAGTTTTTACCAATGTTTGACTATCTCAATTGCATTTTTCTGCCTGTTTGTGGGTCAATCTTTATTTCACAAAATTTATTTTAGGTAATCATAAGATATCATGTTAAGGTATGCTATGGGATGGGGTGGTAGTAAGTGCCTGTCATTTTTGACAAGCTATAGCCTGGTTTATTTGTTATTTTACAGTTATGTATTAAAAATATGAATGTTTTCTGTTACAGGCTCGGGCTGCTGCCCCTTGTGTACTGTTTTTTGATGAATTAGACTCAATTGCTAAAGCCAGAGGAGGAAGTGTTGGAGATGCAGGTTCAGTAGAATTTATATATACTTAACTTTTAAAAAAAAATCAGTGGTTTTGGAGATTGTTAGTTGCTGTAAATTATAGACATTTTTCAGGTTCATCATCTTTGAATGTTTTGTAAAACATATGGAAACTTAATTGTAATATAAACTTAGATTATCTATTATTTTTTAACATGCATGCAAACATCTACATATGTTTGAAGTACAGAACTGCTATATTCACAAAAAAATTGTTCTTCAAAAATATAAATTGTTGCACATGGTTAAATGTAACCTAAGTGGAATAAGTTAAACCATTGTTTTAAAGATGATTTTAATGGTTATATTTATTACATTAGAAAAAAACTAAATACACTTGAAACAGTTAATTTTTAAGGTTTAAATTATGACAGATATAAAATGTTTTCCATTCTTATATCTATCTGAATGTCATTAACAGCTAAGGTTAATTATTTTAGTACATTTTAACATCTGGTATGATAAAGTTTGGGACATGTTGAAGTAAGAATGTGGGAAACCTTGAACTAGGTAATTACTTTTTGTATTCCTTTAAATGTAAGCATTGTGAGTGCATACAATGAAATTACTTATAGTGTAACAAGAATATTATTTATAATTTTTTTTTTTCATAAAAAGAGAAATGGCACTTGTTTGCAAGTTTGTGATATGCAAATGTTAATGTATATATATATTTTATTGGTTGTCAATGAAAGTTCTGTTCTTTTACCAAGTTTGTGTATTTTTTGTCATTTGTGTATCTCCAATTAAACATCATATTTAAAATATATCTGTGAAGTATTAGTATTTTTAAAGAAAAATCTTATACTTGCAGGCTTTCATACAAGAACACAGAATTGATTACTGTCAGTAACCTCATTGTTACATTGGCAATTCTTGACTGAATCTACAGTGATGTTTGAGAATTTCTCTTTTTTTAAAATGTATTATTTTAATGCATTCATAATATGGGGAAAAAAGATACAGGGGTAAGATTTTGTACCAAATGTATCTTGAAAATTAAGTTTCATTGTAAGTATTGCCATAAGTCTTTGTCATATAGGTCTATACATTGAAGACATTTTGTTCAACAACCAAAAAAAAGTTACACACACTCACTGAAATAAAAGTGCTTGAAGACTATTCTTTTGTTTTTTTTAGATCAGTCAAATGATCATCACTGGTAATTTATTTTGAGTAGGTGGTGCTGCAGATAGAGTAATCAATCAGATTCTAACTGAAATGGATGGTATGAGCTCAAAAAAGAATGTTTTCATCATTGGAGCTACAAACAGGTAATCTTCATAAATACATGTATGATTTTTTTCTGACTTTGATTGTTTTATTCTTGTGTTCATAATATATAGTATGCTTGGGAGAGAAATACCATTAATTGAAGTGAAAACTAAAAGGTATGTGGAACTCCTTTTAACCATGTGTATAGGTGATATTGGAAGTATTTAATTTGTGGTTTTACACTCTGTACAGAGATACAAATAAAGATGTATAAATGATTCCAGTAATTATTGTTGTTATATTACCACTAAGAGCCAGTGATAATAATTCCAGGTTTTGTTAACTGTTTTTACAGTTATTGTAGTAATCCTAGACATAGTAAAAATCTACAAAATCAGATATTTGTATAAGAAATTTAGTGCACTATTTTTGTTATTATAAGCTATTTACTTTCAAGTAAAAAAAACAAAATAAAGTTTAAGATCAAATCCATGAAAAATTTATTTTTCAGACCTGATATCATTGACCCTGCCATACTCCGTCCTGGACGGCTTGACCAACTTATTTATATTCCGCTGCCTGATGATAAATCTCGAGAGAGTATTCTTAAGGCCAATTTAAGAAAGTCACCTGTTGCTAAGGTGCAGTAACTCATGAATGTATTTTGTTTGTAGAAAAAGTATAATGTTGTACATGCAAAAACAAAATTAATTCACGGTCTCATAAGTTTTACCCTAGTGAAGAGGCATTTGTTTCAATTACATGTGTCAGTATGTTACTGAGTATATTAAAAGTAGTATTTTGGGTTGTTGTTTTTTTATTATATAGAATAACTGTAGGCGAACCATTGTTACTATTAAGAAGAGATTATTCATAAAAAGAAAAAAAACGTTAACAATTTTGCTTATATTAAAAATCTTTTGCCACCAACAAAGGGTCCCACTTTGTTGTTGACTTTCATTATTCTGTTTATAACACCTATCTTCTGAGGTTGCCAGTTGGTTTTTTGGTAGAGATCTGGGTTTTAGAAATGATGAACTGGTTCAGTTTTGTGAAATACCACAAAATATTCCTCACACTTGAAGCTGTGGATGTGTTATAAAAGTGATAGTCAATAGTCAATCTCTTAGTGATAGGGTTGGGCTGTTGTTGACTGGTTGCCTTTCTTTTCATCACTAATTCAAAATTAGAGGTGGTGGAAGATAGCCTTAGTTGCTTTCTGTTAAATACAAATACCCACTTTTTGTAAAATCTCATCAACTAGCGTGTTCTCCTTAAAGTTATATGAACATAGTCTACTGACTTGTTGAAATCTTAATTTTTATCCATTACAGTTAATTTATTTATTTTATTGTGGAAATACATTTATATGCTGTTTTCTCTTTACTTAAATAAGAGGTATTTTCACTGTAGGATGTCGACTTGTGTTATATAGCCAGAGTCACACAGGGATTTAGTGGTGCTGACCTTACAGAGATCTGTCAGCGGGCTTGTAAGCTGGCCATCAGAGAATCAATTGAAATTGAGATTCGAAAGGAGAAAGAAAGAGCACAAAATCCTTCAGCCATGGTAACTTTCTTAACCATTATTACTATGTTTTTGTATATTATTTTATTTTGTTATAATGGCATGAAAATTAGGTACATAAATCAGTGATAAATTTACATTTTTTGTCATTTAGTTTGATATGAATTTTAATTTGAAATCTGGTGCTAAGGTTTCTTGACAAACACTATAATCATTTGGTTTGTTGCACTAATAAGGTTGTATAGAAAATAAATGTATTTTATATTTGATCAATAAATATTACTAAATAAGTATCAATGCTATAATTATACATTCAAAATGATATTGATGGGACATGTGTCCAATATGAACTTAGTTTGTAGATCTGATAAATTTATCACTAATCAACTAAGAATATCCTGAGGATTTATTTATAAGACAACCTCTTTTTTTAAAGTTTGAGCTGTTTTTCATATATTTTAACAACTTTATTTTCAAAGATGAATTGTAAGTAGAATTAAAATCTTTGTTAGATCAATGAACTTAAAGAAGTACTTAATGAAAATTTTAAGTCATATTTTTACCTTAGGATTTAAGCAGTACAAAGCTGTTATGTTTGTGTTTATTTACAACTACAATGAGTGTGAGACTAGTTTGTGAGTATTTATTTAGTGGTTTCATTTGATGCTTCTGTTGGGTACTTTATTTCACACATAGTAAACTTTTAATTATTTTTTGAGGTGAATCTGAAAAGGCTGCTAGAACTTAATTTTTCTACTAAATGTTTCTTTTGTCTTTAAGTTGCTTAACTGGTCATATTAGCTGCATACATAAATCATATGGCAAAATTATCTTAACATGTCCATACACACATATGAAATATTTTTATTTTAGGATGTTTGACTGTAATACTTTATGTAGTGTTGTGGGTAGTTAAATTTTTGCATGCTGCTTATGTTGTTAAAAGTAATATTTGTTTTTGTGGCTTTCTCTTTTCTAGGATATAGAAGAAAATGATCCTGTCCCAGATATTCGTAGAGAACACTTTGAAGAAGCCATGAAATTTGCTCGACGCTCTGTCAGTGATAATGACATAAGAAAATATGAGATGTTTTCTCAGACCTTGCAGCAGAGCAGAGGTTTTGGAACAAATTTCAGGCAAGTATCTTGGTTTTTGTAGTCTTCCTCTTCTGAATTTTTGCAGTGCTAAATAAAATGCTTATTTATTGTATATATTTGTGAGACATTGGAAATTTACAATATAAGATTTGAGATTTATTACTTTCAAATAACAAGTCAGATGAGCTGCAAGATGTCAGAGATCAATTAGAAACCTAGTAGATCAGTTGGTCAGAACATTTGTCTTGTGGGGTCATGACATAAAATGTCTTTCATTCTCAGTTTGTAGTCGTTCAAAATCCTTTGTACCTATGCACAACTATGATATAATATTAAATGAGTTAGTTTGGTTTTTTTCTCCTTCTCTTAGATTCCCCAGCGGTCAGAACTCTGGGCCAGGTGGACCACGTGGTAGTAGCGCGGACCAAGGCAACTTTCAAGATGACGGAGATGATGATGATCTCTACAGTTAACTTATAACTTAAGTATATACCCACTAAATGTTTCTTAAGAAGTAACAAAAGTTAGGACCAAGGAGGATTTAAATGCTGATACAAGTATTTGTTCTAGGTCTTCTATTTCAAAACGGAAGTAAACTGACTAGAAATTTGATTTGACTGGTATAATACATTCTTTGAATAAAATTCTCTGTCGATGTTTGAAACACAATTTTTTTACTCTGTGAAATATCATTCAAAATGTTTGGAAGTTATTTACCCCTAGAATCTTACGCCCAAAATGTTAAGCAAGATCTTGTTTTAAAAAAGAAAAGTTGTGTATAACTTCATTTCAAAATAAAAAAAAATTAAATATTTAGATATATGTTTGTTTTTTTTAAAGGCTGAGTGATGTACAAGAATAACTAATAAGATACCGTATTTGGTTACTGTGGTTGTAGTCTGTGTATATAGTGAAAATTTTTCTATTACTCATATTTTAATTCCATTTATTGAAAAGTCAGGTACTCGTGATATAATAATATGTGCAAATTAATAAAGGTTTTTCATTATAAACAAAAGTGTTTTATTTTGTAGCAACTGATTTAAGTTATTTTTATATCAGAGTATTAACATTAACAGTGCATAAAATGTCATCACCTTGTGTGAAAAAAATAGAACTATCTTTGGGCTACTTTTATAAATTCTGGTAAAATAACCAAAAAGCTTTTTTGTTTATTTTGTAAAATAAAACCTGTGTCTGAAGAGAATATAAAATTTTCAAGTCTTAAGAAGACGTTATCATTCTGGTTCTTACAATCTATATTTACAACAACCCTACAGTAAGAATAATAACACAAATATTCTTTGAACTGTAACATAATGGTAAGGTGAAAATTATGATAATCTGAATATAAAATATTCAAGTTGTAGTGAATTAAAAAACAAAAATTCATCCATTACTAAAAATATTTTTTAATATTTGGATTTTTTAAATATGCCTGTTTACCTTTGGAGCTTTATTGAAATGCAAAATAACTAGTTACTTTATAAACTTGGGATTAAATTATATTTTTGTGTAAAATAAAATAAGAATTAATGTTAGTTGTCCTCTTAATAATATGTTTAATAATGATTTCCAATCATAGCAAACTACATATTTTGAGCAAAATTAAAATTAAACCTGGTAATAAATTTATAGCTAATTAAATATACTTTTCTTTAATTCTTTCTTACAAAGATCAAAATCTATTGTTTTAACCATTGAGCACTTTCCTGTTGAAAACAGTTTTAATTATAAACCCAAGATAACCTCACATTGTACAGCTTCCTCAGGAGCTTAAGGTTAATTCTAAATCCATATATTAAGGTAACAGGGCCTGGCATGGCCGAGCGCGTTAAGGCGTGCACTCGTAATCCGAGGGTCGCGGGTTCGCGCCCGCATCGCGCTAAACATGCTCGCCCTCCCAGCCGTGGGGGTGTATAATGTGACGGTCAATCCCACTATTCGTAAAAGAGTAGCCCAAGAGTTGGCAGTGGGTGGTGATGACTAGCTGCCTTCCCTCTAGTCTTACACTGCAAAATTAGGGACGGCTAGCACAGATAGCCCTCGAGTAGCTTTGTGCGAAATTCCAAAACAAACAAACAATAAGGTAACAGTAAAACTACTTTTTGCTCGTCAACAATAAATTAGTTTCTATATTGAAAAATTAAAAAGATTAGATATATTAAACATTCTAATTAATATTAATTCTGAAATAAATACTCATCTCTTTAACATAGAGTAGCTTCTTTCCTCTTGAGTTCCCATGATCAATTAAAGAGGTTTCCAAGCCACTGGTCTTGTGAAAACTCTCCCCTAATCTCAAGTAATCTTACACAACTGCATGATGATGTCACCATAAAGCAGAACTTTCCACCAATAAGTGTCACATACCTCCTTGCACAATGACTTCCTCTAAATTCATGTTTGTGAATCTTTGTAGTTTTTCTCTGCACTGTTATGAACAGATATGTTGTGAGTTTGCTGAGATTTGCAAGTTTTCAACTTTTACTTATTTTAAACATATTCAATGCAAATTTACAGTTTAACGTGACTCTTCTCATAATGATGTGAGTGAAATTATTCTTCATACTGAATAAAATACAAAAGCAGAAAATACTTTACCTGTGGAAGTCTGGACAATTGTCCACTCTGTGATTCAGCCAAGACTCTCTTTTTATTCCCTTCTTTTGAGTCTGAAGTTAAAGAGGACAAAGTTGAGCACTTTTTTTTTACCTTCAGGTTTTGTTTTTTGAATGTCCTTACCTACTGGAGAACACTCCAGTCTTTCTTGTATTTTCAAAACCTTATTATTACTCAGATATGTACAATTCTTCCTCTCTCCCTTATCCTTTGATTCTTCCCTTTATTTTTATTACACAATCCTTACCCTCATCATTTATTTGTTTCCCCTCATTCTCTGACATTATCTTACCTACCAGTTCATTTCTAAATTAACTGTTTCCACATCCTAATGCCTCCTTTCCTGAGTAATTCTTGTGTTCTTCCATTTGGCCACTCAAACTTCCCATTTCTTGACACACAATTTTTGGATTCATTCTTGCCAGCTTAGTTGGGTAAATAAATTCATTGTCAGCTGTTTTCCTATCTAGTGCACAATATTCTTATCTTTGAGCCTTTCTTTCAACCTTTCTCTGATGTCCTTCTTATGATGAAAGCATTTTATTGTTCCCCTGATGACTTTTCTGCAGACTAGTGCTCCTCTTCTTTACAATGTCCCATTCCATCTTCTTTATTCTTTTTATTTTTAGTTGGTTCTTTTGTTTTTTTGAGATTTTTTGGAAAAGGATTCCTAATTATTTTAAGCCCATCTTTTTTATAGGATCTTTGTTTTACCCCCTTTTTTTTGTAATACATATTGTTAGTGGTGTCCCTGATTCCCTTGAATCGAAAACTGAAATTGTCTGTTATCAGACTGTCTTTACTTTCTCAGTTTCCCATTTGTCCAAATCTTACTCATCCACTTCTTTCCCTTATCCCACACCCTGTTCTGTTCCTCTGTCTCAACCATCCACAACATGCTGTCCTACATTTATTCATGTCTCATGTGGCAATATAATTGTGGTGGCCATTTCATCTGTTTGGAACCTATGGGAGTATGTTTTGCAGACCTATAGGCATGTATTGCTGCCAACAAATTGGTTGTACAAGCTCTATCCTCATTGTATTTCTCTTTACTTTTCTTTCCACCATCATTTTTTCCCAATCTTTTGACTCTTGACACTCATCTGATCTTGCTTACCTTCGATCTGGAGGAGGAGTTGTTGGTGAAACTGTCCTTGAGAGGTTTCACAACCTCTTTCTCTTGTTTATTACTTCTGCCTCTTTGTTGTTCTCATAAAGACCAGGAACTAGTGCGTAATTATTTTTCTGTTCTCTATCATTTGTTTCTTCCTCAGCCCATGTTTTTGGATGAAGAATTCATCCGGTTTCCATTGATTTCCAGTCTGGCCTGTGGATGACCAAAGTTAGTTTGTCAGATGCTGTTCTCCACATCTTAACCACCCAGTCTTCATAATGTTTTCTCAGGTGAGCCCATAAACACTGCATTTTCCAGTTCTGTGTCCTTTTGTTCAATATAGCATCAGCCCTTTGTGTTTTCAATCACATAACATAGATTACTGCTCATCATCTTCATGTCCTGTGTTCCATCCATTTGTGATTCTCTTAATCTCTCACCTCAGTTGTGCCCAATCTTATCTGGTTTGATTATAGGACTTTGAGCATCTCATCAAAATTTAAACCTTTTCTTCACATTCTGTGGGAAATGTTTTATCTCTGTTGGTGGGCATTTCTTTTCTGAAACCCTTCGTTCTTGCATGTGGGCACTGTGTGACCATTTGAACATTCCCAGGAATCCACAGTCTTCCACCCTCCTTCTCTAATGGAGGATCTTGTTAGATGGTTATAACTTTTTTTAGTATACCTTTATTTTCTCCAAAACTAGACCTCCAGATAATTTTTCTCTCTCTGGTGGGGAACATCTCTGAACAAGTGACAACTTTGGTTTTTGGAACCTAGAAGAGAGTTTGCTACAATTCAGTGCCAACAGACTGCTTGCTGTCTGTCCATCAGGCATACTCTCATTGTTTTTCCCTTTTTGTGGAAATAGATTTTGAGAGAGAGAAATGATATAGGAGGGAAGTAACTAGAGTCTTATAAAGTTTCATGTGAGAGCATTAAAAATCACATTAAGATCCCAGTTTAGAAATGTTGCATCCACATTTAGTGATGATCCACTCAGGCAACTCCACATTTATGTTTCATATTAACCTCCAAAGGGGCACTCATTCCAGAAGCCTCTGCTTTTGGACATTAAACCTCCTCTCTTGGACCAGTTTCAGTGAGGAGAATTTAATAGCCTATCATGTTCCAGGCACACT
Source organism: Carcinoscorpius rotundicauda (assembly GCA_011833715.1). Lineage (NCBI taxonomy): Eukaryota > Metazoa > Arthropoda > Merostomata > Xiphosura > Limulidae > Carcinoscorpius > Carcinoscorpius rotundicauda. Next base: position 111,498,537 of record CM022393.1, read on the forward strand.
TAACATCATTGTAAACTTATTGTTTTTAAGAAGATTGCATTCTATGCACAGAACTGTACCTCCGATTTTACATCTGTTGGCCCACTGTTAACTTCATACTCTTCATATCACAGTCTTTCTCTCTTTCATCTTCTGTGATGGGAGTGGTTGGCCTCTTTTTCTTTAGGCTTTACCTCCCCTTGGCCACATTACTTGGGCCATTGCATCAATTTAAGATACCCTGTGCAGAGTCCTGCTGGTAGTCTTTTACTAGTCTGCCCAATTGTGGTTTACACTACTCTGCCTTCTCTTATTCAAGCTCCCTTCTTCCTTTTTTTTTAATATTCTGGCTCTTCTGATCTAACTGGACACACCTACATCTCTTTCATGAAGGAGTGCTATCTCTTCATCTTCACACATGAAATCTGTTTAGTCCTTTACTCATCAAATTCGATGATTTGATCATGCAACTTGGTTTTTGTCCCAATTTTGTTGTCCTTCCAACTTGTCACCATTGTTCTATCCTTCACTGTTTCCACACCTGGCTGTGTTATTTTACATTTTACCTCATTCTTCATATGGCTGTTTAACTGTAGATTGTGTATTTCTAACATTGAGTTATCAGTCAGCTCTATCTACCACATTCTGCCTTTTGTAGTATGACAAGTTTTTCTTTCCCAATTTTTACCACTCGTTTCCATTCCTTCCTTATCTAAAAAGTATTTAGAAAAGTGAACTTAGCTCCCTCATTCTCTTCAGGTGTTCTAAGCTAAGTTATCCAGTGCTTCATTAGAGCATTAACCACAGACTGTTTGGAATGTGTCTACCAATAGGTTATACAAAGTCTGGAAAATCTTATACAATAAAACTGAAAAGTGCTACTTGTAACATATTAAGAACCACTGCTTGATGATTGAGAAAACTCGTGTTTCTGCTTTCACCTGGGACCCAATAAAGCTCTTGTTACTTATTTCCTATCTCAAAACATATTTCCTTCTTCTTGCCTGTGGTTATGGTTGCTCTAATGATTATGCCATAGATTTCTCTCATAATCTCTACTATCATGCGTATCTTCTTTATCTCGACCAGTTCTTATTTGTTGGGGTCTTCCACTATTAGAGATGATGATCACACATTTTCTTTTATATTCCATCTCTGTGATTATTCTAATTCAGACACACTCCCATGTCCTGTTCAAGTCATTCCTTGCTAATTGTAGTTTCAAGGTTTCTGTCAGTTTTTCTCACTCACTGCAACTCCTTTAATTGAACTTCTCTCCCATTACTCTAACTAAATGGCTGTGCCAGCTCATCTGTATAGTTTATTCCACAGTGTGTGTGTGTGTGGATGATTTTTCAGTTTTTTTGTGCCTCTTCTTACCAAATTTAACCCCTTATACATTCCTTGCAGATCATTTTCAACATTCTCTATAGGAAATTCTTCAGGGTAATGTGTGGATTACCCCACACACCTTTGCTGTCCACTCTCTACATCACCTGTCTTGTCTCCAGAAGAATTTTGACTTCTACCCATAGCCATTCTTCAATCAACCTACCAACTTTAAATAGGTAAAATATACTCATATTTTTCTTACTCGTTACTAGTTTATTATAGTACCCTACTTGGGGGCTAATTTTGCCTCCTAGGTTGTATTTACCCAAAATCTGCATCAAACGAGGATAATGGGAAAGATTAATACGACCTGCTCTGGCTGTGCAAGTGCCCATTGTGAGATGAGGTGTTCTGTATTCCCACTTGAAATTTCCTTGTGGTATTTTAATTTATACATCTATATTACATTTCATGACTGATCCAGACCATACTTATTTTATGAGATATCATGCAAAAAGCCAAGAGTAGAGATGTGTTTTTGCTGACTTCAATGGCTAGTATTTACTTGTTTTAAAAATAAGATTTTGCTGTTGCCAATTGCGTCGAGTTCTGTTATTTAAATGAAATACCTTTCAGCAAACAAAATATACAATTAAAATTCTGTTTTCACATTCATTTTAGGGTCATCATGGACGAATTAAAAGGAATGTGAAAAAATGAATTTGTGGCCTAACTTGAATTTTATCACAAACATTAGACCTAGCGTTTCAACAATAGTAGTTCAAGCATAAAGTTTTGTCATGTGGATATTACTTTCCACTTACCACAAATACACTCACAGCCAGGATTCTTAAGTACCCTATATCATTCCATGTAGTGAAATAATGCTAATAAGTATTTAGAAAGGTGAACTTAGTACCCAGTTAAAGTTAGCTCCCTGATTCTCTTCAGTTGTTCTAAGCTAAGTATTCCAGTGCTTCATGGGAGCATTAACCACAGGCTATTTGGAATGTGTCTACCAATAGATTATACAAAGTCTGGAAAATCTTATACAATAAAACTGAAAAGTGCTACTTGTAACATATTAAGAACTACTGCTTGATGATTAATAAAATTCATGTTTCTGCACTCTTAATGAAATAGAGTTGCCAATGGAACATTCCTAAGTCTAAGCTACACTGCAAAGAATGCTCGTGTTAGATATGGTCTTTCTTAGAGTTCCTGTTAATCATGACATCCATCTACTAGTGAATCTATTTGTTCTTAGAGCTGAAATGGCCTTAATTCACAATGCTCAGGATCTAAGCATTCATTAAACAGAGAAGTTCTCACAGTTATGAGACAGTGCATTTTCATGTTGTGGGCCCAAATGATAAATCATACTCCTACAATGATTTTACCCAGCATACTGTAATCTATTTAGGGTATATAAAGTTCATCAACTATTTCAGTGAACTGTAACATACAAGTAGCCCTGAAAATGTTTTACAGAGACAATAACTCCAAGCAATTCTTTCTTTTTGGTACAGTACTTGCATTCCAAAGCCATGAGTAAACAATAACATATACATCAACATGCTTATCCTTTAACTACAATAACACTTTTGCTGGCATCAGTGTATATCATAAATTCACAGTTCTGTCGTGAATATATGAACACCAGAGTTTCTACTAAAGACCATTTTGGAGATTAAAGTACATGCTTGCATTCCTCACCTACTTAAAGTGAATCTGTGCCTTGGAACAAATTTGTAATAGTGTAGCCATAAATAATCTAATTCTCAATAATTGTTGTGGATTAAACATGCATTTTACAATTTATATGTACCCTTTGTTTTTGTGCATTACTTGTTGTAAGACAATTGTATTGAAATTCCAATTATTTTCAGTGACATATGGATCTTAAGTTAAATCTGACAGATTGAGATGTTTTACAACAAATAAGTTCAATTTATTACAAAATAAATGTTCATTTATAGTTAAATTTTACAATTTATGACCTATATTTTAATAAAAACTAAATAATATACAAATCAACTTAGAGAAAAAAGCTATGCATCGGGGTATTAGTACTTATCTACATTCATGTCTTTTTAGTGAAGCAAGCTAGTGAAAACCACATAGAAAAAAGTGGTTCCTTATATTACAAGTAGAAATTACAGAAATAGACGTGCACGTGTGTATACACAAGTCTGTATGTGTAGCCACCATAACTCCAAGACTAAAGAACATAGAAACCTGAAAATCCACACCCACATTAAATGGACCTGGAGGGTGTGCAATATGGTATTACTTATCCTTGTGCATGCATGCAAGCTCCTCTTTTTACAAGGTAAGCTATCAAACACCACATAGAAAAGTATGACCACAACTTCACGAGGAAAGAACCTACAAATTTAAAAATGTATCAAGTGGATCCAGAGGGTTGGCACCTGGGTATTACTTATCTTAGCCATGTGCATTTGCTTATACACATCTTTTTATGGTGCATTCTAGCAAAAAAAAAATGAGAGGGGTTCCTTAAATAACAACTTCTAATATATACAAAATCCAGTGCCTTTTGGTAACAATGCATTCCAACAATGGTTTTGAGAGTGTTGTTTATCAATAAAAGTATAACCTAACATTGTTGTTAAGAGGCAAGGTGTTGATAGTAAAAAATGAAATGTATAAACTATAAAATTGAAAAAAAAATTAATTTAGAGGTTCTGTTTATCATTTGAGTTTAAAATCAGATAGGTAAACTTTATATACTGGCAGTATCACATAAAGAAGCAACAAAATCAAACAGCTCATACTGTTATGCTAAAATGTGTTCAGAATACATACATCGAGATGGTCATCTATAATATTTGAACCTGATGACAGAAATAAAGTTAGGTACTTTTTGTAATACACAACTATTTTTTACACTGTTTGAAAAATAGCCAGTTATTTTAAAGCTCTGGATAGAATTGTGATTACAAAGTCAACACAGGCTGGTATTGTGTATTAATTAGCAATAATTAACAAAATACTCCATTCTCACATAAGCATTTTATTAAAGTTAATAAGTACATTCACACTTGTGAACTCTGCACAACAACTACACCTGAGTTTAATTTAGGCATATACCTCAGTTGTTTAAAACGAAAATCTAAACACACAGCAGCTACTGTCAGTTTAATTTTCCTAGACTTTAATTTAATCTAGCCACTCTTTATACATATATTTCAGCCTAGTTTTGTTTTGTTTTTCAAAAATGATACACTAACCTAATATTTGCTACAGTCAGTTGTTTTAAACTTCAAATTTAAATTAAAACGATAGCACTGTTTCAATCAAAGTAACTATTGTTTAGATAACGAGGTGCAAACAGGTATTTGTCAGAATATACAGTTACTGAACTTTTCAAAAAAAGAAACAATTACAAGCCAGGATTGGAACAGCATAGAGTATGGTAGTATTTATATAAACTGAAATGAGAATGTTACATGTGTGTGCATTTAAATAAATGAAACTTTAATTATGCTTATATTCTTCCATCTGTATACTGTTGAAGTTTAAAGATAATTAGAACAGAAGGAAATAAAGTTGCTTTCCTCTTACTCAGTCTATAACAACAGTACCAAATATTGTTATATTTAGAAGTTTAATATCAGACTTGTATAACAACCATTGAATGTTTGTAGCAGATAAGTAATAAAAGATTTTATAAAAATTTGGTTACTGACCTATTATCTTTCAATTCTACTTTTACATATAGGTGACAATCACAGTACCTGCTGTATTAACTTGTTGAATAATGTATACACTCAAATTGTTTTAATCAAGGATGAGTTTATCACTAATACACCAGTTTATAAAGCCTATACTGTTCAGCTTGTTGCAGTGGATGATAAAATAAAAATATATTACATAATACTGAAACTTTAACATAAACTAGATTTTACATCTAAGAACTATTAAAGTAAACAAATCAGTTGAGGGTTGTCTATGTAAATTTTTGTTGGAAAAAGTCTAGAGCTGACAAATGTTTGTTTTTAACTAACAAAAAACTTTCCATCTCTTTGAATTACAAAACTTCTTGCAACTACAATATAATTAACTGTTCCATAGCTGCAGTTCCTAAAATCATAATTCTACTATAATATACAAAAACTTCACATGCAACAGCCTTCAACTGTAAAAAAAAAAAAAACATTCCCCTTCTAAAAGCAGTGTAATTTAGTAGCACTGCCAATTATCTCTCAAAAAATTATGCAACTTGCAAAAGCAAAATAGAAAAATTGAGAAAAAAAAACATCTGATAAGAGACCAGTGTTCTTATGTACAAAGTATCCAAGGATACTTTTTGTTTTCTAAGCAATCAATGAGTGATCTAATAAACTCAAGATTGTATTCCATGGTAATTTACTAATTCAAAAAAGTAGTATTCACAACATTTGAGAAAACTCCTTACAGTGATCATTAAAAATGTATGATGTAGTGTATGTTCTTATTTGTGGAAAAGAGAAACTTAACTTGGGAAAATTTGTGGTACTCAAGCAAATAAAATATTGGGAAAGCCATGCTGCTTTAGTCACTATCCAAGTATTTAAAATGCTTGAAGAGGCTCTAGCAGGATAATTCTTGAAAGTAGCAAAGAATCTAGTCTTTGGTTTATTTCATAACAGTACATCTCTATGCAGGAGTTTTCTTTTTTGATGATCCAGACTGTGAGGCTAACAATCTTTCAACCATTGTTCTCGCATATCGCAGTCGTGAAGAAAGTTCTCTAGAACATCCAAAGTCTTCAATTAGCTTTAATCGAAAAGTACGAAAATCTCGCTTTTCATCAATGTATGTAACAGCTCCCATAAGAGGACATAAAATAATTTTCGTGTGATCTTGAAAGAAGTTAATCTGAAACAAAATCAGCCAAAATAAATTAATTTCTGTTACATAGAGCATTCCAACAAAAACACATCATTCATTAAAAATAAGTAGAATTTTCTTATTTGAAGTAATTGTTTTTCATCAACTTTAGTTTTTTTTTGTAGGAAAAAACTGTCATATTCTTCATGAAAATAGTTCTAAACAGTTTCATTTCTGTAGCATTGTTAGGTGATACACCAAATAATTGGGAAAATATTTTTCTTAAAAGAGGGGGAGGAGAGAGAGATTTCAGTCGTACTGTACAATAAATCACCTGTAATGTTCCATTTGTAAGGTGCAGAACAATAGCACTTCTTGTACGGAACCAAGCTCGTAGGTAGGGAAGTCGAACAAGCTCATCTCCTTCCCTTGGAACAATACTCTCTCCTGCCTTAAGGAGGTGCTCATTCATGTAGTTGCGAAAATATTTTAGAAGAGTAACTTTCTTGGTAAGTGACTCTGGAAACTTTTGTAAAGTATAGTAACTTTCCTGTCCATCACGTTCAATGTACTGGACATTCCTGTTGAGCATGGAGAAAGTGAAGTTTAAAGATACAAGTAATGGACATATTTACTAAATATCTGAGGGTCTAATTTTACATTATACTTTTGTAGTAGGCAATATACTTAGAATACATATAATTAAACATCAACCCACTAACAATACAAGATTGATATGAATAAAACATTACATACAAAACAAACTGTTTTTTCACATGAAAGTTACTTGATTAGTTTCAAACTAATAAAAACATGTATTATCCAATAACAAATTTCAATCTCATTTCTGACAAAGAAGCCAAAATCAACAGAGACACTTTAAAAATTAGTTTTAAAAAACTGTTTAATTAAGCATTTTGTCTCAATACTAAAAATTCATTTATTGTTTTAACAAGTTTTTTTTTTCCCAGAACCAAAGGTGAAAAGGTGATGTCTTAGATATAAGGAAATGTTTCAATGATAAAGTTTTGTCCATTCCATGAAAACATTGTATAGAAGGGAATGAAATAAAATGTTTCTCAAAGTATGAAGAGGATATGTTCGACTCAAAAGACCAAAAATTGTCTACTTCATTTTAAAAATTAAAATTTCTCTTTAAAGAAAAGAAAATGTACAATAACTCTCTACTTGGGCTCTGGTCAATTTGACCAACCACAACAATTTTTTTTACTTTTATAAAGTCTGCAGATTTGATACTACTAACTTTCAATAGTGTGTACATCAAGTAACCTTTCTGTAACTATAAGCCTTTTGCATACAAAAACTAATTTCTAAATGAAATTTTAATAAATTAATAAAAGCAACAAAGTTGTCCTTAAATATATAGTATTTGCTTTGAATAATCCGTGTGAAGAGTGATTTATGTTATTAATATTAACACTTTTCTTCATTTGAAAAATTTCAAATTTCACTTGTGTTATCTCTAAAATCTCCTAAATACCTTTCAAATATCTGATTTCAGTGAAACTTCAAACATTTTCTGTTATTTTCTTTACCCTAAATGTACACAAGATTGGTCAATTTTACTATCCCCAAACAATCAAATTTTTTGGTTCTCTAATTATGTGACAAGAACCATTACAAATTCATCCAATTTAGCCATTGTGATATCTCTGGGAACCAAAGTTGTATTATACACAAAACTATGCTTCTCTATTCAGAACAGAACATAATACAATACATCATATGACAGATGAAAAACCTTGACTTTCCACTGATTATAGGTAAGATATACGTAAGAGAACTATTAACAAACTTCAAAAGAAAGGATAGTGGAGTCTGATTTTATATTTGATAGTTCTATAAGCAAATAATGTGAAGGCTATAAAAATTGTGGTTTATCTGAGCAACAATGACTTTATATAGCAAGTACTTTATGTTTAATTTCATGGCTTACTGGAGATGAAAAGACACCTAAGAGAAAGTGTCACACTAGGGGAAATTCATTATTTTTTTAAATATTGCCTTATAAAATTAAGAACTTAAAACTTATATACTATTAAAATATGAATTGTTAGCTATGATTGTATGTTTTACTAATTTGTATAACAAACATAAAAGTAATTTAATATAAGTTTGAATGTTGCACATTAAAACCTTGTGTAATGCACAGTAAAGGATATCTTTGACAAGCGAAATAAACAAATATATTCTTGAAGAGTAGTTTGTTTTCTTTCTTCTCTTTTGGGTTTGTAGTAAATAAATTCTTACTGATGAGTTAAACCCATCATTTTTCTTTTTCTACAGCATTTCAAAGTGAATCAAGTAACACTTAAGTTGAGTAAGAGACCATAGAGAAATTTTAATCAAGAAAGTATTAGATACAATGAAATTTTCCACTTTTTCATCTATGTACAGAATAACTTAGAATTATACACACACACACACACACACACACCAATGAACTTACAACTCATCATCTAGTAGAATAATACGAGTGGAATCATTGAAAAGAACTCCAACACTATTGTCACATAGTTGGTATCCAAGTCCATACTTGTCTGTGTAATCCACCCATTTACTAACCCAGAAGATTGGGATAGCAGCAGGATCTAATGCTTCATCTAAGTAATACATGTATTAATAAAATAATTAGTATCTTACACTGCAATGACAAATTCAGACACTTTTAACTTAAGTTTGTTTTATTACCATTTAAAAACAGTAGCATTGACAAATGTTAAAACATTTCACATTGTATGCGTTTAATATAAAGAATAAATGCAGTTAAGTGTATTAAAGCCTGTTAAACATTAATTTGGTATTTATGACAAAGCTATTAAGGCTATCTTCTACCATCCCTAACTTTAACTACTGAACAGAAGGAAGGGAGTGAATCAACACCACACAATACACACTAAAAGATTTATTGTTTGTCCTATAAATCACCCATAACACAGTTGAAGCAGGAAGTATTTTGTGATAATACATGGATTCAAACGTGGTTCACCAATTCCAAAGATTAGAGTTCTGCAGAGCCACCATACCACACAAATATTAAAAAAAAATTTAAATTGCAAAACAAATATGTACTTAAGATTTTCTACCAAACATTCCTCATAAACACTTAGCAGGAACTATACTTGTACAATTATTTCAAACAACCTTTCCGTAAACAAAGCTAACCAATGTATATGCAAGAAATTTTAAAAAATAGTGTAAACCAAATATATTTTATTATATTTATATCTAACAGTTTTGAGTAGGAAAGTACAACGAGATTAAGTACATTTTAAGCTGTTACTATTTGCTACTGTGCTTATAATTTCCATCATAAGTTTGTTATGTGACCTAGTTTTATTGAAAAGTTTTAAATGTATATTAAAAAAAGAAGAGAAGAACCTAAAGTTCTTAAAAATTAATAAATAAAAAACTTACTCTGTAATGTTATGAATTATTTCAGAAAATGTACAAGATGAATGTTTCAATAATTTTCGGACGAGTTCAGTTTAATTTCTTTGACAATTTTATCAATAAAGCTACTTGAGTGCTACGTGTACTTGTAATCACCAACTTAAGTGATACACTATAAAAAAAGAAAACACTTGATCCACTAATCTAATCAAATAGAGGAATTTGATTGTTACTCTTATAATGCACCAATGGTCTCAAAATATGGTGCATGAGATTTGTGTTTCCAGAAATAGGATGCAAACAAAAGGTGCATTGTCCAACATATTAACCACCGAGACATGCTTACACCTAAAATTTAATTAAGACATTTATATAAACCAAAGCCTTCAGTAAAATATATAAGCATTTTTTACTTTCCTTAATTAAATTTCACATGTAGAAATACCCATCAGCATACAAGGTTACTTGGTTAAAAACAACAGAATAACAAAAGTACTTCAAGAAAAGGATTTGCCATTTTGATTTTACACGTACATTTTCAAAATGTAATCTTTACAGTATGTTTATATAGTATGGTTTGGACAAGTACAAGTTCATAAACAAATGCTTAAAATTTGTTGACCCTGGAGGTTTATTCCCCCCCCTCACCAGATAGCAGTTTGGTAACCTGAAAAATCACGTTCCCTGTGTTGGTTCCAACTTGCAGGAATCTCAATTTTACATGAAGAAAAATATATACCATAATAAATTACTGCTTTATGTAACATGTTTCCCACTAATTTTAAAACTAGAAATAGTTATTTTATTTAAAATAGCATTTTAATGACCAAATGCACAGGAATAATTTAAATTATTCAAAAGAATACAAGATTTTTCCACTAAGTTTGCTTTCATACCTTCTTGCACAACTTCTTTATCTGCAGGCTTTGTTCCCACCACAGAAGTCAGCATTGAAAACATGTCACTCAGGTAATAGTCAGCAGGGACATCAGCTGAAAGATTGATTTTTTTTTCCCAGTTTTTACAAATTTTTACATGCATGAACATTAAACTGATGATCCAATAAAGTTTTATCTAATACATTAAAACTTGAAGCTCCCATTTACAGTGATAATTGAGACTACACTAACTATTTCAGCACAAGTTCAATCCCTGAGCCTGGGCTTGTAACCATTTTGTGCTTGTTATAATTTTGATGCTATAGCTTCAATGTTAATAAGCATATGCTCATGAAATTTGACAGGTTATCAGTAAATATCTCAAGACTTTCGCTTAAAAATATTGGATTGTTTTCAGTTAACAAGGTTTTTAAAGTAGTTTTCTGGTGCCTTTTTTGTTGTTTTTTGCATGTTGATCATCCAACATGTAAAGTAGTCTTCATTTTAAGATTAAAAATAGTTTTATGCATTAGAAAATTTTCAAATTTCACGTACACAATATTTGTAACCTACAGATAATTACCTAACATTTTTAAAGAAAAAAAAATTGATATTTCATCTTCATTACTGAACCTCTGTACAGGTTCAGTAGATTAGACCAATTTTGTAACCACACACACACACACACACACACACACAAAAACAATGAAATATAAATTATGCTTTTTTCAGTCTAGAATGACTGCAACTTATAACGAAATCAAAGGTTTAGACTAAACGGTTAAATGTCACATTATACAATAGCATATTTATTTTGTATTGACCTTTCAAGCATGCATGGCCAACTATATAGAACTTACACTGATGTGACACACATGCACTCATTTTTACTGTAACCAATAATATAAAACTGACCTTTATGGTTTACAAAGTGACCTACCTTGGCTGTGCTTTAGTGAACAAGTATTTTGTAAAACACAGCTGCATTTCAGTTACAATACATTATTACTATTATTTACAAATAATTTTCTTAAACTTGTTTTTTCTTAAAACATAGAATAGTAAAGAAAGAAGTATAGCAAATAAACATTTCCTCTAACTACAAACTTTGTGTTCATTTGCTGAGATATATATATAGAAAGAGAGAGAGAAATAATAAAAATTTAAATACCTGTAACAATACCATAGGATTCTAGTATATTTTATCAAGCTTAGTAACAAGTTATATTTGTGTCTAAAAATGTGAAATTTCAAGCAGACTAAAGACTACTTATCAGCTTGAAGTCTTTTATCAAGAGATCAAATTGACATTATACTATTTCAAAATGGCTAAAAAAGCCACATTCTGAGCTTTTGATTGGTCATTCACCTTATAGACAGAAGTGTTTCCAAAATTGGAAAGAAGTGTGTGTGATATCTCAATAAATGGAAAAGACAGGAAGTTCTTATTTTATATCCTAGCTTATCAATACAAGTAATTTGAATTCCTAATTTGTAAGAAACTTATAAAAACTTTGTATTCAGACACCACCTAATTTGAACTACTGCTAAATCCAACTTACCACATGACATGAGAATCAATGTTCAGGTTTGTTTTTTAATATTTACCTCCAAATTAAATTTAAGTGTACAATACTAAAATTTGAATTATAATCCAAAATTTGATAACAAACCTATCAAATTCATAATATAGTAGTTCAATAAAATTTTGAATGCGAGTCAACAAAAGTGATTACATGGGCTTTGACCCTTGTAAAGAGGGTTAAATGCTAAAAAAAATAATTAAAACGAGTTCTGTATTTAAGTAATGCTCTCTTACTATACACATTTAAATGGCAATTTATCTACTTGATATATAGCCTTTTCAATTAGTTGTAATTTTTAAGTCAATTTACAAGAAATAGGAAATGTTAGTGTAGTGCAACATCTATTGTCAACAAAAGTGAATAATTTTCAAAATATTATATTCACAAAATATACAAATTCAGTTTTCCTTGTTCACAGACTTGCAAGCCTACCCAGCAGGCACTTTCCAAGTGACATACTGAAGTAAAAAACACTTATTGACAAACTGATCCTTATTATTAGCAGTTATTTATGGCAACAGGTTAAATAGATAAACCATTACTAAAATATTCTGGTAATTTGGACTACAAATATCCTAACAATTGTTCAGAAACTTGCACATGGTGACAGATCAACTTACAAACAGATGGTTTAACAACTTTTTCAGGTTTCCCTTGCATGTCTGGCATAGTTACCACCCCTTCTGAAACAGCAGAAAGTTTCACTGGAGTGTTGGGCTTACTCAGTGCTCCAAATTGTTCATCTAAGAAATATTTTATTTTTTTTTAATTTGAGGCACCATTTGAGAGACAAATTTACGTTTAGTAAGAAACTTTGATAATCTGGGTAAACTCAAAAATGAAAAATCTCAAATTCTTTAATTACTCAAACTCAACAATTAAACCCAACATAGTAAACTAAATCAAACATCTAGTTAAAAAGAAAAAAAAATCAACTGTCTGAAAATAACCAACTAATCAAAACTTATTCACTTTTCTCTTAGTTATGATAAAACTATTAGTTATCTCTCACTATCACTAATTTTAAATTTCTGATGCTAATTAGAGGAAAGGACAAATATGTAGCAGCCCTGTTGCCAATCCCCTCCCCTTTGGCTTGTACTGTTATGACAAAGTGTTCATACCCCTGCATCGTGAGTAGTTTATTCCTCATAACTTAGAAGATATCATGATTAGGATAATGAAAGTGTGGTATACTATAATTATTATACTAATACACATCTACATAAAATTTTATGTAAACTGAATGACAAATAAACTGTTTATAAACAAATAACCAAACATAGGAGGGGCAGAAAGTGTTTGTGTGTCTACTTTAATGGTAAATTGTGTAGCCTTTCAGGTAATTACTTGGCGCAAGCTCTCATAGCCCTCCATAATCGTTTGACAGTACTCAACTGGTATTTTCTACCATTCTTCTTTGCAGAAGGCCTCTAACTCTTGCAAGCGTTTCGGACGACGCTAATAAACCCTGGTCTTCAACTCATGCCAAATGTTTTTAATTGGGTTATTGTGATGGCCACTTCAAAATGCTTACATGGTTCCTCTGCAACCAGGATTGCACATATTTCAATGTGTGCTTAGGGTCATTGTTGTGCTGGAAGATCCAACGACACCCAAGCTGCAAGTTCAGAGCATCATTCTTGATATAAGTGCCTAATACGTCAACGTACTCTTCTTTTTTCATGATTCCGTTGACACAGTGAAGGCTGCCTACAGCAAAAGAGCTGAAGAAAACCCATAGCATGATCAAGCCACATCTGTATTTAACTGTAGGGACAGTGTTATTTGGAAGATTTCATCCCCCTTCTTACGGAAAATATAGCAAACATCATTGTGGCTGAAAACCTCAATTTTAGTCTCGTCTAACCAAAGAATACTCTTCCAATAGGTAAGGAGCTTATCTACATGCTTTCTTGCATACCTAAGTTGTGCTTCTAAATGAACAGGCTTTAAATATGGAGTTCCATGAGGACGGTATGCTTGGAACCCAGAAGAGCATAACATGTTTGTAACTTTAGAGGTGCTTACTTCAACCCTAGTTTCCCTTACCAGTTTCTGTATATCATTATGTGTTAAACAAGGGTTCCTACTATCTTCTCTGAGAACCTTCCTCTCGGTTCTCTGGAATTACCATGGGGCATCCAGAACAAGGGAGGTTAGCAGTTGATCCTGTAAGCTTAATTTTGGCAATTATGCTTTGAACAGTAGATTTCCACGTATTAAGTTGTGTAGTAATACTGGAAAGAGACACACATGACTTGCAATTTACAATAATTCGGTTTTTAAATCACTGGACAGTTGTTTCCTGTTCACTATGATGACCAAGCAGATAATGACGGAGATGGTGCTAAATTGCTGGAAGTGAATTTTTGCTAGCTAAATTCCAGTAATTATGAACCCAGTGTCTAGTTCTGAAATGGTATAATGTAGTTTATTTACTAAACTAAACAAACTTTTTATGGGAATATCAGTTTTTTCACACGTTCTGAACTGTATGAACACTCTCTGTCCTCCTATTTTTGGTTATTTGTTTATAAACAGTTTGTTTTTTAATTTACATAAACATTTATGTAGATGTATGTCAGCCTAATCTTAATACTTAAGTTATGAGCAAAAAACCACTCGAGACCCAGGGGTACAAACAGTTTCTGTCGTAACAGTATGTACCATTGTTTGAGGAACATCATTGTAACTGATTAATATTCTAGTTCATATAATTTTAATTTTTTTATGCATACTGATTTACACTTTACAACAAAATGATATGCTAATCTTCTTTAGGCACAATAAAATAAATTTGTATGATAATAAAAACAAACACTTTACTTAAAAGGAAAAAAAAAATCAGTACTTGAAGATTAGATGTAGCCACTATCTTAAACACCATTTAAAGTAAATTCAAAGATCTCCAATCAATTTAAGAATAACAGATTCTCATGAATGAAACCAGTACTTCCCCCCCTAATACATTGCCAACAAGCATAAATTTTCATTAAAACAAAAAAGTTTTCATACACAGGGTAAGATCCTGAGAGATAAAATGTAAACAAAACATGACAAACAGATCATTCATGTTAATTTTTTTATAAAAAGGTAAAGTATGCTAAGCAACTCCATATTGACAACTTTCCTCAATTACTGATTTCTTGCCTTTATAAAAAGAAGCTAACATTACTATGCTGTTAATATGTTTAATCACAAAATAACAGTAATTAAGAACAATTCTGTCTTTGTTCCTATTATTTTATTAATCTAATAACTAAATCCTTCAATAGGCACTAGTGCTCCATATTTATGCATGCTTCCTTCAAACAGTTTTACGTCAATATCAAAAACACACAAAACTAGAGCATGAGAATAAAGCTGCTTTATTAACCTTCAACCTTTTGTAAATGTCTCTAAACTACTAACACACAAAAGTACTTGAGAGACCATGACTAATAACACAAGAGAAACATATTGCAATAAAAGACACTAATTACTGCTGAAGCCTCTTATTCATTTTACTTAGAAAATTGAGTTATCTATTTCTCTTATTTTACTGTTCTTTACATAGTTCTTTACAATATTTGGCAATATACATGGATCCACTAGAAGAAAACATGTTGTACTGTATGGTACTATGCATTTTCTCTACTCCAAAAGTTAATATTTAAAGCTGTGTATTTTCTTTGCATTCATGTTTAGCATAGTCACTCAAATAAAAATACTTTTTTCAAATCTAGATATGCCCAGAACCTGGGTTCACTGATGTGCCGTTAATCTAGTTTTCTTGCAGAAAAAATGGATTGTGATGGCCACAAATGGAAGGCTTCTTTTCTGCTGATGAATTAGAGAACAGCCCAAGGTTCTTCCATCCTTGCAAATGAGCATAATGAATGACATTCATGTGGTTTAAGACTAGCATGTAAATGAAGTATAACACACCTTGTTTCGTTACATCTATACAAATACACTGTCTCTATGCGTGTTATCCACATGTGCATATCATTCATGCGGCAAGGTAGAAAAAAAACAAAAACACACACACACAGAAAAGAATATGCAAGTGTAATATCTCCAAGAGCAAATATCCTAGAAACTTGAAAGAGACAAGTGTACAGTCTGTCAAAAATAACAATGCAAATTCTACTTCCTTCATGGTACACCTTAAACTCACATTTGATAACTAACTGAAATACATAAATTTTGAGACATTAAGATTGACTAAGAAAGTCAAGAAAGGTGCAGTTAAAGTAGTCAAACATCGGTAATTTATTTTAATAAGGCAAGCTAGCAAAAAACATAGGAAAGAAGCGATTCCTTAAATAACAACTTCAATACACAGAAAAGCCAGTGTATTTTGGTAATAATGCATTCTAACAACAGCTTTTATGTTATGTATATTAGTAAATCTTATGCTCTAATGGGTGCAGAAGACACACAATCAACCTAAATACCCGAGTGAAGCCAGGTACTTTAGCTAGTACTAAATAAAGAAATCATTGTGCCCATTCATGCACACTAGTACATGAATTTCTATCTGTGCTTATGATGCACACAAATCGTATATTTGGTAGACAGCAGTTACAATAAGTATTAATATTTTTCAGTATTGTATCATGGGTAATATGGTAATTGAATAATGCAACAATAATCTTTTTGTGAGGCAAGGTAGGAAGAAAAATAAAAAAAAGAATATGTGACTGCAAAACCAAATAACCTAGAAATTTTGCAAGCATGTTTGCAGTTTGCCAAAAGATGATCACTGACAGAAAAATATGCAGTACTGCATTATAAATAGTAGTTTAAAACTAATATTGCCCATGTTAATTTAAATTTTTAACTACTAGGAATTACTGTTCATTTTGTGAGCTTAAAGAGAGATGGTTAAAAAAGTGATACTAGAACCTGTAATGAGTGCCATGATAAGCATCTAATATGAAGACCAGACAAATGTTCAAAGTACTTTAATGTGGTAGTATTCATTATTTTCTTTTCTGTATCCTAAAATACTGAATTTTAGCATTAGAAAATAAAAACAATAAAAAAAAACTCTCTCCAATGCTGATTGCAAAGAGACATATTGGATAAACTAACTTACCCTTGTTTATTTCTAGAAGAGGTTTTCTCGAGTTTGTTGTGGATATGATAGATATGTTCTTAGCATCAAAACGTGGTGCCATTGTAAGACATGAGGTTGGAAGACGAGTAGGAAGATACCCTGCAAAATCAACCAGCACACTTCTCATAAGTACCGTTTATGATAATGATTATAAAATTCATGACACTATTATGATTTAAAACTAACATACAAGAACAAAACTTAAACTAATTTTTACTATGACTACAGAATCCAACCAGCTCACAACCACCAAAATAACCATAAGGGCTGTCATATTATAACTTATTATGAATACGCATCTTCATGACATTTTTGAAAATCATCCGTAAATATTATAAGACTTTCATAAACAAAATATCAAGTTTCTTAATTAAGGTTTAAAATTTTTCAATAAAATATTTGTTCATGCATTTTTTGGAGAGAGATGTTTATTATCCAACATGCAAAGTAATTTTTATTTCAAGATTTAAAAATACTTTTGTGCATCAGAAAGTTGCCAAATTCACTTCCAAAATCTCTATAGCCCCCAAATAACTCAAACATTTTTTAGGAAACTTTATATCTTATCTGTACTCTCAAGAGTCTTGTCAAATTTTGCAAGTGTAAGATACAAATTTTTTTAGGTTTCATATTTTGAAATAAAAAGAATACCACAAAACTGTAATTTATCAGGCTTAGTAATTAAATTGTATTTGGATCTAAAAATAGCATTTCATCTCTGCTCCTTCTCTCCAAGCCAATAAGCACCTTATGAATACTGAGAAAACCATGTGGGGGAAATTGAAGCTTTCAATTGGTTACAAACCTGTGACAGAGTAAAGTAAATTTACATAAAAAAGTATTACCAAGAAATAAAGAAAAGTTTTCTTTATTATTATTTATTCTAACTTGTCAGTGTTAATAACTTGAGCAATATGAGTGTCCATATTGTATGAAGCTACAGAGTTTGTAACTGAAATTCATCTGATTTAAATCAAAGCTGCATTTAACACACCATGCAATACACAAAACATCAATATTTAGAAATTTAGACCTAATATTAACTTTTGAATCAAGAAATTAACTTGTGTATAATACTAACATTTGAATTATGTACAGTTTTATGCCAAACTTACTGCCATACATTCATAAAATAGTTCAATAAAATTTTGAATACAAGTCTACCAATGAAATTATATATCCTCTGACCTCCACAAGCAGGAAAACCTGTAACTATTGGATTAAGCTATCAACAAATGTTAATTATTTTAATGCAATCAGGTTTAAAATATACACATCACAAACAACTCAAGCACAACTTGACATTTATTTACTGAAATGTACCTGATGTCATAAACTCATCATGTAAGAGTTGATCCATGTTTGGTCTTTGAATAGGGTCAGAGCGAAGCAGTTTTTGTATCAAATTACGAGCTGGAAGGCTGACTCTAGAAGGAATGTGATATTCATTTTTCTTGATTCTCATGTATGTGTCCTTTAGAGAGGAAGTCTCAAATGGAGGCTTTCCCACCAGCAATGTGTAACTAAAATGGAGTTTGTAACACTTTTTCAGGTTATTTTTTAATAAATACTTGTCACAAAAAAATTTTTTTTCACTTAAGTAACCTTCTGACATACCATGTTAACTTTGAAATTAAATGTAAAAATATTTTACTACTTAAAATGTTGTTTTTCTCCATTCAATAAACTATTCCACTTAATTATCCAAGGAAAAACATATCAAATGAATATGGCACTGAAAGCATTCACAAATCACAAAAGTTGCCTATATAGTACAAAACATGCACATTTTTTTTAGTTCTGACAGATAATTTCAGTTAAAAGTTCAAACTTACATTATACATCCCAAAGACCATGAATCCACTTCAAAACTATGTCCCTTTTTACCAAGCACCTCAGGAGCAATATAGTTTGGAGTTCCACACAATGTTCTGAATATGACAAACTTGCATGAGTATCATCTGGTGTAAATTATTTTGCATGACAGTATTTTACATATACACATACAATACTGATAATAATTATAGAAATGTACAGATGATATACACACACACAGTCACAAACAATGACAAATTGCAACAATGCAATGCAAACCATTTGTTATTAAAAATAGAGGCAAAATATACAAGTATTTTGTATTTGCATTAAACAATAATTGTTTATATGCTATCATAAGTTTATTGTTGTATGGTTGTATTGTTCCAACTATATTGCATCACTTCCCACAATTAGCCCACATCATTTGGTTATCACTTCCAGATAGTCATAAAGCCTCAATAATATTCACACAGATAAAGTCATGGTTGACTGAGTTACATAGTTCTGTTTACAATTCTCGTATCTTTTAATCATATATGCTGCACACTTGGAGCCATTGTCTTGCTAAAAGATGAATCCATATCCAAAAGTAATTAAGAAAATATGATGGATATGAACCTTCCATATATCAGCAGTAAATGTCTCATTACTTGTATAAACCTACAGCACTATAGGTCAAGATGTATCATACACCTGTACAGAGCTCCACACATGCTTTATTACAGATTCTGTATATTAATCATCATGCTCTTTTCTTAGCTGCCAAACAAAATTATGCAGTTTGTTGCTAAACAATTCAAACCTGAATTCATCTATAAAAAACTAACTTCATGCTGTTGTTTCAAATCTGTTCTTATTTCAGCCTTTTAGTTTATCTCTTCTAAACAGCATTTTCCAAGGAGCTATACATCTACCAATGTCATTTTCTACTAATATGACCTTAGTGTTCCAGAAGAGACATACTGATCTGTAATTAAAGCAATGCCATTGTCAAGACCTCTAGTGAATCTTTCTTGTACAAAGCATACCCTAGGTCACTTACCATCACTCTGGAAGAAATTGAACATTCTACTTGAATGCTTCCATTAATCACTAGTACTAATTTCACATACTCTCTTCAGTATTTCCATACCGTTCCATCTGAAATGTTATACTGTGCACTTGTCTTTGTCAGTTTTATACAGAAGTCTTTATTGACCAAATATTTTTTTTTATCATGGGAGTGAAATGCATTTAACACATTATTGCCAAGAAAATTGAGTTTCTGTGCTTTTATAAATATTACACTGATTCTGTACAATCTGGTTAGTTGCATGAAATTCAGTTACTGTGTAAACTGTCAACAAATGGCTGAATTCTGGATCATTCCTTTTTTAAACAAGATTACATAATAACTGCATTTTATGCCCACAATATTCCCAGTCTCAAAATTTCCAAAACAGTGTGCAAGAAACCAAGGATGAAAATTAGTTTCAGTTTTGTTTTACATCATTCACATAAATTAAAATATTCTAATAGTCTCTTCACTCTGAAACACCAAATGTTACATATTTCCAATCATTACCAAGTTTGCCTAAATTAATAAAATTTATGTTATCACAGAATTACAACAATGATTTATATTTCGCTGCATGTACTTGGTTGTAAAAATATTTAAGTCTTTAGCTCACTTTAAAAAGAATCACTTGTTTGTTTTTTAATGACTTTTCCGACCTTTTTCTCTCCCCATCATAGTCTACTCGTGTTGCCAGACCAAAGTCTCCCAGTTTGATTTCCATGTCATCGCTGAGGAACAAGTTGCCAAGTTTAAGATCCCTGTGAATTACTTTCTGTTCATGCAAATACTTGCAGGCTGTAACAATTTGTCTCATGAAGTAGCGAGTCTCTGGTTCTGTGATTGCTCTTCTTCTCTTGTGCATCTCCATAAGAGACTAAAAATATATATATAACAAAACAAGCAGGTATATCTCCATATGCATCATGTAAAAGGATAATTAAGACATAAAAAGGAACTTCATATACAATAAACAAAATACTCAAACATTAGTACTGATTTTTCAACCTATTGACATATTTTACTTCTTTCACAGATTAAAATGATAAACTTTTCTATTAAACAGTTAAAAAATAAAACTCCTTACAACATTATTTAAAAATGTTAGTACACATATACTGACCTTTAAATTTATGCTCAAAATAAATTAACTTTTGTTTGTGAGTTTTTAAAAACTAAATGTCCACGATTAGCTCAATGCTCCTTACCCTTCTCCGACAAAGTTCAAGAACAATGTAGATGAAGTCTGGATCTTCAAAAAAACCATGAAAGCTAACTATATTTCTATGGTTCAGACTTCTATGAATGGAAATCTCTTGGGACATCTGCATATTTTTTTAAAAACAAAAATTTTTAATTTTTACAAAATATTTTAATAGAATGTAATTTGTTTTATATAATACAATAATAAATCTTACCATTTAAAGAGACTCAACATTTTATACAGTAGAAAATTCAGACTAAGAGAAATATTCAGGTCATTCTTAATTGGAAATGCAATATAAAAATAATAAAAATAAACAATGAACACACACCTAACAAAAATAGTGTTCTTTATAGAATAATTTGTTTTGTTTCACAAGTTAGTAAAATGTATATTCAAATAAAAAACTGATTAATGAAAATTTCAAATTACTTTCTCTTTTTGATGTTGTTTTGAAAGCAATGCCTTTGGAACAATTTTTCCTGCAAAAACTTCTTTAGTTTCCATATCTGTCAGTTCATAACATTTTGCAAAGCCACCCTAAGAAAAAATAAAATTATCATATAATGAAGTTCAACAAATAAAAGACAGTTTCTGAAACAATTACAAAATTTTATAAAACTCTGTTGCTATGATATCATACTTATAAACAGAATGTATATAATAATATTTAGAAGAAATTTACAGTCAAAATTCTAAAACTGGCAACTTAAACAGTACAGATATATTTTACATGTGTGAAAACATCTCTTTTGGGTTGAGAAATTTTTTTTACATAGGAGCGAATAACTTTTCGCCCTTCTTCAGTCATCGTCAGGTTCACAAAGAAAGAAAGAGGTAACTGACCAGAAGAAGGTAACTTTCAACTGCAGTGCACTTTTTTCACAGGTAATAAATATATTAACATTTACATAATTTGCATCTACCACAAAAGAGCATACCACATTTCTTACTTTGTAGTTGCTGCCCATTCCACAAAACTCATCACGAATACTATACCTAAACAATACATTTAAGGTTTAAAGTGACTTGTTAGATCATAGGGTGAATATGTACATACATACCTTGAAGTCTAATGTTTAGTATGTATAATTAATATACATTAAACCACATTTAAATTTTAAGATTTCAAATTTCCACTGATACATGTCTGCTTGAATTCAATCAATCTTATGCTTTTTGCTGACAAGTAAATTTTAATGGCAGCTTTTACTTTACACTGTAAAAAAATACATTAACCCATCTTTTATGACTCACAGTTGACCATGTCAGAACATTAGTACACTGGTAATCACTGAAAAAAATATATATTTTCCATAGTTTAATTTTTAAGAACAAATATGTAAGTGTGTTTAGATACAGCCTTTGTCTAGAAATTATATATTAAAAAACTAAAACATGCATTTAAATATGAAAACTTTAAAGACTAATTAACAAGTGTATTAATTATTTTCTTAATCTTATGAAAGTCTAGATTTTCATGACAATCCAAACTTTGCCTTTCTTTTACTTTTAATGAAAGAAGTTGAAATTGTGCAACTACTTTATTTTTTTACCTAAAATAATTTTCTTTCACTAAATGTGTTTGTCAAGGCAGTCTCAATTTTACCTGTTTTTAATTTTAATATTACAAGTTGATATTTTGAAATTTGTTCCAGATTTTGTCAAAATCATTTTCTTGTCAAATAAAACAACAATTTTAGTGAATACCAACAACATAAAACAATGGTAGTACCTACCATTAGTGAGGTAGCATTACTGCTAGCATATCACTAAATCTTATACATAACACCCATGTATGTTACAGAAGCATAATAATTTCCAAAAAATATTTTGTTCGTTTTTCATAACACACAAAAGAGATTAAATCTTGACAATGCTGTTATTATTGCCATTTTTATAGCAGTTCATTTTTTCCATATGTAGTTAATATCCGTAACAACCATTAAGCAAAAATGTTTTTTTGTTTGTGCTGAAATGTTAAAATAAACAAAAAATCTTCAGGTAGTTGTAGACCTACCTAATGAAATAATGTAATTTTTCTTACTTCTTGCAAATAGACTGACAGTTACTAGATTAGTCTATTTTTACCTTGTTATATTTATAAATTATAATAAAGAAGAAGAGATAAAATTTGGCATGGTATACATCTACTTAAGTGCCATATTCTATTGATGGGACAGAATTTGGATGAAGGTAAAGATCTGGCAGCATGTTATTTATGTATTCTAATTTACATTAATAGACTCAACACTGCTACCAACTTAATATTAGTACATAATTCTAATGACAGTGAAGTTAACATTGGTACGAACAATGAAGCAAGATTAAGGCTTTGGGTTGCTGCTATCAGGATTGCTAATTACTATATAACTAAATATTACAAATTATAGTAACAGTTGAAACAAAAGATCCATAATAAGTCATTAATTAGCCAAGACTCTTAACTTCTGTTTCTAAACATGGAGCATGTTTCACAGTTATGTGAATTTTGATTCAGTCAGAATCGCTTCATAAACCATTAAATCTTTAAACATATTTAACTTTGGCTAAGCTACTTTAAGTCTTTACTTTAATTAGATTAAGCCAAGTGGGTTTAGGTTAAAAAATTGTTTCAGTTTACTTACCTTTCCTAAAAATCTACCCCTCATATAACGCTTTTTGTTAGTGGAATCGGTTACTATATCTGGAATTTCTTTTAGGCGAATATCTTCTTTATGTTTAGAGGTCATATTTCGTTATTTTCAAAATTTTCTGATGCTCTCAACAACAACACAAAAAAATGACCCTTCTTAAATCCGCACGATGCTTCTTCTTAAAATCTAACCGCTTACTGTCTTTGTACAAAAACGGTGGAAGCTTTAAGCTCGTTTGAATTTCCTGCATCGGGCTTTTAAACCAGCATTCACTTGTGATTGGCTGCTTCAGATAGAAAACGATATAATTTAATCGTTATTTTCGTATCTCTTGAAATGTTAGCTAGTTAACAATTTCTAATTAAGAATTTCGCTGAAATACCATACATAAAATAACAAATATAAAAAAATGGATTATAAAATACAAAATAAGCTCTGATGGAAGCATTTCAGTCTCTAACTAATACTATGATATTTCGTACATACCTTAGTCAGATAAGAATGAAATCCTTGTATTTACACAAGTTTAACGTTTCGAACTAAATTGATATGTGAAAAAATATTTA
This sequence comes from Carcinoscorpius rotundicauda, assembly GCA_011833715.1. Taxonomy (NCBI): domain Eukaryota; kingdom Metazoa; phylum Arthropoda; class Merostomata; order Xiphosura; family Limulidae; genus Carcinoscorpius; species Carcinoscorpius rotundicauda. The sequence goes on from CM022393.1 coordinate 111,522,947, forward strand.
AGTAGTGTAAAAATCAATCTCAAATACCATTAAAATGTATCAGTTTAAGTGAAAATTACACAAATTTTCAAGGGGACATCAATTGCATATAACTGTTTTTTGTTGATAAGTTTAAACACGGTTGAAAAGATGAAAAACGTTTCATTTACATAAATCGAATGTTTCGGATTTACTGATATTGCAATATGTGTATTACGAAACGTTCAGTTTGTTTGTTTTCGAATTTCGTGCAAAGCTACACGAGGACTCTTTTGCGCTAGCCATCCCTAATTTAGCAGTGTAAGACTAGAGGGAAAGCAGCTAATCATCACCACCCACCGCCAACTCTTGGGCTACTCTTTTACCAACGAATAGTGGGATTGATCGTCACATTATAACGCCCCACAGCTGAAAAGGCGAGCATGTTTGACACGACGGGGATTCAAACCCGCGATCCTCATATTACGAGTCGCACGCCGTAACACACTTGGCTACGCCGGGCCGCCACAAATAGCTCTCGTGTTGGTTTGCGTGAAATTATAAAATAAACAAACACAAGACAATTGGGTTATTGTGCAACTAATAGTAATAGGAATGTGTAATGTAACTTTTTTAGAGCGGTGTGTCTCCGGATTTACAACGCTAAAATTAGGGGTTTGATTCCTCTTGATATGGCTTTGCTCTAAAAAAAACACACACATTTAGGCCCAGCATGGCCAAGCGTCTTAAGGCGTTCGACTCGTAATCCCTGTGGCGCCAAACATGCTCGCCTTTTCAGCCGTGTGGGCATTATAAAGTGACGGTAAATTCCACTATTCGTTGGTAAAAGAGTAGCCCAAGAGTTGGCGGTGGGTGGTGATGACTGGCTGCCTTCCCTCTAGTCTTACACTGCTAAATTAGGGATGGCTAACGCAGGTAGCCCTCGAGTAGCTTTGCGCGAAATTCAAAAGAAACAAACAATCGTTTAGAACGAACCTATTTCAGACATTCTCTTCTTTTTTTTTCACTTTATTACCTAAATAGATTAAGCTTGGCTTAATTTTAATTTCAGATCAAAAGCTTCGGGTTTTAAAAAAATGAAGCGACTTAACACGGTCCACACTTTCAGCTATATAAATATTATAAAGTTGAAAACGAACAACATTATTCATTTCAAAATACCAGGAAAAGCTCCTCCTGGTCAATAATTCAAAATTATGGATTATATGGGTCCATATGAATCATAATATGCCACTTAGACTCAAATTTCTAGTTCAGTTTTCACTCATACTATAAGCAATTCCCGGATTATGTTCGAGAATACAATACCTGGTTGTTGTGATTGCCAAGACGTGGTTTATCGAACTTTTATCTTATTTTTATATCATTGTTATATCTCTATTTATCTATATTTTCTAAAACTCTGAATCCAACTTGTACACAACAATATTAGATCAATTATTTTCAAACACTACATTGTTGTAAAATGAATGGGGATCATTTTGGTTTCAAGTTTGGTTCTCCGTTTAGTGAATTTAAAGTCCAACCATTGAAATGTTGACCAAAAGAGTATGTACCTAATGTTTACTACTTATTACGTAATATAATTTATTTCAGACAAGTTTTCGATTTATTATGTTACGCACGTTGAGTATGACTATTTCAAGTAACCATTAATTTGAATTTGAATCTAGAAGGTAATAAAATTGTAATATGCATTAAATTTATGTTATTTGTCAACAAGATTGATACACGCAATTTCTTTTTTATCGCAAATATATTTTGATATGCAAACATAAAAACGCGCAATTTATAATAACGTTTATTTCTATTAGTTATTACAAATGATGGGGTATATACAAGAGTTTTACAAACCTACAAACTATACCGAGTGTTCTATCCGGTCTAGAACCGAATATGAATATTTAATCGATGGTCCAGGTCCATGACAAGCAAATTATTTCTGAGTTGATATTGTCACACCTCGCTTAAGCTAGATAGCTGACGTTTGTTGATTGGCCTCACACTGCTTTTAATGTTCACTTCTAATGTTCTCGTTGAAATTCTAACATCCGATGTAATTCATTGAAGTTGGAAGGTTTGTAATGTTCGAAATCTATAAACGTTCCTGGTCCACTTCTGGATTTTTTCGATTAATAGGAGTTAATATCAACTATAGCTTCCTAAGCCTATGACACACTGACTATAACTGACCAATTGTAATAATACTAATTTGTCTATCAGCTAACCGCTTTTTATATTAATTGCGCAAGTTATAAATATTCAACAATGTCCTAGCACGTTTTTGTAAAACAAATATTGTTGATTTTTGCTTTCAGGAACCTTCTACTAATTCCGAGAGCAGACTAAAAGAAAATTACACTGAAAAAAATTTGTCTCTTAAAGCACAATCGTTATTTTAGCAGTATGCTAAGGGTTCTGATAAGTTTGCTACTCATGTTCCTCTAATTCCAAACTTTGCTGATAAACTAATATGCTAGTAGAAACATTTTTTGCACAAAAACCTCTTAAGTCACAAACAACAACTTATAATGAACTTTTAATTCGTTGTATTCTTTAAGGTTTTATTTTATATATTTATTTAATCATCAGGGGAATAACAGCTTTTATAATAATGTGATCAGCTAAAAATATTTTCTCTGTTAAGATGAAACAACTGAAAAATATTTGGAATTTTTAGCCCTTCTACTATATTCAACCCCAAACGTTTTTGCTTTTGAACGTTTCAATAATGTTTTTGTTCTGCGCTGTCCTCCCTTATGCAAGTTTTTTGAAAATGTGATGTTTAAATTTTCAAATGTTTTATTTCTTATTTTATTAATAACCACACAGCATTTTACAGTGTATAAACTCACGAAATAATGTCGTTTGCCTGTGAATTTTGTTTATTGTAGGTAAGTTTATCACGGGTAGGTTTGAATTAAATAAATTAAAGCTTTATATGGTCAGTCCTGACTTTCAAGTTTCAAAATTCAATAATGAACGTCTGATATATGAAATAGTTTCCCTTATACCATTTAACTCTTTCCTGTCTCTTAGTTTCCTTTTCATTTTAACTGTAACAAAACTTAACTAAGTGTGTATGTGAGAACATTTATAAAGTGATTTTCTTTTATACAGTCTTCTGTCTATGCGTGACCTCCAGCACTCAATCAGTGCAATAACGCACGAGGCAATTCTTCCTACAGTGTCACGAGATTAGCTGAATAATCTCTTAAAATGATCAAACTGGCTATAAAGCAGCATCTTTGTTACAAGTTTAGAATAATTACTTCATAATCATAGAACATGACTCATCCGTTCAGCCGCTCGGTTTAGTCCTAGTGTAAACTTGTATGGTAGGAATGCACTTTCAAATTAAGTTAATAAGGCTAAAAGCTACTTAAAAAAACAAATCAAACACAGTTCAGTTTTTACGAGACAGTGGAAAAGTTTGCTATAAATGAAATTAAAAGACAAAAAATGGGAAATTTTCCAACAATTACTGCAGTATCATTTCTTTAGTTATTATAATGAATATGCAGGAAATATCGTAATATATACTTTTTAGAAATGTAATTTGTCGTAGAAAAAAAAAGTAGGGCCCAGCCTGGCCAAGCGTGTTAAGGCGTTCGACTCATAATCCGTGTGTCACGGGTTCGAATCCCGGTCGCACCAAACATGATCGCCCTTTCAGCCGTGTTGGCATTATAATGTGACGGTCAATCCCAACATTCGTTGGTAAAGAGTAGCCCAAGAGTTGGCAGAGGGTGATAATGACTAGCTGTCTTCCCTCTAATCTTACACTGTTAAATTAGGAACGACTAGCACAGATAGCGCTCGAGTAACTTTGCGCGAAATTCAAAACAAACACATAAAACAAAGTAAAAAAAAAATTGCAAATAACTTGCACTAACTTTTATGTATAAACTACTGGTGTCTGACGGTATATAAATATATTTTATAGTTAATAAATAAGCAATGAGTAATGAAGAAAGAAAGCTCATCCTGGGTTTATGCTATGTTGTACATACAAGGAAACCCCTTCATATTTCTTGAGAAATCTGCAATAAAGTACGTAGTTTTATAATGGTAATCTTTATTATACATGTTTCCTTTTTGCATATAATTATTGGAAAAGAAAAGTAGTAATTGACTCCAAACTCTTGCTTTTATTGTTGTTGTCTTTTTCTGGAACTTTTAGGCCAGTTCGGAACATTTTCGGAAAATTAAAAGTTGTTTCCTAATTTATAGATTAAATAGGAAACTGCTAAAGTACCTCAAAAAAACAAAGGAGTAACCTGACGGTGCTTTGTTTAGTGATGTCGAGAAACCCACTTATTGAGAATTTTATATGCAAAAACGGCTCGTTTGGGTTGACAACCTGAACGTGAACCTGACGATGACCGAAGAAGGTCGAAACGTTGTTCGCTCTTCTATTTAAAATACTTTCTCAACCCAAACGAGCCGTTTTTGCATATAAGATGCTTTGTTTAATTAGAATTTTTATAAAAGTGTATATATATATATATATATATAGTATGTAAAATATATCCACTGCCAACGATTAATCACCGCATTGGTTGGTTCAGATTTCTGGTATATACATGTGGCAAGGGGCTTCAGTATATAATGTAAAAGTAAGGAATTTACTGAACCATTTAAAATGTTTCTGATCAAAATGTATCGAAACTTTGGTGTAACAAACACAATTATGACCTTAAAACAAACGAGCATTAAAAATCTGAAGAAACTATTTATATGTTGCTTGTTTTGCGAGTTTAATGGTTACAAAAAGTGCAGAACGAAAGTTTCCGTTACACTTACAGGTATGGAAATTGAGGACAGCGTGTGTACTCCCAGTAGCGTGGCACCATACCTAGCTTGAGTCAAAAGGAATAAACAGTGGCAACTCCTCATACGCTCGTTCAACGTTTTTACTCAATTTACAGTTAAGTACTTTAAAATAAATTTCTAACTGTTTATGCTCGTTTTAAATCTAGAAGTTATTATGTTAAGTCTTAGAGTGACGATCGAAAGCTCGTAGTCAGTTAACAATAAACTTTTCGTACGTTCGTTATAGAAGGTAAAAGCGTGCACCAGGAAAGCACTTGATGTGGTGGATCTCTTTCTGATTCATCCTGGATAAGTAAGTGCATGTTTCAATTCTCTTCCTGTTGATATATATATGAAAATTGATGAACGTTGTTACTTCATGTAAGGCCAAGCTTATGAAAGTAATACATTTTACCTTACCACAGTAAAGATATAGCCTCGTACTCTAAAGTATTTCATGAAACAGGAAGTGCTTTAGTTTCTAACTAAACCCAGAATTTACCTTAATAATTATTCAGATAATCATTTCTTAAATTAGAAACACAAAGTAAACATTGTTATTTTAGAAAGGTAATTATATGGCTCTATTTTTGTCTTGCACAAATACTCATATATATATATGTATGTATCATCTAAATCCATACTCCACTTTCTATTATTCCAGTCTGTTCTGCACAAACTGATTTGTACATACTTCGCTTTCTTTGATTACTAATTAATAACTATTCTTTATATACTCCTCTTATCATTATAAATAGTTCTGTGTATTATGTATTTCCTATTATTATGAACAGCTCTGTGTATGCTGTACGTTTTCCCCTTCCTGTTATGAAAGTTTCTGCGCAGATCTTTAATACTTATGCCAGTATCCATCAGCTTACCTACATGCAACCATTAACGTAAAACCGGTCTTTACAATGTATCTGCTTGCATGAAACAAAAACAACGAAGGCGACATTTAAAAGTTCGTTTAATTGGACAATTCTCTCTCCAAGCTAAAAAAGTATACCAACTGGTCGTTAGTTAACATCTGATAAGTTGTTAGACTTCTGGGCCAACACACAAGAATAGTCATACTATATGTGTATATTTACATTAACCTTTCCGTTGGGGACAGCTACTAACTGTTTCGTTTGGTTTGTTTTGAATTTCGCGAAAATCTACACGAGTGCTATCTGCGCTAACCGTCCCTAATTTAGCAGTGTAAGACAAGAGGGAAGGCAGCTAGTCATCACCATTCACCGCCAACTCTTGGGCTACTCTTTTATCAACGAATAATAGGATTGACCATCACATTATAACGTCCCCACGACTGAAAGGGCGAGCATGTTTAGTGTAACGAGGATTCAAACCCGCGATTCTCGAATTACAAGTCGAGTGCTTTTACCATCTGGCCAGTACTAGTTGTTAAAAGTGTTTTGGGCACGAATAAAGCGACACTGACTTTAAACTCGCATACTAAACATGTCCTACTTAAATCCAAGACATACTTCTATTATACGTGTACACGCCTTTTTCATGGTACTTTAGCCTACGGCTGAATAATTCTATGATAGCAATTAATTTGAATATGTTTTGTTTAACTTTGATTTGAATTTTGGACAAAGCTACACGAGAACTATTTACGCTAGCCGTCCCTAATTTAGCAGTGTAAGACTAGAGAGAAGGCAGCTAATTATCACCACCCTCCGTCAACTCTTAGGCTACTCTTTTATCAACACACAGTTTATTGATTTAAACGCCTCCACGGCTAAAAGGGCGAGCATGTTTGGTGTGACGGGGATTCGAACCCGTAACCCTTGGATACGGAGTCGAGCACCTTAGCCACCGGGTTATGTGGGGCCCACTAAAACTTCTCCCGTTATTTGGGACGGGTACTTTTACTTATTGTTTATATAATGTACCTTGTAATTCAGTCCTGTAGGAAACAATAATATATTAACTACTTGCTAGATGACTACAAGAATTAATTTCAGCGACCTTTGTTATACGATAATCACACAGATATGTATGAATACATATATACAGTCGGTGGTGGAACACAAAGCTCAGGAAATCTGAGGCAAAAAGTAATCGAAATCGTTTTTTTTTTTTTTTATAGAAGACCAGACTTGGGCCCCAGGCGTCAAGAGCCCTAGGGTATTGTCCCGTCTGCCCCACGCTAGTTCCGTCTCTGTATTTTGTGGAACATAGTTTTTGATACTCAAAAATCGCTATTTATTTAGACATAATTAAAACCCGTTTCGACACAGTTGTAACCATTTAAATGAACTCGTAAAAAAGTAACTTTGCGCGAAATTCAAGATAAACAGACAAAAATTAGTTTTTAAGTGAGTGAAATTAGTCTTTTAAAAAATAAATACATACATCAGTCTATTTATTAATCCACCTGTGAAAATGATAAGTAGGTTACACCTAATCACAATTCTTAAACTTATGTTATTGTGATGAGTGAGAAACTTTAGTTGAATCTTTACGTTTCACAAACGGAAAAATCAAAAGTTGAATGAACTCCAGGTACGCATATATGTTGGAAACGCTTCATACAACACAGTATAGTGTATACTTTTAGCTACATCGAGCCAGATGGTGAGGGTTTTTGACTCAAGATCTAACAGCCACCAGTTCGAATCCCCTTTCTACCAAACAGACTCTCTCTTTTGATAGTAGGAGCTTTATAATATTACGCTCAATTTTACTCTTCGTTGGTATAGGAGTAGCCTGACAATTAGTGTAGGATGGTCATTACTAGCTGCCTTCCTAGCCTAACAGTGTAGGATGGTCATTACAAGCTGCCTTCCCTCTAACCTTTCACTGCAAAATTAGGAACGGTTGGCGCAGAAATCCCTCGTGTAGCTTTGCGCTAAATTAAAAATCAATACTGCGAGAGAGGCTTCATGATGTATCAACATATCTAAACAGTCTAGATGTTATTTTGAAGTGTGTTATTGTGTGTGTGTGAATAAGCGCTTGCCGCTGAGGTGAGACCCTCAAAACATGTTAGTATAGAAACATTGTTAGTTTGATGTTTATAAGGTTAAACTTAGATGAGATTTTTTATTATGGCTTGTGTCAAACGATTAAAAAACTGGGTGTATGTTGGTGACTTTCAAAAGTTGTATTCTAAGATAAGTGTACTTTTGTTTATGAATAAAACTGTGTACAGCTTTGGTAACAATAATGTAGGAATTTGTGATTTGCTGTTATGTTAGTCTCTGTTTCTTTATCCTTAGCTACTGGTGATTGCTTTGATTCTTCCGTGATTGTTTCAGTTCCCTGACAACTCCATCGAAGAGGTTTGAACTTTTTATATTGTGTTGTTTTTCATAATATTCTAAGTTTGTTTGTTTCACATTTCTACTCAGAATTATACACATAGATCTACTTACTCGAATTCGTCTCTAATTTTAAACTGACAGACTAGAAGTAACACAATATTTCCAACCCTTCTGGTACTTTGTTTGATAATCACTGGTACTGTAGCACACCAACGGTCCAAATTATGTAGCGCGTTTTCACGGAAATGAGTCACGAACCACGAATTATTGGATTCATAGGCCAGGTACACTAGCCATTAAGCCATGGCCTACTCCTAGTTCTACGAATGATTCTCTTTTTGGCACTCTACGACCTCCACCCATATATACTAATATAAAGAAAAAAAACAACCATTTACAATTATCTCTAAATACTAAAAGGTGTCCAGTCCACCACCGGCTCAAACGTGGGCGCCCATAGAAATATTGGGAGCAAAACATCCATCTAAAGGATTAACTTTTACAGTGTTAATCAACAGACTAAAATAATGTGTTATGCATGCTTAAATTTTAACACCAATTTACTATTTTAGTAAAAATTACAAAACAAAATTTAGTTTAACTAGGATGTTAAGTTTATATCATAATACGTGGAATATTTAGTCAAATATAAAGGTAGGCAAATGCCTGCTCTTGCTCTTTCCTGAGGGCGCCTATAGTACAGGTAAGTGTTTAATTATGTTTTATTTCAACCATTAATATTCTTATTTCCTGCCCCCCGCTAATACAGCGGTATGTTTCCGGAGTTACAATGCCAAAATCCCCATATCAATTTGGAAAACAATATTTTAAAAGAATGTGAAGGAGTACTTTATTCTTGTTCATTAACAAACAAATATTCAAAATAAATATGTAATACAAGGTTTAACGGCAAGCTACAAAAATAAAACAAATCTTGCAAAGCACAGTTTTACTATTGTTTAATTATTTGTCACGATTGTTTGTTTGTTTTGTTTTTTTTGGAAATTCGCACAAAGCTACTCGAGGGCTATCTGTGCTAGCCGTCCCTAATTTAGCAGTGTAAGACTAGAGGGAAGGCAGCTAGTCATCACCACCCACCGCCAACTCTTGGGCTACTCTTTTACCCACGAATAGTGGGATTGAACGTCACATTATACACCCCCACGGGTGGGAGGGCGAGCATCTTCAGCGCGACGCGGGCGCGAACCCGCGACCCTCGGATTACGAGTGCACGCCTTAACGCGCTTGGCCATGCCAGGCCTATTTGTCACGAGTTTCCAACTATTGTTTTGTATTGCCAAAGTAAAACGACAGTACATTTGTAGCCAAATAAAATTTAATGCAGAGATGAATATAAGATGTTGCAATTTCGATAAATAATATAAATTAGATTTATAAAAATATGGGTCTCGAAGATGGAGAAAATCTTTTTTATCCAAAGATATCTAAGTCACTCAGAAGTATGGTTGATATCTTTCTTTTATAAAAGTTAAGTTGAAATACTAGACAGCAAAAGTGTTGATTTAACATTTAATTTGTTTACTGTTTTCATTTATTATTGTTAACTATGTTTAATGCAAACTGGAATTTATTATGAGATATTTCTATAAACGTAAAAAAAAAATAATGACCTATATCTACAGACTCAATATTTCGTTGTTACAGCTTCGTCAGGAACTATCGATATTCTACCACTTCCCTAAATCATGGTTCATGAATTAATATTTTATCGTTTGGTATCAATATATGTCTTAATTCATATATCACTTCTCAGCCTCAAAATAAATAACAGTGCCAAGTGCATTATTTACTTCTTTACGCAGTATTTTCCACTTACAGGAAAACTCTTGTAAATCTCTTTCACAACGAATTTTATAATCAGAATATACACTACAAAATTAAAAGTGGGACAATCAAATTATGTCTCAAACGATTCATTGCTCTCGAGCAAGCATGCTGATAATCACAGAAACAAGTCCTCACTATGGAACGTGTGTGACGTCACAATTACTGCTTGAAGCCAAACGTTTTACTTGGTTTAGTAAATGTGGAAGAAACGCTCTGGTTCAATCATTCTTGTTGAGAGTGGACTAGTTTTTTGGAAGGTTCTAATTTTATTACAATGAAGTCCTGAGGACTTAAATTGCTAAGTTGGTGTCATGTACTGGTGAAGTTCTCGTTCCGATGTTAAAACTGAGAACAGGTAGGCCTCTCTCCGTATAATCGGTAAATAATATTAATTGCAAAGTTTTAGGAATATGGGTATAAGTACTAAGGGGTTATTAGCGGAGTGACAGTTGGTTTTCAGCAGGGAAATATTTTATCGTGGTTTGTTTTGATAATTGTTTATATAATGTAGAAAGTATTATTGTGTACTATTTTGTATCACTAACAGTAACAATGGACAAGGTAGTGTGAAGTTAGAAACCAACTTAACAATGGGCAAAGTAGTGTGAAATTAAAAACTAACTGTAACAATGGACAATGTAGTTTGAAGTTAGAAACCAACTGTAACAACGGACAAGGTAGTGTGAAGTTAGAAACTAACTGTAACAATAGATAAGGTAGTGTAAAGCTAGAAACTAACTGTAACAATGAACAAGGTGGTGTAAAGTTAAAAACTAACTGTAACAATGGACAAGGTAGTGTGAAGTTAGAAACCAACTGTAACAATGGACAAAATAGTGTGAAATTAAAAACTAACTGTAACAATGGTAAATGTAGTTTGAAGTTAGAAACCAACTGTAACAATGGATAAGGTAGTGTAAAGCTAGAAACTAACTGTAACAATGAACAAGGTGGTGTAAAGTTAAAAACTAACTGTAACAATGGACAAGGTGGTGTGAAGTTAGAAACTAACTGTAAAAATCGGACAAGGTAGCGTGAAGTTAGAAACTAACTGTAAAAATTGGACAAGGTAACGTGAAGTTAGAAACCAACTGTAAAAATTGGACAAGGTAGCGTGAAGTTAGAAACCAACTGTAACAATGGACAAGGTAGCGTGAAGTTAGAAACCAACTGTAACAATGGACAAGGTAGTGTGAAGTTAGAAACCAACTTAACAATGGACAAAGTAGTGTGAAGTTAGAAACTAACTGTAACAATTGATAAGGTAGTGTGAAGTTGCTAACAAAAAGAGAAAATGATTCAGCGAAAGCTAGTTAACCTGATTTATTTGCTGTCGCGTGTAACTCTCATAAATATAAGCGATAAACTTGTTGCTTTAATTTTCAAAACGTGTAGCTGCTACAAGGAAGTAGTCTAATTTCACGTAACACGATAAGTATGCTAAGCAGTATTTGGTTTGCGTAGTGCTAAATATAGCTTTAAATGTCGTGGATTTAAACTACATTTTTTAAATCTTCCATGCTTTTCACGATTTTTCCTAATTTGCTGAAGATAATATACAAGATACGATTATTTCATTTTATTTGCTAGTGGGCCTTATTAGTTCATTTTATACGATGTTCAAGCAAACGGCAGCAATAGCAAAAAACTATGTTTGTAAGGAACACAAATATGAAATTAAAATAAGGTCTTTTTCCAAGAAATCAAAATTATTTAAGTTTCTAAATATGAAAAGGCACGTCTCTTTGAAATATTTTATTTTTTACCTAAATATTTATAATCATTTGCCCTTTCCATTTATCTCGTTACTACTATATCCGGGACTTTCCCATACACTAAAACGTAGTAGCCTCGGGACTTGTAGTAGTTTTTCCAGGCAACAGGGGAATAAATACTCTCTAAATCAGAGATACACGGGAGAAAATCTTGGTAATTATAAACGAAAATCAGAAATAAAATAATTGATAAAAATGACAGAAAAACTCCTAATGCCGCGGGGTATGTCGTTGCTAATAATTTATAGATCTAATCGTTTGTTTATTATGAATATGGTTTGATTTTCTCGCAAAGCTACTCGAGGGCTAACTGCGATAGCCGTCCCTAATTTAGTAGCGTAAAACTAGAGGGAAAGCAGCTAGTCATCACCACTCACAGCCAACTCTTGGACTACTCTTTTACCAACGAATAGTGGAATTGACCGTCACATAATATCGCCCCCACGGCTGAAAGGGTGAGCATATTTGGTGCGACGGGGATTCGAACCCGCGACCCTCAGATTACGAATCGAACGCCTTAACCCACCCGGCCATGCCGGGCCCCATGTAGATGGCTGTGATAATATTTATATTAATCGTCACAAAATCTACAGTGATTCTACCCGTCTATAAACCGTAATTCACTGATGGCTAATGGATCGGATAAACTTATGTTATGTGCAATGTGTGTACTAAAATTATTTGACTACTGAAAAAATAAAATAAAAATAGATATAGAAGGGATTAAATCCTCGACATTCCACATAAATGGGCATCTTACAATCCATTTTTTAAAAGTAATACAAGTCAAAACAAGTCAAAAGTATGTAAAAAAATTAGTTACACTAATGTTTATTATTATTACATTCAGAACTTTAAAGGATTGCCTCTCATTCGTCAAAGTCCACACAGATTGGTTCATTTACGTTAAAACACCCTTCGAGAGGACAAGTTATTCTCCTCTGTTATTGTAGTACAAGGCTATAACATCCACTTTAAATCAACTACTATAATTGTTAGTTACCACTACTGTATCCAGAGCTTTAAATTATTGTCTCCTTTTAGCCAGACTCCATACAGTTTAGTTCAATTACTTTGGAACACCCTTTAACAAGACAACGTCTTCTTCTTCTCTTTCTGTTATTAGAATACAAGCAGTGAGACTCACTTTAAAAATCGTTCGTTACGGTTAAACTGACGCACGGTTTTAACTTCACTTTTAATTTCACTGACTTACTTCTGAATCTGCGAGTATTTATGAAACGTAACAAAAATATAAAAATATTTAATTCTCTAGTAACAACATATTACACATTATGAAAAACTTAGAAGTTTCGAGTAACATGACATCAACAATGTTATAAAAGCCTTGTACAACAGTTAAAATAGATATACAACGTACGACTCGCTCAGATTTATGCAACAAAATGTCCCACAACTGACGCTTTTACGGATAATTAACTTTTAACACTCTTGTAGCGAAAACTAAATGATCCTTAAATATTAAATCACTAAATAAACTAAATAATAATTATTAAACTGAACAGCCTTGTAAATCCAACAACAGAATAATCAATAACGTTTAGTTTGGCTATATGTTCTATCAACTACGCGTTGTAAGTCTGCAGAATTTCCACTTAACTACTAGGGAGCTAATCGAAAAAAAGCTCACAAATAAAGGATGCAATGGAATCAATGGTAATTTTTAACACCAAGGACATGCTAACAAACTTGCTAATGAAAAAAAAAGAATCAACACTTTTTAGTCTGTACTTCATGAAAAAATAATAGAACACTTACATTTTTAATGTGAGCTATTAATTTAAATTTATAATATTAAAATGCTTAAATACCAGATTAAAACTGTTAGGGGGCTGTATTTTGTTGTCAGACCATATGTTGTGCACTAATACAAATATATAGTTAAACAGGTATGTTGTGACAACAGCTATAAGCTGAGTCAGGTGCGTGTTGGATGGCTTTTGCTACAGACGTTTGTGTTTGTACGTTCTCACTTTTTACAAGATGCCATACGTTACTCAACAAAACTGTATGACTTGTTTCATATCTTTCTCTTGATGGTTATAGTACCCTAAATTGATCCATATTCCTTTGTTTCATAATCCTATTGACTACAGGAGATATCCTCATATTCAAAGTGCTAAATCCTCAATTTTAATACTTCTTTATGGTTTGTGTGTAAGAATATTTTACTTTATGTCAGGAAATGCTTTTTGTACCCTTCCTGAAAGCAATCAATTATTGATACCATTGCACTGCCGATGAAGCACTCAACAAGGTAAAAAAGAAGTTCTTATACGTGCTTCACCTTCCTACTTTAATTAATTCGGCTGTAATTTTTGTGGGATTGCTGATTTGGATATTAAAAGTCCTTTTAATATGATTTACTCAAATCTTTTACACTCCTGAGTGGGTTAAGCTACTCTAATTCTTAATCTTTAATGACTATTTGTAGATAAGGTCTGTACTGTCCTCGTTATGCTCTTTTAACTGTACACTAATACCCTTTTTTTCTATTTTTTTGAATCGATCTTTGATTTATTTCTAACCAAAGGTTTTCTAAGTCACCAGTTATAAGTAGGAATAAAAGCAGTCTTGATGTATAGATTTTTATTTATCTATAAACTTATGTCTTATCAAAACGATGTTGAAAAATGGTGGTTACAAAAATAGTAACAATAAACCATCACATCTAATATCATATGATAAAACCAAAAATTTTATGTTCTTTTTTGCAGAACATAATTCTTATTTCATTTTTTCCAGAACTTAGTCTTACATTCTGATCCATAATAATCTACATATTTGTGTTTGTTCCTTTCCTGAAGAACACTTTATTCACTTGTTTCAAACCTTCCTATCTGCTGCAGGCATCCATAATTTAGAACCAAAAGGCTAGAGAGAGCGAAGGCACATAATTAATCACACCAACCACAGACTCTTGTTTAATCGAATGGTATGTTTTGACATTCACCCTTATTACACGCCTACAATCTCAAAGTACAAAGTGCATTTTTGTGGCAACAGATCTTTGAATTCATAGTTAAATCAAGTTAATTACAAGGTGTTACCTTGCCGTAATATACACAAAAAACCTCATGAACTGCTAAATCAAAAAGAAACAAAAATAAAATAAATCTAATAAACTCAAAGTCAACACTCATGAATAACAATGCAATGATCATACACTTGTGCAAGATCACACTCGCACATATGTTGATTTATGCATGCATGTTGCTTTAATTGTATTTCAACATTACACATAATCGCTTACATTAGTAACTTAAAACAAACTGTCTCTAAATCACATACAGTTTTTTCATTAACTTTCTCAGTTGATTTCGCTAAATATATAACAGTAGCTTGGTATCATGATATGCTGCCATCTAGGAGCCGTCAAATTCTATTATTTCTTTTTGGTATCACAAAATCGATAAATAATGACCATCAGAATTCTATCAAACCAAGTATGGCTGGGATTAAGAAATGCGGCAAGCATTCACATGGTAATCTGTATCGCTCATCCTGCTAAACCATTAGACTGAGAGTGTTTTGGTCACGAACAAACATGTTTTCATCAGTATAACACTTTACACAACTCAGAGAACATTTGGGTGATGGCTGCTTAAATTAATTCTCGAATCCTTGCAGATCTCTTCAAATTATTCAATCTGGTCTATCCAGTGCTCTGCCAACGCATTAGAATTGATGCGGACTCTATCAAAGTATTAATTTATAGATAAACTCAGCCCACTCAGTGAAACAGTTGAAAGTGACTAGCAAATATTGATAACTTCATTCACTCTCTGTGAATGGAGTGGCAGAGGAGAACTAGTAATCCTTTGCTGTAGTTTACTTTGTTTAGGCTGGATCTTTTTTTTGATGGTACATTGTATATAGCTTACACTAATACTAAATGTCTCAACTCGAATGTGACTAGTAAAACCACCATAAAATATTATTACAGATGTTAATAGCCTCTTGGTTCTTTCCAGTCATTATATTGTTCCAGTCTGACGAGTATTGTGCCTCAGAGCTCTAAGGGCCTGAAGCACTTATTAAAACCAAAAGGCACGATAGTTGTTAAAAATGATGTAATGTACCTTTCTGCACATGTTAAATCCATCATCACCATGTTTTTCAGCTTATACTCAGCGAGATCCATCTTGCTTCTCTGAATTACCTACTGTAAGATTTGTCATTGCTATGGCATACATGTAAATGACTTAAACTCCCGCATGGTATTCAACAAATGAACAGAACCTCACTGTATGGTGAGATAATTCTGTGATAAATACCATGTTATGGGTTCAGATGATGCATTTTAACTATCCAAGGCGCTATCATCCCTTCTGAAGATTTAAAGCTAATTTGCTACTTCACTGGTGCATGGTACAATCCAAGTGGTGAACTTTCTACCTACAAGTTGGAGCATTTCTTTCTTAGTTGTACAATATCTATGTTCAGGAGTTGTGAGCATATAACTAATGTAGATAATTACACATTCAACTTTAGTCTTCATCTAAGGTAATACTGCATAGTATCCAACAGTATCCAGAGAGACCTCATAGTCCGGTCATAGATATGCTAGCACTAGGGATTCTACTAAGTGCACTTCAGAGACTTGAATGTTTGTTCACATTCCTTGCTCCATCTGAAGTACATTTGAGCTATAGTGAGAATAGGTGACGGTACGACGACCTTTGAAGAGTTAGCCATAAATTGTCGGTAATATGAAGCAAAACTAAGGAAACTGCGGCTTTTTAATTGGGGTAGAGGTTAAGGACAATATTGTACCACTGTTATTTTAGCAGCGCCTGTAGACTTCATCTTCTACTCAGAAAAAGATAAAGAAATTCTAGTTCGGTGCGCACTTTCCTAGTTTCTGCTTCTAGCCTGCAATATTCTATCCTCTAGAGTCCAGAATATCGTTTTCAGTTTCTTAGTCACCGATGCAAACGTATGACGAAACACCAAGACGTTGTTCACTGAACCAGGCATTTTTCTTGCTGCAGCCAAGTTAGTGTAAGCTCCATTGTTCGTGTCACCAGCTGCTTCCTGAATGAGCAAAACATTTCCTGTTAAGCAAAATCGTCATTCTGCGATAAAGCATAGAGTTAAAGCAAGACACTGCTGCTGTCTACAGATGACTCAAGGAGGGGCAAGGGGGAGAACACAGTCACGTTTACACAGAGCAGCAAAATAAGTGAAGCCGGTCCTGGTGACGTATGTGTTATAAGGTCAAAATTGAGTATGTTACAACAAATGTTTCCCACAGTGAAACCTCAAGTTAATATTGTGTAAAATTTATATCTCTTTGAAGTATATATGTTGTAGTGCATGTCTTGTTCCTCTGCCTTAAATACTATTCTCTCTTAAAACTGCTATATTCCGGAGACCATGTTGAATAATATAGATGGAATGAGACATATTACGAATGTTTAAATTACTAGTATTTTGCATGCTCTTTTATTTATATTGTGTAAATCACATAAATTAATTAAATATTAGTCCAAAGTCTATAAACCAAGCACGTAAGCATACACCAGAGGGTATGCTGAGAATAACAATTTAGCAAACACCAACCGTGGGATTAAATTAGGTGCATGCTCATCAATCATGAGTAATATTTTCAAGATAGCTACTCACTGTAATTTTCTGTAAACTGGTCACTCGTTGTTTTTTTGTTTAATTTCGTGCAAAGCTACATTAGGGCTATCTACAATAGTCGTCCCTAATTTACTAGACAGAAGGCAACCAGTCTTCACCCTCCACTGCTAACTCTTGGGCCATTCTTTTACCATCGAATAGTGTGATTGACCGTCACATAACGCCCCCATGGATGAAAGGACGAGCATGTCTGGTGTGACGTGGATTCGAACCCGCGAGCCGTAGATTGCAAGTGGAGCGAGCTAACCATCTGGCCATGCCAAGCCTGCTAAATTATTCAAAGATATCATTTTGAAGCAAAAAAAAAACATTCACGCATTTCGAAGACTAGGCAGGCTACTTAACAAGTACCTTGTAAAATAAAAAGCAAACAATCGAACGGACCAATAGTCTGACTATCAGCCTTCAAAGTTTCTAGGAACTTATTAGGTGAAATAAAGAAAATGCTCTCTATTTCAAGAGACAATAAAACATAGTAACACCATTAACTAGGAATAATTCCAAAGTCACCTCATACAAAGTCCTTGGTCTACATCCAAAACTTTTTTCAACTTCCAGAAAAACAATGTATGAATATTTACGCGTAAGTATCAATGTTATACTACTTTTAAAGGTTTTAATTGGTTTAACACTTCTATTTCTACGTCGTGATTGGTTACTGTAAGTACGTCACATATCCAGTTTTATAGGTTAAGAAACAAGTTCAAATATTGTTATCGGATCTTTTATAGACGGTTTACACAATTAATTTTGAAATAGCATCAATCTTCTAAGAGTGCTGTTTTGCTAAACATGTTAAATTAATTTATTTTACTATTTTCTTGAAAAAAGTTACCGTGAATTCCATATTTCGGATCAGATCACAGTTTTAATTCAGACGCGAGTTATGAGCAAAGAAATAAGTTGCAGTTCACATCATTATTGATTTGGATAAAAATTTACTCTAAAGTGGCTTTAAATTTTATAAAAAACATAGTGAAGTTTTAACAATAACTTAATGGTCTAATCTGTCTGGCTTTGGAGCTTATGGATACTAATGGTGTGTGACCAAATAAGATATTTCACAGCACGCATTAAAATAAATAGTAGAATTACAAAAAGTTGGAAAGATCACCATCTTTGATATTACAAAGACAGATTAACTTTAAAGTTGCCACCCCCATTCCACCTTTTTTACACAGCAGTAAGTGTGCGGTGTTGTAACACTAGAACGGTTTCGATACTAGTGGTGGGAACAATTCAGATAGCCAGCTTTGCTACAAACATGGAAACTGTAAGAAGTGGATTTTAACGAAATTTGAATAATGAAAATTTAACAGTTGAAACCATTGAATGACAACATATTCTATGTGATTATCAAAAGGGTTTGTTTGTTTTTGTTTAAATTTCGCGCAAAGCTACTCGAGGGCTATCTGTGCTAGCCGTCCCTAATTTAGCAGTGTAAGACTAGAGGTAAGGCAACTAGTCATCACCACCCACCGCCAACTCTTGGGCTACTCTTTTACCAACGAATAGTGGGATTAACCGTCACATTATAACGCCCCCACGGCTGAAAGGGCGAACATATTTGGTACGATGGTGATTCGAACCCGCGACCCTCAGATTACTAGTTGAACACCTTAATCCAACTAGCCATGCTGGGCCTATCAAAAGGGAAAAGTAACTTTTACACGTTTGTGTACAATCTCTTGATTGTGTATTTGGAAGTACAAATTTTTGTAACAACATACAAAATAATACGTCAATCAAAAATGTTTATTTTAGTTAGTAAAAAAGGGAGAATAGAGTACTGCACATGCACCTTAATTAAAATAATATTATTATGCAAATAATGTCATTTTAGTTTTAAATATTGTATTGTTTTTACGTCTTCGTTATACATTGCTGCTAATTATGAGCATAAAATAACGAATATATTCATTTGCGAGAGTGCGCATATGGGGGAGGTAGCTGTTGTAATTTTGCATAAGCATGAATGTAAATCATGAGAAACATCAGAAGATTATCTGCATCTTCTCAGAAATTTAAAACTCAAAGAAATGTAATTTATCATAATGTTATGAGCCTGGCATGGCCGAGCGCGTTAAGGCGTGCACTCGTAATCCGAGGGTCGCGGGTTCACGCCCGCGTCGCGCTAAAGATGCTCGCCCTCCCAGCCGTGGGGGTGTATAATGTGACGGTCAATCCCACTATTCGTGGGTAAAAGAGTAGCCCAAGAGTTGGCGGTGGGTGGTGATGACTAGCTGCCTTCCCTCTAGTCTTACACTGCTAAATTAGGGACGGCTAGCACAGATAGCCCTCGAGTAGCTTTGTGCGAAATTCCAAAACAAACATAATGTTATGATGTTTTTGGAAGCATTCCCTTAACCTTGACTTTTATGTTCTCATTACAGATAATTTGTACAATCAAGATTTTAATACATATGCATCATGAAGTACATCAGTTTTTCCAGACTACCCCTCATTTTCATCATAGCTGTAGCCTTTTTTATTTCGAAAAGTTCCACGTTAAGCAGTGGAGCCCCACCTCTGGCATGTGAGAAAATGATTCCTAAACATGGGGTTCCTCCACAGAACTCTTCTGCACCTTATATTATATCAGCGAAGATAAAACTTGATTCATATGGAAATGTCTCGGAAGGTATCTGCTTTTGTTGTTTATTTCAGTTTTTAGTAAAAACAGCAATATAAAATTGGATTTGGTGAAGGATTTTGGTCTTCGGAAGCAAAATCGTTAGAAATAACTTTAAAGTTATAATTTGCTTATTAATATTATTAAATTATGTGTATTATTAATTACTGTTTCGAATAATATATTAGTAAATATTTGGTCAAAGGTATGTTTCCAGGCTACGATATTTTTTAAAGAATAAAGTTATGTCCTAAAACAGTTAACTAATAATCACTACCAATGGAGTTCAAAGGAAAGCCTATGTGTGAATGTGTCTGTGATTTTATCTGAAAAGTTTTATCAATCATCCTCATGTTGTCAGCAGGGGGGGGAGGCATGATCCTCCTTCCAGGACAGAACAAACAATGAGTCCCTTGGAGTTTGTAAACACCTTTATGTATATATTATTATTGATAGAAAGAGGGAATCTTGATGAAAAAGCCCATTGACCCAAGGAGAATAAACATACTCTTTAAAAATGAGAAATTTCTAAGAAATCATTGAGGACCTATTCGATATATTGTATTTTACTTTTTATACGTACGTGAGTCCTTTATGATAGACGCACAGAAGGTCTTTTTTCGACAAAAAATGGGGAACTATTTTTAACAAACAAAGAGAGTTTTTTTCGACAAACGTATAGAGAGCTCTTTTAAAAAAAACAAATAAATTATACTTTGTATAAAGAACATGTGTGAAAATAAAGTGTTAGTATAAACACAGCTAAAGCTTGTAGGGATATCCATAAGATATAAGAGTAGATCCACCACTAAAACGGAGGACAGTTTTGTTTATTGTTCTTCCTTTTTCCTTTGAAATGTCACGGCAATTTCTCTGAGACCTGCAATAGTAGATCGCTCATGAGTTTCGAAACAGGGGATGAAAAAAAACTATTTTAAAACTCTTCAGGTGAACTATAAAGTTCTGTGTCTTATTTTTTTATTTATATTTGTGGAAGCATTTGTTCTTGCAGTTTAAAGCTAAAGTTTAAGAAACTTCAGTTTCAGTTACAATTTCTTCTTCAAGAGGAGAGCAATTTAAAGGATTTCTTCTGGAGGCTCGACTGAAAGCTAACTCATCACATATCATCGATGGAAAGTTTACTGCGGACAAGGACAGTCTTCTTATAAATTGCAATTCAGCAAACAAGGTGGTTTTATAATCAATATTGTGTTTTCCACATATTAATGGTACAAAATTTTCTTCAAACGTTTAGAATACAAAGTAATTGAGAGCATTTTATTTTTTCTTTATTTCACTTTACAGTTAAACTCTAAACTTGTATTCAGTTTTTCTGCATGCAAACTTTGCTTTAATGATATTAGTTTACAAAAGTGATTAAGTGTGTTATATATAACTTGTTGACCAAAAACGTACATATGACAAATAAATTATTATTATTTTTTCCTGAGAGATTTTTATAAGGCAAACGACTCATTATTTTTAAATTAAATCTAGTGAAATGAAGAGTGTGTGTGTGTGTGTGTTTTCTTAGAGCAAAGCCACATGGGGTTTTCTCCTGAGCCCAGCGAGGGAAATCTAAGCCCTGCTTTTAGTCTTGTAATTCCGTAGACTTAATAGTGAAATTAAAATAATTTAAATCCTGTTTTATGTAAAACAGATGGAGATATAGTAAGTGTGCACTTTTTTTTATATATATATATATACAGAACATGGAATCAGTTTTAACTATTAATTATTGTACAAGCTTGTGGTCAAGCTAGTATTAATCATATTATCGAGTTTTTACTCCAAGATGATTAACAAATATAACAGTATTACTTTTTTAAAACCTGTAATAGTATCTTTTTGTGAAGAATATTTAAACAATATTAAGAGTTGAAATTGCATTAAGGATATCTGAGTTGCCGAATAACAGTTATAATTAGGTTTTGATCGACTGAAGTAAGTTTCAGGTCGGTGTTCTTGCTTAATTAATAATCTTTGCGAAATTGCATTTAGATTTGGCTATTGGACGTTATTTTAGTTTGGTGTGAGTAGTCCATCCCAATCTATGTTCAATAGCGATGGAATTTTACACCTGTAGTTAAGCTTTCATTATATGGTGTCTCTTTCAAAATTGCTAAATTTTCCCAGTGACTAGCGTGATTTGATCATGCTATTGACATGTACGTGTTACTGACAGAATTATTTCGTTCGTATTCAATTTTGATTGTTCTTACGTTAATGTAAATAATCAAAGTTATTGGCATTTCTTTACGTACAAGTAAAATATATAGAAGTGTAATCCCCCACACATATGTAAAGTAACAGCATCATCGTTGACGAACCAGAAATTTTGTCATCCTAATGCATGAAGAGGTGAGGGGCCAAAAGCTTCAGCTGAACCCCCAATCTTTGTGATGTAAAAAGTTACGTTTATATAAATACAGTGGAATTGCATACAGTAGTTAATGTTTTCTACCTGTATATAGTCCACATTTTTCTTGTGAAACATTAGCATGTTTTTGACTTGAAATAGTCACATGATTCTAGACCACTGTAGTATTAGCATGTTGATTTTGTTTTCTTAGCTTCTGATCTTACAAGTTAAAACCATACCTTGAAACATTTTGTGTATGGGCCTTTAAAAGAGTATATTTAATATATCATTTTAAACACATTTCATATTGTTACTGTTTTCTAAAACAGGAGTTTAGTAATTAATTAAAAGAACTTTGGAGCCTTATCACATCATTATAGCCTGTGTTGACACATTTGGTTATGCACCTTCTGTTGGCCATATATTTTAACAAGAGTACTGGAACATAATTTGCAGTGCAAAAGGTACCATCATAAGACTGTTATGCATACTTTTGACATATCTCTGTAAGACTTATCATAAACTATCTAGTATAGGAGGATGATGGCCTTCCAACATCTGTTTTAACAATCTAATTGCAAATAGACTCATGCATGCTGTATTTGGTGGCTTGACCAGTGTGCATCCATATTGAATATATCTTTCATTCTCTAGCTGTTTAAAGTATGTGATGGTTAATTGAACAGATGTGTCATAGAAACAATTTGTGAACACCTGAACTGTGTTACAGACATCCTTCTATATTTTTCACTATTGTCTGTGATACATGAATGGCTTTTACCGTGATATTTTTATTTGTGGATTTTCACCAACTACAAGACAACATAATTTGCTTACAATGGCAAGTGTGTAACTTGTCGGGTTTTTTTTTAATAGTCATGATGTCCAAAGTTGATCCTTTTTTTTTTCAGTTCAATTTAGTACAGTTGATGTCCACATCTTTATAAATGGTAAATCCACAATCTGAACACATTGATCATCTGAGTGCAAGAATGTTTTGCATTGGAAAATGATCTGTTTTTGGTGGCATCACACTTGCTGTGAAACTGTTAACATTATGACAATGTAGTTGTGATCCCTTCCTTTTCCACCTCAACTTTATACTGATTGTGATCTTCATGCGACTAGCTGGTTTTGAATATGCAGTATTATTTTGATATAATGTACTCATCCTTGTGTATACTTCTTAGTGAGTTAGGCTGTGTTAACTGTGGACTCTTAATAATAATGTATAGCAAAGATCTGTACTGTCCTTTTAATAGAAACCAAAATATAATCAAATGAAAGAAATTAGAGAATAAAGTGCTTGAAGCCCTTTTTGCAAATGAATAAGATTTCATACAATTTTCACTGCTTTGTGTTACAGAATGCCTTGACTCATGGAAATGTGAAAAATAAAAAAGAATTTATAACAAAGTGGATACCTCCTGCTAACTTTAAAGGGAAAATAATATTTAGGTAAGATTTAAGGTTATAGTAATGGAAAGCAGAATCATGTACTTTGTAATGTTGTTGTTATAACCAGAAATACTGTTAACAACAAGGTTGCTTAAGTGACAAGTTGATACATTTTTAATTATTGTGAATTTTGTTTTAATGATGTTATGTACTTCTAGATGGATTGGTGTATTAAATAAGCTTTTAATTACTGAGTTAATTCTTATTTTTGATCTGTTTTGGTAGTTTCTTTAATAAAGAGGTAATAATTAAATGTGTATTCATGGGAAAATTGTTAAATTTTAAGTATGGAAAGGAAAAAAATAGCAGTAAAATAACAATAAGTATATTACATTTAAAGATGTAATTTCTTGTTTAAGGTTTAACTTGGCTAATGAAACATGTAAACAGCTCTGTGTTTTAACAGATTATGTATGTTGTCACAGAAAATACATTTTAAGAGACTGTTCACATCATCTTCAAAATACTGGCTCAGTATTAATAGTTTGACAAATATTATCTATAAATTGTTCTATTTAACATAAATTTAGATGAGCAGAATCCATTTTTCATTGTTTTCTTTTTCTATATATTGTTAGGGGCACAGTAGTGAAAGATTTTAAGACCTTTTGGGTAAATGTTGATTCATTACCGCTTTGGGTTTTTGGTCCATCTATTCAGCCAGCAGTGAGTATTGTAATTTGGCTCATCATGTATTTTTCATACTTGACCAACCAGTCAGTAAAAATAAGATTTTTAAAGCAAAATTTAACTGGTTAGTTGTTTTTGAATAGAAAATTTTAAAATGAATTATGCTGCAAAACATAGAAGCTGTTATAACTGCCTTTTTTTGTTTAGAAAGTGCTTTTTTCTCATAATTCTGAAATTTATATATTAATTAATAACAAAATACAGCATTCAGTGTTTGATTAGTGCTTATATGTATATTTCTATCATGATCATAGGGCAAGCAAAAAAACGTTTTAAGAAATTCCAAAATACGTACCAAATTGATATGCCATTCAATATGATAATGTTAATTTTCAATAAATATATATCATGCACATTATTTTTTATATATTTATATTATACATTCATTTCTGATATATAAAACAGGTATTGCTTATTACTGACACCTACAAATATTGAGTTTATTCCTTACTTTACCTGCATTTTATAATAATTATGACAATTTTTCAGACAAAGCCTGAACTCTTTGCAGACTTGTATAATGACTGTGAGGCTAAACGAAAAAGCTGTTTTGGAATGCCTACACTTTGTATAAGAAACAAGAGCTGTAATGCAATCTTAGCTTATGTTTACAAGGATGGTGAGGTAGAGTTTGAGATGAGTGGTATGCTAGGACTGTTGGATAAGTATGTTGCTGTTGGAATTGCAGAAGATGTTAAAATGGTACTAGATTCTCTTATTCAAAATTTTTTTTTACAAACATTTAACATCATATTTCCCATAATAAAAAAAAATTGAAGTGGGAATCTTACTTAGTTAAACTAAATGACAATCATTGTATTTTGCATATTTTTTTTCAAATTTATAGAAAATTTAGTGAGTGCAAGACACTAATTATTAATGAAAAGAGAAGACATTGTATTAATGCAAGAAATTCATTGCAGTCAGAATCTGTATAAGTAAGAAGTACATTAGAACCCATTCTAGATGTTCTGAACCAAGATTTAATAATTAAATTAGTTCTTTTTCTTGCATATTAATTCATTTGCACTAATCATTTTTTAAAGCAGGGTGAAGACAGTGTGACTGAATGTATGTTGATAAATGGAAAAGTTGTTGTTCGACAGAGTTGGAACATTAACTCATCAAATAAAAATGAAGTTTTGGATAATGTAAGAACTTTGCAATTAGTGTAAGCAGAAATTAGAATTCAAGAATAAGATAAAAATCTTGTGTCCAGAGTGGAAAATTATAGTGAAACTAAAATAAGTTGAAATATAATTTCTTGAAGGAAAGTTAAAAAAAAATTTGAAGAATTATATTTTATTCTGTTTAATTATAAATAAAAAAAGTTGTGTTTTCCATTATGAAATCAGTTGCATTAGTGTTATACAAATCAAAAATCTGGTTGACATTATAAAAATAAAAAAATATTAACATTAGTTAGTAAATAGATGGATTTTAAAATAATGTTTTTATTCTATTTCTTATAAATCATTTAGAGTTTTCTGTTCTAAAGTAAAACTAAATATCGTGATTTTTACTGTTCTTAAAGTATCTTTCCCTATCCAAAATACAAAAAAAAATTATTTTTGATAGCCTCCCATCCCGTTTGTAGCTAATTTTTCCCACCAATTTATTTATTTCACCTATTCTACTCTTTAACCATATTAGAATGATAAAATTGCATATTTATACAACATATCCTTGTATAAATATACAAGAATACTATGTTTATCCAAAAATAAATTTTCTTGATGTTGGTTAGCTTATTTTGATTAAGAAATAAAATATATTTGAAGACTTTGTTATAACTAGTAAAATCTTAAAGATATTGTCTTTTTATATTCTCAGTTTACATAACCACTCTTGGCTGATATGTTTGTAGGAACTTTTTGGTATCTATGATCAGTCAGGAGAGTGTATGGATGGTGTGATGTCCTGCCACTGGAAACAGAAAGTTATTGCTACCAGGAAAGACACTGTTCACAGCATAATAGGTAAAAGGTATTATCTTATTCTCATCAAAGGATCTGCAACAGTAGAAGGCGGTAAGTACCTTCTGATTTTAACCTAGTCTAATGCAATACCCCTTTACAGTTAGATTACAAGTAACCTACTGTGATAAGTCAGTATTCGGAACTTGCCTAGGAAAGCGAGATTTATAAATTTCAGTTTTGAAAGAATGAAGAAAACATTTGGTTCACAAGTAACCAATAGTGTAAATCAGCTTGAAGCAGAGAATGTGATTTGGTAAAAACTAGAGAGATGTTGATACAATGTGGCTACATGAGCTTAAGACTGTCCTGATAGTTTTAAATTTGAACTAGAAACTGAGTAACTGAAAGAAACTAAAACTTCAAAATTCCTTAAGTTGCTATTATAATTCTTTATCATTTTGATATTTATTTGAAAAGAAATGTATTTTATAATGCATTTAACCTATGAAACAAAGTTATTGCTACCAGGAAAAACACTGTTCACAGCATAATAGGTAAAAGGTATTATCTTTAAATCCAAGGTTTAAAACAGTTCAAGTATTATAAAAGTGTGTTAGTTGATTGTGATGTGGTGGTATCTTAAAACTTGTTCATGATTATTGCAACTGTAGAAAATGAGACATTACTAACAATAAAGGATACTTTATTTTATAATATTTGAGCCTTAAATAGATCATAAAACTCTTTAACCACAAACCACATTATTGATTATTTACTCAATTTGTTCTTTCATGTTTTTTCAAATATTATGGAGTTGAAATTCTCATTTTACTGCATCTATCATTGTTCACCTTTGTTTTTACTTCATGTTTAATTGTACTGTTTTAGAGACAAGTGTAGCATGAGGATATATATACACACACATCATTTTCGTACAAAACAGAAGTTCTTGTTAAATAAAACATTTGGTTTTGACACAAAAATTGATGATTTTGTTTGGTTTTATGCTTAACTTTACTGTTTTTTAACAGTTAAGTGGAAATATAATGAAAGAGTTGTCTCGGATAAACCAGTATCTCTGAAGTTGATATCTACAGTGGAAGGCGACAAGGTGCCATTGTTCATTAAGCTACATGGTAATAAACACAGAAAATAGTTATTGGCAGGGATAAAATTATAATGGTACTCTCTGTTACTGAGTTCTGGACTTTTTTTTTTTAAATGGTACTAGTATCACAACTTATTTGAGCTACCTTGCCTTTTTTATGTTTTCACCTGCCTAACCTTTTTTTTTTTTTTTAAACTTTCACCCCAAATTATTGATATTAATTGCTGTTCTTTAAGTACATGCTTCTTAGGATTCCACTAAGAAAAAGAAAAACAAAAAAAGTTTAAATATCTTACAATTATGACTTTGTCGCACTGTATTTTACGTAGCTGAGAGTAATGGATCTAAAGAAATATATGTTAAACCTTTTAATATCCCTCCTTAGAAGTAAGTAAAAATTTGACATCATTCTTTTTTTTTAAACTAAGTAATGTTTAATTAAGTAAATAAACTTTGCAACAGAAATAATTCCTATTTACAATATATTGTTCGAGCTTTCTTAGTTTCTGTCTGAAAATGTTTAAGTATAAAAGTGATAATTGAATTAAGTTATGAAGTTAAGGTCCAACCAACAACCTTTAGATTGATACATTTATTTTTTCCCATATATTTTAAATTACATGAACTGTTTATTCATGCATACATTTTAAGAGTTACCTTAACAGTATTAACAACTAGTTGTACAAGTCAGTATTATCTTGTATTACGTCAAACAGACAAAATCTCAAACCTCATTCACCTTTGTGTACACAGATTTATTTCTAACTTTGAAATAGTTCTTTTTTCCTCACATAGGGAGCTTTATGGTAACAGCTTGGATTGGATTTGTAAGTCTTGCTATGATACTAGCAAGACATTATAAGCAAGTGTGGCAAACTAACACACTTTGCACAATGAAAACTTGGTTTGCTGTAAGTATCTTAAAAATTACTGCAAATAAAATGGTAACTGTCTGAACTTAGTTTTGAAGCTTTTCTAATATGCATTATTCAGTTAAAGAATAATTTTAGAATATGATGATTTATTAACATTTTGGTCTTTTGAAGAGTTTTTTCATTTTATAAATACCAAAAAATTATGCAAAAAATGTTTTGAACATGTGTAAGCTTAATCTGTTGAAACACATTCAGACACCCACCTTTATTCATAATTTATCAATATTGCACAACCCATAAGATATTGAGGTTTTTTTTTATTGCTGTTCTAAGTTTTGGGGAATTTCAGTTTTTTCTCATTCATACTTTTACTAATTTTAATATATGAATTATTATATTAATAATTTTGTGGTTTAACCAGAAGTGTGTTAAACTTACTTTCTAAGTTTAAACTTAGAAAACTGTAAACTTTACAGCAAGTTTAAGATTTTCACATCTTGTGAAACATTAAGTGCTTTTAATGTTCATTTTAAGAACTCTTCCTGTTTCTCTTTCTCATTACTGTCTTTATTATGTTATAAAATATTCTACAAAACTAATTCTGTTATAATACTCACATTATTGACCTTCTTAGTGTGACCTTTATCTTTTAATAAGAAACAAACACCATACAAGATTGTTGCCAGGGTTATAATCCTCATCTGTTAATTTAGTTATTAGAGATTAGGTCTTCCACTTGTGTAGTGAAGTTAAGTGAATAGAATAATTCAAAATTCATCATCATTATGCTTAATGTTTTTTATAATTTTAAAACGTTTATTCACCTGTCCTACAGTGATTTCACTGAAGATATATTCTACTATATTCACAGGTCCATCAGTTTTTGATGTTATTAAGCTTGTCCCTGGTTATAGCAGGGTTTGTACTTATTTTCCTTCATGTGGAAGGATGGAGTCAAGTAAGGCCTTATATCTCTATAGTTTTTATATTATGCTAGACAAAAATTACAATGAAATAAATGCACTACATCTTAAGTGGTAAGAAAATCTTATCTCCTGAGCACAGTTTAATGGAACTGAAATCTATGAAGTGGTTAGATTTGTCCATCTTATGCAAAAATCAATAATTGCTTATTTCATAATAGGTACAAATAGTTTTATAAAAACTTGCTTCCTTAAAGAATGACAAGAAAACTAAACAGTTTAGTTCATATACATTAAGTTTTATAGTGTGTTTTTAAGAAACCAATGGGAAACTTTACTTTTTTTGTAAGATATACTCAATATTACATCTTACTTTTATTTAAATAAGTATTTAAAATGAATGAAAGGTAAGTACACTTTCTCAATCGATATGCTTGAATTTAGTAAGATTCAAATTTAAAGTTACCTTAAGAGATTGCATTACATGTGTGCCAGTACAATGTAAGTTGGGGCCCAGCATGGCCTAGCGCGTTAAGGTGTGCGCTCATAATCTGAGGGTCGTGGATTCGCATCCAAGTCACGCTAAACGTGCTCACCCTCTCAGCCGTGGGGGCGTTATAATGTGATGGTCAATCCCACTATTCATTGGTAAAAGAGTAGCCCAAGAGTTAGCAGTGGGTGGTGATGACTAGCTGCCTTCCCTCTAGTCTTACACTGCTAAATTAGGGACGGTTAGCACAGATAGCCCTCGAGTAGCTTTGTGCGAAATTCCAAAATAAACAAACAAACAATGTAAGTTGCTTGGAACTATGTTGACATTAAATTGCCACTTTTTGCATTTTTTGTTAATTTATAGTAATTCTAAGTAAGTTATATACTTGTTTCCCATGCCATATTTGACCATTGTTTTCAATGCAACATTGTCCAGTTTTGCATTACAACTGATAGATCTCTAGAATATCTATTCCCGTTCTTGTAACCCTACATAATGATTTCACATTTAAATACTTTTTTAACTTGCTTATAACTTGCATACCTTAAGATTTTTATTTACTGATTAGGAACTTTTATTTAATTAATTATGTATTATTACCATTTCTATAAACAAAATTATCTAATAGTTTGTGCATTTCTATAGCCCCCCCCCAAAAAAAAGAGGAACAAGGAGTAGCACATACACTGAGACTCCTGATTAGTTTGCTTCAGGAAAATTTGGGTTTAAGAAATAGTAGTACATGATCTTTGCATGTTGGTGACTATAATTTTTTACATGAAATGCAGTTTTGTAATAAAAAAAAAAGTTAGGAAAATTATTATTATATATTTTGTTAAAAATCATTTCTTGCCTAGTTTGATAAAGATTGAATTCCTGATCACTACCTATACTTAATTTCCTTACTTTGTGTTGCATGTGAAAAATAATTGCATGTAATGCATTACAGGGAGGGAAACCAAAAGGAACAGATTTTGTTGTGCATGTAGTGGCTAATGATATAGGGAAGAGTAATTCAAATGAGCTAATTAACAACTACAAGAAGCTGATAAAAGCATTTAAAGATAAAAGTCCATGAATTAATTTTGTTGGAGATACTACCAAGAATTAATTGTGGAGATGAAAATTTGAATAGGGCTAAATGCTAGGCTGAAATTACTTTGTAAGGATGAGCAGGTTAGCTAGTTGGACTTGTGGGATCAATTTAGTGGGATGAGGGAACTTTATGGAGGGAAATAAATTAGATGACTTTATAGCACTGGTGGGAATGGAAGATTTTGACATAATGGAAATAACAGAAACATGGTTCAATAGGGACACAGTAGTAAAGAGAAGGGTAGGAGTGGTTCTGTGTGTAAAATGCGAGTTATATCCTTTTGAAATTGAAGATATCAAAGATAATAGGAAGGAGATTGGATCCATTTGGGTTTATATTAGTGAATATAAAGGGAAAAGTAGGAATTTATTACAGACCATTGGATGAAACTGATGAAATTAGTGATAAACTTTACAAGTTTAAGATATCAGCTGTTAGTGAAGTTATAATTATGGATGATTTTAATTTAAGAAATATTGACTGGAAAATGCTAGATTCCATCACAAGGCAGAAACGATTTTAGAAACTGTTCAAGATGGATTTATTCACCAAATGTCAAGGAACCAATTAGAAATAATGCTATTTTAGGTTTATTGTCCATTTCTAATATAGAATGGTTGAAAGGGTGGAAACTGAGGAGCAGCTAGGTACAAATGATCATTGCTGTATTAGGATTGATGTTTTGCTGCATATGGAAATCAAGAATAATGATATTTTGATTCCAAATTTCAAGAAAAGTTTTAAAGGGATGAAACAAGAATTCTATTGTAATTTGGGCAATTGAGTTATTTGGAGACAGAGCAAATGTGGAAAATTTTTAAAGAACTTTTTTTTGATATTCAAAACAAGTATATTCCTTACAGAAAAAAAGGGTAGTTGCAAGTAAAAAAAACAGGTTGGCTTACAAATGGTATAAGATAAAAAACTAAAGTAAAGCATCATAAATTTAAGAAATTTAAACTGACTGGTATTATGGAAGATTTAGAAGATTATAGAAGGTCAAGAAAGTTGGTCAAACAAGAAATTAAGGCATCCAAAAGGATGTATGAAAAAAGTTTGGCTGAAAGCAAACATTAACAATAAGAATTTTTCTAAGTTTGTTAGAGGTAAACAAAATATTAGGTTGGTGATAGGACCCTTGTGGGGTGATAAAGGAAGTGTTGTATCTGATTGTTATGGAATGGTTAGACTCTTAAATTCTGCTTTTCCTTCAGTTTTTACTAATGAAGACTTGAGTAATATTCCTCATCTTGAGCAATTGATAAATGAAAACAAAGTTGAACAAGACAGATGCATACATTCTGTGTTTTTCAAGGTAAAAACGGGAAGTTTTGAGAATGATACTGTTCCTGGGCCAGATAATATTTTCCCAAAGGAGGTCAAGGATTAGATGTGTGTGCCACTAGCCACAAACGTTTTTCTGCAAGACCTTGTATTGGTTGGAAATTAGCTAGTGTCACTCCTACCTTCAAGGGAGGTAAAAGAATTTATTTTAGTAATTTTAGGCCTATTAGTCTTACATTACTTGTGAGGAAAAGTTTTGGAAAGTCTCATAAAAGATGCTTTGCTAAAGTCATTTAATGAAGTTTAGAATTTCATCAGTAGTTTCTTGACATGCTTTGAAAATGTTACTGCATATTTAGATGATGGTAGGGATGTAGATTTGATGTATCTGGATTTTTAGAAAGTATTTAAAAGTACACAAAAAAGAAACCTCTATAGGTATGGGAGAATAAGTCAATTAATTAGATAGAGGAGTGTCTTAATAGAAGAAAGCAGAGGATTGTTATAAATGGAGTTCAATCAAATTGGATTAATGTTACAAGTGGTATACCTCATGATTCAGTCTTAAGAGCACCATTGCTTTTTTATTTACATTAATGATATAGGTGAAAGAATGGTCAATAAATTATTTAAATTTGCCTATGATAAATATTTGGATGTTGCTGGCTGTGCTGAGAAGAGGATGCTGCTGCTTTATAAAAGTATTTAGATCATTTAGTGAACTGGGCATATAATTGGCTGATGGGTTTTATTTATGATAAATGCAAGATATTGCATATGGGTCATCATAATTTGAATAACAAGTATAATTTGGATGGGAATAATCTTAGCAGTGTAATGAAATAAAGGAATCTTGGTGTAACAGTTGATCAGTGTTTGAAGCAATCTTAGTGGTGTGCAGATGCTAATGGTAAGGAAAATAGGATTTTAGGTTGTATCTATAGAAATATTTAATAGAAGTCTAAAGGAGTTATAATTTCATTGTGTATGTCACTGGTTAGGTCATTGGCTCCTTACCTTAAGAAAGAGATTGAATTATTGAATTATTCAGAGGAGGTTTATTAAAATGATACCTGAGATGGAGGGATTTAGTTGTCATATGAGAACAGGTTAAGATCCTTTAAATTGAAAAAAAGGAGTTAGAGCAGATCTGACTGAAGAGTTTAATATTGTAAAAGAAATTGATCATGTTGATGCATTATCGCTTTTGATACTTAACGGCAAGAGTTATAAAACTAGGGTACAAAAATATAGGTTTAGGTAAGGTAGAAGGTAGCTAAAATGTGTTTATTTTTCAATTAGGGTGGTTGGCCTTTAGAACGGGTTGCTTTCAAATGTTGTGGTGGCAGTAAGTTGAAGCAAATTTAAATGAAAGCTTGATAGATAGATAGATATATAGATGATAAGGGCTGGCTTTATTTTTTTTTTCTCTTTTCAATAGTTTTAGTTTGTCTAAGAGGATGGAACAGTCGAGATGAACCAACAATTCTCTTGTTGCCCCTAAACATTATGCTATAAAGTGGAATAACTAACACAGTAAATTACAGAAGAAAAATAATGAGTATACTCTGCTAATTAAATAACTAACATATTGTGTGGTGAGAGCTTAAAACAGTAATATTGTGTTACAGAAGTAAATTAAATAGTACACTAAGATAGAGAATTAACATAACTTGCATACAATGTAAGCAAGAGTTCACTTTCTGATGAATAGATTTCAGAGCCATTGGTCTTTGTATTAATGAACTTAAAGTATTTGTATTGAGATTTAATTAAAAAAAAAAAAAATTGACAACAAATTTTGTAATTAAAATTTAAGGTGTAAAGAAACATTTCATACACAAAAAATGTTTACGTATTACTTAAGTACCACAATGGTATTGTTTGCTATTCATTATTGGTTCCTTCTCATTTTATTCTAGGTGTAGGTTTCTAAGCTGAATTTGTTTAGATAATTAGATTTGGCATCAATCTTTTATTAACTGTTTTATATTTTTGTATTTAACAAACTTTATATTTAATAGTAAAATTTATTTGATTTGTTATACTGTAAACTCTGATATAAGTACAGATTAATAAATAATAAAATACTTTATCCATAATCGACACCAGGTGGAGAATACATTATAAAAATACTTATATTAATTTGGAATTTTGTTTGTTAAGTACAGAGCTACACAATGGGATATCTGTGCTAGCACATCACATGTATCAAATGTTGGTTGTTCTTTTTTAGTTATAAGCCAACAGACTTTCTGTTGAGCTACTGGGAGAGACGGGGGGGATTTTGTATATAAATAAATCTGAAATAAATTCTAGTACAGATATAGTTATGAAGTGCTCGAGGAAAAAAATTGTGTTGGGAAAAAAAATTTTTTTTTTCAGGTTGATCCAAACCCCCATCCTATCACAGGCTGTGTAGCTACAGGACTAGCATTACTTCAAGTGAGTTACATCTTAATACACTAAAGACTTTTGACATGTATTTTTTTAACAAGTATATTTATAATGTGATACTTTAGAAAGAAAAAATTTCTATTCATTAATTTGCTTTACTATTGCTAATTATTAAATGCCTCAAAACGTTTACAATATTTCATGTTTTGACTTTTAAAGTCTACCCGAAAGATAGAAAAATATAAATTAAATGAGGTTTTAATCAAAATACAATTAAATTGAAATTGATATTCCTGGCAAGATTACTTCATTCAGCTTCCAACCCTGTTAGGCAATGTTTTGCCACTTATGTTTATGAAATTAGTAGTTTAAAATTATTTTGTTAATATAAATATTTCCCTTTTTATGTTTATATATCAGTTTTTAATTGAAACACGAGAAAATGTGTAATACTTTTCCCAGCTTTATAGTACAAAACGTAACAAAACACTTTCATATACTATTGAATGTTATAACTATTTCATCAATATTTTTTCTTAATAATACTCAGATATAATATACACAACTCGTTGTAAAAGAAATTAACTTTTTTTAGCCAGTAATGGCTCTATTTCTTCCAAAACCTGATGCCAAGAACAGATCCATCTACAATTGGCTTCACTGGTTTGTGGGAAATACTTCAAAAATTTTAGCAGGTTAGTGAAGTTATACTTTTTAAGTAATAGGATAGGAAGTGCAATGTGAAGTTTAAGTTTGTCAGAAACTAGTTATATCAGTTGATACTATTTATTTATTTACCTTTAATGGAATATTATACAGTAAGTTACATGGGTTAACGTGTAACATTTTATTTTTTGTATTTATGTTTTAAAGATCTAACTAAAAGTTATCTTTTCTTCATTCTGAGGTATACTTGTGTATACGATGATATATATCAGTTTCAATATATGATGATTATATATATATATAATTTAAGGAATAACCTTCAGACCTCTGGAATAAAAAAATGTATGTATCTTGTTATATCCTGATTTAGTTTTGACAATATTCTTGGCGGTGTCACTTGAAGCAGCTAACCTTCCTTATGCCTACTATTGGATCTTGGTGGGTTACATCGCTTTTTATTTCTTTTTCCACCTGCTCATGCACATCCATGCATGCATTGTGGATAGAAAGAGTAAGATTTTAACTTGAATTCAAGTAGTGTAGTAATCTTCTCAATAACCAAGAATTTCTAACTGTTAAGTGCAGATAACTATTATATTATTTGAAACCTTTTATGACATGCAAAATATTGTATTGGTATTTATTGTTAACCGTCATATAAATTGGTTTTCTGTTGGGCATTTCTTGTGCAACACTGTATGAGATATTTTTTTGTGTTACTATTATGTAGATGTGTATTTTATTAAGTATTTATTCTAAAACTATTATGTGAATTGGTATAAGATTGTAGTTGGTATTTAAGGTTCTATTAAAATACATATCTTGTCTGGCTATTGTATCAACATGTAACAAGATTTACTGGGTGTAACTTGTGTGGCTATAGTAAGTGTGAGTGGCATAGTAAGTACATCTTAATTAATTACATAATTATTACATGAATCTATTCAGGGGTGAAATTCTCAATAAAATAAATGTATTCAACTGGTTGAAGTTGACCTATATTTTTGGAGGGGGAAAATCTTTATGTAAACATAAAATGACAAAGCAGCTAATTTAAGTCCCAGTTTTAGTACAACCTTAAAACATAAGTTCTAGTACTCAGTACTAGTAATTACCAGCAGAATTTCAACCTTGGAAGTATTTATAGTGAAAATACTAGAATCATGTTTGTGCACAGCCATAATATTTATTGTAACTTTTGTGTATGTTATTCAGAAGGAACTGTGAAAAATAAACAAGAAATAAACACAGAAGAACAAGATAACCCAAAAGATGCTCCAGTGAGTTTGTGTTATGTTAGTTTTCTGCATATTTCATCCATCTAATTCAGGATAAAAACTACTTGATACAACAAGACTTTGGATATCTTATTCTACCATTGTTTACTTATATTGTTCTGAGCTTCTAATGCACATTTTTACAAACTTAAAAGATATACTTAAGGTACTTTTTTGTCTTAAGTTTAGGTTAAGCAAGCAGCATAAAAATGTAAATTTATTTCTTTTGATACTTTATTATTGGTGCAACCAAACATATGATATATGTAAGAAAACTTTAACCCTTAAACAGCAGGAATGTTGTAGGCAGCAACATTAATTGATGATTTCTGCCATTTAAGGGTTAATGAGAAGGAGTTAAATGGATAACCTACAACAAACTAGGAATGAGATTTACAAGAATATTTCTGGAATGGAATTGTTATAAAATATTCTTTTAAAATATATTTTCTAAAAGTAGTATCACATTGCTCTAGGAATTGTTAAAAATTATCTTCAGACATAGAATAATGTATAATATATTCCAATCAAATTGTTATTACATATTTGGGTAAAAATATATTACCTGTTAAATTGTACAGTGTTACATAAAATATCAAATGTGGTTTTTGTTGATTATCTAGAAGGAACATTGGTTTGTCCTGTGTATTTCAAAGCTGGGAAGTTATAGTTGAATCCATGTGACACCACAAAATATTTCCCTCTGTTTAAGCATTAGATGCCATATAAGAATGACAGTCTGTCCTTTAGCATGAATTGTGAATGTTGCTTATTGGAACAAAACTTATAATACTTATTTCATTCTTTGATTAACTAAGAATAATTTTAAGCTTGTTATTTGAACAACAAAGTAGTATTACACAATTTTGTTGAAAAGAATCTGTAAAAACCTATGATACAGAAAAATACATGCCTGGGGATTATATTTGATTCACGTAATATGAGGTCACAGCTTGAACATGTTACATGGCACACCAAAAATATTTAGTGAGTAGAAATACATGGACCATCAGATAGTGTCTAATTGTTTGTGAAGGTGTGCTAGCTGTTGTGAATTATAGACTACTATTAGCAGTGAGAAAAACTTGGGTGTGAAAAAGTTTCAACACTTTTATGTTGATTGCTGTGCATAAGACAATCCAACAGCAGTACCAATTTTGATTAGTATGTCATTTACAAAATGCTTAGATTAGCTGAAGGTGCCATCAGTTCACAATTGACATTCACTTGAAGCACATAAATGGATGCTATCTGTGCTATTTATTCTCCATGAATACATGTACTTCAAAATTACTGTAATACACCACTTCAATAATGCTTATCACTGTCTTGTATAGTGTAAGGCTCATTTGCACTGTATTGGCACTGACTAGTCATACATTTTGTAAAGTGAATAAAAAACACTTCACTTATTTTAAATTAACATTTAAGTAAGGTTTTGAAGGTAACCAGATGAATAGTTAACTCAACCATGTTCTACCAACTGTGGATTGTAGTTCTGGTGTTATAACTGCATTCTATACATCAAGTATTGGACCTATGGGTGAAAAGTGGAGGTATTCAATGAACATATTGCAAAGCCACAGCCTAAGTTTTCTCAACAGATTAATATTTTGTGTCAGTTGTATAATGTTATTGTCACAAATCTTTGATCTACACAGATCCCAAAGTAACAATACTTTGTTTTGATTTCTTTCATTTCCATCTACATTTGTTTTTATTCACAAAATTACACAAGGAGCCATCTGTTTTCTGCTCACTGTAGGTATTGATATCCCATTTTTAACATTATTTTAGCAGACTTACTGCTGAGCCACTTGGGGGCCAATGTCTTGGAATGGTTGCTTTAAACCTAAATAAAGCAAAGTTAGAACCACGTAGAGACATTATCTCAACATACTAGATGTAGTCCTTCAGTTATTATCAATTTCCTCAACTATTAAACTGGCATCAACAGCAAATTGCATCAGATGCTTTCAAAACATGGTTAAAAGTGTGTCTCACAGAACTACAGTACTTATTCATGTTAGAAGAGATGCTAACCTAGAACAGGACTGACTGTTAAACTGTTAAAATCACGTCTGTACTGTATGATTATATTCATCCTCCCTAAAGCTGCAAGGAAATGTCACATGTTTTAACCACTCAAACTACTGTATAGCAGTTTGTTGTCTGTCAGTTGGTAGACACTAAAATAATATCATATAAGAGACATTTAATGTTTCAGTTTGTACTGTCATGACATCAGTAAAATATGCATGTGCCATGTAGGCTGGAACACAGCATGAATATGAACTTTAAATGAAAATTTGTTACTATTGATTTTGATTTTATTTACTCTGAAAACCAAAACTTGCTGACCTTGCAGAAATACATTTAATGTATCAGGATACTTCTATCAGAGAAATGTCTTATGAGTTTAAATATTTAATTTTAGTTCTGTTGTACTTGTCATGATAAAAAATGGTTTCTAGTTCTTCATGAACTCTGATATAGAACAATATGTGAACATTGTATAAAGATCATGTTGTGATAGCAATCATATACTCTTGTATAAATAATTAAAAGTTGTATGAAAACTTTGTGAAATATTCTAGTTTTAACATTCAACCTTAAATAACTGATAATTTACAAATAGCAGTTTGTTTTTCATCCCTGTATTTTTTTTTAATCTCTGAATATAAATCAACCAAAAAAAAAGCAGCAGCTTATGTAACTTTGTGTTCCTGACATGTATTTAGTTCTCAGGTTTTTATTTGGGGTCACATTGTCTTCTGTATATTCATATCTATTTATTTTCTTCTTTTTACTCTCCAGGGGAGCAACTTTCGTCGTTTCATGCTAGGGATCTACATTGTTCTTGTAGCAGGACTTGTGACAGCCTTGGTGTTGCTCATCTGGTTATAAAGTAGTACATGTTAAATAAAATGTTTAATTTCTGAAAAACAATCCAGTCACTAAAACATTACCAGAAACCACTTGCATATAGCATAATGACTGAAAGATGTAATTTGTTGTTGAATAAATTATCAACACGTGAATATTGTATACAGTTCAACAGGTATATGATTGAAGAAAAAAACAAGGGCAATTGCTTCAAATGTGAAAATGTTAGGTTATAACTTAATTCATTTCCATATCCACAATGAATTTAAAGTGGAAAAACATATACTAAAATAAAACTACGTTTCAATGGGACACAGTCTACCATCTTCAGAAGACAAAGAACACACAATAGGTTGATAGGAATTTATATTTTAAATCACTGTAGCCGTTAACAGGCCTGAAAGACAATCAGGGTACTTGGAAATAATAGTTTCTCATCTCCCCTACCTGTGATAGATTATATGTGTTACAGCAAAAGGCTTAAAGAAACTGTGTTTGTGTTAAATACAGTAATTAATTTGTAATTTCATGCACAACTAAACAAGGGCGATCCGTGCTACCATCTTCAGTTTGGCAGTGTAAAACTAGGAGAAAAACAGTTATACAACCATGTCTGGTGTGGCTGGGATTCGAACCCAGGTTGGGAGTTGACTGATTTAACCATCTGGTCATGCAGGGTCCATAATATTTTTGTTTATAAAACTAGTATTGGCTTTAAAGGGTATTATGAATCAGCAATATGCTAAAGAGATCAGATAAATTAAAGACCCGAAGTTGTGCATAAGGTGATGTAGGCAAAGGGAAGGAAGAGTTCGGCTACTGACTTCACTGATGGTGGTGAAAGATTAGGATTTCTGAGGAGGTATTGATAGGAGACTGCTTGGGATTCATCTATTAATATGCATAAATTCTTCCATTTTTCTTCTTGTTTTTGTGCTATTAATTTTTTGATAAGGTTATTCTTGGCATTTCTTAATGATTTAAGCTTGGGATTACGAGGACATATAGACTCGTGCCGAAGTTATATATTCAATAATTATATATGTTTTTTGGGTTTTAATTTTTAAATACGCGAGTCATATTTTAGTGATTTACTGGGAACTGTTTTCTTAATAGCTTGACTTATTGCTTTGGTTATCAGTATAGGATGTGTTGTCAGCAGTATATCTAAGATTGGGAATACGTTCACTGATATTTAATATTCCTCAGTCAGTGTGACAGAGAAATCAAGGATTTTACTATGTCGATTGTAAGAAGTATAAATCCTCTGATAAAAACTGAATGAAAATGGATTATGGCCACCAACTATGCTATCGTGGTCTTGAAAGTTAAGTGAATAGTTATTTAGGATTGCGGGAACTACTACGTAGTCGAGGATTTTTTGTAATACGTTGGTATAGTTATGCACCTTTACGTCAGAATTTAATCGTTATTAGGTAAATTCTATAAATTGTTCAGGTAGTTGTTATACAGTTGAAATCGCTACGTTTAGTGTTGAGTCTTCTTATTATAATATTGCTTAGGTATTTATATATATTATAAAAA
This sequence comes from Carcinoscorpius rotundicauda, assembly GCA_011833715.1. Classification (NCBI taxonomy): domain Eukaryota; kingdom Metazoa; phylum Arthropoda; class Merostomata; order Xiphosura; family Limulidae; genus Carcinoscorpius; species Carcinoscorpius rotundicauda. The sequence goes on from CM022393.1 coordinate 111,563,923, forward strand.
TATCAGTATCGGATATAGATTGCTATGATAGTTATAGAGGGCCGGTTACGTGAGTGGATTTTAAAAACAATGACTTCAGTGTTATAATGTGTGTTAATAGGCGGGAAGGTTACTTAGGGTTATGATATATCCTCTGTTCAGGAAACTTAAATTGGTTATTTTCGTTTAATAATGTCTCGTGTATGTTTATGATATTGGCTTTAATCCTATGTATATATGGTTTAACTTTTCGAACTGTTTATAAAATACACCATTTTCAATGTCTATTAGCACTATAACAGCTAATGAACAAAATATTTTGTACCGTCTCAATTTATTTTTACCTTTTTTTTATGCTCTCCGAAAGTGCATAAAACTGGAATATCATTCCGTCAAGTTGTTGATATCAGAGGGTCATCAATGTATTTGGTTTCTAAGTACATTTTTAAAGAAATCTATACATAATAAGAGTTGAAAATTCATCTGAATTTGTAAATAAGACCTAAATATTTAATATAGAAGCAAGCGATTGACTGATTCCTTTAGTTGTCACAAATGTAAAAGTTTGTTTTCAATTTTACGTAAAGCTAAACGAGGGCTATCTATGCTAGCCGTCCCTAATTTAGCAGTAGTGGAAGGTAGCTAGTCATCACCACTCACCGGCTATTCTTTTACCAACGAGTAGTGGGATTGACCGTTACTTTATAACGCTCCCACGGCCGAAAGGGCGAGCATGTTTGGTGCGACGGGGATTCGAACCCGCGACCTTCGGATTACGAGTCGATTGCCATAACCACCTGGCCATGCCGGGCCATATGTACCACTAGAGAATGTATTATGCTGCTTTGAAAATATTACTAGTTTATAAGGTTTTATTGTTTTATAAATATATGATAACATAAGTTTAACGAGGTTATATGTAACTAATAATCGTTTTAATATACATATTATAACGGACCCACGGCTGAAAGGGCGAGCATGTTTGGAAATTAAGATGGTGGAACGTGTTTCATCGAAACGGGTAGTTTTTTTGGCGTTTATTTGTTGCTTTAAATTTATACAAATAAATAATGGTGTTCGTCAAAACATTGGTGTCGTCGTCTTAAGCGATTAATGTATAAATATTTTCTTGATATTTCTTCACTTACAAATTTTCTCTCCCTACAAGAACGAGAAACAGTGGTTTTACTTCTTTAAGCATCTTGCACAAAACGTTTATGGTAAACGAACTTAAAGAAACAATAAACTTCAATTGTCGTTGTACCGGGTCGTTCTTAAATCAGATGTTTGAGCATCTTACATTATGATAATTTTAAATACACAAATCGGTAACTCACATGACTGCAACACCCGATTCGAAGTCAATGTAATAAAGTGTATCAGAACTATATTTTATCACTGCTTAGCATTTTGTAAGCAGCGTTATGCCACTGAAATATAATGCTTTTGAAGTTATGTAACTGTCCTTTCCTACGTAAAATATCCATCCACTCAATAATTAGAGGAAGTAGTTTGTTGTGGAGAACTTGAAACTTTATTGATTGTCGCATATACAGAATATGTTACCTATGATTACAATGTTAATCTGGCGTCATAGGTGTGACAACTACAACGAGTGAAACTCATAATCAAGATAGCACGAAAAAGTAGCGGATGGATACATTGGTTTTCCTTTTAATATGGTCAAACATTTTTTTTTCATATACACATGAGAAATCTTAATTTTAAAATTAACTGGAAATCTTTCGAGTTTATACGTACCTTGGAATTTCTCCCAAAACCAAAATTAGGTATTGTAAAAAAATTTATCATTCTATAAAGACTATTTTTTCAAGTAACGAACGTTTTTAGTTGGGCTTTACCAAACTGAAAATAATAGAATTAGTAACCCAAAACTGTATTCTTCTAGAATCCGTTATCAAAGGTTTGTTTTACACTTGATAAAAAAATAATCCGTTTAGCACAAGTCGAGTAATAACGAAGGTCATATTTTCTACACAATTGTGTTTATCTCCAAAGTGTTACATTTAATTAGGAGAAAAAAAAAACGAACAAAACATAATTTCAATTAAACGTGTCTCTATAATTTGTGTTTCTTCCTAGCAAAACTTATGACAACTCCTATAAAACAATATCAAACTCTGAAACCTTCGTTTCTGTTTATCAAATAAATTGTGAACAATGAGGTGTAATTTACGTTGGAAGAATCCAATAGACAAGCTCCCACTCGGGTTAAAGAACATAAAAACATATTCCATGTGTCCCCCGTTAGTACAACGGTATGTCGACGAATTAAGAACGTTAAAATAAGGGATTCGATTCCCCTCGTTGGGCTCAACCGCTAGTCCGATATGGCTTTGCTATAAAGAAAACACACACACATATACCATGTTTATGAACGTATGTCCAAGTATGATCATTCCCTTTAACCTGGGACCCGGCATGGCCCAGCGTGTTAAGGCGTTCGACTCGTAATCCGAGGGTCGCAGGTTCGAATCCCGGTAACACCAAACATGTTCGTCCTTTCAGCCATGGGGGCGTTATAATGTAACGGTCAATCCCACTATTCGTGGGTAAAAGAGTAGCCCAAGAGTTGGCGGTGGGTGGTGATAACTAGCTGCCTTTCCTCTAATCTTACACTGCTAAATTAGGGACGGCTAGCACAGATAGCCCTCGAGTAGCTTTGTGCGAAATTCCAAAAAAAACAAATACAAAAACTACAGCAGGTGCACAACACTTTTTAAGAGAAAATGTAACTAAAATCATGAGAACTTCTGGTATTTACGAAAGACTGTTCACATTAGGATTTGAAATCACATTTGAACAGATCTCGTCAAATTCGGGCTTGGCATTGCCAAGCGCGTAAGGCGTGCGACTCGTAATCCGAGGGTCACGGGTTCGCGCCAAACATGCTCGCCCTCCCAGCCGTGGGGGCGTTATAATGTGACGGTCAATCTCACTATTCGTTGGTGTATTAGGTATTGTACGGTCTAATCCAATTGTTTTATAAATATAATAGAATTTTACCAAGAATAAAAAAGTGGGAGCTGTGATACAGATGGTTGGTTGTTATGGCTTAAATAAGCACCGTTATGTTGTTATGTTGCCACACGTGATCATGGTACTATAAACACAATCCAGACAATAGTACTGGATATCATGATAACAGGAAAATAAATTCTGAACAAGTCAAATATAATCACATTTGTTAACTTGCGGCGCTACGACCAAATAATTTGCAAATCTCTCATATATATAAATTTTCCTGGGCGGGGTGTTACAAGTATTTCTTATAAAAACTTATTTTTGAAGAAAGCCACAATGGACTATCTACTGTGTCCACCGCGGGCTTTCTAACTCCAGATTATTGTATGTACGTAAACCTCCTATTGGCAGACTTTAAAGAAGGTTATATGAAAAAAAAGGGTTTTCATCTATATATAGGTGCCTTTAATGGCGAAGACAAAAAATATTCTTATATTCCCATATTTTTATATGACAAACTAAATCGAAATGCATTAGTATGCTTGACTGAATCAAGTATCGGTGTGACTATAAATATATATATATATATAAATATACTCTTCAAAAAAGAAACGCAAAAAGGATATTTTTGTTATTTTAAAGAGAAATATATGTAATAACGTTACAAGCTCGGAGTATGTGATGGTACACGTGTTAAGGCACTGATTGTCAGACCAAAATGACAATATAAGTTGTGCACTTTGAAAACGGAGGAAAACATCGGATTTTTCGCCAAAACGCATTCGTGTACAATACATTTGTTTGAGAAATCTGCATGTTCTGCAAGTGCAACATGGGCAAAATCCCTATAAAAGTGACGGGTTCTCGGTTTCCATAGCTCAGTGTTAAGCCACCGACACGCAATACGGTTACGTCAAGACTGACTGAAGCACAACGCAAAAACGCCATTGGTTGTTGGAAGCAGGTGAATCTCGATCAGATGTTGCCAGAGCTGTGAATGTCCACCCAAGCACCATCACAAGGCTATGGAATCGTCAGCAACAACATGGATCAACTTGTGACCGTCCACGATCTGGCAGACCTTGTGTGACCACACCCACACAAGATCGCTACATCCGGTTACGTCACCTTCGGGATAGGACCACCACTGCGAAGTCTACTGCCTCAACCATACCAGGGTTGTGTAGAATTTTCGATCAGACCGCACGCAGCAGTCGACGAGATTCTCAGGCCCCATATGCAACACATCATGGTGAACGTCAACGACGTTTTTCAATATTACAACGGCCGTCCTCTCACAGCCCGACTCGCCACTGTCTTCTCGAGACACCAGAACATCAACGTTCTTCTCTGGCCCTCCAGATCACCAGATTTAAACCTCATCGAACATCTTTGGGACGAGTTGGACCGACGTCTGCGACGGCGACAACCTCAACCGCAGACTCTACCTCAGCTTGCATCAGCTTTGCAGACTGAGTGAACAGCCATTCCACAGGATGCGATTCGTCATCTCATCGCTTCCATGGGCAGGAGATGCCAAGCAGCTATTGATGCACACGGGGGGCATACTCGTTAATGATGTTGAGTAACGTTAAACTTCAACTAATGAGCGTAGACTTCGCCTTTGCAGACTTTGGATGTTCAGCAGTGAATGTGCAAAGTTTCACACATGTCATTCAGAACTACCCAGAATAAACTTGTTAACAATATGTCTAAAATTTTGTCTTTTGCGTTTCTTTTTTTGAAGAGCATATAATAAAAATTGTGAACAAAAATGGAATATGTAAATTTCATAACTATAATGGGGTAAACCCATTTTAAGGTGGCGAATCATGATTATAATTAAATACAGTTTTCATAATACATTAAAAATAATAGCAATAACTGGAATAATAATCTTTATATTAATATAGTATAATAAGTATGATCAGTTATTTCACTTCTGGTTAAAAACCATCTTTGATTTGATAAGAAAAATCTTAAATATATGATGAATTCTTAACTGTAAAGTGCTTTACTCATAGCTATATACTGGCAAATAACCTTTAATTACACCAGGTGCATTTACCTTATAAAATAATTTGGATGACATGTTCAGTATAGATGAGAACCTACTTACTGGCACGAATGAAGGAAAATATATTTCGTTGTGGTGGTTAAATACCTCGTGCCATCTACGCGCTTTTTCCGTTCCTAGTAGAATTGTAGGGTGTATTTATAGACACACTGGTTATACGTCAAAAAAGATAATTATTTTCATACAGATAGATAACTAGTAGGATCTCGCTTGACAATATGTGTACATTTTTGGTCTTCTTATCTAAAAAAAAAATAATAACTTATTGGAAAGGGCCCAGATGATAACAAATAGAATGGTTCTGGACAGGAAAGGTTGGTTTATAGATCTTAACTTATTTTCGCTTGAAAAAAGGACAAGAGGTTATATAAATAAAATTTACAAATTATCTAGCGGACCGATAGTGTAAATGCCTCTAATTTTATTTTGTAATCTTAAAACAATAGGACGAAAGACACAAATTTAAGATTTGGAAAAAACAAGTTAGGTTCTTAAAAGTTTCATTTTCTTGTAGTTTATAGAATGAGGTGCCGACGGCAGTTGTGAGAGCTGATATTTTACGCGTAAAAGTATTTTCATTCTATGTATTTTGTTCTATATTTAATCTCAATAACTATTATAATTTTTTTTATTGCGGAGGTTAAGCAGAAATCAGTCCGATATTAACAATTTTTATGTAAAACACTGAGAAGTTAGAAAAGATGGGTTTTGTCAAAATCACGTTAGTGTACGATAAACTAAAATTAGAACAACTAAAATACATTGAAAACATTTACTCATAAAAACTGCCTTTAGAAAGTTAAATTTGAATGATTGCATTTTTATAGCAAATTACGTTATATATAAATGGTGCAAATACAAAAATTACATTTTATGCCTGATGCAACCAAGTCTGTAATATACATATATATATTTGAGGCAAACAAATTAGTGCGTTTTTAAGTATCTTCTACTATGAAAATAAAACTATTTGTGTAGTTCACTAGTCTTTGCGAGTCAGTCCACTAAAGTAACCTGCTGTTTGGTTTGTTGTACTTTGCGCACCTACGGCTACCTACGTCAGCTGTCTCTAATTTTAAGAGTGATGGACTAGAAGAAATGCAGCTAGTGAAAACAACTACCCACCACCAATTCATGGGCCTACTCTAATCGTATAAAGGAACTCGCTGTCACATTATAACGCCTCCATGTTTGTAAGGGCAAACATGTTAAATGATGGGATTTGAATCTGCGACTTGCAGACTGCGAGTCGAGAGTTCTAAACGCTCGGGCATGCTAGGTAAAGCTGTTAGGAAGAAGTTTAAAAGAGACATTATCTATAAAACTGTATATTTATTTCATACGTTATTCATTTAATAACTTAAGACAATGATTGTTTAAGTTAGTTGCAGGCTAATAATCGTGATTATACAAACCAAAAATTTATATCTTTGGTTCTTGTGCGGTTATATTTACAGCATTCAAGATGAAAATTGGCACGTTTTAAATTTTCATGCACCAAACTCACTGACATACAAAACAACGACAAACTCGTACTTGTCCACATTTAGTCTTTTTAGTGGGGCTATATCTCATAAAAAATGCATAATTTTGGAGATTGGGTTAGTTACTTCACCATATCTTGACCAATATAAATGATGTTTAGCATAAAAATATTTTTCTATACAGCTCATATATGCATATATATAAATATTCGGGATATACTCATTTTTAGCCATTTTAAAGGGTCAAAAGGTCACAGAAAAGTATAATTTCAAAGATTTTGGTCAATTTCTTGGCCATACTTCGACAAATTTATGTGAGATTTACTACAAAGCTACTATTTGCAGGTCATAAATAGATACAGATAATTTTGGAATTTTTGTCTTTCACCCAATTTTCTGACGAGGAAGTCACAGTTTGGGGTTTTCGTTAACTATTCATCAACCAACATACATGGGGTTTGATACAAAGATACCTTGCATGGAGACATGTTGCATTCGTCCGCGGATATTGACCACTTTGATTTGATTTTATATTCTAAGCATATATCATTACTTTTTTTTCAAAAACCAAGTACTGAATTAAGCGTAGCACAAGGTTCATTTGCTCGTGCACTGAAGTAGTGTTGCAATACCCTTTAAAATAAAGGTAATAATAATAATAATTAGACATAGTTAATCAGATAGTTTATTCATATCTGTCAACAACGCACTTAACAGAAGAAAATAATAGCATTCTTCTTTAATACACGGCCTTAGTTTTCAATCCGTCTTCTTTCAGTGAAACATCTAATGAACTCGCTGATGCGTATTTTAAATTGCATAGAGACGACGGGAGGGGGGCGGATTACATCCGGTTACTGCCAGGCCTGACCTGCTGTAAATTTCTCAAACAAAAAATGAGTGAATGCTTAGAAACCGTTGAAAGGTTACTACCTGAAGAACAATGATCAAGATGAAAATGAATTATTCACATTGTCTTTGGCACAGCATCTACTTCAAATAATTATTTCAATCATCGCTTACTGATCAATAAGTTGAGATTGAAGAAACATTTAACATTTAGGCAACGGGTTGGTGTCTTTGTTCAAAAGTTTTTTAAATGTTAGAACTGCACTGCTACATTCAAAGTTTTCATAACTTTTGTTTTGCTATAAAAACAAAGCAAAACATCTACCTACGTTTAGTATCTGTAACTTTGAAGTTCCTCAAATATCTCAGAGACAAGGCTATTTTAGTGCTTTTCCTTTATTTTTCTCTATAATGTTTTATTATATAATATTTAATATAATGTTTTATTACAACAGTTAATTAATCGTTTCAAGTACACTAAGGAAAAATGTTGGAGCTTCAATAGCTCATAACAGGTAATTTTTGTTTTCAGATTTTGACATTTTTTATGAAACAAGTCACTTTAGCAACAGATTCATGACGTGAAGTTTAATAATGTGCAATAAAAAGACGGCAGAAGCAACGAATATTTGGCACGTGTGTCCAGTTAGAAACATTTAATTTTCGAACGTTTCTGAAAATAAATATTCCATCATCCGCAAGATATATTGAACAACATAAATTAATAAGTGCAAAATTTTTAAAAGGTTTAAACACTTTATAAAAAATATTTAAAATGAGAATAAAAGGATGAATCAAATTAAAACATTATTCAAGTATTCAGAACACTCAACACTACTGAAGCTGTGTTTTCAAGTCTCTCAGAACCTCTAATTTCTTACTACTTTGCTCTTTATACCGAAATCATCAATTTTCAGACATTCTAATGAAGAACGGCTACCCCTTGCATTTTATTCGAGCCTTAACACACAAATTCCTTTCTCACAAATTTGAATCCCGAAACAAACCACACAACATCGGGAAATATCCATAAGACTAGCTGTTCCTTTTTTTAGGTAAGTAAAGTTTCAGAGTGAAGTCACAAATTTTAATAATATTTAAAATGTTTTTTCGACAAGTTCAACTATAAATGATATTTCAATCACTTTCCAAAACAAAAAATATATTCAGATCTAATGACATTTCACCTAACCCTATGTGTTCCACGATCATACACAAGTACACACGGGGTGGCTGTTATGCCACTTGTATTAGCAAAACCCTACGCCAATTACACCTGCGAGCCTGTAACGTATCAAACAGAAATGGTAAAAAAACTATCAAATCCACTAAACTCCACGATCGCAACTAATGAAAACAACAATCACCTCAACTTGATTACAAATTTCAAAGTCATCTCGTCTGGTTAATCCAACATTGAATTTTTAATTAAGTAAGTTTATCTCTTGTAAATGAACTTCTAGCTTTAAATAATAACACAGCTTCACTAAAGTTAAGTCTGTTCTGAATACTTAAAAAATATTGTTGTAGTTGTTGCATCATCCAATTCTTGATTGTTTACTAACTTCCTCTGGACGGAAAGCAACATAAATTTATGTTTAATGAAAGACTATTTTAGGACATGTAAAGTTGCTTCCCTTATATGTAATTCTAAAAAAACGCCCACTGAAATTGCAAAACTCAAAGTATAAAACCGCAAATTTGCACCTATCTCTTTGCTGAACCCAACAAGCCTTCAAGATCCATTAAAAAGACGTTTCGGCATGGCCAGGTGGGTTAAGGCGTGCAACTCGTCATCTGAGGGTTGTGGGTTCGCATCCTCGTCGCACCAAACATGCTCGCCTTTTCAGCCGTGGGCGCGTTATAAAGATACGGTCAATTCCACTATTCGTTGGTAAAAGAGTAGTCCAAGAGTTGGCGGTGGGTGGTGTTGACTAGCTGCCTTCCCTCTAGTCTTACACTGCTAAATTAGGGACGGCTAGCACAGATAGCCCTCGAGTAGCTTTGCGCGAAATTCAAAAAACAAACAAACACCTAAAAAGAAACGAAGTAGTAATAAAAACGCCCACAAAAAATCGCAGAAGTCAAAACTTAGTCTCCAAAATGTGGTGAAAATGCCTCCAGAGGAGGTGAAGTATTGTTTAAAAGAAACAACCAAAAAGTTCATAAAAACTGCAAAAATCAAAAGTGGAAATTTGTATGTATCTATGAATGGACCCAACGAATCTCCATACCTAATTCAGTGATGATCCTTACACACGAGTTGAGGTAATAGTAGAGCACATCCATTAAAACTGCAAAACTGAAAATTTGCATGAATCTCCCTATATACCCAATGAACCTCGATACCAAATTTGGTTAATTTTCATCCACACCCTGCGAAAGAGTTACATTATACCAACTGAGAGTACTATTATATTTATACAGACAAGCTTAAGCACTCGTCTCCAGAATAAAATTTACGGAAATTCATGATTTATGAAAGGTTATCTTAGGACATGAATAGTTGCTTCTCTTATGTGTAATTACAAAGAAAAAACGATCATAAAAAGTGCAAAACGCAAAAGATGATGCCGCATGTTTGTTTGTGTGTTCACATCACAAATTTGATGAAGGTTCATTAATAGGGGGGCGAAGTAGTTACGTTGATATATAACAGACCCTATTATTATATTTATACAAATTCACTTGTATTTTATATTATCCCTTTATTCTGTATTTTGGTTATCTTTTAGAGAATATTTAAACTTTATAAAATATTGTACCTAATAATTTACCATATTTAATATAGCTTGTTTATGATGGAATACTGTACATAACACATGTCAAATGTTCGTTACTGCTGTCGTCGTCCGTCATTAAAAATCACTCTCGAGTAAATTAAATAGTATTATTATAGTTTGGGTATTTTCCAAAACATGTCGATAATGTCTGCACTACCGGAAACTTCCGTGTGTTTGTGTGTGTGTGTTCTTATAGCAAAGCAACATCAGGCTATCTGCCGAGTACACCGAGTGGAATCGAACCCTTAATTTTAGCGTTGTAAATACGGTAAATTGCTGTACAGGAATAATAGTCCTGATAATTATACAAGCCATATTTGCATTTTTTTAATTTAACAATGAGCTAGAGGAAACTGGAGATCAAAATGAAGGCGTAAAATGAAGCAGAGAAAGTTCTAAAGATTTTAAGTCAGGTTTTTAAGACATTCAAGGCTAGATTATAAATATGGGGTCAGCAAAACATACAAAGGTCAGTTTAGACGGTTAGAATATTTGTTAAAAGATGTAGTGAATCAGTCAATGTATTTTAGTGAAGAACATGCATCTATGTTAGTTATCACGCAGAGTTGAGAACGTTAGTTGCATAAGTGGCTTATAAGTTAATGTTTTTAAGTTTGTAGAAATGTTAAAAGGAAAAAAATGTTAATTTAACATTATTATTTAGACAGGACGTTGAATTTAAAAGAGCCCGCCAACAAAAGAACATCTCAACATGTTAAAAGTTTGAAGACAAATTAGCCATGAAGTATATTCATTTATTATTTCGCAATGAATATTGTCATATAGAATATTGAAAATGCAATGAAATACATTCCAAATAAAAAGATCGCATTGAATATTTATTTCATTAAAATCTTATTGCATAGATTCGTAACACAAAACGTTTACTAACTATAAATTCACACACTCACCATGTCATAAGTTATAATAACAACCACGACATGGCTAACCTGTATTTGAAAGTTTAGATGAAACACCTACCAAAACATTGTGGATAACTGCAACAAATATACTTACGATGAAAGCTTAGGTTTGATGACTTAGATCTAACCTCTTGCAGTGTTGAAGTTAGTAGTGCACGTTCAGGAAGCCATTCGTTAACAATATGCTAAGAAAATTCTCATACAAGCAGTTTAAATTACTGATGATACCTAAGCTATGCTGTCAAATCCAAGTAACATTTTTTTTTAAATTTTAATTGGCCTTAATGTTGTCAACTGTTCTCTGTATAGTGTTTTATAAAAAGTCGAGTTTCTGATGAATGATAATTAATCTTAGTGAAGCTAAAACTGACTGTAATTACATGTGATTAACTGATCAACTAATAACATGAACACTTAACTTTCAACTTCAAAATTAGACAGCGATCTATTCCAGTGCATCGAGTTTAAAAGCGAAACAAAAAATTAAGAATGTTGAAAAAAAAGAAATATAAAATATTTTTGTTGTAATGATAAAATACGAATATGAATCTAATTTTAACTAAAAACTATAACTTTTACTTTAATTTTTAATCATATTTTCCCGTGATATAACTAGCACTTTTATGGTAGGTTTCAACTACTTTATAAAAAAAAAAAAAAAAGGGTAAACTTAAAATCGTCTAAAAGCAACACAATAAAGGGAAGACACGCAAGGTTAAACATTTCTAGTTGGGTTTAAATACAGCTGTTAATTCGGTGTACTGAGATTTATCTGAAGCAGAATATATATCAAATTACATTAATTAACAGTTTTCATCGTTATTGAAATGACTTTGCCCTAATTAGAGTGATATTTTTCTTGCTCTAAGCAGGCCTAATTATGTTAAGGATTAACGAAACGGTTTTCCTTTGAATGTCCGTGAAACCCTAACTTGAGTGAACTATCAAGTAAAATTCGAATTTCTAAATAACAAGGCTAAACATTTTTTCAACCCGTCTTGATACCGTAGTGATGGTTTTTACAGGATTTTACGCGTTTGAATTTTCTCCGTAATGATACTAAACAATTAGTTTTCGTTAGGGTGGTGATTAGATGGAAGCTATGTACTGTCTTAATTTTTAGTAGAATAAAAGACATTGACATGGATTTTAAACAGCCTTCTTCAAATTAATTTTCGAACCCTAAATATAATAAAACTAAGGGTTAATATATCCACATATCTCCAAGATGAATAATCAATACTAATTCTGTTAGGTACTGTATCTCAATCGAGATAAAAAAAACACAAAAAGAAACAACGTCAACGTTGTTATTTATCACTGATTTATTGGCAACTCTCACCTAGTTTCTGTACAAAATTCAGTGTAGGTAATATAAGTAAACGTAATACACTTCAAAATAAAACTGTGTATATACAACTGATTCGAACATTACTCCTTTGATGTACACCATAAATTTACTAATTCATTCTCTCTAAATTACACCAAGAGACAATTATAATATTTGGTGATACAATATTAATGAAATTTATGGCTTATACTAGAACCAAAAAAGAAATAGTTATTTTTGAAATAATAGGAGTATGGGTTTATTATCACCGCTACGGAGAAGAGAAATCACATTTAATAACATTTATTATCATAGATAGAGTAAAAACAGCAATAAAAACATTTAATATATTTAATAACATTGGTGGATGACTTTCTAAGTATGATAAAGACACGTCCAGAGTGAAGACGATATGATCGCAAATGAGAGACATGATTTTCAGAATTTTTCAATAATAATAATAAAAAAAATGTAACTTACCATCACAATGACTAGACATTACCGCCACCTCGTGAGAAAATCCCCAACAATAAAAAATTATAAAATGCATAAATATTTGAACCACTTGAATTTTTAAAAGACTGTTTTGTTCATTTGTGTTTAAGAACAAAGCCATACGATATGCCAACCAAGGGTATCCAAAATAGATTTTTTTGGTTTACAAGTCATCAAGCCTGTCGCTGAGCAATTCCATTTCAATGAATGAAATATAGAAATATCTTCATCAACTGTTCACTCAGCATAGTTACGTTTCTTGAGAGGTCCATGCCAAAATGCTTTCAGGAAAAGACAAATTATTGTGATAAACAATTTTTTAAAGGTCAGGAGAAAGATTATTTCAAATCATTTTATAGTTCTTAAATCTAAGCAATAATAAAAAATAAAGTTTCCTAATGTATATTTCAGTGCTTGCCTTTTCCCCATATAGAGAACATTTTCCAGAAGGAAAATCTGTCTCCTGAAGCGATGTTATCCTTAGATTCCGAGGCACTTTCATTCACAGGTGGAGCTCCTTTACGTCTAGAGTGTCTATGTTGTTCTTTGCAGAGTGAGGGGTTAGAGGGACTAGAGTCACCAGACTGTGGGTCATCTCGGGTTTCCCTTAACATGTCGAGCACATTTTGTTCAGATTTCGTGACTTTTGCGCGAGTTAAAGTGAAACTACCATTGGTTGCCTTCTCTGATTGTTGGCTTGCAGCAGCCGTCCCACTGGACGGATTGTCGAACTGAATAGCATTAGGATCTTCCACAAAAGCCTGAGCAAGATTCCTACTGATTTGTTTCCTTATCGTTTTCTTCATGGATAAGTGACGTTCAAGATGTCGTATGTCTTTTTCCGTTAATGTTTTTGTTCCATAACAAGCGCAATTGCCATTTTTATTGGTATTATGTTTCTTATGTTCGGAAGGAACACGATTTTCATCCGTAGGGGGTTTGTTCTTCTTGTTTTTGCTTCTACTGTTTACCAGTTTATAGTCTTCTAGCTTGTTCCTCCCATTACCATCTTCCGTTGGCTCAATGGAGTCCTCCACAAGGATTTCACTGCGGATCCCTGCAAAGTCTCTTTTTTTCCTTCTGCTTGCTGGAGAACAGTCATAGACACAAACTTCTTCAATATTGTTAGACAGTGGGTCTTTCTGAAGGTTAGAGAAGATGTCCCTGACGTGAGGAATGTTTCGATCCATAGTCTTTACCACCACAAGATAAACTGCTTCTAATATCGATAAACAAAAAAGAAAAAATAAGAGACGGAACTATCAACATTCTATCAAAAGTATAAAAAAATATATAACGCTAAGGAATTAATTCCAATAAAGCCAAAACAGCAAAAATTGTATGAATTATTTTTCTTTCCTTTTCACTTTTTGTTTCAATCTGTAGTCATAAGTTTTGATCAAAGTTTTGTATGAACTATAAAATTACACAGAACAATTACAAAAAAAAATTGTATGCATAAAAGTGATTTTGTTCTGAAAAAAAATCATTACTGTTTGAAGCCAAGCGTATTTTCACTTTACGTACGTAAAAATTTACCAAAAAATAAAATATTTTATGCAATTAAATATAGTAATCCTCGTTTATTTTTAAAAGTTTGTTTCGCAGAGTTTCATGAGGAATATTTGCCTAGCTGTTCCTAATTTTAAACTGCCAGAAGAAAGGTAGCTACTCAAAATTAGCCTCCGTTCACTCTTTGGCTACTCTAAGAAAAAAGAAGCGTATTTTGACCAATACTCTTGTAATGGGATGCGAATCCATAGCCTCAAAAGGCGGAGTACGATTTTGCGGCAAGGGAATGCGAATCATTGACCTGCAGATTCACAGTCCTGGACAAACTGGTAAATATGACACGTTCAGCAAATCTCCCATTACCATGTCTAATCTACTGTATAAGTGTTAATATGAACATTCGTACAAAGCTTCTGAAAGCCTATACAACCTGTCCCCAATTTGAAATGATACATTAGAGGAAAGGCAAGCTAGTGAACAACGCTCACTCCCTTAGCATGACGTAGAGATAAACTAGTTTGTAACTCGTCAATTCAGAAGTTTCCGAATAAAAGGAATTGTTCATAGTCTAAAAAAGAAAGAAAGAAACTGATCTTTGAAGTTTGATAATAAAATTACATTTAAGTAGGTCAAACACTAACGGAATACAGAAGAATTATAAGGCCATCAGAATCGTAGCGTGCGTTTAAAAAACATGGAGAAAATACTCCAAAATAATAAATTATAGAAAGTAATTTAAGGCACAAAGTATGCATGATTTGAAATGTGTATTATTTTGACGAGGACAACTTTAATGTACATGCAGGAAACACCGAAAACGTGACACCTTGGACTTGTTTACAAGCAACAGAAAATTCCAGAAGAAAAAAAAAAAGTTTTCGGGTGCTTAACAGTTGATTCAACGCAGAGGTTAGTTGTTACAAGAAAGCAAAGACTTATTGTACACATTGAACACTACTGTAAACTGTCGAGAAAGAACGAATAGTTTTTTTACGCTGAGTGAAGTATAATTAGTTTTAAAGCTCTCCGAAATTCGTTATGATCTGTATAACACTTCCCTCCACACTGGTAAATAAGACACGCCCGGTAATTTCCCTTTAAAAAACACAACAAAACATCATTAATATGATTAATCTATTGTACAGTCGTTAATATGAATGTTACATTATTATACCTTACTTGGGAGGAATTATAATGTATTCTAATGGATGTGGGAAACAATTTATTACAAACAAAACTTACGCAGGTCTGATATCATGATCTTTTGGATGTAGGTGGTTTCTATGAGAGGTTCGCTTTGCTAGTTTGGCAGGATTTGCCACCTAGAACTTGTTCTTTTCTTGCCATGAAAAAAACTTCAGACTGACTAATACGCTCTTTTAGGTGGGCGAAGTGGTGGAGAACGCCCAAAACTGTGACCAAAAGAAAGGAGCCAATATTATCATAACCGGTTTTATTTTAATAAAACAAAAGACGCCAAGCTGTTGAATATTTGCTTTTATAAAACTTTTATATCCACTGTTTTAATACATTTTGATTTCACAGGGATTTGCTTATTTACTTTAGAGCTGTCACACAGATCCGAGTTGAATCGTATTCAGTTATTTGACGAATCTCGGATGTTTTACAAATACACTTATTTTTACATTATCAGTAGAAATAAAATCTCTTGGTCATATAGACGTTCAGTTATATAGTGAAAAGCTACTACCCTCAGCTTCTCAAGTGAACACCGAGTTTCTAAAAATTGATTCTTCAAAACTCTCACCATTTCCCACATAGATGTCTGAGAGAGGGTACGTATCCCACATTTAGGTATCCATAAATGGCTACATGTTATACCAAACCAAAATTACTCTAATGGATGGAACATCATCAGATGGCGTTCGAAAAATACTGTTTGTTTGAGTTAAGAATAAAGCTATTCAATAGACTACCTGTGCTCTGCCCACCATGGGTACTAAAACTCGGTTATTAGTGTTGTAAGTCCGCAGACATACTGTTATGCCACTGGAGGTAGGAGCCACAAAGTGATACGAAATTACTATAAATTGGGGTTTAAGTTCAAAGGATTTTTGTTATATTCAAGTTACGTAGTTTAAAGTGAACTTTCCAAGTCTGTTGTGGTGTATTTCTCACTCAATAAACAACATGAAAAGCAATTACAAAAAAATAATCAATTTATGGAAACAAACTTGATACAACAAAAAGAAACTTCTCATTTGTCAGTTGTTTTAATTTATCCATTGTTTACCAAATACTCAGACCTCTAGTACTGATAATTTCTAAAGCTTACTAAGTATACTCGTACTTAGGTAAGCTTGACCACTATCACAATCGCAAGTCTTCACAGTAGCTACAAACATTTCTTATGTCGCTCTATTTTATAGTTAAAGAATTACTGTAATTAAGTAGCCTCTCATTTAATAAGTACTAAAAACAATATTCTGGACACATTCTTAAAATTTGAACTTTAAAACAAGCAGGCAAAGTTAGCTGTTATTATTTTCTCACAAGCATAGCATTTGCAATAATGGGTAGATTGTACTGTATAACCTAAAGTGTTCAAATGTATTGTATTGTTATCGTTTGTCACCGCACCCAATTTTGAATTTCTAGCGGAAACGCAACGGACCGGTAACAACTACCACTAACTTTTACGCTATTTTTTATTTAATATAAAAAGAGTGGAAATATCCATCATATACTACCCCCTCCACCCCCCCAAAAAAACACTAAAAGGACGATGATGTTTGGCGACGAATGTTGATCCCGCAACATACAGCGAATCAAGTACCCTAAGCAACAGACAATGTGAGGTCCTGGTTTTAATTGTTACTAATAAGTATATCAAGCTGAATAAACTAATAAAGTGCTCTCCGATTCTTCAACCACGAGCTTCTAGTGAGGTTTCGTGAACACATATGTATCAATAAAAAAATAAATAGGAAGGTGTAATCCACAGTTTACACGCGTCAGTATTTTTCAAAACTTTTTTGATCATCAAACTTTAATAATGTACAGATAAAATGTCTTCTCTATATGTCTCAGCCCCCCAGTGGCTCAGCGGTATGTCTGCATACTTACACGCTAAAATCAGGGTTTCGATACCCGTGGTGGGCAAAGCACAGATAGCCCATTGTGTAGCTTTGTGCTTATTTCAAAATAACAACTGTATGTCGCGATGATCTAAAAAGTACATATTTGTGCGAGTGTTTATACAAAATACATCTATGCTTGTCTAGTTCCGTAGAAATAAAAATAAGTTGATTTGTTTGCATGACATTTTGCGAAGTTACATAAAGGTTACCCGAGTATGACCGTCACTAATTTTGAGCGTATAGACTAAAGGAAAAGTTCTTGACTCTCTTACCGCTAACTGTAATCGATTGAACAGGTGGATTTGACTGTCACTCCTATAATGCACCCACGACTTATAAGCGTGGAGTGAACTTTTGAAACAATGTGTTGCGAACCATAAATCCTCAGGTTCATGTGGCCATGCTAACAATTGAGCCATATTCAACCTAGAGAACACAAGTCTGGCATGTTTTATGTATACTCAAAAACAGAATAAACTCTCGTTTGTTAATACTTTAAACTTTGCCTGATATGCATAAAAAATACTTTGGTGGAGCATTACGTACGCTATGAATTCACAACATTTAAGAAAATTAATTTTTAAATTACGTCTTCTACAGGTATAAAAACAAACACCATTACAGATCGTGAGTGATCAGATATCAGCTGGTGTAGAAAAATGCCAGCTGTAAAGTTCTGTTATTATGACGAAGAAAAAAATATATATACATTTATAAGTGATAACCTTCCCTTTTGAATAGCCACACTATCAATTTTGGTTATGTACAGCCTTCTTGGGGACATCTTTTTACATGATTTTGGTAAGTGAATGCACGAGTTGGTCCATAGTTTTGTATAATGCGACTAAACCAGGCACGCAACTTGCCAGTCCACTGTCTACAAATGAAACGTTTGCGCAAGTGTTTATTCCAACCTTCAAAACGGAGTAATATCTGTGTAGCTTGTATCGCAATCCTTTGTAAGTTGCAGCTGTGGATCTGTTAATTGAGGAGAAAGTGAATAAAGACAAATAATCCAAGGGGCGCCAACTGATTCAATCAAAGGTAGTTATTTTACAGCTGAGTACAGAAGCACGTGTAAGGCAGTTGAGACACTGTGAAATGGGTCAATATTCCATGTTTACACGTGTAGATCTGTAGATGCCTAAAATACAAAGAAAATAAGCTGGTGGCTAAGCTATAGTTGATATGCTTGACTAGAAATGGACAAATCCAATAAGTGCCGATCACAAATCTTTTATGTCTAGTGCTCAATTTGTCTAACCAGATGATTTCGACGATTTTCTCAAACTTAAAAAAACAAAATTTTTAGAAGAATCAGCTGTGGAATGTTTCTTCTACTCTGAACAACCCAACAACGTGCACACAGTTAAACAGTTTTAATACGTTTGGTTAAACATAAGTTTGATATGAAACAACTCCTTTTATTACTTGTTGCGTATTCAATGGCGCTTTGTATATTTGTCGCCAGCCAGATGGTCTTATTCAAAAGAGATTACTACCACCACTAAGCTACAAGTCAACAAAGTTATCGTATTAAAAACATCTTCCACGCATGTACATCTCTTTGTAAAATATTGTTAGAATTTGCCACGTTAGATGGTACCGACTGATGACAATTGGGGACTAGGGTCATGGTCTTCATTAAAAACTGCCTCAGCAGATAGCCCGATGCGGCTTTGCTAGAAGAATACACACAGACACACACACTAAAAATAGCCGTATCAAATTAAAACGAAATTATATCTATTTTAAAATTTAAAGGGCACGTTTAGAATGTAACTGTAAATAATATATTTTTATTGACACACCACACAAAATTAATATGCAAGAGATTAAAATCTCAATACTTGTCAGATGGTTAAAACACTACTTGCTTAAGTTCATTATAATGTAACATTTAATCACAGTTAAAGGAGGTTGAATAGCTTCTCTCTCTCTCAAGTGAACAAGTAAATATTCCTTATTCATAACTTATGCGTTTAAAATCAATAAAACCACTTTAAAAACAATTAACTCCAGGTGAAACAGACAAGAGGTATATCTTAGATTTTTTATTATAAAAGAAGGTTCATATTAGGTAATTTGGTGGCACATACAAATATTAAATATTTCTTGGAGACTCTATACAAAGAGCCATATTTTTTTAATTGGTTTTAGTAAAACTGTTTTAACATTTTATGTTTCGAACTTAGTTTTGTTTGGTTTGTTTATTTGTTTTTGAATTTCTCACAAAGCTACTTGAGGGCTATCTGTGCTTGCCGTCCCTAATTTAGCAGTTTAAGACTAGAGGTAAGGCAGCTAGTCATCACCACCCACCGCCGACTCTTGGGCTACTCTTTTACCAATGAATAGTGGGATTGACCGCACATTATAACGCCCCGACGGCTGGGAGGGCGAGCATGTTTAGCGCGACGCGGGCGCGAACCCGCGACACTCGGATTACGAGTCGCACGCCTTAACACGCTAAGCCATGCCGGGCCATTTTGTTTGGTGTGTCAATAAAACGTTTGATAATTGAAATTATACTCAAAAGAGTAATATTTAATACGTTATAAAAAATATTAAACAAACTTCAAAAATATTTGAAAAAGTAAAATAGTTATTTTATGTTGCAGATGAATATAAATAAAAGAAATCTGTGGCAGTTAGCAGTTGGTACTAATGGGATAACATTTGGTCACGTCTCGACATATGACGATGCGATTTACTTTAATTACAAACAATAATGAAAGAGAAATATTTTCAAGAACATTATTAATATATTGACCCAAACAATTGAAAGATAACCATTCATAATGACCATTTTTTTAATATCAATGATTCCTAAGTTAATGTTTATAAATCAACCATTTGCATTTCAATCGTGTACTTTAAAATTTAGAAAATTATAATTGGTCATTCAGTTTTCGCTCGTAAATGATTATTTGATTGACGTACTTTTTACATCTCTGCAGTTCTTGACAATTCTGCTTAAAATGCATGATGACAACCATCAACAAAGAAATCGTGCATCATTGTGAATGTTGATAATCAGAATGCTGATAAAGTCCTGGTTATTCTTAACCATTATTTTGAAAGAGCAGTTTTCAGGACATCTTTAACGTCTGGGATCACTTGAATAACCTTTACATGCTGCATGGGGTAGAAGTCCGGTGAGCGTGGAAGTCACTTTATTCAATCAATTTCTTCTTTTTTCATGGAATATATCAACCAATTAGGGATGGGGATAGTAGATGGGCGTTACCACCAGTTAAGCCAATCGCATCAGCATATGGTAACACAAAGAGTCGTAGAATGTGGCTATATCATGTGTAATATTAGTGGTGCCATTCGTAGGATTTAGAAATCGGTTTTCACCAAACTTCCACCACAGGTTTAAGCATCACATTCCTGCATGTTAATGAGGGGTAAAAAGTTACAGATTCTCTCCAAATGCGTACAGGCTTATTATCCGACTACCAGATGAAGAGTGATTCACCTGTAAAAACAATGTTGCTCTACGTGCTAGTGATTTACTGAATGTGCTAATGGCACCACTGTAGGCCAAGAGTTTCGAGTCTTCTGCGATTAGCAGTTTTCATTTTATTAAATGGCTCTCTATGTACGAGAAAAAACATTTAAATGTTTTCTCCAAGATCTATCCAGAATCCAGAAGCATTATATGACAAACCGCGGCTTTCTGGTTATTGTGTCGAACTGCGAATTTGAGGTTCGTAAAGTTTAGGCCGAATGACCAATAAGTTTCATTTCAAACCATATGATTGATGTCTAACTTTAATGAGGCAAATTGACAAAGATTGACGTATTTTATGATGCTGGGTTTCGTCTTCTCGTAATTATAAATATATTATTCTTTAAGTATTTAAGCAGTGCGTCAATCGAAAATTCAACTTTCCACTTATATCAATAATTTACACTGAATGATATTTAAAAAGGGTTTATGAAAAAATCTATTAAATCTATTTTAAATATAGAAAATTTAATCTTATCAACTATTAAAATTTGAATCATTTTGTGAATTAACATTCCTCCTTATAACTCGGAATTACGATACATGTACGAATAGAGAAATTATCCACAAACCATTTCCAATTGATGTGTTATATTGTACTTACCATGTAGTTTTAAAAGAATGGTAGAGGTCAAATATTCGAGAGATATCAAAATATTCATTACTATCTCTTCGCTATAAAATAAAGTACACTGGTATAAGGAAAATAACTTCCATATGTACAGTATTTCCCCCCCATGATTAAGGTATAGTCTTCCTGTTTTGTTGCTCTCAGTGGCTCAACACTTAACAGCAAGGCTTATAATGTTAATAACTGATTTTCGAAACTCGTTGTGGGTACAGTACAGATAGACTATTGTATAGTTTCGTGCTTAACTACAAAGTTCTTTGTTACAAATACACGCGTTCTTTTACCAAAACATGCATAACCAGCCTAGACCAGATTCAATTTTCCAAAATTATCTACAGTTCACTTTTTTTTTTTTTTTTTTTTACAAAATAGAAATGTTTAAAAACTACACTTAAATCCAATGATAGAATTGAAAACATTCATACAGAAGTGTGCTTTGCTTATTATTTTTCGAAAATAACCGTGTTGAACAGTCCAAGTTTATTAAGCATTAAAGTAGTAATTCGTTTCGCGCTGTTCATATACCTAGATTTAAATGTAGTTTTGTTTGTTTTGAATTTCGCGCAAAGCTATTCGAGGGCTATCTGCGCTAGCCGTCTCTAATTTAGCAGTGTAAGGCGAGAGGGAAGGCAGCTAGTCATCATCACCTACCGCCAACTTTTGGGCTTCTCTTTACCAACGAGTAGTGGGATTGACCGTCACATTATAACGCTCCTACGGCTGAAAGGGCAAGCAAGTTTGGCGTGATGGGGATTCGAACCCGCGACCCTCGGATTACGAGTGCCTTAATCCACCTTGCTATACAAACAATATTACACATTTCTATATTTTATTGTACCAATACGTTGAATATTGTACTTGTTATAGTAACTTACAAAAAATAAAAAAATACTGTAAACTAACTTTTGGGAATCCTAGGATCGAACCCGTATCTCTAGCACGTCAAGCTAGCGCTCTACCATTTAAAAATACCCCCCTAGGTTACAACTGCTGTTAAGACAATTCCTATAACAAAAACCTTTTCCCAGTTTCGTTACACTACAAATCATACAAATGCAATCGCAGCCGTTGTTTTACTATTCTAGAGCATTTGTGTCTGAAAATATGCATTTATTGTTGCCATTATTTTATTACTTTAACAGGTTTTTGTTGTTGTTTAATATGTAGATTATTATGGCTAAGGTTTTACCTTTGTATTCATTACAGTATTTTGTAGAAACTAAATTTCATACTTTTGCGTTTTATCAATATATAACATGCTTATTTCTTCTATTGGTTTATGTGTTGTCTATCAGAAAAGCTGCACAAGATTGTTGGAATTCAGTGAGATTACACAACGTAACAAAATGTTTTAACTTGTTCTTGGGCAGAAAGTGTTATTTCCCAACTGCTTATGCCTAAAGTAAATGAAAAAAACAAACTATTTTTCTCTTCAAACTTTGCTTTTGTGAGCTGGGAGCGTATAACGAAAACATGATGGGAGACTTTATTTGGGGGCTGATACGTGAAAGTGATTTGCATTACAGTCGCAAATCTCGAAAAACTACTCACTTCTAAACATTTTTGTACAACTTCAGTATAAATACATGTAAATCTTGATTCATATGTTGTTTTATTCAGACCTTATGTAAATGAAAAGGTGCAAGTTTGCCCGTTTTCATATAGAAAATAGGTTAATTTCCAAATTTCATTATCCAGGTCACAAAAAGCAAAGTTTTAAGGGAATAATAGTAATTTTACACACTTTTACAACATAAACAGTTAAAAAATAATAGATACTATCCAGAAACAAAGTTTATGTGACATAGTGTTATTAATTACACAGATATTCGTGTATCTAACCTAATGATGTAAGACTTCTTACACGTAACTTACTCAGTGGAGTGTTCATGATGTGATCATTGTAAAAATACCCTATTTCTCCTTAAAAACTGTCAACCACTCAGTTTGATTACCCACATCTACTGTGTTAAAGTAAATTCATAATGCCGATTTTACATTTTGGTTAGAGATAGTCAAACTTGTCACATCATTAAAACATGTTGATTTAGGCTTAACAACTGCAAGCTACTTAAAATTGAGTACTATAAAAAATCTGTACATCACTAGCATTTTAACCTCCAGTAATTAGTGTCATTCTTCACATGTTTCATTATAGATTATTCAATCTAAGTAAAATATTAAAACAAACAGGGGATTTCCTGCTCTTCTATGACGGTCAGTAGGATTAATAAATCGCATTTTACTTTAAAAAAAACAAAAAAACACGAGTTCACTTCTAGGTCATCCTTTAAATATACGTACAAGAAAAAAAACTCAAGACTAGATTTCTGTTGGATTGCCAATTTTTTGTGAATGAGAATAAAAGTTAATTCAAAATATAATAAAATAATTGAAATAGAATAAACGGTATTGTAATAAAATGTCGTGCTTAATTATTACCTAGAAATCTAATTTGTAAAAAACTTAAATGGATAATCATTACAAATTCTCTTTCTTAGTCTAATTCATAACCTAACAATTGTTTTTAATGAAATGTAGGTGTAGCGCCTAGCCATATTCAGAATGAAGATAATATATTTCTTAAAAATAGTTATATCTAATTTTAAAGTTCACAAATTTTAAACCTAAAAGCTGCCATTAACTGACCACTGATATTTCTGTCAAATTACAGACAACCTGATGACCCTTAATTAACATAGGATGAAAGGTTCGTTAGTACTGAAAGTAGCAGATATAATGAAATTAACATATTGCAGTATAAGCTGTTTTTCTTTTCTTTCACTATTGGATTTATAGCATATGTATGTATTATTAAAATACTTTCAGAGTAATAATTGGCCCAGCATGGCCAGGTGGTTAAGGCACTTGACTCGTAATCCGAGGGTCACGGATTCGAATTCCCGTCACACCAAACATGTTCGCCCTTTCAGCTCTGATGGTGTTATAATCTACGGTCAATTCCACTATTCGTTGGCAAAAGAGTAGCCCAAGAGTTGGCGGTGGGTGATGATGACTAGTTGCCTTCCCGCTAGTCTAACACTGCTAGCTTAGTGCAAATAGTCCTCTTGTAGCTTTGCGCGAAATTTAAAAAAACAGAGTAATAAATCTGCAAGGATCAAATAACTCATTTCAAAATAATATACAACATTTCGAATTTGAAACATTCCTACAGACAATACAAGAAGACCATTTAAAAAAGAAATATTTCATGACTTATGTGCGAGAATTTAGTGAGCTCACAATAACTGAATATTAAAAACGATCCTTGCTTGTTCCATAACCAAGAAATTTCGCATGCGTCATAAATGTTGTTACCTAAAAATTAAAACGAGTTTCAGAATCAAATAACTTGCCTTTTCGTCAGCACAATTATTAAACATTTTATTAGTGGCTTTATCCGTTGTCGATTGTGCAGACAAGATTTGCAAGACTTTCGAACGAAAATTGTGGATGAACAATGCAGAGTTAGCGAATAATTAAACTCAATGAGTAAAATCTGCTTTAAAATTGTATAAAACACTGTTAGTTTCCTAGATGGATTAAAATCAAAACATATGTATATTTAGTTCTCCGACGACTCAACGTTAAACCTGAAAAGGCTTAAAATATTAGAACTGAGAGGTTTATTCTCGTAACGGACACAGCGCTGATAGTTCACTACGGCTCTGCGCTTAAAAACTGTACACATAGCTTAAAGAAACAAGTTTTAAAACAAAATCTTAACTTATGTATAAAGAAATGCAAAATAAATTATTATTAACATTAACACAATAAAAACTACTTTGTGAGAGGCATGAGGGCTTAACGTGCAGTGATACTCTTAAAAAAAAACACAAACGACGCGTTATTTTCACTTAAGAGCTAAATAAAATAATCATACAAACAGAACAAGTATTCTGTCTGATCTACAGTGTAATGATTGGTACAGTTATGTGACTTCAAGGTTTTTTTTTTATTCCTATAAAATTATGAAAAATTAATTGAATAGTACAAAAGAAGTTTATTGTATTCTTCGGGGCTACATAATGATTATATACATTTATTATTTTATTTATAATCGCAATTTGGTTTGAAAAGTGCTTCCATTAATATCTGTTATGCAAGAACATAACAGGGTTTGCGTGTTGCTTCTGTAGAAAATATGTGCAAATCGAAGAAGGGTTCGAATCCTTACTATACCACAAAATATTTCTTGCATTTTTAAGCTGTGGGCGTTATGTAAACAGTGAATTTCTAATCATTGGACTAACAGGCTTCTTTTTGGTCAGTAGTTTTATATTAGGGACTAAAACACATACAAAATGCAACTCCATAAAAGCAGTATATTAGGCTAGCTGTATTCGTTATTATACCTATTTTTATTTCTGGTCTATGTAAGTAATTAGCTTTGAGCAGAAGTGAAACGAAAACAAGTTTTATGATTTATAGCTACAAACCTCTATGTTTGACTTTACAAATAACGTTATTTTGTCCTCTTTACCCAACCGCGCCTGACGTAGTCGATTAAATTTAGTAATGCTTTCGCTTAATCAACATTTTTCCTTTTAATGTTCATTAGAAAAAACGATATTCATTAACCCATCTATATGTTTAATTCATACTGTTGCTTCATGTTGGCAATTTACTGTGGGCCATATACAAATATAAGCGTGTTTACACAGAAGTCTATTCCCTGATGCAGAGAAAAATACGGTTTTCCAATTCATCAACTGAGGGCGGGGTTAATTAATCCGTGAACATTTGTCTGTAACAGGCTATCAGGAGTGAACCCATGGTGACACTCGCATCTGGCCTCACCTCGTTACAACAGGGCGGTTGCTCTTTAGTCATTGGTTATAGATGGTTTAGATATGAAGACATATATATGATGCACTTTCCACGTCAGCCATCTGTTTATAGGTTAAACACCCCACCATGAAAAGACAGTGCACGTAGAACTACAAAACCACGTGAATCACCTTCCTAGTCTGACACTCGTGTTCTACTGCTGGGCTTGATTTCTCAGACAATTGTTTCAGCGATAACGTAACGCGAGTGAAGACGATGTTTTTCTCGAAAAAGATAAACAGAAAGGAAACTATGATAAAAGCACAACCTACAGTCACAAAACAAGTCTGCAACAGACTGTAAAAGCTTCTATTGTTCTACTGGTTTACAATAAAATAGGATTTGAAAAACAAACATTGCTAAAACGCTGTGAAGAGGCTAAACCCACAAATTTTTTGACGATTAGGAATAATAATTACTTTTGGCCACCAGCTGTATCCGATAAGCAAAAACTCCTGTAATTTTTGCTTACATTTTCATTATTTACCCATCTACAGTTTAGAAGTTACCTTGATATGACCATATTTTGTAATCCGTTAGTAATTTGGCACGTTGGTTTGGCATTTTGTAGCGCAAAGCAACCAGACTATCGGCGCTGGTGATAAACGCATAAAAAAAACTTGCACTATTACTTTGGATACACGCTTAAGAAACGGATAGCAACAGATGAATGTGATAAGCAAGTTTATCATTTCTCTTCCTAAACTATAAATTTGCGCGAGAACACCAAAAGATAAAACCAAACCTTTACTCACGCTATTGTCAACATTTATAAAGCCGTAAATATGCAAATTTAAATCACGCCGTTTGTTAATTTTAAAATTAACAATTTAATAAATCATATTTTGAAAGAATGTACAAGAACAAGACGTAGTTTTGTAATTAGAATGTCAGGCTGCAAATTCAGTGGTTCAGGGTTCGAGACATGATACCGATAAACATGCACTGAACTTCCAAATATGAGCACAGTACTAAAGTGAAAGTCAATCTTATATTCTCAAGACGGCTGGTATAGGTGTTAAAACTTTAATATAAAGTACAAAATCTGAATATAACCTAAGAATGCCGAAACGTTGTTGTGTAGTTTATTTAAAGTTTTAATACCCATACGAGTCGTGATGAAAATAATTTTTTTACAACAAGGGGTTTATCGTCATCACGAATATCAACCTTGTTATTCAGTTATAGCAGTTCAAAATTAGGGCATACTATACCTGAATTATACAAGTTTATGACCCGGCGGTTTACCCCATGCGCGTATAAGATGCTGTTCAGGTCAAAATGTCAGATTCCAAACTGCTCCACAATTTATGTTCAAACGTCGTATTTGAAGCTAAGCCTACCAGTAAACGTAGCCTGTAGTAGCTGCCACGAACGTTATTGAAGAAATAAATTAATTCATTATTCTAATGTGGGCGAGGATTCGAACTATTTTTCACCCAATAATTCAAAGAAACCGGCCAAAGACAGAAATGTAACGACAATGATGTCAGTTTTGTGAACATAAAATACAATTAATATTAAACTTGAAGATGACAACGCCAACACGAAGCAAGATTAAAAATTCGCAGATGAAACAGTGAAAAGAAGAATAAGCACACAGACATAGAACATTAAAACAGAATTAAAAGTAAAAGATAGAAAAATAATAGAAATACAAAAAACGACCCAAAACAAGTTTATAAAAAGTTTTAAAAAATCAAGAGGTAAGTCACATGAATTTAAAAGGAGGCTAAAAGAGACATGTAATATTTAAAAGAATGAAGAGCAAAATCTGACTGCAAACGAGATCCATAGAACTAATGAAAATGCATAGAATGATTACAATAAACAAAGTAATACGGAGGTACAAAAGGGCTTTTATGACATAACTGACAAAGCATAAGGAAATAAGAAAAAATATAGAAAGACTGCAATAACAAACTCAAAGATACACAGAGAGACAATGAGGTCAAAGTTAACACCATTTGTAAGAGCAAAGATCAAATTGGCCACAACTTGTCTTATCCTCCAAGAACCGTAAACTAAAAGAGAAAATTATAAAATTTTGAATATGAGAAACTATTTGATCTACATCCGTTATCGCTACTACTTTGCCATCTGTGACTACGCGACTTACCCAGCCTTTTCCAGCTGTCACTCCTAAATCCTGTTCCAGGATTTTGGTTTTGTTTTGAAATTTTCCACAAAGTTACGCGAGGTCTATCTGCGCTACCCGTCCCTAATTTAGTTGTGTAAGACTAGAGGGAAGACAACTAGTCATCACCGCCCACCGCCAACTGTTGGGCTACTCTTTTAACAACGAATAGTGGGATTGGCCGTCACATTATAACGCTATTTCAGCCAGGATTTTGGTAATTAGTTCAACAGCATTTCCCACCCAAAAAGCACCAAGGGACTATAATAGAAAGGCATCATGGAAGGCACACATGAAGTTCCGTTTAAAATAAATTCCATAGTCGTACGGTAGAACCGTGAACAAACTCATCATACTGCCCACTTAAAATTATAGATATTTTACAACGCTAATCAATCTATCAGCTGAGAGATGTAACAGTTAAGAGATACTGGAAGCAGGCTTGGAAGACAAGCCAGAAGAAAGTATCCAAGGCAAACTTTAAGTTCAGAAAATGGAAAAGATCTTAGCCAAACGTTTGGAAGATTTGGAAATGCTTGCCCAATAAATTTACCCAGATTCTTCATGTGAAATGACGGATTCATTAGCAAGTAAGCAGTTTATAGATGCCATAAAAAATGAGAAGGTGCTAATTAAGCTGGAGCAAAGTAGATATACATATGTAAAAAAAAACTCTCCAGTTCGTGATATGAAGAACAAAAGTGTCAAGATTAAAGTCATGAACAATAAACCATAAAATTCTAGTCAATTATGTATAGGGCATTGTAAGATGTAAAGCTCTACAGGCAGTAATTCCATACTACAAAACATCAGAAAGTGTCACTTTAAGAAATGCTGATATATAATCCTGAAGATTATCTACTAATGAAGAATACAAACACTGAAAAAAAGTAAAGCATGATATGGTAGATAAACAACCTAAAGTATTACAGGTTATAATCTATCAGCAATTGATGATGATGATGAGCATCTATAGACTAACACTCCATTGAAATATGTTCAGGCAAAATATAAGCTTGTAATTAATTGTTCATTAGATGAATTGTAGTGCAGAAAACCCTTGTGGCAAACATATTCCATTCATGCCAAAGGCAAAGATATAGTGGTCACAATAGGCCACGTCTCGTCCACAAGAAGGGTTGTTATTTTAGAAATCGAAATATACCAGTGGACAGAAACAATTACCGTAGTTTGTACGTCTACAGTACCTAAATTCAGAAACATTTCATCCCCTCCACAACTTTCCAGCAGTTGGACATTCAAGCATTAAGAGACTGGAGAAAGTATAATAATACTTCTATTCAGTTATGTACCAGAGATTCCTAGAGAATAGATCCATTAGAAAAAAAGAGCATGGGCAGCTACAGCAGTACAATGTTGAACTACGATTTACGAGCTTGATTGTCTGCAGCAGACTAACAATGGGAACGAACAGATCATTGATTCACTATTTCACCAAATGACAAGAAAATGTAAGCTGTTTATGAATAAAAAACAAACTCTTATAAAAACTTTCCAATGAATTTGTTTGAAGATTAGGGTGTAGATTAGATCTTTTATATCAAGAGCAGAACCCTGAATCAGCCTTGTTGGTAGAAAAAAAAAGAGGCAAACCCTAGGAATGAGTCAGATCCTTGGAACTAAAAACAGGAACTTTTAGTCATCTTTAAACAAGTTAGTAAATTATGATTGATTGTCAAATAGTGTGGGTAAAATATCTCCCACTACTGCTTGAGCTTTGTCATAGCATCACATAAAGTTCTATGCAACATATCATTACTGATCTTTGGGAAAGAGTGTAAAGTACCATTGAACCTTTTACACACACACATTCGTATGGCAGTCTGTCAGCAGAGTATTACACAGGATATCCAGACAAATTGAGGAATATTATTAATGTGATGTATGATTTTAGCAAAGTAAGACTTAAATCAGCTAGTGATAAAATGACAAATACTATATTGTTAATAATAAGACAGGATTTCATTGAAGTACCATAGTATGACTGTACAATTCTAACTGCAAGATAGGATAAACTCCAACATTATGCAAATGTTTGGAAGGCCATATAGAAAAGAATGAGTTACGACCAAGCAGTCCAGGCAAAAGATATTCTACAATGATAGTCTGTCTTTGGAGGTATATTCAAGAGAAAATGGCAAGACATATAAAGTCAGTGAAATATTTGCCAACAGAAATTGAACCTGTTCAAAATACCAAAGATCCCCGTCGAAATCACTTTAAAGGATCATTGAAGACAAAGCCACAGATGGATTCACTCAGCCATCTACCTAAGTAATTCCCCAATTAATGGAAAGCGACTGACGATAAGAGACGATTTTCACTACAAATCCTCGTAAAAGGAAACCATTAACATACTTTAAGGATGAACAGTTTAGTGTACGGTTTTGGATGTATATTGGGATTATTCAAAGGAATTTACAATCCAGGAAAAAGTAGTGTTGTAAGCCGTATTTTCAGTATTTTAATTTAGATTATTATTTGCTAAAATGAATTTGAAATTATGTAATGATGTAATATGTAAAAAAAATTCTTAATTCTTAAATTACGTAAAAATAAGAGCATACAAAATACCAGACTGAATGTATTATTCAGCTTAAGAGTTATTAATAAGTTCAGTGTCAACTGGAAGTTGGACAACGAGAGTGAATAGGTCTGCGATATAATTAGTAATTAGTCAGCGAGTTAACATTTGTTATCGATTGATTAGCTAGGAAGTTCTGCAAGCAAGTTTATGTGTAAGTGAGGCGTAAGCATCATTGGTCTCGGCATTTCTGTTCAAATATTATTTGCGAAGTTAGGCTTACCAGTATAAGTAGCCTGTAGCAAGTGCTAAAGGAGAAATCAGATGATTCGTTAAT
The DNA here is from genome assembly GCA_011833715.1 of Carcinoscorpius rotundicauda. NCBI lineage: Eukaryota > Metazoa > Arthropoda > Merostomata > Xiphosura > Limulidae > Carcinoscorpius > Carcinoscorpius rotundicauda. The sequence goes on from CM022393.1 coordinate 111,595,435, forward strand.
GTTACGTGGACAGTAATTAACATTTTTACCATATAATTAAAAAAGATCCACCTAAAGATAAAACACGTTACATTGCTATATCGCAAAACTATTTTCCAACTGTCTCTCTCTCTCTCTCTCTCTCTCTCTCTCACACACACACACACACACACACACACACACACACACACACACACACAGTTTCTCTGAAATATACCCAATAAAAAACAGATATGTTCGGTATTGGAATTTAGTGTACTGTATGTGTGTGTCAAACCTATAAACAAAAATGGAGTGGTACGCGCCGTGTACTTGATAACCTAATAAATATTAATATATTTTAAGCAATTTGTATTGTACTAAGTAAACAGTTACATAAATTTAAAACCACTATAAATAAAAATAAATTTTCATCACACACCATTTAATAATTAACTTGTAATTCACAGGTGAAACAACAGGGTATGAGCTTTATCTTTATCCAAGAAATAAGAGTACAAGACAAATACCAAAAGGTAGCGAAACGTTATAAACGGATAAGATCTAAAGATTTCTACGAAAAATCATGTGAAATGCTTGTTTTCCTTCCACACTTCTCTGAATGTCTATTTCGGTTTGATCGATTCAGTTCAAGAATCCAAAAATATTGTCCCCACCCAGTTAGTACAGCAATATGTATACGGATTTACAACGCTAAAATCAGGGGTTCGATTCCCTCGGTGGGCTCAGGAAATTGCCAGATGTGGTTTTCCAATAATACACACACAAATAGCTTCAAAAGATATATATATGAAATACATTAACTGTTGCATGAGTTACAACAAAAATCTGTACCCATCCTTCCGAATTATTTTAATGACGATTTACTGCGCAAAAACGCGTTTTTTTAGCTGTGTGACATCACATCAAATACAAACCAGTTCAACGTTGGTATACTTGTATGATGAGAGAACTCTGAGTCGTATGCAACTGAAGATAAATTGAACACTCTCCTCCTGAAGGAGTTATGAATCAATGATTCACTGAGCTACTTGTGTAGTCCTGAGAATTAAAATTTAAATTACTGTCAATGCCCTGTCTAGAAAAAAATAAAAAAGTCAAAAAGTTAACGTGACAGGAAGCATTATCTGCAGATTAGGAGTAGTGGAGTATCTATGATAAACCTTTTTCCCTCCCCCTCGATATATCAAAAGTGAAGAAAAAGCCTTCATGTTTTTTTCTAATACAAGGGAAGCAAAGTTTTATAACAAATAAATAAAAATGCATTTTTCTGTACAATATATACCCTAAAAATAGCTACAAGAAGAATGCATCCCCAATTAAGCGTAATTTCGCATAATTTAGAACTCTTTAATGAACAATTTATGAAATACTAATCACCTTCAGTGCAATGACGTTTGAGCCCCCGCATGACTTTTGACTACCTTCCTTTAATAGAGGTAAAGCTATAGCGTCACAACTCAGAACTTGACAGACACGTTATGCCATATGCATAGTATCAAAGGTGACCATAACCTCTCGATTATGAGCTTTAACTGCCACGTAAGTAGGTCACCAGTTCTTCTGTAATAAGAGCAAAACATTAACGTTTGTTCTCCGATACTCACTTGGTTCAGGGTTATGAGACAAAGATAATCTTCGCGACAATCTAAAATCAGCATTACAAACTTCTATCATGGCCTGAAAACTGACTAAAGGTTAATAATTTAGCCCTAGGATCTTGAGGTACTACAGGTTTCAACGTTCTATTTTGCACTACTTGAGAAAGTCCTGATAACCATCAGTTACAAGTGACCTAGATGACCGGTGAGACCAGGAGACTGAAGACATTGTTTTGAGGTACAGATCAACCCACTAAACTGTATTCTAGTCCACTACTACTTCCTTGTCACGTTAACGCTTTATATTCTTATATCAAATTGTAATAATGTCTTATCCGATACTCAAGAAAATTACCCCTCTTATTTATAGTTCTGGTTATGTAAACTAACAGTTTTGGAGAGTTTTGCTATGATAAAATATTTTGCGTGTGTATGTTTATAAAAAATATTATGCATCTGTAATAATCGATCAGCCAATTTACAATTTGTGCATTACACAAAAACTCGAGTCAACTTCAAAATTTTAGCCTTGAAAAACTATATATTACATACGTAACAGTTTAACTGATACAGTTGGACAAGTTATTGTAAATATTCGCACGTTAAGAATAGTTTTAGTATAATTTCGCTAATTCATTAAAAATTTGTTCTGTTATCTTAGCGAATGGCTGAAAATACTTTCAAATGTCATGTGGCTTTAAACCCCTTCAAACAAATACAGTACTGCCTGGAATTACCTACAGATATGCAAATAAATAATTACCAGTTGTACCAGTAGAAGTAAACCGACGAACTGGTGAGTTTTAACCTTCAAATTTCTCACTGCTTCAGAAATCAGCTAGCAAAATTACAACACTTTTAAATCAACAATCTGTCAAAGTTATAGGTTGAAAATAAATAAATAACAAGTATTGTTTAAATTTAATAGTCTCCAGACAAAAACAAATTTTTGAACATGTTATTTCTTTCACAAGAAACAACTACAATCTAGAATACAAATGAAAATACATTTCGTAAAAGTTCCGTAAATTTAAAGCTGTTCAATGAACTGACGAAATTGGAGCCTAGCGTGGAAAATGGAAGTGAAAATCTCCCGGTAATGAAAACCAAAAATCCATTTCGCTTATTCACTCGCACAATAATTTAAATTGTTATTTCTATAGGCTTTACATTGTTGCAAAAACAAGGAGTTAACAAGTAATTGATTACCTTCATCATAATAGGCATAGTCGTATTTCGCAGTATTAAATTCAGGAATGTACAATGGAGGATTCCTCCTGTGCAAAACATTCCCCCTGAAGTACATTATTTCCAATTTTACTAAATTTGAATTTATTTCCCAAACTTTACGGTCTTGATCCACCAGAGGTATTTGTCATACTCCATTCTTATTTTCCTTAGTGTACGTAATATACATTTTCACAGAAGAGTATTTATACCATTATTTAGCATGCCAAAGTAGCATTGAAGCAAAATATTCCACAATTAGTTAAAACAATAACAACTATTGATTTTATTTATCTTTACGGATATTTTCGCAGACATAAATCATTTTCTCGTTCTAGGCCAACCTTTATACCATATTTTCCATCAGCCTTGTGCTTGTACCCTGTAATTTAAAAGCCGTGAAAGCTTTATGGGACAAGATTTTTGGATCTCGAGTGGTCTTTATCATATTTATCGTGGAGTTTTATAAATAAAAGTTCTAAAGGTTTGTTTGCTTCCCAGGTAAGTTAATTAGTACCCTTAACTAGGGGTGGATTTAAAGTCAAAATGTCTGGTCTCTTAAACACACACACACACACACACACACACACAAAAGGGAACAGAAGGCTGTATCCATATCAATATAATCCATCGAACGAAAACAAAAATGGGTCCAGTCAGTAAAAGCTGAATTAAATCGAATCCCGCTCTCAACTCAAACGTATAGACGGTTCGAGAAAAGGAACAAATAATATGCTGGAGTAACCCAAACATTGCAACTTTTAACATGACATCAATTTCTGCGGGTTTGTCTAGTTCTAAGTTCATAAATCAAAACTTGTTGATGATCATGTTATACATGTCAAAAAGTAAAGTGATTATTCGAAGATGATGAACTGAAATCTTCCATTTTTCGACTAAACGCTAGGTACAAACAAACAAATTGAAACTGTCCACGTGTGTATTCAAAATACTTTGAGTTAAACACTAAAGGCTATTTCATAATTTCAAACTAGAAGATGGAAATCATGTACACAGTGAACAATTTATCAGCCAAATCACAATGATACATTTTGTTGAATGCATTTATGGGAAAGTTTAACAGGTGAATGCATTGCTCAGAGAATATTTCAGCATGTACTCGAACACATGATAAACTGCGTAAGCAAAACTTAATTATTTCCACAAAGTAACAACAACAAATAAGGTCTTTGTGAAATAATAAACTTCCAAAAGACAGAATAAAAGAGTTTCTAAAACTTTACTGGCAAATGTTAAATATTTAGAGGCTAAAAATAATATAAAAAATCCAACCATGTAGTTAGCAATTTTATCTACCAAGAACAAGACAAAAGAAAAGTCCTCCAACAACGTTTGTGACGTCATACAAGTTGCCTCTGAAAGGCCAACGTTCTTATTACAATACAAAAGTCTAAAAGTATGCAAGAAAATGCGTAAAAATGTAAAAAAAGCTCTTATTACTTTAACAAGGTTTGCGTTTGTAGAGGGGGTGTGTATGAGTAATCCACTTACCTGAGCGCAACATGTTTCATAGAAAAGATAAGTGTGTTAGTTCTCTTTTATTTCAAGCCTATCATGAAGTTTATCAAATTTACGGGTAATTCTATGCTGAATTTGTCAGAATGTTATACTGGAATTTCTATTTATTTAAAAGTATTTTTCTCAAAGTAATAGATTAATTCGTTAAAATCTTAGTCACCACCAGTAAAATTGTCACTCCTATTGTATTTAGCTTATTGAAGTATGACCGAAATCACCATATATAGTTTTCTGCGCGTAATACTAATATTATACAGATAGGTTCTATATCTTAACAAACAACCTAAACATTTTGACACAACTTCTACAACACTAATATTTATGCTTATCTTGTGCATTTATTATAACTTGTATTGCATGTTGTACGAGTAAATCCGAATAAACTTCAGCGTTATAACATGTAAATATTCAAACATCGTGTAAAGTGATCTAAAATAAAAGCTTAAATTTACAATCAGAGAACAATACAAACTTTATATGGATATTAGTTTCGACACTTCCACGTGGTCTGTTTAGTCCAACACTGGATGAAATTTGTATCCAGATAAATATCATATCACGGTTTTAAACTTTATTGTTATTACATTTTATACTCCATCAATTTGGTCTACGTGAATATTTTTAGGTTTATCATAACTTTTAAGAGAAATAAATTCTGATACAGTTATTGATCACACAACCTTCTTTTAACTTAATATGTCACTTGAACTTTTAAGCGTGACTGATCACATGAAACGCACTATTTTAAATAATGTACAAAGTTGTTAGAATACTTGAGCAAGACTCGCATGAACAAATTTACTCCTTTCTTTGATACTAAATATCCATAAATTTATATTAATTTTACCTGAATAGCACCTAGGAGAGACCTTTAGGTTAAAAAATGGTACAGATAAGACTTCGTCGATGAATAAGTTTCCAGGGTTTATACTGAAAGGGTTACAGTTGTACTTCAAACATTCACTCCACAGAAACTTCAGCACGACGTCCAACAACCGCCTCTCGACATCGATAACTCAAACGTGTAAGACCACGTCACAGAATACAGAAGCTCGAGTGGCTGGTCTACAAATTCTCGTCTAACAGAGCCGATTGTTGCAGGTCCACTTTACCGACCCTAGACCACTTCACAAGAGAAACGGGATTAGACAAGGCAAAAACCGTGTTCGACACAGTCTGCGCATGTCCTGTAGTAACTCACCTCACGTTTGTGTATAATACAGACAACAAAAATTGACAAGCAATGTAGTTCTTTGAAGTTTACACACAACAGTTCCTTTACCATATTTCTGTTCAATTTATATGCAAATAGTTGAAAAATACAAAGATAAAAGAAGTTTTGATAGTTGTGAAGCGCAAAGCTACACAATGGATGTTTTTTTTTTCTCCGTCAACCATAAAAATAGAAACCAGAATTTTAGAGGCAGAAGCCTGCAAACGTACCGCTTAACCATTGGTGAGCTGAAAAATATATATTTTTTCTAAACCAAGGCCTGAATTGAAATATTAAATTAGAAATATTTTTTCTCTCTATGATAATATGTTTATTACAACCGCTGTACGAGTCATCTTAACAAGACATGTTTGATTATTATTCGTCATTTACAGATTCTAATTAAAGGTAAATCTGGATGTTATTGAATTTAGTAACCAGTATAACATATTCAACTAGGGGTAGCATTTTTGATGAAACAAACATATAGCCATTCAAATACGTAAATTATGTAATTACAAAATATTGAAATATATAAATTATAGGGATATAAAATCACCTAAATATTAAAGAAACTGAAATATACGAGTTTGAAAAAATACGTACATTTAATTTACTAGCTAGATCTATGTTATAATATACAGATGTGTTTTAAACAAAGAAGAAATGAATTACTTATGCTGAAGCCAACGACAAACAAGCCACAACCCACACTTAAAGTAAAACATGGACGCTGGGGTCTATTCGAAACTAGTCTAGCCGCAATGGAAACTGGGACAGCGACTTTTGATTGTATCTTCGGGCAAAAGCAAAAGGAATTTGCACAGTTTCACTTATGAAAAATACCTATGTTCTTGAAAAAAATATTTGCCTATGCATAATCAATTCGACATCTGACCAAACCACCTTCCCGAGTAATATCGTGGAAGAAAGAGGGGTGAAAATGAACAACGGGTGTGTTTCACAGCGCTCCTAATTTATCTTGCCTAAATTACAATCTATGGCAATACAAATATCATACAGTTATTTTGTGTATTAGCTTCTTGGAGGGCGAAGCTCTGAATCCTTGTCTTATCTGGTGGCACCCCTAGTAAGAACAGTATTTTTGCTCATATTAATATCATACTATATAGTGTTAAATTTGATAATTTGTTTCATCCGCACATTCTTCTTATAATTTTCGGGTACTTATCATAAATAGATATAAACTTTTTTATGGTAATTACTTGTAATCACGCTATGACCAACAAAAAAGTATATGTATGCCGAAAGTGTCATAAGATAAAGTCAAGATTTGAGGAAATAAAAAAATCACTAAAAACTTAGGTTGCTCTTAAATACTTGCTCTTAACAATAAATATAGCAGATGATTTGGTCTTGGTTTGTTTTGAACTTCGCGTAAAGCTATAGGAGGGCTATCTGCGCTATCCGTCCTTAATTTTGTAGTGTAAGACTAGAGGGAAGGCAGCTAGTCATCACCACCCACCGCTAACTCTTGGGCTACTCTTTTACCAACGAATAGTGGGATTGACTGTAACTTTATAACGTCCCCACGGCTGAAAGAGAGATTCGAACCCGCGATCCTCAGATTACAAGTCGAGTAGTGGATGGCCCATAAGCTATTTAATATTCACGGATTTTTTATTTGTTGTTAAGTTAAAAGCTACACAATGTGCTGTCTATACATTTCCCACCGTGGGTATCGAAATTAGATTTTTAATGTTATAAACTGTCAAACTTGCCGTCGAGCCACTGGAAGGTATATTGAGGGAAACGATGTACAAGGAAAAGACATTTTGTATAGGCTCGATAGTATTATATGAAGAAAGTCGTTCCACAACTGATAGGCATGGCATGCTTGATCTTAATGGCCGAGTGCAGCTACCACACGGTAGGTTTGCGGGTCCAACGACCGCGTTGCATTACGACAAAAAAAAATAAATAAATAAAAAAAAATCGCGTTCCGTATTTTAAAAAACTAAGTGACCAATCAAATCGTTCTATTCTGTCGGAAACGACTATTCCGTAAGTTGGCGATGGTTGGCTTTGACTGCCTGTCTTTGGAACAAACAAAACAATTTCAGAATTGAAGAAAACAAAGAATTGTGCGTTTTCCCCAAATCTCTATGTCCTTTTTACCAAGAATTGACAATTTCAACATTTACTTAAACACAAAAATTTGTATACAACATCAAAACAACCTAAACTTAAAAGTAACTTTTTTTTCTAAGAATAAAAGAGGCAGTATTGTTTTTAACAGTCAAATATCAACTACAAATATATATTACTCGGTATATCAAGGCTTCAGTATTACATATATATATATAAAATTTTTCCTCGGTTGTTATTTAAAGAACTTGCTAGCGAGTTTGGTAATAAGTTTTTAAATACTCCATACTCGCTGAATTAAATAGGTATAGCATTACACACAAAATTATGAATGAATGCACACTTTCCTAAAACCTAAATGAATAACTGGAAAAGTTGTTAAATTTTAAGAGTTAGAAACACGAATAGATATTTCAGTCTTATTTTCGCATAATTTTGGAATACTAATTTTCCATTGGTCTATCACGATATGCAACAGGACGCTACTCGATGGCTTCAAAGTTTCATCATGGACAATATTTCGATATTCTCCTTACTTAAAGTGAACAAATAATTAACATTTTCCTACTGCTACTACAAAACTTGTATATCGAAATACATTATCAAATATATATTACTTTTTACGATGTCATATTAATGTATTCTATATACTCGTACACAATGGGATGTGTAACGGATCTGTTGTTGTGCATTTATTTTAGAGCCTGCGCTTGTTTTCGTATGGTTTTCTTTTTGCATGTGACATTCATTCTTGACTGTGTATTGCACAAGTCCCGCCTGTTATCGAAATTTGTAGAAGGTTTTTGAGTGTACAAATCAACAATGTACTAAATCTGTACATAATAATAATAACTGTGGCGAATGTTCTAGAGTTTCGCGTGAATGGTATATAAAAATCGACGCGCCGATTATTATCATTGGAAAGTTACAATCAGTGTGCAATTGGCTTCGGAAGCTATAATTGTAATTAACGTCTGATAAACGGAAAACTACAAAATTTGACCAGGCACGCTTATAAATTTCTAACATTACAAACCGTTCAATTTCAATTAATCAATTTTAGACGTTAGAGTTTCTACGAGAACATTAAACATCTCCTTTGGTGAAAGTCAGCTCATAAACGACATTAGTCCAATCAAGCTACTCAGCTTAAGCGAGGTGTAACAACATCAATTCAGAATTAATTTGCTCGTCGTGAACCTTTATCATCGATAAAATATTCAGTTCTAGACGGATAAAAGAGACTCTAAGGTTTTAGAACTGTTGCATACACACAATTTTCATTTTTAGCACAAATATATTTTGATATACAAAAAAATAATACAATTTGTAATAACGGTTATTGATATTAGTTATTACAAATAATGATTTATATATAAGAGTTTTACAAACTCACAGAAAAAACTAGGTCTTATAATCGGTCTAAATATTTTATCGAGGTTTACGGCGAACCAATTAATTCTAAGTTAATACTGTCACACCTCACTTAAGCTAGCTTGCTTGATTGGCCTCACACCACTGACTTTTTTATCCACGGATATATTTAATGTCCTGGTAGAAATTCTAACGTCTGAAGTAATTCACTGAAGTCGAACGGTTAGTAATTTTTGAAATCTGTAAAAGTTCCTGGTGAAATTCTGTAGTTTTCGCTTAATAGGCGTTAATCACAATTAACGCTTCTTAGGCCTGTAACACACTGACTTCAATGTCCAATAATATTCTCTACATCCGTTTTGTCTTTGGTGCGTCTATTTATAAAAGTTTTTAGACGTTCTCGAAGGTTCATTTGGGAACAGTACTGTCCATCATTAGTATTATATATAGACCTAATACATTGTTGATTTTTATGCTCAAGAATCTTCTACAAATTTCGATAACAGGCGGGACTTACGTAATACACTGTCAATAACATACGTCACATGGAAAAAGGAAATTATATAGAAACAAGTGTAGGCACCAAAATAAATGTACAACAATAAACCTCTTTGAGGGAAAAGAAAAGAAAAGAGGCACAAGCGCGATATGTTTTTTTAAAGAGCAAAACCAGATTGTGATATCTGCTGTGCCCACCGCGGGGAATCGAATCCCGAAATTTAGTTGCGAGTTCGATAACATACTGTCGCAAACTCACACTGACCACAACTGAAGTAATGATAATGAGAATAGTCAAGGAAGGAGCAAAATGATACGGATGATAAGTCAAGAAGAATTGGATGATTTGTTTGTTTGTTTTGAATTTCACACAAAGCTGTACGAGGGCTATTTGCGCTAACCGTCCCTAATTTAGCAACGTAAGATTAGAGAGAAGGCAGCTTGTCATCACCACCCACCACCATCTCTTGGCCTACTCTTTTACCAACGAATAATGGGATTGACGGTTGACTTATAACGCCCCAGATTACGAGTCAAGCGCCTTAACCACCTGGTTTTAGCGGGCTCAGTTAGGACAGGGATAGTCAAACTTGCTTAACGTAAGATCTACATACAATAAACTTCAGATGTTTGAGAGCCGCAAGACATGAACAAATATTACACACGTTTTTTTATCGTTACATGTACATTTTGTTACATAAATGTTATATAAATATTAATAAATACATGTACGTAATAATATTTATTCGTGTATGTAGTTTTTAAACTGTTAATTTGTATTAGTTTCAATAATCACAAGGTAAACACATATATATACCAAATGTTTTCAAAATCCTGGCTAATATTGTTTTAACTATATTGAGCCTATTTAATACAGTCATAAACTACGAAAACATCTTAAGAAAATATATACATTTGTATTTTATTAATATTAAATGAGACTGCCAAAAATAAAAGGAGTAAAAACAGATATTTTTAATGATATTTTTTTGTATTAGTAAATATGGAGGAAAATATGTAAAATAATAAAATTAAAGATATTTTAATCAGATACCACCTTACAAAATTTTGTTCTTATCATAATATTTTTCAGACACAAACCGACATTGATACAATTATCAGGCTATTTACTGCTAGTAGAGGTCTTGTGAATTTCCATGTTGGTTGTGAATCGTTGAAATTCCGGCTGATATGTTGTCAAGGCTGTACGAATTAGCTCCGTCAGATGTTGATTTGTAATGATGCTTCGACTTCACAAACTTCATTACAGAGTACAGTGATTCACAGCAGTATGTTGTGCTAAAAATTGAGATGAGTCGCACACTGTTTTTCTTCAGTTCAGGATATTTTATTTCTGAAACTTCCTTCCAGAACTCAATTATGGAATGGAATTTATGGATCATCTTTAGAAATAGGTTCTCCTGTAGTTCTGTTAGTTCCATTTCCATAACTATTGTTGATCACATCAATCATGAATAGAATTACATGAAAGAAGAAGCAGGGCTTCAGCTTCTGCAAGTCATCAAATCTGTCTAGGAAATTATCAAGCAGTCCTTGCAACTCATCTTTGTATTCTTCCAGTTTGTTGTATATTTCAATATCAGGGAATGTATTTACTCTCCTTTTGAAACTGGAAAAGTAACTGAAGTTTCTTGACAATATGTCTTTTTGAAAAATCTCTTATTTTATTTTGAAAGATAAAAATTGTCTGAGTAAGATCAGAAACAATCTTATCCTTCCCCTGAATACCAAGTTGAGAGTTTGTAGAAGATTTATTATATCAATAAGGAACATTAGATCTTGCACATATCCATCATTTCCCAGTTGAAGATAGAATATTTTCTTTTTTCAAGAAAAGTAATAACAGGCTCCAACAGATCCACAAACCTATTAAGGACGTTGCTGACTGACAGCCACCTCACAATGCAATAGAAAGTGACATCACTAGGTTTATCTCCAAGCTCCAGTTCTTCAATAAAATTTTTGAACTTTCGGTGGGTTTTCCCATTTAAGCTTATGAAATTGACAATTTCAAGAACAAATTTCATAACGTCTTCATATTTGAAGTATCTGGCCGCCAGTGAAGATGAATAATGCAAAGAACAGAAAGAAACTCTGGAAAGCTGGGATCACTTTTTATAAGTGGAATAATCCTGCATTTTCCTCACCATTGCAGGTGGTTCATCTGTTGTAACACTGACGAGTTTATTCAGTGGAATATTAGCATTTGTTTAGGCCCTGTCAAGCGCAATTTTAATGTCAACGCCACGAGTTGTTTCTTTTAGTGCCATTTAGTCCAACATCTCTTTTTTCACAGTTACATCAGAGGAAACATAATGAACAAACACCGCCATTTGTGGGTTGTCTTGTATGTCTACAGATTCGTCAAGGGCTAAGCTGATTGCAAAGGAATTCTTTAAATCTTTTTTGCATTTTTTACTTCTCTCTGTAGTGTGACGTGAAGCTGGTGTTTGTGCTATTAGTCACTGTTGTTTTGTGTTATTTGGATTTAACACTGCAACAACTTCAGCTATACTCTTCTTTATAACTTCACCATCAGAATATGGGCGTTTAGTACGAGCAGTATTCCATGATATAACAAAACTAACTTCAGTCATTGTATCAACTTCCTTATTGAACGTTGTCAACAGTGTCTGCTGGATATTTCGTGATGATTTTAACACAGTTAACTTGTTTTTCATAATTCTGTTTTAGGTGGATAATCATATGAAAAGTTTTTGTGATTTGTTTTATAGCGGCGTTTCAAGTTACTGGCTTTATAATGACTGAGTAACACATTGCAGATATGACACAAAGGTTTACCTCCTTTAACAGTGAATGCAAAATCTTCCTCCAACTCTGGCTTAGAATTTCTGTTTTCATCTTCACACTTTCGCTTCTTACAATTTGACGATGTCATCTTCCTTCAAAAAATTTTCACAGGCACTTCTAAAAATTTGAAGTGAAAAGAAACAATAAGCTTCAACACGCGCAATGCAACCAAACTCTACAGTGCTAGGCATCACACTAACACTCCTCTAAGTTCACTGTTCGCAACACAGCCACACACGCCACAATTACGCGGTCGCAAGCTACGTCCACTGAAACTAACGTTGTCGGCATCGGCTTGTCGATTACTGATTCTACATAATTCCTCTTTTATCCTTGCTGATCCGAAATTACTTTACTCCATGACTCAAATCTGGCATTAAAATTAGGATTTAAATTCTTAAATATATTTACTCACCATGAATATTAAACTTATGTTTTAATCCAGTGGACTCTCAGTTTATATTCAGTAAATAATTATGAGGCTTGAAAACATTTTATTTAACTTTTATACGAATTGTGATGCAAAAAAAAGAGCTCAGACAACATATTTCCGCGAGCCGCGGTTTAGCCACCCCTGGTATAGGATTGAGAATTCACGTTCTATTACAACGGCGATATAAATCCATTAATAAATAAACAGTCATCTATTAACATGTTTAAACTTTGCAGAAATTATAAATCTCTAATGGTGTTTCTCTTCAACTAAACATTCTGAGCATACTTTTTGAAATAAAAATGATACGAATTTTATTTAGATCAAAAGATGTCTTATTTGCAATAGAATATTATGTAGCATCATATTTATAAAAGTGTCAAGAATTTGATAATGAATTTTTCTTTAGTTAAAATAAAATATATACATATTTATCAAACTGTATTTGGACTGTCAATTACAATTCCTGCTTCGCACAAGTAGGTTAAAACTTCGTACAAACACGTTTTATCACGACGTCGTGAAGGGTTTGTATGTTGAGCTTATAAATGAACCAAATACCTCTTCTAATTTGTTAGTATTTCAACTTATAATGGACAAGGCGTGATACTATCACCAACATGACGTCACGCCGCGATGAATTAAGTTTAAGTTTGGTATAACAACATAAGGCATGTAGGTGGCCGACCTTTCATCTACTGGAACAGCCCCCCCTTCTCATGTGAAAAAGATTAAACCTAAGTAGGCCAGGACACGTAAATACGTTTAACAAAACCCCAGGAAGTTTGTTTATGTTACTGATTGGAGTTTTCTGTGTTTGCACTGTTAATGTTCTCATTTTTTAGGTCACAGTTGATAGTGAATACACAGGGATTGTTTTTACGTAGCAATCACCTCAGGTGTTGAGCGTGAAAAAGATGCTGGATGATTTTGTTACTGCTTCTTGATTTCGGCGGAAGTGAGGTATAAGTTTATTTTTCTTAGCTTGGATTAATATGAATGTTTTATAGTGAAATGCTTCATAAAATTACTAATTCCTATACTGAAAAGTGACAACTCGTCCTTTTGGCGTACTGACACCTCCTAAAAATCAAGCTTATTTTGCATATCTTTATACATTCTGACAATTACACTTTACTGATATCTAAAACGATAAATTGCTTTTGTAATACATTGTTATTCTGCAAATAATGATATAAAATAACGTTCGCTTTATATTGGAAAAGCTGATTTCTTCGACAGTTTTTATGAAGACATCACGTTTCCTTAAAACAAGTTTTTATTGTTGTTAGATTAGGTGCAAAGATACCCAATGGATAATCTGTGCTCACCACGGGTATCGAAACCAGGCTTTTAGCATTGTAAACCTTCAAATCTATCGCTGATCTATTGAGGGCTCTTTTTTTAATGACTGTTTGTTTGTAGTCAAACACAAAAGTACAAAATGGACTATCTCTGATACCACAGGTATCGATACGCGATTTTCTGTATACGAAGTCCGCACACAAACTATTGAGCCAATGGAGGCTTTTTTTCAAAGGACTTTCGAAAGAAATAGAAAATAAGTATATTATTAACAGGTATGTCAGTTTTGTTTCCGTAACATCACACTTAATGATCTAAATGCACACATTTATCACAAATATTTGTAACTTCACATGTACAGGCTAATTTGACACGCAGTAACAGAATACGTTGACAAAGTCGTTTCTTTTCGGTCAAAGTACTCAAGATTGTTAGTTTGAGACGTAAAATTTATGTGATTTAGAATTTTGCTTTGTCCGCTTTTCTATCTCCACAGTACCATAAATTTTTGTTTTTGGTCAAAGTGCAAAATCAGGTTTGTTGTTTTTTTTTCACTATTTCAATATTAATTATTAGACACATTTAACAGATGAACTCAAATAATTATTCTGTATTATTATTTATTTAGATAAAAAATGTCAATTTATTTACCTGCTCGTTATTTTCTCGAACCTATAATTCGAACTTCTAGTCTTGTAATTTTCAAATCTAGACTTATTAACTCTAGCTTTACAAGATGAGTAAACCAACAAAATATACGGTTAAAATTGCAGTTAAATGTCGCCTTGAAAAAACGAGCTATATAATACACAAAAATATATTAAAATACTATGCGTTGTAGTAATTACCTGTTATTTTCATTAATACAAATATATTAGTTTAATTTTGTATTATTGACTTTACCCTAATTGCGCCCCCAAGAGATCATTTGCCCTCCCACGTATCCCTGGAGGGGCTCCTAACACGGGAAGACGCTGAAATAAGTAATGATACACCATAACTCGGATAAGACGTGAATATCATTCAGGTCTTACTTCTACCCACCATCCTGTTATCATAGTTTCACTTTAAACATATCCAAAATTAACACATTGCACCTACTATCTCGTATATATTTTAACAATTAACTAAATTACAAATTTTTCAACTTGATAATTTTCAAGTCGGCACAACCTGTCAGCCCTGGAACGATTCTTTGGAAAATGCATTCACTGGTCTTCGTTATCCTGCTAATTTGAAGAGACCCGACGCTGGTCGAAACAGGTCTTTAACTGGTTGCTGAGTGTTCAAGTGACACATCTGACTTTTGTAGTGCCCTAACAGGACAACAAAGCAAATTAATCCATCACGTCTGGAGATGCAAAGAACCAGATGTGCCATTAAACAAAGATCATAAGATGTGATCAAACTATATATAACAACAGCGGTTAAGTTCATCAACCAACGATAAAACCTAGGGTTCGATTTTCTCCAGTGGACACAGTACAAATAGCCTATTCTCTAACTTTGCACAAAAAATGAATTTTTTGTGGTATTTCTCAAGATTCTCAGCGTTAATGAAAAGGTACTATTGAAATTATTTAAATACTGCACTTACCTTTTTAATTTGGCATCATAAATTGTTTACGTAGCACTTAAGTTATATTCTGTGTTAGCTTATATATGGCCCTTAAGGAACGATAAGCCTTTTCTATTATGTCCGTTTCATCACATTTACTACAATACAGTTATTAAATTTTATAAATCACAACGGTTAGAATAATAATAAAAGAAAGAATGTGATGGATGCGCGTGGCCCTCACTACCATCATCATACATGGCCTACTTTTCTTCTTATTCTCCTTAGTTTCTTCTTCCCACTGTATTTTGATAATTTTCATTTGGATACAGATAATCCATGTTCCAAAATGTACGAACAACAAACCTCACTGACCTGTGTCGTACAATATTATTTGGTTAACTTTAACAGCCCTGGGTCATAAAAAGTGTAAACCACAACATTTCAACAACGAAAACAAAACGTATTCTAACTACACGAAAATCTGCGATTCTCTTGTATTCGATATCCTAATGGCTCAGCGTAAGTTTGAGGGATTACAACACAAGAAATCGGGTCAGAGAGCACAGAGAACCAGCTCTTTGTGTCGCTTTGAGCTTAATAAACTTGTGTTTTATCATAAACAATAAATCATAATTAAGAGTGCACGCAGATAAGAATAGCTAGAGCAACTGTTATAGTTACATACTAAACTTTGTTGTGATGATTTTCATATCGATTTGACGTTTCTGAACCAGTTTCAACTCGCCATTCCACTAAATACCTCAAAATGTTTCCTTTAAACGTCCATGAAATTTATAATTAAAAACATAAAATCACATCTTTCTTTAACTTTCTCAATTACGTTTCGAAATGAAATATTGCAAACCAGTAATTAACAAACACAGAAATCATTGAAATAAAGAATTTAATGATCTGATGATCTACCCAACAGTTGGCTTTACAGAAGTGACTCACCATTTAAACAGATGTGAAGCTACAGCAAGAACTAAAAATAATGAAATCTCAATTGGTTTCTTACAAGATCATGATCTGGTCAACTTCGATATCAACACTGGTCATAAAAAGGTTTAAAAATGTATTTATCAAAACATTAAAAAAAGAAAGAAAGCAAGATACATACACACGTTTTCCATAATATCATTATTTCACTTACAACTGTTCTTCTTCTTGTGGTAACTTCGTTTGTTTTAAACCTGAAATTTTGTCAGTTTTCTCCCTACAAATTCGTCATTTACATGTCTAAGTCAACAAACAGTAGCTATTTACATCAAAACGATAAAACAAACAACATTTCCATACACTAGAGTTTTGTCTTTTTTTTTGTTTTTGGTTCTTTAACAAACATACATCAAAGGTGGCTGCCTATAATAAATACTCTGGGTCATAGACCAAACCTATCAAAAATTTTCCACCAAACAGCATAGGATAAAAGAAAAATTAAATTAAAAAGAAAACCATATTTAAAAAAAAACAAACCCAAGATGTAAACAAGGTAAGAGAGCAGCCACCAATAATTCAAGTACAGCAATAAATATTCTTTATACAAATAGGTTCACAAGTGTAAATAATTCAACAAATATGGCAAAGAAAACTGAAGAAAACCTTAACCATATTGCTCTCATGTATAAAAATAAATACATGTATATACAAACTGAAATAAATGAAAGTCAGATGTTTGAAAAATAACTATTAAATTTTAGTATAATAAGCTAACTATAGGTTCTTTTTTAACCTTTCTCCTAATTGTAAGTTACGATTGAAACGAAATAAAAACAAAAGTTCCATTTTCGAGGTCGGGAAATTCTTTTGGGCTTTTGGAGGGCATTAAAACTATATAAATTACTTTGAACAAAAACGAGAACTAGTTGAAAATTTCAACTGCACTGGCTAGTCAAACTTGATTACAAAATAGCAAATCCAACTTCATCAAATATATTTTTTTTTTGTAAATCATATCCTTCATTGAATTATTACACACTATTCCAAAGTGATGACGCTTTCAATTCATGGCAACACGTTTATCAATTATGAGTCGTTAACATACAGGTTTTGCAAAGAACATTTGATTGTTTAGAAATGCTTCAATGTATAAGCAAAAGACGACCACATAATGCCAGGTACCATTCATTCAAACCATCTGTGTATTTTTTTTTTTTTTTTAAGTGTTCTCTACTCTCTTGTCAAAACTATATCAATTATACAACTAACTTTTAACAATTTCAATGAAGAAGTTCATTAGTTCAAGCACTTTTGATTGGCTCAACAACAGAGTTTATAATGAGTGATTCACTAACAATTTACCACTTATAACATTTCAGTGAAATTCTGACAAATATTAACAGATAACTTGGTAGTGATTCATTTATATAACTAGTTTAATGACAGTCTTCTCGAAGTATTCAATCTTGAACAAAATATATATTTCATAAATTATGTAACCTGTTTGGTTTGATAAAATATTTAACCAGTCATACAAAATGCTCAGATCAATGACAAATTTCATTAGTCAAGCTGAAGCAACATCAACCTACTGGATAATACTACCAGGAGTTTGTTTTTTGAGTTTCGGTCAATAAGTTGTCAGTACAAAAGGATAACCTTACTAAATCTACTTATGATTAATCATGAAAAAGTTAATTCTGTTGTTCATCAAAAGCAAGTTTCTCTTCAAAATTTGATGGCTCAATGTTTTAAGAGGGAGAATGCTACAAAGAAGATGAGAAAAGTTCACCTGTGGACAGAAAACTGACATATTGTTCACAAATGTGATAATCATCTGGGTTTAAGTTTTTCATTTAGTTTTCATGTTCTCTGTAAGTTCTTACTGATGTGATGGCCACAAAATTGATGAAGTTAGAGGTGACGAAAGGAAGAGAAAGATAAAAATACTGACATGGAGATGAAATTTTGACAGAGAAACTTGAAGTTTGCTCAAAGCCACTTAGAGAGTAGCTTTTGTTCCAAGAGTTAAGTCCATTCAAATATTATACTGTTTAAAATACAGTTCATTCAGGTTTGAAATAAGTTCACCCCTTCTATAATTCTTTGGTAAAAGCATAATAGCAATTTGTAAACATTTATATATTTTTTTCTCCTGTGGTGTTAGATTCCATTAACTCTCATACTATGACAAAAAATAATTTAATAATACAGTCAATAAAGGAAAATCTTAGATTTTGTACTCTTGGATTCATTGTATGGCATATACCTAGAATTTTCTTTTAAATCATTAAACCAATTTAAAAGTGACACACTATAAACACAGTGAGAGTGAATACTACACTTCAGAAGAGAAGCAATTTGTTTTTTTTTTTCTTCTTCAGGAGTCTATGGGGAAATAGCATGTTTTGACTGTATGGAAATATACATATACATCTCTGGTTTAATCAGTCATTCTTTAAGTCACTGCAGGTAATAGTCTGGTTGTTCTGCTGGGGTGTCTTTTTCAAACCTCTTAGCTTCCTCCTGCATGCTCTCTTTGATTTTTAGTATTGCCGCCGATTCATTTTGGTCCTGTAAAAATATTAAATCCTCAAACACCTAAACTTATTAATTATAGGAATAAGAAACAAAAATATCATATAAAACATAAGGCATGCACAGCCACACAGAACTGAAATTAAAGAGGCAGAATACACAAATAGAAACTACAGAACAAATTAATGTACTACTGAAATAAATAATAATAAAAATGATTTTAAAATGAACTGTTATGTTATGAAGTTACATATCAACTTGCATTCACCTCAAAAGGAAGAACGAATATTTGTATTAACTGTTAACCTTGCACTAACAACAACATTCCAGTTATAAGTGTGACTATGAGTAACTTAAAACAGATAATCAAAATGTTAAACCACAAAACAGGCAAGTGGTTTTATACAGTAATAATTATACAAGTGCAAGAACAAAAGGTTTATAATTCACAAGTAGAAAAAAAAAGCATTACAAACAGTTAATTCATTCTATAAAACATTGAACAAGTCTGAAACTGAGCTGGGATCTTGGCACAATTTTCCTCCCCTTTGACATGGACTCCTAATTCAGCTTTTCCTTAAAAAATGTAGCCTGCCACATTATATATACATGTATATATATTATATATATACATATATTGTACTAACCATTCGAGTTTTGACACATCTTTACCTCCACACGAAATTTAAGTGCAGTTGCAAGAAAGTTTATTTTTGAAAGAGCTTCATAGAGAGCAATTTAATCATGTTTTCTTCTTCACTAGACATTTGTATGGATACACCACTGAAATGCTACACTGCACTAGCAAATATAAAGTAGGATTAACAAAAATTAAATTTATTTATACAGCATCATTAAGTTTCTTAAATTATGCTTATTTTATTTTCTATAATCTTAATATGATTTTGTTCACTGTAGGAGTTATTAATCCTACACCATAAGATGTTAGCTTACAATGAAGTATTATACCTGCTTTATTTTACACAGGTTTAAAATACGTTAAGCCTACTTTATACATAATAATATGGTGTAATTCTTCCACAGTGCACCCATACAAAAGTATTTTCATCTTTTTCTTTAAGAATAATAAGCAGAAAGGGAGGAAAACTACAAGCATGCTCTAAAACAAAACTTGAAAAGACTGGGAAAACAGACAGCATAGGTTTTAAGATATATTGGGGCAATACACTCCTAATAATTTTCAAATGAATAACAATAAAATAAAAAACAGCACTAGGGAACTGAACTGAATACAAGAGAAGAAGGATGTAAAGTCAGCTACAGTTTCAGGCTTAAGGTCACTACACAGCAAACACAGGGAGTGCACATTCATTAGTGTAACAGTGGAGCACAATGACAGCAGTCTAAAGACATACCTGGAGCTTATCCTGCACTTAAATTTCACAGGGGTGAACTTGATGACTGCTACAAGCCTGCAAATGGCACTGCATGTCAATTCCCGACGTATCCCCTGGTATCTGTAGCCCAAGAGTATACAATCAATGGCTGGCCACAAAGTGGGTGGAACTAACTAGATTCCTTGAAGAGATTGATATTACATATACCACTGATGCAACCATTTCAAACAATTCAAACTAACACCACTCACAGCACACCTAACATTCACACCTAACCAAATGTGAAAGAGTTGAAGAAACACAAGGAATCTAGTTAGTTCAAGTTTTAAGGGTGTGCTCATCTTGAGACAGCTACTTACATTTTCTTGTCCATACCCTGCTATGCCATATTCTCCCATAGGAGGTCCATCTTCCCTCGGTGTACCAGGTCCATTAGCAGGGGAGTTCTTCATACCATCTAAACCTTCACCTACACAGAGATAATCAACAACTCAAACAGGTATTAATGTTCTACACAAGGAGTCAAACTGACTGGAAAAGAGGCTACTTACAGATTAATCAGTGGCCACACACCTCATAGTCCTAAAACTTGAAAAAATTCTGTTGGCAATTTTGGATTGAATTTACAAACCTTTATGAGGTCATAACAAAGGACCTACTGAGTAATCAATAATCAACAAAACTTTATATGCAAAAACGGCTCGTTTGGGTTCAGAAAATATTTTAAATAGAAGAGCGAACAACGTTTCGACCTTCTTCGGTCATCGTCAGGTTCACAAAGAAAGAGGTAACTGACCGAAAGCTGACCACATGTTTGGAAGGGGTTGTGAAACTGAGTGTCGCAGTGTAGAGAGCGGGGTTAGATGTTTGAATATGTTATAAGAACTGACACACAATTCAAAACAGAAATCCACCAAAAAATCACCCATACTGGACAACACATTCCTTGGGACTCAGCACATGAAACAAAACAAAAACTCAACATACTAAGAAACCAGATAAACGCAGCCATAAAACTATGCTCACCAGATAAAATTAATGATGAATTAGACAAAATAAAACAATACTTCATCAACATCAATAAGTTTCCTCCACAAACCGTAGAAAACATATGCACACACCTGGACAGAAAGCAAAATCAACCAACAAAAGTAAATATATCTCATGAATCAAAAAATCACGAAACCATATACTGCTGTATACCATATATTCCTGACATCAGCAAATAAATAACCAACATTTGGCAAAAACTAGTAACAAAATATAACATTCCAGTTAATACTAAATTTATTCAAAAACCAGGCACAAAACTAAGGTCTATACTATGTAAGAACTACACTGACAAACACCACACCAACATTATTTATAAAATAAAATGCGATAACTGCCAAGAATTCTATGTTGGAGAAACAAGTAGAAAAATGGAAACCAGATTCAAAGAACATAAAAAGTCACCTTCACACGTTTTCGAACACTGCAAGTCAAATGGACATAACATAACCACAGAAAACACTAAAATACTAAATAAAGAAACAAACATAAACAAACGCAAAATTAAAGAAGCCTTACTTATACAACAACTTAAACCCAAAATAAACCAATATAAAGGAACGCCATTATACCTATATTAATATTATAGATAAAATTATATTCTCAAACATCTAACCCTGCCCTCTACATTGCGACACTCAGTTACACAACCCCTTCCAAACATGTGGTCAGCTTCCGGTCAGTTACCTCTTTCTTTGTGAACCTGACAATGACCGAAGAAGGTCGAAACGTTGTTCGCTCTTCTATTTAAAATATTTTCTGAACCCAAACAAGCCGTTTTTGCATATAAAATTCTCAACAAGTGGGTTTCTCAACATCACTGAATCAACAAAACTGTTAAAAAGCAGTGAATAAATATTAACTGATAAAGTAGGATTTTAAAAGCAAAACTAAATTTATATGTATGGTGCTAAATGTCTTTTACTTGTTCAGTAATCCTATAATTATGAAGAAATTTCAAGAAAATATATCACTGATGTTATTTATTTATTATTGTAAATTACTCAGCCAAATAGGCTTTTAAAATATAAAAAAATCAAAATGTGAAGTTAAAACTATAATTCAGTTACAAGTGGCAAGTCAAACAACAGATTGGGAATCAAATTTATTTTTCAGTATTCCAAACAGAATTAGTGTCTATTATTCTCTGCTTGGTAGGTTTTAATTTGCAGGCTGTAAACTTAAAAAAATTGTAAACTCTTCCTTGAACATCAACAACAAAGTGTGTTACATTCAGATTTCCATTTCTCTCAACACACACATGCAGAAGGTGCACATGCTGATAAATTACTTTATTCAGAATTTCTAAACAGGTGTTTCATAATGGGTGCAATCTTTACATTTTTTTAAAATTGATATATGGATGAACTGTGCCTTGTATTTTACTGACAGTGTTAAGCTTATGGACAATCCTGCTCAAGATGCTGCTGGGCTACTTTTCTGGCAAAAGATACACTTGGATACATTTGTTTATTCACCCCCACACATAAGTATATGCAACAAGTTGGATTAACTTTAGAGGAATAGTTAAATAACAAAATACTAGATCTGCATAGTCCTTCATAATTTGCTTTTCAATAATTTTATATTATCTTTGGCTACATTTCAAAATAAATTACTGAAGTTACAAAACTAGTAAATTCGTTTTCTGCTAAGCACAAAGCTACATAATGGTTTATCGAATATCTGCACACCACAGACACCAAACCCTCATATGAAGTTATAACCCTCAGATTTATTGTTGAGTCATGAGGGGAGAGTTGTGTGTGTACAAAACTGTGAGATTAAAAAGTTGAAGTGCTATGCAGATGTCACATTTTATTACACCCATACAAACAAATGTATACAGGTGCATATCAATTAACTGTATCTTTAATTTTCTTAACACAATAAATTCACAATGACAAGTATGCTTTCCTGAGAAAAGAAAAATTATATGCATAATATCAAATAAGATTGTATCTTGTACAATTAAAATTTAATGGTATGTTTTTGTGCATTATATCAGTGTTACTACATTATATCAGTGTTACTACATTATATCAGTGTTACTACATTATATCAGTGTTACTACTCCTGTACAAATGTTTGGGCTCCATATCCATTTATTTTAACTTTGTCGTAAATCTTTCAAGTTTGAAATGGTGTGCCCACTAATCTGTAATCTTTAAATTACATAAATATAAATATAAGATAACCCAAATCCTTTCTTTTCTTGCCAAATTATTCTTTATTTATCAAACTCTTAACTGGTTTCACAGCATCATTAGATGCTCTTCAGGATAAATATAAGAAAAACAGAAATAAACTAAAATAATTTTCATTCATAGCATCTTCTCTGAAGAACACTATAATAAAATTACTAATGGTAGTTCTTTACAACAAACATACAGTATTATAGTGTTTGGAAATAATACTTAGATACTACTTGATAAATGATTTGTGGTTATACCTGCAGAGGACATCCCATTCAGAACTGGTGCTCCCATGTCTGGTCCCATTTGCCCCATGGGACCTTCTGGTCCTGGCCCAATCGCAAACTGTTAAAAATCCATAAATGTTTCACAGTTAATTTATTCATAGTCAATACATTTGGGATTTTACTACAAAATCAAAAATTTCTTTACAGTAATATTCATCTTTTTTATACAAGAATTAGAGCTGTTTTTAAAATGTGCTACTTCCAGTCTAATTCAATATTATCAATTTGTTTTTCTTAAATACATGAGAGACAGCAAGTTAACTATTTTTCTATTTCTTCTTTTATCTAACTGTAAAGCTGTTCTTTTCAGAAAATTATTGATCATTTAATCCAGCCAGCAAAGTATCCACCATCCTATTCATAAAAAATAACAAAACTATTTATTCATCTAACCAGTAAGCTAAGAGATGATTTATTCAGCCTTGTGTCTATAAATTCATTCATTTATCTATTCTGTAAGCAGGGGTTCTCAAATTTTTTCCATACCAAGATCTCCTTTTGTAAAAGTAAACTTTCAACCCCCCCATTTTTAAGATTACTATAAATCAAGAGAGAGTATCCATAGTTCTAAAAACAGAAAGCATCAGTACAGTAATACTTCTCAAGCACACAGTTTATTTTTAATTATTCCATCACTTCAAAACAATCAAAACACATACTGAATACCAAAGAGTAAAGTAAGCACTGGCTTCAAGGGTCTGTTAATGTGCTACAAGAGTGATGTGCTGTCAAATCCCACTGTCTGACCAAAAAAAGAGTTACCAGTTAGTGTGTCAGTTTAAAATTAGGGACAGCTATGCTTATACAGCCAATGTGTAGCTTTGCACAAAAATGTGAAATAAACTAAAAAAGAAAAGAGAAAGAAATACTTTCACCTATAGAAGAACCAAATAATATGAAGTCTAATTATTAAGCCACAATATTAACATATATTTCCAAATAACACTTCAGAGATTTTCTGCATCTTTTAATCTTCTTCTTGACTTCTATGACCTATACTTTGAAATATCTGCAATAAACTATGGATTTAAATTAAAATATTAACTTCTTATCTATTCAGTATCCTATTACTTCAACTACCAATCATTTGCCTGTCTTCCTACTGACAGTCTTCCATCCACCCAAATAGTCAGTATGCTAT
The DNA here is from genome assembly GCA_011833715.1 of Carcinoscorpius rotundicauda. NCBI lineage: Eukaryota > Metazoa > Arthropoda > Merostomata > Xiphosura > Limulidae > Carcinoscorpius > Carcinoscorpius rotundicauda. Next base: position 111,620,614 of record CM022393.1, read on the forward strand.
TTAGTTATCCATTCATCTATGCAGTCCACTAGTTACTCAGTTACCTACTTATTTTACCCCATCAGACAGGTGTCTTATTCACTCATCTACACAGTTAACTAATTATCCAATCCTCTAACTTACCACTAGCTGTTCTTCAGTCATCTGTTCTGCTACCCAATCAACTATTCATCTATAGTCAGTAAGTTATTCAATCTATTCATCTAGCCAGCTACAAGATAAAATATGCAGTCACTCAAAATACATGTCAACTTTGTATCTTGTTAATCTTATATTTTAAAAACATTTTATAATGTATTAAGAATTAACTTTACCCCTGTCATACTTCCCCCTGGAACTGTCTTCATCATGGTGTACATACTCTCACCACCAGAACTCGAGGAGTCTGAAAACAGAAAAAAAAAAAATCAAAAGTTTTGCTCAATATAGATTGTGCTAGAGAACAAATGTAAGTTGGAAAATGAGCATTATAAATATTGTTTTTGTTGATCTAAACATCTCTAGATCTAAAGATAGACTGAGAAATCCTCATTTCTATTATTCTGTAAGCTGAGAAAAAATTAGACCAAAATCTAAAATATATTTCATCACTACCATACACTTCTTGAATAACTATTTTAATACTGAACTTTTAATACCAAGCACAGAACTTGGATTTCTGCAAAATTATTTGATAATTACTTCTACTGATTAAAATAAGTTTTAAGCATTTCTTGTCTGCACAAGTCATAACCAATATTTTTACTTGACAGATTTACACAACATATTTACAAATTAGCTCAGTACTTCCCTCTTAGTTTTTCTCTCCTTTTTATAGCTAATACTAGTAATTTATACTAGCAATACGACATAAAGTCTTAAATGCAAAACAGCAATAGACAAAATAAGTGTTTTGGGTGCACAGATTTCTGATTTTTCTAAACATTACGCTTGAACCATCTGCAAACATCATAAAGATTTATTTGATTCTTATTATTTTATTTTCTGACAAAAAACAAACAAACAACCTCGTCTGTGGATACAGCCTTTCACACAAAGACAATTTTCTTCATACTAATGTCTACATCAACTCATCTTTCACACACAGTTTATAACAATTTGCTGAAAGTTTCTACACCAATATTTGGAGAGAGGAAAGAAGTTAAAATAAATATCTCCACTGTTATTAAAAATTAGTGAAGCAAGCACTAGTAAATCTTACAATATTAACACTACTGGTAAAGGTAAAGAAAAACTAATGGTATACACTACTGAAATGTATATTTACTGTTGTGAAAAGAGATTCATTTATATTTTTCATAAGGTTATTTACTTTTAATCTATGTTAAATCACTTATATGTCATTATGCTTTTTTATTCTTAATATTTATTTATAATTTAACAGTAAACTATAAAACTTTTAAAGATGTAATTATGAAATATTAATATATTCTCTATGCTTACTAAAATGAAATATTCAGAACTAGCAGAAATGCCACTCTAAGAGCAGCTGTTCGGTCAGGTTCTTGGTAAGCTTAAAGGTGTGCTTCTCTGTCACAAAGTTGCTCCTGATTTCTTTTTTAATTGCATCTTGGTGAGCAATTCGATGTACTTCTGTATTTCATATTTGTTCCTAGCTTCTATTCACTGAATCTTGCCTCATAACTCAGTGTGTGTGTTTTCTTATAGCAAAGCCACATTGGGCTATCTGCTGAGTCTACAGAGGGGAATTGAACCCCTGATTTTAGCATTGTAACATAACTCAGAGGCCAGCCTATCTCTTTCTTGCTGTAACTCACATCTTGATGTTTTGTTTTCTTTTTCACAGTTTCAGACTTTTTCCATGATAAGTCACCTTTTCATTTTACAACTTTGACATCTTGATTTTCAATGTTTTTGATAACTTTACACTGATACTGAAGTGAAAAAATAATCATGTAACTTACCATCGAGCTACTACAAAAATCACTGCAGATTTGTAAGCAATGGACTCTGCTGTTCAAAGGACCTAAGCTTTCTTTGGTCACAGAGCAGTTCATTTCATAACATATGCTTAGATTCTCCAGTAGAAAAAAAGTCACTTTTCATCTATAATACCACAATGATTCTCTACTGTGAAAACTCACTTTTAAATTCAGAATTAAACTCACTTTATTGCAACTTTAGTCTTATTTAAGAAATTAATTTCATTGATAATAATATTAAATGCACTCAATTAATGTATCTTTCTCAGTTAAAGAAGTAATTTAGAAAAAGGTTTTTATAAAGTCCTGTTGCTTTTTAAATTTAGAGGGTATTTTATCTCATTTTGATGCAATATAAAACTGTTATTGAGTTGGTTCTTCAAAAATGTGGACACATGCACTACATAACTTTTTTTTAAAATAAGAGACCCAATCATAACTCCCCTTATGGTGTTGAAAAAACTGTGCAAAGTTTAATCTAAATTGGACTTAAACTGTGGAAGATGTTTTGAAAACAAATGGATATTAGCCTGTTATATATATAAATACACATATATTACAAAATAACCTAAATAGCTTAAGCCTAACTTTATTACAAAATACACTATATTCACATTCAACGTACAAAAAAACACCTAAGACTAATTAGGTACTATATAGCACTAGTATTATTTTTTGATAAGATAAATACATAAATGGATTAGTAGACACACAAAACACATGGTTAACAGTGTAATAAATATGAATATTACAAAATATATCCTAGTTAGGGCTTGAATTTGGGATCCTAAGGTCCACAGTGCACCAATATTTTATTAACTAAGCTACTACAACTCAAAACTCAAGCAAATAGTTTTCAATGAGCAATCGTATAATTTTTTAATATATGTTATAAATAGCTTCTGTTTGTTCTCAATAACAATTTTCAAAATATAGAGATATCTGATGTTAAAGGGTCTTTAGGTATGTCCCAGAGGTATTTTGAAAACCCTTACTTTTCTCATTTTTATGAATTTGACAGTCATTTAATTTTCTCTCTTCATACAATACAATCAACAAATGAAGCACGTGTATACCATTCTACCACCCATGTAAATTTATGTAATTACAATTTAGAAAGCACACTGTAAAGGAAAAAAAAAAATCAATTTACACTTTATTTAACACTAAAGTAGCCCCAGAGTGGGTGATGGATGTTGTTTGGTGTAGTTAGCAGTTTAAAATTAGGGATGGTAATAAACTGCTTGAGGTTAACATTTTCTTAAATTTAAAATGCATTTCCAATAATACTTAACTCCACTGGCACTTGCAACTATTATTCAACTGCCATATTTGTCTTGTGATGGTCTCCACCTTGGTTAATGCACTCTCTATCTTGGTACTATATATATAAGTACCTCATTCAGATAATTTTATCACTTTTTCAAGACCAATGCAATCCCAGTTTCTAATACCAGGTATAAGTAGGGAGGAAGGGCAGGAGAGTGTCAGCAGAGGTAAGTATTATTGGAAATACAATTACAATTTAGGAAATTATTAACTTCCAAAACATACTCATCTCTGCTGTAACTTATAGCTAGAATCCAACACTGAGATGGTGGAAGGGCCAGAGAGGTTAGTATCCATACAGAAAGTGTCTGCAAAGTTCGAGGGTGTACCAAGATAAGTGTGGTACCTGAGTAGGAGAACTACATTACATCCAGAACAGGCATGTTCTTCACCCTCTTTCTTAACTAGTTCCTGTATCAAAAGTAGAACAGTACATGAGTAATCATCATTATACGCCAGTCCTCCTTGTGGCTGTAGAATGATGCATTATGAACCCCCAGAAATGTAACAGAAAGTAAACAATACTGAAACGGACAAACTTTCTCCTCCACTTGAATTCTGAAAGGCAACACCAAAGGCTCAGAATGATAGGATCGTGTAAACTTTACTCAACCAAAAGAACAAAACACTTCTGGTCTGGAATTATGAACATTCATCTTCATTCTCAAACCAAGTGGGCAACGAGTCTTCCACTTACCCCTAGAATTATGGAGAGGATATGGAACACCATGCTCAACCAAGGATCCATAATGAAACTGTTCAGTGTTCAAAATTACAAGGAGATATTGAAACTCTTTCCATAAACAATCTACTAAACCAAAATTTATCAAAACGAAGGCCATGCACACCCTAAAGGGATAGTCCAGCATAATATCTGAACCAGTTTCAGAATGTTCAAGCAGTTTCCTCCACTCTGGAGAAAAAGCCTCTGTCCACCACCCTAGTGACTCTAAACTGGGTGTAAGTAAGGACTCCCTAGCTCCATTAATATATTCTGGGGAATAATGTGCACTGGGGAGTCTTGAAGATAAGTGAAATAGGTGAGTCAAGTTCCCTAAATTTTTAAAGGCAATTCACCCTCGATTTATTCAATCCAATGATTGGCAGGATTTCCTTATAGTAGATGAATGACAGTCTATCATAAAATACTAATGCCAGAGAGTGAGCTCCTAGATGGTATTATGGAACAGCTCATTTCTACAGAGCCTGTTGTAACCAGTAGTAAGTATAGTTCAACTGTTTGATAGTACATATAAATGGATGAATAAAAGCACACCTTTCTGGGCAATACTTATCACAGAGTGAAATAAAATGATAAAAAAAGAGGTAAGGAACCCTGGATTTAAAAAAAAAAAAAAAAGAGGAAAAGAAAAAATTAACCCCTTCTTCTTGTGTAGCAAATGTGGTCAAAACAGCCACAAGGGGTAAGCAAAACCTTGAGAAGAAGAAACTGCCAGATTGTAAAAATGATGTAAGAGAAAACTCCACACATCAGCATGCAAGATGTTCTCCAGTATGCAATTCAATAGGGCTGCATAAGACACTTAAGAATGATAAATCTGATGAGATGTTACTCGTAGTTTCTTACCTGTAAAAAACGTTTACAATAAAGAATATAAATAAATTTGTTAAACAACCTTTTGAAATTATTCAAGAGGAAATCTCAAAAAGCTGAGGGATCCAAGTGAGTAAAGAGTTGCTTTTAAGCACCTTAAAAGGAGTCAGTGCAAGCTGTATAACACCTAAAGGCCGTGACAGGACATAACAAATGATCTGGGTCTGATTGGTCATACACAGATGAGAAATACCTATTAAATGAATTGGGCAGAAGGATTTATTCACCTCCCTAGCTGTGAGACTTATGAAGAAAAGACCTATTAGGGTTTTGCAGGACATACATGGAGTGAGAAAGAGTCTAGCACACATATAATTCAAACAATTCCAACCTATGACATCCACATACCAGTAGCAACACTTCAAGCAAAGGTAATGCAAGATAAAAAAGGCCACTTGAGACAAAAGACCCTAAAATATTTGAGGAGGCCAGATAGCACTGGGGATTTAAATACTTTTCAGTGTTTAGAATATTGAAAGTAGTTGATAAAGCTGCCAAATATAAAGCAACAGTAGATAAAGCTAAGTCACTGTCAAAAAGCCAGGGGTTTGGACACACAACAAGCAGAAGCTAATGATAAAAAGGAATAATGCAAACAGGCAACATCAATTCATTATTTTAATGCCTCTGCAACACCCACAAACATCAAGAGATAAAGATAAAGAGCCTCTCGTAACTCATGGATGGTTAGAGCAGATAGGCAAACTCCCTCCAACAAGGCATCTTCACCAAAAATATATCAAGAACATACAACCCAGGAAACTAAAGAAGGAGCCAAAGCTGAGAATGTTTTCAAGACAGAAGTTAGCAAAGGATTATTTGGTCCTTAAATTGATGTGGGGAATACTGATAGGTGTTGAATAAAATCTGGAGGAAAGATATGCATGTATGTATATATATATTTTTATATCATAACAATAGTGAAAAATGTGACATGTTCAAAGTGATTCTAGGGTCCTGTCTATTATTCCATATATCCAAAAGGATATGAACTCTTTGGGAATCTAAATATATACGTCCTCCTGGAGATGGTAAGCTAAAACATGCTGTATCAAGAAACTTATGGGACAAGATGTAGCTATTCTGTTACAGAATTCAAAAGTAACTCTCAGCATGAGCAACAGTATCAAGTGAAGGAGGGAAAACTAAGCAGTCACCCTCAGACCTTTCAGCAATTAAGGAAGAAGTAAATTCAAAGGCAACTGGAGAAAGCCCTAAAACCTCGCAAACCCAAATGAATAACTATGTAAATGGAACAGAAGATGGCTCATTGGCCTTGTGTGAAGCCAACCTATTAATGAAAGTGCCAAAAAAAAGTGTCCAAATTCTCTCCAGACTGTCCTGGATCATTGGTACAAGCAGCCTCAGAACCTCCTGCAGATAGTCCCCTGGACCAAATACATCTCCATCTCACAACAAATAGAGCCACAGACAGTCTCAACTACATATATCAAAGAGATAATTTAAAAAAAAAGAAGAAAACTATGACAAAATTTAAAATTAAAACACTTATTATTGGTTAATAACTAATTTAAAAAATTACTAACAATAATGCATAATACTGCAATTTCAGTATTTACATAATAGGTGCAATAAATTCAATGCATATTAAAGAAGCTAGAGACACATGATTTTAAAACAAATGCCTATTTATTACAACCACAATTATAAGATGATTAGGTAACAATGCAACTTACCTTGAGGGCTAGGCATAATAGGTGTGCCTGACCTCTGAGAACCTGCCCCCGAGGCTGGAGGACCCTATTCAAGTGAAGACAAATTGACCAAACTATGCTTTAAAAAAATGCTTATTAACATAATAAATGTCTTAAACGTGCTAACAAAACTAAACCAAGCCTCCAGGTCTAGTACACAACTATTTTCTAGAAAAACAGAAAAATTATCAATTTATACTTTCCCCATAAAAAAAACTCCACATACAGCACATTATAACAGCTAAATTTGTATGCTAAAACTGAAAAAACAAACAAATATTTATGTTAATGAAGATAATTCTATATCACAAACTAACAACAGGGAGTAGAAGTTATAAAACAATGTGTGAAAACAAAAGCTATAACTTGATTACTGTCATTTTGAGAAATATTTTAAAAAAGAAATCCAAGTTTTCTTGAGTTATAAGTCAATTTTTCAGATTTGGTTTAATTCAATCAAAGATAATGAAACACAGATATCTTGATTAATTCCTTGCTTATTTCACATTTGGAGAATATAAATTTTTCCCTCATTGCAATTTTCATCTTAAGATGATTTGAATTGCACAATATAATTATGTTTTTACCCACCCAGGAGTGAACTTTAACTATTGACTTTTATCATAGTGAGTTTCAATTTAAAACAAGGTTACAGCCTATCAAACACTTATTACTACTTAGAAACAATCACTCTTGCCGTAAAAAACTGGGCAATTATCTGCATAAGGCTTGAAGACCTAAATACTGGCCAAATAATCAGAATCTACATTATCAATAATTTAACTGGTATTGCATTTTGCCATATCACCGAGGCAAAAAAACAAAAAACAATAACTTCTTGGTCATAAAAATAATAACAATATAACTTAGGGTTCTTAAATGATTGAAAAGTGAAAGCCTAATCAACATGATGTGTAACTTCAAGTTACCATACAATTTTTATAAGCTATTTAGGACCATGGTCCTTAATAACATTAGTCACAGAGAACAACTAATGGAAAAATAACATTAAAATTGCAATCCTGCCAATTACTGTTAGCATCACCTGTGTCTTCAATGCAATAAATAAGTTTTCACCCATTTTCTTTAATAAATTATTTACACTGGGTGTTGTAACAATTCAACAGTAATTTTCCTAAAAGTAGTGACAAATAAACATAAAACATGCAGTCAACCCAATCCCATGGGCATAGCATACATGCAATATGATTATTTAGTGAACCATTTATAAACATCTCTTGTCATTCCACATACTATTTCAACAAGTAACATTACATTGCATTCATTTTTAAGCACATGTGACTGACTGCAATACATTGTTATACAAGGGCATTTGGGTTTTGATTCAATGAGTGCATCCAGTACTAAACAGCACTCACATTCACTAAGTAGTAATGACAATTATTGACACTGGATGCAACCGCTCCTAGTCATTTTACAGAGCACTACAAAAGACAGTTACCAAAGCAAGTACTTTTAGACAGTTATCATTTCTGTATGAAGTATCCAAGAGGAAATTTTCAATTCAAATCAATTTATTCAACATGACATAATAAAACCATACATGTATATGAGCACTGATCTTCAAAGTCATAATACTCAGTTTATTTTTTGTCTATTCCCACTTTTTTGGACTTTTCCCTTTTATGCTTCTATCTTTGAAATATTTCTTTCAGTCAGTTGATGGAAGAAGTCCTGCTTTTCTTATGGAAATCCCTCACAAAAAGAAACATTTTTGTTCTTAACAAATTTCTTTTTCAGGTTGACTGTTTAGCACATATAAAGTCTGACATATCAATGTTGGTATCAATATGAAAGCTTAGAGAATTGAAAAAAATAATAAAAATAATTTTGAAAATAACCATTTCAGTGCATTTTTTTATATGATTAACTGTTCAGGAGTGTAACACGACAAATATTGAGCTGTTACACATAGACACAAATCTTTTCATTACTGGCAGTGGATGGTATAAAAATAAGTTTTACATAAACCCTTAGGCATGGAAATAAACTTCTCAAATTTATGTAGCAGTAACAGCTATATAAAACTGAATAGCAGTTTTGGGGTTTTGCATAAAAGAACGGGATAGCATCCATTCTTAATACCATCAACGAATGCGGAGTTATAGTTCCATAATTCTCTCACCTGGCAAACCAGAATGTCCTTTCATTGTTTTACAATAAAGCCACTTCATATTTGGAACTGACCTTAAAAATAGAGTGAAGACCTATGACTCTACCCTACCATTCACCATGTTAATTCCCTATTTCACTTATAACTATCACTTCCTCAGTGTTTAATAAAATATGAAAATATTTTGAATAAAGTGCCATTTTTAAATTCTTGTATCTATGTGAATGGCTTAGATGTGGTTTTTAACAAAGAGTGTTTGTAAAATAATTTTATTTTGAGATTCAGTATTTCAGTCCTAGATACCATCATTACCATATGCTTGATTCTAACAAATATAAATGTAAGCAGTGTTGAGTGATAAATCTTTTGTGTTAAATTAACCAAATATGCACAAGGTTCGTCAATTTGACCAACCATGTATTGGAAAAGCTGTAATTTTCCTATACTGAAAATTTATTTCCAACAGGTACCTACCTCCTCTTACATTATTAAGTTAGCTATTCTCTTTCAGTGATGCCCTTTGTGTGCAAACTATTCTTTATGCATGCCACAAGACTTGTGCTTCGCCCTGGTTGGGATTATTATACTCTAATTTATCTCTCATGAAAATCATCACGTGTCACCCATCAACCAATAATAGCACTGAATGTTCATGTGACACGTGGAACTTCCTCTACACTCTTTTACTGAGCCTTCTCTTTGTAGTTTGGCAGCAAGTGTGAGCACCTGATAAGTGGAGAGAAATGGTACAAATTGTGAGAAGAGATAGGTACCTATTGGAAATATATTTTCAACATAAGAAAATTATAACTTCTGATACAGTACTTACCTCTCTCACAAGATTAGCTGGAATCCCATATTGAGAAGAAGGACAATGCAAGGGAATAACAGAAGCACCCCACCCCTCAAAGCATAACCCAGACCTTGAGAGAAAGAGATCTGGAGATTAAAGGATGGGAAATGCACCCACTTTCAAGCCATTGTTTTTGTGTATAATTCATAAAATACAAGATGTAGAGTAGCTAGAGTATGTTGGACTGTACTTAACAAGTCAGCTATATCCAAAACCTCCTCTACAGGACACAGATGTCCATGTAAGGGTAGGATAAGGATTATACTGTCTTCATCTCCAAACCAAAAATTGGGGATTAAGAACTGCTCTAGTTACTGGGTACTACACAAGGATAAATATCCAAGAGCAATCCAGGACTAGCCATCTGGCATCAAGAAGATGGATTCAACTACTCAATGCTAGAAATCAACAACCACACAAGGGTAGGATGAAGATTCACAATAAAAATGGATGAACTTCATTTTTTGCAGATCAACTCCAGTTGGTATGGAATGTGTAACAAGTGGCCAAACCAGCCAGTAAGGTGACAGATAAACTCAACTTGATGTGTACATTAATAGTCGAAGACATTGTCTACCAGTGAGGGGACAGATTAACTCCTGTAGATGCCATATCACATCTACACCAGAAAAATACTACTATCTTATTCTAACCTGAATGGTTAAAGCCAACTTTTTGTGGAACTCCTTCAGGAAGGTGCCTATGAGTTAATGACTACAGCAGCTTGGAAGTGTAAAGTGTTAAAGACTCCCATATTTAACTCAAAGAAGAAGGGTAAGAATGTGTCAAGAGTCTCTGAAGAAACATTATGATTGAAAAGTAGAGTATACCAAGTTATTCATTCAAACCATGGGAAAGATGGGCAGCTATCTCCTTCTGCTTTACCTATGCAGTTCATGGATGGTATGGTCCAGAGCAGATATATTTACAAAGCAATTATCATGAGGTATATAACCTTCCAGCAAACTTGTGGAACACCCCATCTCCATGGCAACTGTGTGGAGCCATGGTCAATAGAGCATGAGTCTACATGGCTTACAGTGAAGATTTGAAGTTAAAGAATATCTGGTCAGGCACTACCAGCTACAGAGTAGAATTTGTGGAATAAAAGGGATGAAATAAAGACCCCTGAGAAAGAAACAAAACTTACAAGTTAAAGTTGCATCAAAGTCTGGAGCATGGCTATAAACTGAAGACAAAACCCTTTAGGAAATGAATGTAGTGGACATTGTCCATATGCCAGCTTGAAGAATCTCTTCCAATGAATAACAAAGATAGAAAATAAGGGTAAATGTGAGAAGATAAAGTGTATAGGAAGAAACATGGAACAAGGTGAAAAAAGAAAGAAGAAGAGGCGAGACAGAAGTAAGCCAAATGGACCAGAAAGTAGACCCAACTTGTACAGGGGAAGGAGAGAGGTCACAAGAGGAGGAAGACTGCCAGGGAATAAAAAGATGGTTGCTGTATGTGCAATATCACACCTGTAGTCCCTGATTGGACACAGTCTATCAGAGTCTAGATGACAGTAAAAATGGGAGATAGAAAGTAGAAAATAACAGAAATCAATGTTTGACTAGCAATTGAGAGTTGTCATGGAGACAATGAAAACATGGAAGAAAAAAACGCCAGAAGGATGGTGAACTAGTTCATTTGCTTGATGCAAAGTAAATCCTGAACTGCTTCTCACAAACACAGGCATGTAATGAAATCTCAGAGATGAAAGGAATAAGTTATAAGAATGAAAAGAGTAAGAAACTGGATAATGACACCTTCAAAAGAACTCTTAGCACTCAATGATCATAGATGAACAGAAGTCAGCGAGGAAAAAACGCAAATATTTGAGCTCCCTCAGGGTATTCACTGGTACTAATTGCAATGGGTGGTACTCCATTTAGGAAATCAATGAAAAGAATAACCCAAAACTGAAGGAATAGGAAAGGGTCAGGAGAACTAAGTGGGCTACAAAAGTTGTAACCACAAACTGCTGTTGGACTGATAATGCTAGTGGCTTGATATTATTAGGGACTGGAGCAAATACAAGTCTTTAAAAAAACCAACAAAAAACGAGAGAAGAAGAAGAAGAGAGAGAGAAAGAAAGATGCAAGACTCTGAGATATATGGAGGATAAAATGACTTGATCCAAACTGAGTCCCTATTTAGAAGGTTCCAACAACAAAGAAACCATGTATGTGAGGATAATGTCAAGAATGAAATTCAAGCTAAAACGTATCAAAAAAAGTGATGGGTATCAGAAAAAGTCCCTCAGGATATCTTCTGAGAGCCAGTGTAACTAAGAAAGACAGGGTATGTGTAAGATTAACATATGTAACATAAAGTTATAAAATTATGTAGTGTTTAGTACATGTCAAATTTTAGGGTGTAAAACATCTTGATTCTATAAAATTATTATTCTAAAAACAATTTTTTTGTCATGAAAACATACCTGGATCCTTCACATAAGTGTAAAAATTTTAAACATAAATATTTTAAGTAATTGGATATGTTATTGAATACTGATGGGATATATGCAAATTAACTTGAATTGTGATCACTTTTGTTTTTGACAGACAGTGAAACATTAAAACAATAGTTTTAACTTCTTTGGCATTTATGTGATTAATATATGTACATTCATTTGATACATTAATCAATGTGGGGATTCCTGATCAAGAGAAGAGAGAAAAAGTTTTACCTACACTTATATTTATGAAGTTAATCAATTAGTTTATTTTAAAAGTTCTATACATGAGGGAAATTAAGTAGAATTTGATAAATAATGCATAAAAAACTGCAACAACAAACTATTTCAATTCATTATTTTATATACAAGATACAAACGTATTTTCAAAGTACTTTTATTTCATATTACTATTATATGTGATTCTATAGCTGACAAGTGAAAGGGTTTCTTTTTAAGCTATAGGAAAGAAAAAATAAAAATAAAATATTTCATTGCAAATCAATAAATCACACAAGAATAATGTAAAAGGAAATTCCACACCCATTGTGCAAATGTGGTGCAATATCCCTCTCAAGAAAAATGTTATCAATATGATGATGTAGTAAATTGGGGCTATTTTTTTTCCTTATTAGAAAAATAATAAAAATATTTTGATAAATAAGTTCATTGTTTACATTACTAATACTTTTTCATGTGCCTGCAAAAAACAGAAACAAAGATAATCGATTTATGTAGTACTGGTATGGCTGAAATTCAATCACAGAGTAAGAAATAGTTACCCCTAACTGTACAGACATGGTAATTTTAACCAACCTTCCAACTAACACATAACCAAGAAGCTATAAACAATATAACCTTTAATATAGTACATGTATCTTTATCAAGTTTGTTGAACTTTTAGTTGGCACAAAGTCTTTTGTAACTCCAAAATTATTTTTTTAAAATTAAGAATTTTTACTAAAGATTAGCCCTTAAACTTACAGACAGGATGCAAGGAGATTTCCATGTTATGATTGAAAATACCTTTTATCATCTTAAAGTTTTCAGAAAAAATTTATAATTTATCTATCACTTTCTCTACCCTTACACTATACAAGTTTGGTCTGTCTGACTGTTTTTATAACCATCACAACAAAATACAAAATAAATCTAAGTTACTTTTTTCCTTTCTAAAGTGACTACAAATTACATCAAAATATTATACCTATTTCTACTTAAAAGACTCAATCTTATAATAGTTTAAATGTGTGTACAAAACAAAAAGTTTTAAAACACTTAAGTAGCTCTTGTCAAATGAAATATATCCTCCATAAGAGTAAAGGCAATGATCACTGTTTTACATTAAACCCTAGTTACTATTTTTAGGATAAATTTGTTTTAAAATGGCTGTTTACATTATTATACAGAACTACAATAAAGTAATCATAAGCTTAAATTTTACAGTAGTGGTAATGATGAAAACCATAAAAGTACTTACATAATGGCTACCTGGTGATGCAGATGAATAATTAATCTGAAAAATAAAAACTGTGAAAAACTTTGGCAAAATTTGAAGACCTAATTCTAAAATAAAACCTGTTAATTCTTTGACACAATTTTCTTCAAACAAAAAAATAAAAACAAACTACAATACAAGTATGTTTGATACCAGAGTACTAACTACTATGTTCTAAAATACTCTGCAACAAGGCTCTATTGTAATTAATTAGACCTAATCCAGCCTTGTTTAAGAACTTTAATGGAATGTAAATGTCTGTTGAACAAAATGGGGATGACACTATAGCTTCAGGTCACTGTAGATACTTGTGCAGTGCATGCACACACAACTTTGTAGTAAATCTACAAGCTAAGTAGGTTTAACAGATGTTGTCAGTATGACTGTGATGTCATCATATTATCTGCACAGTTTGTTGTAGGTGACTGCCTAAAGATTGCTGATGCACAAACCATCTCTGTTAAATTCAGATTGGTGTAGTTTGATATAGAAAGTTTTTTCACCTTTATTTCTGACAAATGGTAAGCTTTGTCTAAAATTTTATGTCAATCCCAATTTATGATAGGTCCTGCTTTGTAGTTAAGTTCAGTCAATGCTAGTTTATCTGAATTTATTTCTCAAGTTGTATCTTTACATTATTTTAATCTTTGTTCGAGGGTCTGAACAAGTTATACAATGTAAATGTTAACATATCAACACTGTTACTTTAAAGGTAAGTTATTTTTTATTTTGACTTGTTGGATCACTGTTTCACTTCAGTAAAGATATTTGAAGACCTTTTCCTGACTTCAAACTTTGCCATTAAAATTCTGCAAAATCTTTTTATTTTATTTATCTGAGGAATGTGTGTATAAAAATTATTGTGAGTTGGATTTGGTCTCTTTGCAGTGGGAAATCATGTCTTCCTTGGTTGTGCATAAACACTGTTGTTTCCAAAAATTTATCTAGGAGGATTATCTAATGTTTTTTTTAACATGGTCTTCATTACAAATCCTTCTGGCTCTGTCAAACATCTTTGACACAATTCCCTATTTTATAGCTTTTGAGGAAACACACAGATGTCTAGTATGGGTGATAATATGGTTATCAAGTCAGTGAATAAAAATATGTGAAGAAATGGAAGTTATCACTTTTTTTTCTAATCTTTTGTGCACGATAAGATATTTTGGACTTATTTTATCCTTCTGATTTTTTAGTTTAAAGTTAAACTATTAACTACAGTTTTATCATGAAAGATATACAGATCAGGGAGTTAATTCAACTGTTGACTTGGGAAGTTTAATTAGGAGTTCCTTTACCATCAAACTTGTTGACATAGATGTTTCTCCAACTCCTATGTTGATAAATATGAATCATTTTCTCTTTGTCCACATCTTATACATGATTACCTCGCTTTTGAGGAAGTGTGTGAAGATATTGAAATAGACAAAAAGCATCTCAACTCCTACACTTTCTAAACTGTTCAGTATCACATCAAAAGAGTTTGTGCTTTTGAACTCATCCTCAGAAGTTAGATGTCTTATGCCATCTAACACAAGCATCACAACCAAATATCAGCCAGACGTACATTTTTCACTTTAGTGACATTAAGACTCATCTAAAAAAAAAGCATTTAAAAGAGTAGCAATTTACCAAGCTGAAGAACAACAACAAAACCTCTTGAAAATTTCAACTAAAAAATAAATACAGCCCAGCAAGGGAGACTGAACCTATAAACACTCCTTTGACTACAACAACCACAAAATGACATCTGGATATTGTGACTACTGAGCACCATTGACATTCTATAGACACAGAAGTTATTGGTGGACTCCCTAACTACTAACCCATAAGACTATGACTTTTGGACAGCTTATGTGATAAAAGAACCACTTTCAAACCCAGACACAATGAATGAACATAACCTTCTCTCACCTATTTCAAGAGAAGTCCAAATGCCAGAAATGTGAAAACCTCAAGAGGGTTAACAAAATAAACACAACACAAGTAGAGCTTGTGGATATAAAACACATTTTGGTCAAAACAACATAGGTCAATCACAAACTATTGCTGAAAAATATGTCTACTTACATTGGCCTTGGACAACCTACTCATCACCTTAATAATATACTTGTTGGAGCTGTAATGTAAAAATATGTGCATGCATACTAAGTTTGTGTTATATTCAACTGTTGTGTATTTTTTCTTTGTTTAACTATGTAATAATTCTAGTTCAATTCTTGTTTCCTTCTTTATGTTAAAGCTCTTCATATCTATTTCATGTCGGTTATTTTATTTATTTCCCTCCAGTGGAACAGACGTATGTCTATGGATCCAGTTTCAATTTCAATACCCATGGTGGGCAGAGCACAGATAGCCCATTGTGTAACTACATGCTTAACTTCAAAGAAACTATTTATGTGTGTGTGTGTGTGTGTATTACATACATACACTTTGTGTTCTATTTACTCTTTATTGTGTATTTTAATTTTTCTTTGTTTTTGTAACTATATCATGTTTCTTCTAAGTTCCCATTATGAAGTGATTATTAGAGATGTTAATTAAAACATATGTTTATTTATCTCAAATGTACACAAAAAATATACTAATTACTAACTACTGATGTACAAACATAATACATTTTTGACAAGTTACTTACAGTGGATGTGTTAGGTTGCCATGATCTTCCACCAGGCCCTTGCCTTTAGGTAAAAGAAAAATCAAAACAATAATTTTTATCAACAAATTGAAACTTCTATTAACCACATTTGTACTGCTATAAACTTTACAAGTATTGAAATTGGATTTAAAAGATATAGTTAGCTAATATACAGCTGAAAGTGTTGTTCTTCAAATGGACAAACTGTCTGGATAATTTTTGTATGCAAAAACGGCTGTTCTGGGCCCAGAAAACACTTCAAATAGAAGAGCGAACAACGTTTCGACCTTCTTCGGTCATCGTCAGGTTCACAAAGAAAGGGTTACTGGTCGGAAGCTGACCACGTGTTTGGGAGGGGTTGTATAATTGAGTGTTGCAATGTAGAGGGCGCGGTTTGAATATATAATTTTGTCTATAATATTAATATAGGTATAATGGTGTTCCTTTATATTGGTTTATTTTGGGTTTGAGTTGTTGTATAAGTAAGGCTTCTTTAATTTTTCGTTTGTTTATGTTTGTTTCTTTATTTAGTATTTTAGTGTTTTCTATGGTTATGTTGTGTCCATTTGACTTGCAGTGTTCGAAAACGTGTGAAGGTGACTTTTTATGTTCTTTGAATCTGGTTTCCATTTTTCTACTTGTTTCTCCTATATAGAAGTCGTGGCAGTTATCACATTGTATTTTATAAATAATGTTGGTGTGGTGTTTGTCAGTGTAGTTCTTACATAGTATAGACCTTAGTTTTGTGCCTGGTTTTTGAATAAATTTAGTGTTAACTGGAATGTTATATTTTGTTACTAGTTTTTGCCAAATGTTGGTTATTTGTTTGCTGATGTCAGGAATATATGGTATACAGCAGTATATGGTTTCGTGATTTTTTGATTCGTGAGATATATTTACTTTTGTTGGTTGATTTTGCTTTCTGTCTAGGTGTGTGCGTATAATGTTTTCTACGGTTTGTGGAGGAAACTTATTAATGTTGATGAAGTGTTGTTTTATTTTATCTAATTCATCGTTAATTTTATCTGGTGAGCATAGTTTTATGGCTGTGTTTATCTGGTTTCTTAGTATGTTGAGTTTTTGTTTTGTTTCATGTGCTGAGTCCCAAGGAATGTATAGTCCAGTATGGGTGATTTTTCGGTGGATTTCTGTTTTGAATTGTGTGTCGGTTCTTATAATTTTGAGGTTAAGAAATGATATTTGATTGCTTTCTTCCTGTTCACATGTGAAGTTAATGTTGGGATGTATAGAGTTAATGTGAGTGAAAAAGTTAAGTATGTGTTCTGTAGATTCGAATCCCGCAATCGTGTCATCTACATATCTGTACCAGTATAGTGGTGGATGTAATGCTGTATTAATTGCTTGTGTTTCAATTTGTGTCATAAAAATATTGGCTAGAACTGGCGATACTGGGTTGCCCATGCTTAGGCCATTTGTTTGTATATAGTTTTGGTTGTTGAACATGAAGTTTGTCTTTATTGTGGTGAATTCTATGAGGGTTGCTAACTGGTTACTGGGAATGTCTATGATCGGGTTAGGGTCTCGAATATAGAGTTCTAAGGCTATCTTGCAGGCTTCTGTTGTTGGAACTTCTGTGAAGAGGGATATAACATCGAAACTGGCCATTAAGGCTTTATGATTAAGTTGATTTAGATTGGACTTGAAATTAAAAGAGTCTTTGATGAATGAGCTGGCTGATGTTGCATATTTGGAGAATGCCCATGCTATGTATTTACCAAGATTGTAGTTAAACGATTCATATGTTGACATTATTGGTCGTAATGGACAATCTGGTTTATGAGGTTTGGGGATGTCGTATATTTGCGGTGTGCGTGAGTCGGTTTTACGTAGGTAGGAATAAAGTGTTTGTGAAATTGTGTTGGCTTTTTTTATTTGTAGTAGTAATTTGTTTAGTTGCGTCTCATGTGTCTTTGTTGGATTTGTGTGTATTGGTTTAAATTTGTTCGTGTCTGATAGGATGTTATTCATTTTTTGTATGTATTCATTCGTGTTCATTATTACTATAGCGTTACCTTTATCTGCTTTTAGAATTTTTATGTTTCTGTCTTGTTTTAGGTTTCTAATGGAATTAATGTCTCTTTTTGTTCAACAACCAAAACTATATACAAACAAATGGCCTAAGCATGGGCAACCCAGTATCGCCAGTTCTAGCCAATATTTTTATGACACAAATTGAAACACAAGCAATTAATACAGCATTACATCCACCACTATACTGGTACAGATATGTAGATGACACGATTGCGGGATTCGAATCTACAGAACACATACTTAACTTTTTCACTCACATTAACCCTATACATCCCAACATTAACTTCACATGTGAACAGGAAGAAAGCAATCAAATATCATTTCTTAACCTCAAAATTATAAGAACCGACACACAATTCAAAACAGAAATCCACCGAAAAATCACCCATACTGGACTATACATTCCTTGGGACTCAGCACATGAAACAAAACAAAAACTCAACATACTAAGAAACCAGATAAACACAGCCATAAAACTATGCTCACCAGATAAAATTAACGATGAATTAGATAAAATAAAACAACACTTCATCAACATTAATAAGTTTCCTCCACAAACCGTAGAAAACATTATACGCACACACCTAGACAGAAAGCAAAATCAACCAACAAAAGTAAATATATCTCACGAATCAAAAAATCACGAAACCATATACTGCTGTATACCATATATTCCTGACATCAGCAAACAAATAACCAACATTTGGCAAAAACTAGTAACAAAATATAACATTCCAGTTAACACTAAATTTATTCAAAAACCAGGCACAAAACTAAGGTCTATACTATGTAAGAACTACACTGACAAACACCACACCAACATTATTTATAAAATACAATGTGATAACTGCCACGACTTCTATATAGGAGAAACAAGTAGAAAAATGGAAACCAGATTCAAAGAACATAAAAAGTCACCTTCACACGTTTTCGAACACTGCAAGTCAAATGGACACAACATAACCATAGAAAACACTAAAATACTAAATAAAGAAACAAACATAAACAAACGAAAAATTAAAGAAGCCTTACTTATACAACAACTCAAACCCAAAATAAACCAATATAAAGGAACACCATTATACCTATATTAATATTATAGACAAAATTATATATTCAAACCGCGCCCTCTACATTGCAACACTCAATTATACAACCCCTCCCAAACACGTGGTCAGCTTCCGACCAGTAACCCTTTCTTTGTGAACCTGACGATGACCGAAGAAGGTCGAAACGTTGTTCGCTCTTCTATTTGAAGTGTTTTCTGGGCCCAGAACAGCCGTTTTTGCATACAAAAGTTCTCAACAAGTGGGTTTCTCGACATCACTGATTGTCTGGATAATTGATGACCAGATAACATTTCAATTCTTTTCGGTACTTACTTTAGTTTCTTACATATCAAAGACTGATAAAATTACATTTTCTAATATGTAACAATATAAAGAAATTGTTAAAATTAATCTAATAAAAATAAAAGTAAAGCATTTTGATAAGTATTCTGTCATTTAATTATAATATTAGCCAATATTTTTCTCTTTTCTAAGAGTGAAGTTAACTTTTTCACTAGGGTTTGGTCCCACCAGCAAACCTTGTGACGATTTTGTGATCATTATAATTTTCATGACATTAAATTTTAATACAGTAAGTATATTTTTACTAAAGTTTACAGATTATCAGTTAACATTACAAGACTTTGATACACTAAATATTAGATATTTAAATGCATTTTTTAAAATTTTGTCCTTTGACAGTGACTTTAGGATTAAAAATACTTTTATACATCAGAAAATTGTCAAACTTCACTTGCAAAATTTTTTTATAACCTTCTAATAACCTCCAAATAATTTTCAAATGTTTTTGGTTAGAAAAAAACTTTAGATGTTATCTATTACTTTCCATGTGGGTTTGGTCTGTTTGACTGACCTCATAACCACCATAAAAAACTTAAGAAATAGATACAAGTTATGCCTTTTCCATTTTAGAATGACTACAAAGTATAACATGAAACCACAAATGTTTAGACAAGAGCTCAAGTCTCATAAACCTATATACCTTTATATTTATTATTTGTATTAAATGTTTTTGCACTGATGATCTTGCATGTCTTATTCAGAGAGATTAGTATATAATAAAAAATCACGTTGAATATACCCTCACATATTGAAAGAAACACAACTTACATGGACATTGAAGGAATTCCAGGACCCACTGCACCACCTGGTGGTCTCATTGGCCCATAACCCTGAAATAAAAAACTGTTAATCTCATGATAATGAAAATTATTTCAAGTATGTCACAACTTCGTTTCTGTTCTTAATGTTAGTGATAATCAGAAATATTACTGACAAAATCATGGGCATCACTTTATATAATCTTTGTGATCATTTAAAAATATGTTTATTCTATTAACAAAGCTGATAAAAGGTTGAAAATTTCTTGGTAAAAGACACTAATAAATGTGTAAAATTGAATTTAATGTTTTTTATTGTTTTATTCATTAGTCTACAAGTTGACTACGAGTGATATTTGAACTAGTGATAGTAAATAGGCAACTTATTTCCTAAGCAAGGACAAATCTCTGAAACTGCTGGGGTTATTGGATTTTTTAAACATAAATAAAATATAAATTAAACTGAGTGGTGTTTGCTAATATTTACAAGTACAATTGTAAAAGGTCTGATGAATAGGATGCTTGACTTACAATCTGTGGGTGATAAGTTTCAATCCTATCAATGAGCATACTCACCACCCTTCCAACTTTGGAAGTGTTATAATGTTATGGTTAATCCAACCTCTTGTTGGTAAAAGAATAGCCAAACATTGACTAAGCACACTTAGCCCTTAAATAGGTTGTGCAAAATTCAACAAACAAACAAGCAATTTTAAAATTAAAAGTGTTGAAAATAAGTATTAAGTTACTTAACAGATAATTTTCACTGGAAAGCCAAACAAGATACCATATTTTCTACTGGTTTTGTTAAAGCTTGTACTCTTCTCTCAACCCTATATCATGAATTTGTATATAAAGCAAAATAAAGCTAAAAATTCTGCATTCCTTACACCAGGATTCATTTGTCCAAGGTGCTGTCCTCTAGGTGGGTTCATTCTTGGATTCATTGGGCTCATTCCTGGTGGTCCTTTGAAAAGGAAAATAACACACTTTACAGATAATCAGTAATTTTACTGTCACAAGGATAGCTTTCAATAAGAAAAAGCTTAAACTTCAGTGCACCACTGTGGGAACTTGGCAAAGGATCAACATATCTTTGTAACTTTGTCTACAATTCCTTTTTGATACAAACAACAATCTGTATTCTCAAACTAACAAAAATGTAAAACAACATTATAAAATATGTCCACATATCTGCACATTATATTTAGTCTGCTTGAGATGTAGGCCTGTAATAAAAAATTCAAACTGGAACATTAAAAAATAAAATTAATAAAATAGACTTTTTTTAAATCTTACATAAAAGAATGTGAAATTCTACAAATAAATTTGTTGCAACACTAAAAATTATCTTACAAATGTTGCTTGTAGTACCATAAATTGCAAGTTCCTCAGAATGTAACAGAAGCTAAATTACAACTTACTCTTACACATCTTTAAAATAAAATGAAACAAAATAATAAAATACTTCACATCATGCACCCTATTTGTCAATACATTTATAAAGATTCTCTAAGCAACTTAGTATTTTTTATGCTTTTTGGTGGCTAATACTCAACTATAATAATATAAAAAATCTGAACATTTTTTATTATTCATCCTAAATATGCAAGGTAATGATGCATACATACATTACATTACTGAAATTAGATAATTTCTGGAATTCTAGATGAAATAACAAATTTATAAACACAAAAACTAATGAATATTTTTTGCATATTACATTTTTTTGTTGTTGAAGAAGATAGTAAAAAAATTATTTTGTGAAAAAGCTCTGAGATATCTGGTTACATATTTATAACACTAAGATCTTATAGCAGTGATATTTTAATATAATTTAGTGATTGCCATGTTGTGGTTTAATTACAATAAAAATCATACAATAATGCAACTCTTGTGTATATGCATGACATTGGAAAAACATTTTTATTATGTGATATGCAACCCTCAACTTTGTGAAATTTACATCCGCTGTACATGTAGATTTTCAATAGGGGTCGCAATTTTCCTGTTTTCCCTCAGTTTCCCATCACAGAGAACTATATTTTTTTCCATTTGAATAAACAGAAAAATTGGGCAGCTGAATTTGCTACAAATAGTGGACCAAAATGAAGGTAAAGAGGTCACATGCAAATTCAACATTTACAGGGTAATTGGCATATTTTTGTCTATGGACAAGAAAAAAAAAGAATTTAACAAAGATTACTATACAAGGCTGCAAATCACTCACAGTTATGGTAACTTCTGGCACCATGATAATTAGCTAGCCTATATAATGCAAATAATTTAAGCATTGGACAAATTGCAATAATAAATAGTTTTTAACAATTATTTGTTTTTCTCAAAGTTTTATAGAAAGGTAATACTCTACCCACACTCTATGATGAGTTTCTCAGTGTTATTGTATCTTTGTCCTTCTACACACTGCTAAGATGTTTACTGTATGTAAAATATTAAGTCTTACTTTAACATAATTCTGTTGTAAAAGCAAATTTAATGTACAATATCCTACACTTTTTCAACTATAATATACAGAATTGGTTAAAATTCCCTGATCACAACTGTCAAAAGTTTTTAAATCTATTTGCTCACCAAGGTATATACATGTATACATACATATTTGTTTCTAAAGTTAGTACAGAAGAAGTAAGTTTGGAATATAGTAATTGAAACTAAACAACTAGCAAAATAATCAAAAACTAAGGTAGCTTGCTTTGATCAGAAATTATTGACAGGATCTGAACATTTTAATTAACAAACCAAAAGCATAACATAGAGACAAGAGGTTTTGGATCAATAACAAAAGCTGTAAAGGGTAGATCAATTTAAGCATTGGGTTCCTCTAATTAAATTGTAGTTGTTATAGTGACAAATCAGGTAGAGCTGTAACAGCTATGGTTAAATAGAATAAAAATTACATCTTTATTAAAGTAAAAGCAGTAATGTTAGGCAGAGACAATTATATAAGTAAAGATGTTAAGTCTGTATAAAATTATGAAGTGAACACATGAATGGCACAATTAGGAGCACAGAGATGTTGCTTACCTTGCCAGCTTACAAACTCTCCACCGTCAGCTAGAAACAAGAATGTTGATGGATGAGTAGAAAGAACTGTTAGTAAGGAAGAAGAAAGGTTAGAGGTTAGGATTAAGAGCATTTTAATACTTAATAAAACAAACCAAGCACATTAACAAATACAGGGAGTAATGGGAACACAAAAAATTCACTCTGAAGGCATAACAACTATATTTTATAAGGGCTCTGCTACACACACACATCTCCTTTTGCTGTTCACACAATAATACTTATTGACTCTTGTTATTCAAATATAAAGTACTCCCTGATGTTTCCTTCATAAGTGGCTCAGTGGTAAGCTTGAAGATTTATTATGTTAAAATTCAAAGCATGATCCCTGTAGTGGGAAAAGCACAGATAGCTCATTATGCAGCTCTATGCTTAACAACAACAACACAAACTTACTTTACATGAAAAACTTAAATAAGAATTTCTGGAAAACTAATATTTTTAAGTGAAGAATATTTAATAAAATTTTAAACTTTTCATATTTAAATTTTTTTTCATTTCATCATGAATGTGAGAAATATTTTGCTTGTGTACCATTATACATGTCTAGATTTGACATCTAACAGGGAAACAAATTCATTTTACTATCATAAAGAACAATTATTATTGAAAAGATGATATTGCACGTGTAAATATATGAATATTAAAATTACATAATACAGGTATTATGTATGTTATAATATCACAAAGGAGGTGGCCAGAGTTTGCTATTGAACATTTTGTTCCCGAACATTTCACTACCAGTCTTTTCTCACTACCTGATAATTTTATGTCATAATCTCCCTTACGTATCTTATTTAACATCATCAAATAAAAATATTTCATCAGTATTAGTTCACCAAACAAACACATCAGTCAGAAAAATATTAGATAATATTTTTTCATTAGAGAAACATTTATTCACAATAAAAAAGGCTCTTACGTTTTAAAACATTTTACTTGAAATGATGAAAGATATAAACTTTTTAAAAATCATTTAGGCTATGAAAAGCTCTATGATTAAAGTGGTGTTTATTTGCTGGATCATAAACCTGTAGCATAGCCACTGCCTCAAATAGTTGTTGAGCCATAATGAGTCATTTATACATAGCTGGAACAGATAGTGAAATACCCTAGTAATAAAAAGACCAGTAGAAAAATTTCCAGGAAGGAAATATTTACTGAACTGTCCTAAAACCCACAAAGGAAATTATTAGTGCAGTTTTACCCATGTTTAAAAACAGCACAATATCTTAAATAATGTAGAGGAAAATTAAACCACAAGTCAATAAAACAATGTATGAAAATTCCAACACAAGATAAAACATAACCGACAATTTATAAAATATTTATTGGAAAACTAAAACTACTGAGACAAGTTTTTCACGTATTTATAAAGCATCTGATGTTGTTTTGTAAATGAATAAACACTATAAAAAAGAAGGACGTGATTTTGTCTTAGTTTGTGGTAAAAAGTATGTACAGCTGCTGCCCCTAGTAACAGTAGTTCTAATCAAATAGTATTTAGAAATGTAGGCAGCATTGTGTGATTCATTAGAAAACCTAAAATTATGCTGGGAAAAGTCTGTCAAAACTATGATGACATGGCAGTAGCATAAACAATCCTGCAAACACTGATAAATATAACGTAAAAAATCTAATTACTTACAGTCTAGCAATAATCCAAACAATAAACTCTAAGTAAGTGAAATATTTAATGATATAGAGAATAATTTAGTAAATAAACTCAGACGAAACATTGACAATTTAGCAGTTTCACATCAATGCTGAAACCTTTGATCTGTTGCACTTCATCCCCTACCTGGTCTTGTTGGGTCCATATTGTTTGGTATCATGTGTTGGCCTTGAACATTACCAGGAGCCTAGGGAAAGTATCACACTACAAGTTTAAAACTATCCAACAGTTTAATGGAAAAACTAATGAAATAATCTTACATTTCCTAAATAGATAAACACAGAAAATTATGCATAGAACTTTAGATTGTTCTCTTCAGCAATTTGAAAATTTCTTCTTTATTTCTTATACACATTCTGTCAGGAAATAATAAATTGTTCTTGATTTAAAAAAAGCAACCTTCTCTTAAGACTCTCTGTATCCAATTATTTTTTGAACAGCAGGGAAAACACTATACAGATAATGATGAATATCTGGTATCATATGACAGTAATTAGTCATAGTTAAACTTCTCATTATATGAGAGTTAACTGTAATTGATCTGGTAATTTTTGTAAAATTTGAATATAAATCTCAATTTAGTACCAGTTATGATTAAAACAAAACCAAAAATATTTACAGTTTTGTGAAAAGATAATAATACAAACTGAAAATTCTTCAAAATTCATGATTTTACAATTATGAGAAATGTTTATATGATTGAAATCTTAAATATAACTGTTACTGAGTAAATAAACAAACTGTTTAATAGATATTTGATTTCAATGTGACAAGCAAGTACAGCAGAACTGAAACCTAAATAAATCTTACATTGAAATCAAGTTGTTGGCCCATTCTTACTCCTGGCCGACCTGGATAACGAGGAGACATGAATGGCTGGAAAAAAGAAAACTGTTACACATCTTCCAGCTTTATCAATATTATCACTTGAATACTGCTTGGTCTTATACAACACACACAAAAAATTTGCTACCTTGTTGATGGTTACACTTAATAAAAAGAGTGTGCCTCATTCTTAATTATGTATGTCTATATTTCTACAGTACCAATTTAATTCAACCTTAGTGATTTTAATGAACCTGGATAATTTGATTAAAATCTTTCATATGAAGGCATTACTTTAGCAGCAATATTAGATATAACACAGAACCTTTTCTGATATTTCAGCATTAAATAATAAACTGTAAATTGCTTAAATTATAAACCTAAAAACCGCATTTTTCTCAAATTGCTAGAATTTATTCGAAACAAAGTGTTCTTTTTAAGGTTCAACTATTATTCTTGTATTTAAAGGAAATAACGAAACAATGAGACTGCACATTCATCATTACACAAGCACAGTTAACTACAGACACGACTAGATGACGCCACCCCACCTGATTCTGCATCATTTGACTATGAGGAGTAGGTTGGGAATGAGGGGACGGCTGTGAAACTGGCTGATGAGGCTGAGAAGGTCTGATGTGAGAGTTCTGTAGAGGATATAGAGTAAGATAACTATCTACAGGAGGTTGAAAGGGCACTACGTTCAGTGTGAACTCACATGACACATTATAAAAAGTAATACAATATTTATATATCTATACTTACTATTGGGGAAATTTTCCATATTCCATGCAAAAACAAACCAAAAATATATCTTAAGCGGCTTTCGTATTTTTAAACATCTGAACACTACACTATTGCTTAAATAATTACGTATCTTGCACAATTCTCTTTCGTTACTTAAAACACAAACTTCGGTATCCTGTCATAAACTCTTAAAATCGCATTTTCAGCTATACAAGTATACTGACATGTAGCGCCATCTATTGAAAATATAATTTAATCACTTCTAGTTACATGGTTGTATTCGCTTCCGCTGGCTTTAACATTACTCAGTACTAATTTTCTTCTATAAACTAACCTGTACATCTCATTAGAATATACACACACGTCTAACTAAACTTAAATCTAATAATATGGTGATAGCTTGACTGAGTAGTAAAAGAAATTAATTACACGTAGAAATGTACAACGTTTCGACAATCTTATGTTCTTTTCAAGGTTCCATAATTAATATTGTATTTAAAGAAAACAGCGAAACAATGAAATTTAATATAAATTTCTCGAAACTTGTATTAGTTTCTTTCATTACCAATTCAAACCTCTCTAAATTGTATTTCCTTATAAGCAAGTTTCTAGTCATGAAACTAAAATGTTCGAAGAAATCAGTTGTACTTCAACGGTATAAACTGTTTATACCACATTATTTCAGTTTTATTCAATAAAGGTTAACTTAAAATGATTTCCATTTAGCAAATATACAGGGTGGTCGCTAGAAAAGCGGAAAATTTGAGGGTCAGATGAAATCATGAATAAAATGCGTGCTTACTCATTTCTATTTTGATTTCTTTACATCATGAATAAAATGCATGATTTTAATATCACGGACGACATTTTGAGCATCTATGAGTGTAATATAACATATGCCTTTAAAAAACTTTGTAAAAGTTATTCTTTGTAAAAATAAATAGCTGTTTGACAAATTTTCCGCTTTTCTAGCGACCACCCTGTAGTATTCATTTTATTAACTACAAATTCGAACTCATTGTCATATTTCATTATTGTGAAACAACAGAGAATATTTCTATGGCTATCTGCAAACTGCTAATAGTTTAAAGCTTACGGGGAAAAAACCAGCAGGGCCGACTGGTCCGCCAGTCATTCCATCACCAGGGGGCATCTGGCCTAATGGACTGGGAGCTGTAGGGTTCTGAGTAAGAAATATTTATAAATTCTAACAGAAAACTGGCATATTTTTATCACAAAATAATAAAATTATTAGAAATAAAATTCCTTATCATACAAGCAAACCGTAGTTCTTTACATTAGGAACAATCCAACCTTTAATATGACTTTTGAATTTCACCGTTCCATTTAAAAAAAAAAAAAGTGATAGAAACAGTCCTTGACCAAAAGTATACCAGAATAACAGAACTTAACGACTAGCGACTACTAAAATTTATTCCTTAACATAGTAATAAGCTGCCTACTGAACACTGGGCTTCGAAACAGAGAGAGAATCAGGCACTCCTAAACAATCAGTTGACATTTCCATAGCTGATGGTAGAAACCGTTGTCATGGAAACGAATGGATAACAGTAAAACGAGCCTGATGGCCATCATCAAACTTTTTGCTTATTATATAGCTCTGTGTCTGTTTTTTAACTCATACATAATACGACGAAGCTGAAAGCTATTTGAAAAACGCCAATCGTTTAAGCACACATGTATGTTCTGACATACACAGAGATGTAACTTTATGCTTAAAACTTGGAAACTTAGATTAATTAATTGAATAGGGGCCCGGCATGGCCAAGCGTGTTAAGCCATGCGACTCGTAATCTGAAGGTTGCGGGTTCGCATCCCTGTCGCGCCAAACATGTTCGCCCTTTCAGCCGTTGGGGCGTTATAATGTACGGTCAATCTCACTTTTCGTTGGTAAAAGAGTAGCCCAAGAGTTGACGATGGATGGTGATGACTTCCCTCTGGTCTTACACTGCTAAATTAGGGACGGCTAGCACAGATAGCCCTTGAGTAGCTTTGTGCGAATTTCAAAAACAAACAAACAATTTAATCTGCCATCAAAAGATCGACGCATTCCCAAAAGAACGTGATTAATTCTTATTTTCAAGTTATATTCATCGATTTATTTGTACTCTCAATGAAATGCCGAATACAATTAAATCGTTGTAACCCACATTGTATGGTTAAATCATTGTCATCCATTTGACGTGGCTAAATCTCCGTAATCCCTTTCATGTTGTTAAATCACTGTCACCAGTTTCAAATACAAGTATTATGTCTTAATCAGGGTCGCTTGTTTCAAGCAAATGGATTTTATTATTTTACGTAATTAATTTATCGTTACCCGTTTTATACGAGTAACTCCTATTTCGTTTTGCGTGGCATATTCACCGTTACACACGGATGATGCGACTTAGTTACCGTAGCCGTTTACACGTGTATATCATTCGATTTCAAGGGACACGTGAGTGTTAGCGCTTAACGTGACTAAATCATCACCAAGCACTTCAAGTTTATCTCACTGGAATACAGTTTAAGAAACTGGTACATAAAACACACTTCTCAATGTATCTAAAGATTGGTATACATGACGTTACAACTGTTTTTCTAAGTATGCCCCAATCGCCGTGATGATCGATTACTGGGAGCAAATAAATGAATTAATATATACTGTTTGGCGTGTGCTTAGAACCACGAACCACGACGTTTCACTTCATTAATGACAGGTCGGAATGTACACGACTACACTTGTTACTGTAGTTTGGTTCCTCGATTTTCTTGATCCACTGATCAATCATTTCACTGATATTTGATCATATAAAAAGAAAAGATCAATGATTTATCCGAACTAACAGAATTAATGCCTTACAATCAGATAACAATTAAGCGTGAAAATTCTATTCAAGTACGTTATTACTAATATGGAGTAACAAATGCTTGGAATACCACAGGTTATCCACAATCAACGATAACGATACAAATGGCTGCATTAGCTTTAAAACGACTTCTTCCACCACCGATGGTATTTAATGGTCCTGTTCATGTAATGTTACTCAATAGTGCAATTTGCAATGCAGGAAGTTATTGCGCAGTATACTGGAGTCAATGCAGCTTCCTGTCCCCCTTTTGTATTATCACAGTCAAACTACAGTATGTGGACGACGACCCCTTATGGCCCATTTAAGTAATTCAAAGGCATAGGATGTCTACTGAAAGTGTCACCACATAACTTGTATTTTTTGAATTTCGTGAAAGAGTGTTATCTTCGTTAACTGTTCCAAATCTTAAAGCAAGAGACTAAAGAAGCTAGACAACAACACTCATCGCCAACTTTTCGAATACTCCTTACAAACAAACAGTATGATTGGTCATCACATAATAACGTCATAACGACAGGAGAGGGATAATAATTCGAATTCGCAACCTGAAAATTACGAGTCGAGCGCTTTTACCACTAGACCAATATTTTACGACTTTCTCGTTGTATTTATAAAATGTGGAGAAACTGGATTACTGACTTGGACAAATGGATGTTGACTTTTATTAGGTCACACCTTATTTGTATCTTCTATATAAAGATGGTACTTCTTTACGGTTTGTGAAACTCAAACATATATGTTCAAAAACATGAGAAGGTGGTCCTAATAGAGATCTAGGTGGAGCAAAAGACAACAACTGGTACTGAGAAGAAATAAATGCAAAGCATGTGTGAAAAACAGGACAGAGTGAAGAAGAAAGCAAGGGTAAATGTGTGAAAAATAGGACAGACAGACAGAAAAGAAAGTAAGGGTAAAAAGAAATAATACACCGGAAGTTAAAATAATTTTGTGATGAAAACGAAGATGGAGGACGAGAAGATGGTAATTCCAATAAATAAAATAAAGTAGAAATAAATACCTTTTCCAGCGTACAATAACCAAGGGTAGAGTACAGGATTATAGGAATGGAAGTAACATTTGAGACTGTCGTAAGAAAGGAAATATAAAATTGGTGAGAAATATATAATGATCGGGAAATGGTAAGAACATGATGCACAATAACATTGGTTTATTTATTTCCGATATTCGCGCAAAGTTTTGCGTTCTAACTGACCTCACTTTGAACCGACAGACCACAGAAAATGCAGTTAAGTCAACGCCATTGTCAATTAAATGTTTTTACTTACATTTCTTATTAGTATAATTAAATACTATGTTGTTGTTTTGGGTCTCAGGATTCTTGAAAAGTAGGTGTCTGCGACTTGTTAGCGGTGAATTTGAAATAAATAAAAGAGCAGTACTCACTTCACACGTTTTCAAAGTAACATACAAACAAACATGGAACTAGTTAACTGTATGCACAACAATTATTTTACACTATAGATGAACACAGGCATATCATAAATATTATGTAGTTCTCTTATTGTAAAAGGTCTACTTAGGCTTATTCAATTAGTTTTAGAATTTCAGTTGGCAAGCCCAACTGTTTCTACAGTCACTATCGCTAAACTATCCGATCATAGTTCACTTGCGTTTCGTCGAGTTTATCACAATGGTATCCTATACTTCTAAAACCGTCTGTTCCTCTTTGGTATTTAAGTCCACTTCAAATAAAGTCCACACAGGCAGATGATTCAACTACTCTAGAACAGTCTTTGACAAAATAAACTATTTTTCTCATTTCTTTCAATACTATTAATCTCACTCTAATATATATCAACCGTTAGACCTTTCTCTGTCCTCACGATTCTTTTTCGTGACTTTGTTTCCAGTCTGCTCTGCCTTTACCTACTTTTCCCGCTCATCTAACACTATTTTTAGGTGTATTACTATATCTGCTCGCTATATGCCATACATCAATAAATTTCACGCAACATTCGATAATCTCAACTTCAGTGAGTTATAAATACACCATAAGACTCTCGTCGATTTACGTTACTAAACTTGTCATAACATTTACTTTAATACAATTGCTTTTAACTATCTTGTTATGAACAAAACTAAAAAATAATAAAATATTCATTCACAAATAAATTAATATCCACACAGTATTTTATAACATGACAAACACCCACTTCAACTCTTTAGGTATTCTAATCTAATAATGTTATTAGACTGTCACTTTGTAATGCACTCATCGAATCAAAGTGTGAAACGAGGGTTTTAGTTTGCGGCAACAGAGCAAAAACAATAGATTCTCGGATTGCATGGTCTAATGCGCTAACCCTTAAGCCACACCAAGTTAAAATGGAAGAAGGTACGAGATGTCTATGAAAATGATGAAGAAATTAACAAGACTAATGAACAGAAATGGAAGAAAAATGAAATATTGGGTACTGAAATTTTCTTCAATGGAAGAGTAGATGAGGAGGAGGAAGAATGGAAAGGAAAAAGTGGAGAACGAATAAAACTAGAATAATAATGTGAAAGCAAAACGATAAAACCAAAACTGAAAACAGTGAAACAAGGAAGGAATGCTTTAAAACGTTAAATATACTGAGAAAAGACAACTGAGAAGCAAGCATTGGATATGGGATGGATGAACACCTGTAGAACGGTTTCAGTAACAAGAGAAATGAATTGCA
The DNA here is from genome assembly GCA_011833715.1 of Carcinoscorpius rotundicauda. Taxonomy (NCBI): domain Eukaryota; kingdom Metazoa; phylum Arthropoda; class Merostomata; order Xiphosura; family Limulidae; genus Carcinoscorpius; species Carcinoscorpius rotundicauda. The sequence goes on from CM022393.1 coordinate 111,652,910, forward strand.
GTAAGTAAAAACGGGGATTAGGAAAAACGGACATCAGATAGTCGATGAACAGTAGAGTAAGTTGAAAAATCTATTTAACAAGATTGAAGAAAGGAAAACGTCCAGGACAAGGTAGTTGAATGCATGTTTTAAGAGCTTAACAACATAAATGAGAAAACATCCTGAAGCAGTAAAGGAACATGTTTCTGGACTGTTTCGGATATTGAAGTGAAGATGTGCGAGAATTATTTAGCTATCTATGCTAACCGTTCCTAATTTATAACTGATGAACTGGAGTAGAGACAGCTTTTCAACAGCAAGCTCTTGAGTTACTGTGAATGAATAGTGAGATTTGGTTAAAATAACCCTCCAGAGAGCGACTTTTATTTCTTTATAACAATGAACTCTCAGACAGGAATCTAAGCATACTAACCATAAGAACACGCTAGGCTCTAAGGCATTTATGGAATGCAGATAAAATGTCCGACATCATCAGATCGTGGCACATTTGAAAGCTTGGTAATTTTTTATTAATAATTACCAAGCAGAAATTTGTTCATGGAAAAAAGAAATAATAAAGAAAAATACAAACAAATGCACGTAAAATGGACACCGGAATTAGGCAGAAAGGCAGCTTATTAATTTTGGCAGATGGTTACAGTTGTTTGTTTTTGAATTTCGCGCAAAGCTACACGAGGGCTATTTGCGCTATTAGGATTGACCGAAAATGATAACGCCCTCACGGCTGATAAGACGATCATGTTTGGTGTGACCGGGATTCGAACCAGCCACCCTCGGATAACGAGTTGAACACCTTAACACGCTTGTTCATGCCAGACCCCACGTTGAAGGGAATGACAAACATGTTTTGTGTAACAGAGATTAGAACCCGAAGCCGAAAACCTCAGATTATGAGTCAAGCGCTCTACCTGGTCGTGCCGAACCTGTTGTTTGTAATTAAGCACAAAGCTACACAAAGGGTTATCTACGCGGTATCGAAGCCCGGTTTTAGGCTTTGTAAGTCCGCTGACGTACCGCTGTGCCACTGGGAGGCTTTGGCAAATAGGGATTGAAAGAACTACCATGGTGATAAGAGAAATGAGAAGTGATATATTTTGGATATAATGAAGATTAAGTTAGGAACATCATCGAATAGTGTTTGAAAGTAATAGTTAGAATAGGTTTAATTTGTTTTGAATCTCGCGCAAATCTACTCGAAGGCTAATTGCGCTAGCAGTCCCTAATTTACTAATTATAAAGGGAAGGCACCAAGTGAATACCACCAACGGCCAACTCTCGGATTACTCTTTTACCAACACATAACGTAATTGGACATCAGTTATAAAGCCTCCACGACGACGAAGACAAGTATGTTCAGTGTACGGGGATTCGAACCTGTGACCTACACACTGTAAGTCGAGCGCCCAAAACACTAGATCATGCCGAGCCTAAACATCAGTTTCAGACTAAGACTGAACGACTAATTCTTCCATTTAAAAGTCATAGAACCAAAAATATGGTTATTTGTTAAAATATCTTCGGTTTGACAAAATAACACCCATGGCGTGAAAGGTACCCAGACCTGCCCGCTGTTACCAGCAGTTAGCATATATTAATATTTATACAAGTTTCTAGAAATTTTCAGAAAACTGGTCATCATACTTCTCTCTCATATGTAATCTCCAGGTAGTTTGTATTTTCCAATAATTTTTCGACAACTGCAGTAACTCACCACTTAGTTAACAGATACATGAAACAAGATCAGTGGAAGAGAAAGACGTGCGAGATTTATTTATCTAGTTTGGAACATGGGGGGAATCCTCAACAGACGCAACACTTGAAATTATTTTTGTCAGGATTAGGGTAAATTAAACTACGAGACCTACCCCTTTCTTTTGTATTAGCTATATTTTCCTTACCCAGTAATACAACGCATACCCGATTTAATTTTATCATTTTATAACGACCTCAACCAGCTTACCCTCAAAGTGAAATTATTGAGGTAGGATCAGACTAAATTAATCTATAAGACTCCAGACATACTCAAATACATTAATCGAAATGGCTTGACTTCCGGAGTCTAAAATTGCAATAAGATCTCACATCGGTCAAGGTGTGACGGAGTTAAGTTAAAAGTTTATACCAAAAAACTTTTATGAGCCGCTATGCCGTGGTTAAAAATTTTTTAAGTTAATTATGTTATCCAATACCTGTTAGAATATTTAATTGTGTAATTTATTTAAAATATCTTAGAAATATAGCATTTATTCCATAACTGTTTTCAGGTATAACGCAAAAACAATGGGGAGTGAATCCAAATAAGAATAACGTTTTTGGTATTCGTAACTACAATTCTTTTTTTTCTCTTTTATAGAAATAAGTATATTAAAATGTTAAAGATGTTCAAACACACACACATTTTGTTTGTTTCTTGAATTTCGCGCAAAGCTATACGAGGGTTATCTGCTAGCCGTTCCTAATTCAACAGTGTAAGTCTAGAGGGGAGACAGCTAGTCATAACCACCCACCTCCAACTCTTGGGCTACTCTTTTACTAACGAATAGTGGGACTGACCATAATATTATAATGCCACCACAACTGAACAAGCGATATGTTGTTTGGTGTGACGGGGATTCAAACCCTCGACCCCTAGCTTGCAAATCGAGTTCCCTAACCAACAGGCTATGCCAAGCCATACATACATCTAGCTCCAATGATTTTTGTGAAACTCAAAGACATGATACCAAGTTAAGGCCTGGAGGGTTAAGGCGTACGACTCGTAATCTGAAGGTCGCGGGTTCGAATCCCTGTCGCACCAAACATGCTCTCTCTTTCAGCCGTAGGGGCATTATAATATGACGTTCAATCCCCTATTCACTGGTGAGAAACCAAGATTTGGCGGTGGGTGATAATGACTAGCTGCCTTCCCTCTAGTCTCACACTGCTAAATTAGGAACGGCTTGAGTAGCTATGCGCGAAATAAAAACAACAAAAAAACATGCTAATTCTGTTGTCTGTGCTATAACCACATTTGCGATTTTTCGCTGCTGAATGAATTCCCGGTTTCACATCAAACACTTGTGTAGAAGTATATTACGAAGCTGAAAGTTGTGATAACTCTGTAGAATATAAGAAGTCTAGCAACAGCGTCCATAGTCTCATGCACTAAAATTAATATTCACCAGTGTACAATAACCCAAATAACATCATCGCTCATCATGTGATTAAAGTAAAAACAAAACTAACCTGCTATACAAGCTGTGTATTTCAAATGCATATCAGGTAGATGCATAGTACTTTGAATCCCCCCCAGCTTACACAAATTTCTAGCACAAACACTTGGATGGGATCTAGTCTGTTCAATGACCTATATTATGGTTATTGCCAAAACCAAACTGTAACTGGTCGTAAATTCACCCGTTTTCACACATCCTGCTGCGTGTGTATATATAACACATGTATAGGCAGTAAAAGTGCAAAAAATACACCGAAAACTAAGACATAGGAGACGCAGACAGCCACCTACTTCACGCCCCAGAAATACATTTCGAAGATAACAGTTTAACTCGGTATTTCCCAAACAGCATACTGCAAAAAGTAACAAAACACTGAAATAATGATTGAAGCACAGATACAAAATGAAAAGGATCACGCGCCATTTTATTTACCATCTGGTTTTCACGTGTTTGTGTGGGTGGCTTTATTCTTACTCTGCTTAAAGCGTCACAATTTGACGAGTGGGGGGGATTCCACTGAAATGTTTTAGGTGCTTTGGGGAAATATGGAAAGTACTGGTTTAATACCAAGGATGGTGCCTATATGACCCCATAACATTTTATTTGGTTAATAACTAATGCTTATGTGTCATGTAATTGCCTATTAAAGAGTAAATAAAAAAACACAAAAATATATTTTGTTCATAACTAATGTGTTGTAATAATCTGTTGACAGTACAAAGAACAAAAACACACAAACCGGTCTGACATATTAAAATAAATTAAACTGTCTGTCCAATCTAATAAAAATAATGCACGCAAATAGGTCTTTAAATATACAATAGAAATATGTGTTTAAAACCTACTTCATAGATATGGAAACTGAACGCAGGTTCAGGGTCATGACACTTGTAATTACGTTAGAAAAACCATCCTCGTGCTTTAGAATTAATAACACAGGAAGTTAAATGAGTAATTACTGCGTTAATTACAAGTCAGTAGAGGTGGCTTTAAACTGTCGATATAATTACCTACCTGTAGGTAAACATAAAACATGTTTGTGTCCACTTTCTTATGAGATATACTCCTATCGGGTTTTTGTTTAAATCAAAATTAACTACCATTCTTAAATTTAATATAACATAAACATCTATTCACAGTAAGATTCGATACTTCCCCCCCTAATAAAAAGACAACAACAAACAAACCCTTAGTTTTACTAATTCCCCTCCCCGACTATTATAAACATAGGAACTTAACGCGATTGGCCAATGTTGAAATTACACGTCGTGACTTATTAACAACAACTGATTAGAGCAATCTACCAACATGGATCCCCTAAACAATTAATATAGTCAATAATTTTGAAACCATACGGTGTACTGTATTACTTAATTAATCATATACAGCTTTTTCGAAATAATCAAAAACTGAATCACAAAGAAAATGACTACGGTGATTATGACATCATTAACAATGGAAAAAATAACACACGAAATGTCACAGTATGACTCCAGAAAACAGAAAAATTAAGTTGGATATTTATGATTTTTACGAAACATATATTTCCCACTTAGCATCATTTCTGTCGGTGCTAGTTTTCTTTTTTCCTACCTAGTATCATTACTGGTGCCATTATCGCCAGTCATCCGTACACGTACATGAATTTTCTTAAGCAATAAAAATAAACCATACACAAAAATATATTCTTACACATGTATTTGGCACTTTGTATATTCAACTTGAGATTTCGTCAACAAATGGTAACTATACACAGAATTATGTGAGAAAAATTTTTTTTATATACAATCACGCGAACGGATTCAATAGTCAGGTAATGAACAACATAACACGTGTTTCACTATGCTTCATTACTGTTTTATTGTTCAATAATAATACTGGAATACTTAATTCTGTCGGTAATAAAATGGAATATTAGTACAACTTTGAGCATGGTAAAAACAAACGGGTACTTTGTAAGTGACTAATGAACAGCATGTGATCGAAACTGACTGCTTTAATATGATAGAAAACAAACAATCGTAATTAGCAGATGCTCCCTTATATCCGGAGGCAGCAAGGACAACCAGACAAAACTAATCTATCATCGATCGGTTTCCTTACTGTGGCGTTTATAATGCAGAATTAACAGATGTATTGATGAATGAGAGGCCAACGATGATAACGGTAGCATGGCACAAGCGACATTTAACCCACGCCTGGAATTAAATATATATATATATATATATAAATTACAAAGTCCATCAGATCGAACTTGAGTTAAAAGTTGTTTTTTTTAACTGATAACTAACTTGGAATATTAAACAATTATTATCACATCGTTAACTTCCACCATTTTGTGTATTATATATATATATAATCTTTACAAATAATAGAAGTGAGGTAAATAGTATGAAGGAAAAAAACAAAAGATTGCTATCGCAATATCAGAAACTAGAGATGTAGTTAATTGTTTTGTACTCGAAACATACCAAGCTTACAAATGAATTGTCCCCCCAGTGGTTCAGTGGTATGTCTACGGACTTACACGCTAAAATCAGGGTTTCGATACCCGTGGTGGGCAGAGCACAGATAGCCCATTGTGTAGCTTTGTGCTTAATTCAAAACAACAACAACAACAAATGACTCAGTTAACATATCACATCTTTTATCAATACACTGCGGCAAAAATGTTTTCCATTAAATTACCTACAACACACACACACACACATACATATTTGTAAAAACCATAACATTCCAACTGTGTTGAAATAGGAGATGGTCTCCATTTATTCTGTTGTTTTACACAACTTTCTGTTCAGTGTTACGAGATATGCACAAAATTGGGCTCACATTACATGTGTACACGAATGTAAAAGTGAATAACGACCTCAACTGTTTACATAAACAGAAACAAACTCGCACACACATTGAATAGGTCCAAGTGAGACACAAGAAAATGATCGGTATATATATGTAGCTGCCATATTCGACTTCACTCTGACAATGGAATATTTACAGAAGACAACGAACATCTACATAAAACGCATGAAAAATTATGCATAATTTATGTAGATACTTGGCACAAAGCAGTTTACATGCAATACGTTACTTCTAAATTTAATGTTTATGTACAATTCTGACATGGTTTTTATCACGTTTATGAAATGCTGGTTAATGCACGATACAGAACGTTCAACTTAATAGACAGATGTACTTTGTAAACTTCACAACGTCGTCGCCCCCCCCAGTGGCTCAGCGGTATGTCTGCGGACTTACACGCTAAAATCCGGGTTTCGATACCCGTGGTGGGCAGAGCACAGATAGCCCATTGTGTAGCTTTGTGCTTAATTAAAAAAAAACAACAAATCACAACGTCTTTACTAGTCCGGCATGTTTAGATGGTTGGGCGCTCGACTCGTAATCTGAGGGTCGCGGGTTCGAATCCCCATCATACAATCTCACTGTTCGTTAGTAAAAGCGTAGCCCAAGAGTTGGCAGCGGGTGGTGATGACTAGCTGACTTCCCTCTAGTCTTACACTGCTAAGTTATGGACGGCTAGCGTAGTTATCCCTCGCGTGGCTTTGCACGAAATTATAAAAATAAACCGACGATTGTGCATCGTAGTTTCAAATACAAAAGGTCTCGTCGTAAGGACGTTACAACAAAACTATACTAATCTTCTCTGAATCCATTTGTTTTTTAATTAGTCTAGTGTACGAAGACTAACAGTTTCCAAGCGTCCCTTTCACTAGTCCTTTGGAAGAAATCCGAAAGTACTGCATTTAGCATGAACATTGGTGTCATTCTGCAGCTGTTAGAGGAACGTGACAATTGAACAGATATGCCATGGAAGAAGTTTGTGTACATGTCATTAGTATAATTCTTCGACAGGGAGATTCTTTTTGATTATGTTGAATAATTCTGTCTGGTACACGTGGACGATTTTGTTAATATCTGTATTCATAGATTCTCAGTATGATACAAGTTTTTTTCTGTATGGATCTGATACTCTAAATTGATCCTTATTTTTTACTTTTCAATGTCATAAGTACAAGGGATCGTTATCGAAATTCTATATTCTAGATCTAAACACAACTTTAAAATTTGTGTGCGCGTGTGTGTGTGTTTTACTTATAGCAAAGCCACATTTGGCTATCTGCTATGGCCATCGAGGGTAAGAGAACGCCGGATTTTAGCACTTTAAATCCGAAGACTTGCCGCCCCATCCCACTGAGGAGCTAATTTAAGTGTACGAATAATTTGCGACAAAGAGGCTAAACAACGTAAAAATGTTGCTTTAATACACTCCGTTCTATGCTAACTTTATATTGGTATATTCTGCATATTTTGCCTTTTATGAAGCGCATACAGTCCTCGAGTAGCTTTGCGCAAGGGGGCTGGCATGGCCAAGCGCGTAAGGCGTGCGACTCGTAATCCGAGGGTCGCGGGTTCGCGCCTGCGTCGCGCTAAAACATGCTCGCCCTCCCAGCCGTGGGGGTGTATAATGTGACGGTCAATCCCACTATTCGTTAGTAAAAGAGTAGCCCAAGAGTTGGCGGTGGGTAGTGATGACTAGCTGTCTTCCCTCTAGTCTTACACTGCTAAATTAGGGACGGCTAGCACAGATAGCCCTCGAGTAGCTTTGTGCGAAATTCCAAAACAAACAAGCTTTGCGCAAAATTCAAACCAAACCAAGCCTTTTGTGAATGTTCCAAAAAATAACCTTAAATTTACGAATAAAACGTTTGAGAGACACAGACATGCATTTAAGTTATATCCACACAATAGCGTGTCACTCTACGCACAAAATACATCGAATAAAGAAACAACGACACAGTGCGACTATTCTGAAGTCTTCCAATGTATCACAAAGAAGTGTTTACTCTAGTAACAAACAAAAACTAAAAGCGTTTATATAATAAAATGACAACACAGTGTGGCTTTATCCTTTGGGTTTTGCAATGTACCGTGTACAATCTTTTCACTGTAGTTAAAATACAAAACGCATAACAGTGATTGCATTTCGAAAACAAGAGTGTAACTTAAAGAAAAAAAGGTGTTTACCACTGCAGTACGAAACAAACAAAACTAAAGTTTCTACGTAAAGTAACACCGACTCAATGGCGAGTTAATGCATCGTTTTATGTAATACGATGTAAATAAACTCATAAATCGAAGTTTAATACACTTTACTTAGAAGTTAAAATATGAAGAAATATACATTTAAATACACTTTACAAGCAAAGATATTCTGGGGGAAAAAAAAACATTTAACAACTCCTTGTTTAACATAGCAATATGAAATATGGTGGAACAACGCACTCTTGCATCTACTCACAGTACTCTGATGCATATCCATTTACTCAAACAAGTTCAGGTGAAAGGATGCTTGTTATAATGCTTCATCCATTTAAAGTAATGAAAGCATTAATAGATTTTCAATGTTTTAAGTAATATTAGATATAACTCGCAAATTGGCACGTAATTAGTAAAGATAATAAAACAGGGTTAAAACGGCACCACCTAGTGTTCAATAAGTCATAACTGTGCGAATGGTCCTAAGACTGATGATTTAATGACCATTCGTCGATGAACTTGATTGCTTAACAGAAAGGCCTACCAAAAACAATGTCTTTCTCACAAGAAAAGCACTAATATATTTTATTTATCGTAATAAACGTAATCAAACTATATGTATTATCAATAAAATCTATGTTTAATTCCAGTTATACAGCATACTCCTCGTCTTTCTACTTACACAAAGATGTCTTATGAATTAGGTAATGTTTCAAACATTCTTAAGCAAGTTTATTACAAACCTTGTGACTAGAGAATAAGAGGTTATGTAGTAACCGTATATGGAATAACAAACTAAACTAACATGCAAAATAAACGTGAATTTAATAACCACGCTATTTTCAATCACAATGTATATAAAATTTAATATCGGTGTAAAAAAACAACTAATAATTCACACCTTTTGTGGCGACCTCTATTTACCATAAATTTTGTGAAGAATTACTGACCGAGATCAATTTACTGGATAGATTGCAAACAATTTGCAAGTGGTACATATGATTTATAAATAGGTAATTTTAATGACATCCAAACTAATGTTTTTTAATTCTTAATACAAGTACTGATTAAAAGATCCTCACACACGGATCTTTAGCCCATTGTTGATTTCTTTCATATTTAGTTTAAAGTCATGTATAACTCAATGCATTATATTCGAGTAACTGAAATTCATAAATCCAACAAGTAGGATTCTTAAACACTTGACGAACCTTTGGAAAATGCGAGTTTGTAATATATATGATATGAAAAGTAATATTCCTAAATTGACCGTGGTATTTTTTTTTTACAGTTTCGAGAACTAAATGATATTTTAGATATTCCATTTATGACTAATATTATCATTGAAATGTACAGTTCATGCACAGAGAGTCGCGAGTTCACCAAACCATCTTTAAATTCTAGAATCTAGAGGCTGTTGACATAACAATGTCTTATGTCACGGACGGAAGTAAAGAAACCCGTGTTCATATGTGTTTCAAAACAAAATTCGATAAGTCAGCATGAAGAAAGCAAAACGAGGAATATAAATTTCAAAAACAAAGTTACGGAAATCCGGTAACTCGAGAAATTTCAGCAAGTGCTCTCTCCCTGGAAACGGTTGGATTATCAGGTTTCGATGACCGTGATTTGCCTGGTTTTCAAGTATCATGAAAATAAAGTTTATCCGACTTAAAAAAAAATAAAAAATTGCTAAGACCATGAATAAGAAGTTAAATCATTGGAAGTTTTACCTTAAAGTGCTAATATTAACCTCCAGTCAGAGTTACTTGTACCAAACCTAAAATTCCACCGGTAATTAGTATTGTTAATCAAATAAACTGTTCTTAAGTTTATATTTACATGGCCGAATTAGAGCCCGAGGTTGAAAAACTTTTTGCACAAAGGGACTTTGTGTGGCGAGTTTCAACGACAATTACAAGCGAGCCAAGACCTCTTCAAGTTGGTTCAGAGTCTGCATATGAACTTTTACTTGATAAAAATAAAAATATAACAAAATTATGTCACATAAATACGTAAGTTAAAAGCAAAGAGTACAACTGTCGTTCGAATTTTGAGAGAACGTGCTTGCCAAACGAAGGAAACTCCGGTGCATATTATCAATTATTTATGTGTAGGGTTAAAAATGAGTGGAGTTTCATCATATATAAAATATAAGGTTCTTCTATTAATGGCAACAAATAATTTGAATGTTTGTTTCATAATAACAACTCTTATTAATTAAACAATCGTTGTGAATGCTGAGATTTTCTGAACATTCGCAAAAACATAATACATAAACTTTTCGTATTAGTGTATTATGTTGTCTATATATGACTAATAAAACTCACGCTACATTTTAAGACGGTCCCTTCTATACATCTACACAAAAGTTGACCGCCGCTAAGAACAACGCATTTCTGAACCAACCGGATAAATGGTGTACATTTTAGTTAAAAAGAAAAGAAAAAGGTATGTTTCACAATACACACGGAAAAAACTGTAATAAAATAGGGGGATCTGTAAGGCTTCATCCAGGAAGTATTTTCCTGTGGATACAATGGTATTTTCCCAAAGTTAACCACTATCAGTGGTTCTGATAGTGTTCACGTCTTTCAACAATTAGTGAACATACCTGATCTGTAGGTAGACATGGCTCTCTTCGGCCATTTGTGATTTTATTACCGTAAATGGAAATATTATCTGTCCTCTATTACGAGTTACTTTCTTTGCAACTGGCATCACTTCATGATCGTATCAACATTTGTTCCACTGATAGTGACGTCAGGCAATTTGCTACCTTAGACTTAAGAGTTTCGAAACTAGTGCCTCTGACATCTGTCCTCAATATATGTGCCATCTGGACAGAAAATCTGCCGAATGATTGCTTTTCCTTAAAGTTCCCGATAAATACTGGCTTTGCGAGAATATTTGTAAATAGTGTGTGATAATACGTTAATATCAGGGTAAATAAAACTCTGTAAACTATATCTCCAGATACCACAAAAAAAGTATATTCTCTGTTCCATCACACAACACATCCCTTAAAAAAATTGCAAGAGAATCGAGGAAATACTGGAAATATGCCTCCTGGGACGGCACAACGTATGTGGTGTAGCTGATTCTGAGATTCGTTGTTAAGTAGTATCTACAATACAGAGCCAGATTAAGTTACCTTGGACCCCATACACGAGAAATGTTATTCATCCTTCGATCACGAACCCAACATTTAAGGAGAAACACAAACAATTAAACAAGAATACATAATATATTTATTCCTTTTTCTTTAACAAAATAGTATTTTTTTTATAAAAACTTAATGAAATAAAAAATATTACACTACTTTAAACAAACACAGCTGTATTCTATGACATACAGTGTTACCACACTTCATTTTAAAAGTGTATTATATGTACAGTGAACCATAATGCACTTTTAAAATAAAATGTTACGTCCTTTGGCTGCAGTACATTTATCAATTTCTAATGTTGTTGTTTTGAATTAAGCACAATGCTACACAATGGGCTATCTGTGCTCTGCCCACCACGGGTATCGAAACCCGGATGTTAGCGTGTGAATCCGCAGACATACCGCTGAGCCACTGGGGGGCATTTCTAATGTACCGTAAAGTTTCTACCACACGTAACTCGTATCGTTTTTAACCGAACTTGAAAAATGAATTATGATTGGATACTTCGAATAAGCATGAACAAATCGTCGTAAACATTTAAGGCATTTTGTTTTTGTTATGACGAATAGAACAGACTTATACAGCTAATGACAACCCAGCTTTAAATTAATGTAAAATACAGAATACTTTTCCTCATTGCAAGAATGCGTTTGATTCGTCTGGGCAACCATAATCACAATTTATATAACTTTATATAACTGTAACTTGAGAAAACTTTGGACCCTTTACGAAACCTCATTGACGAGTCTCTTTCTGTGCGTATTTGCCACATAGTTTCTTGTTCAAATTCTGCCTATATGATCCAATATGATACATACTCTTATAGACGTTAAAAATTACCATGCACGGCACTCATAAACATTACATAATAATAATGCTACCACTAGTTAATATACGCATATATATCAAACGAATGAAACAGATTGAACTTTATGAAAATAAACGTTAACACTTACATGTCCAATCCCATTGACGGCATAGCCGGAGTTGATAAACCCCTTAAAAAAAAAAAAAAGCACTATCAAAATGTATAGAAAAAGGTCGACATGGCTTTGAGTCAAACAGCCTTTCTGTCTTCGACATAATAATAATAATGATTCCACGTTACACAAAATAAAAATAAAACACTAATTTGAAGTTTCATAATTACAACTCGTACACGATATTTAAAGCTGATTAATGTAATTATACATATATTGGGTTGAGGAGTAATTCGTGAGCGTTTTTTCAAGTTAAAAAAATATATTCATAAATGATACGATTTCGCAAAATATTTGGTAGATAATTTTTTGCTCTAATAGATGGTGTGTTTGATTTTCATATTTCTTTAATTTTTGCTTTCATTTTCAGCTCATTAAGTGGAATGTTAAGTGGACAAAATCGAGCATTTTCGACACCATCTGCTTTTCGCATTTAATCGAGGTGTTAACGCCGGCGAAGCTGCTTGTGAGATCTGTTCTGTGTATGGCAAAGGAGCAATGCCTGAAAGTGCCGCCCGCCGTTGGTTTTCGCGCTTTAAAAATGGGAATTTTAATCTGAAGGACGGGTCACACACTGGTCGATCAACTGTGTTTGATGATGAGCGATTGAACCAGCTTCTTCACGAAAATCCACGTCAAACGACTAGAGAATTAGCAGAGCAGAAGGATTGTGATCACAAAACTGTGGTGAACCACCTTCATTCAATAGGCAAGGCTCAGAAACTTGGCGCATGGGTACCACACTGTTTGAGCAAAAAGAATAGAAATCAGCACATCACAATTGCCGCCAGTTTGCTTGCTCGAAATAAAGTATCATTATAAATTGTGTACTTTTCTTTTATATTGTATTCATGTACAATGTTTTGGGTGTAGTGTGTTCATGGATTGAAGTATTGTATAGTCTTGCATGTAATGCTTGAATGAAATTATTTAAAAACGCTCACGAATTATTCCTCAACCTAATATTTATTTGTCTTAAACACATTGTCATAACAGAATTCTGGCTTTAATGCACTGCTACTGTCTGTATCTAGAAGGGGACGACGTTTCGGCTAAAACCTTCACCAGGTCGAATGCTTCAGTATAGATACCGACGAAACGTTGACGACCTGTAGACAGGGGTAAAATTTTATTGGTGCAAATCTCCACAATGAGCTATCTACAATCTGTCCACTGTAATGAATCGTGCCTCAGTTTTTACCGATGTAAATCCGTAAACTTAAAGCTAGTCCAGGAATTAATTAACAATCTATTTCAGCTAAAACGGTACTATGTGAAGGTACACTAGAAATTTAAGAGATAATGAAATACTCAAAATTTTATTTTACTTTAAAAGGTAAAGATCATGTAAACTGTACATCTTAATTTCACTTTAGGTACATTAATTATATCACGCCTGATCAAAATTTATTCAGAATACTAAGCTCAGGGGAACATAAAATAAAGAACAAGTTGATGATAAACAAAACTGAATATACTTATCTATTTATCAGTATTATAATCTAGCTCAAGCATTATTAAATATATAATCCTCTATCTCATTATTTAAAAAAAAAAAAGTTGAGGTTCTTTTCTCGGAAAAACGCTATCAGTGCTAAAAATCACAAAAATCAAAGTCAGTATTATTTGTGTTCTCACACAATGTATCAATCACAATTATTATATGTTAAGTAGACGGTTATTATTATCTGTTCAATATTTTTTTTTATTCTAGTGGAGATAAAGTTTCGTTGATCACCTTGTTTTGTCGGGAATAATCCGTCACCATGGTGAAGACTTATCACGTGACGCCTTATTCGTACTGAAGAAAACGTGAATGTACAGTCGTTTTCTTGCATCATACCAGGTCATGAGGTAGATGGCATATATAAAACTTTGTAGCTAGCACATATTCTCTTCACCATAACTTGGCAATTAGCTGTAGTTTGTAATTTACAGTTTCTTTCTACGCTAACACACTATATGACTGGTGCATTAAGTATGCAACGGTTGTAGTCAAATACAATTAATTTAAATAATACTTTGAAAATTTTAAAATTTCTTTATTAACGAAATCACTACGAATATAAATAGGTGGAAAATAACATAATAGTGCTCACAATAGACTGTCTACGTTATCACTTTATTTATGCTTTAAAGTAAATCTAGAACCTGGTTCGTTTTTCAGCTTAAAACCGTTGTATAATTTGTTCACCTTGACTGAGATCAGACCGGAATAAAATAACTACAACCCACATTGCTTCAAGGTCAGTCGTGTTCTTTCTTCTAAAGTATGTTCAGAACTCTCAACGTAAGCCATTGTTTCGCTTAACTCAAAATATGGCGTATTAAACAAATACTATCGTGAGTATTCTAAACATATACCTCAAAACTTCCTCGTGCCATTCATTTCAGTGTCTTTACAATTAACGACTATTTTTCTGTTATATATAACGGATATGTTTAACGAATAGTTAAGTTTCACGGTTAATTTAAAGCAGCACTTCCACTAATAGGTAAAATTTTATTATAACAGTAGGTATTACAATGTTACTGATAAAACATTGTCTTAAAATCTACATATATACTGCAGTTAACACTTTACACCTCTTACATTTTTTTCATTCAAACTTAACCACGATTAAGGTTTTTATGGTCTTCCAAGAAAACTTATAAAGTCCTTTCAATTTTTGAAACTGGGCGTTCTCAACTGATCAAAAATCCTGGAATTGTTCGTCGTTTTCGTTGCCAAATGTTTAAAACGTATGACATTTTCAAGTGATAATTATTTCCGTATACACGAACGAAATAGGCAAAAAACACTTGATATTGTTTACGTATAGTCTTAACGAGAAGTAAAATCAATATCTCTTAGAACACTTTTCGAAAAATAAATCAGCCTCTCTTCGCTAGTCTAAGAATACTTGTTGATAAATTATAAAGTTAGAAATTCTTCTGTTTGCTTACGTATAAAAAATATTAATTGTTGTCGTCACAACTATGTTATTGGCAAACGACAATCTGATTTCAAATGATTGTAAGTTTATTATTAACACATGGGCTTTCTCTTGAAATTCTGTAAAACCTATTCACACCAGTTATTTATTATATTAACTTACATATTTCGAATTTGATATTAAAATACAATTTCCTTATTTTATGACGTAGTAACAGTGAACAAGTTCAGGCTAAATTCCAAGTAATTAATATATAAGGAGCAAATACGTTCTAAATACCTTAACATTTTATATATGATTTGTTTATATGTCCAGCTACTTTACTTTCAGTTATTTTATAAGGTATGCAAATAAATTTTGAACTACATAAAAATTATCAAAAGTGAGATTCTCCTTAGGTTATATTAATGAGGTGATTTTATAGTTTCATAAAATAAATTGCTGACCTGTCTATCTTTTCAAGCATAGAATTTGTATAGAATTTTATATTATTTTACCAATTTAAAAAAACAACAAAGCAATAGTGTGACTGTAGTATATATCAAAATCACATAAATATAACTTAAACAGTAATGCATTATTCACTACAGAAAAGTTGACTGCTCTTTGGTACACTGTGTAATTTGCACATTTACTAGAAAATAGTTTGCATATTTTGCAAAGTTTTTAATACAAGAGTTGTGTATTTTCCACATATCACATACTGAACAATCAACAGTATTATACCAATCTGAGAGAAAGTTTCAACTGTCAATCTTTACATTTCAAGTGAAACCAGAGTTTGATTTTATTAGAGTTTCATGCATAAAAAAAGAAACAATGCAATGGCAATTTGATAACATCTGTTACCTTAAAAGCTATATATTTTAATCTTAATATAAGTGAACCAATTTGTTCAAGCCTAGCTTTTTACTTTATATTAAGGCTATCCTAAACATATTAGAAACAAATGCACGTCCACTGAAACCTATTTTGCCTTACTAATGAATGGCCACACATTTCCTGAAATTATCATTAAGCTTAATGGAAAGATTAATTTTCAAAAATATAACAATACAAAATTACTACATTTCACAACACATATTCATGCTTCATGGGTTACAAAGTTTTTTAACCTTTAACTTGGCTGACAGGAAGTGACATAAAAATATACATACAAAATATATTCAAACATATTCAAAATTCCACAGTCACTTCACACCCAAATGGAGTTTATTTTATATAATAGTTAATTATTTCTTGGAAATACGAAATGCTTGTCAGTCACTCTACAAAAATACTATTTTTTTACATAAACATTTTCATCACAGGAAACTTCCATAATTACATGATGCTAAACATACACACTCAACGCATTTATGACTGATGCTAATCTAATACAAGTTCCAGTTAGTTAGTTATAAATTTAAGTATTTCTACTGATACACAATAATAACAAATATACACTTGTTGTACAAAATAAAATGCAAAAAAAGAAGAGATACAGGTACTTATATGAAATATTAATAATGGTATGGACTAATTTAAATGAGATGATCAGGAGACCTTTAACATGATAAAATAACCTATAACACAAGAGATAACCAATATGATAAGGGTGTTCCTGGCAAATAATTACAAGTTTAAGTTAAATTACTATTAAAATCTGATAACATATTAAAACAAATTAGAATTCTGAGTCTCAACTCTTAAAATTTATAACAAAGGTGTCATAGTCATTAAATTTAATTTCAACATAATTTCATAATCACTAGATATACTACAGCAAATTTCAGAGTATAGATAAATTCTTGTCCTTCCATACATACAAAATGTTAAACTTTGGACTAAGCTTGAGCATCTTTATCATGTCATCTTATCTGTTCTAATCTTTCTTTTAATAAATTTATCCAGTGCAAAGATATCACTTATAATTCTGCTTTTATTGGTGGTAAATCACAGACAACTTACATAATCATGAAAAGCTTTTGCTTCACTTGAATGTTCACAGGTGTCTCTTCTTTCTGGTGCTGCACAGTACAAATCCCAAAATACACTAAAAAAATTATCATAAATAAAATGAAGGAAAATATCAATGATACAAAATGTCATTAAACATAATAAATATATCTAAATTTCACACTTTTTAAAACTACATGGTAAATAATTTATACACAGTTTTGCAAAAGCATGTATTTTCAATTTGTAAACAAAACACTAAACTTACACATGCTAGTACCAAATTGTCATTTTTTTATGAATTCTGTCTGCTGTAGAATATAGGAATCTAGTAAAATAGTACATTAACATATTACAATTTTAATGTATCTCAAGACAACTGGTATGGGAATTAGAACTTTTATTACAATAGAGAGCAATATTTTGACCTTTTGTCATCTTCAGCCAACAAATAATTGGGTCTGTGGAAAATAACATCACAAAAAATTGGTAGTAGCTATGTATTATTAACTTATGAGACCATACAGAAATTAATGTACATATCTGCCTCACCCATAAAGCCACTTCTGTAACTTTCAGAGAAGCTCTCTTCATATCAGAGAAAACACAAGGCTATGGCAGAGAACAACCATAAAAGTCATAGCTTTCTGCATCATTTTCAGGTGAATAGAGAAAAAAAAGTAAGTCAAACATCTATAGGTTCTTCTACTAAGTTGCCAAGCAACACACCACCTAATTTCACTATCTTGTTACTAAAAATATACACTGCATGTAGGAAAAACAATGTAAACACAGTCTTGTTGTCTTTATCAGCAAACATGGATGCCTGCAGCAATACCAACAAACAACTTTAGATCTCAATAAATTCTCTGGTGTCCAAAAGACTATACCTAATTCTGTCATCAGTCTATTTACATTTATGAAAGCCAAGGTAAAAAGGGGATTGTGTCCTACTGTATAAACACTTTAAAATATAATTTCAGTATGAATAATTATTTGTGTCTGGATTTAGACTTTAATCTTTAACTCCAAAGAGCTGCTGGTAATCAGAAAAGGAGAAACTATCACATAACACTAAACACTGGATGTTCAGCAATTACTCCTATACTATCTTACAAATCAGCCACACCATAAAAGACAATTTTACTGGCTCTGTGTTGAAAACAATCTGCAATACATGATTAATGGCATTGCAGTTATTGTATCTGGAATTTGTTTATAATTACCATTTTATACTTTCATGATTTTATAAAGGCAGTTAAAAAACTTAAAACCTGAAGAGCCATGGACATTACAGCAATTTTTCCACTTGCTGTGTTGTACAAATATTTTGTTTGTAATCTGTAGTAATTTATTTTCTTCATGAAGTTTAAAATCCAAATAAGCATTAGAATTCCTTGCACATCTTATGGTACACAAAAATATCCTGTGGGCTAACAAAACCTACTAGATCATCAGTACAAAGAATTTCATGATCTGCTACAGTGAGAATTCCCATGTTTTGCTTCAATAACCCCTATAGAAAAGTGACTGTACAGTGTATATTTAGCACATACTTATTTATGGAATTTGCCACATTATAACAAGACCTGTACAGTAAACAATAAGTACTACCATAGCCTACTTGCTCACACAATGATACCCCTACTGAAGCAGTATCATATGATGATACTACACTATTTATGACAAGATGATGTATTTTACTACATAAGCCAACAGATTAGAAAAATATTACAGATAAACTTTCGTGAATACAGGGTAATATTTCACTACTTTTCATGTTCACAGACACTGCATTCCTAGGACTTTACACTGGCAGATTTCTGGTTATGTGGTTACCTAAAGACAGGTGTGACTAAAAGAATAAGTCATGTACTACATATAATATGAAGAATGCTTCCCTAAGAAAACTTCCCAATATATAGAATGAAGATAAATGGTAGAATAAATGTCCATGGTTAGATGTGTATTTGCTGTTTTGGGTGTCACAAACAGTTGAAACATTTCAATATACAAATTATGATTTTGTACTGCTTCTGTGGGTAGACTTGATAAATGAATAAGCATCCCTTGTTACAACTGTGCAATGCACCATCTTATATCATATAATTTATGATACTACAGCAATGTGGAATACTTACTTTATAACAGCATTGTAAACAGATGAAACTCTCAATTTTGGTAAAACACTTTTCTGTTTTGACTTATGCTCCATATGATGTATTTAAGAAATGAAATGTGCATTGCTTAATATAATCATTTTAATTACAATTTTTAAAAGGTGCACAAAATATATGATGGCATTAACACATTATTTGCACATAAATAAGTGTTAGGGAGGCATAAAAGCTTTGGCATGTATCCAGAACAAATGTTTGGAAATATCCAAAAAATGTTATTTTATTTCAGATTTTAATTAATGAACATAGCTGAACTTGTACAAAACTTATTATTTAGAAATACCAAAGAGTAGCAATTTAAAACAAAATTCAGTTTTTTTTCAAAGCATATACGACTGGATTTAGATTTGATTAAAATTTTGGTAATTGTGGTTATAAAAAATAATAATTTCTTTTGCATTTCAAAAGGTACCATTACTTTTCATATTTACTGTGGACTAATCAATATTTTTTCATTATTATGTAAAAGTAAAAAGTAGGTCTTTTAAGCATTTTTAGAAGACTGCTGTCTTGTTTTAAAAGCAGTATTAAAGATACAAGAAATATGACTACAAACTATGTTTGTGGGACTGTACTCAAATGCAAATTAGCGATAAAGTTATTAACTATATAAATCTAAAAGTTGTTTTTCAAAAAATAACCAGGTCCATATGCATATTTTGGCTGAGGGAAACCTCTGGCTTCAGGGGCATTTTGACAGTAGTGGAAATAAAGTAAGACTCTTTAAAACTTCAGAAATACATCATGTAATTTGTAACTAGTGTCATGATATGGATGGTTTATGTCTTACTGTCTCAAAGATACTTATGTATAATACTTATTTGGAAATGAAAAAAAAAATTATGCTAGAGCATAAGTAAAATGTGTTTCTTAAAACATATACTTGTCTTGTAACTATTTTTTCTAAATTTTCTGAATATGCACAACAATATGGTTCATTTCCTATCACCAAAAAATGGTGCTGTGCAACTTCAGGCCATGGATAAATTACACAAATGACAACCAAATCTCAATATTCAATTATATTTTTAAAGTAAAAAAGCTGGTAGTGAGTGTTGTTAACTAGTTACCTTTTTTATAAAATTTATCATTTCAAAATCAGGGATGGCTACTGCAGATATCCTCATGTAGATATGCAAGAATATCCAGGCAAATCAAACATATAATGTTAAAAAAAAAAGAAAGTGTATTTTAATTGGCACATGCCAAACAAAACTAGCAAGATTGACTAACTTAGCAGAAAAGTTTCAGAAAGAACATCTAGAAAAATCTAGAATATGAAATAAATTCCCCAATTCACTTTTTTTTTACATTTTTTTTCTTTAACTATTTACTCACCACCACCATGAATGTAGGAACCCTGGAGGTTCTCCTAATGTTATGTTTTTTTCCCATCTTATCTAAAAAAGAGAAGATAAATAAGCAACAGTCACAGAGAAAAATGATACACAAACCTGTTATGTCTTACTACTTTAATAAAAGTATCCTGTATAAGTTAAGTATATTAATATTTTAAACAGAAAAAAAGAAATGTAAAAACACATTAAAAGTATTGATTTTTCATCGTTTTCCTAGAAAATTGTTTCAATAAAATATGTTTCATTAAACTACATTATTTAAAATCTGAGTTTAAACATAGAAAGTCATAAATACCCCAGTAAATTTCTAACTCAAGTTTTGCTCAACTACAGACAGGGGTTATACTGAATTAACACAATGCTATTATAAATGTAGTGTTATTTTATATTATATGATGTGTTTTTTTTAAATCTCCAAGTGTATTATGAAATAAAATGATTATAATACTACTTCAACTGAAAGAGTAGAGAATTGCAATATAAAACACAACACATTAACATCGTTTTCATATAATTAAATTGACAAAACATTGATTACAAACTATTCAAGGAAATTATTGTAAACAATATCAATACAAGTGCATTATTCAATATGTTTAGAATTTTAAATAAAGTACCTTAAGTTCAGTATTAATTATTAAACTGAGTGATTACACTTACCTTTTTAATTTATATCACACAGGCCTCTTTTCTTTGACACATTTTTCACACAGAGTATAACCAGCTCATTATAATATACAAAATAGATATAAATTACAATTTATTGAAACAAGCAAGATTATTGATATTTTTGCAACATCTGTCTTATTTATCAGTCTGTAGATTATTTGTATATTTAATTTTACATTTTATTTCACTGCTTATACTTATGTAAAACATATTTTGTATTTTATAGAATATTCTCTAATAGAAAACATGTATAAACAAAGTGCAAGAAAAAGTATATTTATAATAATAACTTTGCTAAGCCTAGTTTTAAGTGTTACATGTGCCGTACGTTCCATCGGCCTTCATTCACATGGAAGCTCCCGTGCATACCAGAAGTACCTACTTGATAACACTGCCCTACTTACACACAATAATATGCGCTATATACATGATAAATTTACCTCAGACAGGAAAGTTTGTGCCGCCTTCTGTGCTCCTACATGCAGCAAATATTCGTAAACATAAAGAGCTAATCTGTAAAAGAAAGAAAGAGGAAATTTGAAAATAAATACACACCATTTATCTTCTGACTCCCTCCTCTTTGTCAAACATGGAACGCGCCATGCCATATGCCTGGGGCTGGAAGCACTGCCTGTTGTTCTTTCGCAAATGAATTTTGTTTTGAAGTTATGATTTTAAATGTAACCTGATTTTAATTTTGGTAGTTATGTATATTCGTCCCTTTTGGGGGGAAGGTCTTCTTAAAAGGTTACTTAGATGCAAATATAAAAAATTTAAAAAGCTGACGTGTAACACAATGAAACTCACTAAATGACAACAGTACTCTTTTTTTTACATACATACATATATACTTAGGTTAATCTCAGTTTAGAAACTTAGATTCACTTATACTAGTAGTACTGCTATTCTTACACGATTTAAAATTTTATATGATACTTCAGTGATTCTTGTTCTACAATACTCTCGATATTCAGTGGTGTTAAAAACCTTAATCGCCTGAACAACAAACTCACTTTTCTCTTGCCTGAGCATCGGATGGCACCGTTGAGCCTTTTCCCTTCGCGTACATGCTGTGAGGCTGAGCTGTCACGCACCTGTCAAGACATATACGACGATACCGACCTTGTTACCATAGAAACGTCAATTGATCTGTCAGAGGCAGTAACGCGATTGGACTTACTGTCTGCCTCGTGCAAAATATCCCGGTCCTACTTGCTACGTCACAGCGGAGTGAAACTCAAAATTGTTGGCAGTATACTCCAACCGATAGCGTGTAGAGAGAGCTCTCCTAAAAGTATGCTGTAGATCGAGCATGTTACGCAATCGGCCCTTGTTTACTTGACAGCGGTAAACGTGCGAGTACAAAACAGTTGATAAGAAATTTTATTTCATAACCCAGTTATAACTGTTTGCACACTAAATTTCAAAGTTGAACGCCAAAGACGTCGTACGGCTGGTTGTGAAAAAAACCCAAAAACAACAACAATCGTAGAGAACTCTTTTAATTAGTACCAAATGCACTCATGGAGGAAAACAGAGGAAGTCGAAACATTTTTTAGTTTTTAGTTTATGAGCTCTAAAAATCAATAAGATAACGCGTCATACATATTTTAAAAACAGTGACTAGCTAGAAATAGTCAAATAATTTTTAATAATTTTATTATTTTGAACTTTTCATTCAAAATTGTATTTGTGCAAATTATGTATTTTATGTTTCTAAATAGAGCCTCTAATTTTCTTTTTTTTTCTTACATTGGATTCATCCTGCACCATGTAGATTTATTTTATTTGAAGTTATGGTAAATATTCGAAATTAAACAGGCATTACAAAATTATTTAAACATTAGTATCATATATTAGTCATAAGCTTTTTCTCTTTGTCTTTTTTCAGAGAGAGGTAAAAAGTAAGCCATGTTTTTTTTTCGTTTTCAACATTTTCTTGCTATGAATACATAACTGCTTAAACTGGAAATTAGGTATTATTTCCATAAATAAATGTTAAAAGAGTAAATTATTACAGGACATTTTTACTTTAGATAGCGTGTTGACTTGTTATTGCAAACAGATATTTCAAAGTTTATTTACATTCAAACAAACACCTAGATAAAACAGATGCACACTTGGAAAAATGACTTCACCATAATGGTGAATAAATATATTTCTTTTCTTTTTCTTTTTTTCTGTGACAGTTTTGTTGAGACCACAGATGAATCTCTCCTCCGGTATTGGTTTTCACGGAATTACATATTTGTCAAGCACTAAAGTCCTTCCATTGGCAACATATTTCATGTCCGACCTTAACATCAAAAGCAGCAAATTTGTACATAATGAAATTAAAGCGACGCCAATCTGTCTGAAAGTTGAAGAAACAATATGAAGCATACAAACATGTATCCAAGACATACTAAATCAAATGTTATTTCTAGTTTGCGCTATCTCTGTAAAAAGAAACAAGCACATATTATAAAATTAAAGTAATAATGGCAGTTTTCCTCCACGGGTCCGGCCTGACCAGGTGGTTAGGACGTTCGACTTGTAATCCGAGAGTCACGGGCTCGAATCCCCGTCGCACCAAACATATTCGCCCTTTCAGCCGTGGGAACATTATGATGTTACGGTCAATCCTACTATTCGTTGGTAAAAGAGTAGTCCGAGAGTTGGCGCTGAATGGTGATAACTAGCTGCTTTCCCTCTAATCTTACAGTGCTAAATTAGGGACGGCTAGCGCAGATAACCCTCGTGTAATTTTGTGCGAAACTCAAACCAAACCAAAAATCCTTGAGCAACTATCTCGAATTAAGAATAAAAATTATAAAAAAGGTCTTTTAGTAGTTTGATTATAATAGTTTGCTGAACTGTTATTAAAAATGTTAATCAAAAACACTAAGTATAGATCAAAACATTCAAATAACTAAACATCAATGAAGAAGAAGCAATAATATAATAATTAAGTTACATAGGTCATCTTACTTCACTGCCTTGTAACAAGCACGGATTTGTATTCCAGGATGATACAGCTGTTTAGAAAATTGTAAAATTACTATAAAGTGAGTTTATATTCACATAAGTTCTATATAGTGTTTTTAAAGTTTGTATTAAATAAATATATGTTATCGGATGACCTTTTCTTATTATATTTCTTTTTTAGTGTAATGGTGTGAAATATATTTAATTTGTTCAAACAACATTCATCAATACAAAGATTGGGTCATTTTGATTATATTCCACATTCGTTGTTTTGTTTCCTTGTTAAGGACAAAGCTACACAATGGACGTTCTATGTTGTACCCATCACGTGGATAAGAAACCCGAATTTTAGTATTATAAACCTACAGACGTGCCGCTGAGCTACTGGAGGCATTTTGTATTCAAATTGGAATATCACTGATACTGTTCATCGGATTGTCCATGATGATCTGAAGTCGGCTAATGACCTATTAAAAGGACAGTAAGGTGGTTCTAATAGTAAGAAGCAGGGGCGTAGATCCTGGAGGGATGAAGAGAATCCATCCCCTCTTCATTTTAGGTGTGGGGTATGGTTCATACAATCATCCCACTCAACAGTTGGGTCTGTTGAATTGTTTTATTGCATCACAGGCATGCAAATTATGTTTGTTCTTGTGATTCTCGTGTTCTTACCAATCGAATTACATAATTAGGCCCAGATGTAGGCTTTTTTCAGTAGCCGAAATGTACATCTTTAATATAAGCGTGCTTCTAAGCTTTTCGATCTAAGCGATAGTTCGTAAGTATCAGTCAGTAGGCCTAAGTATACATGCAAGTATCGTAGCAACAAGATTACTCTGTGACTGAATGTTTATAGCTTTCAGATTCACGTAATCAGAGATTACCAATTTGCAAATTAAACAGTCCGCATAAGTGGTTGCAAAAATCATCCCCCCCCATCAAGGGTAAAAAGTCTACGCCCCTGGTGAGAAGCCTGAGTTTTCTGTCGTTATGTGATGTGACTAGGCAAAGAAAAAGTAAAAAAAAAAAGAAGAGAGAGATGCATATGCAAAAAAATATATTTGACACAATCAAAATGTGATTTTTTTTTGTTCGTTTGTTTATGGCAAAGCTACTAAGGCTGTCTGTCAGCGTCCCTTAAATTTGAACGATCAACCATACCAAAGGCAAACAGCCAGTAGCACTTATCGTCAGATAATAGTGGAATTGATCACTGTTGCCTATTAAGATGATATAGTGATCCAGTGTTTATTATTAGGCTTACGTTTCACGCACCAGTACAATTTCTGTACTTAGTTATGTCCGGTTGTGCTCTCCAGCCCTCCCTCTATCCCATCTAGTAGCATAACGGTATGTCTTCGGATTACGTTAACAACAGCTAGTCTATTGTATCGCTTTCAGTTTTCCACGCGTAGCCCATACGTATCTGCATTTATACGGCTAAATTTACATACATGTATAAAAGTTAATGAAGTATCAAAAAATATGAAGAAGAAAAACATTTTACCAACATTCGTTATTCACGATAAGTAAAACTGATCCCAATAAATATATGACTTCACGCAAGTACATAGATGCGAGGAGGGGCTAACTTCGAATAGCTTCTTTATCTATGACCACAAAATCACTGTGCACTATTTGATACTTACTATATCAGAGGTTGAACTTCTACTTATGATAAAAAGGGAAGTCATTATACCAAAAAGAGTTAAAATACTTATATCAGCTGTTATACACAGCCCTGAAATACTCTACTTTAAACGTTTTATATAGATCGAAATGTTTTTCAAAATTGGAGAGAATGAACATTGGAAAATGTAAGAAAATAATGCAAGTGGAAAGACGAAAGTCTTTACTGCACGAAATGGATTGTAGCTGTTTGTTGTGTTACCATCTTGGTCATGTAATGCAGTTACTACATTCGAACAATTAATGAAGTGTGCTCTGTCGTGACTTACCTTTGTAATCTTGTATTTACCAACTTGGATGCTATATTCGCACATGGGAAGACATTTTAAAATGTTTATGATTAGCTAAGGAAAGTTCTGGATTGGTTGAAGAAAGAGAATCTTAAGTTTCACCTCAAGAAGTATAAATTGTTTTGTCAGCATAAGAGTTTCCTGGGACATGTGGCAGTGGGAATGTTTACAGCTTGAATATGCTTATATAAAGCCAACATCCAAGGAATATGTGTGAGTTAAGAGGATTTTTTAGAGTATGCTCTTCATATCACCATTTTCTAAAATATATCTTGTCTTCTATACCAATTGGCCTGGCATGGCCAAGCGCGTAGGGCGTGCGACTCGTAATCCGAGGGTCGCGGGTTCGCGCTTGCGTAGCGCTAAACATGCTCGCCCTCCCAGCCGTGGGGGTGTATAATGTGACGGTCAATCCCACTTTTCGTTGGTAAAAGAGTAGCCCAAGAGTTGGCGGTGGGTGGTGATGACTAGCTGCCTTCCCTCTAGTCTTACACCGCTAAATTAGGGACGGCTAGCACAGATAGCCCTCGAGTAGCTTTGTGCGAAATTTCAAAACAAACAAACAAAACAGATCGATACCAATTACTTGAAAAACCAAAAGGTTTTTGTTGGACTGCTAATTTTAAATGAACATTCAATAAATTGAACAAAGAATTAACAACCATTTCTCTACCAAACTCTTGAAGATCTTAACTCCAGTTAAGAATTTGCTAGCAGAAAGTCAACCAGCTGAGGAGCCCAAAATATTTTTCAAGACCACCTTTAGAGAATAAAAAAGGATTCAGACACTAGTGAAGTCTAGTGGATTTGTTCGATCATTTGTCCAGGCAAAAAGTCCTTAAATGGTAAGAAAGCAAGGACTTAAAGAGACAAGAAGCTGTTCCATATGTATGTTATAACCCTTGCAAAAGAAAGCCACCAAAAATACTTCGTGAATGGACAGTTTAAGGTAGGGTTTTATTTTTGAATTTTATAATACAAGAGATAATATAAACCAGGAATGAACAGTGTTATAAACTACAAGGAGTATGAGGTTAAGATTTTCTAATATCTAAATGGGTACTTTAGTTATAAATACAAGTAAAAAGTAAGCTAATGTTAATTTCAAAGTGATGTATTTAATAAGCTATTGAGTGCTCAGTGAGAATTATTGCGTCTGTTTTGTTGTTCAGCTACTTGATAAGTGTTTATATATATAAGAAATATAGTTAAGTTAGTTGTAAGTCTCACAGTTTATGTTGTAATATTGTATTTTAAAGTTAAACCTAAACTTAGTTGCAGAGAAGGTGTAGAAACTCTGTTTGTACACTTATGCCCACAACATTTTTACAACTTTAAGATATATTTTAAGTAAGATATAAATTAATTCGTTATCATTACGTAGATTGATTCTCACGTTATCTTTACAAAATAATCGAAAAAGCACATAATGACAAAACATATTGCAACAATGTATTGTAAACGTGCCGAAATTCCTCGTGTTAGTTTCTGAGCATGACTAGCGACTTATATAATTACAACAGAAACGGATGAACTGCTAATATGTTTTTATGTACCAATGCTCAGCATCATAGCTAGACGAGTACACGAGTATATATATGCACGTTTCCCCTACCAATTTTAATTTTATTTTAAGTTGTTTTTTTTATTCTAACAGTAGAATAAATTTTGTACAGATAGTAAGTGGTATTGTAAGTACTAAATATAACAATTATAGTTTTATTCCAAACATTTTATGCTGGTAATTGATACTGCTTATAAAATCAGTTCCCAGTACTAATACTAACTACTATGTATGTACATGCGCGTGAATATAGCAGCTTAATACTTATAGTTCTCTGTACTAATACTGGCTACTGTGTGTACGTACGCGTGCTATGTGATTCACCCTTGATCATTCATAGTAGAGGTTAATGTGTTTTTTATTACTGCATTTTATGGCATGTTTAGTTATTTCCTTTACCACTCACAAAAGTAGCAACCATTTTACACCAATAAAATGAATTACTAGACCCACTGAATAATTTCTGGTTTGTTACGTAAGCATCACTAATCGGTTGAGCACTTCCTCTTTGTGAATATGTTTGTATATAGTATAATAGAGCAATTAAGAAATTATCTTTAGAGAATATGCATAAGGAGTGTAAATGCTTACTGCTGTTTAGATAAATTTGAAGCATATAATTTTTTCTAAAGTAAAATGTATCATAAAACAATATTTATATTCATAAGGTCATAAACTGGCTGACGATGTTATGGGTTAACGGCTAGAGAGTAAAGTTCCGAAGTTAGATTACTGTTAACCCGCTTCTGTTTTAAATTTTGTAAACTTTTAAATACCTGTTTTCTAGTCTAATTGTTTGGATAACACTAAACCTCGAATGTTGGTATTTATTGAGTACAATTGAAATACATGTTTGTTTTTTTTAAATACTTCATTATCAAAAAGTACGTTGGGCATATTACAACAAACTTATTAACAGTTTTTATGAAATTTCAACATTTTTATGATTAACAAAGCGTAACAACTTTTCTTGTCTCTTGATCTGGCAGCCATCGATCACTAGCTAGTGAGCCAAGAAAGAACACAGCAAATCCAGGAGAAAATAATGCCACACCATGTGGTTGTTGCTCTTCTACTAGATTCACAATTACTTTTTGTAAGCATAAGAGTACTTTGTTTATGATTATTAAACTTTCTTACACTATTTTGCAAATTATTACATATATTTGTTATGAACTTTTAAATTATTCTCTGTATGTAACAGTATCAAAGCTCTGTGTATACACACATATATATATGTTTTTACAATTTCAACACATACTTTATTAACGCCATCTACTGTAAAAGATTAAATATCGATGATTATTAATCCTTTTACAATCCTTTTAAAATGTAAAAACGAACAATAAAAGACATTAATTCATTTTTTAAACTGACATACGTCATAATTAAAACGTATTAAAACTTTTTTTTTACTTCGCAGATTACATCAACATAATTATGCTTGATGAAATTGATAACTTACATTTTGCTCGTGGCTCCGATTTCTCTGCAATTTGATATTCTAGATCAGCTTAAAAGGTTCCATGCAATGTCATGGTACATTCATATAACTCTATTCTTTGTATGATTCTGTAAAAAAAATAATCCAAATCCGAACGTTCATAGCAGAATAGAAAGTTTGACTTTGTTGTTCATCTTGTTGACAGAACGGATTATATAATAAAAATAACTCGATTTTAGTAGTTATGTACTCTTCCAAATAATGTTGCGTCGTGCTAAACATGCTCGCCCTCCCAGCCGTGAGGGTGTATAATGTGACGGTCAATCCCACTATTCGTTGGTAAAAGAGTAGCCCAAGAGTTGGCAGTGGGTGGTGATGACTAGCTGCCTTCCCTCTAGTCTTACACTGCAAAATTAGGGACGGCTAGCACAGATAGCCCTCGAGTAGCTTTGTGCGAAATTCCAAAACAAACAAACCAAATAATGTTATAAATATTTCAGTAGTTTTGCAGTTATACGAACAGTGCTATAAATAAATCATCTCTAAACCTTGCATAGCTTTTATAAATAATTAATTTTCTAAGATAACTAATTACAATCCATTTTTTTATTTTTTATGAAAGGATATATATATATATACTGGACTGATTTTAAAACGATAGATGGTAAAATCTTGAAGAATGTAATATTTCAAGTCATTCTTTATGGACGAAATATTCCTAAACGACTTCCGAAACTTCAAACGACAACTTTTTAAAGTACAAATATTGACGAATTTATCATTTCAGGCTTAGTAATTAATTTTTGGCGTTAACAGTAAATAAATTAACTGTTAAATGTATTAACAGTAAATAAATGTTGTAGTTTTTATACTGCATGCATTTATACTGCTGTTCAGACATGTTTTCAGAAATAGCTAATTTCACTTGACAAGAACTTGTATTAGATGCTTGAAAACTTCGGTTATTTTCGATTCATATGTAAGTCACCACTTTGTCTTCCTTATTCTTTATTCCACTGCCCTCTGTAATTTCAATATTAATTCTAGACATAGTAATGACAGCTAGATAACGACTGGACACACATACACATCTATAAACGACCTATGGATACTGTAGTTTTGAATATACAAACATCATTTTAAATTACTTCCAGAGGTTAAAATGCTCATAAAATACTAACCAACAGTAATTGAAGTTTTGTTGTGTGTGTATGTGTTTAAATACAAAACAATACAATGATGTATATGAATTGCGGCCATCACTGGTATTGAAACTCGATTTTTAGCGTTGTAGCCCATAAGTTTTCAGCTGAGACTATGAGGGAAGCTAGTTTAATTAATTAATGTTTCGTAATTTTATCACCTATAATATTTATTTATCTTTATTCAACTATGGAATATAAGACAAGGGATACAACATGTATCTTTTAATTCCTGCAGTGTTTCATTTCTGATTTTATATTTTGTGATAATTTATGTAAAAGTATTTAAATTGCTTGTTAAAACTTATCTATAAATTTCGTCAGTGTGTATTGTTGTTATTTTTACCACATTATTTTGATCTCCAAGGTACAACTGTACTTTCAAATGATTACCAAACTTTCTTAACTCACGATCCCTTTGAGTGGCCAGGTAATTCTCGTAAGCTCTGGTAGTGCTGTCAAACTTTATGTTCTTGGTTGATGTTTTTTTAGATCGTTACAGGCTCTTTCTTTGACAAATGATTCAACTATAAAAATGTACTTTTTAATGTTTTAGTGTGTCTTGTTCTGAGACCCAACCAATACTTCGTGGAACGCACAGTTTGGAAATAACTGTCTTATTTGTTTTACCGTTTAAGATTTTCAATTCACATTTGTTTCCTTTTCTATTTTATATTTATTTCTATTTCCTATCTGTGTTTGACATTATGATTTCGTGAGTAACGGCTACAGTAAATCACTTTCTTGTTTGTTGTATAAATGAATGAGACAAAACAAATAGGAAAAGATGAAGAAAGAAGGAATGAAAACTAAAACAGGGACAACAGTAAGTAAACGAAAAATTAGGGAAAATAAAACTGGTAAATTTACTAGTCAATGAACATTTTGTAATACAAAGAGGCACTCAAAGGAGTTCGACTTAGTTAACGAACATTTTGTAATACAAAGAGGGACTCAAAGGAGTTCGACTGAACCACATTTTTGTGACGTTATAGCGCAGCTGCTTATGGTATTTAATGTTTTGCAAATATTGTACATTCTTCTCATATAAGACAAAATGCTCTCTGCCGGTTTAATAATTAATTACCTGACGTGTACACAAACCGAAGAAAGACTGGGTGCTCTAGCTTTAATATTAATTACATAATCATTATAACACTGTTATCAACATTAAAATTGTACGTAAGGTAGTTATGGAAAGGCGCCTCAGAATAATGGATCATGCTAACATGTGATTTCAGTAGCACATACGTGTGTGTATACGCTAGACTCTTTTGTTTCAAGTTAAACACAAAGCTACAAAACAGCCTTTAGTGCTTTGCCCACCACGGGTAACGAAACCTGGTTTCTAGCGTTTTAATAATTAATAACTACTCTGCATATATATAGTACAGTATTTTACTGTAATAAAACATACATATTTATGGTAATTTAAGTCTAGCTTTCCACGCAGTATTACAACAGAATGATGGTTCGTTGACAATTTTTCAGATGTTTGTGGATTTTATGTAAACAATCATACAATTATTTAAGCTATATTTCATGCAAAGTTACTTTCAGACTTAATCTCATGGGATCTTTTCTTTTTCATAATTTTTTTCCGATGGATACTCTCCCAGACTTCCTTAGTATTAGCATGCTTATTGTACCTCTTACAATATGTGTTGGGTTTTGATCTCGCAAATTAGGAACCCACTTTCAAACAATCTGCATACGCCCTTGAAACGGCAATCAAAATCTGAAATAATACCAAAAACTGAGAAATTCTTTTTTTTAAAAAAAGAAGAAAATTTTAGGTTTAGTGGTTTCTAGTCGTTCGTCAGATTTCGACGTATAAACCGTGAGTTTTATTTATTATACTGTATATATAAATAGCGTTTAAAGAAAACTTTTGTGAGGGATGGAGGAGTTAGTACATTTTGAAAATTAGACCTCTTTAACTTTGCTAACTTTTCCAAAGTTCGCAGTTACAGTATTTTGCGTTGCTGTGTCAAGCTTTCTGATTCTGTGTTTTGTTGATAATTTACACTATTGGCTTCATATGAACTGTATCATGTTTCTTTACTTTTCTGGGTGCATTCTGAACGCCAGGGAGTTCCTGAAAACCTTTTTGGAAGCATTCTAGTCGTCAACGACCTATGACTTACTCATGACTCGGCAATGATCCCAGCAAAATGCTGTGATATTGTTTTACCACGTTAAAAAAAACCTTTGTTTGTGCTTGGATTTGCGCGTTTCTAATCTGCCATCTGTTGTTGCCAACCTCACCATTCTTTCAATATACAGCCAGAACTTCCAAGTATTTGAGTTACATCTATTCAGTTGCATCTAACCTTTCTGTTTCAACTCCAGTGACTTGGCCTCCGTTATATATTTATCACATTAATATTTTACTCTTCACACACACATGGATACTAGTTCTTTTTCCACCTTTCATGGACAGATTCTCAATTTTTTACCACATAAACCTCTGACGATCTATAAATATTGTTTTCATAACCACATCTATTAACTTGTTAAACTTGTAATGATGCCATAATCAAGACAGCCATGTTTACTTTAAATAATATTCTACGTATCAAAATGGGATTTACAGGATGAGCAGCCAATACTGTTTTACAGAAATTTAGGTACTTTAACGACATCTGTCATCACTCAAGTCTCTAATATCTTCTTGTGTCCTTTCACGGAGATGATAATCTCATTTAAAAAATGACTCAGACTGTCCAACATATCTGATCTATATTCTGGCTGAAAATAGCAATGTTACTGACAATTTACTTCAAAACAATGCTTACATATTCAAACAATATAACATCAAGTGGAATACACCTGGACATTCCCCTCTTCTCAGCTTTTACGTTATGAGGAATGCCTCACCTATTATTCTCATTTCATTGCCAAGTATCACAACATCTGTACATTACTGTAACGCACACTTGGTTCGATTGTACTATCAAGTCACAAGTGGACTTCTTTTCTTTACTATATTCAAACTAAATTATCCAACTTACTCATATAAGTGTTATAACAAACTTTCATCCCAACCCGAGGAACCTACCACAGCTGCTTCAGTAAGAGC
This sequence comes from Carcinoscorpius rotundicauda, assembly GCA_011833715.1. Taxonomy (NCBI): domain Eukaryota; kingdom Metazoa; phylum Arthropoda; class Merostomata; order Xiphosura; family Limulidae; genus Carcinoscorpius; species Carcinoscorpius rotundicauda. Next base: position 111,686,651 of record CM022393.1, read on the forward strand.
TACTTCTTGTTTGTTAATATTCAACCACTTTTGGAAATATTCTTTGATGAAGTCTTTTTTAATTACATCATCTTAAACAACAGTTTTTTAAACTGATCGAGACTGTCAACTAACCTGTATCTACTTTACATAATTGTGATCAAGGTAAGACTAGCATATGCAGCAGACCTCGACTTCCTTACTAGATACATTCATCAAATTAAATACGATTTACCTCATTTTAGGCCATCCAAAGGATATTATGTTTCACAGCTACGTTATTACTGATGACGTCAATTTACACAGTTACATGTTAACTAAACTTAACTAGTTACAATTTTCCTAATGCGCCACTTAGTTCCGACTAACCCATTTCTTCTCCTGGTCGAACGATATAAAATCCTGATATAATTATTGCTGCATCCTATAATGTAGCTTTTCTTTTATACTTCTACTTGCTTCACTGGTGATATTTGGAATTGATCATTTTTTCCTTTAGATATAATTACAGAACTGGCAAACCTACATATACACTGATACGTGTAGAATCTTCCAGTTTCATAAAGCCAATTGGACAGAATATTACAGGTACTGTTCACCCTTCTTTTTCTCCACTGGAAAGATAAACTCTTTTGTTATTACACTGGAATTAGTTTATACCACTGCCAATTTGCTTCATATTCTTACTATTTGGTAAATGCTTCATTAGCCAGTAGTGGACCCTCTATGTCACTTTTTGATTATATGGTTACCAGAGCAACTGAGACTATTTCCTTTTCACATAGTATCATGGTAATCAATGATAACTTTGATGTGTAACTTTATGTGAGTGATGAAAAATCAACGTTGGATTTTACTCTGAAATAATATCTCTCACACACTCTTTAAGTGTTAGTCAATACTGGAATTGATTCAATATGTTAATATGATAGAATAATTCGCCGACATGTCTCATTCTAACTGATAGGACTGTGTCTTCTATGCTTCACAAAGCTAATATTTTACCACCTTCTAGGAAAAGGAATATCTAACCTTAGTATAGGATTCACTGGCCCTTGACAGTTCTACAGATCAGTTTGATCTTCAATATCTGCACTCATCTTCATTTGTTAGACATACTCTGAATGATACCAATGCTAATTTTAGTGTGCAAGACCTATTGGCTCTCAAAGGTTGGCAGAACACAGGATTAACTTATTTTCATCTCAAACATGCTTGAGCAGAGCTTCCCATTTTTGTTGTAACATTATGCACGTTTCTTCTTTGGTCGGGATTTTATTCTGAAACCTTCAAATAGTTACACTATGTTTCTCTTTATAAAGTCAAACAATTACACTATGTTTTTCTTTATAAAGTCAAATAGTTACACTGTGTTTCTCTTTATAAAGTCAAACAATTACACTATGTTTCTCTTTATAAAGTAAAACAATTCTCCCGTTCATGTTGATTTTAATCACTCCATTTACCTTACCAGTATCTTCAGCGAAACTTTTGAACATATATGAACTTTACATTTTTTGGGGGATGGGTGGGGATTATGATATACTTCATTACTCTTAATTTGAAATTTGTCACTACCTTTCAACCGAGGGTCAACATCTGAAACTTTCTTATAAATTAACTAAGGATTTTGAATCTTTCAGACCTCCTAGCATGATTATTTTTTATTTTGAACATGCTTTTGATTCTTTACGACATCCAGATTTGATATTCTAACATCCATTTTTAACTTTTCACTGTTCAACGTGCAGTAGTTTTCATCAAAGGAGATATATCACCTTCCCTATCTTCTTATACTTTGATATTGTTTATATCTTTATGTTGTTGACGTACCAAATCATAGATTCCTACTGGTTAATCGTTTATTGAACCTCTTGTGTCTCTTCAACCAGATGATTCCGACAATAATGATTATTCTCTGATGAATCTATTCACTTACATTTATTCAACAGTTGATGGACTTGTTTTCTAACCATTTAAGTCATAATTGGATTATTTCTTCCGTTCCTACACTTTACTAACAATATGTCTTTGCCTTCACTTAGCTTTCACATCATGATTTCAGTTAGGTCATTTTATACATCAGTTGTATATTTCCCTCCTCAATGTCTTTGGCCAAAGAGAGAGCATAACCTTTTGATGATATATCTACCAGTCCTTAGAGTTGTAAAATGAAATAACGAAAGAAAAACTTTTACTTTTTATCGTCCAATCCAAATGATAAGTTCTTGTACTAAACTAAAGGTCTTTTTGACAATGGCTTGTGGGAGGCAAAAGACGTATCAAAAAGAAAGTGTGTATTTACAGGCTCCTGAATTTGAATACGAAATAGACAAAATAATGAGGAAAGAAAGCATGTGAAGTTTAAGTGATTTTTATCAAAACTTTTAGGCCTTTTGGTTTCTATTAGTCCACCAGCTTTCGACATTTAACTTTTAATATTTAAATTTAATAACAATATAATGTATAACATTAAGAACTTTGGGGAAGAAGATTACCCTTATCTTATGTAAGAATACTTCTCAGTCTTCATGTTATGCTGACTTACACTTACTGCAGATAATTTATATGAAACAATTTCTTCTGTTTGGTGTGAAACACCATTTTCTAGCGTTCCACCGTAAGATTCACTATATTTCATGTTAGCAGTACAGACCAGAACACGGCTCTGTTAGTAGTCGTCAGAAACGAGAAAATTTTTAACATACATTGGGTTATTTTTAGTAACATTCACACTCACGTTCTCATGTGTTTTTGAACATGTTATATGCACATGATCTGCAAGTAATGCCAGGTCCATTTAGCTAAACGATCAGAAATGAGATAAATTAGAAGAAAGCGTGTCATAGTTTTCAAAGGGTTTCTGTCTTCGCGTTTTGTGTCTTGTCTAATATCCATACTTTAACTTGAAGCGTCTGTAAGAAAACATTCAAGAGTGAGTAGATTCAATTGACGAAGCTCTTGAGTTCAACAGAAACGAGAATAACAGAAACTCTTGAGTCCAACAGAAACCAGAATAACAGATATACTTCATTATAATAAAACTTCATGGTTTTTATAAGTTGTCCATTTTCACAAAGTCACACAGATGCGCATTTTTTTTATAAATTTAGTTATTTTTTATTTCCTTAGTGTTATCCTTTCTCGCAAAACCATTTTTTCTTTGTGCAAGATTAAAATATATCAGGCCCGGCATGGCCAGGTGGTTAAAGCACTCGACTCGTAATCTGAGGGTCGAGAGTTCGAACCTCCGTCACACCAGATATGCTTGCTCTTTCAGCTGTGGGGTGTTATAATGTGACAGTCAATTCCACAATTCGTTGGTAAAAGGGAAGCCCAAAAGGTGGCTATGGGTGTTGATGAATAGCTGCCTTCACTCTAGTCTTAAACCGCTAAATTAGGGACGGCTAGCTCTTATAGCTGTCGTGTAGCTTTGCGCGGAATTAAAAAAACCAAAAAACAATAGTTCATGTTGTGTTTCTGTGAGATATTCTTTCATAAATTAATGAATTGGCTTCCCACGATTTAATATTTTAGTCCAGCAGATAAGTTTAAAAATTTTCAAGTAAAGATAGCATGAAATTGGCGCACATAGAAGTTTTCTTATGGAGTTTTATGTAAAAGCAAGATCCATTGCAAATCATGCTCCAAACAATAATTATCTTTTATTTCAATATTTTTGCCATCGAAATTCAGTATTATTCAAACATATGCTCTAAATGCACATAGAAATGTCATTTAAATACCTAATTTTGGCATACATATATGTTTTCACATTAAAATTACTGTGAAAGCAAGGCCCATTGCAATTGTTGTCTAAACAGCCGCCATATTGAATTCCAACAATGCTACCATGAAAACTCAGTTTTGTGCAAATCTGCACAACTAATACATATAAATGTTACATTAATACCCAAATTTCTCGGTGAAAGTTTGATTATAACATTTAATATATGAAGTCATTTAGTTTCAGTTCGATTAGCCACCCAGTGGCTCAGCGGTATGTCTGCGGACTTACACGCTAAAATCCGGGTTTCGATACCCGTGGTGGGCAGAGCACAGATAGACCATTGTGTAGCTTTGTGCTTAATTCAAAACAACAACAACAGTTCGATTATTATTTAATGCCTAAAACTCTATATACTCTAGCACAGGGGTTCCCAACCTTTTAGCATTCGCGACCTCTCACCTAAAAGTTTGAAAACCATGTGACCCTCTACTTAGGGCTTACTATCAGCAGCTGAATTTTTATTTTATTTTCTGTCAAGGAGAGGGAAAGAAACATCTAAAAATATTTTAAAATTCTGTAATTATTTATTAGCAAATTAAATCACATTGGTCCAACCTGAATTCACAGAACTTATATTTCTTAAACTAATATTAACATAGGTTTGAACAGCTATCCAACCTAGCTAGTGAGATGCCTGATGTTGCATTTCAGCAGCAAGCTTTGAAATTCGTGGCCGAGAGTCTGTTAGAGCCAGTCTCATGTCATCTCCAACATCCAATCTGTTCCTATTCTTTGTTTTTATATTGACATAGTGGAAAATCTTGCCTCACACAAGTAGGTATAAGCAAATGGAACAAGGACAAGTAAAGCTATCATGCTGACTTTGGAGTATGACAGATACATAGCGCACCAGAAATGAGTCACGGATTTCACCTTGAAGAGATCACGAGCTGAAGAGTCGTTCCTTAGATCCTGAAATTCATCTTGGATATCATCTGGGATGCTGGATACATCAAGTTCAATATAAAATGGGTTCCTTACCAGGGTCTCCTGTTCCTGTGATAGCTCAGGGAAGTAACGCTCGACTTCCTTTTCTAGAGACTGAAGATGTTCGGTAATCTCATCCTTGAGGAACTGATCCAATTGGATCTGAGACTCATCCGTCACTCCACAAAGCTTTTCAAACATAGCGATGTTTCCAAGATTGGTTTTCCGACGTCAGTTCTGCAGTTTGGAAACAAAGGGCCGAAGACTATCTTGAAAAAGGAGAACGTGTGTTTCCCTTCCTTGAAGCTTCAAATTGAGTTTGTTCAGCTGGTCAAAAACGTCGGCTAGGTACGCAACCCTTTTATTCCATGCTTCATCTTCGAAGTGAGCCACAAGATCTTTCCTTTCTTGAGTCTCAAGGAATAGCTTTATTTCATCTTTCATTTCAAAGACACGATTAATAACGTTTCCTTTCGACAACCAACGTACTGCTGTGTAGAAGAGAAGGACTTCGTAGTCAGCATTCATGTCTTTGCATAGTTCTTTGAATAGGCGAGTGTTGAGTGCTTGAGTCTTCACATAATTTACAATTTTGATTACAGATTCAAGTACTTCCTGCAGAGAGGCAGGGAGAGTCTTACTGGCGAGAGCATATCGGTGAATCATGCAGTGGATGCCCTTTGCTTCAGGTGCTAGCTTCTTCACTCTCGACTGGAATCCTGAATTCGATCCCAGCATAGCCGGTGCCCCATCCGTACATGCCCCACACACGTTTTCTCATTGAAGATCTTTGTCTTGAAAAAAAGTTGAAACTTTTTCCATGACATCATTAGCTTTGGTTGTGGTTTCAAGTGCACTGCAGAATAAGAATTCGTCTTTTATGTCACCTGAATTAATGTATCTCACGAAGACAAGTAACTGAGAACATGAACTTATATCTGTTTACTCGTCGAGCTGAAAGGAGAACAAATGGGAACCCTTGATTTCAGTCAAAACCTATTCCTTCACATCCATAGACATTTTAGAAATGCTTGCTGCATCTTCTTTGCACTGGCTTCTCCAAGAATAAGATTTACTGCTTTCATCATGCAAGGTTTAAGAAGTGTTTTTCCAATCGTGTGAGGCTTTTTTGTTTAGCAATTTCGAATGCAATCTCATATGAAACTTCTACTACGGCTGCACTTTGCTGCTGAAACGACCCACTTCTATCGATTCTTTGGTTTTTAAGACACCGTTCATGCGGTTTGAAGAAACCCAAACCCTTTTTTGCGTGTTCTGGATGTTTCGTCTCGAGATGACGCTTGAGTTTTGATGGTTTCATTGACTCTGCACTCAGGACAGCATGGCACAAAACCCACTGTGGTTTCTCGATGCCGTCGTTGGCGAGCACAGTGGTGAAGTCAATGTTGAGGTAGCATTCTGAGTATCTGCGCCGTTTAGCCATGGACACAACTCACCTCTACTGCTTACTTATCTCCTTGTTAAAATAAAATAAAAATGTTGAATAATGAACCCTTTGGCAACTGTAGTTCTTACACTGACTACTTGTGGGGGGTGCAGTTAGAGTAATGATGGGGTAAGTATTGGGAGAGAAGGGAGAGTGGCCAGTCGCGCGATTCGTCATCCACCAATCAGCAACGGACATGCGACTCACGTGTCGACAGCGAGCACACACACTTAATCACAAATAAACAAGCATACGTGCACTCACATACTCTCTGCTCACTGGTACATACATACATACACTTGCAGACACATACACATACACATTCACACAGGCAAGCACACATACACCCATAATATCACCTAATGACATTGAACTAACATAACACACGTTTTGCTTTGCACAGAAACAAAAAAAAAAAGTAAGAGCATGAAAATGTAATTGATGAAATAAAATTAATGTTATCCTAAGCTACTTCTAACAAGGCATCGCGACCCACCGGTTGGGAACCCCTGATCCAGCATGTGGCAATAAAATATCAGAAGATATATTTCCCAATATTTTTGAAGAATGTCTAAGTATATTCGTACAAATGTCTTTAAGCAGACAGTTAGATCATTCGTGTATAATAAACATTCATATTTTCACTTGTTCAACGTGTACCATAATGTGAAAAATCACCCACCATCAGTGTAAAATTTATTTAAGCACAGAGAGACAAAACAAACAATCACTTTTAAGACCAATAAATATACAGAGGTTATTGTAATTTATGCTGTAAGGATCACATGATTTATTTAAATACGTGCATGATCTATAACAGTTTAGACTATGAAAACTTAGCTGTATGAAACATCATGGACCTTCAAAAAATTAATACCAATAGCAATTTACACAAAAACACAGTGAAACGCAGAACAATTTAGCCTTACAGCATTTTCAGAAACCTTTGCATTTTTTTCTTGCAGGGGTATAGGTGTCCTTATTGTAAAACATGATAGTTTCTGGTGGGGTTGCCCACAAAGGTGTTTTGGTCTGTTTGCTTTCAGCCCATTCATTTTGAGTCGGAATATTAAGTTTTGGTGATTGTCTCTATATATGACAATCCTGGTAAACAGCTCTTTTTACATGCTATCAACAATAGCCTGCATCGGTGGGATACTTTCTCTTGTTCCTGTCCCTTGTTGAGGCTGGTTTATATTATTGTAAACATTTTTAATTAGACTTTTCTGAACTATTTATCTCATTTCGTGACCAGGTGTGTTTGTTTATCTAGCTTTGAACTGTCTTCCTACAAACTTACAATATATTTAAGGCTTTCCAACCTTTTATATAACCTTGTAATGTGATTGTAAGATTTTATCACATATTTCTATAGTTCTATTAACTGTCTTTCTGTGTTTCAAAATCTTTGTGCTTTATTTCTCTATGATTTTACTGGCTGTATTTCCATGACTTTGTATTGAAAACTACTTTTTTATATTTATTTATAATTATCTTTTCTATGAGTATGATGCTTTAAGGCTTTGTAATATGTATTTCTAAAATTTTGTGATCTACTTTTCTAAGAATATATGATGTATCTCTCTGCTAGTTTGTAATGTACATTTTTCTTAAAAGTTACGTGAACTATTATTCGGTATCACCTTATATCACCTTTTACGTATGTATATAGTATATTTGTTTGTTTCCTGAATTTCGGGCAAAGAATTACGAGGATTATCTCTTCTGTCCCTAATTTAACAGCGACGAAGGACTAGAGGAAATACAGCTAATCATTATTTTTCATTGTTAAGTCGTGGACTGTTCTTTTACCAACGAATTGCAAAGTGATTGCATTTACATTAAAATGTACCCCCACAACAGAAAATACGATTATATTTGAGGAGAAGGGATTCGAACCAGCAACCCTCAGAGTACGACTCGCGTGCCCTAACCACCTATCAACGCCGAGTCGTAGAGAGAGTTACCTGATGAGGAGCTAATATAGATTATATTTTGTATTTATTCAGGTTTAGATGAACCAGTTTACACCGAAAGGAGACTGAGACCGTGGTTTGAGAATTAGATCCCAATGTACCTGAATAAAAATATATTCCATGCAAGTCAATAAAGAATTTCAAGAACAAAAATTTATTAACATATATATGCATATATACAAACAACACTTTTGTTATTATATTAGATTGTTTATAGGGTCCTCAGACTTCTCACAGTAGCTTCACCCATATTATTAATTTCGATGAGCTTGTGAATATGTCCAATTATAAGTATCACCTGAGCTCTATTTGTTGGTAAAAGAGTAGTCCAAGAGTTGGCGGTGGGCGATGTTATGTATCTGCCAGCTCTTCACCCTGTCACTGTTAAATTATAGACGGTTAGAGTAAATACTTCTCAAGTAGCTTTACTCGAAATTCAAAGCTAATCAACTAATCAGGAAATAACCAATATGTGGTATGATTCAACAAACACCACATATTCTACGAATAATAGCGTTATTTGTTCCTAACTATATAACTTCATAATTACAAGTTTTCTAAAACCATTCAATAAAACAATACGATTAAACTTTTTTCTTCAATATTTTAAGATTTAATGTTAGTTTGATACAACACAATAAATACTTACTTGTTCAAGAACTGCACAACATAAGCAGACAAAAACTATTCAAGATACATCAATCGAAATAAACGCTAACATCATATTCAGTGTTAAAGTGTGAAACAGACTAGAACAAAAGCCAAGTTAAAAGTTTAAAGATAACCCTCGCTGCTAACAAAAGTTACGAATTAATATTCACTCATTCTTCCAATTCGGACTGGATGTGACCTAGTGGTTAGCCGCTGTGTTTGTTTGTTTTTTTAAATTCGCGTAAAGCTATACGAAGGCCATCTGCGCTAGCCGTCCCTAATTTAGCAGTGTAAGACTAGCGGGAAGGCAGCTAGTCATTAACACCCACCTCCTACTCTTTTACGAAATAGTAGTGGGATTGACCCTCACATTATAACGCCCACTCGGCTGAAAGGGCGAGCATGTTTGGTGTGACAGGGATTCGAACCTGCGATCCTCAGATTACGAGTCGAATGCCTTAACCACCTGGTCATGCCGGGCCCATTATGATAGTAAACACCAATTTTCGCTAGGAGAAATAGAGTGTGTGTGTTTTCATATCTGCTGAGTCCACCGAGAGGAATCGAACCCCTGATTTTAGCATTGTAAATCCAAGGAGAAAGAGAAGCCAAAGAGTTGGCAGAGTTGATTAGCAGTTGCCTTACAGTTGTGAATCAAGAGTTTTGAGGCTCGAAATGAGATGCTGTTCAACATGATCTGCACTTCAGCTGTGGGCCCATTTTGGAAAGAGATATTCAGTTCCATTATTCAACTGAAACCCTCATCACAGTAGGTGCTTCTGACTGGCTGCTTTCCCTCTGGTCAATAGTTCAAAAATAGGGACGGCTATACCTAAACGATAGGGGTCTCTAGTCATATTGGCAGAATAGACCAGATTTTCCCTATACGTCATACGTGACATAATCATACGGACTTTTCAAAAGATAGAAATAGTCAATCGGTTAATATAGTAACTTTCATTTAAATCTGAATACGTGGATGGTAATTCTTATTCACGTATGGAAAGCCATAACCGCAAGATATATGTTCTACCAGCTGCCTTCCAGTACCACTGCGAATATGTCTGCGGACTCACGCCTTTAAAAACCGGATTTCGATACCCGCGGTGGACAGAGCACAGATCGCTCATTGTGGAGCGTTGTGCTTAACTCTAAACAAACAAACCTACGAGCTGTTGTTTACGTTACTGCATGTTGTGCATTATCACAGTAACATCTTTGGGCAGAAGTGTTTACTCCAGAAGACAAAGGAACAAAGAGAACTGCAATAAAGACAACGTTTTATTGGGTCACATCAGAAATACGATAAATACATTTTTTTTTTAATTTCTGCATGTGATTAGTAGCGCTTTACTCGCAATTTGAGAGTTACGAGTTCGAAACCCGGTCCCATCATACATGTTTGCCCTTTCAGCCGTGGGGGCATTATAATGACCAGTTCTACTATTTGTTAGTAAAAGAGTAGTCCAAGAATTGGAGATGGGTAGTAATGACTAGGGTCGAGAGCACTCGAGTAATTTTGCGCAGCGTTGAAAGCAAGCCAAACAAAAACTGTGTACACGTGATGTAAATACTTTAATTATACTAATAAAGGGCCATTTGTGCAAGTAAATGGTCGTGATTACATTTAGGAAGCTGTCTTAAATTAAATTATAGTTTCTTACAGACACGGCTTTAAAATTGGCTTAGTCTATAAGAAATGGTACATTGATGTTTCTGTATGAGAAGATATATAAGTGCAAATATTTTTCTTTCTATAGCTGCACGCAATTTGTCTCCAACTGAAATAAGTTATACAATCGATATAGTTCACTGACAAACTAAATTTGTCAGGCGGGATCCAGACTCCTAAACATTGTACTTTCAATAATGTTTATGAGAAATCTTCCCAGGCGTATACTCTTCAGACAAAAAGAAATGAAGTCTTGTTTCTTTTTCCCTTTTGCCAGCATGAAATAAATGTTTAAATGTTTTTAGTTTTCTTCCCTTAACCACTCGCCTGGGCGCCGAATGATCTACCCAGACCGTGCCCGGAAGTAGCTGGGAATAGAAAATAAAAAGTTAAAATAAAATAAAATAAAAATTGATGGCCTCTGTTGGTGGTATACAGGGAAATGTTTAGCTTCAGTCTTGTAGGTCAGGTGGTAACTTCGTCTTGAACGTGTTTATACTCTTGAAACCCATTGGTGCGACTGAAAAACGTGGTCTCGGTGTTGGAACTACTTGTTGTTCTTCGCTGGTCTGTGATGCTTTGTTTCTTCTCGAGAATTTGGTTTGAGATTTCTGCGTGGAGGTGGTTTGTTTTTCAGTTTGTACTGACGTGTCGATGGTTGTCTTGGTAATGGTTTGGGTCTGGCAGGTTGTTGAGTTCTGGGGAGCTGGGACTGAGGTCTGGCATGCACTGTCCTTTTTCTTACTTGAGCTGCTGGAACTTGGCGTGATGCTGACAGTGGGAGTTTTCGTCATCTGGGTTGAGTTGTCTGAATCTGTCTTCATGTTTTGTCTATTTGTATCTGGACTCAGCGGAATATTAGTAGTTTCATGTTGGAAGATTTCAGTTGGTTGTTTGTGATATGTAGGAACTTTGTTTGAAACGTTGCTGCGTGGTTGACGATGTGGGCGTTCGGCTCTAAAATGAAATATATGATAATAACAGCCGTCTCGTAAAATACAGTCGGCACTGCACTTTGACGTTGTCACTATCTTCATGAAGTGCGTGGGATGGTTACTGTTCTTCGAGAAAATTCGATGAACTGCATAAACTTTGGCTTGTATTTGGGATTCTATGGTTTGTCTGATTTCTTCAGGTTGAATAGATGGGTCGACGCCCCTGAGGAATACAGAATAAAGAATGTCTGGACTTTTCGTGGTGGAACAACTTACTTTGAATTCAGTGTTCCATGGCTGGCACAGGTAAATTTGATCTGCATTAGTGGCTGGTTGAATGAGGATTCCGCCCCGGCGTAATATTCGGGTCCTGGATGGTTCAATAGTTACCCCTGGCTTGGCTTGGGCGATCAGCGTAGCGATTTGGTACGGCGTGAGGTTCGGCGGTAGGCTGTCGACGATTACCGGCGGCACTGCCGGCCTGACTGGCGAGGATGAACGTTTCGTTCTGAATAACATCTTTGCAGAGATATAAGCACGTCTGACTTGCTCGGTGACTAGCTCTGGACCCTGTTTTCTTATAGCAAAGTCACATCGGACTATATGCTAAGTTCACTGAGGGGAAATCGAACCTCTGATTTTACCATTGTACCTAATAGATCGAAATCTAAAGTAACATCTTTCTTCTCACGAAAATGAAAAACAAAGTTACATAATGGGCTACCTGTGCTGTGCTCACCACGGTTATTGAATCCCGGTTTCTGATGTTGATTGTTTGCAGAAGTACTACTGTGCCATTGGAGGGGATCGAAAAATGAAAGTAATTCAATAAGATTGGCTGGTTCAACACAGTCAGTTAGTTACAAACAACAGCCATAAATGGCTCATTGGGATCTGGCATGGCCTAGCGCGTTAAGGCGTGCGCTTCATAATCTGAGGGTCGCGGGTTCGCATCCGAGTCGAGTTAAACATGTTCGCTCTCTCAGCCGTGGGGGCGTTATAATGTGTCGGTCAATCCCACTATTCGTTGGTAAAAGAGTAGCCCAAGAGTTTTTGGTGCGTGGTAATGACTAGCTGCCATCCCTCTAGTCTTACACTGCTAAATTAGGGACGGCTAGCATAAATAGCCCTCGAGTAGCTTTGTGCGAAATTCAAAAACAAACGAACAAACAAATCACAATTCTACAGCAGAACTTACGCCTTCAGAATTTCTCTGAATTTTCCCGAAATGTAGCTCACAAAAAACAAACTCTAACGACAAAGTTTTCTTTTAGAATGTATAAATGAATAAGCACATAAACAAATATGTACTTAAATGTGATTTCTATGCTTTCCATTGCTTTATACATACACTCCAATGTGGAATGTAAAATGAAGTATATTTCTTTTGTTTTGACATTTTCTCTTACGTTTTTGTTATTTTGTATGTATAATACTATTTAAACATATGTTTTGAACTGTTAAGTACTGTTTTAGAAACAGTATCTAGGAATCAGTATAATATTTTTGTACTAAATAACAGCCACCCTCTAGTACAGCGGTAAGTCTAGGGATTTACAACCCTAAAATCAGAGTTTCAAATCCCCTCGGTGGACTCAGCAGTTACCCCGATGTGGCTTTGCAATAAGAACACATACTGAATAATAAATATAACTTTAATAGTATTTGCATTAAAAATTACAGGGAGATGGTGTGATTACTGCCGTCATATTAATATTCTCGTCTTCCAGATAGAGTAAGTACTAACATCCATTTTACAAAAATTATTTCCTGATGTTAAATATACGAAAATCGCAGGTGGCGTTACTGCTAAATTATTTCTTATAAAAATAACCCTCTATACTGTTTGTTTCTTTTGTGGATTTCGCACAAAGTTACACGAGGGCTATCTGCTTTAGCCGTCCCCAATTTATCAGTGTAAGACTAGAGGGCTACTCTTTTACTAACACACAGTGGAATTGATTGTCACATTATAACACTCCCACAGCTAAAAATGGCGAGCATGTTGGGTGTGACAGAATTCGAAACCGTGATCCTTGAATTACGAGTCGAGCGTCATAACCACCTGGTCATGCCGGGCCTTAACCCTTTATTCACATGCATAAAACTATAGACAATCAGACAAATCTTGGGGTTTGATAATCATTATAAATGTCACCAAATGTTGTTTGTTATTTTTGAATATGTCTTTAGTTTTACAATATACACACTAAAAATACATATAAATCACAAAATGGAATCTCAAGATGTTGGCTTTTCAAATTATAATCTTTACAGTCTATTGAATGTGAAGTGTGAAATGTTTTTCAAGTATTATATTGTTGTGAAGTTTGAAAAGTAACAGATATTTTGCGTGGAAATGAAGGACAAGACTTTCCAACAGGCAAGGTCTATAGAACTATGAGAAGGAAATGGTATGTCCGGACTCTTGAATAAACAGTCTGTATTTCATGTTTATTTTTGGATGATTCACTGTTTTCTTCGCAGTGATTGGTTCTTAAGAGTAAAATAAAGTACAGGCTGTTAAACACCGGGAAATATTATCGCACTGCACGTTAAGTTCTTGGCTGGAAAAGTCTCCAATTAGTGGAAGACCATGGCTTCTGTTTTACAGTTGTTCCTTATTAACTGTATTTTTGGAGGAGTTTTCGTATCGTCAATGATGACATTACGACATGGCCATCTGGCAACAAAAGTCCGTTTCTTTCACTCTGACTCGAACATTCCACGTCTTGTTATGGTAGGTACTTTGCCCAGAGTTCGAGACTTGACCTTAGCCTATTGGGTGAAGTTGTACCAGTTTGGTGAATATTCAAATTCTATCTTTTCTTATGCTCATCCAAACGAAGACAACGAATTATATACGTGGATTCAGCTGAAGGACAAAATTCCGCATGTAGGTATCCATATTCATTCCGGGGAGGGCCATTTTATTAATATACCTTGTCCAGAGTTTGTTTTAAGAAAATGGCAACATGTGACATATACGTGGTCATCACAAAATGGGAATGTCAATGTTTACTTGAACGGAAAACTTTGTACCAACATCACAGCCACTGTTTCCAGAGGCGTAGAAGTAAGGCCAGGAGGAATGATCGTCTTGGGTGCTGATCAGGATTCTGTTGGAGGTGGCTTTAAAGTCAAAGAAACTTTGGAAGGAGAACTGATAGATTTGCATCTTTGGGATGAAACTTTGGATGTGGATCAGATCTCTGTCTTATCCGTATCTACGTGTAGAACAGAAGGTGGTTTGGAATTTCATGGAAACCTGATAGACTGGTCAAGCAGTGCTTTCAGAGCTTTTGATGGAGTGTCTTTCCACCCAACAACTTTGTGTTTAAGATGACGTAACAACAAGTGTTGCTCAGATGTCTGCTAACCGTAAAATGTTTTTATGTTTTGTAACGTAAGTAATGATAACAATATTTCAATTGATTCTTGAAAGTAAAAAATAAAATATCTATGGTGATAATTCAGTTTACATATATATCTATCTATCCAAACAACTGTTTAGACTACATTTAACTCTGATATTCTGAACTGTTGGTGAAAATTATCTGCTTTTCACTTCTTTCAGACAATGTGTAAAGTTATAATAAAGGCGTTGTTAAAATTCGCTGTTGCCACTTTCTTTTAAACTCAAGTAGTTTAATAAAAAAAACCTTCCAGAACCAATAACAAGAAACCAGAAGGCACTGTAAACAAGAATCAATTGTAATCAAGAAGATGATGACAACACGTTTGTAAGAAATTAATAATTAACCATTGGGACAACAATGGCTGTAAAGTCAATATACGGTAATATTTGTTTTTACTTATATCATTAAGAGTAAATTACTTAGACCGTAAATAAATGCTATTGAGAGCTTTGTACTTGTAATAAAATCAAATTTAGTTGCAATCAATGTACTTTTATATTGCATTTATAAAAAAAGAAAACAAATATATGACATTGCAAGTGACCCTCAGTGGCTCAGCGGTATGTCTGCAGACTTACAACGCTAAAAACCGAGTTTCGATACCCGTGGTGGGCAGAGCACAGATAGCCCATTGTGTAGCTTTGTGCTCAATTCAAATTCAAAACGACAACACGACATTGCAAGATTTCTAGGACATGTATGTATTTAAATTTAACAGCCCCCGCTAGTACGGCGGTTTGTCTCCGGATTTACAACGCTAAAATCAGAGGTTCGATTCCTCTCGGTGGGATGAGCAGATAACCCTTTGTGGCTTTGCTATACAAAAAACACACACACTTAAATTTAATGTTATATATTACACTACACATATTTATTTGACGTACACGTAATGATTAGACTAGACCGTTTCATAAAAAAAGGAAACATTTTTGACATCCGTATTGTTTGATTTAGACTATTAGAAGTGTTAAAGTGTTTAGTTTGTGGATGAATTAATCGAGTGATTGAAGATTTATCTACCTATGTGCCTATAAAACCTTAAAAATGTACCAGACTTGTCCGGTTGTCATACAATACAAATACATAGGAACAAAAAGTTTTACCAGACAAACTGTCTTTACTGTTGTAATGCTATCTAAACAAGAATATCACAGTTGTGTAGCAGAATCTTATGAAAACTACACCAGGTTTTGGACTTCCAGACCGATGGAGCAGAGTTTAGTTCTGAAGCTGCTCCAACCTATCTTAACAGTTCCTCAAGTCACCCACTTTCCTCCCAAAATGTAAAATATAACAAGTACATAAATACACTTAAACCTGTTTTAATACTATTATAGGGTTGTATACGTACCAGTGGTCTCGCCCCCATTGTGAAATGACGTATGATGTTGTTAAATATATTTTTTGTTTGTATTGTTCTTCTTTTGGCGTTTTGATTTAAGATTTTTGTTCTCTTTCAAGTTTGTGTTTTTGTAAGTGGTTTTAGACGGATTAATCTTATCGGAATGTTTATTATGTATCAGGATCAAGATCATTTTGCACATGCGAGCAAAAATACACATGTGCATGCCAGTTCTCCCAACTAATCAATGTTTAAAGGCTTAGGATGTATTATAAAGTATCACGAGCTAGTCAAAGAGTTGTTCAGTGCAAGCGTTTTGATAACCACACGTTAGAACAAAAAACGTAAGCAGTGACACACAGTTTTACCAAACTCTTAAACAAGGCTGTATTTAAAAAGACCCGGCGGTTATTCAGTTTCCATATTTAACTATTCCAACAATTGTAAAGACTGTATTTAACTGTGACATTCTGAATACTTACATTTTATTTTTTTCAAAAAAAGTCTGAAGCTATGATAAGAAAATCATTGTAAAAAGTTCTCTGTTACCTCTCCTTCCTTTACATAATTAAATTACTTTGCTGCTAAAACATTCTGAATCCATGTCAAGAAACCATAACTTTTTTGTAAACAAGAATAAGTTTTAACAACAAGATAATAACAACACGTTTCTGAAAAATTAATAATTAGCAATCAGGACAGCCATGACTATAGACTTAATATACGATAACGCATTTGGTTTTACTCAGTGTATAATTAAAAAAAGCTTTAGGTTGCAAAGGAGAGTTATTCATATTTTTCTGCAAGTATTGAAATACAATTCAGTTACTATCAAAGTATCTTCGTGTACTAGATTGAAAAACGGCCGGCATGGCCAGATGGTTAAAGAGCTGGGCTCCTGATCCGATGGTTGCGGGTTTGAATCCCCCTCGTATCAAACATGCTCTACCTTTTAGTCGTGGGGCCTTCGTAATATAACGCTCAATCCCACTAGTCGAGGGTAAAAGAGTAGCTCAAGAGTTGGCGGTGGGTGGTGATAACTGGCTGCATTCCTTCTAGTCTTACACTGCTAAATTAGGGACGGCTAGCGTATATATCCCTACTGCAGCTTTGCGCAAATTTAAAAAACAAACTTTGAAAAATAAATAGCAAATACTATGAAAAGATTACTAGAACGTGTGTGTTTAACTGTAAGGGTAGTTGAAGTATTAATATCAGAGATTATACTACAAATATTCATTAGACTAGACTGTTCCATTAAAAATAAATATATTTAAATAGCCATGTTATCCGACTTAAACTATCAGAAATGTTAAAATGATTAATTTTAATATACTTTGCTAAAAGGTAAAACTTTCTGAAACCAACATTTTTAAACTTCATAAAAATGTCTAAAACTTACTTTAGTTAAGCTACAATGATATGTAACGTCTAAATAACTTTTAAATTTTTAATTTTCAAGTGCGTGAGAACCAAAGATATGACCCAACAATCAAATACGAATGATAGATGACTTTGAAAAAGTGCAGAATGCTGCAAATCATAATTTTTATAACAAGCTACCTGTTTTAAAATTATGTTTTTTAATGCACACACAAAAATAGAAATTCAGAGCCCAGCGATACGAAAAATGTTTTCATAAACGATTTTTACAAGTAAAGCTGTCAAAAACTGTGTAGTGAACTAACGACAAATATTCCACTAAATGGTAATCACGAAATTTTGAGTTAATTTCTCAGGAGAAATTAATACACCAGAGGATATCATACGATTAGCATGTGTAAATTAATATACCAGTGAATATCATATGATTAACTTGTGTAAATTAATACACCAAAGGATATCATACGATTAACATGTGTAAATTAATACACCAGAGAAAATCAGACGATTAACATGTGTAAATTAATACACCAGAGTATATCATACGATTAACATGTGTAAATTAATACACCAGAGTATATCATACGATTAACATGTGTAAATTCCAGTAACATTTGATTATGTTTCGTTAATATTCTCCAACCTTATTCCTGTTAAAGGTGTAATCCAATAGTATAATCGTCTTAAACTACTAAATAGCATCTTTAACAAGATATCTTTCTCAGATTCTGGTTGACTGAATATCCTCACTTAAAGATGTGATATTCTTAACTGTCGCTTGATTCATGAATTGTTATTAATGAACGTAATATCTTCGGATAGAATCTTTGGAATGGAGTACTTTACTAAGACGCTACTGAAATGATTGGATACAGTAAATGGATGAAGCTGTCCTTTGAACGTTATTTTACTTCTCTGTCATGTAATTCAGTTCTCAATGCAGTCAAACTGCATAATGGCTATGTGAATGATATACTTATTTAGTCTACCTTTAAATACTTCATATAGCGACAGATGTCAAGATGACAGGGATTTAAGGGTAAAAGCGTGAGTTTAGCTGTTAATCTAGCACCTATTAACTCGAGTATATTTGTAAACTCTTTGTTAGTAGCCATCTAACGATCAAATTAAAGGAGGTTTGTCTTTTAGCAGCACAAGAACAATTGTCTAGCTAACATAACTAACTCGCTTTTTATATACTGTTTGTAGTGTTTAGCAAGCCCTGCCAAAAGTGACACCGATTAGGGATAACCTTCGAAATGGTAAATTTAGATTATAAAAGTATAGTTTAAAGAATAAACAAGATAAAACTGTTTCTAAAGACTAAATATAAATGTGTACGTCTATCGTTGACCTTATAAAAATTTGATTTTGAAGGTTGAAGTTTTCGCTAGAGTCATTTCCTGGAAATACACATACCGGGAAATCGGTATATATATACAAATGCACACATATACACACACACACACACACACACACATATATATATACAGTCATGTGAAAAAGTTAGGACACCCTATGAATGCCTATATATTTTTGTAACATTTTTGGATATATAGATATTTAATCTCAATTTTAACAATACTGAGAGATTACATGAATATAACCAAACAATTAAAACTGAAGAAAAGACTTTTCAAGATCTTCTGTAAATGTAATTATACAAAAATGCATATTCTAAGTGAGGAAAAAGTTAGGACACCTTACCCTCTAATTGCTAATGTTACCCTCTTTGGCTGAAATAACTGCAGTGAGACGGTTTTTGTAGCCATCTACCAGTCTCTGGCATCGGTCTGAAGAAAGTTTGCCTCACTCCTCACTGCAGAATTCTTTCAGCTGTGAGATGTTTGAGGGTTTTTTTTTGTCTGTACAGCCCGTTTCAAGTCACTCCATAGCATCTCAATGGGATTAAGATATGGGCTTTGATTCGGCCATTCCAGGACTCTCCATTTCTTAGTTTTAAGCCAGTCCTTGGTGGATTTACTGGTATATTTTGGGTCATTGTTGTGTTGCAGGGTCCAGTTTTCGTACAGATGGTCTCACATGAACCTCAAGCACCCTCTGATATACGGTAGAATTTATGGCTGATTTTATGATTGTGAGCTGTCCAGGTCCTGCTGCAGCAAAGCAGCTCAAAACCTCCTCCTTGCTTCACAGTTGGTATGAGGTTCTTTTCTTGGAATGCTGTATTTGATTTACGCCAAACATGTTTTTTATTATAGTGTCCAAATAATTCAATTTTGGACTCATCTGTCCAAAGAAAATTATTCCAGAAGTACTTGTCTTTGTCTACATTCTTCTGGCAAACTTCAGTCTGGCCTTGATGTTTCTCTTAGAGAGCAAAGGTTTCCTCCTTGCACACATCCCATGCAAGTTAAACTTGTGCAGTTCTTTCTGATTGTAGAGGCATGCACTTTCACATCAACAGTAGCCAGAGCCTGCTATACGTCCCGTTATGACATGTTAGGGTATTTGGAGACCTCTTTTAGCATCTTGCTGTCTGCTCTCGAGATAAACTTGCTTGGACGACCAGACTTGGGTATGTTGGCAGTTGTTTTGAAAGCCCTCCACTTGTTGATTATTTTCCGGACAGTGAAACGGCTGATTTAAAAATTTTTTGAGATGTTTTTAAATCCCTTACCATAAGCTGCTACAATTTTGTTTCTGAAGGGCTCAGACAGCTTTTTTGCTCTCACCATGGTGCTCATTCTCACTTCAACAGTCAGGAGCATACCAAACTAAATGCCTGAGGTTTAAATAGGGCAAGTATCATTCAAAATGCTGAGTAATGATCTTCTAATCATGTGCACCTTGTGTAATACACCTGTGTGTGAGTTGAGGCATTTTAAGTGGGAATAGATATGGGGGTGTCCTAACTTTTTCCTCATATAGAATATGCATTTTTGTAGAATTACATTTACAGAAGATCTTGAAAAATCTTTTCTTCAGTTTTAATTGTTTAGTTATATTCCTATAATCTCTCAGCATTGTTGAAATTGAAATTAAATATCATTATATCCAAAAATGTTAGAAAAATATACAGGCTTTCATAGGATGTCCTAACTTTTTCACGTGACTGTATATACATATGCAAACAACTTCTTGATTTTTCACTTCTTGTTTTCAAGCGTTTAAAACGTAAACGAAATCATATTTCGATAACTTTTTAAACCCATAAAGAGTTGCTTTTGCGTTTCCATTTTTTCATTTGTAAGAAAATTAATCATCTTTAATGCAAGTATGTTTTTGTGCTATTTACAACCACAATGTTTTTATGGACCTACAATGTAATCTTCCCTATACATATACGTAAAACATGTCTATCAGAAAAGCAATAATTTTACTCATTAACCACGAGTTAAAAATGTATGTCATGATTCCATACATATCACTTAATAATGGAGATACACTATCACTTAACAACGGAGATACAATAAAAGAAAACATTATGTTCAATAGCGAGGAATGTCTGTGTAATTTCATCTTTTAAGATCGTTCTTTACTCTAAATCTTACCCAAGGTTTACGACTGAAACTTTTGTCCATCTTCTCTTTTAATCTATAAGTTTAAATAATTGGAAGTTTCATGAAAATTGAACAAGAAACGCGTGGAATGGTAATTCGCTTCAGTATTGGTTACTATCTAAGTGTGCTTCATACCAACGTAGTGTTGTGTATATTTATATCCGATTATCGTTCTGATTGCCCAATACACAGTTAGATTGAAGTAATTAAGTAATAATGCTTTAGTAGCTTTAATAAGCTTAATTCATTCAAAGAAAGAAGGAATTCTAAACTTCTAATGAGTAATTTCTTTAGCTTGTAAAATATTATATATCTTCTGTTTCTCAAAGTCCCTTGACAATTATTTGTTTTTATTTAGTTTAAAATAGAAGATTAAAATACACTGAAATAACTGATAAAAGTATATTAAACTGGACGGCGAAAAACGAAGGTAGTAAATCATTTTGTTTTTACAACCGTGGTTTTGCCTGTTAAAAGTGTCATCAGGTATCGTAATGAATGAAATATGTTTAAAACACACTTGACTTTCTCAATTCTGTAATTGTGAAGTTTTACTAAGTACCAAGTAAGAATAGAAAAATTCGTATAGTTTATATCTTTTCTCTAAAAACATGTTACCAACATCATACTAAAAGATTCTCTCTACTCCAAACAAACAGATAAGCATTTCTAGAAATTAATAAGAAAACTGCTATCGTTTACTAAGTGATACAATTTTCACTTTCGCAAATGTCTAGGATCACACTGAACTTTACTCTTTAAGCCTGTCTGTTTATTTCACCCAAGTTTTAAAAGCTCGTGGACCCATTGACTGTACGTCGTTTCTGCCATCTTTGGTAATCAAAATCCCGTCTTTTTTAACTACTACTAACGTAGGGATTCCTTGGACGCCATACGTTTTCTTCAATTTACTGAAAAAAGAAAATTAAACAAAACTATTAACCATTATAGGATGTGAAAACCAATTTATAACTTAAAAAAGGGCAAATAAAATGTCACATAAATAAACCAGAATAAAAGTAACGGAAATTCAAAGTATTTCAGAATGAAAACAGCGTTCCATCTGTGAGGAAAAAAAAATACATTAATTTGACTGAATTATGAAGGAAATGTTCTGAGATAACTCAACATAGCACAGAATTAACCTTTCGACTTTTTTAAAAGTATCTTTAGTTTCTAATCAACAAACGAAAAATTTTCGTGCCAGCAAAACTTGAATGAATCATGTATGTATTTCCAAAACTGTTAAAATATTATAAAAAGCCATCAAAAATACACGAAATTTGTGTACGTACTTTAAAACACTACTGGCGAAACTGTCAACATTTAAATTATGATAATATAACACCAGTACTTTATAGATGGCCCCAGTGTCAAAGGGGTATGTCTTACAGCTCTAGAATCCGGGTTTGATAGCAGTGGTGGGCAGAACATTGTGTTTGTTTGCGCTTGACTTCAAACAAACAAACAAACTTTATAAACGTTCAAAATATTCCTTTTTTAAAAGATATTGTGACATTTTAAGTTAATTTTTAGGGATTGTCGTTAAACATAAAGGTACACAGAAGCTTATATGTGCTCTGCCCACCCCAAGTACTGAAACATTCTTGCTAGTGTTACTTGTAAGTCCGCGAACATACTGTTGTACTAGTGTGGTCAACATAGAAAAACACTTTCCGATCAACATTTCTCCACAAAGTGTGAATAATTATCTAAATATTAAGAAATAAACCCTGAGGCTAAATTACTCATCACAATAACTGAATCCTACACTGGTGGTCATTTGCTAGAATAGTACTTAGAAACTACAAGAGATGATTGATTTGTCTTTTCGCATGTTTTTTATACACGTGAATTAAATATTTTACACACACCTATTATTTTGTGTATGAAAAACGTAATGCATACATACTTGTACAACAAAGATGCTCGCAAATTACTGTCCATGTTTAGAAGTTTACAGAAACGTTGGAAATAAATATGAAACCTAGTCTCTCATTCGATTCACCACGTGTTACTGACTTATATAAATTCTATCTCTCACCAGAACCCACGGTTTTTGTTTGTTTTGAATTTCGTGCAAACCTACACAAGGGCTATCTGCGATAGCTGTTCCTAATTTAGCAGTGTAAGACTAGAGGGAAGGCAGCTAGTCATCAACACCCACCGCCAACTCTTGGGCTGCTCTTTTACCAACGAATAGTGGGATTGACTGTAGCTTTATAACGCCCCCACGAATGAAAGGGCGAAAATGAGGGGGATTCGAACCCGTGACCCTCGCATTACCAGTTGAGTGCTTTAATCACTTGGTTATGCCGGACCGGAAATGCTCCACACGTCCAAATGGAAATATGTTTCAATTTATCCAGTTTAAATGGGTTAAACTTTATCCTTCTGTTTTAACTCTATCGTTGCAAAGTAACACTTGTAACTCTATATAATTTTCCTTAACAAATCACTTCTTTTGTATAGGAATGTGTGATATGTTGTATAAAGATCTGTTTCGTATTTGGTAAAATATATTTTTTATAATGTTATTATACTACGTTATTGAAATCGAGAGAAATTTATTATCTAAAGCCTTTGGATGTATATATTTACACATTGAGGTTAAGTAGTACATCAATGTGTCATGTAAAAAAACTATTTAAACACAATATATATAAATAATGTTTACAAGTACATTATTATTTTTTGTTGTAAACTAAATTAAATTCTTAACGCAATGTATCATATAGTATCCCAGATGAGGTGCAACTGTAATTTTTTAAAAATGAAATCAGTGAAACTTTGTTTTGAATTTCGCGTAAAGCTACTCGAAGGCTATCTGTGCTAGCCGTCCCTAATTTTGCAGTGTAAGACTAGAGGGAAGGCAGCTAGTCATCACCACCCACCACCAACTCTTGGGTTATTCTTTTACCAACGAATAGTGGGATTGATCGTTACATTATAACGCCCCCACAGCTGAAAGGGCGAGCATGTTTGGTGCGACGGGGATTCGAACCTGCGACCCTCAGATTACGAGTCGAACACCTTAACCCATCTGGCCATGTCGGGCCCAACCAGTGAAACAGAAACGATGCACTATTTAACATGACTTGTAAACCATTAATTACCCCATAGAAAAATTCGCTTGCTAACTCTATACCTTGCAACTTCAGAGCCATGAGATAAAGCAAGCCAATCTCCATGGCTTTCCTTCATGTATTGGAACATGTCATCTGGAGAACGATCAGATGAAACAAAGATAATCTCAAAAGAAGCACCTTTATCCTTTAGTTCATTGTAGAAGTCGGCTAGAATTGGAGTAAATCCGCGACATGGAGGACACCAGTGGGCGCTGAAGTAAAACCCAATAACTTCTTTGTCCGTTAGAGCCTCACTGATATTTGCTTCACTTTTGTCTTTCTTGACTAGTGTCTCACCTCGAAGTAAGTCCATTTTGCAAGAAAATAACTGAAAAAAATTGAAAGTCTCAATTATGATGAAACGTTATATGAGGTATTAAAATCCACTTAATAAAAATAGAATAGCTCGTGCAACTGGCCTTGCGTAATTGTGTCCAGTTAACTGTTCATTAGAACCTCCCTACATCAAGCGTATACAGTGATTACGAAATGAAACATATTAAAAGTTATTCACTAGAAACACACTGAGAATCATGTGTTGTGTTCAGAAAGTTTCTGACATGGTATAGGATATTCAAATACCTAAGTTGTTTTCTCATATTCTAACATTGTTGTTACTTCTCATAAAGAAATACGAGATTGTGAGATAGTTTAATGAGGGCAGAGTATTGTGCTTGACCGAGAGGGCAGTGAAGTTTGCGACGACTTTAGTTGCTGAAAGAAGGGCGTAAGGGTGTTGGAGCGAGTGAACATTTTATAACAAAATATGTACGAATACTGATGAACATTGTCAAGAACAAGTCGGTGAATGTTTTCATACTTTGATTTCAGGATAAGCTTAATATGTTTATTGAGAATATTAGAAAGTACAATATCCACCTCCTGTGACAGTTTGTGGAACACTTTGTAAAGTTTACAAACAGTCATGAATAAAATGTACAACTTTTTCCGTTATGATAAAGGCCTGGCATGGCCGAGCACGTTAAGGCGTGCACTCGTAATCCGTAATACACCCTCCCAGCCGTGGGGGTGTATAATGTGACGGTCAATCCCACTACTCTTTGGTAAAAGAGTAGTCCAAGAGTTGGCGGTGGGTGGTGATGACTAGCTGCCTTCCCTCTAGTCTTACACTGCAAAATTAGGGACGGCTAGCACAGATAGCCCTCGAGTAGCTTTGTGCGAAATTCCAAAACAAACAAACCGTTATAAGTAGTTTTTTTACAATATAATATCGTTTTCAACGTGTTTGTTTTTCATAATTACTCTGTCTCTTCAAAGTTAATGAACGTCTGCTTGAACATAGATTATTCAGACTTCAGTTAAACTTTAGTAACTTTCTTTTTAACCATTATTAAATATTTCGTTCATTTACTGCATCTACAATATAGTTGTAAATACGGGCTACAGTCTATCGTTTTGACTATGATCATAGGCTTGATTCTTCTGTTTCGGTTCATAACATCTTGGTAATAACGCAACAGTGTTTATTTGTTTGTTGAAATTAGCACAAATGTACTTGAGGTCTATTTGCACTATCCATCCCTAGTTTTGAAGTGGTAGATTAGAGGGAAGGTAGTTAGTCAACACTATTAACCACCAGCTCTTGGACTACTCTTTATCAACAAACTGTGTGATTGACAGTTACATAATTACACTCCCACAGCCAAAAAACGATCTTCAATTTGTGATGGGATTCAAACCTGTAATCTGAAGAATGCGAATCGACCACATTAACCTCTTGGCCATGCCACAAAACGTTACTTACACCTAACAGCTGAAGTACAGGCTGTTTATAGTTTCAATCGGCCCAAGAAGAGAAGAAAGCACAAATAATGCGTTAGAACATATTAATTAGTGTTAGGTATTTAAAAATAAAATGAAACAAACAAACTGCTGTCGCCTCCCTTCGACAAAAGATGGGTGTTTCATTTTGACCAATAACTACAATGAAAATATTGTAGGATGAATTATTCAACCAATAACATTTATTTTTGTCACTTTAATTTAACAGTAATCACCATTTGGAAAGCTGACAAAACACCTTTAAACCAGTTTTAGGTCAGTGTTTACAAGAAGTTAAAGAAATTCCGGGACTCTTTGGTGCCGATAAGACTGTGGAAGTGGGGAGATCAACAATATGAAAGCTCTATACAAGTCTTGGTTAGTTCAACAGCGCCTGTATATTGCTCTGAAATCTTGTCTATAACACTTAAAACTCCTATGAAAAAAATATTTACATCCACTAAAGTGATTTTGAGGCCTATCAGGCCCCATATATTTTTTCCAATAGAAACACAGTGATTTAACAACATTCATTACAAACAACTTTAGAATGGCTCTCACAAACATTTTTTTTACAATTTGAGCAAACAATTTTCGACTGTCTATCTTTTGATCTGCCGCACAAATGTCATCGTCCTCTTTTTGCCCTCTTTGCAGGCGGTTCACATGAGGTTGTTTTGTCATTATCTTTGCTGTAAATTTCTTTGATTTCAAGCACCAATTGCCGTATAAATTCTCTTCTGGCTCTTGATTTATGTTGACGAAGAAATTCTGGATGTTTTGTCGAGTATAAAACGAAAGCATTGTACTCAGCAAGATCTAGAATGTTATAGAATATGCAGACTGATCAGCGCTTTGATCGCCTCTTTGTTGTATAATATCTCACCAGTTGATCGAGAGTGTCGACACCTGCCTTCGTTGCATTGTAAAGATTGACGATTTCGGCTTTCCATTCTCTTCTACTTCACCAGATTGATGCTGAGAACTCAGTAGTAGCACATATTTTCCTGGTTTGTCTGAGTGCCTGAGAAGAGTGATGTCGTCATGGTAGAAAAACTTTGGTGATAACTTTCTAGATTTTGCATTTATTTCAGGAGGCAGGAAGGTTCTTGATTTCCGTATGGTTCCAACAAGTCCTGTTCTTTTTGTTCGTAGGTGCTTGGCAAGTGTCATTGTTGTGAAGAAATTATCTGTCGTTATTGTCCTTTCTTTTCCAAGAAATGGCTGACTCAGTTCTCTGACTATTCTTTCTCCTTGATTTGTTTCTGTCGTACTTCCAACCTTTCCAGTATAAATTTGAGCGTTGAGGAGGTAACTTGTCTTTGCATCTGTTAAGCACCAAATCTTTATTCCGTATTTGCCTGGCTTTATTGGAATGTATGTTCTGAAGCCAACTTTTCCTTTGAAGTTACATAGTTGTTCATCCACTGTCAGGTATTCGCTTGTGTTGTAACTGTTTTTGCAATATTCAATGAAAACATTCCAGACTCCAGAGATGGTGGCATCTTTAATTTCTCTATTTCTTTGAGAGTGGATGTCAAATCTGATTTTTGAGCACATTTTTTTGAATTTGTCTTGTGTAATCAGTTTTCGTAAAAATGGCAAACCGAATTCGGTTAAAAACATTTCGTTTATCGATGCATTTTTGGATTTGCTTATTCCAAGGAAAAGATTAGCTGCAATCCATTTCTAGAGGTCGTCTTCAAAAATTGGTTCTTTCATGACGGTGTTTGTTGAGTGAATGATCTGTTCCATCATATTATCAGAAATGAAAATTTTGAATGTTTCGAATGGTGTAGAGACTCTTGAAGCAGCTTGCCTGGACCGTCTAAAATTATTGTTGGAGTAGAGTTATTATCTTAAATATCCATCTTTTGAAAATAAGTTGTAAAATTAATATATTTTTACTATAATTTGCTTTTTTCGGTTGCCCATTGAATATATTGAGAGCTGCGATTCTCCTGTTGATCCTTGAAGGTGTTGTTGAATAACTAAAATTCTTATCTTTGGACAAAAGTTCGTTCACTGGGATCGTAGTAAGATCTTCTTGATTACTTTCTTCACTTTCAGAAGGGTACAGCACGATTTGTTCATCATTTTCGGTTTCAGAAGGATCATTATCACAACTTTCAGAGTAGTCTTCGACATTATCATGTTCACTTTCATCGTCGGATGGTTTTGTCAGTAAATGTACAGCTTCATCAAGAGATATCATTTTTGACACGGTTTGAAGATTTCAGCTCCTATATATATAGGAGTTGTGGATTCTTCTAGAATATTCTAGATTATTCTAAATACTTCTGTAAAGTTTCTAGAATGTTCTAGAACAGGCGTGGGCAAACTAGGCAATAATCAGGACTGTCTAAAATTATTGTTGGAGTAGAGTTATTATCTTAAATATCCATCTTTTGAAAATAAGTTGTAAAATTAATATATTTTTACTATAATTTGCTTTTTTCGGTTGCCCAGCCCTGTTCTAGAATTATTCAGGAAATAAATAAAGTCATTTTTATGTTTTTGATCTGGGGCCTAATAGGCCCCCAAAATACCCTTAGTAGATGTTTTTAAAAAAAATTTCAAATATTATTTCGCAAATGTCTGAAAAGTCAAAATTTTATTGCTCCTTAAAATATAAAGGGATAGAGTCAGTTAATGGCAATTTAAATACAAAATTATTAGCCAAATATTAATAGCCTTTCAAGTTGCTCTGGGGCTTATTAGGCCCCAATTTTCGAAGGAGTGTTAACTGACTACAGACTACATGGAAATTTGTTCTGATATGACCTGCAAATATGAACATTTATCTTTGAGTTTTATTTGTCTAGCTCTTCCCTCTGTACTGGTTTCGAACAACTTAACAACTAGTTGAAGAAGGACATTTTGTAGAAACTACAATCGACATGTAGGCTTTTTCTTTTTTAATTTAGACTGGATTCCTAACTTTCTTGAGGAGCCTAAACGTGAACTATGATTTATTATTGGATAACATTACCTTTTGTTAGATGATATTTTACTTTAATTCAGACAATAGTCATGCATAAGAATAGAACATTATATATATGAAACACTCACCGTTCCTGAACCCTTGGTGAAACCTCCGAGAAACTGCTGAGTTAATGGGTCAGAATCTTCGCTTTTAAGTTATTAAAAAGAGAAGGCAAGACCTGAACTTTAAAATGACTCTTTGTCTAGCCTATCGTGCATTTATCTGAGGAATTCGTTTTCAATTCGATTTCCCTGTGCTTTATAGGTGCCCCACCTCTCAGTACACTATTGCAAAAGGTTATATAAAATAATTTATATACGTATGTCCTGATTAAGGTATAAAAAAGTCAAATATTTGCCCTGAAGCGAAATAACACTATCTACAGCACACTCATAAAGTGTCGATACTATTAATATGATTATATTCAAGCACAATGACGATTATTAAGGTTAATTATATTAACAAATGAAAGCTTATAAAAAAATTTTTTACTGAATACGTGACGTAACGCGCTTTGCTATAAAATTGCACTTCTTTCCAACCATTTATCTTCTATCATAAATGCCAGAAATAACCGATAATGCTAAAATAGTTGCAATTTAAACACCACCTAAGTCATAAGTAAGTATTCTATGACATTAAATCTTGTGTTCAACCAATACATGAAGAATTTTACGCTAAGGTCTAGGTAAAATCTTACTTCATAGAGAACCTAATAAAAGTTACTTTAGAAAAAGATAAAACCTACCTAGCTGTCACAACTGGCAGATGACATAAACTGTCGAAATTCTCAGCTGTGTGGTGGAGCTTGTACATGTCATAACGTAATGAATACAGGAAATTCACCAGATTAAAAACAGGATATTCACGATAAAAATAGATGTAATTCATACTCAAAAAACTAAATATACACTTTTCAAGTAAGATCTTAATGCAGTTTATGTTACAGATTTTTAGAAAATTATTCAAGTAAACTGTTTTCAGAACATCTTTTTATTGCGCACATACCATGCACTCTATGTAACCCTTGTTTTAACGTGGTAAAATATACTCCACTCTATCCTAGTTTGAAGTTTTGTTTGTTAGTTTTCTTTGTTTTCGGATTTCGCGCAAAGTTACACAAGGGCTATCTGCGCAAGTCGTCCCTAATTGACAGAAAAGTTTTTGTTCTTAATCTTTGTTGTGCTCATTTGATAATTTTAGAATATTAGTTTCCCAAATTGTATATAAGACGACCAGGTAGTCCTGTATTTGTTTTATCAGTTAATATTAACTGTTAAACAAAATTTAAAGCCAGACAGACACATTGCTTTCTTTTTACTTACATTTAATTTAAATACGTTTTCGTTCTTTTATCAACAAATTTGTGTGATTTTCTCTTCAATTTTAACTTTACCGAATTCTATTCAAGCGCAGTTTGAAACTTGAAATTTATTGGCATATGTTTTACAACACTGTCTTTTGCAGTAAATAGATTTACTTATAACTTTAGTGTATTTCTCTAGTGTGTGAATGTGGAATGATTACTATTTCAATACTTCTGCCCCCCAGTGGCTCAGTGGTATGTCTGCGGACTTACACGCTAAAATCCGGGTTTCGATACCCGTGGTGAGCAGAGCACAAATAGCCCATTGTGTAGCTTTGTCCTTAATTCAAAACAACAACAATCCAATACTTCTTATAAAAGCTTCCGTTAATTCAAGGCTGTGTCTCCAATGTAACATTTTTTATTCTTAAGATTAATGCTATCACTCAAAGTATTCTCTTACATCGAAAAACATTCTCTATATTGATAATTGTCAATATAGACAACGAGGGACAAGCTCTTTGTAGATAAGCACAAAGCCGCATAATGGGCTGTCTATGCTGTGCCAACGATTGGTATCGAAACCTCATTTTTAGCACTATAAGGTTTCAGATTTTTCGCAAAGCCAATGGGGTAGAGTTTAGGAGCTAAAAATGAGTTGAGCTTGTGTATAAACCCGAGAATGTAGCAATTTTAAAGCTAATACGTTTTAATAACATCAAATAACTGAGCTATTGACGTCACTATAAGTTGAAAAATACAACGTTAATTTTTGCATGAACCAAAGCTTGTTTGTTTGTTTTATTTTGAATTTCGCACAAAGCTACTCGAGGGCTATCTGTGCTAGCCGTCCCTAATTTAGCAGTGTAAGACTAGAGGGAAGGCAGCTAGTCATCACCTCCCACCACCAACTCTTGGGCTACTCTTTTACCAACGAATAGTGGAATTGACTGTGACATTATAACGCCCCCACGGCTGGGAGGGCGAGCTTGTTTGGCGCGACGTGGATGCGAACCCCCGACCCTCAGATTACGAGTCGCACGCCTTAACACGTTTGGCCATGCCGGGCCTTTAACCAAAGCAACATCTAGCAAGCTTTCATAGCACGCTCTTTTTGTGATCAGCTGTTTGAAGCTGCGATGTCTCTAGCAGACTCTGGTCAGCTGTTGGTGGTAGCAGTGTCTGCGGCAAAAGCTCATAACTCATGTAGATGTGATCAGCTGTTTGAGGCTGTAATGTCTTTGGTAAACATTTATAAGATCAATTATTATATATGGCCACTTACTGGAGGTTGCACCGGATTTTTATATTTCCCAAATGTCTCAAGTAACCAATAACACACAGTATTTACTAATTATAATTAATAACATTGCCGTTATTCTGTTTTCTTACTTTTAGTTTTGAAAAGCTTGGAGAGGAATAAATTTCAAATATGCAGAGTGAATAAATAAGTAATAATGATAAGTATGATGTCAGTACTTCTTACCCCAGCTCTTATTTGTAAACGTCTCATATAAAATTAATAAAACATTCCGCTTTACCAACTTAGTGTAACTTACACCATAACATTGCGTGTATTTTATGACATAAATAACGTCTCGTTAGAGCGTTTTCACATCAGAACCGACCTAATGATTCTTGGTATTGGACGGAATCTCTTTTAATGCCTATGCAAATACATCTTTCATTTTCAGAACTAATATTTCTATGTTTAACTGCCAAGCTTGTTGTTGTTGTTTTGGAATTAAGCACAAAGCTACACAATGGGCTATCTGTGCTCTGCTTACCACGGG
Source organism: Carcinoscorpius rotundicauda (assembly GCA_011833715.1). Classification (NCBI taxonomy): domain Eukaryota; kingdom Metazoa; phylum Arthropoda; class Merostomata; order Xiphosura; family Limulidae; genus Carcinoscorpius; species Carcinoscorpius rotundicauda. Next base: position 111,718,691 of record CM022393.1, read on the forward strand.
TATCGAAATCCGGATTTTAGCGTGTAAGTCCGCAGACATACCGCTGAGCCACTGGGGGCAACTGTCAAGCTTAGTTGGACCTCATGCTTTACAAAGTATATTTACACATGAAAAAAAAATATTAATTGTGGTTTATGTACTTAACCATAAGTCTGAAGAGAAAAATCCTTTCGAAACCGCTCGGATTATATATTAACTTCTGTCAAGACTTCTCGAACCTATGTGCTTTTCTAACGTTATGAACTTAACCATAACACTGTCAGACATCAAGATTATAACAAAATTAATGACTAGCCGATGAATTTTATATCGCCATCTATTGCACACAATTGGAATTACAAGATAGATATAGTTAACATAGTGCCAAACTAGTGTAACAGCCTAAAAACCGCTTATTTTACGTTAAATTCCCATCCGGTATGATAGCTTAGGAAGATAATTATTAGTATTTTGAAAAGATGGTATAAATAGAGATTCATAATTTCAAAATGATGCTGAATAAATCCCTATGGCGTTTACTTGATGTTGACTTTAAGTTTGGTTCAGTTAAAATTTATTATAATGTTTTGTCCTATTAGGTAAAATTATTTAAAAATTAAACAACAGCACGCAATCATTTCAGTTAACAAGGAGCAAAATTAAGAATTTGATTTTTTCGTAAATCGTTAATGGGCTTTCTGTGTTCTGCCCATTAAATATTAAAATTCAGTTTTTAGCGTGAAAAGAATCCCATAGATTTGCCGAAGGGCCAACGTGAGACACTTTCTGTTTGTTTTTTGAATTTTGCGCAAAGCTACTCGAGGGCTATCTGCGCTAGCCGTCCCTAATTTTGCAGTAAGGCTAGGGGGAAGACAGCTAATCATCACTACCCACCGCCAATTCTTGGGCTACTCTTTTACCAACGAATAGTGGGATTGACCGTAGTGTTATAACGACCCCACGACTGAAAGGACGAGCATGTTTGGTGCGACTGGAAGTCGAACGCCTTAACATGCTTGGCCATGCCGGGCCAAAGAGACAGTTTTTCCTTTTGTATGTGATAATTTTATTTTTAGTTTCAACTAATAACGTAGGCTTGCAAATTATTTTATGACAATTGTTCGCAGTTGTAATTTCGTAATTTTTATCTTAGTTACCTAATATTTTTCGTAATAATAGGTGCTTCAGAGAACAAATAACATTTTAATAGCAGTTGAAGAGCTATATTTTAGAATGATTTTGGTGTTTATTAGTGATACTAGGAGAATATTTCAGAAGTCATAAATTAACCACTTATATGTGGGATAAACGTTACTTTAACAAACCTGAAAGTGTGTGAAACATTTCATAAGTTAGCACACATATTTATTATCATTATGTCCCATTTAGTTCATACTTGTTGTGCAGCACGTACCATATGCTTAGTCGAAGAACTGACTGGCAATGTAATGCAGCACGTAACGCACGTTTAGTTGGATAACTGACCGGTACCTGTAATGCCGCACATAACCCATGTTTTCTTGGACAACTGGCTTGTACCTCTAGTGCTACAAATAACGCATGTTTAATTGAAGAACTGATTGGTATCTGTAATGCTTGGCCCGGCATGGCCAGGTGGGTTAAAGCGTTCGACTCGTAATATGAGGGTCACGGGTTCGAATTCCGGTCGCACCAAACATGCTCGCCCTTTCATCCGTGGGGGCGTGTTATAATGTCACGGTCAATCCTACTATTCGTTGGTAAAAGAGTAGCCCAAGAGTTGGCGGTGGGTGGTGATGACTAGCTGCCTTCCTTCTAGTCTTACACTGCTAAATTAGGGACGGCTAGCACAGATAGCCCTCGAGTAGCTTTGTGCAAAATTCAAAATAACAATTAACCTTCAGTGATGTCGAGAAACCCACTTGTTGAGAATTTTATATGCAAAAACGGTTCGTTTGGGTTCAAAAAATATTTTAAATAGAAGAGCGAACAACGTTTCGACCTTCTTCGGTCATCGTCAGGTTCACAAAGAAAGAGGTAACTGACCACATGTTTGGAAGGGGTTGTATAACCGAGTCTCGCAATGTAGAGGGCGGGGTTAAATGTTTGAATATATAATTTTATCTATAATATTAATATAGGTATAATGGCGTTCCTTTATATTGGTTTATTTTGGGTTTAAGTTGTTGTATAAGTAAAGCTTCTTTAATTTTTCGTTTGTTTATGTTTGTTTCTTTATTTAGTATTTTAGTGTTTTCTATGGTTATGTTGTGTCCATTTGACTTGCAGTGTTCGAAAACGTGTGAAGGTGACTTTTTATGTTCTTTGAATCTGGTTTCCATTTTTCTACTTGTTTCTCCAATATAGAAGTCGTGGCAGTTATCACATTGTATTTTATAAATAATATTGGTGTGGTGTTTGTCAGTGTAGTTCTTACAGTTTCGATGTTATATCCCTCTTCACAGAAGTTCCAACAACAGAAGCCTGCAAGATAGCCTTAGAACTCTATATCCGAGACCCTAACCCAATTATAGACATTCCCAGTAACCAGTTAGCAACCCTCATAGAATTCACCACAATAAAGACAAACTTCATGTTCAACAACCACAACTATATACAAACAAATGGCCTAAGCATGGGCAACCCAGTATCACCAGTTCTAGCCAATATTTTTATGACACAAATTGAAACACAAGCAATTAATACAGCATTACATCCACCACTATACTGGTATAGATATGTAGATGACACGGTTGCGGGATTCAAATCTACAGAACACATACTTAATTTTTTCACTTACATTAACTCTATACATCCCAACATTAACTTCACATGTGAACAGGAAGAAAGCAATCACATGTCATTTCTTAACCTCAAAATTATAAGAACCGACACACAATTCAAAACAGAAATCCACCGAAAAATCACCCATACTGGACTATACATTCCTTGGAACTCAGCACATGAAACAAAACAAAAACTCAACATACTAAGAAACCAGATAAACACAGCCATAAAACTGTGCTCACCAGATAAAATTAACGATGAATTAGACAAAATAAAACAATACTTCATCAACATCAATAAGTTTTCTCCACAAACCGTAGAAAACATTATACGCACACACCTAGACAGAAAGCAAAATCAACCAACAAAAGTAAATATATCTTACGAATCAAAAAATCACGAAACCATATACTGCTGTATACCATATATTCCTGACATCAGCAAACAAATAACCAACATTTGGCAAAAACTAGTAACAAAATATAACATTCCAGTTAATACTAAATTTATTCAAAAACCAGGCACAAAACTAAGGTCTATACTATGTAAGAACTACACTGATAAACACCACACCAACATTATTTATAAAATACAATGTGATAACTGCCACGACTTTTATATTGGAGAAACAAGTAGAAAAATGGAAACCAGATTCAAAGAACATAAAAAGTCACCTTCACACGTTTTCGAACACTGCAAGTCAAATGGACACAACATAACCATAGAAAACACTAAAATACTAAATAAAGAAACAAACATAAACAAACGAAAAATTAAAGAAGCCTTACTTATACAACAACTTAAACCCAAAATAAACCAATATAAAGGAACGCCATTATACCTATATTAATATTATAGATAAAATTATATATTCAAACATCTAACCCCGCCCTCTACACTGCGAGACTCAGTTATACAACCCCTTCCAAACATGTGGTCAGTTACCTCTTTCTTTGTGAACCTGACGATGACCGAAGAAGGTCGAAACGTTGTTCGCTCTTCCATTTAAAATATTTTCTGAACCCAAACGAACCGTTTTTGCATATAAAATTCTTAACAATTAACCTGTAATGCCGCACATAACCCATGTTTAGTTGGACAACTGGCTGATACCTCTAGTACTACACGTAACGCATGTTTGATTCAAGAACTGGCTGGTACCTGTGGTGACGCACGTAACACTCGTTGAACATTAACTGATACCTGTGGCGTCTTTCGTCATTCTGAAGCACGCCACAGCTGTGTAGTCTCATGTTGTAACTACTCAACAAAGGGAACTTCATAAGTAAAATAAAAGAAGTGTATTCCATTCTGATACTGTTACGTTTATGAATATATACACCGTGAATTTATACATCTCACTGAGAAATCAGTAACTAAGTCAAACTTAAGATTTACATAAGAAACATTAAGCACAAACTAGAGGCCAAGGGGAGAATCAGTACAAGTGACTCCATTGATTCAGTTCAGTCAGTAAAATATAACCTTCGAAACATTACCCGTGTGTTAATTTTGTTCACAAGGAAACCCAACTGCCCTTCTTATCTACACACACACATATTTTTTTGATAAAACGATGTGAATAAAACTTATTTTATCTTTAATAAAGAAACTATTGAAGAAAATTCCTGATAAAAAGAGACTTTATCACACGGTGTGTTTTTCCTGATCGATTTTTCTTCTTTTTTTTCAGTATTCGCCCATCACTTTAACTACCAGGGTCAGTGACCCTTAACAAAGGTTGTTTTAGATACTGCTATTTCCTTGCTTTACAGTAAACATTTTTGAAATTTATTTTTCTATTTTTAAATATATATATATGGAGCGACCCAAAAATACATGGTAAAGTTGTTGTGCAGTACAAGAACTGTTTGGTACGAAAATATGAAACATTTTCTTAAATAAATAGATAAATTAATCTAGCAAGAGAGATCTTAATTATGGAAGGAAGAGATAAATCGTTCACGCTCATAATTGAAGAAACAACTAGTGCTATACAGATCATATAGAAACATGAAAACGTGTTGGGAGCTCAGCATCAGTAGGAAACTTGTTGTAATAAAACCACCATGTTCAGAAACAATCAAAGCACTGAGAAAGAAACTGGTTCGATATATCACGCATCCAGATATTCGAGTTGTTCATACACCATTAACACTAGATAATCAAGGTAAAGTCTTGCAACAACTCGTTGTCCATTTATCAGATATCTGCAGAATACGATGTTTCTCGCCCATCAGTTCATCGAAGAATTAGTATTTACAGTTTATAACTTACAGACATAGAATGCATATCTCGGTAGGAAGCATGTATAAATGCAGAAAGTGAACATTTTGAGCACATACAAAAGTAAGACATTAAGCTTATTTGTCTATGAAATATGTTGCACGACCTTAATCGTAAGTGATGGTTTAGAGGGAAAGCAACTGGTTATTTTCACCCAGTTAATGAACTATTATTTACCAACGTTATAACGTCCCCAAAAAAAGAACGAGCATGTTTAGCGATGGGATTCGAACCTTTGACCCCGCAAGTTGCGACTCGAGAGCCCTAACCACCAGGTTTCGAATTACCAGGTATTTTTGGAACATCCATTACATAAACTAGTACTAATGGTTATATGCAGGAAGTGAGTCTGAATCTATGGTTATATTAATAACCAGTCTGTAGACCCATTTATTATACCTATAGGAGCTCGGTCACGTTTCATTAACATTTCTTTTTACTTATAAATTGTATTAAAAAACAGCGCTATTATTTCCTGTTTAAAAGAGAAAACAAAACACGAAATATTTTGAGATAAAATCTGAAACTGTTGCTTGTATCCTTTTCTAGTCCAGGCAGCTCGTGACGCTCGTGCACGAGAGTTATTCGGATAATGTTCCCAGTAAAAATCATATTTATACCAATCTTAAGATATGAATAAGTTAATGCCATTCACGTAAAAAATGCCAGAGCTTGTTAATGCGTTACCTTCAAATTCACCTGGGACACTGACAATACATAGTTACATCTTAGTGTATTTGTTGTACTTGAAAAATACAGAAGATGAGTAACACATTGTGAGAACGATATGTACATGCTAATACAGCTGCGATGTTTTTAACAATTACATCTTGGGTTTAGGTGAATTTCCCGCCATTTCTTGGTGTAATTTGTCACCGATAGTATTGCAGCTGGAGAAGTATTAGACAGAGTCTTTTTCCAAGTTAGGGTATTTCCATATATAAAGAAGTCTTTGAACATAATCCTTCAAAGAAAGGAGTTTCTAGAGTTTATGAAGTGGAAATACTTGCACGGCACAGCGTCAGTCACATGTCAAGTCTGTCAACACAGCTCCAGTGGACTGTTGATCCTTGGGTTTGCTCTTGGAAGCTGATGTTTTATTCAAGAACAGTAGTCTAAATTTTCTGGTTCATAGAAGTTTGTTACAATGAGAGTTACGTAGTCGAATAACGATGCAAGATTATGACCTTCAAAGTGAACCCAAAAGAATATCATGGAAAGAGATCCAGTTAAGAACAGAGCGGAATGCAGGATTCACCGTTTAAGTCAATGATGCTATTAAAACTTTACCAGTTACCTTTAGCTACAACGTTTCGATAAAGAACCCTTTACCGTACGAGATATGATAGCTACTCTTACAGCAAAGATCTCTCGCCCAAAACATTATAAAGTAAAAATTAATTTGGGTAAAGATCAGATTAAGCTCTGGTGAAATCTGCACTTTTTTACTTCGTCATTGGTCCTTCTCCCCAGAGGATATTACCTCGGTCACAACATTACCATTGTTTACAAAGCAATAAGCCTTAACCTATTCTTTCTGTTTATCGTGTCTTATTTCGAGGCTTTGCTCAAAACTAGTCAAGCTGTCGTTATTCCAAATACAAAAAAAAAAACAAAAAAACTTTATGGTAAACTAATTCCTATTTTTATGTTGTCTGTAACGAATTAATTGTAATAGCTACAAAAACAGAAACTTAATTACATTAAACATCAAAGTATATAAACCCTCGATTCTGGATCTAATGTTTAGTAATGTTCTATTTTACAATTTTTTTTCAGTAAATCTATGAGAATTCCTACATGTTAATTTAGTATCCACACACTACTTGTTCTTTATAAGTTACGACAAGCACGTATTTTTAAACACAAAGTATGTAAATATAGCAAGTTAGTTTTGTTTCCACGGTCCTTGTAGCGGATTTCTTGTTTCAACTGGGAATAAACCGAAAGACGATAGACTTTTAACTACTGTATGGTAAATCTTTCTGATGAGTTCTAATACTGGAAAAAGTCTTTTATACAGTGACTTCTGGGCAATTAATGTCTATAATTTTATTTTTCTGCATAAAAATACTTCTGAACTAAAAAACACAGTGGGATAAACAAGAGAGAAAACAAAAGGAAAGTTATATGTTTCACTCACCACACTTGTTAGGCCTAATGAATTAGTTTTGTATAACAATCAACATTTCTAGTCACAGAACAACTATCGTTTAGATAACACCTGAAACTTATGTATTGTTTCTGAATTACCAATCAGATGATTTTATTGAGAATTATTCCATTTTAAAAACATTCCAATTTGTGAAATGTGGTCCTTTGTTCATATTATGCTTGTAAAATTTGGAATGTGATTCAGCTGTCGTCTTCTAGTGAGACAGCGGTAAGTTTACGACTTACAACAGTAAAATAGGGGTTCAATCCCCCGCAGTGGACAAAACAGATAGCCCAGTGTGGGTGTTCACTAAAGCAAACAAACGCAGCTGAAGTAAACAGATTTATTCAAATTTTTGGACACGAAATAATTCCTAAAAATATAACCTGGATTAGAAACATCATTTTTCACAGAGTTATTGCCCGGCATGGTAGGTGATTAAAGCGCTAGACTCGTAATCTGAGGGTCGCGGGTTCGAATTTCTGTTATACCAAACATGCTCACCCTTTCAGCCGTGAGGGCGTTATAACGTGACAGTCAACCTCGCTATTCATCGGTAAAAGAGTAACCCACGAGCTGGCTGTGGGTGGTGATGACTAGCTGCCTACGTGTAGCTTTGCGCGAAATTAAAAAACAAACAAAAACAGAGTTATTTAATAAAAACCGGAAAGTTCGTTGTTTAAAACCCAAAGTCTGGAGTAAAAGTTACAATGTCAAAATTTGGAACAATACTACATTTTCGTGTGCAATATATGCATCTTAGAAACTGTGCAATAATGTTAATCGCACACAAGCTCAGTAATCACAAAGATTATACCTGATTCCTGAAACTGGTATGAATGTAAACCACACAGCGATGACAATAATAATGGAATTGAAATAACATATTTCGCCGAATTTATGTTAAGCAAATTAGAAACTTTTTGGACTTATTTTAGATTAGATAAAAGTTACAAACTTTTACCAATAGTTTTGTGGTACTTTGAGTGCCAGCCTCGCCAAATATTTCGTGGCATTTCTGTTGTTTCTTGTGATGTTCTGGTTTTAGTCGACTATTATAAATTGAATGTTTTATGAACTGTTTTCATTATTTTAAAAAAAATACTTTTTTTCTAATTTAATTGCTAGCAAAAGTAATTTGTTTTAAAAAAGGTTTGTTTTTTTTAATTATAGCAAGATACGTTGGTATGAATAGGATTTAGTAATGTACGTCATTCAACTTACCTTATTTCAACAGTGGAATTGATTATATATATTATTTTGGGCTTGTCGCGCAAGTTCAACATATCAACTTTCCAAACGGACAGGGGGCGCCTGCATGCCATAGGAAAATGCCTCGTGTGGTATTGCTTGTCATTGTAATATGTCTCGTGTCGTATTTGAGTGTCATAGGCGTGTTGCGAACCAGAGGAAACAGCCTCGCGTTCCAAAAATTCGCCCCCCCTTCATAGACTAAAGCAAATGTTTCAATCGCATGTGTTTCTTTTCGCCTATACAATACATGTTATTTTCATTCTTCAAAACCATTTTTGTTGTTTTTTTATACAGTGTAGTTCTAATCATATTATAATAAAACACGAATCTTGATAAAACAGAAGTGAAAAAGGTACCAAATGCGTGACAAAACTTGATATATCAGAAAACCTTCTGAAACATTGTTTCGTCAACCTTTTTTTAATTATTGAATTCCCCGGGTTCTCATTTCTGCCTTTGTTTTGTCATGTATACACTGTCAAGTTAAACAGTAACTGGTTTGGTTTGTTTTTAATTTCGCGCAATGATACTAAAGAGTCATGTGCGCTAGCAGTCCCTAAATTAGCAGTATAAAACTAGAGGAAAGGCAACTAGTCATCACCACCCACCGCCAATTCTTTTACTAACGAATAGTGGGATTGACTGTTACATTATAATGCCCTCACCGCTAAAAGGGCAAGCATGTTTGGTGTTACGGGGATTCGAACCCGAGACAATAATTAAACAATTAGCAAATTTATTAACTCTGATTACCTAACACTTTTCTCATGTCATTTGTTTCACTTCCTTGAATAACGGGCAGTTTATAGTTTAAATTTCAGGACAAAATTCAATATACAGCTTTCTGTTTCAGTGTGTGTTTTCTTATAGCAAAGCCACATAGGGCCAGCTGCTGAGCTCACCGAGGAGAATCGAACCCCTGATTTTGGCGTTGTAAATCCAGAAACTTCCCGCCGTACTAGCAAGGGGCTTTTATTTTGGTCATGTTGGTGAGAGTTGGTTTTAACTCACTCTCCATACAAAATACAGTCTGAAAATGACCTAGGAAGATCGAGATATTGTTCTCCTCATCAATAAAAGAACCCACACTAGACGTTCTGAGAAACATGATTATATCCTAGTCTTAAAGAAAGGAACAACAAGAGTAAAACCTTTTTTTCTTGGAAAAGAAAAATAACATGGATACAACGGTGTAAAATAAAGAAAATACATACAACATGTTTTAAACCATACAACATAAGCAACATGTATCAATCACATAAAAATAAGTATTAAAAAATCCCATAGAAATGAAAATATCTTTCCTGGTCGTAGGAAAAAAGTCATGCGAGATCATCATCTTTGTAGTCAAAGAAAATGAACTATGAAAAATTCTTTATTTTAGTCCTTCAAAACGAACTGTACAAAAACATCCTAGTTTTAGTAAAAAGAAAAAAATAAAGGTACAAAAATATTTTTTGAATCAGTTGGAGTTATAAAAAAACTTTTTCTCTTTTCATAAAAAATAAAACACAGAGAAAGTATGTGACTAAAAGAAACAAAAGTTCGTAAAAAACGAACCACATCGTTATCCTAGTCATAATACAAATATCATACGAAAACGTTATTATTTTAAATGTACCAAATATCTTTTTCTTCTTCATAGAAATATAAAAAAATATATGTTAGAACTTCCTAGTTTTAATCGTACTGAAAATATAGCATTATTTTTCTAAATCTTAAAAAAACAGAAGTAGAAAACGTTTATAATGAATATTTTGTAGCTATTTAGAAGTGAATGATAACACAATCATAGTGCTCAGCTCTAAACGTGATGCTTATGAAATTTATATAGAAATCACACATTGTAATCTACCACAAACATCTGTAAACCAATGTTATTGTCATAGTCTTAGAATAAAGATCACGTGTAAAACGTCATTCTGAAAATAAAAGCTTACTCAAATCCTAGAACAAGAAAATAACATAAAGGAATAAATGATACACTCAAAATACTTGTACATCTAGATAAATGACATACATATCTATACATACATAAATCACTGTTTAAATGTTCGTGTAAAAACTGTATATCCAACATTTTTGTTTTGGACCTGGCAGAAACGTTGCCTTGAAAAAATACTTCAAGCAAGCTCTTGTGGAAAAGTCTTATTAGCACCTGAAATAGGAAGTGTAAACGACTAGCACCCTAACGCGTCTGAAACATAATAGATGTCTATTTTCAACTTGAGATAATGTGGAAATAAAGAGCTTTTAAAGAGTTTATTCAACTAAAACGTTATTATACATAGCCTACAGTAAGGTTGCCAAAATTTCCAGGAATTCGAAAGTGCAGCACCATCTTGGATACTCTTATGTCTGGAGGAATACTTCGCAGTTCTTTTTAAAGAAAGATAATAATATAGCGAAATGACAAACAGATACAAAGTACCCTAATTGAAAAAAACGACTTATTGTAAAATAATGAATAATGTGGGCAAAAAAAAATCAATATGTCTACACAAGGACTTAAAACCACTTAAACAGCACTCCAATGTATGTTACCATTGTCAGAATTTTTACAATGGTCACCCAGGACCCAACAATTAAGAAAGTCAAAGCTCACAAGTTACACATTTTTGAATTTAGTATGCATTATGTAATTCCCAAAGATATTGTCTTTGTGAAGAAGAATGAACCAGAAGTGTAGAAGCGATCAATAAACGTTGTTCAGAATAATGAAGCGAAAAATAAAACAAACATAAAGGGAGAGAGAAAGGTTTGATGCAACATTGGAAGACGCCAAGGCGTAACTTGAATAATTGTGACAAGAAACTGACAACTTGATACTAACTTTCCAACGTGACACAAAGAAAGGCACTACTGTTCATGCTACTTCCTTCTGCTATACTCCTGTTAAGTCAAAAAATGAAACTACTGTTCATACTATCTCCTTCTGGGCACTACTGTTCATGCTACTTCCTTCTGCTATATTCCTGTTAAGTCAAAAAATGAAACTACTGTTCATACTATCTCCTTCTGGGCACTACTGTTCATGCTACTTCCTTCTGCTATACCCCTGTTAAGTCAAAAAATGAAACTAGTGTTCACACTATCTCCTTCTGTTACATCCTCGTCAAGTTAAAGGAAAAACCAGTGTCCATGTCATCTCCTTCTGTTACACCTTGTTAAGTTAAAAAATTAAACTGGTGTTCATGCTACCTCCTTCTGCTACACCATCGTTAAGTTAAATAATAAAACTAGTGTTCATGTCATCTCGTTCTGCTACATCCTCGTTAAGTTAAAGGATAAAACCAGTGTTCATGTCATCTCCTTCTGTTACACCCTTGTTAAGTTAAATAAAACTAGTGTTCATGTCATCTCCTTCTGTTACACCCTTGTTAAGTTCAAGAATGAAAGTAGTGCTCATGTTATCCCCTTTTCTTACATACCTTTGAAACCAATAAAAAACTAGTGATCATTCTGTCTCCTTCTGAAACATATCTGGACATAGGCATTTTGGCTTACTTCATATGATCGTGGAAGCCGATTTCTACGTAAGCAGTGAGTATCTATAGAAAGCTTAGCAAAATATGTGGTCTCAAATTAATCTCGCCGTCCTTAGCAGGAATTTATTATCATGGAAACTGAGGTGTCTGGGAATAGTGACTAATCATAATGATCGTCAGACTGTGTACAGTTGATTATGGAGAAAGTAGCTGTAATGGAAACACGGAACATGGAACATTGTTTCTAAAAGGGAAACTAATCCCCCATCCCCATATACAAAATAAAACCAAAGCACATGATGTGTTCTTTTCTTGGAGAATTATCTATTTTACCAATGTTTGTCACGGAAGAATGGTGGATTCTGCCAATGTCTGTCAAGAAAAAACAAATTAAGTAGTCATAGAAACCAAAATCACGAATCGCTTTTAAGTAACGGAATAAAACTGCTGCTGTAGGTCGTCGGGTAGGTCGTAAAAAACCTGACTTATATGAAAGGTTTTCCGTATAATCAGGAGGTCATCTAGGGTTACAGGGTCTCCTTTGTGACACCAAGCCATCAGAGAACTATTAGGAACCTGAAACAACAATCTCTGAATTTCTGGCATCGAACACTTGATGTGGAGAAGCCAAACGGGGAACATTATTGGTTGTGTCAAGCTGAATTCTTTTACTACACCGATCATCTTGTCAACAGTTTCTCTGGTGAAACTAAAGAAAACAAAACACACTTACTTATAAACACAAGGCATTTAAATGAAGATGTGTAGGTATCAGACATCTTCTAGCTAAGAGTTGGTTTTCTTAGATAAATGGTAAGAAAAACTAGTATTCTAAGTTGGAATTACTTACATGAATACAGAAAGACGCGACAAGAACTAAAAGTAAATAAAACAAATGAAAATAAAGAAAATAACACAACATAATTTTTTATCGTAAAGTAAAATGAAGTACAGTGTAACTATTTAAACAAATACATTATTACAATTTAGAAGCATAAAACTAAACAGTTTCTGCTTAGCAACACACCATGAAATTAGGAGCAACACTTCACTCAAAGATAAATGTTCTCAAACGTTGTCCATAATTTTATAGTTAGTAGATATAATTAACTTATTTTTAAATCAACTTACCCGAATCAACAAGAAAATTGTCACTTTGCACTAATATCCATAAATATTATTAACTTTTAGACTGTAAAACGTGTTCTAGGAAATTAAAGTTGAAATATCATGAAACTATTGTCTATATGAATTAAAGATTTAACAATGATACAAAAATCTGTATTTGATACAAACATATTGACTTTTTTTGTCAGTGATCGCGTAACAAATTTTATAGTATTCTAAAGAGAAACGTCATAACACACCAAGCTATGTCGAGTACATGGTAGTTTCTAACATGATCTGTTGGATGTACTTATCCGAATAACTATTCATCAGGAGTGTTTTGGATAATATGCATCGCTGAGGAATGGTTTATTTGTTTTGTTTTTGAATTTCGCGCAAAGCTACACGAAGGTTAGCTGCGCTAGCCATCCCTAATTTAGCAATGTAAGACTAGAGGAAAGGCAGCTACTCATCACCATCCACCGCCAACTCTTGGGCTACTCTTTTACCAACGATTAATGTAACTGACAGTCACATTATAACGCCCCATGGCTGAAAGGGCGATCATGTTTGGTGCGACCGGGATTACAAGTCGAACGCCTTAACACACTTGGCCATGCCGGGCCCCGCTGAGGAAGAACTCCTGGTACAGCCACTGTAGCTTTTCATAGACTTTCGTATCGTTTTAATGACGATATTGTTCGTCTGCACTGAGCAGGTATCATCAAAGCTTATATTACACAGAAACCGGCTGTGAGAATGAATAATCTGACATTTTCTCAGATCTCAACTTCATATAACACACTTGGGACATTCGTAACAGGTTGCTCATCACCTCAAACTGCATATATACACTGAATTAACTAGGACTGGGAGCACAAAAACATTCCGTGGAAGTCCAATCAGAGTACTATGGATGGTGAACGTCGCTGTTATCGAAGTGGATATACAGTCTTTCTGATACATCTAATTTGTGTACACCCTTCAATCAAAAGTGCACATTTCAAAGATCTCTTGTAAAAAAGTACAACGTTCATGGCTTGATGTGTTAGGATTTCGTCTCACTAATAATAAATTCGTCCATTAATTTATCATGTCCGTTATAGGCAAGTATTATTCATTAGCAACATGGCATATTCTACAGTAATGTTATGTTCGTATATATCTTGGTATGTTATTTATCACTAGAAGTAGCTTTATAAATTATTAATCTCTTTGCGGCAACTAATTTGACAACGAACATTATTTTTCAGAAATCTTATAATTATTGACCACAGAAAACCTATTTCGAGATTAACAGAGAAGTTTGACTGCTTAATAATGACAATTATGTTGTTTCCTTCAACCAATTCTTAACCCTAAACAGATTTTATCTGGAAGAAATTCGCTCACCCTAGTTTGATACATCCTCCTGGCATAACCTTAATGACTTCACTACACGTTGTCCAACCGATGGAAATCACGGATTGAGGAAAGCGGGTTCTACTTAGGGTAAGAAACGTCCAGGCGTCCACCGGTGGAGTCATAGGGTTGTTAGGGCCAGGTAGAATGTCAGCATTTAGTATCAGTGGACCTCGAATCTAGAAAAAGGAAAGAGTATTTATTCTTTTTAAAAACAAACAAACAAACACTTCTATTGGTTCAGAGATAGATAGTTTGTGTTGCATTTGTTTGTGTTTTATCCAAACCTTCTATCACAAGTTATTATATTCAAACCTTCTATTATACGTTATTTTCTTAAATCGTTTGAATGCGAAGAAAATTTATCCTTTTCTGAGGTTATATTGATTGATAGCCAGTAACCAGTAACCTCCCAAGCTATCCTCAAATTTCAAGTTTCGGAAGAAATTTTATTTTTCGTGTTCTAGATTTGAAACTGACAGAAAAGGGAACGCAACTAATAACAACAGCATCCACCGACAACTCTTGGGTTTCTCTTCTCTGATACAATACTAGAATAAGACAATCTCGTTTATAGCACGATGATGCACTTCCCAAAAATGTGGAACATGTTTTCTTTTTCCGAGGAAAGATTTTAATTCAAACAAATCTGGATAAAACTACGACAACAACAACAAAACTACAATTACAGCACTTGCGTTAACAGTTTTGTAACTATGTCTAAAAACTTTAGTTGGTTGTGAAAATTAGTAAAAACATTTTGTTTCTGGTCAGAAATAACTGAAAATTACTCATTAACCACCCAGATGGTGGCTCGAAGAGTCTAAATTCTTAGAGTTTGAGTATAAAAATGTAATACAAATGTTTAATGTTATCCAGTATACACTGGGGAGCCTGATTTGAAAAGCATACTTTTAGTCTCAACTAGTTAATATGCCCGAAAATGGAATTTGAGGGTTCGTAATTCACATTCCGTTGCCGCAAATAATAGTTATACAAAAGATGTCAAATACTTTTATTTGCAAAAACGGCTCGTTTGGGTTGACAAAATATTTTACATAGAAGAGCGAACAACGTTTCGACCTTCTTCAGTCATCGTTGGGTTCACAAAGAAAGAGGTAACTGACCGGAAGCTGACCACATGTTTGGAAGGGGTTGTGTAACTGAGTGTCGCAATGTAGAGGGCGGGGTTAGATGTTTGAACATAATTTTATCTATAATATTAATTTAGGTATAATGGCGTTCCATTATATTGGTTTATTTTGGGTTTAAGTTGTTGTATACGTAAGGCTTCTTTAATTTTGCGTTTGTTGATATTTGTTCCTTTATTTAGTATTTGAGTGTTTTCTATGGTTATGTTGTGTTTATTTGACTTGCAGTATTTGAAAACGTGTGAAGGTGACTTTTTATGTTCTTTGAATCTGGTTTCCATTTTTCTACTTGTTTCTCCAATATAGAAGTCGTGGCAGTTATCACATTGTATTTTGTAAATAATGTTGGTGTGGTGTTTGTCAGTGTAATTCTTACATAGTATAGACCTTAGTTTTGTGCCTGGTTTTTGAATAAATTTAGTGTTAACTGGAATGTCATATTTTGTTACTAGTTTTTGCCAAATGTTGGTTATTTGTTTGCTGATGTCAGGAATATATGGTATACAGCAGTATATGGTTTCGTTATATTTTGATTCGTGAGATATGTTTACTTTTGTTGGTTGATTTTGCTTTTTGTCTGGTTAATTTTATCTGGTGAGCAGAGTTTTATGACTGTGTTTATCTGGTTTCTTAGTGTGTTGAGTTTTTGTTTTGTTTCACGTGCTGAGTCCCAAGGAATGTATAGTCCAGTATGGGTGATTTTTCGGTGGATTTCTGTTTTGAATTGTGTGTCGGTTCTTATAATTTTGAGGTTAAGAAATGACATGTGATTGCTTTCTTCCTGTTCACATGTGAAGTTAATGTTGGGATGTATAGAGTTAATGTGATTGAAAAATTAAGTATGTGTTCTGTAGATTTGAGTCCCGCAACCGTGTCATCTACATATCTGTACCAGTATAGTGGTGGATGTGATGCTGTATTAATTGCTTGTGTTTCAACTTGTGTCATAAAAATATTGGCTAGAACTGGTGATACTGGGTTGCTCATGCTTAGCCCATTTGTTTGTATATAGTTGTGGTTGTTGAACATGAAGTTTGTCTTTATTGTGGTGAATTCTGTGAGGGATGCTAACTGGTTACTGGGAATGTCTATAGTTGGGTTAGGATCTCGGATGTAGAGTTCTAAGGCTATCTTGCAGGCTTCAGTGGTTGAAACTTCTGTAAAGAGGGATATAACATCGAAACTGGCCATTAAGGCTTTATGATTAAGTTGATTTAGATTAGACTTGAAATTAAAAGAGTCTTTGATAAATGAGTTGGCTGATGTTACATATTTGTAGAATGCCCATGCTATGTATTTACCAAGATTCTTTGTGAACCTGACGATGACCTAAGAAGATCGAAACGTTGTTCGCTCTTCTATGTGAAATATTTACTAAACCCAAACGAGCCGTTTTTGCATATAAAATTCTCAACAAGTGGGTTTCTCGACATCACTGAGATGTCAAATACTGACCGTGGAGATGAAATATTTCGTCAAACTATTTTAAGAAATTCGTTTGTTTCTTTTGAAATTTTGCACAAAGCTACTCGAGGGCTATGTGTGCTAGCCGTCCCTAATTTAGCAGTGTAAGACTAGAGAGAAGGCAGGTAGTCATCATCACCCACCGCCAGCTCTTAGACTACTCTTTTCCCGATGAATGGTGGGATTGAACGTCACAATAGAAGCCCTCACAGCTGAAAGGGCGAGCATGTTTAGCGCGACCCTCAGATTACGAGTCGCACGTCTTAACGCGCTTGGCCATGCTGGGCCATGTTAAGAAGTCTCAACAGAGAAATATTACTCAAAGCGAACACGTTATGCACATACTGTGTGGTTAAATTACTACATCATTAAAGATATTTATTTTTGGCAGTCTCATTTAATATTAATAAAATACAAATTTGTATATTTTCTTAAGATGATTCCGTAGTTTATTACTGTATTTAATAGGCTCAATATAGTTAAAACAATATCTGCCATTATTTTGAAAACATTTGGCATATATATATGTTTATCTTGTGATTATTGAAACTAATACAAATTAACAGATTAAAAACTACATACACGAATAAATATTATTACGTACATGTATTTATTAATATTTATATAACATTTATGTAACAAAATGTACATGTAACAATAAAAACGTCTGTAATATTTGTTCATGTCCTGTGGCTCTCAAACATCAGAAGTTTAACGTGTGTGGCTCTTACGTAAAGCAAGTTTGGCCGTCCCTTATATATATATGATATTAACTGGAGAGATGTACTTAGACACATTGCATTATGTGTGATAAAGCGAGACGGTGATTCCTTTTTATTCAGATTTTCCTTAAAATAGTTATTTATTTATTAGTTTGTTTATCTACCATTTTCGCGCCAAGCTACACGAAGGCTGTCTGTGTTGGCTGTTCCCAATTTTTAAGTAATCGATTACAGTGAAGGCAGCTGGTCAACACCACCTACGCCATCTCTTGCGTTATCGTTTTACCTTTTATGCCTAAAAAATCTGGAGTTTACGTTAGTAACTATAACGTGTCGTAGAATTGCTACATCCATCGTGTATACTAAAACAACCACAGCCACATGAAACTGTTAAATCTTACACACAAAAAACTGATCATAAAACGAATGATATTTTGTACTTAAAAACACACACAAACATGGTATAATTTGATTAGTAACAGTTGTACACATTCGCACAAACATGGTATAATTTGATTAGTAACAGTTGTACACATTCGCACAAACATGGTATAATTTGATTAGTCATAGTTGTACACATTCGCACAAAAATGGTATAATTTGATTAGTCACAGTAATACACACACACATACAAACATGGTATAATTTGATTAGTCACAGTAATACACACACATTCATTTAATAACTGAATATGGGCTTATGAACTCATCGGCTTTCTAAGCGACTTTAAAATTTAATTGATGGAACTACAGTTTTGACAATAAAATGCTGTTGAGATAACCCTTGGTTTGATTGAGGGTCAAATTCTATTTGGTATATATTTATCAAGTAATAATAATAATATATCAAAGAAAATAAGAGGCTAACAAAAGACATTAAAAAACTTACAGTAGAAAATCTATGGAATTAATATGCTTTAGCTTATCTATTAAGAAATTTTTCTCTCAGATTTCTTTATCAAATTCTATAAATCTTATATTGTTAGAAATAACTGTGCGCGAGGAGTCCAGATTGCCTATTGACGTTCCCATTCACAATACCTTTACAAATTTATTGCCAAGTCAGACATTTTGTACCGCACCGAATATGGTACACGATGGCACAATATCACGTTACTACTGGTTTCGATTCCAACTTTAGTTTGTTTTTTTCTATTATTTCAGAATTATTTCGTACGAGCAATAACTAATCCACGTGTAATTTCCTAAAACACACGAGCATTACACTACATACAGTTTTCCTAAAACACATGAGCAGTACACTACATACAGTTTTCCTAAAACACAGGAGCATTACACTACATACAGTTTTCCTAAAACACATGAGCATTACACTACATACAGTTTTCCTAAAACACATGAGCAGTACACTACATACAGTTTTCCTAAAACACATGAGCAGTACACTACATACAGTTTTCCTAAAACACATGAGCAGTACACTACATACAGTTTTCTTAAAACACACGAGCACTACACTACATACAGTTTTCCTAAAACACACGAGCACTACACTACATACAGTTTTCCTAAAACACATGAGCAGTACACTACATACAGTTTTCCTAAAACACATGAGCAGTACACTACATACAGTTTTCTTAAAACACACGAGCACTACACTACATACAGTTTTCCTAAAACACACGAGCACTACACTACATACAGTTTTCCTAAAACACATGAGCAGTACACTACATACAGTTTTCCTAAAACACAGGAGCATTACACTACATACAGTTTTCCTAAAACACATGAGCAGTACACTACATACAGTTTTCCTAAAACACATGAGCAGTACACTACATACAGTTTTCCTAAAACACATGAGCAGTACACTACATACAGTTTATATTGGCTTTCAAAACTTATTTAGATCTAAAATGCGCATGTACATATCGTTCAAAATCACATGCTTATTACCATGTGAACATGTTTTCAGATGTTTCTTCTTATCCAGCTAAGTTTGCCTTCATTACAATTTACTTCACTTTGAAATATTTTAGATTTGGTTCGTTTCATAGACTGCTAAACAACTTTAGGTTACCTTTTTCTTTACTATGGGTTTCATTGTTCGTTCCTCTTTCGAATTCTATATATTATTATAAACACTTTTTAAAATTATTTCATTATAAATACCATTATTGTATTGTATTGTTTACTTTATGTGTAATTTTATTAAATAAAGTTAGGCAGGTGTTATTTTATTCAATGAAGTCATGTGCACGTGAGTTCGTTCGTGAGACCGCGTAATTATTTTTTCAAATAGACCATGGTTCATGGATCGAACATGTCTGCAAGAAAGCGCAGCTTAAAGTGCGTGTGTAAAAATGACAGAATAAGGAAAATTCAAACGAAGGGAATGGAAACAACTGCGGCTAGTAAAAAGTAATACGAACTGAAAATAGAAAGTAAATGCTAGAAATAACAAAATAATGATAACAGAATATAGAGTATATAGTTTATTTAAAAATCATCATTACTTTGGAACCTGAAGCTGTACTCGCCTGCTCAGACACACGAGCCAGAACCCTGCACGCGGGTTCCACGACTTCGGTGCTCTTGAAGTCTAGCTTCATGCCTTTATTGTAAGGAAGTGCCTCATGTAGCCACTCCTCCAGGGTGATGTCACTCATCATACCAGGAGAGTGAGTCATGATTGGTACAGGAAGGCGACTGTTGATTGACATACTGATATCGGCCTCCAACACCATTGCTTGAGCTGTGAATGACACAATCATTAGATTTCGGTTGAGAGCGATTATATTCATCTTAACATCTTTTTAATGGTTAGTAGTTACCATTACCACACGAAAACGTCATAAATTTTGAAGTTTATGTAATTCCTCTATAACATAGTTCTTTTGCTATCAAACTCACGAATTCTTCACACTGAATCATTGGAACTGTTCAGTGATTCAAATTATGCAAGGATACGAAAAATGAAAAACAAAGAAGCACATCATGTGATTCCGCGATTGAAAAAAAAAAGGCCTATAACGAAACTCGTTCGGAGAGCACTGAATTCATTAAGCAGCCAACTGTATCGGTTAGTCGCATAAGAAGTACAAAGCATTTAATGTACCCATCCACTTGTTTGTCTAGTCATATGTAGATCTACGTTGACACTGCAGAAAGGAAAATGCATTTGTGCACTTCTAAATAAATGGCAAAGGCTGAATAAAAAGTAACAAAGTATACACATATAGACATATTTATGTGTTTATACACATATAGACATATTTATATGTTTATTTTTAGGAAGGAAAACTGGCTTTTAGGTTAAATACTTGTTTATTTAAACTGAAAACTATGGATTATATTACAGGTATTTTAGACATGATTATAATGAGCTGGTATACTTGACACGCTATCATGTGGTGGTAGACATTGTTATACATTTTATTTATAACTGTCATTTCTTTTTTGTGTAGATATTAAACTAAACGGCATAAACAGCTCTACAGAAGTACAGTTTCGGATCAAACTTATAAATATGACTAGAAGCCAGGTTAAATCATGGAACACTTGACCACAGTTTTCCAAGTTACATGAACCACGAATCAGATAAAAATGTAATAACAAGCACCTGCTCCGTTTACTACATATTCCAAATAATATGAACCATAAAACAGGTAGAAGTGTAATATACACGAATCTGTTCCATGTATTTATTACATACTCAAAGTAATATCCACAAATTTGCTCCGTATATCAAATATTATAAGTAATATGAAACATAAAACAGGTAGAAGTGTAGAGAATTTTCTACACTTTTTCTCTACTACATTTACCCATTTTCCAAGTTGTATAAACCATTTAACAAATGCAATATGCACGGATCTGCCCCGTGTACCACGTGTTCCAAGTAATATACACGAACCTGTTCCTTCTTCCGCATGTTCAGATCAATATGAACTATAAAATAGGTGGAAGTATAACATATACAAAAATGTCCCGTTTATCACACATTTCAAGTAATATGAACCACGAAGCAGGTAGAAGTGTAATAAACACAAATCTACCACGTGTATACGCAGAATCTTATATATAGAGAAATATATAGTGAAAACATTCAATTAGAGCAGAAAATATTACTACGATTACTACTATAATCACCAATATTACAAATATTACTATAATGATTATCAATATTACTACCATTATTACACATATTACTACTTTTCTGACTAATTATTACATTATTATTAATATTACTACTCTACTTACAAATACTACTACTATTATTACTAATGTTATTACTATTATTATTAACATTACAACCACTTCAGTAATTTGTATCGATTAGATATTGAACATCAGTATTAACGCAGATAAAAATACTTTAACAGCAAATGAAGTGATAGAACTGTCTCTTTAAATTATAAGTTTATACTGGTAATATGCACATAACATGATATATAAATATATATATAAATGCGATTCCTTTAATTTACATGTGTACCGTGGGTGTAATCAAGCTAAACATGTAATCTCACATTTTACCCACGAATATAATTTTTTGCAAACCGAAGCATGTGCAAACCAGATTAATAAGTGTAAATGTTTCATATGAGTATTGATTGCAAGAGCTGCAAGCGAAGCACGCAATAGCCAGTTTCTTTTATTCATTACGTCCATGGTAATCCAGATAAGTTTAGTACATCGTTCATATAGAAGTCACGCTGACTCAAAAATACAAAATTCTTAGTCAGTTAACAGGTTAGCAGCCTCCAAGTTCGTAGCTTTCTAATATTTCTTACTGAATTGTCATCGCTAAATGTTGAAAAGAACAAGGGAGTTGTAGTTTCAAGATCACAGAATTATAAAAAAAAGAAAACTTTTTGTTTAACGAATAAAATTCTTTAAATTATATTTGACCTTAAAAATCTAGTTCTCCCTATGGAACACACACAAAAGAAAAACTTTCGGGGTTCTGCTTTCATTTGATTTTAACAGTGAACGATTCACACAAAAAGAAAGTGAGACAAAACGCGCTATTGGATAATTTCTATAAATTTAAGTCTATAATGTTTATTTGTCAAAATATCTACATTAAATGTGTTTATTTTACAGACGGCACAGAGGCTGTATTCAAAGACAATACCATTTTAAATATTAGTAAAATTACAATATGTAGATATGTTTTTAAACATTGCGCAATCCATAAGATAAGAAAACGCCAAATCATCAGATCTTTCATCCTCAAGTCTTAATTAAAATGTTTACAGATTTTGCAGCAAATAAAGATAATTATTATTAAGACGGAGTACAAATGCGATCAGTGCTGTCAAACTAAGAAATGAATGTTGTATATACCATCTGTATATTTGTACAATGAGACAGGTTTAATGGACATCACGAGCGATTTATTAAAACAGCAAACAATTTTATTAGAGACTTGAAGAAAGATGTGTAATTTATAATTTCACCTACCCCAATAAAACCTTAACACAACACCTAAAATGATAAGGTATAACATCACGTTATTATAAATAGCATCTGAAACCTTTTATTAGTTCATATTAAACAATCAGTACTTGGTTGGTCTTAATCATATTCTAATAACCTCCACAAAGCGGCTTGGCATGCTGTTGATGAGGTTATTGATGTAATCTATTGTGATTTTACCCAAACTCGTCATTATAAGTTGTTGAAATTAACTAGTATAATTGGTTTAGGATTGTAATTAGTTTAGTAATTTTTCGATTGAATTCAACCTAACAATCTTCAATGGAATTACAATCTAGAGACTTTGTTTCTAACGTCCTCCTATTTTAGATAATCCTGTATAATATAGGCATGGTGGGCAGTAGTAGCAATTTCATCCTGGAACAGAAAGTTATGGCTAAACCTTATTCTGGCATATGGCAAACATAACGTCTTCATATGATGCCTATGATGGCGCCATTCACGTTATTATACCAAAAGTACACCCTTTTATGCAAAACAGGTGTGTTTGTGTTTGGTTTAGTTTGGTTTTGAATTTCGCACAAAGCTACTCAAGAGCTCTTTGCGCTAGCCGTTCCTAATTTAGTAGTGAAAAACTAGAGGAAAGACACCTGACCATTACCACCCACCTCCAACTCTTGGGCTACTCTTTTATCCACGAACAGTGGGATTGGCCGTTTCATTATAACGCATCGACGGCTGAAAGAGCGAGCATGTCTGGTGTAAGGGGGATTCGAACCACTGACCCTCATATTACGAGTCGAACGTCTTAACCAACTTGGCCATGTCAGGTGTTTGACGATCAAATGCTCAAAACAACAGATCAGAATAACAACTCGTACATGTTTGTCCGATCATGCGCTACCTTCTCTGTTACTATTCAAGCATTTACTTAATAACCACTGAATGCATAGTGATAATAACATCGGCTTGGCATGGTTATGTGGTTAAGGCGCTCGACTTGTAATCTGAGAGTTGCGGGTTCGAATCCCCCTTACTCCAGACATGCTCGCCCTTTCAGCTGTGGGGGCTTCCATTGTGACGTTCAATCCCACCATTAATCGGCAAAAGAGTAGCTCAAGAGCTGGCGGTGGGTGGTAATGACTAGCTACCTTCTCTCTAGTCTTACACTGTTAAATTAGGGACAACTAGCGCAGATAGCCTTCGTGTAACTTTGTGCAAAATTAAAAAACAAACAAACAAGATTATACCATCAATATAGAACAATAATTTGTTCAGGACTGTATATTCTAAGTCTTAACTCAGTAGATGTGTGTAAAAATTGGGCATTTATCAATAAAAACAAGAGATATAACACACATTTAGATTAGTTAGACCGATATGACGTGTTTTTTTTTCCATAGAATCATCATAAACTTGTCATAATTACCACGCTAACTGTTTTACGAAATTGACACCATAACCTGTTTCCATCTTCTTTGTATGACATAGTTGTGTTATTTACAGTCGATCTCATAGTGTCATTTTTTCGACATTTCCGTTTGAGTAAGTAATTACTCACACTGCCTGCTCCTTTGGATGATTGGATTGTCTTGAATTTTGCGCAAAGTTACACGAGGGCTATCTGCACTAGCCGTCCCTAATTTAGCAGAGTAAGACTAGAGGGAAAGCAGTTTGTCATCTCCACCCACCGCCGACTCTTGGGGTACTCTTTTACCAACGAATAGTGGGACTGACCTTCACATTATAACGCCCCTACGGCTGAAAGGACTGACATGTCACTTAGGATGTAGAAAATGTGCTATATGATTCGTTCTAAATGAGAAAAACTAGAAATTAGTTTA
Organism: Carcinoscorpius rotundicauda; assembly: GCA_011833715.1. Lineage (NCBI taxonomy): Eukaryota > Metazoa > Arthropoda > Merostomata > Xiphosura > Limulidae > Carcinoscorpius > Carcinoscorpius rotundicauda. The sequence continues at coordinate 111,743,719 of CM022393.1, forward strand.
GAACTTTTATGAATATTCCAACATCTCTAATATTAATACTAACTCATGATCTAATAGAACAAGAAAAAAAATCATTAGTTGCTCAATACACCTTCATACAACGATAATGATACCTCAAGCTAAAACATTCAGTGTCACGAGTGTCTTAAATAAGAACATATAAAAATATTCAATAACATGAATTTACAACAGCGACTGAAAGAGTGTAGCAAAAAATCGACAAACAGAATTCTATTAGTTTAATAGTTTATCACAAAGTTGTAAACTGTTGTGTAAGTTTAATAGAAAAAAGTTTGTTTTTTTTAAATTAAATTTCCTATATAGGAATCAGTAGGAGGGACAAAAGAATTTCGGAAATCATAAAAAAATCTCCCCCACCCCTCTGTAAAAATTGTTACAATTAGAAATGCCTGTTTGTAGGTTCTAGTTGCGAGTACTAGGTCCCACTTATTCATTGATTTTATCATTCTGTTGCGAGTTCTAGATCCCACTTATTTACAAGTCTTATCATTCTATTAGAAGTTCTAGGTCCCATTTGTTTACTTAATAGACTCTTAGGCATATAGTATTAGATGTTTAGATACTTGTAATTTTGTTATAAAGAATTGAATTCTTCTTCTAAGTTATGTGAAAGGTAGTTTTATAAATACTTACATCTCAAAGCAACTCCTAATCTTCCCCTGCTGTTAACGTCATGAGCCCACGATACGTTCAACCCATCTCCGTTTGCTTTGGGAAAATACTCCAGTAAACTAGCTGGCATATCCTGGAAAATTTTATGAACTATTCGATAATTGTGACTTATTTATAACATATATTAACAATACAAAACTGGATTCAGTTTCGATTACCTGTCAAGGAAATCATGTGTCTGGAGTAAACGTTTAACGGTCAAATGGGTGATTATAGCGCTATCTATCAACCATTATAGGAAATTATTAGAAATATAATATATTATTTTAAGGGAGACGTAAATGAACACTAATATTGATGTATTAAAATTCAATTTGCTCGTTCTGTTCTTATCTATTAATTCATATACAATTTATAGTTTGTTAGGCATTCAAGGTGTGGCGCGTCAGGTTCAACGTCCACTGATATTTCCTCTTTCAGGAAGGAATTATTTTTGACACTTTTAAGTAAAGTAACTACATCCACCGCACTTGGAGATAACCTATTCCAAAGGCAAACCACCCTGTTAGTAAAAATAAATCCGTTTGAGTTGAAGATGACTTCTACCCTGACAAAAATTTACATTTTTGTCCCATAATTTTGCCATTTTCACCATGAAATTATATATAATGAAGCATCAACACCTATAATTCTCTTAACAATCTCAAACACCTCAATAAGATCCCCTCTAACTCTTCATTCAAGAGAAAACAAGTCCATATTTTAAAATCTAGTTTCTGTACCTTTCGCAACAAATCAATGTATTTTCTAAAGTGAGAAGCCCAGGACTAAAACAATGCTCTAATTGTGACCTAACCAATTACATAATAACCTATTTTCGTAATCACAGCCTAAATTCCTATTTCATCTGCCAATAGTAACAGTTTATTGCTTGGATGCCTTAAGGGACCGGTGAACCAGAACACTAATATATTTTCTTCCATTATATCATCAAGGCTGTTTTCGTCAAAATTATACTCACATTTTCAAATTGTAATATATCGCATACATTACTTGACACTTGTTTTAACTAAAACACACATACCATTTGTTTATCCGATTCACCAAGTAATTCAAATCCTTTTGTAAAGCAGTAGCATCTTTTTCCCAGCCAACAACACGCAAAACTTTAATGAAATTAATAAATTCAAATAATTTATTGACCATGCTTTAGTCTATGTCACTGTTGTAAATCAAAACAAGCAGAGCTCTGAGGTGTCTCACTCCTGACACAAATCTAGTTTCACAACCATTCATTTTCTTCATTCTAGCCAGTTTTATACCCAGTGAGCATTTCCGCAATAACAGGCACCTTGTCAAATGCTTTCTGAAATTCCAAATATACACCCGCACCTTCATTTGTATAAGTAGTAATCTCTTCAAATAATGTTAAAAGACTAGTAAAGTAGTGTTTTCCCCCAGCAAAACCGTGCTGACTGTCCAATAAAATTTAAAATTTTGTTAAATAACTTTGCAAAACATCTTTGATGGAGCTTTCAAAAAAAATTTTTAAATTGACGTAAGACTAATAGATCTATAATTACTTGATAGTGGGAGTAACACTAGTGAATTTCCAATCTTGTGGCACCTGTTAATTCTGCAAAGAATTAGAAAACAACAAATAAAAACAAGTAACTCACATTTCGATCATTAACCCACTTACACACCTTTAAGTAGGTATTACCTAGTCCAGGAGCTTTATCACTTTTTAAAATCTCAATAGTTCTTAATGACCTCAGAACTGACATATCATATTATTCAACCTTGTTTCCCTTTAGCGATAGTTTAGGGAGTGTAAAAATGAAGAAAAAGTAAAATTTAATAACCCACTGGTTAATAAGGACAATATGAGATATTTGTTTTCTTTACCATCACTTAACGGCCTTACTCCCACCTCATCGTTTCGCTTAACCTCACTGTATTTGAAGGAATTCTCACGCTTTACTCTTAAACTTTCAGACTTGTTTCAAACATGTTTTATGATTTTTCGTTTGACAATTTTCTTGAACTTCTAGAATCTTCCAAATATCCAATCATTACACCCAAATTAAACTTGTTATTTTTATAGTGTATGTCACACAGATAAATCAAATCATTAAATCAGGTGTTTAAAAACAAATGCAATAATAAAAAAATATTTTAAAATTAAAACGAAGAAGAAAAATAAATATACAAAATATAAAATACGTGCGCTAAGCTTATCATCCTATGCTTCACACCAAGATTCAAAATTTGTTGAAAAGTTGTTGTTGTTTTGAATTAAGCACAAAGTTACACAATGGACTATCTGTGCTCTGCCCACCACGGGTATCAAAACCCGGTTTCTGGCAATGTAACGCCGCAGACATACCGCTAAGCCACTGGGGAACCTTGTTGAAAAGTAAAAGGATGAAAGTACCATGAAGGCTGAGGAATACATTACTTGATAAAGTATATAGAAGAAACGTTAAATACAATATTTAGAAGAACAAACATGATGACAAGGATTTATAAAATACACCAATTGCAACAAACTGAATGCTGGATAAAAGTAAAGGAAGAGATCTTTGAAGAAGGAAAAAAATAAAATAATAATCACTGTCAAAATAGGGAATTAAAAACATATGATTTTGTTTACCCAACAATACTAATCACTGTCAAAATAGAGAATTAAAAACATATTGTCTTGTTTACCTAACAATACTAATTACTGCCAAAATAGGGAATTAAAAACATATTGTCTTGTTTACCTAACAATACTAATCACTGTCAAAATAGGTTATTAAAAACATATTATTTTGTTTACCCAACAATACTAATCACTGTCAAAATAGAGAATTAAAAACATATTGTCTTGTTTACATAACAATACTAATTACTGCCAAAATAGGGAATCAAAATCACATTATCTTGTTTACCTAACGATACTAATCACTGTCAAAATAGAGAAATAAAAACATATTGTCTTGTTTACCTAACAATACTAATTACTGCCAAAATAGGGAATCAAAAACACATTATCTTGTTTACCTAACGATACTAATCACTGTCAAAATAGGGAATTAAAAACATACTGTCTTGTTTACTTAACAATACTAATCACTGTTAAAATAGGGAATTAAAACATACTGTCTTGTTTACCTAACAATACATGAAAATCACTGTATTACGCAGGATCGACATGCCATTTAATCCTAATGAAGAAAAGTCTACTTTCTAAAAAGCGCTCGATTTATTGGGCTACTTTTCTTTCTGGTTATAATATTAAGAAAGATGTTAAAATCATCGCACAATCAAATAATTTCAAAGGTACATGTATAAAGATATGAGCATTTACTTGACTGATGAGTTTATTTCGGAAGCCGTATGCTCCTGATGAAGGTGTAAAGTTGAAACATTAATGAAGTTAGAAAAGAAAAACTTTGAATGATTCTCTGTAGTTCACTGTAATTTCACTTATTCAACATTTTTCGTTATCCACTGTACGAGGGATGTTCAAAAAATGCGCGGACTGACGTCATAAAACAATATGTACTTTTTTTAGAAGTTACAGGTCTGGGCCCCATCAAAGTACTCTCCTCCCCAACGCATACACTTATCCCAACGGTGTTTCCACTTGTTGAAACAGTCCTAGTACGCTTCTTTTGTAATGTCCTCCAGCTCCTTCGTCGAATTCGCCTTAATCTCGGGAATCGTCTCACATCTTCTTCCTTTCAAGGGTCTTTTGAGTTTGGGGAACAAAAAAAAATCGCAAGGAGCAAGGTCAGGTGAGTAGGGGGTGGGGAAGAACAGTGATTGAGTGTTTGGCTAAAAACTCACGAGTTCTGAAGCACAAATTTCGCAGCAACGCGGTGCACCTTCAATTTTTCGGTCAAAATCTCATAACAAGATCCAACTGATATCCCTCACTCTTCAGCAAGCTCCCTGACAGTCAGACGTCGATTTGCCCGCACCATGGTGTTGATTTTGTCGACGTGTGGGTCGTCAGTTGACGTGGAAGGACGTCCAGGACGCTCATCATCTTCAATGGACTATCGACCATCCTTGAAACGTTCATGCCACTTAAAACATGCCGTACGCTTCATACCAACACCACCGTAAACCGTGTTAAGCATAGCAAAAGTTTTAGTCGCAGATTTTCCAAGTTTAACACAAAATTTCACAGCAAGTCGTTGCTCCTTCAGGCCATCCATTCTGAAATCCGCCAAACGAAAAAATCGCACTTCACCAAAACCGCGTAGCTAATACACAAATAAAGATATCTGCAATCGGGAAATGGCGTCGTAATCAACTGATCTGTGCAACCCTAGCGACACCAAGCGGATTCCCCTGGAACCAACTGGAGACGCGCATTTCAAACAGTCCGGGTATTTTTTGAACAGACCTCGTACTCTTGTCAGTTAAATCTAAGATACATTGAACGTTTTTGTGTCTTAAATTACTAAATTAACACTGGAGATCATAATATAATTCATTAACAAAGTAAACTGAAGAATGGACCTTCAGTGCATTTCAAGTAGTTTAAAATATTTTTATGTTATAGACACTTAAACTCGGGAAGTCGTTTCTGGCTAGATTAACTCTACGTTAAATGGGAAGGGTTACTGTAGCCATCTTGGATATGGGTATAACTTACATATGTTTAACTGCTAAGTTTTAGGCGATGTTACATACGTATTTTAATTAAGATCATGCCTAATCAACCCAACCAATTTGACACACAGACAGTTTTACTGGTTTATAAATACTGTTGTAGCTGGTCCAATGAAGGACAATATTGTACGTGGAACAAGCCAAACAACTCAGACGCAAAGTAACAATGTCCTTTTTTTAAAACATAAAAAGTTACTCCAATACATACAGCTATTTATAAGGTACAATCTGCTTTGACACAGGCCAACATTGTTCTTCAAGATAAACCACTTCAACACACACCAACATTGTTCTACAAGATAAAACCACTTCAACACACATCAACATGGTTCTACGAAATAAACTACTTCAACATAAACCAACATTGTTTTTCAAGATAAACCATTTCAACACACACCAACATTGTTCTACAGGATAAACCACTTCAACACACACCAACATTGTTCTACAAGATAAACCACTTCAACACACACCAACATTGTTCTACAAGATAAACCACTTCAACACACACCAACATTGTTCTACAAGATAAAACCACTTCAACACACATCAACATGGTTCTACGAAATAAACTACTTCAACACAAGCCAACATTGTTCAACAGAATAAACTACTCAAAGCACCAACACTTTAGGCCCAGCATGGACAAGCGTGTTAAGGCGTATGACTCGTAATCCGAAAATCGCAGGTTCGCATCCCAGTCGCGCCAAACATGCTCGCCCTCCCAGCCGTGGGGGTGTATAATGTGACGGTAAATCTCACTATTCGTTGGTAAAAGAGTAGCTCAAGAGTTGGCGGTGGGTGGTGGTGACTAGCTGCCTTCCCTCTAGTTTTACACTGCTAAATTAGGGACGGCTAGCACAGATAGCCCTCGAGTAGCTTTGAGCGAAATTTAAAAACAAACAAACAAACCAACACTTTAATCCCTTAAATATTCTGCTTCTTCTTTTTTTTTTTTCTGGAGAAGTAGAGCAATTAAACACCACAAGAACCTGGATATGTAGATCTTACTTTATTGATTAGTGTACACTGAGTTTGTTTTTAAAAATAATGTTTTTCAAGAAGTTATTGATTTAGCACTTCGCAGCAGTATGTCTCAGATGGTGTTTAATGGTGGGAGGCTAGAAAATATTTCTCGTCAAGAAAAACTATATATATATATATATATATTCCTAAAATGAACTGCATTCAAAACTATATTCAATCAAATAGCTCCTCAGTGGCAAAGCGGCAGGTCTGAAGGTTTATAGCCCTAAAAACTGAGTTTTGATACCGTGGTGGACACAGCATAGATAGTCTATTCTGTAGCTTTACGCTTAACAACAAGTAGATAAGCTCTTGATGAGCGAATTTCCAAACTAAAAAGTTTATAATAATAGTTGATAAAACGTTACTGACTAATCGTATCCTAGTTACGTATAAAACTACAAGGTGTTTTGTACGTTTAGCTGATTTTTAGTATAATTTTGCTCATATTTCTGGGTAATGTTTTCATTATTTTGGGTGTATGTGCGTATATGATAATGACCTTATATCTTCAAGTTCTTTTTATAGATTCTTAGATCATTAAATTTTTTGTTTATATAAAAATTCGCTATAAAACTCGCTGTATGACACTGTTGAGCATCTGTTAAGTAGTCATTCATTTGCGCTATATATATATATATATATCGAACTCAAATATAGTTACAAAACTGGTTTAAATAAATAGCTCTAGTAGAACATTAAATAGAGTAAGACTGATGCTAACTGGTCATTGTATTATCATCATGCACGAGTTCTGCCTATTTTCTCTTTTTTAATTTCCGGACTAGTTGTTGCTAGTGTTACCTATAGTTACGCCGCGTGACGGTTTCTCACGATCATTTAAGGTGAGATTGGCTGTATTCTCTTCACAGTGGTCTTAGCCAGCGAATAGGAAGGGTGCAGCCTTTGAAGAAAGAACCCTTGACGAGAAATACTTATTCTTGGGTGCAATGACACGTGATGATCACGACAATTGGTACACTGACATTTTAGGTTTACTATTAAATTCATTCTGGTAACAAATATGATTGTTTGCCATTCTAAAAATACATTACAAATATCTTGGCTACTAAGTTGCTTGTGTCTTTGATACTTTTGCATTACGAAGGTTTTCTTCTTTTCTCATCAAAAACGCTGGTGGGGAGCTGGAACAAGGGCAGTTCTGAAATATCTCTTCCAAAGTGTGTAACATTATTATTGTATTATTGTAAAATGATGCAACACATTTAACTTATCACTGTACAGTTAGTATCCAACAGCCGTTAATAGCTGTAAGTAAACGATGTGATTACTAAATAATGCTTTGAAACAAAAATATGCACCATTCTCACTGTGTTATAATCAATAAATACAAAACAATGCTACCCAAAATACTAAACAAGATATTTAGAATTAACCGTTGTACTTATAACTTGTTACTAAAAACAATGTTGACCAATAGGATTTCGTTACTTCATTACTCTATTGCTATTAGCTGTAACTATAAAACAACACTGATCAAGAGGAATTTGTAAATATACTATTACAATGAAAGTTGATCAATAGGAGTTTCTAACATTATTATAACTATAAACGCTGAACAATAGAAGTTTGTAACATTAATATAACTATACAACAACGCTGATCAACAGGAATTTGTCACATTACTATAACTGTAATACAACCTTGGTCAATACGAGTTTGTAAATTGCTTCAACTATGAACGTTGATCATTGGGAGTTTGTAACATTACTACCACTATAAAATAGCACTTGCCAATAAGAGTTTGTAACATTATGACTTTGTTTCTAGTAAAGCTAAATCAATTATTCAAAAAAATAAGTGCGAAAATTGGGTTTGAGAAAACATGAACTGAAAAATGTAATTAAATGTAAGGTTCGTGGATACGAACATTATGTTTAGAGTTACTGGCAGTATTTAATCCTACAACTAAGACTATTCTATCTTTGAGTAGTGTTGATAACAGTTTCTGAGATATTTTTTCCACGGTAAAGGTAAGTCTTAATTAGAACGTCTAAAATGAACGTATTGTGTGTGGTACACGATAGGCGTACGGCTATGAATTCTGAACGGTAGTTTAGTGAGTGCCTCTTTTAACTTTTGTGGTTTGTTTCGCATAATTATTAAGCGTTTTTTATGGGTGATTTCAGGTCTATGCTTGCTTCAACGATCACACTAATACCCGTATGAACCTCCATGGTAACAGTAGGGAGTGTTAACGCAGAGTAACTCCGTACTCGTAATTACAAAGCCCTCAGTGAACGAAAGATCCTATCTTGATGCCAGTATCGTTTTCAGCCGACTTAACAGTAGATAATAAAATCAAACAAACTCAAATATACAGGTTCAGAGAAATTAATATATAGCGTTAACGTTTAATAAGCTGTATTATTAGAATCTGCAGCAGTTTAAAGTTAATAAATGCAGATAAACTCCATGTCAATGTCCATTTTCATTCCATGAAGATTTTTACCTCTGTACTTCATTAACGTATTGGTTCACAAATGTAAAACGTTTTTACTTTATATTTTCAGATTAGATCTCATATTTCAGCAAGCATCTGATATCTTAGCGTAACAAACCTCTCTGGACCCCGCATTTCCTGGAATGGCCACTTCAGCTTATGACGTATCTATGATAAAACTACACGTTATGTACATCCATCAAGACCAGACGGACTAGTTTCTTTAAACTTCTAGTTAATTAACTTCATAAACAAACCCCACCCCACTTGAGGAATGAGATGGCGTTGAGTTTGGGTTTAGATAGCTTTCTTAAAATTTTGACTGTCCTTCATATGTGTTATTTAGCTAAAGTAGAGGGGCGCCAACTGTTTCTCACCGTGAGACATGAAAGAACTGATCGATGTATAAAATTATGAAAGATGAAGACGATTGACAAGAAACAAAAGATTTTTATTTACAAAATTCGAACGTTTCGGAATACATTTATACCATCTTCAGCGTAATCTGAAAATGGTGTTACAAATATGTTTATTAATTAAAACTATAGTATTACCAATCACTAATATACTGAGATATTAAGTGGTAAACAGACGGAAAACGAACGATAGATTATGGAACATATTAACAACGTATCATGTATTACAATTTCATTTATCACTTTATTCAATATCTACGTAAGCTAATTATTAGGAATAATACAGTGTTAGTTAATAAATATCTTTGTAACGCCATTTTCATATTAAGCTGAAGATGGAATAAATGTATTCCGAAACGTTCGAACCTTACAAATAAAAATACTTTGTTTTTGTCAACTGTCTTCACTTTTATTATTAGACTACGTTTCCCGACCATGAATTTACGGTCGACCTGTAAGTTTTGATTCAAAACTCACCTAGCGATCATAAGTAGGGTTCTATGGTGATAGCTTTCTCTGTGACTACGTATATAGTCGACTAGTTACTCATCAGATATTAATAAACTTTATATTAAAGCACGTTTCATTTTGTTAAGTTAATTCGTTAACTAATGTCATTAATGAAATATTGAAAATGATCGATGTATCTGCTTTTTACGCCTACACATTCTGACTGACCTTGAACTCCAGAGCATACCGTGGAGTGTCATCGAGGTCACTGGTCGGATCTTACCATCACGCCACACTTCGTGGTGTGCGTGTGTATGAGGAATGTCCGATTTGTTCGCCTTTTATGCTTTCAGTTTCTCACTGATTTCAATTTAACTTAACGTGTACCCTTGGCCCACCCGGAAAGTGACGTTGAAGGACTGATGTATGGACCTCTCCATCCTGTGACACCTTCCAATAGCTTCATTCCCTCCCCCATCGTGTCGCCTGCCGAGAGTCCTTATGTGTTACCATACTATTCAATAGATCTTACAACGAACCTATAAGTCTTGGGACACCATGGATAGTACAAACAGGGAAACGGGACACTTCAAGTATGTCAGCTAATTATAATTAGGAATGTTAACAAACATACGAAGCATATCTTATGCAGTTATAATGTTTAACATTTATTTATTTAACTTAGGGATACAGCCTCCTGCATAACGGAATGATTATTTTATAATAAAATTTGCTATAAATCGAGATTACAAACGTTTATTTAATTGTATGAAAGAAAATAGCATTAATGTATCACATTATATTTTATTTGTTATTTAATCATATTTTTAGAACTTCAAAAAGTCATAGTTTTGAAAGTTCTAGTTGTTCTCATATGCATTCAATTCTCAAGAAAAATCTGCAAACATCGAAAAATTACCTATACTAATAAATACTGCAGTTCTCGCATTAACTGATATATTGTGTGTATCCAAGTGAATTAAAAACGAGTTCTATGGAACCAGTTTTTTAACCTCAGGGTAATTCTTCAACTGTAAATGTGTTCCGGTAGTAAGTCCAAAGGTTTATAACGCCAAATATTAGGTTTCGATACCAGTCGTGAGTACTGCACAACTAGCCAGCCCACTGTGTAGCTTTGTGATTAGCAACAAGACCAGCTGTAAACACAAAACATTCGAACGGTTTCTATGTTGCTAAGATCTTCAACTGTTCTTTTAAGTATTCATAGAAAATAAACAAAAGAATGTTCAAGTATTACTTGCTGATTACTTCTTGAACCGTTGTAATATCTTTCTGCTGATGACTAGATTCCACCCACAGAAATAATTAGTGGAATAGTATTAGCATGTGTTAGTCGGGTTCGTTAAACAAACGAATATTTTACATATAATAAATTAAAACTAAAAGAAAATTTAGCACGATTATTAGAACAAAAGCTGTCACAGAGATGACATCTCTTAAAAGAAGCTTCCCTTAAACGCTTTTGATAATACTCAAGACACGTTGATATATTGATATACAGTATTTAACGGCTCTCTATATTTATTTTTAAAATTTTATTAAACGATTTGGCATTTAGAATTATATTGTTTATTCTTATAATTTTTGAATTTCGCACAAAGCTACTCGAGGGCTATCCGTGCTAGCCGTCCCTAATTTAGTAGTGTAAGAGGGAAAGCAGCTAGTCATCACCACCCACCGCCAACTCTTGGGCTACTTTTTACCAACGAATAGTGGGATTGGTCGTAAAATTATAACGCCCCCACGGCTGAAAGGGCGAGAAATTTTGGCGCCACCGGGATACGAACCCGCGACCCTCAGATTATGAGTCACACGCCTTAACACGCTTGGTCATGTTATTCTTACAAACGTTCATATGTATTTACTATGAAAGAAATTTAGTTTCGTACATCATTTGTTTAATGTTGGAAACTGGTTGTTATTCGTCGTGTTTTATTATGATTATCTACACTGTGTCTGCTGCAGTGATATAACACAGAGTTTGACCATTATAATCCACTAGACTTACCACCACGTCATCCATCGGGAGACATCTTTACAGCTGATGTAGAAAGCATACAATCTGAATAAAAAGAACTGTAAATCGTGACAGATCCGCGAAAAATACTTAAAATATTTGAGTACTTGGATTGGTTCACAAGTCTCTCTATTTATCGGTCTTTTTCGTTTATTTGTTTACGAGAAATCGTTATTACGTATTTTGGAATAAAACCACAAAAAGTGGTTTCATAAATAGATTCTTACCATTTCGTTGATAATACGTACAAGTTGACACTTCCATACTGTCAAAACACATTGTTTTAGTTTCTAAACAGACAGTAATTTAGTTATAGGTTATGCAATAATGTTTAATAGAATAACAAAGTTTCTTGTGTCACGTCCACACGTCATGGACTGGTGTGTTTTATTAATGTTGTTAAATCGAAACATAGTGTTTTATTATCGAGTTACTGTTTAATAAACGCTTGTAGAATAAAAACATCCAAGTGTTAGAGTATCATAAACTAGTTTAAAGTTATTTATAATTTGTTATCACTAGTATGGTGCACAATGACCTATTTCAACCTTCTTGTGTATACTTCTATCTAAAAGAAAAACAGGTTTAGTTCTTCAACTCTAATAATTACACTTTTCGAACGTTTAGAATTAGAACATTATTGATTAGAACTTATAACTGTAAGATACTGTTCCAGGATACTTTAAGTTTTAAGAAGTAGTTTTAAAACAAAGTATCACACTGAACCTCCAGCTTACAAGACGGCAAAAGGTTGAAATAATGTATTCAAGGTTTTATTATCTAAAGTACTGTTACTGTTAGACAAGATATTATCATAATATCTATAAAAACAAACACATGAATAACAAAACAGTTGGTTCGTTCAGTCACGAGGTACGACAAACACCGAAATATCAACTAATATCAGTAGAATAATAGACCTTTAGAACGGAACATATAAACCGTAAAAACAGAATAATAAACCTTTAGAATGGAACATATAAACCGTAAACAGAACAATAGACCTTTAGAATGGAACATATAAACCGTAAACAGAATAATAGACCTTTAGAACGGAACATATAAACTGTAAACATATTAGAGACCAAATATTAAATCCGTAGTTTTTTATTTACCTATAAACAAATAGTAGTGGGCAAATTACAGAAACTACGAAAACAGAAAAGAAAAAGAACAAATTATAAAATTTTGCGCTTAACAACAACCAAAACCAAACCGATAGTCTGAATAACCTGCTCACAATCGATAATTCGCATAGCGATGCTTTAGGAAAAAGATTCTAAGCAATTGTTTCTATCAACTGATAACATTTCAACGAAAAATGTGAATATTGTAACTGAATTGTTATGATGATCTTTACTATTTTACAAAATACTTTGTCGGTAGAGGTTAATTACTATTTTTTTTATCAAGTTTACACATACACATAAAAACAAATTTTGAAGTTTATAAAATATACTTACTGTGCAAGACAGTAAATAAAAAGTGACAATTAAAACAGTGTTAATTACCAAGTTGTTAATATGTAATCTTAAGAAAACGTGACTGATGGAAAATTCCTTTTTTTTGGTGTTCAATATCAAAAAGGAGAAGCAGGAAATTAAGAAGAAAAGTGGAAGCTCTTCTCAAATTGTTCCAATGCGATAAATAAATTTGTGTAATCGAATAACTGACTTTACACTTTCGTGCCTCTTTACTAACAAACAATTGTCGTGAGTTTTTCATTTCTATTTTTTGAAGAACCAACTGGTTTCAGCTGCATTGGACTAATTTTTTTCTAATAACTATTGCGCTGTTGATCCAAGTTTTGATCATTTAGCTATGCCACAGATATTAGGTGTGGTTATTACATCTGCTACCATTAAACTATTATCCAGCGCTGCTTACGTCACAGTCGAGTGATCAGCTACTAAACTGGTTTCCCCCCATTTAGTTATATTTAGTAAAAAGAGTATATGGAAACCTGATGAAATAAAAAAAGAAACGAAAAATCCATCAAAGGACAGTCAAACCCTTATGTAGGAAAATTAGATCTTTCCTATATCATTAAAGTTTAATATATCGCATTTGTTTGTTTTCGGTTGCAAGGTTTCGACAGAGCTAATTCTTGAAAGAGAACAAAGAAAATGAACAAAAGTATCAGCTCTGTTACGTAGACATAATACATCAGTAGATAAACTAAAAATAAACCAAACGATTGACACGAAAAATCCTTTCCTGATTAAAGAAGATACGAATCATTCGAAAGTTGTGCTCGACAGGTATACTGATTTAATAAAGGTTTATATAATTCAAAATTTTAACCTTGGTGGAAGCAGTAAGAAGCTTTAAACAACATAGACAAAAAGTTACTAAAATTTGTCAAATATTTGGCCACATTTGAGCCTCTTAAAGACATCTAGAATGAGCTAATTCAGTTGCTATGGAACAATGTCAAGACTTAATGTGTTGATAGCCATCCTCATAACACGCCAAATATTACTCGATTGTGCGCGACTCTGCTGCTCTTATAAATCACACAGAACAGATGAATATTATTATTCAGGTTTTCAGTGTCGATGAGTATTTTCCTGGATTTTCTACTGTTTACAGAAACAAGTAGTGCCAATACGATCAAAGTTGTTCTGAGCGAACTTGTTAAAAAGTGTTGTTTTTAAAAGTTTAAGAGACTAGGAGTAAAAGAGTTAGGCCAGTATGCACTTCGATATACAAACCAAACTTTTCTTCTAGCGTCTCGTAATGAGCATTCTTTTTCTTGTTAAAGAATGCAGACACTGAACGGCATGCGATGTTAAAGTAGAACTGATACTGTAGCTGTTCTTCGTGTTTGGTCTCCATTGCAAAATATGTGAATCCTGTAACAGCGAATGGACAATGTCACGTTCTGACATGAAATCAATCACAATAAAAATGCCAAATAAACTTTCTAAATTTATGACTAGCCCTGCAATATGGCATTCCTTGCAGCATAAGTTAAACTTGCCAGCAAGCAGCTGTGAGACAGAAATCTTTGCAAGTTTAAAATTAATCCCTAATCGCACACAACAAACTGTTTCTGTAAATTACTTATCCTAATCAATTTATCAGTCTCACACCTTCGTGCCCTACTTTCAAATTTGAATCAAAGCGTGTGATTTCTTTGTTGTTAAGCACATCTGTGCTGTCCTCTTTGCGGGTATCGAAACTTGACTTTTTTGCATTATAATTCTTCAGATTTAACGCTAAGCCACCTATGGGAGAAGTAAAACATAGAACTACAAGTCAAGTAAAATATATTTATTTATATTTAGTTATTAAAATTTCAGCAGTTTTTCAGAACTAATAAGCATATTATACTGTGCTGGTTCAAAATTTTGCAGTTCTAAAATTTAAGTATTTTTTACTCTCAGTGAGCTTTGTTTATATGTTTGGAAATAAATACAAAGCTAAAGAATGAGCCACCTGTGCGCTGCCAACCACGAGTATCGAAACCCTGTTTCTAGCATTGTAAGTCCGCAGTCATACGCTGTGCCACTCTCAGTAGGAGAAACCTTGTACTTCAGGACTAATTCTTGAACAATTTTACTCTCCTTCGAAATTATTGTCAGTCAAACCAGTTTTAAGTAACACTAATTTCAAGCATTTTCTAATCAAAATTTCTTTCTCCACTAGCAACGGTAATGAGAAAAGTAAACAGAAATATCAGTGTGTGAATGTAGTTTTGGGAAACTACATTGCTGACACATTTGTGCTTATGTATTTCAACACCTATTGTATCAGTTCATTTCCTCTCTTAAGAGGTTTTGTAAATCGTAAACTTGTTGTTTGCAACAATTCAGCTACATGGTACAGAAACTGAGAAGCAAGTCAGCTACATGGTACAGGAAGTGGGCAACAAGTCAGCAACGTGGTACAGGAAGTAGTTTCTGTGTATGTAGTTGCCGAAATCTCTTTTCCGCGAATTCAGTGGCTGTAATGATGCTCTCTGTTGTACAATTCAATAGTATAATATACTGTTATACAACAAAATAATGTCCTTATATCTTGTACAGCTATGTAGTAGACAAAGTTGTAATAATGTCTCCCATCCGTTTTAGATCTAAGAGGTAATGGTATTCTGTTGGTTGTACAGCTAAGTTGCATAACTTTTAGTCGAACAAACAAGTAATATTTTCTAGTGTCATACATTTTATGTAATTAGTTTCTCCAGCTGTTTTACAACTAAGTGGTATTTGTATCTTCATCTGTTGTACAGATAAGTAGTGCTTTCGTGTCGTAGAACTAAATACATCTTTCACTGGTGTTGTCAAATTTAATATCCGTTCATAAACATAACCAACCAGATTAGCACTTCGACAGTAAACCTGCCGTTTCTAGGCGTGTTAAAACTTGCCAATCCTTGTAAACAGTGACTTATGCACTCTTGTGGTGGTTATTTTTAATACTTCTTAACATTCTCAGTTTGCTACTCTTAATGTCGTGGTTTTAATTAAAGAAATTCGCGACGTGCAAAATGATTCATTAGTGTAATTAAATTAAACTTGGAGCATTGTGGTGATCAGAATATGGTAGATTAAAGTGTTCATTTATCTACTTGACCGATAGTACTCTAATACTGATAAATTTATTATATTATTTTCGCACAACACCGAAGCTCTTGTCTTTCGCTGATTCTCATTAATTACTATTGAGAGTAGCAAAGTGGTTGATATGCTGGGTTGCGGGTCGAAAATTCCAAGGTTGAAGTGGTGGTATGTTGCTGATAATACTTTGCATTTTCAGCTGCAAATCTGTTATGACCGTTGCAACTAATCCTGGTACTTGGTGAAAATCAGCCCTGTAGACGGCAGACGATGCTGACTAGTTATCGATTATAAAATAGGAATGGTTATGTCTGAACCTAGGGGCTTCTACATGACCGTTTAACCCAGTGGAAATATCAAACACATTCAATAAAAAAGCAGCTGGTAGTTAACATGAACGTTCGCTTTATACGAAAGATATGTTGACCTTTAAACCTGTCCTACATTTTCAGGTTAAATCTTTTACTCTTTGAACTTATATATTGCTTACTAAAAAGGTGACTTAGAAATAGTATTTATTACAATCTATCAATCACTCTATGTATATTAAACGATAAACCTTTAATAAGAAATAACAGAGTTTAAGTCAACTTTCATAAATCTGGTCCATCGTTTCGATCGATTGTCACCAGTATTGGTAGTTCTACTGTTATATATAATCTTGCTATATATTTAGCTAAACAGTTATCACGGCTAGTGGACTGTAATTGTTGTACATGCAACAGTTCCAACGATTTTGTTTTAAATTGAAAAGTTATAATGTGAAATATAAAATCGTGGTCTCTTTTAATGTAATATCAATATTTATAAAGATATATTATAAAATGTATCTGCTTACAGCGAGTCACTACGTACTTCATACAGTAGTATAAAGGTTATTTGTTTCTGTTAGCATTTTTCTGTTTAGTGATATCTCATAACCTTGGCAACAGAGATAATGGTATCCTACAGTGTCATAAGACGATATCGTTTATAAAAAACGTTAGCGATTTATCCCCTATCATACAGTTTAGATTAAAGAATTTAATTAGAAAATCTCGTTTTGTTTGTGTTGATATTTGACCATTAAAGGTTATGAATGTGCCAAAAATTAGGGCTACTATTTGATATTATCGTTTAGGAACGTCGGTGCGAAGAAAATGATTTTAAGGTTTGTGTACATAACTCTGCTGTAAGTTAATTTACGTAATTATGTGTTACATAAATAATACCATTTTATGTGTTCCACAGAGCATAACACGTATTGATGCTTTTTCAATATTTAATATATAAAAATGCTACACTTACTCAGAGAAGATGCAAGGTTTGACTGCAGTTCTTAATACTGAGTACCGAAATTGCACGTGGATACAGAGATGGCGCGCAGTTCGAGCACTGTTCTCAATGATAAACATAACTGAAAGTTCATAAAAAGTTCATATATTCTTCTTCACAAACATTAATATTACGTCTCGTTAACTTCAACATTTTATTCTAATGTAACAGTCACGCTGCAGTCTCCACTTAATTTTTGTGGTGCTATTATTATTATTGACTTCCCTAAGTTGTTTTTTTTTCTGTTGTTGTTACAGAGTAAGTGAACCGGCACAGCAAGTGGAGGAAAAACAAGTTTATCTTACATAACTTCTTAATAGATGTAACAGTCATTTCGATGCTTGCAAGTGACTTGTTATTCTGAGTTTTATTGATACTCAAAATTACATTAAATATTATACCTTTGTTTAACAATATCAGAATATAGCCACTGTTATTGTGATCAATGCTTTAACCTATTGTGCAGGTCCAGTGTAGTATCTCTCTGTCTTTCTGTCTGAAAGAGGACGATTCAGTTTCTAATTTTTTTAACCTATAAAGGAAACTTTTTATTGAGATGCTCACATTTGGAACTCGCGAGATCTACACACTAGGTTTTTTTGTTTGTTTTGGAATTTCGCACAAAGCTTCTCGAGGGCTATCTGTGCTAGCTGTCCCTAATTTAGCAGTGTAAGACTAGAGGGAAGGCAGCTAGTCATCACCACCCACCGCCAACTCTTGGGCTACTCTTTTACCAACGAAAAGTGGGATTGACCGTCACATTATATCGCCCCCACGGCTGGGAGGGCGAGCATGTTTGGCGCGACCCTCAGATTACGAAGCGCACGCCTTAACGCGCTAGACTATACCAGGCCCGCTACACAATAGGAGAAAAAATGTTTGAGTAGCGTCCGTAAATTTAACTTTTTGTTCGATCTGGTTTAATAATACACAACAAGTATCAGGGCTAGTCATCATGCTTGGTACTGTTTTCTTAGTTCTTAGTCTTGTGCTTGTATGACTTCCATTAACGTACAGTGTAACTGAAAAATTTGGTCGATAATCATACTTTGAATATACCACTCACTGAGTCACTCACCTTTCTTCTCAGTCTCCCGCTAGTACAGCGATAAGTCTTCGGATTTACAACGTTAAAATCAGGTGGTCGTTTCCACTCGGTGGACTTAGCAGATAGCCCGATGTGGCTTTGCTATAAGAAAACATACACACACTTTCTTCTGCTTCTCATATTATAACCTGTATTGGATCTTTCTTATTTTTCATTTAATACGAATACACTGTGGGGAACAGTGACATGTGTTTTTTTTAGTGACGTGTGTTTTTTCTGTGTTTTTTTTCCTTCTGAGTTTCAAACTCACCGAGATGACTCCGGACCAGAGCGAACAAAAAAATAAAGTACGAAAAAATATATAAATTGATATAATTAAAAGTACCGTTGGTAACAGACAATAGGAATGACTTAAAGTCTCTAAAAAAAAAAGTTTATCATTCAATTGCTGCAATTTATGGCCATTATAGCTTCTTTAGAACCAGTATCCAGTGTACTTCGTTTTAGAATTCGTTTCAGGAAAGTTGTTTGAGAAACGTTCGTAAATTCAAGTTAGTGTTCAGTCTAGGTTTATAATACACAACAAAGATGAAGAGAAAGGGCAGCTTATAACCCCTCCAGGCCTTCTTTTTTTTTCGGCATTAAAAGTTTTTAAACCAGAATTCCTCCTACGATTCTTTTTTTTTCATACCGTTTTCTAATTGGCTAGGAAGCGTGCACGAGCATGACACATTGTACCGATTTCGAACGGTGAATGCTGTTAACCAATTCTGAAGAGCGCACAAAGACGAAATACCGAGTAATAATAATGAAAAAAAACAACCTTCACTTCTGGGGAACTCGGGCGTTTTTGTTTTTTTTCACAACACATCTATGTGTTTTATAAATCTGATGTCAACACACTGAACACAGGCGTATAAAAAATATCTTGAATTAATTACACAGCTATTCAGACTTTTAAACAATTTATTCAGTAGATTTCTTGGTTATAAGGTCCATAATATTATTAGCCGCGCAAAAAACAACAACAAAAAGTACTGCCAATATTGCAGATAAATCCGTTAGAAAATGCTTACGCTCATATGTATTTTGCACAGAAAATGAGTGATTTAACACATTATAGTCTGTTCTTTACATTGAATACTGTAACACGTAAAAACATGTAATGATTCAACCTTATGTAACATACGAACACCAAGTGACAGTTGTTTGTTGGTAATTTGAGGGTTAATATTGCTAACTACACCAACTTAAGTCTATTCAGTAAAAATAAATGTATCTTCATCCTTTTATCGACATATTTTTCAGACTTTTAAAAATGTGTGTGGGTCAACTGAGTCGAGAACTCTGAGACTTCTGTATTGAAGGGTGCAAATTGGATTTTCCTTCTGCGGTCTTTTTTTAGGATTAGTAAAAAATATTTTACAATTGAATGGGATAACTGGAAGCAGAGAAAATTGCTTATACAACGATACTTAAAATAGGGAAATTGTTTCTTTTTTATAGCATCCTATTTGTGACAAGAACTGGTATATACAGAAGATATTTCTTAAGTTAAATATGCACATGTTAAAATATCCTTTGACTGACAATCATTCGAATTAAACCCCATTGGTTTCTTTATCGCTGCTATAAAACATGCATGATGTCACAATCAGATAGCAGTTGAGTACGAACAATAATGAACATAAATATTTTCTTTCAGGATAGGAAAATGACATTTGCTAATAAATTAAGTGAATCTTTAAAAGAGTTCAGAAGAAACTGTTTGTTAATACATGTGATTAAAAAGGGATATTTATCCATCGAGGTATCATCTGTAATAATATCTATTATTATCATACCATGTTATATTATTGCCAAATACATAAATTTATAAATAGCATTATCGTACTTAACTAGTTTTTAAGACTGGAGCACATTTGTTAAAAACAATTTACTTTAGTTTCTGTATCCAGGTAAATTTTAAGCCATATTTACAATGTACAGTTATTGACAATCTAATGTAGGGTTAGTACTTTCTGGTGATTCAAAGAGTATTAATTATTCACTAATTTGCTGTCTGTTGTTTTTCATGTGTATTTCTTAACGCTACCTGAAAGATTTTACTGACAAGAAAATTGTTAGATATCACCTCTAAGTAACGTTACCATGCGGTTACTGTTGTTTTAATATGTCCCGCAGGAATATTACCATTTTCGAAATAAAACCTCGCTCACAGTTATTTCATCACGCCACTAAATAACAATAATTAATACTTTATAATCCTTCCGGAAAAGATCCACACATACCAATATTCTTTCCATTATTCCTATGTTGTGAATCTCAAAAAATAATAGCATGTAAACTTGGTATACTGCTGAACAAAGGACTAGTTACTTATAAATCATACTTAAAGTTTAATACTAATATAATTACCAAAGAAACCATTGCCGATAATATGCAACTGTAAGTAATGAATACCTTTACCAGTTTAATGCCGTTAACAAAGATAATCTTACCTGTGCGTTAGCAACGCATCTATGTGTTGTCAACACACTGAACACAGGCCTATGAAAAAATATCTTGAATGTCCAGATGTTGAATGATAACTAATGACGAAATACACTAGGTTAAATCAGAGATTTATTGTGTAAAGGTTAGAGCTGTAAATCACAAAACAGTTCGCCAAACTACATCCAACTAAAATTTCGGAACCCTTTTCGGCGACTTCAGAAGAGAGCAATAACCAGACAATGAAAAACTGTGTATCCAGAGAGCAGCACTTAACGGTGTGTGGTTGGTAAGGTCATTGACACTACAGTTAAGAACAGTTTACAGAACACTCGGCAACTTCAATGTCAAGATACTTATTCCCTTGTCGGCAACTTTGTCAGGTGAATATTTTTGGTAAAAATCTAATTTATAAATTTGTAAAATGAAGTTACGATTTAGTGACCTGCTGTTTTTATGTGCAGTTGATGGGAAATATTAAACCAAATGTTTGCCATAAACCAATAATTTTCGTAAGTCATAAAACACCGATGAGATGGCGCTGCAGTATTGCAGAACCCAACGTGAAACAGTTAGTCTGTTCGACTTATTAAATGTTTGTATTACTTTAAGACAAATAGTTGCCTCAGTAAAATATAGTAATTATTTGCACTTGAAATCATTAACACAACGATTAATATTAAAAACACCTGTATTTAATGCTTGTTTTTTGTTGTTAAGGTAATCTATATAAATATTAAGCATCCATGCTATTTCCATCACAGGTATTGAAACCTTAATTTTAGCATTAAAAGCCCTCGGCTTACTACTAAGTCACCGGGAGTCAAAAATTCACTGTAGTGGCTACAAAATGTGTCCGTTTTACCTTTATATATGTTTAAATATGTTTATTTGTTGTATTCAAGCAAAGCTACTTATGAACTATTTGCAATTGCTGACCCTAATTTAAAAATAATAGGCTAGAAAGTTGATATTTTAACAATTTATGTACACTTACCTAATGGTATTGCTACAAGTATAAGGTATGGTTCCATTGGAGTGATTTGTTCAGCGCCTAAATATTCAGTTCACGGAGAATTTTTTTTAACAAATCATGATTAGAAGAATATAAAAAGTTTTCCCAACAGAAATATTATTAAATGAAAAAGAACTAAATAACATAAACATTTCAAAGTATGAAGTTCTTTTACAGCAGAGCGTTTAGAACAACAATCAGATCCAAAACCACTTTCCAACCCATTTCAGATCAATTAATTCATCTATGGAATGAAAGCTATGTTATGAACTATGAAATAACATAACGTTTTGGAAGAACATGGAACTTAAACTAAACTAAAACTATTAATAAATAAAAACCAAAAGAAAATCTTAAAGTCAACCATTATCATTCCTATACTTATCAAACATTCTCACTTACTTATTTTGTCGCTTCCATAAAATCCGAAATCAACTCATATCAAAGGTAAGCCACCCTGTTAGAAAAATAAGACTGCCTCAGCTGAAGATGACTATCACACTATTAAAATTTATATTTCTTCTCCTGATCCCACTATTTTCACTGTTACATATAAAATGGGTGATGCTTCAACACTATCAGTTCCCTTTGCAATCTTAAATATCTCAGTCAGATAATCCATAAATCTTGTTTTGTGCTTGATTCAAAACAACAACAATATCAGACAAGGGCATGACTAAAATAATTAATGATAAATAATGCACCTTAAACATTAATCATTCTACTCATTTATTACACATACGTATTATTAACTTCGGTTAGGTTTAAGATCACAGATAGAGATGTAATGAGCACCGATTGAAGATAAAAGAATCGTGTAATAGTTTTAAAAAACTTAATTCTAACTAACAAATCTCAACTGTCTCGTTATTATTGTAACACTTTGTTATACTTTATGTATTTATACACTAAAGGAATTTAGTAGCAGCTAAAACACGGACTCTCTTCACTTCAGTTGGAGAGTAGCATGCTCACCTGTGAAACAGTTCAGAGAGCGTATTTTAAACTTACTGAACAAATGGGAATCAAACTTTTAATACGAGATAGTGTCCAAAGACAAAATAGAATGCTACCGTGTAACTGAAATAAAACCAGTCTTTTCTTTGAAAGTTCTTTATCGTATTAGAAATGTGCACAAATCAGAATCATTTGACAAAATCTTTTGTCTTCAGCTCTTTTCATTCAAGTTTATTCCTCAGTTATTCTTATTCGCCTACTTCCTGTTATTTTGTTTCTCTTTTACATAAACTTTTATTATTTTTTTTATTTAAAAGTACTCTGAGCTTTGATGTTATTCCGTTTCACTTTTCCCTATAAGTAGAACTTGGAATTTCAAGATTCTCTCCTGGTGTTCGAAAGCTCGCTTATTTATGGCAGACGCAATGTGTCCCAATTACCTAAACAGGAAGAAAGTAAATATAATTGTTACATGAAAGATGAACTGTTGGGGTTAATAATATTTGAATCGTATGTCTTGTAATTATATAGTTTTTATTTCTGTACGTAATAGTGTCTCTTAAGCGTACATTTGAGTAGTTACATAAAAGAAACCTTTAATCACAATAAATTAATTTGTTTTACACTATAATACACCTAGGTCAAACAAGGAAACAACGATAAATAATGCCAACACATATGTTTATTATCATTTAACTTAGCTATTTTAGTGCTATTATACCTTCCTTTGACATAACTTAAATAGCTAATTTCATCCTTCTATAAATAGTTTAAAATACATCTCTAATGAGTTATACTCAGGTGATTTAACTTTTTTACACAAGTGATCTGTATTTAGTTACGTCATTCTCGTTAACTTAGATAAGTATCAAGTACGGCGACTAGCATAAGCTTAAATCGCTTTGCCTCTTTGTCCGTGCCCACTCTCTGGGGCGGTAAAGCAAGCTCATTCCAAGGGATGAAACAGAAACATGTACATGTTGGTATGTGTTGAAAGTTCTCTCCTCTTTCTAGTTATTTGAAAGACTCGGTGACATGTGTAGTTTTTGATTATGGGATACAACACCCGGACCCTTTGTCTGAGTTAAAATTGCGATTTATCATAATTCTTGATAGTCCAATTGTATTTGAAAATATTCCTTTTCACTCAAACAGTGAATTTAAGATACATCTCGTCCTGTTTTGGTAAAAAAAGCAATCCTTATCACGAATTAAAAAATCACTTTTCGGCTGTAGTTGTTTTTCCTTCCCTGGGCCCGACATGGTCAGGTGGGTTAAGGCGTGCGATTCGTAATCCCGCTGCACCAAACATGCTCGCCTTTTTAGCCGTAGGGGAGTTATAATATGACGATGAATCCCACTATTTGTTGGTAAAAGAGTAGGCAGTGGGTGGTGATGACAAGCTGCCTTTCCTTTAATCTTACAGTGATAAATTAGGGACGGCTAGCGCAGATAGCCCTCGAGTAGTTCGGCGCAAAATTCAAAAACAATATAATTCCTTCGCCGCACTACAAAATTTATTATCTATGTATCATTTGCTGAATTTGAGGTAACTTTTGGATATCAGTGTACCTGAATGGATACCACAATCTTGTGTGTGACGCACGGCACGAGAGTAGGTACAGTGTTGGTAAAGAACGTGACACTTAATAAATTTTGAATTCCTTTCACAATTTTAATAAATCACTACCAATTTGATAAGTAAAGTTTTAATAGTAAGGTACTATAAATAAAAGGTAAAAAAAACTTGAAAAGGATCGTGATTAGACTCCAAAAAAATGTCATTGAAGAGATTTTGAGTTCTTAGGTTTTTACTAAAAAAATAGGTATTAACACATATAAGAATCAATCTAAACTCAGTTTGTTTTCTTTTTATCTACCAGTACAAGGATCAGATAGCTTTTGTTGAACTTACAGGAGTGAATATATCGATATTATGAAAACTGAATGGGTTCGTAATGGTCACAATACACATCTACATTCAATTTTTTGAAACTTTCACACTGTGGTCATTAATGTAACATTTAGTAGAGTGTGAGTGAATCGCAAGATTTGTTACATGAATTTACTTCAGTTGAAAAGCTTATGTAAGTGGTTGTTCGAAACATGTTTTTTGCTTTCGTAGGTTATTTCTCTTAACATTTCATAGATATTTTAATGGAAGTATTTCTTACAAGTGTAAGAAAATAATGATATTCTTCATGTGTAAACGCAATTTTTGAAATGAAAATACACCGAGAAATGTTGTGCTTTCTGGCCTGGGATTACACATCGTAATTAAGATATTTTTTTCACACATGGTTTGTATTATGGGAAAATTGTATTTCGCCGTAAGGTTTTCTGTTCGTCAAACATTTGCAATAAAAGTAACGTACCGAGTAAGGAACAAATATTATATACAACTTTATATTTTGTACGGATTTGTATAACTCACAAGCTAAAAACGTATAAATAAACGAACCCAGCCTATAATAATTTAAGCTCATAATCTGATGAACTCCGTCTATTTTGTTTATTTGAAATAAGATACGTATAAAGTTAATTACACCAAAATCCATTACTAATGCAGGAAGTAACAAATAGAAGGTCCCTTAATAACACTTGTAAAATACAACGTTGAATAGTCTCATTCACCTACTTAAAGAAACGTGTTTTTTGTTTCTAAAGACTAGAAACTATGTTGCAAATAACTAGTTTCCATAACAATCCTTTAAAGAATTGTTTACGTGACATCCTCAGACGTTAAGCTTGGTATTAGTATGGGTCACTGGCGTCATTACGATTTGAATAACCGATGTTTTCACACTCCGTGCTACAAGTTACTTGTACGTTTTACTAATTCTCCTATTTGAATGGACTGTCTCACAGTAACACATAAAAAAAGCTTTCTTTCTAAACTTAAAGATCTTAAACATGAAAGTAAAAATTCCAGGAAATGAAAATAAGTTTTCTATCAGTTATAGATCTTCCTTAAAATACTGTTTGAACCAAAACAGGTAAGATATAGAGTTTCATTATCTCAGAGCATTAAATTATCATAATTATTTATTTTATAATTTCAACACGAGGGCCACCTTACGTAACACAACAACTAACTGATTCCTAGGTTCTGACACAACCATTTCCAATTTAAGTTTCTGACTAGAGGGAAGGCAACACCTGCCACCTACTCCTGACGGAATGTTTGATTATTATTCTTATAATGTAGTCAACAGACTGAAAGAATAGAGTATATTCAATGGCATATAATAAAATCGAACATAAGGCCTTTTGATCTGCAGCCCAGCATGTTGGGTCATGAATGACCTATTTCTCACCAGGAAATAAAAAGTGTACTGTAATGTTTCAGCAGTTCATAACAACATAAGAACTCCACATCATTACATCTTTATTATTTGAAAGTTTGTTAATACAAAATGTAAAAACAGATACAAACAAAAATCCTTGAAGAAAACTAAAATTAACTTTTTTTTTCTTTGAAACAATATCAATGACTACAATAACTTATGGCATTCTCAGAGATCTGTGTGTTGGCCAACCAACTACTTCTTAGACTACAAACTTTACTTTTGAAATAACTATAAAAATTTCACAAATGCTTTATTTTTATATATAAAGTTGTTTACTTAAAAATTTCCTTTAATACAAAGCAATTGTACCAATTTATCCCCAAAATTATGCTGGTTAAAAATATTAACTCCTAAATGTTCTTTTTGTTATTCTAAAATAAGACTTATTTTAACTTTTTTTTCAATACAAATCATTGATGAGTCAATAAAGTGGCAATAACTGTTAATACATGTTTATAACTAAACATCTATAATTGTATATAGTGCATATCAGTACACTGTTTCTGCTTACAATATATATGTATATACACAATGACAAAAAAACTGAAAAAACTTATTCCTATCACAACTAGATGATGACTGGTTTCAGTTCAAAATGATATACCAAACTGTTATATTAAACGTTTTAGTACATTACAAAAAACTCATCATATAACAGTTTTGGTTTATTGATATAAAGTTATCTAATTTTCAGATTTAGATATAGTTCTCAGGAGAAAGAGTGCTGAAACAACTTTAATGTTAAAGCTTATAAGATATTCATTCAGCTTCTTAAGAAATCTAAGTAGTTATTTCAACACTAAAAATAACATATTAATTATAAAGATTTTTTTCACTTCCAAAAGGTGAAGTAAAACTTTTTATATACCTTTACAGACTGCAAACTTGGTTTAATATCCATAAAAGAGATGAACAATTTAATAAAATAAGTATTCCGTGTGCAATATCAAACCATAAAGATAACTTTCAATGTTTGAAATGGCAAAAAAAAAAATCAGTATTAGTCATATTAATTCAAAACTGAAACTTCTTTACTAAGTTAAATCAAAAGAGCAAAAGATTTAACATCAATTCCAGGATTCATCAAATGAATACAATAAAATACAGTTTAATCCTGAGGAAGAAATATCCATTTTTCAAAAGCTTACAAAAACACGATTTATAATTTCCATTACTTTACAATGACAGACATGACTATTGAATTAATTTCTTTTCAACTATCCATGTAAAATCTGTATATAGAATTTAAAATTATTTAGCGCTTTGACTAATCGAAATAAGCTTTAAAATTGTGCAAAACCTTATAAAAAGATGTTCAGATACAAAAATGAGTGTATAGCCAGTGCAAATTAATGCAGATATCCTTGTTTACCATTAGATATATAACAAACAAATTTATAACTACAGGTTCTATCATATGAATCAAATCCTCATTTTCCTTTAAGTAACATAAAGTAGTTCTCAGTTTAGAACTTTTGATAAATTATAGGGATATCAGCTTAAATAAAAGGTTCATTTATTTGCAATTAATGACATAGTCAAATTATCAAGCATAATGGTATATTTGTGTTTAAATACTAAAAGCAAAATTGTTTACTGCGTGATGAGTTAGGTTCTTTATAAATAGCCTTAAGGTTTACAATTATAAAACAAATGTTCAATTCATCAAGGAATAATTATGACAATATATCTGATATATTACATTTGTTATTAAAACAAAAGTTTCACTAAGATATTTTTATGATACACGACATGGGTCATTACAATACTAGCAGTTGATATCATACAGTGGTTTTAATTTTAAAAAATACTCTAAACCTACGACTAACCAATTAGTATTAGCTACAGATAGGAATACACTGAACAACATATTAACACATTACAGGATTAATTAAAATGTAGGCATTCTTTCAAATTAATATATTTTTTTTATATAAATAGACTTTGTACATACAGTTTGTAGTTACTAAGTAAATGTTTCAATTAATCTTGTCAGATATCTGTGCCTTAAGGAATAGTGCTGCCATCTAGCGATACAATAAACCATAGTTATAATTTTATATTGTTTTACTATTGTATAAAGTATAGAGTGGGTTTGTTTGTTTGTTTGTTTTTTGGAAATTCGCACAAAGCTACTCGAGGGCTATCTGTGCTAGCCGTCCCTAATTTTGCAGTGTAAGACTAGAGGGAAGGCAGCTAGTCATCACCACCCACCGCCAACTCTTGGGCTACTCTTTTACCAATGAATAGTGGGATTGACCGTCACATTATACACCCCCACGGCTGGGAGGGCGAGCATGTTTAGCGCGACGCGGGCGCGAACCCGCGACCCTCGGATTACGAGTGCACGCCTTAACGCGCTCGGCCATGCCAGGCCGTATAGAGTGGGAAGAGAAACAAATATATTTTATATGGTTAGGATAAATGAAAAGGGGAATAAAAGCCTCGATTTTTTATTTTGTCTGCGTTATAAATGGATCATATCTGAGAGCTCTGTTAAGTTTACCACTTTCAATGCCAATAACGTTTTTTCCAAAAGTACAAGTATGTTATAAAAAGAATTTTTTGCACACAATATTTTTTTCTTACAGTGTTTAATAAACCATGCTATTCAGTTAAATTATTAACAGTTTTAGTTGTGTGGTACGACAGGTAATGTCGTACTTTGAACTTTAATAAATTAACTTGTATTATTTATATTAACAATACTGCTTACAAGACAAAACAGTTCCATAAACCTAATTACTTGCATTCCTGATGAAATTAGAGATATAAATTAGTGGTAATAAAAATCAACAAAATAAAATAATTTTATCAATAAAACAAGACAACAACATTTTGAGCCATTCATCAGTTTACCACTGACAAAGATGAAGGTTTATTGTCCAAAACGACGTTTTCTTATTATATTGATAAAAATTAATATTTTGTATTAATATTTGTATTTTGTTACTTTCTTGCCTGGATAGTTATTTTACTAATTGAAGTTAGGGATATTGCAACATTCTGATGTAACATTAGCAACCAGAGATAAGCATGAGTGTTTTATGTAATTTAAAAAAATGTATACGCTTTGAAAAAAATAATTACCAAAAAATGTCATGGATTTGAGGACTAGCAGGTTATAGAGTTACATCATCAATCAATTTATGAAGTAAGCTGCATTCAATGCTCAACTAACTGGACATAAAAAGCAGTGCTCACATCACAATTCTGTAATAAACTTAAAACATAAAGCACACCAACAATTTATGGCTACTTAAACTTATGAATCTAAGCTTTAAAACATTTCCTGAAACTTGGTATCTTTCATGCACCATACCAATCTAACTTCTCACAGTATATTTGGTAATAAATGACTATCAATTACAACCTAAAAAAACTTGAATAAAATAACAAATATTTGTATAATAACTGGCAATATAATTACTATGAGAAACTAGAAAATCCCACAAAATTATTTCAAACTAACATTTTGCTGACACAAAATTCAGTGTTGATTATTGTTAAGGCATTAAAGAGAGTACATGTGATGGCTGTATTCCCAGTATCTTGTGGCTTGAGCAACCAGACTTGCAACTGTTTTTCGGTTAATCGTTCTTTAAAATGGACAATAAAGAAAAACATTTTTATAATGACACAAAATTTCATACAATGACATCCCAATCATTGTAGCAAAGTATCTTATGCTATCATTATAGAAATACTAAAATAAAACCAACAAACTAGTATGCAAACAACCAACAATAAAATACTAATTTAAAAATGAAATATTCAAACAAGACATGATCTCAAATAATCTTATAAACGTTTTAGTACAGATTAAATATTAATATTCAAACAAAAAAACATTAAAATTTTGATGAAGAAAAAATATATAATGTCAGAAGACAGAGAATAATACACATAATTAGTTACAAATTAATTTGAAATGTAACATTCAATATATAAATAAAAATTACACACAGATATGAGAATATTTTATTTACCAAATCTAAACTTTTTCACCTGTTTAGTAATGGTCTGGAACACCAATTTGACCCATTGTTTTGAGGTCTGGAGACACCTGATGTAATAATGAAAAACTATCATAATGCTTATATGTAACTTACTTCTGTAGGTCATAGATACAGTATGCATATTTAATTTTCATGCATGCTTAACTTTTGAAATAAAAATCTTGTATGTAATAATTAGATATGTGATTAAAAGGTTTGAAAAACTACAAGATGTAAGTTAATTTTATGAGAAAACAGATTTTTCTATCCATAAAATATTTAAAATACATCTAAAATAGCTGAACTAAATAAATTAATCACAAACTCATGAGAATTAAGTATCCTTAAATAAGTTGGACCATTTTCATATTCATTGCTCTTGGTAGCAAAACTTTCAGGAACATTTAAATTATTGTTTAGTCATTACTAAAAGTAAATGAAAAAATTAGATAAAATTTGTGAAAGGAGAGTTTGAAAATTTCTATGAAAAGTAAACATATATTCAATGTTACCAACCTCTCGAGTAAACAAAGCAAGTGACTATTGAGTGAAAGGCATTATTAGCAAGAAAATACAAACAAAATATAGTTGAAATGACACAGTTGGCAGAACATAGTCCTTCTAGTGGAGAGACCTGCCTCTCCCTAACTGACTTTAGTTTGTTAACATGTTTAAAATTCCATACACTGTGGCTCCCACTAACAATAAAGTGTTGAATATTTGCTTTAACGATGCTCTTGTACACTTTTGAATAAATCATTTAATATTTTATCAACATATATGAAATAAAATTCACTTTTTAGTCTTAACCAAGAAAAAGTTCTTATCTTTACATCCTGAAGTATTTGCCAAGTTACAAATACTAAATATTTTTTGTGGATGATTTCATATATATATAATAATATTCAAAACCAACAGAGTAAAGAATGGAATGAAAAATCTGGGTAAGGAACAAATTAAAAATAAATTTAAGGGTAAACCCAGAGACTAAGAAAGATTATATAGTATATTGAGGCTTACTGATAAGTATTTTTATGAAATAATGGTGATTCAGACTCAAACAATATTACTCAAAATAGCTCTAAACACATTCTAGACTTTGACCTAAGGAACTAGCAGTTACACTTAATCCTTTCACAACAAATCACAAGTCAAAGGCCTGGTTATCCCATTTGTTGACTTGCATTCAAAATTTTATTAAACTACTATTTTATGAATTTATGTCAATTAATTTGGAATCAAATTGTAGATTATAATTCAAACTGTAACATTATATACCAGTTAATTTCTTAATTAAATGTTAAAAGAACACATCTAAATACAGATTTGTTAATGAGTTATGTGGTATGCTGAATACAGCACTGTTTGACATTAGATGTTTGTGATGTCAAAATACTAAATCTATACTTTTGTACAAATTAAGAACATTCAAATTAGTGATATTGACAAGCCAGCATATAAAATAAAAACCTTGCATCTTTTTATTTTGCAGTGGCCCTGTCCAACTGTTTCCAGTTTTTGAAATTGTTCCTTGTATACTATTACTACAGCATATGACATGTGAATAACAAATCAATGGCTCAAAATATCTCCAGAATGTTTTTTTTTTCAGTTATTTTAACCTGTGAAAAGACTACCAGATCCTTTCAATCCAGATTTCCAAGGAGGTAGGTTGTATCTTTAGTCTGCTTGAAGTTTCATAGTTTTCAAAATCTAAATAAATCTTAGTTACTAAGCTTAATAAATTATAGTGTAATTCTATGGTATCAGTGTAGTTATTTATGAATTTCTTGGTTATTCAACTGTATGTATAAATTCTAAAAAAATGTTATTCAACATCTTCCAGGTGCAAAATATACACTAGAAGTATATATTTGAAAAGATCACCATCAATAAGCATATAGTGATGTTTCGATTTGGATTTAATATACTCAGAGATTTATGCCAATGTTAATAAACAGTAGTCAAAGGGTAGTTCCATCCAAACCAATTAACAAGTAGTTACAGTTTCAATCAGAAAAGTTTGCATATGTACCAATCAAACTTAAAAGGCTACTTTTGCAAGTAGGTGCCTTAAAATTGTTAAGATGCCAAAAGGAGATAAATTAATATAATATGCTACATTTTTCAGTTAAATAAAAGTTCTTCAACTGATCTGAATCTGTCCAGGGAAATTTCTGTGCAAAAATGGCCATTCTTAACAGCATTGTCTGCTTAAGCCACACAAACGTTTTTGTAAATACATGATATCAGTGCTTTAACATTCAAGGAGAGAAAAATGAAAAACATTAACTGTATTGAAGATTTGGCAAGGTTAGTAAAATTTATCACAGAATGGCTAAGAGATACATTAGAAAATTTGCTATCACAGTTATATAAAAAAACTTATGACTGAAGGAGTTGCTTTCATGAATGTAATAGATAACTTGTTCATTGTGATAGGTACATTAATGTGTATAATATAGGGATTACTAACCAACAGAATGATATTCTCAATGAAGAGTACGATAATTTGAACACTGATTTATTTTACAATAATTATGAAAGTTTGGATATAAACAACTATATCAGTACTGTGTATTAAAGATGTGTTGTGTGCAAAATAGTCGAGTGAATTTTATTATTCCAAACATGAGCCTCAAACTGATGCCTTGAAAACTTACCCACAACTGCATATCCTGGTACCAAATAAATATTTATCAAAGGTGCTAAATCAAACCCAAATGATTACCTCCTAAAAAAACTGCCTGTTTCAGTCCTGACCACAACATTATTTCACTTTTAAGGTAAATCAAAAAGACACCCAACTTTGTGAAATTACTATTTTACAAATATTTTCCTCAGTCTTATTATAACCAGGATGCATAAAACAACAATGACACTATATCCTTAAATCCTACCTCAAACGAGCAAGCAGTGCTATCTACAATTTGTTGGACATCAACACCTTCAGCTATTTCCATTAAAGTTAATCCTTTCTCTGCATCAACAGAAAATACACCCTGTAAAAGGTAAAACCAAAGTAAATAACACAAAAAGTGTAAGATATACAATCTGAATAAAGATAACCTACAAGTGTAACCAACAAAAATAAAAATCCACAATCACAAAACTGTGTGTTGGTGCAAGGTAAAATACTCAAACACTAAAGAGCACATATTTATCATTTCTAAACATATTATTCACAAGATAAAATATTCTAATATATATTGCTTATTAAATTTAGAGTGATTATCATGAGTTAATAAGGAAAAATTTGTTTAGTAACTAAGTAAATGACATACACTGAACAAAAATATAAATGCCCCATGTGAAATATTGGTGTCACATGAAGAGTATTACCCAAAATTAGTGTATACTCCTTCTACTTGTACAAAATGGATATTTCTCTTGATTAGTGTCCCAAATTTGAGTCTATTACTGCCTGTGAGCATTTGCTCAGTGATGCATTAATGTCACTGAGTACATAGGTGTGGCTTATCCAGACACTGCTCAAACAGAATGAGCAGTACTTGGACACTCCTCATACTGGGGACAGTAAAAGGCCACCCCAAAATGTCAAATTTTGACAAAAGCAGCAATTCCTCAGATGACTCCAGTCATGCGGGAACGTGCCTTTGGTATGTTGGAAGCAGGAATGTCCACCAGAGCGGTCGCTGTGCAACTGAATGTTCACTATCGGACGACAGGACGTTTGAGAGCTTGTTTTCAACAGTTGGGCAGTACTGCAAATCGACCTCATCCATGTGTGACCACCCCAGCACAGGATCGCCACATTAGGCTTGTTCACATGGAAGTGGTGGTGTTATGGTGTGGGCAGGCATCGTGTATGGGCAAAGAACACAATTGCACTTCGTTAAGGGGAACTTGAATGGGCAACGATATAGGGACGAGATCCTCAACCCAACTGTAGTGTCGTTTGTCAGGCAGCATAATGCCACCTTCCAACATGACAATACCCGACCACATGTTGCTAGGATCTGCACCCAGTTTATTGAAACTGAGCACATTCCAGTTCTGGACTGGCCTGCGTATTTGCCAGACGTGTCACCCATAGAGCATCTTTGGGATGTTCTGGACGACGTGTTTGCGACTGTGTTCCAGTTCCAGATAACGTGCATCAGCTCCATGTGGCACACCAGCAAGAATGGAATAACATTCCACAGGCCACCATAGACAACCTGGTGAACTCTGTGTGAAGGAGATGTGTTGCTCTGACAGAAGCAAATGGTGGACACACACGATACTAAACAGTGAATTTCTTCAGCCTGACCCCTACCATGTTTGAAGGAGTGACAATCCTGTTCATATGCCAATATGAAGATGTAATGGACAGTGATATGAGGATTATTCAATAACAAAATGAATTGTGGTTGATTTCATATATTGCATGTCCTTAATGTCAATAACAACTCATAAGTCTGACATGGGGCAATTACATTTTTGTTCAGTGTAGATACAAATCTTAATTGCTAGCATATAAAATAAACCTAATTTTCACTTGTAAATAAGTATAACAAATTTCACATCATCAAGTCTTAAGAGCAAGATTAAACTCACAAACATGTATAAATATTCACTTTGTGCACTATCTTATGTGGTTATATATATAGTTTAAATATCAATAGAAGTACAAGATGCAATACAACACAACTATTAATTAGTAATTATTTGATACGAAAAAACCAACATGTTCATGAATAAATCTTGTTAATTATAAAGTGACTACTAAAGAGGTAATAAAATGAAACTAATTCTTGTTTATATAATACCTAAAATGATAATTTTTTGTTTATCTTAAACATCAAAATTATTTCCAGTTATATAATTTTCCAATGATTTGTGCTTCTCTCCAAGTTTCAAACTTTCATCACATTCTTCCTTTTTGGACTAGTTTCCAACAAAGATCAACCTAAAATTTGCAATCTGTACAACTGCAAAAACCATTACAGTTTATAGCTTTGTTGGATATGATGCATAACACTGAAGTTTAAATACTTTTTTTTCAATGGTAAGCACACAGCCAACAAGTGAAAGAAGTCCTGATACTTCTGAGGATAAAATGATTGGTGTGACAATATTATAAACACAAAAAAACCTGGTAACAAAAACACACAGTAAAGCCATCATGGACTTTATCGTATAATGTTCATGACTGCAACAAAACTTTCAAAATGCAATATTTTCATAATTTTCTGTGAATCTCTTAAAAACTTGCACATATATGCATCTTGTAAAATAGTACTAAACATTAAAGTTCTGTTAATAAAAGCACTAATATATATTGTTACAATTTTTCTTCTTGTTAGTTCAATATTTTTACCCCACAGCCTTAACAGTGTTCACATTGAATATACACATCAGTTACATCTGTTTGTGTGTGTACCTTTTGAATACTTGGAATACGGTATAGTGTGTCTGTCTTGGTGTCATCAGGAGAAAATTCACTGGTTTTACTTACAAAGAATTTCTTGTTGCTGTAATGTATTTGACTAAGAAATACTAGGAAAGATAATATGGTATTATTTCACACGTTTTGCAATGCAAAGTTTGATAACATTATTACATGCATTACAAAATGGGATCTTTCAACCAGTAATACATAAAGTTTGGATAACTGATGAAATAGTTTTAAAACCGTAAATGTAAAATTATGTATCACAGTTATGAGTTATATCAAGTAAATCAATTCATCAGTGGTCAAATGTGACCAGTTAAGTGATCAAACAAGCAAGAAACTGGCCACCAGTAAACTATGATACTTGTGTTTAAAATTGTAGTTATATGCATTCTCAGTATAGTTTATTTTAAAAAACTAGGTTACTAGATAAGAAACAAGAAATCACTAAAAAACAAAAAAAGAGCTTTTATTGTAATTAATAGCTCAGATCAATAAACACTGACATCTTATGTTTCTTTCTGATAATACACTGTAGTGTAAGGACATATTGCTGTTTTCACTAAATTCTGGAAAAAAAATTAGATGCTCCATCCTTGATCTGTGCTTATTTATACAACATTAAATAATACAACTGTTACTCTCTAGACAAAAAAATAAGTAAGGTGGATCAGTTCACTTGATCCACTATAGATCCACACCTGCAGGTGGATCAGTTCACCTAGATCTACTATAGATCCACACCTGCAGGTGGATCAGTTCACCTAGATCTACTATAGATCCACACCTGCATTTAGGACATTTACAATTTTGGTTATTAATTGTTGAAAAAAATATATTAAAGGAGCTGGTCCCCTTGATCTCCTGTCTGTGTATACAACATTAATAATTAACACACTTACACAATTATAAATCACAAATATTTCACAATGTGAAGAAAACAGTAAAAATTATAGTTAAGTAGCCAGTTGTCTTCCCTTTAGTCAGCAGTTCAAAACTAGTAACAGGGACAAATAACCTTAACTTTACAATAAAACAGATAAACTGTGCAAGTTTAATGCCAGTGAAAATTGAATCTAAGGCCCTCACATCATTATGTAGTTTTTGTGCTTAACAATAAATAAATGTAATGGCAGTATTTCAGTTGCTTAGATAGTTAGATAATTGAAAACTTAAAATAACTGGAAACTCTAAATTTTGAACAGTTGATTATTTTAATGACAATTAGTTTAGTCATAATTTCAATTAATTAGTTGTTGGAATAATCAGAAACTGTAAGAAGCCAGAACTAATTTTTATTGATTATTTACACAATATTAATCATTTTATCAATTAAATTGCTCAGCTCTAGGAGTGAATACTCGACAAAGATTGTGTGGGCATTCATAAAACAAGTCTCATACCATTATTTACTGATAAACGGGTGAATATATTTAGAATATATTTTATCTCACAACATTTTTGAAGGGATTCAGGATCAATGTTGTATTTTGTACAGGAGCAAATTAGAGATCAGGAGAGTGAATATGAAGATCAAGAAAGAAATGTGTGTTTATGCTCCTTTATTGGAAGACATACAGGTCAAGTTGCCATATGCAGTGACCATGGGATTCTGCGTGATTAGACTATTGAAAAACCATCATACACACGTAATAAATAGACCAAGGAAGGCATAGAGGGATGAATGGTGCTCTTTGGACAGTCTTTTGCAGTGGAAAATGTATTGCAGGCCTATTTTCAAGATGCATAATCATTAGGTAGATCGTGACTGGAGTATGCAAAACTGTCTATGTAGATGTGGTGAGGTTCAAAAATTTGTAATATAGCATATCAACCCTTTGTACAGTAATCAAGTTATGAAAAGCCATTTTGATAAAATGATGAGAAACTAAACTAAATTAAAATAAAAGAAGACCATTTGAATTCTAGCAGTGTGTCATTATTTAAATACATATATGTAAAGATATCCTTCCTTGTATTACAGCCATGGTCACAATGTTTTGTGTTAGGAATTTTTTTCTCACAACATTATTTGTTGAAATCCACAAGTAGTTCCACCTTGAGATAGGTGTAATGTGTTGTTTTGATGAGTATACATGTAAACTTACCTTCTTCCAAATCAATGCTGTGACTGAAATATACTCATTGTTATTAATGTTTTCACACAATAGTAATGAAACATGTTTCCTAAAGTTTTTATTGTATGTGGTGAGAGACAGTTAAAACTCTTATAGTTCATGCAACTGTATTACTTACTAATTCAGTTATGATTAAATCCACACAGTTCTTTCCAGTCAAAGGTAAAGAGCAGGTTTCCATGATTTTGGCACTTCCTCCCTTCTCAGTATGGGTCATGGTGACAACTACCTTTGTTCCTGCTGTGTGGCTAGACACTAAATCCATTGCTCCACCCATACCTTTCACAAGCTTGCCCTGGAGTTGCAATACAATAATAGAAGCACTGTTAAGTATTTTTTTTTCTTTTTCAATAGAAAAGTTTCCCAATATTTAAATATAAAGACAAAAATGTGAAGTCTCCAGGTATCCTTTAACTTATTTTAAAATGTGGAACTTAAATATAATATTTTAAAATGCAAAAGTTCACAAAATGTTTATTATAAAATAAACACATTTAAAAATGTTAATAAGTACTCTTTAAAAAACAAACAAATCATGATTGTTATCTTTAATCTTGCAACTTTATTGTTATCAAGTACTTATAGAAAACATTCCTGTTGTTTTTTTCGAAGTTAAACTGTAAAATGTAGATAGAATATTATCAAAACTGTATTTTCTTATACAGGTAGAGAAATATGGAAAACCTACAACTTACTGGTATAAGCCAGTTAGCCAAGTCTCCATACTGTGAAACCTGCATAGCTCCCAACATTGTTAAGTGGATATGTCCTCTACGTACGTTCAAAAGAAATCAATCACTATTTTAATAAAATACTGTGTAACAATAAAAAATAAATTACCATATTTAATTATTTATATTTACTAACATACCAAGTTCAGTCTAAACTTGGT
This sequence comes from Carcinoscorpius rotundicauda, assembly GCA_011833715.1. Classification (NCBI taxonomy): domain Eukaryota; kingdom Metazoa; phylum Arthropoda; class Merostomata; order Xiphosura; family Limulidae; genus Carcinoscorpius; species Carcinoscorpius rotundicauda. Next base: position 111,782,582 of record CM022393.1, read on the forward strand.
TTCTGAAACATGCAAGAAACAAAAAATGCAAAGACAAATAATGAAATGCCAATGAAAATAACAAATTTAATATCATGTTTTAATTCTTATTCATATATATTTTATTTTAAAATAATCCACATTAATTATTGATTACAAGTCTGGTTAGAAACTGAATTTAAAAATGCTTGCAGCAATCTCCTTCAAAATCATTAACAAAATATTTTAATACATATATACAGCTTGGCATGGCTAGGTGGTTAAGGTGCTTGACTTGTAATCTAAGGGTTCAAATCTCCATTGTACCACATATGCTCACCCTCTCAACCATGAGGGCATTATAATGTTTGCTCAATCCCACTATTTGTTGGTAATAGAGTAGGTCAAAAGTTTGCAGTGGGTGGTTATTAGTAGCTGCCTTCTCTCTAGTCTTACACTGCTAAATTAGGGATGGCTAGTGTAGATAGCCCTCACTTAGCTTTGCACATAATTCAGAAAAACAATACTTATATACACTTAATTACCTTCAAAGTAACTAATAATGTAAAGATTTAAAAAGTTAGTTTTTATTCATTAAGTACACACCAAACTGAACTTAACTGAAGACATCAGCCCTAAAAATAACATCTCTGAAATGTTGTCTCACTAAAATGTTTCGAGTTGTCAGAAATAATAAGCGGTTAATTTTTTAATTATTAAATCCTTAAGAGAACACAAATCTATGCTTAGTTATATTTTGTGTGAAATACAATTCATAGAATCAAAATATTGCAATCAATTCCTGTACATATACAAGAAACTTCTAGCATATTGCAACACGTTAAGTTCATTAAAAATGTAATGAAGAATAATCAAATAAAGATACATCAAAGTTTATTTCATGCAATTTGAGTCTAAGTTTTTGATAGATATAACTGGTTTCTAAATGCTTATAAAAATACATTAGTCTTAAAGTTTGGCAAACACCCTATTTCAGGACAGATATAAAATAACTTTCTAAAAAAGGTATCATTCTTATTTCTATAAAAAGATATACCTTTACAAAATAAACTGATATTTATTCCACAAATGATATTTCCATTGTTTTCATGAAACAAAGTTAAACATTATCACAAACCTTTTACACAATGAGACAAAGGAAATGTCTTATTGTGAATCTTACCACAGATTATTCTATTTTATAGGAGTTTTACTTGTTTCATTTGAACACACTTGGACAACACATATTTGTAACTGACTGAGGTGACATTGGGAGCCACTACTAAAGTCTACTTTCGTGAGATATAACACAAGATTCTGAAACTGGAACAGGTTTTTTTTGGGTTTTTTACACTGCAATAAGTATCTTACCCTCGAATCATAGCAAAAGATTCATCACTGGGGAAAAAAGAAGAACCTTGCACCACTGTAACAGTCTCTTTCCCTGCATTAATCAAGTCAGCATCAACTTCACTTTCTAATGGGTAAGGGCCCTAATCAAAATTGAATATAACAGTTTTAAATGTGGTGGAGAAAAAAGAGGGTACCACAAATTTAACGTATTCCAGTAAATATGGTTTAATAACATCTTAATTTAAATCATGTGTATATTTTTGTTACAAACAAAAGATATACACCCCAGTCTTAAATATATCTTTATGTTTATATCTACATAAATAAAAACTAGGTTTGACTAAGGCAGAGGTAATTCGAGCTTCTCACCAGTTTGCATTTGGTGATCTTAATCAATTTTGCAAATAAGTATTAAACTTTCTAAAATTCTGGTGATTAAAGATATTTTATAAATAGAGCAATAAACTTGTCAGTACTTTTACACATACAAGCAAATCAATAAAAGTTGTGTAATATTTGCCCAAACATGATTTGCATGGCCAATAAAATTCCTGCAAGATCAAAAGAAAAATGCACCATTAGTCTCTGTAAATGAAAGATACTTCCAGGCCTATATTTAAAGATATTGGTTTTTGATAATAAAAAGAATGATTGAAAAATCCAAGTACTTAATTAAAAGAAAACTGATTTAACTTCTTTTTTTAAGACAAATAATTTTGCCAAAAGTGTTACGTTTATGACTACGAAGTACCTGTTTTCATAAAAACTGCACACCCACATATGGTTATGTAGTGAAGTAAAAGAAATTTATGTGATTTACTTTAGTGTGTGTACAGGTGGGTGAGGGTGGGGATAACAGTAGCATGTATGTTAATGGTTGTATGTATTTTAAAGAATTGATATCTAACCACAAAAACATACTCCTTGAAATAGGTACCATTACACTGGTTTACAAAGAAATTGAGGCAAGCACAAAAATAGCTGTTTTAATCGAATTTGGGAGTGCTGAATTCAGATTTGAAATCCGTTTTTACTCATCACCTCTAGTTTTTAAGATATGCATACTGTACATTTTGTACACATACAGTACATAAAGGCGTATATGCATTCAGGGTTAATTTCTAATATTGTGTGACTTATGTTTTCTTTTTTAGTTATTATGCAGTAAATGTAAGTGATAGCATTACACTATATATCAAGACGGATCATCAGTTTCAGGAATCGGAACAAAGACCTTGCTTCATTTTTTGACATGGAAAACAAGTTGTGCTACTGCACCTGGCTTGTTCACTTTCCTTGGTTTGCCACATAATCCTTCAGACTGGCGTCTTTTCATAGACTCTTCCAAGCGAATTCTCAAGGCTGTGCTTCTGCACAACAGGAATAAATATCCCAGCATTCCCACTGCACACTCTGTCCTTCTAAAGGAGTCTTATGACAATATGGAGCTTCTTTTAGAAGCTGTTAAGTACAACCAGTACCAGTGGAGTCTGTGTGGGGACCTCAAGGTCATTGGTCTTCTTATGGGTATGCAAGCGGGCTTCACAAAGTACTGTTGCTTTCTCTGTCTCTGGGATATTCGAGCTGTATCCCAGCATTACAAGCAGAAAGACTGGGGGTCTAGAAGCACTTTCGTTCCTGACGAACACAGCATCAAGGAGAATCCTCTGGTTGATGTGAAGAAGGTGCTTCTTCCTCCTCTTCACATCAAGCTTGGTTTGATGAAGAATTTCGTGAAGGCCATGGACAAAAATGGTGCTGCCTTTCAACACTTGTCTACTGTGTTCCCAGGTCTCAGTGCTGCTAAGCTCAAAGAGGGCATCTTTGTCGGACCTCAAATCCGAGAGGTGCTGAAGGATACTGATTTTGAGGAGCTTCTTACCTTAAAGGAACTGAGAGCATGGGAAGCATTTAAGTCAGTCTGTAGTGGCTTCCTTGGTAACACACGCGTACCAAATTACCAAGCCTGTATTGAGAAGTTGCTAAAGACTTATGAGGATATGGGATGCTGAATGTCACTCAAAATTCATTTTCTCCATTCCAACCTCAACTTCTTCCCTCCGAACCTTGGAGCAGTGAGTGATGAGCACAGAGAAAGATTCCACCAAGACATTACGAAGATGGAGAGCAACTACCAAGGCAAGTGGAACCCCAGCATGATGGGAGACTTCTGCTGGATGCTCTTGCGCGACATCCCGGAGGCAAAATACACCAGATCATCTGAGAAAACACACTTCTAACTGTCTGCGGTACTATGAATTGTGTACATTGTGTCATCCAAGTATATTTATTCCATCAATGTTCTTTATCTATCCTGTTTTATCTGTAATAAGCTGCTGCAACTGTTGAAATAAGCACGTATATACTCTGTATATACTAAAATGAGACTAGTTAAAAGCCAGAAAACTAGAGGTGATAGAACAAAACTGTTTATAAATTTGAATTCAGCACACCCAAATTAGTGAAAAACACCTATTCACATTCTTTCCTCAGACAAAAAATATTTTTTACTTGAAATGTTTACAAATGTTAAATACAATTTAACATATAATTTGGTTTTAAATTCATCAATCATTTTTTACAAACTGTTTAACATGTTTTATCAGCAATGAAATATAACAGTTTAAAGTTTGGTTTAAGTTGATAATGCGTTAAGTAATTTATCAACTTAACTTCTAAGGAACGTGAAAATTTCTTAATTACCAAATTCAAAATTATATAATTCAGTATATAAAATTTTTTTGGGGGGGTGAGATTTGTTCTGTACACCCCATAATAACATTATTTAGCGTTAAGATAGTTCTTGGGTAATTTAGAGCCGCAGTGTGTAAACTGAGGGGGTGTGCCTCCTTTGGGGTTCAGGGAAGATTGATAGGGGTTAATATCACTATATGAGCACATAATGTATACCTGAAAAACATAAATTAAAAAATAATACATATTAGCCATGATAAACCCACAATGATGAAACATCAGTGGAAACATGTTTGTTTACAATAATAATTAATTTTTAATAATAATAATTATTGGAATAGCAAATGGTTATTTTCTTTCTTATTGTCAAAATATATCTAAATAAGTTATACAAGGTGTGGAGAGTACAACAAAATGCATGTTAAAAAAAAGTGAGGATACCATAAAAATGTTAGTATAACAATGTGAACTAGATGTGCATCATTCAATTGTCCTGTTATTTTATGTAAAGTACCAGTTTATACACAATGCAATAATTAAAAACAAAGGATTATTTACTTCCTCTCAGCATTTAAATAATACATAAATTATTGTAAATAATTACACATTATCCTTGATTACCACATTAAATATTTTGTATTGGCTAATAGACACAAGTTTTGCTTATATAAATTCAATTTAACTAATCTATTGGGCAAATAGTTAAATCCCTGCTAAGGGCAGTGAGAATTTCCTATAATAACTAACAAAAAATTTAGTGCTCACAGATAATTATAAGAGATCAGCAAAACATCCTTTAATGATTATGATATGAGAATAAAGAAAACCCAACTGATGACCTGAAGTAGAATGGGATACAGAAGATTTCTGTACTTGGTATAACTCTCATATACAAGAGTAATTATTATTAAAAGATGTTTAGTAACTCTTCTGAGGTTATTCAATAATTCTTTTAAAACCAAATTATATATAAATAATTTCTCTGATGATTATTTTCAGTTTTCTAAACATTCACAATTCTTAACTTGAAAAGTTGCAAAATAAAATATCATACATCAAAAACAAAAGAAATTTGATCTTACCAGTCCCAAAATGCCATTTTCACTGTGAAGGGTAACTTTCACAGAAGGTGGAATGTAGTTGCTGGCTAACATTGGCATGCCAATTCCAAGATTTACTAAGCAACCTGTTAAAGCCTCACGAGAAACTGACAGAAAATTAATCTCCCAAAATCAAAATGTAAAGTGAAAATGATTTCTCAAAAAAAAAAAAAAAGGTACTTAAATTTTATACACATAGTTGTAAACCCTACCAAAATTAGCTCCCTTTCCTCTGCAAACAAAGATATAGCTTAACGAAAATCTGCTCAGTAGTTTAAAATATATAAAATCTATCACTCACACCATTTAAGTAATATATGTAATTCCTATAATAGATTATAATGACAAACTGTTAGATCCTGGTTACTATTTAACATGGGATCTTTCCCTCAACCAGAAGTGTTTTTGGGTGTCTTTGTTCATTTTCTGATCTGCTGGAATTAATACTACTACCATTATTATTGTCCTTATCAGTATCAAACTTATTTTTGAATGCTGCTACAGGATCTTCATGTTTGATAGATAGACTTGCCTCAAAAAGAGCTGTAAAAAAGCCAATTGTGAACATATGGGAACCTTGCACATACAGGTACTTGAGGGAATAACAGTAATTCACAAAGATGAGTCAAAGAGTAGCAAATTTCCAGTTATTGTCAGTGGGATGTTGGAGTCACGTGTTTAAGATCTAAAAAGCTTTGGTCTCAAAATCAAATACAACAATGGAAAAGAAGGCTCATAAAGTAGGCTTGTTGATTACACAATAAGAAGTACTGTTGTTAACTATGGGGTTTCCATTGATGATGTGGACAACCAGTCAGTCAGTCATGTTCCATTTGATTTGGAAAGTGTAATTTGCAATCATCATATTTCATACTATGCTACACCCTGTTTAACTGTCATCACAAACAGATAAATTCCAGATTTTTTTTATATCTGATCATTGTCACCAAGATGCCTTTGAATGAATAAATCATGCATTAAAATAAATGCATGTAAAATCTGTGAAGTTATCAGTATTATCAGGTCTCACAAGAAAAATAAGCAGTACATTTCAAAAAGCATTTCTGTATGGCTCACCCTAAACATAGCAATTTGCATGGCTTTACTGGAATACAAAATGTATCAAGTGGGTGGGTCATAAAGTTCAACTTGGGTGTGTTTAACCAAAAAGGAGTAGAGATAGGATGATTCTAACATTGTAATGATGTGTAGGTTATTCATTGACCTGGCTAATTATTGATATCACTCCTACAATGTTTTTACTGTGAAGTCAGCTCTTACTTAAAAAAACAAAACAAAAAATAAAAGACTTCAGAATAAAAGAAGCCCAGGAAATTGCAAACTACAGCTCTCAAAATACCAAAGCAACTTCTTAAAACAAGTCCAATTCCACTTATTATAAGTACAACTGAAAACACTGAAATATACAAGGGATAGACAAATGAAAATGTAGCCCCCTTTGAAAATGTTGTTGAACTATTACATCTTTTATTAAATAACACAAAAATACATAAAACTACATGTTTTTAGAATACACTTGATATAATCTCTTAAATATGATCTCAAATCCAAATTTTAACACCGGCTTTCATAAATATCTGAACTTTCATTGAATTTAGTTACATATTCTCATAAGATGATTGAATGTAAAAATGAAACTTAAAATAACACAAACCAGTTTCACAAGTTAATGTTTAGTCAGCATTCTCTTGGATTTTAGTACTGCTTCACATTGACACTGCATGCTTTCAATGAGTTTGCACAGGTATTCCCGAGTGACTGATTGCCATTCTTCTTTACTACTTCAAACTTTTGTAAGTTTGCTTAACTCAGCCCATAAATTTTCATTTGGATTTATATCAGTTTATTGATCTGGCCATTCCATAACATTAATTATCTTATTTCTAAGCTATCTTTTAATGACTCTACAACTGCAGAAAAGCTTGTCATGTTTGTAGGATAACTGGAAAAAAAAAGATCTAAAAAACTACAGCAGGTGCACAACACTTTTTATGAGAAAACGTAACTAAATTCATGAAAAGTTTATGAAAGCTAGTATTAAAATTAGGATTGGAGACCATATTTAAACAGATCTCATCAAGTGCATTTTAACAAATAGTTTTATGTATTTTGCAATTATGTAATAAAAGGTATACAAATTAACAGAATTTTCAAGGAGGGACACTTTTTTGTTAACCATTTGTATATTTACTAAATCTATTTTCAGAGAAAAAACATTTATTCATACACTTAAAAGTCCTCAAACGGTAGACAAGCACCAAGTGATTTGAAGTTAGTTAATGTTACTCTATCTTCAAGGTAGGTAATAGTTGTCCCAATAATTATAAGCCTACTAGTTTTACATCAGTTGTGGGAAAGGTTTTTGAAAGTCTGATAAGATATTTTGCAAAGCCATTTAATAAAGTACAAAATTTTATCAGATAAGCAACATGATTTCACTAAGGGAAAATCTTGCCTTACAAATCTCTTGACGTTTTGGAAATGTCACTACACATAAATGAAGGTAATGGTGTAGATTTGACATATTTGGATTTTTCAGAAAGCATCTGACAAAACCCCCACGTAAAAGCTTATAAAAAAAAACTCTGTAGATATGGGGGGGATAAGCCAATTGATTGGAGAGAAGAGTGGCTTGATGAAAGAAAGCATAGGTCTGATATAAATGGAGTTCAAGCAAATTTGATTAAGGATGCCACTAGTGCACTTCATGATTTAGTCTTAGGACCATTGTACTTTTGGATTTACACTAATGATATAAATGAAAGAATGGTCAATAAATTATTTAAATTTGCTTATGATAAAGGTTTTGTATGTCACTGGCTATGAAATGGATGCTGCTGTTTTACAAAAGGATTTAGATCATTTAGTGAATTGAGCAAATAAATGGTGGGTGGGTTTTAATTATGATAAATGCAGGATATTACATGTGGGTTATCATAATTTGAGTTATTAGTATAATTAGTATTGGAGTAACCTTAACAGTGTTATGAAAGAAAGGAAACTTGGAGTGACGGTTATCAGTCTTTTAAGCCATCCACACAATTGTGATGTTGCTAGTAGGAGGCCAAAAAGAATTATCAGTTGTATCTACATAAATGTCAAATCCAAGTCTAAAGGGTTTATAATTTCATTGTATATGTACCATTTTGCAATATCATCTTCAGTCATCAGTATTTTACCTTTGGAAAAATGTTGAATTGTTGGAAAGGGTTCAGAAAAAAGTTACTAGAATGGTGCCTAAGATGAAGGGGTTGACATATAATATGTGGTTTAAATCTTTGAAATTGTCTTCTATTAAATAAAAAAAGGGTTGGGTGGATCTGATTGAAGTGTTTAAGATTGTAAAAGGAGTTGATAATGTTAATGCATCAACAGTTTTCACATTTGACAGTGAGAATTACAGAACTGGGGCCAACATATATAGATTTAGGAAAGGTATAAGCTATCTTCAGCTAAGAGAATTATTTTTCATAGAGCAATTCATGATTGCTTTCGAATTTCGTAGAGGCAGTGAATTTAAAATGAAACCTTGATAGATTAAGGAATGGCTTTGATTTTTTTTTTAAATAGCTTTAGCTTGGCTTAGGAAACGGGACAGCCAAGATGAATCAACATGCCTTTCATTGTTTCTAAATATATTTTTATATTCATCATAATGCATTCTTGATTACTGATTTACCCATGTTACTTATATTACCCATAAATGTTAATTAAAAATTAAAATTGAAAATTAGTTAAATCTTTAAAAACAGCAATGAAAAGAATATTATGACAGTTTTAATCATTTTGAGTATGATAATTCTTTTTTTGTTCAATGATGCCACTTAACAATCTAGTAACAGATATAATACAAAAAAAGGTCCCTAACTTAAACAAATAGCTTGAATAATTATTGAAGATATTTTTCTAGAATTACACAGGAACATTAATTTACTAATTTCAACTGACCAATGACTTGTACACAAACACAATGATAGGATACTGTACATTCCATTCTGGAACTCTAATGCTGCTCTGCGAATTATACGTTCTCGGATTTCTTCTGCAGGGTTAGTGGGATGTTCAATGTCAGCCTTTGCTTTTCTTACTTTCCTTCTCTGTTGGAATTATAGTTGAATGTTACAAACACACAAAATAAAAGATTTAAAAGAGATGCACTAATGACCATGCGCAGTAAAAATGCAATATTTAATCTCAATGTATACAACAAAAATTCTGATTAATTACTATGTTTGTTTTGATAAAGAAATGAGGATGTCATTTCTTTTCTATTTTATCAACCAGCTGTGAGTCTTTGAAATAACGATTAAAGCCACCATGTTAAACAGTGTTTATGTACAAATATATTTTGTATACACAACCATACAATATCAATTCATTACATAAGTTGACTTATAAAAAACAATTTGAGCTTACTTTTTCTAAAATATGGGTATTACATGATTTTACACAGTAACTTTAAATGACAATGACAACTTTTAAAGATTTTGTATAATATTTCTTACTTTTAATACACAATTTCTTCAGAAATGGAGCTCATTTTGACAAGACTTTTTCAGCTCTGAAAGCACAATCCAGCAATTGTTATGCAATTAGTATCTCCAATTTTGTGTATTTATAACTGATGTGGAAACATCCATGAAAAATGTACTTTCAAATTAAACAGCATTTAATGCAATATGTGGGTTAAATGGCTGTATCAGAAACACCTAAGATTCAGGCACAGTCATCCCTAATTTCAAAGTGTTGACCAGAATATATATCATATCTGAAAACAGAAATAAGAAGTGAAGCAAAAAGTAAGGTCAAATCTACAAGTAATGCACCAATCAGGAGATCAATCTTTTATATATAGATGCTCAACCAACCAGAGGAACAGTCCACAGAATTATAATATTCCCAAAGCAAAACTATGGAGTATGCTGAGAGACATTTAGACACAATCTTTGGACTTTTAAACATGCTAATCATTGCATCATACCCAGCCTCATTTTTGAAAAGATACTAATTACGTATATTGATACTACTTTACCATATTAATATGAAACAGTTGATTACATTTCACATCGAATGCATTAAAGATATATGATGATTTTTTTTCACGTCATCCTAAAAGTACAGCAGTACAAAAAAAAGAAGTCCAGCAAATATTTTGGTTAGTCCTACAAGTAATTACAAAAATGTATATATAATTGGTTGGTTGATTTCATATTTTATGGCACAAAGCAGCTAGGCTATCCGTGACAAATGCCCAGTAAAAAGGTAAAAATAAATTAAATGTATTAAAATACATCAAAGGAAATGAAGGTAAAACAAAACAGCATTGAAAAACAGAAAAAGCATAAAACCAATATTGACATCCAGTCTACAATGATAAGAGAGAAAACAGAGTAAGAGAAGTTGTAAAAGACTTTTTCTAGCAAAATGATAATGATCATAACCCACCAGGAAGACTAACAGATAAGTACGATAACCACCATCAGTCACCTGAAGTTGGCTTTTCCAGTTCTGGTTCCGAGTTATGTGTCACAACAGCCATTATCAAAAGGTAAAATAATAAAAGTTTTAAAAGACATGTAGCAAAATCGTAAAAATAATTAGCCAAATGTCTGGTAAAAAGGTAAAAGTAAATGTAGTAAAATTTGTAAAAGGAAATGAAGGTAAAAACAAAACAGCAATTAAAAGCATAAAATGGCATAAAACTAATGTTGACATCCATTCTACAAAGTTGTAAAGGACTTTCTGTAGCATAATAGTAATGATCATAACCTGCCAGGAAGACTAACAGGTAAGTACAAGAACCACCGTCAGTCACTTGAAGTTGGTCTTTCCAGTCCTGGTTCCAGGTTATGTGTCATTATGGCCAGCACCAAAAGCTAAAGTAATAAAAGTGTCAAAAGACATGCAGCAAAATTGTAATAACAACTCACCAGGATGACTAGCAGGTAGTTCAAACAGCAGCATTAGTCACCTGAAGTTTGCCTCTCCCGTCCTGGTGTCGAGTTATTTAATGTTCTGGCTATTTTCCATGTTCATCTGCCTTTCTCAGATGACTTAAAGAAAGGCCACATTTGAGGACTGTAATAAGATTTGGTAGGATGGGTTGACCAGTGGATTTTGCAATGTTATCCAAGGACAGACCCAATTCATCCAATTGCGCCTGGATGCAAAGGTCAAAAGGAGCAATGGCAGATCGTCTGTTCCCAAAAAGTATGGCCCACTGAGGAAGGAAAACACAACCCAAGATTGGATGCTTTGATAAGGAATGAAGTTTCAAAGAAGTTGCAAACAGCAAAGGTGCAGAAATCCCCAGTTCAGAGTCAAAGTCCTTGATGATGAATGGGGTCCAGTATCTTTAAGGCCGAGGGTCTGGCAGAGCCATAGACCATTAATCCATAGTCGAGTTTTGATCGAATAAGAGCCCAATATACCTTTAAAACAGAACATTGATCTGCTCCCCAACTGGTAGTAGAGAGGAAATGGAAGATGTTCAGTGCTCTTGTGCACTACACCTGTAGCTGCTTTAAGTGTGGTATAAAGGTCAGCTTACAATCAAAGATAAGCCCCAAGAACTTGGTCTCGGGGACCACTGGCAGTGAAACGTCACTGATATGGAGTTCAGGATCAGGGTGAATACCGCATTGGCAGTAAAAGTGCATGCAAACAGTTTTAGAGTGAGAGAAGTTAAAGCCATTTGCCGTGGTCTACTTCAGTAAATGATTGAGGGCACTCTGTAAATGGCGCTCTATATACCTCATGCTCGACGACTGATACGAGATGTGAAAGTCATCGACATAAAGTCCTTTTGCACCAGTGAGAGGGAGTTGTTCAGTGATGGCATTTATCTTTATACTGAAAAGTGTGACACTCACAACACAGCCTTGAGGGACCCCAAGTTCCTGCAGAAAAGAACGGGAAAGTGTCGAACCAACATGAACTTGGAATCTCCTGTCCATAAAATATTTTTTATTAAACGTGGATAAATGGCCACATACCCCATATTTAGAGAGGTCTTGCAAAATGCCATACCTCCATGTTGTGTCATAAGCCTTCTCAATGTCAAAGAATACTGATACAAGATGTTGTCATTTGAGAAAGCCTTCTCTGATTGATGTTTTGAGTCGAATTCGGTGGTCCATAGTGAACCACACCAGTCTGAACCCACACTGAGTGGGCAAGAAAAGGTTGTTCGATTCAAGGAACCAAACAAGACAAGCATTAACCATCCTCTCTAAGGTCTTACAGAGACAGCTCGTCAAAGTAATTGGACGGTAGTTTGAAGGAATCTTGAGATACTTTCCAGGCTTAGAGAAATGTAAGATAATACCCTGGCACCAGGCATTAGGAAAAACATTCTCCTGCCAGATCCGGTTAAAAACAATTAGAAAAATATCAAGAGAGGTAGGAGAGAGATAGCACAGCATGTCATGGTGTACATCATCAGGTCCAACAGATCAATGAAGGGCCATTTTCAGTTCCACCAGTGTAAAGGGATGATTATAGTCAAAGAGACAGTCAGTTTGAAAGAAAAGAGGTGAACGATCTGCCCGAGTCTTGATGGCCAAGATGGTGGAGGAACAAGCAGAAGTACTAAATACCTGGCAAATGCTTTCACCTAGAGTATTGGCAATGCTCTGGACATTAGCCACCTCCTGACCATCAGAGAGTAAGATCAAGAGGGGACAGAATTGTAGTGCCCCCTGACCTTTCAAATCGTGTTCCATATGACCTTGGAACTGATGGTAGAAGATATGCTAGTTGTGAACTTAATACAAGATTCCTTCTGGCTTTGACATCTTACCCACCTAGCATGTGCACAGGCCCGTTGGAAAGTGATGCAGTTTGAAAGTGTGGGATATCTACGGAAAGTATCCCAGACCTGTTTTTGAGCCTTCCATGTCATGTGGCAGGCAGGATTCCACCACAGATGGGAATATCAAGAAAAACGTGTAGAGGTTTTAGGAATACACTGAGCAGCTGCTTGTATAATACAGTCAGTTACTGCTGCCACACAGTTGTCTATTGATGGCTGACTCACGATAGCAGGATCAAGTTCTGCGAGAGCAGTGAAAGTGGACCAGTCTGTCTAATCCAGCTTCCACCTTGACACGCAGGTAGGATGGTATCGACGTTGGCCAGTCTGTCTCAAAAGTATAGGAAAATGATCACTGCCTTGTGGGTTATTGTCAACCCTCTATGAAAAATGGGAAAATAATGAAGAGGAGCAAACAAAGAGATCAATAGCAGTAAAGGACTGACTAGGTGTGTGAAAATAAGTAGAAGAACCAGTATTGAAAAGAGAAAGATTATGATCAGAGAGCATACACACTACAAAGCAACCCCTCCTATCAATAACCACACTTCCCCCAGAGGGGATGATGTCCATTAAAGTCCCCCAGGAATAGAAAGGGAGATGGCAACTGTTCAATGCGAGCATCAAGGTCTGATTGATCATATGTTTCTCCAGGAGCAGGTAGAGGGAACAAACAGTGATGGTATGAACCAAGGAAACACGGATTGCTACGGTCTCCAAGGGTGTGTTGAGTGACAAATACAGGGTGAGCACATGCTTATCAACCAATAGTCCTACCCCTCCATGTACTCATTCATCACACAGCCTGCCATTTCTGTACAGAAAAAACTGCCAAATGGTGACTGTATCAACAGGTTTTAGAAATGTTTCTTGTAAGGAAAGACATACAGGATGGTAGGAAGCAATCATTGTTTTGGTAGCATCCAGATTAGAATGTAAACCTCGACAATTCCATTGTATCAAGGTGGCCATTTTTAATGACGGGTAGGCAAAGTTGCTGGAGAACCCTTATGTTTATCACCACATCTTTTTTACTTACTGTCCTTATTCGAAGGAGGTCTATTGACCTCCATGGATCCTGCCCTGGGTCGATTGGTCAAGTCTTTGTTATTGGAAGGGGATTCCAGTGACTGAGGATGCGAACGAATGATTGTTTTGCATCTTGGGGTGGGAGAAAAAGATGTATCAGAAGAAATGCCTGTATCTGAAACTGAAGGATGTGGATCTTGAAGTTTGTTGGAATGTATGGGAGGAACAGAGATGGGTGTAGAAGTTGATTCATCAACCTTTTTAACCATGGAGGGCAAAAGGCTTTTCATATGTTTTGAAAATGATTCTCTTGGAGGCATAGAGAGATCTGTCTGCACTTCCACTGTAGTTGTGGAATGAAGTGCAGCAGCATATATCCAAGATGAAGTAGCAGACAGCAATTTCCGAGCTTCAGGATAACTAATGTTATGAGTCGTTTTTAAAGGCTACACCTCCAACCATTTTTGGCAAGAATGAAAGTAGGAAGGGTGAAAACCATTGCAGTTAACACAATGTGGGTCCATGTTACACTCATAAGCATGTGGTCCTTGCCACCACAAAGAGCACATGTCAGGGAATCACGACATGATGTCTTTGAGTAGCTGAACCTCTGATATTGGTAACATCGGAGAGGGTTTGGAATGTACAGCAATACATTGCAATTTAGATCACCTGCCTTGATAGTGGCAGGTACACATGGTGATACAAATGTAAAAATGAAAATATGTGTCGGCAATGTAACTCCATCTTTGCAAGTGGAGATGCACCTCACTGCAGAAACTCCTTGAGTGGAGAAACCAGTGAGAATCACTGACTCGGGGATGTTCATCAAATCCCTCTCAACAATAACTCCTCATGAAGAATTCAAGGTAGCATGAGGGGTAACCTCAATAGGTACATCCCCAATTGTCTTTGAATTCAAGAGGAGTTCAGTGTTGGGATGTGGATATTTCAACCAATATGTCTCCATATCGAAGCTTCTTTACTGACTTTAGAGAGCCAGCAAGTCCCTCTAGTCCCTTCTGAATAAAAAAGGGGGACATTTGCCCTAAAGGTTTTTTCTGAAAGAGAATGTGATGTTAGAAAATGAAATACGCATTACAGATGTCGAAGATTGTTGCTCAGTCTTCAAGACGTGATTGTTTATCTATTGACTGTTTTTTCACTATTTTATTTAAATTTTTCATAGGAAGATCTGTAGGAAAAATGGAAAACTTTGGTAACCACTGACCCCACACACCATGGAGCCCTACAAGGAGACACACTGCAATGTCACGCAAGAACATTGCAGCAATGCCAGGGTTTCATGAGCACTATACCCAAACACCAGCATTGACACAATGTCCACAACACCCGTTGAGAACTTCCAACACTGGTACTTGGTTGACTCTAGCCCAAGTTGATTAGCTGATTGACCCAAGGGAGGTCACTCAAAGGCTGCCTGTCTGCAGGAATTCAAGGCCAAAATGGTGGTGTGAGGGTTGGACCCCTCAACCACCAGGATCCTCTCCTCCCTTTCATGGGTCACCATGCACAGGAAACATGAATAGATCCCAGAGGAGATAACCAGAAAGAACAGAACTTTCACTGGGAGGTCCCCTCACCACGTACAGGAATTCACACTGAGGGGTATATATATATATGATATTTATTTTTGTTTGTAAATATGTTACAGAAATAAGATCAAATATGATGAGCCCATAGAAACAAGCAATTCACTTATTCAACTTTCAATATGATCAGTAACACTGACAACTGCATACATATACATCAAACAAGTATGGCACTTGATAACCAGATGAAAAAGTAGAAGGAAAATTCCATGATAGATTATTTAAGCACAGTATCAATGATGAAGCTTATTTGAATGGTGGGTAACTATCTGTTGCAGAAAAACAACTGTAGAAAGTACAATTTGAGTCTTCCACCTTATATCTTGAAGTATTCTTGTGGACTGAGAAGAGTATTTCTGATTGGTGGAGAGACTTTCTGCAGATTCAACCAAAGGTAACCACAGGTTAATCATTTATAATCCACATCTGTTTAGTGGTTTTAAATGTGTTAATGTAAAAGGATTTTTTCATTTTTCTAGTCTTCTAAAATTGTCTGTGTCAATGATTCTAGTTTTTTTCTCAGTTGACAGTGTTCTGCAATAGCTGAATTTCGTGTTTTCATGAGTTTTATACTGTCTTTGTGATCATTAATTCTTGTCAAGTGTTCTTCCCATTTCTCCAATGTGTGTTTCATTGTAGGAACAGGGAATTTAAAAAATTATATTTTTGTGTTTCTTATTGGTAAGTTTATTTGTTTTTCACATATCTGACCAGCAGATACAGCAATATTACAATGTTATCCAAGGACAAACCCAATTGATCCAACTGTGCCTGGAAATGAAAGCCACAAGAAACAATGGAAGACCATCTGTTCTGAAAAAACATGGCCCACTGAGAAAGGAAAACACAACCTCAGGTAGGATGATGTGGTAAGGATTGAAGTTTTGAAGCATACAGTAAAGAGAGTTTCAAACAATGGAAGTTCATGAAAATCAGAATACAAACTCTGGACTGAAGAAGTGCAGAAAACTCCTGTGCAGAGTTGAAGTCCCTGATGATGAATAGAGTTCCACATATTCAAGGACAAGCAGAGCCATAGACCAGAGATTCATAGTTCAGTTTCTATCGAATGAATGCACAACAGATTTTTACCATAAAACATCGATACATTCCCCAAGAGGTGGAAGAGAGGACATGGATGTTCAGTGCCTAATACACTTTATACATAGCTGTATTATGTGTGGAAAAAGAGTCAGCTTATGGTCAAAGATATGCCCCAAGAACTTTGCCTCATGATCATGGAAAACACAACTTCTCTGAGATGGAGCTGAGGATCAAGATAAATATCCATTGGTGGCCAAAGTGCATGCAAAAGGTTTAACAGTGAAAAAAGGTAAAACCATTTGCTGTTGTCCACTTCAATAAATGACTGAGAGCAGTCTATAGCTACCATTCAATAATCCTCATGCTCAATGACTGACACGATATGTAAAAGTCATGGACATAGAGACCATTTGCAACTATAGGGGAATTGTCCACTGATGGCATTAATCTTTATAATGAAAATTGTGATACTTGAGACACAGTCCTGAGGAACTCCAAATTCCTGTGGGAAAGAATGGGAAAGTGTCAAACCTACAGAGACTTGGATTCACCAGCCCATTAAATAAACAGAGTTTAAGAAAAATGAGCAAATGGCTAAGCAACCCATATGAATGTAGGTCTTGCAGGATGCCATACTTCTGCATAGTATCATAACTTTCTTAAAGTAAAATAATACAGAAACAAGATGTTGTCACTTGAGAAGGGCTTCCCTGATTGATGTTGAGTCAAATCAGGTGGTCAACGGTAAAGTACTGTTGTCGGAAACTACACTGGCTGGGCGAGAGGAGATTGTTTGAATTAAGGAACCAAACAAGACAAGCATTAACTATCCTCTCTAAGATTTTACAGAGACTGCTCATCATAGTAATTGGAAGGACACTAGAATGGCACAAAGCATCAGGACAACATTCTCCTCTCAGATGCAGTTAAAAAAAAACAACAACAGAATAACAGCAAGAGAGGTAGGATAGAATTGGCACAATTTCTTGTAGTGAATATCATCAGGTCCAACTGATGTACTGCCAGACTAATAGAGGGCAAGCTTGAGTTCCAACAGGATAATGGAGAGATTATAGACACAGAGACAATCAGCCTGAAAAGTAAGCAATCACTCTGCCCATGTCTTGATGTCTAAGGTGGAGGATGAAGCAGAAGTGTTTGATGCACAAGAAAAGCTTCCTGGCTATCAGAGAGCAAAGTCAAAAGGAGGATAAACGTATAATCCAACCTTTCAAATCTTGTTCCATATGACTTTGGAACTGACTGTAGGAGATGCTAGATACGCATTTAATCCAAGATTCCTTAGATGTGCATGGACTTTCTTAAAAGCAATGCAGTTTAAAAGTGTGATATACCTACAAACCTATGAAAGATATCTCAGGCACGTTTTTGTGTATTCCACGATATGTGGCAGGCAGGATTCCATCATGGACGAGGATATTGTTGAAAACATGTTGAGGTCTCAGAAATGCACTGAGCAGCTGTCTGGACAATACAGTCAGTCACTGTTGCCACTCAGCTGTCTAACAATGGCTCCTCACACACTTAGAGTAAGAAAAAGAGTAAAAGGAATGTGAACCACTACAGATAGTATAGTGTGGTTCCAGTTCACACTCATAGGCATTGTGATCTTTGCCACCACAATGAGCACATGTTAAATAACCACAACATGATGTCTTTGAGTAACCAAACTGCTGACACTGGAAATATCTGAGAGGGTTGGGAATGGATGACCATACATTTCAGACAACCTGTTTTGAGTGTGAAAGAACAACATGGTGACAAAAGCCTTAATATTAGAACATAAGTAGGCATCATCTTTGCACCACAGAAACATTTTGTTGTTGTTTTGAATTAAGCACAAAGCTGCACAATGAGTTATCTGTGCTCTGCCCACCACGGGTATCGAAACCTGGATTTTAGCGTGTAAGTCCACAGACATACCGCTGAGCCACTGGGGGACCCACAGAAACAACTTGGCTGGAGAAAGCAGCAAGGATCTCCAACTCTGGAATGTTCTTTAAATCCCTCTCCCTCTGGAGGAATTCAAAGTTACATGGGAAGTAATCTTGATGGGTATAGCTTCTTTACTGACTTGAGATAGCCAGCAAGATCCTCTAATCCATCTTGAATGAAAGAAGACATCTGCCCTAAAGAATTACTGAATAAGAAATGCATAATTAGAAACTGTGGCACAGAATCTGACTGTACAACAAAGTTCCCATTTTTTATAGTATTTTTTTTCTTTTCATTTTTATTCATTTATTTTTTATGAATGGAGGGATATCCATAATAAAAGCAATACATTTCAGTGTCTACTGACCCTACTCACCATGGATCCCTACAAGGGAACACACTACAGTGCTAATCAAGGACATTGCAACAAGGACAGGGTTTTGTGAGCACTACACCTGAACATCTATATCAGACAAAATGTTCACAATGACCATTGAGAATGTCTAACACTGATACTTGGTTGACCCTAGTCCAAGTGAATCAGCCAACTGGAGTTTCAACACTGGTGGAGTGTACCAAGAAAAAGAATTTTGCACACAGAGGGCAGTATTGAATGATAATAGCTATTTATGTGAGAAGAGTTAATGTACAATTGTGAAATATTATATTTGTAATTAGTTTTATTTATTTTCATTTTAACACAAAGCAACACAATGATCTACCTTCAGTGTGTCCATTTTGACAATTAAGTCTCAGATTTTGGCTTTATAAACTGGCAAGCTTATTGCTGAGCCACCAGAAGACAGAGTGTTTAACTATGTTCAAAAATGTTGCATAATATTTATACACAAAAAAATAGCATATGAGCAATTATTTTATACAAGTCACTTCTTAAGGTTTGTTATAGAATGATAACAAAGGAATAACAGCTTCTAAAGATGTGCACATTACACCAAGTAACCTAAAATTAATGTCTAAAACAGCTACTATACCTCAATTTTCTTTTCAAATTTTTCCCCTTTGTAGATTCTGTGCACATAAATATGTGGTATGTGAACTTCTTCAGGAGGAATCTCTCCCATTTCCACCACCTCTTCAACCTGAAAGAATGATCAGTACTGAAGAGGTTTGGAAAAAATATAAAAAAGCTTTCAATGACACTGATGGTTTAAACAAGATTCAGAATAAAAACCAGTAAAACTAAATATACATATACAAAACATAGGATAATTTTTGTAGCTTTAACTATATAGATATTTCACACAGTTTGAGATTTTTCTCAAATTCACATTTATTAAATTTTGAATAAAAACCAAGAAGCAACTAAAAATTTCTTCTGATAATCAGCAACATTTACTTTGAATGCTTGGAGTTAAATAACAAAAACAGTTTCAATATCTGGTATAGATATAAAACTTGTTTACAAACAGATGAGACTATGTAAGTTTTCATTGCTCTTGGAACAAGCTCCAAATACAGATATATAAATAATCATAAATCTTACTTCAGCTATTGTAATCTTTGCTGCTTTACACATAGGAGGATTAAAGTTTGATGCTGATTTCCTGAAAAAGAAATATAGGTTAATATCTAACTAATGAAACAAATCCTTATAACCATTGTAAATAATAATGGATGTACAGTTAATGAGCTATAGTCACTACCAATTGCATATTGCTGTAAGAGGATAACTTGGTATGATTGAGAGATATCAGATACAAAAAATTCAGTATAACAGTTAGATGCATTAAACCATTTACCAATACCAATGTATAATACATAAATACAAAACATGTATGAATATGTATAAATATTTGTCTTCATTTTAATGAAATGTCACAAAGAAAAAGAATAACAGCATACACATGTAAGCACAAAAACTAGTAAATTGCAGCCTACATCTAACATGTTAGAAATATTCTGTCAACCTTTTTTTAATATTTTTGTGTGATTGCTTTGTTTCATAGCTTAAACATGTATCAATTCAATGCATTTGTCACAGACTGTTTTACTGTAATACAAACAGAGTTATTACTGAATGAAGTTCTGGGACACTTGAGATAAACTATCTAGATTATAGAGCTTATATATAGTAAAATGGTACTTTTATGAATTCTGACCTCTGTAAATTTAAACAGATTTCTTTACAACTTTACAAAATATCTTAAGATGCAACTGAAAACAGATTTTTTAAGTTTTTTTATTGAATTTTATGTATTCATACATTCTTGTAAATTTTCCAATAAAGGTTTCATTTAAAAAAACAGTAAAATTTGTAACTGTTTTAATTCATAAAACACCACATTCAATTTCAAATGCTTATTATCAGTGAAATACAATAGAAATATATTTATCACAACAAAATTACAAGCAAATTTACTTTTTAATTGTTAATCAGAATGCTTCATTAAAAGATCTTAAACTTGTTCAATATTCACAGAAGTGAATATATTTTACAGTTTCTTTTTAGTGATATTTTTTTGCTCATCCTAAGTTACTTAGGCTCATAAAGCCAATGTAAGTATGAATTAGCAAACAGCAGCTTTGTCAGTGAAAGGAAACTTGTTGCAGCTGTGTACAAAATGATGCAACTGAGCTCAACAAGTATAAACCTGATTTTTTCCAACTAAACTGTAATATCACAATTCAAATAAAATATAAACAGATAAAGCAAATTTTTTGCTGGCTTTAAAAATCAGGACTGTAGTTGTAGAATTTATTCTCAAGTTTGTTTTTTAAGGAGCATTTCACCAAGCTGAGCTTTTAACACTTTTTTCTGAGTTTCATACAAGTCTCTTTGGAACTGGAAGTCATACTGATTTTATGAAATGAAAAACATAAAAATGCTTTCATTACAAGTCTAGATCAGTAAGCCTATGATTTCTTGAAACTAAAATATATGCAATTTACATGACACCATGAAGAAGTTGATAAGCATTGACTGTGTAAAAATCAATAAAATTACACAACTATTGAAGCTACGAAGTGCAGACTGGTGTCACTTTGCTCCAATCCATTTTGACTGTTCTCCCTTGAGCATTATGCTCAGAAAACAGTTTTGATCTAGAGAACTTGAAAGGAATGTAAAATCACAATTGTGTTTTTTAAACAATTTTACAATTACAATTAAATAAAAACTTATTATTGACTAAATTTCAACCTTAAATGTTTAAAATGTGTGTGGAAGAATAATAGAGTTTATGTCTATAATTTTTGGCATAATGTTTCAATTTTGCCCCTGAACAACCTACACACCTTAGCAGGTGCCAAAAGGTTAATTAAAATGATAATTAACAAATACAAGGCTTTGCTAAGTCAATTTAGACTCTTATTTAGCAGAATAAAAATATATTTAATGTTATATTAAAATATTGATTACTCACCTAAAAATGAGATTGCCAGCTTTGTCTGCTTTCCAAGCCTTTATCAAAGCAAAATCTCCAGTGATAGCTTCTTCCATTACATAGTAACGTCCATTGAAAATCCTTTCCTGAAAATAAAAGTACACACCTGCCTTCAAGTTGGTATATACAGGAAAAAAAAAAAAAGTTCCAAATTCCTTTGTCACAGGGGGATGTACATCAATTTATAAAGTTTAATATCACTTAAGCCTACCTAGAAACATCAATAGCTCCCGAATCTGTGGCTTATTTATCCAAATCACTAAAAAACCTCACTTAAATTTTTAAAGTGAAATAAGTTAAATAACAAGGAAATTATTAGTAAGGAAATTAATAAAGGCTAAGTGAGTTTATAAAGCAACAAATAAAGTACATATAGTACATACAAAGATCATACAAGCGTAAACAATACTGAAGATGAATTACATGTTGATTCTGTAATGACATCTGTTTAAGGCACACGAAAACAGCTGTTTATTTAAAATTGTAAAATTACATACTGAAATTATAAAATACTATAAAAATCCTTTTGAATAAATACCCAGTACAAACTTACAATTCTCTTTCAGTACTAGCTTTATAATTCCTTAGTTTCACAAGGTTTTCGCTCTTATAAACAAATTATATTATCAAAGTGTATCTTACTAAGAATAAAAGAACAAAATGTACTGGGCTGGTTATCAGTTGAAAGTACCTCTTTTTTTTCACTAGGAATGGCTATTGTTCCATCTGGGTTGTGTTTTACTGGAGCTCCACCTTCATGGATCATAGTGCCATAGCCTGTTGATGTGTAAAAAGCTGGAATACCAGCACCTCCAGCTCTGATCCGTTCTGCAAGGGTACCCTAGAACATATACCAGTGTTTTCATTAAAACTTAATCCTATATAAACCTACTGTGGAAAATACTAATAACACAGATCTGCAATAATTTTATTGCTGTGAAATATTTGCGAGTTCTAGAATGATTGCTGTTTGCTGAATCCGAAAATGATGTTCATTTTTTTCCCCATCACTTAAAATTTTTTCACAAAACAGCATATGCACTTTTAAATAAGCAAATCATTTTCATTGAAATAAGGTCATTTTTTTTATACTTACAATATTAATAATTAGCTATAGAACTCATCCAAACCAATCATGACATGAGTCTTACTGATCATTCTAGAGCCTGTAAGAGAAATTACTAATATATAAATGGTTAACAAGCTGTATGATGTGTCATTTCTTAATAGTAATTATTTGTGTGCCCTTTAACACATTTTTTTCTTTTCAATACTACTTATTCATTGCTATGGCAACAGGAGGTTGTGTGAATGACCCAAACATATTTTATTACATTTGTGGTAAATTCATTGTAAAGAAAGGTAAAAACATAATGGAATTTGGCAAAAAAAAACAAAAAACACAATAAATCATATTACACATATTTTGGAATAAAATTTATGAACCAAAACAAATCATGAGCTCCACACAAAGTTTGCACCATTTGTGCCAAAGAGTTAAAACAATGAACTAGACCTAAGAAAAAAAAGTCTTTGCCTAGAAACCATGGAGATGACTGCTGTTCTTGCTCATATAAGGTGCAAGACTGCAACATTGAAAGTAAGAAGGAAATAAATTTCTTTTCCAAACTTTCAGTCTGCTATAATGCCTGTTGCTCATGGACCTGATGTAACTATAAACTCCACTGAAGGCTCCTGATACAGTATCATCTGATTCTGAATCTAATGTCAATAGAAATGATAAAGATTACTTTCAACATGAAAAATCTGGTTAACCACAACTTTTCACACTAGGTGAACTTAATGATTTGGTGAAAGATTTGGGTCTTCAAAAGGATTCTTCAGAGATCTTGGCACTCAGACTTTGGGTTAAGAATTTACATTCTCCATTTTACTGGTACAGAAATTGCGACCAAGAGTTTAGACAATACTTTTCACAAAAAAGTTCACTGATTTATTGCAACAATATTGATGAATTAATACCAATGGTAAGACCTACAGTCTATGAACTAAGTGAGTGACAATTATTCATAGAAATGTATCTCAGAACAGCTGGTGTGGGTATTCATACTTTTACTGATAAGGAGAGAAAAAAATTGTCAAAATGTTATTCTCTCCTTATCAGTAAAAGTGTTAATACCCATACCAGCCATTCTGAGATACATTTTTTATTTCAAGTGGGTCTCTCATCATCAAGAATTATTCATAAAATCCTCCAAAAGATGTTTAAAAGACATTCTTCTTTACAATGGTAATACACATGCACATGTTCCTATTACTCTGTAGAAGTTTATCTTAATAAGTTCATTTATAAAGAACATGATTTGCTAATTTGTTGAGACATAAAACTCCTTTGTAAGTTATCGGGCCAACAGTTCAGTTACACAAAGTTTCCATGTTTTAAGTGTGAATAGAACAGCACAGCACTAAAACACTGAATAAAGAAGCAATGGCCACATACAGTCAGCTTGAGACCAGGTTAAAAAATATCAAATGTAAAAGTTTGGATGACACAAAGAAAGTCCTATTACTTCTATTTTACATGAAACTGGGCTTGATAAAGCAGTCTGTAAGGGCTTTAGACAAAAATGATGACTGTTTCAAGTATCTATGTGGGCAATTACCAGCTCTTTCAGAAGTACAACTTAAGAGATTTTTATTGGGCCTCAGATTACGAAACTAACTTTGAATAAACAGCTCAAAAAGTTGCAAAAGAAGAAAGAATTGTCTTTAATGGTGTTACTGACACATTTTTAGGAAACAATAAGGACCCATATTATGAAAATATTGTCAATAACATGCTCAATAAATCCCAAGAACTGGGTTGTAATATGAACTTGAAAGTTCATTTCTGATACTTGAATATTGACTACTTCCCTGAAAATTTTGATGTTATTAGTTAATAACAAGGAGAAAAGTTTTATCAAGACATCAAGAAAATGGTGAGGATGAATTCGAGAAGGTGGAACATCAGCATTATGACAGACTAGTGATGATCATTAAAATGAGATGTTCCATATGCAATATATGAAATAAAGCCCATAACATTCAATTTTAAGACTAAAAAAACATTTGTTTTACATCAATGTTTTTCTCTTTTCTTCAGTTTGTTTATATTTTTGCTAATAAATATAATAAAAAATTTGCATTGTGGTAAAGAAAATCATCTCATCCAAAAGTGTTTTTCCCAATTTGAAAAATAAAAATTAATTTCAAAGTCTGGATAGATAAATTATGAAAGATGCATAAAACAAAAACAAAAAAACATTTATGAAGTTTAAATTTGGCCTACATAGTAATAAGTGTTATAAAAATGTTTTTTCATATCAGCAATACACAGAAGTAGAACACAAGTGTACCATAGAAAATGTATTTGTGTAGAAAATAAAATTTATGAACAAATTTTATAAAAATAAAGAAACAAACTTTTCAAATATTACAGCAAGGATATTTAACTTCTTTGGCTTCACCAATTTTCAAAAGTGTAACAAAATTACACTGTAGTAGTTCACACAAAAAGATAATTCACAAGTTATTAATTACCTATTTTGTATTAGAACAGTATAAGAATAATGAGAAATGTTTTTCGTCTTTTATAATTTTGAAAAATTTGTGCATTAAAGTATGTGGTTCAAAATAATAACTCATTGTACTTCACTAGGAATATCAAATCTGAGGAAAAAAAACAATTTTGAGTAAAACCTGAAAAGAAACATACTTGAGGAACAAATTCCAATTCCAGCTCTCCAGCTAAATACTGGCGAGCAAACTCTGCATTTTCACCAACATAAGAGGAGATCATCCTTTTCACCTGTATGTGTTGAAAATATATCATAGTTTTACAGACTAGGTTAATTTTTAATTTGGTGAACAATGACAACATTATGGTTAGACTTTCTCATGCATCTAATGTTTGAAAATATTTTTACTTGCACCAGTAAAAAGTAATTAAAAGATAACTCCAAGGGCAAGGTTTATTTGTAATACTCTTATTTTTTAACAAAGCAAAGTGACAAATGCAATTAAGATTTGAAAGTACAAGAAATTTTTTTCAACATAATTAACAACTCTCTCGTAAAACATTATCTTCATAGATATCATATTGTCATAGGTAAACAGATATGCAAATTTTTACCTTTATACATTTCAACATTAGTCAATGATCATCATATTGCTTTGCTTATCACCAGCATCTAAACTTACTCTCAACACAGGCATTTAAAAATGTTACAGTTTTATTTAGGTATAACACGTTACCACAGATTCTGAATTGAGTTTTATAACACATCAGTGAATATTTAAACACACACTTCAAATATTAATGAAATTAATTCTACTCTAGACTTGCCACTGGGTTTCCATGTGGACCCTATTGGCTTATTAAAAATATCTGTACAGGCTTCTGGGCCCATGTCCTTTTTGGTTACATGGTCCTTAACAATACATGTTACACACACACAAAAAATGTAAACAAATACAATCAGTGAGGTAAACAATTATACTCATTACTTTTGGAATATCTTTATGCATTTTAAATACAAAATAAGTGATACTGCCCAGTCTTTTGATCAATTCATTACTTTACATCCAATGTCCTGAAACAAAAACAAAACATTATTCAACACAATGCACTGTATGAAGCTATCAGTGGTGAATGGTATGAAAAAGAAATTGATGGATTTTAAATCATGCCCTAATTCACTAATTTAAAGATTTAAATGAAGCAAGAATATTCAAAAAGTTAACTTTAGAGTATCATTTAATAGGATGATTTCTTTCACACCTAATTCTAAATATTATTCATAACCAAGATCACAGCATACAAACAGGACAGAAAATCAGCTGGTTTTGAATTTTATCATAATGAATAAATCGCAGAAATAGCTAGCTGTTATCCATACATTTTGACCTAGTACCTGTCTAGTCTGAAGAAGCATACCCAAACCGAAGGTATCAATACCCGCATTGTTGCTCACAATTACAAAGTCTTTTGCTCCATTTGCTTGAAGAGCATTAATCAAGTTTTCTGGTATCCCACACAGGCCAAATCCTAAAAGAATAATAATAGTAAACTATAAGCAAGAATAAGAGAGAAACAATGAAGTTATTACTGCAGACATCAATTAGTTTAAGCTTTATTTATGATAAAAATTAAAGCAAGTTCCAGCTTAGAACATAGTTATTTACAATTTTAAAACTGTTGAAAAACATTAACAATATTAAAGATATTTATCTTCTGGTATACAAGTTCATTTTTCTGAAAGTCAAAATACATCTTGTTTAGAAATTAACTACTATTTTACATTTTTTTCTTAGTTTCTTCTGAAAATTTAAAATAACTTGCAAGATAATATGATTTACACAAGAATGACTGTTATTTATCAATAATTTTTAGTTAAATATTATTTCTAATGAATTCAAAGTAAAGCAATTGAAAGTGAAAGAAAATATCTTGAAACATAAGTGAGGTTTATCATTAGAAGCAATTATTCTGTGGGCTTTAATCACATTTCTATATAAGATAATTTACGTTTAAAACAAGTTACATTACTCGATAGCATACTTATTACACAGAACAAAAATGCATTTTGAACATATGTACCTGCAGAACAAAATATGTTTGTTTTAAAATTTTTTAACATGGATACAGCTGGCACTTCAGATTCAACATCTGTTGCTCAACTTTTATTCTAATAATGCTATCGAAAAACAAAAAACAATTCTAATTTATAATATTAATGGAGAAAAAAGTTCATCAACACAACTGAGCAAAAAAATAATTTATAGCTCGTATACATTCACAAAAGCATACACTGCATTTGTTCCACTAATGGCACTCCATATTCAACATTTGTATTACTCAACTTTTATCCCAATAATGCTACCAAAAACAATTCTTATCTATAATATTAATGGGGAAAAAAGTTCATCAACACAACTGTGCAAAAAAATAATTTATAGCTCGTACACATTCACAAAAGCGTACACTGCATTTGTTCCAGCAATTATTTTTCTTTTTAATAATTTATCAACTGATGAGATAGTTAACGTCCTAAACCAAAAGGTTTTTTTTTTTATACAGATTATATAATTGTTTAAAATTATGTTGATGAAATCATCATGGTTCTGTTAGCCAAAGATTAATCAAACAAGTCAGAGATGAGAGCAAAAACAACAAAAAATAATTGAATATTGATAATCAGTGAAGATTACAAAATAATTCATATCTCTGGAACAAAATGAATGTAGAATTTACAGTCTTAGATAATAAAGCAGTATAGAAGTTTTTCATATCCAAGATTTTTAAAATTCTGTAAAACTGAGTGAAGATGGCATCGTTTACAGGCCATCACTTTCAAAACTATAAACTTGTTTCAGTTTCTCCAAGTACACTGAGATAGAATAAACTTACCTGATGACTGACAACACAGAGATCTTTAAAATGCTTTCATTGCACATTAATGCAGAATTATATAATAATAGTACCTTTATGAAAATTTTTTTACTTATTCTTTAATGCCACTTACCATTAAGTATTTATGATGTTACTGGTATTAAATAAATGTAACACTCAGCACTTCATACATAACACCTTAGTATAATAAAGTGATTTTCAAACTCATTATCTAACATATATTTCAGTTAACTGAAACCTTGAATAAAAATGATACCACGCAACACAAGCAGTACAAAACCTTCAAATATACCTCCAACAAGAAGCTTTGCTCCATCAGATATGTCTTTAACTGCATCCTGTGGGTTGTTGTAGAATTCCACTTTTCTCCCAGTACTTGTAGAAAAACATCCAACAGAACTCTAAACCATACATTTACATTTTAACCATGTTTTCTTCATAATGTTGGATTATGGATAATTCAAAAGTCAGTTTTATTTGTTTAATATTCATTCTAACTGTTTTAGTAGTACAATGAAAACTTAATTTTTTGAAACAAAAATGAAAGGATGCTTTGAAGAAAGGTTTCAATGGAACTGTTGCAACTCCATTTCAAAGACCTATAAATTCAAACACTTTATTCAGGCCTTTGACTAGAAATTTTTCTCTAATAAAATCCATTAATCTAAATGCATCTTTCATTCATGTCATAATTTTGATTAAATAGACTTACTAAGATAATACTTCTCAACATTCTAAATCAAAACTTAAAATTCTTTGTTATGAGGAGTAAAAGTGATATTGAGATTCTAAAGTTAATGGTTTTCAGTCTGGAGTCTTTTATACAATTTACACCCTTTCTTCTAAAAAATGTTTTTGTGAGTATTCAGAGTTTATCCTTGATAACAATGTTGTAAATTTAAACAACAAAATAACCGATAATACTTAGTACCTATCTGTAAAAGTTCATTGTTACAGATTACAAAATCTTAAATCAAATCAAAAAAAAAATTTTACTAAACAGCTAATGTCTAGTTTGAGTGATCCTTAAAAAAGGTTCTTTTATACATTAATGTTGCTATCACTTATCAGCTTTTCCAACCCTTATAGTATATTTTACTGCATTTTATCAGTAAAAAAATGCCAATATTACAAAAAATACTTCAAAAGTTTATGTACCTTAGGTCACAATACTTTAAAAATAACTCCTTACTGTAAAATAAATAACAAATTTAATTTTGTAGTGTTTTGAATACATACTATAATCTTGAAATTAAAATTCCTTAGTACATAATTTTACAGTAGAATAGTATTAAAAATGTCAACAACAAAAAATTCCACCACTGAAATATTACAAATCTCAACAACTATATCAATGTTATCTACAGTATATAAGGCAGTGATATAAATAGAATAGCTAATCAAGAAAACAGTCCTATATGCTTTAATGTTACAGAAGGTTGCTAACTGCAATGTTAAACAGCCAGCTTAATGAACACTGGTATCAGATAAAAAGACATCATCAGCACAGATGTAGTGTATTTAATATATCATAATATTTGGTTTACACTTGTGCTTTTTTAGAATTTATAGATGGGAAAAAATTGTTATAGACTTTGCTTTGTGGCTTATAAAGTTGTTGCTACTTTGTTCCTCATTTCTCTCCTAAGATTAACTTTAAAATTAATATGAAAATTTTTTCTCTTATAATTTGGGGTGGAGTCTGAAGGAGAAAAATAATGGTTGACGACAAAACTTTTGCAGGAAAAACTGTACATACTTTATGGATTAAATTGTGAGCTCAACAGATTTCACATTAAAGGTATTACAACAACAACAACCTACTTTTTTTTCAATTCCATATGCTTAATTTCAGGGCAAACCCCATTATTCATGTCAAAAATATACATGTTCCAGTAAATGTGTATATTTAAGAAACAAATATCTACCAGCAACTATCAACATTAAGCAGGGTTTGGTGAATGTGTGTATTTTTCTTGTTTTCTAATGAAGTTTCTCAAATTAACAAGTCAACATGAATATTATCCAGTGAGAATTATGCACATTAACTAAATATTGTACAAATTTCTTTTACAGATTCTTTAAATTATGCATATTTTCCACATCCAATGTTATTGATTATTAGGTATGATACCATTAAAATGTGTAAAATATCCAGTAAAGCACATCCACTCTAAGGCATAATACATATCTTTACTACTGTAATTTATATTAAGCTGTTTTTCAATAAATTCCTTTTACATTTTTGAAGCTAACAGGGCCAGACTGACTTATGAGTGGCCTGGGGCACCTTCCCCCCTTTTTTTTTTATTGTAAGCTACGAAAGAGGTAAAAATAAAATATTCTCAGATGGTCATTCACACCCACGTGCTTGGAATCTAGCATTAGAATTTTTACTTTTGCCCTTCATACACACGCGAAAATCATGGTGCCATTTTGGAAACTGAGTTCGCAACTGCACTTTAGCTGCGTAGAATAAGAGCGATGAATATTGCTGGCAGATCCGCTTTCTTACTAGCTACTAGAGTAACTGGGGGTAATGGAGACTTACTTGTCAATACACAAGGACCACTGTGAATGACATGTAACGAAGAACAGATATTTTACGTTTACACTGAAACTTTCATTGAAAGTATTATCACTCACCAATAACAGAATAAAAAGAAAAATATATATTTTAACCTCTTACAAGTTTACAACCATTACCCAGTCCCATGAACGAGTTCTGAAAATAGATACTTTATTAATCTCACATCGTGTCCAATTTTCTTACCTTTGATAAAGATAAATAAAATCTGAAGTTAGTACACCCATTCTCCACAAATGTTTTTATTAACGATCGTCCACCCTTGACCACGAAAAAAGCCATGACACATCCAACATCAAGTGCAATACCAGCTTTAAGCCCTCACGCGGTGTTACAGGCAATTTGGATATTTTACACATTGATACACATATGTCAGCAAGGTGGCTCAACTGCAATCCATTGGGCTTAAGACGTCAAAAATTGACTTTCATCGAGTACGTCTGAACAATTTTTTTTTTTCAGAATTTCGCACAAAGCTGCTGTGCTAGCCGTCTCTAATTTAGCAGTGTAATACTAGAGAGAAGGCAGCTAGTCATCACCACCCACCGCCAACTCTTGGGGTACTCTTTTACCAACGAATAGTGGAATTGACCGTAGCATCATAACGCCCCCACAGCTGAAAGGGCGAGAATGTTTGGCGCGACGTGGATGCGAACCCGTGACTCGCACGCCTTAACACGCTTGGCCATGCCGGGCCACGTCTGAGCAAACAAAAGTAACATTTCTAGCTCTTCTTACCTGGTGATTTTCAAAATAACTTATCAGATTTAAAATAAATGGTATGGAGCAAAAATGCATAGAAGTATAAAACACAATTCGAGTATGGTTGTGTCTTACCACAATGTTATTTTTGGAAACAATATTTTCAACATCTTAATTTAGATGGTTTTTACAGAGCACATAACTTTATGATCTAAAAAATTCATGTCGTGGGTGGAAGGGGAGTATGATGTAAAAAAGAAAGAGAAACTTTAAAGAGAACATACAACAAATTTATGATTTTAGGGACAAAAGAAACCAGTTAAATTATAGTTATTGCATCTACTCATTTACTCCAACTGAAAGGAAATAAGTTTTCACTAAGTGTATTTTGTACGTTTTGTGTAGGCATTGTTCTCAGAATATCTTCTGCAATAGTATTTTTAAACTTTGGCATACAACAAACGTAAAAGTGAATATAGTCTGTAACAAAGGATATAAATGGCATAAATTCATTATGATTTTTGGGTTTATCTTAGTATTAATTTCACAAATGTTCAAAAAGTGCCCGCTAAATGATAGAAAATGTTACAACACATCCTACAGAAATATGAATATTTTGGTGAAAATAAAAAAAAGAGTGACAAATTTTCGAGAAAGTAACCCTATCATGAAGCAAGATCAAAACGTTTCTAGAAATGATAAAATAATTGAAAGCAGGCTAGGAGGAAATATACAGAAAAGTAAAAAATAATAATAATAAGAAGAAAAGTTGTTGTTTTGCTATTAAGCACAAAGTCAAACAGCAGCTAATCTGTTCTGCTCACCACGGTCAGCAAAACCCGCTTTCTGAAAGTAGAAGTACGCAGCAAGAATAAAAATATAGAAAAGTAAGAGTACAAGCAAAATGAAATAATCAAATAACAAGGAGAGAATGAAAGAAAAACAGAAGAAGAATCTGAGTCAAGAAACAGAGTTTAAAAAGAGGTATAATATCTGAAGAAGAATTTAAAACAAAAATAAGTCTGATTGAAGAGGATACTAGATATCTAAGAAGAGTTTATTGTTTCAAACATACCACGATGGTCCACTCAGTGGGCTAAACGAGTTACATGATAAAGTTTTTAATT
This sequence comes from Carcinoscorpius rotundicauda, assembly GCA_011833715.1. Classification (NCBI taxonomy): domain Eukaryota; kingdom Metazoa; phylum Arthropoda; class Merostomata; order Xiphosura; family Limulidae; genus Carcinoscorpius; species Carcinoscorpius rotundicauda. Next base: position 111,815,398 of record CM022393.1, read on the forward strand.
ATTGTGTTTTATAATGACATGTAACAACTTTAAGCAGTTATGATAAATTAAACTTTGAACATTGTTATGAGTTTGGAGATTTACAAATAGTATGAAGTTTTTTATTTCTTAATAACAATTAACATAAATTAGTTTACATGCACTGAGGAGTATCAAATTTTTTTTTTCATTGGGTATTTTGTACCGATAAAATATTATGTGCGCACAAATAAGTTTCAAAGCTGCACAGTCTGTGCACAATTGCATGTTAAAATAACCTATGTAAGGCAAGAACAATAAAGTATTGGAGACGCATAGAGGAATTATAAGAGCAAACTTTAAGAAGTGAAGAAAGATTATAATAACGAAATTGAAAAAAATAAAGAAATGACATGATAAAACATTTGTAAAAAAAATGGTAACTGTAAACACCGAATCAACAAGAACTCTTTCTGAATCCGACCAAGAATTTCAACCTCAAACACCATATTTTATTAAATATATATAGATATTATGAAAACCCATTTGGTCTACACCTGTTACCATTATTACTGTGCAAGCTGTGTGCTAATACAGTTATGACACTTCCAATTCAAGTTCCAGAATTAAGGAAATCAATTCAACAACACAAGGCCGTGACGATTAAAAGAACCAAATTTACGCTGCAAGGTTACTTAGTATAATTAAAGTCAGAAAAATTATTCAGATTTGGTTGCTTATTTATTCAAAAGGTTTATAGTGGCATACAAGAAGGAAGTATCAAAAGTTAAATACAGGAGAAGGATAAACCCTTTGATGAATTTTATAGAAAATCTGAAAAAAACTTGGTTGATTGGTTGTTTTGGAATTTCGCACAAAGCTACTCGAGGGCTATATGTGCTAGCCGTCCCTAATTTAGCAGTGTAAGATTAGAGGGAAGGCAGCTAGTCATCACCACCCACTGCTAACTCTTGGGCTACTCTTTTACCAACGAATAGTGGGATTGATCGTCACATTATAACGCCCCCACGGCTGGGAGGGCTAGCATGTTTGGCGCGACTCGGGCGCGAACCCCAGATTACGACGCGCACGTCTTAATGCGCTTGGCCATGCCAGGCCCCCTGAGAAACTTACCCATTTATCTTATCTAGATGTCCCACGTAAAATGAAGGATTCATTGCCATGTGACCAGTTTATAGATACCACAACAAATAAGGATATGGGCCAAGTTTCCTTAATTGTCCATTTTGATGTCGCCAGTGTTTTGGTACAAATTCCTCTGAGTACGTGCCAATAGAACATAACAAGTGAGTATCTCTTTAACTGTATAACTAACATTGAAATGGTGTGAGTTGTGGTAGTTTCAGGTTAAAACGACTAATAGATTGCAAAGCTAACACTATTTATAAAAACAAATAAATGAGAGCGTGGAAATATGCATGTAAAGAGTTTACACATTGGTTAATGGAAATCTCCATTTTAATTCAACAACTTACATACACTTTGCACTTCTTAGTATAATTCCACCTTATAACAAAAACTTACTTTTATGATTTGTGGAAGCAGTCTAATACAAAATTACTGTTGCTATTAGCCTACAATAACTAAATGTACTGTAAAAATGTAAAGGAGTTCACATTAATTTCTACGTCTGTTTTTGTTCATATACAGAGGTGATATGCATTTCAGTGATGGTTTCATATTTTTATTTTTAGAATGAATGGCATACAAAGTCAGCACCTGAAATATTATCACAGAAAAAGGCAGCAGAAGAGAAACCTTCTTATAATTATTTTGTCTGCTTTTTGCCTTTTTTTCTGGGCACAAGTAAACCGGTAAAAAAGAACGCATGTGGAAAACAGTGGTTATTTTAACCAAAATGTAAATATATGACAGAATGTAGCCTAAGTGCTACATTTTTGACACAACGATTTTCAGTAATTATATTTGGAAGAACTTGTATAAATCATATTGAAAGGATAACATTTTTGAGCATTCCCCAGTTGAAGAATGGACACTTAAGAAAGCCTGACCCATATGTGATTTAGGTTTATGTGAAGTTTTTTTGCATCTCTAAAGGACGTATTCCATTTGCCAGTGAAACTCCAATGCATGAAAAGTACATTTAAATAATTAAATACACCATCAAGAAGTTGTAAAATCATCATATCAAGTAGTATGAAACAAGAACTCCCATTAATGATAGCCTTAGAGAAACTAAAAGTATTAGTTAGAGAACTAGTTGCATAAAGCATTTGAAGTAAACCACCAGACAACAGTTTTTCTTGAAAGGTCAAATTGCCTAAAACTGTAAAAAAAAGAGGAATAAAAATGCTCTTAAATCATTAGAAAAAACTGTTATAAGCCTGGAAAACATAGCCATAGCAGACAAGATTGTGAGAAATCAACAATTGATAGCATATAAGGAAAGCAATACTCAAAAAATGAATTTCACAGCTCAAACAGATAGAAAAACGGGAATTAGTTGAAATTATAGGTAAAAAATTGGTTGAGAATATTCCTTTTACTCAAAATGAGACAAGATATTTATCAGTGAAAGAAACAATTTCATGATCCAATAAGTTTATTGATAGTAAATCTTGGAGTACGTTGATCAACACTGGTTTTACAAGTATAATAGTTGGACCCAAACTGGTAATGAAAAGGGCAAAAATGCCTCCAGATATGAAGATAGAAAATTTATAGGTGTGAATAGTAAGTGAGCATAAAAATCCAGCAAGAATGTTTCTGTATATCTCATGATGTAAGAATAATTGACATCAAGAATAAGTACATTGAAATTTGATTTTGTACAGATACGTCGATGTGAGGTTAGTCTTGTTTTAAACGGCTTCACAGTCTATTGCCGTTAAATTCCGGTTCATTACATGACAATTACTTCAAAAAAGAAAAAACTTCCAGTGATATTAAGGAGAAGAGTAATTGTTCAAACATATTTGTAATAAATATATTTATAATGATTGGAGAAAAGCAGAAGCAAATATTCCAGCACGCTCCATGTGATTAATGGTTGTAAAAACTATCGAAGATCTGATGTCATCATAAGCATCATGAATTCAACAAACCATAAAATTTGAATCACCTCTGAATGGGAACTTGTAAGACTTTATTACTTTATAAGTAACTGTTTCACATCAGAAGTAATTACCTTTGAGGTAACATGTAGGAAGCCTGATATAAAATCCTCACATAAGAACAACTTACCATTTCACATTATAACAGTTGTACAACTAGACTTATAGTGGTCTTACAGCAGATCTTTGCCATGGATTATATAATTTACTTATAGAATACCAATTTACTTTCTCCAGCGGAAATTACGACTTAGGCCAAATAATATACCACTTCATAACATTGGAACTGAAATGCAGCCCAAAAGACAATTAGTCAAACAAATATCCCTCGCAAAATAGGCTAGGGTTTTAAAAGATAAAGACATCAAACAAAATTAACTATAGAATCGAGTACTAGTTCTTCGGCATCACTTATTGTACTTGAGAAGAAGATGCATCGATCCACAATGTGTGTAGCACCAGAAGAGGACAAAAGTTTCAGAGAAGGATGTCTACCCACTGCCAAGGATTGAGTGTACTTTGGATGTTCTATCTGCATTATAAAATTTTCAACATTGGAGCTTATAAGAATATATTAAAAACTGCAACTTAATTGAGCAGGTGTAAATAAAATCAACCTTCACTGCAGAAGAAGGACTGTAGCAATTTGCCTTATTTAATACACCCGCTATATGTCAGTGACAAAAGTAATGTGCTTCCTCTGAACTACTCTGGAACATCATAACTATCTACTTGGATGGCATAATCACACATAAGAAGATGTTTGACAAAAAGTTTCACGAACTATTTGTTTGTTTGTTTGGAATTTCGCACAATGTTACTCGAGGACTATCTGTGCTAGCCGTCCCTAATTTAGCAGTGTAAGACAAGAGAGAAGGCAGCTAGTCATCACCATCCACCGCTAACTCTTTTACCAACGAATAGTGGGATTGACCGTCATATTATAACGCCCCCACGGCTGAGAGGGCGAGCATGTTTGACGCGACTCGGGCGCGAACCCGCGACCCTCAGATTACGAAGCGCACGCCTTAACGCGATAGGCCATACCAGGCCTTTGACGAACTAAGGAAATTTCTAGATCAGTTAAGAAAAGAAAACTTTAAGTAGTATTCTAAAAACTGCAAACTATTCCATCAACAGGTGAATTTCCTTCGACATATAGTCAGTGGAAAGAAAGTGCCTATGGATTCAGCTAAGATTTAATATATTCAGAACAGGCCAACACCATAGAATTTAAACGAAGTAAGAGGATTTCTGAAAAGCATTTGGCAAATTGAATAAATAATTAACATTTCTGTACTAGTATATCCAACTCTTGAAGATCTACTTGTATTAGATACAGATGTCAGTGATTTACCAGTGAAAACAATGTTATTACAAGTGTAATATGAATAAGAATGCGTCATTATCTACAATAGTAAGGCAAAACAATGAATGTACAGAAATAGCTATTAATGTCGTTTGAGCCCCAAGTGATTTCCATTATTATTTATATAAATAAACGTTTATTCTCTAGACAGATCACACAGCACGGAAATGGATGTGGAATCTTCATAGTTCATAAGCCCAGATAGAAAGAGGACTAAAAATGTCAAGAGTGCGATTTTAACATTGTGCATAACTCTGGACGATTTTTGGAAGTGCTGGTGTATTATTCTGTTAATGAAGACTATAAATACTATAATTTAAGTGGGAAGAACAAGATGGTAAAGACAATCAACCTAAAGTACAATGAAGCATGATCCAAAATGTGATATATCTACTAGTGATAATGAAGAACTAATGGGTCTAATACTCAGATGAAAAATCGCTTAGAAAAAGATATGAGTATGAAGCTCATTATTGAATGAATCAATAACAGTGTAGAAAAACCCTCATGAAAAACATATATTCCATATGTTATAAATACAAAGATGTTTTTGGTATAGTGAGATTCATTATGTCTGCAACAGGATCTTTTACATAGGAAATGGGAAGATACTAATAGATGAAAGCAACGGATACAATTGATGCTTGACATTCCATTCGTATTTTCCAAAGCATTTCATCTCTAAAATCTTTCAGTACTTGGATATTTAAGAGTTAAGAAGAGACAAGAGAGAATAATAGCGTTTCTATAGAGTTGTGTGCAAGTAATCTGTAAAACATTGATATAAATTATGGTGTGAGTAAAAAAAAATCATAAAATGAATGGCATGGGTAGCCGTAATATTACTGTGTTGAAATGTAATTACTTCTGAAAGCTGCTACCAATGTGTTTTATCCTTTCCCAGTGGGAATAATTACACTGTGATTATGGTGGAGTATTTCTTCAAATGGTTAACAGCATATTCTATTCCTAAACAAGAAATATTAATCTCATCAAGAAAATTCGTCAACGAATTCCTTTCAAGGTGTAGAATGCCTTGGAGATTTCACTTAGGTAAGGAATGAAACTTTGAATCTGTGCTTCTTTATGGAAATGTATCAAATCTTTGAAATAAAACAAGACAAAGACAACAATTTTCAACCATCTTCTAATAACATGATGGAGAGATGCAACCATACACTAATAATCAATTAGTCATTTATGTTCATGAACATCGGAAAATGTGGGACCAAGATTTTCCACTGCCACTTCTGATTTATCGAAATATTAGTACGTGAAGCTACAGGCGCCACATTATTATCACTCATTTTTGGAAGAGAACTTAAGACGCCAGTGGACCTTTCGTATTTACACTCAGCACTTACCAGATACTAAAAAACACAAAGGAGATCATACTCAACTTTACATTGAAACGAATTAAAGTAGCCACTGATAAAATAAAAAGTCACTTTGTTGTTGATTTTGATAAGATGTGATTCCGTCATGGTGACACGGTATGGCTGTAGAATCTCTGCCATAACAAAGAATATTGTACTGGAAAGAGTCAATGATGTTGTTTACAGAATCCAGAAAGTTAGGCAGTCGAAACTGTAGGTTATATATTGTTATTGTCTTTGAACGTGCGTTACTGTTAAAATGGCCAACTCAATTTGAGAAAATTGTTTGCTTTGTTTTGAAATTAAGCACAAAGCTACACGATGGATTATTTGTGTTCTTTCTATTACGGGTATTAAGATCAGATATCTACGTTGTAAGTCAAAAGAGGGGCAATTTCAGAAAATAGCTTCCGTAGAGAAAAGTCTCTTTCCAGAGGATCACAAAGAAGAGAACCACTAGTGATTCATTCAACCAGTTAACCAGAGAAACCTTCCCCTATGATAAGATAACAAAGTATAAGAGGCTATTCTCGTTAAAAAACGTGATGAGTAGATAACTTATTGTACTATTTAATTTCTGTATTAGGATTTTCTAAAGGACTTCGTAATCCAGGAAGGGTGCAGTGTTGTAAACATCTGATTTTATGATCTAGTAAATTACTCCACTCTCTAGAATGGTACAGTATAAATACAGTTAACGTAAAGCAGTGAATCTATGAGTAATTAATGAGCTGTTAAAAAGTTAGTGAATTATTTAGTTCAGTATCAGAAAGGTTATTCAATTTTAGAAGTGAAGGTTGTCATATAGATTTTGCTATTAAGTTAATCAATGAGTTAATTATTTGCTTAACGATCAAAGCTTATTATGTTTAAGGTAGGTTCCATTAGTCTTAAGATTTCTTCATTTTTTTTTTCTTTTTGAACAAGTGAACGTAGCTAAAGCCAACGTTAAGGAAGAAGTAAAAATTGACAATCTTTAAAAATTAATCACTCGAGAAAAATTAAAAACAAAAAACACATAAAAATACATTATTGAGCTCAGATTATCGCTTTTTAAGTTAATCCATAATACATATTTATAGCTCAGAACTCTTACGATTTTATTTTAATGGTTAAAGTATTGGACTAAATTACTTAAATATACACATATGTTTTTTTATTGCCAACTCTCAAATTTGCACGTCAAAATCCTTTCCAGGAATTCGATTCCCCTCGGTGACTCAGCAGATAGCCAGATGTAGCTTCACTAAAAGAAAACACAAACTAACAAAATCCTTTCACTTTTTATTAAAATGTCGATACTTAAAGAAGTGTTAAGATGTTTAAAATTCCACAATATGTGACAATAACATTTTATTTTAGTTGTCGTTAACAGAAATACCATAAAACATTGGAGATACTTCTATCATTTCCCAAAAATAACTTGAAGAAAATAAGTGTTTAATTTCTTTTGATTTCTATAGATTATGTCCATAAATAAGTTGTATAGAAATCTCAATAGAGAATACTACTTTCGAAGGTTAGATAATTTACAGATATTCTGACGTCATGTAACTTAGCAATTTGTCAGTTTCTAAGTATTAATCACTGCTGAAGAAAGTGGGAGAGTGTTTGTGTGTGTTTTTCTTATAGCAAAGCCACATCGGGCTATCTGCTCAACCCACCGAGTGGAATCGAACCCCTGATTTTAGGGTTTTAAATCCGGACATACCGCTCCAATAGACATACTGTACTAGGGGGGATGTAAGAGAAATAATTACAACGAATTTTAAAATATTTCGTTTATCTAACTCGTTGATATTAAAAATTTATTGTTTTCAATAAAAAAAATATTGTTTAGAGATCTTTATAATTGAGAGTAAAATCACAAACTGTTTCAGAGTGGAAATAAGCTGTTTGGTCACGGTTTTAACTTTGTTAATATATGTGCATAATATACAAAGTACTGATTTTGATATTTGTGATACATATATTAATGGCAACGAATGTCTTTTTAAACTGTAGATTTAATATTTGTGAAACAAGAAATTGTAACAATATGTTAAAGAAATAATTACAAAAATAATATATTTATACGAAACGAATATTGACATAAGCATAGTTAAAAATGCTTTTTGTCTTCAATGAGATATAAGGTTTTTGATATTTTTATCTTAGTCGAGGATAGCTTCATTTAATGGGGACCGTAATGTTTGCCCTGTACCCCCTGCTAGTAGAGCGGTATGTCCACGGATTTACAACGCTAAAATCAGGGGTTCAATTCCGTTCGGTGGACTCCGCAGATAGCCCGATGTGGCTTTACTGTAAGAACACACACACACACACACACACCCGTTTGCCCTACCAAATAATCCTACACGTGCAAGACTGAAGCGTTCTGTTTAAAAAGTCTTTTAATTTATATTCGTTTGTTAGAATTCTTAAACTTTGCTGTTAAGCGCAAAGCTACACAATAGACACCCCCAGTGGCTCAGCGTTATGTCTCTGGACTTACAACGCTAAAAACCGAGTTTTAATACCTGTGGTGATCAGAATACGGATAGCACAGTGTGTAGCCTTGTATTTCATTCAAGACAACAACAACAACAAGGGTTTATCTGTGCTACACCCTCCACGGTTACAAAAACCTGGTATTTAGCGTTATTTGCCGCTAAGCTAATTGGGACTTTGAGCAGATTTAGCGTATTCAGGTGGAAGTTTGCTTTGTATTAACGAGCTATGTTTAATTTTATATTCACAGTCTTGATTTCATTTAATATCTAAACTTTTTATTTCATTTAGCTTCAGGTGTGAGTGCTCGCACTGTACTGATGTGTGTGTGTTTTCTCAAAGCAAAGCCACATCGGGCTATTTGTTGAGTCCAGTGTTTCCTTAGAGCAAAGCCACATCGAGTTATGAGCTGAGTCCAGTGTTATATTACATATAATCATATCGCGCTATTTGCTGAGTCCAGTGTAATATCAGAGTAAAGCCACATCGGGCTATCTTCTGAGTCCAGTGTTATATTAAAGTATTTATATAATTATTATATAGGACAAATAAAAGCGGAAAGGTACTACTTATAATTGTTTACCCTGACATCTTCTGAAAAAAGCCTAATTTTTTAACCTTCAAAAACTGAATTAGTTTTCCTTTACCTTCAATTATGGAAGAGGGCTTTCCCAAGTTGATATCTGCAGTACAGCTAGTTTCATCGATGCTATAAAAACAAGCATTTATTTTTCTCTGTTCATGAAATAAAAAATGAATTTTAGTCCCAGTAAGAGTTAAACACAGTAATACGTCAGTAATGAAAACATATTTTTATTAGATAGACACTGATAAACAGGTATGTGTTTGTTGTGTTTTTGAATTTCCCTCAAAGCTACTCGAGGGCCATCTGCGTTAGCCGTCCCCAATTTAGCAGTGTAAGACTGGAGGGAAGGCAACCAGTCATTACCATCCACCGCCAACTCTTGGGCTACTCTTTTACCAACAAACAGTGAGATTGACCGTCACATTATAACGCCCCTACAGCTAAAAGGGCGAGCATGTTTGGTGCGACGTTGATTCGAACCCGTGACCCTCATATTACGAGTTGAACGCCTTAACCCACAGGTGTGTCTTTTCACATGAATTCATGTTTTTAGTGCTGTCATCTATGCGCATGAATACTCAACAATTTACCTTGTTATTCCAGATGAAATCTAAATTGGGTAGGGCCTATCAGTAGGCGATGTAAAGACTTGCCACTGTTATTTCTATCTTTATTGTTTTATTTCCTGCTTTTATTCTGTCCAAATTTTCATCTACTGCACACATTCAAAATTTCAACTGTACTAAAGCTACATCCAATCTTCTCTCTCTCGCATTTCACCAGGTTTTCATATATATATATATATATATACTCTTTTCTGCTTTACAGTCATCTTTCTATCTGATGGCAAAAGCTTTGAAGTGCGTAATTAACATGAATTACAGTCAGTTGGTATAACCTTATGAAAACTGTTTAGCTGGCTGTAGTTGTAGATTACAGTTTTGTACAGTTGCTCTTGGTTTGAAGAGTTTTTTCAGCCAAAAGCTGGCGAACGGATTCTCGGTTTGATGGTGCGTCGTCACTACATATGTCGAATAATAGCAAGTAATTATTATTCCAACATACAAACTTGAAAGGCGTACAATTTACGTTTTGGCTGACTCGTTGAGCGAAACTATTGAAGTATGATTTTTCATCACATTCAGTATTCTAAAACTAGCAAATTCTGAACATTTACCTAGTATTCAATAAATAACAAGCCGTTAATATTTACTCCTTAATCAGTATGTACTTCTTCGATACTCTGAAGTTTCATGGTTTGAAATATTACAATTTTATTTTTAAGTTAGATTTTAACATAACTTTGATATTATTATGTTACTGCAATACCAGTGAAAGTATCTGGCTTTGCTCGGGTTATTAGGCTGATAATGAGTGTGTTCTGAAGCAATTTTAGCACGAAATTATAGCTTATATATTTTTGTTGCTAAGCAACATAACATAAAAGTCATTGTTACCAAAAGGCCCTGGCTTTTCTAAATAATAGAAACTATTGTAAAAGGCTTGTTTCTTTGTGTGGGATTAAGTACAAAACTACACAATCAGTTATCTATGTTCTGCCCACAGAATACTCAGATATCGAAACCTGGTTTCCAGCGGTGTGAGTCCACAGAAATGTCGGTGTGCCACTTGAGGGGAGGAGCATTATATAAATAACTACTTCTCTTCTATGTGTTTCTTTGCCAGTCTGCCTCATTTGTAGAATGTACATGCACGTAGAAAAGCACAAACCATGCAAATCCTCTCAGCATATTTTAAAATTTGCAGTTTTTTTCTTCTTGGAAACTATAGCAGTCACACATACACGCACGTGCGCATGCAAACACATGCATTACTGTCTCTCTGTGACTTATATTTGTAACATAAGGAACCACTTCTTTTCTATGTTATATTTGCTAGTTTGCCGCATTAAAAACATACGCACGCACATGGATAAGGTACGTAATAATTCCCAGGTTCACACCCTCGAGGTACAATTAGTATGGTGCACACTTTCATGTTTCTAGATTTCTTCCTCTTGGAGCTATGTCGATTACCCGTACAGATATGCACAGATTAACAGACACACTCTTTTATCATTGTCGACAAGCGAAAGTTTCCGGCTTCTCTCGGGCTATAAGCTGATTTATTCTAATTGACGATGTAAGTGTATATATTTTCTGAACCACTTTCAGCATGAAAATATAACCTACATACTCTTGTTGCTAGGCAACATAACATAAAAGTCGTTGTGAGAATATTGTTACCAAAATGCACTGACTTTTCTATATATTAGAAGTTATTATATAAAGAACTACTTCTTTTTATGTGGTTTTTTTCCGAGTTTGTTTCATTAAAAAGATGCGCATGCATATCACATACGCAAGTGGATAAGTCATATCCTGCACACCATCAAATTTTTCCACCTAGTACGGGTGCAAAATTTCTGGCTTCTGGGGTATTTCCTCTTGGAGCTATGGTAGTCACATACACACAGTCCTACAGCATGCCCTTTAACCTTTAAAGACAGCACGAATGCACTAGCAACACGAGCTTATAAACGTTAGTATGTTCAAAATAATGCAGGTAAAACTAACATTTTTGGCTTGGATCTTGACTAATTGTGCACGTTTAATGTATTTGATTACAATGATCGCGTTATAACATTAGCTGTTTTTGTTAAAATAACTTAATAATAGCTGAATACTAATATATATTTAGGATAGTTTTAGCAATACTTTTGTTACTCTTAAATAGGCTATTCATCATGCTAAGTTTGAAAGATAGGCTTAGTGATTGTTACTAAGAAATATGTTATTATGTCAAGTTAAAAAATATTTTAGCATTTACCATTTGTCACTTTAGATGTAAGCTTAATTTCTATTAGATGTACCGATCCTCGATATGATATTAGGCTTGTAAAGATTATTCATATTTTGAAGGTATCATATTATCACTTTTAACGAGTTTTAAAGATAGTTTCGTGAAATAAAAACAGAAATAAAAAAACCACTGTTTCTAACTGTTTGTTCACAGTACTTTCAACTGGAGTTAAAGCTAGGGCTTTATATAGTTCTAAACAGATACGTATTGAACTTACTTTCTGGTATTCTTAGGTCACTGGCTTTTACAAGTGAAACATTAGGGCAGTCCAATAAGATGTGGTTACCAAAATCGTTATCATTAATTGATCATTATAGAATTTAATACTTTTCAGGGAAAAACAGAAGTTGTAAATTTCTATGTTAATATGTGCACGAAAGAAAGACGTAACGTGCAATCATGTCCTAACTTTGTCTATAAATGTAGAAGAGACCTTTCACCCTTTTTATTTCTAGAATTAGATGCTTCCCTACATAAAATATAATGATCTTTAACTATAAGTGGAATGACAGTAATGAATCTAAAGTGAAGTTTCTTTATATCTCCCAGTGCAACAAATCATAAATTTCATGCTCCAATATTATATGTGAACAAATCAAAAGTATAACTGAAAAAAACATTTGGTACAGTGTATATACTTTTTATGTTATATTTTGTTTTGTCTTTTGAATTTCGCACAAAGTTACTCAAGGGTTATCTGCGCTTGTCGTCCCTAATTTAGCAGTGTAAGACTAGAGGGAAGGCAGCTAGTCATCACCATCCACCGCTAGCTCTTGGGCTACTCTTTTACCAACGAATAGTGGGATTGACCGTAACATTATAACGCCCCCACAGCTGAAAGGGCGAGCATGTTTAGCGTGACGGGGATGCAAACCCCGACCCTCAGATTACGAGTCGCACCCCTTAACACACTTAGCCATGCCGGACTCTATGCAAATGAACTTCAGTATTTGCGTGTGTATCAGCTACTTATACTTTTTCATATTTCTTGATCAGTCAGGATTAAACTTGACACAGTGATACAGGATGAAGAAGTTCCTGAGTGGGTGGACTCACCATCAAATTTCATGTTGATAGAATTCTTGAAAAATAGTATGTCTTTGTGTTCAGTATTGATATTTTTATGTGTTTTATTGCACTTTTATTGTTTATTATGTTAACAAAATAAAAATAGAAGCAGAATTTCCTATTCTTTATTGCAAACAAGTTTTTATTTTACCTGTTGAACGAACAGACACTGCAGCTAGTAAAAACAACTAGAAATGAACTACATTGTGTTTGTTTTTTGAATTTCAAACAGAGTTGCACAAGAGATATCTGCGCTATATCTTTTACGAACGAATAATGAGATCAGTCATTACAGTCTAACATTTTCCCTGCTAAAAGGGCAAACGTGTTTAGTGTGACGCGGATTCGAACCAGTGGCCCTCGTTTTAAGAGTTGAGTGCCTTAACCACCTGGCCATGCCAGGTCTTACAGTAAGTTCTATTTGTAACGTTGTTGAAGTTTCGCTTGTGGTTAGTCGTTTTAACGTTCATGAAAAAGTAAAATGTACTTTAAACAGCTAAATAATCCAGTAAAATAGCCAAACACACACACACACAAAGACAACTGCGGTATCCTAAATAATAGGCTTGCGGTACATGAACTGTACACATATAATTAATTTTTCGTTAGGTTCGACAAAATTAATGATAATAACTGGAAAAGCTCGAAACGATCGATGGAAGGGCGTATTATAAAGGAAATACTTACTCTGATTCTCTTTCCTCTGATTAGGAATAGTCACGCAGAAAACTGGCTGGATTCAGTCTATAAAAAGTAAAACCCGAGTTCAGTATTGCAATTTGAAAGAGTTTTAACTTTGTGTCTGTAGCTTATGAATCCACAATAGGTAAGCTTTTGTTCTTGTTATCTTATCTCCTTTTATAAATCAGACGAACTGAATTAGAGTATATGTATTTTTGTTACTGAACGTATATTGCATTTATATTTAAATCGGTAATTTCAAACACGACGTTTTACCACTTCACCTTTTTCACTCTCTTTTTATTGAAGTGAGTTAAACTGCTTTACAAGTTTCATCGTTCGAACTTCAGGTCATTGCGTTGCTATTATTCATGCTTATTTGTTTCAAAAGATTTCGCACCCTCAAAAGTCTACATTGTTACAGTTATATATGTTTAATTTGGAAAATATTAAGTTACTCCACACAGTGTGAAAAAAAATGTTAGAACTTATCGTGATATAAGATGTTTGTGTTTGTGTATTGGTACCGAAAGTGATGAGTCCTTAAAAGTTCTTTTTTTGTTGTTTTTTTGAATTTCCCACAAAGCTACTCGAGGGTTAACTGCGCTAACCGTCCCTAATTTAGCAGGGTAAGACTAGAGGGAAAGCAGGTAGTCATCACCATCCACCGCCAACTATTGGGCTTCTCTTTTACCAACGAATAGTAGGATTATAACGCCCCCACGGCTGGGAAGGCGAGCATGTTTGGTGGGACTAGGATTGGAACCGCGACCCTCGGATTACGACTCGAACGCCTTAACACGTTTGGCCATGCCGGGCATTTAAAAGTCTCGAAACCACAAAGGATATCTTGATTAATACAGGTAAAGTCTTTGTAGGCCTGAGATGGTCAAGTGTATATTTGACCTTTTCTTTCATCCTTGACTGTTATTTTAATTAATGTTTGTAGTCTTTTACTTTATTTTATATTCACCCCTTCCCTTCCAGGGAATGTTGATAAAGTTTGAAATGAGAGTTGTCTTTTATTTTTACTTGTTTTCAAATGTTTTGTTAATTGTTCGTGTGGTGTTTGGACTGGACTCAATAACGTGTTTATGATACGTAAAATGACAGGCATAAGGTCTTTTTTAGATATTTCTATTACATGTATGAATCCGTCTGTGATAGGTAAGTGGATAGATTACTTTGGTGTATTTTGAATATGTCGCAAAGCTGCGGTGAACGTTTTGTAGTTTCTGGATAACTACCATCTTTGTCTACATTCGGTTCAGGTCCTTGGTTTCATTTGTTTTGAATTTCGCGAAAAGTTACACGAGGGATATCTGAACTCGTATTTCCTAACTTAGCAATGACAATCTTGAGAAAGGCAGCTAGTTAACTCCTCCCACCGCCAACTTTTGGGCTACTGTTTTACCAACGAATAGTGGGATTGATCGTGACATTACAGCTGAAAAGGCGAGCATGTTTGGTGTAACGGGGTGAATGGATAAAAAATACACGAAATGGATAAGGTTTTAAACAACTAACTTAAATACGAAGGTCAAAGCGAGCTACATAGTTTCTATCCTAAGATCTACTTTCTTAGAGATTATAGGACTAAATTTGGAGCATTGATAGAATAAGTATATTTTCTCATGGTAATTTTAGTTTTAGTTATTATTTTCTTGGCTTGATTCGAACCCGAGAAATTTCTTATGAGAGGCGCATGATTTCCCAATTGAGATAAAAAGTTAATTCTCTAGCACTTGCTATTAATACACTTTTAAACAACTCAAACTACAAACTTAACGTTATAACTAGGAAAATCCTTATTAATTGGGAAAGTAATAAACCAAATTTCATAAAATTTAGTATATCGTTAAAGGACGCATTTAGTTAGCACGACTTGTAATGTTTCATTTTTTTTCGGTCAGAGGCTAATTTTGGAAATTAAGTATTCTACCCCAGTAGTCAGAATCAGTTGTAGTAGTGCATAGAAAGGGTACAATGTCAAGTTTAAAAACAATCATATAATTTATAATTTTAACTGCTGTAGTGTTATAAAAGATGGCGCCACATTGGAAGGTCAAACTATACTTTGTGGACTTGTTTTATTCTTCATCTTGATCCCTCAGACAGACATCGGAAAGTCTATAAACTTTCAATGTCAAAATCCAGTGTCTGATTCCCGTCAGTAGACACAACAGATAGCCTATTGTAGTGGTCCAAAACAAAGAATTCTTTTCTCCTTCCATATTACAAGTGAAATTTTAGCTGTGCAAACACTTCCTTTTGGAGATGTCGTGTTCTATTAAAAACTCACTGGTAAAGTTAAGAGGTTTGCTTCGTTATTAACTTCGCGCAAAACTACACGAAAGCTATATGCATTAGCCGTCTCTAATTTTATAATGAAAGAGTAAAGGGAAAGCAGCTAGTCATAAGTACCCACCGCTAACTCTTGGGTTACCCTCTTACCAATAAATAGTGGGATTGATCGTCATTTATAAGACCTCCACGTCTGAAAGGGTGAGCATGTTTGGTGGGACGGGGATGAAGAGAGTAGATAGTTTGGTTTTAAAACATCACGCACTCTCTGAGATGCATTGCTAAAATAGTTAGTGTTCATTGAAAGATATACAAACAAGTATACTTCATGCAGTTAATTAATACGGTTGTGTGCTTGTCTTCTTGCGATAGTTCCCCGGTGGCACAGCGACACGTCTGAGGCCTTATACCGATATAAGTAAGATTTCGATACACGTGGTGAGCAGAGCACAGATAGCCCTTTGCTTATCTTTGTGCTTAACTACAAGCAACAACAACTATAGCCAGTATTATAGTACGTGGAATGAGTTAGCCGTGGATTTAGGTAACAAGGAGGGCTGATTTCCTGATTATACCCTACTTTAACGTTCTAATTAGTTCACCTATAAAGTTATAACTGTTTAGAAAGTTTGGCGCTCAAAGAATAAGCTAATAATGCATATTTCATTTATTGTGTTGTTTTAAAGTATGGTGAGCAGAAAGGATTTAGCCAAAAAATGAACTGATTCAAAATTTCTGCTTGTTTTTGTTTATGGATGATATATTACGATCTATCTACTACTGTTTCTATTTTTATATTAGAGGTCAGAGCGGAGACAACTACCTGGAATCACTCACCGCCAACTTTCAGGCTACTCTTTCATCCACGAATGGTGGAACGTTCCCATAGCTGAAAGATAGAGCATCTTCTTCACCACGTAACTGAAAAAGAATTATTTCACTGTTACACTATAATTTTATTGACTACGTGTGTTCTAGTGTTAACAGTTAACTGCTGTGTACATTTCTTATCAAATTAAAATGTTTTTCAAGTTGAAAGTGGAAAGCATTTCGATTTTGTTTTATATTGAATACTTTTGCTCTTAAATGTTATTCGAAATACCATATAAATGTGGGATCAGGAAATCATTTTGCTATCGTAAGCATGAAAATTACGCCAGTGTCCTTATCGTTATTTGACGGTCTTGGATTGTTGGCTAAGAAGATATATTCATTGTGAAAATTCTTTAAAATTAATACAGCCAAGTCAAGTTCGCATGACATAGAAAAACGATTAATTGATAAGATCTCTCTTTATAAACTCTGAAGTTTGGAGACGGCTTGAATGGATAACGAAAGAAACTATTACAAGGTTTACTAAGTAACGAATGTTCAACGATTCGCCAAGGTTTTTTATCTGATGATGATAAAACTTTATCGAAACGTTGCACATTTATTACTGTATTAAAATTGTAAAACTTTTCTTCGTTACCCATTCAAGCAGCCTCCAAACGTTATTAATGTCGGTGTGGGTTCCTTGTCAACTAGGCCTGGCATGGCCGAGCGCGTTAAGGCGTGCACTCGTAATCCGAGGGTCGCGGGTTCGCGCCCGAGTCGCGCTAAAACATGCTCGCCCTCCCAGCCGTGGGGGTGTATAATGTGACGGTCAATCCCACTATTCGTTTGTAAAAAGAGTAGCCCAAGAGTTGGCGGTGGGTGGTGATGACTAGCTGCCTTCCCTCTAGTCTTACACTGCTAAATTAGGGACAGCTAGCACAGATAGCCCTCGAGTAGCTTTGTGCGAAATTCCAAAACAAACAAACAAATCCTTGTCAACTAACTTCTGTTTTGAATCATTTACGACAACGTCTCCCCTATAATAATTTCTATTTTGAATCATTGTTCGATAGCATCTCCCCTTTAATAATTTTTGTTTTAAACCGTTTTTCGATGACATCTCCTCTATATTAATTTTTGTTTTAAACCATTGTTCGATAACATCTCCCCAACAATAATTTCTGTGTTAAATCGTTGTTCGATGACATCCCCCTGTAACAATTTTTGTTTTAAACCATCGTTCGATAATATCTCTCCTAAAACAATTCCTGTTTAAAAACTATTGTTCGACAGGATTTCTCCGCACATTTTATCTTCACACAAGCAAATGAAATTTTCATGTACAAACAGATCTTTTCTCAGTAAATAAAACTGAAAATTTGGTAAGGAAGTTTAATTTTGTTTTACGTTAGCTCATGATACCGCTTGAAGCACGAAAGTGCAAATGTGTCAGGTTATTTTTTGACCAAGTGGACGCTGGAATACCATTGCATTGTGAAATAATAACCATCACTACAACTTCATTTCACTTAAACTTAAATTAATTTTTACCATATTAGGAGTGACAAAGAACTTGCTATTGGTAGGGTTCCTGGAATCGTCACGACGTTATGGCAGGGAAGGCAGCTAGTTATCACCATCCACCACTAACTCTTGGGCTGCTCGTTTACCAACGAATAATGGGATTGAATGACACATATAACGCCCCCACGGGTGAAAGGGCGAGCATGTTTGGCACGACGAGGATGCAAACCCCCGACCCTCAGATTTCCTATTCTTTATTGCAAACAAGTTTTTATTTTACCTGTTGAACGAACAGACACTGCAGCTAGTAAAAATAACAACTAGAAATGAACTACATTGTGTTTGTTTTTTGAATTTCAAACAGAGTTGCACAAGAGTTGGAAGTGGGTGGTGATGACTAGCTGCCTTCCCTCTAGTCTTACACTGCTAGATTAGGGACGGCTGGTACAGATAGCCCTCGAGTAGCTTTGTGCGAAATTCAAAGCAACTAAACAAAACAACCATTTTGTTCAAGCAAGTTGACAATATTCTTATAAATAAAGAATGTTGTTTTTTGGTGTATTAATGAAATTCAAAAAATACACTTAATTTTATATAGATGCTGGTTAAATCTCCCATCTGACAATTCCCCTGTTTTGTTTTGTTTCGTTCTTGGGGATTAATACATGTGCAGATTCCGAGGTTTTAACATCTGTCATTAATTTTTTTATTTTAGATATTTACAAATAAACTATTGTAATGTATGCTTTTATACCCTAGTTGATTTGAAATATGTTATCTATCACATCGAGTTGAGAAGACAATTTGTCTAAGACAAATTTTTCGGAAGTTGAAATCATTTACTGAGATTTCTTAGCCGGCTTAACCCGAGAGTTCGTATGCTGGGCTGGGAGTAAAAACATCCAAACCTGGCATGCGTGATATGCATGCAAATATGCGCCGCGTTTCTAGCTATGAGCACATTATAGAATTGGTAGTCAATCCTACTATTCAATTAAATATAGTCGTGTAGGCGGCGGATGATGTTAAACGGTTGCTCACCTTCTGTTTAGCAGCTCTAAATTAGGGAGAACTATGCCTGGAATTCATGAGTTAGGTTGAAATTACCAAATAAGATTTGTAAGAGCGACTTATATGCCGGAATATTATTAGACATCATTTCATAACGTCGTGACGATTCCAGGAACCCTACCAATAGCAAGTTCTTTGTCACTCCTAATATGGTAAAAATTAATTTAAGTTTAAGTGAAATGAAGTTGTAGTGATGGTTATTATTTCACAATGCAATGGTATTCCAGCGTCCACTTGGTCAAAAAATAACCTGACACATTTGCACTTTCGTGCTTCAAGCGGTATCATGAGCTAACGTAAAACAAAATTAAACTTCCTTACCAAATTTTCAGTTTTATTTACTGAGAAAAGATCTGTTTGTACATGAAAATTTCATTTGCTTGTGTGAAGATAAAATGTGCGGAGAAATCCTGTCGAACAATAGTTTTTAAACAGGAATTGTTTTAGGAGAGATATTATCGAACGATGGTTTAAAACAAAAATTGTTACAGGGGGATGTCATCGAACAACGATTTAACACAGAAATTATTGTTGGGGAGATGTTATCGAACAATGGTTTAAAACAAAAATTAATATAGAGGAGATGTCATCGAAAAACGGTTTAAAACAAAAATTATTAAAGGGGAGATGCTATCGAAATTATTATAGGGGAGACGTTGTCGTAAATGATTCAAAACAGAAGTTAGTTGACAAGGAACCCACATCGACATTAATAACGTTTGGAGGCTGCTTGAATGGGTAACGAAGAAAAGTTTTACAATTTTAATACAGTAATAAATGTGCAACGTTTCGATAAAGTTTTATCATCATCAGATAAAAAACCTTGGCGAATCGTTGAACATTCGTTACTTAGTAAACCTTGTAATAGTTTCTTTCGTTATCCATTCAAGCCGTCTCCAAACTTCAGAGTTTATAAAGAGAGATCTTATCAATTAATCGTTTTTCTATGTCATGCGAACTTGACTTGGCTGTATTAATTTTAAAGAATTTTCACAATGAATATATCTTCTTAGCCAACAATCCAAGACCGTCAAATAACGATAAGGACACTGGCGTAATTTTCATGCTTACGATAGCAAAATGATTTCCTGATCCCACATTTATATGGTATTTCGATTAACATTTAAGAGCAAAAGTATTCAATATAAAACAAAATCGAAATGCTTTCCACTTTCAACAAATAAAACAAATAAAAACAGACCAGTAAGCTACGTACTCGGAATAGTTGTTTTATTCCATAGTAGCTCCCTGATAGTACAGCATATGTCTCCGGATTTACAACGCTAAAATCAGGGGCTCGATTCCTCTCGGTGGGCTGAGCAGATAGCCAGATGTGGCTTTGCTATAAGAAAAACACAAACACCAATAGTAGCTCAGTTGTACGTTTGAAATATCAATAACGCAAAAATTAAGGGTTTGATTCTGCGGCGGCCATGGTACAGGTAACTTGTTATGTAGCTTTGCGGTTAACACCAAAGGAATAAGCAACATCAACAATTTCAAACTTATCCTTAAAACATATGTATATCAAATTAATTTGAGGATGTATTATTAATACTATGTTAATTCAGTTTGTACCTTGACATAAAGTGTATGTATATCTCTGCCCCCCGCTAATACAACGGTATGTCTCCGAATTTACAACGCTAAAATCAGGGGTTCGATTCCCCTCGGTGGGCTGAGCAGATAGCCCGATGTGGCTTTGCTGTAAGAAAAACACACACATATATATCTCTACCTTTCTCCAAGTAAATCGTAATTCTTTCTGAATCTAGCAGAATCACACTTGACAGAGGGACTCAAGGTGGTCAGAAAGTATCCTTGTTATATAGCGTAACCCCCTGCCAACAGGGTACCAATTGGGTTTAAAACGTGCCCGAAAGGTGGTATGATGAGGCATAAGAATAGGTTTCAAGGTTGCTGAACCAGAGTCTCGTTTCCCCTTGAGAGTCTCGGGAAAACCATTTTTGATGTTTATCTATTTGAAGTTCAGCACAAAGCTACACAACCGGCTATTTGTGGCCTATCATGGGTATCAAAATCCGGTTTCTAGAATTACAATTCCGCAGACATACCACTATGGTACTGGAAGGCACTGTGTTTGAAACTGAGTTGATACACGTGCTCAGGCGCCACGGCCTTTTAAAATAGATATAGAAGTAACTGGGTATAATGGAGAAGCTTGATCGGAACATGAAATGACCTTTGAACCCTGGAATTGAGCGTGGGTGTGATCTGCTAGTAATCTAAATTATGCTTAACAGAACCAACAAAATTAATTGTAGTTTTGAACTGCGTAGTTCTGAACTTTTTATTATATCAATGTTCTATAAAAGTTATATCCCAGTTAATGAAACACGGTAACCCAAGGTTTCTACCCCTGAAACAAACAAAAATCTATACCTTCCAAATGTCTCTGGGTTAATAGGTTACAGAAATTGTATTCTGTCCATTTTTGTTGATGCTATAGAACGATTGAAAGGTTTTGCGAACCATATTTGTATTTTTTTGTGTCCTATGTTTTCTCTGAGGTCAGTTTTCAGCATTAATTGTACGCGCATTAAAGAAACTTGGGGAGAAAAATTCAACTATCCAAAAATATTAAAGGATACCAAATTAAAATAAATGTGCATGATTTTTTTGAAACATTAAGCTGATTGTCCTGGTTTATTGTTCTTCTCTCACATTAAAATCCAAACCAGTACAGCCGTTTTACTTTAATCCAGTGTAGTACATTAATTCGTTTTAATGAAATGGTTTTATCTAAAACTAAAAGAAAATTGCATTTATGATATGGCCTGAAACGACTTTATTTCATATCTTTAATGTTTTCATTTTCGATTCAACTTGCATAATATTCTGCTTAAAACTTGGGTAAAATAAAAAAATAAATAAATCTTTAAATACTAGCCTACGTATCAGAATAATAATTATAAGTAGAATTGAGGTATTGAAGTTTGTTTCTTTTTCGATTCCCTTGTGTAGAAACGTCTGGTACGTAATCAATATATGTTTATTGATCAGGTTTCACCAAGACAAAACTTTTCCAAGCAAAAAATACAAATTATAGACACATATATAAACATTCTAAAATAGTTGGAATAAATTTCTCCAAAGGTCTTTGCTGTTTGAGGTAACCTTTTATTTCACTCTTATAGATAATGCTAGTTGTTCATACGTTTTATAGATATGTGATAATATCTACCTGTGTTTTATTGATATGTATATTAATATGTATTAATATACGTGAAACGTATTCGTCGAGTATATCTTGTTAATTACAATAGGTTCATAGAAGGCCCCAGTGGCATATCAGCATGTCTACGGATTTATAACTCTATAAAACGGGTTTCAATACCTGTGGTGGGTAAAATACACATAACCCGTTGTGCAGCTTTTGTGCTTAATTTCAAACAAACCAAAAGATATATATATATATATAAGTTCTAGCATTTACTAAAACCGTAACAAAAAACGATAAAAATGCAACCTGAAAAACCAAGTTTATGTTTACGAAACCGGTTTAATAAAGAATTTTGTAAAAAAACAAACAAAACAGGATTCAAGTGCTTTTATATTATGTAGAAAACATATTCATCTGGAAGTTAAATCACCTTGAAATTACAGTTTATACATACATGTATAATGTTTCATTGCTGTGTCAGGCTTCATATTTAATTAATGTTGCCAAGTTCTTACTGTCATATGACAGAGAAAGTAGAAAACGAGACTAAAGAACTTCTGCCAGAATTATGTTACTAGAGAAAGCAAGCCTCAAACTCTCGGTCGAACAGAAGTATTCAAGTTTATTGCGATGTTTCTAAAGCTAAAATACTAATCTTAAATTAATTTATTTTCCAAACATATGCAATTCTAAGCGAAAAAGTAGGGTTTGTTTCGAATTTTGCGTAAAGTTACATGAGGGTTATTTTCACGAGTTGTCTGTAATCTAGCAGTGAAAGATTAGAGAAAAGGTAGTTGGTCAATAACACACATCTCCGACTCTTGAGCTGCTTTATTAACAAAGAACAGCGTGGTTAACAGTCAAATTATAACGCCCCCAAGTCTTAAAGGACAAGCATGATTGGTAGAAGAGGGATTCAAACCCGCGACGCACAAATTGCGACTCAAACTTAAGGAGTTTATTTTATATTTTCAGCAGACTTCATCATGTATCGGCATATGTAATTAAACTAATTATAAATGATCTTTTTGTTCTTAAATTTTTATTTTTATGAAACATTTTATATTTCATGTCGTAATGTGTATGAGTAACCGAATACATATTTTACCTGAAAAATTATATATTTTTTATGTTCTTATTCTCTTTTATATCGCAGGATGAAAACATCACTGTGTATGACAAATTTCTTGCTGATTGTTCTCACTTTTCTACTCAACTTTGCACGTCGTAAGTTGTAACATTTTATATAATGTTACATTTTCCAATGCGTTTATAGCTTCCATTGTTATTGAAAGGAATTAACATTTTTATTACAATACCTAAAGTTGGCGTTTACAAATAAATGTGATTTTTGTTATTGATATTCTAAATGTAAATCAGTTTTTACCAGTGAGTGACCATGTTAATAGTTTAGTATTGAACCGCTGCAATATTGTTTGAATATAGTATGACAATGTCATACCCCTTGTATTGCTCTTTCTTCATATCATATATATTGTTACCATGTGACTTCTATATGTTTGGTAGCTTGAAAGACTGTATCTCTGGACAATTTTTTCAAACAACGGAAGCTCTTATAGTACCTATACACAACTGAATTCATAATGTCACAACACCATTTCATTGCACTACTATGATGAGACTCAACCAGTGGTTGAGCAAATACATAGTACTTAGTGGTTATTATTTTAGGGAGTGATTTCTGGTTCCCTACACCTGAGCACTATCGATATTTTTAGTAAATTTTAACCTTATATGATTTACGTACAGAAATCAAAATCCCCTTATTTTATTTATAAAGATAATACAAAAAACTTTCTTTTCATCTTTTCTTGACTCTCCTGATGTCTGTATTTGCTAATGAACTTAACAAATTAATAGCATTATTTACCATTAAACAAAAGTTAATTTTTCCTGATCATCTTTGTCTACTGAATAACAGAATATCCCTGATTTAGACATTTTTTCCATTTACAGTAACATAGAAATTGCAAATCTATTTCAGTCTGTTTATTGCAATTAATCACACTTTTTATGAACAATTGTACAGATTCCGAAATCTACAGAAACTACTTTCTCTGTAGTTAGTTATGCTCAGTCTGATGGCTCTGATTATACATAACTGTTTTACACCCCAGTTTCAATCTCAAAAAGCTTTTGCGAAGGATGGCAAGGTAGATCTCAGCCACCCATTTTGACAAACTTTCCACAGATCCTATCTTATACATGAAAGTTAACTTCCAATACTACGTTTAAGTAAACTAACATCACAAAACTTAATGTGGTCTGCATTGGTGAGCTTCACAAGTATGTAGCTGTATGTAACCGCTGTAGTTCCAATTTAACTTGACTATCTTTCTTATGAAAACAGCTACTGGTTTCAAGGTGCTGAAAACTTGTAAAATTTCACCCTTTTCCATTTTAAACTCTTCGTTTATTATCTATTTAAGTGTAACAGTGGTTATTCCCAGCATAATGTGTTTTTGTTATTTTTACGAGGGTAAAACGGATTCTCTTTCACCAGCATAATATTTATTTTGGTGTTGAAGTTGTCAGTTTGCCTTGAGATACATTCTGAAAATTGACTTTGTTCTAAATACTTTACAGTGGATGAATACTAAAAACTTTCTTTATTAAAATATTGTATACTTTGGCCTCACATTATTTGATAATCTCGTTCTTGGGTTACTTCGCTTTGAAAAAGGTTTTATTGATGATCCAGTGGAAGTATTGTAACGTAGAGCGGTTAGAAATTTACCGAGAACTAAATATATTGGTCCAAATTGGTCGCCGCAGCGTCACAGATGGTATCTGTATTGGCATGTATAATTCTTAAATTAAGATACTATTAATCTTTAGAGTACACTCAAGTCTATAGTTTTAAATGGTAAAATCCATTTACTGTCCTTTAGTATTTTACATAAATTGTTTCTGTTGGTTTAGTATAGTTTAACAAATGACCTGTGACTAAGTGCTTCTACTCTTCTAGCATGTAGCAGTGGTCACAGTCCTCACAAGAAATTGTATTATCAACTTTATGAGAGCCAGATTTCATACTCAGCAGCAGAAGCCAGGTGTGCAGTGGAAGGTGATCAACTTGCTGTAATGAATAATCTTTCTGTTAGCCAAGCACTAAAATCCATAGCTGAGAACCAAAATATCAGTAGCTTCATATGGATTGGTATGGACGATCGGCAAAAAGAAGGAAACTGGATTCACTCGGACGGTTCTTCAGTAACAGCAGACGAATTTGCCACCTTGTGGTTAGAAAATGAACCAAATGGAGAGAAAGAAGAAAACTGTGGTGCTATGTTGGGGCCTAGGTGGGCCTTTCAGTTAGGCGATGCTGTTTGTTCCAACAGTTATGTTTTCTTCTGTCAATTTTTTGGGCAGTCTTTTAACCAAACAAAAGGCTAGTAAAACCTCTTAACTTATATTTTATAGAAATATAAATGCATTGCAGTACATCCGTACGCAATTGCTACTGGGCCAGGATACATAACCAGGGGCATAGTGTGCAATGGAGGCAATTGCCTCTGGACAAAACCAGCTAAAAACATAAAAGCAGCAGCAATAAAACAATAAAATTCGCGTTAACAAAGAATCTGAAATTAAAGAATTATATAAAAGATAAAAACCAAAATATTGGAGCTATTTTACGTCCACCTTTTCTGTTTATTTTCCAATTAAGGAAGGTTTACCTCGCTACACTTCTGATAATACAAGTTACAAACATAAATACATAAAAGAATATATGTATATATACAATAGCAGCTTATAGTTTTAATGTGAATATTTAATAGGTTCCTTACATTTTTGTTTTATGTTCAATGCCCTCGGGTTCTGTACGTTTTAAACTGAAGAGTTCGTTAAGGTACTAATTCAGTTAATTCCAAAGATGAAAAACTAAAATATAACTTAAAATCAGAAACACATTCATATGATAAGAAGAAAATTTGGAGAGATTAGTCAAATCATCAAAAGTATCATGATTACGTATTTTACAGAACACTTCAGATTTCAATAGAATAAATCTATTAGGCACAAAAATAATATATTGGAAGAAATTTTTGACTACGATACTAAATATAACAAAACTGTTACAACATTTTTTTTTTCTCAGACATTAAGTTTTTATCATGAATATTGACTACGTATCTTTAGATAATGTTTTTCATTATCTAACAATAAACATTTTCAGTTAAAATCGTCTACATTTAACATCTTAAATGAATGAAATACTGTTTGTTAACCTTTTATTGGGATTACATATCCATATATCACATAGGTGTATGTGATAATTTTGCATAATTGTATTACTCTCAAAATGTATACAAATGGTATGTTTATTTTGTTTACATATCACTTATTAAGTTAATATGAATTACATGTTAATTTTATGTTTATGCCATGTTACAATTTAACTTGTACTAATTACATATTAATTTATTCTTTCTTATGATTCTGGATTTTACATTATCATATTCAAAATTCCTAACAGTAGAAATTTCATTAAATATTACATTTTAGGTTTTCCAGAAATTAAAAAAAAATCACATACGTTATTAAAATTGTAATCTTTTTATGGCTTTTAGTAGTTATTAAAGATAGCATGCGAGACGAAAGAACGAAGATCGCGACAAAACTGAAGGTATGTGATTTATTTTGTTACTTGTGTCGTGAATGGTTTTGTGTGTGTATTTGTAAGGTGATGAATGTTCGTTCTATCTCACACTTATTAATGTGTACTACGAATCTACTCAATTTTAGCGACGCAGTAAATTATAAAGAATGCGCTGTTGTGAAGCTTGACAAATACATACAGTTGTAAAAAACAAGCACACATGAGAAAGGCAGAGAGTGTTTACGTGTAGAAATAAACTTGAAGTGTAACTTCAAATATATCCAGCGATGTTACACACTGTAGAAAGATAAACAGGCAGCTAGATAGATGGCTGTCCAATCTATACAACTGATATAAGAAAACTTAAAAGATGTTGAATATATATGTAAAAACGGCTGTTATGGATAAAGAATTTTTTTTATGTAGAGGATCGAACAATGTTTCGACTTTCATGCAAAGAAACACCTTTATAACTATATTAATATATATATCCAACATCTAAGTACACCCTCTATATTCCTACACTCAATTACACAAACGCCTTCAAACATGTGGTCAGCTATCAGTTAGTTACCTCTTTCTTTCTTTGTGAATATTACGATCAATGAAGGTCGAAACGTTGTTCGCTCCTCTACATAGTGCTTTCTTTACACAGACAGCTGTTTCGTACACATATAATTTTCTCTATAAGTGAGTTTACTCGTCATGACGGATTAAGAACAAAACAAAACTTACAAGCCTGCTACTTGTATTTATTTTCAGTTTTTGTTGTTATCTCAATTAACACTAAAGTTATTGAATTTTATTTTTGGGATCTTCATTTTTGGACACACTGTATTTATGAGTATAAAAACTGGTATGTTCCAACTAAAACAGATTAGTCTAATAGTGTTTGGAATGCATCTAGCCAGTAAGTTGTGCAACTTCGGCCTTCGAATGAGGCCCATTAATTAGATATTCACACCTTGGTAAACACAATAGACACGATGTTAGAAGAAAGGATTTCGTAAGATTTTTAATCCCATGTTGTTAAGTATGGTGATATTTCACGATATTTTGTGTTAAATTGTGTGAGAAAAAAGAGTCTTGTAAATATTTCTCTCACTTTATGTGAGGACAAAATACATTTATTAAATACATTCAATATGGGAATATCTTTCGATATGTTTGTAGTTAACCTCAAAACTACACGATGGGTCATCTATGTTGTGCTTACCAAGGGTACCAGAAACATGTTTACAAGCTTTCAGACTTACAACTCAGTCACTGGGGTGTGGAGGCACCTTAGACAAAAGTTATTATTCTATAGACTCTGTGCAACTATTGCTATTTATTATTTAGGATCTGTATTAAATATCCACTTAGAGGCGACCTACGCAATATAATAACTGAATTGCGAAATCTTAGTAACTAAAGTAATATTATTTAAAAATTGAGCATAATGATTAGAATGAATCACGTGATTCTTTATTAGCACTGTATTGCTTCTAATTTAAGGTCACCTTTTTTCAAACTTTTCCGAACAGAAAATTTGGGTGCGCCTTAAATTCGAGGTATTATTTTTCGCTCTTCGAAAGTCTCGAAAACATAATTTCCCTTTAACAACAAAGATTTTTCGAAAAAATCCTGCATTAACAAACAGATTGTACTGTATTTAAAAAGACAAACTTATCTTAAAAAGACAAAAAAGACACTACAAAACGTCAAATTTGACGATGTCAGCGCCTCTATAGATGCAGTTAAATATCACCATCTTCAATCTTTGTCCGACTTTCCTATTGTTCAGACGCTATTTTTTGTGCTTGTTATTTTGATTGCATTGCTTTCCGTACGACGCTGAATTAAAAAGAAAAATTATTTTGTGCGCCGAATTGATTGGTAATCGTGCGGCTGATAAAAGTATACAGCGAGTAAAGCAAATGTATGTTGTTGGCGTGGTATGAAAACCAAGTTGTTTTCTCTCAAGAAAAGTAAAAAGGGTTATTTTTCTGGCTCAAAAAAAGGAAGACATCATGATATTGATCTCGTCGTTTCAGCATATTTCAGAGAGTTAGGTCCTCCTCTGGTACAGCGAGAAGTGTATGGATTTACAACGCTAAAATCGGGGGCTCGATTCCCCTCGATGGACTCAACAGATAGCCCGATATGACTTCGCTATAATAAAACATACACACATACAGAGTTACGAAACAAAGGAGTGTCTGTAACGAGAGAAGTCTTAATGTTAAAAGCAAAAGAATGTACACGAGATAGTGATATTTCTTTCAAATCTAGTCGTAGCTTGTGTTAGAAATTAATGAAAAGAGAAGGTTTATAATCACGGCGAGGAACAACAATTAGTCAAAAATTGCATCAGATTTTGAAGATGCGGAAAATAAAACACAAGATGACATTCTTTGGGACAGTAGTGAATCAGGCGATGAAGGTGCTTAAACTTTAGAATTTTACAGTGAGTCAGAAGAAACATCGGAATAACATTCTGATTAAATAAAGAAAGCGGGAAGAAACATTACTGTAATGAAAATTTTAATTTCCAGTTTATTTTATATATATTTTTATTATATTTCATTTCAGATTCATTATTAACATTTTTGATTTGTTAATAAACTCTTTAAATATATGTTTACTCCTCTAATTATCTCTGAAATTTTTTCCTTGAAAATCCCTTTTTAAAAGTGGGGAGTTTCTTAAATTAACATACACGTTTTTGTAGCCCTCGGTTTTTTAGAATATCATCAGTTAGTGATTAATGTACACATGTTTCTACAGTTCTATGTTTTTAGAAGGTCGTCAGTTAGTGATTAATGTACACATGTTTCTACAGCTCCATGTTTTTCAGAAGGTCGTCAGTTGGTGACTAATGTACACATGTTTCTACAGCTCCATGTTTTTTAGAAGGTCATCAGTTAGTGATTAATGTACACATGTTTCTACAGCTCCATGTTTTTTAGAAGGTCGTCAGTTAGTGATTAATGTACACATGTTCCTACAGCTCCATGTTTTAGAATATCATCAGTTAGAGTTTAATGTACTCATGTTTCTACAGCTCCATGTTTTCCAGAAGGTCGTCAGTTGGTGATTAATGTACACATGTTTCTACAGCTCTATGTTTTTTAGAAGGTCATCAGTTAGTGATTGATGTACACATGTTTCTACAGTTCTATGTTTTTTAAAAGGTCATCCGTTAGTGATCAATGTACACATGTTTTTAGAAGGTCATCAGTTAGTGATTAATGTACACATGTTTTTTTTAAAAGATCGTCAGTTAGTGATTAATGTACACATGTTTTAAAAGGTCATCAGTTAGAGATTAATGTACTCATGTTTCTACAGCTCCATGTTTTTTAGAAGGTCATCAGTTAGTGATTAATGTACACGTTTTTTTAAAAGAACGTCAGTTGGTGATTAATGTACATATGTTTCTACAGCTCTATGTGTTTTAGAAGGTTGTCAGTTAGTGATTAATGTACA
The DNA here is from genome assembly GCA_011833715.1 of Carcinoscorpius rotundicauda. Classification (NCBI taxonomy): domain Eukaryota; kingdom Metazoa; phylum Arthropoda; class Merostomata; order Xiphosura; family Limulidae; genus Carcinoscorpius; species Carcinoscorpius rotundicauda. Next base: position 111,845,877 of record CM022393.1, read on the forward strand.
CATGTTTCTACAGCTCCATGTTTTTAGAAGATCATCAGTTAGTGATTAATGTACACATGTTTTTTTTTAAAAGATCGTCAGTTAGTGATTAATGTACACATGTTTTTAGAAGGTCATCAGTTAGTGAATAATGTACACATGTTTTAGAAGGTCATCAGTCAGAGATTAATGTACACATGTTTCTACAGCTCCATGTTTTTTAGAAGGTCATCAGTTAGTGACTGATGTACACATGTTTCTACAGTTCTATGTTTTTTAAAAGGTCATCCGTTAGTGATTAATGTACACATGTTTTTAGAAGGTCATCAGATAGTGATTAATGTGCACGTTTTTTTAAAAGATCATCAGTTGATGATTAATGTACACATGTTTCTACAGCTCTATGTTTTTTAGAAGGTCGTCAGTTAGTGATTAATGTACACATGTTTTTAGAAGGTCGTAAGTTAGTGATTAATGTACACATGTTTTTTAAAAGATCGTCAGTTAGTGATTAATGTACACATGTTTTTAGAAGGTCATCAGTTAGTGAATAATGTACACATGTTTTAGAAGGTCATCAGTTAGAGATTAATATACACATGTTTCTACAGCTCCATGTTTTTTAGAAGGTCATCAGTTAGTGATTGATGTACACATGTTTCTACAGCTCTATGTTTTTCAGAAGGTCGTCAGTTCGTGATTAATGTACACATGTTTCTACAGCTCCATGTTTTTTAGAAGGTCATCAGTTAGTGATTGATGTACACATGTTTCTACAGTTCTATGTTTTTTAAAAGGTTATCCGTTAGTGATTAATGTACACATGTTTCTACAGCTCCATGTTTTTAGAAGGTCATCAGTTAGTGATTAATGTACACGTTTTTTTTAAAAGAACGTCAGTTGGTGATTAATGTACACATGTTTCTACAGCTCTATGTGTTTTAGAAGATTGTCAGTTAGTGATTAATGTACACATGTTTCTACAGCTCCATGTTTTTAGAAGATCATCAGTTAGTGATTAATGTACACATGTTTTTTTTTAAAGATCGTCAGTTAGTGATTAATGTACACATGTTTTTAGAAGGTCATCAGTTAGTGAATAATGTACACATGTTTTAGAAGGTCATCAGTTAGAAATTAATGTACACATGTTTCTACAGCTCCATGTTTTTTAGAAGGTCATCAGTTAGTGATTGATGTACACATGTTTCTACAGTTCTATGTTTTTTAAAAGGTCATCCGTTAGTGATTAATGTACACATGTTTTTAGAAGGTCATCAGTTAATGATTAATGTACACATGTTTCTACAGCTCCATGTTTTTAGAAGGTCATCAGTTAGTGATTAATGTACACGTTTTTTTAAAAGAACGTCAGTTGGTGATTAATGTACATATGTTTCTACAGCTCTATGTGTTTTAGAAGGTTGTCAGTTAGTGATTAATGTACACATGTTTCTACAGCTCCATGTTTTTAGAAGGTCATCAGTTAGTGATTAATGTACACATGTTTTTTTTAAAAGATCGTCAGTTAGTGATTAATGTACACATGTTTTTAGAAGGTCATCAGTTAGTGAATAATGTACACATGTTTTAGAAGGTCATCAGTCAGAGATTAATGTACACATGTTTCTACAGCTCCATGTTTTTTAGAAGGTCATCAGTTAGTGACTGATGTACACATGTTTCTACAGTTCTATGTTTTTTAAAAGGTCATCCGTTAGTGATTAATGTGCACATGTTTTTAGAAGGTCATCAGATAGTGATTAATGTGCACGTTTTTTTAAAAGATCATCAGTTGATGATTAATGTACACATGTTTCTACAGCTCTATGTTTTTCAGAAGGTCGTCAGTTAGTGATTAATGTACACATGTTTTTAGAAGGTCGTAAGTTAGTGATTAATGTACACATGTTTTTTAAAAGATCGTCAGTTAGTGATTAATGTACACATGTTTTTAGAAGGTCATCAGTTAGTGAATAATGTACACATGTTTTAGAAGGTCATCAGTTAGAGATTAATGTACACATGTTTCTACAGCTCCATGTTTTTTAGAAGGTCATCAGTTAGTGATTGATGTACACATGTTTCTACAGTTCTATGTTTTTTAAAAGGTCATCCGTTAGTGATTAATGTACACATGTTTTTAGAAGGTCATCAGTTAATGATTAATGTACACATGTTTCTACAGCTCCATGTTTTTTAGAAGGTCATCAGTTAGTGATTGATGTACACATGTTTCTACAGTTCTATGTTTTTTAAAAGGTTATCCGTTAGTGATTAATGTACACATGTTTCTACAGCTCCATGTTTTTAGAAGGTCATCAGTTAGTGATTAATGTACACGTTTTTTTAAAAGAACGTCAGTTGGTGATTAATGTACACATGTTTCTACAGCTCTATGTTTTTTAGAAGGTCGTCAGTTAGTGAATAATGTACACATGTTTTAGAAGGTCATCAGTCAGAGATTAATGTACTCATGTTTCTACAGCTCTATGTTTTTCAGAAGGTCGTCAGTTGGTGATTAATGTACACATGTTTTTACAGCTCTATGTTTTTTAGAAGGTCGTCAGTTAGTGATTAATGTACACATGTTTCTACAGCTCCATGTTTTTAGAAGGTCATCAGTTAGTGATTAATGTACACATGTTTTAAAACGTCATCAGTAAGAGATTAATGTACTCATGTTTCTACAGCTTTGTTTTTCAGAAGGTCGTCAGTTAGTGATTAATGTACACGTTTTTTAAAAGATCGTCAGTTGGTGATTAATGTGCACATGTTTCTGCAGCTCTAGATTTTTTTAGATTGTCAGGACGAATCTGTTTGTGTTCATACACACCTATTTGTGTTGTAAGTTGGATAACATGAGTAAAAACTAACAAGTTATTGTACTGTGTTTTGTCATTTCTTCATAACGAGTATAGTGTTTCAGAGTTTAACTCTTTTTTTTTCTTGTGTTTTATTTGTATGATTACTGCTTAGGATTGGGAAATTCCTGCACATGACATCATTCGTAGATATACAGCATGAATGTCGTGTGTCTGTGCCAACAATCGCAAAATACCCCTCCCCATGATTTATTTCACAATAAAATCTACATACTGAAAAAAACGATACAGGAAAATATCCATACATGTATATCTACAATGTCAAAGATGACTGACTGAACATCTCGTTAGGTGCAGACGTTTTTTCCCAGTGAAAATGTGAGTCACGAAATTCTTGGAATGAAAAGGTTGATCTTTAACCCCCAACAACATCCCTAAGTGAATTAGCCGGATCTCCTCCAGGGGGCTCTAGTTGGTTAACACGTGTAACTCCTACGCAATCCTTACGTTAGCAGTCCGTTATTTCTATTTTTCTCTGTTTGCTAAACCAAATATCTAGCTTTCAAAAGTATAACAGGTTTTAAGATTAAGATATGGTTATAATCTCTCACTTTTGAATTTTATTTTACGCTTTAAGATGTTGGTAAGATCACGTGTCAAGATATTATCATTAACAAAAGAGAAAATCACGGATGACTACATTCCAGTTTTCGACTGATTTTGACAAAAACAAGACATGCACGACAGTTATCACGGAGCCTAAAACAGCCCACTTCTTGATATTCGATTATTGCTTCTCAGAAGGACGTAAAGACTCTTACCCATAACAATTGGATGTACTGAAATGCTAATTACATGTATCTTGTGTCACGACTTGTGGAAAAATATGTAGGTCGTACACTATGGAAAGTATATTAATTTAAAATTAGTGCACGTTGGTTTAGAAGAAGAAGAAAAAAAGGCTTAGAAGCAATGGATCTCTTTTTCATTGCTCATAGAGTTCATTATATTTCACTAATTTTTAATATTTAGATTTAGGTATATTACGTACCAGGTGGAATTGAGAAGTGACGGTCCTAAAAAATATAATTAAAAGACGAGTCGATATATATCTGCTGCAAATAAAATTGATTATAAATAGACTTTTGTTAAGAAAAAGCCACAAAGTGTTAGGTAATTGTTGTTGGAAAGAATAGTACAAAGTTTAATTGGAAGAGGACCGATATATAAACATAAATGTCAACAATAATAATAATTAACTTTCTCCTCAGTTGGTGATTTTAATTATACCATTTACATTTTAATCTTACACTGTACCTAATAGTGCTTGAAATTGGAGTAAAGAAGCACGCGCTGTCATAATGCATTACAGAAGGAAAAATTCAAAAAAATTATTATCTCAGTTAATTAAGGGAATTGTTTTTGTCTTTTATTTCAATTTGAAAAAGTATTCAATAAAGATTTAAGACGGCTAACCAATCATAACTTTACAAGATAAATAAAAACTGGGAAATTATAAACCTGCAAATAAGGATCGTAATAAGTAACGAAACAAGACTTGAGATAATGTAAACATTATTTGCTCGAACTCCTATTTTGTGAAGTTAAAACAGAGACCTCTGGTTTGGATCTATAGTATTTTAACTCTTGTTTCTTTACGTATCTCAGAACGGTTGGTATGGGTATAAACACTTTTACTGATAAGGAGAGAACAAGTTCCGACCTTCCTAGGTCATCTTCTGAATTACATTTTTATTTCAATTGCGTTTCTCGTCATCAAGAATTACTTCATCTTGTTTCTTTAACTTTTTACGATAACTATTTGCAGGTTCTTAAATTACAGATTTTATATTTATATTGTTTGCTGTCGTTTTTTTATGTTTAACCGTGGGCAAAATATTACGTGACATGGTCTTACCTTTATACATTATAACATCAATAATAAACACATTAACTAGCTGATGTAGTTTATAAATGATTTACTGCAGCTCTTAACTATTTGATCATATTAGATCGGTATGTATAATGTTAAGCTGCAGCCTGAGATTTTCATAGAGATTTGTTTGAGAATATAGTAAGCATTTATATCTAATGAGCAAATATATGCCGAGAATAAATTACAACACCCAGTAAACCTTTAGCAGTAGAAAAGCAGCTTTGTCAAATAAAACGTACATCTAAAACATCACATTAGATAGATCTTTGTGTCTTTTAAAGTAATTTTACTACGAAAGTGTATAATATTCTATTACGTGTACTGTTTATTTTAATCCTTCACTTCATACGTTAATATAGGAGTTGGCTCCCTAAAGACACCGATTGTATAGTGTACAAAGCATTGAGTATCTACATATTACAGTTATCTAATGTTATTCTATTATAATGACTAGTGTAATGACTTTAATGAGTAATAACATTGTTTACATTAGATTTATGATGTTTTTATTTTATGTGAAATATAGAAGAAACAAATCAATATTTCAATACCCTCACAACCTTCGCAGTACCTTATTTAGTATTGTACATAAAATTTTGGGCGTGATATACCAGGCTATTTTTGTTGTAGATTGGGAAGAGAGGAAGAAAAATTACAAACAGGCCGTTTTGAGCGGACTTTCTTTTCCTTATAAGTCCAACATGCATACTTTTATATGTGTACAGTCTTAACAGTCGATAGTAAAGGTTTTAAAGTGTTATTTGAACTGAATCTTTACTGTTTAAGGTGCTTGCTTTTCCATGAACATTCCATTATTAGGGTTTTTGCAATTCCTTGCGATTCTTTCTGTGAAACACTACAGTTGTTCATGATACGTCATCAGTGTTAGTTTATTTCTGGTAACGAATTTGTAACCTTCTTTACCATTAATCCTAAAATTAATGAGTTATTTGTAACTGTTCGTTATCGGCGGGATTCACACGTATTTCATTATATTACGTAATTTTATTTTTGCTTTTTACAACACACATTACTAGTAAATAAACAAAAACTAGCTGGAGTTACTCGTATGAAGAAACTAAAAACAAATAAACTATTTGTATTAAATCTCTAACGATCTTATTAGATGCTAACTGCAAACGAAGTTTCGTGGAGCGGAATAATTGACTCATTTAATTTATTCGTCTCTTGAGATTCAGAGCCAAAAGTATATTAGTTTTAAAGAAAGGAAATGTGCTCCATTTCAAAGTGTTTTTCATACTCTTTTCGAGTAAAAATTATGAAATAAAACAGTTCGTGTTCAGCGTCGGACAATTTCAAATTGCTATACCAAAAATTACGGTAAACAGGCCAGGTGATGGATGCTAACATGGATACAAACACGCAGATAATGGATCTTTACAGTGAAATTATTCCCTCAACTAAGTTATGTTTTTCTAACTTAAATCTTTTATTAGTTACAATGTAGGACATTCAGTTACCCCTACCTACTAACCCACAAACGTCACGAAGGTAGCAAAATTGTGCTTGATAAACCTCGGGTGAGAAAAACAAGCCCAGGTCAGAATTTATAATTTATACGTTTGGGTGTAGATGAGTTTGATAAATATCGTAAAACAGTAAGATACAATAATAATAGCGTAGCAATCGCAAAACAGAAAATGGCTGATATGTTAAGAGTGTTTTCCGAAGAAGAAATCAGTTTCAAACTCTTTTCTCTTTTTTATAGAGCTTATGCATGAAAAATAAAGTTAAGCTCTGTTAGTACATTCAGTAATTCATTTAACTAGTTTCAACTTACATTTTAGAAACATTCTTACGAAATGTGATTTCAACCGTAAAGTTGTTCTATTCACCATATAAAAAAACAACAACCAAAGACGCTAATCTTCCGCATTTATTGTTTTCAGTTCTGCTGTTTCACACCTACTAATATCGTGGATGTACAATGTAAACAGCAAGAAGCCAAGTGTTTGTTCACGTTGAAACTTTTGTGATTTGCAATAAACTGATAGAACTTAAAACTAAATAATTTTCATGCTCTAAAGTGAAGAACAGGATATGATGATCATCAAGTGGAAGTATGTAAAGAAACGAAAAAAATACAGTAGAAGCAAGAGTTTGAATTGTTTTAACTTGCAGTTTGCTCTGAGCACGTGGGGACGATTGCTGTGTTAGACAACACTATGTAATAAAACTTATACTTTTTCTTGTTCCTTGGCAGAAAGTGTTATTTCCCAATTTCTTATGCCTAAAGCAGATGGAAAAGACCTATTTTTCTCTTCAAACTTTGCTTTTGTGACATGAGAGCGTATGACGAAAACATGACAGGAGACTATATTTGGGGCTGATACGTGAAAGTGAATTACATTACAGTCGCAAATCTCGAAAAATTACTCACTTCTAAACATTTTTGTACAACTTTAGTATAAATATATGTAAATCTTGATTCATATGTTGTTTTATTCAGAACTTATGTAAATGAAAATATAAGCAAATTTGCCCGTTTTTACGTAGAATAGGTTAATTTCTGAATTTCATTATCCAGGTCACAAAAGCAAAGTTTGAAGGGAATAATGGCCACTTTCTATACTTTTACAGCATAAGCAATTAAGAAGTAACAAATACTGTCCAGGAACAAAGTTTGTGTTGCATAGTTTAATGCCAGTGATAGAATATAAAATAATATTACAGAAACTATACACAGTTGAGACAAGAAATTAATTGGTATATCTAACCCCTTCTGTTTCTATTGGATGTTTAATGTTATAATGTATTTCAAAGGTTGGATTTAGAGAAATTTACAATTTTAGCGACGCAGCTGTAGTGTACGATATGTAATACGTTTGTTCACAAAATGTATCATTTATACCTTCTGCTAAAAAGAAGAAAACGCAGTCCCGTGTTCCAACTTTCAACGTCATCGTAACTTTAATCCCTGTGTAAAAATGTAATACATTATTCTGTCTTTGTTTGTTGGTTGCTAAATTTAATATTTGAAAACAAAGTTTCTCAACTAGCTGTGGCTGTTTTTGCTTGAGCTTCCCTGGTGAGTCAGCAATAAATTTATGGATTTACAACTCTAAAATTAAGTGTTCAATTCCCCGTTGAAGGTCGAGTGAAGATAGTCCATTCTGTAGGTTTGGCATTAATAAAACAACACTGGCAACAACAACTTTTACTTGAATGTCTCGTTGTCTCAGATCCTCAGCGATAAGTTTACGAGCTTACAACGCTAAAATCCTGGGTTCCATTCCTCTCAGTAAACACAGATAGCCAATTGAGGCTGTTCTCTGAAACAAAATGCACTCATTGCCATTCTGATGTCAATTATGAACTGGAGAAGTAGAGAAACCTGTCCCGCGGTAGGTCAGCGGTAAATATACAAACTTAAAACGCAAAGTCTTGGTGGAAAGAACACAGACGGGGCATTGTGTAGTTTTGTACTTCGAAATAAACTAAATAAATAAACCTTCTCATCAGATGAATCGAAACTAAGACTAAGGAAAAAAAGGTTAATCTTCGTAAACCGCCTTGCTAATTAGTACACACACTGCGTATTACTATATGGAGCTGATATTTTCACGCTTACTATGCAAATATAATTAAATTTCAAATTATTGTCTTTGAAAACTAAGAAATGTTTTAAATATTCTAGATCTCGGATTAAAATAGTCACTTCTTTTCTGTATATAAAGTGATGTGGTAAGATTTCTAAAAACGCAAACTGTAGAAATTCATTGAAATTTATTTGTAAGTTCAAACAGTTAAACAAGTTTGTGTTCTTTTATAACAAAAAAAAACAATAAACAATCAAGCAAGTGAAAAAGATACATAAAAAGTTAACGTCTTATAATATAATGTTCATCCCCTGCAAAAACAATATTAAAGAAAAATATCGAGTATTTAATGGCTTTCGGCAATCAATAATACAATGTAGTTTTGTACAAAGCCATTTATTTTCATGCCCGACATGGCCAGGTGGGTTGAGGCGTTCGACTCATAATCTGAGGGTGGTGGGTTCGAAAACCCGTCGCATCAAACATTCTTGCCTTTTCAGCCGTGGGGGCGATATTATGTGACTGTCACTCCCATTATTTGTTGGTAAAAGAGTACCTCAAGAGTTGGCGGTGGATGGTGATGACTAGTTGCTTTCCCTCTAGTCTTAAATTGCTAAATTAGAGACGGATAGCACAGATAGCCCTCTACAAACACTTTATTCTTAGTTTTTACATAATAAAACAAAACGTGCTGATGTAGTATTAGAATATTTGGTTTTATTTCTTGTCGTTCATGGAAAACACATAAATATTTACGAAAGAGAGAACGTGTGTGTGTTATATTTGCTAGTTTGGTATGTTAGAAAATTGTGTTGTTTAACATATAATCATAAACTGGTTTACCTGTCTAGGAATAATCCAACCAATTTGAACATTATTTAGTTTACCCCAAAATATTAAACATACTGAAGGCAAATCAGAATAATATTTTACAATTTATTTAATTATTAATGTGATAACAGGACATAAATATGGAGGTTATTACGCAACCCAGTATTTATTATCTCTATTGGCACGTGCTCTTGCTGGTTTACTTGTACCAAGGCACCAACTTGCAGCTGATAGTTTAGGACTATAGGCAACGCCACCACTGAGCATGACTTAGTACCATGACGTCATAAATTGTCTATCCATAAACGATGCATACACTCTTCTCGTGATTGCTTTGTCCTTCAGCGTAGAGGCGTTTAGGAAATGGCAAACAATAAATACTGTCCATTTAAAATACTTTGTTTTTCTCTTTTTTTATTTTAGCCTTTTGAATATATATTTCCTAGTACAAATTCCACTGATTATGTATAGGTTACATGGTTCTTGGATATTTTTAATTATTGTATATTTTAATTAATAAGTTGCCAAGTTGGTGACACAACTGACAAGGCATCTGCAACGTGATCAAGATATATAAACACAAATATCTGTGAAAAAGTTGTGACAGTAAAGAAAACAGACTTGGTCACTAGAGTTTCGACCTAAATTTTAAGGGAAAAGTTTTCAGTGGGCTTACAGGTTTTTTACCGGCTTGGTTTAATGATCGTATTATTTAACACGTTATTCAACTTTTATCTATAGTAGCACATTTTTGAATTAGGTTGCTCATTATATAAATTTTCGTCACTTGTAAGTTTAGTTATCTGCTTAAAGGTTGTAACTATAAAATCGGGGTTTTTCACGGTCAGCACAATGCACGTGACTCATTGCGTAGCTTTATACTGGAACAAAAATATATACAAAACGATCGAAATGCACTTTGACAAAGATTTGTCTACCTCTAAACACAATATTTGCAAAATTAAATCATGCACTCCTGACAGCCTCTCCTGGTTCTTGGAGGTTAATGCCCTCTTGATCTGCTGCAAACAAATGAGATACTGTCAACAAATGGCACCGATATCAATTTCTTCAAAGTCTATTAATATTATTAATATTAATATAATATGATAACATCTATATTTATTTTTAAAATAGCTAATTACGTATATGAAAATATGTCCACTATTCGAATAATGTGTTTTGTTATACACTTTTAAATAGTTTAATATTAATTCAAGCAATGAAAATATTACTGTAAAGATTTCTACTAATAGACAGGTTCCTTTGGATTATTCAGTAAAAAATATTAAATTACAAATTCAGTTAAACGTAATAAAAAAGGTTTTATTTCTGCTAATACAACTTATTCTGTTAGCTTAAGTAATTCTCATTGATAGACTTACACTAATGCTATCAGTAGACGCTAAAACAACAATTTCACTTGCTTGATAGTTGGCCCGGCATGGCCAAGCGTGTAAGGGGCGCGACTCGTAATCCGAGGGTCGCGGGGCGTTATAATGTGACAATCAATCCCACTATTCATTGGTAAAAAAGTAGCCCAAGAGTTGGCGGTAAGTGGTGATGACTAGCTGCCTTCCCTCTAGTCTTACACTGCTAAATTAGGGACGGCTAGCACAGATAGCCCTCGAGTAGCTTTCTGCGAAATTCAAAACATACAATGCTTGATAGCTTTTCTCGTTGGAAAGTTAAGTCTTTTCAGAGAGTTTTTTGTTCCGTTGAAGCAAAATTGTGCCCCGAAATTTGAGGTCATGCGTAAATTATAAGAGTAGCCCAAGGGTTTATTAACTCAACATTTGAGACAGCTAGCGCAGATGACCCTTATGGAGCTTTGCGCAAATATACCAAACAAGCAAGTCTCTTGTACATAAGGCATCAAACTCAATATTCACTAATCTGAGCAACTGACCAAATGGCTGACGGTAACAGACAAACTAATGAACTTACAAACTCAAAATATATACAAAAACAACTTACTCAGTATATAATAGTCTCACAAATACTAGATCAACTATTCTGGCTTTTGCTCTATTGCCATACTTTTCACTGAGGGTTCAATGTAATTGTCGAGTAGTGCATAAAGAAGTCTGGATGTCCGAAGCTAATTCAATACCACGTCTGTATTCCTACATGAAACTTAGGTCTCTGTGTGGCTTAGTATTTAATTTGCCAAACTATTAATCTGAGGGTCAATGGTTTGCACCCTATTGCCGCAAGATTAATTAAGCTCTACATCTTGGCCCAGTGGATGCATAAAAATTACTGTCAAATTTCACTGTCTGATTAGAGTAACCCAAAAGTTAGTGGTGAGAAGCTAGTCTCTTTTAGTCCTAACATTTGACAGTAAGTGCAATTAGTCCTTATGTAATTTGTGCAAAAACTTATAACAATCAAACAAACAAATATTTTTCTTCAATGTCAATTACCCACACATTGTGATGTGTATAAAATTTCCCTACATTAAGGGTTATTTCTCACTTTCTGGAACTTTATGGAAACTTCTTTCCTGACAGTATATTCGTCTAAGTTGCAATTGAAACAACTATACTGAGGGTGTTTTGTGCCATTCTAACTAAACACTTGAGAAATTCAAGAGTTTTTCTTGCAGTTCCCTGCAATATGTCCTTTTAATTTACAGTTGAGACATCTACTGTTTTGTGTCAAACTTTTTCCATTCTAGGTTAACAGTTATCTAATTAAACCTTTGATTTATTCCAGGTTTCTATCATAGGTATATAATGTTTCTGCAGTATTTAAATCTGTTTATTTCATAGTTTGCGGTTGTGGCATTTAGTTGTTTATCTGTAACGTTAATGTATACAAATCTTATTGCTAAACAACTTCCTTCAAAGATTAAACATACTTTGCTTTAGCTTAACTTGCATGTCTTCATCTTTGAATTAGTCACATGTCAACGAACCCGTCCTTTCACGTATGCATCTGGATCAGATAAATAGAAGAGTCTTTCCGCATCAGGTTAGGCTTAATCTCATCTTTCTTTTTTTATGCTCCTAAACTTAGCTTTAGGAATTTCATTATGTTCTGATACTTACTGATATATCAAAATTTACATTGTTAGAAGACTTAAGATAATATTTTAGTTACTTACTAATTTCTGTCACACACACACAATCTTGTTTTTTCACTGTATCTTTTAGTTCTCGGTGGAAAAACAATCTAAAAAATGCAAAGTAAAATGCATGTTTTATATAAATTAAAAATTAATAGTCCTAGAATTCCAGCAATTAATGTGATTGTTTGTTTTATAATATTAACCGTTAGTGCTATCTTGGTCCTGTTATTGTCAAGTTTACAACTATGTAAAAAAAAATACAACATAAAAATCACTTATAATCCACATCTCAACAACTAATTAATTAGCAATGGAACCCTGAATACAAGTATAAGTTATTACATATGTTTAAAATAAATTTATATTACCATTAAATTTATGTATAATTTAATGTGTTACTTTAAGTTTTATGGAGTATGCCCGTCATTATCAGATGTAAATTTTATTTGGATTTTGTTTTCTTTAGTTTTAGTATTGATGCAACACTTCTGGTAACATAATTTTTGTTTTATTGTATTTTAAACTCCTCTGGTTGCGTAAAAATTCATTTCAGCTGTACATTTATGTAATAAATGGACACAACAATGAAGTAATTATCTCACAAATCTGCTTTACCCATCATTGCTCATATTTGTATTTACAGCAAAGTTACTAAAGCTATCTTCCGCTGTCTCTAATTTTGAGCTAACGACCTGTTGAAAGGAAACCAATTGGTACTACCCTATTACCCACTATTCACACTCTTAAAACGCACCCAAAGCTTAAATGCATGAATCGAATCTAGCTCGCTAGCTCAAAAATCCTGAGATCTACCAGAGAGCTAACCCCATTACCATCTTTATCTGCCTATGCATGCATACATACATATGTATCAAACTTGTATGTCTATTTGATTTTGTATCTATTTATTTTTATCTTCTATCCCTCTGCCATCTCTTGTATGCATCAAGGTATTTGTCACCGTAAAATTTGCCAGTTATCTGTTTGTCTACTCTCTTTGTTTAGGCCTGGCATGGCCGAGCGCTTTAAGGCGTGCGACTCGTAATCCGAGGATCGCGGGTTCGCGCCCGCGTCGCGCTAAACATGCTCACCCTCCCAGCCGTGGGGGTGTATAATGTTACGGTCAATCCCATTATTCGTTGGTAAAAGAGTAGCTCAATAGTTGGCGGTGGGTGGTGATGACTAGCTGCCTTACCTCTAGTCTTAAACTGCTAAATTAGGGACGGCTAGCACAGATAGCCCTCGAGTAGCTTTGTGCGAAATTCCAAAACAAACCAACAAACTCTTTGTTTATTTGTGTTTATGGGTGTGTTTATTGAACTACTATTTTTCAACAGTTTTCTAAAATTGTGAAGAATAGTAAGCAACCAAGAAACTGTTTGTACTGCATAGATAGCATGAGGAATTTGTGTGAATAGTGCCTTTTCTTCTACCCATTTGATATAAAGATATTACTGTAGTTTCTGCACACAAACTGTTTGATGGATCCTCCCAACATCAGGTTATGTTCATCTAAGCAGTTTAGTATGTGTGTAAAAAAGGGCAACAAAAGCATGCGTTCCATTTTTACGTAAGAACCTGTTTCTCAATATAAAAGGTTACTAGATGATTACCAATCCGCTTTATTATAAGGGAGTATTAAAAAAACCGGTATTTCCCAGTGGTTATTGAAGTAAGATATGCAAAGTTGTATTCGTATCCCACGAGTACCTCCACATCCGCCCTTTAACTTCGGTATCCAATCTGAATTGTTTCCTGTATGGTGTCGTGCCATCACGTTTCAAATATAAATACATGCAGTAGCTACAATCCAACTAATAACCAGCTGTTAAAGTACAAATAAACACGTGCCCGCAGTAGTCATTTTGCTGATGAGCTGAATTTAAATTATATATGCTTGAAGTTTTTATTTTTCAAAACTTACTAGTTTCTATATCGATTGGTCTTACAATAATACGTAGCAATAACGTGAAGCTTACGTCCTAGATACCTATTGTAAGATATATGTTAACTTCTTATCTGTTTTTGTCTTAGTTTCATCTTATCTTGAAGTTGCTAAAGCAATTTTAATAGATTATTTACAAATAGGTTGCAGTATGACCTGTAAATATTGACTACGCGTTTGCGTAAAGTTTCGGCAACGAGGAAAAAAAAGTAACTAACTAAATAAATAATAAATAAGTAACTCTAAAATGGTCGCTTTACAAACCAAAATACTGATTTTCGGACTGATGTTGAGAGTGATCTCTGGAAGTGCGATACCCATATGGGATCTTCTGAATTACGAAGAAAAGGTAAACTGATTAACATTCGTTTGTATTTTTGTTGTACATAATTTGTTTAGGTATTTTACCTCAAGAAAAATATTCTTATTACTTTCATGAGAACAAATATGTATAGATATAGAAAATAAGTTAATTTTGCCCCTTACGTAGTATTAGTGTCACCACAAACAGTACTCGTCAAAGAAGACGGATATGTAATTGTGTAGATAGGTATATATAGGCTCTGCATTTCCGATTGTTTAGTCTTGGTCAAAATGTATAGTTTTAGATCATAGTTATGTCATAGATATATGTATTTTTCAGACTGTGAAAAAGTTGTCCCTTCGATAAGTTGATTGGGTGTTAAGTGAGTGAAATTAATTATCTTATTACAATATTTTTTATGCAGGTCGATGATGTCAAGTCGCATTCAAATAATTAAAAATAAAAACAATAACAACTAAAGCAAAACAAAAAACGTGTTACATAAGACTAATAATAGTAATGATACTTTGAGTTACACTTAAAATAATAAATTCAAAAACTGCTCGTCCCTTGTTGCAGGTCATAGAAATCGATTAGATTGTTTGAAATACCCTTTTACTACAGATCTCGCCCTTTCAGCCGTGGGGGCGTTATATGTGACCGTCAATCCCACTATTCGTTGGTAAAAGACTAGCCCAAGAGTTGGCGGTGGGTGGTGGTGACTAGCTGCCTTCACTCTAGTCTTACACTGCTAAATTAGGGACGGCTAGCGCAGATAGCCCTCGAAATTTGCGCGAAATTTTAAAGAAAGAGAAACAGCATATTACAAATCTCAGTACTTACGGTCATATAATACAAATTATGTAAGTTATATATGAACAAAAACAAAATTAGATTCTTTCAGATAATATTTATTGCAGATCTGAGTTCTTACGTAAAGTCATAAAACCAAATTAACTGAAAAATGTATTAGCAAAAACTGAAACAGATTGTTTCACACACAGTTACTCAGGTGTGTACAACAGAATAATGTGGGGCAGTAGATGAACCTTTGGAGAGTTTTGTCCCAGTAAAATTCCATCTAGAGGGTCTTTTTTAAGATTTTTAAATTCCTTACATTGCGACTTCCATTGTCACGTTTTTTGTTACGTCGCAATCTAGCTTTTTGCCTCCCTCATGCTTTCCTTCCCTCCAATATAAACCCAAAGTAACTCCATTGCTCTGTTACAACATTTCTCAGTTTTTATGGACATATAACAAAATATCTAAGCATCATATTTAAAAAGTTGATATTGTTTTGAAACGCTGTTGCGTTTTGTCGAAAATTGTAGAAGTTTAGACGAATTGCTGGCAAAAAGTACTAAAGAATCGTCAGGTCAAATTAAAATAAATCCTTTGCCAAAAAACAAACTTATTTCAAAGTTCTTTTCAGTTCATAAAATTAAAAAAAGAAAAAAATATCAGGTAAACATAACCATCGCATTGATGTTGAAACGTTTGCTTATTATCTTTTGTGAAGAATTACTATAATACGCAGCTTTTGCGAGGTATTACAATAATACACATTGTTTTATCATAAGAATTAGTTTTATGCAATTTTTATGAGTTTTTATTGTTTTTTTAATTTCGCGCAAAACTACACAATGGCTCCCTGCGCTAACCGTCTCTAATTTAGAAGTGAAAGAGGGAAAGCAGCTAGTTATTACAACCCATCTCCAACTTATGGGCTACTGTTTTACCAACGAATAGTGGGATTGACTGTCACTCTATAACACTCTCACGGCTGAAAGCGCAATAATGTTTAGTGAAATGAGAATTCGAATCCACGACCTTCGAATTGCGAGTTCAGAGCCTTAACCACTTGGTCATGCCGGGCCTTTCTATGAGGAATTGCTATGCTACACATTGTTTTCTGTGACAAATTACTATAACACACATTTAAGCTTTCCGTGTAAAGTCATGGTCAAACCAGCCACCGAGAGTGTCGTTCAGTTTTAGTGAAAAAAAAAACACGCTAATTACACTGTGATCCAGAATTAACAGTGCAAGACCTATGATTTGTTGTCAATTTGTCCACGTTTCACGCCCTTGTACAATCATATCGTTTATATTACCTGCTCAACCCATTATTTTCACTTTGCAAGATGCAAAGTTCTTATTTATGACATTCGCAGCAATTATAAACTTGATAATTACGTATACACGGTATTCGAAATTTACAGGAAAAGGGTTAACGTTACCTCTCGTGACATCGTGATGATTGCATTCTTGCATGATTTCATCGTGTTCTTTCCTTCCATTTAAATATTTGCATATATTGCATTCTAGCAAATGGAAAATCTGAACCGCCCTTATTGGTAGCAACTGAAACAATACACATAGATTAAATTACTGCATAAAACCATTTAGTAACAGTTATAATATGGCGCGCTTACATATACTGTGGATATTAGTTTGCTAAGGTTTCTACAATTAATTATATGCATCATGCTTTCAGACTGCACATAATACAGTACCTCGCGCCACCTGGTAGAAATATGTTTAACTTGTTTTTAATGCCAGCAGTAAGTTAGCACACACACTAAATTTCTTATACTTTTAGATAAACTGTCATTTAGAATATTATTTAATATCGAAAAATTATTATACAAAAAATGAGGATTTTAATTTTAACTTAGAAAATCTATTTTTTTTTTTTTACTAAATCTAAATTCTGTCTCATTAAGTACTACCTTCAGGTGTGTTGTCCATCGTATGTAGTCATTTCTAACTTTCGAAAGCGAAGAAATCGTTTGACTTAATTTGTACGATTACATTTCTTTTGATAAATGTATTCAGGCTTTATTTAGGTTAGATCATCAAAAATCTGGTAAAAGGTAACAAACCATCATTTGTTAACAATCACTTCGAAACGTAACTTGTGTAATGCTATATTTTTTTAGTTGTGTTTGAGACTTCTGTTTATTTCTTTATTATTATGTTGTATTGTTTGTTTTTTACTCGAATTTACATGTTTCTGCCTTTTACTCATTTTTTTCCATTCAATGAAAATAAGCTTCATCCCTTATGCTGACAAAGAAAAAAAAGTACGACTTCCAGCCATAACCAAACTCTTTATTTTTTAAAAGGAGGTCATAGTTTCCGGAATGAGGCGATAACCTAATGACCCAAAGCCAAATATAGGTCTATTTTGTAATAACATGCAGATTAACTATCATATAGGTGTCACCAGACATAAGTTAGATGAAGATGACCTACTGGATTCGGGATATAATTTAACCTGTATCTCGCGAATAATTGTATTATCTAGGATTGTCTTATTCTGATATTTTTCTTTACATCTCTTTCCACCTCCCTCTCATAAAACTAAAAGAAAGCAAACAAAATAGTAGTATACGAAACACCAATCACTTTCAACCATGGCAGAACACAAATACAGTGTTCCGCGTCGTTTTTTCAGTCAACGGGCGACCTCTTTTTACAGACACTATTAAGATTTAGGTTGTATTGGGCACGAGTAATAAAAGCGTTTTTTTCGGTAATATTCTGGCAAAGGTTAGAAACAATGTCGTTAGGGTTAACTAACCGGTAGTTTCCTGACGTGAAACGAGTTAGCGTTTCCTTTTCAAATAGTCTTTTCTATTTGTTACGTTGAAGACCTGTTTAATTTACGAAACGAAGTTATGTCGTTCCTGCAGAAATAAAGACAGAAAATCAGAATAAAAAATATTGATCTACGAACATTCCTATTTACCACCATTAGATTATGTAATAGGAGTTAACAATCCCTGTATCATGCAATATCATTTTTCCACTTGTGTTTCTGATCGTTAAGACTCGATTTTGCGAGTTATAGGAACAAATTTTTGGATGGTGGTTCACCTTATTGTAAACTTAATTTTTAAGTCAAAAACTCTGTTAATCAAAATATTTTAAGCAGAGCTTTGGTTTGTTTTGAATTTCACGCAACGCTACTCAAGAGCTATCTGCGCTAGCCGTTTCTAATTTAGCAATGTAAGACAATGGAAGGTAGCTAGTTATCACCACCCACTGCCAACTCTTGGGCTACTCTTTTACCAACGAATAGTGGGATTGACCGTCACATTATAACGCCCCCACGGCTGAAAGGGTGAGCATGTTTGGTTCGACGGGGATTCGAACCCGCAACTCTCGGATTACGAGTCGAACGCCTTAACACACCTGGACATCCTGGGCCTTGCGGAATTTTGAAACTGTATTGTATTTATTTATTAATTTATAAGCGTAGACCTTCTCGTAACAAAAAATTCTAATCCCAAATAAATGACATTGTAACATCAATTAAACTATTTATTGTAACAGGGGTCGACATGATTAGGTGGTTAGGAAGGTTGACTCGCAATCTGAAGTTCGAAGATTCGAATCCCCGTCATATACCAAATATAGTGCCTTTTCAGCCGTGGAGGACATTATAATGTGACGATCAATCCCACTAGTCGTTGGTAAAAGAATAACCTAAGAGTTGGCGGTGGGTGATGATGACTAGCTGCCTTCCCTCTTTCGCTTCTAAATTAAAGACGGCTAACGCAAATAGACTTCGTACAGTTTTACGCGAAACTTAAACCAATCAGTTGTATTGGTAATTAAATACATACGATGTCTTCTGCTTGTATATTATATTCGCTTGATTACTACACAACATTTCCTGAATATTAATTTTAGCATTGAGTAGTTTATGTAATCACTTCATATAATTATAAAAGTATGTCAAATATTAAAATCTAATCCAAAATATTTCAGTCTAGCGTACCACATAAATATAGTGCATACAATTCTATAATAAAAATTCAGTAAAGGATTTCTTTTACCTCCTAGATGGGTCGGCTATCCTATATATTGGTTCACTTAGTTGGTCAATACTGTAAAGATTCACATATTCCAGGTAAGTTGAGAAAAAGTTTAAAAAGTTATTTTTCATTGACCTGTATTAGTGATAATTAAAAGATACAGAATCTCTTAAATTTTGAAATACACAATAAAGCGTATTCTTAAAACATTGGCCACGGTTTTAAGGTGTATATTTCACGTACTGATGTTACGTTGGAAAGAGGAAACTAGTTTTGATACGTTTTTATATCCTTGTGATGTACAATTACTTCCTCTTTTGCCTCATTAAAATAAAGTGATTTATAAAACCTCTACAAGGTAACCCACGAGTAAGCGGCGAGTTCTGTTGAATAGTCCCTTTCTCTCGTGTCTATCTCACGTCAAGATTAAGGACAGCTAGCACACATGATCCTCGAGTAGCTTTGCGTGAGCCCCCCAGTGGCTCAGCGGTATGTCTGCGGACTTATACGCTAAAATCCGGGTTTCGATACCCGTGGTGAGCAGAGCACAGATAGCCCATTGTGTAGCTTTGTGCTTAATTCAAAACAACAAAACAAATCTATGCGTGAAATTCAACAAAATAAGCTGAATATAAGAGATTGCACGTGGATAATTTTACACTCCCTTTTAAAATGAAATTATAGACTTCAACTTTTCCCAAAATGTGAGCAACTCTCTCAGGGAATGTGTGTTCGTGTTTTACATCTCGTCATTTAACTTACTCTTTCAGGACAGAAAAGGACGTGAAGGGCGTGTGTTTTCTTATAGCAAAGCCATACCTGGCTATCTGCTGAGCCCACCAATGGGAATCGAACCCCTTATTTTAACGTTGTGAATTCGGAGACATACCGCTGTACTAGCGGGGGGCAGGACGTGAACGACAACAGTTTGGGAAACGCTGATTGTTATGTATAAAGCGTTATGTATATACGTTGTTAATCATGTAGAAATTTTTAGAACTAGCTACATCAATCATTTGTATTGTCCTGGTGTCTGTACGAGACTAATCGAGATTACTCTGAGTTATGTATAAAGCGTTATGTATGTACGTTATTATTCATGTAGAAACTTCTAGAATTAGGTAGATCAATCATATGTTTATAAATAGAATGTGTATGTTGGCCTTGGTGTCTAGACGACGAGTCTCGTGCAAAAACAGACATGAGCGGATTGCTCTGGAATTCTGTGAAAATTACGCGATTGTTCGAGAAAACAGTAGGCCTACTGGTATAAAAACAGACGGTGACGCAAGTCAGAAAAAGAAGTCTGTCAGTCATTCGTTTTAAATTTCGATTCAAGAGATATTGTCTCCGTTTGAGAAATTTTCAACGTTTGCTGTGTGTTTATTCAACTTGGATTTGTAACTAGAGCTTGATCTACAGAAGCTGTGATTTTATTTCGTCAGTCTTTACGATTCTTTACGAATTAGTGGTTATACTGAAAGTCAACACGTATAGGACTGTTTAGGGAAGACCGGAAAAGTTGAAAAACGACAAATCTGATACATTCATCGAAAACATCGTAAAAAGAACTTTGTCAAATTTATTGAACTGTGAATTGTTTCTGGACTTCTCCATTCAAACTTTGGAATTTCTTCGTGGAACCAAATTCACACCCTAGACTGGAATTTTGGATTTCTGATCTAGACTTTTGGACTTTCATTCTGAATCATTATATTGGACACAGGCCAGTACCATTTTGTATTGTAATTAATTTTAAACTGAATATCTGTCATTGTTATTATATAATTTATGTTATATCTGTTACATATTTAATAGTTTAGTGTAGTAAATTATATAAGCTGTTATTTGTGTCTTTCTGTTGCGTTCAGTCTACAAACATAAAAAAACGTAACACTGATGTAAATTTCAATGAAAAGCGCAACAATAAAATTACTGAAAAACGAAACAATACCAAATGGAGAATGGAATCTATAACACTTTTCCATGCTAGTTTCCAACAACTTGTGGTCATATGGTCAGAGTAAGTTCGGCATATTTGGTGCATGGTGTTTTTCCGTCTCCTTAGCAACTCACCCACGGCATCCTGAACATTTTCATTTGTTTCAACATGTGTGAAGACGTGGCCAAGTGGTTAGCACCTCAAGTAGCTGACGGGAAGGTCTAAGGTTCAAACCTCGATATGCTGCGAAACACGCTTCGCATTTTCAGCCTTTCAGACATTATAGTCATTAGAGTTAATTTCAGACGCTTAAGGATATTTGTATAGTCGATAAATGCTGCTAACTAATTTTCCTTTTTATGGTCAATAGTTACAAATTTGTGATGGCTTTCCATGAGCCTTGGAGTCTCAAACCTGGCCATTTATCTCATAGTGTTGTACAAGGTACCGTTCAAGTTCAAAACGCTAAATATCAAAATGTTTATCACGTCACAATTTCTTTCATCGTACATAACAAGTGGAATATTTGAGTTATTTTGGTAAAAAGGTTGAACAAAAAGAGTGAGGATATACATTGTCGTAATAAAACAATATTTCTTAGCTGTCTTTGACAAATGACCCCTGAATCTGGGGCTTTGGTCGTCGCGACCACATTATCTCTAAAAGATGAAAAATCATTGATGTTTCTTGATGCATCTTGAGGAATCAAAACAGAATGTTGGATCACTCGAAGAGTCGTCACACCAGCACACTTCACTTGTAGAATCATCACTCTCCCTCACAATTAATATAAATTGTATAATTAGAGTAACAAAAAATTCCAAAATATTAAATATTGTGCTTCGTAAATTTTTATTAATAGGTTTACAGGAAATGAAAGTTCGATAACACAATAATTCATGACACCCAACTAATAGAAGTTCCAAATTTATGAAGAAAACATTTAAAAATACACTATATTTGTTATAATGCGAAATGAGAACACAAAGTTTCAAAATCAGTATCTGAACAAAATACTTAATCATTGTTTCCCTCGTAGATTTCTGCTTTTTTTTGCTTCTTTGCGACGGCCATTCGAAAACGATCTAAGAAAAGGCATAGTTACATTTGTGATCATTCCTGCGAGAAACAGACGTTATTTCAATCTGGAAATTCGACTACTTATGTTAAATTGTTAAAAGATATTCATGTGAAAAAAAACTGAAATGTTCCTAAATTTTTGGGTTTCAAAACACAAAATATCCCTAGAATATTTTAGTCTCTACTTAAAACCACCTTAAGAATAATCACTCCAGGCTGTCCCACCTGAAGTATCTATCGTCACCCCAAAGTTTGATGAGGTGACGATTCTTCAGGTGATTCAAAATGTTGACTTAGCACAGACAACTACTGACCCAGCAAACTTTGACAGTAAAGAGCAGTATTAGACATGAGGTTTCGTCTTCTTAAAAACAAAACAACTGATAAGTAACTGCATGGTGTTTTTTTCTTGGTAGTTTTCTATGTACAGTCAATGAAAACGTTAGGACACCCTATGAAAGCCTGTGTATTTTGTAACATTTCTTTGTTAGCTGTTCCTCATTTATCAGTGAAAGACCAGAAGGAAGGCAGCTAGTCATCATCACCCACTTCCAACTCTTGAACTACTCTTTTGCCAACGAGTAATGTAACATTATATATAACTCCTCCACGATTGAAAGGACGAGTATGCTTGATGAGACTGGAATTCAAACCTGCAGATTCCTGGTCGAGCGCGCAAACTAGCTGTCCATTTCAAACAGGATTATAATGGAACAGTAGGTAATTGCATATCCTTCTTCAATTCAAACATATACATTGAAACATACAAAAACATTTCCTAATGAACAATTCTGCGCCCAGGTGGTTAACGTGTCAAACTGTTGGTCTGAAGTTCCCGACCCGTTACAACTAAGAAAAATATGCGGTTGTGCATTTATTGTACTCGAGAGATCACATTCTACTACAAGGTGACCAGTTGTGTTAACTATCTGCTTTCCCGCTAATTTATGACTTCTAAGTTAAGGATGGCTAGTGCAAATAGCCCTCGGGTAGCTTTTTGCGAAATTTGACAAATAAACACAATGTTCAATTTGTCTTTCCCTGAGGAAAAATTACCATTTAATCTCAGATTATTAGATATAAAAATACATATTTTTAAAGTATACCCTTAATATTTTATACACATGCAGTCAAAGCGCTTTTTTAAAACCTGATAGAAAGTATTGTAATAATTAAATTATACATCACAAAAGGTTAAGTCTCACATGTTATTGAGTGTGTAAGTTTAATACATAACATATCTTACAGCTGGTTTAGCTAATACTTCGTAACAGCTGAAAATGCAAGTTTAAATAACATACTTTCAAATCTATTATTCTGGTTTATAGATTGTCAGAAGAATCTTATGTTGTATGGGATGTCTAACTTGATGAACAAGGATGAAGATAGTCTTGACGTCTTAGACCCATATCAAAAAGACGGACACCAGTTAGGTAAGATTAGAGATTCACTCAACAGTATCGTGGTAGCAAATCTTTTATTTTTTAAACCATTTTTTACAAGTTTGATCCACATTTGTTTTTCAATGTAATACTTAATTTCATGATTTCAGTCGAAAATAAGTTATTTCCTATTGATTGCTCTTTTCAAACGCAGTTAGGCCTGGCATGGCCGAGCGCGTAAGGCGTGCGACTCGTAATCTGAGGGTCGCGCTAAACATGCTCGTCATCCCAGCCGTGGGGGTGTATAATGTGACGGTCAATCCCACTATTCGTTGGTAAAAGAGTAGCCCAAGAGCTGGCGGTGGGTGGTGATGACTAGCTGCCTTCCCTCTAGTCTTACACTGCAAAATTAGGAACGGCTAGCACAGATAGCCCTCGAGTAGCTTTGTGCGTAATTCCAAAACAAACAAACAAATTCAAACGCAGTTATGTTTCATACTAGTTCTATATAAATCAGACATCCATTAGGCTCTTATTAACACTTTTATTCGCATTTAGTGGAACATATCACTGGTATTTTTCTTACAAAACAACTTCAAGTGCATTGAAATTTAACGGGCGGTGTTTCAGATTTTCACAATGGTTCAGGTGGATTTAAATCAATTTTTTGGGCTAGACGAAGCCACTACTGAAATTTTTAAAACTAAAAACACTGCTGAACTTAGATTTCAGTGGGAAAAACTTTTTATAGAATTCCATCAATACAGGCAGTGTGGCATTATTCAGAATGTTGCAGTGTGGCAAACATTCACTTCTCACTTAATATAATTATTAACCAAATGTAAATTATCTAAAACAAGTCCACATCACTACATAAATCTTCATGGTTAAGATGACAATGTCTATCTAAGCAAGCAGAAAGTAGAGACTTTTTTATTTTCTCGACATCTTACTCACAGTGGAGTCGAATTTAATCAAACAGGCAACGTGAAATACCTTGAACGTTCTCATACCGAAAATTGGTGCATCTAATAACTATTTAACTTTTAAGACGCACGAACTCCATTTCGGTGGGTACAACACAGATAATCAATTGTAGAGCTTTCCATACTCGTTTCTTTACATGATCAAATTTTAGCACCTGCCATCTGCCTAGTGTTAAAGCACAGTTAAAATAGTCGAATATGATCGCATTCTTGGCAGTTTCATGCTTTGTTTTTCTGTCTGTAATGAATGATTTGGAACAGGAAGTTTGAACTGTCTTTCACCTCGTTGTATAAAGGTGCTTCACAGAAAGTTAGAACAATTATATTGTGGTCGTCTCGAGCTTGTTGCATTAATTATGGATTATTCCTGTGTGGAATTCATGGTGGTACACTACCTACTGGTAATTAACCTTATTTATAAGATATTCATACATTTCTTAGTGGTTATCTCTTTAACAAGGTAGCTCTATTGTCTTTAATTTGTAAGTTATTCCTTTTATTTTATCTAATCTTATGTAGACCTACTTTATAACCTTATTCTGAGAATAATTCTGAAATAAATGCCATTTGTATTTAAAACGGTTAAATTTTAAAATAAAAATGGGTGATTGTTTTACAAAAAATCCACATCAGGCTATCTATTGTGTCTACCTAGGGGAATCGAACTGCTGATTCTAGTGTTGTAAGTGCGAGGACTTACCGTTGTCCTACCATGGGACATTATGGAAAGACAAAAATTAAAATAATCAAAATAAAGATTAAAGTTAAAACAATTTCAAAATAATTTTTGAATAATCAATTTAAAAAGTAAGATTTCAAATAATTGAACCAATTAAAATAGCTTAAAAACTAAAATCAGAAAGTATCGGAAAAAACTCTTGTAATAACTAAAACACTTAAAATATCAATATACTTTAACAATCTTCGAAAGCAGTTTAAAACAGCCCCCAGTGGTATAGCAGCGGACTTATACTGCAAGAAACCGGGTTTTGATACCGGAGGTGTGCAGAACAGAGTCGTTTATGTAGTTTTGTGCTTAATAACAAACAAACAACAGTAATTAATAATACTAAACTGACATTCAAAGTATTTAAGAAAACCTGAGATATTGGTAGACCAGACTAATTAATATTATATATTCAAACTTTATAACTCTTGTAATAAAGTCGATTTCACGCCCTACGTAATTAAGTTATTTTTTGTATCACATTTATCCTTTAATAATCTTTTTCTTGTGTTTTACCTCTTTATCCATCAAAGTATGTAAACTAAGCTAGAGTTCTTAAACTTTTATTGTTGTAGGTATTGTAAGAGCTTAATAGTGAAAGTAAAGTAGAATATGTAACAATAGATCAACCATACCTTATCTGCTTTATTTGGTGATGAAGAATATTTAGAATTTCTAGATAGTTTTATTTACCTAGCAAAGTTTATCATATATTTTAAAATTTTGTTTAACTGTTTGTTGTTCGGTTCTTGATTGGTCTTAGCCTTCTAGAAAAAGAAAGAGACTGAATTCAGTACGGATTAAGAGCAACTTATTACTATTTGTACGGCTATTTTAGTTGTGATTCTTGTATATGCTTAGCAGTAAATGAAACGTATTTACTGACTAGAGCGTCGAGAACGTGTGTGTGACTGATGTTTATCTTTATGGACCGGGAGTAGCAATGGGACGTAAGATTCAAACGTAAAATCAGTTTGTACGGACACATCATCAACTGGGTATGTAGTTGAGTTGTGGTATTTCCAGATAAGTTGATTTCTCGAAAGAGTAAAATTAGGTAAAAACCAATATAAAACGGGAGGCTCGGCAGGGCATGTTTCCAAGTAATAGTGAGCTCTGCTAAAACTAACCGAGTCTGTACTTCAGAGTAAAGGGGTTTGGCATAAGAGTGTAATGTACGTTGGACATAATCTTTACCAATTTCACAAATACAGTGTGTGTACTTGCGTTGGACTCTGGACAGTCACCTTTACCGGAGTTATGTATTGACCAGACTGGCTAAACTTCCTCAAGGCTTATTTCCAAATTGACCAACACACTGAAGACAACGTTATAGAGCAGTGATTCCCAACCTAAAAGCTACTGCCCTCTGGCAGATCTTTTGGATATTTCACCGCGCTCCTATACCATGCTGCGTTCTGGCAATTTGGAGACATTATTCTAGACTGTTTAAATCTCACATTGATTACTTGAATCCATAACCTTCAGTTTGTGCAGAGCGACTACCGTCGCTTGTGTAACTTGTTTCCCCGATTAAAATATAACAAAAGTTTAAACATTGAAATATCCCTGACCTAACATTGGAGAAATCTGGTGTCAACCTTCTTACTCAATGTGCAGTTTCTTATTGGTAGACCAAGCGTTAACTCCAAGTGAAGGAGAAGGAACAGAGGCAGTTACAAAGAAATCAACTTAATGACTTTCCCCATCACATGTTGTTCCTCGGTGGGTCAGCAGTAAATTTCCGAAAATACAACGCTAGAATTTGAGAATTAATTCCTCTGGATTGACAGAGCACAGATAGTTTATTAAGTATTTTTGCTATACAAAACTTCATCTTCAACTACTCCATAAAGCTAAAGTAAATGAAAATATTTGAACATTTTCTGTTCTTAAACAAAGAGGCAGAAAAATGAATGGTGTTTCTGCGTGTCACATCATTATTATAAGTAAGGTATAGAAGATCATCTTTTCTTTTAAATTTCTTCATTAGTTCGCTCATTAATAGTTCCAGTGTATTCTCGAGATTTGCTCTACTGACTTTCGAGTAAAACTACTCGAAGACTATTTGCGCTATCCTTCCCTAATTGTAAAGTAATGTACTAGAGAAAAGACAACTAGATGACGTCATCTATTGCAAACACTTGTGATACTACTTACCAACGAATAATGAGATTGGCTGTAAAATTATAATGTCCCAACGGCTGAAAAGACAAAGGTGTTAGGGTGCAGGATTCGATCTCGCACGTTGAGTGTCTTAGCTACCATACCATGAGAAATTTGTCCTCTTGGTAACCCAAGGAAGAAGAAAAAAAAGTTATACATTTGATATTTTCTAACGAGCGTAAGTGACACATGTTGAAATTTAACGTAATTTTATTTGGTTTCAAATACTTGAACTCATCTACTTGATATTTATTCAAGGATTTGAAACTGAAATGAAACAAACACATTACTTCGTTTATTAGAAAAGCTAATACATTTTTGTTATTTTTTAACACTTATCACTTTATTTAAGGCTGAAGTCAATAATAATTCAATGGATAACTTGTCCTTCCACCCGCACATACACACATTGTCTTGCAACCAGCAAGATTAGCAATCCAAACGTATATTAACCTTCAAATTATCGACTCGTTGTTCATATCATTAACAGTGTTGACCAATTATTACACCGTATCGTGTAATTTTATGTTTTTACCTATGACAATAATTGGTGTAAACAACTAAAAAACAAAATTGGCTGAAATGATGTGCGAAATATGTGGAAGACCTCAGCGGTAATTAGTGGTACTTTTGTTCAATTATTATTATTTTTGTCTCGTATGATACTAAAACCATTTAACTAAATGTACTTAAAAAGTCGATGGGTTCTTAATTGGTAGTTCTACGGTTGTTAACAATTCATACCACACTGTAACGTTCATGATATATGAGGATTTCTTTAAAAAATTATTTCAGGTTAATAAAATCCATATTGTTTTATCATTTTCTTCTCCATCCAGTTTGGAAGACTGCACTGAAATCTGGATTCAAAATGCCTCCTAAGGTTCCAAAAGAAATCAGCCAGACAATTGAAGGTACAAACGTCAGCTATTTAACGAATAGCTTATTTATGTTTAGATTTTACAATGAATAAAAGTAAGCATGTTTAGTACAAATAAATATTATCACTCAAGTTCACCTCTTAAAGATAATAAACTAAAATTAAACACGTCTTTTGTAGGGTTTTTGTTGTTGTCAGTTAAGTATTAGAAATGTTTCGTGTATTTCTAGATATAATTTCCGTGTTATCATCTATAAAGAACTTCATATGTTTTAGAACGTTCTAGCTGTTTCATTTGTACAATTTTATATTTCCAGACGTTTTACTTGGACTTCGTGAATTCACAGAGGAATCTGAAATGTCGAAATTGATTTTGTCTACTCCCTTACGTTAATTGTCTAACCTAATAACTTTTCTTCAACAGCGTGTTTGAATAATTAATTATAAGGTACTGAATACTAAAGAATATCCTCTAAATAAAGTATTACGATTTAATACAACAATAGCAAAACCAACTGTGGTGATGTAACAACCTTTTAAATAGATATGTGAAAGTATAAATTGGGTGTAAATCATTCATTGTTTATTTCGTGTCAATTTGTTTATTGTTTTCCTTGTATATACATAAACCTTACTAGATTTCTTGATAAATAATGATTTTGTTTACAAATATGTTTAAAAGATCTTTTCGTTTAATTTTTTTCTTGAAAAAAAACGGTTAAACCTACCGTGTCTGGTGTGGTAGGTAAATTGAGTTTGTATCCTAAAATTGTTGCAGCATGGTGTTCTCTCGACACAAAATAATCGAAAACTTTGGCATTCGTTATGAATTGTTCAGTTACTGCAATGTTTGTTGAGTTACCAATAGTATGGATTTGATAAAAAAGTTGATTTAACCTTTTAAAATTCCTAGAAAAACTGATATTTAATCGTTTATTATTCAACTTTTAAAGAAATCACAAAATTTGAATTACTCGCACTCATCAGAACACATTGCTATTGGGCCTATTATATTTTTAACACTGGATTATTTACCTAGCCGGCCGTCACGGCCAAGCATGTAAAGGCGTTCGACTCGTAATCCGAGGGTCGCGGGTGTGAATCCCGGTCGCACCAAACGTGCTCGCCCTTTCAGCCGTAGAGGCGTTACGATGTCACGGCAAATCCCACTATTCGTAGGTAAAAGAGTAGCCCAAGAGTTGGCGGTGAGTGGTGATGACTAACTGCCTTCCCTCTAGTCTTACACTGCTAAATTCGGGACGACAAGCGCATATAGCCCTCGAGTAGCTTTGCGCGAAATTCAAAACAAATTTATCTAGCCCTTAGAGATTTTCAGTAATAAGAATAATTTATAATAATAGTATTCCAACCTCACTTTATTAGTTCAACCGATTCCCCTCGGTGGACACAGAAATATAAAAGAAACACACGTGCTCATTAATAAAAAATCTCTAAGGTTGATTTTTATCCCAAACTGGGACAGATGAAGCGTGGAATTTTTTGGTGTGGGGGACTGCGTTCACGCTATCCCCTGTAAATAAAATCAGAAGTAAGATTAAGAAACATTTCCATTTAGTAATTGTATCACTTAAATGTTTTCAGTGTTGCTACGAATTAATACAAACACCTGGATTGTAATCAATTCACAACTTATGATGCAAATTATACATAATAAGGTATCAAATATATTGTAATCTAATAACGTAATCGTGAGGACTTTTTCTTAGTTTGTATGTTTCTGAGGATATTCATATCATCACGCTTTACCTTTCCATAACATGTACACAAGTGTGCTTCAGTTTTCATCAAACTTCCAGGAATGTGTACTAATCATCTTGCTTAGGTAAAGGTAACATGCTGTAATCTCCAACCAACAATAGCTTATACCACGTTGATACTACATTTAATCCTTTTCAACGAGTAACACAAATTTTCTTTTATGAGTTTGGGAATTATCTTGCTTAGAATAATTGTTATTGAAGGACTGTGAACTAACACTAGGGCTTCAGTCTGCATTGAAAAAAAAGTTGTCACTATTCCTACGTGTGTCGTATTTCTCTTTTTCTTATGAGCTAGATTAAAGCTGTATAACATTTCCAGAACAAGCATTTTGCAGATTCTTAATTCTGTTCTTCAAAATGCTAACTCTATAAATGCACAGCTCCTTTTTGCTAATAAAATTAATCATGTACCTTTATTCTATTTGGTGCTTCTAAATAACGTGTGAAACAAACGTGTTTAGAAAGTACAAATAACATGTGATTCTCAGATTCATAATTAATGATCAAAATATTGTAAGTTATCTGAAACTTTCCACTGTATAATGTTAGTTTTAATACTCTTGCACAAACTTTGTAACTGCCAATCCATTTGAATTTCATATAGCCTATCTTCTGTTATTAAAGCAAGATAAAAGTAATGCTGACATGAAACAAAAAATTAGTACACCTGTTTTTCTTCTGCATCTACTCTCTGTTTGTTTTTGTTGGTTTTTTCGTGTTTTTTTAAAGCGTTTCTTCTTGGTATCATTATATTTGCATTTTACATTGTTTTACTATCCTTTGTCTTTAAGTCTATCTCAGTCGGAGGAAAATGATATGAGATGCCTCTTCTTTTCTCTCATTGACAAAATTGTCTCTAGAAGAGTGTGGCATAGGTTTTTAAATTATACACGTTGTTATACTGCATATCTTTATGTTACATATAATTAATTATCAACAAAAACATTCATAAAACTTTCATTTAATATCTTGTGAATATGTTACTGCACAAAAAAAATATACAGAAAATTTCAACGTTACTATATCCATCTAGCATTACCACTCAGGTGAGAAAATTCATTTGGAAAAGTACATTTAACGTCCAAGAACAAGAATGTAAAAGAGAAGCTTTCTATTCTCTACCAGTGAGAAAACGGGTCAATCTGCAGTCTTAAAAATCCATTCGTCAAAAACACAGTTATTTGCTGTTATTAAGACACATTTCATAGTTATAGGCCATTTTCTTAAATAAAAGTCTGGAACTTAATAACATTTTATTACTACTTTCACCAACAGTTAAAGAAGTTGTTCTTGCATCCTAATAAATATTAGTTTTTTTTACATATGTTCTGACAGTTAAGACTGTATTAAAATATTAAAGTTTGGACTATAATCTACAGTTTGATTTCAAACATATTGATATGAATTTATGAAATAGTAGTTCAATGAAATTTTGAATGCAAGTTAACAAACGCCATGACATGGCCTTTTATGTCACCAGGTGTGAGAAGGTAAATTAAGGGTTTTGCAAGACTTGTAAAATGTGGGATATGTCTTCTATTAATCCTCATAAATACTAAAAATGGAACCGGGTAATTTTTACAACCTTCAAGTTTCCTTGGGTCAGGTTTTACTCATTTAACAATCTAGTAAGCCATGATCCCAGTCGCTATATTTACTAGTATAGTATATTTCAGAATTCAAAACATTTTATGCCAACCAAATAAAACCTTGTCCAATAGAAGAAAACTGTAGCCTGAAGTTACTCCTTACATGAGAATATAACTGTCATCTAAATCAATTTAGAAGCATTAATGTAAGACACATATATGTGTTGTGGTTCACTAACTCCCTTGTTTTTCTTATAACAATTTTTATTTCTTGCTTTCTCCAAGCTATATTTTATATAGTTTCATAAGCTTTTGGTATCAGTCATAACTTGCCAATATCATTAGAGTCCATGAAGTCTGTGCGGTGAACGTTTTGTAGATTCTGGATTACTGCCATATTTTCTCTACAGTCGGTACAGGTCCTTGGTTTGGTTTGTTTTGAATTTTGCAAAAAGCTACACAAGAGATATCTGGGCTCGCCTTCCCTAATTTAGCAGTGTAAGACCAAGAGAGAAGGCAGCACCCACTACCAACTCTTGGATTATTCTTTTACCAACGAATAGTGGGATTGACCATCACTTTATAATGCTCCCACGGCCGAAAGGGAGAGCATGTTTGGCGTGATGGGGAATTGAGACTGTGACCCTCAGATAATGAGTCGAGTGCCTTAACCACCTGCCTATGCTGGGCCGTCAGGTCCTTTATCAACTTGATAAGTGCAAAGAAGTCAATAGGTTGATGTTTAAAGTCAGAAAAACAGAACCATATACAAAATATTTTGTGTTTTTGTCATTGCTCAAGAAGTTTAGTAGATCTTTTAAAAGTAGTCCTTTTAATTCTATTCTTACAAATGGGATCTTCCAGCTACAAGTGGACTATTCCATCAGCCTGTAATCAAAATCAACTTCCTTACTGGTTTTCACAGAGTTTATTTTTGTCAATTATCCAACATCTTGAGCAAAATAATTAAAGACAGTCAACATAGGGTGTATAGAGGCAAATCATGTAACTTCAGTCTCTTCACTACAAGTATTTCACCCTTGTCTTTCATCACTGTCCCATTAACTGTGTTGTTTTTTTTCATTTGGGTGGCATTGGTTAATTCCATAATGGCTTTATTTAAACTATTAGGATCCATCTCAAATGCATCACATATGTTAAGCACAATAATTCATAATAGTGAATTCTTGGCACCTCTGAGGTCATGACTAGAATGTCCTGGGTCAACTTCTGCTACGGGCTTCAAGCTTATATCTTTCTTATTTGGTATTGTGGTCCATCAATGTCCACATTTTTCTTATAGCATTTTTTCATTTACTGTTTTCTCCATGCCTAATTATATATATATGCTAAAAAATAACACTTATTTCTTGAAAAACCCTTTAAATATACATGTACTTAGTATTTGCATTACACAAATATTTCAAAAATACAATACTTTCACATATAAGGATCACATTGGAATAAAATTATTGCCAAGAATTTCGAGCATTTTTATTACATAAAATCATTATGTGTGCTCAAAAGAAGACTTTCATGGAATAAACCTAGATACATAAGTATACCTGTGAGTCTGTAAAACATTTTATTAATGTGAATTACAATACGTGAAGAAAATGCCTCTCGTATCAATAAAATTCTCTGTAACACTAACTACTATGAATTTACCCCAAAATTTGTTTAATTTCAAAAATATTGCACTCGGAGAAATAAACATTTTCTTTGTTTCAGAATTTCAGCAAAATGGAATATTCCACCTTAAGTTGAAAAAGTTGTAAGGAAAGTAGTAGGAACTCTAAATTCATGATAAAACATCCAAGGGATGACATGTATAAATGAATTGTTAAAATTTCTGTCAGAAAACTGAAAATTCATTCCAATTAGTTTATAAATATGATGATAACGTAATGTGATATCATCATGATTAGAGCATAAGTACTTGTTAAAGAAAATTTAAAACTAGTAGCTATCCTGACACAGCTGAAAATTTACAGTGGAAGAAGCCACAGTCTACTTGGAGATGCAAGCTATCCTATATGTAGCAAACATTATGAGGGAAACTCAAAAAATAACATAGCATCAGTATTTGAATGGTGTATGCTTTATAGTTTGTCTTGAATAGTAAAAAAATAAATAAATAAATAAATAAAGAATAGTGTTAAACATTAACATAACTTCTGGAACAATGAAAGACCTATTGATCTTTCTTGGCTATCCCATCCTCTAAACTCAGGTATAACCAAAAAATAAAACCCTAAAGGCAGTCCTTATCATTAATATAGTTATGAAGCTTTCTCTTAAACTCCCATAAATTTACTCCATTCATAACATTGAAAGGCAACCAATTCCAAAGGCCAACTATACCTGTTAGTAAAATAAAATTGTCTTATTTGATGATGAATCCTTCCTTCCCAAAATTTATAGTTGTGTTCTCTAGTCCTGCCATTCTCATCACTAAGTACAAAAAGAAAGACAATGCATCCTAAATGCCCTGATCAGATTCCTCTAACCTTTCTTTGCTTCAAGAGAAAAATTTTTTACATATGTTAATCTCTCCTTATTTGACAACCCCTCCATCCTAAGTGCCATTCTATGAATTTTATATGCTTCTGAAGATAAGGAGCCCAAGACTGAACTAATACTCTAAATGTGGATAAACCAGTAATCTATATAATAAAATTATAACCTCTTTAACCTCGTACTCAATATGTTTCTAGAACTAACCTAAAATACATTTTGCCCTATCACAAACAACAGAACACTGCTTGGATGGTTGAAGAAACTGATCAACCACTACATCAAGATCTCTTTCATTCATAACATTGTTAATGCTATTCCCGACCAAATTATACTTATAATTCAAAGTATGATAACCCACATGTATTATCTTGCAATTATTATTATTAAAACCAATCTACCATTTATTTGTCCAACTCACTAAATCTTCTAAATCCTTTTGAAGAGCACCATCACCCTTCTCATGACCAGCAACACTTAAGACTTTAATATATTTAGCAAATATAAGGAATTTATTGACCATTCCTTGATTCATGTCATTGATGTATATTAAAAAGACCAAAGATCCTGAGACCAAGCCCTGAGTTCCCTCACTTGTGACATTAATCCAATTTGACTGAACTCCATTTATTATAATTCTTCTATCCAATTGACTATATTATG
The DNA here is from genome assembly GCA_011833715.1 of Carcinoscorpius rotundicauda. Taxonomy (NCBI): domain Eukaryota; kingdom Metazoa; phylum Arthropoda; class Merostomata; order Xiphosura; family Limulidae; genus Carcinoscorpius; species Carcinoscorpius rotundicauda. Next base: position 111,880,869 of record CM022393.1, read on the forward strand.
CCCTACACATTTTTACAAGACTTTTATGTGGTACCTTGTCATATCTACTCAAATACCCTCACCTACATAAACATAACCTTTGCAATAAATGTCAAAAGATTTCTAATGCAAAAATTTCCCACAGTGAAACCATGTTGACTATTCTAAACTTTGTTCATCTACTTTGCACAGCATCTTTTATCACTTTTCAAATTTTTTGTGCAAATGATATAAGACGTAAGGGCCCATAATTATTCAGATTTTGTCACTTACCTTGAAAAGAGTAGTAACATTTAATCAATTTTTAATTATCTGGCACTTGTCCATTATTCAAGGACTTACAAAAAATAGTAGCAAATGGTCTGCATATTAACACTTTTGGATATACTCTCTGGTCCAGAAGGCCTATCATTCTTCAACTACAAAATGTTTTCTTTACAAGCTAAAAATTAATGTAATCATCTAATTTAAATTTACAAACCATTCAAAATAAGTAACACTGTTAAAATCTTCATTAGCAAAAACTGAAGAAAAAGCAGAGTTTAATAGCCCAATCATATCATAACCATGATATACAAGCCTTTCTTTTATCATCCTCAAAGGTTTTTCTTTTTCTCTCAATCCTTTAATACTTTTTTCCCTTTATGTATTTAAAGAAATCCTTACTGTTAGTTTCTACATTTTCAGTCAATCTTCTTCCATACATCCTTTCTAATGCCCTTGTTTCCTGACTGACCGACTTTCTTCAACTTATAAATCTCCCATCATAACAGAAATCTACATATCTTAGATTCATTATGCTTTTCTTTACTTTTATACCATATACTCTCAAAGACAATACAAAATGCATTCCAACTTATATCAACCCAAAATATAAAACAGCTTCCAATTTACTCCTTTGATTTCTTCTACTAGCTTTTCCATTTTTACTGTTTATTTTTTTACATTTTTTCACTCAATAAAATATAAAAATAATTCATTGATAACACACAGTAAAGTAGCATTTCCTCACAAATCTAACTTTCACAGAACATCAGATGAGTGTTTAATCCTGTTGTTTAATTATTCATTAATTGTAAAATACAAACTTACACAATTGGTTATAGTGCTGTCTCAACTACAACTGTCAAAAACAGGTCTTACAGGCCTTAAGACTTACCATTGAGGAGTATTAAAATATTTTCGAACTAATTTCATGCATTTTTCAATTAAGCTTAAAATTACATTAAACTTTTTTTTCTCCTGCAGATAAACAGTGTTAAAACTATTATACTTATATGTAATTTCATAGATGGGAAATTTTCAGTAGACACTAAATATTGTTATTTAATCATTTTTTATCATAAGGAGTATTTAAGGCATTTTGATTTTTTGTGAAAAAATTGCTTTAAAAATAAAATCACCTCTCACTTTAATTAACAACACTATGCCTTTCACATTGATTGAAGTTATAGGCATGGGCTAAGAATTAGCAATTTCTAAATTAGACACAATCCATATGATAGTTTGGCTATGTAACGTTGCGTGTTTAAATGCTCCATCAAAATTCTAAATCTGTACTTATTAAATTAAAAGCATTATCTACTTTTTAATTTACGACCAAATGGTAATTCAACACTAGGTTTGGAAAAAATGGAAAATTCAGATAAATTTTGGTTTACATGAGATAACTAAAAGCAGATCTCAAAACTTAGCCTACTATCTCGTACGCTTATATTTTCGAGGTTCATTTTTGAGTTGAAGTGTGATCTATTCATTTATTGACTAGGATTCAGCACACTAACTTGAGTTGTTCATTCATTTGTAAACACGTTTACATCGTCCACTAAATTTTATATTTGTTTCTGGACAATATTCTGACCTATTTATTCAGGTAACTTACTCAAATAAAGTCTAAGGCAGAGATGGTCAAGTAACTCCCCATCGGAAGTTTATTTCGTTCGTTTTTTTTTAAAATCATGAACTGACAAAATTAGCTAAACGAAACCGATAATACACAAACAAGTTTCCTGATCGTTCTGGACAGTTATCTCAGCTATTTGACTAACCGAGGGCTGTTGGTACAAAGTATCCATTAAAATTATGCATATATTCAAAATTTAAAGTATACTTTGGTCGTATAGTTTCGGCCCCCAGACTAAAGCATACATAATTTTGTCATCTCTCATCTAATGTAACTGAAATCTTTCCGAAACATTTTATTTGAATTAGGAGAAATGCGAATTACAATCTCTCACTTACCGCTTAAAACTTTATTACACCCTTAATATTTTACTAATTCCCTTAAGAATATAAAGCGGTCAAAATTAACTTAAAACCTAAGTAAGGTCAAATGTAGCTTAGAAATACAACATGATAAGGTTTGAGAAAAACAAAAAACTTTGTAAATACAAACGCATTTTAATTTTATATTGTCTTTATTACCATAATATGTACAAAATATCAATTAAACAATTACGTTTACATTTTTATGAGTGTTCACACATAGTTAGCATCTTCAGGTAAACATATGTATACGAATTTTCTTGCTTTCGTTATTGTAACGTGCTCTAATTTCTGCCGTCGTGTTTTCAATCCACAGATTTTGAGGTTTTGGAGATTTCTAGGTCTAAATGATAGACATAAATAACTGCAATCAGGCTAGCGGAAACAATAAAAGTTATATGAATGAAAAGCTTAATCAGAGAAAATGTCCTAACGATTGGTATGTTGGAATGAGGTCAACAGTTGGAAAGAAATAAAGAGAATAATTTGTCTTGCCAAAGTGAGTACTAAACTATTTGAACCTGCCAGTGTGGACTTTGACAAAAGGCAGTACGATAGTGTAAGAGAATTATATCAAGATATGTTCACGATAAAAAATACTTTGTCTTCCCAACTTAATTCTAAAGCAATTGAATTTCTTTAAGTGTAATTTTGACTTGAAAAAGAGAATTGTACAGTGTTTAAGATAAGACGATGATTTTCGTATTGTGAATGATTTTTATAGATACGTTTAACTTGTTTCCAATACACAGGGTGGCCCGTAAGTCCCTACCCATCCATATGTTATATTATATTCAGTAATACTAATGATGAGTTGAAAGCAGCTGTTATCGCGGAATTTGAACAATAACCCCTGCCATGTTGAGGAAAACGTCTCGCAGAACATGGAGTCGCATGATATTATGCAGCGAGAATGAGAGACAGCACAAAGACACACAAGATATATGGATCGGTAAGGACTTACTGGCCACCCTGTATATGTATTGGTTTTAAAAACCAGTGGAGTACATACCGTTCGTTTGTTGGCAATAAACTTGCCAACAAGTCATATACACCTACTGCAGAAGAATCATTAGCACAACAAACCCATTTTGTTTCGTTACTTTAAATACCACTAAAAAGTAATTTCTGACAACTGTCATATTGTTAAATGACTTGTCGATGCTTTAAATCGTTTGCTATATCATCCTGAACACAATTACTGCCAACTATAAAATTTTCATTAAATTATGTTTCACAAAGTCTATGAAATGTAAACGTAAGACAATAGTAATTTTAAAGTCTATAACTGAAGATGCTTCGATGTATTTTGTTACAGTCTTAACACTGTAGAAATTAACTGAAATATAAAACGCAAAACAGTCAAAAGCAGATATAATTCGGCTGATTTCTTATGATAAAATTTAACATAACCTATACACTGGAAACATTAGCCTTTAAAAACATCTATCATTCATCACACAGTTTAAAATAGGTGCTTAATTTTATGGGTTTTGAGATTTGAATATAGCTGTATATACTTTTTAAAACTATTGTGTCTGTGTGTTTTCTTTACAGCAAAGCCACATCGGGCTATCTGTCCCTAATTTAGCATTGTAAGAGTAGAGAGAAGGCAGCTGGTCATCACCACCCACCACCAATTCTTGGGCTACTCCTTTACCAACGATTGACTGTAATATTATAATGCCCCACAGCTGAAAGGGTGAGCATGTTTGGTGTGATGGTGATGCGAACCCATGCCCCTCGGATTACGAGTCGAGTGCCTTAACCACCTAGCCATGTTGAGCCCTTTTATATATGAAATGTAAGAAATAAATACAGCAACTTATATTATTTTCAACAAATGTATAATACATAACTTTTTTTCAGTATTCTTTCAATAAAGTGTACTTGTGCATAACATCTTCAGCTTGTGACTGTCACTATTCAGAAATGTGTTTGTTGAAATAAAGCAAATAACATGGTTGTTCAGAGTTATAAAAATAATTTTGTAAATTAACTTTTTTTTTGGGATTATTGAATGCCTATTCTCTAAATACAAAATGTATTATAAGAAAAATGTAAGATAAAAATTGGGCCACAAAGATGCTTATGCACACCCACTTGAAAAAGAAAAAATTAAAGATAAAACTAAGCACATACTGCATTCGTAAGAAAATTATTCACTCCCTCTTAAAGTCTTGTAAGGTGCTACATCTACTACTGCTATGGCAATTTATTCCAATACAATATCGTAATTCATTATAAAGGGCCACCCCTGGTGGCACAGTGCTTTGTCTGTGGACTTACGCTGCTAGAAATTGGGTTTCGATACCCGTGGTGAAAAGAGTACAAAGAGCCCATTGTGTAGCTTTGTACTTAATTTCAATCAACGAATCAAAGTCATGATAAAGTTTAGTGTGGTAATAGAAAAAAAAATCTTTATGGAGAATAAATATATAGAAGCAGGTTTTCCATAGAAGAAATAAAATATCCTGAATCACACTCTGGAAGATACATTTCATAAATGTTGAATAGATGTTCAGCTGCAGGAAGCATGTTTTGTTAGAGATTAGCAAGAGATTTTGGCAAGTCTACAAGGAAGACATGTCAGAAATTCTGGAGAATTATGAAGAATTGTGGGAACAATATGCAATTATATAACTCCTGGGTTCGACTGAAAGCTTTATTTTGTATATTATGTCAGTTGAATACTGTAATCCTTTCGTAAAAATAAGAGGCAGCTATCCAGAATGCAATGCAAGAATAAATGAAGGCATAACAAGGATTGAAGAAAAGTGATGGATGTTAAACCCTAAGTGGTTCCAATCAGCCATTAAAAAGGTTGAGTCATTGTTTGACAGGAAATTTATTGATACAAGATGAGCCTTTCATGTAAAATGTTTATTGAAGGTAATACCCAAGTATTTAACTCATCCACAACTAGATCAGTGATTGTTGTACTTGCATTAAACTGTCACTTAAATGAATGCTACCAGGTACAAGAAGTTCTAAATTCTAGGACTACTTTATTAATTTTCTAGATCTAGCATCAACATCAAGATTAACAATTCACCTAAGCAAACAATTAAAAGATGACTTACAACACTTTACCTTTTCCGGAACATGAAATTCCTTCACAGTCCTAGTACAAAAATAAAACAGTAAACCAAACTTTCCATTCACCAAGTCTTTTTGGTGGTTTCCCAAGGCTCGTGATATGTAGATGGATGACCCATCCATCTCCCTATCATCACTGCCTCATAATGGCCGTTAATCTTAGTTTTCTAGTGTCTGTTTAGTTCTTTGTTGTTTCTTTGATGCAGTTGTCTTAAAAGCTACTGTAGTGATCAGATTTCCCATAAGTACAACATTTCTCTCTCTATGGCATAATTTGGAAGACATTCTTATTCCGTGTAAGCTACTGTGTGCAGTTCATTTATTTGGAATTTCACGCAAAGCTACACGAGGACTATCTGCACTAGCCATATCTAATTTAGCAGTGTAGTCAAGACCTTAGTGTGCAAGACCAAGACTAAGGCCTTAGGGGTCGAAACCTTGTCATAAATTAAGAATGAAAAATAAAGCAACAATAATAAAAATAACTGGTGTCAAACAAACTTTATTAACATCTTAGCAACAAATCTTTTACGTTATCCCTACAGTCTTTGTTTTAATGTATTCTCCTATTGAAAAAAATAAGAAAAGGAAAAACTATTCTTGATTTCAAGAGTTTATGGTGTCCAGAGTTTTTCCTATTGTGCAGTTAATCAGAAATTATCCAACTGTAAAAATATTTGTGTTGTTGAAAAATGCATCTGTACAGACAAGTTCACGCAAGTAAATATCAAAAGAACATATTTAAGTTTACAATATTCCATTTCAAATTTGACAAATCAACGTATTTACCAGAATATTATTCATTTTCTGGTTCATTTGTTACCAAGATCTGTATAAATGAGGTGAAATAAGGCATCATGTATTTAACAAAATGATTGCATTGTAATTCTGTTTAAACTAATAAAAGAAAAAAAAATCAGTTGTTTGGTGTCAAGAAAAAGATTCACATGTAGAAAAGTATAGATGGAGCTATAAATGCCTTATGTTTTGTAATTATAATCATATTGAAAAGTTAATACATTTTACATGTTATCATTTTCAGGCTGTTTCATATGAATAACGGTTTTCAGATGCTTTACTTGAAACTTTGTGAATTCACAGATGAATCTGAAATGTAAAAATCTGTTTACTTCATTACGTTAATGGTCACAACAATGTTTCTTCAACAGCATGTTTGAATAATTATAAGATACTTAATACTAAGAAAAATAATCGTATAAATAAAGTATGATTCAGTACAACTATAGTAGAAAAAACTGCAGTGAATAACGACTATTTAAAAATCATCCCTTATGTTTATTCCGTTTCATTTTGTTTGCATATAAATCTAAATGTTTGTCTGAATCTTATCAGACTTCTTGGTTAATAACTTTTGTGGGAATAATTTTGTTTAGAAATATATCAAATTATTTAATTCATTGTCAAAGAAATGGTTAAAACTACCATACTTTCTGTGGTAGGTAAATGGATTCTACATCTTGAAAGTTGTTGTAGCATAATGTACTCTTGACACAAAAGAAGTGAAAACTTAAGCAATCATAATGAACAGCTATTTACTGTAGCAACAGCAAGAGTGATGGTTTGAGCAAAAAAAAATCAGTTAACATTTTTACAGAAAAATTGACATTTTAGTACTTTTTTCTTTCTTTTAAAGATTATACTTTTTCCAGGGTTCTATATCCTTTTATCAGATATATTGCAAACAACAAATAATAATTATATATTAAATAGTAAAGCAAATATCATGGTTTCACAGTTGTTGTTGTCACTTTTGTGTTATCAAAACTGAGCTAGACTTAACGTAATAGGAAAAACGAAGCTCACAATTACACCAAGCAGATATGTTGTGGATATACTACTTTGATATCTTTACTGATACAATAGATTTAGCTTGTTTCTTAATTGTAAATTAAAATGAGTCTCAACAAAATCAATGTAAACTATATTTCCTTTAAACACTCACATTTCCACTCATGAAGATTCTATGCTCTGAAGTCTTTAGAGTTGAAATAACAAGAAATATGTACCAGCATCTTTGGATCATTGAATGCCAAGTGAAAGGTACCAACATTTTAATACCATAGCAGATGACTTCTGGCACATTTTACAAATATAGTAAATTAGCATGCTCTTAAATTTAAACATTTCTTATCACAGTAAATAACTTTATTCTAAAAAATTAAAACAATGATCAATAGCTCATAGATAGCAAGCAATTATGTTCTTAAAACGCTTCCAAGCACAGCAATTACTTTATTCTCAAAAATTACAAGTTACAATGAACTAATAAACTATCACACTAAACTTGACCAAAAATAAAACTGAATAAAAGTAATCAAATAATCTGCTGGTAAAAAAAGAAGGCCATTAGTACATAGCAAATACATGCACTATTATTTATATTTGCACAGGTACAAAATTTATGAGGCCATTTTCATGTTCAAAGTTTTTTGAAATATAATGGTTGCTTTCATTATATTCTGATGATATAATTTCTGTACATCAGAAAACCTTAAAATAAAACAATTAATTGGTGCATCTTTTTGCTGGCAGTAAAAACAGCACCAGATGAATGTTGTAAAACCCACATGAACACTAGCATATGCAAGAAAAAATACACTTTCTTTTGCTTAGTGTTTCTAATGTTAAATTTTAAATATCTACTTTACCTTTCCTTTCACTTGGTGTTCATATATTTATTACTTTATTGACTTTGTATCTTATGACACTGTTTAAACTCTTCAAACATAAACACTAAATATGTTCAAATGAAACAAACAATTTGTTACAATTCTTGCCACTTGTCTCTCTCTCTATTTTTTTTGGGGGGGAAAGCTGTATTTTTTTTTTACTTAAAGAAGAACTATTTAATTTATGATTAAAAATATTCCAACACAATTGGATATTATACCCCCATTTCTTTTTGTCTTTGATAAATCTTTTTATTAAAGGTTTGTAGGTCTCATAACTTCTTTTTCATAACTTTATTCACATTGGAAAACTATTTTACCAAAAAACTTTCTTCACTACAAATATGGTGATTACTCAAATAATTTTGAACAGGTATCACAATGTTCATTGCTCTTAAGGACTTGTTTTACAAATGTGGTATGTACAAAATCACTTGAAATATACCAGTTATTCATATTGCTGAACTTAATGGTAAATTTTGTTCCCAAAAACAAATTACAGTTGTAACATCAAGACAGAATATACTTCAATATAATACAGCAGGTTTCATGAGAATTTAGAACAGACACATGCAACAAGTTAATGTACAGGCAGAACTGATTATCATTACAGCTTTCTCCTCTCCCTCTGTTTGCTAGATTCTCTTCGTCTCTGATTTAAAGGATTTCTTGGATCAAATATCTCAAAAGACTCTGTACTTCTTATATTAGCATCATTAGCCAAGACTGGTCCATTATCTTCAAAATGAAATACATGGGTAAGCCTGTAATCAGTTGAGAATTTGTAGTTAGTGTAGTTTTCTAATTCCCCCCCTTACAATTTTCTTCTCCTAACATAAAAATGTTTGGTAAACACACAAAAAAGAACCTCATACCTCAACAATACTACTCAAAAATATAATTAATAAAATTATGGGATATATAAACAGCATTAAATATATACATATAACCTTGAACAGTTTTATATTTAATGAAAAAAATGTATCCATGTTTTGATACTAGAAATGTAGTAGTTGTTTCCATTACTACACAAAATAACATTCATATCTTGTCATGTTAAAGTGCAAATCTAACAATAGCTATCTATAGAATATTTAATATCCTAATAAAAACTAGTTATCAATTATTACAAATTGAAACAAAGTAAAGTATTTGAAAACTGATATATTTCAACAAATACTCTTTAGGTCTTTAATGATGATATAAATCCAAAAACAATAACATTTTGTAAATTACTGCAAAGTATATGGGAATTTTAAGTCACATAAATGGATATTTCAGTCCTCCTTACAGGAAATCAGAGAATGTGTATTGAATTTTCAAATTCTGAGACACATTTTGGATAAATGAAACAGACTTTTGAACTCGGTCCATAGGTGTCACTAGATACTTAAAAATTCCAGTATTATATCAATTACAATTTTCTAATTTTCAAGAACACCCAGTGGATTCGGATCTTGGGTTTGCCTGCACTTTGCAATGCCTCTGATTCAACCAAAGCTCATATTTAATCTTGTCAACACAATGAAATATTTATTGCTGTTCTTTTATTGAGTGAACTGTTTTATGTAATAAAAATCAACTAAACAACACAATGAAAAAATTTATATCACTTACCAGCCTTTATCATCATCACCATCTTCATTATCAAGAGTCTCTTCTGTGGGCAAGTTATCTTTGGCTGACTGAAGTAGTGACTGAAACTTGGATAGCATATTCAAGGTCTAGTAACATAAAAACTACATTCATAAGAACCAATAGTTTGCTATTAGAAACAAAATAGAGCTGTAAAATGATGTACAAATAGAATTTAATCTAAGAAGATTACTTTTTGAATACATATCAACATATGGTTACCATCTTCCTGATAAACAAGATGTATGAGGGATTTAAATTTTTGTATACATATCAACATATGCCTACCATCTTCCTGATAAACTAGAGGTATGAGAGACTTAAACTTTTGATAATATTCTAGTTCAGGTGTGGTTACATACCACAATGTCTATCCTAAAAAAGGTTTATACCAGGTTCACTCTGAGTGTACTTCATCCTTGAGGTGGTCAAGCACTTTTTGAAAGATGATGCAGAAAACTTGTGCAAGTTGGTATGAATTGAGAGATTCTCCCCTTTTTATGCAAAATTATTTGAAATAATAATTGATAATGGTAATCAAAAGGACTGAGATACCACACTAAGATCCCAAGTTTGCATACAAAAGAAAAACTATTTATGAGAAAAAGATTTTTTTTACAAGTGTAAATTTGTGTTTTCCTTTGTTTCCTATTTTAAAATGTCACACTGCATAACATTTACAAAACCTGTAGATTGCATAGTTTGACTTTGCTAGACATCAGTGTATGTGAATGCTCCATGCACTTTGTCAATAGTATAACACATGAATGACAAAAAGTGCTGTCTCTTAACTTAAAACATTGTTCATTATGGCTTTTTTACTTTTTCAAAATGAAAATCCTTCTGGATTTAAAGATAAACAACATTAAAACAAAACTAAACTTAAGTCAACAAAAGTGTTCATTAACCAAGGATATTTGCTACGAGTAGCACCATTAACATGACAAAAGTTTATAAAAAGTTATTTAATTTGTTGAAAGACTTGATTAATTGATCAAAATTTTCTCTAGAAAATATGATCCATCAATTTTTTCTGCAATGTTTCAATTATTTTCATATACTGCATAGCCATTTGAAAACCCATACCTTTAGTACAGGTAATTGATAAAAACTTGCAGATAACAGTTTTCAAACTGTTAGTCTAAAATTTATTTTATAAATATAAATGTAAACAAATCTGTGCAGTATGTATAATGTTTTGTTGACAAACACCAATAAATACACTGATGAATGTGTTATCATTACAGGTAATTACTCTACTATCTTGTGTTAACAATAAAATCACCTGCATGTTTTCATTTTATTTGAAATTTCTGAATAAATAATAGTCTGTAAAAAAAAATGTTCCTAAAATGTGCATGACAAATATGAACGTCATACCTGTAAGTAATGACGTGAAAAATGTAAGTTATCTGAAACTTTCCATTGTCTGATGTTATCTTTAAAGCTTTTAGACAAACTACCAGTGCATTTACTTTTACACAGTCTACCATGTATAGTAAAAGTAAAATAAAGTAAGACAGACACAGCATACCTGTTCCTCTCGACCCCCTCCTTTTTTTGGAAGTTTCTTCTTCTGCTCGTTATATTTTGCAATTTCCATCCGAAACTCTGTTAGTACACTATTTTCTTTTTCTTCTTTGATATTTGTTTCAGCTGATTTTCATTAAAAAAAAAGATACTTAGGAATACAGAAAAACTTTGAGTTTTTGCACAGGATCTGATTGATATAGGTTGCTTCTTGTTGACTTGAAACTTAAACCTAATACTAATAGCACAAGACAAAAAACATACATCAAAAAGAGTTTGGTGTAAGTTTTCGAATTATACACACTATCATACATTGTCATTTCAAAAAAAATGTACAAACACTGAACACTTTCATGTTATATAAAAAAAAAAGACTTACCCATGACAAAAATTAGTGAAACAAAAATCTTTTTCTTAATATCCTACACAAAAACTATTAATTTTCTTTATAAATCTTGAATGGAAGATGAATCCACAAGATCTCAATTCATTTGCGAATCAGTCACTAGACAAAACATACAGTGAGTTAATGTAAGAATGTAGTATATTCTGTTTCTACATCATTATATAAACCTATCATTTCTACTTTGGGGTGGAGAATTCCTCTAATATGCTATGTCTATTAACATAGAAGTCAAGTTTATGAGACTGCATCCGTGTAAATTTAGACTGATTTGTAGCCTTGAAAAGCCACTAGTAGCTGAGTATAAAGTTATTTGCCATTACTTAAGAAACATTTTATATTTATAGACCTGTTATTTTTTCTTTGTAATTTTCATGATTTATATTACTATCTTGATGGATTAGAAGAAGAAAGGGTATTCATAAAGTACTGAACACAGAGGAGGGAAGAGTTCAATGTTGTGCAGGAATCATGTGAGGTACAGAGTAAAAATCCTTTGTTGTAGTAGCTTTCATTAAGAATATTTATACATTATACAAAACTTGTTCAGAAAGAAAAAGTTCTCAAAGGTTATCATAATAACTACAAGTAATAGTTAAAGATGTGAGAAGTGCATATCTGTCCTTTTCAGAAGATATAGCTGGTGGTCAGTAGCAAAAGTTCATTTGATGTAAATTGATATTTACATTCAGTAACACAAACGTTACAAAAAGAAAAGATGACAATAATATCAATTATGGTGCACATAACCTGTTGTGTAAATCTTAAGAGTGGAAAAAATTAGAAAAGTTAGTTATAATTTAACCAAGTATGTTTTTCATTTCATAATATTTTACTAAATGACTGGCTCTATATTTCTACATTATTCATATCAATAACTTAAAAACTGTTTTTAACTTTTCACCTAAAATAACTGTTGCATTTAAACTATTTGTTTTTAGAAAACTTGTACATACTCCTAGTATAGATATTTTAATATTAAGTTGCTGAAATGCTTGGTTTTGCATTTTGTGATACACATCTCATAATATGATGCCTGTGAAATAAAACTTTTATTTCAAAACAAAACCAATGCTTTGTTATGGAAAGCAAGCATACCATCTTATGCCAAAGACAAAAGTTAAAAATAAGTTTTTGATCACTGAATTAAAAATATCAGTCATTTATCTTAAAACTGTAAATTTTATTATATCAGTTCTATTCATACAATAGTTATGATGAAAGAAAGAAAACAACTGCCATATCATTATGGGTTAATTTTGGTAACTCAAGCCTGTGACAGTTTTATTTTCTTCAAATTTTTATACTGCCCACAATAATTCCTATATGTTAAATCTGAAAATAATATACATTTATTTCTATCATGTACAGATTTTCACAAAAAATAATACATACTTTTAAATTAAGTAAATGATTTTCATTTAAATTGAGTCAAGTTTCTTATGCTTAAAACGTTTACAACTGCTGGCTATAGACTAATAGCAGCACGAGTTTTATCAACCATTCTAAAACACTTGAAAAACACACTGCCAGTAAATAAATGGTTAATAAGTCATATGATGTGTCATTTGTGGATAGTATTTTTCTGTGCTTGTACTTTGACATTATTTTATTCTTTTCAATACCATTTATTTGTAGGTATGGCAACAAGAAGTTGTGTAAATGAACTAAAACATATTCCATTATATTTGTGGTAAATTTGTTGTTAAGAAACAAAAGCAAAACATTACAGAATTTGCCAAAACATATAACAGATATTCTGGAATAAAACTTAGAGGCCCAAACAAATCATGGGATCCACCAAAGTTTGCACCATTTGTACTGAAATGTTGAAACAATGGACTAAGAGAATAAACAAGTCTTTGCCTTTTGGAACTTCATCTCGCATGAGCCTAGAAATCATAAAGATGACTGCCATTTTAGCTCATGTAACATGCAAAGCTATGACACTTGAAATGAAAAGGAAATTTTTTATGCTATTCTTCAATCTGTTATACAACCTCTTGCTCATGGATCTGATATACCTACACCAAAATCTGCTGGAGACTCTTGATACAGTTTCATCCAATTCTTATGTCAATAGAAATGATGATTGGGATTGTTTTTAACCTGAAATGTCTAGTGAACCACAACATGTTACAGATGGCAAACCTAATGATTTGGTGAGAGGTTTGGGTTTTTCAAAATATTCTTCAAAGATTCTGGGGTCCAGACTTCAGGATAAAAATTTACTTTTTACATAAAAATCATTTTACTGGAACACAAATTGTAGGAAAGAGTTTAAACCATCAGTGATGTCGAGAAACCCACTTGTTGAGAATTTTATATGCAAAGACGGCTCGTTTTGGGTTCGCTCTTCTATTTAAAATATTTTCTGAACCCAAAACGAGCCGTCTTTGCATATAAAAGTTTAAACCATACTTTTAGCAAGAAGGTTCACTGATTTATTGTAACAATATTGTTGAATTGCTACCAATGTTAGGAGCTGCAGTCTATGAACCAAGCGAGTGGCAGATGTTGAAAAAATGTTCTCCTTTACAACTATAACATATATATACACACATCTGTTCCTATTGCTCATTTGGTTTATTTGAAGGAAATGTACTAAAATCTCAAGTTTTTGTTTTAATAATGTCAAAAACAAAGGACATTGTTGGCTTTTTTTCTAGAGATTTAACACTTCTATGAAAATTGGGGCCTAATAGGCCCCAGAGCAACTTGAAAGGTTATTAATATTAGGCTAATAATTTTGTATTTAAATTAAATTGCCATTAACTGACCCTATCCCTTTATATTTTAAGGAGCAATAATATTTTGACTTTTCAGACATTTGCAAAATAATATTTAAATTTTTTTTTTAAAACATTCATTAAGGGTATCACTTTAGTGGATGTAAATATTTTTTTTGTAGGAGTGTTAAGTTTTTTTTGCATGCTATTGGGTCAACAATCTCATTATAAAAAGTTTTCTCGTTATTTTGACTGAAAAAAATTAACATGAAAGTTAAATTGAAATAAAGTCTTGTTACCTCTTCTTCACATAAAACTCAGCTAAATGATAACGTTTGTAAAGGCCTCAGACAAAAATGACTGTTTCAAGTATCTATGTGGGCAATTTCCAGCTATTTTAGAAGAATAGCATAAAGAAGAGATTTTTGTTGAGCCTCAGATTAGAAAATTGGATGAACAGTTTGATAAGACAATAAGGAAGGTTGATAAAGAGGTATAAATTACCTTTAAAGATAATTTTTTCAGGAAATAATAAGGACCCATATTACAAAAATATTGTCATTAATGTTCTTGATAAATTTAAAGAGTTGGGTTGTAATATGAAGCTGAAAGTTTACTTCTTATGCTCACATATTAAATATTTCACATGCCAGTGTTGTCAGCTAAGATCAAAAATAAAGATTTCACCAAGACATCAAGGAAATGGAGAGAAGGTATCAGGGAAAGTAAAACATTAGCATGATGGTTGATTACTGTTGGTTAGTGAAATGAGATTCTCCAGATGCAGTACAAAAAAGGCCATAACAATGCAGTTTTGAAATTAAAAAACAATTTTAAAAAAAAAGATGAATGAGGATACATATGTTCATTGTGGTAAATAACTAATTTGATCTATGAAATTAATTTCTTCCCCATTTGTAAAAAAAAAATAATGTGATTGTAAAAATGAATATTATTTTCAAAATATTTTATAAGTTTGTATTTGAAGGCTTATGTAATCAAGCAATAATATCAGTTTTTCTTATGTATTCAACAGCATGCTGCAAATTCAAAAGAAATAACATATCATCCTTTTGAGGACTAACAGGTTTAAAATGTGTAGTTTGTTTAGTTTTAAAATGACTCTATTAAGAAAACTAAATACATTGCCTGAAGATTCACAACATGAAAAAATACTCAACATTCATAATCTGTATCAAAAACTGAAACTACACTTTAATCATACAACTCACTTATGAGTATGAATTTTCCAAACTTGTCCTTTGCAACTTGTAAAATAGAAGTGCTAAACCATAAACCTATAGTTAATATGACACAGTTGAAAGTTTACAAAGGATCCAAGCAACAGTCTACTTGCAAATGTAAACTACCATACACATAGAAAACAACTCTGAGCACAGTCTGGCATTCAATGAATATACACATAATATAGAAATAATTTACATAAAACTAAGGCTAAGGATCATAGCATATACACTTGGATACTGCAGACCAATGTTTTCTAACTTTTGTTGTGTCCCTCCTTCTTTCTTTTAATTAAATGATTGAAAGAGTGAGTTAAATGATGCAATACATAGATACATATTAAAATCATATACATGTCCCAGTAATTACTTATTTTCATTAATAAAAACACATTAAAATCCTAAATTTCTCAGTATTGCACTACTAACTCTGCTCAGTTGCTCACACACCCTTTACGACATTATTTGCACCCACACTTTGGGACACATTGCTATACATGATTGAACTTTGCCTTCAGTAGTAAAGTAGTAAGAAAATTGACAAATACTCTAATAGAAATTCCAACTTACATTTACCAAAAAGATAAAAATAAGTAACAAACTAACATTTCTCAGTCTTATTCTCATCTTCTGCGTTTCCTTCTTTGGGTTTTTTCTCATTAGCTATTTCTTTTTTCAGTTTCTTTATTTCTTTTCTTATTTCTTCACTAAATAAAACATAAAAGTTATTCATTACTTACACATAATCACTAGCACTTTGTTGAGAGTGCCCAATTCCATTGTTTAAATTTAAACAAAGTAAATTTGTGCATTTAAAACAAATTCAAACAAACTATATGTTACAAATGTTACTCAATTACCCTTATATTCAACCTCAAGGATGAGAAAGTTTAAAATCTAACATTTTTGGGACAATAAAGTTTGCTATTTAACAAAGTAAATTTTTAAATACGGTCTATCACACTCTTCACTTTTAATAATAAAAAACAATTATTTTAAATAAGAAATCATCTCTTTCTTCAATTAATGATAATGACTTCTCACACATACACACATAAAGGTTAGAATATATAAGTGTCCAAGTTAGTGATCACATAAATGGATGTTTGGCTATTGAATTTTGCATATTTAAAACAATTCTAAATGACCATTTTACACCTGATTTAGCTTGCAATTAAAAGCATCAACTACATTCTTAATTAAAGGCTTCTGTTTTAGATAAAGTGAAAATGAAAAATTAACACCAGGTATTAGGGCATACACCGAAAATATGGTCAACAACATATAAGTGATGACACTTTTTATTCCATTTCAACATTTAAACCACTTACTTCATACACAATTCTTATATTTTCTAGGTTAATATCTAACTAAGACTGATCATACAAATGTATTCATTTATTTGAAAAAGACATGTAGTGTGTCTATCTCTTCTGAGAACCTGTAAGATGTAGGTTATCCTCACATAAAGTCTAAGCAAGTAGATAAAGTTTGTTGAAACACTTATTTAGAAGCTGCAAATTTCAAATCTTCACCTAAACCATACATAAAATGATATTTAAGAGGCATTCTTTTTTATTTTTTTAATGCTTGTGGAGTTAATCTTACTAAACTAAAATACAACATTTAACTTCTAGCAAAATGTCTTTCAAAAATTGAGAACCAATGTATATAATATTTGGAAATAATTTAATGGTTTGATTTTCAGTTTACAAAGTAAACAAATGAGAGTTTGATGTTATGGATTCACATTTTTAAGCCAAATGTTTTATTTATGATATGACCATTTGCATTAGATAAGTATCAGTCAAAGTGTAACACATTTTCACATAATTAAAAAAAAAATTGACACCACTTTTTTGATAATTTGAAATTTTAATCATAGCATTCTAAACATACTTACTGTTAACCATAAAATGTATATTAAATTTTGTCATACCAAATCTATAATATTTGACCCTGAAAGTAATTTTAAAGTCTATAATTAAAGATACTCAAGTATGTCTTATCACAGTCTTACCATTGTAGCAATTAACTGAATAGAAAACTCAAATCAGTTAAAGTTTACTTTGAACCTGGTTGACTTTTGTCAACCAGGCATATCAGGGGTTGTTACACATAAAAACAACTTAACTAAAAATATATAGGATTCACCTCACAGTTTAAAATTAATATTATACTTCTGATAAGTGTAATGCTGATGTGATGTCTAAAATAAAACCTGCTGTTTATTCATCAATTTTTTTACTTCCATTCTCTTGAATTACAAAATGAAAGCTATATAAAATTATATTACAGTTTATGGAACACACATCAGTAAATCAAATTCCAAGACAACTTAGTGTTTTTGATAAATACTTTTGTCTTTTTCACAAGTGAAGGTTTCTTTGAATTTGATTTATCCAACATTAATTATTATGCTAAGAAGCTTTTAAAATCAACTGTTACACAATTGCTAATTATATAGTAGTAGTTTATAAAAGATCAAAATTTACTGAGAAACAGATGAAAAAATTAATGTTACAATGACAAGTTACTTTGAACTTTGTTTTAACATTCATCTGAATTACTGAAGTTAATGAATTACAATGTCACAAATGTGTGAAAAAATCCCATGAAACCAACGTTTTGTCTGCAGCCTCTTTCCTTTTTTTCTCTCTGTCACTCAGGCTTTCTTCTGATTCCTTCTTAAGTTCAGGTTGTTTATTTTCTGTTGTATCTTTTTTCAATTTATCTCGTATCTTCTGTATAGTTTCTGGATCTACAGGCAATTTCTTCTCAGAATGTGAGTTATTTTTTATGTCTTCAGCCAAAACAGCTGGTTCAGAACTAAGTTTTGGATCATTTGTTAAATCATGGCTACTTTTCCCTTTCCCCCGATACTCCTAGTGTTAAAAAACAAAAAAAAGAAAAATACTAAGATAATTTTAATATTTGAAGTTTCATACATACAGATAAACTTTATAGAAATCTAAGTGTTATGAAAATACAGAAAAACATTTTCAAGTACCATGCTTCTGACTCAAATAAGAAAAAATTGTTCCAAATCAATTCCCAAGTACAGAATCTTTTAAGAAATTTCTTGTCCAATTATTTTATTTTTCCACAAATGAAGTTCAAATTATTTGAACCAATTAGCCAGAAGTTTAAATATATCTATAAAAACATATTTTGCTAAATTATATATTGAAATTTTAATTATTACTTCAGCATGATAAAATAATGTGTTTACTAATTCTTGCATTAATACATAGTTTCCCTAAAATATTGTCTTTATTCTAATGTACATCAACCAAAAACATTAAGTTCCTTTCACTATAGTTATCTATTGTTCTATGTCATTCACTCGAAGTAATATTTTTTCTGACTGTGGTGAAGACAGTTTTAAATTTAAAACTCTGTAGAAAATTTCTTTAATGGTAGGTCAGGTGATGTCTCAAGGTAACAACGCCCTTCATCTTCTAAAGAGAATGCCCAGTCATTTGGACAGTGCTAGTGACTCTGAATGTGTGTGACATTATAGTTTTAATTAAAGTATACAAGTGATGCTTTTTCTTACTGTAATAAGGTTCACAGATGACATAGTCTGAAACAAACAAGTTAGAAATCACTCTCTAATAATAGTGATTATTCTTTGTACATAAGCAGTATACACACAAGTTGTATTGGACATGAAATTTAATTTCACAATAACTGTATCCAGTCTTTTTTTATTTCAGACACATTAAGTGAACCCATCTTATTTTCACTTTTATAGGAAAGTAAATTTCAACTGAAACTATCAAGCTTTTCAGTCACTTTGGTCATCTGCCTTCATGTATCCTCTATATAACATGGTTTTGTTTTTTTATATGCTAAAATAAGGCAGGGATGTAACCAGAAGAAATCTATCACTCCACTAATATCAACTTCATACTTTCTCTCACTCAGCCTCTCTGGTGAGATTTTCTTATATAATTTTTCATGTATCACATTAGCAAAAACCATCTGGAAATCTAGGAACATCAAGTTCACACAATTTATGTTGTCCAAAAAAATAAGTAGCATCCTTGAATAAAGTGAACAGCTTGGCAAGGTAAGATCTTACTTTAGTGAAACCACATTACCTTTATTTTATGACATTTGACTAAACGATCTTGTGAAGTTTCTCACAAGAAACTCTCTAAAACTGTTTGGCCATTACAGAAGAAACACTAAATGATGTATAATTCCCAGAGATATAGCAATGAATCTTGATAATCTATGGAGTCTATACAGACTGCAGAACAAGCATACATGAAACATTCAAGTTAACATTTACAGGCATGACAACGTAGTGTATAATCATTTCACATAGTGGATTTTCTTTCCATTAAAAATTCACTGAAAAGGAATCTAATTTAAATTCATAAATATTTACTCTTTATCATGATTTATGCTTGAAGCATCTAGATCCTTCACAGAATTACCTTTTACAGGTTTAGAAAATCTAGAAAAGTATGAAAATAATGGTTGAAATACATAAAAATACATTTTCATTTATGTTTTATTACATTTCATATTATCAACACAAAAAAACAGACATAAATGTACTGGTTTGTAACTTAGGAAATGTTTTATTTTAACAAATTAACACATTGTATTGTTATTTGCTATAATGAATATTTTGTGTCTTATCTACACATTGCACTTATATGATATATTGAGATAAACTGACAACACTCATCTTGAACTCTTACCTCACATCATTTGCATTTTAAGATTTTTTTAACCTCTTCTGTCAAGTTGCTTGAAAAGCACTAAAAAGGAAACTAGAAACTCTTGGTGGAACTTTTAATTGGAAGGAGACAAAGAGAAGCATGCAAAAAAGCTGCCAGCTCACCATCTTTTATTATAATCAATTATTAAATTAGTTTGGTTCTAGTTACAAGAATTACAATGAGTTAAACTAAATCCAGTGAAGTGGCAGATCCACATGTGAGTTGATGTGTAAACTATTTAAAGAATCATAAAAATACTAAATAAAGTTACATAAAAACCCATACTTTTAAGTAAAAAATCAGTACTCCAGCAACATCAAGAGCCAGTATTCCAACTATTATAGTGTGTTCTCTCATGTTGCCAGATCCAATGCCCAAAATTAAGACAATTGTCCTCCAACAAGTCCAGAAAACCTGGTATTCAAACTCAATACAAATAACTTATTTCTCTGGGTCAAGTAGCATAGTTAGGAAATGGACTTAAAATGTACAGTGTTAAGCAGGACTTATAAAGTAAATGTTTGAGCATGTTCCATACCATTTTTTAATTGATAACTTGTTGATTATAGAAAGTAATTTGATGAATATCATTAGGATCTTAATTACTGAAACATTTATTGCTTAGAATGAGGCATTTGATTCTTTTGATGTGAAACCTTATCAAGATACTTTTGTTGGTGTTAAGGCAGACAAATATTTGAATATATTGTATTAAAAAATTGAATGAGATTTTTGGTATCAGTCTCCAGGTCAGTTCTTTATTCTAACAGAAAATATCCTTAAGTTGGTGACTTCTGTGATTCACTCACAACTATATACCTGCATTTAAAATAAATCTATTTGTAACTGAATATAAAGTTGAACCCCACACATCTAACCTAAATGTCCTCCAACTACACAGTCAGCCTAGCAGAATTGATGAGGAAAGGAAGAAGTTAAGATGTAACTCAGAACATGATTCCTATAAATTGCATTTAATTCAATTTAGATTCACACTTTATACTTTACCTTCACAACTGCATCAGCTTCTGCTTCCTCCTCTTCTGCCTCTTCTCCAAATGACAGTAGGCTGAAATTCCTGTTTCACATCAAGTTATCAAATCTTTCTCAAAGTTATGCCACAAAGCAAAAACAAAGAAAACTTAACTGCATGAAGTGTTTTCCATAAAAAAATATATGCTAGGTATTAAAAAATTAAATCTGAAAACAGCACAACATTATTCTGTAATTTCTTTAATGTAATAACAATACAAAGGAAATTAATATTTAAATATACGTACAACAAAGCAAATGATGAAATTCACAGCTGCAAAACATTTTGATATACTTGCTACTATGATGGTTATACAAGATAAATGCAATAGAGCAATCATGTCCATGAAAATTTACAATTACATGATGTAAAAACCTAAGTTGGTTTTCTTTCATGATTTTTTTTTTCATTACAAAAACTTTAAATTATTTTCTAATTTGTGAGGGGTAGCCATAATTTAAGTTTTAGCATTTATGTAATGTGGTTAAAAAGTTCTATTCAAATTCAATAGATAAATAAAATTTACTTTGTTGCTTTGGAATGGGTTTTCTTTTCTGTCTTTGGTTCTTCTTGAAAAGTTTTGTTCTCTTTGTTTTTGTTTCTTGGCAAAACATCAGGAAAAGGATTTAACAGAACCTATCATGAAAGGATAATTTTAAACAATAAAATGCAAAGTACTTGTAAATTATTATGTAAGAAGAAAAATGGCATTAAATTTGATATTTATAAATAAAAATCATGTGATAAAAACTAATTTTTATCAATTATTTTAAAACTGGATTGATAAACCACTTTTATTTCATCAGTCATAAAAATATATTCACAAATCAGACTAAGGGAGATGTAATAAAATTGTGACTAAAGACACTTTAGAACTGGTAAAGTTAATACTAAACACTCAGTAAAGAAGTTGTTCATAACTGTCAAAATTTCACAAGTATACAAATTGTACAGTGGGAGGAAGTGGCCAAATCTATATATAAACTTTTTAAGGATAAAACTGAAATTATTTCTAACCTTTAAGATTTTCATTTGATTCATTGAATCTTATATTTTATTCGAAAAACAGATGGTTATAGATTTCAGTGACAAAATCAGACATGCAGCTGCAACATGACACAAGCCTAAAAATAATTTATTAATAACTGACACCCTGAATGATAGGATTTTGGTGTTAAGTATGGAAGTCTTTATTTTAAATTACTGACAAATAAAACTTCTGAACTATGTTTACCCTATACTTGGAAATCCATGTAAGAGACCTATTATAGTCTGTATTATTCATGGTGTTCAATTTTTTATACTCTTGATATTATAGTATCGTAAATAAACTGATATGTCAAAATTATACAGCAGATGTAACAAATGTTTTTATATGAAATTATAGTATATTTTATATACCATTTGATGTCAGTAGTATTACAAAAATTATATATAAATAAACCTCATTAAGTTATGAAATATACTGCTGTAGCTTGTGGTTTTACCAGTTCACATGTGATGTCTGACCTTCAGCTAAACACCAAAAAATGTTGAATTGTATACTTTTTGTGCATGCAATGGAGGGAGCAGGGGTCTGAAAAACTATGTTTGTACATTTGTGAATATGATGACAATTATGGAAGAGTAACATTTGTTTCAAATCTGTTTCACTACGATCATAGGTGTCTTAACTTAAAAAAAACAAAAAACAACAACAACAAAGAAACGCTATATAAGATTGTAATTCTAGCTTTCCAAGAAATTATTATCTCCACAAAAACAAATTACTTGTGTAATTTTATGGCACATCAGGAAATATATATTAACTATTTTGGGCAAGAGAGAGAGTTTGTCACTTACCTTTGATTGAATAACTTTATGAGGATATAATGGTCTCTCATCTTGATCAACTAAAGATTCTTCCAGTTTCAACATGTTATACAATGTATCCCCTGTTACCTGTCAAAATAACTAATATGATGTCTAGATGATATACCGTCATATGAAAAAGTTAGGACACCCTATGAAAGTCTGTGTATTTTTGTAACATTTTTGGATACATAGATATTTAATCTCAATTTCAACAATACTGAAAAATTATAGGAATATAACTAAACAATTAAAACTGAAGAAAAGATTTTTCAAGATCTTCTGTAAATGTAATTCTACAAAAATGCATATTCTAACTGAGGAGAAAGTTAGGACACCCCTCATTTATTCCCACTTAAAATGGCTCAACACACACACACAGGTGTATCACACCAGATTCACATGATTAGAAGATCGTTACTCAGCATTTTGAATGAGGCTTGCCGTATTTAAACCTCAGACATTTAGTTTGGTGTGCTCTTGACTGTTGAAGTGAGAGTGAGCACCATGGTGAGAGCCTCCAGAAAGAAAATTGTAGCAGTTTATGAGTCTGGTATGGGATTTAAAAAGATCCCAAGAAATTTTGAAATCAGCCATTCTACTGTCCAGAAAATAGTCAACAAGTGAAGGACTTTCAAAACAACTGCCAACATGACCAGGTCTGGTCATCCAAGCAACTTCACCTCGAGAGCAGACAGCAAGATGTTAAAAAAGGTCTCTGAACTTCCTAACATGTCATCACAGGACCTACAGCAGGCTCTGGCTACTGTTTATGTGAAAGTGCATGCCTCTACAATCAAAAAGAGACTACAAGGAGGAAACCTTTGCTCTCTAAGAAAAACATCAAGGCCAGACTGAAGTTTGCCAGAGAGAATGTAGACAAAGACCAGGACTTCTGGATTAATGTTCTTTGGACAGATGAGTCCAAAATTGAATTACTTGGACACCATAACAGAGGACATGTTTGGCATAAACCAAATACAGCAAAGGAAAAGAACCTCATACCAACTGTGAAGCATGGAGGTGGAAGTGTCATGGTTTGGGGCTGCTTTGCTACAGCAGGACCTGGACAGCTCACAATCATAGAATCCACCATGAATTCTACTGTATATCAGAGGGTGCTTGAGGATCATGTGAGACCATCTGTACAAAAATTAAAGCTGAAGTGGAACTGGACTCTGCAACACGACAATGACCCAAAATGTACCAGTAAATCCACCAAGGACTAGCTGAAAACTGAGAAATGGAAAGTCCTGGAATGGCTGAGTCAAAGCCCAGATCTTAATCCCATTGAGATGCTGTGGGAAGACTTAAAATGGGCTGTACATCCAAGAAACCCCTCAAACATCTCACACTGAAAGAACTCTGCATTGAGGAGTGGGGCAAACTTTCTTCAGACTGATGTCAGAGACTGGTATATAGCCACAAGAAATGTCTCACTGCAGTTATTTCAGTCAAAGGGGGTACCATTAGCTAATAGGGGGTAGGGTGTCCTAACTTTTTCCTCAGTTAGAATATGCATTTTTGTAAAATTACATTTGCAGAAGATTTTAAAAAATCTTTTGTTCAGTTTTAATTGTTTAGTTATATTCCTATGTTCTCTCAGTGTTGTTGAAATTGAGATTAAATATCTAAATATCCAAAAATGTTACAAAAATACACAGGCTTTCATAGGGTGTCCTAACTTTTTCACATGACTGTAGATACAGTAAAAGCAATAAACATTAAAATGATCTTAATGCCACATATGGAAAAACGTTATTTAAATTTATCTACTTTCTACTTTTCAATTATAATAACTTTTCTACAAAGATTTATAAAATGAAATATGAAAAATGGAATTTGCATGAATTTATTATTTCATACTAGTAAGGTTCTTATGTATACTTTACTTATGTTAATACCTTTATCTTTATAAATTAATCTAAATTAAGTGAATTTATTGTTCAATATAATTAATAATAATTTAGTTACTTATCAAAATATTTTAAAATCAAAAGTTTAACTTCTAAGAAATATAGATATAAAAACTAACTTCACAAAACATAATACTGACCTTAACACATCATGAAACTAATAAAACTTTTGGAGACATGAACTTAACCAAATTTTTCAATTTGTCAAAATTCTTATGTGGTAACAATTCTGACTATCAAACCCTCTCGTGAAGTAGAGATCTTTATTCTAAATTATCATCCCAAGCCTCACAGTCCCAATTCTTGAAATGCACATCCTACTGACATCATAAAAAAGAGAATTAAACATATATATCATATTAAAACAATTTTGAACATGCATACAAGTAAACTGCATGACAACCATGGCTGATGGAGCCTTTTTCATTAGAAATTACACTGCAAAGTTACTCTCAAGATGTAACCATTAAATACAACATAGCTAGATATACGACAACATGAACAGTAGTGACATGATGAGACTTAAATATAATGTACTCACCTTTATGGGTGTAAACGAAGAATATAATTCATGTATGATCAACCATAAACCGAGTCAAAAAATCTTTTCAGAATAATACTTATGTACATATCTTTTATTGATTTTCACTTATCTGGTAACCTGTTGCCAACAAAAACTTCAGGTTTTAAAGATAGAAGAGAAAGAATACCTCCAATTAATAGCACTTTTAAATAAAAGGAAACAAAAGTTAGATGATGAACACACCTTTCCAAATATTGTATGCTTGTTTTGTAGTTCAGGACATGCACCCAAAGTAAAGAAAAACTGACTTCCATTATCATCTTTCCCACCATTAGCCATTGCAACAAGGCCTCGTCGAACAAAACGTAACCTAGAGTGGAACTCATCCTGATAGAAAAAGAATAGATACCATCCGTAAGTTCATTCAATAAACAAGGTTTCTTAAAATACATAAATAAAACTAAAAAAATAATAATTATTGTACAATAAGATAAATAACATAATATCTATTAATAACAAAAATCTAAAATTTATGAACTTTTTCACTGAAAGGTTTTTTTGAGTAAAATGTAAAAACAAAAAAGAATGATGGTAATCATAGTATTGCATATATTTCTCTGCAAAAATTACACAAACACCTCTTGCACATTTAATCTCCTGAATAACAAAACTATGTAGTATAACTAGAGACAAACAAATTCAGTGCTGTCCAGATATATGTAAAATAACAAAGTCTAGTGAATTATTTGTGTTTGAGAGAAGATGGAATAAAAGGTAAAAGAAAAAAGGTAATAAACTGTAATGCTTGATCATGCATGCTATGTTACATATGATTTTCCACTAATACCTATATATTTTAAGGTCAGTTAATGATAAGCATTCAATAAATTCCATTTACAACCAATTTGATGATTTACTGCATTCATATAAGAATAAGAAATACCTACAAGGTCTCGTTCTGTGAAGCACACTTTGCACAAATGTTAGTACTTGAAAGGATTGGGATTTGAAAAACATGTTGTATACTTTTAAACAAGAAATGTAAATCAGTTATAAAACATAAAAACATTGAGAAGTGATACTAAAGTAACTTATCCCTTACTTTGAATGGATGTCCATAAATAGATTCGCCACCAGTACCTGTCCCTGTTGGATCTCCACCCTGCACTATGAAACCTTTAACAAGTCTGTGAAATATTGTTCCATCATAGTAGCCTTCCAGACATAGCTGTATAAAATTACGACAAGCTTTAGGGGTTTCTTTTGACCAGAGTTCAATGTCAAGTTCACCAACAGTCGTTTGGAGCAGAACCTACATATAAAGATGAAAAGCAATTACACATCTTTCTCTAAAAATTAAGGATCATATTCATTGTCTTCTAATCATTGAAAATCTTTCCAATAACTTTCATTCAGTGAAAATAGCTTTTCAAAAAGATTCATAATTCCAAAAATAGGTTATGTTTGATATTTGTTGGCTTGTAAATAAACCTTTATAAGACTCAAAGATATAATATACACAACACATACACAGCTTGCTTGCTTGAAAATAAGTTAAGTAATAGATTTGGGAAAAATTTTGCTATGATTGAGATGAATTGCAGATCTGAAGCAGTAAACAATGAAAGAAAGAGAATAATGGGAAAAATTGCTTTGGAAGAAGATGAGTAGGTAAAGTATGGGTTTACAAGTACAGTGGAATTTGCTATTCTATTAGTCACAAGACTTACTATTCAAATACAGTCAATAAATTGATTATTCTTGTATGATAAGGTCAACATAATCTGTCAGAAATGCTGCAACCAGTATTATCATACTTCCTATCCACCATATTATGATCACTCTTGTGAACAGTCCTTGAGCTGTGTATATCAATCACTGTTAACAGTTCAACCATTTCAAGAAATACTTCTCCATACACATGAGGAGAACATGAATGTAGCAAACTCAACAGTACACAAAATCAAGCATGCCTGGTAAATTTAGATATTTAACACAAATTAATTTGCTTTTAGAAAGTAGTAACAGTGTATGAAATTATACAATACAATTTTTTGAAAACATTTATAATTTTTAGTAAACACAAAGTATCAAATGCCTATGGGGTGAGTACTTTACAGTCTGCAATTATATATCTGAAATTTCAAAATTAATACAATTAATAAAAGTTTAAAAGGCAATGTGAAATATTTCTAAAAGTGAAAGAGGTGTATAAACTATACATATATATGGAAAGATAATCTTTAAATGTACAATTTGCAGTCAATTTCATCAAAAGACTAAAAGAAATAATAAAGCAATGAGAAAAACTATGTCAAGTACTCTTCATGTTGCAAAGGACATATGTAATTGCCTAATTACCATGTTTAATGTGAGCTAAATTATGATTCACTCAACTTCTAAATATTTCATAACTACAAAGTGATACTGAATATTTTTACTGTGATTTATCCAAATCCATTTTTCTTTCAAATTTTATAAATTTAAAATATTTAGTAAAGTTCTGTACATGACCCTAGGACTAACATTCCTATTTCTAACTTGTTTTTATATTCTTAAACCTACAGTTTCTTTGATGTAATAGACAGCTTCAAGTATAGAACTTTAATATTAAGTTACTTGTTTAATACTAAGCTGTTGTACGTGAAAATATATCATATACATACGGAGGTACAAATATATTACAAGCTGAAAATAAAAAATTAATTCATAACATTCTGTATTAAAAAAAAGATAGTATCACATTGCTACAGAGAAATAGTAGATATCATTAAATAAATGTCATTGTTAAAAATAATTATTGTTAAAGAAAAGAGTACAGTGTTGTTAAAGTTAACATTTTCTTAAATATAAAATGTATTTCCAATAATACTTACCCCACCTCACACTTAAAGCTATTATTTGACTGCCAGGGTTTCTTCCTTTGCCCATCTAAGCAACAGTCTGAACTTTTCATACTTGTTCCAGTCCATGCTCATCTGTCTTTAACAATATTATTTCATGCTACTCTTCATCTATGTCAATGTGTCAGGGTGTTCAGAAAGTCACTGTTCACTTGTATATTTATTAACAGACATGTTTCAATATAGAATACAGGAGGTAAATATGAATGACAATTATAAACAATGTTGGCATCAACACAGGCTTGGATCCTTCTTATTTTGTTTCTAAACACTGCTGTCAGTTGCTGGCTTGAATAGACTGAATGAATGCTGTTATCACTGCTTTCAAAACTGCACAGTGACTTTCCGAACACCCTGTATTTTGGTACTATATATACACACCACATTCTGAGAATGTTATCACTTCTTCAAAACTGACTCAATCTCAATCTCTAACACTGGTTCTCACTGGAGAGGAAGGGTGAGAATGTGCCAGTGGAGGTACATAAAATACATTTTCAATTTAAGAAAATGTTAACTTTCAAAACAAACATACTCACTTCCTCTCACACTTATAGCTAAAACCACAGACTTATATCCACAAAGAAAGTGTATGTATGTAACACAGGTGTAACATGGAGAAAAATGATACAAGTGTGGGAAACTGCACTACATCCAAAACAGGTATTGTCTTTACCAAGAACTTAATTCCTATAATGTGTGTGAAATTTTACTTGATTTATCAGCACTGTAAACCAAGGTCCTAACCTGACAGCCAAGGTTCCACTGCTCTGTGTTTGAATTAAAGTTATATAAAGATATATTTATGAATGAATTCCAACTGGTAGTCACAGCATTACCCATTTAAAGCCACCAGAATCACAACTAGAAAGTAAACAACACTGAAATGAACAAACCTTCTTAACTTGAAGTAGTCTGAAAGGTAACGCCCAAGGCTCAGAAAAGTGTGATCATGTATACCATACTTAACTTAAGAAAACACAACTTATCCAGCCTGGAATTATGAACACTCATCCTCACTCCCCAACCATATGGGTAAGGTAAATTTCAGTTGCCCCCAAAATTATGGGAAGGAAGTGGAACAACAGTGCTCAACAAAGGACCCATAATAGGACCACTCTGTGTTCAGAATTACAAGGAGACAGTGGACAGTCTTCCATGGACAATGTATTTAACCAATAAAGATCAAAATGAAGGGCCATGCTCAACCCAACTGGATAGCCAAACATTAATTTTGAACCAGTATTATGAGTAGGCCCTTTCATAGGCTAATGCCACTCCTATTGACATTTGTGAAAAAAACATGCAGAGATCTGAGTAGGAGGGTCTCCAACTTCATCCTCTTCCTTAAGAGTAGAGGAGTTCACTCTGTCAACCACAACAGTGACTGGAAACTTAGGGTGGTAAGGACTCTCTAGATCCACTAGTAGAATCTGGGACGGGGTAATGTATTTTGCAGAATATTGAGGAACAGTGCTCTTGCAACAGTGCAACAGGTGAACCAAGTTCTTTAAATTTTCACAAGCAAAGCAAGCCCAATTTATTCAATCTAAAGATTGGTATGAATGGACAGGATCCCCTTATGCTTTACATATAGTCTATGAGTGCCAGTCACGCATAATGCAGTAATACCATTCAGCTAACCTCTTAAGTTGTCTAATGGAATATCTCATTTATACAGAGCCTCTTGCAAACTGAATAAAGTATATTGGACCAGTGGTTGCTAATGCAGAACTGATTTGATCACAGCACACCTACCTGGGCAACATTTTCCACAGAGTGGAATCCTATGAAAAGAAGGTATGGAACACAGACCCTGAAAGATGCCAATGAAAATGATTCATTGGTTTGGTGTTTTATGGCATAAAGCAACCGAGGCTGTCTGTGCCAAACATCCAGTAAAAAGTTAAAATAAAAGTAAAATTAGTAAAATTCATAAAATAATATTAAGGGAAAACAAAACAAAGTTTAAACAAAAATATAAATAGCATTAACATCAATTTTTACATCTAGTGTACAATGTTAAGACAAAAACTACAATAATACAAGTTGTAAAGGGCTTTCTGTAGCATAACTGTAATTATCATAACTTGCCAGGAAGAGTAACAGGTAAATTCAAAATATTAGTCACATGAAGTTGACCTTTCCAGTCCTGGTTTCGAGTTATTTGACATTGCAGCCATTTTCTAATTTCAAATCAAACTGGATGTACTTTGATTCTTAGAAGGAAATTACATTAAAAAAGGTCTAATGTATGAATTAAAAAACTTAATTAGCATTACAAAGATTAATGGCCTTTAAAAAACTAAAAACATTTCCAAGGTGGACAATGTTACTATCACCAATAACACTGTCTAACATTATGGATAAACCTCCAGACAGAACATGTTTAAAATGATGCTGTTATTGAGTCATAACAGTAGCAATAAAGTAAAATGTGGCTTATTGTGGCCTGAGTGTTACACAGACTACATATTGGTGATTAGTCCAGATAAAAAAAATGATAAGTTAAAAAGCTGTGACCAATGCATAGTCTAATTGGAACAAATTCCACTTTTCGATCCTTACAGTAGCAAAATGGCCAAAGTCCAATATAAGGTTTTATTTGGAAAAGCTTGTTTCATGTTGCTCACTCCAAGTCGACAGCCAATTTATATGGAGCCGAGCCTTGAATACAGGACCATAGTCCATATATGGAACAGAAAAAGCAGTGATTATACCAAAGCAAACAGATTTTGTTGCAGTGTTGGTGAGCTCGTTCCCATGAATACCAACATGGCCCAGTATCCAGAAAAACTGGATAGAAGTAGATATTAAAGAGAAATTGGCCAGTCGGTTTTGAATATTGGTGAGAACCACATATGAACTAACGTGAAGCAAATCCAGGGTCATTAAAAAATTAAGCAAATCAGTAGAAATAGTGCAATTTTAGTATTGCTTAGCTTCTATGTGATCCAGTGCTAGAGGAATGGCATACAGTTTGGCAGTAAACACAGAAGCTGTAGAGGGGATTATGCACACAACCACCAAAAGGAGCAATGGCAGATTATCTGTTCTGAAAAAGTATGGCCCACCAAGGAAGGAAAGCATAATCCCAGGTTTGGTAAGGAACAAAGTTTCAAAGCATATAGTAAAGACAGTTGCAAATGCCAGAGGTGCAAAGAAGGTTCATGAGACTCTACATATAAGCTCTGAACTGGAGAAGAGCAGAAATCCCCAGTGCAGAGCCAAAGTCCTTGATGATGAAAGAGAAATGAGATCCAGCATCTTTAAGGCTGTGGTTCTGGCAGAGTCATAGACCAGTGATCCATGGTTGAGTTTTGATTGAATAAGAGCACAATATATCTTTAGCATAGAATATCAATATGCTTTCCAAGTGGTGGAAGAGAGGACATAGATGTTCAGTACTTGAGGTGTGGTTACAAGGTCAGCTTACAGTCAAAGATAAGCCCCAAGAACTTTGTCTAAGGGACCACAGGCAGCACAACTTCAACAATATGGAGTTCAGTTTCAGGATGAATAACTCATTGGCAGCAAAAGTACATGCAAACAGTTTTAGAGTGAGAGAAGTTAAAGCCATTTGCCCTGGTCCACTTCGATAAATGACTGAGGGCAGTTTGTAACTGTCACTCAATATACCTCATGTTCAATGACTGATATGAAATGTGAAGGTTGTTGAACTCGAGCCTGTTTGCAACAGTAAGAGGGAGTTTCAGTGATGACATTAATATTCATACTGAAAAGTATGGCACTTAAAACACATCCTTAGGGACTCCAAGTTCATGTAGAAAAGAACAGGAAAGTGTCAAACCAACACAAACCTGGAATCACCAGTCTATTAAAAGATTTTTAATACAATTTAATACATACACATGGAGGTCTTGCAAAATGCCATTCTTCCATGTTATATCATACACTTTCTAAATGTCAAAGAATATTGACACAAGATGTTATTCTTTGAGAAAGGCTTCTCTGACTGACATTTCAAGTCAAATCAGGCAGTTCGTACTGGAAAGCGATGCGGTGTGAGGGTGTGGGATACCTACAAAAAGTAGCACACAGGATATGCAGTAACAGGATAGAAAGCTCATCGGTATAAGTGTGCCACAAGATAAATATCACCAAGGGCAATTGAGTGGGATATAAATAACTGAAGCAAGAGAGAACCAAACATAAAAATGTTTAAATAGGCAAAGTAAGAAATCCTGGCAGCAAAGTAAGTGTGAGATAAGGTATGTTTCAGAATATCTATTATTAAATATTCTTCTTTGTTAAAAAAAATAACTGTCATTAAAGTAGAGGGTGTAATAATATTTTATGGTTCTTTGTTAATAAAAATTGTTGTTAAGGTAAAAAGCATAACATTGCTGCAGAGAACATTGAGATATTTATAACTGATATCAAATAAGCTTCTCTGTTGAAAATAATTTTTGTGAAAAAAAGTGTATGGTACTTTTACAATTGGACATCTTAATTTGGTAAACTAAAATTAAATAAACTTGTACATGATTAAAAATAATTGTTTTTATACTTCATGTGATAAAACTTCTAAAATTCTTGTCAGAGTGTGTGATAGATAATATATAATTCAGTGAAAACAAATTAATTTTTATTGTAGATTATAAAAAAAACACAATATGATAGCATTTACTATTTGGAAAGAAAATTTATGAAGATGCAAGATGATCTTTTTGCAGGAATTATAATGATTCATAAGATGAAAACTGAAGCATTATCAGAAACATTAAAACATGACAATGACAAAATCTGCAATTACCAATTGCTTGAAATCTTTTTACAATTCCACCTTTAATGTGAAAAATGTAAAAAATAACATTTCAAGTATAAAAACATTTTGAGTTTTTAATTGAGAAGTGCAGATGCAAAGGGAAGTTTACAAAGAACTTAATATTTTGCATTACAAGCTGGTGAAAACAGTAGAAACCATACATACACAGAATTAACGATCAATCAAATAACTTAAAGAAAGTGTTTCTGATAAGAGTCAAATATTTCCTTTTTAAAAAGTGCTTCCTGTACTACCAGAATTAGTCTTGATGAAACAGGAGTCCAATTCTTGTAGACAGGAAAATAAGTAAACAATTTTTTTCTGTTAAGCTGTTATTTATCTGTGTCCAGAAATTTTTGATAAATGCAATCAAATAAGCATGTTCTTCATCAATAAAAATTTTCTGCTGAATAATGAATATGAAGTTACATTTTAAATTTAAGAAAATATTAAACAAAAGCATTTCCATTAATACTTACCTCTGCTGATACTTTAGCTTTAGCTATTCCTCGGCCTACACTTCACCCATTTAAGCATTGATCACGCTTCCTCCAATCCTTTATATCTCACAATAATGCACTTGGCACAGTGACTCTCTTCATCCATGTCGATGCATCCTCCATCCTGGCACTGTATATAAGTACCTCACTCACATAATCACTTTTTTGAGACTGATACCATCCAGGTCACTAACACCAGTTTTAGTGGGGAGGAAAGTGTCAGTGGAGGTAACTATTATTGGAAATACATTTTCAATTTAGGAAGATGTAAGTTTTGAAAACATTATTTGTTGACACTTTAGCTAGAGTTCCACAATGAGAAAGTGGAGGGGCCAGTGACAGCATGATCCACATAGGAAGCATCTACACAGATCACGGGTGTACCAAGATAAGAGTGACACACAAGTTGGGAAATTGCACTACTTCCAGAACAGGTATGCTCCTTCACCCAGAACCAGGTTCCTGTATCTTGGGTTGAATAGAATATGAGTAATCATCATTACAGGCCAACCACAACCAATACCAGAAGTTCCACAACTCTAGGTTGGAATTAAGGCTTGGTCCCTATATCCCAAGTTGGTAACTAGGGCAATTGGAGCACAACATTATATATAGATATACTTTTGATTGAATCTCAACCTGCAACCAAAGAGTTATGCTTTCCAAACTCTCAGAATCATGATAACAAAGTACACAACTCCAAAGCAAACACACTTTCCCCTCCACCCGAAGTCCAAAAGGCAACACTTCAGACTCAAAATAATAGGATCATATTTGCTCTACATGATTAAATGAACAAAACTAATCCAATCATCCTTGCTCCCCAACCATGTGGACAAGGTAAATTCCACTTGCCCATGGAATTATGGAGAGGATGTGGACACTGTACTCAACTAAGGATCTAAAATACAATCACTCTAAGTTTGGAATTAGGAAGAGATAGTGGACCTCCTTCCATGAACAATATATTAATCTTATATTGATCAAAACGTGGGGCCATTCACACCCCAGACAGATAGCATCAAATGTGAACCTGTATTATGAACAGACTTTTGCAGAGACTAGTGACTCTCCTACCAGCATCTGGGATAACTTCAAGAAACCCAACTTTGCCCTCTTCTCCAAGAGTGAAGGAGAACATGCAAACACTCTGGAGGAAATGCCTCTGTCCACCATCCCAGCAACTGGAAACTGGATGTGAAAGACTCCTTATTTCCAAACTAGTAGAATCTGGAGGTTAATGCATGTTGGGGAGCTCCGAGAAACAGTGCTCTGGAAACTGCAATAGATGAATCAAGATTCCTAAATTTTTCACAGCAAATCTCATTTATTCTATCCAATGATCAATAGGAGTAAGCATGATCTCCTTTTACTTTACTCATGACAGTAAAATATGATAATACAATCTGGTAAGTGTCTAGTCTACACATACACTGATGGTAATGTTGATCCATTCCAACCATCATTTGAGAACTAACATGTTACTCCTAAGGAAGAAAACTGGATAAGAGCCAGTGGTTAGACAGTAACCACCAAAGCAACAGCATTTACTCATGTTCCAAAGGAATCAGAAATTCAAGAGATACCCATATCCTCCCCCCAAAAAAAAGAACCACCCATTTAAGAGCCATGCTACCTGCTCCATAGCCTGGAGCTGGATGGGAGTTGACTGAGTCTAGCTTTAAAACCTTATACTGCCCAGTAGAACACATATTGTACAGCTGGTAGGCCTAAGGGTAGAATCACAAATTGTACAACCCAACCCCTGTGTATGAAACATAAATAGTGGCAAGACAAATTCACTATTTAAATGAGGAGAAATATAAAAGCAACACTGAACTGGGTCATCTACAGGAGTGGTGAAGAATAGCTATGTAGGTTGAGAAAGGGTCTCAATTGTGAATTTGATAGTATTAAAGAATTGGTTAAGCCTAGAAAGATAAACAATTATTACTAACCTACCATCATCTTTGGCACAAGTAAGTAAGTGGGAATAAAATATCAGAAGTGAATTGACTCTCACTTCCACCCCATGATTAATAATTCTCTGATAGCCTTGGAACAAAAATCCACACTCCACTGATCATTTGGGAGTAGAAGTTGTGAAGATAATGGAAGTGGAGAAATTAACAGAAATACCAATCCTGATGCCAGAATCTGAAGTACCCATAGATCTGTAGTGAAGGAAAACTAAATGTCCATCAACTGTAACCACACTCCTACAGATCCCACCTACCTATGATAGACACCAATGTTGTTAGCAACATTTGGCCTGAGTGAAGGAGGTTTGAAATTAAAGATGGAATCTATTCTGAATATCCAGAAGTGAGGAATAGAAGCTTGGAGTTAAACAAATACAAGAAAGTGTGATTTGTTCAAAGTGATCAATGGGTCTAGCCTGGAACCCCAAACATCCCAGAGCAGATCTGGTTTGAAGAATTGAAATACGTACATGTCTATCTGGTGATGGTAAGCCAAAGCAGGTAAACAGAGAAATGAGGGTACAAGATATATCTAACCTATCAAAAAATAAAGCTGAACCAGTAAGATTAAGGAAAGGAGGAAAAAGCTAAATAGCCCTCCATCATGTTGTTGCCATTAAGGAATGAGTAGTCAAAGATCACTGAGAAAAGCCCAAAATCTTTCAAATCTGGGTGATTAATTGAAAAAAGAAAAGAAATGAAGGTGATTGGTCCAAAAAGTCTGAATATGCCTTAGGAGATCTTAGGTAACAAAAAACAGAATCAGAATATCTAGGGAAAACACCCCCAGGCCAAATATATGTCTGAATCTCACAACCAAATTAAAATAGCCTCAACTGAGAATTGCTCCTCTTTACAGTGGGTATTATTGACCTAAGTGGTCATACAATGCAGATTTAAGGGTAGGTGAAGTAACACAACACTAATTGGAAGCTGCATATGCATGAAGGGGCCCATTATAAACAGAAAAAGATTACATATTTACTCACAGAGAAACTATGGAAATAACAATGATAACAGGAAACAGCTGGATGATGAAGATAATGTGAAACAAATGTACAGGAACTGATCCATGTGCCAGCACATATTAACAATGAATATACAATGGAGACAAAAAGTCAGGGGCATGATAAAGTGACAGATTTGATGGAAAGAGACTTGAAATAGTCAATAATCATTTGACAAGGAAAAATAATCCAGGTGAATCAAGCCCTTAAATGTAATAGGAGAAATACAGATTATGGAAAGGTTCCAATAAATGAATAAACAAGAAAAAGAACCACAGAAAACAGAGCAAGCCATGTAACAGTGGAGTGACTATAAAGAACATAAAAGATGATCTGGTTTGAAATGGTGCTAGATGGTAGGGACAAAAATTGGAGTGAAGGCAAAACTGCTCTTATGTATTATTGATGTTTTGGGCATGAAAGACCAATGTGGATGGAGAATGATATAGGTCCTGTGCTATAATGTGTGAGAGAGATCAAGAATGAAAAACCTGAACATTGACTTCCATATGTCAAAAGGAGGATGAAAAAAGCCTAAGGAGAGATGAAATAGGAGCAGGATGAGATGGAATAGAAGTGTGAGGGTATAAAGATGAAACTAGGGTTACAATTAATAGGATGCATAGAACAGCAAAGGCAGAAGGAACAAAAGATCAGATAAGAACTCAGGGAGTAAAGACTGCAAAATATTGAGAAATAGAAAATGGAGAGCAAAGCCACATGAGAACCAGCAACAGTAGATATTGAGAACCCCTTGTTGAAAAGCCAGATGCAAGAGAGTAAAGTGAAAAGGAAGAAAACCATGACAAAAAACAAATAATGGCAGACATACCACCTACACTGGTAACTTGACATGGACGAGGGACAAACATAGCTGGAAATTATGGAAGTAATCTGTAGAAAAAGTCTGATTTATCTGGCAATGAAAAGATGTAGTATACCTGACTGAGGTTGTCTGAAGATAGTGGATAAGACGGATAGAGTAAATGTCAGTTGGAGAGCATACAGAAGTAGAAACCACAGCTGTACCAACAGAACATAGCACAGAGAAATGTGTATGACTGAGAAGACATGAAGATGGATGGATGGAGGAGGAGCTTCTCCAATACTGACAGAGGGCATCAACTGCTATACTCAAAGAAAAACCAGAACCTGAAAAGTTTGGAATTTAGACTGGTAATGAATACATCTAGTTCTGGAGTACCTCACTTGGAACATGACCAACCAAACAGCTATAGTTCAAGGAAAAACTCTGTGGGGGGGGGAAGGCTAGTTAGGGTGTGATATATGATACACAACCACATTCATTGCATGTGATATATATATCATACTTACAATGAAATGCAATGACTGCAGACCAAACATAGGAGGTCCAACTTGTGGAAACAAAACAGACTTCAAGTGAGCACCTTCTTGCTTGGTGTTATACAAAACAACCACTGAGTTGTCAAAATGAATCATAACCAACTGGTTCCAAAGAGAGGGAAGAAAGTGAACTAAATGCTGGTGTACAATGAGCAGTGTCAAGAGAATGATAAACAGAAATGACTCCACAATAGACTAATCACTCACAATCTATTACATGACCAGATACATTCTGCAACTCAAAAGAGAAATATCTGGGAAGAGTACACCACTGGATGAGAATCTATTGTGCTGTCTCTGTTGAATCACTAGGTGAAGTCCACAAGCATAGGAAATAGTAAGATAGAGAGAAACATCTAAGGGATTCCACTGATCTTGTAAGGTGCACTGAAGGAGTTGAATGTGGATTCACCTAAGGAGAATGAGGGCTTATAAAGAAACCCACACCCCATAAAGAGGTAGAACCCCCTCACATAGTTGAAGGAGGAGAGAAGGAAATGTTTCAAACCAGAAGCTACAAAAATCACAAATGAAAGGAAGGGGAGAGCCTGGCTGAGACAGGAATTGAAAAATAATCCAAAATGAACAAGATAATGAGTAAGAAAAAGAATGACTTCACCATGACCAGCTAACCTATCATACATACTTCGAAAGAAGAAACTAAGTGTGAAGGAAAGAGGTGGCATGTGAAATAGGTAGATAAAATCAGACAGTAATTAATGTAATGGTGAAAATGAAGGCCTCTGAAATAGAAAAGAGAGAAAAAGGCTTTGAACACTGGCAAAAACATAGGGAACCAAAGCAAGCCCAGAGTTGGTAAACACAACCCCAATGGAGAAAATGAAAAATATTTCATGTTGGGGAAATAAAAATACGAAGGTAAGAATCTAAGACATTTACCCTTGTCATCCAAGGGTCAGAAATGAAAGCTGATTTAAGATATAAACAGGACTTGAATTAGGGAAGCAGTTCAGTAAGGACAGAACAATGATGGAGCAACAATCTTTGGTCTTCTGGGGGACTATAAGCAAACTCAATATTGCTGCAGAGATAGCACCATAGGCGAACCACATTCCTTAATTTAAAAAACAAATTTGTCCCAGTTTATTCAATCCAGAGATCAATGGGCAAAATCCCCTGAAGCTTTACTCATTATAGTTCATGAGTAGTGGTCCAGCAGTGTATATAATTGTTTAACACCCAGAAAGTGCACATGGTGGTCTTGTTGATTCTAAAAATAATTATCTCTTAACTGGTTGGTGGTGTATATTCGAAAGGAAGCACACCTAACCAGGAAATACCTGCCATTGAGTAGAATCCAAATGACAATGTTCCTGAAAATGAATAGAAATAAGTATAATAAATAAAGTCACTCACTTTTCTTACTATCTAGATAGGGTAATGAGAATAGCTACAGGAGTAGCTCAAAAGGAGGTAACCATCAAATCATATATATAATGAAAAATAATTGTATTAAGAGTAGCTTGTAAAATCTTCTCTAGCAGATAACAATAACCAGGCCAACCAATGGCACTGAGATATGGTAAATGAGACCCACATATATTCTTACTCCTCCAATGAAAGCCTAGAGTAAGCAACACAAACTGATAAACCCAGCCTGCAAAGTATAAGTCAGGTGAGACTTTAGGATCCCAATGGAAAAATAATTGGTGATATAAACCCCCAAATCAGTTAGTACATACAACATTACATTGGAGACCTGAAATGAACTTAAAAGATAATCCAGATCCAAATGGTCATAACAATAAAAAATGACAAGAAGACAAATAAAATAAAATGCCCTATTCACTGCTCCAGTTGCTGAAGTTTTAGATAGAACAAAAGTGGAATGGTAAAGATTCTTGTGAACATGAATCTCAAACACATCCAAATGTCAATGGTTGTTATCCACCAACAAAAGGAGAATTCTTAAAAGAAAGGTAATACAGGGAATATAATGCCAAAGCTTCAAAGGAAGGGCAAGATAAGGTATGGAGAACTACTACAATATCCTCATCGGGAACATAGAAAAAACATCGAGGATAAATAAACAAAAAAAATTTTCAGAAGCAAAGATAAAACCAAGAACTCAAAAACTTTTCATCTAGAAAAATTAAAAGTAGCTGATAAAGCTGCCTTATACAAAGAAACAGATGAAGCACTGAAGCTTTGTCAAATAATCATGTCAGTAATTGAAAAACATGTAGCACAGTGAAACAAAAGAAATTAAAACCTGTCTGAGAAACCACTGACCAAAATAAAACCATTTCCTCTGATAAATGCTCAATGAAAAATACCAAATAGACCACATTAAAACAAAAAGATGTCAT
Source organism: Carcinoscorpius rotundicauda (assembly GCA_011833715.1). NCBI lineage: Eukaryota > Metazoa > Arthropoda > Merostomata > Xiphosura > Limulidae > Carcinoscorpius > Carcinoscorpius rotundicauda. The sequence continues at coordinate 111,921,381 of CM022393.1, forward strand.
CCAAGAGATGAATCCCTGATATTGTGTAACAGGCCACATAAAATCTAGGCGTAAAGCCAGAGAATTGTGAGCACCAGATAAAAAATATTCAACCGAGGCTGATATAAAAGAAATGACTAGATAGAAAGTGGTTGGTATTCCTGATAGGATGAGGAGTGAATCAATGCAAGAACCATGATTAACAGTTAAAGTAAAGGGAATGCATAAAGATACAGATGCATCCAATTTTGGTTGAAAACACCAATCTCAAAAATTCTAGGACAAGAACAGGTCAAAAAAACTTTTGGACAAAACCTTTATTCTGTGGGAAGAGCTCTTTGAGGATGAAATAATTGATTGTCCACTTATCTATAATGATGCAAATGATGATGCTTTAATTTTCTTATACTGAAAAAGTATTTCTCACAGGTACTTACTGCCACTTACAGAGCTATCTGTAGTTAATGCCTTCTATCAGCAAATTTCTCAACAACCCACAAAATTTTCACTACTACAAGTCCCCAGTTCACGTTTTAACTGATTCTCGCATACAAACTATCATATAAAAGACCTCCACTGACAAAAGTGATACCCACCCATCCAACTCCCTTAATGCTGTACTACCTACTTCTTTGAGTTTAGAGAGAAACTTAAGCACCAATTGACAGCAGGAAGGAAAATGAATAGACGTAAATACCTGTTGGAAATAAATCTTCAGTAAAGGAAAGTTATAATTTTCACAAAATTATCTTATTTCCACTCACATACATAACCAGAATCTGTAATTGAATAGGAAGAGAGACTGGCACAAGTGAGAAAGTAGAAGCATCTGAAGGAAACTTTAATAAAAGAATCCTCTAATAATACATGGGAGACCACAACACTTATGTACCAGGTATGCTTCAAACCCAGATGTGGAAAAATGTGGTAGATCTGGGCAGAAAAATGTGAGAAGCATATACCAGTGGTAGAGAATACAGGTAAGAAAGTGACATTAACCCATACATATAATAATTTCAATCCTCTTTATGAACAAACTGTGAGTAAACTAAAGGATGTGCTCTGAGATGTGGAGTTGCTAGGGTGCAATGGATGAACCATAGAAAGGAAGCAAAATGCATCCAAAACTCAACCATCAAAAACCAACATTCATACATGGGTAAGACAAAGCTCATACCATAAGTAAGTCAACAACATATCAAAAGTCAACCACTGAAACCAACAGCCACTCAAAAGTAGGATAAAGGATCACACCTTGTTCACATCAAGTTTAGAAAATCTAGAGGGAGAAATCCCACCATCAATCCATGAACAGGGCATGTGTGAACAGTGATATATCATATATACATATATTGAACTGTAAATACAAATTCTGTACAAATGAAAGAAGGTATGATAATGTGTTATGTCCCATTCAAATCACACAGCCTGGACACCTCTCTCCCAAATGCAGTAACATCCTTGGCATAAGTTGAACTTTAATTCCACAACTCAACCACTGAAACTGACTTCTATATTAGGGTAGGATGAAGAATCTCAATCAAAGGGATGAACTGCATTTAAGTTGGCACACTATGTGTGACTACATCACGTCAACTGGTACAAACCAAAGTCCAAAACTCAAGTGCCCTGAATCTACTTTCATGTGGTGATAGGATGAAGAATCCCAATCATTATGACAGCTCACTCCAAAGCTACATCCCCTCAGACAAAACCACCAAAGATGGAACATCCATCTGGAAATCTTCTCATCATATACACCAGCAGAATACCACAACATTACTCTCAACGAAATGAAGCCTTATGTTTATATTGTATCTTTCTCATTCACCACCCAGTAGCTTAGAACTGGAAAAAGGGAAGGGATCTCACAGTCTACTAGAATAAATGGGGAGAAAATATGGTGGAGAGTCCAGAGGAACACTTGCACTAAAAACAATGCAATTGGTGACCAGAAAACCCTATTTCAAAAAGCAGACAAAAGCTTATTTATTCCTGCAAATATCCACATGGCCTGGTATCAAGAAAAACTGGATAGAAACAGAAAACACGGAAAACAGGCCAGTCACTTTTGAATATCAACAAGAACAGTGCAAGAACTAATGTAAAACAATTCCAGGGTCAGTGGAGAGCTAAGAGAGTTGGTATAAATAGTATAGTTGGTGTACTGCACAGCTTCCAGATGATCCAGGGAAATGGAAATGACAAAACTCAGCACTGAACAGAGACTGTAGAGAGTATCTTGTGTGCAGTCACTGAACCACAACAAACTCTGGCAGAGCCTACAGAGTCACCTAATTATAAACCATTCAAATAATGGGAATGATTCAAAAGAAAACAGAAGATGGCATTTCCAATTGGGAGTATCTGCTTTCCTCAGGTGAGTAAAAAAGGGTCACAGGTGGGATAATAATGAGCCCTTCTGGATGAAATAGCATCATCATTCAAAGACAGTGTCAATTCTGCCAGTTGTGCCTGGATACAAAGGCCAAAAAGAATGAAAAACCATCTATTAAAAAAAACAGCCAACTGAGAAGGGAAGATACAACCTCAGAGTGGGATGCTGTGGTAAAGATCAAAGTTTTTAAGTGTAAAGTAAAAAATGTTGTGAGCAACAGTGGTGAAGAGGAAGTTCATGAGACTTGGTGTACAAACTCCAAGAAAGCACCAGATAGAGAACAGGGTCCAACTCAATAAACCTCATGCTTGATGACTGACATGAAATGTAGAAGAATGGTAGGAGAAAATTGTGCAGTGATAGCATTAATCTTCATATTGAAAAATCTAACACTCAACACAGTCTTGAGGGAAGATGTTGAACCTCCACAGACTTGCAATCACCAGTCTGTTAAACATACGAGTGGAGGTCTCACAAAATGCCGTACCTCCACATAGTATCATAAGCCTTCTCAAGGTCAAAGAATATAGAAACAAGATGCTGTCACTCTAGAAAGGCTTCTTTGATCGATGTTTCAAGTTGATTTAGGTGGTTCACAGTGAAGCACTGTCATTAAAACCCACACTGGGTGGGCAAGAGAAGGTTGTTTGATTCAAGGAACCAAATAAGATAAGCATTAACCATTCTTTCTAACACCTTACAGAGACAGTTTGTCAAAGTAACTGGATGATAGTTAGAAGGAATCTAGGGATCCTTCCCAGACTTGCAAAGAGGGAGAACAATACACAGTGTCAAGCATCAGGAAAAACATTTTCCTGCCAGATTCAGTTAAAAACAACAAAAATAATAACAAGAGTGACAAGAGAGAAATGGCACAGCATCTCTTAGTAAATATCATCAGGTCCAAATGATGTACTTGCCAGACTGATGAAGAGCAAGCTTGAGTTCCACTGTAGTAAAGAGATGATTGTAATCATAGAGATGGTAGCTGGGCAACAGAGACATCTATGCATGGTCATCTTCCATCTATTGTTATACTTTCATTTTATTATTATTATTTTCATTTATTAGAATATTCATTATAAATAGAAGAAATTCCAGTGCCCACTGACCCCACCTACCATGGAACCCTATGAAGGAATGCACTACATTGCCAAAGAAAAACACTGCAGCAATGCCAGAGTTTCATGAGCATCATACTCATGACACAATGTCCACAACAATTGTTGAGAATGCCCAACACTGGTACTCAGTTGACTCTAGCCCAACAGAACAAACTGATTATCTCTGGGGGACCACTCCAAGGACAGCAGTCTACAGGAATTCAAGGCTAATATGGCATGTTGATATTGGACGCCTCAATCACCAGGATCCTCTTCTCCCTTTCACGGGGTGTCACACACAAGAAACATGCAAGTGAATCTTTAAATCCAAGAGGAGATAAACTGAAAGTTCAGATCCTTCTCTGTGAGGTCCCCTCACCACATACAGGAATACATCTCGAGTGGAAATACCAAGTGAAGGAATCCGTAATAATAAGAAAAATGGGATGAACAAAGGAAAAACCCCAAACAAAAGACCAACAGTACAAATGTTCCATTTATAACAGATAAATCTCCATGGAGGATGGCAAATGGAACATCCTAAAAATTAAACTATTTGCTATGGCAAGAATATTGATATAGTAAGACTGTTTAGTCAGAAACCATTGATCTGAAGTAATGTGGTGCTCAATCCATGTACCCAGCAGTGAAGTATAGCATCCATGAAAATATGTAAATCTTGGCAAAGAAAGAGGAAGTTGAACACCCCTTGACATAAGTCTTGTCCAACCATCAATGCAAATCATCTATGGTGGAAGGAGTAAAGGTACTAAAAATATTCAAGGGATACCATGAAAGGTTGCATTGGTCATGGAGTATATTGAAGAGATCTCTTATAAGCATGGCCATAAGGATAAGTATTACCATAAAAGACCACATCCTCAAAAGAGCTAGAAAAACCACTAAACATACTCTGAAACTTGCCATCTCTATCAAATGTAGTCAAGAAGGAAAATGCATTGTGAAAAAACACCCACAGTGTGTGCTTGGTGGACTACAGTAACCAGTAATCCATAAAATGGTGTAAGCACAATCTACATGTGTGCATATGTCTGACCAAAGCCTTGACCATACAACAAAAGACATACAGTGTCAAAGAAAGACTGAAAAGAAGAGCACAGAATTGATAAACTACTCCATGATAAACGAACCAAAGATAGCATCTCATCAGAAAAGATACAGTAATAAAGAAATAAAAATTTGAGATATTTACCTTTTATCAACAAATAGTTGGATTGACCATCACATTATTATGCCCCCTACAGCAGAAAGGACAAGCATGTTTGGTGTGACAGGAATTAGAAACCACAACCCTCGGATTATGAATAGACAGTCTTAACCACCTGACCATGCCAGGCTGAGAGTGAATGCCAGTAATGACAACATTTTTTATGTATTGATGTGTTCCTGGAGTGAGAATGTCTCGAATGATACATTGTAAATAGGACAATATTTGTTGAAACATTTTGAGTAATCTAACAGTTTTAAAACCTTGTGTTTATCATACATAAAATAGTTTCATGTCATCTTAAATAAAATTCTCATGACTGGAACATCAGTTGAATATTTTCAGGACATTCAGAGATTTAATCTTAATTTTGATTAACTAGTTAAGTGATACTACTTGATGCTCATAGGTAACGAGTTATATCAAATAATCCACCAGTTATATTCACAATGATGTACAGTAATAAATAGTTAATATTTCAAAAGCATGCTCAAATATCATTAAAGCACCAATATATATTAATGCTTTGATGCTTCCTATGAGGAAGGAGATGTTTAAGAGGTATACATAGTGGTAAACTCTCAGTAAGTACACTGGAAGAGTTGTTTTTAGTATGGAAAGTATAAATACTGAGATTATAATTTGCTATATATGTACTAATGAAGTGGACATTGTATATTATGTTGACAGTTTAGTTGGTGGTACCAAGAACCATTCAATTATGGTAGTGAATGTAGGAACAAGTGGCACTGACAGTCGAAGATTTAAGTTGGAAGAAGTGCTTGAGAAGTTTAGAGATAGAAATAGACACATGACTCCATTGGGCTGTATTACTTAGCAAGATCTGAAGTTAAATGAAAGATTATCAAAGAAATTCTTAAGAGTAAAAACTGAGCTTGTTGAAATTATAGGATAACTTTCAGAGCGAAGACATGGGATTTCTTCCAATTTTCATATTCTATCGCTACAGCTTTCCCAAACTGAATTTATTTATTTGGCCATATTCAATTTTCTATGTTGATAATTTCATAAAAATTCATACTCTATTTCAGCAATGTTTAGCTTAATATTTCTGATATTTGATAAAACTCTAAGGTGTAATTTGCAGAGAGAGTGTTTTTTAAATGTTCACATCTTCATTTCTGTACAATACAAAGCAGTGTACCAGTCAATTTTCTTTTAAGATTTCTTTCTATCTTTCTAGATTAAGATTGCTTTTGGATAAATGCTGTGTTTACCAAGAGGAATCAAACTCTAGATTTCAGTGTTGTAAGTCCACAGACTTAGCATTGTACCACTAGGGGACATATTTTCTCTGTATTTCAAGTAACAAAATTCGATGTCACATCACCCAATTTGACAATTTACTAATAAAATATAGTTTTGGAAACACCTATAAAGAAAATACAACTGGATAGAAAGTGAATTAGAGTTTTCACATCACTACAGAATAAAGTGATTTAAGATGTAATTCATGGTTTTGTGATAAAGATGTAACATCAACCAAAGACATTCAGCTGGAAGACTTGAAGTGTTATAAGTTAAGAACAAGGCTTCAACTTTTTACTCTCAAAACAATGCCCGATTTTTCCCCTTACACAAGTTCATAGATAAGAGTTTCCATAACAACTCTCCAGTTAATAACAAATTTAATTTAAACTATGCTGTTCTTTTTACTTTTGTGTGCCTTCCTGAGTAACTGCATTGACATCATGCCACCACTTCTGTTACAATAACATATTTGTCATGTATCATTTGTCTTGATTCTTCATAACTAGAAGTTATTTATCTCACAAGCAAGTTACAATTAATCAAGACATTTGTTATTTGAAATTTATTGATCTCATCCATCATACTTAAATATTGTTTATATCAATAAAAGGTAATGTTTGAAGAGCATAAAATAAATCACACTTATTATTGCACCGGTTACTCCATAAACCATATTAGCACAGTTTAAGAATAATTTCTATGAATGTTTTTACAAAAGTAACAACCTTGGTTTACTTGACAATAGGGATTATCCTATACACTGAACCTCATAGAAATATAGTTTTCTCAATAACTCCAAGGTGTTGATATACACTGGTAAATATGGTACCTGTATTAACTACTACTAAATATGAAACGTGATAAATTAGTATATAAACTCCTTATAATAAAAATTTACAGTATTCAAGAGAAAAACATGTTGCAGTTCAATGTCTCAGTGTCTGTAGTGTAGTACTGTAAAATAAATATTTAAATTCAATTGTATTTTGAAAGTGAAGGGTTTAATTTAAAACTTATAAATAAATGTGTGTTTTTGTTATATGAAAAACAAAAATTGTGACTTCAATATTATTAAAATTACTATTTTACTTGTAAAGTTATAGTTGTCAGTTACACATTGTTAGTTTTACAGTTTTCACGAAATTAGTACTTACCTTTCCATTAGTGGGGGGTTCTTGGATGTATATGTTACTCATTTCAAAATTTTTATTTTAACACAGATATAAATTACTCACATTTAAACACGAAATTGAAACATCAGTTTTATCTCCTAAATTCGTAAATCAACGAAGCTAACAGTTTTTTAATAAGGCAAGTGCTGCCACACAACGGTTAACTTTAATTTTTTGCTGATGTATTCATATAGATAAAGGAATTTATTTTGAAACAGCTATATGTAATTATATATATATATAATTTCAACATAATTAATTTGTTTAGTTATTTACACTTCGTATTTATACACAAAAGATCATAAACGCGCGAACTGTAATAATAAATATTTGAGTTGAAAGAACATTTCAGTGGCTTTTAGCAGCAATAAGTGTCCTATAATAATAACTGTTATAATATTTGTACATATAAGATTATATGTACTAAATAATTACGAACAAAGTCATTTCACTATGGTATAACGTGTAAATGGGTATATTTATGAGGGTAAGGGAACCTATTTATAAGCACGTATCTGAATAAAATGTTTAGGTAAAACTTTAAATTAAAGATAACAGATAATTTGTTTTCTCAATTTCATGCAAAGCTAAAAAATGGGCTACATGGACACAGTCGTTTCTAATTTCGTGCGACATTTCAAAGTAAATATCATCCTACTGCAAACTCTTAAGCTAATCTTGTCTGAATAAAGTAGGATTTGCTATCAAGCTATTCCTGTAGTAATCTAATGTCTCAAAGATCGTAGCGCGTTTTTGTAGCAGTTAGCTAGGAAACACGAGCCATTAAATTCATACTTTGAACTTGCTGATATTATGTCATGTTTCATCCTGTAACGAATATAAATTACAATTGTAGTACTTGTAAAACAATCTGGATTTTAGTTGCGTACCAGAAAGTTCACATTTTTGATGGATTACGGAATAGCTATGAATGTAAAAAAATTAGACGTAATGATTGCAGGTGAGATAACAACTTGTAAAAATATGACTTGTTTTGTTTGTTTTTTTATTCATCACAAAGCTACACAATGGGCTATCTGTGCTCTGCCCACCACGGGTATCGAAACCCGGATTTTAGCGTGTAAGTCCGCAGACATACCGCTGAGCCACTGGGGGGCATTTTTGTAACATATAGTCGAAGGGTACAACATGATTATGCAGACAAACTAATTTCCAACACAATGAGATTTTATTCATTTATTGAGTGTCTTGTTCCAAATCACCAAGATGAAGAAAATTCATTTCAAATGTCACAATGCAGAGCCACCAAATAAGTGATTTCACTAGAAAATGGATGCCAAAACTAGTACCTAAAAAGTTATTGAAAAAAATATAATTAAGGGGGGGGCACTACATGCCTTGCAGAAAATTAAATTGTATCCAGCACAGACTGAGTAATTGAATGTATGTGAATAACGTCTGTGGCCTTTGTAGCACTTAGGCAGAGGAATTAAACTGTGGGAGCAAATTCTCCAGACTCTGCATAACAGAAGAACTAGAATCGCCAGAATGTTAAAAGGACTATGTTCCAACATCAAATAATGATTCAACTAACTAACAGTGGTGGTGCAAACACTGTGTGATATGTGTAGCGCAAAGATAAAGCCTGTTTAAACACCAAAGAACTGTCGGTTCTCTCTTCCAGAGAATAGCCTTGGGTATTGTCATTTTTCTCCTGGAGAGCAATGTAGGTAAATCGTGCATACTAGACATCATTGATTACTTTACCAAGTTTTCCCTTATCTACTGGTAGTTACTTTAGCAAAGTCCTTCTCTCTTTTGCTTACAGAACGATAAGTAACATGTTTTAGTACTCCTGGATATATTCACATATGTGAAAGAACTACTTTCAACGCCAGTTATGCACTGTAAAGGTTTGTTCACTGACTTGGCTAGGAATTAAATATCAAGACCTATAAAGCTTTCGGGAAAAAGATGATAGAGCATTTATCTGATTGTGTTTGATGGGTCAGACGACAGAGTGCATGAAGTGGTGCAGGAAAGATCTTTTGATGAACTGAAATGCCAATTACCACCTTCTGCTTATTGTGGCCACAGCGAATTGTCATAGTAACTAATGCATTGTTTAGTCATGTCAAATGTGACTGAAGGGTTTAACAGGCCTGGCATGGCCGAGCGCGTTAAGGCGTGCACTCGTAATCCGAGGGTCGCGGGTTCGCGCCCGCGTCGCGCTAAACATGCTCGCCCTCCCAGCCGTGGGGGTGTATAATGTTACGGTCAATCCCACTTTTCGTTGGTAAAAGAGTAGCCCAAGAGTTGGCGGTGGGTGATGATGACTAGCTGCCTTCCCTCTAGTCTTACACTGCTAAATTAGGGACGGCTAGCACAGATAGCCCTCGAGTAGCTTTGTGTGAAATTACAAAAAATAGGGTTTAACAACCGTTACTTTCTTACCTCCATATAGTAATGTAAGATACTATTATGCTTTACCTGGGAAAGTTGCATTACGTAGAACAGTTATATAGTTGAAAGAATACTAATTGAAGGTGCTTAGCAGCCTTAATTTTCCAAAACCTTGGAGGTGATGTAAGAAACCATGTATCCACTCCATTGTATAATCACTAGCATAGCAGATAAAAAAAATATTGTTCGAGAAACCAACAACTTAAAGAGTGTTACGAGTCTTTCTTTGTGTGTTAGAATGATTCTCCATATAAAAATCGCATTCCTTTATCAAAGTAGTGGCACTTCTCCCCAATAAGTTTCAGTTGTGCGCCCAACTACATTCTTCACAAGTGCAAAAAGTGGCTTGGGTGATAGATTTCTTTGAAGTTACCTACGTTTACTTTATTGTGGTGACAAATGGATTAACTTGTGTGAGGCGACACAATATCTCAGCAGTCCCTAGTTGGAGGATATCACAAACAGTGTGCCCCCCAGTGGCACAGTGGTATGTCTGCGGACTTACACACTAAAAACCGGGTTTCGATACCCGTGGTGGGTAGAGCACAGATAGCCCATTGAGTAGCTTTGTGCTTAATTCTAAACAAACAAACAAACACAAACAGTGAACGCACAATTACTGTTGAAACTTGTATTTGACTGTAACTTGTTTGTAGGTGTTTTGATATATAAAGTGGTGAAAATGAACGGTAATATTGTTTAAGCGAATTTTGGTTAAATAGTCTAGTTTAGCTTAATTCTGCTATAAATTATTTATAACAGAAAGCTGGTAAATTCCGTTGAATTTCACTGTCCATAGATAAGAGCATGTTAACGTAACATAACGACCAAAGTAGTTTGTGTAGGTTATTGTGGCAATGATGTACAGTAAATATCTAAGTTGATCTGTCAAAAGTTACTAATGCTGGAGAATATTTATTGTGCAACGCAAAGTTAATCAATCAGTGGGAACACAACCATTAGACAAACTTTGAATGAGAATACGAGAATTTGATCAGAATTTTTAGACCCAGAGTTATGAAGTTAGCTATGATTATAGGCCTACCAAGCATTATTTGAAGAAACAGCACTTTGTGTATTTAATAATACTTCAGTTTTCACAATAAAACATACTGTAGGCAATAAATTTTACAAAAAAGTGAAAACACCATCAACTCTGATGTAAGATCTTCCATACGCACTTGAACATCAGCATTTTTATCATTGGTATTCTGTTGAGTCCATCATTCACAGATATCACCACATTATCAGACCATTTCTATCAAAATACAATTTCTGGAAGTGGCCTTTTATTGATTACTACAGTAATGACACACTTTCCCGATTTAATATGGCATAAGTTAATAGTGTACATAACTAGGAGAGTAAATTGGATGCTAATTTATGTGTAAAAACGGCTGGTTTGGGTTGGGAATTTTTTTATGCGGAGAAGCGAATAACGTTTAGACCTTCATCGATCATCGTCAGGTTCACAAAGAAAGAAAGAGATAACTGACCGATAGCTGACCACGTGTTAGAAGGGGGTTGTGTATTATTTATTATGGCATCCCTTCATATGTTAGTGGGTTGTTTTGAAATGTGTGTTAAAATATTTCATTTCAGGTTTTGGGCCTTAAAGGATATTTTTCTTATATTTTGTAGTAAAGTATAATTTATTTGGAAGCGTGATTTTTTGACTACTCTGTCCTAAAGAAGGTGGATGAGAATTGTGATGCATTTGTTTCGCTTCCTACTTGTCTTTTAGCAGTGTAAGACAAGAGGGAAGGCAACTAGTCATCAACATCCACCGCTTACTCTTGGGCTACTCTTTTACCAGCGAATGGTGGGATTGACCGTACCTTTATATCGTCCCCACGGCTGAAAGGGCAAGCATGTTTGGCGCGACGGGAATGTGAACGACATGGGGAGGAGAGTACGTTGTTTCATTTTTTTGAGCACTATCCGAATAAAATTCTATATGTCTCTTTATACTGCAGATAGCGCGATGTGGCGTTGCTATAAAAAATCACCTACACACATTAATTTTACGATTTATTTTTTGGAAAACGTTTGTTATATACTTCAACTTTCGCTAAGTGTCAAGAATACAAAGTAGGGAAAAGTTTATTTATGTTTTTCTTACAGGAATATTATACTAGCATTTAATTAGCAAACTGAACTCTTCTTGTGGGTAAATGAATAATGTATGTGAGAAGTCGTGTCATTAGTTTACACAAGTTCTGCAAGCCAAGTGAGGTCACTAATCTTAAGTAAGATAATTGACACATTTAAGTTTATGTTTGTGTTAAAAAGCTCTTTAGGGCCTGGCATGGCCTAGCGCGTTAAGGCGTGCGTTTCGTAATCTGAGGGTCGCGGGTTCGCGCCCGAGTCGCGCCAAACATGTTCGCCCTCCCACCCGTGGGGGCGTTATAATATGAGGGTCAATCCCACTTTTCGTTGGTAAAAAGAGTAGCCCAAGAGTTGGTGCCTTCCCTCTAGTCTTACACTGCTAAAATACGGACGGCTAGCATAGATAGCCCTCGAGTAACTTTTGCGAAATTCCAAAACAAAGCTAAAGAGCTCCAATTTCTTTTTTTAAAAAAAGACCATTTAGTTTTTTTTATGGTATGCCATTCGTTTACAGTAGCAATAACTCTTAATACGCTTTCTTTATTTATGTGCATATTTGCTCAATTCAGTAATTATTAAACATGAATGAAAATGTTTCTGTTATGTTTTAATTACTTTTGTTTTAGTCTAGTGGAAGAATTCATCAACTCTTAAGTTTATATTGTCTTAAGCAATTAAATCTAGCATATTTTTATATTAAGCGTAAAACAGCTTAGAGTATAGCATTTGCACAAAGCCCCACACACAATCTCAAGTGTTTTGAGCAAACTAAGATCTAAGATTTCATTAGGATATTTAGGTTTTATTTAGCAATAATATCGTAACTTAAATGGGATGTTTTATTTTAGCATTTTTCTTTAGATTTACAAGAGGGTGTGAGTGTGCGTTTTCATATAGCAAAAAAATAAAAAAACAACCATAGTTGTATTTACTAACGATGACTAGAGATCAATGTTCGACTAATACCCATAAATATAATTAATACGCTTGACTATAACTAAGGTCCCGAATGGCGAGGTGGTTCAGACACTCGACTCGTAATCCTAGAGTAACGCATTCGAATCCCCGTCACACCAAATATGTTCGTTCTTTCAGCCGTGGTGGTGTTATAATGGTACGATCAATCTTACTCTTCGTTGGTGAAAGTGTTGCCCCTAGAATTGTCGGCGGGTGGTGATTAGCTGCATTCCCTCTAGTCTTACACTGCTAAATAAGGGATGGCAAGTATAAATAGTCCTCGTATAGCTTTGCGCGAAATTCCAAAGAAACTAAACAGACACACATCTTATTACTTGCCTCTAAACACAATTCTAATAATTACGCAATACTTCTTGAGAAACCACTCGTATCAGGTACCACTCTTCTTTGCTTTTTATATCAGCAAATCACATAAGTTGCGTCATTGAAGAAAAATAGACAACTTGGATTGGTTGAAATATGATGATGAAAGAGGCGTGAACTTGAAATATTATAAACAGATCTGAATTGCAAAATTTAAAGTAATGTTCTTAGTTTTTGAAGTGATAAATAACTGTTACATTTAATGTTATATAAGTAATTACTCTATTTTCGTTAAGTATCAACAACTAACTTTAATAGTACTCACATGATGATTCCAGAAACTAAATATTAATGAAAACGATTTTAGAACTGCGTCAGCATATTATTATTTAAAATTTTGCATCCGAGTTGAAATATCCAAAGTGCAACCAGAAACAGGTATTGACTGTTGTATATGCACTATTGTTAATACTATTACTGTTGGTAGGATGATGTAATTGTGAGTTCACAATGTTTATCATGAAAATTCGTGAGCAGGATGTTTAAACTTTATGTAAACCATGTTATAATTTTAATAAGATGTTAGCGAAAATTTAGGAAATATTTTCAGTGATTTAAAAGTGAAGAAGTTTATAATTAATATACTCTAGAATTTAGAAAACGTTTTATAGTAATTTTTCATTTTGAACCAGCTTGTTTTGAGCTTTCGAGTTTCTCCAATTCCGTTGCGAAACATCTCGCAGTCAAAGACACGAACGACAAGTCAAAACAAAACTGTAAGGAATGAAATTTCAATAACAGTTACGTTTAGATTTGGTTAAATTGAAAATGTTTGTTTATTTATACTATTATACTAGTATATACAGAGTTTTAAGCTAGAGGGTTTTTGCTTAATGCTTAAAATTAAGACTTAGTTTTAAAACTTCTTCAATAAGTTACAACTAGGATTAAAAATAAATTTCATTTTATTACCTGCGGAGTTTATAAACGCTAGGCTTATGAATGGGATTATTGTAAAGTTTACACTAATGTCAACTTACCAGAGTATGAAAAGTGATGTGGCAAACAAAAGTGTTCTCCCAAGGTTTTGAGCAAGAACATATTATTGAGATTTGCGTTAATGCCATGGATGTATCCCATACTCTGATACTTGTTTATAAGTGATCCAAACAAAGTGAACATTGTAAATATAACAATGGACCTATTGATCCATCTCGACTGTCCCCTTCTCTAAACTAAATTAAAACTGTTAATTATGTTAACTAGGGTATAGTGCATATTAATATAATATCTTTGTACTGTTTTGTATTTAATTAATATATAAACCTAATTTAGTTAAAAAGGTGATGCACTACAGTTTGGAAATGAAAAATTAATAATTAAATTTAAAATGAAGATGATTTAGTTTGTAATAAGTTTTAAAATATAGAGTATTTCAAAAAGTTATAACTAAGTACTTAATGATCACGTGTTGTTTGGTCATTGCTTAGTGACTTGTTATTAAACCTAATTATCAAAGGAAAGTATTTATCTACATGGTACAAAATCAGTTTTGAAATAACAAACAATTAGAATTAAAATTGTTGTTGGCTTTCTGTATATATTTTATCCAAGTTAATACACCCAAATTGTTTTGGTTTATTAATAATAGTTACTACTAATAGTAGCACTAACAGTATTAACATTTGAGGTAATAAATTTTTGCATATCTACTACTTCATGGGATGAAACAAAAGTTTGCATTTTAGATTTTGTTTGAACAATTTGATTGTATGTTATATTAACTGAACAGGAGATATAGCTCTTTCATAGAATATTATGAGAGAAAAACTATGAGTTGAAGAAAAATTTATATGCAAAATAAAATAAGTTTCACACAAGGTTTACAAGTTCCCTAATATTCCATTATAAATATGTGCATTATAATATAGAACAAGAATTAAAAATAAAAGGTTTATAAGTAATTTAAACCATTATTAAAAATGTAGAAGTACTTATTACTTTATTTATTAATATTTCTTTTCTTTTAGTTTACATGTTTTCTTAGCCCAAAATTTAAAAATTTCCATTTGTTTTACATTTAACTTTAATCAGATGGAGATGAATTAAAAGTGTAATTTTCTTATGACAATTTTGAACAGTGATTATAGTTTTTACATCAAAACATTTGGTTTGTTCTCTGGAATCAGAGTGAGTATGTATGAATATTTTTGTAATTTGCAGAAAAGGGCTAATTGCATCCCAAACAAAATAAAAGAAAGAAGGTAGTAACAATTATATAATTGTAGAATCTTAAGACAAGGTTCACACAGTTCAGTAATGATTGCTAATTTTTTATATCTTAGCCTGTGAGAGTATTGTGTGGCTTACAGTTTGTATTGTCTATATATGTAAATACTTCATATTATACTTGGTTATTTTTTGTAATTTATGAAAATAGTAATAAGTTATTTCACAACATACCATCTGCTGACAGTATAGCTATTTCTTAATCTCCAGGATTTCCATTTTATGCCAATCTAAACAGTAGTGGTTGAACTGGTATATTTCTTCATGCCACACTAATGGGTTGGTTCTGGAGACGTCATAGCAGGAGAAAAAAACTTTGCATCTTGGTAACTCAGATATTCAACTATTAAAAAAAAAAGACTGGAGCAAGTGTTCTCAATGCCTATTTGGGCAAACACTGGAAATCCTAGAGATTGAGAAATAGCTATACTGTTAACAGATTTAAGTGTTATTGAAGATACATATTCAGGTTACGAAACAGTTTGAATTAATTATGTATATAACACTATATTAGTGACTTGTTTCATGGTAGAATGTTAGATGGCTTCTTTCTAATCAGTTTTGTTGCTATGTTAGTTTTGTTGATAAACTTTGTATTTATGCTGACACATGCCAGGTGACAACTGATGAAGAAAATAAGGCAGATCTTGCCAGCAGTTTTATTGTTTTCTCTGTCTTCAAAGCAGCTATAACAGGAAAATCTTATTTCTTACAATTAATAAATGAATATAGTGAGTGATGGACATTCAGCTTATTAAGGACACTGTTTGGCCACTTGCATTCCCATCCTACGTGATTACCATACTAAAATATATTCCATTTCATAATTATGTTTTTGTTGATATTGCTGTAGCAAAGCAATATGGGTATGGTATTCATGGGTACTCTTAAGTACATATCTTGTACAGTGGTATGGCATTCATGGGTACTCTTAAGTACATATCTTGTACAGTGGTATGGCATTCATGGGTACTCTTAAGTACATATCTTGTACAGTGGTATGGCATTCATGGGTACTCTTAAGTACATATCTTGTACAGTGGTATGGCATTCATGGGTACTCTTAAGTACATATCTTGTACAGTGGTATGGCATTCATGGGTACTCTTAAGTACATATCTTGTACAGTGGTATGGCATTCATGGGTACTCTTAAGTACATATCTTGTACAGTGGTATGGTATTCACGGGTACTCTTATGTACATATTTTGTATATTAAAATAATGTTTGGTAGGATAGGGTTTCAGTCTTATCACATGCTTTAATTAGCATGTTTAAAATAAGATAAATATTTTTAAACATAAGTCCATGTTTCAAGCTCTTCCAGTAATTCTTGTTTTATACACCAAGCTTTCTTGGGAATGAAATTTGTTTGATTTTGAATCAAAGATGTGAACATTATTCAACAGTCTGGTCAATCATTTTATTGGTATTTAAGAAAATGTGCCTTTTAGTTGTCCTAGCAGTAAGCTTGAGGGCTCATTACACTAAACACTGGGGTTCAATAATCACAGAAAAAAACGGGTATCCTGTTGTGTAGGTCCAAATTTAAACACCAATAATATAAGGCACATATCTATGTCATTATTTGTGTTTGACATAAGAAAAATTCCAACTTTCTGAATTGTAAGTTCTTGCAAAGAAATGATTTTTAGTCGTAAATAAACTCTTCTGTTATCTTTATAATTAATTTGCCAATTTGTTCCTCCAAGAACATGACTTAAATGTCTTTTTTTATTATCATGATTAGAGATAGGAATGTAATTGATTCAAAAGTGCATACTTAAGGTAGCATTTTATATTTTCCAGAATTCCTTTAACAGTAATTTGGTTTTGAACCAGTCAGGGTTTTGAATTTTGAATAAAGACTCTGCATTTTAGTTTTAATGAAAACTGTTCCTAATGGTGATAAATATAAGCCAGATTTTTCTTTCCAGGATTAAAAAAATATTGTATTTCATTTTGTCTGAATGTAGCTTCCATTTCACTAATTTAATCAAAAGGTGTAGAATAAATTTCAGAGTATTATCAGTAGAGACTTTTGGATAAGATTTTTTGCATTGCAATATGTAATCTGTGGTGTTAATTTTTATCATGTGGACTAATTACATAAATTGTATCCATAAATCTGTAACATGTAAATGTAACTATATATTAAATATAAGCTGGTGAAAAAGCAGAATATTTTTGTGCATAAGCAGTATTTGTTAAAAAAACACAACAACAGTAAACACCAATGTGTATTTACTATATTGATGTGGTAATCTCATGTTCAGAAACAAACAGGAAATATTTTGGTGTCATTTGAAACTCCAAACTGTGTTAAGAAAGGCATTGCATAGATGATGCAAGAACTGGCACAGTTGATTGCAATGTATAAAGAAAACAAGGTCATTGTAAACATAGATTTTTCTGTTTAATTGGATATTGACTACAAATGATAAACTTTTACATGGGTTAAATGGCCATTGCTAAGCAAACATATTACTTATTTTCCATGTAAGCATTTTATTTGTACATATGTATATTAATTGAAGTACGTATGTTACAATGCATAGTTAATTTGTCAGAAATGTAATTGTATAATTACTGCATGTGTATTTAAAATTACTATTTCAGTATTCCTTTAAATGTAGGTTTTCATCATAATTTGTTTTTTAAATATTTATCTTGAGAAAAATACTTTATCTCCAGGCAAAAGCCTTACAGTTTTTATTATTTGTATCTAGAAAATGGAACTAATAAAAGTTCTTTTCTTTATTGTTTATGTATTTTTACCTTCTTATTGTCAAGACTTAAGTATGAATATCAAATTTAGAATTATAAACTTTAAAACATTAGACAAAATCTTGTTTCAGACAAGATTAACTATGTCATAAATTATTGACTGTTATTAGTGCAGCTGATGTGTTGTAGTTCTTGGAATTTCTATAACTTTTGTTGAACAAATTTCTGTTTCAAGAAAGGTTTACTTGCCCCCTTATAAGTTATGAGTATAAGATGTCAAGAATTTTATTTGTTAGCTTCAAAAGCCTACTGTCTTTCAAATGCATGTTCAATTCTTTTGTTATATTTGTAGAGAATTGCTAGATGAAATTTAGTCAGCTGTTAAAGATTACAAAAAATGATAAAAGGATATTGGGCCATTTCTAACCCTTAAATAGAGAGTGAATTGAATTTCCACATCCACACATCTTTCCAACAAAAAAAAATCAGATAGTAAACAACTAAGCATACACCACCAGATAAAGTGTTCTGCCTTAGAACAAGTCTTGGTCAAGGTTTTCAAAGCTTATACTTCTGACCTGTTTTCAGATTAAAAGTGGATAGGCTATTCATTTAAAGTCATTAGTGTAAATAATTTTAGAAATGAGTCATACAGTTATTCTATTCATCAATGAAAACAAGTACAACTACTGGCCTTTCCTCAAGAAAAGCTTATGTGCCATGAAGGTTTTCCAGCTTGTTGTACATATTGCAAATCTAATTTTTTAAATGATATTTATCATTGCAAGGTAAAGAATTTTATTTATTTCAGTATTGTAGTTGTTTTCTCTCACTCAAAGATGTATAGATAGCAAACTTAAGGTTTTCTGTTTCAGGTTTTAGTTCAACTGATAGAAATCATGACATCTAAATTAGGCTTGAATTTCATTATTAACATGTACATGAATTTGTTGAGATACCAAGTGTGTCAGAATGTTTTGCTTCTTGTTTAACATTAGTTTAATCACAGTGTTATGAGGTATAATTTGTATAATTTATAATCTTTGAGACATGTATCATATGATCTATTTACAAATGTGTGGGAAAAGGACTACAGGTGTACCTGTTTAATTAAATATAAGTACATAATTCCAATAGCTTAGGTTGCATGAATAAAATATTTTTGAGCTAGGATATGGACCTTGTAATGCATAATGTTTTAAACAGTGAAGTGTAATATTACGTACAAAACAGCATGGTGAACTATAATAATAAGCTGGCTACTTTGATGGTTTAAACAATCAGGGTACTTGTTTAATTTTTCATAAAACAAGTTTATCTTTTTTTCCTTTTTTACGTTAATTTAAAGTATCTCTGTTAATCGTATGTAAATGTTAATTTTCACTTTTTTACAATTTATAGTACTTTATATAACTTTTGTCACTATTAGAATATCATATTCTCTTAAAATATATGTTGTTATAAACTTGATTCTGGACTTGTGTTAATTTATTGTTACTAGGCAGGTAGGTAATGTAGATTTAACCTTATGTGCAAAACGTGTGTTTATTTTCTTTTACATGATACTGTCCTGAGCTGTTTTTATTTTAATTTAGATGTTATATAGAGGGTGTATGACATTATGATAAAGCAAGTTTGATACTAGTCTTAGAATGTTTGTGATAAAAAGACCTTTTGGAGCTATAACAGGACTACATTATAAATATGAAAATAAGTGAAGGATTGAGTGACATGTCAGTTGGAGAAATGCCAGTCATTCAGTTTAATTACTTTCAGAAAAGTATTTGGGGCAGTGTTAATGATTGTGTACATTCAGTTACTTGATTCATTAGCTACAAAACTGTATGCACTGGTAACTTTATTTTTATTTGTTTTAGTACTATTATTGGATAAATCTGTTTAAATGAAAATACCATTTATGAACTTAAGCCTACAAGTATAACTGTGTAAAAAATTTATAGTTGTATGTAGGTCAAGGAATAGATAAACTAATTTGTTATCATTAAATAGATTGCACTAAGACTTGTTTTTATTAAATAATTTGAAGTGAACCAGTTTAATGAACAACATAACAACTGGCATCAGAAGTTGGAATAAGTTGGTAAAAAGAAAATATAACATGGTTTAATTTCAACACAACAATCGGATCCAGCAGTAAGGTTTAAGCTTTACTTGAAGTGGGGAAACAGTTGAAATATGAACGAGACATAAAACTAAAAGAAGATCAAAAAAGATCTAGATGTATGTAACACAATAGTTAAAAAAGAATCATGAACAAAAATAAACCTGTGTGGAAACAAGATCCACAAAGCTGTTATACATCTTTGAAGAAACATAAAAGGACATCAGAAAGTGTATGAAATCTGTAATAACAAACTCAAACAAGTTCAAGAAGAATAAAAACATTGGAAAAAGAATTGCTAAGTGTGAAGTACCAATCAGTTATACCTTCTGCAGTTGGCCTTGACTTCCAATCAGTTGCACCTCCTTCTGCAACTAGCCTTGATTTCCAATCACGAAAACCATTTACTATTATGGAAAAGTACATTTTTTATCTACAACTGTTACCATTACCTCTGTGCTATTTGTTACTGCAGCACCCTTCTGTACTACTTCATTCATGACACTAACAAATCAGATTCCAGAATTTAATTGGTTAGGGTAAATTGAGAAACCAATAGAATATATTTATGTGCCCTGGAAGGTATCCCAAGTTAAGTTTGAAATCATTTCCAGGGTGAGTGGGTGGAATAGGGAGAAAAAAAAGTATTAATCTTTTAGCCATTTCAAAGAGTCTGCTTTAAGAACATTAAATAACATTCCCGTTGAGAGCTGTTACAACTGCCAAGCATTGGTAGTTATTTTATCAAACAAGACCAGTGTGGCAAAGTAAAAGAAAGTAACAGGAGTATGCTTAGCCAAACATGCAGAAGAGTTAAAGATTTGCCTAGTTATGCTATCTAAATGTCCTTCACAAAGCTATAGATTTGTTGGCAAATAAACAACTTATTAATACCATAATAGACAACAATAGGAGAAATAAGTTGAAGCAAAGTGGGAGAACATCTTTAAAGAAAGCTTTCTAGTTGGCAGTGGAACTTAATTCCATTAAAGTCTCAGATAAGCAACTCTAGATAGCATCTACAAATTATGTGATTGTTAGATTAAGTAATATTGAAACATCAGCTCAAATATTTCAGGTATAATGTGAAAGGACATGTTGTGAGGAACTATAAATTAAAATTTATATAATAAGATACAAGAAAGAGAGAACTGTTATAATTGTGTGAAATATGATCATTAGAGCTTAACCTGTAAGGAATCAACAATTCTATTAAGTCAAAGAGGTAAAACCTTGAGAATGTGTTTAAAGGCCAAACATGTAAAAGGAACAACAGAGTTAATTAGTAAGAGTAAAGACAGAAAATAGCTGGATTGTGGCACTAAAGAGTGAAGGAGTTCATTATTTTAGGAAAATCATACAGGAGTCCATAAGTTTTTGGATGGTCAGCCTTCTAGTATGTTCATCAACAGTAGTGTTCTAGCAACAATTATTTGACTCATTTGAGTAACGAGAGGTAAACTGGGCCACAGCAGTGAAGAAAGATGATGGATTGATGTAAACAGCAAGTATATTTAAGAATCCAGCAACAGAGAAGTTGGAAGTTACCATTACAGGAAGATTTTCCACATCTCATGAGATGTTGATGATTTACATTGAAGAAAAGTATTTAATAAGAATTGATTTTGTGCAAAGATATGGATCAGATGCTAGTCTGGACTCAAACAGTTCCAAATTCTATGATCAGGTAATCCATGTGCATTACATGTGTGTTAAAACATCCAATGTTAAGTTTCTTGCTACACTAAGGATAGCAGTTATTGTATCATTTGAAAGTGAAATGCTCTTACTCGAACTTGTTGATTGCAAGTTTAGACTTAGTGACTGCACCATAATAGAACCAGATATTTCAGCTTGTCCTAAATTGGAAGAACCCTCACAGATTTGAAGAATAAAGATGTATGACTTTGTTATTATCATTGTGTGAACTGGACTTATCATTATTTTCCCCAGCTCATTTAAAAGGTTCTGCCCAATGAAAGAATAACATAAGTATTCTTTTAGAGCCATTGTGCTGTAATGAACTTTTAAGAACCATCTTTTTGGCATTACCAAATATTAACCTGTAGAACTAGAACTTGTAGTGTGTTGATAGGTACTTCTACGTAGAAAGTGTATTGACTGTTCTTCTTTAGATTAAATAAAAGATGTAAATTTAAGGTATGCTACAATATATACCCTTTTGTCTGTTACAAATTAATCCTTTCCTAATAGGCTCAGTATATACATGAGCTTATCTACACATTTGCACACATTAAGTATTTTCACTATAACGTTTGATACAGCATGTGTTATATTCACAAAATTTAGTAGACTTTTAGTAAAGACAACATGCATTTTGTATGCAAAACATCTATTTGTTTTTTTATGAAATGTTTTTTCAAAAGATTTGTTTGAAAATAGTCTGTTTTGTTACTGTTCTGAGTTCAAAGTAATTTCATGTTATTGAAAAACTGTTCTTCCCATAAATCTCAGATATTACTAGTGTAATCTCTAAAACTTGCTAAATTAATTTGAAACATTTTTCAGTAAGACTTAATATATTGTTATTTTCTATACTCTATTTAAGATCTGCCATTTGACCAACTTCATAACCACCATAAAAAAAAGGAAATAAATGTAAATTAAGCTTTTTTGATGGTAGAATGACTACATATTATAACACAAAAGTACAAATGCTTAGTCCAAGTAGCTTAAAGTTTCATAATTATATATTTATATATATATGTTATCTGTTATTATGTTGACCTTTTGTTCATTCCTTGCTAACATTACGTACCTTACATTGATGCCATGCACTTGCACTCATGTTATGTACATAGTAATATAGAACTGACCTTCAGTCTTCCCTGTGTTAGCTGTGTTTTAGTGGACTAGTATTTTGTAATATACAGTCACATTTCAACTATATATATATATATATTTAGATATATTATTACAATTTAGAAATAAATTATTAAACTCATTTTTCTTAAAATATAGAACAATAAATCAAGAAGTAAAGCAAACAATTAGCTCTTCTCTCTGTGACATTTGTACTCAGTTGTTGCTGGACATGGGTTGCTAAGTGTTTTAGAATTTTACACATGGAGGATATCAAACAATTTTTTCTTTGTTTTTTTATATACAGTATAATAACCAAAAAATTATAAATATCTACATTGATACCATAAAATTCTACTATAGTTTATTAAGATAAGGTATATTTAGACTTTAAAAATATGAAACTTTGCATAACCTACCTCCTTGAAAACTTGGATTGGAAGAACAAGATAGCTTTTTCAAAGATTAAAGTGGCTGAAAATACCACTGAAGACATTTTAAGCTGTTGATTGGTTATTCATATCATATACTGTTGTAAGAGTATGAAGAGGACTGTTTCAAAAAATGGAAAGAGTTTAACAGGGCTACTGTGTTTGATTCAGTACATTAACCATATCTCAGCAAAATAAAAATTTGAGGCTCTTATTTTATATTCTGGCTTGTCAATATTAGTAATTTGAGTTTCTAATTTATTTGAAATTATAAACTTGGTATTTTGACATCACAAACATCTAATTTTAAACAGTGCTGCATTCAACATACGACTCATTAAAATCTATTTAAATGTGTTCTTTTGCTATTTTCTTTTAAATTAAGAAACCAACTTGTATGTAATAAAAAGTTTAAATTATAATTTCCAATTTGATTTCAAACTTACTGACACGAGTTCATAAAACTGAAGTTCAATAACATTTTGAATGTAAACAAACATGATGACAAGGCCTTTGAACCCTGACCCATTATGAAAGGGTTAATAGTAACAAGTTTCTACCTACATTGTAGGCACAAGCATTTAGTTCAAGATTAGGTGAAGTAAGACATTCCATCTGTTACGTCTGCTTGATTAATGACATTTTATAGGTTTCTCCATATCAGGACATTGATACTGATAAAGATTGCTTTAAAACTTATTTTTTTGTAAGACAGGATAATTTTGTATTTAATATTAAACAATATAATCAGTCCTTTTTGTTAATTGATGCAGAGGAATTTGGAGGCTGTAAACTTTGTTGTGCTAAATGTTTCTAGACCTTTGTTACTGAGAAGGGGGTTGTTAAAATTCTGTGGTGCAACAGCTATTAAGTATTAGAAATCATTATATTATTATTATTTTGGTGTTTACAAGTCTTGTATCCTTGACTGTAAGGAAAACTAAGAGATTGTAGAGTATGACACAATTGAATTATTGGGTGGATGATATTAATTGAACAATAAAAGTTTTTTTCAGTTTCATCAAACTGTCTAGGGCTTAAACTGAAAATATATTTCTAAATAAATAGGAGTATTATTTTAAGATAAGTCAAAAATTATAAACTTGCTGGCAGTTTAAACCTGCTGGTAAATTGAAGGATTTTGATGTACAGTATGAAAGAGTTATTTTTCAGGATAAATCTCAACTAAAGTGGCACATCTGACTTTAAAGGACTTTATGCTTTTGCTTACTGAAGAGGAAAATTATGGATGATACTGGACCTTTAAGAAATTGTAATGGGGATCTAACATGTATTCTTGAATAGAGGAATATAGCAGAAGTATTAAACAACATTTTTAGTGTTTATAATTTAGAAGGGAACAAAATATACCTAATGTAGGGATAAGAAAGAACTGCTGTCAGTTTTATTTTTTCTTTAGAGTGAGAGATGAAGTTTGGCACTTCCAAATAGTGTAGCCCTGAGTTTTGTTGATCTATTCCAAACTTTTTGAAAGAATTTTATCTGGAAAAAATTACTAGAGAAGAGGGTGAGGATAACCTAACATTTAAGGTTGCTAATGTGAAAAGTAAAGCATCACAGTTTGACTGATAGATAAAAGTTGTGTAATTGAAAAGAAAAAAGTGAATAATGAAATTACTTGTAGGGGAAAACAGAAGTTGGTGACAGTATTCTGATATAGTGCATTTATTTTCCACCATTTGTATAAGAGATTTATAATTTTTATGATACTTTAAAATCTATCAAAAACACAAAATTGTTGGAAAGAACTGATTCTGATTATCTCCTCTCACATAAATAGCTATTCTCCTTCAGGAATTTTCTGTTGTCTAAGTCTTTATTTTGGGTTTTCCTCTGAATTTTCGTCCTTTCCCCTTCATCTATATGCATTGATAGTCGAATGCATCTCCCATGATGTTGGGTTTTGGATTGTAGTTGACATACCAATGGTATGATCGTCATCTTACCCCCCACCTAGATATCAGTTCCCAGCAACATAGGCTTTGGATATAGTTGACTTTCTATGTATTGCTCCCTAGCTACTTTACTCCCAGGTGCACTCCTTTTAATTTTACCCACTTGTGTATAAAACTCAATTTCAAAAAAACAAATCACATAGTTCAGATACCTATCTTGCTATAGCTTTTTCACACTTAAGTGTTCTTCTGTTTTCCACCCCACATATGCAACATCTTTCCATAAGGGCAAATGGTATAGAAGTGGTGAAGTCTCCAACGTATTATCTTATACTAGAAGGACATAATGCTTTAGAGTGTCCTTTGAATTAGTCTCCTATTTTGATCTTCTGCTACAGGGATATACTTTTTTAGAATCTCCTTTGGATTCTTTGAAGGATGATGCTTTTCCTCTCTTGCACTGGTCTCACCACCTATTCAATATGGAATTCTAACTATTTATGTGAGTAGAGGTAGTGTACTATGTTGAAGCTATAATTTTCCTATACTACAAATATATTTCTGACAGGTACTTACCTTCTTTGACCTTTCCCAAACTTCCTTCTCACTTTCATTTTCTGCACTTACCTTCTTTGACCTTTTCCACACTTCCTTTTCACTTTCATTTTCTGCCCAAAACTCCAAGTGATAGTTTGGTAGAATGGAATAGAGGAAGTCATGCATCAAGAGTGTGTGTCATACTCTTATTGATGGAGGGTTCCATGATGATTTGCATATGAGACACGTTTGAATTGGTCGATTCAAACAAAGGTAGGATTTTCAAGACTTGTGATACCCAAAAAAATATTTTGCATATAGATGGTAGCACTGAACAAGAATAATTATTTGTGTGAGGAAGTAAGTATCTATTGGAAATGCATTTTCAGTGTAGGAAAATTATAACTTCTGTGGACAAGGCTCATTAATTTTAGATGGATGTAGAATGTGGACTGTTCTTTTGAGCAGAAATGAATAGAGGTTAATTGATAAATGCTTAGCAAGTTTTATTTACTATTAGCAAGTTCTGTACCAGTTAGTGTGCATATGTGGATGCATATGTTGTTATATTGGCTTTGGGAACACACAGAGTGTACAGTCCAATGACTAATCTTAAACAAGTAAAGGAAACCATTCAGCTCCAGAATGCAAACTTGTTAGTGTCAACAGATGGCAAAGATTTCTGTAGAAAACTGTTATTAGATTCTAACCTAGATTACAATATGATTTAGAAGTACACTACTGCTTTACATAAATAAACCTAGTATTGCAGTTTCTGTTATACATTTTTGCTGGCTTCAAATACTTTTAATGTTTTATGAATATATATAATGCACAAAGGTTATTTCACTGTTTTGGTCTTTGACCTTGTGAAAGTGTCAATGATACTGCTAATAAAAAGTAAATGTGAAGGTAGTTATTTCTAGTAACATATATGAAGAATTTACACACACACACTATTGAAAATATTTGATATATAGTCTTTGTACTACATGTGTATCTGTTTTGTATTATTTTTATCAAACACTTAGTCTGTTCAGATTACATAGCTAGATTTGATAGCAGACTTTGTTTAAGACAACTTTTTATTTTTTACATTAATACTGTACTTGCATATTGTTTTAGCCTTCAGTTTCTGTAAACTATTGTGGTTTACTCTTAGATTTGATATAAGAAGATGAAAGAAAGTATTGTGAAGAATACCTCTGATGATAGCAGTGTTAAGGAAGATTGTAGTAATGTTAAAAGATGTGAAACCAAAGGTCAGGATAGCATGAAGAAAATCAAAGAACTTGCTGAAAAGAAGACCAAAAAAGAAATTAAAACCTGGAAGGATTTTAAGGCAGGAAATAAAGTAAAACATGTCAAAAAAGGTTATTACATAATTTGATATATTGGTTTTTATTAAATAATTATGTGATTTTTATTATTTTAAATATGTGTACTGATTATTTATGTTGCTAAAAATTATGTAGAGTGACCTAGATCTTTGTGGTGCTAGTAATGTATTGATTTTAAACATTTTCACAATTGTTTTTAAAAAGGGATAATTGAGGAAAATCTTAATTTGAGACATTATGATAGTTTTTGTGATGATTCTCTTTAAGTTTCATGTATCTTCTTTGGAGTTATGAACCATTACCTAAAATGTCTTGAATACTGCACAATGAAAAGGAAGAGTGAAAAAAAACAACAAAAAAACAAACTTAATCTTTCAATAACTTGCACATAGAAGAATGAATGCAATAAAATTGAATAATAAATCTTTTGAATATCATCAAAGGTTTTAAATTTAATGAGAATTAATGTATTTTTATCTCTGACTCAAATGTAAGAAGGCTTTTTTTATTTTTCTTTAAGCATCATATACTGCTAAATCTGAGTGCTTCTTTGTTTGCAAAGTTGCAAGTCGTGATTGCCAAGCAAATGAATCTTCATCTCATTCTTTAAACAAGTGAAATTTTTAGATACTAAAAGGAAAAAATTGCTTCTTTATTATAGTGGCCATTAATCTAATATAACTTCAGTTAGACAATAACTACTTAATATGTTAGCTCCTGAACTGAAGATTAAAAAAAAAGTCTTACCTTTACTTGTGTTCAAATGGAATGATCAATCTTAACAAACTGATATTGATATCCAGCATACACAGAAAGAGCTGTACTTGGTCATGTGTGTGGTCAAATATCATATTCTCCTAGCAAGCTTTATTCTAGAAAAGCCTTTCTGTAGTTTTACTGAGCAATCACAGGAGCTTAATTTTTAGTTATGTAATATTATGGGGATTATTGGCTTTTCAAGAATGTCCTAACTTTTAATGTCCCTTGACAAACAGAAAATAATAGCTAAATTTAGCTTTGATCCCTGAATTATTCATTTTCCTTTTTTTAGACTATTTCTAGATAGCAGTATGTTTTGTATCCTTTCCAAATCTGAAAGGTGTTAGACCACTTTATCTTACTGCCTTCAAAATTCAACACAAAAGAATTGTGTGTCAATCTTATCAGTTTCCATAATAATTTTGAATGCATAGAAGTATGTCACTCTGATCATTCTCTCTTTTTCCCAAAAAAAGAGCAAGTTGAAGAACACGTGTTATCATTAGCTGTCACATCCAGAATCACAGTTTTAGTTTCTTGCAACAGTTCAATGTCAATTTTTGAAATTGGAGACTAAAATTGCACACAATAGTTTAGATAAGGTAAAATTAATCTGAATGAGGAATTGTAATGTTCTCAGCAAGAATGCCTGATGCAAATCATTTTGTAACATGTTAATTTCATTATACTGAAATTGATTACTGACAAGCTTTTGCTTTTTTCCATTCAGCCAACTTTCAACCAAGTTAACTGATTTATCTCTAGTTGTTATTATTATTACAAGTCTTGTGCATGACACTTTGCCCCATTTAGGTTATTCCTGTGTATAAAACCTAACTTTTGTTTGTTTTAATACTTGCAAAAGAGTGCTGTCTTGAGGACTGAAGAGAATTGTATCAACCAATACTTAATTATGCTTTCCCTTATCCACATTATGACACATGATAGTGGTTCATAATGGTGATTGTCCAAAAATTTCACAATAATTAAAATAGAACATGAGAGTAAAAATCTTAAAAAGCAGAATTGTTCTTGAAAGAACACTCAAGACCCATTTCAAAGACTAAGGCTGTTAAAACATTGGCAGTAACTTAAAAAGTTGATTTTCTGATTGTCAGACAAAATTCAATATTCATCTGTTTGTTATTCATATTATCATATTTTTGTTTCACAAGCCTATAGAAAAACAGCTATGAATATTTTACTCAAACCTAGGCATACCTACTAAAAGAACTCATGACCAAGACATAGGACTTTTTTAATGTTGACTCTTGAAAGAGAAAGAGAGATTTCATCAGACTTTTCATAGCTACTGGTCAAATTTCTCTTCAAAGCCTACAGCAAAAAAAACTAAGTATACTGGACCAAAATTCATGCATAGTTTTCTAAACAAACTCCTATGAAGGTTCTAGGGCTATTTTTAAGTTGATATTTTGAAAGCTGCGATCTATATCTTGCACAATTTCATGAGGAATATCTGAACTTTTACATTCGTAAATGCGAAAAATGTTTGTTGTGTATCTATGTAAAGGTGTCCTGAATTTAGATACATTCCTGTACATGTAATCATATAGTAGAATTGTGTGAACTTGCATGTATAACTGTGTACCAGCTAGGAGTAAGAATTTGTTATATTCATGTGTAAATATACTCCATTCTTGAACTTGTGCAGCATGTGCAAATGTTTATTGGATTTGTATGAACTTTCATTTGTGTGTGTATTAGAGTTATGTTAAATTGTTAGGCATATATGTATAGTGCTGTAGTGGGTCCAAAGTGAACTAGAACTATTTCTGTACTTTTTATGATATGATTATTTTACATGTACATGTACTTATTTTTAATGTTTAATTGTAGGTGTAACATTTTATAGTGTTAAATGTGGGTGCTTAAAATGATAAGGTAAAAAATTAAACACAAGTAACACATCCTTTATGATGTATAGATGTTGTATAAACTGCAAATAGTTCATCAGTTGTACCAGTGACTTGGATATATTGATTGTACAAAGTGAACTGATAAATGGCTAGTAATTGTATTTGTACATATATCATTCCTGGACTATAAATCCATTAAAATTTAGTAGATGCTCCAGAACCAAACATTTTTGTCTTCATCAATGTGTGCATGTACTGTATTAGTATGCATGTGTAAGTATATACCAAATTTGTGTGAAAATTGTAAATCTAGTAAAATGTTAAAATAGGTAATCAGTCTTTTTATTGTGACAGCAAGGATGGAGATTATTTGCCTGTGGTTTAGTCCTAGTACATGTAACTCAGTTGATAGAACTTTAGCCTTGGATCAGCATTGTACGTGGATCAGAATTAGTGTTTCTTGTTTGGAAAATGGATGGGGACTATAAACAGCCTCAGTCAACAAGTCCAAGAGTTGTAATTTCTAAGAGGTTGAATATTATAGAGGATAGGAAGTAATAAAGTATATAACTGTCCAGGAAACAGAAAATAGTTTGATAAGGTAATACAGTTAGGCCACAATCAAAGTTTTTGAAACACCTTTTATTCAAAGTATCAGTTAACACACATATTATTTTAAATTGATAAAGTATGTCACAGTTTCTTCAAATAAATGTAATAAAATGCTTATAATTAACTGTAAGATACTATAAATGAAAGATATTGTTTACACAATGTATTTCTGTCCCAATCTGGGTTAAGTCTCGAACCTTTTTGTCATGCTTATAGGTTTTTATATTTAAGGATATATTAAAACTATTTTTACAAATAGTTTTAATCAAAATATGTAAATATTCATTTTCTTGTTTTTTTTAGTGGTATCGGTGAATGATTTGAAGAAAAATGCTACTAAGTTTCTCTTTCTTATACAAAAGTTTAATTATTCTGTTGTATCAAAATGTACTAAAATTGAATATTTACTGTTTATAATCTGGTCTGGGATTTGAGGTCATAGAAAGTGTTAATATATTTTCATACATTTTACCAGTATATTGATTTATTTTAACATGTTTTTTTTTTACTTGTTTTCATTTCTTAGTTATAAGCCATTGCCATTCATTTTTGTTCAAAACATAGTGTATGTGGTAGAAACATTACAGGTCAATTAAGTGCACCAGTAATGTTTCACTTTTAACTTCTATTAAATTATTAAAATATGTCTAATTACACAGAAGATTGCTTAACCGGATAAATATATGTAATTAATTAAGGCAAGTTTATGGATGTGATTTTTGTTCTTTACAGAGAGAACTGACATCTCTAAGTTTCAAGCAGAAGGAATACAATTTAAGGCTAAGATTATTGGTCAAGATGATGTGAATGAGGCACAGGGTGATAAGATGTGTCAAGAATCTCTGCAGCGACTTAAGGTTGTTTGATATAATTATAACTTACTGTTAAAAGGAAAGCCTTATTCAGGTTTAACTTGTCAACACTTGAGAAATAAATTTGTAAATGTGGTTAAACATTGGTTTATAAATACCTAAATATATTTTTTCTGATATGTACTTCTTTCCATTCACAAGATTAATTATTCTTGTCCAGTGCTGCTATTTTTTTGCAGTTTCTTCATTTATGCATGCCATATGTCTTATACTTTCTATATTGGAATTGAATGATTCCATCAATAGAAACATGGCATCTTCACATTACTCCCTCTATACACCTCTATTGAACTGTCACTTCATTTGCAGTGCTTATGCTACGATGTATTCTTTGTGTTATTTTAAAGTTACACCTTCATCTTTAGGATATTTATGAACTGATCATCATTTACTTTCATTTCTAGTTTCTATTAAGACTGTTTCTTAACTTCAGTCTAATACCACTTTATTGCAGTTGCATTGTTATTTATTTGTTGACTCTTCTTTATTATGAATTCTGAAGTTCATTTTACCACTTTGGGGGGTCACACCTGCAACTAGTGCTAAGTCTCAGGCCTCTGGTATGGTGACATGGTGAGTGTTATTCACTGGGAGATTGAACATTACAGGAGTCATCCTCTGTCTCCAGTTCTTGCCCCATTTCCTCCCAAACATTTCATTTTTCAGAGGTTTAACATTTTTTCCCTTTTCCCTATTTTCTATGAATTGTGCTCTTCCTTACCTCTTGACCAGTCTACCTATTCTTTTTTTTTTTTCTCCATCACTGGATTTTTGAGATCATATGACCAGTTTGCCTCACAATTGAGTGATGGGATTAGCGTGCCTCACCTCCATTGGCTTAAGACTAGTGTGCTCTTGCATATCATCATACAATCTGTCCTTTTATAGATCTGCAATTGTTAGTTTCAATTTTGCCTGTTGGGGTGCTGCCCCCAAACCTCTTAGAAGTTTAATCCATGCCCAGTTATCCTCCCTTCATCTTACCTTCATAAATTATTTTATAGTATCTATCAACCACTTATCTCTTCTTTGAGGATTTCTCCCCAAATCTTGAGGGTTTTTCTTGGTACATCCTCCACATTCTCCCCTTCCCCAGGTTGGCTCATTTGCTATCTTTGACTGTGGCTTTAAAATTTTTTAATATCTCTGTTGTTGGGACCATCAGGTCCTAATGCGACCTTACCTCATGCCCATTTGTAATTTTTGGGATTTATGTATGGCCCCAGTTTTGCAGTGACATACTTTTGACATGATTCCTGTTTTTTTTAAATTATGAGTTGTATTGGTACAACAACAGTCTACCTTTTCAAACCTTGATGCCTGTTACTGTTTTCCATTCCATTCCTTTCCAACCTTTACCTGTCCCTTTTTCTTGGGGTGTCTCGTCTCATTGTTTTTTCAGTAATACATGTTGCATTGCCAACAATACTGGAGACTACCCAGTGTTTTCTGGTTTTGTGGCAGCTAGGCTTGAAGATTTATTTCATTACTGTGATCATTTGGTTTTTCAGATTTTACTGTAGGGATCTGTGGTTCTGTTTTTTTCTTTTCTTCCCATGTCTTTTATACCTATTTCTTTCCCTCTGTTTTGAGATCTAATAATAACCAGCATTTGTCTGAGATGGCTCAAAATCTACTGTTTCAGTAAGCCATCAAACTTTTCCAACATCTTTTACCAGGTTTTCATTTCTGTCTCTTTGTTGTTGTCAAGAGACCTGCTATCAGTTTGTTCCACCTCCATTGCATAATTTTAATTGCTTTTTTTACCACTAAGTCATTTTTCACTTTACAGTGAGCATTTTATTGAACTTTTAGATTACCAAGATGGATATTGCCAGAACTTGTCTACATATTCTTGTATCCCCATAGTCTCATCCGTATTTTCACGTCATCCATCATGGGGTGGTTTATCAACTTTTCACCCTACCCTTTGGTCTTGCTTCTTCCCTTCCTGTTTTTTAATGGATGGTCAGGGCTTTTACTTACAATTTTATGTTCTGGGGTTGTGATTTTACCATTATATGGATGACAGGCTACTTCTGTCTCAATCTGAAATGGAATCAACAAGCCATGCTCATCAGCCTCTTCTATTGGCTGTTCAGGTGTGATCAGGTGTGGAAAAATTCTAACTTTTGACCTACATACCATTTCATCCACTTGGTTGTTCATTTTTATACTCATCTCAGTTTGGCCCAACCATTTTGTCTCCTGGAATTTGTTCCAGGTGCTTTCTCATCAGATTTGACACCTAACCTTTTCCCTAGTATTTCATTTTCATCAACCATTAGAAAAAAATCCTGCAATAAAGAATATGGATTACATTTAGTATGTTTGTCTCCCACTATTTACCCCGTATATTGAAGTTTCTTCTCTGTTGGGTAATCATCTTTCATGTGTGGCCATTCTTCAGGCTTCAGTGTGACTTTTACTGAGAAAGTTGATATTCATATTCTCTTTTTCTTTCAGGAGCCATTGCTTTATTTACTCATTATATGGATCCTACTCTGTGACAAATGGTGCCTGACCAGGTATTCGTCAACTTGAGATATTTACTACATAGCCATGTTGATTTTCGCTTTATCTTCCATGACTTTGCAATTCTCACAGTTTGGATGTGTTGTTTCACAAGATTGCTTATAGGTGAATAATCATGTGATAAAATTGCTTCATAAACATGTTTATTCCAGACTCAACAACCTATGGGCTGCCATGGGTAGAGTAGAAGGGGATAGTTGCACAGCCCTGCCATGCCTTGTATTGAATAAATTGAAATGGACTACTCTTCAAAATATGGTTTCACAGTCATCCATTGTACAATCTAAGATGATGGCATTCCTGTGGACTCTCCAACACCTGGTCATCCCTGTTTCTTCAAGTAGAGCATGGAAGTTTTTACCATTTTACACTTCCAAGCTGTTGAATGGATTTTGTACAAAGATAACAATAGACATGTAGTACTGAATTGGGTGGTGGTGTTATGCACATGTTTCTCACATGATATCTTCCAATATGTAACACACACTGAGATGTTAAAATGCAGTTCACTCCTTCATTTGGGAGCTGTTATACCCCCACCCCCCATATTGATAACTCAAAATTAACACATCATGCTCAGGAGTAAGAGTGGTTTTAGACCCCCCAGTTTCTTGAACTTGAGATGAAGATGATATCATCCTCAACCTATTCATGTGCAAATGTCAGTTCTGAGTGGTATGTGTTTTGAATGTAGTTGACTTACCAAGTACGGTCTGTTATACCCTAGTCACTGTACATTTAGGGACACATCCTTTGTATAACTTGCTTTTATCCTGTGTGAGATTAAGCTACATATGTATTCACTTGACTAGAATCACAATCATAACACAGTTCTGTCCCATGGACAGGTGAAGATTATACCTGATTCTGAAGTGGTGCATTTCCCTTCATCAGATCTTTGAATTTAACACTTTCACTTCCAGAGGTATTCTTTGAATGGTTTCAAGGTATACCTATATCATTTCCTGGAACCAGTCCTACCACCTAACCAATGTTGGATTCTAGCTAATCTACTGTTATGACTCTCAATGACAGCACCATTTTAAACATGTTCTGTCTGGAGGTTTATCCATAACGTTAGACAGTGTTATTGGTGATAATGACACTTGTCCACCTTGGAAATGTTATTAGTTTTTAAAGGCCATTAATCTTTGTATAAATTTTTTTTTAATTTATACACTAGCCTTTTTTTTTTAATGTGATTCCCTTTTAAGAGTCACAATTCATCTAGTTTGATTTGAAAATTGCTGTAACATCAAATAACTCTAAACCAGGACTGGAAAAGCCAACTTGAGGTGACTAACTCTGCTGTTTGAACTACTCATTAGTGATCCTGGTGATTTATTAAAATTTTGCTACAAGTCTTTTAAAACTGTTATTACTTTACTTTTTGAAAATGGCCATAATGTCAAGTAACTCAGAACCAGGACTGGAAAGACCAACTTCAGGTGACTGATGGTGGTTTTTGTACTTACCTGTTAGTTTTACTGGCAAGTTACAATAATTAGTTATGCTACAGAAAGTCCTTTACAACTTGTATTACTTTAGTTTTTCTCTAAATGTTGTAGACTAGATGTAAACGTTGGTCTTATGCAATTTATGTTTTTTTAACTTCCTTTTATGAATTTTACTAAATTTACTTTAATTTTAACTTTTTACTGGATGTTTGGTGCAGATAGCGTAGTTGCTTTGTGCCATAAAACACCAAGTGAACCAACCAATCAAAATGTTTTTCTGATAGGTCACACACCTGTTGGTGGAATAGTGACACGTGATGTTTTACATGAGAGATAAGTTGAAAGTATTTGATTTCAATAGGGGGAAGCAGAAATCTTATGGCATGCATAAATAAAAAAATTACATAGGGAGAGCAGCATTGAATGAGTATAGCTAATCTTAGGAGAAAAGGGAAGTACCTATCATAAATACATTTCAGTGTAGAAAAATTCTGTTTTTTGTTAACATAATAAGAAATGTGGGTAGAAATTTCTATTTTAAGAACAAAAACATATCAGAAGAAAATAAAGATTTTTAAAGATGCTGTTTAAATTTAAATTTGGGCTGTTTATGTTGCTTTATTTTCGAATATTAAGGCTTTTACCTTAATTTGAAGCTAGAAAGATACTGTTAAATCTTTATAATAAATTAGTTAGTGTAATACATTGTATGAGAAAAGAAAACTTAAGACGTATTTATAATTTATTCCCTGCCAAAGTTATGTTTTAGATTTTGTTTCCTTATTGTGATTATGTTATAGGCTATTGTTCGAAGTTCTGGTGAACACAAGCATCGAATTACTCTGAACGTTTCTCTAGAAGGAATTAAAATTAAAGATGAGAAAACTAATGTAAGTTTCAAAAACAACTTTATAATATTAGTTGTAGAGTATTGTATATCAACTTAAGAAATCTCAAATTTTCAAGAACTTTTAGTTATAGATATATACATTAATCTATACAATGAGCATTTGTGCTACCCATTTGTAATTTAAACTCATAAGCGAGAGGGAAGGCAACTACTCAATATGACCCACTGAATATTCTTAGCTATAAAGGAGCTGCAGCTCCTGAGTTTGAAGTGTGTTTTTGTAGAAATGGTATACAAATCCTCACTTTTTGTATTTACTACTTGGTATGCTACCCAATAACGGTATTACTTAGGACAGAAACTGAAAAATTAGAGGTCTGAATAAGACAGACTTAAGACTCAAAAATGCATGAAATCTGACGTGAAGTTGAAGTCAACCCTCAGTCTTCAGTGAATGATAACAGAATGAGATAACTTGTATATTATTCATGTGATTATCAAAAATATTTAAACAACTGAAGAACCTTTGGATCATCAAATTGCCTAATTTCTAATTCTGCCACTGGGCAGAAAGTAATGAATATTTGAGAATGTAGCAATTACAGCATAATGAACTATATTTGGGCCTAGAGAAATTTTGTTATTGTAAAGAATTTCATTTTGCAGAATATAGGGCATGCTAAACATTTGGATTTTTATTACTCAGGGCATCTGAATGTGTATGAGGTAGAGCAAGATGAAGCATTTTGGTCTTTATCAGGTAGTGTTTGACCATTTCAGTTTGTACTGGATATGTATGTACAGAGAGATAAGTACAGTAATTATATTAAAACAATATTTGATATGCAAATTCCCAAGTTATATGGCAACTAATATAAATTTATAGTTGCATAAGATGTATCAGATCTACATTTTTACATCAATTGATATTTCGTAGGTATTGAGAAGCCATCAAAAATTGATCACTATTGGAAATGTTATGTAACAGTCGTTTTTCTGATGTCAAAGATCACAAAGAATTTTTATATTGATTTAGAATTTCCAAAATGGGATATCCCTTGCATTTAATGACACTGAAAACAGAGGAATATGAATTATCTTGAGGCAGTAGGACCATCCAGAAAGATACTAGCAGTAAGTCAAATCCAGCAGCATTAAGCAAAGTGTAGTGTCTTGCAGCAACAGGGACTCTGTGAATACAAAAATCAGTTGTAATTTCATCAGTATGTAACATAATCAAGAATTTCCAATGGGAATGTGATACACGTTGCATATATATGAGCTGCTTCAATGTCATATCCATTCAATTCTCACATACATCAGGCATCTGGAGAATGAAACATCTATTCATGCTGTTTCATTATCAACCATTTTTCTTATGTTACTCTGGATTTCTGTATGACTGATGACTGAAAAGCCAACTGGAAGGAGGGTTGAAGTTTAGACATGACAGTCTTAATGCATAATCTTTTGCAGTAGAAATTACACAGCAATGCTATCTGTTGTCAAGATGCACAGTCATCAGACAGTGTATGACTGGATGTGGCAACATGGACTTCAACAATTTGATAATGTATTTGAGTCTGCAATAGGTGCTTTGGAAACAGTAAGACTGTACTGTGTGTATAGTATTATGAAGTATTTGATTCATAAATTTTGCATGATTCCACTGTTAATATAATTTTTCAAGTAATTTACATTTTTCTGGATATTGTTTCTTTAAAATACATATAAAAAACTATAGTTAATTGAAACATGCATAGTTAAGGGTATGGTCTCCTTTTATAATGTTTTTTTTTTCCCACCTTAATTTATGATCCCTAGGCTTTTTTGCTTTTCCGCTCTTTTGCCTTTCTAATGGATGAAGATAGTTTTTACTCCTTAAAATTTTTTCCTTTCTCTGTAACAATATATGTACATAGTTTTACTAAGTATTTTTGGTATTTGTAGATATAACATAATTAATCAATAGTACACTTTCAGACTTGATGTAGATGAACTAGTATTTAAAATTATTCCTTACCTTGTTTCATCAGGAGGAGCTGTATCATCATCCAGTACATACTATTTCTTTTATTTCTCAAGACATCAGTGATGCTAGAGCTTTTGGTTACATCTTTAACACTGAAGATGAATATCACAGGTTTATTGCCATCAAGACAGAGAAATCAGTAAGTTAACAAGACACATAACTCATGTGACAATTTGTATATATATACACTTTTATGTATGGACCTTTTGTTTATTAGTTGTGGTTAAAACAATAAGCAAGAATTATGATTTTTAATGTGCTAGAGGGTGGCCCAAGATTGAGAGAGGCTTTATATGTGAAAGGAGGTAAATGTGTATTGCAAATCTGTTTTTAATGTAAGAAAATGATATATTTCAGGAAGATAAAATGAGAATTATTTGGGCTAAATGAAGTAGATTTAATCATAATGTTCTATTCTGTTCAGCAACAAATTTCAGCTCTGGTACTGTGCAGATGAGGAACATTTTGAAGGGAAGGAAAAACAGGATAAAGAATATGGATGATGAACTTAAGGAGGTTACTGTTGTAGATGATACTTTGATAAGGCATATAGATAGGATAGCCTGTAGAGGAAATAGGATGAAAAGAATTAGATTATCCTACTTGGAGGCATGAGTGGAAGATGCAATTGACAGAGAAGCAGATATTATAAAGGAAGCTAGCAATGATGCAGTTTCTGTTGTGCATGTAGGAGTGAATGATGTTATGAAAGGTAAATCAGAGGAACTAATAAGTACAATGGATTGATAAAAGCATTTAAAGAGAAAAGCCATAACTTAATTGTGTCAAGGACACTGTTGAGAATTAACCCTTTCACAATGGGTCAGGGTTTAAAGGCCATGTCATCACGTTTGTTGACTTGCATTCAAAATTTTATCAAATTACTGTTTTATGAATTTGTGTCAGTAAGTCTGAAATGAAATTGTAGATCATACTTCAGACTTGAATGTCATATATGAGTTAATTTAAAAGTAAATATTAAAAGAACACATTTTAAATGTAGATTTTAGTGTGAGATGCTTGGTATGTTGAATGGAGTGCTGTTTAAAGTTAGATGTTTGTGATGTCAAAATACTAAGTCTATAATTTCTTACAAATTAGGAACTCAAATTACTAATATTGACAAGCTAGAATTTAAAATAAGAATCTCATATCTTTTTATTTTGCTGAGATATGGCTCATGTACTAAATCAGACATGGTGGACTTGTTAAACTTTTCGTGTTTTGAAATGGTCCCTTATATACTCTTACTACAGTATATGACATGTGAATAACCAATAAACAGCTAACAATGTCCCTAGAGTTGGTTTGCCTGCCATTTATTTTTTGAAAAGCTAATACGTTCTTTCAATCCAAGCTATCAAGGAGTTGGTTGTGTCTTTAGTCTTCTTAAAGTTTCATATTTTTAAATTTTATAAAATATCTTAATTACTATGTTTTAAAAATTGTAGTGGAATTCTATGGTATTAGTGTAGTTATGTTTGATTTATTTTGGTTATTCAACTGTATATATAACTTAAAAAAGTGTTTATCCTTCATGTACAACAACCAGAGTACAAAGGTCATAGCAATGAGAAAAAATTTTGTTAGCTTTACTTTTGGTTTATTGTTTTATATTGTAAAAAATAAATTTAATTTATTTATAGATATTAATAATCTATATACATGTATATAATGCATAATAATTGAAATGTGAGTGTGTGTTACAAAGTATTGGGCCACTAAAACACAGCCCAGACAGGGAAGGTTAAAGGTTAATTTTATATTACTGGAAATACGACCTGAATCCAAGTGCAAATTCACTTGTCATAGCAGTCATGTAATGTTACCTAGGTATGACTGGAAAGTCAATATAATAACAAATAATAATATATATGTTCATATATAGTGTTATGAGATTTGAGCTACTGAGACTGAACATTTGTATTTTTTGTGTTATAATGTCTAGTCATTTTAGCATGAAAAAAATAATTTATATTTATTTACTAATATTTTTATGGTTGGTCAAGTGGCATACCCCCACATAGAGTATAAAAAATAACATAAATTTTAAAGTCTTACTGCAAATAACATTTAGTTATTTAACAAATAACAAATTTAAGAAAGTTTATAGTTTTATTGAATAGTCAACATGGTATGAATAAGTGAAATTCTTGCCTACCAAATATTTTGCCCTTCATCGAAAATATGTAGATAATGATAAGGGTGTAGTTTTGATGTATCTGTATTCTTAGAATGCATTTTACAAGGTGCCACATGAAAAGAAGAGTAAAAACAGTTATATCTATAGATATGGGGAAGTTAACTAATTGGATAGAAGAGTGAAGTGGCTTTTTGGAAGAAAGCAGAGGGTTATAAGTGGAACTCAATCAAACTGGATTAATGTCGTAAGTGGGGTACCTCAGGGCTCAGTCTCAGCTCTTTTTGATTTACACTAATGATATAGATAAAGGAATGATTAATAAAAACTTATTGATGATATTAAGGTATTGGGTGTTAGTAACTGAAGAGTGCTTTTGTTTTACAAAAGGATTTAGATGGTTTAGTGAGTTAGGCAAATAAATGACAGATGAGTTTTAATTATAATTAATGCAAGATAATGCATGTGAGTTATCATAATTTGAATTACGAGTATAATTTTGTGGAGTAATAATCTTAGCATTGTCGCAGATGAAAGAGATCGTGGTGTAATGATTGATCAGTCTCTTAAGTCATTCAAGCAGTGTGCTGTTGCTAGTGGAAGGGCAGATAAGATTTTAAGTAATGCCTCAAGAAATATTTAATACAAATATAAAGATGTTATAATTTCATTGTGTATGTCACTGGTGAAGCCACATTTAGAGTGTTCTGTTCAATCTTGGGCTCCTAATCTTAAAAGGAATGTTGAATTGTTGGAAAGGGTTCAGAAGTGGACTACGAGGATAGTGTTTGGGATGGAGTGGTTTTCATACAACTGGAGGTTAAGATCTCTGAAATTTATTTTCTTTTGAAAAAAGAGGAGTTAAATTGGATCTGATTTGAGTTGTTTAAGATAAAGGAAATTGACAATGTTGATGCCTCATCTTTTTTCATACATAATGGTGACGACAGTAGGACTGGGGGACACAAATATACAATTTGACAAAGATGGGGTCATCTGCAATTAAGACAGTTTCATTTATCTAACAGTATAGTTTCCCTGTGGAATGGGTTGCCTTCATATGTTATAGAGACAGTAAATTTGAGTGAGTTTAAAAGAAAGCTTAATAGATATATGAATGATAATGGCTGACTTTAATTTTTTAATTTAATTTATTTAATACTTTTAGTTTTTTTAATTTAGAGGATGAGACAGCTTATATTTACCAACGGGTCCCTTTATTATGTCATAATTATCCAGTTATTAGAAATCACATAAAAAAATTATATTTGATTAAAAAAAAAATCATATTCTATTTTCTTTAACTAGATAGTGTTCACGAAGGATAACTTTGTAAATTTGAATACAGTGTATAAGTCTATATTAAAGTATGTGGTTTAGGATCCAAACAGATTTAACAACAGTGTTTATTTATTTCAATGATTGTTTGATGATATATTTGTTTGTAAATTACTTTAAAATTGTGTTTCATTTCCATTTTTCTTCTAAACCTTGTGCTCATGAATGAAATTTTTGTGTGTGCCTTCATACTTGTTACTTCAATGCTAACCAATTTTTTTCTTGAAAATCTCTGAAAAATACTTGAATGAAAAAAAAAACAATTTCAAGTGTTTATTTAACCAAATACATATATTCAAGATTAACTCTGTGCAATGTCTTACTATATTGCAGTAATGTATTACCTCTTTTTGCCACGTAATTTGGTGATTATATAGAATGTAATTTATAACTTTATATTAATTTATTTCTTATGAAACAAGTGAATGGTTTTTCTTAACTTAGGCTTCTCAAGTTGTGGTTGCATTAAGAGATTTGTTTCAAGTAATTCTTGGGTCAAAGCAAAAAGAAATCGACAAGATTAGACAAGAATGGGAAGACTGTAAAGAACCACAAGAAAAGGTGATTATGTAGTTTAATAAGTAGAAAAATATATATTTTAATTACACTGAAGTAAAAATAGAAATACCTAAAAATGTGTAATTATTTTCAAAATTTTTGTAGAACTTCATGCATCTTAGTAGAATTGAAATATTTGAATACAATTTTTCAGATAACTTTCAAATTTCTTTCTTAAAATAAATAAAAAAATTTAGTTAGTAACATGGATATGGTGGTGGTGTTTTTTTTATATCCAGAATAACAACATTGTTGAAATGAATTTTGGTGGAAGTGAAGAACTTGTTCTTAAATCCAGTACTGCTAAAGAAGAAAATATCTATGCAGTAAGTTTGCATGTGATAGCTTTTACAAATTATCTAATCAAAAACACCTAAGGTGTGCAAAAAAAAAAATATGGCCAAAAACTTCATCAGGTATGCACCTTAAAGTAATGAAATTGAAACTGGGAGCTACACTTATGGCTTTGATAAGAAGTATACAGCAGTTATATATTGTATTGTTTTTGATAAGATATCATTACTTTGTTAATTCACATCAGCAAATGACAGCAAGTAAGAAAGTGACACTTGATAGTAATTCACTTACTATAAGATTGCAAGCCTTTTATTTGGAACAAACCTTATTTTACAGAATCAACCAGATTTTTTAAAATGTATGGTGTTTTTCCTCTTTAAAACAGTGTTTATAACTTCCTTTTATAGTAATACAATGAAATCTAGATTAATAGTATCTTATCACCTGCATGCACTCAGTACAGCTCTATCAAGCTTCATTATTTAACTGATTAAGCTGATATCATGCAACACTAAACACTTTTTAATTAGGAGAATTTTGTAAAGTTTAGTGTATTTGAGCTTAAAATATGGCAATGAATAATGGATAATGACTACTTGTTTGTATGGTTCTTTTGAAAACTTGATTCAGAAACTGCTGATCAGTTTG
Source organism: Carcinoscorpius rotundicauda (assembly GCA_011833715.1). Classification (NCBI taxonomy): domain Eukaryota; kingdom Metazoa; phylum Arthropoda; class Merostomata; order Xiphosura; family Limulidae; genus Carcinoscorpius; species Carcinoscorpius rotundicauda. The sequence goes on from CM022393.1 coordinate 111,964,507, forward strand.
CTTGGCTTAACCAACACTTACGTATCAGCACATTTTTTTTTACCTTATAGTTTTGCTGCTTTAAATCGACCATCTGTAATTCAAATGACAAGAACTAAAAACGGTTCACATTTACTCTTAGATGAAGGTGTAATAAAATTTTTAGACCAAAAGTTTGTAATTTTTTATACAGACGTGCATAAAACATTTTGGTCAAAATTGAGAACCTTCATGTTGAATGACTTTGCATGTGTGGCTTCATGTTTACAATCTACAATTTGGTGTCAAAGTTAGTCTAAAGATCTGTCAGTGTACAAAGGTTGAAAAGGATCCATGTATATTAAGTATGGTTTTCTATCAATTACAGTTTCCGTGCTTTTCATGCAAAGAAAAAATATGAAGAAATTCAATCAAATATTAATCGATTGCTTTGAAATTTGTATGTGAAGTAAGAATCTGATAGAGGACATCCATGAAAACGTATGATAGTTTTGATTGTCAAAGTCCAAAATGTAGAAAGTGGAAAGTTGCTAAATTTTTGCACTTGCTAATAACGCATGTGCTGTAACAGGTTGACTGCATGACACACTACTGTGTGTCGTGATTATAATGGTCAGGTGTTCATTTTATCTCTGCTTTGTTTCATTAATAACTTTTTTTCCTCAGAGTGTTCATGCTGACATCTGGTAATATTGCACTTGAATGCAATAAATCTTACTGATCAGTCAAAATGACAGGTAATTCCTGTAATTATTGTGTTATTTTTCCCATCTTTACCAACATATTTGTCTTTTACAGAAGTTCTAATGTGGTGACAAGGGTTGTAAGGTTAACACTTTCTCTTCAGACTTAGTATAATATACACAAGTTTGTTTATACATTTGTAAGTGTTAAGTATTTGTACTACAGTTTTTGATATAGCATGTGTGTCTTCACAAAATGTGATATACTTTAAGTAAAGATTACAGGTATTTTGTATACAAAAATCAGGCTTTTTAATGAAATATTTTTACTAAAGTTTGTTTGTGAAAATAGCGTTTTGTCAGTAGTCTAAGTGCAAAGTGATTTCATGTTATAATTAAAAAACTAATTTTCATCCCCAAAATCTCATATTATTTGCATAATCTCTAAACCTTCTAAATAAATTTCAAATGTTTATTTGCAGTAAGACTTTATATTTCATTTTTGATATTCTCTAAGTATATTGGGTCTGCTGCTTGACCAACATTGTAACCACCATACAAAAATTTGTGAAATAATTATAAATTGTTTTTTTTATTCCAGAATGGCTACTTATTATAACAAGAAAAGACAAATGTTTAGTTTAAGTAGCGTAAGTCTCATACTGCTATATATTCACATGTATATTTTTACGATATATAATGTATATATTGACCTTTCAGTCATACATAACTTACATTAACAAGGTGTATGTGCATTCATGTTACATATCAAGTAATATAAAACTAACCTTTAGTCTTCTCTGTCTTAACTGTGTTTTGGTGGACTACTATTTTGTAATATAGTCACATTTCAATTATTATACATTATATGTACATCTCTGGCTGTGAAAACCACTCTGGAGACATTCTTAGCACTTGATTTTTTTATTCACATGTCATATACTACAGTGAGAGTGTATAGGGGACCATTTCAAACAAAGGAAAGAACTGAATGAAGCCACTGTGTTTGATTCAGTACATAAGCCACATCTTAGCAAAATAGAAAGATGTGAGGATTTTATTTTATATTCTTGTATGTCAATGTTATTAATTTGAGTTCCTAATTTGTAAGAAATTAGACTTAATATTTTGACACCACAACATCTAAATTTAAGCAGTGCTACATTCAACATATGATAGAACTCAATAAAATGTATGAGTGTCTGCTTTTTTAATATTTACTTTTAAATTAAGAAATTAACTTTTATATAATATTAAAGTTTGAATTATAATTTGCAACATTATTTTAGATTTATTGACATAAAATCATAAAACAGTATTAGTTCAATAAAATGCAAATCAATAAATGCAATGACATGGCCTTTGACCCATGATCTGTCACAAAAGGGTTAAAGAAGTTACTAAAACTATACATTATTTAAGGTTAAAAATCAGCAATGTTTGATTTTTTTTAATTTGGCTCACATTATAATATTTATAGAATACTTGTAAGTGTATGTCTGTCAATATTATGTTAGAATGCCTTGCATGTAATTTAAATATATGTTTACAGTATAGTTTAATTTATCTGGTTTTCCTTATTTTCTTTTTCTTTCTTTTTGAATGAATCTAGTATACAACAGCTAAAAGCAGTGTAAAAAACACGCATGTTGGTACCATTTTAAATGTTATTAGTCAAGTTTTCACAGCCAAAACTGACTGAACGCTATAGAATATGTACTTAAAAAAAGCTTAATTGTTGAAAATATGACAAAAATTATGGATGCTGTTGTGGAAACATTTGTATAAACTACAATAATATTTGCTGTGTTCATCTTTTTCTGTGTATGTCATTTGATTTTTCTGAACCACATTTTAAAGTTAAACTACTTTCTTCTCATGGTATAAGATTAAACTTAGCATAAAAACATACCAAATAATTCAAATTTTAGCATTATATTTGAAACAATAATTAACAACTGTAAAGTACTAAACTTTTTGGCAGTATAAAAACTGTTTAAATGTTAGTACAACATACAGCTGATTTGCTTATTTTCCAGTAATTATGTATTGTGTTAAGGATAGTTTGAGCACTTAGCTGGAGTTACTTGTTTTTTGTTACTCGTGTGTGTGTGTGTATATGTATCGATTGTGTATTTCCATATCATTTTGAAGGCCATGTATATGTATGTAGTTTGAGGAGTCATATTGGTAAAACAAATGTAATATTTCATTATATTAAATAATTTGATATATTTTTGTCTTTTGTAACACTCAATGGAAAGAACTAATAAAAGAAAAGAAAAACATTTTATTGGATTATTAGTTTTATATGTAAAATGTATTGGGGACACCCTTCAGCAGTAATTAGTGAAATGAATTGCATTTTTTATTTTATATCTCCTAATTATTTATATGACTAATATTAGATACTATAACCTACAGAATTATGTATCCATATGCAATTTAGTGTATACATATTTAATTTAATTGGTTCAAATTTAATTTGCATTATAATAATTATGAAAAAGGTAGTTGAAGTAAGTTATTCAACTAATTCATGTAACATTTGTATATATATATACTAAATTTATTGTTTCTACGTGTGTATATGTGCATGTATGTTTTTGTCTATGCAATTAAATGACAATTTCCAAGACTATATATTAATCTGTTGGTGTATAACATAGGAGATCAAGACTCCATCAATACCAGTGTCTGTAAAAAGTGAAAGTTCTGCTATATCTGAACTAGAAGTACCAGCCAAAGATTCTATTGCTGTAGACAACTTGTTAGGTCTGCAGATTGAAATGAATTCTTTACAACTGGTAGGTGTTTTCAGGTTCATGAATTGTTCAGTGATGGATAATGTAAAAAAAACAACAAAAGACTTAATTGTGTAATACTTGATGTATTGCACTATATGCTATTGTTTAAATTGTTTAATTTTATTATATACTATGTACTGTTGTTAGATGTATAGAAATAAGTTTACATTAAAATAATAATGATTCCACACATTTCACAATAGGTGTCAGTGATATTATTTAACCCCCAAGTTAAAATAAGTCAGTACAAAATTAAATTAAAAAAACAAATTGCAAAGATGATAAAGTGTCAATGACAAAATTGCTCCAGAGGGACAATAAAGCAACATGTGAAGTTATGATGTGAGTTTGAAGAAAAACTGAACAGAAATAGAACTCATGTATTTATAGCATTGTTACATACATCCATTTTTTTTCTGTCTCTCTCCAGTTTATTTAAGTGTGAAAATATAACTATAACTTTTATTTAGGATTTTCATAATAAGTAAAAATCCATAAAAGGAACTTTAATAAAAGTGGTAAAAATTAATTTTGCATTCTAAATTCATTGTTATGTTGTTAAAATTAGAATTATGAACTACTTTAAAATGTTTCTCCATTGATAAATTAGTAAATTTTAAGGGGGGACAATAAATTTAAAAGCTGAAATATGTAAAAAGTTTTAATAAAATGGTTATTAAATCAAATACAGTAATTTTAACAGAAGTTTTTTTGAATTAAATAACACAAGTTTATCATGTATAATATTACAAGGATTTCCTTGTAATGTGATATGTGAAGTAAGGATCAAGTAAAGCACATCCACAGTGGAAAATCTAAACTATTTCTCATGTTAATAATAAGGTTTGTCCTGCAGATTGTTCTGATTGCAGGACCACACTACTGTGTGTCTTGATATTGAACACAAACATATATATAATATATAACTAAGTCAGTATCACTGAATGTTAGCTCTCATTCTCACAAAAACTCTTCAACTTAATTTTATTTGTATCATTTGAGTTAATTATTTATTTTTGTTCTATAAAGCTGTTGTGGTTTTATAAGCTGCTTGAACTTGTATATTAAATGTGATATATTGTACTTTATGTATAATGTTTTGTCATTAGGGTATTCAGCAGATGGATAACAGTATAGCAGCTGTTTCTGCAGCTTATGATTCAGTAGAAGACGTACCAGAAAATGATCCATTTACTTTAAAATTTATCCTCACTCCAAAAAAAGTATGCACCTTTATCATATTTTGTATGTTGATTGATGACAAAACTGAATGCCAGTATTTTTCATGATATTTTTATTTGAAGTTTGTGTACAAATATTAAGATTGATAACACATTAGGAACATTTTGTTTTTGTATGTATGTGTAATTTTGTATTTTTAAGTGTATTTGTGATGTATATGAATATTGATAGAAAAATTATGGTCTTTTGTATGTAGCAAAAGAAAATCTTTTACAAAAAACATTTTAAACAATAAGAGTATTTTAATAATTAAATTGGATAATTTCAGCTATTAAAACCATTTTTATTTGACAAAACACTTGTAGGAATTATTTTCAACTTAGGAATAAATTTAACAATTTTCTATCTTATTTTATGCCAATTCTTTAGGGTTAATTTAGATTTGTTTTTTGATGGACTTTAAATAATTCCTTTTTATAGTTGTATTGAATCAACTAAACTTTACTTATCTGCAGGTGGATTTCCTTACTAGTAAGACAGAAGATGAGCTAAACATTTCACACTTAAATAGCCTAGGTGAGCAAAAAAGAATAACTTCTTTAGCCAGTGATGTAGATATTCCACCAGTTTTGCTGCATACATCTCCCATGTACTCAGCACTCTCTGTGGCTCAAGCTGAACAGAAAAGTGAAGCTGACAAATATGCAGCATTCTCTCAGATTGATTTCATACCAAGCGTATTTGATTCTGACATTAATGGAAGAAGTCTTTCATCTGAAGAAACATCTCAACTAGACAGCTCTTTTGCAAAATCTGTAAATCAGGAAAACTCTAATACTGCTACAGGCACTTTTGTCATTGCTGATCCTCCTCCTAAACCTTTTAAGTTAACAGATGTGTCTTTTTTTGCAGAGCTTGATCCTCTTGGAAAAGATCGGCCTTTTGTTCAAAAGAAAGACTTTTTTCATGAACTTAAAAATCCTCCCAAAAAGGTTCTTAAAGACTTAATTGAGGATAGCACTGAAACATCACACGAGACAATTTTATTTAACCCTGATTCACTTACAGAAGATCAAGTGACTAGAGTTTATGAAAATCCTGTTAAGCAATTAAATAGTGTGTCTGGGACCATGTCTTCATACTCCTTGTTTTCCAGTTGTTCTCCAGTTGTCAGTAATCCTTTCAAATCTTCCATAAGTGATTTGTCTTATCCTCTGAGAAGAGTGTCAAATCCTTTTGCATGTGAATCACCAACACCATGTCCAAGGCTTCCTGCAAGGTCATCTGAACCAAGTTTTAATGTTTATTCTTCTGTTTTTTCTGATCTTTCTCATCAAAACTGTGAAACTCCAGTTTTGTCATCACCCAGAAAAAACTCTTTACATTACTTTAAGGACATTTCAGAAGACCATTGGAATTCATTTTCAAAAGATAATTCAGAAAAAGATACCTTAAAGTTCAACTCCAATCATATAGTCAGTCCATCAATACCAATTTCTAACAGAAGACCAATGTTTTCTACTTACAGTACATCTCCATATACACCATTTCCTGAAAACAACAGTCAGCATGCAGAAACAAAGACAAATAATCAGTTATCTTTTAAATTTTCCAACAGTTTTGATTTGGGTACTCAGTTTACAAAGGAAAATCAGACAAGTGCTGTTTTAAGAATAGAGCCTTCTGGGCATAACAGTACTGTTGGAAATTCACTTACTAAACTGAAAGCTCTAAGTCTAGACAGTGGATATACGTTACCAGGTAATGTAGTAAGAAATCCTTTTGTAAGAAGTCAACCTTCAAGTTTTCAGCATGGAAATGATAATTCTGTAGACCCAATGAGAAGCAAGAGAGATGAGTTATTACTTGCCTCGTCACCTTCTCCCCAAACATTTCAGGGTCACCAGATAGGTTTATCTTCCTCTTTGGTAGCCAGTGGAAACACCTCTACATCTTTGGATAAGGAAGAAAAAATTTTTAATTAATTTGATATTTCACATGAAGAGCTAACATGTCAATTTCATCTTTAAACCATTCTCAATCTCCTGGTGACACAAATGGCTCTCAATTTGAACAGTACCACTTGATAAAATTGGCAAATAATCAAGTAAATATAAGCCAGTATCTACTCCAGTCAACTCTCTAGAAAACAACACTTTTCTCAAAAAGTTTGATCCTTTTGTTGACAATTTCTTTCAAATCGATGTGAACCACTTGGAAGAAGCTCCTGAAGACTGGGATTCTGAAGTGCACAAATACAAGTAGTGGCACAGTACCTACTTCTCATTGAACATCATGATATTCAGTCTGTGTATGATTTTACAGATTTATCTTTCTTCTACTTGTGCTTTTTGTAAATGTAATACAAATTCCCAGCACTCTTCCATAAACTTTGTCTTTGGTAAGACATGCTATGTTCATTTCTTGTTATTGAACCCAGCTCTTTAGTGGTTTGTTTTTACCATGCAATTTGTTTTGGAACAACTGTTTTTAAACTAGCAGTTCTTATAATTTAATTTTTCCCCCTTTATCAAATTTTAGTTTCTTTATTATGCTGTTTATTGTGTGTATGATTTCGTGTAATGTGTATCTTTTTTGTTGTCTACCAAAATAATGTATGTGACAGTACAATAATTTTTTATTTTTTTTACAGTACTCACTGACCAGTAAAGTAACACAGAAATCAGTGTAGTTTTATGGATGCTTGTATATTAACTGTTGACAAGCATAGCAATATAAATATCTATAGTTTCTACATTTCTTATTGACCAGTAGTTTGATAGAACTTGTATGCTACTTTTGTCCAGTAAAGTAACTGTAGGATTACTATAATTTTCTGTGATTTGTACAGTTGTTTATTAGTAAAGTAACGAATAGATCTTTACAATTTATAATATCTTACACATTTTTTTCCACTTGTACAGTTATGTATGGACCAAAATAGTTTCCTATAATTTTTATCTTAAGAGTTGACCAGTCAAGTAGCATGTAGATTAGAATAGTTTCATTTAAGAATGAAAAAGTGACAAATTACCTCTTATCTAAAATTTTCCTTACCAAAATGTTCTCATGGTGTTACTCAGCTTATTGATAAATGTTTGTTGATTAATGCTGGAATACTGTATCAAAAGTAAAATAATTGCTTAAATCATCATTGGGATTTATTTTGCAATTACAGGAAACCAAAACAGAAAGGAAATTGAGAAAATTACATCCATAATAAAATATTTATAACAAACAAATCTTTTGAATCAGGTCCAATTAAACCAGCAGTATATACTCTGAAAGAGAAATTTTATTTTCATCCTCTTTACAAGAAAATTTCAAAGGAAGTTAGAGGGACATTCAGTTCTTTCATGTTACCATCATAACAACTGTTTGTGTCATGTGAAGGAAATTTATGGTCTTGTAGAAGGATGCAAATGAGCAATGACACATTTTAATTGTAGCTGACACCTTAACATGCTTCCCAAGGTCATCATAGTGGTCCCTTGGTATTGGACATGTTGAAATAATGAATAATTCAACCATATAATAGACTGTTCCATGTCAAAACATACATTTCATATGAGACTAGTCATTGCCTTTTGCCATCTTCAGTAGGAATGGCTGTATTCTAGGCTGTTCTGAAAAGAAAAATAATAGCAATCTGCCAAGCCATGCATGCCTTTTTGTTGGTACAGTGGTAAGTTTACAGATTTACAATGCTAAGATCTGGGGTTTGATTACCTTTGGTGGACTCAGAAGACTGCCTGATGTGGCTCTGCTATAAGAAAAATGCATTTTTCTTTGTGTGATAGAAACTTTGGATTGACCAAACTGATGTAGAAAACAATCGTATATTTTGGTTGATTTAGTAGCTGATTGATCAAAATGAATCGTTAGTCATTGCTTAGATCTGAGGTGGAAATTGTTTACACTAATGATAAAAAGTCTAACTGGAGGCTGTAGTTACTTAAGTTCTGACTTAACCAGTGACACCAACAGGGTAAAGGTTGGGTGGGAGTATGGTTATAGTGCCAAGAAGTGTAAACGGTATTTAAACTGGAATGACCATAGATGACTTAAGGTAAATAGTTTCTAGACTTTGATCACTTATTTGTACCCTTACTATTGGATAAGACATTTCATCAATCGTCTTTAGCCCTAGACAAATTTTCTTATATAAAGAATATCATAATATGCCATTTTGTCATCCATGGTTTGATATAATTTTACTTTGTATAGTTTAGTTGTAGATTAATGTACAGATCTGTATTTCACTTAATTATTGATCAGCACTCCAACATATATACCAGTTTAATTTCACATTCACACTTGCTTTCAACTTGCTTATTGACCACTAAAAATTCACTTGCAGTTGAAGAAGTTTTAAAGTTTTATGAATAAACAGGAACAAATATATGACTTGCTGATGTATCTGTTGAAATAAGGTTGTTTATTTATTTTTTAAAATTAATATTTGTTTTAGCAGCTATTTTTGTTATTTTGGTTTGCATCCTAGTTGTATTGAAACAACAAAAAAAAGGTGCAAGATAAAATACAGTATTGGAAATAAATATGGAAAAAGAGGACAGTGGATATATGTATACATAATGCAAATTATATTTAGCAAATATGCGTAAACATAATCATAATGCATTTTAACTTAAAATATTTACATAAAAATGAACACGTTTTTTAGAATGTTAATATTTATTAAGAGCTTGACATTGTACATTCATTCTTGTATATGTATTATTAGTGAGAGTGTGTAACACTTTCCACAACTCATTCAAATTGTTTAACTGCTGTTTCCTTTATACAATATACACATAATCCCAAAAATGTGTTCTTGAGGTAATGGTGTGAGGGATCAGCCATCCTCTGTCTGTCAGGAGCCAGAATACCTTTTATTTTACGTAAGCCCCTGACACCCTAGGCTTAAATACAGTTCCAAAGTTGTATTCATCCATCCTTTTTCAGTAACTGCTGCACAGTGAATGTTATACCCCCAGTTTGTCTTCAAACATCTTGCCATTAATTATTGTCTAACAGCTGAGCCTTGCAGTCTGTAAAAAGTAATTTTTTCAAGGTTTGATCATCCCATTGTTTCACTTGTGTTGCCCATTTATGTTTTTTGCTTTGTTGGTACACTCAGTGAAGGTTACTGATTGACAACATGCCCATTGAAACCATTTTGGGCTTATGAATTCTTGAAGAAATGTTAACACCTGAGCTTGCAACAAAGATTTTCAAAATATCTTTACTGGATCAATGCAAAGAATTTATAGTAAGGAACATTACATCATTTTTGCAAAACTTTTGTTTTTCTTTGTTGACCATGTATACTCTCAACACTGCTACTTTTGCTTTCCTTCTTCAGGTTCTTGCATGTAATGGTGGGTGAAATTTGAAGTTGGGTCATGGCTTACCCATCAGAGTATCCTTCTTCAGCTAAAAACTTTCATTTCTGTACACTTGTTGAGCGTTTTTTCTTCCCAGGAACCATTATATTCACCACGTTTTGAATTCTATCATCATGTCATACGTAATTTGCATTGTATACTTGCTTTACCGTCCTTTTCCATAATTATTATTGGTACTGTATGTCACCAATAATCCCTCACATGTAAATGAATAGAAAATCTCATATTTGCTAACACATACTTATAGATGTCTAAGATATTCTTGATGCATAGACATCTTCATAAAAACATCATTTTAATAACGGTGGTTTTACAGTTTATATGGTTTTAAGGTGAGGCACGTAAAAGAAGTATGTTTGGGATTTGATGTGAATAGGCTAGAAATCTGACATTTGTTTTACCTGTTAGCATCACAGTATGTAAAACTAACCTTGATAAATGAGAAAAATAGAACAGTATGTACTTATAAATGTTGAACAAAATCAGCATGATTCCTGACAACTATTTCATAAATATAACTCTTATCAGTAGAAAACTGACTGCATCACATCAGGCATTTGTATAGGAATTCATATTCTTCAAATCTGAATATTTATTGCATGTACAAGATTGATAGAAATTGTATATTTGATATTGAAATCAAATAGTTCCCAAAGTCTTTTATATTGCTCTTAAGATATGATGTTTGTATTTAAGTACTACTTCTGTTGTCAGTGTGTTGTAGGTATTGCTTATGGTAAATCATGAAAGGTAATGAATAAAGTTGTCTTTTACTTAATGAAATATTTTACTTAATTTTTTTGAAATTAACCTAAAAAAATTCCTGCTACTTTATTTAATTTTAATCTCATCTGGAGATGGGGTTGGCTGCTTGTTTTTCTTTTGTTAGCCAAGAATGTTTATACTTGGATGTCTGGTCCTGACAACAACATTAAAAGCTGAGCGTGTTCAGTGACAAGAATTCACACCTGCAGGTTGTAAATCAAGTGCCTTAACCACCAGGTTCCTTATCTCATATTTTTACTGTATATTTTAAATCTGCTCAAAAGATGCTTATGTTTTATTTTAGAAAGTATAAGCTATTATCTTAATTATAAGTTATGCATTTTGTTATGCTATACAACTTTGGCTGTCTGGACTCCACCCATAATAGGTACCAAAACTTGGTTTCAATTTTGTTTTTGTGTATTGAGTATTATTTATGGAAAAACCTTGCATTTGTTATTTTAGTGGCATAAAGTTTATTTCCTTTTTAAGATTCTAAAATTTATATTCATTGTGTCTCTTGATTAGATGTATTTCTAAAAAATATAAAGACTTTTATAATATCTGTAATTTAAATTTTGATTTGTTACGGCATTTCCTGTAAAGTGGATGATGTAGCAAGGGTTAATTTTTTTATTTATTTTATTTAGTTTTTTTACAGGAGCCACTTTATATAAAATTAACAGAGTTTATGAGAAAGTAAAGCAGTAAGGCAAATATGTGTGCTATACATATAAAGTACTGAAAATTTAATATTGTTTAAAATTAATGATAATTGTTGTACCTTTAAGAACCTTTGTGACAATTTTAATAGAGTTAGATATAAAATTATAATATTTTGTTTCTTGTATACTTACCCCAGAAGAAATCTGAAATTCCCTCACTAAAAATTAAGTCGAGGATCTTTATGCTATGAAGGAATTATGAATATTGCTGAATATCTGATTAGAGATAAGACATATTTTGCACAAAGAATTCTAGATGAATAAGACGTTATTTGGAATCATAAAATGAAATACCAGAAAGAAAGAAAAAATAAATTTAGTGTATTTGTTTAATTCTCTCACTGCCATGTGCATATATCCCCTCATCTGGGCTACTTCTGTGTAAAATTTGGAATTTTGTATCATTGTGAAGAAAGAAGAAGTTTTCCCTTCAAACTTTCTAAATTTACCACTTTTAAGTTTCGTGGAAACAAGAAAACATTAAAACGTGTATATATAATATCTAAAAAGAAACTGACACTTGGAGAGTTCTTTATCTATAAATGTGGTAGTGAAAAGAGTTACAACTTGTCATAGTGAGATGCTGTGCCTTTAAAGATGAGGTTGATATTATGTATGTAATGCAGGAAGTGGGATATAACATGATTTCTTGAATTCAGTAAATTGTTTGGATACGTGTTTAAAGTAGATTGAATTTAAGTTGAAATCTTTTAAATATGTAGTCTAGTTCTTAGCCTTGTGGTATTTACCAAGTTTACTGAATTATTTAGCTTCTTCTTATTAACTAAAATATGTTCTTGAAATGCAGTAAATATTTGTTTAGGACGATTGTAGGAGTAGTGATAGTTTAAAAAGTACATGAAATTACAGATTTAAAGTCTGTCATAATTGTTTTTGACAAACTGACTTCAAGTTTTAAAGAATTCTTTATGGATATTTTTTGTATCCTTCCTTAAACTTTGTTAGACATTTCTTTATATTTATAGTTTAATTAGCCATATCTTTAGCTAATAGCTATTATGATAAATTTAAAGGACGCCTAATCAAGTATGAGTGTATTAGCTTTTGAAAGGATTTTTACAATTTTTTAAAACTATTTTTGTAAGTTAAACTTTTGTTTAAAAATTTCTTATATATTTTTTTTAAATTCAGCTCTTGGAACTCATTCATAAGTTTATGTGTATTGTATTTTTTCAAAGAATATTGACTTTTTAGAGGGTATATTTGTCTTTTGTATAGTGTTTGTAGTTAGAGAGAAGCAAACATGAATTTCTTTAGTACATGAATACAGAGTTGTAAATCCAGTTCTTGTTACAGTAACAAATAAGAGTTCTGAAGTAATAATGTATGAAGTTATCATTATAATTTTAATAAAAATATGAACTGAAATATCTGAATCAAACTCATCTGATCAGAGAACAGATAAAATTTATTTTATCTGGAAATGTTTTGGTTAAACATCCAGATGTGCATAGATGTTTTTATTAAACTTGGTCTTATATGTTATATATATCTGTGTGTGTGAATTACATGCATAACATTTGTATTAATGTTATGTTTATTCCTACTTACTAAACTTTTTACCAGAACAAATTTTTTGAATGTGTAGTTTAACTTTTTTTGTAAATTGCTGAAGTCTGATGACATGTCTTTGAAGATGAAAATATTGATGAAACTGTTAAATGTTGTTGTCATTATTTAAAAATATTGCATTATACTCAAAAGCTTTATAACAAATTTTGTATTTCTTATATTTTGACAAGTTATTTTTAAAGCAATTTTATTGTAAGCATAAATTTTTTTAAGATGTGTTTTTGTAAAAAAAAGAAAAAGTTCTATTTACAAATATCTTAGGATTTAAAATACATGTTTTTTAAAACTTGTGACCAAGTGAAGAAAAGCTACTTCACCTCATGTTTGTTGGTGTGTTTTCAGAATTTTTCTAATGTTGACAATGAAGCTTCAGATTCAGACTTTTCAACATGAACCTTTTTCATGTAGCTTATTTTATATTTCTGACGTGAGCTCTCTTTAACTTTGTGTTAAAGGTCATAGATATCAGTGCTGAAAATAGCAATGTTTTGTTGAAATAAAATTTTACAAAATAGTGGTGTTAAATGATGAGATGGAACTTAACACATCCAAGATTTTGTATTCACTTTCAGATACAACTGTTAACTTATGATCATGTATACAGTAAATTCCTCATGAAACAGATAAGTGGATATGTACCTATTGATTACGTCATTCTGTTATGTTGATGAAGGTCTATGGAACATGAAAACTTAGAGACAGAAAAAATAGATTTATGTATACATTTATTGTTATAGATTGTAAGATGTGTGCATGTGTGTGTATGTATATATATATATATATATATACACGCACACACACACAAATTTAGATAATGTTTAAATGTGTTTAACTTTGCTATTTTACTGTTAGTGAATTTGTGAACTTTCAGTTGATTAATGATACATTTGTTGATAGTTCCACCTCTAACTCATGGGTTACTACAAAATAGCTTAGATTTAATTCAGTAGAGGACACTGCAATTATTTTAAAGACAATCGTCTGCATTGTTTTTGTAATATTGGCTCAGTCACAGGTATTTATGTAATATTTCACTAGTTTTATATGAGTATCTTTGCATGGTGACAATATATAGCTCACGTTTATTGTATAACTAGCATATAGTCTGTCAAAATGGTATATTTCATAGTCATAAATAGATGCACATGATCAGCAACAATGCTGAGGTAAACTGTGGCATTCAACAAGTGTCCAGAAAACATTCCCTGCACCATTAAGTCACTAGCAACAGCCTGTACTGTTGACACAAGTCAGTATGAATCCATGGATTTATACTTTTTATGCCAAATTCGATATGTTGTGCATTCAGAGATGTTCTTCTGTAAGCAACTATTGTAAAGAGTGGTTATTTGTCATTTTCCTGTCAGCTTGAACAAGTCTGGCCATTTTCCTCTCACCTTTCTCATTAATAAGGTATTTTAGCCCACAAAAATGTCACTCACTAGATGTTTTTTGCACCATTCTCTGTAAACTAAAGACTGTGGTGCATGAAAATCATAAGAGCTTTGCAGTTTGAGACATTGGAATCATCATATCTGGCACTAACAACTGTTTCACAGTCAAAGTCACTTACACATCTTCCCCATTCCAATGTTTGTTCTGTATGCTTTATATGTTGAGTTGCAGCCACATCATTCATTGTTTGGCTACTTGTGTTAAAGAGCAGGTGTACATAATAAAGTGGCCACAGAGTGTACAAGGTTTCAAGGCACTTCCATTGCATCCCTGTAATTAAAATCGTAGATGCATTTTGGCTTTAAGGACTCCTGTTTGGAGAAATGATGCATGATATGGCACACACTGGGCTTTGTGTAGGTTAGGTATTTACACAATCATCTCACTGTTTACAATTGCTGAAATTTATTCTGACTATACTGTTAGCTTACAAATCCTTTGAAGAAGCTCGTATTTCAAAGAGAGCTTACTCATTTCATCACTGTTAGCAAATTTTCTTTTATGTAGTTCCATTGAGAGCTGAACAGTGTCGTTTAGTAGTTGGTGTAATTGCTCTTTTCATATCTTATTAAAAATGCCAGTCAATCCTGTTGTTTAATTTAAATGTCCAAGCAACGTTAAGTTCCAATTTCCTGCTTCATATTTGCTGTAAATCCAAATAATAAAATATCTTTGTTTAATATTTACAAAAACAGTCAAACTAAATGAAAGTGTTTGGTTCTTTTTCAATTTTAATCCTACTGTTGTTGTTGTTTTGAATTAAGCACAAAGCTGCACAATGGGCTATCTGTGCTCTGCCCACCACGGGTATCGAAACCCGGATTTTAGCGTGTAAGTCCGCAGACATACCGCTGAGCCACTGGGGGGCTAATCCTACTGATGACATTAAATGAAGTAAAGCTATTTAACATTCCTCAGATGGCGCTTTATAGGTTAATTCTGTGTGATTGTGAATCAATTTATCCATTTTTGTTGCTTTTTTGTAAAAGCACTAAACGTAAAACTGTTATTGAGATCTGATACATAGGTTGAATGATGGACTTTTATTATAGGAAATATTTAGTTATTTTAATTGCTTTTTTCTACCTTGCTTTTGTACCGAACTGTTTTTGTTGAATTCACTGTTATTGTTATACATAATTAAGTTAATCTTCTTATATATTTTGATTATTTTTTCTTTAAAAGGAAAACTTGAATATATAAGTCTGGTCTCCTGTTTCTGTCTCGGAGATCAAGACTGAAAAATACGAAATAAATTGTTATAAATAAATTCATGTATGAAGTTCGTTATACTTTCTTGAAAACCTGCTTTGTTAAATATGTAAAAAAAAAAATGTTAATCTTGTATTCCATCAGGCTTTTATACCATCCTTCTAAATGAATTTGAATTTCAACATTCGAATTTAATTGTATCAGAATTAATTTTTCAAAACATGGCATTTTTATAAGTAACATGTAATAACACATTGCGTTTTAATTTTAAAATGAAGGCTTAATACTGAAGTTGGTTCGTTTGTAATTAAGCACAAGGTTACACGAAAGTCTTTGTGATGTGCCCATCACGAGTATCGAAACCCGGTTTCTAGCGTTGTAACTCTAGAGACATATCATTGTGCTACTGAGTAAGGATTAATGCTTTGAACAGGAAAATTTGACCCTCGGTGGTTAAGTGGTAAATGGGTGCTCATAATGCTAAAATTCAGGTATCTGTACCTGCGATGGCATACCATAGATAACTTGTCTAGCTTTATGTTTAACACTAAACAAACATGCAAGCTTTATAAAAGTATTATCACACATATTGTGCACACATGCGCTGGGTGAAAATATCTGAAACCTAAATTAATATTTTAAATTTATCCAAATCAAAAAAGTATAATAGTATCGGCAACCACCAAAACAGTAGTTAACAGCCATTTTATTCTCGTGGACAACTTGAACTAAGTTCATACTACTGTAATCGAATTTGCCTATCTTCGAAAGCTAAACTTGTACAGTGTATACAAATGGCGCTGATGTAATGTAAATTATTGTCATTTAAGAAAAATAATATAGTTTCTGTTATCTGAGAAATTCAGTATTTTGATTGACCATACAGAAAGAC
Organism: Carcinoscorpius rotundicauda; assembly: GCA_011833715.1. NCBI lineage: Eukaryota > Metazoa > Arthropoda > Merostomata > Xiphosura > Limulidae > Carcinoscorpius > Carcinoscorpius rotundicauda. The sequence continues at coordinate 111,981,208 of CM022393.1, forward strand.
AGTGGGATATCTGTTCTTCGCCCACTCCAGGTATTGAAACTCTATTTTTAGCATTATAAACTCCCAAACTTATGAGGCATCGGGGAGGGGTCAATTTTTACTGTTTCGAACCTCTGTCGGTTGCTCACGGACACCTATGGGTTTGCGAGTTATGGGTTAAAAGTCACTGCACGAGAAAGTTCAGAAGTAATATTCTGAGATTCATTCTGTTCAGCAGCGGCTCGGCCATGATCTACTGGACAGAGTGCTGGGCTGTCCATGCTTTACGTCACGTTATAGCAGAAATAATTGTGCTCTACATTTTGTAAATCGTGAATATATTGCGTCTGTCATATCCCACAGTTGGGCCTGACAAGGGTAGTCCACGAAGTGACAGTGTTCTTGTTGACCAGTTAGCTGCCCTGCCTCTAATCTGTGAGTTCAGGCTCAGGACGGTCAATAGAGATATCTGTTTTCTAGCTGTGCGCAAATGTTTAGATCTAGATTAGATTATCACACATCAAGATCGTACGCACTGAAAGAACACAGTTGTATATTTACTTCCCGGTTGTACGATATGAAATGACAAAATTATTAAAATAGTTAGAAAAGACATAAAAAGTATCAATAGTTTCGTTTTGTGTTTATTATCGAAATGTAAGTACTATACTACTAGTTACAGCTTTTACACTGAGAATACTTCAACAATAGGTACGACATTTCTGTCATTGGTGCGATCATTCTTAAGTTGTGTAAGAATAATCACGTAATTGATTGAAACGTCATAGCTGTTTCAAAAGAGCTCCGCGGAGCATAATTTGAAAAACCATGGACCAAACTATCTTTAATTAGTCATGACGTCATGGGTTGACCGAGAAGAAGTATTACTCACCATTGAGACTTTCTTGGATAAGTTTATGTGTGTGATGTTACCTACCCTTTGATAACAAAAAGGAGCGATTGAGTAATATATGAAATATTTATCATAGCCCACCTGATGGCTGATCAGAAGTATACCCCTGAGACGTAGAAATGATATGAACACTAACAGGAAAGATGCTCATTTTTGAGTATCTGGAGTTGATAATTAGCTCTAGTTATCTCTAAGCTCTGAACTACACAATGAACTATTTGTTCTGTATTCACCCAGAGTATCGAACCCGATGTTTAACGTTACAAGCATACAAGCTTACTGCCAAACCACGTGGTGAGGGAGAGAGGTCACAGTTGATGAAATATTTCTCTTTTCAAGTGAAGTCAGACATAATCAGTGAATCTTAAAGATGCTCTAATTGTATTCAATTTGTTTAGTTAAATGGAAAACAATCTAACTATAACATGTTCCCAATAAATTATTGAGTAGTTTACATGTGAATAGCCCATTTCTTCGTTAATTATTGCTACTTTCCCTAAGATTAGGCGAGGAAAAATCTTAGGTAATGTGTCCGTAATATTTCTCTTGTCAAACTTTTCATAAAACTGAACATAAAGTTTAGTGCATGAAAACCTTAAACCGTTATTAATATTTACTTTGTAAATATTTTTTATTTTTTTAAATATCGCACAAAGCTACTCGAGGGCTATCTGTGTTAGCCGTACCTAATTTGGCAGTGTAAGACCAGAGGGAAGGCAGCTAGTCATCACCACCCACCACCAACTCTTGGGCTACTCTTTTACCAACGAATAGTGGGATTGATCGTAACATTATAACGCCCCTACGGCTGAAATGGAGAGCATGTTTGGTGCAACGGGGATTCGAGCTCACTACCCTCAGATTAGGAGTTGAGTGCTTTAGCCATCTGGCCATGCTGGGCCGTCTTTGTGAATATAGTCCACAGTTCTTCACTTATATAAATAAGTTCATCTTAGAACATTTTTTCTCTGTTATATATTACACACGCACAATTCTTAATGTACTTCTTCGGTATTTTATTTGTTATACAGTGGGGGAATGGTAAGTTTACGAACTTCGGCATTGCTAAAATCCGGGATCAGATTACCCGTGGTAAACACAGCAGGTAGTTCAATGTTGCTTTGCCAAATTCTTTTTTCCCGCAAGTTATATCGCTAAAAGTTATTATAACTAATTTGTAGCTGATGATCAAATTCTACTTTATAACAAGTTGATCAAAATTGAGCAAACATATATTAAAGTGAGAAAATATTTTTTGTTGCTACATACTGTTCAGTGCTGAAACCTACTCGAAGTAACCGTATAATAAAAACTCCGTTCCTAATTACGTATCTCCAACACTTCACCGAAAACGAACTCGATATTCCAAGCATTAAACGACCAAATTGATATTGTCAGATTAACTGGCCTATCACTGAATTACATCATGCACTAATTACTCATTAATCAAGAAGATAACTTATTCATTATCTGACTCGCTTGAATTGTTTCCCAAACTTGGGAAACAGTTCCAGACAATAAGGCCACGCACGTTACGTGAAATCAAAAACTCTGAGACAGCCTATTTCCTGTCTCTACAAATACAAATAAATCTCAGCGCCCACATTCCATGAATGAATAAATGCTTTTCGATTCTCCTGTCAGAAGTGGTTTCGGTAAGAAAAATTTTGTTAGTTCAAGTAGGCCTATAGCATAATATACATTCGTTTTATTAAAGAAAATTCATTACATTAAGTGTTAGCCTTTTGGATCAGCCGGTACCACAAACAAAACTTAGAATTCAATATATTATTTTAAATTACAAAACACTAGTATTTTATAGCATTTCATAAAGCTCTTTCCAATGAATGACATTACTTTTGGATGTGATAAAGTTAACGGCCCGGCATGGCCAAGCGTGTTAAGGCGTGCGACTCGTAATCAGAGGGTTGCGGGTTCGCATCTCTGTCGCGCCAAACATACTGGCCCTTTCAGCCGTGGGGGCATAATAATGTGACGGTCAATCCCATTATTTGTTGGTAAAAGAGTAGCCCAAGAGTTGGCGATGGGTGGTGATGACTAGCTGCCTTCCCTCTAGTCTTACACTGCTAAATTAGGGACGGTTAGCACAGATAGCCCTCGAGTAGCTTTGTGCGAAATTCAAAAACAAACAAACAAACAATCGATCCAGTTGAGAAACCTTGCACGGTAGCACATTTTGACCTCATTGGGCCCTTCGACCAAAATTAGAAGTATTTAACCCTTTATTACATTATAATGAAAATACAGTAAAAAACACATTTTCTTTGAAGTTTCTTAACTAAATAGGTTTACAATGAACACAAAAGTTGTGTGGAATATATTTTGGTAGGTTATAAACAGGTACATTACCTGAAAGTAACATTGTTCAATTGAAAAATCACCAAAAGCAGTTGTTGTTGTTGATTTGAATTAAGCACAAAGCTACACAATGGGCTATCTGTGCTCTGCCCACCACGGGTATCGAAACCAGGATTTTAGCGTGGAAGTCCGCAGACATACCGCTCAGCCACAGGGGGGCCAACAAAAGTAATTCCTTCGTTCACTTAAAATATTACTTGGAGATAAGAGCAATTAATCACACGTATATATATCCGGCAAAGATTAATTTTTTGCATGTACTTTAGCAAATGCATTACAGGGTTAACCACTGTTTTCTCTAAGAAGCTGGGGGATCCACAGACATGATTCAACTAGTAAGGTAGGTAAGTGCGCCTGTGACTTTGTACCAGTGTGAAAGGTCATCTATATAAAGGTGATACTGAATGAGTTAATACAGATTAGTTTTGTTGTTTTTAAATATTTTTCTTGAGAATATATCACATTTATCACAAAGACCTAGTGGTTTTATCCCTATGTGCACTGTTAGGAGTCAAACGACTCATGTCATGATCTTTTACAGAATGCCATTCAACATAATGTCCAGAGTTATCAACTGTATATTTTATCCTAATTTATTGATTTAATGATAGTTCGAGGTAGAGGATGTAAGTACCAGATACAATATATATGAGAACTGAGAAAATGTATATATGCGTTTTGGAGGTTCTAGAGGTTATGCAAATTGTCCGACTTATATTTTAAGAACATGAACGTTTTTAACAAATCTGACATTCTGCATACAATTAACTTTATATTTGATCCATTTTGTATAAATACACATTGTAAACTCGAATTTATATTTAACATATTTTATACGGAGTTGTTTCGATGCACCGACCCTATATACATTTGGTTGACTTATTTCTCCGATCCTGTGTTACTGTAATGAACGTGCCTTGTGTGTTAGTATCTTTTTATGTAGCGGAAACTCTTGCGCCATCTACTGAATGGCATTACATACAAAATTTCATAACTTGGATATTCAAGATTCACACAATTATAAAAATAACTGTGGTGCGTGAACAACCATTTCCTTATAATACAGTGGTTTTTAACCTTTTTACTCGTCTTACTTCCCGAGACTTTCCAGGGTATTACCGTGACCCATATAATACTTTTTGCAATGGTGAACTTTGTGTAAAGGTAGAATAAAAAAAAACCATGTAAAGATACTAATTTATTGAAAATATTAAAAATAAATTATCTTGAGAAAAGCTACAAGTGATAAATAAATTCAAAATCCATAGACTTACTGAACATCATACAAAACCTACTTATTCCCTCAGTGTGACAGTTGATATAATATATATACATATATATACACATAATGAGAAAATATACTAAATACGATGGAAAATTTGATATTTAAATCTTAAATTCGATGTATTAATATTATATAGTTTAAAAAAATTGGATAATTTAAAACATTGCAAAAAATATAAAACTTTTTACTCAAAATTATGTGGTTGCGCAACAAACATATCGATGCGGTTCAACTGCGGCACTTCAGCGTGTTTCTCATTGGTGGGCAGTTACAGGCACTTGCCACAAAAACTACAAATTGTTCCATGATTTCCCCAATAATTCCGAAACCTTCCGTGACCCCCCGAGAAACTTCAAACGACCCCCAAGTTAAGAACCACTGTTATAATAGAACACAGTTTTAAACGAAAGTACTCTCCTCAGAACAAGAACATGACTTTCACTAGGACTGTATGTAAGGGTTTGATTATATCTTTAGTGGTGTAATTTTTCATTGTAATACCGAGAAACTAAAATTTATTAAAAACATATTATTCTTCAATAAACGGTACTACTTTTAATATGCAAAAATTATCACGGTTTATGTGAACAAAATTTTTGAATATTTTGAGCTCTTTACATTATGATGCAATGAGTTGCGTATCACTAATTCTGACACTTTTCTCATGCAGTACTTCTTTGAAAAATAGCTTGTAGAAAATGTTCAATTTTTTTCTAAAGTAGTTAATAATTATTAACAGAGCTACCAGTATGGCAGCTGTTTTTCTAGTAAGTAGAATTTGAACCTCGCCATTTGACGATTTGTTCGATTGTTTTTGTTTGTTTTTTGAAATTCGTGCAAAGCTATACGAGGGCTATCTATGCTAGCCGTCCCTAATTTAGCAGTGTAAGACGAGAGGGAATGCAGCTATTCATTACCACCCACCGCCAACTCTTGGGCTACTCTTTTACCAACGAATAGTGGGATTGATTATAACATTATAACGCTCTCACGACTGAAAGGGCGAGCATGTTTAGTATGACGGGAATTCGAACCCGCGACCCTCGGATTAGGAGTGGAGTGCCTTAACAACCTGGCCATGCCGGACCCAATTAGTTTGGTAACACTTATCAAGCCGTCTGTATAATCACACTTTATATCATGTTTACAGTTTACAATTAGGAAAGTTTTGTCTTCTTCCTTTGTTTTGATATGTATTGATGGGTGCACTGTTCATCATTTAATATGTACTAATTCAAACTAGTGGTCACATTTTACGGCAAATGTTATAAAAAGTTCAGGAGTCGCAACGTGAATCCGTATTATATCATTGCAATTGAACATAACACAGGAAGAAATGAAATACCTAATATTGTTTGTAATAAACACTTAAGAAGCACCTCATATATTATTCTATAGTAGATTGGATTTTATTATTAAAGTTAATAAATCATAGATACATGTAGACATGTTTGCTAACCATAATATACAGTGTAAAACTTGTGAATACAAACGATCCAATGAATAAGCTGAGCTGTACGGGATTAACTGCACAAGAAAGTAATTAACACGATACAAAATTGACAGTTACTGTCTATAGTGCACTTCACCAATGCTTTAACTTAATAAACTTAGAATTTTGTTCCTTAAAAGGACAGCTTTAAAAATTATAAAAATCTGATGTTTTTAAGGGAACCTGACGTTAGTGAAGAGAATTATTGAGATGGCATAATGTTTATTACACTTTTATATTAGACACGAACTTTACACTTCTCATAAACATAAACCACAAGTTTTACTAAGATAATGAATATACAAAAGGAAATATTACTTTCCCTGTACTTGTATTTTTCCCTGTATGTATATTTTATCATCTCCTGATGATGATGATGTGATGAGCTGCCGAGAAAGTAAAGTGTGCAGGAAGATTCAGATTTATAAATATTAAAAGAAACAAGCAATGGTCACAAAACTAGAACAGCTAATTACAACTGATAATTTGTATATTTAGTAAATACATACACTTGGAAACGATGATACTTAGTTTATTAGCTTTTGTTAACATAAATGGCGGTCGTGTGATGTGTATGCAAAAACTATTCATACGGATGCCTTCAAAGTGACACGAAACTTGCACTTTTCTGTTAGTCTGATTACACTTTTCAGATTGAATGGGCCGTCTTAGCGATCTATGGACTTTGGTTAATCTTATTCTAAGATGAACAACATTGAAAATTTATAGAAATGTAAACAGTAAAAAATAGGCTAAAAAATAAAAATATTACGGATAAGGATATTTTTATTTTATAAAATGTCTCGAAAATTTGTATTTTAAGGTATCACACAACATGGGGGAAAGATGAAAACATAATTGATTTTCAACAGGCTTTCATTGTTCATTCTACATCAGTGGTGCACAAACTTTATTAGTCAGGGGCCACAAACAGATTTCTCGTAATCGTTGGGGGCCACAAAAAGTGGAGATTAAAATCGCCCCACAGTTGTTTCACACATGATGAGCAACACATTTAAGAACACACAAATAACGATTACATCAAAGAGTTTGCACATTATTCTAAGAAATGTTGTGATACCTCAACTGTCACAAAGTCAGTGTAATGGATGGTGCTGCATGTCAGCTACGAGTTTAGAAATGTCCGGCTTGATGTTTGACGTTGAAAGACGCAAGACTGCTTCAAGATGATCAGCTGACTGATTGCAAGTGTTGTGTTTGTTCAGTTTCATATGCGAGAAAGCCTGTTTGCAGTAGTACGTGCTGCTAAATATGCTGGTGTGGACAAGTGCGTTTTCTTTCAGATTAGCAAATGTATCAGGCAACGTTTTGTAGAAGTCTAGCAAACTGTTTTCTCGGTAAGTAGCACGCAGTTCACCAGATGCCTGGAAATCATTATGTTCGAGGTGATATTCTGCTTACAAGTCATTCACTGACACACTGGACGGATCAGCAAAAAGTTTCATCAACAATCTACATTAGTCAAAGTCATGAAAGCGTGAGTTGAAGGATTAAATCAAGGCATCTAACTTCCCAACATAAACTTGTGTGTCAATGTCCTGATTCTTTTGTAGCTATGATTGAAAAGTGGGAAGGTGCACGAAGTTGCCTGATGCTGCTTGCTGCCGAAATAACTGCATTTTTGTCCTGAAAGCTGAGACGTGATTTGCAATGTGACAGACAAGCTGATTTTTGCCTTGCAACTTCAAATTCAGATCATTCAAGTGTTGTGTCATGTCGACCAGAAAGGTCAAATCAGCTTGCCATGTTGGATCAGTCATGGAAACCACTTCTGTGTCTTTGTTCTTGCTTCTGAGGAATTCTACCACCTCATCATTCAACTTCCAGAATCTTTTAAGCATCTTCCCTCGACTCAGTCAGTGTACTTCACAGTGATACACAAGGTCACCATAGTCTGAATCCATTTCTTCAAGAAGACTTTGAAACTGACGGTGACTGAGCCCTCGTGATTCGTGATTTGATGAAATTAATGGTTTTCGTCACTAATGCCATCAGTGCCTAAAAACCAAGTTATTTACTGCACAGGTTCTGTTGGTGAATAATGCAGTGCAACTTCACCAACTGTCTGTTCTGCTTTCCTCGATGCTTCATCAACAGTGCTACCAGTCCGCTATTTTCTCCGGTCATGGCTAGTGCTCTATCAGTTGTCACACTTATCAGTTTCGTGAAATCCAATGAAACACTACTACACAGTCGTACTGTCTCCTCGAATAGAGCAGACCCAGTTGTTTGATCCTTCATGGAACCCATGCCGATTATTTTTCCTCTGTGATAAACTATAACGACACACCGCGAACAAAAACTAGTAGCTGTGCTGTTGAACTGATGTCAGTCGACTCGTCTGCTGTGCCAAAGAGAAGTAGACAAAGTTGGCTGCTTTATTTGTAAGCTGCCTTGTCACGTCTGCTGAGAAGTGTGAAATTCTTCATTGAACTGTCATACGATTCAAAGCCATCATCTGTAGCTTGTGAACTGTTTCTGGACACGACTTTTCCGATGCAATAATCATACATTGCTTGACAAAATCACCCTCAGTGAACGGTCGGCCAGATTTCGCTGTCATCAACGAAATATCGTAACTGATCTCACATGCTGCACCTAAATCTGCTGACTGCTTTGAGAAAACGTTCTGCTGGTGATTCAGCGACCGCCGCAGAGATTCAGTTCGAGCTGTTCGTTCATCACCAACAACGTTGTGGAATCTTTATGCTTCAACTCACAATATTGGATACCTTCGCCACTGCTACTGTCGAATGGAACAACAGAGAAATCATGTTTTTCTGTTGTTGAACAAAACAGTGTTGCACAGTCCATTCATCATGAAACTGCCGAATTTCGTCAACTTTTCTTTTACAATTAGCTGTCATTTTTGTTGCGAAATAATATCAAAATAGGGCTCGTAAGTAAATCTCGAAGAACAATTAGAATGCATGAGATTTCGTAATTACGGAAATATTACGTCATTGCGCTAATGGTTAAATGCCTATGCATTAACGAGATTTGCTTATTAAATTTTCTTTACTGCTCGACACAAATATGGAACCATCCAGTATCTAATATAATGCATATTCTTTTATAGCGCTTAATCTTCGCGCAGGAACGAACTCTCTATGTTTGACTTTCCCGTTGGACAGGACATCGCGTGCCACTCGACGACTCGTTGCGGGCCCGACTTTGTGCACCACTGATCTGCACGATGATCTACTTTTCTAGAAACCTCCCACAGCACTGTTTTTCGCGTTTCTTTACAGTAACCTATTTTATACATACATGCTACGCATTGCAATTTTAAGTAGTCTAAAACTGATTTAAGTTGTAATTTAGATCTAAAAGCTATAAAAATATCGATATATATCAAATTTATGAGACTTGGCAACAAAACTGATATACACAGTTGTTTTTTTAAAGCAAACAGATTTTAATATACAAGCAATAATACAATTCACTATAGCAGCGAGTGCAAATAATGATTTATCTACAAGAGTTTTATAAACTTACAAATAATATAGTCTTATATCTGGTCTGGAAGTTTCATGGTACCTCATCGAGGGTTAACGATGACCAAATTAATATTGAATTTCTGTAGATCAGTCCATTTAACAGAAAGCCAGCTAGATCTGATTTTTTAGTTGATCACACGTCGAGTTCTTCACCGCTGAAGTAATAAAATATCTTCATCAAAATATTAATGTCCGCTGTGAATCCGCTTAAGTTAAATATCTTGTAATGTTCGAGATCTATAAACTTACCAGGTTGATTATCTGAAGTTCACGATTAATACGCGTTATAGCTTTCGAGATATATAATATACCAACTGTAGCAAACCAATAATATACATTGTCTCTTGGTGAGTCTAGATTAGTTACATTGATAGGCATGAGGAAAGTTTCTATAAATTTCAGCCTACACAACAGTATATATACGATACACTAGTGTTTACATACGCAGATTGTTAATTCTTACATTAAAAAATATTTTACGACTTCAGTGGTTGGGCGGAAATTTTGCAATGCAGATTTTACAGTATGTTACGTACATTTAAACAAATATCTATTAACATACGATTGTGTTCCATTATTTTGAATTATGTCTTTTACTTGCTGATGTATTTTTAAAGTTTTAAATTGTTTTAGTGTAATTATTGTTCGTCTATAAAATAATCAACAGTGATTGCATTGAAAACATTACTTTCCATGATGAGAGCACAGTCACGGAAACACTGGAAGACAAAAACTATCTTCTTTATCGTGTCACATAAGAATACTACTAATTTACTTTAATTTAATCTAATAATATTTATGGTATTTATAACTTTTCCATTGGATGACTGTAAGACTTTTACTGCAATTTGATAATAATTTTTGAGTTTCAAACACAAAAACATAAAATAATGCAGTCTTCCGTCATTTTTCATGATCTATAACTGTATATGTGTGTGTGTTTTTACAACCCACAGTGTTAGTGAACCTGCTTTGCAGGGGTTGAGCGCCCACGCGCTTAATCCAGTAAAAGGACACACTATACCCCTGGGCGTTTATAGCACTCCTACCTCAAGTACGTCCCTGAGATTCCAAGCTGCTATACCTTAGATGGAAACCTTGTGAAACTGCCTTTTTCGCAAGAGAACGGAGTCGTTAGTGCCTCAAGAAATCATTTAACAGTTACTTATAACCGTTATACAAAGCATAAACTTTATCAAGATGGGTGAGTACTTACGTACATTTAACGTTGTCTAAGTATACGAAATTGTGTTCATGTAACTAGTTGTGCACATCTATACAATTTGTATTTATGTCATACTTTAATACACCATGTAGATATTTAATACACATGTAGGAAGTCATAACACGTTTAAAATATCTAGGCCTAACAGAGACAAAACGCCATTTAACTTTCAAAAATCATTGAAGCAGAAATTACTGAACTAAATAGATGGATTTGGTTTGTAAGTGCAAAAACTGCTTGGTAACGTTAATTTAGAGAAGTTTCATATATATTTTTTTCTTTTAAAAAAATGGAAATCACGTATATAGTGAAAATCGTCGCAACGATTTACACTAACGAGTACGAAAGTTTAAGAAATAGGTCAGAGTTTTCGAAAATGCGTAGGTGCTATTACATCCATCTGTTAATAAAATATTAATTACTTGAAAAAGTGTTTATTAAGAAACAAAAAATCACCTTTCGATTTAACGTATTTATGTGAATCTAGAAAATGAGCTTAATAATTCCATACGTACACGCAAATAAATTAAATGAATTTATTAAAATAAATTCATCATCATGAATAACAGAGACAACAGTATTAAAATAAGTACAAAATACGTGGTATTGATTATGTTTTACTTTACAATACGCAGACAGAATAGACTTTCTTTAAACTTGTAAACATAGTAGTCTGTATCTAAAAAAACTGCAATATTAACACGTTTAAAAGAAATTTTATTAACTTTTGAAAAATTATGTGAAACTACAACGCCGTTTTATAAACTAGGAATTCGATTAGTTAATATCCTAATATTTAATTGTTAAGGCTAAAAAGAATAGACTTAAGAACAAGTATGTAAATGCAAAGACAAAACTATGGACAAAATGTAATTGGTGGATGGACAAATAAATAAACCGATAAGTAGATGCACGATAAACACATCCTCATTAATATTATTAAGATTACTTCCTGTAGGCTAAACACAGATTCAATGATACGCTAAATTTTCGAAAATTTTCATAGATAGATAGATCAGAAAATTTTCTCCAAGGTGGATACTTCATAATATTTTTTAATGTATATTAACATATTGGCGAACCACTGCTACTGTGCTTTAATTATGATAATGTATCAAGGCTTATTGATATTATGACTTTTCCAGTTGCACTTACAAAGAAGCTTTTCGTGTAGTCTATTTCTTATTTGTTTTTCATATTTATTGCACAGAGATATTAAGAAAAGAGTATTCCATTTAATATTAGATTTAACTGTTTATTTTACCTATACTAGTGGTAAGGACTCAATCCTGGACGATATATTAATATTTTTCTTTCAACAGGTCGATGGGGTACAATCACCAACGCTCTCTTGTTTGTAAGTATATACCTTGTATATGTATGTGTGTATGTGCGTATATGTGTGACAGCAGTATTCTAATTTTTATATTTAGTACCTTTGTATAGCTACATTAAGGCTACCAAATAGTCGATTAATTAGAAACGACGAGTAAAACAAAACATTTCATTTTATATCCAGGAATGACAAATTTTATGATGGGTAATCACTTATATAGTCGATTTTTTACCGTGTATTTGTAATAACAAGTTTTATTAGATTACAAATAAACTGTTCACACTTATCGTTCATATTTTTAGCATTTAATCGAAGTTCATGCATCACAATTGAAAAACATGTCTGTTAACAAGTTTCATCATATACAGCTTATAATGCTGTAATATATATATATTATCTTGTCATCCTTGTTTATAATTGTTCATATATTAACAGGCATGTGAGTTATTATTGAAAGTAATGATAAAAGAAATGCAACAGTCGCCACCATCCGATTCCAGTGATTAATTTATTTGTCAAAGAATCAATCGTTACTAAATTTGCGATTTAAAAGCAGCTATGTTCAGTTTCTAGGCGCAATTCAAAGTGAAAACGTTTGAATAACTCACTAATTTGGAGAAAATTCAGAGAATATTGAATAGTATGAGAGGTCGCTTCCTGTATTTGTTACAGCTTCTTCCTTCTTCCAGTAGAACCTTAAAGCTATTCATGTGTAAGTTGTGTGCATCAACTTCTGAAATACAAAATGTTTACAATTTAGATGTATACATAAGTTTATTTCATATCGAGTGGGAGGCGAGTTGGCAGTCTGGTATAGCTGGTAAGCCGCATTTGGATTCGTGAAATACAACAAAATGTTGATCCAAATGTCAGCTGTTAAAATGCCATAAGAGTGATAGCTAATTCCTTAGCGTGGGTGGTAAGCAGTAGAGTGTTGCTGGTTATCTGCTTTCATTCTTATCAGGAGCCCAAAATTAGGGACAAGAGCAAATAGTCTTAGCAATTTTGCCATAAATACAAAACATATACTAAGTCTTGTCAGTATCTGTGTAATTTTAGCTTGTTAGGTATATTAAAAATGTACTGCCCATTAATTCATTATAACTCCTTGGTGTTTAATTACTCAAGAAACTCTTGTTGTTATAGATACCTTTTCCTTCCCCTTAAAAATAATAACACGCTAATATTTAATAACACAAAAAGTCCATCTAATGAATGGAATGTTGTAATATTAGTTCGTCATTCGCTCAGTATTTAATCTGAGCGTCGCTTTATTGTTAGACTACCTTGTGAGGGAATCAACGGATTCACGGCTCGTGTTTGGTTCTCGTAAAAATTCGCTTCGCACTTTAAAATTTTCTGGTACTGAATGATAATGGCGGTCAGAACTCACTTTTTGATCAGATAAGAATTGGCGGTAGGTGTTTGAAAAAGAAACAAAATATTGTGTTGCCTTACTAAAAGCCGTTGTCGTGTTATATATGTTTTATTCCATCCTCAACTGATACTTCTTTCTTATTAACTGCATTTTACCATTACTACATTACAGTTTTAATCGTAGTTTCATTGGTGCCTTTTCTTTGAAGTTATGTGCATTTATGTTAATATGTTAATTTATGTTAATAATATATGCATACTATATAATTCTTCTCATGTTTCTATTATTAAATTTCATCTAATATTAAACGTATGAGAAAATACATCATTATAACACAGAGGTTTAGTAGAAACTGTTCTTTCTACATAAACCTTTCTCTTACGTATAGTGCTTTAAACAGGTTTGTGCATCAGGTTAGTTTATAGTTACTGGAAATCTTATTTTATTACGAAAGTAGAAAATGTATTAGTTTTCTGTTGTATTATGCTGCATTATTCCACAATTATTCAAACACAGAATTAATAAATAAAATAATCTGTAAGCAATGGATTCTCCTAGTAACAAACAAAACTGTTACAAAACCTGTTTTCAGATATCTCTTAGCACAGGGTATATATCCAGGATATAGAAATGTAAAATATCAAAAGTAAAGTAAGAAGCACGCAAATAAATGTATCACATATTTTCAGTTAATTATATAAATACGAAGGACATTTGTTGTTGTTTTTTCTGTTAGAGAGAGAAAGCAGTAAGGCGTTTATAAGGGAATGTGGAGTTGGAACAATTACGAAAATCATGACATTGTTTACACATAATATGTTTCTCTAAAACCAGTTTCTCTCGCTTACTTTAGTTTATACATAAGATTATTTAGCGAGCCACCTTTTTTTTCTCCATGGATCACGAAATATCAGTTTAAACGAGTTTTTGTTTGTTTTGAATTTCGCGCAAAGTTACACGAGGACTATCTGCGCTAGCCATCCCTAATTTAGCAGTGTAAGACCAGAAAGAAAGCAACTAGTCATTACCACCCACCGCTAACTCGTGGGTTACTCTTTATTATGGAATTTATGATTTAACTCTAAAAAATATGATATATAAAGATATCTGGCCCAGAATTAATGTTCCATTTTTGTCTTTAACAAAGACTTACTCTATATATTTTGTTCTTTTGTGCTTATTGGACGTTAACTTATATGGAAAATTAATCTAAAAACTTTTTGATGCCTTTTTGTCACACCATTATTATATTCAACTTGAAATTTTTCTATTGTGATTTATTTTTAACTCAAAACTTAAATACAGTAATGTTAATTTTATCGTGCTCTGTTTTGTAATCAGAGCCTATCTACTGGTGTTGATAAATTTGAAAAGAACAAATCCACGTGATGAAAATAAATTCTATGAACAAGATGATTATTTGCATAGTTTGGAATGATGTGCCGAGGAGTACAGCAAAATTATTGAAAATGTCCAGTATATAAATCTTCTCGAAATTGTATTAACATAAACTGCTAGAAGGGATTGTATGATGTCTAATGTGGTGGTGTTGATAAAATAGTGAGTTCTGTAACGTCAGGTGCAAGACCTTTATGTTGATAAACGTTTTATAATCAAGGGCACTTCATATTTGTTTTTTAAGCGCAAGGTTACAAAATGTGCTATCTGCGCTGTGGTCAGTACTGAGCCACCAAGCAGACTTATAAACAGACAAAAGAGTTCAAGCATTTAATAATTGAAAACCTCAGGCTGTGTACTCTACTTAAGACAATTCAAGGGTAATGGAATTTTATAATATTATTCCGTGACAAGGCATAAGCTATCTAATGACACAAATTAAATCGTTCCCTCTTTTCAAAGCAATAAAATCAGCCATTTGGTGATCAGTCGTGACCTAAATTACAGATGAGTAACCGTCAAGTCTGTGCTAGGTATAGTTCAAACACAGTCTTGTGACAAGTGTCACTTTGAAGTGAATTACATAGTTTAAATTACTCCATTAAAGATCATGAGCCGTGGCTAGACCTCAGAGAAGACACTTCGATGTTTCATGTGGAGAGGCAGTGAGCTAATATACACCGACTTGTTAAAAAGTAGCTATGAATATCGTTTACCAGACGTGGAACAGCCTTCATACAAATGTTATAGTTGTTCAAACACTTGGATAAGTCCATATGTTACTCATATTCAGCCCTTGTTTTTCGTGGTTATAATACTTCATGTAAAGATAGAACATATCTGTGAATTGTTTATTTACAAATGTATTTTACATCACGTAATGAATGATTTTCGTATAATAATATTGTTGTTGCCATGGGATAGTTAGACTATCATAAATTTCACTTATCCTTTGATAGTTTTGTACAGTGTAATAAACTATGTTTACAAACAAGCAGTATAGATCCAAAGAGGTTATTGTAACTTTATGTACAGTTGAAAATAGTTATTCAGTAGCTTACTTTAATGAATTTGCTTCAGCCTTTCATTGCATCATATTTTAGCTTGAAACCCAGCGTGAACTAATTTTGCCACATGGAATAACAAGTGATAGAGTCCAAAATACACATTACCAATTTGTCAAGATCCTACTCAGCATTGGTTGGACCAACTTTTGTCTACACAATAACATTTTGGACTGAAGCTGGTATAACATTCAAAAGATATTGGAATACACCTTATTCGGTTTTATTACATAAATTGAGGAGTTTTGTGTGCAATTGGTTCACATATGTCGAAAGATGAATATTACGTGACAGAGTGTGGCCTAGTGGTTATCGTGCCGGACTTTGGGTCTGTCGTTAACACTTTGTTACTACTGTTACGTATTTTTTGATGTTTTAAGTTCTTCGTAGACTAAACGCAACAGAAAAACGCAGATAACAGCTTGTATAATTTATTACACTAAACTATTAACAAATATAACAAATATGACATAAATTGTATAATAACAGTGACAGATATTAATTTACGACATTCGAAATTAATTACAAAACAAAATAATATTAGTTTCAAACTTCAAAATAAATCACAATACAAAACGGTACTGGCCTGTATCTAATGTAATGATCTAAAGTTAAAGTCTCAAATTCCAGTCTAGGGTGTGAATTTGGTCCCACGAAGTAATTCCGAAACAGTTCACAGTTCAATAAATTCGCCGTCTCTCAGCACAAGCGGTAATTCAGAAGTATCGTAGAGATTGACGAAATAAAATCACAGCTTCCGTAGATCTAATTTCAATCACAAATCCAAGTTGAATATTCACAGCAAACACTTAATCTTTCTCAAATAACCAACTTTCTTCTTATGAAATGAAACTGGTGTCTGAATCTTACTCTTTGTCTTCGAATAAAAACTGATGACTCTCTCCCTCGAATAAAACTGATGACTGAATATCTCTCACGTCACCGTGTTTTATACCGATAGGCCTATTTCTCGAACAATCTTGCAATTTCCATACAACTCCAGAGCTATACACGCATATCCGTTCTTGCACGAGACTACACATCTAGACAGGAAGTCACCAGCACTCATTTACAAACATGTGATTGGTCTACTCAATTCGAGAAAGTTCTAAAAATGTTACCCTAAATAAATAACATATTTTAGTTTAAACTTCGAAACAATAATATCAATATGGAAAAATGAATAATACAAATGAAAATTCAAACACAATACGACATGTTGTCGTTTACAAAATATTTACACATATACATAACACTACTGAAAAAAAAAAATATATGCGTTTTGCACTATTGGGCTGTGAGTACGTTAAAAAGCGATGGCTAAATGGGCATGAGCGCCCGTAGAAAGGAGAAAGAGAGGTCATTTGTCCACCCTTACGTTTCTCAAATAATTGCACACGTGTTATAATATAAATTATATAAACTTATTATGTTCATTTGTACTGTAAAAGCTGATTCCCTACACACATATTTTGCCCTTGAAAATATTTCTGAGAGTTCCTATGGTGATCGATGCTGTTGAGTTGACGCCTTCCTTTTAATATGTTTTTTAAAATCTATGGACAGCTAGCACAGTTAGCTCTTGAGTACCTTATTATAAGTCTTTAAAAACTAACAAAATTAAAGAAAATGATTCGAAATTTTATTTTATCTCAAGGAAACTAAATTGAGTGTCAATTCATTATTTGTACTGGCTAAGAAAGATGAGTGGACTCTGTGTGATGCCCAATATTATATTATCGTCTTAGAAAGACGCTTACCCATCATGTTGGAAGCACAGAATTTTGGGATGGAAATGATCAGCAACAAACAACATTCGAGTGCACACATTATATTGTTTTCCTTCTGTAAGGCCCTTTAGTGGCTTAGTTGTATGTATGTAGGCTTACAATGCTAAAATTTGGGTTTCAATACCCGTGGTGCACAGAACATAAATATTCCGTTGTGTAGATTTGTGCTTAACAATAATAAGAAACACAATATTAATAAAACCTTCTATGGGTGTGTGTTTCTTATAGCAAAGCTACATAGGGCTATCTGTTGAGTCCACCAAGGGGAATCAAATCTCTGATTAAACGTTATAAATCCGTAGACTTACCGCTGTACCAGTGGGTGACATTCGACAGGAATCAAGCTACAACTAGAAGATTTCTAAAACCAGTTGACCGTCTTCAATAAGTTTTATTGTCAGAACACAAGGAAAATCAAATGTTTCACGTTCTTTCTTCAGTTTTACTAGTTATACCTATTCTTTTACGACTGATATACTGAGTTAAAAATATCTTTGAATAGGAAAAGAAATATAATGACATCCCTGCTACATGGCACTCATTAACACATCCCTTTAAAAGTGTGAGATATCCTTTCTTTTTCACTTGTCTTGCACACAAACCATGATATTAATAACTCTTTGTAAAAAAACGATTTACTCACATCGCATACGTAAATAGTGTTGTACAAAAATGTGTGTATGGGAGGGGGTTAATAAAGTAAACAGTGCATGATGTAACACTACATTTAATTGTAATTTTTCTATTATTGTAAATTTTATAAATATTTTATTTGTGATAACTGTAAGCTTGATTCATTTACCTTTAGATTTTTTTTCAGTTGTTCACTATCGTGTGTGCCGATATGATGCGTAAGAGTATAGTTTTTGATAGCAAAACCCCTAAAGTGTTCTACTGCCCCCAGGAGAAGCCAACGGGAATGGAAAAGATGTTTGTTAAGGCTAGGCCATTGGATAAACTGTGCGAGTTTGGGGGGAAAGGCGTCCCTAAAGATTATCACTCAGATTGCTATAATGATGTAGATGAAACCGAGTATGCATGTGCAGAAAAAAGGCGCATTATGGTAAGTCTAAATGTATTGCAATTTTTGTGAGAAAGCGGAAATTAATAATATATCACGATAAAGATATCTAAGTGCTAATTTTTGTAAGAATACAGAAAGTGAGCTAGTCTGTTGCCATGATGATGAGATGAATTACGTTTCCTGCAAATCAATTTCATAATATAATAAATATATTATATATATATATATATGTATGTATGTATACACACACACTAACATATATTTAAGTTTTGTTCCATAAATTATCTTGTTGATAAAATAAAAGAATGTGTGCTCTTGCTACAACGTGTTTTGGAAAGTTGTTTGATGAAAGCTGATAACTGAATTACAAAAAAAAAGTTATGATAAAAATAGGAAGATATGTAATGATCACGTTGTTTAAATTACTCGTTTCTTTAACATGATAAAGCTTGTTTTATCACTTAAACTAATAATTTCGATCTACAATAAAGCGTTTTTAAATTTTATTTTTAGATAGTTTTTATTTAATATTAAGTAATTTATTTAATGTATTTTTAGTTGCGCTTGAATCCACCAAATGTGACAGAAACGACCACGACCAAAGCAAGTGTAAATACTCGCCCTGGTGGTAAAAATAAGAAATACTGATTTAGTCGGACTTGTTCGCTTGCGTGGGAAGCTAACATCTGTTCAAGGCAGCTATTTTTCTAATCATAGACTACATATTTAAACAAAATTCAAGAGTATATAGTGCAGCTGTTGAATGTTATTGTTAACCTGGTTTATTTGTTCAACGAATTTATTGTTCAAATGAAATATTAAGGTGTAAGTTCAGTGTATCGTGGAATGTAAATGTAAATAAAAACTTTAGGACTTTTTTTTCGTGTAACTAACGATTTGTATGGGAAGTGTGGGAAATTGTTAATAAAACTCCACTTTTATTATTTAGTCTTGAGAATTATTATGAGTATCATTTTATTTACATATCTGATTCCACTAGTACTGCATGATTCTAAATCTCGTTTGACGAGTATTTTTGTTTTCATTATTTCAGTGCAACTTCTTCATACATAGATAATTAAATATTCACGTAGCACATTTATCACAAATTCACCTCACAAACTGCTTAGGTATTCAGGCATTTGAGAGATAATCAAATATGTAATATTTAAAAACAGTTGGTGCTGATAAAATGAAAACTGTACTTTGTCATCATTTTCATCGTAAAGGTATGTTCCCTGACACACTTACGTCAGTATACACGTGATGCCATTTCATATTATCATAATGAAGTTCTGTTTATTTAGAGTGCTTTCAAATATTTTTCGCACTTGCACGAATATACACAATATCGCCAGGTAGAATAATATCATCGTACGACGTTCATATTTTATGAAAGGTTGTTGATTGCAGGTAAATGTAAAAAGGTAACTGTTTAAAGTAATAACAGTTATTCACTCAAACTTTGCTATCACATCCTTTATTGCTGTGTAATATTTTATCACAAAATACGATTCATACAAATAATTATTTGTCTTTAGCACTTAAGTGACATGAAAATTGTCGAGTTTTTTTTTCGTAATGAGATCGTTGCTGGAGTGTAAGGTTTAAAAGTTTCAATATTTATTCAGGCTGTAACTAACACTTTTATCCAAATGATAACAATTTACATCAAATGCTAATCGGATTACATAAATATTAGCTACTTCATTATTTGATTCACTTTGGATGTATTTTTTTTTGTTTTTTTTATTATAGCAAAGCCACATAAAGATATCTGCTGTGTCTACCTACCTACACGAATCGAAACCTTGACTTTAGCGTTGTAAAATTGGAAGAGCCATTGATGTCCCACAGGGGGAGGGCTTTGGATGTAATTGTTGTTGTTGTTTTGAATTAAGCACAAAGCTACACAATGGGCTATCTGTGCTCTGCCCACCACGGGTATCGAAACCCGGATTTTAGCGTATAAGTCCGCAGACATACCGCTGAGCCATTGGGGGGCGTTGGATGTAATTACCATTACGTTTCAGAAACTCTTGAGTGTCCGTTTAATTACAGTTAAATTTATATCGCTCTACGTCAAAGAATGGCATTTAAGACTTTTTTTTTTTTTTTTTTTAGAAAAATGAGGTTTCTATTCACCGTATAGTATACATACACTTTTATATAATAAAGATATTAAAGAAACCGCTACTGCTTATAAGATATCCAATTCATTTGATTGGTAGAAAAGAAAGAAGCAGTCCAAAGTAGGTGGTAATGAGGTTTTGTGCATTGATTCTCTATAATAATATTCCTTGTTAAAAATATTACCAAAAAAGAATGAATACAATGATTTATTTGAATAAATTATATCTATAAATATATAAGTATGATTTATTTCAAATAAAATGGCCAGTTTGTTTGAAAATTTGCAGAAATAGTAAAAAAAACAACAAAAAACATTCATTTTTCTACACACTGTGATTCAAGGGTATTAGTAATATTAACTTCTGAGTGAAAGTATGGAAGAATGTAAAATAACAGCGTCAACTATACTGTATTTTATACACCCAGTGTTGACGAAGCTTTTGTTGAATACCATAACTTCAGACCGGCTGCAACGCGACAAATATGTTTTGTTTGTTTTTAGAATTTTGCATAAAACTACTCGAGAGCTATCTGTGCTAGCCGTCCCTAATTTAGCAGTGTAAGACTAGAGGGAAGGCAGCTAGTCATTACCACCCACCGCCAATTCTTGGGCTACTTTTTTATCAACGAATAGTGGGATTGACCATCGCATTATAACGCCCTCACGGCTGAAAGAGCGAGCATGTTTGGCGTGACAGAGATGCAAACCCGCGACCCTCAGATTACGAGTCGCACGCCTTAGCACGCTTGGCCATGTCGGTCCGACGCGACAGATATGGTAGTGGTTATGACACTATTTAGATTGGCAAGACGCTTAACAACAAATGTTAGGCGAAGCGGTTTGAGCGCTTGATCTGTAATATTCGGGTTACGGGTTTGAATCCCCGTCCCACCAAACATGCTTCTTTATCAGCTGTGGGAACGTTATAATGTTACCGTCAATCCCACTATTCGTTAGTAAAAAAAATATAGCCCAAGAAGTGGTTGTAGGCCTTTCCTGTATATAGTCCTAATGTAGCTGTGCGCAAAATTCAAAAGAAAATAAATGTTGCATTGTGAAATGGATCAAGTCGGTGAACTATATTAATAATGTAGCTGAGCTGTCTGTAGTTGGTGTACACAGCTAGGGCCAATAAACACAACAACACAATTGAAATATACTAACTCTCAAAATGTTGCTAATGCCAGCAAGCTTAGAAATAACATAACATTTCATTGTTTATATACTACATACTGATGCTGCAGGAAAAGGTATTAGAACACTCCCCTTGCTTGAGACCAACAGAACTTTCTGAGAAGAAACAAATTAGTATGTAAAGTAAGAATCAATAAGTCATTAAGCTAGAATTTCGTGACAATTTCATGTAAAGACAATAAATAAAAACTGTATATACAATGCGTGCCTTTAATGTGGAAGATAGATACGTTAAAACTACAACCTCAACACCTACAGAAACAGAAGGCCTTATATTTTTGAGAAGGTTGAAAAATAAACGTTGGATAATTCGAAAATCATATGCTGTCTTGAACCACATGATTGTTTATTTCTATAAGATAAAATATCTTTATTTACAAAACTATATCAGTGTATCCGATGAAAGTCATCCGTTCAGAACAATATCTATAATAATAAAAGGGCGTGTCTGTGTGTGTGTGCGTGACCGCCATAACTCCAAAAGAAAATTAGTGGACCCTGAGGGTATGCATCTGGACATTATTACTCATCCATGCATGTGTAAGCATGCGCATCCTTTTAATGAGGTAATCTAATAAAAATTACATAGAAAAAAGTGGTTTTCTATATAATAGCTTCTAATACATAGAAAAGCCAGTACGCTTTAGCAACAATGTGTTCCAACAATAATTTTATATGACGTTATTTAACAATACATGTATAAACTATTATTATTGTTAAGAGAATGTGTGCTGAAAGTATAAAACGAAATATATAAATTTCAAAATTGAAAAACAAAGGCCATTTTCTAGTTTAAGGGCTCAGTTGATTAAAGAGGTTTGTTTTTCATTATTTAAGTTCAATATCACTGGACAACCTAGAGGGAGGATTATCTTTATAAATAGATTACGTCCAGTAAGGGAGTAACAAGAAGTATATAGGTTAAAATGGGTTCCGAATACACACACACTGACAGTCATTTATAACAAAGCAACCTAATAACCTGGGCGAAGACAGTACTTTTGCGGCTATTTAAATAAAACTTTTTTTATCTTTTTCACAGTAATTTTCTGCAACTAGTGTATTGTTACGAATTTTTTTAATGTTTTAAGTTCTTCGTAGATTAAACGCAACAGAAAAACACAGATAACAGCTTGTATAATTTATTACACTAAACTACTAACAAATATAACAGATATAACATAAATTATATGATAACAGTGACAGATATTAAGTTACGACATTCGAAATTAATTACAAAACAAAATAATATTAGTTTCAAACTTCAAAATAAATCACAATATAAAACGGTACTGGCCTGTATCTAATACAATGAATTAAAATGAAAGTCTCAAATTCCAGTCTAGGGTGTGAATTTGGTCCCACGAAGAGATTCCGAAACAGTTCACAGTTCAATGAAATCGCCGTCTCTCAGCACAAGCGGTAATTCAGAAGTATCGTAGAGATTGACGAAATAAAATCACGGCTTCCGTAGATCTAATTTCAATCACAAATCCAAGTTGAATATTCACAGCAAACACTTAATCTTTCTCAAATAACTAACTTTCTTCTTTTGAAATGAAACTGGTGTTTGAATCTCACTCTTTGTCTTCGAATAAAACTAATGTCTGAATCTCTCTCCCTCGAATAAAACTGATGACTGATGACTCTCACGTCACCGTCTTTTTTATACTGATAGGCCTATTTCTCGAACAATCTCGCAATTTCCATACAACTCCAGAGCTATACACGCATATCCGTTCTTGCACGAGACTAACGTCTAGACACGAAGTCACCAGCACTCATTTACTAACATGTGATTGGTCTACTTAATTCGAGAAAGTTCTAAAATTTTACCCTAAATAAATAACATATTTTAGTTTAAACTTCGAAACAATAATATCAATATGGAAAAAATGAATAATACAAATGAAAATTCAAACACAATACGACATGTTGTCGTTTACAAAATATTTACACATATACATAACACTCTCCCCCTTAAAAGTAAAAAAAAAAGTTTGAACTTGTGAAAACCTTTTTTTTTGTTTTGCTTATTTGTCTTTTTAAACCAACTTAAAAGGGTTAAATCCAGTGGATTCTTTAATACCCTCACGAACTTCAAACAATAACAAGGGAACACCCTCAACCTAGTTCTTTGAGTGTTTGTGGCAGTAATTTGGTGGAAACGATCAAAAATGCCTTGTGACTCAGGATGGTATGCACTGGATGAAACTTGATGGAGGTTTAATTCATGTATGGCTTGTTCAAATAGCTTGGACATAAAATTTGTGTCTTGATCTGGTTGCATAACTTTTGGAATTCCGAACATGGTAAAGGATTTGACAAGAGCAGTGGTTTTTCTCAAAGGGATTGCCTCAGGGAAACGTGTAGAAGCACACATGATCGTCAAGAGGCATTCATTTCCTGCTTTGCTTTTTGGCATTGGGCCAACACAGTCGATAATGACCCTTGAGAATGGTTCTTCAAAGGCAGGAATAGGCTGCAGTGGTGCTTTGGGAATCCCTTGATTTGGTTTTCCAGTGATTTGGCAAGAATGACATGCCTTACAAAAGCTAACAACATCTTGGCGCATCTTTGGCCAGTAGAAATGTCGTCGGATACGATCTAAGGTCTTTCTTACACCTAAGTATCCCGACAATACATGGTCATGAGCAAGACTAAGAATATCATTCCGATAATATTTTGGAATGACGATTTGATGCATAACATTACACTTTTCATCAGCAGCAACGTCAGGAGGTCTGTATTTTCTCATTAGCACACCTGACTTCTTGTAGTAACAAATAGGGACAGTTCCTATTTCATTTTCATCAACAGCCAGTTGTAGAAGAGAACGAGTTTCAGGATCATTGTCCTGTTCCTCAATAAGTTTGTTTCGATGAAGAGAGTCAAAAAACGTCTTAGAGTCATCAGTAGAAATTAAAGTTGAGTCAGAAATCTCATCGATGTGAGACATGAATGTATCAGATAAAGAGAAATCCTCTTTGGACTCCTGAGAACGTGTCTGAGAACGAGTAACAGCACAGGCGGGAAAAACATCAGGAAACTCTTCAACGAGTTGCTCTGTACTGGGAGTAATAACAGGTGCTTCAACAACACGAACCTCTGGTACCACCTTACTACCAGCCAAATCATTCCCCAAAAGCATAGACACACCTTCAACAGGCAATGAAGCTTTAATACCCACAGTCACTGGGCCTGAAACTAAGTCCGAATGTAAATATAATCTATGAAGAGGAATAGAAACGACGCCACCTTCTACACCAGAAATGAGCACACTGGCCCCAACGGATGACTTTTCAGAAAACGGAAGTACACTTTCCAAAATCAAACTCTGAAAAGCTCCAGTATCCCGCAGGATTTTAATTGGTTGTAGACGTGAATCGCCAACAAAAGAAACAAAACCTTCAGTCATGAAAGGCTTAAATTTGTCCTCAACAATATCTTCAGGTACATCAATAATATTGGACTCAGAATCCACAGTGGACTGAACAGGGTCAAAATCATTGGGAACCAATGATGTATCAAACAAGGGCGAAATGAAACTATTGGGTGATGGCTTGTTTTTGAGCTTATAGCACTCAGAAATCAGATGGCCAGGTTTCTTACAATAAGCACACGTTTTGGATGAGAATGACACGTTTTTAATAGATGATGAGCTTATAGAATGAGATGGAATCTTCGTTTGAGAATTAGAAGTTTGCTCTTTTTTGTCTCTGTCGACATTTGCATAATATTTGAATGAGTCAATGGGTTTCTTTGTTGTGTGATTTATTTTGCTTTTGTATGAGAAATCTTTGTGAGTCAAAGCATACTCATCTGCCAAGACAGCAGCATCATGAATTTTGGAAGCTTTTTGTTCATCAATATAAGTTTTTAGCTCTACGGGAATACATCTTTTAAATTCTTCAACTAACATGAGTTCTCTGAGTTTTGTATAATCCTCTTTAATTTCTCTGGAATCACACCACCTGTCGAACAGAGTTTCTTTTTCACGAGCAAATTCGACATAAGTTTGGCTGTCAAACTTTTTGTAACCACGAAATTTTTGTCTGTATGCCTCTGGCACCAATTCATATGCATTCAAAATGCATTTTTTTACGTGCTCGTAATCATAACTTTGCTCGGCTGTGAGTTTGGAAAATACTTGAGAACACTCTGAAGTAACACTGTCCAATATTCGGTAGGCCATTTTAGCCTAAGGGCCAATTTTTCAAATTGCTGAAAATATGTATCTACAGCTTTTTCATTGAATGGAGGTACTAAACGAATCTGTTTGGAAGCATCAAAATTATCCAACTGCATTCGGACAACCTTTTCTTCTGTCTGTGCCTTTCTCATACTGATTTCTTTATCAGCTTTAATGCGTTCTATTTGTATTTCGGCATCAAGAACAAGGCGTTTGTTTTCTTGTTCTGCCTCAATACGTTTATTTTCAATTTCTAAACGAAATTTCATTTCCATTTCCATTTTTTTAAATTCGAAATCTGGGTCAAAATGAGCGACAGGCAATTGTTGTGCAACTGTTTGAGGTAAAACTTTTTGGCTGACCAAATGTTCAACAATAATTTGTTTAATATCTGCTTTCTTCATTGATTGCTTCACTTCTAAATTAAAATGTTTACCAACATCAAGTAATTCAGATTTTTTTAATTCACTGATTAATTCGAAAGAGGGATTCTGATTAAATTCGTTTATAAAATCTTCAAGTTCGAATGCCATTTTAAATATACAAGCTGTCTATCTGTATAGAATATAAATCTTATTTTATAATAAAATTAAATTGTTTGTTCGATATCCCGGACGAGCCCCCAATTTTCTGTTACGTATTTTTTTAATGTTTTAAGTTCTTCGTAGATTAAACGCAACAGAAAAACACAGATAACAGCTTGTATAATTTATTACACTAAACTACTAACAAATATAACAGATATAACATAAATTATATGATAACAGTGACAGATATTAAGTTACGACATTCGAAATTAATTACAAAACAAAATAATATTAGTTTCAAACTTCAAAATAAATCACAATATAAAACGGTACTGGCCTGTATCTAATACAATGAATTAAAATGAAAGTCTCAAATTCCAGTCTAGGGTGTGAATTTGGTCCCACAAAGAGATTCCGAAACAGTTCACAGTTCAATGAAATCGCCGTCTCTCAGCACAAGCGGTAATTCAGAAGTATCGTAGAGATTGACGAAATAAAATCACGGCTTCCGTAGATCTAATTTCAATCACAAATCCAAGTTGAATATTCACAGCAAACACTTAATCTTTCTCAAATAACTAACTTTCTTCTTTTGAAATGAAACTGGTGTTTGAATCTCACTTTTTGTCTTCGAATAAAACTAATGACTGAATCTCTCTCCCTCGAATAAAACTGATGACTGATGACTCTCACGTCACCGTCTTTTTTATACTGATAGGCCTATTTCTCGAACAATCTCGCAATTTCCATACAACTCCAGAGCTATACACGCATATCCGTTCTTGCACGAGACTAACGTCTAGACACGAAGTCACCAGCACTCATTTACTAACATGTGATTGGTCTACTTAATTCGAGAAAGTTCTAAAATTTTACCCTAAATAAATAACATATTTTAGTTTAAACTTCGAAACAATAATATCAATATGGAAAAAATGAATAATACAAATGAAAATTCAAACACAATACGACATGTTGTCGTTTACAAAATATTTACACATATACATAACATGTATATATTGTTGAAAATTACTATATCTTGCTTACTATAGGTTTGTTTATTATGTGGACTGGAATATTCTCTTTTTAAAATTCTCAGCTTGAAAGAAATTGAATTGAAGACTGAACTATTTGTAAAAAAATAAAATCTTGACTTGTAATCTGAGGATCGTGGGGTTGAATCACCGTCATACCAAACATTCTCGCTCTTTTAGCTGTGGGGGCGTTATAACGGTGGGTGGTGATGACTAACTGCCTTCTCTCTAGTCTTACACTACTAAATTAGAGACGGCTAGCGAAGATAGCCCTTGTGTAGCTTTGCGCGAAATTCAAAAACAAACATTTTTATTCTGATTGTTATGTAAATATTATGTAAATGTTATGTAAACGACAACCATGTCGTGAGTGTTATGTAAATGTTATGTAAACGACAATCATGTCATGTCCTGTTTGAATTCCCATATCTATTATTTATATTTATATTTTCGAGGTTTAAACCAGTGAAATTTAAAATAATATTTAGAATTAATTAAAATTCATTCAGAATTATTCATGTAGAAATTTTTAAAACTAGGTAGATTGATCACTCGTATTGGCCTGGTGTTTGTACTGTGGAATTCTGGGAAGTTACGCGATTATTATATAAACAGACGGCAATGCGAGGAAAGAAATCATCCATTTTTACTCGGATCAAGAAGTTTGTCTCGTTTGAGAAAGTTTAAACTGAATTTGTGAATAGAGCTAGATCGACTAAAGCGGTGAAATATTTATTCCGTCAATCTTTACCATTCAGTCGGATTACGGATTATACCGAAAGTCAATACGAATTGGACTGTGAATTTTTGTTTGAAATTACCCATTCAAACTTCGAAAATTTCTCCGTGGGATTAAATTCACCGCCTAGATTAGAACTTTGGATTTCGGAGTTGGACACTTATTCTGGATCATATTATTAAGCACAGGCCAGTACCTTTTTGTATTGTAAGTTGTTTTGATGGTTAAAACTGGATATCTGTTATTGATATTGGATAATTTATTTTGTGTCTATCACATAAGTAGATCATTATAATAAATTATACAAGCTGCTATCTGTGTCTTTCTGTTGCGTTCAGTCCACATAAAAAACGTAACACTGATGAACAGGTGTGGGGTTGTCGAAAGCTTTAAAATGTCGCAAAGAGCTCACGAAATGACCATGTTCAGCTGTCTCTGGATAGCAGTTCGATTTTGTCTTTGTTTTGTTTTTACACGTATTTATTCAGATTAAACAACTGGCTCCTGATCATCTTTGGTTTGTTTTCTTTATAAACCTCCCTGAAACCTGGCTGTTGTGCATACTCACTTTAGCATGGTAGCAGGACGTCACTCAGAGTTGAAATGTCATATTGCAGGTTATATAAGCAGTTCTAAAAATGGACAAGGTAATGTTAAATCCGGCTAGTATTTAGGGCTATCACATTTCTAGAGAGCAAAACTGAAACATTTTTTTTTCCATACGGAGTAAAACTATAACAGCCTTGAAACAGTTTAAATTCGAATAACACTTTTATCATTTGCTAAATAATCTGATATTGATTGTGTTACGTTCAAAAATTAGAGGCAAACAAAATTTGTTCAGGGTTTAACTAGTGAAAAAACAAATAACTAAAATTGAAAAAAACGCGCCTAAGTTGTCCTAAACCTACTCGAAAGAGATATGTTGCTTCTTCGCTTCTTTTCTGCTGTTGATAAGGTCTTCAAATCTCAATTTCTGTGGTTACCCAATGACAGGTTATGTTATGAAATTGTAACAGAGAGGAGATAACACTGTGCCATGTGACATGTTTTTATCAGATGACTATCCAAGTAAAATTTAAAGGAGCTATGTATAATTGTAAACTGTAATATGAAACTCACACAGAGAAAAAAAAAACTGGAACAATTTAGTACTTTCACTGTTTTTGACTGGACTGAAAATAATATGTTAAAAACCGGGACGTCTGAAAATTTAATACTGTTATGAGTAGTAATATCATATATCCTACCTAATCAAAAACGTCTTAGTTGTGAAAAAATTGCAACTTAAAAAAAAGGACTGAAAGTAAGAGAAAAATTAAATCGAAATTGGCGGTCAAACTGGAGGCTCCATTTTTAGCATTAATAACAATTTTACAGCAAATATTCATTCATTAGTTAGCTACACCGATTATTTTGTTTTATCCACCATTATGCTCCAAGCTGTTAATGAGTTCCTTTACAGTAATACCATGGAATCGATATTAACAGTTTCTTATCATCACCTGCGTACACTCAGTGAAAACGCATCAAGCATCATTATTTACGTTAACTGCTTAAGTTAGTATCATATAACGATATCCGCTATTTAATTTTAAAAAAAGAATAATGAAATTTAGCAAATTTGCGCATTAATATCAATGAAATTTTATTAATGAAATATTAATAGTAATGAAATGTTTCTTTTGAAAGCCTGAGCTAGAAACTGATAATCTAGTTTGCTTGACCTAGCCAATACTTATGTACAGTACTGTACAAAGTTGTTAGGACAAGTCCAAAATTAGGCTTCATGCTACTTTCAAAGAATAATGGAATTTCAAAATTTTACTAGTCTTCATATTTAATACAACGTAAACTTAGTAAAAGTGTTCGAGTTCAGTAAATAGTTAATGTTTTGTGTATCTCTCGTTTGCTTTAACAACTACAGACAGTCCTTCAGGCATTGTTGCAATATGTTTCATCAAAATTTCCTTTTGGATTTTACTTCAAGTGTCTCTAATGCATTCCCATAAAGTTTTTTTGGAAGAATTTTAGATTTGTCAACTTTTGGTCTATCAAACCCCATCTATCTGCTCAGTTGAGTTAAGTTCGTTGTTTTGTGAGACACACTGCATTATTTGAATTACTACAGTAGCTTGTTTCTTTGCTAAATAATTTCTGCATAGTTTGTATTAGTGTTGGGAGTCATTATCTTCTTGGTAGTAGAATCCTTTACCAATAATACACAAACCACTGAGTATACCATGACGGATTAATATCTGATGGTACATTATTTTATCTATCTTGCAAATATCTCCTGTCGCCTCAGCAGAACAACCCCTCAAACTATCATATTGCTTCTCCCCATGCTTCATGATAGGTGTGATGGACTGAGATATTTTTCACCATTTTTCCGCTGGACAATAGTTGGAGTTCGAAGTAAAGACTTTTATACTGCTACACCACCAAATATTCCATTCTCGTTAAGTCTTCTTGCCCACTCTTTCAGCTGTGGGGACGTTATAATGTGCGGTCATTCCCACTATTCGTTGGTAAAAAAGTAGCCCAAGAGTTGGCGGTGAGAGATGATGACTAGCTGCCTTACCTTTAGTCTTACACTGCTAAATTAGGGACGACTAACACAGATAGTCCTTGTGTAGCTTTGCGCAAAATTCAAAAACGAATCTTTTGATACTGTAGATCTGGACATTTTTTCTGTACATGGTCGTTTATCTCATGCTTGAAATCAGTGGTAGTCTTCCTACTATCCTGAAAAAACAAAACAAAACACACTTAACATTAATATAATCGAATTTAGGTGTTCTGCCTCTTCCGTCACTATTTTCAAATTTACCTGTCTCGCTATTTCCTGAGAGGTATATATAAAAATATATATGAAAAACTGAAAATTATAGAGGCCTGAGAATGGTTACACTAGCCGGTCTTTTTCTTCTGAAAACTTTACGATTTTCAGACCTTTTCCGATATTAGACTATCTTATACGAAGGTGATCCATTATCTGTGCGTTAGAATTCATTCCCCAGACTTGGCTAGCTAGATTACTATAATTTTTGCTATGTTAACTGAAAACTGTCCGAGGTATACAAATCTGCTTTGCTTTATTATTTTTTGTCCGAGAAGAGATAAAAAAGGACCGTGAAATACTAACACTTTATTATAAACTTTTGGCCTTGAATTTAAAGACATAAGCACTTAATCAGTTAAATGAGTAAATTATTATTTTCCCCAAAGCAGTATTTGCGATTGGCATCCAGTGAGGTTATTATGGATTAAATAACAACAACAACAAAAAAAAGAAGCAAAGGGAACATTATTTAGCACTGTCTTTTATAGGTAATGTCAGTCCTTGGTTTTTATCTTTCAACTTATGCGCTATACAAAGTATTTGCTGTTGACGAATGACCAGCAGTCACACTAGTGAGTGACCTCACATGAAAATTCTCTCGAAGTTTATGGATTAAGAAAAGGAAAGCTTGACCAAATGTAGAAGAAAGTCATGCTGTGTTATTGTTCAGTGGGCATTTAGCCGTACATTGCCACAAGCTAAATGAAGCGTATTTGTGTTTGTGTAATTAATAGTATTTTGTTAAATTAATTCAGTATACAATTTAGTTATTTAGTGTCAGCTAGATTTAATATATAGTATTAAATTTCTTAAATAATAATTTTCAATTCTTCCGAATGTGAGAGACATAGTGCATGAAGCTTTACGTGCGATAATTCTACTTCAATGTTTAAATAATTCGATAAGCAAACCCAAACACGTGAGGTAATTTAGGGTTAAAGGTCAAAAACGCAGTCAACAACAGTGACACCTAACTGATGATATAAGGTTGCCGGAGTAGTCACAAAGGATTTTTTTTGGGTTTGCTGTATTCGTAATTAAGATATTTTTAGTTGTTACTGTGGATTTTTAGCAGCTGTTATATTAAATATTTTGGCATAATTCTTTTTTAGGTGACACGGAGTTAATCTTGAACAGAAATGAAATCTATTTCAAGTAATCAGTGATGTCGAGAAACCCACTTGTTGAGAACTTTTATATGCAAAAACGGCTGTTCTGGGCCCAGAAAACACTTCAAATAGAAGAGCGAAGAACGTTTCGACCTTCTTCGGTCATCGTCAGGTTCACAAAGAAAGGGTTACTGGTCGGAAGCTGACCACATGTTTAGGAGGGGTTGTATAATTGAGTGTTGCAATGTAGAGGGCGCGGTTTGAATATATAATTTTGTCTATAATATTAATATAGGTATAATGGTGTTCCTTTATATTGGTTTATTTTGGGTTTGAGTTGTTGTATAAGTAAGGCTTCTTTAATTTTTCGTTTGTTTATGTTTGTTTCTTTATTTAGTATTTTAGTGTTTTCTATGGTTATGTTGTGTCCATTTGACTTGCAGTGTTCGAAAACGTGTGAAGGTGACTTTTTATGTTCTTTGAATCTGGTTTCCATTTTTCTACTTGTTTCTCCTATATAGAAGTCGTGGCAGTTATCACATTGTATTTTATAAATAATGTTGGTGTGGTGTTTGTCAGTGTAGTTCTTACATAGTATAGACCTTAGTTTTGTGCCTGGTTTTTGAATAAATTTAGTGTTAACTGGAATGTTATATTTTGTTACTAGTTTTTGCCAAATGTTGGTTATTTGTTTGCTGATGTCAGGAATATATGGTATACAGCAGTATATGGTTTCGTGATTTTTTGATTCGTGAGATGTATTTACTTTTGTTGGTTGATTTTGCTTTCTGTCTAGGTGTGTGCGTATAATGTTTTCTACGGTTTGTGGAGGAAACTTATTAATGTTGATGAAGTGTTGTTTTATTTTATCAAATTCATCGTTAATTTTATCTGGTGAGCATAGTTTTATGGCTGTGTTTATCTGGTTTCTTAGTATGTTGAGTTTTTGTTTTGTTTCACGTGCTGAGTCCCAAGGAATGTATAGTCCAGTATGGGTGATTTTTCGGTGGATTTCTGTTTTGAATTGTGTGTCGGTTCTTATAATTTTGAGGTTAAGAAATGATATTTGATTGCTTTCTTCCTGTTCACATGTGAAGTTAATGTTGGGATGTATAGAGTTAATGTGAGTGAAAAAGTTAAGTATGTGTTCTGTAGATTCGAATCCCGCAATCGTGTCATCTACATATCTGTACCAGTATAGTGGTGGATGTAATGCTGTATTAATTGCTTGTGTTTCAATTTGTGTCATAAAAATATTGGCTAGAACTGGCGATACTGGGTTGCCCATGCTTAGGCCATTTGTTTGTATATAGTTTTGGTTGTTGAACATGAAGTTTGTCTTTATTGTGGTGAATTCTATGAGGGTTGCTAACTGGTTACTGGGAATGTCTATGATCGGGTTAGGGTCTCGAATATAGAGTTCTAAGGCTATCTTGCAGGCTTCTGTTGTTGGAACTTCTGTGAAGAGGGATATAACATCGAAACTGGCCATTAAGGCTTTATGATTAAGTTGATTTAGATTGGACTTGAAATTAAAAGAGTCTTTGATGAATGAGCTGGCTGATGTTGCATATTTGGAGAATGCCCATGCTATGTATTTACCAAGATTGTAGTTAAACGATTCATATGTTGACATTATTGGTCGTAATGGACAATCTGGTTTATGAGGTTTGGGGATGCCGTATATTTGCGGTGTGCGTGAGTCGGTTTTACGTAGGTAGGAATAAAGTGTTTGTGAAATTGTGTTGGCTTTTTTTATTTGTAGTAGTAATTTGTTTAGTTGCGTCTTATGTGTCTTTGTTGGATTTGTGTGTATTGGTTTAAATTTGTTCGTGTCTGATAGGATGTTATTCATTTTTTGTATGTATTCATTCGTGTTCATTATTACTATAGCGTTACCTTTATCTGCTTTTAGAATTTTTATGTTTCTGTCTTGTTTTAGGTTTCTAATGGAATTAATGTCGCTTTTTGTAAGGTTGTTTTTTAGTTTTCTGTTTTGTGAAATTATGTTGATAGTTTTGTAACAACATAGTTTTGTACATTGCAACACTCAATTATACAACCCCTCCTAAACATGTGGTCAGCTTCCGACCAGTAACCCTTTCTTTGTGAACCTGACGATGACCGAAGAAGGTCGAAACGTTGTTCGCTCTTCTATTTGAAGTGTTTTCTGGGCCCAGAACAGCCGTTTTTGCATATATTTCAAGTAATATTTTTCTAATCGAAAACTAACGTGCGTTAAGGAAGATAAAAATAAAAGCTGTAACAAAAAGTGATTACATAAAACTACAAGCATTGCATTAAATAATTTACTGTTTTTTGGTCAAGTCGTAAATGTTTTCTTAAAATTAAATCTGCAAGTTTAACGATACATTGTTGAATGTAAAACTCTCCTCGGCCCAGCACGACCAGGTAGGTTAAGGCGTCTGACTCGTAATCCGAGAGTTGTGGGTTCGAATCCCATCGCACCAAACATATCCACCCTTTCAACCGTGGAGGCGTTATAATATGACAGTCAATCCCACTATTCGTTGGTAAAAGAGTTGGCGGTAAGTGGTGATGACTACTGCCTTCCCTCTAGTCTTACACTGCTAAATTAGGAACGGTAGCGCAGATATCCCTTGTGTAGCTTTGCGCGAAATTAAAAACAAACAATCAAAATCTGCTTTTATTTTCCCCTTCTCAAAAAAAAGTGACATTTATACTACATACACATAGTTTCCTGAGCTTTCGATTCCATAAACTATCTTATCAGTTCACATACAGAATCTTATTTTGCAAATGCGCATTAATGTTGCATTACTAAAGAAACAAATAAACATTAACATTATATTAGTAGACTTAATGTACGAAATACGTTAACGCACCTGTTAATTTACCTAATTTACAACCAAGTCCATAATTCGAAAGAGCTAAAAATGTACTTACATTATATTTCAGGACATTCAGATAACATTAATGTATGTTCAAACAAGAATCTTGCTAACTAACTGCTTGTATGTCTAATGGATATAATTTGAATGTGTAAATAACGACGAATATAACTTTTAAAAACTAAAGTTAACTATACCAACCTCATCTCCTAGCTTATGTGTAGTAATTTTATGAGCGTAATATTTCTATAACAAATCATTTGGTGAGAGACAGACTATTTATTTAGAATTTTCGTGAAAAACTACATAATAGGTTTATTGCGTTCAGTGTCCTTAATTGTGAACTGATAAGCTAAAGGGAATTTCATCAGTCATCACCACCCACCACTAACTGTGTTAACTCTTCACTGATCTTAGCCGAGAGCGACCAGATGGTTAGCTTATTGGGCTGTGGAACTGAAGTTCCATAGTTCGCTTCCGGTTACCATTAAAGAAAAATCACACTCAGCACTTTGAAGGCGTATGTGCGTTATAAGAGCATCAATAAAATTTTATTATTGCGTCTGACAAGAACATCTCGAGAAATGTTAGTGAGTAATTTGATTAGCTGCCTTTCCGTCTAGCTTGCACTAGAAAACTAGAAATGACTGGTGGAGTTAGCCCTTGTGTAGTTCTGCACAAAATCTAACAAACAGGATTTGACATATGATTCTTGTAGGACATTCACGGCAGCATATTGCGCAGGTCTGCCATGGCCAGGTGGTTAGGATGCTTGACTTGTAATCCGAGGGTCATGGGTTCGAATCATCGTCACATCAAACATACTCGCTTTTCAGTCGTGGGAGCGTTATAATGTGACGGTCAATCCCATTATTCGTTGGTAAAAGTTCAGCCCAAGAGTTGGTACTGCTAAATTAGGGACAGCTAGCGCAGATAGTTCTCGTGTGGCTTTAGGCGAAAAATTCAGAACAAACAAGCATATTGCGAAGTACGTTTATTTCGTACTTGGGAAAGGGACATTAACTAAGAATTTTCAAATTCACAGTGAGCAAACTAACCCATTAGGTAAAATTTGCTCAGAGGTGTCTCACTATTCGTTGGTAAAAGAGTAGCCCAAGAGTTGGCGGTGGGTGGTGATGACTAGGTGCCTTCCTTCTGATCTTACACTGCTAAATTAGGGACGGCTAGCGCAGATAGTAGCTTTGGGCGAAATTAAAACAAACAAACGAAGTAATAACAGACTTTTCGATATTTCGAAAATAATATTAATATTCATTTTTTCCCCATCGCATAAGGAGGGGGGAAGGCTGTTACTTAGATCAAGTTATTATTTTGTTTACCATTATTTACTATCATGTTTCGGTGGTAGAGTGATAGTAAGACTCTCAAGTCGTGATTAGTTTAGAAATCCATAGTCAGTGGTTGTAAAAATTTTACAAATTTTGCATTTCAAAAACTACATATGACGTTTTGTGAAAAATTTGTATGTGATGGAGAAAAATGGATATCATTTTCGGATTCGGCGTACAGGAAGTACTGTAGATCAAGTAAACATTTCAAGACAATAGAACAGTCGCAGACATATGTTTATTACACATATTAACCAAAAAGTGCCATAGGACCGTTTCTAATAAATGCATCTTGTCAAACAGTCACAACGTACCCTACCTACTAAATCAGCTGATAAAACTGCATGAACATAATCTATGAACACGTAGGACGCATGACAATCAAATACACAATTATCAAATATGGTCATAGAATGAAACCAGCTACGTTAACAATACATGAAAGTTACAGATCATATAGTTGAAACCTAAATACATACATCAAGAAATGAAATAAAACAGTTGAGACAAGAAAACTAATATACATATTGTTCTTAACTAAAGGACAAAATTGATCCATAACTCTTCTGGACACATTTTAAACGTCTCACCAACGGTAGGTAGTACTAGAAATTGCACATACCTTACGCTCAAAATCGCAACAATTACAAAACACACTCTGACCCAGACATGAGATATCTCCTCTACAATCTCATAAACGTACAGGTAACACGCAATAGTAACATCTACAAACCATAATTTCCGGTACATATTAATAGCATTACCAACTATATTGAACAAAGTAGCAAGCACATCGCCTACTAAGTTACCAAAACAATTCGAGTAACAGAAATAGTAAAATAAAATTTCACAAGAACATTGTTCTCAGAGAAGACAGTATAAAAAATCATTCTCCTAAAAACATACTTGGTGTTTTTATTAACACTAAACTGCGCTTTTTAACCTGTTCGTAAGTCCTGGTTATATTTCAGCATTTTTTAAGCAAGCGTATTTTATAATGTTCCATATGGAAGGAAAACTAACTAGTTACCATCCAATCAGCCTAAGCAGCTGTATAGGCAAAAATCTAGAGAGAGAAATAAGTAATAGGCTATCTACGTTCTTGGAAGCCACATCAAAATTACCGGAAGTACAAAATGATTTCAAAAATTCCAGAAACCAAAATTCATCTAGTTAACTGAAACCAGTATAGATACCTTTTATAAAAAAGATACACTGTTTCTCGATGAAGAGAAAGCCTTCGACACCGTATGACATAATTATCTGTGGTTCCTTCCACACAGTATTATTTGCTGGTTATAAAACCTTTTTCTTTTTTTGAAAATAGGGACTACAGAGTGAATGTGGCAAGCATCTGCTCAGAGTACTTCACTCCTGAAGCAAGTGCACCTCAAACATAGTCATCATCTATGTTGGAAATATGTCTTTTACAGATCCAAATCTTGTATTTGCGTCCTACTTCACGATGACGTTGCAATTTGGAAGATAAATTCTACACACCCTAAATAACAGCTGCAAATATTCAAGCAAAAACCGAATAGAATAATGGATTATTGTCAAAACTACCGAATTCGGATAAATACTCGAATGACTTGAATGTTATTATTTACCAAATTAAATAAAACACTCCACCAGAGATACACACCAACGAAACACTTCTCCAAACTGCAAATTCAACAATTTTTTACGATTGACTTACGACACAAATTTCTCACAGTTGAAACACCTAAACGATGTTAGAATCTGAGTGTGACAACATAAGAACAGTACAAGGAATTTGAAGGTAAATATCAACTAAAAATATAACCAAAATTAACATAACATAAATACGACCAGTTATAAAATACGGATGTCATGTGAGGATGAATATAATACAATCATAAATTATAAACCTCATAAAATTCCTTTTCCACAACAGCTCTCAAAATACCAAAATCAACATCATCAACTTTTCTAAATAAATAGTTGGAATAAAACCGAGCTATTACATGGATTAAACTGCTACCCATACACGAAGAAAGTGGTCCTAAGTATCTCTTCCTCAGTAACATATACTATAGTTATTGTAACGGATTTAATATTATTTTGATATCTAGGTTTGTTTCAGATGTATGCAACTTATATTGTTAAATGTGTATTGTGTAAGTCCGACCTGTTCTCTAAATTTACAGAAGATTCTTGATTGTAAACATCAATGATGTATTTTTAAAAAAGCATTAACGTATCTTCGAATATTGTTGCTAAGTAAACTTTCGAGAATAATACCTTTAAAGCTTATAATTCGACACATCGATAGGCAGTTATATATAATATTGTTAGTCTGCTGCAATCAGTATACTGAAAGCCTTGGAAGCTATAATTGTGTTAAACGCTTATTAATCAAAAAATTACAGACCTCTTAACTTCCGTAAATTAACTTCTAAAGTTAGTATTTTTAAGAGGATACTTGATATTTTCGTCGGTGAAAAACATACGCGTGCTTCAAGCTTGCTAGTCGTCAAGAGAACTGTAGCAGTGTATCAACATAGAATTAATTAGGTCTCTGTGGACGTCGATAAAAGATTCTGTTCCAGATCAGGTAGAAAATTCAATATTGTTGGCGCGTCGCGCCAACCATGCTCGCCCTCCCAGCCGTGGGGGCGTTATAATGTTTCAGTCAATCCCATTATTCGTTAGTAAAACAGTAGCGCAAGAGTTGGTGGTGGATGGTGATGACAAGCTGCCTTCCCTCTAGTCTTACACTGCTAAATTAGGGACGGCTAGCACAGAGTAGCTTTGTGCGAAATTCCAAAACAAACAAACTTCAGAGTACATGATTAAATCACGAACGACCACTTCCCCATTTCCTGTTTGATTCACCCGCACCACCCTGCCGTGACTCCCTAAGCATACACTTATACCAAAACAGATTGGCTCACTTTCCACACTTCACTAGACTTATATCTACCCCACCCAATTGGACATGCTAACAACAAAACAGAACTAGACAACTATGTAAATCAAGTTACAGAAGCCATACATAAAGCCATAAAAAACACAATCCCAAAAACAACGAGAAAACACTCACATAATCAATGGCAATTAAAACGAACACACTTTATAACACGTGATCCATCTAGCAAAACTCAGATTAACAGAAGAAATGCAAAAATTAAACAAGAAATTAAAATAGCAAAAGAAACTAATTGGCAAAACTTTTGTAAAGACTTGGAAAAAGTAAAAAACAATCCAAAAGAATTTTGGAAAAAATTCAAGAGTATTTCTTCCGACAAAAACACAAATCACATGCTACAACACATCTCACACAACAATATAATCGTTGATATTTTCGTCGGTGAAAAACATTCGCGTGCCTCAAGCTTGCTAGTCGTCAAGACCAGTGTATCAACATAGAATTAATTCGGTCTCTGTGGACGTCGATAAAAGATTCTGTTCCAGATCAGGTAGAAAATTCAATATTGTTTGTAAATTTGTAAAAAATATTGTTTATAAACCATTATTGGTTTGGTTTAAATTGGTTGGCAAAGCTACACGAGGGCTATCTGCGCTATTCGTCCCTAACTTAGCAATGTAAGACTAGATAGAGGGAAGGCGGCTAGACATCAACACCCACCATCAACTCTTGAGCTACTCTTTTACCAACGAAAGGCTGAAAGGGCGAGGATGTTTGGTGTGATCCTCCGATTACGATTCGAGTATCTTAACCACCTGACCTTGTTGGGCACCATTATTTGTAATAACCGTTATTATAAATTGTATTGTGGTTTGTATATTAAAACGTATTTATGCTAAGAAAGAAAACTGTATGTATCAATCTTGTTGGCAAACATCATAAATTTGATATATATTGACACTTCATTAATGTCAAAATTAAAATTAAAATTTCCGTCTGTTTCAAATCATAATATGTAGCATAATAAGTCGAAGACTTGTCTGAGATAAATTATAATAAGCAACAATATAAAAAAAGATAAGTCAAGGCCATCTATAACTAGACCTTGATAATATAGTTTATCAAGAGTTACGAGTGCATTGAAATAATATTTATGTGCAATTTATCCTAGTGATTTATTTTAAAGTGTGTGAATATTACTGGAAGTGTTTACAATGTAGAGGACTACTACGAACCAAATGAAGAAAAAATAATATCAACACATTAAATATCAGTCTCGTTACACACATGGGCA
The DNA here is from genome assembly GCA_011833715.1 of Carcinoscorpius rotundicauda. Taxonomy (NCBI): domain Eukaryota; kingdom Metazoa; phylum Arthropoda; class Merostomata; order Xiphosura; family Limulidae; genus Carcinoscorpius; species Carcinoscorpius rotundicauda. Next base: position 112,022,175 of record CM022393.1, read on the forward strand.
TTGCCTTGATTTGGGTCAGAATATGTGCCTGGAAAATTGGACACAGTCACTTCTCCTCATGTTGTAGTAACACCAGTATTTTCCTGCTGAAATAAAAAACTTAGAAGAACGCACACAAACAGTTAAGGAGTGAGGAAGAGGTGAACATTATATCTGATCCTCTCAGGTCTAAAAGAACCTAAATCTAAACGAGGAAGAAAGAAGGTTACCAACCTAGCAACACCGGAGTTGGTTCAAGTTCCACGGACGGATGACTTAACAAAACTTGTTTTTGTTTTTAAAGAAATAACTGCTGAAGTAATTGGGAATAATGGAAAAGTTTTACTGGTAGACAGGGGCTTTAAGCCAGATAGCAGAAGAGGTACTTTATGCTAGTTGTATTAAAGGACAGATTCATCATATTGAAATTAGCAAATTCTTCATATACAAGCATGAATGCTCCTCTCTCTCAGTGAATGTTTTCCTTATGCAAGACCACATCTTCATGATACAAATTTTAAACTCGGCGAATAACATAGATTATGTGGCCAAGATCATACTTAGGCCGTAAACTGTGGTCAAAGTGGCCAGTATAGCAATTTTTGGCAAACAGAACAATTAGTTTGTCTCAAATTAAAACGGCTGGATTTGTTTTATCATGGATGGGATGATTAAGAGAAGTCCTCGCACATAAAAAAACATAAAGAACATTCCTCTTAATTACACATTACCAGTTATCTGTTAACACAATTTAAAAACTTCGTGAAGCCTTCATTTGTACTTTTTCTTCTTTCTACACATACATACTTATTCTTTAACTTTCCTTAACTGAAAAAAAATATATGGTGCTTTCTCTGAAACCTGCGTGCACACTTTCTCAACTAAATAGGCTTGATTTAACCATATTTTTTGCTTTGCTTTCGTGTACTCGCAAGAATTAGGTATACGCTAACTTTACAAAAACGTTTGTTATTAGGTAATTTGCATTTATGTTGTGTTGCAACGAAAAGAGAAAAATCAATTTTTCATTAAACGGAACGATGATAAAGTCAGAATACGTTGCAAACCACATAAAAAATCAGGACACCAAAAGGTAAGGAATTTTTGTCCTGGAGACTTGATATCTAATACTAAACACATGCAACAAGCAGAAACAATATATCCAGTTTTAGTTTGATTAAAATAGCTTTAGCAAATGTTCATTTTTTTCCCACATTGTTATTTGTATTGATATTAATCATAATCTTTAGTTAGATAAAGAAATCACTTTGATTTTCTCTTTTGCAAAAAAAAAATAAAAAAAATCACGATTAATGTGGTTGGCTTAACCAAAACAACTCGGGATATTAAATTTTTCTAAGTGACCCTCTCTGAAGCTCCAAGATACCACCAGAATGAAGGTTAAGCCTATCTAAATATACAAGAAAATACAAAAGTTATAATTGAGAAAAGGGACAGGGGAACATAAGAAGAAAGAACTTCAAAAATATTTTATTTTTTATTCCTGACAGCAATACAAAATATATTATGTACAAAGAAGTTTTACAGTAGATCAATAAATTAGTATGGAAATAAAGAACTCAATCAGTTAAGAATATTTACATCCGAACAACGTCTGGTACCCTACTAATGAGTGATAAGAGCGAATAAAGAGTATTCCCAACATACGTATAAAAAAATACAATTTTTGATTAAAATTCATAGGTCAAATTTACAAAGAAACTAAAGAGATGCTAACATATAAAGCACGTCTTCGTTATATCTTTGCTACTTTGTTTTTCGTTTTGCAGTTTAAGCAGTTTTGTTTGTATGAACAAGACACGTGTTAACTCTTTCAATTGGGGCCTGGCATGGCCAAGCGTGTGCGACTAGTAATCCGAGGGTCGCGGGTTCGTGCCGACGTTGCGTTAAACATGCTCGCCCTCCCAGCCGTGGGGGTGTTATATTGTGACGATCAATCCCACTATTCGTTAGGAAAAGAGTAGCCCAATAGTTAGCGGTGGGTGATGATGATTAGTTGCCTTCCTTCTAGTCTTACACTGCTAAATTAGGGACGGCTAGCAGAGATAGCCCTCGAGTTGCTTTGTGCGAAATTGTTTTGTTGTCTTTTTTGGAATTAAGCACAAAGCTACACAATGGGCTAACTGTGCTCTGCCCACCACGGGTATCGAAACCCGGATTTTAGCGTGTAAGTCCACAGACACACCGCTGAGCCACTGGGGGGCATTGTGCGAAATTCCAAAACAAACAAACAAACTCTTTCAATTGATATACTTCATGTAAAAAGATAAGTTAAACATTAGATGTTTAAATATTAATATACACAGAGAGACAGAGGGGTGTAGTCTTAAAGAGCGTTTTTGTATTTACATATAGCTGTTAGCATATAAACAAACTATTAAAAAAAGCCCAAGAGTAAAATTGTAAAAATTTCATGAACTTAAAAAGTTAAATTATGGAGCTTCATTCCTCGAGATGAACACAGCAGAAAACTCAATGTTCTAACACAAGCTGATTTTTTTACAAAAATAATGCAACAGTCTAGGAAGGAATCATAAATTTAATTGTTATGTACATGTTATGACACGTTTAGGAGAAAAACAAATGATTAGTAAAACTGAGAAGTATTTCAAAATCAATAACAAGAAAAAAACAAATGTTTGATTTGATATTTAACTTTGTAATCGACATACATTTAGATAAGTAATAGTAACACTAATAAACAAATAGTGTTAACGTTATACTAAAATTAAGTAAATATTTAACGGCTGGCAGAATGTATTCCGCAAAAATTATTTATTATATACAGTTGGTTGTTGTTGTTTTGATTTAAGCACAAAGCTACACAATGGGTTATCTGTGCTCTGCCCACCACGGGTATCGAAACCCGGATTTTAGCGTGTAAGTCCGCAGACATACCGCTGAGCCACTGGGGGCATATATAGTTGGAAACCTAAACTTTTAATATTTACATAGTTGACATGTAACTATGGCTGAGATGGTCCATTTTTCAATACTCTTTTATTAACCTTGGTGTAAAACTAACATCATGAACACTTGGTTTCTAAGCGAATGCACATACATGTAATGTTCATAATTTTTTTTCCCTAGGTTACCACGGTGATCGACCCGTTTTAAGCTGGGCTTTCTTTAGTGTATTGTGAGAGTCGATCAGTGCACCTAGCAACCGTTTGTTTCCTTAGGTGAGAGGTAAACAAGATATTGGCAACCTGTTCATTCCTTTTCGCTCAAATCACAATTTCCGTGGTAAATTCAAGTCGTGCAACACGTGCCTGAAGACTCTTTATAAACTACAGTTACAGTTTGTTTAAATTTACGATTATCTATAATGATGGAAGGCAGACTGAAATCCTTTACCTTTGTTTTGAACTTTCTTTCAGTTTTGACCACTGCCATTGGTAAGTTCACAACTTTGTTTTTACATGTGAGATTCCTTCACAAATGAAGCGCAAAAGGTTAAAGATTCTGGTTTAACGAGTTTTATACAAGACAATATAACTGATCCCTTATGTGGATATTATAGCGATTTTACTTTTTTTTCAGGTTTGATGTGCAATCAAACAAAATAAAAGCTAACTTGTACTTTGAATATCCATTTGTTGTTCCATCAAAACAATATAGAAACTTTCACATATATATTACAAATATCTTATGAGAATTACATCACAGTTTCATTGCAATATGAATTGTACTATAAAAAGTTTTATTTATTAGTCGTGGTTAAGGCACTCAAATTCTCGTCACACCAAACATAATTGCCCTTTCACTTTTGGAAGTGTTGTAATATCACGAATAATCCCACTATTCATTGATAAAAGAGTAGTCCAAGAGTTGACGGTGGGTGGTGATGACTAGAAGGAAAACAGCTAGTCACCACCCTAATACTACACATTTACACTACTTTTGTTATCAAAATGTGTACATCCATCCGGTATGTAATACAGATTCTGAAAGTCTTAAATTATTGTTTTAACTCAGTTTTAAATTGTTCAAAAATACCTGAGCTATCCATAAACATCGAAGTTACAATAACTATTTCGCGGTGATGTTAATAAAGGCTTGATACTGATATATAAATGGACCCACATAGTCTTTTTTATGAAAATTAAATATTTTATTAGTACTTATTAATTTTAAGTTTAGTTAACACAAATTCTTGTTGTTTTCCACTTGCAACAAAGGCGTTTTTGAATTGCTTACGCTTTAACAGTAGGACAGTTAAGCCACAGTCCCAACTGGTTTTCGGTTATGATGTTTCTTTTACAACCTGCCCCTGCTAGTACAGCGGTATGTCTCCGGTGGGTTCAGCACATAGCCCGATGTGGTTTTGCTATAAGAAAAAAACAAACATAACACCACATTAATAACATGGCAGAGTAATGTATGAAGTTCATATTAGAACTACTTATTTTCATCCTTCTAAACGTCATTATTAACCTCTGAGAAAGAGATAACGAAAATATTTAATGTAACAAAATGTTTAAAATGCACGATGCACACGTCTGTGTATAGTATAAGACCCATCCTATGTCATGGAGGGTAAGAGTTCAATGTACAACTTGAAGTACTAAATTAAATCAATAATTTATAGGTATAGTCTATTTCACACATAATTTACTTTTCAACTACTTTATTTTCAGAAATGGTGCGATGGTTACATTTCATTACTTTTGCCACAGCCTCAGTATTTGTTCATACTCTCAGTGGTTCTTGATGGACCACATTAAATGTTCTTCTTCTTACCTGGTCCAAATAAAGAGATTTCTTAATGATGCTATTCTTGAGCACTTACATAAAATTGATAATGTGAAAAACACGTGTTTTCAGATGTAGCTTTGCCATTTAAAGGGTCTCACCTTGAGCTTTGTTTGCTATCTTATCTGGAAACAATATAAATGTTTGGCATCGTTAATGAAAGAGCTAAAATTTGTCGAAAAAAACTCAAAAGAAAAAACGGAATAATAATTGGTCAAAGATCGTGGAGTCATTAGCTAAACAAACATATTTTTGCTGTGGGCTTGACCACAGAAGGTAGGTAAGGCCGGAAAGTAACCATCCTGTGACACGACCCTTAATCCAGTGTATACCCTTAAGTTTAATTGAGACTGATATAAAGACCACGAAGTACTTCACGCACAAACAAACATTGTTTTTACTTTTATAAGTATAAATTATAAGCTATCTATGTGTTATATTTGCGGTTAAACGTAACGAAGGTTTGTTTGTATGTACGTTAGTGTTCAATTAATTGTAATATTCAAATCTTGTAGAAATCCTCGACTCAATGCTAAATATTCATCTTTCTATTGCATATAAAACAACATTTGAGAATCCTTATATCTTAACACATCATTCAATGAAGGATGGTGCATATAAGAAGTTTGTGAAGGCTTAGTTTATCACTGACTACTCGAAGGGCAAATCCCTTGAACGCCTTTTGTGGACAAACAAAAAACCTCCGCAAATACAACTTTCGTTACAGAACTTTATTTTCAGCAACTCAAAAATACCACACAAAATATTTAACTGAATAGATAACCCAAACAAAAAGACTCATTCGCCGCCTACCTACTCAATTTATTTATCGGTTGTTTATAATATTATTGTTTTAACTATTAGTACTAGCATGCTTTAACTTGTCACGAATTATTCAGTTACTGAGAAAACAAAGTGGGTTGAAGGTGGGCACATTTTTGGAAGGTTAACATCTTTTATTTTCAGTGCTTACTCTAAGTAAACCGTAACACACACTCAAACGGCTTATAACTGAGTTTCTTCGATGACATCAACCAACTATTAGTAGTGAAAATTTCGCAAATTATTCTAAAAGTATTTTTTTTATTATTTTTAAAGAGCGATTTTACTATATACTGTTTTGTAACAAACATTTGAAAAGGCTAGTAAAAATAGTTTAAGGTATTATTAAACAAAGTAATATCCCGCCACAGTTGAAAGTGTGTGCCTACGAATTAGCGTAACTTCTTACCGTCCTAGAGCCGGCATGGCGAGATGGTAAAGGCACTCGACTCGTAATCTGAGGGTCGAGGATTCGAATCCCTGTCATACCAAACGTGCTCGCTCTTTCAGCCTTGGGGGCGTTATATCTGTGGTCAATCCAACTTTTCGTTGGCTAAAGAGTAGCCCAAGCGTTGGTAGTTGGTGGTGGTGACTAGCTGCCTTCTTTCTTTTTTACTGAAAATAAACAAAATAATCTTTTCGTTCCCTAGTGGGACAGTAGTAATTTTATGGTTGTACAACACTAAAATCGACTCTTTTCAGTGGACACAGTAGATAGCTCAATGTGGCCTTGCTCTTAAAACAACCACCTAACTCTAACTCTCAAGGGTCTGGCATGGCTAAACGCGTAAGGCGAGCGACTTATAATTCGCGAGTTCGCACCCGCGTCGCGGCAACCATGCTCGCCCTCCCAGCCGTGGGGGCGTTATAATGTTACAGTCAATCCCATTATTCGTTAGTAAAACAGTAGCGCAAGAGTTGGTGGTGGATGGTGATGACTAGCTGCCTTCCTTCTGATCTTACACTGCTAAATTAGGGACGGCCAGCACAGAGTAGCTTTGTGCGAAATTCCAAAACAAACAAACTAAAACTGAATTTTCTTTTTATCTTTAGTAAAATTGGTATCGGTGTTTTTAAATTCGATAAAATCTATACACAAACAATTTCGAAAATGTTTATGTATTTAGGTTTGGTTTGTTTTGAATTTCGCACAAAGCTACACGAGGGCTATCTGCGCTAGCTGTCCTTAATTTAGCGGTGTAAGATTAAAGGGAAGGCAGCCAGTCATCACCACCCACCACCAACTCTTGCGCTACTGTTTTACTAATGAATAGTGGGATTGACTGTAACATTATAACGCCCTCACAACTAAAAGGACGATCACGTTTGGTGGGAATGGGATTTGAACTCAAGACCCTCAGATTGCGAGTCAGGCGCCTTAATAACATGGTCATGCTGGACTAGAAATGTGTGTTTGTGTTTTTCTTACAGAAAAGCCACATCGGGCTATCTGTTGAGCCCACCGAGAGGAACGGACTAGAAATAAAAAAGTACTAAAAATCAAGATGGAAAATTATGGTCTCAAAAATGGTATCAGCTTATCAATACAAAAGTCTTTTTTTATTATTCACCATAACAGAATATGACGTAATCTATCTGGTGTCAGTTTATCAAAGTCAAATCGGTGGTGAGTCAGCTGTCTACTGCAACATGTCACGTGTGAGTGGAATGTGGACTAACTTTTAAGAACACTTTTAGCATACTTTATTTAAATATTATAAAATCCGTAACTTTTGTATGAAACATGTTCTTTTTATTGCCTGCAGCGCTACATCTTCATAACGTGGCTTTTAAACATTTAATATACCTATTAGACTTGTTACGTCTGTGCAGTTTGTTGATTAGTAAAACACAATGTACTGCACAATATTTTAATTCACTTAGTTTTGTTTGAATATTTTTAACGGAATCGTATAACTGAGATTTACCAATAACAGGATTACAATAAAACATTTGTAACGCCATTACTTAACTTATACATCTCCTTGTATTACCCATGAGATAGTAACAACCTATTGATTTTGATTTTGTTGTTAATACACAATGAAATATCAAGGTCTTCCCCTTAGTGAGTATCGAAACCCGGTGTTTAGCGTTATAAACCGTAAGACTTATTAATGACCCATTGCAGGTTAGCCTATTAATGCCTTGAGTAAGTTCAAGTAAAGACACCGAAATATAGATAAAGGATAAAGGATTTGGGTTACTACACCTGCCCCCCAGTGGCTCAGCGGTATGTCTGCGGACTTACACGCTAAAATCCGGGTTTCGATACCCGTGGTGGGCAGAGCACAGATAGCCCATTGTGTAGCTTTGTGCTTAATTCAAAACAACAACAACAAAAAAAGTTACTACACCTATATTTATAAAACATGTTTCTACCTACCATTATTCTCAATTTTGCTACCTCTCATTTTTTACAATCTATATAATTTTTTCCTACCACAATCTAAATTTTCCTACCAGCCACATTTTTGCCATCACTATTTTCATGATATATAAGACATAATCGTATTACAGTTTTAAATTTTCGCACCACGATTTTGTTTGGACTACTTTGTAGAAGCTCTAAAGTAGGTGTTTCTACCACTACACCTGTACTAACTTTTTGTACCATACTTTTGCTACCACAGTTTCCTTGAATTTATAAAAATATGTTTCTCACAATCATTGATCTAGACTTTCTCATGTTTTATGTTCGTAAATTCTATACGCTATATTTCAGCATACTAGTTGTTACGTTTTCTGTTATTACTTTTTACATATCTTGACGACCTTTATTAGAGCAAATATTGTTAAGATTAATACCAAAAGCTTTTTAAAAATATACATTCGCTAATGCAATTTTTCTCTCATCATCGAAATTGTAAAGGAAAACTGGCAAGATCAGTGAACAAAAGTCGGTATTAGGCTTAGTATTAAAGTTGTTTCTTATTGAAATACACACAAAAATTAATTTTTGGCACTTGTTTCTTATCATTGTTCACATTTTGTCTGGAGAATACGCCCTTGTAAAAACAAACAAAAAACTTTAGAATATGCCAATAAGGTTAACGTTAAAGGTCATTTCAGCATGTCTGACCACAACATATGAGAAATTCGTGCAGATTATGATTCTATTCAATGTTTTTATTTTTTGAAGTAGTTTTTCTTTGCTGAAATAACTGACTGACTCAATAATCAGTCCATCACCGGAACAAAGTCACAAGATTAGCCCCGGTAATGAATTGATTATTGAGTCAATCGGTTAGTTATTTCAGCAATAAAAATTTTGTTTTTAACGGAGTAACAAAGTTAGGTACAAAAGACGTTCACAAATGACTGTTTAGCGTTATTTATGAAGTTAGGGCTGCAGTCAGTTACATGGGGATTTTGCAAGTTAAGTTTGTAGTTGTCAAAATTTGTAGTCGGAGAAATAAAGCATTATTTCTTACTTATAATTATAGCATTAGTGTCAGAAGTGGGGTTACTTAAGCAAAAATAAAATGAAATCAGAGCCAACTTCAAGATGATTCCACAAGGGCAAAGCAAAATTGAAAGTTTGCTGGAAATGCTAAAACAATGGGAAAACAATAGAAAGAAAGAAACAACAGCAAAAGCTCTAGAAAAAAAGAATAAAACTGGAAGAAAGAAAGAGAAATATAGAAGATCAAGACAAATAAGATAGGAGCTTAGTAAGATGTGAATTACAAGAACAAGACATAACATATATAGACAAAGTGTGAATATAGATCACTTTGTTGTAGGACAAGATAGAAACTGTATTTTCTCAAGTTTGAAAATCATAGGAGATGTATATGAAGATTATAATATCAAGAAACGTATAAAAAGACATCAAAGCAAAGTTGAAAGTACAAGATAATGAAGACATCCAGCTTAAAATGCAACGAAGCAGAATCGAGAAAGATAAGTGGTTGAAACTAAAATCGCTCATGTGATCTTCTTTGGATGTACCTTGGTGAGAAAATGACAAATGGTCAACTTTAGGGAAGATTTCAGTCCTGGTATATCAACCTGATGAGAAGCCCAAAGTAGCTGTCGGAGCCATTTTTAGAGTACCACCAGTGGATTCTCTCGATACTTTACCAGAAGAAGATTTTCTCAATGACAAGACACTGAGCGTTTATATGGACAAGGATCATTTTATTTTCATAGTACGATGTACAAATCAACAAACAAGAGGGAATCATCAATAGCCACTTGAAATTCTTTTAGATAAGATTAAAGTTAATTGGTCTACGAAACCTTTTATTTTCTTTCTTTTTATTATTTATATTTTTGTACGCCAGCAGTATCAAGCTTAGGGAGCGCGTATACCAGATGCGATTGCCTTACTCATCAAGATCTCTGCAAGCCTACCCTCAAATTGAAATTCTTTCAGGCAAAATAAGAGCAAATTAATCTATGAGACTTTGGGCATGGTCAAATACATCAATCAAAAGGGTTTGACTTCCTGAATCCAAAACTGTAAATAGATCTCAAATCATTCAAGAGATGACGGAGCTGTAAGTTAAAAGTCTCTGGTTGAAAAAAAACAACTTAGTATCATTCTGTGATCCGTTATGCCACGGATAAAATTGTTTGAAAACTGAACAGCTTAGGAACAGTGGATGACATTGGTAAGACTACGGATTTACACTGCTAAAATTAAGGGTTCGATTCCCTTCGGTGGACTCAGCAGATAGCCCGATGTGGCTTTGCTATAAGTAAACACACACACACAACAGCAGATGAGTGCAGAAAGAAAGTTTTGATAGTATATATGTATATATGTTTATATATATATATACTATGAAGGATGTTGTGTAATTGAGTGTAGGTGTAAGAATCTAAGCACGCCCTCTACATTCCTACACATAATTACACAACCCCCTTCAAACACGTGGTCAGCTATAGGTGAGTTACCTCTTTCTTTCTTTGTGAAACTGACGATGAACGAAGAAGGTCGAAATGTTGTTTGCTTCTCTACATAGAATTTTCTTAATCCATACCAGCCGTTTTTACGTACACACTGTTGGCTAAAATCTGAAGGCCAATGAACATAAAGAAATAATATGCATTTTGCGTTAATAGACTCAACCACTTATTTGAGTAGAGCTTCGAAAGATGAAAATAAGAAAAGGGGAAATAAAAATAAAAAAACTTTTTAGCATTTAATAAGGAAAATGAGAACACTTAATACTATGGATGTAATAGCTACATTTTTTAATACTGATTTAGTCAGTGCCAAGGCTTAATTCATTGTTCATTATGGAATTAAATTTTAAGTCTTGTTTGTGCGATAGGATTGTTTAGAGGGCTTCACAATCTTGAGAATGGTGGATGTTTAGAGTATGAATGCATATATATATTTGTTATAGAAGGGTTTCAACACCATGTAATTATCACATGTCTTAAAGACTCAAAATTTCTTGAAAATGAAGAACCTGGTGGTTAAGGCATTTGACTTGCAATCTGAACGTCGCGGGTTCATATCCTGTTTACGAACTTACTGGTCCTTTCAGTTATAGAGACGTTCTAATGTTACAGTCGATCCCATTATTCTTTAATAATAAGTAGCCTAAAAGTGTGGGTGGGAGGAATTGACTAGTTACCTTCTCTTTAATTTATCACTTGAAAATTACGGACAGATAGTGCTAGCAGCCTTCGACAAGCTTTACGCACACAGAAAAAAAACGTATTTCGGAAGTATAGAAAACTTTTGTTTGTTTGAAGTTCAGCACGAATCTACACAATAGGTTCTGTGCTCTGCCCACTAGTAGTATAAAAACCCGCTTTAGGGCGTTGTTAGACCACAGACATATCGCTGTGCCTCTAGAGGACGTACAGGAAATTATACTTACTATGTTTTAAATATTAATAATTTAAGCTGTTTTTAACTAATAAATATTATGTACTTGATATAAACATGAAATATTTCGTTTTTGAATTTCGCGCAAAACTGCACGAGAGATAGCTGCGCTAGCCGTTTCTAATTTAGTAGTGTAAGACTAGCTGGAAGGCAGTCAGTCGTAATTACCAACTGTCAACTCTTAGGCTACTCTTTTACCAATGAATAGTGAAACTGACTACGACATATATCGCTCCTATGGCTGAGAGGGCGAGCATGTTTGATATGACGGGGATTCGAATTAACCACCCTTAAATAATTTTTGTTTTGAATTTCGCGCAAAGCTACTCAAGGGCTATCTGCGCTAGTCGTATCTAATTTAGCAGTGTAAGACTAGCTAGTCATCACCACCCACCGCCGACTCTTGAGCTACTCTTTTACCAACGAATGCTGGGATTGACCATCACATTTAACGCTCCCGCGGCTAAAAGTGCGAGCGTGTTTGGTGCGACCGGGATTCGGACCCGCGACCCTCGAATTAAGAGTAGAACGCCTTAACAACTTGGCCATGTTGGGCCAACATGAAAGAACAAACAACGCCAAGAAAGACCGTGATAATTGCAATAATAACGTGGTTAGTCAGATACGTCAGAATGGTCTCTGTGACCGACCACAAACATCTGCTAAGATGAAAAAAAACTGAATTTACTGTAGAATGTTCAGCAAAACTGAAAGAAAGACACTAGTAGAAACACTTCTTGACTTTACATTGTATGTCCCATTCACAGTATTGTATCGTGTTGCTTCATTATGTTTATGGAATGTTTTTACCTTCGACCTTATATTAATTCACTTCTCAAATTGTATTGCTTAGATACTTGGTATAGAATGACATACAGTGCTCTCTCGCCACTTCGTGGGCTTGGCCGACCCCCACATATATATATATATATACATGTATATATAAAATAATAAACATTAAATCTAAAATATAGCATTAAATACCATTAAAATATTAAAAATAAATATAATTAATAGTGTAAAGAAAAAAAACAGGTATATTTTGAGATATAAACATATATTTGAGTTTATAACAGCGTAAAAATGGAAACAGAACCAACTGGAAAGGCTATAGATGTACGCATTGTGCGTCTGCGAAGGATACGCGAGATCAGCTTCATGGCGTAGCGATGTGCAAGACGGGCTATGATTGGTGCAGAAATGAAAGACGGCCAATGACAGCTACCCATTTTGATTGCCTGTGATTGGTGCTGTCAATATTCATGTCTGGCCTGTGATTGGTGATTTCATCCACGGCAGCATCTTTGAACTTTTTTGTGTGTTTAAAGCCCCTGCAATGGCTCCCAAACGTGCTAATACTTCTAAGGATGCTTCTACGCCTTAACGGTCACGGAAAATGATGACCATCGCCGAAAAGGTGAAGATATTAGATATAGGAAAAGAAGGAAACTCTTATGCGTCCATAGCCCGCCATTACGGAGTGAACGAATCCACCATTCGCTACACCAAGAAGGACAAAATTAATATTAGGAAGACTGCTGCTATTACTTTTAATACAACGGCTAAGAGGGTTGTAACATCTCGTAATAAGAGTATCGTTCGGATGGAAGCTGCTTTGGCCATATGGATAGCTGATTGCCGTAAGAAAGGTGTTCCCTTGGATACTAACATTATCACAACGAAGGCTAAGATGTTGTATGATAATTTCGCGGAAAAGGATGAAGATGAAGAAGACGTAGACAACCCACAGCCAGGAACGTCCAGTGATTCCCAGCCTAAGAAACCGTTTTCTGCAAGCAAAGGCTGGTTTCAGAAATTTCAGCAACGATACGGCCTGAAAAACATATCGTTACATGGAGAGGCTGCTTCGGCTAACAAGGAGGCTGGTGAAGCTTACGTTCGGGACATTTTTAAAGAAATAATCGCTGAAGGGAAATATAGGCCTGATACAGGTATTGAACATGGACGAGACTGGCCTGTTTTGGAAGAGGATGCCTTCCCGAACGTTCCTGTTTAAAGATGAGAAAAAAGCCCCTGGTTTTAAAGCTCATAAAGACCGGTTCACCCTCTTAATGACTGGTAATGCTGCTGGTTTTATGTTGAAGCCGATATTAATTTACAAGTCTAAAAACCCGAGAGCTTTAAAGAATAAGAACATGAACTTGCTACCGGTCCATTGGATGCACACTCCTACTGCCTGGATAACGAAGCCTCTGAGCTCTGATTGGTTCCATCAGAGTTTCATTCCTTAAGTTAAGCTTTATTTATTAGAGAAGGGCTTGCCATTCAATGTCCTTCTTCTTTTGGATAACGCCGGTGGCCACGCAAGAAATCTTTTGTATGAAGGCATTAGGGTTAAATTCCTGCCAGCCAGCACTACGTCCCTTATACAACCGATGAACCAGGGAGTTATCAGGGCTTTCAAGGCCTTATACATAAGGAATACCATGTCCAACCTCGTACGTAGCCTTGATAATGCCGCCGAAACCGAAGCCGAAAACGACACGTTCACCCTAAAGGAGTACTGGAAGTCTTTCACCATTGCTACATGTCTTCAAAATGTTCATAAGGCATTGCAAGAGATGAAGCCCTGCACCGTTAATGCAAGCTGGAAGAAGTTGTGGCCTGAGGTTGTGCACGACGACAAGGGATTCACGCCTGAAGAAATCCAACACTCGGTTCAAAAAGCTGTGCAATTAGCTTCGTTAATCAAAGGTGAAGGATTTGCCAATATGATGAAGGAAGACGTAGATGAACTGATTGACTTAGAATCCGAACCACTCGCCGACCAAGACTTAGAAGCACTGACGAAGTCTGCTGCCGAGGAAGACGACGAAGAGGAAACACCGAAAGAAGCCGAGGAAACAATCGAGCAAAGTGGATGGTCGTTAGAGCAGTTAGGTAAACTAATGAAACTAATTAACGAAGTGAAGGAGTGTTCACAGGAATGGGACAACGATGTGGTTCGATCAGTACAATTTTGCAATAAAATAGAAGAACTGATGACTCCTTATCAAATGATTTTCGATAGGCCTGAGATAATGCACTTATTCAAACGCGCAAGGCCTGGCATGGCACAGCGCGTTAAGGCTTGCGCTCGTAATCCGAGTGTCGCGCTAAACATGCTCGCCCTCCCAGCCGTGTGGGTGTATAATGTGACGGTCAATCCCATTATTCGTTGGTAAAAGAGTAGCCCAAGAGTTGACGGTGGGTGGTGATGACTAGCTACCTTCCCTCTAGTCTTACACTGCAAAATTAGGGACGGCTAGCACAGATAGCCCTCGCTTAGTTTTGTGCGAAATTCCAAAACAAACAAACAAATCAAACGCGCAAACGTGGTATGCTCTTTGCATCGTCATTGGCCGAAAAAAGAGAGACCCAGACCTTACTAGCTACAGATATTTGATTTTAGTTTTGAGAATCACAATAATTGTACTTTTTTCTGGTCAAAATACAAAACATGATAGTAATTAATGGTTCTTAAACTGCTAACTCCTGGAAAGTGAAAAGTACTTGTCCTCTCACCCTACGGCAAGCTCATATGTGAAGAGACAGAAGTTATTACTTACCCTGAGGTTCAGTCATTTTGTTTTTGCAGTCAACTTCAAGTTTTGACAAAATGTTTTGGTAATAAGGTTACTGCCAGTGTTGACCCTTCCAAACCTGTTTAGTTGTTACCGTCTTTGTACTGCAAAATTAAAACTACTTCTGCACTTGATGCGTTGTTTTTTTTGTTGTTGTTCATAATATTTCATTTAACGTGAATAAACCTTATACATAAAAGGGCAAAGATATCTGTATGAAGACCACGAACTCAATTTCTTGCCAAGCGATTTTGGATAAATAATCGTCAAGATAATCTATCACTCAGTGAGTAAGAGAAAAATAAATACATTCAACCAAAAGAAACAAACATGGATTGATCTGTCTATTTTACAAGTAACAGCCGACTGGGGAGACAAGTTGAACAGCATTTGCATCTCAAAAGAATAAGAAAGAAACTCAGCAGAATTTCTTACTTTCCTTCATTAAACAAGTGAATAGAATATTCTCCTACAAAAAAAACAACAAAAAACACCCAACAAATCCAGAGCTCAACAGTTATGTCAGATTGTCCGAGCAGTTGAAAATGACCGAAACTTTGTCAAAGCAATGTAAAAACAACAACAAAGAAATTCCATGCACCAATGTCCCTTTAGATACTTTCTGAAGTCAAATGTATTAAACATAAATAAAAATACTTTAAATTTAATGCAGAGTTTATTCAATAGAGTCATATTGATTCAACCAAGTAAATCTAAGTGTGAAAGAAAGTGTTGAAATCAGACACTCAAAACGAAGTGAAAGAAGCCACATTCGGTTAGATCTATAAATTTTAATACAAAAGATCTATATTAAAACCCATTAGTGTTTTAACAAATGCAAGCACTTTAAATGTTTATTCATAAATCAAAACATATCTTTCCCAGGGGATCCTGAGCTTACATTTGTATTATTGTCTTTCCATGATGAACATAGCCAAACTTGATGCATACAAAATGTAAGCCCACTGCTGGTACAGCGGTAAGTCTATGGATTTACAACGCTACAATCAGGGATTCGATTCCCTTTGGTGAACTTAGCAGATAGCAAGATGTGGCTTTGCTGTAAGAAAATACATACATTATACACATGCAAAAGGTAAATTTATAAAATCGATCTGTTTGTTTTTGACTTGTTTATTTTGAGCTTCAGGGGTCGTGAATTTATGTACCCTTCAGACGTAAACCTACAAATAACTAAAATTAGCAGCATAGAGTCACTTTACAATTAGCATAAACAATAATTAACTGACTGAAGATTTGACCAATTTATAATCATAATGCTATAGAGGGTGCGAATTTGTGCTATGTTCCTTTTAAATTAATATAATTCAAAACAATGATATGTTCAAATTACATACACATTGATGTATGGTGGTTACCCATACAAATAGTATGGTTACCCAAAAAAACAAATAAACAAAACATTTTGGTGAAGAAAGTGGCACCAACTAAAAATAAAATTTGTATGAAAGAATACGTTAATCTTGTCATTTTTTTTTAAAGCTAAGTAAACTCCTTACATATAAAATTCAGAAAATAGCTAACTTATTTTCTCCAAGTTTTTGTTTCTTTTCAGAATTCCGCACAAAACTACAAAAGGGCTATCTTCGCATAGCCGTTCTTAATTTTAAACTGGTAGGTTAGAAGAAAAGCAGGTAGTTAACAATAGTCTTCGTTAACTCTTGGGTTCCCGTGATCAAATAGGGAAAACTGATCGTTACTCTTGTAGCTTAATCAAGGGCCGAACAGATAGCGAACCATGAGTTTTCGGATTTACGATCCAGGTACGCTAACCATTTGGCCCCGCTTATCCCTTTCCACAGTTTAACTGCAAATGTGATATAAAAACAGCCATTCTAATTGAAAAGTTTGTTTAAAACTAAGAATATGTTATAACTATTCTTTTATGATCGTGGTTCATCTACACGTTATAACTGTAAAGCTGTAGTATTTTCACACATGAAATATTTATCTCATACGTAAACAAACCGAAATGAGGAGCTCAAAGGATTTGATGTGAATAAACTCAACTCTGGTGGTTTAAGAAGAGATAAACACTCAACCAATCAAAGCAAACAAATTACGACCAGCATGGCCAAGTGTGTTAAAGCGTTCGACTTGTAATCCCAGGGTCGTGGGTTTGAATCCCGGTCGCACCAAACATGCTCGCCCTTTCAGCCGTGGGGTGTTCTAATGTGACGGTCAATATCACTGTTCGTTGACAAAAGAATAACCCAAGAGTTGGCGGTGGGTGGTAATGACTAGCTGCTTTCTCTCTAGTCTTACATTGCTAAATTAGGGATGGCTAGCGCAGATAGCCTTCGAGTAGCTTTGCGCGAAATTCAAAACAAACAAAACAAAAGCAAACAAATTTATTAAAAATAAATAAGAAAACAGAGAAAATAGACGTTAAAAAATATTATACAATTTTAAATAAAATACAGTAATATAAGCATTATCGAAACAGTTTAAAATATAACAAGCTGAACAATAATTTAACTTTCAAATTACCCGTTTGAATGAGACGTTATCACATCTGAAAACAACCAGTCACAGCTGAAAGCTCTGTAATTGTTTGTCTGTTTTTTTTTAATTTCGCGTAAAGCTACTCAAGGGTTATCTGCGCTAGCCGTTACTAATATAGTAGTACAAGACTAGAGGGAAGGCAACTAGTCATCACCACCCACCGCCAACTCTTGAGCTACTCTTTTACCAACGAACAGTGATATTGACCGTCACATTAGAACACCCCACGGCTGAAAGGGCGAGCATGTTTGGTGCGAGGGGATTAGAGACCTCGACCCTCAGATTACGAGTCGAACGCCTTAACCCACCTGGCCATACTGGGTCTCGAATTTCTGTAAACGTATTGTAAAAGTATTCTGTAAAAGTTCAAATCAGGTGCAACTATGATATTACCACATCGCTGACAAAGTTGTAGGAAATCGTGAAAGTTAGACGCAAAATAAACTAATCCTTCTACATTTGTTTAAAAATCAACGTATCGAGCCTCATATAAAAAGTACCGACAGTTAGACATATTATTAATCAACAAAAGAGAGAGGTAGAAATGATAACTAATAATATTCGTTTAGCTATATAAAAAAATGAAATAGTTTACCACTGGAGAAGAAAAGTCCACGTTTGGAAAGCGCTGGTTTCATAGCGTTTTTATCGCTTTTTATTAACAGTTGTTGATCCTACGTGTTTTTCTAACATAACAAACAATGAAATACGGGTATTATTGCTCTTTATAAGGTTTTAATTATTACATTAATTCATATCGTTATAATATTTTCTTACCTTTTTCAGCTATGCCTTACTTGGAATCATTTTCTTGTCCAGAAAAAGGTTTACCAATGTGGAAAACCCCAACCCAAAGAACCAGCATAACGGTAAGTGTGTTCTATAAATGGCTGTTTGCATTTTTCAGAAGCTTTATACATACTTGCTTATGAAATCCACTTTTACGATTAATGAGGAAAATTGGTTTTGATTTTTTAAAAGTATGATTATAGTGGCGGTCGGGTAGAACTGCCCGTTGTTGCTTGAGAAGCATTTTGTTAAGAAGATAGCTGTTTCATTTTATTACGTGAGTAGACAGTAGCTGATGACTTGAATGAAAATTATCCTTGGTAATCAAAGAAGTAACAATTTTAAATTTAAAGAGGGTGTCAGGAAACCCGAAGATCTCATTTATTTCAAGATCGACAGCACCTCCAACACCCTGCACCCCTATCTCTAGTTATTGTAATAGATGGTGAAATAAAGAATACTATAACTGGTAGTTAGTTTTCTGGTGACGTTATATGAAATCAACGGAAATAAAAAAAACACGTAACTTCTTGTTGTTTTTGAATTAAGCACAAAGCTACACAATGGGCTATCTGTGCTCTGCCCACCACGGGTATCAAAACCCGATTTTTAGCGTTGTAAGTTCGTAGACATATCTCTGAGCCACTTAGGGGCAAAAACGTAACTACAGTGTGATAAAATCTGAAAAATACTGTCTAGTTGTTTGAGAGACGAGCAGTCGTTGAAAAACTTTTTATTTTAGTTGTTTATTTTATATATACTTATGTGTGAAACCTTTTATTTGGTTAAAGTTACCAGAGAAATCTGACTGCTGGATTTATATAAATCGTCAATGACTTGGAGGAGGTTTCTTGGTAACAAAATCAGTTGATGGATCAATTTATTATGACCGTGGCCGAAGTTCCTATAAAGTTAACAAAAACTCAGTTGATAATTTGATTTTTTATGATTGTTGGATTTAAACAAATCGTTGATGATTCTTGGACGAAGTTCCTGGTTGACAGGTTCTTTGGTTCTATCATTCTCTGAGAATTAAATATCACATTAAGAAAACCGAAAAAAATGTATGAAAATTTTCTGAAACTATAAAAATATAAAACTATTTCAACAAGCTTCGACAGTTTCTTTGTCTGGCCATAAGTTATCATTGGGAAGTGACCTATAATTATAATGGTGTAAATGGTCAGGAATAGAGTCTACGACTGAAATCAATTTCAGATTGGAGTTTAAAAATATTATAAACTGTTCGCAAGGTTCTTATTTGCTTTTTAAGCAAATCTTTACACATAAGGGTTATTTCATTTTAATATTGATTTAAAGTTCTGGGACTTAAAATACTTTACAGCTCTCGCATAATGTAAATATTATAAGAAGGTATTTGCTCAGTACAATGAATTTTTCCAGTGTTCTCAACATTGGTAAAAAATTTGCAATCACTTTTTTTACTAAAAAAAGCTATTATACTTCCAGGATATATGCAATTTCGTAATAAACGTAGGTACACTTGCTGAAACAACTACAAGTGCCGATGCCAGCTATGATATCGTTGTATATCTGTCTCTATCACACAACGTCGGGACACCTACAAGTTCTGCTATGAAACTGGGAACAATACCTGTTCAATACAGTAAGTTCAACGGTAAAGTATCTTGTTATGGTGTGAACATCTTTCCTAAGCTTACAAAGTATGATCATAGTTTATTATTTTCATAATGTGCCATTAATATTGTGTTGTATTATCCAGTCCCTTCCAACAAGAAGAGTGTTTGATATTACGTCCCATATCCACTACATATTTCACTCATAATAAGCCTTTGGGCATAATACTGATATCTTATAGAAGTAAAATTAAGCACAGTGACGTTTTACTAGCGAAGTAAAGGCCTTCATACTTCAATAATTGTTATTATAATAAACAGTTTTCACACCATTGTTGTATTTCAGCTAGCCTCATGAATTCTGTTTTTTTGAGTGAAATATGCCTTTGGTAATGTCTATGGCGGACATAGTAGGGTTAAAATATTATTATTATTCATTCTTTTTTCTTGAAAACATTAAGAGATCAGTTAAAGATATGATAAAAAAATACAATAATAAACAAAAATAAACTGTTTGTAACCATTAATTTACATATCTCATTCCATGTCAAAGCTGTAAAAAAATAATAAACTAATTTTAATTAATTTGATCGTCTTATTATTATCTTATTGGACGTCTAAGAGGCTAAAAATTAACATTTTATCAATTTATTGTCACTTATAAAAAAACTATTTTTACTTTTATCAATTTATTTTTTAAAAACAGAAACTAATTCTGTCGGTCTGTATAAATACTGGTTGTTTTAATTATCAACTTCTATTAAAACTAATTCTTACCTTATGAGTTTATCTGAACTCATGTTATTACCCTTTACATTTAATCTAAACACTGGTCCTACTCTTACCAACCTGGCCTGGCATGGCCAAGCGCGTAAGGCGTGCGACTCGTAATCCGAGGTTTGCGCCCGCGTCGCGCTAAACATGCTCGCCCTCCCATCCGTGGGGGCGTTATAATGTTACGGTCAATCCCACTTTTCGTTGGTAAAAGAGTAGCCCAAGAGTTGGCGGTGGGTGGTGATAACTAGCTGCCTTCCCTCTAGTCTTACACTGCTAAATTATGGACGGCTAGCACAGATAGCCCTCGAGTAGCTTTGTGCGAAATTCCTAAACAAACAAACAAACTTACCAACCTACCTAAACATCAGTGCTTAGTCTTATCAAATTACCTTAAAACTGGTTTTTACTCTTTATTAGTTTATCTACACCCTTACACTAATTCTTATCAATTGAATGATTAGTATTATTCTGTATATTTTACAGAATCAAACACATCCATTCAAGTTACATTAGATAACATAATGGTGGATCCAGTTGAATTTTGCGGAGATGGTAAGTTACGAAAATTATCTTTGTATTATTTTTGACATTTCCAACTTTTTAACTGAATAAATTTCTATCTCATAATGTATTTTAATTACATGTATTAAAAATAAGTACTAATGTTTTTATAGTGGTGCAATTTTATGTTATAGTGGATACCTGGAAGTTAATGTCGTCATTAGAACAATAAACCTAATGTTAAAAGTTAAATCACACAATTATTTTATTAACAAGAAAATTTTTCTTTTAAGCCTGCTTTGTGGCCGAACTTCAAAAGACCGAAGGAGGTCAAACAGAAGTCATCAGTTCAATGGCCTCCTTGTTTCAACTTCAGTGTCTTAATGAGGAAGGTAAGCTCACCGTTTTGAACTCCAAAAATCAAGTTTCAAAATTTTGTTCAGTAAAAAGAGATTGAAGCAATTATAATTCATAACCCAAGGATGTAATCTAAGAAATTAATTGTGGTAGAGTTTTCTTTCATCAATACTGAAAATGTGTTTCTTTTTGTTTGTGCACAAAACTACACAATGGGCTACCTACGTTATGTTCGCCGAGAGTGCCAAGGAAACATAGAATTTAAAATTATAGCACCATAACAAAATTATATACAATGTGCCTCCTTCCAACCAGAGATTCTACTTTAAGTCTGTAGGCTTATACCGCTAATAATTAAGTTTTTGTACTTTGATGGGCGCAGCATAAATAGCTTAATTTGTGTAGCAAGTAAATCTATAAATTATTGATAAAAAAAAGTAGTGTGAATAGTATCAGATTGCCCAGAAATAAATGTCGGAATTCTCACGAGGACATTTATAAGCTGAATATTGAGTAACTTATCGTTGGCTGGTTGGTTTAATTCAGCATTTATAGTTAACAAAGTGTGTTCATTGTCTGCTGTTTTAACTCTACTCATGGTATGTTTCGCAACTTTCAAGGCAGTATGGATAAGAAGGACGTTCTTCTGATTTTCCTCTACGACTTCAAACCTGGACGAAAAGCTACCTGAACTATATGGAACTGCAACCATGCCATGAATCTGTTACTGAACGTATAGTTCAGGGTTGGTTCCAAGGGTTTCGACATGGAGATGAAAGTCTTAAAGACCATGAAGGTCGTGGAAGGAAGCCATCCTTAGATAAAAACATATTAAGGGAAACAGTTGAGATAGACCCTCGCACACCAATACGTGAGCTTGCAGAAAAGCTAGGCACAAGCAAATCAAGCATTACCAACCACCTGAGTGGGATAAGTGGATTTCGAATGAGCTGACTGAAGATCAACAAAATTGGTGTTATGAGACCTGTCAAGGATGTCACTCCAAAAATTGAACGAATTAGGAATCGAGGTTCTGCTCCATCCATCTTATTCCCAAGACCTTTCCCTTACATATTTTAATTTTTCAAGCAATTTGACAACTTTTTAACACTAAACGCTTTCAAAACCAGGAAGCTGAAGAAAAGGCTTTCAGGGAATTCATTGGCAATAGAAACTCTGATTTCTACAGCAGGGGCACAAACAGCATCGATACATGTTAACAAAAGTGTATCGAAGCAAATGGTGCTTACTTTGATTAAAGCATGTTTTACAACATGGGTTTATACTTTTCCAACTTCGCAGTTAAAAAACGATATTTTATTTCTAGACAACCCAATATCAATACGATGGCATTTAGTTCTACGTAGTGACAAAGCTAAGATTATAATTGTCTGTGTATAATCGAATTGTGGTGTTTGAATAACGCCCTTATAGCGCACCTACAGTCCAAACTGCGGAGCATATTTCTGGGGGAATGGATCTCAAAACATGAACTCTATGGCTCAAAGTATACGTATGCTAACGTCTTAGTTACACTCGACTTTTATAAAATTAATATGTAACCAAGTATTATTTTGTATATTCCTCGTTACTGCTTCGGCATGGCCAGGTGGATAAGGCACTCGACACGTAATCTGAGGATCACGGGTTCGAATCTCCGTCACACCAAACATTCTCGCCCTTTCAGACCTGGGTGAGTTATAATGTGACGCTCAATCCACTTTTCATTGGTAAAAGAATATCACAAGAGTTGGCGGTGGGTGGTGATGACTAGCTGCCTTTCCTCTAGTTTTACACTGCAAAATTAGGGACGGCGAGTGCTGATAGCCCTTGAGTAGCTTTGCGCAAAATTCAAAACAAACCAATTCTAATTGCTGTGTTGTTGTTTTTTGTTTTTACATTACGTGTTTGTGTGTAATGTTTTACTTAAATTGAGTGTACTCAATATAATTTTTTATGTGACACTTTAAACCAGGAGAGCCAGTGGAAGGAAAAAGTAAGATAACATGAACTTTAACAAATTCAAAGATATAGGAAATCAATAAACTGTTTTGTTTACAGTTATGCATAAAACTACACAATGGGATATCTGTGCTGTGCCAACAAAGGGTATCGTAACCCGGTTTATTAGGGATACTGAATGGACAAAGAGATATTTCATTGTGGTTTATGGTTGAAATTTATTGTGGAAATCAGTAAAATGGTAATTTACTGACGGTTATAAAATAAATAAAATTTAAAAATTACAAAATATTATGTGTTATGTGATCATATTTTATACCTTGGATCCTACAATGTACAAAATAAAAAACATTTTTGCATTCACTTACCATCTCATCAGTAGTTCGGAGGTAAGCTGGTGGACCTATGAAACCAAATATCAAGATTCTCTATCGTGGAAGGCATAGCAAAGGTAGCCTATAATGTAGTTTTGAATTTAAAAATAAAACAAAAGCAATTTATTACAACGTTTATTTTACATAATATTAAAGATAGGGCATTGGCATAAGCCATCAACTTTGCTGCTGAGCCGCCTGAGAGCTCGAAATTGTCAATAAATACAGGAATTTACAGCCATATCCCCAGTTCTTACGAGCGACTCTCATAAACAGCGGACAAAATACATAAACTGAAACAACTACATTTAAACTACTTATCAATGCTTAAAAGACGTGGTCAATATAACTGCGTTTTATTCGATGAGTCTAGCGGTACAAAACTGCGTCATTTTCTTTCTTCATTTCTCCATTGTGACAAAGGAGGGGACATAGTTTTAAGCTTACATTTTTACTATGCGATAATTCGTAAAAATTCTCGCATATCTCGCTAAAAATTCAATACCCACGATGGGCGCAGAAATAATCGCTTATTGTGCATTCGTTTTATTTAACAAACAAACAAATCAATTGTTGGACAGTAATTAAAAAGTCAAATAATAACTAGTTTGTTTTTTCAGGTGTTGATCTCGAGCTAATAGTACAATTTGACAATGGGACAGTTATAAACTTCGCAAGCGACGACAGCTTCGAGACGAGATATAAAAACTTTCCACTAAACTTTATGGATAAATCAATCAAAGATCAAATACCTGGTGGACTGAAGGTGAGTTGGGTTGTGATTACTTGTGGAATTGAGGCTCACTTTTAATAAGGCGCAGAACAACGAATATTATTAATCTGAAAATTAATTGTACTTTTTCTATTTTCAGATACTGGTAAAAAATAATGGAAATACTGTATTCCGTCAAAGGAGTGGAATGAAAATACTTCAAACATGGGCCTACCTCCGTGCATATAACCATGAAGACGTGCTGCCGTTAGGTGGCGAACAAACCAACCCCGCATTGTTGCAATATAACGTTACAGACATCATCGTCCACAAAGGGAACAGGCTGGTAAACCCCACTGGGAATTTCACAAGCAACGCCATTCCACCAGGTGGAGCAAAAGAACTCGACTTGACACAGCTTGTCCTGTTGAGTGAGCGGCAGCCTCACCCACACTGGGAGTCCTATCTCATAATTGCTGTGGATCCTCTAAAGTCTACGACAGACAATGACAGAAAAAATAATTATTTTGTACTGCCCATGGCGCTGGAATGTTGTGGTTAGCGTTGATTTTTATTGTGCATTTGTATTAGAGTTGCCTATATAGATTGTTTACTATTATCCACAGACTTGATTTTTATGTCACCAAACAAAATGAGTGTACCTTGCATTGAGGATATCACCAAACTAAGCAAGAAATTAAATATACACACATTATGAAAAGGATATAACTGAACCGAACACACGCACATTTAACTTTCCTTGGAGTGGACAGAAAGGTTGAAGTTAACATGGCCTTTAAACTATGATAATTGTACTGAACGAAAGGCTGAAATCAACATGATCTTTAAAGTAGTATATTTGGACAGGATAGAAAGGTTGAAGTTGATAAAAATCTTTAAACTAGAATATATGGATTACACAGAAGAGTTGAAATTAACGTGATCTTTAAAATAGAATAATCGGACTGGTTAGAAAGGTTAAATTTAACGTGACATTTAAACGACAATAACTGTACTGAAAAAAAATTCTGAAATTAACACGATCTTTAAAGTAATGTATCGACACCCCGTTTCTAGAGGTGTACATCGTGCCACTGCCACTAGAAAGCAAATTCTAAGACAAACACATTTTTGTTATTGTTTCATAATTTTTATAATTTGTACAAAATGGACTGTGGATCAACTAATTATGTTTTCAAGTAGGTAAATTATAAATTGCAATTATTATTTTGCTTTAAAAAGATATTTCAATTTTATTAATGTACAGTAAGTTAATATAAACGAGAAAATAACGAATTCAAACAAAATCGACTTTGAAAGAAATCCAAATACATTGTAACCTAACGGTTGCGGGTTCGAATCCCTGTCACACTAGACATTCTCACCTTTTCAGCCGTGGGGGGCATTATAATGTTACGGTCAATCCCACTTTTCGTTGGCAGTAGGTGATGATGACTAGCTGCCTTCCCTCCAGTCTTACACTGTTAAATTAGGGATGACTAGTGTAGGTATCCCTCGAGTAGCTTTGCGCGAAATTCAAAACAAACCAAACTCAAATACATTTAAGTTTTGATAGCATTATCATATGTTTTTTCAAAATTTCTTACGTGTAAAGTTTTCTGTCACCACGTCTTTCAGTGACTCAGTGGAAAACTTGAAGATTTATGCTAGAAATCCGAGTTCTATCCAAACAAGGACATGGTGCAAATTTCCCATCGTGCATCTCTGTGCTTTAAAAAAGAAAATCACCATTCGGCAACGCAATGCTCACTGTATGCCGTATAAACATAAAAAAGTCAAAAACAAATTGGACTAAAATACAAGTTACATGGAAGCTTTAATGAGGTTTATATTATCGATGTTGATGCTATTTAAAGTAGTAAAAAATACCCAAAGCAACTTGACAATTTATTGGTTTATTTATCCATGCATTAACGAAAAAATGGTTAAAATAAAGACAAACAAAATTACAGTTTTATCGTGGAGTTTGGCCTGGCATGTCAAGGCGTTCGACTTGTGATCCGAGGGCCGCGGGTTCAAATCCCGGTTGCACCAAATGTGCTCGCCCTTTCAGCCGTCGGGGCGTTATAATGTGACGATCAATTCCACTATTCGTTGGTAAAAGAGTAGAGTTGGCAGTGGATGGGGATGACTAACTGCTTTCCCTCTGATCTTACACTGCGAAATTAAGGACGGCTAGCGCAGATAGCCCTCGAGTAGCTTTATGCGAAATTTAAAAAAACAATCGTGGAGTTTTTTAAATATTCAGACAAAACGTTGATGTTGCATATAATGTCTTATTGCTCTTCGTATTATTTAACCATATAAACAAAATTATCTTTATGTTAATTTCTGAAAAGTAATGTGCTTCATTGTCTAAACTAATTTTTATTTTATTGGAGGTACGGGGGGAACAGTGTGGGGCTGAAGAAGAGGAAATCATCACACTCACTAGTCAGTTAACAGTAGTATCGGAATTTTGCTGTCGTAGGTTTATTTTGTTTGTTTCGAATTAAGCACAAAGATACACAATGGGTTACCCGTGCTTTGCTCACTACGGGTATCTAAACCCGTTTTCTAGCGGTGTGAGTCCGCATACATAACGCTCTACCACTTGGGGGCCGTAGATACATTGATAAGTTTATTGTATTTATATTACACCACTTTTAAGGTTATATATAGTAAGTTCATATGAAAAATAAAAAATATATAAGCACTAAGTATATATATTGATGTCTTGAGGCACTCATGTATAGCGTTACCTAAAGATATTCAGATTCCATTTAGTTTAAATAACAAATACGTGTACACCATTAGTTCTGTGATATGTGTTGTCTCCTTTAAAGTTAATCAGTTGAGGCAAAACGATGCAATGCATGAACTATGACTTTATCATAAGGGATTCTAAGTCAAAAACATCAGTAAAAACGACATGACCTATGACCTTATTATAAAGGATTCTAAGCCAAACGCTAAGTTATGGAAATCCCTCTGATCTATAACATAACCTGTGTAGAATCATAATGTCAGAAAAATAAGTAGGTCCAAGGAGTCTTCATATAAAATTATAAAACCCCTACGCCCGAGCTCTTGTTAAATTGGAATTATTTAAATACAGATAGCTTTCTGAAAAAGGTTGTTTGTTTTGAATTTCGCGCAAAGCTACTCGAGGGCTATCTGCGCCAGCCAGCCGTTCCTAATTTAGCAATATAAGATTAGATGGAAGGCAGCTGGTCATCACCACCCACCGCCAACTCTGGGGCTACGCTTTTACTAATGCCCAGTGGGATTGAGCGTAACCTTATAACACCCCCATGTTAAAAGGGCGCGCATGTTTGGTGCGACCGGGATTCGAAACCGCGACCCTCGGATTATAAGTCAAACGCCTTAACACGCTTGGCCATGCCGGGCCTGCTTGAAGAAGAAAAGTTCACCTTTCAAAAACGCTTGGATTGTAGTGCTTTTTATCGTGTTATATTATGTGTTAATATGTAAATAATCGACCATTAACAACTCTTAGTCTGCAACATTAGCTTCCCGCAAATGTTATATTAGCATAGATGAACAAAAAAATAGATGAGCCATTTTTTATATTTTATCTAAACTATATCAATAATAATGAAAACACGTTTAAATTTTGCCTGTCTTTATAACTCTATTTAGTTGCAAACTACATCTTATTTCATAAATCCCCTTTCACGATGAGAAAATTGAGAATGCTGAAAAATATGGGATTGTCATTTTAGCATTTTGTCATACGTTACATTATTATCACTATAAAATGCGTTATTATAAATAAGCCCAACATAAATTATTACATATTACTTCTACCTAAAAAAACACAAAACAAACAACATGAACTTTTGTTTAAAAATAAAAACAACATTTGCTTTGTGACTGATCCACAAGAATAATATATATTAAATTTTTCTCTTTCCAGGTCGGTACAACTCCTACTGTGAGGTAAAAGGGAATATTTGGAAAGGTGGTGACAAGGCTTGGATTACATACAATCCAAGGTACATGAACGGTATAAGAGTATACGAATATATGGTGAGTTAGGCTTCAGTTTTCTTTCAGAAGTTCTCATAAACACCAGACAGAATGTGGTACGCTAAAATAATTTCAAAGTTACAACATGAAATGTTTTATATGCATTGTATTATTTGATAACATTTCAAATATTTAAATAGTCTATACACAAAAAATACTGTCGTTATCAGAAGCTTCACTGCAAAATTTGATCTCTGACATCCAGCAAATCAATGTTTTATTTCCAATGCCGCTGAGAATTATGTATAAATATTTATATCTATAAATTTATGGATAACTTTGCTATTGAAATATGTCAACAATGTAAAGTTTTATCGACTTATCGAAGCAACTAATTTTAACTTATTTGTTGTTGTTGTTTTTTCCAGCGTGATAGTAAATCACTCAAGAAGATTCAAATATCTACAGTATTGACAGATATGACCAAAATGATATGGCTGGAACGAGTAACTGAAGTTCTGGCTGACCAAATGGACAGAGCAGGAATGTGTCCATTGGAAATGAAAGCTCACACAGATCCGATTCTCTTAATGGTCGGCGATCTGGCAAAGCAGTTAGAAGAGAATTTAAAAAATTCTATAAAACAAGACATGTCTGAATGGCAGCAGTCTCAGTTGAACAACGTATGTATAACTGATCAAATAAATTGGTGGTTTGATGAATTTCGCGTAAAGTTACTCGACGGCTATCTGCATTATACATCATTAACTTTGAAGCGATAGACAAAAAATATATAGAAAGGAACTAGCCTGCACCACTCTCTGCCAACTGTTAGAAGACCTTATAGTGGGATTTGACTGTTACTTTAATAACGCATCCATGGCCCTAAACTGTGAGTACAATTTCAGATTTTGTAATAACTGGAAGCTAATCTCAGAACCCTAGATCTGCAGTATCGTATTCTAATCATCCGCGCCTCGTTTAGATTTTAAGAGGAAAAATTGTTTTATCGCCACTACAATAACAAAAATAAAAATAGGGATAATCACGAGATCAATATTGCACATCATTTTGCTTTTTTTTAAATAAAGAATTAAATTTGTGATATGTTTTTATTGAAAATGTTTTGATTATAATTTCGTTTCTTTTTTTATTTACCGTATTGTCCCTGACTGACGTCTCCGGAGGTGTCGCAAACCACAGAGAGGGAGCGCTAATTATAATATTTGTGCATTTCCAGATTCTGTTTTTCACATGTGATTTGCTGATTTCACTGTTACTACGTGTGTGTTATTTTTCTTTTTCATTTAAAAATTGCGGTAATAAAAGTGGATTATATGTTGTATTTTTATTGCTGTCACATAAAGTAAGCTTGCCCGGCATTTCCAAGCGTGTTAGGGCGTTCGACTCGTAATCCGAGGGTCGCGGATTCGAATCCTGGTCGCACCAAACATGCTCGTCCTTTCAGCCGTGGGAGTGTTATAATGTGACGGCCAATCCCAATTTTCGTTGGTAAAAGAGTAGCCCAAGAAATGGCGGTGGGTGGTGATGACTAGCTACCTTACTAAATTAGTGTAGGCTAGCGCAGATAGCCCTCGAGTAGCTTTGCGCGAAATTAAAAAAAACAAAAAACAAACGAAGTAAGCTTTATGAAAATATCGCGGGGGAACAATAATCAGAGAAACATAATTAATTAGGAATAATACGGTAAAAGTTCTGGTATGTGATTTTGATTTATCAGTTTTATTTTAATTTATAGATTTTCTTTTATTTGTTTATTTCCAAAATCAGCCTTAACACAGAGAAACTACATACAACTGCTGTATCACAATACTTACAAATCCGAAGAAAGGCAGTTGTGGCCGAGTGGTTAAGGCGATGGACTCGAAATCCATTGGGTTCTTCCCGCGTAGGTTCGAATCCTACCAACTGCGAAAGGTTTTCTGTTTACCAATTTCACCTACATTCTCTTCATTTTGCCTGGCATGGCCAGGTGGGTTGAGACGTTCGACTCGTAATCTAAGGGTCGCAGGTTCGAATCCCAGTCGCACCAAATGTGCTCGCCCATTCAGCCGTGGTGGCGTTATAATGTGACGGTCAGTCCCTCTATTCATTGGTAAAAGAGTAGCCCAAGAATTGGCGGTGGGTGGTGATGAGTAGCTACCTTCCTTCAAGTCTTACACTGCTAAATTAGGGACGGCTAGCGCAGATAGTTCTCAAGTCGCTTTGTGCGAAATCCAGAAAAACAAAGCAAACACTAAGTGAGTTTCTGTAAAATGAGAATTTACTTGTTTGTGTTTTAAGCACAATGTCTATTAGGGGTATCAAACTCCTAACTTTAACATATTACCCCTTAACCTTACCTCTAAGAGACGTTATGAGGGGGAACAACTATCAGTAGAAAGGACTAATTTCCCTCGGTCCTCGCTGATGTGGTATCAGTGGTAGCCCTTGCATTTTCTCATAGTTATCATACTTAATGCTTTTAAACTTCAGACAAATAGCGTCTTGCAGAAATTTTCAAGATTTTGTTGTGACACATTGTTTTGAAAACAAAAAAAAAATTTCCACAGTGAAATTTTGTTTTGTTTATCTAAGAGCCAATCGATCTACTTTCCCAAAAGTAAGAAACATTTTTATTTCTTGTTTTTGGAGTTCATATGTCCTACTGTGTTCTAGTCCACAGAGTGCATTATTCTCATGTTTCACGAACGTCATGATAGTACAAACTGCAACATTAAGCGAAGTCATGTGAAGTCATTTTGGTGTCTACTGACAGACAGACAGACAATCCATTACTGTGGTGCGAGTGGTTAAAACAGGTGACTTTTCCAGGGGGCTTTCTGTTCCGCCCCCAGTGGCTTAGCGGTATGTCTGCGGACTTACACGCTAAAATCCGGGTTTCGATACCAGTGGTGGGCAGAGCACAGATAGCTCATTGTGTAGCTTTATGCTTAATTCAAAATAACAATAACAATAGTCTTCTGTTCCATTTTCGAGGAAACTGTTACTGTCAGAACAAGTAGCATTGACTTTCTTTATGGCACAATAAAGCTTGTCATTTTGTATTACAAACTTAAAATATATAGATATGTATTTTATGGTACAATAAAACAGTTTTAACTTAAACAGAGAGTCTTATTTACCTAAAGTAGCATGGGGATAAATACTGAAAATTCTACTGTTGTTTGATTGGTCTAGAAATTAACATAATACATAAAATAAACTAACGTTTTATTGACCGTTAGTTCTTCAAACTATTTTATTTTTCAGATGGCCAGTCTTGTCTCAGTTGTCAGTCAGATACTGGAGGAATTGGTGATACCAGACAGGTCACTCCATAAGTATCTTTCTGAAATAGTCACAACGTTTCAGAGTATAGGTTCAAATGACCAGTATGGACCTTTTAGCCCAGATATTACAATGAACACCAATGACCAACAGTCAAGTTGGTCAAGCATGTACTCCCAGAAAAATGAGTTTTCGGTTGATTCCACCTATGTTTCCTCAATACCAGAGTATTCTTCCATGGGGC
This sequence comes from Carcinoscorpius rotundicauda, assembly GCA_011833715.1. Lineage (NCBI taxonomy): Eukaryota > Metazoa > Arthropoda > Merostomata > Xiphosura > Limulidae > Carcinoscorpius > Carcinoscorpius rotundicauda. The sequence continues at coordinate 112,054,311 of CM022393.1, forward strand.
TTGATCCTCGTTCTGGATACCAATCAGACGTGTATAAAACACCCGTTGACATAATTAGAAACTTGTTGGAAAATATGATTAATTCCTCTGTGTCATTATCTTATGTACCAGAAAGTCTGAGATTAATCATCCAAAGGTTGATGTTGGAAGGCGAAACAGAAGCTAAACGTCTGAATCCTGATATGTCTTATGATCTTTTGAAGGACCTGAAGAAAGCGATAGAAATGTTTCTGTCAAAAGAAAGTATTGCTCCAGAACTCATAATGCCAATGATTCAGACTCTTACTATGACTAATTTGGACATTGGCACTGAGGGGGAGATGATAGCTTTAAACAAAATTAAGGTAATATTTGATGTTTTCCATTACCTAGTTTACTACTTTAATGTTAAGCATGACACGTGTAAACCTGTAAACAGGGCAGTTCCAGTGCTAACAGCAGTATTGAACTCATATCAAAATATCATTAAGGTTCACAGAAGCATTTTTATTTTTATCATTTGTTCGACATTTCTGCTTTTAACCATCTTTTGAACACCATAACTATATAATAAAACATCGCTTTCAGCTAACAAATGAAAGCTGTTGTAAAGTACACAACTTATGAGTGAACATAGAAAAAGAATGAATAATAACAATATATCAACCACACTACATCTGCTATGTCCAAAATCAGCAAGGTCTTTTGGCCAATACCAGTACTTGTCAGGCTGGCTAGGATACAAGAGAAACAGTAATGATTGATGTTTCCTAATATTATTAAATTACATGAACAATTGTTTTACAGTTGTATTACACATTACAACTATACAAACATTGTACGGGTGTGTGCATGTGTGATATATAAATATATACATTGTTTTATCCGTTCGTTTACCACTTTTTTCAACAAATTAGTGATTATGTTATTATTTCATAATTTTAGTAATAATCATCTTTGCAACACGATTTTCAGATTTAAAGATGAAATAACTTGTCCTAAAACGTTCAAAAATGTTTTATCAACTGTCTTCATCGTTATTATTATTAATAGCGGTTTGTGAAACCTTTTAAAATTTTTACTTTATACCAATTATGTTTCATTCTACTTTGCCTAATCGTTTCTGTTTAAATTGCAATGTTCTGCATTGTCGCTCATCTAAGGATTTTGGAGTTCTACTTTTCATTCCAGGCTTTATTGGCAATGGTTCAAGGTTACAAAATGAATGTTACTGTTGGTAGCAAAGAAGAGGAGATGCTAGAAGTTTGGGAATCAACACTTGAAACTTCTCTGGCTGGTAACTTTTGGAATGAATGGTACAGAATTGCAAAGGAACTAATCAAGGTATGGTTTGTGAATCCCATTTCCTAGAAATATATTAAAATATTACATCTATCTGTCATCTAACATGGAAATTTATTTCAATTAATTTTTTAGGCAGAATAGTTGTCGTTTGTTATTGAGCGCAAAGTTGCACAAAAGGCTACACGTGCACTGTCCATCATGGGGCCCTCAGTGGCTCAGCTGTATGTATGCGGACTTACAACGCTAAAATCCAGAGTTTGATACCCGTGGTGGGCAGAGCACAGATAGCCCATTGTGTAGCTTTGTGCTTAATTCAAAATCAACACCTGTCCACCATGGGCATCAAAACCGGTTTTTAGCAGAATAAAATCTAAAAAATATTGTCTCTAGTTATTCGAGAAACAAGCAGTCGTTAAAAAAAGTTTTTATTTACTTACGTCTCAACCTTTTACTTGGTTAGTAATTTATTTGAACATTTGTTATAACACTTTCTAATTTATCTAAACATTGGTGTTTATTGTTTTTTGTGTTGTTTTTTTTGTAAATTTCGCGCAAATCTACTCAAGGGCTATTTGCGCTAGCTGCCCCTAATTTAGCAGTGTATGACTAGAGGGAAGGCAGCTAGTCATCACCACCTACCGCCAACTCTTGGGCTACTCTTTTACCAACGAATAGTTTATTAAATTTTTCTTTACTGAAATACAAGTTAAACTTTAAATCAATGGAAACAACGTCAGCACAAGAACTGTTCCTCGGGAGCTTCATGAACTGGGTTTCCATGGCCGAGCAGCCACAGACACAAGCCTAAGATCACCATGCACAATACCAAGCTTCGGCTGGAGTGGTGTAAAGCACATTGCCATTGGACTCCGGAGCAGTGGAAACGTGTACTCTGGAATGATGAATCACACTTTACTATCTGGCAGGTGCTAGGATAACATTACCTGCTTAAATGCATAGTGCTAACTGTAAAGGTTTGTGGGGAGGAATAATGATCTGGGTCTGTTTTTTTCATAATTTGGGCTAGGTTCTTTAGTTCCAGTGAAGGGAAATCTTAATGACACAACATACAATGACATTTTAGAGAACAGTTTGCTTCCAATTTGTGGCAACATTTTGGGGAAGGGCCTTATTTTGTTTCAGCATGACAAATGCCCCCGTGCACGAAGCGAGATTCATAAAGACATGGTTTGCCGAGGTTGCTGTAGAAGAACATGACTGGCCTGTACAGAGCCCTGACCTCAACCCCATCGAACACCTTTGGGATGAATTGGAACGTCGACTGTGAGCCAGGCCTTCTCGTCCGACGTCAGTGCACGACCTCACTAATGCTTTGTGGCTGAATAGGAGCGAATCCCCGCAACCATGTTCCAAAATCTAGTTAAAAGCCTAGCCAGAAGAGTGGAAGCATTTATAGCAGCAAAGGGAAGGCCAACTCCGTATTAATGCCAATGGTTTTGGAATGAGATGCCCAATAAATACATATCCGTATGGTGGTCGGGTGTCCATATAATTTTGGCCATGTAGTGCATATTCTATCTTCCTTTTTTAAAAACACATTTCAGAAATCCTTAAAATGTCGATTTACTTTTAAACGTTTGTTGAAATTTATGTATAAGTATGGAAAATCTGGCAATGTGAGAATAGTCAATGTTTCTTCAGTATGTCAGACTCTGTTTCTTGCTGCTTGAACAAACTTTTCTAATTTAAGCTTTTCATATTCCGTTTTCTACCGTCAATAAACTACTCACTCTTCTTTCGTCTGTGCCTTCCATCACAGTTTCTGCCATCTTTACCTCATATCATATTATATGTCAAAAGTAGCGCATCTTCAGCTTACTATGTATTCTCACTAGCTGTCTTTGCATATTCCGATACTTTATAGTTAGTTTTTTTCTTTTTCTATAGTCTCATCTTGAAATCTCGTTTGACATTTCTCTCGAGCAAATCTTAAGAGTTTACATATTTTTGTTTTGGCCATTACTGTCCTTCGTTTTATATATTTTCCACATTTACCACTACTAATATTCGTCCTTAAGTTACTTCTCTAATTTGTATCATAATGACTAGTTTTGGTACTTCAGACTAGTAAACCATTGAGTATGATTTGATGGCTTGTTTGTTTTTTTTTAATTTCGCACAAAGCTACTCGAGGGCTATCTGTGCTAGCCGTCCCTAATTTTGCAGTGTAAGATTAGAGGGAAGGCAGCTAGTCATCACCACCCACCGCCAACTCTTTTACTAACGAATAGTGGGATTGACCGTTACATTATACACCCCCACGGCTGGGAGGGCGAGCATGTTTAGCGCGACGCGGGCGCGAACCCGCGACCCTCGGATTACGAGTGCACGCCTTAACGCGCTCGGCCATGCCAGGCCCTTGACGGCTTGTAATAAGCTGTCAGGCATTAATTAACGATTTACAATAAACCGTTACTAATAAGAAAAAAAAAAGAGCGATGTCTCATCTTCTAGATTCGTATTATGAATGAGGAGTGGATGCTGAAAGAAGGAGAAATTGGAGAGTATCCAACAGATACAATGTGCCAGATGGCTGCTCTGGAGAAACTAATGGAATTAAAAGGATTTTCTGAATCTCCATTTCAGTTAATGAAAAAGACGTTTTACGAAGTTTGTAAGTATTATGTTCCATTATATTTTATCAGCTTTACACATTTAATAATTCTAGCTCATATGTGTCCAAGTAACGTTATGAATTTATTTGGGATCCAGAGAGTTTTGCATTACTCTTATGAAGCATAAAAGTGCCTAAAACTAAAATTTTAAATAAGTAGATTATTTTCAGTGTATGGTAGTTTGATGAAGATAGTTTCTGTATTTAACTCCCTCAGCAGTATTTCACAAGTACACTTTTCATTTGTAAAGAATAATCTATGCTGTTTTTATATTTATCTTCCGTTTTTGTTTTTCTTAACATGCGTTTTGGCAATGATAGATGGATAAGATTCTAAGTTTGCTTTCAGTTTTCTTCAAGACTGCTAGAGCTAGCAGAAACTCCATGTTCATCTGCATATTTTTCATTTCACTACAGAAATTTGAGCATCATATATAACTTCTCTATGTTTATTTACGTTTCTTTACACATTTTATTATTCAGATGACAATGCTGTTTTTCGTGGTGACAGAGATCCAATTACTGGAAAATTGTTCTGGAACCAAATTATGCTGTGTTCCTGTTCTGATACCTACCAGTGCAGCAGATACCCCAGCTACTATCCTAGTTATCATTATCCATCATCTTCTTACAACAGTGTGCCTAGCCAAGTGTCATTAAGTGAGGCTTATTTTAACCAAGGAGAGTATGAAACATTTAATCTTGCTGCAGAAAACATGGGCACAAGTTTTTTTGAACCTTAGATAAAATGAATAAGTACTCTGTGATATTTTTTTCTGTCAAAAACTTTAGGATGAGAAAAACATTAACACTAGTTACAAATAGGCATAAAACTATTTTGTGAAACAGGCTTGTGCCACAGTTAGTCACCTTTAAAGTATACTGCACTTTCTAGCAACCACTAAATTCTACTTTGTTCAGTATAGTAAATGAAATCTATATATATATAAAGCTTTAAGGAGCACAGCAATCAGTTTATTAAATGATATATCAACAGACTTAATTTATCCTTCATACTTATATCATTTCCTAAAAAGACACAAAATATATATTACAGACTTCTGATGTCAGTAAATATTAAAAGCTGTAACTCACGCCAGAGTTTGCTAGTTTCTCCCTAAGTTATTTTCATATTACTTGCTTGCTCTATTTGTTATATTAATAAAAAAACATTTTTTAATTTTTTTGTACATTTTGAATGTAATTGGAACAATGTTTAGAATATATATACAATTTTCAAGATAACTCTTGAAAACAAAATAACTATTAGATTAGGTGAGGATTAAATTAGCTTAATAAGCAACTATGCCTAATATGTTTTTAAGTGACTAAGTATTTCTACTCATAGTGTTGCATTTAAATTACAAGAACAATATAATGAGTGTGAATAATAATCCTATTTATATTTTTCTGCATTTGACTGATAAACGTTAATAAGCAGATGCTGTTAATAGATTAGATTATATTTTTTATGAGCTGTTGATGTAACATTTTCAAAGTAACAGTGTGATATAAGTATTTAAACTTTTATTAAATATTACACTCAAGCACAAACCAGTGTGGATATCATTCTTAGTAAACTGTTTACATTTATTTATTCTCTCGAGGAAAAAATGAAGAAATGCTCATGCCCAAGAAGAAACACCTTATGCTTTTATTACTTATGAGAAATATAACTATTTGGTATTGGCAATAAAAAAATGTATTTTTCTAAAACGAAAAGAATTTTAAAATCTTTTTCAACTGAACGTTTTAATTTTTTATTACACAAGTCAGTAAGCATAACAGAACCAAAATAAATATAAGAAACTTCACTATTTAAGTCTCAAACAATAGCTGTTGTGTTTGGTGTAATGTCTTGTGATTCACTGAGTAACTGTTATATAATTTTTGTTTTTATTGTAATCAAAATACCTAGATTACTTATTCTGTTAAGTGTCCTGTGCTTGTCATTGTAAAGAAGAGTTACTTTGTTCAACAGACTTTAACCAGGAAACAAATAACTGAAGAATTTCATAACTTTGAGCTTTCTAATACATGTTTTTGATTACATGTATAATAAGTTTAGCTTTATATACGATTTATATATTTGTAGAATGATACTTCTTTTATATACTGTAATTAATTCTATTATTTTTATTCCATACCATCTCCGGATAAAGTGTTAACAATGTGTCATTAAAATTACAAAGCACACTTTTCAGTCATTATTCAACTACAAATAATTTACAGAATTCGTATCTTCCTTTTTTGGATGAAAAAAAAGTGGAACATCAACAATAATTAATTTCAGACAAAATATATTTTTAAACAAGGATAGTAAATGAAAATGGAACATTAGAAAAAATACTTTCTCTCCACAACTGTGAATTCAGAAGTTCTTATACTCGATATATTAACCTTGTTAAAACTTACGTTTATGGTTTTTTTTTCATGCACATTTCTTGTAAGATAGCAATGTAGAAACCTAAAGAATAATTAAAAATTGTAAAAATGGTGAACACTTCAAATGATTGATTTTTTCTGGCATCCCTTTAATAGCGTCTGCACATTTTTCATACATCTTTGAATTACTTTTACCTTTATGTTCTAACATTTAGAAGAAAAGTGCACAAGAAAATCTTAATTATTTATTTGAAATAGAACAGTATAATAATTAGTGAAGTTGGATGAATGTATGATATAAAAATACTGTTTCCAATAATGTACTAGATCCGAGAGGCACATTGTTTCAATGCAATATTTTTAATATTGAATAAATGGTGATTTCTGATATTGATTTTTTCTTATTTTATGGGATATAATTTTCCAAAAGGTTTGTTTTCTCACTTTCTTAAGAATGTTCTATAGTTGTTTCAATGTTGTAATTTCAACACCATTTCAATTTTTAAATCAAACTGTAATTCACTGTCATATCAACATTGACTGTAATGTTTATTCAGCTGGTGGGTACATGGACCTGTTTCGGAAGTTCTTGGCCCATATAGAATTATCAGGTTCATAGGCATATTCAATGTATTTTTCATTTTTTACTCAGGTGTTTGAGATGTAACTTAACACTCTTGTGTGTGTGTGCATGCAAGTCCTGTGACCTGAGTAACAACTCATTCACAAAACCAATTTTATTATCTTTATTACAAAATAGTAAAATGTAATACTTTACAAAGAGAATATAGTAAATACAACAATGTATACAATAATAAGAACACAAAATAAAACAATGCATAAATGCTATGTTTTTAAACAGTATAATTTTACACATATAATTTTATTAAAAGTATTAAATTAAAGTGAATTCTATCTTTTCACAATTTTGACATCCCAAAACATTAATGATATCATACTTTAAAAATAGCAAATGCCACACATTCCATATGAATGATAAAACGATCACCCAAACAAAGTGAAAACTAATATCTATAAACTTTAGTATAATAACAGAATTAATCATAATAATCCAAGATTTATAAACGAACTATAGGTATATTTTAAAATAATGCATAAAATATCATATTACAATATCATTAAAACATTTTATAAATAATTAAATAATAAATCTCTTGAAAAATCGTATTTTATGTCATAAATGAACAGAGAAAAATCTTTGCTATAAACTGAGGAGTACATATATCAATTCTAAACCCAGCCCATATCTTACTATGTGGGTGACTATTGTTTATTACCCTAACTCAATACTACACTTACACATCACTGTATAGCTGACCACTGTTTATATTTTGACTATATAACAATTTAACATCATTTCATGTTTTTATTTATCAACCATCTTCCATATTATCTACTCTGACTACAATAATGTGGTATGTGGGCATGTGATGTGTTTTCTACCTTGTGTGTGATACAGAAATTTTCTTTTTAACATTTGATTATTTAGTTTCTCACACAACAGCTACATGTGGTCCTGAAGGTTTTTAGCTATTCATTATAATTCTCAACTTTAACGTTGTAGAACATGCATATGCAGGTATCTAATTTCCTTCTAACATTTATATCAGTGCATTTGAATACTACACTACATATCTTGAAACAATATCTACCATAAAATTGTGTATATTCTTCTCTAAGAAAAAAAAGTATTGAAAATTTTGACTTTTTAACTGAATGGAAAAAACAACAAAATAAATTGTATGTCAATAACCATGTAAAAACTTATAAAATTTTAAAAAATATTACAAGCTAACTACTGTTCATTGCAAAATCTACATTACAAAAATTAAGACCAGAATTAAATATATGCACTAAACACTGAACAGAGCAATTACTGTAAAAATACTATAAATAAACCAATTTTGGAAGCTATTGAGTTTATGGCTCAGTCTTTTTATATTATTCAATGAAGAACAATACTTCTTTGTTTGTTTGTTGTTAAGTACAAAACTATACAATAGTCTATCTGTACTGTGCCAATCTGGATTTAAGCACAAAATGCCTTCAGAATTACTGCTAAGCATATGGGAGGTAGAAATATTTATATGTATATCTGTCAAGAGGTTCATGGCTTTGTTAAAATATCTATATTTATTCAGTTATTGATACTGTGTACGGCTTGCACTATGATAAACCAAATCTCCTGATGTACCATTACAGATATTTTTTTTCTGAGTACATTTTACAAGAGAATAACCTTTGTTATTTAAGGCTTTTTTTAACACAAAAACATATTTTAACTGGATGCTACTAATATCTTAGCCAGTCCATGATATCTTTTATCAATTACAAAAATAGGTACATGAGTCAAAACAGTATGAGTATGTTTATCTTATATGACACAGTGAAAATTTCAAACTGCATCCATTACTTTATTCTTCGTTATTTCTTTTAACAATTTCTGTAGTTGGTCAATAACCCTTAAGCCAGCTGATCATGTGATTTGATGTTTTATATTGTCAGGTTATAATGTAACATAAAAGACCTACTACAACTGATATTTTACTTTCTTTATACATTATATGCTATAGTCTAGTTAAATCCATAGTAATAGAACAAGATAAAAGGAGCCCTAAAACTTTAAGTTGCTTTCCTCTTATCAGAAAATAGCAAAGTCTATTCATAAGTTAAATATACCACATCTTATTTATCAAAATCTGATCACACTTAATTTGCACAAGAGCAAAAAAACAACAGGTTGATGCTAGAAAATCCATAATAACATTACTTTCAGGGAGGGGGGTGTTAAAAGTCAGAACAAAGACATTATCTCTCCTGGTTTAACTTAATAGCTTAAAAATTATTAATACAAGTATAGAACCAAATAAATGTACTTTCAACACTTAAAAACTGGTTACTAAACTACAAATCTTATACACAGATTCTTTAATTATTTTTTACACAATATTTCTACACGTTCCACATATTTATTCCTGATAATAAATTAGTGATACTTTTTTAGCCTGCTGTTTTTTTCATTATATAGGGTATATGATGGAACAGAAGACAAATTTAGAATATTTTCTTGTATTTATAAGACTGCCAGTACTTAAGAAAAATATCTAGCAATCCTCTTTTGTACTAGAATAACTTATAATTATGACAACATTAATAACTATCATACATAGTTTTTTTTTTAACACAACAGTATGTAACAAACACATTTTAAAAATGTTATTAGTCTTACCACCACTAAGATGAGTGAATATTATGTTAGATATGACAAACTTCCTAATGGTATTATGGGAACATATATCTTTTACAAGATGGCAAAGACATATTAAAACAAATTGACAACTTGTCATCACAAAACTTACCATTATTTCTTAGAGAAAACCAAAGAAGGAATTTCCTTTAATTTAAAACTTAACTTTTTGGGAAAAAAAATATAATTCATAATAACCTTTAATAAGCAACACATTTCTGTGTAATACCACTAAACTATCAAGAACTTATTCCTACTTTGGTGTGATTTAAGTCAAATAGACTTCATATCTGTGAAATAACATTTGCCATTATGAGAAAACTTATATCAATGGAAATAAGTCAGCCACTGGAGGAAGATGGTTGTCTGAGAGAGTTGTTAGGTCTAGAGGAAGTTATGTCCAAGATGTACGATTTTTGCTGATGCTGCAAAGATCTATAACTTTGATTTTGCTAAGACCAATGGCTCAGGAAAGAAGAACTACCAGAATGATTAAATGAGTTCTCCGTTTGAGGATTAACTTCAGTGTGAGGGAACAACTGGCAGAGGGTTGTTGTAGTGGTATGGTGTCATCTGAGTCTGAGAGTACGTGGTGAAGTATACAGGACTGCCAGACTTACATCAACCAGAGTAACTCAATCCCAGTTCTAATTAAAGCTAAGCCACTCAAAACTAGCTGCAAGAGTTGCTGTTGATAGACAAAGTCTATCAAACAGAGTTGTCTCAACAACTCTCTGTTGGTGAGGCAACAAGTTCCAAGAGATGAAGTGAGTGAGTTATAGGCTTGTTTGTTTCTTTGAGTTTTGTACTAAGCTACACGAGGACTACCTGCACTTGGCATCTCTAATTTAGCAGTGTAAGACTAGAGGAAAGTCTAGTCATTCATGACCACTATTTATCATCACTCATGAATAGTGGAATTGACAGTCACATTATAACACTCTCATGGCTGAAAGGATGAACATGTTTGGTGTGACAGGGATTTGAACCCCCAACCCTCAGATTATGAATTGAGCACCATAACCATTTAGCCATGCCAGGCCATATGTGAGTTATGTGACAGTGGTAAACCTTTCTAAGCTAGTAAGTTTACTCCTAGTGTGAATATGATCCACAGAAGAGCTGAAATTCATTAGCTTACTAAAATACCTCTTTGCTTTGGCAATCTGGATCAGGAGCTTATCATTCATCAGAAAACTGTGGCTACTGAGGATTTCCACCATGCTGGGATTTCAGGAAGGAGAGCTTCACAGATCCCTATGTGTGAGGTGAAGCAGACCAATCCATTGCCATTGAAAGGTATAGCAAAGTAAGATTTGGACCATATTTTGAAGTTCTTTAGGCAGAGAACTTCCAAGAATAGTTGGGCTCCAAAATATGTTCTCCAATTCCTAGTTGTTAGTCTAAATAAACTGGCCCTAGACTCCATCAAACACTTAGCTGAGAAGCAGCTACAGGACTGTAAGACAGTCATTACTGAGTTTCACTGGATGTTTGACATGGTGGAAGACAGAGTAATCCATCAAATAAATTCGAGTTTGAAAGAGGGGTGAGACTGAAAGCTAGACCCCTTATTTGGATGATCTACACCAATAGCATGATAAAGTTTACCTTACTGACAATCCTGTTGAAGATATACACAGAAAAATAATGCAGCATCACCTTTTCACTCTTACTGAGGCAGTTTTTGCCATATGACACAAAGTGGTAACTTTAAACAGGTTTTAAGAGAGGGAGAAACCTGCAGCAAAAGATGCAGCAACTGTATCTATCAAATCACACACACTGCACCAGGTTTGAACCCAGCCTAACTTCCCCACATCTAAGTGTTGCTGAAATCCTGTGAATAGGCAGTGCTGTTCCAGTCCTCCCATGATATATATTTTGTAATTCAAATGCCATCCTGAAATGGAAGAGTAAAACACATTCTTTGTTTGTGGAATGCAGGTCACTTTTGAATGAGCTGGCACTACCCTGCTGAGCATCAAGTTAGATAAATAGTGAAATAGGTTCAGGAGTGTAAGCAGCAAGCAATGAACACTGTAGCTGTAGCCCTGAAAACTAAAGAAGCCCAAGTCAGAGTTGGCCTCCAACTTAAGAGAGTCCAATGAACAGTTTACATCAAAAATTGTGGTGGTCAGCCCAGTTGGATGGGTCTTTTTATATGCCTGTCAGAGTAAAAGCATGAAAAAATAAATTCCTGGTTGATACAGAGATGAGAAAAACTGGTATAAAAACATAATATAACATGTTCTCTGAGCAGAACTATCACTTAGGTCTATTGACTCAGACTTTGTTTTGGTGATGGTGATAAACAAGACATGAATGGAGTTAGAGATTTTACACTCCATCTATGTCTAGAAAGGTTTATAGAAGTCTTTTGAGGTACAAGATTCTCCAGGATTTGCTTAATAAAAAGACTGGATGACATCAAAGTGTTACATATACGTGTACTAATACTTGAGAGTTGTTATTCCAGCTTCATTCAAAATAAAATGTTGTGGTGTGAGCACTGCATAATGTGAGCCACCCTTAGAAAAGATGGCCTAAACAGGTTAAATTCAAACAACGAATTGTTAGTTTACCACTACAAAAAATAGCCATGGATATTGTTGGTTCACTCTTAGAAACAAAAATAGCTCCTCAGTTGTAATTCGTGGTCATTGACAACTTCTTAAAGTGGTCCTAGTGCATAGTCTTTGGCTGATGCAATGATTGAAAATCAAATAGCCAAGTTCAGAGCACCTGAAGATATCCAATGAGATCAGGGAGCTAACTTTAAGAGCCATTTGTTTTCTGATTTGTGTGAAGTATTGGATGCAGTAAAAACATGCAATTCACTTTAAGCTCAGTATGATGGGTCAATGGAGGTGATGATACAAACTTTCAAATACATGTTTACTAAGTCTATTAACCTAAATTGAACCAATTGGGATAGACACCTTATATCATAATGAAATATTGTACAACTAAATAAAGATAAACTGGTTATTTTCAACATGTACTACTGTTTCAATCAAGAATTTTGCCTGCTGTAAATGTGATGTGTTGTCATTTATCTAGAGTAGGTACCACATAGTGTCCACATAAAAATGTAGAGTAGCTTAGGCCTGCATTAATTGATGCTTATGAGTTTATGTATCTTCAGCTAGGAAAGGCCACCACATGAAAAAGGAGGTATTGAAATAAAACAATGAAAGAACGAGTGTACAAAATAAAGATCTGGTGAGAGTTTCATGTATACAAGCTGCACAGAAGCAGTGTAGCTTTAGTTGAACTGTTCCCCATTTTATATACCAAGAAATTTGTCCATTAATACGAGTTACAGCAATTTAAAAGGCACATGGAAATACATAGTACATGTCAATTAGTTAATTCCATACCTGACCAATGAGCTTTTAGTAAACTGGATTGATCAATTGTTATAAGGAGAAAGAAAATCAAACTGGATGAAGATGAAAATACAGGCGGATCATACTCTGACCCAGAGGATGAAAAGGAAAGAAATGAAAGTATTTATCTAGATTTCAGGATGAGCCAGATCTAAAAGCAAGATTTACTCTGAGATTCCACATAATTTACAATGATGACATTAAAAATCCTATCCAAATTAGCAGGGTGACATTGTCCATGATGTTAAGAAACCCACTTGAAGTAGAAATGTATTTTCACAAGTTAACCTGAAGACGACCTAAGAAAATTGAAACGTTGTGCTGTACCTTACTTTAATTAAAGTACTAATACCCATACCAGCTGTCTTGAGAATACAGGTGTTATTGTGTCACCCCTATTTTTCTTTTCAGACTTATTATGCTGTTAAGCAGGTTACTGCTTGCAAGAAATTTCATACACTTTTTTTTACATAATCTGGTTTAATATTTGTGAGAGGCCCAACACAGCCAGGTGGGTTAAGGTGTTCGAATCGTATTCTGAGGGTTGCGGGTTCAAATCCACATCACACCAAACATGCTAGCCCTTTCAGCTGTGGGGCCATTATAGTGTCATAGTCAGTCCCACTATTTGTTGGTAAAAGAGTACCCCAACGGTTGATGGTAGGTGGTGATGACTAGCTGCCTTCCCTCTAGTCTTGCACTGCTAAATTAGGGAAGGCTAACACAGATAGCCCTCGAATGGCTTTGTGTGAAATTCAAAAACAAACAAACAGTATTTGTAAAAAGCTTAGTTTATCTCTAATAATTATATTTTGTCCTCAGTAATTAAAGAGTTCTTGTACTTGTATGTTATTTGAGTAATAATAAATTTACTAATACACACAAAAAAATATTTTCCCAATTTACCATACTCACTAACCCTTATGTCTTATTATCTAAGAATATTCCTGTAGTTTTAAAACATAGATAACACATAAATATTATCACAAACAAAACTATAAAAACAAGTGGGTTTTGGATTATTCCTAAGTTATAAACTTTGCATTAAAAGAAAAATTTATTTTCCACAATGAGAACTTTCATTATTCACCTTTTTGGAAATGATACATTACTGTTTCCCACAAAAGTTATTTATTTGACAATTATGTTGATAGACAAGAATGCTTTCTTTCCAATTAGATTTAGCCACTGATTTTATCTTGGTTGAAGGGTAAACCCACACAACAATTGCTATGATGTTGTCAAATTCTCTCAATACAGCTTTCTTTTAAATTATTTTTAAAGTTAACATCACATGAGAAACAAAACCTTGAATAAGTATATTTTCAAAAGATGCCAGGATCTGGGTAAATATAAACCAATATTTTGGGATGGGCAAAAGCATTCTAAAATTGTGAAAGGCTTTGTTCACAAATGGTACACAAAAGTCTATGTGTAAACGTTTTTTATTTGCACATTATACTAAATAAATTTTGCAAAGTTATAAAATATCATTTCTTAGATATTTTTAAGTTAAAACATTGTTGAAATGTAGCTAGAGTTACAAAAAATATTTTATCTTAAACTGTGTAATTGGTTATATGCAAACAGGCTAACTGATATGGCTGGAATTGAACAATATATCAGCTAGGATGGTCATTTGGTCAAGCACCTGATTACTGAAATATAGTGATATTCTTTGCTTTCCCAGCTATCAAGTGATGTTCACCACACATTGTATACACTACACTGTATGATTTTAACTTAATTACAGTAAAGCTATGATGGCTGGTGTCAAAAGATGTAAAACTTAAAGTTAGCAGCATTTTTTGGTAATATGAGACAGTTATGAAGTAATCTGAATGGGAGCTATGCAGTCTGTCAAAAGCTATGTATGCATGTGATGAGCTGTAAAGGAGATAAATGTATATTATATATATATATAAATAATTGAAAAATATTGTGCAACTGTTGTTTTCATTGATATTCATAACAGTGTGTTTCAATTTTAACACAAAAATGTTTTCCAGAAAGTGACGTTTTATGGAAATAAAAGAGTAATAGTGTGTGTGTGTGCTTTTTTTCTTCGAACAAATCCACATTGGGCTACTGTCTACTGAGGGAAAATGAATCCATGCTTTTAGCATTGTAAATTTGTAAACTTCCCACTGTTTCACCAAAAGACAAAGAGTAACAGACAGACTCAAATTACATTTGAGAGAAAACACAGTTTAGCTTGTATTTTTCGAAAATGAGTGATTTTGGATATCTTAAAATGTGTCAAAGAGAGTCATAAAAATTATAAGAAATATACAAAGTACAGAGACAGTCATTTAAATATTATGATTATGAATCTGGTGTAGTCAGTTGTTGTGATATAATATTTTCAGCTGTGAAGACTGAATTAATTATAAATGCAAATGTTTTTTAAGTATTTTTAAACATTAGTGAAGTAAAACAAGCAATATAGGATGACGAAAAATACAAGCTGTAAATGTACTATAGGGGGATGGAAAGTAATATTCATGTTGTGAAACTTTATAGCTAGTACTGATAAAGGTCCATAACAAAAGACAATGAGAATTTAGTTAACCCTAACTTTCAAATGTAAGGGTTAGTACTGTATGTATGATGCTGTTCTACAGTAACAATGCATGCCAGCCATAGCAATGAGAATGACAAGAGAAGGTAGCATTAGTACAGGCCAAATGAGGAGTGTTGAATAAGTAACTCATAGGCACCAGGAATACATTTTCTAACAGTGTTGAATACATGGTTGTACAAAGGGAAATTTCTCCTTCTGTACAAAAACTCCCCTGAAATATCTTAGCTCTTTGATCATTTTTCTTTTTTACAAACAGACGTTATCAACCATATGAAAATTATGGTACATGAGTCAGGATTTACCATTATTTCATCAAACACCTGGACCCAGTAGTTATACATATGGTATAACACAAAATTCAAATGACTTCTCGTACAAAGGTGTGTTGATCTTGACAGCTAGCCAATGTGTATTGAGAAAAGTAGAGCTTTTATCAAAGAATCCAGGATTATTTTTTATTAGATAAGCATAGACTTATTATCAAATATTCTTCAAATTTATTAAACCTTATTGACACTATTAGAGGTGTGGATGTGTCTAGAAAAGCGCTTCCTGCTTTATATGCTTGTATGGAAACCATCTGTATTGTAGTTTGTACATTAGTTGGTAGTTTTGTGCATTATTTAATAATGTGATTAAACTTTCTTGTGGTAAAGTATGCTACAGAAATCAATACAACAGTTTATTACAAATAAATCTAGACCACAGGTAGCAAGCACTGATGTTGGTTTGTTTGCTTTTGAATTTTGCACAAAGTTGCATGAAGACTATTTGTGCTAGCTGTACCTAATTTAGCAGTGTAAGAGTAGAGGGAAGGCACCTAGTCCTCATCACTCACTGCCAGCTCTTGGGCTACTCTTTTACCAATGAATAGGGGAATTGACAGTAACATTATAACTCCTCCACATTTGAAAGGGCGAGCATAGTTGGTGTGACAGGGATTCAAACCTGTGACCCTCGGATTATGAGTCAAAAGCTCTATTTACCTGGCCATGCAGGGCCAGCGGTATTGGTGCTCAGTCTCTGGATGAAATGCACGCATTAACTATTCTACAAATCATCAAAATGGGAATGCATGTAGCTTTGAGTTCAGGGGCCATTGGAAAAATCTGAACTAAAAATTCCAAAACCTGTTGAAATGTGCTGGATCAGTACTTTCAAATCTGTTCATGTCATCGTAATGCTTCCTCGATTATGATGCTCTTTGAGCACTTCCACAAAGGTGGTACTTATTTAGCATCATTAAAATGAGGTATTTTGCTGTGAAATAAAAAACTTAGTTTTTTTGTTGTTGTTGTTTTCCAGCAGTTTTGGATGAGGCTGCAAGTGCAGTAGCTTATCTCAGCAAATTTTTGTGGAAAGGAAACCTAAACTTATCTTCAGTTCCTCGGCTTGTGGCATTTATGATAGACATTTGAAAAATACAGGGACTCATTGAGTCTATTTAAGTAAATAAAAATATTGCTATCATTGTCGTGGATCTCAAAACAAAGACTTCTGGTATGCTGACTATTGTTGAAAACCAGCCAGAAAAAACCTTTAAAACCATTAAAATATTCATTAACACTATGATCGAGCAAATGAAGCAATGGTTCAATAATCAAACAGTCTCCTTCCTCAACATATGTGCTTCCTTCCAAATGATCCACTCTGTAGACTGTACAAAATTAACTGAATGCATGATGGTGATACTGGTTTCAATGGCTGTAGTTGAGTGTTCTTTTAATGGTATGAACCTTATCCTAAATTAGCTGAGAAACCAGATGGAGCAAGACACACTTCAAAGCTGCATGAAAATTAAAATCAAAAGCCCTAATATATTTTCAAACACCTTGTTTTCAAAGATTATAGACTTACATGAATGAAAACAAAAACAAACAAGACACATATAAAATAGCTACACTAATCCATCTTAGCATATTTTAGGTAATTTTATTCATAGCAAATTCGTAAAAAAATATTTACCTATCATAACCAACAATAATAGAATATATCATTGTAACTTTGTTAAGTCACATATTTTAGTTGAAGTAAACTCTTCAGTGGCATAAAGAAATGTCTGCAGAATTGCAACACTAAAAAGTGGATTTCAAAACCTGTGGTGGGGTGAGCACAAGGAGCCCATTGTGTAGCTTTATACTTAACTACAAACAGCTAATTAAAGTACAGTAGTTTCCATTTTCTGGAATATTGAGTTTAGTTTATTCCTCCAGTTTCAAATTCCCTCTTTCCCTGGTTGAAATGTTTGAATTCAACACGGTTTTCTACAGAAATTATAAAATGATCAAATGTAAACCTTGTAAAAATATTGGTTAGCCAAAGTGACCCACATGTTACTCAGGCCCAGCATGGCCAGGTGGTTAAGACACTCAACTTGTAATCTGAGGGTTGCAGGTTCAAGCCTCGTCATACCAAACATGCTCGCTCTTTCAGGCGGAGGGTTGTTATAATGTGACAGTCAATTCCACTATTCATTGGTAAAAGAGTAGCCCAAGTGTTGGCAGTGGGTGGTGATGACCAGCTGCATTCCCTCTAGTCTTACGCTGCTAAGGGGTGGCTAGTGCAGATATCCCTCATGTAACTTTGCACAAAATTCAAACCAAACCAAACCATGTTACTCAGCTAATAAAGATAGTTTTTGGAAGGGAGAAATGGTCATAAATAGATGGTTATGATCCCATTTCAACATACACACACAGATAACCTTTTGAAAACTTTGAAATCATTGACCCTGCATATTTGATACAATCATTTAAAACATAAAATTGAATCCTTTAAGTCGTGAATGTTAATCTTTAACCAAAGTTTCCAAGTTTTTAAGTTGCCGTTAAAAATAATATTTTGACTGAAAAGTAGGGTACACTGGGGTCCCAGTAATTATGAGGTCAACTATTAATGATGAATAGCTAAAGGGAAGGAATCTCCTGCTAGCAGGGGCATCCACATGCAGGTTGTTTTGAACATCATTAATTCCATTACCTTGTTGTCTTGGTGCTTAAATGTTGAACCAATAAGCTAAAGCTTCAACTCTTTAGGGTCAATCCTATTATGACATCAGTCAGTGCTGAAGAACATTTTTCTTGAGCAGTGTTATGTATGTGTACACAATGTTATTAATATCAACTTAACAGATTTTGTGTTTTATGTATAACAATATATGTTTATCTGGATATTAAAGCACAATCTATGTATTATGTTCTGTACAAATGTTTCTTTACACAAGTACACTACAACATTACTGTTCTGTACAAAAGTTTCTTTATACAAGTATACTACAACATTACTGTTCTGTACAAAAGTTTCTTTATACAAGTATATTACAACATTACTGTTCTGTACAAAAGTTTCTTTATACAAGTATACTACAACATTACTGTTCTGTACAAAAGTTTTTCTTATACAAGTATATTACAACATTACTGTTCTGTACAAAAGTTTCTTTATACAAGTATACTACAACATTACTGTTCTGTACAAAAGTTTCTTTATACAAGTATATTACAACATTACTGTTCTGTACAAAAGTTTCTTTATACAAGTATACTACAACATTACTGTTCTGTACAAAAGTTTCTTTATACAAGTATATTACAACATTACTGTTCTGTACAAAAGTTTCTTTATACAAGTATATTACAACATTACTGTTCTGTACAAAAGTTTCTTATACAAGTATACTACAACATTACTGTTCTGTACAAAAGTTTCTTTATACAAGTATTACAACATTACTGTTCTGTACAAAATTTCTTTATACAAGTATACTACAACATTACTGTTCTGTACAAAAGTTTCTTTATACAAGTATATTACAACATTACTGTTCTGTACAAAAGTTTCTTTATACAAGTATACTACAACATTACTGTTCTGTACAAAAGTTTCTTTATACAAGTATACTACAACATTACTGTTCTGTACAAAAGTTTCTTTATACAAGTATACTACAACATTACTGTTCTGTACAAAAGTTTCTTTATACAAGTATACTACAACATTACTGTTCTGTACAAAAGTTTCTTTATACAAGTATACTACAACATTACTGTTCTGTACAAAAGTTTCTTTATACAAGTATATTACAACATTACTGTTCTGTACAAAAGTTTCTTTATACAAGTATACTACAACATTACTCCTATACAAACATTACTCTAAACAAATTCCACTTCTACATTATTTCTATAAATTTTTTACAGTATACAAAATCTAAATCTACTGCAGCACTAGTTCTGTACAGATATTATTGTATTCAAGGTCTACTACAACACAAGTTTTATACAAACATTACCCTACACAGTGTCTACTTCAACCCTAGTTTTACACAAATGTTATTCTATGCAACATCTACTTCAGTTATAGTTTTATACAAACGTTAATTTTAACGAAGTATAGTATGATACTACTTCTATATAGTAATAATAATGATCAGTCACATGTGTAATACATGTTGCTATTGATAACTAAAAGATTTTTTGCACAGTAATTAACCTTGAATTCATAGAAAAACTTGAACTTCATTTTCACTCAAACATGCTAGCCTGAAAAAGTCTTAGCTTTTATTCAAACAATCTGATACAAGGTCTTCTCAGGATATTCTGAAGGAAGAATCAGTGAAAGCAATGGTTTGATATATTTAAAAACACCTGCTGTGTTTGTTTTATTACAAATTAAAAATGTGTCCATTCAGTGAAACATAGTTAACTTTGTGTCTACGCTCTTTATTTTATTTATCACTGCTCCAGTCACTAAGAGCTTTAATATTATTCTATAATCAATATACTGATCATTTCTGCAGTTACTAAGCAGACCTATCCAATGTAACTCTACAGTTAATTCAGTTTTACCTGGATGTACAACAACATCACGAAGAGATTAATCAATCAATGCATTTTTAACTTGTCCAGTGCAAGTTGGGTCAATTTAAAATTTAAAATTAATTAAGAGCAGATTCTAAGGAATTTGTTTTTATCAATTTGTGAAGAAGTTAAAAATAAATCAGGGTCTTGATTCTTCTGAAATAGGAAACACAATATATTTATGAAAAATAATAATTAAATTGTTAGTACAATATAAATAAGGAAGCATTTCGTTGTGGACAGTCAAAATTTTGATCACTTCATTTGTATCTGATCCAGTGCAGGTTGGGTCAGTTTTTAAAATGATGTATTAAGACTGTTATCAGTTTCATGTATATTACCTTAAAAGTACCCATGGATTATTGATATAAGCAAGACACATGAACTCTGTATGATTTTGTTGTTTGTATATTACTGACAAATTGCATGGTGTATCCTAATCACCCTGATGAGCTCTTGTACACACAAAGAGATTTCAGTAATAGGAGTTTACATGTGGTTAAAAAGCTACAATAACACATCTTAATTTGTTAGCAAACCTGGAGGATATGATGAAAAATACACTGATAATTTCATAAAACTTCTTATTCCAAAGATATTTTTTTTTTTATGCAGTTTAGGTGTTCAATGTAACTTGCTGAAAATAAACTACCATGGAAGAGTTACTGAATTTAATTAAAAAGAAAAAAAGTAGGAAAATATAATATGCAGTGTCAGTATAAGAATTGAATTTTTAACTTCATTTGCATTTTAGCTACATCATATGTTGTACCATAGAAGTAGAAGTTTGAAAAAGAAAATACAATGATATGAAAAGTAAAGAGTGCAACAGGTCATTATATAGTTGATTTTAATTTTAATACAAAGACATACACCCATTATGACACTAATATTTTTTCTCAATAACTAAAGTCAGTATATCATATTAAATATTTCCAGACAAAACATGGGGATTAAACTGTTAAATATTCCAGATTTTCTAAAAACAGGAAAAATCCTTTTTTGCCATTGCAAATAATTACATCTAATTTTAAAAATTGTTAGAGAATTTAAATAGAATTGGAATATAACAATAATTCATTCTTGAGTATTCTTAATGTTTTAGTAATAAATTTATTCATATTCTACATTTTCTGGAATTATTAAAAACTTGTGTGTATATGAATTATCAGACATATAAGGAAGAGGAAAAAAATAATAAAAATAGTTCATTAAGTGTATTTTCTTTCAGTAAAAGATGCATAATGAAGCATTCACAGAAATCATTATTAACCAGCTCTCTGAAAATGTTGCCATCTGTGTGTGTTTTAGATTAAACATGAGTATTAATTTTGGAGAATATTTCAGATTACACATATAATCAAGAAATTATAGTAAAATACTGAATGTACTTGTATCCTACAACATAAATTTAACTAATGTTTTCTTCATATAACAAATACACTTGAAATTGGATAGTAAAAAAAAATCCAAGTATCAAGTCATCGTATAAGTAATGTTAAAAAATTTAATACAGAAAGTGCATCATCATTTTTGTCTTTGTTAAAGGATTTAATGACTAAAATATATAGTAGGACATGTATAAAAATGTTCAGACAAATAAAAAAACTAACCCAACTCCACTTTTTTAGATCATTAATCAAATAAACCCTTATGAAAATGGATGTGTCTGAGGAGCACATTAGGCATATAACACTTTATGACTTACAAAAGGAAATGGTGCAGCAGAAACTACACAAAAAATTCAAAGTGTTTATGGTGCAGAATCTCTGAATGAAAGAAAATGTCAAGAGTGGTTTCAGTAGTTCAGATCAGGTGACTACAGATTATGTGATGTGCCATGTTCAGGTCGTTCCTGTTGAGTTTAATGACAACTTGCTGCTGGCTGCACTTGATTAAGATTGTGCTGTAACTGTTGAAGAACTAGCACAGAAGCTTAATTCAACCTATTCAACAGTTCAGTCATCTGAAACAGCTAGTAAAGATGTGAAAGTTTGGATAATGGGTCCATCATGATTTGACAGAAGCCAACCTTAGAGCAAGAGTGGACATTTGCACTTCTCTACTCTCTTATGAACGTATTTCACTTTTTTTGGACAGGTTAGTAACTGGAGATGAAAAATAGATGTATTATAAAAATGTTAAGTGCTGAAGACAATGGCTCAGTGCAGGTAAACTGGCTAAAGCACAGCCCAAAATGGCCCTCAACCTTGGGAAAGTCTTGTAAACGTTTGATGGGATACTGTTGACGTGATCCTCTTTGAGTTGCTACCACTCAATGTAACGATTACACCAGGCTTCTATTATCAACAGTTAGAGCACTTGAATGTTGCATTGAAAAAAAAATGTCTACTTTGATCAACCATAAAGGTGTTATTTTACATCAGGATAATGCACGACCCAATACAGCAAGGATCACATCTGCAAAGATTGAAGAGACAGACTGGGAAAAACTTCCACATCCTCCTTATTCTCCAAACCTTGCCCCATCTGATTATCATCTATTCTGAAGCTTGCAGAGCTATCTTGATGGAAAAGAGTTTGTAACTACCCTCTCTACATTCTTTTCCTCCAAACCCCAAGAATTTTATAGAAGTGGCATTCAGAAGCTTGTGAATTGTTGACAGGAAGTAATTAATAATAATGGAAAGTACGTTATTGATTAAATAACATTAAAATCATCTGAACTCCTGTCTCTTTTTCTGAACGTAAAATCAGACGTTACATAAGGGATGACCTGATATTTCAACTGATTTCTAACAGCATTGTTTATATATGCCAGTCCAGAGTATATCACAAGCTTTACAACCCTCAATATTATACACGTGATCAGAATTCATGAAGCAAAATTACTCATTTTAAACACAGTATGTAATAATCATATAATCAGAACTCATATGATAAATATATTTTTTGAATTTATCTGGGAGTATTTTAGCATTATAATGTCAATCAAAAGTTTCCTCCGTTTTGCTAAAAAGTATCAGAAACATGTATAAGAAAAAAGGAAATTTTTTATTGTGCTATTGGAACACACCTCTATATAATTGTTGTTTGTATGAGCACAAGCCACAGTTCTCTGTGTAGTAAAAGAGTATACACTATTTTGGAACACATATCGAAGATATCCTAAAGTAAACACAATCTGTTAAATCTTAAAGAAAAACATGATGTGGTTGTAACTTTCTAGTCAGTTCTTATCCACTCAAAAAGAAAATTTCAAAACAACCTTTTATACAAGAGAGTTGCTGGTGCCCAACCTTTGATGACTAATCTGTACTTCAGATAGAAACAAGACCACGGTTTGTTTGTAAATTAAACATAATCAGTTTAGGATATAATGCTGAATGTCTGCATTATCAGTAGGCTGTCAAAACTAATGTACAATTTTACTCTGTACTTGATACTGTGAAGAGAAGTTTTAGTAATTGATAATATACATTATGGACATTTTTCTTTGTTTTAAAATTAAAAATACTACAAAAATAATAAAATTAACAAAATACTACAGCTTTACCATACTCTCAAAAGTTTATTTATTTCATAAATGTTTAATCTGTCTTTTCAACTTTTTCAATACTCAGTATATAATAGTAAATTAAAGCAAATACTATAACAACAAATGATTTCAGTGCTTTCAAAATAAACCATGTATTTCTTCAAATACTTTTTCTTTGCAGTTTAATTACAATAATTGATCTATAAAACCACTACAAGGTAACTAGTAAAATAGAAACAAAAACTAAATGTGTATTCTGCACAATGAAAATCAATACATGATATTCTCAGTTGCTTTAATATGGTGACCAATTAATTACAAAAAAGGGAATAAGTGAGTAGGTATTCTACAGTTTTAAGTAACCTATTATATTTTATTTAAAAGAAGACAAATTTAGGCATTAAAATATGTGTTAGATGTTTTTACTGCATTTTGATATTCTTTCATATCTGAAATGCCACTATAATTTCACGGTGCCATTTTGTAATGATATTTATCTATCTAAAAGCAGAATTTTTATTTTCCTAACAAGTTCAGAAACTGATAAGAGATCTGAAAACATCTGTAGTGAGTGATGATTAAAAGCTAGATGAAGTTAGTTTAATGAAACTTTTATAATTAACTTTGTTTTTGTAAAAATACACAATACTTACAGTTAATATTTTCAATGCAAAAATTTATCATACAGGTTTGGTTGGAATCCTGAAATGATCTTAATAGATGAATGTTTAATCCACAGTCTTCAACCAAGGCAAATACCTCTCAACTTCAACAACATTTTTTATAAACCAAAATTATGAGTATTCTGCATGATACAAAAATATCAGATATGAAGAAACTAAATAACATATCATGGTATCACATACGTCTACTCTCTAGTGCCCTGGCATGGCCAAGCGCGTTAAGGCGTGCACTCGTAATCCGAGGGTCGCGAGTTCGCGTCCGCGTCGCGCTAAACATGCTCGCCCTCCCAGCCGTGGGGGTGTATAATGTGACGGTCAATCCCACTATTCGTTGGTAAAAGAGTAGCTCAAGAGTTGGCGGTGGGTGGTGATGACTAGCTGCCTTCCCTCTAGTCTTACACTGCAAAATTAGGGACGGCTAGCACAGATAGCTCTCGAGTAGCTTTGTGCGAATTTCCAAAAAACAAAACAAACTACTCTCTAGCCCAGTGCACATTGCATAATACATAAACCTACACACACAAAAATTAAGGCTCATAGTGTGTGTGTGTGAGTGTTCTTATAGCAAAGCCACATTGGGTTATCTGCTGAGCCAATCGAGAGGAACAGAACCATTTATTTTAGCATTGTAAATCTGTAGACCTACCACTGTACTAGTGGGGGCTAAGGTTTATAGAATAGACCCATAAAGCTTTGAAACACACAGAACAGAAAAGTGGTCAATACAAAATATTAACTGTTAACTGAAGCTTATTAAGGCCTGGCATGGCCGAGCGCGTTAAGGCGTGCACTCGTAATCCGAGGGTCGCGGGTTCGCGCCCGCGTCGCGCTAAACATGCTCGCCCTCCCAGCCGTGGGGGTGTATAATGTGACGGTCAATCCCACTTTTCGTTGGTAAAAGAGTAGCCCAAGAGTTGGCGGTGGGTGGTGATGACTGGCTGCCTTCCATCTAGTCTTACACTGCAAAATTAGGGACGGCTAGCACAGATAGCCCTCGAGTAGCTTTGTGCGAAATTCCAAAACAAACAAACTGAAGCTTATTAAAATTATATAAACATCATTCTTCTTTACACATTTGAACACCTAAAAACGTTTTTAATAGTTTTGAAAAGAACGTAATGAATATATACTTTATATTATTTTTTCATGAATTATCAAACAAGAACCCTTGTGATTTGTCGAAGATGGCCTTCATGACATACAACTTCCTTTAACAATTATAAACTAATCATAATATCCATTTCTGATATTAAACCCTCAAATATTCATCATTAGTTTTATAACCTTTGTACATTGCAACTTTTCAGACCATGATAGTATTTATCTTTCTATATTGAGTGAGGACCAGAGAAAAGTGACCACTTCTATAAACATCACAAATTATATGATAGATTTTAAAAAAAAAGTTTTGAAAGATTATGCTATAGCATAAGCCATTGTAATACTATTAATATTGCTAAGTTGCCTAGTTTTATTATGGACATCTCGGTCAAATAATACTAATGATGATAACTTTGTACCTTATTATCAAAATTATAAAGGTTGAAAGATTTTGCTTGAACACTTCAAAAGTATAGTGGAATAATTTGGTCATATCTTAGCATAGTGGTACCCAGCAAATTCAGATTACATACATACATACACACACACTCATACATATATATAACTATATATACAGGCATAAAACTACTGCATACTTGGTTTTTAGAAATATTACAAAAACTATTACAGGACTCTGAGGAATAATTATTTGCTCATAATTTCTGGAATATTGCATGATAACTATTTTAAGTAAATGAATTAGTATTGTTGTGATAAAATACCAATATTTCATTATCATACTGAAAAATTAATTGCCAAGTTGTATTTTATGAAAATTATTTCTAATTGCCAAAATTATTTTCACTAAGGAAGAAAAAATTTTGGTAACTTCTGAAATTTTATTAGACACTTCATTATCGCTATATCCATGGAAAATTAATAGAACTTTGAATAAATAAAATACCAATAAAAAATATATATATATATAATGTGTGGGTGTGTACAAAATACAAAATAAAAGTTTCGTTTCTATAAAATATAAACTGCATAAGATTTAATGTATTTTTGTTTTGTTATGTACAAAGCTATACAACTGGTAATTTGTTGTATGCTCTCCAAAGATATGGAACTGGAAACCCAGTTTTTTAGCGACGTAAGCCTTCAGACCTGTTGTTGAGAAATTTGGGGCAATTTTAATACCTATTACAATAATAACTTACTTTTGCTACTATAATTACAATAGATATCGATTATAAACAATAAAAATGGCTAATTAAAACATCAGAAATTAAAATATTGCCTACAAAAATATTTTAATAAATACTGATAGCTAGTAGTAGTAATTAGAAGGTTCTGGGCAGATAAAGTTAGCTTAGTTTTATATCTGAATAACATTTATATTATTACTAACAGATGGCGCGAGCAATAGTTTCTAAGCATGAATAAAAACAAAAATATACAGTTAAAAAGATAAAAATTTATAAGTTAATTCTCAAATCTGATATTCCAGAAAATTTTGACTAAAAATAAATCAGTAATTAATTTGCTAAGATTTGCTTTTGAATGATTTAAAACTAGCAAGCAGTTAACTAATTGCGGTAGGTTTATTGATATTTATAACATACTAAACTTGTAGCGGGAAAACGCTATAACGATTGAATAGCTCTACTCGTAATAAATACCACGAATTGCGAAATATACACTCACAAAACTTGAAAATATAGTTCTTATAATAAATAAATCATGAAAAACAAATTGTTTCTGTTAAACTGGGTGGATAAATTATGTAACTGCAGTGACATTCTTGCAAACAGCCCTTGAAATCAAGAGGAAGTTAAAAAACAAGCACGTGTATCACTCAAACTTGTGATCAATTCCAGTAGACTCACATGCTTGAGGCAACCACCTACGTATTTCCGGAAGAAGAAAATGTTTTTATTATACGGGAAATAACAGGTCATAAAAACAAATTTATTTATCGTATCATGATTTAATAAAACGGAAAAATGTTAAAAAGTTCAGTTAACCGAAAATTGTCTTCAGCAGTGCATGCAATTAAATGATTGGGCCTGGCATGGCCTAGCGCGTAAGGTGTGCGACTCGTAATCCAAGGGTCGTGGGTTCGCGCCTGCGTTGCACCAAACATGCTCGCCCTCCCAGCCGTGGGGGCGTTATAATGTGACGGTCAATCCCACTTTTCGTTGGTAAAAGAGTAGCTCAAGAGTTGGCGGTGGGTGGTGATGACTAGCTGCCTTACCTCTAGTCTTACACTGCTAAATTAGGGACGGCTAGCACAGATAGCCCTCGAGTAGCTTTGTGCGAAATTCCAAACAAACAAAAAATTAAATGATTGATCACTAAAGTGCGCTTTGTTCTATTTATAGAACCTCATTAAAGTTTTAAAACAGTATTAATGTAAGAATTTCTTGATCCACTGTGTAAAAAAATAACGTTATATAGAGATGCCCCTGCAGTGGTACAGCGGCATGTTTACAGACTTATAACATAAATAATCGGGTTTCGAAAGTGTGGTTGACAGAACACAGATAGCCAATTGTGTATCCTTGTGTTTAACTTCAAACATACAAATATACAATTTCCGAGAGTATCCTAAGGCCCGTACGAAGAATGTCTGTATGAGAGGTTCTAATTTGCGAGAACAAACACATTGTGCGAAACAAATCTGTATGCAAATATGGGAATATGCAACTATTTCAAACAAAAAATGCTATTGTTTCATCATAAGAGGGTCGCGAGTTTGAATCCCCGTCACACCAAACATGCTCGCCCTTTCAGCCGTAGGGACGTTATAAAGTGTCGGTCAATCCCATTATTCGTTGGTAAAAGTGTAGCCCAAGAGTTAGCGGGGGATGGTGATAACTCGCTGCCTTCTCTCTCGTCTTACACCGCCAAATTAGGAACGGCTAGCGCAGATAGTCCTTATGTAGCTTTGCGCGAAATTCAAAACAAAACAAACCAAATGAAACGTTAAATATCATAAGCAGATGCACTATAAATATATAAGCATAATTTTTTTAAAACAAAAAACAGGGAGTTCAGTTGAACCTCCCTCCTGCTTGCATACATGTGCCCTCCTCTCAATGGCTGAGCGTTAAATTTGACAGCTTATAGCGATGAAGACCGAGTTTCAATATCTGTGGTGGACCGAAGACGGATAGCCCATTGTATAGCGTTGCGTTTAACAACAAGATAAAACGCATATCTGTTTTAAATGAAATAAATTTGGTTCGATTATCAATTATATTCTCAATGCTAAATTCAGCTTGTTTGTTATGTTTTAGCGCAAAGGAATAAAATGAACTTCTTGTGATCTGTCAACCACAAGAAATCAAACCCTGGATTTTAGCGTTGCAAACCCGTAAACTTACTGCTGACTCACTGGAGATGACCAGTGTCAATTACTTCAGTAAAAGACTTCGAAAGCTGATTAAAAACTAAAATCAAAGAATAAGTTCACAAAAAATTAACTTGCAGTTAAGAATTTATATTAATTAAAAGGCTCCGCATGGCCAGCTGGTTTAGGTGTTCGACTCGTAATCTGAGAGTCGTGGGTTCGAATCTCCGTCACACCAAATATGCTCGCCATTTCAGCTGTGGTAAAGTTATAATTAGACGGTCAATCACACAATTCGTTGGTAAAAGAGTAGCCCAAGAGTCGGCGGTGGGTGGTGATGACTAGCTGCTTTCCCAATAATCTTACATTGCTATATTAGGGACGACTAAAGCAGAGAGTCTTCATGTAGCTTTGAGCGAAAAACTGAATATGTCTGTCGAATATAATTAAACACAGATACATGCTTTGTATTCTGTTGTCGCCAAGTCGTGGTTCGCACTTTAGGATCTCAGATACGTTATCGTAATTGCCAAATCCCATGTTTTCGATTAGAGTAATCTAGACTTGGGTATGGATGAAGTCTACTTGCTACATTCACACTAGTTTATTAGTTCAAAATTAGGAATGGCTAGCGTAGATTGTTTGTTTGTTTTTATTACGAGAGCTATCTGCGCTAACCGTCCCTAATTTAGCAGTGTAAGACTAAAGACAAGATAACTAGTCATCACAACCAACCGTTCCCTCTTGGGCTACTCTCTTACCAAGAAATAATGGGATTAACCGTCACATTATAACGTTACCACGGCTGGAAGGGCGAACATGTCTAATGTGACGGGGATTCGAACCCGCGACACTCAGATTACGAGCGCCCAACTACTTGGACATGCTGGGCCTTGTGTAACATCAAGTGAATATCTTAAGATTATTTTGAATAAGAATATGGGTGGTATTTTGTAAAAGTCAATAGAGTCTCGTAATTAGGTTGATAATTAAAAGTTCTCTACCGGAGAAAATTAGATTATAAATGACACTTTCTGTCAATAAAAGTGAGTGGTCTTAATATGTTATTATTTTTCTGATGCATTTTTAAAGTTGATGCATTTATTTATGATGCACAAACGTCATTTAAGTTGTTTGTTTTGTCCACTAAAATACAAAATATTCACATTCACAAGTTATAATGGTTCAGTAGTAAGCGAACAAACTCAGATTGCTAAAATCTGAGAGTCAATTCCTACAGGTACAGAGAGCACAAATTGTCTGTTGTGTATCTCTTCGCTATAACATTCGTACAAATAAAAGTACTTTTAACTCTTAAGTTTTCCACAGATGTGATTATGGCCAACGTAATATTATGTACATAGTTAGAACATTTAATGGTTCCTGTGTTTGTGTTCTAACTTGCTTTTTTCACCAAGGAGATAAAAACAAAATGGCCATTTTATGAAAGATTCAGTTTACATTTAACTGTACTAGATTAGTTATGTCATTAAACTGAAAAAAAATATTACTCATTCTAAATGTATTGTTTTCTTATTACGTTCAATTTATTATTACGATAAAACAGTCAAAATCATAGTTATGTCAAACGAATTTTTTATACTTATTAATTGAGCAGATGTAAGCAGTTTTCGTGTTGCTTAAAAAAAAGGCAGAACAAAACAATAACAAAAACTAACGACGGCTACCTACCTTTCATGCTTAACAGTGAGTGTGTGTTTATTCTGAAATATCGTATTTCCTCGTCCCCTGCCCCCCACTTGTACAGCGGTATGTCCATGGATTTACAACGCTAAAATCAGGGGTTCGATTCCCCTCGGTGGGCTCAGCAAGTAGCACGATGTGGCTTTGCTATAAGAAAAGCACACATTTTTCGTCCCCCACTATAACAGTGGTAATTTTTTGGATTTACAACGCTAAAATTAGGTGTTTGATTGTCATCGGTAGAAGCAGGAAATAGCCCGACGTGGCTTTGTTTTAAGAAAAAAACAACAAAAACACGTGTATTTCTTGATCTCATACGAAACATGCTCGCCCTTTCAGACGTGGGTACGTTATAATGTGGCAATCCATCCCACTATTCATTGGTAAAAGAGTAGCCCAAGAGTTGGCAGTGGGTGGTGATAACTAGCTGCCTTTCCTCTAGGTAGCTTTGCGCGAAATTCAAGACATTACAAACCAATTTCTTGATTTATAGAAGACTTTTTCTTTTAAGCTTTTGGAGACATCTGCGTCCGTGTAGACTAAAAAAAGAAAACCACATCGGGGAATCAAACAGTGTAAGTCCGAAGACTTCTCATCCTCTCACTACGGAACTGTTGACGATAGTTCAATGGTAAATTTGTGCTGGATGTTCTTTTAAAGGAAGTATCAGAACTCATTTGAACTGCTTTGTCGTTTGTTTGTTTTACGTTTAACTAACATTTCTCTTTGTTGTTGTTTTTTCAAAAAAAACAGATAAGTTAAATGGCTCTGAGTACCACTACGTTGTCTTTGTTTTTTGATAATTTCACCCGTGCGTAGATAAAAATAAAGTGGTAAACACATCAGGGAACCGTCAGAGGCACAATATAACGTGTATACACTGCTTTATTGCCAACTACTCATTGTAAGAAAAATATAAAAACTATAAATCTATATGCACAAACATTCTCCAATTTTTAAATAAAAAATACAATGAAAAAAATATCTAGGCGTTCATTGTACTAACCGGAGTTATTTTGTGTTTATGCCTTTTTATCTACAAACAGGTCTGCCAGTACACCATCGCCCTTCTGACGTCAGAAGGCAGGACTAATGATGTCATGTTTGACATCACAATAACGTTTCGAGTTATTTTATATTGCCCTTCATAGTTATGACGTGTTTACGTATTTAACACTTATCTGATCCAGAATGTAAAGAAATAAGTACATGTATCTTGTGGAATTTCTAACGACAAATACAGAAGATATCCGGTGTACTTGTGTATAACCAATCATAGCATTTCTAATTTTTTAAAAATATTTTAACAAACTTTCAAAATTAGAATCAAGGAGTTGTGTAAGCCTTTAACAGACACTCAACGGTATTTAAGTTTGTGTTATAACATATACAAAGTAAATATGAATAAAAACACGTTAATTAATTAAGAGACTATTTCAGAAACGACATGTACTACGTGCAACACATAGTGTACACAAAGAGTACGAGGCCTTCGCATGTGAAGAAATTTGTGCAAACAGCACGACGTTTCCTGCGTGGACCTCAACTCGTCTGTTTTTTTCTTCCCTAAACCACTGTACAAGACCTGTAATATGATACTTCTGTAACGTTAAATGTGAGAGTATTCCTGATATAAATTTTCGACCGCTACAAATGACTTGAGGGGAGAAATTAAGCCACTAACATTAAACTATCGAAGCCTTATATCATGCATGTAAAAAGAACTGGGAGAATTTAGATTTGTTTTTGTTTGTTTTGGAATTTCGCACAAAGCTACTCGAGGGCTATCTGTGCTAGCCGTCTCTAATTTAGCAGTGTAAGACTGAAGGGAAGGCAGCTAGTCATCACCACCCACTGCTAACTCTTGGGCTACTCTTTTACCAACGAAAAGTGGGATTGAAAGTACCATTGTAACGCCTGGAGAATTTAGAAAGTTTCGGTGGTTTGTAAAACATTGCTCAGACTATTGGACTGACTATATACATCTTATTGGCAAATCCAACTGGAACTAATACTGATTACTCATTTCCGGTGACAATAACATTAACTACTAATATATCTTTAATACAAAAACCGAGTAGTGTTACAGAAATTGTGGGTTAATTAATTTCTAGATTAGTCGAATCGTTGTTGTTGCTATGATACTGAACTATGAGATTCATTGAGGGTGTAGTAAACGCGGAATATGTTACATAATATCATGGATTTTAATTTTTTTTTAATTATATCATTCAATAAACAATAACATAAAGCTGGGGCGTTTTTCTAAGCTGCGTGTGTGACTTTATTTTTGAGCAAAGTCACGTTATTCTGTCTGCTGTGTCCACCGCAGGGAATCCAACGCCATAATTTCGCGTTGCAAGTCCATAGACTTACCGCTGTCCCAGCATGGGATTTTTAAAAAAATAAAAGCTGAAAGTTAATTAAAGATACGTCACGATGTTTCTCGTGTTGTTGTTTTTTTTAGTTTGAGCTTCCTGCTTAGATAGGGGCGCTGCTAGTTATTTTAAAACATTTCTCACGAGGAATCAAGGAACGAAGTTCGAAAGTTTTATACCTTATTGATCTTAAAATTTTACAAAAGAAAATTTAGTAGCTTTAAATTCATCATTTTTGTTTGTAGTACATCTACTATTACTATTACAGCATTGAACTATATACAGTTACCTTCTCTGCATAATAAACAAAGCACCCCTGCTTTCAAGGGTATGTATAAAAAAACAACAACAACAATTTAACAGGTCTTTCTTTTTTCTCACCCAGAATTCACGACTTCCAGGGGCGCAACGGCATATCTGCATACTTAGACTGCTAGAAACCGAGTTTCGACACCCGTGATGGACAGGACACAGAAAGTTCTTTGTGTTGCATTGCACTTAACAACACCAAACGTGGCCCAGAGTTTATATTTGACAAAATGTTAAAATTTTCCAGCATAACTGTAGGCTATAAGTTTTTATAAAAACTAATAAGGCTAAATTTTAAGAATAGTTATATCACTACAAGAAAAAAGGATGTTGTCAACTTAATTAAATTAATATGTATAGTTATGCATACTAAACTGACAGGTAATTATACTCGTATTCAACAAGTAAGAGATATCATAAATTACTATACGGAAAGTTAATTACGTAAACTGTGGCTTATTATGATAAACAATAGAACTTGAATAAGTGATATATGCTTACTTAATTTAATATGTAATTTTTGTTAATCTCGGTGTAGAAATGTATGGATCTGATCCTTTTGTAGCAACATCACACTTGTAGTTTGAGGTTGTGGATGCGTTATTAAAAAGTGCTGGTATAAATCCTACTATTCGATTAGAGAAGCCTTAAAGGTGACTAGTTTCTTTTTCTTTAGTGTATCAAATCAAAATTTAGGGAATATCTACCCGTAGGTAGCCCTTAACTGTGTATGTTTTTGCAAGTATCCGAAACAAAAATAATTTTGCTGCAATCAGTTAGAAATTCGCGTAAAGATTGGTACCACTTTCGAGCAAATGTAATTACATCAAATTTGACAACAGCACAGAGTTTGATAATATATAATGGATTAATAATGTTCGTTACAGTTAATAAGTACTATATATTATGCATTCAAGAAGAAATTCAGCATACTCGTGAATTATTACATTTTTATTTATAAATTTGCATTTGAAAGAAGGTGTTTCAGAAACTTCCACAAGTTGTTTAATACTCTGTTCATCTTTTTCAACTGCTGCAAGACTCGTCTGTTGTGGACGGCGTCAAAGCAACAATATTCATTTTATTTCAATACCAGTCTTATATTGTTGAAAGGAAGAGAAAAAAGCGACGTTGATTTTGAGAGAAAATCGATTAAAGGTATTCAGTGTAATTCTAGTGATATTAGTTATCCCAGCACAGGTCAATGGTACTTTTATAAGATATGATCATTTTAACTATGAGAATTTCAATGTAATCACTCTTTATTTTTCTTCTTCTTTAATTGCGCAGGAATGTTGAATTCAATAACATTATACGCACTCTTCCGTTTGCTGAACTTGGACTCATGGTTACGAAGCGTGCGCAGGTAAGCTGGGTATTGTGACGGCAAAACTTTTCAATGTAGCTTTAATTTTTAGTTGAAATAGAATTACATTAAAGTGATTCTGCAAGTATTAGAATAAGAAACATACGTTGGAAGTTTAAATACATTACTATTATCAGGCTACCTAGAAAGTTTAAAAATGAGTGAATCTGTGTTACCGTATTTTTTAGGCTTCTTTTTTAATGCAACAAAATAGAGATAATTTCGCAACAAATAATTAATGAGAAACTGGTACTGCAGCCAAAAATAAATTACTACCTATGTCAGACAATGTACTTTCTTTAAAGGAGAGAAAAATCCAATAAAGTTAAGCTCTATTCAGGTCTCACCAGAGTTTATTTCAAGTCGCTGTAATGTAAATTTTGGTCACTGACATTAACTGATTAATATTTTTAATTATGGCATCGTTACTCACAGAATGGCTTTGTTTTTCAGTACACACTTTTTTGCTTATGGCTCCGTTTTCGTTTTAAATCTAATTACAGTTTTGAACTCAGGATCTCAAACCCTTTTGATTGATGTATTTGATCATTCCCAAAGCTTCATAGATTAGTTTACTCTAATCCTGATTAAAAGAATGATGTGTGCCTCGGCTATTACGAATTTTCTTTTGTTACTTTTAACTTGCAGGCCAAAGTTAGCTATGAATGTTGAGTTATACAACAAAGTAAACACAATGGCACAGAGGCAGTACACACACACACTTCAAGTGAAAGGTAAAGGTTCGTGAAATTCTTTTTTTACGGGTTACAGTGAGTGGGTGGGGGAATATTGAACGTAACAATTATCTTAATTAAGTAAAATAAGTTATTGAAGTGGAAAACCTATCTTACTTTCACTTCAGTCCTGCCCACACCCGTTGGTAACTCATCAACTCCCCATGGGCTTGAACAGATGTTCCTAGTGTGAAGCAACTAATTAAAGATTTGTGATAAATAAAAATTGCTTGTCTATATTTATCGCATAATTTTTAATTTTTACCCGATTTAACGATTATTGGCATATCGAAAGTTATTTCTTTGTTTGCATTTGGCATAGTTTTGTGTTTAATTCTGTATAACAATACATTGCTTTCTGTTACATGACCACGGAACTCAATTTTCTTACTATAAACACGGAAAGCAATCCTACATTGATACACTGCTGCGTATATGAAAAAATAAATTAAAACTATGTTAACGAGAAATAATTACATGATAAATATATAACAGTGCATTCTCTTGACGTTCAGTTTAATTTTCAGATTAATGGATTAAGCATTCCTAAACAAACGTTATCCAAACATGACATACCATGCGGTTATAAATATGAATACTTTAATTTCGTGTTCACTTTTGTACATAAAAAAGTCCCTTTTAGAATACTGTGTGAATGTGATGAAGGGAGGGGTGAACCGAACTGTATATAATAACAGCTAAGCCGGCCCACCCGTGCAAGAAAAGAAGCGAATTCAGGCCTAACCTTTCAACCCAAACATACAATAATACTGCACGCAACGTGAAGGCTAGAACAAACGAGAGCAATCGATGGGCTTAACCAGCTGAGTCGTTGGCTTTAATGTCGCTCCCCATCACTGACGGCGGCAGGTGACCCTAAATAGCAGCCAGACTGTCTGCTTCCATAAAGCCTTGTCCAGCTGCACGAGTGTCTGGCCCTTTAAAAACCAAACGAGGGCACGGCGTGCATGCGCTTGCAACCAAGCGTATACAAACGTGTGTTCCTGATAATTACAATTACGTATAAGCAGTAATGTCGTTATGAACACCTGCTCTCCATCCTTGAAGCTTTCTTTACGTTAAAAATTTATTGGATGAAACTATGCCATTCGTGAATGTCGGTTCCACCGTGTAGACGTATAATGTTTATAGTAATAAAATGAAGACAGAAAGAATCGTGCACAAGGACAAGTTCCGGTCAGACATATATAGTTACACACTCACACACAAGAGGTCTCTTCACTCATTCTTTTATGTTCACAAAACCATCAAAATACTTAACGCTACACAATCTCAGCTTCGTGCCAAGTGTAAAGAAAAATACCTGAATATATTTTATATAGATAGCTGACAGAAGACGAATAGCTATCGTTAAAAGTTAAAGACGGTCTTTGTAGTACTACTTACAGGATTATTTATAAGTCAGGGCATTTGTCAGACTCAACATGTGACGTGACGAACACGATGACACGACAGCTACATACAGATCTTTTAATACATACCATACTCTCACATAGCAAACCGCGATTGAAATTCAATTGGTGAAGCCACTTTCCAAATTACTCGACAGTTTCTTCTTCTAAAACATATCCAACCTATTTTTCCTCGTTTCTTATGGAGATATCAAATAGCTTTACGGACTTGCATCGCTAAACTTTGGGGTTTGATTTTCTATAGTGAACAGAGTTGAAATAATCCAGCATGTGTGTTTGTGTAGCTTTAAGTTAAAACAAGTGTTTCTTGTACGATCATACCACATTCCACAGTTAAGGATGATTTTATTTTCTCAGTCTTTCCAGAATAGTTTTAACATTATAATAAATGTTTTCATAAATCTACCCAATACGTAAAATATTAATGGT
Source organism: Carcinoscorpius rotundicauda (assembly GCA_011833715.1). Classification (NCBI taxonomy): domain Eukaryota; kingdom Metazoa; phylum Arthropoda; class Merostomata; order Xiphosura; family Limulidae; genus Carcinoscorpius; species Carcinoscorpius rotundicauda. The sequence continues at coordinate 112,091,649 of CM022393.1, forward strand.
GGAAATTAAATGCAAACTATTTAAAAACCACAAAGTTTTCCTTAATAATTTAATAAATACTGTGTTGACTCGTCAGTAAACAAGATATATTAATCGATTATAAAACATTGAGGGTAATATTGACTGACTTAAGAAGACATGAAAGTCACCGATTTACAAAATACGTTTAATCCCTTCATGGATAAAGAGGTCACGAGTTATAATTTATCAAAACAACGCTATGTACGACTACCCATAATTCTTTGAAAAAAAGCGAATGTTTCTTTCAGAAGTTTGGGCAAAGTGTTATTTGCGCTCAGTAGATAGCCGACAGCACAGACCGCCAACTCTTGGGCGACTTTTGTGTGATGTTATTGTGGAGTTTCACCGGTAACGTGGTGAAAGATGTACAACAGGTCAGGTACCATAAAACGTTGGATTCACGGTTTTTTATTGATAAGAAGAGAACAACGTTTCGACCTTTTTAGGTCATCTTCAGGTTAAGGTTCTCTCCTTATCAATAAAAGTGTTGACATCCATACCAGCCGTTATGAGATAATTTTTTATATTTCAAGTGGGTTTCTTGTCATCAGGAATAAAATCACATTTTTTCTCAAAACAAGAAAGATTTTCATGGAATGTAAATAACTTCATAACTGTCCTTACAACTTGATAGCTTTCAAATGCTCAACTTCCAGAAATATTAGTGTTTTACAGTATTCTTTACAAACAGTTTTATTAATGTTTTTTTCATCCTTTTCATTCTGATGATAAATTAAAAGAGACCATGCTAGATTATCGTCATTTATAGTTTCCGGTTCCAGACGATTCGTCTCAAGAATTATCATTCTTGACGAAAATTTCTTTTGTGCTCAGAGGTATTGTGTGTTTTCAAAGTTACGTATTGGATAGTCATCCTTCATTTGAAAACTATCCTTACTTTTCATAACGTGGACACAGCGAGTGAAGGTTTAGGAGCGAGTTGCTCTGGATTGGAGCATCCGCGTATACTCTTAATTTCAGTATTAATTTACAGAAATAAATAAAACCTGTTTAACGTTGTACTCCTAATACTCTATAAAATACTTTATTGTCTCACTGTGACTTCTGATGGTTTGATCTTATTTGTATGTTAGCGGGTGCTTCTTGTGTAAGTATACTGCATGTAAGTAGGTATCATGTGTATCATGTATGGCTATACTTACATGTTGTTTTGTTGTTGTTGTTTTTAATTTAGACACTTAACTTCATAAGACCCATGTGCTTTTCATTGTATATCCTGGTATATTTACAGTCAGCAGGCCTATTACGACGGTAATGTTTTAGCAACACTACACAAGAAAATCTCCAGTTGTACATAGACCACAGTATTCTGGATTTTTGGTTTTATTTAGTTACACGTACTTTGAACAATCTCTAAGCGTCATTTACACACACGCATACACACTTTCCAGCAGTAAAGTACTCCCGTTAACCTTTTCTTTGATAACCCATATAAATATGTTGTTGGAGAGTAATATATTTTTAAATTTATTGAACGATGCACATATAAGGAATGTTTATTTAAGTTTTACAAACACGTATATCAACGTCTTTTTGCTACACGTGTGTTTATACACAGTCTCACGAACCCTTGCGACTATTTAATCGAGTAAAACAATCAATAGCCTAAGTTTGAAGATGCCTTCCACAGCTGGGGTCTAATGAACAGATGTTCCGAAACGTGCTTGTATGCACGATAGAGCACGCAGCTGACAACTTGCTCTGATATGAGCAGCAACGTTACTTGATGATTGATCCACATAAATAGAATTTGTGCTGGTAACTGTGTTTGTGTGGTGCAACACCATAGCATATTCCACGAACTGCCAGCAGACAATGCTAATGCCAGAACTTTCAATAATAAACGAACGTAATATTATTTTTACTAAACTGTGCACCGAACATAACGACAAAATCAAATTCACAAGTTTCCTCCCTTTATGCACATGGTGATGAAAAACGATAAAATATTTTAGGTGAACAGTTAAGGACGTGTACAGGGGCTATCATTAACTGTTTATTATTTTGCAAATTTACAAACATTTTGGTCTTCAGAAAAACTCAAAAGTTGCCCATCTGTAAATTGAATTACTATATACTTTTAATATATTTACTGTTATATATTTAATATAATATGTACATTTTATTTTTATGTACGTGACGTATATATTGTTGGATCTGTATTGTGCAACCCCTACCTGTTCTATAAATGTATAGAAGATTGTCGAAAGCAAGAATCGACAATAACTTGTTTCATGAAAACGCTAGTGTGCTTTCGAACAATGTTAAGCCTATCTCGAATATAAACCAACACGCCAAGATAATATTATTGGCCAGCTACAGTCAGTATGCTATAAGTTTCGGAAGCTGTAATTGTGATGAACGCTTATCAATCGGAAAACTAAAGATCTTTTGACCAAAAGCGTTTATAGATTTTTAACATTACGAATCGTTCAGTTTCAAAGAAACTTCAAAAGTTAGTAATATCTACGAGGACATAGATATCTTCCTCGGTAAAAAGTAAGCTTGTAAACCGCTAGCATTCCCAGGAAGTGAAGAGGGCCGGCATGGTCAGGTAGTTAAGGAGCTTGATTCGTAATTTGAGGGTCGCAAGTTCGAATCCCTGTCACACCAAACATGTTTTCCCTTTGAGCCGTGAGGGCGTTATAATGTCAGGGTCAATCCCACTATTCGTTGGTAAAAGAGTGCCCTGCCAATTGGCTGTGAGAGATTATGATTAGCTGTCTTCTCTAGTATTACAATGCTGAATTAGGTAAGCTAGAGCAGACAGCACTCATGTTGCTTTGTGCGAAATTCAAAAAACAAACAACAAACAAGTGAAGGGTAGTTGTATATCAATGTAAACAAAATCATGCCTTGTGGACCTGGACTGTTGATAAAATATTGAGTTGCAGACCAGATAGAAGACTGAATACTGTTTGTGAATTTGTAAAAACTTTTATGTATAGAAATAATTATTTGTGTTAACTATTTGTAATAACCATTATTATAAATAGTATGTTTTTATGTATTAAAATAAATTGGTAGTAAGAAAGAATATTGGGTTTATCAATCTTGTTGATAAATATCACAAGTTTGATAGATATCAAAATTCAGTTAACTTTAAAATTAAAATTAAAATTCCCGGGTATTTGAAATCGTAATGCGTAACATAATGAATCCGAGACTCGTCCGAAATAAATTATAATACGTAACAATATACATGAATGGATTTCAGAAAGTGTAAACAAGGCCGCATACAGGATATAAGATTTCACACTTACTGATGGGAGTGTGAACACACACACATATAAAACGCTCAGGGGTTCCATGCCCCTACTGACCACCTTTGTGCACGCTCCTGGATTTAAATATTACTTTATAGAGATTTATTTAATTGTTTGTTTGTTTTTTTTAATTTAGCGCAAAGCTACTCAAGGGCTATCTGCGCTAGTCGTCCCAAATTTAGCAGTGTAAGACTGAAGGGAAGACAGCTAATCATCACCACCCACCGCCAACTTTTGGGCTACTCTTTTACCAACGAATAGTAGGATTGACCGTTACATTATAACGTCCCCACGGCCGAAAGGACGAGCATGTTTGTTACGACGGAGATTAAAACCCGAAACTCTCAAATTACGATTCGAGCGCCTTAACCACTTGACCATGCCGGGCTGTTTATTTAATTGAAGATAGCGTATACACAGCATACAGCACAAGTTAAACTACTTTATACATAATCTATGTTAGCAACTTTCGTAGCAAATAACGGACGTGCTTAACACATAAGCCCTATGGTTCCCTGCAGAGTGTGCCCTATAAAAGTCAGCAGCTCCTACAAACAGTAGGAGTCAAGATTCTACAAGGAATGAAGATTGGACATCTTGAGAGAAGAAAAGTTGTTGGACGTAACACAAATTAAAGACAGTTCAGTCTGCCTGTTCGTACCCAAATCCTTGTGGGAAAGTGTTGGAGAAAAAAAGAAAGAAAAATAATGCTATTGCTTATGACAATTTGATGTACTAGCCCTAAAAGCAAAAAAATTATCACCTCACTGTACATGAAAACATAGCGTATTTTTCTATTAGATGGTTTGGTCTTGGTCAAATAAACCAAGAATACTTGGTCACATCTCAAGATTCAGAATAGTGATACACTGCCATATGACGACCAGAATACTATGGGAAGGACATCACTTCTTTCAGCTTAAACTTGCATCAAAAGTTAGTAATATCTACGAGGCCATAGATATGTTCCTCGGTAAAAAGTTAGCTTGTAAACCGCTAGCATTCCCAGCAAGTGAAGAGGGCCGGCATGGTCAGGTGGTTAAGGAGCTCGATTCGTAATTTGAGGGTCGCTAGTTCGAATCATCACATCAAACACGCTTTTCCTTTGAGCCGTGAGGGCGGTATAACGTCAGGGTCAATCCCACTATTCATTCAATCATACTCGTGTCCTGCAATAATTTCGGACAAATGGCATCCAGAATCTGTTTTGGCAGAACTCCAGCCCAAGTGGAACTAAATCGTCCTAGGATGTTTTAAAACACTTCTGGACGGGCACACCCCAAAATCTCACAACGCTTGATCCTGCATTATAAAATGAGCGGCAATCTATCCCACGAGCTGTAATTAGGCATGTCCTAATAATAAATAACATCGGAGCCCAAGCTGTGATTAATGTCGAATATGAAAGTACTCCCTCTTTTTATGGGGCCCTAATACCTTTGGTAGTATAATGTACATTATAACAACCACAATTAAAAGTTAAGTAAATATTCAAATCTACTTTAGTTGTCTATTGTCCTTCTCGAGAACTGGTTTTATAACAGAGTTTCTCCACATGGTGTTATTTTTGTACAGGAAGTTCTAGTATATGTTATTACTAACTCTTTTAAAATCTTATTTACAAATTGCTTTGTGTTCTTCAGTTTGTGTATTTCAAATGTTTCGTTTCTTTAGAGGTATAAAAAGAAACCCCAGCTTTTCTGATATTGAATAAACATAACTACCGCTTTTTTCTTACATTAAATTAGAGAACACTGGTGTAACTTCAAGTATCTTAAAACCTTCTCCTTTCACGCCCATGTTCGTTCTGTTTGAGTTCTTAAATACAAATTACCCAATTGGTTACATAGGTCAGGGCTACTTTGCATACAATTTGACAAGCGTTCTTTATTTATTATTCAAAAAAAGCAAACAGACAGACGAACGGCAGATAGGCCAAACCCAAGTGTATATATACATACGCATATATTCAATTTTTTTAAGAAAAAACAAACTCGTTTATACTTTGTATCCATAATAATCGGGGTCATGTTTAGAGGCCATATTTTCACCTGTATGTAAACCTCATTTCTTGTAAGTACAGGTCAAAGATTAAAAAGAGAGTTTAACATGACGTTCCCGCGTCGCCTGCAAATTATATAAAAGCCACGTTTCTTGCACATGCAAGCTATTGTAAACGACACACGTCGTCGCCTACACACGTTGTCTCGTGGTCTGGTGACTCCCACGTGAATAGCTATTGTATATTTGACTCAAATATACACAAATATTGTATTTCAACTGTAACACAGTGGACAGAATTTTCACCATAAATAACAATAGTTATGTACAGAGGTGAATTTCTGAATACCTTTATACCAGTATACTGCATACCACGAAGGCTGGTATGCAAATTCATGCAGCTCCCCCCACCCTCGTCTTTGAAATATGTTTTTTGTTCAACAGAAGAAACACTACTATAATATGTATGAATAATTTGTTATAAAAATGTATGCTAGTCTTAGTGGTATCTCTATAACCAGTTGCTGGGTGTTGCGGTCGTACTAGCTGAAATTCATTCTTGATTGTACATGTGCTTGAATAAACTCTTTAAAATTATTATCTTTATCTCGTGTTGAACTAACACTTACAAAGAAAGACAGCACACCCATACATAGTTAGCAGACTAGAAAGTATGATACAGGTGTGTATGTGTATATACGTGTATCTGCACAAACTATATACTAAGAAACTTAAGATTATTGGTCAGATAGAATGCGAGTATGTCTGCAGCATTTTCAACTGAGCTTACATTTTCATGTATATTTATTGATGCATTCTTCAACTTACTAAGATAAATTCCCCCAGTGGCATAGTAGTATATATATGGACTTGTACTTCTAGAAACCGGGTTTCGATACCCGTGGTTGGCAGAGCACAGACAGCCCTTTGTGCTTAGTAAAAAACAAATAAGCAACAGAATAAATTTGAGAGATTTGATATTAGTAGCAGATGAGACAAGAAAAGATGAGAAATAGTGAGACGGCTTATTTGATTTTAACCAAGTCCTTTGGACAGTTTTTAAGTACATGTCTGATGGATTAGATAGAAGTTGCAAGTTTTAAATTTTGCGCAAAGCTAGCGTTAGGTAGCCGTCCCTAATTTTGCAGTGGTAGGCTAAAGGGAAAGCAAGGTAATGAACACCTCTTGGGCTACTCTTTTACGAACGTATAATAGGATAGGTCGTATAATAATAACACCTCTACGGCTGAAAGGACGAGTATTTTCGGTGAAGGGAATTCAAATCCGCAGCTCTCAGACTGCAAGTCGAATGTCCTAATAACCAGGGCTTACTCAGATCTCAACGCTAGAATACTCGATACCTGTCTATAGATAACTTTCAATGCTCGCTTGTTTCACAACTCGACATTAAATATGATCCTCAAACTCTTAGACAAGATTTTATTTAGAAAATCAGAGATATTCCCATGGATACTTATATTATTTCAAACAAGAAAGCCTCCAATTGGCATAGCGGTATGTCTGCGGACTTGCACTGCTAGAAAGCGGGTTTCTACACTCGTGGTGGGCAGAGCGCAGATAGCCCATTGTGTATCTTTATGCTTAACTATAAACAAAAAAAAACTTATTTTATGAATTTAAAGTTATGTGTGAAAATGTACAAGTGGACAAATAAAATTAGATTTTCTGCAGGATATGTTTTACTTGGAAGAGATTTAAAAGTTTCGAAGACTATTATAACATGACCCCTAGTGGCTCAGGGGCAAGTCTGCTTATTCCGCTGATAAAGGAGTTTTGGATACTCGTAATGGCACGACATAGATATACCACTGTGTAGATTTATGCTTAGAAACATAAAAACAAGCAAATTCTTTTTAACACAAAATTAATTCAGTGAACCGGTCTGGAAACGGCACGTTATTTTAGATTAGATTTGTACGACAATTAAGTTTGTAAGGAATATGGAAGTCATGGTAACTCCAACGAAGAACAAATGCTTTTAATCCTAAAACTACTTACGAGAGCCCGTTTTGTAATTACTCTTTAAAAAAAACAAAAAAACGCAAGCCCCATATTGCTAGTGGGTCCATGACTAGATTAGTTATAGAGTCACTAACAACACATGAGCCATAAAATAAAAATGTAAACAAAAATATTATTAAAATTACAGTTAATTTCACTTATCATTAATATGGGTTCTCTTGGTATTTAACATGAAAAACGTGTAATTTTGTTTTATCAGTTCTTTATATTAAGTGCTGTAATTCACTATAAAGCCCTGATCAATATATCGACTAACCAACCACTAGTGAACAGTATAGCAAAAGTCGTTAGTTGAAGATTAATTATTGTATAGATTTGATAAATTGTAAACATATACTGACTCTAACCCCTTTTCACATCATTTGGTTATCAAACGATTCTCAGACTTATTTAAATACAAAATGTACCTGTCTATTTGTTTGTCTATTCACCATAACTCAAACTAGATACAGACATTTTCAAAAACTAAACCCATCCTCGCATATGTGTTGATTTTACTCTCAGCTGTTGGGCAGTCTTTCATTTTGATCTTGCACTCATTAGACTTTTTTTTTTATATAATTCTGATTCAATTTTTAAACATTTAAAGTTTTGACTAACATAGCGTATGTTTCAAAATACCCAACGGAAATAGACAACTGTCTGGAATTTAAGGCGTTTCTAATTGTATTTTTCAATCTTCCCTGCCGTCCCTAAGAGAAAATGTAATTCTGAAAAATATACATGTATAACACGAGGGTAGACAAACATTCAAGGTATTCTAAAACCACTTACTAAACATTTGCCATGTAAATGTTTGCACAGAAACGGTGTTTTGTTGTCAGGCTAATAAGAAGTTAATAAACAACTCTAGGAATGTTCAAGGTTTTCCTTTTCGATAACTGAATGTATGTATGTATACCCTTGTGCAACTTAGTGTTTACTGACGGGGCATGGTTAACACAAAACTTGACTGTTATAAAGAAACGCGGTAAGTACATACTTATGGAATGTTGGCTATATGAGGTCAGTTAGTTCAGTGAAACAAGACTCCTCGCTATGAAAGAAAAAAACACAAGTAACATCAATCAAATTCATTTTTGATTTAGTTTTCTTCCATACAATGTTCAGATTTGTAAAGAAAGAAAGAAAATTAAAAGAAGTTTGTTCACACAATTGAAACACATTAGGTGCACAAAAGCTACTGCAGTTTAGTTTGTAATAACAACTTGGAAATACCCTTGTGTAGACAGAACTTCTTAGTCAATACGTATTTAGAGTTAAAAATCGCACGCAAGGATGCTAAATTCAAAATCCGCTCTGAGAAAAGTACCGAATTCATAAAGTTGGCAATAGCTGGATCTTGTATTTTAATGCATCTTTAATTCGTAACTTTGAAGCGAGGTAGAAAAAAAAAACAATCTTAATTGTGTCACATGACATCTACGGAAGTGGTAATATTCATTTTGATTCAAAATTTCTCAGATAATAAATAAAAAGGATACTTAATTAAAAATCAATTTAACTAATCTGCGGGCCCGGCCTGGCCAGGTGGTTAAGGCAGTCGACTCGTAATCCGAGGGTCGCGGGTTTGAATCCCCATCACACCAAACAAGCTTGCCCTTTCAGCCGTGGGGCGTTATAATGTGACGGTCAATCCCACTATTCGTTGGTAAAAGAGTAACTCAAGAGTTGGCGGTGGATGATGATAACTAGCTGCCTTCCCTTTAGTCTTATTATGGACGGTTAGCGAGGATAGCCCTCGTGTTGCTTTTCGCGAAATTCAGGATACCCCAAACAAACTAATCTATGTTTCTACAACAGCATGCAGAAGTAATTACATCCTAGAAGACCGTGAACCTCATTGAAAGTTCGTTTTTAATAATATGCAACAACATTCTCAGTTCCATTTATACCATTGCATCATCAACTGTATGATTGTAAACACGTAAATTACGAAAGCGAGATTGAATGAAAAGTATTTGCCGATAGAATTAACAAATATTTTGAGTGTTATGTTTACTGAAATCTTCCGCTGAGTGGTTTTTACCAACAATAACTTGAGGTGGAGAATTCTTTTCGTACCCAAACTGTAGGTGGCCTCACTATGTACTATTGTACAAATACTAAACGTCACTAACATTGCACTGATCAGACTCAATTCAGATATTTCACTCGTACTTACAAATGTCTTAATATGCCACTAACAAAACAATGATACAGTTACTTAGACAATCGGACGGGATAGATCATCTACAACATAAGCAGACAATCTTAATCTACCAACTTCAGCTTATTGCCTCAGTAGGATACCTATTCCGGGTTCAAATCTTACGTTCGCAGCTGCAACTGGACGTTGAGTTAACGTGTAGGCGTTTAGGAACATCTCACAACGTCGGCCTTTAGACACCCTATCATATGCATTCTTCTAACAGCAAAATATATACAGCAGCTTGTTCACAATGGTACAAATAACATGTTAAGTGGATTAACGACATATGGAGAAATATTCTTTTTTGAAATTAATTCGTACTTCAACCCGAAGCCACATAATTGGTATATACTCCTTTGAATTATAGCTAGAAACAGATCCAACTGTATTTTCATACAATAACACGAATCATGATAGTAATGAAAGTATTGGTGTTGGTAGAAATCAGCATTGATGTACATTCCACTTTCTGTGTTTAGCAAAATGGTACCATTAATATGTGCCACACGTTAAAAGACTTACATCTCACGGTCCTTTTTGATATTGTGTTTCAGTGTAACAGACTTTGATTTCACCCTAATGTATAACAAGTTCAACCTCTACCATGTTAAATTGGTCGACACATTCTTAAAGCAGAAGGGATTGGCTCAATGGAGTGCCTTGGACGCTCAATAGATCTCAACGCCATTGAATACGTATGAGGTGTTCTTGAGCAACTTGTCACATCCTGTTTAAAGACATTAAAAACAACTCTTATTCAGAGGTGGTCGAGGATTCCTCAGAGCCTTATCAGTATTATGATATTAGACATATAATATCAGAATCAGTCTGTACTTACTGTTCCATACTCCAGCTTGAAGTCAACTGTCATGAACAGTAAGAATTATAAGTCACTTCTATCCAAATTCATTGACTATTATAGCCTATATGACCAATAATTTATATTTCAGAGCACAAAGTGGAACTTTGGATGTCTGAGTTGAATACAAATGAGCTGTCTGACATTATTTGTTAACAGTTGAATACAAACGAGTTGTCTGAGATTATTTGTTAACAGTTGAATACAAACGAGTTGTCTGACATTATTTGTTGACAGAGGGTTTGTCATGGATAAAATATTATAAATTTCAGCGCTACTACTGGAACAACTTCCACAATCTGTTGTGTTGAATCTAGTGGCCATGACAGTAAACTATTTCTAATATGGCTCTTTGTATTGTAATAAGTTCCAACAAAGGACGAGCAGGGCCGATTTTCGACTTTTCACAGACCTTTAATCGTACATAAACACGAGCTATCAATTTACAGTTAAGAAAATCAAAGACACAAAAACATTTAACTGGGGCTGCAAAGGGATCAGTTACGCCACGGTTATAATTTACAATGTTGTGGTCACAACAGAACAAACTCACTTTTATCACATAATGTAGTCACTTCCATCCTTAGTACATACGATTTGAAAGGTAAAACACATGTAACTTCATTTTCTTTGGCCATCTTTTTCGTTATAATAGTTGTTTTCAAGATTATGTTAGTTGTTGCTTGCTATTAAGCATAAAGCTGCACAAAGGGCCATTTATGGTCGTCTAACCCCGTGTATTGAAACCCGGTTTCTAGCAGTATAAGTCCGCAGACATCCCGCCACGGATTGATATAGGTGTGATTTTAAAATGTGTTGGTATCCTATACGCTTTGCTCTACCTGTTTATCTACTTCGTCGGAGAGCAGAGAAAAATTTTGAAATATTGTCCTATGGCTCAAATAGTTTAACAATCTAGCTATACGAATATCGTTCCTCGAAAAAGTTGCGACTTACTTTCTTTTAACAAGTCTACGTTGGCAGCATGGAATTATGTAGTTAATTAAATGTTAACCATTTAGAGTCTAGCGCCACGAGTCGAATCGACATTGACATGCTTCTGTATTAACATACATAAATCGTTCATATAAACAGCGATTGGCCTTCTTTATGTAAATGTATACTAAAAATACGACATACGATGTAATAGCGAAGTTATATTATTCTCAAATATATTGTGGAGTGTAACTAACTGCTTTTGCATTGTGGTTTGTTTTCTGAATTGGTAATTTTAATAATTGGCAATGAAACGGAATAACTGTATAATTATATAATATTTATAAACTTTGGAAACGTAAATAAATGTTGGGTTTAACTGTTTCTTTCTTATAGAGCTTTTAACTTTTTCAATAATTTATCTGATGAATTTTTCTTGAGAGGGTGGAGTTGTTAAATAAAGAAACATGTTTTAAAGTATTGTCGATGGATAACTAATCCAAATCCAGTTAACCGTTTTCTTGATACAACAGTAACAACATGCAAATATCCGCAACATAATTTTATTCAAAAACGTTAGTACGCAATGAAACTCAGAAGTGTTTTAAAATGAAAAGCTGTGTTACTGACTACAAATAACAATAATACTAATCTATCCAAGTCTTGCTTTTTAATATTATTCATCCATCATATTTTTGGTAACGAAGGGTAGTTATATAATACGCTTAAGTTTAATAATTTTCTTCTAGCAACAGGGGGCGAACAGGTACTGGTTATCATTGTATAACTCTTAGTTTGATGGGGGTGAAAAAAAAAGTTAAGGTTAATTGGACGGCCTCGCCCATATTCGAAAATATATCCTTTGATTCTTCAGGACGCTTTATATTCGCCCACGTAGAACCGCAGGAAATACGAGGCCGTTAATTTTATGGAAGTGATTTGTTTCTCTTAACTAGCGGAGTTCATGATAGTAAGAACAGTTTACATACTTCATGTTCTTTTCTACATAATAACCCATAGAAAAAAAGTGTCTCAGTAAGTTATGCATGGCTTTAAAAATGCTGAATTTAACTGTACGTTCGTTTTAATTGCATCTTCGTTGTTGGTTTTTACATGAAGTATTTTGCCAACATACGTTGTTTGCTAGTAACAATTCTAAATTTGCACAAACTGAGTTTCATAAACTATTCTACTCAAAGCTTTACTAATGAAACTGGATGCAATTGCTGTTACGAGTTGGCGACTTAAAGTCTGTTACATACTTTCTAAAAACTGGACTTCGTTGTTTTTTTTAATTTCGCGCAAAGCTACTGGAGGGCCAACTGCGCTAGCCGTCCCTAATTTTGCAGTAAGACTAGAGGGAAGGCAGCTAGTCATGACCATCCACCGCCAACTCTTGGACTACTCTTTTTACCAACGAATAGTGGGATTGATCGTCACAATATAACACCCCCACGGCTGAAAAGGAGAGCATGTTTGATGCGACCAGGATTCGAACCTGTGACACTCAGATTATGAGTCGAGTGCCTTAATCACCTGACCATGCCGGGCCCTAACTTTTTTTTCATGCTTTTAAAAATATAGTACACAGTATTATTTTAATTATAATAGTTTACACTCTAACCCTATTTTCGTTAAGTTAAAATGTATGGTACCCAAGAGTACGCTTCTACATAGTTTCAAGAATAGTAAGAATTCTGAAATTTAAAGGACTACATGCAAGATTAGAGTACCGAATGCTATGGGGCATATTGAAAAATAAAAATAAGAACTGACAGTGCGTAGATATGCTGCCATTACATGTTCATTGTGCCAACTTCGCTCCCTTGTAATTAATATTAACTGGAATAATTAAGCTTACATCAGGGAATAACTGAACAGAAAGTAGGATATATGTATCCAATGTTTATTTCTTTTGTTTGTCTGCAATTATAGTACCACTGCCACACTTACAGACAGAATGTTTAAGTATGTTTATCGTATTCTTCATACTCTTACATCTAGAACAAAAAGTAGAAAAACAAATAACGAACAGTGAATTTTCGCACTCTGAAAAGTTAGAATATTAAAGCTCATAAACATGGGTAAATTCTAAACCCTCGGAAGAATTAACATAAAATTTATATTTTCCCCGATTTGACACAAATTACTCAATGCATATCTACTGAAATGAAAAGAAAGATTCAGCAAAAGTTTCGTTCAAGTAACGCTTTGATGAACATTGTCGTTTGACATAAATTAACATTGGAATCCAAAGAGTAAAATGGCTTGAATTAGTATAACATAGGAGTTAACCAAGGGTATATAAAGCTAACACCGATTCAGATATTCTCGACCGTTTTTTGTTTACAATCTAAAATTTATATTTAGAATCATAAATATAATTGATGTAGTGCTTGTGTTATTATGTCATAAATACATTAAATAGTCTTCCTGCACTCTCTTTACAACACTATACAAGCCTGTTAGATGTTGTTGTTTGTTTTTGAATTAAGCACAAAGCTACACAATGGGCTATCTGTGCTCTGCCCGTCACGGGTATCGAAACATGGATTTTAGCGTGTAAGTCCGCAGACATACCGCTGAGCCACTGGGGGGCAATCCTGCTAGAAGATTCTGCGTTAATAACTGTAACTACATACTTCTAGGAAAAGAAAAAGAGATAATTCTGTTGGTCAACAGTTCTGGCCAGAGGTCAACCTTAAGTATTGATTTAGAGAATAAACACTGAAACATAAGACTTATTATGAAAACATAATAAAAGGGAGCACACATAAGTGACATAAGCTACTCGTTCATTTTTGTTGTTTCACGAAAATTTCAATACCAAAAAACATTCGTTTCGGATACGTTAATGAGACGTATTTACATAAACAAGAGAGGCTTCTTTATTTTGATGTTTTCTTAAGCATACAATCACAGTTGAAAACAAAGATCTACACATATAACACTGTAGAAAAACAAGAAGACTTTTGTTGAAGGATAGCCTATTATGGAAAATCTCCAAGCAAAATGTTTTATTTGCTTTTACTGAATCCAAATTTACAAGTTCAATCCGGGTGTCTTTGGTTTGAACTGGGTACTTTTTAAAGGATATAACGTTTACATTCACAGCTTCATTGAATAATATAGTCATGTCCTTTAATAAATAAAACGTTTCGATAACCTTTAGCGACCAGTACCAACCTAAACGTCAAACTTAAGACTTAGTCAGAATTTTTTTCACATAAACTAGACGAACATAATATAAAGTAACTCATAAACGATTTCAGTTACAGTATTTGTAATACGAGTTTTTAATTCGAGAGCTTTGTGAAACCATAACGACCCTGAAGCTGTATTTATTTATTTTCCTGGTTCATGTACAGTATTTACAATTAAAAGTCGAAACTCATAAACGAGGCAAAAGGAGTAAACGATCCTTTCTCCGTATTTTTCACTTAGTATATTATTAACAAGTATGTTATATACACAAAATAACCAAACTTGTAAATAGATTTGTTTTGTCTCTTCACTTTCCAACATTCTCAAAATTTACAGCTGCGATATCTGCTAATAAAGAAACATTTTGATCTGAAGTTACAATCATTTTATGTGTCGTTTTATCATAAATCAAATACTCCACTTTGCACTTCGTTCCTTGAGAAATGATGGAACTTACTATACGTGATGGGCCTGCATGGCCAGGTGGTTAAAGGTGAATTTTACAGAAAAAACACAAACTTTGCAGTCAAAAGAACTACTCATACTGTTTAATTTTGCAGGTTCTCATTTTCATAAAAAAAAATATGTGCTAATAAATGAAACATAGAACTTGGTGCAAAAAGAGCCCTTTCCGAGTGGCAATCCGAACGTTTTAGTTTTTACGTTTGCCGCTAAGAAAAGTACAGTGATGTAACAGTTGCCAAATAACCGCCAGCGCGTTGAATGAAAATAAACATGGCCGGTGAATTTGGAGAAACAGAGACGGAATCTGTTTTGACTTTATATTCTGAACAGTGTCGAGTAGCGCCATATCAATTTGAACCTACTCTGAACGAACCTAGAACAGTTACTTTTGACACAGATCTGACAAGTTCTAGTAATGAGAACAGTTCCACAAGCGAGATTAGCGAAACTGTGAGTGATATTGATAGCGCCCAAGCCAGTTGCGATCAGTCATACTTCCAACGGAAGAATGGAAAGCCTAAGTCATGACAACAAATTTGGTCTGTGCAATTTTAGGCATCTCGAAACCTGTCTGGTGTTTATAAATTTTTGGTATCACAGACTGTTTTATTTGTTTATACTTTGCCGACTATGGTAACCAATACTCGGTCCTTCCACAATCATTCAGATAGCCTAGCTGCTTTGTGCTATAAAACAGTAAACACTAAATCCACAATCATTGTACCAGGCATTTATGACTCGTAACAAAATGAATTTCAATTATACGTCATAATTCTGTCTATAAAATCAAACTAGATGTAACAGTCTGAATAGTTAATTTATCTTGAAAAGTTAAATTTGAAAAATGGAATTCTTCAAACTTTTCCGTATTTAAAAATGATACAACAACATCTACAAAATGATCTACCAGGTTTTAAACTTGGCATATACTCTATTTGGGACAGATTTTTCCACTGTCTAGACTAGAAAATCAAGGTTTCACTAACTTTCAGGTGTCACAAATGCAAAACACGCTCATGAATGTGAAATATGTACGTCCAGTTACATTCTTCAAAAACTTGTACTTTTTAAATTATTATATTATACTAGTTATTGTTTATCGCTTTACACTGCACACAAATCTTTAAGTTTGTTCTTTTCGTGATGGCAAGAAATGGCTTCAAAGGGGTGAAACCTGTACACTACAGGCTGAGATCAGTCCTCAACTCTACACGAGAAAAGATGGTGGGGACCATCCTGTCTACTGCCGATGGTTTTTTCAGTCTCAACCTGCCTGGCTTGAAACCCACGGAATCCAAAACTGTGGGATTCGACACAAAACATGAGCTTTGAAAATGATCTTGACACAGCTTTGCATGGTGTGAAGGAGTCCAGTTCTTCGTATTGACCATCCGCACTCACTGTCGCCACCTTGCCGGTTCCTTCTCCTTGCACGGAAACGAAAAGAAGCTTTTGCCCGATTCCGAACCATTTTTACAACAATAAGCCACGCAGTAAACCATGTTGTTGTAAAACAAACATAAAGTAGCAATATCAAGACAAAAAATAGTTTCTCAAAGTATGTAATCCGAAACAAGCACCGATAAATTTACATAAAACATCAGCACTGAAAGGAACACAATGGTTGGCGCGCCACGAAGCATGTTTGGCAACTATTACGTCATAGTTGTAAAACGTCACGGAAACAGCCGAACGACCGAGAGGAACTTGAATTCGAGGACCCGCATATTTTGTTCCATTTTTAACTCAAAAACTAAAGTGTTTAAAAATATAGCAACCACACAGGAATTATACCTAACCAAAGTACAGTTTCTGAGGTAATTATTAAATTTGTTGAAAATTCACCTAAAGGCACTCGTCTCGTAATTCGAGGATCGCGGGTTCCAATCCCATTCGCACCAAACTTGCTCGCTCTTTCAGCCATGGAGCGTAATAATGGAACGGTCAATCCCACTATTTGTAGGTAAAAAAGTAGCCCAAGAGTTGGCGGTGGGTGGTGATGACTAGCTGTCTTCCCTCTGGTCTTACACTGCTAAATTATAAATGGTTAGCGTAGATAACAATCGTATAGCTTTGCACGAATTTCAAAACAAACAAATAAACAAACCAAATATATATAAATGTAGTGAAATCTAGAAAACTGATTCATTGAAGAAATTTCTTTACAAACACGAGAAGCTGTGGGATCGGGTACGAGCATAGCTAGCTATTTCGTTGATGAGCCTGAAAATTCATGGTTCGTAGTCTGTTACAAAATTGCACTCCGATTATGGTTGTCAGTGTTTGTGTGTGTTGTTAACAATATTAAGAACAGCTAGCTTGTGTACATACTTTGCGCAAATATTTGAAATAAACAAACGAAAAGCTCTGACCTCTCTGAGCAACTTCAACAAGGTTTTCCATAAACGTAATAACATCATAAGTTATCGTCATTTACTGATAAATTAATAAACTAAGCGTTTTTGTGTATTACTATTGTGTGAGTATACAAAGCTAATAGTTATTGAGGTATGAGATGTGTGAATATTTATTTATAATGTGAGAATTTCAGTCTGATCTAAAGCAGGGGGCGTAACAGAATTACTGGGCATTTTGATTACTTATTGGATGTTTCAGTAAACCATTTATTCAGTTTGTAAATAACAATATAAGATTAAACAGAAAGTTCATTAATAAATCCAAGAAACAGCTGAGGTCCATCATTAATTTTTTTCTTGTCTTCCATCTTGTTATAATCGAAAATTTCTTTTTAATCTAAGAATTCAAATACTTTACACCCTCTAACTTACAGATTCTTGGATTGAAATTAAACACAAAGCTGCACAATGGGTTGTCTGTGCTCTGTGTACCGCGTTATCGAAACCCTGTTCATAACCTTGTAGGTCCTGAGACATATCGCTGTGCTACTGGAATACTCTAGGTTTATAGACTTATTTTGAAATAAACTCTGTTTCAAACCACACTGATTTTAATAATGAATTTTTCGCCACTTGTACGGCGCTATGACAAGATATAAAAGATATCTTGTTTGTTTTTGAATTTCACACAAAGCTAATCAAGGCTATCTGCGCTAGCCGTCCCTAATTTATCAGTGCAAGACTACAGAGGAGACAGCTAGTCATCACCACCCACTGCCAACTCTTGGGCTACACTTTTACCAATGAAAAGTGGTATTGATTGTCACATTACAACGTCACCATGCCTTAACCCACCTGGCCATGTCGGGCTGATATAAAAAAGCAATACATTCAACAAAATCTATACTTACTAACTCATGGCCCGGCATAACGATCAATCCCACTATTCGTTGGTAAAAAGAGTAACCCAAGAGTTGGCGATGGGTGGCGATGACTAGCTGCCTTCCCTCTAGTCTTACTCTGCTAAATTAGGGACGGCTAGCACAGATAGCTTTCAAGTAGCTTTGGGCGAAATTCCAAAACAAACAAAACAATACTAACGCATGTAAATATTATACTGTTTTAACATCTATAGATTTTAAAAGTAATTAATTATTGAAAAATATATATTAGAGCTTGTTTTCTTGAAAATGATTTGTTATTTTAACTTATTGTTTTGGTACATTCTTAGAGTTTTATCAAATAAATATTACCTTATACGGTTACTAAGCGCGGTAAGAATGAGGCTTATTAAACTAAAAATCGGGTTTCGATATACGCGGTTGGCAAAGGACAGATAGCCCATTATGTATAAAACAAAATCACAGAAAGTGGAGATCTGCCAAATATCTTTGTCTTTCTGAGTAACCACCTAAGATTCTAATCTCTTTACCTCAAACGTTTGTATTTTTTTAATTTCAAAAAGGGACAACTTCGATTAGTAAACGCCAAATAATTTTATCTAATTCACATTTTCATTTTTAGTGTTATATAAAAAGAATATTAATATTATCAAGTGTAGATTTTTAAACCGTTGTAGGATCGTGGTAATTTAAAAAAAAAATTATATCGTATTCACTATCTGGTATTCTTTTCCACATAAATAACATTCAAAATACGATTAAGTAGGCTACTGGAAATAAATGAAAAAAAATTTTTATTAACAAGAAAAATAATTGTGAAACAAAACAAACCGGGCTCGGTATGGCCAAACGTATTAGAGCGTTTGACTCGTAATCCGAGGGTCGCGGGTTCGAATCCTGGTCGCACAAAACATTCTCGCCCTTTCAGCCATGGGGGCGTTATAATGTAACGATCAATCCCACTATTCGTTGGTAAAAGAGTAGCCTTAGAGTTGGTGGTGGGTGGTGATGACCTTTGAATTATTAGGTTCGAATTAGAAATTGAAAGGTAATTAAAATAAGTTTTTGTTGTTGTTGTTTATTTTGAATTTCGCGCAAAGCTACTCGAGGGCTATCTGCGCTATCCGTCCCTAATTTAACAGTGTAAGAGTAGAGGGAAAGCAGCTAGTTATCACCACCCACCGCCAACTCTTGGGCTACTCTTTTACCAACGAATAGTGGGATTGACCGTCACATTATAACGCCCCCATGGCTGGAAGGGCGAGCATGTTTGGCGCGAACCCGCGACCCTCAGATTGCGAAGCGCACGCCTTAACGCGCTTGGCCATGCCAGGCCCTAATAATTCAAAGGAAGGTATTTTTCTTTCTTATAGGCAGAGACGTATTTAGGATTTCGGCGCCCCTAGGCACAAGGTTAGGTTGATACTTTTGCCGCCCCCCCTCCGTGCCACAACTTGCACCAAGCATCACCATCACAACAACAGAAAAACACAGTTGTTATCATTCAAAATCAACACAACGTTTATTTTCCAACACAATAAAAAATAAAACATCAAAATCAATTATCACTAAATATTATTCTGCGGCTGAATATACAGGCTTTCTCCTGGCCTTCTGTTCCGAAAACATGTTTATTGCATCGTCATAGTTTATTCTACAAACAATATCACTTTCAATGGCGAGGAGTGACAGGGAATTTAGTTTATCTTCTGCCATTCTTGATCTCAAGTAATTTTTCACACGTTTGAGAGCCGAGAAAGATCTCTCTGATGTACAATTAGTTGCTGGAATGCATGGAAACATGCGCATAGCAATATCCAGGTTTGGATATACAGTTTGAAGTCCTTTAGCTCGCAGATTTCTGTATACTGCTAACGCAGAAGAGTCATCATTTTGCACTTTCATACTCACAAGATTGGTGCGGAAATGTAGACATTCATCTACGAAGCTCACTTCCAAATCATTGGGGTAGAGTTTCAACAGTGTTCCAGCTTGACTGATGACATCAGTGGGTTCAAGATTTGTTATCTTGAACAAATATCCAAATCTTTCGTGGATTTCTACACAAGCGGTTTGTCTTCGCTGTAGTTCTGAGCAAAGTCTGTCAATGATCACATTGAAAACATTTACTCTAAATGCCTCTCTGCCTTCTTCCACTGTCTGGGTGTCACCATTTGAAAATTTTTGCTTCCTTTTTCGCTTAATTTCGTACGTCTTCATGCTGGACTTCAACATCGCCTTGTCTTTAAAATGATCGAACAGTTCTCTTGAATCTTTCACAAACTGCAGCAAGGAAGCATAAAGCTCGACTACAAGTCCGATGTCCATATCAGCACTTTGCAACTTTTTACTGGCAGCATTGAATCTTTCCAGTATTGTTCCCCAAACTGTGGACAAAATAGCTGTTTCTAGCGTTCCTAATTTGGAAAGAAGTCCAGCGGCCTCATTCCTAGCGGCTGGTTTTTCCATAGCATTTCCCTCCATGGTAGTGAGGGCATCAAACACTTGTTGCCAGTTTCTGTTGAGGCTTTGACAAGCATCTTCACGAGCGGACCACCGAGTGTCACTGAGTTTCTTCAAAGAGAGACTTTCTTTATTTGCGGACAGGTGTTTTTGTAGAATTTTCCAACCATGGGTTGAAGCATTGAAAAAAACATAGAGACTTTGTAAGAGTTCGGAGAATGAACATGCTTCTCTGCAACATTCAGCAGCACACGTTCCTACAAGATTTAATGAATGTGCTGAACATGGGATATAAAAAGCTAAAGAATTTTTCTCCATGATACGAGCCTTGAGACCACTGTACTGACCAGACATGTTGCTGGCGTTGTCGTAAGACTGTCCACGACATTCAGAAATGTCAAGCTCATATGACTGAAGCAGGCTAAGTACAACTTCTGCCAGCTGTTCAGCTTTGTGGCCCGGATTGGGTATAAAAGTCAGGAAACGTTCCATAGGTGAACCATCACTGTTCACGTACCTGATGATGAATGCCAACTGGTCAACATGGGATATATCTGGCGTCGAGTCCACGCTGATTGAGAAATATTTTGCAGTTTTGACGTCCTTTAAAATGTTCTTTAGAACAAGGTCTGCCATAAGCTGGATGAATTCGTCGCAAGTACTGAAAGACAGGTAAGACGTGGATCCCTTGCCAGCATTGCCATATCGGTGAATGAGATCAGCGAGGAAGGGGTCAAACTCCGCAACTAGTTCTAACGACATCATAAAGTTGCCGTTGTGTACTGAGCCAAACTTATCATCCCGACCTCTGAACGGAAGCCCACGTCAAGCCAATCTTTTCGCTACAGCTACCACACGAGTGAGTACATTTCTCCAGTATTTGATTTCGTCGTGCAGCTATATGGCCATCTGGAGATCTACACGTCCCAACATGTTGCCCCTTGCTACTAGAGATGAAACTGAAGACCGATGCTCAGGAGAGTTTTCATGCTCATTCAGCCAGACAGTAGCATTTTTCCAGTCATCAAAGCCTTCGTCAGCCAGTTTGGATTTTTTCCCAAAATCAAATAAACGACAAGGAGCAAAAAACAGTCTACCTTTGCTCTCTGAATAAGCCAAATATGTCCGCTTACTTTTTTCGCCATTTGGCAGTTTTCTTTCAAACATGCCTTTGGTTACAGATCTGATTTTCTCCCCGTCCTTTTTCACAGAGTTCTTGAAATCCGAGTCATCGTTTTTGAAGGATGGCATGTGTGGCAATATAATCTTTTGTGTAATCATCTATTATCCACTCTGCTGGATCTGAACTTACTTTAACTGAAAAACTTGCTGGAACCATTGACGTTTCTGGCACGCAACCGGCAGATCTTACTTGGCTTGCTGCTGATGACGTCACTTGTTCAAGCTGCAGTTCGATATGTTCGGGTCGTTCAGATTGTTCAAAACTGCTACTGCTAGACCCGTCATGTGTATTCCCTCCATCGCTGTTGGTTTGAACATCATCGCTAGTAGGCTGTTCTTGCCTTTGTTTAGCAAAAAAGGCCTCCATCGTCGGTGTCTTATCCAAAACATCACGTGTGTTTTCATTTTTTAACTTTGCTATCTTCCTATAAGCTGTTCCACTCAATTTTCGGCGTATGTTACTCATGACGATATCACTAGAATCCACTGATCGTATATTGAGTATTGACAGTGAATTTGTTACTTTCACATCTCAGATCATCAGGATCTGAGTCATTTTCGTGGGATCGAGCTATTTATGGCAGCCGCGCGAACCTCACAGAGATCCGTGAGCCGTTTGACCCCCAGTGACCCTCGCCCTCACAAGAATTGTGCTTCTTGTAGAGGTTTGGACACTGACAACACGATATAATTTACAGTAAGATATTGGGTGACGGAGGAATAAGTAAAAGCATAACGAACTCTACATTTTGACACCAATATCGCTTACCACGTTATTATCTATATTGTCGATTATATTGTAAATATGTTGGTGAACCATATATTCGTCCGGCAGATAACGAGTTTTATGGTAGTTGGTAAAACAATTATCGACTTGCAACCATAAGTCCATAACAAAATATACACGAAAAAGGGGAGCTTCTGCACTACTGATTTATATTACTGCCGATGTATCCATGTTAACGGGTGCTGGGCTATTGACAATCAAATTATAAATTCTAACACACTTTACTATTTCAAATTCTATACTACCAGTAACAAATACCTGTATCGCCCAAAACTATCCAGACCCCGTGCGGTACAACCGCTTCCCCTTGGAGTCAACTTCATTGATAGAGCGCGGTCGGCGGCCTGCAAAAACGATTATGCGTGACACCCGCAGCCGATTTCGCCGACGCTCACCTGCTCCAGTGACTGTGCGCCTTTCTGTTCTGGTATTCTGGAGTCTGCCACTACCCCTTCTTTATTCTAACAAATGCCTATAATTGCTAGGGAATTTGAAGGAACTATTCTGTAAGGACTACATTGGAATATAGACAAGCGCATATTCAATCAATCAATTAAAAATAATCAATTAAGCTAAACTGTGAATGATGAGGAAGAATATTTCAAAATATATTTTTCCAGATAATAGCCTGAAGCAACCGAAAATCTAAATTTTCGTATACACAATTTCACAAAACAAATTACGTTATTAGGCCATGATAAAATATTTTTTTTGTGTAGGCGTAGCACACTGAGTAGCAGGTAATTCATTGTTTGGTGTGTCAACATGAGTAAAAAACATGTTGGGGTTTTGAAAAACACAAATAAATAACTGAGGTGAGGGCGGATGGATTGATGATGTGGGGGGTGAGGCGTATTAGGTGGGACTCAGGGAGGGAAGGTTAGAAATCTTTTAAACTTGAAGCGACCGACCCGACGGTGTGTGGGATCCAGATTCAAGAGGTTATTGGGGCGGCATAAATGGCAGGGGGAATTAATAACCAGGTACTACATTTTAAAATGGTGTCCATTCTTTTTCTTCTTTTTTTTTTTTGGTCAAAATTTGCCGCCCCCTAAAATCTGCCGCCCCAGGCACGTGCCTCGTGTGCCTATACGTTAATACATCCCTGCTTATAGGGTTAATAGTAACTGTCAATAAAACAAAAACTTATTTACAACTTGGTAGATAAACTTTAATTCGTACTAGATGTATGATTTTGTCGCAACTTCTGGAGATGTTATATGTCATTTATTTTATGTGGTACAGCAGTAAGTTTACGAAGTTGCAGGGCACATAGAATTATATTAATATTATATGACACTGTGAGTATACAAAACAATAAAATTTGTAATAACCCCTTTATGATACACCACTAGTCCGCGTGTTACAGTTAGGGGATCCCTTTTCTTAAATAAACAAACGAAATTTATTCTGTAGCAGGTGTGTACACAAAATGTTTTAAAGGGAGGTGAGGGTTCTACTTTTTGAAATCAAAATCCAACACACAGCATCCGAAGCGCAATCAGCATACAAGGTATGCTAATAATACGTAGGTCTGAGACGGATGTACTCCAGAAAATTTGTGTTTTAAAAAAAGTGCTAGGATATTAAATCTGAAAGTAGCTTTGCATGAAATATAGCTTAAACAATTGCATGGCGGTTCACACAAAATTCACAAATATCTAGTAGAAAGTCAACAAACCATCATTTTGCATGGGAAGCTAAACATAAATTAACATAAATATGTATGTTTTATTATAGTAAAATACTGTACTATTTACATGCAGAGTACTTATTAATTATTAAATTATATTACTAATTTAAATAATTCGGTATAATAACAGTATATCAGCTATTTCAGTCTATGGTTGCGCTATAACGATATAAGCATATTTTTTTTCCATCGCAAAGTAAAAGGCGGGTTGGCTGAATTCCTACGACCTCTCCCCCTCTATGCATAAGTGCTTGGCGGCGTTTGTAATTTGATTTTTTTTTTTTCTTATGTGTTCAGTAGAACTTTGGTTAACCTTGTGGACTCGTAAAGGTATAGTTTTTATAGATTTTTCAAATCTTAATTTATTACGTTCTTCCTAATTTTACTTCTTTAAAACTTTAACTTGATATAAAATTTACTTATTTTATTACTATCTGTCTTATGTCCACCACAAGGAATCGGCCGCCGGATTATAGTGTTATAAATCATTAAATTTACCAGTAACCTATCAAGGAAAAATTATCTTCTTGAATCTTCTTTGCAAGTGCTATATTTTTATTATTGCCTAATTTAAATTTTATCCGTGTAAATTTCTTAAGAGTGTTTTTTTTAAATCACGAAGACTGTTTAAACATAGGACTTGCAGGAATTATTTTCATTTTTAACTAATTCACGCAAAACGAAAACTAAAATATATAAAATTTTGCAGATACGGAATGTAGGTGCATTTCCTCTTTGTTTTAGAATTTTTTCGCAAAGCTGCACAAAAGCTATTGCACATAGTATAGTTGTCCCTAATATAATTAAGCTGATAGACTAAACTCGTTAGAAAAAGGCACATAATCAAAAGCACCCACCGCCAACTCTTGGGCTTCTATTTTATGATTAGCTAGAGAGATTTAACCGCCATCTTAAAGCTTACTGAAAGCCCCAAAGAGCAGAGCATATTTTATCTCGATAACGGGACGCGAACTGTAAAATTCTGGATTAATTGTTCGGGCATTCTAACTGCTGAGCTATGGCAACATAGATGAGTTTGCGTTTATACGTATGCACATATCTACATCCTGTACCGAACCAGAATGTATGTTGTTGTGTGGTGTTAAGCAGAATGCTACACAAAGGGCTATCTATGTTCTGTCCACTACAGATTCGAAATCCGGTTTCCAACGGTATAACTTCGAAGACATACCGATGTGTTACTGGAGAATCAGAATGGATGCATAGCAGAAGTATGCTTATGTTGTGATGAACAATGCGTCTTGTATAAGAGTTCAAATAGCCAAGCTGTTGGTTTCGAAATGCCGCTAACACTTTGAGATAATACAGCCTACTTGCAACAATCTGCTGTTAAGGCCCCACTAGGTTATTTTAAAGATTTGGGTCTCGGCCCCATAGCCTCCTCACCGAAATCATGATTTTCTCTTCCGATTTTCAAGACACTAACTTGGAATTCGGGACACTGTCGAATTGTATCGAGTCACGGGCCCCATGTGTCAGTGACTTATCGACGCCTCTGGAGAGTGCTGTGATTAGCCAGCTCTCATTCGTCAGATCGTTTTTTACGTAAGTGTAACATTCAAGTGCCTTCTTTCATTTTTGAACATTTGAATTTGAATCACTTTAAAGTGTATGATTCACCTCAAATGACAACTGAAAGAAGATTGTATGACACTACTTAATACAGCACAGAATGAATGGCAGTTTATTTGCATCTCAGGTCACATGAGTGATAATAAGAAATCTGATTGGCATGAGTAATGACCTGAGATTGATATTAGTGTTGTTTTTAACAGTTATTATTTCGTCATAGCAATGGTGTTATAAGTTCCGATTGTTCTCTAACTGTTTAGACTTTAGAAAAAAAGTTGAACAATAACGACTGTATTGCTACAATTAATTTTTGAGCCACGAGATTTATGGATTTTAAAAATTTCATAAACAATACATTTCAATTTTTTGTGTGTCAGCACTTGCGACTATTTTTATTGTTATTGTTTATAAACTTTGTAATGCAAAAACTTTGAACATGCAAAAAATACAAGACTGATTCTATAAATAAAACCAATAGTACCAACTAAGTTTTTTGTTACATGTAAGTTATAACAAAATACAACAGGGTTAATGAACTTCGACGAATGCTGCCTACGTACAACAAAGTTATGAAATTAAATTATAGAGTTGTGTTGTGTTGAAAATAGGCAACTATATTATGTCACTTTGGAACACGAAAATATATATTATCACAAACAATCGTTAAGTGTGTTAGCGATAGTTATGAAAACAAATAATTAATTGCCAAATTTAGACAGGCCAATGTAGAGAAAAAGAGTTCAAGTGAAACAATGGAGGACTGTCGTTTCTTTATATATGTATGTTCCAATTTTTCATGTTACTTCTTAAGAATATAACTAGCTAAATCGTGACTAGCTACTACTGTGCCAAGGTTTATTGTGTCATTCTTACTACTTTGGCCTAAAAAATAACTTAAATGCAAGCTACATTAAGATGATGTAAATCCAAGATCTTAGGCTTTCAGAACAAAAGAAGAAAGAGAAAAAATGAAGACAATTGAGACCGAAATGTTTGAAGTTTTACCCAATGGAAAGGTATATATAACAGTACATTGTAAGATTTTTTAATCTTAAGCTCTTATTTCGTTGACTTATATTTTAACCTACGGGAATTTAGAATTACTACTGATGTATTTTCAAATTTCAAAATTTTGAGGGAAAATAAAAATGTAGTTGGAAAAACAAAGTAGTAACTGGTGTAAAATAAGTTCGTGAGTGACGTGAATCAGTACCCTTGTACAACAAAATGTCATATGTACTTCTGGCTTATTTACTGACAAATAGTTTTCTATAATAATATTTAAAAGATAATAAAATACGAAAAAATACAGAGAACCTGATTTAAAATTTGTTTTATTTTTGATGCAAGCTTTTAAGTTGATGGTAATTTTACTTCTAATATAGTTAAACATATCTGCATGTGTATGCAGATACAAATACTGACCCCAAAGTAATTTTAATTCATTAAAAAGTTTTTTTTAAAGTTTTGATATTTTATCAGACTGCTCATCCTAGATTATTTCTATTATTTTAAACCAGTTTTGATAATCTATTATATTGACATTAAACTTTATTACAAACGTCCTTGTCAACTCCTTTGGGAAAACAACATAATTCTGCAACTTTTTCTCCACTGATACACTACAATACCCACTTGAAAACAGTTGTGTTGGATTAATTAAAGTATACATTTTACTGTGAGTAGCATTTGCTTATATGCATTTAATTCAAGAAGTGTGCATAATATTTTATAGTCATTTTTTATGCTGTAATAATTTTCTTGCATCTACACACTCACATTACTTGGATAGTAAGTTGTGTACAACTATACTCATGTTTTAAACTTAAACTATGAGGCAAAGAATACAAATAAATAACTCTTTAAACAAACAGAATTACTCCCTTACTTCCAACACCTAGTCACATACATGGGTGAGGGGGGATTAAGCATCTGCCTGTCCTCATAACCCAAAGTGTCCTTTTTTTTGCAGTAACAAAAAAAATTCAAGAACTACTGAAAGATAATTCCTGTTTCAGCTTCAGATTTAATGACACATAAGAAGTTTCACATCTGTGGAGTTTTTACATGTAATCTGATATGGATTTATTTGTTTCTTATGTTTTTTTTTATCCTATGTGGATCGTGGAAAACCATTGTGTCATATAGCAATGCTCCCCCTTGAAAAGACAAGTTTGCCTTAATGTGCTTAAAAAGTGCCTCTTTTTTTTTTGTCATTGAGCCCCTACCCTATTAATTTCCTCTGCACACTATTGCTAATACTCAAACCTAACATAACAAGTATTACATATATCATAACATATTTCTATATTATACACACAAATAATGGTATCAGTTAAAGTTCATGTACTTTAGGATTTATCAAATGGACAATAGATACTTAAATTTCAGTAAGCCACTAGTAACTCTATTTAATAAAACGTGGAATATCAGTTGTGATTTAAAATTCATAAAGATTTATTCAAAGGCTCCACTGCAGTCTCAAAGGTTAGTAAATCTCATTCTAAATGAAACTTTAAGTATTTCACAAGGAATACTATACTTGTTTTTGTATTCTTACAGAATGGTAATCAATGTAATTTTACTTGACACTGTTAGAGTGTAATGTAATTACACTATCAATCAAAGATTAAGAACTAATGCTCTAGTGTCATTTGTACAAAAATGTGAGAAATCATCCTGAAGGTGGAGTGATGAATATATATTCTGTTCTATCATACACAGTATTGTACAATATAACAAGTGTAATAATAGTGCTTGCACCACCAATACATGACATTTAGAAACATCACTTGCAGAAGGACTGTATATCATACTCTAAACACAACTAAGTCTGTCAAAGTTTAATGGTAATTAAAATCTTTAAAGTTGAAAGTTTAGAGATTAAGAAAATTTATACCTTCCTATTTTCAAGACATTTTGACAAATGAGACAAGAATTTCTATACAAGCTGAAACTGAGCCCCCTAGAATTCAACCCTAAATGCCTATTAAGTAGAAGAGCATTTTGACCAATTAAAACTTAACACTATAGAAAAGCTAAACATGTTATAATATTAATATGATTTACAAAACTAAGTTACAAACGTTTTTAAATTTTATATCAAGCAAATTTTGAAATACTAAGGAAATCTGAATTATTTTAGTATAATTAAGATAATCACAATTTATAAAACATGTTTTGTTGTCTGAAAGAAGATGCTTCAAACCAAACCTCCTAGAATGAATGTTGTAACCTCCAGTATTGTTCAATGCATGCAAATATTAACTATAAAACTGTATTCTTGGAGTTTTGGTATCAACATTTATGGAAAATGAATTGCCTTAAAAAAAATATCTTTAGCTAACTGTTGATTCATAGTATTGATAAGTGTAAATAAAACATATCAAGAAAGTTTTAGTTTCATCTTTTCACAAAACTAAAAAGAAGAAAAAAAGAAAACAGTAAATAAAATTATGTTTATTTAATTTGTTAGTCCAAATAAAAATGTTAAAATTTTTTTAAATTCAACTTAAAATCAGGAGATTATTCCAAACAAAATAATACTGAGAAAATCTAAAACCTAAGTGTTTCAAAACATGATAAAACACTTTAAAATTTCACATAAACTACTTACAGAAACTGGAAAACACACAAAAACTGCAGGGAAATTCCTGAATTATTGAATACTATCAACAATATTTGAACAGAAAAGAATAACAATGAAACAAATGTCTAAGTAAAGAAAATATACTAAAAGTCTTATAACATTTTAAAAAGTAAACATATATCTTCCTTGCATAAGTTAGGGTGTTCATGAAAATAGTGGGTTTCAGGTGTGTTTTGTGAGGTTATAAAATTAAAAAACAAAACAAAAAACATTTATGCCAATAAGAATAGTTCTTGATCATGTAAATTTTCAGACAAAAATATTTGTCTGAATACAAAAATACAAGCATGTAGTGAACATTAAACCATAATTAATATGATAAAAACCAAAATGTACAATTTATGGTAATTTAATAGAGGATATATATGAGAAAGAACTTAAGTAATTTCAAATATTTGTTCATGACAAAAGTGTTGGGACCTTTCATTAATATTCTGTAAAGCCTCAACGGAACTGATAAACAGCATATTAATTAATTGAAAAATACATGGTAATTAAGTTGCATTATAAAATTAATAGTCAGGGAATAGGTTATAGTTACCAACACATCTTGAATTTTAAAACAGCTATAGCTAAACATTGTGTGTGTTCAATTTGTCTGAATTGAAGGAAATGTCCAAGATAGAATGGGCCCAGATTTTTCCAACAGGATGTGATGTACAGCTTGAAAATGTTAACAAGTGTCTTAAAGCCATGACCAAAACAATAAGGATGGAACACTAAAACAGGGGGGCCAAAATTTTTATCTTGAGCAACTACTTTAAACAATGCTTATATTTATTTTTTGGTGGAACTCATTTGTCAAATTTCTAGAAACAGCATATTTTTGTTTCCTTAAAAATGATTAAATATTAATACATGTTTATCCTTTATCTGCAGTTATGGTATAATAAGCAAAGGATGTCAATACTTTTGTCAATGAACATGTGATGCAGTACTTATATGTCATGTGTACCAACAAACATTTTGATGTAAATTAAAATGCATGCTCTAAATATACATCTTAAGACTTGTAGCAAAAGCTACTCATAGACATGCAAGCAAGCATGGACTTAAAATTTGAAATCAAGGCAAATATCAATCACTGTTATGAATAATAAAGCGAGCACAGTAAATACATTGCCAAAATATTTGAAGTGACCCAAAAGTAATTAACAAGAAATATGTTGAAGGAATAATCTTGTTGCACATCAATGACAAATGTTACTAGATTGTTTCATAGTCATGTATCAATTAATAACTCAACTGTATATCTAAGAAAGTATTTTAGCTGTCAGTAACAACTTGAAAATATGACAGCACAAATATTTGTGTATGTATATATTAATATACATATATATGGTTATATTTTTTTACAGAAATTGTAAGATTACCCTGGATAAAACAAATTCAGTAGAAACATTTGTAAGGACGTACCTGTGTTTGGGATTAAAATGATAATAGAATATGTTACAATTACAAAATACATGAATATCATTCTTCTTTATATTTTTCATGGTCAAATGTATTAAGCATATTTAATTTATCCCTAAATAAAGTTCAATGTAAAAGAACACAAAGATATTAAAATATCTCATAATTTCATGTCCAAGATTAGGTCATACTTAGAGTAAATGTGAGAAACAATTTGATCTTATGATAAAATGTCTTGATGCTACAGAGAAACATGGTGTAGGTCTATCATTACTTAAACAGCTATTGAAAAGAGTTTAAAGGAAGGGACAGTAAGACGGTCCCATGAATGAAAAAATTATTATCGAAAGTCAGTTTAAGATCTCTGAAATTTATTCTTCTTGAAGAAAAGAAAAAAAGAGTAGTTCTGATGAAAGTGTCTAAGGTAGTGGTCACTCATCTTCAGCTAAGATAAGGTAGTTTTTACCTTTTTAACAGGGTGTCTGGCCTTTGAAATATGTTGTCTTCTGGTGTGGCTGATGCAGTTTGAGGGAAAATTTGATAAAAATATATATGATAAGGGATCGGTTGGAGTTTTTACTCCCCTTCCCTTGAATACTTTGTTGCTCATATCTAATCTTTAATGGCATAGATAACATAAACTCTACATACTACATAACATCACTTCCAACACTGCACTGTGGGGAAATGGAACCCATTTATTTAGGGGGAGAGATCTTGGAAAGTTAACACGTCATTGTGTATTAATTAATAAATTATATGATACTGATACCACATTTTTATGACACATTCACGTGAATATAGTTTCACGGATTTTTAATTAGTTGGATTATTCTTAAAAGGAGTAGATCGTTTTGTTTGTTTTGAATTCCCCCCAAAGCTACACGAGGATTATCTGAGGTAGGATTGCATAATTTAGCAGTGAAAGAATAGAAGGAAGACAACTATTTATCACCACCACCTGTTAGGTTATTGTATTATCAACAAATAGTGGGACTGATGGTCATTTATAACATCCCTAAGGCTGAAAAGGCGTACATGTTTGGGGAGATGGGGATTTGAACCTGCGACCCTCAGATTGTGAGTAAAGCATCTCTAACCACATGATCATTCCAGTAAATCAATGTAAATACTTACTTTTCATCTACTTATTGCTTATTGTCTTTAACTTAATTTTATTATGGTGTTTCATTTGATCTATCATAGGTTTTTTATATCAATTTGAAAGTTAAAACAGGGAAGCACAGGATTTAAACTGGACAAGTAATCACCCTCCAAAGCTTGTGAACAAGTTTATACTTCAATGAACAAATACTTATCACACATACAGTTATTCATGTAATAAATTTAGTGGACAGTATTATTCTTTGTTACAAAAAAATAATTCATAGTACTATAGGTATTCGACTAGTAAATAACAGCAGACGACAATATTCTACATGCGGCCATAAACCTTTTATGAGATTTAAAATCAACTTGTGATTGGTGTATTTAGCGGAAGTCATGTGATTTCCTGCGATTAAATACGTAGTTCCTGGTATTCTCAACCCCCATGTAAACCGTTCAGCGAACACCGAAATGACGTCAAATCTATCCAATAGAAACGCAGAACTGTGACATCATGCCATATTTGGAGAGCTTAGTCAGCATTATAAAGTACCATAGGCTAGATTTGTGACTGAGTCAGTTTAGCACGTTGGTGTGTTTGAGCCGTGGGTAGCGAAAAGGAACGTTAAGGGAAGTTTCACGTAAAGTCGTGCACTTTGAGAAAAAACAGTAATTTAACAAGGAGTCGAGAACTGAGGCTACTCTACTGCTATTATTTGGTATACAAATGTGTTGTCGTTATTAGGCAGCCAAATTTCGCATAGAAGACAACTGTGTGAAGCCGTAGCTAAAGAACGTGGCCGTCAAATGGCAGGTTTAGTAATGGAAGCGACTTTCTATGATGAAGCTCCCACCCGCCACATGTCTGACATACGTATGTTGAAGAGAAACATGACGCTGGATTTTGACAGTGTGAAAAGTAATTCTCGTCAAAAGTTTGATCCTCTTCTGACTTCGCCTGATTTAAAAATGTTGAAACTAAGTACACCAGAACTAGAGCGTTTTATTACACAAAATGGAGGAGTGAATTCGACTTCAACTCCTTCTCAGATTTTCCCCAAATCCGTTACCGAAGAACAAGATCAGTATGCTCGGGGTTTTGTGGAAGCTCTCAACCATTTACATCAGTCTACAGCTCCTAGTGCAGGCAACATTGTCCCACAACCAGTACCCACAGATTCTGTGCCCCTTCCATCGGTTACGGCTGTAAGCAATAGCACGTGCACCATGTTACCATGTCAGCCACCTGCACTAACCCAACCTAACGTTACTTTAGCAGTCTCTGACTGTATGCAGCCATCAGCTTTAGACCCCACCCTTTGTGCCACAACAAGCGCCCAACATTATACAGTAAATTCGAACGTTGGTTACCCGATTTGCCGGACGGCAACAACGACCGTAGCAACGAGCGGTAGCTACTTTTCGGGCATAGTAAAAGACGAGCCCCAAACAGTGCCTAGCCTTGGCCAATCTCCACCGCCAATGTCACCTATCGACATGCAAGACCAAGAGAGAATTAAATTGGAAAGAAAAAGACTTCGTAATCGTATTGCAGCTAGTAAATGCCGTCGTCGCAAGTTGGAAAGAATCGCAAAATTGGAAGATAAAGTTGCAAGGATGAAAGGCGAAAATAGTGAATTAGGAGCAATAGTAAACAAACTTCGAGAACAAGTCGCTTCTCTTAAGCAGCAAGTGCTGGAGCATGTTAATAGTGGCTGTCAAATTATGAACAGTAACGTGATGTGCTATTAATAATTGGGTAGTAACATCATAATTAAATTGTATATACCGCTTTTAACTTTGAAAACAGTGAGCAAAGAATCTGGGATTTGGATATGCAGAAATTAAGTGGGAAGATTGCTTACCGCATATGAATTTTCAACACTTCATAGTATATTACTGCTACTGAGTACTGTACTATACAAGTCAAGGCTTGGAAGTGTAAAGGCTTCCGAAACTGAGTGATATTATTATGTGGCCTTTTAAAAATTGCTCAGTTACTCCGAAATGGGAGAATTTTCGTTCAGTTTTCCCGTCCCATCTAGGAAGTTAAGAATAAATAAGAGTTTTTTTTTTTCTTTCGTATTTAAATATGAAAACAATGTAAAACTAAAAGGTCTTTAATTTGGTAAGTGATGATATTTGGAATAAATATTAGGCCTAAAATAATGTTTTCCGTATTTCTGTAGTCTGAAACAACAGTGACGTCTGTGGTTAAATCTATAAAGTGTAATACTAATTTTGATGTAATATGCATACAGCATCTATAACTTGTAACATAGGTGGTGGCCTTTTAATATTTTTTATACAAGATTTACAGTTTGTGACTCGTGCTTTGTCGAAGAAAAATGTTTTGTAAACAAAAGTACTGTTACTTTATAATCTTTCTAGATTCTGGTAATTGAGCAATCTGACAAAATTTTTAATTTTGTCGAATCGTATATATATAATTCTGTCTGGTGTTTGTAAAACATTGTTTCTATTTCTATTTTCTACAGAATCCTGGTATCTTCCCACACTAGTGCCAAGGTAATAGCAATAAGTTATTTTATTTCTAATAAGAGTAAATAAATAACAGCTAAACTACAGTCCACTAAGATTTTGTAAATATTTACCTTTTCAAAATTTCTTAACTAGAAGTTAGATGACAATCTAATTGGAAGTATATTTGCTTTGCTCAATAATTGTGGAAAAAATCGCAGTTTGTTATCATAAAATATGACAGCAATTATTTTTACAATAATTAAATGTAAGTGAACAGGTGCACTAGAGAACAAAATAATTTGTGTAGATTTATGTATAATGTTATTAGTTGAATGTCGTGTGTCTAAAACCTGCATTGACAGTGCTGAAAGTCGATGCATCAAAGTCATAATGTTCAAGGTAGTGATTTTCTTACGAATATAATACATTTGAAAACCTAACCAGCGTTTGCACAATCTTTGAAGACAGTGATAAATAGTCCATGAATCCAACTTTTAGAAATTGCGTCCTAAGAAATTTTATAGAAACTATAAATTTGATCATTAAAACTAAATGTTTTGATACAATATATTTTTATCAATATAAAATAGAAAATTGCTTAGATTTGTATTTCCTGAAGTTACTATTTGTATAAATTGTACTTAAACTGTGTTTTACAAAAACCGTCACTTTCTATGCAGACATTTGAGCGATATATATTTTAAGTCGCTGGAGAAGTTTAAGATTTGAAACGTTTGTAAATAAAAGACAAGTTTTCAGGCTGCTTCAAAGGATCGTCGTGTTATTTCTTTGTATTTACGAAAACTAATTCATTTATATGATACTCGTGCTTGTTTATTTTCTCAGATATAGAAGTAATTTTAATTTTACTCTTTAACCGACTATTATCTCGTGGAACAACTCTTGAGTCTGCCTATACATTACTATGCAGTTTTACATAGTAAAACTTCGACAATAAGCGACTGACACGTTAAAATTTGAGATTGATATTTCCGAATTGTAATACTTTAAATACTCAAGTAGAGATAATCCAAGTTGAATTAAATAAAAGGATCGCTAAAGAACATAAATTGATGGCAAAGAAAAATAATATTACTGTTTTAAAAACATCATTAAGTTTGTAATATATTCAAAAAAGACGATCGATTTGTATATTCATTTAACCACAGTTGTACAGATCATTTGAGAAGTAATTACGGCTAGTTTTTAAATAGACCCTGTTTTAACTTCTTTTTTTTTTTTTTGTCTCGATCAGAAGCAATAAAATTATTGTCCCAATTTTTCTGTACTTCTATGTCGATTGGAGATGTAATGTTTGTCGTTATATATAGATGTTTTTTTTGTTGTTTTTTTTAGAATCACCTCAGAAAGACCAATCACAATAGTGTTCCCTCCATCTAATACGTCTTTTTAATTAAACTAACATGTCATTGGGCAGCGTCGAAAAACAAAACTATGAAACACCATTTTTATCTCCACCCTCTCAAATATCAATAAAGAACAAGAGTTCTTAAGTAGGTTAAAAACAATTTAGGCGCGTTTCATGTTTTTAACAATATAAATTTTTAACTTTTTGTTTGTCTTTGGTTATATAACACGATGCAGTAAACATCGGGTTAGTTAGTAAATGTAAAAGGAACGATTGTAATTTAAACATTCTAGGTTGCTAGGGTTCCTTCCATTCACTGTAGTGGGAAAAAACAGAAATCCCAATTCAATGGAAATTTGGTAACCCATTTACAGAGGATTATTTTCATCTTTATTCATTAGTAGAAGTTTGAGCAGTGAAAAACAATGTATCCGTATTTCGCAATTATAATGTAAAACCTATTTTAGCTCAGTGGCTTTCAAATAATGTGTGTGATGAATTAGCGCTTTTTATTAAATAAAAATGCATGCATTTTGTGACAAAATAATAATATTAAGAGGCATACAAAATATTCGTTGTACTTAAATAGTAAAAATTTCCAGTAATCAAATACAAATGGCTATGAATATTTGATGTCTTATGCATGCTAATATTGAAACTCGTAAAATTCAGTCTTATAACTATAAAATAGAGCGCCATTTATATGACATGCGAGACTAAGAAATTTTAGAGGATGCAATCGAGACGCAAGAGATAACCATAAACCACAGTTTCATAGTACCTCAGTCTATAGTGCTAATATTGATATAAGAAAGGTTGGAACCTTCAAAGTCTGATTCTCAAAATTAACAAAGCCAATAATATTTTATATTACTCTTAAAGCCATTGCTTGAATATTTATATATAAAAATAAAATTAATGGTTGCGTCTTCACGCACGTACATTCTGGGGAACGAACATGCTAGTTCTCAACAACCGTTATTTTTTAATATAACGAGCTCGTTCAACTCATAACTAGGCTTTATAATGAACACATCTACCTTTGTTTTGTCCTTGAAATTTTATCTTTCACAACCTAAAGCTAATCGTCTGATTCTAATATGGTATTCTAACATTTAAAAAAAAAATCCCCTACATAGGATCAAGCACGTGATTTACAACGCCAGGGCTGTGCCCCTACTGGTGTTATTCAGTGTTAAAAAAACAAACAAACTGGAAACCATGCTGTGGTTTGTTTAAATAACGAGTTACTGTCTCTTAAGCAGACTTCCTTGTTACCATATAATTATATTTATTTTGTTATTAATTTAAAACAAGAAGGAAAACTAGAAAGTCATGATAAAATGGCCACAATAACACTGATTAAAGGTATTGTACATAATTTGGGTAAGCTGAATTTAGCGTTTTAATTGGCGAATGAAATCGTAATATTGCATTACACATACCTTGCATATTTCAATATAGAGGTTGTGTCTGGTAAAAATACAGATCATTCCTGGAACTATTAATAACGACAACCTTATCTTAAATGCCATAAATGGTAAAATATTTTCTCAGAAGGTCATGTTGGTTTAAAAAACAAAACGCATTGCTAACTATAAGTGCTGAAAATGTTTAAACTATATATTTTTTTTATTTAAGTTTAGTTTATACACTTTTATAAATACACTACAAGAGGCAGTGCCAATTTTTTCTTTAAACACGTTATTATTTAAGATACTTTCTTTTCCAAGAAAAAATAAAAAAATGTGCCCATTGTTACATGTTTTAAACATATTTTAAATAAGATTATTTTGTGAGGCTGTACACGTTTTTCTCATAGCTATAACATTTGTATACGATTGTTACATTGGGTGTATGTTTACCTAAGATCCATCAACTATTGATAACAATAATCACCGGTAGAATGGTAATTTATTTATTATTTTAACAATTACGACAGTGGCTTCTGGACATAAATTGTGTTTTATTGTTGTCGTGTGGACGCCTTTTTCAAGCGGGCGAAGTACGATTATAATTATTGTACTTGTCATAAAATATTAGTATTAGGCCTATTGTATTTTTAACGCCACATTTTTATCTAGTGTCTTTGGGATTTTCAAGAATCAGAAGAGTGTATAATTAGTAATAATAGAATTTCAACTATACTATGGCTGCCATATACCTTATCGACGTCGCGTTTCGCTCAATCCAGATATCATCAGACCGGAAAGTGCACAACAAACACAATAGTGGTCAAAACACTATTTATGTAAGTTTGTAAGAACAATCTGAAGAACACAATATGGTTAAAATAATACATTATTCACATTCTTCAATGTTCCTGTGGAACTAGGTGAAGAATGTAATGTTAAAAAATGTAATAGGCCTAATACTACTGTTTTGCGACAAGCATGATAATTATACGTTTTATTCTGTCTCTTATGTCTGATACATTTCTATTAATTTAGAAACAGTAAAGTTTGTAACAGGATATTTACTGACCATAACATTTGTTGTTAATTGTACAAACAATTATAGGACTTTCATATTTCAGGACTCGCAAAATATATTAAAAGTTGAGGCCTTTTTAGGTCATTACTTCAGAATTCAATGATAAATCAGACAATGTGCAGGCGAGTATAATTTTCTTTTTTTCCTACTTAGCACCATAATAAACTGTATTCATTATTACGCACCTCTGATAAATTAATACACAAATGTTCCTGAAATGAAAGATTAGCATTTCTACGTTTTTTTGTTAATCTATATTGGTTTTTAAAATAAGTAAAAAGTATATTAGTCGGTACTGTATATCACAACAAATCAGTTATAATTGTACTTGTGTTTAAAAAAGTATTATAATTACTGTAGAGAAATGGTGTGCAGTAGTCTACGTGATCTTATCTCTTTCTCGCGAGTTGGCGCCTTTTTGGAGTGTCCGTGACGTGATGGTTATGCTGACGTAACTGATTGGCCTTCGGTTTGACACGCACAAACGCTGTACTAAACTTACGTCAAATCTAAGAGAGCGATAGCGAAAAAATACAAAAGAAAACTTGTTTACCCACACATGTATTACTAAACAATTCAAAAGGCTTCGTATACACTTGGTGGAGACAACAATATAAAATGAGGTATGACAACAATAAAACACGAAAGAAACAGGTATTCATGGCAGTTAATTTATATGTTCTACTCTATTCAAGGTTCTGTTTTCAGAAACGAACCTTGGACGAGGTCAAAACTTGTCATTAAAGTATCAAACATCGTGTTTATCTTTTATTTACTTTTTACTAATATTTATGATGTTCGGATATTGTTTCTAAAATATTTGAATATTTAAATTTGTAATTTAAAACTAGTATAGAATTTACTTAAAACGGAATTACTATTTTACATAGACATGATTACAACATTCATGGTTTTTTAATCTCAGTCATTGAAACATTTAAAAATGTATTTATGTAACGAATTGTGAAACTTAAATGACCGAGAAACGTATAGAAACTATTTAAAACTTTATTGCTTTAAGAAAGTACCCCGCTGGTACAGTGGTAAGTCTACAGAGTTAAAACGCTAAAATCAGGCGTTCGATTCCCCTCGGTGGACTCAATAGATAGCCCCATATAGCTTTACTGTAAGAAAACATACACACGCTTTGAGAAGAAATTTAAAACTTCTACAAAACAACTGGAGTTTAATACCACAAAGAGTAAAACTTTGTATATATCTTATCAAATAGATTTACTGATATAATAAAATCTCTTGGAAGGAGGTAAGTTATATATTTGCTGTTTTTTCAATGTACCACATAAATAAAACAAAAAGTGGATTTAAGCGTAGCGTAGTTGTTACCATTCCTGAAATGTGAACGTAGGGGTTCAAGATTTATTTCGTATTCTTCTTTCAGACCCATGGCTTCCCATTAAACGTTGTTCTAATCCCACTAATCGGTTAACATAACCCAAGAGTCGGATTGTTTCCTGCTAATTAGATGTCTTTCTTCTAATCCATTAATCAAAAGTTAGGAACAGCTCTACGAAAAGCTCTGCGTGAAATTTCTAAACACACAAAGAAAAGTAGTAGTTACAATCCCTCTGAAAAAACAAAAGAGGTGTGAATGAAATACTGTCCGACTTCACTTGTAATTATTGCAGCATGCCTGTTGTTAGAGCAAGCCAATAGGAGACGACTCTAAACATCGTCGGGATTGTATCTGAGGAGAAGACAACAGCCATGTTGTAACGCCAAGTCATATTTAGGTTCCAATCTTCACTGTAACCTAATCGCTCATTTTATATGCAAAAACGGCTCGTTTGGGTTCAGAAAATATTTTAAATAGAAGAGCGAACAACGTTTCGACTTTGTTCGGTCATCGTCAGGTTCACAAAGAAAGAGGTAACTGACCGGAAGCTGACCACATGTTTGGAAGGGGTTGTATAACTGAGTGTGGCAATGTAGAGGGCGGGGTTAGATGTTTGAATATATAATTTTATCTATAATATTAATATAGGTATAATGGCGTTCCTTTATATTGGTTTATTTTGGGTTTAAGTTGTTGTATAAGTAAGGCTTCTTTAACTTTGCGTTTGTTTATGTTTGTTTCTTTATTTAGTATTTTAGTGTTTTCTATGGTTATGTTGTGTCCATTTGACTTGCAGTGTTCGAAAACGTGTGAAGGTGACTTTTTATGTTCTTTGAATCTGGTTTCCATTTTTCTACTTGTTTTTCCAATATAGAAGTCGTGGCAGTTATCACATTGTATTTTATAAATAATGTTGGTGTGGTGTTTGTCAGTGTAGTTCTTACGTAGTATCGACCTTAGTTTTGTGCCTGGTTTTTGAATAAATTTAGTATTAACTGGAATGTTATATTTTGTTACTAGTTTTTGCCAAATGTTGGTTATTTGTTTGCTGATATCAGGAATATATGGTATACAGCAGTATATGGTTTCGTGATTTTTTGATTCGTGAGATATATTTACTTTTGTTGGTTGATTTTGCTTTCTGTCTAGGTGTGTGCGTATAATGTTTTCTACGGTTTGTGGAGGAAACTTATTGATGTTGATGAAGTATTGTTTTATTTTGTCCAATTCATCGTTAATTTTATCTGGTGAGCATAGTTTTATGGCTGTGTTTATCTGGTTTCTTAGTATGTTGAGTTTTTGTTTTGTTTCATGTGCTGAGTCCCAAGGAATGTATAATCCAGTATGGGTGATTTTTTGGTGGATTTCTGTTTTGAATTGTGTGCCGGTTCTTATAATTTAGAGGTTAAGAAATGATATTTGATTGCTTTCTTCCTGTTCACATGTGAAGTTAATGTTGGGATGTATAGAGTTAATGTGAGTGAAAAAATTAAGTATGTGTTCTGTAGATTTGAATCCCGCAACCGTGTCATCTACATATCTGTACCAGTATAGTGGTGGATGTAATGTTGTATTAATTGCTTGTGTTTCAATTTGTGTCATAAAAATATTGGCTAGAACTGGTGATACTGGGTTGCCCATGCTTAGGCCATTTGTTTGTATATAGTTTTGGTTGTTGAACATGAAGTTTGTCTTTATTGTGGTGAATTCTATGAGGGTTGCTAACTGGTTACTGGGAATGTCTATAATTGGGTTAGGGTCTCGGATATAAAGTTGTAAGGCTATCTTGCAGGCTTCTGTTGTTGGAACTTCTGTAAAGAGGGATATAACATCGACACTGGCCATTAAGGCTTTATGATTAAGTTGATTTAGATTAGACTTGAAATTAAAAGAGTCTTTGATGAATGAGCTGGCTGATGTTGCATATTTAGAGAATGCCCATGCTATGTATTTACCAAGATTGTAATTAAACGATTCATATGTTGACATTATTGGTCGTAATGGACAATCTGGTTTATGAGGTTTGGGGATGCCGTATATTTGCGGTGTGCGTGAGTCGGTTTTACGTAGGTAGGAATAGAGTGTTTGTGAAATTGTGTTGGCTTTTTTCATTTGTAGTAGTAATTTGTTCAGTTGCGTCTCATGTGTCTTTGTTGGATTTGTGTGTATTGGTTTAAATTTGTTCGTGTCTGATAGGATGTTATTCATTTTTTGTATGTATTCATTCGTGTTCATTATTACTATAGCGTTACTTTTATCTGCTTTTAGAATTTTTATGTTTCTGTCTTGTTTTAGGTTTTTAATGGAGTTAATGTCTGTTTTTGTAAGGTTGTTTTTAGTTTTCTGTTTTGTGAAATTATGTTGATGGTTTTGTAAGAAAATTCTTTGAAAAAATCGTTTAAGATGTTGTTTTTAGGTGTTTCTGGAAAATATAAATTTGTAATTTTACCTGGGAAGTTTGGCTGTTGGATGTCAATAAAATTATCTAAGTTGTCTTCTTTCTGTTTGTTGTTTTTGTTTTCTGTAGAAAGTATCACAAGTCTCCTGGCTAGGTCTTCTAAACATGTTTTGATTTCTGTGGTTGGAATGTACCTTGGTGCTATTGCGAAGTTGAGTCCTTTGTTAAGTAGATGTATCTCGTCTGTGTTTAAGTGTCGGTCAGATCTGTTAATTATGAGGTTGGTCAACGGTTTGTCATGTTGATGTCTTTTCTGTCGCTTACATCTTAGTTTTTCAAGTTTTTTTTGTGGCAGATCTTTTTGTCTCTGTCGTTCTTAGTATTGATTTGGTTTATGTTTCGTTGTATAAGTCCGTAAATCTCTGGTTTAATGCAGCATGCTAGTTGATGGTCTAAGTTCATTTTTTGTTTTTGTAAGTCATGTAGTTCTTTGTATTTTGTGTTCAACATGGCTTTAAGTAGTTTTTTCTGTAAATTTTGGATAATGTTTGTGTATTTATTAAAATCTTTTGAAAGTTTTACGTTTACAAAATTAGGGGTTAGTTGTTCCTTTCTACATTGTTGAATAAAGTTGATGTTATTTCTTCTATTAATGATTCTTTGGTTTAAATTTCTTAGTTTCTGAACGATCGTGTGAGCGTGTACTGTTAATAGTGGTGTACTGTATGCTTGTTCAGACATAATGGAAACAGGTAAGTACAAATACACTGAGAAAAACAAAAATCGCTCATTCCTCTCGTTAAACACAATAAAGAATCACAAACTTGACGTTATATAGTTCCAACATCTAACTAAAAATGTTGCTATTCGTAGTACTGAAACATATATTATTTTAAATACATATATATATGTATATATATCACATGTCTTCATATTTTACAAAATCGCGTATAGAAGGTATTAGAAAATTTCAGATGGGTCAGTTTTCATGTCAACTTCAGCACCTTTAAGTGTAAAAGAGCTATTAGGGCAAACTCTGTAGGTCGTGAGACTTTCTTTTAATGCATCTTATATACTTTTCGGCCTCTC
The DNA here is from genome assembly GCA_011833715.1 of Carcinoscorpius rotundicauda. Classification (NCBI taxonomy): domain Eukaryota; kingdom Metazoa; phylum Arthropoda; class Merostomata; order Xiphosura; family Limulidae; genus Carcinoscorpius; species Carcinoscorpius rotundicauda. The sequence continues at coordinate 112,134,989 of CM022393.1, forward strand.
CTCCCTCATTTCGCTCCATAGTACACATGTTCTCAAATAATTTTTGGATGAAGAGTTTATAAAAATGCAAAACACAGAAGACTGACTTTCAGGCTCTTGTTTGTTAAAAGTTGAAAGTCTTTCAAATCTAAATCACGTAAAGTAAGCATCCTCCCGATATTTATAGTTTTTTGTTGGTTTTTTTAACGCCCATTCTTTCATTCTGTCAATTTTCGCTCATAAAACTCGGTACACGAACAAAATTCCGTTACTTGTTCATTACGTTGTCATTTTAACTATACTATCGGAGAGTTCCAGCAATGTTTACACAGTTCATTACAAACAGGAAAGTATACTTCAGCTTTTACATGTTATTACCTGGTAAATGCTGAGATCACAATGACAGGAACCAGGGCATGAACAAACATCCCCCCATAGCTTGTTATATGTTTATATCACTGGAAACTATATGTAAAAAATATTAAATACTTTCGATTCAGTACACATTCAACTTTGTTATGAACCGTGTATTTTTATGAACACAAATCTCGAACGAGAGTACAAAAAATTATCTAATCAAACCAACTGCACAATAATTTCATACAGATTATTTCACACGATCATTATTTTATTATCACTGAGGTTTATATCATATCAAACCATATCACGTCATTATATCACTTCAACAAAATTGCGAGTAACGAACAGTTCCTTAGGAATGTGTAATGTTATCAGCATTGAAGTAAGTCAGAAGTAACAAATTAAATCAGTTTGAAAGTAGTGGGTAAAATATTTTAGTTGCATATAAATAGAGTTCTGTGTATTTATTTACTACCCCTCACGTAGCTCTACAATACTCCAGAGAACACCACGTTTATTTTAGCACAAAGTTGTGTCCATACGGGGTATTGAGCCCTAGATTGCAGCATTGCAAGTCCTTAAGAAATAGCAGTCAAGAGAATACCGTGTAAAGTATAATATTGAAAAATAATACAAAATGATAAGTGTTTAAGTAGGTACGAACTACATAGTGTAAAAAAAAGGTTTAGAAAATAAAACAACAGCAAACAAAAGGGGAGTATACAGTAAAAAAATGGTTTGGAAGAACGAAACAGTAGTCAATAAATTATCATTCTCTGTATTGCGATAATAGTGTTTAGACGAGCGAAGCATTTACTAAAAACACACCATGCTCGGCATAGTGGCAAAAAGTCTTAGAAACAGTTGTTAAGAAACCATTCTTGTATGGTTAACGACATAACTGTTTGGTAGAATGAAAGTGCCAAAAAACACAACAATACACTACCGTAGTGATAGAGAGAAAAACAAAAAAGAATTTACATTGTATCTGCTACATCCTTCTTACAAGCTATTTGTAGTAAAAATTCACGAATAAACTCAATAAACTATTTTAAAGATCGATCATTTTTTTCACATTCTGAGTGACGAACAAATGTTAAACATGGAACAAGTAGTGAGAGATTTCAAAGAGATATGAAAAACCAGATTCTTATAACCGTCTTCTCGATATGTCTGAGGGTTTATAACCATAAAAGTCGTGTTTTAATATCTTTTAGTGGCACTGACAGGCAAATTCAGAGAACCCGTTGTGTATCTCTTCATTTAAAAACAAACTAACTAACCTTGACATTTTTCACCAAATTCAAAATTTTGAAACCTTTTACAATTTAAAATTTCAGTAATTCTAGTAAGCACAATATGAAAGTATTAATAATTAATCATTTAACCATTCTGTTACACAAGCATATAAATCCAAATTCAAAGCAGACAGATTAACATCAAGTTTCGTTGAGAAACATGTGCAGGTTCACTCTCAAGTCTTGTTCACACATTATAATCCCGGGTTGAAGGTTTACTCCTATACTCTGTTAACATAGTTGTAACACGTGTGCATTCGGCCTTAAATTGTATATCCTGAAAACAGAAAAGAGTAGGTTTAAGTTCCGAGCTGAGTTTCACATGCCCTGCTAGCATTGAGGTCCAGCCCTGAGCTTTAGTTTTACATCTAAACCATTTTAAGGCAAAAGTATGTAGGCTGAAATCTTGTACATACACACTTTTAATTTCTAGAATTTGTAAGGGTTAAAAACTGAATTTGTTTTCAGGTCGGTGCATCAGTAGCCATGCTCGGCAACGCATGAGTACTGTGATTCTGAAGAAATAGCACCCTAGTGGCACAGCGATATGTCTGTGGACTCACATCGCCCCCTAGTGGCACAGCGATATGTCCGTGGACTCGCACCGCTTCAAACTGGGTTTTGATACTGGTAGTGGGCAAAGCATACATAGCCATTGTGTGACTTTGTGTTTAACTACAAAAAACAACAAATGAAGAAATAAACATATCAGTGTCAGTCATAAATAGAAATACAGAGTTAGTCGTATTTTATCAAAACGATAGCCAGTCTTATGGTTATGGTTAAGTATAATTTCCCGACACTAATTTTTATCTTAATATTTAGACCACATATCATGACAAACTTTCCAGAGACATTCCACTGTACACGTCCACTGTCTTCCAAGATCATAAATCAAACCAACTACACATATTCATAGTCATGTATCTCCGAACGGCTGGTATCGGATATTAACACTTTTACTAATAAAGCAGAGAACAATGCATCAATCTTCTTTAGTCAACTTCAGGTTAACCTGAAGTGTTAATACCCATACCAGCTGCCCTGAGATACATTTTTACTTCAAGTGGGTTTCTCGTCATTACGTCATACATAGTCAGATGCCTCCTGAAGTATCTAGATTTCACCTTACCATAACTGCATACTTTACTAATTTTAAATTTACAATTAAATAAGAAAGCTACGGTAACCTTAAAGTCAAAATTAAAGTTTCTTTCCATATTTTACCATACTGAAAAGTCTTTATCTCATTTGTTAGAAGCCAAGTACTTTTTTTCTTGTTTCAGTGCTATACCCAAATCTCGTACTGTATTTCAACTAAACCCCATCTCTAACGTGCAAGATATTTTTCGTTTGTTTGTTTTTGGATTTAAGCACAGAGCTACATAATGTACTACTTGTGCTCTGCCCACCACGAGTATCGAAACACGGTGTGAGTCCGCAGACATACCGCTGTGCTACTAGGGGGTGATGTGAGTCCGCAGACATATTGCTGTGCTACTAGGGGGCGATATTTTTCATTTAATTTTTCTGCACTTTGTGTCTCCACCAATATGTATGGATACAGGGTGTCCATAAATGATTTACTTTTTCTTTTAATTAGGTAAACTACCACAGTTCAATCAATAATTTGGTAAACCTCCACGCGAGCCCCATTGATAACACACAAAATGAATCAAGGCGGTAGATGACTTCGTTCCAAACATTAAGAAGCATGTCTTGTGTAGATGTTCTGCGAAATAAAGAAAAACAATGTCTTAAGTTATGTCATTAATTATCACACACCATATTAAAATAGCTCATACAATAGATAATTTATAAAAGCCTATAATGGGGTAAATAATTTATGGACATCTTGTATATTACAAGGGCAAGATCATTATGAATTATTTTATGCACATTTCTTTGGAATATATACAAACTGTTAGCATTCATTTACTGGACAGAACGGACTTCGTGGAAGTAATGGCTACCTTTGAATAGTGTGATGCTCTTTTGTGTTCTCATTTAATTTGTATTCTTGTATTTATGATATTCTATAAATACTTATTAAAAGTTATGGGCTCATTAAATAATTACTGTTCTTCAGGAAGGACTGTGGATATTATTTTCCATCTTCAAAGTATTTCCGTGAACACATTGTATTATTAATGGTCAATATTTCACTTAAACCAAGTATGTAGAAACTGCACTGGTCACACTTGGTGTCACATGCTCATGCTTTATATCATATAGCCATCGTTCTTATGGCCTCTTGGTTAGGGTACTCACTCGCAATATGCATGTTGTGGGTTCAAATCACGGTCACCGATCATGCTTTCCCTTTCAGCCGTTCATTCCCACTATTGTTTGGGAAAAGAGTCCCCAACAGTTGATGGTGGGTGGTGTTAACTAGCTGTCTTCCCTCTGGTATTTTACTGCTAAATTAGAAACGACTACCTGGAGAGATTGTGGGCGTCACCGAATAAATCTGCCCGAGACTCACAAATGACGCGTAAGTACAAAGGTGTTCCAACGATCGTAAGCGGCCCAGGAAAATAAAAATCGTTTTTATAAAGTGTATTAAACCACTTCATGGGTGCGATGTTATAACCATGGATAGCGTAAAACATTCTAACTGAATTTCATTCACACATAAAGCTTTAGATACTGATTCATTGTTTCATGGATTTCACTCAACAGCAGGAAAACCTCCAAAGAATCCTGAACCACACGACGGGAAAGAAGTTGGTGAAAACACTCTTACAACTAGGACAGTAGTTTTTAACTAGGGGTGCGAGATAACACTTGTTTTGGCCACCTTCACCTTTATTCTTAAATAAATAATTACTTTGAGGGGTGCGAGAACATATTAAATTTGTTTAGAGGTGCAGGGCATAAAAAAGGTTGCGAACCACTGAACCAGGATATGAACAGTTGTAAAGCAACAGTTTCTAAAAGAGTGTGGTATCTCAGAAAATAGGTTCGTCACTGATTCTTAAAGGTATAGGCCCGGCATGGCCAGGTTGTTAAAGCACTCGAGTCGCGGGCTTGAATCCCCGTCATACCAAACATCCTCGCCCTTTCATTCGTGGGGACGTTATAATATAACGGTTAATCCCACTATTCGTTGTTAAAAGAGTAGCCCAAGAGTTTGCGGTGGTTGATAGTGACTAGCTTTCTTCCCTCTGGTTTTACACTGCTAAGCTAAAGACAGCTAGCGCAGATAGCTCTCGTGTAGCTATTCACAACAAACCAATCTTCTTAAAGGCATCGTTACCAAATTGGTCACATGAAACAACCATACAAACACCATATGGATAGTGAAAGAAGGGAAACTTCTGTCGAGTTTGTGTCATTGTTCTGGTAAAGAAATACGTGAAAAAATAAATCATTGAAACAGCAAATAGAGGAAATGATAAAAATCGTCATAGAAAAGTCTCAATTGATCTGTTAGGACAGTTATGAAACTGAATAAGTAAGCACCGAAAATAGTAATAACCATCACGATGTGGAACAAATGTACTGGTTCTTATTCTTATCTGTATACACGCTTGGTTCGCTATATAAAGAATTATTACATTGTCCTTTATCTGACCATTGTGGGGATGGAACAGTACTCATAAGATGAGTTTTTAGTTTCATTCTTCTCATCCTAAAATTAGCTGTTTGTTTAGTTAATAACAAAGTTAAATCACATAAACAAACTAAACTCACTGAAACAGTTAATGGAAAATAAAATCAAAGAACAGTCGAGAAAGAGAAGAGTGAATTAAACGATTTAAGAATTATGAAGAGAGAGAGAAAATAAATAAGTGAAGCAAACAACGAGAAGGAAAAACCATAGAAGATAGGAGCACTAGATCGATGATTGTAGCACTTAAATCTTAAAAATACAGAGAAAAGAGAAGGCTACTAAAATATTTGTTATTCGTATATAGTATATAAATTCCCTTCTAAACAATTAAGTAGAGTTTAGAGACTAGAAATGTTTAATAAATTTGATAACTTATCTTTCATCGCGGGCTCGGAATGGCCAAGTGTGTTAAGGCGTGCGATTCGTAATCCGAGGGTCGCGGGTTCGCATCCCCGTCGCGCCAAACATGCTCGCCCTTTCAGCCGTGGGGGCTTATAATGTGACGGTTAATCCAACTATTCGTCGGTAAAAGAGTAGCCCAAGAGTTAGCGGTGGGTGGTGATGACTAGCTGCCTTCCCTCTAGTCTTACACTGCTAAATTAGGGACGGCTAGCACAGATAGCCCTCGTGTAGCTTTGGGCGAAATTAAAAAAACAAACAAACATATTACAGTTTGCTCAGCAGCTTTGGTGTTCTACTATACTTCACGCTCCAGTTGGACACCGACAAGTGTACAGACTTACGACATTAAAATCTGGGGTAGACTCCTGCGATGGACACAGCAGATAGTTCATATAGATATACACTTGTGGTGTCCTTTGTGTTAATATGTATCAATTTGTACTGAAGCCTGTTTTATACTTCCTGTTTTTGCTTAAACAAGGTTAGCCAAAGAGTTGGCGGTGGGTGTCAGTGTATCAGTTAGTTATCAAGAACAACTAGTGTAGACAGCCCTTGAGTGTAGCTTTGCACAAATATTCAATATCAAACACGCATCTGTAGTTTTTAATCAGGCTAATGAGTAAGAGCTTAAATGTAACCGTTAACAGTTATAACGCAACGTAATATTGTTTTCACTTTAAAAAGGAAGTCAGTAGCAAATCTCCCTATACATTAATTTCCCAACTGAAACTTTTATTTGTGATACCTACGTTGAAAACATCAGTAAACGAGTAAGTTTAATAGATTTATTAACATCAGGTTAAGTAGAAAAATTATTTTTGATATTAATAATGTTTTTGTCACATGATAAAACAAGTTAAATGCCATTGCTTACTGAATAACATTACGAAAACGAGATGTAATTTTTATTGATATTAAAAAAATAATTAGCACCAGTTCGTGAACTATAATTTTTTAAATTTTCTGCAATCAAACGGGCATTTTATAAAAATCTCGGCTGCAGGCCTCAAAAAACGAAAAGCACTAGAAGGTGCTTTACAGAGATAAGAGTTATCCGACATACCAAAAGGAAGAAAAACATCAAAAGTCTATTAGGTTTGAGTGGTAACACTCGTATTATATTATAGTGTTATCGAACCATCTTTGGTGAGGTTAGTGCTAAGTATTTAAAACATTTTGAAATGTTATACGAATATTGTGTAAGGTGGCGTTATACATGTCCTATGTTGTATATTAGTCCAGTAGCTGTGAATAGCATATTTCACTCTTATGTGACGTAGAATTTTCTACATGCACCAAGACTCGAAGGCTGCCTGTGAAACTTCCATAAAAAAAGCTAGATAACACCAACCCTGCGCATGATCATAAACTAACATTCGTGGCATATGCTTCCAAAACATTTAAGAAAACAATAAAACTGTTGATTGACCAAAGCAAAGCGGAAGTTGAAAATTAAATATGTTCTAAATGTTTCTATTCATATTTTATTAAAATATTGTAGGTCAGCATTATAAGACTAGACGTACTTCTGTAGCTCAACCATTAAGCTCGAGGAGTTGAGAATGCTTAAATCCAGGTTTTGATTCTTGCAGTATACATAACACAGATAGCATATTGTGTAATTTTGCTTAATAACAAACATACCTACTTTGCAGATCCATAAAGCTATGCAAGAACCGAAGTTAATCTCTTGTCTAAATGTGGATGAAGTTATTTAGCAACAAACAAATTTACTCAATAAATCCATAAAGCCGTGTTTAATCTCTTGCCTACTTTAAATTTAAATAATTAAACGTGCATTAACTCAAATAGTTTTTTTCTTTTGCTGCTCTGAATCAATTCTGGGATTTATTACCAGCGAATGAAAGAACAAAGACTATTTTTGTGATAACGGGATACAAAGCGTGAACTCTCTGATTCATAGTCCGGTCACGCTAACTGTTTGGCCACGATCAGCTCCAAGAGATACAATATGTTTTAAGCTACGTCTGTAATTTTGTTTGAACAGTATCTTTTAGTTCATAGAGTTTTAGACTTTATAAGTTCTTCACACAGATACATAACATGCTATTGTTACGATGATGCCATGCCCCATAACACATATGTATTGATTAGGACCACAGTATTTAAGTTTTGCGGAGCCCTGTCATCCTACACACCCTACTTCCTGCACATGAGAAGCAATAACAAATTGTGGAAGCCAACATGAAGCGTTCATGAGAAAGTGCAAGAACTGGGCAACATTAGATAACAAGAATCTGTAGCGGTTTCATTGAATTTTCTTTCTAGAATATACAATTATAAATAGCATTAATATTAAACTGTATTCTAGTATCGTTTACATAAAATTATAATATAATAATAAGAAAAAGTATTTTAATAAAATCCTACAAAAACAAACAAACGATATATATCCAGACCAAGTCCGTTTGCAATTGCAAGGTCCGTAAAAATGCTGACTGTTCATTGAAAAAACATTTCTGGTGATGCATTTAGAGGTATCAATTTTTAAACAATAAAATACATTATAAGGCGTTGAGTCAGTCACAGCTCAAAGTAATCCAATTATTTCATAGATTAATGTCAACAGCACCTGGGTTCAGCTGAATTGTTAAGAAAAGAAAATATTATACCGCTATTAATAAATATACGAGGAATATTGGTTTCAAAGAACAACAGTTTGTATTTTAAAATGAGTCTGATTTTTCCCTTAAGACCTATATATTTGTTTTACAAAATGTACACTCAGATTTCGCACGAGTGGGAACCATTGACAGCGCTAAAACCTAGCAGCTGGCTATTTTGATTAATGGTGAATAAGTCCTGACTGTGATACAGTATTTTAAAACTGGCTGAAGTATCTGAGCCTTGGACGGAAGTTATGCTAATTTACGATGAAGTAAAGGTTATCTTAGGACACGAAAAGTTGCTTCCCTGATGTAGAATAGTTATTTCACTAAAATAATCAGGTCGATACAAACAGTTAAGATAATTCCTACGTAAGCCTTGCTTCTTTGAATTGAAGGTTTGTATTGGCTGTAATATTCGTTTTGTAACTCTTATTCCGTTTCATTCAGTTAGAAATCCGTGTTGGATTTATTTATGTTTTCTGAGCACTTTTATATCTACATGTTTTACGTTTTTAACTGCGAAATGTTACACACTTTATATGAACTACTTTATAAAGATGAAAAGCAAAATTTTTACTTCTTGTAATATTAAACCTCTTTAAATCTGTCCTCGCAACTCAAACTATGTTACATCTAACGTGACAAGAAAGTTTTGAAACATACCTAGTCCATAGTTACTATTACTACAATGCACATGTGACTTGAAACTGATTACCAAATACATGACAAATATAGTCTGATACACAAATACCTCCTTCTGTTGTAAATAACTCAAAATGTTAAAGCAAGAATATCCTATCCAAATAGAAGGGAATATATATATTTAGCTCTTACAATAATTCCTTTTTAGCAATGATTATATGTGATATAAAACACCAAACCAAGTGAAGTGTAAAGTGTAATTATGTACAGTCATGTTAAAAAGTTAAGATACCATATGAAAGCTACAAGAAGCGTCTCACTGCACTTATTTCAGCCAAAGAGGGTAACACTAGCTATTAGGGGGTAGGGTGCCCTAACTTTTTCCTCAGTTAGAATATACATTTTTGTAGAATTGCATTTACAGAAAATCTTGAAAAGTCTTTTCTTCAGTTTTAATTTTTTTTATTATAATCCTATAACCTCTCAGTATTGTTAAAATTGAGATTAAATACCTATATATCCAAAAATGTTACAAAAATACACAGGCTTTCATAGGATGTCCTAACTTTTTAACACGACTATATATGTTAATGAAAAACAATGGAACAATACAAAAATATTGTAAACAGTTTTATTCACTTCAAATAATAGATTTTAAACAACACAATTTTTAATGTCGCTTTCATTTCATTGTTTATTTCATTGAATCCTCTGCAGAGCTGCTTGAGGGTTATCTGCGCTAGTTATCACTAACCTGTAAATGATAGAGTTAGATTACTCTTTATCAATGAATAGTGAGATTAACCGTCAAATTATAACATTCCCACAGTTGAAAAGGTGAGCTTGCTTGGTAGATTGCAGCTGCAATTTGGAAGTCCAGTGTTTCAACCACCAGTTAATTTTATGTATATTTGGTATTTATGTATTTCACGTTATCAGTGAGATGTCATGCTGTATAAATTTTCACATTTCTTACTCATGAAAGTGAAGAAAGTAAAGTAACGTCTTCACAAATATATTTAGTAATCAGATTTGTTCTTACTCACGAGTTATGGCTTAATGTCAAAAGAAAGGTTTGTTTTGTTTTGAATTTCGAGCAAAGCCACACGAGGGTTATCTGCGCTAGCCGTCCCTAATTTAGCAGTGTAATACTAATGGGAAGGCAACTAATCATCACCGCCCACCGCCTACCTTTGGACTACTCTTTTACCAATTAATAGTGAGATTGATTGACACATTATAACGCCCCATACAGCTGGAAAGGCGAGTATGTTTGGTGCAACCGGAATTCGAACCCGCGACCCTCGGATTACGAGTCGAACGCCTCTACCCACCCGGTCATGCCAGGTCTTCAAAAGAAAGGAAATGTAATGGTGAGCAGAATTGAAAAAAAAGAATTTTAAGGAAGATTTTGTTCAGTAATATTACAGTATATGCTGATTAAAACCTGCAAAAAAGAAAAAAATGGCGAATTAGCAAGCATCTCTGCGTGTACTCAATAAACCTTCATACTAAATTTGTTTAAGATCCATCAAAACGGGACGAAGTAGAGGTGAAAAAACGCCTTATAGAAACCGCAAACCGGAAAATGCAAAACTGAACATAACATTTGTATAGCACCGTAAGTGCGTGATGAACCGACATAGTAATTTTGATTTACATCGTGCGAAGTAGTTACCTGGACAGACAACAGACATTCGAAAGTACTTTGAAAGTTACGATTTAAACGCCGAAAGGTAGCTAAGCATTAGAGTTTATTAAGTATAAAATTTGTGACAAAAATCATGTTAAGTTTTTGTTTTATTTTATCATAAATGTTAGAATTGTCGATTTCTATTGCTTCATCAGCTTTCGACATTTAAACCGTATCTTTAGAAGCATTGTAGTGCATATGTAGTGTTTCATAGAATCTTTTGTATTTCACTGTCCATTCAAACAGACGTGTTCTGGTATTTTACGTAGAACTTCTTTGGCAATGACTTGTGGAAGATGAAAGACTGATCTGAAATTCTCTTTGTACACGCCTCTGATTTAAATCCGCAATGGACAAATTAAGAGGAACCTGTCGTTAACTTGATTTTATCACATAATAGTTTTGTCGTAATAACATTTATTGCCAAGAAGTTATAATACAGAGTCAATATTTAGTTGCATTGATTTCACACATTGAGAATATTTCTAGAGTTCAATATTACTCACTTTAAGCACAGTTTAATGTTATACATTAATAATAATATCAAATGCCTTCAGTTTTTAAACATGTATTTATTTTCTGAATATTGCTAGGCTATAACCAAAAGTCACAGGAGCTGTTTCCGCTATCATGTGTCATACTTCCTCGAGCTTACTTTCGACGAGGAAATAATTTCACTGAACGTCATAAAAAAAGTATGTTTTCATGAAATGAGATGGTAAGCTTTGTAACTTCGGTGGCGTAGTCGGGGTTCGCTATTCCGTGAGACAATAGTTCTTGAAAACACGGCTTAACTTAGAATACACTAACTCGAATATTAGAGTGTCAAATAGTGAGGTCTGCGGAGGCCAAACGGATAAATAGGGATGTGTAATTAAGGAATACGAATAGATATTACAGGAGTCGGAAGCAAAATGTTGGGGACGGGATGGGATATAAAGTTAGGAGTGAATTAAGCTTGTCAGAAGTGCAATGTAGAACTTAGGAGTATTCGAAGGCAGTGCTCCTTGTTTAACAGTTAGAGTGGTAGGTTGATTTACTTTGATCCATATGAAGCGAGACACTGAAAGAACTCACACGCATTTAGTGTGCAAATGAACAATGTAGTGCTCATCTTGTATTATTTTCTATTTTCCTTTTAATTTCTTTTGGTTGTTGTTTTTTCATTTCAGCTACCAAATTCACTGTAGAATCTTCACGCTTTTATATTCGGCCAATATTTTTGTCTTGAATTTCAAATCAAATATTAGAATCGTAAATATATCAAGATGTTTCGGGGGGAGTAATTACTCCCCTTTTTGGTACGTCTGTGGATATTTATAAAAACGGATAAAGTTAGTGAGACATTAGATAGAAAAGCCTGTAGTTAAGTCGGCGATTTACAAAGGACAATAGATTAGACAAAAACATCGACATCGAGAAATCTTTAATTAATTAACAATGATAGATATTTAAAAAAACAGGCAGTTAATTAATGAAATATTAGACACCAGTCTACAGGCTTACTATGCTGAAATTCGGGGTTCGATTCCAATAGGGAAATACAGTATACAGATTATTGTGAGTTTTCTCCGAAATAAACAGACATACAATGAAATATTGGAGCTAGTAACTAAGTGTACAAATATACAGAAGGAAAATATACAGTGACAGCGATAGACATGTAATGAAATCACACAGATAGATATTTAGAAAAACAGGCGTTTAGTCTAAAAGATAAACAGAGAGGTATGAATACATTTCAATAAACAGCTAAAATTATAGACATGGAAATAAACAGGTATGTGTATAAATATATAGACTTTATAATCCGGATAAATACACAAAGACATCGATTGATGGCTTTCATCTGTCTTTTTCTAGTGTTTTAAAAGACGGTATTGTGTAAATAACATTATTCAACGATCAGTACAATAGTTCCGAGTTAGGGTAGTGAATATTCAGGCATACTAAACGTCTCCCGCTGATGCAGCAGTAAGTCTACACATCTATAACGCTCAAATCACGGGTTCGATATCCCTCGGTGGACTCAGCAAAGAGCCCAATGTGGTCTTTCTATAAGAAAACACATAAACGCGCGTACTTTAGAAGTAAGCTGGGTGTTTATTAGTGACTCAGTAGTGCCCCCCAGTGGCTCAGCGGTATGTCTGCCTCACTTACACGCTAAAATCCGGGTTTCGATACCCGTGGTGGGCAGAGCACAGATAGCCTATTGTGTAGCTTTGTGCTTAATTCAAAACAACAACAACGACTCAGTGGTGAGTTTGTTTCTTTGTGAAGTACAAATAGTGTTAATAGGAATGTTATGCTCATCAAATATTAGTCCTATTAACGTTTTACTAAACATTGTTAATAAGATTATCACCTTTTCATTCTTCTTTCACCATTGTTCTGTGGGTTATAATTTGTGTTTTGAAGAACGTATTTATCTATGTTGTCACTTTTAACCGTTGGGACGCCGACTTTAAAGGATTTGACTTTCTAATAGTTTATTAAAACTAACACCGGAAAAAGAACCATCAGTAAGTTTAGCGTTTAGATAAGTTGAAAAACTAACTTTTATAATTGTTTATTTATAAGATTTGAGTTGTTACGCATCACAACATTTATTTTCAGATGTGTTAACGAACAAGTATAACAACTTGTAATAAATATTTTTTTAAATTATTTATTAGTAGTTATGACATATTTTGTTGGCAAGGTTGAAAAACATGTTATGTGTAGCATACATTTAAAAACAATATTCCAGTAAATTGTTTTGTTTTGATTTTCGCGCAAAGCTACACGAAGGCTATCTGCGCTACCCGTCCCTAATTTACCAGTGTAAACTAGAGAGAAAACAGTTAGTCATCACCACCCACGGCCAACTCTTGGGCTACTCTTTTACCAACGAATAATGGGACTGACGGTCACGTTATAACGCCCCCACGGGTGAAAGGGCGAGCATGCTTGGTGTGACTGTCATTCGAACCCGCGACCTTCAGATTACGAGTAGAGTAGAGTGCCTTAACCACCTGACAATGCCGGGCCGCGTCCGTAAATTAAAAAAAATATTTAATTTATGAGGAAAGTGATACAAAAAGAACGAAAAACGACATCATTGGTTTGAAAAACTGAGAGCAGCATAATAGTATTTTATTTTATTCAGTAAAAGTTTGCTTGCAAAGTTATGGTCAATTAGAATAACCAGCCATGAATTAGCTGGTTCGTCATTAATAGTAAAACACATTTGAAAAATGTTTTATTTTTTTACTTGTAATAATCTCGTTTATAAGTACTGTGGTTACACAGAATCTGACCAGTGAATGTGAACTATCTGACAAGAACTAATTTAGGTATCGGTCTTCTGCGACAGCCTTACTTATGGGAAGTTCCAGTTTCTTTCTTTATAAAATCAAAGTTTGCAAGTCAAAATATCGCATGATAAATATAACTTTCGCTTGCACCAAAACACTGATACCAAGGAACTATTAGAGATAACAGAATTGGAAAATATACTTTTTCTGTAGAGTATAAATGTGAACTACAACTAGAAAGTTTACAGTTAAGTGAAAGCTAATGAAGAATGACAAAGAAATTAATTATTAATTAATTATTCGAAGAGAAAATTGACGTCCGTCCTAAGACTCCTACATAGAACTAATAAACTCATCTAATTCGTAAAGTGTAATAAAATGTTAATATTTCAATCTATGAAAAAGCGACTATTTTTAACTAATTATCGGTTTTTAGTATAAAGCTATATAATAGGCTATTTGCCTTTTGTTCACCGTGGGGAATCGAACATGGAATTTTAGCAGTGTAAGTCCGGAAATTTACTGCTGAAATACTTTAAAGTCAATATTTTGTTTAACATAAACTAAGATATTTTGCTAAGTCTTATGTGCGAGAGGCTCCCCGCTGGCACAGCGGTAAGACTTTGGATTTACAAAGCTAAAATTAGGGGTACGATTTTCTTCGGTGGCAGCTAGCCCAATGTGGCTTCGCTATAAGAATACACACACACACACACACACATCCTGTACGAGAAAAATGTGGAAGTTTAAAATTCCGTAAAAAAAATAACAGATAGCCCTCCAGTGGCATAGTGATGTGTCCACAAACTTACAACGTTAGAAACTAGGTTTTGATACCTGTAATGGGCAGATCGCAGACAGCCCATTGCGTAGCTTTGTGCTTAACAGTAAACAAACATTACCTTTGTGGTAAGCTAACCTTCTCTAGACTTTGAGGTAGTTATAAATCTTTCCCAAAACAAATACAAGCGTAATTTTATTAATTATGTTTAGTCGTAAAAATGTATAATAAGCTTCAGACTACATTTAATCATAACTAATGAAGTTTACCGTTTCATAGTTTCGTACCACGTACTGTTATACATATGTAACAACTAACTTGACAACCCAGTCGTTTATGAAAAGTAGAGTTTCTTCTTATTATGAGATAGGGGCGATCTTCGTGATAAGGTCTTCTTGAGGTCAGTATTAAAAGTGAAAACAAAGGTCCAACCCAAGACCAATGATATTCTGGAATTGTTTAGCAGGACCGTGCCTAAACCATAACCTTTTTTCACTACTACCCTTAGTAAGGCAAAACCAAGAATTATTGGGGAAAATAATGAATGAATTGGTATAACTGTAATACTCTAACCAGAAAAAGGCCCCAGAATGGAGATCGAAATTGTCTGCAACCATCTACAGGTATGGTTTCATTTACAAAACCCACTCGAAAGAAAAGTTTCACATTAATATTTTAATCTATTCACGTTTACACTGATTATATATCTATATATATTATATCAGTGTTGATCATTTGGTGTTTCAAGCGATTATTTTAGTCATCAGTTGTATTTTAACTGTTGTTATACTATTAGAAATGCATAAAAAGTCAACAATAATAGAGTCACTAGAAATCAGTTTGACTAAATAATGCGTTGAAAACTGTAATGTAAGATGTAAATATACAATTATAAATTGATACTTCAGACATAAATTGCAAAATATTTCGTTTAATTAAACCTACGTAAAAACCTTTAATATATTTTTGTAGAGATGTTCCGCGGTCAAACGTACTTTTTGTGTAAAGCTGCACAAGGGATATCTACCTATAGGGCTGCTGAGAGCCACCATGGGGCAAAAACAGAATTTTTTATGTGTCTTCTTCCCTCTCTGAATAGTCGTTAGAATGGTACCACACACACGCATTCCTGATTAAAGGTGAACTTAATATTTGATTAAACGTATAGTACTGACTTGATACAAGCCGTACGCATTCGTTTTTCCGCTCTGGTGAGGACCCTGATGGGTAATTGGCACAGTGGAGATGTTCCCGGCTTTCCCACCGTCTCTGGATATCCACGCTTAACTGTCCTTAATTTTGAACTGGTAAACTAAAAGGAAGACAGCTAGTCAATAGCAGCCAGTAATCTTTTGGATTATTCGTATATGATCGAGTAGTGAGATATAACCGCCACCCACGGTTCTTTAAAAATAATAAGCGCCTTTATATGGCAACTGGTGGCGAACTATGAATTACAGCCCGGACACGCTAACCACCAGGCCGCGCCAGCTATTCAGTAATAATGATGACAGGAGCATTTATTAGACACTCTAGTCAATTAAGTAATTAATTATTTTTCTTTTCCATATAAACCACTGAAAATTTTAAATCTGTGGAAATCACAAATTGAATTCAAGACGTCAGTTGGAATGGGTGGCTGGGTAACTTCGGTAGCATGATTTCTCTGCATTGTCATATTTTGCCATATTCCTGTTGTCACGGTAATACAAAAAGACACGTAAAAGAGCACTTATCCGCAAAACAAACAGTAAATGCCTCTTAAAAATTACGACTTATAACAATTTAAGCTTTAGATGCCAAAAAAAAACACATCAAAGAAATTAATTATTAAATAACTGAAATTATCAAATTATTGTTGTAACTCTAATTGTATCAAATGTTCCGAATTGATTTCTCTTGAATAATAATGATATCTTTGTTCTTGATCTTTCTCGCCATATAAACACTCAGTAATGAATACAATTCTTGATTTACACGTGCGTTGCCATTAGCACACGAAAGAAGTTAAGACTGTTACATTATAAAGCCACGTTCTTTAGTGTTGTTTTTTTTGCGGTACTAGATTTAATTAATAATGATTTGTGGTACTTAAGGTAACTTACGTGTCTGATTATACTGAAAGGAGGTGTTTTGAAACGTGAAAAAGGTTGGGTAGAAAACTGGTAAAACAGTAGCCCTGTCCCAAATACCAAGAGCTGAATGTAAGTATATGAAGACTTCCTGCACTGTGCCCTTTCAAGATGTAATCTTGAGAGAGCTGAATATTCAAGTAAACATGAAAACCATGCCCAGTGTGAGTGCCTGGAATGTCATTACCGCTCTTAGGAATGTTGAAACTTTCACAGTCACGTGCCTTTATGTATGTTCATCTATTCTGCTGATAGCCTGTACATTACCAAGAACTTAAAGGTAAAGGTGAAGACAGGAATCCGTGCTTAGATACATATAAGCAAGGTAACGAACGAAAAGTATTCGAATGACTATAGCCAGGAGCGAATTATCACAAAATCAAAACTGTTTCCCTGAAAAATCTTTGTAGTGTTTTTGCTTTATATATTTTGTTGACGTTTCCTATTAGGCGTTGTGCAAGTCAGCTTTTGTACATTAATCAGTCCTAGCAATATAAATAGGTTTAAAGGAATGTAGAATAAATATATGAAAATCTTCGAAATAATTGTAAGCATAGATTTGCGACGCTCAAGCGTAAAACTTAAAAGTAATAGTAAAGAATTTTACATAACAAAATTTACTTTTAAAGCATTGTTTAAACATGCTCGTGAAAACATACTTTCAACTCTGTTAGAAACAGAGAAAAATGTTTGGAAGATAACAATAGAATACAAACGAAGCAAGGTGAACGTATCAGCTTTAGTTTCGCCCTAGTTGTTCTAGCCATTCAAACGTCCGCTCTCAAAACAAATATTTAAGTTCAGTGTTCGTGTTATCAGAGGCTTTAGATTGCATATTTGTCTATTTATACGAAAGGTTCAAAAGCGATTAGGATTTTTCTTTCAACTATTGTTACGTTTTCTTAAGTAAACTATTCGATTTTCTTACAATCACTTTGATTTATGCTGTTAACTAAAAGTAAAATATAAATGCACCTGCTTTAAATATTTCGTTTAATAATAGCTGGGTGCAAAAGTTTATTTTGCAACAACCGTTATCACAACGAAGTAAGCGATGTGTCTACGAACTACAACACTAGAAATTGGAGTTCGATACTCGTGGTTGGTTGACCACATTTATTAGCTTTGTGCTTAACTACAAACGTAACAGGTATAATAATGTGATACTGAATTTCAAAACATATTGTTAGCACATTATGTGTCTGTCCACACCGAATCAACAAGAGGACCCTATACTGCAATTATTGCATGTCTTGTAAAGGCAATCGGTGTCACACACTGTCGGATAGAGTTAAGATACCATGGAGAAAGAACTATGTGACCTTCACAAAGATAAGGTCATATGATTCAGTATTGATGAAAAAAATGTCTAAAAACATCCAGTATGGGTAGCATGAATCCAGGACAACTGGATACCTAAAAAGTGACGAAGTCGGGCATTTAGAGACCACTTGTTAATTATAAAATAAAACAGTAATTACAGCAGTTTCTTATATTATATGACCTGTATGTAAGCTGGCCTACTACATTACCAGTTTAATTTACTCCATTATATAAACTGTATAGATTTAGACCTGCCCCCTTCCATTGGCACAGCGGTATGTCTGTCTACTTACAGAGCTAAAAACCTGGTTTCGATACATGTAGTGGACAGTGCACAAATAGTCCATCATGTAGCTTTGTGCTTAATTTCAAACAAACAAAAAAAGATATATTCCTATTTTATTGATATTTTAAACCTACTCTGTTATTCGACCTACACACATTAGGTTTAATATTAACAGTTTAATTTACTCCATTACATGACCTACATGGTAACCGAACAACTACAAAATTGTATTGCGAACAAGCAAATTCTTCCTTTCAGTGTTTTGCAAAGTTTTAACTACCCTCTAAAATTATTAAATGTCTAACTGTCCGGTGTCTAGTTGTTCGGTTGCCGAGTAGTGCACTCAAAATAGATCAAAGAATACTGGAAATGTAATGTAGATTATGAGAGTTCAAGACTACGAGCCAAGACATATAGCTGTATCCTGTTGGATCTCAAGAATAAGATAAAGCAACTAATAAGCTGATCAACAGTGTTGAAAAATGGAAAGTCTCGGTCCTTGTGATGTCTTGAGTTATCAAACATGAGGTGAAAAACACTGGAAAACTCTCCAGTTACTTATTTTTTAGTCGTTGAATGTAACTGTGACATTCCAACCGTGGAGTTTGTGTTAGAGCAGCGATGAGGTATTCGACAATCCTGCATGGATTTCGCTGATGAAGCTCTTTGGCAATAATAACACTTTCAACATGGCAATACAGCACGCTAATCTTATACCGTTTCCAGCAGTGTTCTAAGACCAGTAACGTAAAGAATTTGCTTTGGTATAGTTCTGAATCCTGGCCTAATCCATCTGAACCGTTCGCTCAGGACTGTGTTTTGGAATACCACCTGAACGACAAGCCTCGGAATTCCATTGCACTTAGAGATGCCTTGCAATAAAAGATACATCTATTTTAGTATACGTGTAGGTCGGTGGAAAATGTTACTAACAAAATTAAGACTCTAACTGATGTCAATATGGGCTTCCTTATGACCAAAACAGAGCTTCATTGAGGGATCTCTCGTTTTAGGAAATGTGCTTTCCCAGTACACTTCGAACTACATTTTACATCCAAATCCATCGTAGCTTGTATTCACATGAGATTATCTGTCTCTTAAAAACACTAAAGGATAAACCAACTTGCTTAAGACGTAATATAATATCAAATACGAGCTCATTTAACTGTTAAGGATATATCTTATATATATTGACACAATATCAAGAGTATCAGCTACCATTGTAACTTAAAGACTGACTTCTTATTTGATTTACATCTCGAATTCCAGCAGAAGGCTGCGATTTTTCATTCTTAGATTAATGCAGTTTTCTTTAGCATCTCCTACTTTATTAACACCTAGTATTTTGTTTTCTTTTTTTCCCCAACCTACAAGTAAACACACACTTCCAAAATGAAAAGTCGACCATCTTCTCGTTGACCTTTGTAAATATCGCAGACGTAAAGACCACAGACAACAAACATCCAAACCATGAACGGAAAAGATCAGGATAGCTAACTGTATTTTTACGACGTCACATAGTTGGACACTGAGAGGGTGGTCAAATCGTCGGGTCACAGTGAGTAGGGTAACAGCGTAGTTTCATATATGTTCAAAAACAATTTTCCGTCCTACTCCAAAACAACAAAACGTTTTTCATATCATAAATATGTTTCAGATTTTGTTTGTACAGTATTGTAAAAAACCAGATCCCTTATATCCTTTGAAGGATATAACCTTCAAAACCTAACCTTGTATCCTTTGAAGCCCGGCATGGCCAAGCGTGTTAAGGCGTGCGACTTGTAATCTGAGGGTCGCGGGTTCGCATCCTCGTCGCGCCAAACATGCTCGCCCTTTCAGCTGTGGGGGCATTATAATGTTACGTCAATCCCACTATTCGTTGGTAAAAGAGTAGCCCAAGAGTTGGCGTTGGGTGGTGATGACTAGCTGCCTTCCCTCTAGTCTTACACTGCTAAATTAGGGACGGCTAGCACAGATAGCCCTCGAGTAGCTTTGTGCGAAATTCAAAGACAAACAAACAAGTATCCTTTGTTTTACGCTAGTTTATTTCATAAAAAGGTTTTATTTCAAGAGATGGTGTTTATTTACTTATTGGAAGGCAGAATGTTGGTACATTTAAAAAAAATAGTATTGCTGTTGACTGAAGAGAAAAATTAATGTGTTTGTCCGTATGTTTGTTTTGGGACAGTACAGACTTTGCTATAATCGTCCCGTAAAATAAATCATATTTATTGTTATTATTTTCACTCGCTTAGATGCGACAATGTTTTACGTAACGCTTAATTTTAAAGTAACAGTACAAGCCAATATTACAGTTTACAATAAACATTGTTTTGCGGAAATTACTTCATATTTTGTTTTTGAGGGCCAGAATGACTGTCTTATAATATTGTCAACAATGTCGCACCTTTCAATGCATTGTATGAGCATTGTGTGGTTTGCCAATTACTGTTTAATTGTTTAAATGGGAAGTATTTAAAAAGTAAAGTAGTTTAACCTTTAAAAAGATGCTTCCTCAAGTCTGATATGTAACTCAGTTATTTGGTATCACCTAAACTCTTCTTATAAAGTCAAGAAGTTAACCTCCCTTGAATCGTCCTCATTTTCTCATAACTTCCATAAGTTGGAAACGATAACATGCATGTGTACAAACTTTCACATATATCGTTTAAACACTTCACTTCAAAATCCGACTTATGTTTAAAACTTTGTTAAATGAAGAAACAAATCTATTTTATCTTAACTAAAAAGAGCTGCATATGTTCAAAATGTCTTCTTTAGACTTCGAAAATAACCATTCGATCTCATTTTTTCATGTTAAACGTAACACCATGTTTCACCTATCTAACTACACCAGATCGTCACATCTCATCTGCCTGACTGAACCAGAAAGCCACTTTTAGTCTGTCGGGCTAAACCAGAACACTATGTTTCATATCTCTGACTAAACTAGAACACTTCCTAACTAAACCAGAATGCCTCCGATCATCTGTCTGCCTGAATCAAAACTATACGTCACATTTGTCGGACAAACCCAGAATGTCAAGTTCCATCTGTCTGACCAAACCAGATGGACACTTCTATTCTATCTGCATAAACCACAACGTTACATCTCATCTGTCGAATTAACAGAGAATGCCACACCTAAATAAAATGATACATCATATTTGTCTGATTAAACCAGATTGTTAACTTTTATCTGACTGGATAAATCAGAATGTATGCCTTTTCTTTCTGAATAAACCAGAAAGCAATGTTTGGTTAAATCAAAAAATTACAAATAAGCTATTTTATTAACCAGAAAGTTACGCCTTATTTGTCTGATTAAACCAGAAAGACACAATTCTGCTGTCTGACTAAACCTGTCCACCTGTCCGAGTAAACTAGAACGTCACGACTCACATGCCTGACTAAATAAGCAGTTCACGTCTCACCTGTCTGAATAAGCTAGAGCTCCACGTTTCATCTGTCTGACTAAACCAGAAAGCTATGTATGATCTGTATAGCTAAATCAAAACGTCGTATTATCTGCCTAATTAAAACTGAACACCACGTCTCACCAGTGTGAGTGAAATAGAACGTGAAGTATCGCCTCTCTGGTTAAAGTAGAACAATAATTCTCTTTCTTTCTGACTAATACAGAATGTTGAGTCTCATCTATATGACTAAACCAGAACATCAAGTCTCATTTGTATGTCTAAACCAGAATCTCAAGTTTCACCTGTATGAAGAAACAAGAACACATACATCTTATTTGTCTTATTAATCCAGAGCGTCTCGCCTCATCTGTCTGACTAAACGAGAAAACCACATTTCAACTTTCTGAATAAATTAAAATGTCGCGTCTCATCTGTCCGACCAAACCAGAAAGTTAGGCTAAACCACAAAAACAAAACAAAAAACTCTTCCCTCTGACTAAACAAGAAAGCCACATCTTTTCTGTTGACTAAACCAGAATGTCACATCTCACACGTGTGACTGAGCTAAAAGACCAATTCTCATTTGTCTGGATAAACCAGAAGGTCATGTCTCATCTGTCTGACTGAACCAGAATGCTATGCTTTATCTTGCAAGCTAAACCAGAATGCTCTATCTTATTTGTTCGACTAAAACAGATTGCCAAGTCTCATCTGTATGACTAAACCAGAATGTCAAGTCTCATCTATATGACTAAACCAGAATACCAAGTTTCATCTGTGTCACTAAACCAAAATGTTAAGTCTCAGCTGTATGAAAAACAAACTTGAACACCAGTTTTATCTGTCTTACTAAATGAAAACGTCACGTCTCATCTGTTGGGCTAAACCAGGAAGTTATCCCTCATTTATCTAGCTAAACCAAAGTACTATGCATCAACTACCTGAATTAACCAGTACGCCGTGTTAAACCTTCCTGACTAAATCAGAACGCTACGTCTCATCTGTACGGCTAAACCATAACGTCATATCACATTTGTCTGACTAAACCAGAGCATATCCATAAAGCTTTGTTAATAGCGCTGTAAAGATTTCAATAAAAATATACGAATGTATTTTACCTTCAGGTCATAATCTTAATTCACACATGTACATTCATCTCTGTGGATTTTTTGCGAAAACACTTGCTGGAAGTACAAAAATAAAGAAGACGAGACTTATACAGTTGCTGTGATTACTACAGCAACGCATTAAGCGCAAGAAGAAAATATATTCAGGTACGCTAAGTTTCACATAATAATTTCACCAAATTAGTAAAGAAAGTGAAATTCTTTGACACCTTAACTACAAGTCGAATTTCAAACAATCTTAATTTTAATGAAAGTAATTTGCTAATAGCGAAAAATATATCTTAATACAAATGAACCGTTCCATTTGTATAACGATAAAATCTGATTCGCCACTCTAATCTCGAGCTTTCAGTCCAGTTTGAAATACATGTGGATGAGATCAGATTGATCAATGTAGCCAGCCACGTACTCTGTGACTGATCGCGTGGGCCTGCGTGCTTTTGAAACGATAGATCGATACAGTTTCGGTTGTGCTTGTCGCGTACTGTGAGTACAGGATCGTTCTGAGGAATATTTGAATTGTATAACCAGAACCATAATTATTTTATCTACATCAATAAATAATGATAAATTAAGAAGAAAATCACTAAATACGTAAAATTATTTAAATATTGAAGAGTTAATACATTTTAAGCAACATTTTGATGCATAATTCGACGCAAAATTAGCATCAAGTATAAGTTATCGAGTTCTTGCTTCCTTAGTCAGCAAGCGTTATGCATGTTTGCAGCCTCGTTATTCAAATAAAGTCAGAAACTGTTTATGTTGATCTTGTCACTGGAAAGTTTCAACCTACAAGCACGTCACAAGAAACCTAAACCTAGATACATCAGAAACTGAAACATAAATAAGAGAAGCCTAAACATATAATAAATAGTAACTTCAATGATATGCGTATTATATAATAAGTAATTATTAATACTTAGCATCATTATACGAATTGTACTCATAAAGTTCGATCTTTACAGCCCTTCTAATTCACCGATTCGTAAATCAAACAACACGAATTTCGTCCTGGCATCTAAAACTTCTCCATTCCGTGTGAAACGTGCTATATTGACATTGTGATAACGTAATTCCTTGGACGTATGAAGTTTTTTGAAATGCCATAGATAAATTTATGAAACAAACATTTTAACTTCCTATAAGAACGGTTCCAAAGTGACTGTCTTTCCTTGCCTTACTAGGTCACGATTGACAGCATTATCTGTATAGCCAGAAACCACGAAGAAAACAAAACACAACTACTTAAGCTTTGTAGACATGTTTTATTTTTACTGGTTTTTTTGTAATGTGTTTTTAGTTCTTTGAATGATAAATTGTTGTTTATTTAATTTCTTCTCGATTACTTGCTCAAATTACTACGAGTTAGCTTACAGTAATGACTGAAATGTTGTTAACAGTAAGGGCATCAAGCTGATGAAACAACGTATTGATTGCGTTTTACTCTTTATAAGTTAAGTTAGAACATAAGACAAGTATATTTAATTATCTGTACTCATTACCACGTTTCTTATTAGTTTAATCTAAGTAGACAGCTTACTCTGATCAGAAGTTTATATCAATACTGTGAGGGCTCCCAGTAAACAAAATACAAATTTAACTTGTAGCAGCCGTAACATATAATTTTACAAAATCGCGGCTGTACAGCTGCTCACTTGGTTCCAAGTGTGTTTCAAGTCAGGGAGGGGGGGCGATGTCTCTCACTACAAGCTACCGCTCGGTCCATGTATTGATCCGTTGAATTGACGCCAGACGCTGCAAGCGCACTGTAGGGATACCATCCGTGAGGAATATCTTTCCATTGTGATTTTTGAATAATCTGAAATACAGCATGGTCTTTTTATTTCTCTTTCAGGATATATTTCTGATAACGTTTTGGTGATAACACAGAACTTACTTGTACAATAAAATGACGCTAATGCAGAGTAAACCAGTTTATAAATAATTTAAGAAATATATATATGTATTTAAACACTTTTAATCCTTTCAAAACGTTCACTAAGTGTGCATGTTTGTGTGGCAGATCGGAGAGCAGACGGACCAACATTTTGTTACAGTAACTGTAGGACTCTTTAAAGTTTAACTTGCATTTCAAAAATTGTTTCTAAGTAAATATATAGACTTATAGTAGTTTGTGTGAATCCGTATAACAATGCATAATAAATTACAAGCGCAGCTGTAACAATACACGATTTTGGTTGCTTATAGCTATGGTGAGTATCAGTGCCAGTGATTTCAGTGCAAATGATGGAATTTTCTGGCAGTTTCACTGCAATTAGTTGAA
Source organism: Carcinoscorpius rotundicauda (assembly GCA_011833715.1). Lineage (NCBI taxonomy): Eukaryota > Metazoa > Arthropoda > Merostomata > Xiphosura > Limulidae > Carcinoscorpius > Carcinoscorpius rotundicauda. The sequence goes on from CM022393.1 coordinate 112,160,260, forward strand.
ATTATTAATCATTGACAAGCATTGTTCATAAAAAATATGGTTCATAAAAATAATTGCTCACTGGTAGCTCACATTTTAAAAAAAAATTTCTGTGGGTTATGCCCCCAGATTATATTAGCATTGCCATGCTTTGAATGCCATAGTGTGATTTCCACATTATTCTTAGTTGCCTGGCCAACCCAAGATGGCTTTCTCCATCCCTGGTGTGTATAGTTTAACTTACAAGAGATGTACAGTTAAAAATTATAACAGTATACTGAATTGATTCGAGACTTATAATTTGGCACTTATAGTTTAAAGTGAATTAATCAACTAGTTTTGTTTGTGTGAATTTTGCGCAAAACTACTCGAGAGCTATCTGCGCTAGCCGTCCCTAATTTAGCAGTGTAAAACTAGAGGGAAGGCAGCTAGTCATTACCATCCACCGCCAACTCTTGGGCTCCTCTTTTACCAACGAATAGTGGGATTTACTGTAACATTATAACACCTACACGGCTAAATGGCGAGCAAGTTTGGCGCGACGGGGATGCGAAGCCGCGACCCTCAGATTACAAGTCACACGCCTTAACCTTAGCGACTATTTTCTTCAAGCGTGCTGTAGTTTCCATTATAATATTAGACGTGAAAAACGTTTTGATTTTCGTGCTTCTGGAGCGACATAATAAACATAGAAATGAATAATTACATATGAACACATTTTTTTTTTAAGTTTATGAAGCCAGCTAACGAATTATAAATATAAATAGTTACAAATAAATATAATTATTTTTCATATATTTGTAGCGGCATGATATTTTTTTTTAAATAGTTGTAAATGCGGTTAATTCTTTTTAGTTTGTCGAATGGATTTATAATTAAATTAGATACTGTAAAATAGAACAATACTGTAAAATAATGTTATCACGTGATAACGTCATATATACATGTAATGTATTTCAATAAACGTCAGTATGTGTGTGTGTATATCTGTTCCTAAAACATTTTCACATTTCTTGATCATTCAGCACCAAATCTGACACATTGATACAGGATAGCATGAGGTTGGATTCTCCCTCTAATTTCATATCTAATTCTGAAAACTACCAATGTTGTATATTCCTCAGCATTATAATGAACCACGCAACGATTTTTGTTTTGTTTGTTTGTAATTAAGCATAAAGCTACACAATGTGTTATCTGTGCTCTGCCCACCACGAGTGTTAAAACCCAGTTTCTAGCATTATAATTCAGCAGACATGCCGCCGTGCCACTGGGAAGCACCATTGTTGTTAGAATACTTTAAAACAGTATTTTTTTCACTGTTGGTACCTTAATGTATTTTTATTGCACTATTAATATTCATGATGTTATGAAAAAAGATGAACCACAATATCCTGTCCTTTGCTGGGTTCTCTAGCTTGTCAAAAATAAGTATGCAATACGATTGTGTATATTTAAACGTAACAAGTGTTGATATAACAGGAGTTTTATTTCTACCTTAAAATGAACGTTGATGGTTAAAAAAAATAGTTCTGTGCTTATGTGGATGTAAGAAACATCATCACACTCTTCTTCGTATAAATTTACTCTGTATCAAACATGACCCGTCAGAGAAGGGAAGGCGTTGTCTGAAACATGACCACAATTCTAAAAAAAACGTCTTTGGCGATATTTTCATCCAGTTTTCTTGTTTTTATCTTTAAACTTGGTATTTATCTCGTGATCTTAAAGGGATGGTTCGATACTCTAGTTCAGAGATCCCTAACTTCTTTCACACCAATAGATAAGACTCTAGAATATATTCTGAACCTCAACTGAAGTTCTCACTCAATAAAGCTGTAGATACCGAATACTTTAACAGCATTGTGTATTCACTACAGAGCCTCGACACTTCCATGGACCCCATGGGTTCGTGTACTCCAGTTTAAAAATCCATTATCCAGTACTTGTGTGTCAGTATTATCTTCGTTGGTTGCAGGCACTGATTTTCTTTGGTTATGTTGGTTGTATAGTTGTATCTGTAAAGTAGAAGTAGACAAAAACATTTTGCTTCGTCACGTGGGACGATAATTTATTGGCAATGAGATTTCGAACTTTTTTTATACATTTCATATTGGTTGAACAAAATGTCCCTTATTATCTGTTACATTTCATAGTCAGTTGTAATTTTTGTCAATTCAATGTACGGTGTAGTACATGAAACCTGTTGTCAAATGTTAAAAGATGACTCGGTATTCAGACAGCTTGACTACTCTATTTACTTTTTATTAGTTGTTCGATGAATTAAAAAAAAATCACACGTTAATATCACACGCAATATCCGGAGGCTCGTGGATTTGGCTGAGATGAGTGATTGGTTCATGAATATGGGTGATGATGAAAGAAGTGGGTGTGACTGAGTTCATGGAAACGTTTAAAATTCGTAATTACAATAAACTAATTTACTGAGACAACTCGCACAGAAGTTTCAAAGAAAAAACATAAATCTTTTGGCTCTTTTATATTGCCTTATATCATATACGTGTGTGTATTATAGAAGCTAAGAAAATAGTACAAAATCATAAAGTTTTCCCACCAATCTGAAACATTTAAAGGTTCATGCCCTCTTGTTCCACGTTAACGCCAAAATGATGTCCCCGAAATGTCACCTTTCTGGCCATCGAGGTCTAACAGACAAACGAAGGTACAAAATAGTCAAATGACGATTACATCAGTGTGACATACCCATAAGATGCCAATCTTTGAAAGATATGTAACGTGTAGGAAATATGCACCAATTTTGACATCGAAATGTAGGTTTCGCATATTTGATTAACTGAAGCAAAGAAAAAAAAAGAGATAACTACAATCGAAATAAATTAAGAAAATATATACGGACTGATTTAACCTTTTATGCAAAGTCAGGGGTCAAAGTATACATACCACCACCACCACAAGGTGCCATTCGACATGGTATTATGTATTTGATGTCAGAGTTATCAACTACCTATTTTATTCTACATTACCAATACAGCAACAGTTTGTGGTATAAGAGGATAAATACCAGATGTAATTAATGTCCAGGATACTGAAAAAACCATCGATATGCATTTTGGAGACTCTAGAGACTACGCGATCATAATATGCAAAACAGAAGATGGACAAAGACATTTGTATTCTTCACATGAATGTTACCGTGTACTCTGATTTGATGTCCCCAATTCACAGACTTGCCTGTCTTGAGAACAAACAATATTTAATTTATTTATTTGGTACAACAGACGTGTACATTTAACTAAAAGCTTGTCATAATTCGTGTAGATACACTGGTAAATTTGGAATTATAGACTACGTTTTTTCTTCAATACGGAGTAGGTCCAATGGATTGACCCCGTGTACATCAGGTTAAAACATTAGTTGTTGATTCTTACCGCTTGTTAAATAAATTATCAAAACATTAACGTTGATCTCAAACGGATAAAGTATAGTCATGAACAATGTGGATGTCTTTATCTGTTTCTGCGACAAGAAGAAGCGTCAAAGATTACATATGGCCTTGAAATCTCTTTGCTCGTTTACAGATGTAACAAACATTATTTAAACGAGTTTATATGATATGTTTGCATAAACATTCATCTAGAATATATGTTTTCAGGGCTATATATAACTATATATTAATAGATAATCATATAGTTGTATATATTGTCATCTGTTCTGCGGCTGTACTTATATGGGCATTTTGCAATTTGCATTATAAAAAAAATACATTTCTTTCCGGTTTTTTTCTCTGTTTGTTAAATGGATCTCCAAGTGCTCTATCATAATTTATTTTTGTTTATGTGGTGAATTAAGAAAGCTTTAAACAAATATGAAATAACTTTTAATAAAATGTTTTTCATCTTCGAATAAAAACTGGATTACAACATCGGTTTGTATGAAGAAAATCAAACGTAGGCCTGAGTTTAATGTCTGTCAAATTTTACTCGACAGAATTCTAAACGACAAGAACTACCAATGTACGTATGCATCTACATTTCTGATGTCTCACAGCGGTTATAATGTTCTTTTAGCAACGACCGAGATCTTCAACTGATTGCGGTAGACTTGAACAGGCCTGGTGTCACACCAAATGTCTAGGGATATTGCAACTGTATATCATTAAGCATTTCGACCAAATAGTAACGAGCCTACAGTGACGAACGTGGAAGATGTATTAAAGCGTGTTTTTTTGTTGTTGTTTGTTTTTTTAATTTCACACAAAGCTACTCGAGCGCTATCTGTGCTAGCCGTCCCTAATTTTAATGTCTTGGGCTATTCTTTTACCAACGAATAGTGGGAGTGACCGTAACATTATAACGCCCTTACGGCTGGGAGGGCGAGCATGTTTGGCACGACTCGGGCGCGAACCCGCGATCCTCGGATTACGAAGCACACGCCTTAACGCGCTTAGCCATGCCGGGCCATTAAAATGTGACAATACCAACTGATCAAAATTCTTAATGGGGAAACAGAAACTGGTCGTTATGTGTGGTCATCCTGAAAAAGAAACATGGCTTATTCCAATTCATCCGACCTTTACGTGTACGAAAAATATAGCGTTAACTTGTTTAACGCAACAACCTACAATGGTGATATCGACTGGCACAACAAAGTTGAACATGTTATAGTTTTATGCATTGTATTATATGCTCTAAATCTTATTGTATATTTTCCCAACGTATATAAATAAGCTGTGTTTTGGTGAACATCTAAACAAGCGATAGAATGGTTGCTTTCTAATCTCTTAAGAACGGAAATAGACTAGACAGAAACCACGAAATCTGATATAAAACACCATTACTCATTAGGCTTAAAACAGTTTACAAAGTTAAAATCTCCTTGTGTGTTTTAGGAGATTACAAATTGGATATTATTTTACAGACTTAATCTCTAGACCAAGCATATTTCATTTTACAAATAAGTGACTATTTCATAAATTTAATCTCTAAAACAGGCGTCTTCAGTTTACAAGTACAGCACACCACTTTAATTGTTAATCTCAATACCAGATGTATTGAAGTTTGTAAATTAGGCCGCTACTTCGCAACTTTAGTCTCTACAACAGGTATATTAAAATTTATAAATGTAATACATTGTTTCACTGAGTTAATTCCCACAACAGGCAACTAAACATCTGAATATGTGATTCAGATTGTTTAAAAAACATTTAACACCAGGTTTCCAAACCAGTTAACAAAAATAACAAAATGTTCCGATGTATTATTCTTCAATAATTTAGTGAAGCTGATAAAAACGGCGCATCATTAACCTCTATACAGTTAACTACAAGCTATTAAGAAGTGTACAAGTGACTCAACACAGTTAATCATTACATCGTTTTTTTAAAGACCATGCTGTATTAAACCACCCACTATATTAACAATATGACTAACCCATACAGTACACCATAATAGTTCAATTAGGTTTCTGGAAAAACAACAAAGATTAATCAAATTCAATAGCCTACCAAAAGGGGGCGCCACTTCAATTATTTTTCAAATTGAAAATTGTGTTTCAAAATAAATATACTTTCATGGTGAGATTATTTTTATTTACTTTATCTTCTAATTAAACTAATTCTTCTGTTAGGTTAAAATACGAATGAAACCAGTTTAAAAGTAAATAAAAGCTATTATGAAGTAAAATTATACTGACTGGCCATTAAGACCTCAGAGCAAGGTATGAATTTACTTACAAGAATGTAAGATATTAATTTTAATGTCATACACATAGAACCGTAACCTAATGACGTCAGTAAACAGCGGAAGTTACATTTAATTACACATTGTGAGGTTGAAATTACAAGGAAATCTTAGCATGAACGAAAGCAACTCCTCGAAGTGAATGTATGGGCTGATTAACCATGTGATGACTAAATAAACGTACCCTTATTTGTAATATAGACTTACATGGGTGATTTTGATTTAGCACACAGAATCAGATACAAAAGTTCTAGTGATTTTCAAACGAAACCTCAAACTCGAACGCTTTCGAATATTCACTATTCTTCTTCAGGAAAATAATGGATTATGTTTAGTGAGTGCAATAAAATATATAAGCACCGATCTCGGCATAAACTAAACCTGACACCAACCACTCTAGGTTATGATTGGCTAGTTTTAAGGTTATATTACATGGGCAATGCCGATAAACTAAGATTACCAAGAAAGTGGCTAATTATACCAACAGATATATAAGATATACTCTGATAATAGAATATTATTAGCTGTAGTAAGAAATTAGCAAAGAACAGATAGGAAGATAAACAGGTAGAAGACAGTACACGAAAAGAAGAGAGCTATCAAATGGTTTGTTTTATGTGAAATTAAGCACAAATCTACAGAATGGGCTATCTGTGTTCTGCCCACCACGGAGATTGAAACCTGGTTTATAGAAGTGTGAGTCCGCAGACAAACCGCTAAGTCACTGGGGGCTATCAGGTGGAGGATATAGACAAGTTTAATTTAATTGATAACAAGAAATAATTATAATACACTATTGGACAAGCAGGTAGACAGAAGTCAACCAAAATGGTGAGTACTCAAAATTATCCGGCAATATAGAAAAGAGATATTTAGGTGTATATTTAGAGAAAAAAATATGTATTTAAAATTCTTTAGAGAGAATCTATTCAGGATGATACGTATACAAAAGTTATTCTGAAAGACAGATAGAAAAAATATAACAAGAATTATGATCAGGAAAACAACAACAACAAGAACAACATGGCCAGATGTACAATTGTAGGAAACGTCGAAAAAGATATTCGGAAGACAGTCAGAATAGTACATGGTACAAAAGGTATTCAGGAGTATAGTCTGATAATACATTAAAAAATGACTGAAATGTGCAGACAGGAGCTTTTTAAAATGACAAGCAAATAGGAAATAGTTGTACAAGTAACATTATAAACGTAATAGTATTTCAATAAAAATGATAATATTTAATAGTCTGTCTGGTAGGCAGGCTACTAATGTCCAACTGTCGAGACAGTTGTTTCCAATGTGACCCGAACCAAACCCAAGTTTATGTTAAAATCTACTGAGAAATATGTACGTTCACGCCCTTAATTCACTCATGTAGTTTTCTACTATCCTCTCACAAAATTACATGTACAATAACAATTATTTCGCTTACATTCAAAGCATTGGTTTGTTTTATTCCTTAAAATTTGATATACTAAACCAAACACTTTTATTAATGAGCAAAATATAGTGAGTATACTTTACTTGAATCACATCCTGTATAAGAGTATATGCTATAGAAATGTGCAGTTCTTCCAAAATATAAATACGAACAAAATATTAAGAGGCAAAATATTTTTTGTGATACGTAATTGGATGTCTTGCACTTAAATAAACTACATCACGCGCTCTGTGGAAGTTTGAACACCCTTTGATAATTAGATATTAGATTAACGGAGCGGCCTTTATTGGAGGCCATAATGTGAGGAGGCAAAGATATCTGTACAAGCGACTCAGAGCTAAGATACCACAAGTTTTTAACTTTTTGTACACAGAAAAAATTCCTTGACATTTGACTCTAATATGACTCTTACAATGAGGAAGTAAATATTTTACAGTTCATGATGTTTACCTTATACGTAATATTATTTCAAGCATGTGCATAAAGTAAAAACGGCAGTTCATCTTTGAAACAGAGACAAATCTACGGATTTACAGTCTAACTCAGAGGCTCGGTTCGATTCCCCCCCGGTGGACACAGCAGTTAACCCAATGTGGCTTTGCTGTAATAAAACACGCACACACCCAATTTTCGCCATCAAATGCCACAGCAGTATGTCCATGGACTCACACCGTTACAAACTAGGTTTCGATGCTCGTAGTGAGCAGAGCACAGATAGCCCATTGAGTACCTTTGGGCTTAATTCAATAATAAATCAGAAACAACATAAATAAATAAAATATTCCTGAAAATATTTTGAACTACAGGGCCTAACCCTGAAACAACCTAATTCTTAAGCATAATTACGACTACAAAGTATTATCCGTTTGGAGAATATACTGAAATAGAGTCATTCTTAAACTAATATTGATTATCTAAAAATGTTACTTAGTCTTGAATTACCCTTCAAAAATAACCAATGTGTGTCACAAATAAACAAATTTAATTGTAATTAAGCAACTAACATAATTGTGAACAAGAAAAAGATAAGAAGTAATTCTGCCCGAAAATAGAACAACACTGATAGAAATGTTTCAGTTGACACACTTCTTTTACTTATTTTTAAAAATATAATGTTTATTTTGAAACTCGATTACTCTGAGCCGTTACCAGAGTAAAAGTGGGTAATGTGCACTATTTCCTGGAAAGGGTGCAGAAAGCCGCCTAGAGGGGTCACTTGTTTTAACTACTCGCACCACCATCCAGAAACGTGTTGTCTGTCAGTCAGTCTACAGATTTTAAAGCTGGGCCTGGCATGGCCTAGCGCGGTAAGGCGTGCGCTTCGTAATCTGAGGGTCGCGGGTTCGTGCCCGAGTCGCGACAAACATGCTCGCCATCCCAGCCACGGGGGCGTTACAATGTTACGGTCAATCCCACTATTCGTTGGTAAAAAAGTAGCTCAAGAGTTGGCGGTGGGTGGTGATGACTAGCTGCCTTCCCTCTAGTATTACACTGCTAAATTAGGGGCGGCTAGCACATATAGCCCTCGAGTAGCTTTGTGCGAAATTCCAAAACAAACAGATTTTAAAGTTGCGTCACATTAGAAACGCTTAATATTACAATTTGTGCTGTTGTGACATCAGTAAAACGTGCTCATACCACGAATCACGAGAAAGTTCATGCTCTCTGTAGGATACAACGCAACATGATATATGAACTTCAAAAGCAAGAAATAAAAATATTTGATTCTCTTAATTTTTGTTTTATTTACCCTTGAAACACAACATTTTGGGGGACCTGCGTAACTAAATTTTGTACGTATATTTAGGTTGTCTCAAAATTCCGTACTTGTGGAAATGTTCTTTAAATGGTACAGGTATTCAACAAGTGCTTACCATTTATGAGTAAGATAATAAAATTAGAACGATGGTCAATAATGCTGGTTGTAACCGTACCCTCTATATTTGACGCGTTTAAAAGATATGGTCAATTAATGTCATAGATGTGTGTGGCCACAATTGTGGTTAAAATGTGTAAAACAGAACTATAAATCTGAGCCTCGAAAATGTATTTTTCAAGTCCATTGTCGAGTCGAATAGTCTTTGTCATTTAGTCAGTTCATTATATCAATGATAAATGTGCTTTAAGACATATTTATGTGGAGTGTTATGTATATTTAAAGGATCTATGTAGACGGAAAAACAGCTACGAAATATATTTTCACAAGATAACTGAGTAAGTTTGGTACATTTAATCACAGACATATTGTTGGTTAACATTCTGAAGCCGATAGAAAAACATACATTTGTTACCTTTTCAGACAGACATATTGTGGGTTAAAATTCTGAAGCCATATGTATATATTGAGAAATGTCACATGAATGGAGTGAAACTGAACAAACATATATGTTAATCAGATAGACACATTTTAACATATTGTCAATCGAATGGACTAAAGCTCTTTGGATAGAAATAGGTGTTGTTTGATGAAGAATTGAAACCGATTGGACAAACAGACACTTTGTCTAATTGACGGAAAGAAATCAAGTGAAAGGACAAAAATGTAGTGAGATGAAAGGGCAAAACTCAGATGACAGACAGGTATGTTGAATTATGAAAAAGACTAAAACTGCTTTCACAAATAAACGTGTAGAAATCGTTTTCATAAAAAGACCAATTGAAAAGCGAACGCATTGGGTGGATATATTATTGGGTGAATAGACTGAAACTGTTTGGACAGAAAGACTTTTTATTGAATGATTGTACAGAAATTTTGAATAAAGAGACATGCTGTCCAATTAACGGACTGAAATCATTTGACCAGAAAGACGTTTTGTTAGACTAACAGAATGAAGCCATTTGGACACATGTTGTCATGTATTTCAGAACGGCTGGCATGGGTATTGATACGTTTACCAAAATAAAGCAGAAAACAATGTTACGACCTTTGTAGGTAATCTTCAGAAACATTGTTTTCTACTTTATTTTGGTAAAAAATATTAATACCCATACCAGCCGTCCTGAGATACATTTTTACTTCAAATTGGTTTCTCCTTACCACTAGAGACATGTCAAATGAATGTAAAGAAGCCATTTAAGCAAACGGGCATGTTGTAAAATTAGCGGATGAAACTGGGTGGAAGCCCGGCATGGCCAAATGGGTCAAGGTATGCAACTCATATTGTGAGGTTCACGGGTTCGCATCCCCGTCGCACCAAACGTGCTCGCCCTTTAAGCCGTGCAGACGTTATAATGTTACGGTCAATTCCACTATTCGTTTGTAAAAGAGTGGCCTAAGAAGTGGTGGTGGGTGGTGATGACTAGCTGCCCTTCCTCTAGTCTTATACTGCTAAATTAGGGACGGCTAGCGCATATAGCCCTCGTGTAGCTTTACGTGAAATTCAAAAACAAACAAACGAAACTGGGTGGACATACTAGCATTTTGTCGGTTGAACAGAGCGAAACTGTTTAGGTAAACTGATATAAGATTACACGAATGAAATGATTCCGGGTAGACAAACAGATATGTTGTCCAATGAACGGACGTCAGCCGGGCTCAGGTAAAGTAAAAGTTATTTATACTGAAATAAAGGCAATCTCTTTTGCAAGTATGCTATGTGAGGTCAAAAAGTTCAGGAGGTAAACTTGGGCGAAACAGTGTTCCGCCTCGTCAGGATTAAAGCAATTAGCGTTCCTGGTCTTCCAATTGGAATGTCAAAGTGGGTCACAAAAGAGCGTTCCACCCGACCCCCGATGAGACAGTGGTAAGTCCTTGGATTTACAACGCTAAAATCAGGGATTCGATTTCCCTCGGTAAGGCCAGGAGATAGCCTGATGTAGCTTTGTTATTAGAAAAATATATGCGTTCCACCCCTTTCAAAAGCTCCTTATAACCACAGAAAAAAATAAAATGTACTCAGCTGGTTGCTGAATGTTCTTTCATACAGTGTTGAGAAGATAACCGACAAACGCAGATGTAAAACGTCTTATTATGATTTTAAAAAAAACATTCACAACTATCAACATTAGAAATTATCGATGATTGTTTAGTAAAAGTTGGTATAAACCAAGAGGAATCTGTTGAGCAAATTGCATAATAAAATGCCAATGGAGGGACAATATTTGGTACCTCAGAACGGCTTGTATGGGTATTAACACTTTTACTAATAAAGCAGGGAACAACGTTTCGACGTTCCTAAGTCATCTTTAGGTTAACAAAGAGAGAGTTTCTCTTGATGACGAGAAACCCACTTGAAATAAAAATGTATCTTAGAACAGCTGTTATGGGTATTAACACTGTTATTGATAAAAAGAGAACAACGTTTCGACGTTCCTAAGTCATCTTCATATTAAGATAAGTTAACCTGAAGATGACCTAGGAGGGTCGAAACGTTGTTCTTTCCCTATGAGTAGCAGTGTTAATACCCATAACAGCTGTTCTGAGATATAAATAGAGCGTTTGCAATTTTTATTTCAAGTGGGTTTCTCGTCATCGAGAATTACTTCATTTTATCTTTCTCTTTATCAGTCCTTATCTTTAATAAATATGATTAATTGGTCATTTGTCTTACTCCACGCCAAGTCTTATAATTTAACATGTTTATATCTGATAGAAAACGCGGGTCATGAAATTATGGAACAATGTTCGATAATTATTAATAAAACATTTTGTAAATGGTTCCTAAGTGAACTGGAATCAGATCATTTGTTACAAGGTCTGAATTTGTAAACTTATGTGGACTAGGAGTTCATGACCTCACCTGCGTTTGTGTGTTCAATCAACATGTGTATTCATTATCATGAACGTGCTTATAGTTTTATAAAAATATTTAATTTCTCTCAATTTACTGATTATTATAATTATAGTACGTTCCACTAGGGGATAGCGCTTAATACCTCTTTAGGAATATTATTTGCATAACAATACAGATCTTGTACAAATAACTGAAAATTATTAATTCCATTTACTCGTAGAAACATATAAGACACGGCGTAAAGTACGTGGACACCTCTTCTAATTAGTCAGTTCGGCTATTTCAGTCACACCTATTACTAACAGGTGCATAAAATCAAGCATACAGCCATGCGATCTCCATAGATAAACACTGGCAGTGGAATGGGTAGTAATGAAGAGTTCAGTGACGTCAACATGGTATTGTCATACGATGCCACCTTTCCAACAAGTCAGTTCTTCAATTTTCTGTCTTGCTAGAGCTACCCCGGTCAACTGTAGGTCCTGTTAATGTGAAGTGGAAACGTCTAGGAGCAACAACAGCTCAGCCATATAGCGGTAAGCCACTCAAGCTCACAGAATGGGACCGCGAGTGCAAAGCGCGTAGAGCGTAAACATCGTTTGTCAACAGTTGGAATATTCACTACCGAGTTCTAAACTGCCTCTGGAAGGAACATCAACGCAAGAACTGTTGGTTGGGAGCCTCATGAAATGGGTTTCCATGGCCGAGCAGCCGCACACAATCCTAAGATCAGCATGCGCAATGCCAAGCGTCGGCTGGAACAGTGGAAATGCATTCTCTGGAGTGATTAATCACGCTTCACTATCTAGCAGTCGGACGGACGAATCTGGGCATGGCGGATGCCAGGAAAACGGTACCTACCTGAATGCATAGTGCCAACTGAAGGAGGAATAATGGTCTGGGGCTGTTTTTCATGGTTTGAGCTAGGTTCTTTAGTTCCAGTTAAGGGAAATCTTAATGCTACAGAATACAATGGCATTACAGATAAGTGTGTGCTTCCAACTTTGTGGCAACAGTTTAGAGAAAGCCCTTTTTTGTTTCAACATAAAATGCCCCCGTGCACAAAGTAAGGTCCATAAAGACATGGTTTGCCTAGGTTGGTGCGGAATAACTTGACTGGCCTGCACAAAGCCTTGACCTCAACCCCATCGAACACCTTTGGGATGAACTGGAACGCCGACTGTGAGCTAGACAACAGTGCCCGCCCTCACTAATGCTCATGTGAATGAATAGGAGCAAATCCCCGCAGCCATGTTTCAAAATCTAGTGAAAAGCTTTCTCAGAAGAATGAAGGCTGTTATAAACAAAAGGGTACCAATTCCATATTGATGCCCATTGTTTTGGTATGAAATGTTCAACAAGTACATATGGATGTGATGGTTGGGTATCTACATCCTTTTTGCAATGTAGTGTACATAAATATATACACACATATACTAAAAAAAATCTATAAACGATTTGTGTATACAGTTGTTTTGGTGTTGTTTTGAATTAAGCACAAAGCTACACAATGGGCTATCTGTGCTCTGCCCACCACGGGTATCGAAACCCGGATTTTAGCGTGTAAGTCCGCAGACATACCGCTGAGCCACTGGTGACTCAGTATACACTTGTATATACAGTGTGACATAGTTCAGTATATGTTACTTTCGTACAGCACAAATTAGCTCTTGTAGTACTGGATATATTTCATAACACTATATTTTCTAAACACACTATTTACAAGAAGTCACAGATGGCTGACTAACCTTACGTAATTATTCGTTTTCCAGCTTTCTTATCAAACATACTAGTCACAGGTTCATAATATTTGTTTTCTAGATACAAGATAAACCAAATAACGTTGTTAGTTTAAGATGAATATCTTCTTTAACATGAACATAACTGGTTCTTCGTCTATCGAATAACCAAAAGACCTTCTAATAATTTAGATTTATCTATACTGAATATAAGTATAATATCGATTTGTCCGGGACCCCCTTTCCAAGTTACCTAAATGTTCATACATTACAGGAACAACAACACGAAACAAAACAAACTCTAAAACAATGTTTTTCAACCATTTCCAACAATTTGGATTAGTAAGTAAGTTATTATTGTTTCCAAGCGTATTGTAATCTCTGAAACACCATTTAGATCATTTAATATTACACAGGTCTGGCAGAGCCTTGTGGTTAAGACACTCGACTCACAATTTGTGGATTGTAAGTTCGAATATCTTCGCCGAACAAGCTCGCCCTTTCAACGGTGGGAGCACTGTTCTTTGACAGTGAGTAACCCAAAAGCTGGTGTTGATTAATACTAGCATATAACATCAACAATAGGGACATTTAGCGCAGATAAGTCTTGAGTGGTTTTGCGCGAATTTTAACAAATTAAACAAATACTAACCGAATCTTATGAGATCATAGTAACCAGAAAAATTTGTTTTAAAGCGAGAAAATTAATACAGACTAAACGGTGCGATTTAAGGATGCGAGTGATATAAGTCAGTAAATGACAAAACTTTATTTCTTTATATACATATACATTTGAAAAATTAATAACGATATCTTATTTCATCTTCAGTAATGAAACATGTATAGTAACTGTTCAAAATTTATTTCACCTTCAGTTATGAAACATGTATAGGACGTGCATCAAATGTTGGCCCGACATGGCCAAGCGCGTAAGGCGTGCGACTCGTGATCTGAGGGTCGCGGGTTCGCGCCCGCGTCGCGCTAAAACCTGCTCGCCCTCCCAGCCAAAGGGGCGTATAATGTGACGGTAAATCCCACAATTTGTTGGTAAAAGAGTAGCCCAAGAGTTGGCGGTGGGTGGTGATGACTAGCTGCCTTCCCTCTAGTCTTACACTGCTAAATTAGGGACGGCCAGCACAGATAGCCCTCGAGTAGCTTTGTGCGAAATTTAAAAAAAAACCAAACCAATGGATCAAACGTTAAAAATGGCCCATAAACTTTGTTAACCTTAGCAAAGTTTAAAAGTTTTCAACAGTGACTGAGTAAATGCTAGATTATTTAAGGTAGGAAACTGAAGCCACACCAACAGAATAATGCCCTCCACACAGTGGCAGATACATGAGTTACTTCTCATAAGCACTGAATTTGATTTCATCAGTCACCAGTAAAAATTAAATAACAGTATAAAGATTACATAAATGTTAGAAAGAATTTGAGTTACTTTTACTTGACACCATCGGATTAACTAATATATACACTGCTGGCCAAAATCTTAAAGCCAATGAACATAAAGAAAAAAATATGTATTTTGCGTTGTTAGACTGAACCACCTATTTGAGTAGAGCTTCGAAAGATGAAAATATGAAAAGGAAAAATAAAATAAAATAACTTTTAGTATTTAATAGGGAAAATGTGAAGATCTTGGCCAGCAGTGTGTATATAAACAAACGTGAAAATAAGATTTGTTTTCTATTGTTAACAACTGGTGAGCTAAAAGAAAATTGAATTTTTTTACCCTTAAAACACCTTATGCACATGTGGACGAAACCAGAAACAACGAAGATTCATTGAGCCGAACAACAGAACTGTTTGTTACTTTTATAACGACTGGAAGTCCGTAGATGTTCATCGACATCACGTCTCGAACTTTGGATATTTTGATGTGCAGCTTGGCCTTGCTAATAATTACGCCACTAACGGCACTTGTATAGCCTGACTCTGCTAACCACTAGGCCATTTACGGCCCTTATATTGAAATATAAAGGGAACTTCACTGAAAGTAACATTTATTTTCAACTATACCAACAACAAGTAAGTGCCTGTAAGGTCAGGGGAATAGGTTTACTTTCATTGTGCAGCACACAACGATTAATTATAATATTAACTATTTATAATATAAGCCTATTAATATTCTTTATAACTATTTAGATTTTTTTTTTAATTTCAGTTAATCGCTTTCTAGTAACATGCTTGACGTTAATAATATTATTAGATAGCCATGCTTGAGAAACCGCAATATGAATATATATAGAAAACAAAATGCAGGTGGTGTATTGTCGTCACTGACGTATAATGTTTCGTGCATCTTTTTTTCTTGAGCCTGTTTTATACTTGATTGGTAAAGAAGTATTGTTATATTTTAATATGTGTATAGATATATGTGTGTATACATACATAATTTTCACTCTTTATTTTCAACATCGTCAGTTTTTTTCTTGATTTAAGTGTTTCACTGTTTTCCATGACTCTTATTTTTTCTAAGCTTACTTTCTATAATTATTGTGTAAAAACTGGCTCACGACCATCTGTCGAGTGTCGTATGGCATAAGAAATAAACTGTTCCAATATGAAGCCAACTCTCCGTCCGTAACTGTGCTTCTTATAACGTGTATATGCATATATGTTGCATATATATTTATTCTGAATGCGCATTAATACATGTTAACAGTTAGTTTTAGTTTGTGAAAGAAGTTTCTATTAGGTAATAAATCATCTTGAGAGTATTCATGCTCTAAAAAAATCTATAGCAAACGAAAACAACCAAATGTTCGCCACTGCTTCAACAAAAATTTCAAACATTTTACTAATTTTTATTGTTGTTTATCTGGTCACCTATTTTGTTTTAAGAAAAACGGGACATTGTTCTGGCCTGGCATGGCCGAGCGCGTTAAGGCGTGCACTCGTAATCCGAGGGTCGCGGGTTCGCGCCCGCGTCGCGCTAAACATGCTCGCCCTCCCAGCCGTGGGGGTGTATAATGTGACGGTCAATCCCACTATTCGTTTGTAAAAGAGTAGCCCAAGAGTTGGCGGTGGGTGGTGATGACTAGCTGCCTTCCCTCTAGTCTTACACTGCTAAATTAGGGACGGCTAGCACAGATAGCCCTCGAGTAGCTTTGTGCGAAATTCCAAAAACAAACAAACAGACATTGTTCTAAATAGAGGGACAGTGTTAAACATTGTAAACTAAATTATTTCATATAATACTTTAAAGTCTAGCAAAAACAATCGTCGTTCAGGTACTCTGCTGATTAAAATCTTAAGACCAAAAACATAAAGAAAAAAATACGTATTTTGCGTTGTTAGACTCAACCACTTATTTGACTAGAGCTTCGAAAGATGAAAATAAGGAAAAGGAAAATATAAAACTTTTTTAGCATTTAATAGGGAAAATGTTAACACTATGAAATTAGCCTAAATATTAGCTGGTCAAAAGTTTAAGACCATACTGAAACGAAACATTAATCAGTAAACACGTAACGAAATTTAGTCATTTGTATTCAAGCATTAGCTTTGTCAACATCTCCCACTGACATTTCCTGTGTTACATTGGGTAAAAACATGGCAAAGCCTAAAAAGTTAACAGAGTTTGAACGTGGCAGAATTGTCGAGCTGCAAAAGCAAGGTCTCTCTCAACATGCCATCGCTGGTGAGATTGGGCAAAGTAAAACTGCTGTTGTAAATTTCTTAAAAGACCCTGAGGGATACGACACGATAATTTCAAGTGGTCGGATCAAGAAAATTTCGCTGGGATTGAGCAAAAGGATTCGACGAATTGTTCGGCAAGACATCAGCTGATTGTCGAATCAGATTAAGGCCCTTATGAATGCAGAATGCAGCTCAAGAACAATAAGATGGCATTTACGAGAGAAAAGCTTTATAAACCGTAAACGTCTTCAAAGGCCACGCCTCCTTCCACACCACGGAACAGCTTGGTTAAACTTTGCTGAAAAGCACCAAACATGGGACGTAGAAAAGTGGAAGAAGATTTTGTTCTCTGATGAGAAAAAATTTAACCCGGATGGTCCAGATGGATTCCAATGTTACTGGCACGATAAGGATATACCACCGGAGACATTTTCTACACGACACAGTGGAGGAGATTCCATTATGATCTTGGGTGCTTTCTCCTTCCATGGAACAATGGAGCGTCAGGTTATATAGGGGCGTCAAACAGCAGCTGGCTACACTGGCATGTTGGAAGGAGCATTCTTATTGACTGAAGGCTCTCGTTTGTGTGGAAATGACTGGAGCTTTCAGCAGGACAACGCTGCAATCCTCAATGCCCGCAGAACAAAGGACTTTTTCATGGCGAATAACGTGATTCTTTTGAACCATCCAGCGTGTTTGCCCGAACTGAACACCATTGAAAATGTTTGGGGGTGGATGGCAAGGGAAATGAACGTCAATTCCAAACAGTGCATGATCTTCGTGAAGCCATCTTCACCACTTGTGATAACATTCCAGCCAGCCTTCTGCAAACGCTTATATCGACCACGCCAAAATTATTCGCAATGACGGCCGTGCAACTCACTACTGAGACCTCTTTTGGGGCATTTCATATCCTGCTTAGGACTTCTTTTTGGTATGGTCTTAAACTTTTGACCAGTTGGTGATTAGACTAATATCATGGTGTTCACATTTTCCCTATTAAATGCTAAAAAGTTTTTTGTTTTTTTTCCTTTTCTTATTTTCTTCTTTCGAAGCTGTACTCAAATAAGTGGTTGAGTCTAACAACGCAAAATGGATATTTGTTTCTTTATGTTCATTGGCCTTAAAATTTTGGCCAGCAGTGTATGTATATTTCAATAGGAAGGCCAATTAAGCTGAAAACCGGTCCTTTATTTGTTAATAGTGTAATTCAAACATTACTTCTAAGAATCAGCTCACATTAAAAGCTCTCATGTTTTTAAGCTGTAGTACTATCAGTATTTGTTGTGCGTCAGTAGGAAAGAAAGCACGCTTTAAACACGATTTCTAATGTTCACAGATTAATTTCAGTTTCGTTTTCATTGTGTGAATTTATATCTTTAATATTGCGCAGTAAACTCCTTGACTTTGACAGAATTTATTTTGAAATGCTTGTCAATTAACAACCACGTTTTTTCTTCTTTTTTTCCATTTCTCTATATGTTATAACAGGATAAACTTGAATCATAAAATAAAATTTCACAGAAGAAAACAAACCATGACATTCAATAAGACATAAGAGAAAAAATAATTTTTATTGCGTTTTATATGAACACACAAAGTCAGTAACATTGTTTACAAAATACACCGTGTATAGCGTTACCTCTTGGCAACAAGGATTAAAATACATACAAGCGTGCACACATACACGTGCCTATGTGTGGATGTGTTCGCATTTATAACATATCAACACATGAAAAAAACACCCTTATTTCTTAATCATTAACACTTTATTTTTGTTTTGAAATATAAGGCTGTTTAATTAACCTTATAAGAGCCTACCATAAGTTATGGGGCAAAAAATACTGTTTTACGTCACGTAACCTAGATTAGTTATAGTTGTTAATTAACTTCATTATTTAGGAGTTTTAAAACAACACCTTGGGTCTTTAGTTGCTGTTTATTTTTGTTCTTCCGTTGTTAAGGTTAATAACACCTTTTTGTTTGTTTGTTAAGTTTCTTGCAAAATTACTTGAAAGCTCTCTGTACCTAGTTTAGACATGAGGGACTAGAACAGCGCCAGCTTTTGGACTGTTCTTTTACCAACGAATAGTGTGATTGGCTATAACGTTATAATGCTTCCACAGTAGAAGTGTCAAATACGTTTGGAGAGAGTATTGAAACTCATGACTTGTAGGTTGCAAATAGAACTTCCAAAACCACGTTCGTATTCAAGTAGATGTACACACAATGCATGTGTATAAATGCCAGGAAAGAGCTTCTACTCCTGTGTTAATGAATGTCACATATATTACCTTTTGTTTCTTTTGCTTGAGAAAGTTCCTATCATGTAAACACACGGCGATTTTGTAATGTTGTGGGACAGAATCTCATATCAAATAATAAGTGTGTATGCATGTTTTACTTTAGTTATGTATTATAATTTCACATTACGTAAAAATGTAAAAAAAAGGACATATCGAATTATAACAAGATCTATATCAGGTTTGTTTATTTTTTGATAACGTGATATTATGCATCAAATTATATCATTTGGTTTAGAGTGTGGAATAAGTACGTGTAATAAAGTACCTAAAAATGCATCTGTGCTTCTAACAGTTGTATTAACATTTTCAGATGTATACAACAGTTTATGCGGCACAAACATCCGTGTTTTCATGCTATGCATGTATGTATATATGTACATGCTTTACTATGAAAATGTCGTGTCACATACATACTTGTATAATGTTCATATCACAGCCTTCACTCAAACACACGACGAGACAGTCTGAAGCTATACTGTAACACATGCACTAGACGAACACAACAACCGTAACGCCCACACAGTATTGTTCACCTTCTGTACACAGATGTTTCTCCTGTGATTATAGTTCTACAGTTGCTCTTTTCACAGTAATCTACCAATGTCTCTTACGTAGGCGTTTCCTGTGTATGGATATCGTTTACACTGATTGAATCATAGAGTTACTTTCAAGGAACTGGATCTGAAAAGCAGGGGTAAATAAATAGATCAGAAAGTTCACTAACTGTTCTGTGTCCTAGACATGTACATAATGTGAGCTATTAATCACATCAACGTGTAAATTAAACAAACAAGGACATCGGGGGGAAAGAAAAATTCCATCGCTGTAACCTATCACGATTATGTTATGACAACACTTTATTTCTCAAAGCCCTCTGCGAGTCAACGGTAAGTTTACGGACTTACAGTGCTAAAATCCAGCGTTCGATTCTCCCTTGTGAATGCAGTGCCCATTGTGTAGCTTTGAGGTAAAAGGAGATCAAGAATATTTAACATATAACTGAATAATTAAATTACTATTGGAATATAATTCGGTGAAATTATATTCTAGTATACTATATTGTTGATTATTTGTTATTGTAGCTTTATAACAATAAAATGAAATGTAATTGTAGTGTTGTTGCTGTTCTTATGGAAAATAACAAACACACAGTAATGTTTATCTCAAACGAAATTGCTAGATATTTTAAGAAAACCCAAAGTCATTTTCATGAAAGGAACTTACTTTTATATAGAAAAAAAATGTTTGAAAGTTCTTACTATCGGTTTCTTATATCAACGTTAGCATCTATTTGAACTAGCAGACAATTTTGCATTATCACAGAACTCTAATAGTTGAAAACGAATATTTGTAAATTGCCTAATTCGAACAACTCTTATTTTTTATAATTGGGTGAATGAAATTCCTCAATTACCCCCAAAACAGGTGCTAGGCCTAACTTACACCAATACCTTACTTGTAGCCGGGGAAGAGAGGCACATTTTTGAAATAATACATTCCTTTAAATTCTAACGATATAGTGATACGCCTAATTCTACATCCTAATTAGTTTTTCTTTATTCATTTTCAATGGATAAATAGACGCACACACTGCATGACGATAGGTCTAATTTAAATACATATTTTGTCTTATCTTGTGGTATATTTTGAGTAAATAAAATATTTTATTAAATACATATACACTTATCAATAGCTTTATTTATATCAATATCTTCCTCGTTTTTCAATGGAAAAAAAAGAACCTTTCAAACCGTACCATCCAGTGGAGAAAAATTACACACAGGTCATTTAACGGAAACCTCAAACAGAATATATCGAACTGGTACTACTCGTTCGTAGTACTGAAACTTGTAACGAAATAAGTACACTGCATTTTCGTTACTGGTTCTCACTGTTCAATTTTTAATGGGTCAAATAAATGTGGCAAAATATATAATCCACATAAAGTTCATTCGGGGTCAGAAACAAAAAATACTATAATCATATAAACAGTTTCTAATACATCATGACTTCATATCTGTTAAAAACACATAAACTCCCGTATACTTACTTTTTGCAGTCATATATTGGGTTGCTGGTTATAAAAACTGGGCATTTGAAGCGTTCGCATGTTCCGCTTCTTATATGAGGTTGTCGTGGTTTTCAGATACTTACAGGAACTGACCTCTATATCCCTAAATGTGATTTCTTATTTTAATATACTCCACGTATCATAAGACATGCTTGAAAGACAGGAGAGTGGAAGGAGTAATGTGATATCATAAGTTTAGTGGAGACAAGTTTAATAAACAACTGTTTTGTTCTATACTCCGTCTTGTCAGTGATACCAACACTAAACATTAGGGCAAACCATTACGCTATCTTACTATTCTCGTTACTTAGATCAATAATCACATGGACTGTAGCTATGTAAGTGTCTCAAAAAATAAAAATGGTTTAAAGTACACATAATAGCATTACAAACTCTCAGTATTTTTGTGCTCATGATCCATACCCAGTGGCGTATTTAGGTAGTGGCTAGAGGGGGCTAAGCCCCAGAGCCCATGGTCTTATTGGGGGCCAATTAATAATTTTATTCTGTGTAAGATTACACTGGATGTAGGGCCTATGCCCACACAACCTTAAATCTACCTCTGTCCATACCACAGAAAAGGACTCTAAAGAGAAACTATAACGCTTAAACTTAACGGCACTTTTTCATAAAGTATTTTTCCGCGTGTTGATCGAACTTTGTGCGTGTTATTTTCTCAATCCTGACATCCAAAACGAAAATGGCCTATATCTCTTTTCCACTCTCTCTTCACATACGACATTTTACAATAGTTTCAGTTTCTTTCTCAAAAATAATTAACGAAATAATAACAAAAAAACAGATTGTACGTTAAAATATAAGAGGAGAGGAAACTTAGAAGTGATCAATAGAAATATGTAACGACAACTTCTAAATCAAAGACGTTTTAAACAGAGACAAGCTGTGATTACCTTTTAACTTGCTTGTTTGTCTTTCATTTGACATATTTATATCACTAATATTATAGGCGCATAGCTGGGGATTTAAACAAACAACACATCATTGTGTGAATACCGTAAACATTACTTCAAATTAAATAAGTAGAAAAGAAGTCGTGAATATTTTAATTATACTCAAACAATGTAAAAAACTACGCACTACCTAACCATAAATCACGTTGATTAATCATCTTTTGTTGAATTAGCGTATTTCAAACAAAACGCTTAAAGGAAGCGTGAAGTCTGCTTGGTGTTAATTTTGATACCTACTCTTGGCAACTATGGTTGTAAGTCTTTAGCAGTAATACATAATATATACTAGAAAAGGATAGGCTTGTGTCTGTCGTAAGTAAATACGCAAATTCTAGCATAAAATCAGTCTCCTAAAAGTATAATTAGTTCATGCACATAAAACAGTGTCATGTACGCAATCATTAAATATTGTTTTTCTTCACTATGCTTCTTTTCTTTTCTTTCAATTTTACTTTTTGTGGTTAAAGCGATAAAATCTATTAAGGCTAAGTGTGTATGCGAGTTTGCATTCCCAACAATGTCTACGAAGCGTGTTATCAGATTATGTTGTATAACTCTGATAACAATAATGGTCCTTTTGAGGAAAAAAATAAATATATTTAAATTGAGGGGAACTTATACCAATATTTTAAGCAAGGATAAGCATATTACAGATTATTTCAGCGTATAATAAAACAAACTAATTCGCTCTTAATTCTTCTAAATCAAATTAGAATGTATACACACATGTGTATTCTATCATGTTTCTTATTTCGAGATGCTGCTGAACAGAGTGGATAGTGAGTGCAACAGATTTAGTGTTATACATTTATTCTAATACCTAAGTTTGTTTCAGTTTAAAGCATTTAACGTATATTGTTAAATATGTATTGCCTGTTCTCTAAATTTGAAGAAGATTCTCGAGAGTAAGAATCAACACTATATGTTTTACAAAAACACTATAATCTAGTATTGTTGAATTTTCGAGAATGTCGCCTTGACGTTTATAAAGAGAAACGCAGAGAGACAGTAATAGAACATTGTTTGGACGCTATAGTTAGTATACCATAAGCTTCGGAAGTTATACTAGTGATAAACGCTTATTAATCGGAAAACAACAGATATTTGACCAATAACGTTTATATATTTCGAACATAAACCATTCAGCTTCAGAGGGTTAACTTTAGACGTTAGTATTTCTACGAAAACATTAGATATTGTCGTTGGTGAAAAACTTACATGTGGTTCAAGCTAGCTATCAAGAGAAATGTAACTGTGTATCAATATAAAAATAATTTGAGTCTCGTGAACGTTGATAGGATATTCAGTTCTAGATCAAACAAAAAACTTACTCTAATTTGTAAGTTTGTAAAACTCTTGTATATAAGCCATGATTTGTAATAACTGTTATTATAAATTGCTTTATTATTTGTATACTAAAAACATATTTGTGTTCAGAAAGAAAATTTTATATATCAATCTTATTGGCAAATATAATACATATCATCATTTAATTAACTTCTAAATTAAAATTTCCGGTTATTTGACATAGTTGTACGTAGCATAATAAATCGGAGATTTGTCCGAGATAAATTACAATACGTAACACATTACAAAGGAGGGAAGGGGGACAAATGTACCGTGAAATACAACTCAAGAAAGGCGTATTCTTGAATGGACAGAAAACAGAGAATTACAAAATAAACCCACTTCATGTCGAACTTCTATTTCAATATTATTTATGCACATGATAGCAACGTTGAGCACATTCTGCGAAAATCGCATGCATCTACCTACAGTCATGTTTTTCACTGTTTTGAATGTCCGGTAAACTATAATAAACTATAAACTAGAAAAGGAGAGGGTATTTGTTAACGCTTTATTTCTTTGAATCTTTCGAACTTTACCTCAACTAACCAATAAAAATTAACAGCTCTGCTTCTTAGTACATATCTTACTGCATACTTTTGATCGCTATCATCCAAGAGGCAAATTTCTCTGAGGTTCTAATGGCGGTAAGGGAAGGACTCTATTTCTCCGTGGCAGTTCCTCAACAGCTTAAAACATGTTATAGTTTACTTAAACACATGGAAGAAGTTCAACCGAATAAAGCACGTGGAAAATACTCGCGCAGGATACGTAAAAAGATGAACACGTGGACACGTGTAAAATGCATGTTACTGAGATAATAGGTTATCATACACGTAGTCATAAAAGTACTATATGTCTTGATGACTTGCGAGTTCACAATATAAATATATAACTGTTATATTGGAATTGGTATCACGAGGTTTTATTGGATTTTACACAACCGTTAAGCCTTATTATGAGGCATGATACCTTTAATTTAACCCAAAGATTAATTGTTAAATTTCCATATCGCATCCGGTTAATTTTATTAGACAGTCCATTGCTAGCCCAAAAGTGTAAAATGATTAATAGGAAAATTATAGAGTTCGTCAAGTATAAGCAACAAATTGTAAAAAAACGTTATATGAAAGAAAGACCAAGGTGATTTCAAAAGCTGTTTGATTGCTCGTGGCTTAGTGGTTAATATACACGGGCAGTGAACCGGAGATGTATAGTTTGCGTCCTTTTACCGCTGAAACGTGATTTGCACTTTGGAGTCATGTGTATATTATAAGAATGATAGCCAAATTACACTAGTCAGTCAGAAAAAAAACATAGTGCAAAATATAGTAGAGGGCGCTGCAGACTTCTTGTATTTCTTCTAGACTGCCAGTTCAAAACCAGGGACGGCTACGGCAGATAGGTTTTATATAGTTCCTCGAAAAAATTCTAACCACACTAAAAGCGGCTATTTATAAATGTGTTGCTATCCAATAATCCTGTAGGAGTAAATAAGGTTCGATTTAATGTAGAAGGATTTTTTTAACATTCGACGTCTTTATTAAATATTATTTCAGTAGCTAGTAAAATTTAAAACCAATATATGTATATTTCAAACTTAACGTAGAATAAAATTATTCGAAAAACTTGATCTCTTCCTCAAAACGAAAGGGAAAAAAAGGAAGAAATACTTGCTTAGGGTCAAATATAGAACTAACGTGTGTAAATTTAAAAATATCCTTCTATAAAATGCCTTCTTTAGAGAGTCAAACATAGAACTAACGTCTGTAAATTTAAGAACATCATTCTATAAAATGCCTTCTTTAGAGAGTCAAACATAGAACTTGTGTAAATTTTTAAAAAAAATCATTCTATAAAATGCCTTGCTTAGAAAGTGTAAGATAGAATTAACGTACGCAAATTTACAAACAACATTCTATAACAGGTTTGTTCCATAGAAATAAACAAGAAGTATGTGAAACAGTAAAGCAAAAAGGTTTAATTTACAAAGTGAGATACCTATAAAAACTACATACATTATTTTATATTTATAAAATGTTCTTCATTACATATTTTGTGAGGTTTTGTTGTTGTTTGAAGTTAAGCACAATGCTACACAATGGGCTATATTTATTCTGCTAACCACTGGTATCGAAACCCTGATTCTAGCGTTTAAGTCCTCAGACACATCTCTGTGCCACTAGGGGGGACTTGTGACGTTTTTTTTTACCTTTACTAAAGGTTAGTATATTCTATGAATGTGTGTAATAAAATTTAATATTATGTGTATTGATTATATTTTGTTACTACTTCACTTCGTGCATAACAAAGGGGGTTGGCTTCTTAAGGATACAGATAATATGGTGTACAAACAATAGGTATTTTGCATATTACATTCATTTAATATTTGTCTATTATTTGCTACTAATTCTTGTTTCACACCTGTGCTTAAGTTTTTTTAAAAAGGACACCGCATGTGTGTAAAACAACTAACTTCGAAAGTTAATAATAGCATCGTTTACACTACGATTATGATTTTTTAAATTACTACTAGCTTTTACGTCTAAGTTCTGACATCTTGCATTGCCCAGAAGCACATAGAGTGGATTTAGGTTTAAACTGATGTTAGTAAGGAAGTGTGTGTTTTCTTATAGCAGAGCCACATCGGGCTGTCTGCTGAAATCGAACCCCTGATTTTATCATTGTAAATCCGAAGACTTACCGCTGTACTAGCGGGGGTCAAGTAAGGAAGTAATTGTAGAGTTACCTCGATTGAAACAAGAAGAAGAAATATAAACAGTTTGGTGGGTTCGTCACTTTCTGATTTGGTATTTTAGCAATGGTCTCTTATTTTGTTTCTGGGCTTGTTGGATAGAAAAACAATTTAAAGGAAGTGGTAATCATCTTTTAAAGTAAACTTAAGTCATTTGTTATTTTTAGACTGTATATTTGTATTATACCTGTTGAGTTCCCTGACCATCCCTACATATAGAGTTTATGACATATAAATATTTATAATAATATCATTTCTCTCTCTTTTCTTTTCTTTTAGAAAAATAGTTTACTGCCTGAAAATGAAACCGGAAGTTTTATCAAGGTTATAATGGAATATTTATTTCTAGGAAATATCTTTCGTAAGTAAAAATTCATATTTTAAGTGAACCGTGTTTTACTTCGTGTTAAGTAATGTAAAGTTTACAGTTATCTTAGTTTTAAAATAAGATAAAATGTTTTAAATATTAGAAACAAGTATTTGTAAAGCCAGTCTTATACAGATAGAATAACAAATATAGAAAATATGTATGTGATTTTATAGCTTATATTCCTATACTTACTAAGTCTGAATATTTGCTTATCACATATTTCACGAACTTGTAGATAAAACGTAAAATAAATCTTATAACCTAAGCGCTTCGATTTATCTTCACAGATGAATTGGATTGAATTGTGTATTTTTTTAAGCATTATATGTTAGAACTACTCTCAGCTTTACATTATGTTACAAAAAAAAACAACAAAAAACGGACGAGTCGGTTTTCAATTTTTTCATCCACGAGCGTAAAAGGAAAACACAATCAAGGAAAGCAAGTTAGTCTCGCACTAACATTAAAAAAAAATTAAAAATCACGTGATCTGTAGTTTACCCCGCCATTTTGAATGTAAAGTGCTTTCATTCGTCTTAGGTGGAAAACAACAAATTTGTTCTCAAATATAATGTTACAAAATAGTGTAAATAATCTCAGCAGTGTTCATAAGGATACAACATGAAACTGAATGGCTGAGATCTGTATCTTTTGTCAAAGGCGATGTTTTTGCCATAAACATGTAAAGCTTTATCGAATATTGTAATGATATAGACTGCTGTTAATTATTCGACGTCAAATATGGCGACGTTGATGAATCAGTAAGTTTTGTGACGTCGCGTGCAAGAGCTCTATATTTAAATTTTATTTAAGCCAAAGCTGCCTAATGGGTTATTGTGTTGTGTGTACGCGAGGTTCGAATTGCGAATGAGAGCCTTATAATTCTTCAACCTTAATGCTAAACGACAGGTGGACATATTTATTTAGGATTGTTAATTCTAGTGTTTTCATTTTTCATTGTTTTAGGTCTTAAATCTCAGTATTATCGATAAAGCTGAAACCTTACCATAACCTAATCATTTAATGATATTCAAATTTACATTTTATGATATGTAATACCTAAACTGGTCAAACATGATCCATTGAACAGAATAATTATGTGATATTACAGCAAAATTAATAACTAATTTGATTATATTTATCTTTTCTCGCCGAATAAGTGTCCTATCTTACTATATAAAGTACTGTCCTTCAGCTATTGCTCTTAACATGCTCATTACTATAAAACTAATATTATTAAGTACAAATATATCTTATATTTCTATAAATGTAATGCATCTACCTTAATTCGGAGATTAAGTGATCAAACTGCGGTACACCACGCTTAAGCAATCCATTAAGCTTTAGCAATACTATAAACTCATACAGAATCCATATAAATAATATATTTGTGTTTATTTGGCCGGAACTTTTCTTGAAAATTTCTCGATCAAATACTACAACTCTCATATCATTAAGTAGGACCAGTTCAGAATCACCTTATCTGATCTTTGCTTTGACCGTCTCTTCAGTACAACGAGTATGGTACATAATGGCACAATGTTGTCATTATTACATGACGACTGGTCTCGATTTCAAGTTTAGTTACTTTCGTTTCATTTATTTGCAAAGTATTTCACACAAACAACACTTAATATAAAATTTCCTACAAATGAAAATCACACTAAATATAATTTCTTTGAGACTTCTCGAGTTATTTAGATCTAAAAATATGCATGTGAAGTTCTTCGAAAATCATACGCTTATCATTCAGTGAACATTGGTCCGACAGGGCCAGACGGTTAAGTACTTTGAGAGTCGTGGGTTCGAATCCCTGTCACACCATACATGCTCGCCCTTTCAGCCTTGGGGGCGTTATAATGTTACGGTCAGTCCCACTATTCGTTGGTAAAAGAGTAGTACGGTGGGTGGTGATGACTAGCTGCCTTCCCTCTAATTTTATGCTGTTAAATTAGGGACGGCTAGCGCAAATTGCCCTAGTGTAGCTTTGCGCGAAATTCAAAACAAACCAACCAAATTATTGATCTTACCCATAATGCCTGCAAGATAGTGTAGCTTAAAGAGCTTGCGTGAAAATGATAGAATAAGGAAAATTCAAACTATGGACATAAAAATTACCGGAAACATTTTGTATTAACATTCTTTTAACTTTCTATAAATCGTGCATAGTTTTAACTTTTTAAAACGGGGCTGAGTGTGATCCGGTAACTAGTGAGCTCAATTGTGGATTTTCGAGAGTCACTCGCGTCCTATTTCCGGAACAAAAAAATCAATATTCGATCAAGAAATGGCAGTGGTTACTATTTACTAGCTGCCTTTTCTTTAGTCTCTCAGTTCAAAATTAGGTACGGGTAGCCCAAATAACCTCGAGTGGCTTCGGTGAATATCCAAAAACAAAACATTTTTAACACGGTCCACCAAGCGGTAACTGTTACGTCCGTTCTGTTGTATGTTATAAGAGCACTAGTAATTACCTTCTAATTAGTACTTCGCTACGGTATTCAAAGAAGACAGTTGTCTCAGACTTTACAAAACGTTTCTACATGTATATGTGTGTATGTGTACATATATATTTCGAGAGAGAAAAAATAATTTAATAAATTATATAAAATTGTTCTTGAGTTATAGAATGATATAAGGCACAGCGCTACCACGAACATGTATACTATTATCTTTACTTCATGAACAACAGAGCAAAGTTAATGACATATCATATAGAAGTGTTAATTAAGTAATCATTTTTATAATATTTACCAATATTACATTAGTAATTAACATGTTGAATCGTTATTTACTTCTTTCAAGTTGCTTTACAAAGTTGAAAAAAAAGACAGTTACATGGACAAAAATAAGCTTCGAGGTGGGGGTTTACTTAATACACAACATTTCCCTTTGGTTAAATGACAGCACAATAAATTATAAATGATGATACAAATAATGCGGTGTTTATGTGTGGGGGTCTTGATCATCAAATGATTTCGAGTTCCAATGAAAAAGGCCTCATTTACAGTTGGTACTGCCTTTAATGTGCAGCTTTCCCGCTTCTCGAAGATAAACTGAAATTCAGTTTTAAGTTTAATAGTTAATTTATACATAAAACATAACGAGCGCATTATACATATTCATATTCGCCTAACTCCAAGATAATAACACAATGCTATCCAAAACTATGTCTTGTTTGTATTTATCAGTAGTATATGTCCATCTGTCTCACCATCATCACAACTAATTGTTTGTTCGAAATCCAACTGCTACTTTATTATTCAACTTGGGCCTGGCATGGCCTAGCGCGTTAAGGCGTGCGCTTCGTAATCTGAAGGTCGCGGGTTCGCGCCCGAGTCGCGCCAAGCGTACTCGTCCTCCCAGCCGTGGGGGCGTTATAATGTTACAGTCAATCCCACTATTCATTGGTAAAAGAGTACCCCAAGAGTTGGCGGTGGGTGGTGATGACTAGCTGCCTTCCCTCTAGCTTTGTGCGAAATTCAAAAACAAACAAGCTATGAGCGAAATTCTACTCGAGGGCTATCTGTGCTAACCGTCCCTAATTTAGCAGTGTAAGACTAGAGGGAAGGCAGCTAGTCATCACCACCCACCGCCAACTCTTGGGGTACTCTTTAACCAATGAATAGTGGGATTGACCGTCACATTATAACGCCCACACGGCTGAAAGGGCGAGCATGTTTGGCGCGACAGGGATGCGAACCCGCGATCCTCAGATTACGAGTCGCACACCTTAAAACGCTTGGCCATGACAGGCCTAAGTATATGATTACATATTGTCTAAAAATGTATTCTAAAGACGGGTCGCATGGGTATTAAAATTCAATTACAATAAAGTAGAAAACATCATAAAGTTTGTATAAGGTCTTACAAATTTACAAAAAGAAGTACCGTGTTTTGAAAGTATATTAACAATCACTAATTTGATTTTTAAAATTCAGCTTTTACAAAATCTTTGTTTCTTGAAATACGGATTTCAAATAGATTTTTTAAAAGCTCCATACAGACAGCAATGATTTGTAAAAAAATTCTAATTGATAAAGTAGAATTTGAATACACACATTTACTTAGATGTAAAAAGCGCCTTCTGATTTTTAACTTATATTCTTTACACAATTTCCCACGATCTCAAATAACGCAGAATCGAGAGAAACAACAACAACAAAAGTACACACGGGAATGGAAGATAATGGCGCAATAACTTACTTTGAAGAGTAATTTCGTCCCTTCACTCTTTAGGCCTATATTTTCTCGTAAATTCACTATCAAACGTGTACAATATTTAAAAAACGTTATCACAGTCTACAACACAGACTACATGTTCGCTATAGAAACACAAGTAATGTTATGTATGAATCTGAAAGTTCACCAGTGGTAGTAACCGTCAAGCCTAAATCACATGTTAACAGAAATAGGGGATTACTCAGAGACATGCTAAACCGGTGAATCAGTCAGGTCATTGTTTTTCTTTAAATAGTTACACTTGTCGTGTTTGTTTGGATACCAAGCATGAAGCTAAGATTCAGTCAACGTCATCGTTGACTTACAAAAATATTATTCTTTTATAGTTTTTTTATTTCTTAGTCAGAGATAAGTCATAGCTGCTATCATTAGAAGTTGACTCAAGCTGAAGGTATCGGCTACGTTCAACAATGACCCAGCGTGCAAGCCTTGACGGGAACGTCGTCTCGTTAGAGACTTAATTACCGATACGAGCATCATGATTATTAGAAGATATTTCAATAGACCAGATGGTTAAATGTAGGACACAATGATTGTGTGTGGGTGTAAACCAGAGGTGGAACGACAGTTAGAATTGCACGTGTTGCCTGTGGTATCCGAGGCTACAGTGTAAACATAGATAACCAACAAGTGCTTGTAAAATTTATAAAAGTTAAAAAAGTTATTTGATTTTTGTATATTTAGTTTTTTGAAATAATAATAATAAATAGTGAGTGAGATTCGTATTTGGCTGCAATTAAGTTCTTTATATATGTATACACTATTCATACAGCCCCGTACACAATGTTTGAATGGAAAGTTCTAATTTATGAAATTCGGAAGCCAACACATACTGTACGAAACATAAACATGCAAAGCATGTTAATACTATGGGAGTCTGGGAACATGACCACCCCAGAAGATATGGGAAAATAGGTATTATGAGGTTAAAACTGGAAGCAATTTACATGAACTATAACCTTAAACATTTTGATGGATATTTAAAAAAACACCAAAAAACAACAAACATTCAAGACATTAAATACCATAAGCAGCTAAGCAATGACTGTATAACTTTCTGCACTACTAAAATATAGGAACGGCGACCTCCACACTCCAGCCCACATGCGTGTTATAATTATCCGAAATTGAGAACAAAAATCGTCATGATTGACAGGAATTCATTTAATCTATAAAGTATATAAATATTAGCTCTGTTGTTTATGCTTTCGATAATTTGTTGTCCTATGACTGATTTTAAGTGTATAAGTCAGTAGCTATTTTTAGTAATATTTAAAATTACAACTAGTTTCAAGAAAAGAACAACCGTATTGTGTAATTAGCATATCGGGGATTACGAGAGAAGTGAAACCAAAGTTCCATCA
This sequence comes from Carcinoscorpius rotundicauda, assembly GCA_011833715.1. Classification (NCBI taxonomy): domain Eukaryota; kingdom Metazoa; phylum Arthropoda; class Merostomata; order Xiphosura; family Limulidae; genus Carcinoscorpius; species Carcinoscorpius rotundicauda. Next base: position 112,192,949 of record CM022393.1, read on the forward strand.
ACCATATTGTTATAAGTTATAATTTGTTTGTTTGCCAGAGGAAACAGTGGGTCATAATGACGATGTTAAGATCTAGAGGTCTGTTGAGCTAGGCCTGGAATATCTGAACGTTGAAAGAAGATTTGACGTCAAGTTTTGTAGTCTATTCAAAGTTAGATTGAAAAGACGGATGATTCAGCCAATAAGCTAAGTAAGTAACACTGTAGAATGAATCAGTCAGTGTGTTTACATTTCTGGATCTTGGCTAGCTATCGTGCATATTCAGTTACTTCACGCAAATATGTTAATCTTTACGTTACTAGTGCACAAATTATCGGGATCCTTAGGCCTAAATTATTACAACACTGTACAAGCAAAGAAAACTTTCAAAAGTGTCAATAAAGAAATAAACTAATTTATCTCTTCGTAGACTAGACTTTGAATTATTTTCACAAGATAATGCAAGATAACTCACCAACGAAAGTATAACGTCACAACAATAAAAACTTGTGGCGATTATAGCCACCAGAGTGAACAAGTTATTGGTTTTATGTGAAGTTAGGTAAAAGATGAATCACCTCGTTCAAGGCAAAACTCCAAAATTTTGCTGAAGTATTTCATTATTATTCGGTAATTAGGCTACTGGCCTTTGTAAAACATGATGTCGACCTTGAAAGCGCTATTCGTTTCACCAGAACCAAAGAAGTGGAAAAGTACACCATCAATGAGGGCAGAGCATAATTCAAAATTTATGAAGAGCTCTGAGCCTTGTTACGTATTATAATTAATCTCGGACGAGTCTCCTATTTACCATGTTACGTATACTACGTATTACGATTTCAAATAGCTGAAAATTGTAATTTTAATTTAAAAGTTAAATATGTGTCAATACGTGTAAAATTTATGATATTTGCCAACAAGATTGATACACATAATTTTCTAACTTATTAGAAATATATTTTAATATACAAAGAACAATACATAGTTTGTAAATTCGGTCTTCATCTAGTTTAGAACAAAATATTTTATTGGCGATCCAAGTCCATGAGGAGCAAATTAATTCTGAGTTGATATTGATACACCTCGCTTAAGCTAGCTAGCTGTCTTTTCTTGGCTTGACTAACACCGCTTATAACTTGACTTTCTACCAATGGAAATATTTAATGTTCTGATAGAAATAATAACGTCTTAGTTAATTCACGGAAGTTTGTAATATTTTAAACTTGTAAAAGTTCCTGGTCCAATATCTGTAATTTTCCGATTAGTGACCGTTTATCACAATTATAGCATCCGAGGCTTATAGTAGCAACTAAAACATATTCTGTTCTGTCTCTTAATGCATCGGTTTATATACTTTAAGGCGAAATTCTTAAGTGTTCAATAATGTTCGAAGACACAGAAGAGATTTCTTAAACCGTATATTATTTATCACTGCTCTCGAGAATCTTCTACAAATTTGGAGAACAGTCTGGACTTGCGCAATATACATCCAACAATATAAGTCACATGCATCAAAGTGAACCAAATACAGGTATTAAAATAAAAGTGTAACAGTGAATCAAGTATTAAATAGAAAGCAGTTGCTTGGGGCATGCAAGGGATAGATCTACTTAAATCTGTAATAACCAAGTTAAGAAAGATATAAAAGAAAGAAAATTTCTGCATGTAAACATGATGTATATAACAAATGCCACACCAAATGGTTTAAACTAATACGTCATCTTTCTGAATGTATAATTACAATATTAGGTTGTTGTTGTTATTTTGAACACTACGTAAACAAAACATTTCATAAATGTGTTTAGTTGTCATAGGTGACCAGGTGGTTCAGGAACTCGACTCGTAATCTAAGGGTCGTGAGTTCGAATTCCCGTCACACCAATCACGCTCGCCCTTTCTACTACGGAGGTGTTATAATGTGACGGCCATTCTTACTATTCGTTGGTAAAAGAGTAGCCCAAGAATTGGTGGTGGGTGAACTAGTTGCTTTCTTTCTAGTCTTACACTGCTAAATTAGGGACAGCTAGCGCAGATAGCTCTCGTGTAGCTTTAAGCGAAATTCAAAAACAAACTGTCATAGATTTAGCCCACCTGACGCTTGAGGCAGGAGTCACACAAGGAAGGGTAGTTAGCTCTATATTATTTATCATGTATGTAAGTAATATGCCACTGTCGAATCTAAACATAGGTTTTGTATCACAATTTGCTGACAATGTTGCGGTCTGGAAAAGTGCCCCTACTCCTTCAACAAACCTCAAACCAGTCCTGAATGATTTAAAAGAATACTGCGAGAAATACAGAAGAAAAATAAATATTCCCAAAAAACAAGTAATACTATTTACCAGATTAAATAAACATGAACGGATCACTTTTACTGACTGCTATTTCGGCTAAATTTTTAGGATTAACTTACGATACCAAAGTAACGTGGATACAAAACTGCTAACAATATCCTGACAAGAATCTGGAAAAGAGCAAATTATGCAAGAAGCCTATCGGAAAAAAATCAAAGCACATCACCTGATAATATAATAAAATTCTACAAAACACACATCAGACCTATTTTCAGCCTGGATAAACATAACACAAAAACAATTGCACAAACTACAAAAAATACAAAATTCAATCTTAACCTCAGCTTATAAAGTACCCCGCAGTACTTCATTCATATTTATACACAAGTATGCAAACATAAAGACAGTATCCGATAGACTCTTCCATAATGCACTAAATTATTTTAATAAAAACTGGCATAAAATGATTTATTGTGTGATCTACATAATGATGAACATAGTCCTAAGTACCTCTCTCCAATGAATAGTTAAGAAATTGAAATCAAGATGGCCACTATGCACTATATGTTTAGAACTAGTATAATATTCATTGCTTTTTCTTCCTTTCTCTCTTTCTTTCGTTAAATATATATATATAAATATAAATATATAAATAGATTTAGAAGAAAAAGAATAACGAAAAAATATAAAAGAAGAAAAATATAAATAAAGAAAGGCAACTCTAGACAATATATGGATATTGCCCTGAAAAGAAATACTGTGGGTCACTCTGGCACTAAAGCAATACATAGTAGAAGCCAACAATAAAATTAGGGATGGAGGAAGAGATATTTTACACCTGACTCTCCTGGGTATCTAAAATCCAACATACCCAAATACCCATAAAGAAGAAGCGAAGCCCACCTGACGCGTTCTGGAACTTTACGAAAGACCTTATCTGCAGTGATTTCTGAGGGACTACACGTAGATCTGAAAACATATATTATATTCGTCATTTGAAGCTATTAATGAGCAAACTAAGATAAACGTCTGTCATCACGTGTAGTTTCTATACAATAATCTAGCGGTTTTCAACGTTCCACAGGGCTTTCCACTTTTAACACCGTAATGCAATACAGTGCATTTTCTGCAGCTGTTTATATGACATAAGTATTGATAGCTTGTACAAAATGATACTTCAATATTTCGTATATGTATATATAAAAATTTGATAACCATAATATAGTTATTATGACAATTTTATAACCGTCATACAGTTCTTATGTTTTTAGAACAACATAGAGGGAGGCAGACGAACTAAAGGAAGAAGTCAAATATTCTCAACATGCATCAATGCACTTATTCACTTTCAATTTAATTATATCTAATCAACGTCAAAAGCATGTCTGATTTATTCGCAGAAAAAAAGGATACAGCTAGTTATAACCTAAACGTACTTTCTGTGTCACTTTTTAACCCTTGTTATCAGATATTGATGACCTCATTTCAACGAGAGTTTCCATTTACGCTTATGACGTAATGCTATCGCTCCATATGATAAGTGCCTTTTTTATGTGTGTTTATAGTTTGTGATGTCAAGTTAATCTGTTAATAATAAAGACACACAATGTAGGTGTTCTCTGAATTAAACACAACTAGTTTTGTTTGTTTGAAGTTAAGCACAAAGCAACACAATGGGCTGTCTGTACTCTGCCACCATGGGTATTGAAACCTGGATTCTAGCGTTGTAAGTCTGCGGAAACAACTAGTACACGACAGCTGAAACGAAAGGTAACGTGTAAAAGGATCTTCTGGAATGAAGAATAGAAAAATCAGCAATTATCACTATAAACTCATTTAGTTGACAATAACAACTTAGTCAATTTATTTTATTGTTAAGAATAACAATATTCAAATAAATCTATTCAGTAATACAACTCTCGTCAAAAAAATGAAGTAGACCTGTTTTTGAAAAATAAAAAACTCTTTTCGAGAGCATAAAAAACACGACAGTTTGAGTGTCAGTGAATAAATGCTATCTGATGGAGCAATGGAACGCACGTGCATCTGATAAGGCAGATCAAATAGGTCCCCGTACTAGTACTGCTTTAAAAAATACGTACCGATAAGTCCCGTACTAGTACTGCTTTAAAAAATACGCACCGATAAGTCCCCGTACTAGTACTGCTTTAAAAAATACGCACCGATGCTCAGTTCAGCAAATGTAACCCTTGAATTTAGTTGACAGCGAAGGGGTTAGAGTGAAATATCTTCATGTACGCGTGGTTTATAGTAAAATTGACACAATGTTAAGATATGATAAACACATGATATATGGCAATCAAAGAATTACAATAAAAACTTTATGTAAACTGAATCTATAGTCAACGTGCAGCAGTGACGAAATATAATAAACATACATGCCAGTCATGGAGTTGCATTAAAACAAATCATCAGATTTGTTTTCGAATTTCGCGCAAAGCTACACGAGGGTTACATGCACTAGCCGTCCTTAAATTTGTAGTGTAAGATTAGAGAGGAACGCAGCTAGTCGTCACCACCCACCATGATAACTAGTTGCCTTTCTTTTAGTCTTACACTGCTAAATTAGGGATAGTTAGCGCAGATAGCTGTCGTATAGTGTTGCGCAAAATTCAAAAACAAATAAAACAAAACTAACTCTGTAAACTGGATTAATACTTACGATCCAACAACGGGCATATTATGACATAAACGTGTTTTAAACCCAGGAAGCAACAAGGAAAATGATTTGGTATCAACGTGTTGAATATACACAGGGTGTAATAACGATCAGGTTTTGTTAAAAACTTGCTGTTTATTCTCAAAGTGCAACAATGGAAAAAAATTGACATGAACATGTTTTAAATCCATGGAAAAATAATGAAAATAAATTGGTTTTGTTATGTATATGTGTAAATATTTTGTTAACGACAACATGTCGTGTTGTGTTTGAATTTTCATTTTCTATTATTCATTTTTCCATATTGATATTATTGTTTCGAAGTTTAAACTAATATTTTGTTATTTATTTAGGGTAACGTTTAGAACTTTCTTGAATTAAGTAGACCAATCATATGTTTGTAAATGAGTGCTGGTGACTTTGTGTCTAGACGTGTAGTCTCGTGCAAGAACGAACACGCGCGGATTGCTCTAGAGTTGTATGGAAATTGCAAGATTGTTCGAGAAGTAGGCCTATCGGTATAAAAGACGGTGACAAGAGAGAGTTTCAGTCATCAGTTTTTTATTGGAAGAAAAAGAGTGAGATTCAGACATCAGTTTTATTTCAAAAGAAGAGAGTCAGTTATTTGAGAAAGATTAAGTGTTTGCTGTGAATATTCAACTTGGTTTTGTGATTGAAGTTAAATCTACGGAAGCTGTGATTTTATTCCGTCAATCTCTACGATACATCTGAATTACTGCTTGTGCTGAGAGTCGGCGAATTCATTGAACTGTGAACTGTTTCGGAATTTCTTCGTGGGACCAAATTCACACCCTAGACTGGAATTTGAGACTTTCATTTTAATTCATTATATTAGATACAGGCCAGTACCGTTTTGTATTGTGATTAATTGTGAAGTTTGAAACTAATATTATTTTGTTTTGTAATTAATTTCGAATGTTATAACTTAATATCTGTCACTGTTATTATATAATTCATGTTATATCTGTTATATTTGTTAATAGGTTAGTGTAATAAATTATACAAGCTGTTATCTGTGTTTTTCTGTTGCGTTTAATCTACGAAAAACATAAAACATAAAAAATACGTAACAGTTTGAACATGTTGTTTATATTTATAGTGCAACAGAGACGATATTTGAGGTAAATGTTTTATAGTTCTGCATTTAACCCAATGATTATCGCTACCAAAAACAAAAAATATAGTTTTGCATTATGAAGCCGTCAGTGCGTTATAAGGGTTACAGTAAAATCCCTCTATTCGGTTATACAACAGTTGCCCTAGAGTTTACAGTTGTGTCACTGTTAAGCAGCTTTTTCTCTAGTTTCTCAATTTAAAGCCCCCCAGTGGCTCAGCGGTATGTCTGCGGACTTACACGCTAAAATCTGGGTTTTGATACCCGTGGTGGGCAGAGCACAGATAGCCCATTGTGTAGCTTTGTGCTTGATTCAAAACAACAACAACAACAACTTTCAATTTAAAATTAGAGACGTGTAATTTGTGTGTGTATATGTCCGAAAACAAGAACAACAAAATAAAATTTGTTTTTAACCCATGATGCAACGAGGAAAAAAAATAGTTCGAAATGTGTTTTATAGGTAAGAAAAAATAATTTCTCCGTAAATTTAGTTTGTATCCAAAATATAATAATAAAGACATTTTAGTTTAAATATGTTTTATGTTCCAGGACAAAACTTGGTTTATGCTAAATAAACGTCTTAGAGTTTTTAACTTAAACATGCTTTATAATTAAGAAATATAAAAAAGAAATCTCCTCATAAACTCATTTTACAATCAAGAAGAGATATTTATTTTAAAAGTGTTCAATAGCCAAGGTGAAAATTAAGTATATTCTCCTATACACTTGGCCCAGCATGGCCAGGTTGGTTAAGGTGTTCGACTCGTAATCTGAGTTCGAATCTCCATAGAACCAAACATGTTCACATTTCAGCCGTGGGGTCATTATAATGTGACGGTGAATCCCACTATTCGTTGGTAAAAAGAGTAGTCTAAGAGTTGGCGGTGGGTGGTGATGACTAGTTGCCTTTCTTCTCGTCTTTCACTGTTAAATTAGTGACGGCCAGCGCAGATAGCCCGCGAGTAGTTTTCCGAGAAATTACAAAAAAAACGAACTAAACCACACAATGGGCTATCTTTGTTGTGCCCACCACAATGAAAAAGTTAGGACACCCTAAAAAGCCTGTGTATTTTTGTAACATTTTTGGATATATAGATATTTAATCTTAATTTTAACAATACATAGAGATTATAGGAATATAACTAAACAATTAAAACTGAAGAAAAGACTTTTCAAGATCTTCTGTAAATGTAAATCTAGAAAAATGCATATTCTAACTGAGGAAAAGTTAGGACACCCCCACATTTATTCCCACTTAAAATGGCTCAACTCACACACAGGTGTATCACACCAGGTGCACATGATGAAAAGTTCGTTACTCAGCATTTTGAATGAGGCTTGCTCTATTCAAACCTTGGACATTTAGTTTGGTGTACTTCTGATTGTTGAAGTGAGAGTGAGCACCATGGTGAAAGCAAAAGAACTGTCTGAGGCCTTCAGGAAGAAAATTGTAGCAGCTTATCAGTCTGGTAAGGGATTTTAAAATATCCCAAAAGATTTCGAAATCAGCCATTCCACTGTCCGGAAAATAGTCAACAAGTGGAGGGTTTTCAAAACAACTGTCAACATGCCCAGGTCTGGTCGTCCAAGCAAGTTCACCCCGGGAGCAGACCGCAAGATGCTAAAAGAGGTCTCCAAACACTCTAACATGTCATTACGGAACATACAGCAGGCTCTGGCTACTGTTGGTGTGAAAGTGCATGTCTCTACAATCAGAAAGAGACTGCACAAGTTTAACTTGCATGGGAGGTGTGCAAGGAGGAAACCTTTGCTCTCTAAGAGAAACATCAAGGCCAGACTGAAATTTGCCAGCGAGAATTTAAACAAAGACCAGGACTTCTGGAATAATGTTCTATGGACAGATGAGTCCAAAATTGAATTATTTGGACACCAAAACAAAGGACATGTTTGGCATAAACCAAATAAAGCATTCCGGAAAAAGAACCTCATACCAACTGTGAAGCATGGAGGTGGAAGTGTCATGGTTTGGGGCTGCTTTGCTGCAGTAGAACCTGGACAGCTTACAATCATAAAATCCACCATGAATTCTACTATGTATCAGAGGTGCTTGAGGATCATGTGAGACCATCTGTACGAAAATTAAAGCTGAAGCGGAAATGGACCCTGCAACACGACAATGACCCAAAACATACCAGTAAATCCATCAAGGACTGGCTGAAAACTAAGAAATGAAGAGTCCTGGAATGGCCGAGTCAAAGCCCAGATCTTAATATCATTGAGATGCTGTAGGGTGACTTGAAACGGGCTGTAATGCAAGAAACCCCTCGGACATCTCACAGCTGAAAGAATTCTGTATTGAGAAGTGGGGCAAACTTTCTTCAGACCGATGTCAGAGACTGGTAGCTGGCTACAAGAAGCGTCTCACTTCAGTTATTTCAGCCAAAGGGGTAACACTAGCTATAAGGGGCTAGGGTGTTCTAACTTTTTCCTCAGTTAGAATATGCACTTTTGTAAAATTACATTTACAGAAGACCTTGAAAAGTCTTTCCTTCAGTTTTAATTGTTTAGTTATAAGCGCGTAAGGCGTGTGACTCGTAATCTGAGTGTCGCGGGTTCGCGCCCGCGTCGCTCTAAACATTCTCGCCCTCCCAGCCGTGGGGGTGTATAATGTGACGGTCAATCCCACATTTCGTTGGTAAAAGAGTAGCCCAAGAGTTGGCGGTGGGTGGTGATCACTAGCTGCCTTCCCTCTAGTCTTACACTGCTAAATTAGGGACGGCTAGCACAGATAGCCCTCGAGTAGCTTTGTGCGAAATTCCAAAACAAAGAAAGTTTAGTTATATTCATATAATCTCTCAGTATTATTAAAATTGAGATTAAATATCTGTATATCCAAAAAATGTTACACAATTACACAGGCTTTCATATGGTGTCCTAATTTTTCACATGATTGTACGTGATACAGCTAAGTAGCGACGCAGTTTGTAAGAAAAATAAACTTTTCTATCGATGTATTAACAGTTTCTTTATTTTATACTTGCACACGACTGTCGGCACTGAATTTTGGTTTTTACTGTAACGTTTCTCTCTAGCCAGTCCATTACTACTACAGCAATCTGTGAAGTGTCAAAGTTTATTTTTAATTTTTAAATAAGCAAGTAGGAGAAGACTAAACTGTATATGATGGGCGATTTGCCAGTAAAAACGGGTCAAGGAAGGTGGCGCTACAGTCTCATCCCCAATTGCTCTCTGGGATTTGTTGGCTCTTTCTTGACGGCACCTCTAACAAACATTAGTTAGCTTCCTGCAGTATGTTTGTTATAATCATCATTCTTTCAGGTGTAGCTATGATATTATTTAAATGGTACAATGTCTAAGGACAATTTGAATTAAATTTCTTTATCAGAGGGATGTATCTTTCCAAAAAAGTTTAAATATTTAATGTAGAGTATTTGAATAAAACGACTGATATATATATACATCTGCAGTCTAAAATATCAAGGAAAAAGAGAGACTTTCTTTTAAAATATCAATCATAAGATTAGTTTGTAGATTCTAACTAAAATATAAAATAAAAAACAACGCAAGTTGGCTTATGTTGCTCTATCTGATGAAAATAAACAACAACAACTTGGCACCTGATTGTCGAGACTTTTAAGACGTTCTTTTTTTTGTTTGGAAAAGTTTGAGGGATATCAATTTTGAAAAAAAAATGTTTTAGATCTTTGAAGGTAAAATGAGATGGAAATTTAACGTTAATTTTCTTAATATTAGAGCACACAGTGTACGGTTTAGATCAAGTTGTAACACGGGTTTAAACATTCAGTATTACGTAATAATTCGTGAAGTTAGCCAGGAAGTCCACCAGAATGTGGATAATCAACTTGCATGATTCAATCTAGTATGTTGGGTAATTATTTCTAGGTATTAACCAATAGTTTCTCACGAAATATCTGATAACGTTTTATTCATTTCTCGTACATATACATTTTTTTTTAAAATTACGGTTGCCTTTACCACAACGTTTCAAACAACTCCTAACATTGCTTGACAAGTAAGACATGTTTGCGTAACATTTTAAATGCATAATATTTGTAACAAAAATCAATGGATTTGGGGTTGAAGTAATATGATGTTAAATTATTTAACTGGCTTGTTATTATAAGTAACTAAGAAAATTAATTAAGTAACATATAATTCTTTGTGATTATACCATAATGAACGTTTGTCCTAAAGTTCCCAATATTTATTTTATATATTAATACCTTTGTTAAGTTATTTCAATGAAGACTCGACGTGGCCAGATGGTTAAAGCACTCGACTTTTAATCCGAAATTCACGGGCTCGAATCCCCGTCACACCAAATATGCTCGCCCTTTCAGGCGTGGAAGCGATATAATGTGATGGCCAATCTTACTCTTTGTTAGTAAAAGAGTAGCAAAAGAGTTGGCGGTGCGTGGTGATAATTAGATTCCTAGTCTTCTTAGACTGCTAAATTAGGGAGAAAGCTAGAAAAGATAGCCCTCGTGTAGCTTTGCGCGAAATTCAAAACAAATCATTTCAATAAGACTATAAACTTGCATGAATACGCTCCTATACACTTTTAATTTTTTGCGTTACTAACTCATTGCTTAATGACAAACTAACGAGTTTATTTAATTTAATGAATACGTTCCTTAGAAGTTAACGGGTAGTTGACACTAATACAGGTAGATTAGCTTTGTTGTAAGCTATATTTTTAATATTTTGTTCACTACATGGATATTTTTTGCTACGTGAACTATTTTTAAGACAAATTCCACAAGTTACCTTGAAAGTTTAGACCTCTTTGGGATCTCAGATGTTCTTGAAATAAAGCAAAATATAAAAACGTCAGTTCAAAGTCAGGTAGCGAGCTCAGTAAGAATTATTAGTTTGTTTATTCTATTCGTGAATATTCAATTATCAAGTTAATTTGGAAACTATTTATTATTGATTAATTAGTGCTGAACATTTATCAGTTACGCGCACAAAAATAAATATTGAGGATGATATTACTCCACGTGCTCTTGTGGAAACAAGAAGTATATTATTTAAAGAAATAAGTCCAAGAGGTAATGGATTTATCAATGTGAAGCCTTAGATTGTGTTGATTTATACTTGTTATTACTAATAGTTATTACAAATAGTGGTTTATATACAAGAGTTTTATAAAGATATAGGTAATACCGAGTTTTATATCCGTTCTAGAACTGAATATTTTGTCGATGATCTAGGTCAACGACAAGCAAATTAATTCTCAGTTTATATTTTCACACCTCACCTAAGCCAACGATATATTTTCTTGAGTTACGAGCTCAATTCTAACCAAGAATGATATTTAATGCCCTCGTAGAAAATTAAAAGTCCGAAGTAATTCACTGAAGTTCAACAATTTGTAATGCTCAAAATCTATTAACGCTCCTGAACTAGTTCTGTAGTTTTCCAGTTAACACGATTTAACCACAATTATAGTTTCTGAGGCCTAAAGCATATTGACTGTAGCTGACTAATAATAATAATTTTATCTCAGCGCGTTGGTTTCTGATACTAATCGAGTAAGATTCTCGAAGTTTCAACAATGTTTGAACACGCATATGTTTTTGTAATACAAATATTATTGACTCTTACTCTCAAGAATTTTCTACAAACTTAGAGAAGAGGCGGGGCTTACGCCACATATATTCAACAACATACATCGCATGCAAAAAAGAACATTATATCGAGACAAGCATGAATATTAAAATGAACGTATAACGGTACTTCTGTTACACAAGAAAAACAAATGTACAGAGAAATGAAGACTGTTGATATGGAGTGCAACAGAATAGAATCCGGGTTGACAAGCAGTCCAAGCCCAAAGTCATCTGTTGTGATCATTTTTAGAAGAGCATCAACAGGTGGGCAGTCAATTGCTTAACTTCATAAAATGCTTAATCATTTGTCAACGAAACCAGATAAAAAGACTAAGGTTCTTGCTAAGTCAACTTTCATAGAAATTGTGAATGCTACTTCCAGAAGAAAGATTCACTCAATCTTCTACCTAGAGAGAACTCTTTAGTGACAAGACTGCAAGTGAAGATAAAGTAAATGCAGCCACATCATCTTCATATCATCAACCTGGAAAGGAAAACTATAAAAAACTTAGTAATGGATGACTCAGACACAATGAAATAACATATTAGAAATTCTGGTATGTTAAGTGTAATATTTATTTTATTTTGTTTAACATCTTTGATTAATAATATATCGATTGTAATGTTTAATTGAAATACTAATATTTATTCATTGCAAATGAAAAGCTATTGCTAATAATGGGATTTTAAGTTTATTGTATCTATATATTTTCTTATAACAAAGCCACATAGGGCTATCTGCTGAGTCCACCGAGAGAAAACGAACCCAAGTTTAGTGTATCGTCTTATTTGTATACTGGGATTATTCAAGGTGCTTCACAACTTCGGGAATGGCAGTGGTGTTAGCCATATTTTTATGTTTTGTTCAATGTAAAGATAATATTTTTACATGGTGTAATAATTGTAGGAAGTCTAGACGTTTCAAGAGAGCATAGGCTTCTGTGGAATATTGAACGTTTGGAAAACAGAGTATAATGTAAAAACGTCAAATCGAATGAGATAGAACTTAACCAGTTTAGTGTCATTTAATGCTTTCCGTGAGAGTTAATGAATGTTTAGTTAATTCACGAGAGTTTCACTCATCGAAAATGTTAGCTGTTTACTGGTAGTCAGAAATTCGTCAGTGAACAATCGTGTTTCTTTTCTATCAAGTATAGTGGAAAATTTTGTAGACAAGTGACGTAAGCTTTATTTGTGAGTTAGGGGTACATTAGTTTAAGAAATTTTGTTGAAACTTTTGTTTGTCAACGAACCCTTTATAGAACGTAGAAAGGTGCCGAATACATAAATTAATTCGTTATCGTTAATATGACGTAGCTTCGTGTTATTTTTACCGAATAATCCAACATAGCTCGCTTTACGGTAAAACACATTATAACTGTTTAACGAAACTGCTTTACTTGCAACGTTGAATTTATTAAACCCAAATATTTAAGGTCAGGTGACGGTTTCACATTATAGTATAGTGAAATATATGGATGAAAGCAAATGTGTACGAAACAGATAAGATTGTTTCTTTAAACTTACTGTTATTTATTAAGCTGAACAAATGTTATCCAGAGCAAGATATAAACCTGCTATATCTTATAGATGAGTGATAGTGTTGTGTTATTTTCTATGTGTTAATAAATTATTAATTAATAAGTAGAAATATTGTTACACTAATAATGCATAAAAAATTATTGTAAGCGACATGTTGTAAAGGAATCAGTAGTATTATTTGAAATATTTTACGTCATTTATTAGCGTCATCTAACATATTTTCATTTGAATGACTAGTATAAAAGTTACAGTTTAACCACAAAAATAGTTCTTTTAAACAACAATTAGGGTAACTGTTCACAGTATTAGATTCAGTAGCACAGCGGTATATCTGCGGACTTATAACGCTAGAAACAGGAGTTTCGATACCTGTGGTGGGTAGAGCACAGATAGCCTATCGTGTGGCTTTGTGTTTAACTTCAAACATTTGTTTTGGAATTTCGCACAAAGCTACTCGAGGGCTATCTGTGCTAGCCGTCCCTAATTTAGCAGTGTAAGACTAGAGGGAAGGCAGCTAGTCATCACCACTCACCGCCAACTCTTAAGCTACTCTTTTACCAACGAAAAGTGGGATTGACCGTCACATTATAACGCCCCCACGGCTGGGAGGGCGAGCATGTTTGGTGCGACGCAGGCGCGAACCCGCGACCCTTGGATTACGAGTCGCACACCTTACGCGCTAGGCCATGCCAGGCCTAACTTCAAACAAAACAAGAAACTCTAATAAATAATAAATTTTCTGAAAAGCCTCTTAATACTTCAAGGTGTTATGTTTTGTGAATTGTTAGATTTGGTTTAGTTATCAAGTACAAACCTACACAAAATGATATAATTGTGCTACTCACCACGGGTACCTAAACCCAGTCTTTTATTGTTGTAAGCCTGCACATGTATTACTGAACCAGTGGGAAACGAACCGTTAAAAGAGTCGAATTTTATGTTAAAATATTACTTTGATAGAATATGCTTCAAAATACACATTTTACTTTAAAACAATGTGGAATATAATAACGGTGGCATTGCAGCATGTTAGATGTGATAAATATTGTGCTAGAACTGATAAAAAGTTCGATATAAAATTAGACAAATTAAACCAAAAATTCTAAAGCCAAGTATTTAATTCTGTCAGTAATATTATATCTGAATGTATTTCAAAAACAAATGTATCTATAATAATGTGAATGTTTGAAGTAAAAACAGTTGTTTCGGTGTGTTTTACACGTGCTACACATGTTAGAAACAAATTACTCCTGCTTCGTCTTTACGCTTAAACAGTGGTTATTTTAAAGACTGTTTCAGTTTTCTCGTGATGACAAGAAACCCACTTGAAGTAAAAATGTATCCTCAAAACGCTATGAGTATTAGCACTTTAATTAAAATAAAGTACAGAACAATGTTTCGACCTTCTTAGGTCATCTTCAGATTAACCAGAAGATGACCTAAGAGAATACATTTTTGCTTCAGTTTTAGTTATTGCTTCGCTATGATTGTGTGATAGCATTGCCTTTCGGCGGTGACGATAGTACTGACTGTCAAAAATGTTTAAATGGCACAACCAGACAAAAACCGTAGCAAATGATTGTGGTGTATCCAAATGTGATGTGGGAAAAGAAGTTGTGGCCACGCTAATATACACCCTGAGGAAGGTCGTAGAAGGTTCGCAGAGCCACATACGCAAGATATCCTTTAGGAATTTCTTTTTAACACCCCAATAGCTCAATATGAACTTTAGAATAATAACTGTAGTTGTTATCAGTGACAATATGGTAAGGAACAGGCTTCAAGAGTCCACTTAAGAGACCTGTTTCAGCTCCATATTTGATTGTACAGCACTCGTATAGCTTGTTGGAGATCACTAAAACCGGTAGCAATGTCACTGGACATCTTCACTCTTCACAGATAAGTCAAGGTTGGTGGGTCATTGTCCGAAGATTCTGAGAGAGACGCTATTCTTCATGTAGTTGATTAATTACCTTCTTGTTGACAAATCATTTAAGGTTGTGTAGTTGTGTGTTCTTGAATTACAGATCCTATTTAGATTCTAGGTGATATATGTGATGTTAAGTCGTATACTGACGTGGTATTAGATTTTATTATATGACCATTTGTTGGTATATTTGGACCAGACTTTCTCCTGATGCAGGATAATGCCCAAAGTCATATTGCCAGGACTGTGATTGACTACTTTGAACAAGAAACAGTAGACTGACTAACAATATGTTCTAGTCTAAATTTCAACGTCAGAGAACTTAGCATTACACCGACTAAATAATTCGACAAATCTCTAGTTAAACCATAACTTTCTCCATTTTTCATTTGTTCCAAAGCCAAAAGTTACATAATAATCCTTGCTGGCCTTAAGAAGCGTGAAGCGTGTAATCAGATTATATAATAAGTTGTAGGCTGTTACGTATTTTTTGATGTTTTAAGTTCTTCGTAGACTAAACGCAACAGAAAAACGCAGATAACAGCTTGTATAATTTATTACACTAAACTATTAACAAACATAACAGATATAACATGAATTATATAATAATAGTGACAGATATTAAGTTACAACATTCGAAATTAATTACAAAACAAAATAATATTAGTTTCAAACTTCAAAATAAATCACAATACAAAACGGTACTGGCCTGTATCTAATGTAATGATCTAAAATTAAAGTCTCAAATTTCAGTCTAGGGTGTGAATTTGGTCCCACGAAGTAATTCCGAAACAGTTCACAGTTCAATAAATTCGCCGTCTCTCAGCACAAGCAGTAATTCAGATGTATCGTAGAGATTGACGAAATAAAATCACAGCTTCCGTAGATCTAACTTCAATCACAAAACCAAGTTGAATATTCACAGCAAACACTTAATCTTTCTCAAATAACTGACTCTCTTCTTTTCTTCGAATAATAACTGATGTCTGAATCTCACACTTGTTCTTCGAATAAAACTGATGACTGAATATCTCTTTTCGAATAAAAACTGATGACTGATCATTGAATCTGTCTCTTGTCACCGTCTTTTATACCGATAGGCCTATTTCTCGAACAATCTTGCAATTTCCATACAACTCCAGAGCTATCCCCGCATATCCGTTCTTGCACGAGACTACACTTCTAGACAGGAAGTCACCAGCACTCATTTACAAACATGTGATTGGTCTACTTAATTCGAGAAAGTTCTAAAATGTTACCCTAAATAAATAACATATTTTAGTTTAAACTTCGAAACAATAATATCAATATGGAAAAATGAATAATACAAATGAAAATTCAAACACAACACGACATGTTGTCGTTTACAAAATATTTACACATATACATAACATAGGCCAGAAGAGTATTTAGGGGTCTTATACTCCTATACACATGTTTTAAATTAAGGCTTATTTTTTGGGATTAATCATCACATATTTTGACGTACATTTGCAAGAAATGAAATTAATGAATAAATTTGAACTTAAGACGCTTCATCTAATTCACACTAGCAAAGCCTAAAAGTGTTATAAAGCATATAAGTCTCCGTTTTTTAAACAACTACGATGGGAAAATAAAATTTTTCTTTGGTTAGAATAGCACGAGGCTCCAAGTTGTACGTATTTGTTCGTGCTTAAAGTAAAAATTGACTATAACCAATGAAATATTTTTCATTATACTAATTCGTTAACCGTTTTCGCTAAATTAATTATGTCATAAATTTCGTTTATGTTGGTGTTCCAAAAACTCGTGAGGA
This sequence comes from Carcinoscorpius rotundicauda, assembly GCA_011833715.1. Taxonomy (NCBI): domain Eukaryota; kingdom Metazoa; phylum Arthropoda; class Merostomata; order Xiphosura; family Limulidae; genus Carcinoscorpius; species Carcinoscorpius rotundicauda. Next base: position 112,209,922 of record CM022393.1, read on the forward strand.
ATGAAAAGATATTGTATGCTATTTTATTCATATGGTTAAAGAAAACTGCGTAGAATAAAATATGGAATTTAAGCTGGTCACTCAGAGTCTTTGATATTATTACTTTTGAAACTGGCCATATTGCCTTTGAAACCACTGAAGAACCATGCAACAGATTCGACGGATGTCTCAATACTATGACGATGAAGTTTACACGACATACAGTTCCAATCTTACGGGCTGTAACTTGAGGGGTAAGTGTAATTATAGCTGGAATACGTTACCATATATTTTTAGTTAAACAGTTTTGCAAGCAGTCATAAAATTAATAGAATTAAATCAGTTAAAGTTGTTCTCATGGGTGTCCACAGGGGGGAACAAGTGCTTTGGGAAACGAGAAACACGTTTCTTTCTTTATTCATTCAGTATATATATATATATATATATATATATATATATTACGTTACTTTAGAATTTGCCACCCATTGAAAATTGTTTATAGACGCTCATGGTTGCCCTGACAATATTCTACTGTATTAGGTTCTTTATACACAATTTTATCACACTACTTATTTTCACAGAGTTTTCGGATTTTATCGAACTATCCTATGCGTAGAAATTTAAGCTGCCCGATGAATTTAATCGAAATTATATATGCATTTATTTTATAAAACAGTTGAAAATACAAGTACACACTAGATTTTTTTAAGCTAACAAAATGTATGTGTGCATAGCGTGGCTGGTTTTCTAATAAAATACCAGAGGTTTAAAGCTCAGTGCACGTATAACAAATAACAATTACTAATCAATTTTCTGCCATTATTCCCTGGTGTTCGGTCTCTAATGATTGGTTGAATTTGAATGTAGACATCCAAGTCAACTAGTCATGTAAGACCTTCGTCATAACGTAAATCAGGCACTGGGTGGATTTCGTAGTTTATTTCCTCTGCCTCAGCCAAAGGCTCACAAATAATATCATAATTACTTTTAGTGACAGGAAAGCTACAGAATGAATAAAACAGTTTCATTCCCTAGTGGATTGGTAACTTTCTGCACGCAAGTTCCCGAGGGTCCCGGGAACATTGGACTATATGACAGTGATAAAACTGGGAATAATCCCAACCAAAATAGATTTCTATAATTGTTATGTACACTAAAATGGCTTTTTATAACTAATGCATAAAAGTTTTCTAAATGCGTTTCGCTTTGAATTATATGAATACTGTCAAACGGTAAGCCCAAACTTTTGATATATTTTTAAGATTATAAGTTAAAAACAAGAAAAAGAACAATTCTGTTAAAAACTATGCTATAGAGCTATACGTATAAATTATTAACATTTTATCGATAACTAACGTCAAAATGTAAGAGAGACACATGTGATAGGTGAAGAACATCATGTTTCCACACAGGAACTTTGACAGGAAAAATAAAAAAAAACATTATTACCATGTATAATAGTTTTATCCTGGTATGGTCAGGTGGGTTAAGACGTTCGACTCATAATCTGAGGGTCGTGGGTTCGAATCCCCGTCGCACTAAAGATGCTCGTCCTTTCAACCATGGGGGTGTTATAATATGACGGTCAATCCCACTATACGTTGAGGATAGGAGATGATGACTAGTTGCTTTTCTTCTAGTCTTACACTGCTAAATTAGGGACAGCTAGCGCAGATAGCCCTCGTATAGCTTTGCGCGAAATTCAAAACAAAACAATAGTTTACAGATGCTATAAAAGCTTGAACTTGTTTTTATATAGGACTACATAGTTTGCAACATGCACTTCTATCTCCTATTAGTGTTCAGCCTTTATATATTTCTCTTAAGATACGCTTAAATTAAATAAGATTCATATTTTGAAAGCTAGGACTGTAAGTCATGTATAAAAAATGTGTAAAGAATAACATTTGCCCCAAACCTTTCTCAGAATATGTGTTAAAAACAAAACAAAATAAGAAAAACTAAAACTTAAGTGTATTTTAAACATTTTTGATGAACAATTCTTGCTATTAGCATGTTGTTTTTTTCAGAAAGATAGATTTTATAATGTATCCGGGACTAGAAGTTTTTGTATGAACAGTTACTCTCTTTGTATGTTTGTCAATTACTTTTAGGTTGTAATGGGAAGTCGAATTCAGAAGAGAGTGACATCAAAAATAACATGGAACATCTGAACATTTAAATATACTGACATCGTTTAAAGTTGTAGCAGTAGTCTTAATACAGGATTCAGTAACGTCAAATATTAACTCAAAACAATATAGTATATCTTAAAAAGAACATTAATACATCCTGAAACCTTTTGAATTTACGGCAGTTGATCTAAGCAACAGGACTTAAACGTCGACAATTATCCGAAATAGTACAGCATATCCAAAGAAAAAAATCGAAACTCCTTATAACAACATTATAATAAGTCAAGCGAAACGTTGGATTAAACTATCAAGAGATCCAGCGATTACGAATTAATCATTTGTTCAATGATCATGTTACTTTCCAGCTGGATGATATGTAACTCAGTTCATTGTACGTGTCTAACTGACAAAAAACATATACGCATCTGTTATACATGACTAACAGACGATTAACTCGGCACAAAATACGCACAGAACTTATGGTTTAACTTATGTCTGCAGTATCTTCAGTTTGAAGAAATGATTTGAATCTTCAAAAAGAGTCGATTGAAAGGCAGCCTGAGAAATTAACGAAGTTGATTTTTAAAAGCCTGATGTTATAACTAGATTAAAGCTGCACCGAATAAAAGATGTATGTCTGAATTTTTGAGTCAAGACAACTCAACAGTCTCTTGTTTGATGTTTGGAAATTTTAACACTCATGATACACCTTGAAAGTTTCCACGCACATTCTTTCAGAATGTATATTTTATTGTTTGCAATTATCTTAACCACACCCTAAGTATTTTAGAATATGGCAGCTATAGGAAGTCTGTGTTGCTATGATACTAAGAAAAGGTTTTTTCAAGTAAATATTTTATACGAAGGAAGTATTTTCATCTGAAACTTTTATATATTTTGAAGTTAAAGTGTTATTTTGCCCGTTGTTTTAACATAGTGGTGGGCGTTGGAGAATTATCCTTGTGTTTCTGAGTTTGCCAAGTATCATCCGCACGTGGGAGAAGATCTTGCATCATTTTCTATTTCGTACACGAGGCCGAATAAGTAGGTGTGGGAATACTAACACTTCCAAGGAAACTAGCCGCAAGAAGCGGCGTTACTGCTTGCCTCGCCTTTAACTTTCCGCATTGTATGCTTCCGAAACTTTTTCCTAAAGCTTTACCTCTTGGGACAGTCATAGGAAGCTCTCCCACTGCGTCTATAAATGTCAAAGCGACCAAAAAATAATTTATAAGTACTCTTAATTGGCCATTATGTAAGACCGTTCAGGCTTTCGAAACGTCAGAATTCAACCTTCGACTTGCTGACTTGTTTTTATGCTGTTCATAACCAGTAGGGTCTGGTATTGTTCTATCTATAATGCTGTAATTTGTGTAATTTAGATACAAGCGAGAAGACACGTGACATTAATACCAAGAAAGTCCGAGAAATAGTACAGATTATAATACGATGTTATGAAAGTGTTAGGTTGGTTAGAGAGCGAGTTTTTAAATACGGTCAATGATGTATAGAAGATTGGATTATATCAAGCTGGTAGAGCAACCAATGTGTTAGCCGCAGGGGTTAGTCTGTAAAGTAAAGTTGATTTATATAGTGTTACTTAACAGATTATGTAACATGGAAGGGAGGTTCTTATAGCAAAGCCACATCGGACTATCTGCTGAGTCTGCCGAGGGGAATCGAACCCCTAATCTAGCATTGTAAATCCCTAGACTTATTGCTGTACCCGCGGGAGCCTTGTAACGTAGACCCACGACTTCTTACTACAGTGTGCAAACATTCAAGCTCTTGAAAGAATTAAAAAGAGGAAATAAAGTAATTTAATATTGTTACATCAAATTTGTTTGTTTGTTTGTTTTGAATTTCGCACAAAGCTACTTGAGGGCTATCTGTGCTAGCCGTCCCTAATTTAGCAGTGTAAGACGAGAGGAAAGGGAGCTAGTCATCACCACCTAACACCAACTCTTGGGCTACTCTTTTACGAACGAATAGTGGGATTGACCGTCACGTTATACACCCCTACGGCTGGGAGGGCGAGCATGTTTGGCGCGAAGGGGATGCGAACCCGCGACCCTCATATTACGAGTCGCACGCCTGAACAGGCTTGGCCATACCGGGCCCGTTACACTGGATAATTTAAACAAATCCAACAATAAAAGAACTACCAAATAACGACACAATGCACCATATTCAGCAGTTTTAGGTTTTTGTTTGTTACACACTCATCACAAAAAAAACTGACCCAAAAAATTTAGTGAGGCCACATTATCTGTGTAAAATACATCAAGGGTTTCAGCAGTAATTAGTGGGATTAAATGCAATGTTGTATTATTTGTGTTTAAATGTTTTGACTCCGAGGTCGCTCTAATCAAAGAAGTTGCAGATTCGCAAACACTCTGGTGTATCAGTAATTAGTAAAAATATGTTGATAAACCGAAGGAATAGTAACCATCAATATTTCTATGGTTGGTACGTTTTTAGTGAATACACAAACAATATATATCGTTGCTTTCAATTTATTGTTATGTTTGTGTTTTCAGTTCGAGTACAATGAGTGGGTTGAAAATTAACGTTGACAAATCAACTTTCAGGCTTGTGACTTAGTATTTTCTTTCTTGTTTTATTGATATTAACTTTGAGCAGAATAAACTTCGTGATTGTCATAACAAACTGCACAATATACGAGTGTTTCGCGCTAGCCGTCCCTAATTTAAGAATATAAGACAAGAGGAAAGGCAGCTAGTCATCATCACCCACCGCCAACTGTTGAGCTACTCTTCTAACAACGAATAGTACGCTTAACCGTCACATTATAAAGCCCCCACGGCTGAAATGGTGAGCATGTTTGATGTGACAGGGATTCGAATCCGCAATCCTTAGAATGTGAGTCGAGCGCCCCTAACTACTTTGCCATGCCGGAGCTCCAAAATGTATTAAAATTATACTTGTGGTCGATGTCTTTCTTCTGTTGACATTTTAAATATATTCTTTACCAAAAACAGTTCTATCCTAAATTTACAAAACTCACTGTAATGTAAAACCCTTAGAAACTGAGCAATGAACATTCAAAGGCTGATACACGGTACTGCATAAGTCGCGTGACACCAAGATTTTCACTAATTTCTGTCCTTACAACTGTCTAAGTCCCCCAGTGGCTCAGCGGTATGTCTGCGGACTTACACGCTAAAATCCGGGTTTCGATACCCGTGGTGGGCAGAGCACAGATAGCCCATTGTGTAGCTTTGTGCTTAATTCAAAACAACAACAACAACAACTGTCTAAAATTTACGCCATTGATATCACGATAAAATAAACTGTCAAAACAGAATTTGTTCCACGCGTTCCAGCAAAAATCAGTGGCATCTGAATCAGTTACTGTAACAAAAAAACAAGAGATAATTAGTGAAACACATATCTAGCTAAAATAAATCATGCTAAAGGAAGGAGTTAGAAATATGTTTTTTGTTTGCAGTTAAGCATTAAGGCATGCAATGGGCGATCTGTTCTGTGTTCTTGTACTGGTTTTTCAATGTCGCGCAAAGCTACACAAGGGTTATATGCGTTAACCATTCCTAATTTAGCAGTGTAAGATTAGAAGGAAGGCAGTTAGTCATCACCATCCACTACCAACTCTTTGGCTGCTCTTTTATCAACGAATAGTGGGATTGACCGTAGTAATATAACGCTCCCACGACTGAAAGAGCGAACTTGTGTGGTGTGACGGGGTCTCGAACCCGCTACCCTCAGATTACGAGTTGAAAGCCTAAACCACCAGGCCATACCGAGCCTCCACTATCTCCATCATTCGTATCGAAACTCAATTTTTAGTGTTACAAGTCTTCAGATTTAGGGCTATGCCACTGTGGGCGACAATTATTTGTTTTAGAGCAAAGCCACACTGGGATAGCTGTTGTGGCCACCAGGGAAATCAAAATCCGAATTTTATTTAACTTATTGCTGTCTCACCATGGGACAGGATCGACAGTTTAGCGAAATTTTATTTGTGTTTTTACTAATGGTTCTTACTCTGCTAACAATAGTGTGACATAAAAAAACATAAGCACAAATTTGTAATATACACACAAATAAAAATATGTACAAAAAGTTTCTGATAAGTACACTCTCGACTTCAGTGTGCGCTATGTCAACTTAATTCAAAATAAGTCTTTACTGATTTATTTAGTTTTATGTATTGATATTGTTACGTGTATTTCAAATGTTCTGAAGTGCAAAGAGAATTTTCTTTTACTTACTAATCAGATTTTTTAGAATGATCCCAAGCAAAAATATCCGAGCTTCGCCACCCCTGGCTAAGTGGTAAGTTTGCAAACTTACATCGCAAAATATCGGATTTCGATTATGTAACTTTGTGGTTGACAGCATCCGACTTCAAAATATCCAGAATAATAATAATAGAATATTGAAATTGTTATTTGAGTATGAACAATAAATAACAAAGCTAAAAAAAATTCGGCTATTGAAGTATTAAGTGCGTGTCCGGTTGCCATGTTTGATGGATTGATTCTTAAACAAAGTTTTTGGGATTCTCTTTTGTCTAAAAAATCTGATTAGAGATTTGAACTTCTTACAATAATACATGTAGAAATCCGAATTTTTCGTGGGTATCGCTGAGTTAACACAGTCTACGGTTACGGTTGTGTATCGTTGAACAATATAATATCTAGTTCTTCAACTCTGTAAAGCGTTCTCTCCACCGTTCTGGTAAGAAAGACGGTCTAGAAAGCTGCATGAAGATTACTTTCTGCTGTAAGGTGAATAACGTTACCTTTCTGAACGTGAACACTTGTGTTGTGCAAGAGACCGGTTAACCGCCTAAACTCCGCATCTTTATGGCGGAAGACTATTAAAAGGTGAGTTGTTTTTAAAGCAGAGTATGTACGTTTTAGGGTTAACGGGCCGAACTTTTTATAAGATAACTTTTTTTTAACGTTTCTAGCTTGAATACCGGAAACAGTGACACCCTCCGTAACCCACCCAATTCTTCGAATTCGGTCTCATTGACTCGTAAACCGAGCGTTAGGGCTTGTTAATGCTTAGAAATTGTCTGTGCTAACGAGCTGGCTTAGCATTGTATATTAATATCTACGTAACTAGGGTAAAAATAGGACTAGCATCATAATAATAAGAGGAATAAAATACCTGTTTGAATACCCACGTATAGTTGAAATTGTAATAAACTATTATACTTAGTTTTAGTCGTATTTACTAAATAAACAAGTTATATCACTCAAAAAATCCGTGTGTTATCTATAAAACAGAAAAAAAAAAATGGGGAAAGTTTGGTGCATCACATGTGGTGCCAGAAATGGGATTAACGGTTGAATGTGGCTAAAGGTCAGAGAAGTTTGTAAAAGTGAGAAAGTTTTTTGAGGTATTCAACTTGTTGTAAGAATCCGAAATAAAGGTGAAAAATGTGGGTTGAAATTCGAAGGAATTTTATGATATGATGTCAGAAAAAGAAATCTTAACCATTAAAAATGTCAGTTATGTAGAACATTTGGAAAAACGATGAAAGGGGGGCATAACAAAAGTAACGATAAGTAGAATTGTATTTGAATCATTTACTTTCAGCTGCTGGACAGACTAACGTAGCCAATTCTAAAATTTCCAGAGCACATACAAAAAAAGACAAATTGTTTTTGACCACTTGAACAACAAGTTTGAAATCTAAATGTTCTACCATTTTATTCAGTGCTAGAGAATAATTACCTAATTGCTGCACCAAGTACCATTTGAGAAAACAATAACTAAACCACTTTGCCAAACCTGTTCCGTAACAGACTCAACAGCATTCTTAATTATTGAGTTAAAGTATCAATTCTAATTTTCCAACCCGTACAAAAACAACAACTAAAAAACAGTAGATTGTAGGAAGAAAACGTCCTAGACAAGTGATCTCAGTTTGAGAATCTCTCTCGAGTGATTGGATAAAATAATGAACAACGTACTTTTCATAACACCTTATGAGACCAGTTTGAATAATAGTTGACAATCTGCTGCAAAAAAGTTAAACTTATAATAAACTATTAATGTCCTTTTTCTTTCATTCCTTTTGAAGTGAGTCATTAGAAGGGACTGGCACAAGCCAAGCCAAGATCAACAGAAAAGAGAGGTGAAAATAACAAACAAACAAAGCTTGCTGATAATCTTAGATGCTTTTTTCAGTCATCTTTAGCTCAGTGTTTGGAGTTTGATCCAAACTAAATTTCTTAAGTTAGTCGAAACGCATAAGATATTGCTAGAATTACGTCATCAACACGCGGGTGCGTGACTTGTAAATCAATGCATTCTAGTCATTATAAGTTTTTTGTTTTGTTTTTTACGACTTTGCACATTCCTACTAAGAATGGTGAATTAAAGTAGTCGTATTCATTAACGGGTTAAATTTTAGTTCTGATGTCTGCAGGCAGCTTGCTTTGATAAGAACTTAATGATAACATTTATACAAAAGGCCTAGAGAGATCAGAATTCATTGTCATATGATCACTTTACTGTAAACATTTTAATATTATAATACGCATATCAGTTTAAATAGAAAATCAAAGTTATATTTACAATGAAGTTACTCAATGTCTCGTGAAACTAGAATCCATAAGATTGTTGTCAGACAGATAAAGAATCCTGCCCGAATTGAGAGCAGCAATAATATAACTCTGAAGAAGGTCTGAGTTAGTCACAAGGGTTCATCCAGCACGTGCAAGGTTTGGTGTCTCAAGGATAGTCAGTTAGAACTGAAACTTGTTTTGAGTGGAGGTTTGGAATATGTTATGGACTACAGAGAAAGACGAGTTCAAGCAGTTCTGGTAAGCGAGATCGTTATATTGTTTGATTGTAACTAGGAAAAACGTGATTTAAGAGTCAAATAGCTTGTATGGGGAAGAAAGTGGCATAGTAATGGTGTCGTCAGCAATAATAAAGTGACAAACGTGGATTGAGTGATCCTTAGGGACTAGTTTTCGAAAATATAAGTTCACTGTCTAAGGATTCTTGACTACAAGCTAGTGGGAAAATGTGGTACCCTGAATGACTGACTCTACAGTCACTATTATTCAACTGTTTGGAAAAATTCAAACATTATCATTTCGGATTTCTCAGTAAAAGATGACCGTTTAGTGTTAACATAAGATAAGTGGATATTTGGAAAGAAACTTAACGAATAAACGTGATTGAGCATGAGAACAATTTTGATACAATTCGACGACATGTAGTGAGATCCAAGATCATTATACACCATCCACTACACTTCTTAAAACCACCATATGCACTGTCTTTATCAGAACAGGAAACGAATCATTTGCACCTGAAAATATACATATATGCTGTGCTTGAATTTTAACTATTTCTTTGTATCTTTAATGGATTTTTTAATAGCTTTGTTCAACTGAAACATTAAAAATGTTTTCTAGACGGTTTGTCGATTGGAAGAATTTGTTAGTCATACAAAGATAAGCAAAATTATTGAAACAGATATCAAAGTGTTGAGCTGTAAAACTTAAAATACCAAGGTATATACATTTATAAAGTACGAAACAAGGCAAAAAATTATTTACGTCAGTTGAACGAACCTCATGCAAGTAAGACGTGAATGATTTACTTCAAGTGTACGAACAACATGTCTGTCATCTAATCTAATGGCTTTCTGAAACACTAGTTGACTTTTTACACAGCATGAGTTATGAATAAACTAGTAAGAAGTACGTGAATAAGGGAAATAGTAAGAATAAGCTTGGTTTGTTTTAAGTCTGGCCTGGCATGGCCGAGCGCGTAAGGCGTGTGACTCGTAATCCGAGGGTTGCGGGCTCGCGCCCGCGTCGGGCTAAACATGCTCGCCCTCCCAGCCATAGGGGTGTATAACGTGACGGTCAATCCCACTATTCGTTGGTAAAAGAGTAGCCCAAGAGTCGGCGGTGGGTGGTGATGACTAGCTGCCTTCCCTCTAGTCTTACACTGCTAAATTAGAGACGGCTAACACCGATAGCCCTCGAATTTGTGCGAAATTTCCCAAAACAAACAAACATTGTTTTAAGCATAAAGACACTCAATGAGCTACAAATGAGAGTAAAATACTCGATAAAAATTGATATAAGTTTTGTTGATAAAAATTTAATTGAAAGCTCTGCTCACAGGGATTATTGAATAATACCGAAAGCACTAGCCACGCCTGATCAGTTACAGAAATTCTCTGAGATTTGCTAAAATAATTACCACATTAGCAATTTTAATAACGAAAAGAGCATTACATTTGTGGAATCACGAGTGGCATTAGTTAGTTATGAAAGAAAATAACGTATTTTTTTGTTTTACCATATGTGTTTTAGGATGAAATGCATACACGTTACTTTTATTAAAGGCCTTTTTATTTCTTTTTTTCAAATGTACACTTTAAAAATGAACAGCATAGAAGGTTCAGGCATCCGGCCTTTAGGAGAGTTAAAGTGAATTTTTGTTTCTATAACAAAACCGATATTATGGATGTAGTGTCATCTAGTGGCTATTATATGAAATAATTATATCATCTTAACATTTACCATGTATGAATAAATATGTATTGTAAATTTTTATATAACCAACTCGTGCAAAAGATATAAAAATAAATTAGCACGCAATGTTATTTTTGGTACAACAAAGAATGTTGCTAAATTTATGCCAAGAGACACAGTTTCACGTTGCATAAAAACATTTCATGTTCATTTAATTTTCGAATGTATACATATCTTGATATTATTATAACAATAACAACATGCATAAGACACGAGAACAAATTGGTGGTTGACATTTTGAGACTTTTTTTAAGCACTCCTTCAACACTGCAGAAAGTTTTGCGGACGACTTATAACACTAGAAATCGGGTTTCAATATCCGTGGTGGGAAAAACACAGGTATTCAGTCCATCGTGTAGCTTTATTAACTGCAATGAAATACAGAGTCGTAGAATGTCTTGTTCGGAACGTAAGACGTCCGAGAATTAAATTAGTGCAATAATTAAGAATTTTATTCTATAATTGGCATATTAGAGTTATTACATTGAGGGCACATTTTGTTTATTTTACCCAATAAACTCTCACCGATGACTCTTTGCTGTAGTTTATTTAGTCAGCTTGCATTGCTTGATTGCATTACGTTTCAGTAATTAAGTAAAATAAAAAGTGCTTACACCTGCCAAACAAAGTTTTGTTAGCAACAATTTTGTATGGAATAAGTAACAATTGTTTAGTCCCGTATTATCTCATTCATTCAGAATGTGCATTTAATTTTATAATATTCAAGCATTACTTCTACTAGTCTTTATAAATAAACGTCAATATGTGAGTGTGCGTCTGTTCCTTTCACATTTCTTGATCAACCAGCACCATACTTAACAGTGACACGACGAGATCATCGGGATAGATTATTAATGTTGTATATACCTCAGCCTTGTAATGAACTATGTAATCATAGTTGCTACAATTATCATACAGTCTTTCTTACAACTATTGGTACCTTTATGCATTTTTACTGAACTTTTTCATATTTGTGTTAAGAAAAAAAATAAAGCAAAATTCTCTATCCTTTATAACACAAAAGTATTCATTTCACCCGCCCAACGGACATACTCCTGCAAGTTCGTTACATAATCCAGTTTGTTTAGAACCAGGCTATGTATATACTATTTTTTATTTGTAAATCATAACAATGAAATGTGTATCTTTAGAAGCATGGTAAGAGAATAACTTGATCTATGAATGATAGTAGAGCCTATAATAATATTCCACTAACAGCATTTCTGTTATATCCACTATTATATACATTATATATTACATCCAGTATATCTAAAAGGGGCTGAATTTTAAATATTTTAGACAATGAACTGAAGATCAACTCTTCTCTAAATAGCTACCAATTTGAATTACTAAATAACTACTTAAACACAACTTTGGTCCCCTCCCCAATAAATAACTACTTAAACACAACTTTAGCTCCCCAATAAATAACTACTTTCATGGAAAAAACTTAAATGCTGAAAAACATTTTTTTTAATAAATTGAATCATAAACATGCTAAAAGATACATGAATGACTTTAGAGAATTTGACAGTTAATACAGTATTATTTCTAATTCAAGCCACCAACAGAGATTACGTCACCAAATTTTCGATGTATTTACATAAAAAATAAGTAAAAGAAACATGTCAAACGATTTGTTTTTTGTTCGACAAATACCAGATCATATGAAAAAACACTTAAATGTCAAAAAGAAAGCAGTTATGGGAAAAGTTTGATTGTTAATTGTGTTATCTGATAAAGACTGTCATTACTAATAGAACAGGTTTAAAACAACATTGAATCTTCAAGTGAATACTTCATCAAAATAATTTTGCCCATCACTGTGCACTTTTAACTTTACAGGCACCACACTTAAAACACTAAACTTTCACCTTATTTTAAATAAAATTAAGATAAGACAATGTCTTGTAGCAAAATATTTAATAACTTGAATTTTCATACTTGATATTATCATAAAATGTGGACTACCAAACATCATTTTCCAATTGAAATACTGTATTTTTCACAATTATAGTAAAAATATTTCAACAGTACAAAGATAATAATACCAGTCAGAGCATACTGAAATTCCAAACACCCATAACATAAAAAAAATTATTTTCACAATACAACACGCTAAATATTCTGATTTAGAGAAAATTGCCTTTTGAGAATAGGAGAAAATGTTACAGTGTAAACATTCATCTTTAGTATCAGTCCCAGCAGTGTAAATGTATAGTCTTAAAATGTAAAAATCAACTTGTTAAATAAGATGCTTTTCATGTGTTTATACAAAAATATAATTTGGCAACTTACTCTATCTGTAAATATGCATAACAAAGATTACAAAGTCTCAGTGCAACAGAAAGAAAGGCAGGATTGAAAATTATCCAGAAGAGTACTTTGAAACATGTTCCTGAAGTGAAAATTCATTAATCAGTGGTATATTTTATCAATTAATAATTTTACTGAAGTTGTAGACACATTTCTTCATCAAAAACTTCTATCATTAATATTTACACAAACCCAAAGTAAGAGAAACATGACTGTATATAAATAAAATAACAGTAGTCACACTCGCCAATTAATGTTTACAGAAAATCATCAACGTTCTAACAACAAAAATACTTTCAAACTATAATATTATAAATAAACTCAAACTTTAATGTACAATTTTCACAAAATGACACTGGCACTACACTATTGATTGCCTTCATTAAAGTTTGAAGTCAGGAAGACATGACAGAACATATTGCTTATCATGATAATAAGATGAAATTAATTTATTCTGTAAAGTGTTAACATGATTAAATAATTATATATTATACCTTAAAAAATATTTTTTGAACATTTTTTCACAAATTTAACAAACTTACTAACATTTATATAACCTTTCTTACTTGGATGATATTTTGATGAAAACTGAGTGGCAATAAAATGTAAAAGTTTAATAAAAAGAAAGAGAGACACACCAACTTAAGCCAATAAACTGCATATATTGACTACAGTATATTTCAAAATAATTTAGAACATAATCTATCATTTAATCAAGTCAGATCTACTCACAAGTTTTGATGAACATATCTAAATATATTTGCAAATGTTTTCAGTATTTACCATTTTTCCCAAACTAGCATAGTAATAACAAAATATATTTGATACCACAAAAAAAAACTTTAATATTCAGAAGTACCAGATATGAGTGTAACTTTGAAGATAAGTGAATTCTTGGAACATTTTGTCTCCAGTCAAGATGACCTACACACATTTTAGCATAAGTCAATAAAGTCTTATTATGTATTACATGTATTTTCACCTTGAATACAGTGTTACATGTAACAAGTCCCATAACGATACACCAAAAAGCAACTATAGATAAAGAATGAAACAATTCCATTCACTGTTACTTTTAAATTGGATAGATTTATGCAAAATGAAATGATATAAACTATAAAAGTAACATAGAAAAATAACACAAATTATATTTAAATATTTTATTACATTTTCAAGCAGACTAAATTCTTTAGTCATGTTCTATCTACAAATAAAACTTCATAAATTATACTTTTTAATCATTTATAGTGAGCTAAATCCTATAAAAAATGCTAAAATATAATAGCTACAGCTCAACAAGACCTACATATGGTCCCCAAAATATCTGTATGTTTAAACTTTTATAAATACATATAGAAAGCCATTTCAATACACTGTTTACCTGTGGTATCAAACTAAAAAGAGGATTTTCTTTATAATGACTAGAAACACTTCTTCAAACTAACATTTTATTTCAAGAACTGGTGATTAATAAAAAAGGCCTACAAGGAACCAACCGGGTTTTACTGTAACAAACTACACAAGTCAGCAATAAGGTGGTCACTAATTTCATCAACAAAATACTAGCCTAAATTCACACCAATTTGTGTTTGGTCCCCTTTAAGCCTAAATTATAACACAGTTTTTTAAAATTAAAAATGCATAAATAAATATATCACACAGAAACATACATTTGTACACATACTGGTAAACGTTTATATAAATACACACAATTCTACATGTTTAATTACTGTTTATACACCACGGCCTACAGTTTTTCATAATAACCAATATATCGAAAACAATTTGCAATTTTTTTCAAAAATGAATTTTGTAGTAAATAAAATAAGATTTTTAACTTTATGTATTTTCAAATTCTATCCTTAGCAATCCAGATCTAAACCCTAGCACACGGTGGGGTAAACACAAAAGTATAAATTGACGTTTGAACTAACATACTTTAATATGGGTTAATTTAATTGAAAGACAAAACAAATTGTATCTCAAAATAATGTTTAGATCATTTGTGCAGAATAAGTGAAGTTATTACAGTTTTCACTGACTTCATATTATTCCTGTATGTTAAGCTATAGGTCTTGTCATATTGGCCAGAGAAAAGATATTCTATTAACTTAAAAGAAGATTTGTATTGATGCTACAGAATTTCCCCACTGTCTCCTTCATCATCTGAAAAGTTCCTGTTAATATTGAAGCTTCTGGCAATTTTAAAATCTGCCAGAGCTGGATTACAGTTATTGAGATGTCCGTCGACACTTCCATCAGAAATATTCTGTTGAGAAGTTATCATGGTCTCTCCATTTTCTCCACTTTTCCGTTCAGATTTGAGTAAACGATTTGTGCGAACTTTGGGTCGAATGGTGAAGTTTCCTTGTCGAGAAGATTTACTTGGAAGCTTCTTCATAGCTGTTAGCAGTTTATCAATAATGGGAACGTATGAGGCAACGTCTTCTGAATGAATACAACGCTGAGATAACGTTTCGATTTGTTTGTCTTTTTCTCTACACGACTGTTCAAGTTGTTTGATTTTTCCTTCACAAACTTCAAGTTTCTTTAGTAACTCCTGAATTTCAATATCTTTAAGTTCTGAAATCTCCTTAACTTTAGCTTGCATAAATTCGTCCTTTTTAATCAGAGACTCAGCTTGTTCTTTCACGGTGTTCTCTAACTCAGTAACTTTCGTATGTAATAGCTGCAAGTGATCATTAGCTTCTTTGATACTGGTACGAGTTGGACTTGGACTTACCGGAGGCCGAGCTGCAAACATTTTGGAAACCTCTTCTTGTCAGATAATAGGATACGATTAAGAGAAAAAAAAAAGTTGATTCATGTAACTATAATCTTAATCGGTTGTTTATGATGTCTTCTCAAATCATAAGACTAACTATACCACAGTGCCAGACTATCTCCTCAAACCGTACACAGCGTCCTCTTTCGTGTTTAATAATGTGTTGAGTCGTACACATTTAAAATCCTTATCAAATTATTAAGTAGACAAATCAGATAAGTAGTGGCACAAAATAATTTACAACATAATATTTCTTGTTGGAATATGAACATTTTAGCTTTTGTGACTGCTTAAGATGTTTTGTTTTATGCTGATTTATGTTTTCCGCACAAAGTACACATAAGATATCTTAAAAGATATGACAAATAAGCAGGATTCTTATAAAAGCAAGGTATAACAAAGAATTGAAAACTTCGAAAGGAATGATGAAATCCATTAAACTTTAAGTAATTTGGAAAGCAAGAAATTTATGAATTATAATAAAAGCCAACAACTTGAAATAAAATAAATTGTATGATGAAAAATCCTTCAAAACCTGATAAATATATCAGAGAATAGCCTAAAATTGATCAAGTTGGACCTAAACATATACAATAATTTAAATTTTAAAAATCTATATCTTGGTAGTTTTGTTGTCCAAGTTTCACGCAATATTTAAATTAACTAGCAGAAATACTCGATCTCCGGGTGGGCGTGATTGCTAGTTTATACGACCTTTTATGGAATTGTCTGACAGTTCTAGAACAATCTGCTTATACTATTCATTAAATAATATTCACCATTCATGAGAGACAGAACTTTAATGAAAATTATGTTTAAAAATTAGCTTTCATCAAAGCATTGCATCATTTTATTGAAGTATTTCTTTGCACACGCAGTTATCAATGAGAGTGCTTTGATTTTTTGTTGCATCGCTCGTGAGATTTTATCTAAAGAAAATCAAACAGTTTTTAAAAGATTGTGATTTGATTGTTTTATATTTGAAACTTACTTCTTTGTAAATTTTACTGATTAAATCTGAAACTTACTCCTTTTTCTTTGTAATGTTTATTAGTTTAATCTGAAACGTATAATTTTTGGGAAACTTTTAATTGTTTTATTCGTTGTTCAGCTGTAATAATACTACCTAGTTATATATTTAAAAACGGCTGGTATGGGTATAGAAAGCATTACTAGAGGAGCGAACAACGTGTCGATCTTCTTTGGTCATCGTCAGAAGAAGGTCAAAACGTTGTTTGCTCTTCTACTAGCGCTTTCTTTATCCATACCATTCGTTTTAAAATATATAATTTTCTCTACAGGTGGGTTTTCTGGTCATAACGGACTACCTAGGTATAAAAGTATTACCAAGTTACAATTGGTGATGATCAATGCTGTAGTTTCCGAAATCCGCATTTTGGACGTTTTATGTCTCAAGCTCCATTGCAATAAGATACGTAAGCGGTGATGTAACTAAGTTTTCCATTCAGAGGGAGCAGAGGATAATAAATGGGAGGCCAATAAACTAAAAAGCTGAAACTAATCTAAGTTTTAAATAAAATAATCATAAAAAAATCAAAGTAAATGTAATAGTGTTTATAGAATAATTATTTTTTAATTAAATAATACAAAACGAGGTTATTAGATATAAAAGATGAGAAATAATATGTGATCAACATGCCTAGATTTTTTTCAGGGAAGCAAGGTTACCTTTGGCCTCCTGTTGGCTACACCTCTGTTTATAAGCTATTTATACATTTTATTTTAACATAATCTTGATATTTGTCACGAGAAAACTACATTTAAAATTGTTACCACAAGATGAATAATTAACATTTTAATATTCCATTTTGGAAAAAAACTTTCACTCTACTACTATTTTTCACTGTCTTTAATATCTAACATTTCTTGACGTTTATTTTGTATTAATAAAGGAATTAGTAGATTTGATTCAAAATATCTCCCAAATGATGTCATCATCTTAAAACTGTTAAAAGTACCGACTCCCATATTATTAAACATATTCGATTTTTCAGTCGATGTAATGTTTAAAACATACAATTAGTATCCAGTCAGAGCTATTTAACTGCTGTTTTTGTTCAAATTACAACACGTATAAAGTGTTCTTGTTAATGTTACGTAAATGGATGATTCTGATGTTTGGCAATTTCAGTCAACACTTTTTTGAACTATAAATGTGCTCAAATAATAGCCAGGTTCCAAGATTCTGCAACTGAGAATATGACATTTCTAAAATGGAACAATATAATAATGAACAATATTTTTGCACATAACAGAGAAAATTATCCCAGAAAGTTTAATATGACGTAGTTAACAGTACACATAAATCTACGTTTAAAACAACTCTAAACATAACTCCACAATACTTTTAAGAAAAACAGACAAAATGGTTTTGTTATGACATCTCTATATTTTACTTGTCACAACTGCTTATAACTACATAATTCTTGAAATAGTTAATGATGCCTGAAGTAAAGTTTATCAAATCAGTTTTAACTGATAACTAACTGTTTACAAGGTTATACACTGGTCGTTGCTTGCCCATGTGACTTTACAAGGTTCTTCCTTACAATCCTGGAGCGGATGTAGGTTTATTGTCAATGTTAAAAGCTGTCAATACAAAAACAAAAAAGAATCAATACAATCTCTTCATTCATTACGAGAATCTTTTCTAGTCTTAGAAATCAAATTAAATTCGTTTTGTTTCGTAGAAGGTCTTATGTTATAACATATTTTGTTATAACAGGATTTGTTTTAATTCTTGAACTTTAAAACTCCTTGTTTCAAAGAAGTTCGAAATGTTCATAAAAGCTTTGGAAACACTTTTATAACGGAACTGTTGATATATTTGTAAATTGATATTTGTAGTGAATAAGTGATGTAAAAAGATTAAAAGAACACGATGAAAGCAAATAAAAAATCGCAAACATCTAACACAAGTCATATCTCCTCACAGTAGATAATAAATCTTATATATGATAGCTGACTACCACAGTTATGATGACGCGGTCATATCTAACGGAAATGTTGTTTATACATTAGGCTTTTAACTTTTTTATCGCTAAAAATGTTTAAGGCTATTTAAACTTTCAAAAGATCGACCACAGATATTTTATTCACTTCTTTGTTTGATAAACTGTAACATGTAAAATAAATTTACGGAGACCTGTACTTGGAAACTAAACTAATATTTATTTATATCAGTTCTTATCTCTCTAGTGAGGATTATAACAAATATTATCTGTTTGAGCTCGAACTCACTTTAAGTGGAAAAATCAAGAGTGATTGTATGAAACAAACAAATAAAAAAAAAGGAAGTAGTAGCGGTTAGCCCGACGTGGTCATGTGAGTTAAGGCATTCGACTCCTTATCAGAGGATCGTGGGTTCGAATCGCCGTCGCGCCAAACATGCTCGCTCGCCCTTTGAGCCGTGGGAGCGTTATAATGTGACGGTCAATCCCACTATTCGTTGCTAAAAGAGTAGCCAAAGAGTTGGCGATGGGTGGTGATGACTAGCTGCCTTTCCACTAGTCTTACACTGCTAAAGTAGGGACGGCTAGATAGACCTCGAGCAGCTTTCCGTAAAATTATAAAAAAAACAACAAAAAAGTAGTGGCTACCTGTTCGCTTTTATAAAAATAATTTTTAGTGTACGGAGTATTCTATGTTATTGGCTTAATATAAGGTTTTCAGATTAATCTAAATCTCTCAAGCTGATTGAACTTCGTGAGATATTATTGATATCATGAACGATAACAGCGATGACACCTAACGTATAAATTAATGCATTTTAATCACTATACATTTTCTTTTACATTGCATATTCCATGTTAAATTAGCTACCTTATTCAGTGAGTGAATTTTTAGTTATATTTTGTGTAGATGGTTTGTTTTTATTAGAATTTAGTGTAATGTCCATTGAAATTACACATATACACTTTCAATTAGAAATTTTATTCATATATTATCTCACCTCAATTAATTCATCATACTCAATGTTTTCGGAAGGTAAGTCATTTCCATTTATGGTTAATGTAGCAGTTTTTTTAGAACCATAAACTTTGATAGACGATAAATAAAGCTCATCTTGAATCAAAGTGTTTTCGGGGTTCATTTTGATTAGTAAATGGCACTATTGAGATAAATTAAAAAGGATATGTTAAGTCATTTATCACTTGTTGGAACAAAGATATATATAAGTAAATACAAGAATAAATCACCCAGTTTGTGTTAGAGTGTTAACTATTTCAGTTTTTTAATGACAAAAGTTTTGAGTAATTATTTTTCAGCAATTAAAATAATATATAATATTTTAGATGTTAAATCATATCCACAATTTGTAAAAATTGTCATTGAAAAGCGGGTTTCTTTAACAGTTAGTGTTTACTTTTCTTAATAGATGACACTGTAATATTAATTTAATATTTGTTTCGATCAACAACTCGTAAGTATTCATTAGGATATGTACTAAAAATAAACCAATGCTTAAATTTGAAAAAAACAACAACAACTTAGAATTAAATAATAGCAAGGTTACCACTACGTGTGGTCTTAATTTACGACTGTAATATTTTTTTCTAAAACATAAAGGTAGTCGTTCTTCACTTTTTATGTTTAAGTATTCCAAACGACAATAACTTGATATTATGTTGCCAACTTGTTATTAACATTAAAGATAGGAATAATAGAGAGGTTTTTTTGAGAACAACCTAAAATAAACCAGATTAGTAAATAACAATATTATGTTATACAAAATAACTTTTTTGTGATTAATGTATCCTTTATGATACTAATAATCGGGTTTCGATGCATGTGATGGCACAATATAGATAGCCCATTGTGTAGCTTTGGGCTTAACAACAAACCAACAAATATCATATCCTAGTGTTGTTTAAATTCTACTCAGCGTGCCTACATATTGAACAATTAAGTACTTACCTGATTTAAATAGAACTGTAAATAGACATATTTATTTTGTTGGATGTTATCTAGAATTGAAAAATAAACATTTCGTTAGAAAAAAAAAGTTAATTTAATACATAGTAAAATGTTTCATTTGTTTATATAATGTTATCTAGAATAAATATAAAGATTTTTGGAACGATAACTAATCATTATTTTATTGCTCGTACAATTAAAAATAAATGAGAGAAAAATTAGTTCATACATTTTAAACAAAGTAATATGTTACCATTGCCAACACCATCGTCCCAAAAGAGGTCGCCCCTTGCAATGCCGACTTTGTCAGGGTACACTAAAAGGTGCATCGGATTTTGTCGACTTGAAAAAATGAAAAACAACACAAAAATTTATTGCAAATAATATGTATCGTAATTTTAAAAAACCTAACGTGTTATACTTAGTGTCTCAGCTATATTTAGCGAATATTTGAATGAAAGAGTATTTCTAACCTATTTGACAAAGTTTCAAATTTTGAACGGATATTTGATATATGTATATATTTTCACCGAGTCTTTTCGTTATTTTCTTTTAAAACCTAATACTTAAAACAACTGTCGAACTAGTATCACAAAGAAAAGACAACAGTAAGTGCGACCTCATACTTAAAAGCAAATGCTGCAACTGTTGAGCAAATTTGTATAAAACATTGAACATGAGGAAAGATTAAAATGTACTCACTGTTGAAAAACAAAACAGAGTAAATAAACTGAAGGCTGTAAATCTTTTCTGACGGTAGGCAGTACTTTGAATATAATAAAACACATTTGGTTTTGTAGAAGCTCTAATCATAAGCTTTTAAAGAAAACTTAGAATAAAATAATAACACTGTTACCACTATTGTAGTCTTACTTTAAGGTTATAATATTTATCTGAAATAAAGAGATTGTTTTAGATGTTGTTGTTTTGAATTAAAAGCTACACGATGGGCTATCTGTGCTCTGCCCACCACGGGTATCGAAACCCGGATTTTAGCGTGTAAGTCCGCAGACATACCGCTGAGCCACTGGGGGGCGATTGTTTTAGAAAGATCGCTAATCACGTTTTCTGTGGTTCAGTACAATAACTATTTACATTTTAAATAAAATTATGGTTTTTATACTTAATAGCGAATCTTTTTCCTCACCATCGCCCCAAAAGAAGTCGTCAGTTATTTTATCTAAACAACATATCTTAGCATCGTTTAACTTGCCCAAAGCAATAACAGATTGTTTGAAATTCGTTTAGCAAAACTGTCATCGCATTCCAGTGCACTTAAAACTCACACAGTGAAGACTTTATTTATTTAAATGGACTTTAGTGACAAGCTTATGACAACATTTAAAATCTTTCGCTAAGTCAGAAATGTTTGTTTCGATATTATTGTAATTTTTAACTCAAAACGAAATTTACGCAAATGTTTCTACTTGAAACCACTTACAATTATTTATACATATCTTGCATTATCAAAAGTTTACACTTTTTTGTTATTACCTAAGAAATGTATTCTGGGCGTAATCTTGAGTGGGTAGAATATAACCTGCTCGAACATGCAAAGGTGGCATTTCTAAATCATCAATTATTATTTCACCAGATTTGTCCATTTTACCCTATGGATAAAGAAAATCAAATTTGATAAATATGTTAAAAATATTAAAAGTTTCAATGATATCTCAGTTTATACAAATGTCTGTCAAAAGTATATCATAATATTTGAGTTGATACCATGAAATATGTAAAGTGTGAAAGTCGTTAAACAGTACCACAAGTTTGTAAGTAGTGATATAAAATGCAACATATATATTTATATACACTTTTTACTTGAAGTATTTTTCTTGACAAACTCTGTAATTCAAAACATTTTACTTTTGATTAAAATAGTTAAGTATCTTCGTTATGCAAGAAAAGTTTTACTTACAGTATAATAATTAAACCACTGAGAATCCATTGGTAAGTACGCATTCACAGACGTCTGGTACTTGAAATGAAAACAGATGAAAAGTGACGTTTTGCAACAACATTATATATTTTATTCATTTGTTTTTACACAGAAATGTCAGTTGATCAACATTTCAATACTTATTATTCAACTACGGTACTGATCTAGACAAAAATTATTTCAAATCTTAATTTGTATTATTTTTTTTTTACGTTACAAATGGTTCATTTCGCTATGTATACAACTTAAAAACTATATTCTATTATATTTTTAAACATTATCTGGACTTCCATAGGACTGAATAACAGTTTCTAGATAAAGGACGTGGTGAATTGATAGCCTACCTCTTCTAGAACCGGAGAAATTAGAAGAGCAGGACCCCACATGAACTGTCTGTCGATATTGTATGTTAATTTATCCGTAGGAAATCTAAAAACGAAAATAAAACTTAAAACATTTTCTGTGTTTGCTGTTAATTGAATGGGCTATCTTTGCCGTGTCCATCATGGGTATGGAGACCCGGATTTTAACGTTACAAGTTTTCTTATTTGTTGCTATGCCACTGGGGAGCTTACAGCATTTTACAGAATGAATATAATATATTATTATAATTTTTCTTTAGTTGTTTTTTTTTTTTTTTTGAATTTCGCGCAAAGCTACACGAGGGCTATCTGCGCTAGCCGTCCTTAATTTTGCAGTGTAAGACTAGAGGGAAGACAGTCAGTGATCACCACCCATCGCCAACTCTTGGGTTACTCTTTTACCAACGAATAGTGGGATTGACCTTCCCATTATTACGCCCCGACGGTTGAAAGAGCAAGCAAGTTTGGTGCGACGGGGATTCGAACCCGCGACTCTCGGATTACGAGTCGAAATTTTTCTTTAAAGTTAAAGAAATACATTTAAAATATTTGATAAAGTAAAACCACATTGAAATATATGATTACAGAAAATAAAAACAAAAGATTAATTCAAATATTTTACAAGACAAAATGTAACGTTAAGCCTTTCATTGTAGAAAATAAACTGAAAACTCTTTAAAGGATGAACTAAATCATCCAAATTATTAATTAAACAAAAAAGTTTAAAATCGTTTAGAGAACGAAAAAACATCTATTTATTGTATGAAAAGGTGTCCCGGCATAGTTAAGGCGTGAGAGTGGTAATCTGAGGGTCGCGGGTTCGAATCCCTGTCACACCAAACATGTTCGCCCTTTCAGCCGCTGTGGGGACGTTATAATGTGACTGTCAATCCCACTATTCGTTGGTAAAAGAGTAGCCCAAGAGTGGGCTGTGGGTGGTGAAGACTAGTTACCTTCCCTCTAGTCTTAGACTGCTAAATTAGGAACGGCTAGCACAGATAGCCCTCGAGTAGCTTTGTGCGAAATTCAAAAACAAACAAGCTATGAGCGAAATTCAACACAAAACAAAAACTATGAAAATATATGAAAATGCTTATAGGATGGGAAAACACATTAAAAGAAATATTAATTAAAAGATATTTATCTTTATATTTCACGAAATTTTTATAAACTGCTGTTATTGGTGTTAATTACTCTTTACTATGGAATACTGACGGAAAAGTGTACAAACAAAAGTACCTTAACTTAAACAAAAATATAATGGAAATATAGTGGAAAAAATGATATTTAATTAAATGCTCACTCGTGTAGCAAAGGTCGAATTACAGTATTTCCATGTTGGTTGGCGTGGTAAAACAAAGTATAAAGGTAGGGAAGAAGAGTGTAGCGGACCTGAAGAACCTTTCTAGAGGCTGAAGCAACTGGACCATCAGGACCTCCAAAATTTGGGTGGGCTGGATCTTGAGGCTTAGTAATAAGAGGAAAAAATACATCAAACACTGAACAGATATATATGTATTTTCTAAATCACGTGTATTTATTGCAGCTTATCCAACATAAATACAACTGTAAACAGTTAAATATTGCCTTATACAGACATCTAAAACTAGTATTTCTTTTCCTTTTTAGGGTTTGTTTAGTTTAAACGGATGTACATTTTTTGTCCACCAAGAGCTTTAAAAATTGTATACACACGAAAAAAGCGTGTTTCCGCTCACGTATCGACTTAACAGCATAGGCCTGGTTCTATAAGGTGGCTAAATTGTTTTCGTCTCAGATAAGCATCATTCAGATAATTTCTCCTTCGTGTAACATGTGCTTTCTTGTGGGAAAGAAAGAATCCACAGTTAAATACTTTTTGTGAATTTGGGCAGTAATCTTGACCATTGACGAGTTTTGTGATGCTATGAGGTGACAATATATATTTTTTTGGGTTTATGGAATAGCCGAGAATCACGTGAGTAACACATATATTCTAGTAGAAAGATAACCGTATTGTGCTTTCCAGTCCGTGGTTAGCTTATTCGGCGTTTAAATTATATTATTCATATTAAATCCATATTTCGACTAGTAAAGTGCTGTTCTTTGTTTAGTGACGACACGTCCTGTTCAGTTCGTCCTTTTTCAATTTATTTTGTATTTCAAATTTAAACTTAATTTTTTATCTCAGTTTAATCAGATAAAAAACTCAGTTTAACACGTAACACATTTCCCATAGTTCTCCAAGTTATTACGATTCTTCTTATGTCTAAAGTAAATCAGTAACCTTGTGAATAGAATATCTTACTCAGTTGCACATTTTTACACTAAAACTGTAAATACTATAACTGGTATGAACACAGAACATAAATTGAAGGAAACTAGAACATGCCTGCCAATAGTGTCATTGTGGAAGCACTACCTGGTGAACAGGAAACTAAAATTATGAACAATAAAGTAACAGAGCCCACACTTTAATGTGTTTAAAAAATGTTATTTGAGTAAAAAAACAACACAAAACAAGAGTAATGTACTTCAAATTATTATTAAAATCGTTGACATTATTAACTCATCGAATAAAACTTAATTTCGTTCGTTAATCGTTTATCATTTTAAAAACTAACATTTAAAGATAGTGAAACACAAAGGAAAACGACAACAAAGGTTTCCCATTTGCGTGGTACGTGTCTTAAGTTTATTTAATTGTGAGTGGAATATTTCGAAAGAGATGAAAAGCCCAAGTCGGTTTATCATCAGGAACATCAATGCTTTTCAATGCTTAGTTATTTATTTCAATGTTTTTAATATAAACTAACACTTACTTGGTTTCCATTTGCATTGTGATTCCTGGAGAAAGGGTAAAAAGCCCCGAGCTGCATCCAACGTTTACAGAGTTCTATGGTGGTGTCCGAGAAAAACCCACAAATATCAGCACCAATCTGGAAACAGAATATCAAATTTAATGTGATGTATAGAAACAATTCCTACAATACTTGGAGTATTTAGAAAGAAGCTGGATTTTATATTTCCTGTAGTTCAAAGAAATTAGATTACAATCAACATGTGTACAACAATGGTTCTGAAGATGTTGGAACCGGACATCACTCATCTACTTTAATTACAATAGGCTTCCGTCGTCACGCTAACAGCCTTATTAGCATAGTTTAAAGACAGGTTCTGTATTACGTCCAGCTGCTTTGAGACCATTAGTTGTCTGGAAGTGTTACCAACCATGTCTTTCGTGAAGCGATCAGAGAGATGAAAGTTACAAGGTACGAGCATACAGAACTACAGTATTGCCACATTGTTTACATAATGTTATATGTTTATGTTATTGTCTACATAAATGGTGCAGTTATTGAGTAAATAAATGTTCAAATAGTAAAAGTAAAGGTAGAGTATCATTGGACAAACACGTACGAGTTGTTATTGTGGTCTGTATGAGTTGTTTGAACATTCGTTCATCAAAACGCACAAGCATGCATGCTTTGTATAAAACGGGGTGAGTTTGATATAATCTTTTTTGCAACAGATCAACGGATTTTTTTGACAATTTCTCTATACTTGGTGTAGAGTCATGCCTCGTCATATATCAGAAGTTATAGGGCGTCAAATTGTTCAACTGTTCAGAAATTGTATGAATCAAATGGATTTTGCTAGAACAGTAGATTACCCACAATGCACTGTATCAAGAATCTTGAAACGTCATCGATTCCAGGAAGGTCTTGTAGTAAACGCCGAAAAATCGCTGCTAGAAATGGTCCTGTTCCGATCAGGTTAACACGTCAAGTTCGACAGAAGTTTTGGAACATCTTACGACAGGAATTGCATGAACACATTCATTTCAGGGTATCCAAATGCACAGTGAACAGAAGAGTGACCAAACAAAGTTATTTTGCAAGAAGGGCTATCTGTAAACCGTATTAACCAAAATTCACCGCCTTCACTGTGTTACATGAGCAAGACAGATGTCAACTCACAGTTAGGACAATGGTGACATGCCATATTTTTTAATGAATCTTGTTTCTGTATTGTTAAAGCTCATGATAGAATTTGTTATTATCGTTTGCCTAAAGAATAAACGAGGGAAGACTGCCTTTTTCACGGGAAATACACAGGAAGTGGTGCACTATATGTTTGGGCAGCTATTTATCGTGGTGGAAAAAAATTACTCTTCCTATTTTCTATACTAACGTCAATGACGTGTTCTACAGTATCAGTTAGATATGATATTTTTGCCATGTGCCAGAACAAGGTTTGCCACTAATTTTGTGTTCCAGAATGACAATGTTATTTATTGCCTACAGTGCGCATACTAGAAGATCATCTTGACAAAGAGGATATTACAAGATTGCCATGACCGAAAAATCTTTCCAAATCATCCGATTAAGAACTGTTTAATATGAACTGATTAAAAGTTACAGATGTTATTCATACTAATTTGACGTTATATCTTGTCATGATACATGTTTTTGTAACGTTTTGTTGTGATAGATGAAATACTGAAGAACAGATACATCTTTCTACAGGTGTCTGATAAGATTGTTTGCTGCTCCAATAAATCGTTCGTGATGTCCATAGAAACTGTTTCATTATAAACATTACAAATGTAGATGTTTAATATAACACGTATTTCTCAGTTTGACAGTACTAAGTGTATTTACATTTCATCTTAATTATCTTATTTGTTACAAAATATTCAAACATTTTGTCCAAGACTGTTTATGATACACAAACAGGAACTCGCCCGTTTACCGTTACTCCTCGAATGTAGTTATAATGCACGACAATCAGTATGGAGTATGGTATATTAATATTGCAGGAGAAAATTTAAATCTGCAATTTATATGTACAAATGGAAAAGAAAATCTGTTTCTTATGAAAGTTCAACTCTTCCAGCTAGAATTACACATGATTAACATGTTATTGTTTGGGTGTTCTTTAGTATTGACCGTTATAATGTAACGGTCAATCCCATTATTCGTTAGTAAAAGAGTAGCCCAAGAGTTGGTAATGGGTGGTGATGGCTTGCTGCTTTCCCTCTAGTCTTACACTACTAAATTAGGGCCAGCTAGTGTAGATTGCCCTCATGTAGCTTTGCGCGAAATTAAAAAACAAACAAACAAGTGTTGGAGTGTAAAAAATGGAAACCAAAAGCTCTGCTTGTTTGTAGTTTACTACAAAGTTACACAAAAAAAACTATCTTTGCTCTGCAAACTACGGGTATCAAAACTGGGTTTCTTTGTTTTGGAATTTCGCACAAAGCTACTCGAGGACTATCTGTGCTAGCCGTCCCTAATTTAGCAGTGTAAGACTAGAGGAAAGGCAGCTAGTCATCACCACCCATTACCAACTGTTGGGCTACTCTTTTACCAACGAATAGTGGGATTGACAGTCACATTATAACGCCCCCACGGGTGGGAGGGCGAGCATGTTTGGCGCGATGCGGATGCGAACCCGCGACCCTCAGATTACGAGTTGCACGTGTTAACGCGCTTGGCCATGCCGGGTGTACGTGGTTTCTAGCATTATAAAAATAAAAAGCTAAGAAGGTTAGAAGATAACAGTAGGGTTTAGTTACTACTTGTTAGCTGTATTATCCAACACTTACATTAAGTTTTTTTGTAACGAGAGGTTATCAATCATTGTCATCATTAATGCCTTCCGCTAGTACAGCGGTAAGTCTCCGGATTTGCAACGCTAAAATCAAGGGGTCGATTCTCCTCGGTGGGCTGAGCAGATAGCCATTTGTGGCTTTGCTATACGAAACACACATACACACATGTCATCATTAGCAGCCTAAACATCTAATTATTAATTCATAACTTTTATAATTCATAATTTATAACTAAATAATAAGCATAGAGTGGTTTGCAATTTATGTTTCGGCTTCTTGTATGCTGCCTTCTTCAGATAACTCCCAAGAAGTGCGTTGGGAAGGGTAGGATTCGATTGATGTGTTACCTACCATAGTGTTACAAATTAATAATTAGAGTTAGATGATGCATGGGTAACCAAGACAACGAGACATTATTACCAGTTTTAAAGGATGTTAAGCAAATATGCTGGATGTTTACAAGAGCCTGTAACCGTATAGATATTTAACGAATTCAGTTCCAACAGAAAATACGAATTTGTTTAAAATAAGACAAAATGTTTTAAAGAAAATGTAGGTTGTTTTAAAACGGACACAGTAACGAGTAACTTGTTTTCATATCAAGTTGTAAAATTAAAAACAATTTAAACTTACCACCAAACTTGATTTAGGTTCTTATATTTGTAACTGTATTCCACTGACTTCAAATGATTTTGAAAATCACGTACGGTTATGAAATGGTTTACTTACTGGCTACCCATTTACAACAATATATAAAATACATTTAAGATACTTACGTATGGAATTCCAAAAAGATTAAATTCCAGCATACCTGGGGGAGAGAATGGTAAACAATAAGATGTTAAGAATTTGAAACAAAAGTAAGCACGTGCAGTAAACAACCCATTCGGTAATTCTTTTTTTTTTTAATTTCGCACAAAGCTACCCGAGGGCTATCTGTGCTAGCCGTCCCTAATTTAGCAGTGTAAGACTTCGATTCTTAAACTTTGCTGAACGATGTGTTGAAATTAAAATTTATTTACAAGACGAGCGTTCAGGAAAAGATACGTTTAGTTTAAAAAGGTACTCATGACGACAGGTTATGTATAAGAGGTATGATTAGGTAAAAAAAATGTTTTTATGTTGAAAGTAGAGGCAAATAAAGTGTGCTTAGTTTTAAACAAATTAGGCAGAAAGTATACGCAAATAGATGTTTACACAAAATATGTGGAGAGTGTACGTAAATAGCCGTGTTTAGTGTGAAATTGTTTTGATGAGGAATGTGTGTTTAGTGTAAAAACATATTTTTGTTGAGAATTTATGTAAAACGTGCTTTGTATGGATGATATACGAATGAAGACGCGTTTACTCTTTAAAATGTTTTACGTAGAGCGTGTATGTAAAAAAAATTATGTTTAGGTAAAAAGCTTTGTATGTGGAGAGTTTACATATTTTTGAATTAAGCACAAAGCTACACAATGGGCTATTTGTGCTCTGCCCACCACGGGTATCGAAACTCGGATTTTAGCGTGTAAGTCCGCAGACATACCGCTGAGCCACTGGGGGGGAGAGTGTATAAGAAAAAAACGTGTTAAAGTTTTAAAATACTTAGAAATTGTACTTTTGCTAAAATAAAAAAAGTTATGTGGAGGAAACGTGGAATTCGTTATTTATCTACGTAATGCTATGTTTGTTTTGAATTTCGCACAAAGCTACTCGAGGGCTATATGCGTTAGCCGTCCCTAATTTAGCAGTGTAATACTATAGGGAAGGCAATTAGTTATCACCACCCACCGCCAACTTTTGGACTACTCTCTTACCAACGAATAGTGGGATTGACCGTAACATTATAACGCCCCCACGGCTGAAAGGGCGAGCACGATCGGTGCGACCGGGATTCGAACCCGCGACGCTAAGATTACGAGTCGCACGCCTTAACAAGCTTGGCCATGCCGGGCCGTAATGCTATGTCTAACTGATTATTTAAACAGTTTATTAAACCAAAGCTTTAATGTTTTACATCTGTTTATCTTAAATAGACAAAATAGTCCCTTCATCGACTAGAATATCTAAACAGGTAAACATAAAAGAATAAAGTATACACACTTGAAAGAAACTCAAAAATATAAATATTAATCCGTTATAAAAAGCTATTTTGCTGCTTTATTTGAAATATATAATGTGACAGTAGCAATAACATCGAATTAAACGTAATATTGGCCACACTTAAAATCTTTAACATTAGGAAATATAAAGTATCTATATATGTGATGAAAACTTCTCTGCGCTATCTACTGATACCACAAATCTACTGGCACCACAAATAAAAATCCCTAAAAAAATTCACGCAGTGGGTATTCAAGTTTCAGACAGTTAGAAAAATAAATGTGGTACGCGCAACAACTATTTCTTTAGAATAAAACACAATTTTGAATCAATGAAATCTTCTCATAGATCGATAATTGTTTTACCAATAATGGATCGATGAAGATCAGGCCAGTGACTGTTATTATCTCCTAGCCAGTGGCTACCATACCGGCCACTTGAGACGAAAGTAGAACGTGATAGCACCAAACTTCTCTCTTGAGTCACTTCACGAACTATTCTAAAAGTTAAATAACAAAGTTCTTTTGCAAAACTCGAGACAATAAATTTATCACTCGCGTCCAAACAGACATAGAAAAGTTAAGCTACTCTCTATGATACTTCTTGAAACAGAAGTAAAAAGCTCATTCCTTGTTCATCGAGCTAATGCCTAAATAAAAATAAACCACAATTTTATTCAGTATTTTATTCATAAATTTCTTTCACTTACTCCAAAGTAGGCTCCATCTGGCTCCAGCCATACAAACTATGAACATCATAATGAACAAATTCTTCATCTTCTCCTTGGACAGCCACCATGCACAACGTTTTATCAGAGAGTTTTTTGTTAAACACTTTCTTCACTGTAAGAAGCGTTAGAAAAGTGTCAACTATACAAAAATTGAAAATGTACTTAATTTATTTTTAGATTTTACTATACGACCTCACACTGGTATCTTTTCATTGCTTTCTTTTGAAACACAAATGGATTTTTTTTTTTTTTTGCAGAAGTACTAATTAAATATAACCTGCACATTCAAATAATGAAAAATAAAACAACTGTAAAACAAGCATCACGATATTTTAAAATGTTTATAATCATGATAATAAGTCATTTTTTTATAAAGTAACGCCATCAATAAAAATAATAGTCGGTAGTTCTTTAGGAAGGAAAGGTGTAACATTTTCCTCACTTTGTGGAATACAATGTGAACCTTGAATTGAATCCCTAAGAATATTCACACAACTCGTAGCTCCAACCACGTGCGCAACTGCAGCTTTGGCTTCTGAACTCAGAAATGGTTAAATTAAAGACGCAGACACCTAGCTCTCAACACTCGAATGACTTCTTTTCCTAGTTTTTAAACTTAATGGTTGGTTAAACTAAAAAGCGCACAAAAGACTTCTAGCACTCAAATCTTTTATCGTTTTATCTCCGATTTTTAACTCTAAAAATAGTTAAACTAAACTAATATCCAGAAAATCTTACAGTTCCAAACACTCACGTGACCTCAGCTTTAGTTGGTCGTTCTTAAATTTATAAAGAGTAGTCAGCAGAATTTAATATTATATGAACTTGGTGAAATATGTCTACATGAGACATTAAGTTATGGTTTAAGATCATAGCTATGTCAAATGCTGAAAAATTTCGGATTAATTTAAATTACATCAAACATAATTATACAACCTTAGGTATAGGACCTTTAAAATTACCATTTGTTTATATTCTTGTTTAAAATTTCTTGAATATAAGTTTTAAAATTATTGATTAACAATGGTTCACAACCTTTACAATGTGCTACAGCTTTCTGACAACAGATACTCAATACACAATGACCACAGTAAGTCATTTATAACTTAACAGAACTTACGAGGATTAAAAGGAGGATCATCCCAACGATTATTAGGGCACTGAAGGCTCCAGCAACCATCTGGAAATTTCCACTGCGGGCAGTAGACATCATGATTCTTTTCGTTGGTGCCAAAGTTTGATGGTTCGTTCATATCCTCGAAAACAAGATGTGCTATTAAGTTTAGTTTTAAGTCAATATCTGAAATATATACCAGTCATGTGTGTAGAACGAAGAGAAATATAGGTTTCAAGAACAAAATGATATAAAGTCTAAGCGCCACCGATTATTGGCAGAGATGTAATGCTAAAAGTGCGCTTTAATGTCCATAAACTAAATCTCATATTTAGTATATATGGCATCACTGTCTCTTAGGTTGCCAATTAGTTTGATTAGCACTATACTTAATTTTTATTTTCGTGCGTCAATTTACGTGATGACGCGTCCGAGCCTACACATACTTACATATGAATAGAGAATAATAATGAAGTTAATTACATTTTAAAAGAACGATACTTCAGGTTTTAAACTAACCTTGTAAATGCTTCCTCTATCACCTACCATGCTTACTCTGATGGCCATAAATACGTACTTGTAACAAGCAGAAGTCTACAAAGAGTGGCGAAGTCGGCCTTAACCACACATGTTGACAACATTTCTAAAGTCTCTCCACTGTACGTGAAGGTCAATTTCTATAAAAACACATTTAAACATACTAAAGGCACAAAAGCCTGTTGGAACTATTGTGGTAATTTGGTATGTAAGTAGTCAAATGTGATTACTGTGATTTCTGTTTTTTTTGCCAAAACAGTTGTCGAGGTGTTGTTGGAAGCTCGTGTAACTTCAACTCCTTGTTTATTTCTTATTAACGATATCAGGAAGTCTGCTAAGCTTCAAAATGGCCTAGATTTAGGTAAAATGATTCTATTTTAAACCCAAACTTTTATTTTATGAAAGAGTGCATTACTCAAGATTGGCTTGAGGTATGGTTTCTGTCATAAACGCTCTTTTCTACGAAATTTTGAGAACAATAAAAATTTCCATGTGTGAAATGTTGTGTCCTTCGGTTCTACGTCATCTAACAATCTCGCTTTATGAATATTTATCTTTGGAAAGGGCATTTACAGCATCTAACCACAGTTGCATATTTGTATTCGCAGCGACAACGTATTGTTATTTTAATTCGCTGTAAACTAAATATATAGGTGTTAAACACGATGCACAATGCGCCACAGCTTGTGCTGGAGTGGCATAACACTACATGAATCACACGAATCGTTCAAATGGAGTTCATCTAACTTGTGTGTTTTGGCGGGGTTATAAAAATAAAGTAGAGAACTGCACGTCGGTGAAAAACCAATTTGTTTTTAACTTGTAAATAATAACCAATGAGCTAATTATGTTGGTAGTTTGTTGGAATTTCGAAAATATTCTACAGGTTTTTCTATTGTGTCGAAATAAAAGTGATCCAAAATAATAAGAATATAGAATATAATATCCATTAATTGTCCTTTTCAAACTACATCACCCTCTCGTGTCTAGTAATCAAATCAAATGACTGGCTTTTATGTGTATCTACGTTCCATACTGTATTCTTAAATACTATAGTATATCTACTTTTATGATCACGAAAATAAAACAAAATACTTATTACTATTGTTTAATTATTCACTTCACTGAAACAGAATTTCACCGTCATTCTTATTTAAATGTCTGAGCTACTTTAACTGTCCAAAATGGATAATCGGATGCAGTTGTTACCTAACAGATTGTTTTGCAAGGTGTTTGGAAAGTCACTGTGCACTTATATATTTATTAACAGACATGTTTCATTACAGAATACAGGAGGTAAATATGAATGACAATTATAAACAATGTTGAAAGTGACCCCCGTTGGCATCAATACAGGCTTGGATCCTTCTTATTTTGTCTCTAAACACCGCTATCAGTTGCTGGCTTGAAATAGATTGAATGAATGCTGTTATCGCTGCTTTCAAAACTGCACAGTGACTTTCCGAACATTCTGTATAATCCTCCAGTTATGCATTACACAACTAACAAAATTTTTACTTTTTCTTGTTCCTGGACAGAAAGTGTTATTTCTCAGCTTCTTATGCCTAAAGTAAATGGTAAAGATTTATTTTTTTCTTCAAACTTTGCTTTTGTGACCTGGGAGCGTATTACGAAAACATGATGGGAGACTATATTTGAGGGCCGATACGTGAAAGTGATTTACATTACAGTCAGAAATCTTGAAAAACTACTCCCTTCTAAACATTTTTGTATAACTTAAATATGAATACATGTAAATCTTGATTCATGTGTTGTTTTCTTCAGACCTTATGTTGACGAAAATGTACAAATTTACCCCTTTTTACATAGAAAATAGGTTAATTTCTAAATTTCATTATCCTGTTCACAAAAGCAAAGTTTGAAGGGAATAATGGTCATTTCCTGTACTTTTATAACATAAGCAATTAAGAAATAACACATACTGTCCAAAAACAAAATTTGTGTTACATAGTGTTATTATTAGAACGTTATAAACTTGTAACATATATCCCTGGTTCCTTCAGTTTTTAAAACATCTAAGATTACGATTATTTCCTTTTAAAACTAATTCCCATCAGGATAAAACAGACATACATTTACTTTCCAGCCAGACTTCATTCAAGTAATTATGTAAAACGATGTTATAAACTTACAATCCAAAGACCGTCAAATTTCAGTTGTTCATATAACGTTCTAATCTCCTCCCTCCACCAGATTCTGGTCGACTGGCGAAAATAGTCTGGAAATACTGCTGGACCATCTGGCCAGACCTAACGAAACAGAACACGTGATAATCTGACCTGTTAATTGAAAGCGTGTAAGGTGATAAAAATAAAGTAATCATGGAAACTACTTGAGGTGATGAAGGAAAACTGATCTGATATTGAATAGCTCGTGAAATTATAAAGACAAACTGACCGTGTGAAGTAATAAATACAAAATGATATGTAAAAAAAACACGTGAAGTGATGATGAAAAACTGATCATGTAAAGCGATTATAACAAACTGATCATGTAGAGAAGAATATGTAAAGTGATGATAACGAATTGATCGTGTGAAGAAGAACACGTAAAGTGATGGTGACACACTGATCACGTAGAGAAGAACATGTGAAGCGATGATAACAAACTGATCACGTCAGGAACAATATCTGAATTTATGAGGACACAATGACAAATTAATTTGATAATGAAAAGAAAACGCAAAATAGTGATAAGAAACTAATATGACAAAATTTAATAAGTAAAATGGAACAGAACCACTGGTCTGGAAAAAGTGATCAGTTGAAGTGATAAAGAACAACTGATATGATAATGATAATCACGTGGTATGAAAAACAAAATAAATAAGAGTAACTTTCCTAATAAGGAAGGAAACATGAAGTAGCTACAAGTAAGTTCACGCATAACAATTCCAGGTATTACACTAGGTTTAATGCAGTTCGAAATGATACAACTAATTACATTCTGGTTAATAGTGGTTATTAATTTCATGTTTAAAAGTTCCTATAGCTTGACCGTTTTTAGGGAATAAATTCCCATTAGAATATAATTAAACTGAACATTACCCAGCCATACATCAAATCCTTGGTATTGTCAATATTCTCGAACTCAGGATTGTTTCTGTCCTCCATCTTGATCGTTGCTGGCCACTTGATGTAAACATCTTTGTCCAAACCTCTGAAGAACACTGGATAAGTAGTGTCGTTAGCTACTAAGAATGGATCCTGAAAATAAAACAGCTGTGTTAGTCGAAGTTTTCAAAAGCATCTTGAAACTTAATGCTCAAACATATTGTATAAATATAAAATCAGGTGGAACAAAGTTTTTACTTCTAAAAACAAAACACGCGTTGTTCATTGTCAGAATTTCTTGTAATTATTTTTAAAACACAATGGTTTATTTAAAATCATTTGATGCTTCAGATGCTAAGTAGTCTGGCCAAACCTAACGAAACATGTAAAAAAGAACAAATGAAGTTATGATGACACACTGAACATGTAAGTAAGAACAAGGAAAGTGATTATAATAATTTGATTATATAAGAAATAATATGATAATACGAGAAATGATGAAAGTAAGTTGAGAAAGAAAAACAATATGTCAACATACTTCTGGTTCCTTTTCTTGGTAGCCATTTATTTATACGTGTGAACCTTTTTGGTTGTGTTTCATTAATTTCAACCGAAAAGCTTTTGTGGGTTTTCACTTACTTATGCAATATACTATAGAGTTATTTGGAAAAGGTTCACTTCAGTATTGATTTTGCAAATAAATTCTGCGTCTCTTGCTTTACAAGATTTTTAAATGTGAGTATCTATAGTAGCCAGCTAGTTGGAATCAAGATTATTGGAAAAAAAATCGAAATGAATGGTTTTAAATGTTTTTTTGTTTTTTTTTAATTTCGCATAAAGCTTCTCGAGGGCTATCTGTGCTAGCCGTCTCTAATTTAGCAGTGTAAGATTAGAGGAAAGGCAGCTAGTCATTACCACTCACTGCCAACTCTTGGGCTATTCTCTTACCAACGAATAGCGGAATTGATCATTATATAGTAACAACACCCCCGCGGTTGAAAGAGCGAGCTAGTTTGGCGCGATGGGGATGCGAACCCGCGACCCTCAGATAACGAGTCGCACACCTTAACATGTTTGGCCATACCGGGCCAGGCTTTAAATAATGAAAGATTATTGATCAGTATTAATCATATGATCTGGCATCTAATCATGTATAAATCTACTATAGGCGATACTTCAAAGAAGTGATAGAACTTGGACATACAACTGTGGAATTTTGACATGATTACCAAAAATTCATATAGATTAAGGCTTTTGTAAACCTTGAATTTAAATATATAATTTTGGCCAAAATTTTTGCATATTTTGTAACAAATAAAGTCATTAATAATAAAATGAAATACACATATACTTAACGCTATCAAATTGAGAATACATATTATATTAAACATCTACATTTGTAATTTTTATATTGAAACAAGTCCTGTGGACATCATGGTCGATTTATTGGAGCAGCAAACAATTTCATCAGACACATGTACGAAAATGTGTAATTCAGAATTTCATCCATCACAACAATTTTCATAAATATATAATGACAAAGTATACAATAATATTATTATAAATAGCGTCCGTAATGTTATATCAGTTCATAGTAAATATTCATTACTTGGTTGGTCCCCCTCGTACTTTAATAACTTCCCTAAGGCGACATGGTATCATGTCAAAAAGGTTATTGGTGTACTACACTGTAATTATATCTTAGTTTGTCATTAAAAGGCACTGAAACTAATTTACAATTCTGGTTTTAGGTTATGATTAGAATTTTTTCCGGCTCAGTTCTGCCCATCAGTTCTCAATGGGATTACAGTCTGGAAGCTTTGTTGGCCATGGTAATCTTGCAACGTCATCCTGGTCGAGATAGTTTTGTATAATACGCATACTTGGGCAGTGGAATTATCATCCTGAAACACAAAGCTGATGCAAACCTTGATCTGACATATGACAGAAATATTATTTCTATGTGATGCCTGCAGGAGGCACCGTTGACGTTTCTCCGCAAGAAATAAAGAACAGTTTATACATCATCATGAATAGCTTCCAAAACACGTATTGCACCACCTCCTCTTAGAATGATAGCCTTGTTTTTCTGTTCTCCAGGCAAATGACGATCGCGGGACCTACCATTAACCTAAAGAAAGAGGAAACAGGATCCATCCTGTTTGCTCAAGTAAAAGAGTAACGATGGTGAATTATGGTAAAAATCTGCTAGTAAAATAGCCTTGTTTTGTCACTATCCTATTCTCTGTTCTTCCGATTACCCTAAAATAAATGTGCTCATTCCTTTCGGAGATGTTGAAAGACATCTTTCGTCCTTAGTGTGTGAACCTGATAAAAACAAGGTAATGTCGCTGTTTTTCAGCATCTACTATTAGACTTTCCTGGAGCAACATTTCCTGTAGTCCGATGACGTTTCAAGATTCTTGATGCAGTAGAATGGGGATGCCCTACTGTTCTAGCAATGAGCATTGGATAATATCATTTCTGGACAGTCGAACAGTTTGACGCCATATAACTTCTGACACATGACAAGACACGACTGACTCTACACCAAATACATATGAATTGTCTAAATAAAGCATTGATCTGTTTTGTAAAAGTGTATACCAAAATACACCCTTTTGTACAAATCAGATGAATATATGTGTTTTTTGAACGAATGTTCAAACAACTTATACAGACCACAATAACAACACGTGCATGTTTGTCCAATAATACTCTACCATTTATTTTTACTATCTGAACATTTATTTACTCAATAACAACACCTTTCATGTAGACAATAACATCGATATAGACCAATACGCAAACGTTTTTGTCAAGTGTATAACATTATACCAATCATCAAAACCTTCGACGATAGATCAGGATTAAAGGCTATGCCATTCATATGAGGTCTATGTTATACTACTGGCTGCAACACATAAGCATCTGTGGACACAAGCTGTGGACCCTTACAGTGTCTTGAAGCATGAGAAACAGTTTTGTATGATTCCAATACCTATCTGATACACTTTATTCAGTATGATAACGTAATTGCTACATCGTAGCTCATGTCCACGACTAGTTTGAGATAAGTATCATCCAAAAAGAGAATAACATGTTTAGTTTAACAAACTCAAGTTGTGCTGCTACGTAATCTACCAAATGCACATTAACACTAATGCAAGTAAAAGAATCCAAGTTGAAATTAACGACAATTGTAGAATCGCTCTTTATGAATATGGAATCCCGGGCACTTAATATAATTTCATCGTCTTCAAAGGACATGTTGTCCAAGTACATTTGTCATTATAGTGTATATGTTTCTGCAGAATAATACACAGTAACATTGGTTTTTACTAATTTTATTAGAGCGATGTTCATAAAATGCAGCCCAATAGCTCAAAATTGCTAATTACTTGCCTGTTGACTAGTAATATATCAATAAAAAAGTAAATTGGCTTTAAAAGGTTATTTTGACGTTATAACATCACGGCAGAGCGCCATCTTTAAGGTATAACCTGCATGCGGAAATATTACACCACAGTAATAAAACTACTGTGGCGCACAGCAAGAATAACCGACAGCAGGAGGACTTTTGGTTGGAAAGCTATATTTTAAACAGTTTACAAATTATTACAGTTATCCTTGAAGTAAATATTATGAATAAAAAATCACAACATTTAAAAACACTCACATTATTCTACAATTATAAAAATAATAAACTTACTAATGCTTACCAGTATGATGATCCATCTCAGTCCGTCTTTCTTTGTCTCTTTGATGTACTCTGGGAACCCGTCCCAGTTTACCTTGTCCCAAGTGAAGATTTTACGGTCCTCCATATAGTCAATATCAGCATGCTGTACATCCTGTTGGACAAAAAAACAACAACAAACAGTTTATTAAAAACTAATCGTCATTAATATTGTAACATTAAATCGAAGTATTTCCACCCTGTTACAAAATTGTTTCATTGCATAAACATGTATGAATTTTTGTTGTTGTATCTGAGCTCAATTATTCAATAATATGTTTTGTTAATGAGTATAGTATTTTCTTATTTGAAAATTATTAAATTAATTATAAAGTATTTTTAATAGGAGGAAAGTGGCAAAGATGTAAAAAGTGAAATTAAAATTTCATTGAGATCAAGTTATAATCTTACCGATATTTCACCGTTCCTATGTCAAGCTGTTTCTCGAAGCTCACCGATATTTCACCGTTCCTATGTCAAGCTGTTTCTTGAATAACGCCAATTGAAAGTTCACAGTTTTCTTATACGTAACTAAAATACTGGTTTAAGTCAACATTATAGTGTCTTAAACCTGATATAATAACTCCTAAAAATGTGATCGTTAAAAAAACACTCCTCCTCCAAGGGACACAGCAGACATGTTGCAAACTTATAATGCTACGAATCGAGTTTCGATACCTGTGGTGGGCACAACAAAGATAGCCCATTGTGTGATTTAGTTCTTTTTTTTGTAATTTCTCGGAAAACTACACGAGGTCTAACTGCGCTAGCCGTCTCTAATTCAGCAGCGTAAGACTAGAGGAAAGGCAACTAGTCATCACCACCCACCGCCAACTCTTGGGATATTCTTTTACCAACGAATAGTAGGATCGACCGTAACATTATAACGCCACCACGGTTAAAAGAGCAATCGTGTTTGGTGCGACGGGTAGTCGAACACCTTAACCACCTGGCCATACCGGGCTGTGTGGTTTTGTACTTCACAACAAACAAAATAGATATTAACCGTAAACAACATTATATTTGCTGTTTAAAATGTTGAGACTTCCGATGGCTTATAATGCTAAAAA
This sequence comes from Carcinoscorpius rotundicauda, assembly GCA_011833715.1. NCBI lineage: Eukaryota > Metazoa > Arthropoda > Merostomata > Xiphosura > Limulidae > Carcinoscorpius > Carcinoscorpius rotundicauda. The sequence goes on from CM022393.1 coordinate 112,250,882, forward strand.
CTAGCACAACACAGACTGTTCGTTGTGCAGCTTTGTGCTTAACAACAAACAGACATAATTTGGTACAGATGAGATATTTCATCCCTTCCCAGGACTCTCTAGGGTTGCTGAGATTCAGGAACTAGAGAAGTGGTTTAGATAACTTGTATTAGCAGATATTTTGAGAACAACTGTTATGCTTGAAAACCTATGTTACTCACCAAAGGAATCTCTGCATCTATTGTTCTTTCCACAGCACCCTGTAACTCTTCTAAGCTGTTGTAGCCCCATCTGCTTAACTGGAATCCCAAAGACCAATAGGGAGGCATAACAGGTCGACCTACAAGCTGCAAAATAGTCTTAAATCATTAATTATGCTAAATGTATTTTTAACTCATTGATTAGATTAAAGTATAACTTTTGTAGCGTAAGCGTCAATTCTAAAATTCTGTGTGAATAATGCTTATTTGAGACACTCACAATAGTCGAGAATATTAGATTTCTAATTGCTTTATTATTTCAAAAAAAAAATGCTGACGAAACATTATACTGTTCTCTCAACCCATTTTGTAATATTAGAATTTCATTTGTGAATAAAACTGATAGACAAAATTCATATTTACTACCAACACATAAATTTGTTGTCTTTGCAGACATCAGTCTACAATTAGTGAACAACACGTAATCTAAGGCGTCATATCTTGATGTTTATTCTTACCATTTGATGTGCTAGAATCTCCTTTTAGTGTTATTTTAATGCATTATATCATATATTATATATTAGTACAATTATTTTCAGAGTTCTAAAAATATATCTGCGTGTGTTGATCATACTTTCTTGACAAGCTACTTCCAAAAGTTTTATACTAGTGTTTACTATAGACAATTCTTCAAGATGATACAGTAAATATTTAGTAAGAAAAATCAAAGGAAAAGTATTATAGCCTTCTTTCTTTCGTTTCCCGTAGTGGGCATAGCACAGATAGCTCATTAATTAACAGGCCATGTTTCGGATAGAAACGTTTGTTTGTTTTTTTAAATTTCGCGCAAAGCTACACGGGGGTATCTGCGCTAGCTGTTCCTAATTTAGCAGTGTAAAATTAGATGGAAGGCAGCTAGTCATCACCACCCACCGCCAGCTCTTGGGCTATTATTTTTACCAACGAATAGTGGGACTGTCACTTTATAACGCCCCCGCGGCTGAAAGGGTGAGCCTGTTTAGTGTGACGGGGATTCGAACCCACGACCCTCAAATTACAAGTTGAACGCATTAACCCACCTCGCCATGCCGGGCTAGAATAGAAACGTTCAAGGTTCAAGTCATGACACAATACAGTTGTGGGGGTGTTATAAGTATTCGATAAGGAGTGCCTGCATAAGACAGCGAGTGTTGCTGAGTGATTACACTCCATTTGGACAGTAGCTCTTAATTAAGAATGGCTATAAATAAGACCTAAGGGTCTTTAACTTAGTAATTTAACTTGTATTTTGTATTTGTATTTATTCAGGTTGAAAATACCTTATAATATTTCTTCTGTTTTTGAGAAAATAATCAATTTTATACACACGGTACGACAAGGAGTTACAAACTATATATTCCAGTTAATTTGTTTCTGTCAATTTTCCATGTTAACAAATTAATCTTACCCGTGGTTCATTCGCGAGTTGGTTGATCTACATGGGTTTTGTAGGTACAATTATGTTGTACTCCATGCAGTAAAAAAAGTGAATAAAATATTAGGAGACGGTTATTTATATAGCTTATGTTCCTCACCAAAAAAGTATTACATTATAAGAACATTACCTGTGTGTACAGTTGAACCACATGTTCTGGTCCCTTGCCAATAAAAACAAAAAAATCTAACACGCCACCCGTAGTTTTGAAGGATATGGCAGGAGCAGGAAGCAGTGTATATTCTGAAAACAAGATGAAAGAAGCAAATCAGTAGATTAATTATTGACCTATTCATCCAGCTGTCTATGTTATTTCTCTTTAAATAACCTTCCTTCGTTCACCTAGTTTTCTCGTAATCTGAAGGTCGTGGGTTCGTATCCCCGTCCCACAAAACATGATCGCCTTTTCAGCCGTGGGGGCATTATAATGGAACGGTCAATCCCACTATTTGTTGGCAAAAGAGTAGCCCAAGAGTTGGCGGTGGGTGGTGATGACTAGCTGCCTTCCCTCTAGTCTTCTACAACTAAATTAGGGACGGCTAGCACAGATAGTCCTCGAATAGCTTTGCGTGAATTTCAAACCAAACAAACCTATCTTCCCTTCCTCTAGCTTATCCTTCTTCCCTTTCCTCAAGAGTGCCTATCTTCACATGTAAAACCCATGTTTTACTTTCCCTTTCATATCTTTGACCATCTTTTCATTTTGTCTCTACTCCTAAGTCCGTTCTTTTCATAATTTACGCTACTTAATTTTTCCCGCATTAATTTTTCTCCGTTTTCTTTTCTGCTCTCAATCGCCTTTTTGTCCCCATATTGTATCAGATATATTTTCTTTACCCATCTTCCTTATCATCTCCATGTATAAATACATGTCCCTCTCTACTTATTCTCTCACATATTTCCATTATTTTCTGAAAATACCTCCCTACCATAACACTGGATACCACGTGACGTTTCAATCTTAACCAGTAAACTTTTAAAAGTTTCAGATCGATTTCAATACGTTACCACGCTAGAAGTAGCTTCTTTTGCTGATAATTGAATTTTACAAATTTCACGAAGGAGCAATAACACAACATGATGTCTTCAAGTTATATTTTACTGTATAGAATCTCACACTAGTTACAAGTATACTATAATATAATGTAATAACATACATAGTATAATACATTCCACTATTACGTAGAGCTGTGTGATTTATAATAATCAGTGCATTAAAAGTAAACATGTTTGAATTATTACACTAAATTCGGGTATCAATTCTTACCCATTGCATTGCTATTTAAAAACAAGACTCCATGAGCTTTCCCATCCTTTTCCAAGCAAATGTAAAATGGATAAACACCATAAAGATTTTTTCTGCCCTGCAAAAATAAAACAAGATACCTAAGAAAATGAAATAAATATTTTGCCCTGGTGATCAGGTCTTCTTATTAGAAAGATTCTATCGAAATTACTGGTTTGGGGAACAGATATACTTATAATTGAGTAACAGCAACCGCTAGTTGCAAAATTCGTGTTATTTTTCAACTAGGAATTGGAGCCTTATCACGTCGTTACAATCCACGTCACCAGGTCGGCCCCAGATCTTGTAACAGCACAACCTAGTAGTTTCCATAAGAAAAATCTCCGTCGTAAAGATGTTATGTGTAAAAACACAACAATGCTTTTCTCCACGCTCTTTATAAATACATCTATTGTCCAAAGACAACAGTTTTCCAACACTCTTTTCAACAGTCTGATCACACAGAAATCAATAAGCGACTTAAATGGTATGTATTCTTGTGAAACAAGAGAAATACCTGTTTCAGTCTTTGGTTTATTGAGGTATGCAGTGGTTGAATAGGTATGTAGTGGATTCAACTTGTGGCTTGTGATGCTTTTGCAGGCAGAACTTTTATTATTACGTTGCGTGTGGTTTGTTACACGAGGTACAGGGGCTGTCTTTTGCCATTCATTAGCCTTTAGGTTCGTAAATTCCCACGTTTTACATAACACCGAACTGTGCTTACCAAGACTGGGGTACTACTTATTGCAAATATCTTTCTTTCTGGTCTTGATTTCTTTAAGTTGACCAATATTCCTTTCTTTACCGTTAAGTGCAAGTGACATACCCGTCCAAAAGTGTATGAATATTTTGTTTTGGAAAGGGCTATGCATACCTTTCCTAATCAGTTTTCGGTGGCATAACTCAACCTACAAAGCACCAAGCAACATCATCAAGATATATTTCTGATTTTTTCCATTGCACTTAATATCGGCTATGGCTGTCATTGAATTGCTGTTTTATATATTCAAAATAATTTTAATATAACCTACTCAACTTTTTAAATTAATTTTTAGCAATGCAACTTACTGGCAACCTTTGAAGGAATTCTTATATTTCTTTAGGAGTTTGCTTTGGAAAATAAGCTGAACATTTTAATGAGCCTCTCAACTACTGAGTAATAACTAGTCGTATTTTTGGTAGGCATTTTGTAAGAAATAGCTATCTCTGGGTAAAATATTACTGTGTAAAAACCAACTAGAGTTGTGCGCAAGATTAGCGAAGAATCAGCAAGAGTTGTGCAAAATTCACTAATAAATATCTTGGTATAATGTCTGAATATTGTGATCAAAGTCATCAAGCTTAGATGGAGGGTTTACTAAGTAATGTCTGGATACTGTTTAAATACTGTCAACTTTATATTGAAAGCTTAAAATTAATGCCTATATACTGTAAGCTTTATGTGGAAGGTTTACTCGTAATGCCTGGACACTGTGGGTTTTACATGGAAGATTTACTAAGCAATGTCTGGACACTGTGAGCTTTATGTGGAAGGTTTACTCGTAATGCCTGGACACTGTGGGTTTTACATGGAAGATTTACTAAGCAATGTCTGGACACTGTGAGCTTTATGTGGAATGTTTACCAAGTAATGTTTGGACACTGTGACAAGTACCATAAGGCTTTGTTGGAAAATTTACCAAACAGTGTCTGAATAACATTATAAGAAGTTACAGTTGTATGAAAGGTTAATTAAGACACAATAATGTTTACGTCACATGTAAACACGGCCGTATTAATGAGTATGACAAACTCAGGACTTACCGGCCAATCGTTAGGAAATTCATCTCGGGTAAAAAGAGGCCAGGTTCGGTAGTTGAGATCATGATTGAAGGTTTCGTGATTGTTCTCTCCCAAACCATATACGTTCTCAGCTGGAAGGTAAGAGGCAATCTGTAGAAACTGGTCTTCGAAAGCTAATCCACCAATACTGGTATCCCATCTATGCACAGAATATATGGGTAAACACGACAGGCATTCAATGTGCCTAAACATTTAGACTGCTTTTTTTGTTTTTGTATTTCCTTCCCACAGAATGCCTAAATGTATTGTTATAGGATAAAATTATGTCTTTAACCTTCGGTTTTTTGTGGGTTTTTTTTGTCTATGTTCTTTCTATAGTTGTTTTTCGTATTCAATTACGAATTATAACTGTAGAGCTACTAAAAGGCCTACATAGCCATCTGTGATTGGCTGCACTAGAAATCGAGAAAATATTAACTTTATAGGTTATGACACCTCTCAGTGGCTATTGGAGGAAAAAAGTGGAGGGAACAGGTGTGTATATACTTATTGAATATAATACTAAAGTTAAAGTGTTTTTTTTGTCTCAACACCAAAATTGCGAAATAACCCGAGAAAGAGACATAAGGTTCATTGTATTCTTAGATTCGCCATTTATCACGTAGGCAGACAGACTTAGAGAATCGTACTCCTCATCAAACCTCTTGTAATTAGGGTATATAGTCTACGTGTATGTAAACAGGGTTACAATCGGGAAACACGGTAGTTGTTGAAAAATCAGAACTTCAACTATAACTATATGTACACATTAAAGCATCATCAGTCTGAAGTTCATTGAATTTTAAATTATTAATAAAATTTATATTCGATCTTATAAAATAGAGGTACTAGTTTAGATTGTTTTAATGAGCCCAGGTCCCGGCATGGACTAGCGAGTTAAGGCGTGCGCTACGTAATAAGAGGGTCGCGGGTTCGCGCCAAACGTGCTCGCCCTCCCAGCCGTGGGGGCGTTATATGTGACGGTCAATCCCACTATTCGTGGGTAAAAGAGTAGCCCAAGAGTTGGCGGTGGGTGGTGATGACTAGCTGCCTTCCCTCTAGTCTCACACTGCTAAATTAAGGATGGCTAGCACAGATAGCCCTCGAGTAGCTTTGTGTGAAATTCCAAAAACCAACCTTTAATGAGCCTGAATGTATTATATAATATGTATTTCAATCAAATGTTTTAGATCGTTTTAATGAGCCTGAATGTATTATATAATATGTATTTCAATCAAATGTTTTAGATCGTTTTAATGAGCCTGAATGTATTATATAATATGTATTTCAATCAAATGTTTTAGATTGTTTTAATGAGCCTGAATGTATTATATAATATGTATTTCAATCAAATGTTTTAGATCGTTTTAATGAGCCTGAATGTATTATATAATATGTATTTCAATCAAATGTTTTAGATTGTTTTAATGAGCCTGAATGTATTATATAATATGTATTTCAATCAAATGTTTTAGATTGTTTTAATGAGCCTGAATGTATTATACAATACGTATTTCAATCAAATGTCAGAGTGGCCATCAACCTTTCTCCACCATCCCATTTCTTATTCTTAATTTCAGGCGTATTTTCAAAAATAAGAATAAGAGATTGTATTATAAGTATATCCTGGTCTAGAAACCAGTTTTCTTGGGTAAAACTACAAAATTATTATCATTTTTCTGTATTTATGTAGTCTTTTACTCATATTAATTTTTTTTTCTTCCTGAGATCCATCTATTAGTTTAAGCCCAAACAAAATTATAATTACTGTTATAGTTCCCATATCTGGCATACAGGAGGCATTAGAACCAAGCCTGTTTTAAGGACGCTAAACTCTTCCAGTTTATATATTTAGATTAAAAATGATTAATTTTTAAAAAATGTACTTCCCATAATTAAAATGTTAAAACTGTAAACGCCAATATATCTAAAGCGAATCTTCCTTAATTCTCAATTGAAAGTCTGTTGATTTTGGCTCATTGGTCAAAATATTTTTATATTTTAGAAGCTAAACCACGATAATGAAATATACTAAACAATTTAGTTTTTCAAATCGTTCGAAACCTGCATACGACTCCAAGTGACACATACACGCACCAAACTGGTGGATCATAATTTTTCTTGTGGCAATCCCTTTTCATATATAAACAGGGTGGCCCGTAAGTCCCTACCCATCCATATGTTATTATGTTATATTCAGTTACGCATGTATTAAAAATTTGTTTCTTTTTATCAGAGAAATATGGCTGATGTATGCTCATTTACACTTGAAGAACGTATTGTGACAAGTACGTGGGTACATGAGCGCAAGAATACTGGAAACACCCTGGATACAATAACTGAGGATACATAAAGGACATTTTGTCTAAACAACGTTATAATACTAATGATGAGTTGAAGACAGCTGTTGCCTAGACATTTGGAACAATAATCCCTGCTATGTTGAGGAAAATCTCTCAGAACATGGCGTCGCATAACATTATGCAGCGAGAATGAGGGACAGCACACAGATACACTTGGATACATAAGATATATGGATGACTGGGACTTACGGGCCACCCTGTATATATCGTTCTCAAGATCAAACCTGTGACTTCTTCCATTATAAGTGAGTTTTTTACTAACTGGACTGAAAGGTTGACGAAGAAATAATAAGGCACTTTTATAACAGCTGAAATTACTACTACAGTTCTTCCGCGCAAGAAAATAGTCTGTAAAATCTCTATGAACTGGAAACGAACTAATTTTTCTTAAAAACTTACACATTTATACCATTTTCTTTCCTCTTGATTTTGAAACTGAACATCGATCCTGGTTCCTCCTTGTCCAGAATGACTTCGTACTTTAAAGCATTCAAGTCAAGTTCTGGTATGTTCTTTAACAAATCAAATGTTTTTTGAACGGGAACTTCGTAACGGCTAGTGGCTGGGTCTGTGAACTAAAATAATAAAATATAGAGTTATTGGCTAAATGTAAATTGAGAATTTAGAAGAAAAAGAATTTAGTATTTGGCCAAGTGTGAAAACATTAACAAGTAATATTCAACATTCTAGTCCATCACAGTATTTCTGAAAGTCACTCCTCATAATCATTTAGTGAAGTAAAATATTTATATGGACGTGACTAAGTTGGTTTTTTCCTAATACAAAGTGATCAAATTTCATTAAGTAATTCGGATGACTTTCATGGTTATAACCACCTTTAACTGCAAATAGAATAACCTTTAAATCACAAGAGTTTGATTACTTATGATAACAAACAACAGTACATATTAACAATCTTGCTGTTTTAAAATCTAAGGTAAATAATTAATTAATAAATTACGTAATATAATGTTACTAAATACATGTTGATAAGCCATTAACTAGAAAAAAGCCCGGTAAAGTACATATATGTATATGTGTGTATAATAAGTTGTTAACATTTTTAGTTGGAGGTATCTGCATAATAAAAATTTGCCGTGTGATCTGTCAGATGTCAGAATTTATGGATCAAAATTAACGTTGACTTACTTTAAAACGTACTATGTCTTCTGTGATATACGTCACTTCAAAGCTAATCTCTTTAATGCTTTTCTGCACTAGAAAAGTAGAGGACATCTGTTCTAGAAGAAGTGATAACCCTCTGGGCTTGTTAAACATTGCTTCCTTTAGTTTGTAACCAAACTCTGTCTTCGGAATGAAACATTTCGGAACGTTCTCTTCAAGACTTTCTATCCATTGACAACCTTTGTTTTCGCATATTTCTTTTGTGTATTTGCCTACAGGAATAGGTTTGTATGCAAACCTTCGATTATTGTGCAGAAACAGCTACACTTACAATTTGTGTCAATAGAAAAAAAAACGACTGACAATAGTTAGGTCTGGTCGTTTACTAACTGACTGTCTCCAAATATATACAGCACAGTTACTTGTCTTTCTATTTTTGGTGTAATTTGCAAGCTATTGTGAGAAACTGGCTACCCCATGCAATTTCTAAGACATTTGGTAGATACAATTGGGTTAATTCCATTAAGTTTAGGCTTAAATGGTTAATAATCGTATGAAAGAATAAAAAGTTTAGAAAATATTTCAAGCTTGCCACTTTAATGACATAAACAAGGTCTAACTAAAGCGGGGAGATTAGTAGCAAAATACCCGAAGCTAACACCATATGAATGTGACTGTGCTATGGTTCAAAATAGTGGTTTGTTTGATTTTGAATTTCGCGCAAAGCTACACGAGTGCTAACTGCGATAGCCGTCCCTAATTTAGCAATGTAAGACTAGAGGGAAGGCAGCCAGTCATCATCATTCACCGCCAACTCTTGGGCTACTCTTTTACCAACGAATAATGGGATTGACCGTCACATTATAAAGCTCCCACGACTGAAAGGGTGAGTATGTCTGGTGCGACGGGGTCAAAATAGTGAAAGTGGTAGGACCACTTTCGCGTTCATAACATTACTTTATAAACAATACATTACCAGGTATCATTGTTCAATTGAGGTCTTCCTTTTCGCTAGCTTTATTATCTACTTAAAAATTGAGTTTTTAAAAATCCGTAATCATTTTTATTATTACCACTGTTTATCGTTTTCGTTTTATTAATGGAAACATGTATTTAGATCTATTTATGTTGTTTATTCACATTTTCTCTTGTTATTTACTAATATTATAGTTTAAATATAATTGCAGATATTTACTATTGGAATTCTGACAAACCTTTGTAATTGACTGAATAATATACTTTCATAAAGACGTTATTATTTTTTGATTGACACTTTCCTTACATCGACTAGGCATTGCAAAAAATAGTTTCTTTAAACATTACACATTCTATGCCACAACATCATTCACACACCTAACTTAATCTAGGTTGACGTATGGCGAAGTAAAAAGAACTCAAAACTCCATATATATCATGCACACTTCACCATTATAAAAGGCCTAATGGTATTTATTTGATATTCTAACCCAAACTGTGGTCAAGAACCTTGAATATGTGAAATTGGAATCTACAGCAGAAGATAAGGCCAATCAAAGAATGCATTAGGCCTCTACGCTAGAAATCTTATATTCAATTATCACCTCCGTAGTATTAGCATGTTGTGCATGATGATTGTGCTTCAATATGCGTTAGCTTAAGATTTCACAAATTAGATCCTTCCCTTTCAAGCATTTTCCGTACGGGTCTTATACTTTCTTTAAACAAATGTTTTTACTCTTTACTTTTTACAATTTTTTATCATTTGAAACTATTGTTTATTAAAACATCTATACAAACAAAATGTTCATGCTATCGTTTAAACAGTTTTTAAACACTCGTAATTCTATTTACACTGATTCTTTTTTCTTCTTATTTTTAGAGGCTACATCCAGTATCAAAAAATATTAATTACTTCAATATTTGTTTGTTTGTTTTGTTTTTGAATTTTGCACAAAGCTACTCAAGGGCTATCTGTGTTAGCCGTCCCTAATTTAGCAGTGTAAGATTAGAGGGAAGGCAGCTGGTCATCACCACCCACCGCCAACTCTTGGACTACTCTTTTACCAACGAATAGTGGGATTGACCGTAACATTATAACACCCCCACGACTGAAAAGGCGAGCATATTTGGCGCGACGGGGATGCGAACCCACGTCCCTCAGATCACAAGTCGAACGGCTTAACCCACCTGGTCATTCCGGGCTAAGTTCAAGTAAGCCCGGCATGGCCAAGCGTGTTCAGGCGTGCGACTTGTAATCTGAGAGTCGCGGTTTCGAATCCCCATCGTATCAAACATGCTCGACATTTCTGTCCCCTGGGGGCATTATAATGCTCAGTCAATCCCACTATTCGTTGGTAAAAGAGTAACCCAAGAGTTAGTGATGGGTGGTGATGTCTAGCTGCCTTCTTTCTAGTCTTGCATTGCTATATTACGGACAGCTAGCACATAAAGCTCTCGAGTAGCTTTGTGCAAAATTGAAAGACAAACTTGAACGTAGTTTTTTAACTTTCACAATTATCTAGTTACATATTCATAATTCATTTCATGGATCGAAACTTTGACTTTTTTTCGATAAACTTTCTATTCAGCTCACATTTTTCCTTGACATTTCTCTAGTATTTGCATACAAGAACTATGAGAAAATTGTTTTTAGTTTAGCAGTTTAATTGATATTTACATCATTCATTCTTACGTTTCATCAATCACAATTATTGATACTTAACTTACCACCTATCGTCAAAGTCAATAATTAGATATTTTCTTTTTACAAAAAACTGTTTAATAACTGTATTATCTCCTATAACACAATCCTACCCCTTAAGTCTGGAAATCCTTTTGTCGTCATCAGTGCTCTAAGACCAGAAATTTTATTCATAGACCATATGAAAAATGACATAATGTGACAACGCATCTTCACTTATAGACCATATGAAAAATAACATAATGTGACCCCACATTTTCACTTGTAGAACATGTGAAAAATGACATAATGTGACCACACATCTTCACTTATAGACCATATTAAAAATGACATAATGTAACCACGTATCTTCACTTAAAGACCATATGAAAAATGATACCATTTTCAGAATACTTCTTCATTTACAGGCTACATGAAATAAAAACAATGTGTGACATAAAAATTCAGAGACTTCGCCAAATAATTACATCACGTGATCACGAGTCTTTAGTCACAGATTCCACCCAGTGGCACAGCGGACCTATACTTCTGGAAACAGGGCTTCGATATCTGTGGAAAACTGAGCCCAGATAACCTTGGTATAGCTTTGCATTTCATAACAAACAACAATATCAATCAGAGACAACAGGAAACAGTCCCATGTAACCACTCATCTTACTTTATAGACTACATGAAACAATAACATGAGTATGCTTATAAATTCAAAATTGTGACAGTTAATCATAAAACTAATCAGTAATTTTTATAATATTTAAACTATATAAAAGCACACCATATTTTCTAACCTGTTACAATAAACAGAAATAACACTCTTGAATGTTGCCAATAACGAATGTCATCTATAAGCTGAGTGATTAGCAACAATCTGCAGGTCGCAGGATTGAGATGTGTCGTCAAGCATTTTCACCCTTTTAGTCGTAGCAGCGTTATTATGTGACGGCCAATCCCATTGTTCTTTGATAAAGCTGGCGATTAAGTCGCGGCCTTTCCTCTAGCTTGCCACTTTGCTCGAAATGCAACCACAAACGTTAATTACCTCACTCAAACTGGCTAAATAAAAATATCTGACGAAAACTCTATACTGTATTGTTATTATTGACAATAACACACAGTATAATAATGCAATAAGTTATTGCATTTTCAAAAACAAATATAAATAAATAATAACAAATTAAAGTTATTTTTCTTCGGAAAAATTAATGGATGAAAGGATTTTGATTTAGCACATAATTTACAAGATAAATATTTCGAATCTTGTAAAATTATTCATTGTTTAATAGTAATATTTCAACGTCAAACGATAGTTTGTTTATGAAATGTCGCGCAACGCTACTTCAGAAATATTTGCATTAATCAGCACTAATTTTGAAGTTACAAGCTCTTGAGCTACTGTTTTACCAACGAATGAAGAAACCTGTCCTAGTATTATAACGTTCCTATGGCATGCTTGATAACGAGATTCGAATGTATGTCAGGTCGCGTTAAACGGAATATCACAACAGGCTTACCATCAAATATGCAATCCAATCTTTCTAGTAAAAGAAATATCGAGTCAGCCTTCTGAGCATCCCTATTAACAGCAATTATTTCAGCCGCATACAGAAACACAAGGTAGACGAGTATGAGATGAAGCTTCATTTCACTCTTAAAGGGTAACAAGGAATAATGTTGCATAAAAATGGATACATACGCATATATGATGTGTTTCTATACGTAAATTAATATATAATTTATCAATTCGCAAGTAAGATAAGACTGAAAAATGTATGTGTAACAACAGTGGAGCAAACCTTTCTTTATTAGGAATCTTATCACTCATGGTGTTACAAAGTTCAATGAAATTCTGATGTTATACTCCAGGTGGTGTTTTATCCGATATAAATTCGCTGAAACGTTTCTCGAAGATAAGATACTAATGGGAGACAGTCTGTCTGTGAACCTCGCATTGTAACTAAGTGTATAAAAATGCTAAACAAATAAGATTAGAACTTGTGTTTTGACGATAAGTGCATTTACACAATATCACTACTGCTGTTCACACCATAACATTCTCTCTCTTTATTTACCACATGCAAACAATGCATTTATGACCGTGGTCTTTCAGAGACTTTCCTTTGAGCCAAAGAGAAATTCCAATATCTGTACGTTCATCCACGGTCTTTTCTTTCTTCAAATTTTCTAACTGTAATCAGCTTTTAATTTTTTCTTACTTCATGAAGTCTCCTAGAAACTTCACTTGTCTTCTTTCTTATGTTATACATCAGTTTCCTCCGGCAACCTGCTCTTCAGGATACTTATCTTCATTTCTCTAGCATCACATATGTCAAAACAATTCATCCTCACTTATTCTGTTATTACATGTAAACGAAAAGCACGAAAAGATAAACCAAAATTCCGCACGTGTTTCAGAGGAGGCATTATTTCATTTTTGGTACTTAAAGTCACACCCAAAATAAATATAGATGTCACTTTTGCCCACAAGTATGGAAATTATTTTAAGAAACTGCAAAATAAAACTTGGTTGTATCCTTATTTAAAAGTTAAAACGATTTATCTCAGAGGAAAAAAACATTTATTGCATGATTATTTAAACCTTGATACTTACAGTAGTATTCATTTTTAGAATTTTTTTTTAGAAGCAGGAAGAAAAATATATAATCTTAGCCCCTCCCCTATTATGTTGACTATATATTAACATTATTTCCTCTTCGGATAATTCATTCAGGAATGGTTATATAAAAATGTTATTATAGTACTTTCATTTTGAAATTCTACAATAAAGTTCTTTCTTAACACTCTATTACTTGCAAGTTCCAACAAATGTAATATTTGCAAACCAATGATTCGATGGCGCAAGGTGTAAAACTGCGTTTGTTTAACTTAAAAAACAAGCACTTTTTTCATAAGCTAAGCAACTAACAAAACTGTTTATAAATTGGTTTTATTAACTTTTTCTAGCTATACATGTAAGTTACTATTGCAATTAAAGTTATACTTACCATTCACCAAAAAGAGTTAGCATCTTTACGTTAGTAAGCCAAGTGTATTTCTCACTCAAAATGGCATGGCTAGGTGATTTAGACACTCGACTCATAATCTGCCTTCCCTCTAGTCTTACACTACCAAGTTAGTTGTCCTCTAGAACAGATATCTCTCGTGTAGCTGTTCGCGAGGGGCCTGGCATGGCCAAGCGAGTTAAGGCGTGCGCTTCGTAATAAGAGGGTCGCGGGTTCGCGCCAAACAGCCGTGGGGGCGTTATAATGTGACGGTAAATCCCACTTTTCGTTGGTAAAAGAGTAGCCCAAGAATTGGTGGTGGGTGGTGATGACTTCCCTCTAGTCTTACATTGCTAAATTAGGGACGGCTATCACAGATAGCCCTCGAGTTGCTTTGTGCGAAATTCAAAACAAACCATGTCGTTACAGAAGTTACATTCTCTTTTCCGAACAAGTTGTTCAGTTCGTTTTTATATTAAAACAAATCAGATAAAATGTTATCTTCGCTTATACGTCTACCATAGTAGTTAACGCAACCATTGATCTTGCTAGAATACAGACCTTCTTTATTTTTTAATTCCTACATGAAAGTTCATAAGCATGAATAGGGTTGTGAATATTAAGGAAAGCTGGCTAAAACACTGTTATTACATATACGTTAAAAACAACGGTACTAAAATAATGATATTGTGCAGGATTTAATCAGCATATACTGTAATATTACTGAACAAAATTTTCCATCAAAGAATTTTTTTTTTAAATTATGCTCACCATTACATTTCACTTTCTTTTGACGCCAAACATGCTCGCCCTTTCAGCCGTGGAGGCGTTATAAAGTTACGGTCAATCTCATTATTCGTTGGTAAAATAGCCCAAGAGTTGGTGGTGGGTGATGATGGCTAGCTGCCTTCCTACTAGTTTTAAACTGCTAAATTAGGGACGGTAAGCACAGATAGCCCTCAAGTAGCTTTGTGCGAAATTCAAAACAAACCAAACTTTTCTTTTGACATTAAGCCATAACTCGTGAGTAAGAACAAATCTGATTACTAAATATATTTGTAAAGACGTCACTTTACTTTCTTCACTTTCATGAGCAAGCAATGTGAAAAGTTATGCAGCATGACATCTCACTGATAACATGAAATATATAAATACCAAATAGACAAAATTAGCTGGTGGTTGAAACACTGGACTTCCAAATTGCTGCTGCAATTTACCGAGCAAGCTCACCTTTGTAACTGTAGGAGTGTTATAATGTGACGGCTAATCTCACTATTCATTGATAAAGAGTAATCTAACTCTAGTCTATCATTTACAGGTGAGTGATGACTAGCACAGATAACCCTCAAGCAGCTCTGCAGAAGATTCAATGAAATGAAAATGACATCAAAAATTATGTTGTTCAAAATCTCTTACATGAAGTGAATAAAACTGTTTACAATATTTTTGTATTTTTCCATTGTTCTTCATTAACATACACATAAATACACTTCATTACTTTTGGTGTTTTATATCACATATAATCACTACTAAAAAAGAAATTACTGTAAGAGCTAAATATATATATTCCCTTCTATTTGGATAGAATATTCTTGCTTTAACATTTTGAGTTATTTATAACAGAAGGAGGTATTTGTGTATCAGACTATATTTGTCATGTATTTAGTAATCAGTTTCAAGTCACACGCGCATTGTAGTAATAATAATTATAGACTAGGTACGTTTGAAAACTTTCTTGTCACGTTAGATGTAACATAGTTTGATTTGCGAGGACAGATTTAGAGGTTTAATATTACAAGTTAAAATTTTGCTTTTCATTTTTATAAAGTAGTTCATATAAAGTGTGTAACATTCCGCAGTTAAAAACGTAAAACATGTAGATAAAAAAATGTCAGTAAAAGCTACCTTAAAGTATCAAACACTGATTTTTTCTTTGCGTTATATAAGCCTTAAGATGTATTGTTGAGTTATGGATATAGTGGGTGAGGAACGTATAAATAAGTTGAAACGTTATACAGATACGGTAAAAAAATGAATGAAAAGTATTTTGTTGTTAAATACACATTGACTGGACGTAACATAATTGTTACTGTTCTTGGACTGTGTATTTGAGGGTTCGAAGTTTGCCGGCCGTTACCGTAAAAACGGGTTATTTGGATACGATATGAGAATTACTACCTAATCCCACTCTTCAGTTGACAAGAGTAGCCCAAGATCTGATGGTGGAATTTGGCCGTTTTGTTGGTCAGTGGCTCGAAGGAATGGATACGCGCAGATCGCCATTGAGTAGCTTTGCACGATGACTAGGAAACAAAGTTTTCTGAACAAAGAGTTAGCACCTGCTATTGAGACACTTGGAATAAAAGTGCTCAGAAAACAAATAAATCCAACACAGATTTCTAACTGAATGAAACGGAATAAGAGATACAAAACAAATATTACAGCCAATAAAAACCTTCAATTCAAAGAAGCAAGGCTTACGTAGGAATTATCTTAACTGTTTGTATCGACCTGATTATTTTAGTGAAATAACTATTCTACATCAGGGAAGCAACTTTTCGTGTCCTAAGATAACCTTTACTTAATCGTAAATTAGCATACCTTCCATCCAAGGCTCAGATACTTCAGCCAGTTTTAAAATACTGTATCACAGTCAGGACTTATTCACCATTAATCAAAATAGCCAGCTGCTAGGTTTTAGCGCTGTCAATGGTTCCCACTCGTGCGAAATCTGAGTGTACATTTTGTAAAACAAATATATAGGTCTTAAGGGAAAAATCAGACTCATTTTAAAACACAAACTGTTGTTCTTTGAAACCAATATTCCTCGTAGATTTATTAATAGCGGATTAATATTTCCTTTTCTTAACAATTCAACTGAACCCAGGTGCTGTTGATATTATGCTGTCTTACAAGTATTTACTAGAAACTCTTTTTGTTTTTTTCAAAACATTCGTTATAATTTGTGTTGCTTGCTGAAAACGTTGTCTGTTGGTGTATTACGTACACAATTACTTACATTGTAGTCATGGATTACTCTTTATTTGTGAAAAAATGTGCAAATCTAGAAAATTGAAAATTAAGAAAGAGCTGTGTAACATCATGTGATATTTATAGCTAGATAATTAAAGCATTGTAAACTATATATCTTATTTGAATAAAAACAACCAAATATGGTTCAGTAATTTTTGTAACTCAAATTTATCTTATTACGTTACTCAATCTGTACACACTAGCACAATTTATGACAAATTTAACTTTATAATTAAGTACATATGGATTTCTTATATTTCGACTGTATGTAATTAGCATCCATTAGAACACTTTTTAAATTATATAAATATACCAGTATTGTGTTTTTGTACGTTCATGTAAGGTGTAGATGGATCTTCACCAAATTTGATGAGAAAGTTCACTGGGTCTATGAAGGAGGTACAAATTTGCGGTCTCCTTTTTATTTTTTGTGGGCATGTTTTACAAGTGCATATAAGGGAAGCAACTTGTCATGTCCTAAAATAATCTTTCATTAATTGTGAATTTGCATAAATTCCGCTCAGGGAAGAAGTATCCCAACTCGTTATTAATACATTATCCTTCATAAATGTACTTTATTTTGTAGTTAAACACAAAGCCATAGAATGGGCTATCTGTTTCGAGCATATTGCAAGCATAGAAAAGAGGCTTTTAGCGCTGTAAGCCTTTAGACTTACTACAGATTTTTGAAAAAAACTATTAAACCTAGAAATCTAACGTCGTTCAAACAGAAATAAGTGTAAAAGCGTTGTGAATACAGTTACGCTAGGGTTTCTGTTAAAGTTGAACTTATCACAAGGAGACTGTTTTACAATAAAGACACATTGGGTTACCTGCTATGCCCATTTAGGTCAACCGAACCCCACATTTTAGCGTTGCAAATCCGTAACGTTAAGGGTCTCCCGCAGCAATCACAAAGATAATTCGTCCAGAAACGTTGAAATCCAATAAAAGCAGAACAGTAAAGGTGAAGAAATAACAATAATACGAAACCTTGTTCTTCTCATTGTAACCACTTACATGGAATTGGATAAGGTTAATTTTTGGGGGAATAAGGCGTCAGAAAAAAAAAATCCACCTTTGTAAAGTTTAAAGTTGTCGTCATTGGCTGATACATACATATATATACATATACACACGTTTTAAATCATTTGAACGTTTTCTTTTGGAAGAAAAGGACAACGTATATTACAGAAACTAAGGTATAAAATACTTAGATTTTTGAACGTTCGGAAACTGACAAACTCGTACTTGACAACCAGAACCATGAAAGAAAATTGTTAAAGATTTAGTTTATACCAAGTTAAAATTGTCTTGGATGTTTTGAATATGTTGAAAACAATTCTTACAGCAAAACAAATCAGGCTCAAAATGAAAAAGGAAAGTAGCTTGCTTTGGTAAAATAGTCATCAACACTAAAGCAATATTTTGAAAGTTTCATTACGTTTTACCGCAGTAAGCAACTAAGTGCATAATTTGTGTGTTTTACGGAACAAATTGTTCAAGTACATTTTCTATTGTTCAAATTTGCTTCCAAAACAACAGTTTCACTGTGATTGACTCATGCTAAGAAACATGTAGTCAAGTATTATTGAATGGTCAATTTAAGCCATATAAAGTTTGACTAAAAATATTTGTCATATCAAGCACCAACAAACTTAGACACTGATATACATTTTGAGACACTATGGACACTGAAGCATTTTTGTTTAATATACATGTAAGTGACAACTTAGTTCTGAAAAATATATGACTTATCATTATCCAATGAGACAACGACCACCTGTTTCTCCATAAAGCCAGCAAATAAGATTTTAATCACACAAAGGTTGAGATTAATCCATACAACAATGATAATATGGACGGGAAAATTGGTTGGTTTGCCAAACATGCAAAATGACTGGACCTTAACGTTTGTCTTTTTTTTTTTTTTTTAGAGAGAGAACAGATGTTTTCACATAATACACAATCAATAATTAAAAAAACTAAAAATTCGTTATTTTTTGTTTCGATTGTGCGCAGTACTAAATTATCTGGTTAATAACTTTCGTCTTTGTTGAATCTAACTCATTTAAACTGAAATAATTATTATTACCAACAAAATAATCATGTACATTTGTTTGATTGTGTAGGAAAATGTTTTAAATACCTAAACACTAAGTTCAACATTTTTTCACATACAGTATAATAAATAAGCAACATGACAAGTATTTAAATACATCTATTGACCCTCAATTTCAATAGATACAGTGGAATTTCATATGAAAATGAATGGCATTGTTCATTCTCATTGAAATGAAACATAAGAACAGATAACCAGCACTGTACACGAGATCCGTCCAACTGCCATTGTAGCTACACATATTCGATATGACCATCCAAATGAATCTCGTTAGGAGTTTAAAATAGTAAATATCAAAATTCTACAGGTCCACTTTTTAGAATTTTAACTTTTTTCAAGATGTATATTATGCATAATTCCAAACACAGATAAAAATGACTCATATCAAATCAACTAGATGTATATATTACCAACTAGTTATTTTTTTCTTTTTCAACTACAAGATTAGAAAGCAAGTATCAAAAGAAAAAGTTAAAATTAATAGTGCAGTGTGTTTCAATGCTATGCATTCCTATAAAAACGTTTGAAACTGTTTTCTCTTTTGAAGCTGATATAAAATCACTTCAATGTCTGATCCATGATAGGCTAGTCTTAAAGTTTTTTGAGGCAAAGAGATTGATTCATCCAAGCAATTTTAATGAATTACATAATTCTATAATCCAATCAATCTTCTACAGCATTAGGGTATTGGTACTCACTCCAACTATGAGAAAAATCTACATAATTCAGAAATAAAAGTTGTGTATTATCCAAATTAACTGTTTTAAAATGTGTCTGAAAAGAATATTTTCAAAAAATAATTTAATAGCAAAAGCACATTTTAATATTATAAGTTTAAAACTGGAAAGTTACATGTTTTACTGTTGAACATAATTTTACTTAAATAAGTTGTTACTTAAATCTCATTTGTTCACTATTCTCAGTTATTTTCTGACACATCTCAGATCATTTCCAAGGTGTCTATACAATAAACAAAAAATTCTCATGAAACTTGCATTTTAGTGATTTATCTAATTTATTTTTTTATTAGTTTAACAACATTTTATGTTTAATTCTAAATATTAAAGTATTTCATGTTGAGAAAGAAAAGCATGTATTATGTACGTGATGTATACATTTTGTAAATGACTCAAAAGGAATATGTTCAAGGTTTACAAAATAGTTCATAAAACAATGTTCGACAAAAGCTTTTGACTATAGAAATTAGTTTCAACACTCAAACTGCAAACAGGTTTTTTAAAAGTTCTTCATGAATAACTGGTAATTAAACAAACATACATTGTAGCTGAATAGAAAATTTCACAAATATTATTCCACTATTTAAAGAAATAATTCATGATAATATATTGTATTCAAATGAAAAGCTATTTCTAATCAAAATTTAAAATATTTCTTTCATTTCTTGTGAAGTGTTGAAATTTGCATACTTGGTTTTCTTTTAACTTTTTATATTTTAAATAAATATGGAAGTGCTTCATTTCCTCACATTACAGAATATTCTTCTCACGGATTTCTCGAAAATTACTCGAGAGAGAGAATTTATATTGTGTTTAGTTTCTTTTGAAGGTTACCCCTAAAACTAAACAGATTAAACACAAACAATCTTATAAATGTCCAGCTTTGCTTACAGATTTATGAAAGGTTATGATCTTATTTAGAACAACATGCCAGAATCAAACAAACATACAAAAGTCTTTCACAATTACTTTTACTAACTGCTAAAGCAAAAACATAAAGAATTTAATACAAAGAATACCTGAGAGCACTTAAGTGAGTGATTTAACAAAACTGGTTTGTGCTGAACAAGGATGAAAACAAAAACATTTTAAATTTGACATGGACACATATGCAGCACTCAAACAGGAACAGAAGCCATTAACAAATAAACACAGGTTTCATGCAAAATATTTTAAGAGATAAAGAGTGATTATATTCATTTGTAAGTATCATTATTATATTTCAGAAAAAGTTTTTTTAATTTTCTTTAAGTTTAGTTTTTGAACTGACAGATGAGGGGAATTTTTTCAGTTTTGTAAACTGTTCCTTAGATGTGAGCAATTCATCTGTTGCACAGAACTGGAGCTTGTGAAAATACATTGTAAACACCAGGTAATGTGAAAAACTATACAAACAGTTCAGAACAGGATGAAGATCTGGATAACGAGATGGTGGAGCAAGAGCTAAGTGTATCACTGTCAAGATTCCACATCCTATTATAGAAAATACAAACTGTGGAAAAAAAAAAGAGTAATCAGAACAGCAGATAAACAAATAATCAACTGTTGTGCCAAGTGTGAATGAGAAATTTATTCATTTAGTTCTTTAACTGAATCCTCAATGAATTTCATGAAAAGCACGAGGAAATGGTACACCACTACATGAAGATTACACATTAAATATATACAAAAACAAACAATGAATGTATAATATGGAGATAAACTTACAGTAAATACTTCACAAAAAATAAATATACTACTCATCATAGAAAAGAAAGAAAAAAATACTTATTAAAGTAACAGTGAAAGCATGCAGAAAGCTGAGAATATTTTATATATAAACTTTTGTTTACAGAAGTAAAACCCTGTTAATCTATACCATTCTTACTTTATTACATTATCTAAAAACTGCATCTTGTATCAAAGGCCTTATTTGTATCATAACCATAAAATAAGTTTATATATTTTTTTGCACTATGTCAGTTTTATTTTGGACTTGTGCAAAATTCTGAAACTCACTAATAACTCAGAAATGTTTCATGCATTCATAGTTATCATAAAAAAAAAGTCCTAGAGAAAACATACCATTAATGTTTTAACACTTTGTTTCCAACCCTCTTGGAAGCCAAGACTCATGTGTCCATAAGCTTTGAACACAATAACCAAATACAGAAGTAGTAAACAGAAGTATGGTATAACCAGACCATCTTTCAACAGCAGTGGAAACAAGCTGGAAAAAAATAAAATACATGCTATAGTTTTGGAAGATTGTTGCTACATAAATTATTCATTTGACCTTAAAATTGTACAGGAAGTTCTGTTATTACACTCCAGTTATTTTTACAGAAGGTTAATTATAGTGCAGAAATATTAACACATTTAAGTATATATGTATTGTCACTTTTCCCCCTTTTGACTTCTCTAAATCATAAAAATTAATAATTTTGTCCTGAGTCAAACCTATCTTGATCTTCATCTGCCCTATAAGCATTGCAAAAAAAATTCTGCAATAAGCACACCAGTCTATAACATAAATCAATGCCATTTCATTTCTGAACATGTCATGTGACTACTTTCCTCCTCTATTTCCACTGATTTCTCACTTTCAAGAATTTGCAGACTCTGAAAGAAGAACATTGATCATGGGAAAAAAATATGCAAGAAGATGTGAGTACCAAATGGATGAACATATTCAGTGTAAGAAAAATGTTATCTTCCAATATCACAGTCTTACCTCCCCTCACACAATGCTAGAATTCTACACTACAAAAATGGAGGGCTCCAGTTTTGGTGCACAGCATAGAAACCATGTGTAAAGCAATCACCCAGAATGAATTGGTACACTTGGATTTGAAATTAAAACAGTTGTATGGTTCAGCTCCACATCTGGAACAGGTATATTTTTCATCGAGGAATGTGAAAACTAATCCAAAATAAAAAGAAAATTTCTTCTACAAGCATAATATGTTCTGATGTGTGCAAGCTGTAGCAATATGAAAATAGAATTAGCTATAAACATTCCTAAACTCAACCAGATCAACTAAGTTCTATAAATTGTCCTCAGCATTAGGAGACTGAGTATAAAAAGAAAAAAAAGGTGACAGTAAGAGTATAGCCAGGGCATATGGACCATGTTATATAGAACCAATGTTAACCATAAGTAAACTGTCGTATGCCAAGCAACTAAAACTAATAAGAGAAAGTAAGTTTTTAATCAAAACCATACAAACTAAAAAAACCTATAGGAGCACATACAATAAACCAAACCATGCATTATAGGTTCATGGCATTAACTAAACACAACCATAAGAACAGGGTAATAATTTTAACCAGTATTATGGATAAAATCATAACTCATTCAACCATAAATGCAAGGAAGAGACAACCTGCATCTAGAATTATAAGAACATGGATCATCCAGTCAATCATATAAAGAGAGTATATACATCCTGTTGCCAGCATCATGAGGCACATGAAGTCTCCCAAACTCAACAATAGGAGTAGGGAAAGAACCTCCTACAACAGGAATCAACAAGACAGATGTCTACTGTGCACAGCCAACGTAAGAAGGCAGTATTATGCAAATAAAAAGGGGGGGACATGATGGTGAGTCCAAAGAAACATCTTATCAGAAAAAGTGCAATGGGTGTTCATGATTCTCTACTTTAAAAAGCAAATTGATCGTGATTTATTCAATCAAAGGGCCAGCAAGGAAAAACAGGAGTCCATGAGTGATGGTATACTATAAATTGAAAACTGATGCTTAAGACACAAACACACATAAACACCAGTGGGCCAGCCACTTGTGGTTTTGCAGATACACTCCATTTCTACAGTGACCATTATAATGCAAACAATAAATAATGCAGACCTGATCAGGCACTACCCACCAGAAAGGGATCCCTACAGCAGTAGTTAAAACTAGGGTTGTTGAGAGAAAAGAGATATGAAAGGAAGTGGTAAGACTTATCCCAGTGAATGGCAAATGGACATGTAAAGAAACATCATGGGAGGGAGACAATATCCATCAGAAGGTACAACCAGATCATGCAAATAATGAAAGACAAAAGCATTGGAAGTAGTCCACATTCCCACCTGAATAAAACTTCTTTATGGATGGTGATGGCAAGAAGCCAAAGATATGGTAATATGACAAATATATTCAGAAGAAACACTGTTGAGATGGTGACCTTCCATGAATAAGTCAGAATATGTCAGCCTAACAAGCTGATGAACTCAAACAGTTAATGTGATATGGGCTGGATCACAAGAAAGGGAAGGGTTCCAGAGAATAAAAACACACAGAAACCTGAACTCCCAAAAGGAAAGAGGATGTGCCACATAACACAGTAAGAAACAAACCAAACAAAAAAGCAGATTAGGATTAGAATTGGAGTAGCAGAAGGAGACAAAAGTTAAGGAAGTGGATGTGTAAGCCAAACAGCCTTCCCAGGCAGCAAAAGTCTGAGGGAGGAAGGACCATTCTGGATATAGTATGACATAAAAGGAAGTCAGAGAGTAATATCTCATCAACCATATCTCCAAGCAAGGAGGAGAGGGCAAAAGATCTTGAGGAAGATGGAAAATGAATACAAAGGTTCAAAAGTAGGATAGAAGCATAAAAGACCACAGATATCTCAATCAGGCAAATCAAAAAGATTGTAAAGGGCACATGCCTCAAAAGGAGCAGAAAAGAGAAGGAAACTAATAGGAGAAGCCATAACAGACAAAATTTAGAGAAACAGAAGACATTCTACAAGGTTACCCAATAGCTAGAAACAGTCAAAGTAGGCAATCCTTTGTCAAACAACCAGGTAAATATAAAAGGAAAAAAAAAACAGGAACAGAAACCACTCTGAAAAGACCAAAACAGAAGGTATACTATCACCTATAGTAAATGGACATGGAAGAAGATTGAACAGATTGGGAAAGATGAAACACATGGAGTCAGTCCTTAAACTGAGATAATGTACTTTGTAAAAACCATGCATGTGGTGACATCTAGTTGAACAATGCTTGACTGAAGTTAACAGAATAAAGAACAAGACAGAGGTAAGGGTAGGAAAGGCTGCACATGTAAAGGTTGTATATATGAAAGTACCAGAGCAGACAGACTTGGATGCAATGTCAACAAGCTTGTTTCTGTGAATACAGAAGTTACCTGGTATCAGAAAAACTGGATGGAAGTAGATGACAGAGGGAAATGGGCCAATTGGTCTTGAATATTGATGAGAACAGGGTGAAATCTAATGTGAAGGAATTCCAGAGCCAATAAAGAGTTAACTGAGTCAGTATAAAAAGTATAGTTCATGTGTTGCATAGCTTCTGTTTGATCCAGGGCAAGAAAAATGGCATTCATTTCAGCAGTGAACACAAAACTAAAGAGGGGATTCTGTGTGCAACAACTGAATCACAACAAACCATGGTAGAGCCAACAGTCACCTTATTTCAAACCATCTGTATAAATGGGAATGGAAGGATGGTTCGAAATATGTTCAACAAATAGAAGATGGTACTTCCAATCAGAAACATGTACCTTCTTCAAATGACACAAATAATTGTTACATTTTGGTATGTGCTAACCAGTGGATACAGCAATGTTATCCAAGGACAGACTCGACTCACCCAACTGCACTTGGATATGAAAGCCACAAGAAACAATGGCAGACTGTCTATTCTGAAAACACCTGGGCAATGAGGAAGGAAAACACAACCCCAATGGATACTGTGGTAAGAATCAAAGTTTTGATGCATACAGTAAAGACAGTTTTAAACAGCTGAGGTGTAGATGAGATTAACAAGACTCAGTGTACAAACTCTGGACTGGTAAAGTGCATAAGACCCTAAGGCCCCTGGTGGTGAACATGGTCCTACATCTTCAAGGTCGAGGTTCTAGCAGAGCCATACGCCAGAGACCCATAGTTCAGTTTTGACCCAACAAGAGAACAACAGATTTTTAGCATAGAACATAAATCTGCTCTGCAAGAGGTGGAAGAGAGGACACAGAGGATGTTCAGTGGAGGTCTTGCAGTATGCCATACCTCTACATCATATAAAACTTTCTCAAGGTAAAAAAAATACAGAAACAAAATGTTGTTGCTTGAGAAAGGCTTCTCTGACTGATGTTTCAAGTCAGTGGTCCATGGTTGAACACTGTCATCAGAACTCACATTGAAGTGGGTGAGAAGAGATCATCTGATTTGAGAAACCAAACAAGACAATGCTTATTGACCATCCCTCTAAGATCTGACAAAGACAGCTCATCAAAAAAATTGGACAGTAGTTTGAATGAATCTCAGGATTCTCCCCAGGCGTAGGAAAAGGGAGGATAATAGCATAGAACCAAGCTTTAGAAAAACATTCTCTTGTCAGATCTGGTTAAAAACAACCAGAAGAAAAGCAAGAGAAGGAGGAGAGAGATGGTGTAGTACCTCACAGTGAATATCATGAGGTCCGACTGATGTACTGCCACAGCGATGAAGAGCAAGCTTTAGTTCTCCCAATGTAAAGGGGCAGTTATAGTCATAGAGACAATCAGCTCAAAAGGAAAAAGGCAATCACTCTGCCCATGCCTTGATGGCTAAGAAGATAAGGGATGAAGCAGAAGTGCTAGATGCACAAGAAAAGCTTTCTTTGAGAATACTAGCAACATTCTGGGCATCAGCAACTTCCTTGCCATGAGAAAGTAAAATCAAAAAGGGGCAGAAGTATAATGTCCACTGACCTTTTGAATCTTGTCCCATATGACTTTGGAACTGGTGGTAGAATAGATGCTTGATATGTATTTAATCTAAGATTCCTTTGGTTTCTACATTTGACCTGCTAAGTATGTGGAAAATATGTATAAGAACCACCACTAAAGAGAGTACAACCCCTCCCATCAATATCTGCACCACCTCAGAGAGGATTATGTCCATTAAATTCCCCCAGAATTAAAAAGGAAAACAGTAACTGCTCAATGAGGGCAAGAAAGTCCGACTGAACGTAGGTCTCTTCAGGGGCCAGATAATGAGAACAAATAGTGATGACACAACCTAAGGTAACACAGATGGTTAGTTTCCAAGGGTGTATATCAAGTGGCAAAGGCAGTGTGGACACATGTTGATCAACCAGCAGTGTCACCTCTTCATGCACTTGCTCATCACACAACTTGTCATATCTGAACAGAGAAAACTGCTGAAGAGTGACTGCATCAACAAGATTTCAGAAATGTTTCCTGTAAGAAGACACATAGGATGTCAAGAATAAATAAAATCCTTAATGTCATCTGCATTTGAACAAAAACATCAACAGTTCCACTGTATCAAGTGACCATTTTTATTTATATAGAGGAGAATGGAACAAGGAGCCATTCTGTTTATGACCCCTTTTTTCTTTATTGGGCACAGATCTATTAATCACCATCAATCCTACCCTGAGTTGAGTAGGCAAGTCTCTATCTGTGAACAAAGATTGCAGCAACCGATGGCATGAATGAATAATTGTTTTGCATCTCAGGGCTGAAGAAGAGGATGAACCTGAGGAAACATCCAAAGCCAAAGGAAGTAAACCCAGCCACTCACTAGAGGAAGTGGCATGGATAGAGATGGAAGTAGATGTAGATTTGACAACTATTTTTAACCATGGAGGGCAAAAGATTCTTCAGATGTTTTGGCAAACACGTGAGTGGATGTTTAGATCCCCAGAGGAAGTAAACTAAAAGTATAGAATCTTCTCTGGGAAGTCCTCTCATCATGTACAAAAATCCACCTCTAGGGGTAACAAGTACAGAGAAGGTGAAGTAAGCACCACCAATGCCATAATCTGATCTTTGTCTAACCAAGCTTTAAGAAATGTGGTCTGAGGAATATTTAAATTGCTTTCTCCAAATTTGAGGACAAAGAGGAGAAAGCTTGGCCCATATGAGGTTGTAAAGAAAAAATCTTCAAATTAATGGGGTACTGAGCAGGGTAAGGACAGACTTGTCCACTGTCATCAGGAATACCACAAGTGCTGCTTCCTGTAGGAGCAGAGTGTCATCTCTGGACTGTAAACAGGAGAGAAAACAAGCAGGAGCCAGTTGTCCATAGAAAGAAGAGTGTAAAGACTCATAAAATGAAGATGTTGGACCTCCTAACATATCACTAAAAGAACTGAGACTAATCATAATGGTAAGACCTTGAACTAAAATAACCTTGAATTATAAGAAGAAAATGAGATTTCTGTTAACAAAAACACATGAAAAGGAACCAATCACATGAGCAACTCAACAACATACAAAATTTAAGTCCCACACAGAGAAAAATTAGGATAATATGGAATATAGTTAACCATAAAAAAAAATCAGATATAACTATGAAATACATATTTACTAGCTGTAATGGTATCTCATATTCAAACTATATAAATTTTTCCGACTTAACAAAATACTTATAAAGATCAAAGAAACAAACCACCAATATGTATTTAGCCCAAAAAGTATATCAAAATAATGAACATCCAAACTGACTAAAATTACTGAGAAAACATGAACCATTAATAATTCCCAAGTTAACCTAGATGTTAAGTACACTTATTTAAGTCTTACAGTGACAGAAAGGCACACTTAATGGGAAAAAAAAAATACTCAATCGGAACAGCAAATTAGATGTTACTAACAGTAAAGATATGTAACTTACCTATAATTTCAACATACCTAATTAAAGTATTTATTAATAACAAACTAATACACCCACAAAATTTGCTGAGGCTACTATGTAATAAATATTAATAAATGTTCAAAATGATTAAACTTACCTTACAAATAAAAGGCAATAATAAACACCTAACCTACATTTTGTCTTAAGTAACTTAGATGACAAAGGATAGACAAATACCTAACTTAAAATCCAAGCACTAATGATATGAAATATAGAATTCTCCATTACATTTCACTTTCTTTTGACATTAAGCCATAACTCGTGAGTAAGAACAAATCTGATTACTAAATATATTTGTGAAGACGTTACTTTACTTTCTTCACTTTCATGAGCAAGCAATGTGAAAATTTATGCAGCATGACATCTCACTGATAACATGAAATATATAAATACCAAATAGACAAAATTAGCTGGTGGTTGAAACACTGGACTTCCAAATTGCAGCTGCAATTTACCAAGCAAGCTCACCTTTGTAACTGTGGGAGTGTTATAATGTTACGGCTAATCTCACTATTCATTGATAAAGAGTAATCTAACTCTAGTCTATCATTTACTGGTGAGTGATGACTAGCACAGATAACCCTCAAGCAGCTCTGCAGAAGATTCAATGAAATGAAAGTGACATTAAAAATTATGTTGTTCAAAATCTCTTACATGAAGTGAATAAAACTGTTAACAATATTTTTGTATTTTTCCATTGTTCTTCATTAACATACACATAAATACACTTCACTACTTTTGGTGTTTTATATCACATATAATCACTACTAAAAAAGAAATTATTGTGAGATCAAAATACATATATTCCCTTCTATTTGGACAGAATATTCTTGCTTTAACATTTTGAGAAATTTACAATAGAAGGAGGTATTTGTGTATCGGACTATATTTGTTATGTATTTAGTAATCAGTTTCAAGTCACATGTGCATTGTAGTAATAGTAACTATAGACTAGGTATGTTCGAAAACTTTCTTGTCACATTGGGTGTAACATAGTTTAATTTGCAAGGACAGATTTAAAGAGGTTTAATATTACAAGTAAAATCTTTGCTTTTCATTTTTATAAAGTCTTTCATATAAAGTATGTATAATCTCAACATACCTAGTTAAAGTATTTATGAATAACAAATTAACACCCACAACATTTGCTGAGGCTACAAAGTAAAAAATATTAATGAATGTCCAAAATGACTAAATTTACCTAACAAATAAAAGGCAATAATAAACATCTTACCTACAATCTGTCTTAAGTAACTTAGATGGCAAAGGATAGACAAATATCTAACTTACTAAAGTTTAAGCACTAATGATATGAAATGTAGAATTCTCCTGTGTGTAAATAAAGGCATCTGAGCTGTGTTTACCATGGAGTAAACAAGTGTACATGTTGAAAAATTTACCATACGTCCCAAAAAAGGACTGTATAAAATAAGAAGAAAGGAGGAGAAGAACAAATCCACCAAAGTGGATAATGTGGTTGCACAGCAACTGGTGACAACTCCTGAAGAGGAGAATAGTATGTGACAGACTAAAGTAAGAAGTTTCCAAAATTGTCTTCTCCCTCAGAAACATTGTCACATTGACAAGAAGAAGAAATCACAAGACTATCACATAAATCTAGTTTTTGGTAAAAAGGCCTATACCTCTTCTACACATAAAGTTGAACCCAATATCTGAGAAGTGATACCAATGATGTTATTGATTGTAACAGGAATTTATGTAGTAAATACTTTGAGCACAAATTCATACTAAGATCTCTTGTTAGTCGGTAACAAGAAAAATAATTGTTGAAACAAGTGAATGTAAATATATTAACATAAAACTGTTGGAACAAATTAATATGATAAACAAGCACATTTAAAACCAGTAGACAGAGACGAACATAAAAAAAACATGTCTAAACAATGTTATCTTAATCGAGAAAATGAGTATTCAGTAAGAACAGCAAAGGAAACTAACTAGCAGCACCAATAACAGTAGCACAATACTGTTATAGAAAGTGATCACCTGATGTGTAAATGTTCAGAAATGTTGTGAAAGTGACTAGTATATGGACTGGTGTGCTGATCATGAAAATGTTTTAGCAATGCTTATAGGGCAGATGAAGATCAAGATAGCTCTAGGTCACAAGAGGCAATATTGTATTATATTTATGCTTAAAGATTAATCTTGCCCACTTCTTTCTTAGAGCAAATGTTTACAAAGAAATACTACATTTATTTTAAAGTAAACAAGGCAACTGTTCTACCTGAAAGTAGAAATTGTAAAGAACCAGGTAGTGACCAGAGGATGTTCATGAATCAGAAGGCTAACTGGCCTAATTAAAAAAAAAACATGAAATATTCATTAAAAAGGTCACATTATCTGTTATATATTATTACATTTCTATCTTTTGACAAGTCATTTTTATATTTAAAATAATCTCATAGCATATAATGTTTTTAAAACACAAGGTCCTACAGTCTGTGAAAGAAACTGGCCTTTTGCAAGACACCATATATACTTTATGATATTTTTTAATTTTTATTTTTTAAGCGTTTAAGATACTTTCATTACATCAAAACATATTTAACAAAAATTACATTTTTAGATGCTTGCCATTTTATAAATTGAAAAAAATGAATTAATTAACCAATGACACAAAGTTTATGCAATTTTAAGTACCAGGTATGAAAATAAAATTATTAAACATTTCTTTTTTGAACAATGGGTTATCAATATTCATGTTTAAGTCACAAATAACATTTTGACACAGCATGGAACTACTGGGCCATCTTGTATTCCATACTCTAAGCCAGTGGTTCCCAAACTGTGCACGGTGGCACCATGGAATATTTCAAATTTTCAAGGGAAACACAACAACAGACATCTGTTGGACACTGCACAAACTACTAGTTTGAGGTAGTTCACAGTTTTAACATTGAGCTACATTCCTTTTGATGCCATTCTCAAAAGTTTGAGATATGTTTTGTTTTACTGTATTTTCAGCTATGCCAGTACATTCTTGAACTTTCTCATTTCTTAGATTTTGTATGTAAATACCTGTCAACTCTCCAGGTCCGTCACTAATAAAAATAACTTATACCTATGAAAAGTATGCCAAGCCAGTTTTTGAGCCTTCTGTGTCATGTGGCAGGCAGGATTCCACATGGCTGAGGATATTGTGGAAAACGTGTCAAGGTTTTAGGAATACATTGAGCAGCTGCTTGCATAATACAGTCAGTTACTACTGCCACACAGTTGTCTATTGATAGCTTACAGTCTATGGCAGGATATAGTTCTGGAAGAGCAGTGAAAGAAGGCCAGTTTGCCTGATCCAGCATCCACTGGGGCACACAGGTCAGGTGGCATCAACCACGGCCAGTCTCTCTCAAAATTATAGGAAAATTATCACTGCCTCGTGGACTTTTGTCAACTCTCCATGAAAAATGGGAGAACAGTGAAAGGGAGCAAATTGAGAGATCAATTGCAATAAAGGACTGAATAGGTGCATGAAAATAAGTAGAAGAACCAGTGATGAATAGAGAAAGTTTTTGAAATGTATGGCCATACCCTGCAATTAAGATTACCAGTCTTGATGGTGGCAGGTGGATGTAGTGATGTAATTATCAGAATGAGGACATTGTTCAGCATCGTAATTCCATCTTTGTGAGTGGAGATACGCCTCACTGCAAAAACCTCTTGGGTGGAGAATCCAGCGAGAATCTCAGACTCTGGGATGTTCTTCAAATCCCTCTCAACAATAACTCCTTGTGATGAGTTCAAAGTAACATGAAGTATAACCTCAAAAAGTAAATTCCCAATTGCCTTTGAATGCAAGGAGTTCACTGTGTTGAGATGTGAATGTTTCCATCAATATGTTATCAGATCAAAGCTTCTTTACTGATTTTGGACAGGGCAGCATTGGATACAAATGTATACAACACCTGTTTAGAACATCCAACACTGGTACTTGGTTGTCCCCAACCCAAGTGAACCAGCCGACTGACCCACAGGGGGTGCTATCCCAAGGCTGCCCATCTGCAGGAATTCAAGGTCAAAGTGTGTATTAAAGTTGGACCCCTCAACCACCAGAATCCTCTCCTTCCCTTCACAGATCAACATGCATGACAAACAAATGGGAGACTGTTTAGATCCCAGAGGAACTAAACTGAAAAGAACAAAACCTTCCCTAAGAAGTCCCCTCACTATGTACAGGAATTCACACCGAGGGGCATCTTGTTTGATCTCACTTTCATCTTC
This sequence comes from Carcinoscorpius rotundicauda, assembly GCA_011833715.1. Taxonomy (NCBI): domain Eukaryota; kingdom Metazoa; phylum Arthropoda; class Merostomata; order Xiphosura; family Limulidae; genus Carcinoscorpius; species Carcinoscorpius rotundicauda. The sequence goes on from CM022393.1 coordinate 112,283,599, forward strand.
CAACTGTCCCAAATGTAGAATACTACTTAAATCTTCATCAGTAAAAAATAAAAATTTTATAATCCAGCAGCCTCATAATCAACCATCAGATACAAGCCTCCTTTATCACCCTTCAAGGGTCCTACCCACATCCTGACATTTTTTTACCCTTGATGTGTTTGAAGAAATCCTTACTGTTAATTGTTACATTTTCATACAACCCTTAACCACACATCCTTTTTGATGTCTTAAGTTTTTGTTTCACCAATTTCCTTGATCTTCTAAATCTCCTGCCATACAAGTCAATTTAAGTTTCTTATGCTTTTCTTTACTTTTATCTCACACTCTTTGTGAGCTAACATGGTTTCTTACTTGCAGCTACCCATTTATTTCTGTCAGAAATATATTTACCTTGAATATTTAAAAATAATTCCACATCTGACCACCAAATAATTCAGCTGCCTAACTTACAACATAATTCTTGTTGTAATTCCTTCAAAATTTGCTTTTTTGAAATTTGTAACCAAAATATTATTATTCCTCATCTTCATATGCTGCAAAATGTTGAACCTAATAGATCAATGATAATTTGCACCCAGATGTTACTTGATGTCTAAATACAGAAATGATCAAGAGGGTAAAGTTAATATTAGATCAAAAATAACAGTTTCTTGGAGGTTCCAAGGCATCTTGAACAGTTTTCAAAAACCTTTCTCCCTTATAGTTTAACTATTATTTCCAAATCCGTATGTTTGAAATTAAAATCACCCATAATTTGACCTCTTTAACAGCTGAAATCTTAGTCTCACTGTAAAGTTTATCACTAATTTCATCAGTATCATTTGATAATCTGTAACAAATTTCGAGTAAAAGCCTTTTCTCTTTGTATTCATTGATATAAACACAAATGGATTCAATTTCCTTGCCATTACTTTTAATATCCTTAACTGCAACAGGATGTAACTCATACTTCATATAGAAAGCCACTCTTCCCCCACTCTGTAATACTTTATTCCTATTAAAATAGCCAGTAACCCTGTATGTAAAAAGAAATTTCTGTAATCAAAATCATTTATGATTAATCATGTTCCAGTTATTCTCATTGTATCAAAATCTTCCATTCCTTCCAGTAACTCTATTAAGTGATCTATTTTATATCTTATACTTCAGACTGAAATTATAAAATCAGCACACTGGTCAATGTTTAACTACTAACCAAATTACTATCTATACCTTTTATTGTTGACAAGTTTTTGAATTGTCCTTATGTTCCAATTAAAACTACGTATTAGTATTACATTAAGCTCCAAACAACCAAATTTAACAGTTTCAGTTTATACTTACTAACATGTAAGCAATCTGCTTATATATTTCTCATAAACAGTAGACATTTATTTCAGACCTAAATGACCTAAAAACTGTTTTATTTCTATTAGTGTTATGTCTGTATTAATTTTAACACTTGTTTTTACTAAAAAAAAATTGATTTAAGAAGGTATTATACAATTAAATATGATCTTACCTTCAAGTAACAGGCTTAAGAGATTATACAAACACAAAAGACATAAGCATGCAAACTAAGAAAGCTCAACTTTCTGGTAATGGAAGTGGGTTTAAATGTATGTCATCAAAAACATGTGAGAGATGGAATATGTACTTACAGGACAGCTAAAAGTATGCTTTTTTCATGGACTTGAAAGGAAAATAGAAAGAATATCATTGATGAGTTAATCTGGAAAGAAAAAAAATTATAAAACTTGTATGCAATAAATTTTTTGTTTTACCAAAACAGAACTGAAAGTAAATATCTAAGGCTTATTTGACAAAGCAATTTTGTATTCTTACAAAAAACAAATTATAAATGTAAATATTTGAAGATTAATAATTATTTTTAACCCATTAATTCTCAACACGGTCTGTGGAAAAAGGTAAACATCCAAATGGCATGTAGCACATGAAATTCCTAAACTTTGAATGCTGTTGATAAGAGATGAAATTTGAACCTGTTGACCATGTTTTCTTTTGCAATTCATAAAAACTACTTTTTTTGTAGTAGTAACACTATAGTAATAATGAACACGAATGAATACATACAAAAAATGAATAACATCCTATCAGACACGAACAAATTTAAACCAATACACACAAATCCAACAAAGACACGAGACGCAACTGAACAAATTACTACTACAAATGAAAAAAGCCAACACAATTTCACAAACACTTTACTCCTACCTACGTAAAACCGACTCACGCACACCACAAATATACGGCATCCCCAAACCTCATAAACCAGATTGTCCATTACGACCAATAATGTCAACATATGTATCGTTTAATTACAATCTTGGTAAATACATAGCATGGGCATTCTCCAAATATGCAACATCAGCCAGCTCATTCATCAAAGACTCTTTTAATTTCAAGTCTAATATAAATCAACTTAATCATAAAGCCTTAATGGCCAGTTTCGATGTTATATCCCTCTTTACAGAAGTTCCAACAACAGAAGCCTGCAAGATAGCCTTAGAACTCTATATTCGAGACCCTAACCCAATTATAGACATTCCCAGTAACCAGTTAGCAACCCTCATAGAATTCACCACAATAAAGACAAACTTCAGGTTCAACAACCAAAACTATATACAAACAAATGGCCTAAGCATGGGCAACCCAGTATCACCAGTTCTAGCCAATATTTTTATGACACAAATTGAAACACAAGCAATTAATACAGCATTACATCCACCACTATACTGGTACAGATATGTAGATGACACGGTTGCAGGATTCAATTCTACAGAACACATACTTAATTTTTTCACTCACGTTAACTCTATACATCCCAACATTAACTTCACATGTGAACAGGAAGAAAGCAATCAAATATCATTTCTTAACCTCAAAATTATAAGAACCGACATACAATTCAAAACAGAAATCCACCGAAAAATCACCCATACTGGATTATACATTCCTTGGGACTCAGCACATGAAACAAAACAAAAACTCAACATACTAAGAAGCCAGATAAACACAGCCATAAAACTGTGCTCACCAGAAAAAATTAACGATGAATTAGACAAAATAAAACAATACTTCAACATCAATAAGTTTCCTCCACAAACCGTAGAAAACATTATACGCACACACCTAGACAGAAAGCAAAATCAACCAACAAAAGTAAATATATCTCACGAATCAAAAAATCACGAAACCATATACTGCTGTATACCATATATTCCTGACATCAGCAAACAAATAACCAACATTTGGCAAAAACTAGTAACAAAATATAACATTCCAGTTAATACTAAATTTATTCAAAAACCAGGCACAAAACTAAGGTCTATACTATGTAAGAACTACACTGACAAACACCACACCAACATTATTTATAAAATACAATGTGATAACTGCCACGACTTCTATGTTGGAGAAACAAGTAGAAAAATGGAAACCAGATTCAAAGAACATAAAAAGTCACCTTCACACGTTTTTGAACACTGCAAGTCAAATGGACACAACATAACCATAGAAAACACTAAAATACTAAATAAAGAAACAAACATAAACAAACGCAAAATTAAAGAAGCCTTACTTATACAACAACTTAAACCCAAAATAAACCAATATAAAGAAACGCCATTATACCTATATTAATATCATAGATAAAATTATATATTCAAACATCTAACCCCGCCCTCTACATTGCGACACTCAGTTACACAACCCCTTCCAAACATGTGGTCAGCTTCCGATCAGTTACCTCTTTCTTTGTGAACCTGACGATGACGAAGAAGGTCGAAACGTTGTTCGCTCTTCTATTTAAAATATTTTCTGAACCCAAACGAGCCGTTTTTGCATATAAAAAACATCAGTAATATTACTAAAAGACATACAGTCACTAACACACATGTGTGTGTCACTACAAAAGCTAACAGGATGAACAAATAAGACAAAAGAGAACAACCTTCAAGTATGTTACATATATTACTATATAACATAAGCCAAAATCTGTATAAAATAATTACCAAAAAACTGTTTCCTTAAACTAAGAGATGTCATATGATCAACACCTAAATATTTTTCTTCAAATTAAAGGTATATTTTGTATATTTTCTGTAGGTACATTTTTCAGTCTGTCTCTTACCTAAGCATGTTTTCTCAAGTACAAAAAACATTTTGTAACACTTACCAAAGCAATCTTGAATCTTTGAAGGGTTGGTCTTGTGAGAAGATGAAGAGAGGACGGAATCATGGCTATCAGAGTAGTAAACCCGCTAGAAGTGAAAATACACATATATCAGTTAATTTACTGTAGAAAAAATTAACAGACTCAGCAAAGTATTTCAAGTTTTCAAATATGTCTAAATCCTTCACTGCACCACAATGATTGTATTACATACTTTCATTATATCATAATGCTTGTATTAAATCATTTGTCGTACCACAATACTTGTACCAAATAACATTACATGATAATTTTATTTTATAATTTTGAATTTCTTAAAATCAGAAAATAAATACAAAGTATACAATTTAAAATGTTTCTTTATTAGTTTCAACAGCAGGATCAATCTTGTGCTTAAAATCAAAATGACTGTTCACAAAACACATTCTGTGACTAACAATGAACTTTACAGATACCAGTTTCTTTGCAAATGAATTAACAGTACAATATTTTGATACTTTAACCATTTTGCAACAGATTCAGCACAATATATGCAAGTGTATCTTCACAAATTCTGATAGACTTTTAATAAAGATTTGTTTGTGAAAATGTGTCTGTTTTGTTCCTAGTCCAAGTGTTAAGTAATTTTCATGTTATGATTAAAATCTATTATCTCTCAGAAGAACTTCAATTTTTGTAATCCCCAAAACCTAAATAAATTTCATGTGTTTTCAGTAAAATTTATATTTTGTCTGTTTTATTATCACCTAACTACATATGGTCTATCAGTATGACTGACCTCACAACCACCATAAAAAAAAGGAAATACAAATTGAGTTACTTCATTCTGGAATGACTAATATAAAAATATAAATGCCAAGTCTAAATAGCTTATGTCTCATAATGTTATATATTTATTTTTTATTATACTGACCTTCCAGTTATACCTGACTAACAATACAGAACTTACACCAACCTGGCACTTGTTCACTCAGGTTACCATGTGAAACGATATAAACTGATCTTTATCTTTACAAAGTGACCGTTTTATTAGACTAGTATTTTATAATATCCGGTCACATTTCATTATTATACATTATTACAATTTTGAAATAAGTTATCAAACTTATTTTTCTTAAAATATAGAACAATAAATAAAAAAGTAAAGCAAATAATTATCTCTTGCAGGTACAACCTCTGTACTAGGTTGTTAACCCTTTTAAAATTTTGCATGTGGAAGATACCAAATGAATAACCCAAACAAATCATAAATTACTATATTGATACCTTAGTATTCCACAATAATTTATCAAATTTAATAACTAACTTGTAATTTAGTTGAAAAAAAAAAGAAATTTGCAGTAAATTAAAGATACAACTTACCCCCTTGAAATCTTGGTCTAAAAAAAATGAAACTGCTTCTAACACATTACAATGGCTGAGAAAACCACTAGGGGGCACTCTAAACAACAGCTTATTCATGTACTGAAGTGTATATAAGGGACTGTTTTCAAAAATGTAAAGAGTGAATAGGGCCATTCTGTTTGATTCAGCACATGAATCATATCTCAGCAAAATGAAAAGATATGAGGTTCTTATTTTAATATTGTAGCTTGTTAACACTGGTAATTCGAGGTCCTAATTCATAATGAAATATATTCTTAGTATCTTGACATCACAAACATCCAAGTTGACCGAGTGCTGCATTCAACATACTATGTGACTCAAAAAACAATATTTGGGTGTGTTTTTTTAATATTTACTTTTAAATTAAGAAATGAAATAATGTATAATACTAAAATTTGAATTATATTCTACAATTTAGTACCAGTCTTGTTGACATAAATTCATAAAATAATAGTTCAATAAAATTTTCAATGAAAGTCAACAATCACAATGACATGGCCTCTGACCAGTTACTCATCACAATATGGTTAAGAGGCAACTTATGTGACATGAGATAGTCCAGATAAGAGTCTCCACGGTTCAGAATTGCCAACTATTATAAGAAACTGGTGACAAGTCAGTAACATTTTGGGTCTTTATAACAACTTTTAACTGAATTGATATTAAATTGTAAAACTGTTTCATATTCATGTAAAAATAAAACAAATGAATCTCTGAATGGCTACTAGTATTGGTATTGACACTTTTACTGAGAAGCAGAGAATGTTTCAACCTTCCTGGTCATCTTCAGGTTAGGAGGGTCGGAATGTTGCTCTCTGCTCATCAGTACAAGTGTTAATACCCATACCAGCCATTCTAAGATATATATTTATTTCAAGCGGGTTTCTCATAATGAACAACTTAAATGGTAAGAGATTAATATGAAACCTTAGCTTTTCTACAGTATTCTAGGTTTTAGCCAACTTAAGAATATTTAACAAAGATAAGAAAAAATATACAATGAAATTACAAACATTAATTTAGTAATATATTTAAGTCATTACAGCAATCATTCATTAAATCTGCTAAATTAGATGGTGTACAAGACACATTTATACACGCACTTGTTATCCTAAAAGGATGACCAGATGGGTCTCAGAAACACATTAATTCATTTTTATACAATAATGGTACGTGTTTTATACAACATAATGTTGAAATATCTGGCACATTCCACTATACCAATAATAAAACTAAAAGGGATATTTAAAAGGCTGCTTGACAATTTCCATTCCTAATTTTGAACTGATACATTACAGGTAGGGCAGCTCGTCAACAGCACTAAACACAAAATCTTGAACTACTCAAAGCTGTTTGAATAGTGAAATTTGCTACCAATCTTAAGAACACACCCATGACCCTGAAAATCTGTAGTGCATTTTTGCACCAACAGGTCACAAATCACAAATCTCTGAATTCAGACTGAGTAGTCAAGCCACTAGGCTTTGTTAACCCAATTAACCAAATATTAAGACAATACATAATATGCAACATTTTCACTCAGATATGGTGATACTGTGAAGGCCCAAAAAATTCCAGTAACTGATAAAAGTCGAGGTTCAGTGGGGAAACTGTTTATAGGTTGCATTTCAAGAATACTACTCATTTTCAATTTGCTAGAAAAAACATCCATGCAGTTGCTTCAAAACTATTAGATAGAAGAGATTCAGCAAAGTACCTTATATTATGTGATGATATTATGAAAGAAACTAATTATATATGCACTACTAAAACATTTTCAGACAATATAATAGAAAGATGAATTGTTTTCTATTATGGTACACTTCAATAAAAAACATTACTGTACAAAAATGTTAATTATGATAACTAACAAATTCAACATTCTGACATTTAGGAAATCAAAAGTAACAAGAAAAACTCCTCAATAGCTGTGGCACTCAAGATACTTTTAGGCAGGATTGAAGTGAATTAATGTTTGAGACTATTTTTCCTTTTCATTAGCTATATTTTGTGCACCAGCAATACCAAGAAGAGAGAATGTACATACCCTGATTCAAATTTATTATAATAAATTAATCTGCGAGATCTCAAGCATGGTCAAATACACCAATGACATGATTTGATGTTTTGAGTCCCAAACTGTAATTAATCTTAAATTGATCTGGAGATGATGGAAATACGAGCTAAAAGTTTAGACTTGGATAAAAAAACACAACAACCTTTAGAGCTGTTGTACAAGACACTTGACCACAGCTAAAGATTCAATCTAAACATAAATGAGACCTCACTAAAAAACATGAATACAACTATAAATTTAGTATTATGTTAACAAACAATAATTAAAACCTGCCTGATGGAGGCTAGAGTCGGAATCGAAAATCTTGATTTCAACTTCATGACTACTGAGAGAGCACACCACAAGTTTGCTACCTTGTCCTGCAAGTAAAAAACGAAATAGTAAAATGAACAAAATTTAATAAGCATTAAAGTAAATGTTTTTGATAAAACCCATTCCAAGTATACTAATTTGTGTGTACAATATATTCCATATGGTGTTATTTAGGATTCTCTACTGTTTATCAAATACCTTGCAGAAGAACTCCTTCTATGGAGTTTTTCAAAATCTCTAAGTTCTCCCCATTACCTCAAAAATTTTATTTTCTGAGAATAAGTCAATGACAAAAATGTTTACAATATTTTTATTGACTGCAAATACTTCTCATAGTTGGAAGAGCCCGACAAATTATAATAAACGATACGTTGTGAACACAATAAAACTGCAATAAAACAGTGAAAACTAGAAGAGATGTTTACTTTGGTATGGGTGGCCAAAACACATCTATATTTACAAAACAAACCTTTCTAAAATGATGTTTAACAATGTCTTACAAAGCATGAAAAATTTTTAAAGTTTATAATCATGTAACGTAAATGTAGATATAAATTATAACTACCTCATAAAGACCTCTGTCAAATGGGAAAAGTCTTCTAAGGACTTGAATGGATGAGTTAAGTTTTGTCAGAAATGGTGCCCAACAGAGTGTAGTAGCACCAATAACAACAGCTCCTAGTAACAGTACCTTCATAATGCTGTGAAAAAGTTTATTTTAGTACTTAAGACATTGTTTGAAGAACAAAAACTACAAATACTTAATGAATTCTATCAAACATATTTTGATTAAACTACAGACAATTCATTACAATGAATTGCTATTCACTGCTAGTTGACCAGTGACTTAAAGTTCAGGATCACAGTACTTTCAAAAGTCAATTACAAAAAAAAAAAAGGTGACATTGATCTCATATCTTAAAACCTAACTTACATTCACCAGATATACTATAATGCAATTTATGAGCCTTCTTTTCTTTTCTAATTAAAACTTTTATAAATGTGAATAAATGCTTTATCACCTATAAAAAACACAAAATGGTTTGATTTTTACAACAATAAAAGAGCTAACATGGATTTATTTTTAAATGAAAAACATTATTTAAAAATTCAGTAATTAATTATGATGTTCAAAATAACAACGTTAATTTAAAATTAAAACGTTACAATTGTACATTTAATACTTTGATATTAGGGCAAAGTAAAATGCAACACTATACAGTTGCTATCAACAAACGCAAGATTAAAATCTTGAATGACTTTGACACAATACAGAGACAGAGCACATGTTAACTTACTCACAAGCTCTCTATTCAGCCACATTCCATGTGGCTTATTTTGCTGGTGTCAGAAGAAAGTTCAGAAGGTCTGCTTCTCTGCCACAATCCAGACTTTGTAGATATAGTTGTGACAGGTATTACATATCACAGTTATAGTATGATAGATGTGAATGTATTTCAGAGTAAGTTATTGTTTAAAATGAATTTTAATTATAAAAATATAAAGACAGCCAGTCTTTCCACTGAAAAATAAATAGTCAAGCTATCCACACTGAGATAGAGGGAACTAATGACTAAAAGGACCACAGGGTCATCAGATAAAACGAATCCAAAACCAGAGTAGATTAAACACCCCTTATTCATGGGAAACTGACTGAAATGTTCCAGCCTTGTGAAATACTGGATGAAATGAAAATACTCAGAAAATACGTTAATCTCAGCTGTGCATCTCTTTTACCTCAAAAACCTTTAAATGATACATAAAATGAGTGGTAAAATTGCATGTACTTACCTGTGAGACCATGAAACTTTATTCAGGATCAAATTACAATTCATTGTCTTCTAAAGGAAGATTCTGAGAAAACCAAAACCAAAAATAACTATTAAGACTGAATGACAGTTTACCGAGACTAAGACCCCTCAAATTCACATCCAATGAGGATGGCCAAGCCACGAAACTAGATCAGAAAACTGTACTACTTTATATTTAACCTGATCAGAGTTAAAAGATACCACCTGGAGAAGGATCCTCTTGTCTCAATACACAAGGGCACACATACAAAAATGAGAAAGGTACCTCCTGAAATTTCTCTTACCATTTCCAGAGGGCACCACCTTCTCATGTAGCATTAGTGTTAAGGGTTCAATTTCACCCAGGACAATCACAGATGTAGATGTAATATACAATAGTACTGATCAGACAAATCTGTTCAAACATGGAGTTTCATATTATAAAGATACCTTGTTTTAAACACTTATTTAATTTTTATGTAAAATGATTCTACAAGCCACCTGTCTCTAACTATAAAAGAATGTTGGACTTCAGATCAAAATCTAGCTTATCACTCTCTTTAGGAATGTGGGTTCTTGTGACAATCAAACATGGAACAGAGAATAACTTGCTTGCAAAGGATTCCATTTAGTTTCAAGAACCATAATCAAAGGCATAATGATGCAAATAAAAATTTCAGAAAGTATCCAAATTAGTTTACATTCTGGCTTGTAGAGCAACCACTAAAGGGTACTGGCAATTGAGATGTCAAAATGATAGCCAAATGATGAATTTTGATGAGATGCAACTTAAAACCAGAAAGCACATTAGCAATCCCTATGTAGGGAAGGGTCTGGTTAAAAATGGCAGCCTGTAAATTGTATATAGCAGCATTTGTGTCAACATGTCAGCGAAATCCAGCCAAAGGATAAAGATGAAAAAATCCATTCACTAATCAAGTAAAAAAAATGTTTCAGGTTTGGTTAACCTTCCTTAACATATGAAAAGCACGCCATAAAAACATTTTCTTTCTTCTCTGTCAGCTGCAGCTTGTAAACCACAGTGTGCACATCAAACATTTATCTACTCCTGAGAATGTGCCTTTTCATACCTAAAGCAGGAAGTGATCCATAATAGGTTAGTTACAGCTCAAAGTACTAATCACGGCCTCTGATCAGTAATCCGTCATCTGCATTATATAGAAATAGATAATCCACTGTATACTCCCTCACTGCACTGTGCAACATCTTGGCTATGACTTATCTTGCTCAAAAAAGTAATGTCTATAAGATTGTGGCACCTCCAGAATAGAACCAAATAAATTGATGGAATTGTATCTTTCACCCAGAATTTACAGCCCTACTATAAGTGAACACCAACTTCAACATATAGTAACCCAACATATATATGCACCCATCCTGTGAGTGAAGTACATGAGAGATGTGATAAAAGAATGGGTAACACAAACTTTCTCCCATCCAAATACTCTAATTTCTGCTCTTTTTTCAATCTACATCTCAACAATTTTAGAATAAACTTTTTGTTACTAGTTCACTTTAAGATGTATGAAAACACTCCAATAAATAAAATGGACCAACTGCAAAAGAGAATTTGTCAGAGTACAGAAGCAAGGTTCTAAGAGCTTGAAAAGAATCTAGTTTCTCAGAAAAAAGACTGAGACAGAGCTAATTACAAAAGAGTATATATTGAATGTCATTTTAAGCTTTCGATAAAGATGATTCTGTATTTCTTTTTGAGAAAGTTAACATAACAGAGGAAACTATGGTTAAGCAGGCTCAATCAAATAAAGAAGAGAGCCTGACACTTTGAGTAGCTGATCTTGAGAAGGACCCACAGAATAAAGCAAGGTATTCATAAAAGTAGAGGTTCTCCTAAAACTGAGTCAGTACATCCATTGTCAGAGAACTTGAATCTAGAACTGACAATCAGTAGAGAGGAAAACTATCAATGTAGCAAATGCATCAGTCCTCAAATAACCCAAATGTGTGGAAATCCACTGAAAAAACAAAGGGTGAAGGGTTCATTTCATGTGAAAAAAGTAACAATACTGACAAAGAGAGTCAGTTTAGAGTTCCAATACATCAGGAACATGATAGGCTAGAACATGAAGATGTTGAGAGTGAAGCCAAAGTAAAGAAAATGCAGCAAAACTAAGACTGCAAGATTGATTGATTGATTTAGTGTGATATGGCACAAAGCATCTAGGCTATCTGCACCAAACGTCCAGTAAAAAGGTAAAAATTTAATTAAATGTAGTAAGCTACATAAAGGAGAATGAAGGTAAAACAAAACATCACTGAAAAACAGAAAAAGTATAAAATCAATGTTGACACCTCTTCTACAATGTTAAGAGAGAAAACAGAGTAAGAGAAGTTGTAAAGGACTTTCTCTAGCAAAATGGTAATGATCATAACCTGCCAGGAAGACTAACAGGTAAGTACAAGAACCACCGTCAGTCACTTGAAGTTGGCCTTTCCAGTCCTCGTTCTGGGTTATGTTGTCATAACAGCCATTATCAAAAGGTAAAATAAGAAGTGTTAAAAAACATATTGCAAAATCATAATAAAAATTAGCCAAATGTCCCATAAAAAGATAAAGTAAATGTAGTAAAATTTGTAAAAGGAAACAAAGGTAAAAACAAAACAGCAATTAAAACATAAAATGGCATAAAACCAATGTTGACATCCAGTCTACAAAGTTGTAGAGGACTTCCTGTAGCAGAATGGTAATGATCATAACCTGCCAGGAAAACAAACAGGTAAGTACAAGAACCACCATCAGTCACTTGAAGTTGGTCTTTCCAGTCCTGGTTCCAGGTTATGTGTCATTATAGCCAGTACTAAAAGGTAAAATAATAAAAGTGTTAAATGGCATGCAGCAAAGTGTAATAACAACTTGCCAGGACGACTAATGGGTAGTTCAAACAGCAGTGTTAGTCACCTGAAGTTAGCCTTTCCAGTCCTGGTGTCGAGTTATTTAATGTTCTGGCCATTTTATAATATCAAAATGAACTAGAGAGATTGAGACTGAAAAGGGAACCACAATTAAAAAGGTGAAATGAATAACTATCAAACACTCAAATGAGGCTAAAAAAATTAATGGCCATTAAAAAACTTAAAACGTTATCAAGGTGGACAGTGTCACCGTCACCAATAACACTGTCCAATGTTACAGAAAAACCCTGGGAGAGAACATGTTTAAAATAGTGTCATCGTTGAGAGTCGTAATGATGGCAGAAAAGTAAAATGTGGCTTACAGTGATTTGAGTGTTACACAAACTACACATTAGTGCATCAGTTCCAGATAAAAGAAAACAATGAGTTAAAAAACTGTGACCAATGAGTAGTCTAGTTAGAACAACTTCCTCCTTCTGAACCTTATGGAAGAAAGACAGCCAAAGCCCAATATAGAGTTTTATTTGAAAAAGCTTGTTGTCATGCTGCTCACTCCAAGTGGACTGCCAGGAATACAGGACCATAGTCCATGTACAAAATAGGCACAATGGTGATAGTGCCAGAGCAGAAAGATTTAACTGCCATGTCTGCAAGCACATTTCCACAAATATCGATGTGGCCTGGTATCCAGAAAAACTGGATAGAAGTAGATATTAATGAGAAAAGTCCCAGTTGGTTTTGAATATCAGCAAGAACAGGGTGTGAGCCAACATGAAGTGATTCCAAAGCCAGCAGAGAACTAAGAGAGTCAGTATAAATAGTGCAATCAGAGTACTGCTCAGCTTCAATATGATCCAGGGCATGAGATATGGCGTACAGTTCAGCAGTAAACACAGAAGCTGAAGAGGGGAATCTGTGCACAACCACCAAACCTCAACAAATCATGGCAGAGCCCACAGAGTCACCTGATTTTGAACCATCCATATAAATTGGAATAGAAAGGTTGTTCGAAAGATGTTCAGGAAATAAAAGACAGTACTTCCAATCAGGAGTATCTGCCTTTTTTCAGATGAGTTAAAGAAAGGTCACATTTGGGGGCTATAATAAGCCATGGGGGATGGGCTGACTAGTGGATTCTGCAATGTTTTTTAAGGATAGACCCAATTCATCCAATTGTGCCTGGATGCAAAGGCCAAAAGGAGCAATGGCAGACATTCTGTTTTGAAAAAGTAAGGCCCACTGAGGAAAGAAAACACATCCCTAAGTGGAATGCTTCGGTAAGGAGCAAACTTCTGAAGAATACAGTAAAGACAGTTGCAAACAGCAAAGGTGCAGAGAAGGTTCATGAGATTCCACATACAAGCTCTGAACTGGGGAGGTGCAGAAAGCCCCATGAATGGGGTATAGCATTTTTCAGGCCGAGGGTCTGGCAGAGACATAGACCATTGATCCACAGTCGAGTTTTGAACGAATAAGAACATGACATATCTTTAACATAGAACATCAATCTGCTGCCCCAACTGGCAGTAGAGAGGACATGGAGGATGTTCAGTGCTCTTGTGCATTTGACCTGGAGCTGCTTTAAGTGTGGTATAAAGGTCAGCTTACGGTCAAAGATAAGCCCCAAGAACTTGGTCTTGGGGACCACTGGCAGCGAAACTTCACTGATACGGAGTTCAGGATTAGAGTGGATACCCCGTTGGCAACAAAAGTGCATGCAAACGGTTTTAGAGAGAAACAAATTAAAGTCGTTCACTGTGGTCCACTTCAGTACACGATTGAGAGCAGTTTGTAGTTGCCGCTTAGTATATCTCATGTTTGACGACTGACACAAGATGTGAAAGTCGTCAACATAGAGCCCATTTGCAACAGTGAGAGGGAATTGTTCAGTGAGGCATTTACCTTTATATTGAAAAGTGTGACACTCAAAACACAGACCTGAGGGACCCCAAGTTCCTGTACAAAAGAATGGGAAAGTGTCAAACCCATATGAACTTGGAATCTCCTGCCAATTATAAAATGTTTTCAATAAACATGGGTAAATGGCCACATAACCCATATATATGGAGGTCTCGCAAAATGCCATACCTCCATGTTGTGTCATAAACCTTCTCAATGTCAAAGAATATTGAAACAAGATGTTGGTGTTTGAGAAAGGCTTCTCTGATTGATGTTTCAAGTCGAATTAGGTGGTCCATGGTGGAATTCTGTCGTCAGAACCCACATTGTGTGGGCACAAGGAGGTTGTTTGATTCAAGGAACCAAAAAAGATGAGCATTAACCATTCTCTCTAAGGTCTTACAGAGATGGCTTGTCACAGCAATTGGATGGTAGTTTGAAAGAATCTTGAGATCCTTCCCAGGCTTAGAGAAAGGTAAGATAACAGCCTGGCACCAGGCATCAGGGAAAACATTCTCCTGCCAAATCCAGTTAAAAACAATTAGAAGAATATCAAGAGAAGTGGGAGAGAGATAGTGCAGCATGTCATAGTGTACATCATCAGGTCCAACAGATGCACTGCCAGACCAATGACGGGCCATTTTCAGTTCCACCAGTGTAAAGGGACAATTATAGTTAAAAGGACAGTCAGTACGAAAGGAAAGAGGTGAATGCTCATCCCGAGTATTGACAACCAAGATGGTGCAGGAACAAGCAGAAGTGCTAAATACCTGGCAAAAGCTTTCACCTAGAGTATCGGTGATGCTCTGAACATCAGCTACCTCATGGCCATCAGAGAGTAAGATGAAGAGGGGGACAGAATTGTAGTGCCCACTGACCTTTCGAATCCTGTCCCATAAGACCTTGAAACTGGTGAAGAAAAGATATGCTAATCGTGAACTTAATCCAAGATTCCTTCTGGCTTTGACGTGTTACCCACCTAGCATGTGCACAGGCCTGTTGGAAAGCAATGTGGTTCAAAAGTGTGGGATATCTACGGAAAGCATCCCAGGTCCATTTTTGAGCCTTCACTGCCAAGTGGCAAGCAGGATTCCACCACAGACGAAGATATCATGGATAACATGTTGAGGTTTTAGGAATACACTGAGCAGCTGCTTGTATAATACAATCAGTTACTGCTGCCACACAGTTGTCTATTGATGGCTGATTCACAATGGCAGGATCAAGTTCTACAAGAGCAGTGAAAGTGGACCAGCCTGCCTGATCCAGCTTCCACCAGGGAACTTGAGTAGGGTGGCATCGACCACAGCCAGTCTCTCTCAAGATTATAGGAAAATGATCATCACCTAGTGGATTATTGTCAACCCTCCATGAAAAATGGGAAAATAATGAAGAAGAGCAAACCAAGAGATCAATAGCAGTAAAGAACTGACTAGGTGTGTAAAAATAAGTGGATAAACCAGTACTGAAAAGAGAAAGAATGTGATCAGAGAGCATGCTCTATACAAAGTGGCCCCTCCTATCAATAACAGCACTTCCCCAGAGGGATGATGTCCATTAACGTACCCCAGGATTAGAAAGGGAGATGGCAACTGTTCAACGAAAGCATCAAGGTCTGATTGATCGAATGTCTCAAGAGGGGACAAGTAGAGAAAACAAACAGTGATGGCATGACCTAAGGAAACATGGATGGCTATGGTCCATCACACAGCCTGTCATTTCTGTACAGAGAAAACTGCCGAATGGTGACTGTATCAGTTGGTTTTAAAAATGTTTCTTGTGAGGAAAGACATACAGGATGATAGGAATCACTCAGTGTTTTGGTATTATCCTGATTAGAACGTAAAACTCGACAGTTTTATTGTATCAAGGAGGCCATCTTTAATGATAGGTAGACGAAGTGGCTGGAGAACCCTTTGGTTTATGACCACATCTTTTTTTCTTTACTGTCTCAAGTCGGAGAAGGTCTATCAACCTCCATAGATCCTGCCCTGGGTCGATTGGGCAGGTCTTTGTTGTTGGAAGGGAATTCCAGTGACCGAGGATGCAAACGAATGATTGTTTTGCATCGTGGAGTTGGAGAAAAAGATGTATCAGAAGAAATGCCTGTATTTGAAACCGAAGGATGTGGATCTTGAGATCTGTTGAACTGTATGGGAAAAACAGAGATGGGTGTAGAAATCAATTCATCAACCTTTTTAACCATGGAGGTCAAAAGGCTTTTCATCTATTTTGAAAATGATTCTCTTGAAGGTACAGATGTCTGCACTCCCACTGTAGTTGTGGAACAAAGTGCAGCAACATATGTTCGAGATGGAGTGCCAGACAGCAATTTCTGAGCCTCAGGATAACTAATGTTATGGGTCGTTTTCAAATACTGCAACTCTTTTTCCTCCAACCATTTTGGGCAAGAACGAAAGTAGGAAAAATGGGAACCATTGCACTTGACACAATGTGGGCCCGTGTAACACTCATAGGCATTATGGTCCTTGCCACCACAATGAGCACATGTCAGAGAACCATGACAGGACATCTTTGAGCTGAACCTCTGACATCAGAAACATCGAAGAGGGTATGGAATGTATGGGCATACCCTGCAAATTGGACAACCTGCCTTGATAGTGGCAGGTGCACGTGATGAAGTAGATGTCAAAACATGGGTATTTGTTGGCAGTGTAACTCTGTCTTTTCGAGTGGAGATGCGCCTCACTACAGAAACTCCTCGAGTGGAGAGACCAGCAGGAATCTCTGACTCTGGGGCATTCTTCAAATCCCTCTCAACAATAACGCCTCATGATGTAGCATGAGGGGTAACCTCAATAGGTACATCCCCAATTGCCTTTGAATTCAAGAGGAGTTTACTGTGTTGGGATGTGGATGTTTAAACCAATATGTCTTCAGATCAAAGCTTCTTTACTGACTCTGGAGAGCCAGCAAGTCCCTCTAGTCCCTTCTGAATAAAAAAGGGGAACATTTGCCCTAAAGGTTTTTCTGAAAGAGAATGTAATATAAGAAACTGGGGTACAGGTGTTACGGATGTTGAAGATTGCTGCTCAGTCCTCAAGACGTGGTCGTTCACCTATTGACTGTTTTTCACTTTTTTATTTAAATTTTTTGTTGAAGGATCCATAGAAAACAAAGAAAATTTCAGTACCCACTGACCCCACCCATGAAGCCCTGCGACGGGATACACTGCAGTGTCATGCAAGCCCATTGCAGCAATGCCAGGGTTTTGTGAGCACTATTCCCAAATACCAGCATCAGACACAATGTCCACAACACCTGTTAAGAACTTCCAACACTAACACTTGGTTGACTCTAGCCCAAGTGGACCAGCAGATTAACCCAAGGGAGGACACCCAAAGGCCACCTATTTACAGGAATTCAAGGCCAAAGTGGTGTGTTGGGGTTGCGCCCCTCAACCACCAGGATCCTCTTCTCCCCTTCACGGGTTGCCACACACGGCAAACATGTGGGTGGATGTTTAGATCCCAGAGGAGGTAAATTGAAAGAACAGAACCTTCTTTGGGAGGTTAGACCAAAAGAACAAATAATGCCTTGATTGTTGATCTGAGTACCAAGATAAGTTGTCTGTGTGAATTAACATTCAGTGCTGGTGAATTTGTTGTTAAACACAAAATTATACTGTAAACTACCTGTGCTATGCCCACTGCAGGTATTAAAATATGAGTTTTAGTGTTATAAATCCTCAGTCTTACTACTACGGAGAAACTGAGGGACAGAATAATAGAGAAGAATGAGCACTTTGAACAATCCAAAGTTTTAAGATGTTGATGTGAGTTGTTCCTTCTTAAAAATTATCTCAACACAACACTAACCTTTCAGGCATCTGAGAAAGGATGAAAATCAAAAATAAGGAGAAAATGAGATTTGGAAAGGGGTCTGAAGTCAGATGCTTTTAAGAAACAAGATCTTACTGAAGGTGATTCATGTGAGCAAACTTCAAAGATACAACTTTATGAAATGAGGTCACAGTCCCTAAAGCAGAAAGGATACCTTTGACAATAGGTGTGGAAGACAGAAAAATATGAACACAAAACCACAAGGCTTTTTAACAGCCACAGGAAATGACTCAAGTACACTTTCAACTGTGCTAAGCCAAAACAAAAGTTCAAATATTGTGTTGATAATACATGGGATTTGGAAATGAAAATGATACATAAGAGATATAATTAGTTGGCTGGTCGAATGAGTGTCTTTACAATACTGAGTAAAATTAAGGGTCAGAATAAACCAATTTTCCGTACAAAAATGAGTCAATACTGAAGTAACAGAGATCATCATCAGTGCTTTAATTGTCCAACAGAAAAATGTAAAGACATAGACTGATGAAATGGTTAAACATCTCCAATGGTGGTAAAAATGAAGAAAAGTATGTGATGCCAGATGAATAGGGATAGAAAGATAATCATTCTGTACATTCATATTTGTCATTCAAAAGCCTCAATATTCAAAGATTCCACAGATGATCAAATGATCCAAACTCCACAAAAGCCTGGAAAAAGAATCATATTGAACAAAAAAAAAGCATCAACAGGAACTCTCTCATCAACCACTTCCTATATTAGACCACTCAAAAGGATTGAAAGATGTGAATAGATGCAGTAGGCATTGATGAAGAGGTAAACAAAAAAGGTAAAACTGGAAAATAAGCATTAATCATTGGTTGTCTTAGAAATGGATGATGACCAAAAACAATGTTAACCAAATCTTGCTTGCTGGCATGCTTCTTGTAAATGGAAAAGCAGGTCTCGTAAAAAAACAACCTACAAAAGCAAAAAACTATGTAAGGAAGATTTAAAAATCTTTTGAGACAAACTGAAGTGAAGAGAGGAAGACAACTACCTTGCAACAACAGTCTCAACTGTTGAGAAACATATGAGCCACAGAAACAATATCTCTTGAGAAATGCAGTTAATGAAGACCACATAACACACTGATCTTTAAAACGTATCAGGCAAACCAGAATTGCTAATAATGTTGCAAAAGAAGAAAGTCTCATAATAAGAAAATATAGCATGCAAGGAAATAAGAGGTCAGTCAAAAATCAATTCTGGGATTATGAGTTGAAAAGACAGTATTAGAAGTGAAATACGAAGTCTATTATTCACCTTTTATTCTTTATGGAATGATTTCTTCCATTACCATTAGAGGTGAAGGTGATGTCTAGTATGTATAAATATATGGGTGGAGATGATAAAGAGTTAATATTTTGCTAGTTTCTACAAGCTTCAGCAACTAGGAAAAAGTGGAAGAAATATGGACTCAAGTATTACAATCAGATGTAACAGAAATTGGTTCAAGATGTAAAACAGAAATACCTGATAGAAAAAGAAAAACTAGCCAAGGCTTCTTTAAGATTAGGGCTAGCAGACATCATTAGCAAACAAACCTGAACAAAATCTGATCTTGTTCCAGATCATAAGTGTTCATATGATTGTTACATCCACAACTGAACAGTAGCAAACAAATTGACATTAACAGCCAGGACAGGGCAGATAAATGGAATTGCCTTCCACGCTAAAGACAGAATGCATGAGTAAGCCATCCAAATAGGTTGTAAAAGTTCCAATGTTGTTGGAAAATTTTACAACGAATTAACATTGATTTTCACATTCATTACAGCAAAGTTAACAGCACGACTGTCAACAAGAAAATCTGGATTATGGTGGGAAAGCAAGTCTTTTTACAATGATCTGAGACAAGCACATTAATTATGTGGAAAATGGGAGAGTGGAGAGCTGTGTGTCAATTGACTTATGTCCTGCACTGTGTCAAGGACATTTAGAATCTTAGTCACGTTTGTTGACAATGTAAAAGTAACTCAAAGAAAGAATTTTTGTATTTCAGATTAGTCTGCCATTTTAAACTCAATTTTAATGAAATATTTCATATGCAGTGGTCGTAACTGTTTTTATATTTTATAAAAAAAAATACTCACCCCTCTACACTCTTTTTTTGAACACAGGTTCCAAGCAGGTAACAAAAAAAAGGAAGAGCATGGTAAAGCTCCATATGTTTGTAATTTAAGGCAAAGACAAAAGCAGCAGCACCCAACAGATCATATCCTTGGGTCAAAAATAAAATGGCCCAAAGTGTCAGCCCTAAGCTAACACAGTTATACCTGAATATGAAGTCAAAGAAAATAAACATTTGAAAAAAAAATGCATTAGCTTATAAGGAATAGAACTAGAATAATTAATTGAATATTAATTATCTAAATATTAAATATACCCAAGACTAGATTACATTACTAATTTACACAAGTATAGTATACAACAGATAAAATCCACATATCTAATTCTAAATCAGGAATGTTATATTCTGCATTTTTGGTAAATTATTTAGTTTCTGAAGTTAAAACACTGAGATTATAAACTAGAAAATATTGACAATTTTGATAACCCAGATAAAGTAACTTAGACTTCAATCCTAACCAACAATTTCAGTTTAATTTGAATAAAATAATCATCTGAAACTTTAATATTAAATTTTAATATAATGTGAATCATACCATATTTGATCTTTGAGAAAAAGGATACTGAAAGTGACCATGGTCAATCAGAATAAGGCCAGGAACTAACAACATTAGTGTTGCACAAATAGCCTAAAAATAAAATATTGTTACTATTAACAAATTATCTATAACTTAATTACTAGCCTTCATGTTTCACACACTTTTGCAACTAAACCACTTTGTCTCAATTATGCTTCAAAAATCAGAGATCACACAAGCTCAGTTTCAACTAACACACAGATAAATGAAGCACAGCAAACACTGGGCTATTCATAATATTACTCACCAACAAATACAGAAATTAATTATAAAAAAACTAAAATAAGATTACACAGTAGATATGTACAAATGCTTATAATGTTCACAGAGTTTTCTTTAAAAGATCAAGGACAATTACATCTTAACTGGACCTACATATTCTAAAACCTAGTTATCCAAATATCTTATGTGCTTCAAGACTTGAAAATTATAACCTAATATTATCGAACAAACATGTAATTTTTTTAAAATTAGCATGCTCTATGTAACTGTTCTTTAATGTCACAAAAACTGTTATAAATAAAAAAAATATATTTCTAAAATAGTAATACTGTTTGGCTTGTAACTGATGAAAACATCAACATTTTTTGTAATGTGAAATGTGCTTTCTCATATTAAGTACTGTAGGTTCTTAACTACCCAAATGTTAGAAAATATCATCTGTACAAATTTTGTACATATTTAAGCGCAGAAGATAATTTCTTTACTATTCTGACTTAAAAACAAAATCAATGCAGCCACAATTAAAATTTTGCTATGAAAAAAGAGAAAGACATAAGAACAAAGATATTCTAAATTGTCCTTTTGTTTTCTTTTTATGATTTACAAGTTTTTACAACTGTAACATCACTCAAAACATAAAAGGGGATACCTTGTCTCTTGGTCTGGATGGATGCTTTGAAAAAATCCAGTAGAGAATTACAGGTGGAAAGTAAACCAGCATATCTGCAACAGCAACTATAAGAAGCCAACTATAACTATTAACATATATCAACCAACTGATGTTTAGTTAAGAGAATTCAGATATACCTAATATCTGGTATTGTTTCTGAACACTTGCTAAACTTAAATCTACAGAGCTGATAACAAAACTTTTTCATAATTCCACAGTAGTATATTATCACAATCATTTTCCTGATATAAGATTGTGCGTAATGCCCAGATGAAAACATAAATAAGCTTTTATGCTGGTTCATGTAAGCAGACAATATGTATATATTTTGAATACTTGTATAGTTCTTAGCATTTAAAATACTATTTTGAATTACATTTGAATGTTTGTGTTCTCTCTTTCAGAGTTAAAGGAGCTGTATCTGTACTGAGACTTCAAATTTAAATATTAAAACACAGCTTCAACAACACTTCAATTATTCTATTAGTCTTGACTTTACTTTAAAAATGGTGCTTCCCATTTAATTTGAAATTATTTTTAGAGCTACCATGGTGTAATCACAATTTGAATATTTAACAGTTAATTTATTTTCAAAAACTTTAATTTTTATAAGATATTCACTGAAAAGTTATTTCATATATATTTAAATAATATCATGTTTACTGATAACTTTCCACCCATTATTTCCTTAATATTCAGAACATTATATTTTCATATTTAAGCAAATATGAGTAGAATGCCTTAACCCACCTGGGTCATGCTGAGCCCTAACTTTTTGTGTACAAAAAGTGCAATTTTTACCGAAAGTCTACCAAATTTTGGAAGATATATGTATCATATATTGTATCAAAAGTTATAGTGCAAATATGTAACATGTACAAACGTGTAGACAAACTTGTGTATATTATAGAGATAAACGAGAAAAGGTTAATTACATGAAGTCTAGGTCAATGTTACTTAATATGTAATTTCAACTCATTTAAGACTTTCTGCTACCTGACAAGTAGTGCCTACTGGACTAGTTTTATTAATGACCTGTGAAAAGACTTAAACAGCATCTCTGTTGTTTTCTCATATAAAATTTTATATTGTGTTATTTATTTTGTTTTAGTATTAAATTGTTTTTGATATTAGAACTGTGCCTAGCATTGTCAGAAGTGTTTTCTGCTATTTTTACTTGAGTAAATTGTTGAATAATTGATAATTCTGCCATATAAACAATGCATAATTTACAATTGTTGGCTACATAGTTTGTTTTTGTAACTTCATAAAAATTGGGAACCTGAATATATGAGTCTAAGTAATAATGTATAAAAGAAGTCAATAACTGAAGGGTGGGAAATAGAATGAGTACAGAATGAATAATTGTTCATTTGTACTTCTAATTTAACATATATTTTAAAATCATTCAATTTACAATGTTAAATTTTTTAACAAAAAATGGAAATGAAAGGGTGTTATTTGCTTTTGTGCTGTAAAATATTTTAAAACTTCTATACAATTTTCTAAAATCTAATAATTAAGGTAAACCTCACTCAATTAGTTGTTAAAAATAATTTCTCCTACAACAGAATTTCAAAATTTCCATCTTACATGATTTGTATTTAGTAGTTAAATTTTGAGACTAATTATTGCACAAGTTTCTTCTCCATCTACAGTAATTCTAATCAATTATTTACATTGACAGCCAATGTGTTGTAGTACCTACTTATAC
This sequence comes from Carcinoscorpius rotundicauda, assembly GCA_011833715.1. Taxonomy (NCBI): domain Eukaryota; kingdom Metazoa; phylum Arthropoda; class Merostomata; order Xiphosura; family Limulidae; genus Carcinoscorpius; species Carcinoscorpius rotundicauda. Next base: position 112,307,315 of record CM022393.1, read on the forward strand.
AAGTTCTTATAACAAATATAACACTTAAAGAAAAATTTAGTTTCCTAGAAAAAAAGCCTTGTTTCCTGCTTCACGTGAGATGGACTCAAATAGATGATCAGTTAGTAACTGAAACTACCTGTAGCTCTCATGAACAGCTTGTGATGATAAGTTTCCAGTCCTCTTGACCAAAAAAGTTCTGTCCATGAGCTATTGATCCATTGTGCCCTAGTGAAATGAATAACTATGAAAATAATCTTTACTGAAGGTTGTTTTTTGTTGTTTTTACAGGAAATAGACCTTAAAAATATTAATAAATCTACATTACGTTTTCCATAATTCAGTAATTTTCACATTTTCTTAACAAACAAAACATAGGACATGAAGATGTGTATTTGTTTTTTAATGTAAAATGTTTTAAAACACTTATACCACAACTACTCTGAAATTTAAGTGGTACTACTAATAGTTTTTATTATTAGAGAAATTCATAATTGATTTTATTTCTCTACAACTGTTCTACCCACCACAGTTTCTGTAGCTACACCTAATAACACTACAAGAATGTTTTATTAGCCTAATTACACATGACTACAGGACTATCTAATATAAATCTGCCTACTGCTTTTATTTTAGTTATGTAAAATGTTTTAGTGAGATAAGACACACTGATGTTATCCTAACTGAACAAAATTAAGTAATTTTAGTCAAATTAATTTATCTGGTATTATTATATTTGTTTTTAAATATTGCTTTACTGGTTTATTTGTTTGTTTTAGAATAAAGCCACGATGGGCTGTATAGTATGTTCACCACAGGGAATCAAACCCTGAATTTCAGCACTAATCCATAATCTTACATCAGTTTCACTAGGGAACATATACTGTTTTATAATGCACTTCAAGGAAAGCCTATTACTTTAAACTATGCAAAATGTTATGTTAATTTATAGTAGAATGTAACTGACTTTTGCTATTATTTTAATTACATAGGCCTACCAATTTAAACATCATAAAAATTTTGATTTTTATAATGAACTTTCCATAATTTGGCTGTTCAGATTTCAAAAGTAATACTTAAATCAACTCATTTCATTACCATGATGGAAAAAAAAAATACAAACATACTGAAAAGAAGGAAGAAAACTGATGTTAAATGAATATGCATCCTCATTCATCCTGATTTTACTTGTGAAATCCAAGTCTTTTAGTCTCAAAACTATATTTTAGGGCTTTCTTTTATACACTATATCTAGAGTAATTCATTCTAATGACCAGCAGTAACTTGCCATTGTGCTGATGTTCCATCTTTCATGATACCTCCCCTCTCCATTTCACCAATATTTTAATGAAACCTTTCACCTTGTGCTTTGTTGACAGCTCCATGATTTTCATGGTAAAAATCAACATGCAAATGTAAGGGAAGAAATTTCAAACTTATATTAAAACCCAAGTCTCTGAACTTATTGACAATGTTAGTGACAATATTTTCATATTTTGGGTTTTTGTTGTTTCCCAAAAATTTGTCAGTAACATCAAGGGTAATCCACACTCCATTTTCAACTTTCTTCATTGTCCGTTTGAAATATTCATCTAAATTTGATTTCCTAATCTAAGTTCCAACAAACATTTACCACAAACAGGATATGTTAGGGTCATTTACACAACCTCTTGTTACCATAGCAACATATGAGACTGAATAGAAAAAAATGTTAAAGTGCATACACAAAAATAAATATTATCCAGAAATGACACATAATACAACCTGTTAACCATTTATATACTAGTGGTGAGTTTCTTGTGAGTTCAAGGACGATCAATATGACTTGTATTATGACTGGCCTAGAGTGGTTGTCAACATTGTAAGCATAACCAAATGTGACTGGATTTCAATTAAAATGATTCACTTATGTAAAAGTAAACATAATGTTTTGTGAAAATATATATATTTACATGATGGAGGAAAATGGATACCATTTTTAGATTCAGCATACGGGAATTACTGTAGAATATCTAAAGCTTTCAAGACCACTGTAGGTCTGTTATACATAGGTCCTTGGTAAGCTCTGGCACGAGGACACTTACTAGTTCTGTTTCCCATGGTAAAATGCAATTCATTGTTAAAATAGTTTTATTATACCCATTCAATAGTAATCTTTGGTGAGATGATACTGACTGGAGTTAAATGCTAGTGAAAGATCCGAAATAATATTTTATACTTTATCTCTTATTTTCTTCACTCCAACACTAAAGAACTGAAATCCTCTGTGGCAAATGTTAAGAAACATTAAATAAAATTAAAAGGATAATTGTTTTCTGCAATGAATGCAGATTGTAACAGACAAATGTGGCTTTTTATCAAAACATCAAATTTTCTAACATCTTCAAACCTGCTTCTTTTAATCTTGTTTTATTTCTATTTAAGCACTGTCCAATTACTAAACTAGTACAATGAAGTAATACATCATCTAGTGAGAGTATAATGTTAAGTTACAAAAAATACACTATTGAACTATATCATACATGAGCAGTTCACTTATATTCCTGGTGAATAAATTTGTTAATTTATGTTTTCTTATCTAACCTAACAAGTTCCTGATTTACACATTTCAGTTAACTTTTATAACAATACATACAGAATATGCTTTAAAAAATATGGGCATAAAATCAATAATTGACCACTAATCCCAGATTTCCTTGAGGACAACAAAAAGATGAGAATAAAACCCCTAAAAGAATTGTGAACCAGTTTGACTGCCTAGTACAAAAGAAATTCTCGAACCACCTGTGACAGACACTAGCAGGTAACATGAACTTGAGGAAAAGGGAAGGAAATGTGGCAAGGAAAAACAGGAGGTGAATTAGGAAATTGTACAATGAATCTTTCTAACAGAACCCATATTACCTATTGATTATTAATGAAGGGATGCCAGCAAGGAAGAAATTCTAACAGCTGATCCCCCACTGGACCAGAACCCATAGGGTATTTACCAGTGCAGTTGACAATGGGGGTTGTGTTGTCAAGGGAATCAATGAGATGAAGTATCCCAATTAAAAGAAATGGGTAAGGGTTGGAAGGATAGGAAATTGAAATAGGTGGTATGTAAGGGGCTCTGACTGAGACAAACAAGCGATAAAAGTTGTAAGGGCTGATTACTGGCAGACTGATGACACCCAAGGCTGGAGAGTTTCTGGGACTGTATCAAAGATGTAACATCTCAGAAAAGGGGCTATACATAAATCCCTGAAATATGTTGAGAGCAAACTGACTCAAGCCGAAACTATGACCCAACAACAAAGAAACCATGTATCCAACTTCAGAGCTGAAGATGAAACATGGACTAAAGTAGAAAAGTGTTAGTGTAACTGCAGAAAACCCCTTAAGATTTCAGTGGAAAGCCTCCAATTAGAGAAAAATGGAAGGCAAAATAAAAAGTAGATAATAATATTGGATATCAGTAAAACTAACATCTGATTCAGGAGCTGTTCCCCAAATAGGTAACAAAAAACCACACAACTGCTGATTTTAAAACAGATAGTTTGCCCAATGCTAAGAATAGGTGAACTGATCAGAAGTCCTCGGGGACACTGCATGCTGATGATATCTACAGTTACTTGGGAGAAAAACTTATCTCCATGTAACCACATATCAGGGGAGGGAGGAAAACCAAACATGGTTGGGAAGCCTGTTCATGTAACAACAAAGGAAAAAGGGAATAAGAGATAAGAGGAAGGGGATAAAACATCACAAACCTGAGACAAAATCAGTAAGGACCTAATTAAGCCAAGATGATTCTTCAGACAGCAATTGAGAAGGAGGAGCAAACTCGGGACGTGGGAAAAAAACGATCATAGTTCTTGTCATTATGAACGAGTTAAGCTGACTTAGGAGGAGCCTGGGCAATGTCTGGGAACAAAGGTTTACCCATATAGCTCTCTCAGTCTACTGACATATAAAAGTAGAGAGATCCATCATCAGGTTGCCCACTTTTCAGGTTTGAAAAAGAAGCACTAGTCATTGGTGCAACCCCAATACAGTAACATGAACTTCAAAATTCATGGCATAAGAAAATGTTAAAAAACTTGAGTGCAGAAATATAGCAACAAGAATGAACTGGTATAAAATAAAACAAAAGGAACCATTTCACATGAGAAAACAAAATTGTCAGACTGGAAGTACTAGACATAAAATAATACATCTCAACTCAAACACTCCAACTGAGATGTGAAGATTTTGTAAAGGAGTGGAGAAGGAGTCACGGGCATCAGGTGAAAACATCATGCTACTACTGGTTAAGAGAAAACGCATGTTGATTTACATGAGATATCAAAATATAGTAATTCCAACAGGGTAGACAAGAGGCTTGTGGCATTCACAAAGAAATGGTTTGCATATAAAGGACAAGAATAACTACCAAATCACAAATTTACATTTTTTGCTTGAGAATATTTGTGTGTGTAATCTATGGAAAATGCAAATTACCATGTAGAAGTAAAACAAAAAAATCTAAAACAGGGAATTTGGAACAAGAAAGTATCACATAATAAAGAAAAGTAAAGACTGAGGATTTATTTAAACATTTCTTTTTGAAATTAATATAACATTAAAGTGCAAGTTACAAACTATGCTTTGAAAAACACTGGTAAGAATATTATAAATGTAATTCTATAAAAAACTACCTACAACAAAACAAAATGTACTCACAAATTGTGCCAAAATCAAAAATGTTTACTCACACATAACCACACAATAAACTATGATAAGCTGTAAGTGGTGGATAGTCAAGTCCCCAATACAACAGGTCATTATTGGTTGTGTTTTTGTACCTGTAAAACAATTCAAAAATAAAACAGTCAAACACATGCACTATTTTTAAAAATCTTTCAGAAAAGACATGAGAAATATGTCTAATATACTCGTACTACCCAATATTTGAAAATACATCAATAAAGAATATTCAACTTACAAAACACATATTTACATGTATTACATATTTAGGACCAGTTAGCTGGTTGGTTTGGTGTTTTATGGCACAAAGCAGATAGGCTATCTATGCCAAACATCTGGTAAAAAGTTAAAATTTAGCAAAATTCCTAAAAGGAAATTAGGGTAAAACAAGACAAAGTTTTAAAAAACAAATATGATTAAAACCAATGCTTATATACAGTCTACAATGGTAAGAGAAAAACTACAGCAATAAAAGATAAAGGAATTTCTGTAGCATAATTGCAAATATCATAACTTACCAGGAAGAGTAACATGTAAGTTCAAAAATCACCATCAGTCACCTGATGTTGGCCTTTCCAGTCTTGGTTCCAAGTTATTTGATGCTATGGCCATTTTCAGAAAGTAATAAAAGTTTTAAAATACAGCAAAATTTTAATAATAACTCACCAGGATGACTGATGGGTAGTTAAAAAAGCAGCATTAGTCACCTGAAGTTGGTCTTTCCAGTCCTGATTTTGAGTTATTTGATGTTACAGCCACTTTCTAATTTCAAATCAAATTAGATGGGCTTTGATTTTTAAAAGGGAATCACATTAAAAAAAAAGGTTTAATGTATAAATAAAAAAACTTAAACAGCATTAAAAACATTAATGGCCTCTAAAAAACTAAAAACATTTCCAAAATGGACAGTCATCATCATCACCAAGAATACTGTCTAATGTTGTGGATAAACCTTGGAATAGAACATGTTTAAAATGGTGCCATCAGTGAGAGTCATAATGACAGCAAAAAAGTAAAATGTGGCTTATTGTGACCTGAGTGTTACACAGACAATACATTAGTCCCAGATAAAAGAAAACAATGAGTTAAAAACAGTAACCAATGCATAGTCTACTTGGAACAACTTCCTCTTTCCAATCTTTACTGAAGCAAGAAGGCCAAAGTCCAATAGAGTTTTATTTGGAAAAGCTTGTTTTCATGTTACTCACTCCAAGTCAACTGCCATAGTCCACATATGGAACAGGCATAATGGTGATGTTGCCAGAGCAGACAGATTTAGCTGTGGTGTCAGCTAGCTTGTTCCCACGAATACTAACATGGCCCTGTATCAAAAAAAATTTGATAGAAGTAGATGTTAAAGAGAAATGGTCCAGTCAGTTTTGAATATCGGTGAGAACAGGGTGGAACTAAATTGAAGCAATTCCAGGACCAGTAGAGAACTGCCGTATTGTTCAAAAACAACACAGAAACTATAGAGGAATTCTGCATTCAACCACTGAACCACAACAAACCATAGCAGAGCCCACACAGTCACCTGATTTGGAACCATCTATGTAAATAGAAGGATGGTTCAAAAGATGTTCAGCAAATAACAGATAGTATTTCCAATCAGGAGTGTCTGTTTTTCTCAGATGACTTAAAGATAGGTCACATTCAGAGACTGTAAGAAGCCTAGGTGGGACAGGATGACCAGTGAATACAGCAATGTTTTCCAAGAACAGGATAATTCATCCAATAGCACCTGGAGGGAAGGCCAAAAGATGCAACAGCATATTGTTTATTCTGAAAAGGTATGGTCCATCAAGGAAGAAAAACACAACCCCAGGTGGGATGTTTTGGTGAGGAAGGAAGTTTCAAGAGAGTTGAAAACAGCAGAGGTGCAAAGAAGGTTCACAAGAGTATGTATAAGCTCTGAACTGGGGAGGTGCAGAAAGCCCCAGTGCAGAACCAAAGTCCTTGATGATGAATGGGGTCCAGAATCTTTAAGGCAAAAGTCCTGGCAGAGCCACAGACTAGTGATCTATAGTCAAGTTTTGATCAAATAATAGCACAATATATCTTTAGAGAAGAACATCGATCAGCTCCACAAGTGGTGGAAGGGTGGACAAAGAGGATGTTCAGTGCTCTTGTACATTTGATCTGTAGCTGCTTGATGTGTGGTATAAAGGTCAGCTTTTAGTCAAAGATAAGCCCTAAGAACTTTGTCTCAGAGATCACAGGCAGCACAACTTCACTGATACAGAGTTCAGGATCAGTGTGAATACCCTGATGACAGAAAAAATACATGCAAACGGTTTTAGAGAGAGAGAAGGTATAGCTGTTTGCTGTGATCCACTTCAGTGAATGACTGAGGGCAGTTTGTAGTTGCTGCTCAATATACCTCATACACCACAACTGAAATGAGATGTGAAAGTCGTCAATGTAGAGCCCATTTCCAATAGTAAGGGGGAGTTGTTCAGTAATGGCATTAATCTTTATACTGAAAAGTGTAACACTCAAAACACAAAACTGAGGGAATCCAAGATTTTGTTTAACAAAATGGGAAAGTGTCAAACCCACATGAACTTGGAATCTCCTGCCCATTGAAAATTAATACAAATGAGAAAATGGCCATGTAAACCTATGGAGGTCTCACAAAATGCCATATCTCCATGTTGTATCACAAGCCTTCTCAATGTCAAAGAATACTGATACAAGATGTTGTCATTTGAAAAAGGCTTCTCTAATTGACTTTTCAAGTCAAATTAGCTGTCCCATGGTGGAGCTGTCATCAGAACATATACTGGGTGGGTGAAAGAAAGTTGTTTGATTTGAGGCACTAAACAAGAGGAGCATTAACCATCCTCTCTAAGATCTTACAGAGACGGCTCATCAAAGCAATTGGACAGTAGTTTGAAGGAATCTTGGAATCCTTCCCAGGCTGAGAGAAAGGTTGGACAATAGCCAGGCACCAGGCATCAATAAAAATATTCTCTTGCCAGATCCTGTTAAAAACAATCAGAAGAATACCAAGAGAAGCAGGAGATAGATGGCACAGCCTTTCAGTGTCTATCATTAGGTCCAACTGATGTACTGCCAGGCCGATGAAGAGCCAGTTTGAGTTCCACCAGTGTAAAGGGACAATTATAGTCATAGAGACAATCAGTTCAAAAGGAAAGAGGTGAGTGCTTTACCCAAGTCTATCCTTGATGGCTAAGAAGATAGAGGAAGAAACAAGTATCTCAGTCCTGTTTTTGAGCCTTCCATCCCATGTAGCAGGCAGAATTCCACCACAGATGACAATATTGTGGAAAATGTGTCAAAGTGTTAGGAATACTTTGAGTAGCTGCTTATACAATACAGTCATTTTCTGCTGCCACACAGTCATCTGTTGATGGTTTAAAGACAATGGCAGGTCCAAGTTCTGTGAGAACTGTGAAAGAGGGCCAGTTTGCTTGATCCAGCTTTCACTGCAGTACATGGGTTGGGTGGCATCAACCATGGCCAGTTTCTCTAAAAATTATAGGAAAATGATCAGTGTCTCATTGACTGTTGACAACCCTTCATGAAAAATGGGAGAATAGTGAAAGGAAGCAAATTGAGAGAATAACAGCAGTAAAGGACTGACTAGATGCATGAAAATAAGTAAGTGAAAAAGTATTGCAAAGAGAAAGGTTGTGATCAGAGAGCATACGCTGTACAGAGCAGCCCCTTCTATCAATATCAGCACTTTCCCAGAGGGGATGATGTCCATTAAAGTCTCCCAAGATTAGAAAGGGAGACAGCAACTGTTCAATGAGATCGTCTGATTGGTCATAGGTCTCTCCAGGCAACAGGTGGAGAGAACAAAGAGTGATAGTTCAGAATCATGTATGGCTATGGCCTCCAAGGGTGTATTGAGTGGCAAAGACAGAATGGGAACATGCTGATCAACCAAAAGTGCCAACCCTTCATGCACTTGTCCATCCCACAGCCTGTCATATCTGTACAAAGGTGACTTGGCAGGTTGTATTGACAGATTTCAAAAATATTTCCTGTAAGGCAAGATATATGGGATAGTAAGATGTAAGAAGTGTTTGGATGTCATCCAGATTAGAATGTATACCTCAACAGTTCCATTGTATCAAGGTGGCCATTTTTATTTATATGTTGGCAAACTGGGTGGAGAACCCTTCTGTTTACAACGACATCTTTTTTCTTTACTGTCTTTATTCTGAAGATGTGAATGAATGATCATTCTGCATCTTGGGATGGAAGAAGATGTACCCAAGGAAATGCCTGTACCCAGAACCAAAGGAAATGGATCTTGGGATTTGCTGGAATTTATGTCAGGGATAGAAATAAGTGTTGAAGTTGATTCATCAATGTCTTTAACGATGGAGGTCAAAAGATTTTTCTTTGGTTTGAGAATGATTCATTTGAAGGTACAGAGAGATGTGCCTGCACTCTCACTGTGGTAGTGAAAAGAAGTGCAGCAGTGCATCTGAGATGAAGTGGTAAACAATAACTTTTAAGTCTAAGGATAAGTAATGTTATGAATCATTTCCAAACACTCCACCTCTTTTTCTTTCAACCATTTAGGGCAAAAACAAAAGTAGGACTGAGGAGAGGCATTACAAATGACACAATGAGGGTCTGTTTCACACTCACAGGTATCATGGTTCTTGCCATTGCAATAAGCACACGCCAATGAGTCATGACATGACATCTCTGAGTGACCGAAAAGCTCACAATGGAGAGGGTTTGAAATGTATAGCCATACCCTGCAGTTAAGATAACCTGCATTGATGACAGTAGATCGGCATGCTGATGTAAATGTCAGAATGAGGACAATGGTCAGCATCATAATTCCATCTTTCAAGTAAAAATATGCCTCACTGCAGAAACTCCTTGGGTGGAGAAACCAGCAAAAATCTCAAACTTAGGGATGTTCATCAAATACGTCATCACGATGATTTCAAAGTAGCATGAGGTGCAACTTCAATAGGTATATCTCCAACTGCCTTTCAATGCAAGAAGAGTTCACTTTGCTGAGATGTTGATGTTTCCACCAATATGTCATCAGATTGAAGCTTCTTTACTGACTTTGGAGAGCCAGCAAGTCCCTCTAGTTTCTTCTGAATGAAAAAGGGAGACATTTGCCCTGAAGGTTTGTCTGAAAGAGAATGTAGTAAAAGAAAATGAGGTACAACAACTATTACAGATGTTGAAGATTGCTGCTCAGAATCTTCAAGACATGGTAATTTACCATTTTTTCACTATTTTATTCAAGTTTTTATTTGGAGTATCCATAATAAAAAAGGAACATTTCAGTGCCCTCTGACCTCACCCACCATGGAGCGTTATAAGAGGATGCACTACAAGGACACTGTAGCAATGCCAGAGTTTCGTGAACACTATACCCAAACACCAGAATCAGATATAATCTCCACAACACCTGTTGAGAACATCCAACACCTGTACTTGGTTGACCCTAGCCAAAGTGGACCAGCCAATTGACCCAAGGGGGCCCCTGCTAGGCTGCCCAACTAAAGGAATTCAAGGCCAATGTGGTGTGTTAGGGTTAGACCCCTCAACCACCAAGATCCTCTCCTCCCCTTCACAGGTCATCAAGCATGGCAAACACGTGGGTGGATGTTTAGATCTCAGAGGAAGTAAACTGAAAGAATAGAACTTTCCCTGGGAGGTCCCTTAACCACTTCAGGAATCCACACTGAGAGGACCTATTCAGGAAAATATTCAAACTATTTAAAAATTATTATCATGTGCTCTTGTTAGTAACATTCACCTGGAAATAAGTTCAATTATATATGTTTTGACAGAAATAAGAAATATAAGAGTTGGCATTTATTCTTGTATGAGCACAAACTTTACAGTATCAGTATATCATAATTTTATAGGTAGTAGCTATAAAAAATAAATGGATTTTTTAGTCCCTTCTCTACATAATTATGTTGTAATTTTAATGGCTTGCCAATTAACATTTTCTACTAATTATACTTTCCTTTATCCTTAGCACCTGACCTAAGTTTTATAAATGCCTAAATTATACTATTTTTATCACAAAGTAAACTTTACTACAAGTCTAAATAATAAACCAAAAGCTAAACCACATTCAAAGAGTAGCCCTCAGTTGGATAGCCATTCCTGATGAAGAAATCACACTTAAAAAGCACAAGTGTTTTGGGGATATTTTATAAGTTTATAACAATTTGTGCACATATATAAAAATTACTTTCATCAATATAAATATCTACAAAAACTGAATACTTTTGTATATTGTAAGTGCAAAAAAAATAACAAATTTTACAAAAATAACCAGCTGATCCCCCAAAAAAACCTCTCACACCGTCACAAGAAAATTTTTTTTTTTTTTTAAATTAGTATCACTTTTTTGGCAAACATCAGAACAGAGATATCTTTTATGTGGTACTTTTGTTCTCTAAATATTCAAAAAAACCCTGATAGATAAAAGTATCTAGCAAATGATAAAGAATCCAACAGTTTAAAACTTAAGGATAGCATTTTCCTCTACCAAAAATTCATTTCCAATAATACTTACCTCTACTCACACTTACTTTATTGCAAAGTCAGCTTCTCTTCTCTGCCCATTTAAGCATTGGTATGAATCTTATCTCGCTTGCTCCAGCCCTTATAATCTACTATTTTGCCCAAACAAGTTCAATCTCATGATTCTCTCCACTTATGTCAATGTACCTCCTATCCCAAATCAGACTATGAGCTAAGTCTTAGAATTATTTAGATTATTTCTTATTCAGTTTATAAGACAGTCCTATTAGCAGACCTAAAACTAGACGTTTCATAGAGAGGAAGGGCAGGAGAGTGTGAAAAGAGGTATGCTTTATCAGAAATATATTTTTGGTAGAGATATTAACTTTCAAAACATACTTACCACTTTCTATTACAGCTAAACTCCCACAATGACAAGGTGTGAGGTAGTGAGGGCAAGACAATATCTTATGTGTACACTTAGAAAAAAACAAAAATTGTATGAAAATGAGACATAGGAATAGGACATTAATGGATTCTGCTCTTTTTCTGGACAATAAAGGCCTACTGGCCAAGATGTAAATTCTTAACATCATCAGAAGAATGTATTTGTTCAGATCCCAACCAGAAAGGCAATATCCCATGTCTCATCACTGAAATTATAGCAATGTGGACCCAAATTTAAATCCAAAGCATAATGTGTAGGGCATGAGAACCACTGTTGATTTAATTTTATTTAGAAACGTGGAATTATTGGAACTCAACCTGAAAGTTATTGAATATTGCAAACCACCAGATTATTAGCAAAAGGCAAGCAACACAAAACTGAACAAACTTTCATTCCCACCTGAAGTTCCAAATGCAACAAACCAAACTTAGAATTACAGAACCATTCACACCTCACTTAACCTGAAAAACAGATTACCTGTCTCTGTATTATGAAATGAAACCCTAACTCAACAACCAGAGAGATGGAGATACACTTCCTGTCACAGTATTATGAGTATGATATGAAACAAAGTTCAATGAGTGACTTTGAAAAAGATGCTCTGTATGAAGAACTATGAGGAGTCAAAAACCCTCTTCCATAATAATGGAAATATGAAGGACCAATAAAGAAAAGCCAGACTCAACTCAGTCATACAGTGAAGAGTCACCTTTAAACTAGAATTATGAGGAGAATCCTGCATAGGCTAGTCCTGCTCCTACCTGACATTGGAAAACTAGCCAAAGTTATTGGAATGAGGGCATCCAGTTTCACTTTCTTCTCTTTGAGTGGAATTATGAATTCAATCATCAATCACAAGGAACAGACCTCTGTCTACCACTCCAATGACTGGAAACTAGGTGTGGTAAAAACTCCCATACTCCACTTAGAGAAATGGATGATCCTTTCTCTAGGGAGTCCTGAAGAATGATGCTCTGGAGACAATGTGATAGGTGAACCACATTCCCTGTATTAAAAATCAAACTGGCCCAGATTTATTTAAACTGAGGGCCCGCAAAAATAGACAAAATTATTTTAAGCTTTACTCATAATGGTCCATAAGTGGTGGTCTAGTGGTGTATTAATCTTTGCATTATAAGTTTTCCACCTGGAAAGCACATAAGGTGGTCTTACGGAATACCTCATCTCAAAAGAATTTGTCATTACAAAATTTTTTAAAATTTTTATCAGTCAACAGTTAGCTAGTGCAAGTGTGGAAGGAGCCACACCTGTTCAAAAAACACCTGCAGCTGTATCAGATCAAAATTAAAAAGGCAAAAGGGTCCCTAAAAATGTGGAGAAATAAATAATATTGCTGAGGACACCTTTTGAAAAACAATTACTTCAGAATTTCATTTTCTCATTTTGTAAAATAAAAAAGACAAATTCAAGACCCATAAAGGCAGGTGTAATAAAGAAAAAAAAAGAGGAAACATATGAAATGTAGATAAAACTAAAGCCATTTAACACTGAAGAGAGACCCACAGCAAGAACATAACTGTAACATTCTGCCATCAAGAAAAGTGAAGAGGAAGTAATAATGTGGAACTTGTATACAGATCTGAGATAGGGGCCACACTGACATAAGTGGAGAGAATTACAAGATTTAATTTGCTTTGGGCAATATAGTGGGGTATAAATGCTGAAACATGTGAGGTAAGATTCATACTAATGTCTACATGGATAGAGAAGAGAAGCTTACATTGGAATAAAGCTATAGCGTGAGTCAATAAAGTCAATAAAATAAAAATAAAAACAGTCTTAACTTTAAAAGAAGGATATTATGAATCTGAAATTTATAACTTATATCTAATAATTACCAATCCTCTACTGGGAGGTTGACTGTAATTTCCATCCAGTGTCTCTGGGCCTCATAATCCCCAAACATTGGTGGTTTACCAGCACCTGAATACAAATACAAAAAAAATTTATCTCGCCAAGCTTTGATTAATACAGGAGAAAACAGCTTATGTCTGCTTTGTCAATAAAGTATGTAGTGTATTACTGTGTTAGTTACAGTTTCAATTACTTTTACATCCATACACAAACTGAAGTTACTTGATCTTTACTGTACTTCATTTCTTGCATCAAAACAACTGTTTATGAAATTTATGTTGAACCTCATCATTACTCATGACATCACGAATCACTCATTTCTCTGTTAGTTTGAGGCAGAAAATTATTAATAAACATTCCACCAATCATGTTTATATGCGATACATAACAAAATATTATGGAAAGCAAAAACTTTCCATAATGCTACTACAAATGTAACACTATAAAAAACACCTCCTACTTTTAGCTATTTTTTTTAAGTGTGCAAGAGTAAAGTTCTATAGTGATAAATGTTATATGAAAAGTATGGTACAAATTCCTACCACATAAATTTAATTCCTTCTACTGTCACTCAACTAGTAAACAATTGCAAAAGAAAAAAATCATTCTAAATTCCACAGGGTGTTCGGAAAGTCACTGTGAAGTTTTGACTTGATGACTTGAAAGCAGTGATAACAGCATTCATTCAGTCTATTTCAAGCCCGCAACTGATAGCAGTATTTAAAAACAAAATAAGAAGGATCCAAGCCTGTATTGATGCCAACAGGGGCCACTTTCAACATTGTTTATAATTATCATTCATAGTTACCTCTTGTATTCTATACTGAAACATCTTATATAAATATAAGTGCACAGTGACTTTCCAAACACCCTGTATAAGTATTTAGTTTATTAAATGTGGAAGGAAACTATTTACGAATACAATTAAAATGTTTCATAAATCACAGTTTAAATTACTGAATAGATTGTTTGTATTTTTTAAATCTAACAGTATAACATGCACATTATCCACATAGATAAAATTTGATCTACAGAAGTTAGTATACAAGTAAACACCTGAGAACGTTCTGTTGAGATAAGAACACAAACATAACAGTCTGTGTTCTAGAATGTAAGTTTATTTCTAGTCATGAAAAGCATTACAAGATGGTTTATACACACAAACAAACCCATAGTCTTATAAGATCACCCTGAATCTATGAAAACATCAAAACCACAAATAGTGACCTTTTGGCATGAATGCTTGTACATGGCAAAAGCATCTCCAAAATAAGGTTCTTTCTTTTCAATTTACCTCCTCTAGGATTTGAACATTCACCCATGTGTTCACTGTGCATAGTGACCCATGAATTGGAGGAGAGGATGCTGAAAGTTGAGTGGTCCTATCCCTAACACACTGCTTTGGCATTGAATTCTTGTAAATGGATGCCTCTCCCAAGAGTCAATCAGCTGGTTCAGATAAGCTACAGTCAACCAAGTGAATAATGTTGTGAACATTATGTTTGATGCTAATGTTTTGGTATAGTGATCATAAAACCCTAGTATTGCTGCAGTGTCCTTGTTTGGCAATGTAGTGCATTTCTCCTAGGATTCCATGGTGGGTGGGGTCAGTTGGAACCAAATTATTCTCCTTTTATAATGGATCACCCTGTCTAAAAAATTAATAAAAGCACAGCTAACAGGTAAATGACCATGCCTTGCAACTAACCACCAAACTTCAACTCCTCTTGATCCTGAACTTTGTTTAGATCATTTTCTGATCTTTCATTCCTTGTTCATGATTCTGAAGGGATCAAATGAGCTTGCTGGTACTCCAAAGTCAGTTAAGAAGCTATGAACCAAGTACATTAGTGGAAACATCTACTTCAAAACACAGTGAAGTTTTTGCTTGAATACAAATGTGACTGTGGATATATCCATTGATATTACTCCCTGCACTATTTTGAATTCCTCATGAGGAGTTAAGTTTGAGGATTTGACTAACATCTTCAAATCAAAGATCCTTGCTGGGTTCTCCAGCCAAGGAGTCTCACAAGTGCAATTATCTCCACTCAAAAGGACAAAATTATGCTACCTACCAATGTAGTAATTTTCACAGTTATGTTTACCTGCCGCTGTCAAGGCAGGATATTTGAACTTCAAGGTATAGCCATATATTCCCAACCCTCTCAGATGTTTCTGGTATCAGCAGTTAGGCCATTCAGAGGCATCTTGTCATGGTTGTGTGATGTGTGATCATTGTAGTGGCAAAGACCACAATGCCAACAAATGTGAACTAGACCTTTACTGTTTTAAATGGTATGAATTTTTTACCTTTCTTACTACTGATCTTGCCCTAAGTGGATGGAGGAAATAAAAAAAAGGTAAAAAGAGGTAAATAACATTTTGTCCCCATCTCCATCTCTGTGCTTAACATTCCTTCAAGTGACTGCCTGGGTCCACTTCCTTTAGCCCCATTTGCTTAAATCCATTTTCTTTAGCTCCAAGGTTCAGATTCATTACTCATTCATACTCTCAAACATTTGTTTCTCTGTCTACCAACACCGTGTGTTTTTTCTTACAGCAAAGCCACAAAAGGCTATCTGCTGAGCCCAACGAGGGGAATCGAACCTCTGATTTTAGCATTGTAAGTCTGTTAACATACAGCTGTACTAATGGGGGCTACCAACAGACTTGTTTGCTCAACCAAGGGCAGGATCTATAAAGGTCAACAGACCTTCTTCTGAAACAAAAAATAAATGAAATGGCATCATAAACTGAAGAATTTTCCACCCAGTTCTCCTTCACCCAACTGAAAGTAGCCTCTTTGATACAGCAGAACTTTTGAGGTATCCATTTTAATACTGATGACATTAAGGCCTTGACTGATTCCTATCATCTTTTCTGTTCTTCTTTACAGGAAACATTAAAAAAACCTAGCATACAGTCTCATTTGGATGGTTTTCTTTATATCAAAATGACATGCTGTATAATGAATGAATACCTGGAGGAGTGACACTGCTAATTAACCAGCACATACCTATGCTGTCTTTGTAAGGTGGTGACCTTGGATGCCATAACCATCTGTATTTCCTTGAATTTTATCATCACTGTTTGTTCTCTCAATCTGTCTCCTGGTGAGACTTATGATTAATCAGACCTTTATGCTCTCACTGAAAAATTTCTGTTTCACTTTTTAATTCTGGGAGACTTTAATGGACACAATCCCTCTGGGGTGGTGCTGCTATCGATGGGAGGGATCGTTCTATAGAACGAATGCTCTTAGATCACAACCTTAATATCTTCAATACTGGTTTTACACTTATTTTCATGCACCTGGTCTTTTACTGCCGTCGTTTTCCGAAATGCTCCCTTTTACTTGGAGGGTTGATAGTGACTTACAAGGCAGTGATCATTTCCTTTCATTCTGCATTAGATTAGCCATTGTTGATGCCACCTGACCTGTGTGCCTCAGTGGAAGCTGAACCAAGCCAAATGACCATCTTTCACAACTTTCTCAAAACTTGATTCTGCCATTGTATGTAAGTCATCAGTAGATGATTGGGTGGTAGCAGCAACTAAATGCATCATCCATGCAGCTGCTCAATCTATTCCTATGACCTTTACATATTTTCTACAGTATCTTTATCCATGGAGGAGTCCTGTCTGCCTTCCAACAGTACATCTCTCTTTCAAATCATACTGTTTATTAGTGCACCTATGCTCATGCTAGGCACACCATGCATCAATGCCAAAAGGAATCTTGGATTAAGTTCACAATTAGTATCCTTTCTACGACCAGTTCCAAAATCATGTGACAAGTTTCAGAAGATCAATGGGAGGTATGTCTTTCCATCTTGCTCTCCAATGAAAAGTAAGTTGATGATGTGCAGAACACTGCTGATACTTGCAGTGAAAGATTTTCACATGCATCCAGCACTTCTGTTTTCTCCTCTACTTTCTCGACCATCAGGTTATGGGCAGAACAATCACATCATTCTTTTTGGGTTGATCATCTCAATGACTATAATTGCCCTTTTATGCTGATGGAATTCAATCTTGATATTCTTCAGTCTTGCAATACATCAGCTGAACCTGATAACATTCACTACAAGATGCTGCTCCATCTCTCAATTCTTCTGGTTGTTTATAATTCGATTTGGCAAGAAAGTGCTTTTCCTGATGCTTGGCACCAGAATAATATCCTCCCTTATTGAGTCTGTAAAGGATCCCAAGACTCCTTCTCTCATCCAGTTTTTTCGATGTCTCTTGAAAGATCTTAGGAAGGATGTTTCATGTTCATTTAGTTTGGATCCACATATCAAACAGCCTTCTCTCATCCATACAATGTGGGTTCCATTAACAGTGCTCCACCATGAACCACCTGGTTTGACTTGAAACATCAATCAAGGAAGCCTTCCTCAATAGGGAACAACATATTTCTGCTTCTTTGGCCTTGAGAAGACTTGCAACACTATGTGAAAATACTGCATTTTATAGGACCTCCACTCCTCTGAGTTTTGTGGCCATATGCAGAATTTTTTATAGAACAGGCAATTCCATGTCCATGTGGTTTTTTACTTCTTTCATTATTTTCTACAGTAACTTGGAGTCCCTCAGGGCTGTGTCTTGAATGTCACACTTTTCAATATAAATATTATTTCAATTACTACACAACTTCCTCCTACTATTGCAAATGAGCTCAATATCAATTATTTCCACATCTTGTATTGCTCATTGAACATTAAGTTTATTGACCAACAGCTTCAGACTGCCTTCAATTTATATAGGTGGTTCAAAATCAAACTTAGTTGTGGCTTGGTTTCTACAGTTTGTGTGTTCACTGCCAAGTTGTATACAATTTCTCTTAGCTAGCATTATTTCTCAACCTGTTTTAATCAATTTTCAAAAATGACAAGGCCATTTTCCTCTGGATACCAGGCCATGTTAGCATTTGTAGAAACAATCTTGCTGACACTAAAGCTAAGTCCACCTGCTCTGATCCCATCACAGCCATGCTTATTCTGTATGTGGACTATAGTGCTGTATTAATAGTTCAGCTTTGTACCAGTTGGCAGTCTACATGGAGTGAGCAACATCACAAGAAGCTTTTTCAGATCAAACTTTGTTCTTTGGCCATCTTATTTCCTTTACAATGAAAAAAAGTTGTCCTGACCAGGCTATGTATTTGCAACAGATTTTAACTTATCAATTTATCTGGTACTGATCCATTAATGTGTGGACTTTATGACACTCAAGTTACAATAACCCACATTTTGCTGTTATTACAATGGTGATCAATGACACAATTTTAGACATTTTTTCTATAGGTTTACCCCTGATGTTAAAGTGTCATTGATGGTAGTAACATTGTCTAATTTCTTTGTTTTAGTTTTTTTTATGAGCCATTGGCCTTTTCAATTCTATTTATCAAAATTTTGGTCATTATTTCATTTTAACTCTATTTTTACTTTACTCTTACATTTTTTACCACTTGTTTGGTGCAGATAGCTTAGATGCTTTGCACTAATAAATGCCATAAAACCACCCAATCAAACAATTCCTCCCGAAAAATAGGGTATAAAAACAAGTTCTGTATTTAGATTAACATTTATATGCAAAAAGAAATGTCAATCACTTTCAGCATTACAGTCACAACAGAAAAATATGCTGAATATAGTCTTGAAATCTTTCAATACTAATAGTTCACTTTTTAAGAGATTTTTGCCAATAACAGCCTGATGAAACAAAGTCAGGCAAACAAGCTGAGATTTCTTTCATTAGACATCCTCCCCTTGACGCACCAGCAACACATGTTGTAATATACAGATTAAAAGGTCTGTGTGTAAACTAAATTGAACAGCCTTGTTCGGTAGTTTCTGTGTGTTTTAGGGACAGCAATTTTTGTGAGCAGCCTGTAACAGCAATATCTAGTTGTCTCCATATAATTTACATATCCCATTAAATCTGTGCATCCAGTAACCAGAACAGCCATTCTTGTCAGTAGTTAATGTATGATTTTACCAAAGAATATGGCTTCATTGAAATATATTTCAAAAAGCTAAGGAAATCTGGTGATAAAAGTTTAGAATTGAATACAGAAAGTGATATTAGTAAATACAATAGTTATACAAAGAGATAGGAACTCTGTAGTGAAGGTGTTAGGACTGAGAAGAATAAAAAAGTCAAGGAAAAAGCAGGCACCACCTTGATTATCGGTGGTCATAGTGGGGCCATTCCTGCCACCTCAACACCAAGTTCAAGCAGGCAGGGAATAACCCAATGCCTTTGGCAGAACACAATAAAAGGTATAACCCAGAGAAACAATCTTTGAGTTACCAGCCGAAATGGGAAAAAGAATTCCCTTGGTTAGAGTTTAATCAAGAAACAAATGAAATGTTTTACAAGGCATGCAAAGGCTACAAAAATGTGTGCCAGGGACATAGAGTCTTTGTAAAAAGTACCAGTAATGTTCTTCTACAACTGATCAAAGCCTATGATACAAGTGGAAGGCATACCACGTGTGTTCATGCTACCAATGCTGAAGTGAACCCATAGGTTCAACCAATGGGTTTATGCATGAGAAATATACATGCTCATCAGCTTGAGATACTGGAAAAACTTTTCACAACTCCCTATTATTTAGTAGTAACAGAACAGTCATTTTCTTGTTTTTGGCCTTTATGTGAGTTACAGAGAATAAATGGAGTGTAGCGAGGAGACACACATAAATGACAAATCAGCAAAGAACTGTATCACATGCATTAATGACATCATGATGCAAGATCTGTGTGCAGATCATAACAATGCTGCAGTGTTTTCCTTCATGTCAGATGGATCTATAGACACTGAAGTAATTGAAGAAATTGTATATGTTAAGGCAGGAAATGTTGTTGCAAAATTTTTGGAATTGCATGCTCCACCCAATGGTACTGTCAAAGGATTAAAAACAGCAACTGAAAATGCATTTGAGACAGTTGGTGTGGAGGACTGGAAAAGATAGGCAACCAATACAGATATTGATTGTGCTTCCATTAATACTGGAGCAGAAAATTGACCAATTGCACTTCTTTCTGGAGATGGATCCAAAAGACTGGCCTTTCAATGAACCTTAAGAAACTCTTGTTGCTTTTGGGATACATCAAATTAACACTGTAACAGCTCATTTCAAACAGCCTCTTCACGTTGTAAGCTATGATAATGCTACAGCATTACATGAGTGCCTTGACTTAAAGGCATTCTATCAGAGGCAAGACAATGTTCAAGGAATGGACCTTTACCACTTCTGAAATTGAATTTTTCTTCAATCTCCGACAGATTCCTAAATTTGTGTCTTTTGGCACAAATCACTCTCACACTGCCAATGAACACAGCATGTTGTGAAAGGGGATTTTCCATTATGAAGAAAATCAAGCATGACTGTAAAGTCAGTCTGGATTCAGTCATGCTATCCATGCTTATGAGCACAGTAACAGATGGTCCAACATTTGTCGAGTTTTACTCCAGGAGATCAGTGAAGTACTGGTGGATTCAATCTCATCATACCAGGATGCCTGATTACTTTGATGACTTAGTCTATCTACTACTTACCAGAGTAACTGTTTACAAGTGTTACTCAGTACTAGTCTACTTTCAGACTACTTCTAGTCTATCTAGTTTAGTCTACCAGGGTAACAATATAATCATTGTATGTGGAGTAACAACAAAAACTTTCAATGTTTTTATTGAGCATTGTTGTATTTTGAAGTGTTCAGTTTTACAAATAATAAAATGCTTATCATGTTATACTTGTATTTTATTACTGAAGCCAGTTACTGAAATGGTATCTGTCTCTTGTTAGTCTGTTGCAGTTTCTATTTGGAACAGTGACTCCTAAAGTACAGGAATAAAATATTTCACAAAAGTTACCCTCAGAACAACTGATCAAAAAGTTAGCAGTGAGCCTTAATTGTCCTTGCTCCATTAAAGTTCCTTGCATATTTATTTACAAAAAAATGAGATGCATAAAGAGATGTATTCAGTTGTGCAAGGTACTTCATTTCTAATTAATACAGATATTGCTTACTCTCCAAGTTAAATGGTAATTTCGAATTATTGAATGTATGCATACAAATCACACTATTATTTAAAATACAAACTGTAAATTTAATGCACTGTCATTGTCTATACCATTTTCATCAGTAAAGTTACTACACACAGTCTTTTGTCATAGCGACATCAAAGATATGATGTTGAGTAAATAATTGTCAGAATATAATTTGTTTACTATCAATGATATGATGTAAAACAACAATCCTCATTCATTACTTTTTGACATTCTGTTGGTTCAATTTGAGCAAATGTAGCTGTGTGTCAATAAATTCATTAACTAGTTTGCAACATAAGTACACTGTATATGCTCGTTTTGATAGTTTCAATGGCTTAGTAGAATTTTATATGATTTTAAAGTTTTACATGCAAGTTTTTGAATATCAAATGGCTTTTGATCCAATGAAACTAGTCAAAGCAGAGCATGGAAATGTCTGATGTTTCACTGGTCCTTATTGGTTAAAACAAATCACACCAACATACTGGTTTTAGTTTTAACCTTTTCTCACTGGTTACTGATAAATGGCAGATGATAGCTTTAGCAGTAATTCTGATGCTTTTTAAAGCCAATCCCAACTAGTACAAGTTACTTTTTAATTTATCGTGACAATTCAGAGTGTGCTAATAATGTATATTTTCCCCTTTGTTTCTTGTACAATTAGTTGTTTTTTATTTATGCTAGCATTATATGTTCAAAACTGTGATTCTGTATTTGCACGCTTCTATCACCAAGAACCAGAATTATTTATATACTTAATTCTCTTTAGAGAAATATTACACATAGCTGCAGGATCATCAATTATCTGAAATAAATAGTGGGATCTTAATATATTCTCTGAACAATGTATGTTTAAAAGGACATGCCAGTTCTTTGATGATATTATCCCCTTCACAAAAATTTTTAATAATGTGTTATGTTACAAGAAAATAATGCAAGGAAATAATAATTAAATTGTGTTTTCCATATTTTAATGTTAACACTTTAATATATCATTAAGGTTGCATTAAATCCTATAAAATACAGTGATTCTAAACAAAGTACTGTTCATTTTCCAATTCATGTGATCATAATGCAAGATCATCTGAAAGCTGGAGTGCTTCTTCATACTTGTTATTTATAATAATATAATATTCTCAATTTAACACTTTTGAAAAATTTTGCATGGAATATCAAATTAAATAGACATTTAAATAAACTCATATTTTTTCAATTCTAATTTCATACATCTTTTCTAAATCATGCACTTTTGAATGTCAAATTAAGTATTTACATACTTTTTGCATTTACTTCTAATTGTCATAAATTATAATACGAAAAACAAAAAATTGTTTAATTTCAAAATTACACAAGACTATGAGTGTTTCTTCTACCTTACTTACTATAAAGTACAATTAATACGAGTCTTCCTTATAAGAATACCAATACCAAAATTGAAGTGACAAATTTATTCACTTTCAAGTTTCATACCGCGCCTGAAATTAGGCCTAATTTTATCTAGTAATATAATTCAGTCTATTTTGATTTAAACTATCTTTTAAATAATGCCTGAAAAATACTAACAAACGCACCAGAATAAGGATAAAGTGAAACGCACCATCGAAGAAACAACGCTAGCAAAACTCCAAAATAGAGCGCATCATCCACCACACTTTCTACAAACCCCATCTTGAAACACGGCCACCTAATGTGAAAAAGATAAATCAAATATTTTAATCAATATTCAGATGATGAATTAAATAAATAGAAGTAAAATCGATTTTAAAGCCAATTATTATTTTTATATAAATCAAATAGTTACTTCTATTAAGCAGAGATGTAGCTTCAGCAAACACACTTCCACTAATGAAAAAATAATATTTTTAACCCCAAGATATCGAGGTAACATCATCAGTTGTATAAATAGATAAAATAATATAATGTTAAAAATCTTTATTTATGCCTCCGACAAAATGCCGTTACAAGCCTAAGTAGTGTCATTGAAGTATGATTTATAGTTCCTTTTCATATTTTATGTTATTTTATTGTGACAATAGACTTTTAAATTCGTGTCAAATGTTCCAAGATCTATTTTTTATGTAATGTGTGATTATTTTTCAATTAAAAGAGCCAATATCTCAGTTACATCAAGAGACATAGCGGTTTTGCATGTTTTTGGAATTTCACGCAAAATTACTCGAGAGCCATTTGTGTTACCCATACTTAATTTAGAAGTGTTAGATTAGAAAAAAGCCAATTACACAACACCACCCAATATCAACACTCGGGCTACGTTACTCTGTTGTGAAATAAAAGTGGGGTTGACCTCATAACGTCCCTATGGCTGAAGAAGCGACCATGTTCAACAAGATTTGAGCTCCGTACCTGCGAGTAGAGTGCCCTAACCACCAAACAAATTATGGGATGAGCTGAAATCTTGAATGACTGAATGGTCCCCTGTTGTCCGTTTGTTATGTTACGTTGTAAGAAAGAATAAAACCTAATATACAAAATTTGTTATGTTTTAAACTAAAAACCTAGTCCTAGAAAATGTAGTAGAAACTATTTGTATTTAAAGTAAACTAAAAAAAATTACAAAGTTGTTTCAATGTCTTCAAATAATGATTTCAAAAAGTCAATTAAAAACTAAGCATTGAAGAAAGGCTTTTCTCGATCACAAAGTTTTATGTTTGTTTCTTTATCTTTCACTGATCTGTTGCTGTAGTGGGATTAGGTGATTGAAGAAAACTTTAACAAAAACATTTAAAATGCTATTTATTATTCACTGATTTCTGGACTTGAAAATGGTCAAACTACTCAAAGTGAATAACAAGCATCAAGGACAAAATAATATATGTGTGTATATACATGTCCTTTTAAAACAAAATGCAGTCAAACATTATAGTTATTTATTTTTTTGTAATTTGAACGTTATTTTCTTTTCTGTTTTATTAGAATCCATAAATATGTTTTGATAAACAAATTTAGTTATTATCCATTAAAAGAAAAAAATCTTTTACTTTTATATTTTGTAACTAGAAAGACAAGTTGAAGTCTCTGTGACTGACTTAAAATACATAATAACTTGTTAAGAATTATATTACACCTTTTGGAAATTTTAACGAGTATTTAAATTCAGAAAGTTAGTCAACACTCAGCTACTCTCAACAAAAGTTCACACGCAAGGGGGGTTTAAAAGGGTTCCGGCGAACCTCCTATGTTCATTGAATAATAAACAAAAAATATGTTTACATAGTTATAGGGCAGCTACTTATGTTGCTTAACATTTTATGCATAGTTTACTTCTTCTGATGAAGCATTAGGATTTTTTTGGCTTGAAATAGTCGCAAAGAATGGTTTCTGTTGGCTCTTTGTAATTGGAAGTCGAAATCGTATTGTTAATGTCTAGTTTTCTTGGCCAGATACTTTATAGTAGGTGTCTGTGACTTGTTGACGATAACTTTAAGCAACAAACAAATACCAACAAAGTCCATTTGTTTCATAATAATATATTTAAACAAGGCAAACGTTTATATGAATGCCTGTTACACTGTTTGTTATTACAGTTGTATCTGGAGCTTTAAATAACTATCTCTTTTTCGTCAAAGTTGGCAAAGACTGGTTCAGTTACCTTAGAACATAATTGATAAGATTAAGAATTCTTCTTTACTCTTTATAATACAATCTATAATCATTTCATCTTAAAAATCACTTCTACACGCTCTTTATTGCTGAACGTACAATAATGCAGTCTGGAACTAAATAATAATCTTTCAACGCAGTTTGTTTGTTTGTTTTGGAATTTCGAACAAAGCTACTCGAGAGCTATCTTTGCTAGCCGTCCCTAATTTATCAGTGTAAGACTAGAGGGAAGGCAGCTAGTCATCACCACCCAACGCCAACTCTTGAGCTACTCTTTTACCAGCGAATAGTGGGACTGACCGTCACATTATAACGCCCTCACGGCTGGGAGGGTGAGCATGTTTGGCGCGACTCGGGCGCGAACCCGCGACCCTCAGATTACGAAGCACACGCCTTAACGCGCTAGGCCATGCCGGGTCCCCCTTTCAACGCAGATTTATATCTCCAACAGAAGTCATTCAATCCCTTACTAAAAATTCTGAAACAATGATATTCAATTAAAACAATGAAAAATTTTCCGAAAGCTCTAGTATAATGAAGCAACAATATAACAACTGCTGACTCATAAGAACTGAACGTAAAACATCCAAATACAGAATATTATTCCGTGGACGATTACGTTACGAAAACTGTAAATGTTTCTTTTCTTGACCATGTTATCAATAATATTACCTCCAGATTTTATAAA
Source organism: Carcinoscorpius rotundicauda (assembly GCA_011833715.1). Lineage (NCBI taxonomy): Eukaryota > Metazoa > Arthropoda > Merostomata > Xiphosura > Limulidae > Carcinoscorpius > Carcinoscorpius rotundicauda. The sequence goes on from CM022393.1 coordinate 112,333,208, forward strand.
CACGTAAAGCAAGCAGCATCAATTGCGAAATTTATGCCATCAAAACACTGACAAGAGTATTTTTATCTAATACATTGAGAGATTACAGATTTTTATAAGAAAGATTTGCTAAATCTTTATATTTTTAATGAAGAACTTTATCAATGGAAAACAAGTTGGCTTTCTATTTCATTCTAAAACAAACCCCAGATACTGGTTGAATGTTTATAAGCATGCTTCAGCGTATGAAATATCTGTATGTTACCGAAACTCTGTACCACAGTGACACTAAGTTCATACTCATGTGGCTTCCACGTGGCAAAGCGGTAAGTTTGTGATCTCTTGTACTTAATTACAAACAAAAGTGCTCGTGCAAATGTTCGGCATCTGCTCTCCACCGGTTGAATAAACACCGCCCCCTGCTAATGCAGTGGTAAGTCTACGGATTTACAAAGCTAAAATCAGGGGTTCGATTTCCCTCGGTAAGCTCAGCAGTTAGCCCGATATGGCTTTGCTATAAGAAAAACACAAACACATAAGAATAAACACCTGTAGTGTATTTGCACAAACCAAAGAAAGACTAAGCACTCCATCTTTATGATACTGTTATCAACATTGAAATTGTATCTAAGTTTTTAACAAAAATCACCCCAAAACAATGGAGTATGCTAAAATATTATTTTAGTATTGCACAAGTGTACGTATATAATAATCATCGGCTGAAAAAGCTAATGTACTATATTTATAAAAAGTTATTTTAGTAATATAATATGACAGCTTCTTTGCATGTAGGCAGTACAGTTCTTTACTATGATAAAATGTAAATATTTGTATTATATATAGATTTCCGTGCTGTAATACAGCAGCATGAATTGTATCTCAAAACAGCTGGTATGGGTATTAACACTTTCATTGATAAGGAGAGAACTATGTTTCGACCTTTCAAGGTCATCTTCAGGTTAACAAAGAGAGAGTTTGCAACTGACCATTGCTGAACTCGTCTTAGGGATGAGAGTGTAAATGTGTACGGGACTGTAGGGGGCGTTGCAGGTGGATGTTAGGTTATTAATTGGTATGGGTATAAAGGTGTTTCTTCATATTGGACCTCTTATAGCTTTGCGCGAAATTCAAAACAAAACAAACAAAACCTTTATATTGGTTTAATTTCGGTTTTAGTTGCTGTATAAGTAAGGGTTCTTTGATTTTGCGTTTGTTTATATTTGTTTCTCTACTTAATATCTGAGTGCTTTCTATGATTATGTTGTGTTTATTTGACTTGCAGTGTTCAAAAACGTGTGATGGTATTTTTTGTGTTTTTTTAATCTGGTTTCCATTTTTCTGCTTGTTTCTCCAATATAGAAGCCGTTGCAGTTGTTGCATTGTAGTTTATAAATTTGTGTTTGTCAGTGTAGTTTTTAACATAGTACGGACTTTAGTTTTGTACCTGGTTTTTGAATAAATTTCGTGTTCAGTGGAATGTTATGTTTTGGTAGATGTTTTTCTAAATGTTGGTTATTTTTTCCCTTATGTCGGGATCATATGATATGCAGTAGTATAAGGTTTTGTAGTTTGTTGTATCTTGGGATTTATTGTTGGTCTAGGTGTGTGTATAATGTTTTCACGGTTGTTTGAGGAAATTTGTTGATAGTGATGATTGATTGGTTATTTATTTGTTTTTAAATTTCGCGCAAAGCTGCTCAATTACTTTCTGTGCTAGCCGTCCCTAATTTAGTAGTGTAAGACTAGATGGAAGGCAGTTGGTCATCACTACCCACCTGATGTTGATGAAATTTTATCGGGTGACCATAGTTTTGTGGCTGTGTTTATTTGGTTTCTCTATATGTTGAGTTTTTATTTTGTTTCATATGCTGAGTCCCACGGAATATATAATACAGTATGAGTAGTTTTTTGTGGATTTCTGTTTTGAATTGTGTATCAGTTCTAGTGATCTTGAGGCTAAGAAATCATATTTGGTTAGTTGATGTTGAGGTGTATCGAGTTCACGTGATTAAAAAACTAAGTGTGTGTTCTAATTAATATCCTTATATCTAACTGCAACGCCCCCTACAATCTCGTACCCGTTTATACTCTCGTCCCTAAGTCCATATGTCCAGCGACGGTCACTTTCAAACTCTCTTGTGGAAGAAAATCGACTTGACGTGTAGTTGGGAGATGCGATAGACGTATTACAGAGACCAAGAATATTTTGTTTTTGTGCAATAATTTGAGTTTTACTAAAAAAGTTAACTCTTATTCCTTGTTAGGACTAGTAAAACAATAAGTAATAAAAGGAGGAAGATCGTTACACGATCCAACGGTTGTGCCCTGACTAAGGAAGAAATCATCGAAATGCTCAACCAGGTAATTGAGGGACCAGCCTTGGAAACTTCAATCACAACTACGGACGGTTCAGAGAGCGACAACTCAGGTCCTGAGGAAAAAACAAAGCAGGTATCAGAAGAAGGGAAAACAACCACGAATAAAAGAAGGCTAAAGAAGAAAAAGGCCAAGGTAAGTATAGTCTCAAATAATCCAACTAACTTTAACTCTAACAACGCTACTAACCCTATTACTAATAACGCTAACAATTCTAGTAATAATAACGCCAGTAACTGTAATATTGACAACGCCATTAACTCTAAAAATAATAACGGTACTAACTCTAATACTCATAACGCTAATAACTTTAATAGGTCTAAAAAACACAAATCTGAAAACACCAGCAACGACATTGATAACACTAAAAACACCACTACTGTCTCAAAAACACAATCACACGATATTCCTCAATACAGAATCCCAACTCTGTTAATTGAAGGAATAAACAACACGACACGCATCCCTCAGATTGTAAAACAACTGAGGCCTTATTACCCGGGCATCCAGCTTGAAGATATTAAACGTCTTCCTAACGAAAGAATAATGTTAAAATGCACGGAACTACAAGAATTTGCACACATTTTGGCCCACTGGCCCAAGGATGCCTTTGGGGTTAAAGCCACTATCAACCACACCAAAATACAACACACCACAGTTAACTATCGTTATCAGAGGTGTCGATTTCGACATCGAAGATAACGAGATCACTGAGGAACTGAAAATGCAGCCCCCCAGTGGCTCAGCGGTATGTCTGCGGACTTACACGCTAAAATCCTGGTTTCGATACCCGTGGTGGGCAGAGCACAGATAGCCCATTGTGTAGTTTTGTGCTTAATTCAAAAACAAAATAAAACAACTGAAAATGCAAGGTTATGACATTTCAAAATCAGAACGAATGATCTCTTTTAAAACAAAACAAAAAACTCCACTAGTCAAAGTAACCGTAAACAATAAAGACGACCAGGACAAACTACTAAAAGACGGTTGCTTTCTATTCTTCAAAAAACACACGAACGAACCGGAGAAAATACACCAAAAGCCAATTTTACAATGTTTCGGACATACAAAAACCAACTGCATGGCCAAAGACAGATGCATGAGATGCGGTGGACCTCACGAGGTTGCTCAGTGTCCCAATGGGCGTAATCAAGTGAAATGCGCAAACTGTCAAGGCCCTTACGCAGCCAGTTACAAAGGCTGTTCTAAATACACACAGATACGCAACAGAATCATTTTCAAAACCAAACCACGAATAGTAACAAACAGCCTCTCAGCACTCACATCACTAAACAACCACTACTCAAAACTCCAACAGACTCACAGATCACAAACACATCAACTCAGCCACAATCAACAGGTACATACGCAGACGTCACATGTACGAAAACAACACACACATTTAACCCCACGGAATTCACTATAAATTTATTAGCAATGCTAATCGAATTAAGTGAATTCTCTACCTTTGAATCAAGACACGAGTCACTCAAGGCTCTTTGCAGCCTTGCAAGACACTACTTTCATCTTCCCCATCTCAAACCACACCATCTTTCACTGAGAATTCATGCAAGGGAAGTAGAACATCACAATGATACAACACATTAAAATTTTACACATCAGCTGCCAAGGAAACCTTAAAGATAAAAGAATAGAAATCTACAACATATATAAACATATAAATGCCAACATTATCATCGTCTCAGAAACTTTACACAGAGAAAGAAACTACCACAATCCCCGGATTCATTACACACAGCATACCCTACTCCGAAAACACGAGATGCATAATAGCTTACTTTAATACAGAAATTTCACATCTAATCTCAATAGAAGATTCTTTTAGATCAAGCATAAATGAAAGAATTTTTTGTTTGTAACATACACTTCAACAACCGGTTAACAATTCCAATTCTAGCCAATTCACCCACTAAAGATATCGACATTAAATTCATACAGAAATGTGTTAACCGTAAACTTTAACCAATCATCATTGGGGATTTTAATTTTCCATACACAGAACTAAGAGGAAATAGAAACACACGCAGAGGGTTGTGTATAAAAATTTTTATTTCTATTAGCAAAATGCACCTAATAAACGACCACACACTTTTCAGCCGCCAACGGCTCATATAACGTACTTTATTACATCATAGCCCCCAAGGACACACACAGTAAATAGAATCTCTAACTTCAGAGTATGGACTTGGCATGGCCAAGCGCGTAAGGCGTGCATAAAGCCATAAAAAACACAATCCCAAAATCAACGAGAAAACACTCACATAATCAATGGCAATTAAGACGAACACACTTATAACGTGTTATAACACGTGATCCATCTAGCAAAACTCAGATTAACAGAAGAAATGCAAAAATTAAACAAGAAATTAAAATAGCAAAAGAAACTAATTGGCAAAACTTTTGTAAAAACTTGGAAAAAGTAAAAACAATCCAAAAGAATTTTGGAAAAAATTCAAGAGTATTTCTTCCGACAAAAACACAAATCACATGCTACAACACATCTCACACAACAATATAATCGCAAGGACGGACGTAGAGAAAGCCGACCTATTAGCTGACTACTACGAATCCTCATTCAGCAACCTCAATTCAGTTGACTTTGACACACAACACCAACATCATGTCAATAATTTCATAAATACAAACCAAGCTCCATTCTCACCACAATTCCTTGGCGAGTCACTGGAAACATACTCAAGTTCAATCAACAGGAAAATTTCCATCACTGAACTAAAAATTAACATTAAAAACTTGAAAAAACACTTCCCCCAGACATGACCAAATACCAAACATTATTCTGAAAAAAAGTTCTACTCTCCTATTACAACACCTCACAAACACCATGAACATTTCCCTAACAACTGGATATTACCCCGACACTTGGAAAAAAGCCATCATAACCACGATTCTAAAGAAACAAACTAACAGGACCAGTCCAGATAATTTACGTCCCATCAGTCTGTTAAGCTGCCTTGGCAAACTGATATGGATGGTTATCTCCAACCGTCTTCTACACTTTTGTGAAATAAATAATATCCTTGCAGATTCCCAAAATGCCTCCAGAAAAAACAGGCAAACAACATATCACCTCACACGACTCACCGAATCAGTCTACAAAGCTTTTAACAACAACCAAGTAACCATTGGTGTATTCCTAGACGTTAAAAAAGCATTTGACAGCGTATGGCACAATGCCATCAACTACAAACTAACTCATTTAAAAATAAGCTTTACTATAGTTAAATGGCTATCAAACTTCCTGACAGACAGAATAGCACAAGTAAAAGTCAATAAAACCATATCTAAATCATTCAGTATAACTGCAGGAGTGCCCCAAGGATCAGTTCTTTCTCCACTACTATATATTATTTTCGTCAGCGACATACCTTTCCCCAATTTAACATACACGCATAATTCACAATACGCAGATAACAATTCTATCTGGAGCACCTCCAGAAACCTAGTAATGGCCATGTCTCGCGTGCAAGAATTACTCAACAACGTCTTGACCTGGAGTAACAAGTGGAGAGTAGTTTTAAATCCAACCAAAACACAAGCAATCATCTTCCACAGGAAACTAAAAAAAAACAAAAAAAATCCAGAAAAAGTAAAATTATCACTCGGAAATACGCCCATTAACACGAATATTCCTTGACATCACTTTCGACACAAAACTAACATGGAAAAAACATGTTAACAACATACACTCATCAATTAGAAAACGCATTTCACATTAAATGACTCTAACCAGCAAACACTCAAAATGTTCACCAAAAGTCATTATCCAAATATACAAGGCTTACATCCGACCACTAATACAGTATGGATGTCAAGTCACATATAATATGTCAAATAACACACTCCAGAAAATCCAAGCTCAACAAAACGAAATACTAATATCTGCATTCAGTCTACCATCATTCACTCCAGTAAATTATATACATCAAATCGGCAACTTACCAACACTAAGAAATAGACTAACAGAAATATCACACAAATACAATTTAAAAGTAGAACACAGAAACAAACTAACGGCACCACTCTATAAACTAACTGGTGCACCAACAAATTTATTTCACCATACAACATATTTCAAGAATCACAAATCACACAACAAAGTACTTAAAGGGCAAAATTCGCGTAAATATTATGTATTTTCTTTTTCAGGTTTCGGGCACAGGACAGGTAAAACTTTCGGTGCCTATCCTGTGAAAGTGGGTTTTTTTCGGGGCGCTCCCGTTTTCCCCCACAGTAAAAACTTAGGCATTGGATCTTCAGATCTCATCCAAGGCAACTCTATTTCCATGCCCTGAATCGGGTCGTTTATGTTCACATTTACTATGACATCTGCCTTTCGGGACGGGATCTGGCTGTTTTCTCCGATGTTACCTTTGCCTTGTTCATGAAAAATATTAATTATGACCAACTTCACTCCTTCACCCAAAAAAGAGTTTTAAAAAAATCCCAGCTAAATTCAATAACCTTCCACGAAAGGGGACGAAGAGGAACCACAACATTCCTGAACACCCCAGTTAGTTTGCGTTTTCAAACTCTCTCTTTTTTAACCTTAAGATGACCTAGGAAGGTCGAAACGTTATTCTCTCCTTATTAATAAGAGTGTTAATACTCATGCCAGCCGTTCTGAAATGCATTTTTATTTCAAGTGGGTTTCTCGTCATTAAGGGCAGCATGATTTGTTGATTTTTCATTAGATGTTTGTGGATCTCGCGTGAATAACCATGCAGTTATTTAAAGCTACATTTCATGAAAAATTTCTCCCAGATTCAATCTCATAGCCTGTACATTTTACAAATTTTCTGGGGGTTACGTTTTCAGAGCTCTGTATCATTAACATGCTTGCACAGCATATGTTATCTAAACTCAACCAAAATGTTTCTTTAAATTTTCTGCTTTAATTTCACCTTTCACAATTATAGTCTTCATAAGCTGGGCTGGATTCGTGACGGACAGAAAATGCATTTGAAACATGTATGTATGTTATTTTTAGAATTTCGCGCAAAGATACTCGATGGCTATCTGCGCTAGTCCCTAATTTAGCGGTGTAAAACTAAAAGGAAGGCAGCTCGTCATCACCACCCACCACCAACTCTTGCGTTACTCTTTTACCAAAGAATTGAAATTGACTGTAACTTTATAACGCCTCAACGGCGATCATGTTTTGTGCGATGGGGATTCGAACCCGCTACTTTCATATTATGAGTCGAACGCCTTAACACACCTGGCCATGCCGGGTCTTATTCAAACCTAAATTCGTGAAATTAAAATAAATGCAGATAAAAGTTTTTCTCAGAGCTTTTTTACTATTATGTCGTGATTTTTGGAAGTTTTTATGTGTTCAATCCTACCTTGTTTTCGTATTTACTCTTTCAAAACTGTTTATTACTTGTTTCTAAAGATTCACTGAAACAAGAAGAGACCCGATTTTAAGAGTTCCATTTACATATTTGTCTGTAAAGTTATTTTCTAAAAAATATATATTTAATTAAATGAGTCTACTTGAATATGTTTGTCACGTGTTCATGATCCGGTAAAATGAGGAAAAAGAGAGGACTGATTGTCTCTGCTAGAAGCCCCCTAGTGAAATAAACTGTTAGAAGTTTATAAAATGTTATCACAAAAAGTTGCATAGTTTAATATATACTGAGAGAAATCCAGCAACAAGAGACAAGAGTTAACAGTAACTTATCCTACATACGGTCTGTTCATTGATAACCAGGACTCTGACTGAAAATTCTCTCCCAACTTTAATTATCCTGAAACGTCAATTATTTTAGACTGTTAAATTAAAATTATTCCCAATCATGCAAATGTGAAATTTATAACTTTCAATCTATGCAATTGTTGTTTTTTTCTTCTGTCTTAATTGTTATTTTTTAAATCTTATTTTTGTATCTATTCAAATGTTATTGGTTATTCTTATTGGTTTTATTACATTACTTTTACTTGATAAGAAACGATTCACAATATGTAGGCTTTCAAAATCTGCTTCCCCCACTGATACAACGGTAAGTCTGCGGATTTACAAAGTTAAAATCAGTGGTTCGATTTCCCTCTGTGGACTCAGTAAATAGCCCCATGTGGCTTTGCTGTAAGAAAATACACACACTGAAAATCTGTAGTGTATAATGAAGGAATTTATATGTTTTGATAATAAAGTTAGGGGAAGAAAAAAGAATTACCTTTACACTGCAGGTGATTAAAAATAAAACTTTTAGTTTAGCCAACGTTTCATCTTTACGAAAAGGTCTTTTCTAATTACCTGGAGAGTAAAGGTCGTTTTTATCTAACTTATCACATCAAGTAGGTATGAGGAATGTTATCAGTTTTGCCCGAAATTATTTTTTCTTTGCTTTGAACACAATATAGTGCTTACTGAGTCTTATAGAACAGTGAATATAATTTCTCTAGTGAAATACTGTACACTTAATTCACCATAACAATTACATTTGATTTAGTAATCTTTCATCATTAGCATTAACTCTTACAACACAGTTATAAAAAGGTGGATTTTCGTCTAACGTGGTACCCACAATAAATAATTCTGACGAGTGTTTTACTTCTACAGAGCAAGACGTTGTTAGGAAACGAATTGACGATTATCTTGGTAGCTATCTTTGCTACCTGTCCAGAAGATTTTATGTGACATACAAAATAGAAAGCTGCTAATCAACAGCACCGAGTGCCACCTCTTAGGATACTCTAAAAGCTGCATTTGACTCTCACGCTTTAACGCACTTGAGACTCTGCAGTGTGGAACTGCGGAGCACATTTTTGCGATAAATGGACACAAGAAATAATCTATTAATTCACAGTTTCGCATGTTACATATTAAGTCAAACTCGACCCCATCTTGAAGGGCGTTTCATTAAAGTGAATATCAAGTGTCCAGAACCTACGTATATTAATAACTTGCGGTTTCAGCATGGTATTCTTTGTCAGAATAGCGAGTGAAGTTAGGCTTATAAAAAGCACGCCCGAATCTAATTTTGTAATGTTGGAAGCATGATACTGATATAGTAAACAAGAAAACCTTACAACGAATCAGTTGTTTAAAATAAATTCCACCAAAACGAGTTATTGTGAATATAAATTAAATATTATCTTTTTTTCAGTTGTTGTTGCCATATTTAATTTCACATTTAGTCTGCGTCTTGCTGTGGGTAAGCGATCAGTCAAAGGCCTCAAATCCAGGATTCGATTCCTTGTGGTAGACGGATTGTAGATAATCTATTGTGTATCTTTGCATTGAAAAAATAAATATAAACAGTTTTTGTTACAACGACTTGCATTTTCTTTTTTAAATTTAAAATCTGGAGGAAGTTTAATGTTAAAATTCAGAACTCAATCTTCGCAACGAACACATCACAGCTAGCTGTGATGGGTTTACCGTTATACGTTTATTTTAATACATATGCTTATTTCAATGCAGTTTTTTCTTTTTTGCATGTGAAGTATATTCTTGACTGTGTATTGCGCAAGTCCCGCCTGTTCTCGAAATGTACAGACAATTATTGAGTCTAAGAATCGACAATGTACTAATTAACTATTATATTTAAATTTCCGATTATTTGAAATATCACTGCGTTAACATACGAAACATAATAAATCATGGACTTTATTTCAAAATAAAGTACAATATGTAAAATAACTCATTGAATACGATCATATTTAACAACTCACAAATAAACTACTATTTAATTCCAGAAGGGTTTCAGATCAACAAACAGCATTGAAAACAAACTACTTAAACAACAATAAAATTCTAAATAATACATCAAATGTACGTTTTATACTGTTTTCGTAAAGTATGCTATAGACTACAACTTTCTAACAAAAGAATAAAAAGGTGAAAACCTTTACAATTAAAGTGTTTGACACATCCTTAAGTATAATTATTTTTCAACATAAAACAGACAAGCTTTCATATGTGGGTTTAAAATACAGAAAATAAAATCGAATTAACATTAACCCAAACCCTGAATTTTTTTTAAACTTCCTTTATTTCCATCAAGTTCGACCATTTCTCCGGACTTGAAAAAGCTTGTAGCTCCATGAAGTCCCACCACAGAAGGAAGTCCGTACTCTCGAGCAATAACAGCTCCGTGTGAAACTAGGCCTCCCAACTCCGTTACAATTCCTGACAAGAGTGGAAAATACGGACTCCAACCGATATCTGTACTGTAAGTCACTAAAATATCTCCCGTTTGTATCTCGATAGCTTGGTCAAAAGAAGTTATGACCCTCGCTGTACCCCGCGTAAACCCTTTACTGACTGGTGTACCAATCATACAGCCAAATGAAGATAAGCTTTGGTCCGTTTTATTTATGGGTTTAATGGTGCCACGGGTTATCTCTGAGAAGCATAACGAGTCCAAGTGAGGATGAATTCTTTTTCGACGAACTGCTTTAGCAATTAATCGCGCTGATCTAGTCTGAATTAGCTCGTTGATTTCCTCAAAAGTCAAAAAGAATAAAATACGAGCATCGGGTAATCGTCCTTCGTTAACCAACAACGTCCCTAGACGGCAATAACCCTGCCGTATTACGTCGTAAACCTTAATTAACATAGATTTGGAAGCTTCGCGTAGCCGAACTGCAGATCTCACCCGAGGTAACAAGAACCGCAAAAGCCACTTTTGCCAAAATGATAAAGACACTTGAAGGTTTCTCATCGCTTCATCCACGCTTACTTCTTTCTTAACTACTGTATTAGGATTAACGGTTCCAATCAAATTCTGAAGAATTTTCACAACAGATGTCGAATCAGAACCCCAAGTAATGGTGTTTACGTCAAATTCCTTCCAGCAGCGGTGTCCATGTTTACGGAGAAATTTCCGAAATGCCTTCCCAGCTATTGATTGACTTATAGATAGCCACCTCACTGCCGTCTCTGGTTTCATGTTCTTAAAGTCTTCAATTTCAATTTCTTTCCGAATTTCTAAGGCTAGTGTTTCAAGGGCAGCAGGCACGTCTGCACTCTCCACATTGGTACAGGTAGACAAGAGGTACCCAAAATCTGAGAAGACTTTTTCGTTCCATTCCTTTTCGACAGAAAATAACAAATTTAGCAATAATGCATTCCACAGTTGAGAACTTGAAGTGCAGGTCATATGGCAGTTAAATGGCTCGTTAGTGCCACTTTGAAGATGTTGACCAATTATTTTGTACATTACTTTAGAGTTGTTACAATTAAGTGGAATATGATACCTTGAATATCGTTTCTTTACATCTTTAATGACACGTTCTGCTGACATTAAGCTCTTCAGTGTTGAAAACAGGATCTTGAACTTTGTCAATAAATCAATTTGCTTGATACTGTGTCGCTCTTTGTTTCGAACTTTTATTTCTTTAATGTTCAATGGACGTGCAAATGCTGACAATTCAATACTTGTAATCAGGTTACTTTCCCCTCCAAACATTGGATTACTTAATAAGTTAAAAAACACGTGGTTAAATTTGCAAGCAAAACTTTTGGTACAGTACGGGTAACATAATTCAGGTGGAAATGCAAATAGTTTCTTAAATGAAGTCTCAACAGCGAATAAGTTGGTTGATATTCCTAAGGGACTCATAGCTCCCGGCATAACTTCACCGATATTAGCTTTACTGAGAAATTCTTCTTCACTGCGTAAAGGTATGTCCATTTCATGTATAGTTTCAAATTCGGTTTCTGTGTCCACTGTTGTAACTGGTCTAGCCTGAAGCAGATATACCTTATCTTTTACCAAAGCCCATTCGATATCTACAAAATATCCAAAATGTTCTTCAACTAAAATTCCAACATGTCCTAGAGTTAAAGTGGCACACTCAGATAAGCAGGCTTGTGACGTCCCGTAAGTAAGAGCTTTCTCTTTTATCTGACCACTGATGTCAATGAGCCTGCAGACGTTTTTCTTCCCAATACTGGTGGAAATGTGTGTTAGCTTGTTATTATAATCTCGATTCAATATGACAGTATCTGGCTCAACAACACCAGAAACAACAGTTTCTCCGAGACCATAGTTAGCTGTAATAGTGATTAATGCAGGATTAGATGTCACAGGGTCACATGTGAACATCACCCCTGCAACTTCAGCAAGAACCATCTCCTGAATAACAACAGCCATCGGAGAGTTTAACAGTTGACCATTACGCCGTTTATATTCTATGGCAGCATAAGAAAACTGTGAAGCCCAGCATTTGGATACAGCAAGAAGGATTTGATCGAGTCCTTGGACCCCAAGATACGTTTCATTTTGTCCAGCAGCTGACATACTTTCGGAATCTTCACCTGTTGCTGAAGATCTGACAGCAAAAGTGAGACTACTCAGTTGTTCTCCAAATGCCGACTCCATCTCATTCTGTAAAGCCTCACATAATTCTTCTGGGAGTCTTGTTTTACCGATATCCATCATCACCCGTTGACATATCTCCTTTAAGTTTCCCTTCACATGACACCAAGCTACCTCTTCTAAAACTGTCAACATTTCACTAAAGTGTCCTTTCCTCGTGAATTCGCGATAAGCTGTGGTAGTTACTACAATGCCTTTTGGAACAAGAAATTCATTGGTGAAATGAGATATTGCAGTTAATTTACCAAGAGATGAACCCTTTCCACCAGTTAACTCCGTTATTTGACAGTGTGGGTGTTCTAAGTCAATGGCTAGAGTTCTCGATGTAGGTGCTTCTCGCATAGATAATATATTTAAATAATTGGGAATAGGGATACTTTTAGGTTTGTTATTTTTGTACAAGAACACCGATATTCCACTACCCTTAATCTTATTGAGACTAATGGAAGAATGTTTGAAGTGTTGCTCACTATTTTCACTGATAAAGTCACACAGATGATCTCCAAACTCTACAGTACACTCAAACATTTTTTTGGCTGCTACAAAAGTAAATTTCTCGGAAGAGGGAATCAGTTTATTTTCAGCTAGTAGGGGGAGCTGGAAGTCACATGATGTGAGAGGGAACATCATACCATTAGAGTGAATGTAATGGCCATAAACAAGATTAGAGACGATTCTTGGTAAGGAAGTGGCACCAACGTGAAAGAGGTTTCCATCCGTCGTGAAACCGTAAAAATCAACACTTCGATGTAACCGAACAGCTTGACCGAGTGATCGCTTACGGATTCCCCACAGTGTGAGTTCGTCTTCCCGTTCATCAATGCTAATAGTTCCTAAGAATTGCCCTGCTTGTTCGTAAATATTTAGGGCATTCTCTAACTTTGAAATATTTGGAAAATATCCAGCCCACGGCTCTTTTGCTAAAGCGTCAGCTACGAGACCTGGATCTATGTCACTCGTCATATCCTGTACGTCAGACATGGCATTCCAAATAAAAGTGAATTTCACATGGACTGTTCTGGTATTTTCTGAGACAGCAGATTTTTCTCTTAAAATTCCATTAAAAGAAATCCTCCATTTTCTCATGGCGCTGACACAGGTTATTTTGATGCCTCCTCCTCTGAAAGCACTACTGTTTCCAGTGGACACGTATCGCATTGGCCCGTCAGGATAACAGTATTGTTTACCAGCTGCTGTTCTCAAAAACAGCGCGACTTCTGACATCTTATTTTTTAGCCTGGACATTTTAATTAATAAACACTCCCCAGTTGACTTGACTCCGTAAAAGAAAATTTCATCAAAGTTTTTAACAACGTGAGTGGGTGGTTGAGGCTCTTCGAGAATTATTTCTTCAACTGGCGGCAGGCAACCTGTCTTCACTAAATCTTGTAGGTCATTCATGTCGTAAAGATCAAATCTTCTTCGATATCTCCAACGTCGGATTTTTAAATAGAATAACGTAATAATCCTCTTCAGTTGGAAATAACGATTTGGTAAGTTGTATATTCCATGTAAAGGTTGCAAGTCTTCTGTCATCAGAAAGTGATAAATAAAAAATCCTACAGGAACGGCGAGGATTGCACCCATTTTAGCCTTATTACAGTTGTCTCAATTTCAGTTAAATGCTTTGCGAAAGCTGTTAATTATCGCTTGCTGTTTGTGTCGGGAGATACAGAGGCAGTGTATTTGAGTAAGAAATAACGTCAGTAAAAGGCGCAGTCACGAGAGCCTTATGTCTCACGTGACTTTAGGTAAATGAAGTGTTTTATCATTGAATGTACGTATACTGATTGGTTGGGTAGCAATGTCGAATCAGTGTTCTTTTTTTTTTAATCTAGAACTTTAACAAACTAGTGGACTTTATATAGTCACACAAAATTCCATAATTTCGTACTATGGATTCTATTTATAGAATAAAATTAAATTTGCCACACATTTAGAAGTCACTATTTCTTCGCTGACAAATAATAAAATACCTTATATTTTTCATGGTGATAACTGATTCTACAGTTCACTCAGTTATAATAATAAAAAAAGGTGTTGAACATTAAAGAATGACCAGCGAACAGAAACAAGTGAGAAAGTATATCGAAAGAGTGAACGATACAGAAGTTCACTTTTAGTAAAGATACGTATATATACGTGGCATTATTTGCAAGTTAGTTTGTTTGTTTGTTTTGGAATTTCGCACAAAGCTACTCGAGGTGTTAGCCGTCCCTAATTTAGCAGTGTGAGACTAGAGGGAAGGCAGCTAGTCATCACCACCCACCGCGAACTCTTGGGCTACTCTTTTACCAACGAGTAGTGGGATTGACCGTTACATTATACACCCCCACGGCTGGGTTGGCGAGCATGTTTAGCGCGACGTGAGCGCGAACCCGCGACCCTCAGATTACGAGACGCACGCCTTACACTCTTGGCCATGCCAGGCACCCATTATTTGTTAGTCCCAGGTGTTTAAAAATTATATTCCAGAATAACCATTTATTAACAGAACTTTGGACATTATTATACGTTTTTTTATTAAATAAAATATTTAATACGGAGAAAATTAACTTTTAGATTCTAATTAGTTGGTCATCAATTTGTTATATTCCCTATTTATAGTTTAAAGTCAAACCACAAAAACATATTTTCAACTATCCAGATACCAAGATTTGTTTGTTTGTTTGTTTTGGAATTTTGCACAAAATTACTTGAGGGCTATCTGTGCTAGCCGTTCTTAATTTAGCAGTGCAAGACTTGAGGGAAAGTAGCTAGTCATCACCATTCATCGACAACTCTTGGGCTACTCTTTTACCAACGAATAGTGGGATTGACCGTCACATTATACGCCCCCACGACTGGGAGGGCGAGCATGTTTAGCGCGTCGCGGGCGCGAACCCGCGACCCTCGGATTACGAGTCGCGCGCCTTACGCGCTTGGCCATGCCCGTCCTAGATACTAACAAACTCTGTCATAAAAGTAATATTTAATAGCATATTCTGTATGTTTTGTTTACTGCTGAAACTGTCGTGTACAGGAAAACAAATTAAAATTAGGTTTGTAGTCACAAAGACATTTGCTTATAGTATTACTCTAAACCAGGGGTTCCTAAACTTTACCGGCCCTGCATGGCCAGGTGATTAATGTACTTGACATGTAATCCGAGGGCCGTATGTTCGAATCCCTGCCACACCAAAGATAGCCGTCCTTTCAGCCGTGGGAACGTTATAATGTGATGATCAATCCCACCATTCGTTGGTAAAAGAGTAGCCCAAGAGTTGGCGGTGGGTGGCGATGAATAGTGGCCTTTCCTCTAGTCTTACACTCCTCAATTAGGGACGGCTGTCGTAGATAGCTATTGACCATCTTTGAGTGAAATTCAAAACAAACCCAAACTTTACCAACCGTCGGACTCTCTTCAACTTGTTTACTGCAAGGACTGATCACCTCTAATAATTTTTATCATGTGTAACTGGTGTATCTTATATGTATCTTATCACCTTTATATCTTGATTTGATTTTCAAGAAAAGAACAATGAAAACCTTAAATATTTCCTTTTTTTTCAAATATTACCACGTATTTTAATTTCAAGGATGATAATTGCTTTACTGAATCAACCTTGTAAATTTGTGACTCAGTGTTAAACAGTTTCAAACAAATATTCGACTCCACATTTATCTTATTTCTATTTTATATTTGTCAATACAAGTGGAAATGAACGGTCTTTATTTTTGTGATCAGCTGTTGTTGTTGTTTTGAATTAAGCACAAAGCTACACAATGGGCTATCTGTGCTCTGCTCACCACGGATATCGAAACCCGGATTTTAACGTGTAAGTCCGCAGACATACCGCTGAGCCACTGGGATCAGCAAACAACGGTGCCAGGCGCACAGCGAATATACACAATTGAACTTTTGTTAATTACAATTACCAGTTTGGGATATATATATATATTTATATATTACTATATTAGTTTAAATGGCTTAGCATTTAATTTTATTTGTTACTCTTTAGTAAATGATAATTTCATAAATTTGATGTGTTAATGCGAACCCCGTTAAGTACTATCGCAGACACCTAGGGGGACGCGACCCACTGTTTGGAAACATCTTTTGTGAAGTATTCTAAAGAACGAAACTTCTGCAGCGTAATTGTATCTATACTAAAGAAACTATCACACACCTTATAGTTATTAATACATATTAACAACTTTATTATTACTTACGTATTACACTGTCCCTCACTGGTACAGCTGTAAGTCTAAGGATTTACAACGCTAAAATCAGGGGTTCGAATGTCAATTCCATTATTTGTTGGTAAAAGAGTAGTCCAAGAGTTGGCGGTGGGTTGTGATGACTATCTGCCTTCCCTCTAGTCTTAGAATGTTAAATTAGGGACGGATAGCGCAGATAGCCCTCGTGTAGCTTTGCGCGAAATTCAAAAACAGAGAAACAAACAATAAAATGCCCAATTTTTCTATTTTAATAAAGTGTATATTGTGTTAATATAAACATTATATATATATATTTAAATTTAAACATTACGCATATGTTAATTATTCATACTTAAGGAAAAATTCAATCCACTTAACAATAACGTTATGTTTTTATCTTCAAACTCCAAAATTCGGATATTCTACGTTTTACAGGTTTAACTTAATAAATATTGTACGTCCAATATAAAATTTACTTTTACTTTCTAATTTTTTCATTTATTGAAACTGCTAAACTATTTTAGGGAATTTCAAGTACTGGAGGGCGCAGAAACTATTGTTTCTGGATGAGTTAACGCAGTACTTAACTCTGAATTTATGCAGTCTTAGCCTTGATACCATCAAATTCCCAATGAAAGAGAAGCATAAACATTGGGACATAGTCCTAGAAGTGCTTGGATTGATGGTTAAAACTGATGAAATTTAGCCATCCATTGGACCGAGTTTTAGCCTCGAAGGAAGTTCCTTCGATTACTCGAGTCCTTTAATAGATAATTTGTATCATTTGGATGATAAAGTTTACCTTGTAATAGTGTCAGAAGATCACTAGGACACCCTTATGGACAAGTATATCAAGGAGCAACCAACTTAAACCACGTGACTTTATTTTGGGGTTCGAGTTGTTTCTTCTCTGATAGGTACAATATCTGCAGTGATGAGGTTTAGAATTGTTACCTTAGCCAATTGCAGAAGAAAAGGAAAGTGACAACAGCATCTGTTGAGACAATCTGTTCTGCTTAAGATGATACCTACATTAAACTCAAGCTTTTATGAAAGTTAGACTACAACTAATACCTTCTAGTCTTGTAGCACAGATAAGCTGGATCTTGGGAAATGGACAGAGCTATCCAACTACTGCTGTTCAGGCTTAGAAAAACTACTAAACCCCGAGCTGAAACTTTACTTGGAAGAGCACAGAAACATCTTTGTATCAAAAAATTTGATGATCTGCCCAGAACTTTCAGGTCTGTGTGATGCTTGGTGCATGTCTGTAAATATCCACAGTAGAACAGGAAGTTCCTGGTTGACACAGAAACTATGAAAATAATGGTGGATACTGTCACGTATAAGGCACTTTGGCCATTTAATATGTACTTTATTCTGTAAATGATGCATTTATAAACATAAATTGAAAGGCATGCTTTCAACTGTGTCTAGGCCACGTAAACCATAGAAAGAACTCGGCATTGCCGAACTAGGTTTTGGCATTAGCATCCTCAGTGCAGATATATTGAACTAACTCTCTTCCAACTTTAACTGTAAATCATATTAACTTATTTCTGGTAGGAAGTCTACCCGGTACTGGTCAGCACCAATCCAGGAACAATGAAGTACTAATGTACATCTTTTAAAAGATTGAGAGTACTTCCATTTATAATAATAATGTACTTTGATTTACCATGTAGTTCTGATGTATTGGTACCGTGCAATGTGGCTGTCGAGTAAATACACCAAACAAATTGTTTTATATCTGTAAATAAAATTATAGAAGATTAGATGACGATAAGTCCATTGAGGATAAAGACCCATAATTTCAGTTATAGAAGACCAACAAAACAAAATCCCCCTGGAATAGTTATTGAAGAGCCAAGCAAACTATAGGTGACGAATACCAGTTGTAACACCATCACTAATTTCGTTACACCCTATCCAAAACAAATACTTTGTTACAAGCACACCTGAGACCGCTAATTAGAATTGTAATAACAACTTAGACTCATCACAGAGTTAAAGTCTCATTGGTTAGTTGGTTTAATATACTGTTATGTTTGCCCAATTGGTTAAAACTATTATATTCATTCATCACTGCATTTAAATGCAGGCAGTGCAGGTTTGATGAAATAACTGCCACACAAGCTTCCAGGAACACTAAGTACATAGCTGGCACACAACCACACCAGGCGCTAAAGGATAAGATTCTACCGTCTTCTGAAAGATTTGTTTGTTTGTTTGTTTTTGAATTTCGCGCAAAGCTACTCGTTTTCTGAAAATGCACAGATATTTTCATGGTATTAATGACTTCTAAGAAAAAGACTGCATTTATAGTTCTATTGTAGATTTTTGAAGGTGAAATGTAACGACAAGAGTGCTGTTTTTTCATTTCCATGGGAAGAAAAATATTTGGATGCACTGAAATGTGCGCAATGATATGTTAGCACTGGAGCAAATGCTCGAGTCTACTTTTACGAATCTGTTCATGTTCTTGTAGTAGATAAGAATGGCTAGAATAAAGTTCAAGTAGGTAGTTACGAAATCTTGATGGGTCTTGTTGAAAATACAATGGCTCAAGATTGGCCTTGTGATATGCAAACATATCACATATTATCTAACTAGTATAACGAAAGTTAAAATTATTTTGTATTTATGCAGTTTTAAAATAACTACGTGGTTGAGAAAGTCATTAGGGTTGCCTTATTCTCTGTAGTAAATAGTGCCTATTCTGCTGAAGAATGTATTACAATAATACATATATAATTCATGTTGAAAGTGTCAGACTGTGTAGGGTTAGATTCTTTATTGTTGGTCATGTGACTTGCTGACAATAAATTTTAACTATAAACAAACAGCAACAGAATCAGCTTGTTTTAAAATGTATTAAAACAAATCAAACGTCTATACAAACGTTTGTTACACTCTTGGTTATCACAGTTGACCCAGAGCTTTAAATAATTGTCTCTTTTACATCGAAGTCCACAGATACTGGTTCTGTTACGTTAGGACACAATTGACAAGACGAATTACTCTTTTCTGCTTTGATATCACAATACTGACTGTGATAATTTTACTTTAAGAGTCGCTTTTATTCACTCTTTATCGTTAAACCTACTATCACGTATGGATAGTTTGACAGAAGGCTAAATCATTCCATACAATACTAGATATGCTAATGCAATAATATTCAATCATACTAACGAGAAAAACTCAAAACAAATCTAGCAACACGTTACAATAATCTCACTATTGCAAACAATCATGAATTTACAGCAAGTGAGCCACACAACATATGATTCTTAAACAGTTGTGTAAGTACATTTACCCTAATCTGTCGTTTCTGAAACTAACTGATATGATACCAACCCTTATAAGCTACTTAAATCAAAAGCTCGCATTAAACTGAAACAGGCATGAAAATCTAACAATCAGTTATTGTAATATTTTTTCTAGCTAAAATTGCAATGTATGTGTATCACAGACAATCAATTGAGAGAACAAGTGTCAAATGGACAAAGAAATTAAATTTACTAGAATTGAAATGTATTTTTTAGTTTAGTTCCACGAAAAAATCTTCAAGTAAAAATACTATTTGGATATCATTGCGTTTTAGTTGTTCTCTGCCCAACACTGAAAGATTTAAAGATGCAAGACTAAACAAAGTGTAACTGTGACTACAGAAAGTATATACTATATCTGATTGTATGTGTTTTATAGTAAAAACAGCTTGGGCTATCTGTTGTGTCCGCCGACGGTAATCGAACCCCTGATTTTGGCGTTTTAAATTTGCAGCGTTTCCGCTGTTCCTCTAGGGAACATATCTAAAATTACAAGTTGAAGAATTAACAATTAAGTGGTTACTAATTTAGAAAAATAAGGATTATGTTGCAATTGTAATGCCAAAAAGTAGAGAAGCAGGGAAGGGACGAATACAAAAAATCATACGAAAATCGCTTAACCTAAAAGACAAATTAAATAAATGGAACTCTTAAAATTGGGTTTATTCTTGTTTCAGTGAACCTTTAGATACAAGCAATAAACAACTTTATAAAGTAGGGATGATGTAGAGATGACAATGCTAAAAAGTATGAAAACAAAATAGGAATGAATACACAAAAAATAACTACATAAATAGCCAAATATACTTAAAAAACCTTCTATCTGAAACTAAATGTTCAAGTATTTCAATTTCATGAATTCAGGTTTGAATAAAAGCACTTAAATTGAATAGTGCTATAAAAAAGTCTTACAATGGTTAATTCCCATAAGCTTGTAGCATTCACTCGGTGGTTACTTATGTAGGGATTTTTGTACGGTTTTATGTATTCGTTCCTAATATGTTTTTATGACATTGTCACTCCTATATCATCCTTACGTTCCTAACATGTTTTTATGACATTGTCACTCCTATATCATCCTTACGTTTCTTACATGTTTTTATGACATTGTCGCTCCTATATCATCCTTACGTTCCTTACATGTTTTTATGACATTGTCGCTCCTATATCATCCTTATGTTTTGTTATTACTAGTTCCCCCTCTTTTTTTTCTTCTTTTTTTTTTAATGAATGGTAGTCGCTATGAAGGCAGCAGTTTTAGATTTTAGCTTGACGTAATTGGTTATCTTGATGGACATCGTTTGTTGAAGTTAGTGAAAGACTACATTGTTTCTGCATTCCACATGTTACAACAGAACATTTTTATCCAACAGTTTTAAACATTAGTAACTAACCCTTCTGAAGCCAGAATCGGAATAATCAGCAGAACAATTGGCTGTTACACTACTCGCTGGTTCTCTATTTTAATGATGTTTTTTGGTTAAAATGAAGATCCTTCTAGCTTTTCAAAACCTAAGTTAGGTTTTTATAAAAGTTTCCTAGATTGTTGTAAGAGAGGTTTATGACTATGATGAGTATATGGACGGTCTTTTTCTTCCCGATCCATCCCTGCGTAGTAAGCACGATCGTGCTTAGAGATTAAAGTAAAATGTAAAATGGGAAAATGACATGTACAGTATATGCATAAAAAATGTTTAGATTTGTCGGAGTGTGGGAAGTGAAGGCGCAACAAAGTGCCTATTTTAAAAGAAGAATAAATTTGAAAGGTTTGTGAACCATTGTTCTAGAGAACACAAGAGGTGTAAGATGTAAATTAAAAGGAACATCCAATGCAGCCAGGGTACAGGAGTCGCCTCAAGACTTTGAAAGCTTTTGGGTTCTGGATTATATTTCTGTTTTCCTAAAAATAAGAATGAAAAGCTGGGGACTCGTACCACTTTCTGTACCACAAAGTACCATAGACTCAAAAGTAATTAAAACAATGTAAACAGTTTTCAGGACCACCTTTTAATACTAAAACTATATTGAAACAGTCTAAATGATTTTTTTTCAATCTGTGTTGATTAAAGATGGTGGAGAACAAGTTATGTGCCTACATATCGGTTAAATCAGTGGATGAAACATCTATGGATTTCTGTTTCACCGAAATGTTGAAAAAAGCGCTGAAATTTTTTGACAGGATTAATATACATACTAACCCTGAAGAAACCGCAAAGGCGAAACGTTGGTTTAAATGAAAATATATTCTTTTATATATATCTGGAGTGTAAAGATCGGTTTTTTCAACTTTTATCAAATGTATAAATCCCTCCAGTATGCCCTACAAATTTTGAGATCTCTACACTAGTGTTTTTTCTACAACAGGCAGTTACCATACAATTCAATGTGCTGAGAAATCGTCATTCCAATACAGTAGATGGGTTACGGAAAGGCAAACATGACAGCAGTTATATGGAGCCTTTTGGCAACGGAATTTACGCTTCAAAGCTGTTGTAAAGATGCACCACCATCAATATGAACGAATGTGGCGACATGGAGTGTCACAAACAAAAACTGTTTTAATACAACGAATTTAACCTCTATATTTTACATGCTGTAACAAAAATATGAAAAATGTGAAAAAAATGAGGTATGATTACCTCTTGTCGTAGCTGTCATCTATATCACATGATAAGTCGCTGAAATAAAAAGAGATAAAGCCTACTCCATTTCTTATTCTGCTATTATTTAGAGCAAATGTTTGATTCATAGATGCATCATTACATAATTAAGACGCCCATGATGGCTCAATTGTAAGCGTGAGAAATAATAATCCTGAACTGTGAAACTCGATTCTTCTACTTTCACAGCACGTATATCCCACCATACAACATGGAGAGGAGTATATTTTGTGTTTATCATACAACTAGTAAGGTTATATGTCACGTCCCTAATGTTGAATTACTTATCAGCAGCAGCATCGTTTTACAACATACCTCTATAGGACTATTCACTTCGTGAAACTTATTGGAAATCAGTTTGTATATTAAAATATATTTCTATTAAGAAAGAAAATTGTGTGGATCCATCTTGTTGGCAAATATCATAAATTTGATACAAATCGAAATTCAGTTATCTTCTGAATTAAATTTCCGGCTATTTCAAATCGTAATACATAAGGTACGTAACATAATAAATCAGAGACTCGTCCGAGATAAATTATAATACGCAACAACTACAACTCTCATAACGTATTCTAAAACTTAAATTGTAAGCAATATGTTGTACAGATTCGATTCCAGCCCTTGCCTTCATTACGCTTTAAAAGCATAATAAGTCTAATAATAAGAATTCATCAGAAAGTGACGAAATGTAAATGACTATGTATAATAAAAAGTTTAACTGAAATTTTGGACAGCATTAGCCACCGAGTTTATATATGCTTGAGAATGCATGACGTCATATTCAGTATCCTTGTGCGCCATATTTATAGAAAAGACAAAACATTCCTTTGACATTTAGAAGTCGCGCAGATAGCTTAGTTGCTTTGCGCCATAAAATATCAAACCAACCATATTAAATTGTAAGAAGTCTGTC
Source organism: Carcinoscorpius rotundicauda (assembly GCA_011833715.1). Classification (NCBI taxonomy): domain Eukaryota; kingdom Metazoa; phylum Arthropoda; class Merostomata; order Xiphosura; family Limulidae; genus Carcinoscorpius; species Carcinoscorpius rotundicauda. The sequence goes on from CM022393.1 coordinate 112,357,041, forward strand.
TCGTGAAAGTAATGAAATATGAAGTATCGTTGGTTTATTTTGGTAACAATTCAAAATAATTCCCGTAAAACCTTTATCGTCGTTTAACGGTAAACAAACCATATAACGACTACATTTTCGGTATTTATCAATGGAAAAAGATTCGTGTAAGCACAGATTTAATATTATTAGATAATAATGACGCCCTAGGTTACTGGACCAGCTGTACTAGTTGCTACCAGTAATAATCTAATTTCGTCTAGTAAAATGTCGGACTATAGTAAAACTAACAGCTTATTAACAAGATTATAATATACCCAAAAAGTTGTAATGAACGGTATAATACAGAAGTGTATCGTGATGATACGTGAGTAAATCTATAGGGCATATGTTTTACACAGTCGAAGCTTATGACAACAAGTTGTTTACAAAACCTATTTACTTCATTATAACTGAAAATGAAGAAGTAACAAACACAACAAATAAGTTAGTTTTATTTAAATAATCTTGTAGCAACGCTACCATACACTTTCTACGCGACTAGAGACCTATAGCACAGATAAAGAAATAATTAACATAAAATTACTTTTTAGTAGATTATACCTACTGTACCTTCTGATAAGCTTATAAAATCCTGGAGGAAGCATTGTTAGTGCTGTGGTAATATATTAAATACGCATTGTTAAAGTGTTGTAACCAATTAAAGTTGGTCTAAAAATGTTATAGACTTGGCGTAGTAGATATTTCACTACAGGTTAATGTTTGGTGTAGTAGATCTAATAATGTTAGAAGAATAATATGCAATGTTTGGCCTCTAATATCGGAATTTTTATCCAAGAAAACAATATGGAAACACTTGCAATAAGGTATTCTATATCAAAAAGTAGAAATTAACTCGTGAAATATTATAAAATAATGCATTTTTTTTAAAATCTTTATAGCACAATACGTTTATGACACTATTAACATATGTCGTCTCTCTTATGATGGATCTACCCTCTAGTACAGCGGTAAGTCTAGGGATTTACAACTCTCTACTCATGCATTCGATTTCCCTCCGTGGGCTTGGCAGATATCGGGATGTGGCTTTACTATAAGAAAAACACCCATGCTTTTAAGATGGCATGGAATGAAAACTAAACCACATAAAATTGATCGAAAAGGCAAAAACCCGTAGATAAAACTAAATACAGTTAAAAACCTCCGTGATACGATTAAGTCAACTATCAATTGTTTAGGGAATTGTCAAGTTTAAAATCACCACGGATTGTGTATCCTAATCCGAAAATATGTTAATTTGAAACATCTGTTTGGCATCAATCTTTTCTTTTGAGGAACAAGTATCAACATTTTTCGTTATTAACTAAGTAATAAATGAAAGTAGTTGATGTTACTTTTGATAATAATTTCAAAAATTTGTATAAAATTCTCAGTAATCTAAAAAAATATTACATTATGAAGTAGATTTTGTTCATCTTATATCTGTTGCTCTTAAAGTTGGAATTATTTAATCTTCGGAATATTTTCTAACCTTTTATTTATACCCAAATTGTATGCCCGTGATTTCGTTGTGAATTTTAATGTTGTTAGAGAAAAGTTGCACAATATACTATATGTACTTTGTATACAGCTGGGAAATGAGCTCCAGAGTTGAACGTTGAAATCAAAGTCTGTAACTTATCGCTGACCTACTATTGAACTTTAATACTGGCTAACTCTATAGTCTATTATATATTCATTGCTTTGTAAGAAGTAAAGTGATTTTCACACGTATTTAAATCTTGTGTGATTTTGAAGATAAATTAAGGCATTAAAAATTTGTAAACGGTGAGGTTAAAATACTTCACTGATGTTATTTCTGCAGTCAATTTCCCTTTAGGATAAATAAATGTTTGAAAACATTTTTTACTACTTCATTTACGTTAGTGATTTTCGTGTATCTTATATTCATTTTAGAAAGTGTTCTCAACAAAATCGTCCAATTTTAACTTGCATTATTAGTTATTTTTGAAACAATTTGCTATTTATTATTAAAAATGAAAAAGTATGAAAACTTCAAAAATATAATAAAAACATATAACTCAAGATTAGTTATTCTACGCAGTTTCAGTCTTTTGAGTTATATGCGCCATCTATTCATTAAATAGAAATGGCGGAGAAAGCTCAAACGACTGGAGCGTCGGCTCAACCTCTAGTGAAAATAGGCCATTATATACTTAGTGAAACTCTTGGTGTCGGGACATTTGGAAAAGTGAAAAGTAAGTGAGCTGTCAAATAAGCAACAATTTAAGTGTCATATGTTTATTCGTATGTATTAATTTACGATTTTGTTTTCCTTGTTGCCCTCGGAATGTCCATAGTGCTAGTACTTTTTGATTTTGTTAACAACTTCTTAAGTAAAGCTTTCTTCACAGGGGTGATCGATAAACAGTTAAAACATCGTGTTTTGCAAGAAAATATAAATGAAGTATTTAGCAAGATAGTTTTAAAAAGAATAGCCGAGCAATGACATAGTAGAAATATACAAATATTCTCGTAACTAATGAAATACAGTTGGAAAAATTGACAAATACTGCCAAACTTTCTTGGTAAATTATTTTTTTTCTTTGTAAATAATATTAACATTGTCAAAGTAAATTAGAAAATAATTACTTAAAGGTAATTATTATTATTTTCTTCTGAGTTTGTTTAGGTAGTTAATTAAATTTTTTGTGTAATGATAAATTTAAAAACATGCAGCTGTTTGAAACATTTTATGTCTTAATGTAATGTCGTGTATGTACGTCTGCTTGCTTTCATAACCCATTGACGACCAGATTCATGTGTCTTGATTAATAAGACTTTAGTTACTTCACATATACCTGGGAACATTGTGACAGATCTGTATTGAGAACTGGACATAAATCATATCTACTTAGAGTAGTTCGTAATGGATAAACACCAGCAAGTTAAGTGAACTGTTTTCCTGTTAACTTGCATGCCATCAGAATGTGTGGAAGGTGTTAATCCCAGTTAGTTAGGTTGTAATTTAAAATATCTGCAAGTGTGTGCTTGTCTGTCTAGATAACTTGTTTAGCTAGACTATTGAGTTGAGGATAGTATGATGAAATATGCATATTCACTGTACCTAAAACCTTACACAGATTTCTAAAGAAGTAGTTGTTGGAGTTGAATCCTTAATCTTGGCAGGTTCCATATGCTCTGCATTGTGTTGTTTAATGTTCAGCTTACCGTCTGTGAACTCAAGTGGTAACCAGTAGATAAGTTTCAGCCTAATTGATGAAGAGTTAGTAAAAACCAGAATATTTTAATTGCTGTTATAAGTTTAGACGAGGATTGACTGTTCTCAGAAAGGAGGAACTACATCTCCAATGGAGTTTCCCCTTGTGTAGCTCATGGCTTTTTATGTGAGGAACATAGTGTGGTGCTTATACTGCTTTTCAGTACTTTGATAAGAATTAGAACTGGGTGATTAATTCATTTAATTATTTATAATTGATTACCTATTATCTTTAATTAGTATCATTTAGAATAATCAATTAATGTCAAAAAAATAACCAAGTAGTGTTTTGGATTATTGGTATTACTGTTTCTGATTTGTAGTTAAGTACTTTTAAAATAAAGAAATGAGATTGCTTCCTTTGACATGACTCATATGTAGATGTTATAAAGTGTTCATACTTATAATAAAGTTTTAAAGATTTCTGTATTTTATTTAACATCAAAAATATCTTTGGTCTGACTAATTCACATTGATAATGTATAAAACAACTTGTGTCCGTAACCTGTTAATAATGAAATTGGCAGGCTACTGATTTGTAACTGTATAATAAGTACAATATTTCATGGTTGTAAAACAATAAATAATATGTTATCATTTAGTTATATTCAAGTCATTTTTCTAACTTTAAATTTTTATTGATGTGTTCAGTAAGTAAGTAGTTGGCATTTTGAGAATGAGATTTAGATCATAAAATTTTGTAAGTTGTATCTTATAATCAAAGTTGTATACCACAACTGTTGTTTAGTAAGGTTTATACAAAGTTGACACTGTTTTAGAGTGAGGTTGCACTCATTTTGAAGTGTGGTATAATCACCTGTACAAGTTAATATAAATTGAGAGTTTGTCTCCTTTGGAAATGTATAATGGAATTTATCATTAATTTAAACATCTTAGGTTTGAGGAATACTACAGTGAGACTTTGTTTCACTTAAAAGTGTGGTATTATGATTTATGCTGCTTTTTGTAATATAATGATGCATTATACCTGTTTAAGCAGCCACCTGCAGTCACTTGGCACAGTAAATATAAGTTGACCAGTCTCGGTAAAGACACAGTAATATTTTATTATTGTACTAATAGAGATTTTATTTGTTCTTTTGTTGTTTTTTGCTTTTCCTGTTGATTCTGTACTTTATTTTTTCCAAATCTTCTTTGTATTGGAAATTACATAAAAATTTTATTTTTAAATCACTGTTTCTTAATGCGAATATCCATTTTAAAATACTAAATGAAGCAGTATGAGCGTGTTTGATCTTGTGATAACTTCTGCTTTGTAAATATGAAATCATACTTTTGTTAATGTGGATCTATCCCCCACAATAAATTATATGCAGAATAATGTACTTGTTACAAAACATTAAGTTTTGGTGATCATTGCAAAATAAAGGTTGGGACAAAAGTGGTAATAATGAAAAGTGGTAACTAAATTCAGAATGCTCAAAGTATTTTTGTATTTTTGCCTAGTATGTGTGTATATAAATTCTGTGACCATGTCAGGCAAGTTTTATGTTTGATTTTACATATGTATTTGCACTGGAACTATAGATGATTTATGTTGATACAGATGCTACTCCTACTTAGGTTTGTTTTTCACACCAGTGTAATGTAGGTCAAGGATCCAAATTATCAAAGTTAATAATGTAGTGGTGAAAGTTTTGTTCAGAGGTTTAACCTATGTTTTTGTTATGAAATTGAAAACAAAGTAGTTTGTGAACATTATTTGTAACAAGTTTTACTAATTAATCCTAATGCACACATGTAAATATGTTAAACAATAACATAATGTGTAGCAAGACGTTCCATAACTAAACACTAACTGGGTATAACAAATAGCAATAAGCAGCTCAAGTTGACTGTTAAGGTAAATTCTGTAACATAGAAAATCATCTTGTGTCATCATTTTTTATATAAAGTAATTAATAAACAAAACTTTGTAATTACAAGGTAGAAAACAATTTATGTAATTGAAATTTGTACATTTTAAGGTAGTTTTAAGCAGGTTATGCAAAGTATAGTTGTAAAAAGTAAGAAATCATGGGAAAACTATTCATTTATTTTGTGGGGTATCTCTGTCAGTAAGGGTTTCTATTAAGCTGTGTGTTATGCTAATCTGTCTTCAAGGTAAGTTATTAATATTTGTGCCAATAACTTAAGTAGCACACATGAAATGTTATATTGTTTTGAACTAAGGTAGTTGCTATAGAATAAAAATTTGGAAAACTGTTAGAGGTGTCTCCTAGTCAAACAGCAATAACTCTTAGGGTTTAGTATGGTAAAATAATGGATTTAATTTCCCTTGGTGGCCACAGCAGATAGCCCAGTGTGGCTTTGCTATAAGCCAACAGACACACACTGTTATAGGTAGAACATTCTAAAAATTAAACATTGTTTACAACAGCTGACCACCATTCAGTATCAGGACCTTATACTTGTTTTTTTTATTATCAGTTATAAACAAGCAGTAGTTGATGGATGTTTAAAAAAGGCATGCCTTGTGAGTAAAACATTGCATCTCCAATAATTAAATCAAATCTTATAATTGAAGATAGTTATAAAAGATTGTGAAAATATTAAAAAATATTACTTGCTTCTGAATAAGAAGCAATATTTAAAGAATGTTTTTTGGTTCATCTATGTTTGATTATGGATCTTTTTTATCTTTATGCAGTATATGAGTCAGTGTAGTTGGATAATTAAAAAACAAGACTCACCATAAGCTGCTGTACCTATTTGTTATCAAGTTTCAGTGTTTAAAATTATAGATATTTAAATTGGCTAATAGCCAACTTCATACTGCACTTATAGTTTTTTGACCTATATAATACACACTATCTGTTATCTAGTCCCTTCCCATTTCCTATTATAAACATTGCTTTTGTACATGTACAGCTGGATGTAAAGGTTGTTTAGGACTGTATATAAATTTACAAGCACAGTAGATTAGTTATGAACTGTAAACACTGACACCTAAAATCATTCCTTACAATATGTTTGTTTTCTAAGTTATGGTGATAATGATCAAAATAGGATTCTTAATTTATATAACTTAAGTGGTAATTATTGAAATATGATTCATAGTTTAATTTGTTAAAGTGGTCAGTGCTGTTGAAAATGTCACTCAAACATCATTGCTAACATTCTTCTAAGGCAGCACTGTTATTGAAACTCTGGGGAGTTGAAGATGAAACAGTGGGCATTGCTGTTAAAAATGTCATTGCCAAATTGTTTTAAATGTGGCAATGTCCACTGAAACTTCTGCACATTCTTTAAAACTGTTTTTTTGAAGTTTTTACCATGTTTATAAAACTTAAACGCTTTACCATCTTTACACATTGAAATTAGGTGTAAAGCTGGGCTATTAATTTAATTGATGTAAGTGATTAATTATGAGCTTTAACTACATTAATTAGTGCCACATGAAATAATGATTAAAATTTATAATTACTGAAATATGTATGAGCTTGGTTCATTGGTCCAACTCTATACTGGGGAAGGAATGTTAACTACAATGTTGAATTTATTGCATATATCTGCATAGAATATGGAAAGTTTTAAATAAAACATACAAGTCTGTTGTACACAAGAAATCAAATATATTACAGAAGTACTTGTACTTAAGAAATACCAGTGAATTAATGAGAGACTCTCAGCATAGTGGAGTGTGAGGTGATGTTCGTGTGAAGGGTAAATAAAAATAATTTTGACCGTCATACAGTCTGCATATTAGATTTGTTAAACCTCTATAACCTTGGAAATGTATATACAGTTTTTTTTGTATCCATGTATATTTCATCTAATGTCTACTGTCCTTTACCATGAAATGTTGCTAAATCAGCAGTGTAGGGTAAAATAAATAGTTGGTAACTTTTTATATCAAATACATAACACCACTGTGTAAAATGTTGTGACATGCACACTTTGAATCCCATTCATGCAAATAGGGTTAAGTTGATTAATGTCATAAAAATAATTGACTAACTGAAATCAGGGTTTTTGATTATTACAGTTTTCAATTAATCCAACTATCCAAGTTATTAAATTATTGCTATAGTGATTTATTACTTTTTAAAATTAATTTAGAGTTATTCACCTTAATAGATTATTGGCACAACTCACAAAAGTAACCAAATAATCATGATTAGTGTTTCTGATTGTTACTTTTCTTGATTGTTGTTATTATCTAAGTCTTGAATGGAAATAATCAATTAGCTGAAAGTTATTAATTAATGAATCTGATAATTAATTGATTATTAAATTTGATTAATTGCCCAGCTACAAATAGTTGTGCTACTGTAGTTCATGGTATAAAAGATTCATAATTTTTCTGTGTTTAACAAAATTTTCCCATTTGACATCTTCTATACTTGGAATACGTTTTAGTTTCATTATTGGTGTTTTACAATATAATGTTTGTGATTATCAGTGGTTTAATATTTTACAAGTTATAGAACAGAGTATTTACAGGTACTAACAACGGTCTTGTAACTTATGATAATATTAAGTAATGTTATCTTAAAACTGAATCCTTTGTTGTAGGGTGAATTTTGGATTACAGAGTAAATTAAACATTCATAAAGTGTAGTAAATGTAATTGTGCTTCTGTGATCACATAATTTACCTTGAATCATAAAATTAGCTTTGTACTATGCATAATAACTAGACATTTGATCTGGTTAACAAATATGTTTCATTAACAAGTTCTATATTTTGGTGAAAGAGCATTTTTTGTATGATAATGCTAATATATGTTGATTATTGTTGGATAATTTTGTTTTTTAGCTGCTCGTCATCAGCTTACTGGTCACAAGGTAGCTGTGAAAATCCTTAACCGACAGAAAATAAAAAATCTTGATGTTGTCGGAAAGATCAGGAGGGAAATTCAGAATCTCAAGCTTTTTCGACATCCACACATCATTAAGCTGTAAGTAACTTGGCCACATACTGGTACTTTTATTATTTCAATTTTAACTGATTTAAAGGTGATTCACTTTAACGTATTATTTTAGTAGTTTAGTTTTGCATGATAAAAACTTGATAGTTGTTAACTTATAGTTCAGTTTCTATTCATTATAATGGAAGTTCTTTAATGAATGTGTGAAATATAGTTTATGCTCTGTTTACATGTAGGTTTTATTAACTGTTTTGAAGTAACATTTAAATGTTATAATTATATAAGAATAACCGTAGACTACTCTAATATTATTAAAGTTATAATATTTAAATACATGTTTAAGACACTATAACTTTTTAATACATTTGTTTATAGTAATTTTTTATCACCAAAATATTCTTCTAAAATGTATATTTATTGTTTGATTTTACACTCATTACTTACATTTATAACTTTAATTTATGTTGCCAAATTGGTATAGTAATATTTTAAATAAGTTGTATTTACTTCCACATTTTGTGGAAAATTCACTTTTTATGTATCTTATTAAGAAACACCTTTAGAGATGTAAGTAAGACTGTGTTATTAAGTGCAAAGTATAGCTAACTTATGTTGCATATTCGAGCTTGTTTGTTGATGTTGTGTTACTTTTTAATAATTTGTCTCTGTGAAAGTTTCTCATACTGTTATTTCAATGTTGAATTATAGTTTAACATAAGATGGTTTATATTTGTACTCAGGTACCAGGTGATCAGTACTCCAACTGATATCTTTATGATCATGGAGTTTGTGTCTGGTGGAGAGTTGTTTGATTACATTGTCAAGCATGGTAAAGTGAGTATAAGTTTGATCAATGTCTTCTTAACCCTCTTGATTACTAACTTAAGAAATCAGCATAATAACTTCATGGATATTCATTTTAGATATGAATCAGATTTGACAATGTAAAACTTTACAAGTTTCATTTATAGCATACAAGACTGTGGCATTGAATACTCTTTTGTATTAATATTTTTACATTACAGTTAAAGGAGTCTGAAGCACGTAGGTTCTTCCAGCAGGTTATATCTGGTGTTGATTACTGTCACAGACATATGGTTGTACACCGTGATTTGAAGCCAGAAAACCTCCTGTTAGACAGCAATCTTAATGTAAAGATTGCAGACTTTGGTAAATTATTCTCATGATCTTTGATTACTGTATGTTAATACAGTGGCAAATTTATTTTTAAACTCTGATTATAAGTGAACTTAAAGAATAATGAAAGAACACAACATTGTATTATAGTTTAAAAAAAATTAGTGAAGAAAAATAAAATAAATGGAACAAGCTATTGGGAGACTTGCAATTAGAAAACTAGTTTTTAATACATTTGTGCACATGGGCCAGGTGGTCAGAAAAGTGGGTTTGCCTAAAGTGACCTAAGGATGTATTAAAATTATACAGGCTTTTGATGTTTCTTCTTTTTTTATGGTGTTATTCCTTTTGTGTAAAATATTTGTTGACTTCCAACCAATTTAGGGGCCAAAATCTTTTGTAGAAAAATGGCATTGCTTATGTTTCTATATTTATATATATTTTATGTTCTGAAACTTTCATGTTAACATTTCTTCCAGTATCACTATAACTTTTTTCACATGATTAGTATAGTATATTATAAATATTTTTGTTTTTTTAAATTTTGGTGTGGTTTTATTTGAAGTCATTCATCCTTAAAAGTTTTACGAGGGGCTCAAGTTTTGTATTGTAGCCACTATAAAATGGTTTCATATTTTTGTTGTTTGGACAGAAAACATTATTGTAGGCCATTTTATTCCATTTGATTTTGTTTGAAGTTACTTATAATGGGTGGAATTCCACAGAACTAGAATAGCTTTGTTGTATATTGATTGATATTTATTTTTAATATTTGTCATTACTTTAAAATAAAATCAAAAATATGTTTCAAGTGTAACTAAGGTGTTACAAGTATGGTTTTATGTGGAACTAAATACACTGAAAGTGGTTTAATATCTGTAACACTTGTTTAAGTATTAAATGATATGTGATTTCTGTGTAGGTCTTTCTAACATGATGATGGATGGTGAGTTTCTTCGAACTAGCTGTGGCTCACCAAATTATGCTGCTCCTGAAGTCATCTCTGGAAAGTGAGTACAAAGTTTCTGTTGAATTAATCAGATGTGACTTTTATTTTAGCTGAAATGTTTGTAATGTTTACAAACAGCTGTAAGAACCTGAAAAATATACACAAAATTAAGTAGTTCAAAACTAATTTGCTTCAAATATTTGATATCAGTAGTGAAAACCAGTTTTATTTGAGAGTGACATATCAAAAGCTTGATATTGATAACAAACCTCAATGATGTTTGCTTACATATTGCAAAACTGATCTAGAACTGATTAACTCATTTTTTAATAAACAAAAAACTGAGTCTACAGCACAGTGTGGGTAAGTATGACAGTTTTTTTGTTCTGGGTGTGGATGTCTACACAGGTCCTTCATGAACCATTTTACTGCTTTAGTCAAACTTAATGATGTAACAAAACAGTAAAGTACAAATAAAGTGTACATATAGATTTCTATTTCATAAAGTTTGAGCAAATGTTACAGTTAATAAGTAGTAATTAATTTGAGTGCAAAATATTTGGTAAACTGATGTGAAAGTCCATGCAGAATTTTAGCAGGCTTCTTGAGTCATGTTTTGACAAGTCAGCAATACATTATAGGAAACTGAACAACAAGCTGACTTCTTTTAGTTGCTCAAAACTTCCATTGCTTTAAGACTGACAATTTTATTAAATAAATTGACTTTGAAGTATTGCTATAAATTAAGTATAGGTTAACCATAACTTTTTATTGAAAACTGTCTTTGTTTTTCTCGAGAAAATTCCTTAGTCTTACATGTTTTACAAATTAAAAATTTTTTTTTTTAATTTGTGTACCACCTGAGAACAAATAATCATAGATTGTTAAGCTTATGCCTCACTACTGTATCACAGTTGTCTAATTTGCAGTATGTTTTTAGAAACTTCTGTTTTTCATATTTTTGGAATGTAGTTATTTTGCATACTTTCGGAAAAACTGAGAAACTTCTGTAGTTTCCATAGTCCATATGAGCCTTTTGAAACTATATATATATATTATTATTATTATTATTTTTTAATAACAGTTTTTAATACACTTGTAGAAAATGTTTTGATGTGACTTAAACATGTATGGATAACAGAAATGTTTTGTTTTGTGTATTTGTTAATAAATGAATATATGGTAATATTTTATACAAGGATGAATTGGGTATCTAGTAGACAGGCAGGCAGCTAAATAATGTGTGCTTATGTGATAACATTAAAAGAAATAATTTCATATTGACAAGGTTGTATGCTGGTCCAGAAGTGGACATCTGGAGCTGTGGAATAATTCTTTATGCTCTTCTCTGTGGCACAGTAAGTTGAATATTTTTGTTTACTTTCATTCTTGTTTTGTTCTATCTAAATGAAAGAAGAAAATAATTCCTGGAGATCATAACTTGATATATCTTGCTTTATAGATAGATATCCTTCTGGAAACAAAAATTAATTAATTAAAGAAACTGAAGTTTGTTTATTAAAATGTATTGAGTCTCTAAGTTAATGAATACTGGATGAAATACTTTGAAACTTTTGAATTACTTTTTACAGATTATATAACTTTTACAAGTGAAATACTTTAATTTTATGGTATTTACATGAAATTGCAGCTCTGAAATTTTGTGTGATCTTAACCCTAGCTGCTGCTTACCATAGTAAAAGCTTTCTATTTATTTCTTTGTTAGTTTGAAAAGAAAATATGACTTATGTATCAATTATAGTAATATTGTAAATTATATGATATTTTTGTTACATACACCATATTTTTCGTGAAGAAAGGTATATGCATTGTTAGCAATAAAAGTCATAATTTAAAGTGCTTTATGTATTTTATCTTTTATTTTTTGCGTGTGTAAAAGTATAACAAGCTAAGTATTTCTAAAGTGTTTGTAGAAGACTTAACTATATGTTTTTAGTAATATTTTTGAGTAAATCATATTTATGTTCAATATGTACAGAATATAAGTATCAGTTTAATATAATAAATACCCAGTTTCTTTGAGTGCATCTCCAATGGTGTAGTGATAAGTCTGAAGACATATTGCACTAAAATCTGAGTTTTGATACACTTGCTGAGTACAGCCAAAATAATCCATTGTGTAGCTTTGTGCTTACCAACAAACAATCTGTTAAAAACTAAATACTTGGTCATATACTTGGATTAAAGATGAAATATATTGCTCTCCAATTGAGAATTTAAAATTTCATTAATTGTTACTGTGGATATTTTCATGTTTGTAGTTTTGTGCATCAAGTGAAATATTTTAGGGTTATATATTTAGTATGTGTTAATACTTCTAATGAAAACTGCTTTACTCTCATTTAAAATGGATGGCAGTATAGTAATTTTAACTAGATACACTAGAACAACCTTACATTAAAATGTCAACTTTAACTGATATTTTGTTTAATTTTCAGCTTCCCTTTGATGACGAACATGTTCCTACACTCTTTCGAAAAATTAAATGTGAGTTGTAGTTTGTACCAATACATATGTTTTAAAATAAAATACCTAGACTTAGTTGAACTGACTAACTTAACCATTTTATAGTTGTTACAGGTTTCATGCTATAACTTATAATACAGTATATATGTATCTTGACAAAATTTGGCAGACTTTTAGTAACATAACAATAGTACAAAAAATTAGATTTTTCTAATTAAGCATTTTTAACCCCTTACTTGCAAGGACCATTTTGACTTATCATGAGGGTAATATTGCATTTGTTAATTGAAAAAAGTATAGAAAACGCTTATTGGTTTTCAGATGTTATTTTTATAAATAGTACCATAACATTAAATTATTTGTTTTAAATTGTATTATTTAATGAACTTTGAAGATAAATTTAATTTAAAAATTCCCAAAATATGTTTGAGACTATAAATGCCTTTTTTTCTCAACATTAAAAAAGAAATTTTCTTGCACTTCAACAGTGGTTTTGCCATTTATGATTGGTATCTAAACGTTTTATTTAGTTTGTTTTCTCTATAAAATAACATCTGGGCATGTCAAACCTTAGTTGAAAATCTTTTAGCTAATCCTACTCAAATATGCCAATTTCAACATTGTTATTCTAACTACTGTATTTCTTGTTAGACAAATCATAGGAAGATAAGCAAAGCACATGAGGGAAACATTCTCTGGATTATATAATATAAACCTTTGATGCATATTATAGTAACTGCTATATTATGTAGAAGTTTTATTTAGTAGTGGTCAATAGTACTTGTTTCATTAGGCTTGAAAACTTGTTGAAAAAACAAAATGTGATGAATGAGATTTTTATTATTTTTTTCTAGCACCTTAAATCGTGCTGTATCATATAGCTACTTGTATTAATCATTATATTGAAAACTTAAAATGTATATATTTTTAGGGAAAAGTTGATCCACGAATGTTAGGGTTAAGATCGAGTGGCAAGTATGTGGTCTTTATGTGAATTAGGCTTGGCACTTTGAACTTAGAGTTTATGATTTTTATATTATTTGGTATTTAAATTAACAGTTTTAAGTTCAATATTTCAGCATACTTTTATATTTAGTTCATAATAAAAATATGATTTAGTATTTAGAATGACAACCATGTGTGATATGTACGTACTACTATTACCACTTAAAAATTTTATGTATTTCCTATTTATTATTTTTACTTTGTAGTAAGGCCCATACTTCTGTTGTTGTTGCTTTATACATAAAACAGTCTTAACTGATATTTAAAAAACTTTTTGTTCTGATATTTTGCAAAGGATTTAAAATATGGTGTACAAGTGACAACAGTAAAACCCTTATGTTGATTGTGAAACAGACTGACAACATTTGTCTCATAGTACAGAGGAATCCTTGATATTTTCATTGCTTAAGTTTTGAATTCTAATGTAAATCTTTCCTATAATGAGAGGAATGTGACTAAGACTAACCTGAGAAGTGTTATAAAGTGATTTTTTTGTAATGTATATTGTCTGTATTCATTGGTAATCTCTTGCACTTGAATTTGAAGCAGTTAAAGTTTTTTCTGTATAGTGAAACAACATTCAAGGACATTTGTTGAAATAAACTTGTTTAGAAGTTCAAAGAAATGATATTCAAGTACTGAAAAGCTGTCATACTATCATATCTACAGTAATGTCCAAATACACATGTGATGCACTGAACAAGAGTAAACCCCAACAGGCATAATAGGTTACAGCAGATGTATGAAGTTTTTGCAGCTAACGTCAGTTTTCTATTGGCACAAACAGCAAAAGTATTGCTGCAGTGAACCATAAACTTGAAATAAAAATACGTTTATGAAACAAAATTAAAATGTTTTTTATGTATCCACATAAACATGAAATTATATTTAGAAATAAAAAGTACTTTATTATTTAGATATACTTATGTATCATTTGAAATCATAAGGATAGTAAGTGATCATTAAAAAATTGGCATAATCAGCATTTCATGGATGATAGAGTTTTTAAGATAATGTATTAAAACAAAAAGTAAGAAGTTCAAATCTGGAACAAATATAAATATAATAATGTCTTATAAATACAGTTTCCTAATATTTTCCAAGATATTAAAGATCATAATGCAGAAAATCTACATTTATCAAAGTAACAGGCTTTATGTTTCTTAAATTACATACAGTTATGAAAGTTTTTATGAATTTTCAAACAATTTCATCCACTATTTTTATTGTTGGAATGAAATATAGTAAGAGTTGTATTTGCTGCACAGAAAGTTAGTAGCAAATAGTATTTACATTATCTTATCTCCTTCACACAGAGCTGTCTCAGACATCTTCCTGCCCTCTAAGCATTGCCCAGGGACTAACTCCACGTTATATCTTTCCATTCTTATACCATCAGTACCATTTACTAAAATAGTGGTTTACTTTTTGCCTTTGATCTTTTTGATGTTATTTCTGTTCTTCCTACCCTTTCATGTCTCATCTTTTTCAGTTTTTTGCTGGTGGTTGACAAGGGCTTTTTGTCAAACACATTCCATTTCTTCTAGTTTCGTAAGGTGTTGTCTTCCCTTGTGATTTCCTTCTTTTTCTACTTATTTCGAGTCATGAATCCTCCATGTTCCTTTGATTTACCTAGTTGAAATCTTATTGTAGTCATTTTTTTTCTGTGTTAATAACAATATCCTTACCTTCCATTCACTACCTGATTCTGATTAGCTTCTTTCTTCTGTTTTCTTCTCCAGTGTTATGTGACATGTACTGCTTCCTTTTGGAGTTTACAATTCCAACTTTTTATTTCCTGGAACCCTTCTGTTTCCCATGTTGTATCTACTGTCATGTCCCTGGTTAAGTTCATCAACGTGCTAGGAAGGTTACTTGCTGGCCATCGGAGAAGGTCATTCAGCCCAGAATGTAGAATACTCTAAGTATCTTCATCACTCATTGTCTGCATGATCTGGATGTCACTTTTTCAGGTGAATATTGTGTCTCTTCTGTAGCAGTTATACACAAATTCATTCAACTTTGACTGGGGATATGTCTTATAACTTCTTTTTATTTATGTTTTCTTTTCAGACATCTCCTTTTATTTTTTTTACTGCTGATAATGGGATACTGCTCATGGACATGTAGATGGGAGAACCCCTGTAAACACCTTTCACTTCCCATGTTCTTCTTTTAGAGCCTGCTAATTCTCAAAAGTAAGGATTGAGTAGGCATAGCAGAGGAGTTAGATGCATCATTATAGGTAGCACTATACTAATGGTGGAGGTTAGTTACATGTAATGTACATGCTCAACAGTGGAATGCGATTGGTGGGGTATATAAACTGGTGGTCTGAACATTGAAAAGTTTTCCAACAATGCTTAGAGGTAGCAAGAAGATTTAGGTAGCTTTGTGTGAGAGGAGATAAATTTCTTACAAAAAATGCATTTTCAGTGTGAGAAAATGCTAACTTTTTATGTTATTCTCTCTTTTTTAGTCTGTATACAAGGTTGATCAATTTAGCTGGTCTTGTAACTGCCACATAAAATTCAAATAAATATAAATTTTTTATTTTTATTGTAACATAAAACTGCTTTTGTATATCTTAAACAGCTTTAAAATTTTAACTGTATACATCTTTTTATACTTTAATTTTACTGTTTTATTGCCATTTCAACTGTATCTAAATTAATATTCCCATCAACAAATTTGCAAATCATGACAAATGTGGAGCTCATATTACCATACGCATTACATGATGCAAGGGAAACTTGAGTGTATCTCTTGAAAAATTATAATTTTTATTATTATTTACTCTACCTTATCCAACCTAAAAAAGTTTTAGTTTTTATGTTTTGGTTACTTTTATAATAATAAATAAAGAATATAAACACATGAAAACAAGAATTAAAGTGCTCACCTGTATCTTTCTTTTGCTGTTGACTGTTGATGAATGACACTTAACCCTATTTCTTTGCACTAATGGTAGTACTGCAGTAAATGTGTTTTCATTTTATTAAATAATCCACCAAAGAACACAGATTACTCACATCTAAAAAAGTAATGTGTCATAACTATAATGGTTATTCTGGCTTTCTAACTGTGCAACAAAAGTAATAAAAAAATGCAGCTAAATTCATTTATGTGTTTCCTGTGAGAATAAAGTTTGAACTGAAAGAGAAATAGACAGTTCTCTTCACAAAAAAAACAAAAAACAATGCAATTTAATACATTATTTGACATATTAAAACTTTGGTTTTTCTATTTGTTATGAATAACATAGTATTAAATGTCAGACAGAACTATTGGTAATTTCTAAAGGAGAGAATGTAAGAGGTGTGTATGGCAAATGGGGTCTGGTTTTCTATTTGATAGTTTTATAACCAAATACGATTGAAGGCTATAAAAATTATGCTTTGCCTGAGTGATGAAAACATTATAAAGAATAACTTACGTGTGTTAACTTTTATATTTATTGGAGGAGTGATAAATAGAGAAGAGGTGATGCATAAAGAGGAAATGTTACAATTCTCATTCTAGGGGAAATTGAATGATTTTTTTTAATAAACTTAAAATTATGTAATGTTATGATTGTTAGCTGAATGTTTATGCCAAGTTTATTTATGTACTGTGATGAGATAGTAGTTTAGTTAAATTTTCTATGTAACTCACTAAAACCTTCTAACATGCACACAAAATGATGTCCATTCTAAAAGAGTTTCTCTTGATTGTGTTATTTTCAAATTATATTATTTTTGTTAAAGTTTATCTCAAACCTAGTTTTACCTGCTGGCACTAGTCCCTCATCTAATTTGCTCTAACTAATTTCAGCGGGAGTTTTTCCTATCCCTGACTACCTGAACAAGTCTGTTGTCAATTTGTTGTGTCACATGCTGCAGGTGGACCCTATGAAAAGAGCAACAATGGAGGATATCAAGTAAGAGATATTCCCAATGTTATAACACACAAAAGAAAAACTTAGTTCATTGAGAGTTGAAATGTGCTTAATTTTTCCAAATGAGAAAGTATTGAAAGAATGAATTTTTCTTGTAATTTCTTCATTTTTAATTTTGCATTTTGTGAAGAAACTGTATTGCTTAAACAATATTTGTACTTTAGCTAGATTTGCAAGTGTTATTGTATATATTGTATATATAAGTGATACTGTATATCTGCAACTTTACTGCAGATATTATAGTTAACAAATTTTTTTTTTACAGAAACCACGATTGGTTCAAAAAAGACCTTGCTGTGTACTTGTTTCCCTCACCTAATGACACTGATGCTTCAATAATTGATACTGATGCTGTTTATGAAGTCTGTGAGGTAAGAAGTCCATCTGCAGTGTGTAAATTGCTAGCCATTCAACTTTATTAGGAAAGAAAAGGTAATTAGTTAAGCAAGTGCTCCATTAATGTTTCAGTTTGAGCTTCAGTATGGTTATATATCAGTTGATTAATACACACTAGTCTATAACCAATATAATAAGATGTAAACTACATTTCAGTCTGGTGATTTGATTTTTTACAATTTCATAGTTAACTCTGTACAACCCAGTAGGAGGTTAATGCCAGTTTGGTAAAAATTAATTCGAACATGTGGCATGACACGTATGGGACATTTTAAAATATAAATTTGACTTTTTCGTCAGTTTATCATACACAATAAAACTACTACATAACACAACTATTTTTAACGATGTCACACATAATCATTGACCTGACAGCCAGTTTTCATGTATATTACTGTTGTCATGTGCAAGAAGAGTCACTATGAAAGTTAACTTCATGTGTACACTGTTTAATATTATCAGTACATAAGTTAACTTCATGTGTAGTATGTACAGTATTTAATACTGACAGTGCATAAATTAATTTTGTTTGTGCTGTGTATAGTGTTTAATTTCAGCTGTATTGTGAACAATGTTTAAAATTCTGTAAGGATTTGAGTTTAACTCATCTTTACTGTACACAATGGTTAATACTGTTAGTGCATAAATTAACTTCAGCTGTACTATGGACAATGTTTAATTCTGTCTGCATATAAGTTAACTGCATTGTGGACAATGTTTAATGCTGTTAGTGCCTAAGTCAACTTCACCTGTAATGTACATTGCTATGTACAGTATTTAATGCTGTCAGTACATAAACTAATTTCATCTGCACTGTAAACATTGATTAATACTGTTGTTATAAAAGTTAACTTCAGCTGTATTGTGGACAACGTTTAATATTACCAGTACCTATTTTAAATTCAGCTGTACCATGGAAAATGTTTAATTCTGGAATCATATGAACTAACTCATCTTTAATGTACACAATGTTTAATGTTGTTAGTGTGTAAATTAACTTTTATCTGTATTGTGAGCAGTTTTATTCTGTCAGCATATAAGTTAAATTGAGCAATATTGTGGACAATGTTTAATGCTGTTAGTGCATAACTCAACTTCATCTATAATGTACATTATTTGTAATACTGTAAGTATATAAAATAATTCCAGCTGTGCTGTGTATAGTATTTAATACTGTCAGTACTTAAGTTAATTTTAAGTATAGTGTAAAGTTTTTAGCAGTGTTAATAATTAAACCAACTTAGCTGTATTGCAAAGTGTTTAATCCTGTCAAAGTTAAATTAGCTTTGGTTATTTTATGGAAAATGCTTATTCCATATTTAACTGGTTATTTATACAACAAAACAAGTTGGAAACATGACCTGTAATTGTTTTGGAGATTGCTTTTATACATTGAGATTATAGGTCTTGCAATACAAAGCTGCTTGAACCAGTAATTTGCCTGAATGTCTTTTTTCAGAAATTTGGAGTCCAGGAGAAGGAGGTACACAGTGCTTTGCTAAGTGGAGATCCTCATGATCAGTTAGCTATTGCCTACCATCTTATCATAGACAACAAACAATTTGAATCAAAATGTGACATTAAAGATTTCTACTTGCCATCAAGCCCTCCTTCGTCCATAGCTGAAGTAAGTAGTTGTAAAAAAAGAATTAACAAAAAAAACTCTATAATTTAGTTTCCATATGTATATTTAATTTTTTTATATTTGATACATGCTTTATATATTGTATTAATTTTAAAACAAAGTAAACTTACTGTACAGTTCCTTCTAATGTTTTTATTATATTTTTCAGAGCCCTGGCAGGCCTCATCCAGAGCAGTTTAAGGGTGAGCTTTGGATTACATAAATATTCATATAAGTGAAAAAATATGTATAATGAATGAAATGGAAGTTTCCTGATTCTTTTTCTACTGAAATTCGAAACTTTCTGCATTTTACAAATATGTTCATAGAAGTACACAGAAGATATGTACAAACCAAGAAGACTTGAAAAATGAATTGTTACTAATGAAATATATAATGGTTAAAATGGGATTTAACCTAACTAGGCCTGGCTTGGCCTAGCGCGTAAGGCGTGCGCATTGTAATCTGAGGGTTGCAGGTTCGTGCCAAACATGCTCGCTCTCCCAGTCGTGTGGGCATTATAATGTGATGGTCAATCCCACTTTACGTTAGTAAAAGAGTAGCCCAAGAGTTGGTAGTGGGTGGTGATGACTAGCTGCCTTCCCTCAAGCCTTACACTGCTAAATTTGGGATGGCTAGCACAGATATCCCACGAGTAGCTTTGTGCAAAATTCAAAAACAAACATAACCTAACTACAGCAGATAAAGCTATTAACAGTTTCACTTGTGTGTAATAGTGTATCAAAGTATTGCCTTCAAACCTAGTTATGACAAAAGGTAATATTTAGTGTTGCCACATGTTCAAGGTTTAACTTCTAGTTTATTTAAAGTATATAAAAAACAACAGACATTTTATTCTATACTTAAACTGATGAATAAAGTATTTAAAAATTTTATATAACATTAAAAATAATATGCAGTTAATGGTAAAAGTTGGCATTCATAAAATTTAATGTGAATGTGGAAATGTTTATATTGGACAGACTTAACATAAAATATTGTTAGCAGAACATAACAGATATTTAAAAAATGAAAGAACTAAAAATTCTGTTATAAAACAATAATATTGACTCAATCTAAAGGTATTAGAGCAAATAATAGCCGTGAATCTCTAGAAATAACAACGTTTATAAAAAGACAATATGTTATTGAATGAATTATTAGAGATGAAGGCCAGGAAAATGCTTATGTAAGAATGTGACGGGACCTCATCTGAGATCTTGCAGAAACGTAAACTAACACTCAAGTACATGACAAGTACAATAGTAAATATGACATTTATGTGTTGCATGTTCATGCCTGATGATGACATGGTAAATGTTAAAAGGTGTAAAGGCCATAGGTTTGGCTTAATTAAAAATGTTTTTAATTGTGTATCAATTCTAGTGTTGCATGTTTCATATTTATTATTTTTACTATTAATTCCTTATTAGTACATAATTGTTTTCAAATGTTTCACTTTTTCCTGAGGACGACACATTCTTCAAGTAATAGTTTAAAAAGTTTTAGTTATTTTTATTAGGTTCAAACTTTTAAGGGACTTTGTGGTAATTTATTTACATTAGTTTATTTGAGCTTGTATTTAAGAAGTAACTTCCAAGTCTTTTTAGGAGTAAATTCTGAAAGTGTAAAGCAAGTGTGACTGAAAATAGTTACTGCTATCTTTGCAAGTTGTTTTTTTATTTTGTTCAGCTTGGACGAAAGTTAAACTTGCACTCTGTATTTCATAAAACAGTTTTTTTCAAACACGAAATTAATGGTTATCTCTATAAACTGTAGGGCGTCAACGCTGGCAGAGTGGACCTGTTGGTAACAGTATAGATAAGAATAAAGGAACACCTGTGAAAAGGGCTAAATGGCACCTTGGTATGGCTGTTTTCATGTGATTTTGAGTTCTTATATTGATATTTGCTGAAAATCAGGTTTTGATACCATTGGTAGCATAACACAGATAGTGTATTGTGTAGATTTGCATTTAACAACAGACAGTTGATGCTGCTTGCTTGCTTATTTTATTTGATTTATCTTTATTGTTTTTTTCTTTTGAATGTGTGTACAATATCTGCTTAGTTTTATGTAACATTGAATATTTTCATGAAATATGTAGTGTAATGACCAAAAACTTTGAATTAAGATATCTTATTCTCTTTGTGGTTTATATTTGGTGTTAAGAGCTTTTCTGTGTAAAATGAATTGCTTTGTTCTAACTAGAGAAGCATTCAGTAGAGTGTATACCTTTGCCACACGTTGTTAACCATATTCGGTTCTCAAAAAATATGAAAAATATATCTGTACATCTGTATTTATCAAAGGACAGCAACCACTTTTTGCAGGATGAGGAAAATACTCTACCTATGTCTGTCAAGTTTGATCAAGAACTGATCATATTTAACTAAGTTACAGAGCAAAAATAGTTTGAAAAATTGGTCCCCTTATTAACAGGGAGGATTTCTTTGGATTTTTGAGACCATAAATTAATCACTTGTTTGTTGGGTCAATCCAGATACATACTAACTTTTGTCCAATTGTATTCAGCTGTTTTCAAGAAATATTGCTAACCAACACACACACACACACACACACACACCTTCATTGGCAGAGCTAATAAGACAGTTTCTGAAAAGTATATTTTTTGTATATAAAATTGTATTTTAAAAAACTGGTATCTGACTTATAAACACAGCTTGTTGCATAAAATAATATTCAGCACAAAAAATGACAGTTTGCACAGTTTTTCTAGTATTTTGAATGACAATGGAATTTGTTGACTTTATATTATGCTTTAAATTTAATAATAATCAAACCTGAAATTTTTATTAAGAACAAAGGTGATTTTCTCACTTAATTTCAGTGTGTATGTAAACTTAACTATAAATAAAATATTTATTAAATGATGCTTTTTTTCGCAGGTATCAGGTCACAGAGCAAGCCATATGATATTATGAGTGAGGTGTTCAGGGCTATGAAGGCTTTGGATTTTGTAAGTGTTTTTTAGGTTAATTTTAAAGATATTGCAGATTTTGAATTTTTCAGTTGAAGTAATGTGTGTTTATATTTATACAAACATTTATATTATTTCCTTGTTTCAGTTGAATAGTCATATTTTTTTTCCTTTATATATGTGGAATGGAACTATACAATTTCAAGTTTATTTTTGTATTCATTTAATTATATAGGAATCTCTAATTTCAAAGAAGTGCTAACTACTGACATGGTTTTCTAATTTTAAATGATGTATAGTTTATCTTGTAACCTGCATAGATGCTATATTAATGAAATATTGTAACTTTTGAATTGAAATCTCTATCAAGTTATTCTTAGTTTTATCGTAATTATGTAAAAAAAGATATTTGTTTTCCACAAACTGCAAGGTGTAGAATCCTAGTAAAAAATTGTGCATTTCTAAATCTTTTTCTCAGCTTGTTAACTAACCTAGTATTTCTTCTTATTTAAATTGATAACACTGTTGAGTGGTGTAATATGATGTTTCTGTCATTTGTTTCTTGCAATGATTTTAAGATTGTTATTATCTAATGACGTGTTACAAGTTCGGCTTAAGCATTGTCTCTGTATTTCGTGTAATTTGAGTAAAAGAAAATTAATTTAAATTTTTATAAAGTATGTGTGTATGTGCTAGAGTATTGTGGAGATGAGTCAGAAATGAATCGTCTTTATTAAAAATTCTAAGAGTCAGAACTAATCAGAATTGTAAATAAGCAACATGTTGGACTAGTGTAGTAGTATAAGACTAAGTGAGCAGTTAATTGTTGGGAGATTGGTGGCATGTTTTAATTCTTGTAAAAGTAAAGCTGGAACAAATTGCCCTCTTAATTTATTGAACTTGCAACAAGAATGTTACTTCTCAGTAACTGAGATTCACTTATCAGTTTAAAAGGAATCTCTACATAGCATTGCAGTACTCATTGTAGGTTAATACTTCAGCTTTCTAGAATAATTGTGTAAATTTCAATTTAATTACAAGTGATGAATTACAGAAACTGTTTATTATTTATAATATTTCAGGAAAATTACTGAAGTATTATTTTGTGTATAACTGAAATATAGGAGTGGAAGGCTGTTAATCCTTTCCATATTCGGGTTCGCAGAAAAAATCCAGTAACCTCAAAATACGTAAGTAATTTACTTTCATCCTATAGTTGATGATGCAATGTATAAAGGTGTAATAAAACACAAAAGCATTGTTACACTGTAAACTTATTACTGTATTTATTAAAGATATTTGATTGCAGCCAGATCTTTCATCTGTAATGTAAAATGACACATTAAGTTTATTAATTGTTATCAGATCTTTTAAGAAAATTAGTGCAATAAACTGATGCAGCAATTGGTGGACTGTGGGTAATCTCTAGGCCCATGGTTTGACCAAAAAGACAGAATCCTATACAGATGCATTTCAAGTTTTAATAATACTTTACTAAACTTTTTCTCATCTATAATGCATTTATTATTTATACCTGTAAGTATATTGCTCCATCTAGCTTGTGTATCCATATAAAATATAATTTTTGAAAGACAAATCATTATATTTTATGTGTATCAGGTACATATGTACTATTGTCATGTTACAACATGAACTGGTGTACTTGTTGGTTTTACACTGTGAAAATGGTTATTTTCCCACATGGATGGATTGTGGTTTAAAAAGAAAGTAAACCACAGTTTGTATTGCAACAGTACATTACCTTTAAATGTTAGTTTATTTTTTTTACATATTTTGGATCCTTAACCCTTTTTATTGAATATTTGGTACAAAATAAAATCTTAGATAAACTTAAAACCCTTAAAAAGTATGAAAAATAAAAGGTTTTTTGATCTCAGTGCCTTAAAACACATTTTTCTAACTTGAAATTATAGACTTAACAGTTTATATAAATATGCATTGTTGTTGTAACTGTAGTGTGTACTAAGGTGAAGTTGATAAGAGGTTTCATTCTTATTAAATCACTATTAATTGACTTAGGGCACATTCATTTGTGTTGTAATTTGACCTTAAATTAATTTTCAGAGTTTTCCTTCAGACTAATTCTTCACATCCCATCAAAGTCTGGGCCCATTTTCAGGAGCATTCAGTCATGTTTATAGAATTATCAGGAATATAAGACATTTCTTTATTTTTATATGTAAATTAACCATAGTAGTAATGTTGTGCATGTGTTACAATATGTCTTTGTATCTATTTCAATATATTTTCACACAAAAAGCACAGTATGAATGTCTGATAAAAATATCAAGAGTAGTCCAAGAATTAGTGATGAGTAGCTGCTTTCCCTCTAGTCTTACACTGCTAAATTAGGGACGGCTAGCACAGATAGCCCTCGAGTAGCTTTGTGCGAAATTCAAAAACAAACAAACAAAAAGATCAATCAAGATAAAACTATGTAAAGGGAATATGCTACCTTAAAGCATGTTTGAAAAACAGTTTAAGTCTAAGTACAGGGCATGAGGTTTTCAAAAAATTGGTTTCATGAGAATATGTCCTTACATTATCAGGCCATTGTGTTTACTAGCATTCATCATCAATTTTGCAAGAGTGCAATTATAATTTGATATGGGAAATCACACAAATTCATGTGTTACGTTTTTCCTCCTTCCTCTAAATTATACTTGAAGAAGGAACATGAGAAAAATAACCTTGCTTTCTTCATGAGTTTATACTTGATTAATCCACATGAGCTGCCTTGACTAGCTGTGAAATAAAGCATAATCTCACAAAACTAAAAGCTTTAAGGGTATTTCAATAAACTTTGGTCATGCAGTCAAGTTACTTCTGTGTAGAGCATTTCAGGGTCAATAACAAACAAGCAAAAAGAATGTAGTTCAACAAATTAAGAGCTAGCAATGTTTAAACTTTCCACCATAAAACTATCTGGAAGAATAATAAGAGTATTGGGAAAAATGTTAATGCATTAGTCCTGTGGTTTGGTTTTTGAATTTTGCACAAAGCTACACGAGGGCTATCTGTGCTAGCCATCCCTAATTTAGCAGTGTAAGACAAGAGGGAAGGCAACTAGTCATCACCACCAACTCTTTTATCAACAAATAGTGGGATTGACTGTCACAATATAATGCCCCCACGGCTGAAAGGACAAGCATGTTTAGTGTGACAGGGATTCAAACCCAAGACCCTCGAATTATGAGTCGACTGCTTTAACCACCTGTGGTGGTTTGGTGAACTTCATGATATGAAGTACATTTGTACAGATTTAGTTTAAAGCCACTAGTATATATTTCAGTTTCATCATTATGCTTATCTATAACAATTACATTGGAGGTGTATTGAATTGTGCACTAGTTTTGTGTTCCTTGAAAGCTCTTGTAACTATAGAGAATTGGCTTGAATCTTGTAGAGTGCTCATAAAAATATATAAAAAAATCAAGTCTCAAGGTCTTGAAAAACTGAAAGTCATATGTTTAGTGGAAACTGCAGTTGGCCATTTTGTTTTCATTACTTTCTTACTATAAGATATGGAACATTTAAATTACAAAGTAACTTCGTATTTAAAGCATTATTTTGTCCATTGTTTGTAACTGTGCTGCACAAAGATTTTATAAGTAGAACATTAGACAGACAGCACAAATATTCCATGTCCACAATAAGTTTTATATATTTCTGATTTTAGCTGTGGGACTTTTCATGAATATGTATGTAATAATGCTGTGAAAATGAAGTAGTGTTTGGGGGGGATTAATTTCATGCATACTTTAGAACAGTGGTTCCCAACCTTTTTAATGCCCCTGCACCCCTAAAAAAATTTAATATGTTCTTGCACCCCTCACAGTAATTTATTTATTTAAGAATAAAGGTGCAGGTGGCCAAAACAAATGTGATCTTGCACTCCCTGGAACTCTTAACTCGCACCCCTGGTTAGGAACCACTACTTTAGAAAATATACACATCTTGTATGTGTGAAAACTTGTACTCTGCTAAAAATGTGTCAACCTAGAAACAGTTTATATTATTTACAATTTTCTGGTGAACAGATAGTTTTCACAGACACATAATATAATGGTATGGGATTAATAACTGTTGACTTGCAAGTAGTACATTGTGAAAGTTTAGTAACTCAGTGTTTACTGACAAGTAATAGACAAAAAATATATTACACTCCAGCAACTGTGTTAGTTACTTAATTTATGGTCATCTTTGAATGGTAAGCATTGTATGGTTTTCTTTAAATATCTGACACTTATTGGGGAGTTATTTATTACACAAGCATGTATTTTTCAGTTTTCTAATATGGTGTTTAAACATTTCAGGCATGTCATGATTGTACTTACATCACATAAAATTGTATGTAGTCTCTTGTAAGTTTCAACACCAACTTATTATTTGTAGTTTGTACACTGTATAAATAAGTTTTTAAAAGTATTTGCAAGTAATATGAACTGTATTTCTTTTTGTATTATGCTCTATAAATTTGTTTCACTTTATTTCAATTCCTGAAGCATTAAACAGTTTTTTGTTATTGAGTAAGAACAGTGATTACATAATGTTTTCAGCTAATCTCCAGTTTTGATATATTGCTGCTTCTTTTAAAGGATGCAGTTATATTTTTTCAACTTATAAAATGGTTAGACAACCATAATGTTTTTCAACAGGTTAAGATGAGCCTTCAGCTATATCAAGTTGACTATAAAAGTTACCTACTAGATTTCAAGTCCTTAGATAGTGATGATAATCTGGACTCAAGTGAGTGAAGTTCTTTCCAGTTAAATTATAGTTAGCATAATTTATTTACATAGTTGAGTGTAGAGAAACCACAAAGTAGACTCCTTCTGTTATTCCAGTAGGGTGAATCACCAGATTTAGCTAACAGGTAAAAATTACTACAGTGAATTATAAAGGAAGTCAGTTGTAACCTTTGTTTCTATTAGGTATTGTGAAAGAACATAATGTAATAATTATTCACTTTCTTTATCTGATTCATACACTAACAGTTGGAGTACATAAAAACTGATATATATACACACACACAATAGTAATAGTTCATCCAGTCATCTTAAGCTACCCTGACAAGCCCTGCTATTGGCTGAAATGCCACATTAGCACCTTATGTGGTCGACATGTTCCAACATGTTTTCCTTTGCTTTCACTTATGGAATCAGAGAAATGTGAATTTAACAGCACTTAGTGTGTGTACATTGGTGTAGTTAATATTCTCATTTATGTCAACAGTCGTGGAAACTTAGTCTTGACCCTTGTTTAAGCTTGGGGAACTTTATTTTTTACATTCCTGAACTGCCATAGATTTATGAATATTGTATAGTCTGATTTAGATTGTTAAGAATTCTCTGTTTGATGTGTAGTATTTTACAAGTGTAAAGTTTCAAGCAAGTTGTAACAAACTGAATGTTACTCAATCT
This sequence comes from Carcinoscorpius rotundicauda, assembly GCA_011833715.1. Taxonomy (NCBI): domain Eukaryota; kingdom Metazoa; phylum Arthropoda; class Merostomata; order Xiphosura; family Limulidae; genus Carcinoscorpius; species Carcinoscorpius rotundicauda. The sequence continues at coordinate 112,385,114 of CM022393.1, forward strand.
CTGTAAACCGTGGTAAATGTTGATTGCGTAAACAATTTACAGCAATGTTATTCTTCTCTGTTCTACTTCATTGATTTTAGGTACACAGCGTAAAAAGGTTTTTAAATGAAATTATGAAGTTTATTACATCCTAAATGATACTTGCTAATATTCAAATATTGGTTAAGACTACATTAATAATAAACACAACCTTCATTTTTTAAAGGTTCAATGACCAGCTCTACTGATTCCACTGCTTTTAATCAGTGTCACCACACTATGGAATTTTTTGAAATGTGTGCAGCTCTTATCACCCAGCTTGCTCGCTGACTTGTGGCAGTTTTTGTTTTTATGGCAATATTGACAATTAGGAGTGTAGTACTCGTTCAGACTCCGGCTGAGTTCCAGAGAAGATTAAACTGAAACAACGTTTGGTGTAAAATATTTGTTGTCTCAGTTCTATAATCAAAATGTTTTAATACTTTCTCTGGTCAATGAGTATGGAATCTATATATATATATATATATATAAATATTTTGGGGGGATTAGTTAGAAAGTTATTCATCTCAATCAACTAAAGATTGGAGTCTACCAGATAGAACGTTATACACGTATGAACATGTATTTATAAATTAAGAACTGTATTGTATTCAAGATCAGTATACACTGATGATGTAAGAGAAATACTGGTGATTGTTTGTTTTCATACTAAATGTATTGAAGTACATTGATACCTGCGAGGCAGTAATGCTGAAGTTTTCATTTTAACATTTCACTGACAAAGGATTCAGCTTCATTAAAACTGAATATTTGTTTTATCAGTGTAATAAAAATATGAAAACTAATACAACATTAAATCACAAGTACTTATTGTTGGAAGAATGAAAAACTACTTCCATCCATTCACATTCAGTGTATTCTCACAGGATTTATATAATGCTTATAGTTAGTAGCTACATATGATTAAGTTAAGTTTGTTTTTTGCAACAGTATTTTAGTTTCTGGATTGCTTGGTCAATAAAGATGCTGTTGTGTTCACACACTAAATGGAAACAGAAGATTTCTTTGTTGATAATGGACCAAACATGCAACAATAAATGTGGTTTAAAGGGCGTAGTAACTTAAATACGACAACATACAAAAGTAAATTAGTTTTTACATATTCTGAACAAATGGAATTTTCTTGATTTCTACAATTAGATGCTGTATTGTCAATGAAAAGTTAAAACTACATCCATTTTACCTGTATCTGTTTCTGAAAGTGTGGGAGGTGCCAAAGCGAACTAGGTGATGAGGTTGTGTTAATTTAACAGGCAACAGTATATTTTTGTAACAAAATCTGTTGTAAAATAAACTGAGGAAGGGTCGAAATTATGAGTATCAATTATTTAGTATTTTTAAATGATTTTCAATTTGTGCAGATTATCTATAATGTTGTAAAGCAAAATAAAAATGTTCACAAATGTACATGTGTGAGAATAAAAATATTTATGCAACCTTTGATAACAAACCAATTAATGCAGTTGATTATATAATGTTTTTAATTGAATTGTGTGCACGAAAGAACATTCCCATCTTAACAGCAGTAGGCATGGAAATGTCTGCGTCATGCTTTTATATACACAAATGATGCCTTTTACTTGTTCACTATTGCCTATTATATCTGAATGTGCAGTTCAATCCACTAAACAGACAATAACCTGGTAGTAGTTATGATCCAAGTTGTTCCAACAGCGATTGCTGTAGTATGTATTAACTGTTAATGTATCAAATATACATTCTACAACAAGGTTTAAGGAAATTCTGGTTTATTTGACAAACAGGAAACTGTACATGTAATTCATTTTAGGCTGAAGTCGATGATGGTGCAGAAGCTACTTGTTTCACTGTTTTGGGTTTTATTCCTTCTTTGAACCCATTCCTGAAATTAAATACTTCAAATTAACTATATTGATATTACATATACTATTGCTTTTAGAACAATTAAATTCTTAAAATGTATAACAGTCAAATTAATGTGACAAATATTTATAAACTTTTTTTTTTACCTCCTCACTTTAGTTCATATTTGTATAAATATTTATGTAAGGCTAAACTGACAGATAACTGAGTAGTTGAATTTTTATACATTTTTTCATCTGCACAATGACCAAGGACTTCTTGATTCATTTGTCTAAATGAAATAGGTCATAAGAGCAAGCCAGAAATTTCATTTTTCAGAAAGCTAGAATTGTCTAAGTTTAGCATGTAGCAACTTGCATTATACATATCAAAATCACAACTAACAATACTGTAAGTAATCCTACCTAAACCTCTGCCACACTTTTTTGAGATGACGCAGCCTTCCAGTTCCAGTTGTGTTCCTTCTCTTTCCTTTAATACTCCAGTTATCTACAAAATTCCATTTACACGAGTTACATAGGTCACTGCTTTCCACAGCAGCTATACTTTTATTTACTAAATAAGATTTCTACCCATTAACAGTACACAACTAAACTAATTCTTTGGTCAGATACACTGACTCTTCAGTATTTAAGTTTTAAAATAACATTCAATGAAAAATATTTATTAAATTTCCGTTTGCTTATAAACAAAGCCATGTCACTTTTTTAGATTAATTAAAAATAAAAGCTTGTAATAAACGGGATTTAGCATTTGACTGGTATATTTACATGGGAGTAGTCATGTAGTAAAAGGAGAAAGGAATATATCTTTGTAAAACAGTAGTGAGAAATAAAAACATGTTCAGAGGTTATTCTAAGAGTATTTGAGTTGTGTTATACCTGATTAACGAAACAGTACAACTGGCAGTGAATGAGGGATCTTAAAGTTCCAGTGATGCATGATAAGCAAGAAAGAAAACTTAAAGATACTAAAAACTTAATTCTAAAAATTGGTAATATGGTCAAATCATCATATCTAATTCAGTTAAGGCAATAACTTTGAGTAAGAAATATTTCTTTAGGCATTATCATCTAATACAGAGAAACTATATACATTATATTAGATTTCAAAATCAAGCAATTACTTCTGAATTTAGTGATCCCACATAAAGGAACAGTCACAAGTAATACAAAACACATCACCACCAAAAGTTGGGCACCATACTCTAAAATAACACTGGTTTACAAAGAAATTGAGGCAAGCACAAAAATAGCTGTTTTAACCTAATTTGGGGGTGCTGAATTCAGATTTGAAATTCGTTTTTACTCATCACCTCTAGTTTTTTAGATATGCATACTGTACATTTTGTACACATACTGTACATAAAGGTGTATATGCATGCAGGGTTAATTTCTAATATTGTGTGACTTATGTATTCTTTTTTTAGTTATTATGCAATAAATGTAAGTGATAGCATTACATTATATATATCAAGACGGATCACTAGTTTCAGGAATCGGAACAAAGACCTTGCTTCATTTTTCGACATGGAAAACAAGTTGTGCTACTGCACAAATGTACCTGGCTTGTTCACTTTCCTTGGTTTGCCACATAATCATTCAGACTGGCATCTTTTCATAGACTCTTCCAAGCGAAGTCTCAAGGCTGTGCTTCTACACAATGGGAATAAACATCCCAGCATTCCAACTGCACACTCTGTCCATCTAAAGGAGTCTTATGACAATATGAAGCTTCTTTAAGAACCAGTACCAGTGAAGTCTGTGTGGGGATCTCAAGGTCATTGGTCTTCTTATGGGTATGCAAGCGGGCTTCACAAAATACTGTTGCTTTCTCTGTCTCTGGGATAGTCAAGCTGTATCCCAGCATTACAAGCAGAAAGACTGGGGGTTTAGAAGCATTTTCGTTCCTGGCAAACACAGCGTCAAGGAGAATCCTCTGGTTGACGTGAAGAAGGTGCTTCTTCCTCCTCTTCACATCAAGCTTGGTTTGATGAAGAATTTTGTGAAGGTCATGGACAAAAATGGTGCTGCCTTCCAACACTTGTCTACTGTGTTCCCAGGTCATCTTTGTCGGACCTCAAATCCAAGAAGTGCTGAAGGATACTGATTTTGAGGAGCTTCTTACCTTAAAAGGAACTGAGAGCATGGGAAGCATTTAAGTCAGTCTGTAGTGGCTTCCTTGGTAACACGCATACCAAATTACCAAGCCTGTATTGAGAAGTTGCTAGACTTATGAGGATATGGGATGCCGAATGTCACTCAAAATTCATTTTCTCCATTCCCACCTCAACTTCTTCCCTCAAAACCTTGAAGCAGTGAGTGATGAGCACAGAGAAAGATTCCACCAAGACATTACGAAGATGGAGAGCAACTACCAAGGCAAGTGGAACCCCAGCATGATGGGAGACTTCTGCTGGATGCTCTTGCGCGACATCCCGGAGGCAAAATACACCAGATCATATAAGAAAACACTTCTAACTGTCTGCGGTACTATGAATTGTGTACATTGTGTCATCCAAGTATATTTATTCCAATGTTCTTTATCTATCCTGTTTTATCTGTAATAAGCTGCTGCAACTGTTGAAATAAGCACGTATATACTCTGTATATACTAAAATGAGACTATTTAAAAGCCAGAAAACTAGAGTTGATAGAGCAAAACTATTTATAAATTTGAATTCAGTACACCCAAATTAGTAAAAAACACCTATTCACATTCTTGCCTCAGACAAAAAAATATTTTTTTGTAAACCAGTGTAATTATTAAACTATACAAGAGTTGAAAGCATAAAGCTCTGCAAACTATGAAACTACAGGTATATAAGGAAACACTACAAGATAAATATATAAACCCTGTGGCTACTGAGGTTTATTTTCCCAATATGGAGGACTTTTGCTGCTTCAAAAATGTAACACATACCATAACTGCCATAAGCACAATGATTTTATTTGAAATACAACCAAAAATTATATAAAGAATGTAGATGTTGAAAAGTTACTGTTATGTACCTGAAGAACTCAGTCACAGAAAGTGACCTTACAAAAATTTCAAACTGTACTCTATAACATAAAAAATTAAGGAACAGGTGTAACCATTTTAAAGATTAAAAAAAACAAGTGAAACTTTAAAAGACAAATTTTTGCTTTGCTATCAAACAGCAAATAACATCAGCTTTTTAAACTGGAAAAATTCTACATCTTTCAATGGCACTGGCAAAATGAAATGTAGTCATGTCAAAGTACATATTAAAACAAAGGTAACTCCCTGTTGCATAACCACAGAATAATTCCCTTTTCTTGAGACACAAAAGCAGAAAACAAAAAGTAACGAACACAAGAAAATTAACATTATTGCAAATGTTTCTGGTGCAATACCATAGGTTTCTCCAACTGTTCTAGTGCCAAAATAGAATAACCTTAATCACCTGAAAATATAGAAGTTTGTAACAGTGCAATGACTTGAGAATTCTTATCAATAATATTAAAACAGCTGATATGGGTATCAACATTATTCAAAAACACTTTTTTATTAGAAGTTGTAGTCAACACCTGCAATCCAGTAAAATATTAAAAGGCAACAGGTCAAACATCATGAACAAAGAGTTGTGCTGAAAAAAACAAACAAAAAAAGTGCAGTCTATTTATTATTACCTCCAATGTCCAAACACTATGGCACAGTAATTCTAATTAAATCTCCAACACCACACAGCAAAAGCCAAATTATGCAAGTCAAGCCAGTTGGCCATGCTTTGGTAACCAATTAAATAAGTTGAAGCTGTAGTCTCACTACTCTCATTTCTTGACATTTAAGCCTAGGTATGCCAAGCAGGTCAACTGGAAATTGCCAAATCAGCATGGCATAAAACACTAGTTGCAACTATGGTAATGCTAATGTGCACAGTCTTGCAATACAAATAATTGAATGTACATATCATGGGAGAATTGATGTTGATACTTGATAAGAACATGAAAATATCCTTCTGACATGTGTAACTAATGTTTTTAAATGCCCAGTAAAAGTTATTAGCAAAAAAGGTAATACCAACCAGTAATTTGCTACTGTTAATTTCAAACTCAATCACAAAATTCTCATAATGTTGGTTTATGTGCTCATAAGCATCTAAGTTCCATAAATTGCTGCTGCAAGAGACATTCCATGAAACCATTAGCCAAGTATTTAGAAAGACATCAATTATGATATAATGATATATGGGAAAGAAATGTCAAAAAAGTCAGTCTGACACTGACACATATGGACCAATGCAAACATCAGATTGACTGATTGATTTAGTGTTTTATGGCATAAAGCAGCGAGGCTACCTGTGCCAAAAATCCAGTAAAAATGTAAAAATAAAGTAACTGTAGTAAAAGACATAAAAGGAAATGAAGGTAAAACAAAAAAGTATAAAATCAATGTTGACACCTAGTCTACAACATCAAGAAAGAAAGCAGAGTATAAGAAGTTGTAAGATATTTACTCTAGCAAAATGGTAATGATCATAACCCGCCAGGAAGACTAACAGGTAAGTGCAAGAACCACGGTCAGTCACCTGAAGTTGGCCTTTCCTGTCTTGGTTATGTCTCATAGCAGCCAGTATCACAATGTAAAAGAATAGAAGTTTTAAAAGACACATAGCAAAATCACAATAATGAGTAGCCAAATGTCCAGTAAATGGAGTAAAATTTGTAAAAGTAATTGAAGATAAAAACAAAACAGGAATTAAAACAGAAAATGGAGCAAAAACCAATGCTGACATCAAGTCAACAAAGTTATAAAGGACTACCTGCAGCAGAAAGGTATTGATCTTAACCCGCCAGGAAGACTAATAGGTAAGTATAAGAACCACTGTCAGTCACTTGAAGTTGGTCTTTCCAGTCCTGGTTCCAGGTTATGAGTCAATATGGCCAGTACTAAAAGGTAAAGTAGTGAAAGTGTGAAATGATATGCAGCAAAAGTATAATAACAACTCGCCAGGATGACTAACGAGTAGTTCAAACAGAAGCGTTAGTCACCTGAAGTTGGCCTTTCCAGTCCTGGTGTCGAGTTATTTAATGTTCTGGACATAGTCCAATGTCAAGTTGAATGAGTGAGTTTAAAACTGTAAAAAAGGAACCACAATTAAAAAGGTATAATGAATAACTATCAAACACTTAAATGAAATTAAAAAGATTAATGGCCATTAAAAAATTAAAAACGTTATCAAGGTGGACAGTCACCATCATCAATAACACTGTCCAATGTTACAGATTGATTGTGAGAAAAAATGTTTAAAATATTGCCGTTGTTGAGAATTGTAATGATGGCAAGAAAGTAAAACGTGGTTGATAGTGATTTGAGTGTTACACAAACTACACATTGGTGCATCAGTTCCAGATAAAAGAAAACGATGAGTTAAAAAACTGTGACCAATGCGTAGCCTAGTGAGAACAACTTCCTTCTTCCATACTTTACAGAAGCTAGATGGCCAAAGTCCAATAAAGGGTTTGATTTGAAAAAGTTTGTTGTCATGTTGCTCACTACAAGTGGACTGTCAGCTGGCACAGAGCTGAGCCTTGAAGACAAGACCATAGTCCATGTATGGAAAAGGCACAGGGGTGATGGTGCTGGTGCAGACAGATTTATCTGCCATGTCTGCAAGCTTGTTCCCACGAATACCAACATGGCCTGGTATCCAGAAAAACTGGATTGAAGTAGCTGTCAATGAAAAATGGGCCAGTCGGTTTTGAATAACAGTGAGAATAGAATGTGAGCCAATATGTAGCAATTTCAAGGCAAGTATAGAACAAAGCAAATCATCATAAATAGTGCAGTTGGAATACTGCTCAGCTGCAATATGATCTAGGGCAAGAGATATGGCATACAGTTCAGCAGTGAACACAGAACCTGTAGAGGGGATTCTGCACACAACTACTGAACCACAGCAAACCATAGGAGAGCCCAATGAATTACCTGATTTGGAACCATCTGCATAAATGGGAACTGAATGACTGTTTGAAAGATATTCATTGAATAAAAGACGGTACTTCCAATCTGTAGTATCTGCCTTTTTTTAGGTGACTGAAAGAAAAATCACATTTGGGGGCTGTAATAAGCCATGGTGAGATGGACTGACCTATGGAATCTGCAATGTTATCCAAGGACAGACCCACTTCATCCAATTGCGCCCGGATGCGAAGGCCAAATGGAGCAATGAAAGATCGTCTGTTTTAAAAAAGTACTGCCCACCGAGGTAAAAAAAAACATTCCCAGGTGGGATGTTTTGGTAAGGAACGAAGTTCTGAAGTATATTGTAAAGATAGTTGCAAATGGCGAAGGTGTAGAGAAGGTTCATGAGATTCAATACACATGCTTTGAACTGGAGAGGTACAGAAAGCCCCAGTGCAGAGTCAAAGTCCTTGGTGATGAATGGAGTCCAGCATCTTTAAGGCTGAGGGTCTGGCAGAGCCACAGACCATTGATCCATAGTCGAGTTTCGATCGAATGAGAGCACAATATACCTTTAACATTGAACATCAACTAGTAGAAGAGAGGACACGGATGTTCAGTGCTCCTGTGCATTTGACCCAAAGCTGCTTTAAGTGTGGTATAAAGGTCAGTTTACAATCAAAGATAAACCCCAAGAACTTGGTCTCCGGGACCACTGGCAGCAAAACTTCACTGATATGAAGTTCAGGATCAGGGTTAATACCTCGTTGACAGCAAAAGTGCATGCATACAGTTTAGGAGAGAGAGAAATTAAAGCCATTCGCCAGAGTCCACTTCTGTACACGATTGAGGGCAGTTTGTAGTTGCCACTCAATATATCTCATGTTTGACGACTGACATGAGACGTGAAAGTCATCAACATACAGCCCATTCGCAACAGTGAGAGGGAGTTGTTCAGTGATGGCATTTATCTTTATACTGAAGAGTGTGACACTCAATACACAGCCTTGAGGGTCTCCAAGTTCCTGTACAAAAGAACAGGAAAGTGTCGAACCCATACCAACTTGGAATCTCCTGTCCATTAAAAATTTTTTAATAAACATGGGTAGATGGCCACGTAACCCATATGTATGGAGGTCTCGCAAGTTGTGTTATAAGCCTTCTCTATGTCAAAGAATATTGATACAAGATGTAGGCAGTTGAGAAAGGCTTCTCTGATAGATGTTTAAAGATGAATTAGGTGGTCTGTGGATGAGTGCTGTTGATGGAACCCACACTGGGTGGGCGAGAGGAGGTTGTTTGATTCAAGGAACCAAACAAGACAAGCATTAACCATCCTTTCTAAGGTCTTACAGAGACAGCTCGTCAAAGCAGTTGGACGGTAGTTTGAAGCAATCTTGGGATCTTTCCCTGACTTAAAGAAAGGTAAAATAATAGCCTGGTGCCAGGCATCAGGAAAAACATTCTCCTGCCAGATCAAGTTGAAGACAATCAGAAGGACATCAAGAGAAGGAGGAGATAGATGGTGCAGCATGTCATAATGAATATCATCAGGTCCAACAGACGTACTGGCAGGCCAATGAAGGGCCATTTTCAGTTTCACCAGGGTAAAGGGACAATTATAGTCAAAGAAACAGTCAGTTCGAAAGGTGATTGCTCGGCCCGAGTCTTAATGGCCAGGAAGGTGGAGGAACAAGTAGAAGTGCTAGATACCCAGCAAAAGCTTTCACCTTGAGTATCAGTGATGCTCTGGACATCAGTCACCTCCTGACCACCAGAGAGTAAGATCGAGAGGGGGACAGAATTGTAGTGTCTATTAGCCTTTCAAATCCTGTCCCATATAATCTTGGAACTGGTGGTAGAAGATAAGCTAGTTGTGAACTTAATCCAAGATTCCTTCTGGCTTTGACGTCTTACCAATTTAGCATGTGCACGAGCCCATTGGATAGCAACATGGTTTGAAAGTGTGGGATATCTGCAAAAAGTATCCCAGGCCCATTTTTGAGCCTTTTGTGCTAAGTGACAAGCAGGATTCCACCATGGACGAGGATATCGTAGAAAATGTGTCGAGGTTTTAGGAATACACTGATTTACGATGGCAGGATCAAGTTCTGCAAGAGCAGTGAAAGTGGACCAGTCTACCGGATTTAGTTTCCACCACGGCACGTGGGTAGGGTGGCATCGACTACGGCCAGTCTCTCTCAAAAGGATCGGAAAATGATCACTGCCTAGTGGATTACTGTCAACCCTCCATGAAAAATGGGAGAATAATTGAGGGGAGCAAACTGAGAGATCAATCGCGGTAAAGGAGTGACTAGGTGCATGAAAGTAAGTGGAAGAACCAGTATTGAAAAGAGAAAGATTGTGATCAGAGAGCATCCGCTCTACAGATCGACCCCTCCCATCAATAACAGCACTTCCCCAGAGGGGATGATGTCCATTAAAATCCCCCAGGATTAGAAATGGAGAACGCAACTGTTCAACAAAAGCATCAAGATCTGATTGATCATATGTCTCTCCAGGGGACAGGTTTAGAGAACAAACAGTGATGGTATTACCCAAGGAAACACAAATGGCTACGGCCTCCAAGGGTGTGTTGAGTGACAAAGACAGGGTGAGCACCTGCTGATCAACGAACAGTGCCACCCCTCCATGTACTCGACCATCACTCAACCTGTCATTTCTGTACAGAGAAAACTGCCGAATTGAGACTGTATCAGCAGATTTGAGAAATGTTTCTTGTAAAGAAAGACAAACAATATGGTAGGAAGCAATCAGAGTTTTAATATCATCCAGATTAGAATGTAAACCTTGACAGTTCCATTGTATCAAGGTGACCATTTTTAAGAACGAGTAGGCGAAGTGGCTGGAGAACCCTTTGGTTTACGATCACGTCTTTAGTCGGAGGAGGTCTATCAACCTCCATGGATCCTGCCCTGGGTCAAGTGGGCAGGTTTTTGTTATTGGAAGGGGAATCCAGTGACTGAGGATGCGAACGAATAATTATTTTGTCTCTTGGGGTGGAAGAAAAAGATGTATCAGAAGAAATGCCTGTATTTGAAGCTGAAGGACGTGGATCTTGAGGTTTGTTGGAAAGTATGGGAGGAACAGAGATGGGTGTGGAAATCAATTCATCAACCTTTTTAACCATGGAGGTCAAAAGGCTTTTCATTTGTTTTGAAAATGATTCTCTTGGAGGCACAGAGAGATCTGTCTGCACTCCCACTGTAGTTGTGGAATGAAGGGCAGCAGCATATGTCCGAGATGGAGTGGTGGACAGCAATTTATGAGCCTCAGGATAATCAATGTTATGTATCGTTTTCAAATGCTGCACCTCTTTTTCCTCCAACCATTTTGGGCAAGAATGAAAGTAACAGGGATGAGAACCACCGCAGTTGATGCAATGTGGATCCATGTCACATTCATAGGCATCGTAGTTCTTGCCTCCACAACGAGCACATGTCAGGGAACCACGACATGATGTCTTTGAGTGGCCGAATCTCTGACATTGGAATCATCGAAGAGGGTTTGAAGTATATGGCCGAACCCTGCAAATGAGATAACCTGCCTTGATGGTGGCAAGTGCACGTGGTGAAGTAAATGTTAAAACGAGGGTATTTGTTGGCAATGTAACTCCATCTTTGCAAGTGGAGATGCGCCTCACTGCAAAACTCCTGGAGTGGAGAGACCAGCGAGAATCTCTGACTCGGGAACATTCTTCAAATCCCTTTCAACAATAACTCCTCATGAAGAATTGAAAGTAGTATGAGGTGTAACCTCAATAGGTATATCCCCAATTGCCTTTGAATTCAAGAGGAGTTCACTGTGTTGGGATGTGGATGTTTCAACCAATATGTCACCAGATTGAAGCTTCATTACTGACTCTGGAGAGCCAGCAAGTCCCTCTAGTCCCTCCTGAATAAAAAACCCGGACATTTGCCCTAAAGATTTTTCCCAAAGAGAATGTAATATAAGAAAATGAGATACGTGTGTTACTGATGTTGAAGATTGCTGTTCAGAGTCTTCAAGACGTGGTCACTTACCCATTGATTGTTTTTTTACAATGTTATTTAAATTTTTTTGAGGATCCATAGGAAAAAGGAAAACTTTCGGTATCCACTGACCCCACCCACCATGGAGCCCCACAAAGTCATGCAAGGACAATGCAACAACACCAGGGTTTCATGAGCACTATACCCAAACACCAGCATTGGGCACAATGTCCACAACACCCATTGAGAACTTCCAACACTGATACTTGGTTGACTCTAGCCCAAGTGGACCAGTCGATTGACCAAAGGGGGCAACCTGTCTACAGGAATTTGTGGCCAAAGTGGTGTGTTAGGGTTGGACCCCTCAACCATCAGGATCCTCATCTCCCCTTGACGGGTCGCCACGCACGGCAAACATGTGGGTGGATGTTTAGATCCCAGAGAAAGTAACCAGACAGAACCTTCCCCTGGGAGGTCCCCTCACCACGTACAGGAATCCACACCAAGGGGCAAAGATCAGAAACACCACAACTGTTACCTCAGATAATTATTCAAAGTTCTTCACAGTAGTTATTGATAAGTATGACATGAAGATCACTTATGACTTATAAAGGCAAAACAATGAAAGAATTTTTATACAAAATAAGCAACTGACACAAGTTGTCAGGAAACATATCTCCTACCAGTACACAAATGTATCAAACAAACCAGAATTACCATTTCAAAGTGCTGAATTTAAAAACTTTCCACAACTATTACAACCAAGGAAGTTCACACTTTGCTCGTATGGCACAACACTTATGGGACACATGGGTAAGTGGCTGTTATTGAAGGACCATCATATGGAAAACTATCAAGTATTATAAAATTAAACAGCAACACTGCACAACTGTAAGACCTACAAAAATGCTTAATTTTAATGTTTAATTGTCCCTTCTGCACTGAGCTTTTGTTGTACGAACAACTTACTGATAACAACATAAGTGCTTACAAGACTGTTAAAAAAATATAATGTAATGCTGAGTGATGTAACCAACCAAGTAATCAAATCAAACATGAAAGTTGATTGTTTTAGTACATTGTAAAAGGAGAGTTACAGACATACATTTATCACAACCACAGCAATAAAATTATCAATTGTGACTACAGAAAAATCAGAACATAAGATCATTGTGAAGCTATCCAACTTCAAAATACTGCTTCAAGAACACAAAATACATACGAGTAGTAAAATTCTTACTTAGTGACTTAAATGATATAATAACACATCATAAAACAACTCCTAAAGAAACAGATAAACCAGGCAACAACAAAACATTATTTAATTAAATGCAGAAAACTTACAACTTTCTTTGGACTTAAACCAACAAACTAACACTGATACACCAATATTTTAAAATTAATATTAATAGTTTCACACTTTCAGCAAAATAATAATTTCAACACTATTTCATAGTAGTTAGCTATAACAATGTACTTTAAAGTTACTAACTTCAACCATGAATTATATAAACTTACTTGTCTAAGAGTTATAAATATGACGTTGTAAAATGTTTGTCATATAGTTTGCACTATTTATTTTAAGTATAAGACATATATTTAACCCATTCCCTATAACTGGGAAACATCTTAGCTACAGGTCAAAACCAATTATTTCTTAACCCTCTTGCTTCCTATGGTTTTATAGGGATTCTTGCAGATATCTTCAAGTACAACTCTTAGTGCATGTTTATCAACAGAAAACAATCCTCAAAAAAGGAGAAAAATTTCATCTACGATTTTCAAACTTATGGCCAAAAGATTAGCCAAAATAAGTACTTTAATTGTCTACATATATATGCATTTTCTTGCCACATTCATGCACATGTAACAAACAAGTTACCTTTTGACACTGTTCCTACAATGCCAATCTGTTTACTTTAACATGCTATTCATATTCTCAACTGCAAAAGCTTTGGTCATAAACATTACAATTAAATGAGGCAGTATGTACTCAGCTGTGATTTAAGTTTTCCATGCAGTCTCCAGACACAGTGACAACTGAAGTCCTTTCAAACTACCTACCGTAGGATTAAATATCGCTGTTAAATATACACATGAATTTACCACTGTCTAATTATGGTATAATTTCCATTGCTTAGCACTTTTTGATTGGATCATGCTGTATATAGGTAGGATATAACATATAATCTGCCAATGGTACACACTGTTGCAACCCAAGTTAAATAATGTCTGGATGATGGGTAGACATAATGCTCCTGTAAGCTAAGGATTATTCATAAATTTGGTCATCATTTAGTTGTTAGAATTGTTATTTAATCACTTGTTAATGTCAACATTCTAAACGCTTACTAATTTCAGCAAATTTGCTGAGTACAAGATACAAAGGTATACTCTTTCAAGAAGGGTGAAAATCATTCCAAAACTTTTCTCATATACTTGATTAAAGTATGTGAAGTTACTTTACTGAATCTAAGGTTATTCACATAAAGAAACATTTAAACCATGTAACTACCAGTTATTTCATTTCATAATTATCTTTTCATCAAGTGTAACAAATTAATTTGTGCCTCAATATGTTTTTTAACTGCCACATTTGTTTAAACTGATTAAATGGGCAATGTGTATGTGCTCTGTAATGAGCAAAGAACTAAGGAAAACTTTCCTCTAAAAAAAAAATACAGATGCAGAAAAGTTCTGTAATTTAACTCCAACAGACACAACATGTTCAATGAAGACTAAAAAAAAACCTTGGAAAAGTTTTTGCAAGTTTATGCAGTAAAACCTGTCTAAGGCAGAATCATGAGAGACCAACTAAAATTTCCAACTTAGTGAACGTGCATTTCCTTAATTACATATAATTTTTTGAATGGAACGTTACACCTGCTTGACTCAAGGGAAGTAAGACATTTGGTGAATAAAGCTGTTATACTGTTTATGCTATATTTATTAGAATAAGAACAAAAAAAATTCAAAATACACAAAATCTTAATCAAATTTATTTAAAGAAAGTGTCCAACTTAAACTCTCATTTTTTTTAATGGGCTTTCTCATGCAGTTAAGAGAGAACACCAATTTTATGGCCCTTTCATGAAGTTCATTTTCCCCTTTCATTTTTGATACAATTTGATAGTGTTAATACAACTTAACACTTGTGATGAAGTTGGAATTTCCTCATTATCTTTTCCATTTTAATCATCTTCTGAATCTCTCACACTGTTTCCATCTCACAATTCTATTATAAATTTTAAATAATTGTCATTCGTTTTTGTTAAAACATTTTTGTCAACATTTATAAGACTTTCCACATTCACAGAATCATCTGCATCAATCTTCTCAATCAGAATTTGGATTTCACTAGAATCATAACAAACAACTCTTAAAAAAAAAAAAGAAGCTTTTTTGTAAAAATGAGGGGTATAAAGTAAATTTTCCCTAAATTTTAAAATTAGGGAAGATAATTTATTTTTTCCTAAGAATTATTTAAAGAGTAGAATTTTGCACTTAAAAGACAAATATATTCTACCAATCATGAATCTAATTTAAGTGCAAAAAAAATAATATATTTAACCAACACTTACTGTAACAAAATGTCTGAGAATTTATTAATATTTAAAGAAATTACTAATTAAATCAGAAATTAATATGTAATTAAACATTTTTTACACTTTACTCAGGTTGTAATCCTATTTATTGATAGATGAAGTAGGTGAAAGATAAATTTTTCATCTGCATTATGCAGGTTCTGCCACACAGGGCCCTTTATAAGAAAAATCTTAAGATAATGTTGCAAAATTTTGATATTTCTGGCTTGTACAGATTTCTGCTTTATGCAGTTTCCAGCTTAGACAGGTTTTACTGTATCAGTTTTGCTACCTTAGACTTTCTTTCTCACTTTGTACTTGCACATTTACAAATATCATCTGATTATTAAGAATTTCTAACATTTCTTAAACATATATTACTACACTTTTAAAAATTCAGCAACAGCTAGTACTCCAGGAAACAAATTAATTACCAATTGATCAGGTACTTACAATGTCTCTTTTTCTTATCAGGATAGCCACACTGAGCACACCTAGACTTTTGTATGTGATAACTACTTCTCCCACAGCGACGGCACAGCGTGTGGGTCTTGTTGCGCCGTTTACCAAAACTTGAAGTTCCTTTCGTCTATTTAAAAATAAGAAAAAATTACAATTTTCATATTTTTAAACTTAACCTGTTTACATTTTTTATTGTAGTACGCTAAAACTTGAGTACTAAGCTTGAAATCAGTGACCAGAATTATATTTTACATTACTCAAAGTTTAAAAATAGTACAAGGAAAACAAAAATGCTTTACTATATCTCAATACATTAATTTAACATTTAGAAATATATTACAAATGTGGAAAACAAACTCAATTTTTTTTAAAATAATTAAAACAGATAACATTAAAGCATTTCACATTTTAGCACAGTTTGAGAAGTAACGTTAATGTGAATTCTCTATCTACACAGTTATTACATGGACTTTCTAATTTTAATGTTATGCCTTACATTAATACTAGGCAAATAAAGAACTGTAAAAGTTGAAGAACGTTATTTTTCTGCAAAAGTAACTTTGCATATATATATGTAGGCCTATTCTTGTGAAATAAAATATGCATTTATAATGTTTCTTCTTATTTTATGTAAGTGAACCCACACTTACCATGACATTTGTTTTATTAACAAGTCATATAGGTAAAGATAAAAATAATGCAAGTCAAAAGATTTTACCAATTTTTCCTATAGATAAAATACATTTATAAAGTTGAAAAAATATGTTAACAAAAATTATATACAACTCTAGAAAACATTTATAACTCAATCCATTTGTCATATGAAATTGTGAAGATAAGAAATAACCAACAATTTGATAAGTATTTTAACACCTTCTATCTCATTACAACTGATAAGTTATTGCAGCAATCAGAGATTATCAGAATATATGAAATGGTTAATTTGAGTTAGTAACTTGATGAATCTATTTTTATTGTGTGCCATTTACAAAATCTGATATAGAATGTGAAGTGAATTTCCACATTAATACTGTCAGCATACATTTTGTTGATAAAATAAATTTGGTCTTCAAGTCACAAACAATAACCTGACTGCTAATAAAGAACATTTGATATCACTTCATACTTAATAGAAGTATAGAGAAAATTAACATTATTGTGCTACTATTTTATATTTAAACCCCAGTGAAGATACAAATTATGGTGCAATAACTCCATGGAAAATGCAACACATTCCAAAATGAGAACACATGGTTTGGTTTATATTTGAAATTGAATTTAACACTAAATATTTACCTTCAAACTCCATCTTATCTTAAGCCTAATCAAAAAAATACACTTTCTGCCTGGTCCTTGATATAAAGTATTACTACCTGAATGCTCCAATTATAAAACACAAAATAAAACTAAAACAGAAGTTTCAAGCTTTACAAGTTTTTATCTAGAATTTGGTTTTTCCAAGTAAATCAATGTTGGAATGGAAATTTAAATGACCCAATTTAATTGCAAGCAATCTGTTGATCCATCCAATCAATCAATCATAAATAGCTATCTAACTTATAATAAACCATGAAAAATCTCATGTTTGTATATTACAGATTTGATGATTAAGGACAGCTTTTGAATATGCTTGTTATAATTTGATATTTACTAAAGTGAATATAAAAACAAGGTGAATACTGAAAGTAATGACTGCTGAACCAAAAATTAAAAAGTAGGAATTACAGAAGAGCTTCATTATTGTATATAAAAGTCTCAAATGGTGCAGCAGTGAATTCACCAGCATTGAGGAAGCCTTTATTAAAGCAGCTACAGATAGTCTAATTCACTGATGGAAAACATGATGTTTGAATCAAGAACTCTCGAGTTCCTCCCTCTTTCACCGTCTATAATCAACTAGAATTATCTGAGCTTAAACTGTTCCAGAGAAAGTACATCTTCCATATATATATATATATAGGGATTTTTGTTTAAACATCTGCATTCTACTGGGATCAAAATTCATGGAAAATTTTAAGAGTGTGGAAGCTTTAACTGTCTGTCAAAGTAATCAGATTAGTTGGTAGTGCAGTATCAAAGAAATAAGAGCACTAATCATTCATGTCTAATTGACACAAAAAAGAAAACATTTCCATTTCTCATTTGCTTCAATGTTTTACTGCATAATTTTACTTTATTCCACTTGAATTTATGCTACAGGAGAAAGGACTATACAAGCATATACTACTCAAAGGTCTCTTAAGAATGAAGTACTCCAGAATCATCCATGTCCAATTCAAGATCCACAACACAGGAAGACTGGATGTTTGTTTTATGATGAAGGCAAACGGTTCCAAGAGACACACAGATACTGATTAACCAGCTACTGTGCTTATATATGAGCAGGAACTTGCAGTTGCCTATACATAAGACAGCATTTATGTCAATTAATGATAAGCACCACATTAATACACTGCAGACAGGGGTCACAAATTTATTCATGTTTTGTGCAGAGCATCAAAGCAGTCAGAAGTTTCATTTTTCTAATTTTTGTTTACCATACTCACATATTTTGATATGGTTTTTCACAAAAAACATAGCTAGTTGAGTGAAGATAAACAATGACATGCTTGATGATACTTTGTCAGATCTTCCAAGTGACAGTAACAATTCTGATGTGGATCATTCTGACAATGACTCAAGCTACAGTGTTGTTGTTAGATGTACAAATATACAAACTTGTATACAAGGCATCTACAATACAAAAATAAAAATATGTAAAAATGACCAAGCCATAACATAACCATCTATAGCAACTACGAGTTTCTCAACATTTTTGTTACAAGTATGCTGGGATAAATATGAAAAACCATCCATTACTCATTTGTCTCTACTACATGAAAAAAAAAATCAACTTGAAAATAAAAACATCTGTGTGTGTGTTCTATAAAATGCCCACATGAAAGAGGTTGACTGCACAAACAAGTTCCTCTCATATTACACCATTCTCTGAAAAACATCAAGACAGATATAACTTTAATAACCTATGGCCTTTTCAATTCATATATAACCTGCAAAACCCCAAATCAACAGAATATAAAACAATTAAGCAGTTCCTTCTATCTGTGACAAGGAAATAGATTACTAAAAAAGAGGAGGAAAGTTAACTGAAACTAGAGAGGAATGAACCCAGTCCATCACCTGAAGGTACATGGAAAGACCAGGTGAGGATCTCCCAAGAAGACTGGTGACACGAAGCAACATATTCCCATGTTCATTTCATCTACAGAAAAATAAAATTTCCCCTCAGAGCCTGCAGGTTTTGTACTGCCCAAGGGAAAATTGAAATATGATACATGTAAACATTTATTTTGTTCCTCTACACATAAGAAAATATTTTATAAGGTACCACACTTTAAATATTTACCAAATATCTTCATGTACATACACTGCAATTTTCAAATAAATAATGAAAAATATAGTTGAGTTCTGAATAAAATAAAATATTCTAACTCCTTTCACATTCAGTGTTTTAATAAATGGCACTTATAGACATTCTGCATGAAACATGAGTAAACTTGTGACCTATCCACAATATGTTAAAATAGGTAAGGCTGAGTTCTCCTGTATGACAACTAAGTACAGGAGGTGATTGTTGGACAATCATGACTTTACTCATTCATATTGGTTCTTTCAATCTGTTTTTCAAGTCCATTGAAAAATCTTGGCACTCAGTAACAGGTACTAGTTGGTTTAAAGGATGGTGTCTTTGAGTCATTTTCTACTCAATGCCACAGTCAGATTGACTTGTTCTGTACTCTGATGGTGGGCTTGACTAAGGAATAACTTAAATGTAAAACTATATTGGATTTCTCTTTCTGGGGCTAGATCTTAACTAGTTTCGCATTTGTCGTACTACTCCTTACCATTCCTGGATAAAAGCTCATGTCAATACTGAATTTGAAATTTTAATTAGTATGAACCACAAGAAAAAAAAAATTACTGTACAAGTAACTGTGAAGTATATCACCTTAGTGACAATTATCTATTGGTGCCTACATGTCCATTTCAGTATTTCACTTTTGCCACTGACTAGTTTGCGAATGCTTCTTGTAGTGCATTAACATTGTTTTTTGTAGTTGACTTTTATCACACCACTCTTATTTTTTATAAAATAAGTACTTCTGGGTTGCAATAATTTAGATATTAAAACATGCACATTTGTCTATCATACTCGGTATCATTTCTTTTTGAAGTATTGTTAAGACAACCAAATTAATTAATTTGAAAATTTTATCTATAATAACATAATAGTAACAACCTCCTGCCCTCATTCTGTTTGGAGGAAATCCCTCGTACGAAACTACAAAGTGTTCATACATATATCATTAATGGTCAATTTTCTACCGGCATCATCCTACCTATTTCTATAGTTTAATATTAGTCTGGCACTCGTGTAATAAATAATGTGTCTAGCACATTGTAATAACTTTCAAAAAAAATAAATTCTACAAAAGTAATAAAGTATAAAAAATCAAATGTAACTTGTTTACAATAAAGTACTATGAAAAAATATAAATACTGCTATTAACACAAGAGATTAAGAGAGATTACGTTTCTACATCATCTCACCATGATTTCTCCCGCAAACCAGATTTCATAGAGACAAAATATTTTCCATCGCCTATTTTAAGAAGACCTTTTTTCAGTAGAGGTCGCTAAAGAGAAATTTACTTTTAGAAATTTATTATATTATGGCTAATCGCGTAAACATCTTTCAAAATTACAGCGCAGTCGGCAAAAGTGTGTATGTTTCCTTTTTGCAACGCCTTTTACCTTTATACCATAAAGTATTTCATTCTGCGATACGTGCAATAATTTCATGGATTATGAAGTTTTTTTAAAAATTTGATATGCTAAAGAATTTTAATTGAGTTGTTTGTTTGTTTGTTTTGGAATTTCGCACAAAGCTACTCGAGGGTTATCTGTGCTAGCCGTCCCTAATTTAGCAGTGTAAGACTAGAGGGAAGGCAGCTAGTCATCACCACCCACCGCCAACTCTTGGGCTACTCTTTTACCAACGAATAGTGGGATTGACCGTCACATTATACGCCCCCACGGCTGGGAGGGCGAGCATGTTTAGCGCGTCGCGGGCGCGAACCCGCGACCCTCGGATTACGAGTCGCAAGCCTTACGCGCTTGGCCATGTCAGGCACAATTAAGTTGATTACTATATCAAAGTTGTTGTTGTTGTTTTTGAATTAAGCACAAAGCTACACAAAGGGCTATCTGTGCTCTGCCCACCACGGGTATCGAAACCCGGATTTTAGCGTGTAAGTCCGCAGACATACCGTTGAGCCACTGGATCAAAGACATCTAAAACATATCTCTCACCGTTAACCTAGGGTCTGCATCTAGATATTATTACTTATCCACGTCTATTTATATATGATTCAGTGGTACCGAGGGTTGTGTGGATGGGTAGGTGTGAGTGCCCAAAGTCATTGAGTATGTAGCAATGGTTTGCTTATGCGTCTGTGTGGACAACGTAAATACAATTAATTTGTTTGCTTGCTTTGAGTTAAGGAGAAAACTACACAATAGGCTATCTGTGCTCTGCCCGCCACGAGTGTCGAAACCTGGTATCTAATGCTATAATTCTGAAGACATAACACTGTGTCAATGAGGGGTAATACAACATTAGATAAATGATTTACAAATAGAAGGCCGAACAGACTGTCCATATCATATAAGGTATTTTCAATGCAACTGATAAATGACAAAACTGTTAATGCTATCTATTGAATGTTACGCAAAATAAATTAAAATAAATTCATTTGAAATTCAGAGTACTTCATCATCACTGATGTGTTCATCACCATATGCATCCGAAAGCTGGTGATGATTTTGGTGTTATCAAAACTTCTGAGTGAAAAACTATACTCAAATTCAGTTTATTGTGGGTAAACATGAAGTTCGTAAATGATAAGAACTAGCTGGATCTTTGCTGGCTAGTTTGACTAAAATATAATGAAAACATATCTGAAGTAGTAATAAAATTTCATTTTTAAAACTAAAGTAACCGTAAACAAATAGTTATTGTGAATATTATAGTTTACCACGCAATTGCATAGGCTTTACTTTTAAGAAATATAACCATATTTTTCAGGACTGGTATGTAAGACTTTCAATGACATAACATGTTGAGTACCATTTAGGCTAGTTCGTTGACGGCACGATAGCTTAAAGATTTTACGGACCTGATGGAAGAACAAACCATCTTGTCTTAATAAAATTATTTTGATAGGAACTAAGCAAATTCTAAGCTTAGCATATCAGGTAAGCTGTGATAATTTATAGACTACTATTTGCGCAACATAACGTTAATAACCAACTGTACAAAATATCAAATAGACCCGGTTCAGGAACGATTGGTAAATGATAATGATTCATCAAATAGACCGGGTTCAGGAACGATAGTTAAATAATAATGATTTATCAAATAGACCAGGTTTAGGAACGATTGTTAAATGATATGATAGTTATTTATCAAACAGACCAGGTTAAGGAACGATTGTTAAATGATAATGATTTATCAAATAGACCAGGTTAAGGAACGATTGTTAAGTAATAATGAATTATCAAATAGAACAGATTAAGGAACGACTGTTAAATAATATGATAATGATTTATCAAGTTGACCAGGTTTAGGAACGATTGTTAAATGATATGATAGTTATTTATCAAATAGACTAGGTTAAGGAACGATTGTTAAATGATAATGATTTATCTGTGCTTGATCAATTTGATGATAGAAAGATTTATTTTACACTGCTACATTTTAGGCCCATGTTGACGGGAACCTAAGCTTGAACTTGCATGTGAATTTAATAGTTACATAGACTCTTGATTTAATATGCAGGTATATCATGCGTTTTCTTCTTGCTTTTATTAATATTGAAATTCTTAGTAGTTTTCAATCTTCTGTTTCTGTGCAGTTTCGGCATAAAAATGTGGTTCAGAAAAACCGATGAAATAACTAATTTATTTGTTACTTTTGTGTCTGTATTATTTGTAACAGATTATATCTTCTCTATCTTAGGAGAAGTATATTTGAGTTGAAAAGGTCAGTGACAGAAACATCCATTACAGGCTGAATGGATGGAACTTCATGTTTCAGCTTACAAATGCTATGGGAGAATGACCAGTCATGTAGAGATGTTATCACAAAACAAAGAAAACAACTCTCGTGCATGATCGAAATCTTATTCTCTCTCGGTATTTGTGTTCAATGTGACTAATTCCATAGAGATCTAGCTTGAGAGAAATTAAGTCTTAGGTCTATTCACTGATCAATTATAGGTAGCCATTCACTCATCTATGCAAGTATAAACGCTGTCTTTGTCGTTGTTATTGTTTTTTTAGTAATAAAGATCAACCCCCAGTCTGCTTATTTCTCGCTTAACGTAAAACTGAATTGGGTTTTCAAATTCAGAACTGTCTACAAATTTCCTGTTTGAATTTTTTGTTATTAAGCAGAGATATTTAATACTTGGACGGAAATCAATTTATTTGAAAATCCCACTAACAAGGTTTCGTTATCGTCTAGAAGCATGCTTCAGAAATATTATAATGGTCATTGATTCTTCTGTCTGTAAACTTTGATCACCGAAACACATAAAAATATCTGCTTGCTATTCAAAGAGATTTTGAAGTAAACATTTCATTGAGCAGATATCATATGATTTAAAATCGTGCTAGAAACTCCTATGTTTTACAATTATTTCCCATGCTAATATGCAGACTGCATTAAAATATTTTAGGTCGAAGTTGACATTTAGTACGATAAAGATATACTTTTACAAATAAAACATTGATAGAAGACATATCACATGTTGCCTCGTCAAAATAATGTTTGAACGAATAGCAACCTGAACTAAATGACAAAGTCAGAGATCTCTAGGGCTCAGAAATAGCTGTTTCTTGTTTTTAACTACTAAATTGAGCACAGGAGCTATCCATCAAAAAGGTTTTGTCCTGCGCTGAACTCTAAAAGAAAAACAGGAATAGTTCTCACTTTCATAAGATGCTCACAACTCAAAGACCATTGCGTATTCAGCGGTATCATGTCTCAAATTCCAGACTCTTTGATCCACAGCCCAACACGCTAATCACTAGTCCACATCTAGTTTCAACAGTTTATTAACCATTAAAATGTAAAATATTACTGCCAAATAAATAAATATACAAAAGAGGAAGAAATATTTTGTGATCAGTTTCCAAAAGTTGCATTTCACGTTTTTCATACTAAAATTTCCATAATTTGGAAGGAATTTTAAGACAGGACTTTTAATTTTGATAAAGATTGCACATGTTGAATATTTGTGTTAAATTACCGAGATCAAATATACGAAATTTCGTTACTACACTGATATCAAAGACCAATTAATCTGGGTTGGCAAGTGACTATAAAGGTATTGTAAGACACAAAAATTTCCATGAATATTTAACAGTGTGTGTTTCCGTAAAGTTGACAGTTGGACAAGTAACTAAGCTTATTTGTGTTTGTTTCGATTATTTTTATAACGGTGCAGCTTATGTATAGTTTCACTGTGTACCTGTGTATTTCCATATATTATGATTTTTGTTGCTGTTCATAAGACAGGTGTTGCGTATGGTTTGCTTTAAAAAAAAAAAGCAAAATACAAGGCTTATTAATTTATGAGTATAAATTATTAACTGCTAGTTGAGTAAAGTACTCACTCAGTTTGAAATCAAAATATTACTAGATTAAGCTATTGATTTCAAAATATTACATAATATTTGGATTCGGAATAATCCGATTTATACTAAATATTTCGGTTTGTAGTTACGTCTTATAATATATTTCTGTTTCAAGAATGCTGTTATCGTAAGTGCTCAAAATATTATTTTATTTTATCCCACACTTTTGGGCACTTGAATGTAAGCAATTACTATATTTATTTTTTGCTTTCGAAAGGTTCAATGAAATTGCTTCCGCCACTTGAATGGTGCTTCCCTCTGCAAACTGTTCGAGCTGCCCTCTTGCGAAAGCACCTGAAAACGTAGGATTAAACAAGATTTTCTCTTAGGCCAGCAGCAAAACGGATACCGTATCGGAGGGTTTAGTGTGATAAATATAGGTTTTCTTTGTGAAATGTAGCACATATGGGTGATTTGATAGATCAGAACAAAATTTCCTTTGTTAGTAAATCAAGTTTGATGCATTAAAAACAGACTCAAATATTGCTTGAAAACGTCACAGGTTAATGTCAACGGATGAAGCTTAGTTACGTATCATTCTTCTCCAGTCGGAATGAACCTCATTTCATGAAAACCCGTCTGTAAATTACAAATTGCAATACAAAGCGAAATGTGCTAAGGAGACCAAAGTAAAGTTTCATCAGTTTAAAATTTTTATCAATGTAGTAAGTGGATATATTTAGTCAAAACAAGGTAAGATATTTTGGTTATTTTCGACGTCAGATTTTTATATTCAATTTTTATTATATTATCGCTTTATGTCAATAAATTTATTACTGAAGCTTGTCTAAATAAAGCTAAATTGTTGATTTAACGTTACGTGATTTCCATGTGTACTTAAATGGTTTGTATTATTTGTTTAAATGAAAAAGTGCACATAACAAGGGTCAAATACCGAAATTTAACGTTGTAAGTTCTCAAGTTTACTGTTGAGCCACTAGAATGTTTTTATTGTTTTTTTGTAAATATATTTTTTATGCCTACTTTAAACTAAAAGGGTGCACTTAAAACTAACAATTAAATAGAAAACTGATGGTTTCAGTTTAATATCATGTTGGTGTGTTTTTTTCATTCATGGTGCTTACTCAATACATTAATTATTATACTATATAAAATAATAAATGGTATATAACTTTTATGATTTATTACTTCATATTATTTATAATATCTACCAGTCATAACACAACACTATAATATAATAAAACACAGTTACACAGTTTTACAGTTAATAATAATAATAATAAACTTTTAAAGCAAGCATTAACATCTATATTTAAAGACAGGACAATCAATAGATTGCTATTAGTAACTATTTTTGTCTTCAGACGTTATTTGTGGCGTACAGAACTGTAACTAGGGCGGGGCAGCTGCCCCGGGCTCAAGAGTTAAGAGACGGCAAGATGGCTTGCCTCGGCACTCTCAATGGATAGAAGGGCGCTTATATGATGGCTTGTTTCGGGCGCTAAATTGCCAAGTTACTGGTCTCTGAGGGCGTGAAACTATTTTGTGATATCACTTCCTAACAAAAGTAGTTGAATATGTAATGATTGAAGTTGAATAATAGAGAAAAATGGATGGGTTTCGTTTCTTGGTAAAGCTGTTTATTGGTTATTATTTCAGGCAGTAAACGATTTTCATTTCTTCTATATGTTTATCACATAGTAGCCAGAATAAAAGAATGACTTTTTGGGCACCTGTTATATTTATAGGGCCAGTCAATGAACGTGTACAAAGAGTGAAAGAAAACCAAATGGTAGGGATGAAAACATTTTATTAGATAGATGGGTAGATAGAAAGATCGATTTTTGAAGCGTAAGGCCGTGAAAAATACAAACCTAGTTGGAGCTAATTTGGGGTGATTCATTGCAATTTAAATTCGAAACAAGGAACACTTTTTTTATCTTTAAGATAATATGGAAATATAATAAAAACAAGTACGACAATGAAGAACAAATACCAAATTCTCTTGTTTTTCATATAAAATACAGTGAGTTAATTTATATTTGGTTAACCGTATATATAGTGGTTTGTAGGTTTGTATACAGAGACGAGAAAGAGCACCTTCAGGATAAATACAGAACCTTGATCTTGGCTTGGCATCGGTGTACGAATCACGTTTTTAAGACAGCGTAGAAAAACAACACCAAATAATTAAAAAACAAACAACCTTTTATTTCTGCATATTATTTCCTTGGCTGTTTGTCGAATGTCTTGATATAGAGGGTTATGACATTAGAAATGAATAACAGTTTTCACATATATGCAGACATATACGGTTGAATATTAGGTGTCCGTTTGTTGATGATAAATATGTGAAAACGTTTCGCTTAAGATCGAAACACGTTTTATTTTATTGTTTCATCTCTTCCACAGCTTGATATGCTTGCAAGCACGTGTTTTTTAATCAAAACCAGAGACATGCTATATGTCTCTTATCCCAGTTTCATATGATTGAGTTTTCAGTACTAACATTACATTCGGCCTGGCATGGCCGAGCGCGTTAAGGCGTGCACTCGTAATCCGAGGGTCGCGGGTTCGCGCCCGAGTCGCGCTAAACATGCTCGCCCTCCCAGCCGTGGGGGTGTATAATGTGACGGTCAATCCCACTATTCGTTGGTAAAAGAGTAGCCCAATAGTTGGCGGTGGGTGGTGATGACTAGCTGCCTTCCCTCTAGTCTTACACTGCTAAATTAGGGACGGCTAGCACAGATAGCCCTCGAGTAGCTTTGTGCGAATTTCCAAAAACAAAAAAACAAACAAACATTACATTCATTCCCTAACTGTTACCGTAAAAGTCATGTTCGAATAGCAGTGCGTGTAATCAGAATTTATATTTTTGTCGTTGGAAAATGTTAGTAACGAAGAAACCTTTCAAATGTTCTGAATGAAAAACAAAGGGGGGGAGGAAAATTTAACTCAGAAGTTAAAGAGGAACATTCAATAATTTCCAGTTTGTTTATTTATTTGTTGTTAAGCGCAAAGCTGCACAATGAGCTCTCTGTGCTCTGCTCTTCTTGGGTATAAATGAGCCCTCAGACTTACCATTGAATCGTCGGAGATGTGGAGTAATTATTTGTATAGATATTTTCTTATATTAAATTTTAGGTGATTTATATGGTTTACAAGAAAGTGATAAATCAGTCGATAATAAACGGTAGAATAAAACGAACCCTCAATATATTTATGTAATATTTACTACTGAAACTTTCAAAATTTATATCCAATAATTATAATTATCACCATTAGACGATTTTCACAGAAAGTTTACCGTAGTTAGTCGACAGATGGTTATTTTATTCGGTCCTTCAGCAAGTTGTATCTTCTGGGATTGAACCCAGAATTTTAGCGTCAAAAGATGTTGAGCTTACCACTTAGCCATTAGGAACGGCTTGAATTTAGCAGCTGCTAAGAGTTGACTAGAGCTACTACATTGGGATGTAGATGATATCACTTGTTTTTACTACCATTAAACATACTCTTAATTTCGAAAATTTTAGCACATCTACAAATATTGAATATTCTGCCTAAACAACTATCAAAGAGTTTATTCTGCAGTTTGGAAAATACAGCTATTCAAATTGCAACTTAAACTTTTAATATAATAAAGGAAAGTGACGTTCGTTTTTCTCGTCTTAATCAGTGGTATAGTGAGGACTAATACATTTGGAACTGATGTGTAAAGTTAACTCAAATCCAGCTCATTTTAATATCAGGTAATAAAAGTATTGCTGACATTTTGGACTGAATTTCGCCCAAAGTTACTCGAGGATTATCTGCGTTAGCCGTCCCTAATTTAGAAGTGTAAGACTGGAGGGAAGACAGCTAGTCATCGACTACGAGTCGAGTGCCTTAACCACTTGGCCATGCTTAGCCACGCTAACAGTCTGAATCAAGTTTTTATAAAAGACGACAATTTGTAAAGCTTAGTGAAATATTTCAATACACACTACATGTTTCGACTGTGCATTGGTTTGTCTTCTTCAGGTATGCTCTGTCGAAAATTTAGTATGTATTAAAATATTGCATCATTCTTGTAAATCGTTGTTTCTTATACGTACAAGTCTCCTAGCCTAGTGTGTTTCCCTATACAAATATTTCAAACAAGCAGTTAATGAAACGACCTTTTGAATTTTTGATCAGTTGGGATCTAATTATAAGAGAGAATTGGGAGGGTAACACGCTCGTGAAATCGAGAAACCATATAAATCACTGTTCAATGCAGCGTTGACATTTCTTTAAAGATTTATTAAATATGACACGGCATTAGGACGCGCAATTTATTCAATGCTGAATTTATAAAAGTATTTGTATTGATTTAAACATATAAAATATTTATTGTTTTATGACATACAATTGGAAATTTTAACATGCTAATGTGGGTTAAACTGTTTCAGATATAGACGTTCTCAGTTTTTAACTACTGACTAGTGATAAGGCAGCTTAGCAATCAGAACTCACCTAAGGCAGCTTTTTTCAGTTCTTTGAACCAAATAACTTTATGGTCACCTAATAAAGTGTCCGCAACGGAAAATGTGGAGTATTTGCATCTACACTACGTTCTTTTGGAAACTACAAACCGCAGGTTGACACGATTTAGTTTTCTAGTAACACAAAAAATAACCATTCTACTATATGAACTGTTCTAAACTCGTATGCGGGGATCGAACCTCGAATTTAACATTATAAGACATCAAATGTACTACTCAGCCATTTGGATTTAAAATGCATGGGTAGGACAACACTTTCAATGACTTATAACGTTATAGTCTTTGTTCAGCTTTCTTTTCGAACAGGTTTAAACTCTGGAAACATAACTATTTTAATCTCGGCATTACACGGAGAGAACGGATATCATTTTTCTTACCCCTATTCTTGGTGCTTGTTAGTAAAACTATCAAGCTCCAATCAAATCTGTTGTGAACATGACAATTAAACTCTCCCTTTTGTTTTTTATGACAAAGCCACTAGGGCTACTTTTCGGCAACGTCCATCATCAACTGCTGGATTAAACTTGACTATCGAATAAATGGATTTACTGTCACATCAGAACACTTCTACGGCTGCAAATACGAGCATTTTTGGCGTAAGGTTTCGACCCCGCTATCCGCAGATTGATGTCGTTGAGTTAAGATCGCATAGATTGTCAAACATGAATTGAGTAGTTTGGAACCAAAACTGTGGTCATAAGATTACCTATATTACTCATATGTATGTTTTACGATTGGCCTGCTTTCTTTTTTCTTTTTTTTTTTGAGGGGCTCGTCTGATCTGTGAAGTCACATCGTACGCTGCCCTAAAAGTCCAGTTTCGTGACAATAAGCTTGACGATCATGAGATAGAGTGTAGATCTTTCGACCCTGTCTATCATTATGCTCTTAGCTAACGTCGTCGTGCATCAGTTTTGTTTTTGTTTGTTTTGGAATTTCGCACAAAGCTACTCGAGGGCTATCTGTGCTAGCCGTCCCTAATTTAGCAGTGTAAGACTAGAGGGAAGGCAGCTAGTCATCACCACCCATCGCCAACTCTTGGGCTACTATTTTACCAACGAATAGTGGGATTGGCCGTCACATTATAACGCTCCCACGGCTGGGAAGGCGAACATGTTTGGCGCGACTCGGGCGCGAACCCGCGACCCTCAGATTACGAAGCGCACGCCTTAACGCGCTAGGCCATGCCAGGCCTCTCGTGCATCAGAAATGACTAATTAAAATTATGTAAATTTCGTTAAGCCTCACAGCATATATTAAGTTTTATGTAACGAATTTTTTAAAAAATGTATTTATTTATATGGTTTTAATAGTAATTTGTTTGGTTGTTGAATTTTGAGCAAAGTTACCCGGGGGTTGTCTGTGTCAGTCATCCATAATTGTAAAGAGATAGGCTAGAGAAAAGGCGGCTAGTCTAAATCACTTACCGTCAACTCTTGGTCTAAACTTGTCTGATTGAATGTTGGCAGTTGACCGACATCTCTTTAACGCACCCATAGCCCCAAAGTGCGAAACGCATTAATGTGGTTAACGGTACGCTTATATAATCAGTTTGGGCATGTTAACCACTAGACCACGCCTTGTACAATACTTATAGAGGAATCTTTTAATTTGCATGTGAACAATAATCTAATTACATGATATGTCAGATGAAGACATGATAATATAACTGTTAATGTGCAAGTCAGTTATGAGAAATATGTGTTATTAATCTTTAGTCGCCAGTTTGTGGCTTTCTTAGAGCACAGCCACATCGGGCTATTTGCTGAGCCCACCGAGGAGAATCGAACCCCTGATATTAACATTGTAAATCCAGAGACTTACCGTTGCACTAGCGGGAGGATTAGCCAGTTAACTCTCAGTTTAAATGTTGGTATTTAAAAAAGGCTTAGTTATGGTTTATATAATGCAAGCAACTGAGTTTGGTATTACTTGAAATTACCAATAGGAATTTGAGCCACTGCTTACTAGCAATCATATTTACTTAACTAAAAGGGGTCCGGCATGGCCAGGTGGTTAAGGCGTTCAACTCGTAATCTGATGGTCGCGGGTGTTCGAATCCCCGTCGCACCAAACATGCTCGCTCTTTTAGCCGTGGGGGAGTTATAATGTCTCGGTCAATCCCACTATTCGTTGGCAAAAGAGTAGTCTAAGAGTTGGTGGTGATGACTAGCTGCTTTCCCTCTAATCTTCCACTGCAAAATTAGGGTCGGTAAGCGCAGGTAACCCTCGTGTAGCTTTGCGCGAAATTCAAGAAACAAACGTGGCTAAAAAGATATTCATTTTATATTCAATCTTTTTAGTAACAACAATATTTAAAACTGTCTTATGTAAGATATACTGTATTTATAGGATCATAGTTTATAAAACTTAAAAACCAGAGAGAAAATGTTTTACACGTGAATATCCTTTAATTATAAACTTATGTATTGTTGTTGTTGTTGTTTTGAATTAAGCACAAAGCTACACAATGGGCTATCTGTGCTCTGCCCACCACGGGTATCGAAACCCGGATTTTAGCGTGTAAGTCCGCAGACATACCGCTGAGCCACTGGGGGCTAAACTTATGTAATGAGTGTAATATGCGTCAAAATCAGTACATACTGTTTAATTACGAAACGATGAGGGATATGTTAAGATCGCTCGAATTAAATTTATGTACTATAACCGCGAAGACGATGCATTACACTTGTCATGTCATTGGATATTCGAGGACGGTGCATTGCATTCGTCATCTCGCTGTATATTAGAAGACCGTGCGTTACACCCGTCATCTCGTTGGATATTAGGACGGTGTGTCACACTAGTCATCTTTATGGATTTTAGAGGATAGTACATTACATTCATCATTCCTTTGGATACTCGAGGACGGTGTGTTACACTCGTCGTCTGATTGGATATTCGAGGATTGTGTGTTACATACACTTCTTATCTCATTGGGTACTTGAATACAAACTCGTAATAGTCATATGAAACAGTAAAGTATGGACATCAACTTTTTATATTTATGTTTTGCAAGCAAAATGTTTTGGAAATCTTAGAAATCAACTGCTAAGATGTTTGTTGTTCACGAACAGTTGAGTTTTTGTCAAAATTTAAAATGTCAGCTAAGTTCAATAAGTTGGACGGTATATACTGCTAAACCTCACGTAACATGGTTACCTGTTAAGACTAGAAACTACTGAGCCTCACGTAACATGGTTACCTGTTGAGACTAGAAACTGCTAAACCTCACGTAACATGGTTACCTGTTAAGACTAGAAACTGCTGAACCTCACGTAACATGGTTACCTGTTAAGACTAGAAACTATTGAACCTCACGTAGCATGGTTACCTGTTGAGACTAGAAGGTTAAGGTAAAAATAAAATTGAGAAAAATTCTAAAATATATGTTGAAATTTACCTGGTTTGTTGTTGTTTAGAATTAAGCACAAAGCTGCACAATGGGCTATCTGTGCTCTGCCCACTACGGGTATCGAAAACCGGATTTTAGCGTGTAAGTCCGCAGACATACCGCTGAGCCACTGGGGGACTACGTGGTGTGAGTAAGGAGGGTTTTTGTTTCCATATCACCGATACACGATTTTTTTAAAGCCATTTAGAGCAATTTCGACGATATCTGAATTTTGTAGACCACTTACAAAAGACGAAATCGGTTCTCATTAGTGGCAAGGTTAAAACATATACATTCTTACTTCAATCGTTCTTCGCATCAGATCGTCTGAGAGGCAATTTTTATGAAGTACAACAGTAAGTGGTCGTCTGTGTCTTACACTCAATTAAATAGGTGTCTTATATTCAGTTTCATATGTTGCTATGGTACCATATCCGGGTGTGTGTTTTTCCTATTTGCTATAAAAGTTCTAAGCGTAAAAACAAACTACAGAAGTAAATCTTTTATCACAGCATTTGCTTCGTAAACCAGAGATGTTGTGAGTCTTAAAAGCTTATTATTGGATTATCGCCGTAGTGGTATGAAATTTATTATCCCGGTAAAAGTAGTGTTATATAGATGGCAAAATAATCCAATTTTCACCAGGAGAAAAGGTAGTAACAAGTCTTCTAGTGGATGAAATATTGTCGACTTTCACCTGGAGAGTGTGAGGTAATCAGTCCACGGATGACAACGTTCCTTTCCTATATCTAATATTCTTCGACAATGAGTTCTTTATCGTACTTAAGTAATTTAGAGAAATAGATGGAAGTAGTTTCGTACGATTTTCGTAAAACACGTCTGATGAATAAGTGCCGTTACTTTACACTGTTGTCTGTCATCAGTGTTTTTCGCTTCTATTCACATTGGAAGGCCAGGTGGTTAGTGTGCTTGACTCGTTATCTGAGGGTTGAGAGTTCGAGTCCTAATCACGCCAAATATGTTCGCTCTTTCAGCTGTGGATGCGTTATTATGTGAAGGTCAATCCCGCTGTTCGTTGTTAAAAGAGTAGCTCGAGAGTTGTCGGTGGATGGTGATGAATAACTGCCTTCCCTGTATTCTTACACTGCTATGTTAAGGTGGACTAGCGCAGATAGCTCTCGTGTAGCTTGAGAAAAATTCAAAAGCAAAAATAAACAAACAGAAATAGGAATTACATTTTTAGTAGATTAAAACAAAACAGGTACTTCTGATTTAAAATAAAATACAGAAATATTTTTGGTTTTAACGCTAACAACATGGTAAAATAATTCAAGTGTTGAATAAATACTAAATTATCATTTTATGCAGTCTAAAAAGGAAACTAAAAACATGTTGAAACGAAAATAGTTATCGTGAAAGCATATTTGAGTAAGCAAATGAATTATTTGGATGTAAATGTTCTCTAAAAGTGTGTTTAGGATGTTTGTTTGTTTTGGAATTTCGCACAAAGCCACTCGAGGGCTATCTGTGCTAGCCGTCCCTAATTTTGCAGTGTAAGACTAGAGGGAAGGCAGCTAGTCATCACCACTCACCGCCAACTCTTGGGCTACTCTTTTACCAACGAATAGTGGGATTGACCGTCACATTATACACCCCCACG
Source organism: Carcinoscorpius rotundicauda (assembly GCA_011833715.1). Taxonomy (NCBI): domain Eukaryota; kingdom Metazoa; phylum Arthropoda; class Merostomata; order Xiphosura; family Limulidae; genus Carcinoscorpius; species Carcinoscorpius rotundicauda. The sequence goes on from CM022393.1 coordinate 112,419,226, forward strand.
GCTGGGAGAGCGAGCATGTTTAGCGCGACGCGGGCGCGAACCCGCGACCCTCGCATTACGAGTGCACGCCTTAACGCGCTCGGCCATGCCAGGCCCTGTGTTTAGGATGATCTGATAATTAAATATGAGGTGTTTGTTTTGAGTTTCGCGCTAAGCTACTCAAGGGTCATCTGCGCTAGCCGTCACTAATTTAGCTCTTCTTTTACCAACGAATAGTGGGATTGGTTGTAACATTATAACGCCCCCACGACTGAAAGGGCAAGCATGGTTGATGTGACGGGGATTCGAACCCGCGACTCTCGGATTATAAGTCGAAAGCCTTAACCCACCTGGCCATGTCAGGGCCCTACTTGTTAGTGAAAATATGCAATGTATAATAAGAATGACTTAATATATTGCGAAATAACTCTTATAGTAAAGAAGGATAAAAAGTATTTCAATTAAAGGGTATTTTGTATAGTAAGTTTTGTAGTGGTTTTGTAGAATGAATTTTACGACAAAAAAGTACACCAAGAAACGTTTAAAGTGAAGAATGTTAGAGTCTTTAAAACAGATCAAGATAAACAAAAACACTTTCCAGAAGAAAGATTCAAAACAATGATTGTATAGTGGAAGTGCGTGATAAAGTAACTTAAATGTCCTTAGGCTGTATGTTCACTGTAAAATAAAGCAAGGACGATTCAAAGTAAACACTCTTTATTTCAAAGGCACTTTAAAGTAAAATATGATCCCTATAAACGAGTCGAAGAAATATAGCTTACAGTAGAGAAATAGTAACAAGGGATTTGAAAAATACTCGAGTAGATTTTCGTACTTGCTGCTGTTGCAGATAACAAACAAATAACAGGAATTTTTGTAGACTCCTTGTATACTTTCGGTATGGGTCGTTAATGGAAATATATGCTCATTTTGGGTAAAGTAGAACTCTGTGTGCAACCATGTACAATGTTTGGTTATGTCCGTCATACGTACGTTTTTATATGTAACTATTTAAAACAATCATCTGTAACTATCTAGAATATTCAGTCTTCTGTATCACTGTATAACTATGAAGAACATCCAGTCATCTACATTACTGTGTGTACTATTTAGAACGTCTGTAATGTTAGAAAAACACGTAGGTTAAAGAAGTTTTAATAGCAATGAATATAAACTCTGTAACCCGAGCGATTTCGAAAGTGCTACTAGGGTTATACGGTTCTTAGTAGAGCATCCTGCCATCTACATTTCTGTGTGTAACGATAGTCGTTTACATCACTGTACGTACCATCTAGAACATCCGGTCGTTTACATCACCGTGCATGACTAAGTAAAGTATTCGGTCGTATACAGCTCTGTGTGGAACTATCCAGAACATTCGATTATGTTTATATGTAACTGTTTGCACTTATTTATAATATCTTGTTTTCTAGATTCCTGTATGTACCATAGAGATTATCTGGTTCTATAGATCCCTTCATGTACCATATAAAATATCTTATTCTATAGATCCGTGTATGTACCGTATGTATTATCTTATTCTATCGATCCCTGTATGTACCGTTTATATTATCTTGTTCTATAAATCCCTGCATGTACCATATAGAATATCTTGTTCTATAGATCCCTGTTTATACCATTTAGAATACCTTGTACATTTTAATGTGTAACCATCTAGAACGTTTGTTTATATCAATTTCTGATAATGGTAATTTACTGTATGGTTCTAAATCTCACAGAAAAAACAACAACAAACAAACAACTGTAACTACAGTTAACGTTCACAACATGTTTAATGGAAACATATCTTCTATAAAATCAAATTATTTTTCCATTAGCGTTTGATTTTGAGGCTTAGTTGCTTATTTGTAACCTATTGCTGTTTTGCCACAGCAGTTAATACCAATCAAGTTGAAAAAAGAACATGATAACTAGAGTTTCATCTCTGAGACTATACTCAAAAATCATTTATATTTTTTTGTGAAACTATCATGTACAACAGGTAAATTTTTCTGTAATTATTAATTATAAAAAAAATTTCTGTAATGTACGTGTCTTTGTGTAACTATGTAGAATATTATTTCTTTCTGTAACTGTGTATTGTCGTATATATTTCTGTGTGTAAATATGTAGAACGTTCTTTCACGTACGTTTCTATCTGTAGTTGTGTATAACATTCTGTCTTGTACGTTTTCATGGGTAACTATCTAGAACATTCTGTCAGGCATGTCTCTTTGTGAAACTGTTTAGAACATACTGTATTGTACGTTTCTGTGCGTAACTATCTAAAACATTCTGTCGTGGCCGATTCTCTGTGTAACTTTGTAGAACATTCCGTCATGCGTATTTGTGTATGAAACTATCCAGAACATCTTTTTTCGTGTACGTTTCTGTGTGTAGCTATGTAGTGCAGTCTGTAGTGAACGTTATATTTCTGTATGTAGCTATGTGGTATATATAGTCTGTAGTGTACGTTTCTGTGTGTTGCTATGTTGTGCAGTCTGTAGTGAACGTTATGTTTCTGTATGTAGCTATGTGGTATATATAGTCTGTAGTGTACATTTCTGTGTGTTGCTATGTAGTGCAGTCTGTAGTGAATGTTATGTTTCTGTGTGTAGCTATGTAGTGCAGTCTGTAGTGAATGTTATGTTTCTGTGTGTAGCTATGTAGTGCAGTCTGTAGTGAATGTTATGTTTCTGTGTGTAGCTATGTAGTGCAGTCTGTCGTGAATGTTATGTTTCTGTATGTAGCTATGTGGTATATATAGTCTGTAGTGTACGTTTCTGTGTGTTGCTATGTAGTGCAGTCTGTAGTGAATGTTATGTTTCTGTGTGTAGCTATGTAGTGCAGTCTGTCGTGAATGTTATGTTTCTGTGTGTAGCTATGTAGTGCAGTCTGTAGTGAATGTTATGTTTCTGTGTGTAGCTATGTAGTGCAGTCTGTCGTGAATGTTATGTTTCTGTGTGTAGCTATGTAGTGCAGTCTGTCGTGAATGTTATGTTTCTGTGTGTAGCTATGTAGAACAGTTTGAAATTAACTATCTAAAATAATATATCAAGTACGTTTATGTAATTTTGCAGGTAATAGGGTGTGATTCCTCCGTAAAAATACTTTACGAACATCTGGTAATATACGTCCCTGTGTATAACCATATAGAATATACAGCTGTATAAGATGTATAATCTTTATTTTCAAACCTTGCAAACATTCAGTAGAGTGTAATTTTCCGTGAACTTCATGCTTAATTTGTGAATGTGTCTTAACAGCGGAGTTATTCCATTTATAATATAGTTATTTTGACTGAAAGGTAAAGTTATTTGAATGCAAAATAGATTATTATATCGCCTGACCACCTGATATTGTATAATGTAAGAAAACTTTTGCAATGGAAGTTTATAGAAGTTCCAGTATATTCCGTGTTGATAAAACAGATCAGAAAATATGAATGTCCTGATCTCATAAATCAGTCGGTAATATATATAATACTATGTTTGTGTGTTTGTTTGCAATCTAACTCTTCCGAACCAATCTCAATTAAACTTTGTGTGTAAACACTATGAACTACGGAAAACGTCCTAAGATAGTCAAAATTGAAATTACCGTATTTCTGTTTTGTAAAGCCTGTTGATTAATTATTAGGCCCGGCATGGCCAAGCGCGTTAAGGCGTGCGACTTGTAATCTGAGGGTCGCGGGTTCGCATTACCATTGCGCCAAACATACTCGCCCTTTCAGCCGTGGGGGCCTTATAATGTTACGGTCAGTCCCACTATTCGTTGGTAAAAGAGTAGCCCAAGAGTTGGCGGTGGGTGGTGATGACTAGCTGCCTTCCCTCTAGTCTTACACTGCTAAATTAGGGACGGCTAGCACAGATGGCCCTCGAGTAGCTTTGTGCGAAATAAAAAAAAACAAGATTAATTATTCCCAGCCTATTGAGTCAATCTCCAACAATATTGGAAGGTCGATGCTTTAAACAGTATTGAATATTCTCAAGGGAATCGAGGTCAAAGTATGAAAGTTTTTGGATAGTTTCTCAAACAACCATGCTTTTCTCATGATTGATTGGATACAAGTTGTTCAAAGGTGGGATCAATTTAAAATCTTTATTTATTCACAGATGGAAAAGCAAACTGCAGATATTGCTTATGAAGAAACTTTGTTATAATTTTATAATTTTGAAAGAAAGTTTATTTTCAAGAATTTCGAAACCTCGTTTTTAGCGTTATAACCACGCATAAATGCCAATTAGCCACTGGGGGTGAATTTTTCATGAGCAAATAGAGTAAACAAAACAACAATGGTGTTTCATGTTCAGCGTGCTTTATGTACGATTCATGCAAGCCAATACTTGTATCTTTAACAAAGACAAATAAATGTTTTAGTTGAACGTATATGTATATATATACATATGAATGTAACTCTCACGGTTTGAGCAAATTTTCAATGCAAGCGTGGGAAATAAAACAGTACAGAATTAGATAAGTACCTTTGAGCTTCAAACTTTAGTGTTATTTGCACTACTTATAACAGTGAGGAAATGCCAGGGGTGAACGCTTTTCTTATGCTCGTCTTCAAAGAAATTCACTTGTTTCTCACGGGAGTAATCCTTGAGAAATTAAAGATTATAGTCTTTATAATTAGATAATTATCTAATACTTAAAATTTAGAATTATATGAAACATTTTAGTAATGAAAACAGTGTAGTTTAAATTAGTGTTTTCTACAGTTTTAGAAACACCACCCAAAAGTTTGACACGCGACCCATCTCATGTTTAGAAACTAGAATCTGTTTATGTCAAACTACGGTTCTTGAGGCTACCGATACATGATGCCTCGAAATGTATAATTATCTAGTTTCATTGTATTTTATTTAAACAATGTATTTACTCACACATACATGTAATGAACTAAGACTAACTCTGATTTTGTTGCTTGAGAAACATTTATAAAATTTCTAACACTACGCCTACTTGTGTATTATTCTACAGGGTGGCACATAAGTCCTTACCCATCCATATATCTTATGTATCCAGTGTATCTGTGTGCTGTCGCTCATTCTCTCTGCATATTATTATGTGACGCCATGTTCTGTGAGACATTTTCCTCAACATAGCAGGGGTTATTGTTCCAAATGCCACGGTAACAGCTGCCTTCAACTCATCATTAGTATAACGTAACATAATAACATATGGATGGGTAGGGATTTACGGGCAACCCTGTAGTTTTTGTGGCTACAAATGATGTCAAATGTATTTAGTAATAAAACACGCACACAAACACTCAGAAAGTTACATTAACGAGCACTTAAGTGACGTGCATTTGCACAATACATGGTGAAAGTAAGTTAAATATAAGAATTAACTTCGCAAAGTTAACGAAAAGATATGTTTTGTGTGTGCGTGTGTTTTCTTATAGCAAAGCCAAATCGGGCTATCTGCTGATTCCACCGAGGGGAATATTTTTGTGTCTGGAGTTAAGTAAAAGAATGGGGAACTTAAAAACCTGCAAATAAAGATAGTAAAAATTAAGGAAACAGAGACGAAGATACTTTAAACATTACTACCTTAAAGTTCGGTACAGCGGTATGCCCGCGGACTACAACACTAGAAACCGGGTTTCGATACTCGTGGTGGGCAGAGTACTTATAGTTCTTTGTGTAGACTTCTGCCTAATTACAAACTCTTATTTTCGCTCCAAGCTGTTACCTACAGTTATATTAAGTGGAGTCAAATAGGGATTTGTAGTTTAAGTAAATAATGTCGCCTTGTTACCTTTCTTAACAAGACTTATTTGCAGGTATTTAATCTCCCATGTTTTATTTATCTTTTAATAACATCGTTTACACTTGAATCATAATGTTTTTTTGTAGCTTATGTGGAATACAGAATAAACAAATCGACTTTTCATTGTCCCTAAAATCTTCGCAATACATTATCTAGTATTCTAGAAAAGGTTTGGTGTAATATACCAAGCTGTTTTTCTTGTAGGTAGCAAGAAAAAAAACGAACAGTTATAAAGGACGGTTTCTAGATCATTTTCTTTTCTTTGTAAGCCTAACATGCATGCGTTTGGGGGGCATTTTTATATGTGTACAGTCTTATCAGTCAGTCGTAAAGTTTTAAATCGTTAATTGAACTGAAACTTTAACTTTTAAAGTTATTTTTGATCGAAATTTCTATTAGGAGTTTGTGCAATTCGTTGCAGTTCGTATTATAAACCATTATCGTGGTTCATGATACACTTGTATAAAAACGTTTCAGTTTGAACTCTGCTTGTCAAACGTGTGTTGCAATCATTTATACAAGTAAATATTAAAACTTCCATAGTTATTTCCAGAATAGTTGGCTAGAAAGACGTCGATATCACATAACGTATCTCTATTTTAAATTGCTGAAATACACGAACTTCTTTTATCTAGGAACGATCTAGTACATCCGCAGGAATCAAACCATAAATCTAGGTAAATCTTTTATTCTCTTGTAGTTCAAAATGATTTTCCAAATATATGCATTTAGTGCACTGTTTTATATTGAATATCTCTCTAAAAGAAAGTCGATGATGTTTTGCCTTTAAAAAGGCGGTTCAATCCTGTTCTGATTTAGTTTTTAACGATTCTGAACGTGTTAATGAATTAACAACATCTGCTTCATCAAACTTCTTCAAACTAAATGGCTCCGTTTCAGTGGAAACACTTAAAACTATATTGGTGGTGTTTTGTTGATTTAGATATTTTCTCTTAGCTTAGCAAATATGTTTCTATGTTTATGGATGAAACTAGTTGAATTAGTGTTTTGGCATTTGTTATACTGTACATAAGCTTATGTTACCTTTTTTAACTATGAACAGAAATTATATCCTTGTTAGCTATAAACCTAAAACATCATATACGTATTATTTATGAACATATATTTATTAGCTGCAAACTTTAATCATACCGTTGTTAGCGAAAATACATTAACGATGTTTTTGTTAGCTATAAATATAAAACATGTATTTATTAGCTATAAAAATGCCCTTCAGTTTGTTTTGTTTGGAATTAAACACAAAGCTACACAACTGGCTATCTGTGCTCTGCCTGTTGTGTAGCTTTCTGATTAATTACAATAAAACTATAAACATTTAACCTTTCAACTGGAAACATATCTTTAGCTATAAATATAAAACATACAAATATTTGTTAACTTTAAACACAAAACATATTTTTGTTCATATAAACATAAACCGTATTTTTATTAGCACTAAAGAGAAACTATGTCTTAATTTTTTTTCTATTATTATCATAAGTACAGTTGTACTTATAGTAGGAGTGGGCTAAATGCGCAGTATGTGCAATACGTAATAAAATATCAAGCATACTGCAAACAGCATGTGAACAAAACGTTGTAAAATTTTACATATACTTTTGAGTAGTAAACAAACCAACCTTAGAGTAACTAGCCACCAAAGCATTTACAAAAGTCAGCAGAGTATAAAAACAAAATTAACGAGTAACTAATAACCATATTCTATGATTAGGAGCACGCTCTGTGAGTTGCCAAGTAATAACTCGTCCTCATATCAGGGGTGCAAAAATGCTTATACATTCGCGCTGCGTGATTGGTCTGCAGCTGTATCAGCTAGATAAAAAATGTGAGTTCTTTATATCTCGATTCTAACTATGACATTATATTTGAAAGCAAAGGTTCAGAGCTGTACATAAGATTCAATGATTTTGTGTGGAACAAAGCAATTTTGTAATAGAAGTCAGTATCTAAGACGTGAGTCTCCTGCATAAAGACGAACGCTACCATTGACGAAGTCTGACATAGCTTTTCTCAAGCACTTTGTACCGAAAACCAGAACAATGAGTAGCATAATGTACCTTTTCATTGTTTTCAAACCAAGTGTAACCTATTGATATCTGAGTTTGTACTTGGAACAGTGTAGTTTTTAAAATATGCTTTTCAAGGAAACAAAGCGAGAAAAAAATGAGAAAATCTCATACTGATCACCTTGAAAAATCTTTGTCCCAGTGAAGAGAGCATTATTGCAAGAATAATGCTGTTTCATTACTTAGAAACAAGCCATAGCCATTAATCCAGCCAAAGAAAAGCCTCCAACCCTGGCTAGATGAAAAAAACTATAGCAAATATATCAGCAAAAGCTAAGAGAAGGATAAGCCTATAACCCAGTCACTCTGGCAGTTTAGTATCCAAAAAATTATGAAACAAGTGTAATTTTTTTAATTAAAAAATTTAGGAAATAGGAATTGGAGTACAAGAAAGTATGGAAGCAAGGTAGGTATGAGTGGACTGACATTACAGCCTTAAAGTAGGTGTGAGAATCGTTTTATCCATTGCTGCTTTGTATTTTACTTTGAACTTTGATACAGTTATAGACTTGAATTGATGATCGCGTATTTAATCATTTCTAAATGCTCAATGAATTTAAAAAACTTCAAAATGAATAATTTTGATAATATTTTTGATCCACTCTTTAAAATGCCTCATAAACAAAGTGTGATATCATGCATTTAGTTAGGGTCACGTAATTTGATCACCCACATATATCTGTACTTGGTTGCTGAAACAAAGCTTACAGCGGAGAAATTTAACAATATATACCTTTAATTCAGTTTGAAAAAGTACCAACTTACAAAAGCATACGAAGCATGAATAGACGGACGATGGCCACACCCGTTTCGAGGTTACACCATGCCAAAAGCTACCAAGTGTTGTAATGTTAACCCGCCCGTTACAACCTTGTTTCCATACTTTTTGATGATCCCATTTATATTTCCTTATTTTGATTTAGATGTTTTTTACACTTATTATTATTGAAATATTTAAGATTGAAAGACAATATTTTATGTACATAGTAAAGTATGAGTTTTTCTCTTTCTATTTCTTAAAGCTTCCTTTATTGGTTTGTTTTTTAGACAAATCTTGTTTGTATTTAATGCTCTATTTTTATTGTTATGTTTGTGTTCTTTACGGATTTTACTAGAGCTTCAAGATGTAAGAAATTGTTCAAAAATGAAAGCACCTTTATATAATTTATTTACTAACAGTATTTTCAACATTTAATTAAAAACTTTCACATCACTCTTGTGTTACAGTTTCAATGCTCTTAAACTTTCTGCTTTTCTCCATGATTTTTACTGGTGTCTTTAGCTTTCAACTGAGAAATAAGTTATGGCAAGTTCTAAAGCCTCTTTTCACAATTTTTTTTTTTTTTTAAATTACAAACCAAAAGTTCATCGTAATGTTTTTATTTCCTGCTTAAAGTTAGAATACTTACACTCCCAACACTGACTCTCTCGTGCTGGGCTGTCATGTTGTTTGTCGTCACTCTAAAACGAAGGGAAGGCCTGGCATGGCCGAGCGCGTTAAGGCGTGCACTCGTAATCCGAGGGTCGCGGGTTCGCGCCCGCGTCGCGCTAAACATGCTCGCCCTCCCAGCCGTGGGGGTGTATAATGTGACGGTCAATCCCACTATTCGTTGGTAAAAGAGTAGCCCAAGAGTTGGCGGTGGGTGGTGATGACTAGCTGCCTTCCCTCTAGTCTTACACTGCAAAATTAGGGACGGCTAGCACAGAGAGCCCTCGCGTAGCTTTGTGCGAATTCCCAAAACAAACAAACAAACTAAAACGAAGGGACGTACTTGTAAGTGACAGTAGATCGCTTTCCTGAACGTAAACGATAACTTAAAGCATTATGTAAATGCATTCTTATACAGGATCTACTGCAATCTGCACAAAAGACTATCTATTTATCTGTCTATCTACTGGGCTATTATTTAACCATAGTCTTCTCTCTACATGGAGTTCGAACGAATACACATATAGTCAACCCTTCCAAGATGGATTAAACGCTTAACTTAGTTAATATAAACATTCCAAAACTTCTTTCGAGATAAACACACGAAAGATAACTGTCAACCAAAGCTACGTGAAAGTCAATGTTAGAAACTAATAATATCTGCTCGAGTTGGACGCTGAGTCGTAGACAAGACGATAACAAGCACCAGGTCACTGACCTCAGTCCATAAGTATTGTCTGCAGTAATAATTTATCTGAAACAGATTAGACGTATAATATGAAACGAAGAACGCTATCTAGCAGTACGATGATTCATTTGACCAGAATCAATTGGATAAATATTTTGAAAAACGTACTTGTTTTAGTGGAAATATTTTCTATGATCATTTAATATGCTTTATTTGTATTTTTGGCGATCCTGAAAAGTGTAAGCTTCTGGTTATCACCTATACATGCTAGTGTTCCAAACGTTATCTGTCCATCAATATATATATATTATTATACGGATGAATACAAATTAATTAACATACTCATTCATTTTTCTGTTTGTTTATTCCTATTAAATAATTGATCATTATTCTGAAACGACATGTATGAAGACAAGGCCCAAACGAATGTTTATATGAAAAAAAAATGTACAAAAAAGTTGGGTTATGCGAAACGAAAAGCTAGAGAGGCCTTAGAAAGAAAACACTAAATTAGTATACTTGTATGTATTTTTTTCCCACGTTCACTCTGATTCTATTAGTAGTAAATATATGACAATCAATCTTGAAAGGGTAAAAATGTCTTGAATCCCTTGACAATCTGGATGTGAAAACGGAAATTAAAGAGAAACAAATATTTTTAATTTCTTACTTTTGAAGTTTATATGTCATGCTATGTTGTAGCCAATAGATTACATAACTATTCTCGTGATTAATGGCATGCGCACGTGTCACTAACGTCACGAAAGTATGAATTGAAACATTAATTGTCACTTATTTGACGTCATTTTAGTCTCTAGTGGCTGACTCACTGCGAGAATGTTTAAAATAGGTGACCCTTCCAGGCGGCCGTTAGACCCCTTTCGGGAAAATAAACATAACTTGCACTCCGAGAATATTTTTCATGTTGTTTTTGTTTTCTAAAAATGTTTGTATTTCTAGTTTTTATTAATTTTTGTTCTTTTTTTTTTCTCAAAAAAGCTCAAATTTCACGCATACGTTTCATAAATTTCTTTTACTTTATATGTTGTACTTTCACAAGACTAGATTCATATGTGACACATTTCATATTAGTTCCTCTATTATAAACAGCCAGTTCTTAAACCACGTGTTCAATGTTTACACAACTTGTATTTTAAAACTGAATTGTTATTATAGCCGAGGTCAACAAATCAACTTTGATGAGCATTATAAACTCTGATGTTGACAAAACAGAAGCCGTACACATTCAGCCTCCACATATAAATTCAGTTTGGTGTATTTGGTTCGTATCGTCTCTCGTTGGTTCTCGATCGCCCACCGATAGTACAGCGGTAAGTCTACGGATTTATAACTCTAAAATTAGGGGTTCGAATCCCCTTAATGGACTCAGCAGATAGCCCGATGTGGCTTTGCTGTATGAAAACACACATACATTATTCTCGATTGTGATAAAGAAATGGCTGCAACAACTCCCTTACCACCAGACATATTGGTTAATTGTCTGTAGACATTAACATCGGTTAAATGGGCGAACCAATGTTTCCTTAACATAATTAAGTTGGAGTTAAATACAGTTATGTTCCATATTTGTGATAACGAGGTGCCGTTTTTTATAGAATGTTCTCCATCTCATTTAAACTCATAAGAAAATATTACGAAACTGGAAAATAGAACATGAAGTTTTTACTTCAGTCACTTTAAAGTTCGCATGTAGTCAGTTGCACGAAAAGAGATTTATTTGAAATAAGTCACGTACTGTATCTCGTATCAATGTTTGTTTGATGTGTAAGTCACTTACCATGTCATTGTTTGTTTACTTGTTTGATATGAAAGAGGTTTGCGCTCTTCCATATCGTTGTTTATTTATTTATTTGATTTGAATGTGACCTACGAAAATCCATATCGTTGTTTATTTATTTATTTGATTTGAATATGACCTACTGTAATCCACGCTATTGTTTGTTTATTTCTTTGATATGAAAGTGGTTTACGATCTTCCTTATCATTGTTTATTTATTTGTTAGACATGTGTGTCACCTACCGCAATCCATGCAATTGTTTATTTGTATGTTTCATATGAATGTGACATAATGTAATCCATGTCATTATTTGTTTATATGTTTGATATGAAAGGGGTTTAAGCTTTTCCATATCATTGTTTATTTATTTTTTGATAGAAATATGACCTTCTGTAATCCATACATTAGTTTATTTATTTGTTTGATAACAACATAACCTCCTGTAATCTATGCCATTGTTTATTTAGTTGTTTGATATGAAAGTGGTTTACTCTCTTCCATATCATTATTTATTTGATGTGAATGTGTTTTACAGAAATTGCTTCATTGTTTATTTGTTTGATATGAATGTGAGCTATTGTAATCCATGTCCTTGTTTATTTTTTGTTTGATATGAAAGTGGTTTACACTCTTCCATATCATTGTTTATATATTTGTTTGATATGAATGGGACCTACTCTAATTTATGTCATTGTTTATTTGTTTGGTATGAAATTGTTTTACCTTCTTACATATCATTGTTTATCTGTGTGTTTGATATGAATGGTACCTACTCTAATCCATGTCGTTATGTTTTTGTTTGATATGAAAGTGGTTTACGCTCTTCATTATAATTTTTTTTATTTATTTGTTTGATATGAATGTGACCTACTGTAATTATTACATTCTTTATTTGTTTGATATGAATATGACGTGCTGTAATCCATGACCTTTATTATTTATTTGTTTGGTATGAAAGTGATCTGCGCTCTTCCATAGCGTTGTTTATTTATTAGTTTCATATGAATCTGACCAACTGTAATCCAGGTCATTGTTTATTTATTTGTTTGGTATGAAAGTAGTTCACGATCTTCCACATCGCTGTTTATTTATTTGTTTGATGTGAATGTGACTTACTGTAATCCTTCTTATTGTTTGTATATTTGCTTTATATGAATATGACCTACTGTAATCTTTGTCATTGTTTGTTTATTTGTTTGATATGAATGCGACCCACTGTAATTCATATAATTGTTTGTTGTTTTTTTATTAATGTTGCCTACCGTAATCCATGCCCTTGTTTGTTCTTCTAGTAATAAAGGTTCTATTTATAAAAAGGGTTTAAGATTTAAACTCTAAACCTTCGTTTTGTGTGTGTGTATATATCAAACTGCTAGGTATGTACCGTATCTCTTTTTGTATAAATTTCAAAATTATTGAAGTTTTCATAGGCTAATATATTCAAATAAATTTTATATGTGTAGATATGCCAAAATAACAGAACATATGTAATTTTATCCTTAGCCAGACAGTGTTGATCGTTATCTTGAAGAACATTGGTGGAGAACCTACTTCCTATATTGTCGTGTGCAGTTTAATAACTTTCCGATTTTACTTAGTAGTAAGCTTTGTGAAAGACAGTGGCTCCCACTTGAAACCATATAACATAGCAAGCTTTCCCAAACCATCTATTTTATGTAGACATCTATTAAATTATATCAAAAGTCTGTTAAATATCTATTGAGAGACAGGACAAACGTATGGTTGAATCTGGTTTCGTTGTGTATTTTTAACATGAAAACTGCCGCTGATTTTGAGGTGTAAAGGCAACTTTTTTGCTTCAGATATTTGGTTATTATTTTGTTTACTTTCAATTTGAATCAGAAAGTTTATTTTAAGGATAACGTTACTCCATATTGGTTTTGGAGTGCCATTTCTATCCTAAACAAAATGTTTTGGAAATTTTTTTACTTTCTCCGAAAATAATTGTAGGCTCGAAACGTTATGTTTTCCAATTCTCACCACATGGATGCTTTTCCTTGCATCGCTGTGACATAAGGTTCGCCCCCCAGTGGCTCAGCGGTATGTCTGCGGACTTACACGCTAAAATCCGGGTTTCGATACCCGTGGTGGAGCTGAGCACAGATAGCCCGTTGTGTAGCTTTGTGCTTAATTCAAAAACAACAACAACGACATAAGGTTCAACCATAACTACACCTGTGTTTCCATTGTATGGTTGAATAGACGAAAATTCGCTGTATTCGTACTGTATGTGTATGACTTCATTCTCAAGTTCGGTCACTGAACGGAGAAAAATACCATTTTGTGATTTGAGCATTTAAAAGTTATCAAATGTTATTTCCGTTTCTGTGTAAATTATTTTATTGAATTTGAGAAACATTAAACACCAAATACGCAAAGAACGAAACAACAGCAGAAAAAAGTAATACAGCTAATTAGGTCTTTGTGTCGAACGGTAAAAAAAAATACAGTTTAGGGACTGCAGTAGCTCTGAGCACAATTCACAAAAACACCGAAATGACATTTCATGGTATAACATACATGTTTTCATTAAGTGTAACTAATCTAGTGCACACGAATGTTAGAAAGATATATACAGTCTCAAGGTTGAATGTAGATGATCTTTACCGAAGGGTACAGTATTATTAAGAACTAAAACACAATACCAGAATTTCCTGTTTAGCGCGGATAATTATTGAATTCCTGAAAATTGCTGTGCTAAACAAAAATAAAATTCCTATAGCATTACAGGAAGGGATTTCCTGACCGAAAGTTTTCTGGACATAGAAAATTTCAAACCTGTTTCACAACATTAATTTAGATACTGAAACATTAAAGAGGTTTGTAAAGCATTAAACAAACCTGACAATAATAGCATACCGATATGTTGATCATAAACCAATACAGACCAGGCATTTTGGTATATTCCATGCAATGATTCATAAATTGTTAATGCTTTAAACGCTGCACTAATTTCTGTTATTTTACAGCACTTTTCCATTTTTATTAACTTATCGTGAACATCACATTAGATAACATTTGTTAAATAAAGTTTAAATATGTAATTGGCGATATGTAATGGCTGTCTGGCAGGTTTATATGTAAACAAATGCTGATTCGCCATCTTGTGGCATGTTTAGTGAACATGATTAGGGTTAAATCTGTATATTAATTACATTCACAATAGTTGTTATTTACATTGATTAATATTTTTAGTATGCGATATGTAAATACCTGGTATACTGTAATACAATTAAATTTGAAATAAGCATAACTAATGCAAGTAATATTGGTATTTGCAAAGAACGATGCTATCAGTAGATAAACTGAGCATACGGCACACCTCTCACATGTGCAACTACGTTGGAGAGTTCTATTTTCTATTTCAAAAACGCGTTAAATCGAAAATTATTATTGCAATAGGCCATGCTAACCAAATCCTTTGTAATTAAGGATGATATATACACTAACATTATTACAGAACAAACATTAAACGAGATAACACAGAAAACACACACACACAAAATATATCATAAGATGACGTATTAACCTGAATAAATCTCAGAAACCCGCGATCATTGCAAAAGTATTTACAAAAAATCTCAAGATAACCAGAGCATGATTTTGGACACTTAAAAAAAATATAAAATATCCAGGATACCATATCGACCGATATCTTTCTGTAGTATCAGAGATTCAGAGCAGAGGACACAAAAATACCAGCAGTTGTTGTAACCCGGTGTAACGACTGCTAAAGATATCGACACGTTGCGACACCATGTAAAGCTGTGTGGGTTATGGGGGAGAATACCGATACTGAGACTGCTCAAACGAAAATGGAAAACCCTCATGCCGTGACTATCAACAGCAACAAATAGCGAACTACAAAAGATGTCCGAAATATAAGGATACAAAAACATGAATCCATAAACTAAACAACAAGTTATATCCTAAAGACACACGCAGCACCACCAGTCAAACATAAAAAAAACAGATAGAAAAACACCAAAAATCAGAGAGACAAGAAACTCGCACACACAGTCGACATCTTGCGTTTACGCTGAGGCGGCACGCACACAGCTAGCTACACATCCAACAAACTTGTATAGAAATGAAGAAACCACGATTACAACTGGCAAGTGTCATAACACAACAACCGAGACAGTATACAATCCAAACGAGAAAAGAATAAACATTAAACCCAGTTATAGGTGCAGCCAAAAATACTTTTTTGGCGTTATCAGACAATACCAAAACTCACAAAATCGAGACGACTATACCACCCTATTTATAGCAATTGCCAGACAACACCTTACGCCAGTAGTACCACGAATAATCCAACTATTAGTGAGCTCCAAAATTTAAAATCTACAAGACACAAATACACATATCTAAGAAGCAAATAAATCGTCCATATCTAGCTAATATAATACCAGAAATTTGATAAATGTATAGACATGGCCCTAAAAATATTTCTAGGAAATAGAGAAAATATCTTATATTAACATGCCAATTACTACATTCAAGCTTAAAATTAACAATAGTTATGGATAGAGAAAGATATCTAAGGTAAAACCAATAGAAAGTATGTAAATCCTGATCCAGGCATGAAAGCGTTAATAGAAAAAGTTATCTAACATGAAGTGCAGTATTAGAAAGAGCTCCAAACGGGATGTGGTGGTATATTTGCATAGGTGTGAACGTTTTAATAAAATCATTAGCATGTACAGAAAATTTTCAACAAAATACAGTCATATATGGATAAATATTTCAACACGGTAAACATTTCTATATTTAAAAATGCAATCACATAATACAGTTATATACAGTTAAAAACGTTTCGATATAGTGGGGTTGTATATAGAAAAACTTTCGTACAAAATACAGTTGTATATAGCTTAATTTTTACATACAATAATGTGTATATAGATAAACGCTTGAATATAATACAGCCATATACATGTGAACATTTTAACAAAACGCAGTTGTATATAAAAAAACCAAGAACAAGTAAAGTTCTGAATAGTTTAATTTTCAATATGATAAAGTTGTATATTTTAGAGCATTTTCAACAGAATGTAGAAGTAAATTTATAGACATTTCTATAGAATATAGAATATATATGTGCAAACTTTTTAGCCGCATACAGTCCTATATATTCAAACTTTTCAAAAATATTTAATTCTGTGTAGTTAATCTTATAAACAGAAAATAAATGTGTACATGTAAACCTTGGTGTATAACACAGTTTTATATTAGTAAAATTTTCAAAAGTTGTGTACGTAACAAACCTTTGTATGAAATAAGTTCTATATGGATAAATTTTGAAACAGAATATACCTGTGTTAAGGTGAACTTTTGAGCACAATACAGTTATATGCGTGAACACTTTGAATTGAAAATAGTTGTATTCAGGAATCTTTTAAATGCAATATAGTTTTGTTAGTAAACTTCTTAAAACAATACATCTGCACATGGACGAACATTTCAACACAATACAGAATACGTGAAAAATATGTTAATAGAATATAGCTTTATATAGATAGACAATACAGTACACAAGTTAACATTTTAACAAAATATAATTGTGCAAAGACAAAATTTGCGACAGTGTACGGTTGGGTATATTACGTAAACTTTTAACACAGTGAAACTGCACCTGAAACCTTTATATTAATAAACTTTATGTGGGCAAACTTTCCAACATAAAACTGTTGTATATAGGTAAACTTCTTAACACAATGCATCTGTTTATCAATAAACCAAGGCACTCTGATAGTCGCGGGTTCGAATCCCCATCCCACCAAACATGCTTGCTCTTTTATCCGTGGGAGCGTTAGAATGGTATAATCAATCTCATTATTCGTAGATAAAAGAATAACCCAAGAGTTGGCGGTGGGTAATGATGACCAGCGGTCTTCCCTCTAGTCTTACACTGCTAAATTAGGGATGGCTAGCGCAGATAGTCCTCGTGTAGCTTTGCGCGAAATTCAAAATTAACCAAACCAATCAATAAACCTTTAAACTAATGATATTATACATAGATAACTTCCGAAAGCTACACAGTTAGAAACACATTTCTAAATTTTTCAACAGTATATGTGGACAAACTTTATAATACGATACAGTTATATCTAGGTAAGTGTTTTAATAGAGTATATTTTACATGGGCAAAGTTTTCTACATCATACAGTTGAATATTAGTGGACTTTTCAACACTGTATAGTATGTATCAACTTTTATATATATACTGTATAGTGTTGAAAAGTAACGTATAGGCAAATTTTTTAACACAATGTAGTTGTATATAGGTAAACATTTCAACTAAATTAATTGTGTGTAGTTAGAGCCTATAGTACAATACAATAGGTAAACATTAACAATGCATTTATACGTAGGTAAAATGTTCAACAAATATACATTTGTGTACAGGTAAGTGCTTCAACGTAATATGGTTTTATATGAGTACAGTTCTTATAGAGTATAGTGTATGCGAGTTAGCTTTCCAGTTTAATGCATTTGTATATGGGCAAACTATTCAATAGAGGATATTTGTATATTTGTAAACTTTCAATTTAATACAGTTACGTATGGGTGAAACCTTAAACAGAATATAATTGTGTATATGTAAATACTGGGGCAGGATATAGTTATATACAACTAGATTTCTTAGCGTATGTTGAATACGGATAAACCATTCAATAAATATAATTACACATAGTTCAGCTTTAAAAACAGTAGAGTTGTATGTTGTTAAACCTTTCAACATAATAAAACTGTAGAGAGGCAAGTTTTACAAAAACTAAAGTCGAATATAAAATGTTTCAACAGAATGCAGTTTATGTGGTTAAACATTTCAAAATAAAAGATTTGTGTATGAATAAACTTTTTAAAACAGCACAGTTGTAGATAGGCAAAGATTTCAAAGCAATACAGTTACAAATAAGTAAAGATTCTTAGGCAATGCAGTGTATAGGAATAAACATGTTAACAAATATTGTTAGCTGTTTGTAGGTAAACTTTCGAAAAAACATATACTTAAAAGTATGGTTGCTTTGAAATAAGACAGTTGTAAATCGGCTATTCTTTTAATAAAATACAATGCATATATATAAGCAAACTTCTTAGTAGCGTAAAGTTAAAACTTGGTAAACCTTTCAACACGATGCTATTGTGCATAGGTAAACTTTTTAACACGATACTCTTGTGGATAAGTAAAACCTATAGAAAAGTACGGTTGTGTATGGGTAATGTTTGCAACATAATACAATTGTATATATGCAAAACGTTTTCAACACATTACATAACGCATTTGCATGTGGGTAAATTTGCCACTACACATTTGCTTGTAGGGAAACTTTACAAGATAGCACAGTCGTGTATAGGTAAATGTTTTAACAACGTACAGTTTTATATAGGTAACTTTGTAAACACAAAATAGTTGTTGTTAGGAAAATATTTCAACAAAATACAGTTCTATATGGATATATATTTCATCATAATACTGATACATACTATACAGTGTTGAAAAGTCTACTAATATTCAACTATATGATGTAGAAAACTTTACCCATGTAAAATATACTCTATTAAAACATTTACCTAGACATAACTGTATCGTATTATAAAGTTTGTCCACGTATACTGTTGAAAAGTTTAGAAATATGTTTCTAACTGTGTAGCTTATGACTCTACAATTTAACGTAGCACTGTTGTCAACCTAAGAATTAATTTAGTATTTAATGACTGAATGCAAAGTTATGAATTTACTAACTTACATTATCGTTAGTTTACCTTTAAACATGTCTTACTTTGACAGCACACGTTTATATCGTTAAATTTGTACTTTCTCTGTGCGTGAACTCAAATGAATCTAAAGAGACGGACATCTTTATGTGTATTATTGTATAGTAGTTTTGTATGTTATCTGACGCCATATTTAGTAGCTGTTTAATTTTATTTGATGTTAGTGTTTTAATAGAAATACTGTATTAAAGTTTTAAAATAGTTGTTATTAAGTACAGTTATCTCTTTTTGTGGACATAAATACCAAAATACAAAACTTATTGTAATCCCACACTTTTTTATTTACATAAATATATTTTCTCGTGCTTACAATAGAATTTTTGAGGTCATGTCTCTCTGTATGTTTTCAAATGCATATTTTGACTGCGTTCTCGTGGGTATTTTTATGATTAGTTTTTTTGCAACCTGCTTTTCAAGCACTTTTTCCTCTTCTATATACTATCAATTACCACGTTTCCGGAACGCTCACGACCAAAAGCAGCTTAAATATCATCAAGTTTCGGATAACGTTAAGAGAGAGTATTAAACAAGTAAATACATTTACAGTAAAGCACTATTCAGGCAGACCCATATAGTTATTTGCTTGTATCTTTTAAAGTTTGATCAGTGTTTGAGAAGCACTTTGATTTGCAATTCTTGAATATGTTAGAATTCGTACGTATAATAACTGTATTGGCAAGAGCAAATAATCTAAAATAAACACAAATGTTTTATCGTGTGAAATGATGCAATTTGTCGTGAAATATGTTATATTATTGAAAAAACATGTTTACGTGTTGTTGTTTTTTTACATTTTTTTGTGGTAAACGGGTATAGCCCGAAAAAAGAGAGAGAACTGTTATAGTCAAGAAAAAGAGAAAATAGGTAAAAGTTAATGTCAGTCACCTTTGTTCATTATGATTATAATTATAGAAACCACGCATCTGATGATCGATCATATGATCTGAAAAAACATCAACATTGGTTAGCCAGCGTATGCTACAGTCATGTGAAAAAGTTAGGACACCTTATGAGAGCCTGTGTATTTTTGTAACATTTTTTGATATTTAGATATTTAATCTCATTCTTAACAATACTGAGAGATTATATGAATATAACTAAACAATTAAAACTGAAGAAAAGACTTTTCAAGATTTTCTGTAAATGCAACTCTACAAAAATGCATATTCTAACTGAGGAAAAAGTTAGGACACCTTACCCCCTAATAGCTAGTGTTACCCTCTTTGGCTGAAATAACTGCAGTGAGACGCTTCTTGTAGCCATCTACTAGTCTCTGATATCGGTCTGAAGAAAGTTTGCCCCACTCCTCAATGCAGAATTCTTTCACCTGTGAGATGTTTGAGGGGTTTCTTTCATGTATAACCCGTTTCAAGTCACCCTACAGCATCTCAATGGGATTAAGATCTGGGCTTTGACTCGGCCATTCCAGGACTCTCCATTTCTTAGTTTTCAGCCAGTCCTTGGTGGACTTATTGGTATGTTTTGGTTCATTGTAGTGTTACATGGTCCAGTTTCGGTTCAACTTTAATTTTCTCACATGTTCCTCAAGCACCTCTGATATACAGTAGAATTCATGATGAATTCTATGATTGTGAGCTGTCCAGGTTCTACTGCAGCAAAGCAGCCCCAAACCATGGCACTTCCACTTCCATGCTTCACATTTGGTTTGAGGTTCTTTTCCCGGAATGCTGTACTTGGTTTATGCCAAACATGTCTTCTGTTCTGTGTCCAAATAATTCAATTTTGGACTCATTTGTCCAAAGAACATTATTCCAGAAGTCCTGATCTTTGTCTACATTCTCTCTGGCAAACTTTAGTCTGGCCTTGATGTTTCTCTTAGAGAGCAAAGGTTTCCTCCTTGCACACCTTCCATGCAAGTTGAACTTGTGCAGTCTCTTTCTGATTGTAGAGGCATGCACTTTCACATCACCAGTAGCCAGAGCCTGCTGTAATTCCCGTTATGACAAGTTAGGGTGTTTGGAGACCTGTTTTAACGTTTTGTGGTCTGCTCTTGGGCTGAACTTGCATGGATGACCAGACCTGGGCATGTTGGCAGTTGTTTTGAAAGCCCTCCACTTGTTGACTATTTTCCGGATAATGGAATGGCTGATTTTTAAATCTTTTGGGATATTTTCAAATCCCTTACCAGACTCATAAGCTGCTACAATTTTCTTTCTGAAGGCCTCAGACAGCTCTTTTGCTCTCACCATGGTGCTCACTCTCACTTCAACAGTCAGGAGCACACCAAACTAAATGTCTGAGTTTTAAATAGGGCAAGCCTCATTCAGAATGCTGAGTAACGATCTTCTAATTATGTGTACCTGGTGTGATACACCTGTGTGTGAGTTGAGCCATTTTAAGTGGGTATAAATGTGGGGGTGCCCTAACTTTTTCCTCAGTTAGAATATGCATATTTGTAGAATTACATTTTACAGAAGATCTTTATATATATATAAATATATATATGAAATGATTTCATGTGTTTACGTTGAAATTAGTTTGAATTCTTCATTACCCATAGTAAAAATCTTTCAGTTGTCGTTTTGATTTTTTAACTTTCGAAGTGAATCACAGAACTTAAAATGTTTGTGTATTCATGATTAGATATCAAAGATGATATTTGACTATCCCATCCTTTTGTAACGTTATCGGTAGAATGTTAAGAGAAGTGAATGAACATACCTCAGAACCTTATCTACACAAGTATATTAAATATGGAACATTAGTGCCAGTCTGTTGTGGCGGCCACATTGAAATAAACTGTAAAAGTATAAAAACCAATTGTTCACATAGGAGTACACGTAGGGTGACAAATAATTTATTTAAACGCCACATTACACGACGGAATATTAGTTTATCAGTTACTTAACAGTGATTTGAGAAATATAATTGTTTTGATGTACTATACATGTAATAGGAATTTTTTTACTTTCGATCTACAACTTTAAACCGATGTTTTTCTAAATGGATTCATCCGAAAGATATATAGAAAGAGAGTGCTTAAGTGCTTTGTTAGTTCTTTAGCACTCGGATGTCTGTGCTGTGCTTACTTGGAATATCGAAATCCGGTATTCAGCGTTATAAACCTGTAAGGCTGAAGCCCTACATGGCCTGGTGGGTTAAGGCGTTCCACTCGTAATGTGAAGGTCGCGGGTTCGAATCCCCGTCGCACCAAACATGCTCGCCTTTTCAGCCATGGGTGCACCAACTCTTCGTTGGTAAAAGTGTAGCCCAAGAGTTGGCGGTGGGTGGTGATGACTAGTTGCCTTCCCTCTAATCGTACACTGTTAAATTAGGGACGACTGGTTCAAATAACCCTCGTGTAGCTATGCGCGAAATTCCAAAACAAACAAACATACAAAACCTTAACTCTGAAAATAAATATGATATATTTTTCAAAACAGCAGCACAGAGAGTAATATGAAAAACCACTTAACTCCTTTACACAACTCCAAAGTAAGTTAAATTTTATATCATTCAAATGAGGAAAAAATGTAACATTGTCCTTTCTTATAAAGCATCACATCTATAAACCCGGCTACAAAAACGAATTATGTTTACAAGCACGTGTCGTTTCATATGTATAGTCATTTAACACAACTTCTAAGTTTATATAACATTTTATGTTAATTCTTTTTATTTCCCTCAAACTAAGCTATACGCGATGTAACCATGGCAGACTCTGTAAATTTTACTGCCGTTGCCATGACAATATTAATTGATTTCGTAGCTTTATTTTATCGAAACCGCGACTTCAGTACTGTATAATCTGTAAACGTTTCGTTGTAACTATGTTTAAATAGAATATGTACGATCTATTTTGTTTTTGTAGCATGACGCAAGTTGCAGCTCTTATCTACTTCAATTGTAATCGCGATAATTTCAGTTCCAATTTCGAAGATATTCTGAAGTCATGTCTCTTAAGAAAACAGCAGTGTACTAGTTTTATTGTTTAAAATGTGTGTATTATACATGTTCAGAAAACAGCAGTGTACTAGTTTTATTGTTTAAAATGTGTGTATTATACATGTTCAGAAAACAGCAGTGTACTAGTTTTATTGTTTAAAATGTGTGTATTATACATGTTCAGAAAACAGCAGTGTACTAGTTTTATTGTTTAAAATATGTGTATTATATATGTTCAGAAAACAGCAGTGTACTAGTTTTATTGTTTAAAATGTGTTTATTATACATGTTCAGAAAACAGCAGTGTACTAGTTTTATTGTTTAAAATGTGTGTATTATACATGTTCAAAAAGTAACAGCCCTTTTTGAATAAATCGTTTGTTTGTTTTGGAATTTCGTGCAAAGCTACACGAGGGCAGTTTGCACTAGTCGTCTTTAATTTAACAGTATACGATTAGAGAAAAGGCAGCTTGTCATCACCACCCACCGCCAACTCTTGGGCTACACTTTTACCAACGATTGTCATATTATAACGCACCTATGACTGAAAGGGCGAGCAAGTTTGGTGTGACGGGGATTTGAATCCGTAAATCTCAGATTATGAGTCGAGTGCCTTATCTACCTAGCCATGCCGGGCCTTTCGTTTTGTTACAATAAACAAAATTAAACTATTCAACAACACCCTGAAATGGCTTTAGTGAACAGTTTTACTTACTTTAAACTGTTAAAAAATACTCTTAAGTGTCTTTAGTGAACAGTTTCCTTTATTTTAAACTGTCAGACAACACATTAAAGTGGATTTAGTAAACAATTTTCTTTGTAGTAAACTATTAAACAGCACCTTGATGTGGCTTTAGTGAACCATTTCTTTTATTTTAAACTATTAGATAACATCACCCTGAAGGGACTTTAGTGAACAGTTTTCTTCATTTTAAACTGTTAGACATCACCCTGAAGTGGCTTTAGTGAACAGTTTTCTTCATTTTAAACTGTTAGACATCACCCTGAAGTGGCTTTAGTGAACAGTTTTCTTCATTTTAAACTGTTAGACATCACCCTGAAGTGGCTTTAGTGAACAGTTTTCTTCATTTTAAACTGTTAGACATCACCCTGAAGTGGCTTTAGTGAACAGTTTCCTTTATTTTAAACTGTTAGACATCACTCTGAAGTGGCTTTAGTGAACAGTTTTCTTCATTTTAAACTGTTAGACATCACTCTGAAGTGTCTTTAGTGAACAGTTTCCTTTATTTTAAACTGTCAGACAACACATTAAAGTGGATTTAGTGAACAGTTTTCTTCATTTTAAACTGTTAGACATCACCCTGAAGTGGCTTTAGTGAACAGTTTTCTTCATTTTAAACTGTTAGACATCACTCTGAAGTGTCTTTAGTGAACAGTTTCCTTTATTTTTCTTTGATTTGGCGCAAAGCTACGCATCTATTTATCTTTGCTTAGTTTATCACAAGTACTCGAACCCTTGTACTGTAAGTTCGAAAATTTATCGCTTGCTCTTAAACAGCCTAAGTGTTTTTGAAGTATACTATCTTCATGTGTAGTTATCACATTTTTTTTTCAAATGATATTTATCTTAGTGAGAAGCTTAATGTTTAGTACCTGGCACATAACGTAAACGTAATAGTGTTCTTATGGATTGTCTTATTTGAATTTAAATTGTGTGAGAAACATAATATTAACTACTAGATCATCTTGTTTGTGCGTACACGGCTCGTGATGTCAGGCACCACACAGTGGGGATCGAGGGGAAGAACATGTGTCATGTACACATGGGCTATAATTATAACTCGCTGACAATAAGTAAAATGCAAGTGCTACCAACAGAATTGATACACGTGGACCCTAAAACATCTGTGATTATAAACACAGAAAGTTCTGACATTTATAATAACCGTGAAATAGTTTGTGTGATATATTCAAACTGAATATTCGTTATTTGTTTCTTAATTTTGCAGTTAATATTTCCTGCCATTTAATAATGATCGCATGATAAAACCTCAAAATCACTCATCAGAACACTGAGCTACTTTCTGCCAGATGTTTTTGAGCCTATGGTTCAAAACCTCTTCCGGATTTTTTTTTTTAAATTAAAAACGAAAACACTTTAATTAATTTTAACACTGCTTCAATTAGTGTTTGTTTTTTGAGTCAAGCACAAAGCTACACATTGGACTATCTGTGCTCTGCCCACCACTGGTATCGAAACCCGGATTCTAGCGTTGTAAGTCTTCAGACACACTGCTAAGCTACTGGAGGGCGCTTCGATTAATTTGCGATGTCATACGCGTATTTGGCTGATACATTCAAGTACCGTACTACTTGCTTTAAGGATCCATCCAAAGTAGTAGCCTCAATAACTTAAATTTATTATCTTTCAGAACTCAAAATCCCCAGAATTCCGGTCAACAGGGATTCGGCACGTTTTACTTTTAAAAAATTATACATTGATTATGTTTAGGTTGAATTTTCTAGACATAATTTTTTTATTAGCATGTTCGCAAATTTCTGAATAAACACAAAATTAAATCCACGTCAAATTGTTCCTTCGGGAGCTTTAAGCTGTTAGACAGTCTCATGGCAGATTGGTGGGGGGAGGGAACACAATTACTTCTTTACATCAGCACAGATGTGTTCTGCAGTGAGAACACTAATACCAATGAAGTACTAACTGCCACAGAATCTAGATTACACCACCAATGATTTTGTGAAAATTACCGACACTTCTGGTACGTGAAATGCAAGTACTGGGGCTAGGTTAGTGAAAGTTTACCATACGACATGTTGTATTATTGGCAGAAAATGTTCAGCAATTTATTATTTAATTTATTTTCTGTTTTGCTATTAAGCGCACAGAGGCACAAAAGAAGAATCTGTATTGTTTTTACCGTAGGGATCGGACACCGAATTATATTGTTTAAACGATTAAACTTAGTACTTAGACACCGGTTGGTTGATTTTGTGTTTATGGCACAAAGCAGCTAGGCTAACTGCGCCGAACGTCCGAAAAAAGTTAAAAGTAAATTTAGTAAAACTAATAAAAGTAAATTAAGGTAAAACAAAACAAAGTTAAAAAAGCATAAACCAATGTTTACATCTAGTCTACAATGTTAAGAGAAAAAACTATACTAATTCAAGTTGTAAAGTACTTTCCGTAGCGTGACTATAATAATCATAACTCACCAGGAAGAGAAACAGGTAAGTGCAAAAACCACCGTCAGACACATGATAGTTCGAAATATGTTCAACAAATAAGACACTATTTCCAATCAGGAGTGTTTACTTTTCTCAGATCACCTAAAGATAAGTTGCAGTTGGGGACCGTAAAAAATTATGGTGGGATGAGCTGAACAGTGGATACAGCATTGTTATCCAAGGACAGACCCAGTTCATCTTACTGCGCCTGGATACGAAGATCAAAAGGAGCAATGGCAGATTCTCTGTTCTGAAAAAGTATGTCCCACTGAGGAAGGAAAACATAACCCCGGGTGGGATGCTCTGGTAAGGAACGAAGTTTCGAAGAGTATGCAAACGGCGGAGGTACAAAGAAGGTTCATGAGGATCTTTGTATAAACTCTGAACTGGACTGGAAAAGTGCGCAAATCCCCAGTGCAGAACCGAAGTCCTTGATGAGGAATAGGGTCTAGCGTCTTTAAGACCGATGGTCTGGCAGAACCATAGACCAGTGATTCATAGTCGAGTTTCGGTCGAATAAGAGCACGATATATCTTTAGCATAGAACGTCGATCCGCTCCCCAAGTGGTAGAAAAGAGGCAATCGGAGGCCAGTATTTCACTGACGATATCCTTAAAATTAAATCGGAATAACAATGAACATCTGCACATCATAATCTTAAGATATTATTAACTTTGTGTAACAATAATTATTTAAAATTTATTTTCACATCAAAGTTACAAACAATTAACCTTGAGGGAAGAAAACGTGTGTATTGTTTGTTACAGTTTGATTTCATTCTTACACGCAGAGGCGGTTCCATATGGACTACATCCGGGAATTTGATATCCGCCTAGAGAAGGAGATGTATTACGCTGGAGAAACTTTATTGGGACACGTTATCTTGGATACGGTGGAAAATTTCAAACTTAAAGGTAGGTGAGAGTTATAAATTTAACTCTTTGATTACTGTCAAAACTTTAGCATCGATATTGAAGTTTACCTAGTCACACAAAGAGTAAATCTGGAAGGAAAATAGTAGGATGGAATTTTTTTATTTCCTTTTTGACCCTAAGTGGAAAGAAGTAAAATTGTATTTTTCAGTTACCTCCTTGTCCAACATACTATACGTACGAGAATAAAACTTCAATTGTCTATTATATTTGATCTTAAGATCTGCCTTATCCGTGATTTAGCCCAAACGAACTGGAAAAGTTAGTTCTCAGTTTGATGTGTTTTATTAACTCTCTTTGAATTAATGTAAACAAAATAACGGCTTATATATCCTTACTCGCTCCGTATTTCGTTATTACAGCTTCTTCAGGAGTTATTGATAACCCGCAAAATAATTACATTAATTGAAACTGAATTGTAATATCATCATAATGTTATTCAAAGATTGATACACGTTTATAAAATATATCATGACCATAATGAAAAGGTATAGATACTTCTTCAAAATCTAATCAACATCTCCATACTAAAGGCTCACCTTCATATTTACTCACAGGATAGAAGTAAACAAACATCTTTAAGCATATTTATAGGCACAAGTATTTAACGTATCCTCTTCTAGATGTCATGGTTTGAATAACTCACCTCTTAATTTAAAGTTATTGTTCATTTCAGTAATTTGCATTCAAGAACTGTCATGGTGTGAACGGTGTTTCCAAGCTGGCGAATCATGATTATAATTAATTACGTTTGTTATAACATTTAGCTCTACTTTCTTTATCTAGTCTCTTAGGATTTTCAATAATTAGAAGAGTATAATAATAATATTCCAATTACATTATATATTCGCCTTCTCCATTATCTTCGGCGATTTTCACTCAGTCCAGACCTCGTTAGGCCACCTGGGACACAACAACACGGAACTAACAATATGGCTTTTGACAAATATAATGACGTTCAAGTGTCTGATATTATTTTAATGTTATCCGAATATTTTAACTACGTCCATCAGTGATTGGTTAACTGATGACGGTGTTTCAATTTAGTTTCAACTGCATTCACGAACTTTGGGATATCGATAGTTCCTGATGAAGCTGTAATAGCGAAATATTGAACCAGTAAAGATACATTCTGGAAATTTAGATCAATAGAAATTTCTCGAAATAAATTCCACTTTTCCTTCAACAGAGTTAAGAATAATAGACTGTCTTTTGATGTTCAGCACAAAGCTACGCAATGAGTTACTTGTGTCCTGCCCGTCGCGGATATCGAATTATGATTTTCTTTTTTGTTTTATTTACTCTGAAGAGTAGAGAACAGTTCTTTAAATTTTCACCAGTGTAGTCTGACGTAAGAACATTTGAGCAAGTAATTCGGAAAATTACTTTAGCTGGTGAGACTTCTATTACTTCCTTAGATGCTATTAATAAAATGCGAATAAAGAAACCTGCCATTTGAAAACAACAGCATTGAGTTTAGCACTCATCACTCTCTTAAGATATTAAAACAACTGGAGTTATGGCACTCATTAGACTATTCAAAATATCCAAAAACCTTGAGTTATGGTACGTATCAATATCTTTCAGACGAATAACCATAGTGAGTAAATGCTTTCACGTGCCATATATTTAAATATTTAATAAATGTATATTTTGGTTTCGTGTCATTGTAACAGTGAAACACCATTTACAAGTTACGTGTTGTGATGTTTTTGTTTAGCCGTCAGCTTTACAAATAGCGAAAACAGATCTAGAAGTGAAGTCCAAATTTTGCTGAACTGAAACAGACTGTACACGTGTCGTGACGTGTGTACATTCCTGTTATTTTATAGACGTCATTGGAACTGAACGTCTTACAGCAGAGCGACAGGCTGCTTAACGAGAAAAACGATAACACTTATCG
This sequence comes from Carcinoscorpius rotundicauda, assembly GCA_011833715.1. Lineage (NCBI taxonomy): Eukaryota > Metazoa > Arthropoda > Merostomata > Xiphosura > Limulidae > Carcinoscorpius > Carcinoscorpius rotundicauda. Next base: position 112,448,743 of record CM022393.1, read on the forward strand.
TGCTACCTTTTACTCCAGTTTAGTGATCGTACTATATTTGATGTTAGAAATTTACTAATTCATGTGTGAGAACACAGTATGTAAACATCTATTTAGTATGATGTCTGAGTATTCTAAGGTAACAATGAATCGAAGAAAGTTGTACTTCGTTCTTTGCTTTGTCTCATCTAATATAGACGCAGTCATCTTATAGAAGTTGATGCAGGTTTTGGAACTTCTATATAATTTAATGATTGGAAAACCTGAGATGTTAAATTGAAAGATATTTCATTTTATTCTCTCCAGCCTCACTTGCATGTAAAGCGAGTTTACTAATCATCACTGCGTTCCCAAGTGACCCCACATCATGCTAAAAGGTCAAAACAAACCGTACGACCATTGGCTTATCATTTCCTGCAGCCAGTATATTTAGATCCGCAATGCTCGGTTGGACACGAGATTCTGGTTTTATACGATGCCCGGTTTATTGACGAACTGTATAAAAGTACCTTTTTTATTTCAAGATTGATATTTCTTGAACCACGTAAACGTGTTTTTATAAGGACCATAGCACTAATGAGGCTAATTACCGCGGAAGAAATTAATGCACGTAATTTTTTAGCTTTTATATCTATGCAATCGCAAGAACGTGTCTTACATGATGAGTTAATTATTTGGTATGTTTTGGTTGGTTTTACTTTTCGCACAAAGCTATAAGAAAGATATCTGTTACAGTCGTCCTTAATTCAGCAGTGATATACTACTTATTGGACACCACCAACTCTTGTACTACTGTTTTATCAATGAATAGTGGAATTGACCATCACGTTATAATGCCCCCACTGCTGAAAAGGTGAACGTTTTCCATGACGGGAATTCGAACTTACATCCGAGCGTCATAACCAAAATGCCATGCCAAGGAGGAGTGTTTTGGTAGAAAAAAGTTTCACAAGCATTAATAAAGACTTTTGTAATGTGTTGCAGAGGATGAAGGAAGGACGAACCCAGCAGACAGCTATGACTAAAAGTCTTCCCACTTCTCTACTTTAACCGTTTCAATTACATACTATTTCATATATCATATGAATTCATCATAATAATAAAAACACATAAAGAATAATTTTCGTCGGATAATTTATAACTTTTTTCTCAAACTGTGGAAAAGAAAGTTTAATATAAGTACAAAAGTTACACGTGCACTCTGACGAAGTATCCCTATTGTACCTTAATGAAGAGGACGCCTAGAGAGATCGAAGGAGATTTAATCTGCACCACAGTGATACATCCATACATTCTGCCTTGAGTTCACAGGGAGCAGATTACAACACAGAACGCCAAGCAAGCACATTTAACAGAAGTGGATCGATAAATGCCTTATTCTAATATAAAATCTAGTTTAGTTAGAGGAGTTGTTTGTAGAGGTAACGAATGGATACCTGGCTTTAATTTTGGTTCAGTGTTTAGGAGAGTGTGAAGAACAAATTAACAGGATAATGAATGATCTAGACAGACGTCTAAGGTTCGAGATTAAATCACTCCATGTATACTGTAGTCTAGGACATCCTACTGCTCCAATATTTTTTTATGGTTACAGGTGTTCACGTTAGGTGTTTGAAAGAAATCACAAAATTCATTACAAGTGTCAGGTGCATTTGACATAACCTGTTTTTCTTGTATACAGGGTTGTTTTTACTCACATTACAACATTAAGGATTGCAGTGTACAACGTTTTCATTTTCCGGATGATTGCACTGTCTTGGTAATAGTGACTTAAATATTAAAAACTCGTATTATTGATATTAGCTCCAATAGACCGTCAAACTCTACTCTTAGACAATGTAATAACTGCATTTTGTAGCCGTTATTGTTGTTATAAGGAACTGTAATTTGGAGCAGTTATTGCTCTGCCAAATAACTTACCATTGAACTGTCATTGTTGTTACAATAATTTTTATTTTAGATCAGTTATTATCGTCAAAAGGAACTGCTCTTTAGAATAGTCATTATTGTTACAAAAAATGCATTTTGGAGCAGCCATTGATTCAACAATAGACTGCACTCTGGAGTAATTATTATTGTTCAAAGAAGCTGCACGTTGGAGCAGTAACTGTTATCACCAATAACTATTTTAGTTCATGTAATCAGTGTAATTAAACATAATTGTTGGTTGGAGAATTAATCTGGTGTAGTTTTTCAATCATGTGTATTCTCTACCTTTGATTTCTCTCTTTCCTTCTCTCTCTCCATACACATATACACATGTACCAGTTAAATTTCTGTATTTATAATAATTATATATTTTTCAATAACCAGGTTTTTAAAACAAGTGACAGGAGTTCAAGTTGGAGCTAACTATTCCATTTGTATAGCAAATTTATATATTTATTTAATGAAAACACATTTATTGAAAACTGCTCAAATCCATTTATTTTTACCTTAACTTACAAATATATATAATTATTATAAATAATCCTGAAATGTTATTAACACTATTTATCTAGCAGAATTAGAAATTGAAAATATTTCACTATCTTATACAGAAGTACATTATTTAGATTTAGAAATTAAAATAATTCATAAGGATATGAATGTAAATATTTTTGATAAAAGAAAATATTTTGCTTTTCCAGTTCATGGTTTACCCTATTGTTATAGTAATGTACTTTACACTTCTGTTATAAATATTATAACTGCGCAATTATTCAGACATTGAAAATTCGTAATAAATTACAATATTTTTTCAGTAACGTTGAAATACTGATACAAAAATCTGATAGTTAAAGGATTTAATAAAGAAACTTTAAATAAAATTATTAAACTATTCTGTAACAAATATATTGATGTATTAATTAAGTATAACGAAATAAAATTATACAATTTTACTAAAAATTCTAATAACTGTTTGTAGTTATGGATAAGGCCATTTAAGAACTTGGCACTACTTTATACGGATGTACACCTCGCAGTGTATAAAGGCTTGTTCAGAGCATGAAAGTCACAGCAGGAAATTGGTTGGGAGATATACTACTTTATTTAGATAACTGTTTGTTTGTTTCTGAATTCCATGTAAAGGTAGCCGTGCATAATTTAGCAGTATAAGACTAGAGGGAAGGCAACTAGTCATTATCACCCACTGCCAACTCAAGGGCTACTCTTTTATCAACAAATATTGGGATTGACGGTCACATTATAACGCCCCCATGGCTGAAAGAGCGAGCATGTGTGATGTGACAGGGATTCGAATCCGTGATCCTCAGGTCGAGTGCCCTAACCATATTCAAAGTAATTTAAATTTATGATTTTGATAAAATCATGGTGAAACCGAAAGTGAAAATTTACAGTGATATATTGCTCACTCAGTATTAATGAGCTGTCGCTCTCATCCTGGCTCAGCATGGCCAGGTGGTAAGGCGCTCGACTCGTAATCTGAGGGTTGCGGGTTCGAATCCTCGTCGCACCAAATATGTTCGCCCTTTCAGCCGTATGGGCGTTATAATGTAACGGTCAGTCCCACTATTCGTTGATAAAAGAGTTGGCGGTGGGTGGTGATGACCAGCTGCCTTTCCTCTTGTTTAACACTGCAAAATTAGGGACGACTAGTGCAGATAGTCCTTGTTTCGCTTTGTACGGAATTAAAAAACAACAATTTGTTAATGTATTCTACTATCTGGTTCATGTTGTTATGGGTACCACGACCATTTCTTGAGTTTCCTACAGCTAAAAGTATGTTTGTTAGACTTTGTTCTTTGTTTCTCTGTGAATATGGATGAAAAATGAAACATCTTATGAGTACTTGTTTTAGAAGTCAGTCTGGAAGGATGTTTAACAAATAATTAGTCTTAACTCTAAAGTAGCTCCGTCAAGTCTCACGTGTTGGTGGTGACACCATGCATCTGAAACTTACACATCTGCAAGTTTCAGATAATAATCCGCCTAACAATGAAATTCGACGAGAGAAAATAAAGGAGATAGAGCAGCGCCAGGAGTCACAGTGAGTTATCGTAGTAGCATGTGATCAGTGTCACGTGACAGCGTATGTTTGTAATAAAAGTTAATGCACCTTTAATCTATGTGCTAAATGAATTTTGCTATTATGTGTACATTTCAGTAAGACGCGCATGCGCGGACCCCAAAAGTAGGCTCTGACGATCGGAATCAACTTCCTCCACATTTTGAAAAGCTTGTTTCTTTGTTCGTATAAAGCTACTCGATGGCTACCTTTCTCTAATTTAAAGTGATAGATCAGAGGGAGAAGAGGTAATCAACAATATTCCCTACAAACTACTGGGCTACTCTTTTACCAAAGAATACTGAGATTGACATTATAACGTTCGGTGACGGGACTCGAACTCGTGATAAACAGGTTACGAGTCGACCACCCTAACCACCAAGCTATACCACCCCTTCCGGAGGAGTTTACAGCTATGCTAAATTGTAACGTATTAAATGCTTAACTTGATGTGTTTCAACTGTATCCTAAAATTAAGAAACGTTCGCATGGATTAATCACATATATTCTTTCTTCTTACTGCATAAAAATATTTTTATCCCACGTTGGTTATTCCTCGGGTACCATTTCTACTCGCTAATTACCTACTAATGTTTTAAATTGTATTAAGTGTGAATAAGAAATTGGTAGAGAAAGGAAATAAATTTGTATATTTTATTATATTCTTTTTGTTATTAATTTATATCCACCTTTCCTCATTTCACAGTTATCCGGTAGCCCCCCACTGGCTCAGCGGTACGTCTGCGGACTTACACGCTAAAATCCGGGTTTCGATACCCCATTGTGTAGCTTTGTGCTTAATTCAAAACAACAACAACAAGTTATCCGGTAAATTTGACTTAAGTTCTTAGGCATCCTATATTTGTATATCAAACTCTCCCTACACATCCCTTTCAGTTTTTTCAAAGATGTGGCATATTTTGGCCAATAAAAGAACCAACAGTCGGAATGAACATGGTATTTAGGGGTAAGTCTCGGTTGTTAACGACATAATTAGACTGAAAAGCTATCATAGTGATTCTTCCAGGAAAAAAAAAAACATTTAACGTGTTTCTGTTAACTTTAAGACTTTTTGTTTTTCTTTCTTTGATATGTCGTTTTATCTTTATATAGTGAGAACTACATATATTTATGTATTTTACTCAGGCACGATTTTCTTTCTTTTATTTGTTATTGACGGGAACACTCACTTTATCCTGTTCATCTCCAACTTCATTCGCTTTTTTAGGTGATTCCACGCATATACCACACATATATTATTATTGTATTTTATTGTAAAAATCAAACAACCTTTATTTTTAAGAGAGTAACTCTTATTCTTGTGCCCTTATCGTGACGTCATCACAAATTTACTGAAATAAAAGCGTCTTGAACTACCTTCTTAAGAAAATGTTTATTTTACTGTGTATTTTTCAAACTTTCCCGCTTTTCTCAAAACGTAATAGTCAAAAAATTGCATTTATATATATTTTACTTAATGAAAATTATTTCTTCTGGGAAAATCACGACCAATTTAAAGCTTCACAAATGACGTCATGATCAAACTTGTATGTGTTTAGAACTTTGTTTGGCTCAGCCTGAGTTGAAAAGCGAATATTTAGACAATTTAGAGGTATCATTGGCTGAAAGGTCAACGAGAAAATTTTCAGTATATATTTTTTCTCTATTTTCTTATTATTTTCACAAAAAAACACGTATATATATGTGTGTGTCTATTTATATATGTATGTATGTGTATATATGTGTGTGTGTATGTAGGTGTATATATATGTGTGTGTGTGTATATATGTATGTATGTGTGTGTGTATATGTATGTATGTGTGTATATATATGTGTGTGTGTGTATATATATATATATGTATGTGTGTGTGTATATATATATGTATGTGTATATAATCACTGCTTGTAGCACTTGTATGCTCTTGTTTTTTTCTTTTCTCTTTTCACATAAATATCTTGCGAGCGGCTCGACAAATATGTGGCGTTATCGTAACGATAGTGGGTTGTTCTCACTGGCAGGAATTTTTCCACAAACTAGTGAGGTTCTAAATAGCTTCGTTACCATGACAACTGTATTCAATCACTTAGTATAGCTCTAAGAAAGGATGATTTTTTTAAAGACTTTTTGCACATACATACATGCGCGAGTCAATAAAAGCTTCCCGTTATTCCTTGTTTCTGCCGCCATTACTTGAAAACACACTGATTTGTTCTTACAAGGTGTATGATTTGTACTTTGGATTTAATGGTGTGAACTGTGGTATGATGATTTGAATGAAAGTTAAAACAGACTTACAATCTTTCTGTAATTTTTCCCGACTACTCTATTAGAATGAACAATGAGCTTCTTGGTGTAATAACACTTCTTTTCTTTTTGAATACGTTTAAAAATATTAAATTGTAAATGAATTCTACAATTTTAGTTATATTTTAGTGTTACCCTTATATCCAAAAGGTGTCAATAAATGTTAATACCCATACTTTAGGCCAGTTGGTTAAGGCACTCGACTCGTAATCCGAGGGTCGCGGGTTCGAATGCCTGTCACATCAAACGTGCTCGCCCTTTCAGCCGTGGAAACATTATAATGTGACAGTCAATCCCACTATTCGTTGGTAAAAGAGTAGCCCAAGTGGGTGGTGATGACTAGCTGCCTTCCCTCTAGTCTTACACTGCTAAATTAGGGACGGCTAGCGCAGATAGCCCTCGTGTAGCTTTGCGCGAAATTCAAACCAAACCCATACTTTAAGCTTTGTATTTTCCTGTATTTAAAGAACTATTTCACAGATCTTAATTTAATATATATATAATAGTGATGATTTTAGTACAAATAGAGAATTAAGTAATTATACAGGAAGAAGAGTCACTTAAGACTGACGAAGAGAGCAACAACCACTGTCTTCTGAAACGGAAAATACAACATCTTCAAAAGCACTCATTTAAACCTATTGAATTATGGACTACTCATGTTGTATTGTATGGCAACAGTTCCAGGTTGTAGGGAAATATGCTTAACCCTCCACGCAACTGGTCTGCTAATATACAAAATTACAAACATTGGTTACGTCCTTGGCTGTCTACCAACTGCTGTGTGAGGATATGGAACAACAGTGTTGTTTGTTATATAGGAATCAATAATACAGGGATATAAAACACATACCTCTTTCATATAGTAAAGGTATAAACACTTATTTTGTAGGAAGGTGAGCTCATGATGATAAATCAATACAAACAACTGATGTCATGCTTTGGGGGTTGGATTTTGATTTGTATCAGAATATTTTAATGGAACGGAAAATTATAGACAATGCTTGAGGAGTGTTTCTGAGTGAACTTGAGATGAATGTCAAATATTAAAGATAAAGAATGTTTTCGAAAACGTATGTGAGGGTCAGGCAAGCTCAGATGAGGCTATACACCAAACTCTTGAGATAGCTTTTCTTATTCACCTCTTATCTCCAGTTCATGAAATTAGAATGAACCTGAAATCATTTTCTCACCCTCCATTATATGTTATTGGAATGCACTGCATAGTGCACAATCAACCTTTGTGTATTTACAACATAAAAATTTTAGTCAGCCATATCTTTATTTAAGTTTATCCATTTTTTTCCAACCTTCCCATTCACAAACTCAACCAACTATTTGCCCATGACCCGCATTCTGGAATGGCTTGTAACATCTATTTAATGATGATTTTGCCCCTTCTTTAGATAATTTGGGTATAGATTATGTTGGTTTTAGCAACAATAAAAGTCATTAACGTTACTAAGCCTATTTCGTGTGAAGTAGTTTATCTTCCTCAGCATACGTATTATTTCGGCCGTATATCTTCTATAACGTCTTGCATGCGCTTTCATCTTCAAAATATAAGAAAACCAAATTATCTATGTTGTAACTAGTTGCCCCCTGCGAGTACAGCGGAATGTTACCGGATTTACAACGCTAAAATTAGGGGTTCGATTCCCCTCGGTTGGCTGAGTCAGCAGATAGCCCAATGTGGCTTTGTTATAAGAAAAACACACAGTAATTAGTTGGGACTTGCTTTTAAATAACGTCTCTACATTCGCTAGAATTATCAATTTTACTCTTAATAGAAGGTCGTTTTAAGTCAGCTGGTGTCATTTTTCTTGTATTTAATGTGTTAAAGTACAACTACAAGTCATATTACCATTAAGGTGATGTGTATAAAATGGCTTTTATTTTATCATTTAACATAAATAGCATGCTAAATATTATCTACAGTTTTGGTCCATATTTCATCCAACTGTATTGTTTTGCACTGTAGTGAGCTATATGATTACTTGATGCTTTCTCACGTATTCCACAGTGGGAGACTGGTAAGTTAACGAACTGGCAACACTACAATTCTTGGTTCGATTCCCCTCGTGGCCAGAGCAGGTAGTCTAATGAGGCTCTTCTTCAAATAAACAATGATTCCTGCATACAGTGTCTGTAAATAAAACATCTGCATTTTATATTTACCTACTCTACAGATTCCTTTTTCTAGCCTGTATTTTTTACTTTTATTGCACTCATTAAACGACATTTTTTAGATCATAAGTTTGTTTCGTGCACACAACTACCATTATTTCGATTGTTTTAAAATTACAGAAAAGTATACATAAAAAAAGCGAATTGTATCTTACAATTCAACTTGACCGTTGTTTTTCATTCACTTTTATCCCTTCCTCGTTATGTGCCTCCCAGTGGCATAGTGGTATGTCTGCGGACTTACACACTAAAAACCGTGGTTTTGATACCCATTGAGTAGTTTTGTGCTTAATTCTAAACAAACAAACAAATCCTCGTTATGTTTCTCTTTCCGTTTTTAGTTTGCAGTACTCTGTTTTTAAACTCTTTTTAAGTTTCTTTATTATTATCGTAATGATTCCCAGCTTTTATGTTTCTAAATTGAGATGTAGAGTCGTTGTATGGAATGCTGCGTTCATTTATCTTTAGTCAATATCTTTTATTCAACCATAAAGGAATCGAGAATGTTTCCACCACGTATTCGATAAATCAGGCACTTTACTTTTAAGGAATTTCAGTCACGGTCGACCCACCAGATATCGATTTTCACATTCTGTACTATCGTTCACTGCGAGGTAGAAATAATAAAATCAGTTTACTATAAAGATAGCACTAAAAGTGAAACACAATAAAGTTGAACAATATATATTATATATAAAAAATGGCGGAAAACAGTCTTATTAACCAGGTTATTAATGACAAATCAATGAAAATTGTCACTCCACAGTATAAAACAAATGCAAGCCAATACTATATGTTACTGAATAAAGAAAACCTGGGTCACAATTTTTTTTTTCAGTACGGTAATATTGCATCTAAAGTTTACCCTAAAAATAAGACTGAAAAAAAAGACATTTCACTCGCCGATTACACGTGGCGCCAGTGCTCACTTGGGGTGCCAGCAATTGGTAGGGATAACAGTGCATGGTGGCTATGAGTGATTTGCAGGATTTTATAGTAATCTCTTTAATTTTTTTCTTGTCAAAAGACAAAAACTTGTCAAATTATCCGTAAACGTCGAATCTGCATGTGACCTCTTCACCTTCGTTTTGCTTTATTAAGCGCAATAGATTCAGCTACACAATTATTTTCTGTACATTCGAATGGAGAAAAATAAAGTTCTCCGTGACGGTAGACGGAGGCGAAACGCGAAAATCGTGACCCCTGTTACAAATGTATATACACACAGGATAAAAATTGCATGAAGTTGAGGGTTACATATCGCGTAATAAAAAGGTTGTTCTAGTGTGATACATATAAGTAAGAGTTCTATTATTGTATGATGATGATTCTGTAAACGATTTTTGATAACTACGTGCACGTATACTAAAAACTCGAGATTAACTTGTACACGCGTATGGCGTTTCGTATGGTATAATAAAACCGTTTTAAGGTGAATGAAATACATTTACACCAAAATTTATTAACAACGTGCCTTTGGCACTCGAGTAAAAGTTTATTAACTATATGAGGTTTACAACAACAACAACAAATATCAATAATGATTTTGAAAAATATAATGAAGTTTCACAACTAAAATAAGTCTAAATTAGAAAGAAAAAAGTCCTAGCTTGCTACAGAATCTTAAATACTTCTGTACTTCTAGGTCAACACGCAGTAAAACCCTGACAACGTGCCCAGACTGATAGTTATTGGTCACTATGTCCATAGATTTTTCCATTATTGCAATCGAAAAGAAATTATTCTCTATGCAACATCAATAGTGTAGAAAATTATCATTTTATTGCTTTATGTGCAAAAGAGAAAAAAAAAGAAAAGGAAACGTATTCAGAGGGAAAATAGAATTTATACGATGACGAAGTTCCATAACTTATCGCCCTCTGGTGACACAGCGGTATGTCTGTGGACTTACTTAGAAACCGAGTTTTCACAGGAAGAGCACAGATTGCACTTTGTATGGCTTCATGCTCAATTAAAAGCAAAATATAGCTTATTCCTTTCCCACAACGTGAAAATCATATGTGTGTATTATTTATACGTCTTAAATACATACTGCATATGTAAGTATACACATGCAATTTCTAACCTGCATCAAAAACATTTTATTTTGTTAACGGGCATAAAGAAAAACGTGAAAGTCTGACCTTGTTGGCTATATCTCAACATTAAGATTTATGTGGGATGATGGTAAAAAAAACGTTATTGAAACTACTTTCTGCCGCTTTATCTTCAAACTACAGATTAGTTTTTATATCGTTCACTGTCAGTGGGATCCACGAACTGTATCGTGTTCACCAAACTTATGTTTTTTAACCTCTTACAAAACTCAATTAAAGAACTATCTAAAACAATTGGATGGAATAATTTGTTTTAATTGTAAGATACACTGAATGCTCTCTGCGCTAATGGCTGGTATTCATTGCAATATTGGTCATATTATGATTATTTCTTTTATGTTTCACTCGTACATTATTATTATGGGATACACTAGCAATTTGGCACGTAAATAATCTAGGGAAGATATGTTAAAAACCAGTTGGTATCTCCTATCGGTAATCCTAGTTAAACAGTTTTGTTTTACAGAATCTAATGTTAATGATCATTTAGGTTAAGCGAAAGCTAAGGTACTAGAAATGTATCATTTCAATCAAGTGCAACAACTACTAAACACACTTTTTGTACTTTTAAGTAGTTTTAAGAAAAATGAAAATATTAAATCATAAGAAATTTGTTGTTGTTAAATTAACAGAGTATCTCTTGGTTCGGTTATTTTGAATATAACACATTCCACCCAATCACATTAAAAAATCACCTTTTATAAGTATTTGGGTTAGGATTTTTACAACGAACTGTAAAGACTTTCTCGTTTTACTGCTGACGATGGGAACTATTATAATGTCTTCGTTACATTTTTGTTAACGTGTTCTGACATTGTATTGTAGATGAGACATGAAACTTTGCTTATGTCATTAATATCTTATACCTACGTTGTGAAAGACACTCCCATAATTATTCCTGAAACTAGAGGTGAACTGATTCATAGAACTAAAATGTATGATAATTTTCAGTGATTATTTCATTTATTATTACAGTAAAACTCTTACTTTGAGCTGTCGATAAATTATTGAACAGGAAATTCCAGAATTTTATGTCCGAAACCCTCGTTAGCAGCGACGGTTTTCAACTAATAAATTATCGCATTCTGTTCATCAACTGTTTTTATTTTATGAATTTATGCATATCTCATTAAAATGGGATGATAACTTCATTATATTGATTACTGGGCCAATACTTCGTTCTTGTACGTGTAAGTAGATTGTTTTGATTAAAATTAGAGATAATAAATTATTTTTATTAATTATTTTATCATGTGTTTCGAATCAAATTGTTTTCGGTAAAGGTTATAAAAACTTTCCTTTTACCCTAGAACATTCTACAAAATACCTTTCATGTTTACGAAAATTATTTGTTCTTTAATGTTTTTGTCTTAATAGCCATCCGTGTATTATTACGGGGCAAAGCACACGCTGAATGGAAAGTAGTGGTCAGTGGCGACCGAAGAACAGTTAAAGATGACCAAGTGTTTTTGGACAGTAGATCAGTCATCTGGGGTAAAGGTCAGTGTAAATAAAAAAACTTGATTCTAGTTTGTTGTTTTTTTGTTATTATAAATGTGAGATGTTATTGGAGTTCTTTAAAATCTAGAAAAACAAGAAACATCAACACTGAAACAAATATTAATGTGTTTTTTAAACGTTTTATTTATTTTTACATTTCCAACACCAATATTTTCTATATTGCTGTAAAAAAGACGTGGTTTATGGATAAACGATGGGTCGAAGATCAGGTCTTTTGTCTGTTGTTAGATTAGAGCAAACAGTCACTTGTTCTTATCGCGGGTTCGAATCCCCGTCAAACCAGATATGCTCACCCTTTCAGCCGTGGGTCAATCCCACTATTCGTTGGTAAAAGAATAGCCCAAGTGTTGGTGGTGGGTGGTGATGACTAGCGTCCTTCCTTCTAGTCTTAAACTGCTAAATTAGGGACAGCTAGCACAGATAGCCCTCATGTAGGCTTTGCGCGAAATTCAAAAATCAAACAAATAAACTTTTTGTTTGTTTGTTCTCTTATAGCAAAGCCACATCGGGCTATCTGCTGAGTCCACTTAGAGGAATCGAACTTCTGATTTTATCGTTGTAAATTCATAGGCTTACAGCTGTACGAGCGGGGAGCCACAAACACGTGTTCCTAAACATATCTGAAACAATAAAATAGTTACTTTCAAAAATTAAATAAATATTTAGGAAAGAGAAACTGACTAATGTTAAAAACTGAAGTTTTGTTGATATGTTTCTTTTTGTTGATGTGATATCTTAGTTTACAAACAGAGAAAATTCATTAGTTTAAATTCTCATATAAAACTTTACATAAATTTAGGACTCGACCTATTTTATTCGAAAGGTGTGATCAAATTCACAAAAGTATTTTTAAAGCAAAGCTTCTTCTGTTTTAGACCATTTCGTTATGACCTTCTGTTAAGATGGTTTTCAGCATACTCATGACATCTATAATACACTGCGGGCTTACTAGTAATAAGGCCAAGCTCGGCCAGGTGGGTTGAAGCGTTCGACTCGTAATTCGAGGGTCGCGAGTTCTAATCCCCGTCGCACCAAATATGCTCGCTCTTTTAGTCGTTGGGACCTTATAATGTGACGATCGCTCAATCCCACTATTAATTGGTAAAATAATAGCCAAAGAGTTGGCAGTGGGTGGTGACGACTAGCTGCCTTCTCTCTAGTCTTACACTGCTAAATTAGGGACGGCTATTGCATATAGCCCTCGTGTAGCTTTAGGCGAAATTCAAAACAGTTTACAAGTAGGTTTTAACGTTTAAATAGGACGACTATCTTCTTTCAGATCTCTACCTTTAACAGGACTGGTTGAGCACTGGAAACAGGTCTTCTACAGAAAAATTACTTTACAAAAAACATTGGTTTGTTCGTTTGTTTTTAGCACGGAGATGTGCAACTGGATACTTCTGTCCACTCTGTGATATTGAACCCCGAACATTAGCATTGTAAGTCATTAATTAAACTTACCATTGACTCACCGATGAACAAAAAAATAATGAAATTACACCCAAATCTTTCTTTGCCACAGATGAGCCGATGAACATAAAAGTTTCATGGTTCGAAAGCTGTGATACTAAATTTATCGTTGAAAGGAAACTTGAACGCATTTTATCAACTAAAGGATATTGTGATAACCACTACAGTCATTCTTTATGTATGACCAGCTCCGGTTTTAGTGTTAAAACATAAACATTTAAATGCACTTTTTTAAAATCTTGATGAAGATAAAAAATATTTCCTGTTTTATATATCGTTCAAAATGTATTAATGGCTAAAAATTAATTGAAAATTCTACCATAAAAGGAGAAAGAACTTACCGTAGTTTTCTTATATTTCTTTTAAATAAGCAGTACATTTAGAGTAGTAATAAGTGTTTAACACACACACACACACACACATATTTAATTGTTCGTCTTTACTTTCACAAGTGTAATGCATTAATTCACTTAAAGTTACGTTTACGTCTAACAACTCGACTTTCTGGTTCAATAAAACGATTTCTTGACATCAGCTGTTTTATTATTTTTCAGGGTTTGTTCTTATTATAATTCATAACAAATTTTGATAACCATTAGAAATGGAAATTAAGCCTTTATAGAGTAATGAACAAAAACAGCATAGGGTTAAGATAAATCGATATATATATATATACAAGAATAAATTATACCTTGTGATGCTCGAGTCACGTGGAAGTGTTAAAACTAATGACTAAGGGAAAGCAACATTCTAAACTTTACTAACTCAAAACGTTGCAAGTCGTACTACTTTGTAAAAAACTGTATTAATAAATAATCATTATTTGTTTACTTATTATGTTTTATCTCTTTGCACTCATTGTATATTTCATTTAAATAGATGTTTGGAATTAGTAAAGAACATTATTCGGTCTTCAATTTATTATTGTTATTATTATATGCTTCAGTATATTAAATAAAATCGTGATTTGCATTTATGTAACAAACCTAGTAGCAAGGTCGTTTGGGTCACTCTTGGAACCATAGTTTTCGAGAAGCTCTCGTAAGCAGTCTGTTGTATACACTAGATATAGTACGAATATTTAGCTTTACGTGGTAAATTTGATAAGTGGTATCGTATCACAATCATTAACAAAAACCGTAATCCATTTTTATGAGAAACTGTGGCATTTCTGTTAGGGTAACGTCAATTAATGGTTTATTAAATGTATGTTAAGCTCTAACATTGCATATCTGAAAGTTAATAACACAGGCGCTTGTCTGAAATCTTCAACGTGTGCACATGATTCCTAAATATTTTGACGAAACAAAACTGCTAGCGTTACTTGTTATTTACAAGATTATTTGAGTGACGTCATACTTCATCATACAACGTTCAGTAACCATACAAACGTTGTTGTAATAATTTTAGACGTTTCACACTGTGTACACGTGGAAGAGACAAAACAAATTTTCTGATGTGTGAAAAAGTACCATCGATTTCAAAACAAATATGTAGCTTTACAAATACTGAGATGTTATATGAGGTGAGTGTTAACAGTAAAATAGTCGATACCAACCCGTTAATTATGTTGTGAATTGATTGTTGCAGCTGTGTGTTCCTGCTGTCGAAGTTGATAATAACACCTGGTATCTTCGATGTTAATTATTCTTTAAAACACAGATGGTTCTGACGCCTCACTTTGATCCATATTTCTTTGTTTCTCAATTACATTAAGTACAAGGAATATTGCCGTCTGACAATTCAAAATTTTCTATCTGAACACATTTTTATGATATGAGTGTATGAATGTTTTGCGTTGGAAAATATAATAATATTCCCTTCTTTGAAAGCGATCAATTTCAGGTGGCTCTACACTGCCTACAACACAGCAAACAATATCAGGATATATTTATGATACTTGCCGTTCCATCATGAATTTATATCAGCTGTGGTTGTCACGTGTACTTGCTTATTTGAATATTGAAAGTAGTTTTAACATAACATACTCAACCCTGTATATTTATTGGTAAAATGTAACAAGGAAAGACTTAATTAATGCATGACATTAATGGAATTAGGAGGTTACATTCTAATTCTGTTACTTTAAATTCATATATAGTGTTATTAATTTCGTGTTTTATTGTTATTCATACACGTGACAGCTATATACAAGAAACGAGTTTTGCTTATCGACATCAGTAGTGTATTTTTATTTGGATATTTAAATTTAAACTCTTTTCCGTTTCTTTAATAACAGTTATTTATGTTTTGAATGCCGTATCACACTCGAGGTTTACAAAAATAAGTTAAAATGGATAGACTGTGTATCGCAGAGGCGAGAGAAGGAGCGCTTTTAACAGATACCTCTCTTGTCATGGTATATACTCTTCTTCATGGTAGGGGAGTTTCACTCTGAAAGTTATTTGTTTTTACGATACTAGCGGTGTATATGTAAAAAATACTACAGCTGTAGTAATCGAGAGCTTTATAGTAAGTAAAAAAAGAGGAAACATTTAGAACAATTTCGTGCAATTCATTCTGGTCTTAAGGACACATTAGTGATAAACTTTTTCATTAGCTTGTGCCACGATTTTTTTTCTATGATTTGTTTGTTTGTAGGATAAAATTTATTAGTCTCAGAGATGGACAAAAATGGAGACAGCATTTGCTTTGGACATTCAATGGAGTAGGTTTCTAGTATGTTGTAAGTTACGTTTAACATTTTAAACCTATAGGTTTAAAGACAGACATAGCTGTATTACTAGATGTGTGAGGAGAACAAGACGAAACATCTAAGCAGATGTAGGGATATAGACAAATAAGCTTACGTAGAGATAACAATATAGAGAAGCAGTGTAGCTTTACATAACAATACAGAGAAGCAGTGTAGCTTTACATAACAATACACAGAAGCAGTGTAGCTTTACATAACAACACAGAGAAGCAGTGTAGCTTTACATAGCAATAGAGAAGCAGTGTAACTTTACATAACAATATAGAGAAACAGTGTAGCTTTACATAACAACACAGAGAAGCAGTGTAGCTTTACATAACAATGCAGAGAAGCAGTGTAGCTTTACATAACAATACAGAGAAGCAGTGTAGCTTTACATAACACAGAGAAGCAGTGTAGCTTTACATAACAACACAGAGAAGCAGTGTAGCTTTACATAACAATACAGAGAAGCAGTGTAGCTTTACATAACAACACAGAGAAGCAGTGTAGCTTTACATAACAATACAGAGAAGCAGTGTAGCTTTACATAACAATACAGAGAAGCAGTGTAGCTTAACGTAACAACACAGAGAAGCAGTGTAGCTTTACATAACAACACAGAGAATAGTAGCTTTACAGACGTGAAGATTCAGGCGATTAAATATAGACAAACAGATAGGAAGTGACAAACAATAAAATGTGTGTATAAAAAAAAGATATATGAAACAAAAATAGGTAGAAATAGAGAAAGTAACAGTCAAATAGGTGCACAAATAGAAATAACTCACTGAGAGACAGAGAAGTAGATTTGGTTTACAATAATGTATGTTATGAAAGAAAAAATACATCATTAAATACTTAATAATATACCTGTGAATGTATTTTTAACGAACCGTGTTAAATTGAATTCCCTGCTTATGATATAATTTCGTGTTGTATTTATATTATTAATATTAACCAACTTAACAGTTAATATAAACACAAAATAAAAAAACAAGAGTTTTTAGTATATAATTTCATTTTGGTGGTATATTGCACTAGAAAGCGTGATAATTCTGTATTTTATCCTCACAGGTATAGACCATCAATAAATGGTTATGAGAAAATTTCTTCAGATAATTTAAAGAAATTCCTTTTATATTCCATCTTATAAGCTTGTTAAACAACAGTGATAGACAGAAATAATTAGATAAACGTTTTCCATTCAGACATTAAGAATGGCTTGAATTTGATTTTTTTTTTTCAGAGAAACTGGATGGCATAGTTCCCATCTTGACTCGAGGCCACCATTCCTTCCCATTTAGGTTCCAGCTTCCAGAGAGTAGCCTCCCGTGCAGCTTCGAGGCACGTCATTGTACCGTTCGTTACTACGTCAAAGTTACATTGGACATTCCATACGCCTCCCCCCCTCAAGGCATGAAGTACTTCACAATTATAGGCCCACATATTGATTGTATGGACGAGCAGTATCTGGTAAGTACTCTTGATATCGAATGGTACCATTATTTGGAGTTGCATATTCTACAAGGTATCCCGAAATGATAAGGAATGAAGCTCTAATTTCAAGTTTTGCTCCTTATTAACAAAATAACTGTGTATACTTCAACTATTCAAACATCATTCTTACGATACTCGACAAGTGACCACTGAAACACAGTTATTTATATACATATATACATAACGTATATAGTGTACGTATTAATTAAAGATGCTTTAAATTTTACAAATCATATAATATAGGTTTACGTTTTAGACAAATCTTCTTATGATCTATGGTAATCACGTGTCACTAAGCCTAAGAGCCCCTTCTATCACCAAAGATGGATGGCTCTGGTTATTGATAGTGCTACGCGTTGCAATTATCACAACAGACAGTAAATTTTACATCACTCCGCTTTACGTTAAGTCCTTTATCTATGTGTGGAGAAGACTTCCAGGGCCTCTTTAAGACATTCGAAATCAAAGAATCCGTGGGGGGTATTAACATGAATTCCCATCTTTAATTGGATTTTGCTCAGTAATTATTATGTTGAATGTTGCTTGATGAAGTCATATCTTATTGGTATCCAGTTGAGTGGTGCAGTGTTTCAGCATGTTAAACTAATGGTATGCAGAGATCAAGGTGATATTTTTTATTCACTCTTTGCATTTATACCTTGTCTTCATATGTGTATTAAACCTGCCATCACTATAATTTCATTTAAAACAACTTCGTGAAAAGATCTCTCTATACCAGACTGGTTGGATACCAGAACAATGAAATCTTTTGAAACCGATTTTAAATTTTCAGTTAAGAACTATAATACACAATGTTATATTTTCACCCCAATATTTACTAAAACAGTAATTACAGTGAACTGTCTGTAAATCACTAATCTATATTTTACGCAGTTTCAATTTTCACAAGGATTACTTTTGACATACGCCTCATTCACTAATTATCATGGGTTTCTTGACAGTTTCCCGCGTTCTTCATATCCTCTAGTGAGTCAGTGGTAAGCTAACTGATATATAGCGCTGAAGTCCAAGGTTCGATTCTCCGTGATGTACAGTGCTCAGGTTGCCTACTTTATAGATTTGTGCTTAAACAAACAACTGTGTGTCATGAGACGATTCTGTTTCAATGTAATATATTGACGAGCTTATATGAACAAATTACTTTTTTTTCTGTTTTTCAATATGTTTGTGTTTTCATATATCAAAGCCACTTCAGGTTATCTACTGTTTCCATCGAGGAAAATCTAACCTCTGATTTTAGTACTGTAAATCCGCAGTCTTTTCGCTCTCCCAGTGGCGGACCATATTTTATGATAAATTTAAATGTAGATTTTTTCAAAAAAAATTACTATTGTGGCAAAACATGAGTTGATCCATCATAAAATGTGTGCCAAACAATAACTGTGTTTAGGTATTGTGTTTTTGTAGTCTTTTATTCACCTCAGTGAATATATTTATACAGGGATTTTCATATAAGACAAGCGTTTTGATAATAAGAAACAAAATTATGTTTTGAAAAGAAAAAACAATTAACTAACTAGCACTTTTACAGTTTCAATCAGTGATGTCGAGAAACCCACTTGTTGAGAACTTTTATATGCAAAAACGACTCTTCTGGGCCCAGAAAACACTTCAAATACATCCACCACTATACTGGTACAGATATGTAGATGACATGGTTGCGGGATTCGAATCTACAGAACACATACTTAACTTTTTCACTCACATTAACTCTATACATCCCAACATTAACTTCACATGTGAACAGGAAGAAAGCAATCAAATATCATTTCTTAACCTCAAAATTATAAGAACCGACACACAATTCAAAACAGAAATCCACCGAAAAATCACCCATACTGGACTATACATTCCTTGGGACTCAGCACATGAAACAAAACAAAAACTCAACATACTAAGAAACCAGATAAACACAGCCATAAAACTATGCTCACCAGATAAAATTAACGATGAATTAGATAAAATAAAACAACACTTCATCAACATTAATAAGTTTCCTCCACAAACCGTAGAAAACATTATACGCACACACCTAGACAGAAAGCAAAATCAACCAACAAAAGTAAATATATCTCACGAATCAAAAAATCACGAAACCATATACTGCTGTATACCATATATTCCTGACATCAGCAAACAAATAACCAACATTTGGCAAAAACTAGTAACAAAATATAACATTCCAGTTAACACTAAATTTATTCAAAAACCAGGCACAAAACTAAGGTCTATACTATGTAAGAACTACACTGACAAACACCACACCAACAGTATTTATAAAATACAATGTGATAACTGCCACGACTTCTATATAGGAGAAACAAGTAGAAAAATGGAAACCAGATTCAAAGAACATAAAAAGTCACCTTCACACGTTTTCGAACACTGCAAGTCAAATGGACACAACATAACCATAGAAAACACTAAAATACTAAATAAAGAAACAAACATAAACAAACGAAAAATTAAAGAAGCCTTACTTATACAACAACTTAAACCCAAAATAAACCAATATAAAGGAACACCATTATACCTATATTAATATTATAGACAAAATTATATATTCAAACCGCGCCCTCTACATTGCAACACTCAATTATACAACCCCTCCCAAACATGTGGTCAGCTTCCGACCAGTAACCCTTTCTTTGTGAACCTGACGATGACCGAAGAAGGTCGAAACGTTGTTCGCTCTTCTATTTGAAGTGTTTTCTGGGCCCAGAAGAGCCGTTTTTGCATATAAAACTTTTACAGTTTGTTATTGTTTGACACTGAAATATTGACTTTTTATTTGTGTATATTAGAATAAAATTCTCAAGTTTAAGATATATCTGATTTAGGTTAAAAAAAAGGAAAAAATACTGTTTATTTAACTAGCTGTCAAAACTTCTGATCCACGAATCATGTTTCGGAACCTTACGAGCCGTGGTAGTTTAGTCTGCTGTACATCATATTTAAATTATTATATATCCTCCCACAAAAGGATGATGATATATTATATGGACTTTTGCATGTACTTAGTAGACGTATAATTTGTGTCCAATGTGACGAATACTTCAACCCGTCGTAATTCGGATATTCTCATATATCTCTTGACAAACGGAAAGAGCTTATGAACGCAACTCTCGCGAATTACATTGTTTGTTATTCAAACTGGAGTTCTTCGATTAGCTGCAATGAAAGACTGTGTTTTAGGTTATGATAACAAGTTGTTTAATTTTTTTCACAACTTTCATTGTGCTGTTGGTTGCAGGTTATGGAGTAGTCTGTTTTTCTCGCTAGAGTCACGCCTTCCCTTCCCTTCTCTCTCTCAGATGTTTGGGTGTACGTATTTGTATACTCAAAAGGGTCAGGTACACTGAACTTCTTTCTCCTTGTGACCTAATTAATATATTACGAGTAAATACTGAATGGCTGGAATATTGTTTGTTCGTTTGTTTTTGAATTTCGCATAAAGTTATTCGAGGGCTATCTGTGCTAGCCGTCCATAATTTAGCATGTAAAATTAGAAGGAAGGCAGCTAGTCATCACTACCCACCGACAACTCTTGGGCTACGCTTTTACCAACGAATAGTGGGATTGACCGTACATTATAACGCCTCCACGGCTGAAAGGGCAAGCACATTTGGTGTGGCGATGATTCAAACTCGCGACCCTCAGATTATGAGCAGAACACTCTAATCACTTAGCCATGTCAGGTTTCTCTGGTTTTATCGATATAATCTAATAATAGAAATACCTCTTTCTATGAAACGCTACAATTCTGTATTTTGTAATTGCGTAGTGTTAGAACTTTCAGCCGGAAAGCCTTATAATGCAACAGTCTCAGTATGGGAACTTTTGAGGCACGTATGACATTTGAAAATCGTCATTATTCAACTGAAATTCAACAAGAATATCACAGACCTATTTACAATGTTCCTACTCCTCAATTTATCAGACAACGACTGCTGAATGACAATTTTCTATTACAAAGAACAAATATGAAAATAGACGCCATAATGGAATTAACAATTATTTGCCTACAATCAACCTGTTTCCAATATAACGAGGAATTCTACGAACAAATTTCTACAGACCTTATGTCGACGACACTTTGGGCCCACTGTCATGAAAACTTACCAGCCTTCTTAGAACATCTCGATTCCATAGACAACTGGCCCAGCATGGCCAAGTGTGTTAAGGCGTTCGGCTCGTAATCCGAGGGTTGCGGGTTCGAATCCCGGTCGCACCAAACATGCTCGCCCTTTCAGCCGTGGGGGTGTATAATGTGACGGTCAATTTCACTATTCGTTGGTAAAAGAGTAGCCTAAGAGTTGGCGGTAGGTAGTGATGACTAGCTGACTTCCCTCTAGTCTTACACTGTTAAATTAGGGACGGCTAGCTCAGACAGCTCTCGTGTAGCTTTGCGCGAAATTTAAAAAACAATCCTCAGACAATAAATTATCATCGATTAATATTTCAGTTATATCATTTTTATCATTGATTCCTTAATTTTTAATTTTAAGATTTTGGCAATTTTGAGCAATTCAATTTTGTTGTACTTTTATAGTTACTCGAATGAGTGTGATTTACGAAAACTTGGATAATCGGGCATGATCAAATACTGTTGGCACTGGTAAACATAATTTTAATTAATACTTGAATTTTAACTTAGAACGAATTTTTACTCAAATATATATCTCAGACACGACCCACAAGTTTATTATATTACGTATTGCAATTTATGTCGGACGAGTTTCCGATTAATTGTTATGTAGGTTAGGTATTACGATTTCAAATAACCGGAAATTTGAATTTAAAGGCCTGTCATGGCCGAGCGCTTAAAGCGTGTGACTCGTAATCCGAGGGTCGCGCTAAACATGCTCGCCCTCCCAGCCGTGGGGGTGTATAATGTGACGTTCAATCCCACTATTCGTTGGTAAAAGAGTAGCTCAAGAGTTGGCGGTGGGTGGTGATGACTAGCTGCCTTCCCTCTAGTCTTACACTGCTAAATAAGGGACGGCTAGCACAGATAGCCCTCGAGTAGCTTTGTGCGAGATTCTAAAAACAAACAAACATTTGAATTTAAAAGTTAATTGTATGTCAATGTATCAAATTTCTGATTTTTGCCAACAAGACTAGTTCACGCAATTTTTTTTCTTAACTCAAATATATTTTAAAATGCAAACAAGAATACAATTTATAATAATGATTATTGCAAATAATGGTTTATATACAAAAACAATTTTAAAAATCACAAACAATATTCAGTGTTCTGTATTCTCTGGAACTGAATATTTTATTGGCGGCCCTAGTCTATGATGAGCGAATTAATTCTGAGTTGATATTGTTAAACTTCTCTTAATGGGAAAGTTAGCTAGCTCTATATCTGGTTGGCCTCTCTCGGCTTATAAGCTTACTTTTTTCCGAAGAAGATATCTAATGTTCTTGTAGTTAAGCCATTGAAATTTGCAGTGTTTAAAATCTATAAACGTTCCTAATGAAATATCTGCTAGAATTTGTAAAAACACACCGACTGCCAAAATGCTTAGGAACACACATATTGCCGAATTGCTTAGAAACACAGAAACAGTCAAGATACTTAGAAGCAATACACTGTCAAAAGCCAGCATAACTTGGTGGTTAAGAACTTGATTCGCAATCTGAAGATTGTTGATTCGTGGATGCGTTATAATGAAACGGTCAATCCCACTATTCATTGGTAAAACAGTAGTTTTAGGGGTAGGTGGTGATGAATTGCTGCCTTCCTTCTGATCTTTCGTTGCTAAATTAGGGACGGCTAGCGTAGATAACCCTCGTGTAGCTTTGCACAAAATTCAAACCACACTATCAAAATACTTTGAAACGTACATACCGTCAAAATACACAGAAATACACGTACTAATAGTATACTTAGAAACTCTTAGACTGACAAAATACTTAAAGATAACACACTGCTGATGTTCTTAGAACCACATACACACACACTACCATAATATTTAAATGCTTATGGCACGCATATTGCCAAACAATTTAAAAGCACACATACTAACTAAATTCTTAAAAACATACATACTACCAAAATACAGCTACACAGTCAGTCAGTATCAGTAGTGTACTTTTCATCCCTTGCTATTACAGCGGTAAATCTACGGATTTACAACGCTAAAATCAGAGGTTTGATTCCCCTTGATGGACTCAGCAGATAGCCCGATGTGGCTTTGGTATAAGAAAACACACATACTAACAACATACTTAGGAACTCATAGAATGAAAAATACTTAAATATAACACGAGTCACGTAGCGTAAAATTATTTCATTCTCAATTATTTTTACTGAACGAATCGTAACCGTAGAAGGTTATTTTGTCCTCCATTATTTTATTCTTGTTTTATAATAACTAAGTAACACTTCCAAGAAGATTACTGTTGACTGAAAGTTTGTAAATTATTCAGGTAATTTCTCCTAACTTCAATTTGGCATAGGGGAAAGGTAACATTAACCTAAGTTTATAATTAACTGTTGTAAAACAGGCAAATTGTTCTTATGTTAGAGGAGCGTCTCTGTATCTTTAAGTTCAGTTTGAAGGACAGTTTAATTTGGCTTTACAAAATATGTTAAAAAGTGAACAGTGGACTAATTAAGGGAAGTGTGGCAAAAAAGAATTTAGCAGTTAAACATTCATATTATCACAGTTATTAGGCCTAAGGAAATTTATTTCGTTGTATGCCTAGTGATTTCCACCGCAACAGCGAATGGTCAAAATTAAGCATATTGTTTTTTCGTACAAACCTTTTTCTATGGTTTGTGTAACTCAGTTGATGAGTTGTGCAATTGAACTAAAATACCTAGTAACAAACAACCCGTGTGATGCAAATACTATTTTTTCATATTTCCCATTCTAAATCTGTAAAGAACAAACTGTAGTAATTTTAATCACAGTTAATATAGGCCTAAGAAATTTAATTGCATTTTCAGCTTTCTCGTGCCAAACATTCATTATTAAATAAATATTTAAATTCATGCCGCTATTCGCTAAAATTTACAGATATTAAAAGAAACTTAGCTCGTTCTACTGTAGTTATTACTTGTCTTTATTGTTATTGCTTTATGGCACAAAGCAACACAATGGGCTGTCAGCGCTCTGCCCAAAGCGGGGAATCTAACCCCAGGTTTTAGCATTATGAGTTTAAAAACTTACCGTTGACTCAACGGGGAACATTAAGTAGTTGCTAAAACGCTTTCTTATATAGCCCTATCCGTTGATGCAAATCTTTTATTACAGTGTTAATAATATATATAATTAAGCGTAGAAACATGTTGATGCTTCCTAAATATGGGGATACCTTTTCACACTCTTGTACAATAACTGCAGAAAAGCTTTTTGAAGCATTCTATTAATTATAGATTATTTTTTCATGTTTCACGGTGTTTATCTTAATTGTTCTCTTTGACAATGTTTACTTTTTTTTATAATAAAATAACGTAGACCTCTTATATTTTAAGTACACAAAGCCCAATTTGAGTTTTCTGTAAAGTCCTAAACTTTTCTTAGTGAGACTGAAAATTAATTATCTATCATTTAACCTCATCATAATTCCACGTCATCTCAAAATACAGATTGGTCGTCATGGCAACCTAAAATGATGCTAGTAGTATGGAAGTGGACACGGCAGCTGAAACAATCTAGTGACAAAATTGCACTTTTGCACAACATAGACACCTATCAGTTAAATGTCAAGATCTCTAACCGATGGTTCCTATAGCTATATAAAGACACTAGCGTTGCTTGAGCAAAAGAACGTTTCTATGGTAACGCCTTTTAATATGATCAAACAGAAGTAGCGGCGTGACCATTTCATATTTAAATATTTTTTTCGTATAGCTTACTAGGACTAGACGTATGTTCCGAGTTGGTTTACAATAATCACACTGACATGAACAACGTAAATATGTAAATATTTACTTTTGTTTTAGAAAGATATTTGCTGTAACTGAAGATCAAGTTTCCAGGCGAAACATGCATTATATATCAAACATATTATTAGTATTAATTTTGTAGATACATTGATACCCTTGAAAAAAAAAGATTATTTAGCGTACCATAAAGATTAAAAGTGTTAAACTATAAAGATTCACATTTTTTTAAAAAAACTAGTGTTAATGAATGTAACGTGTATTCCAGACATAATATAGATAATTCACAAGTTTTAAAGGTGAATTTTACAAAAAAAAGAAAACTTTGCAGTCAAAAGAATTACTCATACTGATTAATTTTGCAGGTTCACATTTTTGTAAAAAATATGTGGTAATAAATGAAGCATAGAACTTGGTGCAGAAAGAGTCCTTTCCGAGCTGCAATCCGAACGTTTTAGTTTTCACGTATGCCGCTAGAAGAAATATTGTGACGTAATAGTTGCCAAACAAACCGCCAATGCCAGCGCGTTGAAGGTAAATAAACATGGCAGATGTAGAGAAACAGAGGCGGAGTCTGTTTTGACTTTATGTTCTGAACAGTGTCGAGTAGCGCCATATCAATTCGAATCTACTCTAAACGAACCTAGAACAGTTACTTTTTACACAGATCTGACAAGTTCTAGTGATGAGGACAGTTCCATGAGCTAGAGTAGCGGAACTGTGAGTGATACTGATAACGCCCAGGCCGGTTGCGAGTCGGTCATACCTCTAGTGGAAGAATGGTAAGCCTAAGTCATGAAAACAAATATGGTCTGTAGTATTTTACGTGCAATTGTAAGCATCTTGAAATCTGTCTGGTGTTTATAAATTATTGTTATCACAGACTGGATTTTATTTGTTTATACTTTGCCGACTATGGTAACTACTACTCGGCCCTTCCACAATCATTGTACCGGGTATTTATGACTCTTAACAAAATGAATTTCAATTATACGTCATAATTCTGTCTATAAAATCAAATTAGATGTAGCAATCTGAATAGTTAATTTAATATTTACCATAAATGTATAATTTATATGACATATTCTGTATGTTTGTGCAGGTGTATGTGTAATTTATGCGAGCAGATGCCAACCAGGAGAGAGTACGTTTGTTGTCGCTCATGCGATAAGGTGTCAAACCGATTAAAAGATGAAGAGTGCATTACCTAGACTCGAGGCTTTGATGGAAATTGCCAGAATATCGATGTCTTGGAAGCATCATACTATGAATTTGTTGACTTGAATGGTCCCCTTGGTGATGAGGGGCCAAGTCACGAGTGTGTATTTTTCAAGATGCAGTTAAACCTAAAATAGTATATTTGAGTTTAACCTACATTCAAAGAAGCTTTTGCCCGATTCCGAACCGTTTTTACAACCATAAGCAACGCATCAAACCATGTTATTATAAAACAAACATAAAATAGCATTATCAAGACCAAAAATAGTCTCACAAAGTATGTAATCCGAAAAAGTACCGATAGATTCACATAAATCACGAGCACTGAAAGGAACTGGTCGGCGCACAACGAAGCGTGTTTGGCAATTATTACGTCATAGTCGTAAAACGTCTCGGAAACATCCGAACGATCGAGAGGAACTTGAGTTCGAGGACCCGCATATTTTGTTTCATTCTTTACTCAAAAACTAAAGTGTTTAAAAATATGGCAACCACACAGGAATTATACCTAACCAAAGTATAGTTTCTAAGGGAATTATTAAATTTGTTGAAAATTCACCTTTAAAGACAACCTTTAAAGAGTTAACAAGAATGTGCCGGATAAACATACAATAATATCCAAGAAACGGTACGAAATTATGTCAGGCCCAATAAATAATATTTTTAGACATTATATAATGACTTGTATGATCAATTCGATTCAGACATTCAGGCCCACAGCAGAATGTTTTCGATACCCGTGGTGGGCAAAGCACATATAGCTCATTAAACACGCAGACTTTCATTGGATTACTCTCACTATTGGGTCACAAATGTTTGATTGAATTACGTGTTACCCTTCAGCTCGCCCCTTACAATGGCTCAGCTGACACTGCTAAAATTGGGTTTCGATACTCATGGTGGATAGAACTCCATTGTGTAATCTTATGCTTATCAACAACAAAACAGCTCTTCAGTCATGTAAATTAGGATAATGCCGATGTAAGCGCATTATTGTGAACAACATCCTCAATTTATTGTCTAGGCCACCTTATCCCCCTCATCAGGAAGTGGCTGGCGCCTTCCCTGCACTTAATAAACGAGTGTGGTATAAGGCAAGCGTCCTCATCTAGGTAAAAATAAAAACACTTCCATTAGATATTTATCCTAATTAATTTTTTGGTAAAATAATGAATTAGATAAGGCTTTTCTGGTTAAACCTTGTGCATCAGATTTGCCACTTTCTACCCAAATGACATTTAACTTCTAAAACAAGTGACAAATAAAACAAAATTTATATTGTTTAATACTAGCAAATTATAATCAGGTAGTCATAAACCATACCTAAAACTGAAATAATCTTTTCTGTTTACTCTGTGTGAGGAAATATATAATTCATGTTAGGCTATTGTTAGGCTAATAAACTTTGATGGCCCAGAATGGTCAGATGGTTAGGGCACTCGACTTGTAATCTGAAGGTTGTAGGTTCGAATTCCCCCCTCACCAAACATGCTCGCCCTTTTATTTGTGAAGTCGTTATGTGACGGTCAGTTCCATTATTCGTTGGTAAAACAGTAACCCAGAAGCTAGCGGTGGGTGATCATGACTGGCTGCCTTCCCTCTCGTCTTACACCGCTAAATTAGGATTGACTAACGTAGATTGCCCTGGTATAGCTTTGCGCGAAAATTCAAAACATACAAACAATAAACTTCTCCGTCACCCCAAACATGTTCGCCCTTTTTAGCCGTGGGGGCATTATAAAGTGACTATTAATCCCACTATTTCTTGGTAAAAGAGTAGCCCAAGAGTTGGCTGTGGGTGGTGATGTCTAGCTGCCTTCCCTCTAGTCTTACACTGCTAAATTAGGGACGGCTGGCACAGATAGCCCTCGTGTAGCTTTGCGCGAAATTTAAAAAAAACCAAACTGATACTAAAATACATGGATTAGAATTCTGTCACCAAACATGTTTGTCCTTTCAGCTATGAGAACATTATAATGTGACAGTAAATCTCATTAATCCTTGGTTTAAACAAAAAAACAAGGAGTTTGTTTGGCTTCTTTTGAATTTCGCGCAAAGCCATACAAGGGCTATCTCTACTAGCCGCCCTTAATTTATCAGTGAAGGACTAGAGGGAAGGCAGCTAGTTATCACCACCCACTGCCAACTCTTGGGCTAATTGTTACTTACGAATAGTGGGATTGACCGTACATCATAATGTTTCCATAGGTAAAAGGCTCAAGCACGTTTTCTGGGTCAGGAATTTGACCCTGCGTGGTGCAAAAAAGAGTAACTCGAGAGTTGTCAGTGAGTGGTATTGACTAGCTGTAGATAGCTCTCAAGTAGCTTTGTGCAAAATTCAACAAACCAAAAATTCGTTACAATTCGAAACGAAACTACACATGGTTCGACATTTTGTGAAGGAAAAGTTTGAATATATCGCCTTAATTTTGACAGTAATGTTTCAGCTCTTGGTGTAATAACCTTATAAACTGTATTAATAATATTCTTAAATAAACTTAAAATTTGACCATATAATTTAAGCTTGCATCAGTGATTTCCCTAGTATGCATTTGAGCACAAATTGCGAACGTGTAAAAATATTTATGCAGTTGAACATTCCCCTATATTTGTTCAAGTAGATAAGTATTTAAAAAATACATATTTAAGATTATAAAATTCCATCCCAGAGTTGATAAATAAATGTATTTACCAGAATATGTTTCTTTTTTGTGATCATTTGTTACCAGGCCTATATACAAGAGGTGCAGTAAGACAAATGTATTAACAAATAACAAAATCAGAGTATGATCGTACAGTTGATAAAAATCCTTTGGAAAATCTCGGGTCTTCACAACTAAGTAAATACAGCGAACAATTTAAGCAAATTATTTGTTATTTTGTGTGGTATTTTATTTTCTCTTAGACTAAATACTAGGTTATCAAGACGAGAGTTTCTATGTTATATTAATTCAGGACCTCCCCTTCGATCAGAAACGAATTAGTATTTCTTCAGTAGCAGACCAAGAAATAAGAAATTCTGATAACTGTTTCTTTCCAACGTAGACAGTTGGAAATTCGGAATTCTGCTGTATTCATTGAGGCAGTCAGTCCATATGACGGCAACGTATTAAGTTACGAGCAGCCAAAGAAACACGATATTTCGAAGTGGCAGCACCACCTTATAAACAACGGTCACACACATTTATTGATTATATATTTTATTATTACTATTCTCAGATCATGCTATACAGCCTTTCATTATTGTCTGTTTGAGGTTAACGACCTTTCATGGTCTTCTGATATGAGTGATAGCTACTACTACTACTAACACATCTGCTCTTATCAATGCTTAACCTATGTTTCTGGTGCTGCCACAGCATCTTTGGGCTTGATAGATACAACTGAATCAATAACAGCTGTTAAAAAAACTGTCGTTATTATTGCGGTCACAGGTTAGAAGTTGAACATCTTGGAACTTGGCATGTACAAATAATTGAAGAAATAATGCCGACTAATGATAGTATGTAAAAAACGTGGCAAAATTCCAGTCGCTGTCGTCTAGGCTTGGAAGCCATTTGTTGAAGGTATGTTGGTTGTTTTGTTTTAATTACGCGCAAAGCTACACGACGACTATCTGCACTAGCCATTCTTAATTTTGCAGTGTAAGACTAGAGGGAAGGCACCTAGTTATCATCACCTACCGCCAACTCTTGGGCTACTCTTTTACCAACGAATAGTGGGATTGATTGTAACATAATGATGCTCCCACGGCTGAAAGGGCAAGCATGTTTGGTGGGACTGGGATTTGAACCCGCGACTGAAGGTTTATTTGGTTGTGGTCTAAAAATTAGTGTAGCAAGAGATGAAGAGGAAAGAGAGGAGGCTAATGTAGCGGGCCTATCGATTACAGACAAGAAGTACTGTCCTTAACTGTGAGGTTTCTTCTGATAATATGGCCAGTCAAAAGTTGGTCAATTTTTGTACAGTTTGGAGACTGTAAATATTATTACAATATTTCACTGCATGCTACAGGTTGTATAAGTATCATCAAAATCGGGTAAATTTTGAGTTTTTAACTCGTATTCTTGTCACCAGAGTGCTTGTGGTTAAGGGACAAATCTATTGTTAAAACGATTTAGCATTCTCAACCACACCATTGCCGGTCATGTTTCCACATCAGTTAAACGCTATTTGACAATCGTGAAGTTGAAAATAGCACTGAAATGTGGTCTCCATCTCAAAAGGTTCCATTGTAAGTTTTAAAACTGCCATGTTCAAAGCACATCACTGTTTCTTGCTTGCTTTCTATAATCCATCGTCAATTTTATCCGTATTGCTTTGTTCTCTAATGCCATTAAATTCAAGGAACATTCCATATTGAAAGTTCTAAGTACTCAATCTGGTAACATCTTTGTAATCTGAGTGTATGGATACTTGACGTCATAAAGGATTGTCAAGTTCCCTTCCTACAAGATATAAATTGTCGGTGGTATCACACCACCTACAAAAAGCCAAACAATATCATAAAATGCAGTTCTGATACGTACCGTTACGCCTTTACGTTATATCAACTGCAGCTTTCATGAGTTTTTTTGTGTGTTATTAAACATAAACCATCACAAAAGGTTATTTGTGCTCTGCCCACCACGGGTATCGAAATCCGGTTTTGGTGAACACGCTACTGGGAGGACATATTGTCGTGAGAATTGCTTATTTGCGTATTAAACCTCGTTTTAATGTAACGCATTCAGTTACATGATGTTCACTTGTTCACTTTACCTGTCAATCAGAATATTTACGTTTACATTGATAAGCTAAGTTCAGTTGTAACTGACATCCCAAATTACTCCACATATTTATAATCAGTTTTATTTTTGCATGAAATGTTAATCTTTTGTGTTTTTGACAGAAAAAAAAATTAGAGGTAGAGAATTTTCAAGACTATCTTCTAACCCGAATTATTGATTCGTTATATTTCGCTTATCCCCGATCGCTACTTCGTAAATAGACTGCAATGTGTTAGAGGGCGCTGAATTATTTAAGTTTCTCTCTCTCTCTTTCTGTTTTTTACGACGAACTTTTTGTTTTTTTACTATTTTGCTTGACGACTTTTTATTCAATGCAACGATTCTGCTGAGCTGCTTTCCCTCTACACTGCTAAATTATGGACGGTTAGTACAGGCAGCCCTCGAGTAGCTTTGTGCGAAATTCGAAAAAAAGCAAAACGATTCTGCTGTATACCATCACTTTGAATACTGTCCTTATAATAATCTTTAAATAATAAAAGGTAAAACAGATCGCATCTGACTAAATTTTGCGCAAGAAAGTAACGAAGTATTTTTGTTAAGTTTTTTTTTAATTTCGCGCAAAGCATCACGAGGGCTATTCGAGTTAGCTATTAATTTAGCAGTGTAAAACCAGAGGAAAGGCATCTAGTTATCACCACCCACCGCCAACTTTTGGACTACTCTTTTACCAACGAATAGTGGGATAGACCGTAACATTATAATGCCCCCACGGCTGAAAATTATGAAATTATGAAACAAGTTTATAATGGAACATATCCTAAGAATCTTATTTAGGAGTGTTAGACTAGAGGGTTTCTTTGTTTATTTTTGAATTTCGTACAAAGCTACTCGAGGGTTATCTGTGCTAACCGTCCCTAATTTAGCAGTGTAAAACTAGAGGGAAGGCAGCTAGTCATCACCACCCACTGTCAACTCTCGGGCTACTCTTTCACCAACAAATAGTGGGATTGACATTATAACGCCTCCTTGGATCTTTTTTTTGTGACAAACTGGTTTTTAATAAGTTTTATTTTGATATTTCGATAGCTTATTGATACAAAATGTAAGATTATAAATAGTTTAATACTCTAAAGTATTTGTCTCAGTGTCAGTTTTCGCGTTTTAGGTATTTGATGAATTAGTCGTGAAACTGTTTGAATATAAATATTTTCATGTTAGTCGTAGTACTGTTAGTGAAGTATTTCCATTTGAATATCGTTTGTAAACTTAGGCATGCAAGAGTACAAGTTTCTTGAAACATTAAGGAAAAATAAAATAACTTCCTCTCCTTACGTGGGCTGGGATCCATTAATTTTCACCGAATAATTTAACTCATTCTATATTTTAAACCATTTAACATTTTTTTATGGATATGTTTTTTTGACTACTTACTCACATAAATCCCCCAATATCATTACAGTATTGCCTGCGAACTTACAACGCTAAAAACCGGGTTTTGATACTCGTAGTGGACAGTGCACAGATAGCCCACTGTCTAACTTTGTGCCTAACTTCAAAAACAAATACCCACGTGGGTATTAGTGAAGCATTTCATTCTAGTATTAGCCCCTTCAGTGACACAATGGTATGTTTGCGAACTCATACCGCTAAAAACCATATTTCGATACCCGTGGTGAGCAAAGCACAGATAGCCCATTGTGCAGTTTTGTGCTTAATTCTAGACAAAGAAACGTTCTACTATTATTGAATAAAAACATGAAGAATTAATATTTAAAAAAGCATTGTATTAACCCTAGGATTATATTAACGCTAGGATTGTATTGTTTCTTGAGTGAAAGTAACGTAACCAATCTTCATTCACGTGTGATGCTCACTTTCCTATTGCATACACTGAACCGAAACAACCAGTTCCTATTGTCAGCCCCCCAGTGGCTCAACGGTATGTTTGCGGACTTACACGCTAAAATCCGGGTTTCGATACCCGTGGTTGGCAGAGCACAGATAGCCCATTGTGTAGCTTTGTGCTTAATTCAAAACAACAACAAAAATCCTACTGTCATGTTCACGAGCATCAGCTACGTATCAAATAAATGTAACTGTGTATGTCATATGATACTTTGACGTTTTAGCTTTATGTAGTGTGAACCACACGTAATACATAGGACAGACATAGAGTTAAAAAAAACCCTCCCACCAAAAAGAACGATGTTACTTTCAGTAAATTTAGATTATCATAGACAATACTTTGCATCGGTTACTCATACAATATTCTTTTAGGTTATTAGTAGAGATTGCTGGATTATGAAAGTTACAACGTCTCTTCAAATGTATTCACAACTTCTTAAAACAATGATTACATCACAACACATAAAAAAGAATACTGTTTACTCAATGTTGCAGGATATTTCTGTACTTCCGGCTCTGGTACTAACAACTATGCTAATGAAACTTTGAGATGGCACAGAGCCAGAAATTTCAAGTCCTGGTTCTCATCAGTAGTCACTCTGCAATTTTTCATGTTGTAAACAAAAAATTAAAAAAAAAACTTATCATATTGTTAACAGGTCTGCCACCAACTGCACCAGTAGACAGGGGCTTTTGAAATAGCTAAATCAATTGAGGTGAGTGACTTAAGTCGTTTTGGGTGCTATTTGGTACACCAGTGATGAAAACACCAGGTTACAAAAGTAAAAATGGTGTTTAGTGTCTTGCATCACCTATTTGAAGACGACAGTGATGTTG
Organism: Carcinoscorpius rotundicauda; assembly: GCA_011833715.1. Lineage (NCBI taxonomy): Eukaryota > Metazoa > Arthropoda > Merostomata > Xiphosura > Limulidae > Carcinoscorpius > Carcinoscorpius rotundicauda. Next base: position 112,483,137 of record CM022393.1, read on the forward strand.
CAATTACAATAATAATTTTAGCTATAGAGTTTACAGAGCGTGAAAAAGAAGAAAAACGAATCTGTACTGTTTTGCCCAAGCGAAATTTTAAATGGATTTCGTCAGTAAGCATAACTAAAAGTAAGCCCAATACTTCCCTACTACTACAGACTATTGATGTGATGAAAATACGTTATGGGATAAACCAATAACTTAATTATTTTTGTCATATTTTATTCTTACAAAATTTACTTTAAGATACAGACATAATTATATAAATGTCTCACTCTCTTTTAGAAGGCGAAAGAATCACATTATTTATTAGTTTCCAAACAGTATAAATTGTTGATCGTAACTATTCTCGTGCATTCACTTATCGTCTGACCAGACTGTCAATATTTCAACAGGAATAGTCTTAAAGCAATTTTATGCACTTAACTTCTTTATACTTATTAATAACAACTACTGAATGAACGTAAAGAAGAGTGAATGATAATGTGCGAACCACATTATATTTGCTATGACTAGTGCTGAGAAGGCCTTTGTAATAGCAGGTATCGTCATCTCTCTTAGAATATAACAGACATAGGAGTGGCTAAGACGATCTTTATGTTAGCTGATCACTTAACAACTTATTACGTATTGTAATTTATCTTGGGCAAGGCTCCGATTTATTATATTACGTACATTACACATTACGATTTCAAATAGCCGCAACTTTTAATTAGCCGTTAATTAAATATTAATATGTATGAGATTTATGGTATTTGCTAACAAGATTTGCACACACAATTTTCTTTTTTAACACAAATATATTTAATATACAAACAACAATACATTTTATAATAATGATTATTGCAAATATTAGTTTAGATACAAGTTTTACAAACTTGCAAACTATACCGAGTCTTATATCTGATCTAGAAATGAATATTTTATCGATTATCCAGGTCCACGAAGAGCAAATTAATTCTGGGTTGATATTGCTACACCTTGCTTAAGCTAGTGCTGTCCTTTTTTTGGCTGACCTCACACCCTTACAAACTGACTTTTTACCGACGAAGACATTTAATGTTCTCGGAGAAATACCAACGTCCGAAGTTAATTCACTGAAGGTGCGTGTTTCTTAATGTCCGAAATCTATTAACGTTCTTGGTCAAATTCTGAAGTTTTCCGATTAATAAGCGTAAATCACAGTTTTAGTTTCCTAGACCTGTAGCGTATCGAATGTGGTTGACCAATTGTAATAACTGTCTCTTAGCGCGTCGGTTTATGTAGTTTAAGGCTAGATTCTTGAATGTTAGAAAATACGCTTGCGTTTTCGTAAAACAAATATTGTTAATTCTTTCAAGAATCTTCTACAAATTTAGAGAACAGGCGGGATTTGCACAATACACATACAACAATATACGTCACATGCACCAAACTGAAACAAACGTATGCACTAAAATAAAGTATAACGGTAAATCCTTTAACAATTTGTTTAAGAAAGAACCGAAGTAAGTTGGTGAAGTGTAATTTTTGTCATTTTTATTTATGCCATAGTACATCAAAATTAGGATAACGATGATTTAACACTATATTATTCATATATTTTAACACAAATCTGGGTATTTCCATTCTTTAGTTAGTTTGTTTGTTTTTGAATTTCGCACAAAGCTATCTACGCTAGCCGTCCCTAATTTAGCAGTGTAAGACTAGAGTAAAAGCAGCTAGTCATCACCACCCACTGCCTTGGGCTACTCTTTTTACCAACGAATACTGGGATTTAGCATAACATAATAACGCCCCCACGGCTGAAAGGGCGAGCATGTTTGGTGCGACCGGGATTCGAACCCACAACCCTTAGATTATGAGTCGAACGCCTTAACCCACCTGGCCATGCCGGGCCCCATTCTTTAGTAGAAGAAAAGTTAAAACATCAAGTCACCATGGCAATATGTGAATTTCCAGAGTGAAATAATAACAAGAAAACAAGTATACAATTTTGAATTTAGTCTTTGCATTCGGTAATATTTTAAATAAATATCTAGTATGTTTTCTTTACGGCCAAGCTTGTTGAGACGTTCGACTCGTAATCTGAGGGTCGCAGGTTCGCATCCACGTCGCGCCAAAGATTCTCGCCCTTTCAGCCGTGGGGGCGAATAAAGTTACGGTCAATCCCACTATTCGTTGGTAAAAGAGTAGCCCAAGAGTTGGCGGTGGGTGGTGATGACTAGCTGTCTTCCCTCTAGTCATACACTGCTAAATTAGGGACGACTAGCACAGATAGCCCTCGAGTAGCTTTGTGCGAAATTCAAAAAACAAACAAACAAACAAATTTTAATGTTGTTTTTTAAACTCAAGAGGTCGCTCAATATTGTTGAAAATGTAGAAAAATTATTGATGTATGCATAGTTAGCGTACATCAGTTTCCGTAATCCGAAGGTCACTGGTTCGAATTTCCGTCACACAAAACGTGTTCGCCCTTTCAGCCGTGGAGGTCTTATAATGTAACGGAATTATACCATTCGTTGGTAAAAGAGCAGCCCAAGAGTTGGCGGTGGGTGGTGATGACTAGCTGCCTTCCCTCTAGTCTTACACTGCTAAATTAGGGACGGTTAGCGCAGATAGCTCTCATGTGCGAAATTCAAAGCAAACCAAAATAATGTTAATGGAATTTCCGTTTTACGGAGAAATTCCGACTTTTTAGAAATAACCGGATACCAGTTCTTTTATTACTCATAACTTAAACAATATAGTTTATGGACCAAATAGAGGTTTTTAAGTACCTGTAACTTTATTTTATTATTGTGCTTAATAACAGGTTTGAAGTATTGACGTAGTTTCTTTACTAACTTTTATTTCTACTGATAACTCCTTAAATGGAAAAAAATGAGCAGTAATATCTGTCATAAGTACAAAATATAAGTAATTAAGCATAGAAGTTCTTATTAAAATGTGTTTATAGAAGTAATCTTACAGTAAAAACAAAAAGCATACACACTCTATCCTTCACAAAAGTCTTTAATAGAGGGAAATTTTATTTTAAAACTAGTTTTCAAACAGGGAGCCCCTCGCTTCAGTGACATAACTGTACATCTGCGGACTTACAACGCTAGAAACCGGGTTTCAATAACCGTTGTGGGCACAGCACAGATAGCCCATTATGCAGCTTTGTGATTAACTTAAACAAACAAACAAACAGGAAATATTCCAGAAATGGTTCTTTTAGAAGAAAAGCTATAGACCTGTAAATTAGTGTTCCCTTTAGCGGTAAGCTTGAGAATTTATAATGCTGAACCTCGGAGCTCCAACCCCCGGAGACACAGCAGACAGCGTACTGTGTAGCTTTGCGAATTAAAATTAAGAAAATAAAATGAAATATAGTGTTTTTAATATGTTTTTTTGTGTGGTTGAAAAAAATATAGTTCTAAACATTTTGGGGTATGAAAATTGTGTTGTTAATTCAAGGTAAACTTAATACTGTTAAAAAAGAGTATTTATAAACGCACTCATACAAGAGTGGTATTATTACATGTTCCACCAATGGCATAGCGACATGTCTAAAACCCGTGTATGAAGAGGAGGACAGAGCATAAACAGCCTGTTGTGTTGCTTTGTGCTTAACTACACAAACAAACAATTATTAAATATTATTTATTTCAAATAAACTTATGTCGTGAAAAAAACAGTGCTTACAAACTTACTCATCCATGAGTTGTATTATTAAAGAAAGTAGTAGTTAAACAAGGTGGCTTTATATAAACATATCACAAGGAACGTTTTAAAACAAAATTTATCAAATATGTTATTTTTCTAAAGGAAAAGCCATCGTCATAATTTCTTGTTTGTAGAAAATTAATGTTTATAGAAATGAGTGTGTATGGAAGATTCCTTTAAGTAGAAAAGTTAAAGTCCTGGAAACGAAGAACAAAGCTTGTGTTTGCTTAGCCTAACGATAGACTCTAATAAAAATATTTTTGGATATGGTCATTTGAAACGTAAACTTTCCACCGATTTTCTTAACAGTGAGGTAGACCCGTTATTTTAATTTATTGAACTTTAGTGAGATAGACTTAGTTGAACAGGATTTATATTGGAATGATACCATCTCCAGGTCACGCTGGACGAGAACTAGAATACATTATCTAAAAACTCTTCAAGTAATTGTTTTTGGCGTAGAACACACGTCATAACACATATTTGTGTGAGTGTTTGTGCATATACATTCGTGTTTCCAAATATATTTTGTATTTGTAATTTTACTGTTACTTTGTTTAAAATATTGTAAACAAATAATAATTTTTTTAGTTTTCTTTAATTTCTTTAATTAAACGTGATGTAGCCATCACCACTGATAGCTTTAAAACTTTTGCGTGGAATTCACGTAAACTACGTAACGTAATGCAAGAAAGTTCTCCATTGTCAGAAATGTACTAAAATGTTGTCTTCGGATTTACAACGCTAAATTCAAGGGTTCGACTCTACAGCTGATGTGGCTTTGCTATAAGAAAACACACACACTAAAATATTGTCACTACGAGAAAATTCATACAGCTATCAACCCGTTTTCATTTCTGGGTAACATGTACATCGGGTTGTAATTTCTGTCATATTTTATCCAAGCTTTCCAATAACATCAAAGAAGAGTAAATTGAAATTTCAAAAACAACTTATGTCTGGTTTACTTCTGGTTACGAATATTTCACATAAACCTAAAAAAACTGAGAATCATGGAGTATCCGTTAAACCAGTTGTACATACACAACACAGACTGTCACGTACATGTTTTATATATTTCGAGATCAGTTCGTTACTAAAAGTAACGTAATTTTACAATATTTCGTTTGTTGCGTGGTTGCTTTTCAGCAGTTGCCATTGGTAACCCCTTATTTACGTTGGCTAATTGAACAAGGGAACATCGTTTGTTAGCTTTTTAAACTCTAGATTCCAATTATTCCTGTGAAGGAAAGAAGAAAACTCACATTTGTTACGTATATCTAATATATAATGTTTGAAAACTTAATCGATAGAAGCTTTATGCTGTCGTAACTCAGAAATTAGAATATGATTTATCGCTATCTGGAATTTATAAAAATGTCTGTTGTTGTTTTGGTTTTCTCTAGGATAAAACAGCTAAATATATTACTTCCACTACATAAACCCACGCTGTAGTGATCAAACGATTTGAAAACTGAAAACAAGAAACGTTTTTCATAAACTGAATCAATAACAGTTACCAAGTATACCAAACAGAGTTTTGGATAATTTTTTCAGAATTCGTTAAAGTTCATCTGGTTTACTGAATGCGAATAATTGATTTATTTTGTTTGTTTTGAAATGTATTACAAATCTATACAAGGGGTTATCTGTGCTTTGTCCACCACGAGTATCGAAACCCGCTTTCTAATGGTGTGGGTCCGCAGACGTATCGCTGTGCCACATGAGGCAAGGGTACAAAGAAATCCTGTGTTAAAAACAACACGACTTTTTAGTGTGGAACACAACGTATTCAATGTGGAGCAACAGAAAGGAACACGGGTGTGTTGCTTGATAAACAATATTTGTATTGACTTTTATACAATCTACATACACGAAACTAAAATTTTGACAACATAACACAGCAATGTATTCATATAAACACAAAATTAAGCTGGAAAACGCACGCCATTTATATTGTCAGATAACACACACAACTTGTTGTCTACATTGTTACAGTAATCGTGTTACATTTTACACACGTTTATATTTGGGGGAACATAATTTATGTCATTTATGTTAATTTGCAACATTTTGTTAACGTTTGCACAAAGTTAAACAAATAATGCAACATTCATGATAAATAGTAAGCTTTAAATCAAAATATTCAAAGTGTTTATAACTAAGGTTTGATCTGTATCAGTACATTCAAAACCTTTTTTTTAAACTTGCTTAGAAATATTAAGTGGATAATGCACCAATTATTGGTTATTGTAACGTAATGCTCCAATGAACATTATAGTGTAGCCATAGAAACAAAAAGGCATTTGCTTTAGAGGAGTTAAGCATCAGCCATAACACAGAACCTTTAACACCATGGAATTCTGTCCAACTTTTTTGTCAGCACAGCGATATATTTGCGGACTCAAACCTCTAAACCTGGGTTCAATACCCATGATGGGCAGAGCACAGATAGCCCCTTGTGTAGCTTTGTGCTTAATTCCAAATCACACTTAATCAATCAACTCATTTTGTCAGTACACCATACCGGTAGTGTGGCTGATTTCGAAACCATCTACCGTGTATATTTCAAAATAAGATGATTTTAATACTCTTTGGAAATATTTTCTATTTCAGTGTCATTTATGTAGCACGTGGCTTTTATACTTTTCAAATAACAAGGGAACTTTATCAAGCTAAATTTCTTGTCTTTTCTAAATTACGTGCTATATTATAGACGAAACATTATATGAAGTATTGGATATTATACGTTAAACAATATATGAAGTATTAAATACTATATATTAGACATTAAATGTTCAAACGATAAATAATACGATCTATGTTATGCGTTAATTAATTAAAATATTTACCTCGTCCCCATTAATTGAGCGATAGTTCTCGAGCTTATAACGCTAAAAAAATGGACTTCTATACCTGCCGTTAGCAGAGCACAGAGAGCAAACAAACATTTACCAACTGTTTAGTTGTTTATTTATTAAAGTAACCAACATTCAGGAAAACTCAACGTACGAAATGTGGATGTATTTGCATTTCTATGCCATATTTACTAAACATTGTATAGAAGGAAAGATGTCATGTTACTTTCAAATCATCACACTGTCACTTAGTAGGTTTAAGCAGCTTCCACAAATCTTCTGTGATTAAAACTGTCTATAAATAATTTTACATAGGATGAATAGATCATGTAAACGAACTGTTTGCCACTTATTTTACCATGTCCTTATACAAAGGTGTCACATGACACAAAATGGAAAAATTAATCGCCTCTTGTCTAGTAGAGTTGCATCCTTATTATTAAAAGCTTTTGGCATCCATTCTTTACTAATTCACTGAGTAAACTTTTCATATGATAGCTTCATATAAAGACCATTAGTTTTCGTTATTCATTTCAAAACAACTGTCTCTGTTCTAAATATCTATAAGAAATGCTCTTCTTCTTAAATATGTCGTAAATAACTGGATCTATAACGCTCTCTTTCTAGTTAATTTGTTGTGTGATATTTCATCTGGCCAGTAATATCTAAGAAATTCCTACTCTCAGAACAGAATCTTGTGGAACTCCATTGGCTTAAGTGACGTTTGAGTTTTACTCTTTTGTAAAACAACTTCCAATACGAAGATTTCTTATTCATTTGGAATTTTAATTTTATGTGAAATATCTATGTTACTTTCTTTTTTTATGCAATTTCATTTCACGTCACTAGAAATCCTGAATTAGATTTATTTTCCATTACAGTGACCGGTTCATTTCTTTGTCGAATTTTTGCGCAAAGCTAATCGAGAGCTATCTGTACTAACTGTTCTTAATTTTGAACTAATAAACCAGCTCTTGAGTCACTCTTAAACCCAATGAACTGTGGAATTGACTGTTGCATTATACAGTCCCAAGTTTGAGATGGTGAACATGTCCGGCAACAAATTTTATTTCTGCGACCCGCAGGTTGCGAGTCGAGCGTCATAACCACTAGGCCCTAGAGTGGTCTAAACATCATATTAACAGAAGAGTTGTTAAGGCTATACTTAACTGTTACTTTGTTCATATTAGAGATTAGTTTTTAAGAAATTAAATAAATTATGAAGTCACTTAAGTGTTAAAACAGTTATTTTCTACGTATTTTAGCTCAGTGGATATCTAATAGAATGTTGAATTAGTAATACACTTTTATAATAGCCTGTTAATTCATAAACATCAACAACTTCTAGTAGTTCTATTGGCATGAGAAGTCCATATTCACGAAGACTAACAGTGAAAATAATATTCGATCTATTCGACCCTATTTCATAAGGTCCGTGTAATAGATAAGATGAAAGATAAATTGTTCGACAACTTACCCATACCTCAGTTCCAAATATTTTTATATTTTCACATTACAAATGCATCAAATCATGATCGAGTTTCGTTTTACGTTATACGAAAAAAAACAAAACAAAGACATTTGTTCATATGAAAATTTCATCACCGTATTAATAAGTATGTTAGGATGTGGCGAGAAAAAAAATGAATGACGCATTCAGTCTGTTACTTTTATGCTTTCAAATAACTGCTAATGTGAGCTATAACTTAATTTGGATACAAAACTGCCATTATCGAGTGTTTCCCAGCTTATAAAATTCACAGTATTATTCAAAATTTTGCTGAGGTGTAGACTTAGGAACCAGCCAAAGAACCAAAATGTTCATTTTTTTTTCTTTTCCAATTTTAGCCACAAAATGTGTGAAGTTTCACAAAGATTTTAGTACGACAGAAAATATTTTAAGAGTATTTTAGAACATTTGTGCTTAATATAAGCTAAAAAAAGACCATAATTCTAATGTAAACGGTGTTATTATTACCCCTTGAAATTAATTTGCTTACAAAAATATGGTGTTTCTTTAGAAGGCTTGAATACAAGATGAAACAGGAATTACGAGCCAATAACAGATGAACATTAGGTGACTGTAACTTGTACAATACTCGATGCTTTGTACACTATACAATTGGTGTGTTTATGGAGCCAATCCCTATACTACATATGAAATGAAGGAGTGCAAAAATAAAATAAATTCACATAATATTAAATTTTGTTACATACATTCATAGAATATTTTAACTTTTAGTAACGGTAAACCTTCACAAAACAAATAATAAATAACATTTTTATAGATGTAAAGTGATGTTGGAATGGCGGGACCAAAACTAACACAAACATGGATGTATGGACGATACAACTATTCACTTTTCATATGTTCTTTCCTCAGTTTTAACTTTTAAGAAGTCAAGGTTATGAACAGTGATGACTACTAATCTATTTTGGCCTTTCCACGGAAAAAGTTTAAAACCTGAGATCATTCTACAATGACAGTGAAGAAACTGACAAAACTGATATAATATTATTAATGTTGTTAATATTACCATTGAATTATAGAAATGAGACAAATATTCACCAGTCAACCTATTTCAATGAAATTGTTTAAATGTAAAAGAGGGGTAAACAAGTAATAAAAACTTTTTGCAAAAATTACGTGATGTAAGGTTGGCAATGTCATAAAGTACAGAAGTGAGGTAGGGAAGGGATGAATACACAAAACCACAACGTACGTAGTCAAATCTTTCCAAAAATAACTTTTATCTACAACTACATGTTTAATTTCTATTAGTTGCATAGTGGCTAGTAACTATAAGCTTGTAAGACTGACTCATTACCTGTTTAGTGATTTACGTGTAGTTTTGTTTTTTTATATTAAGCAAAAAGTTCTGTCTGTGCACTGCCCGCCATGGGTGTTGAAAGTCTACAGTAATATCACTGGGGTGCACGGTTTTATCTATTATTATTTATTCCTATATCATGCTTAATTTTTGTAATATTATTATTATCTATAAATCGTATAAATAAACTCTATCACTCAAATACTGCAGTAAAGTTTTTCTTTTATCTGAGTCTGAAGTCCACGTATTTGAAGTGCCTGAAAAATTATAGAAACTGAGAACAGGTTATTTGACTGTTTGTGCTCAATGCTTAAAAAATTATTTCGAATATCGCAATGAAATATTGCAGCCTTATATAAGTTGCAACACAAAATTGGTGATAGATTTGTGGGATTATTTTAAATTCGGATGTATTCAGTAAACATAACGGAGATCGAAATGTCTGATTTTTAACGTTTTACGAATGTTACAACCTTTTTCATGACCTTGGTTTGGTTTGTTTCGAATTTCACGCAAAACTACACGAGGACTATCTGCGTTAGTCATCCCTAATTTAGTAGCGTAAGACTAGAGGGAAGGCAGCTTGTCATCACCACCTACCGTCAACTCTTGGGCTACTCTTTTACCAGAGAATAGCAGGATTAATGTTAGTGTGATTGACCGACACATTATAATGCCTCCACGACTGAAGGGGCGAGCATGTTTAGTGTGAAGGGGATTCGAACCCACGACCCTTGGATTACGAGTCGAGTGCCTTAACCATCTGGCCATGCCGGCCTTCATGACATTAACCTGTGATCTACTTTTTTTATCCTCAGCTAACACTAAACCTTGACACCATACATGTGTTATTGTTGTTTTTCCAGCTTGTGGTAAATACACGTTACATGCCCCAGGCTTTAGAGTTGATTGAGGCAAATAAGGTGTTTTCACTGTTACCAAGCCCCCCAGTGGCTTAGCGGAATGCCTGCGGACTTACACGCTAAAATCCGGGTTTCGATACCCGTGGTGGGCAGAGCACAGATAGCCCATTGTGTAGCTTTGTGCTTAATTCAAAACAACAACAACAACAACACTGTCACCAATATTTAACCAACGTGATGTTTTTAATATTAATTACATAATTTATAAATATCAAAAACGTATCACCGATAATCATTCTTTAAAATTTTGTTTAAAAAACTACTAAATAACAAGTTTAGTAGTTGAAGTTTTAGTGAAGTAAGGTTAAAAAATATATTTTGTTGGCGACAGTTATAAGTAACAAGCTAGTTAGTTACTGACTAAATAAACTGAAACATTAATTAGTCTTAGGACAATCTCCCTCCGGAAAAATGCTCTCCCCTCCAGACAATTTATCCATGGACAACTAACTGCCCCGTAGAAAAATTTTCCACCTTAAAATTTTCTCCCAAAGTCATATCTTCTTTTGTGTAACTTTGTCTAGTTTAACGTTTTTGTTTTATTACAATAAACAACATTTGACATGAAACCTGTTAATTTCTCCTATTTAAGCAGTTTTAGATAATTCATTCTTCATTGAAATACAAGAAATATGTGACATGTGTTGTTGTTGTTTTTTTTCCTATTTTAGTCAGTTATATTAAGATAGGGCAGTTTTCCGGGAGCAATTTTCCTACGGGGACAGTTGTCAGGTTATCCCTATCATTATATATTTGTAGATAGAATATTTTCGTTAGTTAAGAAAGCACGGAATAATTTTACTTTCTTTTTGTTTAATAACCTAGCTATTACAAGTCATGCTGTAATAATAATAATAGTACAGCTGCATTCAGAACAAAACTAAGCAAGATAAACCACCTTTAGTTTCTTGAAACGACTCTGATTATTTTAAGTGCCTGGAATACGATTAGAGAAAGGTTGGGCAGGTGCACTGGAACGTGATCTAATGTTTAAATCGATATAATAGTTTGTTATATTATACGTGCTTGATTTTCTATTCAATGTTCTTTTAAGATTCTTAAAATAGAAGGTTACTGTTATGGAGCCAATTTCGTATGTAGATAACTTCTATCTTAGCCTTATTTTACCGAAGTGTTAAGAGGACATACGTTTGCTAGCTTACAATAAAAGTGGTTTTTATCTGTATCACTCACTTTTGCTCCAAACAGTTTATAAATACCATTCCGATTTGTTTGATAATGGAATATACACAATTAGTGAATGCTAAACCAACTCAAGATTTAGGCCAAGAATTTAAGAAATAATAATATGCTTTATCACATATACTTATTCTTAAATGTAAATTAAAGTGAAATATTCATGCTGATAAACTACGTAGGCGTTGCCACGCCTCAACTCCATTAACAAAACAATGTCGTTCGCTGAGAAGTATGGGTAAGCGTTTTTCGAAAAAGAAAAAAAAAATCTAAGGAAAGAAATCGATTACTTACTGCGTAAGAACGTCACTTTAATGTACAAGAATAAGAAACTTGAGAGAAAAACAATAAATATTGGAAATTGTCTGCTAACAAGGAGAAAAACAAAAAGTGGATGTATTACTTTGTTAAGTGGAGGGAAAACAACAGGTGTTGGAATTAGCCTACTAAAAACTGTAAGTGTCAGAATTAGCTTGCTACATAGGAAAGGGAACAGTAATAGTTGGAATTAGTCTGTTAACAAGGAGAAAACAATAAGTTTTGAAATTCGCGTACTAGCAAGAAGAAAAAAACAATAAGTGACTACTGACAAGATGAAAAACAATGTATTCGAATTAGCTCAGTAAGAAGAAAAAACAATAAATTTTGGAATTACCCTACTAGCAAGCAGATGGAACAATATGTATTGGAATAAGCCTACCAACTAAGAAGAAAAAACAATAAATGTTGGAATTAGCTTAATATCGCGAAGACGAAGCAATAAGTGTTAGATTTATTGTGCTAACAATAAGAAAATACAATAAGTGTTGGAATTAGCCGACTACTAAGTAAATAAAACAATAAGTGGTGGAATTAGCTTAAGTAAATAAAACAATAAGTGGTGGAATTAGCCTAAATAAAGGAAACAATAAGTGGTAAAATTAGCCTACTACTAAGTAAAGGAAACAATAAGTGTTGGAATTAACCTACTACTAAGTAAAGGAAACAATAAGCGGTGGAATTAACCTACTACTAAGTAAAGAAAACAATAAGTGGTGGAATTAGCCTAAATAAAGGAAACAATAAGTGGTGAAATTAGCCTACTAATAAGTAAAGGAAACAATAAGTGGTGGAATTAACCTACTACTAAGTAAAGGAAACAATAAGTGGTGGAATTAGCCTACTACTAAGTAAAGGAAACAATAAGTGGTGGAATTAGCCTACTACTAAGTAAAGAAAACAATAAGTGGTGGAATTAGCCTAAATAAAGGAAACAATAAGTGGTGAAATTAGCCTACTACTAAGTAAAGGAAACAATAAGTGGTGGAATTAACCTACTACTAAGTAAAGGAAACAATAAGTGGTGGAATTAGCCTACTACTAAATAAAGAAAACAATAAGTGGTGGAATTAGCCTACTACTAAGTAAAGGAAACAATAAGTGGTGGAATTAGCCTACTACTAAGTAAAGAAAACAATAAGTGGTGGAATTAGCCTATTGCTAAGTAAAGAAAACAATAAGTGGTGGAATTAGCCTACTACTAAGTGAAGGAAACAATAAGTGGTGGAATTAGCCTATTACTAAGTAAAAGAAACAATAAGTGGTGGAATTAGCCTACTACTAAGTAAAAGAAACAATAAGTGGTGGAATTAGCCTACTACTAAGTAAAGAAAACAATAAGTGTTGGAATTAGCCTATTAATAAACAAAGAAAACATTTGTTGGAGTTAGCCTAGTTGCAAGGATAGAAAATAATTTAGTGCTATAATTAGCATTCTAACGATAAGGAAAAAAACAACTTGTTGAAATTAGCCTACTGATAAGAAAGAAACAGTAAATGTTGTTGTTAGCCTACTGTTAAGAAAGAAATAGTAAATGTTGTTGTTAGCCTTCTGATAAGAAAGAAACAGTAAATGTTGTTGTTAGCCTACTGATAACAATGAAGATCAACCTGTTACACTTGATCCATTGACAGTCGTACTTGTAGTCTCATCAGTGATACAAGTGCTCTTATAAGTGCTGTCAATAAAAGGGTATATTTACTTGTACTCTAAGCTGGTGTAAAATAATCTCGGAAATTGTACTGTAAAATAACATAATATTAAAACATTTTTTAAAAGATTTATTGAATCCGCGAAAAAGAAAAACAATGGTTTATACTTATTACAGAGTATAATGCTTCGTTTCGTGATTCGTTGAATGTATGCTAAAGAATATTTACCAGAAAACAAAGTGAAATATAATTAGAACACTTGTTACGTGATTTTAATACAATTTATAATGAGGCACGTGCCCAGGTTTCAGAAGTTAAAAAACTAGAGTATGTCCATTAATTGACAATCGTGTGTGCGCAGTAGACCGTTTTGTTTTTCTTATTTATTGCGTGATGTTCTGAACAACTAATATATATATATATCCTCTGTACAGTTATAACACATTATTAGTATATTATTACTGTGTGTTATAGCTCAATAAATGTATGACATACATATAAATAAGTGTAATGAGTGGACACCGTTATTTCATTGAACTAAAAGGTAAAACGACGTCCAGTTGATTTTGTATGATTTTCTTTCCAGAAACCTATGGTTGGACAAGACAAACGCGCCATCTGTTGTCTCTGTTGTAAACGAGGTGTGGTAAGTCTTCGAAGCGCCCTCGAACGATCAGCGTATTGTTGTGGGGAAAGTATTCGGTTAAAAGCTGATATAGACAACCAGAGTGAAGAAGTAGTTCGACTCAAGTTAAAACTTGTACAGGTAAAACGTAATAACATGTTGTTGCTTTAGTGTTCTCAAGGAAACTAGCTAAGTACGATAACAAAAACATTCAAATACGCAAAGGAAATGTAAAAAACTGAAAATTAACCTCAAACGAAAATGGCACCTGAAATATTTTATGTGTAGTAAAGTAATGAAGTATAAAGTAGTACCTTGGTTCTCGAACTTAATACGTTCCAGAAGGCTGTTCGAAAACCGAATCAATCTTTCTCATAAGAAATACTGTAAATTAAATTAATCCGCTACAGACCTCCAAAAATAACGCATTATGAAGCATTTTAAGTAAAAATATTGCTTATTTATACCTGTATAATAATACTTACATGTATAAAGTCAACCACAAAAACTAGAAATACAATAAAAAACAATAAAAGAAAATTAATTGCACTTTACCTGTTCTGAGGAGAGCTGATGGCGTAAGTGAAAGGTGGTGAGGAACGTGGAGAGTAGGAGGGTTATTATTGTTTGAAAGAGGAGTCACCTTCCGTAAAAACATCAGGTAACTCTCCTTCTGGGGTTCTGTCTCTTTGCATCTCTACAACCTGCTTGAGATCACTAGACCTATTTCTTACTAAAACTTGACAAATGAGATTTGTTTTTGCCTGCATTTTAAAATATTTCTGAAGTAAGACATGGCATTGTCATTTAAAAGGTTTATGCTGCGGTTTGCTACAGCTTTGTTAGGATGAAATTTTTCCACAAAACTTTGTAACTCTCCCCATTTTCCACACATTTCCTTGATTAGTGAACTAGATACATCCTCCCTTCACTCCTCCGCATCTGAAGACACTTCCTCAGTTGCCTTCTGTTGCTGCTCCTTCTGAATGTCTTGGAGTTCTTCCATGGTGAGCTCAGTGTTGTGGTCTTCCACCAACTCCTCCACATCATCACAACTCACATTCAAGCCCATACACTTACCTAGCAAGACAATATCCTCGACAACAGGCTCAGCCTCAAAGCCTTCAATGTCCCTATCTGCTACTGAGTCTGGTCACAATTTTTTCCAGGCTGAGTTCATGGTCCTCAAATACACTTCCCTCCAGGCTTTGTCCATGATCCTCAAGCAGTGGAGGATATTAAAGTGATTTTTCCAGAACTCTCTGAGAGTTAACTCTGTGTCAGAGGTCACTTCAAAGCACCTTTGAAACAGTGCTTTGGTGTAGAGTTTCATAAAGTTCGATATGACCTACTGGTCCATGGGCTGAATGAGAGGAGTCGTGTAAGGGGGCAAGAGCTTCACCGTAATGAAACTGTACTCCTCCACCAACCCGTCCTCCAAGCCTGGTGGGTGAGCAGGTGCATTATCACAAGAAGTGCCTTGATTGCCAACTGCTTTTCCGTGAGGTAATTCTTCACACTTGGGGCAAACACTTCATGGATTTACTCCAAAAAAAATTGCTTTACTATTAGCCATGCTTTTCTATTAGCCCTCCACATGATATTTAGTTTACTTTTCAGGACATTATTTTTATTAAAAAATCCTCGGGTTCTCAGAATAGTACACAAGCAAAGGCTTAATTTTTAAGTCCCCTCTTGCATTACTATATAACAATAGAGTTAGCCTGTCCTTTATTGGCTTGTGTCCTAGCAGTGACTTCTCCTTGGTGATGTAGGTCCTCTTTGGCATTTTCTTCCAAAAGAGGCCTGTCTCATCACAGTTGAACACTTGTTGGGGAGTAAAACCCTCAGCTTCTACATAGTCCTTAAATTCCCTAACAAATTTATCAACAGTGTCTTTGTTAGAACTAGCACCCTCCTCATGTCTCACCACACTATGTATGCCACTTCTCTTCCTAAATTTTTCAAACCACCCCTTCTAGCCTTAAAGGTATCACTTGTATCAGCATTTGTTCCAGGGGTGTTTTTCAGAGGTCAACATGCAACTGCTTTGCTTTATCACAAATAATGGTCTCAGAAATGCTATCACCAGCTAACTGTTTTTGGTTTACCCAAATCAACGACAGTTTTTCTACCTCTTCCATTGTTTGTGATCTTTGTTTCGTAAGCATTGCCACTCCTTTTGCAACATCAGCTTCTTTGATGACTCTTTATTTTTCAGTATGTTGCGGACTGCACATTTCACCATACCAAATTATGTAGCAAGGTCAGACACGCAAACACCACTTTCATACTTCGCTACGAGATCTTTTTTCACCTCTATTGTGGCTCTAACAACTTCCTTTTGGTTTGCTGCTTTCATTATCTTTCTTTGACCCTATGGTAGCTTATTTAATCAGAATATTTAGAAAAACAAAAAGAAAAATGAGAACGTTCAAAGCAGATTTTAGCGGGGTGTGGACTGAGCGACAGGTATGGGTAAAATGTTTTGGGCAATCTTGGTGTGGGCCGAAAATGGTCGAAGGGTTGTTCGGGTCATCAGTCGGATTATTTCGGGGGTTCGGATCACGACAGCTTGGTTCGGAA
Source organism: Carcinoscorpius rotundicauda (assembly GCA_011833715.1). Classification (NCBI taxonomy): domain Eukaryota; kingdom Metazoa; phylum Arthropoda; class Merostomata; order Xiphosura; family Limulidae; genus Carcinoscorpius; species Carcinoscorpius rotundicauda. The sequence continues at coordinate 112,499,809 of CM022393.1, forward strand.
ACCGAGTTTATGTTCGACAACAGAGACATTTTTTTCTCAAACAGTATGTTCGAAAACCGAATTGTTGGAGAACCGAGGTATCACTGTATAAGAAAATTAAAAATTCAGAAAAATTGCAGTTGTATCTAATAATCTAATTCATGTGTTATTCAGTAAAAATAATAAAAGTCGATAAATAACTTCCTAAAAACCTTTAGGGCCAGGTGTTTTGTAATGATTAACATGTCTGGTTGCGGAAACTCATAAATAAAGCAGTTAGTTATGTTACTTGGTTCATATCCCTTGTGTCAATGAATGTTACTGATTGGTTGCTTTCCATTTCGTTTAGCATTTCAAAATTATGGAAGGCAAAACCTGAATTATAGGGGGCGTCCGACCTGGCTGTTTAAAGTACCATTTAAGATAAAATACCAATGGCGAAAAAATTATGTGTGTGTGTAATGAGAGAAAATATACTGACGAGTTAAGTAAAATAAAACAAAAGGAAGGACTGCGTTAGAAACAGCAGATTCTAACTTCTACCTCATGTTAGTTTGTTATAAACAAACACAAGCCTAACCAAAAATAAAAAACGCTGCTCCAATTGAAATATATACACATGTATTATTGGAAATATTTTTTTTCTGAAACAGTTAGTAAAATGAGTATAAAAGGTAAATACTGTGGTAATTTTCTTCCTATTTTGTATGAAATAAATTTTACCAGAGTATGATTAGGTGGCCCGGCATAGCCAGGCGGGTTAAGATGTTCTATTCGTAATCTGAGAGTCTCGGGTTCGAATGACCGTCGCCCTTTCAGCCGTGGAGGCGTTATAATGTGATGGCCAATTACACTATTCATTGATAAAGAGCAGCCCAAGAGTTGGCGGTGGGTGGTGATGACTAGCTGCCTTCTCTCTAGTTTTACACTGCTAAACTAGGGACGGCGAGCGCAGATAGCTCTCGTGTAGCTTTGCGTGAAATTCAAAAAACACCAAAACAGTCTGATCATATGTTGAATACATACTGTGATTAACATTTTGGCCCCCAATGGCTCAGCAGTAACTCTGAAGGCTTATAATGCTGAAAAAAGAAATAGTTTTGGTATCAGAGAAAGGCACAACATGGATAGCCTGTTGCGTAGCTTTGCGCTTAACAACAAACAAATAACACACTGTGATTAGCTGGCATCCAATCAAACATAGAGAATTCCATCAGCTTAATATCTATAAAAGTACCAAGAGTCAAACCTTTTCTAGCAGTGGTGTAGTGAATGCACTCATGGTTCCCTGGAGAAAAATACAACATAACAAACATACACAAATTGAATTGAAGCTACTACTTACCACAATTGAGGTGAAATTTTATTTTTCAGTGAGGACTCTGAAGAGGATACATAAAACTAATACCATTGATAATAAAAGCAATCAAGATATGAAGTTCATACTCGTCAAAAGTGACGTTAAGAAACTCAGTTATATTCACGACAGTGCATTGGATATCTTACCAATGACCTATCTGTAAGTATAGGTGTGAATGCTACCTTCAAACAATAAGATCGACATTATTACGAAATGTATCTAACTGCTCATCTATCTACTCATGGGAAATAGTGAAACTAAAAGATTGACGTGGGCATCGGACTTCAAACAATTGGATGGTCAAAGCTATAGAGCGGTGTTTGTTACAGATGAATCGAGTAACGGTCAGTGGTAAGAGAAAGGATAAGGGTCAATATAAAACATGTACTGTAAACCATATTGAGATCAATACAAACGTGAAATGCCTCTCATCCAATATCGTTGGCATCATTACCACCTCACAACACAAACACAGTTATCTAACAACACGGTGATCCCAAGTATTTAGTCATCGTGGTAAAACGGTGCCCGAATATATGGAAACTTTAAAGGACAAACAGCAACCAAACAACTCGGCTTGATTATGGGAAACTAACGTATGACACTGGAATCATTTTACATGCAGACATAGATAAAGTTGTGGTGGCACAAAACCAAGGTGAATCGCTTTGTTTAAAGTGAATACAAAATACTAGATTGTCCAAAAACAAATGTAGGAATTCTCACGATAACATTTAGAAGTTAAATATTGAGTAGATTATTGTTGGTTAGCTTAATTAAACGCTTACAAGGTTTCTTAATTGTCTGCCGTTTCAACTCTACTCAGAGTAAGTTTCACAACCCGCAAGGCAGCATGAGAAAAAAGGACCTTCGTTTGATTTTCCTTTACGACTTCAAACTTGGACGAAAAGCTACCAAAACTACACAGAACATCAACCATGCATTCGGCTATGAATCTGTTTCTGAACATACAATTTAGCGTTGGTTCTATAGGTATGGACATGGAGATGAAAGTCTTGAAGACTACGAAGGTCATGGAAGGAAGCCATCCTTAGATGAAAATGCATTAAGGGAAGCAGTTGAGACAGACCCTCGCGCACCAATACGTGAGCTTGCAGAAAAACTAAGCACAAGCAGATCAAGCATTACCAACGACCTGGGTGCATTTGAAAAGACGAAAATATCGGCGTTATGAGACTTATCAAGGATGACGCAAAAAATTAAACGAAATGGGAATCGAGGTTCTGACTCATCCATCTTATTCTCGAGACTTTTTCCCTACAGATTTTTTTTTTTCAAGCACTTTGACAACATTTTGAACAATAAACGTTTTTAAAACCAGGAAACTGCAGAAGGAGCTATCAGGGAGTTTATTAACAATAAAAACTCTGATTTCAACAGCAGGAGCATAAACAGCATCGTTGCACGTTGGCAAAAATGTGTTGAAGCAAATGGTGATTACTTTTATTAAAGCATGTTTTACAACACTGGTTTATACTTTTCCAAACTTCACAGTTCAGAAACAACATTTATTTCTGTACATCCTACTTGTTTTTTCTCTTCCAGTATTTGAAATACTGTATTACACTAATAATAAATTGAGCATTTGGTTGCAATTATTCATTTTTGGTGGTTCATCTTTGTTTATCGTCTGTACATTTCCTTAAGTATTTCCAATACTAAATAAAACAGTAAACATTAAACGAATATTCACTTTGGCCTTAAAACTGTTTTGTAAAGTAAGGAATTGTTCAGTTTGTTACCAAAAATCTATGCCATGTTTATCGTAAAACATTCAGAATATATACGGATTTTCGTTGAACTGAATTGCCCCTAATGTAATTTTTAAAATTCAATTTGGAAAATAAAAACGAAAACCAGCATTTACTGTAGAAGTTCAACGTAATGTGTCATGCCAGACATGCCACCGTGCCACTGGGGGCGCAATACGATATGGAAAATTGACAAAATTGCATGTTTCTACAATGTATGAAAACAAAAATGTGATAAATAGAATTTTGTACTGTGACACATGATGACGCTCCATTCTACCAGTACCTGCCAAATACTCGCCAAGATAACACTTAAGCTTACATAAATAATTTTAGCGTTAAAGGAGTTTGTTTTTTTTAATGTGGAAAAATGTTTTTACCTTGCTATGTCATACATTTTATTCATATCTTGGGTGGTCCACGACGATTTTAACTTCTAACAATTTCCTGGAAGTAAAATGAGGAGCATATTATAATATATAGAGGATTGTTTAAAAGTTTATGGTCACAGTCTGTCTTTATTTTATTTTTTAAGTACGTGGAATTTTTCATCGACCGTGGTGTTTTGGGAATCAACAAGGAAGCGAACCATACAGTACTAGAGTACAGAGGCGATCCTATAGAGCCACAGACTAGATCCAAGTTCGACAGTACCAACAGTCTTGTGGTGCCCGTTATGCCTCCTACACTGATAGGTATCTGCAGACTTCTGCAGATGTACTACGTTTTAAAGGTTATATTTTCGATTTTTGTTACTATACTTATTGTATATTGTATCTCCGTGACGTTACAACCACAACATATACATAAACTATGACCAGGGTCCACATCAGCTCAGGGATTTTAGAAAATATAAATGACGAAAATACAAAGAGAATGATTTTAGAAAATGTATTATGCAAAATAAAGCACGAAATCAGTTTTATATAAAAAGATAACGAAATAATAAGCCTACAACTACAGAAATTAAAAAGCAGCTAAATCATAACAGAATAACAAAAACTGCACAAAGTTTTCATTTCATAAACAGAGAAAACTGTTGTATGAAATTTACATTATGCTTGAAGTAGATAAATTTTAGGGTAGTGTTTTAGGTCGATAGATTACTAATACATGACATTTTAATATAGTTGTTACTGCCAGGTTAACGGAGTTTGTTGTTTTGTATTTGCTTGTGTCCCGCTTTAGCTTTATATATATATTTTTAATGTGATATATTGTTCTTCATATCCAAGTGTTCAATAGATTTTATTTTGTAATTATCGAACTCCATGTGTAACGTAGGTTCTACACCACAGTACATGTTATTTGTTGATTGCTTGATACGTTTAGCCTTACAGAGTGGATCTCCTATAGAAGAAGCTGAACAACTTGGGTAAAAATATTTTGAGTAGGCGAATGCCCTAATGGTTACACGTGCTTGGACAATGAATCCTATGGAGTCGAGGATGTGTTATAAGAGTGTCGATCAAATCCATCTATTCGAGTGCTGTAATCTAGCTGTCTTCCCTTTAGTCTATCAGTTGAAACTTAGGAATGGCTATGCGTGGATTCAAGACCCCCAGTTGGCTTTTAAATTTTTACCATGATCTTTAAATCTTGCAAAATTTGTGTAACATCTCTGAAAATCTTAATATTGTTATCGGATTATTGTCTTCCTTTAATGTAAACTTTTCACAAAATAATGTAAAACAGTCGTGTGAACATTCCATGTATACTATTGTGAGTTTTTTGTATATGATTTTTAATGTGTTTCTTTTTCTCCTCTCTCTCTCTTCCTTTAGGTGTGGGTGGAATTAGAAAAATCTGGAGACGAGTTACACATGAACTTTCCTATCACTATAGCAACTTGTCCTTTCCGTATTCCCAACTCCAACCAACAACCACAGATTGAATACGGTTCGTCACTTTACTCTGATCTGAACTCTTTTCATAAAATGGCCCGGCATGGCCCGGTGTTTAAGGTGCGCGGCTCGTAATCTGAGGGTTGTGGGTTCGAATCTCCGTCACACCAAAACATGATCGCCCCTTTCAGCCGTGGGGGCGTTATAATATGATGATCAGTCCCACTATTCCTTGCTAAAAGAGTAGCCCAAGAGTTGGCAGTGGGTGGCTATGACTAGCGCAGACAACTCTCGTGTAGTTTTGCGCAAAATTCAAAACAAAACAAACTTTTGGTAAAAAACAAATGTGTTGTTTTTATAACTATTTAAAAAATTCGGCACAATTTTTCGAAAACCATGAAAAATTGTTCAGAGGCATAGAATAAAAGACTTGCGAAGCTGTTAAAATAACTCCAAACAATATTATTGTGCGGTTGTATGAAACTAACAAATAAACTACGTACCAGTAGGAAAAAATTGAGTTTTACAATAACTTCTCTGTATTCGTTACATTCTTCGAAAATTTCGCAGTTGACATTTGTTCTAAAAGATGAATAAATTTGAGATCCTTTCAGTAGTACATATTACCAATTTCATCAGAAAGGCTTGATGAAATATGTAAGCAAATTTTAACAGAATAAATTCACTTTAGTAGTTCTTTAAAATTTTTACTCTTTGCCATTATACTCAGACTCGCTCAAAAATCTTTATTTTTATAAGTCTCTACCACCTTTTTAAACATTCCAAAAGACGGCTTTTAGAGTGTACTTTATTTCAAGTTGTTTTTTTTCCCCCAAACAGATGTATGTTGTGAACACGTTGAAGGAGGAATGTATATCGGTCCCGAGTTTCAGCTTGGTCAAGTTTACGACGGAACCTTGGGGATCGAAGACGGCAACACAGTCGTTCTTTATCGTCCTGTGTACGTCTGTGTCCATCACAATCGTAACGGCGCTTCTGTGCCACAGGAAGAGAAAGACACGGGTCCCAGTACAAGCTCTCTTTCGGGTCAACGTAGTCCGGACGCGAAAATATCTTGTGAGAGTGACAACACGACCCGTGTATGAAGCTGAATCTTCGTCAGTGTTAAAAAAAAAGAAGAAATTTGCTTAATGGCTTTAAATGGAGGGCAGAGTGGGCCCAAGGACGTCATAGTTTTAAAATATCTGCCTTCAGCTTGCCTATTATTTAACTTCAGACAACGATAGTTATTTTTTTAATTTGACTGTGAAAGTTTCCTCTTCATGTCTTGAGGATGAATTATTTATAACGACTGACACCGCCTGTTCGTACACTCGTATTCTTAGTCACACAAATTGTCACAAAGTTACTTTCGTATGTACAAATTTAAATATTCCATTTTCACTTTCTTTTCTCCCAACTCTTTTGTCATGTTTCAACATTCACGTAAGTTATTTATTATATATCCACAATTCGTAGTTTCCACAATCGTTGGAGGTTTTACACTGACACTTTTTGCTATCAAACACTTTTTAGGCCGAACGGTCTATTTAGTATTCGTATTAAAAAAAAGTAGAACAATACATTATCAACATCATACCAAAATTCAGTGTATTAAATATGTTCTTGTAGTATGAAACGGAAATATTTTATATGTAATCATAAGTATCAGTTTCCAAAGAAAAGTTTTTATCATATCCTGCTTTTAACCGCTCCTCGAATTTTTAGATGTGCGTATGAAATTCGCAAAAGAAAATTGTGGCGTTTAAATTCATCACCTGTAAAAAACAAATACATTATACAAAATTTGTGATCACGAAAACGAGAAATTAAAGAATCCATTTCTCGCAATGCATGAACGATTTTTATACACTTAGCTAACTAAAATCGTTCATTCGTTAGTTTATTATTTTAATTCTGGTTATCGTAAGGTTTTTGTTCTACAATAAATAAAATCTCTTTGCCTATAATAAACAATTTCACCGTTAGGTTCATTTATTTTCAGCTCGAAACAAGCGTAGATTGTGTAATATGAAAATCGATTTAGAAAAAAAAAAGAAGAAAAAAGGTTACATAGAAAATTCTGTCAAACTTTAGTTTAACATAGTGCATGTCCAAAGTGCGAAATTTTAATGATAATTTAAGTGACGTAAAAGTACTATCAGGAAAACACACTTCAGCTAACTAGAGTATGAATTTAGGCGTGAGGTGGAGGTTTTAATCTTCTTTTAGTGCGCTAAAATCGAACTCGACCATGTCGTTACGACCCCCTTTTTACTAATATTTCATGTTAGTTGTTGTACAATTCGATGACAGGAAGCCGTTTTGTTATGCGTGGTTATGACTGTTTTCGGATTATGAAAGAAGTGTTATTGCTTGTTTTCCTGGAGCTTTGTTAACTTGATAAATTTGACGCGTTTATTGTTTTCAATTAATACGCTGGCTACAAGTGGAGTTTCCAAATTTATGAAGATATGGATTATACTTGAACCTTTCATGAGTGGTATAAGTTCACAGTTTTCGGCCAAGACAATTAAATATTTTATTCTGAAATGGCTAAAATCCGCTACGATCGTAGACAAGACCGGTGGAGTGCATTTGTGAATAACCCATCGTGAGGGTTAAGGAAAATTTTAAGAAAATTTTCTTGATGCTAGGCTTTCTCAGTTAGTTATTATAATTCTGTTTGAATCAACTGACGATGGGAGAGGCAATTTAAGGCTTTTACGGAAAATAGTTTGACTTTTGTAGTAGACCTTAGAACGTTTTATCCAATAAACTGGGAATATAGCTGCTCTGAAACGAACAATTGTGACAGAAAAAGCTTACAAGTATTTCAGTGGCACCGCCTCGTTGTTTAAAATACCTCAGAAGAATGGGCGTTGCTAGTTATAACGGACATCTAGATTTTCTGTATCCTGGGAAATTTGATCCGATGTGTACGCTCAAGTCTGGAATTTATTAGTGAAGGCGCAGAAGAAAAAAAGCTATAGGGACCATCCCTTAGATATACTGGCTTATATTTATCAGTGTAACACGAAATATTTTGTTGTTATGCCCATGATGTCTTTTCGATATATTTTGTTTTGTGAAGTTTGTGATAATTTTCATTAGTTGTTGAATGTCAAATCTTAATTTTGGTTTTGTTGTGGATCTGCCTACACTAGTCTATCATCTGTGCGACAGTGAAGTTTATTTTTATAATCTCCCACTGAGTATGTCATATAAAGTCACCGACTCAGTGTGTCTAATAAAACGTCATACACTAGTGCCATCTAGCTAAGAGAAAACGTACTAGTAACTAAGGCTTTTTGTTTCTTTACTTTTTGTTGTTGTTATCGCATACAAATATATAATAATATTTATACACATTCATTTTTTGTGTATAATTAAAGGTATTATTTTAAGGACTTTCATTAACATCAAGAGATGGCGCTAGCATAGGAATGCTTTTGCATGAGTATGGTTTGTGTAGTTAAACTGTAGATGGTTAGATGTTTCTTGTAATAACAGCAGCTACTTGTGTCTGAATACAGTGCTATAGTGTTGACTTTAAATAAAAGTGAGTTCAAAAGATAAAGTGAAGTGGTGTACTGCTTATAAACCAATATTTCTCATAATTAGGTTTATCAAGAAACCTTCTACGCGTTTACTTGGCAAAAACTATCTAAGTGTGATTTTCAACAAACCGAATTACTTTCATAATAATTTTGAACTAGAAGAGTTATCATGCCCCTTCATATCCACTTTATTTGATAAGATCCTCAGAATACAGTATATTTATGAGAGAAATGTATTTAAACAGGGCATGCATCATAACTGATACGCTTGATAAGTATCGACCGTTAACACAGTATCAACGTAAGGCTTATTTGTGGGAAAGATGTCTCGGAACAAACTAAATTATGATCTTATAATAGATATTATAGTCAGTTGTGTAAGTATGCGTATTCATAGTTACAAAATCTAACAAATACACATTTCCGTAATGTGTGTAAATCAAAACCCGTAATAATACCCCTTGTAACATTTATATATATAAAGACTTTCTTGGTTCGGAGCCTCTCACTATATACTTTGAAATTTTTTCAACTCTGACTTCTGTAAATTTATAGGAAAGAAACGAATGTTTAATAGAAACAGATATGTTTGTGTAAATATATTTTCAGGTGAGCTAACTTCCATCAATGTATAGATAGGATGGACCCGTTAATAACAGTAGGTTTGACCAAGTTCCATTTTGCATGAGAAATAAATAGATTAGATACATTTGAAGAATAATAAAAAAAAAACATTTATGTAGACAAACACACCAAAGTGTGCGTACCTGTGTAGACAAGAGGACGATCGCCTGAAATAGATCAGTGAATAGCTCGTCAACTTTCTGTCACTTAAAATGAATTTACGTCAAACTAGTCACAATAAACTAAATCTGAACTGAAAAATGCACCTGAATACGGCAGGTGAGGTTGATTTTTGTCCAATAGAAAGCGTTACACTATGACCTTTGTTCTTTCACGGCATTGGTCGGATATAACACTTAGGCCAGCAAATGATATTACATTGGTAATCCTGTCAATTTAAACGTTATATGTTACTGCAAAATCTTCTCGGGCAGAGTAGATGTTATCTACTGAGTAAACAAATAAATAAGGCAACTAAATAAAGATAATAATGACTTTCTCGATCATTGATTATGCGGAAAACTGTATGGAAACTAACTGGAGGAAAACTTTTAAAATCTGCATAATAGAGCAAGTAGAAAATATATGTCTGCACGTAATACGAAGTCTCATCTAGATTGGTCAGAAGATAAAGCAATGGCAGACTAAAATCCGTAATTCTGTGAAAGACTTCGAAGCACCAAAAAAAGTTAATTTTCGTTAATTTCATCTTGTAAGAGCTATCGTAGGTGTTTATATGAACTCTAGTTTGGATTTAATTTCGCGCAAAGCTACACGAGGGCTATCTGCTCTAGCCGTCTCTAATTTAGCAGTGTGAGATTAGAGGGAGAATAACTAGTCATCATTACTCACCGCCAACTCTTGGACTACTCTTTTACCAACGAATAATGGGATGGAGCGTCACATTATAACGTCCCATGGCTAAAAGGGTGAGCATGTTTGGTGTGACGGGGATTCGAACCCGTGACTCTCGGATTACAAGTGCGTTAGCCATCTGGCTATGCCGGCCATTTGGATTAGTCTAAATATGAAAAACAAAAAATACCAGGCAAATATCCTAATGTTTAATTTTATTTTTTTTTACCTTTTACTCTTGTTAAATCCAACAGGAACAAATTATAAATTTCACCGCTTTTGTCTGTGGCGATTGTCGCAAGATTTTTTTGTACCAAGCTCATTTGGAATGGTGCCTGGTTTGGCCAAGCGTGTTAAGGCATTTGACTCGTAATCCGAGGGTCGCGGGTTTGAATTCCGGTCGCACCAAATCTGCTTGCCCTTTCAGCCATGGGGGCGTTTTAATGTGATGGTCAATTCTATTATTCGTTGGTTAAAGAGAAGCCCAAGAGTTGGTGGTGGGCGAGGATGACTAGTTGCCTTCCCTTAAATTTTACACTGCTAAATTAGAGACGGCTAGCTTTGCGCAAAATTAAAAACAAACAAACAATCATTTGGAATGATGAAACGATAAGGGATCTGCTATCCAAGGTAGACGTTTTCGTATTATTTCACCTTTACATATCTTAAATTGGGGCTAAGCCTAACTCAAAAAGATAGAAAAGTCTAGGTGTTTTGTGCAATTACTTTATTTTTAGAACGATCATCTTGAAATTTCAAGTCCAACAAATCTTTGCTCAAAAACATAGAGAATTTTGTCATAATTGTGTGCAAAGCTTCACAAGGGTTATGTGTCAAGCTAAGCTGCAGAGTGAAAGGTTCGAGTCCATAACGTGCTGGCCTGGTGGTTTGGACACACACCTCGCAATTTGGGTGTCACAAGTTCGAATCCTACCATCGAACATGCCTGCCCTTTTAGCCATGAGAGGGAGCTGTAATGTGACGATCAATACCATTATTCTTTGATTAAAAGTAACCTAAGAATTGTCGATGAATGTTGTTGACTAGCTGCCTTCCTTCTAACCTATTACTTCTAAATAAAGGAAGGTTAGGGCACAAAACCCTTGAGTAGCTTTGCACAAAAATCAACAAACAAATAAACTGTAATATGCTGCTAAACCCGCTTTGCACATTCATCGCCTGTGGGGATGTTTTTAAAATAAAAATTAATATCGCTGTTGTTTAAGAGCATAAAGAGGCAAACGTTGTTAACTAATTCTCTTCCTTCTTGTCAGTAGTTGAAAATTAGGGACAGCTATATCTGGGGGTATCTGACATGGTCATTTACCCTATTTATATCTTAGTTGGTCATGGATAGTTATTATATCGAATTAGTAGCACAAGTTCACTTTGGTCGTTATGTACATTTAATATACCTATGAGAGAAGTTACACATACACGTATATGCAGATTTTGATAATAGTTAAAAGAAAACGACCTTTACATTCCAGATGAATATAATATATTATATATTTATTAAACTATTTATCTGCAGCTCCTTCAGAGGTTAGTATACGTAACTGGGTTATCATTGAATTGTGTATTGTCAGGTTTATAATATTTCTAGTTGAATAAGTGAAAATCTTTATGAGGGTTCTTCTGTAAATACTAATAATAGGATTCTTTTGTTCACCCAAATCGTGGGGTTCTTCTGTACATCATACATTTTTGTGTATATTCGACAAATAGGATCTTTCTGTACATCCCTATCAAGGGATATTTATGTACATTTATATCATAGGGTCCTTTTGCAAATTCTCTTCATTGAGCTCTTCTATACATTCCTATCAAGGGATCCCTCTGTACACTCAAATTATAAAGTCATTGTGTACATCCCAACCATTACAGGTTATACTAGAAAGTCTGTTTTTATCATATTTAGCTGGCATTGTTGATCATTACTCGTTCATGATCACTAAATATCTAACGCAATGCTTTATACAGTGGCAAATCGAGCTGGTGAAAGACTTCGTTTGGAATAAAAACAAGAGCTAAGAGTGATCACAAAACACACAAACAAAGATGTGGTCTTCGAACGGTAGTGGTTTTGCATCAGTTTCCAATGTTCAGGAGAAGAAAACAAACAAATTGTTGATTAAAATAAAAAACATTTTTGTAACCTCCGCCATCATAATATCGATTCGATGTTATTTGATCACCTTCAACTTACCAGATCTGTTTGATAAAAAAATGTGTCTGTGTTCTCGCAGAAAAAAAATTATTCTTCATTTAACGAGGCATGAGCAGTAATGCCAGCTAACTGCGGTAAATACCGAATTTCCAGTATAGCCAGTAATGATTGCGAAGGGCCCAATTATAAGAATATACAAAAGGACCCTACTTGCCATCATTATGTGATTATTTGACAGTTGTTATTGCTTGCTTCCTTAATGTGCAGGACCTTCTGACTAACATGTTCCTCTGGGTTCCTGATTTCTTCAATCAAAGTCAACATCAGCAACTTGTCATCATTATTTCGTTACTAAATCAAATCCATAACAATTTTTAAGAAGTCCCAGGTGTCGGTAAAAATATCTGTAATACGAAACTTCAGTGCCGTAGTTCTTGGAACTCGGAGAGGATTTTAGGTATAATTCGCCATATTTAGTGTAAAAGGACAGTTGAAACTACCCATTTTGCTGGATAAATTGTGAAGTGCAGGGTTACAAGTTCATGTACTTGATGTAGGCTCAGGATTTGGTTGAGATATAGCGGAGAATCTCAACATAACATGTTTAACATTAATTGCACTTACATAGAAATATCAAAAATGGTAAGTAAACAATCTATCCTTGAAGTATCACAATATGATGTGCCTAGAAACTAATATCATTGCATCAAAAAAAAAAGAAAAAATTGCACACTGGAGAAGATCTATTTGTAGATACAAAACAGATGCCATTTTGTATCTATTGTGATGATATATATATTTAAAGGTAGCAATAATTCAGAGTAAGAGCTATATATCTTCACATGGTATAGCATGAATACCCGTTTTTTTATCTAAGTGCTTGAGATATACAATTGTTAAGGGAGGAATGACTGGAAGCCTTATGTTGGTAACATATACCCGGCTGTCATAGTTTCAGAATGGAGTTCCTTTTTATTGTCCCCCAGTTGAGTGAACATTAAGCTTATGGGCTTGCAATGCTAAAATCCGAGGTCTGATTCTCCATAGCGTACAGAGCCCAAACAGCATAATGTGCAGCTTTATTCTAAGACTGTTTATTTGTTCTTTTTAAATTTCGCACAAAGTTATTCCAGGGCTATCTGTGATAGCCGTTTCTAATTTAGCAGTGTAAGACTAGAGGGAAGGCAGCTAGTCATCACCACCCACCGCCAACTCTTGGACTACTCTTTTACCAACGAATATTGAAATTGGTCGTAATGTTATAATGCCTCGTGGCTGAAAGGGCAAGCATGTTTGGTATAACAGGAATTTGAACCCGCGACCCTCAGATTACGAGTCGAGCGGCATGGCCAGGCGATTAGGTCACTCGACTCGTAATGTGAGGGTCGGATATTCGAATCCCCGTAACACCAAACATGCTCGCCCTTATTATATGACGGTCGATACCACTATTCGACAGTGTGTTGTGATGATTAGTTGTTTTCCCTCTAGATTTACACTGTTAAATTAGGAACGGCTGGCGAAGATAGCCCGGCTGTAGCTTTGAGTGAAATTCAAACAAACAGTCGTTTCAAGCACTTAATATAAAAAATCTGCAGTGTTATTATATGATTTACCATATGTGATGTTACCTGGTAGAAGCAAAAAATTACTAACAGAAATATGGAAAAATGAATTTTTAATATATCCACGTTCGTAATGACGAGAAACCCACTTGAAGTAACAATATATCTCAAGACTGATGTGGGTGTTAAAACTTTTATTAAAATAAAGTAGAAAACAGCTTTTCGACCTTTTTAGGTCATCTTCAGGTTAACAAAGAGGGTTTGCATATTCATGTAAATACAATGATATTTCACCTATGAATATAGTAATTCAGCTGCAAGCATATTGTGATTATGATCCACAAAGAAACTTCAAGACTTGCACCAATTAACTGATTCTAATTACTGAAGTTAACGACGGCTTGACAACAGAAACAAATTCTTTATCAAAATGTTTGTAATTTTTTAATACTGTTTGAGCATTTTGTAGATAAAATATTAGTGATTTGACTCAACTTTGACGTTGAACTATAGATTGCCATATTGTTAGCAGAAATATGATTTGTTTATATTTTCACGTGTATTTAGTAAGTTACAGAAAGTATGGATTTCTGATTCAAACACTGTAGTTCAATACTGACAAAGTTCGACATATTGTCGGCCGAGAAATATACTGTATTTGTCTTTTAAAAGTTCATACATAGAGACGAAAGATTTTGATGTTTAAATAAATATAAAATCAAATGCATGGGATTATTCTGTATGTTATGTCAAGGTTTGAACGATTTCACAAGTACTAATATATATATAGATGTATACATATATACATCACGAGAGTGAATTTCGTTAATCGCTCACATAAAACCAATTAAAATTGCCAATAACTGATCATTAAAGAGTAAAATGATCTCTAAATATTAAAATTTAAGTCTGGTGACTGAAAAAGAAAGCGGGCTGAGCCTGCTCTACAAATAAAAGTAATAGTTTTTAACACAGTTTAGTTATGTATGATTGGTTTCTTTTCTTTCAAATTTCGTGCAAAGCTACGCGTGGGCTATCTGCGCTAGCCGTCCCTAATTTAGCAGTTTAAGACTAAAGGGTAGGCAGCTAGTCATCACCACCTAACGACAACTATTGGACTAATCTTTTACCATCAAATAATAAGATTGATCGTGACATTATAACGCCCCTACAGCTGAAAGGGCGATCATGTTTGGTGCGAAGGGGATTCGAACCCGTGACCCTCAGATTACGAGTCGAACGCCTTTACCCACCTGGCCATGCCGGGTCCCTTTTGTTTCTACGTCCATTTAACTTCATCACATTTGAACTGAATGAAACTGTTCTTCAAAACTCAAACTAGCAGGTAAAGTATAACTCAGAGGTTTTTTTTTGAAAATAAACCATTTAAGTTTACACTGAAGATGGAGAGCAAAATGGAAAGTGGATTGAGTTAGAGTTAACTCTGTGATGAATCAAAAGAGAATCTCGCCATTTAATCCAGCTCTCCATTCCCATCTCTTGTTCGAAACCTTTAACATCTAGAGGTCTTAAGTGGATCAGCGCCATCTCGAATTATAAAACCAGCCGTATAAAGATTCTAGTTCATTGTTAGACACTTAGTTCTCTACGAATAACTGAAAAAAATAAAATGAACGTATTTATTTTACTGTCTATAACGTGTAATTTCTATGTTAGTTAATTAATTTTGATGTCTATTCTTCATTACTTATAGATTTATTTAAAAATTATTGTTACTTTTGTAACTGTTGTTTGTTATAAAGTACAAAGCTACGCAAAGAGTTATCTGTGTTTTGCCCTCCATGGATACTGAAACCCCCTCTCCAGAAGACATGCCGATGTGCCACCAGGGGATCTATAATTGTAATTTAAAGTACCTCACATAATATGGTTTAAGTCTTTAAAAAGTGTTTATTCACATTGAAGAGGTACTTTAACAATTGAAATAAACTGCTTATCGCTCTCTTGTGGCTAAGCGATAAAATTGAAATTTTATAACAGTGAAATTCCAGGTACGATCCCAGTGGTGAACAAAGCTCACAGGGCCCTAAAATGTCACTAAGATTCTGACGATTTAGATTAACCGAGGGAAGTGTATAATATTTCTGTGTAAGTTTTCATAATTTGTTATATTAATTCGTCGTTTCTTTATACAGTGAAAGTTACTACCGTGTTTCATAATATCTGGTGTCGCTGTAGTCACACAAATTTATCTTCATTGTGATTGCACAAACTTTTTCATGATATCTATATTTCTATCTAAGCATAATACATCAAGTACAATTTTTTACACAAGTTTGCTGGGAACGTAATAAAGTTACCGCTGGAACTTAACCATCTAACCTTATTTAATACGTGGAATTTTTCCATTCCGACAAGAGTGCTTTCACTTACATTTTGACCTTTTTGTGTGTGTCTCTGTGTGTTTTCTTATAGCAAAGTCACATCGGGCCATCTGCTGAGCTCACCGAGGGGAATCGAAACCCTGATTTTAGTGTTGTAAATTCCTAGACTTTTTTTTGTAATTAAGCGAAATCCACCCTTTGGGAACATTTATTAATAAACTTCACCAGTATTCCTCAAAATATGTATTATTTCTGCCACAAGATGCCACTACGCATTCAGCAGTAATGCGAGAATGCCTCACATCCTTGGTATCAGGAAGTCTACTCAGTAACTTCTGCTCAATTGACTAGCGGAAATAACGAATAAACACTTTATTTTGTAAACCATTTAACAAACAAAATATATGGCTATTATCATTTTCGTATACTTTTTGTAGATAATTTAATGGTATTTCATTTCCCTTCTTATATTATTTCTATCTATTTGTTAGTTATTTGAAGCTTTCACAAAACCCTTGTACAAGTAGTTGGCCACAGGTGGTTCAACAGAGAGTCTGAGGGCTTATTATGCTAAAATTATATTTCGATACGTGTGATGAATAGACCACAAATAGTATATTGTATAGACAAGTAACAATGTGTACCCTGAAAGAGAATTCGATTGAAAAATTAAGTGCAAAAACAAAATACGTTTTCATTCGTTGAAACTAATGTATATAACATATAACTGTAGGGTAGACAAAATTTTAGAACTGCAGAGATATCAACTATTTCAAATGACTGAGCGTAATGATTGTGAACGGAGGCCTTTATCATTTGCGGCTGCTTGGCCTAAACAATGTCTCTAAGCTGTTTATTATTATTATATTATTATAACTATTATTATTTATTACTGCTATAGATTCCCCATTTATGACTGTGTTTGGTGTATTCAATAAATAAATTTTTAAAAAATTATTTTGAAATTCTTTTTCATATTCTGAATTCTTACTAATAACTATCGTTATCTGCATTGTTTTTGTCTTTGCCTCAGCCTTTTGTTAGTGAGATGCCAATTTTGTATGTCTAGAACAATCGTTTATTCCGCCATGAGCCACAGAAAAATCTATGTGACAAATTGTACAAAACGCATAACTGTTACTGACTTTTATGCAATGACCAGATATTTTGCACTATACTCTTTCCTAAATTTTTGACTCACAGTTTTAGTCCTTTTAGATTTGCCAAAAACAAGACAATCTGGTGAACGAGGCCTCTTGTTTTCCATCTTGTGAACGATCGCATTGGTGTTTCTATGCCGCTTAGAAAACGAGAAATACCCATCTACGCGAGCGCTGATGATGTAACTATGAATTCCTCCACATAACCAATATGGAGAAGCACCGCATTCAAATTATTGGTAGACGTCGGAGATACAAATGTTTTTTATTATTTCAAGCACAAACATGATTATCACAAGTAGCCATTTGGACTGTCTTTTATTTATTATCAAAATTTATTTGTGTCTCACTAGAAATTTTCTTTTCACCCATTTCAAGCCCTGGGGGAACAATTTATCACTTTATTGTATAGGCCTATATAATATATAATAATTTGGGAGTTGCAACAAGTCGTAATATTTGTCTCTGTGAACGTACAGTCGTAATGATTACACTCAAATCATAATGATTGGTGTCTCTGTTTAAACTGTTCGATATTATACATCATCGCCTAGCAACAAAACTATTACTTGATTATTCTTAAGCCAGCTATGGTGTTTATGTTGGATTGTCAATATTTATGCTAATTTTTCAGAACTGTTTGTTTGTTTTTCTTTACTTTTTGATAGCTTAGATGATATAAAAGCAAATTAGTTTCGTTAAGAAATTGTATGACATTGAGTTGTAATCAAAAGCCAAATAAAATTTATCAAGTAGTGTTTCAGCTTAGCCTTACGTTACCTTTATGTATTAGGTCTACTGCTTAAATTAAACTAGAAATATAAAGATGCATACTATTAATAACTTTATAGAGTCGGTATTTAAAAAGTATTAAGTGGTGGATAAACGTTAATCAATGAATATTCTTTTGGTATTTTAACACATATATTACCTACTTGGCTTTGAATTAAAGTAAAATAAGTCTTTAATGCTACCAATCATCTTTTATCCTAATATAGCCAAAGAGTTGAAAATTTGTGTCGGAATGTACGAACTATGTTTTTTACTTTCTGACCTAGAATACAGTGAAAAGGCTCAAAAGTGCCAACGAAATCCATTTTCAGGTTAAAATTTATTTTTCTTAAGATCAAATTTTATTTATAGGCTTCATTTTTACTAAACATGTCACGATTAAAAAGTTACTTTGAGAATGATGGAATAGGTGCATAATGAAAGTACAAACAAATTCGTTTCAGCTAAATTCTCCCAACAGGGTCAGGTGGTTAGGGCACTTGACTTGTAATCTGAGGGTTGCAGATTCGAATCCCCGTCACATCAAACATGCTCGCCCTTTCAGCCTTGGAGGCATTATAGTGTAACGGTCAATCGCACTATTCGTTGGTAAAAGAGTAGCCCAAGAGTTGGCGGTGGGTGGTGATGACTACCTGTCTTCCCTCTTGTCTTACACTGCTAAATTAGGGACGGCTAGCACAGACAGCCCTCGAGTCGCTTCGTGCGAAATTCCAAAACAAACAAACAAACAAACAAACCATCAAAAACAGCCTAAAGGCAAATGAAAATTCACCTGACGTTGGGAACAATTATACCCTTCCCTCCTAAAATGTAGCTTCTGTCAGTCTATTTAAAAGACAAAACAATACTTGGGCATTCAACCAAGGAAACTTTCTAGCCTTAATGCATTTTATCGAATAATGTCGAGAGGAAAAATAATCAGTGATAAATGTAGGTTTAAATACAACCTCGAAAAATACCAAATTCCTGTAAATAAAATGAAAAACAATTTCAGAGATACTAAAGAACGTCCACAAGACGCTGAAACCTAATGATGCAGAATCTGAATCATTGTTTCACATTTTTTTCGAAGATACACAAGCCTGAAAACCCGGGAACGTCTGTAGTTTCTAAATGTAACTATTTAATAGAGTTAACCCATAGCTTGTTAAGCAAATTTATAACATCTTTAATAAATACTCTTCCAAAATATATCAATAATTACTTTTAATCCATTACTATTCATAATGGATATCAAGTCTTTTACATACACGTTTTTCTAATGTTAGCAGGACCTTTGAAATTATCTGTTAAAAACAACTGAAAATCCAGTCCAAATAAACGATAATAATTTATTTTATTTCCTTTATCCTTTACTGACTGTTACACGTTATAACTTATTGTAAGTCAACGTTTATAGTCATACTATATACATACGCTGACGTAAAAATCAACATATTTGTATTAAGTAATTCAATATGCACGATAGCTAACACAGACCTAAAAAATAAATACACTGACCGATTCACTATACTTGATATAATACAACTTTTTATCTTCGTTATTTAAGTGCAGGCTTACTGAGTCGATTAATTGGCTCACCAGTACGTTTAAACAAATCCTTGCTCTAACTTTCTAGATTCTAGTTCATTAATATTTATAAACGTTCTTGGACTAACATAATCTCGGGCCGTGCATGACCAAGCGTGTTAACGCGTTCGACTCGTAATCCGAGGGACGCAGGTTCGAATCCCAGTCGCACCAAACATACTCGCTCTTTCAGCCGTGGGGGCGTTATAATGTGACGGTTGTTACACTATTCGTTGTTAAAAGGGTAGCCCAAAACTTGGCGATGGGTGGTAATGACTAGCTGCCTTCCCTCTTACACTGCTAAATTAGGGACCAGCGCAGATAGCCCTAGAGTAGCTTTGCGCGAAATTCAAAACAAACAAACTAACAAAGCCTTAACATGACGGACCCTCTACTCAACATCTAAATAACTACGTTAAAAACTTAGCTTAAAACAGTAATGTCATACCTTGTAATGAATGTTTTGAGGTTTTAATCCAACTAGTGACAAACGGTAGAGCCATCAACGTTCACTGTAATAAAGTCTTATCCACCTCACCCAACGATTCATTTTACAAATAAATAAAAGATGCAGTCATAAATACCAAGATGGAACCATTATTCGCTTAACTATTTGTAGGCTTTATAGAGTGTAAAATGTTTCAAACTTATGATGGCTATATGTCTGTTTTATATCTGTGATGCCTTGATGACAGAATCGGACAAACGCCATAATTTTACTAGTATTATGAATAATAATCATCCAACCCTTTAATAAACCAACGTTTCAAACAACTCAGGAAACTTCCTTGACACCACTCACAGCAATGCTATTACTGATACCATTTTTTTAACAGAACCTTTTATACATCTGTTTAAAACCACAATGTCTACTTATCATGTACACTATATTTATGTGTGTACATATAATAGTTTGAGAAGAACTTTCAAGTAAGTCATGCAGGAATAACGTATTAATGTAAATACCTCCATAATAATAATAAAACACATACAAAGAGCAGATTTATTCGCCCTGTTCGAGATGAAATACAGCCGATGAGATTGAAAAATTAATTACTAAATGACAAAATGAAATGAAACAAAGCATGCGGCCTGTCGTTTGTTGATGTTGAACCTCTGCGCATGCACTAGTTGTCGTGCAATTTTAACGCAGCATGCCTCACGCAGTTTCACTTGCAAGTGGTGGCAATGACACTCCAGAAAGCATAATACTGGTGGAAGTGTGAAGTTGGGTATCCAGATTCATGTATCAGAAGGTGACTAAGATTAAACAAGCAGATTTCTCGCTGTATTAGATGAGAATGCTGCTACAGTACAAAGAAACACGCAACAATCACATGGGAAAATAATAATAATAAATATAAAATAAACATTTAATTGTATATTGTTAACGACAAATAGTTTTCTGATTGGTCATGGAGTGCATGGCTTGCAGTTTAAAAATAATATTGATTTGCCACTAATTTATGTGTTTGTGTTGATTTGTTATACAGTTTTCATTTCGAAATTTGTGTGTTTTTTGTGTGAAATCAAACCCTTTTCTTTCACCAAAGTTTAAAATCACCATGGGTTTGGCGTTCGGACACGAAACGTTGGGAACATCTGTTTACCATATACCGTTTAGTTTGGGGTTTGAGTCCCCCTTTTTTTCTTTACAATAACTATTGAATTAGGAAGGTAAAATTCAATATTGTTATTAGTTTTTTAATGTTTAATGTGGTTTAAGAAGCAGTTTTATATACTTTGTTATTAAGCACAAATTTATACAATGGGCTAAATATATGAATTACCTACTACAGGTATCGAATTCAACTCTGGCACTATAAGTTCGCAGACTTACCGCTTAGCCACTGAGGACTTACTTCTACATTAGAACAATTTGTTTGTTTTGGAATTTCGCACAAAGCTACTTGAGGGCTATTTGTGCTAGCCGTCCCCAATTTAGCAGTGTAAGACTAGAGGGAAGGCAGCTAGTCATCACCACCCACCGCCAACTCTTGGGCTACTCTTTTACCAATGAAAAGTGGGATTGATCGTCACATTATACACCCCCACGGCTGGGAGGGCGAGCATGTTTGGCGCGAACCCGCGACCCTCAGATCACAAAGCGCACGCCTTAACGCGCTAGGCCATGCCAGGCCTACATTAGAACAAACATGAGATACTTTGAAAACTGGCTAACCTCAGAAGGTTAAATATCAAATTGTTTTACAGATTGGGCTTTAGCGATTTTTAAATAGCGTTCAAACAAAATTACAATAAGCGAGTGCATTTCATGGCCGTAACTACACATTTTCTGATAGGAATAATAAAAAGAGGTTAATAAGGATAGGTATTTATTTAAAAGTAAATGCTATAGTATTTGCTACTGAAGGTTTCCTCAAGGACAAATTTTACATTTTAAACAACGATGTTAAAAAGTAACCAAAATAACACTTTCACTGTCTGGGTCTCTCTCTTTATTGTACACACAACTGGAAGAATAAACTTACGTGTTTTCTTTTTTTGTACTTTATAATTAAGTGGCCTTTAATTTGTGATTGTATTTCTGAAAATGATTTATGTTTCACTTGTTGAATGCTTTGTTGTTATAAAATGTTAATAAGGTAATATAATGCTGTTTTGTCTTCTTCTATGGAGGACACAGCTGAATAGCTTAGTAACTTTAACTCATGGTGTAATTACCTATCTTAAGATTTACAATAATTACTTCTTTTCTGTACGAACTGTACTTGAACATGAAGTGATTAAGGGTTAACACTTGAATACACTTTACAGTAAAATTGTCTTCTGGCTCTTACGTGCATGGATCCAGTCGAATGAACACAAAATACAGGTTTATATTGTCATTGGCCAACAGTAATAGTATGTACGTGATGAGCTTGCACGTGCTCTTATGTCATTTAAATATAGTATTGACTACAGAGCGTTCCTAGCCTACAGGGCCGCCACGTACAAACGTTGGTACTGACGACGCGTGCAGATTGTATCGCGTTTATTATACAGAGGCCAACTTTGTATATAAAGCAACTTCTTCGCACACGAAGATGTTGGAAACTCGTGCTACACGTGTAAAGTTAGTTTAATACTGCCTGCCTGACCGAGAAAACCACTTCACCATATTCTTTACAGTGTAGAAAAGCTACACATAAACTTGTCTGACAGAAGCTTTTTCATCGTATGTATTTTCCACTTAATCACACGTAAGTAGGTGTTTTTGTTATTTCAGTTACAAACATGTTACAATGTGTCCCAATAAAATTACACTACCGGATATGTGGAGCTGCAATATCCTGTGGACTTTATTATAATATTATATACAAATTTTAACATTATCACTAAAATTAACTCTATATGTGAGAGCGATTACGTATAGTCGGATAAATCGTGTGACTTTCAGTGATATACAGGAAAAAACATTCTGCGGCTGTTTTCATCTCGTTTTGCCCTCACCCGTCACTCCCACCGGTGCCTCAGAAATAAGTCTGAGTGCTTACAATTCTGACAATTGTTTTCCGATACGACGGTAAACAGAACATATATAGTCTTTGCATGTCTTTCCGTTGACTACAAACAAACACGTTATCTTATGACATCTTTAAAGTTATATGCACTTACTTTTTGTTTAACTGTATTAACTGTACACATAGCACAGCATGAATTATATTTGCACTCAATTTTCTTGATTATTGTGTCTCGATTATTAGTGTTAAGAAAGATCAGTCATTCTAACCTAAGGCTCAAAGAGCTAATCAATACAACTCAATATTTGTTTTTTGTTGTTGTTTTTTTTAATTTCGCGCAAAGCTAATCTTCGCTAGCCGTCCCTAATTTAGCAGTGTAAGACTAGAGGGAAGGCAGCTAGTCATCACCACCCACCGCCAACTCTTAGACTACTCTTTTACCAACAAATAGTGGGATTGACCGTAAAATTATGACGCCCCCACGGTTGAGAGGGCAAGCATGTTTGGTGCGACGGGGATTCGAACCAGCGACCCTCAGATTACCCTGGCCATGCCGGGCTGCACACCTAAATATATAGACACCCATCTGGAAAAACTTGTTGATGTTCAGTTAAGAATTTATTACAAAAGAGTGTGGGTGGTTCTTTAATAAAGGCTCCCTAGTGGCTCAGCGGTATATCTGCTGATTTACAACGCTAAAAACCAGGTCTCGATACCCGTGGTGGGCAGAGCACAGATAGCCCATTGTGTAGCTGTGTGCTTAAATCAAAACAACAAACAACAACAATCTTTAATAAAGATAGTTAATATAAAACCTTCACAAGGGAAAGTTTTATTATTTTTTATTATTCACCATTCGATTCCATCAAGGAACGTAGGGCCGCAATCACTTGCGGATTCTTCAACAGGTATTTAAGTGAGTAGGTTGTTAGCCCACTGCACTGAGCCGTCCCTAATTTAGTAGTGTAAGACCAGAGAGAAGGCAGCTAGTCATCACCATTCACCGCCAACTCTTGGGCTACTCTTTTACCGACGAATAGTGGAATTGACCATTACATTATAACGCCCCCACGGGTGGGAGAGCGAGCATGTTAGGCGCTAACCCGTGACCCTCGGATTATGAGTCGCACGCCTTAACGCACTTGGCCATGCCGGGCCCAAGGGAAAGTACTCTATAAATTAATTGTTCGTCTTAAGTATAAATAGGTTAATATGAATTAGTAAGATGTTTTATATCTCCAACCGAGAAACGTATATTTAACTTTAAAACATTACCTAACTGTAAAATCAAACTTTTAACATTTTATGCTTAGAGTTAGTGGCACTGTAAAAATTATTTGAATATGTTTTTATTCATATATAAACACAAACCACCCCTTCAAATAATTTTTTTTCCTTCTCCGAATGGTCTACATTTTTAAAAATGTGCTTGAAATTTATATATATATATATATATACATGTGTGTGTGGTTTTATGAGTACTTATCGTTACCGACGAATTTTTCTATCGATCTAAAGCACATAGAAAACGTTTATCATTTAGAAGTGAAAACTGGAATCCAGTGTTATTCGAAATTTCTTCCCTAATGACCTCGTTTTGTATTTATTGGTCTTAACCCTTTTTACTTGATAAGGAGGTGGATTCCGGTCCTGCAAGATGTCAGTTTCACTGAACAAAATTCTTCAATATTTCGAATGATTTTTTAAAATCTAAATCTGATAATATTTATATAACCTTATCCAAATTACTTTACAACAGTGTTAAGTAGGGTATCCATCATCTATAGTGTTTTCTTATTCAGTCGTATGCTATTGATAAAATTTGTTGATCCTTTGATGACTGCAGAGAAAGTCGTAAGAAACTTCTATCATCACGTGAGAGGGACGTAGTTTTTCGAATTGAGAAAAAAGTACACGTTACTCGATGGTAAAAGAGAATTAAGAATATTATATACATTCACTTGGCTGTGAACGTTATCACAGCCTCCATTGTCAGTAAGACAGCTATATAAACTAACTTTACAAATCTCCCTGTTACGTCTGTGACTATACACATTCCTTACAACTGTAATTTCAATTTCGAAAACTAAGTGCTACCAAAATAATTGTTAAATTAAACTCAAACCACTTAGCAATTAACATTTATAATATTTTATATTAGTGAGAGGAAGGGATATATTTAAAAGGAACTAGCTTATGGCATTTCTTATTTCTGTATATATTATTAATAAATTTACTTGACGTGTTTTAGGCCTTATTACAACTGAAAACTGTATTAACGAGATTAAATATCATAACTGTTACTAAAATATTGTCGTAGTAGATATAATTATTTATTGCAGGTTTGTGGTTTTTCTGTTAACGTCCTTAACACACATTCTGACAGCTGCCATAAACGCCTCTAATTTTTGAATGGACATTCGTATGTATTAACCGTATCGACTGTTGTTTCTCTGTAAACAGGAACGTTAACAATGGGGGTTAATATCCGTTATTTTTCGTAAGTGTACAACAGTGATTCACATTTCAGTGATGTCGAGAAAACCCACTTGTAGAGAAATATATATTCACATTTCATGTATTTGTGATTAATAATTAAATACCCTTCTCCCGCTTTACACATGTATTATATATATATATGTATCTAACGTTTGTCGTGTTTGAGGTGGGTCACACTGTATGTGTTCTCTAGAGCACAGTATGTAATCCTTGGAGAGGAAATATGCTATTGCTCTGTGGCATGTAGTGTAAATGTCAAAATCTACAATGTATTTTATCAAAGTGTGTTCTGCTCTGTCAATATAACACGTATGTGTTCTAAACATGACAATAAAAACTCAAATTAAATTCTAGAGAAAAATTTAGCCCTATTTCATTTTACTTAAAAGGCTTCAGAAATGCTCCAAGTTATGACAGAAATAGAAAATATATATTAACGTTTATTAATAGTTGAAAGTATCGTGAGTTGCGATGTAATAAAATAAGGCATAGCTAGTAATACATATCTGCTATATATCTCATACGGACCTCATAACACCTAGACATATACTGATATAATTATAGACCTAATATATATTGGTCCAAAACTATATATATTAATAATAGCATAGATACGCACCTGAATATATCAAACAAGTGCTGAACTGATATGTGGATCTTAAAATGTAAATATGATGTGTAGTGGACCAGATCCGGTAAACCGGACAGCAGCCAAACCAACATTTTGTCACAGTAACTATAGGACTTTTCAAACTTTAAATTGTGCTTAAATAATTGTTTCTAGGTAAACAGATAAAGTTGTAGTAGTGTGTATGAATCAGCATAGCAACGAATAATAAATTATTTGTGCAGTCTGCAAGTGTACCTGTCTGTACTTGTTTATAGCTATGACGTGTATTCGTGCCAGTGAACACCTAGATCTTTTTGTGAATTATGAGGAGGTATTTCCAAATAATGAATTAATAATAATAAATAATTAATACTCCCAATAAATTACAGTAAAATTAGCGCAAATTTCAATCTCAAAGCACATATCTTATAAAAGGATCGTCTGCGGAAAGCTGAGTTTGGTGACGTAAATAAAAGCTGATTGCATTATGGGAAATTTCACGTCAGGTAAATAATAACAAAAGATCAGGCTTGTTCGTGAATCTTTACTTTTAGACCTAATATGTAAGAGTACGTGAGTGGTGGTTATTTACGCACGTGCTGTTAATTATAATAGTAAATTACGAAATATAAAGATAAAAGTTGGATTTTACAGGCTTTGATTTCCTAAATGTTTTACTGTAAAAGTTAATTTGCAAAAGCATTTTTAAAGACGCTGTTGATTTCTCTACTTAATACAAGTAATTAGCTCATACCAAATAAAGCACTGTATATCCCTTAAACATGAAATGATGTAAACATTGCATTTTAGTGACAGCCCTGATGAAATTTTTATAATAAATCTTAGGACCGATTTAACAAATTATTTACGGAATTCTGGGAACGTTTTTTTAAAAAAATATTTACGTGTAATCTAGTTATAACAATGTCTAAAATATTACAGTCAGATCTAGAAGTCTAAATAAAGAAGAAATAAGTAACTTATTTACCTTACAATTACTTTTTAGTTTTCATACCAGCGTTTAACTAACATCAAGTTTCGATTGGTAGTAGAAGTTAAATTGTTTTTAACTATTGTAACTGTATTAGAAACATAGAGCCCGGCAGGGTCAGTTAAGTTAAGGCATTCTACTCGTAATCTTAGAGTCGCGGGTTCGAATTCCGGCCACACCAAACATGCTCGCCCTTTCAGCCGTGGGTGCTTTATAATGTTACAGTCAATCTCACTATTCTTTGGTAAAAGAGTAGCCCAAGAGTTGACGGTGAGTGGTAATGACTAATTGCCTTCCCTCTAGTCTTAAATTGCTAAATTAGGGGCAGATAGCCCTCGTGTACTGTTGTCCAAAATTCAAAGAATCAAAAATATATGGATGTAATTATAATAATAATGCTGAAATAAAACGATTAAACGTACTGTTGATTAATTGTCCATTTTAAGAAAGTTGTTCCACTTCGTGCTACGTTACGAACCACACTGTCTATCACTGATATCAATCATTATGAAGACAATGATTACACGTTACTACTTGATACCACGCTTTCCATTGTAATAAACTTTCGTGAATCATGATGAGATAAATCCAAGCTTTCCACAGAAACACCAATGTACCTGGATGTTATTGTTAACTTCCAAAACAACGTTTGAATTGACGTAAAAAGTTAGTAATTAGTTTTCTTGTGAGAGTCTGTTTGTTTTAATTTCGCGCAAAGCTACGCAAGGGCTATTTGCACTAACCGTCCCTAACTTAGCAGTGTACGACTAAAGGGAAGGCAGCTAGTCACCATCGCCAACTCTTGAGCTATTCTTTTACAAACAAACAGTGGAATTGACAAGTCATTATAACACCCCATGACGGAAAGTGCGAGTACGTTTGATGTGATTGGGGTTCGAAGTCGCGACCCTCAGATTACGAGTCAAGCGTCCCCACCATCTGGCCGAACCCTCTTGTGAAGGATGAGTCAAATGGAACCGCTAGGATTCCACTTTATTGTTTTTATTTTTTCGTCAAAGCAGCTGTTAATTTTTAGGTATCATTGGAAGCTTAAGAATTTTTGGCATGTGAATATTCATCAACTACAGATATTTGTTAATTATCTTATTAACTAAACTTAGAGATAGGCCTAGCTTTATTGTAATATTGTTCTCAGTCGGAATGTTCTTTTCTGTAACAATGGTATTCACTTTTCTGATGACAGTGTTACTCTGAATGGCTTTGGATGAAGTTTCGAAGCTTGTTGCCACACAAAGGGAAACTTTGTAGAAGTTTTCAGCTTTCACAGAAAATACTAGTTACTTTCTTCTATAAAACGTTGTGTTATTTGGTTCTATATCATCTAATAACCTCGTTATACAAACATTTCATCTTGGAAAGAGCTGTGAAACACTCACTTAAACTACTTGTCTAAATATAGCAACATAGCATGCCAATAGTGAGAATTACGTCATGAACCAAACGCGTTGGTGTTAAACATGTTCCTCGTGATGTCACGGTTCGCACCTGGAGCGGCCTTCAATGTGTCAGAATAAAAAAAAAATCGTTACTGTCAAGTGCGGTTAGCCCTCCGAAAACTGAAATTTTCTATTTAAACACACACCAGTCTTATTTGTTAAAGGGAAGAAGGATGTGTATAGTTATTTAAATGTTTACGTCTGTAAATTCAAGTTTATATTTACAGGTTTACATACTCTGGTCATATTCAGTTTTACATTCAAGTTTAAAACATTACGTCTACCTATTGTATTTTGTATTTAAATCTGTAATACACATGTCTAGGTCGATTCCTTCCTACCAATAAGTTTATATTGAATATACATAAACATTTTTGCGTGGACAAAGAAATTTCTGATTGGCCAGACAACTTAAAATAGTGCGTAAAACATGTCAATGCAAGGGAATCCAAGGGGCATACCTCCCGCGAAGATTTAGTAGTGGTAAATATATGAATATTTATTTTACAGGCAGACACAGGCCTGTAGACTTTTATGTTTGTGCACTTGAAGCTAGATTTGGCGGTTATTTAATGTTGCCATCAAATGAAAGAAATTTTAGACCGGAAATATCAGTGTCCCAAATCGCGAGGAGCATGTTGTTTGTTATCCATAGGGGTGTCGTTAACAAAAGAATTAGGTCACATTAATAGTGCTGGTTTAGTTTGCCTAAGGGCTGGATGAATACAGCATTGTATTTTCCGCCATTAAAAGTTCTATAATCAAAAACATAAACAAATCAATAATAGTTAGCCTATAATTATTATGATTTAAGCCATACATTAATTCTATAATTAAAATTTGTTGTAAGCAGTTGTTCTACCAATAATTTAAACTAGCAAATTCATTTATCTGGCTTTGAAAGCTTTAAATAAAAAAGTTACCAAGAAATAAAAGTTTTTATATTCATAATTTTTGATATTCACTTTTATTTAAAAAAAAATTATCGTTTTCTTGTAAATGTCCCCCGCTGAGACAGCGGCAAATCTTCAGACTTGCAACAGTAAAATCAGAGGTCCGATTCCCCTCGCCCAGCGTGGCCTGGTGGTTAAGGCACTGGACTTATAATCTGAAAGTTACGGGTTCGAATTCCCGTCACACCAAACAGGCTCACCCTTTTAGCTGTGGGGACGTTATAATGTCACGGTCAATCCCACTATTCGTTGGCAAAAGAGTAGCCCAAGAGTTGACGATGGGTGATGATGACAAGCTGCCTTGTCATCACTTATTAATATTATTAATAAGGTTTATCCTATTGTTTATAATATTGTTTGTAATTAGGCCTAAACGAATTGTTACGATTTTGCTATTCTGTTAAAAAAAACAACTTTCGACGTTCGCATATTTTATTGCTGTCCTGCTTCAAGGCTAAATTAAAAAAAATAATTTCACATGGCCAGTGATGGCGAAGAATTCATACTCGAATGTATAATAAATTCATGTAAATCATTACAATACAATACGGATAATTTTAAATGGTTGGTTTGCATTTCATAGGGACTACATTTTAAATTTGTTGCCATTCAAACGTCAGGCTACCATTGTTAATTTCTCTGTATTCGTTTCTATAATTTTCTACTTTGCAGTTAATTTAATAGCCTTATCCCTCTCCCCAAGAAAACGAAAAAAACTGAAGGAAATCAACTACTGGGCACAGCCTCGTGATGTGAAGATTGATATCAACTAAGGGGCACAGCCTCGCGATATGAAGATTGATATCAACTAAGGGGCACAGCCTCGCGATATGAAGATTGAAATCAACTACGGGGCACAGCCTCGTGATATAAAGATTAATATCAACTACGAGGCACAGCCTAGTGCTATGAAGATTAATATCAACAACGGGGCACAGCCTCGTGATATGAAGATTAATATCAATTACGGGGCACAGCCTCGCGATAGGAAGATTAATATCAACTACGGGGCACAGCCTCGTGATATGAAAATTGATATCAACTAAGGGGCACAGCCTCGCGATATGAAGATTGATATTTTCATTATAATACACGAAATGCGTACATGGACTAAACGGCCAGAGCAGAGACTGAGGGACCAGATTTTTTTAACTGCTATCTAGAAGTAAATAAGACAATCAGTTGCACCTTTGGGACAAGGACTTTGAACTGAACAATAGCATTCATTGTAACTCTTTTAAAATTCTCAGTACTTAAAGGACATGTGAAGAGCGTCCAGCGTCTTTGGGGATCGAACTTTGAGCCTTTCATCTGCGGCCCGGCTGGTAACAATTATGCACGAGGGAGAGGGCTGATGTTTGATAAATCTTTTGTTATGCGATAAGATGAAATATGCTTCTTATTGCAGTATGTACACCACGAGATGAATATAACCGAAAAAGTATAACTGAATGAAAAGGTTTTGTGTGACTTTAAGTTGTTATGAAATAATGGAAAGTTATGCGCACAAATAAATAAAAATCTTCACCAAATATTTAACAGTTCAGTCGAGCACATGTACTACCTACACGACGAAATTAATTAATTAATTAATGACCCAGCATGGCCAGGTGGGTTAAGGCGTTCGACTCGTAATCTGAGCGTCGCGGATTCGAATCCCCGTCGCACCAAATACGTTCGCCTTTTCAGCTGTGTGGGGCGTTATAATGTGACGGTCAATCCCACCATTCGTTGTTAAAAGAGTAGCCCAAGACTTGGTGGTGGGTGGTGATGACTAGCTGCCTTCCCTCTAGTCTTACACTGCTAAATTAGGGACGGCTAGCGCAAATAGTCCTCGTGTAGCTTTGCGCAAAATTAAAAGAAACAAAAATCAATTGATTAATTGCTATTTTATTTCATTACTTATTTGTGGTTGTTTCTGTATCCTCACCGTCGTCAGTAGCTCAATGAAAAAAGAAGGAAACAAAACAGTAGAAGTGTTAAAGCTTCTAATATCGAGTGTTTCAATAAGCAAACGTCTGTTTTAGAATACGTTATTTATCATCCGTATCACGTTGATTCTACACTCTGTAAGTGTTTTAACATCGGAGCTGGTCGTAACCGAGTAGTTAGTGTGTTCTGTTGTAGAATGAGAAGTCCAAAGCTCGTGCCACTGAGCATATTTCGCACTTTTGACCGAGAATGCTTTATGAGAATGAACGTCAATTCTTTCATTTGAGTAAAGAACGAAAGAATCCTAGCTGGTGTAGGGTTTTACTGAAACTATCTTCTGGCCAGTAGCTTAAAGTAAGAGCTGAACATTACAAGTATTATTACTTTAATTTCCTTCCCTTGTGTCAGAATTCACGACCATTTGTGATTTTTATAAATATTCCATCACAGTCCAAACTACGAATCAGTCTTACTCGTTGAAAACACTTTCCTTAACAGATTACTAGATCGGTTTAAAACTGTCTACATTAATAAACACTGACTTTTTAACTAGTGCTGTTGAAGCCCAAGCATCATGTGTTAACAGAATTTTGCAAAACTCTAACAACATGTAACGGTCTAAAATGAACACACTGCTATAATCAGACTTGAACAACAAGAAACAATTTATTTAACAATAACAGTACTTAGATATGAATTCAACAAAACACAGTTAATAAAAAATTGCTTGGCTAGGCCTTACACTAATATTAATAAGCAATTTCTAATAAAGATTAACATTACGAATGCTATTTCGAACTAGAAAAGAGAACCAAACCTGTGATTTGATCAGTATATCTTTGTATGAAATAGTATGTACATTTGTTTGATTCTCTGGCTACTCGGAGTATGTGACGGATGAAAGGGAGATACGACTGGAAGTCAAATTTTGGTGAACTCATACACTGTTGGGGGAGAGGGGGGGATACAAAGTGTTACAAGTCACTTCTGGATAGTTAGGGTCCTCCATACTGTTATATATATATACTTCTTAGCTTTCCTTTCTCATCACAGATATATTCAAAATCGCTGATCTGATCACATCTTTATGATTTGCGTGTATGAATATTTTGCATTGGAAGGAGCTGTTACAAATAATTTCTAAAAACGACAACTTACAGTGACATGATTATCCAATCTTAAAAGTAGTTCTTTCACATTTCTTTCCACCGCGACTTTGTGTCGGCTGTGAGTGTTAGGTCACTTGGCCATTTAAATATTTTTAAATTATTCTAATATATTCAACCCTATACATATATGTATGTATGTACACATGTGTGTGTTGATGGAGGAATGTAGCAAGTTCATTTTTTAGTAACTGTTATTGCGGTTAGGCACAACAACAAAAAATTACTAACAAATGCTCCCGAATAGTCTAATATATCAGTATTTATAATCAGTTAAAGCTCCTAAAATTTCTACTTTGTATACAAGGCAGCAAAATTACAAAAATTTATGGTCTCAGCGGTCTCTTTATCTCTTCCTTTCTTTCGATTTTTTTATATCTTATGATAAAGTTTAAAGCTATCGAATATTAAACTTGTATAATCTTAAAAAGAACCTTTCCTCAGGACAGAGTTGCTAAACAAAGCCCACGCCTGTGAACTATTTAAAAGAGCGATTGTTCAAAACTAACTAAAACGACTATATGCAAAAGAGGCTGTTATAATGTCACGTGCCGTTGGCACTTGGAAGGTATAGAAGGGAAGCGGCAGCAAATCAAATGTCATGTGTATATGAACATATGTTATACCGGAACAATAACTGGATGCGAGTGTTATAAAAGCGCATTGTTCGCAGACACGAGGAAGACTGGTATGTCATTAGGGTCTAGTACATTAACATTTTTGGATGTTATGTTCGGAAAAGGTTATTGGTAACGTAGTCTGTCAGTAGAACTTGCCATAGGTGAACTTGTTATCAGAGAGAGTTAACCAGCATAACTTCATTATTTTCATAACAAACACAATGTGAACGACCAGGGGGACACTTATGAAAATCATAAGCGATTGAACTAACAACATTTGCCTTTGGTGACAACTGAACACAAAATTGGTGCGCACTAGCTTATTACGGTAGAGAGAATAACGTATATATATTAACCGATTAAAGTTCACATAAGGCAAAATACAGCGTTCAACCTTAATTCATTTGTATCTTCAATAAAACTTATTACTATTATATTACTGAAACACATGAAGCAATATGGACTGTTTTCACTGCCGAATTTTATTATGAAACGTTTACTGCTTAATTTAATAATGTTAGAAGTTATGTCTGCGGTGTGGTAAGGTTAAATTACATTCTAAGTATCATTCAAAAGAACAATGAAACTGACGTTAGTTCAACGAGTGTTACGAGAATTCATTCCTATTATCAAGATACATTAACTGTTTCTTTTATATTACCTCTCCAGCATTAGCTTTTTAACGAACTACACACTATTGGGTTGTAAATAATACAGTACCGTGGAGATGACTTGGGACGATTCACCCGGGTGAGGGCCTGTGAGGCTCGCCAAAAATTATTCAAGCTTTATATAAAAATGGAAAATAATAGGAAAATAAATGGTAAAATAATATATCACAATAATAACTAATAACTATTGAATAGTTTTATTAAATTGTTTTGTTTTCATTTCCACATTCGTCAGGTGCTGAGCAGCTATTAACTTCCTTCTTACATGCGTCTTGAAGCTAACTGGTACTGAGTTAGAGATTTTCAAATTACTGTACACTGAAAAAAATAAAGTGTAACTTTACCCAGTAAAAATGTATATAATTTAGTGAATACTGTGGGTAAACTATTGTAAATTATGGGCTGCGAACTCAAGTTGTGAGCTTACACGTAATCGAATGCAATGTTACACAAAACAGTGAAGGATGTAAAGTTTCAAAAAGTTATGTGTTCGAAGAATGAGTTATTGGTTACAAGAAATCAAACAGTATTTTAGGGAGTAAGTATAAGATACACAGCAATTAGTATTTAATTTCATCTGTACTGAAAGTGTATGTGAAAAATAGTTACCAAAAGAAATTAATAAATTCAGTGTTTTTAAGATTTTCTGGTTATCTTGAGTTGTCACATCAGAGTAATAATAACGAATCTTCCCATTCTTCCATAATACGCTGTGTATGTTACAAAAGCACGCAGTTTACTGGTTCACCAGTATTTCAACTATATATATATGTAAAACATCAGTATAACAGATGTTAAACTAAGGCGTGCGACTCGTAATCCGAGGGTCGCGGGTTCGCGCCCGCTTCGCGCTAAACATGCTCGCCCTCCCAGCCGTGGGGGTGTATAATGTTACGGTCAATCCCACTATTCGTTGGTAAAAGAGTAGCCCAAGAGATGGCGGTGGGTGGTGATGACTAGCTGCCTTCCCTCTAGTCTTACACTGCTAAATTAGGGACGGCTAGCACAGATAGTCCTCGAGTAGCTTTGTGCGAAATTCCAAAACAAACCAAAACAAACAAACTAAATGATTTAGTGCCAAAAATATTCCACAAAGTACAGGGTGGTCGCTATAAAAGCGGAAAATTTGAGGGTCAGATGAGATCATGAATAAAATGCGTGCTTGCTCATTTCTATTTTGATTTCTTTACATCATGAATAAAATGCATGATTTTAATATCATAAAATTAATTTTGAGCATCTATGAGTGTAATATAACATATGCCTTTAAAAAACTTTGTAAAAGTTATTCTTTGTAAAAATAAATAGCTGTTTGACAAATGTTCCGCTTTTCTAGCGACCACCCTGTATGTTTATTAGTTTAAAAAAATACATAAATGATTACAACCGTCAAATGCCATCCAGTTAGAAATGAATTGGAAGTAATCTTTATCAGTAATAAATTGTCTGATTATCTACTTTAATGTTCAGAAATTCAAAGTACATTGTATAGATTAATATATGCAAATTTTCCCAAATGAAAAATCCACATTAAGTTTTTGGTACATTTTGTTGGGGCCCGGCATGGCCTAGCGCGTTAAGGCGTGCGCTTCGTAATCTGAGGGTCGCGGGTTCGCGCCCGAGTCGCGCCAAACATGCTCGCCCTCCCAGCCGTGGGGGCGTTAAAATGTGACGGTCAATCCCACTATTCGTTGGTAAAAGAGTAGCCCAAGAGTTGGCGGTGGGTGGTGATGACTAGCTGCCTTCCCTCTAGTCTTACACTGCTAAATTAGGGACGGCTAGCACAGATAGCCCTCGAGTAGCTTTGTGCGAAATTCCAAAACAAACAAACATACATTTTGTTAAGATGACTAAAAATATTTGGTAAGTAATTTTGTATTTTTGTACAACATATAGTTTATTGTTCTGACTGTACAACGTTTCTTAATTGTTGATATGTTTGTTTCTTTGATTTATTCAAATAGTGAATGAATGCAAACAACATTTGCTCAGCTTACTGAACTAGAGGGTTAAGCCACAAGTGTTTGCTAGTAAGACACTTTCTAACAACTTTAAGTAACAAATTCAAAACAAATCAATACTGCTTTCGAGAAGACGTCTAAAACAAACTTCATGTGATATTAATAGATTGTAAACATTTTTAAAAAAAATCTCATTTGCTATATTAAAACGGCCTGGCATGGCCGAGCGCGTTAAGACGTGCGTTCGTAATCCGAGGGTCGCGGGTTCGCGCTAAACATGCTCGCCCTCCCAGCCGTGGGGGTGTATAATGTGACGGTCAATCCCACTATTCGTTGGTAAAAGAGTAGCCCAAGAGTTGGCGATGGGTGGTGATGACTAGCTGCTTTCCCTCTAGTCTTACACTGCTAAATTATGGACGGCTAGCACAGATAGCCCTCGAGTAGCTTTGTGCGAAATTCCAAAACAAACTAGTTATATTACAAAATACTGTTTTGGTGTTATAATTGGATGTCAGAGGAACAACTGGGGATTCAAAAAGAGCAAAGAAAATTATTTTTATGTAAATTTCTGAGAATTGTTAATGGTAAAAATATAAGCCTTTCCCTTAAATAAATAAATATTTTTCCCTAGAGCAGTTCAAACCCATGATAAGGTTATGAGCACTGTTTTTGAATTAAGTTTTTCCGTACTGTTATTAGTTTTCGTTCACAGTCTTATAATCAACTCTGCATGTTGAAATAAAGGTGCTGTCTGAAATTATCATGTCGACATTACTCAATGTTTTCTTAGTATCATGAATCTTGTTAGATCAACTATACTAAAAACGTTTTAATGCACTAAACCAGTGAGGTGTCACATTTTGTACTTTTTAAAACCTATTTCTTTGGTCATACTACACTTGCGTATAACCTGAACGATTTTTTTGTTTTTAAAGCTTACTGCTGTATAAGGTTATAAAAAAAATAGTCGAAGAACAAATCTGTTACTTGCATAACCTTTCCTATACTAGTTCACTGTGTTTGTTTACGGCAAAGCCACATCGGGCTATCTACTGAGCCCACCGCGGGGAATCGAACCGCTGATTTTAGAGTTGTAAATCTGTAGATATACCACTGTACTGGCAGGGGACTACATGTGTTGAAGTTAAGTCAATAATTCATTTTTTTATTTTGCGACTAAAAGAAAAGCTTTAATATAACTTTGAACACAGGGTCATTAAAAAGGACAGAATTAGAACTTGGAACATAGTATTAGGACAAAAATTCATTTCCGTTAAAGTTAATAATGTAATGGTGCAAGGTCGGCTTTGCTGTTTCCTCGGTAAATATGATCCTCGATTTTATGTATAACGGGAAATTAAATGGTTGGAAGATTTTATTTTTCCTTAAGTTCTGTATTTTAAAGAGGTTTTTCAAGCATTTCTGCTACTGTTCCGAATATTTATTAAGTTTTTTAATATAGTGAATCTATTTAGTATCTTATGTTAAATATTGTTAAGCCTTCCTAACTCTACTTTAAGTAGCTCCCCGTTAGTACAACGGTAAGTTTCCGGATTTACAACGCGAAAATCACCGGTTCGATTTACCTCCGTGGGCTCAGCAAATAGCCCGACGTGGATTTGCTATAAGAAAACACGCACACTGTAAGTAAGGAACTTAAAAAAATAATTTCTTTCAAATGCACAGACCAGAACAAAAAGTAAAAATAATCACACAATTCTATTTGCACCGTGAGTCCAAACCTTGATATGAAAAAAACAAAACAAAAGGTAGTTTTTGTGAACAAAGATCCCATGACTGAGTTTCGAGGCCACGCGGTTCTTTAGACACATTCAATTCTATTGTCTTCTATAGACCTAGTGTTATACCACCGGCAACTTGCCAGACCCTCACCTGGCTGTGATTTCAATGTTTCTTCAGTATTCTCATCCTGCTCACTGCAATTTTGTAATCATGTTCAGCAGCCCCTTCCTTACTTTATGTCTGGAATTTTCCCCCTTTCTCTGAAAAAAAAATTCATGGCATGTTATAAGCCATTAATATTTAAACATTTAGAAAATTTAGAGTAACAAGGTTATTTTTTTTTCTTGAAAAAGTAGATAAGAAGTGATTTTGTTTGAACTGTACAGGAGCACGATAGTCCCCTGATTCCGTTTATTTAGGGTTCATTCTGAAAACAACAAAACGAGAGAACACAAATTGTATTTGGAACATTTGTAACAAATTGGTTAATAATGTAAATGCATGTCAACGATTTTTAGATATTAAAACTTTGAACTGTTTATGTTGTATCTACCTTTTCTGCATGCGCATTTTTTTTCACTGTTTTAGCACATGTTTGAAAATTGAGTCCCATTTTTGTAAGTCTTTTGAAATTTTAAAAATAATCCTTCATATCGAACTTCACGTTTTTACAAAAACAAATTATACACAAAAATAAACACGATAATGGCTAAATTATGATAGAGGATTCTTTTTTTTCCAAGAAATTTCTTTTGCAATAAATAAAAGGAAGAAAAAAATTCGGGTTCATATTTCCACTACTGCTTATTCTTCAGTGACAATTTCACCTCTTATTTGAGTTCTTTCTGCTGTAGTGTCTTTCACTAATACTGCATAATCTTCTAAGAGTGTCTTTCTCTAATCTTACACAATCTTTTGGAGTGTCTTTCACTAATACTACACTATCTTCTGGAGTGTCTTTCTCTAATCTTACACAATCTTTTGGAGTGTCCTTCACTAATACTACACAATCTTCTGGAGTGTCTTTTACTGATATTACACAATCTTCTGGAGTGTCTCACTAATACTACACAGTCTTCTTGAGTGTCTTTCACTAGTACTACACAATCTTTTTTAGTGTCTTTCACTAATACTGCACAATCTACTGGTGTGTCCTTCAATAATACTACATATATTTTTGGAGTGTCTCACTAATACTATACATTCTTCTGGAGCGTCTTTCACTAATACTACACAATCTTCTAGAGTGTCTTTCATTAATGCTACATAATCTTCTGAAGTGTCTTTCATTAACACTACATAATCTTCTGGAGTGTCTTTCATTAATGCTACATAAAACTCATTACTGTTATTTCAATTTGTTTTTCTTGCCTTACCTTTCTATATAACTGTTTGGGCATGCAAATATTATGTGACTGTCAGTGAAATCCATTCAACAAAATATCCGCGCATCACAACCTTGTTATATTTATTTATTTAAAATAAATTACTGGCCACTCTTTAATTATTATAACCAAGTAGTATTTATTTCGTAAGGGTTTTCCTTGACAGTAAAACGTCTAATTTAAAAACCCTAAATATTTCATTGTAAAAATCATAAACAAACTCATCTTAAATGGCAGATGTGTATATATATATATAAGTGTGTGCCAAATGTTTATTAATATTCTTATAGATGAATTAAATTAAAAACAAACCGAAAAACAACAACAGTTATTTAGTTTGATATTCATCTTATTTGTTTAGGCATTTATCTGTCTCCTATTAGTTCTTCCTTTGTTAGCTGTGACGGTCGCTGTAGCGAAACAAGGCAGCTGTTTCGTGACCTCATCGAACTGCTTTATGAAAATATATTTCAGTGAACCAAGTCAAACCTCGTATTGTAGCCCCACCTACCTCGTTTTCTGTGTAGGATATCACGTGCATGCACATCGGAAATAGCGAGTATTAATTAGAAAGGAAAAAGGATGATGATCCCAGGGATAACAAGTCTTTATCTATACACTAATTACATCGTTTTATATATATGTATAAATTCTTCCGTGATATTTTATGAAAGCTCGCTTGATATCATTATTTTACATTTTTGTCAACGTACTCGTATTTTAATACGTAAAAAAAATAATAAAAGCCAAAACTTCGAGCATTACTCTCTTCGTATGTACAGACCTTTGTTTCAAATATGATATTCTTTTTAACACTAATTTGAAATGAAATCGTTAGCCCGATTGGTCACATCTATAAGTGGACTATAATTTCTGTGATTAAGTAGTGGACTCAGCAGATAGCCCTATGTAACTTTGTTATAAGAAAACACACACACACACTAACTATGAACAGTCCATAGAAATACTTGGAAACATACTTTCTGCGTTTTAAAACATCTTTGGAAAGTGAATTATTGGCCTCAAGGCTCCTTTCATGTTTTGTGATATAGGATGTTTTAATAGAATAACTTTTTCTTATGTAGTCCTGTTAATTCGCAAACTTCAAAAATACTATTTCACGTGAAAAAAGCAGATTTCTTACAAAAATAAAATAAAAGAGCGGATTCCTACCTTGTTGAAAATTAGAATTTTACTTATTCTTTCGTTTTTTTTATCACAAAAAATTCCAACAACCAAGTAAACCAGTTCAAAGCAATAGTTAAGGTAGAATAGTCTCTATGCTTCAGCAGTTAGGGTAAAAGCCTTTAACAAATAACATGGAAGACGCTACTTAGGAAAGGTTTTGTGTCACTAATGCAACCATGAAATAACTTTAGGAAAAACTGAGAACAAGAGTACCTTGACTTTCGACCACTGACGTATTGAGAATCTGATTAAACAAGGCTGAACACATAAGACAAAAGAATAATTTGCTATTATTCATGACAAATTACTGAATTGCAACTGCTCTAGCGCCCTCGTTTGGGATGTTGCGGTACTAGTTTCGCATGACAGTTCAGGCGTGAGAAAGTAATGCTATTGAAATTTTCTCTGAAATCCAAAGCAAATATATTTTCTAAATGACTACTAACCATGACCGAAATAAATGAATAACCGATAAAGAGAAAAAAAAAACTTGTATCAAATCAGAAACTTTAACAACAAAAATAGCGAAGGACTTGCTCAACACAAGTTTGATGTCACACAGCTCTCGGTGTATAGCAAGGTCTTCTCAAATCTTTTATTAATTTAACACTGATTTTAGGTTTTCCTTTCAAACTTCTGATGTGCAACTTCTGAAGTCTCAAAAGACTGTATTCTCACTCTAACCCCTTGACGTCATTAACTTCCAGAAGAGACGTTAACTTAGTATGGTAATTGGACAGGAATGATTCTATACAAATGTCGTACCATATATAATATATAATAATAAAGATAGTCTGACGATTTGATAAAACACTCGAAAAAAAACCGATTGACATTTTGTCAGAAGTCTCGAAAGCAGTCAACATTTATCGTAAAGTGAAGACATCAGAGCGGTATCGAACATAGTTATCCATACGTTACTCCTTTGTTTGTGTGCAATTAAGCACAAAGTTACACAGTGGGTTATCTATAACCCGATTTCTAACTATGTAAGTCCGCATACATACCGCCGTGCCACCTGGTGGGCAATACATTGCTGGATTTTATAATAGTACTTTCACTATAAGTGAAATATTCATTCGGTAGTGATGAGTAACGTTGTTGTATTTAAATAAACTCCAAGGTACAAAGCATGGGTTGATTTTATACTTGCCATCAATAAACATATTTCTTGGTCAAAAATTGAATTCATGATTTTGCATGGATATATGAATTAATATTCGAGTCGGTTTTAGCGTATGATGTTTAACGTACTGTGCTGTGGATCAAAAAGTTCAAGCTTCTTCCCTCAGTGCTAACCTCCTAGTGGCTCATCGGTATGTCTGAGGACTTACAAGGTTAAAAACCGGGTTTCGATACCTGTGGGGGGCAGAACAGAGACAACACATTGTGTAATTTGTGCTTAATTCCAAACAACAACAACTTATATATTTTATGTGTATTTTAGGCCCGGCATGGCCAAGTGTGTTAAGACGTGCCACACCTGCTCTGAGGGTCGCATCCCCGTCGCGTCAAACATACTGGCTCGCCCTTTGAGCCGTCGGGGCATTATAATGTTACGATCAATCTCACTATTCGTTGGTAAAAAGGGTAGCCCAAGAGTTGGCGGTGGGTGGTGATAACTAGCTGCCATTCCTCTAGTCTTACACTGCTAAATTAGGGATGGCTAGCACAGAAAGCCCTCGTGTAGCTTTGTGCGAAATTTAAAAAAAATAAACCGTGGTACTGCTAACCTTCTGTACTTTTAGTTCTGTTCTCCGAGGTAAATTTTTAATAAAAACCATGTGGCGACTGGTGCTCCTGACAGGCTCTCTTTCTTATTTTTCACAGCTCAAAATTATACAAGAACTCCAGAGGTCTCTGACAGCTGTTGAGCTCATGCGCCCGTAAGATGACGCTTTCGATAAAGTTTTCAATGCAAGGATCAAACTTAGAATTTTACCATTATAAGCTTATCGCTGAGTCATTGTTGGGGGCAAAACACGAAGGGTGTACTATTTCCACGGTTTTAAAATACTTTGACAAATTAAAAATCTTTGTGATGTTTCACGAGACAGTGGATTTTCAGATAATTTGAATCTTGAAGAAATGCCATTATTTAAACTCGATGACAAATAATGTTATTACGATCCCTCGTAACTCTAAAAAGTCAAAAGGTATATAAAATAAAGGGAAAATTAACTGTCTTTAAGAAAGGTTTTGAAATCGGTTATCATCTCTGTTACACTAATTTACGTTTCGTCTAGAATAACGGAATCGTTTACGTCAGATGTCGCTTCACTCCAGTGACGAGAACGTGATGTTTCAAGTTGATAACCACGTGGAAAATGTAGCCAAGTATTCTAGAATTCCTCCCAATTATTTCGGTAATCTAGTCAGTTATGTAAAACTGTGACGGAAGGTTTTATGGAGATAAGCCGGGTTGTCGAGACGTTTTCACAAGAACCACGTGCTCAAAAAAACTGATAACTTATGGTGGACTGTATAAACGTAAGTTAAATGTATAATAAAACAATGACTCATTTCCGACCGTTTTCCTTTATCAGCAAATACTAACTACACTTAACCAACTGGTATTAAATAGCAGTTACTAAGCACGGCAAGGTTTTCTTTAGTCTGCGACGTTGTCAAGGTAAAAGCATTAGGTCAAGGGACAACCTGCAAATGAAGGTCAAGGCATATATAAACCGTCATATATATATACGAATATATAAGGCCAGTCAAGTGTGACTGTCTGCCCGTGAAGATTAGATGGTAAAGATTAATCTAGAGAAAGTTAAAGATTGTCCCCATTGTCTCGAATTCGTCAGACCGCCTTCGCTGTTTGTCAGAATTAATTACCTATTTCCTTCAATTATTGTATTTCGCTTATCATTAGGCCTTTTTGGCATTCTTAAACGGCTTATTTACACGACTCAATTACCCCATCCTAAAAATGACAAGCCACGCAAGCCTAAACACGCGCTCTGTGTGCAGCAGGGTTCAAATGATGTCATGTATTTTTGGGTCCTCAGGTGGTTCAAAGGCAAGTCTCAGGTTTTGCAACGGCAAAATCTGGGTTTGATATCACAATGGCCCAACTTAGTTCAACAACAAACAAACAACATAATACGTTTCATTATTTTGTTAAACAATACATATAGCAAATAATATAGTTCGAATATTAAAAGTAAAAAAGTTAAAACCACATGATCTTTGTTTAAGTATTATCGTTGTTAGTTTTCTCGTTCCCATGATGAACGTTATCTAAGGATTTTGTGCTATTAGCAATAAGACCAAATGTAAAATAAGCGTAAAAATATTGAGGTTAAATTGATGACTAAAAGTTTATTTCTTGTCATTTAGGACTTGTGCCTAGTCACAGAATGCCTTCAAAACACGAGGACAATGTTTCGACTAAACTCCCTTTTTCTAAAGGATACCTGAGTGTCCATCTAGTGTTTCTTTTTGTAACATCAACTCTCCAGCTGACCAATGGTAAGACACAGAAAACATTGAATAACATATTAAATTCATATAACTGACACATCCTCCTACGTGGCTCAATTGTAATTCTAATAGCCTATACTCGTAAAACTTGGGTTTCGATATCTTCGGTGGGCATGGCTCAGATAGCTCTTTGCGTTGTTTTGGAATTAACAAGATACAGGCGTATAATTATTGAAATAAGAATCATACATCTTAATAGCATTCAAATGATAGAAGTCGACTATAGTTGTTTTTTTTTTTCAAAATCGATGTTAGCCCTCAAATTACGGACTTGATTTTTACCATTTACTACCGCTAAGTTTACATATTGCATATATTGAATAATTTGATATTTTTGCCTGTTTAAACACTCATTGTAAAGAACTGACAAAATAAATGTGGTGAAAACCGTAATTTTCTATATAAAATACGTAAGGGACTTGAGCAGTAGTTAGTGAGATCAGCTGCAATACTTCTGGCATTTTGTTTAATTTTGTGAGTGTGACTCATATTTTGTTTATAGAGACCCACAATCACATTGTTACATCAGTAACTCAAATATTATGTTTACCAATCGATTTAGTGTAATGGATCCAGTCGTTAATTTTAGGGTTAAAATATAAACGAAATTCGATTTGTTCATATTTACTTGAATGAATGAAGGTCTATTTAATGATTATATTAAACTTATTTTTTTCAGTGTGTAGTACAGAATACTTTAATTAAAGTGCGCAATTTTGGAAGACCGAGTTGTTAAGTTGTGTTTTGCTATTATAAAGCTATTAACAATTTATTTCAACTAATTAATTTTCCCCAATGATGATCACCAAAGGGTAAAATTTATAAGAATGAATATAGTCAAAGTGATGCAGGTATTGTTACTATATACTTACTATACGCATGTAATACGATGACTTTTAAGAATATTGAAAAACGTTACATTTTTTCCAGGTACTTAAGATCTATTTACATCAAATTTTTGTATTGACGTAAATACCAAAGGCATAATTTTAGGAAGCAGAGGCGGCCACACTAACTAAAACTTGGAAGAGGTCTCACAGCTATTTCCTCAAGGCATTTCTAGCGAATCAGGTGAACACATATACTCAAGTTACGCCATACTATAGGGACCACAACTGAATTGGAAGGACCACACAAGAT
This sequence comes from Carcinoscorpius rotundicauda, assembly GCA_011833715.1. NCBI lineage: Eukaryota > Metazoa > Arthropoda > Merostomata > Xiphosura > Limulidae > Carcinoscorpius > Carcinoscorpius rotundicauda. Next base: position 112,544,673 of record CM022393.1, read on the forward strand.
CACTCTTCCTTACGCTCTTTCTCTTCCCTCCTCCAGCTCTATTATAAAATGACGTTTCTGGTAAATACACGAACTAGGCACACAGGATTATATATGTGTGTGTTGAATATCTTTTTTTTTCTGTTTTAAGAAAAAATAACATTAAACAAAGAACGTTCTGTTGGTGGAACTTATTTAGATGTAGGCTTAACTTAATTAGTTTATATGTTGGTTTTGTAGGTCAGTGTATTGAAGGGACGGTGTCGTTTGAAAAGATTGCTGGCACAACTTTACGAGAAGCAGTTCAAGCACCGCTCTATTCCATAGCACCCAGTGCACGAGAGGCAGACAATCCAGTAACTGCAGAATGTACTAACAGATGTCGCGCTTCACCAGACTGTCCAGCTTTCCTGATCAATTATGACAAACGAGCATGCTTTGCTTTAAATATTATTTCTGAAGGAAGAAGAGAGAGTTTAACACCGTCTCCTGATAAAACTAATTACTTTGAAAAAATATGTTTAAAAGGTATTTTTTCTAATCGCTGATTTCTTTAAGTAGGATGTAGTCGCTAGCTCAGATGAAGTATTTCAGCCATGTTTACTTTCCATTCATGAAATTATTGATTACTGAGTTCACCATAAATATATTTGTTCCAGATGTTGTTCTTATTATTCTAACTTCAACCAATGTTTGAAGTTTGTTCAAAGTTTTTAAAAATAAGTGTTCACTTACTTAAAGGATTATACATATTTTCTAACATCGCAGTTCAATTTCTATCTATATCTTATCGCAGTTATGGATTATTATAGTGTTTAACATTCGTTTTGTTCTATAAGAAACGTTATCATCGTTTTATTATTCCTGTTTATGTGTAATTTGAACTAAGTATCTCGTTGTCTGTCAGTAGCTCAACTTACTTTCAAAACAGTTACAGAAGCAGTTATAACCGGTCTGATAGTTAGGTTATTTGACTAGCAGTTGATCGTAGGATGAACACTTGTTTCCGAACATTTTCGTCCTTGGAGATGTTATAATGCGACATCCAGTTTCACTATTAGTTAGGAAAGAGTAGCCTAAGAGTACACGCTAGGCAGTGTTGACTGGCTATTTCCTCTCTAGTTTACCACTTGAAAATTAACAAGTTAATAAGGAAGAAATAAGAGATAAAACATAGTGTAAATGTTTTGAACAACACACGTTACGAAGCTTCTGAAAAAAAAAAAAAGGTTCAGCTGCACATTTCTTGTCACGTAGCTCCTGGGTGTGAACGAGCATGGACCTTTGAACGAGTCGTGGGAAAAGAGCTACTTGGGTTTGACGATCGTATCATAGGTAATATACGGAACAGACTGGAGTGTCAAGAGCTGTGTTTACAAGAGCGAGTGTTCCCCTGCCGTTCCGGAGAATATGACTACACTCTGCAGCAGTGTCGACTGAGTGCCGAAGATAGGCGTTCCCAGCTTTCGTCCTTCAGACCTGCCATTGGGAACGTGGATTATTTCGAAAACCAGTGTGTGGACAGTGAGTTGGTTTTAGATATATATCAATTCAAACGAATCTTAAATTTGAATTTTGTTAACACAAAAATGTAGGAAGATAAAGCTGTCTCATCTTTCTGCGTGTTTTGGAATGTATAATGATTAAGCCCGGTGTTAAATGTAGGCGACAGTTAAAGTACCACCGGGCCTAGTGTAATTCTAAGGATGACGAATGGGCTCAATGATAATAACGGTATTTGTTTCTTTTCGTATCACCACGTTTTTGTGTGTAGGTGTGAGTAGTTTATTTATTATTGTGTATAGACACAGGTGGACCAGGCCAGTGCCAGTATGAACAGAAAAATGACCTTGACCTCCAACAGCCTGATCTTTTACGATCAGCTTTTAGTCCAGAACAGTGTCGAGCTCTGTGTGACGGAACAAGAGCTTTTGTTTGCCGATCGTTCACTTTCCAGCCATCTGCAGCACGGTGTTGGTTGAGCAGTGATGACGTAGTTAGTGCTGGTGCACGAGCTCTAGTGCCCCGATCTGAAGTTTTTTTTTACCAGCGCTCTAACTGTCTGGACAGTAAGTACTTCTAACTTATACTAAGTTTTGTCACGATTTTAGTGATCAGAGAGTATTCGATATTTGAAAATATTCCGGTCTCAGCCTGTTGAACTAGTCAGTATTGAATTTGGACATTTTATATTGGAGAAGCCCTGACGTATTTAAAGGTTGTGTTATTTATAACTTTAAATTTACTATTCTCCATTTATGTAAAACTGTCTGGCTAAAAATGAATTTCGATTCGATAAGTACTATTCAATTATCGAACAAAATATCCTCAATATGGCCAAATTTTTGCTCTAAAAACAAATTAATTATAAAAGAAAACTTTTGTGTTTTCGAACCAAGAAAAGTGAGTGACTTCTTAAGAATCGTAACAGAGTGCCCCTCAGTCACTGTTACTGCACTAACTTTGTTGTCGGAGTAAACTGAGGAAATGTTATATCTTTTTACATAAAAAGATAAAACATAATTTTGTTTCTGCTTCTGTTGCTGTGTTTTTAATTGTAGAATGATATGCACGCTTCGTCCTAGTTATTACATTCCAACTTCAGATTCGTAATGTTTGTTGAAAATGTTACTTTTTGAATTTTTGAATAATATAGCTAAATAATTTTCCAAAAACAAATGTTTTGAAAATATTAAACAAAACACTGAGTTATCAATACGAAATGTTAATATAAAACCTGTAACACCACATTTCGCAGTACCTTCATGACGTCAGAAAACGGCGAAAATGCATCTATGCTTATATTAGCAAATGCAATGTTACTTTTTAAAGTTACGTTACTATTGTTATGGTGCTGACAAGATGTGATACACCGAGTAGGCCACCACGATAAACTGTACACAAAACTATAAAAATAAAATCAGAGTAAAGCTACAAACAGGGGATAGCAAATTATATTCTTGTAAAACAGGTGTCTGCTGAAAGTACGACCCACACAAAATATCTTGTCTCAGATTTGACCACTATTTAAGTGCGATATCCACAAGTAACAACAAACTAGGACAAACTCTCAAAATTAAGAGCAGATATATGTGCTAAAACCCACCGCGTCCTGTCAGTTATTGGAAGGTCCTAAGAAAACAGAGACGCAAAGACATATGAATAAAAAGGTGTTTATAAATATCCTTACGGTAGTGATGTGGTTTTGTGTAAAAACATATTAAAAGTTGAGAGGCTTAAATCAATAACGGCTACTGTTATAAAACTATAACATACCCTCTAAAGTGTAGTGCCCTCAGTGGCACTGCGGTAAGTCTAAAAGTTTATAACTTTAAAATCCGGGTTTCGATACTGTGGTTGGACAGCACAGATAACCCACTGTGTGGGTTTTTTGCTTAGCTACGAACAAACTCAACTAAATTGTAGTTACATGGTAGCACTTCCATCCTCCTATAATATATATAATCCACAAAATCAAGTTTAGTGAAAATGTCTTTAACATTTCACATACTTTTGAAGACAATATGGGAGAACTCTTACAAATTAACCACACTTTCAATGAAAAAAAAAGACATATGACAAACTAGGAATAACTTCACCATGAAACAGCAGTGGCGTAGAGTTTTAGCTACTTTCTTTAAATCTTGACTGTGTGATTGTTAGTACCATGTTTGAAATGTGCCAGATACCATCCTATCAAGTAATGTATTGTTTAAGACTAATGTTATTTTACAAAAGAGATTGTTTGATTAAACTCTTGCCTGAATTTGGCAACCTTAAAATAGTCAGTGTGAAAGAAAATCAACTCACATTCCATATCAGCTTTTTCTTTTGCTTTCAGCTTTTAAGATAAACATATCCGTTCCAATTGTGAACATTTTCTTAATTCTGTAGTCACAGTAACTTTGCAATGAGCTGTAAAAGAAATCAAACTGTTAAGCCAAGATTCAGTTAATCTTGAAGAAGCGTAGAAGGAAAGCGAAGAACGGAACATAAAGGATCGACAAAATTACTTTTTTTTTTCAGTGAAACTGACATGTTCGTCGGAGGCAATGAAGCTAACTCTGAAAACTCTGGAACCTTTTGATGGAAGAATTTTTGCGAAATCTGCACCACATAAATGTGAGATTTATGGCAACAGCAGGACCAGCACCGTATTCGAACTCCCCCTAGTTTCAGAGAACTGTGGTGGTAGGAAAAAGGTAAACATTCTATAAAATGTTTTGTTGTTTTCCGTATGATTAAGTAAACAAACACATAGTAAATAGTTGATGATGAAAAGTGCCTATTTTTTTTTCTGTATGTTTAAGTAAACAAACACATAGTAAATAGTCGACGATGAAAAGTGACTGAAAAAAATTCACTTTGTGAAAATATGTGACTACATTAAAAATAATGCATCACTTAAAATCAGAGAATAAATTATATAGAATACCGGGCTTTCTTCTAGTCAGAGTTCTCCCTCAGCGGGCCCCAAAAGGTATAATCTTATGACCTATAGATGCTTAAGAAATCATTAGCTGATAATTAACTTTCTACATAGGATACGTACGAAGTTCCATCATTCAATATCTTAGGTCATGAAAAATTAGGAACTTGACTAAAATTTCAGTATATCGAACCTATATTAAAGCCAGTGTGTGTCACGTCACGTTTGGTTTCTCATGATTTCTAGAAATCGAAGAAGTCATAAAATACAAATTGCAGTTTTCCAGATAGATCATTTCGATTACTATCAGTCCAGTGACGGGGTTGCAAGGTCGTCGTGAAAAGGGGAATTACCGTGAAACCTTATAAGTGTAGTGAATGTTGCTATAATGATCCTAAAGTAACGTAGGATCACCTAGCTTAACGTCAAGTGAGTAAAATTTATCATGAAATAAAAATATCGACTGAGTTTTAAACTTAAATCGTTTCTGAATTAAGCGATTTACTGTTATGTCACCAACATTTTAAATAAAAACAAACATCTTTAATCAACGGATACTCTAAATTAAGAAATCAACAAATTATTTTTTTCACTTTTAGTATATTGACTAACAACAATATTAGATTATACTTTTGTTGCTAAACGACATAACCTTAAGACCAATGTTGCAACTTATTGTTACCAAAACTCATTGCTTTATATATATACATACGATACGTTGTTAGTCTTGCTGGTTTTTACCAATAATTGTTCTATAAATACATCACAAAGTTACCAATATTAAACTGCCTCGACTTCATTTTTTGCCTCTTTGTAGGTTAAGCTTGATTGCGTAAAATTTATTTATTTTAATTAGTTATGAAACATGAGATTAGGTAGGGTAGTGAGGTAGGGACGATTGTACTTGCCCCGTAATTTTTGACAGCTATACGCTATTCACATAAAATAAGACATGTTTTCTCAACCATTAACTGACTCCGCAGTGTATTTATACTGTGCACTGTTATTTAGTATCAAACATAAAAATATGAAATTAAAACAGATCGAGGGTATATATTTTTTGTAGATCCTTTATACGTTTAGGGCACAGAACTCGAAGTCTGCAGGTTCAAATCTCTTCATCGAATACCCTCACCCTTTCGGTCAGAGGGGCGTTATAAATTCATAGTCAATCCTACATTTCGTTTGTAAAAGAACTGGCTCAAGACGTTATTGACAAACTGCCTTCTCCAAGATTTATCTTGTATACACTAGAAACAAGTAAGCAAGTAGCCTTCAAGTAACTTCAACAAAACGAACAAACAAAATTAAACGTTTATGTGATTCAGTAAACCTCCATCAACCAGAAAAGAATCCAGTCAAACTTGAAATATTCTTTTTTTTAATACACTACATATCTGAATAGTTAAAAATACATATTTTTAAAGCAACAGTATCTGTATGAATATTGGCATAGATTTATTGGTTCAAAATGTATACATGTATATTTGGACACATCCATGGTTTCCCGCAAGTGAATCATGCTGTAGAAGAAAACATTTTTACAGGGGTGCAATCATGCTGTAAAAGAAAACATTTTTACAGGGGTTAAGTCATGCGGAAAAAGAAAACATTTTTACAGGGTTTATAATCATTATCTCATCTTTGGTTTAGTGTACTTTGCTAAGCATTTCAATACGAAACATAATACAAACCTATTTAAAAAAATAAAAATTAATGCTATAATCACCATAATAAATAGCGTAATTTATTTAAATGTGTTATATTTAACAGACCTTGTTGTGAGGATGTAATATACACGCTAAGAAATAGTTAACTCAAAGTTAATCAAGAGTTTAAAACCTTACATTCTGAGTTAAAACGTTGGTAAAACGATTTCCAAAACAAAGCTAGAAACCTCTTCTTCTGAATTAAGACGTTCCTCAGGAGTCAAGAGGTGTCTTTATACTGCAATTTGGTCAATGTTGAAAGTAAGTTCGATTCAGAAACTCCCAGAAGGTTTTAGACGCACCTTTTCGAGACAACTTTTCGTTTGTTAATTGATAAATATTCAAGTGAAATACAGCACCTTTAAGTCTCCACACTAGCTAGTACTAAGGTCTATCCAAGGTCAATATATGTCAATAAAGCTACATTCTCAGCATTACTAAACGAGCATCTGTCAACCTTTTATATTTCTGCTATCACCTTTTTATGTTTAGCTTTCAACTGAGATATGAACGATTTCATGTGTGATTTAGAAGGAAAGATCGAATAATCACGTTAGTCAGCAGTAGAATGAAAACACAGGAACATTTTGAAAACATCTGCAGACATAATATTATACTCGGCTTGCTACACAGTATCTGTCCAGTTAACTCTAGATGGTTCCTGAATACATCTCTGTATCTCATTAGGAGACTTCGATGTTTCTTGCACTTGGCTGTTAAGTTTGTGATGCGCTGACGGATTTCAGTCACCTTACCACTTCATGTCATTTTTCGCTGCCCAAATGTTAAAATTATACGGGAGATGCCTTTTTAAGTCAATAAAAATGTCCAAAAATTTAGTTGAAATTACGAAAACCTGGATAGGATAGTTTAATAAAATGTCCCCCTCTAGTTCGTGAGGGGCCTGTTAAAACATTGATGAAATAAATGTTTAAAACCTTACATTATGAGTAAAAATGTCGATAACACTACTGTCAATGAGATGATAAAAACTGTACTTTTTGAGCTATAGATTTTTGGACGCAGTCACCAAAACGATGTTACAGCTGTTAAAACTTAACTGGTCCCTTGCTGGAACATCGGTAAGTCTACCGATTTACAACGCTAAAAATCAGGGTTCGATTCTTCTTGGTGGATACATCAGATAGCTACTTGTAGCTTTGCTATGAGGAAAATACATACAACTTAACTGATTCATTTCTCATGAAACTTCAAATAAAATGAAAGTCATCCCTGTAGATGTTTAATAAAATGAAAGTCAGCCCTATAGGTGTTTAATAAAATGAAAGTCATCCCTGTAGATGTTTAATAAAATGAAAGTCAGCCCTGTAGGTGTTTAATCCACTTCGTATTTTACATAAATGGTTATGTTTGTGATAACGTGTTTCAGCTTAACGGTAATTAGCCATTTTAGTCAGTTAAAAGTGTGGATGTACAGTATACAGCAATAAAACACTAATGTCTGTAAAAGAAGAAACAATTTTAATAACACCACTAATCTAACAGTAAGAAAAGCATGATAGTTCATTTAACAAAGTGGAAATAACTCTTACTATTGTGAAATTGTTTAGCCTCACGCTTACTTCAAATAAAGACGCAATACCAATACAACTGACCACGGTGGAGAATCGGTCGGAATTGGAACATAAACATGAGAAACGCATGCTCAGAGCGAGGCAAATCGATAATACATAACGAAATATAAAAAAAAGTTTCACGGCAAATTTATCGACACTGAGGTAATACTACAATACATTAGCGGTCTTATAGAGACGGTAAATTTACTAACACTGAAGTGATAGAAAAATACATTAATATACTTATTGAGACAGTGTATTTATTAACACTGATATGACAGAACAGTTCATTAGCTATCTTATAATGGCAGAAAATTTACGAACACTTAGATAACATAATAAGCACACTAGCCATCTTGTAAAAACGGTGAATTTGTGAACACTGATGTAATATAACACTACATTATCTTCCTTATAGAAATAGTGAATTTATAAATACTTACGTAATAGATCAATGAATTAATTATTTATAGAGAAAGTGAATCTATCAATACTGATGTAATACAGCAAACAGTATATAAGCTACCTTTTAAGAGACGGTGAATTTAGCAAGACTAGTGTAACATAGAGATGTATCACGTTTTTTAATTTAGAGAGATGGTTAAACTAACAGCACTATAATACAACACTAACTTCTGCTTTGTTTACGAATTATGACACTACTGAAACACTGTTTAAAAATATTTGAAAAATAATATATAGACTGGATTCAATCTTCGACCTCCCGCATGTGAAGCGTGGGCTGTTTCAAAGGATCTGAGGCCCAAATATTTTTTTCATCAATGCAGCATTATTAATTTAACTTGTTTGTTTCGAATTAAGCACAAAGCTACACAATGGGCTATTTGTGCTCTGCTCACCACGGGTATCGAAATCTAGTTTCTAGCAGTATAATTCCACAGACATGTCAATGTGCCCCTGGAGGACTAGCATTATTAAGCGTAACACTATATATACAGTGTATTACGTAGTGAGAAGGGTATATGTTTTAAATAAATACATCCTTTGAGTAATGGTACTGTATTATGTCGTTGGACATGAAAAACTAAATCCTACTTATCAGAATATGGAGTTGTCGTTTATTTTTTGAATTTCACGCAAAACTACTAGAGGACTATCTGCGCTAACCATCCTTAATTTAGAAGTATAAGATTAGAGGACAGGCAGGTAGTCATCACGGCTGAAAGGGCGAGCATGTTTGGTGCGACGGGGATACGAACCCGTGACTCACAGCTGTGGGGGCATTATAATGTTACGATCAATCTCACTATTTGTTGGTAGAAGAATAGTCGAAGAGTTGGTGGTGAGTGATGATGACTAGCTGACTTCCCTCTAATCTTCCACTGTAAAATTAGGGATGGCTAGCGCAGATAGCCCTCATGTAGCTTTGCACGTAACTCAAAAAACAAAAACAAACAAACAAAAAGTGACTATTACGTCTAATTGTCGTAGGTTATATAGCTGGTAAATTTGTATGAAATGTCTTTAAACTTAAGGCTTAATTGTCTATTTTTAGGCTTTGTTTAAATTTATATTGAAATATAATGGTATTGCGTTATTTACAAGTCACCAAAAGGTAAAGAATTGCATTTATTCGTTTCCACGAGTGTTTACGTTGCTTAAGTAATCATCTTAAGTTAATGTTATAAACATCGTAAAAATACCACTGTACAATTAGACAACAAGAACATTGGGTATTCCTTGAGATGCTAGCCCGCGTACACGTAGGGTTTGACGGGCACACGCTGTTTTTTTAATTACATAGATGTATGATGTATTTAATTAATACAGTTGACGAATTTAGTAGTACTTAAGTAAAGCAACAGTGTATCCTGTAATAGTTTAGTAACACTGTGATAATATACCAATGTATCACTTATTGTACTCTAGAGAAACGGTGAATTTAGCAATACTGTGGTAATACAACATCATCCTGTAATTCAAAGAAAGGGAGACAGAATGATCCAACTCTTATGCTTGTTTGAGGCATCGCAACAAACTGTGACGAACTCGTTTAATTTACTAGTTGGGTAAGTTTTCTTTTTCTTTTTAAGAACTGTATTTTCTCTTGATTTCCAAAGTGTATTTCCGATTCTTACTAGCTTTCTTGTTAAAAGTGTCCGTACATACACATGGTAAATGAGACGTTACAGTTTTGGTCAAAGTATCACTATTAATTTAAATATTTAAAATTTTCTTGAATTAAATTATAATACTTTTAAATAGTTGTGTTTTTTAAATAAGATAGAGCAAATAATTCAAAAACTAGAGTATTTGTTGAGCTAAGAGACAGATATGACTCTAAGTAGTTGAGCGTTTATTTAGCTAAGATTTAATTATGAATTAAGCCCGGCATAGCATGGTAATTAAGGCACTCGAATTGTCATCTGAGGGTCGCGGGTTCGAATCTCTATAACACCAAATATGTAACGGTCAATCCCAGTAAAAGAGTAGCCCAAGAGTTGACGATGGGTGATGATGACTAGCTGCCTTCCCTCTAATCTTACACTGCTAAATTAGGGAAGGCTAGCGCAGATTGCCCTCGTGTAGCTTTGTGCGAAATTCCAAAAACAAACAGACTAACTAGCACTTTTGTACAACAAATGTGAAACTATTTGATTACAATTTCAATGAAAAATTTCCAGGAAAACAATCATATCATTAGGGAATAAAAATTAGTGACGTAGCTAGGTTTACACTCGGGGATGGGCGCAGAAAATCTTAAGTGGTTGTTGTTGTTTTTGAATTAAGCACAAAGCTACACAGTGGACTATCTGTGCTCTGCCCACCAAGGGTATCGAAACGCGGATTTTAGCGTGTAAGTCCGCAGACATACCGCTGAGCCACTGGGGGGCATCTTAAGTGGACAATAAATTAGAAAGTTTAAATAGATCTCAGTTTTTAATAAAATAATCACCAGAATAAATCAAATCAAAGGCCTGGCATGGCCAAGCGCGTTAAGGCGTGCGCTTTGTCATCTGACGGTCGCGGGTTCGCGCCAAACATGCTCGCCTTCCCAGCCGTGGGGGCGTTATGACGTGACGGTCAATCCCACTTTTCGTTGGTAAAAGAGTAGTGCAAGAGTTGGCAGTGGGTGGTAATGACTAGCTGCATTTCTTCTAGTCTTACACTGCTAAATTAGGGATGGCTAGCACAGATAGCCCTAGAGTAGCTTTGTGCAAAATTCCAAAACAAACAAACAAACAAAATCAAATCAAATATAAGTGTTTATAGAAGTTTTATATTAAACAATACAAAACTAGTTTATTACACATAAAAACTGAAACATAATATGTGATGAATATGCCTAGTCGGGCCCACTTTAGCCTCTCTTTGACTACGTCTCTGATAAATATCCCACTAAACAAATTATTTGTACTCCAGAGGTGGAGGAGCTGCGACATCGGTCGTGAATGCCACCGCGCCCTCTCCCAACATCAGACTACGAATCACGGACAGAAATGGGCAAGATATTACTGGAGCTAGGCTTGGAGACGAATTATATCTTCGAATAGAAATCGACGACGATAGTAAGTTGACATAAAATGAAACTGCAATAAATTAGTACTTGTGGAATTCCTGTAATATTCAACTTAAATTACTGTGTGGTATCAGGGACGGATTAAGGCGGGGACTGTAAACCCCCCCCCCCAAAAAAAAAGGAACCGTTATGAGTTTGTTTGTTTCAGCTTACTTTCTAGTCTCAATAATAAAAAGGCCCTGTAAAAATTTGGTCTAAGACCTGTCTGACCCTATAGCAGCATTTGTGTGGTATTCTTGCTTGAACATTCTAAAACACCGTTATAAAAGATTTTATATGTTATGCTTATGTAGTCTAGTTTCAGTAAAACTAGCACACCTTAAAAGTAATGTCTTTATTACTTTAATTTGAAATTTTTGGTAACCGAAATTATCCTTTCCGTTTCTTCTTTGTTTCCGCTTCTAATTTTATTAAGAGACGGGATGTCGTATTTTTCTTTCTTTTTTAAAATTTCGATTACTATAATTTTTCTAAATCTCAATTAGTAAAAGTGTTATTGTGATCCTATAGGTGTCTTTGGAATACTTGCACGAGATCTGGTGGCACGAAACGGCCGTGATGACGACTATATTATTTTAATAGACAACAACGGGTGAGTTGTTTATTCTCAAACAATGCTGATAAATTTACTATCTTTCAAAGTTTCTCATCTCTAAACATTTCTTTTGTTTTCCTAATAAAATATTTAATACCCATGTGTTTTATTTTGCTTGAGAAATATTGCCTGTATTATATAAAACACATATAAAGAAAAAACTTTGTTACAGTATATACAGGGTGGTCGCTAGAAATGCGGAAAATTTGAGGGTCAGATGAGATCATGAATAAAATGCGTGCTTACTCATTTCTATTTTGATTTCTTTACATCATGAATAAAATGCATGATTTTAATATCATAAAATGCATTTTGAGCATCTATGAGTGTAATATAACACATGCCTTTAAAAACTTTGTCAGTTATTCTTTGTAAAAATAAATAGCTGTTTGACAAATTTTCCGCTTTTCTAGCGACCACCCTGTATATCAGTCCTAGCAACTACACTAAGATTATTTTTATAACGGTATTCAACCCACAATAAAAACTAGAAATATTTCCAAAGTGGCTTTACTTTCCACGTGTTGCGTGGAAGCAGCTATATTTCGCCCGCTTGTGTGTTCTTTTTCAATATACAAAGCCGAAAACTACCCCTCCTTAGAAAAAGTGGTGTGTTTGTAACCTTTGTTATTTTCGTGTTTTTTTTTATAAATTCTTCTATCAAGCAGAATCTTTTTCATGTATTAATTTTCAGATAACTAAACCTAAACACAGGTTTCATTTTGGTTTTTTAAATACGCTGTATCGAGCTTTGCAAAGTGAGATTTAAAATTTGTGATTAGAGAGTACATAAGACTACAAATCAATCGCATTAAACACATTACCTAATTCAGTCGTTAACTGTCAGTCTAAAAGTTATTATACACAAACATTTTCCACACACTGTTTACAAGAGTATATACCGTCACATAAAGTGCACGACGATTATTCTTTTCCTACGGATATTAACGACGCTTCAGGTCGTTAAGCTAGTGTTACTCATTCTGATTTATCTTGTTAACCCTTACATCACCAAGTGTTTTTTTTTGTACCTTTCACTTCTTGTAGGATCCACATTTGCATCGCATTAAGTAACTTTCTGTTTTCGCTCATGACAAAATGCGATCAAAAGAACTGACTTTCTAAAACTGTTTTTTGTTATTAAGTACAAAGTTACACGATGGGCTCTCTCTGCTTTGCCCACCACGTATATCAAAACCCAGTTTCTAGCAGTGTAATTCCGTAGATAAACCGCCGTGCCACTTGTCTTCCATGTATTATTAGAGTCATCAGCCGTCATTAGTGGGTGACACTCATATAATATAAGGAATCCTTTAATGACAAACAATTTGTCAAATAAATAGCTTCGAAAGTATTTTAAAAAATAAACCTATTGGTAATTCTAAAGTTCAGTAATCTTTAATAGTGAATAGTTTTGAAATCCTTATCTGAGTGATAACATACACGTATAAAAAATTAACGTCCAATTTTCCAACTTTTCTTCTGTAGGTGTCCTACGGATCCCAGCATTTTTCCAAGTCTAGAAAAAGTTCCAGGAACAAAGGCATTGCAAGGGAAGTTTGACGCCTTTAAATTTTCTGATGACGTTGTCGTTCGGTTTCAAGTAAATGTCCAGTTTTGCCTTCAAGAATGTGACCCCGTCTCCTGCGGGGATTCAAACTCCTATGGACGCAGAAGGCGTCGCAAGGCGGAAGAGTCCCCCTTTCCAATCTTGCCCGACTACCCCTTGCAGAGAGAGATCATTGTTGAAGGTATATCCGTGACAAGAACAAAAGATGATGACATCACAAAGAACACTGGTGAGCTTGCACTTTGTTTGGACATAAAAGGTTTAATTGAACGACCGATAACGCATTATGAACTAAATCTTTCTAATTTTATATGCAAAAAACGGCTCTTTTGGGCTCAGAAAACACTTCAAATAGAAGAAGTGTTGAAGTGTTTTCTGAGCCCAAAAGAGCCGTTTTTTGCATATAAAATTCTCAACAAGTGGGTTTCTCGACATCACTGATTGTTAAATCTTTCTAAATTGTAAGCAGCCTTTACGAGAGTTCGAACATGAACCGAAAGGCTTCGTTGGCATACATTAGATGGATGCTTTCACTGCGGTAATAGTATTTATTCGCCGTTATTTATTTATGTGAATAATAACGTTAGTTTTTCTTTGTAGTTTCCAAATCACTAAACCACGTTGTATATAATTTCATGAAATTATATTAGATTTGTGATATCATAATAATTTATCTTTACGTGAAACCCAAAAACAATTTTCCACTCTTTTCGTTCAGTTGCATATTTTAACCACATGTACGTGCAGAGAATGTTACAGAAATCCTGCATCTTAAATGTATGATGAAAGACGATACACACAGCAGCAGGAATTGAACAGTGAATGTAGGAAAAATCCATAGGTTTATCCCTAAATCATGCAAATCTGTGTATAGTATAACTTCCATGGCACAATACACGTTTGTTCCATACAGATTTCATGCAGTTAGCCATATGGAACAATGCAACGAAAGTTTAAATCTAGTTATTTTCTTGTGAAATCGTATTGGTTCAGGGAGTGAATATTATTATTGGATTATATTATTACATCTAATATCAAGTACATATGGGCTCTCTTTATAAAATGAAATGAACTAGTTACGTCACCATTCAGTACACTATTGGGTATCAGTACGGGTGTTTTACATAAAGGTTTCAAATAAACTCTCGATTACTCGCAGTGCCTTCATTTTCGAAAACACAAAGTATTTAAATAAACTATGTCGATTCTTTATTGCAAATGATCTGTGTTTTGTAGACCACCTAACTGTCGTCGAAACTTTTATCCGACCTTAAAACTACTTTTGTAGTTGTACTTGTGAAATGTTGATAATAAATTTAAAATTCAAGGCAAGTTTTAATTTTTAAGACTCGCTATATATTATGACAAATCCGTAGTCATGCGCGGAACCTACTGCCTTATCGTCTTAGTGGTCTAGGATAACACGACCTTTTCGTTAGAATAAGATAAATTATAAAACTAGCAAAAACTGGTTAGATTTTAAAGATAGTACATCAACATGCTAATTTTGTTAACAGTATTAACAGAAACACGGCAGTTAAACTTTATATTCATAGCTTTTGTCAAAGCTAGTAAATACGCTTGTTTCGTCATTCAAATGGTTTTCACTATTTTCTATTAAACAACGTAATGTTAGAACAAGTTAACATTTTACGGTCTACATTGTCGGAAGAAATTTCATCTATTGTCATGTATCTGTTGACGAGAAGTACTTAATTTTCACTTTGCAGTTTTACAAAAAGTATAATAAAAACGTTACACTTGATGCTTATTTTATGAAACGTACTTTTTAATCGTTTCAGGAAACAACGGAGAGAACGTAATTTGTACCAGTAAGACTGTCGTGGCTGCTGCTGTTATTTCTGCTGTGTTGATACAACTGTGTATTATCACAGCTTGTATAACCTGTCTTGTTCTGAACCGGAGGTCACATGACCGAGATGACGTCTCAACTACTACTACTAGTCACATGACTCCGTTCGGCTCTCGTGGAATACTTCAGTCTCTCCGAAGACTTGAATAAGGATATGTTAATTTATGTACAGAAACAGTTTCACAAACAACTATTTTTTGTGTGCGTGTTTGTGTGGTGTATTTTATTTCTCGTTAAATTGGTGGCGTTCTGCCGTTAAAAAAAATCACAATTATTTATTTCGTTCGGGAAATTCAATGTTGAAGCAACCTTCGTGATGATCTTGGAAAGAACTACTTCTGAACCGAGAAAAATCCGAGGTACACACAGAAAAGAGAAATTAATCAGTAATACCAAATATTTTTACAGAATTAAAAACAAAAAGCGAGTAATGGCCGTGCATTTTACAGATTATGTGATCAAGTATAATTGTTTTTTGTTTTTTTTTATCAATAAAAATATTTTACGAATTTCTAAAACAACGATGCGTGAAACGAAGGGTATTTTTACTGAAGTATTTTTGTGATTTGCAAAGTTCTTAATCTGTACAACATGAATCTCTGGGGAAAACAAAAGTTGGAAGAATAGAAATTATAATTAAAAAATTATGCAAAAAAAGATTCCTGTTTTGCCATTTATACACGAGAAATATAATTAAATTAATGGTAGATTGTCAGGATCTTTTTGACTGCCACTCGTATGCTAGAAACCAAAACTACTGAATACAAGTTTTAGCTCAGCATGGTCACGTGGGTTAAGGCGTTCGAGCCCCCATCGCACCAACCATGCTCACCATTTCAGCCGTAGGGGCGTAATAATTAAACGGTCAATCACACTCTTCGTTGCTAAAAGAGTAGCCCAAGAGTTCGCGGTGGATGACGATGACTAGCTGCCTTCCCCTCTAATCTTCCAATATAAAGTTAGGGATGGTTACCGCAGATAGCCCTCGAGTAACTTTGCGCGAAAATAAAAAACAACAACAATACAAGACTTGCAAAATATAAAACATAATAGAAATATAATTTTTTTTTGCAGAAACATATCACATATTGGTCCTGAATCTTCCACATATAATGGAGCAATCATGGTGGTGCCTTTGGATAAAGATTAAAATATAAGATGACCCCGCAATTACCTACACACTTCTTCTTCTGAGGAAAAGTCATTCTCTTCCCTACAGATAACTGGTATCTGGAGCTTGATGCCATAATAATGTGGCGTCACGTACATAACTCCATGCCTGATTAGGTCCTTGGAACTTCTTCCTTGGTTTTTATATAGTAGAAGAAGGAGCTATTTACGCTAACGTTAACGATTAAGTTTAATTGAAATGGGAACGATCAATTAAAACAGGAAGTATCAGGAGAAAAAGTGGAACTGGACTTTTGTAATAAACGAAATTCTGAGACATAGAGTGACTACTTAACTGACCAATTGACACTTGACTTTAATATATATATAACTAGTATAAAAGCTCATAAAAAACCGATGGGAAACTAATAAGCCTACAGGATCTGAATCTTCCAATATGCATTTGGAACTTTGTCGCCCGTAAATAGACATAAGAAAAATAAAGAGCGTATTAGCTTCTGGAGACCCAATTCTACAAGTAACATCTTTACCTGAAAGAATTTCTCTTTCCAGCATCAATCATTCTCCCAGCGTTTTCTAATTACATCAACTACATTATTGCAATATTTTTCTTAAAATCACAATTCTTGTAAATACTCGACCACCGTTCAAACTTCATAACAAACCAAACGGCATATTAATTTTAGTCTGCGATAAACAGATCATTGAAGGACTTTTATATAGCAGAAAAAGTGGCAAAATCTTGAATCTGTTTTCTCCTATGTTCGGGTGCGATTGAATTCAACTAAAATGGGAACGGGCAATGAAAAGAGGAATTACAATCATGTAACTTACGAAATTAAGAGAAGTTATTATCATTCTATTTAACAACCAAAAGGGGTCGTGTTCTGAAGCAACTGCCAAAGGTTAATTTATGTAATTTATTTGAAAATTATTAGTTTCATACAAACCCGTAAAACGTAATACGACTTTTTATTATTTTTTAATTTCGCGCAAATCTAACGACAGTTATATGCGCTAGCCACCCCTAATTTAGCAGTGTAATAAAGGGAAGGCAGCTAGTCATCACTACACACCGCCAACTCTTGGGCTACTCTTTTACCAACGAATAGTGGGATCGACTGAACATTATAACGCACCCACGGCTGAAAGGGTGAGCACGTTTAGTGTGACGTGAATTTGAACCGGCGACCCTCGGATTACGAGTCGAGTGTCTTAACCACCTGATCATGCCGAATCAGAATTAGTTGTAATATTTTGAAGTTTGTTTCGATGCTAAGATGCAGATGAATCATCTGCATTGTCTACCTTGGAGAATGGAACCCAGAATTTTGGTATTATAGTTACGTAAACTTAATATTGACTCTGAGAAAGACTGTTTTAAATACCTAAAGAAGTTTATCGATGTTGGCCAAAGTCACAAAGAATTGGTTTAAAACATCACGATCCTAGACCCTTTTATACATATATTTTAAATGTGTATATCAAGGGCATTTGTATATCCTAAATAATTTTTACAGATGCAAATATGTCCTGAGCAACAACTTGCAATAACTACTGTGTTACTGAATCCTTAATGAAATATTTAATAGATATTTAATACCATTACATCCTGAGCAATGACATTTAGTAACTACTGTGAATTTGATACTTTAAATTTTACAGGTTTAGAAAATCCATTATAAAACCTGGGATTTTAGGTTCTTTCGAACTTTGTTCATGTAGATAGATTTATATAAGGTCAAAAACAAAAATCTGTGGAAATTTCATATATCTATACAAGACAAACTCAACATTACTGATATCACAACAAAATTCTGCACTTTATTACTTTTCATTATGAATGAAAGAAATAATCTTTACATAGCCAGATATACAATGCTGCTAGAATCAAGCCTTAAACATATAACTTTAAATGTGGTGTATGTACTGTTTTAGAACAAACTTGGCATTTGTATTATCTGGATAACAGTGTTTTGTCTGATAAACTACTACACAAAACAGTATATAAAAATAACAAAAAAACTACAATAAAAAATGGACAACCACACAATCTTCCTTACACAAATATGTCAAGAGAAAGAAACAAATGGCAGAGGAGTTTCATTCTTTAGATATTTCTGGTAAACTGAATAAAGTATAACATGTGGTATCACACACAAATTGTATTTAACAGAGGCAGTTTAAAGGAAGACTGGTCATAGTGGAAAAATGAAATAAAACATCTGAAAATGCAAGTCAAGCTATAACAGTTAAGATGCATACATACACACACAAAAAAAGAAATTACAAAAGAATCGTAACCTGCTGTAGGTGCTTCTAAAAATATCATACAAAGCTTTATCAAGTTCAATTTTTTTGAACTATCTGTTACATAGAAATTATGAAATTCTTTACCAGGAACTTTTAACATTTCCTTGTTTTCATAAACCTTACAGATATTTTACATAACTAATTATTCAATGAGAAATTTGAAACTTAAATTACTTATTCAGCCAACAAGGGAAGCACAATTCAAGAAAACAGACACCTTAGTTATTACTTGCATTCATCATAAGTTATTAAAGATGGTCAAATCAACTCAGACTATGGAAAGACAAGTAGGTATTAAATAACTATACATAAACACCTATTATGCTGAGATATTAGTCTAATCAGTAATCTAAGTTCTTCACAGAAGATGTATCTGACTTTATGTAAATATTCCATAATTTGTATCTAATATTTTACTCTTCTTGAAGTATATGATCTAAAAAAGAACATTAGTTTTAAGAAAAGTGAGAAGTGCTAACAACAATTATTACACACTAACTTCCTTCATTATTAGTTTCTTCAATAAGTCCAAGTCTAGTCTATTTATATACATTACTTTCAATTACTATATTATTGTTGGTTATCTTATATAAAATAAGATTCTAATATCTAGTTCTTAAACTTGAGATTGGTTATTGTTTGAAGAAGCATATTCAATATTTCAAAATATCTCATTACAAATGAATTATTAAAGTGCATTACAATGTAGATATAAGGTCCATTGTAATTTCCTCACACTGTACAATTTTCAGCTATAACCATAATTAATGGTACAGGAAGTTACAAGGCAGATAATGAACTACATGACTGTTATTAAAATAGCACAACAAAAGTAAAAGCATACACAGACTACTGTTACATTAAACATTTTTTAAGCCTTGAAGCTTTGTAGTTCCTTACTTAAAGTGAAAAATCTCTTTTCTCCCACTGCTACAAATAGAGACCTTGATGAACTAGTAAATTAAATACTGAATGAAAACAATGCACAAATCAAAACCCTTAAATAAAAGAATATAATCTTTTGATGCCTAGTTTATCTGTACAGTGTAACTCAAGTTATTGAACTGTACCTTACTTCACTGTTTCTCAATGACTTGCTTCTTTCATTTCCAAGTTGTGTATAAGAAGACGGTTCAACTCGTACGCACGTTTCAGTTTGCATCAGTTATCTTCATTATTCTTGAATTTTACACTTAACATATTCTACCATCTTTCATCTTCTGTCCCTGTATCGTCTATCTCCACGACTGGGAGGACGTGCTGTTCGTCGCAGAAAATCATCAACTGATCGTTCGTACTGAAATAAAAAACAAAAGTTAAAGTATAAATTCCGTCTTCTTTAAAGTTTGACAAAAAACAAAAATCAACACAAGCACTTTAGCAATCAACCTTAAAATACACTAGCATAATTTTCTTCATAACATCTGATTCAATAGTTAAGATATACAAGACATTCCCAGACATTTGGAAACAAGTGAAAAATTAATTATTTCTTAGACCTGTAATACTGCATGAAGTCTGTTAATACAACTGATGTACAACAGAGTCACTCTAATCCTTACATCTAATACATGTCACAGCATAAAAACACCAACAAAAACCAAAACCCAACCTACACTACTCACAGCTCTCTTGTCCACACCTCTACCTCGAGATGGGCCATAGTCTGGAGGATGGAGAGATCGATCATAAAATGCAACAGGATCAACTGGAAATGGGGGCTGAGTAAACACAAACAAGGGATTAATAATCGAAACTTGCTCACTTTTAAGTTATATTCATAACAGTATTTTGTTAACTAATTTAAGTACTGTATCGTGAAACAAAATGCCCTCTATATCATTTCTAGAAGAAATTCAAGTGGAGAACACAGGCATCACAGAACAATTTGAATTAAGTAAGGCACAACTAGAGTTATAATGTTTTTTAAAAAAAACAGTTAAAATGGTAACACACAGCAATTTGTAAACATCACCAAAACCTATCAGTATTAAATAAGTGAATGTAATTTAAAATTGACTTCTTATCATTCATCTGAACAGTTGTTCAGATTCTAGGAGCTTTCAGTCAGTATTGTTGATCAGACCAAGATTTGATTTAATCATGTGATGGTACAGTTTGATCACCCAAAATCAAATTAACATTAAACCACATTTTGATTAAATTCTCCTTACTGCTTTCTTATTGTTTCAAATAAAAAAAAAACAGGAAAGCAGAAATTTGTACTATATATATTACACTATGTATCAAAATTTTTTACTTTTCCTTGTTCCTTGACAGAAAGTTTTATTTCCCAATTGCTTATCCCTAAAGTAAATGGGGAGAACCTATTTTTCTCTTCAAACTTTGCTTTTGTGACCTGGGAGTATAAAACAAAAAATGATGGCTGACTATATTTGGGGGCTGATACATGAAAGAGATTTACATTACAGTCAGAAATTTTGAAAAACTACTCCCTTCTAAACATTGTCCATTTTTTGTATAACTTTAGTATAAATACATGTAAATCTTGATTCATATGTTGTTTTATTCAGACCTTATGCAAATGAAAATGTGCAAATTTGCCTGCTTTTACATAGAAAATACGTTTGTTTCTAAATTATCCAGGTCCCAAAAGCAAAGTTTGAAGGGAACAATGGCCATTTTCTGTACTTTTACAACATAAGCAATTAAGAAATAACACATACTATCCAGAAACAAAATTTGTGTTACATAGCATTATCTTCAAAATAAAAAAACAATAACTAAGATTGAAAATTTCAACCTGAATGGCATCTTGCACATAAGTAGCCTAAACATCCATTTTAGAGTCCTTAAAGTTCAGGCCTAGCCATCTCTAATTTTTATTTACTGACCAGAGAGCAGCTTGAGAATTAGTAGCACTCATTTCTATAAACTCTTAACAAAAAGATGTTTATAGTTCACAGACAAATACATTTCTTAAATAGCAAGAAATATATATTCTCCAGCAGATGTAGCTTGGAGAAGATCAGAATTCTCACAGAACTTTAATAGAAGCACTCTAGAAAATTCTCACTCAACACTTAACTATAATTAAAAAACTATTTGTAATAATACCAGATGTTATCTAAGTACTTTGTTTTTAATCAGTGTTGCAGAGAATAAGAAAAAGTGTGTGATACAACAGACCCTCATTATATGATTATTAAACTATGTGTGATACAAGAGAACCTCTCTATATGATTATTAAACTGCGTGTGATGCAACAGAACCTTGCTATATGATTATTAAACTGGGTGTGATACAACAGAACCTCGCTATATGATTATTAAACTGCGTGTGATACAACAAAACCTCGCTATATGATTGTTAAACTGCGTGTGATACAACAGAACCTCGCTATATGATTATTAAACTGTGTGATACAACAGAACCTCGCTATATGATTATTAAACTGTGTGTGGTACAAGAGAACCTTGCTATATGATTATTTAACTATGTGTGAATACAACAGAACCTCGCTATATGATTATTAAACTATGTGTGAAGAGATGAATTACACATAGTTCCCTCAGTTTTCTAAGAAACAAGTTGATTTGAGAATTTTTTATTAATAATACATTGAATCAATGCTCTTAAAGAAGTCCATGCCATGCTTAATTAGACTAATTGCTACATATCTTACATGACATTAAAATATCCAACAGATGTTGTCATAGTAATTAAGTTCAGTTTATTATTTATGTAAACAAATTTTATTTTAGGTTATGAAGTAAATTTTTAATTATAAATTAATTAGTTAACCTGAAGAGTTAAAGAATACAAAATCTTGCTGCTGACTGCACAAATTGTTAATACTTCATCCTGTTTTCAACATCAAAAATCATCAACTTAACCAATATACTGACCTAAAATAATACATGCAATCCAGGGACAAAATTTGTGTTACATAGTGTTATAGGTTAACATAAGGATGACTGAAATAGTAAGTATGTCTTAGACAGCTCTTCTGAGATAGTAAAATATAATCTGAAACTATACAACCTTCATTCTATAATCTCTGAATTTCAACCAGTAGTACTGATCTAACACTAACAAACAACCAGTATTTTGAAAACTGATTTTTCTATGATCTGAAATTAAACATCTATAAACAAATTTAATTTACTTCAGCAAACAAAAGTAGGACTGAAAGATGTATGATAGTTGTTTTTAATTATAAAGCTAAAAAAATCAAACTAAGATCAAACTCTGAATTGTAATGTTATATATTCTTGAGCTAAATCACTGTAGACTATTTTAATTTCAGTAAAAACAAGGTTACTGTGTTTGTTTTCATTTTAGTTTCAGATTTATGAATAAAACAACTTACAGCTGCTCCAAATGGCATAGGAGGCATTGGTGGTCTTTGAGGGTGATATTCCCGCATGTAATCCAAAAAGCCCTACACACAGTATGCAAAAACTATTTAAAAATTGTAAAAACTGTAAATAGAAAATATAAACTTAATATTTTTCCTAGCATAGAAATTAAAAAAAAAATTGTTCATACAAATAGTTTGTACTAAAAATGCTTTTCAAATTAAAAATAAAAAAGCAAAAATAAAAAATACAGCACCCGTTAAAAAATTGATCCTGGTGGTATGGAGTTTGAGTTCTTAAAATGTGCCTTACTACTAGGAGCTAGTAGATTAGCCCATTAGCTAAACTGGTAGAGTATTCACTTGGTATGGTAGGGATCAAAGGTGTGATTGTTAGCAAATGAAGTTAAAACTGCTACAAAATCTTGACACCCAGCTAGTTGTTTGTTGATGTGCAACATTGAGAAAAGGACGAGACATGTCTGATTTGTGAGAGGGGAAGAGTGACACGGGTTAACTTTTTCTACAGCTCAGGTGAGAATACCTAATTTGAGTGCAGGATGTTTTCTGTTTGATGGTGTGCAGATGAGATACAAAAAGTTTGATTACCATAATATTAAACAGGACTTAAAAAAGAAATAAATAATTTTTAACTGGAAAGAGATTTCTCCTCAGAAATAAGAGTTTAAAAAATCAAGTTATGGATGGCTCCATAAATACGAAGTTCTTTACTCTGTGTGAAATATAAATTAAATACTGAAAATTAAAAAAAAAATCACAGTGATATGAATTCCTTTTCCATCACACTGATAACATCTTTAATGCTAGACGATGCTGATAAGGAAATAATTTATACATTTTTATTTATTAATAACACAATCTGTACACTCAAGTTGTTGCCTGATAATGTGTATTTCTTTAGTACAAATAGTACTAGAGAATTGGATGTAGTTTAATGAAAATGAAATAGACCATCTTACTTTACTGCTTCATAATGCACAATGCAACACAATTTACAGTTATACATGCACATGTACTTACCCCATTCATAAAGATATCCCTTCTCATTCCATAGCGATCCACTGATGATCTGTATTTCAAAAATACCTTTGCTTATTTAATGAATCATTCTGACATTATAGAAGACAAATATAGTTTATTATCTAAAGATATAAATTTATGTCTTGACACACTCACTGCAAGCAACAAGATTAAAATATTCTTCATTAAACACAAATGCAGTTATTTTAATATTACTGGAAGCTGAATTTGATGTGCTATATAATGTAACATCATATTAAACTGATAATGTCTGTCATTAGATAAGTCACAGCATTTTTGTTCCTTAAATTGAAATAATTATTACAATGCAGATTAAGGAATGAGATCATTGAGGAAAGATCTGAGGTAAATTTTTTTGCCACTAGTTTTCTTGTGTAAAAAAATCATATTCTAAACTGGTAAAAAAGTAAAATTTTTTTTTATCAGTGAATCACAGTATTTCATATGATTTATTATACGTTACAATTTTCATAGTGAAATGAATAACATCTGGAAAGTTGATTTAAAAACTGTATTTGTAACCAAGGAAAAATAACATTCAATATTTAACGTCTCTTTTATTTACTAGAGTCTGTAATAAGCTCTAGAAGAAGTTATCTAAAAAACAAAATCTGATATAAAAATTAACTTACCTCTCTTTCCTGGTGTCCTTGATGAATCCTGGAACAAAAATATTATCTATAAAATAATAACTTGAATCAGTAAATGAAACATCAAAAATAAATATTGTTAAATTATAAACCGCTTTTAGCTTTCCAAAACATTTTTTCGAAAAGATCACAGAACAATAAAACTAGCAAGGTTGTTACTTTGACTACACACATTCTTCTTAAAATGCTTCCAAAACAGTGAATTACTAGTGTTCATAATGAACTGAAAACTTAATGTATTGTATATAAGTGTATTTACCTATACACACACACACACACAAACACAAAGTTTGTTAAAACCAAAAACAAGCCAAAATAAAAAACACTGCAACCACACTGTAATGTTCCAACATTATAACCTGTACCCTGAGATTCTTTCAACTGATACAATTTATTTTTATTCCTACATTACAGTCTGTACTCAGGAATTCTTTCAATTGGTGCAGCATTTTTTTTAATTTTTGGCTTGTTTTGGGTTATAACAAATTAACATCAATCAGAAATTTGGATATGCATGCATCATAAAGGCAGAAAATTGAATTGTCATATTTAGGCATTTTCTCATCAAACCCATACAAGCTTGCCTAAGATGTTTAATGTCTGGATTTTATAA
Source organism: Carcinoscorpius rotundicauda (assembly GCA_011833715.1). Taxonomy (NCBI): domain Eukaryota; kingdom Metazoa; phylum Arthropoda; class Merostomata; order Xiphosura; family Limulidae; genus Carcinoscorpius; species Carcinoscorpius rotundicauda. The sequence goes on from CM022393.1 coordinate 112,570,036, forward strand.
CCATTCTGTTGAAAAACTGGTAAGAAGTCAAAATTCTTCCTCTTTCTTTTGTTTAATATATCTATTAAAATTCATTCAAAAATAACAAAAAAATGCTTTAAATTTGTAATAAATAAAAAATGTAATGAAATACATGAAACAGAACAAATTATTACATAAAACAGGATTCATACAAGTTGGTCACACAAGAATTCAATGGTTTTGTTCAGTTACAGGTTTCTTTTCTATAAATTGTCTCACTCTCATTTCTTACAAGGTATACATCAAATTTAAATTGTGCTTTTTCTTTCTTTTTATATTAATGATGACTATGATTATGAAATTAAATACATGCAAGTCACAAGAAGGCATGCCAAGTACAAATATACAACCACAACACTCCTTTTCACGATATCTCATTTTTATTTTAAAGTAAATTAGAATGTGTGATTTTTCATTTTTAAACTCCATCATTTTTTTTTATGACCACTGATATTGTTTCACTGCTGGCAAAAATGTGTTCATATCCATGCATTATTTCTTTTATTTACCTTTCCAAGCAAGTCTGATGCTTGCTACTCTTAGCATGACTAAACAATGTTTCCTTACCCATTTTTGGCAAATCTAGTTTTGTGTCACATCCTACATTTTTGTCATCTATCTGGGACAACCATAATTTATACCACTCATCAATTGGCCAATTATCATTAAAAATGCACTTTATAGGCATGGTCTGTTTATGTTCAGTCTACAGATATGCACAATATTCACTTGAATGGAGCCTACCTAATAATCAGGAATATTTCATAAGTGAACTAGAAGCTAACCATTGTAGGTAAATGTAAAAACACCATTCCCGACAACCAATGAATGATTCATATTAAAATATACTGGGAAAACAGATAATATGCAATTTGAATGGTGAAGAGAAAGAAAGAAAGACATCTGAAGACATAGCAAATTTAAAGTCAGCAAGAACTACTGCTTGCTCACATATTCTGCAGTGAGCGTCACTTGACATGATCTTTAGTTGTATCCTGTGACTACAACTACAATCAGTAAGAATTCCCTGATTTTCCAGAAATTCTTTGACCTGTATGAACCCTGATATAAAGTTATTAAAACTATACTACAAGGAAATAAAACTAGTTAATTTTTATATATGTTCATATTTAAGATAGTTCTGTAAAACAGAAAATTTTCTTAAAAACCTTCTCTGATATCTCGTAGAAGATATTTCAAATTTGGCCTTGGTCCTCGATGATCAAATTCTTCACGGTATTTCCTTCGTCTCCTTTGGAACATTACAGGAGGTCTGATTATTAAACAAAAATAAGAAAGGCATTAACAGGCTCAGTTGTAAGGTTAAAATATCACAGCAATATAAAAAACACACTACTGAGACAAGGAAAGCATTAATAAACTACTGCTATAGTGTTAAAACATCAGAAAAATACCAAGAGCCAAAAAAGAAAAGTATTAACAAGCTAAGCAGTAGAATTAAAACTTCAAAACAGTATTAAGAAATTACAGAAATAAGCAAAGCATTACTAACCTCAGCTGTAAGGTTAAAACTACAGAACAAAATTAAACACAAGAAAAATCATGAAAAGCACTAACAACATAAGTTATGAGGTTAAAACCTGAAAAGTGTTTAAAAAGTAATATACAATAAAAAAGTGTTAGGAAGGATCTCTTAAGATTACTAATACAATTATCAATACAGTAATGAACAAAAATGTTTGTATCATTTTTAAAATTTGTGTAATTCATGTAAATAAATATTATAACATCTGTGTGAAAATATTATTAACCTATGAGAAAAAACATGTAAGAAAATATATGCCTATACATACAGCATTCAACTAGATGCATTTTGCAAATTAAAACAATACACATTATTGATATTTTATAACACAATTACCAAATTTCTAAGACGTTTGTTACACTAGAAATAAGACACTGGCCCTTTTATTAATAGACAGAATGAGAAACTGTATTATTTGCCTGTATAACTTTCTGGGCATAAGGTCACTAAAAATAAATTCTCTTCATGCTTATATGTAATGCAGACACACATCAGTTACAACTAGCCTTTTTTAAAAAGTGTAATTTAGTTTCATTCTAAATGGCAAGAAACATCTGGATTTCCCGATAATTAATAGAAACTGCACACAAGATGGTTTAATGTAGCACAGTAACCCCATCACATGTTTTCAAAACAGCACCAAAATAAACATTATGTGTAAACACATTTTTCATCAAAGTTTGTTTTCCCAAACATTGGTCACTTTGGACACAGGACATCATAAACCAAGCCACACCTACAACCAAAATTAGAATAAATTATTACTTAAATATGATGATTATGAGAACATTACATTGAAATCCCACTGTTTTGTGCTAGCTGTGATCCTAAAAAAACTATACAACATGAAAGCCATACTTTTTTTAATCAATTAAGACATTTATGGAACAAAATATTATTTCTAATGAAAATCAAGTAAAAACTGTATTGAAAATCCAGAAACATGACATGTTTATACATCAAATAAACTATCTACATCTTAAAGCTGGCAAAACGGTCTTTTCTGGTAGTATTTTTATGACCACACCAAAATCATATGTAAATAATTTAAGCTGCAGTTTCTACTTTTATCTTTTCATGATTAGCCAATAAGGAGGGAGAGTATATTACAAGAAAACAGCTTTATTGTCTTTGTACTAAACTGCATAAACCTTCATTTGTTGAGGTAGTATTTCCACTTACATGTTTTCAAAGCTGATAATTTACAAAGTATTTATATTCATGCCAAGAATAAAAATAATTCTTTTCATCTTAGTTTTTATATTTCATTTTGTATAAGATTTAGAACCTTTTATATGATTATCAAGTTTTTCTGTAAAGCTTTGTATTGTTATTTTCCTCACCCTAACACTAACTGTAACAAAATAATCTGCAACACCAAAATGAAAATGTTAAAATTTTCAAAATAAATCTCTAATTTAGCAGTGTAAGACTAGAGGGAAGGTCCAGAAATCTGTTCTGTTTGAAGAGTAAATAAGACCAAAATTAAAAGTAAAAACTGATTTTATTTCTTGCTTCAGAAATCTATAAGTCATGCAATGTTACAGCCTATAGAGCACATAATTTGTCTAGTGATTCACGCAATGTGCACATTTTATTGTTATTATGACAGTACAAATTGTAACGTGAAGCATTCCTAATGCAATATAATTTTAGTGTCTACTAACTGACAAAACACTACTGTACAGTGGTTAAAACAGGTGACCCCTCTAGGTGGACACTTGGTTCCCTTTTGGGAAAATTACAATACTACTAGAAGCAATCAACTTCGTCAGCATATAACTAGCACATCCTTTGAGTAGCATATTTTACTGCCAAATTCAAAAGGATGGTTGTATGTTCAATACAGAAAAGAAAGTTCTTGTTATTTTTGTTATAAACATGTCCACCAAGTAAGAAGTGTGGTTTAGGAAACTGTCTTGAAAATTATGGAAAGATGGGTGGTATTTATCTGGAATGGACTGGAAAAATCTCAGCGAATTAAGAATATATTTAAACTTTTATACTGGAGCTTGTCATTACAGTTTGTGTTTCTAACAGATTAAACACTAGAAACAGCAATACTGAAATTATATAATGTAAAACAGCTAAGAGAACATGCATGTTAAATGACACAGAGAAGTAAATATTGAAAGCTTTTGATATTTCCTTTTGAAATTAACACTTAGATAATGAAAAAAATGTGGAGTATAAATTATGTTTTTTGCCAAGTTTATTTACATGCATTGATAATAAAGACATATAGTTAAGTTATGAATGTAACTTTAACATAATTACATGTTCACTTGTTAAATCAGCCAAGTCCATATGGAAAGGGTTAACTAATTCTGTGATGCTATGAAGAACAAGTTTAAGTATACCAGATTTCTCTTCACCTCCACAACAAGATAACACCAGTTGAGGCAAAGAAAGTCAAGAACCAATGACAAAAGAATGATGCATTTTAATTTGCTTCATCATGTTTCTACTTGAATAAAGCGTTTTTAAACAAGTGTTATAATACTGACACTAGCTATTCTGTTATTTATTGAAACTAACTGTAAGGCTAATCCACACCAACTGGTTTAGAGATGAAACCTGTCTTTAAAAAACACCATGCAATCTTAACTAAGTTTGATATGAAGTGTTTTTTGTTGGGTTTTTTCCAGACAGCAAATTATACTTCTTTGATTTAACATAATAGGATTCAACAACCCATCTGCACAATGCAATTAACCAATCTTCACTATACTTATGGGTATCATGCCAGGTTTGACCACGATTAAAATATGTAGGCATTAATGCATTATAATTTGAGGTTTTTTTTATAAAATAAATTTGATTCACAGTCATTTGGTTCACTTTCTTCACAGCACTAGCTTGTTTATTTCAGATGTAATTTCATCAGCAATTCTAGTATCATTTTCAGTCCAATAAAATGTTCAATACTGACCAGAAAATATCATTACAAAAAAACCAAAAGTAGAAATTTAAGAAGATGGTGTTTGTTTTGACCCCTATATTTTCTATGTTGAACTTAAGGTCCTGTTATTCAGCTCTATACATTTACATGTGCCATCCCAAGTTACAGTGGCATCTTCCCTGAAGGCTTGGTACTTTCTTGATAAGTGATCTGTTCTAAGATAGTTGCTTATAAAGCTTTAGACACTGACTCTTCAACTATTAATACCACCTAAGAGACAGATTTCAAACTTGACCTACAATACTGCGAGAGTAGTATTTGTCTGTTCTGAATTTATAAATCAACCTGATTATGAACATAACTGATATTTTGTCCAATCTATCAACATCATATAAGTAGGAATCAAGATTGGACCAGTACTTGATCTACAAAATTAGAAGCTATTTCAGCATCTAAGAAGCAATTTGTCGTACTCATAAAAACAACTGTAGCATCAAGATGCAAATGCCTGCCAAACATTGTTCAGAACTACACCAGATATCTCAAGGACAAAACAAGTAATGCTTGGTTAATGTTCTCCATCATCACTGGAGTCGATACTATTAGAAATTATTATCTGCTGTATTTGGTATTACATTCATAACAGCTGAATGTCATTTCATTTCTAACACTATAATGGGGAATTAGTTGTTTATGCTTTGTCTTTTAGACTATTTCCATTGATACCTGTTTTGTTCTGCTATGATCACCAGCAAAGCTAAACATTGCATAAAGGGACTAAGGAACGTTTTGTTTGCATCATAAAATTATAGGAGTTAGAAAGAAAAAAAAAGGTGATAAATGCAATTATGACCATACAGAAAGGTGAACTGGTTCTGAACAATTATCAGAATATTGCAATACCACTAATGTGATTTCACAAACATAGAATAAAACAAGCATTATGGGAAAAGTGCTTAAATGTTCTTGTTTCATTCGGTTTGTCTCAGTTCTGAATGTAATGATAAAATCTTATAATCTATATCATTACTTGTGTGCCCATACTGAATGTAATGGTAGGCTTACTGATGTGCTGAAAACATTCTATTTCAGCAATACTTCTACAGTAATTATTACATTTCTAGTATTAGTACTAAAAATAGTGCAATATGAAATCCAATCTAAAAATACCAGCCTATTGCACACTTAATTAACACAATCAGGAACAATTGCTGTATAAATTATACTATCCTTCTTTAGTTTCATATTATTTATTATAATACATTATATGTTTAATCACTAGTTTAAACTAAAAGAAAAAACCCTTGAAAAAAAAAAAGATGCTTACAACCATTTTCTTTGTCAATCATGCAAGATTAAATTCTGTTGTATGTACACAGTGCAAAGTCGGAATATGAAAATATAATGCACAATTAGTTACATTAATCTCTCATTATTAAGTAAAAGTAAAAATTTATAAGAAATTCCTTTCAAGTAAGCTTTTAATGACTTATTAATGTGAAACTATAACTAAAGCTTAAACCTCATAATTTGGGAATAGAGATAGAAATATATATTTTTAAAATGGATTTCACAGATTTGTCATTATGAAATTTTGGTATTGTATCCCTCTCCTTCACACTCCATTTACCTGATGTGACATCTCACAGTTGCAAACAAATGCTAATTCATTTACTAAATTACATATTTTATTATTTCAAAACTGAAAGAATATGTTTTATTATTTCACAAGCCACACTTTAGGACATCCATCTTTACAATGAAATTCAAATGCCTATTTATAGTTAAGTTTAGATACTAAATGCTAATGAAACTTTGGAGAAAAAATGTTATCAAAGAAAAATTCCATGGGTGCCATTTTATAAATTTAATCTTCCAAGCACCCAATAATTTTTCCTTGTGTTTTTCAGACAAAAAAATGTTAATCCAATTTGTGACAAAAAATACTATTCCTAAGGAAATTTTATCAGAAAATAGAATTCTATTTAATAGTTGTAGGTTTCTACATATCCCATGAGCATGTAATTAAACACATTCACATACACATCCACTGAAAAATCACCACATACTCTTAATGAGCCAAAAAGACTCAAGTATTTTACTACAGCTAAGCATGTACCTTCTACTGATTCACAAGATAAAATAAATAATGGGAATTTAAAAACCTGCAAAAAGAGATTGTATAAAAAAGTAAGCAAACAAGGCTAGAGATACTGTTGACATTATTTCCTCAAACTAGAAACCCTTATTTTGGCTCCATGCTGTTACTTAGAATTACATTTCATGGAGTCAAAATAAGGATTTGCAATTTGAGTAAAGAATGTCTGCAGTATTTCCAACCCTGTTTGTTTGCTTTTTACAATTAAGAAAGTTTTGAATAGAACACACAGTAATGTAAGCAAAGAAGGTCCTCATAAAAGAAGTGTTTATCCCCAGAACACCATTCAAGGATTTAAATAAAATGACAAACATGATTTAATATAATTTAGCTTTTTATGATTAATTTATTTGGGTTTGTTCTGAGCTCTTCAAATATAACATTTTAAAATAAAATATATTTGAAACAAAATGGTTTATCAGTGGTGCATTCTGAATCACAGAAAAGGAAGGGGTGGTTGGGAGAGATCAAATCTACTTGGCTTTAGAGCATGCAAGTACTAAAGGTGCTAAGTGATTTCAGGAGGCATGTTAAAATAAATATTATAACAAATTGGAATAAAAATTCATCACTGTTTTTCAGAAAAAAACTCTAAAATTACATTTCAATGGAATATTGACAGTAGAAAGTTAAAACTTAAAACCACAGTTTTAGAATATATTTGATATTGCTGTCAAATACAAATTAGTGTTTATGATTATTAATATTTTAGATCATTTAAGTTATCTTAGTAATTATTAGTTTTTACAAATTTTGTTAAAGTGACTTTTTATGGCTGTATGCATTCATTTTAACTCTAGCATCCCACGAACGTGAAAGTGCTACATCACAGCCATTGTATACAAAACTAGCCTCAATAACACATTTTTGCTTAACTAATACTTCTAAATCATCATGCATCTTTAACTTAACATAACATAAAATACAAACAAAACCAGTGTTACTTAAGGTAAGATTGTTTAAAAAAATTAAAAAAGTAAATGTTAATTAATATTCATCTACTTAAAAATGTGTGCTACTGCTTAACTTGCTTGTTTAACCAAGTTTGTCAGAAACTAATAGATATGGACAAATAACATGTAATACTACAACTCAGAGTAGGACTGCTTTAATTAGAAAAGTTAGAACATGTTAATACTCATTATTTGTTCACTCAAAAAATCTTGACTGATGAATAACATAAACATTCAATTCAGTTTGTTATAAATTACTAATTACTAAATTACTGAATGTGAGTTAACAAAAGTCAAACAGTATGTACTATCATTAAGTTGTTAGCCAACTTACATAAATAAGACTTATTTAATTAGCTTTAGCAAGTTAGGATTGAATTTAAAAAGGAAAATGTCCACTAATATCAATATTTTCTTACTTAAAATCTTATGGTGTTTGATTTCAGAAAATTGTGAAGTAGTTTTGAAGTTTTTCACACTGATAACAGAAAAAGAAAAAAGTTCCAAACATCTGCAGAATGCCATTTTTATATTACTGTGATTTTTAAATTTATTGTTTTACTTCTATCTCATAAACTATTTCAATATCTACAAAGAGGTCATCTTGTTGTATCACAAGTATCACTGACAAATAATAAACATTGTTCTTTTTCTAGGATCAACGTGAATTTGTTTTCAATGAACTATATATTACCTACCAAACACTGCAACAAAAATCCTTATTAGTTTTATCACATGAAATCTAAAGACAATTCCTTTTAGAGAAGTTTTAATTTGGCAAGTTTTAGAAATCTTGTGAACTTGTGTGGAAAAAACCTCATAGAATGATATTAACAGTATTTTCAATTTTTTACAGGTTTGTATTTAATCCAAAACTGTTGTGCTGAAGATGTCTATCAAATTCAACAAAAAGTGTCTTAAAAAGTGAAAACAACTGGAAACTAAAAGGTTAGTTTCATGTGAAAATAACTGATTAATCATATGTAACTGATTAATGAACACAAAGATTAACTGATAAGCAAATTTCACCAATCACTCAGATCTAATGAACACAATTATGTTTTCCTCGACTTTAATAGTTATATTTTCCCCAAAACTAGGTCTTTCATTTTTTCCACACCTATTAATTACTATTGCAATATTACTTGTAATTTTAGTCTACTAAAAATCTCATTGTTACAAGCTTGCTTTATTTATTGTGCAGTTTTGCCCTCTATTGTTAGCTTCTATGGGTTAGTCACTACCTGTTATACACTTAAAAGTTTTAGAATTAAAATGAATTTCAAATCAGATTATTCTTACCTCTTATATTAAATAATAAAAATCTTCATTTGTCAAGTTTGCACTCATACTATCAACAAAACATGCACTTCTATATTTCACTTAAAAGCATATGCCACTCACCTATATTATACTTTCTACGTGACTTATTGTGCACGTGTTAGGATATTTTACACAAGCAATGCCTTCCTTCCATAATTTAGATTTTAGTTGAAGTTTAAAACCTAGTTATGGAGAGGTAGGTGGAAACATATTTTGTAGGTAAGTAGTTACTTAAAATTAATTTTAATTCTATAAATGTAAAATTAAAATCAAGTGGTTTTAACTCGAAAATTCTGAATGCCAGAATACTCATAAAATAAGGTGAGAACAGATGAAAATGAAAATTATTAATTTACAATTTGAAGAGAAGGAAGAAAAGAATTTAGACTAACTCAAAGTAAAATACAGATCCATAAAAATAATTCACAAAACTGGATTTGAAGCAGAATGGAGAGGACTAGCCACATAAAAAAAACTTGGCCTAAAGGACATTCAAACATAAAGCATTATTTTCAGTAAGGTATATCTTCAGCCTAGATGCCTTTTCATTGAGGCAGTGGATCTGGTTTTGAAAGAAACAATAACACATTGTACCTGTGGAGGCAATAGTGGTGGTGAATAGTATGTCCTGTCCATACAGTAAAAGGTTCTCAGTGATATATGAATCGACATACTCAAGGTGCTGTAGCTCTTATTGTAACAGGCCAATAAGTTGTACATCCACCCAAATGAATGAGAATTCAGAGAAAAATGAAGAAAGAATCAAGCAATTCCAAAAATGAACTCAGCATCTTGAAACTAAAGATACACTGATGTGTTGAAGGAAGAATGGCAAAAAATTATCCAGATTCATTCCCATGCCAGCCTATATGACATCTGCTAAAGGGTACATAAACCAGGAGTTAAATTGCAAAAGTAATGTAAACTACATTTTGTGTTTATGATGGTCTGGAACATCACAATAAATAAACAAGACAGACCAGCTGTATGAGATATTTTGTTAATTTGGATAGTGTGTGAAATTATAAAGTGAATAAAAATTTTTTATATACATATGCTGAATGAATAAATAAAGAATTATACTTCTCATTTTCATGGGGAAGGAGCAAGTGCAAGTTACACCTTCATGAAAAAAACATTGAAGAATATTGCTCAGAGGGCTCTTAAGGGGAATGATCATCAAGATTAAAACGTGGTATTAAATTGCTAAAACCTTAATCAGTTCCTTCTGACAAAATTCTCTTGAATAGGAAACATCTTAAAAATTAAACATCTCCAGAGATTAGCTGGCAGAAAAATAAATAACTTACAACACAACCTAGCAGACAAAAGAGTAAAAGAACATAACAGTTACACAGTACCATAAAGTAAAATTATGTGATACTGATGACAAAAGTCATGAAAATGAGAACAAAAATAATAGTGCAGAGATATATGTCTCAAAACAAAGACATTACAGCATGAAGGGCAAAAACTAAAAATGGGTAAAAGTAAAAACAAATTCTGTGATGGACATCCTCCCATTAATAAACAAACTAAACATACAAAAATATGAATGTAAAGAATATTCAAGGGTTGATAATGGAGAAAATGGCTTAAATCAGTAAGGGCAAATTGTATATGTAGTAAACCACATAAACATTGATAGTAGAGAAAATGGCTGTATGAGAAAGAATGTTATAAAAACAGTTAATATCACAACTGTCAAGTATTGTAAAAACTCTGAATTTATGTAAGAACCCCTAATCCTTGTGCAATATGTCACATGAAAGGTGGAAGAGTGAAGAACTGTGTGTAAATGATGCATGCTCTGCAACGTGTAAAGGGAATTTCTAAGTTTCGGGTCACATTTTGTTAACAACAATGAGCACACACTCAATGAGACTATCAGTATTTCAGAAGTAAGACTGCATAATCTGATCCTATAATTTATATCCAATTGTGTTAATCTAATTTTATGTGGCTTAGGAAAAAGCATGGAAATGATATTATGCAAGTATCTCTACATAGTTTTAGTTCTATAAAATTAATTTGAAATATAACTTTACTTCTACTGTTACTTACGGTTGAAATCCCACAAAGAAATAGAAAGTGCATTGCAGGAAAAGATAAGTTATCTGTTACCCCCCCAAAAAATGCTATTAACAATAGTATTGTTTACGACCTTCCAAATTGGTGCAATGAAATTCTGAAAAAGCATAAAGATGGAGACATTCTCATAGGTTCCACTAAGTAATGCCAGGTTATGGTTGTCAAAATATCACACACATATGGTCCCACAGAAACAATGAGATAGATCTAAAGACCTGATGTGAGGAGGCACTTCCAGTAATTTTCTTCATACAGTCACTGTGAAACACTGAAATTAAAAATGTTTAAATGATGTCAACAACACAACTGCAATATATCAAGATGACCACAAAACCAGATTTATGAACTGGATAGCCACAAAGAGCAAAGCAACAAGTTTATAAGTACCAGCTGCATATAAAAAAAAAATGAATGAATTATATTCATGAACACAATGTATGAGCTAGTCCAATGAACAAAATAAAAAAGGCACTCCTATAAAATGATTTTGCTTGACCACCATAATGATGAAAAATAAATACAATGAAAGTACTTGGATATAATGAAACCAATCAAACAGAAAGTGTAAGGAAACTTCTACATGTCTGTCATCTAAAGCTTATAAGGCCATGGTAATAATTTATTCAGGAGTATTACAGTGACAAAATGCACACAGAAACAGTTTAACTACCTCTGTAAATGCAGCCACATTCTGAGGAGACTAATATCACAAATTAAAGAATATGCAAGTTCTAAACAGTAATCCTTTGAAAAAATTTGAATAAAAGTCACATAATTGAACAGTACAAGGAAAATATGATTAAGCTCCTGACAACAGTACCAAGTAAGAAAAACAATACTTTTATTTAGCTTTGGATCTGTTAGCCAACAGGAATGTTTCCATTTCCATGCAAAGTCATGTCATTGATGGAGATGGAAAAGAAAACAATTCAAAAGCTTTAGAGCCATTGAAAAACCAAGACATAAACATTTGTATATTGACATCCTTGGATTATGACCACGAAGATCTAATCACAGAAATTCTAGTGCCTGATAACATCTAGAATCTGATATTTCAAGATGACCTGATGAGACAAAATATGAAACCTTCCGAGATGGCAGTTGATAATATGAATAATAAAGTTACTTGGTTAAAATTATGATTTTGATTCCTTCACAATCTCAAAAATTTGTGATTACCTTTAGTTCTTTGTGGGTGTTTAAACTGCTGTTTTTAAACCAAGAACTAGTGCTGGTTCACCATAAAGTTGGGAATTTGTGCACATGGATACTCTCTTAGAAAATGAGGCTAAAAATAATATGGGAAAAAACATGGTTCAACATAAAGTGAATTTGGTGTAAAAATTTCACATAGAGCATGATCATAAAGAAAGGGTTAGAACTTAAGACAATATCATACTTTGAGCATTTTTTCATACCTTAACTATAATGGCGTCAAGGCACAAATAACTTATGAAAGAAGTAAATAAAAACTGTACAGGTACAGGCAGTATATATAAAAGTAGTAGCTTGTCTGGATATTCTAGAAAAAAAGAGGCACAAGTTACATGACACACACAAAGAATTTTGATGGGACTGAAATTTATATAAGATGACAAAAGGAATTGAGAGAGAGTAAAATATTTAATATGTGGGGAAAAAAAACCCCCACAAAACACAGCAATATTACCCATACATTACAGCAAAATGAATCATATGTAATGTAACTTTTAAAATAATTTATTACAAGTGTGCGTGCTTCACTACAAGATTTATGTAAAATTACCTAATACTACATATTATTTTCTTACTTTATGGCTAAAAAAAAACCCATTAAAGTTTACAACTGTTTTTAAAGTTTTTTCTTGAGTAATATATAATTTTCATACAATAAAATTATTAGTTATATTAACAAATCTTTTTTCTATTTCATAAAGACAGTTTTTACAAGGGTTGGAAATTGCAATTATGCTTGCAAGTCTAAAGGATAACACTTTTAATATGACTATCTATTAGAAAAAAATCTCTTTTGTCTGGCCACATAATTATTTTCTTCAGAACTGATCCACTTTCAGAACCATATTATATACAATACTATAAGCTCAAAAATTTAATCAAAACACATCAATCACTTTTGAACTTCAATTTTAACCATGGAATATAAATATCTGTTAAATAAAGATTTGACTACTTTATATGTTTTTATTATGGTTGTTGTTAGATAATTGTGCATACTTCTCATAATTTTAAGTTAATATTTTTATAAGCTAATCTTGCATTAGTCACATCAGTTTTTGCAACAGACACTCAGAACTAAGTAGTTTTTTACTTCAGATACTGGAACAAAATAATAACAACATCCTATTATCATTTTATGTCAATTAGAGCTTTGTGTATAGCATTTAGGTGTTAATTTATCAATTTCTTAACATTTACAGAAGAAAGAAAAATACAGTATATTGTTATACATATAGATTAGCAAATCATGTTATAGTTCTTAATGGAAGGAGCTTCAACTCATTCCAAATTAATATTGCATTGTATATTATAGAAACTATTTATAATTTTATTGTAATTTTTTTGGATGACTTATAAAAAAACAATATTACACAAAACAAAGCTCTGATCAAAATTATTTTTATTATGCAAAACGAACACAATTTTCTATTAAGTTTATTAAAATTATACATTATGTCTTTGTATTACTTATTCCTAAATTGTTGTTGCAATACTTAACTAAAACTTTTGTTCTTTTGATACTAAAGAACCACTGAAAACAGCCTTCCACCTAAGTTTCAACTTCTGTTTTTTTTACTAATTTCAAACAAACCAAATGATCTTCAATCTAATACTTTTGTAACAAGCACCTTTCTTTTTAACTACACATCCATAAAAAAACAGAAGCCTAAGGCTAAAGTTCTAATTTCTTTTTAAAATTCAATGCATATTTCTGGGTTATCTATTATAAAATTACTGCTGGAAGAAAGGAGCAAGAAAAAAAACACACCAAGAAATTCATTTAAGAAAATGTATGAGGTAAGCTTATTAAAAATTAAGAAAACCACCATTAGCTTATTTCAAAGTGCTAAACGATAAGAGAATGAAAAATCAAGTTGGTTTCTTTAAATAAGATAGAAAAAATGTACAAGTTCCTTAAAATAAACAAAGTACTTAACAGCTTAATAACTTGAAGTCTAAAAAAATGAAATAAACAAAACAACATTCAAAGACACTGGAAAACAGGTAGAAATGGTTTATTTAGGTTTCTTATCTGTATAATAGCACAGTCATCAAAATTTTGAAGTGCCATAATCTTCCCCCTTCTACATTAAAAAAAACACTGAAAGATTTTTCCCTTCAAATACATGAATGTTTGCAAAAATTCTCAACATTATCATGGTTGTTAATCTTCTATCTACCATGTTTATCTCCACCACCTCATTGTTTTCCTTTTTCTTTTCTCAGTGATGTTGAGAAACCCATTTGTTGAGAAATTTATGTGCAAAAACGGCTTGTTTGGGTTGAGAAAATATTTTACATAGAAGAGCGAACAATGTTTCGACCTTCTGACGATGACCAAAGAAGGCCAAAACATTGTTTGCTCTTAGTGATGTCGAGAAACCCACTTGTTGAGAACTTTTATATGCAAAAACGGCTCTTCTGGGCCCAGAAAACACTTCAAATAGAAGAGCGAACAACGTTTCGACCTTCTTCGGTCATCGTCAGGTTCACAAAGAAAGGGTTACTGGTCGGAAGCTGACCACATGTTTGGGAGGGGTTGTATAATTGAGTGTTGCAATGTAGAGGGCGCGGTTTGAATATATAATTTTGTCTATAATATTAATATAGGTATAATGGTGTTCCTTTATATTGGTTTATTTTGGGTTTAAGTTGTTGTATAAGTAAGGCTTCTTTAATTTTTCGTTTGTTTCTTTATTTAGTATTTTAGTGTTTTCTATGGTTATGTTGTGTCCATTTGACTTGCAGTGTTCGAAAACGTGTGAAGGTGACTTTTTATGTTCTTTGAATCTGGTTTCCATTTTTCTACTTGTTTCTCCTATATAGAAGTCGTGGCAGTTATCACATTGTATTTTATAAATAATGTTGGTGTGGTGTTTGTCAGTGTAGTTCTTACATAGTATAGACCTTAGTTTTGTGCCTGGTTTTTGAATAAATTTAGTGTTAACTGGAATGTTATATTTTGTTACTAGTTTTTGCCAAATGTTGGTTATTTGTTTGCTGATGTCAGGAATATATGGTATACAGCAGTATATGGTTTCGTGATTTTTTGATTCGTGAGATATATTTACTTTTGTTGGTTGATTTTGCTTTCTGTCTAGGTGTGTGCGTATAATGTTTTCTACGGTTTGTGGAGGAAACTTATTAATGTTGATGAAGTGTTGTTTTATTTTATCTAATTCATCGTTAATTTTATCTGGTGAGCATAGTTTTATGGCAGTGTTTATCTGGTTTCTTAGTATGTTGAGTTTTTGTTTTGTTTCATGTGCTGAGTCCCAAGGAATGTATAGTCCAGTATGGGTGATTTTTCGGTGGATTTCTGTTTTGAATTGTGTGTCGGTTCTTATAATTTTGAGGTTAAGAAATAATATTTGATTGCTTTGTTCCTGTTCACATGTGAAGTTAATGTTGGGATGTATAGAGTTAATGTGAGTGAAAAAGTTAAGTATGTGTTCTGTAGATTCGAATCCCGCAATCGTGTCATCTACATATCTGTACCAGTATAGTGGTGGATGTAATGCTGTATTAATTGCTTGTGTTTCAATTTGTGTCATAAAAATATTGGCTAGAACTGGCGATACTGGGTTGCCCATGCTTAGGCCATTTGTTTGTATATAGTTTTGGTTGTTGAACATGAAGTTTGTCTTTATTGTGGTGAATTCTATGAGGGTTGCTAACTGGTTACTGGGAATGTCTATGATCGGGTTAGGGTCTCGAATATAGAGTTCTAAGGCTATCTTGCAGGCTTCTGTTGTTGGAACTTCTGTGAAGAGGGATATAACATCGAAACTGGCCATTAAGGCTTTATGATTAAGTTGATTTAGATTGGACTTGAAATTAAAAGAGTCTTTGATGAATGAGCTGGCTGATGTTGCATATTTGGAGAATGCCCATGCTATGTATTTACCAAGATTGTAGTTAAACGATTCATATGTTGACATTATTGGTCGTAATGGACAATCTGGTTTATGAGGTTTGGGGATGCCGTATATTTGCAGTGTGCGTGAGTCTGTTTTACGTAGGTAGGAATAAAGAGTTTGTGAAATTGTGTTGGCTTTTTTTATTTGTAGTAGTAATTTGTTTAGTTGTGTCTCATGTGTCTTTGTTGGATTTGTGTGTATTGGTTTAAATTTGTTCGTGTCTGATAGGATGTTATTCATTTTTTGTATGTATTCATTCGTGTTCATTATTACTATAGCGTTACCTTTATCTGCTTTTAGAATTTTTATGTTTCTGTCTTGTTTTAGGTTTCTAATGGAATTAATGTCTCTTATGACACAAATTGAAACACAAGCAATTAATACAGCATTACATCCACCACTATACTGGTACAGATATGTAGATGACACGATTGCGGGATTCGAATCTACAGAACACATACTTAACTTTTTCACTCACATTAACTCTATACATCCCAACATTAACTTCACATGTGAACAGGAAGAAAGCAATCAAATATCATTTCTTAACCTCAAAATTATAAGAACCGACACACAATTCAAAACAGAAATCCACCAAAAAATCACCCATACTGGACTATACATTCCTTGGGACTCAGCACATGAAACAAAACAAAAACTCAACATACTAAGAAACCAGATAAACACTGCCATAAAACTATGCTCACCAGATAAAATTAACGATGAATTAGATAAAATAAAACAGCACTTCATCAACATTAATAAGTTTCCTCCACAAACCGTAGAAAACATTATACGCACACACCTAGACAGAAAGCAAAATCAACCAACAAAAGTAAATATATCTCACGAATCAAAAAATCACGAAACCATATACTGCTGTATACCATATATTCCTGACATCAGCAAACAAATAACCAACATTTGGCAAAAACTAGTAACAAAATATAACATTCCAGTTAACACTAAATTTATTCAAAAACCAGGCACAAAACTAAGGTCTATACTATGTAAGAACTACACTGACAAACACCACACCAACATTATTTATAAAATACAATGTGATAACTGCCACGACTTCTATATAGGAGAAACAAGTAGAAAAATGGAAACCAGATTCAAAGAACATAAAAAGTCACCTTCACATGTTTTCGAACACTGCAAGTCAAATGGACACAACATAACCATAGAAAACACTAAAATACTAAATAAAGAAACAAACATAAACAAACGAAAAATTAAAGAAGCCTTACTTATACAACAACTCAAACCCAAAATAAACCAATATAAAGGAACACCATTATACCTATATTAATATTATAGACAAAATTATATATTCAAACCGCGCCCTCTACATTGCAACACTCAATTATACAACCCCTCCCAAACATGTGGTCAGCTTCCGACCAGTAACCCTTTCTTTGTGAACCTGACGATGACCGAAGAAGGTCGAAACGTTGTTCGCTCTTCTATTTGAAGTGTTTTCTGGGCCCAGAAGAGCCGTTTTTGCATATAAAAATTGTTTGCTCTTCTATGTAAAATATTTTCGCAACCAAACAAGCCATTTTTACATATAATTTTTTTCTTTTCTGTTTTTTTTTCTTGTGCTTTCCTACATCAACAAATATAAACATGTGATTGAAACGTCTAATAGGCTGGTCTAAATGCAGACAGATCTACATTTAGATGTAACTAGTCCCAAGTGTAATTATCAAATTAATGCTATGTGTAAATAATTAAAGATTTATTTTACGTAGCGTTCTAAATCAAGCTTTGTGATTGCATAAATCCATAGAACTAAATACTAAATAAAAACCACATTTCCACAATACCAATGCTACCAAACAGAAATTATCACAGAGCTTATATCTCTAGCTTTCAAGTCTCTATATGTACTGCTAATACTTATACCTAGGCCTTTACACAAGTACTATTTTATTGTTTTATTGATACTAATGTTAACTTTTGTGCAAGTCTATACATAGTATAAGGCAATAATAATACATACACAAATACAGAGGGTTTGATGTGTTATATTAAAATGAATAGTGAGTCTCACACATCATTACAGTCGATATCCTCGCATCTGGTCATGCCATACTCAATGACTATGCATCTTGAAAATAGCCCTGCAGTTTTTACTGTTAGCTTTGTTTCTGTTATAAAGTTGGAATTTCTGTGTGGCAGAGTCCAGATCATTGATCTGCTCCTAAGCAGGATTCACTTTGATTATTTTATCCAAACTCCTGAATCCTAACTTGTCCCTGCATATTAAGCAGTGATCATCAATCTTTCAAAAATTTTTTGCATCATGCCATGTACAATTACTGGAAAATGCATTTCACCTTCTGAATGGTAGAAAATGTCACAAAATTTGCTACAATTATCAAGGTATATACACACTTCAAGAGTAATCACGTACTGCCATTTTGTTTTGCTGGCTACATTCAGTTCATCCAGTTTTTTACAGTTGGATTTTCTTTCCTAGAAAGAACCCATGTTGATTTCCATACATTATGCAGCGTACTGTCATTTGAAACACACAGACTCTTTCCACTGATCCTGGTGTTAATAGATTTTCACTGTTACATTTTTTTCTTTCTTACACCAGTTGAAAAACCTTTGTTGCAGATATTTCTTGATGGTTCTGGTACTCCAAGTTGATCTATATTTGTTTTTAAATGCTATTAAAGTAAATGAATATTCTCATCTTGAAAATTCAAAATCATTAATATCAGTTCATTGTTATATACTTTTCACATAAGCAATCAATTCTTGATGGCTTCATACTACCTACAAAAAATACTAAACTTTATCAAAATGTACTTGTAAAATATTTTGTTCAATTACACTATGTGACAAAATTTTTACTTTTTGTTCCTGGACAGAGAGCGTTATTTCCCAGTTGCTTATCCCTAAAATAAATGGAAAAGACTTATTTTTCTCTTCAAACTTTGCTTTTGTAACCTGGGAGCATATAACGAAAACACAAGAACAGACTATATTTGGGGGCTGATATGTGAAAGTGATTTACAAAACAGTCAGAAATCTTAAAAATCTACTCACTTCTAAATATTTTTGTCCATTTTTTGTGTAACTTTAGTATATACAAACGTAAATCTTGATTCATATGTTGTTTCATTCAGACCTTATGTAAATGAAAATGTGCAAATTTGTCTATTTTTACAAAGAAAACAGGTTAATTTCTGAATTGCATTAACCAGGTCACAGAAGCAAAGTTTGAAGGAAATAATGGCCATTTTCTGTACCTTGACATCATAAGCAATTAAGAAATAACACAAACTATCCAGGAATAAAATTTGTTACACAGTGTAATGACTTGACATCTGCTGTGGTTATCAAGCAACTTGCTAATTTACATATTCAAAACCTGTTTAGTATATTTATTTAACCCTCTGTGTGTGTGTGTGTGTGTGTATTTATACAGTATATGTACTCAACTTTCTGTATCTGAATATATTTATACAGTATATGTAACTCAACTCGTGTTCATATATACACACAAACACACACACACAGTATATGTATTCAACCCTCTCCCTGCATATATATATATATATATATATATATATACACACACACACACACACACACATACATATATAGGGAGAGAGTGTGTGTGTATTCAGCCGTCTCTGCATGCACGTGTGTATATATACATCCTTTACAAATTTAACTAAGTTGTAAAATGATATGCATAAAATGCTAACTACCAATACTAATAAACAAGAGATATAAATGTCTTTTCAATCCATACAGGCCATCACATAACTTTAATAACTCGCACTTCATGAAGTAGGTTACTTAATGTACTGGCCTCTTATATTCTATTAGTTGTCTGTATAGAATTAGCAAGGATTCATATACTGGTTAGACTACAGTTTGTTCTGAAACTCAATACAAATCAGCCAAATAATCCACAAGTCAATAAACGTTAAGATCAAAAGAAAACTTGCATTTGTAATGGTTTTAAGAATATGAAATAATAAATCATGTTATCAAATATCAAAACACAAATACTTTGATTTATATTCAGAGTAAACTCTTTCTTTACACTAACAATAATTTCCAATGTTGTTTTACTCACTAAATTTGTGGTGTTATCAATATTTTTAATGCCAACTGGGCACATTCCTCTCAACTTTTATGTGCCTGAAATTTCATTGTAAGTTATGTTTTAAGCTTTCTTCAAGTCTATTTGTTGACACTCCTATATTTTCTTGTAATGACTATGATTTATATTCATCAATACATTTACAAGGTACAGGATAAAAACAACTCGCCAAGGAGCTGGCACTTCAACAGAAAATCTGGGCCTTGGGACAGAACAGTCAGCAGCCCCAAGAACAAAACTGCTGAATAATTTTCTTTTTATCACATTAACAGGGCACCAAGTGACCTTTGTTTGTGAAAATATAGAAACACAAAGCCAGAAGTATAGAAAAATATAGAAGGTACATCTATGAGTAGTTTAAAGAAGATTTTGAAAAACATTTGCTACTTTTACCAATCACAATCTCACACTTTTAACTTAAATTTAAAAAAAAAATTAACACTTTCATCTTTATCATCTTAAACAATTAGATGCATTCATAACAATAAAAATTAAATAATATATATAAAGTGAATGTAGTATTGAAAAACAAGTCTCCTTTCTTTTAGAATTGATACACTAAACTTAGATAATGGATAATCAACTTAAACAATAACTGAATGGAACAAAGCTTTAAAAAGTGAAGTGACTGTCTCATGTAAAAAGGTGTACATAACACTTTTTCTAAACTATCTTGAACAATTCTTCAATATTTGACACCGTTTCAATTGACAAAGATGTAACAGTGGAAATAAAATGACCATAGCACGAGAAAAAAATCCTTGATATGTTAAAATTAAATAATTGGTAGTGATATTTTGTGTTAGGTACAATTTAACTCATCTATAATGTTAATTATAATACACTTTTCAAACCTTAGTTGCTTAGATAATACCTCTACATCTGTCACAAAATCTTTATCAAATCTTTTCAATGGAGACAAACAAGCTTATGCTTTGATCTATTTATTTTCAAGAAGAAGCATAGTGATCATGTACTTTGATACTGCAGTGTAAAATAACCATATTCCAATAATTTATTTGTGCTGGGTCCCTATTTTCATGTTGGGAAGCTCCTGTATTGCCTCCCAACAGAAAACGTCATGTCTTCATCATATAGCTAGTTTTTTATGCCAATATCTAGATTTTTCACTGCACTCTTTGCCATCAACAATACCTGCTTTAACAAAATGTTTCAGAATGGTACAAAACAAACATTGTTGTTTGACTGTGCAGCAGGTGAATCATAGTTTGATTAGTTTGGAACTCCTTTAGAAAATGTTAAACAGAGGGACAACTGACAAAAAAAAGAACAATTTGATTTTTGTGTTGGGTCACATTACTGCTTTCCTAATCCCTTTAACTTGAATTTTTGGCAATGTATTTGGGTCCCTCTCTAATTTTTCATAAATATTTCCTTGTCATTTTGTACTTTAGGGCTGGTCCAATGCTCAGCCAATGAACTTGTGTGTAAAGGCATCTATTCCAGAACTTGATAGTATTGCAGATAGTTGGAGTCAGGCTGTAATATGTTGTTCTGCAACTGTAGTGGAATATTTCTGGAGTAAAATATCAGTAATAATTAGACTAGGTATGCCTCTGAGGTTAAAGCCCACTACATCCACACCTTCAAAGGCCAGACAAACACAAAATCAGCCCAGCCAGTATGCAATATAGGAGGATTGTAAAAACCTAGGTAAATAGAGAATGGACTTTTACTTGAGAAAAATGTAATGATAACACTACATGTGTTAAGAATAATAACCATAAAGCAGTAAGTAAGATATTCCCTATCCTTGTTGGGGTTACAAGACATCACGTGAAGGACGTGTCTCATCTGGAACATTTCAATGCTAAGCAAGGATATACACATGAAGAAGTGAAAAATACCTGTCAAAGTATCATCAGTCATAAACTGGCAAACTCTGTCCATTTCCAGACAGTGTGACCCTCTTCTAGAGCACTAGTCTGAGACAAGTGTTGCATGTTAAATGCAAGGGTCCCATCTGAAAAAATTGATATTACAAGAATAATTATGTTTTTGATTATTTTGTAATGAATGGTTCCACGACTCCAGATGCCCTTGTATTTATTAAAATGAGTGTTGTGCATTATAACAATAACTGGGTTACCATGCACAACAAAAGGTGTGGACCTAAGAACTAAATAAGCAGGGAACAGAGAGTAACTTGCAAGCTATGGACTCCATCCAACAAGAAGAATGACAACTTCAGGCAAAATTTTGTAAGTAAAATTTTAACTATCTATTCAAATTCATCCACATTTTGACCAGCATAATATTAGCTAATAAATACTGCCAAAGATATAAAAAATGGTGAATTTTGGTCATATGTAGCCCAAAATTTACTTTTAAGATATAGAATAACATTCTAGCAAACAAGACAAATTAACTGCACAAGCTAAGTTGTTACAGTAGCCATAGCAAAATCCAAAGGGCATAATTCACCATTAGGTATAAGTATCTTTTTCTGAGACAATCTAAATGAGTTAGTATGTACAAGATAAAAAGTTTGGTTCTAAACAAGAATTAAGATAAGTCAGTGTTAACCTGAAGATGATCTAAGAAGGTCAAAACATTGTTCTGTACTTTATTTTAATTAAAGTGTTGATACCCATAACAGCTGTATTGAGAATATATTTTTTAGTTCAAGTGGGTTTTTCTTCATCATGAACAAGTCAATCATCCACGTAAAATAGAAAGTTGATGTTAAGGTAATGGAAAATACCATTATCTATTCAATGGAAAAAATTTATACAGAACCCAAAGAAGGGTAGCAAGCTAATCCCACATACACAATGGCAAAAACAAAGAAAATGATGTGATGATAGATGAATAGTTAAGACAATAAGCATTCTGTATATAAACACATCATCTAATTGCCTTGATGAAGAAACTTATACAATATCTTTATGTTTTCGAATTTGAAATTAGGCATATCCAGGTAAATAATGAGTTGAGACTTGTTTCCAACTTCCAAGTTTTCTTCTGAATTGCAAATAGACAGGAGATCAAAGCAGATCTGAGATTTCCCGATCCAGAAGTTGTAAATAAATTGGATCAGAAAGAAGAAAAAGAGTGAAAATAAAAAACAAACTGAAAAAGCTGTCAAAGTCAAGGGTCTCTCAGATGAAGTAAAGATTTGAGAGGACACCAAAGTAGTATTGATGGATGAGTTGGTCAGAACAAAGCAGAGTCAGTAAGTGGGTAAAAAAAGTCCTACATCACTTACTTCAATGTTAGACCATTTAAAAAGGTCAAATAGTAAGAACAGATGAAGCAGGAATTGACTAAGAAGTAGAATAGAAGTTAAAAAAATAGGATAAATATTACTTGTTGGTCATCTTAAAAAGGTATGATGGCCAGATGTTAATTTCCTAATCTGAATATGTATTTCCAATAGATACCTCTGTACACAGAAATTCTATCTTCCTTGTGCATCTACCTGTGATATTTGCATGCCACTACCCTTGATGTAACTTTGAAGAAGCTGACAAAGCCATTGAGTAAGGATAAAAGAGAGCTCCCTAAAAGAGAAGGTGTCCAATTGTAGAAACAAACAATGACAAGGATCTGAAAAGGGTAGTACATGATAAGTAACATCAAACAGCTCAAACAGGACATATGATAGCAAATATCAGTCTTAAGATATTAAGGGATTAAAAAAATGCAGCCACCATTTTAAGCAGCACAAGTCTTAAGAAGGGCAGAGGAGAATGTAAGTGCAGGTAGGACAAAGTGCGAGAAAGATTGATTGCACATGTCTGAATGATGGCAACCACATTCAAGAAGGAGGAGGAAATAATTCTTGAGAGAAAGATGGTATAAAGAGCAAGAAGCCAATAGCTCAAAGGAATCATCTAAAAAGTGTAATCTCAGTGTGACATGGTAGTTGGGCATGGGAATCAGTAAGGAGAAAAAAGTTCTCCATATTTGCATGCCTACTGTCAAAACAGATAATGTTTAGCCTATTCTATATAAGAAATGACAAAACAGCTGGTCAGTTTTCCTTCAAAATTTAAATACACGAGTACATTACCCAAATCATATTTGTATCATTATACCAATTTTAAACATTATTATCCTTTTAGTTAGTACTACAGCATTGCTGTATATAATGTTTAAAGTAACGCAGCTTGTTAAGCTAGAAATTCTTATCTTTATCATATCATCACACTTCTATACACATTTAAAAATTTGGAAAATTAATGAACAGACTGTTTAAGTTCAAAATAAAAGTTCTGTATCAAAACAAAGAAAAGACTGAAGGTTCCAAACAATAAGCCTAGTTTCACAAAGTATAATAATAACTTTTGTTTTCCAATGAACTACTTACAAAAGTGTGTATTATACACATTTTGGGCAATGATAATGTTTGACAGACATTTCTGGTTACATATTATATCTTCAATAGAGACAGTTGTGTCTCTGTCTCCCAATGTCGAAGTTACAATGTGAACATCTTGCAAAATGTATTAACATGTCACTGCAAAACTTAAAAAGTTTAGTTAACTGCTATTAACTGCTCAGCCAGACATTCATATGATAACCACATAAACATCGTTTAAACATTGACTGTTCAGGTGGTAAATAAATGTAATATCATCCTGCTAATGCTTCTCCAACCAATAAATAATGTTCATACAAGAACTTACAAAACAAGAAGCAAATGACAGACATTCACTGAGACTATATGCTTAAATTAAAAAAAATAAACAAAAAACAATTGCTAATGAATAAAAAAGATAAAAAGCCTCACATTAGATTTGAAAAATTCTCTTATATTAATAAAAGTGTAAAATCGACCAGTACCGATGTTAAAAAATAAACATTTCATTTAGCAACACTATAAAGAAATGAAAATGGGTTTGAGTAAACAAAGCCTCACAATGATCTTAATTTATTGCCTTGTAATTATATACAAGCCCCAAATCACATTTTCTTATTTTACTGTAGAATAATATACTTTCTTCTGATAAATGCATTAATTATATTTCTAACTGTAATAACAGAGTTAAATGTTATCCCTTTCATGCAGTCATTAGAAAAACATATGTAAGATCAGAGATATTATTTAAAACACATCAATACAAATGCAAGGAAAAATTTAATTCTGATAAAGAGTACTATCAAATGTTCCAGTCAAAACTTTAGCTGTTTCTGATATAAAACATTAAGACTGTGGCAAGATAATGGCAAGACATTTTTAAACTAAAAATAAACCAAAGAAAGAGTTACACATTTCAAACATTTGTCAGTATTTATAAATACACAAATGGTCAGATACTCAACTGATATAAAAATAAATTAGAAGACTAGCATGCAATAATTCAAATATATATATATATATATATTCAGACAATGAATTAAGATTCAAACAATTTTCAAGCACCCACTAGCAGAATTTAGCTTTTCCAATGCTTTAAAGGCATTGGAAATTCAAATGTAATTTTATGGTTTTAAAACTGTGTAACAAATACCATTTTTATTTGTTACTAAATTACTTTCAGTTTCATTTAAAATTTGTATATGTAATAGGATTTTATTCTAATACCCTTGTTTTTGAATTTGCTCAAGGACTATCTGTACTATCTGTCCCTATTTTAGCAGTGAAAGACTAGAGGGAAGGCAGTTAGTAATCATCAACCATCATTTATTTGGCTACTATTATTACCAATGAATAATGAAATTGACTGTAACATTATAATGCCCCAATGGCTGAAAGAGCAAGCATGTTTGGTGGGACAGGGATCTGAACCTTTGACCTTCAGGTAGCAACTCAAATGCTCTAACCATCTTGGAATGCTTAACCTGTTGTTTTCATCAAATTTTATTCATGCTTTTGCTTTTTCTCTATTTCTTTTCATGTTGTGTAAAAATATCTATACTGTTATTATTACACAATTACCAGCACCATATTACTTTTCTCTTTGTACATTTGATATGAAATTAGGTCAGTTAATTATTTGGTGAAATAATTCTTACTTTTAGCCTAACCTTTTCACTTGCACATTTACAGACAAATTAATACTAAATAAACCTACTGACAACTAAAGATATCATTTAGACACACACATCAGTATCATTACAATAAATATTTTTAATCAAGATCTTGTCCCAAAGAAGAAGATAAATTTCATACAAATTTCATTTTGAAGTTTTAAAACTATAAAAACTATTTGATATATAATTTAAAATTTCTTATATGAAAACTTAAAACTTGTTCTTAATCCTAATGTTTTTCCTTTACATACAAATTTATTTTTTTTCGTCTTCTGTTAAACAAATTAATATAAATTTAAGTCTTCACAAAGTTATAATTTAAAAATTCAACACTATTTCTTGATGAAGAAATTCCCAAGTTACCTTTAAAGAAGAAAAGCCCACCTTTCGAAACTGTGCAGGTTATAGCTTTTATTCATTTCTTCATGAAATTAAATACTAAAGATGTGTTAACCTTATGTTAATGACTGGGTTAAAATGTGCACATTACAACTTTTTACAGTTAGATTAAACAATTAATTACACTTCATTTTCAATGCATGCCAGTAAGCATGGCATTAAAATATAGTTTATAATACAATGTTTACTATTATACAAGTTTTAATTTCTTAATTTTAGCAAGAAATATTTAAATAAATTATTAATCTTCATATCTCTATTCTGTGATGACTGAGGCCCAAACTATCCACTTCAATTTTTTTTCACTGTTAAATTATTTTTTGTGTCCAACTAATGATAATCATACACCAAAGAGACTGAGAAACCAGCCTATGAACTGAGAACATCCAGTCTTATTTTCAAACCCATGTGACACTCTCCTCCCATATCATTATCTCTTTCAACAAATGCTGATAATTCTGGTATTACTATTTGAAACGTCTACACACTTGCACACATCAAGTATTTACATTATAGCTTTTGATATAGCATGTGTATTGTAACAAAATTTGGTGGATTTTTAATAAAGATTACAAGTATTTTGTACACAAAAACATCAGATTTTTTAATGAAATATTTTTACTAAAGATTTGTTTGTAAAAATACAGTATGTTTTATTACTAGTGATTTCATGTTACAGTTAAAAGACTATTCTTCTTCCCAAAAATATTATTTGCATGATCTATACAACCTTCTAAACACATTTCAAATATTTGTTAACAGTAAGACTTTATACTTTGTTATTTTCTATACTCTAACTATGTGGGGTTTGTAACTTAACCGACCCCACAGCAATCATAAAAAAACTTTTCTTGTTAAAATGACTACACATTGTAACATAAAAGCATAAATGTTTAGTCTAAATAGCCTATGTCTCAACGCTACATATGAACATGTATATTTACTATTTTTTATTATATTGACCTTTCAGTTATGCCTACTTAACACTACATAACTTGCATTGATGCACTGCATGTGCAGTCAGGTCACCAATCTAGTAATATAAGATTGTCCATTAGTCTTCTCAGTCTTGGCTGTGTTTCAGTGTACACTATTATTTTGTAACATACAATCATGTTTCAATT
The DNA here is from genome assembly GCA_011833715.1 of Carcinoscorpius rotundicauda. NCBI lineage: Eukaryota > Metazoa > Arthropoda > Merostomata > Xiphosura > Limulidae > Carcinoscorpius > Carcinoscorpius rotundicauda. The sequence continues at coordinate 112,597,826 of CM022393.1, forward strand.
ATTATACATTACATGTGTGTGTGTGTGTGTGTGTGTGTGTGTGTGTGTGTGTACACATATTAAACATATTTTTTAAACATAGAACAATAAATCAAGAAGTAAAACAAACAATTATCTCTTCCCACTATAACCTTTGTACTCAGTTGCTGCTGGACATAGGATGCTAAGCCTTTTAAAACTTTGCACATGGAGGATATCAAACAATTTTTTTGAAGGATACACACACACACACACACACACACACACACACTGTTGAATAACCAAAAAAATCATAAATAACTACATTGATACCATAGAATTCCATTTAATTTATTAAGCTTAATAACTAAGATTTATTTAAATCATATAAAATATGAAATTTCAAGTAGACTAGAGACATAACCTACCTCGATGAAATCTTGGATTGAAATAATGTGGAAGCTTTTTCAAGAACTAATATGGCAGAGAAAACCACTTTAGGGATATCCCAAGCTGTTGATTGGTTATTTACATGTTATATATTGAAATACGTGTATATAATGAAGCATTTCAAAAAATGAAAAGAGTTTGACAGGGCCACCATGTTTGATTCAGTATGTAAACCATATCTCTGCAAAATAAAAAGATACAAGGTTCTTATTTAATATTTTAGCTTGTCAGTTTTAGTGATTTGAGTTCCTAATTTGTATGAAATTGTAGTAGTATACTGACATCACAAACACCTAATTTTAAAGTGCTACATTCAACCTACCATGCAACTCACTAAAATTTATATTTAGATGTGTTATTTTAATATTTACTTTTAAATTAAGAAATTAACTCAAAAACAATAAAGTTTGAATTATAATCTACAACTGGAATCCAAGCTTACTGACATGAATTTATAAAACAGTAGTTCAATAAAATTTTGAATGCAAACCAACAAACATGATGGCGTGGCCTTTTACCCCCTAAGGGTTAAACAAACACGTCTAAACCTATATTTATGTGTAAAACATAGTATGTTGAATGCAGCACGGGTTCAGATAAGATTTTTGTGATGTCAAAATACAATGTCTAATTTTGTATAAATTATGACCTCAAGATAGTGATATTGACGAGCTAGAATGTACAATAAAAAACCTTCTATCTTTTCTATTTACTATGCTATCACTATATTTAGTGAATCAAATGTGGTGGCTCCCTTGCTCACCTATTACATTTTTTCTGGATACACTTATTTCTATATATGACATGTGAATAAACAATCGGATATTGTAAATGTCTCCTTTTAATTTTCTCAGCCATTTTCAAACATATGGCATCCTCTCTGTCTGTTGAGACAAACAACAAATCTTTCCACTTGTAAGTTGAATCTTTGGCCTGTCAAGATTTCATATATTTTTAAACAGAAATACAACTTAGTTATTAAACTTGCTAAATTATAATGAAATTCTGTGGTTTTAATGAAGTAATATATGATTTTTTTGTTATTCATGTGTATATGTATATATAAAACCTGAAAAAGATATTTTGTTTCACATCCTCCAATGCAAAATTTCTTAAGGCTCAGCAAGCTGTGACAAGCAGCAACCAAGTAAAAAGGTCATAACTAGAAGAAATTATTGTTTGCTTTATTTCTTTTTTTTACTATTCTTTATTAATAAAATCAAACAATCCACAATTAACAAATATCCACACACATATCTATACATCTGTGATAATTATTTCCCCAGATAATCCTAATCTTATGCAAATATTTCCCATAACATATTTTATGTTTATTCATTTCTCTTTTTTTTGTTTAGCCATAAAGAATATGTCAATTAATGTGGATTGATATGGATAAGTAATCACCAAAAATTCTAAAATTTAAACACCACATTAGATTTTAGAGAATTGAGAAAGTTTATTTACCATTAAAACTTGTGCCTTTGAGAATGACAGCACCAGTGATCACAGCTTTGTACCTGATCTAAAAACAAATCTTCCTTACTTTAAAAACTATTATGTGGAAGTAAACTGAAAACAAAACTATATTGTACCTCTGTTTCTTGTGTTGAAGTCTCTTTACATATATATACATTAAAGTAATAGAAGAATACATCACTTGGAATAGTACTTAGAGTGTCTCCATAAAGTTTAACCACCTATAAAATATGATATTATGTATAAATAGCACTTACTTGACATAACAGACACCAGAAATTTCTTACTTAATTGAAGAAAAATGTAGATGAGCTTTCACCCAAGATGGTTCAAGGTGAAAAACACAATAAGCATTATTCCTTCAATCTGGTACTAGACATACACACACATAAGTTTAACTGATTATAAGCTTGAGAAAGGCTTCAATGACTAATTGCAACATGCACAAAAACAGGAACCTACCCCTCTGAGAATACACAGCACTTAGCCTAAGTCTAGTCCACTTCATGCTGATAGTGTTGCTTCTTCTTCACATTTCTAATCACTAATCTTGTTAACACAGCTCACAGTTCTTTATGTAATCTTTCACCTCTACTTTTTCTTAAACACATAATAGTCAGAAAAGATGGTGGGTGTAAAAAGTGGGCTTTAATTATTATTTTTTAAAATGTATCACAAAATTTTCGACTTGAGGCCAATATCTAAGAGTGACAGCAATAGCCCACCCTCCCACAACACAGTTCATTTGATAGATAACTTTTCTGAGAGCAAGTCCACTAAAAGTTCCTTATTCCCTTACATCGTGAGCTTTCACATACAAGTCTGGTTTCATTTAAAAATATCAAGTTGATTCACAGCACTGAGTTGTTAACACTGGAAACACCCTGACAGAAAGAATGACAGAGTGCAACCACTACATATGCTAATTTTAGGGGTTGAAAAATGGGATGCATGTGTACTACACACATCCAAAAGCTCATTATGAGATATGGGGAAAGAGGGACTGTTTATGTTTATTAAATAAATATTATATAAATTTTGAAAAAGAAGATTAAAAAACAGTCACCTGATGTTCTAATCTATTAAGAATTTAAAAATAACATGAAAAATAAAGCAGCACTGCTGTGAAAGGTTTTTAGAACATTTTTCATCAGCAAAGCTGAGTAATGATTATCCCTTGTTATAATGACTGAGTGGCTTTTTGTTTTATCTGGCCACTTGTTCTCTAAAGGCCTCTTTCTGTGCAAAAGAGAGGAGAATAACATTAAAGATTTGTCACACCAATGGCACTTTGAATCTGTGTTAGATGTCCTGATCACAGCCCATGGTTCAGGATCCTTTGAACACAACACTGGTATTAAGTCTAACCTCATGGGATCATGTGGGCTTCTCCTTGACGACGAAGAGTAATCCCTTCTCTCATAACGACGATCTCTGTGATAAGGATCTCTTGATGTTCGACTACTATGAGGCCTGGTGTGTTTCATTCTTCTTAGCGGACCAGAGAGATCAATATGTTCATCAACTGGAAACAAACGACACAGTTCTTCGGCAACTCTGGGCTCTATCTCCTGATAAATATAATGTACAACACTATATGTACCTAAATACAACATATACATACAACAGATAAATACTGTACTGCATAAAATATAAAATGATTATTGGATGATTTATAATTCCGTTTAATGCAAACTTTTTTTTTTTTCATGCATCATGTTGTATGTTGTGTCATCGTCTCAAATGTCAAAATAAATTCAACTAACCTGTCCATCCCGTCCAATTTTCACTTGCTTTCCATCATTCCACGGGTTATAAAGATGTTGTGTCTTTGTGAATGGAAGCTCATGCCTGTGTTAAAACAACAACAAAATTTTAAAAATCAAATCCAAACCTAACAAACTTTTGGAAAACCAAAAACTGACAATTTAGTAAAATGCTCACACAATCATTCCAGCTAGCAAATACTTCTGGCCAATTTCAACTAATTTTCTTTCTTACTTTGTCTTGCACAAGTAGAAATATATATCTTATCACATCACTAACCCCTATCCAGGCAACAGAGCACCTTACAGGTGTCAAATGTACACTTGCTTGTCAAATTTTTTAGATTAATAATTATAACTCTTTATTTCAACAGTAATTGATTCCAAAATATTTCAAGAATTGATATTTAGTCATTTTGTAAAATTTATTTATTGTAATTTGTAAAGAAATCTGAAAACACATTGTGATTGTTATTTCTATGCATTGCCCTAAGAATGTTACATAATCTTGCAAACTTTATAAGACTGTCTTGAAAAATTTCTGCCCATCTTAAAGTATTGGTTTATCATTGTTAAAAGAAAAAACAACAAAGTTATTATGTCTTGAAAATATAAATATTTATGTTATATTTACTACTTTCTTCCTTTTAGTGGTCTAATTAATACAGTCCTTTGTTGCCACAAGGGGCATAGAATTTTTACCCCCAATGGGGGGATGATTTTTGCAACCACTTATGAGGACTGTTCAATTTGCAAATTGGTAATCTCTAATTACGTAAACCTGAAAGCTGTAAACAGGCAGTTACAGAGTAATATTGTTGCCATGATACTTGCTTGTATACTTAGGCCTACTGACTAAAACTTACAAACTATTGCTTAGATCGAAAAGCTTAGAAGCACGCCTACTTTTATATGCAAAAACGGCTTGTTTGGGTTCAGAAAATATTTTAAATAGAAGAGCGAACAAATTCCACAGACCAAACTGTAGGGGGGGGGATGATTGTATGCACCAATACCACCACCTAAAATGAAGGGGGGAATGTATACCACCCATCCCCCCCCAGGATCTACGCCCCTGGTTGTCACTCTTTTATGAAGTTACAGAATATGGTCTGAACAATTATTAATGAAGTTCAACTTTGAAAACAGGTAAAGCCAAGAGCTAAATATGAATCACTAGAACAGTTTTATTATTCCTATGTCAATGTAGAATACATAAAGTAAATAGAGCAGTAATTTGTAGTTTCTTTCGATACAGTCTACATAAAGTTCATGTGAGAGCATACAAAGACATCTGAAGGGATCTTTAGCATACGAGGAATAAACCACAGACTTGGGTGCTGTCTTACACCTTCTTTTCACCCCTGAATATATATTCATGTAAATTATACCTATTGAAAGCAAAAAATATCAGGTCATCCATTAAGTAATGCCTGATTTTAGGTTCAGAAAAAGAGAAAGGAGTCCAGACACTTTTAATGTTATTTAATCAATCATGTATGTTCCATTATTATTAATTATTTCCTGCCAATGATTCACACACTTCTGAATGCCAATTCTATAAATTTTTTTAGAGTTTGGAGGAAAAGAATATAGAGAGGGTAGTTTTCACATCTTCATGTGTTCCAAGCTCTTTTCCATCAAGATAGTTCTGCAAAATTTGGAATAGATGATAATCAGATGGGGCAAGGTCTGAAGAATAAGGAGAATGTGGAAGTTTTTTTTCCCAGTCAAGCTCTTTAGTTTTTGAATATGTGATCCTTGCTGTATGGGGCCATGCATTATCCTGGTGTGACAGAACACCTTTATGAATGATCAAAGCAAGCCTCTTTTCTTTTAGTGTAATATCAAGCACTCTAACTATTGACAGTAGGAGTGTTTAACAAGACTTTTCTTAGTTGGAGGTCCATTTTGGGCTGTGCTTTAGCCAGTTTACCTGCACTGACCAATTGTCTGTAGCACTTAACACTTTTACGATATATCCATTTTTCATCTCCAGTCAATAACATGTCCAAAAAAGATGAGTTATGTTTACAAGAGTGCAGAGGAGTGCAAATGTCCACTCTTGCTCTAAAGTTGGCTTTTGTCAAATCATGGTGGATCCATTTTCCAAGCTGTTGCAGATGACTATGAACTGTTGAATGGGTCGAATCAAACTTCTGTGCCAGTTCTACAACTGTTACAGCACAATCTTCATCAAGTGCAGCCAGCACGACCTGAATGTGGCACATTAATAAGTTTTAGTGACCTGATATGAACTTCTGAAATCAATCTTGACATTTTCTTTCACTGAAAGACACTGCACCATGAACATCTTGAATGTTTCATGTAGTTTCTGCTGCATTACTGCCTTTTTCAAACTTATAAAACATTATATGTCTGATGTGCTCCTCACACACATCCATTTTCATAAAGGTATATTTGATTATATCAGAAAAAGTGGAGTTGGGTTAGTTTCTTTTATTTGTCTGAACATTTTTATATACGTCCTACTACATATTTTAGCCATTCTACAAAGAGAGAAATGATGATGCACTTTCTGTATTAACTTTTTGGACATAACTTATGCAATGATCTGATATTTTTTTGTCTATAGGTTTATTACGTGCACACTGTAAAAAAACAACTTAACTGTATATAAATATTTATTGGAAGGAAATTTATAAAAAATCCTTATTTATTGAATATCACTGATAGGTTTATAGTATGCACACAAATAAAATAACTTATTGCATACAAAGTATATTTATTAGATGGATATTGATCTTTTTACCAACAATAAAATTAGAAAAAGTCATGATACATAGACTGGCAGAAGTAAGAATGAAGCTGCAATGAAATGTGAGGTCTTATGTTCACGATAAATGTTTTTCAGAGTTTTCAGATTTATAACTTGTGGTAGAGACTGATGCAATGAACAAAACAAAGTTTTAAAAGAAATGTGTTGATGAATATCAACCAAGGTAAAACTGACTGGATATATAGCATAAAACTTCCTTATGAACACTTAATTACAAATTCTGGTTTTTGTGTGTAAATATTTTTAATGTTTATGCAGTGTTTACATTGTTGTGTCAATTATACAAGCCCATTGCAAAAGTGTTAAGTATTATCATGTGGGAAGGAAAAAAAAATCAAACTATTATCGAAATCCCTCTGTTCCAGAGTGTGTTTAAACCATCTATCAGTGATTATTCCAATTATACATTGAAATCATTAATGAAATCGAAGTATACCAGCTAAATGACCTCCTAAATCTACTTATGTTTATATACCTGAAATAAAATTATTTTATGAATACCAGCATGCTTGATGTGGTAAATTATCAATAGATAGCCACTAGTAGAAGTGATTTTCTATTTAGCTCATTATCTTAATAATTAATGTTAAACTTTTAATGAAAAACCCTACAAGTCAAAGAGACTGGAATGAGGTTCTGAACCTGAGACCCTTGACAGAGGTAATACCATGGAACTACACAAGAATATAAACTGTCCTCACAGATGCTCACTTCCTATGCTTCTCACAGTGAATATGAACACTGTATGTTGTTATGGTCAGAATATTAGTGGGTTGATTTAATATCACCCAAATAAGGTCTAACTAGACTTGCATATACATATTTTTCATTACATTTTCTGTATTCAATCTGACTGGATTTTACAATATTTGACAATGACTGCTTTAGACTGACCTGAGAAGAACCAATAATTAAATAAAATACATATTGGTGCATTAAACACAAGATACCATCAGATACCAATAAATACCAAAAATATGAGTGATAAATATTTTAGTAGTTATGTATCATTTCTACAAATATTAGCTTATTGTGCAGGATGAGAAGAGCTTTTGAATAAGTTATAAGTAATTATTTTTATATACAACTACATCAACTTTGTAGGAATTGAAAGAAATCCCTAAATCATTTACCAAAATAATTTTATCTGATAAAATTTTAAGAGAAAACACAAATTTTGTAACTAGCACACCACATAAAGAAACAGTGTCATAATTTTAAACAAAACTAATCACATACATAAAGTTTATAAGATTAGGTTACTCTGCTATCAAAAGACAAAAGTTACAAAAATATATAAAAAGAATTTAACTAAAAGAATATAAAACATGATAAAAATAAGAATACACACAAAACATCTCTGAGTGAAATATCTCACCTACATATCCAGTCTACCTGAAATACTCCCCCAAGAGCTCTGGCACTAAGCCCTGGAGGAAGAACCCACTGGATAGAAGGACCATCATGTCTTGAAGCACCAGCCAGTCGGGCAAACCCTGTTGATAAAGCATAGTAGATTCTAAATTTTCAAGAATAGTTGTAAACCAAAAGGTATTTCCCTAAAAATAAGTTCTACTTAAATGTGAATGCACGAGTACAGAAATTTACTCGTATGTCAAAACACATCTGTATGAAATCAAGATAAGTCCATTACTCAAATACTTTACCAGCTTAATCCTAAAAACATAATAGCATTAAAAAACAAAAAATAACTACATTTAACTCTCTCCTGAGCAACAGAGCAGTGAACTTGTACTATGAAGCTTTAATTTCCCTATCAATTGTGAATTTGTTAAACAAAGAACTAACAACCCCAAGGAGCACAACAGAGAACGTAATGAATTCAAAAGAAAAATTCGTACCTTGAAATTTTCCACTTCCTTTCACAGAAAAGATTAACAGAACATTTTTTGATTCCTAGAAGACAATGAAAATATTTTTTTCCTTAAGTGAGCTTTCCAATAACACTTAAATACTAGACTTTTAACAAAACCAAATGTCTGCAAATAGCCTTCCACACTGAACTGCTACCCTCTATTTTGGTTTTTTAATGCACAAGAAAGCTGTTAATATACAGGGAAATAATTTAAGAACCATATGTTCAAAATTATTAAAGCACTTATGAAGCATTCAAACCTTGAAGGCTTGATTCAGTTTAGATTCATTCTGTGGGGGAGTAGACCAAACACCCTGAAATAAACAAAAAATTAAATGCATTTTTTATCTGTAACTCACTCAAATATTATTCAATAATTCTGACAATGTTATTCAAAAAAACACTGAAATTTACACTACTTCCTTCATAAGTAAATATTGACAAAGAATTATGTTGATTATATCAATGTTCTGTTCAATTACTTTAATTTCAGTTACATTATCTTACCTTCAACTGATCTGAGAATTCAAAGGACTGGTAATACTACTTAGGATGATAGATAACTATTTGCTTCAATACCAAAACTATATGTTCATATCATCTTTATTTCAAGTAGTTAATTAAAAATTTACTCTCTCGCTATACAGGCTTAATCACTTGGATCAAACATTGATATCACTGCATAATATGAATGTATATATACTATATATTTTAATGTAGTAGGCTTATCTTCATGAAAATAATTATTTTCCTAAATGGAAATGTATTCCTGATAGGTACTTCCCTCACTCAGTTTTTCTAATTTTGTGCTGCCCTTTATCTGCAAAAGTTTTTTTTAATGCATGCACAAGTTTTCAACCCTTCCTCTGTTGGAATCCAAAGTTTCAACACATCCCTCATGTAAATCACCATGCGTCATCTCTCCATTAACAAAAGAACATTACTATTACATGATGCATATATGTGCCATCATCATACTATTGCTTCAATTGGAGGAGGGACCAGTCAGAAAGAAGCAGAGGAATATTCCCTGTAAGCATTCAAAGGACACATTTGAACTGAGAGAAATAGCTCAAAAGATCTAAGGAGGGGCACCACACCATATCTTTAGCTAATTATCTCTTCATCAAGAAAAGTGATAAAGTCAGGAGAATCAGACATGGTGGAACAACAAGAGAGAATATCTGTGTGGGAAAATATAAGGTAGGTAAGAGAAGATGCATTTCAAGGTGTAGAGTGGCTAGGGTGTAATGGCCTGCACCCAGAAATTCAACAACATCCAAGGGTAGGATAAGGACTTATACCATCTTCACCTCAAGCCCTAAAATCCAGAAAAGATAAACCTATTAGAAAACTCCAGGAACACAAAGGTGGTCTAATGCCAGGGACCCGAGAATGTATCAACTGAAATCCAAAGGAAGTTCACTGAATGTTCTCAGCCCTCACAACCCTGAATAAGCTCAAAATGATCTGGATAGTCATCAACCTCATAATACAGGAAAATCCAGGACAGAAGTAGAAACATGCCACAAAGACCTTCTGCAACCCACTATACAGAAGAGGAATTGAAAGAAGAAGGACATCCCAAAATCTGTGTATGGATTTATGTGAACAGTTCACTCAATCTCCAAAACCTCATTCACTGGGTACCAACTGTATTTGGGCATCTCAACTTCGGTAAAAAAAAATAAAAAAAATCACTTGTCTGGAAGATTGTAACTTCCTTCATTCTGGCAGAACAGAAACTGAATGGTTATAGTCATCTTTGTAGAACTCATCCAGCAGGTTGTTTTCATGGTCAACCACCCCCAATGGCTTTGAGCTGATAAGAGGTAAAAACTCCCATACTCCACTGGAAGAAAGGGAAAAAAGCAATCCAAAGGGGTTGTAACACCTGAGACAGTGCAATGGGTGATAACAAAACTCTACTCTTTGTAAACAGAGCATGCTGTCAGTTGATAATGAGGTCCAGGACATGCATATAATGACATAAGTATCACAAGTGTTTATGTACAAGTGATCTTATGAAACACCCCATCTTAAGGATAAGCATACAAAACTATGTAATACCTGGTCACGCATCAACTGCCACAGAATGGGATTCAAACTGTAGCTGAAACAGGAGCTTCTGAAAGAAAAGAAAGCCTCAGTAAAGATTTACTTTGTGTCACAGTCATGATGAAGTTGGGAGAATAGTTACAGGTGGTAAACAATACCCCAAGGAAGTAGAAACTGTAATGCAGTGTAGGTAATGGGAGATAAATGTTCTTTACATGCCCTAGAATTTCCTCCAACAACAAAAGAGAATGAAAGGCAAGAGAGAAGGTGAGGTATTGTATTGGAGGTCAAGAAATATGAAATAGATCATGTTAGGAAGGAGACAAGGAAAAATAACCCAGCCAGATTAAACATCAAACTCAAATGGTTAGGCTAACCAGGAAAAGATCACAAGAAGAGAAAGGGACAAAGAGGTTGGAATGAAGACCCTGGCAAGAAGTTGAGCAAGTAATATAACAATGGAGGACACAGACAGGACAAAGGAGTCTATCTGGATCAGGACAGCAGAAATGAGAAACTTATTATAAGTAGAGCCACTGAAGCTGTTGGAAGGAAAGCAAAACGCAAATATAGGACAAGGAACATTTATAGCCCTGGTATTTTTGAGAGAGAAATTATTTAACCAACAATGAGTGTCTCAGATAGGTAGTAGCATGATCAAGGAATCCTTGGAGTAAAGAAGGAAAACCATTGCTGCAAGAAATGGCAAACAGTGGTACTGCAGGAAACTGTGACAGACAGGGCCAGAAAGGATAAAACTAGGATATGGGACACAGAAACACACCCAGAGGACAGTAGGTCTCTTGCTACAAAAGGCATAGCCCTATTGGAAATAAGCCACTCATGACAAGAAAGATATAATAATCATGTCAAACTTGAAATGTCAAAAACTGTCAAAAATGATCTGTATATACAGAACCAGTGATGAATCTAAGAGAATATAGCATCATGGCCAAAAAACAGGCCTAAAGAGAAGTGAATTATCTGTGTAGGACCATAGCTAAAGTGTGTGTTTTTGAGTGTTTTTCGTACAGTAAAGCCACAAAGGGCTATCTGCTCAGCCCACCGAGGGGAATCAAACCCCTGATTTTAGCATTGTAAATCCAGAGACATACCGCTGTACTAGCCCATAGCTAAAGAAAACAAAGGTGGTTTACAATGGCAGTGATGAGGGAAAATGTCTGTGTCACAGGATTCCCATGAAAAACCTCAGACAGGAAGATGATGGCCAATACTAGAAATTGGGGTATATGTAACATGAAGAGAAAAATTTTTGAAACAAATCTTCCCCAGATAGGTGAATTGAACCCTCAACTGGTGGGTTGAATATGGGAGTCCTCTCAAGAAGGACAAGCTTATCAATACTACCACTAAACTGGATGATAAAAGCACAGAGTATAACTGACCAAAAAGGAATGGAGAAACAAAGAAACAATACCAAGAAATAAAACAACATAGCTCTGAGAAAACCAATAAGGGCAGAACAGAATCCTCAGGAAGGTGTGAGAAGGCACAGATAATTCCTTGGGGGAGCCAATCAAATTAGTCAGGCAAAAACGTGCATAACAAGCAGTGCTTCATCTCCCTGCAAAGACTGCAAAATTCCAAGATGAGTCACCCTGCCTATGGCTGAAAGTGCAGGATCAGACAAATAACATGCACCTGAAGTGGTAACAGCAACTTTGGAATTCACATAAGATATAGAACCATATATGGCAGACAAAGATAAGTCAAATGCTCTCAAAGGTAACTGAAATAAAATTAAAGAAAGTTAAACCTTTTATAGGGTAATAATTGTTCTAAAAAAAGATGTCACCACTCAAGCACTACCAGAGAAGAAGCAATAGTTTCATGGTGGTACAAAGAAGGAATCACATGTATCATGTGATAGTAGTGTTCTATTGGTGGAGATGTGATGCACAGTAGTTTACATGACAGGTGTGTTGGAACTTTAAATTCCAACAGAGGGAAGGCTGAAGGTTTCTGGCATGAACTCAAAAAAGTTCACCAATACCGGGCAACATAAAATGAGAAAATCTAATCTTGTGAAAAGATGGAGAGCACTCTATCAGAAATTGGCAAGCTTTCAGTAACATTACAGGTATTGTGCACACAAGATATCAGATTTTTTAACTGTTTTTCCTCAAAATTTATATGTGAATTTATGGAATTAGAGTTCACTTTGTCTGTGTGAAAGGTGATTTACATGTTAACCCCTGAATTGCAGCATTTTTCGTTGAAAATGACAGAATAAGGCCATTTTGACAGATATTTATATACCGACAGAAATTTCACTTGTACTAATAAGCCCACAATATAAGCTATGGTGAATATACAGCTGAAGTTAATGTACAAGTTAAGTATTAAATACATTTCACAGAAATTTTTTTTCATTATCTAACTTAAAAAGTTTTGAATTTTTATATTTCAGTAAAGTTTATAACAATCAAGTTTGGTTGTTTGAAATATCATTAATAATAAAAAAAAAGTAGTGTAATTAGATTTTAAGTGTTTATTTGATTAACTCAGTTTCACTTGGATCTAAAATCAATGAGTACTTAATACTGAACAAACATTTAAAAATCCAGTCACACCCAACTAAATATTATAGCAATTAAAACAGCAATTTGTATAATTATGTACACAAACTGTAAAGCACTTATACTAAATAATTTCAGATGGAAAACTAGTAAATATATTCCTTACCTTGGCTTTAGATAACACAACATTTTCAATATTATTACTTTTAATCAGGAAGAATCTTGCATCACGGAAGAAGTACTTCACCAAATGACTATAATCTAAGGTACAAGAAGTAAGAAAAGGAACAACAGAGTTTGAATACTGTAATCAAATGAAAACTAAAGTGCTATATTTAGAGAATGCAAAAAAAAAAAAGAAAAAGAAAAAAGTTCAAGCATAGAAATTTACAATATATTTTCTGACTTTTATTGGGTATGAATAACAACAATGCACCAATAACAAGATTACAATCTACAATTTCATGTCATCTTATATTCTCTCCTATCTAGTTTAGTGTTACTTCTAATTTGTGACAACTCATAATAATCATACCTTTCTTATTTACAGAGGATGACACTCTTCCACGTTTAGGACTTCCTGAAAAATTCAAACATTCTTAATGAGATAATCAAGTTGATACATATACATAAACAGATATATCTTGATATTTAACTACCTCAAAGCCTATTTTAGCATTGCCTCAAACTATATTTATGTAGGTTTCCATACTAAGCAAAACAAAAAAAGTTCTATGTTTTTCTAGAATATTTTCATGAATGTTAAAAACATTTCAAATATTTGTTTTAGAATTTCTAGTATAAAGTTAATTATCAATAATATTCTGTTCAAATCAATCATAACTTAAAAACTGTATTGTGACTATATGTCCACAATGTGGATTTGTTTAACTTTTAATATGACAGAGCTTTATGTTAAAGTTAAAACTCATTTCTTCATTCTGGCAAACAGACAGTAAATTTAAATTACATGAAACTTATTTTCTTCAGCCCAAAATTATTAGTGGAAAGAAATTCTTGAGCCTTCAATAATATGGTGTTTTGCTGTTTATCGACACATTAATACAATATTTCCAACAGCATATAGGTAATTTAATGAACAAAACAAATGAGATGCACTCAAAACGATGAACAAGTTCTGATTTTGGTTTATTATGAATTTTGCACAAAGCTGCACGAGAGCTATCTTCACTAGCTGTCCTTAATTTAGAAGTGTAAAACTAAAGGGAAAGCAGCTAGTCATCGCCACCCATTGCCAACTCTTGAGCTACTCTTTCGCCAATGAATAGTGCGATTGATTGTTACATTATATTGCCCCCACAACTGAAAAGGGCAAACACATTTAGTGTGATTGGAATTCAAACCAGCAAACCTTGGATTATGAATCAAGAGCCTTATCCACCTGGCCATGTCAGGTTGAATAACTTTCAAATGAAACATCATTGTTAAAAGTAAACTTTTCAATTTAACAGTACATCTCTTCACCAGACTAATCACATCCTCTTTTATTCTTCTCCTCATAGATCTTGCAACTTATTTTTTTTTATTTACATTCCTATTTTAAACTATCTTATTCAGTTGTTTTCAAGAACTGACATTTGTAAAATGCATAATGGTTGTAAATATTCCCTGCTGAACAGTACATAGAAACTGTTTAAAGGCTAATTTTGTTTACAAAATTGTACAATATAAGTTAACTTATATTGACTGAAATACAGTTTGAGTTTTTTTAATCAAGTGAGCCTGTGGTTATATTTCAAGGGCAAAGAATGAGAAAGAAACAAATGTAAAGCCTAGTATATTAATTTGATGAGTAAACAAACATAACAATGTGTAACATTTTTATATCCAGTAAAAGTAAAAATATAATTTTATAATCCCCTTAAAATCGGACACATAAAATATTGACTAAAATCATACGATAATTACTGTTTTTGTAACTTACAAACAAGAGTAAAATAGTATTTAACTTTTTTTTTACTGGGAAATAAAATCCAAGTTTCACTATTTGGTTGCCCCCCAGTGGCTCAGCGGTATGTCTGCAGACTTACACGCTAAAATCCGGGTTTCGATACCCGTGGTGGGCAGAGCACAGATAGCCCATTGTGTAGCTTTGTACTTAATACAAAACAACAACAACAACAACACTATTCGGTCAAAAAAGTAAAAAGTTGCATATAACACAAAAATCTAATTAAAAAAAAAGTTAATCAAAAGTAAATCTACTATTGATAGCCATTTGTATCTACCATGATCTTTTATGTTTTTGTTTAACTGTTAGCTAATGGAACATATTTAATCATTATTCTCTGACACATCATGTACCAATGAATAATCTCCACTCATCACTTATTCTGCTAGAATCAGAATCATCCTTAGAATCATTCATACAATCACTTCAATCTTCATCATCAACAAACATGTTAGAATGATTTCTATTGGATTTACTTTTCTCCCCTTTTTCAATAAACTTTTCTAAGTCTACTTCTTATATTTATTCCTGTCCTCATATATCCATAAAAATAATTTATTTGAACCAAGAGAAGACACTTCACTACTTTTTTACTATTCTCTTTAACTCATTCCATTCTAAACTTATCTTACTTTTAACAAAACTGTACTTTTTAGTGTGTCATAAAAATGCTCTGCAAGTAAATTCAAACACTTAATTTCCCTGGCAGTATTATTACAATTTGTTAGATCTACACAAAACATATTTTGATAAACTTCACTCTCAATTGAGGAGAATTTTGATAACTCAGGATGACTGTTTACAGTTACCTCAGTATAGCTACATTGTTCATTAAACTTTAACTGACACTGAAAATAGTTTATTCCCTATTTGCTTTTCCTAATTTCATTACCAGTTCAAGTTTGAACTATTTCAAAAGACTTTAACAGTGTGTACCAGAAGTTTTTTTCTTTGAGATCCTGTAAAGCATTCTTTGCTTTTCTTACTATGGACAGAATCTGATAGAATGAAATGATTTCATTTTCAAACTGCATGGACAGTAAAGAACAAGCATACAGCACAACTTTGTTACAAGTAGCATTTTGACAGAAAAGTAAAATATTTCATCTTTTAAAGCCCAAGAAATTTAGCCAATACTACTCTCTTCTTGAAACTGACAAGAGAATTCTCTATTACTCAAGAAGAACTACCCAATTAGTAAATAAATGATTTAAACCATATCTTACATGCAACACACTGTATACTATGCACTTTGAACATATTAAAATGCTGCACACCAAATGCACTGACAGTTGTCTCAAAGTGCCTTTTGAATTTTACAGATTGTTTGAATAAGTATATATATTTGTCATGAAGTTTGTCACATTATATATATTTATCACATTAAAAAATGATTCAAATACACTGACTTTTGATGTCACTTCAACTCTATAGCAAATGTAATGAATGCCAAGAAGCCAAAGGTGGTTGCAATTTTTCAGTTTTGTTAACAATCTATTGCATACTTCATTATCAATACATGTTCAATCACCTGCATGTGAAACTGACAAGAAAGTACATGCCACTATTAGAAATAAAACCTTTTAATCAATTTTTAATATACCATCAATGCTATATTTGAGACCACATGCATCTGCAAAGTTACCAGTGTCCTACAAGGCAACACAAAAATAAACTAGTACACCTTGTTGTTGTTTTTAAATCCAGTTTTTCTTGCTTGACTTCCATCACTCAGCACTGCAAAACTTATTGCTACTTCATCATATCATCTAGTCAGACCTCAGCCAATAACTTAAAAATGCATACAAAGTCAATGAGAATTTTAATGTAAAATAAGCCTAATTAAATCACCATATACGTCTAACAACCATTTTTTACTCCGCTATGAATAGATACTCGAGATTCAATAAGAACCCAAGAAAGTGACTATACTTCACTATAAAATTAGTGCAATACATACATACATGCTTTTCCACCTCTTACTTCTTTTTGGATATATTTACTGTATTTAGCTAAAAGGATGCCCCCAATATTTTGTTACAATGTCTCTTCCTAATGTGTCCATTGAAAAAGAAAATTCAATTTGTTCATCAAGATTCCCTTTATCAAATGTTGGCAGCAAAACTTTAACTGGCTAAATTAAGATATGTTTGCAACTGAAAGTTGAAATCAGAAATGCACTAAACTCCGATCAGTATGATAGACTTTGCTACCTCACATCATTTAGAAAATCAAAGTAATTCATCAAATGTGATTTATTTCATGATCAAATTTGTTACAGCTATTCTTTCTGTTCTGAATTTCTCAATAATTAATAACCAATGTTGTAATTTAAAATTTAACACATTAATTTTGTTTCTTATTATAAATACTGGATTGCTAAGTACTACTACAATATAGTCCAAAAATATCATATTAATCTGCGTATAACATCATTAGTATAAGCCAATTATTATTAAAGCACAAAAGTCATAGCAGCTAACATGGTCACAAAAGTTATTTGTGAGCTTGTCCAAGTGAACAAATAACAGCTGATTATGTGAACGTGAACAGTGAATGCCACAACAGATTTCACAATTCTGCAACCAACATATT
Organism: Carcinoscorpius rotundicauda; assembly: GCA_011833715.1. NCBI lineage: Eukaryota > Metazoa > Arthropoda > Merostomata > Xiphosura > Limulidae > Carcinoscorpius > Carcinoscorpius rotundicauda. The sequence continues at coordinate 112,615,320 of CM022393.1, forward strand.
TCCAAGTCAACTTAAAAGTAACCTTCAAACCAAAAAAACAGATAGCCAATTTTTTCCTGATTAAAGACAAAATCCCCCCCCTTAAAAAAAATCATTAGCAAATTTCAGTGTCTATGGATTTGTTTCCCTGAATCTCAAGTAGACTTCTTAATGTTTTAAAGACTGGAAAACTGTTAAATGTAATCCCAAATATAAAGAATATTTTGAAGCTCTGTATGTATACTTTTTATTTTACAATTTTCAACAGTATAACAATACATATGCTACCAAAATGTCTGTAGAAGTTTCAAAATTATATTTTGTTCTTTTGAATTTCATACTTACCAACTATATTAGCTTGTGAAAAAATACTTTTCATATAAAAGAAATGCTATTTCTTAAGCTAATACAAGTATCAGAAGAACACTGATCTTACTTTAATCAATAGTTGCAAAGTTAACATTTTCAAACACTGAAAATGTTTCTCTAATACAATATTTTACCTTCCCTCACATAACAGCTACAATCCCACATTGCTTTTCTCTCCCATGCTGCAGCTGTTTTTAAAGAAAAAGCTTGATTAGGATAAAGGAGTGTATAAGAATGAAGATGATTTTGGAAACATCAATATCATACATGACCATCTTTTGATGTCTAAATGCAAACTGGAATAAAAAAATAGGCCTTAACCCTACTTAGTAGGTCTTCCTATGGTTAGGGGTCAAAGGGCACGATATCATGTACTTAGTCTTGCATTCAAAATTTTATTGAACTTTAATTTTATGAATGTGCATCAATAACTTTTGTATCAAATTGCACAACTCAAATTTTAGCATTATACACTACTAAATTTCTTAATTTAAATGTACATGTTTTAAAAAAATGATTTTTGGGTTTCACATGGTACGTTGAACGCAGCTTTGGTTCATATCAGATGTCTGTGATATCCAAGTACAAAGTCTATAGTTTCTTACAAATTAAAAACTTAAACTGATGATAGTGAAATGCTAGAATATAAAATAAGAATCTCCTATCTTTTCTATTTTCTGCCATATTATTATATTTAGCAAATCAACTAACGTGGCACCACTCACTTCTTCCATTTTTTGGAAATTCACACATCTGCTTTGCTCTTTGATATGTGTATAACCAACCAAAAGCTCAGAATGTCCTTCACATGGTTTGCTCAGTCTCTGCAAAGTGTTTATCAAGGATATACTTCCTCATCATTGTGTAGTTAAAGTGAAAAGTTAGGACATTAATGGAACTCAAAATAACACATTTTTTTCTTATTAAAATTCATCTTGGGTACTAAGCCTGATAAATTATAATGGATTTCTGTTGCACTGATATTAGGCCAAGTAGTTCATAATTATTTTAGGGCAAGATATTTGGCTTTGAATTTTCTCTCATTTTCAAGAATATCAAGGAAAACAAAATTTTCCAGTGTGTGCCATGGCCACAATACACATTAATTTTAACAGAAGAGAAATAAGTTTTACAATTAGTTTATAAATATGGGGGTTTTGAAAACTGACCCTTTTTTTCCAGATTATGTTTATCAAGTATGCAAGTATTAACTTTAACCAATGAGACTCATGAACTAACAGAAATTCAGCTTTAACTCTCTTGCTCTGGATATATTTTACTGCACACGACAATATTTTGGTCTCTTAAATTCAAAATTTTATTAAACTACTTTACATTATGTTATATCAATTAGTATCGCAATATTAAAAAAATTCTGAATTTTTCCTAGTGTGACTTATGTGATGTTTTCTCTAGATTTCTTCTCATCTCCATCCTCCCCTCCCTCCAAAAAACATTGAAATCAAATGTAAATTACTCACTAAAAATCATCTTTGTTCAGACAAACCATAATCTTTATAGTTTTCAATTCTGTTTGGTTAAAGAGCTATTAAATAGAAAATCAGACCTGTCCTGCAACACCCACCCATTTTTTCCTCTTTTTCAGGATTTGTTCTCTCTTATGTTTAACTATATATATTACATATAACAGAAAATCAAATCAATGTTTTCATCTATCAAAGGACATATTCTATATGTCATGTTATAAAGTAGTAGTTAGACATAGTTAAAGGGGCAGTCAAATAGTAAAATTTAATTACAAGTTGAGATATGCTATTACAAATTTAAAGTTACTTAAACAAATGTTGTTTCCCGCTACATTTGAAGTCATTCTAAAAAGAAAAGGAGAGTGATTTTATTTATTTACTAAATATACTTTGCTAATAATATGAATTTTTGTTTGTAAAAAGCTTACAATATTCATTGAAAGATTGCCATATTTCACAAAGACACACACACACACACACACACACACACACTATATCAGAAGTTAGTAGTACCAAATCTATAGATTTTTATACAAATACAAAAAGTCAAGTGGTCAGTCAAAATGACCAAACCTGTGTGAATAGAGTTAAGATTAAAGACAAGGTATCATGCTAATATACAATGCCCTGTGACTTTAATGAAATTCCAAGTTTTGCCCAACCTTACCCCAAATTATGACTGACCTTAAAATCATATACAGCTTTTAGGCATATCTCGGGCACCTGTTAATTTGTCTAACTTTAAAAAAGAATCAAACCTAATTCCTGGATGAGAAGTATTTCAAATGTCTCCAAAATTTGACCTCTGGTGACCTTACAAATTATGAACAACTTTCAGGCATCTCTATCCACTTACCAATTTGTTCACCTTTTATGAAGATCAAACTAGCAAATAAAAACAAGTTTTTCAAGATTTCTAACTTTTGAACCCTCCTTACCCCAAAATGACCTAATAATTGTAAACAACTTTTATGCACCTTTATCTGTTTGTTACCTTGTCAAAATTTGAGAATAATCAGACACAATTCCTGGAAAAAAGTTTAAAGATCTAGTTTCTATCAAGTAAATTCAACTCCAACATCTCTGTTTCAGAGTGGCAAAAATCAGGTAAATGGTCTTCAAACAGCAGCCCTTTGAAAATCATGACAGGCTGTCAGATGCATAAAAAGGCACATTGCCATGAAATAAGGACAACATTCTATTATTACACAATACTACTACAAGTACTTTTTCACATAATGTATAATGTGGGCTAGTGCTAATAAACAGTAAACTAGGTCTACATTATTGCATAGTACAATGTCATAACTTATAAATCACAAGTCATCACACATTGCACAATACACTGCTTCTAATTCAATAATGTTAACCCTAGCTAGTTAATGTAGTAGGTTTAAGCCTTTGGTGGGTTTGCACATAAAATTTGAGTCGAATTATTGATATTTTCTATTTCCTTTCATTTTCTAAACAAGAGGGAATTCTCAATATCTGTAGCACTTAAAATTCTTGTTGACAGAATTAGAATAAATAAAGAAAAAATAAATATTTTTTCTTATTTTATTAACCATATTTTTGTGTGCCAGCAATTAATACCAAGCATGGAGAAATGTATGTATCCAATTCTATTATATTAGTTATCAGGATATCCACCAGCTTACTATCAAAATTACAATTTATTTTATCTTCTGAGCTCAACACTATAATTAAATCTCAAATTGTTCAACAAATGACAAAGCAAGTTAAAAGCATGCATCTAAAAAAAACTCAGAGCCACTATATCGTACAGCTAAAAATTCAAATGTAATCTACATGTTTACCAATGCAAAAAACAAAACACAAAAAACTTGCAATTTCTATCACTTGGCCACAACAGAAAAGTTTCACAGCATTTTCCCTCTTAACGCATTTCTTTCCAAGCATGTTTAATGCAAGGATTATTTGCAGTTGTACACTTTGCTCTGAGTAGCATATGTACATGCAGACTTTGATCATCATATTCTGCTGTTACTAAAGATCTTTATGTAAGCTCTAAAGGTTTGTTCTTTAAGTGTCAATTTGAATTGATTGCTACTGCTAAGAGTCTGCATTACTGTATAAATCACCAAACTGCACAAATATTTTAGTACCTATCATAGTGAAAATTTCACTTCCTCCATTCATTTAATGTGGTATTTATAGCAAGGTAGTATTTGTATGTTGTAAGTCCAGTGTTAGTTATCCTTAATGGTTTTCCATTCACTGTAGTATGTGATACAAATTTAGATATGAGAACACACCACCTTCCTGTGAATTTTTAGTGATTTTCCAAGAGCACAATTGTCATTTTAAAAACATGAGGGCAATTACTGCTGCAAATAACTTCCTGTCCTGCAATATAGTCATTTATCAATTTTTGGTATTTCAAAATGCATATATAAAACCTACAAAAATTACTTACTGTTCAAATCCTCCACATTCAAAAGCTGAAAAAGCTTAGTAAATTGTATATAACAAGTGGTAAATGAGTACAAAGTACATAAAGAAATCATTTTCTATATTTCGTTATTTACTATTCAAAGTTTTAAGAAAAATAAATGAAATTTAATAACTTATTTGTTAATATTAATAATAATACACACACACATGCACAAATAACGTATAATGAGTGAAATGAGATTATTTTGCAAAAATTGGTCCACTAGAACATAAAGACAGGTCACTTTGTTAAAGCCAGTTTTATACTAATAGATGTAGTAATTTGAATGTATGTGCTCAGTATCATTGCAACTTCTATAATATTAGCCAAGCAAGTAAAGGGTCAATAAAATAAAAATAATAAATAGATACAAGTGCATAATGTTATGAAATTTAAGCTACTTAGACTAACTACTTGTGGTCTCATACTATACTTGTCACTCACTCTAAAACAAAAACAAAATGTATAATTTATGTCTATTTCCTCAGTTTGTTATGGTGGTAACAAGATCACTCAAATCAACCAAACTAATACAGAAATACAATAGTGAAAATAACAGATAAAATACAAAAATCTTTTTTAAAAATGTTTGATAATCATCTTAGGTTACAGATATTTTTTTGTGTAAAATTTAACAATTTTCTAATGCATATAAATATTTTTAATGTTAATATAAAAAATACTTTACATGTTGGACAGCAATCATTTGAAAATAAAAATACAGGAACAAATAATTAAGATATTGTTAAAGTTATTCTAATAACTGATATTTTGTGTATAAACACCATGTAATGTTTACTGACAATCTGCAAATTTTTGTGAAAATACAAATATATATTTTTTTTAAAAAAGGAAGTGGTTTGTGGTTACTTCAGTTGGGTTGGGTGGAATCCACACATGTAGTGAAAGGGTTAAGGGTAGGACATACGAGAAAAACAGGTTTAATGTGGAAGGGCATGAAGTTCAACACTGAGATTTCATTCCAGGAGATGACAGAACAAATGATATTACCAGAAAAGAGAAAGTGGAAGGAGATAACTGAAGAATATTCAAAAGTGTAAACCATAGCTGGACCAGCCAGAATGAAGTACTGACATGGAGTGGTTTGAAAAAATGAAAGTATACAGGGGAGAAGATGAAGAGGAGAGTCAGCATACAAATCAAGATTAGACCACTTCTAACTGAATGCAAAACAAGGGACCAGAATAGTGGAAGTTTGACACTGATGTATATGTCAAAAGTATCCAGAAAGAGATTACTCAGATGTAAGCATAGCCACCAGAACACCCAATGATGGAGAGAGAACACTCCACTGGGATGAAAAAAACAACTGGTAATAAGTCTCAGAATACCCAGACTGTGACAGGCAGTAAGCCTATTTTGTCAATATTGAACCTAGAAATTATGATCTGATCTTCAAAAACAAATTAACAAGACGAAGAGCCCCCTCAACAACTGAAATAACTAACGATGGTGGAAAAGTTGGAATGGATACTGACAAGTTATCTGACAAACAGGCAGAAGCTACAAAAGAATGATATGGAGAGAGTTGATCTATGAACTAAGAACTGGTTATTTCATAAGAGCATAAACATGTTTTCTCACCCATTCAGAGATACATCCCTCAAAAACGAAGATCTGGACAAAGAGGAGAGGAATGCCAGCTGAAGTGTTGTCTCTGTCACACTACCATGTAAAGTCAGACTGTTGGAACAAAAAAGGAGGAGCCCAAGGAATCTTGAGCAAAGTTCCAAAAGGAAAAGAGAACCTCTTAAGCAGTGAGAGAATGAGAAATAACAGCTTTAGATACCAAGTGCTCCATGACAAAGAGGAGAAGACTGAACCCTGCTGAGGTAGGAGTTCGAAAACACTGCCAAATGAACAAGGTATTCAGGGGGGATGAGATGAAATTTCAGTTTGGCAATCTATCCCAATCATGTCACCTCCTAAAAAAGGAGACAGGTATAGTTTTGAGAGGTTTGTTGGAATGGAATAAAAAAAACAAGTCACCCATGTGATGGTGAAGCCACAATTCCAACTCATGAATGTGATGAGAAAAAGACTCTGAACACACCACAAAAGATTATATGAAATCAACCAAAAGTAAATATATCTCATGAATCAATAAATCACGAAACCATATACCACTGCATTCCATGTATTCCCGACATCAGCAGAAAAATAACCAACATTTGGCAAACACTAGTAACAAAATATGACATTCCAGTTAATACCAAATTTATTCAAAAACCAGGCTCAAAACTGAGGTCTATACTATGTAAGAACTACGCTGACAAACATCACACCAACATTATTTATAAAATACAATGTGATAACTACCACGACTTCTATATTGGAGAAACAAGTAGAAAAATGGAAACCAGATTCAAAGAACGTAAAAAGTCACATTCACATGTTTTCAAACACTGCAAGTCAAATAAACACAACATAACCATAGAAAATACTCAAATACTAAATAAAGAAACAAACATCAATAAATGCAAAATTAAAGAAGGCTTACTTATACAACAACTCAAGCACAAAATAAACCAATACAAAGGAACATATTTATACCTATATTAAAAAAGGATATAATAAATAATAATAAAATATATACAGTGGTACCTCAGTTCTCAAACTTAATCCATTCCAGAAGGCTGTTCAAAAACTGAATCAATTTTTAATCTGTTATAGACCTCCAAAAATTATGCATTATGAAGCATTTTAAGTAAAAATATTGCTTATTTATATCTCTATAATAATACTTACATGCATAAGGTCAACTACAAAAACTATAAACACAAAAAACAATAAATGACAATTTAGCTGCACTTTACCTGTGAATGAGAGCTGATGGCATAAGTGAAAGGTGGTGAGGAACATAGAGAGTAGGTGGGTTATTGTTTGGAAAGGGAGTGACCTTCCATAAAAACATCAGGTAACTCTCCTTCTGAGATTCTTTCTCTTTTCTGTCTCTTTGCACTGCTACAACCTGTTTGAGGCTCACTTGACCTATTTCTCACCAAAAACATGTCTAATGAGGTTTGTTTCTGCCTGCATTTTAAAATATTTCTGAAGTAAGACATGGCATTGTCATTTAAAAGGTTTATGCTGCAGTTTGCTACAGCTTTGATAAGGTGAAATGTTTCCACAAAACTTTGTAACTCTTCCCATTTTCCACACATTTCCTTGATTAATGAACTAAGAACATCCTCCCATCACTCCTCATCTGAAGACACTTTCTCGGTTGTCTTCTGTTGCTACTCCTTCTAAATATCTTGGAGTTCTTCCATGGTAAGCTCAGTGTTGTGGTCTTCCAACAGCTCCTCCACATCATCACCACTCACATTCAAGCCCATACACTTGCCTAGTGAGACAATATCCTCGACAACAGGCTCAGCCTCAAAGCCTTCAAAGTCTCTATCTGCTACTGAGTCTGGCTACAATTTCTTCCAAGCTGAGTTTATTATCCTTTGACGACCTCTTTATTTTTTCAGTATGGTGCAAATTGTAGACTTCGCCATACCAAACTGTGTAGCAAGGTCAGACACGTGAACACCACTCTCATACTTTGCTATGAGATCTTTTTTCACCTCCACTGTGGCTCTAACTACATTTCTTTTTAGTTTGATGCTTTCATTATCTTTCTTTGACCCCATGGTGGCTTATTTAATTATAATATTTAGAAAAACAAAAAGAAAATTGAGAATGTTTACAGCAGATTTTAATGGGGGTGTGAACAGAGTGACAGGTGCAAGTAAAATGCTTTTGGCAAGTTTGGCATGGGCTGAAAATTGTCAAAGGATCGTTTGAGTCATCAGTCATGTTATTTTGGGGGTTCAGGCCTTGACATCTTGGTTTGGAAACAGAGTTTATGTTTGACAATCGAGACATTTTTTTTTCAAACAATATGTTCGAAAACCGAATTGTTCGAGAAGGGAGTCGTTCGAGAACCGAGGTACCACTGTAATATAAAATTATATATTCAGACATCAAAGCACACCCTCTACATTCCTACACTCAGTTACACAACCCCTTTCAAATATGTGGTCAGCTTATGGTCAGTTACCTCTTTCTTTCTTTGTGAATCTGATCAATGACCGAAGGTTGAAACGTTGTTCGCTCCTCTATGTAAAAAATTTTCTCAACCCAAAACAAGTTGTATTTACACATATTTTTTCTACAAGTAAGTTTTCTCAAAATCAATGATTATTATTTCATCATGGCAATTGTACGAGAAGTGTAAGTCTTTGCATTTTCTTTATGTATTTTTACTTATTTGTTACCATTATGTATGAACCAGAATACCTTACATTATTATTAACAGAACACGTTCATATGATCGTTAAGAAACTAAAAATTTAAACCAAAGAATTATCAATAGAAGAAATCATATCGATTTCATTCAACAATGTAGAAAGGAAAAAATAACCCCTAATTTTGTAAAAACAAAACAATCAAAAAATTTTAATACATACACAAACATTACCCAAAATTTACAGAAAAAAACTGCTTAAAGCCATGTTGAACACAAAATACAAAGAACTACATGAATTTCAAAAACAAAAAATGAACCTAGACCATTAAACCAGAGATTTACAGACTTGTACAATGAAACATAAACCAAATCAACAATAGGAATGACTGAGACAAAAAGATCTGCCACTGGAAAAACTAAGATACAAACAACAGAAAAGACACCACAACAAACCATTGACAAACCTCATAATTAACAGATCTGACTGACAATTAAACATAGACAAGATACATCTACTTAAAGGGCTCAACTTCACAATAGCACCTAAGTACATTCCAACCTTAAAAATCAAAAAATGTTTAGATCTAACCAGGAGACTTGTAATACTTTCCACAGAAAACAAAAACAAGAAAACAACCAGCAGAAAGAAGAGAACTCAGACAATTTTATTGACATCCAACAGCCAAACAAACCAGGAAAATTTAAAAATATTTTCCAAAAACACTTAAAAACAGCATCTTAAATTATTTTTTTCAAAGAATTTTCTTACAAAAACCATCAACATAATTTCACAAAATAGAAAGCTAAAAAGTAACCTTACAAAAAGAGATATTAATTCCATTAAACACCTAAAACAAGTAAAAAACATAAAAATTCTAAAAGCAGATAAAGGTAATGCTAGAGTCACAATGAACACAAATGAATAATCCAAAATATGAAGAGCATCCTATCAGACACTAACAAATTTAAACCAATACACACAAATCTAACAAAGATGCACAAAATGCAACTAAACAAAATACTACTAAAAATGAAAAAAGCCAACACAATTTCACAAACACTTTATTCCTACCTACACAAAACTGACTCACGCACACCACAAATACACAACATTCCCAAACCTCATAAACCAGATTGTCCATTTTGACCAATAATGTCCACATATGAATCATTTAATTACAATCTTGGTAAATACATAGAATGGGTATTCTTCAAATATGTAACATCAGCCAGCTCATTCAAAGACGCTTTTAATTTCAAGTCTAATCTTAATCAACTTAATTATAAAGCCTTAATGGCCAGTTTCAATGTTATATCCTTCTTTACAGAAGTCCCAACCACTGAAGCCTGCAAGACAGCTTTTAGAACTCTATATCCGAGGCTCTAACCAATCAATAGACATTCCCAGCAATCAATTAGCAACCCTCATAGAATTCACCACGATGAAGACAAACTTCATTTTTAACAGCCACAACTATATACAAACAAATGGCCTAAGCATGGGCAATCCAGTATCACCAGTTCTAGACAATATTTTTATGACACAAGTTGAAACACTTAACAATTAACACAGCATTATATCCACCACTATACTGGTACAGATATGTAGACAACACAATTGAGGGATTCAAATCTACAGAACACATACTTAATTTTTTCAATCACATTAACTCTCTACATCCCAACATTAACTTCACATGTGAACAAGAAGAAAGCAATCAAATATCATTTCTTAACCTCAAAATTATAAGAACTTATACACAATTTAAAATAGAAATACACAGAAAAAATCCCCCATACTGGACTATACATTCCTTGAGACTCAGAACATGAAACAAAACAAAAATTCAACATAGTAAGAAACCAAATAAACACAGCCATAAAACTATGCTCACCAGATAAAATTAACGATGAATTGGACAAAATAAAACAATACTTCATCAACATCAATAAGTTTCCTCCATACACCGTAGAAAACAAAATTCGCACACACCTAGACAGAAAGCAAAATCAACCAACAAAAGTAAATATATCTCACGAATCAAAAAGTCACGAAACTATATACTGCTGTATACCATATATTCCTGACATCAGCAGAAAAATTACCAACATTTGGCAAAAACTGGTAACAAAATATGACATTCCAGTTATTGCCAAATTTATTCAAAAACCAGGCTCAGAACTGAGATCTATACTATGTGAAAACTACACTGACAAACATCACACCAATATTATTTATAAAATACAATGTGATAACTACCATGGCTTCTATATTGGAAAAACAAGTAGAAAATATGGAAACCAGATTCAAAGAACGTAAAAAGTCACCTTCACACGTTTTCAAACACTGCAAGTCAAATAAACACAACATAACCATAGAAAACACTCAAATACTAAATAAAGAAACATAAACAAATGCAAAATTAAAGAAGCCTTACTTATACAATAACTTAAACCCAAAATAAAACAATATAAAGGAATGACTTTATACCTACATTAATATAATAAAATAAATAAATTATATATTCAAACATCTAACACTGCTCTCTACATTCCGACACTCAGTTACACAACCCCTTTCAAACATGTGGTCAGCTTGCGATCAGTTACCTCTTTCTTTCTTTGTGAATCTGGCGATGACTGAAGAAGGTCGAAACATTGTTCGTTCCTCTATGTAAAAAACTTTCTCAACCCAAACAAGCCATTTCTACATATATATTTTTATTTCTATTGTACAAATTATGTAATTCAAATTGAGCAGATATTCTTCCTAAAATTAAAACATTTATATATATAAAACCATTAAGTATACGGTCATCAATATGGTTGAATTACTTGTACATAGTAATTTCTGTTATTTACAAAAACATTTTTAAAAATCATTCACTCTCAAAGCCTAAAGACATCTGCATGTACATATATCTAGCATAAACTTGTAATTATGTAATATTGGTTATACAAGTATAACTTACGAAGTCCCTCATCTTCCTTTTGTTCATAAACTATGGGAGAATGTGTTCTTTTTCTTGTTCGAGACCACTTCTCTTTTGCTATATCACATTTATTTTCTTCTACATCTTCAAATTCTACAAAAAAGTATGTACATAATCAAATTTTTAATCCTGACACTAAAAACACTGTCCACATACAGTATTATGCTGTATAATAAATTATTTTGTAGCATACAAGTCATATTATGTATACAGCTAAACTAATAAAAGATGCAGATCAACAAATTTGTGGATTCAAAGCTATCATATAAATATAAAAACAACTAAAATGATTTATTTTCACCACGATATGTTTATGGGTAAAGATAAAAATTCCCAATAAAATAATCTTAATAACTGTCACCTTGATAGTTTTAAAATGGTTATTTCATATTAAAAGTAAAAATTGGAAGGAGTACTTCACCTTTCATAAGTATTGGCAGATGAGTTATTTTACTAATGTTTACAATTTTTTCATACAACCTTATTCTGAGAAGAAAAATTACATTCTTCTAGCTTGTTATGTGTTGCAACAATATACATTTTGTTTTAATTTCACAACAGTATGTGAATATTGTAGTTCTGTTTTTATATTTAATATTTTTGATATAAATATCTTTTTGTGTGCATATCACAAGATTTTAGTTTGTTGTATTCAATATTCCAACTATCTTATCAGGGTACATAAATAAACTTGTCATAAAAATGTAATTAATAATCAACTTTTGACACAAGTTTTAAGTTCTTAATTTCATAACACAATATTTAAAAAAAATCTTTTAATATTTTCTACTGTGAGAATTGTGACATTTGCTATCTATGTATCCTATCTTCTTTAATTTACATCTCTCAGAAATATGAAATTTATTGTAAATTACTCATTATTATATTGTCGCTGGCTTAGAAAAAAGCACAACTTTTATAGCTTTCAATCTTATTTGGTTACAGAGCCATAAAATAGAAAATCAGAACCCTCTTGCCATGCCCACCTGTAATATATCTTTATCATCAATTGTAAATAGTTATCTCTAGTTTTTAATATTATGTTACTTACACATAATAAAAAGTCAAGGTTTTAATCTATCAAATCATGTATTATACTATGTTGCTTTCTACACAGAGAATCATCTGTTTCACTTCCAGTTCCAACTTTATTCTTATGGGAAACAGATCAAGTTTAGTTGAAGTTTTAATAGCTCTTGTAATATAGTTAAAAATCTTGAAAAAATATACCAGTTATGGAACATTATTTGCTTTTTGCATAATTTTATTCCATGTTCTTTAGTGCATTATTCACAACTAAATAAAAAATAATTCAGTGCAGTAGTGTTATTAGTGTAATGTTGTTAGGGTTAAATATCATCAACAGCAAAACAAGTAAGAACTTTTCTTCTTTTTCATGTATATTATTTATTTATTAATATTAAAGAAATTAAGATGTTTGTTTTTTGTTTCTTTTAATTTAATGCAGAGTTACATGAAAGCTATCAGCACTAGCGGTCTCCCTAATTTAATAGTGTAAGACTAGAAGGAAGGCAGCTAGTCATCACCATCCACTGCCAACTCTTAGGCTATTCTTTTACCAACAAAAAGTGGGATTAACCATCACATTATAATGTCCCCACAGCTGAAAGGGTGGGCATGATTGGTATGATGGAGATTCAAACTTGCAACCCTTGGATTACAAGTTGAATGCTTTTCACCACCTGGCCATACCAGGCCAACAAAGATGTTAAAATTGGAAACTTTTTTGCTAAAACAAGGTTAGAATATTTAAAATTAAAAAAAAAAAATTCACAAGGTACATTTGAAAATAACTTGCAAGTAGCCAATGCATTATGTAATTTAATAGGGTAATGTTCAAAGCGATTTATAAATTTTATAGGGAGAATATCAATTATGCAGCTTAAAGGGCAATAAAACAATAACATTTACATACAAACAGATGTACATTATTACAAGTTTAAACATATTTGGGATCAGTAAATGTAGGTTCATGGTACAATTTGAAGTCATTCAAAAAAAGTGAAAAAGGTAGATTTTGAATTTTTTTTGTGGTTGCAAGGTCAGTCAAACTGACCAACTTCATATACAGTTTCAGTAGAGAAAACCACAGATATAGCATTTTACTGCAAAACAAAATAAAAGGTTGAAATAATGAGGTGTCAGAGATTACGCAAATGAAAGTTGAGATTTTCCAGATAAAGAGAAATATTTCTAATATTAAAGTGAAAATCATCATGGACTTGGAACAGTCAGCATTGACTCCATATATTCATGGAGAAGTTTGTGTTTGCAAATTACTTTTAATACCTACTGAAAGCACAAAACATTTCACAAAGATACAAAAAAACATATTAGAAGTTAAAGTATGAAGACTCCAAAAGTGAATTTGGGGTTAGTTTACAAGTCAAATCAATGGAGCCTGCAGCTTGAATTTTAACATCCATTTTTAGTAAGGCTGAAGCTGAATTTCATAATACTGTGCAGGTACACTTAGTGATACTGACAACACAATTTTCAGAGTCTTTGTCTCTCTTTAGAAATAACAACCAAAAAAAAACATTATTTACAAGATTAAATAATTTCCTTCTTTAAATCAATTCAGGTATTCTTAAAATATTTTAACTGCCTGAATGCTATTTTAAGGTTAAAAAGCTAGATTAAAATATCTGAACATTATCTGTTAACTGAAAACATGCTTCTCTGTCTCTTTTTATACAAATCACATGTTTACATTTACTGAGTCTTCATCACAATTAAACTTTTAATATATACTGAAATAAAACTTGGTTATCTTTCAAATTTAAAGAACCCTAACAAAAACTTTTCAAGATGGCTAGTTAAGAAATACTACTGTAACAATAACTGACTTGGAAATTTCTAAGCTTAAGTGTAGAAAAAAAAAATCTAGTTCTTTATTACTAGTTACAGTTTTTAGAATAATTTAAAAAAAAACAACAGATTTGACATTTGGATCACTGGTGCAATCATTCTCAAGCATATTCAAGTGTGCCTTTTTATAAAATTATTCTTCCTCACTTTAAAAGTTGTAACTTGTAATAATAAATGCTTATAATCAGTAAGTATGTTCAACTGATAACTTGTTTTTTAGTTTATTCATTTAAGTGTAAAAGAATTCTCATAATGATCCAACACTTTTAAGGAAAATAAAATTGCAAATATGTGTTGTAACAGTCCAAAATCATAAATGAGGTTGTGTTAAACAAACTAGACTGGTTAGTTATCAGGACAAAATAGTGTACAATTTAATTCTTAAGCTAATAACTTTCTTAAATTACATTTGACATTTCATACCATTTGTCAAGTTCTTTTCTCTTTTTCTGAGTTTTAAGAGAATTTATAGTAACCTGGCTGGTATTCATCATCATAACACATTCATAGCACTTTAAAAAGTAATTAATAAAAGCGCAATTCCAATTTACCTGTCCCTGAATGAGAGTGAGCTCCTGATCCTGATTCAGAATCTGATGAAGTTATAACGCTACTCTGATCATCATCATGGTCTTCACACGAGCAGCACTCTGATCTGGAATCTTCACTGTTTGGCTCCACTTCTTCCTTGTTGGCACTACTGTCATGACTAACAGATTGGTATGTATCATTCTGTTCTTCCCTCATATCTTCATTCAGCTCATCAGAGTTGACTGTCACATTTAAATTGTCAATGTCAGCATCTACTTCTGCCTCTTCCTTCTTAGGGATGACTTCTGTTATTTCTGCTGTAGCATGTGTATTCACTTTAACAACTAATGCTAGATGAAAGAAATATGCAATATCTAAGAAAAAAACCTTAGCATCTAGACCTTGCACCAATCCACACATGAACTATCTGAACAAATTAAATACAGGTGTCCTGCTTGACTTATAAAAAATTCAATAAACACGGCACATTCACATCAGTCACAATTTCTAGTGTAATTTAAAAATATTTGATATTAACATATTTTTTCACAGCCAACTTTACCAAAATCCCCTAATTTGTAAACAGACTTACAATTTAAAATCTTAAATACATGTAATAAGGTTTAATTTCAAATACAATTTGATAAAATCTATTTTTTCTCATTTCACATTTTTACAATTAATATTTTGAATTCTAAAAATAACATTTAAAAAAAGATCTTATTTCAAATTACTATTTATATACTGACCAGTAAAAATACTCTTGACCAATATCTCTACACAGAATATACAAAGAATATTTAAGAAACACTAAAATATATAAAGTAATCGTTTCTTTTGAAAAATTAGATGTCACTACCAATCTACTTACATTTGTGTTTAAACTTTATACTCGTTTTACTATTTAAAAAGATAAGTTTCTATGCATTTCTTTCACATTCTCACTTCATTCATGCAGAATGCTGAAATAACTAAGAAAATGTAAACCAACTGAGAAAATAAAGTGCATAACAAAAGCAAACATGAAAATCTAAACTATTATCACAGAAAAGCATAATAGTATTGGAAAGAGGTGAGAAGGAACAAATTTGACTAAGTAACAAACACGAAGTAATTCAATTACACAATCCAGTCTAATTTTACTACACTATGATGAATCTATATGGAATTACAGCAGAAGAATATATATTCACATGACAGAGTTGTAAACAGGATTCTCCTCTGAAAACATTCATTTATAACTTCATAGTTAAAACTAACTACTTTTTACCATTTTCTTTTTCTTGTGATTTAGCTTCATGTTTAGGTTCCTTTAAGGTAACTGTTCTACTCTCTTGATTTAAAGGTGAAGCAGTTTTCTTCTCTACATTTTTCTCAACAGTTTTTTTAACAGTTCTGGTGATAGTTTTTTTTATAGTTGGTCCATCAGGAGCAGCAGGTTTAGATACCATTGGAGACTTCTTGAGAGATGACACCATTTTTTTCACTGGCTGAATATCTGAAGGTATTTCCATGGAATGAGTATTATTTCTTACAAAATCTGTTACTTTATCAAAAGTAAGAATGTGGAATGCCTCTCTCAAATTATCCCCAATACACAAATTAATGTATCCATATATAACATTAAAATAAGCTGGTTAACAATCTCTACCTTCAAGGTTAATAACATTATGAAAACTGTTTATTGCAACTTATGTATGTGTATACAAGATTGTTAATAACTTCACCTTTTTCAACAATTAAAAACAAAAACAATGTTCCATTTTATACCAAACAAACATCAAAACAATCAATTCAGACTGAACACTATTGAATAAAATTTTTAATTACTCAATCATTATAATGAAAAATTTTGATATGTAATGATATTGTTAAAACAGAGATGTCAACAAAGAAAAATAAACTGCAATATTGCTAAGCATGCTGCAAGTGTGTAGCATAAGTAAATCCAGTTCTCAGAGCATGTTTGGTGTACAAAATATGAATAGATTGTATCCTGTGAAAAAACCATTGTATCTTTTAATAAAGGGATTATCTGGTCTGAGCTTTCATCCATGAAAAAAATGGTCAATCAGTGTATTTACTAAGTTTGAAAATAACCTTATTATCAACTACACAAAACCAGCCAAATTCCTGACTAAGCTTGAATATTTTCAGCTTTGAGAAAAAAAAAGGATTCCTTTTGAGTTCTAGCATTTCCATCTCAAAGAAAAGCATCCATTTACTTTACAAGATATGGCTAGAATAGCTCCTTGTAGCTGTCAAAATGTGACTGACTTGATGAAATATATCCAAAAGAGTTTTCTTCCAAGTTTAATAATTATTTAAGAATAAATGATTCAACACATCTAATAAATATGTTGACATATAAAAACAGGTTGTTCTGCTGGTCAAGTTTTGAAGTTGGAAGGTGAGTTACAAAAAAATATTTAAATGGCTATTATTTCAGCTTTAGCTAATGATATACCGTCTTCATATGGGAATGATGAAGGTAGCAACAGATATTCTGCATAGGGTATGTATACTGGTGTGTTCTGTGAAGAGCAGCAAGTGAGTAAATTGAATTGTAATTATATGTCAGATCATTTGTTTACCAAACATCATAAGCACATGAAACATCATTGTAGCACAGACTGCCCCAATATTTTTGGACTAAACTTACATAAATCATAGAAAATGACCCATATGATGAAGAAACACTTAAAAATCCATGAATTTGTAGTAACCTGACCTTCCAAATAAAACAAAAGGCAAATTTAACAAAGTTTAAGAGTGCCAAAGACCTATTACCCCATCTTGGCTGTCCCATCCACTGAAAAAAAACAAAAAAAAAACACAACTGGTCAAAGCAGCTTTCCTGTAAAGACCAAACAAGAAAGATTAAGTTGAGTGTTCACAAATATACTAAAGTACACCTTGAATACATACTTATTATGAAAATTATTTGAAAAAAAAAGTGTTGGATATATAGACACAAATCATTAAGTAGACACCTTTAATATGAAACTTTTTAAAGTGTACATTATCACTATATTAGCATATTGTAAAGACTTTTCTGAAAACAACACATTTAATAAAAAAAAAAGGAAGCAAACTATGTGTATATTTTCTCTTGATGAACACAGATGTGTTGTACAGTTACAAGTCTGTCAAAATATATTTGTTTATAATTCATTCTGAAAACAGGCATTTTTAAAAATAATGTTCATGTAAAGAAAATACACTTGCAACATACAAAACAGTGGCAGCAACTGTACATTATTTTTGCTTTCTGCATCAACACCATTTACATAGACTTATTTCTGTGAGAAAATGTTTATTAAATTAAAATCTAACAGCACAGGTACATTGTAAATTATAAATACCTTTTTTTTCTGGCTCTTTTGGTGTAGGTTTGGAAGTTTCTGTTAAAGATGATTTGGAAGTTCCTGGTAATGATGGTTTGGAAGTTCTTGATATAGAAGGCTTGGTAGTCTTAGCTTGTGATGTTATACTTGGCTTTTGTGAAGAATTTACCGATTTCTGACCACTTGGCTTCTGTGAAGAATTTACCAGTTTCTGACCACTTGGCTTCTGTGAAGAGTTTACCAATTTCTTACCACTTGGCTTCTGTGAAGAGTTTACCGGTTTTTGACCACTTGGCTTCTGTGAAGAGTTTACCGGTTTTTGACCACTTGGCTTCTGTGAAGAATTTGGTGGTTTCTGACTAAGAGCTAAAGGCTTCTCAATGACTGTTTTTGTTGCCTGGTAACACAAAAATTCCTTTAACTTAACTAAATAAATTTATTAACATGCAAGTCTGAGAAAAATGCATTTGGGAAATTTTTATTTCTCTACTACATTGTTGCTTGTGGTGCATGGAATTCTAGCTAATCATATACACTACATTTACAACAGACCTAGAGTTCTGCTGTTATGTGTCGTGAAGACACACAAGAAAAAAAAAGGTAAAAAAACACCAGTACTTCTGATGGTCTCCCCAAACATATCAGGTAATTATCCAAGCTACTTACTCACTGTTTTTAGCAACATCATCATCTTGAGCAATAAAGATTAAGCCTACTCATCCATAAAAATTACAATACTGAAACATATGGAAATTTACTGTAACAAAAAACTATAATGCCAATATCTGTAAGTCTTATATGTTACTTATAAAAAAAAAACAACTTTGAAATATAATATCTCAGAAGTAAAAACAAATCAACTTAAGAAGCAAAATCTGGACATGTAAACTGTAATGACTAGCAATTAAAACAATCAAGTTTACCGTATATACTCGTTTTACCGCCCGACCTTGATTAAAGGCCCGTTTGAATAGCCGTCCGTGTGAACAGAACATAAAAATAAATAAGGGCCCGTGCTTGAATACCCGCCCGGGCCCTAATCATAACTTTTAGGAAACTTTGTTTTTCAGTATGAAGATGTCAATTTATGATAATGAATCACACACGATATTAAAGCATATCTTCTTAGCTTTCATTTGACACATAGCTCGTTAAAATCCAATTTGGGGAAGCTGAATTTTCCCATTATTTTCGCCTATCATCGCTGTAACAGTTTAATTGTTGACTCATTTGGCTACACCCGCTTGCACTTGGCCACACATCCGGTGACGAAACCCTCGTATCACCTGACAATTGCACGTGTGCACGTCTTGATTCGAATCTACATCGAATTTACATGAATGACAAAGATGAAGGAATTATATAAATGTGATGATATAAATATGTTTCTCTCAGCATGGTTTACTTTTCATCTTGCTATTAGTATCCTCAACAGTCATATTCTTTATACCTAATCTCAAATATTCAATTCTTTATACCTAATCTCAAATATTCAAAATGTATATTCTGAAGCACATTTAATGAAAGATTAATTATATCTCAAGTTTCTTATGCTATGAAGATGACCACAATAAACATCATATTTCTTAAAAAGGTTTTTTTATCATACAAGTAACAGTATTGATACATTATTCTTTTTATGGTTTTTATCTACTGTCATTTATGTGTTACAATAATTAGTGCACAATAGAACATTCCACTTATTAAAATATATTCTGTTAATACACAACAAAGTTTACAGATAAAACACATTCAGCTCTACAAAATTAAAAGTAAACCATGAAATTAAGAATGTCAATAGAACCTTAAAATGACTAACATTAAACTCCTGTTATCAACAGCAGCAGCCTGGATCTGTCTGATAGCAATTTTACATATTCTAGTTTTTGAAAGTTATTTTGAAAGCATGCTAAATTCTTTGTATGCAAGGATAAACGTTATGAAAAATTTTCATTTACAGTAGAAAATATTCTTCATAATGAGTGTTGATGTAATTTTCAAACATATTTGATAAGCTAAAAATGAGAAAAGAAGTGTAAAAATGTACATTTTTCTATTGCATCTGCTCTTTCACAACTACAGAAAACATGCACATGCTTGTGACTAAATTATACATCAAAGACTTATTGCAGGTATTATAAATATAATGATAATCAGCAGGGTCATATCATGAGTAAAGCAAATTAACATTTTCCTAAACTGAAAATGTATTTCTAATAAGACTTTCTTCTGCTGATACTATAACTATTCCTTGATCCCATCTAAGCATTGAGAGAGCTTGCTCCCTATCTTTTAAACCCCCATTTGTATGCATTAGGTATATTCTAATTTCCAAATTTCTCCACAAATTTCAATGCTTATTATATTCAAGTACTACATATAAACACATCATCCTGATAATGTAATCACTTATTCAAGAGGTAAACCAGTTTTCAATGGAGATTTTGTGTGGGAGTGTCCACAGAGGTAAGTATTACTGGAAATACACATTCAGTTTAGGAAGATGTTAACTTCTAAAACAAACTTACCAATCCTGATAATATAGCTAGAATCTCACATTAAGAAGACTGGAAGAACTAGTGCAGGCATGATCCATACAAAAAGCATCTGCATAGAACAGGAGTGTACCAAAAGAGTAAAAATGGTACAAGAATGGGTGAACTGCACTACATTCAGAACAGATATACTCTTCACTTTGAACTTAGTTCCCATATCAAATGTGGAATGGAATATAAGCAATCGTCAGTAGAGGCCAGCTCCAACCAGATGGCAGAGGCTCCACAACTTAGAGATGGAATCAAGTGGTTATGGTACCTATATCCCATGTTGGTGGCTAGGGCTATTGGACTGCAATGGAGTGTGTGTGCATGCATGCTCATACTGTTGATTCGATCCTAACCTATAGCCAGAGTGATGCATTTTGAAACACCAACAACATGATGAAAAAGTAAGAAACACCTAAATGGACAAACTTTCTCCTCCACCTGAAGAAGCTCAAAAGGCAACACCCTAGGCTCAGAATGAAAAGATTTGATATGCCATACTAAATAAAAAAACAACAACACAGAATTTATCCATTCTGGAATTATGAACATTTATTTTCACTCTCCAACCAAGTGCACATAAAGTATTTCATTTGTTTCCCTAGAATTACAGAGAAAACATGGAACCTGTGCTCAACCAAGGGACAAGGATGGAACCACTTTACATTTAGAGACATGAAAGGATAGTGAAGCTCCTTCCATGAACAATATATGAGAACAACTTTGATTAACAAGAAGGGTCATGCACTCTCAACTGGATAGCTTCATGTCAAATCTGATCTGGAATTATGAGTAGGCTCTTACAGAGGCTGGTGCCACTCCAACTGACATCTGAGATAAACATCCAGGAACCCGAAGAGGAGGGCCTTCAACTTTGACCATTTATTCAAGAGTGGAAGAAAAGTCTTCCACTCCAACAACTGGAAACTGAGGTTGGCGATACACGTTGGAGCGCCCTGTAGAAAACTGCTCTGGAAACTGTAAAACAGGTGAAATAAGTTCTTTACATTTTAAAATGCAAACAGAATTTGATTTATTCAACCTGAAGATTGGGAGGGATGAGCAGAACCCCCTTTAGATTTACACATAATAGTTCATGAATGGTAGACCACAATAAGGTAATACCATCTAGTAGACATCTATATGATCTTATGAAACACCCCATTTCTACATAGCCTGTTGCAACCTGTAATAATTATAGTGAAAATGGTCGATAGTATGAAACTGAAAAGAGAGAGTATACCTGTCTGGGCAACACTCACCACAGTGCGATTCAGTGAAAAATAAAGGGACCCTAGAAATAAAAAAGTACACGATTGAGGGAAATATTCACTTCTGGTTAAAATGTAAAAAATGTGGTCAAAATAGTTACATGGGGTAGTTGAATAAGAGGAAACTGCCCGACCCTGTAAGTAATAAAATAGGAAAGTATTAGTGGTAGTCCACAAACCAGTGTACACAATGTCTTCCAGAAGACAATTCAGCCAGGTAGCTAACAGTAAAAAGATATGAAGAATCTAATGAGAGGTGACATGCAAAAGATTCCTCTCCTGAAACAATAATCCATTATAATCCAATTAATTTTCAAAGTCACCTCATTAGAGCAGTTGGGTCATGGGAGAAAGAAGGATCCTAATACTAGTACCTCAAAATAAGATAGTAAAAGCTACAGATCACTTGATGGCTCTGATAGAACATAACAAATGATCAGGATTGGAGAAGGCAATAATCAATGACGACCCAAACTGAGAGTAAATCCATTAAAAGACTTTATGATGCAGCATCCATTTCATTGAAAGAATTATGTTGCGTTGGGACAAAAGATCTGCAATTAAATTCATCACTCTTAGAACATAACATGCTAAAAGACTGATGTGATGGGAATAAGCCTAGTATAGAAGATCCAAGGTGCTAAACAAAATTCACAACAATGGGCTCCTCCTTGACAAGAAATCTGAGATGCCATTGTGGGCTTGTTAAAATGTTTCATGAAAATTTTTCTTTTCAAGAGAGACAGACCTCAAACCATTGCTCGGTGTACTGCAAGGAGTTTGATAACACTGATATTGAGGGTAGAGTCATCTTTCAGCCAAGAAACCTGAAACTCCTGACCTTGGAGATAAGCTCCCCATCCCTTAAAAAATGCATCTATGTACAAATGGATCTCAAGATGAGATGGTGGAATGGGGCCCCAATAGACAAGGTGTTGATGTAAGACCAAAAGGTAGAATCCTGTAGTGTAACAACTGATCCATGTGCACAAACCTTAGAAATCTCTGGGAAGTTTCTGCTAAGAGAATATAGAGATAAACATCTGTAATATTGAACTTGGTTACCCAGAACACAAAAACAGTGGTATCTCAGGATGAGAAAATATTCCATTGTAAACCAAAGGGGATTGAAAATTTGATTGATTCAAGAAAGACGAATGATTAGATGTCAATCTGTCTTCTTGGGTGCAACAAATAATCAGTAATAAAATCCTGGAAGAGTGTGACTGACCATCTCTATTGCTTTCTTGACTAACAACATTCTAATGGCCTAGGAACAAAGCTCCACTTTCCAAGGACTTGTTGGAGTTATAAATGAATGAACAGCTCTGAAGCCAGAACATGGAGTAAACATGAATCCCTGGAGAGAGAACTTCAGAAGTCCAGGAAGTTATGTAATCATTCTCCCACTGATTCCTCACCCACAGGATGGTCAGCAGCACCAATGTTGTTGGTCCACCCAAACCAGAGATCCTCAAGAATATGGACAGATCTTATTATGAAAACCAAAAGAGGAGTCAAAAACAATATAAGCCAATACTCTCAAATTAGCTAGAGAAAGGCAAGAAGTTAATGATGATTAAGAGAAATGAAAATGGGCTGTATCAATTCAGGATTTTAATGTCTCTGAAACTCAAGAAAGTAATGAGACATAAAAAAAGAAGCTTCCTGTAACTCCCTAAAAACACAAGACAGTAAATGAACACCTTCTAACACAGCATCTCTATTCAATAAACAACAACAGATGAGACAACAAAGCAAAGAAAGAATAAAAGAAGACAATCTGACTGAGATAGACACTGGCAAAATTCCCAACTCATCATCAAATTGCAGAAGAGAATATTAATAGGCTTCAGAAAAAAGTTGGATTGAAGATAAATACCTTAGAAAACTCATAAGAATCAATAAAACTGATCTATTTGAAGTGATCACAAGTTCCTATCTAAATGCCAAAGGTCCAAAAGTGGATCCATCTGTTGAGAATCAAAACAGACCTCCTCCAGGCATTGATAAGCTAAAATATGCCAATCCAATAACTGTGAGGGGAAGAGCAGAGCTGTTCTACTGTATAATTGAATGCCAAATCTCCCAGCATTAACAATATCAGAATGAAGAAGAAAACCAATTTGTTACTTGTCATTCCTTTCTACTAACAAGTATAGAGTCAAATGCATTAGAAGAGACTCTCCAAAAACCTTACAAATCCAAGTAACCAACAGAAAAAAGGGGACAGGAAATGAATGATCAAAATTATTCTCTCTGGATGCCAACCCAGTAAAAAAAAGAAGCTAATGACAAACACCAGATAGCAGAAGTATACATCTCATTGATCTATGTAGTAAAAACATTGACTCAGGAATTTCTTAAGTTCTTTTGTGCTTATGTGTGTGTGTGTGTGTGTGTGTATCAGAAAAAGATAACCATAGAAATGCCAACTTCATTCAAAATCACAATATAAATAGTGAATAATTACAACACTCCTGTTGACAGAACCTGTGCCAAATGCTTTGTTGAGAAAAAGTTATTACATTATCTAAATGAGGTGCTTATATGTACAACTCCTAGATACAGGGTGTATAAAAGCTGGTAGATAACTCTTCCATTTCAAATTTGTCTAAGGCATTTGAGTGGAGTATAAAAAAATGGAGCATGCTTAAACATGTTTTAATGCTTAAATAGGCAAAGAGTCAAAATCCTGTAGATAGAGAAATATCTATATTGTCAGTAGATGGTATGTTGTGGAAATATTCATTCATTAATTAGCTAGGTCAATGAAGGAATATTCACTGTAAAATTATTATCAATGTTATAAGTGTAGTTGCCAGTTTGGCTGCTAATTTTAATTTTACTCCTTTAAGAGGCATGTTCAATTCTTTATTGGTTTCACCTCTTTTTCACATCAAAGATGTAAATTAAATATGACTTTGTTAATACACACCAACAAACCATAGCAAATAGTGAAATAGCAAGAAAGTGGCACCTGATTGTATCCAAAATGAGTTTAGAATCACAATTGTATTTCTTAGAACACTTATACTTTACAAAATGTCTTTAAAAGACATGGAAGTTTCCCTCTCTAAGCCAAATTATTTACAGTATCTGCTTAAGCTAATATCATGTGATGCTAAATGCTTTTTACTTAGGAAAATTTCATAACTTAGCAAATTTTGCATTTATACGTTGACAATGAATAATAACAATCCACCAATATGATTCTTTTGAAAACTTTAGCTAAAAACTTCTAATCTAATTTGCTTAGCCTAACCAATACTTGTATATCTACACATGCTTTCATTCTACAGTTTTGTTTCTCTAAACCAGTTATCTATTTAAAGGACAAAAACAAAATATTATCCACCTTTATTTATAGGTGAAGTTGTATGAAAGATTTCAAACCAATAGCTCATCTGATTTTTTGCACTGAGATATAAAACTTTTGTTCAAAATTGAATGGTTTTATTAAATAACTTTGCACATATGGCTTATGTTTAGATTAATTTGATAAAAAAAATCCATGAACATTAGAAGCTTTTCAATCAAATAAAGTTTCTTTCCTTTCAGCAAAAAGGAAAAAAAAAAGGAAGAGATGCAGTCAAAATTTCAGATTTTACATCTTGTGTATTTCTCAATGAATTGTGAAATAACAGTCAAATGGAACACATCCACTGAATATACGAAACAGTTTTGATTACCACAGTCCAAACTATATAAAGTGGAAAGTTATAATTTTCCTCTTTTGAAAATATATTTTTGATAAGTATTTACCTCTTTCTCACACACATAGCTGCTCTCATTCAGTGGTACCCCTTTATATGTAAAATTTGTTTGCATGACAAAAGCCTTGAACTCTTGCATACCCTAAGATCAATGTGGTTCAACTGTGTCTAGTATGTAAATCATCATGTGACAACCCTCCATCAATAAAACTGTGGCACACCCTTCTTATGCATGTGGCTACTTTTATTTGATTCTACCAAACTATAACTTTGAGTTTTGGCAGAAATTGGAAGTACTGGTTTTCAGTGGATAGAATGGCTCGAAAATGTGAGAGAGGTAAATGCCTATTAGATATAAATTTTCAGCACAGCAAAATTATAGCTTCCAGTGTGGCTCACTACCTCTTCCCATACAAGACATCCTTAGTCTTAAAGAGAAAGGCCCAACACAGTGTGATAAAAAACAATATAGAAAAAAGGGAAGAACTCAAGAAGTGATCACAAAATTTCAATACACAATTAATAAAGGAACTCTCATATATGTAAGACAGGTAAATTATGGGAAGATACCAGACACAGAACATGATTAAAAAAAAAATAGCCTCAGCATAAACGACAATGTATGCAAAAGGAGGGGAAAAAACAACAACTGTGAAACATGTATAAAAATAACTGAGGTGAGTTCTCTGCAGTAGAGGACAGGGAAGGTCAATATAGAATAAAGAAAAACTGTCAAAATAGACATCGTTACAAACAATTTCAGCTGTCTGTGAGGGAAAATGAGCGACAGTGAAAGAAGATCCTCAAAAACAAAATTAATTATAAGTATAAAATATAATTAATTAGAGAAATAAAAAGGCTAACATAATTCAATATTAAATAATTATATATTAACAATAATATTTAATAGTTAGTATCTGTTGAAGTAGAAAAAATCTACCTTTTGTATGAAATTAAAAAAAAACAATAGGAAAAGAGCATAAACAAAAAAACATCTTGATGACAGCTCTGCCAAATGAGAAGTAGCAGATTGAACAGAGGGCGTCACATGCAAGATGCAGTTGAATCACATTGACCTCAGAGTATGTGAAAGCTCTAGGCTTCTGGCAGGCAAAAACAAGTTTGTATATAGATGGCAGCACTGAACAATATTTATGAGAGAAGAAATAATGTACTGTATCAAAAAATGTTAAACTATTAATAACACTCACTGTGTCCTGCTGATTGTTTTAGCCTGTGATATACTACCACTGTCTTGATATATTTTACATTTTATTTGTAAATTACACTAAGTGTCACAAAATGACAAGTTATCAACTTTAAAAATGGTTTTGTAAAAGAGACTTGAAGTAACTAGTTATTTTTCCAAATTAAGAAATTAGATTAGAAGGTGTGTCACTCCACATCTGAAAGATGCTCAGTCATTAAACAGTTAAAACTTTTGCAATGAGCTTGGTGTAATATACACAAGTATGTCTATGCATCTGCACAGCTAAGTGTTTTCATTATAACTTTTGATACAGCATGTGTATCTATGCAAAATTTGGTAGACTCAAAGTCATGTGAAAAAGTTGGGACATCCTATGAAAACTGGTGTATTTTTGTAACATTTCTGGACATACAGATATTTAATCTCAATTTCAACAATATAGAGAGATTATAGGAATATAACTAAACAATTAAAACTGAAGAAAAGACTTTTCAAAATCTTCTGTAAATGTAATTCTACAAAAATGCATATTCTAACTGAGGAAAAAGTTAGGACACCCCCACATTTATTTCCACTTAAAATGGCTCAACTCACACACAGGTGTATCACACCAGGTGCACATGATTAGAAGATCGTTACTCAGCATTCTGAATGAAACTTGCCCAATTTAATCCTCAGACATTAAGTTTGGTGTGCTCCTGACTGTTGAAGTAAGAGTGAGCACCATGGTGAGAGCAAAAGAGCTGTCTGAGGCCTTCAGAAAGAAAATTGTAGCAGCTTATGAGTCTGGTAAGGGATTTAAAAAGATCCCAAAAGATTTTGAAATCAGCCATTCCACTGTCCTGAAAATAGTCAACAAGTGGAGGGCTTTCAAAACAACTCCCAACATGCCCAGGTCTGGTCGTCCAAGCAAGTTCAGCCCAAGAGCAGACCACAAGATGCTAAAAGAGGTCTCCAAATACCCTAAAATGTCATCACGGGACCTACAGCAGACTCTGGCTACTGTTGATGTGAAGGTGGAAACCTCTGCTCTCTAAGAGAAACATCAAGGCCAGACTGAAGTTTGCCAGAGAGAATGTAGATGATTGATTGATTTAGTGTTTTATTGCGCCAAACATCCAGTAAAAAGGTAAAAATAAATTAAATGTAGTAAAATACATAAAAGGTAATGAAGGTGAAACAAAACATCATTGAAAAACAGAAAAAGTATAAAATAAATGTTGACACCTAGTCTACAATGTTAAGAGACAAAGTAGAGTAAGAGAAGTTGTAAAGGACTTTCTCTAGCAAAATAGTAATGATCATAACCCACCAGGAAGACAAACAGGTAAGTACAAGAATCACCGTCAGTCACCTAGAGTTAGCCTTTCCAGTCCTGGTTCTGGGTTATGTTGTCATAACAGCCATTAACAAAAGGTAAAATAATAAAAGTTTTAAAAGACATATAGCAAAATCGTAATAAAAATTAGCCAAATGTCCTGTAAAAAGGTAAAAGTAAAGTAAATGTAGTAAGATTCATAAAGGGAAACAAAGGTAAAACAAAACAGCAATTAAAACATAAAATAGCATAAAACCAATGTTTACATCCAGTCCACAAAGTTGTAAAGCACTTCCTGTAGCAGAATGGTAATCATCATAACCCACCAGGAAGACTAACAGGTAAGTACAAGAACCACCGTCAGTCACCTGAAGTTGGCCTTTCCAGTCCTGGTGTCGAGTTATTTAATGTTCTGGCCATTTTATAATATCAAATTGAACTAGAGAGATTGAGACTGAAAAGGGAACCACAATTAAAAAGGTGTAATGAATAAATATCAAACACTTAAATGAGGTTAAAAAGATTAATGGCCATTAAAAAACTAAAAACGTTATCAATGTGGACAGTGTCACCGTCAACAATAACACTGTCCAATGTTACAGACAAACCCTAAAACAGAACATGTTTAAAATAGTGTCTTCGTTGAGAGTCATAACGATGGCAGGAAAGTAAAATGTGGCTTACAGTGATTTGAGTGTTACACAAGCTACACATTGGTGCATCTGTTCCAGACAAAAGAAAACGATGAGTTAAAAAACTGTGACCAATGCATAGTCTAGTTAGAACAAATTCCTCTGTCTGAACCTTATGGAAGCTAGATGGCCAAAGTCCAATACAGGGTTTTATTTGAAAAAGCTTGTTTTCATGTTACTCACTCCAAATCAACTGCCAGCTGGCATGGAGCCGAGCCTTGAATACAGGACCACAGTCCATGTACAGAAAAGGCACAGTGGTGATAGTGCCAGAGCAGATAGCTTTAGCTGCTAAGTCTGCAAGCACATTTCCACGAATACCAACGTAGCTTGGTATCCAGTAAAACTGAATAGAAGTAGATGTTAATGAGAAATGGACCAGTCAGTTTTGAATATCAGCGAGAACAGGGTGTGAGCCAAGGTGAAGTGATTCCAAGGCCAGCAGCACCAAAGCGCAAATACCGTGGCAGAGCCCACAGAGTCAACTGATTTTGAACAATCCGTATAAATTGGAATAGAAAGGTTGTTCCAAAGATGTTCAGTAAATAAAAGACGGTACTTCCAATCGAGAGTATCTGCCTTTTTCAGATGACTTAAAGAAATGTCACAATTGGGGGCTGTAATAAGCCATGGGGGCATGTGCTGACCAGTGGATTCTCCAATGTTTTCCAAGGATAGACCCAATTCATCCAATTGCACCTGGATGCAAAGGCCAAAAGGAGCAATGACAAAATGTCTGTTTTGAAAAAGCAAGGCCCACTGAGGAAGGAAAACACATCCCCAAGTGGGATGCATTGGTAAGGAGCGAGGGTTCGAAAAATACAGTAAAGACAGTTGCAAATGACAAAGGTGCAGAGAAGGTTTGCGAGATTCCACATATAAGCTCTGAACTGGGGAGATACGGAAAGCCCCAGCGCAGAGTCAAATTCCTTGATGATGAATGTCGTACAGCATCTTTAAGTCCAAGGGTCTGGCAGAGCCATAGACCATTGATCCATAGTCGAGTTTTGAACGAATAAGAGCACAATATATCTTTAACATAGAGCATCAATCTGCTCCCTAACTGGCAGTAACAAGGACATGAAGGATGTTCAGTGTTTTTGTGCATTTGACCCATAGCTGCTTTAAGTGTGGTATGAAGGTCAGCTTACGGTCAAAGATAAGCTCCAAGAACTTGGTCTCAGGGACCACTGGCAGCAAAACTTCACCGATATGGAGTTCAATATATATACACATACATACATACATGTATAAATAAAATAATAAACATTAAATCTAAAATATAGCATTAAATACCATTAAAATATTAAAAATAAATATAATTAATAGTGTAAAGAAAAAAACAGGTATATTTTGAGATATAAACATATATTTGAGTTTATAACAGCATAAAAATGGAAACAGAACCAGCTGGAAAGGCTATAGATGTACGCATTGTGCGTCTGCGAAGGCTACGCAAGATCAGCTTCATGGCGTAGCAATGTGCAAGATGGGCTAAGATTGGTGCAGAAATGAAAGACGGCCAATGACAGCTACCCATTTTGATTGCCTGTGATTGGTGATTTCATCCATGGCAGCATCTTTGAACTTTTGTGTGTGTTTAAAGCCCCTGCAATGGCTCCCAAATGTGCTAATACTTCTAAGGATGCTTCTACGCCCAAATGGTCATGGAAAATGATGACCATCTCCGAAAAGGTGAAGATGTTAGATATGGTAAAAGAAGGAAACTCTTATGCGTCCATAGCCATTATGGAGTGAACGAATCCACCATTCGCTACACCAAGAAGGACGAAGTTAATATTAGGAAGACTGCTGCTATTACTTTTAATACAATGGCTAAGAGGGTTGTAACATCTCATAATAAGAGTATCGTTCGGATGGAAGCTGCTTTGGCCATATGGATAGCTGATTGCTGTAAGAAAGGTGTTCCCTTGGATACTAACATTATCACAATGAAGGCTAAGATGTTGTATGATAATTTCACGGAAAAGGATGATGATGAAGAAGATGTAGACAACCCACAGCCAGGAACGTCCAGCGATTCCCAGCCTAAGAAACCGTTTTCTGCAAGCAAAGGCTGGTTTCAGAAATTTCAGCAAAGATACAACCTGAAAAACGTATCGTTACATGGAGAGGTTGCTTCGGCTAACAAGGAGGCTGGTGAAGCTTACGTTCGGGACACTTTTAAAGAAATAATCGCTGAAGGGGAATATAGGCCTGAACAGGTATTCAACATGGACGAGACTGGCCTGTTTTGGAAGAGGATACCTTCCCGAACGTTCCTGTTTAAAGATGAGAAAAAAGCCCCTGGTTTTAAAGCTCATAAAGACCGGTTCACCCTCTTAATGACTGGTAATGCTGCTGGTTTTATGTTGAAGCCGACATTAATTTACAAGTCTAAAAACCTGAGAGCTTTAAAGAATAAGAACATGAACTTGCTACTGGTCAATTGGATGCACACTCCTACTCCCTGGATAACGAAGCCTCTGAGCTCTGATTGGTTCCATCAGAGTTTCATTCCTCAAGTTAAGCTTTATTTATTAAAGAAGGGCTTGCCATTCAATGTCCTTCTTCTTTTGGATAACACTGGTGGCCATGCAAGAAATCTTTCGTATGAAGGCGTTAGGGTTGAATTCCTGCCAGCCAGCACTACGTCCCTTATACAACCGATGGACCAGGGAGTTATCAGGGCTTTAAAGGCCTTATACATAAGGAATACCATGTCCAACCTCGTACGTAGCCTTGATAATACCACCAAAACCGAAGCCGAAAACGACACGTTCACCCTGAAGGAGTACTGGAAGTCTTTCATCATTGCTACACGTCTTCAAAATGTTCATAAGGCATTGCAAGAGATGAAGCCCTGCACCATTAATGCAAGCTGGAAGAAGTTGTGGCCAGTGGTTGTGCACGACGACAGGGGATTCACGCCTGAAGAAATCCAACATTCGGCTGTTCAAAAAGCTGTGCAATTAGCTTCGTTAATCAAAGGTGAAGGATTTGCCGATATGACGAAGGAAGACGTAAATGAACTGATTGACTTAGAATCCGAACCACTCGCCGACCAAGACTTAGAAGCACTGAGGAAGACGACAAAGAGGAAACACCGAAAGAAGCTGAGGAAACAATCGAGCAAAGTGGATGGTCGTTAGAGCAGTTAGGTAAACTAATGAAACTAATTAACGAAGTGAAGGAGTGCTCACAGAAATGGGACAATGATATGGTTCGATCAGTACAATTTTACAATAAAATAGAAGAACTGATGACTCCTTATCAAATGATTTTCGATAGGCTAAAGAGGCAGAGAAAACAACTGCCAATAACAATGTTTTTCCAGCCAAGCAAGAAAGAAAGGGTACCGGTGGCAAGTACTGTCCCTGAAGTTGTAACGACTGGTGAAGAAATTGCCGATTCACTTTCCACAGAAGAGGAAGTGGTGTCCCCCGAAAAGACACCACCTGCTGAAGATATGTAATTTTTAATTTTAAGGTTTAATATCTTAGTAATTGTTCTTATTATTTCAGCAATAATGAACAGTATTGTAATGGGAGGGTTAAATAGTTGTACAGGGAGGGTTTTAAAAGTCTAAATGCACATAAATATATACGTAAAAATCGGCGATCCCACTTAGCGGAAAATCTCCTTTCGCAGGGGGGTTTGGAACGCATCTACCGCGATACATGAGGGAACACTGTACACGATTGAGGGCAGTTTGTAGTTGCCGCTCAATATATCTCATATTTGATGACTGACACAAGATATGAAAGTTGTCAACATAGAGCCCGTTTGCAACAGTGAGAGGAAGTTGTTCAGTGATAGCATCTACCTTTATACTGAAAAGTGTGACACTCAATACACAGCCTTGAGAGACTCCAAGTTCCTGTACAAAAGAATAAGAAAGTGTCGAACCCACACAAACTTGAAATCTCCTGTACATTGAAAATTTTTAATAAACATGGGTAAATGACAACATAACCCATATATAGAGTTCTTGCAAAATGCCATACCTCCATATTGTGTCATAAGCCTTCTCAATGTCAAAGAATATTGAAACAAGATGTTGGCATTTAAGAAAGGCTTCTCTGATTGATGTTTCAAATCAAATTAGGTGGTCTGTGGAGGAATGCTGTTATCAAAACCCACACTGAAAGGATGAGAGGAGGTTGTTTGATTCGAGAAATCAAACACAATGAGCATTAACCATCGTCTCTAAGGTCTTACAGAGACAGCTCATCAAAGAAGTTGGACGGTAGTATGAAGGAGTCTTGGGATCTTTCCCAGGTTTAGAGAAAGGTAAGACAATAGTCTGGTGCCAGCCATTAGGAAAAACATTCTCCTGCTAGATCTGATTAAAAACAATTAGAAGAATATCAAGAGAAGCAGGAAAGAGATAGCATGGCATGTCATAGTGTACATCATCAGGTATAACAGATGTACTGCCAGATCGATGACCGGCTATTTTCAGTTCCACCGGTGTAAAGACAAATATAGTCCAAGAGACAGTCAGTTCAAAAGGAAAGAGGTGAACGCTCTGCCCGAGTCTTGATGGCAGGTAGGGTAGCTTCAACCACGGGCAGTCTCTCTCAAAAGTATAGGAATATGATCACTGCCTAGTGGATTACTGTCAACCCTCCACGAAAAATGGGAGAATAATGAAGGGGAGCAAACTGAAATAGAGGTAAAGATCAGAGAGCAACCCCTCCTATCAACAACAGCACTTCCCCAGAGGGGATGATGTCCAGGGAGACGTCAACTGTTCAATGAGAGCATCAAGGTCTGTTTGATCATATGTCTCTCCAGGGGACAGGTAGAGAGAACAAACAGTGATGGCATGACCCAAGGAAACATGGATAGCTACAGCCTCCAAGGGTGTGTTAAGTGACAAAGACAAGGTGGGCACATACTGATCAACCAAGAGTGCCACCCCTCCATGTACTCATCCATCACACAGCCTGTCATTTCTGTACAGAGAAAACTGCCAAATGGTGACTGTATCAGCAGGTTTTAGAAATGTTTCTTGTAAGGAAAGACAAACAGGATGGTAGGAAGCAATCAGCGTTTTGATATCATCCACGTTAGAACATAACATCAATAGTTCCATTGTATCAAGGTGGCCATTTTTAATGACGGGCAGGTGAAGTGGATGGAGAACCCTTCTGTTTAAGACCACGTCTTTTTTCCTTACTGTCCTTATTTGGAGAAGGTCTATTGGCGTCCATAGATCCTATCCTGGGTTGATTGGGTAGGTCATTGTTATTGGAAGGAGATTCCAGTGACTGAGGAAGTGAACAAATGATTGTTTTGCATCTTGGGGTGGGAGAAAAAGATGTTTCAGAAGAAATGCCTGTATTTGAAACTGAAGGATGTGGATCTTGAGGTTTGTCGGAATGTATGGGAGGAACAGAGCTGGGTATGGAAGTCAATTCATCAACCTTTTTAACCATGGAGATCAAAAGGCTTTTCATTTGTTTTGAAAACGATTCTTTTGGAGGTACAGAGAAATCTGTCTGCACTCCCACTGTAGTTGTGGAAGGTAGTGCAGCAGCATATGTCCAAGATAAAGTGGCAGACAGCAATTTCTGAGCCTCAGGATAACTAATGTTATGGATCATTTTCAAATGCTGCACCTCTTTTTCCTCCAACCATTTTGGGCAAGAACAAAAGTAAGAAGGGTGGAAACCATTGCAGTTGACACAATATGGATCTGTGTGACACTCAAAGGCATCGTGGTCCTTGCCACTACAACGAGCACATGTCAGGAAACCATAACAGGATGTCTTTGAGTGGCCGAACCTCTGACATTTAAAACATCGAAGAGGTTTAAAATGTACAGCCATACCCTGCAAATTAGATAACCTGCCTTGATGGTGGCAGGTGTACGTGGTGATGTAAATGTCAAAATGAGGTTATTTGTCGGCAGTGTAACTCCATTTTTGCAAGTGGAGATGCACCTCACTGCAGAAATTCCTTGAGTGGAGAGATCAGCGAGAATCTCTGACTCGGGGATGTTTGTTAAGTCCCTCTCAACAATAACACCTCGTGATGAATTCAAGGTAGCATGTGGGATAACATCAATAGGTATATCCCCAATTGCCTTTAAATTCAAGAGGAGCTCACTGTGTTGGGTTGTGGATGTTTCAACCAATATGTCTCCAGATCGAAGCTTCTTTACGGACTTTGGAGAGCCAGCAAGACCTCCTGAATAAAAAAGGGGACATTTGCCCTAAAGGTTTTTCTGAAAGAGAATGTAATATAAAAAAATGAGATACGTGTTACAGATGTTGAAGATTGCTGCTCAGAGTCTTTAAGACGTGGTCGTTTACCTATTGACTGTTTTTTTAATATTTTATTTAAATTTCTTGAAGGAGGATCCACATGAAAAAGGAAAATTTCGATACTCACTGACACCACCCACCATAGAGCCATACGAGGGGATGCACTACAATGTCATGCAAGGACATTGCAGCAATACCAGGGTTTTGTGAGCATTATACCCAAACACCAGCATGAGACACAGTCTACAACACCCGTTGAGAACTTCCAACACTGGTACTTGGTTGACTCTAGCCCAAGTGGACTAGCTGATTGACCCAAGGGGGTCCACCCAAAGGCTGTCTGTCTGCAGGAATTCAAGGCCAAAGTGGTGTGTTAGGGTTGGACCCCTCAACCACCAGGATCCTCTCCTCCCCTTCACGGGTACCCAAGCACAACAAACACGTGGGTGAATGTTTAGATCCTAGAGGAGGTAAACTTAAAGAACAGAACCTTCCCTGGGAGGTCCCCTTACCACATACAGGAATCCACACCGAGAGGGGTTGCAGAGAAACCATATAACTTTCTGGAGTGGCCATCATAGTCACTCAGTCTCAACCCAATTGAAAACGTTTGGCATGAGTTGAAGACCAGGGTTCATCAGCGTCATCTGAAAAACTTGAAAGAGTTAGAGGCCTTATGAAAAAAAGAATGAAAGGAAATACCAGTCAAGTACAGTGAAACGATCATGTAGGGCTATGAGGAGAGATTGCACCAAGTAACTCACCTGAAAGGCTACACAAATGAACATTAAAATAGATGCATGAACACTTTCTGCCCCTCCTATGTTTGGTTATTTTTTTATAAACCATTTATGTTTCATTCAATTTGCATAAAAATGTATGTAGAAGTGTGTTAGTACGATATGTATAATATACTTTACTTTCATTATCACAATTGTGATACTTTTTAAGCTATGAGGAAAAAACTACTAAGGGGTATGAACACCTTCTGTTGTAATTGTAAATGTGTTCTTTTAATATTTACTTTTAAATTAAGAAATTAACTCATAAATAATACCAAAGTTTGAACTATAATGTAAACTTGTTCACATAATTTCATAATATAGTAATCTGATACAATTTTGAATGCAAGTCAACAAACACAATGACATGATTACTGAACACAGATCTGTTGTAAAAAGGTTACTGCAAATGAAAAAAAGACTCAAGTATTCCTATCTGGATAAATCAATTAGTAACTAATCGATTTAAGAATTTTAAGAATATTAAATACCTACAGAATAATGTTCAAGCAAAAAATAAATCATTACTATTGCTAAGATAACTATCCTTAATGGTTAATAAATTTTTATCATTTCAGCATTTTTGCTAACTGCAGTTTTAGAAGATTTATAGAATGCACAATTGTAAATATCACACCCTTTTTGTTCTTTAGTTTTATTTTATATATATATATATTCCCATTTTGACTGTGCCTCATGATTTATGGTGTGTTTCACATAGCTTTCAGAATTGTGTTACTTGTATGTATATACTACATCGGTCTCAATCAATTCATAAACCTGACAAAAAACTGTCAAAGCAACATATTACATTTTGAAATTATGAAATCCACTGTACAATCACTTGCAAAGAAAACATGCACCAGTTTCCTTTCAGTTATCTTGTGACTTCTGAAGCTTTTGAATCATGTCATTTCATAATCACTGTTATACTGACTTTTTAAATTGTTAGATATGAAATCCACTGTACAATCACTTGCAAAGAAAACATGCACCAGTTTCCTTTCAGTTATCTTGTGACTTATGAAGCTTTTGAATCATGTCATTTCATAATCACTGTTATACTGACTTTTTAAATTGTTAGATATGCAAACTTTATGTAGCCTACAATGGTTAAAAATAAAGCAAAGTAATAATAAAAATAATAACGTAAATCAATTATGCCAACAAAATAAAATGCAACAATAGATATTTACATTTTGTAAATAGCATTTGCCACCTAACAGTACAGAAGGTTACTTAGTATCTTCTATGTCTGCATCCTGGTATTTAACATTATTCCAAGTGTTCCATTATCAAAGATAGTCAAATTAGCAATCAGCAAATTTGTGGACCACAGGGTTCCATGTCTTGTCCTACTCACTGGAAGACTTCTCTTTAATACCTTTGTTTTTTGTGTGTACTGTACAATTATAACTAATATTGTTTACTCACACACAAGGTCACAAGACAAAACAAGATTCAATAAAAACACTGTCCATCAAGGTCAGTCATCTTCTACAGTACTTCCAACCAAAGTACTAAACTAAATACATCCTTTCTTATCCATATGCTGTCCACAAAAAATAAAAATTAAAAACAATTTAAGCTAACTGCACAAACATAATCATACAAACAAGTCTGAATTCTGGTTTCAAAAATCTAAATTTACTACTTCTAATATTTCAATTCATATTTCAAACCTTTTCTTTTCACTAACAAAACAGACCACTAAAAGAAAAAATTCCAATTAAAAATAACTTTGAATATGTGAATCAAGTAACCTTTTAATTCTTACAGTTGACAAGTGTGTGTTCTTACAGCAAAGCCACGTCTGGAGAAACTGAGCCCCTAATTTTAGCATCAAAAATCAAAAGACTAACAGCTGTCCCCCAGGGGACCTTAAAGTTGATCAAACTGAGAGAAGCTCATTAAGCAAAATTCAAAATGCTATGTAAAAAAAAAACTCTTAAATATAATTTTAACACACTATATAAAATGTAGAATATTACAGAAATTACATATTAAGGGTCAGAAACCCACATGAAAGGCTCATCAGTATTCAACAGACTTGATATTACTCAAATACATATAAATACATAATTGTTTCATTTAAAACAATTAAGTTAGAAGCTAACAAATCTTCATACAATCCAAAAAGTACAATGACAGTAACTTTTATAGTAGGTGAATTCTGATTTTAATGATTATAACATTTCAACCCATAGTATAGAGTCATCACCTAATAACTTAAATAGTCACTCAGTCTAGCAGACAACTTTCATTAAGCAGATAGTCACTTCATGTGCAACTGGCTAAGATTACAAGCAGATGAGGCAGCAGAAGTATCGTTATGTTTTACTTCATCTCCTGAATCCTATTATAGCAGATTTTATGATTCATTTGTAACATGCTTAGCTAGTTGAGACAACAAAATTATACGCTTAGTGTACAGACAAATGAAACTATAAAAGTATCACAAGTTTTGTGATTCATTTTGCTTGATATGAGAAGTTGACTGAAAATATATATGTACCTTTTCTCCCTGCTGAAGTGTTGAGGCTGACCTTGTTTGTCTAGCGACAGGTTTTGAGTTAGCTTGTTTCACAGTTACTTTTGTCTGTGTTGTGCTTTGAGAACTTGTGGGCTTTGGTGCAACATTTCTAGGTGCAGACTGTGCTGTCTTCTGTGACTTAGAATGTAAATATGCTCCACTAGTTGACTTCGCTGGAGGTTTTGTTATGCTTTTACTAGTTTTACTCTGAAGTTTTCTACTGGATGTTAAAGGCTTAGTTGGAGTTAATTTCTTGATTCCTAAACAATCAATCAATCAAATATTTATGTGTTTGTTTTTATTAGAGATAAATGAGAAAAAGCACTAAAACTTAGTCCAATGTTAAAAAATTACTAAAACATTTTAACATTTTAAAAGGCCCTGCTCTTTAATTCTTTAAAAAAGAGACAAATCCTAAAAATAGCCTTTATTTTATTGGTTAGTTTACTAAAACATCACCTAAAATGGCATTTTTGTCCAGAATGCATTTCCACTAAATTTCAGTGTGTTTTATACTCTACCCAAATCCTAACTACAGATGAGGATTCACTATTTACAATAATTTCAAAAGGAAAATAATGTACTTTAACAGTAAAATTTACCCATAAAATTATAAAAAACATAACTTGTACAAATGAATTTACAATAAAGTTCAGAGATTTGTATAAAACTGTGTATTCTATAAGAGCCTATTTTATT
Organism: Carcinoscorpius rotundicauda; assembly: GCA_011833715.1. Lineage (NCBI taxonomy): Eukaryota > Metazoa > Arthropoda > Merostomata > Xiphosura > Limulidae > Carcinoscorpius > Carcinoscorpius rotundicauda. The sequence continues at coordinate 112,654,670 of CM022393.1, forward strand.
TATTATCTAAAGTTTACTGTGTTAGGGGTATGTTTTATTAGTAAATTATCTTTGAATAATTTTCTCAAACATGAAACTTATTCTTTAAGTTCAACAAAATCACTTGTCCATTGTATGTGCTTTCTACAAATTATGATGCAAGTTTCTAAAGACATTTGAACAATTTCTTTTCAGGTAGCAGTAGAATTAAACCATTTAAGTAAAAAATGAAACACATTTATGTATACAACTGAAGTTTAAAAGAAGTCCTTTGGTTAAAACAAACAAGTATCTTTAAATCAAATTTATAATCAGTTTCAATGATAATCCTTTCATAACCCATACCTGAGTTTTTCTCTTCGTTATTCAACTCGGCTGTCAAATCGTCATCATCTGCATTCTCCAAAATTTCATCCAGTACGTTCACTTCTTGATCTACAAATTATTAAACATGTAAGGCAAAATAGGTAATCAATGGACATATAAAATGATTTCAATTTAAACAAGACTCCATTTACATTTAATGAGAAACATCATACAATGCAAACTGGCATAAACAATTGTTTATCTTCTGTCTTTAAATGTTACAATCATTACTAATGCAAATATTAAAATTTTCCTTTCAATCAGATGACCAAAAAATGCTTTTACACAATTTCTTAAATTTTTTCAAAAATAATTTTGATTTTGAAAAATGTCCCACAACTTCAATGTTTGTTTCATTAACTAAAAGGAAACACTTCAGTTGTTAAATATACAATAATTGGTAGAAAAACATATTCTGTGAATTAAAGTAAAATCTTTAAATAAGAATTTTTTAACTAAGATGAATATACTTAAAAGATTTAAAGATGCCTTTTTTTATATATACAAATGCTAACATTTTCCTTACTTAAAAACACTGATAGATATTTACCTCCTTGCATGGAGTAACTATTTCTTGTGTATCTGCTTTTGAGATTTTGCACATTCCACTAACCTTTAGCTATCTTCTACATAAGAACTGTTATAATGTGAACTGCGCTAATGCATAATATCATCATCATAATATAACAAAAGTCCTCAAACAATAGGAGGTTGACAAATCATTCAACCACAATACACCTACATGTCCTTTTACTCAAAACTAATTTAATTTTTAGATAAAACATGGAGTGATGTCCAATGGCAGTGGGGAGGTTTGCAGGAAGATACAAGCACACTAACTAGAATCACACACTGATGCAGTGGAAGTACCAGTGCAATTGTGCAAACCTAAATGAGATCCTTTTGGAGAAAGCAACTGAAAGTGAAAGCTCATGGAGCATGACACCTTACAGTTGGAACTTAGAAAAGAGGAGACACAGGATTCCACATCCATCTCCATCCAATTTAGAGGTGTAAAATGAGAAAGCAAAATGAGAAAATGTGTCACAGAAATGGGCAGAAAAAAATCAACACATCCAACTGAGCATTTGCATACAATGGGTCAGTAGGACATTATATATTGTGTGACTAGGGCAATGTTCAAATTATACAAGTTGCCCATCTTACATAAAGTGAAAACACTGCCCTATCTGGTTGGCCAAACTACTAGGAAATTGGCATATCAGGTAATATGAATTGCCTTGCAGTACCCTGAAATGGGCATCCATGCTTTATTTTCCACCAATTATGGTGCCCATTCAGACTCTATCCAGAAGGATTGCATAACCAATGAGAACTCTTCATGATTACTATCCCAGTGGCTAGGAACTGGTAATGGCAAAGGTCTCCTATTGCTCACTCAATGACATGGAGAATGGAGGTATTCAAATTAGGGATACACTATAGGTGCCCTGATCTTCAACCAGAGAAAGTTCAGTGGGTTACAGAAGAATCTTATTTAATAATCCAGTATGCATATAGTTTCACCATGGTCACATGCAAATACAAAATGTTAACATCCTGTTAAATGTTTTTATAACAACTTGGTAAAATAACTGATACTGTTAAAGTGTTAGATAGATAATTTAATTTAAAAATTTATTTGCGAAACTCTCATTCTTATGCTAAAACAGGACTGAACATTTCCAAATAGAGTAGCTTAATAACTGAACCCATTTTTTTGGTACATCCGACTTCTAACTACAAAGACTAAAGCATAAAAAGTGACAGACACGCATGATACAATTCTACTCCTGGAAACAGAAAGTATTTTTTTAAATTATATAATGTTATACAAAAGTTTACTAGAATATTTAAATCAAATTCAAAATGCTAAATTTCATTCTTTTCATCAAAGATCACTTGGCATTATCATTTTAATGGGATAAAATAAAAATTTTAAAAAATCAAATATTTTTACACATTTTGCAATCTTTTCCACTGATGCTCAACATTGTAATAAAAACATAAAGTGCACTACTGAGTCTGATTATTTATAAATATCATTCCAATTTCTTGAAAAGTAATTTTCCATGCCTTCATAGTTTAAAACTTTAAAACAAACTTTCAGTTGGTGCAAAAAAAAACAGACTGTGTTACTGAAAGAATACCTATTAGGGCAAAATTAATAATACCATTAATAAAGATATATTGAAACTATTTAAAACTAAAATTTGAAAATATGTTGTAACGTACAATGCCTACTTCTCTACTTTGTGAAAAAACACTAACAAGAGTTACAAGCACATATAATTGGTCAATATATAAAAGTTTTGAAACCTCCGATACTTAAAATAAAAATAAAAAACGGTAAGAAATTAAAGTGCTGTATAAATCAGTTCCAACTGGCTAAACCTGCTTATTTATCACAACTCTTAAATAACTAAGCACAATCAAGTTTAGAAACAACATTCACTTTTTATAACATTTCACTCACTAATTTATGACGAATTAACTTTGTCTGTTAGTGAAACTAGTTTGTTAAATTTATGAACAAGTATTACTATAATATTAATACCACTAATAGTACTGAATTCTTTGGCTATGTATTTGTTTACAATGACAAAACTTCAAGTTGATATTAAACGCTAAACATAGTTATATCTTTGTTACATTATGGTAGTTGTTACTCAGTGCTAAGTAGAAGTAAATATCGCTCGAAATAATAATAATAATAATACTTTAATAATGTAATACGTTAATAATAATACTAATCGTAAATATTAATAATCCTATTACTAATAGTAATATTACAAATACTAACACATAGTTGACTTATTACAGTTAGTAAACCATGCAATTAAACTTAAAACTATGCAGAAAATATATATATATAATTTTTTTCTAATTACCTTTAATGTCTCCTGCCATATCACTCATTATTTGCATAAGTTAAAATAATATTTACTGTCGTCAAAACGATTTATGTTAGCCTAAAATGTTAACAATGGCCGGTTTCTTTTCAGCGTTAGTACATTACACATGCGCATAACGCAGAACTTTCCGAGTTCGTAAAATCCTGTAATTATTCCAAAACGAAAACAGGGTGATGCGTCAATTGTTTTATCCTTTTTTTAATGACGTCGAAATACTCTCAGTATTAACATATTATGGTCCTTCAGAAAGTGAATAATGTCTGGGAAAAAGAAAGCATATTGCTTTATTCACTCTTTTACTTTTGTACGTTTACAACTCAAGATGATATTATATCTCAGATTTATTACCAAAAACAAAAAGTAAATATTCGCCTTCAGTATAATTGAATCATCATTTTATATTGTCACCCTATAGACCAGCAATAAGTGACAGGCTGATAATGCTAAAATCCAGGGCTCGATTCCTCGCTGAGAATAGACAATCCACCATGTAGAATTGTACTAAAACAAATAACTCAAACCATAAAACTCATCGAAACTTTTGTCAACAAATCCGGATGTTTTCTTTCTGAAAAGTAAGAAAAACTGCAGATAAAGTTTGTTCTGTTTGGCCCTGCATTGCCAGGTGGGTTAAGGCGTTCGACTCGTAATCCGAGGGTCGCGGTTTCGAATCCCCATCACACCAAACATGCTCGCTCTTTTAGCCGTGGGGGCGTTATAATGTTACAAGCAATTCCACTATTTGTTGTTAAAAACTACTCCAAGAGTTGGCGGTGGGTGGTGATGACAAGCTGTCTTCTCTCTAGTCTTACACTGATAAATTAGGGACGGATAGCGCAGATAGCCCTCGTGTAGCTTTGCACAAATTTTAAAAAATGTTCTGTTTAATAAACAGTTATTCGTTGAGCTAACTAAGATATATCCATGTAAAATATTTTCTCAACCCAAACGAGCCGTTTTTGCATATATATCCGATACAGTAGTACATCCCCAATTTTTAGCGATATGGACCTCCCTATCCCAACTGCTGAAAGGCCAGAGAATTATAGGTAGTCTCACAATAAATGCTAAAACACAGAAATAAATGTTAGATTGTCATTAAATTTTGATTTTGAATGGTAGTGAAATTTTGAGAATTTCAGTGTTCAGACATTATTTAGATTTATGAATTTGGATAAAGAATTTGAGAGAAGCTTACTAGGAACTATAATTCCCTCTAGATAATCCATTTATTTTACTTTCTAGAAGAGTACAACGGCAAGTGTACGGATGTATAACACTAAATTCAGGGGCTTAATTCCTCTCGGTGGACTCAGCAGATAACCCAATGTGGCCTTGCTATAAAAGAACACCCATAATCACACACGTGCTTCCCAGAAGAGGTTTCCTCTCATTCTTAAGGCTGAAAAATTTCTTTACTTTATTTTAATTAAAGTTTTAATATTCATACCAGCCTTCTTTATAATACGTTTTCACTTCAAGTGGGTTTCTTATCATCACGAACCACGAATGATCTCTCACCCGCTCTTCTATAAAATAGAGGAAAATGCTACAATTAAGAAGTCATATTGTAATTAATTTTAGTATGCTTTTGATGTCATTTTAAATTTGCAAATTGTTCAAACATTATACTACTAGCCTTGCTCCACAATAATTTTTTTTTTAATGGTATAATTTTAGTCTATTTTTGAGTCTTTCTTCAGGTAATGAGCATTTTCAAATCTAAGAGTCAAAAAGATAGATAACTGTATCAACTAGAAATCTTAAAAAAAAATCTTAAATTACTATAAAAATTTTGTATAGGTTTTCATGGTTATTCAAAGCTGACTTCTTATGCCAGATCAAAATAGTCTCCTTTACTGTTGATTTCTTATTTAATGGGCATGGTTTGACGGTTAGGGCACTCGATTTACAATCTACCAGTCAAGAGTTCAAATCACTTCACTCTTTTGGACATGGGGTGTTATAACGTGAGTAACCCAAAAACTAGTGGTATGTAGTGTGGACCAGCTGTCTTCTCATAGTCTATTACTTTAAAATGAATGACAGCTAGCGTAGATAGCCCTCTGGTAGTCTTGTACAAAATTTTACAGAACGAACAAATTCATTCTAAACTTTTGAAATTGTATTGAACATCCTTTGAGACACCACCACATCAAAACCAAGTACTGCATTTTGAATAATAGTTGAATTGTTTTTAAATCTGTAGGTCTGTTTGTCTTTCCTGGGCAGATAGGTATTTAGAGTCACCTCTTAGAAATGGTATATTTAATATCTTAATTGCCTTTCGATCTCGGATTACTGCACTCTTTAATAAATTATTCCAATTACATTGTAGAACCAATATATAAACAATCTCACGTATTGGGCAACGAAATACGTATAACACAGAGAATCGTTAAATGGAAGGTTTTAACACCCATTTTTGTTTAATTTGTGGATAAATTCTTCTCATAATTACATTCAATTCCTTTTTTAATAGAATTAGAGTAAACATCAGTATACTTTACACTTATAAATACTGACAGTCCAGGGAAATCAACTGTACATTAAGAAGGAGTGGGTAGTTGTTTTACTATTTTCTGAACGTTATAGTCGCTAAAACGTTTTGGTTTAGTTTGTTTTGAACTTCGCGCAAAGCTACACGAGTGCTATCTGCGCTAGCCGTTCCTAATTTATCAGTGTAAGTCTAGAAGAAAGACAGCTAGTCATCACGACCTACCGCCAACTCTTGGGCTACTCTTTTACCAACAAATAGTGGAATTGCTAGAACATCATAACCCCACATATGCGGCTAAAGGGCGAGCACGTTTGGTGTGACGGGGATTCTATCCTAAAGGAGTGAATAAAGGTTATAATATCAAAACATATATAGACTTCATACTGTTGTTGTATGACAGGTATAATTAACTGATCCCCAGTGGCACAGTGGTATGTCTGCGGACTTACTCACTAAAAACCGGGTTTCGTTACCCGTGGTGGGCAGAGCACATTGTGCAGCTTTGTGCTTAATTCTAAACAAACAAAAGTATAATTAATTATAATCATGTAGTGTTCATCATAATGGTTTTTATTTTCACAAATGACTTACACATAAATAGTGTTCAGACCATTATTTTATTTATTCTGACTTAACCTTTCTGAGGAATTCTTTATTGTTATAAGCTGCTTTTCAAATGTTTCAATTTAGATGTTAGCAAGAGGATACATGACCTCACAGTAGGCCTAGAACACTAATAATATTTGGAAATATTAGAGGCTTTACAAATATCTAAAAATACTATTATACAAATGAAAGAATGTGAAGCATTGAATTAAACTTTTTTGTTTTAAAGAAGTTGTTGGATGAGTGTTAGTTATTGTGTACGTTCAGTTACTCGATTTATTATCCATGAAACGGTAAAAGAAAGTTCGTTTGTACGTTAGCTATCGTATTAGTAATGAGTGAATTTCATCTGAGATTAACCCCGTCACACCAAACATGCTCGCCCTTTCAACCGTGGGACATTATAATGTCACGGTCAATCCCACTATTCGTTGGTAAAGGTGATGACGGTGGGTGGTGATGACTAGCTGCATTTGTAAACATTGTGTAAACTTTAACTTACTTAATTACTTAAACATGTAATTTTGGAGATTTTTTAGAATAAATGAAACAGTTACAAAAATCACTGTTGTCGGCATGGACAGGTGGGTTAAGGCGTGCGACTCGTAATCTGAGGGTCGCGAGTTCGCATCCCCATCGCACCAAACATACTCGTTTTTTTCAGCCGTGGGGTTGTTAAAATGTGATGGTCAATGTCACTATTCGTTCGTAAAAGATAGCCAAAGAGTTGGCGGTGGGTGGTGATGACTAGCTGCCTTCCCTCCAGCATTGCACTGCTAAATTAGGGACTATTAGCGCAGATAGCCTTCGTGTAGCTTTAAGCGAAATTTGAAAAACATACAAAAAGAACTAGACAGAAAATGGAAGAAAGAACAAGAAAAACTTTTTGGTTTTTGTTATTAAACACAAAACTACACTATGTACCAAGCCCACGTTAGATTTGAAATTAATCAACTTAATCATAAAGCCTTGATGGCTAGTTTAGATGTCATATCCTTCTTTACAGAAGTCCCAACCACTGAAGCCTGCAAGACTGCTTTAGAACTGCATATCCGAGACCCTAACCTGTCAATAGACATTCCAAGCAACCTATTAGCAACCCTCATAGAATTCACCACGATGAAGACAAACTTCATGTTCAACAACCACAACTATATACAAACAAATGGCCTAAGCATGGGCAATTGTTTGTTTGTTTGTTTGTTTTGTAATTTCGCACAAAGCTACTCGAGGGCTATCTGTGCTAGCCGTCCCTAATTTTGCAGTGTAAGACTAGAGGGAAGGCAGCTAGTCATCACCACCCACCGCCAACTCTTGGGCTACTCTTTTACCAACGAATAGTGGGATTGACCGTCACATTATACACCCCCACGGCTGGGAGGGCGAGCATGTTTAGCGCGACGCGGGCGCGAACCCGCGACCCTCGGATTACGAGTGCACGCCTTAACGCGCTCGGCTATGCCAGGCCAAGCATGGGCAATCACCAGTTCTAGACAATATTTTTATGACACAAATTGAAACACTAACAATTAACACAGCATTACATCTACCACTATACTGGTACAGATATGTAGACGACACGATTGAGGGATTCAAATCTACAGAACACATACTCAAATTTTTTAATCACATTAACTCTATACATCCCAACATTAACTTCACATGTGAACAGGAAGAAAGCAATCAAATGTCATTTCTTAACCTCAAAATTATAAGAACCGATACACAATTCAAAACAGAAATCCACCGAAAAATTATCCATACTGGACTATACATTCCTTGGGACTCAGAACATGAAACAAAACAAAAACTCAAGATATTAAGAAACCAGATAAACACAGCCATAAAACTATGCTCACCAGATAAAATTAACGATGAATTAGACAAAATAAAACAATAATTCATCAACATCAATACGTTTTCTCCACAAACCGTAGAAAACATAATATGCACACAGCTAGACAGGAAGCAAAATCAACCAACAAAAGTAAATATATCTCACGAATCAAAAAGTCACGAAACCATATACTGCTTTATACCATATATTCCCGACATCAGCAGAAAAATAACCAACATTTGGCAAACACTAGTAACAAAATATGACATTCCAGTTAATACCAAATTTATTCAAAAACTGAGGTCTATAGTATGTAAACACTCCACTGACAAACATCACACCAACATTATTTGTAAAATACAATGTGATAACTACCACGATTTCTATATTGGAGAAACAAGTAGAAAAATGGAAACCAGATTCAAAGAACTTGAAAAGTCACCTTCACACGTTTTCGAACACTGCAAGTCGAATAAACATAACAAAACTACAGAAAACTCTCAAATATTAAATAAAGAAACAAACACAAACAAATGTAAAATTAAAGAAGCCTTACTTATTCAACAACTCAAGCTCAAAATAAACCAATACAAAAGAACACCTTTATACCTATATTAAAAAGTATATAATAAATAATAATAATAAACTAAATAATATAAAAGTATATATTCAAACATTCAAAATACATGGCCTGGCATGGCCGAGCGCGTTAAGGCGTGCACTCGTAATCCGAGGGTCGCGGGTTCGCGCCCGAGTCGCGCTAAACATGCTCGCCCTCCCAGCCGTGGGGGTGTATAATGTGACGGTCAATCCCACTATTCGTTGGTAAAAGAGTAGCCCAAGAGTTGGCGGTGGGTGGTGATGACTAGCTGCCTTCCCTCTGGTCTTACACTGCTAAATTAGGGACGGCTAGCATAGAGAACCCTCGAGTAGCTTTGTGCGAAATTCCAAAAACAAACAAACATCTAACACCGCCCTCTACATTCCGACACTCAGTTACACAACCGCCTTCAAACATGTGGTCAGCTATCGGTCAGTTACCTCTTTCTTTCTTTGTGAACCTGACGATGACCGAGGAACGTCGAAACGTTGTTCGCTCCTCTACATAGTGCTTTCTATAGCCACGCCAGCCGTTTTGTACACATATAATTTTCACTACAAGTGGGTTTTATCGTCATCACGGATTTGTATGGAATAATAACTCTTCCCAAAGGATACCAGAAGGCGAGAACTGTTTTAGTACATAGATGCAGAAAACTTAGCCATTATCGTCTAGACTGTAAGAAATCAATAGCTCTTAATAGAACAAAGAGAAATTGCAACAAGATGAAATACTCTAACTAACCAAGGGCTATTCAGACATGGAAAAACAGAAATTAGCTGATCTTATGGGAAAAGTTCAGCTGAGAATACACCACATGCCCCAAACAAGATACAAAGTTTATTATTTGAAAGAAATAAGAGTCCACGGATTTATTAATGATAAATATGTAATATTGATCAACATTGGTTCTACAATTTTTTAATCCGATTTTGCAATAAAAAGTGGAAAAATGCCTCCATAAGTGTAAAAAGATTATGGAGGGATACGAACAAAAAGAGCACATAAAGCACCAGAAGAAGGAAATTTAAAAGTTAACCTTAGTTAATAATTTTTTTCTATGCCTCACGATGCGTGGATAAGTGAGATCAAAGAAGAGTGTCTATTGAAACTAAATTCATTCAAAGATATGGATGCAAGGTTACGCTTTAAATATCTCAATATCTATGACCAGTAAATCCGTTTGAACTGCATCACAATTACTACACAAGAGGTAACAACATGGAAAGCAGTCATTGTTCTGTCAAGAAGTAATTATAGGTCTAGTTACTTGGCTGTAATAGAAACAAACACTCCAATATGTTCTGATGGATTAATGGTTGATAGAACTTTCATAAATCTGAAGAATAAATATGTTTACAATACAATTTTTGAGCTTTAAAATTAATTGGTGTTGCAATGCATTGAATCATGTCACTCACTGTCGTTTAAATTACGACTGTTACTGCGTGTTTCTTATCCTTTAAAAACATTTGCACAAATTACACACCAGATTATCTGCGCATAACCGTCTTTCAGTTTGTGCTGTTTAGTTAGAGGGAAGGTAGCTTGTTAACACAATTCTTCTACTACTCTCCAGCAACTCTTGTATGAGCAAAGTGGAGATCGCATTTTTTGTGGCAACATACCGTAAACCATAAACTCTCCGATTCACAGTCTGAAGATGTTATCCACAAGGCCACACTCGAGCCAAGTTTTACCAAAAACTTGCGTTTTAATCGATATATCCACAAGACGAGTTCGATATTTTGGTAGTAGTGAAGAAAGAAAAGTCGTTACAAAGTTCAAGACAGATTTTACTTCACTTCTTACAGAAATAATAGTGGAGATTTCCAAGATTACTTGTTTGTTCTTGAATTTCGCGCACAGCTCCATGAGGGCTCTCAGCGCTAGTCATCCCTAATTTAACAGTGTAAGACTTAAGAGAACTCAGCTTGTCATCACTACTCACCACCAACTCTTGGACTAATCTTTTACCAACAAATAGTTAGATTAACTGTCATAATATAATGTCCACAGAGTGTGAAGGTAATTCGAACCTGCCAAGCCTACCAGGTGACTAAGCCTTACATTTAATGTATAACGCGTAGTTTACCACTGTTGGTTTTAATTACTTTTTTAAATAAAATGTTTCGAAAACAATACTTGGACTTCGTTGTCTTCTTGATCGCGACAACTGTTTCTGCTCGTTTTAAACACAGCATTGCAGGCATTAACTCTCTCAAATAACTTGAGTTTCACTTTCAATGTAGAATTAATCCATATAATTCTAGACTAACTCCACATAAAATATTTATTATAAGGAGCTTTCGGGTTTCGCCATGAACAATTCTTCAGGTAAAACAATATGTAAGTCTCATCGACAATAAATACAACAATTATTATGTTTTAAAACTGATACAACAGCTGGGAGAGTGTACTAATATTGTGAGGCCCGGCATGGCCAAACGTGTTAAGGCGTTCGACTCGTAATCTGAGGGTCGCAGGTTCGCATCCCGGTCGCGCCAAACATGCTCGCCCTTTCAGCCGTGGGGGCGTTATAATGTTACGTTCAATCCCACTATTCGTTGGTAAAAGAGTAGCCCAAGAGTTGGCGGTGGGTGGTGATGACTAGCTGCCTTCCCTCTAGTCTTACACTGCTAAATTAGGGACGGCTAGCACAGATAGCCCTCGAGTAGCTTTGTGCGAAATTCCCAAACAAAACTAATATTGTGGTTGTTTATTATAAGTAAAGTCATATTGTGCTATCTCCAGTGTCTACCGCTCATCAAAAGACATTAATATGTGACACAAATCTTAGGTATTCAATGAATTATAATTATAAATGAAAGAACCAGTTTAAAAAAAAATTAATAACTGAGTAAAATAATATAAATGGAAACACAAATATTGAGGATTAATTTTAGAGTCATGATACTAAAATAAAATCACGATATGACGTTATTTATGAAGATATTTGATTCCATTAGTTAACGATATTTTTTCTGTAGAAGTCACAATTAAAATATTATTTTACTATAAATGTAGTTATTCAAGATAATATGGGATAAGTTATAAAAAGTTAATATTTCAATAATTCTCAGAGTTATTACTCACTCAAAATAATACGACTGAAAATCTAAATATATAACAGTAGTACGAGATTCACTTACCAGTTTTAATCTGAAATTTTAAAACCAATCTGGTTCAATGAAATACTTAAATAACTCAGAATAACTTGCAGAAGATTAAGTGAAAATTTTTAACAAACTTCTAATTGTGTGTCAACAGATGAAAATGCGACACCTATACGAGTGTGTATTGTGGCCTGGCAAGGCCCAATGATTAGGGCGCTTGACTGTCTGCCGGTTCGAATCCTTGTCACCGTACATACTCGCTCTTACAGCCGTGGGGGCGTAATATGTGTGGTTAATCCCACTATTATCTGGTAAAAGTAGTGGTCTACAAGATGGCAGTGGGTATTGCTGACTAGCAATTTTGTTTCTAGTCAGTCTGTCATTGCTAAATTAGGTCAGACTAGTGCAGATATTCCTCGTGTAGCTTTGCGCAACATTTAAACCATACTTATTGTTCTTCCGTTTCTATAGGAAAAGTATATTCGTATTTACTTGCTTTCTTTAAACAGTTTTGTTTCGCAAACGTTATATACGTTTCTATAGGAAAAGTATATTCGTATTTACTTGCTTTCTTTAAACAGTTTTGTTTCGCAAACGTTATATAACCAACTTATTGTGTACGTTATTTTCAGCAAAATTAAATAATATATACGCTTTTAAGTATGATTGATTGTTTTTTTTCCATGCCATTTATCGAGTGAGGGAGGCTAAGTAAGGTTTCATAAGAATCGGTCTGGGAATTCTCCACTTATAAGTTTTGTTTGTTTGTTTTTATATTTTACGCAAAGCTACTCGAGGGCTATCTGTACTAGCCGTCCCTAATTTAGCAGTTTAAGACTAGTCATTACCACCCACCGCCAACTCTTGGGTTACTCTTTTACCAACGAATAGTGGTATTGACCGTAACATTATAATGCCCCCACGGCTGAAAGGGCTAGCATGTTTGGTGCGAGTGGGATTCGAACCCGCGAATTACGAGTCGAACGCTTGGCCATGCTGGGCTCACTTATAAGTCGACACACATACACACAGACTTTTGTCAAACAGTGGTTTAGATGTATTATGGAGTGTTATGATGTATCAATAGTCCTTTTTATTGATAGATATGATATTTTAAACGAACCTAGAGATATCTTATTTTTTAACTTAATTAAGAACTTAAATATGGAAATTTCTGTATAATTTTGACTCACAAACTTCACAAAGATGTATTTTTGTGGATCTGTGACGGAGACCAGCTCCTACGATTTTATTTAGAATCGTTCACAAAAGGTGCTCAGCATAAATAAATGTTTATCAACACAAATTCAAAATCTCAGCCGAATGTTTATGGTTTGAAGTGCTGAGGTTGATGATGTAACTGATTATAAAAGAAACACGAATTAACAATACACAGAAGCACAATTCACAGAATGACCATCAAAAATTGATACGACAAATACAATAAACGTTTTGTCCAAGTCACGTTTGGAACCTACAACTACTTTTTTCTTGTACCATCCTGTCATCTATCGTTAGAGTAGTAGCACTACGCACGGTGGATGAGGAGGACCAGGTCTCCGTACCAGCGTAAAGTCTTGAACGCATTGGCCATTTCTAGAGAAATGTTTAAACATACATCATTTATTGTTAACAGTAGCAGAAATCGTCACTTTCTTCAGGTAGTGTTTAAATGATATAATAAAATATATATACATATATATGTATACATATTAAAGAAAGCGGTTCCCATAATTTTTCTGACCCACCTGAGTAGCCATTCCATGCTTAATGGAGTGGCTTTATTGTTTCAAAACATTTTACAATCATTTTCTTACAAATAAATTTAAAATTAAACTATCTTGAAGTTTTACTTTATCTTGCTTTGCGGATTGTTAATTTAAATATATTAGTAAAGATTTAAAATGTTACATTGTTTTACAACATTCTTTTCTTATAACAGTAAAAGTTGCAAGTGCTGTAAATCCAGTGTTGCAGTTCATTTTTGTATATTTATAATATGCTAGTTTTAGCGCCAAGCTACATAATAGGGTATTTGTGCTCGGCCCATCACGAGGAATCTAATATTTAATTTAGTGTTATGAGTTCGTTAACGTAAAGTTGGTTATTCCCAGTTTAAATGACATAGATTTATTCATAATGCAAAATTTTTCGAAAAACATTGTGTAAATACTTTTGCATGAGAAAAACTAAAAAAACACGAAACATAAAATTCGTTTTATTTTAACTTAAAAACAGATTGTACAGTTTGGGTCGAGCGTGGCCTAGTGGTTACTGTACCGGGCTAAGTATCAGAAGGTTCAAAGTCCGCTATATAACTGTGAACATGTTTCGCAATTTCTGCTAGGAGCACTTTACACAAGTTATAATCAGTCATGATCAAGAATGGTTGTAGAGGTTCCGAGTGCTGGTGAGTTGTTGCCCTTCCTCTAGTCGATAGTTTAAAATCGAGACAGCAGTGCCTCGACCTTGAAGTATCTGACCTAGCTATTTAGCTCATGGGTCGCTTAAGATGCTGTTTGGGTTAATAATACTAAATACAATACAATTAAATTTTTTTATAAAATAAACACTCTTATATTCTCAATTTGAGGTTTTTCCTTTCATTGTTGTATCGCGTAAGTTATTAAATAATTACTATATTACTGCAATAAAGGTCAAGCTTACGGCGATTGGTCAGATTATGAAAATTACAACGTTAGGAACTACGTATGTTCAGTCATAACCGTTAACTGCATAAGAGCATCCACTACAACCAGTGGAAAAATAAACTGTCCAGTTTGACCAAAGAACATTGTTTAAACTCTAATTATTACTATTATGTCCGTTTGACCTGGAAAAGATTGTAAATCTAAAACTGTAGGATATCAATACACGGGGTCCTTCTCAAGCAAAGTTTTATTATTTTAAGCTACTTGTTTGCTTGTAAATGAGTGACAAACTACACGATGGGCTTATCTGGCTGTTTCTATCATGGATATCGAAATCCACTTTTTAGTGTTATTATCATTAAGAGTTACCACTAAGCTGGGGGCTGAACCACTTGTTCTGCTGGGTAACGTATCTGAGAATGACATCTATGTGTGTGTGTGTCCACTTTAATATCATGATTAGTGGATGGATCAGTTGATGAAGTGTCACCTCCAACAAACAAACTTTCCAGCAGGTTATTTTCTTAAAGGTAGTTTTTAGTAGGTGAAACAGTTGATGAAACGTTGTCTCCAACAAACAAATGTTCCAGCAAATTGTCTTCTTTGAGGCCATGGTTAGTGGGTGGAACAGATGATGAGACTTTGTTTCTCACAAACAATTTTTCCATCCTAAACCATTTTTACAATACATGTGTGTCTAATTTGAAGATTTGAAGATGTTAAGTTTACCAACAGGTTATCATTTATAAATTATTTCTGTTCATACTTGTGTGGTTTTACTTTGCAACCTGGTGCGATTTACTGACTTAATAGAGTTTATATCTGTGTATATGTGTACACATCTACATACCTACGTATATCATTTCAAATGACGTCGAGGCTAAAATAATACCTTAACATATATAAGAATGACATTTAAAACTATAGTGCAAGCCATAGTGGGAATGGACTCTACTTGGAGAGATGTCTACAGCTACAAGACCCAAAAAACAGTGAAGAAATATGCGTTACATCAAATTTAACTTAAATTTTCATGTCTCCATAGAGCTTACATACCTACATGGACAATATTATGAACCCTCAATTAGAGCAATATATATTTAGAGTTTTAAGAAAAATCATTTCAAATTTTGATAATAGAATTTGTCACCAAACTTTTCATACCTGTCAGCCCTTCAAACTTGGTGTTCTCTCTTTCTTGTTATTGTTATGTATATTGAAGTTTTGGCCCGGATTACCCACTAAACTGACGATAATTTTCTTTACAGAAAACAGAATTAATGGCAGTGGGTATTTTTTTCAGAACTTAGAAAAAAAAAAGAGACTAAATCTAGTGCAAGAAGTTGTACTACAAACAAATACTTACACATTAAACAGAGTGGGCCTAAAATGAATGTTGAGCAGTGTTAAGTCATGTAAGTGTAATCAAGAAATATTCTTTTAAACTTCCATACTGAGTGAGTCTGTGTTTTAGCAAAGCCACATCTAGCTATCTGCTGTGTCCATCAAGGGGAATCCAACCCCTGATTTTAATGTTGTAAATCCGTAGATTTACCGCTGTACCAGCAGGGGACCCAAGCTGAAATATTTGAAAATAAAAAAACTCATAATCTTTTCTTCATTAATTAATAAACGAAACTTGAATAATTCAATTTGTTTCTTTTTACCACCTAAATTAAGTGTATCAATTTAACGAAAACTAACTGCATATTGAAGCTGCTGAGAATAACAAATATGTAAGTGCTTTCATCTACCGGCACCGACGTTTACATAATATTTAAGGTCAAAATTTTCATGCTTCGGGAAACCTATGTCACTACCGAAATTCTGCATTACAATGTTTGTAACAATGAATACATTGTAGAAAAATAGGCACATTTATGTTGAGAATCGAACTTTTTGGAAATAACATAGGTGAGTAGGATGACCAAAAGAAGATGGCCTGCTGACATGAAATCGTTCAAACCCATCCAACATTGAGTGTAACACAAACTTTGCTTTAAAGATTATAAGTGACTTACTGATCTTAGGTTTTATTATACTGATATATGGGCTTGTGAGATTGGAATACTAGGTTCAAAATACTAGATGTTGGCGGTATCAAGCCCAGCGATCTTTCTTCGTTAAAGAAAACACATTTATTTCGCTCTTATGTTATTAGTTTTGTACTTCACAAGACGTAACTACTTTTGTACAGTGTGCTATAGATGCAAAATGGATTTTAGATTGTTAGTGTGGGTGATTAGTTAAACAATTTCAAATACAGTTTTTTATGAATTCCATCAGTTTTATTCCTTTAAAGAACTGTTGTAGTAAAGCTCGTACAAACAAAAATGTTACGTGTAGCTTTTATTTAACTCATTATTTCCCCGAAAGCCACCTCATATCACTAAACGGCATGGCCAGGTAGTTAAGACACTCGACTCGTAATCTGAGGATCGCAGTTTCGAATCCTCGTCACACTAAATATGTTCGCCCTTTCAGCCGTAGGGGCGTTATAATGTGACGGTCAATTTTACTCTTGTTTGGTAAAAGAGTAGCCAAGAGTTTGCGGTGGGTGATGATGACTAGTTGCCTTACCTCTAGTCTTACACTGCTAAATTAGAGACGGCTAGCGCAGATAGCCTTCGTGTAGCTTTGCGCGAAATAAAAAACAAAAACAAAAAATAAACACTATATAGTAGTGTGTTGTTTGTTAGTTATACAGTAGAAACTAAAATGATGTCACATAAAGGACTTTACATTGAAATTTGCACTGCCGTAACTTCAGTAAAATACGCGCGTGCCATGAATCACAAGGAGAATTATGCACTCTGTAGAGTACAAGACAGTATGACATATGAACTTAAAAAGCAAGAGATATAAATATTTGTTAGATTTAATTTTGATTTTATTTACTTTTGTGAAAGAAGACTTTCGAAAACTCTGCTAAAGTACGTTTAGTATACATCTTTTTATAATTGTGTAACCTAGTATGAACAAGTAAAATACCTTAACAGGACGTAAATAGCTTCCTTCCCGAATATGATTTTGTAAGTGTTGAGAAAGGTTACTTCCTTCATGAGGTACCACTTCATTAACAAAATCGTTGGACGGCTGAAAATTAAACATTAAAAGAGATGTATAAAACAAAGCAAGCTCACCACATATTTTGTAATAATTTTAAAGATATTTTGTTTCATATTATTTCAGTGGTTTGCCTTAAATAGTTTTAATGACAGATTTAATGAATGACAAAAAAATCACTCACCACACGCACATATTTCCGTAATGTGACAAGGGTTACAACAAGGATAAGCCTCAAATATTTGGACAAACTTGAGTTGAATTGTAGATGTGTACGAATTGCGAAGAAACAATATTGTATAATGCTAAGCTTTAATAATTAGAGAGTAACCAAAACTAAATTTGTGGACTTTCAGTTAACCTTCATTCGCGACACGTTAGAAATATAAAAATCTGCTAACAAACATTTTCTTCGTTTTTTTTTGTCAAGCACAAAGCTGCTGGACAATAACCTATCTATATTGTGCTTACGACAAGTATCAAAACCCAGTTTTTAGCGTTATAAGCCATTAGACTGCAACAACACACTCAATGAACGAGGGTATGAGACGTCCAATTCACTATTTCGAAACATAATGCTCAAAGTTACTGTTAAGCGTTAGTTTCGTTTGGAGTTGCCTTAACGTGTTTTTTACTGACTTTCTCGCTCACATGAGCCCTCATTCATGGCACTGAAGCTACAAAATTGAACAAGTTACTCTATCAAATTTCACTTAAATTGGTTAGTCAATTGTTTGTAACAGATGCCAGACAAATAACTCTACAACTCAGTTATATGTAAATAGTGTACACATATATCTAATTGTATATATACGTATAGAAGTTTTTCAACTTTCTAACTTTTCAGTATGAATAATAAATGAAACATGTTTGAAAACACGAAAAACTATGGAAACCTGTAGGTAACAATAACTTTTATTTTGCTTTGTTATTTCAATATTAACTGTTTCGTCTGATTTTGATTTGATAAATTTAAGACTGTAATTTCTACTTCCCAATTTTATTTTGATTTTTAAATTTGTTTCTGTTTTTTTCTTTTCATATTGCATGATTTGTTTGTTTGTTTTGGAATTTTGCACAAAGCTACTCGAGAGCTATCTGTGCTAGCCGTCCCTAATATATAGTGTAAGACCAGAGGGAAGGTAGCTAGTCATCACCACCCACCGCCAACTCTTGGGCTACTCTTCTACCAACGAATAGTGGGATTGACCGTAACATTATACGCCCCCACGGCTGGGAGGGCGAGCATGTTTAGCGCGACTCGGGCACGAACCCGCGACCCTCAGATTACGAAGCGCACGCCTTAACGCGCTAGACCATGCCAGGCCCGTGAATTGCGATAAGAGACAGAAGTAGGCTTAGCCATTTTACATGATAATACCTGTAAGAATATGTATTAGCTGAAACTTTAACGCGTTTACTTGTTTTTCTATTCTAAACTCCATCAACAATGTTTTCTTAAAGATTTTGAATTTCCGGTCAATGATGTTTTTTGTTTTTTTCCTGTAATCAGATTTTTTGTTGTTTGGAATTAAGCACAAAGCTACATAATAGGCTATCTTTGCTCTGATATATTTTTGTGGACTTATTATAATCAACAGTGATTGTTGAATGATGATATTTACATGTTTTATTGGATATAGTTTATAAACTTTTGATTGTTATTAAAGTCCAAAATTGTAAATATATTCATTGATGCCCAGGCAGGACAAAAATAGCTTTATCTGCTTCCAGATATCTTCACCAAAGGATAGTAGAAAGTTGTACGTCTTTCTGTTTCATCTATAAAATTGTAATAAAATTTAAGAAAAATACTTTAAACTCCAGCTAAATATAATTATACATATCATGTCTATTAACCCTGAAGAAGCCGAAAAGGCGAAACGTTGGTTCAAATAAGAATATGTTCTTTTATATTTATTTGGAGTGTAACGCGAATTGTTTCTTAACTTTTATAAGCATATGCAAATCCCTCCAGTGTGCACTATAAATTTTGAAAACAACAGCTATAACAAATCATGTGTTTTACATGACGTTATGGAATGTGTTAACGAAATTAAATTCGAACACTTTAACATTTAACTTTCAAGTTAATGAATGAAACAATATTAACAACCGAAAAGGCTGTGGTCATCCAAGACTTTGAAGCCTGAAATAAACATCATTCAGAATTATTTTCACATGGTAATTAGAGGACGCTTATAACATAGGGCGTTATATTTGTATTATTGTTAACGGTTAATTCTACACATGTGACTGATATCACAATTCATTCAGGCGCTAGCAAATCTGACAATGTCCTGAATCTTTTAAGCACTTAGAGACGCCTCTGGTCAGGTCTAACTTGTTCCGTTTTTTCCTTCATAAAATACGAGGTCTGTTAAAAAAATACGCGGACTGTTTGAATTGCGCGGCTCCAGTTGGTTCCAGGGGAATCCGCTTGGTGTTGCTAGGTTTGCATAGATCAGCTGATTACGATGCCATATCCTGATTGCAGATATCTTCATTTATGTATTAGCTACGCGGTTTTAAGTGAAGTACGATTTTTTCCTTTGGCGGATTTCAGAATGAATGACCTAAAGGAGCAACGACTTGCTGTGAAATTTTGTGTTAAACTTAGAAAATCTGCGACTGAAACTTTTGCTATGCTTAACACGGCTTACGGTGATGTTGCTATGAAGCGTACGGCATGTTTTAAGTGGCATGAACGTTTTAAGGATGGTCGACAGTCCATTGAAGATGATGAGCGTCATGGACGTCCTTCCACTTCAACTGACACACACGCCGACAAAATCAACACCCTGGTTCGGGCAAATCGACGTCTGACTGTCAGGGAGCTTGCTGAAGAGTGTAGAATATCAGTTGGATCTTGTTACGAGATTTTGACCGAAAAATTGCGACGAAGGAGCTGGAGGACATTACAAAAGAAGCGTACCAGGACTGTTTCAACAAGTGGAAACACTGTTGGGATAAGTGTGTGCGTTGGGGAGGAGAGTACTTTGAAAGGGTCCCAGACCTGTAACTTCTAAATACAGTACATATTGTTTTATGACTTCAGTCCGCGTATTTTTTGAACAGCTCTCGTACATTAATAACCTCGCATGGTGATTTGCAGCACACTGATAATCCACAACAGAATAAATATAGAACAGTTATGCATCTGTTTATGATGGATATAAAATGATAGACAATTAAAGAATAACGAATGACGACTAAACGGGATAATATGGGATATATATAAACAGAAGCATACCACTTTCAACATTGTCTCGACATCTTTCACCATTTTGCCATGCAGTTGGACAAGGCAGTGAAGGCACGTGACTTTACACGTAGAAATAACAAACAAAAGAAAATGCAAAAATCTGAATAAAATTAAAATATCAAACTTACATTTTAAAAATAAGAATCAAATCCAGAAAACTAAAATTTCAAGAAAAAAATTGAAATAACAAACAAAACAAAATTAGAAATCGATATTCCCTGCGGGATTCCGTAGAAAACAGATTTAATCGAAATACTTTTTAGTTTTTTTAAACGTCTGCGTCGTATCATTTATTTTTATTTATTGCAACAATAAAAGTCAATATAACTTACAAACATGTCTTCTTCGCCAAGAATCCTCGTTAAGTGAGATATATATGTCGTGGCTAGAATAAGTACATCTAGTTTGGAAAGTTTGGTGTTTGGTGGAACATATGGTAGCGCTCTTTGAAGAGTTTGGAAAGCGTCTCGGAGACTCCTGACTCTTGTTCTTTCTCGTTCTGCATTTCTAGAGGTACTACAACCTTTGGGCCAAATTTTCTTTCCTTTTACTACAGAAACTAAAAACGACATTGTGACGGTTAAACAGCTAAACTCGAATGTAATTAGTGAGGATATTGAGTACAACAAATATCAATAATATATAAATCAAAATTTTAAAATATATATTTATATTCAGACAACGCAAAAGCGTTGTGACAAATATTTGACATACTTTGTGTGCACATAAGCTCGTATACTTTAAAATAATGTTTAAAATTCACGAACTATCATGACATCATGGAATTTGGGCGTTTTAACAAACTTGTTAATTTAAAATACTTTTAACGTTAAACTCAACGACCGTGTGATAAACTGTATTCAGACCATTTCTGGAATTATTTTCATTCAGTAGCCAGCAAAGAACATATGACTGAAATATCTTATTACTGTTAATTTTTAAATCCAGGTTTCACTACAAATTTCAAAAAAATTTTTGCTGTCATACTTTGATCGAATTTTAATGCTATGTTTAATTATTAACACCAAAGCTGTATAATGGGTTATCTGTTGTTCTCATCTTGAGTATCGAGACCCTGTTTTAGCGTTATAAACCCTCACATTTACTACTGAGCCACCATGGGCTCGTTTTTTCAAAGGAAGGTATACCTGAAAAACGATATTCTGTCTGATTGATACTGTATGTTTGGTTGATCACCATTAAAACACTATATGAAGCTTATCAGAAAAAAAGAAGAGGAAATTACGTGGTTTGAATATAGAAACAAACAAATTAAGCCAGTTCTTCACCGGCAGGCACATTTCAGCCATTTTTATGTGTGAAAACTTTATCCAGAGAGGATAATGGTTTTTCATATTCTTTTATACTTTTATCATTTGAGCTAGCTTCTTTAGAAACAAAACGTAATACTTAAAATGTGTGTTTTCTTACAGCATAACCACATCGGGCTATTTGCGGCATCCACCGAGGGGAATCAGAATTATCGAACCTCTGATTTTAGCGTCGTAAGTTTGAAGACTTACCGCTGCCCCATCGGGGGACAGGATAGTTAAGACATACTAAATAAAGACATCACCGATATTCTGTATTTTACGATACAAAAGACATTATGCCCTTACCAAGTTCTAAATTTAGCACAATATGTAACTTTAGAATTATCAACATGATCCAAATGGAATCCATCAGCTTTTTAAACAAGCCTCTAAACAAATGACTTACTACATGTGGGTCCTTGACGTTGTTGTTTACATAACCCATAATAGTACTGGAAACATAAAACAAAGAAAGAACACGAGAGATTCTAAGAGTTAATTTTTACGAATGTTAGAATGAGAAACTTCTCATAAAGGTTAAGCAAACGTGAGTTCTTAATGTTTCTGACTTTCTTTTCCATAATGTCTACATAATTTTTACAGAATGAAGTCAGGTTTACCCTTTTTTTCAGTTATTTTAGATTTCATCGATGAAACATAATTCATGTTCAGAAATCCACCCTTAGATGATATCTCGTTCAAACTCATCCTCCCTCCTGACGTCGAATCCATCACGAAAGCAGTGCTTCTTACTCTCACACAAAACACTTGTATATTCTGTTCAGCAAGACTTCATCTAAATAAAATAATTTCTTGTAAACATATTTAAAAAATCTTCCATCAAACAGTCCATAAAATAATCAAATAACACTTTAAAAGAACGAATGAATGTTGTCACGCTTTATTGTTGGTGTTGTTGCAAAGTGGTATTATTTAGTTAATAACTAGCGAAATAACCTGGCTTCGCTCGAGTTGTTAGGTTTATAATGTGTGTATTTTGAACCAATTTCAGTATAAAAGTATAACATATATAGTTTTATTGGTAAAGAACATGACATAAAAACAGTTGTTCAAACGTATTGCTACCAAAATGCACCAGATTTTCTATATATTATGAGAAACCGCTTCTTTTCTGTATGTTTTTTTCACTAGCTTGCCTCATGAAAAAGATGGGCGCACCTACGTGGTTAAGATAAATAATAATACTCACGTGCTTATCCTCAGGGCCCACTTAGTAAGAATGCAATATTTTAGGTTTCTAGTCTCTTTCTCTTGGGACGAGGCCCGGCATGGTCAGATGGGTTAAGGCGTTTGGCTCGTAATCTGAGGATTGCGGGTTCGAATCCCGGTCGCACCAAACATGCTCGCCCTTTCAGCAATGGGGGTGTAATAATGTGACGATGAATTCCACTATTCGTTGGTAAAAGAGTAGCCCAAGAGTTGGTAGTGGGTGGTGATGACTAGTTGCCTTCCCTTCAATCTTATACTGCTAAATTAGGGACAGACAGCTAGCGCAGATCGCCCTCGAGTAACTTTGCTCGAAATTCAAAACAAACAAACAAACTCATAGAACTACGGTGGTTACATTTCTTTTCTATGTGATATTTCGCTAGCTTGTTTCATAAAAAAATGCACAAACATATGCGCGCACGCACAAGAATAAGCAATAGTCCCCAGTCACACACCCTCAGGGCCCACTTAGTATGGATGCACAATTTCAGGTTTCTAGACATTTTTCCTCCTTGAAGTTATAGCTGTCACACCCAGTGACACACAGTTTTATTGTAATAGATGATGTGATCATCCACCCCACACTACTACACTTAATGACCCAGTGAATACGATTCAGTGTCTACCATGTCTATGGTTTTTATTGGGTTTTAATGTTAACGATAACAGGTTTTAACTTTATTTAACCATTTAAAACAAGTGGCTTACTACAGGAGGATATTTTACCACTTACTTAAAATCATAAATAAAAAGATGTAATTGAAGTGACATGTTATGCAGTTGATGTGAACGCTCTCCAAAACGTCATCTCCGAAACTAGATAGAGGGCAGTAGCAGTCTATAGCAAACTACAGATCAACCAAATGTCTAAAACTTTAGTTAATGGTTGCGATGTTCTTTTCTTATTTGTACTACTCGACAGGATTTTGTCCACGTTTGTTTTGTTACGGACTTTTCTTGGAAAATCTTTAACAGTTTCCGTCTCAACAACAAAGAACATGTTGTACAACAAGAAGGACAGTTTTATTTTGCTGTCTCAATGAGGATTTTCTGTTGTAGGTTATTTGCCGCAATGTGTTTAGAACAGTTTAGAGTCACTTACTGTAAGCATATCAAATACACAACTGTATTGTAAGCTTATTCAGAAATGTTATGTAAAACTGTACACAAAGACGAATCAACGTAATTCACCTCTAACTTTTTATACAGTAGTTAATACAGTAGAAATCTGGCTTCTACTATATGTGAATTTATAAGAAATACTTTTTCTTTTTTAGTTCGTTTCTCGTCACAAATTAGTAGGGGCCTTTTAGATTAAAAATAATACAAACTATGTCATTTTTTTAGTTTTTCGTGTTTCATTGTGTCTTTTGTATTTTAAAATAGTGCAATACCTTATTTTAAGCTGGACTGTACTTCTAATTCAACGTCGACTTTTATTTTCAGTCCCCCCTGTGATAGAGCAGTATGTCTGCGAACTTTTATCGCTAGAAACTGGGTTTCAGTACCCTTAATGGGCTGAACACTGATAGCTCTTTCTGTTGCTTTGTGCTTAATAATAAACAACAAAAAGTTTTCCCTTAAATTTAAATCGTAAACTGATTCACGCAATTTAAGAATAACTTAAAATCAAATAATTTCTAAAACTGCTGGTCTCTAAGCGTGAGAATGTTTGACAAACTTGTATTAAAATAAACGATAGTGTAAATGTTCGTTCAACATTTGTGAGAGTTTAAATTGTACAATCAAAAATTTCAAACATCTATTCACGACAACCTAACTTAGTTAAATCAGTTTGTCAGGAGACTTAAAGATAAAATAAATTAAGTTTCTAACAGCAATCGTTTATGGGATATCACAGTATATTTATTTTATTCGTAATGTAATAGAGATTTGTCTGTAACGTAGGTTTATAATATCAAATCAAAATCCAGTTCACTTACCCACAGACATGCCAATATTTACAAACTTTCAAAGTATTTAGTAAATAAGATGAATTTCAAGTTCTTGCTTCACTTGTTGTAGTATTCGTAATTGAGTTGCGTGTGGAGAGTACAGTACAAATAAATTTAATCAACTGTTTAATAGATGGCCTCAAATAAAAATGTTCGTGGCAAGCACAGTTCTCTCCACTTCGGTAACCTAACCTTTTTAAGGAACATTAAGAGCCAGTTTTAACTGACTTTTAAGCTGACCC
The DNA here is from genome assembly GCA_011833715.1 of Carcinoscorpius rotundicauda. Taxonomy (NCBI): domain Eukaryota; kingdom Metazoa; phylum Arthropoda; class Merostomata; order Xiphosura; family Limulidae; genus Carcinoscorpius; species Carcinoscorpius rotundicauda. The sequence continues at coordinate 112,680,312 of CM022393.1, forward strand.
TTTATATCAGTAACCAGGGTGAGCTAGGAGCCGACGGTATGCTCAAATTCACTAACAAGTAAATCAAAATGCATGTCTGCGCTAAGTGATGGACTTAGCAGTTTGTGACTGACCTCACACTGGAAGTACAGAAAACATTCTCTGCTTTTTTAATTACTCAAAATGACGCCATGACAGAAACAAAGAGTGCAATCGTAAAATTTCCGTTCCTTCTAACTGACCCTTCACGATCTTTGCTATGTAAACCGTTCGCGCCCAGCTAACTTCTGACTTGAGCACGTGGCACGAGCCGCGCTTTCAAGAGAGGTGATATGTTTCCCTTTGACAGGATCCTTATCGAGATTGAGCGATCACGTGTGGGTCAGATGTCAGACACCTTCCAATTAAGGAATTACATCCTAATTTACAACCCCGTGAGAATGTTTCCAGCGTCAAAAAGCAATTTTTTATGGACTACCTGACCATGTTAAAGAAAGGACTGATATAACAAACTTCCAGATAAGAAAATAAAATACATTTATTCTGTTCCCTATTTGTTTTCACTCTATATCACAATTGAACCTAAACTATTTTTTCTTATATACTATTCTCTATACGTCCTTATTCTCAAAGACGAAACACAATCTTATATAAATAAATCAGACAGTCAGAGATTGTTTTACATGGTTTTCCTTCCTTAAAAGTTAAGAAGAGTTTGATTGTCGCTACGTCATTATATAGTTACAGTGTTTTCTTTTGTTGTTCGTGACCAGTACTTCACCATAGTTGTTAGAAATCGTAACGTTCACTAATATTCCACGGCTTTTTAATTAGCTACTATTATAATTTCGAAGAAAAACAAAACAACTATGCCTAAAACACACAGTTTTCTGAATTTGCTTTTTGGAGTGTTTTTCAATGATTGTTATCTATTGGTGGAGTTACTCAAACTTTGCTTTACATACTGTGACTGTCTGGATTTAAACTAATGTTTCGAATGATTTACATTTATTTTTATGAAAATAGTAACATACCACAAACAGCTAGTTCTTGTAGCTTATAAAACTTCGTAAAAATGAAACGCACCAATTTCCCACAACTTACATTAAGTAATTAGTTTGAGGAAAGATAACGATAAATTTCGAGGTTTAATTCCTGACACTGGCACAACATAGCTTGTCTGCTTTGTAGCTTTGGGCTAATAAACAAATAATCCATTAGAACCTGTTAACATGTGATGTCTGAGGTGTACATTATTCCTAATGTATTTATAATTTGCTCCACACTTGTACAGCAAGGAGTCAACGATAAGAGTTTAGATTTACGACGCTCAAATTCGGGGCTCGAGCCTTTTGTATAAGTTTGCGCATAAACAAGCAAATATTTCATATTTTAGTGGCTAAATGTATAGAACAAATTGCTTTCTTGAGTTTATAAATTGTCGTACTGTAATTTTATTGAATAAAATTACTAATAGTTAATCTATTGAACGCGATAATGTTGTGTTGTAAGGAGCTAACATGATTGATGTTGCTGGTTTGTTTTTTTACTAATTTCACGCTTGAGTTAATAGATGTGATTGTAATGCATTGTGCATGCTGACAGAAAGGAATATCTTACTGCCAGTTGTATTTATTATTAACATTATATTGAACTCAGAAGAAAAAAAACAAAGAAAAAACTTCAAACAAAGTTAGTTTAATAGAAGACTGATTGTACTGGAAGTGGAATCAGAGAAAGTGTACAAACCAAACTACCAGTTTCTACGTATCTTGTACAGGTAAAAATGTGTAATATATTTTACATTATTTTATGTTTTAATTTCTCAGAATCATTTTGTTGTTTTATTTTTTTCGTGTGCGAACTTAGAACCAACATAAATTTCCCGTGAGCTAAACGAACGTTGTTATATATATTGTGATAACGATCGAAAATTTGATAACTTCGTTTGTGTGTTTGGAATTAAGCACAGAGCTAAATAAATGGGCCTTAACAGATGAATGTTTAACACCGTATGAGCCGTTCCTCTACCTAGAACAGACGAGTGTTTGACACGATATGTGTCGTTCCTTTACATAGAACAGATGAATGTTTGACACCGTGTGAGCCGTTCCTCTACCTAGAACAGACGAGTGTTTGACACCGTGTGAGCCGTTCCTCTACCTAGAACAGACGAGTGTTTGACACCGTGTGAGCCGTTCCTCTACCTAGAACAGACGAGTGTTTGACACCGTGTGAGCCGTTCCTCTACCTAGAACAGACGAGTGTTTGACACCGTGTGAGCCGTTCCTCACACAGAATAATATATCAATATCACATGTTCAGGTAAATTGCTGTGTATTAGCTTCTCTTTGAATACTTCGTTATGCCTTGTTTTTAGACCATTCTTGTCATATCAAGGTAAATTTTCTTTTCTAATGCAACATTTTCAATTATCATCTTAACAAATGTTTTTCCATAGTGAAGTGGAAGATTGAGCTCAGTAAAAGGAGTATTAGAAGGTTTAACTTTAATCAGGAAATTTAGTGTTTTTTTCGCGTGTCAAAGGAGCACTATTGTTTACAGTGCTGTTTACAGGGCGCTCACGACTACTATAGAAATTTTAAAGTTTTTTTAAGGGCTGGCTTACCTTGGTGGTTAGGGAAACTCGAGTTGCAATCTGCGGGTTGCGAATTCAAATACTGTTACTAAACATTCTCGTCCTTTCAGCTGTGGGGACGTTGTAATATGACGTCCATTTTGACTATTCGTTGATAAAATATTAGCCCAAGAGTTGGCTGTAGGCGGTATTAAGTAGCTGACTTTCCTCTAGTTCATAACTTCAAAAGTAGGAACTGCTAAAGCAGATTGCCTTCGAGTAGCTTTTAGTGAACTTCAACAAATAAATAAATAATTCTATATTTTGGTTTTAAATTTTCCTCACCAGGCTATGTGTTAAGTAGTTTTAAATGCAGAAAGTAATACAAAAACATAGAAAAAGTAATATAGATGTGAATAACAACATATTTGTATTGTTTCTTTGTTTTAAGTTCAGCACAAAGCTACCCAATGGGGTATCTGTGCTCTGCCCATCACGGGTATAGGAGCCTGGTATTTAGCACTGTATTTCAGGAGACATACCGCTTTATCATTGATGAGCATGTCTGAAGAACTGATAGATTTCTAGTTGTAAGTGGTCATGAGTATATAAGATGTTTTCGATGGAAAAGTTACGGTACGGTAGGAAAGAAACAGTAAAATGTGTTATAAAGCGTCTCGGAGACTCTTGACATAGAAAACTGGTCCAATATGTCATTGATATATCCTCAATTAGGTCATTGGCTTTCATATTCATGATGCATTTGATGGTCAATGCAACCTATAAATAAAGGAGCGTATGAAGGGCGAATTTCGATACCAATAATTATTTACTTTATTCGGATGTTATATTTGCAATAAAAAACATCATCCATTAAGGGTTAAAACGAGTTTATCGAGATGTAAGGTTGTCTAAGAGGAATGGTTTGAATGGATCAAGTTTTCTAAAAATATTTAATTTCCACCCTTTAATTCAGTGAATAATTTAATATGCACACTAAATAGAAGAGACTCAGTGAATGTTGGTATCTTTAATGACCCTTGGAGAAGATTTAACCATAGAAAATTAAGTTTGGTCCAGATGAGAGAAAACCAGTGGTACAATTACGTATCACGAAGATGGATCAGGTGAATCTCAACTGATTGGAAAGTTTTGGAAACACACAACAAAAACAAGAGTTATATGAGGTTAAGTATAATGAATTGTTTCAATGGGAAATTTCTTACAGTGTTTGTAAGTCACAAAGTTCTTTGATAGATTGTTTAGGTAGAGTATTTATGATGAAACTTTGTAGAATAGACGGCAACTGCCTGTTGTGGAGATTCAAGTGTAGAGGACGACGTTTCGAAAGTCTTCTGCCTTTCGTTTTCAGGACAATGTGTGTGTAAGGTATTGTCGGTCATTTCATAGTGTCCTGGTGGATTACACACACACTGACCTGAAAAAAATAAGGCGGAAGATTTTCGAAACATCGTCCTCTACACTTGTGTTTCCACAACAGGCAGTTGCCGTCAATTCTACAAAGTTAACCTTTAAATGATTCCGTTAAAAGCATCTCATGACGTGTGTTAAAGAACGTCTTTATGATAACATTAACGTCAATGTAAAATAAGCAGCAACAGTTAATTAAATGAACGAACCTTCGCACTGTATCTCACAATAGGTTTATATATTTGTGTTTTAACAAGCTTTGGAAACTTTGTCAATGAGCGTTACAAAGAATTATCAATAGAACATTATAACATTTATAACAAAAACTTAACGAAGGCCTTACCCGAAGAACGTAAAGCTTGTCAACACGTAAGTAAACGTAGTTATCGTGAAGTATAGTCCAAATATTTTATATATATAATTCGAATTTTTCCACAGCAACGGTTTATTTGATATGTCAGAAATAGTTTATTTTTAATTAACTGTTTTATCGGCAAAAATCTAAAGACTAAACGAAAGAAAACAAACTACTCGAAAATATATCATTCATTACTAGCCACGGGACACGTGGATTGAAAGAATGTGCAGTTATAACAGTTTAAGCTAATATTTCGTTTCGTCCAGCGTTTTGCTACAGAACCATATCCATTACTCAGTTTATTTGGGTCCCGCTCACGAGTCTTACTTTGTAATTAGTATTGCTGGGAAATGCAAGTGATGGTTGGAGAGAAGAAAACATTCGTTAGGTAATGATGTATATTTCTCTGAACCGAACAACCCAACGCACATTTGTAAAACATTTTCAAATGTAATTTTTGTCGGGGTCTAACCACCAGCAGTTCTTTGATTAAATTATCACAGTTAGTTTCTGACCCTCCTCGTCTTACGGGTAAAAAAAAGAATCCTCAACAGATTAAATAACAAGCTGCACGAGGTTTTCAGTGACGTAATGTTGGTTACAACGGACAGATCCCATAAATTTTCCTGTTCTCCTATCCAGCCTCGTTTCAATAAATATCAATTACAATTTAACGAAATATTACATTTCAACGTCCATTTCTGAACTCTGAGAGACTTCAGTAAGATGAACCCAATCCTGAAATATTATATCAAATTAATAACTTGTATAGTGGGGCGTTTGTAGTAAACTGAGTTGTAATGGCGTTTATTATGCACGTGACAATAATCGCAATGTATTAGTTTACCTAATTTGATATAATAATATACTGTCTACCTGATTGTTCTTCTATCCTTAACAATGCTGAGGAAACAGAGATTTTTCAACGTTATATTCTAATTTGTTCGAATACGCTTATTCTGACATTCAAAAATATGTGGGGTTATTCAGAGTTTTGCCTCACAGGAACAAGTTGCTCATTATTTACATATAGAACTTATTATAACACAATACCTGAGCTGACAGACATACAGGTGTTACTGTTTTTAGCAGCAAACTAAAATTTACCTTAGTAAGAAGAAACGTACCTTAAAAACGTATCTTACATGATGGAAACGTGAGAAAATTATAATTGTTTCTTTTTGTTTATTTTAAAGATACTTAAGGTATCTTTACAAGGTCCACAAGATGACCTAAGGAGGTCGAAACGTTGTTCTCTGCTTATCAATAAAAGTGTTAATAACTATACCAGCCGTTCTGGGGTACATTTTTATTTCAAGTGGGTTTCTCGTCATCAAGAAATATTGGGTAAAGCTGATTCTGAAAAACTGTAGATACTATGAGATTAAATCTGGAAACAGTTTTGCAGGAACTATAACTTAATTTTATGGTTATTCACTTATACAAAACCTACAAGCAACTCAAACGTTAAATACCATAAGCAACTGCGCTATAACGCAGTTTTTTTATATTATAAAAATAGGGTTTCGGCCGACTTTCATTGAACCCTTGTATACGTGCGTGAAAGTAATAATAATAAAAAAAACATTCGATCAAAACATTTTCGATGTACAAAAACAATTGAGTAGGAATGACGAGGTCAGTTATTTAAAAATGTAATATTTAAGAGCAAACACAGTTTATAAAGGGGCAAACCTTGCGAATATGTCATTTAAAAGCAGGTAAGTTAAACAAAAAAGGAAGACAGAATTTATCTCATTTTTTTGTAACTGTGAACAAACATTTTGCGACAGTTGAAACTGTTACATTTAAAACTTACAACACAATTTTTATAATTAAATCGGAAAGGGTAACACTGAGAGTGGAAATCGGGAAGACATCGCGGAACATAGTAGTGGTTCAAAAGGGGCGGAGACCATTTAAGGTTGAAATTTAAGTTTTATTCCTTATCCTTCAACTTAAACTTTTGTGATTACTTAATGGATGACAACAAGAATAAATTATATGAACTTATGAGTGACAGTAAAGATAAATATGTAAATAATATGACAACCATGATGACTAGAAACCCACTTGAGGTAAAAATGTATGCTGAAGATGGTTCGTATGGGTATATTAAAATTTTAATTAAAATAATAGTACAAAACAGCGTTTCGACCTCATTAGATCATTATTAAGTTAATAAAGAGAGTTTGCGTCAATCTGTAAATGACCCTGGAAGGTCGAAACGTTGTTCTGTACTTTGTTTCAATTAAAATTTTAGTTCCCACACCAGCCGTCTTTAGAATACAGTTATACCAACCGCTCTGTATCTGTCATATGCAGCACCGACGAGGCCTTCCGTCTAATACTAGGGTTCGTCAACCTGTTCATCAGACACAGTATGTATGGTCTGGCACCATTTTTATATCATTTATTACAAGTACAACAACAACTCTTCAGGTGTGAACTAGATTATATAAGTGTTGTTTTAGTTAGTTCTTCAGAAACGGTATATGTGAAAGTAAAGACAATGAAGTACTATTAGAAAATAATACTTGTTTCTCATTGTTATAACTTATTTTTTGTTGCATATTTATTTGATTCGACTTGATCTAATGAGAATTGCGTTCAATATACACACTATTTCAACTTTCTATTACTGTCTAATTACCACGTTGACAGATGACGCTACTGAGAGAAAGCGCTCAATGTTGATTTTTTAAACTACAGGGTGGCCCGTAAGTCGCTACCTATCCATATGTTAATATGTTATATTCAATTATGATGATGATGAGTTGAAGGCAGCTGTTATCGCGGCATTTGTAACAACAGCCCCTGTTATGTTAAGGAAAATGTCTCACAGAACATGGTGTCGCACAATATTTTGCAGCAAGAATGAGGGACAGCACACAGATACACTGGATACATAAGAAAAATGTATATGGATAGGTAGGGACGTAGGGCCACCCTGTAGTAAGGAAGCATATTATTCTAATACCCATATAATAAGTCGTTGTTTGCCTATCTGTTGACGAATTACATACGTAAATAAAGTATACTTAGAATATTTGCGTCTCTCTGTGAGACAGCAGTATGTTACCGACTTACAACAACAACATCCAAAGCACAATTTCCCACGGAGAACACCGCAGATAGCCCATGTGGCTTTACTTTAAGAACAAACAAAATATCAAATCTAACCTTCAATCATATCTAATTTTTGAAAGTATAATGCGATTATTAGAAACTTTATGTCAAGCTTTGACAAGCTTGAGCGACTTTCGTATCATTTACTCACTCAGTGGATGATACGTAAATTTGAAAGCTTTTAATGCTAAAAATTGGGTTTTCATATTTGCAGTGAACACACCGCAGATAATTCATTGCATAAATTTGTTCTTTAACACAAAATCAACAACCAAATATATTATTGAAGCTAGAATTGTAGCTTCTTAATAGTTTATATGTATACATACGTAACGACAAAGCTACACGTGGATCAGTGGTAAATTCCCAGACTTATAATACTAAATTTCGAGATTTGATTCGGTTCTGCAAAGTGAACAGGGCGTAGACAGCCCATTGTGTAGTTTTAAGCTATAAGAAGATAACAATATGGCAACACATTTATCTTTAAAATTTTATTCGTTAGTCTATATCTCTATATACACATACATACTTGTTATATGTAATATGTCAACATAAGCAAACTAAAATTTGAATTAAAATGAAAATAAAAAGGAATAAGTACTAAACTACTGTAGCCAATTCAATATTTTAACGATTATTATATGTATATTTACATCTAAGACAATTATTAACAGCTTTTTAATATTTATAATTTGGGATCAAATTATGGAGAATTGTGTTCACAATACAATTTACAAAAAAAAACAAAACACAGACGAGTGTAAATGCGTTCTGAGTAGTTGTGAAGATTCGTTACTTCAGATATCTTGAGTCTTGTTAATATTAACTATAGATATAAAGCTAAAATCCTTTAATTCACGTAATTCAAACAAAGCAGACCAAACTTCTGGCCGTTTTCATTGTTGCTATTTACCTACTACACTTTACTCATGTTTGTTGCAACTAACGATATTGTAAGAGTAACAATAAATTATAGAAGCCTTGGAAACCGAACGAACAAGCCAACTCTAGAAACAAGTTTTCATGTAATTTTCGATACTGCGCGATTATGGATTGCAAATGGTCTTACTTCTACTTGAATATTTTCTGCGTGATATGTACTTTTGGTTTTTGCAGTTGTTTCGTCACAAGAATTAGTATTATGGATAACCAGAAAAATGTAATATTTAAGGAAAACAACCCACAATACAATGAAGAGGAAAACAATAAACGTAAGTCTTAATACAAGGTTTTAAGGTAAAACATAAACTTGTTTATGTATCTTAATAAGACTAGAAATTTTCTTTTCTGAGAGATGTATACAGATTTTTACATCTCAATATTAAATATCTTTAGAAAGTAAAAGCGTCATAGACAAACTTTTCTTAACAGTCTGAGATATAAGAATTGCTGCAAGGACCGCATATGAACAACAGTGGAAGATAGGTTAGGTGGATTTGTTTTATATGTTTAAATATATTGTTTTAAGTGTTAATGATGTCAGAAAAACACGTAGGTTCAAGAAGTCTTGATAGAAACGAAATAAAACCTTCATAACCCGAGTGCTTTCGAAAGGTCCACTTTTATTAAGCGCTCGTTTTAGGTTTTAAAATACTGTTCTAGTCAGATTTTAATCAAGTCTTGTTCTATTCAGTTGTTTCAGGCAGTAATTCTTGATTTGTAAATGTCTTTCAATTGTTTATTATATGTTTTATATAAAGTATTTATTAAAAAAAAACAAGGGATAGAGAAATTAACTACTTATATTCTGGGAAGATTGACGGAATTATTCATTAAGTTTAATATTTTGTGTTTCTAATAAAGGTACTTATAAACGATTTATAGAAGAACCCAAATATGCATTTCAAAACCTGTGACAATTTCACAAAAGGAAGTACATGATTTCGTTTAGACACATATTGACCTTTAATGTTGAAAAGTTAAAGCAAGTCGTGCTTTATGGAAAATCATGATTTATGTTTATTTACTTAAAAACAGCATTTTCAACTGAAGAATTAACCACTTATTGACTGAAATGAATTGTTTTTATGTTATTCAACTTGTATGATCGAAATAGAAAAACAAAACGTGAAGTTCATTAATAAATACGCGAGAAATAGTTTTTTTTTTTTACAAAGTATATCATTCACTCTCATACTGACTGTATTCCTATAACACTGTGCACATTTTCTTCCCAACAAGTAGTAACGTAATTAGAGAACATCAACTCCGATGGAATTACAGATCAAGGGCCCTTAACAGCTAAGGGGTCAAGTCAACAAATTTAACACCGTATTTAATATAAACTACTATGCCAAAGCATTCTTCTCGGATTCGATATACTATATACACACGTGTAAAGTATATACGAATATATTTTGAAAAGGGCTCTGTTCAGATGTGGGTTCTAAACCTTACCTCCACCTGGTTGTAATAATATACTTCATAATAATATATATATTGCTTCATAATTTTCTTTAATGGATGCCTAAATATTTAAATGTTTTTGTATTTATTATTGTCATTCTTGTTTAAGCTATAATGCATAGTTATCCCATTTCACACAAATGTTAAGTTTAAAAAATAATAATAATGTAGTTGTCCTTTAGGATTTTTCAGAATGTTGGAGTAGTCTTTCGATCCCTCCCTCTTACGTCCATTTCAAGTTATTAAAATTCAGAATTAAAGAACTTATTTAACTTTCACTGTCATTTTTCACTCGGCTTATAGAACGTCATTTTAAACTTCAACAGAAACAATTGAACTTTTCGTCTTTCTTTTCACAACTGGTTTTATTTACTGACTTATTTAATTGTCTAGCGGGTCGTTTGTACTTCACCGGCTCAGCTGTAAACATTCCATGTGTACCAGTTGACAATTTCATAGATTCGGGAATTATTACTGACTACAAGTGGAGTCTGAATGGAAAAGAGGTAAACAGTAAACGTTACCACGTGAATGAAAACGGGATGTTATCCATCAATCCCCTGACTGGAAAAGACGCTGGTGTGTGGAGATGTAAAGTATTATTTCAGGAACCGAAAGATGCCATGGTCTTTAATCATCCAACACGTAGTGTGTATACTACTAGTTTGTACCTTTTAATTGAATAGTGACTGTCGAGTAGTTTTAAAATGCAAAAGTTCTTATTGCAAGTGATGTTAAACAGATGAATAAAAAGTAATGATTACAACTAACCCAAAAAATGTGCAAATCTTTCATTTTATGAGACTTTAGTGTATTTTGAAACTAGGCCACATATAAGTAATTTTTTCATTTCTGGTCAGGGATATAAAGTGGTTGAGGAAGGGATATTTATATTCAGGTTCTGTTTTTCGTGCCAATGTTTTAAATCAATGTTTATGTTTAGTCGTTTTCTAGTTTATTTATATATTTTATAATCGGTGTATTTCAGAGTTTTCGCATTTAATACTGTAGCTAGTTAACCAACATATGGTACATTTTGTGTCTAACTTTGAAGCAGATTCTTTAAGATATTCACATAATTTTCATATTTTCACTGAACTAACTGACTAAATCAATGCGAAGTCCAGCGGTTTGTCTCCGGATTTACAACGCTAAAATCAGGGGTTTGATTCCCCTCGGTGGGCTGAGCAGATAGCCCGATGTGGCTTTGCTATAAAAAACACAAACATTGCGAAGTTACGGAAAAACAAAGTTAGCTTTCATTATTTTTCTCTACTGACTACCTGTACTTTATGCAAGTACTGGCATGGCTAGGTGGTTAAGGCGATCAACTGTAAGTCCGAGAACCGCGGGTTCGAATCCCCGCCACGCCAAACATACTCGCTCTTTCATCCGTCGGGGCGTTATAATGTGACGGTCAATCCAACTATTTGTTGGTAAAAGGGTAGCCCCAGAGTTGGCGGTTGGTGGTGATGACTGGTTGCCTTCCCTCTAATCTTACATTGCTAACATTAGGGACGGCTAGCGCAGATAGCCATCGAGTAGCTTTGCGCGAAATTCGGAACAAATCAAACTATGCATACACTGCAGTTGTTTGTCCTTTCCAACGACAAAGAACAGAAATACAGATTTTAGTGCACAATTTTTAACAAATTTTGAAAAGCATATAAAAATATTTTCTAGGCACAAGGATTGCGAAAGTCGTTGATAAGAAACTATAAATAATTTCGAAGTAGCTTTTGTTTGTTTGTAATTAAGCACAAAGCTACACAAAAAGGTGTTTGTGTTGTGCCCATCTCAGGTATCGAAACCCAAATTCTAGCGTTGTAAATCCGCAGATATACCGCTGTACCACTGAGGAGCTTTTATGTTTGTTGTTTTATGATATTTTTAGTACGTAGTTAGATATTTGGATACATAAATTAAGTATGTTATAGTTTTATTTCCTTATATTCTTTCGTATTGGTTTGAATTTAGCGCAAATCCACACGAGGGCTATCTGCGCTAGTCGTCCCTAATTTAGTAGTTTAAAACTAGACGGAAGGCAGCTAGTCATCACCACCCACCGTCATCTCTTGGGCTACTCTTTTACCAATGCATAGTGGGATTGATTGTAACATTATAACACCCCCACGGTCCAAAAGGCCAACACGTTTTATGTGACCGGGATTCAAACCCGCGACCCTCAGATTACGAGTTTTTAATTTAAAAACTGTTATGTCTACTTTGTGCAGTTACAATAGTTTAGATAATATATATTGTTGTTGGGCTATTCTTATTTTATCTTAAATAAGATCTACCAACACAATAGACGCTAGAACGAAAACTGCGTGACTAACGATGTGTGCAGAGTGCACTACCGACATGCTTCTTTGTTTGTTTTGTGAATTTCGCGCAAAGCTACACGAGGGCAATCTGCGCTAGCCGTCCCTAATTTAGCAGTGTAAGATTATAGGGAAGGCAGCTAGTTGTCATCACCCATTTCCAACTTTTGGGCAACTATTTTACCAACGAAGAGTGGGATTGAACGTCACAATATAACGCCCCCACGGCTGAAAGAGTGAGCATGTTTGGTGCGACCGGGATTCGAACCCGTAACTCTCTGATTATAAGTCGAACGCCTTAACCCACCTGGTCATGCCGGGCCTTTCTTACGTGTTAACCCGTCAAAATGAATGATTAAAAATTGGTTTTATTTACTGTACCAAATTGAAATAGTTTATAGTACATCCTCCTAAAGAATAGTGGTAGACGTCATTTTTTGTGTCATTTTTTTGTACTTCTTCAAGTTCACTGAAATGTCATCCATCTCGAATTTCCTGGCAGGTGCAATCAAATTATATTTATCAGCAATACAATTTACTTTGTGAAATATATGTATATTTGAATACCTTTATATTGAAACAAGTATCACTATATGCAAATCAGAAAATAACGGACACTTTGTGGTTGTATTCGTTCAGTTAAACAAATTATGAATGACAAATACGAAGTCCACATACTCTACGAGACACTTTCCTGTATGTTCGAAGGAAGGGCGTCGTTCGGTGAGCAGATTCTTCGTATCCTTAAGGAAGACACCACTTTAAAAACCGTATCAATCAACGAGCCTTATGTTGGATGCCTAGTCACAAATAAGGTTAGTTCAGTTTCGTTGTCAAATAGGCTGTTACGTAAGTTCTGCTTTTAATCTAACATGTATATCTTTAAGGCAATCAGAAATAAGGTTATTCAAACACAGTTTTAGAACACAAATATTATAGCTATTTTTATGGTACTTTTATATCTCTGATACAACCGATCGTCACAACAAAGTATTTTTGTTTTAAACTGATCACGTATTTTGTGAAGTATTTTATTGTGATTTAAATTATAGATGCAAGTACAATAAATTAATACCCGGTTATTTTAAAATTCGTAAATGTAAGATGTTTGTACGTGAATTAGCAACACGAATCTATTAATTAGGGAAAATTACATAAATAAAATGTATTGTTCTTTGCTATGGTTATAATTTTAGGGAACATTTTATTACAAAGTAATAGTCCCTGTTATTGTCGGAGGCCATCCCACTGATGAATGTGGCATTGTGTGTACAAGAGAGCGGATGAAGAACAAAAGAGAAACTGTAAGTGTCTTTTCTATTATAACTACTTAAAATATGTATAATTTTGACGGGGCTGAGTATACTATGTTTTCATCAAAAGGAATGTTCTTTAAACTTGAATAATTCTTAAATTTCAAATGCAATACAATTATGTAACTTGAAAAACATTTTAACCTTATTAACAATCATTATACAAAAATTATACTGAATTTTTACTGAAAAAATAACTCATTGCTCTCTGCATCTGTAGATTTTGAAACAAGTACGAAATGCTTTGGAAAAAAATGGCAGAATTTCTGGATTTGGCCGAGACAACGTTCACCTTCCGATCAAAAATTCCTTTTACAGTGTAAATACCTTGAGCTGTGACCCAGGGTTTGTGAGAGATGAAGAATACCCAAATGTTTGTCGTAAGTTTTAAAGAATCTCTTGATCTACAGTATAGTATTTGTGATGGATAGCCATGATGGACGTTGAGGGTCTCCCCGACCATGACATGGACTGTTGCAACAATTAATTTAAATTGATAACTTAAGGTTTCTCTTATGGTCACCTAACGTCTTTAGGAATTAGACTCAAAAGAAAACATATTGTCTACATGTTTTTCTTACATTAATTTTATAGATTGTATTGATCTATTGTATTAATTGCCATATTTCTAGAAGAGGTTGTTGTTTTTTGAATTAAGCACAAAACTACACAACGGGCTATCTGTGCTCTGCCCACCACGGGTATCGAAACCCGGATTTTAGCGTGTAAGTCCGCAGACATACCGCTGAGCCACTGGGGGGACCCTAGAAGCGGTAAAGCTGTGTTTTTATACGGCTTTACTATCCATTTCACAATGTGAATGAAAATGTGATTTTGATCAAATTTGGTCCAAATGTTAAATGTCCCCTAAAGAACTAATTGCTAACTTTTGGTGAATGTACGTCATACATCAGAAGCACACCGGAAGTTAACTCATTACTCAAAACGTTTTGTTTATTTTCTTGTGAGGCCTGGCATGGCCGAGCGCGTTAAGGCGTGCGCTCGTAATCCGAGGGTCGCGGGTTCGCGCCCGAGTCGCGCTAAAACATGCTCGCCCTCCAAGCCGTGGGGGCGTATAATGTTACGGTCAATCCCACTATTCGTTGGTAAAAGAGTAGCCCAAGAGTTGGCGGTGGGTGGTGATGACTAGCTGCCTTCCCTCTAGTCTTACACTGCTAAATTAGGGACGGCTAGCACAGATAGCCCTCGAGTAGCTTTGTGCGAAATTCCAAAACAAACAAACAAACAATTTTCTTGTGTTCAAATTTTACAGCATCAAGTAAATAGCTGCGTTTGAATTCTAAACACGCCCCCCAGTGGCTCAGCGGTATGTCTGCGGACTTGCACGCTAAAATCCGGGTTTCGATACCCGTAGTGGGCAGAGCACAGATAGCCCATTGTGTAGCTTTGTGCTTAATACAAAACAGCAACAACAAATTCTAAACGTTTAAAATCTAGGCGACCATATTCAAAACGCGCTGTTTTTGAATTAAACGATTTATTAATATGAATGGTTCTCTTCAAAAATTCAGAGAAGTCTTCACAATTAATGAATTATGATATTTATTTTCATCTAACTTAGAATTTAAAACAGGAATTGTAGCCTTCACTTAGTAGATGTATATCACAACCATAATTTTCTAGATCTCAGTTGTGACTGGAGACTTAAGGTGACATTGTAGATGTATATCCCAACCATAACCTTCTAGATTTCAGCTGTGACTGGGAACTTAAGGGAATACTGTAGATGTATATTACAACCATAACCTTCTAGATCTTAACTGTGACTGGGAATTTAATGTAACACTGTAGATGTATATCACAGCCATAACCTTCTATATTTTAAAAAGTTCAAAGTATAGAGTAATCCGAGAGTAGTTTTTATTATGTCACTATTAGGTACCAATACTGAGTCATTTAATCTTTACCACATCACTGTAAAATATATTTGAAATATACCTGTTGCAGTCTTTTTGGCAATGAATACTTGCTTATAGTAAAATGAAAAGAAAAAAAAGTTTTATTACAGTTTATTTTCTGTTTATAAAAAAGAAATGTATAGATTTATGAAGATTATGTTGTGTATTGTAGGACCATTTCACTATTATTTAAACTTTCTCTCTTACGTTTATCATGTTGACCTGAACAAAGAATGGAATGCAATATTCTGAATATTTATTGGTAGGTCCATGCTCTCTTGGATCATTTGAAAAAGATCACGTCTGTGAAAAGTGTCCAATAGGGGAATACGCTGAGTTTTACGCCAGTACTTCGTGTTCCGTGTGTCCAAATGAAAAAATAACTGACTTCGTGGGTTCTTCTTCGGTCCATCAGTGTCAAAGTTGGTTGTTATAAGTGATGTTCTTAGCGAATTAATCCTGCATCTTTCTTAACATTATCTATGAAAGTCTTCTAGTCACAATGATTGAGTGTGTATAATATATGTATGAAGTCACTTTTTGAGTTACTTTGTTTGACTGCTATGTATAAGATATATAGTTTTATTATTGTTTTTTTTTTAATTTCGCGCAAAGATACACGAGGGCTGTCTGCGCTAGCCGTTCCTAATTTAGCTATGTAAGACCAGAGGGAAGGCAGCTTGTCATCATCACCCACTGCCAACTCTTGGACCACTCTTTTACTAACGAATAGTGGGATTGATCGTAACATTATAATGCCCCCACATATGAAAGGGCGAGCATATTTGGTGTGACGGGGATTCAGGCCTTAAACCCTCAGATTACGAGTTGAGTGCCTTAACCACCTGGCCATGCCGAGCATGTTTTATTGTTGATAATAATGTTAAATAACATCAGTGTGCAGTGAATTAGTAAATACGATGAAACATACCATTCAGTATCTACAATTAGAAGGTTATAGTGAAGTGACGAAGTAAATATGATGAAACGCACCACAGAATTATCGCTTACGCTTCATGGGTCCTGCAGTACTTTTAATTTATTACTATCATCTGGAGTAGCCCCCCAGTGGCTCAGCGATATGTCTGCGGACTTACACGCTAAAATCCGGGTTTCGATACCCATGGTGGGCAGAGCACAGATATCCCATTGTGTAGCTTTGTGATTAATTCAAAACAACAACATTATCTGGAGTTTCTCAACCGGGGTGCCGCGAGATGTTAATAAAATGGGTAAATCTAAATAACGAAATTGAAAAAGTGTTACTGTGCACTGTATCATTTCATCCGGGACCTACTGAAGAGCTGGCATCTCTATTATCCCTCCCCACAGATACGCCACTTTTAACTAGCCTGAAAAACGTTAAGGGTGTTGTGGAAATGTAGAATATGTGTCTTGTTTTTTTTAAAAAAAGGACAAACCCAGAAACACTGATTTAGCCTAACGTCATGCTCTGGTAAAGAGACACATACAGGTTTCAGTATCGACAAACTCAACTATTTTCAACCTGCTTTTGAGACAGATAAACAGCTGAATGAATTAGTGAGAAATAAAGTATTTTTTTATAAATCCATTTGGATAATATGAACACACGTGCATAGAACTCTTCAGAACAAAAATAACCCTGAAATCAAGTTTCCACGTCGTATCTAAACTAAAAAACTGTTCTTAAAAATGGACATAATTCCACTAAGACTTACTATTGTTCAGATTTCGTACATTTAGGAATAAGTTCGTGCAGGTAGGGCCAAACTAAAACAGTATCTAGCACGTGAAGATAAGGACTTAAAATGCAAACATTTAATATGTCATTAAAGATAACAGACAGCCCTTCCTTCTTGTTTGATTATGAAAATTTAATGTAAAATCTAAAACTGTTCAAATGCATCAAACTACACAGTTAATACTTTTGTTAGTACTGCAAGTAAAAATATCCTGTTTTACATAAAAAATTCAAATGATATGAAGCAGCGCCATAATCAAGATGCACGGTCATCAGATGGAGCATGTGGCCATATGATATGAAATGGACTGTAATGACGTGTTGAAATCGGACATCGTTTGAATATTACACGTTAAACCTCGATAGTAAAGTGCATGGAATAAGGGATAATTGTTGTTTTTAATATTCTAGCTAAGACGAAGCACGACTACTGTTAATAAACAATTTTAGTAGTACCTCTTGTGATTTATTCAAATCATGCGATGTGATGTGGAAATACTTGCTATTAGAGGCCTTGCACACGCAACTTGCAATACGATATGAAGTATGCAATATTAGAGTTTTTGCACACGAAACTTGTTATATGATATGAAATATCTACTATTAGTGGCCTTGCACACGCAACTTGCAATACGATATGAAGTATGCAATATTAGAGTTTTTGCACACGAAACTTGTTATATGATATGAAATATCTACTATT
Source organism: Carcinoscorpius rotundicauda (assembly GCA_011833715.1). Lineage (NCBI taxonomy): Eukaryota > Metazoa > Arthropoda > Merostomata > Xiphosura > Limulidae > Carcinoscorpius > Carcinoscorpius rotundicauda. The sequence continues at coordinate 112,698,178 of CM022393.1, forward strand.
AGTGGCCTTGCACACGCAACTTGCAATACGATATGAAGTATGCAATATTAGAGTTTTTGCACACGAAACTTGTTATATGATATGAAATATCTACTATTAGTGGCCTTGCACACGAAACTTGCAATACGATATGAAGTATCCAATATCAGAGTTTTTGCACACGAAACTTGTTATATGATATGAAATATTTACCATTAGAGTCCTTGCTCACTTATGCTTATATAGTGCCACAAACTTACAGACTGATAAATGAACAGAAAGCTTTTCTTAGTAAGGCTAATTTTCAACATGAACTAAAATGCAAGTTACAAATTAATGTGGCGTGCTTAAAACAATGAGCTACTATCAGAATTACTTAGAGTTCATCAACACTATTCGTAGCGATCCATGTGCTGCTCAGTGTCATCTCAGACCATAACTTACATGTTCAATCACATTCAGATTCAGTGAGTGTTCTGTCCAATTTATTTGGTCAATGTCCTTCCCTTCTAGGAAGTTGCTGCTCAGCTGATTAAAGTATTGATTATCTACATATGCGTGTGGAAATAATGTTTCCTATAAAACTGCATCCATATACTTAACAGTTTTCATAGTGCTATACCATAACAGATAGATATCAGTGTTGCTGTCAGTAGTAATACATTCCCAAATAAGAAATCCGACTTTAACGACTCCAACTTTACAGATGTCTCACTTGTAGCTGCTATGTGAAATGTAATTCATGTGTGACCAATCTTGATATCATTGATTCCAGTAAAAATTAGGCTCTTTGTTATTGTAGGCTAGAGGAACGTACACCACTGCGTGTTTGCATGAAAACCAGCACTGTAAAGCCTCCTTCTGACTGTATCTATCGGTACTGTCCGACATCAAAGCTTTCGATTCACTCGCTTTGCACACATTTTAACTTAAGGGTACCAATGATATAAATGTTTAAAACACTTTTTAACAGTTTAAGATACCATAGCCTTTCCCTCCGACGAACAAAATCAGCCCTTCCACCTTATTTCATGGTCGTGAGACGATTTGTATTGGTGTTCTAGTTGTTGGTTTTTGTGATTATTTTATTATCTTTATTATTTTTAGAGGAAATATTTTTGAGGAGACCGAGAAAAAGTCGACCTAGAGACTACTAACAGTACAACAAATGCTTTATGAACTGAATTTGGGGGATTACTTACTAGGAACTGCTGAAAAAGTATTTTAATAACTAAAACTACCACACAGCTTCAGTACTAAAACACTAGAGAATAAGTTGGTTATTATGGCGCGCCAATGTGATCATCATAAGCGGAACTGTAGATATTCATTGAAATTTCACTAGGTTTTGGATTTTTTTCGGGGGGGAGCGATAAAAACTTCTTACTGGATGTTCAAAACAATCTAATATTAAAGAAATATATTTTGTTAATTTTTGTTACTCGAATTAAGTTTCTTACCCTTTCCATATGTTAATAATTCAGGATAAAATGTTATTTGAAACTTAGTCTTCTTTCAGTTTATTTCCTAGTATTTCTGACATATTATGTAAGTTGTCCATTAACTTTCACCTATGGAAGGCATCGAAACTGAATATTTGTTGGGCAAAATAAAATACAATATCTATTAACACCCATTTGAGATACACTGTATAACATAAAAAATTACACCTTAAATTCTTATCTATTATTATCATAAGTTGCTGTTGTTTTTGAATTTAAGTACAAAGCCATAAATGGACTGTCTGTTTTCTGTCCACCATAGGTGTCGAAACCTTGCTTCTAACGTTATAAGTATGCAGGCATACTGCTTTGCCACTGGAGGGCTATTGCCATAAGACCCTCAGTGATTCAGTAGTACGTCTGAGAGCTTATAGCGCTAAACTTGGTTTTCAGTCCCTGTGGTTGGCACAGAAAATATCATATCCTCTAGCTTGGAAGTTAAACTAAATACTGTTGTACGATAAGATAAACTTCTGCAACCTGAAAATAATTTATTATTTTATTTACACTTTGAACAGTAAGAAACAGTTACTAAAGATGTCGTAATCACGTTAGTAAACAGCTGTTAAAACCATAACATTGTATTTGCTGGCCGCAACACGTTTAACTTTTGCAGAAGTTTTCATGCCATTCACTTGAATTCTCCTCATTCTGTCATTTTCACGCACGCTCTTTAAGCTCTTGCTGGCATTATTTGCCAGATTTATAAATTGTGGTCTGTTTCAACACTTTTTATTCGGTCAGACAAATAAACCAACATATTCGTAACTTTATTTAATAAAAGTACACGTAAAGTAAAAATTAAGTAAAATAATGTTATTCATAATAGTGTTCAGAGTTTGAAACAGTTATGAGTGTTCAGTGCATGACACGGTTTTACAAGTTGAAACAAAGACGAAGAATTAAACTCTTAGTAAAAAAAAAGTAACTGAAAGGTTTTTATAGCAGTCTATGGTAATGAAACTAAAGTATCGCAAAGTAAAGTATAAAATTGTAATGAAGACAAACTTAGCTATATATGCAGAAACGCCTGCATGCATGTTCAAAAAATAAAATGCATATGGTTTTGAAAGAATTGCGCACTCGTATTTTAGACCTAAATAAGTTGAGAAACACCTACGATTTGTATCTAGTGTAATGATAACTTTCAGGAAATTATACGCAGGTGAAATGTAGTGCTTGTGTGAAATACTTTGTAAATAAAAAACAACAAAAAAACTAAAACTAAAATCAACGCCAGTAGTCACGTGATGAAAACGACACTTTACCATCGTATAACATACTCGGTGCATTACACAGTTTGGTTAAACACGGTTGAGGTGATTGATTCTGAATGGAAAAGCCAATCTATAACATTGCGAGAAATATTTCGGACAAAGAGTAGAGTGTTACGTATTCATATAGATTATAATATAGAAATTCGTTACTTAGTATCATCTCACAGGATTTCGTTCTGATAATGTAAGCCTTGCGCTCTTGTTTATTGACCTCAGAGTATATTAGAATGGAAATTTTGATATGCATATTTTTTGCTATCAAAAACAAATGTTTACTTTGATGTCTTTCATATAAGAATGTGTATAACTAATTTTTTATCCACTTTAGTTACTGCAATGTGCATTTTTATGCATACAATACTTTCACTTATAAGTTTCTTGTATTTATCCATTTTATCCTCAGAATTACAATAAAGACGATTTTATTGCAATCAAAAATCCACTTAGATTTAAGTTGCTTCTTTTTTATATACATTTATTCTTTTATTGTTTATTCATTTATTATTTTACAGATTTTAAAACTGAAACCGTTGAACGAGTTGCAAAATATCTAATTCCCACGTTATTCGGCTTATTTTTTCTTGGATATTTTCTTTCCAAATGCAAATCGCAATACTCGCCTGTAACTGATAATCCTTAACCTTTACCAAAACTGACTTCATTTATGCTGTTACAAAAGATCAAGTAAGTATGAATGTTATAAAAGCATTTAAATGAAGGATACCCTGTAAGTACAATGTCTAGTAATAATACACATATATATTTCAAGAAAGTTTTTTTAATAGAAAAGTATAACAGTATAAAAGATCTAATTGTTTAGTTTATTTGAAGATCAGTACCGTGGATACACGATTGATATAAGACACACAGTATCGATGTGTTTACTAAGCTTTTGTAATGTAAGTTGAAGATAAAACGACGAGTTTTGAAGGCTTGATCTTTAAACACAAAATTTTAGTTCACAAAATGAAATGACAAGATGAAAGACGAAACACACAAATAATTTCTTCCACAGTAATCAACATTAAGATGTATTATACCACCAGGTGGTGCCACGTTTATGTTATGTAATAATACAAAAATGCAAACAAATCAATCTCAGGTTATTTCACTATGAATATCTGTAGGTCGAAACTTTGGGAAAATTGGATATCACCAACTTTTGGACTTCATATATTTTGGCGCTTCGCTCGTAAATGTGCAGATATAACAAAAATAGAAAATTTTCTGATGTGTGGTAAACTACTATATCTTTTTATAAATACACTTAATTATGCATACTAATCAAAAATAAAGCATTTATGTTTCGAAATTACTTTAATTAAGAATGATTTATATATTAACCAAATTGTGAATAATTAAATATGTAATATTAAAGTATTTGACACAGAATTTAAGAAACACATTTTATATCTGCGTATCCACAAATGCAGTAAACAGTAAATGTATCAGAGAATCATTCGTAAGTAAAAAATGTTTGGCCTTCCTTCGACATGAAAATTAACACTAAAGCTTGTTTTTTGTAATGAGTAAATAAGAATAAGCTCTAAAGTTGCATTTGGAGCTGTTAATCTATACTGCCAAAAATATTTTTTGTGTATGAATATTTTAAGCTTTGATGAAACGTAGATTATATGAACATATATAAGTGATATATAATAAATCTTGCTCCAATTTTTGCTTTTTTAAAAACATATTGTGAAAATAGTTATGCGTTACTGCAAATTATGATATATATTTTTGTCTAATATAATTACTATATTCCGCTATAAAATATATTTGACATCAGTTAGCCATTCATTCGTTTGCTGCTTACTAAACAGATGAGACTGAAACGTTGTCAAATGACATTGTTGCTACATGGTGGATAAAGGAAAGTAAACATTTAAACTTATCCCTACATTAACGTAGAATTAACTGTGAACTGTGAATTGAATGAAGTTCGAAACGCTTTTCTCGTTATGACGTTAATTCATTAAGGAAAATTTTCAAGATTTACCCCTAATTTATGTGTAGTAGTTCCCTACCAAGGAAGCTCAACCAAAAGTCATTGGTCTAGGGATACATTTTTCAGGGTCGCTGAGTCTAATTTGGTATTGGAGTTTATGTTCCTTTTATCCTTTAGATCACGGAACATCATATTTAAAACTGTGTTTGTACATAAAACACACTGACAAACTGGCAAGGCTAATATTTTTACTCCACTCTCCTTCTCCTCCACGAAGTAGTTACAGAGGTAACTGTGGATAATGTAGGAACTAAGCGGTACATCTGGGTGAATCAGAAGATAAGCCTCTGAACTCTACAGTGGAGCGCGAGTATTTTATGCTACTAAATATAAATATTCTAAAGTTAGAATTACCATATAAGTCTCATACTGTAACGCGCAGACTTTGGTATTGCGCCTTAAGTTTTCCATTTTCAAGGTCCCTTCTAAAGGTAACAAAATTTTTAATGTAATTGGTTCGTGTGGCAGAAAGGAAAATGGTATACTTTGTGAATTCATGTACTAGCACACAGTATGTTCATGGAGGGTTAGGTAACTGGAAGTGAAATAAAAACGTATAGATAATTATGTACATAAGAATATGCTTGTTCATATGTGTATTACAGAAATGGCGTATGCGCGCATGTGTATTTAGATAGTGAGGTGTGTGCGTATTGTCATGACAGATAAATACAGAGTATTATTATTATAATAGACTAACAGAGACTTTCAAAACATTTGCACCCAAGTTAGTGTCTTTGTTGCAGCTGTGCTTCTTTAAATACCGAATTTTTAGAATAACACAAAAGGTTCTAATTTGTACATCTAATAAGCGTGCGCAATAAGGATTATACACAGAAAAACAGTGCAAGCGCTTGTCTGCGCCACAAAATGAAAAGATCGATGAATAAGTCACTAAAAATGAAGAAATAACAAAAAGCATGGATGTAACTTTTTTTATTAACTTTTAGTACAATAACATTATAAACTTAAAGTTTTGATAAAGGTTTGACGTTAGGTCATATAATAATTTTATAAGTTTATATGTAAATATTATTAAGAACAATATAGTTTAGTTCTACTTAATTAACGTAAAAAAACATACGCGGTACAGTATTAAGGTTTTGTGAAGAATGTATCACGGTTTATACTGATAACGAAGGGCTTCTGCCCGAAAGGTTGTAAGCAAAAAAAAAAAAAGTATTTGTTATAAAAGTATGTTTTAACATTTTTGTACAGCTTTTTCTTCACGTCTTGTAGTATCTTCTACTGAAAGTTTTATAAAGTACGACCTAAATACAAGTGGACTTACACATATCAGTTTCTACGATTACATTTCATTTGTACCATTCTGCAAATCTTGTATTTAAAAAAAAACTGTTGTGAAAAACATAGGAAACGTCTTGCCAGATTCTATTGATATTCAATAATGAAGTTATTGGTTAGTGAATAACAGTTTTTCATGCTTTCGCTGTCTCATATTCAATAGTTCCCCAGTGGCACGGCGGTATGTCTGCGGACTCACCACACCAGAAGCGGGGTTTCGATACCCACAGCACATATAGCGAATTCCAAACAAACAGACATATTCAGTACAGAATGGATTTAAATAAATGTATACATTGAATGGAATTATTGTATAGCTAGTGAAAGTTTAAATCGTATATCAGGTTTGGAAGTTACTAAATTGCTTTGGTGACTCTGGTTGTCCAGAAAGCTTTAAGTATGTCTCTGGCCTGTTGCTGTACAATAGCCTAATTCTGCAGTTAGATAGTATAGTTTGGTTTGGTTTTGAATTTCGCGCAAAGCTACACGAAGGCTATCTGAACTAGCCGTTCCTAATTTAGCAGTGTAAGTATAGAGGGAAGGCAGCTAGTTATCACCACCCATTGCGAAACCTTGGACTATTTTATCAACGAATAATGGGATTAACCGTCACATTATAACGCCTCTCGAGCTAAAAGGGCGAGCATGTTTGGTGTGATAGGGATTACGAGTCGAGTGCCTTAACCATCTGGCCATGCCGAGCCAAAGATAGAATGGTTTGTGTAACATTTTGTATAATGGCTTATTTCTCACTCGGGGATAAATTTAAAATTATATCACTATTAAGAAACTTTTTTCCCATTTAGTACATATTTCTGTGTGGCTTTCAAACTTATGGTTCATATTAAAAGAAATTACGGTCAAACAAATGGACCAAAGTATTTCATGTTCTGAGGACATTATTTTGTATTATTTTTCTATCAACACATAATAATCTGGTGAGCCCTTTACTTTTCTTCACTCCCAAATAAAACAAATAATAAACAACTGGACACTTCCTAGAACACTGTAATGTACTCATAATGCAATAAATGTTCCAATAAGTTTACTGATTAACTCGCATTTTATACGGTTAGAGTTTGAATGAAAAAATATAGAAATGTAGCCTACAACAGAGGAATACTGTTATTCGTGAGTTCATAAGCTCGTGTCAGTTCTATTTTGTAAATATTGCTAATAATTTTGACGAAGTGTTGAAGATAATGAACTACACGAGCTCTGCTCACCTCAGGTAATCGAATACCGGATTTTTGCATTGTTTACCACCTCCGGCGATCTCATTGTACGTTTTTATTCACTTTTTAACTTCATAGTCCAAAAGAATCTATCCAACAATAAAAACCGTTACAACATCAGTATTGCATTATAACAGTCTCCACTAAATGACCAAGATATACTCACCAGATTGACTGTAGCTTTTTATATGTCTAAAGAACTACCATAAAGAGAAACGTCTCAATTTTCTGACCTTTGATCACCATGAAACTTTAAACAGTTAGGATTACGCCCCAAACGATCCTTAACCCTTTATTACTTTATCCATTTTCTCATTTTCACAAGTTTGGAAGCCATTTTAATAACGTCAACGTCTGATATTTCAATTCGTTGTTTTTGTCGACAGAATTCATCAATCGAACGCCTTTATCAGCAAACGAAAATGGCTTTTAGACTTTGTTTCCTTCTCAGATACATATCATTTATTTGGACATCAATTAAAACCATATTAATGTCTGTGAACGACAAGCTATCGAATGAGGAATGATCTAGGCAAAGAAATCGGTAGCAAATATTTGAAGCCGACACCAAAAATGCGCGTGGCAGTGGAACCTTTGCTAGTAATGCTAAATCTGAGTTTATGACAAATGTTTATTCCCACTTTTTATCATAATGTTTATTAGATTAGTGTTATTGTCAGTAGTGGATAATATTTATTAGATTAGTGTTATTGTCAGTGGTGCATAATATTTATTAGGTTAGTGTTATTGTCAATAGTGGATAATATATATATTAGGTTAGTGTCATTGTCAGTAGTAGATAATATTTATTAGGTTAGTGTTATTGTCAGTAGTGGATAATATATGTATTAGGTTAGTGTCATTGTCAGTACTAGATAATACTTATTAGATTAGTGTCAATGACAGTAGTAGATAGTGGCCCAGGATGCTGAGGAAGTACAGAGATACGTAGCAGCTAGAGGATATATGGGAGCCGCCATGTTTTTTGTTTGACAGTTGTTGTTTTTTACAGAAAATGCACATGAATAACGGTATAAATTTCGTGGTTTCAAAGGCTGTACCAGTATCAAATATTAAGATTAATACGTACTATGATGCCCTTAGTATATTTTCAAGTTACAATATTCTTCAAATAATTAAACTCTTTACAACCATGTAACGATATAACCCTTTTAGCACTTCTGTGTGATGTTTGTCTTAGTATCTGTTTGTGTAGGAATGGTGGGATCCATATATCCCATCTAAATATATTAAACACACTGCTACCACTAATATGTTTTAAGAATAAGTAACACCCTTTTTTCTGTAAAAATTGGCAAATAAATCTTTGATTATTATACGTTTTTTGCGCCTCTCTCACTTTAGAATATGTGTATATCACGGTTACATAAACAGCTGTTGGGACACATGTAACCCAACAACGCCTGCTGGGACATATGTCTCTTGGAATACTTATGTGCAGTACGTGTGGGAAATTTTTAAAAGAATAGAAATATGTTTTTAAAGATTCACAAATATTTATTTAGTCAATATTTTTCTTCTTGTTATACACTGGTACAGCCCCCCAGTGGCTCAGCGGCATGTCTGCGGATTTACAACGCTTAACTCCGGGTTTCGATACCCGTGGTGGGCAGAGCACAGATAGCCCATTGTGTAGCTTTGTGCTTAATTCAAAACAACAACACACTGCTACTGTCTCGTACGTTACGCGCCATCTTCTGGAGAAATGATCACGTACGAAGAAGGACAGAGTTATTGTGTGTGCGTATTCCTTCAGCACTTATACGCAGGAGGCCAGCCTCTTCGTGTTTTGAAACATTACCCAAGGAGTTGGGTTTGATCGGCGATGTCACTTCAACATTAGCACCTTTAAAACGCTTAGATAGGGTTTACCCATAGAGGCCAGAAACAGGTGGCTTCCACTCCATCAGTACCAGTAAAGATAGAGTCGAAGCCTATTGGCTACTTAGTTTATTTGTAAGATTTTTCTAGCTCCATCATCCAATAATTTTAATCTAAGACAAAATATAATAATAATATAACCAAGACACGTCAAGCTGCGGTCAACAACAGAAACACCATACTTCTTGTAACACTCTCTTTCTCTCTGAGGATCCCCCTAGTGGCACAGCGGCATAACTGCGGATTTACAATGCTAGAATCCGGGTTTCGATACCTATGGTGAGTAGAGCACAGATAGCCCATTGTGTTGCTTTATGCTTAATTTCAAACAGACACACAAACTCTCTGTCTTTAGTTAAAATATCTTTTTGTAGCCATGTTACTTTTTACCTGAAATCTTGGTGAAAAGAGTGAAGGACAAGGAGGTAAGAAACTAAAAACGAAAAACATCTAATGTGCAATTTTCACAATTAAAATACATAAAAAATATGAAATGTTCATATAAAGAAATAAAATATTTCTATATAGTCGAATATTTTATTTTTCTATTAAAATAATAATTTAAAATAACAATTCTGATATTGTTCTAACTTATACTCTCATTCTAAACAGGTTTCGGCATTTCTATTATTATTCAACCGGAAATAAGTTCGACTTGAAATGACAGAGAAAGCTTTGATGTATGGAACTTTCTCTGAAGTTTTGAAAACGACTTGTTACATATATGTGTATAAATGTACAAACTATTTTTTAAAAAATTGTCAGCCAGTTTATAAATAATTAGTGCATCATTTAGTCAGTTGTTCTTTTTCCTAATCCAATTAGCCAATTAGTGAATACATTTAATGTTAAAAAATTTGAGTTACGACGAAGAATTAAAGGTAGAAAATTAAAAAGTAGTTTGAATTTGTGTTACATGTAACCTATTATTTTGTGTAAATAAATTTATCTGTAATTATATATGACGTTAACTGTAAAATTTAAAGTTGAAGAAATAAAGCATTTTTGTTACTGTTAATTCAACTGGATTTTCATTTACTTTTATTATTAAACAATCCAAAGGAACCCCATCTGTTCAATATAAATACACAGGCTTGTTTATTTGTGTATAAAGTATATAAGGACATTCTTAAACATTTTCATAAAAGCTAAAAATATTATTCTGACTAAAGAAAAAAAGCAAATTATTTTATCATTTTCTAGCCAGATTATATTAAAGTAAGTAAAAACAATAACAAAAAAAAACAGGAGACAAAGGACATGTAGATTAGATGTGGCTGTAAATATATATATATTTCTGTGTATATATACTGTTTCTAGCCTCCAATTTATTATGTTACGTGTTATAATTTCAAATAGCCCTAAATTTTAACTTTAATATAGAGGTTAATGAAATTTCGGTATGTTTCAAATTTATGATATTTGCCAACAACGCTGATACACATTTTTTTTCCTTACATAAATATATTTTAATACACACACACAAATAACCAAAAACGATATAATTTATAATCACGGTTATCAAAAATAATTTACAAACTCTTAAACAACATTCATTCTTCTCTCTGGTCTAGAACTGAATATTTTATCAACAGTCCACGAAGCACAAAGTACTTTTATGTTGAGATACAGACACACCTCACTTGACAGGAATGCTAGATAACTCTATTCTTTACGTGAGTTTTTCCCGACTACAAATTCTAATGTCTTAATGGAAGTACTAACGTCCGAAGTTAGTTCACTGAAGTTCAACGATTTGCAATGTTCGAAATCAACAAACGTTCATGGTCAAATGTCCGATTTATTAGTGTTTGTCACAATTATATTTTTCAACACTGTAACGGATGACTCTGTCTCTCGGCATATCGATTTCTATAGCTTAAGGCGAGATTCTTCAATATTCAATAATATTTGAATATACGGTAGTGTTTTCGTAAAAGATATATTGTTTATTCTTACTCTCGAGAATTTTCTATAAATTTAGAGAACATAAGGGACTTGCGCAATGTCCGTTACATGCATTAAACTGAAAAAAAAACACACGTAGATATTAAAATAAATGTTTAACAGTAAATCGGCTATTATAGATATATATACATACATAATAAGTTTAACTGATAAACAGAATCTGCGATCCGAGGTATATTTCACAAGTAGCTTGATCGAAATATTAACCTTTCTTCTTTTGTATATGTAAAAGTTGCATATAAATGTTAGCATATCAATTACCATATTAAGTATATTTATGCAAATGTAATTTATGATATTCACTACGAAAATGTTTAAAATTTATTCGTATTCTGAATATGTTTTAATTGGGTGTTATGGTACAAACGATAACTCCTTTAAGATTTATAAAAAAATTTGTAGAGCACTATTGTTATGTAAATATCATGTAAATGTTGTCGAGAGTGTCATGTAAATATCATGCATATATTATGTAAATATAATGTAATGTCGTATTTGAATTCCCATATTTATTATTTATAATTCTATATTTATATTATTGTTTCGAGGTTTAAATCGGTGAAATTTAAAATAACATTTTAGAATTAATTAAAATTCATTTAGAAATTTTTAAAACTAAATAGATTGATCACTTGTATTGGCCTGGTGTTTGTACTGTGGAATTCTTGGAAATTACGCGATATAGTATATAAACAGACGGCGATGCGAGGGAGATCATCCATTTTTACTCGGGTCAGGAAGTAAATCATCCACTTTTACTCGGGTCAAGAAGTTTGTCTCGTTTGAGAAAGTTTAAATTGAATTTGTGAATAGAGCTAGATCGACTAAAGCGGTGAAATTTTTATTCCGTCAATCTTTACAATTCAGTCGGATTACGGATTATATCGAAAGTAAATAGGAATTGGACTGTGAACTTTTGTTTGAAATTATCCATTCAAACTTCGAAAATTTCTCCGTGGGACTGAATTCAACGCCTAGATTGGAACTTTGGATTTCGGATTTGGACACTTATCCTGGATCATATTATTAAGCACAGGCCAATACTTTTTTTGTATTGTAAGTTGTTTTGATGGTTGAAACTGGATATCTGTTATTGCCATTAGATAATATATTTTGTGTCTATCACATAAGTAGATAATTATAATAAATTATACAAGCTGCTATCTGTGTCTTTCTGTTGCGTTCAGTCCACATAAAAACGTAACAACTATAAATACAATGGGCGTTGCATCAGTCTCTCAGTGGGTCAGCGATAAGTGTACGAATTTACAACATGAAAATCAAGGGCTCTATTCCCCATGGAGAACAAAACGTGGATAACCCATTGTATACTTTGTGCTAATATGGAACCAATGTATTAAATAATGACACTATGTAACATAAATTACTTAATTGCTTATATTGTAAAAGTACAGAAAATAGCCATTATTCCCTTTAAAATTTGCTCTTGTGACCTGGATAATGAAATTTAGAAATTAACCTATTTTTTATGTAAAAACGGGCAAATTTGCACACTTTCATTTACATAAGGTCTGAATAAAATAATACATAGATCAATATTTATATATATTTATACTAAAGCTATACAAAAATGTTTGGAAATGAATAGTTTTTCGAGATTTGCAACTGTAATGTAAATCACTTTCATGTTTCTGCCCACAAATATAGTTATTGTTTTTTTTTAATTTCGCGCAAAGCTACTCTAGGGCTATCTGCGCTGGCCGTCCATAATTTAGCAGTGCAAGACTAGAGGGAAGGCAGCTAGTCATCACCACCCACCGCCAACTCTTGGGCTACTCTTTCACCAACGAATAGTGGGATTGACCGTCACATTATAAAGCCCCCACTGCTGGGGGGTGAGTATTTAATATTTTAACGCTCCCACGGCTGGGAGAGCGAGCATGTTTGGCGCGACGCGGGCGCGAACCCGCGACATTCGGATTACGAGTCGCACGCCTTACGCGCTTGGTCATGCCGGGCCCCTAGCGTTAGGAAGAATAATATATTAAAAGGCCCAATACGCCATAAATGTGTTATATTAAAGATATATTTGTGAAGTAAACTTTTCTGGTGCTAGTGGTCGAGTGTTGCATTTTTTTTATTAAGGTTCCGGAATGTTTTTCTTTCTGATGCGAAGCTTCGTAGGTCTAAAAAGTTTGGGAACCCCTACACTAAAGTATTAATTATTTGAACAAGATACTAGCGATTACCCAAAAAAAGCACACTTTAAATTCACTTTTATCTTGTTTTAAATATTTTTATTGACTATAAGTGAAGTAAAAATGAAAAAGGCTGAATCAATAAGTTTGTAATGGAAGATGTCATGGGGTGTTTATTTTCGACATAAAATTAGCTCTTTTTGCACGGGTTGAGGTACAAGTATGCATGTCATGACCCTTTGCAGAGTGCTATTCAACATAGTATTATGTATTTGATGTCAGAATAGTGAACTATTCATTTTATCCTGCATTAATAATTTGTCATAGTTCGTGGCAAAGGAGATTAAATATTAGATACACTATACAGATACGAAAACAAACAAACAACAACGATCGTAGATATACATTTCGAAGATTCCAGAGTTTATGTAATGAAGTATGCAAACTATACAATGAACAAAAGTTTGTTTGTTTTCGCATGAACTTTACCTTACATTCCGACTTATATAAGCCTAAAAAACTGCCGTAATTAAATTATAAACATTTCTTTAGTACGAATAATTTTGTATTACACATCATTTTTTGTGTACACCGGACTTGAGCTTCGACTAAAAGCTTACGATATTTTGTGCAGATACACGTAGTTATTTCGAAATTGTCGTCAATACTACATCTTTGAGAGATCTCTATTTTACAGCATAGTCACACTGAGTTATCTGCTCTGTCAACTGCAGGGAATTAGGTCCAGGAATTTAAAGTTGCAAGTCAGTAGGCTTACCGCTATCCCATCGGAGAACTTTCCAATAGGAGCTCGTTTAATGCTATTTCAAGTAGGGTTAAAGGCAAGTGAAGCCAAGGAGATGGAAGAAACAGTCTTATCTAATTCAATGATTCATGAAAAAATATTTATAAAAATTAAATTTTGAGGGAGTTTTTTATGTAGAAGACGTCATCCAAAATGTTATTGACATAAACCTTAGAAATTCAGTGGATTGTTAAACCAAGAGGCATATGAATAGCTTAATAACCGCCTCTTTTAATCAAGTCTTAAAAGAGCCAAGATTACAATGTAGACAACATTCTAGAATTTATGAATTGTCCGCAATATTCAATGGTTCAATTCACAAACAGAAATAGAGAAAAGAAACACTAGATGTGATCGTTAGCAAGATATAACTCATATACCTTCAGAATTTCTAAAAGGTTCAAAGGAACTGTTACTCCAGGAATGAAAAGACACGCGTCATAAATTATCTAGTCACTACTATGAACAATATTTATAATATACAAAAAAACAAGAATAAGGAAAAAAAACGCATCATTTTAGGATAATTCTTGACAATGGATACCTCTACAATTGTTAAACAAGTGAAAGAAACACTGAAGACAAGCACTGTGAATGAAAAGGAAGAAAACTACAGACATAAAGGCACATTGTCATATTTCAAAGGTCACTCAAAAACTGTATAGATGATACGTAAGCAGCATAAAGAAAGAACAGTATTCAGAAGACACAACACGATATGATCTCAACAAACCACCTTGACTCAAGGGAAGACAAAAGCCACATCATTTATATAATCTCTTGTAAATGTAGCCTTAAAGTTAGTGCTGAGTATTAATCTGGCCTTAACAGGCGTAGACTTGGGAAATAGGGCTGAAGTGTATAAATTTAATATATATCGATAAGCGTTGGAAAGTGTAACATATTCAATCATACATAAATAAAACGTATTTATTTCTAGGCACTAAAATAACAATTTTAATTTTATTAAGGAGCCTTACGGATCACAAACTGTCATTCACGTTGTGCATTTACGTTTTTGATTCTCCTAGTGACTAGATATGAGGAATGGGTGCTCTATCAAATTGTTAAGTGCTGCCTACGGTGGTTTAGTGTAGGAGAACCACCTACACCACAGCCAAAAGCGAACCTGTACCCTAGTAAGGTTTTGCTTAGTGTTTAATGGGGTAAAAGGAGTGTAATACACTTTGAGTTGTTACAACTAAGCCAGGCAATCACTACTGAGATATACTGCCAGTAACTGAATCGAAAGAACATGCATTAAAAAAAAGAGAAACCTGCTTTGGTGAATTGAAAAGGAGTGTTTTCCATCATGACAATGCACACCCTCACACCGCTACGATCACTTCCAAAAAAATTTAAGAGCTTGGTCTGAAGAAACTTCCTTGTCCTTCTTATTATCCTGATCTCGATTCTTCAGATTATCCTCTTTTCAGGGTCTTGCAACATCATCTGAATGAAAAACAGTTTACTTCTGTAGATCAGTTAGGAAAAAGCCTTTGTACCTTTCTTGTCTCAAAACCACCTGGTATTGCGTGGTATTAAACATATTTTGATACGTTGGCAGACTGTTATTGAAAGAAATAGAAAATACGTAATTGATTAAAGTTGTTATTTTAATTCTTCTTTCTCTTGGGGTGACCTAATATATCCAATGGTTTCATCTTTGAGCTACTAATTATCGCTGTTCAAACTACACATGAAGAAAAAAGTATGAAATATAAAATAGTGTTTTCTAGAGATAAAGTCATAAAATAGGTAAGAATATTATTACAAGACTACTCGGTTAACAAATATAACTATTATTGTTAATTCTTTTACTGCCAAATTCTACTGTAGTCGATTCTACGGCTTTGTGCCATTTGCAAGTAAAATCAAATTTTAGTGTCTTCACTTTTTAATAGATGACAGCACTTTACGGGGAAATTTAAAGGCTTAATGAGTATGGCAATCAGTATTAGTTAATAATTTGGCAGTGAAAGGGCTAAGTCACTGAAATATCAGCTTTCGAGTTTTCATCCTTTATTTTATGTATTAGATTACAGACAAATGAAAAGAAAGCAATCCACAAATAATTATTTAGTTACGCTTCTGAAAAAAAATGTATATATGATTGTGACAGAGAATTGTGGGTTGTAAACCAAAATCTCATCATCTTAAAATATATTATAGTAAACGTATATAAGACACTTCTTTAATTTTGCGTTTGTTTATGTTTGTTTCTTTATTTAGTATTTTAGTGTTTTCTATGGTTATGTTGTGTTTATTTGACTACAGTGTTCAAGAACGTGTGAAGATGACTTATGTTCTTTGAATCTGGTTTCCATTTTTCTACTTGTTTCTCCAATATAGAAGTCGTGGCAGTTATCACATTATATTTTATAAATAATGTTGATTTGGTGTTTGTCAGTGTAGTTCTTACATAGTATAGACCTCAGTTTTGTGCCAATTAAAGAAGCCTCACTTATACAACAACTTAAACCCAAAATAAACCAATATAAAGGAACGCCATTAAACCGATATTAATATTATATATTCAAACATCTAACCCCGCCCTCTACATTGCGACACTCAGTTACACAGCCCCTTCCAAACATGTGGTCAGCTTTCGGTCAGTTACCTCTTTCTTTGTGAACCTGACGATGACCGAAGAAGGTCGACACGTTGTTCGCTCTTCAATGTAAAATATTTTCTCAGCCCAAACGAGCCGTTTTTACATATAAAAAACATGAACTTTAACGATGTAGTGATGTTCTAATTTTTATTAAATAAAATACAATCCACCCTTTGTCTTTCTAGTGACTGATCACTCTGGTCGCTATACTTTCACTCTTTTTCTCTTTTTGAGGCGGAACATAATTCAGAAATATTTCAAATTAACAATATAGTGTGCAACAGTTTCTTTTATAAACTTGTCTTAGTAAAATCAACTATCCGACGCAAGATATTAATAACCTCTGGTCAAAGCAATGTGGTTTAGACCAGGGAGTTAGAATTTCCAAGACGGAGGAATCTCTCGTACTTAAATACATTAAAAAACAGAGGAATCTGGATTAATTTGGGGTGCAAAGACTTTCACAGAAAGGCCTGTGACAAGACGTACTTCAGCCATGGTAAGCAGAGTATCCTGTAACAGATGAATATTTACAAACACAAAGCTCAGTGGCAAAACTATTTCATGTGCTTCCTACAACAGTTAACAACATAATAAAGAAATATCTCTGATTGAAAACGTAGCACACAGGTTTTGGGGTTCATTATGATTAAGCCTCTTTTATTCGATCGTCACATGCATCAATAAGATGGAGAATGAAACAGGTATTTATGTTATTCAATAAGAAGACATGCCCAACAAGTCGCTTATGAATTTCTGTGCAATCTGAATATTAAAACTAGCACAGGTAAACCGTTATTCTTGTAAACTAGATGTATTATGAAGAGCATGAAGTGATAATTAGTGTGCTTTGTAGAAAATTACAGCTTTACACCAAAACATTTTGCATTAAAAACTACAATGCAAGGTTTATATCTAGATGCACAGTCATCACGTGGTGTTGTTGGCCGGGCGTGATGACAAAGACTTTAGGAACGTAGTGATAATTGCTTTTAATAAGACACATTTCACTCTTTTTAATATTTTTTGAATGCCGAAACGATATATAATACATTTCTTTAATACTGTATGAGAGTGAGTAACTGTCCTTTAAAAACAACAATGAAAACAATATATTAAGATCTGTTTCTTTCGTACATTTACTACCATCATCGTATACAAAAATCTGATAATTCGTGCATTTGCCAACACCAGTCACCACATACGCAAAGCTGTTTTACTGTGTGTTTAACATCATCATATACACAGGTCTGTCAAGTAGTACACCATCATCTTATACACGGATTTGTCTGGTCGTGTGCTTATCACTATCACAAATAGAAATACGTTTCTTTGTTCCATTCCCTCACTATTTTATCCTGCACGGCTAGGCAATTAAGGGGCTCGACTTGCATTCTGAGGACTGCGGGTTCGAATTCTCACTACACTAAATATGCTCGTCCTTTTAGGTGTGGGGGCGTTATAATGTACAATATATCCTACTATTCGTTTGTAAAAGAATAGCCTACGAGTTGGCGGTGGGTGGTGATGACGAGTTATCTTCCCTCTAGTCTTATATCCTTAAATTAGAGACGGCTAGCGCAGATAGCTCTGGTATAACGTTGCGTGAAATTGAAACAAACAAACAAATCCCTCAAAAGCACATTTCTATTTTCGCTTATACAGAGAGAGTATTAAACAACATTGAATGACGGGGTAATAAATATCACGTACACAGTTGTTGTTTTTTTCTCTAGTTAACACAAGACGACTGAAGACTTTGGAAAACTACCAATGTCAAACTATTCAGCACGCTCTGTGGAAGTCTGGCTGACGTTGCAGTGTTCGTGTCAAAAACATTGCCAATATCATCCCTCGATCGTTGCACGTTACATTGATGAGGATTGCTATGAACTGGTATATAGTAAGCAAGATTAGTAAGTAGATTCATAGTCTTAAACAGCTTCTTAAATATCACAACATTGTACGCCATATGTGGTTAAACTAAGACACTCATACCTTTGTTATTAATTTCAACCATATTCATGGTCTGGGAAAGAAAAGGAACACCACACCTATAAATTTAGCATCAGTTCACGGGCTTGGTAAGCAGTTATAAACATCCCATAAAATTGTTATGACTAGAGTTATTTTTAAAGGTATTTATGAATCATAACGAAATCTGTATCAAGAAACTAATTTTCTGAGTTTTTACATATAGTTTCTATATCCGACGAGAAGCGTCCTCTAGTTAGCAGAGAGTGAACTATTTTCTATTGTTATCTGTTTGTTTTGTTTGTTTTTTCTTATAGGAAAGCCACATCGGGCTATCTGCTGAGCCCCCTTAGGGGAAACGAACCCCTGATTTTAGTGTTGTAAATCCGGAGACATACCGCTGTACAAATGAGGGGCCTATTGCTATCCAGTAAATGCAGTCATGTTCGTAAGAGATGTTCTTGAAAAATGTACGTAAACATGTTCAGATTGTTTGCTTTTTGGGGGTTTCATAAGCAAGTCCCCTAATGGTTCAGCGATAAACTTGAAAGCTTATAACGCTAAAGACTGGCTTACGATGCCCGTGATGAGCAAAGCGCCGATATCCCTTTGTGTTCTTCTCACTTTAACAATAAACAAATACCTAGTGACAAAGAAAATTAACCTTATTTGTTTTTATAAATTATGTACATATTATTCGAATCATAAAGTTGGTTTAAATGAAAAAAAAATGTTTTAATTTGATTTTATCGTAATCAAATGGGTGAATTTTTTCCCATAAAATATATTTCGGAAAGCATTTGTCAACGAAATATATCAAACTGAACTGTAATTAAATATTTTAGAATAGTGGTGTATCTGACCTGGAATTAACTAAGCTATAGATGTTTGTTGTCTAAGAAAAAAGCAACAGTCAACTATCTTCTGTGTCCACGATTGGGAATCCAATCTCGAATGTTAGTATTGTAAGTCTGTAAACTTACTGCTGATCCATAGAATGTAAATGGATAATAAGTAAATAACAAATCTGCATGTACTCAGATATTTGTTAGTGTTTGACACGATACAAATAGTCCTTAATCTGTTTACGTTTTCCTGAACTAACTTTGAGACCTTTATGCAAGCTCGGTTTTGAAACTGGACGGATTTTAAAACCTCTCTTTCTTACACATGGAGATTTGTTTGTAGTCAAGCGCAAAGCTATGGGTACTACTAGTGGTGCAATATGGTTCACATTATTGGGTTATGTTTATCAGAAATACGTTAACTAATGAACACACTTTGCTTACACCACAGATAAATTGAAACTTCTGAAGAGACATTTATTTCTTTGATGAGGTCAGCAACTCCTGCGTGTACCAGTTACTGATCTTTGACAGAAGGAATCCAGTAATATGACAAATATATTCTGAACCCACATCTAGTGAAAAACAGTAGTTTCACAGGATAACTGTTATCATGTTATCAAAAACGTAAAAAAGTAATGTTAATATAATTTTATTGACTATCAATTCCAAAGTATTTTTTTTTTGTTCCGTAAGTCGTTTCTTACGTCTAATTTTGAAGCTACAGACTAGACCAAAGTCATCTTGTCACCAACCAACATTCAGCGCCATCTCTTGACAACTCTTGCCAGGCTGATTAATCTGATTTGATAGTTTTATAACACATTCACGGACCCAAAATACAGAATGAAATTATTTCGTTGAAATGGGACGTGAACCATGGATTTCAAATCGATAGTTCGTTTCAATAACTACTTAGCCTTCGGAAGACAAAATTTGAAAAATACAAATTTCATTGATCGAACATGATTACAAAAAAAATCATTTTCATGACACAAGTGACATCTACCAACTGCAAGTCCTCGTAAAATGCAGATGATTTGAAATAACACTTTTTCGTCTTCTTTATGTTTTTTGTTTTTCAAATTCACGCAAAGCTACAAGAGGGATATTTGCTCTAGCCATCCATAATTTAGCAGCGTAAGATTAGAGGAAAGGCAGCTAGTCATCACCACCCACCACCAACTCCTAGGCTACTCTTTTACCAACGAATAGTGGGATTGGCCGTCACATTATAACGCCTTCACGGCTGAAAGGGCGAGCATATTTGGTGTGACCGGGATTAAAACCCGTAACCCTCAGATTACGAGTCGAATGCCTTAACCCCCTGGTCATGCCAGGCCTACAGTTATGAACTCGGTCAACCTAGTCCACTAGAGGCTAAACGAGGGAACCAACTTTCTTGTTTAAAATGTTAAACCACAAAACGATTACTGTGCTTTGTTTGAGCTTTTCCCCTTGTTTAAACATTTAAAATAATAAGTTACGGAAATGCATAATTAAGTCTTTGAGCCCCTCTCATCTACGTTATGTCTTTCAAGTGTTTAAACTGAAAGACGCTTATTCTGTATAATTCGATATTTTTACTCAGCTTTACAGAAAGTGATTACATTTGTATAAAATGCTTAATCTCTAATAGTTCGTCGTTTTTTTTTTTTTCAGAAGAAGTACACAATCAGCATTTCGGATTAAAAGTTCGAGATCAGAGAAAGATACAGTTTTAACCTTGAAATCATTAATTTTACATGCATTACACATAATAACAGGTTGATCGCCTGATGACCGTTCAGAAACCACGATTGGTTACGGTAAAAGAAAATAACAAGTTATAAAAGTCAGCTTAGACTGAGGAAATCTTTTACATTATTCTGTCAAGATGAAGGGAGAGACAACTTTACTGTTACTGGCATGTGTGGGTAAGTATTTGTGTAACATGCACAGAAAAGTATTCCACTTAATTAGGAAATAATGTCGGCTTCTATTTGAAGAACAGATGTATTATCATTGAGTCATTGTTTAATCTAGTATATTTACTTCGATTTATTTCTTAATATGGATTTATTCTTTATAGATATGAAACTTAGATCTTTGATTGTCCCCAATCCTAATGGTTCAACGGTAAATTTGTAGGATTGTAACTCTAAAAATCTATTTACGATGCTTCTGGTTGACACAGCACAGTGTGCAGTTTTGTGCTTAACAACGAAGAAACAAACAAAAATGAGCCTGTTCATCACTAGTATCTAATACAGTGCACGAGTGTGATGGACTTGAGCTACTGATTCTGATAAATTTGCCCTTTGTTAATATCCACAAACAACCACATCTGTTCAAGTTAAGCCTGGTTATCTATGACATGCTGCGAGAGTTTCTAAAGGTTCCACTGGTATCTAAATTGAGTTCATTCCTTCAAACTTAAGAAATCTGTAAGAATCTGTGATAAAGTTAAACACGAATTAATAAAAGATATAAAACGATCGTACTACAACATCTAGACAACACTAGTTTTTGTTGTTGTAGTTTCTATACCGAACATCGTTCAACTAGCACTGTGGCCTTGAAGTTTTGTTTCTCTTTATTAATAAGCACAAAGTTATACGATGGGCTGTCTGTTCCGTGCCTATCACGGATATCAAAACCCGGATTTTAGCGTTATAAGCCTTCATACTTACAGGTAAGCCACTGGGGACAACTTGAATAGTCTGTTTGAGTTTCATATCTGACGAACCAGTCGTTTACCACAGTTCTATCACATTCAGAGTGTGTTTACATTTTGTATTATTTATAATTCTTACACATTTGCAATTTAAAAATAAGGTAGTTAACGATTTAACCTTTTATTTTTGTTATTATTTTACTTAACCTGAATGTTTAAGGAAATAGAAATTTATCTTATATTTCCTAACATATTTCATTCTTTCCAGTCTTAACAGTGGTCTGTCAGAGAGCCCCCGAAGGTAAGAAACTCTAAATATATTTACAAGTTACTAACAAGAATACTGCTTCTGTATTTTTAAAATTTATTTTAGTGTGATTAAAATAAGTACAAATATTTGTAAAATAAACTTTAATTGTACGTATAGTATTTTACAGTATTAAACTTGCATGTTTAAAATTATAAAATTGTTCTATGTTTAAAAGATTGGTTAAAAACGTACACGAATTATACATCTTTTACCATGTGGTGATATGTAAACTAAAGACAATATTTTAACAGCATACTTATGACTTAGTTATACTGGCTAATTGTATAAACTGATAAATGTCTGGTAATTATAAACAAATTAAATGTCTGAAATTCAGCCTATGTTTGTATATGTAATTCCAGAACCATAAATTAATTAAGATATAGGTGACGATCCGGAAACAGACATTCTCACCATAGCATCACTGGCTTTTATTGCATAGTTATATATACCGGCAATGCCCGTTTGCTATCATATCACTTGGCTTCATATATGAATAGCCTATAAATTATATCATTGCCATTGAACCAATTATATAAACACTCTCTAAAATGTATTGTTTTGTTTGACTTGTTATATAGAAATTATTAGTCCTATACCTCAACTTCATTGTTATAGGAACGCCATCTACAGTCCACTTTTATATGCAAAAACGGCTCGTTTGGGTTGAGAAAATATTTTCTCAACCCAAACGAGTCGTTTTTGCATATAAAATTCTCAACAAGTGGGTTTCTCGACATCACTGATTGTTATTTCTACAGTCCACTGTTTTAATTAATTAGTAATATGAGCAAACCCTGCATTACAGCAATTTAATTGATATGTTATGTGGATATTCTCTAAATTTCGTCGTTCCACTTAAATTATTATATATAAACAGTTTCTATAGTCCTATATATAACTTGACGTGTAATATGGATAATCTTTAAATTTCGTCGTCCTGTTGGAACCTTTATAAATAAACAGTTTTTATAGTTCAATGTTTAGGCCCGGCATGGCCTAGCGCGTTAAGGCGTAATCTGAGGATCGCGAGTTCGCGCCAAACATGCTCGCTCTCCTAGCCGTGGGGGCGTTATAATGTGACGGTCAATCCCACTTTTCGTTGGTAAAAGAGTAGCCCAAGAGTTGGCGGTGGGTGGTGATGACTAGCTACCTTCCCTCTAGTCTTACACTGCTAAATTAGGGACGGCTAGCACAGATAGCCCTCGAGTAGCTTTGTGCGAAATTCCAAAACACACACACAGTTCAATGTTTAACTTTCTTTGTTATTTACACATTATTTATACTTTACCAATTCATTTATTCTGTCATATAAACAATTTTGTTAATTTAACTGATTTTTGTATTATACCAATTCATACTTGGCTTCTTAAAACGAGAGCCTCGAAACTGCATTGTTTTGTACAAATTGTTATATAGACAGTTTCTACCCCTTGTTAATTGATTTATTATGTAAATCATCTCTAAGTTGCACGCTTGACCCATTATTTCAACAAGATGACCTCCCAGTGATTCAGCTTTAAGTCTGAAAGCTTGTAACCCTTACCCCTCTGCTCAAATAATCGTGGTGCTCCAGCACAGTGTGGCTTAAGGCTTGATAATCAACAAACAATATCAACATTTTACAATTTTTATTATTTCACTGAAGTTTTTATACTAACAGGCTACGCTTTATAGCTGCACTTACATCTTCTATATAAGGATTCCTTACATTGTGTCGTTCCATTTAGATTTTCATATAAAGAGTGTCTACTTTCTATCATTGCATTCATTAGTCGCGGCATAATGGCTCGCAGAATAGGTTTGAATTTTTCAAGTAAAAATTTTTAGCTCATAGCTCTGTCATCCTTTTACTGATTTGGGACCTAACTACAATTCTGGATTTAGGGTTGTAATTCGATTTGGTTATTAAACACGGCTATTGAGGATTCCCTTTTATTTCTTAGTATAAAGAGTTTCTAATTTCTACGTTGCATTTATTTTTATATGATGAGTTTCTTCGTTCTATCTTGCATTTATATTTTTGTATGAATAGTCTGTCCACCCATGTCTTGCACTTATATCTTAGTATGAAGTATCTACGTCCATCTTACCTTTATTTCTTTAGTTGAAGAGTCTCCACGTTCTATCGTTGCAATCATTTCTTTATTATGAAGAGACTTTAGGTTTTATCGTTGCATTTATTCCTTTATCGTGTAAAATAAGTTTATAAACTACGTGAGGCCAGCCAAGAACAGAACTAGTTAGCTAGTTGTCAAAAGAAGTATACAGGTGTATCAACAAAGAATTAATTTGCTTTCCGTGACCGTTGATAAAATGTTCAGTTCTAGACCAGGTAGAAGACTCTGTATTATTTGTAAGTTTGTAAAACTCTTGTATATGAATCATTGTTTATAATAACTATTCGTAACAACCATTATTATAACATGTATTATTGTTTATATGATAAAATATATTTATGTTAAAAAAGAAAATTGAGTGTATCAATCAGATTGGCAAATATTATAAATTTAATATATATTGACATTCAATAAACTTCTAAATTAAAATTAAAATTTCCGACCATTTGAAATCATAATACATAATATACGTAACATAATAAATCAGGGACTCGTTTGGGACAAATTATAATACGTGACATGGCCTTCATTGGTAATTTTATCTGAACGGATTTTCTTTTTTCTGAAACATGTTATTATTTATCCAAATAAATCATAAATTTGCTGTGTTTTATTGGTTCTTCTGCTTTTTTGGTTGTTTTTTTTTCCAACTACAGTTTTCTCCAGTTGGCACCATTATCACTATGACTACCATGCCAGACTGTTGGCTGGACTCCCGACCATAAATGATCAATATTCCGGGCTCGAGATTTGGGCTGACTTGAAATTGTATCCAACAGGTTCCCAATCGAATTATGGCCCGAGCAAATTTATTTTAAAGGTGAGTAAGAGAGGAATGGAACATTATAGAAATAACTATGAGACAGCCATGTTTATTACAAATATATGATTTGAGGCAATTACTACATTGGTAACTTATGCTGAATGAAGAACGGCTTGATTCATGGAGAAAAGTTCTAAAAATGGTCACTTATCAAAGAAATACGAAGTACATATTTAATTTCTTGAAATTAAAGAATCAACTTTGAAACCGTTAAAACTCGGATAGTTAAAACAAGATGTTAAAATTCTAGAGCAGAATGCGCTTCACACAGTTTATAAAAAAATGTATATTCAAATAAAATACTATATTTATTATACTATATATTAGTTTGTTGTAACTCAAAAAGCAAGCTGTAACAAAAATAAACTAAATAAAAAACGCCGTACTAATTGTAAAGATCCCAGGGTACAAACTATAATGTGGGATTACAAAATGTACAGGCCTGGCATGGCCAAGCGCGTTAGGGCGCGCACTCGTAATCCTGAGGGTCGCGGGTTCGCGCCCGCGTCGCGCTAAACATGCTCGCCCTCCCAGCCGTCGGGGTGTATAATGTGACGGCCAATCCCACTATTCGTTGGTAAAAGAGTAGCCCAAGAGTTGGCGGTGGGTGGTGATGACTAGCTGCCTTCCCTCTAGTCTTACACTGCTAAATTAGGGACGGCTAGCACAGATAGCCCTCGAGTAGCTTTGTACGAAATTCAAAAAAAAAAAAGTACAATAGGGTTTGGAGGGGATTGAAGAAGTAGGATCCACATTCAGGTGGGGATGCACCGTCTATCAGTCTTAGCCTACATTCGCGAGTCTCACGTAAAAATTAAAATAGCAGCAATAGACATAGAAATAGAAATTAGGAGAGCGAGATGTGGGCGCTCAAGCCCACAACGTCCTACATATATTTATCTATCTATACATATATATTTATTCTTTTTTTTTTGCAGAATTGTATTTTAAAAAAAGAACGCATGTTACCTGGTGGTTAGCGTGCCGGACTGCAGATAGGCAAATCAGTTGTTCCGGATGTGATGTTATTAACCACACTGTACAGTTTATCTATAAGTATGCATTACAGGAAATGATAGTAAAACCTGTCATTCAGTTCCATGAGTCAAACTGAATACTTATTGTTGCGAGTTAACTGCTTTTATATTTGTTCGGTAGTCCAAAATTAAGGATTGCTATACAGAATTCTGACCAGGCCTTTTAGACATTTGTTTAGAAAATCCTGTCAGTAGTAAGTCTGCTAGAATAGATTGATTTGGATACCCAATTCGCTAACGTCATAAGATTCATTTCTATTGAATGACGTCATTTCCAGTTATCCCAAATATGGTGTTCTCTAGTGGGTGCAGCCATATTGGATAAAACCATATATAATTATCTATATATATATATTCATAATCGTTAATTGATGGTTCATCAGACAATGCTGGATGATCTTATTTATTATCTATATTCATAATCACTAATAATTACACTATGGCACAAGAACACGTCCTAATATGTTGAGTGACGTCATCATCAGTTAGGCAATGGATCGCATTGAATTATGTCGTTCGAATTAATAAAAATATAGATTATTAATGATTACTAGTAGTTGTATAGTCGTAATGCTCTCTCAGATAACCAAAGGCGCCCACGCTCTAGATTTTGAATGATAATTTACCAGCCAGAATCACGAGCTAATTACGTACCATTTCTTTGACACTAGAAAAAGTGCAGATGAAATATCACTATCACTGGCATCAGAAATAACTCGTACTGGCATGGCTCATGATTAGTAAGTATGGTTTAATTAATTAGTACAGTGGCTTACAACCGCATCATGGTATCTTCCTATGGTATGGTCATCCAACTTTGTTTAATGTCATGTCAGAGGTAGAGGTTCTCTGGATGAAAAATGATTAATAACACTTTTATTGAACAGTAGAAGTTAAAAGACTGTAACTTAAAAATTAAAATATGGTTTATTAGCAATACATAGGCACCATATATAATACTTTCTAATGGTACCTAGCCAATTCATTTGTAAAACACAAACCGGGAAAATTGAGACAAATCAGCTTCTTGAGATTGTTCGTTTCTTTTATCTATCATGTTTTCCATAAATTTAAAATCCAGATTAGTGTGATTATGTTTCATTAAGACAACATGACTTTAACTTGAATACTTTATTTCGATATTGTTGTATTATATTTTATACATGATTTGGTAAGATAACATGCCTTCAAGTTGAATAACTTATTTCTGTGTTGCTATATTGCATCACATACAAATGTATTTTTAAAATGTTATGGCTTCAACTAGAATAGCTTATTTCTGTATTATTATGATATCAATTATAATAACATTTCGGTGTAATTGTACCTTGTCACACATACACATGTATTGTTAAGGTACCATGACTTCAACTACAATAACTTATTTCTGTGTAGCATCACATACAAATGTATTGTAAGGATATCATGACTTCACCTGGAATAACTATTTCGTTTCAATATTATTGTATCGTATCACATACACGTTTTTAAGATACCATGATACTAATAAGAACAACGTATTATATTTCTGCATTGATATCGTATTACACATGTATATTGTTAAGGTACCATGAATTCAACTAGAATAATTTATTTCTGTTTTGGTATCGTATTAAACATATGTATTGTTAAGTTAACATGATCTCGTCTACAGTAAGTTATTTATGTATTCTGTCATCGTTGTTTTATAACATAGGAGAGATATAAATTTTATAGTCTGAAATTTATGTACAAAATAGAACAACATTCAATTTGTCTACAATCTTGTATTATTAACGTGTATAAGATATAAGTTTTATATTTTAAAATATGTGTATTTATTTCCTAACGGTCTCATAAAAGGTCACAACATTAGTTTATTTTCGTCAGTTAGTCGAAAGATAATGAAAATGGTATATCTTTCAAATATAACAAAACCATTAAATTTGAAAGTTAAGGTAACTGTGTAATTTTTGCTTTTTGATAAAGGATATTTTAAAATAAAACGATACAAACATTAAGGCTTGTAAAAATACTAAAATATTTTCTCTTAATAGCTTGATGGCGTTCAAGTTGCTAAACTCCACCGAAGTATGTCCGATCTGCACCATACAGTGGTACACAAGGAGTACGCGGGGACTTCAATATACCAGGAAAAACTTTCGATACCAATGATAGTCCATATAGAGGGAAATCTGGTAAGTAACTGGACATTTTAACTGGTAATAAATCGTTCTTTCTTCTTCTACCACTATGTAGTGGAAAGAATTTATAGATTACGATACAGTAACAACAACAACATAAAAAGAAAGAGTGTAATACTATCTTGATATAACCATAAAATGGATTTGAAATTGTTGTAATGTTTTAAATGCTGAAGGAAAGAGAACGGTTTGAGTGATTACAAGAGAACCAGTGATGTCGAGAAAACCCACTTGTAGAGTGGAAAAACGGCTCGTTTGGGTTGAGAAAATATTTCAGTACAAGAGAACGTTATTACTGTGTGTCAGTCTTTGTTTTTAGTTTTGCAAGGTTGAGAACTGTTTGCCTGAACCGTTTTCAGATTTTTATTCTGTATACCGTTCTTCAGTCTATGCTTATTAGAAATTTTTTTTACGTTAACTGGTCTCGCCAGATGTTACTAGCACTATACAAGTATCACTAAAAGCTAATGCGATTTTGAACATTGATTAAATAATCTGAGTTAAATTTAGCAGACGAGTTTCTTTGTGTCAACGGTGGGCACATCACATATAACTCATTATGCAGTTTTCTGCTTGGCAACAAACTAATTTTCTGTGCAAACTGAATTAACTTACAAGAATAGTTTAAATAGATCCTCACTATTGGCGCTAAAAAGTTGCTTGTTTTTTTGTTAAACACAAAGCTACAAAATGGGCTACTTGTGCTGTGCTCACTATGGGTATCAAATACCGTCTTGTAAAATTATAAGCCTTCAAACTTACTATTTAGCAACTGAGGGGCTCTAACAATTAAGTATATTTATCAATTTGTGATAGAATGTTGTTTTAAGACTATTTAAGTTTCATCCAATGTTGTTTTATTTGTACATTTATCTATTCTACTGTAGCTAAATACGTTGAAATAAGGTAAAACAATGTGGAGCTGAGGGTGTTGAAACAAAGTAAAAATGTAATATTTAAAGTTTTCGTTATAGATTCACCATTAATGTAGTTAGATAATTGTTTTTGTTTTTTTTGTTCACCCTATTGTTTTGTGTGTTTCTTTGATATTTTAGTATTTTGGTTATAATTTAAAAGCAAGTATGAACAAAGAAGAGGCTGTTTAGATCTTTAAAAGGCAGTAAAATAATATATTGACACTTGAATTGATTTATTACTAAAAATAATAAAATATGAACACAAAATATAAATATTCAGGTGCTCCTACATTCACGTGCTAATAATAGTTTAACAGATAGGATCATAGAAAAAAATGTTAATATTGCAGTAACATGATTCGTACTTTTATAAAATAGCTATATGATGACTTAACACTGAAAGTTTGAGTTTGATTATCTGAATCTATAACACAATACAAAAATCATTTATGTTTTTCAAAGCTCATATTTATATGTTTTTGGATTATCCAAAATCTCCAACGTAGCTTGAAATTAAAATATGAATCATTCGTAACTGGTGAATTTGAAACATATCGAGCTGAGCTCCTTACTCGTTTGTGTTAAGTTCCTTTTCAACCGAATATTTAACAAAGTAATGCATGTGGGAGCTAATTTCTCTGTTAAAATTAGAACTTTTGTAATAGCTTACTTAATGTCTTGATTTGTTTTTACATAAGTATTCAGTACAAACTGAAATTCTTCTATTGAAACCTACAGGTTAAATACATTGAAGTCGATAATACGGATCCCACTTGGTCAGTAAATATGAAACGGGCAGTCTTGAGTACAATGCAGATGAAAGTAGTCCAGAAGAATCCAGATGTGTTTTCCCTTGAAGAAGATGTCCCGTTGACAGATGACGTCGTTATTAGCTACAAAGTCTACGAAGTAAGCTCTAGCTTTACTGAAGTGTTTATTTTTTAATAAGTTCAATCCTGAAGGATTATGAATGCTTGACTGATTTGTTACTATATTAAGTAAGACTAAACTTTAATACGTTTGTTTGTTTTTTGAATTAAGCACAAAGCTACACAATGGGCTATCTGTGCTCTGCTCACCACGGGTATCGAAACCCGGATTTTAGCGTGTAAGTCCGCAGACATACCGCTGAGCCACTGGGGGGCAAACTTTCATACATTTTCAAGTTGATGTGTTATGTATTAAGTACGACCATACTTTAAGACACTGTCAAGTTGATGTACTACATATTAAATACGACCATACTTTCAAACATTATAAAGTTGATGTACTACATATTAAGTACAACCATACTTTAAGACATTATCAAGTTGATGTACTACATATTAAGTACAACCATACTTTAAGACATTATCAAGTTGATGTGCTACATATTATGTATGACCATATTTAGACATTTTATATGCAAAAACGGCTCATTTGGGTTCAGAAAATATTTTAAATAGAAGAGCGAACAACGTTTCGACCTTCTATTTAAAATATTTTCTGAACCCAAACGAGCCGTTTTTGCATATAAAATTCTCAACAAGTGGGTTTCTCGACATCACTGATATTTAGACATTATCACGCGCAGTAGATATGCTTGTTCATATCTTATACTTGTCTGGTTGTACTTAGAGTTGAATCATGTAACTTCAAATACATCAAGATAGCTGTTTTAAAGCAATAAACAGCGCAATTTTGAATATTTTTTCACTTTAAGGTTGTTTACTACAGTAAAAAATGCAACTCTACATCACGTATTTAACGTATTATCTCAGCATTGCGTCACAAAAACAGCTCTTTACCACAGTTCAAAAACAATGTTCTCTACCACAGCTTTATCTAACACAAATATTTCATTATCCTAGTTATCTGTGGCACACTCTTATTTAATCGAATTGCTGTATTTGCCCAAACATAATGCGCACTTTTTTCAATCAATTATCTCCCGAAAAATCGACTGTGCATTATATTTGCGCACGTTCAGTTTTGACCAAAAGCCACTATCGAAAAAAAACAACACATTAAATGTTTAAAAAAAACTTGCCTATCTAATGCAGTGAAAAAAATGCTTTGGAAATCAGAAGAGGTCGAAACATAAGTTCAAGAAAGTAAATATCGAATATGATGAGATTATGGTAGCTCCAATTATAGCATTGATGAAGATTTATGTGAAAATAAATTATCAGTTTCGTGTATTACTAAGTTTAAAGCTTCCGATAAATCTTTTAAAATTGACATGCAAAACAAACATTAAGTGAAAGATTATCAAATGTGTTTAATACACCAATAGTTGTTTATTGTACTTAAAAATAATTCAATACATATTGTACTACGGATGCGTAAAACAAACGCATTTCCTTTAGTCTAACCTATACTATAATAATTTACTCTCTCAGTTGTCATTTCTATTAGTGTATATCTGTACTAAGATAAACTCACTCTCTCAGTTACTTGTGTAACAAAGTCTTCAGAGTTAGGTAGCTATTGCAACGTCTGAGTCAGCTGTCACTCACGACTAGTTTTTACTAGTCTTTTTTATGAAGTAGGGTTAGTTTTTAGTACGAATAACTCAATGTATAATTTTTGGGTCACGATTAGTTTTACTACAAATTACACACTATCTCACTTTTCTGCACACGATATCAGTTTCTATCTTGAATAACATTCTTTTTTTCTAGGATGTAGGGTTAGTTTCCACTACAAATAAAACATCGTTTCTTTTATGCAATGCAGGGTCAGCTAGTGTTAAAGATAACATGTTATCTTACATTCCTGAGACCCATTCATGATGTTATAAAAACACGTAGGTTCAAGAAGACTAGATATAAATGAAATATAAACCATATAACCAGAGCTCTTTCGAAAGGTGAAACTTTTGTCATCTGTATTGCAAATGTGATTAGCTCTAACTGTGAATAACGAATGGTTCCACTTTTCTGGTACGCATTTTGTTAATATTTATAAAACACAGCCTCACTTTTCATGGGACATGAGCCTTCTTCAACTCTGAATAATATATGCTCTCACTTTTTTTGAGGCACCCTCCAGTAACACAGCGGTATGTCTGCTGTCTTACAATGTTAAAAACTGGGGTTTGATACCTGTAGTGGGCAGGGGCGTAGATCCTGGGAAGGTTGGATGGTATACATTTCTTCTTCATTGTAGGTGGGGGGTATGGTGCATACAATCATCCTCCCCTACAGTTTGGTCTGTTGAATTGCTTTATTGCATCACAGGCCTACAGATTGTGTGTTTCAGTGATATCGAGAAACCCATTTGTTGAGAATTATATATGCAAAAACGGCTCGTTTGGGTTGAGAAAATATTTTAAATAGAAGAGCGAACAACGTTTCGACCTTCTATTTAAAATATTTTCTCAACCCAAACGAGCCGTTTTTGCATATATAAATTGTGTTTGTTCTTGTGATTCTCGTGTTTTTACCAATCGAATTACATAATTAGGCCTAGATGTAGGCTTTTTCAGTAGCCGAAATGTACATCTTTAATATAGGCGTGCTTCTAAGCTTTCGACCTAAGCGATATTTCGTAAGTATCAGTCAGTAGGCCTAAGTATACATTGGCTAGAAGATTACTCTGTGACTGCATGTTTACAGCTTTCAGGTTCACGTAATCAGAGATTACCAATTTGAAAATTAAACAGTCCACATAAATGGTTGCAAAAATCCTCCCCCCATATCGGGTGTAAAAAATCTACGCTTCTGGTAATGGCCTCTGCCATTACCTCTAAAAACTTTTTTAGAGGCATGAAGTTATTTTTTACTGTAAATAACACACTAAGACACATTTAGGGGGCAAATTTATTTTTACTATGAATAATACACCAGGGTACATTTAGAAGACATAATATTAGTTTTTAGTATAAATAACAAACTAAGGAACTTTTATGGGTCAGAGGGTAAATGTTTATTACAGTTAACACGCTAAGGCATTTTTCAGTATGTTTCGAATTTCGTCCAAAGCTATACGAGGACTATTTGCCTAGTTTAGCAGTGGAAGACTAGAGGGAAGGGAGCTAGTCATTACCACCTACCACCAACTCTTGGGCTACTCTTTTACCAACAAATAGTGGGATTGATTGTACATTATAACGCTTCCACGGCTGAAAGGGCGAGCATATATGGTGGGTGAGGATTCGAACTCGCGATCCTCAAATTGCGAATCAAGCTCCCTAACCATCTGGCCATGCCGGGCCGCATTTTATTATCAGAAAGAGGATTAATTTTTACTAAGAATGAATCACTGAGGCACATTTATGGGACAGACAATTAGTTTTTTTAATATTAATAATACATCGAGACCTATTTATTTAACTATAAAGAG
Organism: Carcinoscorpius rotundicauda; assembly: GCA_011833715.1. Taxonomy (NCBI): domain Eukaryota; kingdom Metazoa; phylum Arthropoda; class Merostomata; order Xiphosura; family Limulidae; genus Carcinoscorpius; species Carcinoscorpius rotundicauda. Next base: position 112,732,123 of record CM022393.1, read on the forward strand.
CATAACGAAACACTTTTTTGGGAAAAAGGGTTAGTTTTTACAATGAATAATACACTGAGGCACTTTTATGGTTTTGTTTTGTTTTGAATTTTGCGCAACGCTACTCGAGGGCTATCTGCGCTAGCCGTCCCTAATTTAGCAGTGTAAGACTAGAGGAAAGGCAGCTAGTCATCTCCATGCACCGCCAACTCTTGGGCTACTCTTTTACCAACGAATAGTGGGATTGACCGTCACATTATAACGCTCCCACGGCTGAAAGGGCGAACATGTTTGGTGCGACCGGGATTCAAACCTATGACCCTCGGATTACGAGTCGAATGTCACAACACGTTTGGCCATGCCGGGTCCCACTTTTACGGAACAGATGGCTAGTTTTTATCATAAACAGCACATTGTGTCACCTTTTTTGAGGCACGAATAAATTTTTATGCGAATAATATTATTATATTATAAAGGCTACTTATACGCTAGTACAGCAGTAAGCATACGGATTCACAGGACTGAAATTAGACATCCGATTTCTCTCGGTGGACTCAGCAGATGGCCCGATGTAGTTTTGCTCTAGGAAAACACACGTAATGGTTAGCTTTACTGGTGTGTTTCTTAAAATCTTGATTAACATGTTGTTCACTTTTTCTTTTCGGACACAAATTATCTGTTGCTATAACACTTACATATTTATAAGACACCTTGTTAATGTTTGACTAATATTATCTAATTAATGTTTATTAAAAAAAACACATTGTTTCACATTTTAGCGACACTGTTAGTATTTGATATAAATATCATACTTTCTCACTTTTCTAGCACACATTTTAAATGTGATTAATTTGTTTGCTGTTAAACACAAAGACACAAAACTGACTATTCGTTCTTTACCCGTCTCGAGTATCGAATTTCGGATTTTAGAGTTTTAAGCCTTCAGACTTATAGCTGAGCAATACAAAGCGAATATGGTTAACATACTGTCTCACTTCTTTGGGGCATAATGTTAATTTTTATACAAATAACAAAACATCTTAGTTTTCTGAGCAATTATTTTTCTTTACTCTGAGTAATACTTCATTTCACTTTTACAGGGCACAAGGTTAGAGTTTCTTGATGATAATACACTATTTCATTTTTTTAGAAACAAGAGCACGTTTTGGCTTCACATTTATCCCAGTCTAAAGTCACAGGGATAGCTTTTACATTATCCCACTTTCCTTGACACAGGGTTAATTTTTACTATAAACAGAATATTTTACCACTTTTAAGGGAAACACACTTAACTTGTACCAGGACCAAAACATTGTCCTACTTTTCTGGAACAAGGGATAGCGAATTATCTTTTACTGTGAATAACATACGGTCTTACTTAACTGTGACACAAAGTAGGTTTTACCATGAATGGAATTATGTAACACTTTTCTGAAACATAAAGTGAGGTTCTGCTCTAAACTTATCTCAGCCCCAAGACACAAAGATAGAGCTTTTACTAAAAATTACACAATGTCTTAATTTTAGTAGTTTCTACTACTAATAACAATGTTCTCAATATTCTAAGACAGAGCTAGTTTTCACTTATAACAACACACTGTCTCATTTCTCTGATATATAAGGTAACGTTTTCAATGAATAAGATAATTGTTCTACTTTATTAAAACAAGGGTTTAATTTTAATTATAAATTAATCAGTTTGGGGGGATAAAGGTGTTGTTTTTACTACAAATAACACACTGTGTCACTTGAATAATACAATCTATAATTATGTTATGAGGTACAGCTTATACTATGAATTTAATGGTTTCATTAACTAGTTAGATTTTAGCATGAATAATACAAAGTTAACTTTTATTATGACATCAATTTTGGGGGAAACATTTTGTTTCATATTAATAACATCACCCCCTTTTCTAGAATACACTATTATATTTTGCTTTGTATAATACAATGTCTTATTTTTCTTGGAAACAATCAGTTGTGCTAATGAAAACACTTTGTTTTAGTTTCATGGGATATGGTGTTAGCTTCTGCTATGAATAACACACAGTTTACTTTCTGATACACTTTTCTGCTAATATCATTAAACACTGTGTTTGCTCTCCGCGTCAGTTTTTGTTCACTATCTATAACACATTGTCTAATATATCTAACACGATGTATTTTATAAAACACACAGTTAAGTTGTCTCATGAATAATTAAATGTCTCTCTTTTATAGAACACAGTATTAAGTTTTGTGAATTAACCAATATATATTTTTCTGGGAGAGAGATAGTTGTTTAGTTACAATACATAACTTATTGTGCCATTAATAGTAAAAATATTTTGTCTTAAGTTTTTGAAAAACTTTCAAACTTAAATCTCTACGAGTAATAATATTATTGGCCCAAATTGTACCAATTTTACCTTCCGACAGGATGGTATTGGTGGGAATTGTGAAACGTCATATCTAGTCCAGTCTATTCAATCACCTGACTTTCCCAGTCAAGATCCTGTTTTGAACATCACAAAGACAAGAAACTATAAAAACTGTACCTACAGGCCTGCATATGTTCACCATAATCACGATGTCCATGGATGTCCATGGGTTTGTTCTCAGATTCCAACTATGATCCCTCTTCACACACATTCTAGCTATCCTCATCACTCATTTTCAGAATGTATAGGATGTTCTAAAGGGTACGAAACGGTAAGTATTAACTGAAGGAATTAGAAAAGTCACTTTTTAAGTTGAACTAGATTAAACATCGATAACTTTGTTAACAATCTGTATTCCTCACAAGCGATTAGTGGTTTAAACAGTTCAGATTCTATTTGAATTACTTAGTAAATTATAATAATAAACCTTGGGCATATCTTTAAGAAAAATAAAATAATTTTCGTGTTTTATTATTTGTACGACATACATTTGTGGATTTATTTTTTTATTCTATGTTCTAACATATTATTTATATTCGTTTACATTTTCATTTATACAGGACAGTATTCTTGCCAAATCTTATTCTCACACGGAGTACAACGTTAGTGGTACATTTAGCAACATGACGATTCAGCAGATTTACAATTATGGGAAGATTGTATATCCTGCATACAGCAACGAACTTGAGGTCTTTTCTCTGTAAGTGAAAATTCCAGATAAAAACAATAAAAGAAGGGAGTAATTTTATATTTCTAAATGTTAGTTTAGCTGCGTCGTTTTACTTATATTTCGGATTTGTTGTTGTTCTTTCACCACGTACTATTGATCAAAATATTTAGTCATATATAAAGAATAGTTGAATATGTGTTTCTCTCTTAGGAAAGTCACATTGGGTTATCTGCTGTGTCTACCAAGGGGAATCCAAACCCTGATTTTAGTAATGTAAATCCAAAGATTTTTTTTATTTTCCCACTGGGAGACAACGAATGGTTGCTCAATCACCTACACTAAATCTGATGGTAAAAGTCAGACCCCCAGTGAGACAGCTTAAACCTAAAAGGCTAAAATTCTAGGTTCGATTCTCTGCGTGTAGATCGCAGGTAGCTCTAAGTGGTTTTGCTCTCTAAAAAACAAACATTTTGAAAGTTATTTTCATTATTAGATTTTTTAAAACAAATTATAACACTATAGTACGAAATTCTTAAAAACCTTCTAAATACATCTACTTTTTGATAAGACATTTATTTTACAATATAATCCACTGTTTATTAATCACAAACTTTACATACGAAAAGTCAGATCATAGTCATGTTTCAGTTAAAGGAAAATAAATATTTTGTATGAATAAATGAATGATTTGAATTGCTTTTAGCTTTAAATATAATGAGACCACACTGAAGCATCTCAGCTATTTTGGTGTTGTAAAATTATATATATAAAATATTTATTGTAAAATGTACGTGTTTATCGTTAATGTAAAAATAATATTACTTAATATAAAACTGACAACCTTACATAACTGCAATAAATTGTAGAGTTGGCAATTCATGCATTACTTTCAGTTTTGTTTCAGCCGCGGCATATTAGCTAATAAAATGGCTCTGAATTAACACAAAAAATATATCTAGTAAAAAAGGAGAGTGGTAAATTTCATAGATTAATTTCCTTTACATTTCCCTAAAATAATTTCAAGTACCGCGGATATTGAAGATTCCCTTTTATTTCATAAGCCACACCTCTTTTCTTCTACTTCAGACAGCGATACGACAGTAAATCAGGTTCTGGAAACTAAAGATGTTTATCTAAAATTCTATATCATGTGAATTTTCGCGATATTTCCAACATTCCTTAAGAGTTGAGCATTTTAACTAGTCAATTCAAGAGTTTGTTGTTCCCATCTCGTTTCGGAGAAAAAATATTTTCTTTACACTTTGAGACTGTGGGAGTGTTAGAGGAATGACAGTCAAATCTCACTGTTTGACTGGACAAGGTTCGTCCAAAAGCTGAAGCTGGTTGCTCCTTACCAGCAGAAAAAAATAAAGGTTCTATTGAATGTCATTTCAAATCAATGATGTCCTCCGCTGGTACAGCAGTAAGTCTATGAATTTACAACGCTTAAATCAGAGGTTCGAATCCTCTGGGTGATCTCAGCAGTTATCCCGATGTGGCTTTGCTATAAGAAAACACCCACCCACATGTGACAGACACATACTGAATGCCCCTCTCTAGTGTTTCGTGAAAATACAAACACTGGGGAGTAAAGAAGTTTGTGACTAGCTGACCTCTGATGTAGAGAAACCAAAACAATCCTGTACTGTGTGGCAGAAGTCCATTAATCAGGACTGAGCAGATGTTAATAAACTGGAATATCTGATAATGTGTACACGTAAGTGATTACTGAAACAACTAAAGAATAATTTTAGATTGTAAACACGTTATTTATCTCCAAACGATTATTTGTTTGAAAGTAAGTACAAAGCTACACGATGGGCTACCGGTGCTCTGCCCGCCACAAGTATCGAAACGAAACCCAGTTTCTAGCGGTGTGAGTCTGGAGGATATCTCTAATAAAACAACCATAACTTAAACATTCTAATCTAGAATTATCAACTCGCCTTCATATTTCCAATTTAATTAAGATGAAATTGAGACTAAGACCAGAGTACAGTCATGTGTGTTTGTTTTATTATCCTACCAATAAATAATTAAGTACACTAAGATTTGCTTACTCAGTTGTTAAGCAATAATTTCTAGAATTCAGTACTGTAGAGATGTCAGTGAAGAGATAATCATCAAATAATTATTCAAAAATTTATTTTTACCAACATTATATATACACTTTTGTCATAAAACTTTTTATATAAAAAGGTTTCACTTTACTTTGATTCTAAATGGTAGCGACGTTTTAATCCGTTCTCGTCATCATCCAAAGTTTCATTTTCCTGACCTCGAGATATTACACTTTTTTCATAGTAAATTGTTTAATGGTTGCTCAAAAGCTTGACGCAGCCCATACCCAGAGATTCGTGTCCCGTTGATGAAAAAAAAAGAGAGAGAAATATCACTCTACGTTTTGGAGACACAGGTTGGTTATTAGAGTAACGTTCAAATCTCATCATTCGACCCGACAAAAGTGTCTTCCCTCTAGTCTATTACTTGAAACTTAGGTAAGGTTAGCTCTATTAGTTTTATGTTGTTGACTAAGTGTCTTCCCTTTAGTGCAGTGGTTCCCAACCAGAGGTGCGAGATAACATTTGTTTTGGCCACCTTCACCTTTATTTTCAAATAAATAATTACTATAAGGGGTGTGAGAACATATTAAATTTTTTAGGGGTGCGGGGGATAAAAAAGGTTAGGGACCACTGCTCTAGTCTGTTACTTGAAACTTAGGAAAGGTTAGCTCTATTAGTTTTATGTTGTTGACTAAGTATCTTCCCTTTAGTCTGTTACTTGAAACTTAGATAAAGTTAGCTCTATTAGCTTTACATTAAATCCAGAAAAAACAAAAACAATCGCAAGCGTGAAAACTAACTCCTTTCCTTTAAGTGGGTCGAATGGTTGCTACAGCATATTTGTCAAACTCAATGATATACGTATCACATTATCACTGCTTCAGTTATGTCTCATGAGAAAACATGTATTTTTTTACTTCTAAAATGACTGTGTGTGAGAACCTAAAAAGTTTGAAATCTCTATGACGACGACTTTATTCATACTGACTCAATAACACGTGAGCAGATGTAATAGGTTTTGTGATACACGGACATTCTTTTGCACTCACAGCAAGCTTACCGTTCCTTACATAGAATTAGACAAAATGCTCAATGTGTAAGAAAGATGTTGGCAGAGGTTAGTGAATTTCCCATTCTATGGAATTTCAAATAAACAATAAAAATAACTAAGCAGTGTGATCAGAAATCTGCATTTCACTTTGTTGGGTGTATATTACAGTTACTCAAAATATTTTACGAGTTAATTATGTATTACCTTGACTATCATAGGAAACACATATAAACGTTTGAACTTATAACTTTCTTTGATCTACAGCCTAAACCTGACACTTAGATCAGTTACCCCATCTTCCTATGGATCTTCGAAATTCCAAACGCTTCAGTCAGTCAGACATGCTAATCTTACATTCCATTTGCCTCAGCAAATTGTATCTCATCCTACTGATAACATTGGACTGTCTAGATGGATTGGCAAAGTCTTAAAACACAGAAAGTGGACAAAAGGATACAAATTAGGAATGAATTCATCGTTGGATATCCCTTTTATGTCCATCTTTAGCCCTATCAACTCAGATGACGTAAAAAATACGGCCATAGAAACTTTAAAAAGTCTTGCTGACGATATCTCTAAAGAAGATCTATCTAATTCTGAAAGTATTTCTTACAAGGTTATTGGTTTGATTAATGCTCTATCCGTCATGCCATTCCACCATATCAAGGCTCTTGTTGAAGAAGTCATTTCAGAGACAGCCACTAGACGAGAATATGAAAAACATCAAATTATGAGGTAGGACTTGAATTCATATAATATTACATTGTTTTGTATAAACTTAAAATTTATATCCGAAAGTAAATAAAAATTAGATAATTATTTGAGTTTTTTGTTTTGTTACTTACAAACCTAAAAGTCTGATGACTTGTAAAAGTTTCGATATGCTTCTTCGTGTCGATTTCGATATCTGACTTGTTGAAAATAAGGAAATATACTTTGTTAAAATTTCGACGCTTCAAACTCATATATAAGTGATAACACCCAATGTTGTTGTTTCTGCTAATACCTGAAATATTTAAAGCATTTTCTTAACTAAGGATTTAAAATTATTTTGTAAGATGTTGTGAAATAAATTTTAACTCAGCTATTAGAAATGAATAAATGTATTATTTTTATTTTGTTTTCGTTAATTGAACAGGAAAGTGATCCTATAAGATTTTTGCAACGAATTTCAGGCTGCGTAACCCTACACTGTGTGATAACTACACAGTAGAGATAATAAAAGTATTTTAAATTATAATATCTTTAAATTCGTTCCATTTCCAAAGAAACCCGACTAGACTCGATGTTTGGATAGGTTGGTCTATGAATCTAGAAGTTCATGGTTCTAATTAATCATTAGCACAAATTTGAACTTGAAATTTTGGAGATAGGAGAGCGTATAAATGTGACGGCTAGGTTCACCTAATCGGTCAGAAAAGAGTATCTCAAAAGTTGGCGGTGAGTACTGTTAACTAACAGGAAAATTATAAAAAACTCCTAATTCCTAAGTACTTTTTTATGCAATTATCTTACAGAAAATGTTTTGGCAATATCTGCTCGGGCTGTCCTGTTTATTGTTTATGCTCTCTGTTATGTGGTACCATGTTTGTTGTTTATGTTCTCGGTTATGTGCTTTCCTGTTTGTAGTTTATGTTCTCGGTTATGTGCTGTCCTGTTAGTTGTTTATGTTCTCTGTTATGTGCTATCCTGTTTGTTGTTTATGCTCTCTGTTATGTGCTATCCTGTTTGTAGTTTATGTTCTCTGTTATGTGCTACCCTGTTTGTTGTTTGTGTTCTTGCTTATGTACTACCCTGTTTGTTGTTTATGTTCTCGGTTATGTACTACCCTGTTTGTTGTTTATGTTCTCGGTTAGGAAGCTTCTACTTGACGCCCTTCCCCAGAGTGGCTGTAACCCTGCTGTTCACATCATCGTCTACTTGATTGAACACAAACTGGTCACTGTGAACGAGGCTCGCGAACTTGTGGAAGGAATTCCCCAAAATGTGGTTTATCCATCTGAAGATACAATTAATGAAATATTTGTAAGTACAAACCAAGTATATGTGATTTCCTAGAGTTTAATATTATCCAAGTTTAACAGAGACAGAAAGAAACTGTTTCTTCGTATATCAGCGTATCAATTAAAATAATATATTAGCCAAAATAATAATACAAAACAAACATATGGTCAAAATACCTCATTTGTTCATCCTAATGTTATTAAATTAAATGTAATACTTTTTGATTAAATATATTCAATAATTTTTGTTCAGTTGTAGTTTTTTCTACTTTTTCGTGATTCTAACACGTGTTTATTTCACTTGTGTCTTTGTGGCACAGCGATATGTCTGCGGACCCCAACGCTAGAAACTAAATTTCGATACCCGTGTTAGTGTAGCTAAGTGCTTAACTTCAAACAAACACACAAACTTTCATTGTAGTTTCTAATTCACATCTTATGATACCAAGGATGTTGTAGAATAACTTATCATAGTAATTGTATTCTTTAAATGCTTTAATTAACAATGACGATTCATTATGGGCCCGACTTGGCCAGGTGCTGTTAAGGCGCTCGACTCGTAATCCGAGGGTTGCGGTTTCGAATCCCCATCGCACCAAAATACTTTCCCTTTAAGCTGTTATAATGTGACAATCAGTTCCACTATTCGTAGATAAAAGAGTAGCTCAAGGTGGGTGGTGATGACTAGCTGTCTCACACTGCTAAATTAGGAACGGCTAGCGCACATAGCCCTCGTGTATCTTTGCGCGAAATTCAAAAACAAACAAACAATGCATTATATCTTTCATAGCTTCAGTTTATTTTATAATCCATTACAGACACTGATTCAAAATCCAGAAGTTCAGGCTCATCGCTCGCTTTTTTCTTCGGCATCTATTGCTTTCGGAAAATTGGTTCACCGAGCATGTTTAACTCCTAAGGCGTGGCCTTCAAGTTATCCACACAGTGTGAAACATGATTATTCTGATCTTGAAGTGAGCTCCTTCTTTGGAATTGGCCCACAAGAAAGCCATGACAAAACTACGTTCCATACTGCTATTTGTGGTCCTCAACATGCCATACGTTACATCGAGGCAAGTTACTGTAGAATAGTAGTGTCCTTTAAAATGTTAGAATTGAAATGATACTTCCTTTAAAGTTATAATTACTTCTAAAAAATGTGTGAAGTAACTATTCCTGTACTCCATTAATCTTGTCAAAAGTTCAGTTTTGTATTTCTGACTCTGATGAGGACAATTCGGAGTTTCCAAACCATGTCAAATGAATTAAAATATTTTTTTATTTTACGCATATGATATCTTTTATTGTTATTCTGTACTTCCAGTGAATTTCATGTATATATTCGAAACACGAATAATATTTGTTTTTTTTTATTATTACTGAAATAATAAAGTGCAATATACTAGATAAATTTCCTTGTGCTACTGGTTTCTATCTTAAGTCTCACAACGATGAGAACCTAATCCCCAAGTTAGCTCTATTTTACAAGTCATAGCGTGTATTTAAATGTACAATGATATTTCTGTGTGCAAATAAGGCAGAGGATTAATTTATGAGGATAGTTTACTGAGATGTGCTGGATATTTGTTATCTTGATATTTTATTTAAATTAAAATTAAATTCAAAGTGTTAATGTTTTCATAGAAGGCCTGTAATGAAACGAATCAAACACCTTCGTAAAACTGTCTTGTTCCGAGTCGTCAACTGTATAAAATAGTACAATGAAGCAAAACGTTAAAAAATTAAAATAAAACTTTTCCCATAATGCAATAAATGTATTCATCGGGTTTATAGAACTATACATATAACTAATGGAACACAGTTTCTTCTATGTAAAAGGAAGTATTTGAATGAAATACTTCACGTTGTCCACAGTGTTTTAAGTCAAACTTTTCTCCTTCATTATTCAGAAAGTAGCTTATCTTCTGGAATCAACACGAGAGTTTTACAAAAAGATAGCCTACATAGAGCTTTTGTCTCACATCGCCCATCCGAATATTCTGTCCTATCTGAAACCATACATCATCTACAAGTCTCCAAGAAGCCAGTCTTTACACACAAATGAATCAAATCCTGAAGCCACTTGGAATTTTCTTCGCCAGGTGACCATTTACGCACTCCACCATATTATTCACACACACCCAAGAGAGGTAAGAAATTCGCCTTAGTGAGATGGTTAGGAAATTATCACAAAATTTCTATTAAAGGATTGTCTCGTCTTAAATATCATGGAATTAATACGATGAAACGTAGAATTATTTGTCGTAAATAGTTATAATGTTATAACAATGAAAGCTGTATAAGTGAATTAGGCATTATGCTTAGCATTAAGCCTTCATTAATTTCTTATTTTCGTTATTTTGTATGAAAATGTGATAATCGAAAGATTTATCAAATGCCATCAGATATTTATTTTGCTGATAAACTCGCTCATCACGCGTATACTTTTGTACGTTAGAATAAAATGTGTATTAAAAATGTATTGTTATAAAATTTATTATTTATGAAAAAATAAAAAAACAAAGTGTATTAATAGTGGTTATGTGTACTGAAGGTTAATTGTTATGTTATGTATACTGAAGGTTAATTGTTATGTTATTACTTTTAATTCAACTTTCAGTCCTCAGTCACGTATTTTCAAGTGTGAACACATTATGTACGTACTTTTCTATGTCGAACTATTACTGTAAGTACTAATTAGACCTTAGCTCATGGTTAAGTTTTCCCTAACTTAATTAAACCAGATACGTAGCTTGGTTAGGTAATTTGGGATTGTTAATACCCTGCTGGTACAACGGTAAGTCTATGGATTTCAAGGCTAAATCAGGGGTTGAATTTCCTTCTGTAGACACAGCAGATAGCCAGATGTGGCTTTGCTGTAAGTAAACACACAAACAAACACTAGTGCAATATTAGTGGCGCTGTAATTTATTCACTTTTACAAATCTACCGACGAACAGCACTGTACTGAAACAGCATCGACTTGAGAAACTACTACCACTGGGCTCTCTTCACTGTTATGCTCTATTTATTTGTAGTGTACGTGCTTAGTGCTAACATTAGAAAGGGGTTTTTTACCTCGTTAAATACGTGTATAACAAAGGTACATTTATTTCATAAAAAACTGATATATAAACCACAAACAGCTTAAATGTGAAACAAAACTCCACCAAAAATGTTTTATTATACAAACAGTTATCATAAAATTGATCATGTGTATACTAATATTGACAACAACAAAAAACAGTCAAATGACAAGAAACTCATATTTGTGTTATTAAATATTACCGATATTATGGTCTACTGTAAATACATTACACGTTAGTTAAGCCTAGAATCAATCACAGAAGTAGGTTTATCAGGATTTAATAAAAAACACCGTAGGTGTAAAGAAAGGTGTGGTAAAAAAAAAGAAGAGCTGTGCGACTTAAAGGAATGAAGTCAAAACTGTTAGTCCATCTGGTAGCTACACTAATACCATTGATCATAATTTTACAGCAAATATTCGTTAGTTATGTAGAACGCGTTTTTTGTTCAATTTTGGACATGATGGCGAGTAAAACAAAATACGTAACCTAACCAATAAATGGATATTTGGATGTTCAACTTAGGACATGATGATAGGTAAAACAGAATACGTGACCTACCTAACTAATAAATGGATATTTGGATGTTCAACTTAGGACATGATGATAGGTAAAACAGAATACGTGACCTACCTAACTAATAAATGGATATTTGGATGTTCAACTTAGGACATGATGATGGGTAAAACAGAATACGTGACCTACTTAACTAATAAATGGATATTTGAATGTTCAACTTCGGACATAATGGTGGGTAAAACAGAACACATGGCCAATCTAACTAATAAATGGAAAATTTCTGTAAAATTCTTACCAGTTTTACAAATGTAGTTACCACTTTGGTCGTCAACTTTGATGTCATTCTTTCAAGTCACATAACGAAACTTTTTGTCGCCGCACTCTTTTTTTAAATATATACATATATATATGCATATATCATGACTTTTTAAATTTATTACAAATAAAAATAAGCTCCAAAAATGAAAAAAAACTGCACGAAATTATAGGCATTTGTAAGGATATGACTGCTTTCCAAGGTAAAGAATAATAATAAAAATAAGGTATTAATATTTAAATAGGTTAAATAAACTTACTTCCTATAGTTGGCTTTCCAGCCCCCATTATGGTGGTAAGACACTAATTAGTAATCCAATAGAGTCAGTAGATAAAGGGCTCCAACCAGTTATCTAAACTATGTATTATAACTCTCAACAACTACCCAACCTTTCGATTGATGCAGTGTTTTGGTTTTTTTTTATAAGAAACAAGAAATTCCACACACACACACACACATATATATATTGTCTATCAGCTTGAAAATTTTTCTATGATACATTGGCTTCTAAGACATTTTGGATTTCATTTTTATAGGTCTTGCCCTTAATGTTGCCTATATACTTCAACCCTGAAGAGCCTTATGAGATTAGGATAGCTGCTTTTTCAGTGATTTTGTACAGCAAGCCACCTATTTATCTACTAGAGCGAGTGGTGTCTGAGTTATGGGGAGAAAAGAACAAACAAGTTAGCAGTTTCGTGTACACAGCCCTAATGACGATGAGCAATTCAACCATTCCCTGCTATCAGGAATTGTAAGTCTATTATAATAAATATTATAAGCATGTTTAATTTATGTTATTGTCTGACTAACTGGTGGTAGTCAAGGTGTCAACAGTTATCGTAGACACTGGACGATTGGATTCCAGGAGAAATCTATTTGTTTATATTTATACTCAAAATTTTGGTTGGAAGATATATGACATTAAACGGATTATGAACTGTCAAGCCTACTGGCATCGCTCAAGTGGCTATGATAGAAAAAATGACTGATGAAATGACAGGGCTAATCCTCTAAATGTAACAGTTTATGTAGCTAAATTAGGGTACAGTCAATGGTCTGCATTTCAGTGAATTTCAGTTTTACTTCAGAAACTTTCAGACTTCAAAAGGTGATTGTTTTGTACCCTTAAAGTTTTTCTTCATTAGGTACTTTCCAAGCCTAACATTATATTCAAGCATTGCATCAAATGTTCACTATGCATAGAAGAAACTAGGATGTGTACAGTACTTATGCTACAACAGCTTAAATACGAATTTACTTTATTATAAAACTTAATAGCCAAAACGTTTATATCCTACACTTCTGTTTTGAGCTTCTTTTGATGGTTGAAGATTTCTAGTTTGATGAACCATTGTAAACGAAGCGCAGAAAGCAATCTAGCCATTTGATTTTCTGTTCTATTTCCATGTAATTTTTTATATTCTTTCCCTACTATTTTATTCCATAAAAATATTAAAAAATAGAAATAATTGATCGTGTGCTACTAGTTGTTATAATTCATGTGCAATAAAATAAAAGTATGTAATATATTTTTACTCTGAAAATAAACGTAATTATATTACTACATTATTATTTAGTATTGTAATGTTACTCAGTTTTTCAATGAAAAACAAAAGAAAACACAAAAATATCAACTTATTTAACTATTCAATTACTTCAATGTTTACAAATAAATTACGTTTTTAGTAGAAGTAAAAATAACGTGAAGGAAAATTATTAGCTTGAATTTGAAAACAAGTATATAAGCCTAATTTAAAAGGTAAATGCAGATACCCTTGGACTTTTAACTAACAAAAGAGTCTTCTTTGTTTTCACATTGAGAAAATGATCTTAATGAATGTTTTGTATGCTATATTGTATTTTGAATTAAAAATAACTTTAAATATAATTTTAATGTTATTAGGGCTCAGAATATTCGATATGTGGTGGGTTCCATTAGACCTGTGGAACTGGGAATACAGTATTCACACTTTTACCAAACAGACATTTACGACGGTAAGTATTGTAGACACCACATTTATATCGTACATATGTGAATTTACACATTTTTGAATAATAAGTGTCTAAATGTTGAATAAAAACTGATAAATAATATGTTTTTTCTTTGTTTTATCCAACATATCAAAATATAAAATACGACAAACAAAAAGATTTCATGGCCATGATTGATTTTTTTGCGATTCAGAAAGCGAATAGTAATGTTTACATGGAGAAACGTTAAACGGTTTTTAGGAACCTATTATCACAATTTATCAAACATCAGTTAAAGCTGTTATTGTAATTATACTGATGCAATTCGTTACAATTTATTTGAAGCTATTATTGTAATTATACTGATGCAATTCGTTACAATTTATTTGAAGCTATTATTGTAATTATACTGATGCAATTCGTTACAATTCATTTGAAGCTATTCTTGTAACTCTACTGACGTAGTTCTTCACACATTCTTGAGCCTGTTCTAGTAATAGTTGTAGCGCAGTTCACAACATATCAATTCAAGGCTTTCTAGTAACTATATCGATGTAGTTCACCAAAGACCAGTTAAAGGTTTACTACTAACTATACTGGTGTAGTTCATCACAGACCAATTAAAGATTTTCTAGCAGCTATTCTGATGTAATTCACCCCAGACCAGTTAAAGGTTTGTTAACTCTCTTTACTGTACACTCTCTACTATTATACAGATAATTAACTTGCTGTCTTTTTGTTGTCGTTATAACAGCTTCACATGACTATGGGTTTCAGTTTCTGTATGAGTCTGTCCGAAGCAACGTTTCATTTTGGCCTCGTTCTGGATATCTAGCAGCGTTACACAACACAGGCCCTTTTATTGATATACCAATCGAGGTACGTGATTTTCGAAAATAAATATAGTTTTCACGCTTAGAAATATTTTGAAATATAATCTGAAAAATTCCTAGGCCTCAAAATATCATTCCTTAACTTGCCTTTATGTTAAATGTCTTAGTTGGGATAATAAAGACCACTAAATAACGATCCAACTGGTTAGCTAAGATTAAAAACAAAATAGATTCACTATTCAAGTAAAACTTCTGCTTATATTAAGGTAATTTAAAACGGAAGATATTTTTCATCATTTTTTTGTTGCACTTCATTTATGGGCGAAATTCTTTCTTTCTTTTATGTGATTTGTTTTATGTAAACAATAAATACTTTCTCGTATCGCATAAAGAAGTTACGTATTGTTTGCTCTAGATTGGGTTCGCTTCCAAGGGCTTGGATCAATTGTTTAATATTCTAAATAACTCTGACATATTGTCAAATTTATACTCCACTCGAAGAGATGTAATTCACGAAAAGATTCAGAGGTGGAAAGAAAAAATTAATCTGGAAATCAGAGAGCCAGAGGAATTCATAGCAACATTCTTCTACAAACTCTTTGACAGAACATCATACTTAGAACTCGATACGAGATATGTCATAGAAGTATTAGAATCAGGTAATGTTACCTAATTCTTCGACTTTCAAATTTTTTTCAATTGATTTTGTTTTATTAAATAATTAATGAAACTAATCAGAGTAATATCTGATTAAATGTATGTTATTAAGATGAAATCAATAAAACTGAAGGAGTTGAGATAAACCAACTGAATTCAAGTAATGCTACTTTGAATGTTAATTAATTAAACTAATCAGAGTAGTATCTGTCTAAAAGTATTTATTGAGAAAAAATCAATAAAGCTAAAGAAGTTGAGACGAACCAACTGAATTTAAGTAATGCTACTTTGAATGTTAATTAATTAAACTAATTAGAGTAGTATTTGTTTAAAAGTATGTATTAAGAAAAAATTAATAAAACTAAAGAAGTTGAGACAAGCCAACTGAATTCAAGTAATGATACTTTGAATGTTAATCAGTTAAACTGACCAAAGTAGTAACTGAATAAATGTATGACATTAAGATAAAATCAATAAAACAATAGGAATTTAGACGAACCAACCGAATTCAAGTAATGCTACTTTATATGTTAATTAATTAAACTAGTAATCTTAAGAGCTAATATATAAAACTGTAATCTCTGTAGCTGACATCATTATGTGCCTAAGTATTAGTTTTGTGTAACAATAGCACTTAATTATAAACTTCACAAAACGATTAAAAGATAAGTAGAATTTATAATGGTTTAGTTTTCGCAAAACAGTATTTTTGTAGGAAACATACCCTTATATTCTTACCTAAAAGCGGCACCTGATTATTAGTCATTTAGTTAAGCTCCTAAATGAACACGGGGTTGAGACTGCTTTAAATGTTTACATTTCATAACCATTTACTTCGGTAAAACTGTTCTGTAGCAGCAGATTTTACTTCACATAATATCGCAAATTCTGATTATCTTCCAATTCATGAGTTCTGTAATTAATCTGCTGTCAGTCCCCCTCGAAGATATTTCAAGTTGTGACGAACCCTCGCCTCCCACATACGCATAAGGTGACAGTAAATTGATGTGAATACTCCAAAATATTCGTTATCACAAAATGTTTTACGATTTCGCGAACAGTTTTTTGTGATACGTCCTTTAATTGTTTGTGCAGTGTATTTTGCTTATGTTATTAAACTGTTTGAATCACTCAAAGAAATCTAGAAACTTTTCTGTGTATGCATATAGGCAAGTGGTGTGGGGGTTACCACTTTAGCATTTAAGTACCTAAAACCAAATGCTACAACATCAGTTAGATAGCTACTACTTGACTGAAAAAGGTTCGGCACTCTGTTTCTAAAATAAAACGTTTCAATATTTTGTAGCTTACGAGTGGCTTAGATATAGTTGGGATAAACTGAGTAGTGGAGTGAGCTATCGTTATGTGAAAATGATCACACCATCGGGCATGTACAAAGTCGTTCCTTCTGAAATTGGTTTACCGTTGCTCATTTCCCACCGAAATCCAATAATTTTATCTGTCCACGTTAAGAATGCTCGAGTAGAAACAGCACCTGAGTTTTCTGGATTAATTCCTGACGTCTTGAAGATTTCAAGTCGCATACAGCCGACGTAAGTTACCCGAATCTTTACGTTTTACATCAAATGTTACAATAAATGCGATATTTATTTGATCAATAACATAAAATCATTTTAAACAGATACTATATTTTAGAGGAACACATAACAATGTGATTTTAACCACGTATTGTTCGTTGTGAAACACTGCATTTAACATTTTCTTAGAGCTTACCTATAGCTTTGCTCGCATTAACATGTTGTACAAGGCGATTATGGTACTGTGGTCCGTATTGGGCCACACCTCAGTGAGTGCAAGGCATGCTGTTAAAAGATATTCAATAAGAAATGCAATTAACATCGTTATAATTAATTATTACGGTACAATCAGCGAAAGGTTAGATTGGAAGCGCTTTAAGATTGTCTCTTTAAAGCGTGAGTACTCTTTCCAGTGTTTAATCATTATTTCTTACGTTCACTTAGTATTTACTCCTCCTGCCATGCTTTCGGAGTCATCGTTAACCCTGCCGAACACACCATGCACGGAGTGACTGTGTACCAGCAAAGCCACGTTACTCTACCTATAGATGCCAGTCTTGTAGTGGTGAAACCTTATTCCATTGTGAGTATATCTGTCACGCCGAAGGCGAACAAGATTTTCTATCACAAGAGTGAAGCTGGAACGTTTATAAGGAGATCCGTTGTTGCAGTACCAGTTCACGAGCACTTCTTAGGTGATTATATTCCTATTCGAACATTACCAGTTCCTCTGAAGGTAAGCAAAATGACACTCAACAGCAGCAATTTAGTTTATTGTTGAAATATATCTACAGATGAAAAACAAAATTCACGTAGACACAGTTTGTACATAAAATATTAAAAACAGATACAAATATATCTAAGAAATAAGTTGATACGTAACAGACTGATTTTCTCAACGATGACGTTGAAATATGGTGTATATATATATATATGCAGTTATATTCTTTATAAGATTATTGTTTTCAGCTTTAACTTTGAGACATAAAACTTGATTTTATGTGTTTACTCTAGTATGATCGTAAGTACGGCATAGAAGTACTTGGATTGAAGTTCCATGTACAAGGAGCAGCAGAAACCATCTGGTCAGATACACCGTTCTATTGGAGCCCCACTTCCACACAAAAGGGGTTGTTGGCTGGCCTAATTGAAACTATCGTTAACCCCGGTAAAAGATACCGAGAATTTTCAGTATGGGTTCATCAAGACCACCATAACCCTATCACAGAGGTAAAAGTCAGTTTAAGATACAATAGTCTGCGAAACAGTAGCTAATTGTTTCATTAAATTCGTGGCAACTCTCTTGAATCTGTGTAACTAAATGTTACATTTCGTTATTTCCGAGTATATATAAATATTGATTATAAAATATCTTGTTATTGTTTATTCTATAAAATTTCAAGCTTAGATAAGTAATAATGATGAGTTCTGGTATTCTACGAAAGGCCTCTTGAACAGTGACATGTGAATGACAAAAGATACATCTGACTTGTTATTTTTATACGCCATTGTCTTTGAATCCGAAGTGTAGAAGTAAAGGAGAATATGAAAAAACATTTACAGATTACCTAATTTTTGTTACATCTATGAGTTCTTTTAGTTAACATCCATATTATGAAATTTCTTACTGAAAAACGTTCAAAGTTAAGTGACGCAGGCAGACATTAAAATCACACTCCAGAGAGGGAAAAATTGGAAAAGGTTTCACTATCTGAAAAGAATAGTTACTTGATCTTCACTTAATTATCTTCATGAAGATGACTTTATTAGGCACATCGTATTTCCATTTCTAATATATATATGCACAATATTGTTAGTACTTGGAACTCGCATCTTCGTCCAAACGATCGGAATATGGAGCTATTATTAACCCCTGAACTGTGTTAAAATCACGCTACAAGTCTAAGAAGGTAATAAGATAAAGACCTGCCTGAACTGTTTTTCTAACAAATAAAGAAAATGAACAAAGTCGTGTGTTCTTAATGGGATCCGTTAATTGAAGTTAACCCTTAAATTGCTGACTTGTTTATATACTGTTCATTGCTGGTGGAATCCGCCTATACTATCATATTAAATTATTTTATCTTTTACCTTTTTATCATTTAATGTAGGGAATAGGCTATTAATTACAGAGGTTAATTAGAATATTGTTTACATACGTCTCTGCAAAGAATTGACCAATAACTGGTGGGATTAATTACAATACTATTTACATCAGATGTTATAAGAACTGACAAGTAATTAGAGGGCCAATAGTTATTGTTATTTGTTATTTTGAATTAAGCACAAAGCTACACAATGGGCTATCTGTGCTGTGCCCACCGCGGGTATCGAAATCCGGATTTTAGCGTGTAAGTCCGCAGACATACCGCTGAGCCACTGGGGGGCAAGGGCCAGTAGCAATACTATATTTCTTGTGTTTTTTCTAATTACAATTTGTTTTGCAACTTTTGTATTATTAAAAACAGGATGAACAACAAACTTATAAATAAGGTGTATAAATACTTTAAGAATACGTGACGTATGAACCCATCTGTATTTCTAAGGTTAATGGTTATATTTTTTTCTTCTCTCTTTTCTTTTTAAAAAGTTTCAACAATAATCTGTATGTTTGTACTAGTTATTGTTTCTGTTTTCTTACTGAAATGATGGTTATTCAAACTACAACTCACTGACACTCAAAACATACAAATATATCCCCATTTTAGAACAAGCTAATGGTCTTAACGCATTAGGCATGTCAGATTAACTGAAACCCTCTATGAAAAGTGTTCATTTGACGCGATCGCTGTAAGGAACATGTCTTTCGTGTGTAGTATACAGAGAATCTGGACAGTTTCTTTTTTTACATAAATAGGTAGTCTCCCTGTAGGAGTGCAGTAAGTTTACAGGCTTACAACACATAAATTTGGAGATTGTTTCCCAGGAGTGGACACATCAGATACCTCAGTGTGGCTTTGCTCTAAAGCGAACAAATAAACAAACAGTAAGACGATAAGCCATGTGTTTGAAATACAATAACATGCCAACTTGAAGAACACATTATTACAATGATAGATATTTAAAAACATTATTCAGTTAACAGAGTGGAGCTTTATATACTTGCTTCTCCTTAACAAATGTGAAAAGGTATTAAAATACATAAACAGCAATTGATATTTCATATGAACAAAATTAAATAAACAGATTAGAAAATGCTTTACTTTCTTAGCGTTGGAGTTGGAGCTACAACACATTAGAATACAGTCAAAACACCCGCTCTGTTTTGGAATCATATTTTATATAAACGAATTGATGAGAGCAATCAAAATACCAGTGATAACAAGAAACCTCACTTGTAGATATATGTATATATATGTAAAAACGGCTGGTTTGGGTTCACAAACAAAGTGAACCTGACGATGACCGAATAAGGTCGAAACGTTTTTCGCTCCTCCACATAAAAAAAATTCAACCCAAACCAGCCGTTTTTACATATATATTTCTGTCAAAATATCAGTTAATAAATTGTTATTAAAACAGTTTGGTGATTTACTCTGATTGTTGTGTTTATGTTAGGTGTCACAAGGGCATTTGTTTAATTTTCTGTATTTATGTTGGATGTGTCATAAGGTATCTTTCAGATTTCGGTGTTTGTGATAAATGTGTCACAAAATATCTTCTAAGGGTTTGGTGTTTATACTAAAGTTGTTATTACTATATTTTAAGGTTATTGGTATTTATGGTAAATGTGCTATAAGGTATTCCTTTAGGTTTCTGTTTATATGATAAATATGTTACAAACTATATTTTATGTTTCGGTGGTTATTACAAATGTATTACAAGTTATCTGTTTAGGTTTAAATATTTATGATAAAAGTGTCATACGATAAATCAGTACTTTAATAACATTACGAATTTCTTAAATGAACTTTTGTTTGTCTTCACCTGTTCTGTGTAAAACAACATTACAACAATAAATCTCTGATTATATGTATATATGTGTATTATTATTTTGCAGTTTAAAGCTACTGCGTATTACAACCGTACAGAATACGGAACGAAAGTCGCCACTGGTTACGACAGGGCTATATACAAACAGCATCGATTTCAGAAATACACCCAGTACTTGTCTCATTTCCCTATGGCAAGCATGAAGAAAGTTTACAAATCCATTTATGGATCTATATCCTCTTTAAAGGACATCATCCATACGATATTGTCTAAAGTTCATCCTTTTTGGAAATCCTACAAGCCCAGTGTTATCCCAGCAAGCACACTGCATGCAACCATTTGTGATACCGTGATTGTTATATTTGAAGGGAAGGGTACAGTTCCCTTAGCTAGCGTTTTTGAATTCACATACGCTCACGCGATCGACTGGAGCAAGACCTGGACCAAAGCACATCTGCAAATTTCTCCCTTTGAACTATACGCATCACCACCATACGAGGTTTGGATTTTCCTTAATCCAAAATATTTAAGATATTCTTGTCGTATGCCACATGATTTATAAACGTGCTGACTATTCATTCAATGTTACACGTCAGAAAACGTCACCTTTATTGTAACTGCTTTTGTTGGTCCAATTTTCAATAAAAAATGCATTATTCTTTTAGTTTAGGTAATTTTACCAGTTTTATACTGGCTCTGTTATCTTGTAATGTTACGCTACTCCACATTGATTATCTTGTAATGTCACGTTGCTCCACATTGAATTTTCCTCTGTATTTTGATACAGTTATATGATTGAGGTTTCATGTTTTGTAGGACACGTTTTCATAAACTTGAGTTGTTCTGTGTAGTTTGTAGGCTGTAGGAAAAATCGGTTCATGTGACCTTCAACTCAGCACATGGAAGCCTTTTTATCTGTTAGATAGAATTTCTTTAGTAGCAACTTCCTACAGGTTTGTTTAAAAATATGTGGATATTTAGTTTTGTATGAACCAATCTAAAAGCTAACTTAAAGCGTTAGTGACTATCATAGGAAGTAGACTGTGAAAGAAAATTCAATGTTTGTTTATGAAAAAGTATGTGCTTTTCTCAAAACAGTTTTGTTTAATACACTGCTAATAGAATACTGCTTAATAAGCTTTTATATTATTATAAATTATAGGAATGTTTGATTTGTTGCACATGTCTTTTATCCCTTTTCAGGTATGCGTAAATGGTGTCACCGTCTATCCCCCTAGAACTAATGAATTCTATTTGGATCCAAGTTATACCCGAGGACATACGGTTAACTCAAAGTTTGAGATAGGCTGGGGAAAACAATGTTCCTCAGATGGACATATCCATGTCGATGTAAGAGTTTTATTAATAGTAGTATTATATTTAATTTTAAAATATTTAGTAAGAGGTGTAGCTGTGTTAACGTTTGTATATTTGTTTTGTTGTTTCTGTGATATCTTCTGAAAGATGTGTCAAACAAAGAAGGAGGAATGGCTGTCTACAATGAAAAATAAATAAACGGTAGGTAACCTAAAAATGGTTAATAACTACACCACGGATTGTTTTGCTCCTTAGATTTCTTCAATAACTTCATTTAACTTATATTTTCCTTCAATCGTTCAGTTTAGAGTAAAATCAAAATTTATTCGGTTAGACTGTATTAATATCAAGGTTAATTCCAACCACTTGATATAACACAGACATGTTACATGTAAATGGAATATTTTCCTATGATTTGCAATATGTGTAAGCTGTTTGTTTACTAGTCGTGAGCGGACGTCGAGACGGCGACCATGATTAACATATTAATAAAACTCCCTTGAAATACGCTGTAGTTTATTGGCAACACTATAAAGGTGTCACTACATTACTTTCAGTTATAGTATGAAAAAATTTGTCTCAAGCGAAGATTTTATGACATCTAGAACTATTATTGATGTGAAATTATAAAAAACTTCCGATCAAAGCAAACCGCTTACATGAGCTAGAACTAGAAATTAATATAATGAATGATGTAATTAGTTAATAAGCTGACTTAATTATGACCATACATCGTAATAAAATAAAAGCTTCTAACGATTAGACCCTCGCTGATATCAATATTTTCGGCTATAATCCCAAAAAAATCTCGGGATTCTCAGATGTCTTTAATTCATACACTAAGCTAATAAGGCAAAATAATTTTCCTTGTGATACAACATTATTAAAGTATGTATATATGTAGTAAACATTTTATTGAGTACTATTAAGAAATTAATACAAAAGAAGAGATGTAATTTCACTTTACTTACTAGACACATAAAAACTAGTTGTTTGTATTCTGCACTATCATTGAACCCATATTTCTATAAAGTGTTGTGTTTATAATTTTAAATCCGTAGTTCTACATATTTCACTGTTTGTCATGTTTATGAAAAAGGTGTATTTCCTCTCAAAATTTTTACCTCGGTAATTTTTTTATCACTTTTATGCTCGTACACTAATACCAAAACTTATGTATATTTATACAGTACGTTGCCCAGAAGAGCTATGAACAACTGAATAGTCCTATCGATTTCAGTGGTGTCGATGTAAGCGTGTCTTCAGTCGCAGGTTTCGCTGGTCTTAGTGACCAGTGGCCTCTACCATGGTACTACAAACAGTGCGCCATTGATACTCACGAAGGCAAGAGTCAAAGCCTCCCTTGCAAGCATGCCATTGAAGACAGCAAGTTGCTGAACAACATAACTTATGACATAAGCTATAGAAATGTAAGTATATCAAACAAATGACGTTGTTTACTATTCCATAGGTATTCTACAAATACTGGCTTGTAGACTCGTTTAGAGAAGCAATGTTGCAAAGCACATAGCAACAATATTTAGCGTATTTAATATAAGAAAAACAAGACCTCTCACTAATCAGATATTTTATTCCATAAATTTTCGTTGGAAAAAAATTCAGACGTTCTAATGTGTACATAAGTGTATGAAACCTTTTAGGCAACATCTTTGTTAAAGTATGAATGTAACTCATTTTAACAAGCATAATAGTCATGATTTATCATGTATGGAGATAAGTCAAATGGCACAAAATAAGATTTACACAGACTTAATGGTTTGAAAAATATCTCAACTTACTGTTACACGGAAAGAAACAAAGGTTGTCAACACATTAAAACCGATAAGTTAGAAATCAAAGAAACGGTAAAGGAAGAGTAATCGCTCCTGTATTTTTAACTTACTGTCACACATGCACTGTTAAAACAATTTTAACAAGGAAACACGAAAGAACACATCTGTGAAGTAAAATTTTTATTGTACAAAAAATACTTGTGTTTTCATTGTATTTACATTACAATAAATACTTTATACGTAAACAACAAAATCAGGTCTAGTATATTTCTTGACGTTTTGTTTGTAGTTAAGCACAAAGCTACACAAAAGGCTACTTGTTATTTGCCCACCACGAGTATTTAAACCCGGTTTCTAGCGTTGTAAGTTCGCGAGCTTACTACTGTGCCACTAGGAGGATATATTGTGATGGTATATAATTGACTCTTAAGTCCAGTTTAATAGAAAGAACACAAAATTACGTTCATTCTGATTCATGAATAGTAATAAGGTAATTCAGCCGACAGATTGATAATACTTTCAGTTGGAAAAAGCTTAAAGTGTAATTCATTTTGTAAAATAGAAGTTATCGTTTCATAAATCTATAAGTTTAGATTGTTTGTTTTTTAATATCGCACAAAGCTACTTGAGGGCTATCTGCGCTAGTCGTTCCAAATTTAGCAGTATAAGACTAGAGGGAAGGCAGCTAGTCATCACTACCCACCGACAATTCTTGGGGTACTCTTTTACCAACGAATAGTGGGATTGGCCGTCACATTATAACGCCCCTACGGCTGAATGAGCGAGCGTGTTTGGTGCAACCGGGATTCGAACCCGCGATCCTCAGATTACGAGTCGAACGCCTTAACACGTTTGGCCATGCCGGGCCTCACAATATTAGTACACTCTCCCAGCTGTTGTATCAGTTTTAAAACATAATAATTGTTGTATGTTATTGTCGATGAGACTTACAAATTGTTTTACCTGAAGAATTGTTCATGGCTAAACCCGAAAGCTCCTTATAATAAATATTTTATGTGGAGTTAGTCTAGAATTATATGGATTAATTCTACATTGAAAGTGAAACTCGAGTTATTTGAGAGAGTTAATGCCTGCAATGCTTAACCAACCTGGCCATACCAGGACGGTATAAGTTTAGAAATATAAAATTACTGTTGCTTAAAAACAACAAACTATGCTCAGCACTACAACACAGTACAGGATTTTCTTTGTAGTTCATGATGTATTCAATGGTTCATAGGTTAACCTGAAGGCTTATAACACTAAAAACCTGGTTTCGATATCTCTGCTAAACACAAATTGTGTAGTTCTTTTGCTTGACAAAAAATAACATAATATTATTATTATCACATATAAAAGTAACGCTATATTGAATAAAATTCATGGATCTAAATATATATTATCAATAGACTGTATATTTGCAATTCAGCACAAAGCTAAACAATAGAGCCATATGTGCTCTGCCCACCACGGGTATCGAAACCTGGTTTCTTGCGTTGTAAGTTCGTAGAAATACCGCTGTGCCTCTGGGATCGTGTTAATACACAGCAAAAAAAGATGATGTACTGATATTTTGTCTTACTTCCAAAGATAGTTGGTGCTTTATCATTGAATTTAAATATTGAAATTAATTAAATATCTTTATAAAGTAATATTATGATATCACCTATATAATGACGAGCAAATGGTAAAGTAAATGTATTTCTTTTTGTTATATTATTTATTGTCATGATTAAATTAGCTGAATTATTAATTTACTAATCAACATTATTTAATTGAATATTATCTTAACTCAAAAAGGTTTTTCTATTCTTTGACTTTTCATATTAAATTATATAAATATTGGCTTTTTAAAACGGGAGTTATTTGTCAATTTAGTAACTTGAGATTTTGCATTGTATTATATTTTGCTATGTATGTAATTAAAATTATAAAATAATATATTAATAATAGAAAAAAATATTAAATTTGAATATTAAGCAGTAGTCATGACATCTTATAAACATATTTTAGAATTTTTAACTTCATAGTTATTTGTGTCAGTATTTTAATTTAAATTCAATACCAAAAATAATGCTACAGATTTACTGACGACAAATTTTGTGTTCATTTTCCAGGTGCCTCAGTTTTTGAGGAACTTAACGTGGAAACTAGACTTGTTCTTAAAAGTTTATCTTTACCCATACATGGATACCAATGCTGTTTCTGTCCAAAACTCTCCCAACAAGATCCGTATAAGTTCAGTGGCCATAAAACAGCTATCCACTCTGCCTTTGTATAACTTTTATATCCAAACGCCTTGGGAAAACACTTACTATACTAAAATTTACGCACCCAATGTGATACCTTTTTCAACAGTGATATCTTTCCTGTCTTATCTGAAGGAGCATCTCTACTATGTTATGAATTATCAAAGTATACGTAAGTTATGTGATCTGAATGTTAATAAAATATGCATATTAACAAATAGAAAGGAAGTTTAAACCAGAACTAAACGTGTTTATGCATCAGTTCTGTTAGTTGTGCCACAAAAGTGCAGAGTTTGAGTACGTTATCTTAAAATGACTTTCACACTTTACCACTTCATTGCACTCCATGTTACTGCGTCTGATTATGCTCTTACAACTATGCATTTTGTAAATAGCCGTGCAGCATAGTTTATTTTGCAAAAATAACAAGAAAAAACAGTCATAATGCTACATTGTCCAAAGTACAAAACTCTACCCGATACGCTTTCATTAATCCGTCAAGTAAATTAGGACCATTTCAATAGTCCAATCACACAAAAATAATCCACAGCTGCTGAGTATGGAATAGCACGTGTACTCGTTCATTTCCAGTTGCTTTAGGTAAGTGACGGTTAAACGAATATCTTCAGGTGATTTGTGTTATTTTCAAGACCGAGACACCTTTTGAATATTGTTGCATGGTACACAGGAGTTGCTTCTGTCAATAGCAATGAGTTAGTGAATTCGGATTTGTTACAAGTCGTTGAACTTTGCCTACTTACCTCTCATGTGGTACGACTTGTATATGTTTCATTCTGGATGTTCCTGCTACCCTAAAGTGATCCTCATTCCTTTGTTTCACAGCATCGTTTACTACAAAGAGTATCCACGTACTGGAATGTCCAAATTTTCCATTTTAATCTACATTTGTTATCTCACTGTATAAATATTTTGTATCGGAAATACTTCTCTTACAACAAATCAAGTTTCAATGAAATCACGCCAATGTTAGAATGTAGTTCCAATACATGGCATTCTATCGTAATTGTATATATCTGACTTGCTGATTTGTATATTTAAAATTGTTATACTATAACGTATTCATCCATATGTAATGATCTTAACATTAGAAAGGTTAAATTAAAAATATAGAATATTTTATCATTCTTTGTGTTAAGGATAATTTTACCAGACACATGAGACCTGAAAATATTTAAGATTTATATAACATGATAACAATATCATGAATAACAATTACTGTTTAAAGTAAAGTAAAAATGTTACATTCAAAGTCGGATTAGCAAGCCCTGAAACTAGACCAAAGTCCATACTAATAGGTTGAAATAAGTTATTTAACACTGTCTTATTTTAGAAGAAGCCCCATGCTTATTTTCTCGAGTGTCTGATCAGTGAGGTTCTACATTAATTACAAAGTTGCCGTGTAATGTAGTTGTCTGAATGAGCAATGTTATAAAACTGGTTCCAGTAACGTCTGAGATTAGTTTCAGTTTGGGTTCTTGATTTACTTAGAGATAATCAGTCAGTTACATTGAACAAAATCAGAAGCTAAACTGAGCGTGAACATTCAGTTTTACAGTATTTAAGTAAAATCATGCAGTGTTACTTTATTTTCTTTGTTTCACTGAATTCATAATATATCATTTGCTGTTTGAACTAAAGCATAATTTTGGTTTGCTTTTTCACTCAGACATTTTTGAATGTATTTATATTTCTAAAAACGTCGAATTAAACTTTATTAGGTAGCTGTGCTTTAATGGAAAATTACATCCGGACATTTGATGACGTCACTTATTCTTTGCCGGACACCCAGTGTCAGTATATTCTTTTTAAAGACTGCTCTGCAAGTCATCGTTATGCTATATCCTACACCCAAATGGACCCATCGACGAAAACAAAGGTTTAATCCTTTTTTCAGTGTTTATACATAATACTGTACTATAGAAACTTGTTTTTATTTTGTTTACAATGTTTTTACCTTTCACCTTATAGAAACTTAGTGAACCCACTAGTGTTGCTGATTTCCTCTCAAGAATAATTTATATTCAACAATATTAGTTCACTTTAATTTCTACTCAAATACTCTTCTAATGTTCTACGTTGAGGGTGCTCATTTCTTATCGGTTGTAACGTTTGATCTTTTATGTTCAATTATTACTGATATATATTTATTCATGTCTTATCAATGGATAGTTTTATGTCACTTTTCGCCTTCTAAGTAGTATTTAAAAAGTGTATTATAATAGATATATATGTGAGATCTCATGAAAAAATACAAGCTATTCAGACAAAATAACAATTTTTTAATGTAATATTATACTTAATGATGTAGTTTTCAAACTTTAATATCAAATATTGATATCATAGAAATTAAACAATTTAAATTAAAAGTTACAACGCTCTCTCTCTCTCTCTCTCTATATATATATATATAATTACTTGTTAATTGTATAGTTGTCATACTGATAAGAAAAAAATCATTTTGTAAAACAGTCCTTAGATATGACCGTAGGGAGCCATTGGATCCACGTGAGTCCCCCAGTGGTAAAACAGTCTAGATCAATCACAATCAATGAAACATTGCATCACTTGGCAATTAATGAAACACTGCGGCTAGACACTTACGTTTCTCCAGTATATATATATCTACGATCTGCTAGTTCTGAATTACCGGTCGTCGTCATTCATATCCTGAGAGAAAGTATAACTGTGGAATATGACGGAAAGAATTCTATAATTAAGGCAAGAAAAAAAAATGTTTTCTAACTCTCGTAAGCAATCGAAAATGCGTTCTTAAAATGTTGAATTATGTCGTTTTTTGTTGAGATTGTCTAATTTTATCATGGACTTTTTTTTAATTAAATTGAATTTATTCGTTAGGTGCCGCCTTACTTCAATGGGGCTCATTGTGGAGCTTGTGGGGACAACAATGGAGAGAGTTATAGGGAATTCCTGTCCCCGCAAAAATGTCTTTATTTAGATAGTCAAGATTTCATCAACAGTTATGCAGTAGGTGGTCATTACTGTCAGCAACTTCCACTGCCTATAAAACCAGTCATCTGTCCATCACCTAGTCCTAACGTGGCTCAAAGAGGCTCAGACCTAGGAATCTATCCTTGGCCTAGTCCAGTTACCGAAACATGTTATCTAAACAAAACCGTCTATCACAGGCGTGGTGGTAACATATGTTTCTCCACTGAACCTGTACCATTCTGCAGAAAAAACTGTACTGCTAGTGAGTTCCATGTGGAAGAAGTACGGGGCTTCCACTGTCTTCCAATAAGAAGCGAATCTACTCACCAGTTAATACCTGAAGCAGATGTTGGAGTTGTATCACAGCTTCGTAACAAAAGAGTAGATTATGAAGCGAATGTCCCGAGACCAAGCAGCTGCAGCTCCTTTTATTGAACTTTGTTTGTTTAAAGAAATTTATTTTAAACTTTTTTCCCCACAAAATATTTTGTCTGTATGAATCTAAATCTAAATCTAGAATAAAGTTTTGAACTTTCTTCATTCATTTTAGATAATTAATATTATCTAAGAATTGAAACGAACATTAATGCATTACAGAATATTATAAAATAAATAATGTGAGGCCTGGCATGGCCGAGCGCGTTAAGGCGTGCACTCGTAATCCGAGGGTCGCGGGTTCGCGCCCGAGTCGCGCTAAAACATGCTCGCCCTCCCAGCCGTGGGGGTGTATAATGTGACGGTCAATCCCACTATTCGTTTGTAAAAGAGTAGCCCAAGAGTTGGCGGTGGGTGGTGATGACTAGCTGCCTTCCCTCTAGTCTTACACTGCTAAATTAGGGACGGCTAGCACAGATAGCCCTCGAGTAGCTTTGTGCGAAATTCCAAAACAAAATAATGTGATTTGCTCCCCAACTTTGACAGAGATTTTTGGTTCAAAGTACTCCGCATACATGTTAAAGAGTTAGATTGCATCATATACATCCAACACTATAAGAAAAACTATTGGCTAAAGCTGCAAAAGCTTTAACAACCAACCAACCATAACAGAAAATTGACAGTGGTTGAAAAATGATTACGTGTATGTATACCATTGGGTATTTTCTGTGCACAACCTACGATTCAGACCTTCAACGAAAAATGTAACGTTTATGTACCACACTGCATACGTTTCTACAACAACTCATCCTATTTATTGTTGTTGTTTTAACGCAAAGTTGCACAATCGGCTACAAGCGTTTCGTTGACCTTGGGAAATGGAACCCTGGATTTTAGTGTTGTAATTTTGCAAACTTACCGATGGCACGTCATTGGAGTTATCATTCCCGTCGTGTTTGAAATTACAATGTTATTATGTTATGCTTGAGAACTTATAATGCAGAAATTTAAAGTTCAATTATGTGGTTCAGGTAATCCATTGTTACGTTTCTTGCTAAAACACAAGAACAAACAACTAGTTGTCATGTTTCACGAATAAATACATTAAAACAGCTTCAAGTCCTTGCTAAATTATAAACGTTTGTTGTTGGAGTTGTAGCATAGATATAAGCAAGAAGAAGAATGTAACTAGTATTTTGACCATCAACGACACATAAACATTCATGGTCGATGAACATGACCTACCAGCAACGAAACACACAAACATTCATGGTTGATGAACATGACTTACCAGCAACGACACACACAAACATTCAAGATTGATGAACATGGCCTACCAGCAACGATACATAAACTTTCATGGTCGATGAAAATGTCCTACCAGCAACGACACACACAAACATTCATGGTTAATGAACATTGCCTACCAGCAACGACACACACAAACTTTCATGGTCGATGGAGCTACGGACAAAATCAACAACACGTTTTTAGATTTTTTTATAAAATGAGGCATTTCATATAAACATAGAAGTTTACGTAGTTTTGGATAGTTTTTTTTGCATAACTGTATTTTAGTATATTTTATTTTAGCTTTGTTTCTTAATTTCTCAAAGGATTCTTCTTAACATTAACAATTCAAACTGTTCAATTTTTTAACAACAAAATATAGACAAACATCTTACTTTTAGCTATTTTGTCCGCAAATAAAATAAAACAACATAAAACAAATAAAATTTGTTCGCTCACTTGTCTCTCGGTAGAATAGCTGTAAGTCTTTGTATTTACAGTGCTAAAATTAGAGGTTCGATTCCACGCTATGGCTACAGCTTTTTTTAAACTAATAATCTTTTTTGGATTATACGAAAAAAAAACTTGTCCAAACAATGTAAACCTATTAAAACGCATCCTTCTTTGTGGTTCTTTAATGAAACAAATGCATGTTAAAATTGTTTGGTTTTATTTTTGAGTTGATGAAAACATAAGGTTAAAGATACTTCGTCAACATTGTAAACTTTATGTGAGTAGCAATGAATATCATTTACCTCAATCAAATCTTTGTCTTTTTATTTTCTACAATCTCTGTAAGATTAAACTTTATGCAGATAACAATGAACACAATTTAAATGTAAGGTTACTTGATACAACGCTTTAGTATTGTGCATTTAGATCTTTTATCAAGAATCTTACGAAAATTATAACATCGCACCATTTTTAAACGATGATAATTACAAGTAAAATCTGAAAAGAATCATTGGTAAACTAAAATGCAAATTATCTATATTACTGTGGTTGAAATTTAATCTGTTCGTGGCGCAACGCCACGCTCTCTACTTTCGCATCTGCGTTTTATCATCCTTTGAGCGCGTAATTCACTATTTTATGCCCTTCAGTGACACAGGGGTATGTTTCCTGAATTAAACAACGCTAGAAACCTGGTTTCAAAACCCGCGGTTGGCAAAGCACTTTGTACCTTTAAGCTTAACTTCAAACAATTACTATTTTACGTAAACAATACTTTTATATTAAACAAAATGAGACTTGTGTAAAAAAAAGGTGAACTGTACCTTATCACTAATGGTCTGTGTAAGACTTTTACATGAACCAAAAGTCGTTGCACATTAGAACTGTCATAAGGTAGTTAACACCAGAGGAGTCTCACAACTATAAAACTATGAACTTCTGCCACAAGCGGTAAGACGAAGAAAACCTGATTCGAGATCTTTGACAAAAATATAAATAGATAAAATGAATATTAAATTTCGGATCCTAGCTAAAACTACCGTGTAACAAAAGAAGTCGAAAAATATTACTGAATCTAGGAATATAAACTATTAAGAACCTTTAATCCAAAGTAAACTAACTTATTAATCAAAATGGAAGAACACTAATGATATATATATATATATGTTTGTATATACATTTTAATAATAAAGACGTTTGTTTTTCATTTCGCGAAAAGCTACTAGAGGGCTATCTGTGCTAGCCATCTCTAATTTAGTAGTGTAAGACTAGAGGGAAGGCAGCTAGTCATCACCACCCACCGGAAGGATAACGTTAATACTAATGGGTAATACTGGTATCCTTGTGTTTAGCTTGTACAAAACATTCATGAGATTATCCAGAATTTGAACATAATATGCAAATCAAAATAAACATTTTTTTTTTAATTTATCATTCACTTCGTTCATCTGAAAACCAATCAAATGTTTTTGTGAAAAAGGTAATTTTAAACAGAAATTTGATTATTCAAAAGCGAAATCACAAATTGGCATGGAAAATATTCAAAGTAATAAATCGAGGATACAAGACAGGAAGTGTGTTTCCATTTCAATTGATTGTCCTTAAGTTTCTCCATAAATAATTTTTTCTTATAATGTCTTCTAATAACCTAAGCCTAGCGAGTCCTAATCTTCAGCGTGCCTGATGAAACTGGAGTTCCATGATTTGCGCCCTGTTATTGAGAGAAAGAAAAACAAATCTCAATCCGTACTTGGTGGTTGTGGGTTCATTATAGGAGTGACAGTCAAATCTCACTATTCGATTACAGTAGCCCATGAGTTGGCAGTAGATGGTGTTGACTAGCTGTTTTTTTCTCTAATCTGTCATTTCAAACATGAAACAAAACATTTCATAGAAATGTAATCCTCAACTACTACTCTTACAGCGTTAGAGAATGGAAAAACATTTATTTTGTTGTATTTTAAAAACTATAAACTTCACACAATAACCTATTGTAAGAGTTAGGGCTCGAACTAGTGTGTAAATTCATCAGTCATCCATACACGACAAAACTGACGATAGGACATTAAATCTTATTAGATGGTAAAATTACCACGAAAAACATTTAAAAAATACAGCTAATGGTTAGTTACTTAAACTAGACGCGTGTATTAATAATTTTACTACGTATTTTTGTGTAAACTGTAAAAAATAGAAATTATATTGAACGAAACCAAAATAATAAATCCAGTAAAAATAAAAATATCTTTATAGACATTCGGTATTAAACTGGGGAAGTCAACTTAGTTAGAAAGAAACAAAATTAATGTTAATAATAGATTGTTCGAATTTCAAAGTAAGTCTATCTTTTTATCACAAAAACCAGTTGAATGCTGGAAATTTCTGTGTTCTTTCAAACTGACAAGAGGAAAATATAAGTGAAGCCCACCTCAGTTTGTTTGAACCCCTATTCCCTCTACATCGTAGAAGTTATTTTAACAGTTAATGTTTAGTGAAAAACCTATTAAATAAAATAATTAATTTAAAAATATAATAACACTAGCTTTCATAGTCTACAAATTGTGATTTTAATTATAACAATGTTTTGTTCAGTAATCATCAGGTGTGAGTTATGTTCAAAATGCTGTTCGATTTCAGAGAATGTTACAAATTCGTGATCATAAGAGCAATTTTGCAGGTGGCATTAAAGTAGTTTTTAGTAAAATGAGGTGGCTAAATTATTGAAACGGATAAATAGGTTCCTGGATATTGTTTTTGCTGTGGCTATAATGACTTTGTTAGTACTGCTTTATCTGTTTTTCTTCTGTTGAGGTCTAGATCTCTTTGGATGATTGCGACATTGTTTTCAATGGTAATGTGATTAGTTTTTTGAGATGTTTGGAAACATGAGAGAAACCTTAAGAGGGTTTAATGCTATGAGTTGAAACGTTCTAATAATCAAAATCAATGTTTCTCTACAGGAAAAATTATTTTTATTTCATATTAAAACTAATTATTCTAAAAATGAAAGAATAAAATGATATTGAACACAACAGAATACCCGCCAGATACGAGACGAGTTAGTTTATAGTTTGTTTTTTTGGAATGTCGCGCAAAGCTTCACGAGGGCTATCTGCACTAGCCGTCCCTAATTTTACAGTGTAAGACTACAGGAAAGGAAGCTAGTCATCACCACCCACCGCTAACTCTTTGGCTAATATTTTACCAACGAATAAGGGGAATGACCGTCACGTTATAGCGCACCCACGGCTGGAAGGGCGAGCATGTTTGGTGCGACGGGAATTTGAACCCGTGACCCTCAGATTACGAGTCGAATGCCTTAACCCACCTGGCTGTGCCGGACAACCAGTTAGTTTAAACTGACGAAGTTTTCTGTACTGAAATAAGAATGTAGTAACACAGTCACTCATGTCGACGTAACGGACAAGGTGAACTACGAGACAATCTTGGGTTACTTGCAATGTACACACCGCGAGTTGTTGTTGTTGTTTTGAATTAAGCACAAAGCTACACAGTGGGCTATCTGTGCTCTGCCACCACGGGTATTGAAACCCGGATTTTAGGGTGTAAGTCCACAGACATACCGCTGAGCCACTCGGGGGCCACACCGCGAGTATTGAACTCCGATATTTAACGTCACAAACCACCAAGCGTACTGTTAAGTTCATAATAGTAATGAATAAATAATTTTGCATCACTTTTAAATTATTGAAGCATTTTATGTAAATATACAAAATAATTACCTTAAAATTATTTTCAAATTTAGGTCTCTCAATAACGTGGAGTGAAAACGTATATATATATATATACTGCTGGCCAAAATCTTAAGACCAATGAACATGCAGAAAAAATATACATTTTGTGTTGTTAGACACAACAGCTTATTTGAGTAGAGCTTCGAAAGATGAAAATAAGAAAGAATAAAATGAAAATAAAAAAAAAATGTTTAGAATTTAATAGGGAAAATGAGACCACTATAAAACTAGCCTAAACACTAGCTGGTCAAAAGTTTAAGATCATACTAAAACGACGCGTTAATCGGTAAATATGTAACGAAATTTAGTCATTTGTGTTCAAGCATTAGCGTTGTCAACATTTCCCACTAACATCTCCTGTGCTACATATGGTAAAAATATGGCAAAGGATAAAAATCTGACAGTGTTTGAACGTGGCAGAATTGTCGAGCTGCAAAAAGCAAGGTCTCTCTCAATATGCCATCACTGGTGAGATTGAGTGAAGGAAAACTGCTGTTGTAAATTTCTTAAAAGACCCTGAGGGATACGGAATGATAATTTCAAGTGGTCGGCCCTAGAAAATTTCGCCGGCGTTGAGCAGGAGGATTCAACGGGTTGTTTGGCAAGACACCAGCCGATCGTCTAACCAGATTAAGGCCCTTAAAGATGCAGAATGCAACTCAAGAACAATAAGACGGCATCTACGAGAGAAAGGCTATAAAAACCGTAAACGTCTTCAAAGGCTACGCCTTCTTCCACACCACGAAACAGTTTGGTTAAACTTTGCTGAGAAGCACCAAACATGGGACGTAGAAAAGTGGACGAAGGTTTTGTTCTGTGATAAGAAAAAACTTTAACCTGGATGATCCAGATGACTTCCAATGTTACTGGTACGGAGAGGATATCCCACCAGAGACATTTTCTACACGATATAGTGGAGGAGGTTCCGTCATGATCTAGGGTGCTTTCTCCTTCTATAGAGCAAAGGAGCTTCAGGTTACATACAGGCGTCAAAAACAAATTGGCTACATTGACATGTTGGAGAGAGCCCTCCTTATTGACTGAAGGCCCTCGTTTTTGTGGAAATGACTAAATCTTTCAGCAGGACAACATTGCAATCCACAATGCCCATAGGACAAAGGACTTTTTCATGGCGAATAACGTGATTCTTTTGAACCATTCAGCATGTTCGCCCGAACTGAACCCCATTGAAAATGTTTGGGCGTGGATGGCAAGGAAAGTCTATAGAAACGGACGTCAATTCCAAACAATACATGATCTTCGTGAAGCCATCTTCACCACTTGGAATAACATTCCAGCCAACTTTCTGCAAACGCTTATATCGACCATGCCAAAGCGAATGTTTGCAGTTATTCGCAATAACGACTGTGCAACTCACTACTGTTTAGAACTTCTGTTTGGTAAGATATTAACCTTTTGACCTGCTAGTATTTAGGCTAACTTCATAGTGTTTACATTTTCCCTATTAAATGCTAAAAGTTTTTTATTTTTATTTTTCCTTTTCTTATTTTCATCTTTCGAAGCTCTACTCAAGTAAGTGTTTGAGTCTAACAACGCAAAATATTCATATTTTTTCTTTATGTTCATTGGCCTTAAGATTAGGGCCAGCAGTTTTGTGGTCTCTATATATACTATTCAGGTACTAAAATGGAATACATTGGGAACGTTTTACAAAGCAATAGTTTCACGAGATTAGCAAAATAGAACAAATAACATAATTTTCAATATAAAAAGACAGGAATATTTAACAGCACCGATCAGCTGTCCATAACAATATTTCAAAGATGTGAGTCAGGCTACGTAAATAGCGATCATATGGTGACAGTTTTCAATTATCAAGGATTCATATTTCCTGTGGTCTCGTTACTATACCCACCATGAATTTTTTAACCAATTTTATTGATGTTCTAACATACTAAGAAAGTATATTAAAATTATATTTGAATATGAGTATTTGTCTACGAACATATGGATAATAATTTCACATTTATTTGTTTTCTACTATTATAAAACTTTATATGAGGAAAATAGTATTATTGTATTAATATTTAAATACAAAGGTTTTACACAAGCTTTGCAATAGATTTGTATTTCCCATGACACCCCTTTCTTCTCCAGTTGTCGTTTCAATTGTTCGTTAACTTCATAAGACTTCAAATAAAGTAAAATAAACTACTTGTTAAAGCCTGGGACAAGGTTACAGTGTTAGATATTATAATTTATCTCTGACGAGCTTCCAATTTATTGTATTACGTATTACAATTTGAAATAGCTTGATTTTTTTATTTATTTAAAAGCTAATTAAATGTTGATATGTATCATATTTGTAATGTTTACCAACAAGACTGGTACACACAATTTTCTTTCTTAACAAAATTTTAATATATACAAACAACAATACAACTTATAATAATGGCTGTTACAAACAATGATTTGTATACAAAAGTTTTACAAACTTACAAACAATATTGAGTCTTCTATCTGGTGGCGGAACTAAATATTTTATTGGCGGAATACGATGAGCGAATTAATTAATACATGGGAAGTTTTTTCTCTTGATGAAAGTACCTAATGTCCTCATAGCAGTACTAATGTCCAAAGTTAAACGGTTTGTAATGTTCGGAATTTTTAAACTTTCCTTGTAAAATGTCTGTGGTTTTCCGATTATTAAGTTTTTATCACAGTTATAACTTAGTTTTAACTTATAAGTTAAACTTATATGTTTATTAGAATAAACATATAATAGTAAATCCGTTGCAACAGTAAACGTTTACACATTTTGCCACGCCTGTTAAAAACCTTGCAAATATGAAAATTTCACTTTTCTTTTTTTTACATTGTACACTACTTACGTAAAGTTCAGTGTTTATGGAGATTCATACTCCATCGAAACTATTGTCATTCTACAAAGTATTTTTTAATCTATGTTATGATTGACCTCAAATACGGTTTGAACATTTTGAATTTGGAAAACCTTTTTCCACAAGCATTAGTGATGAGTAAAAGAAGCATAATTGCTAATGTAACAAAGGTTGTTGAGAAACGAGGATGCTAATCTCTTCTTAGAAAAGACTTTTTTAAGACATTGTTTCAGTGTCCCCGGAAGGGCCTCTAGTTCGTATAACAATTCACGAGAACTGGCATCAGTTACTTCATCATGTCGTTTTTGAAATCCACGCAGTGTTTCAGCGAGTCACTTGAGGTCAGTGATGAGATACAGGAAACTAAACAATGACCTGTGTTCTTGTAGTTGCTGAAAATTATCTTAAACGGATCGAAGTCTGTAACTACAGTTTTGCTAAATAAAAAGTTTGCTATCAATCAAGAACTGGTTCACTTTAACTTTTGTTTGAAAATTGTGTCTGCTGCCCTAGAGAAACTTTTCTAAGAGTCTCTTCTAATTTTTATCTTTATATCGTTCTTGCATCTGTTAATATTTTTGAAAAAAAAATTAAAAATCCTCGTATCGACAAAAAAACTCGTGTTATTATCATTATTGGGTTTAAATAGCTCGAAACGTGTCAAGCTCATTGTTTTGCATTTGGTTTCTGATGAGGTTGTTCACACAATAGCTACAAATACGAAATCTACCACCTTATCAGATATTTCTTTCATTTTCTGAGCATTTTCTGGCTACTCTAGGTGTTATCTTCTTAACGAGACCGGAACATAGTCCTGTTTCACTTTGAACAGAGTGCTTGAACAGCATCATTTCTACTTTTCTACTGTGTTTCACTCAGTTGCTTCACAGAAAACGGGGAAAAGTGTTCTTGCAATACTTTTCAATAAAGAAGAAAGTAAGCATATATGTTTTGAAGAACGTCAAAGAATGTCACAGTCTTGGTGTACCAACTGGCTGCACGTCCATGAGGAAATCAAAAAGGGTGCACTAAATGATGTAAAAACTTTTGGATTAAAAAACAATACTGGGCTTAAATCGCTGTTGTTTGTTTGGTTTTGTTGTTTTTAAGGTCATTACCTTTCGTGTTAGCACTACAACATTACCCTTGTCTTATAAGCCTTCTAGAGGTAGCGTCATTTTTTTAAGTTCGCTCACAACAATCTTTTGTAACATCAACGCCACCTGTGTCTTTGAGTGACAAAAGCTCTGAAGAAACGCTTTTTGATGGTGACCTTACAATTTTCAATCACAGATACTTTAGCAGCAAACTACATGATCATTGGAATCTGTTCTGTTCTGCGTTGCTTATATTTGAGGTACAGTCAATCATAGTCTAATAACGCTTTGTATTTACAGAATCAGCCTGGCATGGCCAGGTGGTAAGGGCGCTCGACTCGTAATGTGAGGATAGCGGGATCGAATCCCTGTCACACCAAACATGGTGCTCGCCTTTTTAGCCGTGGGGGGTTATATTGTAACGGTCAATCCCACTGTTCGTTGGTAAAAAGAGTAATCCAAAAATTGGCGGTGAGTGATGACAACTAGCTGTTTTTCCTATAGTCTTACACTCCTAAATTAGGGACACCTTATCCAGATAGTCTTCATGTAGCTTTGCGCGAAATTCTTAACAAACAAACAAACAAATTTCTACCATCACTCACTGAACAGTCTATATCTTGTTGGACATCTAATGAGGCAGCTCTTTATAGATGTTCTTCGCCAGATGTCTTGCAGATATTCTTTTATAGTGTGTTTTTTTCACGAAATGATTGAGCACGTGAGAATGTTTAAGCTCTTTTCTATTTACGAGAGCAGAGAGTTTCTCATGACTTCCACCAAGAGCAGTATTTTAAGTATCATGAACTCTTATCAAGGCTGTGAGATTTTGATATGACGGTTAGAGCTCACTACTAGATTACAGTAGTTCAGTAGTTAAAAATAGACGCTCTTCACCAACTGCCTTCCCTTTACATTATAAATTCAAAATCAGGAACAGCTATCACGGACGGTCCTCGAATAACTTTTTCAAATATATATAAAACAGAAGAAATCTTCAAAATCGTCTTTCTGATGAAAAGCTATGGTTTCTTCAATTTGTGAGAGAACAAAATAAAAAGTTTTAGAGCTTATCTCTTCACTAGTGATATCGGTTGTAGTTTGTTGTTATAATGTTATTCTTTTTACTTTATTGCAAAAACTTCCAAACAGAGTCCTTGCAGTCTTACAAATCAAAATCCAATGTCTTTATAAGCCTTCAAACTCACTTTTGAGTCACTGTGAGGAGAAGGGTGATATTAATT
Source organism: Carcinoscorpius rotundicauda (assembly GCA_011833715.1). Taxonomy (NCBI): domain Eukaryota; kingdom Metazoa; phylum Arthropoda; class Merostomata; order Xiphosura; family Limulidae; genus Carcinoscorpius; species Carcinoscorpius rotundicauda. The sequence goes on from CM022393.1 coordinate 112,772,572, forward strand.
ACCAAAAAGACAGAATTTTCTACCAGTCATGTATTACCAAAGTTCACTGTTTAACTAACTTTGATTTTGTTTATTTGTGTGTTTTATTTTACTCTCTGTTAACTGTAGAGAATAGAACTTCTGTAACCGACTAGAGGGCCTACTTTTTAAATATCACTGTTTTGATTACAGCTTTTTAGCTAGCTTAACAGTTTTTACAAACCTTTAAATACTTAAAAATAATTTTGTAGAAATCATTTTTTCTGTGTGATTCGTGAATACAAAGTTATAATCAGTCAAAAGTTGTGGCTTGTGGTTTAATTTTTTAAATACAGTTTCATGTTTTGTAACATTATTTATGTGAACAATTGTAGATAAAAACAACGAATGAACTAAACATTCTCACATTAGTTATCCATATCAAACTTATTCAGCTAAAAATTACGTAACAAGAGATAGGTTATTATAAAATACAACAGTCATGACAAATCAATTAGTCGGTAAAGACTGTTTCCTTCACCTATTATATCGAAACGCTGACTCAGACTTCAATAGTAATCAAACGTTCTTTGATATTTAATTCATTAATTTAACACAGCAATTAATTAACGATTATGGAATATATTGTATCAAATATATTGCTACCTGGTAGATAAATAGTAAGACCAGGAGCTTAATAAAATTAAATATTGGTTTTCGATACCCATGATGGGAGAGCACAGATATCCTATCATGTGTGACTTCTCACTTACTGTATCACCAACTAACTTTCCAACTGTCAGAGAGCATACTGTGCTGCCAGCTGTTGGTAGTTATTGTTATTAATTTTACAATACTTCAAGAATCTGAAGAGAGAACTGATAATAAAATAAAATAAATATGTTGAAAAGTTCCAATATTATTAGCTAATGTTTTTGGTATTTTTATTTACAAATACCAAGGACTAAAAGAGTTGTTTATTATATTAATTGAACTGTTTTTTGAACTAAGTTTCTAATGATTTAGTGACAAACTGAAGACTTTTATGTGTATTAACGCTAATATTTATTGAGAAAAATAAAACAACGTTAAATGGTTTGAATATATCCGTAAAAATGTAGCGTGAAATCACTCAAACCCATTTTAGTGTGAAACTCTATAAACAGATGTTAGCGTGAAACACCATAATAGGATTTTCAAGTGCGAAACTCAATAAAACATACTTTTAGGGTGAAACTTTGTAATGATACTTTCAGCGTGAAACACTGTAAACATGTTTTTAGAGTAAAACTAAAAAAAATTGTTTAATGAGAAATTCAGTTAACATATTTTTAGTGTGAAATTGCATAAATAAAATGTTAAACGTGAAACATCGTAAACAGACTTTTAGCGTGAAACGCCGCAATAAATAGGTTTATTTCGTGTAAAATTCTGTAAACAGATTGCTTAACATGAGACTCAGTAAACAAATTTTGGTATGAAACGTCGTAAACAAATGCTTTAGAGTAATACTACGTAAATAGATTTAAAGTGTGAAACTCGATAAACAGATATTTTAAGTGTGAAACTTCAGAAACAGATTTTTCTTTAGTGTGAAACTCCATAAACAGGTTGTTTAGCCCGAAACTGTGTAAGCAGATTGTTTAGTGTGTAGAGAATGTAAGGTGTTACGCCTTCAAATTTATTTTATACGCAAAATTAAAGGAGTGTTCAAATCCAGATAATTCTATTAATTTATACCAAAAAAAACAAATACGTTGTTTAAGCCATTTAGATGCATATGACATCTTGCATACTGTGATAAACTCTCAAAGCATTAAGAAACCTGAAGTAAAGAAACATGCATGCTATAAGGTGGTATAAATTATGATATATATATGTAAACATTAAACCTGTATGAGGTGACAACATTGTAATCGGTGTTTCTATGGAAACAGTTTGGTGGTAAACACATTTCAAATAATTTCTCTAAAGCAGCTGGCAGCCTCTCAGTTTGCGTCATCACGTGATCAATATAGAAGCTAAAAAAAAGCGATGATCATGTTACACCTAGATATAACCAATCACGAGTTATTTTACCCAAGCCGTACGATATACAACTTACAGGATGTTTTTTGTTTCTTTATTAGTAAACACAAACCTGCACATTGCGCTATCTGTCCTCTAACTATGGAAGGTATTAAACCTTTAAACTCGTAATCTGAGGGTCGCAGGTTCGAATTACTGTCGCACCGAACATGCTCGCCCTCCCAGCCATGGGAGCATTATAATGTTACGGTCAATCACGAGTTATTTCACCCAAGCCGTACGATATACAACTTACAGGATGTTTTTTTTTGTTTCTTTATTAGTAAACACAAACCTGCACATTGCGCTATCTGTCCTCTAACTACGGATGGTATTAAACCTTTAAACTCGTAATCTGAGGGTCGCGGGTTCGAATTACTTTTTCAAATATATATAAAACAGAAGAAATCTTCAAAATCGTCTTTCTGATGAAAAGCTATGGTTTCTTCAATTTGTGAGAGAACAAAATAAAAAGTTTTAGAGCTTATCTCTTCACTAGTGATATCGGTTGTAGTTTGTTGTTATAATGTTATTCTTTTTACTTTATTGCAAAAACTTCCAAACAGAGTCCTTTCAGTCTTACAAATCAAAATCCAATGTCTTTATAAGCCTATTCGTTGGTAAAAAGAGTAGCCCAAGAGTTGGCAGTGGGTGATGATAACTAGCTGCCTTCCCTCTAGTCTTACACTGCTAAATTAAGGACGGCTAGTACAGATAGCCCTCGAGTAGCTTTGTGCAAAATTCTTGTGCTCTCTTAGTTACCTTTCATTCTCAACTGTTGAAACCATATCGATAGTTTGTTAAGCAGATGAGCAGTGACCTCTACAAAGAATTGTTCTTTATCAGACGATATCAGCCTTTAACACTTTAAAGTTTGCTTCAATTATATTTCTGAATCCTATAACTTTGTAAATTTAAACATCCCCACCAAAGAATTTATAACTTTAATTGTTTCTGCTCTGGACAATCCAAACCAAAAACCAACGTGAAATAAAATTTAAACTTCTTCATTACATTTATTATCTGTTTATTATAATTTTGGATTAATTTATATTTCGTTTGTTTTTTATTTATTCTTTCAGTAGAGATATATTTTAGATTGCCAACTATTTCAATACAAATGAACCTAGAAGTAAATTAAAAAAAGAAATTAAACACATAGCTAGAAATATCACATTGGATTTTTAGGCTTCTATAAACAATACGTATATATATCTAATCTACTGTATAAGATTATCCAAAAGGTACGCATTCTACTTTTTTTCTGAAACTACAGACATGTAGAGATAAATCTAATAAATTTGTTATTGCTTCACATGCACGCTGAAATTTTGAAATAGCTGAAACGTTATGCAAGCAGTTTTTGAGTATATTTTATCGTTTATTCAAAATAATATCTTTAAACCTGGTGAAAGGTTTATAAAATATGGTTAATTCACAGTGCTAAAACTTTTAAGCTTAAGCTATGGTCTGCTCTCTTTGTAATAGTAAGTATCTCTCATTGGATCACAGGGGAATTTACAGAACTACAAAGCCAAAAATTCAGGGTTCAGTTCCCAGTGGTGGGATAAATCATATAAGAGGTCTACGGGCTGTTCTGATATCTTTCTATTAAGGTTTTTGTGAGATGGAACTACTATTGGAGTGGAGAAAACAAAAGTTTTAAACAGAACGTTAAAATTCTAGAAACTGGAAGGAGTTAACGATCTTTTATAAGATGGCACCACTGTTCTCACACTCGCATGAAAGACAAAAGTTTTTAAACGCGACGCTAACATTCTTAAAGTTGAAGGAAATCAATGTTCGTTAGAGAGATGACTCCACTTTTCAGGTATGAAAAACAAAAGGGTTCGATTTTCCCTGGTAAATCGATCACAAAAAGCTTTGCGCTAAAACAAAATAACGAGTTTCCTAATAAATATATCTTTTTGTCCATTATTTTGAGAATTTTACTTACGGGTTTATTTTGTTGCGTTGAGACTTAAAACATGTTTGTCTTCCGAAAGTAATCACACTTTGATTATTAGTTAAGTCACTGTATTTCATGGTTGATTTAGTCAGACAAACGCGAACCTTATTAAGTTATGATTTGTTAGATTTATGTCACTGCTTAGCAACCAAACGTACAGCAAAACGGCCAATTCCAATTAAAAGTTTCAAATAATTGTTATTTTCTCCCTGAACAATAGACAATATGATCTATGATTTAGGATCTAACGTTGTTCTGATCTCCTTCTCTTAAAGTTTTAGTGAGACGGGACCCCTGTTTTGGCTGAAAGACAAAGGTTTCAAACAAAACACTAAAATTCTAAACTTTCACATTATTTTAAATAAAATCGAATAAATTATTTTGACAAAAATAGCATGAATTGGAAGTAAATATTATTTAAAAACGAGACATCTTAGTTGACTTCTTCCAAAATATTCTATATAACCTAATCACCTAGGTTTTTTTTGTTTTGGTGCAAAGCCATGTGGAGCAATCTAGTATGTTCACCGTGGGGAATTAGCCCCCAGATTTTACAGTTGTAACCCCGTAGAATTATAACTGTCCCTCTGTTTGTTTTCTGAGTCTTTCGTTTTCTCAGTGATCTTGTTAGATCAGAATGGTCCAATGTTCTTTTCTACCTGAATATAATAAAATGGGGGTAATAATTCATTCCATAAGTTTATAAGTTAGAAATTACGAGTGTCAACATATGATCCAGGTAATTTAATAAATTTGCAATAAAGCAAAATAATTTGCTCATAAAAAATTGATGTTTATATTAATGGTTGGTTCGTTCGTTTTTATAAAAAAGACAAACTTAACTGTGTTTTAACTACACATAAGAAGATCTAGTTCTTGATTCTGTAACCAAATTGATTGGCTACATGCAGAATTCTGTTTTCGAATTGGTTGGCTACATGCAATATTAACAACGACAAGTGAGCGTTTCGTCTCATATATTGTTTAGAGGAGCATTTGAAATAACTTACTTAGTGACTTGTCATAAATCATTAAACGATTTTGTGTTCAAATAAGTATCAAAATGATTTAGATTAAATAAACAATAAATTAGGGGAAAGGGACATCATGAACGTCTGAGAGGATTAAGAGAAACCACGGAATACATTGCAGGTATTAATTACTACTATTATGGTTTCTGGTGGATCTTCAACAACATAATAATTTTCTTCCATGGTATCTAAGTATTACGCTAAGACATAATTGTTAATTAATAGTTAACTGCCTATTTCAAACTTGTTCACACACAAAAAAGTCCTCGTAAAAGATAACAGTTTTGGATATTAATGTAATGTTTTTTCGTTGTTGTTTGCTGTTATGGAAAAAGCTACTAAAGATATCTACCAGCTAATAGCATAACATTTCTACATCTGAAAGGGTAAACATGTTCTGTGTCGCGTTTCGAGCCCACCACCTGCATATTGCAAAAGGATCGTCCTTACCACCAGGCCATGTTAAGCCTATTTAATACAACTCTGTCTTGTTTAAATTGCATTAAGGAAAAAACAAACAAAATTGAGAAACAGCCGATTGTTGAACCTCACGACTGTGTGAGAACATTCTTTCAATCTGAAATCACTTTTCATTTATTCAATTTTGACTAATATAAGCTAATAGTACTGTTAATGTAACTTAGTCTATGAGTTTTATAGCACGCCTCTAAAGTTAAAAATTCCAAATGCTATCTTAATTTGCTTTAAAACATTGAATGGTGTTTTGTTTACGCATACAAGTTCAGAAATACAACCATTGCGCCAAATATGCTCGCCGTTTCAGCCATAAAGGCGTTATAATGTAACGGTCAATCCCACTATTCGTTGGTAAAAAAGTAGCCCAAGAGTTGGCGGTGGGTGGTGATGACTAGCTGCCTTTCCTCTAGTCTTACACTGCTAACTTATGGACAGCTAGCATAGATAGCCCTCGAGTAGCTTTGTGCGAAATTCAAATAACAAACAAACAAACAGAAATACAAGCTTCCATCAGCCAAACAGCTTATAACCTACACGAGACGTCACTACGTTTCATATTTATGAAACATAAAATTACGACGTGTTAGTAATATGATTGCGTTCTTTATCAGTTTCCTGTGGATACAAGCATCTCATAGTCTATGCATTAATAATTCCTCCCTCCGCAGTAATTAAGCAGTAAGTCTATAGTCTTATAGCGATAAAAACTGAGCTTTGATCACCGTGGTGGGACAACACAGATAGCCCTTTGTGTAGATTTGTGCTGAACAACAAACAAACAAGCTATACGAAACGTAATTTAACAAACGTTGAGTATCGAAACGTTTGTACTCTGATCCATTTTTCATTACGTTTCTATAAAAGATCCATATAACACAACAAGAGACAACTCCAACACCGTCGATGCTCTGACACAATAACTTGTGACTAATATTTCTCTATGTATGTACTAGCTGATTGCCCGTGTCGCCAGTGCATTAGATGGGCATGTGACGTGTTCATGACAACACATCTGCACCTTAAGAACAGAGAAAAATAAAGTTCTCCTTGACAAGAAACGGGAAAGTAGTGACACATATTGCAAATCTACATGCACACAGGAAAAAGATTTCGAGAAGTTGGAGGTTGTACATCGCGTAATAAAAAAGATTTTCCAGTATCATATAAGTAGAAAGTCTACCACAGTATGATTATAATAACTCTCTGTGACAGATCCATATAACAAAACGCGAGACAACTCCCAAACCTTCGTTGGTCTAATACAATGCTTTGTGACTAATATTTCATTATTTATGTATTATAATATAGTTCGTTTAAACTCAAACCCCAGTCTTAGTAGGTGATCACTGATTGTTTCAGGTACACTGTGTCCATCATAATTAAAACTATATTTAGATGCAGGCAGAACGAGGCCCAGATCCCACTTTTCGGTCAAACAAGAGTATTTTAAGAGATGATGGTTTGACTAGTTGCCTTCCCTCTAATCTATCAGCTAAAAATTAGGAACGGGTGGCCCTTACGCAGTTTTGCTCGTACATCAACAGACAAACAAACCAAATAAACATTTAGTTACCAATGATTTATAAAAACAATAAAATAACAGAAAAATAATTTCCCTCAAACTAAATTTTTATTTTAAAAAACTAATCTGAAACATCAACATAACATATATTATACATTCTATATCGTAGAGAATAGACGCTTCTTAATGTTGATCAAGTATACCTACAGTCTAGAGGTAACTTTATTTGTTGTTACGATATACTGTTGTTAGGGTTTCAGTATACAAACTAAACAGAAACTTTACAGTCGTAAAGAAACTGGTTACGTTTTAACATACCTAACTATAGACTCTTTCATTTAGTGGTTTGCAATATGTTACACGACATGAGTTGCGTGAGACGGTATATGGTAAAAATTTCGAAAGTAATGGCAAACATACGAAACATTAATACATAAAACTTAGGCTAGATGTTTAGCACTACCCATAACTATCTCCTAATTTTCCTTTCTGATGTCTAATAAAACATGTATTTAAAGGCTGTATGAAGGAATCTGAAGAATAACTTGACCCTTCAATATTATGTTGAGTTCACGTCTGAGAACATTAACAAAAAACATGTAATATATCGCTGATGATAATTACTATTATTGTGGCTTCCGGTTGACTTTTGAAATATCATTTAGCTACTTTGGTCAAATTATATTAATAAAAGATCTAAGTTATGTTCACATATATGTTTGTTTTAATTAAGAACAAAAAGTCTATGAGCTACACATGTGATATATATATATAACATATATAAATATTTCTACAATTTTTTCTTTCTAGAGAAACGTTCGTAAAGTAACGTGATATGATTCAAGTCAATGTATTTGAAGATTGGCCTGGTGTAGCCTATTGGTCAACGTATCGGGCTGAGGATGGAAAGACCAAGATACTCTGCACAAATCAGCTATGCACGTGTTATAAAATTGAGAATCAAGCCTGCTATTGTTGAAAAACCGGAGGAAACTCGCGTGACCACGGGTGGCGTTGCTTGTCTGTCTTCTGTTAAATTGTTCAAAATTAGAGTAGGTTATACGTGAATTCTCAACAGTTTTGCTTCAAATGTGTGATGCACCATGAAGGTTCAAAACACCAATTCCATGTTGTACATATTAATAAGCTTTGATTGAAGCTTTCAAATGATATGTTTTCATATTTACCAAACAGCTTCTTATATCTTGTCACTGTTACATAATTTATGACACCGACAGTAACAAAAATATCAGTAGTACATTCATACGTCATAAAGTGAAATTCCTATGTAGTAAGTTTTATATTAAATGTCATACTGTTTACTACAGCTCTAACTTCTTTTACATAGCAAACAAAAATCTAACAGACACGTATTGTACAATAATTATATAACGTTTTCAGAAATGTGAGGTATAAATAACCTTCTTATGAAATAAAAACTTTGACAAAAAACATCGGTTTAGTCAATATATTAAAAACGATTGTTTCGGTCGATGACAAACGTGATTTTTTTTTACATTATCATTAGAATGACAGTGAAGATTAACTACAGACCCGGAAAATACAATTTATAAGACAGGGAAGGAATTTAGACGATAATTTTCTTCTGGATATCAGAATTGCGTGACGTATTTTTTGTAGAAAGTAAAAAAAACTGAGTTATTAGAGCGTAGAGTTAGATATATTTCAAATGTCCGACAATAATTATTTTTTTCTTCAGAGATAAATTGTGTTTTTAAAGTGCAATTAATATTTTATAAAAGTTGTTGTTTTTGTTTTTGTATGATAAACCAGTTCTAATGCTGTAATCACAGCATTTCATCATAGTTATCAATAAAAGTGCCTTACTTTTCTCTTGTAACATTCATGAGATTTTCGTTAAAGAAATACAAATAGTTTTTTTCTAAGTTTGATTTTTGGTTATTTTGCATGTGAAATTTACTCTTCTTTGTTCGTATTTTTTACTGCTTTTTTTGTGGAAATTTCAATTGGCTTATTTATTACTCAGCTGTAAAAATACTGCTAATTATAAAAATATTACTTAGTTATATCTGGTGACGATCGGTGTATTTCTTTCTGAGATCAGAGTTTTGGACTATTCTTCGCAAGCTTCGTTATAATAAGATTATGGTTTCCGGTGAACTTTTAAAATTTCATTTTGCACTTATATTAGACACATTGTATTGAACAAAAGATCTAAATTATGTTGATAAATATATTTCTAAAACTCTAGGATGATAAAAAGCTTTTGGTCGTAACTGTGATTATTAATTGACTTTTAGTTCTCCCCTGGACAGCAATAAGTCTTTGGATTCACAACGCTAAAATCGGGGATTTGATTCCCCTCAGTGGACACAGCAGATAGCCTGATGTGGTTTTAGTTTAAGAAAATCACATACACTCAACTAACTTTTATCACTATTTTAATCACTGTGTCGTTGAACAAAACGTGTATGAGCTACACATGTGATATTTATATACATATAACATATATAAATATTTTTACTATTTATCTTTCTGGTGAAACGTTCGTAAAGTCACATGTTATGATTCAAGTCAATGTATTTGAAATTAGACTGGTGTAGTCTGTCAACGTATCGGGCTACGTTTCGCAAACCTAAGATTGGAAACATTACGCTATTGAACATACTCTGCACAGTCAGCTGTGGACGTGTAAAAAAATGAGAATCAAGCCCACTATTGTTGAAAAATCGGAGAAAACCCTTGTGACCGCGAATGGTGCTGCCTGTCTGTCTTCTATTAAGTTGTTCAAAATTAGAGTAAGTTATATCAGAATTCTTGACAGTTTTGCTCGAAATGTGTAATGCGATGTTAACGTTGAAAATACCAGTTCCATGTTATAAATGTTAACATGTTTTGATAACTGACTCTTTCAAATGATACACTTTCATATTCAATGCACATCTCATATCTTGTCACTGTTACATAATTTATGAAACAGACAGTAAAAAAACATAAGTTGTACATTCATAAGACATAAAGTGGAATTTCTATTTGGTAAGTTTTATATTAAATTTCATACTGTTTACTAAAACTCTAACTTCTCTTACATAACAAACGAAAGTCTAACAGACACGTATTGTACAATAATTATATAACGTTTTTGGAATGTGAGGTATTAATAACCTTCTTATGAAATAAAAACTTTGACAAAAAACATCGGTTTAGTCAATATATTAAAAACGTTTCGGTCGATGACAAACGTGATTTTTTTTTACATTATCATTAGAATGACAGTGAAGATTAACTACAGACCCGGAAAATGTGTATTTTTTGTGTTTTTCTTATAGCAAAGCTATATCGGGCTATCTTCTCAGCCCACCGAGGGGAATCGAGCCCCTGATTGTAGCGTTGTAAGCCGGAGATATACCTCTGTACTAGCGAAGGGGGCGACCCCGAAAAAAAGAAGTTATAAGACAGGGAAGGAATTTAGACGATAATTTTCTTCTGGATATCAGAATTGCGTGACGTATTTTTTGTAGAAAGTATAAAGAGTTGAATTATAAGAGTGTAGAGTTTGAAACATTTCAAATGTCCGACAATAATTATTTTTTTCTTGAAAGTTCAATTGATTTGGTAAGTACACTTAACGTTGTTTAGAATAACTTTTTTGTGTGTAATAAACAAAGTCTAATGTAGCAAGTATACGACTATATTTATATTAGTTCTTGTAGCTTGATCGTTTTCCCCGCCTATATCTATATTATGCAATGCACGTCGTCGATACTGCTTCTGCGCAGAAGATATATAAAGAAGAACTAAACTGACCAATCCCATGTAAACATGCGTGACGTTATGTGAATAACCAAACCGTTATCAAAAATTATTCGTAACCAACCTACATACAGTATTTCAGTAAAGTGCATAGCAACTGAAAACAGCCTACGATGTAACACGAAATTGTCACACCTGGGTTTATATTAAACCAATAACCTATTATTTTTGTAGCACTGTAAACCGTTTACGTCTATCCAGGTTTTATTCAGGTTTGAACATTGACGAGAGGTAAGTGCTCAGTTACTCAAACGATTTTTCTGAAAATCCATTCAGAAGTTGGTAGAACATTATTACCAGTCTATCAGTTCCTACATGAGCAATAAATTAGTTTAAATTATAGTTTCATCAATTGAGTGTTTTTTTAATATTTACTTGTGAAGTCTTGTGATTTGTACGAAGATATAAGTACTAGATGTTTTATTTCACTCAACAATAAGTCTTTTTTTATTTCAGCCTATTCGTGAATAGCTGTTTTATAGTGAAAACTTTAACTCTCGTAAAGACCTACTTCGCTAGAAATAAAAGTTAGTTTTGTGTTATATGTCATCACTTTACATAAACGATTCATCATACACGTTCATGTAGTGCCTTTATAGTGTCTCAGCGATAAATAAGTCTGCGGTTTTGTAACTCTAAAAGTCAGATTTCGATACGTGTGACAGGTACAGCACAGATAAGGTTATGTGTAACTTTATACGTAACTACAACAAACAACTACTGGACAAATAAAACTGAAGGTATTTCTATTTTGTTTCCAGAAACTTCCTGTAACACAGAAATAACCTACTGATTAATGTTGTTCGTTAAACATATATAAAAATTAAGTATTGTTCTACTGGTAACCTTATTTTATGTCTTTACTTGGTTTTAGGGTGTGTTTACAAATCTTTAACCAGTTATTAAAAATCTTAGAATTGGTGTTTGTACTTAAAATGTAAATAATTCTACTTTAGAGCTGTTAAATATAGTTACTAGTTGTACTTCAATAAAAGACATGAGGTCTCACACATATTTAAAACGTAAAGATAGAACACTTGTGAATGTCTTGTTTCCATCAATTCTGAGAAAATCGAAAAGATGAAGGGAATTGTTAACAATATATAAATAACATTAATATTCTCCAATAGCAATCAGTATTTTAAACTTAATTAAAACATCATGGGTAAGAATGGCCTCTTATTAGTTTGAACACGCGAGGCTAAAGTATTTATGAAGAAAACTGAAACGATATACAATTTAATCATTATTAATATTCTGGTTATTAATTGTAAGAAGGTAATATTATGAATGTGTCTAAAGTAATCTAAACGAATTATACCAAGGTAACCTGTTCTCGTGAGATACGCACGAACGTAATCATTCTTGTATGCTGCTATGTTAATTTATATTATCATGTTTAGCTGAACTGGCGTGTGTAGAGTATATACCTTGAAAGCTAATACATCGAATTAGGAATTCCCATACAGTGGAAGTAGACGTTCTGCTTTTACTCATGAAACACATATGTTCTAACATTTTATTTAGTCTATAGATCATAATGCCACTGATAACGGTATAAGTAAGCACGATAAAAACGTAAATTGTAAGCTAATAAGCTCTTTTATATAATTATCTATGCATGGGTAGGCATCAAAATTTACGAAAAACAAAACACACACAGTTACATTATGATATTGTAGTGGAGATGCTGCAGTATTACAGCTATAATAAACTTGTATGTATGGCCTGATGGTTTGGGGTACCTCTTTCGCAATCTACGGGTCGCGAGTTTGAATCTCGTCACCCATGTTTGCTCTTTCAACAGTGAGATAGTTATAATGTAACGGTCAACCTTACTTTTGTTTGTTAAAATAATAAGTCAGGAGTTAATTAGTTGACTTATCTCAACTCTATCACTTCTAGGTTATAAACAGTTAGTGCCGATAGCCAAAATATAAACAAACTCGAAGTGCATCATGGTATAGCTAATAGCAACACACACTATGTTATTTTTGTTGCAGTTACAATGGTATTACAACTGTAGATGGAAATACTAATGTACTCGCAGTGTATCATGGTTCAGTCATTAAAAACACGTTAAATTCTCATGTTGTTCAAGCTATTAGAATAGCCAATATACTAACGTACTCGAAGTGCATCATGATTCAATTATTAAAGACACACGTTAAATCCTGATTTTGTTCAAGCTGTTAAAATGACCAATATACTAACGTACTCGAAGTGTATTATGATTCAGTCATTGAAAACACACGTCTGATGTTGTTCAAGCTGTTAAAATGACCAATATACTAATGTTCTAGAAATGCATCACATAGTTTCAGTTATTTACACAAACTTTAGTGGCCCCGAGTAAACAATCAAGAACAACACTTTACAATTGAGCTTTATTATCTTATTTACAATAATAGTTTTTTTCAGGCGACTTTGCGATGTTTCAGAATCAAGGTTCATTACCTACAAGGTGAAATCAGTCCTGTTGTTGAAACGTCTCGTCATGTTATAAAACAATTTCGTCCACAAAAATTAGGATTTGCATATTATTTGTACCATGAATCCTTTAGTTTTGATCTATGTCGTCTGTGAAAAATAATGAACTGTTAAATAATACAATGTTTTTCCTATAATACAGTTAGTCTAGATTTTGTGAGGGAGATAGAGACAATAAAAGTTTTATTAGGCTAAGTGTGTGTGTTTTTAGTATAGCAAAGCTACATCGGCCATCTGCTAAGCCCACCGAGGAGAATCGAGCCCCTGATTTTAGTTTTGTAAATCCGTAGACTTACCGCTCCACTAACGGGGGGTATGATGCTAAGAATGTAGTAAACTGCTACAAAGTAATTTCTTTATAACAACAGCTAAGTCGATTATCAGCATTACCATTTTTAGTGTCGATTTACGACACTAAAAATCAGATTTCGATACCTCTAGTGGGCATATAACAGATAGTCCATTATGAACCTTTATGCTTAACAAAAAACAATCCTTTCTAGATCTTACGAAATTCAAATTAAAGTTCTTATTATGCCTAACAAAAACCGTAAATTAAATGTTTTAAGCATCTGTTTTGTGTAGCTCTTTTTTATACAAACGTTACCCTATACATGTTAACATTAATCTAATTTCTGTACTTAAGAGGATTATTTTAACTATCGCTTCACATGAGAGCTGGATTTGGGTGTGTTCAGGAAACACTCTTAAGATAAGAAATCCTCTCTCTATGTTTCGATGTCCGAAAACGTAATCTCCATAAGTGCTTTAATAACGTGTCTTACCTTAAACGAACAGAAACTACACAAGAATTGCATACTGCTCTAACTGATTATTGTATAACATATAAGAGCAGGTTAATGCTTTCTAACAGCTATAAAATAAATAACATAAACACGATTCCCAAATAGATACACATGAAATAACTAATTTATTAGGACTCTAGCTTAATAACGCTTTGCGTGATGTTTCAATACAATAACAGCCTAGACTGGACGAGGTAAAACTTCTTAGAAAATCGGAAGATATCTTGTTCAGTTGCACCTCATTCGTTAATAATTATGGTCTCCAGTTGGTTCAAAGGTGCAGCACACGATTATGTTGGAAAATTCAACATTTTAATATATTCCAAATGTTTTGATCCAAAATCGATTATTGTAATAGCCAATGAAGTTTACCGAAATCACCAGCGTACTCTTTAAATAAATATCTAATAACACGACGGCTGAATTATCACTTTGAAAGTGCCATTGCTCATCGTGGGTTGGCCATGATCGGCAACGTTCTAGCTCTATCTTGAGTTTAGTTGCTTTTCTAAAGGAAACAAAAAAGGAACACCTGACACAAGGATATTCTCCACACTATTACACCACCTCCTGCAACCTGTACATTTAAAATAAAACAATCAGGGATAGGACTCTCATGCTATTATTTTTTTTTCATATTTTAATTTAATCTGCAGCACAAAAATGGAAAAGTACAGTTAATCCCATCATTCAAGTCATTCGTTGTCCACAAAGTACACTCAAAACACCAGGTCGTATTTCTTTAATGTAAACAGCTTTCAACCGAGTTAATGACTTCCAGTTAACAATCTTTTATGAAAATCTTCCCACGATATTTGTCTAGATATTTGAATCCTGAAATGTAGATAAAAGCTAAATTTTAAAACAGTTTGAAGCTTGTTGCATTAAATAATCATGTTCAGTTCATTTTTTCAACAGTTTTTAATGGCTAGTTTGTTTTTATTTTATTTTTCTAGTTACAAACTTATCCTATGTTTATTACTACTTTAGTGACACATGTATCTGATCAGTTGGTGTTTAAAACAATGGTATTCAGTAGTAACTCTCCCACTACAAGCTGTTATCACTTATTACTCCTCTATGAAAACCTTAGAACATTTTGCTCTTATCATTATCTTACAGACCAACGATGATATAACTACATAAATATCTGCGTTCAAATGGGATAAGCAGTTACCTAATAAGTCATAAGATAAGCTGTGTTTCGGTGTTGCAAATTAATAGCTTATATACATGTGGACATAGACAGAAAGATGCAAGATAAAATACTGATTATTTCAAAACGTGATAAAGAATCTGGGAAAATATCATTTATAAACTAGTAAATATTTCCATCCTAGGAGAGTGTGTTTGTGTCTTCTTATAGCAAAGTCACATCGGGTTATTTGCCTAGCTCACCGAGGGGAATCGAACCCCTGATTTTAGTGTTGTAAATCTGTAGACATACCGCTGTACTAGCGGGATCCCATCCTGGGAATCGAATCCGTAGTTTCTCTCGGCCAACCAGCTATCTCTATAAAAGACAAAAAATTACTTCACGTTTAACACTTGAGAGCAATAATGCTGGTATAAAAACAACATTGTAAGCCGTGCCTTCGGATAAGGCTAATCATTTAGATTACGATTCTATGCTCATAATAAAGAAGTAGAAATATTCGAATCAACCGTATCACTCTTTTTGCTTTTTATTAAATTTAAGTACATTAAATGATTTACAAATATAATTTTTTGTTACTTTTAACATGTTCTATTTACCTTATTTGAAACGTTTTTGTTTGTTTGTTTTTTTACGAGAGGGCCCAGGTCACTTTTCATTCGCACTAGACACACTTTAGAGGCACTTTACATTTTTCGAGTTTTTGTGGAGGTACGGAGCACTTTTGAAGCGTTATATTCTTCCTTTATATGTTTTCGTAGACTCGGCAGATAGTCTAATGTGGCTTTACTATAAAATAAACAAGTACACACCTTTGTATGTTATAAAGTGTAATCTGCACTATTTACAAACACAGAACGTTTTCAGGTTCTAAGGCACCATCGAGGAATATCGATTTTGATTTTAATGCCATACTTAGAAGAAGCCCATGTTCGTTCGACTGACGAACACAGTTCTACGCTTCAAATCTAAAATAAAATAAAAAATCAGATGAATACATTAATTCTCATCAACCACTTAACAAACCTTTCACGCTTCATGTTTCACATTAATATCAATGGGGAAGTATATAAAGTCGTTCAAGGTTTAGTGCTACGATAACTAACAGAGAAAGTTACAGTTTCGCATGACTGCTCTGTGACATCGAACAAGTGACGGAACTGAAAAGAAACGAAACGTACTGATATGCAATTAGATTTTAAATCGAACATGTCTGAACAAAAAGCTACGAAGCTTCGGTAATATTTTACTCGGTGCAGATCGATTTCTAACGTATAGTTTTCATTTAACTAACCACGGAATAAATACTTTATACAACATAATATTATATAATAAATACTTTATATAACATAATATTATATAATAAATACTTTATACAACATAATATTATATAATAAATGATTTTTTACTTGTTTGAGTTCAACAGTTCTCTAGGTTTTGACACTTGATTCATTTTTTTGTAATTAATGACTTTGTATTGTGTTTGATGGTTAACGATTGTATATTGCTGTTTGTAAGTTATATATTATAACAAAGAATGAAGATTTTCAGAACGTTTAACATAAATATACCCATTCTAAATCATTTACCACACAGCGGACTTGTTGAATGTATTTCCTTCAACGAACAGATAGAAAAGAAATGTTAAGCTTGTTTTGGACATTCGAACAAAGCTACAGAAGGACTATGAGCGCCAAACATATCACATTTTGAGCTGACAAACTAGAGAAGAAGCATTACTTAGTCAACAGTGTTCACCACCTTGGGCTGCTCTAATTGAACAATGGAATTTGATTGTTACTATTATAACCTACACTCGACTCCAAAAGTGTAAAGCACGATTTTTGTTTCTCTCAGCACTAAATCCTCAGATTCATCTACAGTCCGGCAAGTTAACCCGAGTGATACGTAAAGCAACACAAGTAAATTTGAAAAGACTTAATGAATATGAATATTAATTTTTCCAAATTTACACCTCACTTTTGTATTTGTAGGCGGAAAAGTAGCTCTTATGTTATAAAACAGGCTCATAAAAATCGTTAACTTGTACTGATATCTATGTATATGAAGTTGCTACGCCTTTGACTGAAGACTGTACTGTGTTTATTCATGAATAAAATATAAATTAAAATTATTAGTTACTGTTACATATACGTTGTACATAAGACATAAAATGAAGGATAAAATATTACAAGTTCTCTAATGCTTTTGCATATAATGCTAAAACAATAAAATTGTCCATGTCGCATCTTCTTCCACAGATAATACGGTAATCCCGAAAATACCGACCAAATATAATCGAATAACGAACTGTCTTGCTGTAGATTGAAACTCCACTAAACTGGTAGGGGTTGCATTCTAATTTGTATCTAATGTTAAATATTTTGAGCTTAAAACGTGAACTCGACTAAAATGTTAACTCAAGTTTCTATTAAGTCCTAAATATGACCACATGCGATGAAAGCTTTATACTAAATCAGTAAGACTGACATTCCGCCGTATTCATACAGTAACAACTGGTTTGAAAAGACAGAACTGACAACGACGAGAATTCGAACTCAAATTGTTTTTTGTTTTTTTTTAATTCTGAGCCTGACGTTTACCTGATTTTTTCTATATCTTTTGTTTTACAAATTTAGCTTGGCACAAAAAGAAATTAATTCTCATTATATATAAAATTAAGAACAACAGTATTTATAATGTTAAATAATAAAACATCACTTAGAATTAATTTCGTGTAGTCAGTTGTAACAGCATTTATATTATTTATTGTTATTTACACCTGTTTAAGTATCAGTATAACCATTGCTATTGTTTATTTGTTAATGTCATCATTCTATCATAATACCGTTTGATGTCAGTTATTTTGTTTTTAACAAAACAATGAAAATTCACAACTTTTACAATGGTAGCGTTTTGAGTTGCTCTAATTGGACCGTTTATACGTTCGATTAAATTAAATTTAAAGAAAAATACTGTACAGAAGCCAAAAATAAATAAAAAGTTAAATTATTAGCTTGATTACAGATACTATAAAGAAGCTAAACGAAAAAAATTAAACTATTAGATTGACAGTCGATACTGTACAGAAGCCAAAACGAAATACAGAATTTTTGTTCGAATTTCGCACAAAGCTACTCAAGGGCTATCTGCGCTAGCCATCCCTAATTTAGCAGTGTAAGGTTTGCCCCCCAGTGGCTCAGCGGTATGTCTGCGGACTTACAAGCTAAAATCCAGGTTTCGATACCCGTGGTGGGCAGAGCACAGATAGCCCATTGTGTAGTTTGTGCTTAATTCAAAACAACAACAACAACAATCACCACCCACAGCCAACTCTTGAGCTACTTTTTAACAACGGATTGTGGGATTGACCGAGACATTATAACACCCCTACGGCTGAAAGGGAGAGCATGTTTGGTGCGACGAGGATTCGAACCCGTGACCCTTAGATTACGAGTCGAATGCCTTAATACACTTGACGATGCCGGGCCCTAAATAAAGAAATAAAATTTTGACTTGACTTTAATCCAAGTATTCAATGATTGAGTTCATGTCACCTTTTATAAAATGATGTTATTACATGTTGTAGGGAGACTCTTTTAATTCTAAAAAAACTTGAACATTTAACAAAGAAATTAATTTTTCTATTACAGATTGGTGAAATCCAAACTCTAAGCCTTTTATAATATGAGACAATGTACTTTGAACTGGCTCAAAGATTACTTGTTATTTCTTGTTTGTCACAATTGTTCAGTCAAACAAAAGCTCGAAATGTGTTCTGTTAGCAAATTGAATTCCCTTTCGTATCTCAACTCAAGGAACGACTACACGCAAATAGCCTTTCGTGTGTTTGCGCGAAACTTCTGAGACAAACACTGGTATCAGGAATTTGAAAGCATTAGATCTATAAATAATTAATGGAAAAGTGGTAGGATGAAAATGACAAACGTTTGCTTGTTACTAGAATGTTTTTAACCATTCGTTAAAGGTTTGATTACAGTAATAGTATTCTTCCTATCACAATACACTACATATCCAGGAATTTCATAATCCAGATCTTAATGCAATACAACATATACGGAATCGTCTCTGATGCAATAAGGCCCGGCATGGCCAAACGTGTTAAGGCGTGCGACTCGTAATCTGAGGGTCGCACCAAACATGCTCGCCCTATCAGCCGTCGGGGCGTTATAATGTAACGGTCAATCCCACTATTCGTTGGTAAAAAAAGTAGCCCAAGAGTGGGCGGTGGGTGGTGATGACTAGCTGCCTTCCCTCTAGTCTTACACTAAATTAGGGACGGCTAGCACAGATAGCCCTCGAGTAGCTTTGTACGAAATTCAAAAATCAAAAACAAACTGATACAATAAATTATAATATTGTTTTTACAAATACGTAATGAAAATCGTTTGATTTTCATACAGTCTGTTACAATCACGTATATCAGTCAGACAGGAATTATTGTTTTATTCACATTGTGATTGCGCACAAAAACAATGTTTCCACCTTGTGACGTTACTCATATTCAATGTAGTTGAAATATGTACTACTTATAATTATTTCCCTGAAAAAAAAATTATCTCAAAGAAAAGCGAAAACATTTATTTTTGCAATGTTTTTATTTATGTATTTCCCCGTGTACTTTTTCTGTTTGTTTCATATACTTACAGAAAAATGTTAAGTCCTCCTTCTTAATAATAGATAAATATTTTTACGATAAATGCTGCAGGTTAACAATGGAAATAATCCGAATGTAACTTGCATGACATGAATCATTGTTTTTAATACCTAATGGTTTGTTATTATAATTCTATTAAAGACTTTAAAAAAAGACAGAGAATTGATAGTATTAATTGATATTTTCACAAAAACTACCTAATTCGGTCTGAAAGCTTTTAAACCTTATTAGTGCAATTTAGTCGTCTATAGCTCTAACTTAATTCTACATGACACCCAACTCTTCATCTTTAATCACATCAAAGGCCTCCTCTAAATAAACTTTATACGTCGCAGACAAACTTAACCTTTTTTTTTAATTTGGGATTGCTTTAACTATTTAGCGAAACGCCCAGCTCTGGCCTGTAATAGATTATGTGCGTGTCACATTAACCTAAAAGTATGACGCGGCTTACAGATACTAATGGACTTACCTTAAAAGGTAGTGAGAGAGAGACAGAAAGATCGGTTGAATTGAATACAAGTGTGTGACTTTTCAATAACTTTTTTGTTATTGTTTGAAATTCATTATTGTTACCGCCCATAATAGTTTAAAATTTGCAACATAATTTCCGTTTTTTTATTTGTATGCCCCTGAACAAGTACTGTTTGTCAACTGGAAACAACCTTGTTACATCGAGGTTTCTTTCACATGCGACACATTAAGTTACCAGTCGTAATGAACACAGCTGTCTGTTAGGTACCTCGTGATCAGGAGTGAGTTTACGAACTTATAATGCTAAAATACGGGTCTCGATTCCTTGAAGTAGATAAAGTTTTTCTAGTTAGTTTCGTAGCGTTTTACTCATAAAATAACAACCGTCAGTCAGATTTCTTTTTCGTGTAAAGTGTTATTGAATATTTGTTTACTTGTTTTCGATTATTCACGCAAAGCTATCAAGTTCTAACTGCGTAAGCCGTCCCTAATTTTGAGTTTATAGACTAGAGGAAAGACAATAACACTCATCGCTGACTTGAATGTCTAATGTGGAAGACACAAACCACTGAGTTTCGGTTCCACTATCTGGCACTCTAACCACTGGGTCACTTTTGGTTCTATTTATAGTGGTCTCATAACGGCTCACAAAATGGTTCTAAGTTGTTGTTAATTGTTTGCTTTTGTTGTTGTTGTTTTAATTACAAACGTTTAGCTCCACTTCTTGACCGATTTGGGATCTTATTATAGCAACGGCTATTTAAGACTTCCTCTTGTTAGTAGTTGTACACATCCTCAATGAGAGCTTTCAGTCCAACAAAACACAAACTTCTGTAACTGATAATAAAAGTGATCACTTGTTTATTTTAGCGTATAACGCTAATTGAGGGATACAGTTTTAGAAGTTTTGAGATTAGTCTACTTAGGCCCGGCATGGCCAGGTGGTGAAGGCACTCGACTCGTAATCCGAGGGTCACGGGTTCGAATCCCCGTCACCTCAAATATGCTCATCCTTTCAGGCGTTATAATGTGACGGTCAATCACACTATCATTGGTAAAAGAGTAGCCCAAGAGTTGGCGGTGGGTGGTGATGACTACCTACCTTCCCTCTAGCCTTACACTGCTATTATTAGAGACGACTAGCACAGATAGCCCTCGTGCAGTTTTGCGCGAAATTCAAAAACAAACAAGCAAACTTGTTTATCTTAACAATGTTGCACAATATATAGTTCCAACAGTCATTTTATTGTTCAGTCTACCTAACATTACTTAATAAGCTGTAGATGTTCCTCTCTCGTAACTAAGTTGTTGACGTTCCACCAAATATTTCGACATTCTCCAAGTCATACCTTCTGGGAAGTGTCAGACACAGGGTTTCGATCGACGGGCTCGAGACGATTCACCGTAAACGCTTACTTTACATATAGATGCCTCTTTTATTCTTATCATGTAACAAATATCATACAACATCTTAACGCAGCTTCCTTTCCATGTAACAATAGTGATTGGCCCTCAACTCCCCCACTGCTATACACACACGAAACATTCAAACAAGCATGTAAATTAATCGTTCTATTTTCATATGACTTCTCTGAAAAGAAATTCGATATTTTTTTATGTATTAAAGCTAAATGAATAAAAGTTATGAATTTTGGACCGATGGGCCTAGACGCAATAAGAACATTTATATTTTACCAATTTAATTATTTCCGTAATTTAAAGTATTAACAAAAATTAATAAATGCAGATCATTGTTCATGCAGTGTTTAGGATCATTAGTGAAAAATACATAGTTATACAGAGCGTTGCGCTATGTTAAAACGAATTTTCGTACATAAATCAGCAAGACGCGTGACAACTGCAACCGATGTAACACTTCGGCGGAATGTCGTGCATTAAATCTACACTTTAATATTGTTTGGCGTTTCGTTTCGTAGTGTGATGTCATCAAAAATTGATCCGCTTTAGGAAAGATACGTAACAACCGTTTCAGACCCAAGTTATTCATGCACTCAGATCGTACAGACTTGCCCAGATTATGGATTTCGAATTTCCAAGTCAAGAATACTCCTTGTACGTAACTGCATAGGAAAACAAAGAAGCAAGGATTAACTTTAGACCCCAATATCAGAGTAAAGAGACTTACAAGTTGTATGTCAGTTCCGTTAAGCAGGGTGTGGCGTCTTGTAGTAGCTAAGAATCTAAGCACACAAAGGTCAATGGAAGAATCCGCCCACGTGTCCTCCTGCCAGTATGTAGCATAATCGAAAAGTATCAACATATACAAACAATACTAACAGAGTATAGATTCACTAATACTTTACCTTCAATCAAGCAGCTGAAAAAAAAGGTATTCAAGTCGCTTATGAACAGGACTGTTGAAATGGATTCTTAGAAACCGTCGTCCTCGTACACAGAATGCATTATGGAAAGACTGCAGAGATGTAAGGTGTGCTTTAGAAGTGACAACCTTATGAGAAAGCATTTTGAAATGGAAACTACGCTGCAGGGCAATTGCCAAGATGCACGATCATCAGCTGCATCACGATCGGACGTGAAGACACGAGTTGTAACGATATGTCGGTGCTCCGGAATTATTATAACATAACGTATTCAGCCTTTATACATAAAGCAGTAAAAGTACGTTTTCAAATATGATTATATAAGTAAATAAATATATATTTCGTACAATTTACGTCTACACATTTCGACTGGTTTTGTACAATAAGATCTAATCTTCAGTCTAAAGTCGTCTTTTTACATCTCTTTTCATTTAAAGGAATAACATCTGGCTGAAAATTAGCTCTTACGCTTCGAAACCCATCTAAATTCATCCAGATATATAAGCTATTATTTCACTTCTGTTGAAGGTTTCATGCTTCAATATATTTTCATTTTCAACTCTTCAAAGTTATTATCTTTAAAAACTGATGCGTAAAAGTCACTTATTAAAATGCATCGCCATATCTTTCGTCCACCAGTTAATGTGGATAAATCAAGGTGAAATGTAACCTCAAAATTGGTGCGTCACGTTTTCCGTTTGTTCATGCTCAGGTCACTCTTTCCATGTTTAATTTATTCTAAGTTCCATATAATTGTGAATCATTACTTAAATAAAATAAAAAAATAGAGAAACGGTTGGCACTTTCACGTAATTATTATGACTTCCGAATTCGCTTCCGAGAAAATTACAATATGATAACAGTAACTTAATAATAGCCTCCCTTTGACATTTATAAAGTCTGTTACTTTGTCACGTGTGTGATGCCTGAACAACTGAAGCTGATTAATAATGTGGTATGTATATCGCAGGTCAAGACATCCACCCTTTAACATAGAAAAACTGTAACTGAAATTGGCATTGAGGTCACTGTATATTCTTCACTTTTAGCTATCTTTTCGACTAATGTTTTTTTACTACGTGATCAAGCACTCTGTTGAATGAAAATGCGAATAATGTTGAACTTGCATGTATAAAAGAAACATTAGAGTGTTTTAAAAAAAGGAACAGCTAAACCTGAAATCCTGGACTGTAAAAAATAAAAAGTAAACAGTTCAAAATTAACTTTACTTTTCCATCAATATACGAAGAAGCTTAAGAATCTCAGTAAAAGTACTAATATAATATTCCCTGAATAGGCTTAATAAGTTGTTTTTAAAGAAAAAACATATATGTTCATATGTTTTAATGGAAAAAAGTAATAACTTGTGTGTTTTAAACACTCAGAACAATGAGCTATATTAACAACTGTGGATAATAATTCTTTTTAATGTCGATTAACAACGAATAATAGCTTTGTTAATTAATTATGTTTTTAAAAACTAAAGAATCCGAGCAGAATCTACTCGAAAGTTGCCCATTGGTTACTTATTAAAAAGAAATATGGACTTCAAGAGCATTTACCCAAAAGTTGTCCTTTGGTTAGTTATCAAAATGAAAAACTGAAATTATGTGCAAAGTGTTATCTATTTTGTAACGCATCTCAGCAAAAGATATATTGAAAGAATATTTTATATGTATTGCGACTAAAATATTATAAATCTTCGAAATTACATACAGAAAGCATCATGACAACATCACCCTACTAGGTCTCAAATCTCATTTAAAATAAACATGCACTTCAACAGAACAACGGAAGTGATTAAGGTATAAAGCAATAAATATTCTCAATCAATTAGACACGTAATAACAGAAACTAGAAAAATTTTATTGTTTACCAATGTTCGTAAAATTGAATCAAATATCATCACGAATATTAACAGCCAACAAAACTGATCGATTGATTCTTGCTGAGAATGGATCTATGTGACTAATGGCACGAGCCAAAATCTGCTTGTGAAGTTTTACGACGGAATTTTTTTTAGCAACTCGTTAACAATTTATCATCTGCAAAAAGTAGGCACTTTTAACTAGAACCACTAACTCGTCACTCTTGTTTCCTTTTAACCGTTTATGCAGTGCACGAAATGTCCTAACTCGTGTTATCGATAAAAAAAACTTGCATCGACCGGAAATTAGTTTAGTCGTTGTACTTGAAGCATAAAAACCCCGATTTTCCATTAAAAGTCTCGACTGCACTAATAAATTAATGGAACAACTGCTTTTTCAATTATGCAATATATTAAATTCACAGATAACTTACTATGATTAAACCTTTATAATGTAATCCGATGCTAACGGAAGATCTTAGATGATCACTTCAAAGAAAATATTAATAAAACGACAAGCATGACATACAAACGACACAGAGTCACAACTGCCTTTGTATTTAAAAAATGCAACTCTGAGGCATTCTTTAAAGTAATAACGTATGGTTTTTCTTATTTTCGTCAGTTTGTGGGATATTTGTATTTATTTTTAAACTAATAACAGTAGTTATATAACTCAAAAGGTTAAATTCTTCTAACTATAGTTTAAAACGCCAAAAGCGAAGAAAATGTTAGAAAACCAATAGACCTAACAACTGTTATAAAACCATGTTAATTGCACATAACTTGTTTTGAATCATTATGTAAATAATTTAAATTTCGGTTATTAAAATAAATATAGAAAGAAAAATTACACTATTATTTCGTAACTACATTTCGATTAGATTAGTGCTTAAGATTATGTCGTTTGTGTATTTACTCACAAAGAAACATTTAGTCGTTCCTCTTATCTTATTCTACCATCTTGATGGTTTACAGAATAGGAAGAAAAAAATCACCCTTTCTTCCCAATGTTGCCCTCTATTCTAAAAATAAGAAATATTAAATAAATATATTACATTTAAGAATTTCGTGTGATATTTGTTTTTGATATTCTTTATCCCAAACAACATAAATGGATCAGAGAAACCGGTTTTATTGAATAGAAACTCAGTTTTCTTTACTCCACCCAACATCGATAGGTCAGGTTAATTAGTTTCATTGGAACTGGGAGACAAAGAGTATTTGCATCTTCAGGAGTTCTGTAGTACTGAAGCGGTCTTAAAGGAGAGGCATATTCTTCAGGTATAAGTACATCTCAACCGGCTTGATAAATGTTGTTCTTGAATGTTTTTCACATACAATTGGTTGGTACTTATAATGTATTCGATAATGTCACCTAGGGAATATAACAAATATTGGGGAGAGGAAGAAGAGTCTGGAACCAGGAAACGTATGAGAATTGTTATTCCTGCTGAGAACTTAGACTAAGAATGTAAACATGCCAAGGGAAATATTGTGTTCAATGTGTTTGTATTCTAACAGGTCACAACTGATTGCCCTCCGCTAGTACAGCGGTATGTATCCGGATTTACAATGCTAAAATCGGGGGTTCGATTCCCCTTTGTGGCTTTGCTATGCAAAAAACACACACACAACTGGTTATTTTGTATGTATATTGAACTGACTCGTAACTATGATTTGTGATTAGTAGCTTGTTATTAAAAATACAAGATTAATAAGGAGACTTATTTTCACCTGTTATTGTTTTCTTCTCCCTGAGATCTGATCTAATAAGATATTCTTATAACTGGGATTATTTACAAATGTCGAATCGCCAAACAAATCGAATTGCAAAAGTAATAATCGCTCAGCACTGTAAAGCTAATTAAATACGATACGATATGATACCAGCTTTGTGAAATAAGCTTGTTTTAATTTCTTTGCTCTTCTCTACAGCAGATGATGTAAGTAATAACGAATAAAATTGTTTAGCAAGTCAAAACATACAAAACAAAGAGTAGTTCGAACACTTGAATATACAGAACAGTTGGGGAAAAGACGAAAAAAATACAGTGTGCAAAGGAAGACTGTAGGTTATGTTCAACGTTATTCTTTATAAATACATCCGTATATTACGAACATATGGGTAACATCAACATACAACAGGTTTTAATATCATGGTGAACTACTAAACTGAATATAAAACCTGTCATTATAAACAGAAAGACATAGAACTGATTAGCATTATTATCAACAACCCCTGATAAAATACATTTAATAAATGAGTAACATCCCTATAGACATACTGTGTGTCAGGTTTTTTTATGCATACATGATTCGTATTCGTTACAGTATGTATATGTGAATTGTTAGCATCAAATTTCAGTTTATCTCTACAGTTGTGTACTCAGAGAGTTAAATTATTACTACTAGCAGAAATACCCACACTTCGGGTAGATATAACTAGTTCCTGCAGAAGGCCTGCAGCCATTTGTCTGACAATTGTACAACAACGTATTCATTCATACATGATATACAATAATTTTCATGATTTATGAAAGAAATGAAATTTTATTGAAATTTTAGTTTAAAAAATGAGCTGTCATCACAGCACTACATCACAGAATAAATTTTATTAAAGTATTTCTTTGAAGATGCAGTTATCAATAAAAGTGCCTTGCTTTTCTCTTGTAACACTCGTGATATTTTCGCTAAAGAAAAACAAATCATTTTTCCAAGTTTGATTTTTGGTTATTTTGGTTAAAGTTACTCTTTTTGTTCCTACTTTTCATTGTTTTTTGTGGAAATTTCAGTGAGCTTATTTATTACTCAGTTGTAAAAATATTGCTAATTATAAAAATATTATACAGTTATGATTGGTGACGATCGGTGTTGTTGTTTCTGAGATCAGAGTTTTGGACTATTCTTCGCAAGCTTCGTTGTAATAAGATTATGGTTTCCGGTGAACTTTTAAAATTTCATTTTGCACTTATATTAGACACATTGTATTGAACAAAAGATCTAAATTATGTTGATAAATATATTTCTAAAACTCTAGGATGATAAAAAGCTTTTGGTCATAACTGTGATTATTAATCGACTTTTAGTTCTCCCCAGGACAGCAATAAGTCTTTGGATTCATAACTCTAAAATCGGGGATTTGATTCCCCTCAGTGGACACAGCAGATAGCCTGATGTGGTTTTAGTTTAAGAAAAACACATACACTCAACTAACTTTTATCACTATTTTAATCACTGTGTCGTTAAACAAAACGTGTATGAGCTACACATGTGATATTTATATACATATAACATATATAAATATTTTTACTATTTATCTTTGTGGTGAAACGTTCGTAAAGTCACATGATATGATTCAAGTCAATGTATTTAAAGATTGGACTGACTTAGCCTATTGGTCTACGTATCGGGCTACGTTTCGACAAGACCAAGATTCGAAACATTTGCCATTGAATATATTCTGCACAATCAACTATGCACGTGTTATAAAGTTGAGAATCAAGCACGCTATTGTTAAAAAATCGAAAAATACTCGTGTGACCGTGGGTGGCGCTACTTGTTTGTCTTCTGTTAAGTTGTTCAAAATTAGAGCTGGTTATATTTAAATTATTGATAGTTTTGCTTCAAATATGTAATGCGCCGTTCAAGTTCAAAACACCAATTCCATGTTGTACATATTAATAAGCTTTGATTGAAGCTTTCAAATGATATGTTTTCATATTTACCAAACAGCTTCTTATATCTTGTCACTGTTGCATAATTTATGACACCGACAGTAACAAAAATATCAGTAGTACATTCATACGTCATAAAGTAAGTTTTCTATGTAGTAAGTTTTATATTAAATTTCATACTGTTTACTATAGCTTTAACTTCTCTCACATAACTAACGATAATCTAACAGACACGTATTGTACAATAATTATATAACGTTTTCAGAATGTGAGATATTAATAACCTTCTTATGAAATAAAAACTTTGACAAAAAACATTAAAAACGATTGTTTCGGTCGATGACAAACGTAATTTTTTTTTTACATTATCATTAGAATGACAGTGAAGATTAACTACAGACCCGGAAAATGTGTATTTTTTGTGTTTTTCTTATAGCAAAGCTACATCGGGCTATCTTCTCAGCCCACCGAGGGGAATCGAGCCCCTGATTGTATCGTTGTAAGCCGGAGATATACCTCTGTACTAGCGAAGGGGCGACCCCGAAAAAAGAAGTTATAAGACAGAGAAGGAATTTAGACGATAATTTTCTTCTGGATATCAGAATTGCGTGACGTATTTTTTGTAGAAAGTATAAAGAGTTGAATTATTAGAGTGTAGAGTTTGAAACATTTCAAATATCCGACAATAATTATTTTTTCTTGAAAGTTCAATTGATTTTGTAAGTACATTTAACATTGTTTAGAATAACTTCTTTTTGTGTGTAATAAACAAAGACTAATATAACAAGTATACAACTATATATATAGTTCTTATAGCTTGACCGTTTTCCACGCCGCCATCCATATTGTGTAATACGAGCCATCAATACTGCTTCTGCGCAGAAAATGTTCGATGAACTGAACTGACCTATCATACTATAAGCTCTTTACTCTTTACTTACAAATACACAGTCTAGCTCGGAGTATCCATGTAATTAACTACTCTTGTACACTATTTATGGACAGACAGGAGTCTAGAACTTTCCTTGCATTACTAAATATTGTGACGCAATAACACTTGATCAAAACAACGAGAAAGTTCTATTGACATGACGCAACAATAAAAGCTTCAAGACACAACAACGTAAGCAAACCTGTGATAAACTATCACCTCTGCAGTAACTAAATTTAACTCTCGTGCCACACTAAGGCATATAAATCGTAACACTTAAACAATCGTGTATATCTAACATTAAGCCTCTCTTCAAGAAAAAAAATCACATTGTTTTTAAACTACATACAAAGATTGTTTTCAATTCATACACAAAAGCTACTCATAGAGTCTGCACCAACGGATGCAGTCTTCTTGAGGGTGCCCTCCAGTGGCTCAGCGGTATGTCTGCGAACTTTCAACATTAAAAACCGGGTTTCGATACCCGTGGTGGGCAGAGCACAGATATCCCATTGTGTAGCTTTGTGCTTAATTTAAAAAAAAAAACTCAAAAAAACCTCTTGATGTTTCAAAGTGGAATTAGTGGTTCTATCTCACACTGTCGATTTTATACGTCTGGACGTATTCAAGGGACTAATGGTTCATTTGAATGATGAACTCCATTCCGTAGAAGTAGTTCTGGAATTTCTTAACGACGGCCAATCACAGAATTGTTCTTCTCACTTTTTCCTATTTAAGTACACTACAGGAAACAGTCCGCTTTCATGCTTTTGCACAAATACTGTTCGTATTCCAATGTCTGATGCATCAGCTTGAATTGAAGAAAGATTTGTTGAAGTCTGTCATTCTGAGGATTTGGGAACTTCATGGTATGTTCTTCAATTTTTGGAATACCATTTGTTTTGGTTGTTCTCACTTTATCTTGTTGGATTGGTCTTTCTTGACCAGATCAATCAGTAGTGGTGAAGTGTCTATAGCGTAGTTTACATGAGCTTCCTATAATATCTCACTAGCTGCTTAATCGTTTGAGTTGGTGCATCTTGTAAACTGGGTAGGTTCTCTTCATCCATGACTATCTCTCGGTTGCCTATCTTGTGGCCAACAAAATTCAGCACAGAATGGCCGATGTAGTATTTAGATGGTCTCATGGTCAAACCTGTAGTGCTCACTAACCTGAGCAATTTTCATCTTGCTGTCTAACTGAGTGGGTCAGAATGTCATTCCTATAATTTATAATGTTAGGGTTTTGTGCAATATCTTTCTCATTGACCAGTTAAATGTCACTGTTGAATTAAATAACTCAAACAGCATCTTCTTGAACAGGTGGTATCCATCTGGTCTCAGAAAGGCAGTCTTTTCTTTTCTTTAGACACTATCACCATTAGGATCTGCCAATAACTTTTACTGAGAATGATCTTGGAAAATTATTGGTCTTGTCCAGTTTCATCAGGATAATCTCTGGGTTGGCCATAAGTTCAAAGTCATACTTTATCTTGAGTTTCAACTTTTAGATGTCTGTGCAGAAGTAATTTAAGCAGTTTCTCTTTTTCATGATTATGATTGTTGAACACTAACAACTTTGAAGGCTCAATGATTTTTAGCTTCTAACATTACCTCACCTTCTTGCTTAACCTGGTCTCTCATAACATAGGTCATCTGTTAATCTTCACCTTGACTGAATCTTTGGTTATAGGCTCAATCTTGTGCTGCGTTAGGTCTTACTTGCCTGATTTATCTGTGAAAATATCTACATACTGACATAATAAATATTGTGGCTTTTTCTTCTGCTTGTCAATCAGTTTTAACTGATGTTGATATCTTTGTCTTATCTCTACCCAGCGGTCTTAAGTCTGTTAGGTATTTATTTTCTATAACAAACTCATGGTTTTCTGATACTGCATCCATGACAGCCACACCTGCAATGCCCACCTGTGTTTCAGTAACTGCTCCTACAGATCTCTCAAAGTATCTCTAGAAAGATTTATGTAGCAGACTGATCTTACCTTACACTTTCACCTTATACTCCATTTTGGTGACCACTTCCTTCACTTCAAAAGAGTATTCCCATTGCAGAGTGGGTTTGTTTTGCCTGTATGTTGCAAAACTAAGACATTCTATTCGACCCTTAAATGCTGATACTTGTCAAATAAATACTTCCTTCAACTTACACAAAATCGAGCGAATTAACATATCTCCTCCAGCCGGTTTCTGAGGTATAACATATACTTGTTTGTGTTATTTATTTCTGACTTGTCTTCTCCTGTTCACAGTTCTTTCAATATCTGCATCGAATCTTGTGCTGTAACTCGAAGAATGAATGTCCTGTGCTTGCTTTTGAGACTTCTTAGCAAGTAAATAATAACTGTCTGCAGGTACCTTTCTAAGATAGTAGATCTCTTCTCGCACATCTTCTTCATCACACTTTTTAAGACTCCACTGACTATCTTACAAAGTCCTCAACATTTGGAGTTGTCTAAAACTAACGATTTTCCGCATTCTCTTGCAATAGCTCTAGGGTAAACTAGGTCCCCTGTTGCTTCAGACTTCTTTTCTAAAGTCTAATCTGCAGAATACTTCGAAAATGGCTTTTGCTACTATCTCCTTCTCTATCTTTAGTAATCATTTGCTTCTGGTTTACATGTGACACACGGACGATGACCGAAGATGGTCGAAACGTTGTTCGCTTTTTTACGTAAAATATTTTCTCAACCCAAACAAGCCGTTTTTGCATATATATTTCAATACACATTGTTTGTACTTTTCGGACACAGGTACTAATTGTATAATCAAGTTCATAGACACTCTACTGAATGGCTCTTTTATAAGAGGTATCTTACCCAGTGACACCTTGGCAACCTTATCTCTAGGTATTGTTCACTAGTAAATGTCACATTACCTGCAAAATCTCTTCACATCCCCAATGACTTCTGGCTAATTGAAGTGGTTGTTGATTCTCTCTGCCATCTCATTTACTTTTAGGTTTCCTCTTACAATCGACTAGTGAGACAGCTTCATCACTTTAGTCTGGTTTTCTATTTTTATAATGATTTGTTTAACTTACCCAGTATAAGTATATTGATAGATCTTGTACATCACTTCCTTTTAGTCTTCTGTTCTATAAGTTTCTTCCCCTTTGTTTTGTGATTTACTTTATCCTGTCACTATTTCAAAGTTTCTGTAGTGAATGGTTTTTCTTGCGTGCTTTCTTCATTTCTTGTAGACCTACATTCAGGATGTCACCTTTGGAGACTTGCTAGAACTTGATGTAGAGCTATTCTTTTCCTGAGCTCTTGTGGTAACTGAAGTGTCTCATCAGTCTTCTTTATGTTTGGCTCCTCCAAACCTCTACAGTCTAGTATATTTCCAGTCATCAAGTTGTACACATAACTTCAGGATCCCCCACATAGTACAGAGTGTCCACCTTTATTCTTCCAATGAGAAAATTTCTTACTGTCCCATCACTCAGCTGATACATATGTACCTTGCATGTCATCTGGTCATCAGGTACTATACTGGTCCTTACTATTGCACCCAATGAGGACTTTCACTTTCCTGTCCCGAACATAGCTTTCATTTACCAGCATGTTGTTATTTGTTGGAACCTTTCAATGTTTGTCACGTGCTCCAATCACCACTGGCACTGTTGACTCATTTGCTAATTGAAATTAACTATCAATCATGAACTGTTTAATCATGGTAACAGCACTTTCTTCTTGCTGGGGAGTTTTCTCTTTTTTGTTTTTTCTGGCAGTAGCATTCATGATAATAGTCACTCCTTTATTGTTTCTTGCCACCACCATTTTTCCAGATAGCTCCAACTGCACTATTTTTATACTTCTGTGACTGCTTCTTGATGACAGACTTGCACTAACTGACAACTCACTCCAATTTGTAACATGTATAACTTCTCTTCTCACTTTTGTCATTTGAGTTCCTGTCATCTTTGGCAGCATTCTTTTTCTAGTCAGTCACCCTTCGTTTCGACTTTTACTAGTTATTCTTGAATTTGTCAATTATATTTTCTCTGTAATCATATTGTCCATATCTTTTACTGCTTTCTCTTTTGGGAACAGTGACATATTTCAGGGAGCATGTAATCATGAACTGTTCACGTATTACTAGATCTACCAATCATTCTAAACTATCTTTACACTTCGCCATGTCGGTCCACCTTGTGAAGTATCGTCGTAGCTATGCCACAAACTTGGACACAATTTTTCCACTGTCAGTTTTTACATTTTTTGAACTTCCAGCAAATTACTATCTAATTAAGTTTGTAACATTGCAGAAAGTCCACTTTTAACTTGTTATAGTCCATGGCATCTTTTGAAGTCACGTCCACATGCACTTTAGATATTTTTCTGTGAAAAGTAGGCTAAGAGAGACTGCCCAAACACCTTTATACCAGTTCTAACTTTGAGCGAATCATTCACAGCTCTCCAGGAAAGCACTTGATGTTGTCTTTTGGGCAACTTAAAATGGCTTGCTCTGACTCTTTTGTCATTTTTGGGTCCTCCATCTTTCTGTTTGGGTAAGCTTGGCAATCACATCTCAATTTATGCTCATATATCTTCATTTCCAATTTCATCTTTCTCTCATTTCTCAACTTGTATTTTATTGTCCCTTCTTTTCTTCTCTTTTAATGCCCTTCTCTCTTTAATTCTTGTTGTTATTTAACAAACTCTGATAGATCGCTCACCCCGTGGTACCATGCAATATTTAAAGGATGAATGACATCACTATAAGCATACTGCCTATCAGTTGTTTTGGGTTTTCTTACATATACTTGGACTAGATGTTTTAGAGTAGGTGTCTGTGAATCGTTGGCGACAAGTTTCAACAATTAACAATTCGCTTGTTTTAAATAATGTATTAAAACACGCCAAACGTACATACAAATGTTCGTTACATAGTTAATCAACACGTTTGTACCCAGAACTTTAATTAATCATCTATTTCTGTCAGAGTTCACTCAGACTGGATCAATTACTTCAGCAAACAATTGACAGGAAAAGTATTCTTTTTTACTCTGTTGTTACGATACAATTTGCAAAAATTTCTCTTTAAAAAGAATAAAAAAGCGACATCATACGCTCTTTATAGCGAAACCCACAATCACAATCCACCTCTTGTTATCTTTATAAAAACTGTCCACCTTCTGTCTTACTTTATTCGAACTACATTTCGTACGCTATTTACAAAAGAACAGAGACCTAAAACTTTATACACACTACAAGATATCATGACACAATAATACAAGAGCCAAATCACAAAGAATGGGGTTAAACAACGCATGATTGGTGAACAGTTATGTAAGCAAATTGCAATAAATTATCGCTTCTAAAAATAAATACATTTTACTCTTGTACTTTCCTAAGACTATATAAATCCAAACATTTGCATCGAAGTTAAAGAGTTGCGTATATTTAACACTACCATAGTAGAGAAGAGTACATTAGTATAAATATATTACCAAACTACAGAAAAAATACTTAGTCTTTGAATGGCACCATTATAAGCGTTGTATATAAATCTATAAAACTACACTTTCAGAAACGGTGTTTACTGCGAGAGTATTGTTAACAGTCTTGCAAAATGTTCAGGACGTATGGGTCGGGCATTCAGCACTGATATTGAAAACTTGCAAAGTTCAATTTTAACACATTCGTTCAAAGTTTTCTTCTTATTAAATTGTTCATCTGTCTGTTCATGATTTATCATTCGCTTCTCGATGGTATTTTAAAAATACGCCCAAACTTATCATATTTTAATATATGGTAAGATATATCATGTTTTAATACATGATATGATATACGTGCAGATATTTTCGGTTTATTTCTATTCGATCCCTACTTTTGCTATCGAGAAAACAAGTTAAATCTGTCACTCACATTTTTATAACGATTATTTTATTTCTCAGTACTCGGACTTGCTGTTCGCATACAAGTATACTTTTCTTTTTAGCTGGAGATCATATTTTAAGATAGGTAAAAACAGAGTATTTTTTCGATAAGTTTCGCGTGATGCTTAACAAAACACTACCTGCACAAAGCCGTCCCTAATTCTGAACTGATACTAGAAGGAAAGTTTCTAGTAAGTAGCACGCACTGCTAACCCTCAAACAACTCTTTTTTTTTTCACGGCATAGTAAGGTTGGACCGTTACTCTTACAGTGGACAGCAATTTTGCGGTAATGGGCCTCAAGTTATGAGGCTTTTGGATTCAACGCCTGAATACACCATTCACTAGATTCCGGCCTTGCATGGACAGGTGGGTTTAGGCGTTCGACTCGTAATCCGAGAATCGCAGGTTTGAATCACAATCGCACCAAACATGCTCGCCCTTTAAGCCGTGGGGGCATCTTAATGGTACGGTCAATCCCACTATTCGTTCGTAAAAGAGTAGCCCAAGAGTTGGCGGTTGGTGGTGATAACTAGCTGCCTTCCCTCTAGTCTTACACTGCTAAATTAGAGACGGCTGGCACACAGAACCCTCGAGTAACTTTGCGCGAAATTCAAATACAAACAAACAAACAAGCACTAGATTCCGCCCTGTACAAACTAACAAAACTTGCTTGATAGTAGGCCCGGCATGGCCAAGCGCGTGAGGCGTACCACTCGTTAATCCGTGGGTCGCGGGTTCGCGCCCGCGTCGCGCTAAACATGCTCGCCCTCCCAGCCATGGGGGCGTATAATGTGACGGTCAATCCCTCTATTCGTTGATAAAAGAGTGGCCCAAGAGTTGGCGGTGGGTGGTGATTACTAGCTGCCTTCTCTCAAGTCTTACACTGCTAAATTAGGGAGGGCTAGCACAGATAGCCCTCGAGTAGCTTTGTGCGAAATTCCAAAACAAACTAACAAAACTTCCTTGATAGTAATATTACAGGGTTAGATACAGATATAGATTGTAGTAAAGATGAAGAGATTGTGGTATATGGCACTATTTTAAACCTATACGAAACTTTATGGACATGTCTAAGTTAAACGGACTCCAGTTTATAGCTGTTGATTAAAGGTGAAGCATTCCGTAAGCTGATACGCCGCCAGAACGGATACTGTTAAACGAATAACGAGTTTGATGCCACTTTTGTAATCCGATTATAGGTGCAAGACCAGAACAACGGCATAGCACATGTTCGAACCTTGGACTTTTTATGCATGGCCCGGATAACAAATTGCAAATATTGGTTTGGATTTATTACTGGTTAAGCCAAGCTTCAAGACTCTTTTAGTATTTAGTGGTGTGTAAAATATTTTGATAAATAAATGGCATGTTGAAAGTAACCATGATAAGTTATGGCATGTTTAACTGAATTGTCGAAAGCACTTTTATATTCTAATGTGATCATTTTTATCAGCAACTTTCTGCAGGAAGCACATTACAGTTTGAATACGTTAAATTAAAACATTTTCGGGGCCTCATCATGTCATTAAAGTTTATGTCATTACATACAGTCATGTTCTATCTGACACTCGTGCATCTTGTAAGTAGCCCTGCAGCTTAGTTTCCGTCTTAAAGGTGTTATATATACATACACACACCTTTTCTAGCCTTTTCCCATGACCAATCTACAGTGTATGCGGACGGCCTTTTCCAGAGTTTGTTTCAACAGTGCGATCGAAAAGGCACTGCATCTAGAGACTTTGCCAGAATGATTCCGTCTTGAGTGTTATACCATTTTCGTTCTCCAAATGTTTGATACATTTTAGGGTTGAACGGAAGGTAAGACTGGTAATCGTTTAACGATGAACCCATACCCTACCTTATTTACAGACGAAGACTCATCTTGATTATATTGCGTGTATTGCTCAGGGAATGAGGACAGATTTTGAAACTGGCCTCTGTTTTTGTATATTTTAACCTGTTTCAAGACATTACAAAACTGGAATACAACATTTTGCAGGCATCTTTCCGGATAATCCTAGTACCCCAAGCTGTTTCTCAATGCCGTTAGATGCAAGATACTTGCCTTGGAAAAATCTACATCTTTGGTAAGAATATTTTGCATCAAAATAGACCGTTAATACCCTTTCACAGTATATACGAACTCCGAATAAAGTCAAAATGTAGATATGATACATTCCGTTTCAATGCTGTGGTTTTCACATAGTTTACTGATTTGCATATTCAGAATAATTTGAATATGGCATACTATAGCTTTTAGAGAAGTGTAGTGCTACTTAGCAGTGTAAGACTAGAGGGAAGGCAATTAGTCATTACCACCTATCGCCAACTCTTGGGCTACTCTTTTACCAATAAATAGTTGGATTCACCGTAGCATTATAATGTTCCCACGGCTGAAAGTTTGAGTATGTTTGGTGTGACGGGGATTCAAATCAGTGACCCTTAGATTGCCAGTTGAGCATCCTAACCACGTGGCCATACCGGGCCCCTCTGTTTTTGAAGACTGTATAAGCTAATACGTTTTTTCGTAGATATAGGAACAATATGATAAGCTTATCTTTGTGAAATGTTTTTACACGAATAGATGCTTATGAACAAATTCTGACACAGTTACAGAATTGATTCTTTTAAAGTTTCCTTTATTATCTTATACTGTATTTAAATAGTAAATGATATTGGAGTACGAAATTATTATTTGTTGGTTTCTTTGTGGAGCAAGATCAGATTGAGTAATGATTAGGTTTAGGTTGATTATTCTGCACTCAGTAGTTTCAAGGTCCGATAATATGTGTGTTATGAAACAGCAACAAAACTAATATTATTTTATTTTTACTTGAAAATATGCAATATAATGCCAATAAAATAAGCATATTTACTGGCGCTATTGTTATGCAATGTCATATAAATTATCGATCAATAGATGACGCTTAGCCAGCATATGGCGTCATAATCTTGATAATTAACATATTGTTTTTCATCTTACCGACAAGTACGCTGTTTTTTAGCATCCTAAATTGTAAATTTAACTTTTCAAGATTTGCGCCTCATTCTCGCACTTCGGTTCTGTGGGTGCGTTATAATAGTGACGGTCAAATCCCTCTTCTCGTTGTGATAAGAGTAGCCTAATAATTCTCGGTGGATGCTGTTGACTAGCTGCCTTCCCGCTAATCTATATTAGTTTAGAATTATAGAGGGCTGGCTCAGATATCACTTGTTCAGCTTTGCACGAAATTCAAGAAAACAAACTGGTAACCGTTTGATTGGACAATAGAAAGTTAACTTTTGTTTGTTTGTTTTTAAGCACAAAGATTCACAATGAGTATCGAAACCCTTTTTTCGCGTTATAAGCTTTCAGACTTGTCCCAGAGCCATTGAAGAACTCACTGAAAAGAAATATGTGTATATACATGAACAATTATAGATTAAATAGACTGAGTGAATTTTTTTAATTACCAATAAAATTATTCGGCTTGCTTATAGTTTTGGTACAACAACAAAAAATATCTGAAACTGTATGTAATATTTTCCAAATCAAAACAAGAACAAAATTTATAACTTTTTTCTAAATAAAAACTTCACAGAAAATTTTTGAAATAATGTAAGAAGCCTTTGAAATCATTAATTGAAATCTATAAAGGTCAGTATTTTCCTTTCTTTAAAAAATATGTAATGAAGTATTTTCTAATTAGTAAAGCTACAAATTTAAACAAATAGTACATATAAAACTGAGATAGTTTATTTTCAGGTGTAACGTATTTTGCGGAAAGCTATATATAAGTTTCAAACCATTTTCTTTTAGTAGTCGTTTTTTTGTGTGTGACATAAAATAAGACGTCATGTCAAATCCACGTGACCGGACGTCTAAAGGTTAAATTAGAAATATTTTCTCCAATTATCGAGCGATTGTAATTAATTAGACGTACTCTCAGCCCCAACATTTTGTAAAGTTTAAAATGTTAACTTCAAGAACAACCAAAAATAAAGAAATCTTGATGTTAAAAGCAGCAACTGAGCGTTAAAAAAGAACTTTATTCTCTTTCAGAGATTATCCAGTAATAACTCATTAACTGTTCCCAAAACTCAATTTTTCACAGGCTATTCAATAATAACTTACCCATAATTCACTAACTGTTACAAGAGCTCAACATGTTTCATATGTTTTTCAATAGTTATATATCAACTATTTACTTTTAATTTTCACTTACTCTAACAGACGCACACATACATACATTAAATATTTCGGTAACAGACTTACTTAATGCTGATGTAATCGTGTATTCTCAAAACAGCTGGTAATGGGTATTAGCACTTTAATGAAAATAAAGTACGGAACAACGTTTCGACCTTCTTAGGTTATCTTCAGTTTAACAAAGAGAGTTTGCAGCTCGTCATCACGGCTTATGTAATTAGTTTCAGGTATAGCAAATGTTAAAAAATAAACGAGAAATATTTCTACCAAAGCACTTTGTACTTGAAACCGACAGACTGAACAGAAGTCGATTCTAAGATAAAATGAAGTCACTATGTAGTCAAATAGTGGGTATACTCATTAATTCACTTAATGTGAAAGTATATCTGTTAGAGATATGAATTATTTTTCTGTACAACCAATAGTAGACAGACAGTCGGTTACACGAGTGAATTAATTTCCGGAACTTTTTGAACAAACGCTTAAAAAAAAAAGAAGGAACCATGTAGTATTAACACATTCAAAAGAACATTTACCCGTTACGAATGAGATTTTCGGACCAATAACATAAAAAAATTCCAAGTTTGAGGTTATGTTAGTTTTCCTAATGCCCTGCATGGCCAGATAGGTTAAGGTGTTCGACTCGTAACCTGAGGGTCACGGGTTCGAATCCCCGTCGCACCAAACATGCTCGCCCTTCCAGTCGTGGGAGCGTTATAATGTGACGGTCAATCACACTATTCGTTAGTAAAAGAGTAGCCCAAGAGTTGGCGGTGGGTGGTAATGACTAGCTGCCTTCCCACTAATCTTATATTGAAAAATTAGGAAAGGCTAGTACAAATAGCCCTCGTTTAGCTTTGTGCGAGATTCAAAAAACAAACAAACAAACAAATCGTGTAGATTTACGCGAAATTTTAAAAAAAATGTTTTCCTACTGATTTATAGAGACATACTACATTTGTCTTTGTTTTGTTTTAAGAACTGACAGTTATTTCTATCTTATAATCGTGCAATTTTAGTGAACGTTGACAAGATCCTACTGAGTTTTAACATTTGTAGATAAACCATTAACAACATCTACAGAATTTCTGAAATGTTTTGATTTTGATTCGGCTTTACTATCAACTATTTTTAGTGCCAAAGCTGGCATAGAAATAGGTCAAATGCCAGGGCTCTACGATTTTAGGGACTCACAATTTCAAATGGAAACTAAAAAGCTGAACACGGGTGGTAATGGACATTCAGGAAAATCTATAACAATAATAAAAAATACCTACTTCAGAAATGTTAAGAATGCAACTGCCGAGCGCACGTATTGCATCTTTTATGCAAAGCAAAATATTTTTTAAAATGTTAGATTTGATATTGACATTTACTACGATTTGTAACGCGATGCATGACTCGATCATTATCAGAGTTTACATAAAATCTCTCAATTTCTCCGTAATAACTCAATCAATGGGACACATAAAGCATAGATTATGAATAAACGACTCTCATGAATGTCTATTTTGTCTGTGTATAGTTTAACAGCTTTTATTGTATTGTTTCTTCAGTGTACTATGTAACATTCTTGACCATCGGTTGGATAATTTCACTAACATTACCCAGTTCTGCTGGCTTTGTATGCGGTTAAACACGAGGTAAAGTATGCTTGGTTTTTGTTTCTTACTTTTGTTTTATAGAATATTTATATATGTTGTCCATATATAATCATCTACTGTTTGTCAGTCATAAGTGATGTTATGAGTGATTATATATGTTGTCCATATATAATCATCTACTGTTTGTCAGTTATGAGTGATGTTGTGAGTGATTATATATGTTGTCCATATATAATCCTCTTCTGTTTGTCAGTTATGAGTGATGTCATGAGTGATTATATATGTTGTCCATATATAATCATCTACTGTTTGTCAATTATGAGTGATGTTGTACAATGTTTTTATCATTTATCACTGATCTGCCCCTCAATCCCGTTGTTCCCCAATTTGGTAAGCGTCAAAACACTGGTTTCTACTTCTTTCCAATCAACAAGTAAAATAAAAATCACTATATTTGACAGTTCACCAGTTTTCTTTTCAATGTACTCGCTTCAGGCGTAAAAATCGACTTCTAAAACACATATATTAAATCAATATGTAAAATATTGACTGAGGATATAATTACATCAACATAATATGTAGCACTTGTTGTCGACGTAGTTCATGCTGAAGGATCTGTAACTTCATTCAAACGACTCACGTGTTAAAACCAGTAAAGTGATTGGTCGCCTTGTTTAAATCGATCTTTTATTTTATACAGATGTAGATATTTTGCTATTCATAAACTAAATATAGCAGGGTGGAGGGTGTATTTACAATGATAAAAGAATGTACTGTAGAGTACTGTACTTTCAATTCGGAACTGCACATTATGTTGCAGATTGACTACACCCTTGTGCAAATTAATTGAAACAAATGGTCATTCTACAATATTTTCAGCAATGCGGCCGGTGTAGGCTTGCTGGATCCGCTGATTTCCTTTAATAGTCATTTTTTCACACAAA
The DNA here is from genome assembly GCA_011833715.1 of Carcinoscorpius rotundicauda. Lineage (NCBI taxonomy): Eukaryota > Metazoa > Arthropoda > Merostomata > Xiphosura > Limulidae > Carcinoscorpius > Carcinoscorpius rotundicauda. Next base: position 112,814,453 of record CM022393.1, read on the forward strand.
CGGCGTTATTAGCTGTGTTTTTCAGTACGGTCGATCTATTTTGAGGGATAATATTACGTCATTCGAAATTGCGTTAAAAGGGCAAGAAGACCAGTTAAAAAGCAACTTCTTACCAACTTAATGAAGAAAAAACGATATCAATGGGGTCTTAAATACAAAAACTGGACTCAAGAACAATGGAGGAAGGTGTTATTCAGTGACGAGACTCATTTCTTCGTACAGGGTCAAAGAATTCTGCATGTTCACAGATCTCCAGGTGAGAAACTTCGAGAATCTCACTTCAATCAGTTTGTAAAACATCCCTTGAAGAAGATGTTTTGGGGTTTTTTCAGCTACTATGGGGTCGGAGGCATACATATCGTAGAAGGTATGATGCGAGGACCACAGTACATCAAAGTTTTGCAGAGAGGAGTCGTTCCAGAATTGAAAAAGAGATTTCCAGATGGATCTGACATTTTTTAGCAAGATCTGGCTCCGAGCCACACATCGAGACTTGTGAAGAATTTTATGACTGCAACGCGAATAAAGGTGCTGGACTGGTCTGGAAACTCTCACGACTTAAATCTTATTAAAAATCTTTGGGCGATTTGTAAAGAAAGACTTCGGGGAAAAGACTGTACTACGAAAGATAAGCTAATTGAGGCCATAACTGAGGTGTTGTACTGCAATCCAAAAATTGGTAAAGATTGCAGTCAACTCGTAGACTCGATGCCAAAACTGATAATTGATCTTCTGAAAAATAAAGGCGGTCATATCATGAATTAATTTGTGAGTAATTTTTGAATTTTCAGAAATAAAACACAAAAAATTGAAAATATTGTAATTTTTCGTCGTGTTTCAATTAATTTGCACAAGGGTGTAAATGGCCAGTTCAAAAACGTTTGTTTGTTGTTGTTTTCAAAATTTCGGCCAACGCCACACGAGGGGTATCTGCGCTATGGGTTCCTAATTTAGCAGTATAAGACTGTAGGGAAGACAGCTAGTCATCACCACCAATCGCTAATTCTTGGGCTACTCTTTTATCAACGAATAGTGGGATTGTTCGTTACAGTATAATACCCCACGGCTGAAAGGGCAAGCATGTTTGGTGCGACGAGGATTCGAATATGCGATCCTCAGTCGAGCGCCTTAATCACCAATAGAAAAGGAAGTTAAGATTTGAAATAAATATTAAATGTTGAACTAATCATACATGAACGGTTAACAAACACTTACATGAAATGGAGCTTACTGGTCCTGAAGAAACTCTGTCACTTAGTTTCAACACACTTATATTAAGAAAACTCAAGAAATACACAAACGAATCTGGGGTGGTAGTAAAAAAAAGGAAAATATAGAACATGTGCATGTTGAAATAGAAAATTAAAAACTAAATGTTATTGTTAAAAGACATTTCACCCAAAATAAAATTCAAGTTAAAAATATATTTATCTATACATCCTGTTGAAATGTTTCGAGCTGGTATCATCATCAGAAAAATAGTGCAGAGTGAAAGGTTCTATTGAGATATATTTTTAAACTTCCTTTTTCGGGATTTGCTCACAACAACATTTAATTTTGTTAGTAACACAAACCTTGTTTGTAACAAGAGACTTAGAAGCATTTATTTTAAATTAAGTATTAAGACAAAGTTAGTTACGTAATTCGGTAAGAGTCGTAAGTTGTGTTTGTAACTTAATAATGCCAAGATTATCAAATGTCGTGTTAATTTTTATAATATCAAGGACATAGCGAACAAACGATTAAGTAATACATAGTGTGAGGCGAACGGGAAAAATAGGCAGACAAACAAAGACAAAGCAGACGATAAACAAAGTAAAGTCACGTAAAAGAGACGTTCAGACAGAGAAGGGAGATCTAAAGAGAGAGATATATATATAAGTGAGACTAACCGTAAGAGATATGTAAAATAGTTTATTTCATCAAAGACAGTTGAGCCTGAACTTATGGAGTTTGACAAAAAATAGACGTTTATTGGTGAAGGGCCTCAAAACAAAAAAGGGTTTGTTTTGGAATTTCGCACAAAGCTAGTCGAGGTCTATCTGTGCTAGCCGTCCCTAATTTAGAAGTGTAAGACTAGAGGAAAGGCAGCTGGTCATCACCACCCACTCTTGGGCTATTCTTTTACCAACGAAAAGTGGGATTGACCGTCACATTATAACGCCTCCACAGCTGGGAGGGCGAGCATGTTTGGCACGACTTGGGCGCGAACCCTCGACCCTCAGATTACGAAGCGCACGCCTTAACTTGTATGCCTACCCGTTTAAAATGTATAAGGTCAATTTGTTTGTATCTCTTGGCATAATATTTATGTTAAGTGAAAAAAAAGCATTGTAATTTAACTTTATAACGTTTACATGGGTTAGTTATATAAAGACTAAAATAGAATTTCTTTGCAACAGACTTTGTTATGGCATAATCTATATCTTTTTATTTTCAAGAACATATTATACCTTACGAATACAAAATTTTAATGTTGAATTTTTTCTTTCCCCCACCAAAATAGCTAGTCGAGAATATAAATAACAAGTAAATTCGTAGTAGCCTAATTTATTCATTACTTAAGAACATTTTTTTTGAGTTTCTTTTATCCACAACAAAATTATTTTTCTATGTTATTAATAAATACATAAAATATTTTTATTATGGTGTTAACGCCTTTTCAAAGTTGACTAAACTTGAATATAATTAAATGTATTTGTCTTACAACATTGTTATAAGGCCTGTTATGTTTCTTAATACTTCATTCTTTATATATAGTTCATTAGGAAACTTGACATAAACAACGAGCTCTTCAACACTGAACGAAACGCGTCATCGGTAATGAACATGACGAACATAATGTAACTGGAATGCTATTGTTATACATTTTTCTAATTTTTGAAAATCACTAAATGGCTAAATAAACAATGAAGTGTTAAAAATATAATAAGCTTAACACTAACGTCGTACTATAACTGTAGTTATCGGTCTTTATTAAGACTTTTTGTTCTATAAATCGTTGTTTATAATTTTTTCTTGTTTGTTTAGAGACATTTCTTTTCATCCTCGGATTTACACGCTAAAATCCGGGTTTCGATACCCGTGGTGGGCAGAGCACAGATAGCCCATTGTGTAGCTTTGTGCTTAATTCAAAACAACAACAACTTTTCATCCTAAAAGTAGCTTAATATAATCTTTATCTTGAATCAATTCCAGGTCGGTATAAAATCAGCTTTATGTGGTAATAGTCTTGATATTGTCAGTGTAAATCAGAATTGTCCGAAAGATCAATAGTTTATGTGGTATAATAAATGTACACGTACATTATTTTCTTCAACAAACCCTGTGTATTTTCCATCAAAGACAAATTATGTTTTTATTGTTTTTGTCTATTTAAGTTTTAAACAGTGTTTGACTTTACAGTTACGACAGAAAGTGTTCGTACCACTGCGTCGTGAGTAGTTTTTCCTCATAACTTAAAAGGTATCACGAATTAGGATAATGAAAGTACAGTATATTATAAATATTATGCTAACACACATCTACATATACTTATATGCAAATTGAACGACAAATAAACTGTTTATAAACAAATAACCAAACATAGGAGGGGAAGAAAGTGTTCCTGCGTCTACTTTAATGGTCAGTTGTGTAGCCTTTCAGTTGAATTACTTGGCGCAATCTCTCCTCCTAGCCGTCAATGATCGATTGACAGTACTCAACTGGTATTTTCTTCCATTCTTCTTTACAGAAGACTTCCAACTCTTGCAAGTTTTTCGGATGACGCTGATGAACCCTGGTCTTTAACTCATGCCAAACGTTTTCAATTGAGTTGAGATCGGGTGATTGCGATGGCCACTTCAGAACGCTTACATGGTTTCTCTACAACCATAATTGCACATATATTGATGTGTGCTTAGGGTCATTATCGTGCTGGAAGATCCAACGACGCCCAAGCCGCATGTTCCGAGCATCATTCTTGGTATAAGTGCCTAATATCTCAAGGTACTCTTCTTTTTTTATGATTCCGTTGACACTGTTAAGGCTGTCTACACCAGAAGAGCTGAAAAAACCCCATAGCATGATCGAGCCACCTCAGTGTTTGACTGTAGGGACAATGTTCTTTGGAAGATTTCGTTCCCTCTTCTTACGGAAAATATTGCGAACATCATTGTGGCCGAAAAGCTCAATTTTGGTCTCATCTGACCAAAGAATATTCTTCCAATAGGTAAAGGGTTTATCTACATGCTTTCTTGCATACCTCAATCGTGCTTCTAAATGAATAGGCTTTATATATGGAGTTCTACGAGGACAGCATGTTTTAAACCCAGAAAAGCGTAACATGTTTGTAAGAGGTGCTTACTTCAACTCTAGTTTCCCTTACCAGTTTTTGTATATCATTACGTGTTAAACGAGGGTTCCTACTAACTTCTCTGAGAACCTTCCTCTTGGTTCTCTCTGGAATTTTTGGTGTGGCGTCCGGAACGAGGGTTTTTGTTTTCTTGTTTTGTTTTGGAAATTCGCACAAAGCTACTCGAGGGCTATCTGTGCTAGCCGTCCCTAATTTAGCAGTGTAAGACTAGAGGGAAGGCAGCTAGTCATCACCACCCACCGCCAACTCTTGGGCAACTCTTTTACCAACGAATAGTGGGATTGACCGTCACATTATACACCCCCACAGCTGGGAGGGCGAGCATGTTTAGCGCGAACCCGCGACCCTCGGATTACGAGTCGCACGCCTTACGCGTTTGGCCATCCCAGGCCAGCCGGAACGAGGGAAGTTAGCAGTTGATTCTGTTAGCTTAAACTTGAATCATACAGTTGAGAAGGTAAAAATATATCTCTGAGAATATATTTTTCACCTATAAAGATTTACCAAGAATAGTATTTAAATATAACTTAAAAATATATAGACAGAAGTCAAACTGTCAATCAAGCAGTACTTAAAGGATATACACAAACATGTTTGTTTTCGTGGAATCCTAGTTTGTGTTACAGTAAATTCAATTTGCACGAATTGAACATATACTTTTAAACAACACCTTTTGCAGCTCTCTGTTCATATAATTTCGGGGAAATATTGTTTTCTTTACTTATGTAAACTTCATAAATTTAAATTTTAAAAACATACTTACGGGATTTTTTTAAATTTCAGTCTATAATATGAAAGGCACTCTACCCAATTTGTGTAGCAAAATGCATACCTGCATATCGCTATTTATATTTCATTTTCAAATATACGGATCATCATATTTTGTTGGGTATTTTAAATATCAAAACAAAATTCTACAGAAACACATAATAAAAATTATTTAAATGAAAAGAGACATTTTTATATTTGTGGACATCACATATGTATCTTTGTTTGTTTGTAGTCACGTAAAGAGTTCCACAATGGGCTGTCAGCTCTGTGTCTACCATGGATATATACATACGACTCGTATCTAGTATTTTTTAAATATTTAAACAAAATTTCCTAGAAATACAAAATAAAAATTATCCAAATGAAAGAGACGTCTGTATTTCCGTATGTGTGATATATCTATCCTAATATCTTTGAAGTTAAATACAAACTTACACAGTTCTGTGCTGTACTTTACAAGGATATATAAGTAACTATACGACATGGAAAAAGCATAGTTACTTTTAAGCTAAATTGCAACTTTTATCTAAGTACAACCCCTGTGCGTAAACAACAAATAACTCCACTCCACACCATTCACCAGCACAGAGTTAAAAATTAAAAGAGGGGAACCCTCAATAGTCATGGTACTTGAAATTGTTTTAGACAGGAATGGAGTAAATAATACCAGTTATTGAGTGCACAGATTCCCGAATCGATTCTGTTACTCATAAGGATTTCTTCAAGCCTACCTTAAATTGAAATTCTTGTAGTCCGAAACTGTTATTAGGTCTCGAATCGGTCAAGGGATGATGTGACTATGAGCTTAAAGTTTGTATTTGAAAACTCCAGAACTATTCCAGGAACCCCTATGACCCGGCTAAAAGTGTTTTCTAATGACGAAAGCTACAAGCGAAAATTTTTTTTAGTTCTTGCTTAAACCTTGTAGTTCAATGAAAACTATAAAATTTGTAAATTAGTTAGTAGTTGTGTTATCTCTGTTACTTGTATTAAGGCTACACATTTTACTTTTTTACTGTTACAAATTTGTTTTTGTCCTGTAATATTTTTCCAAAATATTTATGATAAATAGTTCAAAATTCTGAGGAGATATTATAACGAACAGTATTCTGCATGTCCTATTCGATCATTTTCTATAGTATGTACCTAATTTCCATTGATAGGTTTTCAACCGATGAGATATCTTATAAACAGGAAGTCATACATTTGAGTATGGTTAAAAGACGATGTTGAAATCATTACGTAAAGATACAATATGGAGTGACCGGATTCACACGATCAGCAAAAGTCACAGAACAGTGTATCCAATCAACAAAATCCTTTCAATTCACAGGATAAAAGAATATTATGCCTTGCTTTATAAAAAAGATAACTCTACCTTGGAGATTGTTTGTTGTTTATTCTTTTATTTTTCTTCTTACTGAATATTTTGTTCAAACTATCTCGCTGCAAATAATACCAGGTGAGTTATGTAGTGATTATTTGGTGTTTATGATTACAATTTGCTAGATAATCAGACAGCTTTTGCGTCACAAATAAATTTTTAATTGTTACTTCTAGGAACTTAATAATAGTAATAATAAGCTAAAATTGATCTTGGACAATTTCAGGTCGTATATTAATTAAATTAAACGCTTGAAAATTATGTTTCATCATATTAATTATTGATGTGCTTATGTTTATTTGTCAGTTTTCTTTATAATATGTTTACCTTTCGATGGATCTGTCTATTTAATTCTGTACATCGTAAAAGAGGTATGCAATTAATACGTTTTACAAAAGGTTTACTTCAAAATGAGAATTTTTATTATTAATAAAATACAAGTGATGACGTTCCATATTAGTTTAGTTTAAATATATTGGAGTATCAACTTGTGAAAGGTTTTCAACGCAAAAAAAAATGTTGTTGTTTTCTTCTTAACATAAATAAAATGTTTTAACTGATTTGTCTTAATAGTATCATAAACTATCAAAAACTTTAATATTAATAATGTGATTTAATTTGTCATTTGAAATTAAATACACAAAAAACAAAATGGAATTGTTTAATTGGTAAATCGAACTTAAGGCCTGGCCGTGGAGATGTTATAATGTGACGGTTAATTCCACTATTCGTTGGTAAAAGAGTAGCCCAAGAGTTGGCAGTGGATGGTGATAGCTAGCTGTCTTCTCTCGAGTCTTATACTGCTAAATTAGGGACGGCTAGCGCAGATAGCCCTCGTGTAACTTTGCTCAAAATTCTAAATAAACCGAATATTACATTTATACCATTTAAAAAATTTTGCCTAAAGAATCCTGAACAATAACAATTCTGAAATTATCTAATCTACTGCTACATACTTTCTCAAAGTCATATATATAGATATGCACTTCAGACTTTACAGTTTGTCTAATGAGTAAGTATGTATTTTGTGCTCGTGTGAACCTCTAAACTTCCACTAAACTCAGATTGTTTTAGTCCAAAAAATAGTCTAATGATAAGAAAACTAACGTCTGTTGAGATGACGATCTATCACTTTACTTGTCTAAAAGCCCCATTGGCTCAGCAGTATGTCTGCAAACTTACATCGCTAAAAACCGGGTTTCGATACCTGTGGTGAGCAGGGCACAGATATTCCATTATGTAGCTTTGTGTTTAATTCAAAACAACAACTTGTCTAAATATTCGTAATTATCATCCCGCCTAAATTTATAGATTATTTATTTATGGCTGCACAGAAAAAAAAAGAAAAGTGAATAAATGTAAAGCTGTTATTGTTGTTTTGAATTAAGCACAAAGATACACAGTGGGCTATCTGTGCTATGCCCACCACGGGTATCAAAACTCGGTTTCTAGCATTGTAAATTCGCAGACATACAGCTGTGCCACAGGGGAATAAATAAATTTAAAAACCTTTCTAATATGTTATTCGAAATATCTCTGTAAGATTAAGAATGCGTGAGGAAATAACTGTCAAAGATAAAAAAGATGTGCTTCAGTATTTGTTAATGGTGGGCTTGACTGATTTATTAATAAAGCTGGCCCGGCATGGCCAGGTGGGTAAAGGCGTTCGATTCGTAATCCGAGGCTCGCGGGTTCGAATCCCGATCATACCAAACATGCTCGCCCTTTCAGCCGTGGGAGCGTTATAATGTGACGTTCAATCCCACTATTCGTTGATAAAAGAGTAGCCCAAGAATTGACGGTGGGTGGTGATAACTAGCTGCCTTCCATCTAGTCTTACACTGCTAATTTAGGGACGACTAGCGCAGATAGCCCACGACTAGCTTTCAAAACAAACAAACTATTAATAAAGTTTCATGATTTTTTTTCTATTACAGTCAAATTCATGCTTTAACATCGTAAAGTTTTGTTCAGAAAAAAAAAAAAACGGTTGTATGATCACATGCTCGTGGACTTGGAAAACGGGAATTTGATGTTTCTTTGACCTGTCCTTTAAACTGCATCCTGTGTAAAGATGCTGGAAAATTGTTGCACTTTATTTTGTAAATCTATCCTAACGTGATGGGTCCGTTATATACTTTTTGTAAGGTGTGCTTAGCTTTTCATTCCAAGCGTAAAAAAGAATCTAGTCGTTGCGTTAAGGTTACATTTATGTGCTGGTATTTTCCAAATTTCTGACAGAGATATCTTTGTTCAGGATAATGCAAGTGATGAGGTTTATTTTGTTTTGTGGAATGTTTTTGAGTTTCTATGTTCAACTTTTAAAATTCTTTTGTAGTTTCGTAGCGACGTTAATATGGAACTAGTTTACGTTAATAAAGCGTGAGTCAAGTGCGAAATTTCTTTATTGATGTTTACTGTGGTGCATACGTGTATAGTGTATACTATATTTAAGAGGCTTTTTAGAGTGCTTAGCTTCTGATGGATTACATGATTAGAAAACCATGTTATATAACTTCCGATGTTTGTGGTAAATATATTGTTGGGGATATCCCGACATTTCACAGTCGCAATTTCGCACCCACGAAAATTGGCAGCGGATGATTACCCAGCCGAGTATTTACATCAACATTACAGTATGAGAAAAAAGACTCATATATCATACAACTTTGTAGCCACATTTATTCACAGTCAAAATCATACAGCCATGCTGCCACATCTGTTCACAGTTTAAAGCAGTAGTCTTAAAGTAGTCTTAAGCGCGTCCGTTGTATCATGCGCTTGAGATTGTCCGCACGTGGTAGGCTTGCTGGCGCTACTGTGGTGGTGTTGTGAGCCAATAGGCGGTCCTGCTGAAGTACCTACCTGTGTTTTAATTACACATACAACTTCCAGGACGGATTTCTCAGTCCATCGGGTGCGTGGCTGTGCTTCTTGAGGTGAGCCGTAACTGTATCGTCTCGGACAAGAATCCGCGCTGGGCAGTGCAAAGTTCTGTAATTTTCAAACATGTAGAAAGTTACCTGATTGTCCTTTTTGCTGTCCTTATGGAATAAATAAACGTATCCATTGTTGCACAGCTTTGTTCTGTTTGATGTTACGTAAGTTACTGTGTTGTTCATGATGTCACTACTGTTTGAAACTGTTTTAAAATAAATCAGTAAAAGTTCTAAAAGCAAACGCAGACATTTTATGTTATTTTTACAGGTTTAATAGTGACGACAAATTTCAAATGGATATTAATTTGTTGTTAATTTAACATTAGTAACATCATGAACAACGCCATAACTTAACTATGTATTGCTTGAATGGGTAATCATCTGCTGCCAACGAGCTCGGCTGTTAAAATGTTGGCTGCGAAATGTCATAGATGGATCAATGGTATCTGGGTATTTTGCCCTGGAGGGTCAGGTTCTCTTTGACCTCTTCCTCCTTCATGAACTTATTTTCCCTAACTGTTTGTATGTTAGGTCCTTCTCAGGGCAATGTCCATTTATAGTCTATTATTCACAGTAGGTCAAGTTAGCTGGTGGCAATTTTTTTTTTATTTTTTTTTTAATACATAAATATGTAAACTATAAATATAAGATTTAAAGTTTATATACATACATATTTTACTTTAATTTATTTTTCTTTATATTTAAAATATATGTTAATTGGGGAGAGATATTTAGGATTTTCTTCATCATGTATGAGGTACCTGTCTAGTTTGCATAATAAATCATTTTTCATCCAATTTTTGTTAAAATATCTAATTGTAATATTTAGGAGTCTATCTGATATGGTTGTTTTGTTCGAGTATTTATGAATGAATTTAGATGATATTGATCTCGGGACTCTGTATGCAGTTGTGAAAAGTGTGTTTTGGATTGTTTGTAGTTTATATTTGATTGTTTTATTACTTACAGTTACCCATGCTGGAGCTGCATAGTCTATTACTGGTCCAATATATGTTTTGTATATTTTCAAAATGTTATCTGTAGATGCTCCACTGTTTTTACCAGTAAGACTCCTTACATAGTTGGTTCTTCGCCAAATTTTATTTTTAATTTCGTTGACATGACTGATCCAAGTTAATTTTGAATCATAAGTCAGACCTAAAAATTTTGCTGATTGGGCAATCTGGAGTAGAGTGCCATTCATATATATTTCTGGCTGTTGTTTTTTGTGTTTTGTCGATTTCGTAAAGAGTACGAGCTGATTTTTTGCTGTGTTTATTTTAATTCTATATTTTTCACAGTATTCACTAATTCTATTTAATTGTGGTTGCATGTTTGTAGCTGCTATCGTGGGTGTTGCAGCACTTTTCCAGATTGCCACATCATCTGCGAACTGGGATGAGAATCCATGATTTGGATCCTTCAATAGCATATTGTTTACATACATGATGAAGAGTATAGGGCTAACCACCCCTCCCTGTGGGACACCAGCTAGTGGAGTAAAGTATTCGAAAAAAGTTCCTTCTACGTTTACTCTACATTTTCTGTTTTCCAAAAAGTCAAATAACCAGCGAATAATTCCTCGCGGTAGTTCCATTTCATTCATTCGGAACCTTAGACCGTCGTGCCAAACGGTGTCGAATGCTTTCTCGATATCGAGGAAGCAAGCGACTGTACATTCGTTTTTGTTGAAACTATCTATTATGGTTTCGGTTAATCTTATTAAATGGTTTGTCGTTTGTCTAAATTTTCTGAATCCATTCTGTTCTTCTGGTAATTTTGATGTTATCTCCAAGAATGTGGAGAGTCTATTACTTATTATTCTTTCGAGAATTTTGCCAGTACAGCTGCTCAGGCTGATTGGTCGGTAGCTATTTGATTTATTCGCTGGTTTTCCTTCCTTATGGAACATTACTATATTTGCTAGCTTCCAAGAAACTTGGATATATCCTGAGGATAGCGATAAATTAAATGGTGAATTTAGGTGGTCAAACAATTTCGGAGTGCCCTTTTTTAGGAGAATAGCTTGTATTTCATCTTCTCCTGGTGCTTTGTTTTTGGTGTTTTTTATTGCTTCTAGTATTTCATGTAGGGATATTTCCTTTGTTAGTAATGTGCTTTCATAATCAGTGTTAGAACTTGTATTTGTATCAGTTATGTTTACTGGAAATATTGGTTCATATTGATGTTTATTGTTTGCTATGTGATTAGTGACTTTATTGTAGAAGTTTGTATTCATATCTGGATCTGTGTGAGTTTTAAATGTATTTTGGAGTTGATCCTTGAAAGCTTCGGCTATTTCTTTATTTGTGTGTGCAGTGGTGTTATTATGTTCAAGTGGAGGATATTTCTTTGTGTTTGTGTTTTCATTTGTGAATCTTTTAAGATGTGACCAGAATTTTTTCGGGTCAGTTATGTCGTTTAGTTTATTACAGTAATTGTCCCATTTATTTTGTTTTTGTTGTTTTATTTGAGTTCTGATGTGATTTCTAATGTTGTTTATTTGTGTTTTAGTTTCTCTGTTTCTTGTAATCATGTATTGTCTTCTCAGTTGTCTGCGCTTTTTTATTAGGTTGATTATTTCTGTGGTGGGTTTCCATGTGTTGTTTGTTGTTTTATGGTGTTGTTTTGGTATTGTTAACTTGGCTGCTTTCTGAAGGCAATCCGTGATTGTCTGACAATAGTTGTCCATTTCGACATGCGTTTTAACTTCTTTAATACTTTTATTAGGTAACAGATTATCTAATTCTTGTTTATAGCACTGCCAATCTGCTTTACTGTAATTAAATTTTTCTTTCTTATATGTGATATTTTTGTAGGGGGTGAGATCGAAGACGCAAAAAATTGGGAGATGATCACTATCTACATCTTTTCCCACTTGAAATTTTACTAATTTCTGGCTTAAATTATTTGTACACAGATCTAGTAAAATGTCATAGAACCATTGTTGGGGGTTTGTTTTCGAATTTCGCGCAAAGCTACACGAAGCCTATCTGCGCTAGCCGTCCCTAACTTAGCAATGTAAGACAAGAGGGAAGGCAACTAGTCCTCACCAACCATCGCCAACTCTTGAGTTACTCTTTTACCAACGAATAGAGGGATTTACTGTAACATTATAAAACTCCCACGGCTAAAAGGGCGAGCATGATCAGTGGAATGGAAATTCGAACCCACGACCCTCAGATTACGAGTCGAGCGCCTTAACCACACGACCATGCCGGTCATTATTGGGGGAATGTTATCCTTTCTCGCTGTGTCATTTTCAACTTTGGCTCTTTTATTAGAAATTACATTTTCGGATATTGTCTTGTTGTTGTCAAGGCAGTCAACAAAATGTTGTCGTTATAAGAATTTTTGAACTACGGAAAACAATATCATGGTAACATATCAACCATATTATATCCGGTACCGACTGGGTCTTTCGTCTAATTGACCAGAGTTCATCATGCCGGCTGAGATTCGAAAGGCACGATAATGTTTTAGATGTTATTTATCTCATTCATTGCTTAAATATGAACATATTACAGAAATAGAAACCATTAATTTTCCAAAATACATCTAAAGCAAATAAAAGACTGCTTAGATAAAGATTTGCCCCCCAGTGACTCAACGTTATGTCTGCGGACTTACACGCTAAAATCCGGGTTTCGATACCCGTGGTGGGCAGAGCACAGATAGCCCATTGTGTAGCTTTGTGCTTAATTCAAAACAACAACTACTTTCAATGTACGTGTATTAATCTTTCAAACGGCTAAAAGTTATTAGGTTTGCTTTTTTTGTTTTTGATTTTTGCGCAAAGTTACTCGAGGGTTCTCTGTGCTAGCCGTCCCTAATTTAGCAGTGTAAGACTAGAGGGAAGGCAGCTAGTCATCACCACCCACCGTCAACTCTTGGGCTACTCTTTTACCAACGAATAGTGGGATTGCCCGTCAAATTATAACGCTCCCACAGCTGAAAGGGCGAGCATGTTTGGTGCGACGGGGATGCGAACCCGAGACCCACAGATTACGAGTCACATGCCTTAACACGCTTGGCCATGTCGGTCGGGCCCTAAGTTGTTAGGACATAAATACTTCTTTAATATTAAGTTGTTTGGATGTAGCTACCATATCTTTTTGCCTTGGGGCGTCGTGAAAAAATTGCTGGGACACTGAGGCACCGTGAAAGGAGATAGTTTGGGATACGCTGGCATGGACTACTAGAGTTCATGAAATAGAAACCATTAGTATATGGAGATTTGAAATATACGCGCGAGGCTTCTATGTGTTTTCCTGCCCCCCAGCGGCTCAGCGGTATGTCTGCGGACTTACACGCTAAAATCCGGGTTTCAATACCCGTGGTGGGCAGAGCACGGATAGTCCATTGTGTAGCTTTGTGCTTAATTCAAAACAACAACAACAACTATATGTTTTCCTATTATTTTTTGTAATTTTTTATTTAGTTACGTATATATAGTTAAGACTGTCTTTTTGTTATTGCAGATTGTTCTGTTTTAGGCTTTTACAATGCAACTTTGAATAACTGTGGCTATTGTGTGGAAGGGACAACAGGACTATCAAAAGTTTATGGAAAAGATTGTAATGGTGTTTGTGGAGGAAATGCCATTGTAGATTGTACCAACACGTGCGGAGGACAAGCTTATGTGGATGAATGTACGGGAATATGCATTGGTATGTGTTTAATCTTACAGAGCATACGTTGCTGTTTTTGCCTTTTTTTCAGATATATTTTTCACATCAAGGCGAATGAGTCCCAGACTGCTAATCTGTATCGAAAACCTAAGTTACATTTAATTTATCGTAGAAACATAGATATTTAAACTTGGGAATATTATAGATTCAAATATCTAATATGTGGTGAAATGCAACAAAAACATTATCATTATCCATGGAAAATGATTTACTGTAATTAATGTCAAAGTTTGTTTTCGACAGGATTTATATTGTTTCTTACTTTAAGGATTTGTAAAGTTAATGTGACCTTACTTGATGTGGCTGCAAGCTGATGATTTGTAAAAAAATCAGTAGATCAATATTTGTATTTAATATGGTTTTGTCATATGATTTTATGATTATACTAGAAATGTTTAATGGTTCCGTAAAAAACTTGAACATAATGCTTGTTTAAGTGTAGACGCTTAGGTCTTTTCGTATATCACTTGTGTTTGATCATTAAGTTTTTATATTGTTTGTTTGTTTTTTGCACATCTTAATAACAAACAAACTTGTGTTGTAATATCTTTAAATATTAATTTAAAATAAATGCACTAATTCATTGTATTTACACATAGTTCAAGATGCCCAGATTGGTTTATTAATTATTGTGCTGATAATTAATGAGTTATTGAAAAGTTTTTTTTGTAATTTTTCTCAACACAATTATAGGCTACATAGGATTTTAATTTGGATGTTTGTAAATTGTTGTTTGACTGAAGGAAGTTGACAGGTGTGACTTTAACTTCTCCAAAGTTTTAGAATGGTTTTTCAGTAGTATAAAATACATGTTACACTAGAGTATATTATTATTGCTTTTTGAGTTAACAGATGATCAGTACATGAATTAGTCAGTTTATCTGAAGGTATAAATCAGTCAATTCAATGCTGTAAATGTTCAATTTGTGTATATGATAAAGTACAAAAGATGTAAAATTAGCATGTATAATTTCTTTTTACAGGATTCTTATTTGTGAAGTTATGCATATTGCTTTTCATGTAAAATTGTAAAACTTGGAGTTGAAGAAATAAAATATATTTGTTATCAGTAGGTGACAAAGTCTTTGCATTCCTCATTTATCAATTAATCCACTTAATAATAGAAACCATTAAGCCGGAATCTTTTATATTCCACAGGAGGTACAGCATCAATAACACAATATAATGTACCAAGTGATCAGCGTGACTGTAGAGGGCTCTGCATAAAGTCCTCACCATTTGAGTACAAGATTAATGCTTGTGGAATATGCTCCAAAGCTTCAGAAGCTTTCACTTTGTTCTCAGATTGTACAAACATGTGCCATCTACCAGGTTTGTTAATTAATCAATTTAGTATAAGCATCCAGACTTTATAGACCACCTCATATCATATTTTGTGGTGATTAACTTTTGTCAAAAAAATGTAAGTGGGATTGTTGACACAGAGTTTTTATACTTAAGGAAAAAGATAACTGCTTGACATTGTGTTTCAGAAACTGTTATGAAACTCATATGATATTGATATCTTGGCCAGCTTGGATAAAACAAACAATGGTACTCAGTTACATGACTCACACTTGAATTTGTTTTATTACATTCTGTCTATCTCATTAATAGCCGTCAACAAATTTCAGCACAACCATAGATACGAAGCATTACATCCATTTGTTTACAAAACTCTGCTTGGTATGTATGGATTTATAATGCTAAATAATTTTTCACGTGGCTCTTTTAATAGTGTGCTGTAGGCAGTTTTTAAATACTGATATATTATGTGTTTTTGTTAGTAATTTGTATTATATGTGATTATGTGTACGTTTATGTTGAAACCATATGTTTTCACTATGAATGTGTTGTAGGCAGCTTGTTGTATAATGTGGATGTTTATGGGTTGTGTGTGAATGTCTGACATAACACAAAAAACTTAATGGTATTTGTTCTTAATGCCAGTCATATTTATTCTGTTATCAACACATTTAAATTATTAAAGTATAATTCTTCCAATTTTTTGTTTTTCATTCTTCAATACGCTAATTGAATAGTAGAAATAATTATCTTAAGATATTTACAAAGGAAAAATTCTTTCTTTGGAACTTAAAATTCATGTACAAAGATATTATTATATAAGGTATTGTAAAAACTGTGTGTGCAAGTTCTGCCTGGCTACCTTAAATGTAATATAGTTGTGTTAAGAGTAATTTTTTTCAGCTAGAAGGAAGTTTAATGCAATGTGATGGACATTGCCATGATGACGAGAACTTTCCTGAAAATTTAGGAAACATCTTTAAGCCATATATACAACAAGTAATATAATCTAAATTAGAAGCACTTTCTTAGTTAATGAGAAATCAGTACATAATTTATTTTCAGTTTGTCTATAGTGTCAATCACTTAGATCAATGCTTTATGTGAATATTGAATTTTGTTTTGAAAAGAAAGATTAACAGAGATCAAGAAGTGGAACTTTGTGTATTTGATAGTTTGTTTACAGTATTAGGCCTAATGTTGAAAGGTAGTTATGTTAACCACGCTATTTGAAGTAGATTTTGTTAGTGTTAAGTAGACTCGATTTTTATTTATTTATTTACTTATAACATATCTAACAATTTTAGTGTTTAATTGCAAGATGTTTCCTGTTTATGAATACGAGAAAGTGTGAATGCAGTTAAGAACACTCCATTAGCAGTACACATAATATTTGTGGCTACATTCACATCTGTGAACTGTACTCATAAATGATGTAGTATATACATTAATAATGTATATTTCATGTGGAAAACGTGCATATTGTGACTTCTTTTGAAGGTGAATTTACAGTTATATGCTTATGTAAATGATGTTTCTATTGAATGTAGAGCTGTGTACTGTGCAGCAGTTGTGGCATGTTGTATATGACTGTAACTACACTGTGTATTGTGTGACTGTATATGAAGTTTATTTAATGTAACGTACAACTGCAAAATCAACTTATTTACAAAATAATGCATAAAACCTAAAGCAATGTATGTTTCATAATAAATGTTTTTTTTTTATTAATATCTGATTTAATTTGCTCCATTAAGAGAAAATTTAATGTTTCTTCCCTCCAACATTTTCTGTCTTTGTAGGTCCTTGTATGCAAAATATTAATACACATGCATATAGATGTCATCACTTTTTATCACAATAAATTATTAAATTATACAGTATATCACTGAATATTATATTTTATTAAACAGTAAAATTATTACATTCTTCTTCTCATTGGTATAAAATCCATAATTAAAATATGCATCTGTTTTCAGTGGATTTTGTTTGTTTAAACATATATATTCTATACAGTAAGATATTTAATAACAGAATTTTTTTCATTCTTTAAGGTGACCATAGTCCTAAAGCCCAAATGTTATGTGGGCAGTGTGTAGATGGAAAGTCAAATGTGTCTTCCTCTGATGTTTTAGATGAATGCGGCCAATGTAAAAAGGATGGAAGACCGTGTCCCTGTAATGGGTAAAGGGTCTCTTAGCTGCATCTTTGTAGATGTGTTTTTAACTAATAGAATCATACATATAATAAATGTTTCAGATGAAAGTGGCCAAAATAAAATGAATGGAAGACCTTGTCCCTGCAATGGATAAAGTATATCTTTAACTTATAGAACCATGCAGGTAGTAAATGAACTGGATAAAAATCACTTTTGGGCCTTTTATCTCATACAGATATTCTATAATGACTAAAATTACTGATAAAAAGCTTACATGTTTTTAATTAATTTAATATGTAATTTTTATCAGATTTCTTTTATAAATCATTGTAGAACATTTTAAGGCTGCTCTTCTTTCATTCATATTATGCAGGAAACATACTCAGAACAACATTCATAATCTAAGATCTGTACAAAATGAATCTAAAATGAAAAGCATGACAAATTTTGATGGATATTAATAACTTTTTCATTAAGGGACATAGCTATTATGTTTACAACTGTAAAATTATACATGAATGTTACAACGAAGAAACATAACATACTTATGATTTTGTAACTAACATTAATTATTTTTATCATTACAATCACTCTAGCCTTTATAAAGTCATTTTCATTCATCATAAATTGTCTTACATACACCTGATTATTCGTTGTATTAAGATATGCAGTTATTTATAGTACTTTGTGCATATAGTTTGAAAAAGGTTTTATCTTTGCTTCACAGGTAAAATGTAACATTTCACACTGCTGGGCAGGGAGTGTGCCATTCATTAATAAATTTAGTGTGGCATCTGTTTTTGATTCATTTTTTATATTATACAGCTTTAAAGACTTCTTTCTCTGTTATTGTTTTTCTAAAAATATAAAACTGATTTAAAACTGTTTAGATGCATATTGTTGTTTTGGGTTAAATTTTTCCTCCAATTAGTTTCTGTTTTGTCATTATCATTGTAGATAGTTCAGAAAATTAACATTAATTTAGCTGAGCATAATTTACTTTAACTGTAATTATCTTTTCTGAACCTTTAATTGAGGGATTAAATGGAAAGGTTACTATGAGATCTAATTGTTTGTGTGTTTATGGTCGTTATATAGGCCTGTGTGAAATTAATTATGTTTGACATATGTATTGAGAAGTAGAATACTTAAAATTACCTAAAAGAAAATGAAACACTATATATAAATATTATAGATGTCATGATATGCAAATGATAACTCCTTATATAAATTATGCTTTTCTGTTTAACATGTATTTAATATTGTTAACTTTTCTGGTTCAGACATGGTCAGCCTGATGCCTGTGGAGTATGTGGAGATCAAAGTAAAACTTGTGTGAACCTACAACGTGTTTATCCCATAGCAGCACCCAATATGACTGATACCACTGTGAGTCGCAGTACGCTTAAGTTATCATGATTAGTGGCAAGTGATTGTAATAAGTTTTAAAGTAAAAATAATGAAACAATTTATCAATGTGTAACTTTGTTCACAAATATAAACAATAAAGCTCTTCATTGATTTCTGAAATAAAATGTCAAAATCAATAAAACCAAGCTTGTTTGTATGTTTATTTAGAAAGATGTAATAGTGAGTAGAATAAAATTAAAACAAAAAGTTGTTATCAGAAGTAATTGTGCATGTAGTATGTGTGTGTGTATATATATATAGATGCACACACACAACAAACAGAGGAAAAATATTTAGTTATAACTAGACAATACATCATGGTAATAACATCTATCATCAATTCATAGCCCACATATAGTTTTTGTCTGTAAGTGAACGCTTAAGTAATTTAATTTGAATATATAATTTTCAAATGGTAATGTCAGATTTAAAATTATAATAATACTAACTTCTGATACACTACATTATCTTCTCTCACATAAATAGCTATTCTCATTCAGTGCTGCCCTTTATGTACATTCCACAAGTCTTTTATCTCCCTTCAGTTGGAATTCTCTGATTCCAGAACATTTGTCACACAAATCATCATCCAACAACCCTCTACCAATAAGAGTGTGACATACACCTGTGATTATTGCAACTCCCTCTATTCAATGATACAAAAACTATCACTTTCCATGTGGCAGTACTTATGTTAAGATGTTATTGTTTTTTTTTCCATTGGTGTTCTTTGTGTAATATGGATTTGCAGTTTTAATTGTTTAATTTTCAAAGTGGGATTTCATCATTAATTTTATTTCTTTTACTCCTAATTTCATTCCTTAGTGTTAAGTTTTTTCTCATACTCACATTTTTTACATCAAATCCTTTTGTTTGATATATATTTTTAGAGTTAATTCTGACATTTATGTTACTACTACAAGTATCATACCTCCTAATAGAAGTACTTTACAGGCTGCACGTGAGTAAGATTCATCATTTAATTTATCTGTGATTATGTTCAGTGAGATTGATCGTTATCTTAGTGAACCTCATTCTGAAAATGTCCTACTTCTTCCTGAGTAAGCTGAATTTGTTTAGGCTGACAAAGATTTTTATAGCCTTTTTCCACCACTGGATATTTTACTGTGTCTTCTTATGCCCTATCTGCAGAATTAGCTACAACTAATATGACAGTTTTTTTGGCATTGTTTTGCAGGTGTGTAATGTTTTATTCATTTCCCTGATTTCCTATGATCCCAGTTCTTCTTTGTTGTATGATAGTCCTTTGCATTTAGTTTTCCCACCCTCCCTGGATATTGGGGTTCATGTTGAGCAATGTGTTTTACAAATGATTGAAGGTGTCAGTGTGCCTCACCTTCTATGGGCTGTGGATCAGTTTACAGTAGATTACCATCAGCCTGACTGTTCATTTCTCAACTCAACCATTGGGATTTATTCTACATCTGTATATCACCATTTTTTATCACAATAAATTATTAAATTATATAGTATATCACTGAATATTATATTTTATTAAATAGTAAAATTATTACATTCTTCTTCTCATTGGTATAAAAACCATAATTAAAATATGCATCTGTGTTTAGTGGATTTTGTTTGTTTAAACATATATATTCTATACAGTAAGATATTTAATAACAGAATTTTTTCATTCTTTAAGGTGACCATAGTCCTAAAGCCCAAATGTTATGTGGGCAGTGTGTAGATGGAAAGTCAAATGTGTCTTCCTCTAATGTTTTAGATGAATGCGGCCAATGTAAAGAGGATGGAAGACCATGTCCCTGTAATGGGTAAAGGGTCTCTTAGCTGCATCTTTGTAGATGTGTTTTTAACTAATAGAATCACACATATAATAAATGTTTCAGATGAAAGTGGCCAAAATAAAATGAATGGAAGACCTTGTCCCTGCAATGGATAAAGTTTGTCAGGCTTTTCAGCCTGACTGTTCATTTCTCAACTCAACCATTGGGATTTATTCTACATCTGTAGTGGGCAGTCCATGCCTAGTTTTTTTTCATCTTACACTTTCCTTCTACAGTATTTATTT
Source organism: Carcinoscorpius rotundicauda (assembly GCA_011833715.1). NCBI lineage: Eukaryota > Metazoa > Arthropoda > Merostomata > Xiphosura > Limulidae > Carcinoscorpius > Carcinoscorpius rotundicauda. The sequence goes on from CM022393.1 coordinate 112,835,515, forward strand.
ACTATCAATCTCTTTTCTGAGGCAACCCACTAAGAAGCTGAGGGTTTATTGAGGGAAAACCTCTCCTTTATTACTTCCACGTTGGCTAGATTGTTGTATTCATTTCTTACTTTACATACGTGGTTTCTCTGTTTTGACGATCTTTTATGCTGAGATGAAATATTGTTCCATGTTTGTTTGCCATTTTCTTGTCTTATGAATTCATGTATGGCCTCTTTTCTTTGGCAGTATGTTTTGATCATGTACCTGAGACTTTTTAATCATGTGGAGTCTGTGCATCAACACTACCCTTTGCTCTTTGATACCATGTTTGTTGCAGTTTGAGCCAAGACAAGACCCTATTTCTATTTCCCATCCTAGTTCTTTTCAGCCTTTACCTGTTCTCTTTCCAATTATTCTCATCTCATCATCATATTTGTCATAAATGGGCACATTTCTGACAGTACTAGTGACTAACAAGTGGGTTCTGGTCTATTGGGAACTTAATTGTACAAATTTGTTCCCTGTTGGAAATATTTCACCACATTGATTCTTTGGGTTTTATCAGAAAGTATTGTACTACAATTTCTTTCTCACTTCCTTTGTCTCAGGTACCCATGAGTACAATTTCATTCCTCATATCTGGAGATTCTTCCACCAACCAGCATCTGTCAGAGGCATTACAAGATCTTCTGTCTCAACAGGCCATTGAACCTGTTCATCACCTTTTTCAAGGCTTTTCTTACAGGCTGTTTGTTGTCCTCAAGTAAATTGGAGACTGGTGGCCTATAACAAATTTAATATGTGTCAATCAGTTTCTCAGTCTGATATCTTGTCAGTTGCAGCCATATCTTTGGTTTATTCACCATGGAGTGGTTCATCAGTTTTGCACATTGCCTTTCTGACTTGTTTTTGTTTTAGCCCTGTATGTTTATTGCCAGGTGGTCAGAGCATTTGCTCCTCATTTACGTGCTCTTAAGAAGCATTTTCATCTTTATATAGACAATTAGCTACTGTTAGTTCCTACTGAACAAGGGTCTACCCACCACATTTATCCACTGTTCCTGGAGGAGGCTCAAATGAGATTATTAACCTTACAACCTACCCAATATCTTGTCCATATGAGTGTTTTGTTCAGCATTCATCTTAGTCAGGCCCAAGCCTTTACTCTTTTAATTTGTTCTTTCAGTTCTTCACACTCTAACTATTCTTTCTATTACAGCTTGTGAGTTTCTTTTACTTTTAGGGATGTGTTCTTCAATGGCAGCCCTTATGCCTTAAGGTTGGTCTTATATGCAGGCTTTTTATAACCAGCAGAACCTCATAAGGGATCCTTTGATGGCCCTTATTACCCTTCTTCCTGTCCTTGAAGATAGATGATCTACACTTGTGGTTGTACAAGTGTACAATACTTGCACATCAATGGGTGTTCTCTTTCCTTCTTACCTAGATTTACACATTTTCCCAAATGCATCCCTTCAGTGATGGGAACATTGGCAAATCAAGAGGAAGCTTTGAAGTATTGTCTGAAGCTAGGAGATCTTATTATATCAACAACTTGGAACTTTTTGCTGTATATGATGTTTGATTCATCTTCCCCATCTGACCAGAAATAATCTGGTAATGATCCATTCTGAAAATTCTACTGTTGCTTATCTCAATCACCAAAGCAGCACCCATTTTTGATTCCTCAGTATTCATACATTGGATCTTCTTTTTGGGGCACACACACTAGTTATCCATATCATTGCATGTCATGTTCTAAGTGTATTTAGCTTTGTCATGAAATGACTTTCCCATCCAGACAAAATCTATTTGATGGAGTAATCTTTTTATCCTCATTTTCCAGGGGCTTTGCCTTGAGTGTAGTACTCTTAACAATGGTGCTTTTGCCATGTCCTTCAACTACAATTTGCCTGTTGTGGTCTTTGGTCCCTCATCCTCTTGCTCTGGCTTTTTGCATGCCACTCTGTCAAGTTCTTTTGATATCTCCTTACTGGCTAGCTCATTCATGATTTCTGCACATTCTCCAGCTCCAATTTACCCGTCTGTTACCTCTTCCTCTGACTCCTTCCCTTCTTCATCAATATCAGTCACCAGTTCTTCACCCAATCCTTCCTATTCTCCATCTTTGGCCTGTTTTTTATCTGGTCCTTGGCTAGGAGATCTGATTTGCCCCAGAAGGTAACATCTTTTCCAACCCATTCCATTTGCCTTTCTTCCATGGAGTTTATCAATCTAAGTGGAATGTTTTCTGCCATTGATCTCTGGGTTGAGAGTTTTCTCCTGCTTAACCCAAACCATTGTTCCTTTTATTACAGATTTTATTGCTTGGTCTTTTAATTAGAAGGGTCTTTTGTCTCCTTGATCTTGGGTTACTAGGTACCCCTGTCCCACACTTTTCATTTTTCTTGATACTGTAGGGTATTTACCTCTTCTACTCTTTCCATCTTGATGTGTACCTTGATGATTCATTGTTTGCTGTGATACATTGCCCTTCTGGATTGGGATGTTGATCTGTTCCTTCACTGCTTCACTTTGCCACCATTCAAACCACTCTTCACATGATTCTTGTTTCACTTTTCCCTTAAGACTCATTTCCTTCTTCTTTTAGCTTATGGACATTGAAGGTCTGATTAATTTCCATTTTTCGTTTCACGTACTCTTTATCATTCTACATATATTCTCCTTTATCCTTTCTTCCCCAAAACATTAGCAACTTGTGAGGGTATCTCCTCCTTTATGCCAGTTTTCTTTCCTTCCATTTCCCACCTTTATCTTTGGTTTAATCCAGATAGTCTTCTATGTCCTTGTGCCCTTCACTGTTATATTGTTTACATGGCTTCCTTCCATAATGTCTATTTTCTACCATTTTATTACTTGACAGTCATCCTCTGTTTGTGATTTTTCTCTTTACATCCACATCAGTTGGGCTTGGTTTTTAATTCAATTGGCTTATTCTTCTTAATTATTTACATACTGTACTTTGTTGTTGGTGTCTTTTCATAGAATTCAACACCTTAGTTTTTCATTGGTGTATCTTTGTTGCCTCCTCTTGTTGGAAATTCTTTATTTTGGCATGTGGACTAACCCTAATACATCTGTGTCTCATCATTTGTTGGTTTCCCAGTGCATGAGGCTTGGGTGTATTTGCCTTGCCTTGTACAGTCCCTAACATCCTAGCCACTTTATACAAAGGATGCAGTCTTTTCATTTTATCCACTTTTATATTTTTCCAGGATAAAGTTTAAAAAGATTGTATAGTTCATATCACCATCTGACCTTAATTTTCTTCCACTTTAATATGCAATATCTTTTTCTGATGGGCAAAGAATATACCTGGTTTAGAATTGGTGCAGTTATCTTCACCTCAGATCATAAAATCTGACTGTTTTATCTTAGGAAGTGTCCTTTGAATATTTTCAAATAATGCTTCTTTCTTTCCCTTGTGCCAATCTTTCCACCTATTCAATGTAAGATTCTAGCTATTTATGTGAACTTAGGTAATGTATCACAATGAAAGTTATAATATTCCTATACTGATAATGTATTCCTAATATGTACTGAATTATTCTCACACTTTCCACCATTCCTCCTCACTGAAAAACTTGTACTTCCATCTTCTACTAATACTTGAAGTGATAGTTTAGTAAAACTGACTAAAAGGAGTTGCATGGATCATGAGAATATGTGATACTCTTATTGATGGATGAATGTTGCATGATAATTTGTATGAGACACACATTGGAATCAGTCAATTGCCACTGAAGAGAGATAAAAGGTTTGTGACGTGCAATTTTTTTGCACATAGAGGGTAGCACTAAACAAGAATAGTTTTTATATTAGGAAGGGTAAGTACCTATCCGAAATACATTTTCAGTACAGGAAAATTATAACTTACTATACATTAAAATGATAATAATAGTAACTTTCTATGGCACTATACATAACTACTAACTTAAACTATATTGTTGCTTTGTTATTAGGCACAGCATGGCCAGATGGTTAAGGCACTCGACTCGTATTATTAGGATCACAGGTTAGAATCCCCATTACACCAAACATGCTCACCCTTTCAGTCATGGGGGCATTATAATGTGATGGTCAATTCCACTATTCATTGGTAAAGGAGTAGCCCAAGAGTTGGTGGTGGTGCCTTCCCTCTAGTCTTACACTGCTAAATTAGGACAGCTAATGCAGATAGCCCTCCTGTAGCTGTGTGTGAATTTCAAAACAAACTTCATTTTTAAAGTTTACTTATGTCTAAAATACCATTCATACCCAACAATGAGTTACCTGGACCAAATGCTCAATAAACTGTATTAAAACTTTACATCTATGAGTTAGTTATCAATGGTAAAATTTCTTACCTCTAAAGCAGAAATTTAACTTGCTAAATTAATTTTTTTTACTAATATTATTTATTAAAATTTAACTAAATCTAAGATCTAAAAAATTAAAAAATTAAATGTTTTTCTCACTGTGATAGGTGTTGTGCAGAGGTTCTTTGAGAAACAAATTGGTGTAAAATTATGTGTGTGTGTGTGTATTTTGTTGTTGTTTTTTTAATTCTGAGTTTACTTATTATAAGTGCCCAACATAATATTTTAGTTATGTTCTACTTGTCTAACAACAGTCATGTTCCCATGAACTAAAAGATCACTGTTTGCTTGCTTTCCATCAAGCATTATAAAGATCACTTGGTATATTACACCTAGTTTGAGTAGTTTTCTCCTGATATTCATTATTTATGTAGTACTTAAAGGAGAGAATCCCTTACAGTGTATGTCAAATTACTGTAGTTCTGAATGCAAGAATAATTTTAAATGTTATAAAAAAATTAAATTAATATAGCATTGTTTTTAACACTGAATGTGAATTATCGAGCAGCAAGCATTACTTTAGAAATATATTTGTAAATTAAGATAATTTTAAATTAAATTAGCACTGGTATTTTTTTAGTTGAGTTTACTGTTGAAATTTAGAATCACTTATTTCTGCTATGATCATTATTATTAATGAAGCTGAGTTTTAATTAACTACATATTAAACCTCAATTAAAGTAAAAGTCAAATAAATCGTATCTCTTTCATTTCTGGTATTCATTCATGTATAGCCAGTCAAGACAGACCTTAATCCTTCATAGACCACAATTTTTAGCAGCTTCATGAATGACAATAACAACATTACTTATCAGAATGCACAAACACCTTACTGTTTAAATATTTTATTTTTCTTGATGATTTGAGCTTTAAAATGTTTCATAATAGCTTGCTGTAATTGTTTGTTGGAAAATAGTTTTGTAATGTAATTTACCTGAAACCAAGTAGCTTATAAACATTATAATGTTTTCTTCACTTTTCAAATTATTTACATTGTAATGACACAGATGATACAAGTATACAACCCATAATTGGTCTGATACATTGTAGGCATAATAAAAACAACTTATGATCTGTGAGCACGAAAATTAGGTTTACAGGCAGTTTGGGAAGACCTGTTTATTTTATTTTATTTGTAAAAACCAAAATTGGATTTACTGAGGACATCTCTACTTCTTACAAAGAATTTGAAATGTTTAGTTTTTTTCATTTTCACTTAGTAGAAACTTTTGCAAATGTATGAATATGCTGGCTAAAAAAATATCAACATATTGGTCTGTTTCGTGTCTGCTGAATGGCCCTACTGTAGCTAAAAGAAATATCGTTTTTTAAAATCAGTATTATTAGATGTTCTATAACAAGAATTAACATTAATGAAATGTGATAACACATTAATATGTATAATAATGTTAACACATACTAATAGCACATTTATTAGCAGTTCAGATGTCAATCAGTTCCTGAAATTCTTTCTAATACCCAGCATCTTAATGTATGAAAAACAAATTCCAAAATATCTCAGAGATTTTATTATTGTGAAATGTACTTTGTGCATTTCATGCACTTCATTTGTTTCTGCTGCTAATGAGTATTGAGGTCTCCTTAGCTAGATGTGCTTGTTCACGTCATGAGGCTTTAGTTTATCAATAGATATGATCATATAACTGAATAATTGGGTGTTTCAACTCTTCTCAAAACTAGATGTACTAGAATATCGGAGCAGAAGCAGCTAGTGAAAGATCAAAGACTATATAGATGCCCACAATTTGTTATTCACAGTTCCAAAACAAGAGAGATTTCATGAAAAGGGTTACCAAAAATAGAATTATTTTAAAAAATCCAACATATGCTTGTTTATAAGAGTATTATTGGAGTTCTTAAAACTGAGAAGTTATATGTACCTTCGTATTTGTATTTTAAACTTTTATTTATGAGCAAATCCATGATTCATAAATATCATAGTGAAAAATAAATTTACATAATCTTTCTTGTTTCACATAAGGCAGTATGAAGTTGGTGTCCAGTTGAATAAACAGGATATATTTGTGAACAACACCTTATTTTTTGGTCCAAATACTGATAGCACCTTATATTCATTAGAACACTATGTTGGCACCTTATCTAGCTCTTTATTTTTATTGTAATAATTACTGTGTACTAAGCCATATGAAACTACATGCTTAGATAACTGTAATAAAATTATTCTAAAATGTAGAATAAAAAATAGATTAAAATGTAATTAACAATGCAACACTTGAGTTTGATGATTTGAATGCCATTGTAAAAAATCCTTGTTACTTTAGATTATGTAAAAATGCAAATAAGTTAGTCAAAATGGATTAAATTAGTTTTTCTATGGATTTTAGGTTACTCTGGTAGGTGCTTTTAAAGGCTACACTGGAAATGTGAATTGTGTGTTTAGATCACATATAAATAATGAAAATATGGATATGTCATTGACATACATAACGGGCAAAGGAAATGGCAGTGTTGTTTCCTGTGTAGTGAAACTTCCAAGTGGTAAGTTGTCTAGGTGAAATAAATTTTAAAATCTTCAAGTAAAATTTATCTGAATTAGCAACTGTCAATCATATTTCTTGCGACTTATAATAAGATATTGGAGTTCTTAAAACTAATAAGTGTTATATGCCTTTGTATTTGTATTCTAAACTTTTATTTGTAAACAAATCCATGATTACTTCATATTCTATACAAAATTATTTATTCTTCATCATTTTACCAGTGCAAAATTAAACCTTTCTATAACATGATTCATAAATATAGTAGTGAATATACATTGTACATAATCTTTCTTGTTTCATGTAGGGCAGTATGAAGTTGGTGTCCAACTGAATAAACAAGAAATATTTGCTAACAACACTGTATTTTTGGTCTACAGTAATGATGGTAAACTGCTTATTTTATATTAAAATTAAATATAACATAGTATTTATATTGTTGATTTATTGTGGGAGCTGAATGAATTGAGAAGTGAAATAGAGCCTTAAAGGAAATTGGTTTACACTATATCTGTGAAAGAGAGATATGCAAAACAAGAGGCAATTTTTTCTAATAGATATTGCACATAGAAAAACTATTTGATTTTAAATTTACCGGGCTGCACGTAAATAAAGTAATTATGATAACTGTTATCCTATACTCTTATTTCAGTGATATAAATGTCAGAATTATTTCTAAATTTTATTGTGCAAGAAAATTTATTGAACAAAGAGAAACTTATCAAACTTATCAAAACTTCCTCATTCATTGATGTGTAATTTTATGTAATGTAATGGTTTTAATTTTTAGCAACTATACAATAAATTTTGTCACTGAATTGATACATCACTAAATATTAAGTTCTCAAGCACTATTCATCAATATAACTTACTCTAATCAAAATATGTAATAATTAAAAATGATTAGCTCCAGGTTAGCTTCAAAAACTGAAAATAAATAATTGTTTTCAGTGGTTTAATTTCATCTATATAGTTACACGTATAGTTTTCACTGCTATTTTTGTAAGCAAGTCTTAATAATAACATATGCTTTTATTCTCAATTTACCTTTCATTTTATCCCAGCTTTTTTAGATCAGGCTTATTTTAAAGAATACTGCCATTTCTTCAGCACATCTTGGACTGAAACAATAGCTTGTAGATATCAATATCATCATGAGATTATTAAATAATTAAGTCCATCACTTCAGGATAATAGTTTTGGTCTCTTTTCGTTTTTGCTTTGGATCAGCCCAAGAACACCTAGATGGTATATCTAAAGCCAGTATAACACAGATAATATTTATTAGTTACATACAAATAAAAAAAAATAGAGAGATCAAAATTATGATTAGTGTGAATTAACTCCAGTATTTAATATAGAGTGTGATAACATGTTTATGTCTAAGACTGCATTAGAATAACTGATGAAAGGTGATATTTAATGAAGTAAGTTTAAGTAAGAATAGTTGATTGGAAACATATCTTTATGCTCATGAAAATGCAGATCAACATAGTGATGGAATAACTGTGATGTTTAAACATGGATTTGTTCCATATTCTTCTTTATACTATTTATTCACAGAGATTGGTAAATAATAAAAATTAATCTGTGTGAAATGAAGCCTTCTCTCACCAGAAATTGCTGAAGGATACCATTATATATACTACAGACAGACTGTTAAGAATACTTTTGGATCCAGTATTACTACATCTTCTAGCACTGTTAAAAATTTCATTAAAGGCATAAACATTTCAGATGTTTACCTAAGTTTCATAAGTCACACTGTTGTAAATTTTTTTTTCTTCAGTAGAGTATGAAGACATGATTCCTTCAAGATCTACTTATAAAAATTTAGAACAACAGCACAGTAATGGTGTAACTGTAACATTTAAACATGGATCTGTTCCAAATCTTCCCTTGTACTGTTTAATTGCAGAAACTGGTGAGTGTCAGAAATAAAACAGTTAATTGTTAGTTATACTTTAATATAACAAATATAGGTTTTTAATTGATACTTTTTTTCCATTCATTAACTTCTAAAGACTGTCATATTACATAAAACTGATAAGTAAAATGAAAAACACCCTAACTCAAAGAATTTTCAAAAGGTAAGTCTCTATTTGTAAGAGTTTGCCTTGATGAAGAAAAGTCTGTGTTTTGAAAGTGGTAAATTATGGGGGTTCCTTATTTGTGTAGCCCCCCAGTGGCTCAGCGGTATGTCTGCGGACTTACACACTAAAATCCGGGTTTCGACACCCGTGGTGGGCAGAGCACAGATAGCCCATTGTGTAGTTTTGTGCTTAATTCAAAACAAACAAACAAACAAACAAATCCTTATTTGTGTCTTTAATTGATTTTTTAACTAGCCTGTTTTCCTAAATTTGTGAACATTACACAACAATAATATTTTTTATTTAAATACATAGCATATAAAATGTCTAGATTATGAAAAAAGTTAATGTGGTTTAACTCATTTGTTTTTAACATATTATTATTTGAGATAGTTAATTGCCAACATTATAAGTATATATTTCTCTAAATTTGAATTGCTACATAAGTCATTGTACCATTTTCTTTTAATGTAATATATAGTTTTCTTTTGAAATACAGATTTTATTGAACTTTTGGGTGATACTGTGAACATGATGCAAAAGCATGAGTCAGAAGAAATAATTATAAAACCTTTTAAGGTGTTAATTAGTCTCATTATTTGTTCTCTGAAAATATTTAATTTTGGCATATCTCATCAAAGTTATTTTTGAGCTACTGACATTTGTGAATTGTATAAATGCTGGGAGAAAGTATGGTAGATTTCTTAAAAGTAATGATGAGTAAGTAAATAATGGGCAGTCAACCCAATACCTTGCATCATAGCATATATGCAATATGATTGTCTATTAGGCTGTTTACAACTGTATTTTTTATTTTCATGTGTTATTTCAGTAAGGAAAAAATGCATTGCATTTGCTTTTAAACAAAGGTTACTAACTGCAATTTGCCATTGGTGAAAACATTTTGGTTTAGAAGCAATGGGTGCATTTAGCATAAAAAAAGTGCTCAGGTTCACTAAGTAATCATGAGAAATTTTACTGCTGGGTGTGACTATTTCTTATCATGTTATTGAGCATGAGTAAAAACCCGCTACTGAAGCTGAGAAGTTTTTGACAATTGTAATTTCTATAAAAAGTGTTAAAGGCAAAGTATTGAATTCAAATCAGTTTATTTGACATGGATAATAAAACCATGCATGTGTATAATACAAACATAAACTTGAAAAGAGATGGCCTGTTCAAGACATAGAAACTCTTTTAAATTAATGTATATATCAATAAGAATATTTAGGAATTGCAAACTTTTAATTTTTATGTAATGTACTCTTCAAATGAAACATTTTAATTCTTTTTTACATATAGTAAACTATTCAGGTGATAGAGCATGTATATTTATATATGTAGATTTTGTTGTCTTCTAATAAAAAAAAAATAATTTCTTGGGTAACAGCAGTAATTAAAATGAACCATATACACTAACTTCAGTTTCAAGAAAATCTGCCATTTATCTTTCTTTTCAGCATCAAACTATACCTAACATAAAATTTAATAATTTGACGTCATTTTTCTTTTTTGCAAATAAAGTTGCATCTCTTATTGTTTTGAAGACTAACATAGTTATATTAATAAGATCTGTCTAAAATTATAAATTAGGAATACTAAAATAAGTGAAATTTTTGTTTTCATGATGTCAGGCTCCATTTTTTTGAACTGGAAAGTCTCTAGACTTAGAATCTTTCACAAGTAATGAGAACTGATATTGTATATCACTGTATGTTACAAAACATTTAAATTCTGTATATGTAAAGATGTATATGTGTATGACTTGGTTATGCTTTTCTAGAATACCCATCAAAGGAAACGGTTATTGAAGGAAACCCAAGTAGCCCATCTACATGTGTCATACCATACCCTTTAACTTCACAAAACATCACAATTTCTCCCTCTCTAGATGGGCAGCACAAACTCACAAAATCCTTCCTGTTTTCTTTTTATGCACCTCCACCTAATGTGAGACAGGCTTATATCTCCGAGGATGGTAAGATATTCTACTATTAAACTATGAATAAATATTTTGCTTGTCTTTGATAAACTAATAATGAGGAGGGCTTATATTCCAGAGGGCGGTAGAATGTATATTGTTTGATAAATAGTCCTTTATTTACCCCTAATAATCTGATGAGGAAAAAAATATTCACAAAATAGTGATCAGATAACTTATTAGCTTCTCAAAAAATTATCATGCTTCACAATTTATAAAGTTTTTAAATATTATTTCAGGAACATTTTTATCTGCAAATTTGGACACAAAGATTACTGCAGAGATGCCAACCATTACGATTTTGGTGTATACATTATGACTATACGCTCATACAGACAAATATTATGACTTGTTGCAACTCCCAAATTATTATATATTACATAGGCCTATACAATAAAGTGATAAATTGTTCCCCCAGGTCTTGAAAAGGATGAAAAGAAAATTTCTAGTGAGATACAAATAAATTTTGATAGTAAATAAGACGTAGTCCAAATGGCTACTTGCGATCATCATGTTTGTGCTTGAAATGATAAAAAATATTTGTATTTCTGACATCTACCAATAGTTTCAGTGCAGTGCTTCTCCATACTGGGTATGTGGGGGAATCCATAGTTATGTCATCAGTGCTTGTCAGCCAATAAGCACTCGTATAGATGGGTATTTCTCATTTTCTAAGCGGCATAGAAACACCAATGTGATTGTTCACAAGTTTGAAAAAAAAGAGGCCTTGTTCACCAGATTGTCTTGTTTCTGGCAAATCTAAAAAGACTAAAACTGTGAATCAAAAATTTAGGAAAGAGTATGGTGCAAAATATCCAGTCAATGCATTAAAAGCCAGTGACAGTCATGCATTTTGTACAGTTTATCACATCGATTTTTCTGTGGCTCATGGCAGGATAAAATATTATTCCAGACATACAAAATCAGCATCTCACCAACAAAAGGCTGAGGCAAAGACAAAAACGATGCAGATAACGACATTTATGAATAAGAATTCAGAATATGAATCCATAAATGCAGAAGTGATGTTCACGCAATTTGTCATTTCTCATAATTTACCCCTAGCTGTAGCTGATCATGCAGGACATCTATTCAGAAAAATCTTCCCAGACTCTAATATAGCAAAAAATATGGCTGTGCTAGAACCAAAACTACAGCCATTGTACAAATGTTGGGTTGAGAAGATGACAAAACGATTTCAAGCATACTTGCCAACAGTGTTTACAGTTTAGCCACAGATGGATCCACAGACATAGATGACTTGAAACTCTATCCAGTGGTTGTACGATATCTTGACCCATTGCTTGGAAAAATTGTTTGTTCTCTTTAGACAATGGTGGAATGGAAAGAATCTTCAATGGGAGAGAATATTTTTTTTCTTCAGACAATGCCTCAGTTATATCTGGTATAGGTAAAGGTGTGATAGGACAAATCTCAAGACGACAGCTTAGCATTTACTTTATTGGTTGTGCCTGTCACCTCATGAATATTGCTGCCCAAAAAGCTTCCAGAGAACTGCTCTGCCCAGTTTTTGATATATTTATAGATAGCTACTATTTTCTGGACAAAAGTACTAGCAGAAAACAAACATTTCAAAGAATTTCAAGGATTGTATGACAAAGAAACAAGAAAAATTCTAGAACTTGTTAACACAAGATGGCTATCACTTGGGGTGTGCTTCAACAGAATATTTGATATGTGGAGAAGCCATTGAAGAAGTATTTTCACTGTGAAAAGGAAAAACTAGATTCAAAAGGATCTAAACATGCAGCTCAGTCAGGAAGCAAGACTTTAACAGTTAGGATATCCTCTCAGCCACACAGAGACACAAGACAACAGTCTCCAAAAGCAGACAAAGAAACATTTTATATAACTCAATATATGTTTAGACAGTCTGACCTTGAACTAAAGAAGAGACAGTCAATGAAAAAAAGAAAACAAAAGCTAGCAAAGAAGTAACCAAGAAAAGTTATGCGCAGAGCAAGTTAGATAAGTTAACAGTTTTCTTGGACAACAAAATAAACTTATTATTTTGTCTTTTTTCTTCAGTCTGCAATTCCTCTATTTAAGCAAGCCAGTTTGATATTGTAAAGAGAAGAATCTTGCATACACATTATGCACAGAACTCTGATTACACAAGTTAAAAATATACTTGTCAAATACATCAAGCCAGAATATCTTGAAGGCAACATCACTGAACTTGACTACAACAACGAATCCTTACACAAATCTGATGAGGCAGTTTCTATTGGAAATGCTGCCAAGGAATACATTGTTAAATATGAAAAGGATCTGGACCTGATCAGCTTCTACACCACTGTCAAGAAATACTATATTGCAGCTACAAATTACATGATGAAACATTTCCCTCTAAATGATGAACTTCTGATTCATGCAGAGGTTGCTGATCCAAAACTGAAAGTCAGCAAAGATTCCTCTTCTTTATGTTTCTTCACAGACAGGTTTCCTGTCCTTGTCAATACACATGAGTACGACGCTATTGACAAGCTGGAAGGGCAATATTTGAACTATCAAATTGATACTTTCTTGGAAACTGTCCTTCAATTGAATGCTGACAAGCTTTGGGTTCAGCTGTCTACAGTTAAGGATGGAAATGGCAACCAGAAGTATGCTAAAATTAAACATTAGAATTCTTACATTCTAATGCTGACAGTGAAAGGATATTTAGTTTAGTGACTAAAAACAAAAGCAAGTTTAGACAAAACTTGAGCACCTCAGTTTTGAGCAGTATCATGACACAGGATGTGTATGCAGTCAAATGGACAATGTTGTTATGAATCCTACCCATCCAGTGACATTCTTATGAAAGCAAAGACTGCAACAGCTGCAAAACTATTACAATAAGTGTCATAAACATGATATAAACTAGTCCTTACACAAAGGCTTTTTTTGCTCACTGTTTGTGCATGTTCAATGTTGTTTTACCAGTATGTTTGTTACTCTGAACTAAATAAAAAGCTCCCCAGTGGCTCAGCGGTATGTCTGCGGACTTACACGCAAAAATCCTGGTTTTGATACCCGTGGTGGGCAGAGCACAGATAGCCCATTGTGCAGCTTTGTGCTTAATTCAAAAACAAACAACTAAATAAAAAAACATAATTTTAAAATAATTTTTTAAAATTTATTTATTAAATACAGAAAACATAGTCATAAATGAGCAAGCTATAGCAGCAGTAAATAATAATTGTTGTAATAATAATAATATAATAATAAACAGCTTTGAGACGTTGGTCAGGCCTAGTAGCTGCAAAATGATAAAGGGCTCTGTCTGCAATAATTATGCTCACTCATTTGAAATAGTTGGCATCTCTGTTACTGTAGCTCTTAAAATGATAAAGAAATATATCTAAATACACTTTTTGCTAACTAACTTAAAATTTGAATTTTTACATTTACATTTAAAAAGAAAAAAATATTTGCAGCTTAAATTTTGTAAATTACTTATCAGTTGTGTGTCATTTTCAGTTTAATAAAGCTGGAATGTCACTGTCATTTGAAATTGCAAAATATATTTTTAAAAATAATTTTATTTTATGAGTGTGTTCAATATTTGAACACATAAAATCAAGTGTTTATTTTTATAGTGTCTTGTTTTTGCAGCACATTTTGTAAGAAATTAAACCTCTTTTGAGGCATATGGAAGTTAAACTGTTAAAAAAAATTATGGCTTAGTTTGGAAAAATTAAAATACAATGAATAAAAAGTTTACCATTTTAATATCAAATTAATCAGGTGAAACATTTTGTATAAGTAATCTTTCCTAGTTTAGCCACCTTTTAACTCTTTCCTTGTCACCTGTATAAATAAACAAATCTTCCAATGTGGTGTTCATTTCTATTATACAATAACTTTTTATAATTACTTAAATCAACATTAAATTGTATGAATATTTTAACTCACAGGTGATTATAATCTCACTTTGTAAAAATTAGGTAGTTAGTAATTATTCTTGTATTTGCTTCCAAAATTTGCAAATTAATATTCAAAATATATGACATATTTCATTAATTATAAAGTTATTAATTTTATTTTACTTATTTCTCCAAACTTAATATTGCAGTTTTCAATGCTAACAGAAAGGTTATACAGTTTATTTTATATACAAGATGGTCTAAAGTTATCTTTCCTGTTTTGAAATGTAATAATTAAATAACTAAGGAAAGAGAACCATGTAGGTTTAAATCCCTTGTAGCCCAACTCAAACAGTTTTTATTGTGATGTTTTGTTTTCACTCCAGTGAGTCGTGTTACCCTATAAAATGGCAACCATGCAAGAAAAATTTCAATACATTATTTGGCTTGCAGAGACCAAATCAGTGAGTTTAGTTCATTATAATTACAAATGTTTTTACAGGAAAGTATCAGATGGGTATGTTAATTGTATCATGTATTTCACACCTATTGCAAATATCATGCATCTAAAGACTAAGATAAAAGAAGCAATCATCACTGTAACTGTGGACATGTGGCAAACTTGGACTAAAATTGAATATTGGTTAGATGTGCTGAGAGCAACTAATGGTACACACATAAAAGTCTACTTATATGTCGGTAAAAACTGTCTATGTGTGGCTACAAGATGTTGAAAATATCTTGGTTTTACTATCTTAGTTAGTTAATTAATAAATTTTAAAATTGGAAAAATAATTTTGACCACACTGTGTAGTTACTGTATTAGTATTCCAGGTGAAGACATATATGTACTTATGACAGTGAATGAGTTAAAAATACACATAACAGATTTAATGCAAGGAAATGATATGAGATGTTTCAGGTCTATAACCATTTTATATGATGTTTTTTTCAGGAAGTGCAGTTGTTGTCATCTTTGACTGTCCAGTTGATGTGTCCAATATACAAGGTTGTTCTTCTCTTCTGTCTTCTTCTAATCTACAAGAGCTAGGAGAAAATTCCCTCTGCCAGTGGGCAACCAAGACACAGCTTGTAGTTTTTGTCACTAAACAAATTATAAGTAAGTTCCAGCTAGTTTATTTTATTTTAACGTCAGTGAAAGATGCATTTTGATGCTTCATCTTATTTTGTTTTTAATTGTTTGAATGACAAGATTAGGGGGCACAAATATAAACTTTGACAAAGTAGGAGTCATTTCAACTAAGATGACTTTATTTTTCTAACAGGATGGCTGGCTGGTTGCCTTTAGACGTTGCAGGTGCTGTTAATTTAAAGACGTTTAAGGGAAGGCTTAATAAATATTTGAATGATAATGTGCTGGCTTTGTTTTCATTTTAAAGTTTAGTACACAGGACGTTCTAGATAAACTGACAGGTCTCTTGTTATCCTAAAGTTGTATACAAAATGTTTAAACATGTATCGTACCATTATGTTGACTATTTACTCTACTTGTAATGGTTTTCTAGTTACTTTTTATGCAAACTACTTCACAAATATTATGACAAATCACTCTCAAGATAATTGATGTAAGTGTCTAAGTTCAATATCTCTGTTTTGTTTTTAACCAGTGTAGTATTTCACTTTAAACAATATTTGATCAAGGATTAGTTGAGAGCCAAAACTGCAAAAAATAGTAATCAACCATTGAGATTGGTTAGGGGAAGAGCAAATGTGTTTAAATCTCAGCAATTTCTGAAATGTAAGTGAAAATTTATAAATATATTAATCTTTAATAGTATTTCAATAACAAGAATGATTTATTTCTGACATGGTACATCACCTCCTCTCATAAATAACAATTCTCATTCACTGCTGTTGTTTGTACGTAAAAACATATTACAAGTACCACAAGTCTTGAATCTCGCTCTCGTTTGGAATTGACTGATTGCCATATATCTTTCATGCTAATTGTCGTGCATATCTTTCCTTCAATAAAATTGTGACATGCTCTCTTGAAGAACATGATTCTCTCTATTCAATTCTACCAAACTGTCACTTTGAGTTTGACCGTATCTGTGTAATAATGTTTAATGTGTACTTTCTTTGCTTTTCAAGCATTTTAATATTTTACTCTGTCTTTGTGTTCATTTCTCACTACAGGTTTACTCTTTATTGTACAGTAGTGATATTTTTAACTTGTTGAGTTATTTTGAAATGGAATTATCTTATATTTCTACCCAGTTATGAAACTTATTACTTCATAACAAAAACCTATTTGTTTATTCCAACACATATATGTTTGGCTATTCATTTTGCATTATTAATTCTATTTTACCACTTCAGCAGTTATATATTCAATTAGCACATTTATACAGGTTTCAGGTTGTATTACTCTGCAGAAAGTTTTTTTGCTTTACTTCGTCAGGAGATCGACCGTCCAATGAACTGGATTTCGTTGACCCTTACTTTAAGGGACCCACACGTTTGAAATACAGTCTGCTGACTTTGCAAAATAAGAAAAATTAACTGTTATCGTTTTTGAGTAATATTTTGGTTCCATAACAAAAGCTTTGTTTAGGTCAGCAATTAGTCTTAGTTTTATCTTTTTATTCTATACCATCTGCTTAGGCTCTTGTATAGTTTATACTTTTTACCATTAATTTTGTTTAAATTATAATTTATACTTCATACCATTAATTTTATTTAATCCATAATTTATGCTTGTTACCATTAATTTAATTTGTGTAAACCCATGGGATCAGGTTGAACTTTTTCTGCTTCCTCCTATAATGGCTGAATCCATTTCAGTCTACCAAGATTTTTCTATATCTTCTTATGGATTGCCTTCCAGGTCTCTAGTTTAAAATATATCAGGCCTATATAAAGTGTTTTTTGTTGTTATTTTTATTCATTTCTCTGAATATTCTTCTTCTCATGACTGTTTCAGAGGTGATTTTTTGGCTCTTTTTTGAGATGGCGTACTTGCAAGCTTCACCCTAGACAGCCTTAATTAATTTTACTATAACTGACTTTTATATTTTTTTTTTCTGATTTCATGCCATTTGTATCTTGATTAGTTCTATCCATTCTATACCTCTGCCTCATTTTTTTCAGCTAAATTTTACTCTGTCGACGCTTCTACAGTTAATGTTTATCTTCCACTTCCTTTCTTCTGTGCTCTACTTATATTTGGGGATTTTAGTGGAATATCTTTTTCTTATTTCTTGCATATTGGGGTGTTTTTGTGGCTTTTCTGCTTTTAAGGCAAACACTACTGCCCTTTTACTATACACTGCTAATAAAGTCTTATCAGTCAGTTCTTTTCTTCAGCCCCCTTGGATGCCTGTACTAGGTGAGGGACCCTCCCATAGAAAGTTCTGTCTCTTCAGTATATGTGTTTTCTGTGTATAGTGACCTGTGACGGGGATGAAAGCATCCTGATGGTTGAGGGGTGTGTTGGGGTTGCACCCCTCAACCCAAGTACCAGTGTTGGGCATTATCAAAAGATGTTGTAGTGATTCTTTATAATGCTGGTGTTTCGTTATAATGTTCACAAAATCCTAGCATTGCTGCAGTGTCCTTGTTTGGTATTGTGATGGGTCCTCTCATACAAGTTTATGGTGGGTGGGCATTGAATCTTTCTCTTTAATTATGGAACCCCCATATTCCAATAAAAATAAATTAATAAAAAACAGATCATAGGTAAACAACCACATCTTGAAAATTCTGAACAGCAATCTTTAACTTCTACAACACCTGTGCCTCATTTTCTAATATTACAAATCTTTAGAGCAAATATCTCCCTTTTTTATTCATAATGAATTAGAGGGACTTGCTGGTTCTCCTAAGTCAGTCAAGAAGGTACATTCTGGGGATATTTTGGTGGAAACATCTACCCCAAAAGTACAGTGAACTCCTTTTAAATTTAAAGGCCAGTGAGGTTATTTCCCATGCTACTTTGAATTTTTCATGAGAAGTTGTTTTTGAGTAGGATTTGAAGGATAACCCCAAGTCAAAGATCCTTGCTGGTTTCTCTGCCCCAAAGAAGTTTCTGCAGTGAGGCTGTAAAGTATGGCCATATATTCACAATCCTGTCAGATGTTTCCAACATCAATGGTTCAATCAGTCAAAGGCATCGTATTTTGATTCTCTGATGTATGCTTATTGCAGTGGCAATGACCATGATGTCTACAAGTATGAACTGGACCCTCACTGTGTTAATTGTAATGACTGTCACCTCTCTTACTTTTGTTCTTGTCCTAGGTGGGTGGAGGAGAAAGAGGTACAGCATTTGAAAACAATTAACAACATTTCTTACTCAGCTATTTGGAAGTTATTGTTCCCAACACCACCTCAGACATATGCTGTGCCTCCAATAGAATTGTTCACAAATCATATGAAGAGTCTTTTGCCCTCTCTGGACAAGTGAGTTGACAAGTCAATGTATACACCTGTCTTTGTTCCCACCATTCCTTCCATTGACTCCCCAGGTTCACTTCCCCTCAACTTCAACTTCTGGCACTTGCTGAGGTCCACCTTTCTTGGCTCCAGGATGTATAATAATTATTCATTCATGCTCTCAGTTGCTGGAATCTACATCTACTGACAGAGACCTGCCCACTTGACCCTGGGCAGAATCCACAGAGGTAAAGAGACCACTTTCTAATGAAGAAAAACAATATGATCATAAGCTAAAGGGTTCCCCACTACCTATATAAAAATGGCCACTTTGATACAGTGAAGCTGTCAAGGTTTCCATTCTACTCTGTATGATATTTAAGTTCTTGATTAATTCCTATCATCTAGTGTGTCTTACCTTACAGGAAGCATTTCTGAAACCTGCAAATACAGTTTTCATTTTATCAAAATGAATAGTTCTGTAATGGATGAATGCATGGAGTGGAGAAACTGCTGGTTGACTAACATGTGCTAACTCTGTCTGCCAATCAATACACCTTTGGAAGCTGTTGCTATCTGTGATTCTTTGAGTTGTACAATCACTGTCTTCTGGAGAGACTTATTATCAGTCATATCTTAATGCTCTTGTTGAATTGGTGCCATCTCCTTTTAATTATAGGAGACCGTAATGGACACAATCCCATCTAAGGTGGTGCTGATATTTATGGAAAGAGTTGTTCCAAAGAGCATATGCACTCAGATTACAACCTTTCTTCAATACTAATTCTTGTACTTATTTTCAGGGGCAATGATCATTTTCTTATTATTTTGAGGGAGATTGGCTGTGGTCACTTTCATCTAACCCATGCACCTTAAAGGAAGTTGGACCAAGCTAAATAGCCTCTTTCACCTGTCTCTTGGAACTTGATCCTGTCGTCATCTGTCTGCCATCAATAGATGACTGTGTATTAGCAGTGATTGTATCATCTAAGCAGATACCCATTTTATTCCTAAGACTTTGGCACATTTTCCATAATATCCTCATCCATTGTGGAATCCTGCCTGCCAGGAGGGACTTAAGGCTCAAAAATAGGTCTTGAGTACCTTTTGCAGATATCCAGTTTTTTTAACTTTATTGCTTTTTAACAGGTCTGTACCTGTGCACAGCATGTTAAATGTCAAAGTCAAAAGTAGTCTTGGAGTACATTCACAAAATTTGGAAGATCAGTGGGAAATATACTTTCTATTCCCTTCTCATCTTGATCTCCAATAGCCAGAGAGTTGCTGATGTTCAGAGTATCACCAATATGTTCAGCGAGAGCTTTGCTCATGTTTCCAGCTCTTCTGTTTCTTTCACCACCTTTTTAGTCAACAAATCTTGGGCAGAACAATAATCTCTTTCCTTTTCTGCTAATCGTCTTTATGAGTACAATTCTCTTTTTACACTGGTAGAACTTAAGCTTGCTTTTCATTGGTTTGCTAGTACATCAATCAGACCTGATGCTGCTCTCTATGAGATGCTGCTCTGCCTCTTTTCTGCCTATCATGCTATTCTACTGGTAGTTTGTAACCAGTTCTAGTAGAAGAGTATTTTCCTGATACTTGGTGCTGGACTATTGTCATTCCTTTCTCTAAGCCTGGGAAGGATCCTAAGATTCCTTCTAACTCTCAATCAATTTCTTTGATTAGCTGTTTTTGTAAGGTCTTAGGGAGGATGGTTAATGCTCATATTATTTGGTTCTTTGAATCAAACAACATCCTCTTGCTCACCCTCAGTGGATTTCATTGACATCACTTCACTGTGGACCATCTGATTCAAGTTTAAACGTTGATCACAGAACCCTTTCTCAAGAAGGGATATTTTGTTTTCATGTTCTTTGACCTTAAGAAGGTTTACAACACTATGTGGAGGTAGTGTATTTTGGGTTATGTGACCATTTACCCATTTTCATTCAGAACTTTTTACTGTCTGGGCGATTTGAAGTACATGTGGGATTGACACTTTTTCATTCTTATTCCTAAGAGCTTGGAGTCCCTTATTACTGTATGTTGAGTGTCACACTTTTCAATATCAAAATTACTGGTATAATTACACAATTTCCTCCTAATGCTGCAAACAGGCTCTATGTTGACAACTTCTCCATCTCTTGTGAGATTTATTGAGAAACAGCTTCAGACTTTTCTCAGTTACTTTCTGAAGAGGACTGCAGCAAACAGTTTTACCCCTTTTTTTCCAATGGTTTCCAAAACCATTTGCATGTGCTTCTGCTGTCAACAAGGGTATACAGTGATGTTCTTCTTCCTGTAGTTTTTGAAACAAAGTTCTTGAGGTTTATTTTTTACCATAAGCTGACATTAATTCCTCATATCAAGTAGATACATATCAATTGCACAAGGACGTTGAACATCTCCTGTGTCCTCTTTTTCACCTCTTGGGGAACAGATTAATGTTCTCTGCTCAGCATCTATTGTGTTCTTATGTACTCCAAACTGGACTATGGGTCTATGGTTCTGCCAGGACCTTGGCCTTGAGAATACTGGGCCCCAATCACAATCTGGAAATTTGACTCTGCACTTCTTCAGTCCAGAGTTTCTACTTTGAGTTCCATGAATCTTCTCTTCACCTTCATCATTTGCAACTTTCTTTGCAGCATGCCATTACACTTCAGTACTTAGCACAACATCTCACCTAAAGTTGTCTTCCTTTCTCAATGGACTGTGCTGTTTTGGAATAGACAATCTGCCATTCTTTCCTTTGGCTTTTGGTAAGCTGGCTGACTGAGTTGGATGTGTCATTTGATGATGTTGCTGTCTCCACTGATCAGCCCATCGGTCGGTTCGTGACTTATTACCATCCCCACCTGTGATTTTTCTTTCAGTCATCTGAGGAAGGTGGATAATCCTGATGGGACATACTGTCTTCTCCTTGCTGAACATATTTTGAACTATTTTTCCATTCCCATTTATACAGATGGTTTGAAATCAGGTGACTGTTTGGGTTCTGCTATAGTTTGCTGTAACTTGGTGATTGTTCACAGGACCCCTTCTCTACAGTTTCTATATTCACTGCTAAGTTGTATCTCATTTTTCTTGCCCTGAATTGCATAACAGCTTTGCAGTACACCAACTGTACTATTTATGCTGATTTTCTCTACTGGTATTAGTTCTCACCCTTTTCACGTTGGTGATGCTGATGCTGTCCAACTTCCTTGTATTTTTAACTTTTCATGGGCCATTGGAATTCTAATTAGATCTTTTATCTGAATTTTGGACATTGTTTTGTTTTAACTTGTTCATTTTTTTACCTTTTATAAAATTGTACTTTTACTTTTTTCACCAGATAGCCAAGTTGATTTATGCCAATAAATGCCAAACAACCAACCTTTTTCTCCATCGGTCCATATTCTGGGCCTAGTCTAGTACATTTAGTGCAATGTGGGATGTCTGTGATGCTGTATTAAATAATTTATGTAGCTCTTTTGTTTCATTCTGGGACATTACCATTTTTATTCATTTTATGTTTTTCACCTGCCCATTCTTTATCTGTATTAACAATGTTTTTTTGGTTTTTTTTCATTTGTCTTGTTAGCCAGATGATGATTAGGGTTCTGGATCGATTAATTCCCCTTCAGTCCCTTCTTGAGTCTTTTCTGTTTTAATATGTAGTCTTTGATCACATTTGGGTAAGCTGTTTCTGTATGATTGAGAATGGTACACGTTTTTAACTTATTTTTTTCACCATATGATTGGGTACCCAGTTGTAATTCTTTTGTGTGGCAGTATGTATTTTACTCAAATTCCCATTTGGAGGATTTTACCTACATGATTCATTGGATGTGTAGTTTCATTTAGCTCCTTCCAAACAGGGGTAGTTTTAACATATTCTACTACTCCTTCCATGTTCAGCTCCTGTTTCTCCTGTTACATACCTCACATTCTAGTCTCTTTGGAATGTGTATTTTTACCACACTTATTGAGACCACCATTTCTCCTACTTGAATACATTTAAAGATGTTTTTGTTTATATGAGACTTTTTCTACTTCTGATTTTTTTCTTATTTTTCATCCTTTACTCTTTTTTTATGTGCATTGATAGCTGAACATATCCCCCAAATTGTTAGGTTGGACTCTTCCTCTACTCTCTTCTCTGTTTTTGCTCTTTCCTGATGTCCATTACCAAATTTGGGGATGTGGTTCTGTCAGTAAGAGGCTTTAGAATGATGGTCTACAGTTGAAAGGTCTTATTTCCTTCAGACCCAGACACTTGTCAGTCAAAGGTGTTTTAGTTACATTTTGCTTCTTGACTAATTTGACTAATCTTGTTTCATTTTTATTTTTTTATGGTAGTACATTAGATAGTTTGCCAAAAGACACTCTCTTCTTCTCTCTCTCTCTCTCTTTTTTTAACCCACAATTGACAGGTGCTCCAAATATTTTGCTTTTCTTGTTAATTTACTAATTTGCTTTTGAGTTTTTATATGCTTTCTACCAAGGTACTCCTCTATGTAAAGCTTTTGAATTTTTTATCACTTCCGAGTTAACTACCTGTTTTGTTTTCAGTCGGTGGTGCATCATCTACTTGCCCTGGTTGTCATTACATCTGGACAGGTTTACATTAGTTTTTTCTCATTCCATCACTCTTCTTTCCCTATTGTTTGTATGTCCATGTTATTCTGGTGGAAGCCTTTCAGACTGATCATTCCTGGCTGGCACTGCTTTGGTTTGCTTGGCTTGATTTGTTTTGGATCAGTTTTATTCATCTACATTTTAGTGCTCCATGCGGTATATTTCTTTTGACTCTTTTATTTTTTACCATCTTCCACATTTCTTCTCAGTGGGATGCAGATTACCTTTTCTGTCTAGTATATGTTGTGGGTTGCTTCATTGTTTTTAATGCTTCTTTCCATTAAATCCATTTCCTATGTATCCTCTCCTTACTCCACTTCTTTGTCTGTAATGTTTTCCTTTCCTTCCATACTCATTGGGTTTAAACTGTGATTCAATTAGCCTTTCATTCCTTGTCTCTTTCTTTCCATCATCACTTCGGTGTGTCTTCACTATGACCATGCACCTTTTTATCTGTATGTCTACCCTGCCATTCATTGAAGGCACCTCACATGTCGTGCACTGGGTCTACATCTCATACATTCAATTGATGGACTGTGGAGGCATCCTCCTGAATGTGTTAATGAAATACAAATATATAAATGAATAAAAAACCATTCAGTTGAGAGTAGGGTGGGGATGTTCTGCTGGTGTAAATGATATGATATCCTTCATTTTTTAACACACGAGTGAGCCATTGAGATAAAAGTTCACCCCCTTCAAGTGGTATCTGTCATCTTATCCCCAAATAGGTGCTAGTTCCCAGTGGTTTGATTTTGGATTTAGAACTGACCAGTCAATTTAAGTCCTCATACTTGCATTACAAATTTCTCTTTTCCCTCACTCATTTATACTTTCATTACTCAATCTGTGTTGTGGGTCATAGTGGAGGTACATGTAGATTCTACTATCCCTTGATGTTATAATTATTTTGAGGGTGTTACTGTATTTAGGGTAGTTCCTGTCAATTTTCAATTTGAGGAGATAGTATGCATTACACAGACATCTATTTTATGCCAGATGTCAAGTTTCAGATTGATCAATTCATTTCTCACATTATTATGGCCCCATTCATAGATTGGAGGGTTCAAGATTCATTCCAGTCCCATGAATTTCATGTGAAAATGATATGATCTTTCCTTCCTCAAAATGGATGTCAGTACCCCATGGCCAGGTTTTGGATTATAGTCTACTTGCCAGCAGTATGATCCTCTTTACTACCTTCCATATGTATGTAAGTACCTGGTGTCCAGGTTTTGGATTATTGTGGACTTACTGACAGTATGATCCTCATCCTACTGCTGTATGGAAGTCATTTCCAACTTTTTATGTTTTTGGGATTGAGTTTCATAAATATCATATGGTTCTGATTTCTGTCCAACCATAGTTCTCTCCAACTTTAATGTGCTTCTTAATTTTTCTGCCCATATGTGAGACATCTTTCCACAATATATATCTGGTTCAGAAGTGGTATAGTCTCCAACCTTAGATCTCCTCGTGGGAAGTGTCTGCTGGATTATTTTGAAGAATGCTTTTTTCTTTCTCTTGCACCAGCCCATCCATCTATTCAATGTGAGATTCTAGCTATTGATGTGGTAAGAGGCAATGTACCATATCAGAAGTTATTATTTTTCCATACTGAAAGTGTATTTCTGACAAGTACTTCTCTCCTTTCACCTTTCCCACCATTCCTCCTCACTGAAAACTGGTGCTTTCATTTTTCTACCAAAAGTCAAAGTGATATTTTGTGGAATTGAATGGAGGAAAACAGGTACATCAAGAGAATATGTTACACTCTTATTGGTAGAGGGTTGTCACATGAAAATTTACATGTAAGACACATGGCAATCAGTCAATTCCAAATGAGTGGGAAATTTAAGGTCTTTGGTAGATGCAAAATGTTTTGCATGTAGAGGGCAACACTGTAGGAGAATAGCTATTTATGTGAGAGGAAATACATTTTCAGTACAGAAAATTTATAACCTTTGTGGAAAATTACCACTCATCATGAAGTAAATTTTTCAATTAAATTTTTTAGATGAAATTCTGTTAAATACTGCTGTGTAACCATCATCTCCACTGCACAAAAGTACAAAATTTAACTGTATTTGTTTTTTAATTATCAGGTAACTCTGTCACCATTACACTACAATCTGGGATTATATCAGAAGATGATCAAACAGTCTATGAGACCTTAACCAGTAATCTGGTAAAAATATAATATAAATTTCATTTTGCTTAATAAATCCTCTATCTGGAACTTGATTGGTTTCAGGTAGAAGCATGAATTTGACCAGTTAAAATAAAAAAAAATGTTAATTTAACTCAGTCTTTCTTACCACCTGAGAAGCATTTGTTATACTTACACATACACTGCTGGCCAAAATTTTAAGGCCAATGAACATGAAGAAAAAATATGAATTTTGCATTGTTAGACTCAATTACTTATTTGAGTAGAGCTTCAAATGATGAAAATAAGCAAAGGGAAAATAAAAATTTAAAACGTTTTTAGCATTTAATAGGGAAAATGTAAACACTATGAAATTAGTCTAAATACTAACTAGTTAAAAATTTAAGACCATACAGAAATGAAGTGTTAATCAGTAGACACATAACAAAATTTAGTCATTTGTGTTCAAGATAAGCGTTGTCAACATCTCCCACTGACATCTCCAGTGTTACATTGGGTAAGAACATGGCAAAGGCTACAAAGTTGACGAAGTTTGAATGTGGCAGAATTGTCGAGCTACAAAAGTCTCTCTCAACATGCCATTGCTGGTGAGATTGGGCATAGTAAAACTGCTATTGCAAATTTCTTAAAAGACCCTGAGGGATACGGAATGAGAATTTCAAGTGATCAGTCCAAGAAAATGTTGCTGGCTTTGAGCAGGAAGATTTAATAGGTTGTCCGACAAAACACCAGCCAATCGTTGAATCAGATTAAGACCCTTATGGACACAGAATGCAGCTCAAGAACAATATGATGGTATCTATGAGAGAAAGGCTTTAAAAGCTGTAAATGTCTTCAAAGGCCATGCCTCCTCCCACACCACAAAACACCTCAGTTAAACTTTGCTGAGAAGTACCAAACATGGGATGTAGAAAAGTAGAAGAAGGTTTTATTCTCTGATGATAAAAAAATTTAACCTGGATGGTCCAAATGGCTTCCAAAATTGCTAGCACAATAAGGATATCCTACCAGAGACATTTTATACACGACACAGTGGAAGAGATTCCATCATAATTTGGGGTGCTTTCTCCTTCCATAGAGCTTCAGGTTATACAGGGGCATCAAACATCAACTGGCTACATTGGCATATTGGAGAGAGCATCCTTATTGACTAAAGGCTCTCGCTTGTGTGGAAATGAATGGATCTTTCAGCAGGACAGTGCTGTAATCCACAGTGCTCATAGAACAAAGGACTTTTTTACTGTGAATAACGTGATTCTTTTGGACCATCCAGCGTGTTTGCTTAAATTGAACCCCATTGAAAATGTTTGGAGGTGGATGACAAGGGAAGTCTATATAAATAGGCGTCAATTCCAAACAGTGCATAATCTTCATGAAGCCACCTTCACCACTTGGAATAACATTCCAGCCAGCCTTGTGCAAATACTTGTATTGAAAATGCCAAAGCAAATGTTTGCAGTTATTTGCAATGACAGCCGTGCAACTCACTACAGACACCTCTTGTTGGGAATTTTCTACCCTGTTTAGGACTTCTTTTTAGTATGGTCTTAAACTATTGACCAGCTAGTATTTAGGCTAATTTCACAGTGTTCACATTTTCCCTATTAAATGCTTTAAAAGTTTTTTTTATTTCCCCTTTTGTTATTTTCATCTTTCAAAGCTCTGCTCAAATAAGTGGTTGAGTCTAACAATGAAAAATGCATATTTTTTCTTTATGTTCATTACCCTTAAGATTTTGGCCAGCAGTGTATATACACATTCAACTTTTTGGATAGATGTCAAGTCCATAAAGCTTGTTAGAGAATTGGGACAGAGCTGGATGTAACATACTGTTATTATTATTACTCTGTGGTTCTTTAGAAAACAACATTACTACAATTAAGTAAGGTCTTATACTTAATGAAATTATTGTTGTATGTATAATAAACACCAGATCATTATGATTCAAGTAATTTTTAGGTTAACTGAGAGACAGATTTCTGGGTTTCAATAGCCAATGGACAGAATTTAATCATATAGAATTGTGTAACAAATTTGGGCATGGTATTACAATATTGATAACTTTGTCAGACAATGGTCATGGTTTGATAATTATAAAATCATAGGTTAATGCATTGTCATGACAGTTGATAGAAGTATAGTTAAAATAAATAAGATTATCTTGAGCTAAGTTTTTTAGTTTAAATGGAAGTATTTCAAATGTGTTGGTGGTATCAATTGTGATAAGTAATCATGCAATGAACTAGAATATTATTTAATAATCTTTATAATGAATGCACATATTTCCTAATTTAAAATTGTATTTTTTGTTATATTTTTTTGAAAATCTAATTGAAATTAAGTTAAGGCTAATTTTGAATAAAATGTTAATTTCTGTTTAGATTTCATGAAGTATTTCATATAATTTGCTCTTGAATAATGCTACTTTTTCATTATTTTTTATGATTTAAGCAACTGTTCAGAAAATAAATTAACATAAGCTCAATGAAATGTTTCCAGAGTTTTCGAGCTATTAAAGTTCCATCTGGTGAAATGGACAAAATCATGATCACAGGACCAAGTAGTATTCCTGTATGTGGAAGCTTTGTGCTGACAGCTCACTATTCATCTTCCAAAGGTGGCAAAGCTAGTTACATGTGGAACATACGTCGTTTTGACAAGCAGAACATTGATCAGAAGTTAGTGGATTTTGTGAAAGGTGCACTTAAAGTTTATGTATTAAAATCCTGTTTTGTTGTGCCTGTGAGTTAATAAGCCTATAGAACATTTTGACAAAAGATTCAGTCTGTAAGAACTTGATCAGTCCTCCTACCACCATTTCATTATTCACAATTTTATACATTTGTTAACTTTCCTTATATTCCTATATAGATATGAAGCCAGAAGGTACTGGAAGAACGTAAAGCATAAGTTGGCTTTTCATAGGATAATGTTTAATTTATGGCCTAAATAAAATATTAGTCAAGTTGTTTCAAACTAAGCAAGGGTAAATCAGTGTTTTTCCAGAAATTTAAGAAGTTTCATTATATAATTCAAATAAAATTGAGCTTGAAAAATCTCTTTTTGTACACTCCTCTATTCAAATTTTTCTTCAGTCTAAAATTCTAATTCTTTTGAAAGTCACTGAAAGATATCAGTTATTAAGCTGAAACAGTTTTGATTTGAAAATGGTCAACAGTTTTCCTATTTGAGTTTCCTAACGGAAAATATTTCAGTTAAATCTGCACATTTTTAATTTTAGTTATTTTTACATGTTTTGCTCTTTTTTTAAATTGAGGAATAGTTATGTGTTATCCATCAGCAATTTAGCTCATTATTAGGTGATGAGTTGTGAGAGGTGCAGCACATGATATTTGTATGTCCCAATTTATTTGCAATAACGTATGTCTGTACTACTTTCAACTATTAGTTATAAATAAGAGAATACAGTATCTGTTGAAATCTGTCAAAGAATTTTAAGTTAAGTTAGCCTGTCTTTCTTAAAGGCTGAAGGAATTATTCAATTGGGATATATCTAGTATGATTATAAATAGAAATTAGATATGTATACCTGTTTCAGTTTATCCAAAATGTATACCTTTCAATGAATATTTTGTGCAGCACTTTTCTACTGTTTCCATAAAAATAAGCCCAGCATGGCCAGGTGGTTAAGGCACTAGACTTATAATCTGAGGGTCACGGGTTCAAATCCCTGTCACACCAAACATGCTCGACCTCTCAGCCATGGGAACATTATAATTATATAATGTAAAAGAGTAGCTCAAGAATTGGCAGTCTGTAGTGATGACTAGTTACCTTCTCTCTTGTCTTATACTGCTAAATTAGGGACAGCTAGCGCAGATAGCTTTGCATGACATTTAAAACAGACCAGTCCATAAAAATTAAAAAATAAATTGCCATGCAAAAACATTATAGAGTAAAGTATTTAAGCAATATTAACTGTAAAATTTAATACCAAAAGGTTTTTCTCATTTTAGTATCTTTTCCTAAATGATAGGCCTGTTGTCTTATATATGTACATTGTAAACTGTGGTTTCTGTCCAAGCTTGTATCTATCTCCTGTTTGAAAACCTGCACGTGCAAACTAAGCTCAACATTCACATTTGAAATGAAGGAAGAACAGGCATGAATAATAATGTGATGCTAAATATTCTAAATAGTTAGGAATTAATCACACTATCATTCACATTTTAAAATGTGATGTAACTTGGATTTACTATATGATATTGTTGAGCAGCTTTTGGCATACCTGAAATGTTTAACAGTTACTTTTCTTAATGGATGGCATAAGTAACTCATTGCCTGTATATGAGTGAAACCAAAAGTGCAACACAATTAACCTTTTTAAACTCCATGAAATAATTTAAATTGATAGATTGACTTAAAGATTTCCCATCATTGAAAATGGCTACTTATTCTGAGAGCTAACAATACTGTTACAAAAGTAAAATTGTTTGGGCTGAGAATGATTTCTATCTGATGAAATTCATATTCTTGTACTATAGTCCTACTATTCTCTCCATTAAATACAAAAAGATAATGAATCAATACCATCAATTCCCTCGACAGTCTTGAAGACTTCAGTCAGATCTCCTCTAATGTTTTTTTTTTCAAGAGAAAATGGTTACCAAGATCTTAACTCTTCCTCGTTTGATAACATTTTTGTCCCAGGTACCATTCCTAATAACCCTCCTTTGAACCTTTCCCAACAATTCAATATCTTTCTTAGGTAAGAAGCTCAAAATTCAACTATACTGTTCAAAAGACTGTTCAACCAGAACACAAAAATCCTTTTCTGTACAATATCTCATCTCACAAATGTCTTATCTTATACTGCCTTCTATAGGCACAAATTTTTACTTGCCACTAGTCTTTATACTCTTGGGCCCGACATGGTCAAGTGTGTTAAGGCGTTTGACTTGTAATCTGAGGGTTGTAGGTTCGAATTGTGGTCATACCAAACATGCTTGTTGGGGCATTATAATATGATGTTCAATCCCACTATTTGTTGGTAAAAGAGTAGCCCGAGAGTTGGCAGTGGGTGGTGATGACTAGCTGTCTTCCCTCTAGTCTTACACTGCTAACGTAGGGATAGCTAGCACTGATAACACTCAAGTAGCTTTGTGCAAAATTCAAAACAAACAAGGAAATTTTATACTCCCACCTACCCTCACATGTGAAGACATCTGTATGATATCCCAGAAATGATCATGCAGTAACATTCCACCAATATTATCAGTATTTGGTGTTTGCTCTCTCTCCAGTTCATTCAAGCCATTTTAGGGACCACTTGCATTCAGATGTCAATGTGCCTTGACCCTCATATACTTTGGATGACCATACTCTGGTATATCATCATTCTTACTTTCCCTATTTAGAATCACCACGTTTTGGTGTTGCTCACCCCTTTGTGGAAATCAGTCTTCAGTCCATCACATTCCTTCCTCTCTTATGCTGATTCAGGCCTCTTGTATTCCTGAAGTTTGCCATCTTCACTTAAGGCTCTGTTTTGGTTGCATATTTTTTCTCAAATGTATTTTTTTCAATTTTACATTTTTTTTAATTATTTTTGGAGGAAAAAACTTTTTTAATCAACTCCACTAGCTGTGCACTCACAGTTCCACATAGCATCAACTCGAGCTGCTGTAATTACTACAGCTGATATACTGGCTACTTCAACAGTGTCTGAGCGAGCTTTATCTGCTCATTAAGTAATAGTTCTAGTTCCTAGCTAGTTGACTTATTTTATGCAGACTTGGATGTCAGTGAGAATTTGAACAGCCTGTTTCCCACTGCTGGCTATGCTTCACACTTATGTGTCATCTTGGGAGAAGAGATGAGAAATTCTTCCCCATTTGTGGAATTGATCAATCAAGTATATTAAGTTTTCTTATCTCCTATTTCCTGTCTCCCAGTGGCACAGTGGTATGTCTGCAAGCCTACAACAGTAGAAACTGGGTTTTGATGCCTGTGGTGGGCAGAGCACAGATAGCCCATTGTGTAGGTTTGTGCTAAATTACCAAAAGAAAATAAACAAAATCTCATTTTTTGTGATTCTACTCCTGTCCTCAGTGATGTGCTTTTGGGTCAGTATCTAATGTTTCTTCTGTCTGTGGATATTGGGGCTCATGTATGCTGTTTAGAGAACAACAAACCACTTGCATTTAGATGTTAATATGCCTCAACCCACAAGTAATGTGGATGACCATGCTCTGGCATATCATCATTCTAACTTTCCCTATTTAAACTCAGCATTTGGTAGCAGTCATCTCTTTGTAGAAATTAGACTACAATCCTTCAATTTCCTTTTCCAACCCTCCTCCTTCCTCTCCCATGCTGGTTCCAGCCTCTCATATTCTTGAAGCTCACCATCCATTCTTGGAGGACCATTTTCTTGGTGGCAGCTTTTTGTGTTCAGGGGCTGTAGGGGGCCAGGTTCTTCATATTTGCCCACATATAGAGAGCCTGTTCCAGAAATCCTTGGGTTCTGTTGGCTTAAGAGGGTTTTGTCTTCCATTTCAATTATTCTCCTCCTTTTTCTCCACATCTTATTAACATCCCTTTACCTCAGAATTTCATTGCTGGCTAACATCATTTGGAAATGGTTTGGTGCTTGCTTTGTAAAGGGATCATTGAATGGGGATATCCCTGTTTTCTGGGTTTTAATTTCCATCTATTTACAGCTCTAAAGAAACAGGAGACTGATGCCCTCATTGACCTGCATGTTCTGCACCTTTTTTGCTTATCCTACATTTCATCATAGAGCCCTACTTAGCCCTTCATTGGATTTCACAACTGGTCTGTGAATGATGAAGGTTGATTTGTTAAATGTATACCTTCACATTTCCATCTCCCCTACATCAGTCATTACCTTTGTTTGGGTGTGTGTTTCTGTTCCAGGTTCTTCTGTTCAGACCAACTTTGGCTCATTACACTTTGTATCAAGTGATTTTGGTGTCTGTCTGTCTTTTTCATTCCTAGGGTCTTCATTTTTATCATTACATGGACAACAAGCTACTTCTTGCTTCCTGACAAGCCAACTCTACCGTTCACACTCAGTTTCTCTTAAGAGAAATGTCTTGGGTTAGTTGGTAAAAGTTGCAAAGTCTTTTATCAGCCACACAGTACCTAGTTCATCTTGTATTGATGTTCAATTTTGTACTCAATTTGACCCAAATTTCTCCCCTTCAGTTGAGAGCCAAAAGACTTCTAATTTACAGCCTTTCCTCTTTCACTCACTGCATGAGAGATTCTCTCTTTTGGGGACATGAGTTTATCTAGAAACCCTCATCCCTCTTGGTTGTGCTCATATGAGTCACTATCAGTGGGTTTTGTTGAACAAGTGGAGTCTCGCCAAAGATTGTTTTCATCCTCCTGGAGGAATGGAGATGTGATCATCATTTGCATGTGTTCCCTTTTGATGTCTTCAGCTCCTTATTTCATATGTTCCTACATAGTCCTTTACCTGATAGTTGTATCCATCACCCATTACATAGTCTCCAGTGCTGTTTTCTTCTAAAATCTTCACCACATTGTTTCTACCTTCCTTCTATAGAGTATTGGAGCACTTGCCACTTATCAGTTTCTAATCACTGGGTTGGTGGACCTTGGACACTTTCTTATGTGTGTCTGCTCACTCCCACTCAGTTGAGAGTAGGACTGTATTTTTCTACCAGTATAGATGGCATTGATGCTTATCCTGATATAGACTTGATGTACGACTCCAGATTCTATCAGGTAATGAACAATGTATTCCATCAAAATGCAGTTTGCATCCCTGGCTGAAGCACTGTTCTTCATACCATCCTTCAGATATGGTGATGAATGGAGCTGGACAAGCCATGTAAGTCCTTCTGTATGTGATCAGGTACCCTCCTATTATCACAATCTGGGCAATATATTACAAATTTCACTTGGTAATTGAATGTAGATGCACCAAATTTGTTGTTCACCTTCCTACTCTCCCCTGAGTGTTGGTTCATGGTGGATATGGAGATAATTATGCTGGATGTATGCATGTGATGGTATGGATCCCTGCTATAGAGGTTCACCTTTTCTACCTCTTCCCATATCCAAGGAAAAAAGTTAAGGACCATTTTCCTACTATGTTCACATGGTGTTAGTTGAGGTTGATCTCCATTGTGAGGACCAATGCATCCTAGTCACTCTGCACTTGAAGTCCTTTCACTACAGATATATGTATTGTCTAGAACCCTCCTTTTACCCTAGACTAGACAAACCATACCAATACTTCCTACTGATGAACTATAGATACACCCCCATTTTATTTTCACCTTCCTACTGTCCTGCTGAATGTCAGTTTCTTATGTACATAATAATGGTTGTGTTGGATGTACACATGTTATGAGGTACGGGATATACCCATCTTTATTTTTGCCTGTATTATTACACATACTCACAGGGGAGAAGAGTATGTCTAGTTCAGAAGTGGTGCATTCTCCCATTGAAGTGTTGTCTTCTATTTGTCTGCACACCATATAGTTTTGTGGAATTGTAGCTCTTTGCAAGCAGAGGAAAGATATCATATTAGAATTTAATTTTTTCCTAAACTTAAAATGTATTTCCTATATATACTTATCTCTTCTTACATTTTCTACCAAATTTCTCCACTTACAGTGTAGGTTTCATAGGTACTGCCCAATCTCAAATTGATATACCGTCTGCATGGAAGGAGGACATTAATTAACTCTATTAAAATTATTCCCTTCAGAATTATACTTATAATTCAATTTATGATAATCTACATGCATGTGCTTGCATTTATTACAATTAAAAGTCATATTTTGTTTATTTACCAGCTCATCAAATAATTCAAATTATTTTGTAAAATAGCAACATTTTCCTTATGGCTACTAACTTTAATGTCATCATAAAAATGTAAGTACTTTATTGGCCATTTCTTCATCTACATCATTGATGTTCCACAACTATATAGATAATTTTATTTTGAGAAACCTTTTATGTAGCAACTTGTGAAATATTTTTTGAAAATCCAGATAAACTAATTTCATACCCTCAAACTCATCAATATAAGCAGTAACATTTTCAAAAACTGTCAAAAGATTAGCAAGTTACATTTGTGTTTTTCTGTAGTCAAACCATCTTGGTTAGCCAATAGAATTTTAAACTGATAAATGACCTTGTAAAGCATTTTTTTTACAAGATTTTCACAAAAATTTTCCTTCATTTATGAAAAAGCAAAAAACTATTGGAACAATTTTTGTAATTTTTCTTAGAAAGAGGAGTATCATTAACCAAGTGGCATCTGCCTACTGTTCAAGGACATATAAAACAAAAGTGACAGCAAATGGTTCTCATTAGTTCTTAACCTTCTTCAAAACCTTTAGAGAAGTATTATTTGGCTCATGAGCCTTATCATTCTTTAAATTTCTAGATTGTTTCTTAGGAATCACAGAATCAGTATAAGTTTGTTCATTCTTGTTTCCATCTAACAACTGTTTAAGATGAGAAATACATTTATTCTTGTTTTATTTAGAACCTGTAAATAATCTAAACACAGTGATAATAATAATAATAATGCTGTGTATTTTTATTTACTTTCTATATTTTACAATACATAATTATATAACAAACTCTGATATATACAGTTTTCAATACTCTTTTCTTTTTTTTACTCTATTCTTTTGTCCATCTAAAAGGTCAGACTACTACTCACCTGATAATGGAATCTTCTTTGCTGGAAACTGATATCATATATGAATTTATTGTTTCGGTAATTTCACCAGGAGAAGAAGGCATTCCTCTTCATGTTCAACACTTGGTCACTAGATGTCCCTTTCCTGCACCCCTAGTGACCGTGTATCCAAGTTCCTTGTTTTTATTAAGCCAACTGAGTGTCAATAAAGAGTAGGTTTCACTTTTCTTATTGAAGTTGTAATAGCTTGGAAACTAACTTCAGTGTTAATACTCAAATTTTATAAATATTCCATCCAGTAGTTGTTTAAGGAATTGTACTTTTCAAACTTCACAGAATCATCTGTTTGTTAGCAAGATTAAGAAAAGTTAACTTAGATTTAAAAGTTTTGGGCATTCCTTACTAACAGTTCACTTATACCATGCAGTCCAGCATAATGTTTAAACAAAATCGTCAAGGAGTAGAAAGTAGGCATGCTTTGTCAATGTTTGTTATTAACATTTGTATTGTATGAACTTTATATTACCTCTCTCAGTTCTACATCTTTCATACATTTTTTGTATAATTTTTCCATTTCTAAAATTATTAAAAATCTTTACAGATATGAAATCACTAATATGGTATGCTAATTAAAAATGACACTCTATAGCAATGTAGAAATGTCAACTTTCTAAATCCTGGTAAATAGTAGAATATGTTAACATAGTGGTTGCTTGGTTGATTCTAACCTTCTGACTCTTATTAGGGTGCTTCTGACTGCTGAAGCAAGTTTACCTGACTGCATTGATAAATCAAGACAGATACACTTTAAATGGACTGTGGACAACCCCAGAGTAAAGTATGACTTTAAAAGCCTTTATTCTCCAGTTTATCGAGTTACTCCCTATCGTCTACCAGGTAATATTTACTTTTAATATTTTAATCTTTATTTATTCTGTTTGTTCATTATGTATTGTAAGAAATTGTTCTTGAAGGAGAAACTTTTTTTTGTATTTATTAATTTTTAACTGCTTTTAAGTTTCTTTCTATACTAGGAGTGAACATCTTTACCATTAATTAAAGTACTTATTTGTTTTTACAGTTTTGCTTAAAAATTCAAAATCAATATTTATTTATTTGTACTATTTATGATTCATTACTTGTACATCTTTTATATTTTGAATCAGCTATTTCGACATTTTTCTTTAGATTATAATGTCATATTAAACTGTTTTTAACCTGGCAAAACTACTGATATGATAATAGCAGCTTTCAATAAAATACAGCAGTCACAGTTTACACCACCAATGGAATCAATTGTCTAAACATAAGAAAACTCATTTCTGTAACTGCTAAAATTTCCCATGTTATTACTATTGTTTCAGCTTTGTGTGGTAAGTTATTATTAATTTACTTTAAAATGCAAAAGAATCATACAAGTTTAAAAAAAATGATAAACTTGTTATAATTTAAAATTAAGATACTGAAAAAAAGTGAAGGTATTTATTCCTTCTACTTACACAGACACTGAGCAGTACCTTTTTAACTATCCATTGCAGTTTGATCTGTTGCAACATGGTATGTTTCATCAGAATTTTTAACATGCAAATTCTAAAACTACTGAACTTTGACAAGCAGAGAAAGGTTTTTATGAAAATTAAAAGTACAATTAAAAAAAATTGAATTGTTTCATTAAATGAAGTGTTCTATCCATTCATTAATATATGAATTGTTTCATTAAATGAAGTGTTCTATCCATTCATTAGTACATGAATTTTTTCATTAAATAGAAGTGTTCTATTCATTCACTAATACATTTAAATATGAAGATGAATGAGAGAGTCTATTATCATCCATTTTCATATTTTAAACTGTACAGTTTAATACTAAGTTAAGGGTTTATTGTAATGCTTGAGCAAAACTCCAAACTTGTATTAAATTTTGTGTATGCATATGTAATTTTTCTCATTTTTTGTCATGTGGTTAAAATTACTTTTTATTTTGGTACTCTAACAGTTAATTGATCAAAATAAAACATTTCAGAGATATTTAAAACATTCATACCATAAATGTGGTGACACAAAATTAGTTACTTTATTTTGATGTCCCTTGAATTAATGTGTATTGTTATATTTAGTGTTTTTTCTAACTTATCCAAAAACATTATTTATCGTTATTTAGCTGATTAAATATAATATCATACTAATTCTTATATTTTATAAATTTTGAATTATAATTTATTTGTTTTCTAATACAAAGTGTTGACAGTTTCATCATCAGATTATTATTTAATAAAAATTACACAGAATAATGTATTGTGTTGAACTTCAGATTTTTAGTTTAAAGTCAAAGGGAATTAATTTTAGCAAACAGTTATACTGATGAAAGTCATTTTTGGAACAGTTATTACTTGTGTGACAGGACTTTAAAATGTATAAATAATGATGCTTTAACAATCTGTATTCATTTTTTTGTATTTGTAATTCTCTGTGTTTGATGTTAAATAGAATGCCAATGTTTGTTTATTTTGGAGACATTTTGATTTTTTTGTTTTTCTCTTCCATGGTATCCCCTGGTGGGACAGTGGTGAGTCTTCAGATTAACAATTCTAAAATTGGGGGTCTGATTCCCCTCTGTGGATACAGCAGATATCCAAGTGTTGCTTTGCTATAAGAAAACAGTCACACACATTTTTCATGGTATTATAATAAAAGAAAATTAATCATAATGGAAAATAGTAGTATTTAAGTACAACTAACAAAGTGTGCTGACTGTTGAACACAAAGATGATTTTATAAAGTTTGATTTTATTAATTCACTTTTTGTCTACAGAACTGTGTGGTTTAAACATTAAATTACTAATTTTTTGCAGAGAATCAAAAAGTCCAATTTACTGTACAGTGTTTTCTGAATGGAAATTCAACTGAGTTTACCACTTCCTCAGTTATGCTAGTGACCACTCCATACCAATTAAAAGCTTCTATACAAGGTAATTTTAGCATAGGTTTATCATAAATGATGTATTCAGATGTTAGTTAAGACTTGTAAAAATAGAATTTATTACAAGGTAATTTTAAATGAGACTTCACAGTTGAAAGATAACTAAAGATAAGTTTAATAGAGCTTTGACAAAGATGAAAGCATAGGTAAAAGGTAATTTTATTAAAATTTACCACAATTCAAAGACTGTATGAAGAAGCTATATTAAAATTACTGTGAGATATAGTTCTTTTATGTTTTTTTCACAGTTCAGCTTATATACAAGATAATTGTTGAATAATCCTATCAGAGTTCAAAGGTTTCATGCATGTCAGTGTAGTAGATTTCTGTTACTTCTTAAAGCTTTTTTATGAGAAAACTTTTGTTGTAGCATGTGATTCAGTCCTTTGTCTGGATTTTGAAGCTAGAAATCTGGGATTAAGTCTGTATAATAGCACAAAATAATCTAAACACTTTAAACTGTAGCTTTAGTGTTAGAGTAACCATCAGTTTGTTAGTATGGATTGTGGGTAATAGTGTGCTAGTGATTGATTGCCTTCCTTT
This sequence comes from Carcinoscorpius rotundicauda, assembly GCA_011833715.1. Classification (NCBI taxonomy): domain Eukaryota; kingdom Metazoa; phylum Arthropoda; class Merostomata; order Xiphosura; family Limulidae; genus Carcinoscorpius; species Carcinoscorpius rotundicauda. The sequence goes on from CM022393.1 coordinate 112,874,733, forward strand.
TGGTTAGTAGTTCAAAATTCAGAATAGTGAATGATAGCCTAAGTATCTTTATCATGAGTACAAAGTTTTTATGTGTATTTTGTCACAGATCAAGGTTTCTCTACAGGGTAATTATAGATATTCTACCACAGTTCCAGGCTTTTGTACAAGGTTGTTCACATTCAAAGAGTTCTATTCAAGACAAGTTGACTAGAACCTAGTTATAGATCCAGACTTTCGTGTAAAACAATTTTAACAGAGAGTTGCTATAGTTTAAAACTTCTGCATGTGAAGGTTTTATAAATGCTTGTATAAATACTGTATACTATATTAATGTTGCAGTTGATTATTCCCATATTGAGTAATAGGTAATTTAATAACACATTTCTTTAAATTAAAAGTGTGGCTTAAAAATGTTAGTTCCAATACAGTTACCTCTCTCACTGTTACAACCATTCTCAACTTTACTGCCCTCTAGCGCACAAATATTTATTTGCTACCAGTCTTAAATCCCCATCTAATTTTACGTATCTACCACATGGTTCAACTGCATTTAAATGTGCAAATTAGTATGCAACAACCCTCAACCAATAGGGTTATACACACACCCTCCTATTGTATTTGACTTCTTCTATGCAGTTGAACCCAGTCTTCACTTCTTAATTTGGCACAACAATGTTAACACCCAGTGCCTAATTCCAGACATTTTGCCTTTCTTTAGTGCATTTGGAGATTTTTTTACCAATTTTTAGATTTCAAAGTAATTATTGTAATCCACTATTGAGTTGAATTTCTTTATTTGGTTGTGAATTTTGTTTCTTACTCAATTACCAGTAGGCAGCCAATATATTTAAATTCAAAATTTACTACTACACCTACAATGGCTACCAATGGTACTGCTATTCACAAGCCCATAAAAACAATTGCATGTGTGGAATTATTTATGGTCAGAGATAGCATTGGCTGTAGTTAGTTGAGAAATGGCTTCTTTCTTGCAAGCTGAGGTAATTCCTGATCTACAACCAATTTTGCTATTACCAGAGGACCTCAGTCAGAACAATACAGAGTTGGACAGCTCACCCCCTCATCATTTCTCTGTTGAGCAGACATGCTCTTAACTGGTTGAAGCACCTAGACCTCAATAACCATGTTTAAACTTTGTCACATATGTGCTGTGTTTTTTTTTTCACTCATGTCATCTGATCATTTCTCTTTCTGAGTCTTTTTATTTCCCACTTTGTTTGATTTTAAAGCCCATGCCAAACGTTTTCCAGGTCAATTCTATGCAGGAGTTAGTATGCCATGCCCCCCAGAGGATCTTTCATGTGCATTTCATATTTCAGCAAATTCTTTCTCACTGGGCATCAACACTCTTTTGATGTTTGTCATCCATTCATTCAAGTCTTTGTTTCATTATCCCAAAGGTTTTTGACAGAATCCTCTACCCTCCTACTTACCCAACTTGTCATTTGTCCTTTCTTTCCAGATTTGGCTCACATGTTTGTGAGGATTTGAAACATTCTTCAGTTGCCTTTCAGTATACTTCTTCCTAAATGGCTGAAAGGTCTGAGGGTAACTACTTTCTTTTTTCCTTCAACTGATATTGCTGTCCATGCTGAGAGATTTAGTGCTCAATTACATGACAAGATAGCTAGGCCTTGCTCCCCAAGTTTGTATGAACAGCATGCTTTCACTTACCACCTCCAAAAGAACATACAGTTAGATTTTCAAAGATTTGATTCACTTTTGGATACATAGGGTTCAAGACTGGACCCTATGATCACATTGAAATCATGAATTGATTATGCCCATTTGCATTTTTCCTTTTCATCATTGGCCTCGAGACTTTTTTGGCTCCTGTTGGAAGCCATGATGGGACTATTTATGATGTATCCTAATACCCAGTTTTTGCTTCTAAATCTATTGGTACTCAGAATAGACTCTTTCTTTATCTTTGAGGTTCCTCTTTTCAGTCAAACTGTCACCAATGGCACTGGTGAATACTCTGCATGAGTGGGGTCTGTGGGAGTAAGGTTGCAACATTTCCTGGATATCTCGAATCCTTCATTACAAATCCATGGGTACTTCAGGTTCTGGCATCATGGTTGGTCATTCAGTTCATTTCTGCACCTCCATTATCCTCCCAACCAGTGGTATTCTTACTTCCAACAGATTTGCAGTGTGGATCATTGTCTTAAGGCTATCAGACAGTTACTGGTCAAGATGCATAAGTGAAAGAGTGAAAGATGTAGAATTTTATGTAGACTAGTCAAAGGTGACTAGGAAGGTAAACTGATCTATGTTGGATATTGATGAGGTTCATTCATTGACCATGTCATCACAAAGAACAACACACAAAATTGTGTTATGAGAATGTATATTGTTAAAAAAATTGAATCTAAACATCTACCAATAGAAGTGATGTTGAATGATGAAATGGGTCATGAGGAGGAAGAGATCCTTATGACTCAGTGACACTATAAGTAGAATCCAACCGAAATAGGAGAGTATGTAGCCAACCTCAAATGTGAATTGGTGGAAAATAAAAAATTAGAGACAAGGGATGAAAAATCCAGGTTTTCAATGAAATTAAGAAAAATATCAAGGAAATCAAGATAAAACATAAGACAAGAATTACAAGCAAGTGTTATGAGGATAGCAACTACAAGGAGAGAAACACAAACTGTTAAAAAAAAACTACTGTGACAATTTAAGAAGACAAGAGAAGAAATTGACAGAGATCCCCATGAAGAAGTCTCAGGAAACAACATTGGGAACTGCAAATTCATAAGAAAGATGAAATTTGGAAGAAAATCAAGATGAATAAGGACAATAATCTCTGCTGGTAGTATGTTAATAAGTTTAGAAAACATCTAAAAAGCAAGAGGTTAAAATAAGTACACACCAGTGGAGATAACACTGTGCAATTACTAGCAGAAGAAGAGAGAAGTAGCAACAACTGGTGATGAGAACTCCAGCATAAATAGTTTCCATTTGAAAATAATGAACTGAATTGTGAATTTGAACACTGAAAATTGGCAGTCAATTAACAAAGTGAGTAATGGTATATTTCTGGGTGAGAACATGGAAATCAACAAATTTTATAAAGCACTTACATGGGAAAACCGAGAGAATCTTGCAAATTGTTAATAAGACCTGAAAGAGTGGGGCCTGCCTTGACAGTTGATAGGATGGACTAATTTGCCCAGTCTGCAAGATTAGTGAGAAAGGCAATCCAATGAATTTTAGAGGATTCACATTACTGAACACTGTACAATATATTGTTCAACATAACAACTACATGGCTTTTGGACTGACTTGAAAAAGAAAGGCTAATTAAGGAAAGTTATAAGAAATGAGACATTTTTTGTTGAATACATTAATCCAAAATAAGATAAACAGAATTGGAGAGAGGTTGTACAGATAGTTTATTGACCTTAAGAGCAGATTTTGAGAAGATAAGTAGGAAGAAGCTGTGTGAAAAGATCTGGAAAATTGAAATTAGAGAAAGAACATATAGAATGATCAAAATCAGTGATGTCGAGAAACCCACTTGTTGAGAACTTTTATATGCAAAAACGGCTGTTCTGGGCCCAGAACAGCCGTTTTTGCATATAAAAGAATGATCAAAAGTATTTATATTTAAACAAGGAACACTATCATTTCACCAAGATGATGATCAGATATGATTTAGACTTCATAAGGAGAGAGACGAGGATGCCCTTTAATCTCTGTGTTACTTATTATTTTTATTAATGATTGGGAAGATGAACAAATCACAAGGAATATCAAAGGAAACATGGAACTAAAAAAAAATTAAATTCACAGATGGCATTGTTGCACTGGTAAACGATATAAACATTGTGAGAGAAGTGGTTAAAGCATGTGAAAAGAAATGATCTGATTATCAATTTGGAAAAATCAAATATTATGGTGTTTTCTAAAGGAGGGAAGCTTAGTAAAGAAGATAAGTCGACATATGAGAGTCAGCCTACTGAGGTGGTCAACAAGTATAAGTACTTGAAAGTTTAGCTTTCTACAAAAAATGTTAGCCTAGAACATGTTAAGGAGCAAAGTGGAAAGGTTTAAAGGATCATGGAAATTGAAGTATTATAAGAAATATTAAAAATATGGTACCACAAAAATAATCTTTAATTACTGATCAATAACATGAAAAAAATTTACTAACAGTTAACTTTGTTAGTGTAAAAGCATTAGGAGCTTTTACAAAACACATTAAAATCATTAATATATTTACAATTTGAGTATATACAAGTTAGAAGAAACTGTAAATTGCTTAGAATTTAGTCAATCAAACAAATTAAAGCTTACTATGCTAGACAGTGTTGAAATGGTATACAAAGACAGCCAGACTTTTTTATCCTAGCTAGAGTTTGTTACAATTAAGTAGGAGTTATTTTTGATTAAGTAGATTAAAAACTTAAAGGTGTTACATATTGTTAGATTGTCATAGCATGTCATGGGTTTACAGCATAAAGCTAGCATGACAGAAGTTGATACAATAGAAAGGTGTGTAAGTGATGTCAAAACCCTAAAAAGCATGTTATGCTTTGACAGAATTAATCATATCAGATGAACAAGTGTGCAGAGAATTTGATCATAAGAAAAAGCACAGTAAATATTATCTTTGAAGAATGTACATTAACTGTTCACAGAACCTGCTTTTAAAAAAATGCAATATTTATTGGTGATTTGTTTTTTTAGAAAAAAGTAGATTTTGATGAACAATCTTTATAGAAATCACCATGATTATTTTCAGAATTTGTTGCTTTATAAAGCATGATAAAATTGTTGGTGGAATATGGCTTTGAATAAAGAACAATGATTATTAGCAGAACTTTGTCCTCTAAAAACAACAGTAGACTGCTTTAAAGAATCTGATCTTACCAAAAGTACTGTAAGTTTTAACTAAACATAAAGAAAAAAAAATAGTTGACAGTGTTTATTCATAAAGAAAATGTATAATTATTTATTTGATGGAAAGTGAAGTAATTGTTGATTAAAACATTTTTATGAGAATTTTGTTATAGGAAGCACATTAAAACTTAGAATAATAATCTTAGTTATGAAGTTCCAATGCTGTCTTTTTCAGGATCCTCATCCCGAGTTTTGGGGACACAGAGTGGAATTTTACACTTTGATGGATCAAGTTCTAGTTGCAGACAGTTACCATTGGTTTATCAGTGGAGTTGCCACACTGATGACAGACAGCCATGTTTTAATCACAAGGATATGTCTAACAGCAGCTTGCTTATTCCAAGAGATAAACAAAACCAACCAGTGCTTGAAATAGATTCTCAACTCTTGAAGTCAGGAGAGAAACTAAATATTGGGCTTCAAGTGTTTACTACCTTAAATAATTCACAAAGTAGTGAAGTTTCTACAGTTGCAGTCTATGTAGTCGATGGAAATATTCCTCAGGTAAAAAGACCGAAATACCACCTAACTGGTACTTTGTAAAGAAGAACTGAACTGTTATTACATGTAATTGCCAAACATAAGCTACTTTAACTTTCTTTCCACGAATAGATAAAAAGAAAGAAACTGTTAAGTCACTTTAAAATAAGCTTTATTCATTATAACAGAGTGCAATGTTTAAAGTTGGATTCATCAACAATGATTCTACATTGTATACATTTTAAATATTAATTTTAAAACATACTCACTATCCACTGATAATATAGTTATTCTTTGACATCAGCTTTGCTTATCTATGCACTGGTTTTTGTGATTTGGACTTTTGCATAACACTTAAATGCCCTTGGCAATATCTAGTTGTAAACTTGTCTATCTTTGTTAATGTGCCTTCTATCCTGGTACTGTATATAAGTATTTCACTTAGATAACCACTTTTTTTCAATGAAACCTTGGTCTCAGTTTTTTCTCATGAAGTGTTAAACATTGTCCCTTATGGATTTCAGTAAAATTATAGTTCCAAAGCAGAAAAATTTTATTAGATTTGATATTTGCAGGTGTAAATTTCCATTTTACTCTTATCAGTAGGGTGGCTAATCTGACATCCTATACTCTTCCTTTATTATCTTGTGTCTGTCTACAGTGGGAAACATTCATTTGGTCTTGAGTATTTTCTCCAAGTTTCTGAAGTTTTCTATTTGATGATCTTGGGGAAAATCTAGATTCTGTTTTCTGACATCTTTATTTACTATGTCAACTTCTCATGAGTCCAATTTGGATCCTACTTCTCCATTCTTATTTGGGGGGAGAAGACAATTTAGTTTTTCCTACTTCTTGATTTTTTTGGTTCAGTCTGGAAGACTTACCATTTTATTATGAGATGGAATAGATAGACCTTGTATTCTCCTTTTCTTTTTGCTTGCCTTGGTTTTCCATTTCCAAGATGATATCATAAGTTAGTTGTTGACATGTTTCTAAAACTTCCTCTCTCTCTCTCTCTTTAGGCCCTTTTTTTCTAACTCTTTGGCAACTAAGAAAGGAGTTACATCTATTTCTGTTATTCTTTTGTCATCTGTTTCTCATTTCTGCAGTTGATTGTAGTCTGAGCATTAGTTTTGATGTATTAAAAATGAATTGTGGAACGTCAACTATCTTGTTTGGGCTAGCCTATAATTATTACTCATACTATTTCACCCTTGATACAGGAATGCGGTTCTAGGTGAAGAGCATACTTGTTCTGGATATAGTATGGTTGTCCCACTTGTGTACCACCTTTTTTTTGATGCACCACTGTTCTGTACAGACACTTCCTGTATGAATCATGCCTGCACTGGCCCCTCCACTTTCTCAGTGTGAGATCCTAGCTGTAGTATTAGTGGATGGTATGTTTTGGAAGTTAACATTTTCTTAAAATGAAAATATATTCTCAATAATACCTCTTCTGACAGTCTCCTGCCCTGCCTCCTCACTAAGGCCTTGTTTAAAACCTCAAAAGTGATTGCATTATCTAAAAGAGGTACTTATATACAGTACCAGGATAAAAGATGCACTGAAAAGGTGGAGAACTTTGCAAGTTAGATATTGCCAAGAGCATTTAAATAGAGTATAAAAAAACTGAAGCGTGCATGATCAATGCTTCAATAAGTAAAGCCAATGTCAAAAAATAGCTTTATTATCAGCAAATATAAACTTACAAATGCCTTGTTATAATTATACCATTGCACAAATAGTTCAGGTATTTTCAACTGATGGAGAAATGCTCATTTTAGTTTTAAAATGTTAGTGTTTAATATGCATTGTCAACAGGTGATAAATGTAGTTTTAACTATATGTGCTAGTGGTTTAGTAAGAAATTTTGAGGATGAATGAATAAAGTAGTCTTTAATATTCTTCAAAACAAAATTGAATATTTGATTATGGTTAGAGATATATTTAAAGAAGACATAAGAAAGTAAATGTGTAATTTTCGTTTACAAATGTAGATTGTTGCCTTTTGCCTTTAATACATGAATGGGCCTGGCATGGCCTAGCACATTAAGGCGTGCGCTTCGTTATCTGAAGGTTGCGAGTTCACGCCCGAGTAGCGCCGAACATGCTTGCCCTCCCAGCTGTGGGGGCATTACAATGTGATGGTCAATCCCACTATTCATTGGTAAAAGAGTAGCCCAAGAGTTGGCAGTGGGTGGTGATGACTAGCTGCCTTCCCTTTAGTCTTACACTGCTAAATTAGGGACGGCTAGCAAAGATAGCCCTCAAGTAGCTTTGTGGGAAATTCCAAAACAAACATAATACATGAATGTATTTATATGTATGGTATATTACCTGGAAAGGAAATCAAACATCATATTTTATTTATATCAATCAATACAGAAAGTACTTTTATCAAATTGCTGTTGTAAAATAAGGAATGAATATTTTCCAGAATTAACTCGTATAAATTAATGTTTGTGTCACTTATTATTGTGCAGGTTGTCATTCAGTCAGTAACTGTCCATGGAAGACCTGTAATGTCAACCTACAGCCGTTTCAGTGTTCATGCTGGAGTTGCTGTAAAAGTGGAAGCCTCAGTCACTTCATACAAGATACCTATATACAATGTTTCTTGGAATGTTAGAGGTAGATGCCCAAATTGTTCTTGACTGTCATTAATTTACTATATAAATATGTCTATAAAGTTTACTGTACCTTTAGTTAATAATTATATCATTGCACAAGTTTTCTTGACAAAACTAAAGTTTAGATTTTTATGGGTTTTTTTTTAAAATAGAGACTAATTTTCTCTATTCCATGTAACAGTATAAATATGATAGACAAAAGTATACTGATCAACATTAGTTTTTTATCATATTGAATCGTACTAACTACTCTGTAATTTAATAACATTTTCTTTTATTCAAAACAGTTCTCATCTGGTCAGTGTTGTTTTATTGAAATTGGAAAATAAAACCTCCAATGAGAAAGCAGTAATTTTACAGATTAAAATCAAGGGTTCAGTTCTCTGCAGTGGACCCAATAGATAGTCCAATGTGGCTTTTCTCTAACATTTTGCAAACAAAATGAATGCCACATAACATTTTTTTAAAGTTTTTTTAAGAATTTATGAAAATATTTTTAAAAATTGTTTTAGTAAGTTTTTATGTATTGCTCTCCACAAAAAAACAATCCAAAAATACTAATGTGTATGATTAGAGATAATTGAAAGAATTTAGTTAATATAGAGACCATTAAGTAAAACTATATTTTAATAGTTTGGTTGCTTTTGTACCTTTTTAGCACATCCACTTACATACAGTTATAGTGTTGGTTTCAGAGGTAAAGGACATGGAAAGACAGAACTCTGCATACCAGAAGGTAATTTAATTTAAACATGAGCTGGTGTAAATATTTTGTTACTGGTTTGTGATGTTTCAAGCTACTCTTGTTTCAATAGTAAATGAAGTTATTTCAAAACCATGAAATTTGTTTATATAAATCAACACCTTATATTGGAAGTGTATCATATAATCATAAAAATAAATACTTCCTCTCTAAGCTTGACAGATTTAATTACATAATTTCAGAAAATATAAAACAGTATAGTTATTGTTTTATAGGTAATGGTTGTCATGAATATCCAAAGAAAGGGAGTAAGCCCAAATTAGAAAACTAAAAAAATCTTTAATACTTATTAAATTTCTAAAGGACTTCTATTGTAATTAGTTTTTATCATCATTATTCATTGAAGCTTTGTTATAAATATGACATACAAATAATAGTTGTTTTTTTCTTGTTCTTTTATAATGTTTGATAACTTTAAAAAGTTGAACAGACATTTATTAGTGTCACTAAATAATTACATGAATAAAAAAACAAATATATTTTAATTTATGCTTCTAAGGAACTTTGGTGGGGCATGGTTTATATGAAGTTACAGTGACTGCATGTAATAAACATGGAGGATGTGGTGTGAATAACCTAACATTGTATGCTTTGCCATCTGTCTCTCTGTGTCAAGTTAAAGTCAATTCATTTACTGCATTTAACTGGGTAAGTTTAATCATTTACTATCTTTCATCTTTATTTTCACAAATAGAAGAACTTTATTTCAACATAACTTATACCACCGTTAGCTGTGAAAATTCATGTTTTTATTTCTTTTTTAATAAGTACATCTTTCATTACCAAATTATTCAAGTAAGTCGAATTTTCATGGCTTTCAACAAAACAAGTATCCCTAGTCCTTTTGTATTTAAAAAAACTTGTACAATGATGGTTTTGAGTCCTCACATGACATCTTCTGTAACATTATTAAGCAGCTAATCAAGGTCTTTTACAAAACCTATACTTAATTCCTTATTCTATTCTCAAACATAATTAAAATCAAACAATAACTGAATATTCAGTCCTTGCTAACTGTTTTATATATATGTGTGTGTGTGTTTTCTCTAAATTATGTTTCTTAATTGAGACTAATTTTCTGTTAAATTTTCGTGTTCTAACTTGCTTATGTTTTGACTTTCTTTTTGATTTTTTTAAATTTGGTTTTTGGTTTCACCTCTTTTATCTTGTGTTTGTTTATCATTTTAATTTCATGATTTATTATGAGAATTATATTTAGCTGTTGAGCCCAGTAAATCCCACCAAGTTGATATTTCAGTTTGTGGATTCCATCTTGACCTATGTTGAGTATTTCAATATCACATCTCTTTGCCTTATTTCTTTTGAAAACCTAGCAGTTATTCTATCTTTGAAGGCTTGTTTTTGGCTATTCTTGGCTTCAGCAAACCATGGATCTATTGTTTAAATCATTGATGTTTTCTTGGCTCTGTCATAGGTCCTCTTTCTCTAACTGAATTATTCCTCCCTACCAGGCCCAGCATGGCCAAGTAGTTAGAGCTCTTGACTAGTGACCTGAAGGTTTGAGAGTTCAAATCTCCATCACACCAAACATACTTGCCCTTTCAACTATGGGGGCATTATAATGATACAATCAATCCTACTCTTCACTGGTAAAAGAGTAGTCCAAGAGCTGGCAGTGGATGGTGTTGACTAGCTGCCTATCCTTTAGTCTTACACTGCTCAATTAGGGACAGCTAGTATAGGCAGCTCTTGTGTAACTTTGCACAAAATTAAAGAAAAAATAATGGGATGCTGTACGGTGGAGGTTCAAGAATTTTGCAATTAGTCTCTGTGCATATATTTCAAAAACTAATAGACTGATGTTTATTAGTTGGTAAATTAGTATTTGACAGTTCTCCCCAAATTTGGTCAAGGTTCATTTCCACATCTTGACTTTCAATCATTATTTTATAATGGGGTGATAGGGCATTTTTTTTTAGATTTAGGTTTATAAACCTACAAAGTATTGTACCAAATTTCATGGGTATATAAAGACTAAGACTCCTCATCACACTACACAAAAATGATCCATGTCTTTGAGCATTCTGGATCTTAAAAGGATTTCCTGAGTTTTCCAAGGTGAAATGTTACTTTATCCAATATTAGTATATGTAATCTCAAAAAGAAGCACTGGGGTGAAGGTGTGCAATCCCTCTGATTGCTTTTATTGAACTTTTTGTTTCATTTTATTTCGTCATTGTTAAAATGAAAATGTAATATGTCTGTACACTGAAGTCCAATAGATAAAAACATATCTGATGAACACAGAATTAAGTCTATTAAGTCAGAAGTAAATGGAATGTGAACAAAGGGTTAAACACCAGAGAACACGTAAAATAATTGTTTTATTCACAGTGAATAACTGTGTTCTGACTAGCTTCTGAACACAATGAATAAGGCTTTGAGGTAATATTTTGTGTATATTATTCATTATATGGTAAAGTGTTTTATAGGTACATACCTTAAACATATTGCTTCCTTCTCTCTCTCCTCACAATTTCACTTGGGCAGTGAATTCAACTGTTGTTTGATGAGAAATTATTGGTAATGAGAATAGAGGATACACATTAACAGCTGAAAGCAAAAGTTATAATAGAGAGTACCTACAAACACAACGTTGTGATTTAACAAAATGTGATTCAATGGATAAGTACTTGGTTAAAGCTTGTTTTACTATAAAAATGTAGTACATAGTTGGGTTGAATGATTTGTTCTTAATTATGGTGATTGCTATCAGACACCAATGGATAAAATGTTCATCATTCAAATTAATACATAATCCTTGATAATATTTTAGACACTGAATAAATCAAAGTTCAATAATCTGTTGTCAAAGTTATTAAATACAAGAAGGTTTGTGTAATGTTTCAAATTACATTTGTTAAAATGAGTTAATTTAGAAGCTGTATTTTAAAAACTGACATATTTTCAGTTGTGTTTGTTAAAGAAAAAACATTATTTCCAATACAATACCATACCTCCTCTCATAAATCGCTTTTCTCTATTTATAATGAACACTCCTGTCATCTTAAGCACCTTTTTTTTTATGCAGCCCTTAAACTCTTTTCAATAGGCAATCTAACTAGCATAATGTATTTTAGTTCGTATTTTCAGATTATATATGTAATTCATTGATTAAGTCTACTGTTTATTATATGGCCACATATTTCTTTTCATCCATAATTTTTGAAACTTTTATAGTTTTTTGGATTCTGTTTTGAGAAAAATACTCTTTCCAGTCAACTTCATTGGTTAAGAACTTGCAATTCCATGTGTCATATATCACAGCTTCTGTAAGTACTATGGCTGATTTACTAACCACTTCAATGGCATCTAAGCACTTGCTCAGTAAGTACTTGCTTGGGTTTGTTTGGAGTTGGCTTCTCTTATCTAATCTTCTGAGTTACCTAATAATTATCCTCACATACCATGCAGTAGTTTGCCTGCACATGTCAGTGAAGGTTTGGAGAGCCTATTTCTCTCTGCTATCTGTGCTTCACAGTTGTGTGTCATTTTGGGGCAGGTGATCAGACTTCCTTCCCCATTTGTTGACTTAATCAATCAGATATGTTATAGTTTTGTCCTTATCTCTAATTCTCCATGATTTCACTCTTCTCCTTCTCAGCGACAAGCCATTGGGTCAGTATTTAGTATTTTACCCTCTTCAGATGTCGAGTTTCATGTGAGTAGTTTTGGAAACCAAATGCCTTCATGTGTCGATATGCATTGATCTCCATGTACACTATATGACTGCTTTAGTATATCATCATTCTGACTTTCCCCGTTTAGACTCATAGCATTTGAGGTTGCTTGTCCCTTTGTGGAGATCAGGCTCCAATACTTTGTGCTAATGACAATAGGAGTTGCATCACACTGTTATTGATGAAGGGTTGCTGTATGATCATTTGCATGATATGCAGATGTCTCACTTGAATACACATGAGGAGGATAGATGGTGGTATCAAGTCCAATGGTGAGCAAAAATTTGTAACTACAGAAGGCAGTACAACTAAAGAAAATCTGTTTGTGAGTGGAGGTCAGTATCTTTCAGTTTAGAAAACTATTAACTTGAAATTTTGATTTGTGTTACTTGATCAATAAATAGAAATAATGAGAAAAAATACTGTTGAATTATACACACAGTATAACTTATTAAATCAGTATTACTGTTGAATTTTGGCAAGCTTTTATTTATGTATAATTCTGAATAAAATAAAAATTTGAATTTATATGTGATTTACAAATATATAATCATTATATATAGATTTCTTGTCCAATTTGCAGACAACTGGTTGGGTATATGGTTGTTCAGTCCCTCTTGATAAAGCTCCTTTAACTTATCAGCTGTACATAAAATCTAATGAAATCTGGGTTCCTGTTACAAAGCCTCAATTATCTAGTGTACTTACTTTTTTTGGGCCACCTGCATATGACAGTGATATATCCATCTTTGGTGCTGAGGTAGTAATTTCATATTTGTTACAGCTCCTTCTATGTGTTAATATTTTAATTAAAAGTAAGTTCAGTCTAATGTGCATTTTAACTTATATATTATAACCAAAGAGATTTTTACAAAATTATAGAAAAAAGATAAAAGAATATTTTAGACTATGCAAATATAATTATATTTCTTGATAAATATCCTATGTATACTGTTTTCAGAATAGTTAAATATCCACTGTTAGCATTTATTTTAAAATAGCTTAAAACCTTCTCTAGCTAAGTCATGCAGCTAGGACAGTATTACTTTTAACATTATTGTGCTGAAGATTTCTAAGAGTTAAGTGTTTCCAAATCTTAGGTGTGCGACCAATTTTACTCTTGTCAGTGGTTCACTTCTAATCCTGTTCAAGTCAAGTATCCTCTAAATATCACACACCAAGTGATGCTGATGATGACACAGTCTGAGAAAGCTTATGCTTCAGGTAATAAGCCAAATTTGTTATATAATGTCTTTTCCAACTGTTTTTTATATGTATAACTGTGTTTAAAATGTATACACCAGGTGCTTGGATACTAGCAAGGAAGGTTCCTGCAATCAATATAGGTTTATGTTTATATGCAAAATATTTTACTGTAAAACAGTATCACTTGTAGAGGAAAACATCATGGAGATAGGTAGTCAGATTAAAGTGTTAATTAATGTGCAAGTGTTACAATGTCCCCAATTTTATACACTTTGTGCTTATGTATGTAAAAGTCAGTGATATCAAAACTATGCATGCACTACATGGAAGCATCTCAAGACATTCCCCACAATGTCTCAAATGAATGCATTCTTCAGTCTTGCACCTTTTCCTTTCATATTATTAAGATACAGAGGAACTGGTGAAAGATGTATTAAGTGCCAGCAAGGCAAATATCCTTTCTCATTTTCAACATTTTAAGAGCTTATTAAAGAAGATGATCCTACATTATGACAATAATACGCTCTTAAAGAAGGAAAAAATCACAGCTACAGCCATTTTTAGCTCACAATATAAGCATAAAAACTTTAAATTTGTTTTAATTATTACCCACATTATTATTATTGCAGTTATTTGTAATGTACCAAGCATCTATATAGAAAGAAAACCAAAAGCTGTGCTTTTTATGATTAAATGAAGATACAGCCCAAAAGTGCTTTGCAGGATTTATGGTTTAACCAGGTTTCCTTCACCTAGGCCCCTGGGCAGTAATCCCCCATGTTGGTAAGCCTGATTGGTGATACATGTTTCAAATTTGTTGTTGTTGTAAAAAAGTACCATAAGTTTCACTAAAGGAAAGAAATTTGTACAAATGTGTGTAGTTTTATTTTATAAAGTCGAGATATTGCATTGTTTACCCCTTCATTGTATAACAACATATTATACTACTAATATAAAAAACTCTAACAAATATAATTGATAATAAAAAGTCAAAAATTTTAAAATATATTTAGAATCCTGTATTTAAATAAATAAAAATGTTTGATTGTTGTTCATCTCCATATTCTTTAATTTTTTTGATCAGGTAAAGCACAACTATTATTATTACAAAAATATAAAGCTAACCTTTTAAAAATTTATGCATAATTTATGTCAGATTGCACTGCTTTCAAATGGATAATATTTTGTCATTTTCAATGTTTTTGCCAATGAATTTTGTATTTTCTTTAAAATTTAGTAACGTAACATAACAAATTTTAATAAAGCTCTTATTATAAACTAAAACACCTGACATATTATTTATCATAAGAATGCTTATCAAATTTAAAAACTGATGCTGTCGAATTATATTTATGTTGAGTATTTTAAAAGTTACTGCATAATTTATGTCAGATTATATATACTATGTTTTTATTTATAATGAAACCAATATTTGTAAATGCAGTGAAAGAAGAAACAAAGTTAATATATTTCTGGTAGGGCCAGTTATGCATACTGAAAGATGAAAACCTTGGCATTTAGCATTTACAAGTGTGTGTGTGTGTGTAAATTTTTTATTGAAAGAATATCTGGAATATGGCTTATAAAGAGAGATGACGCTGATGTACTGGAATAAGTTTGGATTCTATTCATTGTAAATGCTTCTATAGCAGAGAAGTTGGTTGATTGACCTTTAGTTAACAACGTCGTTGATGCTATGGAAGTTCAAATTCATATTGAAGTTACTTTAGCATTTGAAAAATATGTTGCAACAAAAAGCAGTACAGAAAAGGTCTAAGATTTAGTGAAACAAATATTTGGGAAGGAAATGTTATTTATATATATATATATATATACACACACATGAAATCACAAAATAGATAGCTTCCACTAGTAAAATATTTGGGCTTTTGTTATACTTATTTTCAAACATGTTTAAAGGGATTTATGGATAACTTTTGGTATTGTGAAGTATAATCTTATCATACCTACTATTGTGAAATGAAACTGATAAGAAATGTTAATAAATTAGAAAATTAATTATTTTGTTAATGAGGAACTGTTAAATTATAATATTGAAGATTATTTATTAAGGGATTTCAACTGAATAAAAGTTTGTGTTAATATTTTTATGTGCTAAAAGTTAAAATATTGTAATTTCAGATTGAAACAAAATATTAAAAAGTTTTATTATTATAGGGAATCCCTTAGAGGCTTTATATGAATTCTCACTTGCCATATTTGCAACAGAAGAAAATATCACATCTGAACAAGCTAAAACTCTCGTGAATTATTCATTCTCAGCTATGTCTGACACTTTGTCTGCTGGAAGTGTACTTATTGTGTACAACAGTATTCTTCCTTTGTTATCAACTAACAACACTGCTATGAGATTAGATGCTCTGATGCTGATTGAACACGTCACCAAGAAGATGATGGTCAAAAAGGTAAGAATCTATACAAATGAAACAAAAGAACATTAAATTATGTTTTATTCTTAAAATTAATGTCTATTTCTCAAGTAAAATTATAGTAATTAATTAAATTCTGTCATAGTAACTAGACATGATTTTATTGGCATTGGTGTATTCATTGTTTTTCCAGACAACTCACCTTATCCCCACAATAAAATTCATGTTTGCCAGGATGACTGATGTCTTTCAAGATTTTCCAGGTCATGTACAACTGATGCAGCAGTTTACAAAAACTCTGAGTGCTTTGTTGAAAGTGGCAGCAGTCACACTGACTAGAGATGAGATACTGGAACTAAGAAGTGAGCATGAGGATCGCCCAAGAAGTGTTTTACAGTACAAGGTACTAAATTCTTCTCCTCTTGTTATCAGAGGAAACCTGCCTAGTGGTGAACCAGTAAAAGTTATGGTGAAGTTTTACAAACATGTTAGAAACAGGTATTGATTTTTTTTCAACATCTAAAAATTTATCTCAAATGAACTGACCAATCACGTGACCATTTTATACTCTTTTAAAGTCTTTATAATTTTGATACTCTAATTTTTATTATATTATGTGTACCTTCACAAAATTTGACAGATCTTCAAAGTCTTTTAAAAAAATTCAATTTTTTATTAAAATCTATCTTATGATATAAAAAATAAAAGGAATTATCAATGGTTGTATCTAGTCTTTTTTTTTTCCATTGGTCTGAGTACAAAGTGATTTTTGTGTTAAGTTTAAAAATACTTTTCTTTGCCTTAAAAATTTCTTTTTAATTTGCATAATATATAAAACCTCCTAAATACATTTCAAACATTTTTTTTTCAGTAAAACTTTATATTTTATCTGCTATTTTCTCTACCTTACCTCTATAAAAGGTTGGTTAATTTAGTTTGTCTTGTAATAAATCTAATTTTTTTTGTATTTCTAGTATGACTTCAAATTATAACATGAAACTAAATTTGTTTGACTTGGGAAACTTTAAACTCATAATAGTTGAACTTAAATTTTATTGCCCTTTGAACCATCTCTAACTACTGTTATAATAAGTTAGAAACACGTGAGGCTCATGTCATGCTACTCAATTACATTACTTAAGAGCTAATCAAAGCTGCATGCATGGATGTCTCATGAAAAGTTTTATAAAGATTATCATTATTAATTGTTTTAACTAATCTAACCTTAACTAACCTAAAGAGATTCCAAGTTTTCCATTTCAATTACTTTTATAATAATTAAAAAATACACATGAAAAACGAGAAATAAAATACCTGAACCTTCTTTTTTGGTGTCGATTGTAAATGACACTTAAATTTATTTGCTTTTTGAAAAAAGTCCCATATCTGTCACAGTTTTTTTGGCTTTCTAAATATATGATATATCATTTGATATATGAAAACCTTGGCTTTCTGTTGGTTATAAATAATATAGTATTAAATGTATGCGAGAACTGTTGACAAATCTTGAAAGAGAGGATGTGACAAGTGGTATGGCAAGAGGAGTCTAGTTTTCTATTTGATGGTTCTGCAACCAAACAATATTGAAGGCTAGACAGAATCATATAAACAAACAAAAAGTTGTTTAATTCAATTTTGAAAGTAACTCACTAAAATCCTTGTAATATGCAGAGGAAAGGATGCCCATGGTGAGAGGATTAAAAAGATTTATCATTAAACAGTGCAGACTGTTACATAAAATAAAACCTAAAAACAAAGAAACATAAATTCTGTCATATTTATACGTTGGTATAAAAACGAAGAATATCGTATGCTAATGTTACTTCCAGTGCGATACTTAATTTCCTCACAAGATTAACTCTTCCCATTTAATGCTGCTACTATATGCAAACGTTTTATTTATGTGTATCACAAGCCTACCACTTTCCCCATATTGGAATTGCAAGATTCCAACATCTCTTTCATGCAACCATATGTCACCATATGACATCATATCCTCACCAATAGGAGTGCAACATGCTCATGTGACACACTCCTCTACCACTTGTGGCAGTTATTTAGACTTCAGTGTCACTCTAACTGGTTGTTTTTTTTTCACATTTTTTTTTGTTCAGTGACCTTTATCTACTTTTTTATCACATGGATCCTGTTCTGGAGCAAATGACTAGATATTCTTTAACTCTAAATTTACTCTGTCCAACTACATTGATTTGCTCTTTATCTTCCATGGCTTTGCAGGCACATTGTGGAAATTGGATATTCCACAAGATCACTTGATGAATAATAATCTCATGATATTTTGTTTCATAAGCATGCCCATCCTGTACCATACTATCTATGGACTGTATGGATAAAGCAGAAGGGAATTGCTGCTCATCCCTGCCATGTAGTGAATAACTTAGTATGATCTGCGTATCAAAATAAGGTTTCATGATCACCCATTTCTCTGTCTCCAGTGGTGACATTTCTCTGGACTCTCCACCACATTGTTTTCCTTCTTTCTTTGAATGAAATGTGGAAGTTCTTGCCATTTTCTAGTTCTGAGCCACTGAAGTGGTTGACTATGGAGGAACCCTGCTAAAAGTCTTCAACACAATAACTGTACAGTTACAAAGTAGGTCAGTGGTGTTCTGTGGATGTAGATGGCATAATATCCTCCTATTTGCAATAACCAATACAACAGAGTAAGACATCAAAATGCAGTTCATCCTTTTGACTGGAAATCCTCATGCTACCCTCATGTGGTCGTCAGTTGCCTACAAGGAAGTTTTGGATTAGTGAACCAATCAACCTAAGTCCTTACACTGGTTTTGGTTGTCTATCTTCCTCCCTCAATTTCCTTTGTTTGTGTTGTGAATCATAATGGTGATGCATGGAATTGTTTGGATTCTGTTCTTGACTTGAGTTCAAGCATCCAAATTGATAGCTCAAGGCTATTTCTCTTGTAATGCTTGGGAATTGGAGTGGTTTTTAATCCACATTTATTGGATTCGAGGTGAAGACAGTATGATCCACATCTAACCCTCATGAAGATGTTAGTACCCTGCAAGAAGGTTTTGGATATAGTTAGCTAACTAAGTACAGTCTGCCTCCTCAGAGCCACTGTATACCCAGTGAAACATCATTGTTTAACCATCTTTCTCACTGTGGGATTGAGTTACAGTATCTTTTCTTTTTCTGATTAGTATCACTTTCTTGCCACATTCCCTTCCACTTGGATATGCTCTTCTAATTTCCACCCTTATATCTTACACATTCCATATATAGATGAAGTATGTATGTATGTATGTATGTATGTATGTATATATATGACTCAGAAGTTGTGCAGTTCTCCTCTTTTGATCTTCAGATTTGGATTACTTATTTTCAGATGCTTTCAGGGTATACTTCTGTTTTTACTTCTCACTGTGGGATTCTAGCTAATCTTGTGAGGGGAAGTAACTACTGTACTGGAAATTATAATTTTCTTATACTCTTTCCAGTTGGTACTTACCTCCTCTTGCACTTTTCTCCTGTGTTGACATCTTCTGCTAAACTTCAAAATGATAGTTCAATAGGGGAACGTAGAGAGAGTCAAATGTGTCATATGAGCATGTTGTGTTCCTGTTGGTAAGGGTGTGATGCATCATGATTCATATGAGAGACATGTTAGAATCTTGTAATTCCAGTAGAGGGTGGTGGAAGGCTTGTGGAATGCATAAAGAAAAGGTTTGCATATAGATGACAGCACTGAACAGGAATAACTAATCTTGTGAGAGAAGATAAGTACCTATTCAGTATAGAAAAATTATAACATCATTTGTTGGGTGCTGGATGCTGTCTGATGGTTATCATTCCAGACTGTAAATTGAAAGGGCTCTAGTTCATGTTCTGTGACCACTAAGCAATACTCTGCACTTTAGGGTCATAGGTGTTTTACAAAAGTGACAATCTAATTCCACTATCTGATAAGTGAAGTCTATGAGCAAAATTATTTACAAAGTAGAGAGAACCATGTCTATGATATTATCAAATAATAGAACTTATCGCACATTGAAATCTTTCTAACTGTTGATTAAAATATTTTAGTAGCAATTGGAATAGTTTGTTTACTAACTTGACATATTATTACTTTGATATATCATAATTTTAGATGTATATTTTTGAGAAAATATTGTTATTTTATTTTTGTTCAGCATTGTTATGCATCAACTTTTAGACGTGTGTATGATATCTCATGAGCAACCACGAAAACAACGAAGTTGAGCCTTTTAATAATTAGAAGTTTCCAGGCTTTGATGTATACATCCTGATAAATTGTAACAGCTAAGTCACAAAAAGAAAAATTTTTTTAGAAAAAACAAATAGTTAATCTCATTTTCACAACTAACAATACACTGTGACACAATAAATAGTAGCACAAATGATTCTATGCATGTGTATGTGTACAACTGAAAAGAACTAACAAAACTTTAAACATAAAATAGGAGCTCATGCATGCATGTGTGGGTTGCATTTGTAAGTTAAGCTAAGTAAAATACAAGGAAAGAAATTATTTGGTCAAAATTTACCCTGAGTGCAGTGAGGTATCATATTACTGTAATCTATGTACAGCCTAAAATCTTAATTGCATTTCATTAATAAAGCTTACAAAGAAAGAAACACTTTAAACTTTGATTATTAGTATTAAATGCTACACTTTCAATTTGTTCACTTAAGGCAAGTGCAAAAACAATTCCTTAAATGAGATGAACCATAACAAGTTGTTCTGTTTCCTAACTTGATATAAAAGTAAAATTACAAACAACATATGGCAAAAGCTTTCTGTTTCTGCCAAATACTTACTGAAACACAACTGTAAAAAAAAATAAAAATAAACTCATAAAAACTTAAAACTAAGTGAAAACTTTTGAGATTTGACAAATATCTATGTAATTAATTCTGCTCTTCCAAGTCCCAACACCACCACCATACATATGTCAATAAAATCTTAAGTTTTTGACACAAAAAATTAGAGATTGGCTCTTGTGAGATCAGCAAGTCAGTGGGCAGTAATAATCAAGGTTTTACATTTGCAAGTATTATTTCATTTAATGACAAGAATAATGCAGCTCATTACTTAAAAAAAAAAAATTGTTAATACTATAAAAAAATGTTACATAATGTAGTTCACACCTTTTAATTGAGTGCCTCTCTTTGTTCACCTGAAGAATTATGAAAAGCAGCATTATTTTTAAAAAAATTTAGTATTAACTACAGGAGTGAAAAATATACAGTAAATCCCTGTGTTTCATATGTGGTTTTCTTGCTGTAAACATTGTCCTACTTTGAATATGATTTAATGAAGGTTTGATGTTCACTTTGAAACTGTGTATGTTATAAACCAATCTTGAAAAAAATGGAATAATGAAGTGAAATATTATTATTAGTTTTCAGTTGAAATGAACATAGAGAACAAAAACTTAATGCATAAATTACATATTTTATAACAGGTTCAGACACTGGTCATGTGGTCAGTGGACCTGTGATGGAGTGGTTGTAACCATGACATTATATATAACATACAGTCCTTATCTACAAGATAGCCATGCCACCAGACTTGCTCCAGTGGTAACTATTGAGATGAGGACACCAGGAACAGGTACTATTTATAAATTAACCTTTTCAAATTTAAAATCTATACCTGAAATAGGATAGCAAGTACCATAAAAAATCAACTTTTCCCACACAAAATCATACGTTTTCTTATAATTTAAGCAATTTACTTCAAGCAGAAAATTTATTTTGAAAAGAATGGATCTCCAACAATATTTTTTTATACATTATCAGTTAATGAATTATATTATGTTGCAAGTAGATTTATTATCTGACACAAAACTAACTGAAACAAATTTTAATTTTACCCTTTTTTTTATAACTTCTATGATAAACACACTATAAGAGTAGAAAATACCATGGTTTTTACTAGTAGTTTAAATTCTTAGTAAACCTGTGATATTGTGTCATCACTAATTTACTGTACATCATCAAACAAACTATACTTTGTATAAAGTTGTAAAAACATAAAGAAACTCCGAGTGTAAATATGTTTTGAATATATAATTTACATTTAAATGTTATTAATTTCATCTATAAAGTAAGAATATGGCACAAACACTCTAACACTGAGGTCTTGTACATTAATAGGAATTGCTGTTCCTATCAGTTACAACAAAATTGACACAGTCCTCATCACTTTGTCCAAAATTCAGAATGAGTCAACAGAAGGAAGATTATCTGTAGAGTGTCAGATGTGGGATAACTCAGAAGAGCAGTGGACACCTGACAGAGTTATATCACTTGGGTACAGTGAAGGTTTCTATTCCTGCTGGTCATCCAAGTTGTCAGTCTTCACTATATTAGAAGTTTCCAACAGTAAGTATTTGGCTTGAATGTTAGTTGTATGGTTGATGTTACATAATAACAGTAAAACTTATTTCTTGGTTCAAACTGGAAAGGACCAAAGATAACATCTAATCTTAGAAACTAAGGATAATATCAAATCTTAGAAATTCAGGATGGTATCCAATCTTAGGGACAAAGGATAACACCAGTCTTAGGGACTAGGGATGACATCTAATCTTAGAGATTAAGAATGACATCTAATTTTAGAGATTAAGGATGACACCTAATCTTAGAGACTAAGGATGACATCTAATCTTTCACATTAAAAAAAGGATGCAAGATGTACACAATAAAATATTCTCAATACCAACAAACTTTAGTAAAACAAAAACAAATGAATAAAACCACAGTATTTCTTTTCAAGAATGCTTCATGTACTTCAGATTTTTCTCAGTAACATAAAACCATGTTAGAAGTGTCAGTCTTAACCCACATATCTGTCATTTTGATACTGGATAATCATTAATTCCACCTGTTCAAGGTAATGTGGTCTTTTCTTTGTTGTAGAAATTAATAAAAATCAGTGATACTCCCACTTTGTGTGTTTTTTATTATTTCATTCACATTTGTCAGTTTCTTTATAGTTTATCATGTTTTTATATGACACAGCTATTCATATGCCTCACACACATTCAATGAGTAACACTGACAATATATCACACAAGAGCTCATTTTATAATATCTGGAACAGAGAGATATTATAATCCTAACATTCAGCATCTAGATATTGGCTTAATACGTTTAGTTAAATCTTTTTCTGCTTTGTTATGTTGGGTACAGATCGTCAAAAGAAAGCAAGCATCACTGCTGTAATTATATAATTTGTGTGATTTTATGGGTAAAACATTAGGACAAGGGGGAATTCTGCCTTCTCTTAAAGGTGCAGTAAAGCTGATTTGTTACAAATTAAGGTAATATTTGTCACTTGCATATTCAAATACAAAGTAGTGAATATAGTTGTAATATTCCTAGGTAAAACTGGAACCAACAATTAAACATTGTGTATCTCAATAACAGTAGGATCAAAGGAAGTAGTTGTGAAAGAGTAAAATTAACACAAAGAACAAAGATGCAAGTACAAGTGAATAAATAAGAATAAAATCCTTACTTAAGACATTTAACTCTTGGTGTTAACCTAATTTTACTGAATGGTCTTTTAGCTGATAGAAATGTATAGGGAAAAAAGTGTATCTCATGGGTCAAGAAAGAAAATATGTCTCTACTAAACAAGAGGCTTAAAGCTGATGTCTATATCACATTTTTAAGTCAGACTGTATTCAAAAGTAATTTTATTCCCAGTTTATACTAATACTACCATTCCTATTAAGTAAGATCTGCAACCCATGGAAGGGGGCAGTGTTCAAAGAAATATAGCTGAGTATGTAAGCCATATGGAAGAACTACCATAGTATGTAATCTTAGCAGAAAGCAATGATGAATACATGTTTGCAACTACATACATTCTATTTCTAAAAAATGAACTAACTCCAGAACAAATGCAATTTTTTGAAAGTCTTACCTCATTACAAACTCATTGTTTTTATTTTTGTTTAGATGTAAAAATATGATATATTCCAATTTGCAGTTGCTACATAGTTATACCAATACCGAAAGGTACAAATGTGTGGAACCAAGGTATTATGTATGTAATTAAATTTTTGTTCACATCTTATAAAACCATGTATGATTTACTTGGGCAACTTTTTGTAAAAGATTGTAAACCAGCAGGAGGTCTAACCTTAAACACATAGCATACAGTACAAACACAATAAACAGATAAATATTAGAGTTGTAGGGTTGGAGTCCCAAATGAATTTTCTTGCATTATGGAAATTAAGTTTCTACGCTCTCAGTGAATGCTAATGACAGCATAAAGAAAATGTAAATTCCATTACAATATCTTACCTCATCTCACAAAAAGCTTTCTTAACTTATACTGCCCTCTATTGGTGCAAATATTCACTCGTCACTAAACTTGATACCTCTGCATGCTATTATGCAAATAATTATACAGCAACCCTCTACCAATAGGAATGTGACTCTATCCCTATCATAACTAGCATCCTCTCTAATCTTGCAACTATTAACCGTTTTTTGATTGGTAGTCTTATTTATTTAATAAACATGTTTTTTCTCATGGTTTGATTTGTTTATCCACAAGTTTATTACTTTCTTAGATTTTCTACTTCAGTTACATTATTCTTTACCATCATAGTTCTCTTTTTGTAGAGAGTTACAAATTGTTTCATCTTCTCTCCTCTTTCAATTTTGCAAGCTACACACTCGCAGTTTCAGATGGTCAGAGTACAACTGCTACAGCTGAACTACTAACCATGTCATATGGTTCAGGACCATAATTTTTAACCCATGGAGTGTTCTTGCTCTTGTTATCATTCAAACATTGTTGTTCTAATATGTTCACAATTGATATTCACTACAAATTTGTTTTCTTAGTTTCTGTGGTGTCCTCTTTCCAATTCATTCTTTTATGCTCAAGACTCCAGCTGATCGAGAGGATACTTCTCACTTTCCACCTTTATGACTGTTCCAGTCTCACCTGCCTCCTTTGCCTAGTCATGGCTCTCCAATGGTATATAAATTGTACTGCTACCTTCTACGATTCCCAATCTCATATGTTTCTTTTGTGAAATACTCACCTATTCTATGGCCTTTTTCCCATTTCCCTTCTGGTTGATTTTTCCTGGAATTTTTCTTCCCTTTTTCATATTTTCTTCCCTTCAAGTCCATCACCTGGCTGCACATTTTTATCTTCCCGTAGGAGACATCATGTAACTGTTTATCTGTGGGTGGTACGTACTTTGTTCTTTTTCTTTGCAGGGACCTTTATCACACACATATTTGGATCCTGATATGTGATGAGTATTGCCTAACCAGGCATACTTAATTTTAAATCCATACTGTATGACCTGTGATAATATACCATACCCAATGGCAATGATGTTAAGGTTCTTCCTACTGTGGACTTGATGTAAAATTCCATATTCTGCCAGATGGTGGTTGATCAGCTCCATCGGTGTGTCCTCTATGCATTGAAATACAATATCATAACATGTTACAAGATCATGTTACATATACTGAGATGGGGCATTCCACAGGACTGCTTATAGGTATCCCTCATGGTCTGTTGCTTCATAAATATATTGATCCAGAATAAACACTCATAGACTAACATGAGTAAACCAGATAGAGATTACTGATTATCTATGATGACCCATGGCATTGAGGCTATTCCTACCATTGACCTGATGTACAATTCCGGATACCACAAAATATTGGTTGGTAAACTTCACTGATGTGATTTCTCTCTTTTCAAAATAGGGTATTGCAGTCATTCATTGCACTGTCTCCAGTGCTATGGTCCTTTGGACTCTCCAAAATATTTTTTTTGCTCCTTCGAGTAGATTATGGTATTCCAAGCCACTGGGGTGGTGATCCATAGAGACCTGACTTCCTGAATGTGCACAGCACCACTTATATGAGAGATAGGTTGTGGCATTCTGCTGGTGTAGGTAGTATGATACCCCTTCTACCATAGACCTAATGTATAAGTCCAGATGCCATCAGGTGTTGGAAATAGCACTCCACCATATACTGCAGTTTTCCTCTTCAGCTTGTGCACCCTCCTTTCTATCTGCCTGGATTGGGCATTGGTTGGAGACAGACAAGCCACATAAGTCCTCGCATATATTTGGATAGTACCCTCCTTCTACTGCAGACTGGATGGTACATTCTCAATGCTGCCAAATTTTTGACTGGAGATTCAATCCCAAATAATGGTCCCTCTTCCTGACATCCAATGGATGTTAGTTTCTGGTGGATTTGGTGTTGGTTGTAGATGGAAATGACACTTGAATTCTCACATGTATAAAGTTGGGTTCTCTTTTCCTACCATGGGCTGGGAAAAAAAGTTCGAATGCCATCATGTTCATGGATTGGAATGGAAAATCCACCTAATCTTGATTGATCTGGTATTGGTTTTATTGGACTTTTATGCCTGCAGAGGCAGGTTCTTGGTAGGTAAGCTCTTTTACCTGCTAGTACCAGTTTGAAATTAAATATAGAGGACCTTTTTCCTGCCATGGGCCTGATGTATAAATCCAGATTCTGTTAGGTGTTGATTATGGTCAAACTCTCATTTACAGTCTTTTGCACTCAGTCAGGATATTAATTAAAAAATAACAGTAAATTTATAAATAACTGAATTTTGAGAATGAATGAAATAAAGGGAATGGAAATAAATTGAAATATTAAGGGATCAATCTTTGTTGTAATCACAACTAACACAATCATGATGTGTGTACTTGCTTTTGCAGAATAACAGAACTGTCATTTTTGCTTACTCTTTCTTCATACTGATTATTCTTGAAGATCATGAATCAAGCTCTTTAATGTTTCTTGCTTCACAAGAAGAGTTTTATTACCCATATTACTGGCCATTCTTATTCAAACATAGTTGAGCCCATAACCTTGTGATATCATATGAATCACCACTTAAGGACACTGCTGTCAACATCCTTCCACATTATGCAATATTTGTAGCAGTACCTCTCACAGGCAGAACAATTATTATCTCCTGGAGAATAATAAATACAGCTCCAAAATGATGAGCTTAATGGCTTTCATAACCACATTATGTAAACCTGTACATAAATAGAATATATGGTAAATTTAGAGTAAATACTGTAATATTAATAATACAAGACTAAAATATGTAGTATATTCACATAGCATAACTAATTATTTCATTATATTAAAGAAAGGTAAGATATTTTCATCTGATTCACTGTTCTTCTAAATTAGTATATTAAATTTAGTTTGCTTCTATATAATTTTACGAATGAACCTTTTAACCTATAAAACATATACTATGTTTATCTTTATAACCATATGTTTTCTTTCATAATAGGAATGAAAATTTCCACTATCATTGGAATTGCTGTAGCCTCCTTAATGGCAGTTTTGATAGTAGGTATCCTAGTTATTCTCTTTGTACGGAAGAAGCAAGTTAAGGTGGCTGAGATGACTCATGAGCCACTTCGTGTGTCAAAAGTAGGCTTACACTAAAGAATTCTCCTAAGCCTGTCAGTGATGATTTTATATGTGATATGAAAAGAAAACTTACAAACGTTTGTTGAAACCAAAATTACACAAAAGTTTGAGGAAGAAAATACTTCATGTGTCAGACATACAGTATTTTTTTGTTCACCTAGAAGGATTTATCATTTTTCTAACTACATTAATTAGTAACTTAAGAGAACTGTTCACTGGATCTTCCCTTAACACCATCTATGTCCAAAATAAAGAGTGTCACTTCATATCACACGTAGCACTAAAAGATTGAAGACAAGATGTTCATTTATATTTATATAAAAAATAATAATTCCATTGTCTAAAGACATTGAAGGATGACTTGATGTGTTTTTTCTTTACAAATGTGTATGTGTGTGTGTGTGTGTGTGTGTATGTCTATATGTGCACACACAGTGGTTGAGTACATCATATATATATAGTTTCCTTTGCAAAAGGTACTGTTATAAGTATGCTATGTCCAAAATATACCACTTCCCATCTTTCTTACCATAATTTTTCTAATATACAAGTGACAGCATCTCACTCCCCATTCTAAGAGATCAATCACACAAAAATTCATATGTTCTGTATCTGACAACTTAATCAATATGTTTTTATATGAAACAACATAAATACCCATTTCCTTCTCCAGCTTCTTGAAGTATGCAAAAATTGAATGAAAAATATGACTGAAAGATCCTTTTAGCTTCATTTCCACAGGATATCTTTCTTGACTATGTTGCATACTGTTTCCTGGGGCACAAGGATGGCTTTTATTGCTGACCTATTTGTTATTAAATTCCTACCTATTAAAAGATGTTGCACTTTGGTCAACATAACTAGCATATGGCTTGGTTCAGGTCTCTTTCGGAATAGTCCTGGTGTCCAAAGTTCATCCATATTCCTTTTTTCCAACAAGGAACAATTAAGAACAAGGTGTATCCATGTCTTTGAAATTCTGAATTTCCTACCTGAACACATTTTTATGATCTGAGTGTATGAATAGTCTCTTATCTGAAAGGGCTACTACATACCTTTCCCACAAGTGATCAGTTTTCAGTAGCATCACTCTTCCTATGTAATGTCTAATGTTGAAATGTAGTTCTGATACATGTCATTCCAGTGCTACTTTGTATTGACTGTGTTTGTCATGATTTTCTGATGTGCAAATTCAAAATTATTTTAAGATGATGTACTAAACTCTGTGTGTTTGTGTGTATCAATAAACAAGAGAATTAAAAACAGTCTAGAAAAGAAGTAGCATTTAAAAGCTTGTGAAAAATATTATGATTAGTAAATATAATGATAAAAGAAATATATAAACTATAAAACCTTGTAGTAAAATACAAAAATAATATATTATAAAAGTTAAATGATATGACTAAAGAAATTAACTTTGTTTAAAACATACTGGATATTATAAGAAATGTTTTTATAATGCATTGAAATTTGTACTTGTAAGTTCAAAACATCATGTTTGGTTAATTTAAATACAAATGGGTGTTTGATTTTAAAGTTATCATAAAATGACATTCGATTACTAGAAACATAAATGCATAAATGTAAGACTGTAAAATTGCAGATGACTACATGATTGACTTGTGAATATAAAGATATATGGATTTTAATTGAAGGAGAAGATTTTAGTGTGTGAAATATTTATAGTTCAATACTGTAGTTTCGATATTGGCATAGGGATATAGTTGTTGTTTTTAAATACTATCCTGATGTATTTTAAATATTTAAGAAAAAGTTAACCAACGAATAGTTACTAAATGAACTTGCTCTTTCTTTAAAAAAAAAACAGTATTCTATGAAATCTTATCAGAAATATTGAGATAATTATGAAAGTAGTGTAATTAGATGGTTCATAAGTACTAAGAATCTATCTTTATCTGCAACTCAAAATAAAAGTAACCTTAGATTCTTAAACTTGATTTGTTATAGAAAATTAAAATATTATATTTGTTACAAATAAAAATGTGCTTGCCTTTAAAAATGGATTTAGCATCATATTTTCTACACTGAAAAATTTATTGTTTATAATGGAAGAAACCTAAACTTATCCATTTTAAGAGACATGTTTCTTTAAAAAGAATTTTAAATGCTATAACACTAGGTCTCACAAAGATATTTCATCAGACATACATACTTTTACTTGAAAGGAAAACAGTATTGTTTAAAAACTTGTCAAGAACATTAAGATGAATATAAAACTATTGTAATAAAATAGGTCATTCGCACTAGAATTCTACCTATCTGAAGAAGACAATGTTAACAATATGATTATATATATATATATATATATATACATATGCATTACATATCATAATAATAGAATAGAAGCATAAAATTCAGCTAATGTGAAACAAAAAAGCCAGTTAAAATACATCAAACAAATCCAACTATTTGCTGTCCTTTACTCAAAGTAAAAAAAACATGAATCCTTCTCAGACTGTATAAAAAATCTGTTTAAATCACTTGATTCTGCATCTTCAATAAGTATGTTAGTTTATTCACTAACATTAGACTTTGCTGAAAATATGCAACTTTTAAGTGTTTTTTTTTATGATGTCAATATAATTTGTCTTTGTTTTTCCAAAATGATTTGAATTAGAACATGCTAAATAGTTTTTCACATCTTCCTTCAAGTCTGTCATTGTTGTTGTACTAATAGAATAGACAGTCATATCTATCCAGTGGATTCTATATGTAATCAATATTGCATATTGTACAATACCTAAATTATCAAAGCTCACATTTTATTTCAACATCACGTAAACTTCTAATGTTTCTTCATATTTATTTTCTCCATTTTAAATTCCAAATCAGAGCTATAGAAATAGCCTTTCAAACTTATTTTTAATCTTCCACAACCACTGCTCAAAAGGCCCTTTGTTAAATCCTAGAATTCCACTTGGATTTGTAGAGAATGAGGGGAAAAAATTCCTCTGAAATTCTGTTTATACATACAATAAAAGATCTAGTCATCCCTTGTAATTCATATAGTTATCAAGCTTTCTCAATGTTATTTAAATTTACTACCTCCACAACATCTGAAGGTAACTCATTTCAGAAGCCAAACACTCTCTTAGAAACAAAATTTACTTTGCTGGAGATAACTCCAATTTTGCTAAACATATATTTGTGTCCCCCTGTCCTATTATTCTTGTTGTCAATTATTTAAAAAAATGATGCTTCAACAGTATCAATTCCCTTTATAAACTTAAACAGGATCATCACATCTCTTCTAACTTTTCTTTTTTCAAGAGAAAACAGTTTAAAATATCTTAATATCTTCTTGTATTACAAACTTTCCATCACAGGCATCAATCTTGTAACCCTCCTCTGAACAATATTTATGATAAATACTCTGAACAATAATTCGATGTTCTTCCTAAAATAAGGTGCCCAAGACCAAACACAATACTCCAAACATGTCCTAAACACTAAACTATACAATTAAATTATAACCTCTTTAGACTTGTATTCAATATTTATGTAGATACAACCTAAAATCATATTTTCCCTAACACTAGCAACAGAACACTGCATGTTTGGATGGCTTAAGAGACTAACCAACTGTTACACCAAGATTACTTTCTTTTATGACACTGATAAGGTTATTCCCAATCAAATTATGATAACCCTCATGTATTATCTTGCATTTATTATAATTAAAACCCATTTGCCTTTTATTTACCAAATTCACTGAATGATCAAAATCCTTTTATAAAGCAACAGCAGCCTCTTCATAGCCATCAATACTTTAGACCTTAATATTGTCTGCAAATGTAGATAATTTATTGATTATTCCTTCATCTTTGTCATTGATGTAAATCAAAAGAGCAAAGGTTATAAGACAAAACTCTGAGGTACCTCACAAGGACACGCATATCATAACTATCAATGAAATATTTAATTACAAGCTTCAACTTTTACAGAAACGAGCTTTAGTTTTGAAACACGTACGACGTTTCGATTGCTTGTACAATCATTCTTAAGTATCCTAGTTTTAACCGTAAAGATAGTTTTGGTATTTAAAGCAACATTCAACGACCTAAAAATGTATTATGTCTTTAACTTTAGAAGTTATGATGGTTTGTTATGCATATACTGTACAAAAGTGTTAAGATAATATTTTGTCATTCTTTCCATTTTATGTGGTTAATTTTTCCATGCCGTTAAAGAATGCAAATTTCAACACTGGTAAAACTTCACTTCTCTCTTGACAACTGAATGAATCAGGGTGATAATACTTATCATTCTTCTATCATTCTGTATAGTTGTATCAAGGGCGTGCCATTAAGGGTTCTACTGGAATGAATATACTGACCAAATTTAGGGTTCAAAATAACTGTCGTGGTACTCCATGCAGTCATAACTATGTAGAAAGACGTTAGAAAGGAGCTAATATGTGGTACCGGTATATGCTAAAAGAAATCAATTTAATAACACTCCAAAAATAAATTTTGATTTAAAAAAAAAACATTTAACCTGTCTACTTATTTCGGCTAGCACAGATTCCCGAAACCCGGATTTTAGCGTGTAAGTCCGCAGACATACCGCTGAGCCACTGGGGGGCTACTGAGCTCAAGCACTTTCAATGAACGTTTGTTATGATAAATGTAAAGCTTAATAAAAGTTTCATGTTTTACCTTCCATCGTTCTTTGAAAAAGCCTGAAATCTAATTTTTGACTTTGTCCTAACACTTTTGAAGAATACTGCACATATTAACCATCATGAATTGACAGATTATATCTGTTTATGGTTGAACATAAGAAAAAAGAAATAAATGAAAATATAGAAACGTTTTGAGAACTCTGAATAATATTGGAAATATCTGGTGAAATAACAATCAGTCGATCAAAGACATAGAAAAATGTGCCTGGGATTTTATTAATTGTGCGATTATTTTATTTTATTAGAAAGATTTCTATGATTTTTATTATCTTAATGTTAGATTTATTTTTTAATAGGGTGACAATATGTTAATAAAAACAGGGGTTGTTTTTCTTTATGGATTTGGGGTTTACTGGTGTTCAAGCTACAACCTGTTTCACCCATGTAATAGGCTTGGCAATTGTACTTATTTTGTGAATGTTTCCTGGTGTTGTAAGATAGTTATATAACTTTTTTGACGAATGTTAAAGTTTTGTTTCAAGGTTCCAAATAAATCTAATCGTTAAGGTTATATTTACGTTCTAGCCTTTTCTAAATTCCGACCACGTGAAATCTATGTATTCGTTTAAAGTCTTTATAATTTTGATTTACTAACTTTAATATAATATGTATATATTCACAAAATTTGGCAATAAACATGATAAGTCTTTCACATACAAAAAATCACATTTTTAGTGAAAAAATTTATCCGTGAATATTATCGAGTATTTATCATGCATGGATATATATGTTTTGTCTGTAAACTCCACTCTCTCTTATGCGTTTAAATTTGTATATGTAACGTGTGTATATATGGTTACCTATCATTATTTTTCTAATTTATTAAGTTACTTACGCTAGGTATCACAATTTCAAACAACCGGAAATTTGAATATAGCAGTTAATTAAATATAGATAGGAATTAGATTTATATTTGTCAACAAAACTGATACATAAATTTTCTTTCTCAATACAAATGTCTACCACTAGTACAGCGGTAAATCTGCAGATTTACAACACTAAAATCAGCAATTTGGTTCCCCTCAGTAGTCTCAGCAAATAACCCGATGGGGCTTTACTTTAGAAAACACTCAATACAAATAATTTTAATATGCAAACAACAATACAATTTATAATAATGGTTATTACAAATTATTATTTACTTACAAAAGTTTTACAAACAATATTCAATCTTCTCTGGTTTGCAGCTGAATATTTTAACGACGGTTCAGGTCCATGACAAGCAAATTAATTTTATGTCGATACACTTCACTTGTCGGGAATTATAGCTAGCTTTATTTTTGTTTGGCCTAACACGATTTACAAGCTTAGTTTTCAGAAAGAAAGATAGATATCTAATGTTAAATCTGAAGTTGAACAGTTCGTAATGCTCGAAATTTATATGCCGAAGAGTTCCTGGTCAAATATCTATAGTTTACCGATTCATAAGTATTTGTCGAACACCTTAACCCACCCGGCCATGCCGGGCCTCAGTTTAAAGAAGAATGGGAGAGACTTTATTTAATTTAAAAACTGTTGTCTACTTTGTGCAATTATAGTGATTCAGATAATACATATTCAGTGATGTCGAGAAACCCACTTGTTGAGAACTTTTATATGCAAAAACGGCTGTTCTGGGCCCAGAAAACACTTCAAATAGAAGAGCGAACAACGTTTCGACTTTCTTCGGTCATCGTCAGGTTCACAAAGAAAGGGTTACTGGTCGGAAGCTGACCACATGTTTGGGAGGGGTTGTATAATTGAGTGTTGCAATGTAGAGGGCGCGGTTTGAATATATAATTTTGTCTATAATATTAATATAGGTATAATGGTGTTCCTTTATATTGGTTTATTTTGGGTTTGAGTTGTTGTATAAGTAAGGCTTCTTTAATTTTTCGTTTGTTTATGTTTGTTTCTTTATTTAGTATTTGAGTGTTTTCTATGGTTATGTTGTGTCCATTTGACTTGCAGTGTTCGAAAACGTGTGAAGGTGACTTTTTATGTTCTTTGAATCTGGTTTCCATTTTTCTACTTGTTTCTCCTATATAGAAGTCGTGGCAGTTATCACATTGTATTTTATAAATAATGTTGGTGTGGTGTTTGTCAGTGTAGTTCTTACATAGTATAGACCTTAGTTTTGTGCCTGGTTTTTGAATAAATTTAGTGTTAACTGGAATGTTATATTTTGTTACTAGTTTTTGCCAAATGTTGGTTATTTGTTTGCTGATGTCAGGAATATATGGTATACAGCAGTATATGGTTTCGTGATTTTTTGATTCGTGAGATATATTTACTTTTGTTGGTTGATTTTGCACACACCTAGACAGAAAGCAAAATCAACCAACAAAAGTAAATATATCTCACGAATCAAAAAATCACGAAACCATATACTGCTGTATACCATATATTCCTGACATCAGCAAACAAATAACCAACATTTGGCAAAAACTAGTAACAAAATATAACATTCCAGTTAACACTAAATTTATTCAAAAACCAGGCACAAAACTAAGGTCTATACTATGTAAGAACTACACTGACAAACACCACACCAACATTATTTATAAAATACAATGTGATAACTGCCACGACTTCTATATAGGAGAAACAAGTAGAAAAATGGAAACCAGATTCAAAGAACATAAAAAGTCACCTTCACACGTTTTCGAACACTGCAAGTCAAATGGACACAACATAACCATAGAAAACACTCAAATACTAAATAAAGAAACAAACATAAACAAACGAAAAATTAAAGAAGCCTTACTTATACAACAACTCAAACCCAAAATAAACCAATATAAAGGAACACCATTATACCTATATTAATATTATAGACAAAATTATATATTCAAACCGCGCCCTCTACATTGCAACACTCAATTATACAACCCCTCCCAAACATGTGGTCAGCTTCCGACCAGTAACCCTTTCTTTGTGAACCTGACGATGACCGAAGAAGGTCGAAACGTTGTTCGCTCTTCTATTTGAAGTGTTTTCTGGGCCCAGAACAGCCGTTTTTGCATATAAAAGATAATACATATTGTTGTTGGGCTATTCTAATTTAGCCTAAATAAAATCTGCCAGCACAATAGACGCTAGAACTAAAACTGCGTTAAACATTTAACTATATATATATTTTGAAATCTTTTAATCCATCGTCTTCATTTATTTGATAATTATATACATTGCATCTGTGCTTTTCTCTCTTTTAGATTATGGAAACAATATTTTGTCTCTGTATAATAAATTTTTGCTTCCTATTTCTTTTGTATTCTTTCAATATTCTATTCGTTTAAATCAAGATTATAACTTATTGCACAACTGAGGTTACGTCTTAATCTTAAAGATACCAGACACTCAAATAGAAAAAAGAGAGACTGAGAGAACCTGAATTCTATGGCTCATGGAAGATTAAGTATCTATGATAACACAAATACGTCAATGACAAATTTAGATGTGAAATAGAAACGTTGGCAATATTGGATATGTACTCTAATTCATCCGATGTAAAATAGGTGTTCATTTGAAAAAAAAAAAAAAAGAATAAGCCAACATTATTACATTAGTAATAATAATAATATCACAGGCTCGTGGATTTAAGTTTTATACAAGTTATTTTGCTTTAAGTAACGGATTTCCTATAATTCAACTACGCAAAAACTACGAAAGAAATTTTCACAAACCGGGAAGGAAAAACTCTTTCTTATATCAAATTATTATTTCGTTCACTAAAATGAACAATTTTTTATTACTACGTTATTCAAAGAAAAACACAAACAATTTGAAGAAAGAGGAAGAACACGGATGTAAAACGAATATGCATCCTCAGTCATCCTAATTTTGTTTGTGAACTCTTCGTCTCAAACTACGTGTTATGGTCCTTCTTTTATGTATTGCGTGTGAAGCATCTCGTTTCAATAATCAGTAGTAACCAGCCACAACGCTGATATTCCACCTTCCCCGATACCTCGTCTTCATTTCTCTACTGTTTTGATGAACGTTTGCGTTTAAGATTAAGCAAACTGTAGTACGAAGCAAAACTGATCGAAAATATTTTATATCCTTTTTTTAGTATATATGTACAGCTTGTTTGTTGTGAAGCGCGTTTCTTTACAATGGGCTAGCTGTGCTGTGCCCAACAAAAGCATCAAAATCCAGATTTTAACGTTATAAGAATTTAGACTTACAATTGAGCCACTGGAAGCTTGTATTACTGATTCCACCTCGAGGCCTGGCATGGCCGAGCGCGTTAAGGCGTGCACTCGTAATCCGAGGGTCGCGGGTTCGCGCCCGCGTCGCGCGAAACATGATCGCCCTCCCAGCCGTGGGGGTGTATAATGTGACGGTCAATCCCACTATTCGTTGGTAAAAGAGTAGCCCAAGAGTTGGCGGTGGGTGGTGATGACTAGCTGCCTTCCCTCTAGTCTTACACTGCTAAATTAGGGACGGCTAGCACAGATACCCCTCGAGTAGCTTTGTGCGAAATTCCAAAAACAATAAGATTCCACCTCAGTAATAAAAAAACCCAGAAAACATCATTTGTCATAAACTAATCGAGAACTAGTGTTTATGGTTTCCAAAACCTGAGATATTTTTGTTAATTTAATTTAATAATATTAACAAACTGCTTATTATATCGAATATCAACATGTTTGTTTTACCTTAATATGTCGTTAGTTATTATTCTTGTATTATAAAGATTGATTTGCATTGTTAGATTAGAATTTGTATTTCAAACTATCTTTCTTCTCCAAAGCTGGTGGTTAAGGCACTCGACTCGTAATTTGAGAATCATGGGTTCGAATTCCCGTCTCCCCAAACATACCTGCTCTTTCAGCCGTGGGGGAATTATAAGGTTAAGGTAAATCTCACTATTCGTTGGTAAAAGAGTAGCTCAAGAGTTAACGGTGGATGGTGATAACAAGCTTCCTCCCCTCAAGCCTTACACTACAAAATTAGGGACGGCTGGCGCAGATAGCTCACGTGTAATTTTGTGCAAAATTCAAAATACAAACCACACAAATAAACCAAAGCTGGTGGAACCTCATGAGAGTTAATAGCCGAAAACGTCTTTAACAATGAGGGTACCCGACTGATGAAACAATGTATTATAATTTCTATTAGTAGATGCGTTAGGGGAAAAAAGCTCCCCCCCCCCAATGGCAGAGCAGTACATCCGTGGATTTGCAACGGTAAAACCAGGTTTGGATAGCTATGATAGAGAGAACACAAACAGCCTATTATGTGGCTTTATGCTTAACTTCAGGGAAATGTAAGAAAATTATATTTAAATAGCCATTCTGACGGTTAGATTAATTTTTCCTTTCGCTTGAAGTATATAGGTTTCCCTGATCGCAAGGTATTATTTGATTTTGGTAATAAAGTCGAGGAAAAAGAAGGGGTGTGAAGCTTTGTCAGATTATTCTACTTTGCTCAAACACATATTAGGTAATGACCATGTGATTGGTTTTCTAAAGAACTTTACAGACAATTTCTTAAAAAACAAATTCCAACCACCGACCTATATGCACACCGTCCCTAAGTTTTCATTCATTGTTTCTCTTATTTTTATAGTCTCACAATCCTTACAACTTAAAAAAAACTCTCCATATTAATAAAAACCTTCTACCCATAAATTTAGCTCCAGACCTATCCTTCGTATGAATAATTTATTTCAATATAAAGTTCAACTAACTAAACTTCCATACTCGTGGCTTGTGTATAAGGATATGTAAAGTGAATGTGAGGGCATGTTCACTGGCGGGATAGTGTTCTTGAGATTGATATTTCAACGCAAATAGTATTTAACTAACTATTCCCCAAATTTTAAGAATTTTGTCAGATTTGGAATTTCTATTAAATTTTATCTTCAGTAGTAAAATACTAGAGAAAAATTCTATACTCATCAGTCTTGTTAATTTCATTCTTAATATAGTTCTCTTCAAAACCTCTTAAAGGATTAATGTTATCATAAAGTCTGGATGCAATTAAGCATAAAAAACCTTCAAAGTTAATTTGAACTTAGAGTTTTAAGTCAAGAAATTTTCACACTTTCTTCTCCTTTGTCATGGCTTTGTTTTTTCTATTGTTTATGTCAATGCTCATATAGAAAGTTGAATTGTGGAGAATGGGAACATTGATGGACCATTATTTGTTACTTATATGAATTGCTAAAATAGGACTTTCCTATCCAAATTTATTTGCAGGTCAAACTTTTTAATGCGTGAACGCTAGTATGTCAGAAATAATCTATTCGTTGACTGAATAAACTTGATTCAAATGCAGTCTATGGACTATCACTTGGACAACACTGATATATGTATTTCTGTAATTCTCAGTTCCCTTATTTTTGGTGGTGAATTTCAATTTCTTGTAAGCTAGAAATTTTCATTTATTAGAAGTTCAATCGGTTTCACCATTAATTTGAAGTTTTTGGTTGGAATACAAACATATGATAGGAGTAAGACCCTTTTCAGCTAATTTGATTTAATTAGCAAAATGTTCCAAGTTTCATTAATATTTTCCCCATATAGGTTAACTTTCCAGCCCTTTCATAATATATTTTTGAAATACTTGGATTGTTTCATGTTCAACAAACATTTCATATTCGATGATAGCAGGAAGATGTTTTGAAAAGCAAATAGTGTTTCTCCTATTCAGAAAGGACTGGCTGTTTAAAGTGAGTGGGCCAGAAATCAATAAATCATTCCCATCTTTGGTAAATATAAATTTAGTTAAGGTATCAAAAACTTTGGTAAGTCTTATTGATTGAAAGGAGGATTTTTATTGTAGCAAAAGATAATGATTTAGGTATGATGGGTCCCCCGCTAGTTCAGCGGTATGTCTCCGGATTTACAATGCTAAAATCGGGTTTGATTCTCCTTGATGGGCTGAGCAGATAGCCCTTTGTGGCTTTGCTATACAAACAACACACATCATTAGGTATGATGGTTAATAAATGTTTGAAGCTTTCTCTGAAGCAATTAGCTGTAGTGCTGCTGTTTTTGTATCTGTGTAATGTTTATAAAGTTTGTTTATAGGTGTTGAGACATTCTGGTATGAAAATTAAACAAGGCAAATTGGTAATTTTTTAGTAATTTAGAGAATATTAAAGTAGGAAAAATATTCAAAATAGCTGACCATTTACTCACATAACTTATGCCCTAATCTATACAAAAGTACTTCCCCTTCTGCATACTCTCACTTATTGGACATTTTCTGCATTGCAGCAATTATATTAATGTATGAACATAATACTGACTAAGATTATAATTTTTTGCATAATACTCTGTTAAGGTTTCATTT
Organism: Carcinoscorpius rotundicauda; assembly: GCA_011833715.1. NCBI lineage: Eukaryota > Metazoa > Arthropoda > Merostomata > Xiphosura > Limulidae > Carcinoscorpius > Carcinoscorpius rotundicauda. Next base: position 112,914,308 of record CM022393.1, read on the forward strand.
AAAATACATAGTGCAGTTTCAAAACTTCTTACCAGAGGAATAATGGAAAAATTAAGAAACAGATTGTAAGAGTGATGAAGCAGCATAAAAACTTAATTTTTTCTATAAAAAAATAAACCAAAGATAAATTTACTCAGATATTCAAAATTCCTAGAAGCTTGCATAATCTACTTGTGAACAACCTTAGCATTAATGGGCTGAAACTTATGAACCCAATGTTCAGATTTTCTATTTGGCTTAAATAGTTCCATTTTAATTTCAAACTTTTATAATAGTTTACTGATGAGGTTGTAAATCCTGTTCATTTAAGTTTATTTTCATTTTTATAGTGTGTGTGTATATATCTAGAGACTAATTTAGGTTTTTACTGTTTTGGTTACTTTTCATGGGTACTGGAATAATAACTATCATGAAACAGTGTTCTACAGAATATAAATTTCATCCTTTTTATCAGAGCTACATGATATATTAAAACACATAGTATAAAGTGTATGTGTGGTAGCTCTATTTGTAACTGAGATGTTACTTTACATCAGAACATATTTATCTTTTTGGTGACTTTTATAATTAGTTTTGTTTGATTTATTGTTATAGTCTTAGTGTTTAAGAGGGTTTGCAAGGTTGAGCAAGTTATTCTTCATTTGAAGTATTATGGTAAATATGAGATATTCTTTTGTAATTCATGCATCCATTTGAAGTCAGTATTTGTTCCACAAATACACTTCAAATTCCAGATAATAGGTAGTGATGAAACGTCAGCTGCTTTTATTTGGCTTTAAATATTTAAACTTGTTTTCTGTCTTATTTTAGCACTTAATGAAATTACTGTCCATATTTGTGTTTTTCATCACTTATTTCTGATATAATTATTTAAATTAATCAATGATATCCAAGGTTTTCCATAACTATTGTAACAACTGTTTTATACAACCTAAAGCTAGGACAATCTGTAACAACAACACCTACTGTAAGCTTTAATGTAGAAAGTGTAATGTAAAAAAATGTTATGTTCAATGTCTGTGTAAGCAGTTTATATGCTTATTATTGTCTTTACTCGTAAAAGAACTGTACATAAATAAGAAATCAAAAATAAAGCTAACATAAAACAAAACCTTTATTAATATATCGTCAAAACAGTGAAAATCATGACAACTAAATTACAAATAAAAAATCTGATTTGTTTTACATTCTGTTTTTCTAACTTTTTTCTTGCTTCATATTTTATAAAATTAGCTCTATCTTGAGCACTGAAACATATCACATAAACTCATCTAATTCCAAGCTTGGTAAGCCTATTTGTTTTTTTTAATTTTTTTCATTTAAATAATTGAAATACTACTGCTTTTTCTAAATAATAAAAAAAGATAGTTAAAAGTATCTGACCAAAATGTTTTAACCTTCAACAGAACTTCTGGGGTTAAGTGGACTCCAGTAACTTTCTTAGTCATATATCTTTTCATATAATTATTACAAATTTATATAATTTTATCTAATTACCAATCACAAACCCTGGAAGGCCCAGCATGGCCAAGTGTGCTAAGGTGTTTGACTTGTAATCCGAGGGTCGTGAGTTCGAATCCCAGTCGCAACAAACATCCATGGGGTGTTGTAATGTGACAATCAATTCCACTATTTATTGGTAAAAGAGTAGCCCAAGAGTTGGTGGTGATGACTAGCAGCCTTCTCTCTAGTCTTACACTGCTAAATTAGGGGTAGCTAGTGCAGATAGCTCTCAAATAGCTTTGTGTGAAATTCAAAATCAAACAAACAAACCCTGGATCAATATGATTATTGTTGTTGAAACAGACAAATGGGGTACATAACTATAATCTTGTATTTATCTGGGGTCCATGCAGACCTCACACTATCATTGACCATCATTATACATACAGTTTGCCCTATAGCATAAAAAAAACAAATTGTTAAATGTTTATTTCACTACACAGGCTGTGTAGAAGATAATTCATCATTGTATAGTATATCTAGTCTGTTTACTTATAACATTTGTTTGATACACTATTTGTGTAAGGAATGATTTAATATTACTTATATGCACACAGAGTAATTTTGTAATATCTTGACTAATCAATATATTTTCTCTAGAATACATTTATTTTGTTAACATTTCATGCTAACTCTAATAAAAGTAATAATGCAGTTTGTTTTTGGAATTTCATTCAGAACTTATTATAATGTAACTGTTGAAAGATGAATGTACTGAATAGATTTGACCACATTAAAAGTTTCTTTTCACTCATATTTTGTTTTTTACTCGTGATATTCCTTTTCATTTCCAGTATATTCCACCAAAATGAGCTTTGTATCTCATTGCATATGAACAAAAATAAAATTACTGTTACTTGGCCTGTTGAAACTTGACTGATTAGCTTAGAGCACTGATGCCCAGTTTTGTGACTGTGTGTTTGCTATTTTCCTAGAATAGTCTGTACATTTTAACAGAGAGGTGGGCCTTTCTTTTCAAGGGCAAATGGGAATGCAGTTACAGATATGTGTATATCAGTAATATTAAGGATTATTTGAGTTGCAGTTCAAAGTCTCTCAAACAATTTTACTAGAATACATCCACACATTTAATATTTTTGTAGCTTTATAGAATGTATTTTTATATCTCTACATCAAAAGAAACAATTGTGTAAATGGTTATCCATGTCTTGAGATTACATGTAGATTATATGCTATATGATACAATGAATCTGTGTGCAAGAGTTGAAGGTGTTACATCTGAAAATGAAGAGCTTTGAAACAAATATGCACATCTTATTATTACCTAATAACTTCAACATGCATGGCTAAATTATTTTATAAAAGATGCAACTCTTCAGTCTGAATTAGCTAAAATACTCAAAATATAACTTGGGCTGAGTGATTATTGGAATTTGTTCATATATTTACCATTCTGCTCAAGAATCAAATACATTCAACAGATTGGGTTTTCTCATGTAAGACTTGGATAGTTGGCATAATTATAAATACTAATTTTGATTATTTTTTGTTGTATGATAACAATGACTGTTTGAGCTAAACATCTGTAAAGTATTTCAAAATGGTAATGAGAGATCATGAAGACAGTATTTCAGTTACTTGGATTGTTGAAATAATCTGAATCAGAAACAGTTTCAGTTAAAAGGTAATTTTCATGACACTAAATGAGTTGCTTGTAATGTGAACAAATATTACTTTACATGAAACCAGTTGGTGTAATTGATGCTCATTGGTATACATTAAATCAAGTTACTCACTCAGCTTTAACTGTATTCCTATCCTGAAATATGAATTACCTGAAACAAACTATCTGCAGAAATATAAATCCTTTGTATTATTAAACATTTACTTTCTAGGATGTTGAAGGGCAAGATAAAATCTGACCAGAATGGAGGCATTATTTTACTGGAACTCAAGACCTCATCTTTATTGTGGATTGTACTGACCAAGATAAAAGAGATGAAAATCACTGAGAACTATACAAAATTATAAATGATAAAAATGATAGATGCAATCATACTAATATTTATTAACAAACAAGACCTGTCAAAAGGTACGTACTATACTGATATTTGCTAACAAACAAGACCTGTCAGAAGGTAAGTATTCTATTGTTCTGTAGATCTATTTAAGGTTGAGGTTTCTTGACAAATATAGTTTTACTTAGTTTAAATATTATATTGGTTGAACAAAATGAAATTTTCATTTTCTCATTTAAACTCCCAGTTTTTTTGGGGTTTTGTCAGATTTATTTAACTAGGAATCAAACATCCCAAATCATTATTGTTGTGTTATTAGATACTCAGTTCTAATGACACCAAAAGCTGTGGTTCAAAGACTAATAACCAATGTACAACGTTAATTACATTTCTTATACTGAAAGTATGTTACTATAGTATCAACTGTTAATATTCACTAATAATTTTAAATTATAAAATTTGTTTATCAAGTATGGTTTATTTAATTGCCCTAAGCATATGGTGCAATATATAACCATATCAAACTATTTAAATTGAAATATCTAAAAGTCATTCAGCAAAGTACATACACACAAAACAGATTTTGTTTTCTGAAAAAGTAAATTTGTTGAAGTAATCTAAAATGTCTCCTACATTTATACATGGTATTCAATTTTTTAATACATAAAACTAAAAGTTTTCTACTCAAATAACCCCTATTTATTCAAAATCATTAATTTGTTTAAAATTACTCCTGTTTGAAAAGCAGCTTGTATTTAGGTAATTGCTTTTTTTAAGCCTAATCGATCATTAACTTAAATCAGTTGAAAGTAAATTTTACTTAAATAAAAGTAGAACTTTGAACTCTGTTGAAGTTGGTAGGCCATGTTTTGTTTTACTCAAATGCTACTTTTTATAATTCTAGAAATTCTTCAGTATTTCATGTAATTATCACCTAGTTAAATTTGTAATACTCATTATTAGATTTTAAGAAAGAGTAAACACCACAAAAAATGAGTGGTGAAACAATTGCATACTTGGGTGTGAATTTTTATCCACAATTCTTGGGCTCTAACATGGAGATAACAATTTTATTGAAATACTGCTAATGTTCTGAACCTTCACAATTTCATTTTAAGACATATTAGTCACTGTATCTAAAAATTTAAAAACGATAAATGTATCCATTTAATTTCATTGAAAGATAATTTTGTTTCAGGCTATAGTCACAGGTTAGAATCAAAGTAAAAAAATGAAGATGTCTAACTACATATGTGGAAGTGGCTAAACAAAATATGTTTCAGTAAAATATTTTTAGAAACTTTTTCAATATGAGTAATTATATTGAATTTTAGAATACCTCTATTTATGGTAACACAATTGTGTGTGTGTGTGTGTGTTTTTATATAGCAAAGCCACATTGGGCTCTCTGTTGACTCAACTGAGGGGAATCAAACTGCTAATTTTAGCACTGTAAATCCACAGATTTACCGCTGTACCAGCTGGGGACAGTAGCGTGAACTGAATCTATTTTTAATTTTTGTAAAAATATATTCAAGTATCTTTTTTAAACAGTTTTCTTAATGAAAACAGAAGTTGTTTCAATTATTATTTATCCATTGATTATCAATAGTTATTTCAAACCATGTAAGAAAGAAAAGAATTGCAGCATATGTATGGATATTTGTAAACTACTAAATATGATGAGTATATAATTTAATTCTGTTACATTCCTAATTTTAAAAAAATGACAAATTTCACATTCTTAGTTTTTCTGATCTTAAAAAAGTTGGATGTATTTGTTTCAATTCATTCAAATATAAACACACAATGTAGTTATAAATATGTAATTTTGTTATTTTTTGTGATTTGACTAAATATATCATTTACTTTTTCATAAAATTAAACAGATTATTCATTAACTTTCTTTGATATTGAATAAAGTAAATCCTATCTACCTTTAAAGAAAGACAAACAAATTGAAATAAATTTTAAGTACATAAAATCTTTTTTCAGTATTTTAATTCTGAATAAAAATATTTTAAATCAGTTAATCTTAATCATTTGACTGTTCAGTTACTTCTTTTAAATGCACTTAAATATTATATGTAAATAGTGTTTTTTCCCATGTTTAATGAGGTACTTTACTAAAAAAAACTTCATAAACCAGGTGCAGGTTACTCATTAATTTATGATAACGTGTGAAACAAACTGTAAAACCCATATTTTAAAATTATTTACATTTATTATATACTTGATGTATTAAATAATTGTCATATGGTAAACATTACTAAAAATCAGAAAACATTATGAAAACACCAGTTTGAATATATTTATTCCTTATGTACATATATATGTGCATACAGCTTTTTCCTTACTTTTGTTTACAAGAGAAGTCCACAATGAACATCAACCAGTAAAACAAAATTTTGATAAATAATAATTTCCCAAACTTATTTCAATAGTAATTTTCTATTAGCACACACACACACACACATATATATATATATATATATATAAATATGTTAAATACTGAACTTTCAACAATACAAATGTTTTTCCATTTTATGTTTGTCTGTGCTTTTTAATACTCTTGACAACGCAAAATTTTTAAATGATTTTTTCAGGCATCATATATTTATAATATATCTCGTGCCACTAGTACAAGCATTAGTAATATGAATACTGATTGTCTTCAACTTCTTTGATTTTCTGTATAATAGCCTTCATCAATCTCTTTGTCTTCTTGATTGTGTAAGCTAAATTTTGAAAAAGAAACTTCTTGCTGTGTTGAAGAGTGAGCATTACTGGTTTCTTCCAACTCCCTAATTAATTCTACTGAACTAGCAGATTGTGGTGTCATTAGGATTTGATCAAAATGGGATAGATTCAAGGAAGTCTGCTTTTCATGTGTTTTAACTTGATGCTCTGCATCATTTTTACAAGACTGTGTTGCATCTTCAGGTTTTGACCTGAAAAGGTCATTTTGTGAAATCATTTTTTCCAAAAATATGTCATCATCTGAATCATTGAGTATTTGTAAAATATTGGATCCTATGTTAAGTTGTGGTGCATCTTCAAAACATATCACAGGTGATTCATCACGACTGTCTTTGTTGTCATCTTCATCAGTTTGGGAATAAATAAAACCTTTATCATCAAAACCACTTTCAGTGAGACTTTCTTCTTCTAAAGTATTTGAATTACAGGTATATTCTAAAATCTCCTTTAGTTCTTTCCTCCCTAGGTTTTTCAAACATTCCACTTTTGAGAGGTCTGGCTGAAATATGTTGCGATAAGAGTACCTTGGAGCTAAATTATCTTCTGGACACTGTGTAGAATGTCTTTGTGATTGTTTTGATGTAAAAGGTAGAGAAAAACGCCTTTGTTGTAAAACATTTGTCATAGTTCCTTCAATAGAAAATATTGACAATCTTGATTCTAGGATATTGGAATTTATATTTAATTCATTTCCATTGTATATGGGTTTGATGTGTTTGTCTGGAACAAGTTCTGTATTTAATATATTGCCTTTTTTAACCTCATTAAAATAATTTTCTTCAGTTGCTTTTTTCACATTTTCAGAAATAGTTTCAATTGGTACAGTGCCTGTTCGTTGAGATGTAACAGAGGTGGTAGAAAATTCATTTGAGGCAGGTATTTGGGAAACACATGAATGGCTATCTTCTGTAACTGATGTAAATGTGTTAATGACTGTTTCTACCATTATGCTTTTCCTGGTGTCAGAATTTACTTTTTTGTTATTGTATCCTGCTATTTCTGATTCACTCATAACCAAATTTATAGGACTTTGTATACACTCATTATCAAATTGTACAGTCTCTAAATGTTCTTGAACGCAATCTACTTTTCTTGCATCACTCATAGCTTTATCCAAGAATTTTGACGAATTTAATTCATCCCCTTCAAGCATATTTTCACTCTTAGTACCACCCAAACTGACAGCTGATTTATTCTCAGACAATTTCCCCAACACTCCTGAAGCTGTTTACTCTTTTATTATTATTGTTCAATATATTTATCAATCTTACAATTAGCAACTGTTTATGCATCCAAAATATTCAGACGCGATATCTGTCTTTTCTGTGTGTACCACTATAGATAAAACTTTGAACATTTTTTCGCAAACACTGTATTAAAATTGAGAGTGGTTTTGGTATTAGGTAATGTTCACGTGACAAGTTTTAAAATTTCAACTCTCTTCTCAACCCCATCTTGGTTCAGCTTTTGTCTCTGTACGAAATAAAAACCTTTAAAATTTTCGGTTTCAACACGTTATAATAATCGTAACTTATTAATACCGACTAACCTCAACTATTATAACACAAAATATGGAAGTTACACATTCACTTTTTGCAACAAAATAACATTCAGGCATAGTGGTTCTCTTACTGAAAACTCATTTATTTCCTAATAAATAAATAAAAATAAAACATTAATACAACTAATACTGATTTTCAAACACAATATAAATATATATCTATATATATAATCTTCATTTCTGGATTTAGAATAGGTAGGTTTTGCAAATATTTAAATAGTGCGAAAAGTAAATATTCCCAAACGCTTACTTAACCTTTAGATTTCCCGTATGTTTTATTGTAGTTCGTATACAGGTACTAAAAATATACTCCATTTATAATATTTCAATAAAAGACAGTCATTCCCTTTTTGTTTTCATTCTGCTAAAAATTAGAAACACAAGTTCGCCCTTGACATTTTATATTTCATTAATGAAAAGAGTGAATGCCAACAATAAAGATGAATATTTGAGTATTTTTATTTCTTATGTTTCTGAAACGATAAGTTCTCCCTTTCTGACGTGGGGGATTTATAATTGTAACCAATCCTGCTGTTCGTTGATAAAAGATTTGGCGATGTCGGTGATGACATCCCTATAATATTACACTGCTAATTAGGGGCGGATAGCACAGACAGACCTCGTGTAGTTTTACGTGTAATATAATCATGAGATTAATGTGATATTATAGCTTAGTATTTCATTAAGGTATTAAAATTATAATTAAAAAGCTGAGATAACCGTCTATTTGTCCAGGTTTTGAACCTAAAAAAAATATGAGTGGATGCTATAATAAATGACAAAAAATCCAAGCTTTCATACATTTCATTATTCCATAGAGAGTGCTAGTGCACTTTCTGAAATAAATAAGATGTTTCTGTTCCCTCTACCTCACACTTTGTATATATTGTGTTATAAAAAATTTAATATATATACAGTTTGTTATAACCAAAATAAGCTGAAACAAAAATTTAAAATGCTGCACCATTGAAAGGATCCCAGGATACAGGCTACAATGTGAGATATAAAATGTACCCTAGGTTTTGGAAGTGAATGAAGAAGTAGGACCCACATTGCTGTGGTTTGTTTTTTTCCTTATTGTTTTGTTTTGTTTTGTTATACTATATGCATCATTGAAAGGTACAAAAACCTTAATAAGACAGCCTTTCTTTCTCGTGAAATATAGTAGTATATTCCCACCTCGAGACATTTCTCATCACCTGTGTCATTGCAAAATACGAGAATAAATACAATTTCCTACTGAAGTACAACTGTATGATGTTTGCATGATAATTGAAAAGTAATAAAGATAATAGTATATTTAACTCAAAATGAGATCTCTGAACTCTTGGTTACTGCAAAATATCAGGTCAATGTAATGACTGAACATTTAATACATAAAGTGTATCATCATTTCTATCTTTGTAGAAGGATTTAATGACTAAAATATGTAGTAGGACGTGTATAAAAATGTTCAGAAAAATAAAAGAAACTAACCCAACTCCACTTCTTCAGATCATTAATCGAATAAACCCTTATGAGGATGGATGTGTTTGTCTGAAAAGCACATTAGGCATATAATGTTATATGAATTTAGAAAAGGCAATAGTGGAGAAGAAACTACACGAAACATTTAAGGTGTTTATGGTGCGAATTCTCTCAATGAAAGAAATTATCGAAGGTGGTTTCAGAAGTTCAGATCAGTTGACTACAGCTTAAGTGATGCGCCATGTTCAGGTCATCTTGTTGAGTTTAATGATGACTTGCTACTGGCTGCATTTGATGAATATTGTGCTGTAACTGTTGAAGAACTAGCACAGAAGCTTAATTCAACTCATTTAACAGTTCACGGTAATCTTCAATAGCTTGTGAAGGTGTCAAAGTTTGGAAAATTGGTCCCTCGTGATTTCACAGAAGCCAACCTTAGAGCAAGAGTGGACATTTGCACTTCTCTACTCTCTTATGAACGTATTTCACTTTTTTTGGACAGGTTAGTGACTGGAGATGAAAAATGGATATATTATAAAAATGTTAAGTGCTGCAGACAATGGCTCAGTGCAGGTAAACTGGCTAAAGCACAGCCCAAAATGGCCCTCAACCTCAGGAAAGTCTTGTAAGCGTTTGATGGGATACTTTTGACATGATCCTCTTTGAGTTGCTGCAACTCAATGTAACGATTACTTCAGACTTCTACTGTCAACAGTTAGAGAGCTTGCATGCTGCACTGAAAGAAAAAGTGCCTGCTGTGATCAGTCGTAAAGGTGTTGTGTTACACCAGAATAATGCACGGCCACATACAGAAAGAATCACATCTTCAAAGACTGAAGAGTTAGACTGGTAAAACTTCCACGTCCTCTAGACTTTGCCTCATCTGATTATCATCTGTTCCGAAATTTGCAGAAATATCTTAATGGAAAAGAGCTTGGAGCACATGAAGATGTCAAAACTACCTTCTCTATATTCTTTTCTTCCAAACCCCAAGAATTTTATAGAAGTGGCATTCAGAAGCTTGTAAATCGTTGGCATGAAGTAATTAATAATAATGGAATATACATTATTGACTAAATAACATTAAAAGCGTTTGAAATTCTTTCTCTTTTTCTGAACCTAAAATCGGACATTACTTAAAGGATGACTTAATATATGTGTGCTGGACTTACGCATGAAACGAAACTGAAATTAATTTCTGACTTGACTAAAGAAAATAAGATTGGATATAATCCTAATACAACAAAAATCAGTCTTTTTGGTAAACTAGTCAGTATATGATACGTTGTACAGCACTTGAATAGATAGAAATATTTGTGTTTATTTGTTGCATTTCGCGCAAAGTTATTTGAGAGCTAACTGCACTAGCCACAATAATTTTGAAGTCGTAGATTAGTGGGAAAGAAGATAGTCAACACTTCCCTCCGATAACTCGTGAGCTGCTCTTTACCAGCAAATAAGGGGATTAACTGTCATATAATAACGTATTCACGGCTAAAAGGACAAGCATGTTGATGATTGTTTTCACAATGCGCCTCACAGATTACAAGTCGAGCATCGTAATCAGTAGGCTGTGCTAGGTCTGATATTTCTAAATCTGAAATAACTGTCTTTTCGCAGTGGTACAGCGGTATGTCTGCGGACTTATATTGCTAAAAAACGGGTTTCGATTCCGGTAACAAGCAGAGCACAGTTATTCCTTTGTGTAGCTTTGTACTTAATAACAAACAACAAAACAATTGAAATCACTTTTATGAATAATGTGTACTCTCCAAGACCACATGATTGGTCATCGTGTAGAAAAGAATAAAATGGATATAATATGTAGGTATGTGCAAATTTTCACATAACAATGTCGCTAAATAAAAAGAAATGGAGAAGAAACTGTAGAAACACAATCTATGAGATAGTCAAAAGTGGAACACGCGTAACTAGCAAATGATATAAGCTTATTACTATACAGGGTTCCTTGAATGTAAATGTTTATACATTCTTCAAAAATAAACTGACGTTTGCCCTTCAAAGGATCTAAAATACCAAATGGTACTTTCTGAAGTGCCACACTATCTTCCAGTCCAATCTAATGTTCCAAAATAAATGTGAATCAGTCATTCTCCTGTAGTACCTTAATTCTTTCAAGTGTAACAACACGTTACTCAATCATACACAAGACAAACAGGTACAACCTTTGATCAAACATCAGAGCATCACGGTATCAAGTACAATATCATAATAAAATATATTTATAAAGACCCTTCAACACTGATAATTTCCATTCTTGGAGTGAAACAACCATTATAATTCATTAAAATACAGAAACAAAACCGTTTCTGTATTCTGGTATAGACAGTTTCCTGTCAAGTTTCGGATGGGCAAACACGAAAATATAACATATTCCATCAAAAAATAAGGGAAGTGTTAATGTAATAGATAATAACTTGACTGAGTTCCTTTAAGTGTTCTGTAACGAGTTTGGACAGATGTAGCCCCCCAATGGCTCAGCGGTATGTCTGCGGACTTACACGCTAAAATCTGGGTTTCGATACCCGTGGTGGGCAGAGCACAGATACCCCATTGTATAGCTTTGTGCTTAATTCAAAAACAACAACAACAACGACAGATGTAAATAAAGGAAAAATATTTATTATAGCAAATAAATAAAAAATACAGTGCAAAAGAAACCAAATGTTTTCTACTATGTGAAAAAGATTTCTTCCCTCGAGATTAATCTCTGTAGACCTGAAAAGTAGCTATCACTTGGTGATCTAGAAAAAGCTGACTGAAGAAAGCATGCCCAAATGAAACAGGCAAATTCACTTTGGTTGTCCAGTTGAAAGGATCACCTCGTGATCTCCCCTTACAGCACTGGTCAACACCATAAATGACCAACAAAATGAATTTTAGTGCCAATCCCTTTTAACCCAAATTTTATAAGTTACTACATTTTTCTCTTGGACAGAAGAAAACATCACCAATCATAGAGAACAAAAAAACAAAAGAAACAACTAGAAAGAAGTTATCTTACTGACTTTCTTGAATGCATGTTGTTGTCATTGCAGTACAAAACCTACGTAACTAAAAGAAGAAATATCTATATCACCAAAGCACATAGAAGAAACAAAGTATGCTTGCACGTCACATCTTTAACACTTTCATGAAAATATCCTACCGTGCTAAAATAGTCAATAAGATCCATTAATAACGATCAATTTAAAAGTGTAGCATACTTTAAATATAAACCATTTATCATTTAATGGCTAAAATTTGCAACAAAAATACAGTACAAAAGGCATTGTAATAGTAATACAGATATATATGATTCTCAACCAGAACTAGTTAACAGCTTCATTACTATTGCAAAATTACTGAACATGCATTCATGATAATACATATTGATAACGTCTTTTAACACAGATTAAAAAGAAAAAAAAACTTAAAATACACAAAATTATTTATCAAAAATATACATTATCTTATATAGTAGGCCTGGCAAGGCCAAGCGCGTTCAGGCATTCGCTCGTAATCTGAGGGTCGCGGGTTCGCATCCGAGTCGTGCTAAACATGCTCGCCCTTTCAGCCGTGGGAGCGTTATAATGTGACGGTCAATCCCACTTTTCGTTGGTAAAAGAGTAGCCCAAGAGTTGGCGGTGGGTGGTGATCACTAGCTGCCTTTCCTCTAGTCTTACATTGCTAAATTAGGGACAGCTAGCACAGACAGCCCTCGAGTAGCTTTGTGCGAAATTCCAAAACAAATCTTATACAGATATTTACTTCATATTCCCACATAACAAAAATAGAATTGAGAGTTATCAAAAATGAAGGGTAATATCTTATCTAGTAAATTTCACTTGTGTACAAAAATCATTATGAAGAAATCACAGATAACTAGTTAAAGTTGTTGTAAATGAAAAGTGACATCCTATTTAAATAATATTTGACTTGCACTGAAAAAACTATAATTAAGGGATCATAAATAACTGATTCAAGTTGTCAGAAAGGAAGGGTAATGTTTTCTGTTCTGGTTTACAAATAAACTATGAATGATAAAAATGTGAAAAGTAGAAAGGCAGGAATTGTGCACTAAACTTTCGAAAAGCAGTTTCAAGTGTCCAAGAGCAGCCTTTCAAATGGAGTGGCCAATATTATGTTTTTAGAAGCGGTCTTTCATATGATCTCCATGAACTCTGAAGAGTCTCTCTTCATTTAACAAGTTTTCCTTTGGCATGATATAGATTTTAGACTGTCTTGGATGGATCACTGCTATCATTGCCCATCTTTTAGAGTTTTTTATGTTGATGCACAGCTCAAACTTTCATCAAATTTATTGTATAGGTCTAACAATGATGTTTTAGTAGTTTAGAAAACAAAGGTGGTCTTACCTATTTTGTAAACTGGACAAATGCCTAGGGTTTCACATAAGGAAGAGCCCCTGCCGCTATGCCTTTTAATCTACTTCTGAATTCTTTTATCATTATGAGGCTCCACTATCTGGATTCTGACTGGAATTCCAGAATAATTGAGATTGTCCCTGTTGGAAGCTGTAATTGTCTAAAATAGAAGTAATTGCATTGTTTAACATGTTCTGTAGGTTACTTTAATCCAACATATATAGTTTAAGATTGTTGGAAGATAAGAAGTTGATTAAAGAGGTTGAGATTCCTATGCCAGTACGGGAAATAAAAGTGGAGATACAAGGCTCTTGACAGTGCTTTCTCAGCCTAACTTCAGGAATGCCTTTCTGGTTTTGTGTATATTGTGATCCTGTCACACATGAGTACGTAGGTTATTTCAATTGTTCCAAGTTTCATCACAACCTTCAGCAGGACACTTGAATGGAATATGGGTACTCTTCTACTACTTGGCTCTCTTCTCATTCAAGTAAAATGTATTTATGGTCACTAATGTATATTATATGGGCTGTGCAGCAAGCAAGCTGGTTCTGGTGTGATAGCATGGGATGGTGATGCCTCTTAGACTTGCTGTGTTGCTAGAATGTCTATACAGTTCATGTCAGATTTATTTTTGCATAAACATCCTGCTAGTGCTCGTCACAAAATTTCACCTGAATGCTCAGAAAACAGAGATTGAAAAATGTTTACAGCCTTTCAACGTGTTAGAACTTCTAATAATCATTCCAGTCCAGCTAACTCTAAATAGTTTAAGCGTTACATCTAATAACATCAGCTATACTAGCTAACGAATAATCAAGTGACTGTCTGTTTTGTTTGTTTGTTTTTTGAATTTCGCACAAAGCTACTCGAGGGCTATCTGTGCTAGCCGTCCCTAATTTAGTAGTGCAAGACTAGACTTATTGTCATCACTACCCACCGCCAACTCTTGGGCTACTCTTTTACCAACGAATAGTGGGCTTGACCGTCACATTATAACGATTATGTTTGGCGCGACGCGGATGCGAACCCGCGACCCTCAGATTACGAGTTGCACGCCTTAACACGCTTGGCCATGCCGGGCCCAAGTGACTGTCACACGATACACTACATTTATATCTTAATTTTAAAATATCACCAGGTGGTTTTGAAAATAAGTATCATAACACTCTTCCTTTTTACAAATGTTTTATACCTCCTTGGTTTCAACTCTAGTCAACAACCTGTCGATGTTATAGATATTATATCAATTAATGTCGTATCATTTGTGCTAAATGTCCCTTAATCTAGCTAGCACATGACATTCTAAAAAATTCCCACCGTTAGTTTAAAAAGGGTCACAATTCCTTTTTAGCATTCAATTTATCGATTAACTCACCATCTTAAATGCTGGGATGACAAGTTAACTCCAGTTATATTGATCAAAAAGTCAGTGTTTGTATCTTGGCTATTCATAGAGTAATCGCACCGCTCCTACAATGGCATCTTCTCATCTGATTCCCAATGAATAGCCAGTTAAGAGGTTCCAGCATCTTTCTCATCCTCGCCTAAGTTGAGATGGAGCAAAACAAGGCTGTCACTACTCTAAGGCTTATAAATATCAACCTCTGGTTTCTGACTAAAAGTTTTCAAAATATTCATCAGTGACATATAGTTTCAGTTTAGTGTGTTGCATGCACTTAATTCTACCACATGAATGACTTATCATATAGTTTGTTCGACTAAGTACTATAGAATGAAATGATGACCAGTTCAGCCAGAAATGAATTTCACCTGTGCTAAACCAAAACTTTCATTTTTTCACTGCCTTATCAAAGCGTCTTTTCTACCATATGGCGATTCTCACCAGCTCCTAATGTAACTTTGCAACAACTTATACAGACCTCAACCACTCCACATATTATTGTAGACACTATGACACATTTACTGGAGGGGAAAATAAGATACCAAATTCACAGAGAGTTGTTTTTCTCAACCGCCTTTCAGCATTCTTGTCAAACAACCAGTCAACTTCGATTATGTTGCATGATAAGCCATCATGATATTCAGTAAATGTTCATCTAAGTGTCTACTCAAAATTAACAGACTTTGTAAGCATCTGCTTGAAAGCCTGCATTGTCCAGTTTACCAAACCATCAGACTGGGTGTGCAAGATAAATCTTGTACTTTCACTATATTTAAGATCTTACAACTCAGAATCTAACTGTTGAAATGAGATGCTTTGTGCTCTAGTATGAGGACCAGATATATTCAGGGCTGTTCTCTGTGATGGAGAAAATTTAGAATTTGACCAGAAAAAAATAACTTGCAAATTAGTACATGTTCAAGTATCATTATGATCTCCAGTTCTTGTGTTATGCAAAGTTTGGAGAATCTCCTACCTAAGAGCTTTGACACTATAACTGCAGTACAGGTTGAAAAATATATCCTACCTGGTAGTTTATAGCAATGGTATGGTACTCCTTCCTTTTCGTCTAACTACTAACATAAGTTCCATAGGTTGCATAGACTTATGTTATGTTCTGTGATCTTTGCATTTACGTTCTACCGTGCAGAATAGAAAATAGCTTCAAAGATACATTTAGACCTTTCAGTTTTTCTTCCTAGAGTACCTGAAATGTCTTTCATGGTGTATGTACATCAATTAAATCAGTACCTATTGTATGGTTTTATTCAATTCCTCTTGTAATTGCACTCATTCCTATACTGCACTCAGGATAAGAAATTTCAACAAATGGACAAGTTCTTATTGCTTGGTGAAACATTCTACTAGTGTTTTCTTCCTAAACACACTTGTACAATCCATTGTTTTTGTAACTAATATGACTGGCGTTAATTTTTGTTCATCTGTAAGACTCCAGCAATCTAACCTAGGTCAGATAAACTACTTTTATACTTTGAATAAAATATCCTTAGCAGAGCTAGGCTGAACATTAAGTTTTCTTCCTAGATTTGCCTCTCCTTTCACTTCCAGCCCAGTACTTGATCTGTTACTTTATAACAGAATGATAATTTGTCACAGAAAATTTATTTTTCATCTATTTAAGACCCCTGGATCCTTCATGGCCCATCATACTCCTTGCAACACACAATACACTTTCTATCTTAGTAGGCTGGGCGGTTGATTTAGTGTTTTATGGCATAAAGCAGCTAGGTTATTTAAGCCAAATATCCGGTAAAAAATTAAAGTAAATTTACTAAGATTCATAAAAGGAAGTTAAGGTAAAACAAAACAAAGTTAAAAAACATAAATAGTATAAAACCTCTGTTTACATCTGGGTTACAACGTTGAGAGAAAAACAACAGTAATACAAAGTTGTAAAGAACTTTCTGTATCATAATTGTAATTATCATAACTCTCCAGGAAGACTAACAAGTAAGTACAAAAACTACCGTCACTCACCTGAAGTTGGCGTTTACAGTCCTGGTTCCGAATTATTTGACGTTATGGTTATTTTAGTAAAGTAAAGTAATAAAAGTTTCAAAAGACTTGTAGCAA
This sequence comes from Carcinoscorpius rotundicauda, assembly GCA_011833715.1. Lineage (NCBI taxonomy): Eukaryota > Metazoa > Arthropoda > Merostomata > Xiphosura > Limulidae > Carcinoscorpius > Carcinoscorpius rotundicauda. The sequence goes on from CM022393.1 coordinate 112,931,465, forward strand.
AATTTTAATAATAGCTTGCCAGGATGACTAATGGGTAGTTCAAACGGATGGTTCAAACAGCAACATTAGTCACCTAAAGTTGGCCTTTCCATTAAAAACAGGTCTAATGTATATGTTAAAAACTTAAATGGCATTAAAAGAATTAATGGCCTTTAAAAAACTAAAAACATTACCAAGACGGATAGTGTCACCATCATTAATAACACTGTTTAATGTTATGGACAAACGTTGGAACTCTCAACGACGGCAAGACAGTAAAATGTAGCTTATTGTGACCTGAGTGTCACACAGACAACACATTGGTGCTTCAGTTCTAAATAAAAGAAAACGATGAGTTAAAAAACTGTGACCAATGCGTAGTGTAGTTATAACAATTTCCTCTTTCTGATCCTTACGGAAGCAAGACGGTCAAAGCCCAATATAGGGTTTTATTTGGAAAAACTTGTTTTCGCGTTGCTCACTCCAAGTCGACTGCCAGCTGGCACGGAGCCGAGCCTTGAATACAGAACCATAGTCCATGTATAGGACAGGCACAGCAGCGATAGTGCCAGGGTAGATAGATTTAACTGCAGTGTCGGTGAGATCGTTCCCGCGAATACTAACGTGGTACGGTATCCAGAAAATTGGATAGAAGTATACGTTAAAGAGAAATGAACCAGTCGGTTTTAAATATCGGCGAGAACAGAGTATGAACTGACGTGAAGCGATTCCAGGGCCAGTAGAGAACTAAGTGAGTCAGTATAAATAGTACAGTTTGAGTACTCTTTAGCTTCTATGTGATCCAGGGCAAGAGAAATGGGGTACAGTTCAGCAGTGAACACAGAAGATTTAGAGGGGATTCTGAACGCAACCACCGGACCACAACAAACCATGGCAGAGCCCACAGAGTTACCTGATTTAGAACCATCCGTATAAATTAGAATGGAAAGATTGTTCGAAAGATGTTCAGTAAATAAAAGATCGTACTTCTAATCGGGAGTATCTGCCTTTCTCAGATGACTTAAAGATAAGTCACATTTGGGAACTGCAAGTAGCCATGGTGGAATGGGCTAACCAGTGGATACAGCAATGTTATCCAAGGACAGACCCAATTTATCCAACTGCACTTGAATATGAAGGCTAAAAGAAGCAATGGCAGATCGTCTGTTCTGAAAAAGTATGGCTTACTGAGAAAGGAAAACACAGCCTCAAGTAAGGAACAAAGTTTCAAAGCATATAGTGAAGACAGTTGGAAACGGAAGAGGTACAAAGAAGGTTCATGAGACTCTTTGTATAAGTTCTGAACTGGAGAAGTGCAGAAAGCTCTAGTGCAGGGCCGAAGTCCTTGATGATGAATGGGATCTAGCATCTTTAAGGTCGAGGGTCTGGCAGAGCCATAGACCAATGATCCATAGTCGACTTTCAATCGAATAAGAGCACAATATATCTTTAGCATAGAGCATCGATCCGCTCCCCCAAGTGGTGGAAGAGAGGACACAGAGGGTGTCGAGTGCTTTTGTACATTTGACCCGTAGCTGCTTGATGTGTGGTATAAGGGTCAACTTAGAGTCAAAGATAAGCTCCAAGAACTTTGTCTCAAGGATTACAGGTAGCAAAATTTCACCAATACAAAGTTCAGGAGTAAGATTATAGACATGGTTCTTCACTATAGTAACAAAAGCCAGCATCATGGGGAGAATTTATTCTGGACCCAACAAATATTTCTGATCAGGTACTACTCCCAATGTCAAATTCCTCCCCTTGTTCTTAAGTCTTTTGTTTGAAATAGCCACTTTTGAGTTTTAGTAAAGTACAAATCTTATGTTACATAAAGTTCACTTAGCAAAACTTATAACTTAATAAATCCTGGGGTAACAGCAAAAATTTCAATCTTACTGCTTTACTTTGTAGTATTCTTGGATGAGCTAATAACTTTTAAAAAATAAGGGTAGGAACTTCAGATAACTGGGGAAATGTAGTGCAGAATTAATATAGATTACTGACTTAAGTGAGATGAAGAAAAGAGATTAGACATAATTTCGACACTACAAAAACTGATTTTTACAAAAGTGAAAGCATGTAATGCATTGCTTCTATAGATAGCAGAAAATGTTTGAATCACAGATGTCAAATAATTTTGTTTCTAGACTAAAAGACCTCCACATATTTGAATTAATAGTGTCAACTCTGCCAGACCATACACATTACCTACATCGTTGGTCAGTCCACAGATAGAAATAAGGAGGACATGGTATATGGTAACCATATTTTGTAAATCAAAACCAGGGGTACTTATATAAGATTTGTACTGGTAGTTACTTTAATTCCAAATACAGGCAGTCCTGGGGAAGCTCGCTATATTGTAGACAGTTGTATTTCTCTAATGAGTGAACATGTTTTAATATTTTATTACTCTAAGAAAGAACAAGGACGTGCTGTATGACATATTCAAAGTCGTAGATGTGGAAACTGCTAAAATGTTAACACACACACATATATATAATGATGTTATACCTGAACTAACAATAATAATTTGTTGAATGTTTATCCATAATGTATTTCTGCTGCATATTTCCAAATATGTGTAATAAATGAAATTTAAAGGTACTTCGGAACGACTTTTTACAACTAATTGCACTTTCTCCCATGAACAACTCTCTTCATTCGAGAACTGATTGTAGATGTAGGGGGGGTAAATAGTTATCATAGTACAGCCTGTAAATATTCCCAAGCAAAAAATTTAGCAATATTGTTAGAGAGTTCACACACCTAATTAAGATACTCACCCAACAAAGTTTAAAAATACCAAAGTGTAACTTGCACATAATATAAAATAATTACTGTACAAAGAGGATTTCCTTGTATTTGAAGCTTTATAACAGGAAAAATTTGAAAACTTTAACATAAACTGACGCTTACCTATCTAATTGTTTTGTGTGGAATTTCGTGCAAAGTTATACGTGGGTTACCTGGCTAGCCGTCCTTGATTTGGCAGAATTTGTTTGCTTATTTGAAGTTGAGAACAAAGCTACGCAAAGGGTTAGCTGTACTATGCCTACCGAAGGTATTGAAACCCGGTTTATAACGTTGTAAGTCCGCAGACCTATCTCTGTACCATCTGGGGCATTTAGCAGTGAAAGACTAGATGAAAGGGGACAAGTTCTCACAACTCACCGTCAATCCTTGGGTTACTCTTTTATTAACGAATTGTTGGACTGATCGTCACATTATAATGCCTCCCCTGCTGAAAGAGCAAGCATATGTGGTGGGACGGGGATGCAAACCCACGACTCGCACGTTGCGAGAATTGTGCCCTCATCACCTGGCTATGCTAGGCTTACCTTTTTAAATCATTATTGAAAATAACTGTTTTAATGATGTTGTTACTGGGAAGTCAAACTCTCCAAACGTATCTTTTTAATTTTCACTTAACTAGCCACTTAGAGTTAGTCCAAATAATAACAACAGTAAGTTAATAATAATTAATACTGTTTCCCTAAAATTAAGCTTTATTAACTTAGTTAGGCCTAATAAAAGTCCTATTATGTAAAGTTATAGTAAGTTTTATTAAAAATGATTTAATTTGCATAATACTATAAATTTAATATTTAGCTTAGTGCCAGTAATAAATCTATGTTACAGCTTTATGCGCATCATCAATAAATATCATTAAACGTGGGACATTGTTTTGCTTTGTCTTTGATTTTACCATTAATACTGACAAGTATTTAAAATTAATTCTAGAGAGACTAAATCTAACTCTGCACTACTATCCAAGATAAAGTCTAAGTTAGCTCTAGTAGTTATATATATATATACACACACACATTATATTCCTAAGAATAACCTTTAGGCCTAATACTTTAATTAAGAATAAATATTCAAAATACATTTACATATACATTTATGACTACTTTGTATGTAACACTGGGATTTCACAATTTATATTTTTTAACATACAGAGTTAAAAAACATTTTATTTTGGGCTCCAAGTTTATATACGAGAATTTACCATGGCAACATACTTTACCGTTGATTGTAAAGATTTATTACTCTACTTATTTTCAATTTAAAATTTCCAGGATAATGTGCGCATGCTCTATAACTTATCTATGGACATAGCAATAAAAGTATTTGTTTTGTTTTGTTTTGAATTAAGCACAAAGCTACACAATGGGCTATCTGTGCTCTGCCCACCACGGGTAACAATAAAAGTAAGTTTTCCATTATTTCATCATACCGTGCGAGAGGTTTATATTGGGTGTAATCTTCAACTTATATATGTGTATACAGCTACAAAATTTCACACAAAAACATTAACCTGACCATATATTGCCATTACAGTTTCATCTGGGTAAGAAAAAACTCCGGACAAACTTAACGAAATGTTAATTTGTTACAACAGTATTGTGTTTATTGAACCTTAAACAGAATTTTTATTCAGTACCTTAGAATTTTTACGAAAAAGAGGCTTTGTACTAGTATTTTAAGCACCTTATGTCTCTACATACAGCACCAACCCCCCCACTAGTATAGCGCTAGGTCTATGGATTCACAACGCTAAAATACGGGGTTCGATTCTCCTCGGTGGACTCAGTAGATAGCTCGATGTGGCTTTGCTATAAGAAAAAACACACTCCAGCACCAAGCATTGTTTTGCTCAATACTAGAACTCATGAGGCCGGCTGTGCTACAACAAACGCAACAGTATTCACAATGTTGTTTATGTAACCCATTCGTTAGAATATCAGTTGTTGCACTATGAATATGTTTTATTGGCAGAGGATAATTATATTTCGTTATGAAACAACAGTATTAAGCTTATTATATTTTTAAACACTACGTACTTTATTGGGTCTTTCAGGGAAGAAAAGTTTTTTTTGTTTTTGACTTTTGCACAAAGCTACACGAGGACTAACTAACTGCGCTAACCGTCCCTAATTTAGCAGTGTAAAACTAGAAGGAAGGTAGCTAGTCATCACCACCTACCGTCAACTCTTGGGCAATTTTCAGCAACGAATAGGGGGATTGACTGTAACATTATAACGCCTCCACAGCTGAGAGGCCAAGTATATTTGGTGCAACGGGGATTTGAACCCACGACTCTCAGATTACGAGTCAAACGCCTTAACCCACCTAGTCAGGAAAGAAAAATGTATATTAGTTTTCTAACTTTCAGTGTTTGGTTTGTTTGGGGAGTTATCTGCTGTGTTGGCCGTCCCTAATTTAGCAGTATAAGACCAGAGGGAAGGCAGCTAGTCATCGCCACTTACCACCAACTCTTGGGCTACTCTTTTATCAACGAATAGTGCGATTGACTAAACATTATAACGCCCCCACGGCGGAAAGGGCGATTATGTTTGGTATGACGGGGATTCGAATATGCGACTCTCAGATAACGAGTCGAGTGCCTTAACAACCTGCATGGCCAAGCGTGTTAAGGCGTTCGACTAGTAATCCGAGGGTCGCGGGTTCGAATCCCCGTCGCACCAAACATGCTCGCCCTTTCAGCCGTGGGGACATTATAATGTAATGGACAATCCCACTATTCGTTGGTAAAACAGTAACCTAAGAGTTGGCGGTGACTAGCTGCCTTCCCTCTGGTCTTACACTGCTCAATTAGGAACGGCTAGCGCAGATAGCCCTCGAGTAGCTTTTCGCGAAATTCAAAACAAACAAATTTAACAGCCTGGCTTAACTTTCAGTTATTTTGGTTATTCGTTGTGATGGTGAATCCGTATGAAATAACTCAAAGCTTTCCTGTTTAAAAGGCTTGCTTCTCAACGATACAGGTTAGAGTATAATGTAATTTATGTACCACTTCACGTGGTATGTTTTATGGCAGCCTCATAATATATAGCCCCTTTTTTGTTGGTCGAATTATCAGATGTAAATGCATGCGACATCAGAGTAGTAACGCTATTTTATTTTGTATATAGTTATTGTACACTCAGTCTTATACAGATCTTCGTGGAGATTTCCAGTAATATTTCTTTAGATCTTGGACAGATGACAAAACTGAAAAGCTCTTCAATTGTAGTATTTCATGATGGCGAAAAACCCACTTGAATTAAAAATGTTTTCTAAAGAAGGCTGGTATGGGTATTAAAACTTTAATTAAAACAAACTACGGAACAACGTTTCGACCTCTTTATTTGCAAACTTTCTTTGTTAACCTGAAGATGGCCTGAGAAATTCGAGACGTTGTATTATATTTTAATTCGTTTTAATACCCATACCAGCAATCTTAAAACACAAGTATAGTATTTGTGTAAATCATAATAAAAAATAAACTGACCTAAATGAAACGTTTTTCTAGTTTATAATGTGTGGCATTTCGAGCAGACGCTCTCTGCCAGGCAGTCAAGACCATATTACAATACACGATGTGTTTTACATTCGTCGCGAGAACGAGGCTGAACATTTTGACGAGTAAACAAAGCAGATTCACTTCATTAATTTTACCTATTAACTACAGCAATTACATAAGTTATCAAACGGTTAAGTATAAAAATCCACACACACACACTTAACTTATTAAACTTTCCGTCTTTGAAAGTAAGGTTTAGTAGTGTGCTTGTATCTTTTACAAGGTAATAAATGGGATAACTACATCCCTATGGGCGATAGCAGTTTCATATATAGTTAATAACCAGCTCTATACTTCACACGTGGCTGTAAATGAACAAATATATTCCTTATATGCCCTTTATCATGATATTCAGATGAAGGAATAGCAAATAAATTACCTACATTTGCCAATGATATTAAGGCCTTAAGTATTGCTAGCTGTAAAGATGCCGCTGCTTTACAAAAGGATTTTGATCATTTTGTGAATTTAGCAAATAAATGGAAGATGGGTTTTAATTATAATAAATGCAAGATATTGCATGTGGGTTATAATTTGAATTGTAAGTATAATTTGGATGGAAATGACCATAAGATCGTCTAGAAAGAAAGGGATCTTGGTGGAGCAGTTGGTCAGTCTCTTAATCCACTGAAGCAGTGCTGTTGCTAGCGGTAGGTCAAATACGGCTTTAGGTTGTATCTACAATAATTTTGAACAAAAGTCTGAAGGGGTTTTAATTCAGTTTTATAGGCCATTGATTAAGCCATATTTTGATTGTTGTTTAGTCTTGAGCTCCTTACATTACTGTAAGTACAACATAAAATCCTATTTGCCATAACACTAGCAACAGCACACCACTTGACTGGCTTAAGAAACTGATCAACCTTTACACCAAGGCCCTTTTCTTTCATGACACCATTAAAGTTATTTGCAAACATGTTACGCTTAATATTGTCAAATGTTCTCTGAAAGTCCAAATACACCAAATCTATACCTTACCCTCATCTGCATAAGCGCTATCCTTTCAAAGAATGTCAAAGGATTTGTGAAACCACGTTAACTATCAAATAATATTCTAAACTTTGTTGAATGGCTTTGCAAAGCATCTTCTATCAAACTTTACAAAACTTTTGCCACAACTTATGCAAGACTATTAGGCCTATAATTGCCAAGTGATAACAGTGTAATTGTTAATTACTAGGTTCAATGTTCTGTTACGGTAATGATTCCATAAAGTTCATTTGAACATTTGAAGGCATTTATGGTAATTTTAAACACACGTTGACATGGAGAACGAAATGAATTATTCCACTGACAAATCTAGAATTTACTGTGATACACAATATCTACAGTAAGTAAATACTGGTTTATTATTTTATATATATTTATATATAGTGAAAAAGAGATTTGTATACTAGAGTTCCTTTTACATTTATTACCTTTTACCGTATTTTGAATAGTGTTAAACTTGATGAACATAGCTTCAATACTTAGCTATAATATTTTTTAAAATTTCCTTTTATTACTAGTCAGTAGAAGCAATATATTTTTATTCTGAATTTTATTCTTTTCAGTTACTGTTTTTAGAGTATAATTAGTGACATACAAAAACGTGGGAGAAAAATGAAAGCTTATAAATTATGGCAAAAGCTTATTTCACATAAAAAAAGCACCAATAAGAAAGATGTAAATTATACAATAAACATAAATTTATGATCTGAATAATTAAATAAGTTTTATTAACTGAATTAATTTGTACTACCTGAAATAAATGGTCCATACAAAATAAAAACCAGTATGTAATCTATTTATAACAAAAATAGATCTGATGAAATAGAGGCATTGGCTTTCATTATATTTTTACTGTAAAGGATATGTTGTTCGTGAAAAAATATATTCAAGTTATAAAACAACAAAACAATTAACCACAAATACAATAAAACATAACAAATACCTTGGGTCTAACATAGGATTATTCACTCATTTTATCCTTTTATATATCTATAAATGTGCAAAGTTCACAATCATGTGAATGAAATAACTAGCTAAACAGCAGACACATGAATCATCAGAATGAAACCTTGTGTCTTGTATAAATTTTAAATTAGTGAATTTTCAAGCAAAGAATTTGAATCTACTTTAAAATGAAATAACTTTCAATTTAAAAAGAAAAAAATACAAATACAGACAAGTGCAACAATTACAATGTAAATTGTAAATTTGTGAATTGGCACTGAAGTTTTTACACTCAAATATATTCATAATAAAATTTCACATGGAATAGTCAAAAAGTGTGAGACATTAACATAAAATGAACCAGTTTCTGAAAAATACATGAAATAATGAACATTACAACATACTGAAAATATTTTGATTTAAAATTTCCTCAAATATTTTGGAAAAAAAAGACTAATAAAACACACAAAAAGAAATACTGTATATTATAAACACCATGTATTAAGGAAAACAACAGCTCTTCCCCAAAAATAATAAATCAACTTACAATAATGATTCAACATTTTATCAAATGTTTCATCACACACAATTATAGGTTATTTCAGTTGTCCCACATTCTGTAAGAAATGTACAATAATGAATAATTTACAGTCCCAACAAACACTTAAAAAATGTTTTTATGTGCCATATGTTGATGTCATCATAAATAAATGGAAAGTGTAGAAATGTTATGATTTAGAGCAATATGATTTACACACAAATTGATTACTCCAATTATCTTGAGGGTGCTTTCATTGAAATAAAAAATGAAACAAACTATCTTCTAAATAACAAACTGTAAAAATCTATCTTACGTTTTGCATTCTTAAATACTATTATCTCTGAGTCATAATTGTTATTCTGAATACATTAAGTTACAAAGTTTTCCTAAAAACAGAATATGATTTTAGAAAGAAAATGAGATTTAAAATGAATTTTTCTTACAATTTTATTGCTAACCAAATAGTACTGTAGCAATAATGGAATACAATTTCTAGAAACTTCAAATTAAGATTAATAGATAATAATAAAATATTAGAAAACCTTAAGAAGACTGATTGAACAAATGCCAAAAATTAAACCTTACTCAAGAAATACAAATTTTTAAAGTATGATAGTTCAATGTTCAATAATGTTTTATGCAGAGAAAACAAACCAAAATTCTTTTAGTAGACTGTTCCAACAATACTTAGAAAAAGATACCTTTTCAAGTTCGAGAAAAACAAGCAATGTCAGTGTCTTCAAAAAGAACTTGAACAAGATGACAGTATGTCAATAATTTATCATATTCTAGAGCTAACAAAAGCCATTGGTATAAAAAATATTATCTCATCCTTATTTTTTTTTTATCACTTTTACAATTATTTTATTTGGAGAAAGAGGGGAGGAGGACTTATGAACAATTGCCAGGTTCTTTTAAGAGAAGAAAAGTTTAAACACATTTTCAATCACTAAATATAGTGTAACCCTTTTTAATTGCACTATGAATTATTAAAGCACCAAGTTCACCAGTTACAATATAATTAACTCGTTAGTCACGAACACGTAACTCCCAAATACTAGTGCGACGAATGCCTGTAGTTGGTCTTGCAATAACTGAAAATAGTTGACGGTTAATTTCTATGTGAGGTAGATTGATGCGCAAGGACTGAGTGGCTACGTCTGTCAAAACACCAAACACATCTAGGTGGCATAAAGAGGACATGTTCTTTAAACATCTAAAGGAAAATAAAATAAATCAGAAATTAGATATCACAACTTATGGCTTCTGGAAAGATCTATTAAGTGTGGTTTGTCGCATGTTTGAAGCATCCAAGTCACTGAAAAGTCTTACACAAATATTATTCACAGTTATAAAAGGTATATCAATTTAAAATCAAGTTTTGCTTTTACATCTATTTCTTTAAACTACAATAATTTTTCATATAAAATATAACATGTAAAAAAAAAATTAACTCCTGTTAGTTAACAAAACCCTTACAATCAGCTGAAAACAGCAGTTTAGAGCTTCATCAGTTGTCATCACTCTAAGCAGAACAGTTATAAGGAATATTCAAATTTAAATTTGGTGTAAGTTGGGATTAAAAACACAGGAAAAAAAAAGAACCATTCTGTTACATAGTACAATTTCATAAAGTTTATGAAACAAGCCCATTACTTTTTACAAATGTATGCAACTAAAATGGAGCTAGCATTACTTACAAATAATGAGCTGGAGAAATATTGTAACATCGACTAACATGAAGATGTTCTAGGGATTCTAGCTTGATTATTTCATCTAAAGCTTCATTTGTTAGAACCGTGGCATCGCTAATATCTAAAGTTTGAAGTCTGGGACATTTTTGGACCAGCATAGCAATATCTGTTAAGAATTGACAAAAAATAACAATGCATTCATTTATACAGTTATCTTACTTTTATTAAAAAACAACTATTTATGTTTCAATATTGTGTATATTATAGAACTCTATAAGTAAACTTGAACCAACATAGAGAAACAATCAGATAAAAACTGAAATGTTCTAAGATTGTTGGAAAAAAAAAAAAAAAAAAGGACAATACTTCAAGCTCAAAACCATATTTTTGGCAGAAGTTGTACACTAATGATTGAACAAAAATATCATTATGACTTTTAGATTGATTCCATTAGTGATGCCAGAGGACAACACATTAGTGATGCAATTTAGATTAACACAATATGTACCTTCATTGATGAGGCTCTGTCGACAGCCACTTAAGTTTAAATGACAAATGGAATGAGGTAAAGAATGAGCCAGCAGTTGAATACAATCAAGTGAAAGGTGTGTCCACCCCAAGTTCCATGACTCTAGCCTGGGAATAGAACACTCATTACTATAAATGAAAACCTCAGTACTATCATGACTCAATTCCTTATATTACAGTAAAGTTCCTGTTAATGAAATAATTTTGTTACCTGCTTACAGTGGAATAAACTTGATATGCATGCCTGACATATAATAGCTGAAGAGTAGCACAGCAATCTCTCATTTCATTTACATACATGCATTTGAGGCTGCAGAATGTGCATCAACTCTTTTAAAATGAATTCTAGATCTATAATAATAAAATCATCCAAGTTTTGTAACATTAAGAGGTTTTTAAGATTTTTCTTTCAAAACCACTAGTATATCTTTCCAGAGAACCAATTCTTAAAATTTGGATGCCAAGGAATGATTCAATGTCTCCCTAAACTGTTAGTCCTCTAAAATGTGAAGAATTATTAAACTTTACATGCAAATGTTCTGTTCATTTTTCTATTTTAGTTGTTTGGTTTTGTGAAATCACACAGACTAGCATCGTAATTATAAAGGACCAGTATTCCCCATATACTATCCTAAACTGTGTGATTAGTTCAGATGTAATCTCTTTGCAATGAGTGTTTCCAAAAGTTAAGTGGATGATTCAAATTTTATAGCTTACAAGCTTATAAATAAAGAACTTGAATTTAATGATACAGTAAGAAGTTAAATAATAGAAACAATTATTTTTCTATGTGTTTTCTATTACATATATCAAGAATTATAAAAATAAATTTTTAAGCTATTAATAATTTTATATTAAGGATATCTTGATTTAAGTATAATATATTTGTACTGTAGCTCCTACATAAGTGTATAAGAAATGTACAAGAATTCTAATGTTTGATATCTTTGCTTGGTTTGAAGTAAATTATTCTCCTTTGCTTTTTGTAATGTCTGCAAAGAAAATGTTATTATGGAACAAGTAAAAATAAATACAGTATCTATATTGTTTACTAATTACTTTATGTGCAAAACCTTAAAATGTTTTTAAACTGATATTAGGTTTATAAGTTCATTCATACTTACCGTCTACAACCATATAATATAAACTGCAACCCTTCAGCATTCAGTCCTTCACACATTGCCATGTTCAAAGTTTCTAAGTTTGTATTCAAACCAATGTGACTACAAAGACACAGTTGGCAAGGTATTAAAATACTTATGTTTGAAATTTTACGAATATTATGTTAATATATAGATTGTGAAATTAGAAGAAATGAAACAAGTATTCCACATTCTTGAATGTTATAAATCTTTAGATTATTGTTGAAAATTTTAACAATACAATTTTACTGTGAAAAAGGCATGACTGATGCTTTAATACATAGAAAACAAGTATCCAAAAATGAGCAAACAGCTATGAGAATTTAGTTAATTGTATTACAACTACAGATATGGTTATTTGGGACCAACACTTATCTTCCTTCTAATGTCATAAAGTGCAACTGAGTTACAATAAAAACTTAATTAAACCACTTTACTATCAATGTATTTTAATGAAATTAGCATTATCAAGTATGTTATGATTCAGTCTTATATTATTTGCTTGTTGGTATGTGTCAACATATATAATCAAAGATAAGGAACAGTAAAGGAAAATAAGATATTTAACCTAAACTATATAAGTGTTAACCATAAAAGAAGTAAAAGGTATGATTTCATTGCACTGTACAATGATAATAATAGCTAGTTAGTGATGCTGTAGAAAAATATGGCAAATAAAATATAAACATTTACTTTAATAAAAAAAAACAAACAAAAAACAACTTGTTATTCATTTAAAAGGCTCTAAAGATTATGCAAGAGAAACATGAAAAACTGTAAGGCAAAATTTGCATTTTTATATTTAACATGAAAATCACTTTGCAGGTTAACTATTCAATCTGAGTGCAAATAACTACATTAAATAATTAATTTTTATTTAAAAAGTACATAGAAGTAAATGAAAACTCAAGATTAAATATTTTTCTAAAACTGCATACTTAAAACAACTTTCTTGTCAAATTTCAATTTCACTCACTAGTTTTAGTTTTGTAATAAAATATTATGAGCAACACTATCTACTCTTTGACAGAATAGCCAAGACTTATAGGGTTAATGTTATGAACCTATTTCAGAAAGTTTGCTTTCACAAAAGACATCACTGCTAAAGATAATTTACTATGATAAGATCTCACTATTTGAAAATTTAATGTCCCATTCCACTAACAGATGACACTGCTAAAAGTGTTTAATTTAATTGTACAGATATTGTTGCTTAATAAAAGTTACAGTCAGTAACAGATGTTTACAATACTTCAACATCGCCAAGTTATTACTACGCAAGATTAAATTTAAGAGTTTACAATCATTAACAAAAATCAGCATTTATGAAAGCTTTCTGAAAAACTTTCATTAAGAAAAGTTTCAACAAGCTACTCACCAACAAATTTCACTGTTCACTTGACAATGTTCCAGGCTAAGTTTTCTTAACTGTTGACACACTGACAAAATCTCATTCAGACCCTCCAAAGGAATTGTGATCATGCTAAGATCAAGATACTGAAGTTTACTGTATCTGAAATGCAAATTTTAAATTATTTACAAGTTATTAGTTTTGTTATCCTCATATTAACTACCCTTTATTAATACTGGCTTCCAATTTGGAATTATCTACTCTGGTATTTTCTTGTGACAGGTTAAATAGTTTGGAAAGTATCAAATAAATATATTTTGCTACTGATTTGTGAATCGTCAACCTGGTTGTTAACAATTTAAGACAGACTAATTAACTGTTACCTTTAGTGATTAAAAATTGGTTAATGTACCAACTACTTTATTTACAGTTGTTTAAATAACCTATGACCTGACTAGTTTTTAAACAGTCTGTAATTTTTAAAAAACCTGGTTAACTTGCCTATTCTTGATTTTGGGATAAGTTGGTTGATACATTACTGATTTAGGGTAGACTGACATTCATATTGCTGATATATAGCAAGTTAAATCAGTTATTATGTATTCAGAATTTCCCAATTTTCTTTTTATATACTTATTATAAGTAACTTAATTACAAACACTTACCTATAGAAATTATACTTTTTCTGCAACAATGAAAAACTGTCAAAAACTGGTAGCTTTACCTGTCAGGGATAACATGTAACACACTTAACTTTGCAGTTTGTATTGAAAAAAAAAAGTTGAAGTAGCAAAACATCTTGTTGTATAAAGAAGTAAATACTATGTAATGTTTACAAAATAGTGCTGTTAGTTATTAGCAACAATACAACAATTTACCTAAAGGAAGGACTTGTAGGCAACCATTTGAGAACACCCTTTATCACACAGATTTGATAGTTATATTGTGTGCTAAATGGTTACCAGTCACCCTACTTTATTTCCAAGGTATAAAAGTTTTCTGTGGCAGTTCATATACAAAATATTTCTGAAGTGTAATAGATAGCATAAAAAAATTACACATTGGTGAACCTTCTGTACCTAATTTGCACAAGTACATCTCATCTCTGACATGTTAAATTACATTATAATTTGAAAAAGTATAACTTGTCTGATATTACTAAACATCTCTGACACAGCAAGCCCCATAATGGCTTAACAAAGACAACTAGTCTAACATTGTCAAATATCTTGATATTGCAAATATATAAAGATGTATTGAGATTACAGATTTAGGGTTTTAAAGACAGATATCCATTCTGTGTAATGACATTGGAAAATAAAAGAATATATATCAACTTGTGACACCAGGAACATTCAGAAAGAGACCTACAACAAATCTTATCAAAGCCACAGTAAGCAAAGTGTGATATCTGGTAACATACAAGACTTCATGAACACATAGGTGTCCCAGATAACAGTGTGCAAAATATTCAAAAAGAATCACCATTTGAAAATTTGATACAAGTCACATATACACAAGTCGCTTCCACAACATATCTGTTTTACCATTGCATAGGTTAAGCAGCTGGATAATAAAATGGGTATTCATGCTATTTTGTATAACAGTATACAAGTCAAGTTTTCTGGTGCAGCATCTGAGGATATCTCTGAGTTTAGACCATTACAGCTGGTACTAAGAAACTATCATCCTCACTTGTTATACAGTTTATTGAAAGCAGAAAGTAGTGGTGTGCTTGCAATATACCAGCCTTAAAACAAAAACGTTTTCAACAATAATTTTGCTGCAGGACTGTTGTCAAGATGCACAGCCATCAGAATATGACAGACTTGGTAATATGGACTTTAATGATGAGATAAAGCTACAAAATAATTTTAAAATAACATACTCAATCCCTGTAACTTAGAAAAGTTTTAGGCTATCCAACATTACTACATACCTCTGACATACAAAGTCGCATAGTGATAACTCCTCTATCAATCACCTTCCCAAGCACACCTGGTTGAAGATGTTTCTTGCCAAGGTCAATTCTTTTCCATAAACTCTCATCATAACTAGAAAATCAACTACTTATGTTAATAAAATACATTGATGTGCATAATTAAAGTATTATTCAATGTATAAAAGGAAGAAAAGTTTGTCTTTTTTTTAAACTTACCCTTTAAGTACCAATGGATATTGATCCATCATGGTATACCCAGTGGTTTGCATAATACTAGTAATGGATTCTACTAACGTCAAGAAGATAATGACCACAAACACTCATGGGTCATTCCATGCCAAAGCATCCAGATTTTGGAAAATTTTCCAGGTGACCCCTTCAGAATCCTTGAAAAAAATCACGTGCTCATCTACCCATATAATGTAAAATTGCCGAAGATTAGATCAATATCTCTAATAGTTTCTGATTTACAGACCTGTAAAATTTAAGTAATTTATTTTTATTTTTGGCGAATTCATTTTCAGGCAACTTTGGCTGCTTAATTAACGCTGCAAGAGCAATGGTGGTAGAAGGCTGAAAGAAGGCTACACTGACTGAATTAACCTTACAGAATTCAAAAATGGTCTTAAACTAAGTTTACCTCTCTAACGATTTTCATAGCAAGGCTGTAAAATGACCAGAAAACCCAATATTGTAAAAAAAAAAATTGGTTTATTTAATAAGCCATAGTTCTAAGACAATATGATACAAAGCTATTCAAATGATGCAATTACCCTCACAGAACCCCCAACTGAACATTTCTGGGGTTTGATAGATCAAAAAACTTGACAAATCAAAAGTAACTTCCAAATAAACTTTATGGTAGTGTATTAGAAACATTTGGAGTGAAATCCCAAAGGACAATTTTATTGAATATGTTGCAACAATGCCTAAAAATACTGTCTACAGTTATTAAAGCAAAATAGGAATACAAAACATTGTTTACTGAACTCAAACACTTCCTGAGTTTCTGTTGTACTAAATATGAAAATTAATAAAATGTTGATATTCTAACTGTATTTACATTCTATTGTTCTTTAAAAGTAGCCTGAAATCTGATATTTGATTTTCTTCTAACACTTTGCATAGCATTATATAACTATACAGTTATTGTCCATGGTCATTTGTGTGCATGTTACTTCACCTTTGATAACATGTGATCATTTCTTCTTCGTGTGTTTTTGTACTTTGTCAAAAATTTCATTTTTTTTTCTTTCCTCTTGATTTGCAAAGCTTGTTATTTCCACCCCTTACAACTGTTGAAGATATGACAGACGTGACAATACATAGTAATCACTAGTGCCGAAAGAGCACCCAATAAACTCCAAAATAACTGAAAGTTTAAGAAAAGATCATTGAAAAGTTACAGTCTATAATTATTATAAATCATTAAAACACATCCAATATACCAAAATATACAAAGTTCGATCTTCCTACTTATCATTCATTCATGAAATAACAACACCTTATCGTATTCCACATGTTATATCCTAATAGTTTAAATGAAGCAAGTTTACTTACGCAAGTCTTTTCCATCGTTTACTGACTTGAGCACATCTAGCCAATACATACTTTGGAAGCCACTTGAAAATCTGAAGAATAATTTCATCCGATATTTGTGAAAAACGATCTGTGGCAAGATAAACAGTGAAACCTTTACAAAAAATACACAGATGTAACAACTGTTTTAAAATTTAAAAAAACTTAACTGTATTACAGCATTTAGTAACAAAAAAAACTAAAACAAATATTTCCAATTTCAAAGAAAAACTTTAATGAATAACACCAATGTTGGTTTTATAAATATTGCACTTAACAAAATACAGAGAATTAAGGAGTTATTAATCTGATAACACATTTGCTGCCAAAGTCGTATTTGTGTAATTATGCTTCGATTCAGCTTCATTTTTTTTACTGAACAGTAATTTTTTAGCAGATTTAGGGATATTAGATTTAAATATGTTGTTGTATAATGTTTTCTATATTTTTGTTAATTTCACAAAATGAGTGATCTGGGACTCTGTGAAAGTCCATTTACTTCCAGGCCATGTCACTCATATGCAATTCATGCTTTTTTCTTTTTATTTCCTTCATGATTTTTGTACCTAACAAGTTTCCAAGAATTATTTTTCAATGATGTCAGGAAAGAGAAAAGGAAATGCTGAAAAACTGAGTAATGCTGTGTTAGATTCAGATTTTGAGGAGAATTCTGTGGCTCACTTATAAATATCCATTTTGCTGATAATGATGCCATAGAACCTGGTAAAAGTTTCGAAAAAATTCAGCCCTTGATTGGAAGAATGCAAAGAAAAATTCCAGGAACTTTACACCCCAGAAGAAAGCACTGTCATTGTTGAAAGTCTGGTATTTAGACAATATATTCCAGCCAAGGCATACAAATATGGCACAAAGGATTTTAGCTTTGTTATTCTGAAGGCTGTTTTTTACCATTGCAAGTATATGGAGGAAAAGATGCATCAGGTGGTCAAGGAATTGGGCAAGTTGAAAGAATTTATCAAGAATTAACCACATGATTGAGAAATGAAGGACAAACTTTGTATGTTGATAACTTTCACACAAGCTACCCTTGTGTGAATCTCAAACTACAATCTCTGCCTCTTGAAAATCAAATCAAAACCTAACTGCAATAATTTATTATAATAAAGCAAAAGCTGGAATTGATCTTTCTAGTAAGATAACATCTTAAGCAACTGTACTTAGGAAAGAATAAAATGGTATCAGAAATTAGCTATTGAGATATTACTGTTGTAAAGATATCTAATAAACATGAATATTACATCTTTCAAAATTGGAATAAGAGAGGTTAATGAACAACTTGCATCTTCATTGCTGGGACTGCAGAAATTTGAGCCAGTAAATTCTCTGGCCAAGAATAGCTCACACGAGTGATGTGAAAGTGTTAAGGCACATAAAACTAATTCCTATGGATATCAGCTGAGCTAAATGTGTACATCTACCAAAAAACTTAAACTGTATTATTTGGAGTAAATACTTATCTCTGAACAGCAACTAGTGACAGTGAATGATAAACATTGTTCCTCCTAATAAGTTACAGTAATATCTTTAATAGAAAATATTTTTCAGTATTATTATCTTTGTAATATTATTTTATATTGATGCCCATTTACTCCTGAGAGGTTTCAGTGCCTTAACTAAATCTGAGAGACTGTGTTCAGTTTCACTCCTTTAGAACATTACCTTCAAGTCAAATCATCACAATATTTAAGTCCAGTTCTAAAAATGTCATTACCAATTTTCTCAAAGCAGCACTCTAAATTAGGACATACACTTTTCTTTTGCTTCACATTTTACTAACATTTAACACTCTAATCTTTAGCATTAACAGATCCACATTCTGAGAGAGTACATACCTTTTCCCAAGAAGCCTTCAAGTCTACTTCGACGAAACAAAACAAAGTCATCTGCTACTCCACTAAATGATGAATTTAAAGAAGTATTAACTTGTTGGTTATTGATTGAAGAATGAGCTGCTGGAGCATAAGGTGCCTATATAATAATATGTGTACGTATTTAAATCAGAGGACCTTCTTTAAAAGTAGTACACAAATATACCAAGATGATTAATCCGTAATAACTTAAATTTTAAAGTTAAGTAACTTATAAATTGTAGAAATAATTAATTTTTTTTTCAATTACTAAAATATGTTAAAAGCAACTAATCAACTGTAAACCATTTTCATGTATTCAATTGACAGGTTATAACAAGTGATTAGAGCAAATGTTAATAGTACTTCTGGAACATCAAACAAGGACAAAACAATATGCACTTGCAACCCACTTGAAAATTATAAAAATGCTAAACTTAAATTCATTATTCAAATGCTATTGGTATAAAAACATTTAAAAATGTGTAAATAGAAAAATACTAATTGAATGCTAGATACATATCTTAAGGTATGAAATTGAGACTTAACTGCTTCTCAATTATTTTGGCAGTTATAAAAGTTAATTTGCTTGTTCCAAATATCAGTGCACAATTGTCCCTAATTTTGAGCTGATATACCAAATGGCTGGTGGTTAGTCAACAGCATTCAATTCAATTTCTTGAGCTATTCTCATCTGATCAAACTGTGGGATTTCACTGTTGCACTTATGATGAACCTACAGCTAAAAGTACTGAGTGCATACCTTTTAAAACACGAGTCCCTGATTCACAATCTGACATCATTACCACTAGACCATGCTCAATGGTAAATAAAAAAGCACAAAAGTACATTACCACAAAAAATATTTCTAGTAATACAAGTTTCTTATAGGATATGGCACCATTATTGTATTTGGGTTACTCTATAAACAAAAATAATTTTAAATTTTCACAGAAAGATAAATAACAATGACTTTAGAATATAAACCTGGAGAAAAAGTATGAAATACAAAATTATAAGCAAGTGCAGGGTACTAAGGGTTGGGTAAATCTTTATTTATAAAGGTTTCATGTTACTCTATTTAATTTTTGTATGCTACCATTTGAAACATTTTGCCACATGTTTAGAGTTAAGGCAGAGTTGATTGAACTGGATTTGAAGTTATGGACCGCAATATACTGGGAATGTAGGAGCAGATGATGGCCTTAGGACAGAGACTAAACTTTTAACATGTATACACCATACAATTAAAATGAATAAATTCAATCAATATTTCTTTTACCCATTAAAAGAACAGAAACAACTGTTTCTTACTATTTAACTTTTAAAATATGTTTCTTTCTTGTTGTAAATATGACATCTGAGAGGAACTAGGGTACTTTGTCTTGGTTGTGTTTTTTCTAATGAGTTAAGGTATGCCATAATGTTCTTGTTGAAAGACTTCACAGGTTAGTGTTGTATAATTGAATAAACCTCAATTAAATCGTTACTAAAGTTTTATATTCTTTAATAATATGCAAGTATAAAGTTTGCACTTATAAAAATAAATGCAACTGTGCAACTTTGTGTCCAAACATTTGATTAACTTTTACAACAATCACCTATTTTGAAAATGCAAATGGAAAAAAGTACAAGAATTAAGAAGGACACCACTTTAACAGACTTACTTAATAAGTATAGTTTCATCTCAACTAGGTAAATAATTGTAAGTGACAAACTACATACAAACAAATGATACACAGACACTAAAATGTACATTATAAGTTATAGG
Organism: Carcinoscorpius rotundicauda; assembly: GCA_011833715.1. NCBI lineage: Eukaryota > Metazoa > Arthropoda > Merostomata > Xiphosura > Limulidae > Carcinoscorpius > Carcinoscorpius rotundicauda. The sequence goes on from CM022393.1 coordinate 112,952,164, forward strand.
TTTCTATCAGATGAACAAGACATGCACTATATTTTGAAATATTTTAAAGATATAGTACAATGCAAGTATAATGGATGTATTTTTCATAGATCAATACCAAAGCTTTTTGAATTACAAAATAAAGACAAGGTAGTTGACTGCTTAACAACATATAACAATTATGTATTTTTTTAAAAAAAAATTGGTTTCAGAATCATATTTTTGCACATGCATATACTGATGCTATAAGTACTCTTACTGTTTCAAAAGATTTTGAAATCTTACTTTATTTATCATTAGACTAATGAATAATTGCTGTTTGAATTTCTTAAACCTTTCTTAGAAATCCATATAATTTTAACAATACATCAGCATGGTCAGTGGTTTGAAATTTTAGACTGCTCACTGGAAAACATGCTGCAACCAAACTCAATAGTTGGATGGAAGAGATCATGTTAAAATCTCTTCTAGCATGCAGCGTTAACCATAAAATAGTAATATAGCTTTATAAAGTTCATGGTGTATCTGAGATGTAATTTTGTGTAGGACATTCAGTACTGAATGATAATGATGGAAAAGCAAGCAGCTGAGAGAATGCCACAACTGTCATTGTGCAAGTAATGAGTATATCAAACAAAAATATTTATAATATCTGATAAATACAGGAAAATAACAATGGGAGATGATTACAAACATAACAGATTTAATTATTTTTCAGAAATGTACTAGGAAAATTCAAAATTTCAATTTACTTTACAAGAAGCCCTCTGTTGTGAATTGATAAAACTTTGAGGAGTTGATTCTGGTTCATGATAGCTGTCAAGAGAAGGATCATCTTCCAACATGTTCACTCCCATGTCTTGTAAAATTTCAACTGCCAAGGCTGTACTAACATCCCATATAACAGGTTGATTAATACATAGAGATTTCCTTGAATGTTGGTCTGCTGTGTTACTACCCTTGACATCAGAGCAGTCCATTGGTAAATCAGACAAATCATCATTTTTCCTTTTCCTTTGCAAAGATATATTTATGCATTATAAACTAACCAATAAGTGTTTTGCACAATGAGCCATTTCACTTCAACTTATGGATGTTTATGTTATAATAAATTGTCATTAATGTTAAGATACTGTTGCTGACTAACAACTTAGTAGAGGAATAACTTATTATGATTCAAGTTACATCTTACATTACAGCATACTTTAGTCTTCAATACAAACCTCTTTGATGAAACAATGTGAATATTTTACCAAATTATAGTTTAAGTACTTAGGTAAGCCTGATACTTAGTAATAAACATAGCAGTAAAAATGATGCAAGAGATTTAAACTAATAGTAGGATTTTTGATTAACCTACAAAAGGTTTTATAGCTTGTTTAGCAAAGACCAAAAGTTAAATGTTTATAATTACTTCTATTATTATACTGCATTTAGAGATCTAAAATTAAATGTAACTTAATTTTTAAACGTAATAAATTCTGATAATTACTGGTTTTCTATTAAATTACAGTTTCTATTCAAACATGGCTAAAAGCAATAGCAGTATTAATATTGATAAATCATTATTACTAGTATTATTTGTCAAAATTACATATTTATCATGATACAAAACATTAAACTTTAACAAAATAAATATATTAAAATACGTTTTAAAAGTACAACTTAACTTGTTGGTCGATAAATCATAACCTATATATTCACACACTCTTTGCTTTTCTCAAGCCACTATGTTGCAATAATAAATAGAAGATGCATAACACTAACAGAGTAAGAAACACTTTCACTGTAGATAATTCTAATTTTATTTTTTATTACTATCTACAATACATTTCAAATAAAACAGAAAAGACCTAATATTATATACACACCTTGACTGGTTTTGTTTCTTTTCAAAAAAGGTATTAGCATTCTCTCTCTTAGTAGAATAAAACGATTTACTTTTTAACTTACGCGCCATTTCAATAACAGCGCAGCCTAGTAGCAAAAACGTACAGTGAGAAAAATATTATTCCTTCTTTAATCGACTCGGCATGGCCAAATGTATTAACGCGTGCGACTCGTAATCGGAGGGTCGCGGGTTCGAGTCACGGTTGCACCAAATATGCTCGACCTTTCAGCCGTGGAAGCGTTATAAGTTAGGGTTAATCCCACTATTCGTTGGTAAAAGAGTAGCTCAAGAGTTGGCGGTGGGTGGTGATGACTAGCTGCCTTCCCTCTAGTCTTACACTGCTAAATTAAGGACGGATAGTGCAGAGAGCCCTCGAGTAGCTGTGCATGAAATACAAAAAACAAACAAACCTTCTTTACTTTTTTCCCGTTAATAGCTTACAATGTTTCAACACAGAACTTTTTCTTGGACATCATAAACAAATAAAAGTGCCCTACCTGTTTATATTCTAATATTGAAGATAATAATTATAAAGACACAATTCTAAAGTGTATATTTTTCGTGAAGTATGATTTCATATTTGGAAATCATCATGTCAGCCTCTTCATTTAACATCTACTTAGTTTTAAGGATGAGTACTGTAGTATTTAGGAATTAAAACAGCTTTAACAATAAGTACTTTTTGTTTCATGCGAGGGGCACAAGCTACAAAAACAGTTTTGGGCGGTTATAATATCCCAAACACTTTCTTGTTGTTTTGAATTAAGCACAAAGCTACCCAATGGGCTATCTGTGCTCTGCCCACCATGGGTATCGAAACCCGGTTTTTAGCGTTGTAAGTCCGCAGACATACTGCTGAATCACCCATGATGAGAAACCCACTTGAAATAAAAATGTATCTCATAACCTGAAGACGACATAGAAAGGTCGAAACGTTGTTCTCTCATTATCAATAAGTGTTAATACTCACACCAGCTGTTCTAAGATACAAAAGTTAGGTTTGTTTTAAGCACAAATCTACACCATGCCATACCCACAACAGGTGTCGAAATCCAACATTTAGCATCATAAACCTCACCGCTGAGCTATTTGAGCAGGCGGGGAAAGTAATAAAAGTTAATGTATTTTTTTAATGAGCACCAACGGAAATTAAACCAATCAGTACTTTCCTAGATAATCAACGTACATGAAAAAAATACTAAAATCACTACTGTTCTTCTTCATTTCATTCCTACTATTCGTAAAAACCTAAAATGGGCATCGAAAATGTTCAATTACGAGATCCTATAGAACTCTTAAATCAATTTGTTACACGCGAAATTGAAACCACTCGCAGAAAAATAAGATAAAAAAGAAATAACAACAATAATACTATTTATGATATTGACAAACACTGTAAAAAACAATAATTTTAAAGCTAAACTTGAAGACAATACTAAATTGTTAAGAAAATAATCAAAGTAAATTACTCGACATCCTTTTGAAACAGACATGCCATCTACTCAGATAGATATGAATTTTCAGATAATGACAAGTTTTCAACCCTCGTTAGAAAAGAGAAAGAGATAATTTACATTTGTATCGCGAAAAATTTACCATAAAAATACGAGATTAGAAAGAATAACACTATGTAACACAAATCGTGTTTCTGGATACTATGTGTTATTTCTTAATTTACTTTTATTTTAAAGTACAGAAAATGACCATTATTCCCTTCAAACTTTGTTTTTGTGACCCGGATAATGAAATTTAAAAATTAACCTATTTTCTATGTAAAAACGGGCAAATTTGAACATTTTTGTTCATTTAAGGTGTGAATAAAACAACATATGAATCAAGATTTACATGTATTTATGCTAAGTTATGCAAAAATGAACAAAAATGTTTAGAAGTGAGTAGTTTTTGGGATTTGCGACTGTAATGTAAATCACTTTCACGTATCAACCCCCAAATATAGTCTCCCCCATTGTTTACGTAATACGCTCCTTAGTAGCGACGTTCAAAGTCCAGAAAATCTTGGTAGAAGCACTTGTTTTGCTCCTCTGAGTATGTTCCCATGTTCTCCTTGAATTTATTAAGAGGAGCGTCAAGGATATGGACTTTCAGGGACATCGTGCAACCCATTTTGCCATAGTTCTTCACGAGAACGTCAACCAGTTCCACATAATTTTCAGTCTTGTGATTGCCCAAGAAGACCAGAACCACTGCAACAAAGCTGCTCCAAGCTTTTTTTTTCCCTTCCTACTGAGCTTCTTGTGGAATTCTGTGCGTTCCAGGATCTTCTTTCTTTGTGATCCAACGAAGACACCAGCTTTGACCTTTGCCTCAGACAGCTTAGGGAAGAAGTCTCAAAGGTACTTAAAGGCTGCAGACTCATTATCAAAAGCTGTGACAAATTGTTTCATAAGACTCAATTGTATGTGCAATGGTGGGAACAACACCTTCTGGAGGTCCACTAGTGGGTCACACTTGACATTGTTCTTCACCACAAAGAACTTGATCTGTTATGAACAGTGCTTCCTGTTGTAGTGCGCTGAGGTGTCCCTGCTGTCCCAAAGGCAAAGATAAGAGGAAAACTTGATAAAGCCTCCTTGGAGACCCATTTTGAAGTCCCTGATAACTTCCCAGCCATACCCATCATACTTCAGGGCTTTTAGCAAGATCTTGGCGTTGTTGTATTCATCTTTGTGGTGCACCGAAAGATATTTAAATTCTTAAAGGGCTAGCTATGCTAGCCATCCCTAATTTAGCAGTGTAACACTAGAGGAAAGGCAGCTAGTCATCACCACCCACCGCCAACTCTTGACCTACTCTTTTACCAACGAATATTGAGATTGACAGTCACATCATAACACCCACGGCGGAAAATGCGAGCATGTTTGGTATGACCGATATTCGAATCCGCAACCCTCGGATGCTTTGGTTTATAAACATTAGGCGAAATTCTCGAAATTTCTGACAATCACTGGTACTTACATACACATATATTACATTACACAGAAGAATCTTCTGCAACTTTAGTGAAAATGCGAGAATTTCATAATACTGATTTAACAGTATATGATACATGCATGTCTGAATAAATTATTAACTAAAACAAGCATCGGTATTGAAATATATGTATATAATAATAAATCCGTCATAATCACCCACAGGTTTTTCTCTCACACATTCTGTTCTGAAATTCTACCTCCAATACTTTTCAAAATTGCAGATTCTGTGTCCGAGCGCGTTAAAGCGTGCGCTCGTTATCCGAGGGTCGCGGGTTCGCGCCCGCGTCGCGCTAAACATGCTCGCCCTCCCAGCCGTGGGGGTGTATAATGTGACCATCAATCCCACTATTCGTTGGTAAAAGAGTAGCCCAAGAGTTGGCGGTGGGTGGTGATGACTAGCTACCTTCCCTCTAGTCTTACACTGCTAAATTAGGGACGGCTAGCACAGATAGCTCTCGAGTAGCTTTGTGCGAAATTCCAAAAAAAACCAAAAACAAACAAAGTGTTAGAGTAGAAATTTTACCAGACGTTCGCTGCTCAGTTCAATACCTTATCAGTTAATTCACTGTATAAAGTTTTTATATATTAAACATGTAAATAAAGTTTGACATAGAACGTAGTAAATGAATGTAAAAGTCAACGTTTTTTACTGGAACGAAACAGTAAAAATAATCTTTAATTTGAGCATTTCAGTTTATCTTAAATATCTCAACCTCTTTATACAAACGTTTCTCGAATTTCTGAATAAATGAATTGACTACTTTAACTTCTGTTATATGAATCGAAAAAAGGTTTTACTGTAATTGTGAAACTGACTACTTTAAAGTCTGTTATATGAATCTAAAGAAGGTTTTGCTTTAACTCTGTAACTGAGTACTTTAACATTTGCTATATGAATCTTAAGGTTTTACTGTAATTGTGAAAGTGACTACTTTAAATTGTACACATACCTTTTTGGTTAGAAACGTGTATTTTTGTGATAAACGTATCAATTGCATGATGCTTTGGTGAAATAATACCGTACGATGTATCAAAAGGACATGTCTGCTTTGACATTTATAGTTATTTTATGTGACAATCAAATTTCCCTCAGGTTTTCAAAAAGACTAGAAAAATAATATTCCCGATTTAAAGAATCTAACACTTTTCACGAAGGCGCTCATTATAGTTTATGCTCTAAAAAGGATTCAATGAGTGTACATAAAGTTTTGAAAACTTAAAAAAAGATATATAGCAAAATTGATATTGCCTTTATGTGTTACTGGGGCCTCCCAGTGGCTCAGCGGTATGTCTGCGGACTTACACGCTAAAATCCGGGTTTCGATACCCGTGGTGGGCAGAGCACAGATAGCCCATTGTGCAGCTTTGTGCTTAATTCTAAAAACAAAAAAAACATTTGTTACTGCGTGCAAAAATTACACACAATTTTTTGATATAATATAAACTATGTTCATTTGTGTCATGTGAAAAGACGTATTGTCTACCTAATATTTTCATTAAACTATAATTGTTATAATTCATGAATATAAATAAAATTTCAAGGATGAAAAAAGAAAAATAAAGAAATAAAATTTCTGATTTTACAAACAGTATTTAAACATATATATTGAATAAAATATATACTGTTCCTCTTTTACAGCTAACAGTAAAGCGTATTACTGTTTTGATTTTATGTAAAAGCCTGGCATGGCCGAGCGCGTTAAGGCGAGTACTCGTAATCCGAGGGTCGCGGGTTCGCACCCGCGTCGCGCTAAACATGCTCGCCCTCCCAGCCGTGGGGATGTATAATGTGACGGTCAATCCCACTTTTCGTTGGTAGAAGAGTAGCCCAAGAGTTGGCGGTGGGTGGTGATGACTAGCTGCCTTCCCTCTAGTCTTACACTACTAAAGTAGGGACGGCTAGCACAGATAGCCCTCGAGTAGCTTTGTGCGAATTTCCAAAAAACAAACAAACTTTTTATGTAAAATATGGACAATTTAAATTAAAATTACTTCAGTGTTATGCGTCATGTAAACATACAATACCATGCAAAGGTGTTAGGATAAGAACATTTTTGTCATTCTCTCCATTTTATAAGGCTGATTTTTCCACTCCAATAAAGTATGTAAATTTCAACACTCTGGTAATACTTCACTTATTCCTGTTGACAACTGAATAAGCCAGAATGAGAATGCTTATTGTTCTTTACAATCCCCATATACTTAGCGCATGTCATAATAGTTCTGCTTAAATGAACATACTGATCAAATCTGAAATAACTCATGGTACACCATATACGCCCCCAGTGGTTCAGCATTATGTCTACGGACTTACAACGCTAAAAACCGGGTTTCGATACCCGTGGTGGGCAGAACACAGATAGCCGATTCTGTAGCTTTGTGCTCAATTCAAAACAACAACAACACCATATAGAGTCTTAATTACACAGAAATAAGTTAGCAAAAAGCTAACATATGGTAGCGGTACATGCCAGAATAAATTATTTTTATAGTAGTTCATTAACAAACTTTGATAAAAAATGTTTTACACTATATATTAAATTTTGCTGTTGGGCCACGGTCCAAAAATGCAGAAAATTGTCAGTAGAGCAGAGTTTGCAAACAAGCTTCATGTAATGTTTGTTGGATTTTTTGATAAATTGCTGCCAATTTGAAATGCTTCTCAAACACCGTCAAGTACAACCTAGATTATGAGACCAAAACAGATAAATCTGAAAATAGAAGATGGAGAAGCAGACACCTAAACTCAATGATACTTATATTGGGACAGAAGGAAAACTGTCAATTATCTTAAGCATGAAATAAATGACCATGTACCAAATAACAGAACAATATCCAGATTTGCAGACACAATATGGCTAAATAAGAATGGAATATTTGGTCGTGTAGCAGCTAAAATTCGTTTACTTCAATCTCCAAATATTGTCAAGAAACTACTTATGATCAGAAAATATGGTACGGACGGATGATTCCAAGTTCCAATTATCTGTTTCAAAGCTAAGTTGTGTATCTGGCGAAAGAAAGGTAAGAGATATTTACCTCAATGCATAGCACTTACCATAAATCATGGGAGAGACAGTGTGATGGTTTGGGGGTGTCAGAAAACTTGACAAATCAAAAGTAACTTCCAAAGAAACATTTGGAGTGAAATCCCAAAGGACAGTTTTATTAAATATGTTGCAACAATGCCTAAAAATACTATCTGCAGTTATTAAAGCAAAATAGGGATACAAAACATTGTTTACTGAACTCAAACACTTCCTGAGTTTCTGTTATACTAAATATGAAGATTAATAAAATGTTGATATTCTAACTGTATTTATATTCTATTGTTCTTTGAAAGTAGCCTGAAATCTGATTTTCTTTTAACACTTTGCATAGCATTATATAACTATACAGTTATTGTCCATGGTCATTTGTGTCCATGTTACTTCACCTTTGATAACATGTGATCATTTCTTCTTTGTGTTTTTGTACTTTGTTAAAAATTATTTTTTCTTTCCTCTTGATTTGCAAAGCTTGTTATTTCCACCCCTTACAACTGTTGAAGATATGACAGACGTGACAATACATAGTAATCACTAGTGCCGAAAGAGCACCCAATAAACTCCAAAATAACTGAGAGTTTAAGAAAAGAACATTGAAAAGGTAAATAGTCTGTGACTATTTATTTGGTAAAAAGTCCAAAGGACAATTTGATTAAACATTTTACAAAATCTGAAAAGACTGAAGAGACACAAAATATTAACTGTTTGCTGAACTCAAACACTTTGAATGAGTTTCTATTGTACTAAATATAAATAACATTTTGATGCTGCGTCTGTGATTTATCGTTTTATGAAAGTATCCTGGAATCTATTTGACATTTTTGTATGGTATCATTGTCTGTATTTCAAATGTTTCGTACAGTCTTTGTTTCTACATTGATCAAAGAACACTAATTCAGGCGAAGTTTCCAGACAATGTCATGTGCAAAATTTATATACAAAGGTAACAACAATGGTTTTAATTGCTACAATAATAATGGTTACACATAGCACTTTACCTACATCCTTTAACACCAAAATATAGTGAAGCAAATAAATTTATAAAATTAAACACAAAATTAAAAGTATTGTATGTTATTTAGGTATTTTAGTAATTGTTCTTTTCAAGGCATTATACATATTGAAAACTATAAAGTTAACCATAATGGTATGAAATAAGTGAATGAATACTATAAAGCAAACATTGGTCGAAACGTGTGTGCAGTACATTACCTCTTAAGGAACTATAGTTTTACTGTCCTTGATGTGCCCATCCTATCAACAATGACCTTAGAAAGACCATTACCTTACAGAAACACTGTCTCCTTTTTAATTAAGTATAAGATTAAGCTAATACAGTTATTATACTGAACTTGTGCAATACTTCAAAATACAACTAATAAAAATAGTATTGTTTGTAACCTTTTTTTCGACATATAATTGAATGTAGACTAAAGTATTGATGACATAATATCTTAATATTCCATCGATGTCACTTTGTGGAACTAAGACGCCATCGTCTCTACCTCTTTCCTTTATTGTTTGAGACAGCCATTCAGGGAGCGCGCCCACAGTACCGCACTACTATTTTTCATGAACGAATGTTATGCTCAGAACTAGATCAAGTGAAATTTAATTTTCATTTAAATTACAGTCCCGATTTTGAAGCATTAATAGCATCATTATATATTACTTGAATTTACTATAATGTATAACAATTGGAAAAACAATAAGCTAGTCTTCTTATTTCTAATGAATGTAGAACAAAATTGCATCACTATTTACTTAGTTCCCACTGTTTCAAGCACACATTAATGTGAGGGAAAATTTATTAATTTCGTTCGAATTAAATGCTATTCCTTTAATTTCTGTTCTAATAATGTAGTCTATTTCACCGACTTTTTTGTTTTAGCCTTAATATTTGTAGTACTGCAGTGATTTTGAAAGTGGACATATTATTACCGGCTAAGCAGGTTATGCTTAAATGTAAAAAACAACAACAAAAACAATTGGTCAGAGTAAGATGTTACTTCAAAGATAAAAACGAAAACTGGGGTCAATCTGAACTTATGTAATATTAACTAAAAGAGTTGGTTGGAATAGTGCCTTAACAAGAAAGATTTCATAGCCATCTTCTCTGCAGAAAAATATAAGTTGTACACCTTCATATTTTTGTGTATCTTGTTATACTTGATTTGTTTAAATACGTCTAGATTTGTACATATTTTGTTGTCATTGGAAAAAAATTTTCAACATTGCGTGTGTATACATCCACGTGAAAAGAAAACTAAATGAAGCTTTAAAATTGCGAAAACAAAACAGTGCCACAATAATTTAAAAAGGCTACTTGAAATATTAAGCAACTAACTAGAAGGAAAAGCAACCATCTTAAACTTACAAATATATAACCGAGTTGTTTCAGCATATTAAAGGAAGCCTCCACGTGTCAGTTTTAGTCATGCATGCCCTGTTTTCCTATTACCTTTTCTATTGACGTTAAAAAAAGATCAGAGAAAAGAAACAATGACACAGATGAAGTTAAGAACTTTAATAACAACATAGTGAAATACATAGAAGATAGTACAGATAGCATACTGAGGACACGAACGAACTTGTTACAGTCAATAAGAAGGCTGAAAAATACGAATGAAAAAGCGCAAATGTGATCTGTTTCACATTTAATAAGCTTATCAAAGCGATATACATACAAAAATAGCACATTTACCATCATACATCCAAAAGGTTCTTGAGGATAACAGAGATACATATATAAAAATAAAAACTTCACTCTTCATTCAGAAAAACACTTTACAGAAATTACAGAAAATAGCAGTTGTGAAGAGTTATAATAATGAGTACACCAAGTAAGTTTCAATAGTATTGAAATTAGATTTGTTAAAAAAAACAATTAAAAATCAGTACACTTGGCTAATCCACTACAGTGTACAAATTTAGGGCTATCCAATTCATTCCAAAAATAGATGGACGTCAAATAATTTTTTTTATCAAGTTAAGATCATTATTAGCATTATATGACCCATAAAGATATGTAAAGCATTTTTTCTGCAGGTGTTTTCCAGCAGTACTTTTTTTTATCTCTCTTTGAACAATTACAAAAAATGACAGAAAAATGTTAAAATACTATTTTCTTTATTTCAATAACTTGGTTTCTCGATACAACTGGGAATGAAAGCTCATTTTTTGTGTTTGTCTTTGGAAGAAGCACCACCTTGATTATAAAGGCACCTGATCCAAGGGTTGTTTCTCACATTCAGGTCTTCTCTAACTAGTACAATTGAACTTACTAAAATATACAAATAGTAAAATTCCACATGGCTGATGAAAAAAAAAGGGGGAGGTATCTTTACTTTTTTGCTTGTGTCCTTCTAAAAATGTTACATTTTTATTCTTGTAAACAATGAAAAAAAAATAGCACACTTGATAACAGAAAGAGTATTAGGGAGGTTAATGCTTGCTACTAGGTAAAGGTGTAGGGAGTTAACTATCCTTAACATGTTAAAGTTTATTAACAAATCACAATACTTAAAGTTTTCAGTAAAATATTTATGGCCAGTGCTCCCAAACTTTACAATTAAAAACAAAATTTTATAACAATCATAAATACTTTTCCTGCACAGTTGGTCAAATACACAACAAACAGTAAGTTTTAAAGATAACAACACATATTTAACTAAAAATCTTTGCTGTTAATTGACCCATTTTATATTTTGCTACCAATTACATGATAATTCAACATATTTTAAATTCATTAAACAACTGCAAGAATGGACAATTATTCAAAAGTGTGTGTATTTCTTTTTTTCTAAGGCATCTTTTCCAATTTAATAAGTAGAATATTACACACATGAATATTGTACTCTTTTAGAAATATGTAAAAAATGTAATTATATAAAACAGACATTTGTATAAATATCTTTACCTTCTTTGTTCTTATTTTCAGTAAATATACTTATAAAAACACAGTAATAAAATATTACTAATGAACCTTCATACATAAAGAAATCGACTGTTCTAGACACCCCAAAAACTACCACACAGTAATAGGAGATTTGAAAAAAATGAGCTAGAGAGAGGAGGAACAGTACAGAAATGATTAATAATAAATATTTAAGCTAAACATCATGTGAAACCACAATAACTTATTAATTATATTTATAACAAAGCCACAATAAGTATAAAAATGTTTAGAAGAAAAATGGTACCTCAATAAAAGTGGACAAGCCTTTTAGGTATGCTACAATTATGCATGCAAATAACTAGTTATAATGTAGCAAAACATTAGTCAGCAGTTAAACTATAAAAAACATTAAACTTCCAAATGTGCAAAACTTTAGCTAAGTTCATCCAATCTTAGCATTCTTTGGTTTTAAGCCTAGTGACAACTAGACTGGAGATACAGACCAATTCCAAGGTACAAAAAAGTCAATAAATAGAAATATTTCAGTGTTATGCATTCTTGTTTATGTTTATATGAAAAACATTGTTAGTAGATATGAAAATAGAGATTTACAAACACTGAAACAGACATTAGGTACAACCACTGGACTACAAAAAGAAAAGAAAAAAAGACAGAAAGCCTGCAAAAATACAGTCTTATTTATAATATATAAAAAAAAGTTTATACACAACATTAAAACAAACTGCACAAAATACACTTCTTGATATAAAGTATGGATGCCAAGAAAGTTAAAAACCCATAAACACCTACAAAATGTCCCTTCCCAAATGGTTTTGGTAAAACTATTTTCAGTTCTGTTAGAAACTAGTTTCATCTGACACTAATCATGTAGAACTGCTCACAGCATGGCAGTGATCATCCCACAGAGTTAGGCCAAGGTCCCAAGAAGATAACTATTAAGGAATCATGTCTATTGAAAATCCAGTAGCAATGTTGTTCTAGATTCTGGCAATCTGTGTCGTGTACAATAAAAGCCAGAATAAAGAACATTTTTCATTTCAGACCTTATTTCCTGGTTTATAAAATGTAACATCACTGGAACAATTTGTAGGGGTGAAAAATGGTTAATTCAGATAGTGGATTTGGAGAAAGATACTCTTAGATGACTGGAGTCTGCTAACTGGTAATTGTGCATTTTCTGTAAAACAAAACAATTTCATACGTCAATCAGCAACAAAGTTTTAAAATATTTCAGGAGGTGTGTGTTTTTCTTATAGCAAAGCCACATCTAGATATATGTTGAGCTCACCGAGGAGAATCAAACCCCTGATTTTAGTATTGTAAATCCGTAGACTTACTGCTGTGCTAGTGGGGGGGGGAGCTTTCTCAGGAGTTATTAAATGTGTGTGTAAGAGTATTTTTAGTTTTTATGTCCTTCAATAAAAGTGTTGGTCAAACTCTTTACACATTAAATAAATTGTAGTATATAAATATTTATACCACAAATTCTATGCAAGCAGAATAATCTTTGACACTGTATATTACCATCAAGACTCTTTACAATTGTAAACCAATTAAGTTAAAAATGCTGAATTTTTCACCAATGGCCTGATCTTGTTCTATTTTCACAAAATATCCAAATAAATTTCTTTTGCAATTACAAATTTTCAAATTATTTGAAATAACTTTTACACATATTTCAAAACATTTATTCATGTTTCAAGCATCATCACACAACAAATCAAACTGTGAACCACATACTCATTTACATACCATTCCTCATAGAGAAGATCTCACTTCTTTCATACATCACACTAACATATTTCTAATCCTACATCACAGACTGACTTCTTTAATCCCAATGTCTCATAATGACTTTAATTCCTGTCTTATATTAATTCCTCCTCCTTTCATATTCAGTTTTTATATACACTGAGAAATTTGAAAGGAACAAATACTTATCAATACTACAAATTGATATCTTAGTTTTCAACTGATAGTTAGTTATTTACAATTCTTCAGTAGGATGTAATGAAAAATTGGTTGGACAGTAGCTCTATAAGAGTTGATAAGACAAGAGAAATGTTAATATTTCATATGGGGAAAAAGGCTTCACTAACAAATATTTTAATACAGATTCATACATCATCCAACTCATTCTGCAAGAAAGGAGGATGGAGATTGTGTTAAAAGACTTAAATATTTAACTTGTTTCTAAACAAAAATAATTTAAACAGATAATTTTAATGCACTTTAAACAGGGGCCATTTAGACAAACAAATAAAAGGACAATGAATGTGGGATAAATATAGCATACTGCTTAAACTTGGAGGGAACAATGAAATTAGAATAAACTTGAAATGTTACTTAGGCATGGATGAAACAAAACTAAGATACACATTAAACACTGGCTAGATTTCACGAGGAATAAAGAACTGAAAGATGCGATAGTAACTCTTCTGTAAGTAAAACAGAAATGTGAACAGCAATAAACACTAAACAAACATGCTACAGAACAAATTAACATAAGCAGTATGTTTATCACTTTCTTAATATAAGTACATGAATTAGATCTAAGTAAAGTGAAATATTTATAGCTTAAGCTGTTATGTTTCTAATGATACAGTAGTATTTCTTGTACTTGCTACACTTCCAATATTAAAGAAACAAACTCAAATTATTATATACATTTTATATTTATAAAAAGTAAAATAATTATGGGATAAACTAAGAAAAGAATATAGAAAAAACAATCTTTCTTGGATACCATAAGAATTAATTACATTCATTTAATGCAAGTATTCACTTGCACAGTATCATACAACTTACAATCAAGGCAATCACTGATTCTTCAACAGATCCCATCTGAATTAAAGCCATCTTCCTATCTTTCCTATAGAAAATAATAAATTTTTGTACCACAGTTACTATACATTTTTCAAATGCCCCATTGTTTTAACAGAAGGAAAATCAACTTAAGACACTACAAGGAACACTGAATTATAAACCAATGATACAATAAACAGCAAATAACATTGTTCACAGGGTGCCTAAGAGGCTAGAAGTGTCTTGTGTAAATTTATTACACATATTCTGAGACAATTTTATCACTGATCTTACCTGATCGTACTTAGTTCTCAAAATGAAGAGTTCACATTTTATACGTATGACAATTAAAATCACACACAGGGCTTTTATTACATATGTTATGTTCCATATGTTAACAGCCAAATCAGCAAGTTCACAGTTATTACTCTATGTTCATTTACACTTTTACACCTACTATCCTTCAAAAATTGAGTTGTTTTAGAGTTTATACAACACTCTACAGGGTCAGTACCAGGAACTAAATATGCAATCATTTTGTGCTTGTTATAACTTTCATGCTATAATTTTTAAAAGAGTTAACATCTCTTCCCAAAATTTTACAGATTATTGGTAAAACATTTCAAAGCTTTCAATCACAAAAAATCTTTTCTTTTTAATGTTGACTGAACTATAAAATAAATTTGGTTTTAAATTGAAATACTTTTATGCATCAGTAAATTTTGAAATTTCAAATATCAAATCTTTGTAACCTCCAGATAATTATCAGATGCTTTTTAAGGAAAACCTTTTATGATTATTTCCATTACTATATCTGTGTGAGTATGGCTGAATCGACTGATCTTACAACCACCATAAAAAGTAGGTATGAATTACGTTTTTTTTTGTTCTACAAATTAACAGGAAACCAGTGTTTAGTTTACATAGCTTAAATCTTACAATATTATACATATAAAAAAAATTATTCTTTTTTTTACCTTTCAGCAGTGTCTGATTAAAATTACAGAAGTTGAATGATGCAGTGCATGTGCACTCATATCATTATATCCAATAATATAAAATTACCCTTTACAAGTGACCTGTTTTGGCTGTGTTCTAGTGGACCAGTACTTTGTAACATGCAATAACAATTGGTTATAATACACTATATGTTATTAGAATTTACATACAGGTTCTTAAATTTCAGTTATTTTTCTTAAATCACAGAACAGTAAAATAAAGATGTATAGAAAACAATTAACCATTCTAGTTGTACATTTTGTCTTCATTTACTGCTAGGTCTTATGATATTCTGCATATGGAAAATGTATTATTGCCAGGTCTTATGACATTTTGCATATGGAGGATGTAAATCTAAATTTTTCTAGGTTTTATATATGTCTTTTGATACAAAAAATCATAAAATGTTGTATAAATACCTCAGAATTCCACAATTAATCAGATTTAGTAACTAAGCAGTACTTCAGTCTAAAAAAAATATGATTTTTAAGCTTAATAATGTCTTACTTTATCACTTAGAATCTAATGTGGGAAAAAAAGTTTTCTACATTAATACTTTGCAGAAGTTCAGAAAAACATGTGAGGAATATTCCAAGCTTTTGATTGGTTATTCACATCACAGAAGTATGTTTATGTAAGCAAGTATTTCCAAAAATGGAAAGAGGTGGATGAGTGGGGTTACTTATTTGATTCAATAAATGTATTAATATTTTAGTAAATAGGAAAGACTGGAGGATTTTATTTTATATTTCAGCTTGACAATATAAGTAATTTCAGTTTTTAATTCATAAAAACTGTATATTTCACATTTGGACATCACAAGTATATTAACTCAGAACCAATGCTGCATTTAACATACCTTGTGACACACAACTCAATATTTGAGATTTTTTAAAATTTACTTTCAAATTAAGAAAGTAACTAATATACAGTACTAAAACTTGAATTATAATATACAATTTGATACCAAATTTATTGACACAGTTATTGATCTGTGATTAGAGGAAGACCTGTGTCCGTAGGGTTAAGCAGTTAATCAGACATGTATCATATTTCCTTATATCATATCATAAATTACATAATTAGTGTTTTAACTTAACTTCTAATTACAAATCCATGACATTACTGTAAAGCTACATAACAGTTTTAGTTACATCCAATCAGTATGCAAAAACAAGATATAAGCTTCAGTAAAGTTATTATGTAGCTTAGATATTAGCATCTAATAATCTGTGATCAGCAATAGTAAACAGGTGAAGTAAGAGTACAAAGTGCTGTGCATGTACTATTCACTGATTGGTAGTTAGAGCTATTACAAAACTCAATTTTTGTATTTGATAAAGGCAGACGAGTAAAACTTTTCACTTTTCAGAATGTGATCTTTCTCCATACAGTTTACAGGTTTTTGTAAATCTTACGTACACACTATACAAATGTTTTGTTTTTTTTGGTATTAGAGAAGGGGTAAAGTTCAGGAGTATCAAATTTAATTTTTTAATAAAAATTAACTTGGCCCATTTCACAAAATTTCAAAAAATAACACAATAACAAATAATCAACTGACTTAATATATTATGGATATTCTGCACATATTGCATATTTGAAAGCATTTTATGTATTATAAAACTTAATACTACAGGTGAGTTTTTATGGGTAATTTAAGGTGTGTGTGTGTGTGTGTGTGTGTGTGTATTTTTATTTTTACAGGAAAGGAAAAGAGATAAAAAACCAAGTAATGGGAGAGGTAAAAAGAAATTACTAGATTTTGATGATCAAGTGTTCAGAGAAGCATTTACAGCAATGTAGTTTACAGCAGCATGTTCTCTGTAGATGTCAAAACAACTGCACAAACCTTGGTAAAACATAACTTAAAAATCTATAATATGTAAAAAGACAAAGTTAACTGATTCGAATAACTGTTCTCTCCATTCAGATCCAGGCAAATTTATTTTAATGTCTTTTTAAATACTTTCAAAGTCTTTACCACAATTGTCAAATTTTGATGTACTAACTTCATGTCACACAAACAACTAATCAATCAACAGACCTATTTACCGCAATAGCAGTAAAGTATCACAAGGTTACCATAATGAGACCTTCAATCATCATTTACTTCAGTTCCTTTACTTTTTCTAATATTTAAGATTTAACATGCTTGTGATGTTAACATCACAATAAGACTGATAATAATTATATCATTGTGTACTAACTCTATACAGGTTTCTAGTAAGAAACATGCACTTTCTTAGCTTTAGGCTGTTGCTGACAAGTGTTCTCACTTAACACCAGAGCTAATAAAAGTCAGTTGTGTGACTACATTCTTCGTTGAACTGTGACTTACGAGTAACTTATGCAACAAGTCTTACAAAGATCACCTTTAGCTGGGATAGTAATTAAGATGATATAACATTACAAAAAAAAAGTTTAATTATTTTTTACACATACAAAATGAAGGTTAAACTGCAGAAGAATTTTCTATACTATGTGGTTACAGAAATTAAAATGCTTTATTTTATTTTTATATGATAGTTGTGTTGATTTGCAACTTTGAAAATTCAAAAAGATATCACTGTAAGCTTTTTTTTAAGAAATAACCTAAAATGCTATACATTTTACTGATTTTAATCATACAGTTTTATAAAAATTTTACAATTTATAAGACAAAAACCACAAATATAGTTTAAATAGTTAAGTCTAACAACACAAAATGCATATTTTTTCTTTATGTTCATTGGTCCTAAGAGTTTGGCCAGCATTGTGTATTTATTTATTAACCTGTCAGCTATGTTTGACTAACAATAAACTTTACAGAGGATATGATGATATTACACACATTCGGTCATGTTACCTGACTCAGTAATAAAAAAAACTGGCCTTTACAAAGTAACTTGTTTTGGTTTTGTTCTATTGGACCAGTATTGTTATTAAAAAAAAGTCATATTTCAGTTACACTGCATTATGTCTATCTGTATGTCTATATATTATATTATTGCTATTTACAAACAAAAGTCGTTATTTTTCTTAGCATATAAAACAGTAATATGACACATACGTAACAGTGATCTCTTTCAGTTATGAACTTTGTACTTGTTTGCTGCTTTCCATAATTCATTAAGCCGTGTTAAATTTTGCACATGGAGGATTTAAAATCTTAAAAGGTTTTATATAAGTATTTTGAAATGAAAAACCAAATTAGTTTATCAATACCACAGAATTCTAGTATAATCTATCAAGCTTAGTTATTAAGTTGTATTTGGGTCTAAAAGAAATGTTTTTTGAAACTCCATAATGTCTTAGTTTACTGCTACTAATCTATTATGAAAAGAGAGATTTCCTCAAAGAAATGTAATATTATCTCAGATATTGGTAGTTTGAGTTTCTAACACCCAAGAAGCTATTGACTTTTTATTTGGACATCACAAAAATAATTTGAACCAAAGCTGCATTCAATGCACCAAATGATAAAAACAGTTTTTTTTTAAACATCTACTTTTAAATTAAAAAATTAACTAACGTACAATACAAAAATTTGATACTAAACTCACTGACATACAGTCATGAAACAGTAGTTCAATACAATTTTGAATGCGAGTCTACAAACACGACATGTCTTTTGAACCTTGGCCATAGGTAAACCCATTAGATGAAGTAAATAATTTAAATTTGCTTTGATAATTTTATACCAATCTCACTAGGTTTAACAGTTTAAGTTACATCCCAGCTTCCTGCAACCGATAAGGCCTCATGAACATTAAGAATTATAAAAACTTAAGTAAAAATATGTGCTGTCAATCACTATATGTTACATCCAGTGCACACAAGGCCTCTTACTCAACACCAGAGCTCATCAAATAGTTGACATGTTTGCCATTTTGTAGCATCTATATATGCACATATTATTAAAGTAATTTCAAACTATTAATATGAACTTATGAGTGGAAGTATAATAATGTTCACCCTACTCTCTGTTACATCAAATGCGATGAAGCCTTCTGGTAAATACCAGGGATAGTCAGACTGGCTGAGATACAATACAATATTGTAGTAGTGAGTAAAATGCTATTTATAATAGCAAATGCCTTAATAACAACTGTTGTGGTGATTACTGGATTAAATTTATGAAATACTATTGCCTTCAATTTTATTGGTCACAACACATGAGAATTAGGTTAATTATATTATTTATGATATACATCAGCTGATATTAAACCTTAACACTGGCTTTTAGATTATACACAAATACTGATTTAAATAAAGTACTTACGGAAAGAATTTGAAGGCTACAACACTCCCTCCAGTGTTTTCGAAGGCAGTCTTTATATCCTCCTCCGTTACACTAGCCCTGGAAATAATTATTTACAATTAACTTTTCTACAACTAATAACATCAGAATTGTTTTACTTTCAATCATGTGCTCAATGTAAACAACACACACGACAACACCCATCATAAAAAAATAATAAAACATTATGTTTAAAACTTTGAAATAACTGAAAACAGAATGTTAAACATGTATAGTTAACAAAACATTCAAACTCGGCTAGATTTAAGCTTTCCGAATATTTGTTTATTGTAACGTTTATGAAAAAAACACATCTAACTTCCACGGGAGTTCTAAAATCACTTGCCAGTACAATGTTATTAAAATTCTTAACTAAAATAAAATTGGTACAAAATTTCCTAATAATTTCTAGTTTACACATGTGTAGAAGGACTAAGATAATCTGATTTAATATTTATACTATTTTAAACAAATTTTATTCACCGTTTCATTAATTACTCATTTCACAATTCCAGATGTAGTGCTGTAAACGTTCTTCTTTTAAAGAATTGTAAATGTTATCACTTCTTGACTGCACTTATAAGTATTGGCAGGCATTAAATATATAAAATTATGTTTGGTGTTTTATGGCACATATAGATACACAAAATACAAGGAAACAATTACATTTTAAAATAATCATTACCCACCTTAACACAAGTGAAAATAACCAATTTTTACAAAACTGTTTCTTCAGTTACTTCAAAGTGTCCTGAATCCAAGTATGCCAAGAGAACAAAGAAGAATGAACTGAATTAAGACTTACGGAATGTTTGAAAGATGAAGTGTAGCCGATGGTGGGTAAATATTTTGGTAATTTTTTGAGCCTGGTTTCTTAAAACGGTGAAGTGGTGAACTGGTAAAGTCTTTGGTCAAACCAGCATCCTAATAAAAAATAAAAATCTTTCTTAAGAGCTAACAAACCTATTTTCTTTTTAGTATGCAAGTCATACTTTTAATTAAAGCAAAAGCAGATATTAACTGATACAAAACAGACATTTTCTGTAAATGTGTTTTCCTTCCAAGTTCAGGAAGTGTTAGTTATTATTATTTTTTTTAACAAGTCTATTACTCTCTAAAAATAATTTGTAACCTATACAACTACCAGTAAAAGATATATTAGAATTTGGAATAGTTTCTTCAAATCAATTTTAAAATCTATTTTAGAAATCAGACAAATTTCAAATACATAATTTAGACCCCCTTTAAAATTAGTAAATGTTTGTCTAACTGTAAACTACTACGCTATTTATGTATAGTGTATGTACTTCCCAGAGTCTCTAAAAAATATTCTGTTTCACGAGTAAATAAAACCAAAATTAAGAGTAACAAATGTTTTTATTTCTTGCTTTTGAAATTCATGTCATGCTGTATTGTAGCTTACACAGTGCATAATCCTTCTCATGAAACATGGCATACCCATGTTTCACCAACATTGTGACACTATAAATTGCAATGTTAAGCTTCCCTTATATAACATCATTTTAGTATCCACTATCTGACTGATAGACACATTATAGCAGTGTAAAAGGTTAAGACAAGTAACCCCTATAGGCAGACCTTGTCACCTTTCAGGGAAGTTAATTATACATCGAAACTCAAGAAATAAGTGTTAAAATCTTGTATTTTACAGTGAAGTCTAACTTACTGGCTGGCCTTCCTTTGGCATCTGTACAAGCTGGTGCTTGGAGGGATTCACTCGAATCTCTTTTCCATATACTTTGATCTTGTCCAAATTGGTAAGAGCTAGTAAAAGAATCACATATAAAAATGAATTGTTACAAAATTAATATTACCTTACCCAGCCTCCAATATAGTACTTATATGAACTAATACATATGGTTATAGCAGGATTCAAATGCAAAAAATAAGTGAATGTTTATAGATCAAAACTTAAGAAAAATTCATTATCTTGTTTTTAAAAGTGCAGAGCAAGAAACACAAACCAAAAGTTTCTACACTTAGATAATAAGTGAAAATAACCTAATTTAAACAACTGTTTCTTCAGCAACTTCAATGCTTAGTTAAAGATAAGAGAAGTTGAATACATTTCATCAAAATTTCTTAAAATATCAAAACTACCAACATTCAAGTAAAAATCAAAACTTACCTAACTGTGCTTGATGTGGTTCAGACATCTGAACTAGGGCATTGTCTTTCTTGTTAAACAAGATTTTAACACGTATAACATCACCATAGACTCCTGCAAGTTAACAGAGGAAGATAGAAAGCTTTTTAGTTATTATGGGAATAAAGAAAATTTTTGTCAACAAAACATAAACAGTCGAACATGAAGAACTCAAGAGCTTAAGGAATTCTTGCTCCATAAAAACAAATGACTTAAATTTCAGTAATACAATTTTTTTTTACCATAGCCAGTATATGTTAAAGCAGCTCAGACAAGAGGAAGGCTAGAATATTTATAAAGCAAGAAAAAATTTACATAAAGTTTCATGACTATATGGGCTAATAGGCTGATAACTTGCTCTTTTTTCTACTACTTTGAACACATGGTTAAAATGAAAACTCAAGTTAACTGTATCTATGATTTCAGGACACACTGTGAAAAGAAATAAATAAGACTGCCCTAATGCATTTATCCTTTCAAAGCAATTATCATTACCAGTGGCTTTTTTTTTTAAATGATGCAAGACAATTTCAGGTTACCCTAGTTTAACAAAAAAAAACAACTTATCACAAAGATGAAGAATCATCTCTTATTTTTATTTAATTTTGTTAGCAAAGTAAGAATGTTGATAAGTCCCTTTTGTCTAAATATATAACGGTCCCATTTGAGCTGTAGTATCTAAACATAATTTTAATGATAATTTTATATAGTTTTTTATATTGGGAGTTGAAAGCTAAAATTACTACACAGAGAAGCAGATTTATAAACAACTGTACTTTTACCAAAATCATTTTTTAATATTGTTTGTAAAATCAGTTAATCATACCCTTTCAACTGTTTCAGGTAGTGTGTTGTTAATAAATGAAAACTAAAACTCAAAAATAAACATATTAGAGAAACGCATGATTACTCAGCAGAGAGTCATAGCACTAGATTTCTGAAAGATAAAACAAAAAATATGAGTGCTGGATTAAAAAACATACCAAAAAGGGTAAAGAGAGCATCGGGCGTGACCATCTAAAGGTCAGAGCAACAGGTGTGGAGCAGAGCAGCAGAGTGGAAGAAATCAGTGTTCCAAACGAATGAATAAAGAAGTCCACATGGGAAGACACCAGCAGGCCAAGTAGGGAAAGAAAAAATTATACAAGATAAACATCAGTGAGTGGCTATTGATATAAGTAAGAGCTGAGGTAACTTTCTTTTGATCAAGAACCACAATTAGCAAGAGATGAAAGAATTGAAACAAATTAAAGAAAAACCTAGAGAACCAGGCAAAAGGTCACAAATATACAGCTGTCTTCAACAGCTTATCATGCTTTAACAAATAGTTTCTGCTAGGTTCTTCTCACAAATGCAAGTAACTAGTCTAAACACACATACACAGACAAATAAATTGACATATTACTTAACTATCCCAACTTTAAGCAAGCAAAGCACAAAGGCTGCAACCTAGTATTAGCATAATAATAGTATTCCACCTTTACATACAAGGAATAAAACTGATTTTATTTAAAACAAACAAAATAAAATAAAGTAGATAATTAATTATAATATAGACACATACATACACATATGGAGTCTAAAAAAAAATAAAAACCTGCTTAAAGATCTCCCAGTTATGTTAAATGGACCATATCATCAGCAGGTAATCATATATAATAATACATCACAGTTACTACAGCATAAAAAATCATCCCATAACCCAATACTTCCAAAACTGCTATGCTTTATGTCAAGCTGCATTCTGAAGAAATGGATTCTCATTATTGCTTTCAGGTACTTGCAGATCTTGAACTATAATGTGGTGAACCAGTTTAAATAGCTAAAGATGGAACCATATATTGTTAAGCTACTTCCACAAGGCATTTCTGTTTTGTTTGTTCAATCCCTCTATCCATCTATCTCAGAGTGTGTGTAATTATATATATATATATAAGTGTATTATAACATCATTAAAACACTTTTGGTGAATGTATTTTCAGAACTCTGAACAATTATGTCAAAACAAAGGGCTTATCACATGTCCAGAAGAGATGAATAAAATCACATTTACAAAGTAAACGAGACATAGAATGTATCTAGCACAAGATATTTTTAAAAAATAGAACTATATATATTTAACCTTTATTGAAAGACTTGTGTGTGTAATAATATTAAACAAATAATAATGATTAAAATTAGAAGTAAATATGAATGCTACATCCCACATCTGCAGCTGCTTGTGTACTCACTTCCTTCCCATCAAGCAGAAAAGTAATAATTTAAAAACAGCTCCATATAATGTTGTAATCATCCTAATTAAACCTATGATATACAAGGGAAAATGTAACAAGTTTTGAAAGAGATGTTATATATACACATATTCATGTTTTTTAATGTGAAAAATATGCATCTTAATTTTCTTTTTAGTCAGATATAATTACCTTCTACCTTCCACTAGAGATTTGTAGTTTCATAATAAGTGCTAAATTAGTGAAAATGAAGAACATTTTGAAAAGTTTAGTTATTATATGGACAAACACTTCAAAAACTTACCTGAAATTTAATACAGAATGAAGAACAAAATTAAGGAGGAAATCTATTAATGAGAAAACTAATTAATACAATTCTTTCCTATAGTACTTTTTTTTTTCTGAACCATTCTTTTATGCATACCTAACATTATCACAATAAACAAATGAATATTTAAACTTTTAAAGCTCAAGAGATTACTATTTAGAGAGAATCACAAAATTCATGGGAATTCATAGTATGGGAATACAAAGTATGAATACATACTTTCATATGTTTCTGTTAAAAAAATTATTATAACCTGGAGTTTATGTAGGTTAAATGGAAAAAAGCATTCACAACCAAACATAATCACAATACTAAACACCCACAAGCTGCAACCAACACATACCTCTTCATTTAGGTTGCTAACTAACAGGACACATCCTCCAAATGACTGTTGACCAGGAAGTCTGAATCCAGCCAGACTGAAGGTTGCACTAGCCATAGCAGGCGGTAGAGCAAATGCCCCTAAAGGAAGGCCTTGGGGTTACAAAAGAAACAAAAAACAAGGTTAATGCAGACTTGGAAAACTATTATTATACTGCACCATCAGAATTCAATCACACAAAAAAGGTACTAAGACATAAGGTTTATAAGCAAACAAATCATGTAAAATTGCAAATAGTTTAACACAGTGACTATATTGTATATGAATATAAATAGAACAAAAGAAATCTGGGGAAACTTGCATGTAGCATAGGCAGTCAGCTTGTTATATTGAGCCATAAATCACATAATTTTGAAACACTTTACCTTGTTAGCCAGTGATGAGATTTGAAGGTAGCAATAAGTATATGAAATTATGTCTTTTGACTGTTTGAACAATTCTCAGGATTCATATTTTTTTTTATTGAAACACATTTTTGCAAATCTGTAAATTTTTCATATCATTGGTTGCAATCAAAGAAACAATTAAGAGTTTCTCACAATTTCAATCTACTCTTCATGAATAAATACACATAGAGTATACAGAAAAAAATCATCTCTTTTATTGTCGTAACAGTTCTACTTAAGGAGTACATTTTATCATGTAATTTGATATACCATGAACAATTAGTTATAGATTAAAAATTACCTTAAAACAAACAGAAAGGAAAATAACGTAAATGAAACAAATCAATATATAAATATATATAAAGAATATACAAAAATGGTGTTTACCTATGGATACTGGTAATGTGTGACTAATACAATAAAGTAATTATATGACGTGTAGTTACTACACTTTTGCAATTTTATAATGTTACATATCTATTTATCAAAACATTTTTCATGACTAAGTCATGCGTTTTAAATTATTTTGTACTGTGCAATGATTTACAAATAAGCAAAATTTTCTTTGGTGATAATACTGTATGTATTTTAAATTTAAGACTTCTACAGTAATATATTAAAACAAACAACTATAATATCACAATAATATGCCCCTTTCACTTCCAGATAGCTGAACACACAATATATAACATTTTCTCCATTCGAAGTTGTTACATATCAAGCACAGATATGTATAGCAACCTTTCAAAATAAATATTTGGTTGTGAAGTACTTGGTCTTTACAGAATAAACTAAAGTAATATTTTTGGATACTTTTAAGTACTTCATTGAACAAAGGAAAACAAAATATATCTGAAAGAACATTAATTACATTAATGCTGTCTTCACACATATTTTTCTAGTAATACTCTAAAACAAACAGTGATTGTGCCAATTTCTTTGGCACTTTTTTAAACAATTGTTTTCTCAGTAAAGTAAAATATACCAACATGAAGAGTATTTGTTTGTATAAATTTAAATATAAATAACTACATAAAATCATAGATGTAAGATAAACATGTGTTCAAGTGACAACACAAATGAAAGTTTTACATACAATTATGCTAAGTTCCTTAAATATAAAAACCCTGTGTTATTAAGCAATTTACAAAAGTTTAGAAATGGAATAAAATGTTATTTCTACAATCAACACCAAGTTTTCCCTCTGTTAAATTAAAAAAAAAAACTTCTAGAAATAATAAGTAAACCAAAACAGCAAATAAAAATGAATATAATAGCAGCATACCTGCAGCAGCACTATAGGCAGCTGTTAATGGTGCTCCGAGGTTGAGCAGGCCAGAAAAAGGAGATCCCATCACACTCATAGCACCTTGTTTAGAATGACAAACCATAACATTTATAAACAAGATGCAAAAAAATCACTGCAACTGAATTTTAAACTATAGAATTGAAATCACCTGTACTTTAAAAAAAAGCAATGTTCTGGCATTACCTTTTTGGCAGGATAAACCTAGTTAATATTATCAATACAAGACAAGCTAACTGTTTAAAAACTACAGAGATACTTTAAGAACACACTCCAAACTGTTAGCTTTGGCTAAGAAATTATATCAACATAACTTAATTACTAAAAGCAATAAAGATTAATTCAAATAAAGTTACAAATTTTTAAGAACTCAAGGTATTAAAATGAACAGTTTAGTAACACTGTACACACTACAAAATAACATACTATTTCCTTTTTTTTTTAAATAACACTTATCTAAGAACAAACAAAAACAAAATTATATGGGTTCAAGCAAACCATACTTTCACAGCAACATTGTTATTAATAACTTACACAACAGCATTACTCCACAACAGTAGCATGCATTGTTAAACCTTACAGAAGCATGTCAGAAACCTGCACAACTGGTTCTTACCTCCAAAACCAAGACTGTCTAATCCTATATCACCTGTGGGTAAGTTAGGATTGGTAAAATCTCGACTTTTGTCATTATTGTATTTCACATTCAAGTTGGTCAGTTTGGAGTAGTCTATTCTTAATGTACAGCAAGCATTATAGATGTTCTGCCCATCTAAAGACTAAGATACAGAAATGTAGTAATTA
This sequence comes from Carcinoscorpius rotundicauda, assembly GCA_011833715.1. Lineage (NCBI taxonomy): Eukaryota > Metazoa > Arthropoda > Merostomata > Xiphosura > Limulidae > Carcinoscorpius > Carcinoscorpius rotundicauda. The sequence goes on from CM022393.1 coordinate 112,979,683, forward strand.
ACTAGTTATGTACAAATACTACAAATGTATATATTTCCACTTTTAGTAAATAAAAGAAACTCCCAGAATATAAATGCAAACATTCCTGAAACACTTCAGACAATTTCTCACTTATTTTCTGAGTAATTCCAGTTGTAAAAATTTAATATTCAGGAAAATGAAGAAATTTGGAAATATGCTTTTAAAAATTTGACACTGTAATAGTTAACTACAACTTGGTACTTGTGTATTAAGTGATCCAGACAACACTTAACTACAATAAGTAATTCAAACAACACTTCTCAGTTAAAAACAAATTTCATATATTTAAACAAGAGTTAAAACAACATTTGTTAAGTAAGAGAAGGTGAGAGAAATTAGATGTATCTATATTGAAAAAAACATAGTGATCAGCACTTTTCACTTAAAAATTATTCAATCCAGCAATAAGTAGTTTAAATACCAATAGTTGAACTTGTTCAAATAGGACTTACCAACTTGGCTGCTTGTGCAGTGATGACATCTGGATACTGAATGAGAGCTTGGAATGTGTCTACAGGAAGAAATACATTGTTATAGAACATTTAAAAATTATAAACTTATTTGATAAAACTAAGTGAGGCAGCCTAGTCTACAGAGGCATCAATATTCCAATCAACATAACTATATGTATATTTATTACTTTAGCAAGATAGTCTCACTATTAGAGATACATAACTGTACTTAATATTTCTACATTTTACAATACCAATGGCTAACATCAACTACTCACTGTTCTTGGTGAATGTAATTATCTTCAGAACCTTTCCTACTCTGGAAAATATCTGAAAAATAAAATTCATTTAAACAAATACATCTGAGAAATGAAGAATAAAATGGAATACATTCTACATTTCAGTGTGTAACATGTTTACATCTATCAAAAGTTTCTTATGGGGACAATCTATAGTATGTTTATCATTTCACCTATCATGAAGAAATTAGTGTTTCATTCAACAGTGCTCTGAGCACTCATCATGTATTACAATATCCTGTTCTTAACTCTATAAAGTATTATTAATATTACATTTATCTTGAAACCATATAAGAACAATACCTGGTATAAAACATCAAGAGTGATGGGATAGATCTGGTTATCTACTATGACCCGGAGTACTGTGTTTGGTCCTCCCTGAGTATCAGTTTCACTTGTTAAAGCTTGGGCTGCTTGTAAAGCTGCCTGAGTTGACATCTGCTGCGTAACACAACAATCAAAAACTGACAAATACAAGAATCCAACCTATTCAAACGTTCTTTCTTCCATTATGCTTCAAATATAACTTAGATCTTGCTTTTCATGTGGAAAGACACCTTTTTATAATCACATACAACTTCTATAAACTCTGCTGTGACTTTAAATTGTACGTGGCATGTGACTAACTTATCATACAGAGAATTACATTCATAATTACTGAAGTGCACTATGTTTTGTTTGCTTTAACTCTTAGTAATGATCTTTCCTGTTACTTACTGAACCAGGATGTGCATTGTCCGTTTTCAACTCTTTATGATTAGAAAATTGAACGTATACAGTGCGGCCCCGAATGATTGGAGTTCCTGAATTGTTGTAGTAGTTTACCATTGATGTTGCAGATGTTTCATCAGCCATTTCCAGAAATGCCTAAAGAAACAGAATATTATTTCAAAAAGAGAATACATCTAAAGAATTAACCATAGTAGTCAAATGCTGGTGGTTTTTTTTCCTATAAAAAACAATTAACATTGTAGCAAGAGTAAATATATCATGTCAACTTTAATAATTCAAATATAACTATACTGTTGCATATCAAGATAAAATATGGCAGTGTGAATATTGAAACACTCACTACTTAGTAAAATCAAAATCACATATGCATTTTCTTTCTTTACTCTCACTATGTAGTTCACCCCCTATTTCATAATTAACATATAGCAACAACAACCATCCACACACACAAAAGAACATTAGTGTGTCAAGAATACGTGTCATAGGCTCTTAAAAAACTATTCAGATTTGATTAAGACTTGTTTCCTTTTAACTGTTTGTGTACACCAAGAATGACAACATTTTGTTACTATATATATGTAAAAACGGCTCATTTGGGTTGAGAAAACATTTTACGTAGAGAAGAGAACAACGTTTCGACCTTCGGTCATTGTCAGGTTCACAAAGAAAGAAATTGGTAACTGACCAGAAACTGACCACATTTGAAAGGGGTTGTGTAACTGAGTGTCATAATGTAGAGGGTGGTGTTAGATGTCTAAATATATAATTTTATATTATTATTACTATATTATTTTTAATATAGGTATAAAGGCGTTCCTTTGTATTGGTTTATTTTGGATTTAAGTTGATGTATAAGTAAGGCTTCTTTAATTTTGCATTTGTTCATGTTTGTTTTTTTATTTAGTATTTGAGTGTTTTCTATGGTTATGCTGTGTTTATTTGACTTGCGGTGTTCGAAAATGTGTGAAGGTGACTTTTTATGTTCTTTGAATCTGGTTTCCATTTTTCTACTTGTTTCTCCAATATAGAAGTCATGGCAATTATCACATTGTATTTTATAAATAATGTTGGTGTGGTGTTTGTCAGTGTAGTTTTTACATAGTATAGACCTCAGTTTTGTGCCTGGTTTTTGAATAAATTTAGTATTAACTGAAATGTCATATTTTGTTACTAGTTTTTGCCAAATGTTGGTTATTTGTTTGCTGATGTCAGGAATATATGATATGTAGTAGTATATGGTTTCGTGACTTTTTGATTCGTGAGATATATTTACTTTTGTTGGTTGATTTTGCTTTCTGTCTAGATGTGTGTGTTTTGTGGAGGAAACTTATTGATGTTGATGAAGTATTGTTTTATTTTGTCTAATTCATCGTTAATTTTATCTGGTGAGCATAGTTTTATGGCTGTGTTCATCTGGTTTCTTAGTTTGTTGAGTTTTTGTTTTGTTTCATGTGCTGAGTCCCAAGGAATGTATAGTCCAGTATGGGTGATTTTTTCGGTGGATTTCTGTTTTGAATTGTGTGTTGGTTCTTTTATTTTGAGGTTAAAAAATGATATTTGGTTGCTTTCTTCCTGTTCACATGTGAAGTTAATGTTGGGATGTATAGAGTTAATGTGATTTAAAAAATTAAGTGTGTGTTTTGTAGATGTGAATCCCTCAAACGTGTTGTCTACATATCTGCACCAGTATAGTGGTGGATGTAATGTTGTGTTAACTGCTTGTGTTTCAACTTGTGTCAAAAATATTGGTTATAACTGGTGATTCTGGGTTGCCCATGCTCAGGCCATTTGTTTGTATATAGTTGTGGTTGTTGAACATGAAGTTTGTCTTCATTGTGGTGAATTCTATGAGGGTTGCTAACAGGTTGCTGGCTATCTTTCAGGCTTCAGTGGTTGAAACTTCTGTAAAGAGGAATATAACATCAAAACTGGCCTTTAGGGCTTTATGATTAAGTTGATTTAGATTAGATTTTAAATTAAGAGAGTCAAATACTAAATAAAGAAATAAATGCAAATTAAAGAAGCCTTACTTATACAACAATTTAAACCCAAAATAAACCAATACAAAGGAACTCCTTTATATCTATATTAAAAATAATATAATAAATAACATGTGGTCAGCTTCCAGTCAGTTATCTCTTTGTCAACCTGATGATGACCAAAGGTTGAAACGTTGCTCGCTCATCTACATAAAATATTTTCTCAACCCAAACGAGCTGTTTTTACATATATATTTCTCTACAAGTGGGTTTTCTCGACATCACTGATTATTTTTTAACTTTCTCTCTTACACAACACAACTGTAGTTACATTTTCTACTACAATACTCTTATGTCTCTGCTGGTTAAATTATTGATCAATTAAGGTTTAGAAATGGTATACACATGCACAATATATTTTAAAAACTTGATATTTTATGCATATGTATGGATTTATCCAAAATCAAAATACTGATAAATATGACTGATTTTAAAGAACTAGTAATTAACAAACATGAATTTAATACACATATGATAGTTTGAACAGTTAAGTGCTTTACTGAAATTACCATGAAGGTTAATCAACTCAGTCAGCAAAGTGATTGAGATGCAAATGTACCAGATTTCAATTTGGGAGTTGCAAAAGTAAGAAAAATGTGACTATGTATTACTAAGTACTAGTTCCATAAAACACAGCCAAGGTAGGGTCATTTTGTGAAGAATAAAGGTCAGTTTTATGTTACTGGATGAGGTAACAGGGGTGCATATACACTGCAACTATGGAAGTTATGTGATGTTAACCTAGCACAACTGGAAAGCCAGTAAAATAAAAACAAATAATATATAACATTATGCAATTTAAACTACTTAGACTAGATATTTGTATTTTCATGTTATAATCTGAAATCATTCCAGCATAAATTAATAAATCCTACATAGTTAGAACTGATAAAAAGACAAACTAAAAAGATCGATGTGTTCTGTTAAGTGTTTTCTGCTTCTCTTTTCCACTACTTACAAATATCATGAAAGATGCAACCTTTCACTGACCAGTAAATAGTGACAAATATTATTTTAAAGTTGAATAATTCCTCCAAACAAAAATTACCTCCACTAAAATTAACATCACTAAAGCTAAGATTGTATATGTATGTATACATACAATGTGTGTATTTGTTTTTCATGCTTAGACTTTTTAATCAATCTCAAAAATTTGCCACACATTCTTAGAGTCCCCTGAGGAACTTTAAGAATAGAGGGTCAGTATTCTCATTCGACTCTCCCTGTCTCCCACACATGTATTAATCTAATAATTTTCAGTTACTGCACAGTACACATCCTAACAGTTCACCCTGGCACATCTTACAAATATCAACTTGAGCCTTCTTTCCATGTTATGAAGACTTAAACAATATAGCCATCCTTATTCTCCAGACTTGTACAGATCTAACAATTAAATTCTGCCCAGGAAACAACAAATATATATATAAAAAGGTATTAAAGAAATTACACAAAAATGCTCAATCTATGTCAAGATAACACAGAACACCATAATAGTTTACCTATAAACATAATTCATTTTAATAAATTTTGATGCTCCCAACAATTTATAAAGAAATCAAACTAGTGTTTAAATTTAGTATAAAAGTTCATTTACATTTACTCATGTTCAAAAAGCAACCTAACTGAACATTAGTTTATATATTGAAGCTTAAAGGTTTATTTTAAGCTGTTACAGTTTGTAGTTTTTCTAGATGACTGGTAAGTTAACTTGTGCATAATTTGCAACATAAACACTATCAGCCAGAGACCTGCAAGTGATACAATAATAATTCCACTAAGTCTAAGTTAAGGTGTTTATCTCAATCTTTGTTACAACTATGATATTATTAGCCCAAAGATTCCTTTAGTACAGTAAAAAAAAAAGAGGTGTGGTTAAACAACAAAATTTACAAGAATACATGTTTAGCAGCAGACAATATGAAACACATATGTTCTAAATAATTAATACTGTGATACACTGCAAGACAAAATAAAAGAAATCATGTTTTATCCTTCAGATAACTACTATAGCAGATTCTTACTTGGTTCTTTCCCTTAAGGAGAAGGACATTGGTGATGCGACCAAAAGGAATTCCTAGGTTTATAATGTCAGTTTCCATTGCTTCCATTGGAATGTTCCTTACATGGACCACTCGAGAGGGTTTGTTCAGATTTCTGTCCAACTTAACCTGAAAATTACATAAGTGTTTATTGTGGTGTGTATTCAGTACACCAAACAAGCTTCAGATTTTGATATAATTATTTCATTACAGTTTCTCCAAGGTAACTAATTACCATTCTGGTATTTGTAATTGATAACTACAACCAGACACTAAAACTATTATTTCACATTCCATTTACACCTCAATATAAACAAACATTTATCTTGGCATTAGGTTCAACAAGTATCACACCACAGACACAGTACTACATGTATCTTTTGACATATTAACAGTAACCTGGCAAAGAATACACAATAAACCAAATTATGGGTACAGTAACGCACCTATTTTGTACTATATTAACCATATGTACATAAGCTAGGGTTTAGATACACACGCTGTGACCTTGTACGTCATTCAAATATTCATATTACCCTAAAACACCAATTTAGTAACAGTTCATTGCAGAGAGTAAATATTAGTTACAACATATAAGAATAGTGGAAAAACTGCAGATAAGAGTTTCAGAATTTCTAGGGGTTATGCAGATTTTATGCTAGACAAAATTTTAATTTTTTACATGCTCATATCCTTATACTGAGTTGTCAGAATGATATCACTAATTGACAGACAAATCTTGAATACTGATACTTTATTAACACATCTCATGTACAACATTCCATGAAGGTATACACAGCATATTTGAAATCATGACCAACGTTACTTCTCCAATACAATACAATACAGTGCTCATTCAGTTAATAGTAGCTTGCAGGTGATTCTGTTAGGCTTAAGAATACAGACAAGCACACATTAACTCATCTACAGTGTGCTATATTACAATGGTAACCTGTAGATAATACAGTATCTTAAGACTATGGAAAGAGTAATACAGCAATATTTCAAATGTGGCCAGATTATGTAAATCATATTCAGACTTCAAGCAGAGTATTATAGAAGCATCTATCTCTACTACCAGATTAATCAAATCAATTTCAGACTAGGAACACAATGTTAAGGTGACATCATATTACCAAGCTGATTAACTCTGTGTATGGACTGGGGTCAAAGTGAGCATGCCATGACTTTATACCAAGTGTCATTCAAAATGATATTATGTAGTTGATGTCATAGTTTATTAACCCAACACAGCCACTTTAGCAATAGTTAATGGGAGAGTAAATACTAGATATAACATACAGGGATACTGAAAAAGACTGTAAATACACATTTGAGGTTTTAGATGCTACATGAAAGCTGCAGCACACTGTATGATGGACAAAAGTATTTCTATCCTACATACCTATACCTCCTTGTCATAGTGTTAATCAGACTGTTATTAATTGACAGACATATTTTAAGGGCAAATACTTGATTAACTCATGATATTCTGTTTACAGACTTGCACATTTTATTAAAAGTTAATGCATTTTGTGTAGTAAGTTAAAACTTATTGTCAACATTATTTTTACAGTGGACTGATGCCAGACTACATGCACAGTAGTAATGCTACACCGTGTTATATTATCAGATTAATTAAATTACTTTCAGACAATACAATATTCTATGGCATAACAACAACCTAATTTTACTCTGCCCACTTTAATTATTTATGCAAGAGTTATCAGGTTGTATAATGTAAAGAAAACATTTTAGGTTAGTTTTGAAAAACTAAAAGGTTAAGCTCCAATGCAGAGAATGTATTAGTTGGAATACCCAAACAAATGAAATAAAATCTTGTTTGTACTAAATAATAGGAAATTTTACTTCTGTTCTTTTGTTAATGCAACAAACATTAAAACTGAACTAGATTACATAAAGATACTAATAATGAAAAGAAAGATACTGTTTTCAAAAATTCTGTCAACATGAAATCACATAGGGGGTTTACCTTTCTCATGTAATCCTGTATCGCTGTGTCAAGTTTATAAACGTTTATTTACATAGATTATATAATAAATTAATTTGAGATGTCATTCCTTGCCCTTCCTTACCAACACTACAGTTTTTTAGTTTGGTATAGTAAAAATATCAAAAACGAAATAGTTAGAAGTCTGCTGAGGTAATCAATTCCGGTTTGCGTCCAAAGATTGTTCCAACAATCAGAATGCTACCCACCTTTTTGGCATCATTATTGTTGTTAGGCTGAGATGTCATGATGCCACCATTACTAACTGCAGCTGTCTGAGATAGGAGCTCTTCAGAACCTCGCTAATTGAAAAGAAAATGAACAAAATTTAAATATATTTAAAATTATGAGTATCCAGGAAATATCAAACCTCTTACCAACAAAAAATTATTACAAGAAATGTAAAAAAAAAAAGACTGATTTCACAGAACAGCTTCATATGTCAGTATTTTACAGTGCAAGACAACAATGCCATAGTAGATTTTTAAAAAAATACATAATTAATGTGTAAAATGAATATATTACTATTTGTGACTTGGGAAGCAGCCATTTTTGTTGTGTAAGTAATTTTTTTTTTTGGGGGTGGTATTACAGTTTAAAAATTCAAAACAATTCTCTTTGCTTCACTCAACACCACGTAGTACTAAACACAAAGATTATGAATTTTTAATATGTACACAAATTATTACTCTCAACTTGAATATATAAATATTAACAGAAGGCTTATTTCATCAACATTTCATTACAGCACAAGTATTCATCGCATATTTAAATGTTCCATAGACTGAAATAGCAAGATGATATACTAATCCTGAATACAGGGGTATTCCTAGTGTGGAGTTGATCACAAATTATGCACGTATAAAAATATCCGTGCAATTGTGAAAATTCATCTACGTAATTAAGTTTAAGAATATAAATATATATAAAAATTTTAACATTATCAAATTCTATTCTAGAGCTGATAAATGAAGTAACGATTATTAATTAGAGGGATTCTTCATTCTGTCGATCATTTATAAGTAGACCTGTGGGGGGTATATATAGGTGCAGTAAGAAATAATGTATTAAGAAAAATGAAGTTAACATATAATTGTACAAATAAATAAAATACTTAGAAAAGGCTCTGTTCAAACTTGTTCCAATCAATCGATTGCTGTCATAAAAACCTCACTAACCGTAAATATATTCCAACCACAGATCTCTACTGTAAAACAGCAGTAACAACAGGTCAGGTCCTTTCCAGTGTTTACTCGTACACGTGTCACAAAAATTCACAAACAGTAAATATATTCCAACCACAGATTTCTACTGTAAAACAGCAGTAACAACAGGTCAGGTCCTTTCCAGTGTTTACTCGTACACGTGTCACAAAAATTCACAAACAGTAAATGTATTCCAAAACAATACATAGAACGAAAACTCGCTTACCAGTCTTTAGCATAAAATAGTAATTGAACGGAACACATATTCTGACATCAGCATTTCAAATTGTTTACAACAGAGAAGCCAATGACGGTCAAAAAGGATCGACCTTTAAGAAGAAATAATTACAATTTACGTCAGCACGAATGGTTTCAAAGAACAAAACACTGTTGTTACTACTTTCTTAAACACGAGAAATTACTTTTTTTTAAACATTTACTGCAACTAATTTAAAATAAAGTAAATGTAGTGTAATGTTCACAAATATATATAAAATAGTTGTAACTGAACTAACAACTAAAAATAACTAGAACGTGTAGTGTCTTTACCATACATTACTTCTAAACATATCCATTGAAATATTCATATTAAAATGTCAGGAATTAATTTATTAACAAACACATGACGTTACGTAGTACGTTTAGCTTTTGATTTTACGTTCTTATGCCTTGAATTTGTGAGTCAGATCTCCCCCCCGTCCACTCGTTTGTACCACCTGCCCCACAGTTTAACTGCCAATTTCCCGGAACTTCACGCTGATTGCACTCACAATGACGTCACGTTTGAGCACATACAGCTGGTTCATGTTTTAGCATACAATGACTGCCTTACAACACTGACTGAGATCATGGCTTTAATTTAACGCTTTAAATAAGATAAAAAGATAAAATGCATTTGCAACCTAGTCTGTTATTTACATACAAACTGGCGTATCAGTTTGTTCTAATACAATCTATCCCAACTTATAAATAAAATATTATTATTCACTTGTTTATGGCCAAATTATTAATAAAAAATTCATGTTTTAAATATTATAGCATGGTGTATATTTTCTGAATTAATCTAAAGTATTTTCAACTATACAGGACAAAAAATATGTTCATACATTTGTTATATATATATATATATATATTTTATTGGTTACTTTACATACAGGTATTTCTGCTTGTTTTCATAAATTTTTATCAGGTGACGTTCTTTGTAGCAAAATGCCTTATCAACTGTTCCAAAATGAAAGGCCTGGCATGTCCATGCGGGATAAGGCATTCAACTCGTAATCTGAGGGTCGCGGGTTCGAATCCCCGTCGCACCAAACATGCTCGCCCTTCCAGCCGTGGGTGCGTTATAATGATACAGTCAATCCTACTTATTCGTTGGTAAGAGAGTAGCCCAAGAGTTGGTGGTGCTGACTAGTTGCCTTCCCTCTAGTTTTACACTGCCAAATTACGGACGGCTAGCACAGATAGCCCTCGAGTAGCTTTGCGCGAAATTCAAAAACAAAACAAAACAAACATGGAAACTAAATGCGCGGAAAATCTGCGCAGAGTTCAACAAAGTTTAGTTTATAATGGATTAAACGACAACAATAAACTTATAAAAATCGCTACTATATGTCGTACAAACTTGTTAAAAGTTACGATGGAAACTTTGTTTCGAGAACAATATATGGGAATAACTCAGCAAATTAAAAACATTTTGTAATCATCCTTGCAAAAATATAAAATATTTAATAAAAGTTAGATCCTACAGAGTACGGATGTTTCTTTACAGAAGCAGCAGAAAACAAAATAGCAGAATGTTTGTACGAGATTTTAACCCGTTTCTATTTTGGTGTATTTTGTTTTACGTTTTAATACAACTTTCAAGCAATGCATTCTACAACTGACATTAGTTTACGAACATGGAAAATAAAGCTAGTAATAATTAATAAGTTATTTATTCGTTGACATGGTGCAGTAACATTCCCAAGACACTCGAGCGATGTGGAAATCTTAAAACACATTCTATGCTTCATCTTGCCCCTTTTCTGAGAATGCTTTAAACCATCAAAATGTATTTAATATTTAACAGTTTTAGTAAACAGATTGTATGGTAAACGTTACAAAATAAATGTCGCAGAAAATTAGTTGCTGTATAGCACAGAACTGGTAGCCTTGGCAACGACGAAATCTCCAGATTAGTGCCTGCATTTTTTTTCCCCCATTTGTTTTTGTTTTGAATTTCGCGCAAAGCTACATGAGCGCAAGCCGTCACAAATTATTACCACTCATTACAAACTTTTAGGCTTTCACCAACGAATAATGGGATTAACAGTGACATTATAATATGCCCACAGTTAAAATAGCGAGCATGTCTAGGAAGACGGGGTTTCGAACTCGCAACCCTCAAATTTCGAGTTCAGCACCCAAACAACCTGGACATGTAGGACATTTTCACTTATTAATAAAGCTAGTTTTTACACGTCATGACTGTTTCGTTTACAATTGTTATTGTCAGTAATGTACTTGGAAGGATCTATTTTCTTTGCAATAAACATATATAAATCAAACCAGATTTGACAACAGTAAATTAGGAAGGACAGGTTCTGCATTTTAAGAAATACACATAAAAGTTGCTCAAAATATTAGCAACATACAGGAACAAGTATTTCACAGATGAATTGTTTATTCCAAACACTATTTCATAATGAATTTTACAGAATTACTGTCTAGAACCAAAATTTGACCTAGTAGACCACATTGGATTTCTACCTGTGGTTGGTTGGTGACGTACGTAAAGCTAAAAAACAACAATAACATACTATCTCATGTAACATTGTATTTCATTTTAAACCAAAACAAGCTTCAATAAGGAAAAAAAAAAACCCAAAAAACTCTAAAGTAATCTGTAGAAGAACTACAGCAGATATTCCTAAAACTGAAAGTAAGTTCAACAAACGGAATTTTAAGTGTAATTAGTTTGGTTTGTTTTGAATTTCGCCCAAAGCTATCTGCGCTAGCCGTCCCTAATTTAGCAGTGTAAGACCAGAGGCAAGACAGCTAGTCAGCTCCACCCACCGCCAGCTCTCGGGCTTCTCTTTTACCAACGAATAGTGGGATTGACCGTAACTGAACGCTCCCACGGCTGAAAGGACGTGCATGTTTGGTGTGACGGAGATTCGAACCCACGACTGTCGGATTACGAGTTTAACGCTTTAACACACCTGGCCAAGTGTAATTAGACGCCAATGTAATTACTGTCAGTGATACCGTTTGACCTAATAGACTAAACTCTCTAGATAGTTTTATAATAAGATACAACTGTCAAAATAAATTTTAATATATAGAGAAACGATATACTGCGGAAATAGCTGCCGATATGATTTTATGAAGGCGAGTTTTCCTTTGTATTCTCCACAAATATATAAGCGAAATATACAGGGTTTAGGTACTGATTAAAATACAAAAGTTTTTAGATTTCCTCAAGCCTTATGTCTAATTCCTTGCTTTTATTGAATTTCATTTTGAACGAAGGTTATTACGACATAATGTTATATCACAAAACTTTCTATGACCATCTTACACAATTTTCTTGTTTTTGTTTATTAAATACCTCATTGTAACGTTTCCCAAAGTGTGGGGTATCCTTCTCGGGGGCGCAGCGATTAGGGTTTGAGTCCATTATAAAATAGCGTGTTTTAACGCCTTTAATGTAAGATGCTACATCGTGGAAGAAGCACCCTAATTTTGGAAAGACAATTCTAAGAAAAAATATTTTGACTCAACAACCAAAACCTTGATGCAGCCTTGACTTTTTTCAACCTACTGAGCAAATACAGTCAAATACATATTCTTCATAGTATATCGACAATATTAGTTAAACTAAATGTTTTTTTTTTGCTGTTGAAAATACTCGTAATTGGCAAGCAAAGAGATTACGATCTGTGTGAGAGGCCACTTTGAGTAGGCCCTAATCTTACCTCTTGCCTTAACCCATTACTTTTGTCTTGCAAGACGCATAGGAACTTTTCAAGGTATTTTTTAAAGAGAAAAGTGCGTTTTACAAGGCGTTAAATATGGTAATGCAAAACGAACCTTTCAATATATCTTTTTTATTAAAGTAATTACTACAAAACATGGTATTTTAATGTGTATACGTGGTCTATATCTCGTCACTTAAACCTGTCTCATTTAAAAGACACACGCAAGAAACCATATTTATTAAGGGGACGTGGATGACAAAATTTGGAAAACGTTGCAATATTAAATAATATAGTAATTAGTCGCCGGTTCCTCTTTTCTTCGAACGTGACTGTGTAACACACACATCATGTTGTGTCAAAGGAGGAATGACCATAACTAAGAACCGAAGTTAACTGTAGTGTGGTACGAATGGCTGGTCTATATGCTATATTGCGAGAGAATGAATGTTGTTTTAGAATAGTAACATATTGAACTAAAAATGACCAAAAAAGATTTGAAACGTTAACCTGTAATTTATTTTAGTTAAGGTCTTAATACCTATACCAGCCGTCTTAAGGTTACATGGTAATATACTAATCCGCGAGGGAAACGATTATATCATATATTACTACGTTTTAGAGGATAACCTGTTAACTTTATTTCAGATGTTACATTATAAACCACGATCTCTCCTGCTAACGATTTTGCTAAACTAAAGAGCGATACCTGGTAAACAAGTTGCCTTCTAAGTTAAGGTAGTACCGGTTATGTATTAAAACAAAATTCACAACTCATTTATTCTGTTACATAATCAAATTACAATGTATTAAATTCAGTAATGTGAATATATTAGAAATAATTAAGAGCATCTTCACACAAAACAAAACCACTATGAGTAATAAGAATATTCAACTGGATTTATAGCGTTTGAAAAATCAAAAGCCGCTTCTGTATCCAGAATAAATCATAAAAACGATGCATATTGTAACTTCGGTACTCTCAGTGAAAGGTGCACTCACTCACCAATCCAAGAGAATTTATTAGTGAACTTTTCATGACCAGCTCCACTTCATGAGACTTGACCTAGTTTTTCGAAAGCAGCGCCTGCCAACGATTATGGACTCGTATAGAGGTATGCCACGTGTTTAAATATTCTTACATCCTATTTACATATGAACGTAATTTGCGTTTAAGCACTCCTGTGATAACGTTACAAAATTTAAATGAACAAATTTTAACAAAACAAAAAACGATACAGTATTTACCTGAGTCTCTTCTCATGCTCAAATTATATATTTAAGAAGCGGTCACCATATTACATGAGTATAAAAATAGAAGTGATGCTTACCATCTGGTTAGAGATAGATGATCAATCAGTAATGTTACTCTACGTGAGCGAGGAAAAAAAAAGTTTCACTCGGTTCTTTGGATACGTTACTGATGCCGGTCTAGTGAATTGTATTTGGTCGATATGTTCTAACAATGGTGTTCAAGCGTGCCCTAAAGGGAGGTTTGTGAACAAGACAGAAAAATCAGAGAAAGATCAGACGAGATGAGACAGAGAAGCAAGCGTCACAGTAGAACGGACACGAAAATACGAATGAGACCACAGCACGCCTACTGATACCACAGGCGTCACTTTGGCAAAAACGTCAAAGCTACGAGAATAGGAACATGAAAACCGTGTTTATACAGTGCTGCTGCTTTCAGAGAGGCAGTAGCCTCGTTCACAGGTTCTCAACGCAAACTAGTTGTCTGGCCGGGTTGTAAATAGGCCTGCCGTCACCAGCGCATACACACCTTCAATAATATTAAATACTCGCTACCTCCTGTCCAAGTGAGTAGGAAAGAAATACAGATACACTGCTTTACTGGACAGACCCCAGGAGCTAAACATCAATTATGGAGGAAAGCAGAGGTCCAGTGTGTACCTGCTCCTCCTCGTGACCAAAACTGCAACCAAAGATAAGCAATTACAAAACTTTTTTTGACAATATTTACAAATGAATCATATTACATTTCTTAAAAAACAAATACACACGACGTTGAAAAAAAAGTTAATTGCAAGTAAGTGTAATACCAAATCATGCAAATAATTTGTTGCACAATTTGAATATAATGCCTAGATGCTGCTTCCACAGCGAGAGATTACAATTAACTAAGTATTATATTTATATTGCATTGATACACCAAATACAGAGATTTCTCCAAATATATTAGATGGTATTATAACTATACTTCTGAAAACACATTCTGCTAAATCCAGAAACGATTTAATCAAAACGAAGTCACTGTACTCGTTGTTGCCTTCATCTAGAGCAACGAAACAAAGTCGAGATTTGTTCTTATCTATAAACCCTTAAACGGCGGCCATCATCAACTGATACTGCTACTTACAGCATTCCCGCTGTTTAAGGGTTAAATAATAGCTCTGCAACGTAAGCCCTGAAATTAGAAAGGTTGAGAGATGAACACATAAAAAAGATGAAGGTAATAAGAAGGAAGTCACGTACTTCAATTACTTAAGCGCTTATTTTTTGTTTCTTTGTTCTTTTTTCGAGATAATACCTTTTCTGCCCGTGGAGAATATTGTTGTAACACTGGACGTTGTGCACAACAGCAGCAGTCTCTTTGATGTTGAAATCTCGACGCTACGGCTTCCTCTGTGTTTAATAAGAGTGCTCAGTCAGTCTGTAGATAACGCAAATCATTAAGTGAATCCGACATTTTCCATGAAGTAAAAAATGTTAGGTTTAAACAGTGTATATCAGATCTTTAGTAAGTTGAATGACAGGAAGACAATTTGTCAACCAGTTCATAAGCCCAATAAAATTCAACCATCTTGTGGCAAAAACAAGTACACACAATACTTTATCTTTGATCAACAGGGATCTAACAGTACCCATAGCACACCAAACAACAGGATAGGCAAGACTATCAGTTCCAATACTTTACCGAGAGGCAAAGCAGGATAGGATATAGGCTTCAATCAAGGCTCAACAGATATACAAGAGCCAACAGTAGTAAATACTGCAACTAAATATCTTGAAGCTCACACTGGGTCTGAAAAACAACTGGGAGGAGCACAGCCAACAGCTTGCACTACAGGGTTCAGTGGTCAACCCAGGTCTCTCTGGGCTGGGTGGGGCTTGGTGTGTGCACGTGACAGTGACAGGATAAAAGGTCAAGCTTCTGACAGACAAAGGAGCAGACATAACTACAGTAGATTCTGCAACGCATTAAACCCTCCAACTGAGACACACATTGAAATAAAATAGAGGATATGCTTTGTTTGTTGTGAAGCAAAGTTAAACAATGGGTCATGTGTGCTGTGCCTACCATAGATATCAAAGCCTAGTTATAAATTTTCAAGCTTACTACTTATCCACTTGAACTAGATACAAGTAGATAAGTAGATCTCTGATTGTGTCCAGAAAATAATTACTCACGTAATGAAAGAAGTCATTTCCAACCACGAACACCACACTGGCATTCTTGGGATAGATGCACTGTAAAAATCATAAGTAAATTTCACCTGGGCAACTGAACAATGTTCTGTGAGAAAGCTATCAGTAATTAGCCATGTGGGGCAATGAAACAATGAATAACATGTATGTAGTGGAGGGAGGGAAAACTACCTCTGTATACACAAGTGGTGTTCCCTGTTGTGTTATATTACAGACTAGTATAGTAGAAACATGTAATGTTATTATAGAAGCCATGCATTAAATGAACTATTTTCTGTCAAAAAGCAAGAAGAATTATACTGAAAGTTATTTAAGGAGGGATGAAGTACCATTATTGTTTGATAATTATGAGCAATCAGCTATCAAGCTATATATCATAATGACCACAGGTATGGTAAGTGAAGTGGAGGTGACCAAAGTTAGTGATATTTGAGTTCCATTCACTACCAACACATTTAAAACTGCTGACTAGGGATTGTGCAAACTATCTAAATTCAACAGCAAAAGCAACTCAACAATTTGTTGGTTTAGAATACCAATGTTTTTGTAGGACCATATAGATGACTGGATCAAATAACAGTGACTTGGCATAACAAGGACAAAGGCAAAACTCCTATGATAAAGCAACCATCATACTGACTTACCTGGAGTGCTAGGGATGTAGCCAGCATTACAATAAGGCAGATGCTGAATGGTAGAATCACACAAATCTTTAGGTTATGCTTGATCATCCATAGCAGTGACTGTTAAGAAGGAAAGTACATCAAGAATCTTTGTTGAACATAAGTGGGTGAGCACAGTAACTAACATTGATGCCTTCATTTTAATGTGAACCGATGATCAACTGGAAGCTTTAAAAGTTTCCCACTGATTCAACATTTTAGATCTGACACATAAAGTTGGGTGATGACAGCAGACCTAAAAGTGCTTTAATTAGGGAAAATGGCTTGAGAATTTCATAAAGCCACTTAGCCCATGTAACATGCCTGCCTCTCTCAAAAAAATAATAGATCTTAGTAGATTTCACTTGCATGTGGATACCAAAATTAATACTTTGGGGCCTCTCACAAGAGCAACTGAATAACCCAGGTCTAGCTATTGTGCTCTTTCTTGTGCAGCAAAGTAAAGCTCTGAAATAGAGGAACTCAGAATGGACATACTTAACCTATGACACTTGTGTGGTCAGTTATGTGTTTCACCATCACTATAAAGCACTGAATAATGTTTATCAGAATATACTGCATCCAGTGTTCTCAAGAGCTACAAGGCAAAAGATTTTCCAAATATTTTTGTCACACAAAGATTGGAAGGCACCAAGGTATCACTTTCACATGTTAACAAATGATGGAAAAAATGTTCTTCTGGTCACATTTAAGTTGAGACATATATTCCAAGAGAAAAAATGTTGACATTCATCAGATAGAGTACAACCAGACATGGTAAGGCTCCAGAACTATTTTAATATAACGTACTCAACCTTTTACAACCGGAATACTGTATTAGGTCTGTACTACTTAGTGGTTGCCATTGGTGCCATATTGAGAACTATGACGTGGTAAGGATTTCAAACAAGAAAACCATAATAAATTAATCTCAGTGTATCTGTACAAATTTTTAATCAAACCCGATAAAAGATACTGAGCAAAAATGAAAGATATTTGTATAATATATCAGCCACCCTATTATATGGTATATCTAGTGCCAATGTATATTTCTGCCCAATACCAGAGCTGTTCAACATTTAAGCACAAGGGCTACGAACGTTGTAGAAGGTTAGTTTTTCAAAAATGTGTAAATCATCATTATTTTAAAGTTACATTTCTGCTGTGTTTTCTTTTACTTATTTAATTATTCATCGAGGTATTTTTTCCACGAAAGAATTCATAAGCAACGGTAAATCCTGACAGTTGAAATTCCATGTGAAAAACTATTAGTAGGAAGTGTCGTTAAATCAGTACCATAGCAAGAGCACAAGTAATTTTGTTGCATAATGAAGTTCGTTTCTTTGTCATCTTAGGCGTTTCTACACCATAGCGCTATGTAAATTACCGTTGTACAAGAGTAAGATAACCCGTACAAACTGTTTCAAGAATGCTCAGTATACAACTATAAAATACGTAACTGGCTACCACATCACACAATACAGAGTCTGTTACATAAAGCCGCTCTTTATTATAATTCAAACAAATAATAATAATCACTAAAGAAGCAATGCTACTCTAGAGTAGTATACAGTTACTAATAATGGAATCTCTGTGCACAGGCCTGTGACGTCACACAGACACTATTCCCTACAGTAAAAGTAGTTAGCAAGATTAAGATTTATACTCTAACTTTTCCAACCTTTCAAAATTAAGCTTACGTGTACACACAATATTATTGTAATAAGGTGGTGCCAGTGGCATCGCTCATAATAGAATAATCTCTACAACGACGACTATATATAAATACAGAAATGTTTTTTTTTCAGGGGGGGTGTAAGAGAAAACATAGCAAGTCATAGAGACATTATTATGTTTTAGGTGTATTCTATTTACAGTGAAAGTTATCACAAACAATAAACAATACCGAATAGGCTAGTACTAACTATTAAGTGTTCTGTACCACTTCAGTATCCTTGTTGGACACATTCGTGTTACTGAAAGCGGTTTAGTTTCTTATTCCAGTAAGTAACCTCATTCCTAATATATATAAGGAATATTCCTTTCTCTACATGTTTATCTGATATATATGCAAAAAGCACAAGCTCAAGGAAAAGTATGCTGCTTTATAGAAACGAACACCTCGTGTGATTTTAGCATTACACACACACACACATTACAAACACGATGCATTAACTCTCAAGCTGGTAGGCATTATAAGAGTATGTGTGTAACATCCACCTGTACATATTCAATAGAGAATGAACATCACGAGATGCGAGGGAAGCCGAAAGTAATTACAGATTATATTCATGTGTAAAAATGGAACAATAGTTACGACCACGGTATCCACACAAAATGTTTATTGTATTTAACTACGATTTTTGAAACGTTCGTGAACGATGGTTATACTTCGTTTTCGAGCTTTAGCTTGAATTTTATGCAATCCGTAACATCATATGTTGAAAACATCGCAACTCACTTGAAACAGAAGGACCACCAACGACATTCACATTCGTGATTTCTAAGCTAATTTCTCTTAACTTACTTTCATGCAACAGATTGTTTGTGGTTCCAATATTTTATCAGTTAAAAGACCCTGGTACCACTTGAGTTACAAAAAAGCACTGATATTGCAGCTAATCTTACTTATTATGGATAAAGTCCCAGAAAACAAACAAGTTCATTTTTCTTCAGTCAGTTTTAACAGAGGATGATTTTCAAAACATACGAGTAATCTGAGAGTTAAACTATTTCAATCATAATCTCAAGCACGAACGTGTTACCAATGAAACAAAAACTGATACAGGATATGCACAAGACCGCATTATCTTTTCTTTGGCGTATTTGGGAAAGCTCATATTTGCACCCATTCAACTATTGGTTATTAAAATAGATGAAAATCATGTGGTTAGACCTAATTTCAAAGAATATATGGAACACTCATGCTAATCAAGTCTTGGAGTCGGGAACGACTGAATATTAATGAATATGACTGATATCTTGCCTAAATTTATGTGTATTCCCTAATTCTATAATTCTCGCTGTTAAGTAGAAAAAAACATTCGTGCATCAAACATTATTCATTCCTTTTACAATTTTAAATCCTTCAATCAGATCCCCTCTAACTAGTCTTTTTTCGTGAGAAAATTCTAAAGATCTTAACCTCTTCTCATATGACAACCCCTGCATATCCCAGGTACCATTTTAGTAACCCTCCTCTGAACCTTTTCCAACAATTCAGTGTCTTTCATAAGATAAGGAGCCCAAGACTAAACACAATACTCCATACGTGGTCTAACCAGTGACCTATAGAATGAAATTATAACCTCTTTAAACTTGTATTTTGGGGCTATTGTGATAAGAAAAATGTGTATGTTAAAAATAAAATCCCCACGTCTTAGAAAAAGGTGTTTAAACGAGTCGTGTTATGAACACATTTTATATATTCAATGTGGAAGCGATAGAAACACATTTTCAAGTTCACTTGCTTAGAGAGTTCAGAGCGTAGTTAATACTGTCAGTTTGAATCACTGTCGGTGGAGGGGAGGGCTTAAGGCTTTGTCTCTACAACACGAACAGAGCCTGAACAAAAATAGGGTTTTTCAAAAGGTCCGAGTTAAACTCGCGATAAATAAACACTCAGTCTCGACGTATGTTCTCTTGTGTAAACATACCGTCTCCAACCCCTTTTACGGGTATCGAATGGTTTAAGTTCTTGGAAAGTCTGGCAACCATTCACGTAGTACGTCGTTCCAGAATATTCCAACTAACCTCCTAATCATCTTAAGTTTTGACTTATCATAGCGGAGAAGAGTCACGTGAACTAGATCTTGACTTGGTGGGTAAACTGAAACGCATATCGCCGATTTACGAGACGTTCTAGCTACTGCATTTCTGCACACAGTTTCCAAATGGTAAGAACATCTGCCCAGTAGCGGTGTCAAATAAAACCAGTATTTTAATAAAATAACATTCATACCAAACCAACTAAAAAGAATTAAAGTTCCAACCAGCTTTTATATATATATCAAAAATCACAAGCCTTTCCGTTTTATGACGTTTTAAACGGAAAGTTGCATTACATATAGCAGGAAATACCAACATTCTTTTAATGTTGCAAACTGTGATTTTACATGACGTAATATCCGTTTTGACTAACTACGTCGATACAGTACTTCTTTGGGGATCCAGATATATAAGATGTGTAACTCCACCTTTTACTACTTTCAAACACCATACGTTTCTGAACAAGCAGAATAAAACCAGAAAATAAAAGAGCAGCTTTGTATGTCAATGTATTACCGCATTATAGTCCCTAATAATAGTATTATATGTACACTTCCGGATTACATTTTCAGATGCACTTTGTTGACTTCGTTGCTAATAAGCGTTTCTTTTTTGCTAATCAAAATTAATGTAATAAACGTGATTATATGATTACTCTTGTTATTACACAAGGTAAGCTTTATGAAAATACCGGTGGGGCGTTATATTACAAGAATGTCCGCTCCCTTCTCCAACTGCCCATCGGAAAACTTCGAAGCTACTAAGGTAGGTCGTGAACTTTTGGAAATCCAAGCCAGCCCAAACAAAAACCGACGTTGATACCGCCCTCGTGGTGAAAGATAATAACAGTTTTGTAGTTTTCAACGTAAAGCACGAAGTAAATGTGATAACAAAAAATAAAAATAATTAATAATAATAACGTTTTTTCCAAGTTTCCTTAAACAGATGTAAAAATAAACAACAGTAGCAACACAGATACGACTGAACAATATTACTTTGTGATGGCATAATCTTTGAATGTAATACGATAGTATTTTGACCTCGTTCTATTGTTGTGCAATTATTGTTGTATTCAAATTTACGCACAAACAAGTTCCCTCTCTGGGTTAACGGTAAGTGTATGGATTTAAGATGATCAAATCCGGAGTTCAGTCTACCCCCCACAAGGTGGACGAAAATGCAAACAGTTATTTGTGTAGCTCTGTGTTGAAACATTTGCTGGTTATATTTTTTGTTAAAAGTAGATATAAAACAAAGTGTGATTCTGTTAAAAAATGGCCTTTCTCAAAATATTAAGTAAAACTATCGGAAATATAACATTGTACATTTTCCAGATTTGTTTAATAATCATACCAGCTGTACAGTACGTCCAAATAACGTAGGTTTCTGATGCTATAGATTTAACGTAACTTATTATTGTGTATGTGTTTGTTTAAACAAATATAAAATGCTGTTAAGTATTTCGCTCTCACAATGACGACAACAGGAAATGTACGGCATTATTTACACAATGATACACGTACTACCTTCCACATCAAGTTCAAAGCACTGCTCCACGCTTTTCTGAACTTATCTAGTGTATGGTGACGGAAGTTTCCCAATGCCAGTTGAAACATTACGATTGATGTGCATGTTTTCGTACGTCTTAACAAATATCCGTTTCATACTTCGGCTGAATGAACAACACGACAGTTGAACGACTATTCCATGAAAGCAACTTACGTCGCTTTTACACACAGAGACCATTCTTTATTATTTTACGTAATTTCACCTCTGTCAGATGGATGACGTTTACAATTTACATTTGTGTTCACACATTCTCGTCTATTACAACATGCCGCACTGCTTACCACGGCTGGGGATACGTCTTTTTGCAGCTCTCTTTCTGAATGGTCCTAATATCCCAAACTGATGCGTATTCTTTTGTTTCCTAATACGATAAGTAATTAATTTGAACACATTTGTATGATCTGAGTGTATGATTATTTTGCGTTGAAAATGGCTGCTGTATGCATACCATCCCAAAACGATATATTTTTCCAATCATCACACTACCTATGCAACGTTAAACAAGATCAAAATGTAGTTTTGATCCCTTCCGTCCCCCAATAACATTATTTTAAAGTACTTATCTCTGTAGTATATCATGTAGCAAACAGTGTAATTGCCGCTCCTGTTTTTATGTTAGATTACAGTTTTTAATCAAGATATTTGTTAATTGGGTGTAGATCGTTTTCATATAGACCGTTAGGTAGACGTTCCGTTTTTGAGGTCCAATCAAATCTAGCCCTAACTCCAGTTACATGCTGAGAATCTTCAAGTTAGTGAGATGTTAGTTTATACTAGTTTTATTGTGTAAACCATGGTGCTCCATCTGGCAATATTGGTATTTGCAGTACTCTTTTAACTTGTACACAGCTACCTAAGAAATAAAGCAAACTACATTTATTTAAAAATCCAAACTAGTGCTTATAAAAACTGAAAAAATAACAAAATAAATCGATTTATTTTTCAGAAAATATAACTTAATAATAAAGCAAAACACAAATGTATACACAGAAGTATGAAGTTTTATTTCAGTGTAACGAGAACATCTAGTATGAAAGTTTACTTATTTATCCATACATAATACTGAAACGCTTATGAATGTATGTATAAGGACGGATCCTCTGTTTATTCTGTGGGAGGAGCCATAAATACACACATACTGATATACGTAGTAACAATAGCCCCGGCTATATGATATAATTGTCCTTCCCATATGTATATGCATCTTTAATATCAAAAGTAATAAAGCCTCTCATGTTAAATGGAACACATTCCAACCTTGTTATCAGCAGCTTTGTTCTACAAACATCGGAGGAGCCAATATATATAAAGCACTAACTTTCGCTGTATGTATACATCTATTGTTGCTTGTAATTTGAACAGTCTCGCTAAAGCAACTTGACCTGTTGGTATGGCAGAGGTCATACAGAAGCGCTGCCTTTCAGAAAGAATCCCACAAAGTAAACCATGGCAGATAAACATTATTGAGTAAAATAGGTCTCAGTACTTTAACCTCTTCCCAGTTTTAGATCAGTTAGCGGTCTTTCTATGGATATCCGTTTGTTACTACTTATTTAAGTAAATATAAGCAGAGAATCAAAAAACGAATAAAAAAGTAATGAAAATATGGACCTATTATCATTCACGTGCGTATTAAGCGTTATATGCGACGTTCCAATGAAGCTTTCCTGTAATGACATGTGTTGTACTAAACAACCAGTTCCTGTAGTCATGTTCGCAAGCACCAGGTACATTTTAAATAAATGTATCACACATGATCACTTTAGTATAATGTCACATGCAGTACCACAGCAGTGACGTGTTAACAGATTTTCTTTTAGCTGAAAAGTTCATAATATGGAATCTCATTTTACAAATGTTTCCTACCAATATACTTTCCTAACAATCTTCTCACATTACAACCACTTTCAATGCAGTCCCTTTAAACTGCCTATTCCAGTGAATTCCCTGAACACATGAAAGCTTAATATCACCCAGACAGGATGTCGCCAATTTACTAGTCTATTGCAGTAGAAAATTACTGTCATACGTCGCCGAGCAACCATGTAGGATCCAAGGTTAACAAAGTATATGCAACCGGAAACATTCAGTCTGCCGTATCAACATTTCTGCACATACGAAGAGTGGTTCTGTTTCTTTAAAGCTTACGTCATTATTTAAAACTTTAGCCACACAATCACCCATGACAAAATTAAATTCTGTTTCACAAACTATACGTGTCATCGAAGTTAAACAAAAATTTATTAACAACGAGACACATTTTCTCTTTATATATACTTAGCAAAACAAGGTTACCACGATGAGGAGGAAGGGATGAAACAAAGGCTGTTTCTCTCTTGTCTAGTACTAAACACAAAGACTTCAGGCAAACGAACTTACTTCAAATACCTGAAAAAAAAGGGGTCATGCCCTGAATTTTTTATTTGGTTTCTTCATTTAATAATACATTATAAAAATTATACCAGAGACGACAGTTCTGAAATATATTGGGTTAGTTCACTATAGTTAACAAACCTACTCTCATTAAACATTAACACAAAATTATCTTCATTACACATGTAGGCTAGTGGCGCCATCTCGTATCGCGTATAACAACACACAATACTTTTAACACTTCTAATTAATCTATCGTAATTAAATTCATACACGACACGTATACATTGATAGGTAGCAGCTTACAAGAGCAATGCGTATATGCTAATATAATACTAGACTTATGGTCGTGTTACAGAAGACATAGCATTCAAGAAAAATTCATACCTATAGACAGTTATGTAATCACAGATAAATTTATAGGATCGTCATTTTAGGAAAGATATATTTATAAAGTACGATCTTAAATGTACAAAGTGACAAAAAATTTTGATTATGGTAACTTTAACGTTCTCCATAAAAGCTATAAAATGCAACATTTTTCCAAAACCATAACTTAAACTATTCATATCCATACAAACAGTCATTGCAAAGAAAGTGGGGATATTTGCTGGTGTAATTACAAAGAAAATAAACGAAAAGTTGATAACTTATAAGCTCGCAGGCACAATTTAAAAATGAACGGCTATTTTCATGAAACGAGATGGTCAAAGAAATTGGAGTCATAGCAATCCTCCTTGACCACATACCTGCAGCCTGTTAAGTACCCCAAAGCAGCTCCAAGGTGGTTTCATGTGGTTTTGGAATGAGCTTTTGCAAATTCAGCGACGCCTGGCTGTATGAAAAAGGATCCAAATAGAACCATCCTTAATTTTGAACTGCTGATCAGAGAGAAAGAAACCAATCAGCAACACACACCACCATTAGGATGGTGTCCGATTCTTTGAACTGAACAACAAGATTGACTGTTACTTTTACGACGTGCCTATAGTTTAGAGAGTGTAAAACCCTGACTAGTCTTCTCCCAAACAAGCATGCAATGTACATTAAGTCAAGTACAAGTGCTACGTCACGGATATCAGACCGGTACGGCACAACAACGAAAGAGGTCGCGGGACTTTAAGCACTGTTAAAATAAACTGTGATTAATATTACAGTACTTAATATTTACATCAATTTAAGCATTGATGACACTTCATTCTTGGCAACCTGATAAATAAAACACATAAAACTGATAAAACAATGCTAAAAACAAGTCACTTCACTACCTAACCTCATAGCCCTATAGCGTTTGTGTGTGTTTTCTTACAGCAAAGCCACGTCGGGATATCTGCTGAGACCACCGAGGGGAATCGAACCCTTGATTTTGCTTTTTAAATCCTAAGACATACTGCTGTACTAACGGGGGACATAGCTCTAGAATACCTTTCAAATGACGTGTTCGTGATGACGTTTTATCCAGTTTTCAGTTGATTAAAATATTACTGGAAATCAAATACATAATGTGTACGTGTGTATGTATGTCTAACAAAAAATACACAAGCTCTATGTTCCTTGTCGTTTTGTATTAAATGTTTTTCAATAAACTTCTTCCACACAGGTAAAAGTTTAAATGTTATATTGCGGACGTTTTTGTTTTTTTATAGCTTTCGCTTCTGTATGTATTAAAAACTTTTTACTATTACTTGACTACAAGTCTATTCTATATTAAAACGAACATTACTTCCGTGGAATAAGTCACTCAAATTTGTCATAACCAAAAGTAAGGTAATTACTTCTAAATATAGATAAGACGAAAAACACCACCATCTTCTCATCTTTGGTTACGGTAAATTATCAAATTGATCTTTAGAGAGAAAAAAAACAAACTAATTCTTTAATGTTTTACATTTATTTTATTTTTTAATATCTGCTATCGATCTTACAAATGTCCTTAGTTTAAAAAAAGTCCAACTACTTCAAGCAGGCTCTTAGCCAATAACGCTTGGATTATACAAGAACCATATTAGCAAAGAACAAAGAAAATAACTGGTATTTTATATTTAGAACCACATAGACAAAGAGCTCAACCAACTAGAACCTTTGGTTGAATCATCATTTACATCAAACACAAGAGAATTAAGTCAACCGAAGATCCAGAAATTAATAATATCATTCTGTGAAACACGCAGACCAATCCTGAAAACGATCCAGTAAGAAGCTATTATTGTGAGAATACTGTTTTCTCCTAGGTACTATAGCATTACTTTCCAGCTGTCGTTTGTTTTTAAATTTCACGCAAAGCTACTCGAGGGCTATCTCTAATTTAGCAGTGTAAGACAAGAGGGAAGGCAGCTAGTCATCACCACCCACCGCCAACTCTTGGGCTACTCTTTTACCAACGAAAAGTACGATTGACCGTCACATTATAACGCTCCCACGGCTGAAAGATCAAGTTTGGTGCGACCGGGATTTGAACCCACGATCCTCAGATTATGAGTCGAACGCCTTAACCAACGTGGCCATGCCGAGCCTCCAGGTTTTGAAAAACAACAACAAAAAAACAATTATATTTGCCTAAACAATTTATGTCACTAAGTTGTTTTAACGCAATGACAAAAGGGCTAAAACTGAAAATGGGATACAATGAAACAGACCGCCCAGTGGCATAGTGGTATGTCTGCGGATCTACACACTAAAAACCGGGTTTCGATACTTGTAGTGGGCAGAGCACAGATAGCCCATTGTGTAGCTTTGTGGTTAACTATAAACAAACAAACAATGAAACAGCAACACTTAGCAAGGAATGAGGATGGGTTAGACTTGTCTCATCACCAGTATTATCGTAACATTCAGGTCCTATAACAAAATGCTTCGTATGTCTACAGAGACAATGTAGGAGGACATCCCAATACAAAACCGCGTTTTTTTCTTCGTACGTAAGAGAGGAAAATTTTTATTTACACAGAAATATTTACTAACATGGTATGTATATATTACATACATCCGGCCTTGTATACACACATTTTGAACAAACACGACGCCACCAGCAACGCCCTTTGGCTCGGCTATCCAGAGTTGCTTAATACTCACGATTAAGAGGTGTAACGACCACTGGAAACAAGTTTTTGCTGTACATGATTTACGGGTAAATGATCCTGTAGTTTAACAACCTTCCGCACCGAGGATTGTAACTGGCTAGAACATTATACAAACAGTTCTGAAAAATTCAGTTATTAACATTAATAGCAAGCTTAATAGCACCACAATATCGTGATAGCAAAATCACAAGGAACTTTATTCAGTGTATGATTTATAGCTCATGAACCAATTCACTACAACCCTATAATATTGTAACACTTACTAACGAATGTTAAAAGAATCTATTATCTCTTGCTAGCCATCTTCGAGTGCCGCAGCTGAAACAATTGATAGTGTAGCGATCATTTACAACCGTAGCTATAAGCCAACATGGCCCCTTACCACATGAAGCGAAAAACTTTCTACGGAAGTAAAATAACTTACTTTCCTCTGACCCACTTACATAACTGTCAACTCTAACTTTTAGCCAGTTAAATGAGGTTCAAAACTTTGCACCAAGATTCAGAGGACAAGTAATTTGTCAGACATGCACGTGCAGGTTCGTTACATTAATCCATATTCAATGTCTCAGATGAGTTTATAGCGCACATCTTTCATCATAAAATCTTTTACTATTATATATATACACTATAATCAAACAGAATCAAACTAGATCAAACAGAATACTAAAGAAAAATAAATACCATTCTTTGTAATTCTTGACGTGAAAAAAAAATCGGATTGTATACAAATGACGTAGCAAATACCGCTACATCCCAACTACACCAAAAACGCTTCCATTGCTATGTCACAAACTGCTCGATATTACAAGACGCAACAAGTTGAATCCAGGAGGCAGACGTTACTATGACAACAAATGTACAGCAAGCGTTTATTGGAAAGTCAATGTTTATCTCTACTTGTGCTAGTGAGACCATTGTACTCACAGGGCGACCACCACATTTTTCATACATCAAACAACGACAAAAACAGCATTCAAATTCCATGTAAGGAATAATGCTAGATATTTATTAATAAGTCAGCTGACACAGTGAAACGCTACCCATTACTGGATTCGATGTATCGTATCAAAAAGACTGTTTAGCCACAAAATTCCATACATCATTTTTGACACAGTCTCCATAGACTAGCTCTATTACATTGAATTGGCTGAAATTATACTGATTTTTTTAAATTCAATATAACTCCTTTTGAAGTTAAATACTACTTCAACAAATACTAAGAGGGCCAATTTTAGAATTTAACCATAAAATCGAGTTTAATTACATTCTCAAAAATGTCTACCTTTAGAAAACTATATAGATATAGAAATTTCCCCTTTTTTCCATATATTTTCACAAATAGTAGATATAAGTAGTTACCTTCGTTCTAGCATTGGTACAATAACGAAACAAAATTATTCTTTTCGATTAGATATGTAAATTGTGAGAAATTATAAGCATGGTATACTAAACATTTCGATCTGCACGGGTTTATTTTAGTGAAACTGGAATTTTTTTTTAACACTGCTACGAAAAAAATATTTACATCCACTAAAGTGATACCCTTAGTGGATGTTTAAAAAAAAATAAATATAATTTCGCAAATGTCTGAAAAGTCAAAATATTATTGCTCCTTAAAATATAAAGAGATAGTTAATGGCAATTTCATTTCAATACAAAATTATTAGCCTAATATTAATAACCTTTCAAGTTGCTCTGGGGCCTATTAGGCCCCAATTTTCGTAGGAGTGTTAAATCTTTGAATCGGCTATTGGTATTTGCTTAATACTAGCATATTTGTAAATAGCGACAGGTTTTATTAGATTACAGAAATTAAATAAACAAGAAGTAATATAACAGATGTGCAAACGAAAACCTGTTTGGGGTGACATTCGCAGACATAACTCATGAAAACTCAAGCAAAAGCAATGACTCATGACCTTCGCATTTAACTCAGTCGGTCACCGTCACAGGTTTGCCCAAACTGCTAAATTAAACAGCGCTGTCAACAGTCTCTACTGTCACATTCACAAGGCTAATTTCAGTCATTTTGAGGTTGCATTGGAAATTAGCCTCTGTAACTTGCACACTGTGATTTACAGCTAATTAGGCTAGCAGAATAACAGAAACTTGAAAGGATCTAGGGTAAGTCCAAATTATCCAAGAACTGTGATTCTCAAACGTTTCAGGCCGCGTAACACCTTAATTTTAAGGGAAGAAATTACTGGCGAGTCTAAGTGAGGAGAATAGCAGTATATGTACGTGGAAAGTTCATATCGGGATTATTACAAATATTATGATTTTTTAATTACATCGAGTACTACCAATATTAACCCCATGTTCCACAAGTGGTAGGCGTGCTACGTTCGAGAGTCTCTGTCCTAGAAGATAATCTGATGTAACCAACGAAAAAGTAAAAAATAACTTACAATATGTTTGGATCAGCCAAGAAGATAAACTTCTGGAATACTGAGTTATGAAAATATCCTTACTCAATAAATTTTAATCTAAAACACAAAAACGATACTGAACTCAACACACTTAACGAGATATTGAAAAAAATAATTTAAATCCACATCCTCTAAAATATTTTATGTAGAACCTTCTACACGCAACCACAAGGTAATCATAACGTGTTTTTGATTGATTGATTTAGTGTTTTATGGCACAAAGCAACGAGGCTATCTGCGCCAAACAACCGGTAAAAATGTAGTAAGACATAAATGGAAATGAAGGTAAAACAAAAAAGTATAAAACCAATGTTGACACCTAGTCTACAAGGTTAAGATAGAAGGCAAAGTGTAAAAAGTTGTAAGGTATTTACTCTATCAAAAAGGTATAATCATAACCCGCCAGGAAGACTAACAGGCAGGTACAAGACCCACCGTCAGTCACCTGAAGTTGGTCTTTCCAGTCCTGGTTCTGGGTTATGTGTCATAGCAACCAGTATCAAAATGTAAAATAATAGAAGTATTATAAGACACACAGTAAAATCACAACAATGAGTAGCCAAATGTTCAGTAAAAAGAGAAAAGTCACGTAAATAGAGTAAAATTTGTAAAAGAAAATGAAGGTAATAACAAAACAGCAATTAAAACAGAAAATGGTGTAAAAAAACCAATGGTGACATTTAATCTTCAAAGTTATAAACTATTTACTCATAGCATAATAATAATGATCATAACCCGCCAGGAAGACTAACGAATAAGTTCAAGAAACACCGTCAGTCACCTGAAGTTGGCCTTTCCAGTCCTGGTTCCGGGTTATGTGTCATAGTAGCTATTATCAAAATGTAATGGAATAAAAGTTTTAAAAGACACTCAGCAAAATCGTAATAAAGAGTAGCCAAATGTCCAGTAAAAAGATAAAAGTCAAGTAAATGGAGTAAAATGTGTAAAGGTAACTGAAGATAAAAGCAAAATGGCAATTAAAACAGGAAATGGTACAAAAATCAATGACGACATCAAGTCAACAAAGTTGTAAAGGACAACCTGTAGCAGAATGGGAATGATCATAACCTGCCAGGAAGACTAACAGGTAGTATATAAACCACCATCAGCCACCTGAAGTTGGTCTTTCCGTCCTGGTTCCGGGTTATGAGTCAATATGGCCAGTACAAAAAGGTTGTAAAAGTGCGAAATGATATGCAGCGAAAGTATAATAGTAACTCGCCAGGAAGACTAACGAGTAGTTCAAACAGACAGTTCAAACAGAAGCGTTAGTCACCTGAAGTTGGCCTTTCCAGTCCTGGTGTTGAGTTATTTAATGTTCTGGCCATTGTTTAATGTCACATTGAATGAGAGAGAATAAAACTTTAAAAAAGGAGCCA
Organism: Carcinoscorpius rotundicauda; assembly: GCA_011833715.1. Taxonomy (NCBI): domain Eukaryota; kingdom Metazoa; phylum Arthropoda; class Merostomata; order Xiphosura; family Limulidae; genus Carcinoscorpius; species Carcinoscorpius rotundicauda. The sequence goes on from CM022393.1 coordinate 113,011,156, forward strand.
CAATTAAAAAGGTGTAATAAATAAACATACCTCACTTAAATGAGATTAAAAAGATTAATGGCTATTAAAAAATTAAAAACGTTATTAAGGTGGACAGAGTCACCATCACCAATAACTCTGTCCAATGTTACAGACTGACGCTGGGAAAAAATATGTTTAAAGTACTGCCGTCGTTGAGAATTGTAACGATGGCAAGAAAGTAAAACATGGCTGATAGTGATTTGAGTGTTACACAAACTACACATTGGTGCATCAGTTCCAGATAAAAGAAAATGATGAGTTAAAAAACTGTGACCAATGCGTAGCCTAGTGAGAACAACTTCTTCCCTCCGAACTTTACGGAAGCTAGATGGCCAAACTCCAATTTTGGGTTTGATTTGAAAAAGTTTATTGTCGAGTTGTTCACTCCAAGTGGACTGCCAACTGGCACGGAGCCGGGCTTTGAAGACAACACCATAGTCCATGTACGGAATAGGCATAGGGGTGATGGTGCTGAGGCAGACAGATTTAGCTGCCATGTCTGCAAGCTCGTTCCCATGAATACCAACATGGCCTGGTATCCAGAAAAACTGAATTGAAGTAGCTGCTAATGAGAAATGGGCCAGTCGGTTTCGAATATTTGCGAGAATAGGATGTGAGCTAATGTGAAGTGATTCCAAGGCAAGTATAGAACTAAGCGAGTCAGTATAAATAGTGCAGTTGGAGTACTGCTCAGCTGCGATATGATCAAGGGCAAGAGATATGGCATACAGTTCAGCAGTGAACACAGAAGCTGTAGAGGGGATTCTGTGTGCAACTACTGACCCATAGCAAACCATAGCAGAGCCCACTGAATTACCTGATTTGGAACCATCTGTATAAATAGGAACTGAATGATTGTTTGAAAGATATTCATTGAATAAAAGACGGTACTTCCAGTCTGGCGTATCCGCCTTTTTTAGGTGATTGAAAGAAAGGTCACACTTGGGGGCTGTGATAAGCCATGGTGGGATGCGTCGACCTGTGGAATCTGCAATGTTATCCAAGGACAGACACAATTCATCCAATTGCGCCCGGATGCGAAGGCCAAACGGAGCAATGACAGATCGTCTGTTCTGAAAAAGTACTGCCCACCGAGGAAGGAAAACACATTCCCAGGTGGGATGCTTTGGTAAGGAACGAAGTTTTGAAGTATATTGTAAAGATAGTTGCAAACGGCGAAGGTGTAGTGGAGGTTCATGAGATTCAATGTATATGCTTTGAACTGGAGAGGTACGGAAAGCTCCAGTGCAGAGTCGAAGTCCTTGGTGATGAATGGGGTTCAGTATCTTTAAGGCCGAGGGTCTGGCAGAGCCATAGACCATTGATCCATAGTCAACTTTCGATCTAATAAGTGCACGATATATCTTTAACATTGAACGGCAATCTGCCCCCCAACTGGTAGAAGAGAGGACACGAAGGATGTTCAGTGTTCTTGTGCATTTGACCCGAAGCTGCTTTAAGTGTGGTATAAAGGTCAGTTTACGATCAAAGATAAGCCCCAAGAACTTTGTCTCCGGGACCACTGGCAGCAAAACTTCACCGATATGAAGTTCAGGATCAGGGTGAATACCTCGTCGACGGCAAAAGTGCATGCATACAGTTTTGGAAAGAGAGAAATTAAAGCCATTTGCAAGAGTCCACTTCTGTACACGATTGAGGGCAGTTTGTAGTTGCCGCTCAATATATCTCATGTTTGATGACTGACACAAGATGTGAAAGTCGTCAACATATAGCCCATTCGTAACAGTGAGAGGGAGTTGTTCAGTGATGGCATTTATCTTTATACTGAAGAGTGTAACACTCAATATACAGCCTTGAGGGACTCCAAGTTCCTGTACAAAAGAACGTGAAAGTGTCGAACCTACACTAACTTGGAATCTCCTGTCCATTAAAATTTTTTTTAATAAACATGGGTAGATGGCCACGTAACCCATATGTATGGAGGTCTCGCAAAACACCAAACCTCCATGTTGTGTCGTAAGCCTTCTCTATGTCAAAGAATATCGATACAAGGTGTTGGCGGTTGAGAAAGGCCTCTCTGATAGATGTTTCAAGACGAATTAGGTGGTCTATGGTGGAGTGCTGTCGACGGAACCCACACTGGGTGGGCAAGAGGAGGTTGTTTGATTCAAGGAACCAAACAAGACGAGCATTAACCATCCTTTCTAAGGTCTTACAGAGACAGCTCGTCAAAGCAATTGGACGATAGTTTGAAGGAATCTTCGGATCTTTCCCTGGCTTAGAGAAAGGTAAAATAATAGCCTGACGTGTTTTCGAATTTTGTGCAAAGTTGCGAGAAGACTATCTGCAATAGCCATCCCTAATCTTGAAGTGACAACACCATCCGCCACCGATTGTTGGGCTACCCTTTGGTAACTAATATTTGAATCAACGGACACATAATGACCTTATTGCTAAAATGGCGAGCATATTCGATTCGATCCCGCGAGCCTAATTTTAATAGTGTTGTATTCATCATTTTATTGAATTATATTACATTAATACGAATCAGCTGGAAAACTGCGACGATAATGGCAAACTAAACCATAATTACCTAGAATAACAATCTTAGAATAACAAAATATCTTTACAAAGTGTACCTTAGGAACCTTAAATAACTGATATTAATCACTAGGACATAACATGGTTTTTAATCAACAACTGCTGAAATCCAAAACAGTTATATTACTGTTCTGTCTGTCTTAAAAATATGCACGCACCTTACTATCTAAATCCAAACGTCCGCGCACTTCGAAAACAAAAGGTGGATGTAAATATATTTTAGCAGACGTTTTGTGCAAACATTTTAAAAGCTTAAGGAAGTTCTAAGAAAAGGTTATAATTAAGGAATAGAAGAATAACATCATAACATTACTTGTTGGTAGTTAAGTACGGTAAAGTTAAGCCTTAACGAAACTAAAGCAAATAAAGAATACATAGTTTACAATGCAAATTTATCTCATTTTCGAATGTAGGTCGTAGGGCTGTGCTTACTGAAGGATTAACTATTAATGTTAGACCTAAGACAAGTAGCCTTATTTATAAACTTCGCTTTTCGCGATTAGTAGTTTTTTATTATCCTACAAACCTTGTACTTAAAGAAGTACTGTCGCAACAAATACACTAAATTGAATGTAAATGTTTTGCGGGTCTCTGCCATTTAAACATTAGTTCAAACAATAATAACCCCATACTCTGAGTAGTTAGTATGCATCAGATAACTCATAGAAACATTTTAACAACCCATATGTTAAGTCTGTTATGTGTACACAAGTAGTGAACTCGTATACGATAAGTAAAATACACGAAGAAAAATCTGCCATGCAATTTGGCCACAATGACATCATATTTCAAATTTTTTCCAAGATAGTCGCCACTTTTTTGGAAAAATATCCATGACCAGAGGGCGCTAGACGAAGTTAACACCGATTAGAGTATATTTGAATGTAGAAAGATATTATTTTCAGTTTAAAAATTATTTACAGTGATATAAGAAATAAAAAAAGTATGACTAAATCTGTGTTGGATACCTAAATGTGTGAGAATTGTTAATCTTGGAGTTGATTTACAATTAGGAAGCTGATGTTGTAATATAAATAATGTTGATTGGGAAAGAAATATTTAAACGTAAAAGCACAATTAATCCATTTTCAACGTCGGACAAACATGGATACCTTTCTTCATGAACTGGCTGTTAATTAAAATTGAATACTAAATTTCAGTTATTCTACACTTCTATGCCTAACAAAATAGCAGAGGTTCAATTTTATCTCCCAAGAGATCATCTGTGTTATGTTATAGTGGATTTATACTTTCTGGACCACACTGATACCCAAGTTCATTTTCAGGGGTTATCCCTGAAGCAGTTGGTCTTTCATTTACAGTGTTCACTTGCTACAAATGTTCCTGCTCCATTCTACTGGGGGGATATTGTTCCTCCTGGAGATTGGAAACGCATTAGACAAAACACTTATTCTTCTTTTGTTGGGTTTCATATTTGTGATGTGGATTATTTAGTGTGGTTGCGGGCGATAACCACAAATGTTAAGCTGGTACACATGGACAGACATCCCACGGGGCTGTGCACTTTCTGTTCACAGGCGCGGGAAACAATAGAACATCTGTTTTTCCTCTGTCCTTTTGTACAGCCTTTGTGGCAATATGTATATCAATTATTGGTGTACTATCTCGGTTGCCCTATCTCTAACTGGGTATGGAGGAGATGCCAATTGGTGGGATCTAGTCCTACGTTACCCAGGAGATGCTGCAACATTTTTCGTTTGTTTACCAGCTTGACAAGAGAGGTTATATGCTCTGCTCGCTCTGTTTGTTTGGCAAGTCATAGGGACATTCATTTACGTTCAATGTTTAAAGTACGTGTACGCAAATATGTTTATCTCCATTATCATAGATGTTTGTTGCATAACTCGTTAAATGTATTTTATTATATGTATTCTTATGTTGGTACCTTGGTAAACCAAGGTGCCCAGGGTTATTACTTATGTCCTTTGTTAAGATAAGTTATTCTTCTTTAATTGAACTGTCTTTTCATTTTTCTTGCTAATGTTTTATATGCATAAATTGTCATTTTTAGTAGATTACCTGCTGTTCATAATTACCACTTTTAATTTTTACTGACTTTTATTCACTTTGTGGTAAAGTCCAGCATGGTAATCTGTCTAATTTTCATTCCATATTAATCCAATAATTTCTGTTTTATTTGTTGTATTTTTTGTTCATACCCCCTCATTGAGGTGGGATAAATAAAGAGAAAAAAAAATCTGTGTTATGTTTCCGTAGCTGCACACAAACTGCTCTTGTAATACAGATGTCCTGCACAAATTACCAGCACAAGAGACGCACAGTTCACGAGACATAGGCTTAAGGCAGCAGCGTGACAAGTTCCGTAAGTGTCAACAGTCCTCTAGAGAAAAAAATGCTAACAAAAAAAAAGGAAAGATATAATATACATATATAAAGAGTTAAAGGGCTTGTTTGTTTTCATTTGTAGCAAAAAATGTATAATTATTTTCAGTTTCCTTCTGTTATCAGATAATACTTATACACAGGCGATCATGCAAGTTTCAAAATGGAGCTGTAACAAGACCTTTAGATCGAATGTTGAAATATTACGCACTGTAAATATGAAAGAGCAATATAATAACTTCCATTGCTTTCCGCATGTTTTTGTGTACGCATCTCGTAAACTAATGGACCGATGTACACGAAAATTTTACACAAGACAGGAAAGTCGTACCCAAATTTCTCCTGGAACCAAATTGGCATCCATATCGCTTTGGCGTTTTTTTCTGTTTTCTTTTAATAATGGGGAGATGGAGCACTTTCGCGGTTTTAGGTAAATAATTCTAAAGTGTGACCGATTTGTACCAAACGTTATTGACTCATTAAGGTTGGGCCTCCTCAGTATACTAAAAAAAAAGAAAAAGATCCGAGTCGTTGATCGATCTGAGAATTTTCTGAGGTTCGAAAAGGAGCGGCAGAACGAGAGTATAAAATTTCTCCGATTGTTCTTGTTTAATAGTAAAAAACAACTTCTACAAAATTATAAACTGAATAATTTGTCAGTTATACAAGTTGTTTGATGATTTTGTTTGTTTTTGGATTTCGCGCAAAGCTACTCGAGGGCTATCTGCGCTAGCCGTCCCTAATTTAGCAGTGTAAGACTAGAGGGAAGGCAGCTAGTCATCACCACCCACCGCCAACTCTTGGGCTACTCTTTTACCAACGAATAATGGGATTGACCGTCACATTATAACGCCACCACGGCTGAAGGGCGAGCATGTTTGGTGCGACCGGGATTCGAATCCGCGACCCTCGGATTACGAGTCGAACGCCTTAACACGCTTGTCCATGCCGGGCCCGTTTTTGATGAATGAAGTATTCTGGGTAAAAATGACAAAGTGGAACTTAAAATAAAACACAATGAAGTCAATTACTAAAAAGTTATTTTCAGGCAAGAGTTATGAAAGATTAGTGTTAGTTCAACCTAAAGGTCCATAGAAAAAAAAATTCTTTAAAATTATAGGCTTCATGAAAATCTTTGACACAGAAGGATAAATAAATAACAAGTACGAGTTCATACTAAAACAACTGTAGTTCAAGAAATTCACTACATAAAGGACATCTCGACCACAACAGTTTATGGTATCCTAGCTGGTATGATGAGTCCTGCTATTACACATTAGACTAGCATTTTGCTTTCGATTTTTGTTTTATTTTTTAATGGAAGGAATAACACAAGCCCTCTAGTTGGTGATGTATATGATGCTATAATAAAGAACTGGAACACATATAACCGTCAATATTTGCTGACGTTTTTCTAGTCGGTTAAACTTTAACCCATGCACCATATTTCTAGCAATACTTTTGTCCATGCATTACAATATAAACGTTTACAAGTAATAAAATATGACCATATTAACAGTGTAACCTCTGCCTTCTATAGCTTTCCTAACGAGAAGTTGAACACAACTTAAACTGGTTTCTAAGGGGCTTAAAATAAAACAGATGATAATTACAATTTGCTTCCTTAATCTGGTTCATACCATAACAACAACTCCACTACTGCTATGTCTAATGAGCTCCTGTATTGGTTTCGTCAGCATTAGGTACAGTAGATGTATTATGGTTGACATATATTCTCCTTGGGTTTAACTCAAAGGTTGAAAATCAATCATACGTTTTGGAAGTTGAATGATAACCATTATTATCTACATTAACTTTAGTAATTCAAGCTCTATCGTATTGCAAGTCAAACCAATGTTACGTTTCATTAGACATTCTATATTTTCAAAATTCAGCACAACGTACGAAAACTTTATTAATCTGATCAGGAGAAAACACTATTCCACTTTCCACTGTTTGTAGTATATACATACACATATTACAGTATTCGGTATCATTCTTACACTTTATATCAGTGCATTCTCATTAATTAATTTGAGATTATAAATTATATAAAGGCACTAATAATTTAGGGTCTCTATCTTTTAAACACTTGATCACGGCATAAATAAATGGTGTAATTTTTTTTTCTTTTGTAGAATATCAAACATATAAAATAAGGTTCTGTAACGGTTATCACTGATCCGTATTACCAACAATGGTTGACTAACTGGAATTATGTAGGTTTTAATGTCCACCCGAGAATGCTGAGTTAGCCGCTGATATGTTACAGGGATCAGTTCTGCTTCTTTTTTTTTTTGAAGATTTTTATATTACTTACAGCATTCTAATCACAGAAATAAACGAGTGAATGATTAGCAATATACATATATATTGGAACTACGCTATCTCATGTCTGAGTGAAGAAATACGTACGGGAACAGTTAAAAAACATATGTATGTTGGGTCTGCGGCATACACTCAACTAATGGTCATGGCGAGCGGTTTATTTTCTGTAGGTACCCAAAATCAGACTGATTTGACCTATACCAGCATTACGTCCCGTAGCGGAGTTTCGTCCATACACAAATAGTAGCAACAGGTTTAACATTCCGTAATTAGGACAAAGAATGAAAGAGGTTTGGTTAGAAAACACAAGAGTTCACATAGTTTGCATCCACACACAGAGAAAACAAACAAACATATTTATATAATTTCAACAAAGTCAGTTAAGGCTTACCTTTGTCATGCCGAAGTCCATGAAGCTGATGAGTACACGTACACAAGACCTTCATGAAACAACGTTCAATGGTAAGAACGCAATACACATACCACCAAGTCAAGCATCCCATGAACAGGCTAAACGACCTGATTGGCTTAAGTTCAGCCACCTGACATAGGGGGTGGGATTCCTGAAGAAAACCAGACTTTCTGGTCCGTAAGAATCGCGGACAGTAAAAGCTCTGAGAAAAGACTAGTAGTGTACATAAACTAAATAGATTGTGTTAAAAATATTTCTAGATAAGTTTATTTTGGCAAATAAATTTATAACAAATATGCAACGCCTTAAAGTGATGACACTTGTAAATACATTTAGAGTAAGATAATTAATGTTAACAGTATGAATACCAATGGTATTGCAAAACATGGAATCATACCATACTTTTAACTGTTTCACGATATATACCAGAAAACGTTTTTTAAACACAACTTAAAAAGTGACCCTTGCTTATCATTTTCCTTCCTAGATATTGGTAAAGTCAGTCTACTCGTTTGTTTCACAGAAACTATTCTACGTTTCCTCGTAGGTTTTCATAATACTCCTGGTTCACTAATATTAAATGACAAACAAAGGTTTATAAGCATAATAAAGTGTGTTTCTTTTTCGGGTAAGAGTAGACAAACTGTGTGTTTCTACAGAGTATTTGGTCCGTTCTTTAAAAACATGTACTATGTTCCCTCGAAATCATTATGCTTATAAACCTTGACTGTCAATTTACTTACATATTAACATAATGTGTTTCTGTATATAAGTATTCCTGGTTTGCGTTATTTACTGCAGTCCACAACAATACACATTTCTACTTAGACTTAACTCCAGTTATATTTATTATTCAGAAACTAGACCTTATACACTAAAATATTGGAATGCAAATTTCTACCTATAATTTCGGTTATGTTTATTATATAGAAACCAAATCTTACTGAATAGTACTTGTTGAGAGGCATATTTTTGTAAATAAAAGTAGGGTATGTCCGTGTCCCGACAAGTAAAACAGCTGAAGTTGTCAGACAGACAACGCTTAAATGTATTAAAACAGTGCCGTAAAAATGAACACCCGGTCAAGCTTCCAAGTGACAAACAGTGCGTCTACATTGAAAAACGTATCTGTCTAACAACATAATTGAAGCCACGCTAATAAGACCACACAGTAGATACGGGGAAAAATGTATTTTGAAAGCAACGTAAAATAAAAATGTTAACAAATCTAAATGAAACAGTATAATAGTATTTATATACATACAAAGAAGTTTTATAAAAACACAAATATCAATAATGAATGCTGAATTTGTAGTTTCTTTCTCTAAGGACTGACCAGTAATTTGTTTTTTCTTTTATTGTTAGTAATGAAAGCGTTGGCTTTTCTTTCTGATTTTAAACAAATTTGATGAGATAAGTCAATCTAGTCACTTCTATATTAAGTTAAGAAAACGAGATAGTTATTGTTTTACACGTACACACAAAACAATTTTTAAACAAATAAATTAATGTTTAAGTTTGCCCTCAATAAAATGTGATACCTTCTACGAATATATCCCATCCAGTAAATTATATTACGCACCACTGTAATCTCAAAATAAGCAATCACTGAACAAACATTCAAGTAACGAACATAATGTTTCAATGAAATATTCTATATTCTGTTAACATAATGTTTTAATGAAATATTCTATATTCTGTTAACAAACAATCAAGTAACGAACATAATGTTTCAATGAAATATTCTATATTCTGTTAACAAACAATCAAGTAACGAACATAATGTTTCATTGAAATATTCTATATTCTGTTAACAAACAATCAAGTAACGAACATAATGTTTCATTGAAATATTCTATATTCTGTTAACAAACAATGTTTTAATGAAATATTCTATATTCTGTTTACAAACATTCAAGTAACGAACATGTTTTAATGAAATATTCTATATTCTGTTAACAAACAATCAAGTAACGAACATAATGTTTTAATGAAATATTCTATATTCTGTTAACTACTTTAAGTTAATGGTTTTAAAAATCCTTTTAAAATAAACTTGAATTAAATCTATTGAGAAGCTTTGGATTGTAAATGTTTAAATATTTTAAAAATTTCTTCTGGTTCATCTTCTCATATTCCTCTCTGGCTATCACTACAGCCTGATACGTTTCAGTGTTTCAGTTACGTCACCACTTGATAAAACATACATGATGGTTTAAAAAAAAACAGTGTTTACAATTATATGAGATTTTCTGTTATGGAGGTTTGATGATGGCAACAAAGTTGAGAATAGAGAAGAAAATAAGCTACAGCCTGGATAGAGGTCCACCAGTCTCTCACAATCTTACAAAGGATGTTTCATAAATACTTCGAGTCTGACCAACCATCTAGGTTGAATGTTTAATGAGTGCACAATAAGTTCATCAGACATGGGCCCATTGAAGATGATTACAAAAGAAACAGTGGTTATAAAAGAAGGGAAGGTTTCCTGAAAACATTCTTGCAACACAGAAAGCATTTGTTCAAAGTCCATGAGACAGTTATGTGAATCCTGAATAAAGACCCAGGAATGTAACCCTACTATCTGTAGACTGTTCAGGCTTTAACACTCTGGGACAAGGAAGCATGTGTTGATTGTTACAACATTTTTATATAGACATGCAGAACACGTTACCACACATTCATAAAATCTGTGCATTCATAGATGAGGCAACTTTCCATGTTAGCAGCCACATGAATTGACACAGTTTGGTCATTTGAAGTGTTGAAAATTCACTAATTAATCATGAATACAAACATGACAGCCAAAAAATCAATGTGTATTAACTGCTCTAGAAGTCATGAGTCCATTCTTCTTCAACCAAAACACTGTCACTGGTCAGGGGATCTTAAATATGATGCAGACACATACACAAGACAACCTTGACAAGATTGTTAGGATATTTTCAAATCTATATGGCTCCTCCACACTTTGCCCCTATTGTTTGTAACTATATAAACAGAATTTGTCCCAGGAGATGAACTGGAAAAAGTAGTCCTTTGAAATAGCCTACCCATTCACTATATTTAATAATGTGTGATTCTAGTGGTGTATGATTAAAGAATGTGTATAGCACAAAGCCATGGAACGTATGTGGTTCCCAACAAAATAATACAGATATCATAAAATCAGTATTGCCTGGAATGTGTTCTAAAACTCTGGATATAATGTTTGACCACTTTCAGACATGAATAGATATTTGTGGAGAGCAAGATGAGACTATATAAAATATAGGAAATAAAAATATAACCAATGCAATCATTAACTTTTTTCAGTCACCCTGTATTGTAAAATATCCACAACTGCCAAATTGTCTACTTTTTACTGAAGTCTGGTGACACACGGGATAAAATTTAATAATGGAAATGTATTGAACATTATAAAATAGGTGTGAGTGATATTAAAATTTAAGGTATTCATAAAAAAGTAAAGAATAAACAACTGGAAAAATACTTGTATCATAGGTCAAAAATATATTTGAGAAAGTGTTCAGTCCCCCCCTCTCCCTCAGAATTATGTGATTTCTTGGTTATATTCAATTTTTGATAATAAAACTTGAAAAATTTAAACAAAATACATTTGTAGTGATTAGAAAATTTTAAAGTTGAAAACTTGGTTCACATTTTATTTCATTGTACAAAAATTCTTTTATATTTAAATATACATTTAAATAAATATGAAATCCCCTTCTTTTGCTTTATTTGGAACACAGATTGGAAATATCCTCACCAAAATTTCAAAATGTTCATAAATATTGAGTTCTGTAATGGTATGTTCTTCTGGTTATCTAGAAAAAATGTATAATGTGACTGATATAAATAATTGAACTAAAATCATAGTTAAATCTGGTGAAAAAAACCTAAAAAAGTTAAACAAAGCATGGAGAAGTACAAACAAATTAAATATTTTGTTTTTCACAAAATGAATTAGCCCAATAAAAAGATCTGACTCAAACTAGATGTAGTCAGAGAGATCTTTTTATTGGGCTAACTTCCAAGCAAATATTTTCAGTACTTTTTAAAACATTATGAACAGAAATTTGAATTATTTGAAATATGTGAAATCTGAATTGCCAATCATTGTGGTGAAACTCATTCTACTTTATAATATATGAGAGAATAAAACTCACACTCCCTTCCATAATGTAATCCAAGACCTTATTCTTCACCTCTATAAAGTTTCTACAAGTTCTGTTGATAAATGTGGCCAAGTAAGGTTCACTAAAATTTACATGCCACTGAAAGGTGGATGGGTGCAATACTTACCTGAAGTGTATACCAACATGAATGCTTTGCAATTTTTGTGTAAGAAGAACACAGTCCAATCAACTCCATAAGTTCCACAACTTTGTGGCTGAATGATACTGAGAGATGAGTTCTTATGACAGTGAAGTGTAGTGTTTTTAGGTTAACAATCGAGATTTTAATAGGAGTACACTGTTTTGATTGTAACTGAAATATCTGAAACAATGACACCCTTCTATAGCACACACAGTACAGTTGAATTTTAACACTGACTAGTTATACATTTGAATGTTTTTAAAGCAGAATACTACAGGCACAACATGGTATATACAGTTAAAATGGACGATGAATAAATTGTGAATGGAATATTAACAGTTTTGTTGGTAAACTTATATTTTTAAATAAATATAAGCATATGTTTAGAAAGATGTCCATCTAAAAAATCTTACACATTATGAGACCAAATGAAGTGAATTCTACCTTTCTGATTATTAGATAAATCCTTTGATGAATTTACCTCATCTTATGCACAGCCATTCAAATAAAACTTAACATGAAAAGGTATTAAGTAAGATAAATTCAACTCTTTAGAACTGGGGCAGTGTTTTTTTATAATTTGACTTTTTGACTTACCAAATGCTACACCTCAGTAAGGAAATGATCAATTTAAAATGTACCTAATAAGTAATATTTCCAAACTATTTACCAAATAACCTTTCTTTTCTTTTTAAACTTACAAATGGTCATGGAATTAATTTTTAAAACTTCTTATATAATAAATAAAGCATTAAGAGCTAGGCACTAACTCAATATAATTGTGTATGTAAATCTATAACTATATGAAGAGCTAGGCACTAACTCAATATAATTGTGTATGTAAATCTATAACTATATGAAGAGCTAGGCACTAACTCAATATAATTGTGTATGTAAATCTATAACTATATGAAGAGCTAGGCACTAACTAAACATAACTGCACACCTCACCCTTTTTGATATTTCAACTCCATAACCAATTTAAGTTTTAGAAGTGTTTCTTGGTACATTTATATATATATAAGCTCATTCTTTGTAAATGTTTAAAATGTTTTTAAAGTGTATTTTAATTGTTCAAAGCAATTAAAGGATAACCCAAAACCACAACACTAGCTATTACCATGCGAAGCCATTACGAAATATTCTTTCCCTAAAGTTTTAATGCAAATCAGGCACCTGATGATTAGTCTTTACTTGAAATGCAAATGATTCACCATTAAACTTAAACTTGTAATAAGCACTTTATAATATTGTGTTTTAACACAGACTATGAATGCTGCAAACAATGAAAAACATGAAATGAATATTGAATACGTATCAACACTCTGAACTTAAGATTTTTAGTATCTTTCACCCTTCATTTAAAAATGATGTTTTCTGTGGAGTTACTTTATGTAATGTGTCACATGACCAGAGTATTCCTTATAAGCTTAAGTGGATTGAATTTAGTCTGGTTAGTGTGAAAGACATTCAATTTTGATTTTTTTTTTTTGGGGGGGGGTGTATCAACCAGTTTAGCAGCGTGGAGGTGGGTATTATCACCCTTGAATAAAACATCAAAATGTCTTCTTTGAGGTCTATTGCATGGAGAATATGGAGTACTTTAAACTCTGTGATTCACTTCAAAGTAATGACTGAGACAAATATTCAGGTCCTTAAGTACCATAGATAGAATGACCAATAACTTGGATTTTATACCATGACTAATCATCAGATGCTACATTTAAATACTAATAAAAGAGATGGGTGACTGGTGTATCTGTAACCCTGGTTTTTGCCTTGTCATACTCATAATCATGCAAATTCTGACTATCTTCTGTTTTCACAAAACATATCATATCAATAGCTCAATTCACTTTTTATGTTTTATTTCTCTTATTCTGAAAGCTCATTCCACAAGGTAAACATTCAATAAATGGATGCAGTACTGGTCCACATTCAGAAGGAAAAGAAGTATATTAGAAACTTTTGTAAATTGTACAAATTACATATAATATATAGAAAAAGATGAAATAATTTCAGGAAATTTTTGTACTAACATAAAAATAGTCTGTTTTAAATGATGCAGTTAATAATAGGTAACCTAATAAGTGAAATATGAGTTTCATCTCTGTTGTAAGACAAAGGCAACTAACATTTCTCTTAACTTCTCATTTAACTTTGCAAAATTGTCTATAATGAAGTACAGAAACTACCATCATCATTCAAATCTACCAATGTCAAAGTCGTAAGTTATCTAAGTCTTGTATATACTACCTTACTTTATTCTTCTTTCTACAGTCTTAGTTATTTTAACTATGTTAGGAAAATAAATCAAAGTATAATTATTTTCACCTTGTATGATAGTGTTATTTGAAGTTGATTATCTAAAGCATGCAATATTTCAATAAAACCTAAACTGTTTAGTTAATTTCAACATACCTTCAATCCAGACAAACGGATTCCTCTGGAAAAAAAACAATTTTTTTTTTCAGCAATGAGTGTATTTTCATAATAAACTTACACAGTTCACAATTTCAATCAATTTCACAAAATGACATTTTACTCAACATGTATTTATAAAGACAATACCAATCAACTATTTTCAGCAGTGTGTAAGTAAGGAATTTCTTTTACTTACAAGAGTCATACTTAAGTTTTAGAATTTGCTACATCTTACTATGAAGGAAAAACATTTATCTTGCATCTTTAAGTTTGTAACCATCATCTAGCTTAATGATAAATTTAAACAAAGTGTTACAATTTGGATACTTTACTCACAGGGAGATTTGAATTGTGGAATTTTAAAGTGAAATAGATATTTGATAATTAGTGGTAGTGTAATAAGGATATGGTCTTGAACTTCTGCTCCCAGTTAGATTTTATTAGGAAATCATTATTCCAAACTTATGAAACTGAGAAAGAGTTTATTTTATAAACTAGGTAGTATTATGACTAGTGATGTTTCACATGTGGTTTTATTTCATAATCATACTTTTTGGCATAAGCAAAACCTATCAAAGGTGTGAATAACAGAGAAAACCCTGCAACAGAAATATACATATTATTTGTAAGTTGATATCTGTCCAAATAAAATTATAATCTACAGCAAGTTATTGTCCCGATTTCTGGTTAGTTATAAAAACACATTCATCCAGTTTAATCCAAGTAAACAGAAAACTAATAGTACAGACCTCTTACACTGTTTTTAAATACATACATGTTATCAGAACTTTGTTTTCTAGATGCCCTAAAGCTTGTCAATGTACAAGGAAAGCACCTAGTCATTACCACCCACTGCCAACTTTTGGGCTACTCTTTTACCAATAAATATTAAGAATGGCTGTCAAATTATACCACTTCCATAGCAGAAAGAGTAAAAAATTTTGGTGAAATGAAACTCTGAACCTGCAATTTGCAGATTTCAAGTCAAGCATCCTAACCACCAGACTATGCCAGGTCTAGTTGTTAAGAACGGACTTCAAGTGTATCAAAGTGTCACTATCAGAATGTACATCTGTTTCCACACTTGCTTGGACACCTGAACAAGACAAACAAACATGTCAATGTTATCCACAACTTAAGCAGACAACTGTTATCTCTTATTAGGTTACATATTATACTTCATTTCAGACAAGTCTCAGATTTATTATATTACATACTTTATATGTTATTATGTCAAATAACTGGAAACCTGAATTTACAAGTTAATTAAATGTTAATATGTATCAAAGTTATGATATATGCCAACAAGATTGATACACACAATTTTCTTTTTTAACTCAAATATATTTTAATATATCAAACAAAAAACAATACAATTTATAATAACAGTTATTACTAATAGTTACTACAAATGATGGCTTATATACAAAAGTTTTATAAACTTACAAACAATACTGAGTCTTACATGTGGTCCAGAACTAAATCTTTAATCAACATTCACAGAGAGCAAATTAATTCTTAGATGATACACATGTTCACTTCTTTTGATGGCTCGCCAGCTAGGAGTACCCATAAGCTTTCAAAGACAACAATATCTAATGTCCTGGTATAAATACTAATGTTCAAAACTTTATTTAGTAAAGTTGAACCATTTGTAATGTTTGAAATCTATAAATTCTGCAGTTTTCTGATTAATAGGCATTAATTACAATTATAATGTCCAAGACCTACATCACAGTGACTGTAGCTAATCAACGATATTCTTCTATTACTATTTATCAGCTGGTTGCTTTTATATAAACCAAGCGAGTTTTTCGAAGTTTCAACAATGCTCAAAAACATTTTCATAAAACAAATATTGTTCATTCTTACTCTCAAGAATCTTCTACAAATTTAGAGAACAGGCAGGACCTATTACAATACACAGCCATCAATCTATCACTATATTATTGATCATGACAAAAACCCTTCACAATTTTCTGTTTGTTTAGCCTGTGCTCCCAAACAACATATCATGTGTAACAATTCATGATAGAAGTTCTAACAAGAAACAAACCTATTACAGTCGAACACAACAATTTTTTTTCTATTTCATAAAAGTTCAGAAAAAATAACAAACAACCTACAGAAAAGAGGAAAGGGAGTGTTGAGCATTGAATTAAAATTTGTAAAAATAATTATCCAGTATGGAGTAGGCCTTCATCATCACAACCATAGATCTGTATTCCAAAGATATAATAATATAAATGTAACATACAGATGCTCCTACTATAATAAAATAAAGTATTTGAGATCTCAAAACTTCAACGAAGGGTATTATAAAAAAGAAGTTTAGCATTACCCACTAATTGTACAATATATTTCACAAAAATTATGAACTAGATTTGGTATCCAGATACTTAAAACACAAAGCATGTTATTCTTAAACTTGAGCACAATTTATTTTTCTCCCAACAGAAACCAATAAGTTATTCTTTGTTGTGCTTAATAATGTATTATAAAGTTTATGCCATGATGTAACTAGTACCATAAACTGTTCTGAGAGACATTCTAGAAAAAAACAAATTGTAAATCCTATTCATTTGATAAAAGTGAAATGTTTAACGATTTAAAATGGTTCTGTAAAATATTTAGTACAACAAACTAACATTACACAAAATTATATACGTGTATGATAAGATGTGCTTTACACAGTGAAAGCACATTAGATCAGTAGTTTCTAAGTGGATTTTCTACCTCACCATTTCTCTAACATAATACGACATAGATAAAAATAAATTAGGTACAAATTGATATGACATTTCTATGTGATGTTCTTAAAAAAGTTATAACTGAAAAATAAACGTACAACCATTAATGCCAACCATACTATATGCAATATCCACTGCTGATTAGGCTTCTTGATCAACAACAGGGCTACCCACATCGATTATTTTGGTGTGAATTTGATTAAATTGGTGGTTGAACTGTAATTTAAGTCCCCACACATTAGAATAGCATTTTTCTCTTGATCTGTTTTATTTTTTATTGGAGGGAGTAACACAAGCCTTCCAGTTGGTGATGTAAATGATGATACGTTTTGGATTCTATTCCCATTGTCATCAGCTGTGGTGTATTATATTTGTTTCTTTGTTTTTAAGTTATGGCAAAGCTAAAAATAGGAGATGAATGGAATTTGCTAACTGAATAATTGTTAGGCTCATTATACATGCCCACGATTGTATTATCATCTTCAGATGTTTAAAGTAATTCCTGTACACTGAATCCGAAAATGATATCCATTCTTCTCCATTATGTACAGATTTTTCACAAAACGTCATAATACAATATATAAAAAAAAAAGAGCACAACACATAGTCTTGAGACTAAAAGACAAAGATTTCACATATCCACACACAAAAAATCAAGACAAATGAGGATACATATCCATTTGACACTAATTGTCTTCCCTTTTATTCAGTTTGTTTGTATTTTTGTTAACAAACATAGCAAAATTGTGATTGTGATAAACACTATAATAATTTTATCGAAATAAATTATTTTTATTCCTTATTTGTAAAAAATCGTTGTGATAGTAAAAAAATGAATATTATTTTTGAAATTTGCATAGCTAAGCTATAGAAAATCCTCTACTAAACCAACTTTTATGAAGTGTAAATTCATAGGCCTGTGTTATTCTCATTAGATATCAAAAACAATTTCACACTAGTTGAATAAATTAATATGAGGATATACACTTTCTCTGACTGCATATATTTAGTAACGTACAATTGCTGGGTAGTTAGAATAATCAAAGCACTAATTCATTATTTTATGTAGCATTAATCAATGCCCATAATTAATAGATTATAGTGTTTAAATTGCTTAAATGACCAGTTCTACTGATGATTAAATTTTAAAAAAAGGAATATCAGTACTTCTTCAGAGTTATTAACAAGTAGTAGAAGAAAAACTATAAATGAAAAATTACAAGATTAAGCTTTTGAAAAAATTCTAAGCTCATAATTTACCTAAAGAATAATTTCTATTCAACATTCAATGTTATACACATAACTCAGAATATTTCTAAATTATGTACGATAAAAATATTTTACACATTTTGGATGACACAGTGCAATGATTAAAAAACAAACTAAAACTGAAATTCCATATGAATAAACATGTATGGCAATGTATAATTAAAACATTCAAGTGTAATTAGCTTACTTAAAGTTACTCATATGTCAGTATGTTGGTATGCGAAAAGTTACTCATATGTCAGTATGTTGGTATGCGAAAAAAGTCTCCGTCACATTGCTACAAATTGTCGAACAAGGTAAGTGCTTTTCCTAAGTTTCCAACTTAAACTTATTTCGTAATAGCATAATTATTATCTGGTTTTGGATTAAGAATTATTAATTTCTACATTTGTATCAGAAAAAGTTAAATATTAAATTATTATTAAAAGTATTTCTGCACGTTATTTGAATATTGAGGTAGTTCGTCTTTTGGCAAAACTACTTAATGTTTTGTAACCACATGCCGTAACCTTTAGTTATGATAATATAAACAGTTATACCATTTTTGAGTTACACACACACACACACACAAAATAATCCAAAATTAATATGTTATCACTATTGTTTTCAGTATAATAATATTAATACGTAATATTTTGTGGTTGTCTCGACTTCAAGATTACCAGTACCATTCGCGACAGTTGTATCACAAATTCTAATATTAATTCTAAAAGTAATAAATTGTATCTTACGTTAGTTCTCTTTTTTAAATAAAGTTCCAAATTATTGTTGTCTTACCCGTTCAACATGTGAAAACCCGTACCTAGCAACATGGAGGATATCTATTCCACTTTTTTGTTAAAAAAAATCGAAAATACTTTTCTTCTTCGTCAAAACAAACAATGGTAGGATTAACAGGTTGTCGTCTTCTCATAACGCTTATTTCTTCGTTGTCTAACCAAAAGATGGCGGGCTGTAAAATCATAGTCACAAAGACGACTAGCAATTTCAATAATATATTTTTTAATGTGTTCTCATTGTCTGATTACAAAATAATATCACGAAACATGCCTTTATTAAAGTATTTTATCTGATTATTATTTATGAAAAATAGTTACAAGAACTTAAACAAGAACTTCAGATATGAGATTTGTTAAAACAGTATTATTTATTTAATCATTATGGAATCATTTTCAAAGGTAAACATTATTTATATTTGTTCAACTTTATTATGAAATAAGAGATTTTGATGTTATACATTAAGTTAGTAAAATATATATAGATTTACAAATATTAATTGATAATTATCATTTTCACTATAATTCATGTAATTATGTATGAATATATATACTTGACGCTTTTTATTGCATGATGTGTATTATATTTTTATTAAATGAATACAAACACCTGTTAAATTAACAAACAAAGGTGAAATGAACATTAGTTGCTTTGCTTAGCGAGCATGCGGAGAAAGTCTTAGAAAACTAATATAAGTAGCACATCGTCTTTCTGTTAGTGCTCTAACTTTATAGATTATAAATTCATATTTTCAAAAATAGATTCATAAAATTTTTAAGAGACAAAAATAAAATTTTTAGCCATCAAGGCTTGTGTGTTTTCTTATAGAAAAGCCACATGAGGCTATCAGCTGAGTCCACCGAGAGGAATCGAACCCTTCATTTTAGCGTTGTAAATCTGTAGACTCACCGCTGTATCAGCGGGAGACAGCAAGCAAGCATGTCTCTTCCCTTACTACTTATTCATTCTTCCAATCTTTTGTTGAACTTAGTTAAATTTTCTGGTTCCATCATCCTTGAAAGAGGTTCATTCCCAAAGCCAACCAACCTGTTTGAAAAGTGATACTATTCAAACTGCAGACGATTTTTAGACCTTGAAATCTGAACTTATGCCCCTTCGTCCTATTGTTTTCACTGCTAAACACAGAAAGGTTTAGTGGAACTGTATTACCAATACTTTTAATCTTAAGCACCTCAATCAAATCTCCTCTGACCCTTCTTCTTCCAGAAAAACCAAGTTTAGATACTTTTTTTATCTTCTCAAACAATCCCCCATACTTGATATTATCTTTGTGGCTCTTTTCTGAACCTTCTCCAACAATTAAGTGTCATTCTTGAAGAATGGAGCCACAAATTATACACATTACTCTAAATGAGGCTTTACAAGGATCTACACAGTGAAATAATAATATATTTTGTCTTGTATTCAATGTTTCTATAGTTGCTACCCCAAATCCTTTTAACCTTACTGACAATTACAGTACAGTGCTCAGATGACGTATCGGACCAATGTTTCAAACGACTTAAGTATCCCTGTAAGTCTGCAGCATCTTTGATGCAGTTAGCCACTCCCCTCAAAAAAACTGAATGTCATCCGCCAAATTCAATGTTCTGTTAGTCACTCCAGAGTCAATATCATTAACATAAATCACAAACAGTAAAGGGCCCAACAAAAAGCCTTTAAGCACACCGTTTGTAACTATGATTCAGTTAGATCTAACTACATTTATTAATATTCTATACTTGCTACGGTTGAAAGTGCGAGCATGTTTGGTGTGATGGGGTTCGTGAATTTATTATGTTTATCTCTAATATGACTTCTTAAACCTTTACTAAACCCAACTGACTTATTCCGCTTTGTTGCCTTCTTTTCTGTAGGAAATATGTATTCTCTGTACGCATATAATTTTTCTCTTAAATGCTTTCCACATCTATTCACTATCTAAAACTCTTTAGTTCAATCTACAGTAGCTATACTACTTCATCAAGACTTTCTCCAGAAATGACACACTGGCCTAGGCAGTTATTAACAATTTCAACTTTGCTTATTCGTTGCGAAGACAGTGTCTAAATCATCGCTAACAATTATTTGTGAGATTATATTTTTAGCATGACAGCATTTTACAAAACTAAACAGCGTTTCTCTAAGGTGTTTTCATCTATTTTTAAAATTACGGTATATTTATTTTTATTTTCCATTTAAATTTATTGTACAAACAAGCTTAAACTACATCAAAAACAAGATTAAGATGAACAAAGATATTAAAAGAAGCAAACTGTATTTAACACTAGAAATCAATGCTTATTATCTATAAAACTACAAATTGCTCGAATGATAATAGCCGAACGTCAATGACGCTCACAGTTTTTGTTGTATAAATTTAAAGTGTTCCTTTTCGGAATGTTCACATAAATTGTCGAGAAGGCTGCTAGTCAACAGCATGTATCACTACACCAGTTCTTGTGCTACACTTGTCTGAACAAATAAGTAGAATTGATTATCACTTTTATAGCGCAACTATAATAATTAGTTGTTTATGTTAGCGCAAAGCCATATTTGACTGTTTTTTGTTTTCATCGCAGGGAATCTGAATCCTGTATTTTAACATTGAATGTTAGTAAATTTGTCACTGTCCCCACTGATAACAAGGGTATCATCTACTGTGACTAGCTTATGAAAGCGACAGAAAAAAGATATGAAACAGAATATTCTTGAAAGGAAGAATCATGACTTTGCTTTATGACAGGATTATTTAAACATTACAAGAATGATAGATGATGCTACCGATTTGGGGTTAAAGGAAAAAGTAAAAAAGTTATCTCACTAAAATATGGGTTCATATACTTATCAACGCAAAGCAACAAATTTATCAGTTGAATCTCATATTTAATGCTCTTACAATTGTTATTAGGTTATTTTTAAATAACTTACACAACTTCATTAATTCATCATCAAAAAATTCATCACCAAATAGGGGCAACCTGCGACAAGCACCTATTCCCTATTTACAAGAAAATCAACCTTGCTAATTGGAAAACGTATTAAATTATAAACTTATTAGCAACGCGATAAACTTATAATGACAGGTCATTTAAGAAAGCATTTGCCTTTAGAAACATGTTATATGACTAACTCATTTATTGATGTAGTTTACAGGGTGTCTTGTTTTGTATTGTTTTTTGACAGTAGCACGTGATTTTTTAGAAAAGATGGCTCACAAGAAGTAAATTAGGAAATTGTGATTCTATAGAATTAGCGGAAAGTGTACAAGCGAACAAATAATGGTTTGACGGTAGAAAGTAAATGATGATGATGCATAGGACTTTTTCTGTGAGTATTTTATATTGAGACATGGATCCTGGTAAATCAGTCAATAAAGCATCGGCCTCAGATAATTTGTTAGTGTTAAACATCTGTATCTAAACCCTCATCAGTGTATATTTTTTAAGATATTGATTCATGATAACAGACATCTGACATGAAGAAGTATACTGTGTATAGTTTAGATGTTTTGGTCGATGTAAAGACGATTTTGATGGACTAAGTAGCCTTTTGTCACTTTGAATTTTACATTTCTTTGGTTAATTATCCTATTATCAGTGCTTTTGATTTTGTTCCAGATAATTCACCTTCTACTTTTAGCATCATGATATTGTAGTTCCTTTGGAATTCACTTTTAGTTCCAACTTTGTGATTTTAAAAACATATTCACAACTTTTTTAAATTCACCTTCTCATTGTCAGCTCTCATTTCAAGTCGACTCATAGATTTATACTAAAACTTTATAATGCTTAGAGCTGTAGCTACAAAAATACGTTATCCACATTCTACAGACTTACCAATCATTATAAAATAGATCAACCATTGGCCCGGCATGGCCAAGCGTATTAAGTCGTTCGACTCGTAATTTGAGGGTCGCGGTTTCGAATCCCAGTCGCACCAAACGTGCTCGCCCTTTCAATCATGGAGGCGTTACAATGTGACGGTCAATCCCACTATTCGTTGGTAAAAGAGTAGCCCAAGAGTTGGCAGTGGGTTGTGATTACTAGCTGCATTCCCTCTGGTCTTACATTGCTAAATTAGGGACGGCTAGTGCAGAAAGCTCTCGAGTAATTTTGCGCGAAATTTAAAACAAGCAAAACGAGATCAACCATTACGTTACTGATAAGATTATGCCTAAGAATGTTTTGGGTAAACGTAGAACGTCTTTAAATGTGTGATTAAATGAAATAATCTAGGTTGAGGAAAAATAAGTATTTGACTCTGTTATCTTACTGACAACTAATAATTCGAGGTGGATAATAATTCAAAATCTGTATAGATCTATAATAAGCAGAATCTATTTAACCCTAGACTAGTTGTGATAAGAAACTTTCAATGCTCAATACCATTTATAGCATAAAAATGAAAAATACACAAAAATACAGATAAATACAATTTACTGAATACTTTAATAACCAATTTTACAGTATTAAAAACATTTTTTCTATCTGTTAACAATTCACCTATATCTATATTTAGTTAACATTCACATTTGTTTTTAACTAATAAATATTTTAGTATAAAAATACAATGTTGGATTTAATATCTTTAGTAAACATTTTCAATTCATAGTCCTTTTTGTTGTTTAAGTAAATAAAACCTACGGTGACATTATACAATATTTAGCAGAAGACCTAGGAAACAGTTTTTTATAGCGTGGCTTCATGAAAAATATTACACTTTCGTTGTTTGTTTTGATTTTATGTAATTATTTCAAACTTTTGAAAGGAATTAAACATTACTAAACAGTTTTAAGATATTGAAATATGATAAATATTTGTTGTAAAAATTGAACTTTGTGAAATATTTACCTCAAGCTACATCATTTTTATTAAAAGTAATGATCTTGATGTATGTATATATAATTTATTCGTTATTATTTTTAATATCTGAAATAACTTAACAGGATCCGACGTGTCTTCCAAGGACATCTCAAACAGCATCAAAAAGGTTTGATGTCCATAGATCAGTCAGTTTACTCTTTTTTTTTATTTACAAAAACTGTTTGAACCAGTTTATCACATTGAAGATATGGTTGATTACACTAAGTAGCTTAAAGGACTGTAGGACATGTCCTACATTAATGATACTGCTCAGCAGGACTTAGAAGTCTGTATATTCATCCCTATTCACACTTCACTTCCATCAAAGACACTTTCTGAAATAATAACATAAGATATTGGATATTATTCCAGATTTTTTAAAATAACTATATCCTTTCTATCTGGTTGCAAGGTGAAGCACGGCTCATGCGTGTAAGAAAAATTACTCTACACATTGTTGATTCACTGAATGCGCCCATTATCGTAAACGAGTCATTATGTGCCTTGCTATGAGCAGGATACGACTCCTCACTGGGCATCTGGCAGTCTGTTTTTAACCATACGTTGTCACGCTGTGGCAGCCAACATACGACTCGGTCTTGGAGCAGATAACCTAAGATTTCGGCGAGTGAGAATCAACAGACAGCGGTCATCTGCTTAAGTTGTGGATGACACTGACATGTTGGTCTGTCTTTTTTAGGTGCCCAAGCAAATGTGGAAACAGATACACATTCTGGTAGTGACACTTTGAGATACTTAACAACTAGGCCTGGCACAGTCTGGTGGTTAGGACGCTCGAGTTGCAAATTGCAGATCGCAAGTTCAAAGCTCTGTTCTACCAAATATGTTCGTTATTTCAGTCATGGAGGCGTTATAACGTGACGGTCAATACTACTATTGATTGGTAAAATAGTAGCCCAAGAGTCAGCAGTGGGTGATGATGACTAGCTCCCTCTCTTCTGGTCTGTCGCTGCTAAACTAGGTAAGGCTAACACAGGTAATCCTCGTGTAGCTTTGCGCAATATTCAAAACCAATTACAATAACTGTAAATGACTACCTTGAGATCTAGCCGTCGTGGTTTATGAAAAACCTGGAACACTTGAAATTCTGTAAATCCTTTCAAAGTGGCAAATATTAAGATAATACTGTAGAACACATCTATGTAAGATATAAAATTTCTTGTAATTTGTGCTATTTTATCTTTCTAGTTACTTACTGGCTTTTTTTCTTTGGTGAAGTAAGTTTCAGGATTGACAGTTAGAGAAAAAGTTTTATGACTAGTAACCACTGTTATAATTGCAATCTTGAATATATTGTTTTATTATTGTGCGTGATTCATATGTTATTAAGGACCTCATCAGGTATCTAGAAGTTACATGGTGGATCAATAGTTTATATATATATATATATATATTAAAAACAATGGAAAAACCTATACCCATATGATGATCCTATGGTTATTAACTTGTATTTATATATGCATTGTTGTTTTGATTGTATAATAAAAGTTTAGACCTTCACAAACCTGGTGTTCTAGTAAATATTATGATATTATTAAAATTTATTCAAGTATAAAAGAAAAACAGCAAAAAACCATATTAATACTGTATTAAAATACATAGATATCAATATTAAAATTCCAAGATAATATAATCCATAATATCTATTATAAATATGTGTGTGAAAGACAATAAATTATTTTAGTAAATAAATTAAAAAATAAAATGTAGTAATATGAAACTATTGTATAAAGTAATAAAAATTAAACTCTAAGTAATTTTAGTTTAGTTGTGACTTCATAATTTTGGTTGCTGTTGTTGTTTTGAATTAAGCAAAAAACTACACAATGGGCTATCTGTGCTCTGCCCACCACGGGTATCGAAACCCGGAATTTAGCGTGTAAGTCCGCAGACATACCGCTAAGCCACTGGGGAACCATAATTTTGGTACTTTTGTGCGCAAACAAGTTGAAGTTATCATCAAAATCCTGTAGAAAAAATCTTTAGCTTTACATCTATTTCGGGAAAGAGTTTAGTATCATGGAAAATATACAAATAATAACGCATTGTTCATTTATGTTACTTACTGTAAGAATGAATTTACACAACGGACTACCTGTACTGTGTCCACCACAGGTGTTAAAATTCGGTTTTTGTTAGCGTTATAAGCTGCCAGTCTTACTGCTTAGCCTCTTGAAAGCATAATCATGTATATGGTGTGACAAAACAAAGAGCATTGCAATTTGATTTTTAGTATAGACATCATTGAAAAACTCCACTGTGTGATATTAAACCGTAAACAACACGGCTTTCCAAATACTCTTATAATTATTTTAAGACATTTAAAAAAAAGGTTTCAACATTGAAACATATTTCATTATCACAAATTACTTGATATTGTTGAGTGTACAAGTATCAACGTTTGATAAATTGTGTAAAACAAACAACTGACAGGCTTAAAAAGTGTTGTTTTTCTACTTTTTTGCCTGGCTTAAATAAACGTAACTAATAGAATATTTATTTCATATTTTTTACAGTTCACACCAGGTCTTGTATTTTAACAAAAAAAAAAAAAAAAGAGGCGGGCAAGTGTCGACATTTTGGAACAATGTTCGGTAATTGTTATTAGTATCAATTGTAAATGGTTCTCAAAATTCTTGTTTACTTCCCGCACAATCTGCGACGTTTTTATATTCAATAAGAGTTTTCACAGTTAACAACTTTTATATGCAAAAACGGCTCTTCTGGGCCCAGAAAACACTTCAAATAGAAGAGCGAACAACGTTTCGACCTTCTTCGGTCATCGTCAGGTTCACAAAGAAAGGGTTACTGGTCGGAAGCTGACCACATGTTTGGGAGGGGTTGTATAATTGAGTGTTGCAATGTAGAGGGCGCGGTTTGAATATATAATTTTGTTTATAATATTAATATAGGTATAATGGTGTTCCTTTATATTGGTTTATTTTGGGTTTAAGTTGTTGTATAAGTAAGGCTTCTTTAATTTTTCGTTTGTTTATGTTTGTTTCTTTATTTAGTATTTTAGTGTTTTCTATGGTTATGTTGTGTCCATTTGACTTGCAGTGTTCGAAAACGTGTGAAGGTGACTTTTTATGTTCTTTGAATCTGGTTTCCATTTTTCTACTTGTTTCTCCTATATAGAAGTCGTGGCAGTTATCACATTGTATTTTATAAATAATGTTGGTGTGGTGTTTGTCAGTGTAGTTCTTACATAGTATAGACCTTAGTTTTGTGCCTGGTTTTTGAATAAATTTAGTGTTAACTGGAATGTTATATTTTGTTACTAGTTTTTGCCAAATGTTGGTTATTTTTGTTTGCTGATGTCAGGAATATATGGTATACAGCAGTATATGGTTTCGTGATTTTTTGATTCGTGAGATATATTTACTTTTGTTGGTTGATTTTGCTTTCTGTCTAGGTGTGTGCGTGTAATGTTTTCTACGGTTTGTGGAGGAAACTTATTAATGTTGATGAAGTGTTGTTTTATTTTATCTAATTCATCGTTAATTTTATCTGGTGAGCATAGTTTTATGGCTGTGTTTATCTGGTTTCTTAGTATGTTGAGTTTTTGTTTTGTTTCATGTGCTGAGTCCCAAGGAATGTATAGTCCAGTATGGGTGATTTTTCGGTGGATTTCTGTTTTGAATTGTGTGTCAACTAGTAACAAAATATAACATTCCAGTTAACACTAAATTTATTCAAAAACCAGGCACAAAACTAAGGTCTATACTATGTAAGAACTACACTGACAAACACCACACCAACATTATTTATAAAATACAATGTGATAACTGCCACGACTTCTATATAGGAGAAACAAGTAGAAAAATGGAAACCAGATTCAAAGAACATAAAAAGTCACCTTCACACGTTTTCGAACACTGCAAGTCAAATGGACACAACATAACCATAGAAAACACTAAAATACTAAATAAAGAAACAAACATAAACAAACGAAAAATTAAAGAAGCCTTACTTATACAACAACTTAAACCCAAAATAAACCAATATAAAGGAACACCATTATACCTATATTAATATTATAAACAAAATTATATATTCAAACCGCGCCCTCTACATTGCAACACTCAATTATACAACCCCTCCCAAACATGTGGTCAGCTTCCGACCAGTAACCCTTTCTTTGTGAACCTGACGATGACCGAAGAAGGTCGAAACGTTGTTCGCTCTTCTATTTGAAGTGTTTTCTGGGCCCAGAAGAGCCGTTTTTGCATATAAAAGTAGTCAACAAGTGGGTTTCTCGACATCACTGATTGTTATTTCACAGTTAACAGTTAAACTGCAGTGTAATTATTTTAGTGACAACGCCGTATGTTCTATTAACTAAAAAAAAAGAATTAATAGAATTCAAAATTCAAAATAACAAATGTTATTCAACACTTTACAAAATAAACGTCTAAGCTAATTGTATCTAAAAAGGTGTCGAAATCCTGACAAAAAGTTGTAATACTTTTCTTTGTTTCACTAAAAATCTCGTGTCTCCCAAATATTAGATGTATTCGTAACAAGCGCACATGTCACAGATCAACATGGAGTATGAACAGGATATATCTTTCTTAGCTTCTTTGATAACTGTGAAGCTGAGGTCCAAACATTCTCAAGTCTCTAGCTTTCATATTCAAATTGAATGCTGTCAGTTTTCTGTTGCCTGAAGAAAACTTCCAAATATTTAAGTCAAGATATTTGACAGCAAATAAAGGAAAGTAGAAAATATCCACCTCATCTTCAAAATGGATCTGTGCTATAATGCAGACATGTCATTATAATATCACATGAGCAAATATTTAATCCAAGTAATGTTCCACTGAATTTTTTGATGACTTTGGAGCATCAAGGAGTTGGTTGAATAGTACATTATACTGCTTTAGTTTGGTGTAATTATAAGGTTAAAAGTTAATGTGTGTTATTAGATAGCAAAATGTTTTGCTGTAAGCTTCAATGTCTAAAACCATTTTTTCTTTAAATACACATAATTGTATGTAAACGTCTAATCTGAAGAAACAAATCAAATTAGAGGCCAACAAATTATTGGAGTATATTTAAGAGATATATAAATTATAACCTGCATGCTATTAATAACGGTAACATTCATTAGTTTTTTAAACACAATTCAAAATACACCGAGATGTGAAAATGAAGCATTCTAACCTGGTAATGACGTCTGGTAGATCCTGCAGCACAGTCATTAGAGTTTTTAAAGTACTTGTGCTCCCGTTAATCTTTTCAACACACTTAAAACTTTACAACACATATGATACGTAAAACTAAAGTTTTTTTTTATATTATAGCTTGGAACTTTTATATATGATCATAGCTTTGAAGAACAAAACTATGTGTGACACCAAGTGCATATTTTCCCATTCTAACACAACACAGATTTTTTAGACCTGTGAAATACAGGCGGTATAATCTCGTGTAACAGTGTATCTCCTAGTACACAAAACGACACAAGTTTCGTAGGATTCTGTAATATAGGTGATAGAGTCGCAATTAACAAAGTATCCACTCGAAACAATATAGATTTCTTAGATCGCTGTGATAGAGAACGCATTCTCTCTAAACAACAAATGCTTCATTTATAAACATTTGTTTCGACATTAATCACTGTTTTAAGATTTACAGCGACATTATTGTTGTAAATTTGTTTTTCTTTAGCAGAGTCTTTTAATTTATATGGTGAAAATAGTTCAACATTCAGTCCACGTGACGAGAATAAGCTACTTTATTTTCTCCTTTAATGTTTCCATAAACTTGAACACTTGCACACTACTGTTAATTGTTAAAAGCCTACGTTACAAACGAGGTTCAAATCTTTCTAACAATACTAGTATTAAAGTAAGATTAACTTATTTGTACAAAATAATATAACCAACGCAATAGCAAAGACAAGTTTGAATACTTCACGAAAATACACTAACAGATTCAACTTATCGTCGAATATCTTTACACTCTTCTTAACTATATCCTTTCTATCTTTTCACTCACACTCCTTTTGAAGTAACTATACCGTACTTGTAATTTAGCTTCAAACACTTGACATACATCTTTAGAACTTTCTCGGCTTTGTTTCAACGTTATCATTTAAGACAAGCAGTCGCTGTTATCCATGTCAAATGATGGATCTGAACAGGTATTTATTATCTATGTTGGATGACATATTTCGTAAGGTTTGTTTGTTTGTTTTGGAATTTCGCACAAAGCTACTCGAGGGCTATCTGTGCTAGCCGTCCCTAATTTAGTAGTGTAAGACTAGAGGGAAGGCAGCTAGTCATCACCACCCACCGCCAACTCTTGGGCTACTCTTTTAACAACAAATAGTGGGATTTACCGTCACATTATACATCCCCACGGTTGGGAGGGCGTGCATGTTTAGCGCGATGCGGGCGCGAACCCGCGACTCTCGGATTACGAGTCGCACGCCTTACGCGCTTGGCCATACCAGGCCTATCTCGTAAGGTAGATGTATGATGGCTCTCAATAAGTAGTTGTCTTTTATCTCGGATGATGGATCTTGGTAGGTAGTTGTTATTTATGTGAAATAAAGGACCTTTACAAGTAATTGTCATCCATGTGGAATGATGGGTCTTAGCAAATAGTTGGTATTTGTGTGAGATGATGAATATTGGTAGGTAGTTGTTATATCTGTACGTAGATGGACCTATGAAATAGGCCTAGTGTTTCTTGCATTTTCTTTGAGGATAAGCACGTAAATAAGCAGTTCTCTATAATCGATATAATAACACTAGTTGTTGGAGTTGTTGTTTTTGTGCTTAATGCTTTAAAGCCTGTAGTATCCGCATTAAGACTACAAATTATGAGACTACACTTGATTTAAGCATTTCATCAACCAAAACACAACATGCTATCAATACAGTTTTAAGTTATATAAAATATTAAGGCACTTAGGAAAAATGTAATTAGTTTAAAGTGGAGGGCTGGACAATAAGGTGTTTATAAGGAAGATAAAAGAAAGATGGGAAGATTTCAAAATTCTCTCAAAGTCTTAGAAAAAGGGGGTTTGATGGGAGTCGAATTCCGAAATGTTTTTCACTGATGTTTCTTTTTATTGTTGTTCAACCGCACGAAAACCAACCAACAAAAATCAATAATAAAAATAAACACAGTATAGGGTATTTACATAAAGAGATATTAAAGTTTCTGATTATGAAATTGGATATAAGTTTATGGAGATATTAAAGTTTCTGATTATAGATTTGGTATAAGTTTAGGAAGATATTAAAGTTTCTAGTTATAAATTGGGTCTAAGTTAGAGAGATTAAAGTTTTTAATTAAAATTTTGTATTATATAAGGCCACTCATATCAATGAAATGAAAAAAGAACAGCAAAATAAGAGACAGGAGGTGACGCAACATGTTAAGGAATAGTGGGAGCTAGTATATACCTTACGAAATATTTGGTGAGAAGAGATATTTAATGCACAGCATGTCTAGTCTAGTCACCCTAAATTGTTTTTTTTTTTCTTTTCCGCTGTGGGTGTGGTTTGGTTTGTTTTGAATTTCGCCCAAAATTACATGAGCGCTATCTGCGCTCCCTAGTCATCACCACCCACTACAAACTTATGGGCTACTATTTTATTAATGAATAGTGGGATTGACGGTAACATTATAAAGCCCCATGGTGGAAAGGGCGAGCATACTTGATGTGATGGGGATTTGAACTCGCGACCCTCAGATTACAAGTCGCGTGCCTTAACCACCTGGTCATGCAGGGCCCTGTAAAAGGTATAAATAGTTCGAAGACTTAAGCAAAAACTTAGAAATTAAATTTTTTCGTATTAAATATCAATATATCTTTAATAATTATATATTACATAGTATGTACACTTTACAAACACAAAGACAATAAACAAATCAGTAAATTTCTTAAATCAATGAATTTAAAATTAACAAAGTCCTCTATTTCTAAAATTATTTTAAAAATTGAACGTATCGTAAAAAACTTCTCCAACTAGAGGATCATTGTAAATGTTGTAAACCCGTTTCATCTCATAAGAGAAGCAGATAATCGGAAAAAATAATTTCGTAAAAGTAACAAGAAAATTTATATTCACGTCATAGTTAAAATAATTCTGAAAATACTTCATGGGATATGTGAAAAATATCAATCTCTCTCTCGGTATGGGTGTTTGGGTATTGATGTTGTTTACCCAGGAGGGTCAAGTTTCTTTAACCTCTTCATTTTTCCTTCAGATTTTTTTTTATTTTTTTTTTTCAACGGTCAAGCATATTTACATATGGTACACTAGGGCCAGAGTAACCCGCACTTACTCAGGCCCCTTTCAGGGCAGTGTCCATGCACGATCTATACATACACTTGGTGCAAATAAAACATTTCTCTTATATAGTTCCATAGATTATTTGCACTTTCATCACTTAGGTATTAACTGGAAAACGTTCACATAAAAAAACCCTTTCAATGTTTTGTAATTAATATCTAAACTAATGTGGAGTCCTTTTATTGTTGTTGTTTTGAATTAAGCACGAAGCTACACAATGGGCTATCTGTGCTCTGCCCACCACGGGTATTGAAACGCGGAATTTAGCGTATAAGTCCGCAGACATGCCGCTGAGCCACTGGGGGCGTGGCCTTTTATTATTATTTTTTACATATTTATTTTTATTTAGAAAGTATATGTTCACTGGGGAAAGGTGCTCAGGTCTATCATCAACATGTAAACAATACCTGTCAAGTTCGATCACTAGTTCATTTTTTTCTCCAATTTTTATTAAAATAATTTATTGTACTGTGTAGGAGTCTATATGCTATTGTTTCGATATGTGCGTACAGTATTTATGTATAAATTCGGAAGATGTTGTTCTAGGTACTTTATAAGCTGTTGTGAGTAATGTATTTTGTATTGTTTGTAGTTTTGTTTGCAGTAGTTTTTGCCTACATTAATCCATGCAGGAGCTGCATAGTCAATGACGGGCTTGATGAATGTTTTATATATTTTCATAATGTTGTCTGCCGCAGTTCCACTGTTTTGGCCAGTCAGACTTCCTCCTAGCGTAACTTGTTCGTCGCCAAATGTTTGTTATAATATTATTTATGCAGTTTACTTACGTTAGTTTTGAATCAAACGTAAGTCCTAAGAATTTTACTGATTTTACAAATCTGGAGTTGTTCACCATTCATGTAGATCTCTGGTTGTGCTTTTTATGTTTAGTTAATTTTGTGAATACTACACCCTTGTGCAAATTAATTGAAACAAGACGGAAAATTACGATTTTTTTTTCAATTTTTTGCGTTTTATTTCTGAGAATCCAAAAATTACTCACAAATTAATACATGATATGACCGCCTTTATTTTTCAGAAGATCATTAATCCACTTTGACATCGAGTCCACGAGTTGACTAATTTTTGGATCGTGGCACCACACCTTAATCATGGCCTTAATTAGCTTATCTTTCGTAGTACAGTCTTTTCCCCGAAGTCTTTCTTTACAAATCGCCCAAAGATTTTTAATAGGATTTAAGTCCGGAGAGATTCCAGGCTTGTTCAGCACCTTTATTCGCGTTGTAGTCATAAAATTCTTCACAAGTCTCGATGTGTGGCACGGAGCCAGATCTTGCTGAAAAATGCCAGATCCATCTGGAAATCTCTTTTTCAATTCTGGAACGACTCTTCTCTGCAAAACTTTGATGTACTGTAGTTCTCGCATCATACCTTCTACGATATGTAAGCCTCCGACGCCATAGTAGCTGAAAAAGCCCCAAAACATCTTCTTCAACAGATGTTTTACAAACTGATTGATGTGAGATTCTTCAAGTTTCTCACCTGGAGATCTGCAAACATGCAGACTTTTTTGACCCTGTATGAAGAAATTAGTCTCGTCACTAAAAAACACTTTCCTCCATTGTTCTTGCATCCAGTTCTTGTATTTCAGACCCCATTGATACCGTTTTTTCTTCATTGAGTTGGTAAGAAGTTGTTTTTATGACTGGTCTCCTTGCCCTTTTAACGCAATTTCGAATGACGTAATATCCCTCAAAATTTTGTTATATATCCCAAAAATAGATCGACCATACTACAAAACACAGCTAATGACGCCGTCTCTGTGAAAAAATGACAATTAGAGGAAATCAGCGGGTCCAGTGAGCCTACACTGGCCGCCATGTTGAACATATTGTAAAATGACCATTTATTTCAATTAATTTGCTAAAGGGTGTACTAGCTGTGTTTATTTTGATTCTGTATATTTGGCAATGTTAACTTATTCTTTTTACTTGTAGTTGCATGTTTGTGGCTGCTATTGCTGATGTTGGTGGATTTTTCCAGATTGCTACATCCTCTGCGAACTGTGAAGAGTATCCATTATTTGGATCTTTTAGGGGCATATTATTTACGTATATGATGAAAAGGATAGGACTAACTACCCCTCCTTGGGGAACACCACCAGCTTCTGGAGTGAAACTCTCAAAGAATGTCCCTTCAACATTTATTTTACATGATCTGTTTTCAAGAAAGTTTGACAACCAACGAATAGTTCTCCACGGCAGTCCCATTTCTTGCATTCGGAACCGGAGACCGTTATGCCATACAGTGTCAAATGCTTTCTCATTATCGAGAAAGCAAGCGACAGTGCATTCTCTTTTATTAAAACTATCTACAATTGTTTCTGTTAATTTGACTAAGTGGTCTGCTGTTTGTCTGAATTTTTTGAAACTATTTTGCTCTTCTGGTAATTTTGATGTTGTCTTCAGGAATGCGGAGAGTCTGTTACTAATTATTCTCTCTAGAATTTTGCCTACGCAGCTGGCGAGGCTGATTGGCCTGTAGCTATTTGGGTTATTCGCTGCTTCCAAGCAACCGGGATATAACCAGAATATATTTATAGATTAAAAATTGCTGTGAGATGCTCAAATAATTTAGGAGTGCCTTTTTTAAAGAAGAATGGTTTGTATATCATCTTCTCTGGTGATTTATTTTTATTGTTTGTTACTGCTTGTATGAGTTCTTGTGCTGAAATTGCGTTTGTATTGTTGATTTGATAATTATTTAAGTCTATTGGGAAGAGCAGTTTAAATAATTCACTGTTGTTCATAATAAAGTTATTTACTTTATTATAGTAGAATGTGTTCATGTCTGGGTCGTTATTTGTTTTCAACGTATTTTCAAATATCAATGTAAAAAAGATGATTTATTGAATTTCGCGCGAAACTACACAAGGAATCTTTGCTCTAGCCGACCCTAATTTTGCAGTGTACGACGAGAGGGAAGGCAGCTAGTCATCACCACCTACCGCTAACTCTTGGGCTACTCTTTTACTAACGAATAGTGAGATTGATCGTAACATTATAACACCCACACGGCTGAAAGAGCGAACATGTTTCGTGTGACAGGGATTCGAACCCGTGACCCTCAGATTATAAGTTGCACGCCTTTACGCACCCGGCCATGTCGGGCCGGAATTAGAGGGAAGGCAGCTAGTACCACACTCACTGCTGGCCCGGAATGGCCAAGCGTGTTAAGGCGTGCGCTTCGTAATCTGAGGGTCGCAGGTTCGCGCCCGAGTCGCGCCAAACATGCTCGCCCTCCTAGCCGTGGGGGCGTTATAATGTGACGATCAATCCCATTATTCGTTGGTAAAAGAGTAGCCCAAGAGTTAGCGGTGGGTGGTGATGACTAGCTGCCTTCCCTCTAGTCTTACACTACTAAATTAGTGACGGCTAGCACAGATAGCCCTCTTGTAGCTTTGTGCAAAATTCCAAAACAAACAAACAAAATGAATACTGAGATTAACTGTAACATTATAACGTCCTCGCAGCTGAGAGAGCGAGCACGTTTAGCGCGACTCAGATGATAACTCGCGACCCTCAAATTACGAGCTCATGCCTTTTCGCGCTCGGCCATGCAAGGCCTCCTGAGAATGAATGAGTTTTAATAATTTCGTTTATTGATGAAAAGAAATGGAAAATTAGTTAAAGAGTTGTACATGATGATTAAAATTGTTTTATATGCCTCAAAACTATTAACATCCAAGCTTGCACGAAGTGGTGAGGACGAAATTAATTGTTAGATGAAAAAGAAGGAAAAGGAGATGCTTCAGATAAAGCGAAAACTTTAGGATCAACCACCAGACCGGTGGAAAGTCCAAGCTTAACAAGAAAGAGATCAAGCTATGATTATTTGATGGCCTCTTCATTCTTCTCGAATATATCTCTTTAGCAGGCAAATAAATCTTCCACCCCTCTTAATAGTTTTAAATAGGGAGAGATATTGGGATTCACTTCCTCAAACTGTGCCATGCCTATCTCAATTTCACGCAAAGCATGTGCCATTTTCTTCGCTATGAAGCACAATAGTTTTTTTTTTAACTCGTCAGATGGTTCACTCTGAGTGGTTTATTGAGCTCACTGCTTCTAGTTGCACGAGATCTTCATTTGAAAGTTTTTTCTCTTTTACTTCAATTTGCTCTTCTGTATCATTTTGCTCGATTTCCAGAGCCAACTTTTCAGCAAGCCTCGCAATTTTATTTGTAACTTTCTTGTACGTTTCATTCTTTTCAACATCATTGAAGCTATGCAAGAACTGGTGGTATAGTTTTTCCTACACAGAATTCAAACTATTCTGTGCAACCTCTTATCATGTCTTTGCTATGTTGAGAATCCCCTGGTAGAAAATGTATGATTTCTAAAAATCTCTGAGTGTCTTATCAATGTCCTCGGTAGCAGCCAATGCTTGCTGAAAAGCTATGCGTAAATAATACGCTTTGAAAATTGTAATTATATATTAATCCATTGACTGGATAAGGGAAGTTGTGTTTGGTGGAAAAAAATACAACTTTAATGTTCGGATGAAGATCATTGAGATGAGTTGGATGGCCAGGCGCATTGTCAATAACAAGTAAAATCTTAAATGGGATGTCATGTTCAAAACAATATTTTTCAACTTCTAGGACAAAACAATAACACAAACATTCTTCTAATAAAATAATATAATTCACGGTTTTGGATTAGAACAATAATAAACGGGAAAGGCTGCTTTACTGGTTCCCATAAACGAATGTAGGCTCTCAGAATGATACACCAGCAACGGTTTTAACCTGTAGTCATCAGCTGCATTGACCCTAAGTGAAAGAATCAATTCGTCTTTTGCTGCTTCAAATCCTGGCATTATTTTTTCTTCAACTGAAATCAACGTACGACTAGACATTTTTTTCCAAATCCCCAGTCTTATCTACATTAAACATTTATTGTATTCTATCACCACCTTCGGCCCGGCATGACCAGGCGTTAAGGCACTAGACTTGTAATCTGAGGGTCGTGGGTTTGAATCCCCGTCACACCAAACATGCTTGCCCTTTCAGCCGTAGGAGCGTTATAATGTGACGGTAAATCCCACTACTCGTTGGTAAAATAGTAGCCCAAGAGTTGGCGGTGGGTGGTGCTGACTAGCTGCCTTCCCTCTAGTCTTACACTGTGAAATGGCCTGGCATGGCCAAGCGCGTAAGGCTTGCGACTCCTAATCCGAGGGTCGCCGGTTCGCGCCCACGTCGCACTAAACATGCTCGCCCTCCCAGCCGTGGGGGTGTATAATGTGACGGTCAATCCCACTTTTCGTTGATAAAAAAGCAGCCCAAGAGTTGGCGGTGGGTGGTGATGACTAGCTGCCTTCCCTCTAGTATTACACTGCTAAATTAGGGACGGCTAGCACAGATAGCCCTCGAGTAGCTTTGTGCGAAATTCCAAAACAAACAAACAAATACACTGTGAAATTAGGGACGGCTAGTGCAGACAGCCCTCGTGTAGTTTTGAACGAAATCCAGAACAGACCAAATTTCATGCCCGGCATGGCCAGATGGGTTAAGGCGTTCGACTCGTAATCTGAGGGTTGCGGGTTCGAATCTCAATCGCACCAAACATGCTTGCCCTTTCAGCCGTGGGGACGTTATAATGTGACGGTTAATCCCAGAATAGCTCAAAAGTTGGCGGTGGGTGGTGATGACTAGCCGCCTTCCCTCAAGTCTTACACTGCTAAATTAGAGATGGATAGCGCAGATAGCCCTCGAGTAGCTTTGCACGAAATTCACAACAAACAATACAAACTAACAAACCAAACTCTTTAACCACCTTCACTGATTTTTTTTCAACACATCCGAAAACTACTTGACAGCGTTAGCATCGCCGCTGGCAGCTTCGCGACTCACTTTAACATTATGAAAACTAGCACAATACATGAAACGGTTAAACCAATCCCAATTAGCTGAAAAAGTTTCCAGGATATTTGCATACTTCCCATTTATGTCTTCATAAAGATTTTGCGCCTTTGTTTGAATCGTCAGGAGGCTATATAGCACAAGTCTATGAATCTGGTATTCCAACCACAAGATAGAGATTAGCCTTTCCTCATCTCATGAATGGCACCAGTTCGCTGTTTTGTAATTATTGTTGACTTTAATGGTGCAGGTCCTTTCACATCTTTCACTGTCCTACTTACTGTAGACACTGAGAGACCGAGCTCACATGCAACAAACGATAAGTTTTTCTACTCTCGTATTTTCTTATCATCTTCAATTTCATTTCTAGATCTATTTTAGCGCTTTGACAAGCAGGTTTACTGTTTTTAGCACCAGTGTGCCTTTTCTCAGTCATGATCAGAGCATAAAAATCACTATCACAGAAAAACATAGAAATACTACAAGCGATGCACAAAATGTGTTCAGCTCGAAACTGTGTGAATGAATAAGAGTTTGTTTGTTTTGGAATTTCGCATAAAGCTACTCGAGGGCTATCTGTGCTAGCCGTCCCTAGTTTAGCAGTGTAAGACTAGAGGGAAGGCAGCTAGTCATCACCACCCACCGCCAACTCTTGGGCTACTCTTTTACCAACGAAAAGTGGGATTGCCCGTCACATTATAATGCCCTCACGGCTGGGAGAGCGAGCATGTTTGGCGCGACTCGGGCGCGAACCCGCGACCCTCAGATTACGAACCGCACGCCTTAACGCGCTAGGCCATGCCAGGCCAAATGAATAAGAGAGAGAGATGCGGGTGAACACGTGGAAGCATTCTTTGGAGCAGCTGAATAGGCTGTAAAAATGACCACTTGGTGACAGCAGTAGCGTATTGATAAGATGGCGTAAATTTTTCCCAAGACGATAGTTTATCAATGGGTTTAGGAGAATCCTTTATGTAAGTGCGAGTTTAAGTAAGTTGCAGATTACATAAGTCGACGACCGTCCGTGCTGACAAAGCTATGAAATCGACAGCGATTTCATTAATCACTGTTGTTCCAATTTACGATAAGAATTCATTGAAAGCAAAGGTTTATTACCATCCATTAAACACTTTAATGACTGTTATATTGACTCGTAAGAGACAACTTTCTAACCATGGAAATTGGGAAAGAAAAACGTATTCCCTGGAAAAGTTCTAAGTGGATTCCTCTGTTTATTTGAATAATTCTAATAATTAGAAATTTGATAGCTCTCATCCGTGGCTCAGCGGTAAGTCACCAAGCTACAATACTAAACATGAGGTTTTGATACCCGTGACGGGCAGAGCAAAGATAATCCATTGTGTAGTTTTGTACAACTACACCAGATGTTTTGATATTCGTTTTATTTGATTAGAAAATCTTTTAAAAAACTTCTTTAAGCTGGTGTGGTTGTTTTAAGGATACCCGGGGATGAGTACGCCTGAATTTATCGAAATAGCTAGTAATAAAACAGCTGCTAACTTAATACGTTTCTTGTTGTTTATTTTTTGTTTCTTCCATTAAGAGCAAAGCTACATTAATTTATCTGCTGTGTCCACAGTTAAGAATGGAACCACGGATTTTAATTTTCTTAACTCGTAAACTTATCGCTGTCTCACTAAGGGCGGTTTCTTATGGGTGGTTTTCTTCTATTCGAAGTTAGTTCCATCGTTGAAGTCTTGGATAGTGCGCGAGAAACACCAGTATCAAAATCTAGCGCATCTTTGAAGAAAAGAAATATTGAGATAAACAAACTAGCAATAGTTGGAAAGCAAAATGTTCATAACTAAATGCATTATATTGTAATGTTACACTTATTTCCACTATTGAACCATAAAGGCAGACTGGTTGATTAAAAGAACATCATTTATTATAATAAAAACAATTAACATTCATCATAATATGTCATTATAATATCTTACTAAATAAAGGAATTACTGAAGTCTTGAAGGTCAGAATTATGAAAGAGATCACATGACCATTCTAACTGGATAGTTATCAACTTTCTATACTACACACTGAAGTATCTTCAATCTATTTTAAGTGCATGTGCCTGTACAGGTGTGAAGAGTGAAGACTTCAGGTTAAGACTCCTGTCTCACTGATTTTGGGACCCAGCATGGCCAGGTGGATAAGGCATTCGACTCGTAATCAGACGATCACGGGTTCAAATCCCCGTCACACCAAACATGCTTGCTCTTTCAGCCGTAGGGGTATTATAATGTGACGGTCAATCCTACTATTCGTTGGTAAAAGAGTATCTCAAGAGTTAGCGATGGGTGGTAATGACTAGCTGCATTACCTCAAGTCTTACAATGTAAAATTAGGGACGGCTAGAGCAGATAACCTTCGTGTAGCTTTGCGCGAAATTCTAAACAAATGAAACCACTGGTTTGGGTAGAACACGTGATGGACCACGAGGTAAATCCTGTTATACTGAGTCACCCAAGTGTCCCTTTATAACATATGTTCCTTTATAACATAATCATCACAGAAGAAAGCTAGATAACGTCATAAACCTAAATCTTTTGTTCGTTATACCTCAAACCAAAAGTAAGCCTAAGCAACCTCGAATATTTCAATAATGATTTATATTTTTAACCATTTCACTATTAAAAATTAAATTTTAAATATTTCTATTTGGAAAAATTATCGTAACTTGTTTCATGTTCATGTATTTTTCTCTCATTTTCATCATTCTAAAAAAATGAAGATTTTCAACGAGGTTATTTATAGAATAGACCTCACTTTCTAAGAAAGTACCAAACATCTTTCAATGGAATGTTTTGCGCACGACCTTCTTGAGAGGACGACATTTTCTTTCACTTGTGACCTCATGTAGTAACCCCCATGGTGTTGCTTCTCCCAAGTTTTATAAACGCTTTCTCTCTAAACAAACTTTCCTTCGACTACACTCTTCTTATTGTGGTCCATAATTCATCTGTAAATTTCTGTTTAGTTTTTATTGCTTATATTTTGGCGAAAGTTAAAGTAATAATCACGTTAGTAATATTTTTGTGCAACCTATAAAACACGTTTCGTATAAAATGATCATATTTACACTATCATCATTGTGTGAATTTTATACATATCGTCAAAGGGGAGGATACAGTAATCATCGAGCCTGTCGAATACACCTGTCAAAGTAATACGTTGTTGTTTTCATAGCACAAAGTCACACAACGGGCCACCTGTACTCTCTACACCACGATGAATCAAACCCCGGATTTTTGCATTGTAAAATCCAGAAAAGGACGTTTAACGTGGATAACACTGAATTTGTTTGTGTATTACTTGAATTGGAAGCATGTTGTAAATAGTACTGGACAACGCATTTTGAAAGCAAGTAGAATATTACAGCACTGACTTAAACATTTTGCCAGTATTTCAAAGAACTATACATTGAAAGGAAACAGCGTTTTAGAATTAAGTCTTATTTTTTCATTTGCCTCCCTTTCCCTCACTAATATAGATAAATTAATATAGAATAAGATAAAATTATTGCAGTGAAAGATCAATATGTGAGCTTTATTATTCTAATTAAATGAATAATATTTTCTTAGCTACTGTGTTTTGACTTACAATCTGTTTCAGCCTTCAAGGATTTTGAGAAGGAATGTATTTATGTGATAGAATCGAACTTAGGCCTCGTTTGGTAGGTAGAGAATGGTATTCACTTCTCTGAAAACTCACCCAAGTACTATAAGTTTCTAAACAAAACAATGACTTTTGCTTTTTAAATGTTTAATTGCAGATTACATTTTAAATAAATGTTCACTTTGTCAAAAATAATTATCAACACATTGCAATAACACATCGAAGCTTACATGTTGAAAACATTACATATTCATATCTTGGTGTATCACGTTCCACTTGAACACTAAAAGTGTGATTACGCTTCACTACTTCATAGTAAAATTGAATAACACTTTACAAGTTACAAGTAAATATGTTCGTGAAGAAAAAGTTACAATTATGGGAAAAAGTAGAAACAAGCAAAATAAACAACAAGCTCGTTTTACCTTCAGTTTAAATTATGATAGCAATAAAATCCGTTTTTACATATACCTAACATTCCTCTTAACTGGCATCAGAAATTACTAAAATTGTGAATTTACAAACTTTTATTTGAAAATCCATACTTTTCAATGTACTATTTAGTCCATAAGTCCATATTTCTTCAAAAAAAGTAAGATAGTAAGTCCATATTCTTTCAAGTAATGAAAAATTCTCTATTCCGTAAGACATCAAAATGAATTAAACAATGTTTTCCTACGAAATGGTTTTCCTAAAGTCCGCATTCCTTCTAGGTTATTTATTTATGCCACACAATAAATTGTTCATGTAACACTGCCTAAACTTATGTTGTTGTTTCTACTCTTCCATAGTCCTGGTTAGTCCTTGCAACCTCATTCCTTCTAAGTTCTCAAAATTTTGTCAAAAGTCATTAATTACATTTTCTGCAAATTCTAGTGAAGTTGAATTCAATTGTAACTGTCTGAAACATTGGATGAATACATAGAATACATCAATCTATCAGTTTACCTTCCTTCAAAACTTGCCAATCCTTGAGTTCAAATTCAGTCAGTTAATATCGTTTGATACAGGATCTAAAGTTACTTCTATATCGTGTTTTACCTGTCTAGCTAAATTGCCTTTTCCCATTCATCAAGACTGCACGATGAATGAGAGGTCATTTCGTATACTTTGACACAAATAGCTTATTTGACTCTCTACTCTGTAATACTCCTAATAATGAAGATATGCGTCGCTCGTTCTTATATTTTTAAGTCAAGCAGTTGAACACAGAGCCTGCTTGTTGTCTTTCTTTTCGAAACACACCAGATCTCATCTGATTTTCCCACTTACTCAATCGTTAAGATATTCAACACAAGTTGTGTCCATTGAGGGGACTAGATTCTAGTCGCTGATTTTAGAGTTGTAATCCCGAAGACTTACTGTCGTCCCACCAAATGATTCAACAGTAGCCCCTATAATTTATTCTGTTAAAATCAGAGGTGTAGAACGGCTCTTCTTGTAGTTTTATTATTTTAGTGTGATTAAAAACAAATGTAAACTGTAGATATTTTATCCTATTAAGTTGCATGTTTCAAGTGCTGTATTTTAAAATAATGCGAGCTATGCTGAAAATGAAGACTTAAAAACAAAAGTGTGTACAAATATCTTTTATGATATTTGTACTTATCATTTGTATGAGTGACTAGGATATACTAATTAGCTGTGGAAACTTAAATGGTAAATACAGCTTTTGTATTCAAGGATTAGGATTTGGCTGAGGCTCTAGTACAATCAATTATACCACTACATGACTGGTTTTGATGATATATATGAATATATTAATTTAAGTTTTTTTTTTTCCTTTTGCAAATGTATAAAATGCACATCTCAAGCGCTAACTAGGTACAAATTTAACGTTTTTCTTTTGTATAAAACAGTAAAAATTATCGGGTAAATTTCGCGCAAACTGATCATAATCAAAATTAGTCCGTAGTAATTTCATAAGGTTCTAATTAAAGACGTTATGAATAATGTCTACCAAAATCTAGAGACCAACTAATAAACTAATTGATGTTTTTATAATGATTATTAATCGTATCTCATTGTAAAATTTAATATCTTTGTATCCTACACGCTTCTTAGTTAAATGCATATGATTCATGACGACTGTGTAAAAAAAAAAGAGAGAGAGAGAGAGAAAAGCTAAAGTGAGAGAAGTCACCTATCAAAGTAGAACAGGTGATAAACTGACAATTTTCAATCGATAAAAACTTTGTTATACTAAGCTACTAAATCTACGGGTTGTCGTTTTCGTTTTGACAGAAAGGTTAAAAACTTTACAGGTTTCTAACCTAAGAATTATGTACGATTTGGTAATGACCACCCCATGAAGAAATGGTAACTTAGACACCAGCTTTTTAAAATTGATTTGTAGAATACATATACATACACTGAAACTGTCTACAAAGCACGCGACTGGAATGGTTCGTAGAAAATGACAGTAGAAGGTGGCTTTGACGTCAGAGCCAGGTAAAGAAGTGTTCTTCAAATATTTGTAGTTGTCGTGTCGAGGTGAACACTGGTG
Source organism: Carcinoscorpius rotundicauda (assembly GCA_011833715.1). Classification (NCBI taxonomy): domain Eukaryota; kingdom Metazoa; phylum Arthropoda; class Merostomata; order Xiphosura; family Limulidae; genus Carcinoscorpius; species Carcinoscorpius rotundicauda. Next base: position 113,055,610 of record CM022393.1, read on the forward strand.
TAAAGAGACGAAAGGTATTGTTTTAGAATACACACTGGTGTAAATAGACTAAATGTATTGTTTTAGAATACACACTGGTGTAAATAGACTAAATGTATTGTTTTAGAATACACTCTAGTGTAGAGATTAAAGGTATTGTTTTAGAATACACTCTAGTGTAAAGAGACGAAAGGTATTGTTTTAGAATACACTCTAGTGTAAACAGCCAAAGTAGCTTGTTTCTACTTTCCTTCCGCAAACTTTTAGGTCGTTTGTAGGATGTTTATAAGCACAGGCTTATAACTCAATGAAATAATTTATTTTGATCACTATTTAACTAGATACATAATAACTAGATAGTTCTTAAAGTTCGATCACTTAAAAATATGAGGTTACAAACATACAATTAGTAATTTTTGTTGCATTTTAAAATAAAATATATCATTTATTAGTACTTAATAATTATATTGAACAGTAACGGCTAACCCTAATCTAACTTATCGTGTTTTGTCGAAGATAAATTCTAAATGTTAACTGTACACTTTCTTTTTTCAATCTGATGTAAATATAATCTAATATTTATTTTACTATCTCTGTGTATTTATTTTATTAACTTTGTGTGTATGTGTAAGGCGATCAACAAACGACAAAAGTTCATATTTAATGTTTGTTTTGGAATTTCGCACAAAGCTACTCGAGGGCTATCTGTGCTAGCCATCCGTAATTTAGCAATGTAAGACTAGAGGGAAAGCAGCTAGTCATCACCACCCACCGTCAACTCTTGGGCTACTCTTCTACCAACGAATAGTGAGATTGACCGTCATACTATAACGCCCCCACGGCTGGGAGGACGAGCATGTTTAGCGCGACGCGGGCGCGAACCCGCAACCCTCGGATTATTAGTCACACACCTTACGCGTTTGTCCATGCCCATATTTAATGTAATATCCAGCAAGTTACAGCTCTTGTTTGTTAAGATTTATGCGATTGAAGATTTTTTGTTAAGTAACGTTAATTTTCCAGATTTTTTAAGAACACTAGTGTGTGTTAAAAGTAAAACAAAGCCACATCTACTGTGTATACCGAGGGAAATCGAACCAGTGATTTGAGGGTTGTAAATCCTAAGACTTACTGTTTTTCTCATCGAAAGATGAAAACAAAAGTCTTTGTTTAAAGTTATTACCTAAGCCGTACAACAATACTAGTTAATATAATTTATCGAATACTATAAAGTTTGAATACTGAAGAATTGATCAAAGTTACAAAAAGGCGAGTTTCAAACATTCCACCAGTACTACATTTTTATAAAACAATATATGTTAAAAGAATTTTGAACGGTATTATTTGATTTGACTTTGAAAACAAATAACTAGTTGCTTAATTTATTAAAGACGTAAAACTGTGTAAATTATTAAAGTTTTTTTAGATGCATTTATTTTCTACGAGAAAGTGTAACAAACAATAATCGTGGAAATTTTTTGTTTTTAAATTCAAATTCACCGGGCGATAGGGAAAGGTCCGGCATAGCCAGATGGTTAAGGCACCCGGCTCGTAATCCTAGGGTCGTGGGTTCGAATCCCCATCACACCAAACATGCTCGCCCTCTCAGCCGTGGGGACGTTATAATGTAACTGTTAATCCCACTATTCGTTCGTAAAAGAGTGGAAATGACTAGCTGCCTTTCCTATAGTCTTACACTGCTAAATTATTGATGGCTAGCGCATAATATAGATAGCCTATTGTGTAACTTTGAGCTTACCGACAATCAAACAAAATATAATTGTATGTCAGCTAGAACTGGAGATTCATCCAGTTGTTTGAACATGTTTGAAGCGGTCGTTTCAGTAATTCTGTACGCAAGTGAATCGAAACGCAAACTCTGTTGTTATTGCAATAGGTAGAGTAACCTTGCGGAAGGTTACAAGGTAAAAATATGAAAGTTGTTGGAATGGGCTGCTGGTTAGACGACATTACGATCAGTTTGTGTGTAATCTTCAACAGGTCTGTAGTATTTAAACAAATTGATGTAGAATAATATAGACCTAATATATGCATAGAGAAATAGATATAAAAACGTCATCTACTTATCAACTAACCAAACAGGACACTCAATTTAACATATTTCATGTGAATAACATTCCCCTCCCTAAAAACTTACCTTAAGAACGAATTAGTTTTATCTATCTCAGTTGGCAAACACAATTTCGCCAAGCCAAAACAGAATCAGTTATCAAATAGAAATATATTCATTGTTACCCAGGATCAATTGTCAAATAAAGTTTCAGTGTAAAACCGAATCAGTTGTCAAATGGAACTTTACTGTTAAACACAATAAATTGTCAACTAGAACTTCACTGTTAAACAGAATCAACTGTCAAATAAAACTTTAATGTTAAACAGAATCGGTTATAAAAGATAACAAAGAATATGTTATCCATGTTTTGCATTGTTATCATATACGTTTTGTATTATATTGTTGTATAGCTCATAAAACAGTTTTTGCTCCATTTTTCAGATTTGAAAAGACGTGCAATAGCGTCTGAAAAGTGGAGTTATAAATCATAACTAGCTGTACTTTACAAGTGATGCAAGCTTCAAGATTGAACATTTCTGAATATTATGTAGAAAACTAAATCACCAAACCAAGTTTGGAGCTCCCGAAAAATACTTGCTAATTTGTTCTTGAAACAGTTATATTTCTCACGTAGTGACCAAAGTGTTTATACGTCACGATGTCCGGTCCTGTGGCTAGACCCGCAGTCTTAAGAAAACTTAGCTCAAGGGATAAAATGTTTCAGTTACAACGATGTCGCCGGCATACACTAGCCAACGTTCTGCCGTAAGTATTAATGTAAAAATATTTTCATCATCTAAATAGTTTATAAACAGTTTCTAAAAAAAAATATCTTATAAATCACAAGATGGCACTTCTTTCATAACGGCTGTTTCAGAGCTTTTCCATCCTTACCCCAGAGGCTTAGCGATAAGGCTAAAGGCTTATAACGCTAAAAACTGGGTTTCGATACTCGTGGTGAGTACAGCATAGATAGTCCATTGTGTAACTCCGCACTTAACAACAGTTAGGGTTATTTACTTTCATAGGACTCAAAAATATATTTAAAAAATAACTGTAGAATAAAAAGGTGTAGAACTTTGAAACATTTGAGGCATGCTTTTGTGATTCGTTTTATGCAAATATTTCAACAATGTAACAATGGTTTCTTAAATGTTTACAAGCATGCTCTGTTCGTTTATAAAATACACACATTAATACACAAACGCATGTCTAGTTTGTGGCAATATGACAAATAAAGTGCACAAAACGTTGTTTTCTTCGAATGTTATCACTAGTTCGTAATTATTAAGGAAATTGGCAATTTGAAGAACTTTGAAAAAGTAACCATTTCACTGTATGATTCTCAAATAATAAAGCCAAGTGAGTTATTTACTGTGTTCATCGAGAGGGATAGAACTCTCGGTTTTAGCATTGTAAATACCAATACTTTCCGCTGTCTCGGTGGGAAACGTTTTGATATAAAAATCGTCTACTTGATGGCATCATGGTAAAAGAGGTAGAGAGAACATAATGGAAAGAAAAAAAGAACAAATAGTTTCGCATATTTGTGATTGAATGATATACATGAATTGTACTGTATCGTGACTCTAATTGGTTGTTATATATACATGTCGTGAAAGATGAAAAAGTAGGTCGCTTCTTTATACTTTATGTAGTTGTAAACATAGTTCAGTACGTATTCAAGTTCTTTCATCCAACATTTTAGAATAATGATTGTGGTAGTTACGAACTGTGGTTAAAATCGACCCAAAACTATGCGGAAATACGTCACGAATGACGAATTGGAAATTGTCTCCTCTTAGGTTGTGTTTGCGAAGTGGACTCTCTTAAAAAGCGCACGCGCTATGCACCTAGATAATAAAGTTTAAAGAAACAATGAAATGAAACAAAAATTCTTACAGCTGTTAATGCTATATATGTAACTCTGATGACGTATTTATATGTAGCATTTGATTGAATTTAGACACACGTGTTTATGGTGATATTTGTAGGCTGGAATAATACGTTATTATGGTTTTATATGTCGTTTCTTAAAGAAGACAATGAAGTCATTTTACATAACCAGTGCAGTGATAATTGTTACAAGAGTAACAAAAAACAAGTAGTCTCTAGTGGCTCAGAGAAAAGTCTGAAAGCTTATTGGCGATTAAAACAAGGTTTCGTGATTAGTAAAATACAGCTAGCCCTTTATATAGCTTTGTGCTTTCCTACAATAGAACAAATTCGAAGGTAGCCCCCAAACGCTCCTTCATACATGATATTTTTATATTCTTTATATTGTAGTTCAAAAGTTTTAAAAGGACGGCTACTAAGAGTCATTTAGTAACACAAGAAAGAATGAGATTACAAAACATAAGTGTATGTTTCAGAATGTTTTTGTTATTCATAAGTTAGGGTCAATTACAATTCAAAGTAAAACATTAGTCGATAAACTGCTGTTTAGCTCATTTTCTTTCTCTGCGTGGATAGAAACGTCTTTTATATTATCTGCAATAAAGCATAAACATCGCGCATTCTTTCTCAGTGAGTCTCTGTGAATGTAATATCTCTCTCTTTCCAGGTGTTTGGGTGTATAAATTTGTATATCCGGGAGGGTCGGGTACACTAGACCTCTTCCTCTTTCCTTTACATTGTTTGAGTGGACTTATTGATATATTTAAAGTAAATACAGAGGGCCAGAGTTATAAGCATAACTATTCTGGGCAATGTTCATGTATATTGTTCTTTCAGTTGCTATTTTTACAAGTCTAGAACGTAGGTGGCGTGTTTTATTTTAGCACTTTTTTTACTTAATTTTAACTTAATGATCTAATATATAAGTTCATCGGGGAGAGGTGTTTAAGACTCTCTTCATCATATATGCAATACCTGTCTAGTTTACATAACAACTCGTTTTTTCTCCATTTTTTATCAAAATATTTTATTGTACTATGTAGAAGGCTGTCTAGTATTGTTTGTGTATTAGAATATTTGTGTATGAACTTTGAGAAAGTGGTTTTGGGTTCTGTGTATGCTGTTGCAATTAATGTATTTTGTAATTTTTATAGTTTGGTTTTCAGTTGTTTCTCATTTACGTTAATCCATGCAGAAGCTGCATAGTCTATTACTGGTTTTATGTATGTTTTGTATATTTTAATGATGTTTTCAGGTGTTGTTCTATAATATTTACGAGTTATGCTTCTAACATAGTTTATTCTTCGCCAAATTTTAGTTTTTTTGTTATTTACATGTTTTATCCAAGTAAGTATAGAATCGTATGATAGTCCTAAAAATCAGATGTAGCAGTCTGGAGAAGCTCTCCATTCATTAAATCTGCGGCTGTACTTTTGAATTTTCGTTCATTTTGAAAATATCACTAATTGTGTCTTTGCTGTGTTTATTTTAATTCTATATTTTCAGCAGTATTCATTTAATATGTTTAGTTGAGGTTGTATGCTAGTGGCTGCTATTTCTGGTCTAGGGGCACTTTTCCAAATTGCTACATCATTAGCGAACTGTGACGAGTATCCATGATTTTGGTCTTTCAGTGGTATATTATTCACATACATGATGAAGAGAATAGGACTAACCACCCCTCCTTGAGGGACACCACCTTCTGGGGTGAAGAACTCCGATAAAGTTCCCTCTATGTTTGCTCTACATTTTCTATTTTCCAAAAAGTTAGATAACCAGTGAATAATTCCTCGCGGTAGTTTCACTTCATTCATACGGAACTGAAGACCATTGTGTCATACAGTGTCGAATGCTTTCTCGATATCGAGGAAGCAAGCGACAGTGCATTCTTTTTTATTAAAGCTATTAATTATTGTTCCAGTTAATCTAATTAAATGATCTGTTGTTTATCTATATTTTCTAAATCTGGTTTGCTCTTCTGGTAATTTCGAATTAATATCAAAAAAATGTGGAGAGTCTATTACTTATTATTAGTTCAAGAATTTTGCCTACACAGTTGGTCAGGCTGATCGGTTGATAACTATTTGGCTTAATGGCTGGTTTACCTCCTTTATGGAACATTAATATATTATCTTGCTTCCAAGAAAATGGAATGTATCCAGAGAAAAAAGATAAATTAAAGATAGCTAATAGGTGGTCAAATAATTTTGGAGTGCCTTTTTTGAGAAGAATTGTTTGTCTGCCATCATTTCCTGGTGATTTGTGTTTTGAATTTTTGTTTGCTTGTTTGAGTTCAGTTAGTGTGATTTTTTTGGTGAACAGTAGAGTATTATAGTCATTATTAGTGTTACTGTTTACAATACTGACCGGAAAATGTGGTTTGTGTAATTCTATGTTATTTGTTACATGATTGTTTACTTTGTTGCAGTAATAGTTGTTCGTGTCTGGGTCATTATGTGTTTTAAATGTGTTTTGTGGTTGATGTCTGAAGGCTTCTGCTTGTTCTTTGTTGGTTTGCGCTAAGGTGTTGTTATGTTCCAGTGTTGAGTATTTTCTTGTAGTGGGTTTATTTATGAATCTTTTCAGGTGCAGCCAGAACTTTCTAGGGTCGGTTTGTTTATTTTGTTGGGAGCAGAAGTTGTCCCATTTTTCTTGTTTTAGCTGTTTAATTTCCGCTCTAATTTTATTTCTAATGTTGTTAATTTGTGTTTTTATTTCTTGTTCTCTTGTTGCCATGAACTGTCTTCTTAATTGTTTGCGTTGTTTTATCATTGTTAATAGTTGTGTGGTTAGTTTTCATGCGTTGATTTTGGTTATATGTTGTTTTGATAGTGTCCGTAGCTGCTTTTATTTGACACTCCATGATTATTTGACTGTAACAATGAATCTCAGATTCATTATTGGCTCTATGCTCAATTTTATCTAGCAGTATGTTGTTTAATACTTTTTGAAATTCCTGCCAATTTGCTTTTTTGTAATCAAATTTGTGTTGTCTGTAGATTTTATCTTTATGAAGGGGGTGAGATCGAAGACACACCATATTGGAAAATGATGACTGTCAAAATCTTTTCCAACATTAATATTTATTAGCTTTTGTCTAACATTAAAAGAGGTGAGTAGATGTCTAGGATATCATTTGAATTTGTCGCATAGGTAGTGAGCGTAGGTTTACTATCGTTAATAAGGGTTATGTTATTGTCATCTATGAATTGTATTAGGTGTCTGCCATTTGAGTATTTTTTGAGTTATTATTGTTTTTGTTTGTGGATTTGCATCCAAAGTTCTTATGTTTGCTATTCAGATCACAATTGTATTTTGGTTGTGGGAAAAGATGTGGATGAAATGTATGTCTATGTACTAAGTTGGTGAACAATAAATACCTGATACTGTCATTATAGAGTAGTTTTCTAAGAGGATATCAAACATTATATTTTTGTTATTGTTGTTCATTTTGATTTTAGTAACGGAGAAGTGTTTTTTGTATAATAACATAATTCCTCTGTTGGTCTCTTGATTATTTGTTCCATCTTTTCGTATTGACGTATAGTTACATATTTTGAATCTATTCTTGGAAGAAATTAGGATTTAACTTGGAATAAAAATATCAGGGTTTGTATCTTTCATTATGTCTTCGATCTCGTGTTTCTTGGAAGTAAGTGCACCTTGGATGTTGATGCTTAGAACTATGAATTTATGTTTTTAGCATGTATCCTGTGATTGTTGTGATTAGTTGCGGTATGTATAGTGTTATGTATTTTTTAGTAATGTTTATGAAGAGGTCTATGCTATTTTTAAACTGGGTCGGTTTTGTAAGTTCTGTAATGAACTCTGTAAGAACATTTTTAATTATATTTACTATTAGACTTGTTTTATCGTTTGTGTTTTCTTTTACTGTAAGATTGTTGTTTTCCTGGATGTTTGTTGTATCTGTGTTTTTGTCAATTTCTTGTAAATTGTTTACTGTTCTGGTTGAATTTTGTTCCTTTGTAAGTGATTTAGGTTGTGTAATGTTTTCTTTCAGCTTTTGTGCACACGTAGTTGGTCCTGTAATTGTGCTTGTTTGTTGTACTATTATGTTAGATGTATTGTCTTGTATTGGTTTTAATTGTTTTTATTTCATAAATACGTTGTTTTATCTTTTTATATTTGTCTCATCATTTATAATTTGCTGTATGTGTTTCTCCACAGTTGCAGCATTTTGGTTTATCTTGTTCTTTTTTACATGCAGGTATGTGGTGTTCACCGCCACACCCGCAGCACCTCGTTGTTGCCAGACATGCCGCTGAAACGTGTTCATATCATTGGTAATTATAACACTGTGTAATTACAAATGTTGGTGTTTTTAGCCATTCAACTTGGAATTTTTGGTATCAAAGAATGATAAAGGTGTGGTAATTTTGTTCCATGTCAACTTTTACTAGATTTGTTGGTTTGTTGGTGACCTTGGAGATTATTCTGTCCACTTTAATGTATTGTATATTTAGGCTGTGTAATGCTTGCTCATGTTTTGTTATGGAGTATGGAAATAAAACCCCAAGGATTGTAAGTGTAATAAAATTTGATTTAGTTCGTTTTGAATTTCGCGCAAAGCTACACGAGGGTTATCTGTGCTAGCCGTGACTAATTTAGCAGTGTAAGACTATAGCAAAGGCAGCTAGTCATCACTACCCACAGCCAACACTTGGGCTACTCTTTTACCAACGAATAATGGGATTTACCGTCATATTATAACACAGCCTCGGCTGAAAGGGCGAACATGTTTGGTGCGACGGGGATTCGAGCCCGCGGCCCTTGAATTACGGGTCGAGTGACTTATTGTAGGTCTTGCTAGATCTCATGTAATTAAAAACTCAGAACATTATAATGTGCAAAATTATCACAGAGCCCAAAATTAATGTTTAAAATACCTTTGAAAGATTTCAAAAGACAGGGTAAAGCTGCGACAGTACGGTAAAGACAGGAAAATGAAAGTTGAAGAGTGTTATTGGAAAATGAAAGAATGGTACCAAAAATTTAAAAAAAAGTATCCGAAAAGTTCTACAGAAAAAAATTAAAAGGCTAACTATGAACTTAAAGAAAATCTAACAAATATTAACGTAAGTATATATATAAAGTTGTGGAGGATGAACTGAACGTAACCATGGTATCTTAAGAGAAAAATTGCCAAGTATCAATACAATTATATAGAAGGTATGGAGGATATAATAAATGCAGTAATCACCTTAAGAAGAAATTCCATATATTAAGACAATTATAAAGAGGTTGCTGAAACTACCCAAGAACTTTAAAAAGAACATGTCAAGTGTTAAGGCAGTTATACATAAACTGGTGTTGTTCTAAATGAAGTACAAGATGCTACCAAAGTTTTTATCATCAGTCAAACATGCAAGGAACTCACAGCGATGATATATTTATTCTAAAAGTGATATTTTCATTGGAAGCTTGAAACATAGAGCATTATTTACAAGAACATTTAAGAAACTTAACAGTAAGAAAAAAAATCTCCTTTTATCAGCAAATGTGCTGAAATTTAATCCAAGATCTGCGCCAGTCCCTACACTTCTGTTACTTAGATCAATAACTAATTTTATCACTATAACCGTGTCATTCAAGATTACCAGAAGATAAACATATTACTCCAGCACCTACAACTTTGCCGTCTGACAAAGATTATAACAATCCGTGATGACGAGAAAACCCACTTGTAGAGAAAAATATATATGTAGAAACGGTTGGCATGGGTTATAACACTATCATAACTCTGAATGACCAACAATAAACTCCAAAACCACAAGACCACTCACACCCATTGGATGCATATATGAACTATAATGGATACATATTGAGAGACGTATGTCTGGCCGCAGTTATGAAGAAATGACGAGCTTGTTATTTTATTACTCATATTAAAAACATTAAGCAATTTATTATTGGGAATACAGTATAAATATCAGTGAATCTTGCCTTCTTTTGTGTTTTGCTGTGATTAATTTAGAGATAGAGTGAAGAGGAGAGGAGAACCTTTTGAAAAGTTTGTTGAGTATACTTTACTCAGTTATATCATCCAGAGAACTGAGATTAATTGGCTCGTGATCAGTTATTCAGTGTCATTTAAGAATAGATGGATATCTTATTATGCAAAGCAGAAGTGTTAATTTAAAGTAAATAGTTTAGTTTGTTTTGAGAGCGGGGTTTATTAAGATTGCTCAATGAAAATTCCAAAGACCGGCGTGTAATGGCGAAATTATGACCAAAGCTGATTTTAGCCCACCTCCTGACACAAAAGAATGTTTGTTTCATTTGAAAGGATTAATTCGGCAAAACAATTGTGTAATTTTCTTAAGAACGTAATTCATGCTTGACATCAGAGGGAGTAACATTGAAATCACGTTCAACACATCTTAGTGCAAACTCTCGTCGTTGTGGTAATTGAAACATTATATTAATAGCAGTGAATAAGAAAAAGACAATAATATAATTCAAAAAGAATATTAGAATATCGTCCTGAAATCAATAGGGATTAAAGTGTGAGATTAGTTGTCAGTAATTATCAACCATGGAGTGGTTTAGTTGTCAGTAATTATCAATCATGGAGTGGTTTAGATTTGTGGAGCAAAACCTTAATTTTTTTTTACAAAATTTCCTGTATAAGGAGACAAAGCTTAGTAGTACAAAAAATGAGATTTACGTCTTATAGTACTTTTACTGCCGTTATTGTTTCATTATACATGATTTGTTTCGAATTTTCATGCAGAGTTACACAGGCACTAACTGCCTTTAATTTTGAACTGATAGAAGCAAAATATATGTTGTTAATTTGAAAAAGAACAAGCAAAAACATTGTTATTCAATAATCTTTTATCACATTTTCTTTTTGCTGGAAAAATAACTTCATTAACAAAACAACCAATTTTTTTATTATATTTACAACTACAAGTAACTCGTTTTCTAATAGAAGAAAAGTCTTGAAAGAAAACGCAATTAATAAAACAGTTCATGTCATATTATTTTCTAGATAAACGACAATGTTGCTATCGAACAGTTTTCGATAATTAAAAAAAAACTATTTTTAAACTAAAAATCTCAATAGTTTAGAAGAGTTAGTTCGTCACATTAAAAACCATTTTGAAGCTTCATTAGATTGTTAAAATCCATGTCGACCGTGGTTATCTGACGACCGTGCATCGTAACAATAGCACTGCAAAATAGTTTCTAATACATATGGCTTCATCGCAAGCATGTCATGTCTAACTCACACCTATTCTCCCTGCGTGCTTTCCATAAATTATTTAGTGGAAAAAAAATTATTTTTCTCAGCACCAATTTCAATACTCTGATTAAAAACAAATCCATAGGCACTGCATGCGACGTCTTGACTGATATTTCTTCACATGGTACATAGCACGGATACTCATTTCATTCTCTAACTGTTTGAGCTATTCGGCGGTTGAACAAATATGTCAAAGAAACAATTTAGTTTGCTTTTCCAAACGAAGATTTTTCTTGATTATGTTACACATCTTTGCCAGGGACGTGTGAACGTCTTTCACTACTGACTTTTGTGTTCTTGGATCCTCATCTTTTAAAAGACACTTACTGCTTACACAGCTAGGGTAGGACTTTTTGCTGGTTTCTTTCTGGATGTATTTGATGGCCCAAGATGATCCACACTTTTTTCCCAATAACATTAAGTTCAAAGTATAGAAGAGATGTGTATGTCTCGGAAGTTTTAAATCCTTCATAAAAACACCTCTTAACGATTTAAATGTATGAATATATTGAGGATGAAAAAAGCTGTTACATATTCATTACAAAAGTAACTAATTTTTGGTGACATCACACTACCTACGAAACCTCAAACAGTGTCACGATGTAGTTTTGATACACACCGTTTCACCACGATAGTCACGTGACTTGATAACTTCCACACTCAAAATTGTTTTGATATAATATACTGAACTATCTGTAGTATAAGTTACACAATTTTTAATTATCAACATTTTTAGAAACTTATAGAAATAAAATGAATTATATTAGATAAGTAAATATTGACTCTGGAAGTATCTTTTTTTTTTTAGTGTTACCTTCGTCATTACACAAATATTCTAAATCCAACAGAGGAAGAGTTTAACAAATAGATTGTAGACTTCTGCCAGTGAAGGTACATACAAATAACAATAACAATAAAAATAAGAATGACTGAAGTAAATCCCGTAGTTTGGTAGTTATAAATCATTACTAACAAATAAAATGATTTTTGTTAAAATATCAGAATAGAAATAATTTGTTTGTTGTTCTTCCTATACAGAGATTAAAAAGGAATTTTACTAGAAAAACAACAATTAGGTTTTGTTTGTTTGTAGTTGAGCACAAAAGTACACAAAGGGCTGTATGTGTTCTGCCCATCCCGGGGTATCGAAATTTTGTTTCTTGCATTGTAAATCCGCAGACATTCCGCTGTGTCACTGGGGTACAATAGTTAAGTATAAATAAATTATCTGTATTTGTATTTAGTCAAAACAAAAACTGAACAACAAACGATTGTCTTGGACGTGATGACTAGCAAAGTTTCGAAAGAAAGTAACCGTTTAAATATTAGAAGTCTGGTGAAAAATTTTGATCATTTAGTTGTTTACTTGCAAACCTTTCAATTTCCGGTCCACATTATTATTTTAACTGAAGCTTGGTTATCTGGAGAAAAATTATTGAATATTTCTCTTCCTGGGTATGTTTTACTTACTGCATCTAGTGATTTAAATCGTGCGAGTGGAATTGCTGTTTTTGTAAGGACAACAGTGGTTCTGAAAACCCATTCACTTTCTTATATTACCTGTGACTCATTTTCTCTTGAAATTACTTTTCCACATGACATCTCATTATTTATTACTGCTGTGTATAGACCACAAGTGTTTTCTGATAATGTCTTTCTTTCACAACTCAACGATGAGTTATTTGCATTCCATGACAAGAAGTTACTGTTGTTGGGTGACTTCAATATAGATTTATTGGCAATTCCCCCTACTGATACTGCATTGCATTATTTAGATGTTTTGTTTGATCATAAGCTGTTCCATCTTAGTAATGTCCCTACTAGAATAACTTCGACCTCTTCAACTTGTATTGATCATGCTATTATACCCTTTGAGGCTCGGAGGTTTTTTAGATCTTTTGTTTTGGATTCTGCAATTACGGACCATTTTCCACTTCTGGTCAGTTTCTTTTCTAGTTATTGTGGTCCAACTTCTTCTTTGTCTTCACGTACTCAAATTAATAATCAGTTGGTTGCTGATAAGTTTGAACTTTTTGATGTTTCTTATTTAGATATTAATTCTCCTATTGATTTATCTTATCAGAGATTTGTCTCTTTTATTCAATTGGTGATTAGTCAATCAAGCACTTTAATTACTTCTAAGAAATATAGGAAGCTAAAACCTTGGATTACAAATGAAATAATTGGTTTAATAAAAAACGTGATAGGTTAGCAAACAGATCTCGAAAAAATCCTTTAAATCTGTCTTTAAAGCAGAAGTATAAGAAGTTTCGAAATCTTGTAGTTACGAAGATTCGAAGTCAGAAGATTTATTACTTTTCTTTTCAGTTTTCTAAAAGTAGTAATTTAAGACAAAGATGGTCTTTGGTTAATGATTTGACTGGTTCTAAAATCAAACAAAGCATTTTGCCTTCCTTACTTGATTTACCTATGGTTTTTAATGACTATTTTATTAATTGTTATGCCACTTTGTTTCCTGATACTAGTATAAGTTTAAATTCTTTTAGCTATGTAAATTCAAGCTGTATGTTTCTATATCCGCCTTCTGTCACTGAAATTCGGTCTTATATTCTTTTACTTAAGGATTGTTGTCCTGGATGGGACGGTATCAGGTCTGCTTTTGTCAAGAAACATGTTGATTTTTTCTCTGTTTTCTTGGCAAATTTAATTGAAATTTCTTTTATTCAGGACAAATTTCTAAATTTACTAAAGCTTGTTACTGTCATTCCGATATTTAAAGGTGGTGATAGGGAAAATGTTGAAAATTATAGGCCTATTTCTTTGTTATGTACCTTTTCAAAACTTTTTGAATCTGCCATGAAATCTAGGCTTGTGGCTTTTTTAACAAAACATAATTTTCTTCATACAATGCAATTTGGTTTCCGTTGTGGTAAAAGTACTGAGCAAGCAATTTGTGTGCTTGTCTCCCATATTGTCCAAACAATGGATCAACAGATGTGCCCTTTAGTTATTTTCTTTGATTTGAAAAAAGCATTTGATTCTGTTTCTCATACTCTTTTACTTGCTAAGCTTGATCACTGTGGAATTAGGGGTGTTGTTTTAGATTGGTTTCGTTCTTATTTGTTAAATAGAAGGCAGTTTGTTAGGATTAAGGAAAACGAATCTTCGGAGGCTTTTGTTAAATTTGGTGTTCCTCAAGGTTCGATTCTTGGGCCGATACTTTTTTTGACTTATATAAATGATATTTTCTCTTTGCCTCTGAAAGGTAGGCTCATTGGTTATGCTGATGATCTAGCATTGATTTACTCAAATTCTGATTCTGAAAATGTAAGTGATGCTGAGTCTGATTTGGGAATCCTTTGGAAGTGGTTTGATGCAAATTTGCTTATTGTTAATGCAAAGAAAACTTTCTGTATGAGATTTGGATTTACCAAACCATATTTTAATTTGAATTATCTTAAATATCATGAGTTTAATTGTTCCAAAAGAAATTGTAACTGCCCATGTTTTCATTTTGTTAATTCTTTTAAGTATCTCGGTGTAATTTTAGATTCTCGGTTAGCCTGGGCCGAGCATATTTTGAGTATTACTAAGAAGTTGCAGTTCATTAGTTTATACTTACGAGAGTTGAAACATTATTTACCTATACATTTTTTAAGTATTGTTTTTAATAGTTTATTCCAATCTGTGTTACAATATTGTTTGATTGTTTGGGGTGGTGCATACAAATCTCACCTGCTTCGGATAAAAAATTTCCATTCTAAAGTTATTTATAATATTTTCCGTGATAAAAATTGTATAATTAATTTTAAAATTTTGTCTTTTCAACAATTGTATATGTATAAACTTGGTTGTTTTTGTTTAAAAAATTTAAATAATTTTCCTAAAAAAACAAATTGATTACACTGCGCGATCTTCTCTTTGCTCAAGTTTTGAAATTCCTTATACAAAATATACATTTATGTTTCATCAATTTCCTTTAATTTCTAAACACTTAATTAATTTTTTACTCTCCTATATAATTTGTGAACCAAATTTGGTTAAAAATAAGAAACAATTGAAAAAATATATGTGGGAATTATCCTGCCCACTGTTCAATTGCTTCTTTGAAAGCGGAATAAGTCTTATTGCTTTCTTTTTTGTTCACTCTGCACCAAAAAGGATTTGTTTGGAGTTAAACACAAAGGTACACAATAAAGTACCAGTGTTCTGCCTATCACGGGTATCGAAACCCTGTTTCTAGCGTTGTAAGTCTGATGATATTCCTTTGTGCACCTGGGGAAGGGGGAGCACGATTCATATGGAACATTATTGTACTTTGAACGATCTTGAAAAGGAATTTCTATCCAAAATGTTTAAATGTCAGTACTGTGAATGTATATTTTTCGAATTGGAATACAACCTGGTAACAAATATAGAAATGATGTTTTCGTGAAATTCATTTTATGCTAAGTCCTAAATAAATGGGTTCTAGCACACATTAAAGTGATTTTTTATTATTGTCTTAAAGAAAGAATTTCTTCAATGGCTTCTTTATATTTAACTTTCTTTTTTTTACGGTACGTATATGTGGGAATTATCCTGCCCCTTGTTCACGGTACGTATATGTACAAAGATTTTTCTTTCTTACTTTAATTATTTTTATATTGTCTGTTATTTGTTTTCTCATGCTTTTGGATTTTTGAATTTTTGAATCTTTCTTTTTACGAGCAATTTGCTCCTTAGAAAGATTTTTTTCTAAATTTATTGTATAGAGTTGGAAAATAAATTATTATTATTATTATTATGAGGTAATTTTACCATAACATAAATCCCGCTCATGTTAACTCTAATATTCAGACAGAATTCTTAACCATGTAAAATATTACTGGTGCTACACAGCTAACCTGAAACCTAAGGCACACGAACACGTAATAAAATAATGTAACCTATCCATTTCTTGGATTTCACTTATTTAGCAAAAGAAATGGAAAGACTTAGATGGTGAAGAGACGGATTGCTAGATAACCTTTAAAAGTTCCTGTTATACATTGATTGTTACAAATCACTAATACACGTGGTGTTAGTGATAAATGAGAAAAGAAGAAATGTTCATTGTACGTATATGTAGGAATTATCCTGTCCGCTGTTCACGGTACGTATATACAGGAATTATCCTGTCTGCTGTTCACGGTATGTATATATAGGAATTATCTTGCCCACTGTTCACAGTATGTATATATTGGAATTATCCTGCCCACTGTTCACGGTAAGTACATATGGGTATTATCCTGCCCAAAACGCAAACTAACGTGGCAGGGGTTTAGTTTAGAGAGAGAGAAATCAGAAGAGTTCTCTCTCCAACTGGGGTGTTCAGGAACGTTGTGTTTCCTCTTCGTCCCCTTACAGGAGAAATTGTTAAAATATCCGTGAGTTTTTTCCTTTACTTCTTTTTTAATATTTCAAAGGTGGAGTGGGGTATTTGTGAGTGAGAGAAAGGACTGGAGAACTGGACCAGAGCAGCATAAGTGAAGTGAGCCAGACCTTGGCCCGGGGACGGAGTACACTGGTGGCTAGCGAATTGATTTTTAAAATTTGCTATTTACTATAATTAGATATCCTATGATTGGGTAAACGACCCTTTTCCGAATAAGGTTGAAACCTACAGGTTTGATGCCAGAGATTTTGCTGTGGGGGGAAACGGGAGTACCCCCGAGAAAACCTACTTTCACGGCCTGGGCGCCGAATAATCTACCCAGACCATGCCCGGAAGTAGCTGGGAAGAAATAAAAAATAAAAAATAAATAAATAGAAATAGAAATAATTAAAAAACTGGTGAACTGTGACGTTGATATACACGGGAACTGTTAGCTGCGGTCTTGTAGATCGGGTGGTATCATAGTCACGAACTTATTTTCACACTTGAAGCCCATTGGTGCAAATGAAAAACGTGGTCTCAGTGGTGGAACAACTGGCTGTTCTTCAATGTGTTGTTCTTCGCTGGTCTGTGATGCTTTGTTTCTTCTTGAGATTTTAGTTTGAGTTTTCTGCGTGGAGGTAGTTTGTTTTTCTGTTTGAACTCTTCGAGGTACGTATATATAGGAATTATCCTGCCACTGTTCACGGTACATATATATAGGAATTATCCTGTCCGCTGTTCACGGTATGTATAAATAGGAATTATCCTGCCCCTGTTTACGGTACGTATATGTGGGAATTATCCTGCCCATTGTTCACGGTACATATATGTGGGAATTATCCTGCCCACTGTTCACGGTATGTATAAATAGGAATTATCCTGCCCCTTGTTCACGGTACGTATATGTGGGAAATATCCTGCCCACTGTTCACGGTACATATATGTGGGAATTATCCTGCCCATTGTTCACGGTACATATATGTGGGAATTATCCTGCCCACTGTTCAATTGCTTCTTTGAAAGCGGAATAAGTCTTATTGCTTTCTTTTCTGTTCACTCTGCACCAAAAAGGATTTGTTTGGAGTTAAACACAAAGGTACACAATAAAGTACCAGTGTTCTGCCTATCACGGGTATCGAAACCCTGTTTCTAGCGTTGTAAGTCTGATGATATTCCTTTGTGCACCTGGGGAAGGGGGAGCACGATTCATATGGAACATTATTGTACTTTGAACGATCTTGAAAAGGAATTTCTATCCAAAATGTTTAAATGTCAGTACTGTGAATGTATATTTTTCGAATTGGAATACAACCTGGTAACAAATATAGAAATGATGTTTTCGTGAAATTCATTTTAAGCTAAGTCCTAAATAAATGGGTTCTAGCACACATTAAAGTGATTTTTTATTATTGTCTTAAAGAAAGAATTTCTTCAATGGCTTCTTTATATTTAACTTTCTTTTTTTTGTACACAGACCGGTAAACTACAAAAGTATTTAACAAATAATTTTTAATCAAGCATTTTGCGTATCTCTCGTTGTAGGAAAGTGAAGCTAGTGCTTAAAAACTTCGCTAGATGGCAACTCATAACATCAATATTCTTATTGCTAAGCGAGAAACTACTTAATGGGATTTCTGTGTTCTACTCACTCTGGGTATCGCAATTCCACTTTAAGCGTTACAAACCTTCAGACTTCCTACTTAACCACTAGAGAACCACAAAAGTAAGTTTTAAGGTTTAGGTTAAATTATTACCCTAACATTCTTGTATTTTTTAAAAAAAACGTTTCATGAATCTACTAACCAATTGTAAACCTTTGCTGACAAATGATCAACTAAAAGGTGAGTCATTTCAAACATCTATGTCTGTGAACTTGTTAGCAGTTTCTCATTTATTGAAATAAAACAAAAATGACTATAATTATATAACAGTTTGCATTTTGTATTTCTGACAAAGCTACTAAAGTTATCTGTCGCTCTCTCTAATTATAACTAATGACAAGAAAGAAAAAAAGAGCTTGCCAGCCGAATTCTGCTTCCCACCATAAACGACTGGTTGTCATGGTCGTCAGGCATGTAAAACTTAATGTCTGTGGAATGTTTTGTGATATCGTACGCGTTTTAAACTGGCTCGCCAGCTCCGAAATTCATAGCTCTGCGAAAGAGCCAACCAGTAACAGCAATATATTGAAGGCTTATAGTTAATACAAAAAAAACTTATCAGCAAAGAAGTTGATGTCGTTTATACACATACACACACACATATATATATACATGCTAAATTTCAACACTTACTTTCCTAACGAAAGTAAATTTTAATGTCCTAACGACATTAAATTTCTATGTTTTTTCTCTCACGGAAATTTTAGTGTTACCGACGCCCCTTAACACAATGTACACTTTGTACTATCAGGTGTGACCATAGCAGAAACAAGCCTAATCTAAGATTCTAAGCCTAATTATATCTTGCTAAAGTCGTTGGCTCTTCAGCAAAGATTTACGTGAGTTACATACCGAAAAACCCTACGATTACTGACATATAATATTTACCAGCGTTTGGCTACGCGCCACAACAAATGCTCCACTGCTTGTCTTGAAGTGTGGGAATCTTTCCGGCCCCTTGCCAAACCTCGCAATCTCCTTACCAGGCTGTTATATTGTTAGAATAGCGTCCACAGCTTAAGAGTATAAGCAAGATTCGTTACGTACTTTCCATAACAACCTGGTATGTGCATTTACTCACATCATCTCAAGCTGTAAGAAGGAAGCTACCTGTGGTTTAACCATGGCAGACAATGATGTGCCACAGGGTGTCCCAATGATAAAACTTCATCCACCAGACGTGGAGGAGCCAAAGATACCTTATAATCAAAACTATGATTTTTTTCGCACACCCACTGGCAGGTTCCTCCCTCGTCGCCGTCACTCCTGGATGTGTGGGTAAGTTCAAATTAATCAGTTAAGAAGGTAAATCCAGTACATAAATCATTATAATGGTTAAAGTTCATGTACAAAAGGTGTTCACGGTATGATAACAATGCAAGTTTGATAATCTACTCTTTACAGTCCATTTTCCAACACTGATGTATTGGCGCCAACTTCGAATTAAGGCATGGGCTTAACAGGCTGAAACTCAGAGTTTCACACTAATTATGGTCCTCAAGCTATGACTATAAATATAGTGCACTTAAAGATTCTGTCTCGAGGAGGCTTCCATAAGGTGAAAAGCCCAGGACCAATAAAACCCTTGATCCAACCACGATTGTCTCTCCTTCTGGATTGTTCCTTGACAGTTCAATTTTCAGTGCAGAAAGACTTTTGCACAATATACTGAGGTTAATGTTATCCCATTCTCTTTACGTGGATCCCAAAGTCCATCCAAAGTTTTTTTATAACACAAATACACGGAAATCCTTGGGAAATCTTTGTAATACACCTGTATCTACTTGTAGCTTATATTTTTCCAGATTCTCCGAACGTTTATCTTCCATTAAAGCTGCAACGTACAACAACTACAAATCCCATGGGAACACTTCTTAGACATGTTTTAAACAAGTGGGCAGATTTTCCTAGACAGTTAAGTTGACATATGTTTTATTCAATATGACAATATTATTCTATTATTTTGTTATACGTTAGATGGTGATGGTACATCATTCGACAGTTTAAAGTTCGGGTGCCAGTTTTTAAGGCCCTAAATAAATTCTTGTCTAATATTTTGCATACAGTTCTAAGGGAAGTTCCTACATTAGCTGCACGTAGTTCTTTAGAAGGCAAGTTTTTAAACATTCTTCATTGATTTCTATATAAACTTGTTAGCTGGTCATAGAAAAATTAGTTTTTTTTCATGCTGATATCATGTTTCTCTTGTTTTACCAACACAGGTCAACGATACAGATATCCATTGTTTCCAGAAGTTAAAATGTCTCCCCTGATTGCTTTTGTAATTGCAGAATAAGAAAACTTCGTTAGTAAAGTTTCTGTTATGTAACTCTCCGAAACGACCCTGGTAGGCCAGTGGTAAATTACTGTACTACCAGTGTTAAATATCGTAGGTTCGATTCCCCGCGGTGAATAAAGTGTAAGTAGTTTATTATGTTGCTATGTGCTGAGAAAAAATCAACTTTCCAGAAGGGTTAACGTATGAAGCGCAATACATACTTCCAAATCGACAAATTTTAACAGAATTGTAACAAGCTACCTGCATGTAGAAGAAAGGTGTTCGTAAGTAAACTCTTACTACAGACCTTGGGAAACATTATAAAGTTGTACACTTATAAGAAGTGACACGTAGAAAATACCCCGTTATTTGTGGATTTATGAAAGGTCATAGAGATTTCAGGATATTTTTTGAAGAGCAAAGCGAGTCACTGCAATTTGACTTTTTCTTTTTTTACAATATGAAAAAGTCTTAAATCAGCTGACTTGATAGATACGAGTGAATGGCGTTTGTAACAATATCAAATGAATAGCGTATTGGAGACAAACGTCATCAAATGTGTCGCACAAAATGTTTAGAAACAAAAAAAGTCATTGATAGCGTAGTATTCCTGTGACCATTGGCTGTGATTCGCACCGTGCAGTAGATGTGTATGTTTAACATAATTTCAAGTTCTACCCTCTCCACACTAATATATGATTATCTTACGAACATGCATATTAAGTTTCTTGAGTTCAGATATAACTTTACTATATTTAGTGAATTTAAGTATCGTAAACGAAACTAGTGTGATAACTATTTTTATGAATGAATCCTATAGCATAAAAAATGTACTCTAATAACATACATGAGTGAAACACAATTAAAATTATATATATTAATTATTGGAAAAAAAGAACTGGACTATTTATGCAACATTTAACGAATGAAATCAATCATAGCATTAAATTACTCTGACCAATATATCAGCCACAAGGTCTAACACTTATGATTAAAAATCACTTAGATGTAGAGTTTGATTTCACATTACTCTTAATTATTTCACTAAAGTTCTTTAACATGTGTTGTGCGAAAACACTTTTATATTCATCCTATGCTTCCCACATTGTGAAGCAGCACATCAGTAATCCTATCGGATTCTAATGCAACGCCAGCTGGCGTTGAAACGGATAACATTTTAAAATATTCACTAATCGTAACTTTTTTTTTCTGTAACTTTCGTGTTCCATATCGTCTTTTAAAATCAATATTTAAGGTACGTAGATATTATTTCTAAATCAGCATAATAAAAAAAGAATATGTGTTGTTGTTAATGAGCAATATCTGATGTAAAATGCGCGACGGCCCGGCATGGCCACGTGGTTAGGGTGCTCGACTCGTTATCTGAAAGCGGGTTCGAATCCTCGTCACACCAAACATGCTCGCCCTTTCAGCCGGGGGGCGTTATATTGTAACGATTAATCCAATTATTCGTTGGTAAAAGAGTAGCCGAAGAGTTGGTGGTGGGTAGTGATGACTTCCTGCCTTTTATATCGTCTTACACTGCTAAATTAGGGACGACTGGCGCAGATAACTCTCTTGTACCTTTGCGCGAAATTAAAAAACAAACGAAGGGTACATAATATCACTCAGATCCCAAGAGAGAGAGAGAGAAAGACTTGGACACGATGTAACTTCGTTTTGTAATGATTGTCTGTTCTGATTTAATGTTATATTGTTTGTTTTTACACAACTAATGAAAACTCTACAAATGTCAAGTAATAGGAATGTTAAAATCAACTTTCGAGCTGTGCACGACATTAGGATAACTTTTTATTAAAAACTGGCGTTAGAAACAAAAAAACAATCTAACCATTTTGTGATATTTTCTTTGGCAAAGAAAAAAATATTGACGCTAAAAATGATACTACACGTTTATGTAAGAATGCGGTACACCTTCTATACTGTATGTTTAAACATGTTTTGAGAACTAGTGGATAAAGTTTAAGTCTTTTAGAAGATGTAAGCAAATATTCATATCATTAGTTCCATTACGATTGACTCAAGGGATGCTGCATATGGTTTCTCTAGAGAGGAGAGATGTTTATGCCAGAAGAGTAGAAAAAGTGCAACCAATTTAGATTCAACCTCAATGTTTCAGTTCAAAAATATTAAGTATATTAACCATTAGCAATCTCGGTCAACGTCACAAGCTTTAAATTCTTAATTATTATTAGAAAAATTCCCAATATAGTTTTTAAAATATGCTTCTAAGTTTAACCAGCGTATTTATGTAAGCCTGATCTTAGCTTATTTTTAATGTATGCAACAATACATTTCAGTCTAAATTTTCTCAAAGAGAACGGACAAAACTTGTTACAAGTTATTATTGAAGAAAAAAGATACTAGTAAGAAAACTGCCACGTGAATGATTTATTTCCACTAGAGAACCCATTAAAGCTGCTCTTTAACCTTTACATAAATAACAGCAAAACACAAGTTAACTCAGAAGTAATTTTAGTTTTTTTTCGTATTTAATATATTACCTTATAAGCTATATGCACAAGTGCTTAATTTTTCGTTGAAAAGGCGTTGCTTCTATATTGAAGGAGTGGAAGGGGATTTTTTAATTTTTAAAGGTAGAAGCGACAGTAAAAAGGAGAAGCCAAAATATGCCCTCGTTTCTCCTATAGTCCCCGCATTCAACGTCTGTTTTTTTTTTAATTAAGTACAATGGGCTTCCTGTACTATGCCCACCACGGGTATCAAAACCCAGTTTTAGCGTTAAAAGTCTGCAGACGTACCGCTATGCCACTGGGGAGCATGATCTTAATGAAAAATCCAAAAGTCTATTCTCCTTTTGAGGGAAACATATACGTATATATCACCCATTGTTATAGGTGGTTTACTTCCTAAATACAGCACTATGTATGTCCCTTTAATGTTTTGTCTGGCCTACCTCATTCCTCTTAATGGGAAAAGGTTTGAGAAGTCCTTGTTGGAAAATAACAGTTAAAACGCAATTGAGTCAACTATTACGTTTGGAGATATAGGGAGACTAAAGAAGTTGTAATGTAACCTAGGCATTTCGTCATTGTTTGTTTGTTTTTTTCTTTAGATTTTAAAAATCAAAAACAGGTTCTGGATGTTAGATCTGTGAGGGTCCGTCCAGGATTAAACTCCGTGTTTTCAGTCAAAGAATATGACATTTCAGCTAAGGAAAAAATGAAGTATTATTACGACTTTCTTCATTGCTAAGCAGAAATATACACAACAGTTATTTGTTTCTTCCCACCATATGCCGTGATCGTCAAGTGGTAAGGACATTGCGTTGTGGTGGCAATAGCCCATGTTCGAATTCTGGTCACGGTTTGCCCTTACTTTACGGGCCCGGCATGGCCAAGCGTGTTAAGGCGTTCGACTCGTAATCCGAAGGTAGCGGGTTCGAATTCCGGTCGCACCAAACATTCTCGTCCTTTCAGTTATGGGGGCGTTATAATGTTACGGTCAATTCCACTATTCGTTGGCAAAAGAGTAGCCCAAGAGTTGGCGGTGGATGGTGATGACTAGCTGCCTTTCCTTTAGTCTTACATTGCTAAATTACGGATGGCTAGCACAGATAGCCCTCGAGTAGCTTTGCGCGAAATTCAAAAAACAAACATACAAACTTTTCATCGTAACTGTCGAAACCAGATTTAAACTTTATAAGTTATTAAACATGCTATGTCTTAGGTGATATTAAATACGTAAAGGTTTAAATTCCCTTTTACTTGCTACCTTCTTTTCGATTTTAATTAAATTCTTATATTTCTTCTTAAATATCAGACCACATACCTTGTTTTCATTCGTGGCCTTACTAAGCGCAGATTGGCAACTGTCCTTTCAAATAAATAATCCTAGAACTTATTTGTTTTGGCAGAGATAAGAATTTTGAAGCCAAGAATAAAACCTAAATCCCACAGAAGCAATGAACTGGTTTTATTCCTCGTCATCTGTCCTTAATTTTTTATTTATTTTAAAATAATTTTTTATATTTTAATGTTATTTTTGGTCTCGTTAGTGTTATATACTTGTTTGTACAATTAATACTGATAAATTTTGTTTTCAAAACATAAAAATTACCGGTTTTAATCCAATTATACCAGTTTATGTTGACGTTATTTCTTATGAAATAGATTACTGTTAATTTTATGGTGTGTATTTATTTGTTTATGAAATTTCTTTTGTACATTCTCGCTTATTCTCATTAATTTATTTTTTTCATTCTTCTAAGTTATACGTTTTTTGTTTTGAAGATAGACTGGAAATCATAATAACAGAAACACAACTTTAAAACGCCATCTCTCTGGTGAACATACAAAAGTCTTAGTGCATATTTTAACATATTAACAGAATAAATACATACCAAACAGAAGTTTTTTATTTTTTTAATTCAGTAAAATGTACATAAAGTGTACAAATTGAATTTTACTGTTTGACGATATGTTTTATTGACACACCTGTAGATGCTGAGTAACCATATAACCATTTCTTTAATTTTCTCGTGAATAACAAAATTTGGCGAAGGATTTGTTCAACAGTTAACATAGCTCATGACAAACATTCTTTTTACATCTCACATATATTTGATCTTTGCCACTTGTTTGCCAAATCTCATTAAAATAATTTAATTTTTTAAAAGCTTTATCTTATAGACCTATCAGTATGGCATCCAGAGACACCCTCTTTGTGATGCTTGAGAGGTTATACGATGTTGCAATGTCTCGACTCATCGTTGCAGACCCACTCGTGAGTTTAGATAAGATGCCACTTTACGTTCAACTAATTAGCTGTCATGTATTTGAAGAGAACAGAGCTTGCTGAAAAAGACATAAGGATTTTTCTGGTATCACTCTGTGAATGAGTGATTTTAGCAGCTTTGTTAAAAAGTTCTCAAAGTGTCGTCTAGGTTGCTTACAATATTCAACTTTTATTATCATGTTCATCCAGAGGATCTGGAATTTATTTATTGTTACAGCAAATGGTAACCAAAAATAATTTTTGCAAACATTATAGTGACGTATAATGAAGTAACATAGGGAAACCATATACGACTACCTACTTCCCTATGTGACTCCCTCCCCAGAGTGCTCATAGGGTGCATTCAAAATCTGGTATAGATCAATATACAATACTTTGAAATAATCTGACCCAAAGCCCACCCAACAACACATTTCAACGAGTAGACGACATTAAAGTTAGGGATGGAGGAAGAGGTCTTGTACACCTGATCCTCCTGGGTATTCAAAAATTAACATACTCAAATACCCAAACAGAAGAGGCGAACAGTAAAACATGTTTAAGACGGAATCGCAGGGACAGAGTAAAATTTCAGGGTGAAACAGGTTTTCCGGCTTAGACAGTAAACATACACTTCCTTAATTATATGTAATTTTTTAGCAAACGTTATAATTTCTTTACTCAAGGGAGTTGAGATGTTTGTGAATAAGTAATTTTACTGTTTATGCTATATTTATTAGAATAAGTGTGTGTGTTTTTCTTTATGCAAAGCCACAAAGGGCTATCTGCTGAGCCCACCGAGGGGAATCGAACCCCTAATTTTAGCGTTGGAAATCCGTAGACATTAGAATAAGAAAAAATAGACATTCAAAATATACACAGGTACACAAAATCTTAATCAAATTTATTTGAAGAAAGTGTCCAATTTCAAATGTTTCATTTTTTTAATGGACTATCTCATGCGGTTAAAAGAGAAGACCAATTCTGGGGTCTTTTTACGAAGTTCATTTCCCCCTTCATTTTTGCGTACAATTTAATTGCATGAATATGAATTAACACTAGCGATGAAGTTGGTATTTCTATTTCCTTACTATCTTTTCCGTTTTGTTCATCTTCTGAATCTCTTATACTGTTACTATTTTTCGAATCTATTATAGATTTTTAAATCAGTTTCTGTTAAAACATCCTTGTAAACGTTCACAAACGTTTCAGCGTTTACAGAATCATCTGTATCAATATTCTCAATCAGAGTGCAGATTTTACTAGAATCGTCATAACAAATAATTTCTCCACAATCTCCGCCATTATCAAGAATAAATCCACAGTTTTGAAAGCACTTTATTACGCATTTGATTGAGACTTAAAAATGAAATTACATCTAACACGTCAATTTTCGTGGCCATTTCAGATGCTCTCTTACAGTCGTCCATGTTTGCAGTAATATGATGAAGCATCAGTTTTCTGTATTTCAATTTTATATATTGTATAATTTTATTATCTAGTGGCTGTAGAACTGTTATTGTACATGGAAGTAGAAAGACTAAACGAACACTTAAAAGTTGAACATTTGAGTGACAAGTTGCATTATTTAAGAAAAGTAGAATATTCCTATTTTCTTCTTCCATTCTTTTTTAAAACTTTTTTTCAATCCTCGAATATAGCACTTGTCATTCACGCTTTGTTATTTGCTTTCCAATCCTACAGGAAGTTGATTCTTCCTTAAATTTTTGAAATGGCATGGATTTTCACTCTTACCTATTAGCCATGGTTTCTCTAGTTTTCCATCAGCAATTTTAACCAAAAGTACAGTCAATCATTCTTTCGAATAGCGACCTCCGGAATAAGAATGGGTGAAAAAAGAACAAAATATATTTAACCAATACTTGCTGTAACAAAATGTCCGAGAATTTATTAATATTTAAACAGGAATTTATTAATATGTAAAGAAATTATTAATTACACAAGAATTTATTGATATTTAAAGAAATTATTAATTAAATAATAAATTAATATTTAATCAAAAACACTTTTTCCGCCTTACTCAGGTTCTAATCCTGCATGTCAATAGATGAGGCAGATGAAAGATAGTTTTCTGTTTCCGTTACGCAGATTCCGCCATATAGAGGGCCTTTTATAAAAGAAATCTTAAGATAATGCTGAAAAAGTTTGATATTTCCGGCTTGAACAGGTTTTACAGCAGTAATAACACCTAGGACTATATAAGAGCCCAATGTTTGAAAGGGAACGGAAGAACAGAACACTAACTTCTTTGTGACACTTTTAAATGGGACATAAGTGTACCAAAAGTAGAGTTTATACAGTGTTCCCTCGCCACTTCGCGGGCTTGGCCGACCCCCACACACACACTGTTACGTATTTTTTAATGTTTTAAGTTCTTCGTAGATTAAACGCTACAGAAAAACACAGATAACAGCTTGTATAATTTATTACACTAAACTATTAACAAATATAACAGATATAACACAAATTATATACAATAACAGTGACAGATATTAAGTTATAACATTCGAAATTAATTACAAAACAAAATAATATTAGTTTCAAACTTCACAATTAATCACAATACAAAACGGTACTGGCCTATATCTAATACAATGATCTAAAATGAAAGTCTCAAATTCCAGTCTAGGGTGTGAATTTGGTCCCACGAAGTAATTCCGAAACAGTTCACAGTTCAATAAATTCGCCGTCTCTCAGCACAAGCTGTAATTCGAATGTATCGTAGAGATTGACGAAATAAAATCACAGCTTCCGTAGATCTAACTTTTGTCACAAATCCAAGTTGAATAATCACAGCAAACACTTAATCTTTCTCAAATAACTAACTCTCTTCTTTGAAATAAAACTGATGTCTGAATCTCACTCTTTTTCTTCGAATAAAAACTGATGACTGAATCTATCTTCTTTTTTCGAATAAAAACTGATGACTGAATCTATCTCGCGTCACCGTCTTTTATACCGATAGGCCTACTTCTCGAACAATCTTGCAATTTCCATACAACTCTAGAGCAATCCGCGCGTGTCCGTTCTTGCACGAGACTACACGTCGAGACACGAAGTCACCAACACTCATTTACAAACATATGATTGGTCTACTTAATTCAAGAAAGTTCTAAATGTTACCCTAAATAAATAACAAAATATTAGTTTAAACTTCGAAACAATAATATAAATATGGAAAAATGAATAATAGAAATGAAAATTCAAACACAACACGACATGTTGTCGTTAACAAAATATTTACACATATACATAACACACACACACACATATATATATATACATACATGTATATATAAAATAATAAACATTATATCTAAAATATAGCATTAAATATCATTAAAATATTAAAAATAAATATAATTAATAGTGTAAAGAAAAAACAGGTATATTTTGAGATATAAACATATATTTGAGTTTATAACAGCGTAAAAATGGAAACAGAACCAACTGGAAAGGCTATAGATGTACGTACGCATTGTGCGTCTGCGAAGGCTACGCGAGATCAGCTTCATGGCATAGCGATGTGCAAGACGGGCTAGGATTGGTGCAGAAATGAAAGACGGCCAATGACATCTACCCATTTTGATTGCCTGTGATTGGTACTGTCAATATTCATGTCTGGCCTGTGATTGGTGATTTCATCCACGACAGCATCTTTGAACTTTTGTGTGTGACCTAAACGGTCACGGAAAATGATGACCATCGCCGAAAAAGTGAAGATATTAGATATGGTAAAAGAAGGAAACTCTTATGCGTCCATAGCCCGCCATTACGGAGTGAACGAATCCACCATTCGCTACACCAAGAAGGACGAAGTTAATATTAGGAAGACTGCTGCTATTACTTTTAATACAACGGCTAAGAGGGTTGTAACATCTCGTAATAAAAGTATCGTTCGGATGGAAGCTGCTTTGGCCATATGGATAGCTGATTGCCGTAAGAAAGGTGTTTCCTTGGATACTAACATTATCACAACGAAGGCTAAGATGTTGTATGATAATTTCGCGGAAAAGGGTGAAGATGTAGACAACCCACAGCCAGGAACGTCCAGTGATTCCCAGCCTAAGAAACCGTTTTCTACAAGCAAAGGCTGGTTTCAGAAATTTCAGCAACGATACAGCCTGAAAAACGTATCGTTACATGGAGAGGCTGCTTCGGGTAACAAGGAGGCTGGTGAAGCTTACGTTCGGGACACTTTTAAAGAAATAATCGCTGAAGGGGAATATAGGCCTGAACAGGTATTCAACATGGACGAGACTGGCCTGTTTTGGAAGAGAATGCTTTCTCGAACGTTCCTGTTTAAAGATAAGAAAAAAGCCCCTGGTTTTAAAGCTTATAATGACTGGTAATGCTGCTGGTTTTATGTTGAAGCTTTAAAGAATAAGAACATGAACTTGCTACCGGTCCATTGGATGCACACTCCTACTGCCTGGATAACGAAGCCTCTGAGCTCTGATTGTTTCCATCAGAGTTTCATTCCTCAAGTTAAGCTTTATTTATTAGAGAAGGGCTTGCCATTCAATGTCCTTCTTCTTTTGGATAACGCCGGTAACCACGCAAGAAATCTTTCGTATGAAGGCGATAGGGTTGAATTCCTGCCAGCCAGCACTACGTCCCTCATACAACCGAAGGACCAAGGAGTTATCAGGGCTTTCAAGGCCTTATACATAAAGAATACCATGTCCAACCTCGTACGTAGCCTTGATAATGCCACCGAAACCGAAGCCGAAAACGACACGTTTACCCTGAAGGAGTACTGGAAGTCTTTCACCATTGCTACATGTCTTCAAAATGTTCATAAGGCATTGCAAGAGATGAAGCCCTGCACCGTTAATGCAAGCTGGAAGAAGTTGTGCACGACGACAAGGGATTCACGCCTGAAGAAATCCAACACTCGGCTGTTCAAATTAGCTTCGTTAATCAAAGGTGAAGGATTTGCCGATATGATGAAGGAAGACGTAGATGAACTGATTGACTTAGAATCCGAACCACTCGCCGACCAAGACTTAGAAGCACTGACGAAGTTTGTTGCCGAGGAAGACGACGAAGAGGAAACACCGAAAGAAGCCGAGGAAACAATCGAGCAAAGTGGATGGTCGTTAGAGCGGTTAGGTAAACTAATGAAACTAATTAACGAAGTGAAGGAGTGCTCACAGGAATGGGACAACGATATGGTTCGATCAGTGCAATTTTGCAATAAAATAGAAGAACTGATGACTCCTTATCGAATGATTTTCGATAGGCTAAAGAGGCAGAGAAAACAACTGCCAATAACAATGTTTTTCCAGCCGAGCAAGAAAGAAAGGGTACCGGTGGCAAGTACCGTTCCTGAAGTTGTAACGACCGACGAAGAAATTACCGATTCACCTTCCACAGAAGAGGAAGTGGTGTCCCTCGAAAAGACACCACCTGCTGAAGATATGTAATTTTTAATTTTAAGGCTTAATATCTTAATAATTGTTCTTATTATTTCACCAATAATGAACAGTATTGTAATGGGAGGGTTAAATAGTTGTACAGGGAGGGTTTTAAAAGTCTAAATGCACATAAATATATACGTAAAAGTCGGCGATTCCACTTCGCAGAAAATCTTCTTTCGCGGGGGGTTTTGGAACGCATCTACCGCGATACACGAGGGAACACTGTATTGCAAAAGGGGTCTGTCGTTTGTTTGTTTTTGGAATTTCGCGCAAAACTACAAGAAGGCTATCTGCGCTAGCCGTCCCTAATTTAGCAGTGTAAGACCAGAGGGAAGGCAGCTAGTCATCACCACCCACCACCAATAGTGGGATTGGCCGTGCCATTATAACTCCCCCACTGCTGAAAGAACGAGAATGTTTGGTTTGACGGGGATTCGACTCTATTGTAAGGTTGTCACAGAAAGTGTACAGAGATAATATGAGAAATAAATACAGGAATTCACACAACCTTGGTTCAACATTCTGACAGGCAAGTTCAGCACCATCTTCTGAATTTTTCCCTCAAGGGACAACAGTAAGTTTATAACTCTAAAATTCAGGATTAGATTCCCCGCGGTGGACATAGCATATTAGATAGTACAATGTAAATATTCTATAAAAAGACAAACAAACTTAGATTATCTATTCCTAATTAGTTAGTAATTAAATATATTATTTATACCACGTACATCCTTTATCCAAAATATTTTTTTTTTACGTAGATTTTTCATGTGAAATTCTTCATTATATTTCTTAATTTATCAGTAATTATACATTGGACAATAGTATCTTACCAGGGTTTAAAGTGCCATTAACATAAGTTACGACATACTTTTGCTATCGCCGCAGTCACAAACAGCTAAACCTATTTATGTGTGAAACCAAAGAGGTGCGAGTTGGATGTTTTGCATCATTATGCCATTTTATTTATTTACTTTTCTTAGCCAGTCATAATTCTGCTTTCTTTTCTTATTAGATAACCTCTCAATGGCACAGTTGTATGTCTACTGAAAGAAAAAAAGACAACTTTAATTTATCCATGCTTTCAAAGATGCAAATATGCACTTTGTGCAAGCACACCGCTCGCATTATTCTTGATACGATCCTGCTCTATTCTAATATCTTATTTATTTTTTAAGTTATGTTTAACCTTTTAATTTGCTCGGTTGATTATTTCTTTATTTCAGTTCTCTATATACGGTTTAGGTATTTGTTTTATCAGTTATTACATCAAGTACATTAAATGTTTTTCAGAACTTGCAGTGCATTTTCGAAGAATTTTGACATTTTGATAGCAAAGTTAGAAAAATTTGTTGTTTTGTGCAAAACTACATGAGTGCTATCTGAGTTAGCCGTCCATAAATTAGCAGTTGAAGACCAGAAGGAAGGCAACTAGTCATCACCACCTATCAATGATTCTTGTGCTTTTCGTTTACCAACGAGTAATAGGATTAACCGTCACATGATAACATCCCAAAGCTTGAAGGGTGGGCATGTTTTGGTTTAACGGGAATTTGAGTGTCCTAAACACTTGTCCATGCCGGGAACATTAAAAAAAACACTTTCTACTTTCCACCTATTATTACATTTTTAAATTATTGTCTGGAGAGTTAAGGTTGTTGTTGTTTTGAATTAAGCACAAAGCTACACAATGGGCTATCTGTGCTCTGCCCACCACGGGCACCTTTTTCTTGAAGAAAAATGAAAAATATTTGTAACATACACAAGTATGTTTGTAAAATAACTAAACAGTTTGTCCACTGTATAATGTCGAATTGTGAATTGGACACAATGTTATTACACTATTCACACACTGAAGTTAACTTAGGCTACCGTATGGTGAATACTGTAATCAGCTGTTTTTATTTGGAATAGATGTTGGTCTTTAAATGTTTTGCAAGTCCACTAAAAGGTGGCTAAAAGTATATAAGAAACATATTGTATTATTCACTTTTGTTTATTTCACTTGTGAATATGCAATAAAATGTTTTAACCATTTGTTTTTCTGTGAACTCTAAATCAAACCTTTCCTCCACTTTTTAAATTTCGAAACAAGTTTAAAAAACACTCTGCATTAACAACATGAAAAGTGAAGGTTATTCAGTTACCTCACTTTTTTAGCAATAAATTTCTTGAAAAGTTCATGCAAATTGCAACAGAAGTCAAGACTCTTTTAGCTCCTAACTATTCCTACTATTTTTTCATAAAGTCAGATAGATATAGATACTGGTGTGAGCTCTTACAAACAAAAATAATTTTGTTCAGTATATATTTATGACGATGAGCCATCTTGCTCTTTTATTGTTGCATTTCTCATAGCACGAGTCTTCATATTTATAAACCTGAATGGCCAGAATAAATTATGATGTAATGAGGAAACAAAAATAAGATACACATGCTCCGCTTCGGAATTCTGAAATCCTTTCATGATTCAAAGAGGCCTCAATGTAGTAGTCAAACATCTCCATTGTGTTAATTACATTTACAGCTATCCCAGTTATCCAGTTTTTTAACTGATTTGTCATTTACCGAACTTAATTCATCTCTTTTTAAAAGCGAATAGTTTTAATTAACTTCTCTGATTCTTTTTTTTTCTTCTCGTTGTCTACGGATCTACAACACTAAAATCAGGGGTTTCATTCCCCTCATTGGACTCGGCCCGATGTGGCTTTATTATAAGAACATACACACAGAAAACTGGAAAAAATTATGCTTCTCTGTAAAACTTCTGGAAGTTGACTTTTGGGACTTACGGGCTATAGAGCAAGAATTAGCCAAAATTTGTGGTGTGAAATGCAAGAATAACACCAGATTCTCACCTTCAGAATATATTTAGCATGCGCGTGAAGTTTTACATTTCTAGGCTTTTACTTCTTGGAAATATGGAGGTCAAACACACAGCAGACTCTTTTATTATTATTATAGACGAGTAAAGTGAAGAACATTGTCAATGGGCGTTATTATTTGAAGCATATTTTTCTATGTGTGTGCGAACTAGAGGACATGTCTCCTTTTCTGCAACGTTAAGGATATCAATAAAATATAAATAACTAAAACAGACATAAAAATCACGCATTAAAACGGAAAAAAAACCCGACAAATCAAACTGAGTCGATTTGAAGAGAACTTTTTAAACAGCATTTTCTGTGACTTATAACACGTTCAAACTGATTGTATGCACTTGTTGTTGCGTTTTGAAGAAACCTCCTAACGATATCAGGTGCCAGAGCCATAATTTCCTGCAGAAAAATTATTCTTAATGGTTCTTCCTGTTATTAAGTTCATACGAACTGAAACAAGTAAAATCTTGCAGTGATTAATAATTGTTGTTTACTGTAAACATTATTTTAACTTTGTCATAATGATCACAAAATACGATGCAAGACTTCTCTGTTTATTTCTTGCGTCAAGCGTCGGTAGCAATACAGAGCATGCGTGATGGTATCGTATTTTTTAAATCCCCTGATAAGGCGATGATGATTATTCAAATGCCCAGCCTGGTATAAGACATCAAAAAATAAAATACAAACCGTTCAGTACTAAATACTAACTACAGAATCCAACGAACAAAAAGTACACCAGCAAAATTCCTACAAAGATATTCAAGCATGCCTTGCATACCTGACAGACGCCAACATGTGACAAATAAGTACTTCCATAAAAATCTGTATAAACATAATTTATTGACAGATATCATGGAATACACAGTACATGATAGAACAGTATGTATTCATATATTCCCTTAAATAACTACGTTAAGTATAATAAAAAGCCACTTATAGTTATATCTTACAACATATCATTAGGATAGACTATTATGAATGTAGTGTAGGTGTATACGTAACTACATTTATAGCAAGTTAAACTAGTGAAAAGTGCTCGAGAAAATATCTCACTATTAATGAGTTTGTAGGACAACCGCACGGACCTAACGTCAATGAAGCGTTGGTCGCATTCTGATGGTCAGGCATGGCCAAGTGGTTAAGGCATTACGCTCGTAATCTGAGGGTCGCGGGTTCGAATCCCTGTCTCACTAAACATATTTGCCCTTTTAGCCCTGGGTGCGTTGTAATGTGACGGTCAATCCCACGGTAAAAGACGGTGACGGTAAAAGAGTAATCCAAGAGTTGGCGGTGGGTTGTAATGACTAGTTGCCTTTCCTCTAGTCTTTCACTGCTAAATAGGAATGGCTAGCGCAGATAGCCCTCATGTAGCTTTGCACGGAATTCAAAACAAAACAAACCACATGCTGGTCACAAAGTAATGTACAATAAAAACTGTAACTGATTGAATATCAACAACACGTAACACAAGCGATATATACATGTATATATTAAGATTCACCAGTAAAATAACAAAACACTTGACATCCAATGAATTCTACTTCTAAAATAAGCACAGTTAGACCTGAGTAATAACATTCACTGACATTCATGTTGACAAATTACACATAAATAATAACCAAACAAACAAAAACAGTTGTTGCTTTAACCGTTTCTTATCGAATAGAGATGGAAATGGAAAATAGTGCGTTTTCCTGGTTTGTTCCTTGATAAGCAAACTGCTAACTGCAATGAATTATTTGTTGCCGACAATTAAACATGTTATAATCAAAGTCAATCTACATGTTATAATAATAGCAAAAACTCCTCAATATCTACATTCATCGCCTTATTCTCTAAAAAAAAAAAAAATGTTAGAGCTTTTAAAAAAAATACAGCGTAGAGAATGAAATGTATGACACATGTTTGGTATTCATATTATTATCCAGAGAAATACACCGGTATTCAAACGCGCTATAAAATATTTAATTACTTGACCACAGTAAAGGTTAACTGGACTCAAACGACCTCAGTAACACACAGGTTTGGGGAGGTTTTATACTTGTTAATGCTACGGTCATTTTTGTTAAGATATGGTTTTCCCCTGTGTCTGAGAAGTATACTTGAAAATATCAATTCATGCAGTTGAAACACTGAATGTATCCCATTGTGCATACAAATATCACATAACAAAACTTTACCGTAAAATATTTTAAGTTTAACTTTATTAGATAAAACATGTTTAAAGTACGCATTGCTTACCATATAACAACCACGCTTTACTTAACTTATTTGGAAAGAAACAACTTTGAACATTAAAAATGTCTTTCAAAGATTCTAAAAAACTTATTTTCGTTACTTTAGCTTTTAAGCGACAGATGGTGCTATAATCGTTCAACTTTTTGTTTTTAATTTGTAAACAATTTGGTCAAAAGTTTGATGTTATCTACTTCATTTGTTGTTCTTCTTGTTGTTTGTTTTCTCTCTCAGCTGTTGAAGTATTTGACGATTTTGGTAAAATATTGATTGATGTAATATAAATAAGTGGTTCTTAATAAAGCACAGCAGTTAGAATCAATTATTGTTTGCATGAGAACGCAGATATTTTGCTTCTCAGCTTTATAATGTTAGGGTGCTACAAGCTTTGTTTACATCCTACTCTACTTTTTTAAAAAAAAATTAGATTTTAATATTATTATTGTACGAGTTAATTTAACTGTCAGTGACAGTAACTGGTAAGTTTTAAAATATAATGCAAGAAAAAGTAAAATTGTGTTTTCTTGAAATTCGTTACGTTTATAGAATATTATCTTGAAACGAAATAGTTAACATATTAAACAGGTATATAAAATTAAGTTTCACTGGAAGGTAACTCGCGGGTATAATGGAAAATAGAGAGTAATTTACTGATTGGTAACTCGTGGGTATGATTGAAACCGAGAATGAATTCACTGGGTGGCAACTTGTTAAGTATAGTGGAAAACGGAGAGTAAGTCATTAGTTACAACTCATGAGTATGGTGGAAACTGAGAATGATTCATTAACTGGTAACTGATACGTATGGTAGAAAACGTTGAGTGATTCATTGACTTGGTAACTAGTGGGTATAGTGGAAAACGTAAAATAAGGTAGTTTTATGTTTACTAACGAGCTGGATCAAACTCGTATAGGCATTTTTAGTACCTTAAATTTTAAGTAACAATTAAATATTTTAAATCTAGAAGCAATACAAATTTTGACAAATACAGGTATCTAATTAACATTTTTAGTGTCAAATTATGGTAATCACGAATCTATTTCTTCACTTTCAGTTCATTGTCAAAGTTCATATTAGTGGCTTACTTTCCCAGAGCGTTCGAAAAGCAACAACAAACAAAGCAATTAATTGAAATAAATATTTACCGTAAGGACTTGATGAAAGATTGTGTCAGTGACGACAAAGAAACAAGATGTAAATGTAACAGCAACAGTCAATTAACCTACTTAAACACAAATACAAGACCAATGTAAATAGCTTTCAGTTTAGTAAAGGAAAGGTTCCTTATCAGTCCACCAGTAAAAATTTGGTTCACTAAATAGAGGAGAATATTGAAATAGCATTTACCAAATTCCGTAATGAATGACAA
Organism: Carcinoscorpius rotundicauda; assembly: GCA_011833715.1. Taxonomy (NCBI): domain Eukaryota; kingdom Metazoa; phylum Arthropoda; class Merostomata; order Xiphosura; family Limulidae; genus Carcinoscorpius; species Carcinoscorpius rotundicauda. Next base: position 113,092,816 of record CM022393.1, read on the forward strand.
CCTGTCGAGAAAAATTTAATGCCATATCTTACAGAAGATTACCAGTGAAATTTAATAGTTATGTTCTAACTTTTACATCACTCGGGAGGAAACGGTCTCTTTTGAAAGAAGAGCGAAAATGATTTTCATTGAATTGGAGAAGCTATGTTTTTCATTACATAACACAAATGTTTCGTGAATAACAACTTGAACAAGATTATTAGAAAATGTTAGCTTAAAAAGAGATAGTAGGGGTCTTCAACATAACACAAAAACAACGTTACAGCTTTTATAATTAAAATATGTCTCAAAATTTGAGATTTATGTTACGTTTTTTGTGATTACATTAAGTTAATTTTATTGTATTCATATTTTTTACTAACCCTGTTCTTCGTTTTAAATTAACAATTTTTAACAGTCTTGTTTCTTCGGATATTTTCATTTACATCGTCGACATAAATCCGTGTACTAAAATGATGATTCATCATTATGATACAGAGTGATCAACAAACCATGTGTTATCTATATGGTTGTAATACATATATATAGCTACTATATTTAAACCTGTAACTATATAGGAAGTCTAAAAACACTGGATTGGAGGGAATACAGAATTATACTTGAATGGTACATGGTTAGTATTGTAACCGTATGAGTTTCATACATGTATGCACGTGCAGTGCTTGTTGGCTAGTATTTATTTATATATATATATATATATATACATATACATACATATAGGCTTTATAATTGTTGTTTAAGTTGTAAAGCCGTATATATGGATAGTCACAGATAAACGTTTAAATATTGAATGTAAGTATAACACAAAGTGTCATAATATAATAGTATATGTATACAAATAACCATCTGTAATATTTCTTATAGTTATTTCTTCCTCTTCCTTCATAGTCACAGTTTCACAGCAGCTAGTCAGATGTCTTCTTTCAGTGACATTCTACACGCTCTACATGGTTGTAAACGTCTTAATCAACAGTTATGTATATATACAAATATACCTTTCATCCTTACATTTCCGATGCATTTTTAATCATGACACGACTCTCTCAGTTTTGGTCACGACATGACTCTCTCTAACGTGACGATCCTAAACGTTGGTGAGTCGTCGCTGCTGAATTCCTTTTCTGAAACTAAATATTTCCTAAATAAAATATATAGCTATAAAATGTCTGCCTCACTTTCGTCTACAACCACCTTCTACTACTTGCACGTTTCTTGCCACTTCTTCAAGAATGGCTACTTTATCTGCAATATCTATAATACTTACAATCACGCAGTGTTGGCTTCAATTTGACACTTACCATCAACCGTCATCGTGACTGCTGATTCGATGCTCGAAAATGAGCTTCACGCTATCTTATAAAGTACAGCTTAAAATTCTCTGTTGTAGTATTCAAACTAGATGTTTGTGTAACATGGCCAGAATCGATCATGCGTAGTAATAAAAAAAAAAGCAATCCTGCCGGCAGCGTGTGTTCGAAAGGGCCAAAACTGCATACATAAATAATTGATATACGAAATCAATACAATTACAACAGTAAGTTAATAATCAATATTATACATGTGTCACACCTGCCAAATAAACATTAAATTACATCCATGGCCTGCACACAGTTTTATAGGTATGAATATAGAAGGTTATGAGGCTCCATATAAACTACAGACTACAAACGCGTTAAGGCGTGCGCTCGTAATCCGAGGGTTGCGGGTTCGCGCCCGCGTCGCGCTAAACATGCTCGCCCTCCCAGCCGTGGGGGTGTATAATGTGACGGTCAATCCCACTATTCGTTGGTAAAAGAGTAGCCCAAGAGTTGGCGGTGGGTGGTGATGACTAGCTGCCTTCCCTCTAGTCTTACACTGCTAAATTAGGGACGGCTAGCACAGATAGCCCTCGAGTAGCCTTAGGCGAAATTCCAAAACAAACTACAAACGATTGGGTGTCAATGCTTGTAAATCTACTATTATTTGCTAAGTAGTCAAATACACGTAAGAACTACAATACTAAATGTGCAATGGTGCGTTTAGTAATACTGATCAAGTTTTATTTATAATATTCACAGCCATTTTTGCTGTAGGTCGGCGGAACAACATTAAATAATAATAAAGAAAAACATAGAGGCTTTATTATGAATCAATATGTGGTATATGATACATTTTTGATACATTTGAAAATAACTTAAAAACAAAGTGAATGTTAATGCTCAAGTAAAATGTTTATGATTTTACAGTATAAGAGGATAATATCGAAAAAAATATTAAAAGCATTAAATATAAATTCAGCATGTAAAGTAGTAATCATTGTTATGGCTTTTGCTTATAATTGTAATTATAGTAATCATTGTAATGACTTTTGTTGTATAATTGTAATCATAGTAATCATTGTAATGACTTTTGTTGTATAATTGTAATCATAGTAATCATTGTAATGACTCTTGTTGTATAATTGTAATCATTGTAATGACTCTTGTTGTATAATTGTAATCATTGTAATGACTCTTGTTGTATAATTGTAATCATTGTAATGACTTTTGTTGTATACTTGTAATAATTGTGGAAACAGTTTTTAAGAATATTTTAGAAAAGCTAAAATCTTCAATGTTTATTTCTAAAACACCGCAAAAAGTTGTAGGACGTTAGATAAAAGATTATGCAACAAGATAAATTTCTTTGATTAACTAGTGGTTTGACTTTCCTTTTTATCCATTTATTTGTCTAGTTATATGAATAAATATATTTCATCCAAATATAATGAAATACTTCCTAATTCGTTTATCTAACTAGCATTAAACATGAACAAATAAACACTTTTATTCCATAGAAGTAAATCATTTTAGAAGACAAAAAGTTTACTAATTTAATGGATTTATATGATCAACAATGACATAAAATGGCGGATATTAATGTAAATTAAAATATAAGTTCTTTATAAAACCTGTGAAAAAATAATAATCAGGCTTGGTTTATGCTTCAGTGATGTAAACTGAAGGCTGTATGGAGTACGTCTATAGTAATAATAACCAGGTGTACTCCTCGCTAAATGTTGATTAAAACTTTATGTTGTATAAACGTGTGTAGTAAGTAGTAATAACAAGGCTTGCATCTTAATTTATTTGAACGAGTTCTTATAATTCAATAACGAAGTCCATTATTCACGACTCGGCAACAGCAAAACACAAATTACGTTAAATGACATCTCTAGTGGAAAGTTGTTGGTACTGAAAAACTATTTTGCAGAAAAGTCACCAAAGAAGTAAACATATTAATTTCATTACGAGTAGAAAAATTTCGCAAATGAAGGAAGTTCAGATTTCATTCCATCCTCAGAAAAAGTTCTTAAAGTTATATGTAGAACAATAACACTATTTACAGTTTAATATAAATGTTTTAGAAGATAAATACATTAACAAATAACAGGAAAATTGAAGAAATAAAACAAACGAATAATAACAAAATAAGTAAAAAATTATTAGATAAAATGTTTAAAGAAGTTGAATTTAATGGAAATTCAGTCACTTTATAAGATGGAAAAGGTTTATTTAATTAAAAGAATCCTTTATCAAACACTCTTTGTCTGAGATCGTAGTAAGGGAAATTTAACGCAAAATATTTATAATTGTTTCATAAACTTGTTTTGAATTTCATGCAACGTTACACCAGGGCTATCTGCACTAGCTGTCCCTAATTTAGCAGTGTTAGACTAGAGGGAAGGCAGCTAGTGATCTCCAACCACCAACTTTTGGGCTATTCTTTTACAAACGAATAGTGGGAGTGACCGTCACATTATTACGCCCCCACGGCGGAAAGGTCGAGCAAGTGAGGTGCGACGGGAATTCAAACCCGTGACCCTCGAATAACGAGTCGAGTGTCTTAACCACCTGGCCATGCCAGGCCATTGTCGAGAAATATTTATATATTTACGTTAAAACATTATTTGCACAGTTTCCCTCCTTCGTTTTCTTAACATATACAAGATTATAAAACGGGAGAGAAAAATCACATCATACAACTGTTTATATGCGTAAGGTAACTAGAAACACAGAAATCAAATTGTGAACATACTGCATTAATTATGGGAAATATGCAGAAACTGTTGTGTCAGTCTCAGAAGAGACAGTCTGTTCACTTGCATTATTTACAACGCTTATGCCATAGATCTTGATGGACTAATTCTCTGTTCTGTTGAAGTATTGCTTTTTATTTGTACCAAGTGGTAATTTCACTGAAGTATTAATCCCTATACTTGTCAAGTGCTAAGACTGTTCTGTTGAAGTACTGATTTTTACATAAATCAATTGGTAATTCTTCGTACTGATGAAATATTGTCTTTCATGTAAAATGTGTGGTAATTTTCTCTCTCTTCTGTTAAATTACTGGTTTCTATATAAATGAAGTGGTAATTTTCCCTTCTGCTGAAATATTTTCTATATAAATCAAGTGACAATTCTCTTTTATAGAAATATTGGAAGTATTATGGGAGGAATTCAAACCTTATGTAAGCATTAAAATAAATTATGACATGAACTGTCGAAAATTGTTAACGTGACTTTGTATAATTCTCGTTTATAGAAGACTAAGTAAAACTATTGCACAAACCAGTACTTGAAGCTAAAAAAACTGTAACGACTTACAAAGGACAAAGAAAGAAAAAAGACTCGTCCATGATTTTATTCAGTATTATGTATTTCTAAATAATTCTGTTTAACCTCGTAACCTGTGTATAACACTTGTTTCTACGGTCTTTCACTACTCATGCGCCCCCCCCAGTGGCTCAGCGGTATGTCTGCGGACTTACATGCTAAAATCCGGGGTTCGATACCCGTGGTAGGCAGAGCACAGATAGCCCATTGTGTAACTTTGTGCTTAATTCAAAACAACAACAACACTACTCACGTATGTCACAAGGCACAGATGGTCACGCCTTATTTGTTTGTTTTGTGAATTTCTTCAAAGCTACACTAGGGTTATCGCCTCTAGCTCTCCCTACTTTAGCAGTTTAAGACTAGAGGGAAGGCAGCTAGTCATCACCACCTACTGCCAACTCGTAGGCTACTCTTTTTCTAACGAATAGTGATATTGACCGTTACATTATAACGAACCCACGGATGAAAAAGAGAGCATATTTAGTGGGACAGGGATTCGAAACTGCGATTCTCAAATTGAGAGACGAGTTTTTTAACCACCTAACCATTCTGGGTCCCACAAACGGTTAAATAAGAGTCCATAAACGAGGAAAAGATCTCTGTGTGGGTAATTAACAGAATGTCACATGCATCACGTGTACGTAATTGTTAGTCTGAAAGTTTGTTTGAAGGAAACAAGATTATTTTAATTAACTCACAATACTGTAATGTGAGATTGGTTACATGTCTTTGTTTTTTCGGACATTTTGTGAAAGGTAATAGTTATATTAGTCGTGAAAATATAATATAACCAGCTTTCCGTCTATAAGTATCATACGAGCAAACTGTAAGGCTTAAATTTGTTGTTTAGTAAGACAATGCTGATTTGACAGCTTCAAGTTAATAGATTAAGAAATATCCATTCCGGGATAAAGTCAGTCACTTAATTTTCTGTCGCCTTATGGAAAGTTAGGGGTTACACTATGTTACACAGAGGTATGGATTCTACATTTACTACATAATCACTCAGTACAAATACGTGTAAACAAATGAACAAGTTTTCTGTCTTGTAAAAAAGAGGAATCATAAACTAGATTTGTTTCTGAATAAGGGGCCTGACATGGCCTAGCGCGTTAAGGCGTGCACTTTGTAATCTGAGGGTCGCTGGTTCGCGCCCGAGTCGCGCCAAACATGCTCTCCCTCCCAGCCGTGGGGCGTTATAATGTTACTATCAATCCCACTATTCGTTGGTAAAAGAGTAACCCAAGAGTTGGCGGTGGGTGGTGATGACTAGCTGCCTTCCCTATAGTCTTACACTACTAAATTAGGGACGGCTAGCACAAATAGCCCTCGAGTAGCTTTGTGCGAAATTCCAAAACAAACAAAACAAAAGTTCTTGAATAAATTATTCTTCAAAAAATACGAATAAATTCTTAGTTTTATAAATTCACATGGAGTCTTATTACTACACCTATACAGCTATATCATCTGGAAATATCTCGTCTTTTCATTATTTCGTTGGTACGACAAAGACATCTTGCTTAACCTTTCTCAAACTGCGTATCTCCATTGTCTTGCTAAGGTTATAGGACTATTTTATCTTGCTAAACCTACACGACTCTGTCCTTCCTCAAACTGTAGATTTTCGTCGCTTTGCTGAGCTTATAGGATTATATCATCTTGCTAAACCTGTAGAAGTCCTTTATGCTAAAGTTGTACAATTCCATCCTCTTATTAACTTATGTGACTCCTTCTTGCTAAAGTTGTACAATTCCGCCATCTTATTAACTTATGTGACTTCTTCTTGCTAAAGATGTAGAAATCCACTATCTTATTAACTTATGTGACTCATTCTTGCTAAAGATGTACAACCCCACCATCTTATTAACTTATGTGACTCCTTCTTACTAAAGATGTACAACTCCGCCATCTTATTAACTCCTGTGACTTCTTGCTAAAAATGTACAACTTCTCCATCTTATTAACTTATATGACTTCTTCTTGCTAAAGATGTACAACTTCATTGTTCTTTAATTTACATTTTTCCTTCTTTTTATTTATCTGCTGATACCACTAGCTTGTGTTCTAAACTTACATGACCTTGTCTTTCCGCTGCCTTTCTAACTTATCTCCGTATTTTTATTAACAGAATGAAGTAAGTCTTATTTCTGTGCAAGTTTCTGTCATGCCTTTACTAAACCTGCTAGATTAAGTCCTCAAGCTGAATCTGCCACATTTACTGGATTCTACTCTTAAAACTGCAGGACTGCATCTTTCTTTTGAACTTTTAAGACTAGTTCTAAAATTGTATAATTGCGTTTTCTTGCTGATCCTCCAGGATCCTCTAACATACAAGACTGCTTTTTTTAATTCTACACAACAATATCGTTCAATAACGCACCCTATCGTTGAAATAACTAAACACATTTATTTATTAAACATACAAAATGATATCCCCTTTCTAATCCTGCTGTATCTGGATGGTTATAACTCTAGATAATCCTGTCAGACTCCATTTATTTCGCAACTCTATGATTAAACTATGTCAGTAAATTTAGAGGATTACACCCTCACTCTGGATCAACAGAACCAGAATTTTTCATAAACCTACAGAGCTTTTAGCTCTCCTTGATATTGTGGAACTTGTAGCTAAGGTTACAGAATCACATTTTATTTCAAAACTAAAGAACGAAATCTTATCATGGTAAATAACGCCTTATACCGGTAAAGCCTGATCTGTAGATGGATACTTTGCATGACATTACATCACAGTAAGACTGATAAGTAGTTTTAACAAACTTTTATTCACTGGCCATGCAGTGATTTCCAGAATTCCTTATTTCACCACCAAATCCTTTTGTTAATACACACTGAACTCTAACTTCCTCCTAAACCTGGAAGATTCTGTCCTTGTATGAACATCCCACGATATTATCCACCTTTTTAAACACAGAAAACCCTGTCCTTTTATTAAACTTGTAGTATCCTCATCCTTTTATTAAACCTGTAACATCTCCATCCTTTTATTAAACCTGTAAAGTACAAGAGATACTTACATTTAACAAGCGTTCCTACATTTGCTTGTTAAACTAGTTAAATACCGTCGTTTTATTAAATAGATATAGATACTTGTCTTATTTTTACAAGAGAAGCTTCTTTTCCTTTCCAACCTCAAAAACTCAGTGTTATTGCTTTCCGTTGCACATCTCTCACTGCACTTTGGTTTCGTATTACCACATCACTGACACTTTAGCTCTTTTGATTGTATATTCTTTACCCATCTACAAGCACGAAATCACACTACGAACCTTACTCATATCTATTCGTTTACTGCTTTCAAATAAATGTTTTAACACGTAGTTACAAAGTTTCGAACAACTCAAGACTGTGAGTTTATAGTTGTTCTTTACCTTTTGACATTTCAAAATAAACTTTTAAACAATCACCGAAAGAGTTTAAGCATTTGTTGATTGACTTCCTCTTCAGTATGGAAGACATCTGTGTATTTACACCATTTGTTCCACAGAACCAGTGACCCAGTAGGATGCAAATTTCCAACCACAGTTGAAAAACTTTAAATATTAAACTTATTCAGTAACTCTGCACCTTCCGGGTTTGTCTTGCTATCTTTCTGCAGCCTTAAAAATGGGATTTCTCCCATTTGGAAAAAACTTATAACAAAATACAACATTCCAGTAAGCACCAAATTTATTCAAACACCAGGTACAAAACTAAAGTCCATACCATGTAAAAACTACACTGACAAACACAACATCAACATCATTTATAAAATACAATGTAACAACTGCAACGACTTCTATGTTAGAGAAACAAGTATAAAAATGGAAACTAGAGTCAAAGAACACAAAAATACGCCACACGTTTTTGAACACTGCAAATCAAAGGAACACAACACAACCATAGAAGATAACCAGATACTAAGTAAGGAAACAAATATAAATAAACGCAAAAGCAAAGAAGCCCTACGTATACAGCAACTAAAACCTAAATTAAACCAATATAAAGGAACACCTATATACCTATACTAATTAATAACCTAGCATCCAACGCCAACGCCCCCTATAATACCATACCCATTTATACATCGTCCCTAAAACATGTGTCAGGCAACAGTTACTTGCAAACTCTCTTTCTTAACCAGAAGATGACCAAGGAAGGTCGAAACGTTGTTCTATGTTTATCAATAAAAGTGTTAATACCATACCAGACGTTCTGAGATACGTTTTACTTTCAAGTGGGTTTCTTGTCATCAAGAATAATGGAAAAATAACCTGTTACAAACTTTAGTAAGTTGCTGTGTTATCGGATATTTCCACCAGCTTATTGACCTTAGAAACAATAAACATTTGTTTTAGAATCCTTTCCAAAATCTTTCTATTGTGGTCAGAATGATTACAAATTAAGGCTATAGTTTTCGTTTCAGATCGTTACTTTGAGTAGCACAAACTACAGTATCATTTTGTATTAGCTTCCACAATACAGATAAGTACAAACCCAGAATAACAAGTCACTTTGCGAAGTGACTGCAGTTTAATGTTTTGATATACAACATGACTTAGAGACCCAAAGGGAGATCCTTCCGAACGGTCTTTCTGCAATTAAGTTGGTTGATGAAGAAAAATCTTCCACAGAGTCACTACCAAAGCTTGAAAAGCTAACTCTTTCAATGTCTGGATTTTTTCAATGCCGCCATTCCTGGATGTGTGGGTACGTTATCTGTCCTGTTTCTACTAAAAAAAAATAGAAATACAATTTTAGATAGCCAAGGAATGGGAATTAAAATGGAAATAACAAAACAGCTACTAGGAAAATATACATGTAAAAATAGTCATGTAAAAATATACACGTAAAAATATACAAGTAAAAATAGTCGTGTAAAAACGGCTGGTTTGGGTTGAAAAATGTTTTTATGCATAGGAACGAACAACGTTTCGACCTTCTTCGGTCATCGTCAACCCAAATCAGCCGTTTTTCCATGTATATTTTTCTATACAAGTGGGTTTTTTCGTCATCACTGAAAACAGCTACAAGGTTACGCAAATGAAATTAATAAAAATAAAGATACGAACAAATGCAGAAAACATCAGGTTTTTTTATTGAGTGGCATTACTAGTTATTAAACAATAACACCTTTAAATGAGTTATTAGATTAATAGTTATAGTGAACTATTGCATCCACATTCCAATGGTACTTGTTATAATAGTAGCAATGGATTGTGAGGAAGTGTTATATTAATTTTGTTTGGTTTGTTTCTTTTTAGAATTTCGCACAAAGCAACTCGAGGGCTATCTGTGCTAGCCGTCCATAATTTAACAGTGTAAGACTAGAGGGAAAGCAGCTAGTCATCACCACCCACCGCCAACTCTTGGGTTACTCTTTTACCAACGAATAGTGGGATTGACCGTCACATTATAACGCCCCCACGGCTGAAAGGGCGCGCATGTTTGGCGCGACGGGGATGCGAACCCGCGACCCTCAGATTACGAGTCGCACGCCTTAACACGCTTGGCCATACCGGGCCTATTGATTTTGAGAAGCTCTGAAGTAAAAGAAATATTGTTGTATGTTTTCTAACTTAAGGCATAATATCGTATATGTATATTATCTGTGTGCATGTTTTGAAGTTGATAAATAAAATATAAATTCTTATTTAAAGATTTCCAATACTTTTGATAGATGAACCTGGAAAGAACTTAATATGTTACAAACAATATATATACAAAATCCAAATAAACCTAAATAACAATTTTTTTATTTAATATTTAGTAAATAATGAATAACATACCAGTAAGGACGGAGCCAGCCTCTTTAAAGTGATGGGGCTATGGTGGGGTAAGCAGAAAATTGACGAAGTTGCACTCTATTTCTTGTGGACACAAACTATAATAGACATGCAATTTTAACTGTAACCATTGTTTCTTACGTAAGGGGCTACAGAAGAGGCAAGGCACATTATGAGGTAGCTTTAACCAAGCAAGTCTTTCTTATCGCTTCCCCTAAGCACCAGTAAACTGACTTCTGTTTATTTCTCTTTTTGTTTGCATTTGTATTGTTAAAGATGCTAAAATGATACTATTATTAATTAAATCACTGTTAAGATTTTTAGTAATTAAACAAATATTCTGATATATCAAATAATATTGCTGTTATCACAGCATTACGGTTATATTGCCTAATTCAGTTAATTTTCTACTGTCTAGTGCAATATAACAAAGTGAATAAAGTGTTTGTTTCTTACTAAATAGACTTAATATTTTTAACTGACTAACTTAACACGATACGCTTTCAAAACTAACTTCTATCAGTGGTGTAAAGTTATCTATGTGAAAAAACAGACAAACAGAAATATTTTAGAAAAAAACATACGTGTATCATAAATATTTCTCTGCGTTAGAAAATATACATACATAAATACCCCCTTTTGTGTTTTGAAATTGTACGAGTAAAACTACATATCTGTGTTAAAAACTATAGATATATATTACACACAGTTATCACCACTGGAATAGCGACAAACGTGGACATGTTTGACTAGATGTCGTTCCTGTGGAATTCCGTTGTTCTGATTCATGATGTTGACACAGATGTCATCTTGGCAGAAGGCTTCTGTCTAACATTTCCAACTGACTAGCATAGTTATGTGGCTCTTGACGATATATCTCGTCTCAGGCGTGTTCTGTAAAGGATGTGCTTGTAGAATACATATAACTCGGCCCGTGTTAAGGCGTGAGAGCTCATAATCTGAGGGTCGTGGGTTCGCATCCCAGTCGCGCCAAACATGCTCGCCCTTTCAGCAGTGGGGGTGTTATAATGTGAGGGTCAATCCCACTATTCGTTGATAAAAGAGTAACCCAAGAGTTGGCGGTGGGTGGTGATGACTAGCTGCCTTCCCTCTAGTATTACACTGCTAAATTAGGAATGGCTAGCGCAGATAGCCCTCGAGTAGCTTCGTGCGAAATTCAAAAACAAACATACACATAACTTGTTAAAGTTTCTGACCAGTAGCGTTTGTAACTCCTACCTACTATATGATAATGAAGAAGCATTACATCTTTTGTCTTAAATATTTGTTAAGTATTTAAATTATATATAATAATAATAAAACTACTGAAATATTAAATCTAACGAACATGATTCCAATTCTGGTTGAGCTTTATTTCTTTTAGAATAATTCAACTTACATAATGGTATCTCAAAAACATCAGTGTAAAATTAGTATATTTCTGCAGTTTATTTCGTGCTGTGAATCTCTGCGCTCTTGATGGTGGTATGAAACAAGAGATGCTGATTGGGCAGATTTTACATTCAAAATATCATTATGAAAAAATATTGTGAACTATCTTAACATCATTTTAAGTATTTCTTTCTGAACATTGCATTCTAGAAAACGATAATATTTTTTCCTTTCACAAAATGTAATATGTACATCCCTTGATCTTTAACCTTTAACCGAAAACATTTCACTGTACTAGATATGTTGACTACACCCTAATGTGCTGTATAAAATGACCATAAGTATATTTCTCAGTTCAGTGATTCATATATAAAATTTAAGAGGTATGACATAAGATGAAAATCTCCAGAAATGTTAAGAATTTCGTTCAGTCGTAATTGCCACGGTTGTTAACAGGGGTATTACTCCGACCTAATAAAATGTCTAATCAGTTACATCAATTGTTCAGACTGTGTTCCACTGGCGTCTAGAATTCATTGCATTCATGTAACAGCAGACATTACAGCAACAATACTGAATTCACCTGGTATGCTGACCATTTCCCGGACGATTTAGTTCTTAAGGTTTGGAGTTGTGTGAGGTTCCCACAATACACGCATTACTTCAGGTACTCTCGCAATCAGGTGCTAGGTCCGATGATCTAGACAGCCATTCATAAGGAAACTGACGTGACACGCATCTAGAAGACCTGATTACCAAGATGTGGAGGAGCACCATTCTGCATCCACATTGTAGTGTCCGTGACACTTACACTTCGTTGCAACAACAAAGAAAACACTTTGGTTGTGAAAAGTACAAGTTTCTAGTCTTTGTATTGACAGTTCTTCGAAAGATACGATCTAATAACCGCACTGCCATCTTAGCATCATGAACGGGATATATCACGTGTGGATTAGCTACTGACCAAATAATGCACTTGCGTGATCACTTGTAGAAAGGGTGAAGTGTGCTTCATCTGTCTGTAAGATATTATCAGATCAAAGGTCGTCGACCTCCGAAATCGACACATCGAGTTAAAACTTTTCTCCATAATTGCTTGAATGTTATAAAATTTGCAAGGAAATATTCACAAAGTTGATCCCCATAAAAACAGTTGAAAATCCAGACACAGCATACAATAATGTGGATTGCTGCACTCAAGTGCACCAGTTATTGCTTGTTCTACTACGTTTTATTATGTGTCACTGGTCTGTCTACACGTGGGTTATCTGTCACCTCAAATTTGTGTATGAACATGTGCACAGTAAAATTGTAACAAGATCTTTCTCGCATTTTACGCACTCTAAGTTATTCCACGTGAAACCATTTGACATTAGATCCTTTGGTGTAATAACATTTCAGTGGTTAAATTCTCTAAACACTTACAAGTTTCTTTGAGAAAACCCACTTGTAGAGAAAAATATATTTATAAAAACGGCTCGTTTTTACACACATATATTGACAAGTTTTAGTGTCATTCTGATTTAATGAGCCATCAAAAGGACCATTTATACCGCTACCACATAAGGAGCAGAAACTACCTCGGTTCTCTTGGTGATAATTACAGCATTTGCACCCTCTTGATACTCTGAATACTCCTATGCAATTTCACCCTCCTTTGGAGAGTTTGTGAGATGCGATACGTTGAACTGTGAAATTTTCTTATTAATCACCACCGTATGATGACCACTGGTGAAATATCATATGTTGAACTGTGAAACTTTCTTATTAATCACCACCGTATGATGACCATTGGTGAGATATCATACGTTAAACTGTGAAACTTTCTTATTAATCACCACCGTATAATGACCACTGGTGAGATATCATACTTTGAACTGTGAAACTTTCTTTGTAATCACCACCCTATGATTCTGGTCCGTCTTGTTTGTCATTTATGATCGTTTGATCTAATAAAAAAATCAAAATCGCAAAGAAATTGTTTAATTTTGTGGTCTAATTCTATCATTATAGATTTCAAATACGAACACACTAACAGATAAGTTGTTGGTGTTGTTTTGAATTAAGCACAAAGCTACACAATGGGCTATCTGTGCTCTGCCCACCACGGATATCGAAACCAGGATTTTAGCGTGTAAGTCCGCAGACATACCGCTGAGCCACTGGGGGGCAACAGATAAGTGAAATACAAAATCTGCATAGGCTTGTGTGGTAAGAAACCAAACCAGAAAAATATAAAAATGTTGATATTTTCTTTGTTTAACTTAACATATCAAGTAAAACGATGTTTGATAATGCTGTGAAAATCGTGGGTAAATCACCAATGCATAAATTTTAATGAAATTTAGTTCATTAAGTATTGAAAAAAATAATTCTCTCACCTAACTGCATGATCTCACCTTAACTGTCTCTTTGATTCTCCCAAATTTAAACCCTATTATCGCATAAACTGACAACTTTTTCTGTCCCAATGCAGTCAAATTGTATTATGGTTATTTGTTTAAAAACGTAATAAGTAACATCAAAGTTCCGAGTACAGCGAGTCAGGTAAATTCTAGACCCTCAAACATATTTCACAGAGAAAACACTTATTATATGGGGGTGTTTTTGTATTCGTAGATAGTCTATGTAACATTACTCATCATTTATCTTCTGAGGAGTACATGGGATGTTTGGGATAATGACAAGAGTACAACCAAATAAGGTGTTGATACAGGTTATGTAGTGCCAGTATATGCTAAATGTAAAACATTTTAACCCGTGAACGTTCGTAGTCGTAAATATCAATGTTAGATAGCTACACATACTTTCGTCGGGCAGAGAAACACAGTTTGGCAGCCTGCCCAACTAATGCAAGATAACTAACACAATACTTAGAATAAAAGATATATTTCAAAACATTATTACACTTCCTGCAATGCACGTAACATGAACAAACATTATATAAAGTCAATGATATAAATAAGTGAATAATCAAAATATTTCATCGCAGGGAACAAGGAATTTTTCTCGCCTGTGTGGCAACTTGCTAAATAATACCAGACAACATTTATAACCTATATATATGCTATTATACACTGCAACGTTGAGATAAATAGGCTTTTCTATTCATAGGATACTCATTTCTCAACCGAATAAACATATAATATGGTATTCGCAGGTTTATCAGTTGTCTACTTCACATGTTTACCAAACAGTACCAAGCACTAACACAAGAGTAAGAATGTCTATCTGTTGTGCAAAATTAACTGCTCTCTCCCCCATAGTGTTCACTATGACACTGTTTTTCACTGCTCTCCAGCATGAAAGTCAATCTTATTCTAGGTTAAATGAGAATTTAATACTTTGACCATCAACAGTTTACGTACCGCATGACAATTTAACGTTTTTATTCTTTCTCCCTTGTCCCACTATCACTCCTCAAAAAATTGGATTTGTTTTAAGCGATTGATAAGAGGGATATCAGCACTTGAAATAACCTCCCAGGGCTTAACCATTTTGAAAACAGGAGACTTATATTACACAGCACGTGTTTTATAACTTGGATTGTGGTTGTGTAATACTTGAAATCTGTGATTCGTTTAATTATTGCTATTTTGTAACTAACTGGCTTCGAAAAAAAATGAGTTGAGTAGGCAGTCTGTGGGGTATAATAATTCCGTTAAAGAAATTTTTCCAGATTTATAGGCGTTTTTCATTAAATTTTTCTTTTTATTGAGACAATTTGTATAACGTTAAAGTTGACAACAAGATAGTCACTAACATTTGTGAAATATTAATATTTAAAACAACGAATGAAATGTTAAAATATGAACTACAAATATTGAAATATTTCTCAATTATTGAAACTGTCATTTATGGTACAAACTTAAAACAATTAATACGTATTAATACGTATAGTATTTGGTTGACAACCACGTGTCTCCTAACCGCCAATAGAACAAACTACGTTAAAACATACTTAAGAGTGCTCTGACTCACTGCATTACTTGGGTTTAAACTCGCATTCTTAATATTTTGAAACTACGCCAGAACTTTAATTACCGTCTGTACGTGGATAACTATTCTGTGATTCACTTTTTAATACAATCTGAAATAATGTGGCATACTTTCAAGATATCAAGTTTCAATATTGTTGTTTTTACGTTTTCCGTGTCTTGTTAACCACGCGCCAACCGGTGGCTCAGCGATATGTCTGTGGATTTACAACGCTACAAACCGGGTTTTGATACCCGTGGTGGGCAGAGCACAGTTAGTTCATTGAGTAGCTTTGTGCTTAATTCAAAACAATATTGTTAACCACGAGAAACCTAATGACTAGTCTTTGACCTTTCAGCTATAAAGTGCTCTGTTTTAAAGTTATTATATTAAAATATTACAGGTAATTTCTGTGAAACAGTTTTGATATTTGTCAAACTGATCCTAAATAAGTATTTATATAGTATAAAAACTAATATACATGCAGATTATTATGAAAGTCCTTCATTTTCCTCACAACGTGTGTCGAAAGATATGTGACTATTTTTACTTTAAAAATGCAGAAATGAAATATTGTGACTTTGTTGGCATCTAATAAAATTATTTAGAAACTGATTATTCTATTATTATATACAATTATCTCAGTTAATAGCAGTAAAAAAAAACAGTTCTCTGTCTTAGCTGTGAGTCAAAAAATGTTGAGGTGAGCAATTAAACTCTTAAGTTTAGTTTCCAGAATGCTTAGCTAGGCCTAAATTGTTTACAACACCGCCTTATCCAATTAATGCTACTCTCAGGTTACCTTACGGAAGCCAAAGAACTTGTCGGAAATGTTATTTGTTTTTCATCGAATGTGTCTTTTTCATAAATGTTTCGTGATTCAACCAATTTGCTTGGCAAGCCTTTCAGAAAGAAAAATGGCGATCGGAAGAAAATTATGGATTCAGTGCCAAAATTGATTTACTCGAAATATATGCTTGACCTGTCTTCAGAGCAGTGAACTTTTTCTGCTGTGCTGTCTTATCTTTGTTTGATGGTATTATTAATAAACACGAAAACACTCGATAAGTCGGATAATTAGAGACTACTACAGATATGCGTGTTTTTAATTACAAGAGTTAAGACTGCTAAGTAAAGACGTTGGAAAGTTTCGCTCATCATTCCTGCATCTCACTATCCTTTATTTCAAATGTACTATCATATCCACTACTTTATCTTAAAATTATTATTATTTTTTTAGTGTTTTATTCGATAAATATTTTTTTACTAATTGTGGTGGAAACAAAACCAACTGTGTTTTGTCTGGAGAAACCAGTGTATAACATTAGCTTTTGCCTCAGATTAAGGTGAATAAGCGAAATATTTTGGGAGTCTTTTTTAACAGAAATGTTACACCAGTAAAAATTGCAATAAAGTTATTTTATTCAACATAATCGTGAAAAAACAACACTAACAAATATTCGATTTACACCACCCAAGGCCTCTTGTTATATAGTATCATTTTTCATGTATGTTGAGCTGAGTGGTGTATGTCAATCTATGACAGATTTATGTACATCAGAAGATAGTTTCAAGAGTAAGCACCCAACTAAAATACTGAGCAAATTCTTCTTAAAACTATTATTAAATGATAGAAAACATTAAGAATATTAGAGAGCATTAACGATACTTAGAATAATAACAGCAGGTGCATTATACATCATACACCAATTATTTCGGAAACTAGAAGCATTGTACGCTATTACCGAATATGGAACCATTCTACACTAATTACAACCAAAAATAGAAACATTCTGCACTGACTATTACCAAAAATGTAACCAGTGTACACTAACTGCTACCACAGGAAGAACCACTGTGCACTAAGTAATATCGAAACTAGAAACAATGTGCAATAACTACCATCAAAACTAAAAACAATGTACAATAACCACCACCAAAAATTAGAACCATTTTATAATAACGACTATCATAATAACCACTGTGTATTAACCCTGTCAAAAGTAAACCCTGGTATAATGGAAATCTCAAAAAGATGTACTGTACAATAACTGTTGTTGTTTTGTTGTTGTTGTTTTTGAATTAAGCACAAAGCTATACAATGGGCTATCTGTGCTCTGCCCACCACGGGTATCGAAACCCGGATTTTAGCGTGCAAGTCCGCAGACATACCGCTGAGCCACTGGGGAGCTGTACAATAACTAACACCAAAATACCATGTGCGCTGACCAAAATAAGAATCGTTGTGTATTAATCACCACTTAAAGTAAAAATAATGAACAATAAATACTATAAAAAGAAAAACCATTGTACATTAGCTACACTAGATAATATGCTTACGGTTCACAATTTTAAATTTCTTTCACGGTTTGAAAGTCGAAGGCTGGAGAAACATTGGAAACCAACAGACCTAACATTAGTGATAAAAATTCTTAAAATTGCATATATATATTTTTCCGCGGTCTTCTATATTGATTAATCTAGGATTTCAAATTATAATGCCTACTGGTTTTTAGTGTTTTGTCAGTTTTACACTGATGAGTCCTGGTGGTGATTGTGAGGCCTCGTCGGCTTCAGATTTAGCAGATATGGTGTGTTTGACATATTCTTTTTTACCTTCACTCTTGTACTTTTAAAACTGAAGATTTTCATACTGCATACAAGAGTTTTTAATCAGAATGCAAAGCACTGAAAATAAACTAAAATATAAAAGAAAATACCAGTTTTTAATGTTTCCGTGTAAAAGCAGTTTGATTGGGGAATGTAGTTAAGCTGGCCTCAGAATAGTCTGATGTACTAATTTGATATGATTTGTAATAGCTATAAGCTACAGTTTTGTTAATGCTTCAGAATGACTGACATAACATCCAATTAGTTCTTTGAATTACTGCAGACTGGCCCACTTATTACCAATGGAGAAATGAGGATAAGAAAAAAAATCTTTTGAGTGGAAAGACAACCTTCACTTAGAACTGTAAAAAATGATTAGAATGGGTCAGTTTGGTTTATTTTAAATTTTGTGCAAAGCCACACGAGGGATATCTGTGCTAGCTGTTTCTAATTTAGCAGTGATAGACTATAAAGAATGTAGCTAGTCAATACCACCCATGGATAACCTTTAGGCTATTCTTTTACAAATGGATAGTGGGATTGACTGTAACCTTATAACGCTCTCACGCCTTAAATGGCGACCATGTTTTGAGACGGGGATTGGAACCTAACTCTCAGCTTGCGAGTTAAGCACCCTAAACATCGGTCCATACTAGGTCTAAAAGATCAAAAAAAGGTTCCAAATTGACAATGAAATATCACAATACATGTGTGTCTTAAGTTATACATCTAAGTCACACATTTGACAAGAACTGAAACGTGCTTGTTGTCAGAAATCTCACAGAAATCTACCACGTAAAATAAATTTTAAAAAATCTAAATATACATCTTTTGGCTTCAATGTGATATATTTCACTTTTGATGCTAGGTACTTGCCAAAAGACCCTAATAATCCAAACAGATGATCAACGTGTTGTTTACTGAAAAGCTTTGGAAAGAAAGTAGTACATAATAAGAATCTGCGATGAATGAGCAGCTGACCTGCAACTAATATCTCAAGCTAGGCCTCGTTGACAGCCATTCTCAGTTCCCTTTTACATCTCCTGCTGCCAACCTTCCTCATGTTTCCTTTTTTAAATATTCACTTGAAATACTGCCTTGCTCGCTTCCTACTCAGCGTTTTCGGTTACATTTTAACTGCCGAAAAACATTTCATTATAACTGTTTTCTGGCATCTGAAATAACCTGAAGAACGAGTTTAGACCAACTACACGCCCCTTTCTCTTAGTGGAGATTTTTTTTCTTTTAAATGTACATTTTTTTTCTGACAAAATGAAAAATCGCCAAGACTAGTCTCAAAACAACACATTTTAACATAAAAAAACAATTCAACCATGCCAGTTGGACACCCATCAGAATCTTGATCAAAACATAAAGAAGCCATTACAACAGACAACTTCATTTGTTCGCACTTTGACATTTTTCATAGTCAGAACCCCATTACTTCAGTGAAACTTTTTACACCTATAAGACTCTTGGGCACTAACTCGTGAAAGACGAAAGCTAGATCGTAAATCATGTTTTTGTACTACCTTGATTCTGTAATTACAAATTAAAATTGTGCGAAGTAAACACTTCCAGCTTATTTTTTTTCTATCACAAATGTTAAGCCTATTGAAATGTTTAGAGATAAAGCTCAATTTGCATCCGTAATTTTAGCTATTTGACGGTCATTTTTCTTATCCATCTATGTATCGTTCTATATTTAACGATCACTTCAGTTAAGATTGCACCAATCCATTTATCTTCTAACATCGTATATGTAACCACCTGCTTATGTAACTGCATTAAGTTTGTTCATATATTCACTACGATATTATATATCTCCCCATTTACTTATCTACTTATAATATTCGCTCATCTATCTACTAATATCCTATACTTATCGATCTGTTTATTCAATGTCGGCTCAATATGGCCATTTGGTTAGAGCGCCTGAGTTGTAATCTGACGGTTGTGAGTTCGAATCTCCGTCACACCAAACATGCTCGCTCTTTCAGCCGTGGGGGCGTTATAATGTTACGGTCAATTCCATTATTCGTTGGTAAAAGAGCAGCCCAAGAGTTGGCGGTGAATGATGATGGCTAGCTGCCTTTCCTGTAGTCTTACAACAGTAAGTTAGTGACGGATAGCACAGGTAACCCTCGTGTAGTTTTGCGTGAAATTAAAAAAAAATAATAATATTATGTCAGTACACACATTATGAAATATTTTATTTTCATTTTTCGTCTTTAATATCTACGTGTGTTTCAGTTTGATACATGTGATGTATATTGTTAGATGTGTATTGTGCAAGTCCCACCTGTTCTCTTAGTTTGTAAAAGATTCTAGAAAGTAAGAATTAACAAAATGTGGTTTTCGTGTTTTCGAACATTGTAGACCATTCGAGAATCTCGCTTTAAACTATATAAACCAATGTGCCTAGAGGCAATTATTATTATCTGTAAAGTACAGTCAGTAAACTATAAGACTCAGAAACTATAATTGTAAGTAACGCTTATCAATTTAAAAACTACAAAATTTGATCAAAAACACTTATAGATTTCAAACATTACAAACCATTGAATTAACTTCGGTTGTTAATATTTCTTCCAAGACATCGTCATCATCAAAAAGCACACAATGTGAGGCCAACCAAGCTAGTAGGTTAACAGAGGTGTAACAATATCAACTCAGAATTAATTTGTTTGTTGCAAACCTGGATCATCGATAAAATATTCAGTTCTAGACTGGATATAATACTTAGTATTGTCTGTAAGTATGTAAACATTTTGTATTAGTACCAATATTTGCAATAACTATTTCTAATAACCATTAATATCAATTGCATTATTATTTACATATTGAAATATATTCGTGTTAAAAAAAGCGTGTGTATAAATATCATACATTTGATAAATATCGAAATTCATTTAACTTCTAAGTTAAAATTAAAATTCTCAGCTACTTGATTTGTTTGTATTTTGAATTTCGCGCAAAGCTATTCGAGGGCTATCTGCGCTAGCCGTCCCTCAATTAGCAGTGTAAGACTAGAGGAAAGGAAGATAGTCATCACCACACACCGCCAACTCTTGGGCTACTCTTTTACCAACGAATAGTGGGATTGATAGTCCCATTATAACGCCCCACGGTTGAAAGGGCGAGTATGTTTAGTGTGAGAGGATTCGAATCCGCGACCCTCAGATTACGAATCGAACGCCTAAACTCACCTGGCCATGCCGGGCCCAGCTATTTGAAATCGTAATGCGAAACAAACCTAATATAATTAATCCGAGACTCATCCGTAATAAATTATAATACGTAACATTATCCAATTAAAAGTAAAACATGTGCCACAAATAAACTAACTAATACTTCAATGTAAAATAGAACTGATGCCATATACGATCCAACTAATTATATTCTAAGAGACCCAAAAACGTACACACAGGTAAACAGTTTTAATACGCTTGGTTAAACATAAGTTTTGCATGAAACAACTCATTTTGTTACTTGTTGCGTTTTTGATGCCGCTCAGGACATAATGTAAAAAAAGAACTGATGCAATAAAATATCCAACTAATTATCCAATATAACGTAACACTTATACTTTTCTCCAAAACTATTTAGATAGACAAACTTTTGAAGCAGTAATGTTATATTCTTTTTTGCAGGTTTAATTATATATCCGTCTATTTATCTCTACTTCTATCTGACATTGTATTTATTCTCCACTTACACTGTATCTATATCTCTGCTTATTTATCCATCTATTTAATTGTTATTTATCTACCTATCTATTTATTTCTGTCCCACTGTCTATTCTTATTCCCCTACCTGTCTGTTTGCTTATTAATTCCTTCATTTGTCTAAGAATTCAGTTATCTACGTGTTTTTGTATTTATCCTTTGTTTATCTTTTTGTTTGTTTTTGTATTTATCCGTTACTTGTCTTTTTTATATCACTTCATTCGTTGTCTTTCTGTTTGTTTGTACACTAATACATACAACGGAACGACTTTCCATTGCAACAGTTTTTTAGCGCACAAAATCATTTAGAACAATCTTGAGCAGAAGTTTGGACCAAATACACACATATTGTGTTTTACAGTGAAGACTTTTAGAGTCAGTTTCTCCTAACTTTAAAATTTTCCAGCCAAATGAAAAATCGCTGAGACCAATTTTAAAACAACATATTCAGGCGTTAAAAGACAACTAATCATGCCAGTTGGACACCCATCAGAATCTTGATCAGGATATAAATAAGAAGCCATTACAGCAGAAAACTTTATTAGTATTAATTTATCCCCTACCTTTATTATCATTCTTATTAATTTATTCGTTACTTGTCTTTCTCTTTGTTTATTTACGAATATTTTCGTGTAATTTTATTTCGTGCACAGCTTTCAGTTCTTGTCGGTATTACAGCTGCTTGTTTTCTTCACGACGCAGTGTCGTTCTCAGAAAGTTAGTCGTTCAGAGAAATCTGAAAATCAGGTTGAAAACTTCCTCCAGTTTCAGCTGTTTAGCTGACACATTTATAAGCACGTATGTCCAAACAGCTTCAGACAACGTGTGGTTTGAGTAACGTACGGTGAAAAGTATTCGATATCGACGTGAGTTGATGAATTTGAGGCCTTTAAACAAATAAGATGACTTTTGTTTTAAGCACCACTCCAACGATTTGTCTTCATCCCCCGCCCGAAAGAGATCCTTCAGAAGGCTTGTTTCTCGAACCTTTCACGACTGGAAGTCCGCCCTCTCGACGTCATTCGTGGGATTGTAGGTAATTACATCTGAGTGTCACGTTTGTTTCGTAAATGCCAAAACTGAAGTTTCATTCTTCTATAAACAAGTATTTGCACTGTTTAATAGAAACATTTTAAAATTTAACTCTGAAATTGTAAAAAAATTACTTATTTTTACTTTGTAGCAAAACAAAATTGAGTAAATCTTTGCTTATTATCTATCTCAATACGGCTGGTATGGGTATTAAGACTTTTATCACAATAAAGTAGAAACAATGTTTCGACCTTAGGTCATTTTCAAATTAACCTTAGTTTACTTATTATGATATTCTTATAACGTATAGATAAAAGTGTAAAATGTAATAAAAACTATATATTTCAATATTTCTTAGAAGCAGATTGATTTCAGCATAAAAATGCATCTGTGTTATGCCTATCATATGAATCGAACCCTAAATTCTACAGTTATAAGCCTTTAAGCTTACCGTTGAGCCATCAATGAGCTCATATATTTAAAGCTTTGTAAGGACTCACATTTCCAAATGCAAGCCATTGGTTCTGTCTTGTATTGGTAAATTATAATTATTATAGGTCCACTTCCAGTTCGGATGCTAACCCGAAGGTTCAAAGTTTCTATCGATTAAAATAAATAATGCTATACTGTCTATGATATGAGTTTGTCAGCTAATAGGCCTAATATTTTCAATTTGACATCTGTATGGGATGTTACAAAACAATCGTTTGAATGCTATAAATGTAAAGCGCTGCAATTTGCTAGGTGATTGGCAGCTAACTCACAATTTGTTGGTACCACGTTCGAATCTCTTCATCGAACAAGCACTGGGGATGGTGTAATGTGACCGTCAACTCCACTTTTCGTTTGTATAAGAATAACCCGATAGATGGTGTTAACTAGCTGCCTTTCTTTTATTCTATCACTTGTAAATTCGGGACAGCTATCGCAGATAACATTCGAGTAGCTTTGCACGAAATTCAATAACAAACAAATAAGTCCATGTTATCCTTTGATGTAAACCATCGACAGAAAATGCTGATAATCCTAGATTAATTGTAACGACTATTGATGCATGAAGTACATGTACCATAAATACGTAGTTTAACGTTTGTGCTGTCAGAAAAACAAACAACAGTTGGTCCGAAAGTATGCGCAGTTATGCAAGAAGTATTTAGATAAATTTCGTGTTACTCACGCTC
Organism: Carcinoscorpius rotundicauda; assembly: GCA_011833715.1. Classification (NCBI taxonomy): domain Eukaryota; kingdom Metazoa; phylum Arthropoda; class Merostomata; order Xiphosura; family Limulidae; genus Carcinoscorpius; species Carcinoscorpius rotundicauda. The sequence goes on from CM022393.1 coordinate 113,117,157, forward strand.
CCGCATACGCTAAGTATGAGAACAAAAATGTAAGTGAAAGCGACAAAGATTCAGATAATACTGACTGCAGTAACAACTAATATAAGTCAAAACTGGTGACAGTAACGAGAAGGCTGAAGCCACATAATCTGTGGCAGCATTAGTATGTTTATACCCTTTTATTTTATATTAAGGTCATGATAGCAGCATTATAGTAATAGTTATATTGCAGCGTTCTGGTTTCTGTGGCAGCAATGTGACTGTGACACTTATTTATACCACAATGTCCTGGCATTTTGTGTAAGCAGCGGAACTATAACACGTATATATACGACAACAGTAAGGTGAATACTGTGGCAGCAGTGGGATTGTAATACTTATTTATACAATAATGGTCAGGTATTCTGTGGCAGCAGTAAGACTGTAATACTTATTTATACAGCAGTATACCAGTTCACTGTGGCTGCAATGGGACGGCAATATGATAACTGTGTGTCGCAGCCAGGTGTTTGGTAGCGCCAATAGAAAGACACTAACTATTTATAGCAAAAATCCGTAGCATAAGTTAGAAAATAATAACCATTTATAGAATCATAATCAGGTGCTTTGGGTGCTTTATTAATATGATAATAACATTTTATTAAAATATGCTAATTTAAATAGTGAAATCACTGTTTCACAATGACTAGTAAAACGTACACCATGCACTCAGGTTGTACACTATTCACTTTTGAAAAGTTCGTGAGTGTCCTTTTGAGAAACTATTACCAACTGCTTTGAGAATGTTTTTTTTTTTCGCTCAACAGCCAAGTATTGCTAAAAATGTTGCTTTACAGGCGCTAATAATGAGAATGATGATTTTCCCATAATAGTGCATCATCAAGATGAAAGATACACTTTTACTTAATTTATACTTCACCATAGAAAAATTGTTTTTATATCACGCTTTCTCCAACATTGAATGAAATTGTTATTTTGCTCGTTAAAGATAGGCGTGCAATGTTTTTTTCACATTTTTATTTAAAAAAAATAATATTTATGGAATATCAGATAACTAGTTACTTTGGTATTTAGTTTGTATATTGTTTAACTGTCTATTGATACCGTTTGGTTGCAAGCTGAGTGAAAGCTCAGATCCATCAAGCTAACACTACGGAGGCGAGTTATCATCGCCCTCCGCTAGTACAGCGGTAAGTCTTCAGATTTACTTCGCTAAAATCAGGGGTTTGATTCTCCTCCGTGGGCTCAGCAGGTAGCTCGATGTGTCTTTGTTATAAGAAAACACACGCACACACCTAGTTATCGTCATCTAATGTTTTGTTGTTGTTCTTCTTCCATTGTTGTGAATGTGAAGGATGCAAAAAAATAACACTCAGTTCATCTTTTTCATACACTTATTAAAGTTGTCCCGGTTTCTTGGTAGATTATTTATGTTTTTTTTTATTTTTCAATGCTGCTACACCATACATCTAACATTCCCAGTTAATTTAATATTTGGGTTCGAGAGTGTAATTACAAAATAATCATTTGAAAGCATTTTTGATAGCACACTATGTTTTTGCAAAACACATTAAGTTATGGTTTCAGTCGTATAAAATTGCTACATTTTAAAGAATACCACGTTAAAGCTGTATCTTTGTGGTAGATGTTACTATTTATTAAGGAATTTCATATTAAGCTGTATCTTTTCGGACTGGTGTTGTTACATTTTAAGGGCTTCCATATTAAGCCGTGACTTTGCAGTAGTGGCCCAGCATGGCCAGGTGGGTTAAGGCGTTCGACTCGTAATCTGAGGATCGCACTTTCGAATTCCGGTTGCACCAAACATGTTTGCTCTTTAAGCAGTGGGGGCGTTATAATGTGACGGTCAATCCCATTATTCTTTGATAAAAGAGGAGCCCAATAGATGGCGGTGGGTAGTGTTGACTAGCTGCCTTCCTTCTAGTCTTACACTGCTAACTTAGGGACGGCTAGCACAGATAGTCCTCGAGTAGCTTTGTGCGTGAAATTCAAGACAAACAAACAAACTTTGTGGTAGATGTTACTATTTATTAAAACTTCCATGTTAAGCTATATCTTTGTGGTAAATGTTAATGTTTATTAAGGACTTTCATGTTAAGCTATATCTTTGTGATAATTGTCAATATTTATTAAAAACTTCCATATTAAACTGTATATCTGTGACAGATGTTACTATTTATTAAGGAATTCCATGTTAAGCTGTATATTTAGGATTGATGTCTGTAAAAGTAATCTACACTTCAATTTTTGACGTTATAAAAGCTTGAAAATGAATCTTGATAGAAAACTTGATCAGTAAGGGCAATACGTTCTAGGTTACAAATTATTCTCTTACTGGGAAATTCATAAAAGATAAACCAGCAACATTATTGACAAAGGAATCCATTTTTATCAAATAAACATGATATTATCAAGCTGGTCGTTTGTTGTTGTTGTTTTTTGTTAGTAGAGGATACATAACCTGTACACAGACTTTAGGCAGCCATAAAGCACGAAGCTCACTTTTCAATCGATCTGTTTATTTTGCTTTAGTACACTGCAAAATATACTACCTAGAAATTATTGTCTTCTATATAAAAAAAAGAATCCAAAAAAATTCAAACCAGAGTTCAGATGAAGAATGAGTCACCTTATCCACGTTGCACTTGGAATCCTAGCTGTATCTATGTTGTTCTTGGAAAGTCATTTACCTGTTCTCAAGCCTTTACTTCAGTAGTTGAACAAAATAAAAATGGATGAGTCTCAACTTTATTAACCTTTAAGGAATCTTCTTGAACTTAGTATATGTTTTTATCTGGAAAAGCGTCACTTGTTTGTGTATATACCTTTTTGTTTAGCCTTCGTTGGATCGAAATACACAAAACTTATATGTTTATCAATAAATTATGATTTACTTTACTACCAGGAGGTGGAAATGATCTTGATAAGAAAGCTACTACGTAATGCCAATCTGTTCAGTACTTTGCTGCTGAGTAGATGAATTTCGAATAGCCTAGCTAGCGTCGGGCTGCTCAATATAACCCAAACTCCAAGCTATTCGAAAATTTACAAACATTAATGGAGTATTTAGATTTCTTAATAAAGATACACTAAAACGAAAGTCAAAAGCTGCAAGATGTCGCTTTCAAAAAACCGCCGCATAGTGATTAATCATTATTTAAAAATGACTTAACTTGTAACATTTCAGTTTCTTAGTAAAGGTACTATTTGTATTTAGATTCTTTTTGTGACTGAAATGAAAGCGTTTTACTTAAAAAAAATTGGTTTAAGCTTGTATAAAATCTATTTTGTGCAGCACAAAGTGACACGACGTCATAAAGTCATGTATTTATGAGTTATTATTCAATCTTTTTCTTTTCTCACCCCTTCTCTACAGGTCTTATATACAAATTTACAGACTTTGTTTTTGAATTTCGCACAAAGCTACACGAGGGCTATCTGTGCTAGCCGTCCCTAATTTAGAGTGTAAGACTAGAGGGAAGGCAGCTAGTCATCACCACCCACCGCCAACTCTTGGGCTACTCTTTTACCAACGAATAATGGGATTGACTGTAACTTTATAACGCCCCCATGGCTGAAAGGGCGAGCATGTTTGGCGCGACTGGGATGCGAACCCGCGAGTCGTACACCTTAACACGCTTGGCCATGCCGGGCCCCTTTTCAGAGAAACTGATTATGACATTAACGCAATGAAGATAAAACAGTCGTGATTGTTTACATTAACTTTACAACTTTAGTGATACAAATGTATCGAAATTTAATCAATCAAACTATTAGAATAATTTATTAAAATCGTTGAATGTGAAAGTAGTGTAGAAGTCTACCATAAGAAAATCCTACATTATACGTAAAAAAGAATCCTTTTACAGCAGGAAAATTCAACATTATACATTAAAAGGATCAATTTACAGAAGGGAAGTCCAACATTATAGATAATTGTTGTTGTTTTGAATTAAGCACAAAGCTACACAATGGGCTATCTGTGCTCTGCCCACCACGGGTATCGAAACCCGGATTTTAGCGTGTAAGTCCGCAGACATACCGCTGAGCCATTGGGGGGCCATTATAGATAAGAAAGAATCACTTTACACCGGGGAAATACAACCTTATAAAATAGAAAAGGATCTCTTTACAACAGGATAATCCAACATTATAAAATAAGAAAAGATCACTTTACAACAAGGAAGTCCAACATTATAGATAAGAATGGATCACTTTACCGCAATTAAGTCCAACACAGACCATGATATTTATTTTATACTGGCCTGCAAGAAAGTATTTTATTTCTTGTTAATTTCTGATGCATACTGGTAGAAATATAGTTCATAGTCAACAAAGACAGTTGTTATCCCAGGATGTTACACTAAATTATCCGAAGTTATATGATTATAAAAGAAACAATTGCTTGAACCCGACCTATTCATTGTTTGGTGAAATCACGTGATCACATTTCACTAATATATCTCACATTTTCTGAGATACTTGGAACACGTTCCCTGAAGTTCTGTTGTAGGGGATTGTTGCCCAGGGGTCCCACAATCGATATCTTTCTGAAAACCAATCATCCTAAGGAGGGCGATCAAGCATATTAATTGTGTTGTTTTTATAGCAACAAAATAATTATAAGGCTCTGAAGAATGCGTCGCTTTCAGCCTAAAATAAAAGTTCTGTGTGGTCGAAAACTTTATTTTTTGGAAAACTTTCACAAATGTTTGTTTTTCCAGAGACTCCTTTTGTTAAAAAAAGTTCCCTTCAGAAATTCCTTATTTCGCTGTTACTGATATTTTTTAAACCTACATTGTTCTTTATTATTAGTAAAAATCGCAGAAAGCATTCGAGACGTGAAAATATGATAAGAATATTAAACCATGCAGACTGATGAAATATTCGGTTAGTTAATGTGTACATTTACGGAAGTATTAAACTAAAATCACTGACAGTATATCATACATATTTTTAATTATAATGACTCCGGTGGTTTGTAGATATGGTACAGGGTGTTACCTTATCTAACTTCTTAAAATACAATAAAACGTTACGATAACAATATTCAATTTTTGTCTATCCTAAACATGCACCTATACCTTACTATCTAAATGCGCATATGCGTAGAATTCAACGGATGTAAGTAAAAGGCGGATGTAAACATACCTCAGTAGACAGTTTGTATAAAAACACATTAAAAGTTAGTTAGATTGTAAAATAATATTTTAAGTTTATTTATTTACAGTATTACGTACGGTAAAGTTAAGCCTTAAGTAATTCAAATAAAATAACGTATACACGTTACAGTGTTAACTTATCTCTTTAACGATTATAGGCCGTACTTAATAAAGGCTTAACTAATGTTAGGCCCAAGTAGATTTATTAATAGATTTCTGAATTTGCGATTAGAATTCCTTTGAATTATTCTATAGATCTTGTATATAAAGAAGCAATGTTACTATAAAGATACTAATTTCAACACAAATGTTTTATAGGTCTCTGCCAGTATTACATAATTAATTTTAGTTAATACAACTATGTAAACTATGTACATAAAAAGGCCTGTGTTTATAAATGTGTTAAAGCAGCCAAAGATTACACAAAGTTAGCTTTCCCTAACTTAGAATCTAAATGGTCAAGTCAGAGGCTTAAAATTTAACCATAATCATGCTAACTTAGAACTGCTGACCAAAAGAAGGACAGTCAGTCAGTAACATTCATTCAGTACTCTTAATCAAATTGCAGGATTGACTGTTACAGTTGTAATGCCTCTACAGTTGAAAGTATAGAATGTGTGAAGTATCGTGGCTCATATCTTGGACCTTTCGACCCGTATCCTTGCATGTTAATCTGTAAGTCAAAACATAATTAGTACAAACTATGAAACCTCGCTATTTGATTGCACATAAACGTGTATAACGTGACTAGTTTTACAGTAAACAAGCGATTGTAGTACATTGTAAATTCTAATTTCTGTTTCGTTTGTTTGTTTGTTTGTTTTGAATTAAGCACAAAGCTACACAATGGGCTATCTGTGCTCTGCCCACCACGGGTATCGAAACCCGGATTTTAGCGTGTAAGTCCGCAGACATACCGCTGAGCCACTGGGGGGCATTTCTGTTTCATTAATGAACCTAAAACTATTACTTTATCAGTCAAAGATGGTTTTTGTCTTTATTAATCTCCCCTTTCATGGAGTGCCTAACTATCGCTTTATTTCTATTCCTTGTGAAATGCGTATATATTTTAATATTAAGAATATTGTCCACTCGGGGTATCAACTGTTAGTAAAAATAGCATAGCTTGTTATTTACGTCAGTTCATAAAAACTGTTTGGTAATGTAAATGTATACTTTCCTGTTTTAAAATCTTAACTTTTTTTTGTTTTTTTCATAATCATGTTTACTGTTTTCAGTTTTTGTAAGTGAGTAAGGCCCGGCATGTCCAAGCGTGTTAAGGCTTGTGACTCGTAATCTGAGGGTCGCGGGTTCGCATCCCGGTCGCGCCAAACATGCTCGCCTTTTCAGCCGTTGGTGCGTTATAATGTGACGGTCAATCCCACTACTCGTTGGTAAAAGAGTAGCCCAAGTGTTGGCGGTGGGTGGTGATGACTAGCTGCCTTCCCTTTAGTCTTACACTGCTAAATTAGGAACGGCTAGAGCAGATAGCCCTCGTGGAGCTTTGCGCGAAATTCCGAACGAACCAAAGTAAGTGAGTAAGCGCTCTTGAGATCTGATTACAGTTTCCGATTCAGAAGATCAAACCTTTTTAACTGATGTATTTAACCATGCCCAAAGTGTTAGAGATTAATTAATTTACTCTAATCTTCACTAAAATAATTTCAACTTGATGGTAGGTTTGTAAAAGATAGTAATAAGTAATAAAACTGAATCGGGTATACATGCACAAAAATATAGCTAATAAAGGGAGGAGGATGCATCATAGAGTAATTTACTCTTATAGTGCTTAAAATAATTTCAAGTGTCACGGTTATACAGGGTGTTCGGAAAGTCACTGTGCACTTATATATTTATTAACAGACATGTTTCCAAATCGAATACAGGTGGTAAATATGAATGACAATTATAAACAATGTTGAAATCAATACAGACTTGGGTCCTTCATATTTTGTTTATAAACACTGCTATCAGTTGCTGGCTTGAAATAGACTGAATGAATGCTGCTTTCAAAACTGCACAGTGACTTTCCGAACATTCTGTAAATGATTTTGTCTTATTATATGTGTGAATGAAACTAAACATAAATTATAAGATTTGACGTACTGTAAGTCTTTTAAGAAATATTATTTTGTGGGGCCATAAACTGGTTTTCAAAAAGAATATTTGAGCAAAAGTCTTGTCTGGGTATTACCTAAAGGTAAGAGTGCTAGGGTTTTGTATCTTATGACTTATGGTTGGCGTCTTGTAGCTGTAAAAACATGTGTTGCGCTATGAGACATTGGGTGCGTAATAAGATTGACAGTCCAATCTCACTATTCGATTAGAGTAACCCAGGAGATGGCGGTGGGTGCAGTTGAGTAGTTGTCTTTTTTCTCGTCTATCCGTTCAGAATTAGGGATGCTGGTTCACAAAGCTCTTGTGTAGCTTTGCACGAATTTCCGAAACAATCTACCAACAATACACTTCCCCAGATTTAATATCCTAATATTTAGCACCCCCTTCACACACACAACTTATGGATTTATCCAGACATAGAAATTAAGCCCATTAAACTATCCTGTACTGATTGGCTTTGGTGTAATAAGCATTATGGTCAGTGTATTTTTTGGAACTCCTACGTAGAAGTGTTTACTTCCCCACTAACTTTACAAAAGCCAATTTGAGGTACAACGGTATTTCTGCGGACTTTACTGCTGGAAATCAGGTTTCGATACCCGTGATAGGCAGAGCAGAGATAGACCTCTGTGTAGCTTTGTGCGTAATAACGGAACAAAATGACTTTACAGAACTTCACAAGCAGGTAGATTTAGTGTCCGACTTTCATACCATCATATTATTAACCTATAATCTAGAATAAAAAAGATGGTGACAGTTTAAAACTACTTGTCAAATCCGTCGCAATTTGTGAAAATATAAAAATAAAGTGTTTTTGAAATAGTATTGTACAAACGAGTAACATAATTTTGTTAAAACAAAAAAACTTCCTGTAACAGTAAACTTCAGGAACGTGAGAGATTGGTTTATATAGCATATTAACAAACAATGACTCGCTAGACGTCGGCCCGGGATGGCCAGGTAGTCAAGGCACTCAACTTGTAATCTTAGGGTCTCGGGTTTGAATCCCCGTCACACCAAACATTCTTGCCCTTTCAGCCGTGGGAGCATTATAATGTAACGGTCAATCCCACTATTCGTTGGTAAAAGAGTAGCCCAAGAGTTGGCGGTAGGTGGTGATGACTAGCTGCCTTCCCTCTTGTCTTACACTGCTAAATTAGGGACGGCTTTGCGTGTAGCTTTGCGCAAAAATAAAAAAACAAAACAAGCTGTAAACGTTTCCCTTGACCTTCAACTTTATGTAAAGCTGAAATTCACGCGCTCTTGAACCGTGTATATTTAAGTTCTCCGCCTAACTCAAGGCTATTTATAAAAGTCACTCCTCCGACAAAATGTTCACCTCTCGGGTGATATCGAATTTCGAATATGAAGTGTAGTACAGCACTACACAAAATTATGTTTAATCAAAATTCAAATCCCTAGCAAAAATCCTTATTCACGCAATAGACTTTAATTATATATACCGTCACAGTTATAAAAGATTTAACGAAATTTTAGTATTAAAAACAATTAAAGAGGAAGAATGTTATTGGTGATTACTAATACCACGAAATTCAAGGTGTTTTACTGCTATTTAATATCGTTATTTCTCTAATTAGCTCATCCTCTTTTTCGTAGAAACATGAAATAGCTAGAAGTTACCTAGTTACTCTTAGGATATAAATTTGTTTTTTGAATTTCGCGCAAAGTTATACGAGGACTATGTGCGCTGACCGTCTTTAATTTAGCAGTATAAGACTAGAAGGAAGGCAGCTAGTCATCGCCACCTACCACTCACTCTTGAGCTACTCTTTTTACCAACGAAAAGTGGGATTTACTGAAACGTTATAACGCCCCCTCGGCTGAAAGACGGTCATATTTATAGTAATGGAGATTCGAAACCGCGACCCTTAGATCACGAGTTGAACGCTCTGACACCTGGCCATGCCGGACTGGTATGTATATAAGGTGTAATGAATTACGAAATTTTAAAAGCGACTGGTCAAGTGCTATTTTTTTTAAAGCTATTGTACAGTATAATCTTATACTATGTGTTTATGACGGCTATAGTCAGAAATTGTTGTAATTTTGTTTAAAGTATCACAGACTAAAGGTGCATATATTACGATAAATCAACTTGTGAAGTATGATATTAATTAAATTTTGAATATTAGTCGTTAAAAGCCTGTGAGATAAGCAAGAAAGGAAGCCAATGGCAAGAGAGTTAATATAGCTCTGGCAATAATAATGTTATAAAAAATTTAAAAAATAGAACACTCTTAAAATAACCTGAAATTATGAAGCTGACAAACTCGCCACCGACACACACTGCACAGTTGTGAGCAGATATAGCTAGCTCTACGTAAATAATGACAGAAAAAAGTTCTCCGTTTCGCGTAGTGATATTGATCTAATAGCGCCACCTTATGTATGGCCTTAATAACATAATAACGTATTTTTCCAGTAGTTATTATATTTCGGTACTTATCAAAGCTTCGTTTTTCATGTCAATAGTTGTTATGATTATTTTCCTACTTGGGGAAATTAAGTAAAAAAAAATATTCCAACTTTGAATGTAGTTTTCACCAATTAAAAATAAAGTTAAAAAAAAGTAAAATATTTTTAACGATTGTTTGTGTGCACAATGGACTATCTATCTGTGCTCTGGCCACCACGGGTATCGAAACCCGGATTCTACCGTTGCAAGTCTGGACATATACTGCTGTAAAAGCGCGCGGGCGAATATTAAAATGAGCTCTTTATTATTATGAATTACCTTTCTCACTAAAATAAAATTGAACATACATCTATTCTTTTAGATATATGAAAAAATGCACTATTTGTGGCTGGGGACCGTTTTACCTATAAGGTATAAAACAAACACCAATGATGTAAAATATCACCTAACTATGTTGTTGTTGTTTAGAATTAAGCATAAAGCTACACAATGGGCTATCTGTGCTCTGCCCACCACGGGTATCGAAACCTGGATTTTAGCGTACAAGTCCGCAGACATACCGCTGAGCCACTGGGGGCATCACCTAACTAATTCATCACAATTACAATTTAAGATAAGCACTGGATGTAGCGAATGCATGTGTGTGTGTGTTTTATTATAGCAAAGCCACACCAGGCTATCTGTTGAGCTCACCGAATGGAATCGAACCTCTGATTTTAGCGGTGTAAATCCGGAGATTTCTTGCTGTACTACGAACGCATGTAATTAAATCGTCATTTAAAAGCACAAGATAGAAAATTTCTGGAAGAATGGCGCAAAAGAACGTGGATACTAGTGAGACAGCAACGTGCATTGTGGTTCAATCCCTCCGTGAAAACATAAGACACTGTTATTGTGTGCCGCAGTTTTGCTGAGTGCGGTGTGAAGCATTTTGGGCTAAATCACTCACTGTAAAGTAATAGTACACTATAAAAAAAAGAAATGAACTTCGTTTACATTTGTTTTTACAATATAGTTGTCTAAAATTACTTGCTTTTTGAAATAAACAAAGTGAAATTCCCTGAAATATTTATTTTATAACCATGAAAAATCATAGAGTTTACTTTAGATGGCCTATTGATGTGGCTTGGTGGTGAGGACGCACAGCTCGAAATCTGCGCTAGTAAGATCAAAACCCATCACCGAAAATGCTCGTCTCTTTCAGATTTTTTTGTTTGTTTTTGAATTTCGCGCTAAGCTACTCGAGGGCTATCTGCGCTAGCCTTCCCTAATTTTGCAGTGTAAGAATAGAGGGAAGACAGCTAGTTATCACCACCCACTTCCAACTCTTGGGTTACTTTTTTACCAATGAATAGTTGGAATTACCGCACATTATAGCGCTTCCACAGCTGAATGGGCGGACATGTTTGATGTGACGGGGATTCGAACCAGGATCCCGTTTCTCTCAGCTGTGGGATCTATGTAACATATCGGTCAACTCCATTATTCAATGGTAAAGAGTAGCCGGAGAGCTGGTGGTGGGAGGCAGAGTTGTCAAAGTTAGGGATAACTCGAGTAGCTTTACGCAAAATGCAACAACTTAATATGCAGATGAGCTTACTTTAAATCAAGCTGTTTAATTACAAAAAATGAACTCGGTCTTTCATCATTCACATTTGCACCTGTTTGTCAATGTGTTTATGTAAAGAGTCACGTGAACAACAGTTATGTATAATACACTATAACTGGAAGCACATCGTAACTGATGATTCACAAAGGTTGGCTTTTTACTGAAGGGGACAGTTTTATCTCCCCTCCCACTACTTCTGAACCAGTGGATGAGTGTGACAATGGGTCATGTTAGCTCTGTGGATATCGATGTTAACAGATCGAACTTTATTGAAGATTGTTCTTATTTGTTTGTTTTTGAATTTCGCGCAAGGTTACATGAGGATTAGCCGTAATAGTATAAGATTCAAGGAAAAGCAGATAGTCATCACGATACACCGCCAACTCTTGTGCTGCTCTTTTACCAACGAATAGTGAATTGACCGTCACATTTTGTAACACCTCTATGGCCAAAAGGGTGAACATGTTCGGTTTCACAGAAATTCGAACCCGCGACTCACAGATTACGAGTCAAGCGTTCTAACAACCTGGCTATGTCTGGCCACTTATTGAAGAAAGAGTATTACAAGTAATTTCATTTATGTTTTATAGAAGATGTTCGATTGACGTGCGAATTTATGAAAAGAACCAGTGTAAATACTTCAAGAATGCTCGAATCTGTTGGTTGTGCTTTTTTTTGACAAATAGTTTAAAAAAAAACAACAACATTGGAAGCTGTTATGATTTATGTTTCCGTATACAAAGATTTGTAATATGAATCCAACCAGAGCTTAAAGTATAAAACAAAATTTGACTTGCACGTGATAATTTAATGAATAAGACTTTTATGTGAAGAAATTTTACTTTCTTGGGACAGAATAACTGTCAGTGTTTCTTTAAAACTTTGATTTAGAAAAATCAAATACAAATACTTATCTTTATTACTAATACTCAAATTTGTGACACATATTTTAAATGGGAAACGTGTAGAACACAATGGAATATGGTACCTTTCAGGTTAAATGTGTAGAACTCAGTGGAATATGGTACCTTTTAGATAAAACGTGTAGACAGACAATGAAATAAAGTGTCTTTCAGATAAGCTCCTTGAAAGCAATGAAAATTTCTGTAATAAAATAAGAGGAAATCCTCACTAGCCGTGGCTGTAATTAGATTTGAAATTGGTCAAGGGATGGAGCTATGAGCTGAAAGTTTATACAGTGAAACCCCTCTAAAGCAGCCACCTCAGGATCTGAGACAAACTGGCCTGATTAGAGGGGTTCCACTGTACATAATTAGGGATTATGTAAACACAAAAAGGGACTGTGATTGAATGACCGATTTCAAGGGATGACCGAATCTAAGGGGTGGCCGCTTAGAGGGGTTTCACTGTAGTTTAATAAACAGATCTGGTCTGTAAACCGTTATGTCGCGGCTAAAAGGAACCGTGATTTCCTTTCTTAAGAAACGTGACATAGCCTTGTTGCCAGGACGCTCTGTGAGTCATGGGGTCGAAACCCGTCGCTGAATTTGCGTGGGAGTGTTATAACATGAGTAGGCTCATTATACTTTGATAACGAGTATCCTAAGGGTTGGCAATAAATAGTGTTCACTACGTGCATTCCGTTTTCTCTGTGACTTTTTGGGAAATTTATTGCAAACTGTTTTCAAGTAGCTTGGCGCGAATATTTAGTGAAATGTTTCTCATGATTTATAATCTGTTTCAATAAAAATAAACAAAATTAGGTAAATATTACTTCTAGAAAAAGAAGAAGAGTGCAGTAAAATTTAATTCGAGATCCAGGAATTTCCAGGGCCAAAAGGTCTCCATTTTTATTTACCTCCAACACCTAAGTTCTGATGTTTTTTTTATTGTTGTTGTAAAGTACGTACGAAATATCAAAGATATGCTGATATAGAATGTTTAGGCATATCCGAATGCAGGGCTATGTGTTACTGGCCGGCCCGGCATGACAAGGTGGTTTAGGTGTTCGACTCGTAATTTGAAGGTCACGGTTTCGAATCCCCATCACACCAAACATACTCGCCATTTCAGCCGTGGGACGTTATAATGCTGCGGTCAATCCCATTATTCGTTGGTAAAAGAGTAGCCCAAGGGTTGGCAGTGGGTGATGATGACTAACTGCCTTCCCTCTGGTCGTACACTACTAAATTAGGGGTGTAGCTCGTGTAGCTTTGCGGGAAATTTAAAAAACAAACAAACATACAAACATTTGTTACATACAACTATTAGTAGAAGGAAAAATGTATAAGTAACAAAATTATAGTGCAGAATGTAACTGTCCAATAAACGTTGGTTTTTGTTGTGAGTTTTTCATAAATTTACAGAAATGTTTCAATCGAACAGAATTTTGTTATAGTACAAAGAGAGTTATTCGTTTATGCAATTAAAAGACCTTGATTTAGCTTTTGTACCATGGCATCATTTCGGGTAATAAATGGTTCTCAGTATGTTTAAACAACATGTATATGTAAGCAGAATGTGTTTGAAGAGCTGACATATTCCATGCGTTTAGCGAGTATGTTTTTCAAAGTAGATAAAATAGAAATGTCACCATGATGTGAGTATTTTCATCTTAACAACTCGCGAAAGACAGGAGGATCCACAAAAAAAAACAGTCGACATATTGGAAATTATATAAAAATAAACCTGAATAACTTGAAACTTAAATCATTTAAGTGTTTTCGCACAAACATCATTTGTAAGAGAATCTCAATTTCTCTCAGTGATGTCGAGAAACCCACTTGTTGAGAAATTTATATGCAAAAACGGCTCGTTTGGGTTGAGAAAATATTTTACCTAGAAGGTCGAAACGTTGTTCGCTCTTCTATGTAAAATATTTTCTCAACCCAAACGAGCCGTTTTTGCATATAAATCTCAATTTCTATTTATAAAACTGAACGTCTATCCACCTATACACACTAATAGTATTAAAACCTTCCAATAGATGGCACGACCATAACATCACGGTACATGCTCACTGCTTGTTTGTTTGTTTTAAGTTTCGCGCAAAACTATAGAAGGATTATCTGCACTAGCAGTGTAAGACTAGAAGGAAAGCAACTAGTCATCACCACCCACCGCCAATTCTTAGGCTACTCTTTTTATCAACGAATAGTTGCGATTGACCATAACATTATAACGCGCTCACGGCTGAAAGGGAGAGCATGTTTGGTGTGATGGTAATTCGAACCCGCTACCCTCAGATTAGGAGTCGAGTGCCTTAATCACCTGGCCATGCTGGGCATTGCTCTCTCCGCACCTAATAAGAACTTTATTTGCGGTAAAGTATTTATCACTTAGACAAATTACATTCATAGGAGAATAAAAGATGTTAAACAAGAAAATACATCTCTAAATTCAATTCTTTCGATAACGATTTGTAACTTCAATAAAGACAGCTTCCATTTTAATTGTAGCATTCAAACTACTCCCCTATCTTATCTCCAGAAACAGATAAACTTAATGAGTACGGAGGAACATCGGTACTGTTTTTTTCATACAATGTCAAATACACTTGAAATACTTATCAGATTCGTTGTCCAGTTTGTATTCCTCTAACACTTGATATAAAGCGATGATACTTTTAAACATTAAATCATCAAATTTCTGGTAAAAGTTGAATGAAATATCATTAATCAGGAAACTGGAAAAAATGTCTGAGTTATCAATACTTGTTTGTAAAGTGTTCGAGGCCCGGTATGACCAGATGGTTAGGGCGCTCAATTCGCAATCCGAAGGTCACATGTTCGAATCCCCGTCACGCGAAGCATATTCGCTTTCTCGGCCATTGGCTCGTTATAATGTGACGATCAATCCCACAATACATTGGTAAAAGAGTAACCCAAGAGTTGGCGTAGTTGGTGATAACTAGCTGCCTTCCCTCTAGTCTTTGCTAAATTAGGGACGGGTAGCTTTGCGTGAAATAAAAAACAAACAAAAAACAAATGTTCGAATATAAATTCGGGGCAATTTCTGCTTGAAACATATGTATAATACCTGTATAATACCGAAGCTTGAAAAATAATATCGTGATGGATTTTATATGCAACTTTGTTTGTACGTTTTTAAGTTAAGTACAAAGCCACAGAATGTGCTATCTGTGCTCTGCCTACCACGAGTATCGAAAGACGGTTTGTAGCAATATGTCTGCACACATACCGCCGTTCCACTGGGGGCGTACAAGATTTTAAAACTTGAATAAATGTATGTTTCTGATATAATAGTTGAAACACAATATTTTGATGAATTTTGTATGAGATTAAAAAAAAAGACCGTATGTTACATACATCATGTCAAATAGATACAGTAAATAATTTCGATTTTTAAATTATCACACACACCCCCAGTGGCATAGCGATATGTCTGCGGACTCAAGCCGCTAGAAACCGTGTTTTGATACCCGTCGTGGGCAGAGCTTTGTGCTTAATAATTAAAACTTGCATTATATGTTGATTTTCAATTTCTACTTGCACGATTTTACGTTTTATAATCCCATATTACGTTTCGCACGAAGCGCCATAAAATTTGAACTGTATCACATGTTAACGCTGCTATTAAAATATGGTAAAACGTGTTTTACATTTCTTATAAACTTAATAAAAAGATCTATTGTACCAAATTAGAGCCACGTAAAAAGAATCTTTCAGAATATGCCATCAAACTTGTAAAATATCTGATTTAAAAATAATTATTTGAAAACAGACTGAGTAGAAATGGGAGAAATCTTATTGTGTAGCTGGCACGAAAATGCTCATAATGTACGTATAATAATTCCCAATGTTAATGTCTCGCTCACAAAAACATATTTCGAACAATTTACCAAGCACATCGGAGACCGAGATTAACTTAGTTTCCTATGAACACAACAAAACTGATAATATTTCGCACTTGAGCACGTGTACGCTGCAGAGAATAGCCCTACAGCTGTACTGCTTCTCACGTGAGCGTACATGCTGGAAATATTACGACAAACACCTACATCACTCGTTGCGAAAACATCTACATTAAACTCTCGGAAAGCTAAGCTTACAAAACGTTGAGAAGTCCGCTTCCAAAGCTGTTTATGATTTTCGGATATGTTTCTTAGCCTGCTGCCGATTCAGTTAGCGAAATAATCCGTAGTTTAGCCATAATGAGCGACAACACGCAATGGTAATTCTGCATAAGAGTACATCTATTATAATTCTGTTGGAGCCAAGACCAACAACACCGAAATTGAAAAGACGTCACATGACACACACTAGCCCTTTCTAGCTGACTGATAATTCATACTGCGCCTTTGTTTTCCTGCTAAGTCTTACGTTTCTCCGGAATCAACATCACATATTAACAGCTGTTTTGTGGTGTGATCTTAAACGCTTCCCAAATAGCTGCTGATTACGTCTTTGTTTTCGTGTTTTACACATATTATCGACAAGAGCTAAACTTCATCTCTACATAAAGAACTTGCTTGTTTTACTTTTTTCTAAAATACTTTAAATGATTCTATCGGCAGTAGATGTAATAAATTTAATTCGAATAGAAAGACGGATTCAGGCGGTAATGAAAAATTGAATTACGTAGTATTCTGTCTGATCGTCTGTTTTTAAACATAAATCTTTAAAATAGGTCCTCCATGTTTTACGCATCATGGGGGTCAAAACCTGAATTTTAACATTATAAGCCGCTGGCAGCAGGTGGTTTAGGTGCTACTTTAAAGGAGATTTAGGTGGTAGTTTAAAGGTTATTTAGGTGATAGTTTCAGGCCTAAGATTCAGTGCTGTTCGTATGCTTGTTTATTTGTTTAAAAACAGGATGGAAAAAAAATATCCTAACATAACAACAGCCATTTTACTTTGTAAAAATTTGATTGTCCAGTATAAATTCTAAAACATTACCTCTTTTAAGAGTTAGAGAATTAGACCGCAGGGTTAGATGCTTTCCTTTGTTCTCATGGGTTGAAACCTGACTGCTTTTGAGTGAAATGCGATGCTTTGTGCAACTTTATCTCCTGTACAAGAACGTTAAATATGCAAAGTGAGCTGGGAAACGAAAGCAGAATAAAAGCCAATCAATGAATTACCTTGTTTATAATAACACACTAAAAACATAGCAACAATAACACTTTCACAGCAGAAAGGATTTACAATGATGGGAGCCCTCTAGAAAGGACAAGAGGTGACATTTCATTTCACGAAACATTGCACGTATTATGATATAAACTTTATATAGTAGTTATATTAAATATTTTATGAAAACTGCAAACGTTTGTTTGCGTTTAAGCATACGTAGCTGTTGTAGCTGTTGACTCACATTGTAAAAGATAATCCCATACACACGTGTGCTCCCCCCCCCCGCCATCTACAGTTACAATATAGAAGAAGAAGGAAAAATCGAGCACAAAATTTATCAAATATAATTATTGAGATATTAGGAAGAAATAGTAATGAAAATGTAGAATTTTAAAGGCTTTACTAGCTCTTAAGATACCATATTCAATTTTGTTTTTTATTCATACACAGTTGGAATGAGAAAGATCTATCTAATAGGCCTTTTAAGTTTAATGGGTTTCCTTTTGATGTGTAATAGAAAAAACTTTACTGAAAGGAATAATAGCCATGGCGAGGATCCTCTTGACACGTATAATGCTGGTTAAACGAAACATAGAAGCAACCACGTGGAGAACTGTTCTAAAAGTAGTGCTGCATGAGACATGAGACTCGTTATTGATTAAATATACGTTTATCTTTTATTTTATTATTATTTTTAGTCGATAATTTAATTTCTGTACATTTATGCTTATTAATTCAGCTGTTCTTTCTCTCTAGCTTCCCGGTTTCTTGTAACTTTACCACGGAAATAATAATGTACATTTGTTACAATGGATCGACTTCTGTTTGATAATTAAAACACTATAATTAATACCTATGTATGGGTTTTAAAAATTAATTTATTATTATTAAATAGATCAAGGGTGTTTGAGGAGTAAGGCTGCATGACAATTATTAAGAGAAACGGACATATTTTATAGCCCACGTGTCAATTGTGAAACAAATGCAAACTCTTATAAGATTCCATCAGTCTTTTCTTTACAGAATAAAAAAGACAACGAAATTAGAATAATATCGAACAATGAAAAGTACTAACAATATTCATACGCAAAAACAATGATTTGAAAAGTCTGACTTTTAAACAACAATAGAAAGTCTTTTGAAGTCTTGTTATCAGCTTAGCTTATTAACGCAAAATCTAAAACTTAATTAAACGTGTCTTTCGCGCTTCATTTTACAAACTAAGTACGTTGTGCTTAGAACATAACCGAGTTGACAAGTCCCAGACAGATTTTCTTGAACTTCCAATTTACAATTTCTTGGTGAATCATTTTATTAAAAGTTTAACACGATTTCCCCAACCCTTCTCATCTGTCGTTCCTTTCTGGACGACTTCGATCGTAAGCTCTGTGTTTTCCAAACACAATATCTGCTGTCTCGTGGTGTCTTGAAAAAAATGATCAATAATACTTTTACGTCCATACTCTGATTCGTTGTTTCGTTTTGCTTCTTGCACGCGTCATTTATAAGTAAAATAAATACACAGTTGGGTTTTCAGCGGGGGAACTCGAGAGGGTTTTAACAGGCTACAGGTTGTAACAAATTAAAGTGAATTAAACCGTAACAGAATATCTAACGCTCACCACAACCCTAGCAGCATTAAAATGTCGGAAAAGCGTCGGGGAAACCGTACCCAGAGACCTCTGTTGGTAACAGAGGCCACCACAAGTTTGTAATTTAGTATTAATGTTAAGCTGTTCCTGATACTTCAGACTTCTGCAGACTAAAAGCTCTAGTATTGTTATTTTCACTCGTGCGGAGATAACTAAATGAACTGTATGACATTCTTTATAATCATCGCGCACATGGTCGTCCACGTGCATGATGCTCAAGCGGTTGTCAAGTGCTCCATTCGTTGAATTAAAATAAAAATTAACATTGTCATGTTCTGCTGTTAGGAAGAGGAAGTTAGATTACATGGTCCTTCACCAGCGTTGTGCTATCTTACAGTAAGATAGCAGACAAAGCTGAGACTTTATAGACAGAGGTAAGAGGAAGGAAGATGCTATCCTCCTTACTTCCTGGGAACATCTTCCTGTGTATTATTTCCAGTCTATCTTCTTGCAGTTTCTCAGATTGGACTAGCATTGTATGTAAGTGTATATTTGGACTGACACTATATATCTTCTTAAGACCATACAATCACTTCTATATCCTAGATATATTTATACAATATTCACATTCTAAAGTTCTACTTAGTATCGTATTGTAATAGTAAAAAAAAAATTACTTTTCTAGACGGTTTGTTTAAAAATTTTGTTAATATAGATCGAGGAGTGAAGAGTGTCTGTTGAAACTACCTACAAATTCTAGTGGGGAGGAGAGATTGACGTCACCATGGTGACAGTAATTGTTCTCTTTACAGAATAACTCGTTTATTAAACTCGCAGTATACGATAGGCGTTAATCCATACTAACTCCAAGTGCTTCCAGAATTTTATCATTTTTTCGCGATAGAATAGAAATTGTTGTAAAATATCTGTGAGCTAAATCATGTGAACCCATCAGTCACTGTCGTGACAACGTGAACTGTAACATCGAAGAAAGTCACGCGTATTACGTTGAGCTAAACAAAATTGTATACATTAATCCAAACAGAAATGGCTAGTCCTAGTAAGATGATTTTGACGTACATCCGGTCATTTTATTCTCGGAACTCTGTGAACTCCAAAGCAGACAAAACAACACAGACTTTTTACTACAGTTTCGAAGAAACACAGTCCGCCAGAACATCCAAATCTTCGAGTATTGTTTCACGTTCTCACAGAGGGTCACACGCATCGCGGGGAAGGTGAGTTGCGGACCACGTTCCTTATCATTCATACTTTCTATTACAGAAAAATTAATCAGTTTTGTTTTGTTTTTGTTGAATCTCATTTTATTATCTTTTCTTCCTTTTATTAATTATGTCGAGAAAGTAACAATTTGGCTAAGCTGCCAACTTGTGAAATATGACTAAGACCACAACTTCTCAGGTGTGACCAAGTTGTTAAATTTTCAGATATAACTAACCTGTTGACTTTTCAGACGTGACTTAGATATTGATTTTTCAGACATGACTAAGTTGTCAACTTTTCAGCTATGACAAGAATGCCAACTTTTCAGATGTGTCTAAACTGTTGACTTTGAAGATTTGAAATGGAAAGGAACATTCTAGAGAGCAACTTTATTGAATTACTAGGATTCGAGTTAATAATTATTGTTTATTATAATATACCTTGGACGAGTCTCCAGTTTAATGTGTAATGTGTTACGATTTAAACTTGTCCGAAACTGAGTTAAATTTGAATTTAGGAGTGAAATAAATGTCGAGACATATCAAACTCATAAACACAGTTTTCTTTCTTTATATAAATATATTTTAATATAGAAACAATAATACAATATACACAAGTTACACAAACTTTCAAACAATATTGAGTCTTCTGAATATTTTATTGACGGTTCACGAGGAGCGAATTCATTTCGGATTGATATCAATACAGTTCATTTAACGGAAGATATCTTTTCACTGATCACACGTCCGATGTCAATACGCTGCAGTTAAATCATTTGTAGTGCTCGAAATCTATGACATTTCCTGATCAGATATTTATAATTTCCCGATTAATAAGCATTAATCACAGTTATAGCTTCAAAGTTTATAAAAGTTTACAGTATATTAACTGTAGCAAACAAACTGTTACTTGGCGCAGCGGTTTATAAACGTTAAGAAGAATTTTTAGGAATTAATAGTACTTTTGTATAACATATATTGTTATACAATATCTCTAAAATCTTCTACAAATACAGGGAATAAACGGGAATTTCGCACCACAGATTTAACAATATATGTTTCATGCATTTAAAAATATAAATTTAACTAAAACATTTTTTTAAATTTCTCGCAAAGCTACACGAGGGCTATCTGCGCTAGCCGTCCCTAATTTAGTAGTGTAAGACTACAGGGAAGGCAGATAGTCATCACCACCTACTGCCACCTTTTGAGCTACTCTTTTACCAACGAATAGTGGGATTAACCCCAACTTTATAACACCCTCACAGCTGAAAGAGTGAGCATGTTTGGTATGACGGGGATTCGAACCCGCGACCCTCAGATTACGAGTCGAATGCCTTAACCCACCTGACAATGCTGGGCCAACTAAAACAAAAACATCGATATTAAATAGATATACACTGCTGGCCAAAATGAATATGAAGAAAAAATACGCATTTTGCGTTGTTAGACTCAACAACTTACTTGAGTAGAGCTTCAAAATATGAAAATAAGAAAAGGGAAAATAAAAGAAAAACTTTTAAAGAATTTAATAGGGAAAATGTGAACACTGTGAAATTAACCTAAATACTAGCTGGTCAAAAGTTTAAGACCATACTAAAAAGAAGTCCTAAACAGGGTAGGAAATGCCCAACAAGAAGACTTAGTAGTGAGTTGCACAGTTGTCATTGCGAATAACTGCAAACATTCGCTTTGGCGTGGTCGATATAAATGATGAAGATGGCTTCACAAAGATCATGCACTGTTTGGAATTGATGTAAATTTCTATAGACTTCACTTGCCATCTACCCCGAAACATTTTCAGCGGGGTTCAGTTTGAGCGAACACGCTGGATGGTCGAAAAGAATCACGTTATTTGCCATTAAAAATTCTTTTGTCCTGTGGGCATTATGGATTGCATTATTGTCCTGCTAAAAGATCCAGTCATTTCCACATAAGCGAGGGCCTTCATTCTTTGTCCATAAGGGCCTTAATCTGGTTTGATAATTGGCTGGTGTCTTGCCGGACGACCCTTTGATTCCCCTTGCTTAATGCCGACGAAATTTTCTTGGGCCGACCACTGGAAATTCTCGTTCTGTATCCCTCAGAGTCTTTTAAGAAATTTGCAACAACAGTTTTACTACGCCCAATCTCACCAGCGATGCCACGTTGTGAGAGACCTTGCTTTTGCAGCTCGACAATTCTGACACATTCAAACTCTGTCAACTTTTTAGCCTTTGCCATGTTTTTACCCAAAGTAACACAGGAGATGTCAGTGGGAGATGTTGACAATGCTAATGCTTGAACACAAATAATTAAATTTCGTCACGTGTCTACTGATTAATACTTTGTTTCAGTATGGTCTTAAATTTTTGACCAGCTGGTATTTAGGCTAATTTCATAGTGTTTACATTTTCCCTATTAAATGCTAAAAACGTTTTATATTTTTATTTTCCCTTTTCTTATTTTCATCTTTCGAAGCTCTACTCAAATAAGTGGTTGAGTCTAACAATGCAAAATGCATATTTTTTCTCCATGTTCATTAGTTTTAAGATTTTAGCCAGCAGTGTATATAAGAAAGAGTAAATCCACCACATCCTCTGAAAATCAAATAGGTAATCGTAGGTGTTGGCCAATGTTGTGTTTATAGAACTAGAAAACTATTGCAATTATTATTAAGATTAGTTTTGAGAGAATACCTCCAGATGGCTTAAAAGTAAGCTTAAGGTCTTATAACACTAAAGTATGAAGTTTGATCCCTGCAATGAGCAAAGCACATTGTCTAGTGTACAGCTTTGCGCTTAACAATAAATAAATGAAAACAGCTTTCAGAGTATAAATTAGATATTTCCCCAGAATAAAACTCGGGATCTAAACGGCCCAACACGGCCAAGTGGTTAAGGCATTCAACTCATAATCTGAGGGCTGCAGGTTCGAATCCCCGGCACACCAAACATGCTCTCCCTTTTAGCTGTGGGGGTGTTATAATGTTTTGGTCAATCCCAACTATTCGTTGATCAAAGAGTGGCCCAAAAGTTGGCGGTGAGTGGTGATGACTAGTTGCCTTCCTTCTAATCTTACACTTCTAGCGCAGATAGACCTTGATTAGCTTTGCGCGAAATTCAAAACAAATGAAACGAGACCTAAACATTTTACTTAATTTTTTTATCAAGTAAAAATCGTTTTTTAGTAATTTTATAACAAAATAACGAGTTTTTCACACCACTTTTACCTTACCTAAGCTCATTCATCGTGTCATTCGAGTACAGCGTATTTCAGAAGTTCTTTGTCTGACGCAATATTATAGGAATAATGAAACCAATTATGGCTAACTTCACGTGTTAAACATTTCATCAGGAACGAGAAATCGCTAAGATTATTGGTAGTATGGTCTACAATATCCTTGTTTTAAGTAATAATACAGTATAACACTTTAATCCAAAGGTATCAGTAATGTCTTAAAGTTTTTTACAAGGACCTAGAGCTGTAGCCTAGAAAACAAGAGGCTATAATCCACACAAAACTAATTATATCAAGAGGCGATCAAAAGAACAGCTAAAATGGACAATCGTAATGAAATAGTAGTAGATGTTGCTTTACTGATTGCTGCGTCATAATCCTCACATTTATGCAAATATTTTGAGCCCTATTGAGACTTTATTGACTAATTATGATGAAACTATGATAGAAAATCCTTCAACTCGTAAATTAATGTTTCGAGTCGGTTACTGAAAGACAGAACAAACATCAATATGGAAAGTTTCACGTTTGTATGCAAGTACACAGTCAATGTGGTTATGCGCTACACTATTATGTGTATCCATATGATGTGTGTGTCTATTATATGTTATCCAACCGAAGATTTCTTTTAAAGAAATCAATTACATGTAGACCCAATAGCCGTAAAAAATATGTGTGAGCCATTAATGAACAATCACATTATTTTATTTATTTGTTAATAATTTCTCTGTTGTGGTAATGACTCCATCTGGTAACCAGGAAGATGAACTGTTTGATAGGTATGAGTTACCTAATGTTTTATAAAATATTTCAGTACTTATTTGCACATAAAGCATAATGAAATACTAGTTTTAAAGTTAAAAAATAACTAGTATGTACTTAAGGTTAGCTGTGCGTTAGCTTGAGTTTTTGTTGTAACATTATTGCTGTTCTATCCCAGTTTTTATAATCCTTAATCTGTTTTATAATCAAGTGAACGTACAACTGTGAGTGAAAACGTATAGAAAATAACTCTATGGCATCGAAAAGAATTACTACGTAACTGTTGTTTTTGTGTTGTAGTTTTTTGCTTGTTTGTAATTTTTATTTTCCCCCTAGTATTTATAACCACCCCTGATTAAATACAAATAAAACAGCTTCTGTCAGTCTCAAAAATCAGTGTAGTGTTAGGTATTCAGAAATCTACACTTTTGGCTGGGTGAGATAGTATTATGTTACTGGCGCCATTTTTGTGACAGTATGAATGTACTGTGACACTGGTTGTCAAGTAACGTTTCCGTTTGGTTGTTTTATACGACGTTATTGTTTTCCTTTCAAGAGCAGAAAGAAAAGTAGGCTTAAAAGTCTGTAGAACTTCTCTATAGTGAAAAAGTTAATGTTTTACTTGATAAGCTTTAATCTAAGACACCAGGTTGTCAACTGAAAATTTGCGCCGACAGAGATTTGTTCAGCTTTGTTTCATGAGTTTAAGAATAAGTTCAAAATCTTCCGTGTTTTAGTGACTCTTTGAAAATAGTTTTCGTTGTTGTTGTTGTTTTGCCAGGATCATAACAAAATACCGTTATTAAACTTTATATAAAGCATGGATTTGTAGAGTTAGATTCCTGAGATTAACATTTCAGTCAGGCCCACTTCAATATTCAAAATGGCGACATTAGCTGGACAGTCTTTCTTGTCTGCTGGTAGAACGTAGGTATGTTTTAATTTAACGTGAAGCAGAGAATGATATTTCAGCAGAACAGGATGTGGCTGGAACAGTGCTGAATATTTGGGTCAACTGAGAATAAGTTGGAAGCAGTTGAGAAATGCCATTCTCATAAATCCATTCATTTTGACAAATTATATCCTGAAGACAAATGGGTATTTTGTTTTTCTTGATCGAGAAGACCAACCACAGTCTTTCTTTCTGAAGATAATTGATTCTTATTCATTCCATAAAAGTCACAAAGTAATGAGACATCATCTGTATTATCTAATTTTTCTGGTTGCATTGTAACAGAAGAGAGACCGCAAAGAATATTTTGTTCACCTTCATCGAAACGAGATTGAATTTACTCTTTAAAAGCTTGAACAGTGGGAAACAAAATGGCCTCTCTTGCATAAGAGGTTGGACTACCAACATCTGCGGTAGCAAATGCAATTCCAGCTTCTAAAGCACTTTCTGTCGCTATTCGGCGATGAGGAATGATCAGTTCTTTGAAACTAATATCCTGTTCTTCGTTAAGTATTGGGCCCGGCATGACCAAGAGTTTTAAGGCGTTCGACAGGTAATCCGAGGGTCACGGGTTTGAATCCCGGTCGCACCAAACATGCTCGCCCTTTTAGCCGGGCTCATTTTTGACGCACTATAGCTAGTTAGTATATCTCTCTCGAAACAGGGAAAGAGCGTTAGATTGTTTGTTTGTTTTGAATTTCACGCAAAGCTACTCGAGGGCTATCTGTTGGATCTCACAATACGTCTTTAATTTAGGCTTATTATGTAACACTTACTATACTTATATCCCTTCAATAAAATCGTAACTGGTAGACAGTAATCGAACTATTTTATATGGATAAATACATTTTATCTTTTATGAGTATTCGTATTTCAAGAAATCAAGCGTGACGTGACACATTGTCTTTTATATAGGTTAGATTCTTAAGTAGGTACAGTTCATTAAACTGGTTGACTGAATATTCCTATATCAGTAATGCAGTAAAACTCAGAAGCTGTCGTGGTAATTATTCCTTAACAATTGTTATTCAGCAAATGGCTTATATACATAGCGTTCCAACTCTACAATGTTTGTTGTATTTCAGCTGGCTTGTTGAGCTCTGGTATTGAGTGAAACATGTCGTCAACAATAGAGATGAAAGAAGTAATATGGTTGAAATGTACTCTTCTCATCTGAATAGAAAAACAAACAAAAACATGATGGCCGAATAAAAAACGATATATTTCAAACTAGTAATGTTCGGTTATAACAAGCATAACCGAAACTTAATAGTTGCCTTAGTAGTTATTCATGGAAAAGAGTTATTATAATATAAATGTGACTTTTCAAACACCTAAAGTTTAGCTCACTCGCTCAGTGACTTGCACTGAATGGCAATTTCTTCTTGACCTTTGGTCAATACTAACCATGCTTCATTACATATAACGCATTATAACCAATAAAATATATTTTTAATACAATACCTATAGGAAAGTGGAAATACTTCAGTACCCCTATGTTTTCCATAACGGTAATATGATGGCTAAAATCATTTATCTCTCAGTTTAATTACTTCGTCTTTAAACGAGACATTTATTATGGGATTTTGAACCACGTCAACTTACGTACGTCTCAAATTTCTGTGGATTGAAGACGTCTGTATAAATATGGAAGAAAGGGGGAGTTAGAATGGAGTAGAGCTCGATTACGTCGCATACTGTGAGCAGTAATATTCAAGGACTTGTCAGTTCGTGAACTTATCTGCTCCTATTTGTTTGGAAGGTTGTCACGTGCTTACGAAACTTTAGACGATCTCTTTGTTTCGAGACAGACAAACTGACGCTGCTAAATATATTTTCAAGCAAAACAAAAGAGATTAGACAAGGCTCTGTAAAATTTACTCTTGCAGTCTGACCAACACTGTTCTGTGTCATTAAAGTTCCAACAAATGTATAAGCGGACAACAGCACCACCTCCACATCTTAAATTCCGAAGATCGTGCCGTCGACACACAGTAGCTCACCTGTCACGGTAGGTAGACATTCCTGTTAGTAGAAATGGTACAAAATAAAATCGCGTGCGAGTTTGTTAACAGCGTTATTGGACCTCCATCCCAGCTACTGGGATGAATATCAAAGTGTACAGGTTAATTATTACTCGTAAAACTGATACAATTGAAAGCCAGGTGTGTGCTTTAGGTTTCTGGGCTAAACGTAACAATGTTAGGGTTAAAGAGCAAGGGAAATCAAGATTGATACAAAGATAAAAATATATAGTGGAAACATTCAAAAACTCGAGTAAAACACGAAAATTTAAATTAGTATTTTTAACTATTGTATGTATAGTTTACACATCAAGATATATATATATATCTATGTGTGCGTGCGCTCTTTTAGCTTTCAATAAAACGTCATAATTAAATTTTAACGGAGATTCTGTTTCACTTAAGAAGGTAAATGTGACTTACAAAAATGACTTTGTTTCAAAAATATGTTTTACATGGTAAATGTAGTACAGATGGTTCTTACAGTGTCTGGAAAAATGGACGACGTAAACATAGTAGAGATGGTTCTTACAGTGTATGGTGAAAAAATGAAGTTGATAAACATAGAAGAGATGGTTCTTACAGTGTCTGGTGAAAATATGAAGTTAGTAAACATAGTAAAGAAGGTTCTTACAGTGTTTAGTGAAAAGATGAAAGTGGGAAGCATAATAGAAATAGTTCTTCCAGTGTCTGGTAAAGAGATGAACGTAGTAAATGTAGTAGAGATTGTTCTTATTGTGTCTGGTGAAAAAATGAACGTGGTAAATATAGTAGAGATGGTTTTTATAGTGTCTGGTAAAAAATGTACGGCATAAACATAGTAGAGATGATTCTTACAGTGTTTGGTGGAAAATTGAAGTTGGTAAACATAATGGAAACGGTTCTTCCAGTATCTGGTGAAAATATGAAAATAATAAGTGTATTAGAGATGGTTCTTATGGTATCTGCTAAAGCGATAAGCGTGGTAAATGTAGCAGAGATAGTTTTAATAATGTCTGGTGAATAAATGAACATGGTAGATACAGTACAGATAAATATAAGAGATTGTCCTTTATAAAAATCAACGTGGTATATACAACAAAAATGGTTCTCACAAAGTGTCTTATAAAAGATGATTGATATTATATAAATGGTTCTGACAGTGTGTCTGGTACAAAGACTGGCATGGTAGAATAATAGAGATTTCCGTTCAGTTAATTTACGTGGTAGATATGGTAGAGATGATCTGATAGAGTGTGTGGAACAAAGATGAACGTGGTAAATATAGAAAAGACGGTTCTAACAGTGCTTGGTACCAAGATCAACGTGGTAGATAGAGCAGAAATGTTTCTGACAGAGTAACTGGTATAAAGACGAACATGGTCGTGATTAGGACAATACAAGGAAATTATGCCGAGCGAGTAGGAGCTGGAGCACCCGTCTACCTCGCTGCTGTCTTGGAGTACCTGGCTGCTGAAGTTTTGGAGTTAGCAGGTAACGCTGCACGTGACAACAAGAAAACTAGGATCATATTCCCAGCTACTTCCGGGCACGGCCTGGGTAGATCATTCGGCGCCCAGGTTGTGAAAGTGGGTTTTCTCGGGGTACTCCCGTTTCCCCCCACAACTAAATTTCTGGCATTGGACCTGTTGGTCCCAGCCGCACCTGAAAAGAGCCGTTTACCGCGTCACCCAGAAAAATCACTGTAAATTTCATTTCGCTGCTGCACTCCGTCCTAGAGCCAAGGTTTAGCTCACTTCACTTTCGCTGCTCTCGTCCAGGTTTTCCGTCCTTCCTCTCACTGACAAATACCCCACTCCAGCGTCGAAATATTACAAACAAAACAAAAAACTCCACGGACAAGCCAAAAATTCTCACGAAAGGGGACGAAGAGGAACTAAAAAGCTCCTGAACACCCCAGTTGGAGAGAGAACTCTTCTGATTTCTCTCTCTTTAAACTGAACCCCTGCCACGATAGTTTAGTTTAGTTTAGTTTAGTTTAGGACAATATCTCGTACTTACAAGATGAACGTGACAGATGTAGTATAGATAGATATCAAAGAGTATGTGGTACAAAGATGAATGTGGTAGATACAGTAGACGTGGTGTTGATAGAATGTTTGAAACAGAAACTTCAGACAGTGTGTCTGGTTTAAAAGTAAACGTTATTTTGAGGTAAAACCTGTAGAATTTAGCTTGTAAGCTCATTTGTATTGTTGTTATTAATGAAATCATTACGTAATAAATTCACCCGCAAAGCTCTACTCAAATAATTGGTTGAGTTTAACAATGCAAAATTTCAGCAAAACTTCAGGTACTTTAGGCATCATCGTTTACAATTTTATTGGGTTAGCGTTCATTCAAATTATATCCATTCCAACTCAGCATATAAGATTTTATATGGTTTATAAGTTTCAGTCAATAAACAGTCAAACGTTCAGTTTAATTACCTCATGTTGTAATTTGTATACACACAGAAAATATAATTAATGGATGCAAAGCACTGGTATGGTAACAATGCTGCTATATATCAAATGACATGTCCTGAAAAGGATACTTATTTTCATGTTTAGCTTCATAAGTCAGTTAAGTGTAAATGGTCTATGTAAATAATGAGTACTTTTGTTACCTCTTTGTCTAATAGTTAGTACTAACTGATAATAGTCTTTATACATGCTTATTCTCTTTCAGCCATTCCTGACATTGGTCACGTGTTTGACATTTAAGAACACTGACTTGCTCAATAAACTTTGGTTATAGAAAATATATATAGGGTTGGACGTAAGGTTTAGAAAAGCTTCCGACCTTATATGTGCATTAAAACAGATAATACGTTTGTTTGACTCACGGGTTTACTAAAAGAAGACAGTAATCGGTATACCACAGTAATTACTATCTGAAAATAAACAGTTCAAACCGTGCATAATAATTCATTTTCCACATAAATTTAATGCTCATTGTATGTTAACTAGAGTTCTATACGTCACTAAGTTAAACAAGTCAATAAACATAGTTCTTTCTCTTTATATAGTGATACAAAACACTAAATGTATATTCATGATATTCTATTTCTCAATATTTGCTGAGACATGTAACTCTCAGTATGTTTACAAATCTTGTACACTTTCTCCTCACTATCGTACCGCATCAAACATGTTTGCCCTTTCAGCCGTGGGGGCGTTATAATATTTTGGTCAATCCCACTATTCGTTGGTAAAAAAAGTAGCCCAAGAATTGGCAGTGGGTGGTGATGACTAGCTGCCTTTCCTATAGTCTTACACTGCACAATTAGGGTCAGTTAGAGGAGATAGCCCTCGTGTAACTTTACGCGAAATTAAAACCAAACCCTACCTCACAAACAGCAAATGGTCAAAAGTTCAGACTCTGTTAGTCGGCTTAGAATAATTTTTCAGAATAAAAACTCGATCAAATTAGACTTTTAATATCTACTAAGATGTTAACAAGTAAAATATATGAGAGTTCTTTATAAAGAACATCATAACGAAGTTTCGAGGTTGTGTTGAGGTCACAAGTTCAGTTTACAACAAACAGTTTTTAAATATTAACAAGCTTCTCATCACATGTAATAATTCTCCATCGATGTTTAAGTGAAAAATCACAGTTTGTTTCATTATAGATTGTTATCCGTAAGTAAAATCACACACGCTTAAGAAACATAAACGCTTGTTAGCAGAACTTCAAGATACACTAAAATACTATAAATATTTTAACTTGTAAAATATTCTATGACTTTTCATACAACTGTTGTGCATTACACACATAATTCTATTTCGGTTAGAGTTTATATATTTCATACGGGT
Organism: Carcinoscorpius rotundicauda; assembly: GCA_011833715.1. Lineage (NCBI taxonomy): Eukaryota > Metazoa > Arthropoda > Merostomata > Xiphosura > Limulidae > Carcinoscorpius > Carcinoscorpius rotundicauda. The sequence goes on from CM022393.1 coordinate 113,148,108, forward strand.
AAACAAACACTGAATTTAGCAGAGACATTTTAACATAGGTTATGAAAAATGCTATTATAACATGCTACATATTATCTTTTTCACTTACACAAAGAACAACAAATTTTATTATTAATTTGTCAATTACAAGGAATATTAAATCTCAAGTGTAACAAGTTTTGTAGAAGTACACTCGAAGCTTGATTAAAGATTAAAGACTAGATATTATTTGTTTAACATATTTTTTTCCACAATGGCGGGAAACAAAACAATTGAATATTTAGGAAAGTGGGGCATATTTCCCATTTTTAATAGATTTGTAGTTTTGTAATTAAGGAAACGAGAATTCATTCAGTTAAATAAGTCAATTAGCCTTCCACAAAGTAGAATGTGTAATTAATATATAATGTGGTCATTAAGGTTTTAGTAATAGGAGAAAGGGCAGCATTATTTAACATCTTCCATTTTACAATCGCTGCTTCTATAATGGGTGTTCTCAGCTAGCATGCATGAAGGAGAATTGTAATGTGATTTGTATATCATAGATGTACAGCTACATGTCCTTTTTCAGGTGTGTATTTAAAACGAGAAGTCCATCTGAAAGTTGGTTTCGGAATCAATCCCACATTTTTAACGTGCTTAGTAACAGAGCACTAGCAAAAACTAAGAATAGAACATTTTAACAAGCATGTTGTCGGTAGTTACGGTAAAGGGTGGAGATCGAATATCAATTATTGTCATAATTAATAGTCTGTACTTTCGTCCAAGTCTAATTAAAAGTAATTACTAAGAAATTTCAGCTGGTTATCAGTTGGTATCTTTAAGAAATTCTATAGTGATTACTTTGAGGGGGTATAATTGGGGGCTAATCTTGGAGCTTCTTGATATATTTTTTTTAAATTAAGCACAAAGCTACACAATGTGTTATCTGTCCTCTGCCCACCACGGGTATCGAAACCCGGATTTTAGCGCAGACATACCGCTGAGCCACTGGGGGGCTTCTTGATAGAAATACTGGTGTGATATTCACACGTTTTTAGGTTATTAGTTAGATGGATGAAGAGGGTTTCTTTTGTCTTTCATATTCTCATTTGTCAGTCATATCTAAATATTTTAGTATTATTATAAGTTACTTTATTGTCTTCTTCTCTAACATGATTTACTCTTTCAAATATACCTATGTTACAATGTTTTGTAAGTATATTATGTTCTTGAATCATAACTTTTGTTGGTCGCTTTTTTCTGGAATCTATTGGACTTCACATTCACAGAAGACGTTGTAAGTAGCATGTTTTGCTCCCCTGGGGTCTTGGTATGTACTAACTGGAATCGTATTGTATCGATTTTGAATATTGTTCAGAAAAGTAAGGGAGATGAAGACATAATGGGAAGTTATTTATCACTGAAAGCCCTGTACGGTCAGATGGTTAAGGACGCTCGACTCGCAACTTGAGGGTCGCGGATTCGATTCCCCGTTATACTAAACATGATCACCCTTTCAGCCGTGGGGCGTTATAATGCAACTGTCAATCCCATTATTTATTGGAAAAATAGTAGCCGAAGAATTGGCGGTGGGTGATAATGACTCTTCCCTCTAGTCTTAAACTGCTAAATTAGGGACAACTAGCGCTGATGGCCCTGTGTAGCTTTGTCATCGTTAAAATCAATATTGATGTTATCATTTGTAAGATAATTATTAGTTTTGTGAACAAGGCATATGTTATTATTAATCTTAAGAAAAAACAAATTGCTTCTGGTACTAATAATCTCGTAATTTTAGATTGTTCTATTGTTATTACTGTTATTAACAATGAACAAATATCGAAATCTAGTTACGTGAATACGAGATTTTTTTATGTTCCAAAATTAGCACAAAATTGTACAAGGGGGCGCTAAAATAAAAAAAAACGAAAATTGTACGTCAAGTATCTAATTTTTAGGGCCAGGTGGTTAGGGACGCTCGTCTCGCAATCTGAAGATCGCAGGTTCGAATCCTCGTTACACTAAATATTCTCGCCCTTTCAGCCGTGGGGACGTTATAAAGATCCGATTAATCCCACTATTCGTTGGTAAAACAGTAACCCAAGAGATGGTGGTAGACCGTGATGACTAGCTGCCTTTCCTCTAGTCTTACACTACTAAATTAGTTGACCACCAACGTAGATAGCCCTCGTGTAGCTTTGCGCGAATTTCAAAACAAACAAATTAGTTTTTAGACGTGTAAATGAGTGAATGTCAGGAGTTCCAACTGTTAATCTTTCTTTAGCACTCGAGTGCTGAGTGCAGTATTAAAGTCAATTGTATGCTGTTGTTTGTTTTAATAACGTATTATTATTATAAATTAAACTACGAAATGCAGTGACGTAACCAGTTTTTTGAATGTATATCTTATTGTTATAACTTCAAGGTGATCTTTGTTCTGTCGATTACAGCGGGAAAATTTCCTTGTGCTGTTTGCTGTATGTTACTTTTATCTGTAAGTTATAAGTTTGTATGTACAATAACTACATATACAGATCATCGGAGTGCTTTGTTCTATCTAGTGGGCAAATCCAAGCAACTTCAAAGAAATCCGTTGATAATTGGTCCTTATTCATCACGTGATAACAGTCATTGCACTTTCCATTGTAAGTACATAAGTGTCTTGTAAATAAAAATATTCTTTATACAATATACAATTGTCACAATCTTTAAGCAGTCAGGGAGTAAAGAAATGACTATAGGTTTGAGCTACACTTGATTGCATGCTTTTCATACTGTTATTATATCGCATAACATTTATATTATTTCAAAAAATGTACTCAGCTTAATTGAAACATTGGGAAAAAAACATTAGTGTCTCTTTGTCAAAATGTATTGTTAGTTTTATGTTTGTTATTGTCCTGTTAAACGTTAGAATAAGGTGATGGTGTTATTTCCATAACCGCTACGTGAATCATGTAAATAATTACGTTTTTATATATTTTTCTCGTGCACAACACCTGGTTCAGTTGGAAAGGAGAAATAATATCTGTGAATTACTTTTAGTTTTATTTGTAACCAAGACGAAGGACAAAAAATTCGGACATTTTGTCACAGAATTCAGCTGATCTAGTGTGTTTGTGTTTTTCTTATAGCAAAGCCACTTCGGGCTATCTGCTGAGCCCACCGAGGGGAATCGAACCTTTGATTTTAGCGTTGTAAATCCGGAGACTCACCACTGTACTAGCGTGGGGTAGAGGATCTAGATGAAAGATAAATAGTGTCTGTTTTTTATTTGGTTTTGTTACAGTTTTGTTATGTTCTTTTTTGATGAAGTATTTTTACCCCTCCATCCAGCGACACAACAATATATCTGTAGAATTTACAACAATAGAAACCAGGTTTTCATACTCATGTTGGGCGAAACTCATATAGGACATCATGCTTAACTAAAAAAAAAACACTATTTTTGTCATGATTTTGACTTAGTCGAGACGAAATTTATTAAGGAGGATGTTTAGGTATTCTTGTTTTGGTCTTTACCTGATCTGAGTGAAAGATAGAAAATGGTCGATTAATCTGGTCAAGATAATTTCCTGTAAAGACCTTATCCGTTACAAAAGCTTTCTTTTAGCAACTCAAGATAGTCACAGTACTTAGAGAACCTAGCAGGTAAAGTCTTTCCATCTCTTATTTTCACTATTCTTCAAAGGTATCTTATTCTTTCTTAATTTAACACAGTCTAGGTCTCTCACATTTTCTGACTTAATTAGCTTATAACAGAATTATTTACTTTTTTAACTGATTAGTTTTGTCCAGGTCTATGAACTGTCCGATCCGATTCTGTATAGACTATTCAGTGTTTGTTTAAGCCTGTCGACCCTCTAACAAAACCAATATTTTTTCCGTGTCATTCACACAAATCCTTGATCAGATAATCCTAATTCTCTGATTTGATCAAATCATTTACAAAGCTCCCAGTTTCTAATAACATTAAATCCTGCTCTGAATTCTCAGGTTTGATCAGACTACGTCTAAGTCTCTTCAATCTGATATTATAAGATTTTGTCTGCTTTTACATTCTTTGATCCAATCGTTTGATTTGGTGTTTTGAATTTTGCGCAAGGCTAAAGTAACCGTCCCTAATTTAGCAGTGTAAGACTAGAGAGAAGGCAGCTAGTCATCACCATCCACCACCAACTCTTGGGCTACTCTTTTACTGAAGAATAGTGAGATTGCTCGTTACATTATAACGTCAACACAGCTGAAAGAACGAGCATGTTTGGTGTGGGATCTAGTTGTAGTCCTTCTGGCATGAATAGTTTTTCCAAATCAAGATCTTTTGGTTTGTTTTGTAAAAGTTATTTTTAAAGACATGTTTGGTATTCTAGTATCATTTCTAGGTAAAGTGCATGAGAACTTGTAGCACGTGTCAGCTGGATGACAACTTACTTATCTATTCAAGACAGTAAAAAAGTAATATTACTGCTTCCATTGCACTGATTAACATACAAAAATCAAATAAAATTAGAATTCACAAGGACAAGTGGAAGCTCTGATAATTTACTTTATTTAAAAATAAATGTTTAACAGCCGAAAACGACAGAATTGCTAAAACAATCATGTTTGAAATGTTTTGCATGTGGCGCCATCTCTTAAGTCATAAACAAAAATACTAAATAAAATATATATGGAGTAACCGACTAATAGAACTCTATTGATTGTTTGCAAATAAGCTCAAAGCAACACAATGGGCTGTCTGTGCTCTGCTTACGATGGGTATCGAAACCAGGTTCTAGCATTGTAAGTCCGCAGACATATCGTTGTGCCACTATGGGGGTAGGGGAATAAAACTTAAAACATAATAGCAGAGCTAATAATTTCGCAAGTATTTAAGAGAATATAATAACACCCGATATAACTGTACAGAAGTGATATGTCAAAATCTTAGTTACTTTATTTCTACTGGTTTGTTTGTTTCTAAAAAATATTCCGTAATTACCTATACAAGTGTGTGTATTTATGACAACGTTACTAAGGGTATTTAAATGTTTGAGCTGTCTTCCGGTGGAGCAGTGGTAAGTTTTCAGTTTTAAAATGCTAAAATTGCCTTCGGTAGATACAGCAGATAGCTCAGTGTGGTTTTGCTATCAAATCACACACACACCCTTTTTCAAGTACTGATTAGAGGGAACGCAACCAGTCAATAGCATCCTACCATCTCTATCCACGCTGAAAGATTAACTGCCCCTCTTATAACACACCCACATCTTAAGTTGCGGTGAATACTTTATGGTATCACACGGATTTGAACCCAGATCGGTAGCTTTGAAGTTCAGAGCTTTAATGTGGGGCCAACCTGCATTGATCTATATAAAAGATTGGCTTAAATAATGCGAGATTTTATTCATTTGCTTTTGTAACACGTGTTTGTTTGTTTGTTTAGGGAATTTCGCACAATGCTACTCGAGGGCAATCTATGCTAGCCGTCCCTAATTTAGCAGTGTAAGACTAGAGGGAAGGCAACTAGTGAACTACCCACCGCAAATTCTTAGACTACTGTTTTACTAACGAATAGTAGGATTGACTGTTACATTATAACGCCCCCACTGCTGAAAGGGCGAGCATGTTTGGCGCGACGGGAATGCCATGCCGGGCCAATGTAACACGTGATGCCTTTAAACTTTTATTCCATATTCTACATGAAGTAACGCTTATTGATTTAATTTTCACTTCTAATGAGGTAAGAGTTACTTTGTCATTCATTACGTTCTCTGTAGATTGATAACAAAGCAATGCATATTTCGGTCCTCCTTCTAATAATGTAACAGGCGTTTCTGGGTTCATTTCTAGTTTTAACAAAGTACAGGCTAGGCGTGATTTAGGAATATGCATGTTCGGACTGTAAATGTCCAAAATTTATGGATCCCAGAATGTTCGGGCATAACCAATATTTGCACTGTGGAACTGAGTATGCATTATAAAAGTGACATCCAAATTCCACCATGTGTTTTGTGCGCTGAATTTTAAACAAAGCTACTCGAGGCCTACCCACGCTAGCCATCCGAAATTTTGAACAGATACACTATAGGGAAGGTACCTGATCATCACAACCCACCGTTAATTCTTGGGCTACTCTTTACTGACGAATATTGTGATTATTATCACATAACAACACTTCCACAGCCGAAAATACGTGTATATTCGTTTAAAGGATTCGATCATGTGGCCCCACAAAATTCTAGTTGTATGTACTAACCACTGTTCGATAAGATAGTAATATTTTTAGAGTTTTTGATTGGCACTGATTATCATAACTGCCTTGTTTCTAATCTATCACTTCAAACTTGAGGACAATTACCCTTAGATTGCAATCATGTAGCTTCACGTGATATTTTTATCTAAGATAAAACAAATCTAACAAATCAACATGTGTTCATTTCCATTTCTAATGTTATATGTAGTCTCAGTGATACGTCTATAGACCTATAACGCAAAAAACTTAGTTTCGAATACCCATCATGGGCAGAATACAGATAGCCCATTATGTAGCTTTATGCTTAGCTACAAACAAACACTTTATATTAAAGTGACGCGTGTGTTTGTGACCATTTTTATTCTGGCAAAATAACTCAAGTCTCGATAATTATTTCCACTTCTGTTAAAAATAATACATATTTAACATTTCATTTCTACTTCTATCAAAGTAACGTGTGTTTCAATGTTCAGTAACTCATACTTCAATGCTTATTTCGATTTTATCATTGTATTGGGTTTTTAAGTGTTCATTTCTACTTCTATCAAAGTGATTCAAGCATGCTTCAATAGTCGCTTCCAATTTTAATAGGCCCAGCATAGCCAGGTGGATTAAGGCGTTCGAATCCCCGTCGCACCAAGCATGCTCGCCCTTTCATCCGTGGAGTCGTGATAATGTTACGGTCAATCTCACTATTCGTTGGTGAAAGAGTATCCCAAGAGTTGACGGTGGGTGCTGATGAGGAGATGCCTTCCCTCAAGCCTTACACTGCCAAATTAGGGACGGCTAGCGCAGATAGCCTTTTAGTAGCCTTGCACAAAAGTCAATCAAACAAACAAACAAACAAACCAATTTTAATAATAAAGTAGTAAGTATTTAAATTAAACTGACTATACAAGAAGGCCATATTTGTGATATTGAACAGAGTTCCACCTATAACCAAAACAGGTAAACTACAAAGGTATTTATTTAAATTAAACGGCAACAAAAGACTGATATATGATGAATGTCATAAAGTAAGGCCATCAGCACCTCATCTTTGTATTACATATAATGCACTATACGTAAGGATTATCAGGGTGGTTTACCGATTAGACTGATCTGTTGTGAGAAGTCTGTATTTTTAAAGTTTATCCAGCTATAAATATTTATACACGTAAAAACGGACAATGCACTACTTTGAACATATATTTAGATTGGAGGGTAGGTGGGTAGATATCTGATAAGTAAAAAAAATGTGCTCTTAAACAATCATAATCATTGGCTGAAATTTCCCATTACCTTTGCTTGATTGTCAAGGAGGCACACTGACGTAACATCACTAAATTCTGTCCAATCGAAACCCTTGGCTACAACACTATAATGTTTTACCCGCAGTACTGTTTTCTAGTAACGATTATACTTTCAAAGATAGTTTTAATTATTCTCAAGAAATACAAAATTATGGTTTTGATAAAGTTTCTCTGCATTAAAGTTCCGTTAGAAGAGTCTATATATCTATACACATAGATTTATATTAAATCAAAGTAATGAATTGATGATTCTTAAGTCCATGTTTCAGAAACCCATTTCACGAAGTTTGTCACCAGGGGATCACATGTTTCAATATAATAATGATTTTAATATCAAGTAGATGGCATTAAATTTGTTTGTTTTTTTTTATTTCACGGAAAGCTACACAAGGGCTATCTGCACTAGCTGTTCCTAATCTAGCAGTGTGATAATAGAGGAAAGGCAGTTAGTCAACACCACCTGCCGCTAACTCTTGGGCTACTCTTTTTACCAACTAATAGAGGGATTGATCGTAGAGTTATAACATCCCTCTGCTGAAAGGACTAGCATTTTTAGTGGCAGGAAGTCAAACACGATTATGCATTTAAGATTAGTTCTCTCATCTGTTGACTTGTTCCTTTGCTACCATGAAAAGCATTAGCTTGATGAACGTTCTTCTTAGTTTAAGATAACGTACCTTCTATGTTTGTTATTGAAAACAATCCACGGATTCAATAATAAACGTATTCACAATTAAAAATTAACTTGGTCTTCCAGTTCTAGTAATTTTTGTTCATAATAAAGGTTTATATTTTGATTTTGTTGGTTTTGTAGCCTTTTTAAAAGAAGAACCTGTTAAATACATTAACTGAACAAAATACGCGGTACGCAATATTTCATTGATAACGAAGTTGAATACAGATGAGTTGGTACGTTCTATAAAAATGAATTTGAATATGGAAATCAGTGCGTTACCTTACAATCAGATTCAATATAAATTCAGTATCGGAACTATATTTTGACATTGCTTGACATATCTTTTACGTAATTTGATGCCAGTAAAAAATTATCGTTTTTCGAAAGGGTATGTGACAGCTTTTTTCCGACGCAAAATATTTATACATTCAGAGCATAAACGTGTTAAAATAGGCGATTTAGAAGTTAGGAAAGCGACGAAAATAACATATACAATGACATAATTGTTGAACTGTCTCATACCTCAAGAGAATGTCAAGTTGAAGGACGCAACATTAATGCAATTCTGTATGATATGAGGACAGAATGTTTAAACTGGTGTTGGGAAACCATCATCTTTATATACCATATGGATTGTGGAAGCCACGCAGGAAGAATTGGCCTGCTTTGGATGTGCCAATCTTATGACAGAGCTTTCTCGGAAATTGAAATTATACTTCGTTTCTATTGTGATGGTGCACTTGTCAGATAAAGCATGACAGGATGTGGCAACGTAGACTGTAAAATTATGGTAAGGTTTCAAAATCGTTTTAATATAAGTTAAAATTAATTAATTGAGTTAAAATATATCTATAAAGATGAATGTAGATTACAACACGTTTCAAGTTTAAAATTCGAATATGTATATTCCAGACTTCAAATGTCATATACTAATGTATTTGAAACTAACGTTAGGTTATATTGGATCCATAACTAAGTGGTTTCAAATTTTTATACAAGAACATGCAAGTGTGAAATCAACGTCATATCTTAGGTTTTAAGTACAAATCATACTTTAAATGAATGTAATGAGCCTATTAAAAAGAGGAAAGATAAAGTTTTTACAAAAACTAAGGAATCGGAAATGCGCGTGTAGAAAATTCAACTAACAGAATTGAAGCGAAGTTAAATGAGTATTTATTTATTATTAGTTTTTTCTTATTAATTAATTGTGCTTTGTAATCTTCAAGTAACAACGCTGTAATTATCAGCTGAAGTAAGCCTAATAATTCGAGAGCTTGTGTGTGCTTGAAATTACCTGCAAGTCTGTGTTTCATTGGTTCAAAGTGTTTCTTTGTCTCATTGTGCTGGTTGTATAATGCAACTGTTGTTTATCTTTTAAAATACTGACGATACGGTTGATGTAGTAGTATTATATTGTCTACTATATGTTTGTGAAAGTGTGATATAATCTATGGTTTGTTTTTCTTCCTACTATTCTTTGGTAAAATAGTAGAGTTGCGGTAGGTGGAGATCACTAGCTCCCTTCACTCTAGTCTTACACTGCTAAATTAGGGACGACTAGCACAGATACCTCTTGTGTAGCTTTGCTCCAAATTAAAAAAAAAGTCTCCTTTCGCCCTGGTGGCTCATTGGTAAGCCTGTGGATTTATAACACTATATCCGCGATGGGTAGGGCATAGATAACTCATTGAGTAGCTTTGTGCTTGACAACAAATAAATAAAAAATAATTTTTTTATTAACAATTTATATTTCACCCATTATTTGTAATTACTGGGAACGAGACCCTTGACGGACTCTACCTTATTCATTAAATAGAATTTTAAAATTTCTAATAAATGGGTGGGGTCCTTTAAAGATGTCTTATTAAAATGAAAGAAATTATAACTGAAATACACTTTCAATTTTGTATTTACTATTGTTCGTCTCAAAGCTTTTAAATCGTATAAAGTGGCACGTCACTTTTTTAGTTTTAAAATACATAATAAGTTTTAGATTTACAAACATAAATCTACTTTGGTTGTACTTATTAACAGGCACAATCAACTGACTTTCATAGTGTTTAAAAAACTGAGAAATTGTTTTCTAAGTATTGTAAAACTCAATTAGCTCTATATTCGTCCTCCACTGGAACAGCGGTTAGTTTATGCACTTACAACTTTAAAATTCACGATTCGATTCTCCGTGATGGACAGAGCGCTGAAAAAGAAACAAAAGAACAAGAAAGATTTAGATTTCTTTGAAAAAAATGCAAATAAAGAATACAATAGTTATAGTTTATAATATCTAATTCTGGAGACAGCATCATCAAGTTAAACAAAAAATGTTATATTTTGAAACAAAACAAAATGATTACAATTGATAAAGTAATAATACTAAACAATAAAAGAAATTTTTTCATTGTTAAAAGTAATCGTTCTTTTAATGTTAACTTTAATGTAATGCGAGTAATGTGTTCATTTCCGCCCTATACGTAATACATGTTTAAGTTTTAAACAAAGAAATGTTTAAACCGTCATTTTCACCTCTAAAAACATAATGTATTATAATATTAATGTTCGTTTTTAATAAATTAACGCCTTTAAGAATGTTCATTTTCAGGTATTTCAATGTTTATTTCTAGTTCTTAACGTTTGTTTTGCTCATTTCGACTTGAAACAAATACCTTGTTCAACGTTTATTTCCCCTTCTAAAAAAGAGTATCGTATCATTCAACATCACTCTATGAAGAGGGTAATACGTTTCAATATTCACTTTCTTTTATAACAAGTTAAATACCATTTTTCATTTCCAGTAGTGTAAAACGTTTTGTGTTAATTCTAACAATGTCTCGGACTCGTTCAAACGTTCTTAAAAGCACATGGTTGAAACTTTTATTTTTATACATGTAAAAAAGTAAAGTATGTGTAAATCCATATCTTTCTCACATATTACAAACAAGGGCAAATGACATCAATATTTTTACTGAGTAAGACAAATATTTTTATTCGCCACAACTACTCATTTAACCTATTGAGGGCGGCTGTTCTGAATGCGTGCTGAATTTTCGCAAAGCTGTACACCATATACGACACAGCAGCATTCAACTGCCGGAGGCGGACTGTGCCCTATATCACGAATCAGCCCGTGAACGGGTTAATGAACTATTTGAAACTTTTATGGGCTTCAAAAAATGAGTTTCTTACTTCTGGATTAAAACAAACAAAACACCTGATGTGAAATATAAATGTTTATTCAGCTACACTCTAAAACTGCAACATTCTTTATTCTTTAGAAAATTTGCTTTGATAAAAGGCCCGACGTGGCCAGCTGGGTTAAGGCGTTCGACTCGTAATCCGAGGATCGCGGGTTCGAATCCCTATCACCCCAAACATGCTCGCCCTTTCATCTGTTGGAACGTTATAATGTTACGGTCAATTCCACTATTCGTTGGTAAACGAGTAGCCCAAGAGTTGGCGGTGGGTGGTGATGACTAGCTGCCTTCCCTCTAGCCTTACACTACTAAATTAGGGACGGTTAGCGCAGATAGCCCTCGTGAAGCTTTGTGCGAAATTAAAAGAAAAGACTTTGATAAAATCAGTACCAGGTACCCCTTTAGTATTGTTTCAGCTTCTGCTGAAATAAACAAGCTCGTCTTGTATATCAAGTCCTCTTTCTCTAACTGTGACAAGTTTGTATGTCAGTTTTTGTTTCTTTGCGAAACCTTGATTCAGTTAATGTGAGCCGATGAAGATGCTGACATATTAAAATGTCCTGAACTTACCTATAACGTTGTTACGTTTGTTCTTCTAAATCATGCTAAGTGACATATCATTTGTTTTAGTGTTAAAATACATAATAAATCTTAGATTTCCAAAACATAAGTTTATTGTTGTTCTACTTATTAATAGGTATAATCGATTGACGTTTACAGTATTTACAACATCTAATCCTTAACTGAAACATGAGAACAGAAACATTCGTTTCTCTTTTACATGTAAACGTGGAAGTAAAGGGGAAGTTTAAATATACATTCGATATTAACGTATGGAAACAAGGACAAATTATACAAGTTGTTTTGAATCCTCGACTTAAAATTCGAATGTATCTCCACATAGAAGTTAAGCCACTGAAACTACAGCTTACTGTCAAATTTCGTAAACATGTCTTTCAAAAAATAGCAGAAAACAAAATGCCACGTATTATTGACTTTAGCCAAGTTTATACTCCACGTAATGCTGTCCCAAAGGCAGATGTAGTTGGAATTTGTAATGAAGGTAAACAACTCATTTTAAGGTTGTTTCGTTTGACCCGCGCCCATAGGTGGCTCAGCTGTAAACTAGAAGGCTCATAACGCTAACAATCAGGTTGGCATGGCGCAGATAGCCCATTTTCTAGCTTTGGACTTAAACAAAGTTTTTGTCCATCACTTAAAATTCGAATGTATTTCCACATAGAAGTTAAGCCACTGAAACTACAGCTTACTGTCAAATTTCGCAAACATGTCTTTCAACAAATAGCAGAAAACAAAATGTCACGACAGTAATGTTTTGTAGTTATCACATTTTAGCCTCTTCGTTGCAACATGTGTAATTGTTCCAGTATCACTCCAAATAAAGAACATTTTTAAACCTAATTAGTGAGCTGTATCAATCTATCAAACTACATACTTGCCTTTAGCGTTTTACTCTACAAATACCGTATTTCTGTAAAAGAACTGACCCAAAATTAGTAACCTGTATTGGTTAAAATGCATTGAAGTTTTAACAGGATACACTAATTGTTACCAGTATATCCGATTGTAATCTTATTTTATTGGTTTGTTTGTTTTTTAATTTCGCGCAAGCTATACTAGGGCCATCTGCGCTAGCCGTCCCTAATATTGCAGTGTAAAACTAGAGGGAAGGCAACTACTCATCACCACCCACCCACAACTCTTGGACTAGTCGTTTACCAACGAATAGTGGGGTTGACCGTCACCTTATAACACACGGCTGAAAGGGCGAGCATGTTTAATGGAGTTTGCGGCGTATACTTCCATAATTCGGATTTCAGAAGCTATAGAAATGATTATAACTGGGTAATATCTTTGTAACTAGACAATCTTTTTATATTTGAGTAATAAATAAAACAATTCATGATGACGAGAAAACCCACTTGTATAGAAAATTATATATTTAAAAACGGCTGGTGTGAGTAGAGAAGGTACTAATAAATAATAATAATAGTAAGTAACAAATAAAACAATTAATATTTCCACAATCATTAAAATTACAGACAAAAAGGAGTAAGTTATAGATTTAACTTATAAAAATTACAGAAAAAGAACAGGTTTCAAACATTAAATAATCACAAATAGATTTTTAAGATATTTTTATTTATTGAGTGTTTAACAGAAAAGCAAGACACTTTTATTGATAACTGCGTGTACAAAGAAATACTTCAACAAAACCTACTCTATGATGTAATGTTCTGATGATAGCTCATTTTGAAACTAAAATTTTCATAAAATCCTTTCTCTCGTGGATCATGAATATTACAGAATGTAAAGTATGAGTAGGTTGTTGTAGTATTGTCACACAATACAATTCCGAAATACGCCGCAGGTCTAAAAGCCTTTCACAGGAACTAGTTTTTAAACCTACCTGGAAGGAGGGTATTTTTGTTAGTTTTACTAACATCCTACGAGGTCCGATTAGTTCTTAATCCATTTCATACGCATGATTACCTTTGTAATTAATTTTTTAAATTATTTTCAACTTTTGTATAGTGAATATTACGACAAATAATCTTCAATAATAGCTACTGCAGACGAAAATACAGAAAGTCATCCATTGTTTTGTATAGTTTTTTTACTTTCGCACAAAGCTACTCGAGGGCTATCTGTGCTAGCCGTCCCTAATTTCGCAGTGTAAGACTAGAGGGAAGGCAGCTAGTCATCACCACCCACCGCCACCTCTTGGGCTACTCTTTTACCAACGAATAGTGGGATTGACCGTCTCATTATAACGCCTCCACGGCTGAAAGCGTGAGCATGTTTAGCGCGACGGGGATGGGAACCTGCGACCCTCAGATTACGAGTCGCATGCCTTAACACGCTTGGCCATGCTGGGCCAGAAAGTCATCCAATTCTTATATATATATGTGTGTGTGTGTGTGTGAATTATATATCATGTGATGCGCTGTAGAGTTTAGCATTTTGAAATCACCAAGTTTCCATGATTCACCATGTTTAAGGCCCGGCATGGCCAGGTGGATTGAAGTGTTGGGCTTGTAATCTGAGTGTCACGGATTCGAATCCCCGTTGCACCAAACATGCTTGCCATTTCACCTGTGGGGGCGTTACGTGTGACGGTCAATCCCATTATTCGTTGATAAAAGAGTAGCCCAAGAGTTGGCTGTGGGTAGTATTGACTAACTGCCTTCCCTCTAGTCTTGCACTGATAAATTAGGGACAGCTAGCGCAGATAACCGTCGTGTATCTTTGCGCGAAATTTAAAACAAACAAACAATCAATGTATTTTCGTCAGTTGCCAATAACGATTTAAAGCACAAAATAAGTAGGACCGAGATTTCAACTTTGAAGCTGGTACTAATAAGTGGCTGATATGGTTTCTAGGGAATCCCTCTTTCTTCATATTCGAGCAATAACAGTGAGCAGAAAGATATCTCGCTGTGTTCACAGCTGCAAAAAGCTGTTTAGAACGAAGTGGAAAAGCCAAATGGGAGTAAGTACCCAACTGGTTCTTGCTATTCTGGGATCGCTGTTTATGTTATTGAATCTATCTTCTCGCTAAACCTTTGTCAAGTGGCATACGAAGTAATATTAGTGAAAACTGTGGCAAGTTTGATTATATATTTATTTCACCTTCAACCTTTAGTTCGTAAAATTACTTCCTGTAACGTGTCTCTAGTGTTTTTCAATTGATCTCGTAAAAACTAATGAAATTCCAATAACCCCCACATCGGATTTAAATTGCGTCACAGCAACGTCTCATCGCGTGGTAGAATTCTTTGGCTCCGTCACCCCGAGTGAAGCCTCCTTTTCAATCTAAGCCATTTCAAGTATGTCGCTGAAGCTACTATGTGCAGTTGCGAATTCCACGCAAACGAAGAAAACAGTTTTAGCATCTTGCACAAAATTGCGCTTTAATGTAGCCTTAGTTTTAGCATGATCGTGCAGTATACAAGACAAGATGAAGTTATTGTGTAGAAGTGGGTTACATAAAGTCTCTTTAAAGGTGAAGTTTTTGTAAACTAGTTGACTCAGCTTTCTGCCATATTAAAGTTTGGTTATGAACCCTAGCTGCACTCAGTGAAGTAAGTGTATGATAATCATACAGGACAAACATTGAAAAGGACTCAGGTTGTTTTTAACAAAACTACTTCATCGCTCGGCGTTCTATTCAACAAGAATTAATCTACATGTCGGTCAGCCAGGTTATGAATGTTTCTAACCGACAATCTGCGCGGACGGTGCGCACGTCGGGGCGAGTTGAAAGCCACAGGATGACGGTCTCTTACAACACTACTTCAACTCTTCTTCTTTCGCGGAATTTTCACGATACGAATTCAAGAGAAAAGGTGTTCAGTCGCAAGAATGTCAGGTGAGTGTCGTCATAGCAACGAAATAGCTCTATATCTTGCAAGAATTGATAAGTTGCTTTTCAGTGTCCTCATCTAAACATTTAGTCTAATAAATTCCTACCAGATGTCGCTCGCAAACTTTCACTTTTAAACTGAGGCTAACCAGTAATATTGTTCTTCAGGAGTACAAATTACACCACGTTTCTGTATAGTAATCGATAGGTTATGTGTATGCATATAATATTACACATTCATGATGTTTATCGAAGAAAATATTGTTATACACAGTCACACAGACGTAAGTGTATATATATGTACAGAATCGGGCAAGTGACTGTGCAGTTGTATTCTAAAGAGGCTGGTATGGGTATAAAATTTTAATTCAAATAAATTAGAGAACAACTTTTTGATTTTCTTAGGTAATTTAAGCCGTCTTTAGAATGCATTTTTACATCAAGTAGGTTTCTCGTCATAATAACTGTACATTTGTTTTATTTAAAACATAATTTGATTTTCTGGCGTCCTACTCTAAAACAAACAATTATACATTTCTCTCAGTCGTCTTCGTAATATTTTCTTTAGTACCTGTCGCTCGGCATGGCCAGGTGTTTAATGCGCTTGATTCGTAGTCACAGGAGCGCTATTTCAAACCCATCAAACGTGGACTAGTTGACTTCCTGTAGTCTTTCACTATTAAATTAGGGACGCTAGCTGAGATAACCGTTGTGTTGCTTTGTGCGATATTCAAAACAAATCTTTAGTACACCAACCCTACAGTACCACTTGCACAATATACAAATGTAATAGGCTGACGTCCATCTGTCTGCAAAATGTTATAAAACAGTGCATTGGTGTGTTGTTTTTTGTTTTGTTTTTTAATTTCGCGCAAAGCTACTCGAGGGCTATCTGCTCTAGCCGTCACTAATTTAGCAGTGTAAGACTAGAAGGAAGACAGCTAGTCATCACCACCCACCGCCAACTCTTGAGTTACTCTATTCCAACGAATAGTGGGATCGACCGTAACATTATAACGTCCCCACGGCTGAAAGGGCAAGCATGTTTGGCGCGATTGGGATGCGAACCCGCGACCCTCAGATTATGAGTCGAACGCCTAAACCCAACTGACCTTCAGATCTTCACTAAAGTTATAAAAGAACAAGATTTTATCTTGTATTTTTTCTAAATCTCTTCCTTAATGATACTTCTTTCTTCTTTAATAATGTGATGTCATAGATGAAAAGCGACTTTTTGTGCTGGAGAATCGAAGCATATGTTATAAATTGAACTGCTCTCTGACCAAAGGAAACTCAGGTCCTTTGAACAGAGTCCATTGCTTACAAATATGCAGGAAATTTGTAATACCTCGATGGTAAATTGCATGAGTATTTTTTTTTTTACTTCAATATGAGGATAAAATGAAAAACATTGAAAATCAAGTTGCCAAAGTGGAAAAATGAAAAAATGACTATTCACTGACAAAGTCTGAAACTATGAGAAAGAAAATGAAACGCCAAGATGCGAGTTACATCAAGAAAGAGATAGGCTGGCCTCTGAGTTATGTTACAATGTAAAAATCAGGGGTTCAATTCACCTCTGTGGACTCAGCAGATAGCCCAATGTGGCTTTGATATATGAAAACACACACATTGAGTTATGAGGCAAGATTCAGTGAATAGAAGCCATGAACAAATATGATATTCAGAAGCACATCAAACTGCTCACCAAGATGCAGTGACAGAACAATCTCGTGACAGAGAAGTACCACGTTCAATTCTCTAAGATCCTAACCGAACAGTCCTCCTTAGGGCAGCGTTTTTGGTAGTATAAGATATTTTATCACAGTTAACTTTACAATAATTTCCACTCAACTCTGTAGATAAAAATGTCCTCCAGCTATACCTGTACGTTGGAAGGAATGGAATTAAAATTCAGTTTATTATTTTAATAATAATAGGTAGGTAAGTTTGGACTCGTTCACATTATCAATACAAATGTAGCCATCTTGGAAACAAAGAGACGAAAACAAGTTTTAAAATCAATATTGTTTAAGTCATATTTAATGACATCTAAAACATCAACGGCCGAAATTCACTGGGCTTTTTAAGTCCTTCTGTCTTAAGAAGTGTAAATATAGAAATCTAAACTAACAATCAGAAACGATGTGATTATGTATCTAGATTGCCCTTTTAAAAAGATGTTGTCTTGGAGTTGTAATTCGAACAGTTAGAAGTGTATTACCAACCAGCCCATTGGCTCGGTTAATAGAGCATCCATTTAGCATGAAAAAAATCTGATGTTCAAGTCTTGATGTGAAGAAATACGTCATGTTATAAATACCACATTGGCGTCAAATTAGAGACCGTCCCACGGCCCTTATGTCAGGCCCGAGGTCAAGCCTTAATTGATAGGAAAAGAAAATGTAGTTTGTTTTAGTTAAAATGTGCGAGCAAAAACTAAGAGACCAGTTCTTTAGTTAGGTTGGTAAAACACTCATCTTGCAAGCGACAGGTCGGTTTCAGATCCACATCTGAGGCGCAGAAATGTATCGTTAAAGAAAAAGAAGCAACGTGATATATTGACAAGTTAGATTAAGGTTTTCAGGCTCTAGAAGATCTACCAGTTCTCACGTAATTTCTAATAGTGTTACATTAAAATAACTGTCTTCTCGGAAAGTCTTCGTCGATTTTGAGTACGACACAAATGGTACAAAATATTCACACTTTCAATTAGCATATTCCCGAGGAAATAAAAATTGAAACCAGAAAGGATTTGAACCTGCAGTTCTTGCTTAAATTGTTTTCGCCAATTACACTACCTTAGTTACCTTAGAGTGTTATGGATACTCCCGAGTAAACTTCAAAAATTGTAGGGTGCTATTTTAAAATTGTTATGTTGTTATTTTTGTGTACTTTACATTTAAAAAAAAATCAGAATATAGAATGCAAAAACGATACATGGTAGAAAAATACATGGGCATTAACAAATATTAGTCTATAGAAAGTTGAACTTTTCCTTAATTTGTTCATTTTAATTTCTCTGGTTATGTTGTTTTCTATAGAAATTACTGCTAGGCCTTTTAATCTCTCTTGTCCCATTTTGAAACAAGAAAATAATTTTAATCAACTTTAGTCTCAGAAAAGATATTTTGCCCCTTCCTACACTAAAATTAATAAAATTCCTAGAACAATAAACGTGGATCGGCATGGCCAGGTGGTTAAGGTTCTTGACTCGAAATTTGGGAGTCGCGGGCTCGAGTCCCCATCACACCAAACATGCTCGCCCTTTCATTCTTGGGGGCGTTATAATGTTATTATCAATCCTATTATTCGTTGGTAAAAGAGTAGCCTAAGAATTGGCTGTGTGTGGTAATAACTAGCTGCCTTCTCTCTAGTCTTATACTTCTGAAATAGGGACGGCCAGTGCAAATATCCCTCGTTTAGTTTTGCACAAAATTCAAAACAAATAAACGTATTTGAAAAAAATGTTTTAAATTTGGTTTGCACACACACCCACACACACGCGCATATACACAGATATATATGTATAAAGTAAGACCTTATCTTGTGTTCTATGTGGTATTAAGTTCTGCACACATGCATTCGCTACAAATATCTCTTTGCTTTATAACTTGTTGTTTGCTAATTTCTATTATTTTTACGCCCCTTAAAGCTTGTAGTGTGTACTTCGGGCCCTTCAAACCCGTCCTAAACCAGCCACGGTTATGGATTTCAAGTTTCGCTTCTTTAATCATTAAGAAATGAATTTGAAAAATAAATCTCTTGGGATATCTCAGTCGGCTTGTAGAACTCGTAATCCAATTATGTTTGTTACAAGTGCCGACTTTAACTGTTTTAACTCTAAAATGTTAAGAATTGCATACGGCTCTTTAAAGTTAGAGCTTTTCCGAAGAACGTTGGGTTTCCGTTTGCTGCACTGCCTCATGGTTTAGCGACTAATTCAGTAGGGTCTCAAAAGGAAGATTGTCTTTGGGAAGATATGTTGCTTCTAGATATATTTTCACGTTCATTCAGGTCTAAAGGCTCTGATTACTGACTGGTTCAGCTACGTCTTCAGCATTGAATCATTATATCTTCTAAAATAACACGTTAATATTGGTAACTTCATCAACGTCCTTAGCGGTGTATACTTGTGAGATAAGACGTTGATAATGAAATTTGATCACTTCTAAGATTAGACGTTAATAATAATACCTTCAAACAGACCTTTTTATAGTTCTGAACCTTAATTATCTGTAAGGTAAGACATTAGTAATAATACCTTCACTGTAACAAATCTTGCTTGAACTGAAGTTATTACGTTGACTCGCTTATTACTTTCAGCTTGCTAGATAGAACCTTGATTTCACGTGTCGAAACTTTGAAATTTCTAATAATTAATCTGAAGTGTAGCGTAAATAACGATTTGACTCGATGTTTTCTAAGATAACGCTGTAATTTAAGATGGTTTTCTCACGTAGCTCTTTAACTATAGATTTTTGCGAAGATAACACTTTGACTCAAACTGTGTTTCTTATACGTGACTGGTATGGCTATTTGACCCAAGATGTTTTTTTTTTCTCAAGGTATGTTTCACAAATAGCTCTTTCATTCAAGGTATGTTTCATGGATAACTCTCTCAATCAAGATTTCATGAGACTTCCTATTATGGTTCTGTCATCCATATAATCTCTGCTGTTCTTCAGGTATTAAGTTGGTGGGTTCAGCAGTCGTAACTGGTGATCGTCCCTTGTAAGCAACTTTGATTACTTGTAATCCGGTTCTCTCTCTCTTGCTAATGCTTTTCGTATCTCATAGTTTCACATTTTCTCCACTAGAAGTAAGCATTTGTTATTTGTTATTTTGAATTAAGCACAAAGCTACACAATGGGCTATCTGTGCTCTGCCCACCACGGGTATCGAAACCCGGATTTTAGCGTGTAAGTCCGCAGACATACCCCTGAGCCACTGGGGGGCAGAAGTAAGCATAGTATCAAATATCTCGAATCTGTTTTACAATAAAATCATCTTTATAAATAACAGGTGCATATGTGATAAATATTTAAGCAAAAAATGTCCAAAGTGATGATTTGACATCTTATTTGTTACACAAGGTGAACTATATCGGACTTAATAATGTATTACGTGACTTATATTACTTTGAAGATAAACTAGACCCGGATTATAACATATAACAGCACTTTGGTAGGTGTTACAATAAACTAAGCCACACGACTTCTAATAAGCTGGACCACGGGTTGTACATGTATCACATGATTTTCCTTGTTTAAGATTAAATTAGAGTATAGTTTTAAACACATTATGTGACTTTTGTTGCTTCACACTTAAACTAGACAATACATTGTAAGGTATCTAAAAGTTTGGCCCGGTATGGCAACGTGGGTCAATGCGTTCGACTCGTAATCCGAGGGTTGCGGGTTCGAATCCCCGTCGCACCAAACATGCTCGCCCTTTCAGCTGTGGGGGCGTTATAATGTAACGATCAATCCCACTATTCGTTGGTAAAAAAAAACCCCAAGAGGTGGTGGTGGGTGGTGATGGCTAGCTGCCTACCGTCTAGTCTTACACTGCTGAATTAGGGACGGCTAACACAGATAGCCCTGCAATAGCTTTGGGCGAAATTAAAAAAACACGAAAAGTTTTTTAAAAAAAATTAGGCTTTAGGTCGTAACTTATTGCATGAATATGTTGTTTAAGGATAAATTAGATCTACTTTATAACGTATATTTGTTTTGTCGATTGAAAAAAATTAACCGACATTGTACATTATAACCTATCACACATTTTTTTTGTTTCAAGATAAATTTGCAGTGTTCAATTCAAATAAATGGAAGGGTGTTAGAAATTATCTTTCCTGTTTTAATGTTTAATAACTAACTATCTAAGGAAATACCACTATGCAGTTTTCAACATCTTGTATTCAACTAGTTCAAACAGTTTTATTAACATATCAGTAGATTTTTACGTGTATACTATTAGTATCTCTCAGCATGTATAACAAATATTCGATTTCAGTCTACGATGACTACAACATCCCAACAGTTACAGTTGCGATGGTATCCGTCATCCTTGTCCTTAGTTTCTTGTTGTTTGCTAGAAGTGTGCGATACACGATACCCTTAATAAACCCCTACACTTTCGTCCTTTACTGGCTTCTATAATTCCGCTGCACCACAGTCACCAACGACAAAACTGAGCCTTTTATTGCAATATTGGAGTAATACTACTCATGGCAGTGAATCAAGCAACAAAAAACATGAAATAAAAACTGTTTGAGTTTGACTACAAAAATGTTGAAAACTACATGTTGTATTTCATTCGTTAATTGATGAGTTAATTTTAAAATATGAAAGATAATTTTAAACTACCCTGTATTTATTATTCTGATCGCTTTGGGCATCATAACGCCCCCACGGCTTAAAGAGTGGGCATGTTTGATGCGAAGGAAATTCGAACTCGCGACTCTGAGATTACGAGTCGAAAGCCTTAACCTACCGGGCCATGTCGTGCCCCTTCAGTGACTCAACGTTTAGTCTCTAGGCTTACGACGGTAAAAGTCCTACAGATGACTACAACATCCCAACAGTTACAGTTGCGATGGTATAGCTTTCTACCTAATAACAACAAAAACAAAATATTCAATTCATAATTTTCCTGGCGTTCATAACAGACCTCAACAAATACATCACAGGTGGGGGCTCGAAAATAAGGAACACTTTCTACGATGTCTTATCATTTTCAGCGTTTTTGCCAAGTCGTAAAAATATGTCTCTTGTTCCAAGCTCAGTGAAGTAAACAAAATGTGAAATGGAATCCAGATAAGGAATATTAGTTACGTTAAAACAGTGATACTCAATATGGTTGATGGTTAACGCTGGAGGGAATAGAGGTTAAAAAAAGTGCTTCACAACCAAAATAAACAATAATTTCTTATCTGAAACGAATTCCACATTTTACTAGTGAATAAAGAATAGTTCCACAAAACATGCAACAGGTATCAAGCATAGCAACAAAACAATTTAACTATTTGGAATTAAGCACAAAGTTACACAATGGGCTATTTGTGCTCTGACCACCACGGGTATCGAAACCCGGTTTCTAGCAGTGTGATCCCGCAGAATTACTACTGTGCCACTAGGAGGGGGGATGTATCAGAATAAACTAGCACTGTGTGTGTGTTGTTGTTGTTTTTTAAAGCAAAGCCACATCAGTCTATCTGCTGAATCTACCGAGGGGAATAGAATCCCAGATTTTAGCTTCATAAATCCATAGACTTACCGCTGTATCAGCGGGGGACGAAACTAGCACTGAAGGAGTACATGACTGAACCATGGAACCCCTCTGATATTTCTCACTAAATGAAGGCACTTCTTGTGACTACTCACAGAGTGATAATTAGTGTCAGACGATCGCACACATTCTCACCTCGCAGTCAACCATTAATGAATTTTAACTAATTTGTTAGTACTTTCTGATAAGTGATTTTGAAAATTCAGACTTACTGAAGGGTGACACCATACTTGTACAGGGTTAATTACATTATATTAAATCGATTTGGAATATGCAAATAAATAAGTTAAGTCACCACCACAGTCGAGATAAAATTGTGATAGAGTAGATTGTAACAGAATCGCTTGTTATTATTGTTCGAAATCGTAAAAAAATTGTGCATTTTTAGGAAATGGTATGTAGCAACTTTTTTAGATGCAAAATATTCATGCACTCGTACCATAAATATATGTTTGGGTCGAGGACAACCCTTATACGGAATGGTATTTGAAAACAATTATCATTTTAAGACATCAAGACCATCCAGAAAGAAACCTGCAACTAGTCGTATCCAGACTTATTAAGTGAAGTACGCTGTCTTTTAAGAGGTAAGAATACACTGTAATCGTGTGATCAGGCTCCAAAAGCGTTTTAATATTACATACTTAACTTTTAGCCCCTTGGTAGCTCCTCAGTAAGTTTCAAAGCTTACAACGCTAAAATTACAGGTTTCGATATTGTAGTGGACATTGCACATATAACCCTTTTTTATAGTGATGCACTTAACAACAAGCAAACGCACTTAGCCTTCTGTAATTTATTGGGAAGACATTTAATGGTGTATTTATAAAGAATTAATACATGATATACCAAACATATTAAAATATAATAGAAAATTATTTCCAATTTCATCAATTACACGTTAGTAATACTGCTGAATTTTTTTTTAAATTATTCCAATACATAAAGTTTATTGTGAGAAATTTTGCCATTGCGTATTTCTAAGGTACTTCAAAACAATATTTTCTACCAAACAACATTCTTGACGATCATAAATTAAAAAAAGATTGAAATCTTAAAAATGGATTTTAACAAATGTATTTGTTTGTTTGTTTTGAATTTAGCACAAAGCTATTCGAGGGCTATCTGTGCTAGCCGTCCCTAATTTTCAGTGATGTCGAGAAACCCACTTGTTGAGAAATTTATATGCAAAAACAGCTCGTTTGGGTTGATTTCTGTTTTGAATTGTGTGTCGGTTCTTGTAATTTTGAGGTTAAGAAATGATATTTGATTGCTTTCTTCCTGTTCACATGTGAAGTTAATGTTGGGATGTATAGAGTTAATGTGATTGAAAAAAGTAAGTGTGTGTTCTGCAGATGTGAATCCCGCAACCGTGTCATCTACATATCTGTACCATATAGTGGTGGATGTAATGCTGTGTTAATTGCTTGTGTTTCAACTTGTGTCATAAAAACATGGGCTAGACCTGATGATACTGGGTTGCTAGTCATCACCTCCCACCGCTAACTCTTGGGCTACTCTTTTACCAACGAATAGTAGGATTGATCGTCACATTATAACGCCCCCACGGCTGAAAGGGCGAACCCGCGACCCTCAGATTACGAGCGCATGCCTTAACGCGCTCGGCCATGCCGGGCCTTAACAAATGTAAATAATGCAAAGGGATAAATCTATGTACAATTAATGTTTTTTTGAGGGATTGCACATTATTTACATTGGATCTTAAAATATTTTGGAAACTATGCTATCGGTCACTGGTAGTTTACAAAAAAGAGATAAAAATATCCAGTGAACAATCTAACATAATCTCCTTTACTTCCGAGAATGGGAAAGTTGACACTAGGTGTCTTCCGAATGAATTTTGTTTCGTACGTACATATATAATCTAAAAATAGTAGAGCAACATATAACTTCTTGTGTTTTATTTTTAGCGATCATTCGACAAGTACATTTGTCGTGCTTGATATCGAAAGCCTAAAAATGACGGCTAGTAGAAACGTTGGAACCGGTTACGAGTTAAACGTCGGTTTTACTGCTTTGTGTTTGTTATGTATGCGACTGTTATTAGAGGTGAGGCTGATCATTCCATGTGTTCTGTGAAATCTAGAGAAGCGAAATAACTTTCTTTACCATAGTGTGAACAGTAAATTCTTCAGTGTGAAAAAGATGAATAACGTCCTGTTGAATGTTGGTTCCTTGTTGATGACACATGAGAATACATGACATCTAAAGCTAATAACTTTTCATAGGCACCTAAAACATGTGGCAAAAGGAGCATGTACCTCACACTTTGATTACAGGGGGGAGGGGTGCAAGTTGTAGCCCACTGAAACTTCTTTCACATAGTGTTCATACATTGTTCTTGGAAACCAGCTAAGTTGCTAAGTTAATTTCGTTTCTTAATGGTATTATTAACAAGTTGTGTTGGATTGACTAAATCATGGACTGCAATAAATTACTCAAACTTTGGACGTGACAAGTATTGTGAACTTGTGTTTGTTTGTTTAGGAATTTCGCACAAAGCTACACAAGAGCTGTCTATGCTAGCCGTCCCTAATTTTGCAGTGTAAGACTAGAGGGAAGGCAGCTAGTCATCACCACCCACCGCCAACTCTTAGGCTACTCTTTTACCAACGAATAGTGGGATTGACCGTAACATTATAACGCTCCCATGGCTGGGAGGGCGAGCATGTTTGGCGCGACTCAGGACGAACCCGCGACCCTCAGATTACGAAGCGCACCCCTTAACGCGCTAGGCCATGCCGGACCATGAACTTGTGTTAATAACTACTTTAAAAAACGGAACTTTTTGCATTAACAATCCTTTCACTCATCAGAGATTTTTAACTATGATCCAGCATGAAGTTGTTAGCTTTTCTTTAATTAAGCCCGGCATGGCCAGGTGGGTTAAGGCATTTGAGTCACAGTTTGAGAGTCGCGGATTCGATTCCCCGTAAAGCTAAACATGCGCGCCCTTTCAGCCGTAGGGACGTTAAATGTGACGGTCAATCCCACTTTTCGGTGGTTTTGTTTGTTTGTTTTGGAATTTCGCACAAAGCTACTCGAGGGCTATCTGTGCTAGCCGTCCATAATTTAGCAGTGTAAGACTAGAGGGAAAGCAGCTAGTCATCACCACCCACCGCCAACTCTTGGGCTACTCTTTTACCAACGAAGAGTGGGATTGACCGTCACATTATACACCCCCACGGCTGGGAGGGCGAGCATGTTTAGCGCGACTCGGGCGCGAACCCACGACGCTCGGATTACGAGTCACACGCCTTAAGCGCTCGGCCATGCCAGGCCTCTTTTCGCTGGTAAAAGAGTATCCCAAGGATTGGCGTGGGTGGTGATGACTAGCTAACTTCCTTCTAGTCTTACATTGCTAAATTATGGACGGCTAGCGCAGATAGTCCTCGTGTAGCTTTGCGCAAAATTCTTAAAAACAAACAAAAACAATTTTCTTTAGTTCTAGTTCCTCTGAGATTCTAGTAATAAAAAGGAAAAGTATAACTTATATTGAGAGTTCAAGAACGAGGAACCAAACGTTTAACTGAACTACTTTTTTAAAATGTTTACATGTCTAAAGGAAACCAAATAAGAAAAAAAATGAATACAAATCAAGGTTGAGATTTCAAAGAAATGATCCAAGCATTAGCTAGCTTCTATAGAGGTAATGTATCCAGTATTTTAACATAGAAGAACTCAGTGTATTCTGTTATAAAACTTGACATCCTTAGTGACTATAAACGAGGTGTAATTTTGTTTTTTGACATTTTGTTTTAGACTTTCTTTGATCAAGTACTTAGTCGTAAACTATACAAGGAATTATAACACTGTGAAACAAAAATTTTGTTCGTGGATAGTGCGTGTTATTTTTTAATTGCTTATATTGTAAAAGTACGGAAAATGGCCATTCCATTATTCCCTTCAAACTTTGCTTTTGTGACCTGAGTAATGAAATTTAGAAATTAACCTATTTTCTATGTAAAAACGGGTAAATTTGCACATTTTCATTTACATAAGATCTAAATAAAACAACATACAAATCAAGATTTACACGTATTTATTCTAAAATTATATAAAGATGAACAAAAATGTTTAGAAGTGAGTATTTTTTCGAGATTTGCGATTGTAATGTAAATCATTTTCACGAATCAGTCTCCAAATATAGTCTCCCGTCATGTTTTCGTTATACGCTCCCAAGTCACAAAAGCAAAATTTGAAGAGAAAAATAGGTCTTTCCTATTTACTTTAGGCATAAGCAATTAGAAAATAACACTTTCTACCAAGGAACAAGAAAAAGTAAAAATTTTGTTACGTAGTGCAATCAGCATCGTCAAATTAGTCATAAACAGTTGTTTTGTTGTTGTTTTTTATTAGCGAAAAAGCTGTTTTTCCCGATTGTCTGGTGTTATTATTTATTCTAATCAAACCCTACTACATGCATATATTATACAGAATAAACGGACGAAACTGATTAACATAGTTATTATAAATTGCGTCTGTAACCGTACATCAGTTCATATCAAATATTCAGTGCTTGGTTGGTCCTTCACATACTCTAATAACCACCACAAAACAGAGTGGCATGCTGCTCATGAAATTGATATTACACACCGTAATTTCATCCAAACTTGTCACTAGAAGGTCACCCACATTAGCTAGTTTAGGATTGTGGTTAGCAATTTTCGAGTTTGGTTCTGCCTAAAAATGTTCGTTTATATTACAATTTGAATACTTTACTGACCATGGCAATCTTGTAACGTCCTTCTGGTTGAAATAACAATATACAATATGCGAATTGTGGACACAACACAAAAGTTATAGTCGAACCTTGCCCTAGCATTTGGCACAAACACCGTTTCCGTGCGATGCCTTTTGGAGGTGCCATAGACGTTTTACTGGAGGATATGAAGGGCAGTTTTCTACCATGATGAATAGCTGCTCAGATATGTACTGTACCACCTCCTGTAAGTTTCCTGTGGGAAAGACAGTCTTCTCTCGTTGGTTCTTCAGGCATACAATGAACATAAATCCTATCATCAAGACTCATCTGAAAATATATTTCACCAGTGTCTTAAGAAAAAGTTGGTATGCGTGCTATCTTACTCAAATAACAGAGTGACGTCAGTGAATTCTGAATAATATCGGCTTGCACCTGACCTTTCTTGCAAGGTAACCGTGTTTGGTCAGTCTTCTATTCGCTATTACTCTGGATATTCTGGAATGAATATGTTCATGCTATTTCTGTCGTAAGGTGTAACAAGGCTTCTTTCAACTTTGACGTATTAATCTGTTTCAAAACTTGACCAACTTGAGGAGTAATATTTCGACATCTGCCAATAGATTTTTCCCGGAGCAAAGTTTCTTGTACTCCGATGATGTTGCATGATTCTGGATGCAGTACAATAGGGGTACCTTATTGTTCCAGCAATGTTCATTTGCTTCATACCATTTGTGGGCAGTTGAACAAATTGATGCATCATATCTTCTGGCACGTGACGAGACATGACTCTATACCAAGTATAGAAAAAATGATCAAATCGATAGGTTACTTTATTTTGAAAATGATTATACTATAATCACGCAATTTTATTCGAAACAGGTATGTTTATGTGTTTTGACGAACGTATGCTCAAAACAACTTAAACAGACCAGAATAATAATTTGCACGTGTTTGTCTCATCACAAGCAAACTTCTCTATTACTATTCAGGCATTGACTCAATAATTAATCTATCCGCATAGAAAATAACATCAATATGGAAGAGTATGCAAACATTTTGGTCATAATTATACTGTGGTGATATGAAGATCGCCAGATGTTGGTGATTTGATAATGTGACAATACTTGGATGTGGATGATTCTCTGGTGTGAGAATACTTGAATGAAGATGATATAGTTAGGTGAGGAAACTTGGACGTTGGCAATCTGGTGGTATAAAAACAGTTGCGTGTTGTTTAATTAGTTATGCTAAGATACCTAAATGCTTATGACGTGGAAGTGTGAAGATGTTAAGAATTTCGTAGTGAGTACATAATTAAATGCTGATTTGATAGCGTTAAGATAAGTCGATGTCCACAACTCTACAATATTATTGAAAACTATTAACTTGTGAAGAGGCAACAAGAATCTTCAAACATTACAGGAACAAAATAGGTAGCTTAAAATGAAACTACAATCACATCAAAAAATGTTAGCTCTTCTAAACATAACAGCTTTTAGATACGGAATCAAAATAGGGATTTACAGCTTGAGGAAATAATGTTAAAAATGTATCTCAAACCTTGAGCTCGTTTATTTACTTCTTTGCTATAACGTTCTCATTTAAGCTAGCTATCTTCTTTCTGTTTTGAATTTTGCGCAAAGTTACACGAAGGTATATCTGCTCGAGCCGTTCCTAATTTAGAAGTGAAAAACTAGAAGGAAGGTAGCTAGTCATCACCACCCATCGCTAACTGTTGGTCTACTATTTTGCCTACAAACAGTAAAATTGACTGTTACGGCTGGAGGAGCAAACACGTTTGGTAAGACGAAAGTTCGAACCTGTAACATTCAGATTACAAATCAAGCGCTCTAACCATCTAACCATTCCTAGCCTTCCGTTTCTGCTTTTTTAAAAGATCCTTATCCCATCTTTTTTAAAATCAAAAATATTTAGCAATCTTATTTCTTTAGTCTTGAATCTCTGTCATGAACAGAACTCTGTGTAATAACAGTACTGTCCCATTCGAAGCATGTGTAATAACAGTACTGTCCCATTTGAAATATGTGTAATAACGGTACTGTCCCATTCGAAACATGTGTAATAACAATACTGGCCCATTCCAAACATGTGTAATAACAGTACTGTCCCATTCGAAACGTGTAATAACAGTACTGTCCCATTCGAAACGTGTAATAACAGTACCGTCCCATTCGAAACGTGTAATAACAGTACGTGTCCTATTCAAAACATGAAATTAGTTGATGCTCCCTCGGAAAGCAATGAAAATCTTTGGATGGCAATTGCTTTTAATATCATTATAACAATGTTATCACTGATAGTGGTACTGTATGTATGATCACTATTATACATTGTGATACACATAAAATGTAATCTCTATGGTAGTAATATATATACATATATATGTTCAAACCTGTAGCTATATGGGAACTCTGTAAACACTGGATTGGAGGGAATACTGAACTATACTGGAATGGTACATGGACTGGATTTTGTAACCGTGTGAGTTTTATATATGTATGCACGTACAGTGCTTGTTGGCTAGTATTTATATATATATTTATATACATGTAGGCTTTATAATTGTTGTTTAAGTTGTAAAGCCGTATATATGGATAGTAACAGATAAACGCTTAAATATTGAATGCAAGTATAACACAAAGTGTCATAATACAATAGTATATGTATACAAATAACCATCTGTAATATTTCTTATAGTTATTTCTTCCTCTTCCTTCATAGTCACAGTTTTACAGCAGCTAGTCAGATATCTTCTTTCAGTGACATTCTACGCGCTCTACATGGTTGTAAACGTCTTAATCAACAATTATGTATATATACAAATATACCTTTCATTCTTACATTTCCGGTGCATTTTTAGTCATGACATGACTCTCTCTTACTGTGACGATCCTAAACGTTGGTGAGTCGTCGCTGCTGAATTCCTTTTCTGAAACTAAATATTTCCTAAATAAAATATATAGCTGTAAAATGTCTGCCTCACTTTCGTCTACAACCACCATCTACTACTTGCACGTTTCTTGCCACTTCTTCAAGAATGGCTACTTTATCTGCAATATCTATAATACTTACAATCACGCAGTGTTGGCTTCAATTTGACACTTACCATCAACCGTCATCGTGACTGCTGATTCGATGCTCGAAAATGAGCTTCACGCTATCTTATAAAGTACAGCTTAAAAAGCTCTGTTGTAGTATTCAAACTAGATGTTTGTGTAACATGGCCAAATCGATCTGCAGTGTTAAGATACTGTGATCCTGTCAATCCCACTATTTGTTTGTAAAAGAGTAGCCCAAGAGTTGCCAGTGGGTGGTGACGAGTAGTTGTCTTCCCTCTAGTCTTACACTGCAAAATTTGGACGGCTAGCGCTGATAGCCCTTAAGTAGCTTTGCGTGAAATTCAAAACATACATACAAACAAACAACAAGGTTTTAAAAAATACTTAAGAAACAAAAACCAAAGAAAAACACTTTTATTACAGTTCGCACTCTTCGACAAGGAAATCTTAATTTATGAATTATCGGATATAATATCGTAATTCTTCATATTTAATATAACTGTGTTCTATTATTAACTAAAACATATATGAACGATTTTCCTGTTAAGAATTCTTTCATGTTAGATTAATTCAGTTTTGAAACTAATCATAGGAAGAACAGCAGAACGATTGCTAACTTATGTTTTACATTTGAATCGTGTCTGCCATGTTTTTAATTTAAACAAATATTATTACCCATCTACTTTCAAATGTACATTCATACCTTATAAATTACGTCACTGTTTAAAGGTTCTCGATTTGTTTATTAAATGTATATTAATATACATATACCGCTGTTTCACAACCAAAACAGTAAAGTTATGGTTTTAATTAAATTTTTGTTTATTTTTAGGTATAACAGGGAGAAAATGTGTCTCTTGATTTGATGGTTATTTTTTTGATTCCTTGAACAGTATAACTCGTACACGAAATTTCTAGAAAATTCATTGTAATTGCACGATTTCGTGCTTAAACCTCTCAACTTTGGATTTCAAAGAATGCTGAAATGATTCGTTTGACTATGCAAGCACGCATGGAGTCTCATTAGATGCGTTTTCCTTTCCTTTTTGTGGACAAAAACTATATAAAAATTTCATTTTTCAAGTTGCACTGACATATAAAATGGCAAAGGTCAAAACGAATTTGGAAACGATAAATCTTGGAATATGTGATGGCACGAGAAAAGACGTAACTTGATTTCTTCATCGATTCTTAAACAGAACTTTACTCTTAAATTCTTATATCGCCAGTAGGGGCCAAATTGTTACTCGTCAGGTTTATTTGTTTGACGTTACGCACAAAGCTACACAACAGGCTATCTGTGCTCTACTCACAGGTATCGAAACCCGGTTTCTTGCGTTGTAAGTCCGCACACATACCCCTGAGCTACTGGGGTACTGTTCGTCAGGCTGCTTTTATATAAAAGTATCATTTAACATCAGTAACATTATGGTTAAGATATCTCACGTTAATTGTTTTCATTTGTTTACTCAGGCGTGTGTGTGTGTTTTCTTACAGCAAAACTGCATCGGGCTATTTACTGAGTCCACCAAGGGGAAACGAACCCATGATTCTAGTGTTCTACATCCGTAAATTTACCTCTATACCAGCGGGGGACTTTTCTCAGCTCTATATTTTATTTTTTATTGGTCAGCACTGCAATCACTCTTCTGTTATTTGCAAGTGAAAATGACGTGTGTGAATAAAAATGGAATTAAAATGTAAATGTTTAAAGGAAACAATTCCTATGTTTTGAGATAATTAACTAGGAACAAAAAACAAACGGTTGGAAGGCGAATAGAACGTGACAAGAATGGAAGACAAAATGTTAACCGCACGCTTGGCAATGCTAAGTGAGGATAAGGTATAAGTAAAAATACAAAACTTGTACAAAATCAGAAAGATCAAATAAAAAGAACAAAACGTTAGTGTTGTTGAATGAAGGAAAAACATAAAAAGCGAAAATAATATAGTAAGACAGTATAAGTGAGTCAGTAGAAAAGGCGTAGACTACGAGCAAAAAAAATATTGGAACTGAATTGAAGTTCGCACGAAACTATATGAGGGCTAGCTGCGCTAGTCGTTCTTAATTTAACAGTAAGACTAGAAGAAAAAACTCAACTCCTCTCAACGTCACTTAGACTACTATTTAATTAACGAGTAATGAAATTGACCGCTACGTTATGCCGCTACCACGGCTGAAAGGACTACAAAGCGTCATAACAGGTACATGAACCCGCGACCCACAGAATGCGAGCCAAGCGCCATAACCACCAGAATATTTGAAACCTGGAGGCAAAAAAATACCATAAATAAATAGAAATACGTGATTGAGAGGAAGTAAACAGAAAATTAGGCTAATCGGAAAGAAAGAAAAACAAAACTTGACTGAAATAAAGATATGAAAGCTTACAAAACGCCAAAAGCGCAAAAATATAATAATTTATGTTTTAAAAATCAAGAACATTATGTATCAATATAATTTCCGTGTACAAGAAGTTCTGGAATGTAGCAAAATAGTTTGGAAACAGAATACCAGTGATTTTGAGAGCTGTCAGTGTTGGTGAAATCTATTGGGACACCGTAAGAAGTAACAACTTACATTTTGTCACGTTATTTGTTGTTTTAACAGCCTACGTTATGTCCAAGGTTTAGAATGTGTGCTATAAATTTGAAGAGTATGGCGTGCTTGTTGATTGAAACTGTACTTAGGGAATTGCAAGACATGCGACATCCAAATTTCAAGCATTTGTTAAAAATCCTTTCGTAAACGCTCACTGGTCGCTCAGTAGTAAATTTGAACGTTAAACTTTGGAGCGTGATTACTGTGGTGAGTACAGCGCAGATATTTTATTGTGTAGTTTTTGTACTCAACAACAAAAAAAAGATCAAACCTTCGGTATGTAAGTCTAAATGAAGTAGTTCATTGGGAGAATCGTCAGTTGAAAACTGTTTTGTTGTTGTTGTTTGTTTTCTCATAGCAAAGCCACATCCGGCTATCTACTGAGTCCACCGAGTAGTTGAAAACAAGGTTTCGTATTGCAAGTAGTCAGAAGAGCATAATACTTTTTGTGTGTGTGTATGTGTGACGTTATAACATATTAACCCGTAACATGATAAAATTAGACTGTACTAACTTAATCTAGTTTAGACCATAACAGTTGTTGTTCATGCAATTTAATAATGTAAATAGGTCTCATCCATCGCATTGTAATCATATTGATGAGCTTTAGTATTTAGTGAAAGACCATACCAGATACAGATTATAGCAAATGTAGTGCACTCGATATGCTATTACACATTCTTCACTTATAAGGTCCACAGCTGGGACGGTGGTAAGTCTTCGGGTTTACAATGCTAAAATTAGGGGTTCGATTCCCCTCGGTGGACACAGCAGATAGCTCGATGTGGCTTTGCTATAAGAAAACACTCATGAGATATTACAATTACTAATGTAGTTTTATCTCGTCGACAATATGGTTGCTTTTACCAACTCAGGGAATAGGAAGACGAACTTGCTGGTTCGCCAGTTCTTCTGAATAATTAGTCAAATTAATTTAACCAAAAAGGTGATGTTAAAATAAGTGAATAATACTAGGTCTACTGTACATGTACAGGGTCCTTAATGTTCCGTTTCATGAACGAACAAGTAAAGAAAAACTTTAAAAAACAAACAAACAAGAAAGTAAATGAATGGATGGCTAATATCAATCCTCCAAATCAGTGAGGGCCCGGCATGGCCAGGCGGGTTAAGGCGTTCGACTCGTAATTTGAAGATCGCTGGTTCGAATCCCGGTCGCACCAAACAAGCTCGCCCTTTCAGCCGTGGCAGCGTTATAATGTGACGGTCAATCCCACTATTCGTTGGTAAAAGAGTACCCCAAGAGTTGGCGGTGGGTGGTGATGACTAGCTGCCTTTCCTCTAGTCTTACACTGCTAAATTAGGGACGGCTAGCGCAGATAGCCCTCGAGTAGCTTTGCGCAAAATTCCAAATTAAACAAAAACAACATAGTAAGGTGGTATTTGCATCATCTCTACATAATGACATACTGAGGAGATACATAAAATACCACTTTAATTAACAACCCGATCCATCCGTGCATAGGCAGTGCTACTGCCTGACTGATCGAAGTGGATCAAAATTTCCTCATTTCAACGACAATTTTCATCTAAGTACGTAAGCAAGTGACATTTCCAGACAAGCGTGCAAGAAAAATAACGAACCTTATCGCCCTCATTTTTTCACATAATTCTTCTGTCTGAGATTCCAACGATTCCTTTCTTTCACCGAAACGAACACTAATATATATGTATATATATGTGTGAAACGGATGGCGCGCTAATTTGGGCATATAATGAGACCTGAGGGTAGGTTGGTAGAAACCCTGATGAGTAAAATCGAATCAGTTATTCGCTTGGTGTTGCTGGTGCACACAAATGTAGCTACTAAAAAAGAAATGAAAAGTATAACAAAAATTTAAATTTTATAAAGACAAATAGGGATCAATGTATACGTAAGTTAGCTATATATGACGACATTAAAAGTATCAATGTTACAAAAATTATTGTAACAAGAAAGTAAAAACTTTAAGAACTGAGTTACTTAGAATTAAAAAAATAGCGTAATTATATTAGTCTAAGCCAAAGTCAATATATTTTTTTAAACTTTAAGTAGTAGTTCAATAACTGTATACTTAATGATATATAAATTATTTTATACAAAAATAAAAAAGGAAAATTACATTATTATCAGAAGTTGATTTATCAACCTGAAAATATATAGTTTTCTTTTCTTTTAGCATGATATAATACTTGAAATGTATATTAAAATTAAAGAATCAAAACTGTATGCTACCAAACCCTCCAGTGGCTCAGTGGTATGTCGGCGGACTTACACGCTAAAATCTGGGTTTCGATACCCGTGGTGGGCAGAGCATAGATAGCCCATTGTGTAGCTTTGTGCTTAATTCTAAACAACAACAGTGTATTACCAAACAATATTGAGAGAAATTCTTTGAGCTGTTTAAGTTTCTAAAATTACAAAAAGTAAAACAAACGCTTTCTTTAATCACACGTTATTTTCTTTATAAATAATAATAATTTTAGGCTATTTTGATTATAGACATTCTGCAACTTTTAGCTCTGCTTTTCTGTGTTTAACTTGTTTTGATTCTTCTCGATCTTATGCATAGTAACCTAGTATTCTTATATTCTGACATATCTTTGCAAATGGAACAGCACCGAAAGAGGGCGCTACTCTTTCAGGCTCTGTCACGGAAGTCGTTTTATTTATTAGTGTATTTGTGTGTTTTGCGAAAATACATACATTTATCGTCCCGTTCTCTTTGGCGAGAATAAAAGAAAAGGCAAAAGAAATATACTGAATAAAATATTAGGAATAAATTATGCTTTCGAAAAAGTGTCGGGAATGGTGTGCAAATTTGGAATACAGTACCGCTTAACGAAAGCCTAGAATCCACTGTTTCTGAATACAGTTTTAGTTATTCTAGCTTTGTGGATGTTTCTTACATTATTTGTAAAATTATGAAATTGGCAAAAAACAAACAAACAGAATTGGCTACTGTTTATTTCATTGAGAAAGTAGCGGTTGGTTCGAAGAAAGCGCTAGCTGATGACCGCTTTTCCTGCAAAACAATAAAATAATAATATGCCTAAAGCATATTTTGTGTCATTCAGCAGTAAAATAAATAATATATACATATGTATAAAAGTATCTTTTATATCTAAATTATAAGATATATTTCTTTATATATTTCGTAAAGCTTGTTCAGCCTTGTGTGTGTTCTTAACATTGTTTTCGGTATGAGCTACTTTTCACAGATCAACAGTAGTTGTTGCCAGTATTAATTTTAGTGTTATATTCTAAACGTAAATATATTTGTGAATTTTTCAACTGCCTGTTGGAAGACTGGTATAATAAAAAAAAAGTGTTTACGTCAAATATGTAATTTTTAGTGGACTCACATCGTCTGAGGAATTAATCTATTCAGTAATCCGAATATTATAAGCGCCATCTTACGGGCGGAAATCCAATTTAAATTAATTTTGAATATGACCAGTATTTTACCGTAAACGTCTGAGAATTTGTTTAGCAATATATTGCTGGAATACATTTAATTTAAAGTTATTTTCTAAAACTTTTTTATTAATTACATTAAGTTTTAATATCACTTGAAGGGGCTTCAAACGTCTCGATAGTTTTCCAGACAGTGATTTTGATTTGATTTTTTTGGATTTGTTGTTGTTTTGAATTAAGCACAAAGCTACACATTGGGCTATCTGTGCTCTGCCCATCACGGGTATCGTGGTATGGTAGAAATTAATTACATGAATTGTCTTTAAAAAGCCGTGCAATCAGCATACTTAATACTATTTTCATACTATATTAAAGAAAATTTAAGACGTGAAATTAGCATACTTAATACTATTTTAATACTAAATTGGAAAATACAGGACGTTAAATTAGCATACTTAATACTATTTTTATACGATATTAAAAGAAATTGAGGACGTGAAATTAGCATACTTAATACTGTTTTCATACTATTTTAAAGAAAATTTAGGACGTTAAATTAGCATACTTAATCCTATTTTCATACTATATTAAATAAAATTTAGGACGTGAAATTAGCATACTTAATGCTATTTTAATACTAAATTGGAAAATACAGGACGTTAAATTAGCATACTTAATACTATTTTTATACGATATTAAAAGAAATTGAGGACGTGAAATTAGCATACTTAATACTGTTTTCATACTATTTTAAAGAAAATTTAGGACGTGAAATTAGCATACTTAATCCTATTTCCATACTATATCAAAGAAAATTAGGACGCTAAATTAGTGTACTTAATACTGTTTTCATACTATATTAAAAAAAATTATGATGCTATATTCTCTCACATTACGCAAACAGAGCAGTTACTCCACTACATGTATCTGGATCCGAATATACCGCATTCTTAACCTGTACTAAGACACGGAAAAACCACAGACTTAAGCTATACTAAGAACTGGATAAACTCACTCTTAAATTGTACGAAACACCCGAATAAATCATAGTCTTAAGCTGTATTAGGATATAATTAAACCACAGTCTTAAATCATACTAAGACCTGGATATACTTTACTTTTAAGCTGTACTAAGACACTTAAACCATAGTATTAATCTGTACTAAGACTGAGATAAATTGCACTCTTAAGCTGCAGTAAGACTCGGATGAAACGCATTCTTAAGCTGTACTAAAACCAAATAAAATCACTTTCCTTCGTTGTACGAAAATCTAGTTAAACCACTGTCCCACGCTGTACTAAAACACAGATGCACACTTCTTAGGTTGTACTTAGATTCCACTTACCGTACTCTTAAACTTTACTTAAACCAGCTAAATTCACTTTTAAACTGTATTAAGAACAGATAAACCTTACTCTTGTGCTATATTAAGAATAGATAAACCTTACACTTGTGGTGTATTAAATATAGCTTTATTTAAACATACCTTCCACTTCTGACTTTATTGTTGTAGACCAATACTATGAGGCAGGCACCTTTGACTATTTGAGTAGAAGCTTCATTAATAATAAACGTTAATAAACTCTGAGTTATTCTAAGGTTTCTATTTTCATGTACGTTCACACTTACCAGTCATATATGTTTGTATGTAATTCAGTTATTGAATATAATCAATAGTTATACAGATTCCCTCTTCCCACTTCCCATGCTCCTGCTGCTCTTTGTTGAACACGTTCTTTTTTCCCTATATATTACTTGTTGTCCAGTGAAAAGGAAAAATACGATAACGTACAAATATCATTTATTTTTACTTTACCTCCTTCTCACAGTTTCTCATTTTTGAAAGTGTTTTATTACAAACTTAAATCAACATCAGCTACAAGAACATTTCTTCTCAGTTTGTTTTATTTCTAAGTCTTCCGTTTCTGTATCCTGTAAACAATGTTAACCACTTTGACAAGTTTAAGGATTAGAATTAAGAGGTTAAACATCCAATCCTTTTCGTAAAATGTAATGTATAAACAGTTCTAAACCAACGTATACTTACCTAAACTTCAAGCATGACGTTTGACGTTGTGTAATCTTTCCTTTGGAAGAGTTCAAAATGAAGACGTTCATGCTTGTGCTCTCGTTATGTCTTCGTTGTTTCACAAAACACTTCTTTCAGGGACAAGATATTAACATGGCGATTTTTGATGTATTCGCCTCTATAACGAAATTTAAGAAGGTTTTGAATTCACAAAGGTTCTACATAGCAAACATTGGCATAGCTCAAAGTTAAACCACCTTCATATCACACAGTTAAAATGTTTAATTAAACTACAAATCTACGCTTACTTTATTTCTATAGAAATTAACCCTGTATTACTTAACCTGAAGATGTAATAAGAATTTCGAAACGTTGTTCAGCACTTTATTTCAGTTAAAGTTTTAATATCCACACCAGTCATCTTGAGAATACATTTTTACTTCAAGTGGGTTTCTCGTCATCACGAGTTTCTGAATATTATTTTCTATTTCTCTTTTTTTGTTTCAAAATGTATTACTTAAGTGTTTGCTTTATTTAATGCAATCAGGCGAAAGAGTCTATATCTCGAAATGCCAACGTGTTTGTGACACAAGAACTACACCATTTTCATTCTAAGACTACGTGGCATTAGCCCCTGTTTATGTGACTAACCCAGTAAATTCGTTACGTTTCTTGGACGTCAACCAAAACGAAACAATTAGTCCTGTACACGTTTCAACTAAGAAGTCAAGACTTCGGGCTTGAAACTGTTGCAACATAGCTGTTAGTGTATAATTTAAGAGTATTACTTGAATGATTGCTAAAATATGTCTTTCTTTATTAGTTTCTAATTAGACTTAAAAGATAGAAACATCGTTTGTTTTGAAAACTACACGTGGACTCACGTTGGTTAATTTTCATCCAATATTTTTCTTCCTCCGTGAGATAGACACATAATTGAGTGTAGTTTGTGTTTTAATTTATATTGTACAAGCTAGCGATATAAGAACAGTTTACACTGTTGTAAGTAAATCTGACTTATTTTACACTACGAGTTGAGAAATGAAATTTTTATAACTTCTGTCTCGTCAGTCGAGATATATATTAATAACGAAGGCAAATAATCAAAGAAAGTTAAAAAAGTATTTAAGGTGAAGAAAAGTGAACTGACAGAAAAACAGGTGATACCAATGCTGATATAAAACCCAAATATTTTAAGACCATAATTATTACAGTTAAGGATATACTTTCACATTCATAAAGGCCCAGCATGGCCAAGTGTGTTAAGGCGTTCGACTCGTAATCCGCGGGTCGCGAGTTCGAATCCCGGTCGCACCAAACTTACTCGCCCTTTCAGCCGTGGGGGCGTTATAATGTAACGGTCAATCCCACTATTCGTTGGTAAAAGAGTAGCCCAAGATTTGGCGGTGGGTGATGATGATTACCTGCCTTCCCTCTATTCTTATACTGCTAAATTAAGGACAGCTAGCGCAGATAGGCCTCGAGTGACTTTGCGCGAAATTGAAAAACAAACAATCATAATCATAATTAGCAAAGGGTTGTCCAGTGGTCAGCGTATCGGACTGTCGCGCTGAGTCTTCCATCAGCGACAAAATAAAAAAAAAAATTTTGCTCTAAACTTTGGGACTAATGGTGCATTATAAGAGTGACTGTATGGTCCACTGTTTGATTAGAGTAGCTCAAGAGATGGCGGTGAACGGTGTTGACTAGCAGCCTTCTCTCTAGTCCATCACTTCAAAATTAAGGACAGTTGGTTTTGTGCAGCAGGATTTGATTAAACGCTGTACC
Organism: Carcinoscorpius rotundicauda; assembly: GCA_011833715.1. Lineage (NCBI taxonomy): Eukaryota > Metazoa > Arthropoda > Merostomata > Xiphosura > Limulidae > Carcinoscorpius > Carcinoscorpius rotundicauda. The sequence continues at coordinate 113,188,787 of CM022393.1, forward strand.
AAAGAAACTGATCACCAAATTAATGAATCCTCAATATATTATAAAGTTGAAAATTAGTTAATATTCTCTTGTTTCCCTTAATATACAGAAATAGATCTAAAACAGCCAATTGATATTTTTTTCCTTTTTGAATAACTCATCCATTTTTTCGTGTCATATAAAATATGTTATTTTTTGATGAAAGGTATCAGAATCTTTTTATAACACTTCAGATCTGTAAATTAAATTCACCGGCAAACCCGTTTTAAAGAGATGTCAAAATGTTATATATTCGTCTGTGTGCATTTGTTAATAATACGTATAAATATCATCTTTGTCTTTATATATATATCCCCTATTGGGTGAACCATAACACATATATATATGTTTTTTTAGAATGTGTAGATACACAAGTCATTATGAGCTTTAACTATTGAAACTGTTTTTGGTGTATTTTTTTCTACTTCTAAAGCTTACGCTTGAATTCTTATTTTTCGTCGAAATTTGGGTCACTAGCGCATGCCATAACGAAAACAAATTGTTTTGTTATTGTTCAAATGTCCATAATAATTACTCTACTCATAAGCACTGTTGTTTCTTTTATTTGTCTTTGTAGCAAAGCACTAGTGCTGAGGCGTATTTAGTAGTACTATATAAAGGTGGAAAGCTATCCACTTGTCTCGCCGATATGATAAGCAAGTTTACTTTAAAAATTTTGTTCTAGCCATATACGGGCGATACGCTCGCTACTTTGTGTGTATAATTACATTTGAGAATAACTTGGTAGAGGTCCTTGAAAGAAGTGTAATCGAATCGGGTGTACGAGCGCACCACGCTTGGTATTGTCAGCGCAGAAAAATCGTAATTATTGGCTAAATGTCGTAATTATGTTTGTTTGTTTGTCAAGGGGACATGCTTACGCAACATCACCAAATTTTGTCCAGTCGGAACCCTGTACCATACTGTTTTATCCGTAGTACGTTTTAATTTTGTATTCAGGTCTGCAGTTTTATTATTAAATATATTAGATTATTTTTAGGTTATTGAATTTCAATTTGTAGTAAAAGGGTAAAGTGAAGTAAAAAATGATTTCGTAAACCGTTAGCTTATTGGCCAACTTAAAAATACACAAACTAAAGCAAGCTTTTTCAGGCTAACAAAACCAAAACTAGAAAAAACAGTCCATACAGAAAACCCTGAAATTCATAGTAATTCACAGTTGATAAATAACTTAAAAGTACACAGAAGTTGAAATGCTAATCAAGCAATACGTAAAGGATAAGAACAAATACACATAATGTTTTTTAATGAAATACTAGAAATAGGATAGTAATTCTCCATACATATGTTGTTATTAGATTATAAATAATTTTTATAAGAAAAAATGACAAACATTTCCAGTCATATGACGAGCATTCAGCTTCTATAATATAATTTTAATAGTATCGGTATTTTAATCAGGTCTGGAATTTTATTGTTAAATACCTTGGATAATCTTCAGGCTAATGAATCTTAATTTGTAATGAAAGGTAAAGTGAAGTAAGACATGATCCTGTAATCTGTCAGTTTATTGGCTGACTTGAATGAAGTTAACTTGATAGAAGTAAAACGTGATTTCATAAACTGCTAGCTTACTGGCTATGAATCCATCTTTCGTGATAAGTGGAAGTTAAATAATTGCTGTTTATCGTAGTTTTGACGTAGATGATGGAAGTGGACAGAACAGAAACCTCCTGGACGCTACTAGTCCTTCAACTGGCCTGGTTGTCCATGCTATCCCTCAGCGGCGGGAGTCTTTCCTGTATAGGTCAGACAGCGAATTCGAGATGTCTCCGAAGTCCATGTCCAGACATTCTTCTCTTGGAAGCGAGTCGTAAGTACTTAACCGTATTTACGTTTCCTATAATTAGAAAGTCTGCCTTAGAAACAAACTGCAAAACGGTTTTTATCCACCCACACGTACGTAAGTGATCCTAAGAAGGTTTGCTCCAAAAATAAAATATCTTCAGAAAACAGAAAAACAAACGTTCTCAAGATGGTATTTCTTAGAAATTACTTATCATTTGAAATATAGATTCAAGAGACTGATCAAATTAGGAGAGTCTCCTATTTTTTTTTGGAAATGTGTTTGTGTGTGTGTGTATGTGATTTTTTTTTTCTAAAGTTTTTATAAGAAGAAACAGTACGAGAAAATTCGCTGGAATTAAAAACAAAATATACGTAATACATACTGGTATCATATAATGTAAGATTTATCACAAGACATCGCATTTCACTTCAATTTGTGCCACAAAGAAATGGGCACGAGGAGGCCTAGTACATAAAAAATACAACTAATTCTTAGAAAATGTTCTTTATACGACACACCTCAGGCCAGAATAATGTGTTACAAGAAACTGCCTTATGAAGCCAACTTTCTTAGGAAATTCTGAGCTCCATTTATAAAAGAAAAAGACAAAATCATTAATACAATATTATATATACAAGTTCTGCGAATGTTGAAATGTCAGCCAAGTTTTGACTTATTACCGAAATTATTTATTTAAAGCCTAAACAAGAATTACAGCAGAGAAATTTAGACAAACCTGTTCTTAGCATAAATAGTTAACAACGATAATGTAAATTGATTTTACCAGTTACTTACATTGTTTCGGTTTTGAAAAGTTTGTGGCAAACAAGTAGCTATTTTCGCATTACTCGGTAAATCTCAAGCATGCACGTATGCATATTACGCAACTGTTTTGAACTGTGTTTAAGAAATGATTGTAATATGTAACTTGTGTAGAACAATATCAGCGTTATAGTGACCACGTTCACATTATCTGTATTATTTTCACACAACACAAACTTTGTTAAACATGTAATACTAGTTCATGTTCTCCTCATCCAGTGAACCTTGTCCTTTATTTTTGTGTTTTCTCACACAGTTATGCACTGTCTTTTGTTGTGTTCATACAGCACAGAAACGTAATTGGAAGACCTCAGCAAAGAGTATTTGCCCAGATTAGAGGGCCCTTTGTAGGACGTCAAATGCCGGATTAAATTTATAGGAGATAGAATTATTCCAATGCGTTATTATATTTTCACTATTTTGTGGGAGGGACCAGAGGTTTCATGGTTAATAGCTGAAAAAGGGGGAAAAGGATGTGTAACCATCTACATTTTTCCATATATGGAACTACGCCCCTATAGAGTAATTTATTTGTATTATATTCACCACCTTATTTTATATTTATGTGTTATCCATCATCTTATTTTTGTTTACAAGGTGTGTTTTATTTTGTTCTTGTTTACACAATATGCATTACCTTGTTGTTTTACAAACTATATATTGTGTTCTGTTTGCAATGAGTACACAATATGTGTTATGTTACTCAGTGCAAACTGCCTTCTTTTCAGAACACGAACACTATCTTTTTATTTACATATGTACACCAAACATGATCGCCTTTTAAGCCTTTGGGAGGTTTTAATGTTACGGTCAACCTCACTATTCGTTAGTAAAAAAATAGCCCAAGAGTTGACGGTGGGTGGGGATGACAAGTTACCTTCCCTCTAGTCTTACACTGCTAAATTAGGAACGGCTAGTGCCGATAGCCTTCGTGTAGCTTTGCGCGAAATTAAAAAACAAACAAAGCAGATGCTCTTCTCACGCTGTTTGCACAATATTCGTTTTGTATAGTGTATCTCTATATAATGCACAAGTCATACACGCAGTGTTCTGTCAACACAGTGCCTCCCAGTGGCTCAGTGGTATATCTGCGGACTTGCACGCTAAAATCCGGATTTCGATACCCGTGGTGGGCAGAGCACGGATAGCCCGTTGTGTAGCTTTGTGCTTAATTCAAAACAACAAGGTCAACACAGTGTATATTATTTTATGTTCTGTCGATGTAGTATACAGTGCCTAATATTTTGTCAATACAATGTACATTGTCTCTTGTTTTGTAAATTCGAAACTGTTTATTATTTTATGTTCTGTCGAATTAATGTACATTTCGACACAGTGTTTATTATCTGATGTTCTGTTAACACATTGAATATTGTCTTATGTTCCGTAGAGAAAATCTACATAGTTTTATGTTCTGTCGCCATTGTGTGCATTTTCTTATTTTCTGTTGACACAGTTTATGTTGTTTTATGTTCTGTTGATATAACGTACACTGTCTTTGATACGTCGTCACGGTTTATATTAATTTTGTCATGTTCAAGAAAGAGTGAACCTTCACACGTTCTTTATTCTTCAGTTTAAAATGTTCAATTAAACGATTTTCGATAGTGTGTAAAAATTAAAGATACTAAAACAGAAGTTATTTGTTGCACCAAAGGAAAACAAACAGGGAAGATAAGATATGAAGAAAGACTACACTATCATTTAAATAGTACAATGGAGTAAAAAATTCTGTGAATTTGGAAAAACAGTTTTAACATAACTTTGAAAAGTTAGAGTTCAGGGGGTTATAAAAAGCATCAGATTTTGAGTGTATCCAGTTATATCTCTTAGAATTTGAAGAATTATTTTTTCAAAATCGTATGGCGTAAGTCTTGCGATTCCTTAAAAAAATTATTTCATAGCAACTGTTTTGTTCTCAAATTCAACACTCTTTCTTACTTTAAGTTTTACCCTGAAGCTTAATAAAACTACTGATTTTCAGGCAACAAAAATGAAAATTTCTAAAGTGATATCAAATAGTATGTTAACTAAGTTTCTATAGTTAGAAATATAATTTATTCACGTAAGTCAAACCCTCTAAGAATTTACATTTCAAGAAGCGGATTAAATGCGTCTTAATGTGATTGCTCAAGCAGAAATTTTGTTTCTATTATTTTTTTGAAATGATAGGAATAGACGATGTCATAGCGTGACGTCTAAACGTCCTATAGGACAACTATGTAATACGTTTGAACCGAGTTATTCGGACTGTGTGAAGGGAGTGGGTGGAGCCAGCTCCACTACGCTTGGTGCCCGCTCAACTGTGTAACGACATTTCATCTAGTCTACAAACAAGAAAGTTCCGACAAGGAAAGACATAATTATCCACAAAATTTCATTTTCGCTCGAAGACTTGATAGAGAACACAAGACATGAGCCGAAGTAGTTGTGTAGGAAGGGATTGCAAAGTAAGGGTGTTGGTTATACAAGCAGATACTATATAAGTCAAATATGTAAAAAAGGGTGCTATAGCACCCCCCCCCCGGTTCAGACGCCTCTGCGAATACAAATTTATCTGAGATCAAAATATAAAAGTAGAAAGGTGCAGTGTTATGATTTGGAAACAATCTAAGCTAACCTGAAAAGACAGCTAACACTGTACCATTAGTGTAAAATATTTTGTTTCTTTAATCTATATTTTGATGAGTTTTTATCCGAAATTTTCAACAAATAATTTTGTTAAATGTATTAACTTGCTAAAAATTATTGATAACACAGAAAATATTAATTTAACTTATTTTTTTAAAATTATGCACTATTTTAGGCGTCATATGAATGTGTTCCTAGCTGTCAACACATGCATACGAACACAGTGGGCTCGCACGGTATGGTGTAGCGTGTCTACTACAGTCAACTTGATAATTGACTTCTTTAGATGGAAACAGTTGTTTTAATACCTGGCTTTTGTTACCTCTGCTACAGCTTTTGCAGCTCACTCACCCTGATTCTTTTTTGTTTTTTTAATCAAAAAACGATAGTACTGTTGCAAAACCCATTCTTCTCGAAATATAATTTCCTTTCTTGTAATTAGTGCTTTAAATTAAAACTAAAATAAAGACCTAAAGTATTATTTTTCTCTTGATTGGTACATACACGCACATAACTTCAAATTAAAACTGCTTATCCATTTAAAGAGTCCGGTATGAAGAGGTGGGTTAAGGCGTTCGACTCGTAATCTGAGGGTGGCGGGTTCGAATCCTGGTTGCACCAAACATGCTTGATCTTTCAGCCGTGAGGCCGTTATAACGTAACGGTCAATCCCACTATTAGTTGGTAAAAGAGTAGCCCAAGAGTTGGGAGTGGGTGGTGATGACTAGCTGGCTTCCCTCTAGTCTTACACTGCTAAATTAGGGACGACTAGCACAGATAGTCCTCGAGTAGCTTTGCGCGAAATTCAATATAAACCAAACTTTCTTGGGGAAGAAAGGTAGGAGTACAGAAAATAATATACCTCTTGATTTTATTGTGATATATTATTTAATCTAGAGATATTTTAACTGAATGATTGAGAAACTGTCATTTTGTCTTTAATGTTTCTTTGCATTACATATAACTATTTGAAACCTAGTACTTCCACGTTTTGTTTGGCAAAATTAGCTTCGATTGAACAACATTTTGTGGGGGTTCATATACACATATGATAGAAGCTGTATATAAGAATGATTTGTATATCCTAACGCAATGGTTATTCTTAAAAGATTTGAGCTACAACGCCACGGTGATATGTTTATAACTTCTATATTTCGGTAAACACCCGACCTATGATTGGAATAATTATATATCACAGTCTTTATCAAGTTGTATAATGCGTATTCAAAGATTAGTAAAAAGTGAACGCACAAAGGACACGGCATTTGGATGAAGGAAGTCTTCAGTTTTATCCATACAAGAAAGAGAACAGGAAAATTGAGCCAATAAAAGAGCAAGGGAAGCTCAAAACCCATTCTTCAATCTAACGTGGAGCAACGCTCTCATCCTCAGACTTCAGGGTAGAATAACGAAAGACATATTGCAATGAAGATGGAAGTACCTTCTGGTCTCGTTAAAAACATGAGAAAGAAGGATCTAAAGCTCATTGAGGCTTACAAGCTCTAGGGCACAAATCAGTGTCTGGTGTCATAGAAATGGATAACCGAAAAAGAAGATGAAATCACACTACTCGACCACATAAATCTGTCACCTGATGCAACTCCAATGTCGTTGTTTTTCGTTCTACTTAAACATGGTACTGGATGCAAGCATTCACATTCTGAAAAAGTTCTGTAGGAAGTTTTTCAAGGCATCTAACCTGAGCTTGATCTCTTCAGAAAAATGTTACAGAGGGAGCTCGCAAAAGCTCTACTATTTAGGAAAAAATTATCATATAACTTCGTACCGTTTCTTTTCCTAAAAGCAAGTTTATTGAAAATTTGTATTTTATTTTCGATTTGTAGAAATTATAACATTTTTTAAAAAATAAAACGATAAGATATTGTTCTTATTGGTTTACCGGTATTTAAACTCTTCATTTTAACAGCATGGTACGGTAAATACACTGGTACCTAAACAGAGCAGGAATATCGCAATAGCATTGTGATAACGTAATATTTTCGCTAGACGTGCTTAAATCTTAAGTGGAAATACTTTGTTAAGAGGACATCACTTAAGTGATCTGCCAAAAAGTCTAATTCTGAAAATTTTCAGACATTGACAGTACAGTTTATATCCTGTAGTAAGCAATGTGCAGTTACTTCCAGAAAGTTAACCTAATGCAATATATTGTGGAGTACTTAATAATAGACCCTTTGGTCTGGAGCCAATTTTTTTCTTTTTTCTTGTTTGTTTTTTCTTCCTACCATTATTAAGAACGGTAATAGAGGTCTTTAGGCTTAGGTCCCTTATCTTCCATTCCTTACTGATGCAGTTTAAACAAAATTTCGATGCTCTAAAAGAAATCATTGTACAGTTAATTTATTAATCTATCGGCAACTAAATATCATATTTTCGTAAAATGGTGGGATCATATTAAATACAATTATTTATTTTAGATATTTATATATGTGTATTATGTTGGTGATAAAGGTTACACGTGTCTGAATCCCACGCTAGTACAGCGGTAAGTCTACGTATTTAAAACGCTAAAATCAGCAGTTCGATTCCCCTCGGTGATCTCAGCAGATAGCCCGATGAGGCTTTACTATAAGAAAACACACACACGTTTGTCTGTCCGTCTGTTTACAATCATCACGAGCTCTAATGCAGACTCTTATTGACAAATACACAAAACGAAAAATAGTTTTGTAATCCCTAAGAAGAAGGGTTTGATCATCAAGTCTGTTTAGTGTGTTTACTTGCTACCGTGGTTATATACGCACAAGTTACACCACTTATTCTGTCACATTCATTATATTGTAAGTGCCAGAAGTATTTACAGGCATAAACAGCTCTGATATTTCAAGGTAAAACGTCTAATTTGGGTACATATTGCATGAGCGAAATGTGTGATTCAAGCGTAATTATTGTTCTCATGCTGCTAAAACAATGAAAAAAATCATAAAACTGGTAGGAGCTTCCAAACAATACCATATGGAGGCAGAATATTTATAAACGTTATGTTACAGATGCAGTTTCATAGATAATATTGAAAGTTTTTAATCAACTGGTGCATGAAACATATTTTACTGATGCCAGATAGCCTAAAGGGCTGCCCCTTCCACCCAGTTCCCAAAATTGCTCATTTGGTTTGCCTCTCATTGGTACAGCGGTATGTCTGCGGACTCACAATACTAAACCGGGTTTCGACACCCATGATGGGCAGAACACAAATTGCCCATTGTGTAGCTTTGAGCTTAATTCTAAACAAACAAACGACCATTCGGTTAAAAAGAGGTGATTGTTCAAAATATACCAGCAAGTAAATAATAACAATAGATTTAATCACAAAGCTTTTATACTACCTATAACATTAAAGTAGTTAATTTATTTATTGGGTTTAAAACATGATGTCTCAACATATGTACCTCACTGGCTACTTTGAGGATTCTACAACAGGAGCTGAGAAAATATCTTGAGTGGCTATGAAACTGAAGACTAAGTTATTACCCCAGACTCCATTGCAAATAAATCAAAGTAGACCATTAGTTTGTTGTCTAAGCAGTTTTAGCGGACCTCTCCTTCACACTAAATATCACAGATAACGAATGTCCGAAAGAAAAGCTTTATCTAATATAGATGTAATTGTATTTGTGATAATGAAAAATAATACGTTAAAGCCAAAATAAAATAAATTCAATCTCGCTATAGTGTGTGTGATATATATATATTTATATATGTCACACACTATAGCTAGATTGAATTTATTATATATATATATATATATATAAAGAGAATTAATATTCAAATCAATAATTAAACAGTCAAGGAAAATAAAACCAAAAGGAAGAACTGTGTTTTAAACAGCCAATCAAAACCTGTGATAAATGAGAAGCCCAAACAAAAATAATTTCAAAGACGCCTCACATATCAAGAGTGTCCCTAAGATACAGGCTATAATGTGGGATATAAAATGTACCCTAGATTTTGGAGGTGACTACGGAAGTAGGATCCACATTGAGGTGGTGATAAGCCATATATTGATCTTAACCTCCGTTTGCTAGTCTCACTTGAAGAAATTATCAAAAAATATATACCAAGATATTATAGAAGAAAAGTCAAAACCAAGTTTTGAGACGTTAAATCATACATTTTGGTTAAACTACAAAACTGTATTTTAACACAAATGGAAATAGCTAGATTGTTTCTAATGTTTCGTATCTATATTTTATATTTATTTGTCAAAATTTATGTGTGACGTAGAAGGTGCTTTAATTCCCCCCCCCAAAAAAAAAAGCACTGCGGTATGTCTGCGTACTTACAACGCTATAAACTGGGTTTTGATCCTTGTGGTGGGCAGAGCACAAATAGCCCATGGTGTAGCTTTGTGCTTAACTACAAACAAACAAATTTGCTGTAGCATGCACACCTTGGTATTAGTAGTGAAAGAATAACTTTAAAATGTCTTGCTATACAAAACCTAAGCATTTGAGTGTATAAGATATATTGAGATAATGATTATTTTCAATCCTAGAAATATATTTTTTTATTTAAAGTGGCTTAAGACTTTTATAATTGCAGCTTCAGGGTTCCAAAATACTACTATGTACGTTTAAATACTTCCTCAAGTAAATTATTGATCAAACTACCATTTCACCGAGAGACGGCGCTGTTTCTATGCCAACGAAGGACAGTTTAGGTTGGCTGTTCGGCAGCGGATAATCAATGAAGAGTATTGAGTGTCTGTTTTGGATGTCCGGTATTATGCGTTCGTATCGTATACTCTTTAAAGAAATTTGTGAGACCTCATTGAGAAATAAAACAAATTGGTCTCTGGGTGAATTTTGAAGAAATTACTTCTTTAGTGGTCGGAGAATTAGAGGTGTTTAAAGCAAGAATCAGGTGTTTTTGTTGATTTTTATCGACTACAATTGGCGTACTGCAGACGACTTTGGCCTAGCTTGAGCTTCCTCCGTTTCGTGAGTTAGTTATTTTGTAACCATGAAAATAATTTCGTCAAAAGTACAATTACATGAAGATGTAATCAGGTTTATAAATATTAAAGGAATTATTTTAGTGCGTAATTTATAGACTCAGTATCAGCTATTTGCATTCTTGGTATTTGTACAAATTCTAGGCGTTTTTAAGCATCGTTAAACTTATTTAAATTATTATTTAGCATTGGAAATGTTTCGTTTTTTGCACAGTAGAAAATTTTATTTTTTATGGTTTTGCATTAAAATATATCTTTTTAATTAACATTTCAGCTTATTTATGCTTTTGAATAAATATGGATATTTACGCATTTAACAGTTATATAATAATAATCTTTTCGTAGCTATGGAAAGTTCCTTAGTTAGAAAAATATTTATAGGGACAAGTATTAACATATTTTTAGATGTGAAAATGTGTCAGAGAGGTTTGTTTGTTTTTTGAATTTCGCACAAAGCTACACGAGGGCTATCTGCGCTAGCCGTCCCTAATTTAGCAATGTAAAACTATAGAGAAGGCAGGTAGTCGTCATCATCCACCGCCAACTCTTGTACCAAAATAGTGGAATTGCTAGTCACATTTAACAGTTATATAATAATAATCTTTTCGTAGCTATGGAAAGTTCCTTAGTTAGAAAAATATTTATAGGGACAAGTATTAACATATTTTTAGATGTGAAAATGTGTCAGAGAGGTTTGTTTGTTTTTTGAATTTCGCACAAAGCTACACGAGGGCTATCTGCGCTAGCCGTCCCTAATTTAGCAATGTAAAACTATAGAGAAGGCAGGTAGTCGTCATCATCCACCGCCAACTCTTGTACCAAAATAGTGGAATTGCTAGTCACATTATAACGCCCTCACGGCTGAAAGGACGAACATATTTAGTGTAACGGGGATTCGAAAACGCGATCATGAGATTACGAGTCGAACGCTTTAATCCATCTGGCCATACTGGGTCTGTCATATAAGTAATATATTTTGTGATAATTTTCACTTTATGTTGAATTGAGCAAAAAATGTTAAATACCATTCAGTTTAGAATATCAAAAGAAATCTTGTTACTAGATCAAAATCATGCCACAGAAAATAAACATTTTGAATCTCCATTAATAAAATTTAAACATCAACAACAACAAATAAACATATTAGAGAAAGATTCTGATTCAACTCTTCAGACGTTAAGCATAATTTTGGTTTTAAGGACCTTTTATTTTATTATCAAACTGCTGTTTTATCTTTCTACTTCTTGTCGCTCAACGCCTTTAGAACCCTTGCTGGGTAGGAATACTGCATAGACGGACCCTACCCAGGGGCAACATTTGAAACTAAGATAATACATAATCCTTACAAAGTAAGTTTTTAGTTGATTATTAGCACGTCTGAGATTATCTGAAACGAAAAATTTTTATCCGTCTAAGATACATTGAATACGGAAGCAGATTATTTGACTGGATACTAACCATATGCAATTATTATTTTTATGTACGAATATCAGGAGTTCCTGTATTTTATCTGTTATTATATATAGACAATAAATTTATGTTGGTATCTTATACGCTATTAACTAAGACATTAGTATCACTATAATTTAAGTTTACACAATATTATGATGTTTATGATTCAATTTATGTACGTTCAGTATTATAATTGGAGGCACCTACACATTGTTTAATTTTTCTCTATTTTACTAATTTCCTTGTATAAGGTAAAAATAGTGATTTTCTTTTTATTGTACATAATTATTCTAGTGGTTCGTAAGAAGCTACAAACTTTTTTGTAATACAGGGTAATTATGAAGAACGTTTCACAGCTCAGCGCGTCATGTCTTTCAAACTGTTATCGCACAGGAAGGTAAAATTGTAACAGAATGTTACGGATATTGTGGAGATTTTAATACTATTGTTGTCACTGGGAAACTCGCTGTAGTTTCTGTCTTGTGTATTTTTCATGGCTATAATGAGCCTATGAAATGTAATAATCTGGAAAATGTGCAAAGAGGTGAACTACAGAAATGTTATTCCACCAAAGAATGTAATGCCAAGGCAGCATTCGGGAAATACCGTAGCACGTTTAACATCTGCAGAGAGCTTTGTTCTAGTGTGGCACGTGCACAACCTCATAAAAAAAAAAGACAACTTAAGGAGACAGGATACGGTTGTGGTAAGCCATATTCAGGGTAACCACTGACATCTGTTGAAACTATTTCTGAGGTCAACCATGCCGTAGCAGAACAAGCTAGTACAGGCTCACGAACTTGCACCAGTGCACATTATGTCACTTGGTGTCCAGATTTGCCAATTTGAACTGTTCATAAGGTTATTTGGTTAACTTTGCAGATGTATTCTTACAAGTTGTATCATACTCAAGCACTGAAGGAGACGGATTTAATCCGATGTATTGACTTCGCGTTGCAGGTCTTTGGGAAACTCGAAGTTGATGATCAATGTCGTGACGAAACACACTCCACATTTTCGTGAAATGTCAACACTCGCAACTGTATTAACTGTTCGATAACTTATTCACGTGTAATATTTCCTACATACCTCCATGATGTTAAGAAAGCTGTGGTGTGGTTCCACATTGTCTTTGTTAATGTTTTGAAACCATCAGCATATGCATGTGGCAAACCCGCGTAACGAAATGTCATAGACGTTAAGAATTTTATCCAGGTACTCCTCCACATTTTGGTAATCAGGTCTTGTAGAAGCACTTTCAAGATAGAACCATGTCACTTTCCTAGCGCGTCGTACATAGCTTCTGGTTTTGAGAGGACCTGCAGTAATGTGTAAACCGTGGAAAGTCTCGCACAGTTCCTGACCTTAACCAGCTCTTCGTATGCAACTTGTGGATATCTGCCTACCATTCCATGCGCAAGGATTCGCGAATTTTTGTATCGGGCCATTCAAAACATTGCGCAAACAAAATGCCTGCATCATACCATGTCAACCGCATTAATGATGCAATTGTTCGAGAAGTGGCCATCACACCAAGTGAGGTGCTTATTGTTGCTGTAATGCTCGCTGTCACATGGATGCAATGCATTCTAGGCGCTATAGGAGCACAATTTTGAAAATTTCTGTAACTCATTAGACATTAGGTTATAGTTTTACCCCTGATGACAACCGTGGCAATTGCAACTCCATGATACTCTTTATATTCCTGTGCAATTTCATATTCGTATGTCATATCGTTTGAAAGATGTGGACGCGCTGAAATGTGAAAATTGTTTTTAAAAACTCACCCTGTATGTCAAGAAACTACATAGTTTGAGTGAATAAACAATGATGTACAGCGAATTCGTAACTTCCAGTTTGTCAATATGGAGATCTGAAAATAAGATTTAAACAAATATTGTACTTTCAAAAAAAAAAAAGTAACTGAAACATCTTGCATACGTAAATTAATCCTTTATAAACACGAGTGGATCTAAAAACACATAAATATAGATATCTGTATATATATATATATATATCGGTTGTTTCAATGTTTGCGGCCCGGCATGGCCTAGCGCGTTAAGGCGATAACTTCGTTATCTGAAGGGCGCGGGTTCGCGCTCGAGTCGCGCCAAACATGCTCGTCCTCCCATCCGTGGGGGCGTTATAATGTGACGATCAATTCCACTATTCGCTGGTAAAAGAGTAGCCCAAGAGTTGGCGGTGGGTGGTGATGACTAGTCTTACACTGCTAAATTAGGGACGGCTAACACAAAGAGCCCTCGAGTAGCTTTGTGCGAAATTCCAAAACAAACAATTCAATGTTTGTACCTTTTTAATATTATTATCATTCTGAAACAATCGGGCAGACATAAAAACCGAGCAGTTAGGCAATCAAAATCGCGTAGTTTTGTAAAATTTCTTTATATTATTATTTATCAACACATATTATATTTAACTATTGTGCAAAACAGTTTCACATAGTATTGAATGTTAAACTGACACGTGTGCATTGTTTAGACAATATAATATTTGTATCAGAAGTTCTCAGTATTTTTAATATCAAGTTGACTGCGTACTGATTTCTCTGTTTTAAAAAACTCGGATGTAATGCGAAACAGTGTTTATGCTCATTACCATGTTTTAACCGAATGGAAAGGTTAGCGAAGAGTGCTAACGTTATGGCGCTCGACTCGCAATCTGCAGGTCGCGAGATCTAAACTCGTTGCTGAGCATGCATAAGGACGTTATATGTTATGATCAATCCCATTATTTCTCAGTATAGAGTAGCTCAAAACATGGCGGAGGGTGCCGGGTGTGTTATTGATTGGCGATAGCTCTTGAGTAGTTTTGCGAACAAATTCGATAAGCATAATGGACTGTGGAGCTCATTTTCAGCTAATCATGTCGTAAAATATGAAATGATACTGATTATGTTTGCAAAAATATTTATATATCAACGTTGCTATTTAATTTAATTGTATTAAATGGAAACTTTAAGGAATACCACTTTTAACCGAACCAGTGAACGATATTTTTCGGTCACCCAGCCTTAGCAGTGGTTGTTTTGTTTTAAGTGCGTACACCATATACGAACTCTATTCAAAAATACATACGGCCTGTGAAAAATACTGATATCTATTTCAAGCAATAACAATTTTGTTTTCTATTATCAACTGACAGCATAGTAATTTTACACATCAAAGCAGACCATCTGATAAAAACATCACTTTCACCCCACAGTTTCAATACTAGCACCGAAAACACAGGACTTACGTTTCATTGGATCGCCAACAGATTATTTGTGTATTTGTTACTTTTAGCAAAGCCACATTGGGCTATTTGCTGTGTCCACTACGAGGAATCGAACCCCAAAGTTTAGTGCAGTAAGTCCATATATTTACCAATGTCCCACCTAGGGACAAGCTGACAACAACAACAAAGAAAAAAAAAGAGGCGAAGAGTAAATAACATTTCTTGTTTTTTGGCACATTTTAATTAGTTGTAATAGTAATTAAAATGTAAAAGTTATGAACTTATTAGATAAGATAAGAAGATATACTTGGAAAAAGTTTAATAAAAATTTCTCATCAACGTTGTGAGTGGGCTGCTCGCAAATTATGTAATTTATTTACGTAAGTTGAGCGACGTTGTCGCAGCGTGATTTATCTTTTATTACACACGATTAGTACTTTAACACCGTTCAAAGAACAATAAAACGATAAAATGAAATGAAAAACTGCTGAGAATAGAGGGCTAAACGTTTTAGGATAAGTAACTAATTGCCTGTTACAATCTGTAATCATTCTAGAAAGAAAAAGAGTAATTCAGATGTCACATTTTTTATGTCGGTCAAATTGATAAAGTCCATACAGTGTTAGGGTTGAGAAAATAATAGATAAAATAAAGTGTTTCTGATTTTGCTATTCATTTAAGAGGTTCTAGGGGTCATTAAAATGAAATTTGAAATCTGTAGGATGGAAAAAGTACTTTTAGCCTTAATATGAAAGTCACTTTCCACTTAGATCAGTTAGAGTCTGAGTTAGCCTTTGATTTCATAAATTTAGCCACATCTTTAAAGAAAATACTTAATTAAGTAGATGTGCAACTTGACAATTTTTTGAAAGGCAAATTGCATACTTAGTTATACCCTTGGTAACACCCAACAGGTCTGGTGAAAGTTTACAACTAAAACTGAATTCTCAGTCCGTAATGGGTTTCTTTCTGAAGCTCCTATAATGCATTTTAATTGTCTTATCTTAAAATTTTGAAGGATAGTTTAAGTCTTTTTTTTTTCTCTTGAAAACCCGCTCAGATATGCTGAAGATGAGCAAAATATCTGTAAGATTTTTCAGTAGTGTTCATTCATCAAGAAATTTGTTCGTAGGAAATGTCGAAAGTGAAGAGGTGTAGCAGTCAAGTTGAGAAACTTGACAGAAATGGCAAAGCATTTGCATCATTTCTTGTTCAAAGCAGTCCAGTTCACAGAAGAGATGTGGTTAAGATTTCTACTGCCTGAATATGGCATATTTAATGCATTAAGTTTAATTACAATCTTGAATTTGAATTATGAAATTCTTCTCTAATTCAGCCTCAAGCACGTATTCTAACCTTAGTATATATATGTATCAAAGTTAAATGGTGTAAATCAAAAACTGAAACAGCAGCAAGACCTTCATTATCCGCGTTGTGGTTAGATATTTTATCTATCTATATTTTGGTTATTACAGGGAAATAAGCCAGAATGCTGGAAATGCTATTTAAAAGTTTTGACTTTTAGAATTCTCTTGTGAGCTTAGTTTTATTTAAACTCAAAGCAATTTATAATAGCTAATGCAGTAATGATATACCGAATATTGTCACAAAAATATTTTAAATATACTGGAGAAAGCTGAGTATGAATTTAGTTTGGATTACGTAGCTTCCATGCCACGTTTGCTTTGGTTTTATCAACTCGATGAATCCACAGACGAACATAAAGTGTTCCTTGATATTGGAGACTTACGCATCGCATATGGCATATATAAGGAACGCTTGTACCCGAATTTTATACTCAGCTGGTTTTAAAAATCTCACCTCTTTGTTTACAAAACAGTTGTATTGTTTACTAAAAGATGGATACATTTCAGGAAGGTACACTTACTACATCAAAAGTTATTGTATACATGTATATGATTACATGGTGGTTAAAATGACCAAGGTTTTTGTTTTTATAGAGAGGGATAAAGATATGACAATATGCAACCATAGACGATTTTGTTTTGACCCGAAATTTACCAGCAGCTAACACACGAGCTTATCGAACAATAGGGGTGCAAATATTAACTAGTTTTTACTTAGCTCGTTTTTGTTTTTTTGTTTTTGAATTCCACGCAAAGCTACTCGAGGGCTATCTGCGCTAGCTTTCCCTAATTTAGTAGTGTAAGACTAGAGGGAAGACAGTTAGTCATCACCACCCACCGCCAACTCTTTTACCATCTAATAATGGAATTGACCGTCACATTAAAACGCCCCCACGGCTGAAAGAGCGAGCATGATTGGTGCGACGGGGATTCAAGCCTCAGATTACAAACCGAACGTCTTAACCCACCTGGCCATGCCGGGTCTCTACTAAGCACGTGCATGCAAATTGCCTATCCTGTATAGCAACATGAATTTATACTTTATTTGCATATACCAGAACTTGGTTCCCAAACACCATAGCCCCTTTCATCCAGTAACTTATGTGAATTATTCTGCAGTGCTTTATGATATGGGGGTATTTAATACCCCTTTAACTACAACCATAAATTTATTTTTTGTAATTCGAATACATGTTAAACATCTCGAATAGTATTATTCTAAAAGCCTAAATGTTCTGTTTAAGCATTTATCTACGCTAGTTAAGCCTGTGTATTCCTGGAGTGTAATGAAATAACAACTAATTAACCAAGCGCAGAAATAAAAAAAAATGTTTCAATTACCCAATGGACGAGATTGGAATGCTTTGTAACTTACGCATGATATTTGTTATACCATAGCAGAAATTCCTGCTCTCACGAGATTCGCGTACATCAGCTTTTACGAGCCTCAGAATTATCTCGGAAGTTGCGCGGAGATTCCACATAACCTATAAACCATCCTGATGACTCACTGGGACGTAACATTAATCTATAAGAAACGAAGGAAAACAAGTGTTGTTATACACGTTTATAAAACTTCACAAAGCACGATATTTCTTATCACCGTATAATTTTTTTCTTATTTAAATATATTTATATTTATTCCTACGTCATTGTAGTACGATATTAACCCAATTTTACGTATATATCGTTTTCCATATATGGTAATATGATACATATAAAACGTTGAGACGATAACAATAAAAGAATGTATGTTTTATAGTGTGTTTCCATTTCGAGATGGCTGGTTCGATCAATGTTCACGTACTTGGTGGGAATAGTATTACCGCATGTGTGCGTGCATGCGTGAATGACTTCTTTAAGGGGAAGGGTACCGAGAGCAAGCGTGCACTGGACAACACCCTATATTTTTATAAACGCTAATTCACATGATGTCATAGCCTGTGATTTAACATACTTTAGTTAGTGCAGATTCCCGCTTAACTTTAGCCGTCATCAATCAGAACCTTCGGTGAAAAACATTAAAAATGTTGCAACGTTGTTTTTCGTGTGTATGACGTCAAGACAGAACAGTCATAAATAATTTCTCTATGTTTGATAGTAAGAAATAGTTTTAATTTTGACTAACATTAAAATAAAGCTTCTTTTCTAAGTTTCCGTAACAGTTTGTTTTGGAATTTCGCACAAAGCTACTCGAGGGCTATCTGTGCTAGCCGTCCCTAATTTAGCAGTGTAAGACTAGAGGGAAGGCAGCCACCACCCACCGCCAACTCTTTTACCAACGAATAGTGGGATTGACCGTCACATTATAACGTCCCCATGGCTGGGAGGGCGAGCATGTTTGACGCGACTCGGGCACAAACCTACGACCCTCAGATTACGAAGCGCACGCCTTAACGCGCTAGGCCATGCGAGGCCTTCCGTAACAGAAGTTTTTTGTTGGATTGTTTTTTTCCGAAATAATAAATATATTGAAACAGTTACCGATGCTTGCAATAAACATTTATGTGTACATCTTCTGTGAAAGTGTAAAACTATAGATCATATTTGTGCAAACCCACACTTTTACATTGAAAACTCTCGGAAATTTTACTACCTTTAAGCAGAAAAACAAAACAAAAATTAAGCTGCATTTTTGTTTGTGAACTTGCATCTGTGAAGTTGGTATATAAATAAACGGTTAGTGCAACTTTTAAATAGTAGAACTTCATCCGAAGTGAGAGGTTTCTTAGATTTTTAGAACTTGCAAAAAAATGTGCTACCTTGCCAAATAGGATAGTGTTGTAAGACATACGAATTCCATTAATCATATATCATTCTTTGGGAGTCTGACAAGTGAAGTTTTGTAACCAAATTAGTTAGCTGTATTTAAAATCCAATAAATACAGTTGTTGACAGAAAGGTCTTAACATTACGTCAAAATGTTACTCTGCCTCATGGCTTTTCTTTATGAGTTTCTTCAAGTAGACCTCAGTTTGAAAGTATCGGAGAAATACGATCAACGAAAGCTCTGTAGGTAGTGCACTGTAAAATTCCCTTTTTAGGTAGTTTTAGGTGTGTGTTTATGTGTGTGTGTGTGTGTGTATATATATATATGTTTCACGCTAGAAACCTGAATAATTATAGACAGTAAACTGTAAAAGCCGTAAACACTAAAACTCCTAAAATATTCTATTGAAAAACATGTGAGATACAAGTGAGATATTATGTTATGTTATCAAGTATCATTAATGTCCTATATGCTTACTAATGCTTGTAAATATAATTCTGTCGTCGGTAACTCCATATTTCTGTTATTAATTTGATGTTTGTGTATGTGTGTGTTGTTTCATTTGGATAATGTTCTGGTATTTAACCGGAAATATATACTTTTATAATAAAGTTGTATATTAAATATAAAATGTTCTAAAATTAAAAAACGACAGTGTAATTATATCCAGTAAGTGCGGACAATTTAATTGAACATAAAAACATAACGAGCAAGAGGCGTCGTTCGAAACTAGATTCTAACTAAATAAGCCATGTGCACTAATTAAGTATCCATTTATTTGTGGATGATTGTATTGGTGATTGTATACTAATAATTTTCACAACAGGATATATTGTATGATTATGAAAGTTTGTTTGAATGTAAGCATCATTTGTGTTGTTAATTTTATAAGCAATTAATGTTCATTAAAAACAGAACTTACATTTGCAGTAAAATTTGAAATGAAGTTTTGACCGATTTTTAGAATAGGCATAGGCTATCCTTGGAATATGTAATATATGTATATATATCATAACCGTAGTAGAAAAATGTTTTGTTTTTGCTTTCATGATACAACGGCTACAATGCTGACATGGGACTATATATATATAAATAGCTAAAACGTGTTATTAGTAAGATAAATGAAATTTCTCATTAGTTATCTACTGCATAATGAAAAATATATTTAAGCTGTTATTCACAGCCCTAAGTAGAGGCAAATTTATTGATGTAAAGATAAATATTTTGTGACATAAAAGTCCTACACAATAATAAGCTGGTTATAATAGAACATACTAAGAACATTCTTTAGACATTGAATTTGTTTCCAGATAAGTCTGTAAGCGATAAGCCTACGGCTCATTAGGCTAAAAATTGAGGTTTCATATGCGCGTCGGGCAGAGCACCGATAGCCCATTGCGTAGCTTAACAACAAAAGAACTCTTCCAGTATTACTCTAAAAGTTGAATGTATCAAAGAAAAGCGTGTGACTTCTTTTTCAACATATTTCTTGTAATGTACACCATACTACTCTCAAAATTTAATTTATTAATATGAAACTCGTAAATAATTAATCTCATATTGCATCATATTTTGAAATAATCCTTGTCTTAAAACATTATGGTGCTGCACTTTAGTAGAAAGAGACACGTGTTCATCATCCACAAATAACAAAGTTGTTCTGGCCTTATAAATGAAATATTTCAAGAGAATGGTGTAGGAACCTAAAGTTATTCTGACCCATAGAATTACACTGACTCCTACAGAGAAATCAGCTTTCATTCTTCAGCTGGGCAGAATCTAACTGTATGTTTTCCTCAATAAGAAAGGCTTAATTTTACATAGAAAAAATTATCTTTTACATGAATTTACATGTCTTTACAAAGACAGGATAAGATACCCCACTTCATGAGAAAGTATAAGATTGTATTATCCACAGCAAGGCAATTGTTTTCTTCTTTTTCTCCACGGAATATTGAAATATTTTAACCTTCCCCTTAATGATAAATGTATTCCAATCGTCAAACAAAAAAGTAAGAGAATCGCACTTCCCCCTTTAAAAAACGAGTTGTAGTTTTTCCTGGAAGAATAAACAGTATCTTTTAGAGGATTAACTTTATATTTTTTTCCTTCAAAGAAGAGTAAATTATCAATCTTTTAAAGTAATAAGGTTTTCACATCCCTCAAACAAAAGTTTAAGGCTGTTTTCCCTTTCTTTAATTAACAAAAGTAAAATCATTTCAGCAAATTAAATTAAAATGCATCTCATACGTTTGTAGTATCAACTCACAATCAGCACAATGAAAAAATAAAAATTGTATATCGGTTACTTGCGGCTTGTTTGTAATAAAAATTGTGAAAATGTAAATATCAAATATTACTTAATAAACTTTAAATCTGGTGTTTCTCAAACTTCAAATTCAGTGTATTTTAAAAGTAGGACTGGCATAGCCAAGCGTGTTAAGGCGTGCGACTCGTAATCTAAGAGTCGAGGGTTCGCATCTCCGTCGCGCCAATCATGCTCGCCCTTTCAGCCGTGGGAGCGTTATAATGTGAGGGTCAATCCCACTATTCGTTGTTAAATGTGTAGCCCAAGAGTTGGCGGTGGGTGGTGATGACTAGCTGCCTTCCCTCTTGTCTTACACTGCTAAATTAAGGACAGCGAGCACAGATAGCTCTCGAGTAGCTTTGTGCGAAATCCAAAAACAAACAAACAAAAACATTTTAAAAGTAAAATAAATTTGTGAATAAATAACTGTATTCTCAAGATGGCTGGTATGAGTATTAAAATTTTAGTCATATTAACAGAGAGTTTGCAACTGGTTCTTTCCGTTTTTTTGTTGGTGTTTTCGGTTTGTGTAGAATGGATCACTAGTCTTCTAGCTAAGGCTTCCAGACAGTCTTTCATTTTGATGGGTGGGATATTTCTATGTATTACTGAGGAGTTGAGTACTTGTTGAGCAGATGTATCTCTTCGTTGCTTAATTTCGTTTGGATCTGTTAATTACATAAATTACATAACTGTGTCTTACATAATTAATTAACATAAAAAATGTAATAGTTATCTAATGGTTGCGTGTAGCAATGTATAAAATCCTGCAGACGAACTATTACCCCTAAAAGTAAGGCCATTTTATCAAATGTTATGCATGTGACAATGAACATAGTTCGAGGCCAGGGGTTCCCAACCGGTGGGTCGCGACCCCCAGGGGGTCGCGAAGCCTTGTTAGAAGTTGCTTTGCATAACATTAATTTTATTTCATCAATTACATTTTCATGCTCTTACATTACTTTTGTTTCGGTGCAAAGCAAAACGTGTGCTACGTTAGTACAATGATATAAGGTGATTTTATGGGTGTATGTATGCGTGCCTGTGAGTGAATGTGCCTTTGTGAATGTGTATGTGTCTGCAACTGTATGTATGTGTGTACTAGTGAGTAGCGAGTACGTGAGTGCACGCGCATGTACGTATGCTTGTGTGTCTGTTTAGCTATGATTAAGTGTGTGTGTGCTCGCTGTCGACACGTGAGTCACATGTCCGTTGCTAATTGGTGGATGACGAATCGCGCGACTGGCCACGCCCCCTTCCCTCCCAATACTTATCCCATCATTGCTCTACCTGCACCCCCCACAAGTAGTCAGTGTAAGATCTACAGTTGCCAAAGCGTTCATTATTCAACATTTTTATTTTATTTTAACAAGGATATAAGTAAGCAGTAAAGGTGAGTTGTGTCCATGGCTAAACGGCACAGGTACTCACAATGCTACCTCAACTTTGGCTTCACCACTGTGCTCGCCAACGACGGCATCGAGAAACCACAATGTGTTTTGTGCCATGCTGTCCTGAGTGCAGAGTCAATGAAACCATCAAAACTCAAACGTCATCTCGAGACGAAACATCCAGAACACGCAAAAAAGGTTTGGATTTCTTCAAACGGCATGAACGGTGTCTTAAAAGCCAAAGAATCAATAGAAGTGGGTCGTTTCAGCAGCAGAGTGCAGCCGTAGTGGATGCTTCATATGAGATTGCATTCGAAATTGCTAAACAAAAAAAGCCTCACAAGACTGGAGAAACATTTATTAAACCCTGCATGATGAAAGCAGTAAATCTTATTCTTGGAGAAGCCAGTAAAGAGAAGATGCAGCAAGTATCCCTGTCAAATAATACAATAGAGAGGCGCATTTCTAAAATGTCTGTGGATGTGAAGGAATAGGTTTTGACTGAAATCAAGGGTTCCCATTTGTTCTCCTTTCAGCTCGACGAGTCAACAGATGAAAGTTCATGTTCTCAGTTACTTGTCTTCGTGAGATACATTAATTCAGGTGACATCAAAGACGAATTCTTATTCTGCAGTGCACTTGAAACCACAACCAAAACTGATGATGTCATGGAAAAAGTTTCAACTTTTTTTCAAGACGAAGATCTTCAATGGGAAAACGTGTGTGGGGTTTGTACGGATGGGGCACCGGCTATGCTGGGATCAAATTCAGGATTCCAGTCGAGAGTGAAGAAGCTAGCACCTCAGGCAAAGGGCATCCACTGCATGATTCACCGATATGCTCTCGCCAGTAAGACTCTCCCTGCCTCTCTGCAGGAAGTGCTTGAATCTGTAATCAAAATTGTAAATTATGTGAAGATTCAAGCACTCAACACTTGCCTATTCAAAGAACTATGCAAAGACATGAATGCTGACCACGAATTCCTTCTCTTCTACACAGCAGTACGTTGGTTGTCGAGAGGAAACGTTATTAATCGTGTCTTTGAAATGAAAGATGAAATAAAGCTATTCCTGGAGATTCAAGAAAGGAAAGATCTTGTAGCTCACTTCGAAGATGAAGCATGGAATAATAAAAGGGTTGCGAACCTAGCCGACATTTTTGACCAGCTGAACAAGCTCAATTTGAAGCTTCAAGGAAGGGAAACACATGTTCTTATTTTTCAAGATAGTCTTTGGACCTTTGTTTCCAAACTGCAGAACTGGCGTCGGAAAACCAATCTTGGAAACATCGCTATGTTTGAAAAACTTTGTGGAGTGACGGATGAGTCTCAGATCCAATTGGATCAGTTCCTCAAGGATGAGATTACCGAACATCTTCAGTCTCTAGAAAAGGAAGTAGAGCGTTACTTCCCTGAGCTATCACAGGAACAGGAGGCCCTGGTAAGGAACCCATTTTGTACTGAACTTGATGTATCAGCATCCCAGATGATATCCAAGATGAATTTCAGGATCTAAGGAACGACTATTTAGCTCGTGATCTCTTCAAGGTGAAATCCGTGACTCATTTCTGGTGCGCTATGTATCAGTCATACTCCAAAGTCAGCATGATAGCTTTACGTGTCCTTGTTCCATTTGCTTATACCTACTTGTGTGAGGCAAGATTTTCCACTCTTATCAATATAAAAACAAAGAATAGGAACAGATTGGATGTTGGAGATGACAAGAGACTAGCTCTAACAAACGCTCGGCCACGAATTTCAAAGCTTTCTGCTAAAATGCAACATGAGGCATCTCACTAGTTGGGTTGGATAGCTGTTCAAACCTATGTTAATATTATTTTAAGAAATATATGTTCTTCTTGTGAATTCAGGTTGGACCAATGTGATTTAATTTGCTAATAAATAATTACAGAATTTTAAAAAAATTTTTAGATGTTTCTTTCTCTCTCCTTCACAGAAAATAAAAAAATTAAGCTGCTGATAGTAAGCCCTAAGTATGGGACCACATGGTTTTCAAACTTTTAGGTAAGGGGTCGAGAGTGCCAAAAGGTTGGGAACCCCTGTCCTAAGCGAATCATTATCTCCAATGTTATGTATATGTGTAAATATTTTGTTAACGACAACATGTCGTGTTGTGTTTAAATTTTCATTTCTATTATTCATTTTTCCATATTTATATTATTGTTTCGAAGTTTAAACTAATATTTTGTTATTCATTTAGGATAACATTTTAGAATTTTCTTGAATTAAGTAGACCAATCATATGTTTGTTAATGAGTGCTGGTGACTTCGTGTCTAGACGTGTAGTCTCGTGCAAGAACGGATATGCGTGGATTGCTCTGGAGACCTGTAGAACTTTCGCGGTCTTTCGAGGAGTTTAGGCCTACAATATATAAACAGACGAAGATGCAAGAGATTCAGTCATCAGTTTTTATTCGAAAAAAGAAGATAGATTCAGACATTAGTTTTATTCGAAGAAAAAGAGTGAGATTCAGACATCAGTTTTATTTCAAAAGAAGAGAGTTAGTTATTTGAGAAAGATTAAGTGTTTGCTGTGAATATTCAACTTGGATTTGTGATTGAAGTTAGATCTACGGAAGCTGTGATTTTATTTTGTCAATCCCTACGATACATCTGAATTACTGCTTGTGCTGAGAGACGGCGAATTTATTGAACTGTGAACTATTTCGGAATTTCTTCGTGGGACCAAATTCACACCCTAGACTGGAATTTGAGACTTTCATTTTAGATCATTATATTAGATACAGGCCAGTACCATTTTGTATTGTGATTAATTTTGAAGTTTGAAACTAGTATTATTTTGTTTTGTAATTAATTTCGAATGTTGTAACTTAATATCTGTCACTGTTATTATATAATTCATGTTATATTTGTTAATAGTTTAGTGTAATAAATTATACAAGCTGTTATCTGCGTTTTTCTGTTGCTGTTTAGTCTACGAAGAACTTAAAACATAAAAAATACGTAACAGAAAATTGGGGGCTCGTCCGGGATATCGAACAAACAATTTAATTTTATTATAAAATAAGATTTATATTCTATACAGATAGACAGCTTGTATATTCAAAATGGCATTCCAACTTGAAGATTTTATAAACGAATTTAATCAGAATCCCTCTTTCGAATTAATCAGTGAATTGAAAAAATCTGAATTGCTTGATGTTGGTAAACATTTTAATTTAGAAGTGAAGCAAGCAATGAAGAAAGCAGATATCAAACAAATTATTGTTGAACATTTGGTCAGCCAAAAAGTTTTACCTCAAACAGTTGCACAACAATTGCCTGTCACTCATTTTGACCCAGATTTCGAATTAAAAAAAATGGAAATGGAAATGAAATTTCGTTTAGAAATTGAAAGCAAACGACTTGAGGGAGAACAAAAACGTATTGAGGCAGAACAAGAAAACAGACGTATTGAGGCAGAACAAGAAAATAAACGTATTGAGGCAGAACAAGAAAACAAACGCCTTGTTCTTGATGCCGAAATACAAATAGAACACATTAAAGCTGATAAAGAAATCAGTATGAGAAAGGCACAGACAGAAGAAAAGGTTGTCCAAATGCGGTTGAATAATTTTGATGCTTCCAAACAAATTCGTTTAGTACCTCCATTCAATGAAAAAGCTGTAGATAAATATTTTCAACAATTTGAAAAATTGGCCCTTAGGCTAAAATGGCCTACCGAATATTATACAGTATTACTTCAGAGTGTTCTCAAGGGTAAAGCCCAGGAAGTATTTTCCAAACTCACGGCCGAGCAAAGTTATGATTACGAGCACGTCAAAAAATGCATTTTAAATGCTTATGAATTGGTACCTGAGGCATATAGACAAAAATTTCGTGGTTACAAAAAGTTTGACAGCCAAACTTATGTCGAATTTGCTCGTGAAAAAGAAACTCTGTTCGACAGGTGGTGTGATTCCAGAAAAATTAAAGATGATTATACAAAACTCAGAGAACTCATGTTAGTCGAAGAGTTTAAAAGATGCATTCCCGTAGAGCTAAAAACTTGTATTGATGAACAAAAAGCTTCCAAAATTCATGATGCTGCTGTCTTGGCAGACGAGTATGCTTTGACTCACAAAGATTTCTCATATAAAAGCAAAACAAATCACACAGCAAAGAAACCCAATGACTCATTCAAATATTATGCAAATGTCGACAGAGACAAAAAAGAGCAAACTTCTAATTCTCAAACGAAGACTCCATCTTATTCTATAAGCTCATCATCTACTACAAACGTGTCATTCTCATCCAAAACATGTGCTTATTGTAACAAACCTGGCCATCTGATTTCTGAGTGCTATAAGGTAAAAAACAAGCCATCACCCCATAGTTTCATTTCGCCCTCGTTGGATACATCATTGGTTCCCAATGATTTTGACCCTGTCCAGTCCACTGTGGATTCTAAGCCCAATATTATTGATGTACCTGAAAATCTTGTTGAGGACAAATTTAAGCCTTTCATCACTTAAGGCTTTGTTTCTTTTGTTGGCGATTCACGTCTACAACCAATTAAAATCCTGCGGGATACTGGAGCTTTTCATAGTTTGATTTTTGAAAGTGTACTTCCGTTTTCTGAAAAGTCATCCGTTGGGGCCAGTGTGCTCATTTCTGGTGTAGAAGGTGGCGTCGTTTCTATTCCTCTTCATAGATTAGATTTACATTCGGCTTAGTTTCAGGACCAGTGACTGTGGGTATTAAAGCCTCATTGCCTGTTGAAGGTGTGTCTATGCTTTTGGGGAATGATTTGGCTGGTAGTAAGGTGGTACCAGAGGTTCGTGTTGTTGAAGCACCTGTTATTAGCCCCAGTACAGAGCAACTCGTTGAAGAGTTTCCTGATGTTTTTCCCGCCTGTGCTGGTACTCGTTCTCAGACACGTTCTCAGGAGTCCAAAGAGGATTTCTTTTTATCTGATACATTCATGTCTCACATCGATGAGATTTCTGACTCAACTTTAAGTTCTACTGATGACTCCAAGTCATTTTTCAACTCTCTTCATCGTAACAAACTTGTTGAGGAACAGGACAATGATCCTGAAACTCATTCTCTTCTACAACTGGCTGCTGATGAAGAGTGGAATGTTATTCACCAAATCGTCATTCCAAAATACTATCGGAATGATATTCTTAATCTTGCTCATGACAATGTATTGTCGGGACACTTAGGTGTAAGAAAGACCCTAGATCGTATCCGACGACATTTCTATTGGCCAAAGATGCGCCAAGATATTGTTGACTTTTGTAAAATATGCCATTCTTGCCAAATGACTGGAAAACCAAATCAAGGGATTCCAAAAGCACCTCTACAGTCTATTCCTGCCTTTGAAGTACCGTTCTCAAGGGTCATTATCGACTGTGTTGGCCAGATGCCAAAAAGCAAAGCAGGAAATGAATACCTCTTGTCGATCATGTGTGCTCTTACACGTTTCCCTGAGGCAATCCCTTTGAGAAAAATCATTGCTCTTGTCAAATCCTTTACCATGTTCGGAATTCCAAAAGTTGTGCAATCAGATCAAGACACAAATTTTATGTCCAAACTATTTGAACAAGCCATACATGAATTAAACGTCCACAAAATTTCATCCAGTGCGTACCATCTTGAGTCACAAGGTATTTTTGATCGTTTCCACCAAATTACTGCCACAAACACTCAAAGAACTGAGTTGAGGGTGTTCCCTTGTTATTGTTTGAAGTTCGTGAGGTTATTTCAGAATCTACTGGATTTAACCCTTTTAAGTTGGTTTAAAAAGACAAATAAACAAAAAGAAAGTTTTTGCAAGCTCAAACTTTTTTTTTTACTTTTAAGGGGGAGAGTGTTATGTATATGTGTAAATATTTTGTTAACGACATGTCGTGTTGTGTTTAAATTTTCATTTCTATTATTCATTTTTCCATATTGATATTATTGTTTCGAAGTTTAAACTAATATTTTGTTATTCATTTAGGGTAACATTTTAGAATTTTCTTGAATTAAGTAGACCAATCATATGTTTGTAAATGAGTGCTGGTGACTTCGTGTCTAGACGTGTAGTCTCGTGCAAGAACGGATATGCGTGGATTGCTCTGGAGACCTGTAGAACTTTCGCGGTCTTTCGAGGAGTTTAGGCCTACAATATATAAACAGACGAAGATGCAAGAGATTCAGTCATCAGTTTTTATTCGAAAAAAGAAGATAGATTCAGACATTAGTTTTATTCGAAGAAAAAGAGTGAGATTCAGACATCAGTTTTATTTCAAAAGAAGAGAGTTAGTTATTTGAGAAAGATTAAGTGTTTGCTGTGAATATTCAACTTGGATTTGTGATTGAAGTTAGATCTACGGAAGCTGTGATTTTATTTTGTCAATCCCTACGATACATCTGAATTACTGCTTGTGCTGAGAGACGGCGAATTTATTGAACTGTGAACTATTTCGGAATTTCTTCGTGGGACCAAATTCACACCCTAGACTGGAATTTGAGACTTTCATTTTAGATCATTATATTAGATACAGGCCAGTACCATTTTGTATTGTGATTAATTTTGAAGTTTAAAACTAATATTATTTTGTTTTGTAATTAATTTCGAATGTTGTAACTTAATATCTGTCACTGTTATTATATAATTCATGTTATATTTGTTAATAGTTTAGTGTAATAAATTATACAAGCTGTTATCTGCGTTTTTCTGTTGCGTTTAGTCTACGAAGAACTTAAAACATAAAAAATACGTAACACCAAAAATAAGGTTACGTTGTATAATAGTTACGCATGACAAAGTGCGCAGTTCAAGGTGAAAATTAGACCTAACAATAAAAACATATTATTTAATTTATGTAGTGCGTATAGGAGTATAACACATAGTTTAAAACTAATAGTAAACGATCTTTACTTTTCTCCTACAGTTTGACATTTGACGTTTCGTTTCAGTGGAACGCTCTTGGGTGTTCAATTTAAGAAGACCTGAATTATTACTAGTATTATCTTTTGATGATTAGTTACTCCAAACAACCAACTGTTCTATGTAACAGGTGGATTCAACAGTTATCAAATTTCTAAACTACCCGTCGTCTTGAACACAAAAGTCTTTCTTCGCCGTAAAAGCTACTAACTTATATATACACTGCTGGCCAAAATCTTAAGGCCAATGAACATAAAGAAAAAATATCCGTTTTGCGTTGTTAGACTTCGAAAGATGAAAATAAGAAAAGGGAAAATAAAAAAAGCTTTTAAAGCATTTAATAGGGAAAATGTAAACACTATGAAATTAGCCTAAATATTAGCTGGTCAAAAGTTTAAGACCACACTAAAGAAAAGTCCTAAACATGGTAGGAAATGCCCAACAAGCGGTCTCAGTAGTGAGTTGCACAGCTCTCATTGCGAATAACTGCAAACATTCGCTTTGGCATGGTCGATATAAGCGTTTGCAGAAGGATGGGTGGAATATTATTCCAAGTAGTGAAGATGGCTTCACGAAGATCATGCACTGTTTGGAATTGACGTCCATTTCTATAGACTTCCCTTGCCATCCACCCCGAAACATTTTCAGTGGGGTTCAGTTCGGGCGAACACGTTGGATGATCCAAAAGAATCACGTTATTTGCCATGAAAAAATCTTTTGTCATGCGGGCATTGTGGATTGCAGCATTGTCCTGCTAAAAGATCCAGTCATTTCCACACAAGCGAGGACCTTTGGTCAGTTAGGATGCTCTCTCCAAAATGCCAATGTAGCCAGCTGTTATTTGACGCCCCTGTATAACTTGAAGCTCCATTGTTCCACGGAAGGAGAAAGCACCCCAGATCACAATGGAACTTCCTCCACTATGTCGTGTAGAAAATGTCTCCACTGGGTTATCTTTATTGTGCCATTAACGTTAGAAGCCATCTGGACCATCCAGGTTAAATTTTTTCTCATCAGAGAACAAAACCTTCTTCCACTTTTCTATGTCCCATGTTTGGTGCTTCTCAATAAATTTTAACCGAACTGTTTCGTGGTGTGGAAGGAGGCGTGGTCTTTGAAGACGTTTACGGTTTTTAAAGCTTTTCTCTCGTGGATGCCGTCTTATTGTTCTTGAGCTGCATTCTGCGTCCGTAATGGCCTTAATCTGGTTCGACAATCGGCTAGTGTCTTGCCGAACAACCCATCGAATTCTCCTTCTCAACGCCCGCGAATCTTTCTTGAGCGACCACTTAAAATTTTCGTTTTGTATCTCTCAGGGTCTTTTAAAAAATTTACAACAGCAGTTTTACTACATCCAATCTCACCAGCGATGGCATGTCGAGAGAGACCTTGCTTTTGCAGCTCAACAATTCTGTCACGTTCAAACTCTGTCAACTTTTTAGCTTTTGCCAGGATTTTACCCAATGTAACACAGGAGATGTCAATGGGAGATGTTGACAACGCTAATGCGTGAACACAAATGACTAAATTTTGTTACGTGTTTACCGATTAACGCTTTGTTTTAGTATGTTCTTAAACATTTGACCACCTAGTATTTAGGCTAATTTCATGGTGTTTACATTTTCCTTATTAAATGCTAAAAACGTTTTATATTTTTATTTTCCCTTTTCTTATTTTAATCTTTCGAAGCTCTTCTCAAATAAGTAGTTGAGTCTAACAACGCAAAATGCATATTTTTTCTTTATGTTCATTGGTCTTAAGATTTTGGCCAGCAGTGTATATATACATATATTGTTCTTCAACCTTTGCGACAAATCATCAACCAGCAATTACTTCATATTCTACAATGGGAAATAATTTTATGTTTCAAAAATTGAAGATAAGATTTGTGAGCCCCCTAGTGGCACAGCGGTAAGTCTGCAGGTTTAAAATGCTAGAAAAGGGGTTTCGATATCCGTAGTGTGCATAGCATATATAATCCATTGTGTAGCTTTGTGCTTAACTACAAAGAAATAAACAAAGATTTTTTTAAAATCTGATCACTGAAGATTCGGTTAATTAAACTTAGTAATCTAAGAATGTGCTTCCACCAACAGAAGAGTTTTCCCTAAACTAAGACGATAAACTGGTGCGAAGTTTAAATTAGTTTTAATATCCTATTTCTGTAGACAAGTTTTCTTTCTATGTAGTAAAACTGTGATAAAGTTAAGAATATCTAAGTAACCTTCCGGATAAACATGTATTTATAAATAGCTCGTGAGAGGGGGTTGTTGGATAAGACTAGAAATAACTTCATCCGCAATAACCGTTGCACTGTCTGGAATGTAAAGCAAACACTTTGTGGCCTACGGACTAAGGATGAAACATAGAGTAAAGAACTGAACCCTAGTCAGCGTGTAGTCCTAGTGGAACGCTTGTACTTGGAGTTCTGTTCATTTCTTTTTGCTCAATCCTCGAGCAACGCTGTGGTAGTGGTTGGAAAGGCTCCAAGCACCTAGGGGATAAATACTCATGTGAAGTACTTTTTTATATGAAAGAAGAAAAAAAATGGTTAGGTATTTTATATTCTTAGTGCGGTAAGTGTTTGAACATTGACTGTGAAAACAAGTATTGTGATCGTGCAAACTGCATATTAATGATGTAAAATGGCTGAAGCTTCAAAGAAAGAAGGAAATATTCCTCGCACTTACAGCACTGGAATCCTGAGAGTCAAGCATCGCTTTTCTTTCTGGGAAAAGTTACTCCAAATAACAGGAAACGTAGGGTATGTGGACATGAAGTTTTAGTTCTAGACTTAACAGTTTAATTAACTTGATAACAAATTCAACGTCCTTTGTAGTTTTTTAATATATATTTACTCAGTAAATAACAATGGCTAAGAAAAAAGTGTAACCACCATAGAACGTTTCGATTAGTTACGTAGTAGCTCAATATCTGTAACGTATAATGGTCCAGCAAACAGTTATTAATTCAATCACCACAACATTTTACTATTTTAAATGTTTCTAGTTTACTGCTTAACATACACTCACCAATTTGTTTACATTTGTTTTTGTGGTAGATTACTCTAGTTATTATGTTAATAGTGTTATATGAAAAATTGAATTGGTTCCTTATGAGAAATTGCAATATTTCAATCTGTAATATTTATTTTTATTTGGCGTAATTTTGTCATCTTAGTTACCGTTTTACGCTCATAGTGACTAATTTCGTGCTGAAATATAAAATCATATTTCACTGACTGTATTTAAAGTAAATGTTTATACTGCTATACTTAAATATTTTGGTTTTTCTTACAGACATGGAGACCAAGATCTAATTGTAACACCGTTTGCTCAAATTCTTCAAAGTTTAAGAAATGTACGGAATAACTACATTACACTTGCTAAGGTTCCAGCCAGCAAGTAAGTGTTTTAGACTTGCTCCTTTGATTTTGTTACTTTGTAAATAACCAAGAATTACCTACCGCTTTATGTTAGAGAGCTCTCGGGAAAGACAGATGAGAAAACTAACAGTATGTCGCGCCATCTGTTGAATAATTCTAAAATCACTTTCTGGAATTATGTTTATTACAGTGAAATATCACACAATTTATTAAATGTTAAATTTACATTCACACTTTTTTGAATTTATTAGTTCAAGTTTCAGTTTGGCATAACACAAATATTACATTTACAACTATTATTTATGCATAGAAAGTGGAACCGTAAAAGTGTTACACATTTTTAAACAGAAGAAATAACAAGAAGTAACTAATTGTGAAAGATCAGATTGGTTGATACACCTTTATTATGTAGACTGAAAACTCTTTCTCTTGAACTTCTCGCCGTTTTCTTCGTTTGTGATAGAATACACCGGGCACTACAAGATATTTGAATAAATTTCAAAAGACGTCATAACAAAAATAACGCTAATGAACTCTGAGTCATACATTATCCAAAGTTTCATATGTTTCACGAGTTGATATAGGTGTAGTTAAAAGCTGAAACAATATATTGATTTTCGTGACTAAGATCTAAGGGTAAAATGTTGATATGAAACTGGTGGTAGAAATTCTGTAGATTTAGTAGGTAAAAATAAATACTAGTGTGTAAAATTATTAGTAATGTGTTCATGGTTGTGACATAATTACAACGTTTCACAGTACGTCAGTCTTAAATGGTCTTGAACAATAAGAGTTATTAAAAATCATACTCACAGACATGAATAATGATTAACCAATATTCAACTTCGGAGTTGAATTAAATATTAAACTGTATATAATTTTAAACATCAAAACTCAGTTGCTGAACAATAGGCCGTCTTCCACAATAGAACTAAAATATATAATATTACAGAATCGTCCAAGAATAACTGCATTTGTAGTAATAACAGGGCCGAAATGTACGATAGTCCACAAACTTCAATAATAAAACTAAGTCCGTTGTAATAGATCATTTTGAATAGTAAAACTTTGTTTTTTTATTTTTACCATAAAAAGCTGAATTTCTTATGCTTGACAATTTTAAGAGTAGAATTGAATTATTCAATAACAAGCAAAATTCAATAATATTTTTGTTAAAAATCTTAAACAATAGAACTAAAATATTTAACAGGAGATGGTCTTCAGTATCATAGCCAAATTGCTTAACAATAAACAATATTCAACTGTAAAAATAAATTGTGTAATTGTGGACAACCTTCAGATTTATTGTAAGAATTTTCAACACAAGATAGTTTACATTGGAAGATTTGAAATTTAAGGGAAATGTGCAGCCCTTTACAGTAGCATCCAGTTGTAATGTCTAACCTTCAAATTAATCAGTTTGTTATGGAAATAGCCTTTTCTTAATTAACTGTAATTTCAAGCTATTGTTATACATGAAGTTTATTTAAGTTTCCATGAATAAAGTGGCTGAGCATTGAATTTCTTCTCAAAAGGTATGTAAATAAAATGTGGAAATGTCTTCACATGTACAATGAAAAATGTGAAATGTTGATATTATATAACCTTAGAAAAAATATATGAAGCAATCTTTTATACAGATAAAGATAAAATTACCTAATTATAATATTTTATTAGTTATCCACAAGTAGCATAGATTTCACAATTAATTTCTTCAGACTTATTACTCAAATATTTGGGTACACTTAGGACTTTCCTGCCAAATGAGTTAAACAATAATAAGAGAGCTACACACTTTTTATGCTGCTCATCTTGGTAAGAAATGGGACTCAGAATAAGTGGCCGATACACTCAGCTACTCATAATAAACAGTGGTGACAGCTTCTGGTGAAAAGTATGCCAGGCATGTAAATGACTTCCTACTATATACAAAATGGCCTAAAAGGCAGGGTGTGATAAAATGTGTTCATCACATACACACAGTGGAATAGTTACTGGGCTAGATGTGCACCATTAACAAGCAGAGTACACTCAACCAAGAAATACTGTAGTAATCATTCACAGCAGAGTTACTGCACTTACCAGTATAACATCTTGTGAGAATCGTCTAGAATTTGTTCTGTCTGTGTATTATAGTGGTGTTAACAAAAACACAATGTTCTTTCAACATATTACTCAACAGTGGTGTCACCTTGTACTGTTATTTTTAAACAATCTAGTTATGTGTTTTTAGATATTAAACAATCTAGTTATGTGTTTTTAGATATTAAACGATCTAGTTATGTGTTTTTCGATACTGAATGATCTAGTTATGTGTTTTTAGATATTAAACGATCTAGTTATGTGTTTTTTAGATATTAAACTTCAATCCTTAGAAACTGGAAGAGAACAGAAATGAAATTCACACATTTTATGTGTGGCTGTCAAAACAGTGTACTTATTATTCACTGTTTATCCTGTTGGTCATTATTATTTTTAATGTATTTCTATCCTCAGGTCAAGAAGATCCTCACCAAGCAATAATTCCTCATCAGTGTCAAACAAACAGCTTACAGGTGAGTCAATACTTAAACGTGTTTACTTATAAGACTGATTATAAAAAAAAACAATAAAGTAGATGAATCTGAAACTTGACTCCTTTGTATCAAGACATTAGTAGTAACTCTCAGCTTTATGTAAAAAGCTAATAAAGCACTTAAATTAAAAACCTGAACACTTACATATCAGTAACTTGGTTATAACTGTTTGTGTGATATGACTAGTTCTACTCTAGTCATTGATTTCCATTTTATTCAGTGTTGAATTTTAGTGTTAAAATGTTCATGTTACTAAAGAATAGTTGTGTGTAAATATCTTTAGTTTATAATACTGCTATCTTTTGATAAGTTTGTACCTGTTACTATACATTGAGGGTCGATGAATTTGTCTATATGACTTTACCAGTAAGTATGAAATATATCTTGAATCAGTTTTGAGACTTTCATCTTATACTTCATAATAACTTGTCATCTTTTAAGCTAAATATCTAAATAGGAATATTAAAAAGCTGATAATCAGCTTAAATGAAAACAGGATAAAACCATACAAAGTAATTGCTTCTAATCTGGTATGATGTTACTATATGTAAAAAGAGTTGTGAATATAATGTTAGAAGAACAGTTATTTGACCTTTCTATGGAAATTAATTTGTGTAATAACTTGTGCTGAGTAAGGTTTTTAAAATGAGAAATTTGTAAAAACAATTTGCTCGTTTTTATGCCTTTTTAGAGGAACAGTATGCAAAGCTAGCAGTAGAAACTCTTGATGAATTTGACTGGTGTTTAGACCAGCTAGAGACAATACAAGCACACAGGTCTGTGGGAGACATGGCATCTTGTAAGGTATGTATATTGTTTTTAAAAGATTGGCTAAAATTGTACAGAACAACAAAAAAAAACCCTCAAAGGCAGCATTATCAACATATTTGAAACATACTAGTGTTAAATATAAGCAATATCAAACTTTAATTTTTTGTGTAACATAATCAAATTTATTTTAAAAATATATGAATTTGAATGTGAATAAAAACAAAATGAAAGCATACATCACAGTCAACAAGATATAAAAATAAAATACATAGATTAGGTTCTCCAGAGAATATATAGGCAAAATGTTCATTTAGCAATATCTTATCCTTCTATATTTATTACCAACTACTATGTTTTATGAAAATAAACAAAACTAAAGCCTGTTGATAAAAGGAGTATCATAAATCTAGTTTTGTGACTTGGGTTTGAATCAGTGGTTATAAAATCACTGGTAATCTCTAGTTATTTCAAATAAATTGTTTGGTTTTGCACCCTGAGAAATTGAATTAATCCTTATAAAAGAGTAGAGATTATATAATAATCTTATGTGTTTGTGCATGATAGTGAATAAACATTAAGAAAATATTAATTGAAATAGAAATACTTTTTCTCTGACAATGATATAAGTATATGTTATTTTGACATGGTTGAAGTATATGCTTCATACATTTCTAGCCATGAGGAGAGATAAGTTATAGTTAACTCTTGTAAGATAGGGAAAGCTTAATCAAACAACAGATAAATTAGAAATTTTATTAGGGCTTGAAAGTATTTTCACCAATAGGAGTATCGAGATATGGTTAATTGATTCCTAATTGTCTGAACATTCTGCTTAAAAGATTGATTAATGCTGTTTATCTAGCCTATTACCACTTACAATTCTGTTTTCCTTTACTAAACACCAAAAGTTTCTATGTGTTATCATATTCCCATGACAACGATCAATGAATGGCTCTCTAAGCAATGTCAAAAGATGTCAGTTTATAAGAATTTTATTTAAAGAACTTACAAAGTTATAATTAACTGACATTGTTTCATGATATAGTTCATGTTTGATGGGTGTATTTTGAAGGTAGAGACAACAGAACTTTTGTCCCTCAGAACTCTGTTAAAGCTAAAATCATCGTATTTTGTAAGTTCTTTTAATTCCTGATTTCACATTGATAGAGAGATGAAATTTCACGTTACTTTATCTATGGTTAAAGCTGCTTACGTTTCTAATAAATGATTTGGACATGTCAGAGGTGCTGAAATATTCCCCCAAAACTTGTATATACATAATGAATCTGAAGATCCATCTTCAAATTTTAGAAATGATACAGTTGTGTGAAGCATGGCTTAGAAATGATACAGTTGTGTGAAGCATGGCTTAGAAATGATACAGTTGTGTGAAGCATGGCTTAGAAATGATACAGTTGTGTGAAGCATGGCTTAGAAATGATACAGTTGTGTGAAGCATGGCTTAGAAATGATACAGTTGTGTGAAGCATGGCTTAGAAATGATACAGTTGTGTGAAGCATGGCTTAGAAATGATACAGTTGTGTGAAGCATGGCTTTTATTATGGTTTGTTTATCATTTATAGATTAAACAAAATGTTTGATCATAAATGTTAAAGGTATTCAGTTTTCTGGTTGATAAAGTCTGTAATAATGAAAAGTACAAGTATAATTTCCAAACTCTAGATGTTTAGAAAGCTACAAACAGTATTAACACACATCAGCAGAAGGTAACACAATTTCTGGAATAGAAGTATGTAGATTAAATAAAACTAATTCACATGGTCAGACTATTTGAAGATAAGTTTTACAGGGAGGCGAGGATATTATTTTTAGAAAACAGAGGTTTAGACCAGGTATAGTATATTAACATAAGTCTGTAGGAAATATTGATCTCATAAATTCTATACAGCCAGTTGAAAGGAAAGATATATCTGTGAACCAGAGATGATACTGACACAGTTATCTCTGTTTTATGTATCATTTCTGGGATTATGTTTCAAAAATAATGTACTTACACAAGTTTGTGATATGTATGGCTTCTGATATGATATAAAAAAAAGTTTAGGGCATAATTGCCATATTTTTTTAAAGTTCTACATATACACTATCCTATGTGCTTTGCAAAATAAAATTGAATATCTTCTCTAATGGAGACAAAATTACGTTCTTATTATAATTACACCTACATAAACCATGAAATTTATTGTACAAAAAATATATTTATTTAAGATAATACTGGGGGAAATCTTGCTATACTTCATTATATTGGTACTAGAATTGTTTTAAAATATTTTTTATTTAGTTCAGAAGAATGTTAAATAAGGAGCTCAGCCATTTTTCAGAATCTAAATCAGGGAGTCAGATCTCAGAATACATCTTCAGTACATTTTTAGGTAAGTTTAGGATCACTTAAACATTTAATTAAGATGCCAACACATTAATGTAAAGGAATTCGTTTTAAACCATTAAACACATTTGTTAACATAGTTCAGTTTAATTTTATCAACTTAATTTGTTACTTAAACTTTTTTCTGTTTAGTCAAAACTTACTTCTTCCTTTTTAATAAAGCCACCTTATGTCAGGTTCTAAACTCTTGGTTAACTAGAATTAGGTTGTCTTTCAGTCTAAGCACTAATATTAAACAGAGGTGTGTTCAGACTAAATTATTAAGAGAATAAGCTGTGAGTAGCAGATGTTTAAATATATAATTAGCACAGTTTAGTTAAGCCCTCACAAGTATCCACATTTCATCATATCACTTAATGGCAAATCATATTATATACTTATTGAATATGTACTTATATATCTCCTGAATTTGGTAATAAAAGTCATGAGCTCATGAACAAAATCTGTAAATGGTCTAGCTGACTTTAGTACAGAATTAAAAAATCTCCCCTCTATTTTTATAACAACAATAATGCAGCTAAGTTTTCATTATACTTTCTAAAGTAATGGAAAAGGTTATTTAAATAAGGGAATTTACACTAACTTTAGCAGGTCAGTCGTAAATAAACTTACATTACATTAAAAGTCTTATAAAATAACTACCCTCCTGATCTCATCCTGATTATGTAAACTAAACTACAGATTGAAGAAAAACTGTCATGTGCATGTCCCTGGTATTAATTGTCATAAAGAAAAAACAAAGGTTCTTTTGGTCATAGAATCTAATTTTTTATTTGGGATGATTAGAAAGAGTTTATATCCATTTCTTTCAAACAATATGTAGGTATATTTGTTTTCTTTTTACTGTATTTTTGAGGTTTGAAACATGTTAGTTTTTAGTGTAATTGTACATTTAAACATACATAACACTAAATATGTCAAGCATACTGATAATGTTATTATTTTTAATACTAAAAGGGTATCTAGTACAAAACTTTCATAACACTGATGGGCTTTAGTTTGTTTTTTCCTTAAAGTAAATGGAATAATTGTGTATTTCTGACAGATATTTATCAAAACGTTTATTTAAAGTGACACTTTAGTTTTCTGGTTATCCTGTAATAATAGTTATTTGTTACATTTAATTTAAGATAAGCAACAAGATCTTGATATTCCAACAAAGACTGTGGATGTACATCACAGCCAACGACCCCAGCAGAAGGCAGGAATTGCAATGTCTCAGATCTCTGGGATTAAGAAGCCTTTGTGTCACACAAATAGCCTCACAAAGTTACCAAAATATGGGATAGAAACACCACATGAAGAGGAGCTAGGAGACGTAATTCACTTAGATTGTTTGTTAAAATAATAATTACCCATGGTACCCATGAAGTCATCACAAAGGAGAAAAACGTAATGAAAGCAAACAAGATAAAATTGCTCAATGTGATTAATATTATAAGAAGAATACAGTTTAAGAGTATTTAGAAAAGATAATGATTGTACAATATACATGTTTTAAGTAAAAATATATATATAGAGATGTTTGCTTAGTCAAAAAAAATATTTTTGAAAGATAATATTTACATATTATACTGTTATAGAGAACAAAAGTGTCATAACTATGATACTATCAGACTTTATACTGTGTTTGTAAGTTTACCATTGGAAGAAACATAATATACTTTTATTTAAAACCACTTGTACTATAAATTGAACAATTACATTTTTTTCAATGTCCTCTTCCATTTCTCTGCACCTGACACTTACCTATGTAAAACTGAATGATTCCAAAAATATGCTTGTAATTGCAAAGGAACATCTCAACAACTTTTTAATAATTCTTCAAATACACAATATTTCTTTGAGTCTTGCACCTATCCTTCAAATAAGATGTCTGTGTAAGAATTCTAGTTGTTGTGCAAAGGGGCACAATTACCTGCATTGATTTTTATTAAACACAATTATTGAAAATTATTTTTCATATGTCAACACTTGAAAACCTATAAAAATATAATTATCGACATTAATTTATTTGTAACATCAACTGTAAAAGGGTGTGATATTCAGCTTGAATATTTTATTTTACAAAACATAACAGTTGTTTATTTTTCTCTTTTACAGCTTCTTGAAGACACAAATAAGTGGGGGGTAGACATTTTTCAAATAACAGAGTATTCTACACATCGTCCTCTTACAGCTGTGACATACACAATCTTTAGAGTAAGTATTCGTTTCTACAGTATTCTTTTATTAATGCTTCATGCTCATACTATGGTACATTGAATGTAATGATTTAGTATAACTAGTTAGTATATCATCTTTTCATAATTTTTTTTACTTTTATTTTCTTTTTTACAATGATGATGTGGAATACTATATATTAGCATGCACTTGAAAGTATTACAAGAGATGTAAAATGTTTTGTTGATAGTCAGTATTCATTACATTCAGTAAAACCTGTCTAAGCCAGAAATATCAAAATTTTGTAGTAGTATCTTAAGATTTCTTTCATAAAAGGTTCTCTATATGGCAGAACCTGCATAACATGGACAGAAAACTATCTTTCACCTACCTAATCTATCAACAAGTGCAATTAGAATCTGAATAAGGTGGAAAA
This sequence comes from Carcinoscorpius rotundicauda, assembly GCA_011833715.1. NCBI lineage: Eukaryota > Metazoa > Arthropoda > Merostomata > Xiphosura > Limulidae > Carcinoscorpius > Carcinoscorpius rotundicauda. The sequence continues at coordinate 113,230,203 of CM022393.1, forward strand.
ATGTTTTGATTAAATATTAATTTCTTATTTAATTAATAATTTCTTTAAATATCAATAAAGTCTTGTTTATTAATTAGTTTAAATGTTGATAAAATCACTGAGATTTTGTTACAGTCAGTATTAGTTAAATATAGTTTTTTTCTGTCATCATTTTTTTTGCAGTTAAATTAGTTTCATGATTTGAAGAAATATATTTGTCTTTTAAGTGCAAAATTCTACTTTTTAAATAATTCTCACAAAACAAAATAATTTCTACTTTTCCTAATTTTAAAATTTAATTAATACCCTTATTTTTAAAAAAAGCTACTGAATACCCTCATTTTTAATTTTTTTTTAATTTGTTTGTTATGACGATTCTGGTGAAATTCAAACTCTGATGCAGATGATTCTGTGAACGTGGAAAGTTTTGTGAGTGTTGACAAGAACGTTTTAACAGAAACTGATGAAATTGACTTAAAATATATAATAGAATTGCAAAATGTAACAGTGTGAGAGATTCAAAAGATGAACAAAGTAGAAAAATAAGGAGGAACTAGAAATTCCTACTATTTCATATGTGTTAAGTTATATTAACGCTATCAAATTGTATGCAAAAATGAACTTCATGAAAAGGCCAATTTTTTTTTTAATTTGTTTGTTATGACGATTCTGGTGAAATTCAAACTCTGATGCAGATGATTCTGTGAACGTGGAAAGTTTTGTGAGTGTTGACAAGAAGGTTTTAACAGAAACTGATGAAATTGACTTAAAATATATAATAGAATTGCAAAATGTAACAGTGTAAGAGATTCAAAAGATGAACAAAGTAGAAAAAATAGTGAGGAAACAGAAATTCTTACTTTTTCATATGTGTTAAGTTATATTAACGCTATCAGATTGTATGCAAAAATGAACTTCATGAAAAGGCCATAGAATTGGTGTTCTCTTTTAACTGTATGAGAAAGCCCATTAAAAACATGAAACAATTGAAATTGGACACTTTCATCAAATAAATTGGATTAAGATTTTGTGTACTTATGTATATTTTGAGTGTCTATTTTTGTTCTTATTCTAATAAATATAACATAAACAGTATAATAACTTTATTCATAAACATCTTACTTCCCTTGAGTCAAGCAAGTATAGTGTACCTCTCAAAAATTATATACAATTAAGGAAATGCATGTTCACTGTCTATGCTGTAAAACCTGCTTAAGTCAGAAATTTTACTTGATCCAGTGTAATTCTGCCTTATACAGGTTTTACTGTATTACATATGTGTATGAGAGTAAGGGCAATAAATGTATAGTTGGAAAAAACTGACTCAACCAAACTCAAGATTCCTAAAAAAATAATCAGTATATAAGCTGATGAAAACCTTGGTCTGTAAGTTTTTTTTCTTTTCAGAACATGTAATAAATTTGTCTTACGGGTTTCAGGCTCCTCTTTTACATTCTTACCATTACATTAAATAGTTGTAATACCAGTGAAACCATGGTTACTTTCATTAATGTGAACTCTTTAAAGTCACTTTTAAATTTACTCATTATTTCTTTTAATCTTTAATGGACAACTCTGCTGTCACATGTATATGTATTAAGTGGCATAGTTTTCTGCAAGCTAAGTTTCAGGGGTACTAAAACACATATTATACAGACTGAAGTTAATGTCATCAAAAGTAACATTCCCTGAAGGATAAAACTATAATTTTGTTTTCTAGATAACGATGTAATCATTTGTTTTTTACTATTCTGTGCACCAATGTGACACTACTATCATACAGGGTGTTCAGAAAGTCAATGTGCACTTATACATTTATTAACAGACATGTTTTAATATAGAATACAGGAGATAAATATGAATGACAATTATAAACAATGTTGAAAGTGATCCCCGTTGGCATCAATACAAGCTTGGATCCTTCTTATTTTGTTTCTAAACACCGCTATCAGTTGCTGGCTTGAAATAGACTGAATGAATGCTGTTGTTGCTGCTTTCAAAACTGCACAGTGACTTTCTGAACACTCTATAGTTGTATATGTGTTTTATCATCACCTGTGTGTAAGTATAACTTCTGAACTTTTGTTCATAGCTTTTTGCATCAAAAAGAACATAACTTTTAATATTGTATTTCCTGAAGGACAGAGATTTACTGAATACCTTCAAGATTCCAGCAAAAACTTTAATTAACTTTCTTCTGACTCTGGAAGACCATTACCTCAAAGTTCCCTATCATAACAGCATTCATGCAGCTGATGTAACTCAGTCAGTCAATGTCCTTCTACTCTCCCCTGTATTTGATGTAAGTATGCCTTAGTAATTTTTTATGTCATTTTTTTCGTTTAAGATGTAACTCGATTATTTTGCAAATTTAAAGCTACAGAGAATAATGATGTTTAAACTTTTCAATGGTTTATTTGTTATGAATTTTGCTCAAAGCTACACAAGAACTATCTGCATTAGCCATCCCTAATTTAGCAGTGAAAGAATGGAGGTAAGGTAGCTAGTCATATAATGGGACTGACCATCACATTATAATGTTTCCATGGCTGAAAGGGCAAGCATGTTTGTTGAGATAGAGATTCAAACTCAACTTTAGAATGGATCAGAACACAAATACCGTAGCAACTATCATATCCAGAAATTCCCATCCAATGTCCAAGTAATCCAGTGTGGCTTGATGTGAAAAATCACTGTGTGTTGTTCTATAAATTCAGTGTTCAAATCTGGATTTGTTTGATTTGCTTGCTTTTTTTTTTTTTTTTAAATATACTGATTGATATTAAGAATACGTATAAAGAAATTAATTTATACTACTTGTTACAATATGTTAGTGAATATGGCCAATAAGCATAGTTTCATACAGAAGTACAACTGGGATTACTTTAGAATGAAAATAACTGCATTTCTAAGCAATTGATAACTATGTTTATTATTATTGGAACAACTTCATTGTTCTTAAAGATAATTACCAAAACTAATCAAGACATTTTTGTCATTTAAAGAAAAGATTAAAAGTACTACATATATATTTTTATGAAAGATATTGTTTCATTATGATACAGTTAACTATTTTATTGAGTTTAAAAAAAACAATCAGATTCTGAGATAAATTCTGTCTAATGATGCACATTCATGGCTATACTTCTATAAATAATGGTGAGTGAAATATGTGGAGGGTTACCCAGCAAAAAGTTAAAATAGGAATATTCAAACCTTCCACATTACTATTCAAAACAATAACATAGCAGACTGAAGTGTGAAAAATGGAATTTTACTCAAAATAATGAATAGGTGGTGCACTCTTCCAAAAAATGGGTGGACTTTGTTCACCCTCAAGCCTTACATCAGTACAGTGAATTTTTTATATTAAATTCGCATTTGCATTATTTTGATCATAGGTTAGCTAAATATTAAGTGCTACCTAAACATTATTTGTTTTTACATGTTTTTGACTTATATTACTGTAGCCCATGCTTTTCACCTGGATATTTCAAGAAAGTTTAATGTTACATGATGAATATGGACTTCATTTCTGAACTTTCTCCAAAGCTTAATTAAGAAACAGTTTTAGATGTATAAAAAGTAAATTAGGTTGGAGTGAGTTACTGAGTTACAAAGCTTGTTATTAAATTAATGAGTAAACACTGAGATTTAGTCAAGTGCTATGAAAACTGAGTTTGCATTTTAGCAAAGAAATAGAGATACATGAAAGTTAATGAAATATGTTTTTATTTCCATTAAGTGGACTGGATGTTTCATTATTTTATTTTTTGAGTAATTCATAAGAACCCAACCAACAGTTGAAACTATTACAAAAATATAATAAAGCTTAAAGACAGTCGATACAAGAAAAGACAAAATTTACTTTCATGTAGTATTTAAGGAAAGATCATTTATCATCTGAGCTAAGATTCTATATCTTGACATGAAATATACATCACTGCACTAATCAATTTCACCAATTTATTCTGTTCTGATTGAATAAGTCGTTATGGAGACATGTATATGTAGTTTTTATGTTTTGTTTTATTTGTCCTTACAGTTTGGATTTTAAGCCTTGTATGTCTGACCTGTTTCTTTATTCTACAGTCTGTGTTTATGGACCTTGAAATTCTCGCTGCTTTGTTTGCTGCTGCTATTCATGATGTGGATCATCCAGGAGTAACCAATCAATATTTAGTCAATACATGTAAGTTGGCCAGCAGTCTAACTTTTTTGTTACCAGTAATGAGTTAACTTTGACAACTGTTTTTTGTTTGTTTGTTTGTTTTTAACCTTACAGTTTTCTGGGCAGTACTTTGTAAAATTTTAATATTTAAGCAGGAATTGTTTACCCATTTTGTTTGACACCTTTTCCTACTAGTATATACATGTTGATTAACTTTTATGTGAGTTTTTCCTTCAGTCGTTGACATTTCTTCTTCAGGAGAAGAATAATCAATTATTCAAAAGCACTCAGCATATGGGTCTCTTGAAACCCTCTTTTTTTGTTGTTGATTCTTTGTGTTAATTCATTCATAATAGCCCCCATATACTTGATATTTCTCACTTTTTTAAACATTTATATGGTTAGAAACAAAACCATTTATATGGTTAGTGGAGAAAAAAGAGAATTCATAATTAATTAAACATCAGCTTGAAGTTCCAAAAGAAATTACTTATTGTTTATGAGTTCTACAATTGAAATGGTGTGCAGGTTTATATGGAGTGAACATTTATTTCTTATAAACATGCTTTCTGTAGAAGTAAGCTGCTCGTGCATAATGGAATAGGTTGTTATTATTGTCATAATGCATCTGTGTCTTGTATGTTTTAACAATAATAGGGGATAAAAACACACAAAAATATTTATAGGTGTGATCCAAAACTTGAAAATTGTGTAGGACTACTTGGTCTAATTACCATTTCTGTTTCATCAGTAATTCCTAGAACAGTGTTTACTGTTTGAGTTCATTACTTATAGCCTATCCCCATGAAATTGTGTCACCTGTCAGTTCATAGTTTTGGCTAGTAGCCAGGTTAAATTGTTTTTAACTCAAATTCCATTAACTTCAAATGTTTTTTTCTAAATTTCTTTATTGACTTTGAATTATTATTATAAGCCAGTCTTGTCTGGTTAGTCAATAATTTATAATAATAAACAATATATCTAAATAATTATTTTTGTCATATGCACAGCCACACTCCATTAAAAATCTAATATAGCCCTGATCTTTTGTTTTATCTATTTATCAACTGTACATTATGGAACTGGAACATACTTTTCAGTCTTTAGTTCTCCAGGAACACAAATAACAGTACTTGTTCTAAATAGAATGATAGTCTAATATTGCAGATTAAAAACGATTATTTATGGTCAGTTATTTTTATGTTAAATTAATTTGCTAATGTTAAGTTGAAATGTTGAAAAAGTATTAGTGTTTTTATTAATTAACTGTGTATTATCAGTTATAAACTAATAATTCATATTAATATAAAAATAATTATAAATTCCATTTACGGCTTGTAACACTTTTGTAATATCTTGTGATAAAAAAAATAAACTGTAAAAACTAACTTTATGTTACAAAGATATATCGAATTACTCTTTCCAGTAACCTGCAGTGAAACTGAAGCCATTAATCAATAAATTTTGTTTCCTTTTTAAAAATCTGAATACTTACTAACATGCTATTACTTTACTTTATCCAGTGTCTGAATTGGCAATAATGTACAATGATGAATCTGTCTTGGAGAACCACTCCTTAGCTGTTGCTTTTAAACTGTTACAAGATGAAAATTGTAACATTTTTGAGAGCCTTAACAAGAAGCAACGACAGACAATCAGGAAGATTTCAATAGACATGGTAAGCTACATAGTAATATATAAGTATTTGATATTACAATTCTGTTAATACTGTTGAGATTACTGAAATATGTCATAGGACTTCAACATTTGATATCTACAGCATAATATTCATAAAGATACAATGGAAAGATTTCAAAACAGCATTTTGTTTTCATAGCAAAGTTCTGGGACTCTTTAACACAAAGCATCATAAGCGAGATGGGCAAATAGATGTTTTATACCATAATTATACTGTGTGTTTCTTTTTTTGGGTTTTTTTAGGTAATTTTAATTTTCATTAGTAATGCTTATGGATTTGAACTCTGCAGGTTCTTGCTACTGATATGTCCAAGCATATGAGCCTACTTGCTGATTTAAAAACCATGGTAGAAACAAAGAAAGTTTCTGGAACAGGGGTAGTGCTTCTCAACAACTACACAGAAAGGATCCAAGTAGGTTAATTCTTCTTTGCTATTCTTAGGGTTTTAGTTTTCACAAAAAGTCGCCACCATTATATTAAAGTAATGAGTATAAATATAAACCTTGTAAAGAGTGTTAAGAGCAGGGCTGGATTAAGGTTTAGTGGCCCAGATAATATTTAGAAATAATAACTCATTCTGGCCTCTATTCTGCTTGTTTTACCAATCATAATTTTTGTCTATTTGGGTGACTGAAAGTTTCCATGTGTGGTTAGGGACCAGGCCAAAGTGCCTGTGTGTTATTATGGTACTTGATATGACAGTAACCTAATATTTCAATTTAAGAGTGTTGTTTGGTTAGAATATTGCATGTTCTTCTTTTTGCTGATAATACAAGATCTTGATATAAAAAACTAATGTTATACTATTATTGTCACCTTTAGCTTAGTCTTTTCAGCTATGGGTGCATTATAATGTGATGGTCAATCCAACTATTCATTGGTAAAAGAGTAGCCCAAAAGTTGGTGGGGAGTGGTGATGACTAGCTGCCTTCTCTCTGGTCTTACACTGCTAAATTAGGGACGGCTAATGCAAACAGCCCTCGAGTAGCTTTGCATGAAATTTAAAACAAACCAAAACAAAACTTTAGCTAAATTTTAAAAGGTATAATACAGTTATAAGCATGTTTTCAGGGCCTTTGGTACAATAATGGCATTGTAAGTTTCTCTAAACAGGTTTGCAGTTTATGGAATAAAGGTGTTGCATACGTTTAACAAACACAAATAAAATTCAAGATGCATGTACACATACCTTGTTTTCTAGTAGGCACATATAGGTTCAAAAATGACTGTTTAGTACATCTGTAACGTGGCAATTAACATTTTTTTTTCTACAACAAAGTACCTATTTTTAAACTTTGTTATTCATAAACATCGTTCAGTAAGATACCTTTGACTTTTATAGTAAATGTTTGCTTTCTATGGTAACCATGTAGGTCCTTCAAAACATGATTCACTGCTCTGACCTCAGCAGTCCAACGAAACCACTGGAGATGTACAGGAAGTGGGTGGACCTACTTATGGAAGAGTTCTACCAGCAGGGTGACAAAGAACGTGCACAAGGCCTGGACATCAGTCCTATGTGTGACAGGCACAATGCAACTGTTGAAAAATCTCAGGCAAACATCAACTATTTACATGCTTGGAATTTAACTCATTTACAGACTCCTAATAAAATAATTTGTTTCCCACAGTGTTATATAGAAGTAAATGCTTGGTGTAAAAATAGCATACCACAAAGTCCCATTGAATGTTGTATTCTTTTGTCTTCAGGCTTTAGCTATTTACTCATGGTATTAATCTTTTAATTGTGTTGAATGTTCACTCACAACTTAATGGTAATATTTTTCTTGTCATTTTGCATGTAAATACATAATATTATAATCACTAAAAGATAAAAGGACTCTCGCTAACTGTTATTACAAAGGCAGTGTGAAATAGTTTAGTGTTTTGTGTTTCTTTTAAGGTGGAGTCTGTGTGAGGTAAAAAAATAACATGAATTATGTCTAATATTGATCTTTAGAAGTGTTAGAAATCAATAAAACTGTGATATTGTCACATACCAAGGAATTAAACAAACTATATTGTGTGAAACATAAAAATTTCATTATCTATAAGAGAGAAAATATAGTTGTACTGAAAACTATAGCTGGACAGTTAGCTGTATTTGCTAATTGTTTAATTGATGGTCCCAATAATTAATTACATTTGATTAACTGATTAGTAAAGTGTTTCTTAAACCAAGTAAAAAGAAAAAAGAACTATTCATGATGGGTGCTACCAACTCGAAACTTTCCCTGTAGTCAGCAGTTCATTGCTACCAACAACAACAAAAAAGTTTGGCTAGCAGAGGGTGCTGCCAGCCAGCTGCCTTTCTTATAGTTTGCACTAAACATTTGTGACAAGAGCAGATAGCCTTAGTAGATTTTGTCATAACAAATACAGAATGATCAAGCTTGGTGGCAACATTCAAAAATTACTTCACTTCAATATTTAAGTAAGAATACAGTAGAAATCCAAAATACTAATCTTAATTAATTAGTTTAATTGCACTTTGATTTATTATTTAGCTTGTGTAGTATAATTGATGTAATTCCTGTCCATAGGAAAACCTAGCTTTAATGGAAACAATAAGAATTCTTCCAGATATATCTTACAAACATAACAATTGATCCACTTCCCACTTCACAAACCAATCAAAAACAGTATAGCTGGAAGTTTTTTTGTTTTTTTTTAAGGTCAGTAATTTTATTTGAAGGACTTAGATCTTAATATTGTATAATGTTATTTAAATAAGGTTTCATTCTAGTTCAATTTTGGTCTTACAGGTTGGGTTTATTGATTACATTGTTCATCCACTGTGGGAAACATGGGCCGATCTTGTCCATCCTGATGCACAGGAGATCTTGGATACACTAGAAGAGAACAGAGACTGGTATCAGAATATGATCCCTGCCAGCCCCACTACCAGTACTCCTGATCTTAATCTTGACCAACAATCACCTGGAGATTGTATTGATAACAGTTCTAATCAACCACCAAAGTTTCCAAAGTCATCAGATAAAATAAAGTTTCAAATAACTCTGGAAGAGCCAGAAGAAGAAGAGATGGAGGAGGAAACATCTACTAAATAGAAACCTAACAAATTTATATATATACTGTTAGATTGAAAGAAAGTGAATCTTTGTGATATATTATAGCTGCTTATGACTTTATGTACAAGGTGAACTCAGGTGCATGAGAGATTAAAATTAATTACTGTTTACTCTCACATTGTGGCTGTAAGCTCAGAACTGCTGTAGTGACCTCAGAAGAAGTTGTCATAAGATGTTCAATACCCAAGAGAAAGAAAAACCTATACAATCTAGTCTTTTGTCTCTAGTGTAGAATAAATAATACTCAGCAAAATAATGCTGAAATGTTAAGTATGTTGTGTATAAAAACTCTTGTACATTTTTTTGTACCAAGCAATGTTTTGTGCTTAATTTTGTGACAGTATTTGCAACTCCATTTCATTCCCCTATTATTAAGTTTAAACATTTCATACATAGGTTTTATTTTCAACATAACTTATTATCCTAAATAGTTTACTGTTTATAACAATGTACAAGTTTATGTTAGACAAAAACACAACTAGTTTCAATCAATGTTTGGGCTTCTTACAGATAGTTGAACTAGGAATGTTCAGAATTTGTGTTAGTGCTTGTTTTTAGATAGAAACATCAGTCTTTTGATTGATTCTCTTTGAAGATTAATACATTGTTAGAAAACTGCTATTAGAATATAGAAAGAAGAGCTGTCTAGATAAAATAAGAAAATCCAATTTTAAAACTTTTTCTCCAAAGTGATTTTCTGAAAGTACCTTTTGTGCTCATTTTCTTTTGTGAAATTTTTATTTGGATTTTTAGTAACAGTTTTGTTTGTTGTCTGATTTCTTCGAATTTGTGTTGCTGACAAAGTAGCTGAATAAAATCGCCTGTGATACCACAACAACACTATGAAAATAAACACAGTACCAGTGACTAATAATAAGTTTTAATGTCTTGTTTTTGACAATAAATGAAATAATTTTGTTCATTATTAGTTTAAAATAATACAAAATTTCAATATTAATAAATAATTTATCTCTGGCATGATGCTGGTGATATTGGCAATAAATATATACATGTATATATTTATTTTATCCTTGCACAGAGTTGATTAATGAGATTTCTATTAACGAGTGTTTTAGTCAATAACATAACAAAACATTCTTTAAAAAGTTACCAAGTTGTCATTGTCAACTGATGACTGTGAATGCTTTGTTATTGAATTATCACAGTACTATGGTATCTCAAAACACAATAAAATTTGTGTTTATGAATGTAATACCAAAGCACGTAATTTCAGTTTTCCAGTGTAATATAGTATTGTAACATTATTTCAAGTACAGGCTTCCATTTTGGTCTATTGTGTTATCTAAGCTTTCTCATACCCATACCTGTTATTAGAGATACTGCAGTAGCACCTATTGGCCCATTATATTTGGTTAGTAAAGTTTTTATTACAGAATTGTGAGGAAGAATCCTAAGATGTTTTCCATGATGTTTCACATGAAAATTTTCCTCAGCTTTTTACCCATCCCTTTAAACCAATGCCTTTGTATGAAATATATAAGATAATTGTCTTAATGGAAAGAATATTAATAGATGAAGTACCTTTTCTAAGATAAAAAATTCACTTGACTGAAGTGACATAATTCTGGAGTATGAGCAAACTAGATTCAAAACAAAATTCAAAAACTAAGAATAAATATTTTGACAACAGGTTTTATTTTCATTCTAACATAGTTTTCATCAACTTGTTTAGTATTTTTACATGTATAACATTGAATAACCCTCTCAGAATTTTACTGGAGAAGTGAAGAAACTTTATTGAAAATAATTACTTCCTTTGATAAAATAAGAAGAAAAGGTGTTTCAGATAGTTTATTTTCTTCTTATGGATAGGCTTAATAGTTTAATTAAGAAAAATAATACATAACGATCACTTTAAAATGCTTTTCATAAGAAAATCAAAGAAAAGAATTAATTCCTTTCTAAGTAAGTATGTGATGGAGTAAATCTCTTCCTTTTGAATATTTTGAATGGAATCAAGATAATATATTTAAAGATGCAAATTTTTTCCTACGGTAAAATTTTAAAAAATATATTAAATAGCATGCATAATTTTCATTGAACAATTATTTGACACCAGCTTAAAAACACACAATTTATTGTAACTGTAAATGTTAGACACAATTTCTTGAACACTTGTGTGAACAAGAGAAGTTTTCATCTGTTCACATACAAGCAGTATTAGTTCTAAAGTTACATTATACAGTTTGTATTGCGTTTACTCATGTTCTTATCTGCATGCAGTATGTAGTAAAAATATGTAAATGTTTTGAAAACTAAAGACCATATTGAGGTACTAGTTTCTAGTGTTTGTTAAATACAAACATTGGCTGAACTTTAAATATTTTCCTGAATAAACTATCCGTGTTTTCTAACTTATCGAGCAAACAAGTTTTAGTTGGGAATTCAAAGTACAACTAAACAATTTACTAGCAAAATAAAACAGTTGTGATTGATATCATTTTTCTACCTCTGACAAATCAAAAGCTGTGTTTTGAATTTCGTTACAACTCGTCACAAAATTATAAAAATATTTTGTTTTTTTCTATTCAAGATTCAAATCCGAATTTTTATTTTGCAAACTATAAATATTTTCGTGTACTTGATTTAAAGTTAGTGTTAAAGAGCAAGTCTGTATCTTAGAGGAATGAAAGTGCTTTTAAAGTAAATTTGGCCTAAAAGTTCAGGAAATAACCTTAGGCGTAGATATTTTAAAAATCAAATTCTAGTCTTAACGTAAAAATATGTATTATTCATGTACACCTAATATCTCTTAGTTTTACGCTTGTTCTGCAAACATACAGGAAATTCAAGCACACAAAAAACAAAATGATTTTGAGAAAAAAAAATTGTGTTACATTAAGAAGTGTAACAGTACAGTTTATTGCGTTTTAAAATGTCATATCTAACAATTTTGTTTGCCTTTATAGAATATTATATATTTACGCAGTTTCTACAGAAAGGAATACTCAAACCAGACGATAGCGCCATCGTGTAATATATTAATGAGTTACAAAAACCAGCACGTGCGATTCTGAAAGAGATTAATATTTTACATTTAAAAGTTATTTAACAACAGAATAATAGCATGCAATAAAGAAAGTTGACACTTATTAATTATTTTTTTCTATTATACTATGATTTTGTATTTTACAATAAAATAACAAACATATTATTGTGAATAAAATATGCATTATAACTACAGAAAGATTACTAATTAAGAATTATTTTAAGCTTGTTTTTCAGTGTCTCATGTACACGTGTAAAGTTATAAGAAATAAAAATAAAAATGCGTTCTTAAGATAAATGGTTTTAAATAAAAATAACCCATTACGATTACCAAATATCTATTGTATTATTAAATTTTTAACTTGCTGAACAAAATAAGTTTAAGAGCTTTTTAAAAATTCGATATTTTAAGGAAGTCGGTTACATATACTACATCCCTAAAACATGTAAAATTTACTTAATGCAGATGACATTTTGTTATATAAAATATCAGAGACGTATATAGTGTATATACGTGTCTGTATAAAATAAATGTCTTGTTATGTGAGATTAACTTTGAATATGTAAGTTCGTTGTGCTTATTTTTGGTATGAGATTATTGTGTGGTGAAATAATTATTTCGAATCTCAACAATGAGTCGTTCATGCCAATATACTGTTGCAGCATTTGAAAAAAAAAGATCATATGAAAATTACGTGAAGAATTGTTTACTGTGGCTTTCGGTTTCGTTTTGTTTTTTGTGTGTGTTTTCATAAAATATACGATGGTTTCGACTTTAAAATACAATCGTATTTGGTGGAAATACTCATAATTTTCGTTGTTTTCTTTTATTTACAAGAAAATATTGCAACGTTTGTGGATCAGCAGTTTTCCTAATAATTCTGTCTAAGGCACACTTCCCATATTTCCTACTAATCTCATGGCATAATTGTTAACATTTGTAAACTTTAAGATCACACACGTTTTTCAAATCTGATTTTTAGAAATTAAAAATCTGTAGCAGTGTACCTAAGAAATTGTTATCACTATTACCGTTTGAGAGAGCTAAACTTCTGGTGAACTTCTCGGGAGCTTATAGAACTGAAATTCGGAGTTGAATACCTGTGGTGGGATCAGTCGTTATAGCCCATTGATAGCTTTTTTTTCAAACAAACTATTGTACTCCTTTGGCAATCCATAATGAACTAAATAAAAATTACAAGATACTTCAGTTTGTATCTGAACTACCGTACTTACCGGTGTCGAAAGCGCACCCTCATTTTGATCAGCTAAATTCTGAAAAAAAAAGATAAACATAAGAATAAGGTTGAAGAACTTCCACCATTCTTACCAAAACGTTTCGTTTGTTTGTTTTTGAATTTCACGCAAAGCTACTTAAGGGCTATCAGCGCTAGCCGTCCAAATTTTGCAGTGTAAGACTAGAGAGAAGGCAGCTAGTCATTATCACCCACCTCTTGGGCTACTCTTTTACCAACGAATAGTGGGATTGACCGTTACATTATAACGCCTATACGGTTGAAGAGGCGAGCATGTTTGGTGTGACGGGGATTCGAACCGGCGACTCTCAGATTACAAGTCGTACGCCTTAACCCACCTGGCCCAAGATGTTTCGTGGATTCTTTAGTGACTTACGGTACATAAATTGTCTTGCCCACTTTTCGTTTTTTGTGAGATATATACCTATCATATTTACCTTTGAGAGTATAAACCCTATATTACCACTGGAATATTTGTATTATTACCAGTAATAACGTTATTCTAAGCCTGAGGAGTTAAAAAGAGTACCGATGTTAGAGGACCATATGTACTTGTTTATTTATTTGTTCTTTAATACTGAGTAATTTATACATTTCATTCTGGGTCATATAAAGGGGCCTATGACCAACGTAACCTTCAGCCTGGAAGACGCAAACCAAAATTTTGAGACTTATTTGGAGGAGAGGGACGTTCTCGACGCCAGGAAATATGGTAATTGTGATCAATGGCTCAGCGGCAGGTCTCCGTACTTGTACGCTAAAAACCGAGTTTCGATAGCCGTGATGGGCATATTAGAGGCGTTGGAAACGGGTGTGCTGTATTACCCCCACACACACTTTTACGTATTTGAGTTATATAGTAACTATGAATTGTATTGTTATATTAGTAACTGTGAATTGTATTGTTATATAGTAACTGTGAATTGTATTGTTATATTAGTAACTGTGAATTGTATTGTTATATAGTAACTGTGAATGGTATTGTTATATAGTAACTGAATTTTATTGTTATATAGTAACTGTTAATTGTATTGTTATATAGTAACTGTGAATTGTATTGTTATATTAGTAACTGTGAATTGTATTGTTATATTAGTAACTGTGAATTGTAATGTTATATAGTAACTGTGAATTGTATTGTTATATTAGTAACTGTGAATTGTATTGTTATATAGTAACTGTGAATTGTATTGTTATATTAGTAACTGTGAATTGTATTGTTATATAGTAACTGTGAATTGTATTGTTATATTAGTAACTGTGAATTGTATTGTTATATAGTAACTGTGAATTGTATTGTTATATTAAGTTTCTGAGGATCCTCAGTTTAAACTGTACAGGAGCTGCTTTTCTTGTAAAATTATTCTGTAACTCCTCACTATAGCACTACACAACACAGATAGCCTCTGTAACTCCTCACTATAGCACTACACAACACAGATAGCCTCTGTAACTCCTCACTATAGCACTACACAACACAGATAGCCTCTGTAACTCCTCACTATAGCACTACACAACACAGATAGCCTCTGTAACTCCTCACTATAGCACTACACAACATAGATAGCCCATTGTATAGTTGTGCGTTATTTACAACTGGTGTGGACAATCTCAAATTATCTTCCCTCAAATATTTGTCCACGTTTTTATATCAAACTTTCATTTACCTTCAAGACATAGCGACCATGATTGTTTTTTTTAAAGCAAAGCCATATTTCCATTGCGAGCAATCATACCCGGGATTTAGTGTTATAAGTTTGTAAATTTACCACTGTCCCACCGACGCGACAAAAATAATGTATTATTAATTGCATAGAGAAGCCTTGCATACCCAAATAATGGATAGCTATTATTAATAAAAAATGAAAGTTGTCCTTATTCACGATCTATGATCCACGCTGATAACATTAAGAGTATTCGCGTTTTAAACTGAGGGTTTGAAATCTCATACCGTTTAAGTGAACTGAAATATCATTGTAAAGGATTGTGGCAATTGCATTACTATTCATTTTAGTGTTTAAAAGGAATGGAAGATGTTTTTTAAGGCAAAATTATAATACTTATATCGCATTAGGCAGGTGTGATATGGAAGCATCGTTTCAAACGTACGAGAACACTGACGAAGAAAAGAAATACATTAACAAAGTAGAAAGGAGAAACATTGAGATAGTAAAGATTTCAATAAATTATATGGAAAAAGAATCATTAAGTGCGAATGTTAAACCAGCCATAGATTAAGTCAGAAGTTCCGAACTGGAACATCATTTGTTAGAAAATATGGAATATGATAATGTATTTTGTTTACATCCATTACTTCCACTTCTGCTAAATCTGTTAGTAATGGACCTTTCTGAACTACTCCAGACATGGTACTATCAAATCCATTTCAAGAACTTTGCTGGCCAGTTTAGCATTGATGAATTGAGAAACCGATAAGCTACGATAGAAGATACCATGAAATTTATTAAAGAGTTATTTCAAAGTCATTTTCAGAGTAAATAGGTAGAAAAGTAAACCATACACCGTCTGCCTGTTTAAAAGAACCAATTTTTACAACGTTAAGTAGCCTTCCAGCTGAGAACTTTAACAACTATCAAGCACTGGTAGCTGTCTTGTCCAACAGATTCAAATAGATTGTCGCACCAGAATGGAGTATATAGAATAAATTCGGGGACGATGTTTGGAGGAATGGAGAGTCTTTAGCTAAACTTGTAAAAGACTTGGAAAGGATTGCCCAATCATTTTACTAGGATACTCCCCGTAAAATAGCGGATTTGTTGCATGATGACTTAAGTTTTATTGTATATAAAGAAAGCAAGCATACATAGTGATTTATTTTTAACTATATGTTAAAATATTAACATATAAACATATAAAATATTACATGTAAACTAGACTTTAATACACATCTGTTCTACATAAACTTTTACAATATTACTTCAGAACCAATTGGTGCCAAGTTACTTCACCGTGTGTCAAGGTCCGGCATAGCCAGGTGGGTCAAGGCATTCGACTTGTAATCTGAGGGTCGTAGGTTTGAATCCTCGTTGTACCAAACATGCTCGCCCTCCCAGCCGTGGGGGTGTTATAATGTGACGGTCAATCCTACCATTTGTTGGTAAACGAGTAGCTCAAGAGCTGACGATGGGTGGTAATGACTAGCTGCCTTCCCTCTAGTCTTACATTGCTGAATTAGGGACGGCTAGCACAGATAGCCCTCGTGTAGCTTTGCGCGAAATTCAAAAACAAACAAATACTTCACTGTGTAATTAACGGACACTCAGTTGCACTTCTTGAATTGTTACACATTGAATTATACTTGCACGTAATTACTGTTACAACAATATAAAATTAATGTAACATTGTAATAACGAAAATTACATACAATCATATGTAGCAGAACGATTTTAGTTTTATGAAAATATTTACAAATACCATCTCATCTGTGAGAAGAATATAATACATGAGACGCACTAAATACTTTTTATACAAGTAAAGAAACAGCTTTTCAAAACAAGCAAAAAATGTAGGGATGGCTGATATCACTCCTTCATAAAGAGTGCAAAGAAGATAGTGAAGATGGCACTTCCATAGTAGTGCAGGTACACAGTGTAGCAGAATATGAACTGATAAAAATAGGATAAATTAAACTTAATTGTAACTGAATAGTTATATATATACATACATATTGGTGTATAATAATTCTTGCTTGTGCTGTAAGAACAGAATGATGACAAATGTTGTCTCTATTATCTTGTTTGTATTGTTTATGGCCCCCCAGTGGCTCAGCGGTATGTCTGCAGACTTGCACGCTAAAATCCGGGTTTCGATACCCGTGGTGGGCAGAGCACAGATAGCCCATTGTGTAGCTTTGTGCTTAATTCAAAACAACAACAATGTACTGTTTATAAATGACTGATGTCAGCCATTCGTACATTTACTTCTTTCATTCAAATGTGTTTCTTTACTTGTTTTTTTAATGTAGTGTTTTAATAATAGAGAATGAAAGTTTGTATCTACAACTAAGTTCTAAATACAATGAGGTTCCAACTATAATATTTACTGTTTATCTATTATTGACTGATAATTCTTGTTCCATCCTGTCCTTAAGCTTTTGCTTCTCAGTGACACATCGGTATGTCTGCCGGTTTATACTGCTAAACACCGGGTTTCGATACCTGTAATGGGCAGAGCAATGATAGCCCATTGTGTAGCTTTGTGCTTAATAACAAAAACAACGACAAATTAAGTGTTTTAAAGGAATACTATATTTATGTAAGAAAGCTAGCTTCAAGAAGTAATGATAACGTCGTTTATACTGGAATTATGATTATTTTAAATAATTACTAATTATTAATAATACTTATAAAAGAGGATACTCCGTTTGAAACTGTGTCACCTCAGTGAAATTGGTTAACACGATATTAATGTTATAAAGAAACAAGATAGAAAAATAATAAATACAAAGTTGTTGTTTTTCCTGTAGTACTTACATGGATTCCTAGAACTTGTGACTAAGGCATTACATAATTTGTTATAAAAAGAAACACTGTATAGTGTTGTAATGTCCTGGTGACCTATTGAGGAGATATTTAAAATACCATTTTGATGAACAAACCGAGCCATCCCGACATAGACAGTACTGCCTTCTGCCTGATGCTCCATATATGCACATGTTGTAAACTTATACAAAAGTCTGAACACTCTGCTGTTCGTTCAGGTATTACCAGTTATGTTTCCAAAGCATTGAATAAGAAATAAAAACTTGAAATACATTAATTATTACTACACACTATTTCCAAATTTGTTACGTATGTTAAAAACAAACAGAAATGTTACTAAATGATTAGTCAAACACTGTTATGTATACAGGTGAGCTGTTATCCAATCGTACTTCTGGCTCGCTATGTCGCTATTAAATATGGAAATTGTAGTATATATTACCTTTATTCTTACAAGTTAAGAGTAAAAGTACTTGTCCTTAGTGATGGGAAAGGTTTAAGTTAACCTGTCAATTAAAATTATTTAATAGACTTTAAAAAGGTAGATTGTGTTGCACTCTTGGTTTCTTTCACTCTGGGCCAAAGTTCTGAGCTACTTTACCGCCACCACGAAAAGTAATGGTTGAGCATTTCAGTAATACCAAGAAACTTTCCCTAATAGCCCCCAGTGGCTCAGCGGTCTGTCTGGGGGCTCACACCGCTGAAATCGAAGTTTCAACACCCGTGGTAGGCAGAGCACAGATAGCCCATTGAGTGGCTTTGTGCTCATATACAAATAAATAAACAAACAAATCTCAGTGATAACATGCAGTAAATATACAATTTTATTATTTAAGTGATGTCACGTTTTGAAATTATTAGGAAATAAAAAGCTTGAGAAATAAAATTTGACATAAACATTATTCATATCTGCTATCCTGTCATTTCAAAAGTGAATGTCGAGCTTTATCTATCTAGAAAGCTTTTCAAACGGGAGACAGAACACTCAGGCAGATTATTTAACTCATGTTTAATGCCAGGTGGTTAGGGGGCCCGGCATGGCCAAGCGCGTTAAGGCGTGCGCTTCGTAATCTGAGGGTCGCGGATTCGCGCCCGAGACGCGCCAAACATGCTCGCCCTCCCAGCTGTGGGGGCGGTATAATATGACGGTCAATCCCACTATCCGTTGGTATAAGAGTAGCCCAAGAGTTGGCGGTGTGTGGTGATGACTAGCTGCCTTCCCTCTAGTCTTACACTGCTAAATTAGGGACGGCTACCACAGATAGCTCTCGAGTAGCTTTGTGCGAAATTTCAAAACAAACAAAGAAACCAGGTGGTAAGAGACTTGTGATCCGAGGATCGCGGGTTCTGATCCACATAACACCAAATATACTTGCTCCTTTAGCTGTGGGGGAGTTATAATTTGACGGTCAATCCTACTATTCGTTGGTAAAAAGTAGCCAAAGAGTTGGCGGTGGAAGATGATGACTAACTGCCTATCTTTTAGTCTTACACTGCTTAATTATGGACAGCTAGCATAGAAAACTCTTGTGCAGCCTTGCGCGAAAATAAAAAAACAAGTAAAACATGGCAGTATCGTTAATAACAAACGAAAGGTGAGCTTGGCTCATCTATTTTACATAAAGGAAATAACACAGCGTCAATACTTTTCGAAGTTTAATAAGTGTAATAATTGCAGATTATTTCAAATTAAAATCCACCTAACTTTTTCTATTTGTTGTTGTATCTTCAAATAGCTTTTTCAAATTATTCACATATATTCTTTACGGTAAATCTATAATAAGTTACGTCATGTTCTGAAATGTGATTAGTAGAACAGAGTACTGATAGTAGAGTACAGTACTGATAGTAGAGTACAGTACTGATAGTAGAGCACAGTACTGATAGTACAGCACAGTACTGGTAGCAGAGTACAGTACTGATAGTGGAGCACAGTACTGATAGTAGAGTACAGTACTGAAGTAGAATACAGTACTGATAGTTGAGTACAGTACTGATAGCAGAGTACAGTACTGATAGTACAGCACAGTACTGGTAGTAGAATACAGTACTGATAGTGGAGCACATTACTAAAGTCGAATACAGTACTGATAGTGGAGCACATTACTAATAGTACAGCAGAGTACTGGTAGTAGAGTGCAGTACTGATAGTTAAGTACAGTACTGATAGTAGAGCACAGTGCTGATAGTAGAATACAGTTCTGATACTAGAGTACAGTACTCATAGTGGAGGCACAGTACTGACAGCCGAGTACAGTACTAATTATAGAGTAAAATACTGATACTAGAGTACAGTACTGACGTTTATTCTCCCTGTTCTTCTGAGTAACAGTTCGCGGTTAGACGAAAACACATTATAATCTTGTTCTAATTTTGGGAACAGGTGGTGTTAGAGTGGTTAAAATCAAAGATACATGACATCAAATTTTGTTACTAATTGCTTGTATCTCATTGGTATCATATCTAGCTACATTTTTGTTTACGTCTCACGTTAAAAACAGATAACTTGAGACAATATGAGAATATTACATGACGAAACTCTCATCAATCTTTTGTGGCTTGAACTGTTTTCTGTGAGACTATGTATCTTTCTACACACTAGTAATAAAAAATGATTAATTTTCTTGCTTTTATTATTATTGGAAAATAGATCATTTACGATAAAATTTATTAGATATTGTTGGAAAAACAATTATGCATCCACCTTCCTGTTACGAAATAAAGAATCCTAAGTAGGGTAAAGGAACGATACGTTTCCTTACGTAAACAGCTGTTCAATATAATTCATGTTGTTTTTATCTCCTTGGAATTTACCAATCACGTTTATTAAGTCATAAGATTGATGTACTAATGCCCATGGTTACAGACCATTAGTAAAACATTTTAAAATTAATCGCTAGAGCTTAAACTACACACCCACTTCAACAAATTTATATTAGTAGGTTTGTTTTTGTTTTTTTTAAAAATGCGTTGTCATGAAGCAAGGTAAAGAGTGAAAACAATTAATTTCTTTAAACAAAATCTAAAGTTCATCATTAATTTTTGTTTAAGTAATTTCCAATTATTTTTTACATTAACCATCTTTATTAGTAGTAAATGTTTGTTTTCTACCATATAAAAATGTACGAAAATAGTTCGCTTAACCAAAATTTGTAGTATTTATGTAAGATAATGAAACTATCCTACAAGTTATATGTGATATCACTAGAGGGCACTACGCGTAACACAAAGTTACAGGCAGGAATAGAAACAATTTTTACAAAAATTCTCAATTTAAAAATTACAACGTTTTGTCCCGTAATTCCAGGTCATCAGGAGGGAGGTGTTTTTCTTATAGCAAAGCCTCATGAAGCTATTTTCTAACTCCACTGCTGGGAATCAAACTGCTGATTTGAAGGTGTAAATACCCAGACTTATCGCTGTACTAGCGGAGAGCTCCCCAGGTGAGAGTTTAAAAGTACAATTCTTTTGAATGTAGTTCATAAAGACGTGATAGTATGGATCGAAACATTGTAATTACTAAATCGGAACTTGAGTTCTGTAAAAGTTGGTATTATATTTTCGAATTAATTTTTCAGTTTAGTAGGTTCCTCACTAAACATTAGCGCAATATTAATAGTTTTTGTTTATTTTGTTTTTGAAAGCTTAAACTACCGCCTTGTCCTCCCCTCGTTGGCTCAACGATAAATCTAAGGACTTAAACGCAACCCTATGGATTCGATAACTGCGGTCGGGATTGCACAAGTATTTCATTGTGTGGGTTTCTTTATGCTTAGGAATTAACGAACAAAAAGCAACATGTTCTTA
This sequence comes from Carcinoscorpius rotundicauda, assembly GCA_011833715.1. NCBI lineage: Eukaryota > Metazoa > Arthropoda > Merostomata > Xiphosura > Limulidae > Carcinoscorpius > Carcinoscorpius rotundicauda. The sequence goes on from CM022393.1 coordinate 113,251,718, forward strand.
TTACTATTATTAAAGATTTAAGGCAAAAACAAAAAATACTAGAAAGGTACGGAGTGTAAGATAATAAAACGAGCAGAAGATACAAATGAATCACCTAAATAATTCCCGTTTGGTTTGTTTTGAATTTCGCGTAAAGCTACATGAGGGCTACCTGCGCTAGCCGTCCCTAGTTTGGCAGTGTAAGACTGTTTAATTGTTTTTGAATTTCGCACAAAGCAACTCGAGGGCTATCTGTGCTAGCCGTCCCTAATTTTGCAGTGTAAGACTAGAGGGAAGGCAACTAGTCATCACAACCCACCGCCAACTCTTGGGCTACTCTTTTACCAACGAAAAGTGGGATTGACCGTCACATTATAACGCCCCCACGGCTAGGAGGGCGAGTATGTTTGGCTCGACTCGGGCGCGAACCCGCGACCCTCAGATTACGAAGCGCACACTTTAACGTGCTAGGTCATGCCAGGCCCAGTGTAAGACTAGAGGGAAGGCAGTTAGTCATCACCATCAACCGCCAACTCTTGGGCTACTCTTTTACCAACAAATAGTGGGATTGACTGTAAAATTATAACGTCCTCACAGCTGAAAGGGCGGACATGTTTGGTGTGACGGGGTATCGAACCTGGGACCTTCAGATTACGATTCGAGCACCCTAATTACCTGGGCATACCGGGACCAAATAATTCTGTACATAAATGTGTCAAATTAATTGAGAGAAAAATTCATTTCAGTAAATTACAAAGACCTGTGAATTTAATCTTTGTAAACGTTGTTTTGATTTAAAAACGGATTTTTCATAATTCAGCTACGTACATTTCGAAAGCAATTTTTTTCTCTCTCTATCACGTAATATTTTTTTTACAAATCGGGAAGAAAATAAGAACTCTTACTTATAGCAAATTATTATTTCGTTCACCACAATTAACATTTATTATTATGTATGGGTTCCAGAAAGATCAATGAGACTCTCACGTCACGATTGGTCAAGAGAAACCAAAAGTTAGTTTGTTTGTTTTGAATTTCGCACAAAGATACTCGAGGGGTATCTATGCTAGCCGTCCCTAATTTAGTAGGGTAAGGCAGCTATTCATCACCACCCACCTCCAACTCTTGGGCTACTCTTTTACCAACGAAAAATGGGATTGACTGTATCATTATAACGCCCCATGGCTAAAAGGGCGAGTTTTAGGAAGAAGTTGAAACAGCTCTTTTGGATGCAAAATATTCATAAACTCAAATCATAAAGATTTGTTCAGATTGGAATTCATAATTTCCAAGACCAGGATATCCATTTTCATTCATCTCATTGGATACCAAAGGAATACGGATGAAATTTTGATATCACGAACATCCAATTAGAAACCTAAAATAAGTACCCCATCCTTGGTAAGTAAAGTAAGGACTTTTGTGACAAGTAATAATTCATGATCACAAAACTCAGTGAGAAAATTAATTCATGTGCACCTAGCAACAGTAAGCAAGATAATCAATAATGATCTTCATCTGGAAAAGCGTCACAATCCACTCGTACATAAGTTGCTTTCACAACATATTTAGTTAACAGTCGTATATCTGACTTAGTTGGAGAATGAAATAGCTGCTCATAATATTCCGTACGAATACATATTGATCGAGCCGTCTAACACAGCTGCTTCTGACTCTTGTACAATAGGATCGTTGAAAGGCACGTTAAGAAACCATCATCCTGGTAAACTATATAGCTTATGGAAAGCAAGAAAGGGGAAACAATGTGCTTTGGGCATGACAGGCTTGTGACGGAGCCTTTTGCAGTGAAAACTACGCTGCAAGACTATCATCAAGATTAGATTCAAAAACAGTTTTGATGTAATCTATGCATAACAACAGCTTGACTTTCTTTGTAACTGGTAGCTAATTTTAAAACTAAAATAACAGTTTGTTTCCTATTTTCATTAAAAGTAACAAGAACGTGACAAGGATATATTTTATCCTCCCTTCGTAGACTACAAGAACAATAATTTGATTTTATCCGTGAGTGATGACTAAAATGAAATTGAAAGACATATTTTTCATTTCACGAAACCTAACAAGACAAGAGCTTTGTTTTCTGGAGGGGGGTGAACATCAAACTTATAACCGGAATTTATCCCTTTTCATAAAACTTACGCCCGGCATGGCCAAGTGTGTTAAGGTGTTTGACTCGTAATCCGAGGGTCGTGGGTTCGAATCCCGATCGCAACAAATGCTCGCCCTTTCAGCCGTGGGGGTGTTATAATGTAACGATCAATCCCCACTATTCGTTGATAAATGAGTAGCCCAAGAGTTGGCGGTGTGTGGTGATGACTAGCTGTCTTCCCTCTAGTCTTACACTATTAAATTAGGGACGGCTAGCACAGATAGCTTTCGAGTAGGTTTGTGCGAAATTCAGAAACAAACAAACAATCATGAAACTTAACAAGGACTGAGACTCATGACTAAGAGCAGGATAAAAAAAGGATATTTATTCGTCTTCATTAGATATAACAGTGACCTAACCTTTATTCTGACTGGTAACAAATGTCAAACTAACGTACAGTTATGACTCCCCTTTTCATTAAAGTAATAAAGGGTTGATTTAACTTGCGACAATTATAAAAAAATATAGTTATTTATTCTTAAACTGTTGAATAAATATTCATCAAACTTTTATTAATATATTGGATACCTCCAACACAAATAATGCTAAATAAATGGTCTTTCTTTGGTTACTTAATATGTAGCCTCCTAAAGGCACAGCGATATATCTGCAGACTTAAAACGCTAGAAATCAAGTTTCGATACCTGTTGTGAACAAAGCGCAGGTAGCCTAATATGTAGCTTTGTGCTTAACTTCAAGAAAAACAAAATTTAGTATATTTGACATTTAAAAAAGGCCCGGCTTGGCCAAGCGCGTTATGGCGCGCGACTCGTAATTTGAGGGTCGTGGGTTTGCATCCCCGTCGCGTCAAATGCTCGCCATTTCAGCCGTGGGGTGTTATAATGTGACGATCAATCCCACTATTCGTTGGTAAAAGAGTAGCCCAAGAGTTGGCGGTGTGTGGTGATGACTAGCTGCCTTCCCTCTAGTCTTACATTGCTAAATTAAGAACGACTAGCACAGATAGCCCTCGAGTAGCTTTGTGCGAAATTTAAAAACAAATAGACATTTCAAAAATGTTAAATTTCGTCTGCGTGACCTTTTACTTAGATAGTGTAATTGCAATGCAGATAATTTTTACCTTTAACTAACAGGGTATTACAGCTTCATAACGCAAGATTATCCATATCTAAACGATGTATATTGCGTTTTGAATAATGTATTATGCCTTTGATCAATCTTTATAATAATTAGCCTACCGTCTACAGATGTATGCTATCCAATCGTTAACTCGAGTATGATTCCCATTAGAATAATATAATAATTATGCTTTTGGTAATAATTGTTACTGCTTAATTAATACTGTTTATGCTTGTCATTAAATGGTTCTTTAAAATTTGTTTGCGATCAAAATTTTAAATGCCTTTGCGACACATAATTTGTTTCATGAACAAGGCCTCAACCCACTAGGTAACATTTTATTTGTGTGGCGATGTAGAAAAGCATAATTTTAAAGGTTTGTACATTACTGGTCGTAATACGAGAAAAAGAATTTTAGGTGTCTTGGGCTGGACAGTAAAATACCTATTGTAGATGTTCTGTATAATGTCTTCCAGGTGATCTGGAATCTTTCTCGTTTTTCCGGTTCCGGTGAACAACCCCAAAAAAGCGTTCTTTATTTAGCCTAATTTTGACAAACGAAACGTTAAATTTAGATCCTGACGACAGCAGTTTTCATGTTCACACCTTCTTTAGTTTGTGGCGGACTAACACGTGGATTTCTCCTCCAATCACAGAACCCAAATGTGAAGGAGTTCTGGAGACACGAAGTCCAAGAATGTTCTACACTTTCTTTTAGTTCATAAATACATAATCGTGTTTCATTTAATCACAGATGAGGTTAGAACTTTTTAACTTATATAGATCGCCATTTTGAACTTTATTAACTCTCACTACTTATATTTAAATATTCAGTGAATATGTCTCCCGTTTTTTAAAGAGTACTGTTTGATTAAATAGATGGTATGACGAATATCTTCTGCTATGATATAGTTAATTGATTTTGTTCTACAAATATTTTATGAAAAGGGGCTATCCTCTGAAATCATTTGAAGGGATAAAAAACATGATATTACCAGAGATGAACCTTTAAATTCATGTTAAAAATAAGATATTGGTGAATACATAAAAATGGACACAATAAATGAACCAGATAACTAGACATTAAACGCATTCTGTGATATAGGAATATACCCAATGTAAGAAATAAACCATAAAAGCTGTAATAAAAGTCACTTTCAGAGATGGACGCACCCCTCTAGTACAGCGGTATGTCCACGAATTTACAACGCTAAAATCAGGGGTTTGCTTCCCCTCGGTGGGCTCAGCAGATAGCCCGATGTAGCTTTGCTATAGGAAAAACACACAGAGATGAACTGTAGTTGCTATCTTTACGAGTAGGGAGCTGGTAATAGAACATAATAGTTTTGAAGTAAATAAGATCCTAAAATAAGAAGGATTAAGCTTAGCAATCTGAAAGGAACTCTAAGGGTTATCTATTACACAAGCCTGAGCATAGTAGACTGAGAAAAACTGTAGGATATATCTGGAGACTGAACTTAACAGTGGGAGATGAAGGTTGAATTTAGTAATCTGAGAGAAACTGTGAAAGGCATCAACCGAAATTGAATTTAATAGTCTGAGACGAACTATAAAGTTTATCACACTAGACTGGACATTATAATTTGAGGCACAAAATAAACGTTACCACATGATATTGAACCTTATAGTCCAAAAAGAGATGTAAAAAATTATAGCACGAAATTGAGTCTTGTAGTCTAAAACAAGCTGTAAAAATTATCAGCGAGGTTGTTTGTTTGTTTTAAATTTCGCGCAAAGCTACTGGAGCGCTATCTGCGCTAGCCGTCCCTAATTTAGCAGTGTAAGACTAGAGGGAAGGCAGCTAGTCATCACCACCCACCTCCAACTTTTGGGCTACTCTTTTACCAACGAATAGTGGGGTTGGCTGTCATATTATAGCACCCCCATTGCTGAAAGGGCTAGCATGTTTAATGTGACGGGAATTCGAACCACATGGCCATGTCGAGCCTCAGCGAGATTGAACCTAGTAGCTTGAAAAGAGGTGTAAAATTATAGCACGATAATGAATCTAGTAGTTAGAGATAAAACATAAAATTTCATATAAACTTGAACCAAGTAATGAGAGATAGAGAGTAAATAAAAAAGCTCGAACCATAGTAAGGAAATATAATTTCAATTGTTTTAATAGAAGTACGAAGATAAAAGAACCGTACAAGTAGTCAGAGATGAATCAAAACAGTTACAATAACAGTAGGAATCTATAATTAGATTCACCAGGAAAATTATTAAGCTCATGTGAACAAATAACCAGCGATGAATCACTAAAAAAGTTTTCATTGGAATCATAGAATAAGCCATAAACGTTATGTAAACAATTACCTAATATTGGTACTAATTACGAATAAAACGAAAGATTTACTTGAAAGAAAAAATGAATCAAAGTTTATGTTCGGATTCTGATATTTCTGTTTTTTCGATACTCGCGAGTAACAAATAAATTTCTAAAATTTGAAATACGTTTGGAATTCCTGAAACACGTAATAGAAATTTTTTCTGTATTCAATCCAAATAGGCTTAAAATGGTATAACCTAATAAATGTTAAATAAATAGTACATATGATCCTCATTTAATTTTTATTTGTTTTTTTTTCTGTTTATTTCCTTTTATTGGCTGTTTTGAACTCGTTATTTTGTATATTATAGTTACGCTACATGACTGTACAAGGGTAAAAGCTGGACGAACATATTATTTCTCTGATGGGGCACTTAGATAGCACTAAATGCCACATGTCAGATGTCATTCGATTACTCTAACTCTTCCCTATGACAGTCAGAAAGAATTGTTCCCAAACCCAGTTTAATGTTTTTTTAATGTACATATAATATCCATACCAGCTTATATTTCCCTGAGCGGGACAGTTATTTAACACCGACCTAATTTCATTAGATAACTACAAATGATTAAGATACGTCCCATGTACTTTAATTAAAACGCTTCTTACAAACAGTGTTGGTGGGTATTTCTTTAGGCCCGGCATGGCATGGTGGGTTAAGGCGTTCGACTCGTAATTTAAAGGTCAGGGATTCGAATCCCCGTCACATCAAACATGCTTGTCCTTTCAGCCGTGGGGGTGCTATAATATGACAGTCAATCTCATTCGTCGTTGGTAAAAGTATAGCCCAAGAGTTGGCGGTGGGGGTGATAACTAGCTGCCTTCCCTCTAGTTTTATACTGCTAAATTAGGGAGGGTTAGCGCAGATATCTCTCGAATAGCTTTGTGCGAAATTAAAAAAACAAACAGATACTTATTTAGCGCCACACTTACTCAACGGGAATGCTGATAGCCCAAACTTCTGAAAACTGGGTTTCAATACAGCACAAATAGCCCATTGTTTAGCTTTGTGCTTAACAACAAATAAATAAAAAAATTATCTATTTTACGATCTTGTATCCGTCTTATCCAGAAAACTCGTTGTGTTTAAGTTTATAAATGCATGGAAATTAAATTTTCCCTACTTGTTTGTTTGTTTTTTCCAGTTCGAACAGCCAATGAGACGAAGCACTGATTTTAAATGAAACACTGGTCTGAAGTTCAGAACACGAATATTACCGTCATAAAATAGCTTCTCCCAGAAAACCAGCTTTGTTCAATACGTAGATTGACTTCAGTGATGTAGTGTGGCCAAGATAGTATTTTGATTCTTTGAGGGTTCCATGCAGCATTGCTATGCTGGAAACCACATTAGTTGAATGATTTAAAATTGGGACCTCATTCTTTGGGGTTCGAGACCACTAGTTGCTGGACCTCCCCTCTCCCTGCCATGCTAATGTACGTGTTGCAGTCCCTCTAAATCTTGCACTGGCTGTAACTATGAAGACGTTTTTTCTTAATTCAGTGCTCCATCAGTCATGTTCTGTTGACTTAACGATTTCTTAAAGATTAACTTTATATCCGTCATAAATCGACACATACAATTCATGTTTAGGTTTAGGTTCAAATGCAACTTGACCTAAAAAGTGAAACAAGAATAATTTAGGCATACAAAAAGTTTGATACAGTCAGTTTCATTTGAAAACACCTTTTAGTTGCAAGATGCAACACCAGTTATTGGTTTGGTTTTGAATATCGCGCAAAGCTACACAAGAGCCATCTGCGCTAGCATTCCCTAATTTAGCAGTGTAAGAATAGAGGGAAGGCAACTAGTCATCACCACCCACAGCCAACTCATTGGCTACTCTTTTACCAACGAATAGTGGGATTAACCGTCACATTAGAAACGCCTCCACGCATGAAAGGGGGAGCATGTTTGGTGTTATGGGGATGCGAACCCGCGACCTTCAGATTACGAGTCGAATGCCTTAATCACCTGGCCAATGCGAGCCAATACTAGTAATACTTGTAGTCTGACATACAAGAGTCGGTGTTGACGCAGCCTGATTATTCTATGGGTTCTGATCCCCTACCCTAATTAGGCTAAAAAAATGTGTGCCTTCACAACGACAAATGTGTGCCTTTGGCAACAATAAATCCGTAAACATTAAAATGTTTATTGTTTTTGTAGTTTTTATTTTTTTATATTAAACTTTAAGATTTAAAACTTATATTAAGATTTAGGAAATGCATCATCCTAGTGCTGTGCATTTTTTTATTTTTTTCTAGGTTTAACTTTTGTTTCATTATTTTTATCTCTTAAGTTTCACATACATTAGCTTTGTTATGAATTTGATCATTGATGAAGGTTATATCTTAAAAAGTACATGGTGGGGATGAAGGTTCATGTCTGTCTACTTCAGTACTGGTATTAACAATTTGTTAGGGAAACTTCCACTCTTACACATTCCGTGCTGGAAATAAGGAAAGGTTTCGCTTACAGAATTACAATTTACACTATCAGGTGTTAACACAGCCACTTTCAAAAGCTATAGAATTTAAAAGATTATTATGTGGTCAAAGAGTTTCTGTATTATTAGTGCTGAGTTACAAAAGGAAGAAAAACACCAGTAAGTAATTTGAAGGTGAAATTCCCACGCATTTTCCTTATGATCAGCTTAAATAATACACAAGAAATTTTACTGCCAAAAAGGCGTAGTGATAAGAATCTTGCAAACACGCTTTATTTGTTTCGAATAATAATACTGACGTTTAACGCTACATCACAGATATCTACATAACGACCTATTACACAAGACTAGCGTCATCTATTTAAATAAATACTATTAAATTTGAAGATAATCAGTTTATTATGCTTAATTCTAACGTATTTTCTGTGTCATTCAAGTTTATTCGCTATCACTTCTTTTGATGTTATTTTTCCCTGTTGACTTTATTAAGCTTTGGATGATTTTTAGTTTATATGTATGTTAAAAAGAAAGGTGGGTTATTAGTATTTGAAAATCTTATGTGAATTGTTTGGTCTAGCCGGTTGACGTTTTATTATATCATTAAGTCAGTTGTCAACAAGAGACGTGTTTATGTTTGGGGAAAACCCGATTGTGAAATGCGTAGAATAACCAAACCTGACAATCTGGTCACATATATGCGTGTACATAAAGCTTTACCTGAAACGCAGTAAAAAAAAAGAAAAAAGCACACGAATATGATGTCAAGTAAAAAAAACACAATAACACAATATTTATAAATAACAGAGGATTTAACAACACGTAACAGCAAATTATTAAAAGTAAATAAATGTAAGTTTAATTTACATGAAAAATCAACTTAAAAACACGCATTTTAAAACTTAAATTGTTATTGGTAACATAGATTGTTAAAAGTTTATTTTATAAAAAAGAATGTCTTTGCTGGTGCTGGGATTCAAAACCAAAGTTTTTTGTTATTTTTATAAGTTGAAATAAGCAACGATTTTCCTAGTGTGCAAAATGTCAAGCATTGTGCACCTGTAAAAATATTTGTTCATTTGAAAATTTGCCTATATAAGTAAATTCAAGTGGATAAATATTTAAAAATGTATTTAAGGTTTTAAAATTCCATCCTTGAGTTGATATATAAATGTATTAACTTGAATATTTTTCTTTTTGTGGATAATTTGTTACTAAGCCTATATACATGAGATGCAATAAGGCGTCAAGCATTACAAAATGATGAAGTTAAAATATAAAAGTTGACAAAAATTGTTCGGAAAACCTTTGAAGAAAAGATAAGGAAATAGTGAGATATGGTCAATTAAATACTTTATTAATATTTAGATTTCAGACTCTTCGGGCACTAAGTAGAAGCATCTAAACTTCCATACAGCCCTTGATCGAAGTTTCTCTGGAAATATAATCATCAAAGGTTAAGGCCACGAGATACAGAAAAGCATCGTTAGATGGCTATGTTGTTCTCAGAATAGCCACAGGGGATATGAAGGCTATTATTTATAACCTGCGTTGTACGCCTGATAGTTGTTCAGATTGTGACTTGGGTCTTAATATCTAATTTATAACCTAAAAATAACCAATAAAGCAGAAATAATTAATGACCGTTCAACTCAAAGACATAGAAACGAGGCATTATTCATTTACATGTGTTATTATACTAACCACAAGAGCTTTCCTCTGTCTGAATGTTTTCTTCTATGTAGTTATACAATTCACAAAACAAAGAAAATAAAGTTCATAAAAATCATTGTGTGGGTATATGTGCTACAAACAGTGAAAAATAACGACGCACCTTTATTTATTTGTATATGTTTTGTTTTTTAGCAAAGCCACATCGGGCATTCTTTTGAGCCCACCGAGGGGTATTGATCCCATGATTTTAGTATTGTAAATCCGTAGACTTGCGTTGATTTTACAGTAATGACACGAGTTATTGGATAAAAGTTTGATATTCTTCGATTATATTCAAAGGTTTTTGAATTTTGTGATGCTTAAGAAAAGTCGTATATATATTTATATATATGAAAAGCATGAATTATAAACCGTATTAATTACAAAAAAGATGTGTTTACGTCTTCGACAAAACTTGGCTATTCGTAACTCCGTGCTCATATATATGTATCAAATCTGTATATATTCACAACAAAGATACACACTAGTTTCAAGATTGTTTTCAGGTCGTGTAGTGGTTCCCTCAGCTCCCTAAATGCGACAGTAGTCTTTACAACAATAATAATTTTCTTTTCTTTATTTTTTCGTTCGTTAAATGTTCTTTATAAGATCTGCAGTTTATTCTCCATACAACTTGTTTTTTGTTTTTTTTATTTTGCTCTGGCACTTTTATAAAAATTGTGATCACAACATCGCAGATAATTACATGGCTATTACGCTTTAAAACGACTGTGTAACTAGAGACCTGAACAGTATTAAGCGATATAGAACCTTGAAAACCACTATATAACAAGAGATCGGAAAAACAATGTCGCGTAACTAGGGATGTTTTATGGTCACAGAACCTGAACAATATAATGTAGATGTAAATCTGTAGACGTAGCTACAACAATAACACTGAATTATTGATTTGATAAAAATACCGGAATGGTTACTGGTTATCGTGCTCGGTCTGTGAACACGAGTGCTCCGGACTTAAGCCTGTTGTCGTAAAACGCGTTCTGTACTTTTGGATTGTAGATGAGAGTGACAATTGTTTGTGATAAGCACAAAGGTGCACAATGAGCTACCGAGACATAGCGTCGTAAGCTTGTAGACTTACCGGAGCTTAAGAGTGAGTGTCAAATCTTATTATTCGGTCAGACTATAATAGGTCAAGAACCGGAAAGGATGTTGTTAGCAATGTATCGGTTCATCATTAGCTCTGCACAGAAAACTTTCTACAGCTAGCTGTATACAAACTTTGTGAAACTAGCAAACTATATTAAAAATGTTTTAAAATGTATCACTGTACGAATGGCTGCACTTATTTTGTACGTTTTTCCACTACCTTCCCCATTCAAGACGCTGCAACAATTGCAGTGTAAGTAAAAAAACTGAGTAGTCACGTTAAAAACTGTCCTGAATCCTGTGTGTAGAGCAAGTTTTAAAAATTTACTTACATTTTGTAAACTTTGTATTTGTGATTAATTTGTAAATAAGTGTATTTTGCGAACAATCTTGCATTTAAGTCTGAGTTAAATTAAATGCATAATTCGAAGCTTTGAATATGGGTTTTGTTTTAATACAAAGCTAAACAAAGGGATTTCTGTACTCTTTCCGCTACTGGTATCGAATCCCGAATGTATAGCTTAGCGAGCACCGTAGTTTATCACTGAATCAGTGGAGGACTTTTCCGAGGTTCGGGGAAAGGCAATCACAGACATAACTCTGGACATTTACATCGTTTCACAGTAAGTTTGAAAAACACATGAAGCTAATTCAATTACTTGTAGACAATGAAAGTATAGAAATGTTATTGTATTTGTTTTTTATCATCAGGAAAAGAAGTATCTTGGTTAAAAATAATTTAAAGTCCAGACGACTTAGTAAAATGAAAGACGTTTTGTTTCCTTTATACAAGCTCAATAAGCTCACCAGTTGATAAGTCTAATTGACAAACAAAACTAAACAGTCTCGCGTCTATAGCACAATATCAGAGCGAATGTGATAGTCAACTAGTTCTGTTATGTAAATAGCATAAATTTAAATCAGTTATTTGCATTTATTTTTTATCACATCAATAAACAAAGAAGAAACTTTCATTTTAATTCCTATAAAAGCAAGTATATGTATATTACTGAATAAATCCGACAGCACATCCACAAATATATCATGTCGTCTATAACGGACAACGCTATTTATAACTGTTTCGTTATATTTCAGTGATGAAGTCTCTTTGGGAGGGAAATTACTACGTTATCTTACTTTCATCTGGTCTCCAGGAGACTGTGCTTAAATGTATTATGTTTCGTGAAATTTTTTCCTACAACTGATGTCCCCACACTTATTAGAAAGTGCCTATAATTTAATTTTAAGATGAACTAAACGCTTTCTATCTTCTTGATAACGAGAATGTTATTCTGTTGTTTTTTTAATCTGATAAAGATAATGTACATTAATGGATCTTCATTGGCACTAAAATCATCAGCTTAAGTACCAGTGTATTTAGAGCCCGCCATGGCCAAGCGTGTTAAGGCGTGCGACTCGTAATCTGAGGGTTGCGGGTTCGCGCCCGCGTCGCGCTAAACATGCTCGCCCTTTCAGTCGCGGGGCGTTATAATGTGCCGGTCAATCCCATTATTCGGTGTTAAAAGAGTAGCCCAAGAGTTGGCGGTGGGTGGTGATGACTAGCTGCCTTCCCTCTTGTCTTACACTGCTAAACTAGGGACGGCTAGCACAGATAGCCCTCGAGCTTTGTGCGCAATTCAAAACACACCCAATCACCAGTGTATTTCACTTCAATACAAAATACTGTAACTGTAAAGTGACGAAGTAACTCATAAAGACAAGTTTTACTTTGAAGGAGCTTTACAAAGATAGTAACTTTAGTGTTTGTTCTTCATGACGGTGCTCTAGCGAAGAGAATATTACTGTTGACTGAGTGTGTGTGTGCTTTCTTATAGCAAAGCCACTTGAGGCTATCTGCTAAGTCTACCAAGGGGAATCGAACTCCTGATTTTAGTGTTGTAAATCCGAAGACTTACCACTGTACCAGCGGAGGACACCGTTGGCTGAATGTAACGATTATGTTTTAGGGTAGTGCAGTCGTTAATAAGTTTGAGCCTTTGATTGCTTGCAGTAAGAAAGGAGATGCTTGAGGGTATATGTGATTAAATTACTCTTTCATTCAATATAATAATATAGATGTTTGTGCATTCATAGATTATAGTTAAGCATAAAACTACACAATGGGCTATATGTTCTCTTCCCACCATGAATATCGAAAACCGGTTTCTAGCATTGTAACTCCACAGACATACTGCTGTGGTGACACTTTGGGGTAGTTGTTTAAGGTTAGGAACGTAAAAACTTAGAACTAGAATTTATTTATAGAGTATTAAGATACAAGGTATTATAACGCATGTTGATAATTTATTTTCTGTATTGCATATATATATATATATATAAGAGAATTATGCTGGAAATTTGAAACAGAAGAGCTGCTAAAAAGTATAAATAACTGCTTTAGAGTTTTAGATACAAAAACTCATGTTAATCATTTCGGACCAGATACCGCAAAGAATTACTTAGCAGGAGCTGATATTTAATGCAATATCACCAATGATATGTCTAGAACAACAAGTCGATTGTTGTTTGGACTTATAGAAGAGTTTCTGTGATAAAGGTAAATTACGTGAGAGAAAGATGAGATTTTGTTTTTGAATTTCGCAAAAAGCTACTCGAGGGCTGTCTGTGCTAGCCGTCCCTAATTTAGCAGTGTAAGACCAGAGGGAAGGCAGCTATTCATCACCACCCACCGCCAACTCTTGGGCTACTCTTTTAACAACGAATAGTGGGATTGACCGTCACATTATACGCCCCCACGGCTGGGAGGGCGAGCATGTTTAACGCGGGGGCGAACCCGCGACTCTCGAATCACGAGTCGCACGTCTTACGCGCTTGGCCATGCCAGGCCAAAAGGTGAGATACGATCAATTTACTTGGTATCAAAAGCATGATGGGATAAGATCCATTTTACTCATGCTAAGTAACAAGATTTTGAGAGAAGGTCTAAATACATTTATTAAGGACGGTTGAAACTAAACTTATATGTTGAGAAACTGGGAATAAAAAATTTATAAGAAAGTTAAAAAAAAAGATTTAGAAAATAAGTTAATTAAATAGTTGTTTGAAAGATTAGTCTCTCAGATTTAAAGATAAGCTTATAATCTGATGTTAGGAATATCAGGAAGAAAATGTTCAAATTCGAAGCTCATGTTGAAGTGAATACTATGATACAATGGTAACATTATAAAACTATGATACAATGGTAATAATATAAAACTATGATACAATGGTCATTATATAAAACTGTGTTAAGTTCAGAGAATATCGGAATTGGAATACCGGGTCATAAGTTATTTATTGTGACAAACTTTTTCAAACAGAGCCTCACCACATCGTCATAGTCTATTTTGCCATGACAACGTAGCGTATTTTCCGTTGGAAAATGCTCCTTAATAAGGCTGTCGTGACCAAAGTATGCTAGTCGCCCATCCTGCTTTTCATGAGGTATTCAGTGTGCAAGGACCGCAATTTTCCAGCACTCATTTCAACTTTTGTTCGAACAGAAATCTATAGGCTCTGCGTCCGACAAATTGGACAGTACGTCTTTGTATGGAATAGTTTGAATACCCATTTTGTTTTCCAACTGCTTGAGGTATGTGATGGTTTAATGGATGTAGCATAGAAGTTAGCTGCGTACATGTGATTTGTGTCACTCTTCCAGATGTAGGTTCTTCTTCATTATGTTGTCTGGATCACATTGATAAATTTTGCCACTAACCTATGTGTTTATGGGTTCTCATCTGTCAGCAAGTGTCACACTTTGCTTGCTATAGCTGGAGTACAACTTATTTCAGTTCTATTTCTAGATGGTCCTGATGTCACAGTTTACCCATATTCCTTTGTTTTTCAATGTAATTAAGTGAAAGGGATATTCCTGTCTTGGAATTCTACATTCACGATATGAACAGATATTTGCTATGTAAATGTGAATATTTTGCATCGGAAAGGTCTGTTTTACAAGTTTCTTAGAAGAAATCAATTTCCTGTGGCTTCTCATTACCAACGTCAAGCAAAGTGAAAATACAGTTCCGATATATTTCATTCCACCATTGGCTTTATATCGGTTTTCTTTGTCACGTGATTTACAAATTTGCAGTTCATATCGTTTTAATACTACATTATTTCACGTAAGAGATAAACTGCAGCCTGGATGGAATAAAGAAATAATCAATGGTAACCAAGAATTCTAATTTATTTAGGTTATAATCAGAACTTTCGAAACTGAAAAGTTTTTAATAAAACATTGTTATAGGCTACCTGACTGAGCAGCTTATGTAAATAAGCATTTGTATAATGAGGTCAGGATTGTAGTTAAGTGGAATTTTGGTCCAATAGTTAAATACTTTGATTCTGGACACATTGGCTGGAAGTGTATGGAGCTAAGCAAAAAAGAAGAGAATTGTCTTGAAGAATTCAATATATTTTCTGTATCAAATGATCAAAGAACCAATCAATGGTAATGTACTTTCATATTTAATCTTATCCACTAAAGAAGGTATAAACACAAAAACTCAAGTGAGAAAAACTGGGAATGAGATATCATTGTTAAATAAATAAAAATGAAACTGATATTTTTATTTCCAACAAGACAGTACTTAGATCCGTGAGACAAAAGTTATCATTAGTGTATTGGAATAATGAGTTAATAGGTGACGTGAGACAATTTGTAAAAGTTTTTTACAAAACCTAACGCTTCCCATTAGCACAGAGATATGTCTCAGGAGTTAAAATGCTAGAAACCAGGTTTGGATACTCTTGGTTGGCAGAGCACTGTGTAGCTCTGTACTTAACTTATTAGGTCATCCCATTAGTAATGTCCCAGAATTTAATACAGAAAATGCATCATCATTTCTGTCTTTGCAGAAGGATCTAATAACTAAAATATGTAGTAGGACGTGTATAAAATGTTCAAACAAATAAAAGAAACTAACTCAACTCCACTTTTTCTGATCATTAATCAAATAAACCTTTATGAGGATAGATGTGTCTGAGGATCGTATTAGACATATAATGCTTTATGAGTTTAAAAAAGACAATAGTGCAGCAGAAACTACACAAAACATTCAAGGTGTTTGTGGTGCGGAGTCTCTCAATGAAAGAAAATGTCGAAGGTAGTTTTAGAAATTCAGATCAGGTGAGTACAGTTTAAGCGATGCGCCGCATTTAGGTCGTCCTGTTGAGTTTAATGATGACTTGCTGTTGACTGCACTTGATGGAGATTGTGCTGTAACAGTTGTAGAACTAGCACAAAAGTTCAATTCAACTCTTTCAACAGTTCACCGTCATCTTCAACAGCTTAAAAAGGCGTCAAAACTTGGAAAATAGGTCACCCATGATTTGACAGAAGCCAACCTCAGAACAAGAGTGGACATTTCCACTTCTCTGCACTATCGTGAACATAACCCATCTTTTTTTGGACAAGTTAATAATTGGAGATGGAAAATGGATATTTTATAAAATTGTTAAGCGCTTCAAACAATGGCTCAGTGCAAGTAACCTGGCTAAAACCCAACCTAAAATTGACCACTATTCTAGGAAAGTTTTGTTTAGCTTTTTGTAGGATATTGTTGGTGTGATCCACTTTGAGTTGCTACCACTCAATGTAGCATGATTACATCAGACTTCTACTATCAACAGTTAAAGCACTTAAATGTTGCACTGATAAAAAAAGAGCCTTGCTTTAATCAGTCGTAAAGGTGTTGTGTTACACCAAAATAATGCCGGCCCCATACAGCAAGGATCACATCTGTAAAGATTAAAGATCTAGACTGGGGAAAAAACTTCACATCCGTCTTATTCTACAGACCTTGCCCCATCTGATTATCATCTATTCTAAAGTTTGCAAAACTATCTTGATGGAAAAGGGCTTGGAAGACATGGACATGTCAAAACTACCCTCTCTTCATTATTTTCTTCCAAACCCCATGAAGTTCATAAAAGTGACATTCAGAAACTTAAGAATCGTTGGCAGGAAGTAATTAATAATAATGGAACATACATTGTTCATTAAATAACATTAAAATCATTTGATGTTTTTGTTTGTTTTTGGAATTTCGCATAAAGCTACTCGAGGGCTATCTGTTCTGTGCTAGCCGTCCCTAATTTAGCAGTGTAAGACTAGAGGGAAGGCAGCTAGTCATCACCATCCACCGCCAACTCTTGGGCTACTCATTTACCAACGAATAGTGGGATTGACCGTAACATTATAATGCCCCCACGGCTAGGAGGGTGAGCATGTTTGGCGCGACTCGAGTGCGAACTCGCGACCCTCAGATTACGAAGCGCACGCCTTAACATGATAGGCCAGGCCAGGCCCAAAATAATTTGAAATCCTTTCTCATTTTCTAAACTTAAAATCGGACAATGTTTAAGGGACGACTTGATACAAACAAACAAAAACTACATTTCTTATAGTTCAAGACTTTGTTTGTCTGAATTAAGCACAAAGCTTCAAAATAAGCTATTTGTGTTCTGCCCAGTATCAAAGTCCGGTTTCTATCGTTATAAGTCCGTAGACATGCTGCTGAACCACTAGGAGGCGTAATTCAAGAAAACATGTTCCTAAAAAAAAAAAGATGTAGAAGATAACAGTGAAGAACAAACTTAATTGGCTTACTGACAACATAATGTAGCAAATGAAGTATAAATGAAGTAAGAAGTTTAAATTCAAAAATAGTATGGAAATAACCAGAACTATAGC
This sequence comes from Carcinoscorpius rotundicauda, assembly GCA_011833715.1. Lineage (NCBI taxonomy): Eukaryota > Metazoa > Arthropoda > Merostomata > Xiphosura > Limulidae > Carcinoscorpius > Carcinoscorpius rotundicauda. The sequence continues at coordinate 113,269,271 of CM022393.1, forward strand.
AAAGCTAAGAATTTAGTTAAAATGAGCTGATGAGGAATAGACGACTGATAATATTAAAACTTCTTTTTGTTACGCTAACGATGCGTCAATGTTATATTGTGGTCTGTATATTTAAATTGTATTCTCAGCAACGTTTCTGTTGGTTTTATTTTTTTTATTGACGTCTGTGAGAAAGTTCATTTCTCAAACATTTTCTTCTCTTCGGATTTTTACATAAGACAATGTTAGCAATATTCTTGTCCCCGGGTGTTATATGATCACTATGGTTTGTTTGTTTTTTGAATTTTATCCAAAGCTACTCGAGGGCTATCTGCGCCAGCCGACCCTAATTTAGCAGTGTAAGACTAGAGGGAAGACAGCTAGTCATCACCACTCACCGTCAACTCTTGGACTACTCTTTTACCAGCGAATAGTTGGATTGACCGAAACATTATAATGCCCCCACTGTTTGATGTAACGGGGTTTCGAACCCGCGAACCTCAGCCTTAGCCACCTGGGCATGCCGGGGCGTTATGACTTTGAAATCTTGATACTTCTAACTGTATTGAAGACGATAATATACGGAATTACTGTTGATAAGTTGGACACATATTTGACAATTGATGCTTGTTGATGTATTTGAACTATCATAGTCCATTTCACACGTTTAATATAAGCGGCAGTCTATTTCATATAATATGATTTTCACAGAGTGGTAAATAAATCATTCTAATAATCATCAAGGAAGCGGCTAATAGTAAAACTGATACACTTCTAGAGTATATATTTTATATCATACTGAGTCAAAATCAAATAAATAATTATATTTTTATACACAAATTACTAGTTAGGTTTCATTTTAAATGTTGTGTTCATTGTTTCTTTATCTAAGAACTGGTATTAATTTACTTGAAGGGGTTCAGAAGAGAGCTATTAGAACAAGTTGTGGAATGAAATGGTTATTACAGTATATGCCCGAGGTTTGGTTAAGATCTCTTAACGTATTTTCTTTCGAGATAAAAAGTTTGAAATGTGATCTTATTAAGTTAACAATAATATTATCCAGTAAGTTGTAAAGTTCTCTGTTTTGGGTTAAATGTTGAAAAACAACAACATGCTCCGTGCTTTGGGCAATGGACATGCTGTAAGGATTAGGGTTAAGGCGTTCGACTAGTAATCTGAGGGTCGCGGGTTCTAATCCCTGTCGCACTAAACATGCTCGCCCTTTCAACCCCACTATTCGTTGGTAAAATAATTGGCAGTGAGTCTTACACTGCTAAATTAGGTACGACTAGCGCAGATAGCCCTCGAGTAGCTTTGCGCGAAATTCAAAAAACAAATACCGTATTTTCCGGTTAATAAGCCGAGGCCAATTTTCAGCTCTGAAAATGATTGTTTTTGCTTATTACTGCCCAATAAGCCGAGGAGAGATGGAATCAATATGTCATTCGTTATTGGCTCCACTCACTGTAATTAGGTAACCAATGAAATTCCAGAATTTTTACTCAGTAATTAAAATCACTAACCCAGGATATAAATACCAGGGGTTTGTAGTGGGAGTTTATCATTGTACCATCAAAAGCCAAAGATGTTTACACCTGCAAAAAAAGAATGCGTTATGATGCTGCTTTTAAACTGAAAGTAATAGAGCTAGCCTTAAAAACCTCAAATATGAATGCCGCTCCCCATTACTGTGTGAATGAAAAACAGGTCCGTGAATGGAAGAAAGCAGAATGTGTGCTAAAAGAAATGTCAAAAACAAGTAAATGTAACCAGAAAAATCAACCGAAGTGGCCAAAACTAGAAGAAGATGTAGCGACATGGGTAAATGAAAACCGGCAGAGTGGCCTGACTGTCACGCGTGCCCAGATCCGTATTTTTGCACTAAAGTGGGCTGGTCGAAATAAAGAAAATTCAAGAGACTTAAGGCAACCAACAGCTTGGTGTACCCGCTTCATCAAGCGACACAGCCTTGTACTTCGAGAGAAAAGGAAGATGATGGATTTTAATAAATTTCTGAGATTAAAGTGTGTACTTTTATGAATTTTGTTATTTCTATGAATACATGTCATCCGTAACATATAGACCTTTGTCTATTAATAAATAAAGTTTATTCAACTGAAGTAACTCTGCCGTAACTGTGAGATCAAAGGTATGATTTTGGGGCCGATTTTGGTCTTCGGTATTTTTTGGTCCAAAGCTGGTGATCGGCCAATAAGCCGACCCACAAAAATCAGGTCCAAAATTTAGGGCCAGAAATTCAGCTTATTAGGCGGAAAATACGGTAATTAACTGTTTGTGCGCAAACAACCTCATGAAAACTGTTTGTAAATAAACAAATATATTGAGCATGACAAAACTTTTTGTTGGTTTTTCTCTCGTTTAGTAATAAACTGATTTATGAAGACTGTTCTACATAAACAAAGCGTTTAGGAAATGTTAGAAACCTTTTTATTTCTGTTTTATTAAGCAACTGTGCTCGAAGCCTAAACTACGGCTAAGAGTATTATAAAGTCCATTATCGCTCAGCTTAAAGTAAAATCCCACACCAGGTAACAATGTTTTCATCTACTAGACAATAAACAAAATGTCCTTTTCAAATACAAATTATCGCTTATCTAAATATTGTCTAATTGTTAATGCATGTCGGTCTTTAAATTCATATCCTCGTATGAAATTGAGCGGGTGAATCGTCAGTTCACTCAACCGTATCTAAGATTTCCTCTCCAGTGAATTATGTTCTGCTTCTATAGAATCGCCATCTGTCGTCTTGTGACGAGAATTATCTGCCTGTTGGAAATCCCATTGCACTTAAGTTTGTTTGTTTGTTTTGAATTTCGTGCAAAGCAACACGATGGCTATCTGCGTTCGCCGTTGCTAGTTTATCAGTTTAAAATTAGAGGGAAGGATGCTATTCATCACTACTCTTGTACCAACGAATAGGGGGATAGAATGTTACTTTATAACGCCCACGGTTGTAAGAGCTAGCATGTTTGGTGTGACGGGGATTTGATCTCGCGACTCAACCATCTGGCCAAGTAACCAGATAATTTTAACAATATAACTGGTAATTTGTTGTGAATGGGACTCTCTCCCAAAGACTGTTGTGGTTTTAAAACATACATACATCCATTCCGTTTATTTATTCAAAAAAAAAATCAGAGTAATGAATGCAACTGTCACATTGCATAATATCTTTGAAACTTGCAGCAAGCAAAGAAATAAAGTCCAAATTAAGCTATAAGTTATAATATAGTGTACAAGTTTAGTCCTCACTAGCAAATGACGGAATATATCTCTACAGACATTCACGCTAACTTCGACTTGAAGTTTAAAACTTGAATTATCTATTGTTAAAAAGATCGTCTGTCGACAAATTAGGAAACTGTCTGACAAGCTTGGTTGATTTGGTTAGTTTCATTTAAATTTCACGAAAAGCTGCATGAGGGCTATCTGCGCTAGCCGTGAAAGACTAGAAGGAGGTAGCTACTTGTCATTACCCACCGCCAACTCTTAAGCTTCTCTTTTTACAATGAATGATGGGATTTATCATTACATTATAAGGCCACTATAGCTGAAAGGGCGAGCATGTTTGGTAGAACGGGATTCAAATCCCCAACCCTCAGATTGCATGTCGAGTCCCGTAATCATCTGGCCGTGCCAAGCCTCACTGATAGCACAATAGTTTGAGTATGAGCTAGCGATAAACTTTCCAGGTCTTAAGGTTCATGGTTTGCGTGCGACGCGTTCCAGATTTTGCTGCTCTGAGTACTCTATAACAGTTAAATTTGACTAATCGATCAGATGAAAATGTCCCATGGTTTGGCAGCAGATGTTGTTGGCAGGATGCCTCTCTCTTGTTTATCCTTTAGAAATGAGGGACGGATCTGTTGAGCAACTCTTCTTGTAACTTTGTGAGAAATCCTGAAAGAAAGAAACAAACGAAAGTTAAATAAAATACTAGAATCTCACCCTCCTCTCCGTAGAACGGGTTATAATCACAAACAGAAATAATGGTTTGTTTGTTTTTGAATTTCAAATCAACGAATAGTGGGATTGACCGTCACATTATAACGCCCCCACGGCTGAAAGGGCGAGCATGTTTGGCGCAACGGGAATGCGAACCCGCAACCTGAAGATTAAGAGTCGCACGCCTTAACACGCTTGGCCATGCCGGACCCAGAATGAATGGAAATTCTAATAAAAGCAATTGAAAAATTATTGTTAATTAGGTACTTCCAGGATTTGGTATCCATAGAAACTAGTGTACTCATCCTCTCTTTCTTTTATAACGTACCAGATTCACAGAAAATCATTCAACTTAAATTTCAGACGAAGTCTTTCCTGTGGAAATAGAGCGCACAGTGCACATAAACAACGCCTAAAAATAGAAAATAACTTCTTGATGAAACTCGTGTAAAGTATAAGTTAGATTTTCTCCTTATTATCATTATTCAATTAGGGCAGAATAAAAAAGCGACGGAACCAACGTTTTTAGTCTTCAATGAATGGATTATATAAAAAATAATTGTAATGATCGAACTTGGTTCACCGTCAAATCAACTATTACTGTTGCTCAGCGTTGTTCTCTTGATTTTAATGGAGGGAGAGTTGAGAAGGGGTAAAACAGGTAATTTCCCGCTTTTAAAGTTTCTACAGCTTACGTTATACGTGTACTAAGTGCAAAATAGGTTGGACAGTTACGTTTACCAAATGTCTATGAACATATATATATATATTAGTGCATTTAACAAAATATAAATGGACGGAAATGACTCAAAATAAGCATTAACTTCTTAGTGCTCATGTGATTATCTTATAACTTACTGACTTGAGTGGTTACATTCATTCTCCTTTGACGATAATAAAGAAATCTGAGCTGTTAAAATTAGGTCAGGGTAATAGAAAAGTAGATGGAATGATCGATTTATTGATTAAAACTTCATGAACAAAAATTTAAAACAGAGATCTTTGCAGATAACACTAAAACCTATAGACTCAGTTGCAGTAGTTACTTAGAAATATGTAAAATAATATCTGTTCAAACTACAGGGTGGTCCAAAAATGACTTTGTCATACACCTGAATTTTTGTCGGTGTGGAAAACGTTTGTCTTGTAGCACCACAACTGTTTGATATTTTTACGTATTGTTCACATATATTAAATAATTAACCTGAAATAGGTGGGGAAGAAGTGTGAGAAACAATATAGGCTCTGCCGCAACCAATGGTGTTTTGTTTTGTTTTGGGGGTGGGGGGGAGCAAATGTATAATTTCCCAAAACCTTCAAGAGAACAAAGTGTAAAACGCGCAAGTATTTTATTTTGATTTATGGCTCGACTCAACGAAGTTACTGAGAATTTTAACTTAAACCATAAATATTTCAGTATTTCCAACCTCTAAGCTATCTGGCCGGTTTGGCCTAGTAGTTAATTTGGTGAGCTGCTTTCGGAAGATCCGAGGATCGAGATTTGGTATGCCACTGAACATGTTCCTAAATTTCAGATACGGCGCGTTACAACGCTGACACATTAAAAGAAGCCGCGTTAGTGGCGGACATCTCTAGTTGATTACAGGAAGTTTCATCAACAGTTCTGAATTAGATATACCTTAATGTATCTAATCTGACTTTCCGTGTAGACTTTTAGCCTACACGTTACATAAGTGTGAGGTGAAAATACTGAAAAAACAGTTATCGGTTTTCTCTCTGACATATGATATATTATATATATGCACTAGTAACTTTTTCTCTGGTGATAGGCGTCGTTTAACTGGCTGACATTTTACACCTTATATAAACACGTATAAAATACTACGCACTGACTGTAGTGTTTTGTGAATGTCACGTAGACAAAATTTAACATTTTTTTCATGAATAATTATTTGCAACCTTTGTAATTTTATGACAAACTATTAAACCAGGAATGAACTTTGCTATTTAGATTTACATTTGGATGTAACTAAACCTAGCTTTAACGTTTGGTGTGTTTGTTTGTTGTAAAGGTTGTATTATTGTTCAGAAGTCAACACAGACAAATAATTCACAAATCTCGAAAACATTAATTGTATGAATATTTTTAAGCTTGTATGCCTTTCTATTTTCCACATACATAAGAAATGGTACGTGTTTATTAATATATGTAAATGCCTCTAATTAATTTATTCAATGTTATTGAATAATATGTTAGTAGGGAATTTTGTTTACTCTGCCCTTGTATTTTCACTAGATGTCGCCTGTCGTGTAGCATTTCCGTATTACTTATTCATTACAGACCTGAGATTCACTTCAACACTCATAATATAAAATGCTCAAAAGCGTTTTGATCATGCCTATTTATCAGTATTGCCTGGTATTCGTGTTACCCATAAATAACTTTATAAAATCACATGTTCGAGGGCATATTTTCTTTTTCCATGAAATTATATATCGTATAAAAAGAGGCAAAAACAATGGAAAGTGAAAAACATATACACGTAAATTATTTTGTTACGTGTGTGTATCTAAATAACGTGTTCATTTATCTATTATTATAATCTAAAGTGCTGAAGGACCCGGCACTGACTTATGCTTTTGTTTCGGCTTTTGTCACGTTATAAAACCAAACCAGAATATATATATGTGTGTTTAACTAATGTACTAACACTTATTTTACACTTAAGATAATTACCAATGTATTAGATATGTAGTATGTGTTGTTATATAGTAGAATTGACTGTGGGCTTATTTCGTGCCCTTGTTTTGTTTTTGCTGCAATTGGTCCCCAATTTTATGTGTACAATCGGTCTGCAAAAATGCTTGTACGTTTATATATATAAATATTAGTTGTTTGGTTTATTATTTACTGTTTTCTATCAGATAAGCCTTGGCTGTCAATGCGTTTTTGCAAACAGCTTCAACTTACCAGTCTTCAAGGACGTGCAGTTATTTAATCACATAATTACTCTACTGACTTTGATGCATGTCCCACATAATTCACATACTTAGACTATTCTCTTTTCAGGTTTCCTAAGAATTATGCTTGTTTATACTGACTTGCTAAGCTTTTCAGTTAATATGTTTGTTTATACATAACTTATATCTGCGTAAGGTTTTCTTAAGTACTGGTTTTATCATTTACAATGAAGTTATTAGCATTCACAAACTTGGGTAAAAGTCCTTTTTGTATTCCAATACAAACTAAATAGGCCCTATTTTATAAGTCTGTGAGTTTTCAGGCCTGGCATGGCCTAGCGCGTTAAGGCGTGTGCTTCGTTATCTGAGGGTCGCGGGTTCGCGCCAGAGTCATACCAAACATGCTCGCCATCCCAGCCGTGGGAGCGTTATAGTGTAACGGTCAATCCCACTTTTCGTTGGTAAAAGAGTAGCCCAAGAGTTGGGCTACTAGCTGCCTTTCCTCTAATCTTACAGTGCTGAATTAGGGACGGCTAGCACAGATAGCCCTCGAGTAGCTTTGTGCGAAATTCCAAAACAAACTGTGAGTTTTCCAACAGCTATTAGATCGTTCATTGTACGAAAATTATTAATTACCTAAAACATGTATATCATAATTTACTAACAAAACAGAACCAAATTTATTCATAACACTTGAGTCATATTTCGTTTATGTATAACTCCAAATTAAATCAAATTGGTAATTTCTGTATTTAACGATATTTTATTAATAAAATCCAGAAATGTGAAAAGTGTGGTATTTACCAAAAAATACAATAAATTGAATATTTACTAAATGAATTAAAGTTTCATAATACAATAATAAAAGTAAGTGAAAATACAGTATTCACTCTGACATAAATTCTTCATTTCAGTTCACGCAAGCCAACACGAATGCTATCTTCATTAGCCGTCCCTGATTTAAGACTGATATATTAGAGCGAAAGCAGTTGGGCAACATCATTCACTGGCAACTTTTGGACTTCTTTGTTATCAACGAATAGTACGATTGACCTATACCCCAGTGGCTCAGCGGTATGTCTGCGGACTTACACGCTAAAATCCGGGTTTCGATACCCGTTGTGGGCAGAGCACAGATAGCCCATTGAGTAGCTTTGTGCTTAATTCAAAAACAACAACAACATCCTACACTTTATAACGCTCTCACGGTTAAAAGAGTGAGCATGGTCGGTGACGAGAATCGTACTTAAAGTTAAAAAAAAGAAGATACTGAAGTAGGCTTTACAATCAGTCTAACCCTACGCAGGCTTGGAATTGATCGTTTGCTGTGTTTTCATGCAAATCGCCACCTACCTCTAACTCTTCAGCTACTCTTTTACCAACAAATAGTAGGATTTACCATAACATTATAATGGCCTCATGGTTGAAAGGGCAAGCATATTTAGTGGGATGGGGATTCAAACTCGTGACCAGCAGATTGCAAGTCGAGCGCCCTAACCACCTGGCCATGCCAGGCTAGATCCTTCATAATAAGTATTTTTCCTCCCTTAAAATTGACTCCAGAACTCGAAATTTGTATGGGCAGAGTAAAGTCAGCCCATTGACTAGTTTTCTGCTTAATTCAACAACGACAAGATTTACTGAACGTGATGAATTATTGTAATGCAGAAATTAATAAGTTTATTGTAAATGTTTATTGACAATTTATATAAGTGTTTAAAATAGAAAATAGAAATTTCTTTGAAATAGAAAAATAAAAAAGATTAAGTTTTTTAGTATAGAAGTTTGATAAATATTTTATAATCAACTCATCGCTTTTTGTTTTTAGAATGTAGTTCGGAACTGCCCATACATAGTTCCGAACTACATTCTAAAAACAAAAAGCGATGAGTTGATTATAAATATTTATCAAACTTCTATACTAAAAAACTTAATCTTTTTTATTTTTCTATTTCAAAGAAATTTCTATTTTCTATTTTAAACACTTATATAAATTGTCAATAAACATTTACAATAAACTTATTAATTTCTGCATTACAATAATTCATCACGTTCAGTAAATCTTGTCGTTGTTGAATTAAGCAGAAAACTAGTCAATGGGCTGACTTTACTCTGCCCTTTAACGAGTACCGAAAGCCGGTTTTTAACGTTGTTAGTTCGCAGACATAACGCTGGGGGCGCTAAATCTTCAGATTCTTCGCGCTATTCTTTTGTTGCTTTTCTTAACTTTTCAAACAGTTCACATTTTAATCTAGTCTTTTTATTTGTAGCTAAGCACAAAACTGCACAATGAGGTATTTGTGCTATGCACACCACAGGTATCAAAACCCGGTTTTTAGCTATATGAGCCTTCAGACTTATCACTATGTCGCTGAAGGGCTCTACTATTGTTTGTTTTTAAAGCTGTCCTTATTTATGTGTCACAGAACGGTATTAACACTTTTACTGATAAGCAGAGAACAACGTTCCAACCTTCGTAGGCCATCTTCAGGTTAACCTGAAGTTAGCTTATATATATAATTATCGGTAAAAGTTTTAATACCCATACCAGTCGCTCTGAGATACACATTTATTTCAAGTGGGTTTCTCGTCATCAAGAATTACTGTTTCTATTTATTTTGAACTCATAAACTTTATGACATTACTCAATTAATCTGAATAGGACTTGGATAGAAGCTATGTAGTTAACTAGCTGTCAGCTCTGTTTTTTATTGAATAATTTCGCCCGGTTGTTCTGTTGTAAGTCTGGTGGCTTATAAAACTAAAAACCGATATATATACCTGACGTAATCAGAGCACACAAATAATGTATAATTATTAGAATCGAAATACGAACTGCGAGTTTAAAGTTTTTAAGAATTGTAAATAAAACTTTGATGCATTCCTTGCAGCTTTATTTGTGAGATTAGATATTTTCACAATACCATCGGCCTTGTGGTTAGAGCATTTGGCTCTCAAGCTGAGTTCTTTAACAAGTTCTTCATTTCACCCATGGAAGGCAATAAAATGTGTCAAATAATTCCACTCTTCGAAATGAAAGAGCAACCAAAGGGTCTGGTGGTATCTGATGATGATTATCTGCCTTCCTTCTAACCTGTCACTTCTGAGTTTGGTACCGTGGGTGCAGATAGTTTTCGAGTAGCTTCACGCGAGATTCAAAACGAACGTTTTACCCTCAACTCGTGGTACAAACCATTCTTTAAGGATAAAACATTAAAATGAATTTATTCATTTTCTGAGAAATAACCAGTTTAAAATTTCCACAACTTTAGATAAAGCTTACATAATTTAATGACGTCACTTTCTTTTTGATAACATTTCGGGGTTCGATCTTCGCGAGGCTAAAGCATAAATAGCCCAAATTGCAGCTTTGTACTTAATAATAAACAAACAAACTTTAATGTGATAACATTCAAGGTCATAAATGAAAGTTTTGTTAGAAACTTAAGACTAATGGCTTATTAATTTTCAACGTTTTACTAAATGACATTTTCTTTGGAAGTTATCGCTAGTGGTTCAGCGGTAAGTTTGTAGACCCATAATGGTAAAAACGGGGTTTTGATGCCCCTGGAGGGCAGAGCACAGTTAGCCCGTCGTGTAACTTTGCCTTCAACAGCAGTCTTTGAAAGTGTTATTAAAAGTAAGAACAACGAACTCAATCTATTTACAACTGTTCGAAAAATAACGTTTAAATTCGAAGAGTATTTTGATGTATTCTATTTTCAAACATCAGGTGTGTGTTTTGCTCAGATTTATATTCTTTGCTAACTTGCAAACACGAAGCTTTCTTTCACGAGAACCTGGAATCATTTCACAGTTGAACTGTTTAGTGCATTTATTACGCTGGCACTAAATAAATGTATTATTTTTTTAAATAAGTCAGATATTTAAATTTGCACCAAATTTCTAATCTTGTATGACTGTTCTAAAAAACATTTTCTGAATTTTGGTGGCACATTGGCTTTTAGAGTACTTACTATCTCTGTTAAGATTTATAGCAAAAGCATGCGTGTATTTCACGCAAATATAATTTTAATCAGTAGATTTATTTTTAGTTTTTTTACTGGGGATATAAAAGTTCCAAAAATCTTCATATCAAAGTTTCTGCACTGATGTCCTCCATCAGTTTAGTTTTTATTTACCTCTTTTGACTCTGTTTAAGATGAAACATTTGAAAATATTGCACTTCGTGGAAATAATATATAATATCTCTTTATTTACAGATGTTTGTGGGTGAAAATTATTTTAATGACTGCTTCTTCCAATAGTATGTCTTGCCAAAACCCCCTGTTAACAGCTATTTTGTCATTAAATATGATGTTGTTTTAGCTTGTCATAAAGAGTATAAGCTCTCCTTCATCCTTTCACTATTGAAATTATCATTTACCTGAACAAACATTATATATATTGTACAAACTATAATTAAAGTTCTGTATCACACTGTATTTTTATTGAGTACTTTTCTCAACGGCCATCAGAGGGCGCATATTTTTCCAAATTTGCGATATTTTTTGTGTAATTGATCAGAAATATTTGTCTCAAATGTTTTTATTTGTATAGCAAATACTTCTTGAATGTAATTTTGTTATCTTTATAACACGAGAATACTTGTATATGCATAGATAATAGATATACAAGGATATGCCATTCAAGCATGTGATAGATATGGAGCCAATATATGGCACTTACTTATTGTGAATGTCCTGTATGTTTTATATACCACAGAGAAAAAGAAAAAATGAGTAGGGATAATTTCCACCTCTTGCTTCCCAGTATCCCGTAATTTTACATAAGCTATTTAAACTGAGGCAAATTATCTTTAATATTTTCCAAGTAAAATTAAAAATATCAAATATTTTCAGAAAGAACATCACTTTGAGAAATCTGCATTTTCCATAAAATGCTCTTTTGAGTTAAAAAGAAATGAAATGATACTAACGTGTAAGTATATTTTCTTAGAAATAACTTGTCTGATGCTTTCTATATTTTTATTAAAATATACAGGTTTCAATGACGTCAGTTGTCTTTTTTCATACTTTAGATTGAATACAATATTCTCGTGCTCTGGTAAATGACAGTTTTTTTGGAAGCAATTCAAGATTAATGGCTTAATTTTCGTCACGTTTTTAATGGCGTTTTCCATGTAGTTTTTGTTTGACTGGTGTTTTTATTTACTTTACTGCATAATTACCATTATTAACTCATCACAACTCTCTGTCTAACTTGATGACTCATAAGAGAGTAAAAGATAGACAAATGTGCTGGCGGACAGACATGCAGAAAGAATAATGACAGATAGAAATACGATATTACTTTCAAAGTTTTAACCCTATATTCCATCAATATCCATTAAATGCCTTTGTATTTGTTCAAAAATACAGTACACGTGTATAAGTTTTGTAATTTTGATATTTGTTTAAGTACAAACTGTATTTCTGTTGGTATTACTAGTAAAGATATCAGGTGAACAATCTCATAACATTGTTTAAATTTTCAGACATTCATATTTTAGCTGTAATAAATAATAATACAAATATATATATACACACATATATATAGATGATACGTTTTATTTAAATAACCAAACCCGTTTTTTACAAGTATATCATCAAACAAACAACCATTACTCTAATACGCCCCTCTCAGTGGCACATCGGAACGTATGCGGATTTACAACGCTAGATTCTGGGTTTCGATACACGTGGTGGGCAGATCACAGAAAGCCCATTGTGAGCTTTGTGCCGGACTTCAAACAGACAAACAATACAATAAAAAAAACCTTATTCATCCGCTATGCTATTATACATAACTTGTCTACTAATATATAAGTAATACCTGTAAGCAATATTACATACTTACACTTATTTAAAATGAGTGATAATACTAGATAACTACTTCATTTTCCCATAATCCCCAATGCGAAGAAATAATTATAAAGTGATGGAAGGATAATTTTAGAAATTTCTGTTGAAAGAATTAAACTTATTACTTAGTACAGTATATAACGTAACATTCATAATATATTCATACCAAATAAGAAAATAATCTAAATAAAATAGTTCTGAAAGTGAAATTTCCACAGTATTTTTTTCAATTATAAAACATCGACATTCTTGAAAAATCCTAATTCACAATTTTGTTTTGTCCATATATATTCTATTACAATCCGTGAATTCAGTAAAATTATTTGAAGCTGTAGAATATGTACATACCTCAATTCATTCTAAATTATCTTTCTCAAACTGATAAAAATACCAATAATCAACGATGCACATGATCTTCCTAAAGTAGGTGAACACAGCTATATTTAATAAAAGATCGAATGCAATACAACTAAAATACGTATGCCAGTAATTACCTATAACTGTGTTGTAACCATTTCATTATCACTTGGATTCAGGTAACGAGTTATTCATAATTCTCTACTGTGTATCTGCATCACATATCTCAGCCAGACTTCTATATATTGTTTTCCACATGGTTTGGCTCGGCATGGCCAGGTGGTTACGATACTCGACTCGTAATCTGAGGGTTGTGGGTTCGAATCCCCGTCATATCAAACATGTTCGCCCTTTCAGCCATAGGGGAGTTATAATGTGACGGTCAATCCTACTATTCGTTAGTAAAAGAGCAGAATAAGAGTTGGCGGTGGGTGGTGATGACTAGCTTCCTTCCCTCTAGTCTTACACTGCTAAATTAAGGATGGCTAGCGCAAATAGCCCTCGAGTAGCTTTGCGCGAAATTCAAAACAAACCAAAACCAAACCACATGGTTTTTGGTAACCTAGGATGATACTAGATTATTAATTCAAGACAAGGTTTCTTCTTCTTTATATTAAATTACTGCACAAAGTTTTGTATTATCATTTTCTATTTTGTTAGTAGTGATTTTAAGCTTGGTAGATTGCGTTGTTTGTAATTAGTTACACTTGCACTGTTGCTATTTGATCCATAAAATTAGCAATGTGTTTAGGCTATGTTGTGATACCAGTCATTGACTGGTTCAAACATTCTTCGTTTCCCTTATTCTGCAAATAAAGCAGTACGAGTAACCTGATATACTTTTTTTCCTTTTATGTCTTTGCTTTTCTAAAATATAGAACACTGTTATCACATTTTTACCCAATAAATGCAGATTCAAGAAAAAAGTTTATTAACAAGTCCTGAAAGACAATAACTTTCATTTTTCCTTCTTATATTGAAATTATAACATCTTTTTATTTATAACGCCCCCACGGCTGAAAGGGTGAGCATGTGGGGCGCAACGGGGATTCGAACCCAAGACCCTCATATAACGAGTCAAGTGCTTTAATCACCTAGCCATGCCGGGCGCTGTTAGGACATCAAAACGTTGAAAAACAGCTTCAAGCATAATCCCAATAGACAAACTGGTTGTTTTATGTAACACAAATTCAAAATCATGAACTCTCAAAAAGGTTAATTTTTCATTCAGCAATGTTAGGTTTAATCCTCTTTTTGAAGGCTGAAAATAAGTTGTCGTTATTCACCCATTGAACTTTCCCGCAAACGAATTGTATAACAACGCTATGAAAATTCGTTATCAATGTCTTAGGGCGTTTCAGTATCTGAAAATTATGCGTTATATTAATACTGATAAAGTGAGTAAGAGTTAATACTTCATGTTTTAACTATAAAAACTGTAATTAGCTTACAACAATTATCTTTCAACTCATATCAGTTTCTGTAAATCATTACTGAAAATAGACAGATTACATTATTGTTCTCTGACGACGTGAGGAGTTCCAACTGAAATGAAGGACGAATATAATAAAACATGAGGTTTGAATAGTTTATACAAGGAGAATACATCAGGATCCTTTAATTTCTGACACAAAATAGAATCGAGTAGCGTTTGTTTTTTTAATACAAAAATACAAAACTACAAAATCAGCTTTATCATGAAATCACCAGATTCATTGCCATAGAGATGGAAAGAAATAGCTCGCTTTTTATAGAATATTGCAGTTCGTGTTGCAAAATTCCAAAGGAAATGATTCATATTTGAAACCGTTCCAAACTTAACTAAATAAGACCATAAGTCAAAATCATCTTTGCAGTTAAATAACAGTAGTTTTTAGTCTGTTGTACTGTCGTTTTATGCTTTATTGTGCTTTAAGAATGTTGTTCTAAGTAATTCAGATATTATTAGAATTTCCACCAAAATTGTGTCTTTCATGGGGGCATTGACCTGCTTCTCCAAGATGTAAAAAGCTAAATTATAACGTAGAAATATAAAAACTATACACGAACGTTTATCATATTAATTTATATATTATTATGAACCTTTTATATACATGGTTGTCCAAACAAATGTGCCCATCCTTTAAATTATGCAATTTCTGTATATCAGTTCTCAAGGTTTTATTTTTATTTCAGATAATATTGGAGAATGTCTGGAAATAAAATCCAAACTACTAACGAATTAAAGCAACAGATTACAGATGCTTTTCATCGAACCAAGATTGAAAATAGTGTAAGGGCACCTCAGGCACTCCTTCGTAGATGTCATGATGGTTTAAACGCTTGTGGAGGCCAGTTTAAGCATCTTAAATGATGCAGCGTTGGATGTACAGTTAATCTGTTGAGTGACATATTAGGGAAAATATTTTTCTGGCTTCTGGGTTCATTTACTATAGTCATACGATCGTTCGAAATGGGAATACATTTTTTGGGGCCACCGTGTATATAATAAACGATTGTGGGTCTTGTTGGAAATTCGACGTTTTTAACTCCAGTTGTTTTTCTTTATAATTTAAAGATCTGGCCATTATAAAAAGTGCAAAAAATATAAATATTAGAGCATAAAAGTTTGCGAAACAGATTAGTGAGAGACAGAAATACAGACGTAGATTAATCAGAAGAGACTAAAATTCCAGTATTAATAAGTCGCCAAGTTAAATATCTGCATATCAAGTTTTATTTTATCGTCTTATCGTTACAATAACCACAAAAAATTAACTTTTATATGAAACCACAGTAGACGCATGTACAACTAACAGAACCTTTGATATGATTTACAGATATTTCAACTTTTCTAGAAAAAGGTGGTGACCTTTTACATGTTAACGTCTTAAAGATATGATGAACAAAGAACATCGTAAGTCTTTAACGCTGTTGTATACGTGGGTGTGTGGTTTCAAGTACCGAGACACGAGCTATACATTCTTGTGGTAAGACTACGACTATTGGTTATAAAGAAAACAAGACACGTAGTTGGTTTCTAAGATCTCTCTACTTGTGGTTACGAAAACAGCTGGATCTTCTCAGAAGGTATAATAAAGCACGTGGTCGATTACGTATCATGACTCAATGAGAACGTCACTTCGTTGAATGCCCTATTGTTTCGTCACAGAACCGCATGAAAGTAATTAGTTAACACCAATAAAACGTTACATTTTAATGCTGTGATTCACTAAAATAATTTCAATTGTATACAAATTTGCCTAAAGAAGATTGAGTATCTCAATCTTTAATCACCAGGTGGAACTTTAATTAATTTTTATATGCCAAATAGCAAT
The DNA here is from genome assembly GCA_011833715.1 of Carcinoscorpius rotundicauda. Lineage (NCBI taxonomy): Eukaryota > Metazoa > Arthropoda > Merostomata > Xiphosura > Limulidae > Carcinoscorpius > Carcinoscorpius rotundicauda. The sequence goes on from CM022393.1 coordinate 113,285,679, forward strand.
ACAGCTTCACTCGTTTGAACAGAAATCCTTAGTAGGATTGAGCTAAATTAGCTTGTATCGATCCTTTACAGATCGCTCGTTGTTTAATATACAACATTGATTATAGTAAGACAAATAACAAGATTTTAAAAACTAGCGAATAATGACCACGTGTTAAACTATTTACTAAAAGTATGATAATTGATACTTTAATCAATTTGATAATATTAAACCAGCACAACAGGCTAAGAGCTATTCTCAGTAACTTTAAGATGGAGTTAAATGGATACATTATATGAATATAAAGTTCATTTTTGTGATATCTGGTGTATGTTTAACTCCAAATTTTAAAAATAATTAGGCTTTTGAAATTAGAACATTTTTCTATTTATTGCTCATAACAGTTTACAAAAGATCGGAAATCTATCGAGACCTTTCAAGTTATTTTTCTTTATTCGACTGATATCCCACTCACCTCAATCAAGATGTGAAATTTTATCACCAGTAAAGAACGAATGATCATTCAAACCCCTAAAGTAACAGTTTATGTAACTAAACCAGTTATAGTCTAAGAAAATTAAAAACAAATGCAACTAATTATGCAATGTACAAATTTAACTACAATGTGAGACAAATTTAATTCAATTTTAGGATAATATACTAATGGTTTATTTCTTTTTTCCCTGGCAATGCTTAGTTTGTTATTTCCTAATTATTTCAGCTTGAATTAGTTAATGGTTAATGTACAACACTTTAACACTTGTTTCTCAAGACTCGTGGAAAGTTTCTTTTGCCTCACCCTGTATTGTCAGTTTCAGCTCATTGCTTCATATGGAAATTAACTTAACACAACTGAATAATTATTACATTTTTTTTATTTAATGCTTATTTGACGGAAACTTAAGAAACGCTCATAGATATGTTAAGCACGAATAACTTCATAGCAAATGGAAGAATTTCTGAGATTATATCATTGATTAGAACGAAACTATGAAAATATTCTGTTTAATTTTGATTTAAAACTTATTATTATTAAATTCAGTTTTTAATCTAAAAATTACTCTTCAGGAGTTGCGGTTGTTGGCCTAAATGCTTTGTCGAAAAGAATTTTTTGAAAGAAAGATTTGTTTTGGCTTTCCCAAAGAAGTGACCTTTCACATGTTAACATCTTAAAGATACGATGAACAAAGAACACCAGTTTAGGTTTGTGGTCTTAAATGCTTTGTCGAAAAATATTTTTTCTTAAGGAGAGATTTGTTTTGGCTTTTCCAGAAAAAAAGGAGTGATCTTTTACATGCTAATATCTTAAAGATACAATGAACAAAGAACATCTACTTTGTTAAAAAGAAATTTTTATTAAAGAAAGGTTTGTTTCGGCAGTATACTACGCAGGATGGTAACCTATAGGGCATTATTTCACTTAATAATATATATTTATTGTAAGTCCCAAAACACTGTAGCTGCGTACCTAGAATATAGCTGTTTCCTATGTTAAAGGTCAAAGGTATCCGAGTTTGTTGTTGGGCTTTATCGTAAAGCTGTACAGTATTATAAGAAAGCTGAACATTGCGTTTTGGATAACATACTTTCAGTTGTGATACACTCTTTAACTAATTTTAGTTTTATTTCTTCTAAACGCAAATATTAGAACATCTTGCAAGTAAGAAAACAGTGTGGAAGTGAATAGAAAATAATTGAATTATTTATGTAGTACTTAACGATCTGTCTTTTTAAGCACCAGATATTCCAGAAGTAGTACAGATGATAGTTTGTAATAACAAAATACAAAACGACTATTGAATTTCAAAGACCTATTTGCCTGTAGTCCCAAATATTATCGTGTTTAAACAGTGAATAAATAAAATGAAAAAGGTGTTTTTTGAAACGTCTCATGCGTACATGTTCAATAGTTTTATACTGTTATGAGAAAGTTTCGTACTAAACTTATTTGGTACATAAGTTAACAGTTTTTTATTCCACTAGGTGGTACTTTATATGTTTATTATTTTAAATAATGAAATAATTATCCAAAATATTTAAATTATACTCATAAGAACGGAATAGTGTATGATGCAAGTTTGAGAGTTTATTAATACGTACGTATATTTTGAAAATTTTACGTAAGTTTTGTTACAGTTAATCTAAAAAAAATGAAGTAGATTCATAACTATGAGATTTTCTCTTCATAAAAAAAAAGCAAAAGGAAGCCTGTTTAGACATCGTTTTGCCCTACACTGCCAGATACGCACGATCGACTTCCGGAAATTCCATTCTGCAGAAAGAATCTAAGGCGCCGGCTATGAAAGAAAAAAAAAATCTTTTATGAGCTATAAACAGTAAAAACGTCTTTGATCCTATCCTTTATTGCATGCCATGTTAACTATAAATAAGTAATTCTCTATAGACACTAAACATTTGTTATCATATGAATAAATATAAACTTATATCCACGATTCCTGATAAAAGTTGGAACTCCCCCCAGAAAAACCGGACAGGTTTAGTGGCTTAGAGCAACAGAAGTTAACATGTAATAAAGTTTTGTGTGTTTTAAATTCAATTACTGAAGAAAAGGCCAGTAGATACAAATGTTATATAATAACATATAAAAGTAGCTTTCCAGTTTTGGGAAATTCCGTTGGTTTCGAGAAAAGTTGCTTAGAAAATATAATAGAGATTCGCTTGTGATTCATTATGTCTTATATCTTTTGTTGTCTCGAAACTTTATTAGATTGCAGGCTAATTAACACCACTTTTTGTTTACAGTTTCTCTATAAAAGTAATTAGGTGAAATAAATTTGCTTAGTAATTAAATAAAACATTCATCCCGGTCGGCCCGGTATGGCCAAGCGCGTTAAGGCCTGCGACTATTATTCTGAGGGTCGCAGGTTCGCATCCCGGTCACACCAAACATTCTCTCCCTTTTAGCCGTGGGGACGTTATAATGTGACGGTTAATCCCACTATTCGTTGATTAAAAAAAGTAGTCCAAGATGTGAGGTCCTTATAATGTGACGATCAGGAGTAGCCTAAGAACTGGCGGTGGGTAGTGATGACTAGCTGCTTTCCCTCTAGTCTTACACTGCTAAATTAAGGACGACTAGCACAGGTAGCCCTCGAGTAGCTATGTGCAAAATTCAAAAACAAACAAATAATTCATCCCGGTCCGTTATAAAATAAATTATTTACTCCTTTGAATATGTAAGCCAACACTGTAACTACACCGAATCTCGAAAAATTGAATTCATATCTAAAGGTAAAATTAGATAGTAATGGTTACGTGTTTTGCTAATTTTTTTTGTCTTTATGACTTTTGGTCGTATTTTCATTAAGTTCTATCTTAAATAGCTGGACAATTATTTCAAGATGGTGAAACGACATAGTTTGAACAGTGAGATTATGTATGATACGGTTATGTATAGGTTGTTAGATTCATCTGAAATGGGTAAGAAAACCACACATCCATAGTAAAATTGAAAAATAATTCATATATCTGTGATTTCAGAATTACCATTTAAACGCTGAAAGCACCTTACACATTTTCTTTCACAAATATTAGTCCTGTTTGCTTCTTTAATGTCAGTTAATTGCACACGTTAAATAAATTGTCGTATTTACTAACTGGTTTGGTTTGGTTTCAATTTTGAGCAAAGTTGTGTCTAGTTGTCTCTAATTTTGCAGTGTAAGACTAAAATGAAAGCAACTAGTCATTATCACCCACCGCCAATTCTTGGTCTACTCTTTTACCAACGAATAGTGGAATTGATCGCCACATTATAACGACCTCACATCTAAAAAGGCTCACTAAGAAGTACTTTATACTTTGATATTGATCGTTCTATTTCTACATTGTAAAAAAATTCGTTTGTTCTCTAAATATTTGTTTTGTTTACTATTTATATTCACTAATGATAGCCTGTAATTAAATCAGAAGTAAAGTTTATAATACTAATATTCTTTCGTTGTGTTATGCATCCTTTTCTCACTAGGTGGGCTCAGCAGATAAGCCCGATGTGGCTTTGCTGTAAGAAAACACACAAAAACGCATCCTTTTACTTTTACACTGCAGTTGATATACAATAAATTCTATGGTTTACTAAGGTTCGTACACAAAATAGAACATAATTTGGACTTAAAATCTGGTATTTTTGGCCGGCATCTTATGCGGAACAAAATTTAAACGATTCAACTATTGAACTGCTTACCTGAGGGAAGATGACCAGACAGCATCAGCCTTCGCCCACACGGCTCTCTCAATCTAATAAAATATTGACTTTTACTTTTATGTCACACCTACAACTGAAATTGCGAAGTGTGTCCATCAACATATCGTGGTCTCGAACCTTGGGCCTTTCGAAACCCAACCCATTTCTAGTCTTAATTAGTTTTTTGTAACTACATTGTTTCAATGCGTGAGTCAGCTTGTAAGTAACATTTCTAGTTTTCGTTAAATGATATTTTGTATTTCTTTTACGATTGTATTTGATTCTGATGTTTGATTCTTGAAAATAGCTAGTTGAGAGAAGAAGAAAGTCTAAAGGATAATATACACAAAACACTGCCTATTTATGCATTTTAAAAAGTAAATTTATGTTTCTTTTGTAGCATCTTTTCTGTTTGTTTCGTTAAGAAAACTTAGTCAAAAATCTTTGTGTTATCAAGACTGTAAAATGCTTGTGGTCAATTGCGTCAGTAAAATCGTCATCTACACGTAGCTAGATTTTACTTATAAGATCTCTTTGAACATAGCCATACAGTTTAAAAATTGGCCGATATCAGTAGTTTATGTTTTCATTTTTTTTGTCTTGTGTTTTGTTTTATAAATCAGATCAGTTCTGTTAAACCTAGTTGTGTTGGAGAAACTAGTCCAAGCTATATCCGCCTGATGTGAACCTAATGCTAGAACTAGTTCCGATGTCAATAAACACCTTTAATTTATCGTTTTTAATTTTGATGTGCTTTTAGGAATGTAGAGAGCGTTTTTCATGTTTTTATGATTTCATTGTAAACAGTATAACAGCAGTAAATATTTATAGCTTTCACGGGTGGGTAAGGAGGAAGAAAGCTTAACTGTATTATTTGTTGTATAAACCAAGTTAAATCAGACTAATATAAAGATCACTTTACATTCAGAAAAAAAGAAATTTTTCATTTACCAAATTATTCAAATCATACAGAATAAAGCCGTTTATAATTATATGATTCTATGAAAGTGGAGCCCCCCAGTGGCTCAGCGGTATGTCTGCGAATTTACACGCTAAAATCCGGATTTCGATACCCGTGGTGGGCAGAGCACAGATAGCCCATGGTGTAGCTTTGTGCTTAATTCAAAACAACAACAACAACAATGAAAATGGAAAATAGCTTTAACAACCAAAACCCTGTCTTTGTTATGTGTGTTACTTATCTGATGGTATTTTTTTTTTACAAGTCCATTGAATACATCAAATAGTTTGCTTTATTGTTTGATTTTTAAGATAAAATAGACATTCGTGGTTTTTAAATAAGGCCTAACAAGGCTCAAGCTATGCTTATTCTTAGCAAGATTTGATAGCAGACAAGAAAAAAAAAGGTAATAATGGCTGTGATCCCAGAAAAGAACGACATTTAAGCTTTTAATTGTTTCTTACGTGAGATTTTAAGAAATTGTAAAGGCGAAATATAGCGAGAAATTAAAGAAAAACATGAATGGACCCCTGTTAAGAGCTATTATTTAATCCGTTCGTTTTTGTAAGAGTAGAATAATAACTCATGCAATAAACAGCTGAGTGAGAATAGTTTGCTGTCGATGTTTATCTAATATTATAAAATAAAAATAATAACTGTGCGTTTTATTTTCCTACCAAGCTTTGAAACTCTGCACGATTCGCTAAAGGAGGCGATTTCCTCTCACATTCCTAAAATTAATCATCAAAATGCTTGGTAAATAACATTTTGATATGGGCACTAAATATAGTTGTTGTTCTAATATTAATAACTAAATGTTAAGAAAAAGAAACTTGGAGTTTTTGAATGCATGACACATAATTATTCTCTTAAAATTTAGGAAACTGTGGTTTACATAAAGACCGTATTGTTGACATAAAGACCATAAGCTTTGGATTTTTTTTCTGTTTTTTTAGTAAACTAACTAGTGTTTTTCTGTGTATAATGCAGCCTTTCTCCTGGAAAAAAATAGAACTTGAAGTTCTTGTAAGGGTTAACAGCCTCAACAAACCACTCGGTTAAAAAACCTGTTAATTTTCTTTGCTCTACACACTCACTAACTTGTTTTCTTGTTGGATAGCATAATGGGTGGAGCTTCATAACTTCAGAACGCCTACGCAGTTTACCAAGATAGTTTCACCTGTGCCCCTGGTGGATAAACTCGACCACACAAGAGGTTTCGGCTTCTTTCTTCACTGCTTTTATAACCACATCGATGTTTAAGTGGGGGAGGGGAAAGAGCTATTAATTAATACATCAGTAGAACACACGGCAACTCCTTCTGATTAGTGATGATCAACAAAAAACATGTTCTATCGTTCCTCATCAAAGTCATATACACCAACACACCTTAATACACTTTAAGTCTCTAAGCCTAGCTAGTAACAAGTGGAAGTATCCGCATTCTTGTAGCTTCTCAACGAAAGGAGTAGCCAGTAGGATGGCCAATTTACACAACTAGCTCTTTACGTTGATTATAATAATAAAAGTTTGAAGGAGGAGAGAAATCGATATTTCTGTCAAACGTTCGCTATACTTACAATTATTTGTTTACATATATCTCTCTTCCTTTCCCACTATCTAATTATCATCACCAGTAATTTTAATCAACACACATACATCAGTCTGTCTATAAGCTTCTTTTATGTACATGATGTATTTGAACTTAGAAAACCCGAAAAACTTTTGAGAAGTAAACTTAAGTTAAAAAACATGATGAACTTGGACCTTATAAGAATTAACATCGGTATTTGTTTCTTCTCTAAATGCTTTGCTATGTTGTAGAGGTTTTGATTATACAGAGCAATGCGAGTCTGATTTAAAGGAAAATCGTCTAACTTCTTCTTACTAGAAAATGTTAACTTATCAACTTGTATAAGTTATAAGTATCATTTCAATATTTTGGTGTTAATATACATATAACAAAAGGGGAAAAAATGCATATTCCTCTGTCGCTCCGTTTCCTGATTGCGTGCGTTTGTATCGTATAGCTTTAAATTTCACCTTTGAAAACTCAGAAAATCCTTTTAAGATCCATAATGAAGAACCATCTCAAACATTTTTGTAGTATGATGAGGGTTCTGGACCTTGACGCACTCATGATGTTTCAAACAAACCCGATCACACCTTACAGAGCTATTAACCCAAAACTGTGAAAATGCCTCATCTCACCATTACAAAATAAGGATCCAAAGTGATCGAAAAACCCCTCGCGGAAACACAAACAGAAATACACTACCTTTAATAAATAATGTTAATAACCTAACATCCACCTGCCACACCACTTACAATCCGGTACTCGTTTATACTGTTGTCCCTGAGACATGTGTCCGTCAACGGTCACATTCAAACACTCTCTCTTTCTTAACCTGAAAATGACCTAGGAAGGTCGAAACGTTGTTCTCTCCTTATCAGTAAAAGTGTTAATACCCATACCAGCCGTTCTGAGATATAGAAATACACACGCGCGCGCGAAACCTATTGTAATATTTATACCCTTCCCTCTCCGGGGGAAAGGGTAATGGAGGCACAGACAAACCCAAATAAACATTACATCAAAATAATATAACCATTACATTACATTAATTAAACTCCAATATTCAGGACATTTTTTGGGATAAACCGTACACGTGACATAAAGAAAACCTGTGTTTGGGTTTGTCATTGAGAAACATCTTATTATCAACAGTGTTTCTAAATAATGATTACGCTGTTAATATTTTATTCTCTCTTTCTTAACTGCAAGTATTTAAACATCTAAGCTCTCTTTTTTTTTCTGAGAAATAATTTATAAAGGTATAATAACAGTTACCAAACTGGCTGTTAATACTGATTTATGATACATTACCTTGAATGTTCCAAAGCGTACGCATATCGATCACCTTTGGGGATTCCCGACATTTTATTTGTCCCTGTTGCTTGTTGCTCTCGTGAGTTTCTCTGATTCTAGAGAAGATTCTTGATATGACGCTAATTACCTGTACATATTTCATAACTTTTATGTTCTAATCTAAACAATCTAAGCCTTAAGGTGCGTTCTTGTTTTTAAGTTCAATCAACATTCTTCCTGTTACCAAAGTTAAATATATAACATTTAGTTAGAACATACGGTTGAAAACTGACTTACAAGATCTTTAACCTGGCGGTTTGCAGTTTAAAAAGGTCTACTTTTACGAATTTACAGCGTTAAAATCTCGGGCGCAATTCTCTGAAGCCAACAGTGTAGATAGTCCATTGTGTCGCTTCATGATAAAAAAGCAACAACTCTGCTTGTGGTTATCAGTATGTTATAATTACCCTTTAACATCCAGATTCTAAATAATCTTCACACACAGAGAAAAGGAGAAAAAACTGGATTTTTTAGTGGCAAAACTTCTGTGAGAAGTGCACAAAGAGCAAAATATTTTCCCAGTATCTGAGGAGAGGAGAAAAACCTTGGCGTATCTGTCATCCAGTGAGTCAACGAAAAGTTTTCAGACAGGCATTTCTGAAATCTTGGGTTGGATTTAAGCGGTAGGCAGACTGAAGGCAGCACATTTGTAGCTTTTTAGTTATCAATAACAATAATAAAAATCAGGTTTCTCAATTAAGTTTACATGTTTTGCGGCCTTTTGAAATTACGAAGCCATCAAAGAATGGTTTTAAATAATTAAATGAGTGATTAAAAGACTGTTTTATATCCTCTTTATATCCAAAAATAGTGACAAAAATATAAATAAATATTTTATTATATTGTTTATTTTAATTTTACAAGTAGCCAAAAATATTGTAAGGAAAAAAAGATTCGCCGTACTACTTATATTACGTTTCTATTAACATAATTTCCATTTTTAGTAAGCTTGTATCCGATAAAAAAATACCTTCTATGCCATTTGTAATTGGCAAACCGTTGGACCAATTATCATCAATCCTGGCAAGTACCTTCAAGCCCTGGGCGACGTTTCAAATGTGGCTAACATTCTATTTTAAACTTGGTTTTTCCCCAAGTCATCGCGGAAACCCATATGTTTTCCTCGTGAGTTGAACTGAAACGTCAGATTGGATAAATCTCAATAACGTTAATATTTCTAAAATGAAAATGTAAATTTTAAAACATTTCATCGAATTTTGAGCTGGTAGCAAGACGACAAACATGAAAGTTATCATGTTTTATATTGCTTTTATTCTATTCCTTAACCATTCCTTGAAGCTCTGTTGAAAGTAAGAAGAAGAAAAAAAGTTATAGTGAAGTTAATTGTTTGTTTTCGAATTACGTGCAAAGCACTTGTACAGAAAGAAGAATTTGAATAACGTTTACTTAGGAAGGTTTGGTTTTAATTTCGCTCAAAGCTACATGAGGGCTATCTGCGCTAGCCATCCCTAATTTAGCAGTGTAAAACTAGAGGAAAGGCAGCTAGTCATCACCGCCAACTCTTGGGCTACTCTTTAACCAACAAATAGTGGTATTTACTGTCACGTTATAACGCTTCCCACGGCTGAAAGGACGAGCATGTTTGGTTTGATGGGGATTCGAACCCGCTACCCTCAGCTTACGAGTCGAGCGCCTAACCCATTCAAGCCATAGCGAAGATGAAAGTATTTTTTCGAGATACATATTTTTTCTTTGTGTAAGAGTTAAAACCTCTTGTCATTAAATCTTTTCTAGAGAGTGTTTTTATTGTTTGTTTGTTTTTTACTTTATAGAGCCGTCTAACGAACTACACTCAATTCACATAAGCTGCATGAGTTGTATGAAAACTATCTGAAACTAGAATAACAGTTGCAAGACTTGTATACCAGGTGGTCTTATTTGAAACTATTGTATGCTCACCTACGTTTTGGTTTTCATACATACTTTCTGGAAATGTATTGACTGGTTAATTTATCAGAAATACATTGATTTCTAGAAAGCGCTATTTATTTAAACGTGTTCAGCATCTTAATCATATGATGTATTAGTTAATTAATTGAGCTCTAACAAACCCTTGTTGTTTTGAAAAGGCAACCAGCAGGGCTAAAGATCAATTCGACTTTCAAAGGGGCGTGATAGCAGTCCTCAGACAGCTGAAAAAGTCGTTATTGAATACCATTTCTTGAATCAGTTGTTCAGAGATATCTGTCACAAGAGTTTATCTACAATGGCAATATAAAGTGAATTCATCTGCAACTAGAAAAAATTAGACCAACACTTGCTTGGTGACATGTCAATAAAAAAGACGGTTGATCAGATTTGTAAAGTGTACTAGATTTCAAACTGTGTCCCAGTTGACAGATTTCCTCAATATTAGTCAGGTTAAGATTATCTTCAACTTTATCATGCGAGGAACATTACTACTTTCTTGTCATATGGCAGCTAACAAAGAGATTGAAACCGCTAATGACAGGTTGAGACAAAAGGCTACGGCTTCAATAATGCTTAAAGAATAAACTAGGAACAGCGAATGAATAAAAATGGATGTGAAATGGCCTGATGACACTCGTTTCGAATTTTTCTTGAAAAATATGAAAACATATGCGAAACGCTAAAGTATTTGAAATGTGCTAGTGATGTTGTATTAGTACTTGCTTTATAATTTCTTTGGAGTTACAAATCACGTTGTTGCTACATACGATATTCTATTTCTTCTCTGATAATACAACAATCAAACATGTTTAAGAAGTCCAATTTGGTCTAAAGGACATATGGATGAGTTTGGTCGTCTTCTTTAGCTAGTATAATCACTAACATGCCTATCGTAGCTTAATGGTTAGGGCTCTCGACTTGCAGGTCGCTGGCTCAAATTTCCATTACCGAACACACTCGTCCTTTCAGGCATAGAAAAGTTACAATGTGAAGGTCAATCGCACTATTCAATGATAATAGAAGATGGTGTTCGACGATATATTGTAACGGTTAATCCCACTATTCGTTGGCAAAAGAGCAGCCCAAGAGATGGCGATGGGTGGTAATGACCAGCTGCTTTCCTTCTAGCCTATCACTGCTAAATTAAGGACAAGTGCAAACAACCCAAGAGTAGCTTTGTGAGAAATTCAAAATAGATCAAACCAAACAACAAATTAGCAGATCTCAGTTCGACCAAGCTTCTTAAGAAACAATTTAAACGATGTATCTGTACGCTAATGAGTGTTTTAGGTAGCTAAACTCGCCGAATGTCGTTTGCATAACCATAGACACAGATGTATAGCTTCAAGTAGTAGTTTAACGTAAAACAAAAAAGATAATAAATTACTTTATTCATTATTACTGGTTTTTATAAAGTTGCTAAATTGTTGTTAACGAATATGTAGCTTCTAAATATATATTAAGCATACAGTGATGATTATGGTGGCATAGAAAATTTTATTAGAAAAGTTTAAAATATTTTGAAATATTTGTTTGCTATATATTTTAGTATTTTAGGTTATTTCAATTTGGTTAAAACATTTAGTGAGTGATAACTTCAAAAATATGATTGAGTAGTATTCTGTGGTTAATGTTTGACATCACATTTTTAAACAGTAAAAGCTATATAATTCTGAACTTGAAGCTCCCAATGGCACAGCGGTATGTCTGCGGACTTATTCCGCTAGAAACCGGGTTTCGATACTTGTGTTGAGTAGAGCACAGTTGATCCACTGTGTTGCCTTGTTCTTATCTACAAGGCCCAACATGGCCAGGTAGTTAAAGCACTCGACTCGTAATCTGAGGGTCGCGGATTCGAATACCCGTAACACCAAACTTGCTAGCCCTTTCAGCCGTTGGGGCGTTATAATATGGTGGTCAATCATTCTATTCGTTGGTAAAAGAGTAGCCCAAGAGTTGGTAATGGGTGGCGATGACTAGCTGTTTTCCCTCTAGTCTTACACTGCTAAATTAGGGACAGCTAATGGGGTTAGCCCTCGTGTAGCTTTGCGCGAAATTCAAAACGAACCAAACTTAATTACAAAACTAACAGACAAACCGAAATGAAGTCACATGCCGTCATATTCTGCACTTCATATCACTCCCTATAAGTAACTGGATTGTACTGGGTAAAAACATCTATATAATTAGTTTGCAAGTAACAGTTTTAAAATCCCAAACAGTGTATATATGCACTAGAATAGTTAGTATATTGTGTATTTCTCACCTCTTGTTACAAGTAAATGAAATATGTTTGCAAAGCACTGGATATCAGCACGTTGTTTGCATCCAACGAATGTTCAAGCCTCAGCTAATATGGCAAACATGTCTTCAGACAAGTCTTGACTTGTTTGAGTCCCATCTTCGTGTATCTCTCGTGATTGAAATCAGTCACATCCTCACCATACTCTTAATACTAGAAATGTCATGGCCTCTTCTTCCATTTTATTTTGAAACACCACAATAAATAAGGATATTCTGTCTAATCATTTCACCTTTATTGAAATCGAAGATCAGTCGCTGCTTTCTCAGCATCTGCACTAATAGGACAAAAGATAATTTTTGTTTCCGGTTTAACGGGTTTTGGTGCTATTAAACGCGCTGTCGTTGTACATATTTGAAAGACTGAATTTACGTTAGTACCACCTGTAGGTTGACTTTCCAGACAGGAAAAACAATATAATATTCAATTGATTAAAAAAACTTGTTGGCATTTTGAGTTATCTATATTATGTCGAGTTCTGGCTGTTATAATATCGAAAAGTGGTCTAACCCAACAAACAAGGTCCCTAATAAGATCCACCTTCACCAGCCTTTATCAACAACCTATTTAAGGTCCCATTTCCAACGAATTAACTATAGAAACCCTGTTTATAAAAGATATAATATAAAACTAAATAGAGAATTTTTATCACATTCCTCCTATTTTGTACATTACAAATTTCTAACTAGAAGTGTGTGCAAAATACAAATTCATGTCTATGTTTTGTCTTCCATACATTTCTGCTTGAGAGATCTTTTGTTCTGTTAATAACGTGACAGCTGGACTGGTCATGATAAACAAACATCTAGTTAAAAAAATATTTATACAAGTAATTGTTGCTGTTTTGAATTAAGCACAAAGCTACATTATGGGTTATCTGTGCTCTGCCCACCATATGTATCGAAACCTGGTTTCTAGCGTTGTAAGTCCAAAGACATACCGCTGTGTCACTTGGGAGCTGTATAGGTAGGATAAAAACATTCATGTTACAGGTTTGAAAGCCGAAAACAATGGTATCATTGTAAACCTAAAGACCGAATATTTGTGATAAAAATCATGTTTAATTGCACGTGATTTTTCTGGTTCCTCTTAATTTGATTATAATATACTTTAAGCCAAAAGTGTAAACAATTAGCATTACATATTTATCTTTTGTTTTCACAAACTACTGCCCAGAAGGCATTTTCACAGTGGGCAGGTTATAGATTTCAAATCATATAACGTGTGTAAAAATAAAAAAATAGTATTTCTTGTTTGTCTTTGGTTTATCACTGTTCATAAGTCCTATTGCAATTGTCAAGTTACCGATTAAAAATTATATGAACGTGTATTAAAAAAAAATAATTCAGATTTATCTTCTATTTATCATGAGTCATATTCGAAACAAATGATTTTTTTTTAAATAACATTCAATTCTATCGTTTGAGCCCTTCAATGGCAAAGCGGTATATCTGTGAACTCAGTCCGCTAGAAACCCGTGGTGCACAGAGTACACATAGCCCATTGTGTCGCTTTATGTTTAATTCCAAACAATCAATAAACTATCATTTTGAGTTCGCACATGTCACTACTACCACTTAAAGTTAAAAGAGACCGACAAAACAGACCTGGAACTGTAGCTTGGTTCACGTGTCCTGAACATGTTTGGAAAACATCAACAAAGGTAAAAGCGACACCTCTTCCAAGAACCGCAATGAGCACGGTCAGCACTGTTCTGATATAAGATACCTACCAAAGATTGAATAAATACATCTACTTTCTTCAGGCTAGCTCAAAAGAGCAAAACATTCTACGTGTCTATAGCCACTGAAGTTCGAAACGTTTCATTTTTTTTTTTCGTTTTTTAAAAGCCTTAGATTGAATGAAGCGTGAAGATAACAAAACACTTCATAATTGAGGTATGTGTAACCGTCTCAGCTCAGTTTCAACAGTTATTAAAATTCTATTTAAATAATACTAATAACACCTATCTATCCTAACTTCCCATAATATACTTTTTCGATAATATGTAACTGCATGTATTTTTTAAACTAAAGACCAACACAAGGTTTTAAGCTGGTGAAGAAGAAATAATTTAACAGAATATATGTATATAATTAACTAGTTATAAAATATTGATTTTTTAACGCATCGTAATTCCCACTTCTACATTTTTATCAGAATTAATTATTTTAAAAACAGTGGTAGAAATTTTACCGTCTGCATAAAAACTCTTACGAGAACTGATATCGAAATCAAATCGTTAAAACTTATAATCCTTTCACGTTAAAAAATTAATGTAATCTTTACAGTCTTATTACATCAAAATATTTCAAAAATAATTATACAGTGTTTGCAGATTATTTCATTTTTTTATTGTTGTCTTAATAGGAATTGTTTTAAAACGTGTGATTCAACCATGTTGCAAACCTTATTTTAACACACATTTTCAGGGGCCTGGCATGGCCTAGCGCGTTAAGGTGTGCGCTTCGTAATCTGAGGGTCGCGGGTTCGCGTCCGACCTGCACCAAACATGCTCACTCTCCCAGCCGTGGGGGCGTTATAATGTATCAGTCAATCCCACTTTTCGCCCCGAGTGGCTCAGCGATATGTCTGCGGACTTGCACGCTAAAATCCGGGTTTCGATGCCCGTGGTGGGCAGAGCACAGATAGCCCATTGTGTAGCTTTGTGCTCAATTCAAAACAACAACACACTTTCAGGCCTAATACTGATCAGTTCACCAAGCACAGCCTTCTGTATTTACTTTTTCCTGTAAATCAAACTTTAATTGGCATGAGTACGAGTTAAAGTGTGTGTCTGAAATGGACCATAGCCAATAAAATTCTTAATAGCTATCACGTGATTGCAATCACTCGCACGTGGGCGTTCATTAGTGTGTGTTGATTACGAAATCCGGTGCCAGGTACCGACGCATTCAGGTCTGGTCAAGATGTTGGTAAATACTTTTGAAAACCACTGAGTAATTGCGTGTACTAAATATAACGTTTTATTTCAACCAGTAAAACAGTGTTTGTGTTGTCATCCTGATGCTGAATTCTTTTAGATGCCGACAGAAATAAGTCCACATACATTTCTTTGTATCGTGGAACGTCCGCTGAGGCTTTTTAAACTCTGAATTACACGAACACGCAACCACTTATAGTAGACATAAAATTTATATTACGTCATTGAAGTTGAACTCTCAGACATAAAAACCTAATTTTAAAATAGATTTAGCTCTTCAAAGACGGTTTTTCTTTCATCATGAAAAAAATTCTGGAAAAAATTTGTCCTAATCAAGCTTTCACATATTTATGTACAAAATATAACAATTAAACTTATAACGAAGTAAATTTTACAAACTATAAGAAACACACAGAAGTATATAGTCACACATTTACGTGGAAAATTATAAAAATAATAATAACCCATGAATAATAACTGGCCCGACATGGTCAGGTGGTTAAGGGTCGCGGATTCAAATCCCCCTCACATAAAACATGCTCGCCCTTTCAACCTTGGGGGCGTTATGTAGTGGCAGGCAATCACACTATTCGTTGGTAAAAGAGTAGTCCAAGAGTTGGCAGTGGATGATGATGACTAGTTGCCTTCTCTTTTGTCTTACAGTGCTATATTAAAGACGGTTAGCGCAGATAACTCTCGAGTAGCTTTGCGCGAAATTGAAAACTAAATCAAAAGTAACTACAAATCGTCCAGGTAAACAAACATGCAAAAAAAGATTGAAACTAAAAAACATTGGTCAATCTGTATTTAAATTTGTGAATGTACAGTTTGTTGAAAGTATATATTATTGTGTAAAATGGTCTTTATTTATTTTAAATACAAGGTTGTTACCAGGTAACATCTTAACCACCAAATTACCATCTTGTATTCGTAGCTGATGTACCACACTTTAACAGATTTATTTTTCTTTGTTTTAGACCGTTATATAGCGTTTTGTAGTTTTAGACAATGCATTAAGATGATACCTCGGCAGAGGTATTATTTATTATCATTAATAAACACACACACAATTATACACAGTCTCACGTAAACCAAATGTCGAAACTTATACAGTAGGCTTTTTATACAGTAGGTTGGTCTATCTGTCTCATAAACACATAATTATATAGTGTCACATAAACCAAATGTCGAAACTTATACAGTAAGCATTTAATACAGTAGAATTTTCTATCTGTCTCGCACACATACAATTGTTTACAGTGTCACATAAACCAAATGTCGAAACAGTAAGCTTTTTATACAATAGTCTGGTCTATTCGTCCCTTTTTTTCAATTTGAATTTCCTTGTTCCCCACCCACCCGTTTGTTGTTATTGTGAAATTTTGTAATATGTCTTTATATCCTTTTCTTAAAATCTTTCTGTAGCACACCGAAATGTTTACGGATTTACAACGTTAGAAACAGGGTTTCGATACCCGTGTTGGGCAGAGCACAGAAAACCTATTACATAGCTTTGTGCTTAACTTCAAACAAATGTATATATATTTTTAAATTAGTAATAACAATTTTTATATTTAAGTTCATTTTCGTGTAGTTTCCAGATCAATAAAAGACAGCAATAAACTTAAAGCGAACCCGCGACAGTCGATTCTACTGAAATTAATATAAACTATTTCTTTTTTGATATTTTTGATATTTCTTTTTTTATATGCAAAAACGGCTCGTTTGGGTTGAGAAAATATTTCAAATAGAAGAGCAAACAACGTTTCGACCTTCTTCGGTCATCGTCAGGTTCACAAAGAAAGAGGTAACTGACCGGAAGCTGACCACATGTTTGGAAGGGGTTGTGTAACTGAGTGTCGTAATGTAGAGGGCGGGGTTAGATGTTTGAATATATAATTTTATCTATAATATTAATATAGGTGTAATGGCGTTCCTTTATATTGGTTTATTTTGGGTTTAAGCTGTTGTATAAGTAAGGCTTCTTTAATTTTTCGTTTGTTTATGTTTGTTTCTTTACTTAGTATTTTAGTGTTTTCTATGGTTATGTTGTGTTCATTTGACTTGCAGTGTTCGAAAACGTTTGAAGGTGACTTTTTATGTTCTTTGAATCTGGTTTTCATTTTTCTACTTGTTTCTCCAATATAGAAGTCGTGGCAGTTATCACATTGTATTTTATAAATAATGTTGGTGTGGTGTTTATCAGTGTAATTCTTACATAGTATAGACCTCAGTTTTGTGCCTGGTTTTTGAATAAATTTAGTATTAACTGGAATGTCATATTTTGTTACTAGTTTTTGCCAAATGTTGGTTATTTGTTTGCTGATGTCAGGAATGTTTAGAAAAATGTGTTTCAAAGCCGTCTGATTATGGACGTCATCATCCAAATATTCGTCAAGATTTAAAATGACATTTGAGTTTTTTTTCTATTTCAGGGTCAGAGAACTTTCACTGTAGTTCTAGAATCTCTTGTGTGTGAAGTACATAAGCAAACTTGGCGCCCACTCCCCACCACTTCACCCTTCTCCCTGTGTTTACTGTTCTCCAGGATCGAGGCCTTAAATATCAAGATAAATCTATCGATTCGGATTTACAACAACTTATGTTTTGCTTTCGCAACTACTTAAGTTGCGTATTCAGTGGGTGAGTGTGGTATGAGGCACATTGTGAGATGACATTTATTTTATGATTACATTTAAAGGTACGTATTATCCCCATGACAACAGAACACCAAACAACTTTGATGATTTTGGATATTAAAGAAGAAAATGTTGAACACCGCACTTTGATCTGTGTAAATACTAAGAAAACATTAAAATGTATGAAATATACTTTCAATTACATCATTCACAAAATACATAAAGTTAAAATTATTTAGCTTACGTACTAATCAATGGTGAGGAAGACATATGAGACTCCCATGTTAACACTAACGCAAACATTTGTCAAATAAAGTTTGGTACTGAAACTTCAGAGAGTTTTGAGTTCGTATCGACAATTACAATTAAATATTCGTTTATTTTTTTATTGTTTCCCATCTGCATGTTCATTTATCTGAAAACAAACATTATTTCCTTATCGGAAAAAACTACAAATCCTCACTTGAAACCAGACGAAAAAATGTACGGAATGTTTTAACCATTAGTTTCAACCAATGAGATGACCTGCTGAGCTACGAACCAAATCACTAAATCTGAACATTGTCAGGGCTGAATAACTCTTCCGTTCTACAAAATATGACGAAATAAGTTTCGGTCATGAATTGTCATTTTCTTCAATAGCTGTTATCAATCGTGTAATTAACCCTAACACTTGCATCATCCTATTAATCAGCACTTGTAGCGTTCATCACATTATTATTTGTAAGTGTGCAGAAAGTATGGTGTGAGAAATGACTGAGCTGATTTCTATCTACATAAGCATGAAGTAATCTTTATTACTATTTCTTCGAAAGCCAAAAAAATGTTGACACAAAACGAACTACACAAAAGGGGTGGGGGTTGGGTATGCTCATATTTTTCACATAACATACTCAACAGTAGATATACTTTCAAAGAAGTTCATTATAAATATTCAATGATAAATATGATAGATATCTATCTCTTCGAATGTCTGTATTTGAAAATATTTTCACTAGTATCAACCTGAAGATATGCCACCTTATGTTCATCTAGCTCTCACTGATGGCGCGCTGATAAAGTTGTTAAGCGATCTCACTGTTTTAAGAGTATAATATATATAAAATATAAATCAAATATACTTATTAATATAAATAGATTTTAAACAACATTGTATATAGATTACTCTGAGTTGTTCGAAAGTGTATCATAGATTGAGAAAGTTAGCACCTGCCACACGAGCCAGACCGACATCTTTACGTGAATCAAAAAAAAAAAAAAATTGGCCCGCAATCTGAGGGTCGCGAATTCGGATCGTCATCACATTAAATACGCTTGTCCTTTCCGCCGTGGGGGCGTTATAATGTGATGGTCAATCCTACTATTGATCAGTAAAAGAGTAGCCCGAGAGTTGGCGGTGGGTGGTGATGACTAGCTGCCTTCCCTCTAATCTTACACTGCTAGATTAGGGGTGCCTAGCGCAGATAGCCCTTGTGTAACTTTAAGCAAAATTTAAACCAAACTAAACTAAACCAATCAAAAATTAATTATTTCGGAAAGGTTTTCGTTGTCTTGATTAAGCCAATAAAAGACGTTTGGCACTATTTTCGAGGTCTAGGTCACTGGACCTGACCGGAGACCACGAGCGTCAGTGTGGACAAGTCAATTTCTAAATGTAAAGTAAAACGATGTTGCAATAAAACATATTCGAAATGTTCCAGATGTGGTTCCGAATACGATGGTTTAAGTGTAGTGATGAGGAAATTTGACATACCAGATGAAGAAAAGATTCATCAACTACAGCATTCATAGTGAAACAAAGGGAACAAATTATCGCTGTCTTTAAAGAGAGAGATTACAATCATATATTAATATATACATATGTATAAAATTCAATCTTTTGTGAAAGTCCTAACACAGTAAAGCCCAAAGATGCAGCATTGAAGTTGAAGCAGATGCAAAATACATCTACAGCAAATCTCAAATTTAATATGTCTTTCTGCAATAAAAAGTAAACATAAAAAGAATACTATAATGTCCAGTATGGTACCACCAAGATATAATCTATATAAATTTCATCGTGTCATACTTACCCCCCAGTGGCTCAGCGGTATGTCTGCGGACTTACACGCTAAAATCCGCGTTTCGATACCCGTGGTGGGTAGAGCACAGATAGCCCAGTGTGTAGCTTTGTGCTTAATTCAAAACAATAAGTGTCATACTTTCATTAATATTTAGCTGTTGTTATTTTCGTTTTGTTTTGTTTCCTTTTTAAAAAAATTGGTACAACTTGCTATTTTTGAAACAAACTTTCGAACTTTATAAAACTAAAATGCAATAAAGGTGAATAGTAATAATAAAATGGAAAAAAATCTATATATTTATACAGAAGTCGAACGTTATAATCTTTAGCCTGAAAACATGTTTTATAGTTTAGAGTTTACCTTTTCTGTGACAGTTCGTGCTCAGATAAATGTTTAGAGTATTAAATTGTAATGTGTTTGTTTAATTACTCAGAGATACATAATATTTGTTTTGATAAGTGCTTGTCAAAAAAAGACTTACTTATTATTTTAATACTTGAACTGACTAACTAAATTTCAACTTATGTTCATAGAAGCTCGTAACTGTTTTAAGAAAACGATAAGTTTCGTGAATTATCGCAATACTAAATATTCATATTCATAAAAACACATTATTTGTCTGTTCATCTGAAAGGTAAGTCATAGACACAGTATGCTAAGCGGTTAGGCAAGAGACCAAATGGAAAACAACCAGTAAGAAATACCTATAGTCGGAAGCTTCTAATCTTAAAGGAATAGCGGAAATGAGTCATTTTTATAATGCCACAGCTTTAAATGTTATAGAAAAACATCTACTCCCAGTTCGTTACGCTAAAGAATACAACAACACCTGTATTTTCAAGACAGCTGGTATGGGTATTAAAATTTAATTAAAGTACAGAACAACGTTTCGACCTTCTTAGATCATTTTAGGTCAATTCTTTTTAACCTGAAGATGACCTAAGAAGGTCGAAACATTGTCCTGTACTTTATTTTAATTGAAGTTTTAATACCCATATCAACTGTCTTCAGAATTCATTTTTATTACAAATGGGTTTCTCGTCATCACGAAAAACAACGCCTGAGCTAGCACACAACATATTTTATGCTATTAGTTGAGACACAAATAAAATAATCTATCTAAATATAAATAGAAGAAAATGTTTTAAGCGTTTAAGCCAGTATTGTAATTTTTTCATGCTTGGTTTGTTAAGTAATAGGCATGTGTTTCACAAACAACACAGTTTAGCACCACCTCGTGTGTCTACGAAGGTGCTAAAAATGACAACTGAACTTGACAAAGCTTCAGTTCATTGAAAGACGTTGTTCTTTATTTTGTTATTTTTATTTCGTCTGTTCTAAACTACTGGATAAGCCCCAGGTGGGAAAATCATCAAGTCTTGATCACAGATAAAATCTGTGTGAATCATCGTCTATATTTAGTCTAGCTAAACCTGAATATTGGTATTTTAAGTAACAGCAAATTTTCTCTTTGGTTTTATCTGATTTCTTATACACGCAACATTTATAAACGTCGTAATGTTAAAACAAAGGTTGTTATTCAATAGTATTTATAACTTCTTTAGCTGGGCCGACTTCAAGGTACTAGCTGTCAACAAGTACACCAAAATATACTGTGGAAGTTTGCCGTTATTACCTTTAATCATGTGATCATGCTCATTCCTTCTGATTGGCTCAATTAACTGAGATTTTAGACTCAATTTTAGATTGATTGGGATTTGTTAAGATAATCATTCTAGTGTAAATTACAAAGCAAAATTAAACAGTCAAACAGTGGATATACGGAAATGAAAAGCTAATCCGTACATTAACAACTATGGGATATTTTTTCACAGTGGCGGTTTGGTAATGTTTCATTGTGTCCCTTTCATTTACTATACAAGAAACGCATAATATTTTGAAAACAAGACGTTTTGCAAAGATTTTTTACTGATTTATTTTACTTTTAGTAAAACAACGATTATTTTCCAAGATCTGTTTCATGTTTTTTCTCTTTCTTGTCTATTGGTACTTTCATTTGCTTTTACAGAAATAACAGTTAAATTTCAACATTATAATTTTTTAAATAGTTTGATACTTGTAACCATAGATTTCTTAAAGAAGGGAATAAACAATATTCATATAACATTTTATTTAAAAGTCTTGTCTACGGAATATTTCTGTACATCATTACTGAAATAAGAAAGTACCATCTAATTCAAGTTCTTGTTAAAATGCGATTACAGTTAAATACAAGTATTACTTTCCATGGTTATTTCGCAAGGCACAATGTTTTATTTAGTTAAAGCAACTAACAGCAAAGTTTTTATATTTTTAAGCTCAAATGTCATCAACTAAAACTAAATTGCTCAGGAATTACCAACTGAAAAACATCCGTTATTAAAACACACAAGCATTACTGAAAATACGTTTAATATTAATAGATATTGTCTGTTGATAAAATTATCATAATTATTCATTATTAAAATTCTCACGTTTTGTATTAATAAGTATTGCTTATTTAAAAAAAATATTTAGGTGTTACTATAATACGTTCATTAATAATAGGTTTGTTCATTATTGAAATGCTCTGTGTCATCAGGTGAAAGTCGACATTAAAAACTTGCGATTTACGAACCGAAACGCCGATTATTAAATTATGTATCATAAAATGAAACAATCATTTTTAAAATATTCAGGAATTATCAAATTAAATTATAATTTTTAACAAACTCCATGGCATTTTATTATCAGGACAGTAATGGTTTCAAAATATTTGAGCCGAACCACACAACAAACAACCCGTGAATCACTGTAGTAGTAAGTTATTGTTTTAAGAAAGGCACTAAAACATCTCGGACGCTCTCGTGGTCAACTTTCCAATACCCACGACGAACAGTTAAGTACTCTAAGTTAACATCAAAAGAATCCCATTCGGGAAATGGACCACACATGAAATTCCATGTGGGTTGTTGTTCTTCAGATTAAAGCCCTCCAGAATATCAGAGGGACTATTTTGATCAAGTTCTTTTAAATGGTCTCGATGAAAAGCTAACATAGACTATATAAAGGGATGTTGTTTACTATATAGGAACATCGTGTGGAGTATAGGACGTATAATGAACTGGATATTTGGCTCATTTGTCCATCTGAACAGTGACTGATGATTTGGAAAGGCCTAGGAGTAGGAGCAGAGAAGCTCCAGAGACTTTCAACCACAACCACATTCCGTGACGATCATGTCGTCAAGCTTTCCCTCTCGTCGTTGGCTGTGGCTGTCAATCACCTTAACCATAAGAGGTTTCCTTTTTTTGGAAGTACAACACAGTCGGGGGATCTTGTCTTTCATGATTCTCCGCAGTCTGTTTTGAAGCAAGGCATGCCTGTTGAGAACATTCCTATACCGTTTATTGCATTTTCCTTTGCATACAAATGCATCAAATTCTTTGGGTTCAATAATAGATTCCCAGCCGGTCCCTTTGAGAGGTATACTTTGGAAGGATACTTTCATTTTATACCGACAGCACCTTTTCGTCTTTTTGCCATGGGTGCAATCCATGGGATACCGTTTAGAATGACGAATATTTCGCGGTAAGCGACGCGATCTTTCTGAAAGTCCAATTTCAAGGATGGCCTTACTAAGAGACTTGTCAAATGTAAAGTTTTGTTGGAAGAAAGAACTAGCTTCTAGGGAATTGTTCATTGACATAAATACAAAGTCACAATTACTACACACAATCTGGAGTTCGAATTTCGACTCTGGTTCTGTTAACCAACTTTCCACAGCACTGGACACGTCAAATGTTTCCCAGCCTTCTGGTCCTTGTAGGTCTAACTTGCGGGACGTGACTAGAATCTGTAATTTGTGCTTTTGTCCCACAGATGTGTTCATCAATCTATACACAGAAACCAATGGCTGAGTATGGTTATTTTTTATAGGATTCATTCTTTCTTGGTATTGGTAGGTTAAGATATTGGCTTTTGTAAAGTGTATACTGTTGTTGAGGGTTGAACGAAGTGGGAAGTGAAAACTAGATCCTCGAGATCTGTAAATATGCAAAGATGCTGACGTGACAGAAAAATTACTGGAGAGCTCCTTCACGTTTGGTAAAAAATACACGTTCAACAGTTTAAAATTCCTCGTGTCCATCTGTGACACTGAACCTGAAAAATAATAAAAGCAACCTTACTTGTGGATAAAGTGTGGAAAAAGTCCAATATAATTTACTCTCAATTTTATTTTAAGAACTTATAGAGTCATACTGATAATACAAATAGAACATGCGTAATTTAAAAAAATGAATTTGTGACCTAAAATAAAATACGAAAGTTTCGTGATACAAACCAATCAAATATTACAGAAAAAATATTATATAATTCAAACTTAAATGTAAGCAGAAATATTAATAAAATCTTAAATGAAATTGTTAATTATCATAAGAGTTCATTAGTTCGAGAATAATTCGGATTCTTGGTTCTCATAACAGAAAGTTAAAATTTTTATATTGTTCATAGATACAGTAGGAAAGTCAACTGATTTAACACGATAAATGCCCAAAGGCTTCCTAACTTCACGAGTTCAAAGTCCAACTATTGAGAATCATGATTATAAACATATTTAGAATACTGTTAAGCAAAGGGGTCATTGATTTGGTTATTTTTCTTGATTATATCAATTGCAGGGCTATTTCATATAAAATATGCAATGAAGCTCAAATGTTTTACTTTTATCTACTTAAAAGTAGTAAATTCTTTATAAATCGTTTCTTATATCTGGAGTTTCCCAGTGTGTCGACGGTAAGTTTTTCAAACTCAGAATGTTAAAATAATTCGATTACTTGCACTAAAACGAAAAACCAACAAGTAAAATAAAAAAGAACTTCGATTTACCAAGATTACCACTTTTTGTTTTCACAAGTTTGCTGTTTTTTGTGTGTTTGGATTTAAGCATAAAGCTCCAAAATGGACTAGAGTTTTCAGCGTTGTAAGTCCGCGGACGTTGGTTGGTTTGAATTAAGTACAAAACTATACAATGGACTACCCATGCTCTGCCCACCACGGGTATCGAAACCCGGTTTTTAGCGGGGTAAGTCCACAGATATACTGCTGTGCCACTGAGAATTTGCTGTGATTCCTTAGTATCGATAATTTATGAAACAACAAATGATTATTATTATCATTATTTTATTTTTAAAATGTGCAATTAATTTTTTACAACTTTCTAAACTTAAATTAATTTTCATCATTTATAAACATCCATGTCACAAAAAAAGTTAAAATGTAGCGTTCCGTGGAATGAAGACGAGAAAGTTTTGTTTTTGCTTTCTTTCAGAACACAAGAAACAATACATGAAAATTCATATTATTTCCAAAATGTCCACTCATTTCATGTAATCTAAATATAAGTGTGTGAAAGAATTTCAAACACAATGTTATAGCGCCCGTAGGCCATGTTTGAAACCTAGCCAGAGGACAACGTGAGACTATAGAGGATGAACAAACGTGCCGAAATGAACTTTTCTAGTATCAGATTTCTGTCACCTTTATTCATTTACTGTTGCTTTTGTTTTTCGCTAGTCAATATCCAGTTTAAATCGGCTGCAGTGTTTACGAAATAAATTCGTAATTTAGAAATATGTAACCATATAAATTCCTGCCAGTAAAAAAGAAGACAGATTCTTGGAATTTATGCTATCTTGTTAATCCACAAAAAAAGTTTATTCGTTCTTCGATAAATTGTTTATCAAATCGGAGACCACACATAAGGTGACCTAAATAAGATGAACTATTGAATTGTGTGTCGGTTAGATATTTAGAGTTTGTCGAAATAACTCCTCGCGGTCCAAATTAAGTGAATAAATTTGTGTACAATAGATGAATAAAATAAAATCTAAAATTTTTGGAGTTTGAAGGCCTACGTCTCACTCTTTCTCTCTCTCGCATTATCTGCATAGGTGAGCATGTTGTTTGAATAAGGGGAACCCCCTATTCATGAAAGACCCACCTGTCATGTGCGGTGCATGCAGGTTACGGAATGTTGTCATGGTTCCTGGAAGTGGGATATCATATTTCTTTTTTACTCAAGAGTCCTTGTAGGATTTGATCATCACTCCACTGCTCTTTAACATTACTCGGAATCTGTGGTACATTGTCCTTGTAAACGGTTAATTTAAAAGGAAACAAAGTGCATTTGAAGACGTACTACTAAATTAATATGTTGATAACCGACGTTAAGAAGTTGAGACATCCTTCAGTTCCAAAGGTTAGAGAATTATTGTACTATAATTAAAACCAAGTCGTCTTTAAAAAAAAAGAACGGTTAAAACTGTTAGATTACACAAAACATATTTTGTTCGTCGAAAATATGCAATCACGTTTTAGCACTTACTTCATTAAATATAAACCATAACTTTATAACACAATTATTTTAATTGTACTAATGGGTCCTATAGAATATTATAAGAAATTGGTCTGGTTTCTCTTAAGCATAAAGCTAGAAAAAGGGTTTCCTGTGCTCTGTCCACCACGAGTATCGAAATCTGGTTTCCAGCATTTAAGTCCGTAGACATGCCGCTGTGCCACGGGTGACATTATAAGAAATGTTTGGATATGTTAGATGTCGTTCATTAGTATCATACGCGCACAAAGAGTATTCTAACAAAGTTGAAATTATTCTTAACTTTGGGAAAATCCCCCAGTTACTCAGCGGCAAGTTAGCAGACTTATAACACTAAAATTTGGGGTTCGATACTAGTAGTCACAAATGCAGATAATCTATTGAATAACTTTGAATTCAGATATAAACAAAACTTTAAAAATTGCTTAACACAGGTAACTTCATCACTACCTTCAAGTAAATTCATCATGAAAGTCTAGCTTTAAGCACTTTAACAGCGACAACGTTTTTGTATAAAGTATAAAACTAAATATGACTCATTAGTTTAAAACTGTTCTCATCTAAAACATCCAAAGGCATTTTGCATAGTTGGTTGTGATAAATTACACGTGTCTATACGAATCAAGGATCAAATATAATAATACTAGGCTCACAGTTACAAAATTTTTTCCCCATCGTATCTTTTTGTACAATTGTCTTCTGATGTTTTATTTTTATTGCAAAACTATATGCACGCTGTTCATTGCGAGAAAGCGAACGTCGTATTTTGACGTTGTAAGTTCGTTCGTTTGTTTGTTTTTGAATTTCGCGCAAAGCTACACCAGGGCTATCTGCGCTAGCCGTCCCTAATATATTCATCATCACCCACCGCCAACTCTTGGGCTACTCTTTTTACCAACGAATAGTGGGGTTAATCGTCACATTATAACACACCCACGGCTGAAAGAGCGAGCATGTTTGGTGCGACAAGGATTCGAACCCGAAACCCTCAAATTACGATTTGAGCACCTTAACTACCTGGCCATGCCGGGTCTGTAAGTTCATAAATATGCCTTTAACACACTGGATGACACAATTGTGATAATGTTGGTAATTGTAAGCAGCCCCGTACACGTCTTTTTTAAAAGAAAATACAGATGCTATTTGCTCTTCAGAGTGTGTGTTTCGTTATAGCAAAGCAACATCGAGCTATCTGCTGAGTCCACCGAGAGGAATCGTACCCCTGATTTTAGCGTTGTAACTCCGTAGACTTACCGCTGTACAAGCGGGGGATATAGTCTTAGAAATATCTTTAAAGGTAGAGGTTTGCTATAGTCTTTAAAAAACAAAAATAATCTCAAATTCTTAGATAGTCGTAGCATAAATAGCACTTAAAACTAAACTTCACAACTATAGCATAATAAATCTATTTCAATTCAGACAAAAAAAACATGTAAACTTCGCCACTGAAAAACAATAAATAACATTCTGAACGAATTGATTTAACGTGAGCAATAATTACATTGTTTCTTTGATGTATCTCAGTTTTTACTTATTTTAGAATTTGATTTTCATAAAGCGTATTTATTTGGGGCCTTCAGTGCTAGATTTTTATCTCATACACGATTGCAACACTTTAATTGTATTTGAATTAAATACCTATAATTGTTTCCTAGACCTCTTTGATTACATGACGTAATAAGAGCTATAAAAACCTTTGCAGCTCGTATATAGGTGGGCAAGTGCAAGGAATGGGGCCTAACTACTTCACGTAGGAACCTGTGGTCACGTAATACTGTAATTACGTAGTAAGCCGCCAGGGTGTTTCCCCGAAAATGGCCTAAGGTTTTCACAAATCACAAAACATCTGTTTTTTTCTTCCATTGTTGAGTTTTTTAACACGGGTACTTTAAAATGTCAGTTATGTTTGGAGTGAGGAAAGGGTGGGGGATGTAATTTTTAGAGTATTCGCTAAAATTTGATTTAACTTAAGAAATAAATATTTCCCAAAATATACAGTTTCTTTAATCATAGTTTAGTTTTTGTTTATTTCAAATTTTGATGTTTATAAAAAAACATCTTTAATTATAATCTGCAGCACCTGATTGATTTTCTATAACATATATAGACAAATGCATACATATATATACACACAGAGAAATAAAACAAATAAATAAGTGAAATGTTCCTATTTAATCGTATTTCTTACACATGTTAATAGTTACAGCTTTGTTTTGTGTTATAATGAGTATTTCCATCAAGCGTAAAAATAGTAAAAACTATCTCATTTCATATAAACTTCTAAAAAAGTAAGTTTTCCTTTGCCCAATATTTAATCACTACTGTTTCCTTTTAAACTTTAGGAAAAAGAGCCAGTCCTCGAAGAACACGAAAACTTTTAAACATATCAACCATTTGGGAATGTCAATCTAATCGCTTTGTTAAAGCAATGAAAAGGCTGATGCTTAAAACAAAAAATAAATAAATAAATGAATTCAATAGTTATCTGGTGCGGGATTAATTTGTTGTTGTTTTTTTCTAATTTTCGTGTTGGACGCTTGCAGCGTCACCTACTGTAACATAGCTATAAAAGTGTTAATATAAAATTGTGAGTATTGCCTAACTGATAACTGCTATAATTATTGTTGTCGTGCTACTTTTAATTATAAAGAAAGGAATTAAGTGCGGCTATCTTTCGTCTAACGATAAATGACCACACATCACACACACACGTATGTATATGGTTGTTTAGGGTAATGTCTCCTGTTCACGTTCTATCATCTCATGTAAAAGTTCACGTTCGGTTACTTCTGTGATTTAAGATCTATAAAAACTAAAAGGAAAAATCATGAGTTAACATTAAGTATTACCAGAATTTTTATTTTAGATGTCACGTTTCTACATGCAATAAATATTAATAAAATAAGTAATCACCATTTTAATTAATATGGATGAGGTATTGATTTATATAGTACAAGGCCACAATGAATATTAGACAGGTTTGTGTGTGTGGAATTAATAATTATTTCTATTATTGGCCAGTCAGACTCAGAGTTACCATTCACCATTTTCGAGTTTCAGCCAGTGTTATTAACCTTATGTCACGTTTTACAAGAATAGCGTGAAATATGAAGTAGTTAGTTATTACTAGACATGTCTGATTAAAGTTAACACACACACACACACATTACATAAACAATTAAAAATAATCCAAATTTATTATATTATATCTATACAATGAAAATAAAAACTGTTTTTATAAACATATGTTGATCCCCACCTTTAATTCATTGTTATGCAAATGAAATCAGTTAAGTTATTGTTTGTTAGTTTGTAATAAAGCTACACAATGGGCTATATGTGATCTGCCCACAACAGTTATCGAAACCCAGATTTTAGCGTTGGAAGTCCGTAAATATACCGCTGTACCACCAGGGAGCATGTCTAGCTAAATGCAAATCATTGTTCTTTCACTCTACATTATATATATATACACGTGTATAGTGTTCTCAGATAAATGTGTTACTTTGGCATGGATCACAGAGTTTCAAATGCTTCATGAACCATGACAAAATCTTTAACAAGCTATCTGGATAATGTATCCACACGAAGAACCATCAACTGCATGGCAAACAGACAATCATAGCCTCTTGTTGGGCACCGACTATAAGTGTCCTCAGGTAATTGTTTTTGAGACTTATTTTATCGCTTATAACGTTCTACGGTAGCACTGTGTTCCTTATAATAATAAAGAATATTTTTTATCACTAGTGCAACATAACAAAATATTATTCAGTTTATATCAACCTCTGTAGACATTAGTTTTTTCTTAATTAACCCAACAGTTGGTCACTTTTATTTCCTCTCAAACAGAACGAGCGCGACCAGTGATTAATTAGCGTGCCGAACTGTGGATCCGAGGTTCCGTGGTTTGCTCCCTATAACCGACAAAATAAATTGCGCTCCGCTCTTATGGGCCAAAGGTGTGTTATTAAGTTTACTATTTAAGTGGAGTAATTTATAAGTTGGTGGTGAGTGTTATTGACTGTCTAACTTCCCTCCAGTCTATTACTTCAAAGTTAGGGGACATATACCCCTTGAATAACATTGTGCGAACTCTAATAAACACAAGATTCAATTAACTAGTACTCAACGCTCGTAATAACTGGAACGCAGTTTAGTAAATTAGTTAAAATAAGAAACAAAACGGGTAATTCAAACTCAGAAATAATTCACCACTGAACCAGTGCTTAATTAATTCACTTTTTTTAAATGCGGAGTTTTGTTTTTCCATCTTCTCAACTAAATGTAGGACGGTTTCCAAACCAATAGCATGATCACTCGGATACCTGTAAAAGGAGCACAGTTATACACAGTTCTCAGGTAACGGTAATATGTTGATTCTGACTCGTAGAATATCTGCTTCGAGTCTGTATCAGATATTCCCAGCTGCGACTGGACGTCCTTTTTATTTGATATATGGCTAGAGAAAAGTTAAAAAAGG
Source organism: Carcinoscorpius rotundicauda (assembly GCA_011833715.1). Lineage (NCBI taxonomy): Eukaryota > Metazoa > Arthropoda > Merostomata > Xiphosura > Limulidae > Carcinoscorpius > Carcinoscorpius rotundicauda. The sequence goes on from CM022393.1 coordinate 113,316,488, forward strand.
CAGGCCTGATGGTATGTCAAACATTCAAAAATATGCATCACGCTCAAAGCAAACTACAAAACACCTCGCTTACAATTATTTTAAGAAAGCATACAATACACACAACAATACATGACACAGTATTTCTTTAATACATGTGAAATGCGTTTTAGCCTGCATCAAGATAACAGGTGTTATACACATTTGAAGAGTCAGGCCCCAGTCTACGTACCAAAACGTGATGCACGTTACATTAATGGAAGTTTAGTGTTAGCAGAAATGTGCATTGGTGGACGTAGAAACAGCTAAATCCTACGGATTGGTGTCAAAATTTTCACACATTCGAAATAAACACATCCTACAACTCTTTGTATCCTCACATGCAATGTGTTAAATGGTCCTAACATCAGAGTTAATGAATAGTGGCGTCCTCTCCCACCATACTCAACTGGTATAATATTCTTTTAAGAAAATAAGACTTGACTGGATGAAGGGCGCCGCGCGCTTTCCGGATTTTAATCCCATTGAACATCTATTGACAGATTTTGAGAGAAGCATCATGTTCAGTGTAATCAATCCAAACATAAAGAGTTTAACAAAATGCCTCAGGGTCGAGATCTCATTATTTTCTCAATATTTCAGCTTCAAAAATGTCTCTTAAAAAGCATTGTTACTCTTACTGTTCATGATGGCCATCATGACGTGTTTTTTTTGTAAAGACATCTCTATCAAATGTTCAGTTAAATACATAAGCCGAATAATAAATCATTAGAATTTAAAGTCATATAACGGATCAGCCTAGGTTACAAATAAAGAGGCGCTTGGCAATCTTTGATAAATGATTTCATATTGTCATACTCATAGCTAAGGTGGTTAGACACTCGACTCATAATTCGCGGGTTCGAATCCCCATAACACCAAACATGCTCGTCCTTTCAGGCATGGGGGCGTTTCTAATGTGACGGTCAATCCCACTATTCGTTGGTAAAAGAGTAGCCCAAGAGTTGGCGGTGGGTGGTGATGACTAGCTGTCTTCCCACTAGTCTTACACTGCTAAATTAGGGACGGCTAGCGCATATAGCCCTCGTGTAGCTTCGCGCGAAATTAAAAATACAGACAAACAAACAATGATAGATACCAATTATTGTTTGTTTTGGATATTCTAAACTGTCTTATAAAGACTGTTGTATACATAATTATTGTAAAATATTAAATTATTTATTTCTACCTATCTTAATAAACTAAATTAAAACGCTTATAAAAATATACCCTGTTCTTATCCTCCTCAATAGATAGTTTCAATTTTTGACTTTTCGATCTTAGGCCTAATGTAGAATTAAATATTGAATGTTTCAAAACAAGACCTACTGGTAAGGGAGATAACAGAAGTTTGTTTTATCAAATTGTACATTAATATGCACAAGTAATAATACTGTTATATGTAAAAATCGCACAATGGCAATAGTGTTTTTAGGTTCCTAGAATTCATATTAATTACGTTATTTTTAAGCTTAAAGAACTGGCAACTGTAATAGTGTTGTTAAGGTTTAAGAACATAAAATAAGAATAGTAACGTAAGGTTTAACGCCCCCAGTGGCACAACGGCATGTCTGCGAACGCTATAAAACGGGTTTCGTAATGGGCAGATAACACATAGCCCTTTCTATAATTCTGTTTAAATACAAACAAACAAACTGTAAGATTTCGACAGAAAATAATAATGAATAAACATTGTTGATTTACTCTGTTTACAATAATACTGTTAAAATTTAGATTTGTGTAATTTGAACTTGCAACATCTTTTGACAGTAATTTCACAACATTCAATTTCTGTACTATACATTGGGGCAAAAATCAATTAAATACTAAAAATAAACGATCTTAATACATCAATATTTGTTATTTATCTCTTAATCCTTACTAAGAATAAAACACAAACCGTAACCGGCAGTACAAAGCTTTATACTATCAGTTACGATTTGTATTTTAGTGAAACACTCCTGAAGAAACTGTAACATAAAATGTTCAGTGTATACCTAAAGGACCAACTCAGTGGTATATATGCAGGCTCACAATGCTACAAACTGAGTTTCGATACCACTGTGTAACTTTCTTCTTACAACCCAATACTAATTAAAAATAAATAAAAACTTCTAGTGTTTTAAGTCGTTAATGTCTAGCAGGTTAACACGGTCATACTCATGGGTGAAATATTTTAAATTCCAACTACTGATTAATTGTTGGAATATAATGCAAAGTGTATTAGAAAAGTTACAGAGTTTGAAAATATCGTCCGCAGTTTACATAGTTTTTATCTTAAAGTATTTCATATTCAAATGACTTAACTTCAAGTGGTAACAAGTAGTAAGGAAAAGTTTAACACATATTCAAATATAGGCTTAATGTTAGGTTTAAGAAAACAATTTAATAATATTCAATACAACCTATTAATACAATAGTTAGTCTTAAAGAATGTACTGTAACTGCGGCATTGATTTTTAGTGGACTTTAACTGTTGTCTGTTGGATTTCACAAAGGACTTGTATATTCAGGAAGAAAAATAGACTGTTTATTGAAGGATATAGTTAATAACACTTTCTCGAATATTAACACCGGAGTCCGAAGTCTAACACAACAGCGCAAAAGATTTGTTTCCTTAAGGTGTCTCCTTACGGTTTTAGCAAGAGGTAAAGAATTTACCGAATACAAACCCAATTTTAGTTGATTTATTTATTTGCTGTCTTTAACAAAGAATTTTAATAATTTTTACCTGTGTACTAATTTTTCTATTTGATCATTTTCTTTTTTAATTACTTTTGTTTTTAGTTTTGCCTCTACTTATACAGTCAAACACAAAAATGTTTGTGATTCTTTTTTCCACATATTGTAATATTAGGTAAACCAATTCAATAATATTTAATATAACCTACTGATATAATAATATTGGTCAGTAATGTATTCTAGCAGCGATATTCATCTTAGAAATTACGAAATTCCACTACTAATCTAACTCGATGCTTATGATAATCGCGTGTTATAGCATAAAGCAGATGGCCTCACATATCGTCATTAAAAAATAAATGGAACTGTTGACAAATAATGACAACAGTATTACATGCCGTGCGCTATTATCTCTATATTAAACTAATGGTTCAATACAAATATTATTGTCAATCGTAAATGAGACCAAAACACGTAATTGTTTTTGAAATTTTGAGAATGACTTTTTTACAAATACAAGTTGACCGCAGAAGTTTTATCGAATATAATTATTAGGCCTATCATATGTTTAAACACTACGTTGTTTAACCTAGTCCATCAGAAAAATGCATAATATAAATAGCCTCTCGCACCTGATGAAATCTGGATTGAGCAAAATGTTTCGTCGGCAACGGATATGACAAATGTAGTGCGGTTGGAATATTTTCATTATATACTCTTTTAATTCTTGAAAATTCGTAAAGAACTAGATAGGATTTTGTTTGTTTGTAATTAAGCACAAAGCTACACAATATGTTATCTGTACTCTGCTGACCAAGGTTATCGAAACGCGGAATTTAGAGTTATAAGTCCGCTGTGCCATTGCGAGGGCAACTAGATCGGAAATGTAGTGTTTAAAAATGTATGTTTTCTTATAACAAAGCCACATCGGGCTATCCTCTGTTCCTCTCGGTGGGCTCAGCAGATAGCCCGATGTAGCTTTGCTACAAGAAAAACACATACAAACACTTGTGAATATTTCTCATCTTAAAATGATGCGCCCACTAGCTAACACATAAATTAAAATATAGCTTATAACAGATGTAATAAAAGAGTTCTTAAATTTGTTTTGCATTTTGAGCAAAGTTGTAAGAGGGTTGCCTGCGCTAACGGTCCCTAATTTAGCACTAATAGTCTAGAAGGAAATCAACTTGTCAATATGACCCATCTCCAGTTTTTGGGCTACACTTTTACCTTGATTATCCGTTACATATTAATGCCCTTACATCTGAAAGAGCTAGCATGTTGAGTGACTTCTACATAATTGAAGTGAAAATTCAGTACAAATACAAATAATTAATGATCGACTGCAGATTTATCGAGTAAGGTTACTGAGATGTCGGAACCGAAGAGACAAGTTACCGTGGTATATTATTAATTTAGGGGCCTGAATATCATTGAGTAACCCTAAAATTTTTCTGCCAACAATTTTTTAATTCATTCATATAGTCAGCTGACTTTGGCAAATGAAAAAGAGACTACTTCAGTTTTTCGGCAAATCGTAAACAATACGCTGTTAGTAACTTTTGTGTATCTGTATAACGTGCACAATATATGCAAAAACTTGAGAATTTAACAACTTATAAATAGGAATCTTAAAAAAAGTAAGCAAACAAGACAAATTACTATAGGCATTACGTACTCAAACTACAAGCCCCTATTTGGGCTCCATATTGTTACCTAGAATTATATTTGGTCGAGTCGAAATAGGAATTTGTAGTTTGAATAAATAATATCCACAGTATCTTCAACCTTGTCTCCTTTACTATCACAATTTCCAGATTGTTAAATTCCAGATTTTTTTATTTATCGTGTTTACTGGCTTTCTTTATATTCAACTATAGTTGAAGGATTACCTGGTATATTAGCTAATTTTATACATTGTGTTGATAATAAACATAGCTAGTAACAAGCTAATACTGTTCATGATGATTCACTAACTATTGACTATTTGATCATATTAGCTCAAGATGTAAAATGTTAAGCGAAAGCTGGAAATTATCATGAAGATTTATTTGAGAATATTATAATACACAGTGAATAATCTAATCTGTAGTTTGCATGTACAATACAGTGCTTATTATTGTGTGCGAATGTTGAACAGCATTTTAAAGCGTTTTTAATCGATTTTCAGATAATTTATGATTGGCCAATTCTCCAATCTTTTTTCATATTCCAACCTCCTTTAATTATGAATAAAAGTAAGTGATTCCGTGGGATAAGCCCTCTCCTCAGTGGCACATATGAATGTCTACGGACTTACAACTGCAAAAACTGGGTTTCAATACCTGTGGTAGGCAGAACACAAAGAGCCCATTGTGTAGCATGGTGCTTAATTGCAAATAAAAAAAATGTGAGATAAGTAAATTAGTCGTTATTTATTGTCAATCAATGAAATTTCTGTTGAGCAATATTAGTTATATTAATTTCGGTGTTTACGTCGAAAATGTTGTTTGTAAGCATAGGCCAACAACTTGATGTTAAAGCTAACGTAGCCTATTAACAAATATTATTGAAGAAATAAATTGACTTATTATCATATCATGCATGAATTTAACATTATTTTTACTAAATAATCCAAAATAACCTGCCTTACGATAGAACACATCACACTAATATTTATATATATATATATAAAGTGAGAACGTTTTTATTTACTAATGATTTAATATATGGTTTACATATGCTATTTTGTGCATTGTTTTCTTTTACTTGTTTGTACTTTGACACATATTCTAGGTAAAGTAGTTTAAATGCTACATTACACATTTATGACTAAAAATCCAGATGAAACCCATACAGAAAGATATGATCCATAGTATTAGGGGTCTTACAATCATGCAGGTTACGTTTTTTACAGAGCGATAGACAATTTACTTGACTTTGGTAGCTGTCAGAAGTGGTTCCAAGATGTATTAATTCAACTTCCAGTTGGCTCTTTCTTTATCAGATAACAACCAACAAAAGGCATACCAGAAGTATTGAGAAAGTGACCAATCAGATATCACTTTCCAATTTTCTTCCTATTTAATATCATACATCCCCCCTTTTCCGTAAGGTTAAATATCAGTTCGGAAAATCTAAATATGAAGTTACGAATCTAACTGCTTCATAAGCATCAGTTGTCCGAAAGTGAGGTTAACGTAGTAGTATTTTACAAGACCAAACACAGATGGACGTCACAGGATGTTAGGACATGAAGGTATGTACGTGGTTTGGGTAAAAACTATGCATTTAAACTTCTAAGTCACAGATAATATACTTGAGAAATGTAGTTTGTCGCATCCCCTAACGACTGACAGAGTGACATAAGAACGCGATTGTTCGTTGGCCAATATTATATTCATATCCAACATATGTGAAAGGTGATATATCTATAAGTTGTATAGGGACCTTTTAAACATAGGGAACATAGATCGTGTAATTCCAAAATCTATGTTAACAGTGGTCGGAGAGGGGGGGATGTCTAATTGTAAACGAACTATTGAAGAGATCGCGTGCACGATTCCTGTTGAGCACAACTTCCTACGGGATTTCCAAAAATTCGACCCTGAAGTTATCGGTGCACTGATTACACAGAAAGGCAGTCGTTAACGTTAATAGAATGTGGATACTTGAGTTTCATTAGTGATTTCTGGTTTTGACATAGTAAACGACAATCAATCCAAATCCACGGAAGTAAAACTGAAATCAAAGTTTAAAAAAATAAATACCAGAATAAATACTTCAAATCTTTACAAATGTTATTACCTCAGTAAATGTAGCTGTCTTCGAAATACAGCCCAAACAATGTATATTTATCCTTCATATTATTTCCATATTGCATTTTTCTTGATCCTATGTATTATACCTTATATTTTGTAACGTTTATTTAATCAATTATTTACTGATTTACCTAGGATATCTGATATTGAATATATATTTAAATTATTTAAATACAAAAATAACTACGCTTGTTGACTTATGAACTTAATATAACGAAAGAAATGTTTCGGTGCCATTTTTTAAACTTTTAAAGCAATTAAGTTGCTTCATGTAAAGGGCCCGGCATGATCAGGTGGTAAAGACTCTCGACAAGTAATTCGAGGGGTTAGGTTTCGAATCCCCGTCACACCAAACATGCTCGCTATTTCAGCCATGTGAGCTTTATAATGTGACGGTTAATCTCACTATTCGTTGGTAAAAGAGTAGTCCAAAAATTGGCGGTGGGTGGTGATGACTAGCTACTTTCCCTCTTCACTTTTACATTATGGACGGCTAGTAAAGAAAATCCTCGTGTATCTTTGTACAAAATTCATACAAACAAAACCGGATTAAAAATACGGTCCTTCCTAATAAAATTTTCTCTTTTTAAGATATTTATTGTAATAATGTGCATGACATGAGAGGTAACGAAAATTTAAGTCGACATTGCAAATTGCGATTTTATTTAAGGAATTTTGTGAAACAAAAATTGCAGAAAAAAAAAAAGAGACTTAGTTACTATGATGATTATTAAAACCATTATTACTGACTGTCACGACCCTCAACTGGTTTCAATAAATAAAAACAATATCTTTTAAACCTAAATAAAAAAAATCCCACTGATATATACAACGCACAAATTAAGACGTTTTTGTTCTTAATTTTCTTTCTCTAAATCCAAGATTAACGTGCGTGTGTTTTTCATCCTGAAATGTTACTTCTTATTTGTTAAACATTTACTCAGTTTATTAATCAGTTCTGTTAAAACACTGCTTTATGACTTCACCTTAGCATCTGCTCATTCTAGTAAAGCGTTACGATTTTCAATCTCAACTTTACAATCTAATATTTATCGGAACATTTACCCTACCAGTTGAGCTTCCTGTTATAAAATATTCCTGTAACCTGAGCTTGTCCAGTAAAAATCCTGATGTGTTGTTTGTTTTGAATTTCGAGCAAAGCTACACAAGGGCTATCAGTGTTAGCGGTCCCTAATCTAGTAGTGTAAGACTAAAGAGAAGCCAGCTAGTCATAACCACCCACCGCCAACTCTTGGGTTATTCTTTTACCAACGAACAGTAGGATTGATCGTACATTATAACGCCCCAAAGCTGAAAAGGAGAGCATATTTGATGTGACGGGGATTCGAACCCGTGACCCTTAAATTACGAGTCGGGTGTTTTAACCACCTGGCTATGCCGGGCAAATCCTGATGTAAGCTACTCACTTGTACCATTACTAAACGTTCTATTTTCAAGTTAATACTAAATATTTGATCTTCTTTTTGAAACTACAATATTTATCTAGAAATTTAATCATCGGATTGAAACTCGTAACTTAACATCCAAGCTATATCATTCGAATTTTAAAGTTCGAGATCAGCTTATCATCGCTTATTTATTTTTTATTTTTTCAGAAAAATTCCGACTTAATTATACTAGCAGCAGAATGTATAAAATTACAAACAAAGATGGCAACAAGAGGTTTTTTCAGCCGATTTCCGTCGTTGTATTTATTACTTTTTGTTGAAGCGCGAAGTTGCACGATCTAATGTGTCCACTGCAAGGTTAAATTCCGAATTTTAGCAGTTTAAACCCTCGAGCTTACAGTTGAGTCACTGGATGGTATAGATTAAAAGGTGTTACAAGTCTGTCTTGAACCTGTTAATATTACAGCAAACAAACACGCACGGTAGTTTTACGGGCTAAAGCATTCGTCTAGTTTGTAAAATGACGGTTTCGAATCTCTCATTATCTCAGCGTTTGATTTTTAAAGAGACTGGATGTGGTCTAACGGTTATGGTGCCTCTACTGTGAATTTTACAATTTATGGCTTGGTTTGTGTCTTAACTCCGGAAAAACGCGTTTCCGCTGTGAGCCGTGGGTACAATATAAAATAACAAACAAATTACACAATTGTAACCCAAAAATTAGTAGAGGTTACTGTCGACTAGTTTCTTTTTTTTTTCTATGTAGTCTATGAGCTTAAAGTTAAGGACTGTTATGTGCAAATAACTTTTTCAGAAATATTCTAACGACTTTTTTAAGCATTCGTTAAAACAGATGCTTAAGGCTATCTGAAGCTTTTATATAAACACACAACATACATATTTATATATAAAACTTCTAAGTGCAATAATTCGGTTAAACTCGTGGAACACTTTTATTCATCCGTGTTACGCATGTGCAGAATTTTGAAAATCCCAGTTATGGTTGTGTAGGCACAGCACTGTTACAAACACTATGCGATTGCAAGAAGTTTGGAAGAATCTAGTAGAAACACATGCTGTCTATACATAGATACTTGGTGGGGTGGATGAGTCAGTCCTTGCTATTATAAGTTTCGTTATCTCTATTCCAAATGTAATGTGTTTCTAAATATAACACAAACCATTCAACGGAATCGCTACGTTTAACCGTATTCAGAAAAACACATGAGGTACTAAAGTTTGAAGAAAAAATAAACGATAAGGTCTGACAGCATTTTATCTTTTGGCAAATGCAACCTTCACTTTGCTTTTCTAGTGTCTCTTAAGGAGGATAAACCATAAGCTCCCGAATCCCAGATGTAGATATAGTGTACGCTACGAGTTTTTAATATTGTTCTGTAAATGTTATCACGAACAGCAGGAGGTTTGAATATGAAATCTGACCAAGAGGCGTGACTGTAGATTCTCAGAAAATATATATATTTAGATACAGAAACCATAAATTATTGCCACCCTGAGTTTATATAGAATTAGATATTTCTATAAACATATTTTATTATACATTACGTTCGCTGACCCATATATACTGAATTACTATACGTAAAAACAGATTTCAAGACATCTGAAAATCAAAGCGTAGGAAGCATTCAAAATATATCACGTATACGTGTGACTTTTGTTCTGGTGTTATGTTGTTATAGGACTTGATTTTAACACACTATACCCTGTAATATTGTTGTATTTAGAGGAGATGACTCGATTTCAAGATGTTTAAACGTTTCGGTGCTGGGGTTTAAATTCTGTATTTTTTTGTTCAACACATGATAAATCGTATCTGTGATATTCTAACACAGGCTACTGAAGAGGGTCGTAAAGCATATCGTGATACGGATTTTTAAAATATCTGCTATAGCTTTATGTGGGTCGTCACAGCCTAAAATATTTTTAAACGGAGGGACGACAAAACATGTTTATTAACCCCTGATCTTCAATATATTTTGTTTTGCTTTCAAAACAGAAAACACTAGGTTCTTAATGTTTTGATCTGTTCATTTTGTCTTTAAACACAGGAAGCACTAGGTTTGTAATGCCGTTACCTGAGCAATGATTTTATAATACTGAAAAGTGATTAACTGGACTTTAAACACTGGTTTTGTAATAGTGCAGATTGGTTATACAAAACACAAACAACTTTTATAATATTATAATTTGGGTATAATCACTTTAAGACAACGGACACTGCTGCTGTAATACTACGGTCTCATCAGTTTGATTTTAACATAGTAAACATTCGTCTGCTAATATTCCAACGTGACGACATTGGTTTTAATATAGGAAACACAGCTTAATAGTTTTGTAGTACGGTCAGTTTGGTTTTAACACAGGAAATACAAGTTTCGTTATACTTCAACATGTCCAATTTTGTTTTAATATAGGAAATACTAGTTTGGTAGTATTATAATACGGTCAGTTTGGTTTTAACACGGAAAACACTGTTTGGTAATAGTTTAATACGTCCACTTTGTTTTTGACATAGGAACTACAGGTCTGCTAATATTTAGACATATCAAGTTTGTTTTAACGTAGGAAACAATTTTAATAATTTTGTAGTAGAATCATCTTGGTTTTAGCAGAGCAAATAAGAGCTTTTTTTTAAAGTTTTAACGTGTACGATTTGATTTTAGCAAAGGAAACACAGTTTTAGTGGTGTTGTAGTACCTTTCAATTGTGTTTTAACACAGGAAACACGGCTTAGGTAATGTAACACGTTCGCCTTAACCTGTGTTTTGTTACACTTAACGATCATGCTTAGAAAATGGTAATGTATCTTGAAACGGCTGGTATGGGTATTAACACTTTTATTAATAAGCAGAGAACAATGTTTCGACATTCCCAGGTCATCTTAAGGTTAACAAAGAGAGTTTGCAAGTCATTCTGCGATACATTTTTATTTCAAGTAGGTTTCTCGTCATCAAGAATTACTTAGGAAATGGTCTTTAAATTCGAGGGATAACGCTGCTGTAATTATGCTGTTGTGTTTCCATTCTATTAAGATAATATTTGTATAATACTGTTATGAAGCTGTAATATAAATAAATTAGGATTTTATTACGTATATATAATACTATTCGAAGATTTAACCTATACAGTTAGATATTATTTTAAAAAGAAGTGCGATACTGTTACAGTGTTGTAATTATGGATTACTATGTGGCATTAAAACAAATGTACAACGCTGTTATAACATTTTATCTTATACAGCTTTATGTTACTACTTCATGTGTGTCAGTGTTGTAATGTTACTTTAGATGGTGGTCCGGCATGGCCAGGTGGTTAGGGGACTTAACTCGTAACCTGTGGGTCGCAAATTCGAATCTCCGTCACACCAAACATGCTTCGCCTTTCAGCCGTGGGGGCGTTATAATGTTATGATCAATCCTACTATTTGTTGGTAAAATAGTAGCCCAAGAGTTGGCGGTGAGTTATGATGACTAGCTGCCTTTCCTCTGGTGTTACACTGCTAAATCAGGGATGGTTAGCGCAAATAGCCTTCGAGTAGCTTAGCGCGAAATTCAAAAACAAAGAAAGAAACTTTAGATGGTGGTTTTGTAAAAACAAAGAAACGTTTTTTGTTGTTGTTTGTTTCTGCTGAAGATATATAAGCATCATTTTCATAGTTTTTCTCAAATCGTTTTAAGTTTTTAGTATCAGCGAGACAAACATATGTATGTTCACTACAATGTATATCTTTGTTCTTGAAAACTTTTCATAAAACAACTTCTTAACTGAATAGTATTTAAAAACAAAAAGAGATTTATCAAACATCTACCAATATTTTTGCCATAAAATAGATTTACACGAGATCTACTGATGCTTCGTCATAAAACAGATTGATTAGATATCTACCAATCTTTTGGCACAAGCAAAGTTTTAATGACCACGGATGTTTGGCCAACTGTTTCTTCTCAATTATTAAACGGAACTGAAATGCCAAATTAAATCCACTTGGACACATGTAATAACAAAATACAATTTGTCACTTCCCTTAACAAGAAACATGTTAAATGACGGAAAATACTGCATCTAACAAATTTTACTTTCTTGTCGAATATCTTCACACAATACGTTTAAAGAAACAAGAAGCGGTACTGTAATATATGTAATTTAATATGTAAGTGTATCCAATTCTAAAGACATAAGAAAGATCTTAAGGTTCATTAAGAAAGAACAAAATCAGAAACTGAACTGACCTATATCTTTAAACCTAAACATCTGCACATGCTGGTGTTCGTCTTGTTCTTCGTCCACACGTCTGTACTTCACTTGGATGGGTTTCTCCAACTCGATCCGACTCATATTGGTCAGACTGCGTACATGGTCCAAAATACGATTTCTGATGTACTGGACTTCTGCCTCGAAATCAGACTCGTCAACGTCATCCAAGTTTTCCCACCACAGGTCGATGTTTTCAGAACTCACCAATGGAAGACACTGACCTCTGCAGACAACCAGAGTGATCCAACACAGAAATGTCAATGTACAGCTTACAAATGGACATATCTTGGTCATTTCTTCCGCCACATGGAGGCTATTTCAGAATTAGTGTTGGACACTAATAAAGAGAAAACTATGTGATGGATGAACAACGGAAACAAAAAAGAAACAGTTTTATTTTTCAACCAAAGCTCAAAAATCTATAGTTAGCACGTGTTAGCGCCTTCTGTTGACCGGTGACCGTTCACTTCAACTCCTGTCCCAAGTCTATTTGATTACTGACGAAACAAAGCCATGTGTCAAACCGCCAACGGCCGAAAAGATTCGGGCCAATTGGCAACTGCATGAGCAGAGGCGCGTGCGACTGTGTTTATTACAAGCAAGGCAACAGCGGGAATTCCGAGCTCAATCGAGGACTTAACTCCCCAAAACTTGTCACCGGTCTCCACTAGTTCCCTTACACTCATCCCGCGTGAGAGGCGAGCACGTACACAAATCATATTTCGTGACGTCACCAAGACTTCATAATTAGCTTGTAGCCTGCGGCAAGGCCTCCGAAGGTGATGACGTAATCCATCAAAACTTCACGGAATTCATTCAATCTCCATCGTTTTCAGCAAATCGCTTTAGATCTATCCGTGTTTGTGTTCATCCCAGTTTCTATATTTATAATTCTTCTTCTGTCTACTTTACGTCTTTTAAATCCTTTAATTTTTTCTAATTTGTCCATCTACCTGAGTTTCGGTTTCCATGTCGTATACCTTCTCAGCTGTATGTCTATAATTCTTCACCCTAATTACCTTTTTTTCTGCGTTCTGTTTGTCAGTTTCTACGAATATCAATATTAACGAAACTGGATAAAGCGACACCTTTCGGAAAGGAGATTTAATTTAATTTACACAATAATTGTACTATAGGATTGGTTTCATTCTTGTTTGAACTGCTTTCCTAACCCTACGTTCTTTTCGAGAGTCACGAGTGTACCCATCTATTTGCATACACGCTCCTATATTCCCTCGTTGTCTTTCTGTATCTTCTCTGATCTTTATCTGCCTATCAACCCACGTGATGCTGATTTCAATTCGCAGGTGTTGCTGCTAAAGATCACATAAAGCCTCGGGTGTTCTAGCTTTACCAGGTCACCAAGTAACCACGTAAAATGCCTATGTATTTAAATAATTTTTTCGAAGTGTTACATCGATCACAATGTAACTGTCAACAGGTGATGCTGGAATTGGTAAACAACTAACTCCCATCTGTTTATGTAGGTCATTTGTTTAAACACGAGGTTTAAATCCGAAATCTCTTCTAAAAAAAAAAGCAAGTTGGATTTCAAGGTGCCACCAGATGGAGTTGCACCAAATGAAGCTCTATATAAGCGTTTCTACTAGTCGTGTTGTTCCTTATTTTTCTATCTATTCGTTTGCTTATTAAAAACGTGTCAAGTTTATGTAGAAGAAATATCAGCTCCTTAGAAGTTTTTTAAATATTTTCCTTGGGTCGTAAGTAGCATGAAACGCACACGTATATATACAAGATCGAGTGAGAAAGTTTAAAATCGATGAGATAGAAAAGCAGCTATTAAATCGAATCACAGCAAAACACATTTATCACATATTACTTGAAAACATGAGCTAAAACTTTGTTCGAGTGAGAATGAAACAAAAAGTTGTTCCTCGTTTCGAAACAAAGCTACTACATTAGGCTGCGTCCAATCCAACCTTTGGATTTTAATACTTTAAGTCTATAAACTTATTGCTATCCCACCATGTGACAAAAACAAAGAGAATTTCAACTTTTTTATTTTACTGTAAATTAAAATAAACATGACTTAACTAGAAGATAAAAGTGTTGTATGATAAAATTAGTTTTCTAGCCATGGTAACTATTACTCCTACGACATGTATTATGAAATGACGATAAATGAAACCATAGTAACTATCACTATGGCGATTTGTAGTATGAGATGAGAGGCGTCTTTATTTTGTTTATTAGTGTTGGCGAGCTTTTTCTATTGAGTCTAACACTTCTATTACTTCATAGTATGTTTAATGTTAGTGAGAAAGACGTTTGATGTTATTTAAATACATCGTTTCATCTCTTGTTTAGACAAGATTTGGGCTTGAGAGTGTGGTGTTGAAGTAACATTATTTGTAAGTTTTGAAATAAATAGTGCACCATAACACAGCTCTGGATACAGCCTAGGTAGAAATTGCACTGAAAAAAACAAAATTAATGAAAAACATATGTATAATACAGCTTCCACTTCTTTCTTCTCACATACAAGATATTTTTACATAAGGGCATTATAAATATGAAAGATTCTATAAAACAAAACAAATGTCAAAGTGCCGAAAAATGTTTTTTTTTTTGTTGTTAATAGAATATTTCTTAATCAACAAATATCTATTTCATATACAGTCTCATCGAAATTCATCTTGTGATAAATGAATTGTTTCTCAACGAATTTTCTCACTATTTGACAGCTAATATTGATCGATAAACAAAGACTCCCTCCCACTAGGGAAAGAACCGGTAGGTCTAATTTGAACTTAATAAGAATAAGTAAAATCAGTAAAAAGGTTAATAAGAATAAGAAGTAAAAGCAGTAAAAAGGTTTGATCTTTTTACTTTTTTAATGTTTGTCTGGAGATTTATTTGCTAAAATAAAAAAATGCATAAATTGCTTTTTACGTTAATTTCTAATGTTAAAGTATATGGAAACATTTACATGTGTTAACTTCTCTTTTATTACCAACTTTACGTGATATTTTATTTACTAATGATGTTTGTATGTAACTGTGAAAAATATAATATAAATATTAACGTTAAACACTAATGACTGTGACCTCAACGATGTTTATTGTACTAAAAATTATTAATTCACTGCTGGTTGGCTTTAACAGTAATTTAATCAAAGATGTTCAGGTTGTGAGGAGTTATCAACGTGTGAAAAGACAAGTCAATGATATATAAGCGTTAACGTAATGTGTTTAATGTGTGAGGAGTCATTACTTCAGTGTTGTTTCATGTTGGGTCATTAAGTAAGCGGTATTTACTGTGGGGAAATTTATCGTTTAGGTTTGTTTGGGGCCGGCATGGCCAGGTGGGTTAAGGCGTTCGACTCGTAATCTAAGGGTTGTGGGTTCGAATCCCGGTTACACCCTTTCAGCCGTATGGGCGTAATAATGTAATAGTTAATCCCACTATTCGTTGGTAAAAGAATAGCCCAGTAAAAGAGTGGCGGTGGGTGGTGATGACTAGCTGCCTTCCATCTAGTCTTACACTGCTAGATTAGGGACGGCTAGCGCAGATAGCCCTCGAGTAGCTTTACGCAAAATTCAAAACAAACAAACAAGTTTGTTCACTCGTTTGTTTAAATCAAAGTTACACAATAGGCTCTCAACACTCTGTCCAACACGAGGAATTAAAACCAGATTTTAGCGTTTTAAATCTTTTGTTTGTTTGTTTTGGAATTTCGCACAAAGCGACTCGAGGGCTATCTGTGCTAGCCGTCCCTAATTTAGCAGTGTAAAACTAGAGGGAAGGCAGCTAGTCATCACAACCCACTGCCAACTCTTCGGCTACTCTTTTACCAACGAATAGTGGGATTGACCGTCACATTATAACGCCCCCACGGCTGGGAGGGCGAGCATGTTTGGCGCGACTTTCAGATTACGAAGCGCACGCCTTAACGCGCTAGGCCATGCCAGGCCCCATTTTTAAATCTATAAAGCTACTACTTATTCAATGGGGATTATTGTTTTAAAGGTATTTAATGAGTGGGAATAATCGATTTACTCGTGTGTGGAAATTATTTTGTGGTTTTATACTCTCTATTAGTAAACTGATGAAATCATTAAACATCCTTTCATTACTTGAAATCACGCTTTTCGAAATAAATCAGATGGTTGCTGTTAAGCGCAAGCCTACACAACGAGCAATCTGTGCTCTGCCCCACTGCCGGTATCAAATAAGCCCGTGATTAGAAGTAGTGACTGCATTTGAAACATCTTTCTTCATGTCATTGTAAACCCCTCAGTGGAATTTTAATGAAATAATTGTATGAACTCAAACTTTGAGTTTCTGAGAATCAATCTCAACATTGATAGGAGCCGTATTTCTAAAATGTACATATAACTAGAAACAGTACAGGTATTCAGATAACCAATAAATTTTTGTGTTAGTGTGGGTTACCGTTGGCGATAGACATGATAGATCCATTAGTCGAACTAATCTACATAACAGTCTAGTCAGATTTAGAGAAAAAGGTGAGGTAAACTACAACATAAGTGTACTGCTGTCTGTTATTATTGAACATACGTCTTCCTTCATAAGTATTGCCCCGGCATGGCCAAGTGGTTAAAGAACTGAATTCATAATCCGAGGGTTGTGGATTCAAATCCCCATCGCACCAAAGATGCTCGCCCTTTATATATGCAAAAAACGGCTCGTTTGGGTTGAGAAAATATTTTACATTGAAGAGCGAACAACGTAAAATATTTTCTCAACCCAAACGAGCCGTTTTTACATATATATTTCTCTACAAGTGGGTTTTCTCGACATCTCTGATGATCCTCGCCCTTTCAACCGTAGAGGCGTTATAATGTGACGTTCAATCTCCCTATTCGTTGGTAAAAAGAGTAGCCCAAGAGTTGGCGGTAGGTAGTGATGACTAACAACCTCCCCTCTAGTCTCACACTTCTAAATTAGGGAAGAATAGTGAAGATAAACCTCATGTAGCACTGCACGGAATTCAAATAATCCACACCTTCCTAAGTAAACGTAATTCAAATTCTTCTTCCCATACAGATGCTGAATCATTTTGTGCAATACAATGTCCACCCCTGCACCCACTCTTCTTTTAGATGGTGAGGACAGTTGTAATTAACAAAACTGAAACGTTATTTCATGCACCAGGAATTAGTCATATCTATTGCATACAGTACGCCTACATTCTTTGTTCCGAGAATCTCTTAACATCATGTGACATCCTAGTAACTTACGGTTATCTTAATAAAAAATGTATGTACATATATATATAACACTGTCATCTATCCATTGTGATCACTTTCATTATTACAATATAAAAATAAAGATTAGTAACTGTTTAATTTGTGAAGCTTCCGTATGTAACAATATTTTGATTGGAACTTTAACAGATAACAATTTATTTAGTTTTGTTTGCTCAGCATAGTATAAAACATCTGTTAAAATTGTTTATATTTTAATAATTCGTGACTATAAGTTGAACTGATAGTAGGTTATTATGTTTGAATCGTAATAATTCGAGTATCAGTGAGTTACTTTTTCTCTCTGCGTGATCTCTTTGTCTCAAATACGTATTGGTTTAATTGAAATAAATGGCAATAATTATTTATGCTGTATATGCACATTTCACATACAATTCATGTTTTAATGCTGCATATAAAATACTTCTAATTTTACTACAGTTCGCTTTCTTTTTCGCGACCAAAATGGTCGATAAGAAATACACATCTCAACTGTCACTTCTGCTGTGACCGTTGTGGGTGTTGGGTATGCAGAGTTCAAGTAAAATAAATATCCTGGAGACATCATGAAAAAAAAAACACCCACATGAAATTCTTATCTAAAAATACCACCTTATGGTATAATAATGCTAAAATGCACCATAGAAGAGAAGACGAATCTAAAAAGAACAGTCGGTTAGTCCTTGTCTGTTACATACAACGAACGTCATTGTAAGCTAACTTAAAAATAAATTACACCTGAATGAATTGGACTGTAACTGGATCATAAGAAATGTATGCGTGTTTATATTTAAATTTGCTATGGTTTCATATTATTTAAAAAAAGAAATTATTTTAAAACAACTAATATTTTATATAGATTGTTAAATAGTAGCAAGATTCTATTAAACAATTACTACCGTAAGTAGTATGTTCACTCGAAGATTTAAATTTAACAAGCGTCATAACATTTGGATTTTATTTTTTAAAGTTCAAAAGTTTAACTGTCAATGTGCAACGTTATTTCATTCCTGCACTTCTTAACACCAGGATCTCGGGTGTTAAGCGACTAGAGTCTAGTATGTAACGAGACGCTGATAAAGAATTTCACTTAAAAACCAATCACAAGGTTTCGTAGAATCATCAAGGTTTGATTACCACACCGATATCTTAGAAGATGTCTGCCTGCACGTTTATATGTTTAGCGTTAAAAATGTTCTGTAATTTCGTTGTAAATCAGTTACCCGTGTGATCGTTCTCTAGATTTCAAGCAAGTCATTATAGTAATACAACTACATGATCACAGACGCTATCTGTTTATTTTTATAGAATATTGTTACTTTCCACAAGACTCGACATAAAGACAAGCACGGTCCTGTAAGAGCTCTAGTTTTCACTACTGAATTTTAGTAATGATCAGAACTTGTAAGACAGTTGTTTTCCCCTTCTTCTAGCATGCATCATAACATCATTAACTAATACAATGTATTCCAGCATGTACCTTGGCATCGCTAACTAATACAGCCTATTCCAGCATGTACCATGATATTGTTACTTAATACAATCTATTCCAGTATGAACTGTAACATCGTTAAATAATATAGCCTTTTTAAGCATGTACCGTGGAATTGTTAAATCATACAACCTATTCCACCATGTACTGTAATATTGTTGAATAATACAGTCTATTCCAGAATGTACCATGGCATCGTTAACTAATAGAGTTTATTCCAGAATGTACCATGACATCAATAGCTAATATAACATGTGCCATGACATTGTTAATAAATACAACCTATTCCAGCATGCACCGCGACATTGTTTACTAATACATCCTATTCCAGCATGCACTGTGACATCGTTAACTAATACAGGATATTCCAGAATGTATCGTGACATCATTAACTGATACAGCCTATTCCATCATGTTCTATGACATACGTAACTAATACAACCTATTCCAGAATGTACCCTGACATCATTAACTAACATATGTACCATGACATTCTTAACCAATAGAGCCTATTCCAGCATACATAGCTAATTAATACAGCCTATTCTAGAATGTACTATGACATCATTAACCAACACAACATGTACCATGACATTGTTAACCAATAGAGCCTATTCCAGCATGTATTGTGACATCACTAACTAATACAGCCTATTCCAGCACGTACCATAACATCGTTAAATGATACAAACTTTCGCCTTATTCCTACATGTGCTAGATTATTATTAATTAATGTAGGCATTAGTATTGTTTCTGCATGGGCTAAACCAGTAACTGCGAACGTGTGGCACGCGTACCCAAGGTGATACACGGCATATAGTGCCGCCTCTTGATTCTTTAAACCCTAATGATAACCCGTAATACACAAATACATGTATAATGATCATTATTATTGACAAAGATAGCAGTGAATGATTTCTTTTTCAATCCGGGAGCAGTGAGAAATGTTCACAGACGACTCACGCCCTCTTGGCGCCAGCTTTGCTGTTGCGGAAACATGTGACATTTAAATGGAAGGTGCAGCAACAGAGATTTTCAAAAATGGTGGACTGAAAGATTTGTCATGATCAAAAAGGGTGATACAGCATTATGTATCTTATGTTCTGAAACAGTGGTGTACAGTACTTCCTCTGTAAAGCGGCATTATGAAACTGTTCATAAATGGCTTTGTAATGAGAGTAAGCAAGAACAAAAAGAACACATTTCTTAAACGATTTGTTGAGTGTTTGTATGAAATTCGTCTGTTTTTCAAAATGAAGAATTTTCTTGTTAAGAATTATCTGATGTTATGTGGGTGTGGGTTTGCAGATTGGTGTCTTTTACAGATGACTCCTCACATTTAAATGACTTGAAAATTAAATTGCAGGGATCTGGAAAAACACTTGATGTAATACTTGCTAACATAAAAGCTTTTGAAATCAAACTGAAAATGTTTGAACGCGATAATTACAATGGTACTTTTAAATATTTCCCAAGCCTAAAAAACACACATGACAGATCTTGAAATTCATGAGACGATACACATCTGGAGCTTGCAAATGCAATTTTCAAAAATCATTAATTCAACTTTTGAAAATTTTTTTTGAGATTTAATAAGTGCAGGTTATTTAAAGAAACTGCTTAATTCATAAAATGTGCAGACAGTATAACGTTAGATAAACCGAGTTTGTAAATGTTGCAGTGGATTGACTTGGATAATTTTAAGATGCAACTGATTGATTTACAAAGCAGCTCAATTTGGAGGCAAAAATTTGTTTACTTAAGAGCTGAACTAGCAAGTATAAAAAAATATTGGTTAATGACTGGAATAACGCAGAAAATCAGGTTCTGAAATTATGGAATTCTATTCCTGAAACTTTTGACTATCTGAAAAATGTCATAATGTCAGTATTAATAGATTTTCATCAACATATTTATATCAGTCATTATTTTCAGTGATGAACTTTGTAAAGTGTAATTATAGGAATAGACTTGTTGATGAAACTGGTGCTGCACGTTTAGCTCTTAAAACAACCAAATACAACTCTGATATAAAATCTGTGTCGTTGTTGGTCCAACAGCAAATGTCTCACTAAGAGTAAAATATGCTTATTTTCCTTTTCTTGGTTTTTTATCTTTTTATATTACATAATATGAACCAAGGTTACTATTTCACAAAATGCTTTTTGTTAATAGTAAAACAATGAATAAACGTAAATAAACAAGAGGATTCCTTCTTTTTCTTTAAAAAATGTCTATAATAATTTTTACTAATTCATCAGTTTTATTTCTTGCCAATTACTATAGTTATTAATTACATGTAGCTCCTAAAGCTGTTTCCTTTAAAACAATTCAGAATAATAATATATAATTTCTTGCTCAAAATTGTTATTTTAACGCGAGAGACTTTTTTTTAGAAGATTATCCCCAATATGGGCACACACTCTCAAAAAGGTTTGCCATCTCTGGGTTAGACTAGTGGTTCCAAAACTGCGGTTCGTTAATCCCGTTGAGGAATTCGCGAAATGTTTCAGATCGTTCTCAAAATATATATACATTCAAATAGCAGAAGCGAAATTGTTTGTACCCATCTGTCGCACTAGGTAAATTATGACTTCAAGGCTACTCATAAGAAGTGGAAAAATGAGAGGAGTATTTTTGATGTTTTTTTTTAAATCAAATTTAACAACGTTGATTTTAAAATTAAGTTTAGACTTAATCAAAATGATTCGAGTTATGAAAGTGTTGCTGCGGAAACTGACCCAAACTTGGGGGGAAAAACGTCAGAGCCGATAAACGAATTGGAGGCGCCAGACCACTTAATCGCTATTCAATAATGCAATCTAAAAAAAAAGCATTCTTCTGATTGAGAAAATATACTCATAAGTGAAGTTTGTAAAATGCCTTGCCAGGAACATAAACATAGAAAGATAAAAGAATGCTTCGTTTGTAGATGTTGCTTACATTTGGATTCATGCACGAATAAAACAAATCCCGTTAACTGTTAGCGAAGAAATGCTGTTGAAAGTGAAGAAAAAATAGTAATGAAAAGAACAAGTGCCCCAAAAGGTCAAAACTGAATTAAATAGAAGAAAACAAGGTGTATATTATTAATTCTAGAGAAGATGGAAATGCTGAAACTTCTAAAACCGTTTCTGTTATATTCACCTGTATCTTTTTTCATACTTCATGGATTTCAAATCTAAGTAAAGATTTTGAATAGTAGAGCTAAGCAGTTTATTTCTACTAATCAGCACCTTCTGTGGCGTAATATTTCAAAATTTGACGCGATGTCTAGAGGGATTGGTTTTTCGTAACTAGAGATCTTAATACATAATAACAGCCTCCCACTAGTACAGCGGTATGTCTACGGAGTTACAACGCTAAAATCAGGGGTTCGATTCCCCTCGGCGGGCTCAGCAGATAGCCCGATGTGACTTTGCTATAAGAAAACACACACACGTGTAATAATAAAAAATAATATATTAATGCGTAATAAGAGTAACATAAAAAACATCAAATTTTAAACTTTTAAAATTACTATTTCCATAATTCATACTTGTGTAAGAGTGCTAATCCCTGGAAAATACTATTTGTCAGGAGGAAGTTCGTGAGATTAGGCATTTTCATGAAAGAGATTCGTGGGATGTTGAAGTTTGGGAACCATTGCGCTAGAAATTTTTAACTAATTCAGGCCTACAGTAACATTGTTAACTGGTAGAAAATTCTGCTAAATGTGGGCACAGTTTTCCAACATTTCTAATTTAACTTATCGATTTGAATAACGAAGACAAAAAAAACAACAACATTATAACTACAGAAAATATTAACAGTAATTTTCATTTTATCTTAAATTCTATAGCACTATTCCATTAGAAAGTATATTAAACGTTTTTCTTACATTGATATTTAATAGTCCGCACGGAATTTTCGATGAGAGTACACCATATTACGTATTCGATTGGCTGTGTCAAAGAGCTCCGTATTATGGAGTTGGTAACAAGGGTTCAAGTATTTGCGATGCAACAAAATATTCCCCCCCCAGTGGCTCAGCGGTATGTCTGCGGGTTTCGATACCCGTGGTGGGCAGAGCACAGATAGCCCATTGTGTAGCTTTGTGCTTAATTCAAAACAACAACAACAACAACCCCTCACTTGAAACTATGAGTGTATTATAGGTGTGACGGTTAACTCTTTGGCGTGTGATAGGATGCTGCTGCAGACTGGCTGCCTTTTGTCTTGTTAATAGCTCAAAAACAGGGGAAAAAACACAGAAGTTTTACTTCAAATATTAAAATAAAAATCGACAACAAAAAAGTGTGTGTGTAACCTCTGTATCTTAATTTCATTATTTATTACAACGTTTCAGACATTAACTTAAAAGGTCCGGCATGGCCCGGTGGGTCAAGGCGTTCGACTCCTAATCTGAGGGTCGCGGGTTTGAATCCCTGTCGCACCAAACATGCTCATCTTTTCAGCCATGGGGCGTTATAATGTAACGGTCAATCCCACTATTCGTTGATAAAAAGTAGCCTAAGAGTTGGCGGTGAGTGATGATAACTAGCTGCCTTCTCTCTAGTCTTACACTGCAAAATTAGGGACGGCTATCGCAGATAGATCTTATGTAGCTTTGCGCGAAATAAAAAAACAAACAAATTAACTGAGATATTTTCTGTATGTAAAAGTGAATTGAGACACATATTTACTCTTAATTTTTGGCTCTGGAATTTTAACTCGGATGTCGACTGGAAAGCGCATAACGTTCCAATAAAACACGTTTTAAGAAGTCGGCCTCGATATTTTTAAAGCTTAATTCACAATAAATCTAGTAAATTCGCGGAGAATCGAGAGAAGACGCTAAATTATAAATACGAAAATTAGTATTTAGCTTTCAGTGAGCAGTCAATAGCGAAGTCAATAGTCGGTAGAGTTTCCTTCAGTCAGTTTTAGTCCAGTAAGTTATTTAGTTTTAATGAAGTATTTAGATCGGTGTTAGTTATAACATGTATTCGTTTCCTTGATTGATTAGCCGTTAAACCGAACAAGTCAATTTAGCCGTTAGCCGTGGTATTTCCGCCGTACGCGTGTTACTTGTAAAGTTGTTTAGGTCTACAACTTACAAATTGCCCACAATAGTGAACAAGTGAAGAAATAAGGAAGAAATAAACTAGTTTATTACAGCCACTTGGAATTCGGCTGAGCTATTTCGACCAAATAATTTAAAGGAATACGTTCAACGAAAGAACAATGATACCACAGTATTATGTTATTTTAGTCAGGACCAATTTCTGTACACATACAAACACATTATATTATATTATTATTCATGTTTTCATACCGTCTTCGCTGTTGGATATACTAGTGTTATTGTTGGTATTATATAATCAGTCAGGTTATCATATTATCTTCACCGATCTATAAACTAGTGATATTATTGTTATTGTATTATCAGTCAGGTTATCATATTGTTTTCACCGATCTATAAACTAGTGATATTAGTGTTATTATATTATTAGTCAGGTTATCATACTATCTACACCAGAGGTTGGAAGCGTTTTTACATTTGAAAGTCACACTTTATTTAAACCCAGATTCTATTAGGCCTCATGTTGATAATTTATCATGTACATCAAAATCTTCTACTTTTGTCCACATGTTGACTAACTTTAATTAAAGTTTGCTATTATATTATTTAAACAAATAAAAATTCTGAAAAGACATTTATTTGTTCGTAATAGTTGACAATAGAACTAATAATAAGTGGAAAATTTGATGAATTTTTTGTGACTGCTTATTGCGAGATAGGAATCGGATATTTGGTTCCAACATCTTTGACCTTAGCTTTATTCAGTCATACAGGTGAATAGCTGTCATATGAGACTTCAAACGTATTTTAATTTGTGTCATAAATGAAAATGTCGATTCACAACAGTAAGTTCTACCAAAACAAGACAGTATTCGACGAGCATGTTGACATAAACGTTGTTATTCAACAGCATTTGTCCATATTTTAATGGGATTCTCCTCAGCGTCAAATTGAGATTTTACAATATTCTCTTCGTGTGAGAGCTCAATTCCATCTGTAAGTCATCAGGTGCTTTGGAGACATCAACCACGCGTGGTTGGTAAGCTAGTTTCAGTGTGAGATCATGTTTCTCAAAATCTGCAAACCTTTCATTGTATTCTTCAATCAGGAAATCTAGAACAGCTGTGTATTCTTTAATGTCACATTTCCGAAATGATTTGATTGTATCCTGTTCATTAATTACTTTTGTTAGTTCAAGAAAATGTTCAGCTGAAAGTTTCGATCGGGTAAGGAGAGTTTTGAAAAAGACCAGTCTTTTACCGAAGTGCCTGAATCTTTCGCCACATATCATATATAGATTTAGTTTTACCTTGCAAAAAATATTTAAAGATAATTTTGCTTTGACATTTTTTTACACAGAAACACAGCATTTATGCACAAATCCTCTTTTTACAATTCACATGTTTGATTCAGATA
Source organism: Carcinoscorpius rotundicauda (assembly GCA_011833715.1). Lineage (NCBI taxonomy): Eukaryota > Metazoa > Arthropoda > Merostomata > Xiphosura > Limulidae > Carcinoscorpius > Carcinoscorpius rotundicauda. The sequence goes on from CM022393.1 coordinate 113,341,879, forward strand.
CATAAAAAATCTTGTGACTTGTTTTTGCAAATATAAAAGTTTAACAAGTATTTGTTCTCGTGATAACCAGCGCAATTTAGAATGATATGTCAGATCCATACTGAATACTTAACCATCAAGATGAAGCATATTGCGAAATGTCATGTTTTCTTACTGGATAAAAGTGTTGTAGGCTTAAAATGCACAGTGCTGTTGTTAAGAAGAAAGTGTAACCATTTCCAAAAGGCTCAGATATTCTGGTTTTAACCGCCTGGAATACACCAAAAAGAAATGAGTGTTAGAAATAGAATTCAGTAAATTAAATATTGTATCTTATTTGTCACACGTTTGAAGACCCACACACAAAAACCATAAATTCAATACATCTATAACACTAAGTATATCGCAATAAACAAACATTTAATTTGTTGTTGAAACTTGATCATATGTTGCAAGGTGTGCAGCTTACACTTGTATACAGTATACCTGTTGGACAGATACCCACTAACATGATCATTGATATCAGTATGTCTGTGTATTTATACGTTTGAAACAGTAAACTAACACGTCACGTGGTAAGTATTGTTTTCAGCTAAGCACAAAACTACAGTTTGGGCTATCTATGTTGTGCCCACCACTTGTATCAAACACAAGCTTTCAACGTTTTAAGCCTTTAGACTTTCGACTGAACCATTGGACGACACATGGTTTATTAATTTTCTGTATACAAATGATGCAGTGCTTTATAAAATGTGTATGAACAAATAAACACCCATCAACACTCAACACATATTTATATGTTATCAAAATTATTATTTTTGGGCTTATTTACGAAGATTGAAACTATGTCAAATTTAATTCCATACAGTCTTGAATGAAATAAAAGATTATTTTTTGCGATATGTAATATGACTGCTTATTCTGAAAATATAAACAAAGGCCAGCATATTTTTTGAGTAAATATTAAAAAAAAAAGGATAAAGATGCGTTTTTCGTATAATAGCTGATTCTATATATATATTTCGTTTTTGTATTTTGTTTTTTCAGTATTTACAAATCTTGTTTCAGGACGAGATATTTAACACTGTTTACTGAAGTTTACTTTTTGTTCTTCCTTTTGACGATGCTTGATTCCCAGAATATACTTGTTTTTATTTATCATTTATAAACGTTGTTGATGTCTGTACTCGTCACGATCATCAGTTAAATAGAACTTCTAAACTTCATCTTCTGATGAGACATTATACATCTAGTGAAGGTTCATGAAGATATGTTTTTGTTTCTAATTTTGTGTAAAGCTGCTCTCGTGAGCTGTCTATGAAATCCGTCCCTAATTTAGCAGCTACAGACTGGAGTAAACACAACAAGTTAACATCGCCTACTCGCTATCATGGGGTTACGATGTTTTGTAAAATAAAAGCTTATTTCTTATTCACATAACATCTTGGCCCAATCTCGGGAATAAGAAACTTTACAGCTTCATGCCATTGGTTGAATGTCATTCATCGTATAAATATTTATCTTCATCTCGTGTCTAGACGTGTAGTCTCGTGAAAGAACGGACATGCGCGGATTGCTCTGGAGATCTGTAGAAATTTCGCGGTCTTTCGAGGAGTTTAGGCCTACAATATACAAACAGACGAAGATGCGAGCGAGATAAGAGAAATTCAGACATAAGTTTTTATTCGAAGAAAAAAAAAGGAGTCAGACATTAGTTTTATTAAAAAAAGAAGAGAGTCAGTTATTTGAGAAAGATTAAGTGTTTGCTGTGATTATTCAACTTGGATTTGTGACTGAAGTTAGATCTACGGAAGCTGTGATTTTATTTCATCAATCTCTACGATTCATCTGAATTACTGCTTGTGCTGAGAGTCGGCGAATTTATTGAACTGTGAACTGTTTCTGAACTTCTTCATTTAAGCTTCGGAATTTCTTCGTGGGACCAAATTTACACCCTAGACAGGAATTTGAGACTTTCATTTTAGATCATTATATTAGATAGAGGCCAGTACCATTTTGTATTGTGATTTATTTCGAAGTTTGAAACTAGTATTATTTTGTTTTGTGATTAATTTCGAATGTTGTAACTTAATATCTGTCACTGTTATTATATAATTTATGTTATATCTGTTATATTTGTTAATAGTTTAGTGTAATAAATTATACAAGCTGTTATCTGCGTTTTTCTGTTGCGTTTAGTCTACGAAGAACAAAAACATCAAAAATACGTAACAGAAAATTGGGGGGCTCGTCCGGGATATCGAACAAACAATTTAATTTTATTATAAAATAAGATTTATATTCTATACAGATAGACAGCTTGTATATTCAAAATGGCATTCCAACTCGAAGATTTTTTAGACAAATTTAATCAGAATCCCTCTTTTGAATTAATCAGTGAATTAAAAAAATCTGAATTGCTTGATGTTGGTAAACATTTTAATTTAGAAGTGAAGCAATCAATGAAGAAAGCAGATATTAAACAAATTATTTTTAAAATTTGGTCAGCCAAAAAGTATTACCTCAAAAAGTTGCACAACAATTGCCTGTCGCTCATTTTCACCCAGATTTCGAATTAAAAAAAATGGAAATGGAAATGAAATTTCGTTTAGAAATTGAAAGCAAACGTCTTGAGGCAGAAAAAGAAACCAAACGACTTGAGGCAGAAAAAGAAACCAAACGTATTGAGACAGAACAAGAAAACAAACGCCTTGATGCCGAAATACAAATAGAACGCATTAAAGCTGATAAAGAAATCAGTATGAGAAAGGCACAGACGGAAGAAAAGGTTGTCCAAATGCGGTTGAATAATTTTAATGCTTCCAAACAAATTCGTTTAGTACCTCCATTCAATGAAAAAGCTGTAGATAAATATTTTGAGCAATTTGAGAAATTGGCCCTTAGGCTAAAATGGCCTAGCGAATATTGGACAGTATTACTTCAGAGTGTTCTCAAGGGTAAAGCTCAGGAAGTATTTTCCAAACTCACAGCCGAGCAAAGTTATGATTACGAGCACGTCAAAAAATGCATTTTGAATGCATATGAGGCATACAGACAAAAATTTCGTGGTTACAAAAAGTTTGACAGCCAAACTTATGTCGAATTTGCTCGTGAAAAAGAAACTCTGTTTGACAGGTGGTGTGATTCCAGAGAAATTAAAAATGATTATACAAAACTCAGAGAACTCATGTTAGTCGAAGAGTTTAAAAGATGTATTCCCGTAGAGCTAAAAACTTATATTGATGAACAAAAAGCTTCCAAAATTCATGATGCTGCTGTCTTGGCAGACGAGTATGCTTTGACTCACAAAGATTTCTCATACAAAAGCAAAACAAATCACACAGCAAAGAAACCCAATAACTCATTCAAATATTATGCAAATGTCGATAGAGACAAAAAAGAGCAAACTTCTAATTCTCAAAGCTCGTCATCTACCCAAAACGTGTCATTCTCATCCAAAACATGTGCTTATTGTAATAAACCTGGCCATCTGATTTCTGAGTGCTATAAGGTAAAAAACAAGCCATCACCCCATAGTTTCATTTCGCCCTCGTTGGATACATCATTGGTTCCCAATGATTTTGACCCTGTCCAGGCCACTGTGGATTCTAAGCCTAATATTATTGATGTACCTGAAAATCTTGTTGAGGACAAATTTAAGCTTTTCTTCACTGAAGGTTTTGTTTCTTTTGTTGGCGATTGACGTCTACAACCAATTAAAATCCTGCGGGATACTGGAGCTTTTCAGAGATTGATTTTGGAAAGTGTACTTCCGTTTTCTGAAAAGTCATCCGTTAGGGCCAGTGTGCTCATTTCTGGTGTAGAAGGTGGCGTCGTTTCTATTCCTCTTCATAGATTAGATTTACATTCGGACTTAGTCTCAGGCCCAGTGACTGTGGGTATTATAGCCTCATTGCCTGTTGAAGGTGTGTCTATGCTTTTGGGGAATGATTTGGCTGGTAGTAAGGTGGTACCAGAGGTTCGTGTTGTTGAAGCACCTGTTGTTACTCCCAGTACAGGACAACTCGTTGAAGAGTTTCCTAATGTTTCTCCCGCCTGTGCTGTTACTCGTTCTCAGGAGTCCAAAGAGGATTTCTCTTTATCTGATACATTCATGTCTCACATCGATGAGATTTCTGACTCAACTTTAAGTTCTACTGATGACTAAGACATTTTTCGACTCTCTTCATCGAAACAAACTTATTTAGGAACAGGACAATGATCCTGAAACTCGTTCTCTTCTACAACTGGCTGTTGATGAAAATGAAATAGGAACTGTCCCTATTTGTTACTACCAGAAGTCAGGTGTGCTAATGAGAAAATACAGACTTCCTGACGTTGCTGCTGATGATGAGTGGAATGTTATTCACCAAATAGTCATTCCAAAATGCTATCGGAATGATATTCTTAGTCTTGCTCATGACCATGTATTGTCGGGACTCTTAGGTGTAAGAAAGACTCTAGGTCGTGTCCGACGACATTTCTATTGGCCAAAGATGCGCCAAGATGTTGTTGACTTTTGTAAGACATGCCATTCTTGCCAAATGACTGGAAAACCAAATCAGGAGATTCCAAAAGCACCATTGCAGCCTATTCCTGCCTTTGAAGAACCGTCCTCAAGGGTAATTATCGACTGTGTTGGCCCAATGCCAAAAAGCAAAGCAGGAAATGAATACCTTTTGACGATCATGTGTGCTTCTACACGTTTCCCTGAGGCAATCCCTTTGAGAAAAATCACTGCTCCCAACATTGTTAAGGCTCTTGTTAAATCCTTTACCATGTTCGGGATTCCAAAAGTTGTGCAATCAGATCAAGGCTCAAATTTTATGTACAATCTATTTCAAGAAACCATGCATGATCTAAACCTCCATCAAGTTTCATCCAGTGCATACCATCCTGAGTCACAAGGTATTTTTGATCATTTCCACCAAATTACTGCCACAAACACTCAAAGAACTGAGTTGAAGGTGTTCCCTTGTTATTGTTTGAAGTTCGTGAGGTTATTTCAGAATCTACTGGATTTAACCCTTTCAAGTTGGTTGAGAAAAACAAATAAACAAAAATAAAAAAGTTTTCACAAGCTCAAACTTTTTTTTATTTACTTTTAAGGGGGAGAGTGTTATGTAAATGTGTAAATATTTTGTAAACGACAGCATGTCGTGTTGTGTTTGGATTTTCATTTCTACTATCTATGTTTCCATATTCATATTATTGTTTCGAAGTTTAAACTAATAAAATATGTTGTTATTCATTTAGGGTAACATTTAGAATTTTCTTGAATTAAGTAGACCAATTATATGTTTTTAAATGAAGTGCTGGTGACTTCGTGTCTAGACGTGTAGTCTCGTGCAAGAACGGACATGCGCGGATTGCTCTGGAGATCTGTAGAAATTTCGCGGTCTTTCGAGGAGTTTAGGCCTACAATATACAAACAGACGAAGATGCGAGAGAGATAAGAGAAATTCAGACATCAGTTTTTATTCGAAGAAAAAAAAAGGAGTCAGACATTAGTTTTATTAAAAAAAGAAGAGAGTCAGTTATTTGAGAAAGATTAAGTGTTTGCTGTGATTATTCAACTTGGATTTGTGACTGAAGTTAGATCTACGGAAGCTGTGATTTTATTTCATCAATCTCTACGATTCATCTGAATTACTGCTTGTGCTGAGAGTCGGCGAATTTATTGAACTGTGAACTGTTTCTGAACTTCTTCATTTAAGCTTCGGAATTTCTTCGTGGGACCAAATTTACACCCTAGACAGGAATTTGAGACTTTCATTTTAGATCATTATATTAGATAGAGGCCAGTACCGTTTTGTATTGTGATTAATTTCGAAGTTTGAAACTAGTATTATTTTGTTTGTGATTAATTTCGAATGTTGTAACTTAATATCTGTCACTGTTATTATATAATGTATGTTATATCTGTTATATTTGTTAATAGTTTAGTGTAATAAATTATACAAGCTGTTATCTGCGTTTTTCTGTTGCGTTTAGTCTACGAAGAATATAAAACATAAAAAATACGTAACAGTTACGGACAACTACCAATGTCCCTTTGTATCTTTGCTTAATATCTCATCTCAATAACAGTAATATGAACAGATTATTACCGGAAGTACAGAAAAACAACACAGAAAAATACATAGTCGATCTAATACTGATGTTTACCTCAGAACAGCATCGGTAATATACCAGACAATAAAGGGAACTTAAACATTTTTACTGGTTGGAACTAATAAAGATCTTCACGAACCTTCTAATAGCAGCACACATTAAAGTTTCAGAATCTAGTCACATTTATAATATCTTAACACGTATAAAACCTGAGCGAGATTCAACAGCTTTCCAAAGTCTTTTTATTTAAAAGCTAGAGCTGTACAACTATAAAAAGTGAAACCAGTTGAAACATGGTGGTTTCTTCTTTGGATACTGACCTTTATCTCGACAATGGTAATCACGAGATTTTCATCATAAGTTCATCTCATCAATTTGTCATTAACATGAACATCCAGAGATGAAACAAGGCACGTCTTCACAAATATTCTGACTGCGTGTTCTACATGATCAAAGTGTATTTTCGATTAACTTCTATGGTCCTAGATTATTCTAGGACAAAAACAAACGACGCTTTCACATTACAAGTCGACTGAGCCTGCTCTGGGACACAACGGTATGTTTGTAGACTCACACCGATAGAAACCGGGTTTCGATACCATAGGTGACTAGAAGAAGAATAGCCCAATGTTTAGCTTTGTGCGCAATTCCAAAAACCAAAACAAAACGCAAACAAGTCGACTGAAAATGTTTAACAACAGGCACTTAAGTCAGCTGTTTATAAATATCGAAGTACGGAGACTGTACCAAGTGTTAAGTATGCAGACTGTACCAAGTTTTTTATATGCAAAAACGGCTCGTCCGGGTTCAGAAAACACTTCAAACAGAAGAGCGAACAACGTTTCGACCTTCTTCGGTCATCGTCAGGTTCACAAAGAAAGAGGTAACAGACCGGAAGCTGACCACATGTTTGGAAGGGGTTGTGTAACTGAGTGTCGCAATGTAGAGGGCGGGGTTAGATGTTTGAATATATAATAATCTATAATATTAATATAGGTATAATAGCGTTTCTTTATATTGGTTTATTTTGGGTTTAAGTTGTTGTATAAGTAAGGCTTCTTTAATTTTTCGTTTGTTTATGTTTGTTTCTTTATTTAGTATTTTAGTGTTTTCTATGGTTATGTTGCGTCCATTTGACTTGCAGTGTTCGAAAACGTTTGAAGGTGACTTTTTATGTTCTTTGAATCTGGTTTCCATTTTTCTACTTGTTTCTCCTATATAGAAGTCGTGGCTGAAACAAAACAAAAACTCAACATACTAAGAAACCAGATAAACACAGCCATAAAACTGTGCTCACCAAATAAAATTAACGATGAATTAGACAAAATAAAACAATACTTCATCAACATCAATAAGTTTCCTCCACAAACCGTAGAAAACATTATACGCACACACCTAGACGGAAAGCAAAATCAACCAACAAAAGTAAATATATCTCACGAATCAAAAAATCACGAAACCATATACTGCTGTATACCATATATTCCTGACATCAGCAAACAAATAACCAACATTTGGCAAAAACTAGTAAAAAATATAACATTCCAGTTAACACCAAATTTATTCAAAAACCAGGCACAAAACTAAGGTCTATACTATGTAAGAACTACACTGACAAACACCACACCAACATTATTTATAAAATACAATGTGATAACTGCCACGACTTCTATACAGGAGAAACAAGTAGAAAAATGGAAACCAGATTCAAAGAACATAAAAAGTCACCTTCACACGTTTTCGAACACTGCAAGTCAAATGGACACAACATAACCGTAGAAAACACTAAAATACTAAATAAAGAAACAAACATAAACAAACGAAAAATTAAAGAAGCCTTACTTATACAACAACTTAAACCCAAAATAAACCAATATAAAGGAACACCATTATACCTATATTAATATTATAGATAAAATTATATATTCAAACATCTAACCGCGCCCTCTACATTGCGACATTCAGTTATACAACCCCTTCCAAACATGTGGTCAGCTTCCGGTCAATTACCTCTTTCTTTGTGAACCTAACGATGACCGAAGAAGTGTTTTTTATGATTATGTTGTGTCCATTTGACTTGCAGTGTTCGAAAACGTGTGAAGGTGACTTTTTATGCTCTTTGAATCTGGTTTCCATTTTTCTACTTGTTTCTCCAATATAGAAGTTGTGGCAGTTATCACATTGTATTTTATAAATAATGTTGGTGTGGTGTTTGTCAGTGTAGTTCTTACATAGTATAGACCTTAGCTTTGTGCCTGGTTTTTGAATAAATTTAGTATTAACTGGAATGTTATATTTTGTTACAAGTTTTTGCCAAATGTTGGTTATTTGTTTGCTGATGTCAGGAATATATGGTATACAGCAGTATATGGTTTCGTGATTTTTTGATTCGTGAGATATATTTACTTTTGTTGGTTGATTTTGCTTTCCGTCTAGGTGTGTGCGTATAATGTTTTCTACGGTTTGTGGAGGAAACTTATTGATGTTGATGAAGTATTGTTTTATTTTGTCTAATTCATCGTTAATTTTTTCTGGTGAGCACAGTTTTATGGCTGTGTTTATCTGGCTTCTTAGTATGTTGAGTTTTTGTTTTGTTTCATGTGCTGAGTCCCAATTAATGTATAGTCCAGTATGGGTGATTTTTCGGTGGATTTCTGTTTTGAATTGTGTGTCGGTTCTTATAATTTTGAGGTTAATATATACAAACTACATACAAACAAATGGCCTAAGCATGGGCAACTCAGTATCACCAGTTCTAGCCAATATTTTTATGACACAAATTGAAACACAAGCAATTAATACAGCATTACATCCGCCACTATACTGGTACAGATATGTAGATGACACGGTTGCGGGATTCAAATCTACAGAACACATACTTAATTTTTTCACTCACATTAACTCTATACATCCCAACATTAACTTCACATGTGAACAGAGAGAAAGCAATCAAATATCATTTTTTAATAAATGATATTTGTATAATTTTGATTATACAACAACTTAAACCCAAAATAAACCAATATAAAGGAACGCCATTATACCTATATTAATATTATAGATAAAATTATATATTCAAACATCTAACCCCGCCCTCTACATTGCGACACTCAGTTACACAACCCCATCCAAACATGTGGTCAGCTTCCGGTCAGTTACCTCTTTCTTTGTGAACCTGACGATGACCGAAGAAGGTCGAAACGTTGTTCGCTCTGCTATTTAAAATATTTTCTCAACCCAAACGAGCCGTTTTTGCATATAAAAAGGACACGTAAAGCTATCATGCTGACTTTGGAGTATGACTGATACATAGCGCACCAGAACTGAGTCACGGATTTCACCTTGAAGAGATCACAAGCTGAAGAGTCGTTCCTTAGATCCAGAAATTCATCTTGGATATCATCTGGGATGCTGGATACATCGTGTTTAGTACAAAATGGGTTCCTTACCAGGGCCTCCTGTTCCTGTGATAGCTCAGGGAAGTAACGCTCGACTTCCTTTTCTAGAGACTGAAGATGTTCGGTAATCTCATCCTTGAGGAACTGATCCAGTTTGATCTGAGACTCATCCGTCACTCCACAAAATTTTTCAAACATAGCGATGTTTCCAAGATTGGTTTTCCAACGCCAGTTCTGCAGTTTGGAAACAAAGGCCCGAAGACTATCTTGAAAAAGGAGAACACGTGTTGTTCAGCTGGTCAAAAATGTTGGCCAGGTACGCAACCCTTTTATTCCATGCTTCATCTTCGAAGTGAGCTACAAGATCGTTCCTTTCTTGAGTCTCCAGGAATAGCTTTATTTCATCTTTCATTTCAAAGACACGATTAATAACGTTTCCTCTCGACAACCAACGTACTGCTGTGTAGAAGAGAAGGAATTCGTGGTCAGCATTCATGTCTTTGCATAGTTCTTTGAATAGGCAAGTGTTGAGTGCTTGAATCTTCACATAATTTACAATTTTGATTTCAGATTCAAGCACTTCCTGCAGAGAGGCAGGGAGAGTCTTACTGGCGAGAGCATACCGGTGAATCATGCAGTGGATGCCCTTTGCTTGAGGTGCTAGCTTCTTCACTCTCGATTGGAATCCTGAATTCGATCCCAGCATAGCCAGTGCGCCATTCGTACAAACCTCATACACGTTTTCCCATTGAAGATTTTCGTCTCAAAGAAAGTTAAAACTTTTTCCATAACATCATCAGCTTTTGTTGTGGTTTCACTGCATAATAAGAATTCGTTTTTGATGTCACCTAAATTAATGTATCTCACGAAGACAAGCAAGTGAGAACATGAACTTACATCTGTTGACTCGTCGAGCTGAAAGGAGAACAAAGGGGAACCCTTAATTTCAGTCAAAACATCCATAGACATTTTAGAAATGTATGGTATTATTTGATACTTGCTGCATTCAAAAGTTTACAATAAATTATAAATTTTTAATTATAAGCTTTACATTTTCCGAATCCATAAAAGCTATGTTACTGTGCTTATTGTTTCCTCTTATTTATTATTTCAAAGTTTATCCAATATTGCATTATTTCAGGATCAGACCTAATAAACTCATTTAACGTTTCACAAACAACGTTTCTCCTTATCATTCCTCCCACCCGTTTCTTCTGAGTTTTTGCTCTACCATTATATTTTTATTTGTGTTAGATATCTTTTCATACTTCTTTGTCAGATTTGCCATTTCGTTGATTCCATTTTTAAATGTCTTATTATAATATTATCAATGCATATTTTTCAGTCTTACTCTACACAGCATGAGGGCACACACACAATATTTCTTACCTACTTTTATCTAGTATACTGAAATTTTGAAGTTTAAATTTTGTTTTCAAAAACAAATAGCGTATGCATAATTTCAAACATTTTTCCCCTTTTTTTCCACAATAGCGAGCTCTTCAAAGCTAATTTTCTTTCAGTCTAGTTTCGTGGATACAAAACCATTTTTAAAACTAAAAGAGCAGGTGATATCTAACGGGCGTAACTTCTCTGTTATTTTACAATGGAATAAAGAACAATGACTGTACGTACTATGAGAGTGTTGTCGTGTTTTAATAATGGGTAGCTCTCTCAGCTTTAACAAAATTTAGAGCTGGTGAATATTATTTACTTTCCAGCAACACTAGGTGTCATTTTTAATTATTAACATTGTTAATTATTGTAATTGTTTTAACTAATTATTTTATAACGTCTATTTCACATTGGCATTCAAATGTTTGTAAAAAAAGCACAAAAACAAAGAGGGATTTCTTCAGAGGTTGAGGATTTAAAAATCGTCAGTTTAAAGTTACTGTTTTAAACGTAAACCTCACTAATGCCTCAAGGTAAATATGTTCTTAATGCTCGACATTGATAAACCGGTTTGTTACATGTTTCGCTGGATGTCAATAAACGGAGATTTAAGATAGCGACTATGAATTATCAGATTTGTTTGAGGCAGTAACATGAGACAGCAACCTCAAGCTGTATGGTTACATTAAAACTGCCCTCCATTCGCTAAGCAATAAGGTTAAAGGCTTAGAAAGCCAAAAATTGGGTTTAGCTACCTAGGATGTGCAAGACATACATAATCCATCGTGTAGTAACAAATAAATATATTAAGCTCTAATAATGATTGTGTAATACCTAATAAATAGCGCAATTGTTGATATTGGCAGGTCGGATATTAAATTATTCAGTGAAAAAAACAGACCACGTAACTGTGTGTGTGTGTGTTTTTAAAAGGAAAGTTGTATCAGTCTATCTGCTCTGTCCACTCAGAAGAATCGAACCCCTGATTTTAGCTTTGTAAATCTGAAGACTTACTGCTATCCCAGCGGTGTATTGACCACGTAATATAAAAACAAAACAAATATTAAACTTAAAAGCAACTACACACAGACCAAATTTTCATTCCAGTTGTTATATTACATAAAGATTAGTATGTGTATAATGTGGATTTAGACATTTTAATGCAAACATTTGATTGTTAGCACATTATTTGTTTGTGAATTTTGCCCAAAGCTACACGACAACTATCTGCGTTAGTCGTCCCTAAGTTATCAGTATAACGCTAGAGAGAAGGCAGCTAGTCATCATCACCCACCGCCAACTCGTGAGCTGTTATTTTACCAACGAATAGTGGGATTGACCATCACATTATATCGCCCCCAAGGCTAAAAAGGCAAGCATGTTTGGTGCAACAGGGATGCAAACCCGCGACCCTCAGATTACGAGTCGCACGCCTTAACTCACCAAGCCATGCCGGGCCTCAATAGTTTTGTTTTAAAACAAAATGAATGTAAAGATCGTGTATAGCATGTTTAAAATAGTTTTACGGATGTGAAGATCCTGTATAGCATGTTTAAAATAGTATTATGAATGTGAAGATCCTGTATAGCATGTTTAAAATAGTACTATGGATGTGAAGATCCTGTACAGTATGTTTAAAATAGTACTATGGATGTGAAGATCCTGTATAGCATGTTTAAAATAGTACTATGGATTGTGAAGATCCTGTATAGAATGTTTAAAATAGTACTATGGATGTGAAGATCCTGTATAGCATGTTTAAAATAGTACTATGGATTGTGAAGATTCGGTATAGAATGTTTAAAAATAGTACTATGGATGTGAAGATCCTGTACAACATGTTTAAAATAATACTATGGATGTGAAGATCCTGTACAACATGTTTAAAATAGTACTACGGATGTAAAGATTCTGTATAGCATGTTTAAAATAGTTCTATGGATGTGAAGATCCTGTGCAGTATGTTTAAAATAGTTTCATGGATGTGAAGATACTGTACAGTATGTTTAAAATAGTTTTATGGATGTGAATATCCTGTACAGTGTGTTTAAAATAGTACTATGGATGTGAAGATTTTGTATAACATGTTTAAAATAGTACTATGGATGTGAAGATCCTGTATAGCATGTTTAAAATAGTTTTATGGTACAAGAACTCGGTAGATCTTGCTTCGATAGTGTGTTTAGCAAAAGAATGAGTGCGAATATCCGATATCGTGACTGTTTAAATAGTGCAGTGACGTGTTTGTGTTTTTATAGCAAAGTCACATCGGGTTATCTGCTAAGTCCACCGAGAAGAATCGAACCCCTAATGTAAGCGTGTTAAATCCGTATACTTACTTCTGTACCACCGAGGAACTGGTGCAGTAATAGGAGAAGTTTTTTGGAGGATCTTCCTTCATAGACCATGCAATAATCGTTTATCTGACATGGTTTCGAACCCGGGAAGGCTCTATTGATGGCACCTTTTGAGACACTGCTAGAGTCGTGCCTTCCAAGTTTGATGCACTTGTATGCAGTGGAAATTTATATGTACAAACCTAACTTGTGGGCTCTCCACATTTACAGTAGATACGTAGATAAAATCTTCAGATATCTCATGTCTAAGTTGTAGAACTAACTAAGCTTTTAAGTTTCTTCAGCACCATAGTTGTCTGACCAAACACATTAACTATCCTTAAGAAAAATGTTTTGATGATACTTTTTATTATAAGTTGATGACATCCTGGATGTCTTCTGTATTAAACCATTGTTTGAATCAGAAGTGATATTATCTTCACATCTGGCCTTTAAGCTCATATTAGTGAAATATTAAGCAGTTTTGTATATTTTCTTTTAACCAACTTAGTTCTCTCCTAATTGCCAGAAGTAAACATAATCTTATATTTCATATTGATGTTCTGTATTTCATTCAAACAATTAAATGAAGTAAGCATTAGTTTAGTGTTTCATCTTGAGAGTCACAGGTGAAATGTTACATAAATATGCCATTTTTGCAAGGTTTTGACATATGTGTGATCACACACTTGCATCTTGTTTCCATTGTATCTGTATTGTGCTTGCATTCTATCATTATTTCCATTAAAGCGCTTGTGACAAAACCCTTTTATTTTCTCTCAGGTTCTTATGTTGCACTAGACCATAGAGGTGAATCAACCAATTCATCTAAACACAGAAAGGAAGATGATGAAACTTCCCAGTGTATTATTTACCAAGAGGACGGAAAAGTACCTCTTTGCCCTTCTCCATCGGAAGTTGGAAAGGTTAGACAAGTGAAGGTTACCAAAGGAAGACAAAAGTTTCAAGTTACAGATTCAGTTCATGTTATTGATAGTATAACTGGACTTTATGAACGTTGTGAAAAGGGAGATCTTATCAAATAACATGAAGTTTGATTCTGCAAATTCACAGCTGGAAGCAAGCTGCAACGGCTGATAATGGTCTGAAGAATCTGAAGCAATGAGACAAAAGTCAGTAAAGCACAGTTCAATGCTTTCATTTGTCCTGCATTCTGAGTAAGTTTTATCAAACACTGTGCAAACACAAACCCATATACAATGTAGTTTGTTGAAATATTGCTTTCTGTGTGTGTTTTCTTCTTCTGTTATAAATAATAGAAAGACATGGAAACATTATTAACTCTGTGAATGTTTATTTTATTTTTTTATTATCAGCAATGTAAACAGAAATAGTGCTATCTTTGTCTATGTTTATTCTCCATTATTAATAATGTGAGCCACAGAGAAGTGCTTAGAGTGATTGCTTATTTTGCTGTTATTAAAAATGGAGGCTAAAGATATACTGCCATCTGTGATCTATAGAAACATTGATACCTGTGTGTAGTTATCATTCTATTATTAATAATGTTAACTATAGAAATCTGTGTGTATGTTAACTATAGAAACATTTCAATCTTGTGCATGTTTATTCTGCTATTACTAACAATGTGAACTATAGAAACACTGGTGAGTGTTTTTAACTATTATTAGCTTTGGGAAAAACCAGATAGGTTTTCTTCCTTGAGTAAAAAATTATAGAATTGTTCGTCATGTGTATAGTTAAAACGTACTGTGACAAGTCCCATGTGAAATGCAACGATCTGAAACCTATAAGACAGATAGGTGAAAATTTTTCTCGTAACAATTATCTCTACGGTCAATTACCTGTAAAAGATCTTAACATAGTATCCAATTTTTAATTCATGCCTGAGGTGGTAAAGTAAAAAACGTTTATATATAGAAGTGGTTCATTTTGTGGTTTTGTTTCCCCATTTTAAACGAAAAATATGTACAGGACTATTTTAACTGACTTTTTCGTTACGTCAGTACCATCTTGTCCTGCTGTTTATTCAGCTGTGTTTGTCAGTCAATAAACGGGAACAACATGAATGTCTGAAATTATTTTATTTTAAAAGATAGTTACATCTATAAAGAAAAAATCAAACTTATACCATAACATGAGTTTTTTTGAAGCTATATATCCCAGATTTGATATAGGAAGGTAAATATTTTAATAAAATATAAATAATTAGCGTAAGAGGTCTTAAAATTATTATTGTGTTAAACTATAGTAACTTTATTGGTGTTGCGTACTATACGATTCTGGCAGGTAATTCTCCAACATATAGCAGACTTGTAATTTACCTCAAACGCTTTTTAAAATATAAATTTAAACCTATAATGAGGTGAATATTCGTCTCACACGTGTGTAGAATAATATTAACTTGATTTTTCTTTTAATGTTAACATATTTATTCTGTGTGATGTGATACATATTTTGGAAGGTTAAACATACATGTGATGGTATTAAAACAGAAATAACTGACACAATACATAGTTTTCTATCGATGTTCTTTTCTTACAAAAAGAGATTTGTGCCTTATACGTCTGTTTGTACTTGTTGAAAATTACCCAACTTCCCGGTTTCTGATTATCATCAAACATTCAGGATCTCTCAGTATACTCTAGTTTATTTATTTTTATTTTATAAAATTAGATTTTAGTTATAATTTGTGACATAAAACAATGAATAACACACCTATTTTAATGGACTGACAGAGTCGTGCACACACTAGGGGATCGAAACAACGCCTTTCATATAAACATAGATGAACATTTGCTCATCATACTATTAATGATTCCTCGCAGAAAAAAAAAAGAGAAGAAAAAAACCAATGGTTTTATATATGTATATATTTCCATCGATTAGGATGGGAACACGTAAACACAACAAACCTGTCCTTTTTTATTTTGTAGTCGAGCTCCATACCGCCTCTATTTTGAACGAATACCACTTTACACGCATTGTGTTGGAGATCTCATGTTCCGGTACGACTTTATTTATCGCTAAGACATTGCATATACACCTAATTTTACCGTGTTAAAAATGTATATCAAACTGTATTATTTTAATAAATAAAAAAGACGAGAAGCACTCAGCTTAATTAGTTAAACGTTTGAAACTTTTGTTCTCAATTACAGAGTGTGGTTAGAAATATTAATATTTTCCTTAATTTCTTGTAGATATTCTAATTGAATTTTAAAATACAATAGCTAGCTTAGATTAATATTCTGAGTTTGTACAATTGTTTGTGTGTATATATATTTATAATTTTCTTATGTGAGACTAGCGAATTGAGACCTAAGACTGATGCACGGTGCATCTTCACCACAATGTGTGTTCTATTTCTACTGTAACCTTAAAAGTCCACGATACATTTCATAATCCTACGTTGTAACTTGTGCCCTGGGATTCTTTCTTAAAATGTGCAAAGTATTTTATTTCATGTTAATGTGTTTTGGTTTGTGGTCTTAAAAATTTGTGGTTATAAAATACATATACTAATACACCCGCACACATATATATAATGGGGCTACGTTTGTTAACCATATTGCTTTTTTATATAAAAAGAGTTATATATTTTTATTAACATTGAAAACTTTGTAAAAAATCATTTTAATAATAATGCTAAACATTTTTAAATACAATAAAAATCAATTACACAATAAATAACTGTCTAATAAGTTTAAAAACTAGCAATAGGTTACTTCGGTTAGGTTGTCACTCTTTGTGATGGATGTTTCAAAATAGGGATGACGCAACACTGTCTCACAAACGTGAAACAACGTGACTCCACAGCCGGAGGAGATCCTGAAAAATGTAATAAGTAAAAAAATTAATATATTAAAAGGAACAACACCTTCAACACATTGTTCAAGCAAATGATTTTTATATTATTGTAGGCTATTTTGATGTACAGACATATCATATCTAGTTCCTTAGTTACATTTTTTCAGTATTCACTGTATTTCAGAGTTTCTTCTTAAATTTTTTCAAGAGAACTACTAAGTTTTGTCCTTTTAGTTATACACCAGACCGATGAGTCACCCAGGTAAGCATGCGTATCATCCATTAAAAGAAGACCGTGTAGCATGCAAAACATCATATGCATAAAGAGTGATCTGCTTTGGCGGCAAACCGTGTGATAACCCAAGGTTGTGACACCCCTTGTTGATATACGAGTAGCCCATAATCAAGTGACTGGCACGTGCATTTGTTTTTATTTGTTTAAGAGGATTTACCAATCCAAGTTTGAAATATACCTTTGATGTATTCGTAACACCTGATATCGATGAAGAAGACAGTAGTTTGTTTAAGACAGGAATTTACCAAACCTATTCTCGTTATTGATATTGTCCATTTGGAATTCATTTACTGATATAGAACTCCTAGTGTTTTAACAAATAGAAAGCATTTTTAGATTGCATTGTGATAGACTGTTTTATCATAGTTTTTAACTTTAACATTTGTCAACGAGATTATATTGGTGAAATAGTTCAGATTGAGTTATTTACCTCTCACCTACCAGTTTAGCACGTAAGAATTTGTCCAAGTGTGAACCTTGACTTCGACTGCATTGCACAAGAAAGATTGCGGTTGTTCACACCTTCAGGTCTCACCTGACCATTCTTTCAGTTCAAGTTTCTTAGTATGACTAAAGTGGTCCTCTAAAAAAACATTCAAGTCATGCGGAATTACAATATAGAAAAAATATTCAAGTCTCAAAAGACTATATTCTGAAATATTATTAAGTACTGAGACCAAACACACAATGTGGATCTGACACTACTTTGGTGAATATGTCTCTTTCCGTACTTCTTTCTGAGAGAAATTTGAAAACATCGCACTATGTTCTGAAAGCAGAGGGCTGTTTTGACGTAACTTATTTCAATGTCTAGAATTTTCTAGAAAGTTTAGGAACTACTCAATGATGTAAAAGTCGAGTTAAGACAAGGTTATAGTTGATTGATAAATCTGTAACAGTGAATTAATTATTACTGAATTGGAAATTTTCTAGTTAGTTTAATACATCAGTTTTGCAAATATTGTGTTTGTGTTTAAAGGAATAACATGGAGATATGAGAAGAACAAAAGTAATTATCAAGTACTTGACATTTTTGTGCCAGGCCTGTTGTGACCTGTCAGTGAACGTTAGCTAACTTGTACATCTAACAACAGATGGCGTTAAAATATTTTTCTATCATCATATGTACTTAACTTTGTATTAAAGAAATTGCTACAATAATATTCACAGTATTTCCAATAATTGTCAGATAATATATATTTTTTCTAACAATATTTCATTCGATGTTTTAAATGCTGTTTACTGGAAATACTGAAAACAATTTTTTTATTAAAAAGGAGTTTATATGTGTGTGTTTGAATATATATATTATATTCGTCATAAAACATTAGTATTGAGCCTACAATATTTTTAATACTATGTTATTAATTCCGTCCCTAAGAGTTTTGTAAGAAAAGTAGATGGTGTTTGAAACACTAAAAGGACCCGGCATGGCAAAGTGTGTTTAGGTGTTCGACTCGAAATCCGCGAGTTGCGAGTTCGAATCCTAGTCGCACCAAATATTCTCGCCCTTTCAGCCGTGAGGGCGTTATAATGTTACGGTCAATCGTTGGTAAAAGAGTAGCCCAAAAGTTGGCGGTGAATGGTGATGACTAGCTGCCTTCCCTCTTGTCTTACACTGCTAAATTAGAGAAGGCTGACGCAGATAGCCGTCATGTAGCTTTGCGCGAAATTCAAAAAGAAACAAACGTGGGGGCGATATAATGTGATGATTAATCCCACTATTCGTTGGTTCAAGAGTAGCCCAAGAGTTGCGGTGGGTGGTGATGACCAGCTGATTTCCCTCTAGTCTTACACAACTAAATTAGGGACGGCTCGGTGTAGAGGGCTAACAACCTACTCACTTAAATACCTGTTCATGAAACCGCAAGTGATTGCGGCCCTATGTTCCTTGACGGAATCGAGTGGTTGATGATCATTATTATTAATTATTTGAAAGCCATAACAAAGAAATAGAGTTTTATAACTCACAAAATGAATTGAAATCGTACTCCACCAGCGTAAAAAAAGTTGTTAACACCATAATTATTGTTGTTGTAACAAATGGATTATATCCAACGACTATTGTGTTTATTGTGATTCAATCGGTCTGGTGTATTATGTGCTGGTATAACAGAAAAGCGAAGTTGAAATATCATGATACACTTCTTCCTGGAAGAATCCTAATGGATTGAATAAAAAGTAATGTTAAAAATATAAAAAAGTCTCAATACTAAGGTCTTGTGATAAGTATAATTAAATATTTTCTATATATCAGAGTGTGTTTTTCTTATAAAAAAGCCACATCAGGCTATATGCTGAGACCACCGAGGAGAATTGAAATCCTGATTTTAGTGTTGTATATCCACAGACTTATTGCTTTACTAGCGGGGGTTCTATATATATCTCTTCTCAGAAGGTAAAATTCGCAACTTTTAACTATTTTCGTTAAAGCGTTTGTTGAAATCCGCGCCATTATGAAACATGTTGAAGTACTGTAAGAGGTTTAGAGAACTGGAATGATTCTTGGAATGGAAAGTTTATCATATGATGATGGGTTAAGATCTCAGAGCACTTTTATCTTGAAAAGAGTGGAGTCTGAGGGAATCTGGTTGAGGTGCTCAAAATAGGATACGGACAATGTCTCACCAGGTTTGGGGAAAATGTCTCGCACAACTATTTTTTGTATAATCTACAATTTTTATTTATCTTTTATTATTTTCTTTTGAAGTCATCTTGAAAGTTTATTTGCTTGTTTGTTTCAAAGTAAGAAATTAATTATATGAGGAAAATTACATCAGAAGATTGTTTGTTTCCAAGTGAGAATCTAATTAGGTATGTAATTTGATAATTATAGCTTGTATTTTGGCCTGGCATGGCCAAGTGCGTAAGGCGTGCGACTCGTAATCTGAGGGTCGCGGGTTTGCGCCCGCGTCGCGCTAAACATGCTCGCCCTCCCAGTTGTGGTGGTGTATTGTTACGTTTTTCTATGTTTTAAGTAGACTGAACGCAACAGAAAGACACAGATAACAGCTTGTATAATTTACTACAATAACCTATTATATATGTAACAGTTATAACATAAATTATATAATAACAATGACAGATATTCAGTTTCAACATTCAAAGTTAATTACAATACAAAACGGTACTAGTTTCAACTTTCAAAGTTAATTACGATACAAAATGGTACTGGCCTGTGTCCAATATAATGATCTAAAATGAAAGTCTCAAATTCCAGTCTAGGGTGTGAATTTGGTCCCACGAAGAAATTCCGAAGTTTAAATGAAGAAGTTCAGAAACAATTCACAGTTCAATAAATTCGACGAAGTTCTTTTCACGATGCCTCCGATGAACGTCTCAAACTTGTCGCCTTCAATTTTTCCGGTCTCCCCTGGCTAGTCCCGTACGTGCCGATCCTCAGCACAACCAGTAATTCGAATGAATCGTAGAAATTGACGAAATAAAATCACAGCTTCTGTAGATATAACTTTAGTCACAAATCTAAGTTGAATAAACTGACAACAAACACTTAAACTTTCTCAAACGAATGACTGACTCTTCTCTTTTTTCTCACATTTTCGTTTGTTTCTATATTAGTAAGCCGAGACTTCTCGAATCATCGCGTAACTTCCACAGAGTTATCTGCGCATGTCTGACTTTTTGCACGAGACTCGACGTCTAGAGAACAGGCCGCCAAATATTTCATTTTCATACATATGATTGGTCTACTTAATTCTAGAAATTTCTAATTGCTATTTTAAATGAATAACAACATGTTTTATTGGTTTGAACTTTGAAACAGTAATATAAATATGGAAATATAAATAATAGATATGAAAATCCAAACACAACACGACATGTTGTCGTTTACAAAACATTTATACGACACTTACATAACAGTATAATGTGACAGTCAATCCCAATATTCGTTGGTAAAAGAATAGCCCAAGAGTTGGTGGTGGGTGGTGATGACCAGCTGCCTTCCATTTACTCTTACATTGCTAAATTAGGGACGGCTAGCACAGATAGCCCTCGAGTAGCTTTGTGCGAAATTTCAAAACAAACAAACAAACGAAGCTTGTATTTTTCAATATGAGAAATTACACGATGTTGAAAGATATTCCACACTTTGTTGCATAAAATTGGAGTCTCATTAGAGAGAAATGGTTTTACTTCAATAAAACAATTGTCAAACACATTTTTTGGTCGAATATAAGAGACTATTAATTTTCAATAAATGATTGAAAAATACAATCGACACACTTATACAAAATAAAACATTTTTTTAAAACACAACAAAAATTATGACGATTCAATTGATGTAAAGAAAAAAATTAGAGCAATTGCCTACAACTGAAACATCGTTCAAAAAATTTATTGAATATTTATAAAAATTAGAGAAATTTTGGTTGTCGACTTCATTTGATTACCACATTCAAGTTTTATACCTTTTCACAAAGTATGCATCTTATGCTTTATCAAAGTAATATCAATTTTTTGCAAAACTCTGTTTTTATCAATAGGAATACAACATCAAAAGTTAGTTTGTTTTGAAGCGAGTGTCAGTAACCATGAAGATGAGACATTGTCCTGGATCAGTTCAAGATTGTTAAGGGAACTGATACTGTCGATGTCATATTCTTTTATGTCATATTTAAGGGTGAGAGGACTAAAACTATAGGAGACATAAATATAAATTTGGACATAAAAAGAGATATCCTCAGCTTTGACGACTTTATTTTTCTAAAAGAGTGTTTGACTTTTGGAAGGTTTGTTTGTTTTTGAAATTCGCGCAAAGGTACATTTGGTCTATCTGTGCTAGCCATTCCTAATTTAGTAGTGTAAGGCAAGAGGGAAGGCCACTAGTTTTCACCACCCACTGGTAACTTTTGAGCTACATTTTTACTAACGAATAGTTGGATTGACCTATCATTATAACAATCCCGGAGCTGAAAGGGGCGAGAATGTTCAGTGTGACTGGGATTCGAACCCGCGACCGTAGGACTATGAGTCGAGTGCCTTAACTCCCTGTACTTGCCGGGCGTCGTTTGGAAGGAATTTCTTTTGGATTTGGTGGATAGAGTTAATTTTAGAGCGTTTAAAGGAAAACTGATGAATATTTAAATGATGAGAGCTGGTTTTTAAGTTGTAGTTTATTATGGGGTTTAGTTTAATTTATTAAATAGAATAGTCTGGGTAGACAAGAATGTTTATTGTTGTCCTTTAATGTTATATGTTGAATATAATGTTATAATAATTTTAAAATAATGCAAAATGGGGTTGCGCGGAATTTATTTGTAACCAATATTTATCTAACTTAGAACTAGTATATTAGTGAGTATCTAATAATTCCATAACTGGCCGTACAAACAATGAATGATGATGTGAGTGTCGACATATTGCAGGTTGAATACTTGGCCGCTTACCATTTATTAAACCTTGACTTTACGCCATTGGCCAACGAGTTCTTCATTTTGTTACGTGAAACATATACAGAGAAAAGAAATGCGCCCAACGCCTTTTGGAAGTTTTTGGAAACTATCTATTCCAGAGGTTTCTAGAAATATTTATATTTCGTCATTTTGACAACCGTTATAACTTAACATTTTAGTTATATCGTATATACAATTGTGTGTTACTTAATCTGTTTTGGTCACACTCATACAAGTTTCTCTTCTCAGTTAAGAAATAGTAATTATTAACGGTCAATACCAGTTGAATATAATGTAGTTTTTCTTCCAATCTACTACCTCCCAGCCTGCGACAATGTCTCTGAACTACGGTTGCTTGGTGACTTGTTGGGCGTTATGCATGGGACGTTGCAAGAAATTAAAAAAAATGGGGGATAAAGACAGATAGACGGAGTCTCGACACCAGGATGTAACACAGAAAACTGTTTCCTGCGAGGTTTACTAACTGTTTCCTCGGGCTATATTTTAAATTTCATATCTGGGGTGGGTCCTAACGTTAAGCAACCAAATCTTAAATAGCTGGTCATTATAACCTATTTATTATAACCCACGACTAAAAATAGATTATTATAAGTGTAATTTCGGTAATGTAATATAGTTATACTTTTGCAAGAGGCGAAACTCGATTAATTTTAGTTATGTACGATCGGAGGTTCTAGCAGAGACGTATTTAGGATTTCGGCGCCCCTAGGCACAAGGTTAGGTTGATACTGCCGCCCCCCTCCGTGCCACAACTTGCACCAAGCATCACCATCACAACAACAAACAAACACAGTTGTTATCATTCAAAATCAACACAACGTTTATTTTTCAACACAATAAAAATGAAACATCAAAATCAATTATCACTAAATATTATTCTGCGGCTGAATATACAGGCTTTCTCCTGGCCTTCTGTTCCGAAAACATGTTTATTGCATCGTCATAGTTTATTCTACAAACAATATCACTTTCAATGGCGAGGAGTGACAGGGCATTTAGTTTATCTTCTGCCATTCTTGATCTCAAGTAATTTTTCACACGTTTGAGAGCCGAGAAAGATCTCTCTGATGTACATTTAGTTGCTGGAATGCACAGAAACATGCGCATAGCAATATCCAGGTTTGGATATACAGTTTGAAGTCATTTAGCTCGAAGATTTCTGTATACTCCTAACGCAGAAGAGTCATCATTTTGCACTTTCATACTCACAAGATGTGCGCGGAAATGTAGACATTCATCTACGAAGTTCACTTCCAAATAATTGGGGTAGAGTTTCAACAGTGTTCCAGCTTGACTGATGGCATCAGTGGGTTCAAGATTTGTTATCTTGAACAAATATCTAAACCTTGCATGGATTTCTACATAAGCGGTTTGTCTTCGCTGTAATTCTGAGCAAAGTCTATCAATGATCACATTGAAAACATTTACTATAAATGCCTCTCTGCCTTCTTCCACTGCCTGGGTGTCACCATCTGAAAATTTTTGCTTCCTTTTTCGCTTATTTTCGTACGTCTTCATGCTGGACTTCAACATCGCCTTATTTTCAAAATGATCAAACAGTTCTCTTGAATCTTTCACAAACTGCAGCAAGGAAGCATAAAGCTCGACTACAAGTCCGATGTCCATATCAGCACTTTGCTTCTGCACTACTGATTTATATTACTGCCGATGTATCCATGTTAACGGGTGCTGGGCTATTGACAATCAAATTATAAATTCTAACACACTTTACTATTTCAAATTCTATACTACCAGTAACAAATACCTGTATCGCCCAAAACTATCCAGACCCCGTGCGGTACAACCGCTTCCCTTGGGAGTCAACTTCATTGATAGAGCGCGGTCGGCGGCCTGCAAAAACGATTATGAGTGACATCCACAGCCGATTCCGCCGACGCTCACCTGCTCCAGTGACTGTGCGCCTTTCTGTTCTGGTATTCTGGAGTCTGCCACTACCCCTTCTTTATTCTAACAAATGCCTATAATTGCTAGGGAATTTGAAGGAACTATTCTGTAAGGACTAAATTGGAATCTAGACAAGCGCATATTCAATCAATCAATTAAAAATAATCAATTAAGCTAAACTGTGAATGATGAAGAATATTTCAAAATATATTTTTCCAGATAATAGCCTGAAGCAACCGAAAATCCGAATTTTCGTATTCGCAATTTCACAAAACAAAATATGTTATTAGGTCATGATAAAATATTTTTTGTGTAGGCGTAGCACACTGAGTAGCAGGTAATTCATTATTTGGTGTGTCAACATGAGTAAAAAACATGTTGGGAGTTTTGAAAAACACAAATAAATAACTGAGGTGAGGGCGGATGGGTTGATGATGTGGGGGGATGGGGGGCGAGGCGTATTAGGTGGAACTCAGGGAAACTAAACTAAACTATCGTGGCAGGGGTTCAGTTTAGAGAGAGAGAAATCAGAAGAGTTCTCTCTCCAACTGGGGTGTTCAGGAACTTTGTAGTTCCTCTTCGTCCCCTTTCGTGGATTGTTAATTTAAGATTAAGTGGTGTTTATTATAATTTAATAAGTTAATTTTCGTTATAATTTTTTTACTTTTTCCGGTGAGAAGAGTCTCACCAAATGTTCTTTTGGGTGGAGGCAAAGGCAGCAGTGGAAAGGAAGGCTAGGACTTGTCCCGAAAGGAAAAAGTTCAGCAGATGTTAACATGAATGTAGTTTATTCGAATTTAGATCAAATCAAACGGCCCGGTTCTGGGTCTGGCAAAAAGGTTGCCTAGGCTGGGATCTAGAAATCCAATGCCTGAAGATTTTGAGGTGGGGGAAACGGGAGTGCCCCGAGAAAACCCACTTTCACACGACAGGCGCCGAAAGTTTTGCCTGTCGTGTGCCCTTTACCTGGAAAAAAAAAAGAAAAAAAAAAAAAAAGAATTAATGTTAATAACATAGGTTTTATTTGTTTAGATTTTTTCCTGAGTAGATTGTGATTCTTGAAATATGTTGTAAGGTGATATGAATTTCGTTGGTGCACTTGATAATTTGTGTAGTGATGCCGTTAGTTTATTTCTATTTTCTGCTTTTAAATAATATTTCAGAGAAAGTTCTGTTATTCTATCTTTTATAGTTGGTAAATTACTAATTTGGTGTAGATAATTTGTTGGCGTAAAAGATGGTAAACTGAATGCAGATTTTAATATTTTGTTTTGTTGCACTTGGATTTTTTGGAGTGTATTGTTTGACATGTTGTATGTTACTTGACATCCGTACTCTATTAGTGGACGGATGTAAGCCTTGTATATTTGTATGATGGTGTTCGGTGCGCATTTCGATTGTTTACCAGTGATAGTCTTGAGATATGAAATCCTTTTTCTGATTGATGAGTGTATATTGTTTATGTGTTTTTTCCATGTTAACTTTGTGATGTTTTTGCTCGTGTTAATGGTTGTGTTTCCAAGTGATAGTTTTATTTTCTCTAGATTTTTTCTTTGCTTCTTTAGTTTTCTATAAAAGGTGATTGCTTGTGTTTTTGTCGGATTTAACACGACTCTCCACTTGTTGCTCCATATTGCGACTTTGTTTAGTGATTCTTGTACGCGAGACTCAGGGAGGGAAGGTTAGAAATCTTTTAAACTTAAAGCGACCGACCCGACGGTGTGGTGGAATAGTGAGTGTGTGTGTGGGGGAGGGGTCCAGATTCAAGAGGTTATTGGGGCGGCATAAATGGCAGGGGGAATTAATAACCAGGGACTACATTTAGAATGGTGTCCATTCTTTTTCTCTTTTTTTTGGTCAAAATTTGCCGCCCCAGGCACGTGCCTCGTGTGCCTTTGCGTTAATACATCCCTGGGTTCTAGCATATTGTGTAATTGTGTTTACACTATTCATCTATTTTCGTTAACTTTTGTGACAAATAAAAGAGGCGGAGCCACCCAGTGGCATGTCTGCAGACTTACACTGCTAACAACTGGGTTTAGATGTCCATGGTGGGCAGAGTACAGATAGCCCATTGTTTAAGTTTGTGTTTAATTCCAAACAAAATTTGATTTCGGATCACAAGAATATAAAGCCCAGAGTGACCTTTCAAAAGCCATATTCGTGTAAGATACATTTTTAATATAATAAAAATATTTCATTTGTGTTTAACTGAAATTAAATTTCTCACGCACTTTTGATAAAATTAAATTTAACATAGTAATCTTAACACTCTGAATGTGAATCAACGTGAAGCCTTCAGCAAGGATTGTCTCGTTTAAACATAATAGTTAAAACCGCACTTCCTTTTCCGGTAGCGATAGATAAAAACACCTACTGGCACCAGAGTCAACTATTGAAAAGGTCAAGATAAACGTTTTGATACGTGTCGTATGATAGACAGCAGTCAGTTAGTGTAATATGTATGTGGTGGTGGTAAAGTCCTTTGGTCATTTTGCGGTGTCTTAGTGGGGAAACCGACAAATGATACAGCGTAAAAAAGATAAAAACTGGGAAGCATGATTATTACATTAGAACGAGCCATTAAAAATAATTTAATTAAAAATGTAGATCATGGCGCAATTGTGTCTATGTTTTGTATAATTAACAAACGAAGAAAGCTGAACTCACTTGGGTGTTGGCTACAAGAACCGTCAGTATGACAACACAAGAGATACTGGTCAAGCAGATTACTGCTTGAGGGTCTTACTCATAGTCTAATCCAGGAATTTTGAACAAGCTATTTTATCTATTATTCTATGATCGAGTATGGTGTAATGATTAGCGTTCCCAATACAGCTTGTGAATTCAAGGGTTTACGGTTCGCTTTCCGTTGCCCGCACAAAATACACACGAAAAAAGAAAAACCCCGTTTCCTTCACATTTTGGAGCCGTGGGTTATTTGAGTGAAGGTCAAATCACACTAATCGGTCAGACAACAGGTAGCTCTAAATCAGATACATTCCTTCCTATACATGAACTCAGAATTACAAACAGCTATGTGTAGATAGCTCATGTAGAGCCTTCTGTGAAAAGTTTAAACGAACAAATACATTTTATGTCACTAATCTTTCAAAAATATCATATTCAACAAAACAATATATTTAGACAATTATCCTGCTGATAATCAAACCAGTTGAACTTCTGATTTTAGTTTCTTGATTGTTAGTGTTTTTATTCCTGTATCCGTTTTTCTTTTCAGAGTTACATATTATATTAAAACTTATTTTTATCGGAAATTCCTTTATATTCCTGATCTACATATTAGTGAGTAATCAAATAATTACCATTACTACATTTTGGAAACTATCTTACACCTTATTAAACAATACAAGTTGATCCCACAAAATCTCTTCAACATTTCGAGTACAAACCTATCGATAAATAACGCAATAGTGTTGAAAGTTATGAATTGTGCCCTTTATCGTGAAAAAGTTTTCAGTCATGATGTTAGGGAAATACACTCCGAATTTTATGAGTAGGTTTATTCAATTTTTTCCACTCTATTTATTAGCACATAATTGTACTTGCTCTATTTGGAAGATTGGAAATAAAATGACCTTTCTGGATCATTAGAACTCACTTTACGATAAATCGAAATGTTTTGATAAAGTTGTTTATTTCATAATACACGTACCATCGCTTCTAACAATACTTTCCACTCCTATAGAAGACAAACGTTCTCACAGTGTATAAAAAATAACTTTTTTGTCCTGTTTAAACTTTCTGAGGCCACGTCTTCACAAAGAACTCTCGTAGAATTTCAAGTAATCTCGTGTTTCGTATTATCAATCCATAGCACACTGTTATGTTTAGTCTTTTAATTTTTTTGGTTTGTGTTCCTTTACAAAGCGAAATACTCCTTTATGGAACGTTATGTAGACATTTTTATTGCGATCACTTTCAAATAGTTATATTGCTGTTTTCGACATTGAAAATATTCTGAAACGAGTTGAAGTCAAAACTATTTGATTGACTCTATTTTCGCGTTAAGATATCATGTTTTCAAATTTCTTCTTTTATCATATTTCAAACCTCTGGTAGCAGCAGAAACGTTTTCTAAACGTCCAGATTACCAAACACGTCCCCAAGTGGCTCGGCAGTATGTCTGCGGACTTACAACGCTAAAATCCGCGTTTCGATACCAGTGGTGGATAGAGCACAGATAGCCCATTGTGCAGCTTTGTGCTTAATTTTAAGCACCAACTAAACCGTATTTTCACAAAAAATTGAGTTTTATTTTTTAGCAAGCAAAACATGTTTTATATATTTTCACAGCTCATTTCCAAATAGTTTCTTTGTTCTTTCTTAGTGTAATAAATGTAAAAACTTGCAACGTCTTCAGGTGATTGTGTTTATTTCAATTTTACTAGTCATTTCTTGCGAGTAAGTAAAATAAAGTAAAAGTATTGATGAAAATATTTTTTGACGGTTTCAGTTGCTGGGATTGTTTTTAATTATTCGGTGAAAACAGTGCAAAGTAAAGTACATGTTAGGAAAATGAAAGCGTTTTATTTGTTTAGCTTCAAGTTCTACAAATTGTAACGAATAACACAAATACGCTGAACAGTCAGTCATTCGTTGACTTCTTCCGTAACTGTTTCTGGCTGACCCGCTAACTGCTCATTATATTGTTTTAAGAGTGTCAGCAGTAATGCATATGGGATAATATAGTTTGAATTGCAAGTAAAATCTTAATAGGAATAACTCTAGTAGCGTTAAGGAAAATAAGGACTTTCGTGTTCTAATTAACTGTTTGTTTGCTTTGAATTTCGCACAAAGCTACACGAGAGTTATCTGCGCTAGCCGTCCCTAATTTAGCAGTGTAAGACTAGAGAGAAGGCAGCTAGTTATTACTACCCACTGCCATCTCTTGGGCTACTCTTTTACCAGTGGGATTGATCGTACATTACAATGCCCCTAAGGCTGAAAGAGCGAGCGTGTTTGATGCGACCGGGATTCGAACCCACGACCCTCAGATTAGGTATCGAACGCCTTAACTCGCTTGGCCATGCCGGGCCCTGTTCTCATTGATCAGTCTCTTAAATCATCCAAGAAATATGCCATTGGCAGGGCAAATGAAAATTTAGGTTATATTTACAGTAATATTGAATACAAGCCCATAAAGGCTATCACGTCATTGTAGATAGAATGCTGTGTTCATTCTTGTGTTTTTTACTTTAGGAAGTACATTAAGTAGTTGAAAACGATTCTGATCAAATCTACTAGGATGGTACCGAGGGTGGAAAGGTTGTCATGTAAATACACATCAAGATCTCTAAAATTGTTTTCTTCTGCAAAGAAAAAGTAACTAAAAGATAATCTAACTAAAGTGTTTAACATTGCCGTGGGAACTGATGCATAGTTTTTTTCTCGTATTTAATGGTAGGACTAAGACAAATAAATTTAAATTTTGACAGGGTAAGAGTCATTTCCTGCTAAGACAGCTTTATTTTTCCTAACAGGGTGATTGGGCTTTGGAACAGCTTCCTTTCAAAGGTGATGGATGCAGTTTATTTAAAGGAAGGCTTTGTAACTAGTTGAATGATAAGGACTGACTTTGATGGACTTCTTTCTATTTTAAAGGTTAATTAGTACATTAGACGGTTCCCTTTAAATTATGTACGTATGAACTTTAATGGTGTCCAGTATTACATGTAAGTTATGTTGTCTGTGAAGGTAATAATTGTTATCACAAATAGTATGTACATATAACAGATAAAACACCTTTAGCCATTAATAATATTATACTTGCAAATATGTACTGAAAAATTGATTTTTTTCACTGATAATTTTTTTACACCCATTACATAAGATTGGTAAAAATACAAAGATACCTTCTCGATTTACTGTAATTATACAGCGGTATTAAACCTTGCTTGCTGTCATGCTTGACCTCTACTACACCCCTTGGTTTTCACTGTTTCACAGAACAACTGTGAAAATTCGACTTCCGCAAAAAAAAATATTACGTTTTGTAAATATCAAGTATCAATTAAGCCTTATTACCAACCAGGAAAGTTAACCAGTTAATTTCAAAGTTAACATCGGTAGAAAACGCTAACAGTTGTGAGCGTAGATTCTTTATTTTGCGATCTGGTTGTGCTTTTCATTTTGTACAGAAATGATAGATGGCGCTGTATGTATTTACAATTATTAGAATATTTCAAAATATTACGTTTGGTTATAATATTAATTTCTTATGAATTCGTTATGCTTCGAGGTTTTCTTTACGAGAGATTATTTCAACTAGAACCTTACCAAAATATATTTCAACAGACATTTTAAGTGGATTAATAGACGTAGGATTATCCCTATCATATTGGAGAGAAAGCCGGATTAAGGATCCAAAGAACCTAGGGCAAATCTTGTAGGGATACTTCAGAACTGAACTTCATAAATAGGTCAAGGTATCAAAAACCTCAAACATTTTATATACACGACGCTCTTATAAGACGTCTGACAAACGTTTAAATGCTTCGTACAGTATATTTCAACAAATAATTTGAAAGGATTAACTAAGTAAGAGTCAAAACACATTACATAGAATTCAATAATATTTATTAACTATAGTTCGAACAGTACACTATTACACATGACAGGTAGATAATATACAAAACACAATCAGAGAAGAACAACCTTTCAAAGAATACTAGCTCTAATATCAATAATAAATAAAATAATAAAATTATGTAGAAATTAACAAGTGTATGTTTATCAGATATGATAAATTATACTATCAATGGAGACAAAGCCAAATTAAGGACTTGGGAATCAAATATTGATGGGTCTCTCAGAAATGTGTCTCACAAATATTTAAAATCAAATATTGAGAGGTTCCTCAGAACTGTATCTCACAAATATGTAAAATCAAATATTGAGGGGTCCGTCAGAACTGTATCTCACAAATATGTAAAATCAAATATTGAGGGGTCCCTCAGAACTGTGTCTCACAAAAATGTAAAATCAAATATTGAGGGGTCGCTCAGAACTGTGTCTCACAAATATGTAAAATCAAATATTAAGGGGTCCCTCAGAACTGTGTCTCACAAATACGTAAAACCAAATATTGACAGGTCGCTCAGAACTGTATCTCACAAATATGTAAAAGGACATACAAAGCCTAAGCATATGGCATATACGGCACCATTTTAAGGAACTTAACAATATAATAAAAGGCTGTGCTGTTGAATCTTGTAAAGGTAAAATTGCCGTCCATAATAAAGGGTGAGACGTATAAAAAATATATTTAAAAATCCCTGTTTAGTTCTCCATGTTGATGATGAAAGTTTTGTGAAATATTCAATATTAAATGGAACGTGGACGTTTTTTTCTTGTTTAACATAATTTATAAACGTACCTCCATGGCTTTCCAAATTGGGACATTGTCTCGACTAAAATCACATGTTGTACTTTCTGGAGATTAATTACAACTGAACCTCATAAATAGGTGAAGGACTAAACTCCTCAAACATATTATTATCAAACCAGAATAAAAAGAGTCCAAACAATATATTAACCTGTTTCATACAGTGTATTTCAACAAATATTTTAAGATAAAGTTTTTAGACAGTATAAAACCTGGTCCATCTCAGATGTCCCAACCTCTAGACTAAACGAATTGAAAGACTTAAAGCCACTTCATTTACTTATTAAGCTTTCTCTTAAAGTAAATTAAATTTACTGCCTCCACAACATTCGAATTAAGAGATTTCAACTTTCCCACATGACAACTTCTCTATCCCAAGCAGCATTTTACTTATATTTTATCTCTGAATCCTTACCAACGACTCAATGCCCGTATGAATAAGCTAAGAAGCCCAAGACTGAACACAGCACTCTAAACTTGGGCTATCCAGTTACCTATGTAATAAAATTATAATACCTTCAGTCTTGTATCAGTATGTTTGTAGATAGAACTCAAAATCTTATTTACCCAACTATTAGCAACAACACACTTGTATGGCTTAAGAGACTGATCAACTATTATAAAAAGATCTCTTTCTTTCATGTAATTGTTGTTACTAGTCTCATCAAAATTATAATTTATATTATAGAATTTAATTGACAAGACGAACTATATTCTATACTCTGTTTCTTACTACACAATCTGCGATCAATTTATTTATGTTATCCGATGGTTGTCCCAGTTGTGTCCACAAGTTAAATTACTGTCTATCTTTCGTCAAAGTCCACAGAGACGGGTTAAATTACAATAGAGCAACTTTTAGCAAGACAAACTTTTCTCTTTTTTCTGTTAAACTGGGAAACTCAATTTAAAATGTCCCCTATTTTGACTAACTTTTTTTTTCTTTTGACTGCACTCTTCTTGACTTGACTTTATTTCAATTCATTTACTGAAGTTTACTTGCACTCATTTGACTGTCTACATTTATACGTAACTCGGTATGACTCTCGACTCGTAACGGTAAAATTTACTGTTTTCATGTTGCTATACCTATATCTGAAGCTACAGATATCAATGAAGACATGTTAATAATCTGAAGCTACAGATATCAGTGAAGACATGTTAATAATCTGAAGCTACAGACATCAGAGAAGACATGTTAATAATCTGAAGCTACAGACATTAGATATGACATGAAAATAATCTGAAGCTACAGACATCAGATAAGACATGTTAATAATTTGAAGCTACAGACATCAGATAAGACATGTTAATAACCTGAAGCTACAGACAACAAATAAGACATGTTAATAACCTGAAGATACAGATATCAGATAAAACATGTTAATAATCTGAAGCTACAGACATCAGATAAGACATGTTAATAACCTGAAGCTACGGACATCAGATAAGACATGTCAAGTCAAACATTGACCTTCACTTTGTCACAAATATAGTGAGTGAATTGGAGGAGGATAGAAAACTTATAGTTGGTGTTTGTAGTCAGTGTTACAACTTCATTCTTAGATCTGGTTGATTTACTTCTAGGAATAATACCTTCTTCAAAAGGTCATGAGAAACCAGTTAACATATTTACAGTTTGCTTGAATATTATGATATCACAGATCAGGTCATGACAGTTTGTTGTGACACCGCTTTATCTGAAACAGGTCGGAGGCCCAACATGGCCAGGTGAGATAAGGCGTTCGACTTGTAATATGAGGGTCGCGGGTTCGAATCCCTATTTCACCAAACATCATCGCCCTTTCAGCCGCGGGGGCGTTATAATGTTACGGTCAATA
Source organism: Carcinoscorpius rotundicauda (assembly GCA_011833715.1). Taxonomy (NCBI): domain Eukaryota; kingdom Metazoa; phylum Arthropoda; class Merostomata; order Xiphosura; family Limulidae; genus Carcinoscorpius; species Carcinoscorpius rotundicauda. The sequence continues at coordinate 113,375,777 of CM022393.1, forward strand.
CCGCTATTCGTTATTTAAAAGGTACCCCAATAGTTGGCGTGGGTGGTGATGACTAGCGGCCTTCCTTTCAGTCTTACACTCCTAAATTATAGACGGCTAGCGCAGATGGCCTTCAAGTAGCTTTGTGTGAAATTAAAAAAACACAAAAACAAAACAAGAAAACAAACTGAAAGAGGTCAAGACAATAGAACGATCGCCACTCTTGATTAGAACTTTGAAAAACCTTTACTGTGAGCTACACATTTCTCAAGTGATGGAGGCTTTGACAAGTAAAAGGATGAAAAGTAAATAAGCTACATGTACATTTAATCCAAAAGCCACGTTGCAAACCGGAAAGTGGTGATAGTTGGATGATAATTTGACACTGAGTCTGATGAATGAGTGATATCTAAGGGGAAGTACTAAGAGAGGGTATTTTATGAAGAAGGATAAGGACTGGAAATTAAGTTCAGCTGGCTATAAATGTGTTATCGAAAGGACAGATGCAGGTGTGGACTGAGTGACGTATAAAACCTTGAGAAGGTAACATATATAGGTAACTTGGTCTAACTTAATAGAATTAATTTACCATTTAAGTAAGACGATGTGGTACTGGGAACCAAAAAGTTATGACTGTTCTTTCTGAGATGGCTTGTAAATGTGAACAGAGGTTGAGTATTTCACTGATTACATAACTATCAGAACACTTGGTATTGAAAGAACACACTGTACAAAGGATCTTATAGGTATTGAGTAATGGATACAAGGTTCCATTGATTCTGTTATACTCAGTAACAGATGTGAAAGTGAGTGTCACTTAAAGAAAAAAGAACTTCCATTACTGCTATCACCCCAAGAAAAGAAATTACTTCACTAGTAGACAGATAAAGACTGCATCATCCTGAACGAAAAGAAAGAAAATTCAGACCAATTGAGAAGTGTGTTAAAAAATATACCAGGTGAAAAGTGTATGAACAGTAACACGAAATTTAAGATTCGTGTTTAAATGGAGTGAATTTTGAAACTAGTTACTCAATAACTGTACAAAATAAAAAGTAGTAAACAGCATAAAAAACGTTAAAGTAAAAACAAGAAGGAAAAATCATAAAACACATCATAAAACTATTGTGTTAAATGTAAAGAAGAAGAATGGAACCCCCATGTTATTATCTCCAACTGGTTAGTTCAGAAGACATCTGGTTTTGGGAACAGTTAACATTTTCTTACATGAAAATGTGTTTCCATTAGACACTTACCATTTCACACAGAGATTATATCTTCTGTGAACATCTGCATTGAGTATCTGCATGACACTAATTTTTAGGCAACTTCAATCTGAGCTCACGTGATTCTTATTAATGGATAATGATGTTATTGTTTAATAGCTCCCTCTATACTGCTCCACTCATGAAATTTCATTATTAAAGAGAAAATAAGTCGTAATTACCCAAATGAGCACATACGCATCAGAAAGCTTGTGAGTGAAGCGGCTATTTGATAGGCAGATAATGATACAAATGATCTGTTTTCAAATTAATCGCTTCAAATACATGAGAATCTATACAGCAAATCCATTGGATGGATGTCGAATCATGACGGTCGAGTGTTTTAAAAAAGAATTAAAGATCGGATATCTGCTCTATGATTGATGTAAAAAATCACCACGAAATTATCAGCATGGATCATAATCAAACAATTCACTAGGAATGGTAAGGAATACAAACATGTCCAATTAACAGAACAGAGGTCGGGCACACTAATGTGGAGGAATTACTTATGCGTATGTTTAAGATGAGATTGTTGTTCAATGATGTATCCAAACCAGTAAACATTAACATTTCTGAAGAGGTGTGGGTTTGGTACGATTTAAAGTGAAGGAACCAAAACAGTGGTAATAGATTATCTAGTCACAACGAGTTTCTCGAACACACTAGGAAACAGGGAAAATAGTTGGGTCAAGAGGATCAAGTATTGGGTTGGAGTGAGTAAGGATTTGAACATCTTGTAAATTCATTCAAAACGGGTTTCTACCATCAAAGACATGACTGGAAGAATTTCTCCATAAGTATGAAAACAGAAGGCTATCTTGCATGTAATAAGGAAACCACAGACAAAGTCAACAGAGATGTAGAGCAAATGATCTGACCACCTGACTGAAATTATAGGAGACAATATAGTGTTTGAAACAATAAAATATGAGATCAGTGGATGAAGAAAAGGAAGCATATAGAGAACTCTTCAATGGAAATAGGAAGAAAGGTGTTTAAGATATAGACCTGAATATGGAGTAATGGTCCAATGACCATCTCAGCAGATGTGACAAGACCGCTTTCAAATAAAGCAGCCAACTTTGTCTACTTCTCTTTAGCAGCAGACGAGTCGACTGACATCAGTTCAACAGCACAGCTACTAGTTTTTTTTTCATGGTGTGTCGTCATCGTTTGATATCACAGAGGAACAAATCAGCATGGTTTCATGAAGGGTCAGACAACTGGGTCTGCTCTATTCGAGGAGACAGTACGACTGTATAGTAGTGTTTCATTGGATTTCACGAAACTGATAAGTGTGACAACTGATGGAGCACCAGCCATGACCGGAGAAAGTAGCAGGCTGGTAGCACTGTTGATAAAGCATTGAGAAAAGCAGAACAAATAGTTGGTGAAGTTGCACTGTATTATTCACCAACAGAACCTGTGCGTTAAAGAACTTCCGTTTCAGGAACTGATGGCGTTAGTGACGAAAACCATTAAATTCATCAAATCACGAGGGCTCAATCACAGTCAGTTTCAAAGTCTTCTTGAAAAGATTGATTAAGACTATGGTGACCTTGTGTATCACTGTGAAGTACGCTGGCTGAGTTGAGGGAAGATGCTCAGAAGATTATTGGAGTTGATTAATAAACTGATAGAATTCCTCAGAAAAAAGATAGAAATACTTTCCATGACTGATCAAACATGGTAAGCTGATTTGACCTTTCTGGTCGACATGACACAATACTTGAATGATCTGAATTTGAAGTTGCAAGGCAAAAATCAGCTTGTCCGTCAGCTTGCAAATAGCGCCTCAGCTTTCAGGACAAAGTTGCAGTTATTCCGGCAGCAAGCAATATCAGGCAACTTCGTGCACTTTCCCACTTTTCAGTCACAGCTACAGAAGAATCAGGACTTTGACCAATGCAGATTGTTGATGAAACTTTTTGCTGGTCCGTTCAGTGTGTCAGCGGATGACTTTTCAGCAGAATATCAGCTCGAACTTACTGATCTCGAAGCATCTGATGAACTGCGTGTTATTTACCGAGAAAACAGTTTGCTTGACTTCTACAAAACGTTGCCTGATACATTTGCTAATCTGAAAGAGAATGCACTTGTCCACACCACCTGTGAACAGGCTTTCTCGTATATGAAACTGAATAAAACAACACTCGCAATCAGCTGACTGATGATCATCTGGAAGCAATCTTGCGTCTTTCAACGTCAAGCATCAAGCTGGACATTTCTAAGTTCGTAGATGACAAGCAGCACCATCCATCGCATTGACTTTGTGACAGTTGACGTATCTTAACATTTCTTAGAATAATGTGCAAACACTTTGATGTAATCGTCATTTGTGTGTTCTTAAATGTGATGTCCATCTTGTGTAAAACAACTGTGGGACGATTTTAATCTTCACTTTTTGTGGCCCCTGACTCAAAAAGTTTGTGCATCACTGGTTTATACCATCGTCCCTGAGACATATGTTCAGCAACGGCCACTTGCAAACTCTCTCTTTCTTCACCTGAAGATGATCTTGGAAGGTCGAAATGTTTTTCTCTCCTTCTCAGTAAAAGTGTTAGTACCCATACCAGCCATTCTGATATACATTTTTATCTAAAGTAGGTTTCTCATCATCAAGATTTTTTATTTTTTTCCTTTAAATACTGAATCTGTAAAATATTGAAAACTATTTCTGTTCCCTTCTCTTATATGAATCTATTTCTTCATCTTCAATATAGTTATACCATTATTCATCAACCTTGAAATTTTCTTTTTTCAGAATGCATTCTTCAAAACGTGAATCCAAAGATTCTCCACTTTAAAGAACCAAACCGAAATGTTCAAAAGTAGTTCGATTATCAGATTTGTCAAAAGATACTATTGATTTGTTTTAAATTTGGCTTAAAGTTACACAAGGGCTATCTATGCTAGCCGTCCGTAATTCAGCAGAGAAAGAATAGAGGGCCTGGCATGGCCAAGCGTGTTAAAGCGTGCGTCTCGTAATCTGAGGATTGCGGGTTCGAATCCCCGTCGAACCAAACATGCTCGCCCTTTCATCCGTGGGGGCGTTATAATGTGACGGTCAATCATACTATTTGTTGGTAAAAGAGTAGTCCAAAAGTTGGCGGTGAGTGGTGATGACTAGCTGCCTTCTCTCTAGTCTTACACTACTAAATTAGGGACGGCTAGCACAGATAGCTCTCGAGTAGCTTTGTACAAAATTCAAAAACAAACAAACAAAAAACAAACAAAGAATAGATGTACCTAGTCATCACCTTCCACTAACCATTCTTTCATAAACGAATAGTGAGTCTTACCCTTACAATATTCTCCCTCCCCTAACACACATCATAAAGGGTGAGCATGTTTGGTGGAGTAAAAGTTGGATCAAGAATTTCGAACAAAACGTCAACAGAACATAAAATTTACAGAAAAAAGTTTAAAGTTTACTGTACTAACCTTAGAATAATTGATACCAGTGTTGATTACAGCATTCATTCCTTGTTTCATCCTGGCGACCAGATTGTTAACCTATGTAATTATAACACAAATAATCAGTGTAAATCAGTGATAGCTAAAGGTCTTCAGTTCTCTCTTTCACCACGTAAACTCTGTGTACCTAACATAGTTTACACTTTTAAATCACAATACAGACACCTAAAGGACCTTCTTGTGAAAGACAAAGTAACTCTTTGTCGAATCAGTAATTTTTTCATGACGAAAATAATGAAATCTACCCTTTCTACTTCTTACGATTTTATCTCTAATGTTCGTCCTTACCATTTAAGCCCGAAATAAATCTTTTAAAAGAACTATAATCAAATAAAAATATTCATGTTACATCGTCCGACAATAACAATGTTATTCTCAACTAAAATAATTACTTGATCAAAATGGTCGTTGTTCTTGACAATTCTACCACATTTAAATTCCTTATCAAAGCCTATTCATTATCATCCAACGTGAGGAAACATTTCAAAGATACCTGATGGAACTTGGAAAATTATCGTAGACATTTGACTGATGATAATTACGATGCGTACGACAAACCTTTGTTTATGAAAGAACAGAATTTTAAAGTTCTGACCTTATAACAAGAACCAGACTTTCACTGGGACTAAATCTGCTTATATATTTATTGATGCAATTTATAAATATAATTTTAAGGAAAGAAGTTACACAACTCTTAATTTATAAATAAACGATAACACACTTGATAGACCAAAAATAATGTTTGCTTCACACAATGAGAACAGTTTTCCACTGCATTAATTACTGTAAAAAATAATATTTTTGTCTTAGAAAATTACACATTTTTCTAAAGTTTTCAGTACGACGCCATCTGAAACAGCCCAGTATATGTTAACCCTAATTGCTGAGCCTCACAGGTTGCAGAGTAAAATGAATGTTACTAGTTGTCTGGCTTTTGTTTCTTATTTTAAGAATTTAATTTAGATTTTTAGAATCATCTTATGTGAATATACAATTAAAATATTCATACAAAACTTTACACCTACAAATTGTACTGGTCGAAATACCTATGAAAGGTAAGGTGGGTAATTTTTGGCTATAAAATTTTGTTCTTTCTTCTCAAAGTTCGGCTTTTATTTTAATGTCTGGTCTCCATAGTTACTATTCAGTAATATTGTGATTCAACTTTATTGTTGCCTTTCTTCACAGTTTGTATTCGTTTAAAGTGTAACTATACTCTTGAATCAATTGTTGTAACGAAGTGACGTAAGCAAAAAAGAAGGTTTGTTTGTTTTGGAATTTCGCACAAAGCTTCTCGAGGGCTATCTGTGCTAGCCGTCCCTATATATAGCAGTGTAAGACTAGAGGGAAGGCAGCTAGTCATCACCACCTACCATCAACTCTTGGGCTACTCTTTTACCAACGAAAAGTGGGATTGACCGTCACTTTATAACGCCCCGACGGCTGGGAGGGGGAGCTTGTTTGGTGCAACGGGGATTCAAACCCGCGACCTTCAGATGACGAAGCACACGCCTCAACGCGCTAGGCCATGCCAGGCCCATGACACACCAACAAGTTTTAAATGTGACAAGTTTTTGTCGTCTGTAGATTTATTTTGTACATACGACTTTAACCTTTTATATACATTTATTTATATACACTATATGTATGTATTACATGAAATATAAAAATAGAGAGAACCATAAATGTTTTAAGATTATATTAAAGTAAACAAACAGATGCTACTAAGAAACATATATTTAAAGTTGAACATTGTAAGCACCTTTGAAACAGTGCTTTGGTGTAGAGTTTCTTAAAGTTCGATATGACCTTTTGGTCCATGGGCTGTCGTATCCTGAGTAGTCCAAGATTCGGTGATGGGTGGGGATGACTAGCTGGCTTCTTTGTAATTTTACACTTAGGGAAGGCTAGCGCAAATAGTCCTCGTGTGGCTTTATACGAAATTCAGAATTCAAATAAACAAACTCTTGTCTATCATTTCAAAATTATGGGCGGCTATGCATAGAAATTTATGTACGTTGTACACACCAACTTGTCATGTACATGTAGGCCTCTTGTATCCAAGCTAAGATTAAATTATGATTTTAAATTGTAAATATGCATACTTTACGTTATTAGTAATAAAGCGCAAAGGAAGTTGTAATAATGTGATAAAAATGTAGTAATAATTAAGAGTTTGTTTGTTTTGAATTTCGTGTTAAGCTGCTCGAGGGCTATGCGTTCGTCGCCCCTACTTTAGCAGTGTATGACTAGAGGGAAGGCAGCTAGTGATCACCACCCACCGCCAACTCTTAGGCTTATCTTTTACCAACGAATAGTGAGATTGACCGTCATTTTATAACGCCCTCACGGCTGAAAGGGTGAGCATGTTTGGTGCAACGGGGATTCAAACCCGCGACCCTCTGTTTACGAGTCGAACGCCTTAACCAACCTGACCATGCCAAGTAAGAGTAAGACTTAAAATTATTTGAATTAGGTTGGTTAAGAATCCCAGTGGTAGTGATACTACATTAACAATAATCTGAGTAAATGAATAACATGTATTATCTATGATACTTACAGGGCCATTTTTCTATCGTTTTTTTATTTGAATTTTGTTCGTTTAGTACTTGTAATTAATCCATGAATTATGAAGTTCTTGCTTCATGCTTGAGGTCTAACAAATAGCTTAATATTTAATATTAAATATTTATACTGACAGAACAATAATGTTTGTTATTTAGAAGTTTTTACAAAGTTAATAAAATGTTTATTTTCTTACTATCTTACTAACGTGGCATCCAGATCTTTATTTTTCACCTACCTTTTAACTGTTTCACATCCACACCTTCATTCCCTTGCTTAATGTTTGAGATCCAAATCTTTATCCATACTTTTTATAAGTATTTATTTCTCGAATCTCCATTTTGCATTATCTTTCCCACCACTAGACTTCCAGGTCTCTAGTTTTCATCTGATCTTTAATCACAGTGAAATCTCTATTCTTATCATTCTAAATACCTAAAACTCAAATCTTTATTCTTCGTTGTAATACCCACCACTTCCCACCGTCATCTCTTTTCTTCTTCGTCTTGCTATTTGAAATTCATGTCTCTGTTCTTCATATTTTATAAAAAATCTGGCATCAAGATCTCTATTTTTCACCTTCCTTTCAACTGTTTCACATCCATATCTCTATTCTTCATCGTCTTGCTATGTATTTGACATCGTAATCTCTATTCTTACCTTTTTTCTAAGAATTTATTCTTCAGATCTCTATTTTGCATTATCTTACCTACGGCATGATATACAGGTTTCTATTTTTATCCTTGCAATTTGATATTCATATGTCGATTATTCATATCTTTATAACTATCTGGCTTCCATATCTTTATTCTTCAACTCTTTTCTAACTATTAATTATTTAGATCTCCATTTTGCATTATCTTAACGACTGTTTGACATCGTCTTGCTATTTGAACGTCACAAATTTACGCTTCATAATTTTATAACTATCTGACATTCAACTTTTTAATTATTTGACATGCAGATCTCTATTCTTCCTAACTATTTGACACTGAAATGTTTATTCTTGTCCTTTTATGTATTTAATACCCAGATCTCTATTCTTTGTTATGTTACTCACAACTTCCCATCCACATCTCTATTGTTCTTCGTTTTGCTATATCAAATCAATATATCTATTATTCACATCTTTATAACTATCTGGATTCTATATTTTTATTCTTCAACTCTGTTTTAACTGTTTGACATCCATATTTCTATTATTTATCGTCTTGTTAACTATTTGACACACATATCTCTATTTTTGTCCTTCTTTCTATACAACACCCAAATCCCTATTATTCATTGTATTAAAGACCACAGTACTGTATTTTTCATCGTCTTGCTATTTGAACTTCATATGTCTATTCTTCATATTGTTATAACTATCTAATTTCCACATCATTATTCTAACTTTCTAACTGCTTGACATCCACATCTTTATTTTTCATCGTCTCACTGACTATCTGACAACCAAATATTTATTGTTCACCTCTTTTCTAACTATCAGATCTCCATTTTGCATTAGCTTACCGACTGCTTGATATCCACGTCTCTATTTTTAATCGTCTTGCTAACTATTTGACACCCAAATCCCTATTATTCATTGTATTACCGATCACTTCTCACCAAGATCTATATTCTTCATCTTCTTGCTATTTGAACTTCACATATTCATTCTTTATAATTTTTATATATCTGACATCCGTATTGTTATTCTTAACCAACTTAACAATTGAGACTAAATCTTTTATTCTCAGGTTGGAAAGAAATGGAATAGTCAAGACTTCTTGTTACAAACAAAACATTATCATACTTTGTTTATCAATACCTTTAACTCAGTCAATAATAAAACAATATTGATTTTTTAAAATAATAATACCAGTACCTGAATGGCGTTGACCATATTTGGTCCTTGAAACATTTGAAAATGTGTCTGAATGTTTGTCGTTATGAACACCAAAAAGTAATAATATTCCACATGATTAGAAAGTTTCAACAAATCCGTTTGTTTTTGAATAAGATATAAAACAAAAGTAGTGTACAAAATCGGTCTCCATGGTAACAAATATGATTTTATTTCGTGAACTTGTTGTTATCTTTGACATCGGCCCTCCAAATATTAATCATTTCTGAGTTGGGTCATAGTCCAAGTGTATACTAGCTTTCGTTCAAATCTACCCAAATGTTTTCGAGAAATATTGCTGATAAACATACACACACACATGGATGCAAACATAACCTCAGTCTGCCTTTGGTTTCGGAAATAATGATGTTGAAACTGCTTGAACAATAGCAGTGTGATGTTTAAGATCCACGTAACAAGAGCTAAATTGAGTAATTTATATAGTACCACTTAATTAAAGACGTCAACAGCTAAGGTTTAAAGACTAAACTCATCGTAGCAAGGCAAAACAAATAAATAACATAAGATTCGTATTATTCTGCGTCAACTGCGTCTTGGGGTCACATCTCGACAAGATTAAGAGTGATCCTCTTCCTGGTGTTCGGTGTACGTGGTCTCTGTGTGCAGTGCTTTCGGATTTCGACTTTCCCGATGTTTGGCGTGTGGGGGTCTGCTTTTGTGGCAACTTGGACTGGTTAGGGCGTTTCTTGTCGTCTTGACAGGTTATATGTAACACCTGGTTATCGGCAGAACCTCAGTGGAGCTGCAGTTCACCAGATGTCTCGTTTAACGTGTCCGACCATCGGGCACTTCTCACCTCATTCTGGGATTTTGTCCCCGTTTTTCGGGGTCCTGATGTGTGGAGGCTCAACGTCTCTCTCCTTGCTGAGGATGAGGTTGGAGACGAATTGATTGTCCTTGTCTGGAGGCTCTGCTCTCTCAAGTCTGTCACTGGGCCCTGGGAACAGGTCTGAAACCTCCTTGTTGAGGCAAGCTGGCATGCGCTGCCTGGCCTTGCGAGACACTCAGGACGTCTTGGCTGTCTTGCTCTGTGGCAGGCCGATGGATCGCTTGGTCCTCTCGGACATTGAGAAGCTACGCATGGTTTTTTTGTAAGATGTGTACTTATAAATATTAAAGTATAGAACATTAAAAATAGCGGAATGTCTTGTTATAATGTTATTTTGTTCTTGACTGAAACTGTGGGGACTTATCGAAATGTTATCGAATGTACAGAAAATTTTGTTTGCTGTTATGTTCCTCTTACCTATTATTGTTTCACTGGACATGGAAGAAATGGAGGAAGCTGGTGGTTCAAAATGTTAAATAAAACGATTAACGCTGATGAGTATTCACTTGTTATAGTATTATCATTACAAAATATAAACGAAATTTGTATTTTTAATATGTTGGATATGGAGTGTTTCCCATTTGTAAATTATGAAAACAAAGATGTGTAAAGCAGTTAATATATAAAGATATTTGTAATACGAAAAGCGTAAAAGACGTTTGAAACAATGAAGACAGTTCTGGTAAACTTCCAATAAAACTAAGTCCAAGTGTGATAGTGTACAGCCAAGGGCTGAAACACGCGTGTTATAAATATGTGTCAGGAAGTACAACAACGTGTTCAGACTTGGGGTAATTATGATGAATAGGTAACATAAAACAGTTGAATCGTACGAATTATATGAACGTTTATATACATTATTTGGACTAACACGAGAAATCATGAAACTTATTAGTCTATTTAAAATTGTATATAACAAATTAAAATTGAAAACAATGATGGTTAGTTAACATATTAACTGCCAATTCAAGACAACAGTGGATTATGCGATTTTACTGCCCTCTAAGCTTTAACACAATATTTTGACCCTGTTGGACAGTGAGAATGAGATTTTTTCATGTGTTTACAAGAATTCTTACCTTTATTTAATGAATAAAAATTCATTATATTATAGTGAATAATATGTCCACCAGAGTCTACAAACCAGGTATTTTACAGAAGTAGACATGTCTCTCTAGGTATTGTTGTAACAAATTGTTTCATCATCTATTTGTTTACTGTGGTCTCTTGCACTTGTTGCGAGTGCTAACTTCAGCTGAACATACAACGCTTTTCTCCCTTGGAGCAACTAGTGAACATGTCAACTCATGTAAATATGTAAGCATAATTATAACCCTTGGGAAAGGTGAGAATGATCAATGTAAACTTCCTGGACGAATGGTGAAGATATTTTTATTTTTAGTAACAGTCTTTATTAAATAAGAAAGAGTTTAGAGGTTACAGCCTAAAGTTAAAGACTAATTTGAAATGTTTTTAAAACATCAAGTTGAAAAACAACAACATGATGACAAATGTGTTAGAAAAAGAAGAACAGAGCAGGTAAAAGTAAAATAAATGTGAAGCAACGTACGACATATAAGGAATATAAACATTAGATGTTGTTTTATTATATAATGAAGGAATTTAATTTGGAGGAAAGGAACTGATTCCAAAAAGTGTATTTCAAACCAAAGTTGCTGGTGTTGGAGAAATGTATTCCTTGGATAAAAAATCCCTTTAAATCTCTGAATTTGGGTTGAAGGAAAGAAATGTTTTAAATAAAAATAAAAACTTTAAAATCAAACATTAAAGAAAAGGAAGGAAGATTATAAGTGAAAACTGTTACACCAGACACTTTAAACTGATGTAAATTTATTGTTATTGTTATTTTGAATTAAGCACAAAGCTACACAATGGGCTATCTGTGCTCTGCCCACCACGGGTATCGAAACCCGGATTTTAGCATGTAAGTCCGCAGACATACCGCTGAGCCACTGGGGGGCAACTGATGTAAAGAAATTAGTGTATCAACTATTTGTTGTACAAAATCGATATCAAATTTTGAGTGTAAATATGTCTGAAATACTACTTGTGACTGGTTTAATAATATTAGAATTAGTTAATCTGTTGTTCTGAGACGCAATATTTTCAAAACGTATTCATCTGTGGAGCGCTATACTTTCGCCATCTTGAAAGCAAGAAAAATGAAACTTGATATCTTTTTTAAATTTATAAGTTAAGTTGACACATATAATAATTAATAATTTTTGTTCAAAATATGTAATTAAACTCGGATGTAAACGTAAGTTTATTATTAAACCATTAAAATAATCAAATTCCTTAACATTCTACCAACACGGTACAGTGGTACTGGTAGTTTAGTGTAAAATATATCCCAAGATATATCTGATATTCAGTATTCTATTTTTATCTAACAGTTAGCTTGGATATATTCTATATTCCAAAGTTCTAGCAGATATTAATGTTAGGAATTAATGACGTCATGATCTATAGATTGTTTTAGATTGTTGATGTTACTCACAAATATATGAACTATTTGTTCGCTTATGAGCTTAGTTTACACATTCGGCTCATAAATATAATTATTTATTATAATAAAATTAATTACAGACCATTTCCAAGAGCTATTTTTCCAAGGGATTTTTTCTTTGTGCATGTAAAAGGTTTAGCTGTTGTTGTTATTTTGAATCAAGCACAAAGCTACACAATGGGCTATCGGTGCTCTGCCCACCACGGGTATCGGAACCCGGATTTTAGCGTGTAAGTCCGCAGACATACCGCTGAGCCACGGGGGGCAAGGTTTAGCTATCTATAAAATATAATACAAAGCCCAACCCTTTTAAACACCATATAATACCTTCAGCTACAAATGTCTGTGTTATCCTGTCTGTTAAAAACCACATAACATTTTCAGCTACAAACGTCTGTGTTATCCTATCTGTTAAACACCATATAATACCTTCAGCTACATACGTGTGTGATATCCTTTCTGTCAAACACCATATAATACCTTCAGCTTCAAATGTCTGTGTTATCCTATCTGTTAAACACCATATAATACCTTCAGCTACATACGTGTGTGTTATCCTGTCTGTTAAACACCATATGATACCTTCAGCTACAAACGTCTGTGATATTCTTTCTGTCAAACACCATATAATACCTTCAGCTACAAATGTCTGTATTATCCTGTCTGCTATATCGTGATGTAAAAGTTCAAACATGATTTAATAATATACTCCTCATAGACACTGGATGCAACTTTTCGGACTACCGTATATTTTGATTTCTCATGCATTTTTATAAAATTTGTTCTTATAACTTTTGAAGTAAATATTTTAATTTAAATTGCATTTGTTGCTTCAACTGAATATCAAACTGAAACTAAGTAATATAGACAATAAAGTAACAGACTGTTTCAGATGTGTTTGTTGTTAATTAACGAGTGTACAAAATAATAATTACATTAATAAGACCGCTGTTTATATGATTGATCTTGTGCTGTGTTTATTATGACATACAATCCACACCCTTGAGAACAATATAACGTATTTTACACAATGCAATACGCACATATTTTTTCTTCAAATCCCCATGAGTGTCCCTAGACAAGGGTGATGGGTTAAGACAAGAGGTTAACTTGGGATCTACTCAAATCGGCCTCTCATACAGATCATAATGTCAACACTTACTAATTACAAGTATCTTCAGTGGTATAAAACACACAATTGAACTAATATTGTCGATATACTGTGGAGTATATGATTTGTTTACTCAGTAAATTGGAGAAAGTCAAGGATATATTAAAGTGTTAGTTGTAAAGTCAATTTGTGTTATTAGAAATCTGTCACAAATTAGAGTTCATCTTCACGATGTAGCGTCTAACTAAGGCGTAAAATGCGGTATTTAGTGTATAAGGTAACCTTTGTTTGTTTGTTTGTTTTGGAATTTCGCACAAAGCTACTTGAGGGCTATCTGTGCTAGCCGTCCCTAATTTAGCAGTGTAAGACTGGAGGGAAGGGAATTAGTCATCACCACCCACCGCCAACTCCTGGGCTACTCTTTTACCAATGAAAAATGGGATTGACCGTCACATTATACACCCCCACGGCTGGGAGGGCGAGCATATTTGGCGCGACTCGGACGCGAACCCGCGACCCTCAGATCACAAAGCGCATGCCTTAACGCGCTAGGCCATGCCAGGCCGTAAGGTAACCAACGGAGAATTACTTTAATGTGTTTTATCAAATAATTTTTATGTACTTTTAGTGATGCAACGGAAAGTTAAAATTTGATATAAGATACTGTTCTGGAAACAAAGTAGATTGGTTTATAGATTAATAATAGATTTTAAATAACGTTAAATAACGTAACTGTTAAATATGACTTTTTTTTGACGTGTTCTGTAACATAAACGGTTGATCTTGGTATTGAAGTAATATTTATAGTTTTATGAATGTAATGTTTATTAGCTAGGCATCACAAGTAGATAAACAGTGACGATTTAAAAATCACTATAAAATATTATAGGCGATATATATATATATATATGTATGTATGTATGTATATATATATTCCAATGACGTCATTTTGTTTACTATCTGAGCTAGTAGGGAATTTCCGAAATGGCATCGCATGTCCAACAAATCTTGTTCACTGTGATGTTCCTCCTTCATATTGTTGTTCTAATAGTAGTGGACTTGGAATTCTAGGTATATGTGGAGGCGGAGGTGGATTTAAGGTGGAATTGGAAGAAGAATTCTTGGAATTTGAATTACAGGAAGCATATGGTTTAAAGTATAGAAGGAAGCGATATATTCTGAGGATACTTTAGTATCCATATGTAATTTTGTTATCAATAAAAATATATAATAAAAATAATTATTGTGTTTGTTTGTTATTAAGTTCAAAACTGACAAATGTGTACAGTGTTCCTTCGCCACTTCGCGGGCTTGGCCGACCCCCCCCCCATATATATATATATATATATATATACATATACATATACATACATACGTGTATATATAAAATAATAAACATTAAATCTAAAATATAGCATTAAATACCATTAAAATATTAAAAATAAATATAATTAATAGTGTAAAGAAAAAAACGTATATTTTGAGATAAACATATATTTGAGTTTATAACAGCGTAAAAATGGAAACGAAGTGAAGGAGTGATCACAGGAATGGGACAACGATATGGTTCGATCAGTACAATTTTGCATTAAAATAGAAAAACTGATGACTCCTTATCAAATGATTTTCGATAGGCTAAAGAGGCAGAGAAAACAATTGCCAATAACAATGTTTTTCCAGCCGAGCAAGAAAGAAAGGGTACCGGTGGCAAGTACTGTTCCTAAAGTTGTAATGACCGACGAAGAAATTGCCGATTCACCTTCCACAGAAGAGGAAGTGGTGTCCCCCGAATAGACACCACCTGCTGAAGATTGGCAAGCAGTTTAAAACAATACTTGAAACCTAATATTTTAATATTAAATATTTGAAAGCTTTAACAGATGAGAATACCTTTGATAGTTACTTACTATTACTGGGTATTAATAGCAAATATTTTCGACAGTGGAATAAATTTTTATATGCAAAAACGGCTCTTCTGGGCCCAGAAAACACTTCAAATAGAAGAGCGAACAACGTTTCGACCTTCTTCGGTCATCGTCAGGTTTTCTGGGCCCAGAAGAGCCGTTTTTGCATATAAAAGTTCTCAACAAGTGGGTTTCTCGACATCACTGAGTGGAATAAATTATTTGTATCAGTATGTAATAAAACATTTCATCATAAGTTTCGTTAATATTTTATGGTTAAACCTTCGTTTAAATTGTAAAACAACAATCCAAAACAGATATAAAAATGACACACAAATTGAAATAATTCCAGTGTAGAGACTATAATGTGGGATATAAAATATACTCCAGATTTTGGAGGTGACTGAGGAACCTTACATCTGTCAATTTTATCCTACCTTTGTCAGTCTCACATAAAGTAATAATAGTAATAGAGATTAAATAATATAAACCAGAAGAATGAAATGTCGGTGTTCAAACGACATATTACAAATTAAGAATGTTGACAAATCACATTTTATAACACTTATTGGTAATTAGTTTCTGTTTGTTTTGGAATTTCGCATAAAGTTACTCGAGGGCTATCTGTGCTAGCCGTCGCTAATTTTGGAGTGTAAGACTAGAGGGAAGGCAACTAGTCATCACCACCCACCGCCAACTCTTGGGCTAATTTTTTTACCAACGAAAAGTGCGATTGACACTCACATTACAACGCCCCCACGCCTGGGAGGGCGAGCATGTTTAGCGCGATATAAAATAAATTATATAATAACAATGACAGATATTCAGTTTCAATCTTCAAAATTAATTACAATACAAAATGGTACTGGCCTGTGTCTAATATAATGATCCAGAATGAAAGTCCAAATGTCCAGATCAGAAATCCAAAATTCCAGTCTAGGGTGTGAATTTGGTCCCACGAAGAAATTCCGAAGTTTGAATGGAGAAGTACAGAAACAATTCACAGTTCAATAAATTTGACGAAGTTCTTTTTACGATGTTTTCGATGAATGTCTCAAATTTGTCGTTTTCCGACTTGCTCCGGTCTCCCCTAAACAGTTCTATACGTGTTAGCCTTCAGTATAACCAGTAATTCAAATGAATCGTAAAGATCGATGAAATAAAATTACAGTTTTTGTAGATCTAGCTCCAGTCACAAATCCAAGTTAAATAAACACACAGCAAACGTTGAAAATTTCTCAAACGAAGACACTATTTCTTGAATCAAATAAAAACGAATGACTGACTGATTTCTTCTCCTCGCGTCGCCGTCTGTTTTTATACTAGTATGTCTACTGTGTTCTCCAACAATCGCGTAACTTCCACAGAATTCCAGAGTAATCTGCGCATGTCTGTTTTTGCACGAGACTCGGCGTCTAGACACCAGGCCGACTTACATTCTATTTACAGTCAAATGATCGATCTACCTAATTCTAGAAATTTTTACATGATTATCAAAATATTTTATTGGTTTAAATTTCAAAACAATAATATAAACAACAACATGGCATTCTAAACGTTTCATGCATAACAACATGGAAACATTTCTTCAAACACTGACCACATTTATATAATTCGACTTACATAAGTGTGAAATAGTACATTTTAAAGGATTTGTGAGTTTTCATTTACTGAACCAAATACAGTGTAATGTCTTATAGTGGGTAGCAAGTTTAATGTGTTATCATTATACGGATAATAAGTTTCTGAGTTTGGTTATATAGCAAGTAACATGTGATTATCTTAATGCCGGAACATGAAATAAAACCATTGTGTTAAAGTACAAGAAGCACCGCTTAAAACCGGGATTCGGTACTACGCCCATGGTGGGCGTAGTACAGATAGCCCATTGTATAGCATTGTGCTTATTTCCAAAACAAACCAAAGAAACAAGTAGAGGAAGTCATTTGGTATTTTATTAAATGTCTCTCATACAGACGTATCTACAGTGATATTATACACCAGTTATTACATACAAAACATATACTTACACTGTAATATAACAATATGTATTTCTGGTGTTAAGTCTATTTAGAATCCTATACAGTTGAACTTGAAAAGTTGGAACTGTAAACAAAATATAAATTACAAAGAACAGGAAGTCGTTTAGTATCTTATTTCATGTAACTGATGATGAAAAATGAATAGCAGTGTTAGAGTGTAGTGATTAACCACAGACAACATATCTACTTTATTAAGTAACGAGACACTTCAAGGTTAGGAGTCTATTTTAAAACATATACAGTTCAAGGTTCATCTTTATTGATAGTTCAACTTCAATTATTGGTAAATAATGAAAAAGTGTTTTTCATTGTATTGAATGTCTCACGCGCTAAAAATGTCTGATAATATGTGTAATTCAAGAAGTTTAAAATTAATGTTACTATTTAGTCACATATAAGCTAGTGTTGCTTATTTATCTTAAAACATTATAGTTTGTTGTTAATATTCTGATGTATTTTTAGTGTTAAACTTTTAATCAAAAATAAATAATATTTGATACACATTGTAGAGCTGAAGATTTAGTAGATGTTGTTTGGTTGTTATACACAATCAGTAATTGTCTACACTAGCGCCCTCTGTGAAACACTTATAGTATTTACCATTAAGATATTACGCTTCATGTACTAGACCAGTAATGACGAACCTTTTAGAGATTGCGTGTCTCAGTTGTAATACAAAATTATTTTGTCTATCCGAATGTGCCAGGATTTTCATAAAAATGACAGTTACTTTCCAATAAAAAAACGACTTCTTGATGAGTATCTTTATTTTAAAAAAAAGCCTAATTACAAAAGTTTCAATGAAACTAATAAATAGCCTTGACTTAAAATTTGTATATTTTGTCTTGAATTTTGTTAAATCAATGCGATCTCTGCTGTTGTGAACACTCGGATAACTTGTTGATTTGAGAGCAACACATGCAGCACTCAGTTCATCTGTAAGCTTGTTTCTTCTGTCTAATTTGATGAAATTCAAAGTTGAAAACAGCTGCTCACAAGCGTAAGATGATCCAAACAAAGTAAGAAGAGCTATTCCAAGTAATTTCATTGATTAAAATTAATTGGCAAAGAATTCCACACTTTAAGAATTTCATTTTCACAACTCTTTGGAACATTTTCTTCCACACTCTATTTTCTCAAAAGTTTTACGCAGGGCACAGAATTTATTAGTCCAAGTATAGTTTTCCTAAAATTCTACATACTTCTAAGCAAAGATACAGGAATCCTATCACGTGCCAGTAATCGTGGCCTTGCGTGCCATAGGTTCGCCATCACTGTTAATTAAACAATTTATATTTTACACAGTTTTATCAGCAGACAGACATTATACTACATGTTCAACAGTTATATAAAATATTGTCAATGTTAAATATGTTCTTATCACGTTATATTGTTATCAACCTATTGTCGTGTTTAACTTCAGTTAAATCGGTCTTTGTGGTGATCGTCTTTACTTGGACGTGGAATTCGGTTTCCAGGAGAGGACGTTAGAACTAGATCTACAGGCTCGTGGTGTTTTTTCACGTGCGCTGTCGCTGTGTTGTCTGCTAGTTTTACGACTCAGAACCAACAAATCAACAAACATTACAATCTTATTTGTTTTCATAAATCTTCAAACAAACATCGATGTTGCTGTACCCATCAAAATATTTTTGTTTTCCATTTTCACAAAACACGAGTAAGACTCTGGTCTCTGACAACCTCAGAACAAGAAAATTTCTTAATATCTAAATATGTGAATCGGTTCAAACGTCTTCTGCCATGTAAGAAGGAGAAGTATCTCTTTACTGTTGACGAAGTGTATGTCTACCGGCACAGTATGGTCATGAGGTAATCTGTGTGTAATACAGGTCTCACCAAGCATTCTGTCATGTGAGAAAGAGAAGTATCTCGTTACTGTTAACGAAGTGTATGTCTACCGGTACAGTATGGTCGTGAGGTAATCTGAGTGTAATACAGGTCACACCAAGCATTCTATCATGTGAGAAAGAGAAGTATCTCGTTACTGTTAACGAAGTGTATGTCTACCGGCACAGTATGGTCGTGAGGTAATTTGTGTGTAATACAGGTCTCACCAAGCATTCTGCCATGTGAGAAAGAGAAGTATCTCGTTACTGTTGACGAAGTGTAGGTCTACCGGTACAGTATGGTCGTGAGGTAATCTGAGTGTAATACAGGTCACACCAAGCATTCTGTCATGTGAGAAAGAGAAGTATCTCGTTACTGTTAACGAAGTGTATGTCTACCGGTACAGTATGGTCGTGAGGTAATCTGAGTGTAATACAGGTCACACCAAGCATTCTATCATATGAGAAAGAGAAGTATCTCGTTACTGTTAACGAAGTGTATGTCTACCGGCACAGTATGGTCATGAGGTAATCTGAGTGTAATACAGGTCACACCAAGCATTCTATCATGTGAGAAAGAGAAGTATCTCGTTACTGTTAACGAAGTGTATGTCTACCGGCACAGTATGGTCATGAGGTAATCTGATTGTAATACAGGTCACACCAAGCATTCTGCCATGTGAGAAAGAGAAGTATCTTGTTACTGTTGACGAAGTGTATGTCTACCGGTACAGTATGGTCATGAGGTAATCTGAGTGTAATACAGGTCACACCAAGCATTCTGTCATGTTAGAAAGAGAAGTATCTCATTACTGTTGACGAAATGTATGTTAGAAAGAGAAGTATCTCGTTACTGTTGACGAAATGTATGTCTACCGGTACAGTATGGTCGTGAGGTAATTTGAGTGTAATACAGGTCACACCAAGCATTCTGTCATGTAAGAAAAAGAAGTATCTTGTTACTGTTGACGAAGTGTATGTCTACCGGCACAGTATGGTCATGAGGTAATCTTAGTGTCGCGAGCTCGTCGTGGGTCCGTTATAATAAGACGGTTAATCCCACTATTCATTTATAAAAGTGTACCCAAGAATTGGCAAAAAAACAAAAAAATATCTACCTGCTTCGGGACAAAAAAACAACAACTATACAGCCTGCACAGTATGGTCATGAGGTAATCTTAGTGTCGCGAGCTCGTCGTGGGTCCGTTATAATAAGACGGTTAATCCCACTATTCATTTATAAAAGTGTGACCCAAGAATTGGCAAAAAAGAAACAAAATATCTACCTGCTTCGGGACAAAAAAAAGAACTATACAGCCTAACGTATATTCCAACGAGTTTATGGTTGTTTTGTGTTATAACAATAATAATTGTGGAAAATATTTGGATCAATGTTATATACTTTAAGGCTAATGTTGTAGGGTCGAAACACATCGCCGACTACGTTCACTTTTTTCTCCTCGAGGACATTATGATGTGACGATCAGCTGAACTGACTGCAGTTAAAAATAAATAAAACAAGTAAATTCTATGTTAGTTTGTTGTTTGGAGAATGAATAACTTTAACCAAGTTCACCTCACATGTCATCACACAAAGACAGTTAAAATATTCATGAATTACTGGATCATGTTTCTATACACATACACTGCCGGCCAAAATCTTAAGGCCAATGAACATAAAAAAAATGCATTTTGTTTTGTTAGACTCAATCACTCATTTGAGTAGAGCTTCGAAAGATGAAAATAAGAAAAGGGAAAATAAATATAAAATAATTTTTAGCGTTTAATAGGGAAAATGTGAACATTATAAAATTAGCCTAAATATTAGCTGGTTAAAAGTTTCAACATCATACTGAAACGAAGCGTTATTCAGTAAACACATAACGAGATGTAGTCATTTGTGTATCAAGCATTATCGTTATCAACATCTCCCTCTGACATCTCGTGTGTTATATGGTGTTATGTATATGTGTAAATATTTTGTAAACGACAACATGTCGTATTGTGTTTGAATTTTCATTTGTATTATTCATTTTTCCATATTGATATTATTGTTTCGAAGTTTAAACTAATATTTTGTCATTTATTTAGGGTAACATTTTAGAATTTTCTCGAATTAAGTAGACCAATCATATGTTTGTAAATGAGTGCTGGTGACTTCCTGTCTAGACGTGTAGTCTCGTGCAAGAACGGATATGCGTGGATAGCTCTGGAGTTGTATGGAAATTGCAAGATTGTTCGAGAAATAGGCCTATCGGTATAAAAGACGGTGACAAGAGATAGATTGAGGCATCAGTTTTTATTCGAGGGAGAGAGTTATCAGTCATCAGTTTTTATTCGAAAAAAGAAGATAGATTCAGTCATCAGTTTTATTCGAAGAATAAGAGTGAGATTCAGGCATCAGTTTTAGTTATTTGAGAAAGATTAAGTGTTAGCTGTGAATATTCAACTTGGATTTGTGATTGAAGTTAGATCTACGGAAGTTGTGATTTTATTTCGTCAATCTCTACGATACATCTGAATTACTGCTTGAGCTGAGAGACGGCGATTTCATTGAACTGTGAAATGTTTCGGAATTTCTTCGTGGGACCAAATTCACACCCTAGACTGGAATTTGAGACTTTAATTTTAGATCATTACATTAGATACAGGCCAGTACCGTTTTGTATTGTGATTTATTATGAAGTTTGAAACTAATATGATTTTGTTTTGTAATTAATTTCGAATGTTGTAACTTAATATCTGTCACTATTATTATATAATTCATGTTATATCTGTTATATTTGTTAATAGTTTAGTGTAATAAATTATACAAGCTGTTATCTGCGTTTTTTCTGTTGCGTTTAGTCTACGAAGAACTTAAAACATCAAAAAATACGTAACATATGGCATAAGACATGACAAAGGCTAAAAAGTTGACAGAGTTTGAACGTGGCAGAATTGACGAGCTGCAAAAGCAAGGTCTCTCTCAGCGTACCATCGCTGGTAGAATTGGGCGTAGTAAAGTTGCTGTTGCAAATTTCTTAAATGACTCTGAGGAATACGGAGCTAGAATTTAAAGTGGTCGGCCCAAGAAAGTTTCGCCGGCGTTGAGCAGGAGAATTCGATGGGTTGTTCGGCAAGACACTAGACGGTCGTCGAATCAGATTAAAGTGGACGCAGAATGCAGCTCTAGAACAATAAGACAACATCTACAAGAGAAAAGCTTTGAAAACCGTAAACGTATCCAAAGGCCACGCCTCCTTCCACACCACGAAATAGCTCGGTTAAACTTTGCTGAGAAGAAAAGTTTCCTACATGGGACGTAGGAAAGTGGACGAAGGTTTTGTTCTCTGATTTAATCAGGATGGTCCAGATGGCTTTCAACGCTACTGGCACGATAAGGATATCCTAGCAGAGACATTTTTTACACGACACAGTGGAGAATGTTCTATTACAATTTGGGGTGTTTTCTCCTTCCACGGAACAATAGAGCTTCAGGTTATACAGGGGTGACAAACAGCAGCTGACTACATTGGCATGTTGGAGAGAGCATCTTTATTGACTGAAGGTCGTCGCTTGTGTAGAAATGACTGGATCTTTCAGCAAGACAACGCTGCAATCTACAATATCCACAAGACAAAGAACTTTTTCGTGGCGAATAACGTGATTCTTTTGGACCATCCAACGTGTTCACTCGAACTGAACCCCATTTAAAATGTTTGGGAGTAGATGGCAAGGGAAGTCTATAGAAATGGACATCAATTTCAAACAGTGCAAGATCTTCGTGAAGATATCTTTACCACTTGGAATGACATTCCAGCCAGCCTTCTACAAACGTTTATATCGACCATGCTAAAGCGAAAGTTTGAAATTATTTGCAATGACGGTCGTGCATCTCACTACTGAGTAATCTTGTTGGGCATTTCCTACCCTGTTTAGGATTTTCTTTTTGGTATGGTCTTAAACGTTTGACCAGCTAGTAGTTAGGCTAATTTCATAGTGTTCACATGTTCTCTATTAAATGTTAAAAAGTTTTTTTTAATTTTTCCTTTTCTTATTTTCATCTTTTGAAGCTCTGCTGAAATACGTGGTTGAGTCTAACAACGCAAAATGCGTATATTTTTCTTCATGTTCATTGGCCTTAATATTTTGACCAGCAGTGTATATAGAAATGTTAGCTTTAATAATCAGTTACAGTTATAATCGTTCAGAAATCAAGAATGTTAACATCACGTTATAACACAGTCTTTCTTTTTAATATGTTGTAAATTGTACATTTTCTTCAGGATAACATAAGAATGAAGCTACTTTGTACATTTACGTTTGTTTTTTTTATTAAAATGTGGTGTATAATAAAATGTTCAGACATATATAGAGCTCCGTTTAAGTCCAAGATCAGAATACTTTCTGTACTGAATCAAATCTTCTGTTTTATATATTTGTATGGTTTAAAATCTCTCTTGGGACTTGAATGTCTAGATACACTTTAATGTGGGTTACGATATTACAGAGTGTCTGTTATATGGGTTTCTATTTCCGTCAAACAAACTGTATACTAAATTATGATATTCCTTAAAATGTGAAGTTTGTTGTACTTTGAACAGTAAACCCACTTCCATTAAAAGCTGGTTCATAAGTTTGTGTTTTGAAAGTGGCCAGCTGTTTTGGTCAAATACCTTGTATAGAAAGTCACTATGATGAAATAACTTAGTTACAAACGAGTAGGAGAAAAGGTTTATCTGATAAAACATTAAGAGGTTAACAATAAACACAAAACTAGAAAAAGCTACAATAATAATTATAAGATGAACTAATTAAAATCTAGAAACATATGTGGTTTTAAAGGTTCTGAATAATAATAAAGCATATTTTCTATAACGTGAGTTACATTTTTTGGGACAGTGAGTACTTTCGGATCTCTTACATCAAATCTAATTAACCGATTAGAGCAGTCCAAGAAATAGCGGTGAGTGTTGGTGTCTGTCTCACCTATTTCTAGTCAATCATTGAATTATTAGTAACACTTAAAACATATATAATACTTGAGTAACTTCGTGCAAAATTCAAAAAACAACAACAAAGAAATAGTTTTGGTAAAACGAGTGAAATATGTATCCTAATGTTAAAATAACTAAGTATTGGCTTTAATATCACACATACAGGTTTATTTATCTCAATGTTACAATAGCTACTTGTGTCACATGCTTTTCATTGATATACTAACTGCATATCTATTATAATATACATAGTGGGTGCTGACGTCACAATCATGTACATACTGCTATCCGTTACACCCTCACCACACAACTTCATTTCCACTAACAGTTTCAAAGTTATTCCACCACTACATTAGACAACTTGACAGAAATGTACTACATGGAAATAACGAATAATCTCTCACAGCTTCCTACTGACTCAGTCCAAATCTCACTGCAGGTCTATACAATACTGTAGTTTGATTCTTGACGTCAACTGTTACCGGCAGCGCTCTTATTGGTTGTGATGCTGTTAAACTATGCACATCATTAATGTTAACGTTTTACTATATGTTGTTAACCTGTACTTTCCTTGTGTTTTGGTTGATCCGTTGCGCTTTGTTCTTGGTTGTTAGATATAAACCTTTTAAAAGAATAAAGGTTGACTTTATGGCTTTATTAAATTAAATCACTGTTACGTTTTTTTATGTTTTATGTTTTTCGTAGACTAAATGCAACAGAAAAACACAGATAACAGCTTGTATAATTTATTACACTAAACTAAATATATATATGTAACAGATATAACATAAATTATATAATAACAATGATAGATATTAAGTTTAAACCTTCAAAATTAATTACAACACAAAACAGTACTGGTTTCAAACTTCAAAGTTAATTATAATACAAAATGTTACTGGCCTGTGTCAAATATAATGATCTAGAATGAAAGTCCTAAAGTTCAGATCAGAAATCCGAAATTCTAGTCTAGGAGGTGAATTTGGTCCCACGATGTTGTTGTTTTTTGTTGTTGTTTTGAATTAAGCACAAAGCTACACAATGGGCTATCTGTGTTCTGTCCACCACGGGTATCGAAACCCGGATTTTAGCGTGTAAGTCCGCAGACATACAGCTGAGCCACTGGGGGCTTGGTCCCACGAAGAAATTTCGAAGTTCGAATGGAGAATGACGAAGTTCTATTTTACGGTGCTTCTTGATGAACGTCTCAAACTTGCCGACTCTCAGCACAACCAGTAATTCAGATGAATCGTAGAGATTGACGAAATAAAATCACAGCTTCTGTAGATCTAACTTCAGTCACAAATCACAGCAAACACTTAAACCTTCTCAAACGAATGACTGACTCTCTTCTTTTTTGAATAAAACTAATGTCTGACTCTTTTTTTTCTTCTCGCGTCACTGTCTTTTATACCAGTAGGCCTACTTCTCGAACATTCGCGTTACTTCCCAACATTCTAGAGAAATCCGCGCATGTCCGCTCTTGCACGAGACTTCTCGTCTAGACACTAGGCCGCCAGCATTTCATTTAAATACATATGATTGGTCTACCTAATTCTAGAAAATTCTAAATGTTATTTTAAATGAATGACAACATATTTTATTAGTTTAAACCTTGAGACAATAATATAAATATGGAAATATAAATAGTAGAAATGAAAATTTAAATACAACACGATATATTGTCGTTTACAAAACATTTACACGGCATTTACATAACAATCACACTTTAAATAAATAAACAGAAACTGTTGAAAATATAATCAATTTTATTCTTAAACGGTATTTATCAAAACATGAGATTTTTTTATGTTGAAAAATGATAAATGAGATATTTGTGGTTTTTATACTGGTTTTAATGTCCCTGTTATAAACCGTGACTCTGTTTCAACAGTACTTTTCTATTGCAGTGACATCAAAAGTACTTCTGTTCTATACCTTGATCTTTTTTCTAGTAAGATACATCATGCATGTGTTATACTAAGTCTTAACGTTACACCAAACATGCTCGCTTTCTCAGCCAAAGGAACGTTGTAAAGTAATGGCCAATCGGACTATTCCTTGATAAAAGAATAGCCTAAGATTTGGCGGTGGATGGTGATGACTAGCTGTCTTCTCTCTAGTCTTACACTGCTAGATTAGGGACGGCTAGCACAAATAGTCCTCGAGTAGCTTTGTGCGAAATTTAATAAAAAAACCCAAAACAAACAAGAAAATATTTAATTATACTGGCTACTTTAATATGACATCTTTTAAAATATTCATCTTGTGTTGTGGTCGTGTATGTTATAACATGCAGTCCACAACTAATAGAACAATATTATTAGTGGGCTAGCTTACAAACAGAGTACTACTATATCGTTTTTATGTAAATGATTTTGAGGTACTAGCAGCGATGCAGTGGAAAGTAGATTGTTATACATATAATCATAGTTTTATAATTAATCGTGAAGAGCATTGGAGTAAAATATATGGTTGAAGTTTCACGCCGGATGTTGTCCTGAAAACAAGAAGGTGGATTTGTTTAGAAATAAACTGTAGGAGGAACATCACACCAAACAATATATCTTCCAGATACTATGTCATCTCTGTTAGCCATTAACATCATGTTTATAAAATTGTTAACGTTACGTCAACCAATGATGTATCAGAACACATTACAAAATTCAATCATATTTAACACTTTCTTTGATTGGTTTAATATGTCAATATCGATCACCAAAATAAAATCGAAACCCAAATTTTAGGAAACTGAAGGAAAATGCGTGTCAGTGGCGTGTATACACAATGAATTTAAACCCTCTTATAAACCAAAGTGTTGCCTGTATAAAAAGGCTTAAACATATTTTCGAAAGATCACATTAAAGTATAATAAGAGATCGGGCAAGCAGTTTAAAACAGCACATTAAGCCTGAGATTCTAACAGTAAGTACTAATAAATATACCAGATGGCGCTGAATTTTATGTGTTTTACAAACAAATATCTCCAACAATCTAGTAACTCTTCTTTACATTTTATTACGTTTTTATTACTGTTTTTTAAACAATAATGATTTAAGCTAAATGATCAATAGTCGTTTATATCTGATAAAATAATACTTGATATATGGACTTTAAATTAGTTGTAATAAGTAGGAAGTAAAAAAAACATATTTCAAACAAAATGGCACATTAGATCATAACACTGTGGTATCACTGTTATTGTTCAAAATATTTAGAACATTATTTATGTGTGATATAATAATTTCGAGTCAGTTTTTGGAACAGATAATTATAATAATTTACATTGAATGTTACCCTTTTACATAAAATTAAGACTCAGCATATAGCCCAATGTGAATTTGCTACACGAAAACACACACACACTCATAAACATAATATAAAGCAACGACACCTAGTGTAATAACAAAGTATACAAAATTCAGTTCCAGTTTTTATGATAACAATTCTTCTAATTTCATTATTTCTATCTATTGTTATATTTCCTGAGTAGGATGGAAAATAGTTATTAAACTCACTTTTGAAGGCCCAGTGGGCAAAAAAAAAAATTTCCAAGGTAATTTTCATTAGTTTCAATGTTTTGTTTTGACCAACGTTAGAGTTACAGTTGGAACGTGAGAGTCATGAACTGGTATATAGGCTAAATAAAGGTTTGTAACATTATTTCTTTATAATTGAGTAAAATTAAAATCACTAAAAAGATAAACTATAACAATAGAGGTTACGCACAATCAAGGTTATCTAGGTTTCTAACATTGCAACTAATATGTTTAATTCATGTGGTAATGTTATAATATCCCCTGGTTCTGAAGAGTTTCATAACAATAAAGTTAAACGATATAATGTTTTATTTTTCTGATATGACAGAACAGTGTAAATATTTTAGGACTCTTTGTTTGTTGTGAGAATAAAGCTATATCGGTTTGTCGGCTGTGTTCACTAGGGAAAATACACCGGATTTTAATGTTCTAAATACTTAAACTTATCTCTGTGCCACATGGGACTATGTGAAAGCGTTGAGTTAGCTGCTTAAAATTTAGCTCATGAATTAAAAAACAATAGTAAAGATAAAACGTTTGTGTTCAACCTTACTTTAACACTTAACGACAATAGCAAAACTTTACGGCTTGGAAATCAAAAATGTTTGGATGAAGACAAAAATGTTGATATAACGTTTTGTGTTTATCAAAGAAACACTAAAGCTACTTCTCACCGTTCCTAATATTTAATTACTGACCACAGGGAATAAAGCCAGGCAGAAGCACCTTACATTCACACTGAATGATTGACTGTCATTCTCGTATGGCATTAATAATATTATAGAGACGAGGAATTAGAAATGTACGGTCATTATTTGTCATCCAACAGTGGAGAGTTTCTTTAATTTAAAAAATAAAAGTTTTCAGACAAAGTCAGACTTTTTCTAGTCTCGGTTGCACTTAAAACTACATAAAAAACGTATATGTTTTTCAGGATGTCTCTTATAGGATAAGTGTTGAAGCAGCTCTTCAAATTTTATTAGAAATATAAAATAATTTAAATATTTAATGTGCTGGGTATGAAGAGTCTCTGATTTGTGATTTATGAAAGAAAAGATGTGTAAAACTTAAACTATAATGACATTTGTAGTATGAAAAATACAAATACATTCGATACGTTGAAAACAGTACTGGCAAACTGCCAAGAAACGAAGGTAGAGGAGTGCTTATAAAAAGCAAAGGGTTGAAACACGTGTGTTGTAAATGATGTAAAGCAATGTGTTGAATAAAACAGATGAGGAATAATTGTAAGAATAATTACAATACGTATAAATAAAACAGTCGAATTGTATGAGTTAGATGAGCGTTTACATGTATTATTTTGTCTAACGCAAGAACTGATAAAACATTTATTTAAAAGTGTGGGTCAAACTGTAGGTTAAAAAAAATTAGAACTTTGTTTGTTTTTGAATTTCGCACAAAGCAACTCGAGGGCTATCTGTGCTAGCCGTCCCTAATTTAGCAGTGTAAGACTAGAGGGAAGGCAGCTAGTCATCACCATCCACCGCCAAACTCTTGGGCTACTCTTCTACCAACGAATAATGGGATTGACCGTAACATTATAATGCCCCCACGGCTGGGAGGGCGAGCATGTTTGGCGCGACACGGGCGCGAACCTGCGGCCCTCAGATTACGAAGCACACGTCTTAACGCGCTAGGCCATGCCAGGCTTAAAAGAAGTGATGGTTCTAATTTTTCTTGTTTTTTCGTTTTATTACGAAGTTATTGTTTTGAATTAAACACAAAGCTACCCAATGGGCTATCTGTGCTCTGCCCACCACAGGAATCGAAACCCGGATTTTAGCGTGTAATAATGCAGACATACCGCTTAGTCACTGGGAGGCTTTAAAAAGCATTAAGGAAAAGACATTTTACCCAAAACCCTCAGATTACGATTCGAACGCCTTAACCCACCTAGCCATGTCGAGCCATAAAATTAGAGGAATAAGATAGTTAGATTACACGTTGAGTAATACAACAGTGGATCATATAGAGGTAATTAGATTATACATTGATTAATACAACAGTGGATCATATAGAAATAGTTAGATTACACGTTGAGTAATATAAGTGGATCATATAGAGATAGTTAGATTACATATTGAGTAATACAACAGTGGATCATATAGAGATAGTTAGATTACACGTTGAGTAATACAACAGTGTATTATATAGAGATAGATTACACGTTGAGTTATACAATAGTGTATCATATAGAAATAGTTAGATTACACGTTGAGTAATACAACAGTGGATCATACAGAGATAGTTAGATTACACATTTAGTAATACAACATTGGAATATATAGACTGTGAACCATCTCAAAGAACGATCATTGATTCCGTTTATTAGAACCTGTTTAATACACTCAGAATTAGTGAAACCATAAATGATATGATGAAATGTGTCTGACAACGCTCGCTCTTTCCCAATACATATAACGTTGTGACTGATTGTCATTCACAATCTGGTGACAGTCAAGATGTACTTTTCTGTTCTAAAGAACTGGATTCAATATCCATAGTTGGTACAACAATAACAAAAATTAATTTCATAGAGTATGTAATTATTTGTAATTAATACAATACAGTTAATTACTTGTATTCTTTAAGTAAAAACTGTACAATTTTAATTTTCGACAACCAGTAGATTAATATGAGACAATGTTCTAAGGAAATTAATTCTGCTTGAACACTTGCATGAAGCTTTTTGACTGTGCTGCCCTCTACCCTTAATACAATTTCTATTGTGACCTGAGGGATTTTCAGGAATTTCCAAGACTGTAAAATCTGGAACTGATTATTTATTAAGCTGTTACGAACAACTTTTTAATTTATATGAAATAAAATATTGTACACGAATTACTGTATTATAAAATATAAACATACATTGCAAGTGACACGTAATAGACAAGTAACCATCAGCTCCATGATGAAGTCTATCTTCATGTCAGTTCTAAATGGTAGTTCCTTCAGTTGTTTTTGAAGTTGAAACATTTCAGCGACTCCTCGGTGGTGAAGGAACCTCCCAGGAAAAGTTCGGTTTCCAGTTTATCTCCTTTGGGATCTAAAAAGCCGCCCACGTGTTTGCGGAGTGTGTGGCAACACGTGAAGTGGAGGAGAGGATCCTGGGGTTAAGTGGTCCAACATTAACATACCACTTGGTCTTGAATTCCTGTAGACGGGTGGCCTTGGGGTGCCCTCCCATGGGTCAATAGGCTGGTCCACTTGGGCTAGTGTCCAACAACTACCAGTGTTGTATGTTCTCAACAGGTGTTGTGGACATTGTACTTGATGCTGATGTTTTGTAATAGTGTTCACGAAACCTTGGCGTTGCTGCGGTGTCCTTGTTTGGGATTGTACTGCGTCCCCTAGTAGTGCGCCATGGTGGGTGGGGTAAGTGAGCACCGAAAAATTATAAATCCTCCAAATAATAATTAAATAAAATAGTGAGAAACAGTTCAAAGGTAAAACGACTATGACTTGTATATTCTGAGAAGTAATCTTCAACATCTTTAACACCTGTACTTCTTATATTACATTATATTTCAGATAAACGTTTCGGACAAATGTCTTCTCTTTTTATTTAAATAGGACTAAAGGGTCTTGCTGGCTCTCTAAAGTCAGTCAAAAAGCGTCGCTATAATGATATATTGGTGGAAACATCCATATATAAACACAGTGAACTCTTCTTACATTCAAAGGTGATTAGGGATATACCTATTGAGGTTACGCCTCATGATACTTTGAATTCGTCATAAAGGGTTATTGTTAAGAGGGTTTTAAGAACATCCCCGAGCTGGAGATTTTCGCCGGTTTCTCCTTCCAAGGAGTTTCGTCTCTCCACTTACAGAGACAGAATTATAAATCCTACCAATGTCCTCATTTTAAAATTTTCATCACCGTGGCCACCTGCCACCATCAAGGCAGGTTATCTTTATTGCAAGGTACGAACATACATTCCAAACCCTCTCAGATGTTTCCAGTGTCAATGGTTCGGTCACTCGAAGACATCATGTCGTGGTTCTTTGATGTGAGTTTGTTGTAGTGACAAGGAAAACGATGCCAATGAGTGTGAAACGGACCCATATTCTGTCATTTGCAATGGCTCTATCTTATCCTACTTCTGCTAAATGGTTGGAAGAAAAAAGATGCAGCATTTCAAGAGGATTCAAAACATTACTTACTTTGAGGCTGGAAAGTTGCTGTCTACCACTTCATCTCGGACGTATGCTGCTACACTTAGTTCCCCTTCTACTGTGGGAGTGCAGACGGATCTTTTCTGTGTTGCAAGAATTGTTCTCAAAACATATAAAAAGTATTTTCACCTCCAGAGTTAAAAACGTTATGAATCAACGTCGACACTCCTCTCTGTCCCTAACATTCATTCCAGCAATCCTTAAAATCCACTTCTATTGGTATCGATTACAGGTATTTCCTGGGGTACATCTTCTTTTCCCACCCCAAAATGCAAAACGATTATTCGTTCACGTCCGTAGTCGCTGGAGTCTTCTTCCAACAACAAAGACTTGCCAAATCGACACAAGGTCAACCTTGCCTTAAATAAAAAAAAGAATTGGTCGAAAACAAAAGGAATCTCCAACCAATTTGCCTAAACATAAATAAAAACAGCCACGTTGATACGATGGAACTGTTGAGATTTACGTTCTGATCTGGATGACATAAAGGCATTAATTGCTTCCTATTGTTCTGCAGGTATTTCCTTACAGAAAAAAATATGAAACCAGCAAATACATACAGTTTTCAGCAGTTTTCCTTGTACAGAAATGACAGTTTGTGTGATGGACGAGTGCCTGGAGGGATGGCACAGCTGGTTGATCAGCATGTGCCCACCCTATCTTTGTAATTCGATACACCCTTGGAGACCATAACCCTCTGTTTTTCCTTTGGTCGTACCATCACTCTGTTTTCTCTACCTGTCGCCTGGAGAGACCCCTGATGAATCAGACCACGATACTTTTATTAAACAATGGCCATCTGTTTAATCCTGGAGGAATTCAATAGACATAGCCCCCTTTGGGAAAGTGCTGATATAGATGGGAAGGTTTGCTTTGTAGAGCTTCTGCTCTCATATCACTCCTTTTCTCTTTTCAATTCTGGTTCTTATATTTATTGTCATGCACCTAATCAGTCCTTTAGTTCTACTGATCTCACAATGTTTTCCTTTAACTGTTCCCCCACTTTTCATAGTAGGTTGACAATAATCCACAAGACAGTAATCATTTTCCAATAATTTTGAAAGAGACTGGTCGTGTTTGATGCCACCCAACCCCCGTGCTCTAATGGAAGCTGGATCAAACCAATTGACTCTCTTTTACTGTTCTAGCAGAATTTGATCATGCCATTGTTTGTAAGCCACCAACAGACGACTGTGTGGCAACAGTGATTGACTGTATCATACAGACAGTTGCTCAATGTAAGCATAAATGCTCGAAACGTTTTCTATGATATCCTAATCAGTGGTGGAATCTTGTCTACCACATGGAATGAAAGCTCAAAAACAAGCCTTGGTTATAACTACATTATATTGATAACTTCTTCATGTATAATATGTAAAGACGACATACTTTATTTTTCTCTAGACTTTCTGCAGATCAAGTAAATGTTTGTTAAATATGACCTTACCATACATGGATGAAAAGAATAATTTTACAGTTATTGGTTATGAAAAGGTATCATACCAAAACATGATTTTATTATTTATAGAAAATGATACAATGCATATTTTTCTTCATTTTATTTTTTGTTGCATTTTACATAATTTATCCTGCTTTTTATATAAAAGTTTATTAGCTTATAACTTTTAGATATCTGACCTTTGACCTTATCATATGGCTGTTTCCACTGTTCTAAGGCTTGAATAAAGTTTACCCACACGATGACAGACCACAGACAGTTTGTTCTTGAGTAGAGAAAGAAATGAAAATGATTCTCAACTGAGTGTCCTACAGACAAACAAGAAAGAAAGATAAAATACAAGGACCTACTTACTTTGTATTTGCACACTTATGCTTAAAGTTTATAAAACACATTCATGCAGTTCAAGTAACTTCATTATCTCAATTAAGTGATCCTAATAAAAAGTCCAAAATAGAAATTTCATAACTATGTGAGAGAGAAGCAACTGACTCAACCCCTTTTATAGACAGTCGAAGGGCTTCTGAAATGCTGTAGAAAACTGAGCTTATGAGAATTCTCTGATTTTTCAGGAAAAGCACCTTAACAAAACGATGCAATTAATAACAATGATATTGAGAACAAAGAGCATAAATGAACAAAGTATTTTGAATTTTACACAAATACAATACAGTAATTGTTGGAAGTTATGAAAAATATATGACCTCTACCCATTAAACGATCACACGTTCACACCATAAATCTATTGTACTGAGTTGTTTGCATATGATTTCAAATTGCATGCTGAAAAATATTGTTATATTATAATAATTCATAATCTGGATGCGATGAACAGATTTTGACTACATATTTGAAATCACAGCCATCAGAATACCCTAAATCACTTGAGTATTTTTCATGTGGTGAGTTATTTGTGTCCTGTGTTATCAGTGTTACTATATGTAGTTGGAGCACTACGATTGCCAGAGAATAGTAACTTTGAAAAGAAAACAGGGCTTTGGATTACAAAAAGCTGAATACAGTTAGTTAATGTGATCTATATGATATTCATATAGAGAGATTGGAAATTCTATCTTAAGAAGAACAATGAGCCCTTTTTAGTACGAGATTGTAAGATAAACTGATACTTATATGTATATATATATATATAAAACTTCACTTATGACACACAATTATTCAACACAATTAAGCAAAATATATTTTTTATTTATTCAGATACTCAGAATTCCAACTTTTAGTTTCAATTTACAATCTTACTTAATGCATTTGTATAATACTTGTCTAGAGTATAAATATTTTATAACAGTATGGAACTCAGGCCTATAGATAGAACGTAATATGAAATACACTTTATAATTAGTCAATCTTCAATATATAAAATATTCACATTACTTATTCAGAAGTTTCATACTCTCTTGTTTCTGAACTGAAACTAATATTGTGTTAAGTTGGCCCCAACAGTAATACTGATACTAATGTTATGTTAAGTTGGCCCCAACAGTAATACAGACTAATATTGTGTTAAGTTGGCCCAAACATCAATGCAGACACTAATATTGTGTTAAGAACTAAAGAGAATCCAGGAATAGTTTTCTTTTTTTCTCTGTTATTTCTTTGGTGTTATTTTCTAAATTTTGTGCAAAGTTATATGTACTCTTATCCCTAACTTAGTGACTCTTTCCTAGTGGAAAGATGGCGACTCAACATTACTGACCACCAACTTTTGCTTTGCTTCTTCACCAAAGTATCGTTGTATTTGCTGTCATGTTATAACGTTCCACAGCTGAAAGAGCAAGCATGTGAAGTGACAAGGATTCAAATCCATAATCGACACATTTCAAATCAAATGTCCTAATGACCATACCAGACCCTTTGTTATTTCATGTGTAAAAGATATATTTATGGGTGAAATGTGTAGTTAAAACTAGTACATGATGTCCTTTCTTTAGTGAAACAACTTGCACCCTGTAACAACGCGTCTTAGAACTATTAACAAAGTTTGTAACTATATGCTCTTTGGTGCAACTTTATGGAACTACAACATCACATAACCCCTCTGTCTCAAAGGACAGTATACTTTGGTATATACTCATTTACCACCTCTACCCCCCTTCATAGACTTAAGTATAGTGCTCTTTTTGACTGGTAAAAAGAAACCTGACTGATTATGCATTTCAGATCATGTGAAAGGTCATCAGGAGTCTAAAGCCTTTAGGGGATGATATACATTTATTACACAGTGATAGTTATAACATTACAGAATCTAATAGTGTGCTTTTTTTATTAGTACAGATAGCAATGGAATTATGATATTTTTATTTATTTAATAATGTTATATGTGTTTTTCAGAGGTAGAATCAAGCATCTTGATGTGGTAACTTTGTTACGAAAGATTTCTTCTCCTCTAAGATTTGGTAAACTCT
Source organism: Carcinoscorpius rotundicauda (assembly GCA_011833715.1). Lineage (NCBI taxonomy): Eukaryota > Metazoa > Arthropoda > Merostomata > Xiphosura > Limulidae > Carcinoscorpius > Carcinoscorpius rotundicauda. Next base: position 113,411,834 of record CM022393.1, read on the forward strand.
GTCCTCATCGAGTAGCATGCAAGGCTAGATAAAGAAATTTTACTATCATTCTTGAATAAATTATAAGATCTGATAAGCTTTAAACATCTATAGTAAAGATATACACGGATAAATTCCTAATTATATTTATAAAAGATACACAGCATTGAGGCCATCATTATATCACTGAGAAAAATATAATACAGTATTAAAATTCTGACTATGTCTCTAGGTAAGATATGCATGATCAAAACATTTATTATATCTATATATAAGATATACAGGATTCACATCATGAACTATGTCTCCAGAAAAGATACACAGGTTAATGTCCTCATTATGTTTCTAGGAAACATATACAGGATTAAAGAAATCTTTATGTCTGTAGGAAAAATATATGGGTTTAAAGTCCTCATTATGTCTCTAGGGATGACATACAGGATTAAAGCCCTCATTCACTATGTTTCCAGGGAAGATATACAGGATTAAAGTCCTCATTATGTTTCTGGGGAAGATATACAGGATAAAAGCCTTCACTATGTTTCTAGGGAAGATATACAGGATTAAAGCCCTCACAATTTCTTTACAGAAGATATACAGGATTAAAGCACTCATTATGTCTCTAGGGAAGGTTTTTTTGGATTAGAGCAGTCATTATGTCTCTAGGGAAGATATACTTGATTAAAGCCCTCACTTTGTCTCTCGGGAAAACATACTGAATTAAAACACTCACTAAGTCTCAAAGGAAGATATATTGGATTAAAGCACTCATTATGTCTCTTGGGAAGATATGCAGTCATTTTTGTCTCTAGAGAAGATATACAGATTGAGGTCTTATTATGTTTAGAGAAAATGTATTTAGGACTCCATTCATAATGATATCTCTATGACAGAACTAGAATGCTATACTTTGATTATTAATCTGCAAAAGGAATTTGCTTATATCTTTAATTTATGTATTTATATTATGTGTTTGTTTACACCCTCATGTAAATTTATTTTCTATATTTTACTTACTGCTATTTCTGTTTATTTTGTGTGTTTATGGTCATGCTAGTTTATTTCCTCCAGAGACTCGTATCAATGAACATGCCACTCGACAATGATGGCAGTCATGTTTAACGCCACTTTGTTTGCGGTCGTTCGAACTTCATTACGCATCAAAACAGAAGGTATGATGGAAAAGGTTTATGAGGTAAAGGCGAACTAAATTGGAAGAGTAGGTGTGATGTAACAGTTATAGTTAAATACCACTATATCATTAGCTGCTATCCCTCGTCTATTAGTTTAATATTAGAAACAGCTAGTGAAGATAATATGTTAGTCTATAAATATTTAAAATCATTTATCCATTGAATAATACTTTATTCAGTGTTAGTATGACAAACATACTTTTTCTCTTAAGGAAGAACACTGAGTGGTAAAAAAAACTGAAATATAAACTATGCTTTTAAAAAATACATATAACCTTGCATAAATAAACAATACCACTATGTCTTCATGAGGCTTCATCATAGTAATCACTTGACGTTTGGTTTTGTGTCACTGCTGTCAATATGAATTTTTTTTTAGCTGTTGGTCCAGTATCATTGTTTTCAGTGTTATTGGTTGTTTTCTTGGTATTGTTCAGTGTCAGTGTTATTAGTTGTTGTTTCACTATTACTAATGTCAGTATTATTGTTTTTCTGTTATTGTTTCAATATCATTGTTGTTTTTATTCATTTCTTTTTTTTTTCTGTGTATGTACAGTCTCTCATGTGTTGTAAGTTAAATAGATGGGAATTACAATTGAATATTCAATCTGTGATGTTGTTAATTGTTGACTTGAGGACAATATTAGGAAAAGGATAGAACTTGTGTAGGGTCTTAATTAAGATACAAAGTATACTCTACATGCAACATCACGAGACTATGGAAGATAAGTCATTGACATACTAAGTTCATAGCTGATTGTAGCAATCTTCATTACAAAAACATCAGTGCAAAAGGAGATAAAAGTAGCTTCATAGCTTATTGTCATCACTATGGTGTCAAACTAGTCATGGAGACATTTCCCACATGACGGGATATAGCCATCACATTGTTTATGAAGTTATAAGATACAACAAATATGTTCAAAACATCATGGTGTTTACAAATTGACAAGGTATAGTCATCATAGTGTTTGCAAATTAATAAAATACAGTCATTGTGGTGTTGACAAATTGATGAGGTACAGTCATTATGGAGTTTACAAATTGATGAGGTAGAGTCATTATGGAGTTTACAAAGTGATGAGGTAGAGTCATTATGAAGTTTACAAATTGATGAGGTACAGTCATTATGAAGTTTACAAATTGATGAGGTACAGTCATTGTGGTGTTTACAAATTGATGAGATATAATCATTGTGGTGTTTACAAATTGATGAGATACAGTCATTGTGGTGTTTACAAATTGATGAGATACAGTCATCATGGAGTTTACAAATTCATGAGGTACAGTCATCATGGTTTTAACAAATTTTTGAGGTGTAGTCATTATGTTCTTAACAAATTCATGAGGTATAGTCATCATGGTGTTTACAAATTATGAGATACAGTCATCTTGGTGTTTAGAGATTGATGTCATTCAGGCATCATAGTATTTAATCTGAAAAGTATAGTGATTATGGTGTCTACAAATTCATGAAATACAGTTATCGTGGTTTTAACAAATTCATGAGGTGTAGTCATCATTGTGTTTACAAATTCATGAGGTACAGTCATCATGGTGTTTACAAATAGATTAGTTACAGTCATGGCTATGTTAACAAATTATGAGATACAGTCATCTTGGTGTTTAGCGATTGATGAGATGCAGTTATCATGGTATTAACAATTTGTTTGTTTGTTTTGGAATTTCACACAAAGCTACTCGAGGGCTATCTGTGCTAGCCGTTCCTAATTTAACAGTGTAGGACTAGAGGGAAGGCAGCTAGTCATCACCACCCACTGCCAACTCTTGGGCTACTCTTTTACCAACGAAAAGTGGGATTGACCGTCACATTATACACCCCACGGCTGGGAGGGCGAGCATGTTTAGCGCGACTCGGATGCGAACCCGCAACTCTCAGATTACGAGCGCATGCCTTAACGCGCTTGGCCATGCCAGGCCCCAGGTATTAACAAACTGAAGAGATACAGTCATCATGGTATTAATAAATTGATGAAATACAGTAATCAAAATAGGCAGCCAAGTAAGTAGGAAACTGGTTAGGAATACCAGGGTGAAATCAACAGTGACTTAGAAAGAGCTACAGACTTCTATGACTTAGATGGGAGTCGTTGTTCATACATCACTTACATCTCAGTCCTCACAAATAAGTGGCATGTGTGGCAATAAGGAAGCCCTTACTCAAAAAGAATTATCAAAGTTGCAATAAATAATGTAAATGACAGTGCATAACTTTGGCAGAAGCTTTTGTGGTGAGACGAGATAAAAATGAACTTTTTGGTCTAAATTCAAATCATTAAGTCTGGTACAAGTCCAACTCAGCACACCACTGACTAAACACCATCCACACTGTCAATCATAATGGTAACATCATCATGGTATGGGGATTGAGGGGAAGATGGATAGTGCAAAGTACAAGTAAATACTAAAGAAAAAGCTGCTTGAGTCACCCAATAAAACTTTGTCGAAAATTAGTATTTCAATAGGACATTTACTCAAAGTAGGATGTGAAAGCCATACAGGACTAGTTTCAAAATAAGAAAGATACTGTCTTAGAGTAGCCCAGTCAAAGTCCTGACTTGAAACCATTGAAAATTTTTGATTGTAGCCCATTAATGGTACTAAAAATTGTTAGAATTGTAGCCATTTTGTCAAAAAACAATGGACAAAAGGTAACATTATACCATTTGTGCTCACATTCAACCTCTTTTACTCATAACAGTACTAAGTTTGAACGTTAGAGTTTTGAATAAAAATAAGTTCATTAAAAATTGTTTACATTATCTGTATTTCATAAAACTGTGATATTACTGGTAGAAATGAATACTTTTGCAAGGCAGTGTACTTTTGGCTTTGAGACTAAAGATACACGTTATTTATTCCACAAAGTAGGAGATGAAGTTAGCCTAATGAGGCCCTTAGGTATTTAAATTTAATGACAAAGAAAAAGAAGGAAGGCAGATGTCATCTAACAATGTTTTTATATAATTTGTGATTCGTCAGTATTAATAGAGATATATTGTGCTTAACGATGAAAACAATATCAATAAAGTTTATTGATTTTATTTATATATCAAACAATTTTATTTATTCACACATGAGAAAGCTTCATGTTCAACCTTTATTACTATTTCACATGTAAAAACAGGTTGGTTTCTTTAAATTTTACATTAGTTCACACATAGCAAAAGTTTGTTTGTTTGGAATTAGGCACAAAGCTACACAGTGGCCTATCTGTGTTTTATCCATTACAGGTATTAAAATCCGGTTTTTATTGGTGTAAATCTGCAGATAGGCCCGGCATGGCCAAGCGTGTTAGGGCGTGCAACTCGTAATCTGAGGGTCGCGGGTTCGAATCTCCGTCGCACCAAACATGTTCGCCATCTCAGTCGGGGGGCGTTATAATGTGACGGTCAATCCCACTATTCGTTGGTAAAAGAGTAGCCTAAGAATTGACGTGGTGATGACTAGCTGCCTTTCCTTTAGTCTTACACTGCTAAATTAGGATGGCTAGCATATATAGCCATGGAGTAGCTTTGTGCAAAATTCAAAAACAAACAAAACAAAATCCGCAGACATGCCGTTGAGGGTCATAGCAGTTGGAAACGTGTATATGTAGAAAATGTTAAGATATTAGTTATCTTTTATGAGTTGAAATTTTTACTGTTTTATTATAATACTACTGATAAAGACTTCATTTAATAAAAATATATGGATAATAAAAATAAATAAACTCTCAAATGTTATAAATTGTGTTACGTTTTTTTATGTGGACTGAACGCAACAGAAAGACACAGATAACAGCTTATATAATTTATTACAATAAACTATTATATATGTGACAGATATAAAATAAATTATATAATAACAATGACAGATGTTCAGTTTCAACCTTCAAAATTAATTACAATACAAAATGGTACTGGCCTGTGTCTAATAATTTGATCCAGAATGAAAGTCCAAAAGTCCAGATCAAAAATCCAAAATTCCAGTCTAGGGGTTGAATTTGGTCCCACGAAGAAATTCTGAAGTTTGAATTGTTACGTTTTTTTATGTTTTATGTTTTTCGTAGACTAAACGCAACAGAAAGACACAGATAACAGCTTGTATTATTTATTACACTAAACTATTAACAGATATAACATAAATTATATAGTAACAATGACAGACATTAAGTTTAAACATTCAAAATTAATTACAAAACAAAATGGTACTAGTTTGAACCTTCAAAATTAATCACAACACAAAATGGTACTGGCCTGTATCTAATATAATGATCTAAAATGAAAGTCTCAAATTCCAGTCTAGGATGCGAATTTGGCCCCACGAAGAAATTCCGAAGTTTAAATGAAGAAGTTCAGAAATAATTCACAGTTCAATAAATTCGACGAAGTTCTTTTCACGATGCCTCCGATGAACGTCACAAATTTGTCGCCTTCAATTTTTCCGGTTTTCCTGTAAATAGTTCCACACGTGTTGACTTTCAGTATGACCATTAATTCGAATGAATCGTAGAGATTGACGAAATAAAATTACAGCTTTTGTAGATCTAATTTCAGTCACAAATCACAGCAAACACTTAAACTTTTTCAAACAAATGAATGACTCTTCTTTTCTTCGAATAAAAACTAATGACTCTTCTTTTGAATAAAACTAATGTCTGACTCATCTTTTCTTCCTCGCATCTTCGTCTGTTTATATATTGCAGGTCTAGACTTCTCGAAACACCGCGAAACTTCTACAGATCTCCAGAGCAATCTGCGCATGTCCGTTTTTGCACGAGACTTAACGTCTAGACACTGGGCCGCCAGCATTTAATTTAAATACATATGACTGGTCTACCTAATTCTAGAAAATTCTAAATGTTATTTTAAATGAATGACAATATATTTTATTAGTTTAAACCTTGAAACAATAATATGAATATGGAAATATAAATAATAGAAATGAAAATTTAAACACAACACGACGTGTTGTCGCTTACAAAACATTTACACGACATTTACATAACATGAATGGAGAAGTCCAGAAACAATTCACAGTCCAATAAAAGTGACGAAGTTCTTTTTACGATGTTTTTGATGAATGTTTCAACTTGTTGTTTTTCCAACTTGCCCCGTTCTCCCCTAAACAGTCCTATACGTGTTGACCTTCAGTATTACCAGTAATTCGAATGAATCGTAAAGATTGACGAAATAAAATTACAGCTTCTGTAGATCTAGCTCTAGTCACAAATCCAAGTTGAATAAACACACAGCAAACGTTTAAACTTTCTCAAACGAAGACAACCTCTTGAATCGAATAAAAACGGATGACTGACTTCCCTCGCATCGATGTCTGTTTATATACTAGTAGGCCTACTGTGTTCTCGAACAATCGCGTAACTTCCCAGCATTCCAGAGTAATCTAGATTCGTCTCGTTCAGACACCAGGCTAATACAAATGATCGATTTACCTAATTCTAGAAATTTCTACATGAATAACAACGTATGTACATAACGCTTTATACATAACAATTGCCTAACATAAAACCATTTTCCTTATTTTGTACATCAAATATTAGAGCATTGTTTATTAAATGTACCAGGCCTGGCATGGCCAAGCTCGTAAGGCGTGCGACTCGTAATCCGAGGGTGGCGGGTTCGCGCCCACGTCGTGCTAAACATGCTCGCCCTCCCAGCCGTGGGGTGTATAATGTGACGGTCAATCCCACTATTCTTTGGTAAAAGAGTAGCCCAAGAGTTGGCGGTGGGTGGTGATGACTAGCTGCCTTCCCTCTAGTCTTACACTGCTAAATTAGGGACGGCTAGCACAGATAGCCCTCGAGTAGGTTTGTGCGAAATTCCAAAACAATCAATCAATTAAATGTACCATACACTAACGTTGGTTAATTTTGTATTTTGTAATTAATTATCCAATGTTGTGTAAGAAGTTATAACTATTTGTAGAGAGAGCACTATTGATTCACGTTTTTTGTATCTTTAAGGAAACATTGATGAAGCAAATGAAGAGTTGCGTGATGTCATAAAAAAGATTTGAAAACGAACTAGTCCTAAGTTGCTGGACCAAGATGTACGTTCTGCTGGTGGTTTGTATCAGTCCAGATTTATAAAATTTAACCTTTCAGCACCCAAAAATTAGTACTAGACTCCCACTGTAGTTATTATAGCAGTAACGAGACCAGTGTAGCATTATAGGCCTTGTAGCAGTGGTGTGTCCTTATGTTCTACAGTTAGTTTCATTAGTATTAGTGCCTACTCTCAGCATTTTGTATTGATGTTTTTATTTTAGCTAGATATCACGTTACATGCCTTAGTTTTATCTTTATTAGAATCAGTATTGCATAATTATACTGTTTTTTTATATTAGCTGAAGATGACGTGACGGTGGGTAAGTTCCATGCCACTTTTTTAATCCAAGACTATTTCCGAAGATTTAAAAAAAGAAAGGAAGAGCGTGTACTTGGTCATGATGGCGCTGTAGCTTTAACAGTAAGTCTTTGGAAAACTGGACTCGATAATAGATTTGCTATAGGTTCTGGTTTACTAACTCAAAACACATATTAAGCCACGATTTGAAACATTTGACTAACTGTTAATTGTTAAAACACTTAACTCATGGTTTATATTTTGATACTTTTGTTTATTAAATAAAAATATAATTACAATTTACGGATAAAGTTACTGCATCCTTCAGGCTGGATTAGTACACTTCACGAAGTAGGACCTGAAATTCGACGAGCTGTCTCAGGAAACTTGGATACAGACGAGTTTGGAAACTTTTTGGATTCAGAGTCATTACACAGGGTAAGGAAATTAGGATTTTATATTTATTATTATTTTAAAGCAATTTCTATGGTCAACAAACAATTTATATTGTTTTCAAAATACAAACTGCAATGGTTTTCTATCGTTTTACTAAATTAACAAAATAGTTTATAAAAGCACTTTAAGTAATGCACACACACATACATACATAAATGGAAGAACTTGAAAGTTTCACTAAGTTTCATTGTACATTAGCTTTATCATTGTTAGTATCAGTTCCTGCATTATTTTTACTGTTGTTATTTTAGTTAGAGACAATGCAACACATTAAACTATACAACACAAATTTTGTTCCTGGATATTATGTGTTATTTCTTAATTGTTTATGTTGCAAAAGTACAGAAAATGGCTATTATTCCCTTGAAACTTTGCTTTTGTGACCTGGTTAATGAAATTTAAAAATTAACCAATTTTATATGTAAAAATGGGCAAATTTACACATTTTCATTTACATAAGGTCTGAATAGAACATGGGAATCAAAATTTTCATGTATTTATACCAAAGTTATACAAAAATGTTTAGAAGTGAGTAGTCTTTCGAGATTTTCAACTGTAATGTAGATCACTTCCTCGTATTAGCTCCCAAATATAGTCTCCCATCATGTTTTCTTTATATGCTCCCGAGTCACAAAAGCAAAATTTGAAGAGAAAAATAAGTCTTTTCCATCTACTTTAGTCAGAAGCAATTTGGAAATAACGCTTTCTGTCCAGGAAGAAGAAAAAGTAAACATTTTGTTACCTTGAGTTATTAACTTTATCATTGTGAGCATCGGTTAGTGTATTGTTATTTAGCAGACAAAGATTTCACACATTGTTAGCATCAGTTATTGTGTTATTATTATGGTGCTATAGCTGAAGACACATTGTTACTCTATCATAATTTGCATCAGTTACTACATTATTATTGTTTTTACTTTAGCTTAAGATGATGCGATCTTTTGTTAGCTTTATCATTATTATGGTTACTAAACAATGTTAAGATTACTTATTACCAAGGTTATATTGCTGAACATAAGTGTTTGATTACTTACCACCGGGGTTTTATTAGTTAATATAAAGGTTACATTACTTAAAATGATAGTTGAATTAAATAGAACAGGGGTTCCCAATCTTTTGGCACTCGCGACCCCTTACCTAAAAGTTTGAAACCCATGTGACCCCCTACTTAGGGCTTACTATCAGCAGCTTAATTTTTCTTTTGTTTTCTGTGAAGGAGAGGGAAAGAAACATCTAAAAAAATATTTAAAAATTCTGTAATTATTTATTAGCAAATTAAATCACATTGGTCCAACCTGAATTCACAAAAGAACATATGCTTCTTAAAATAATATTAAAATAGGTTTGAACAGCTATCCAACCCAGCTAGTGAGATTCCCGATGTCGCATTTCAGCAGCAAGCATTGAAATTCGTGGCCGAGCGTTTGTTAGAGCCGGTCTCATGTCATCTCCAACATTCAATCTGTTCTTATTCTTTGTTTTTATATTGACAAGAGTGTAAAATTCTGCCTCACACAAGTAGGTAGAAGCAAATGGAACAAGGACACGTAAAGCTATCATGCTGACTTTGGAGTATGACTGATACATAGCGCACCAGAACTGAGTCACAGATTTCACCTTGAAGAGATCATGAGCTGAAGAGTCATTCTTTAGATCCAGAAATTCATCTTGGATATCATCTGGGATGCTGGATACATCAAGTTCAGTACAAAATGGGTTCCTTACCAGGGCCTCCTGTTCCTGTGATAGCTCAGGGAAGTAACGCTCGACTTCCTTTTCTAGAGACTGAAGATGTTCGTTAATCTCATCCTTGAGGAACTGATCCAATTGGACCTGAGACTCATCCGTCACTCCACAAAATTTTTCAAACATAGCGATGTTTTCAAGATTGGTTTTCCGACGCCAGTTCTGCAAACAAAGGAAACAAAGGCCCGAAGACTATCTTGAAAAAGGAGAACATGTGTTTCCTTTCCTTGAAGCTTCAAATTGAGCTTGTTCAGCTGGTCAGAAATGTCGGCTAGGTACGCAACCCTTTTATTCCATGCTTCATCTTCGAAGTGAACTACAAGATCTTTCCTTTCTTAAGTCTCCAGGAATAGCTTTATTTCATCTTTCATTTCAAAGACACGATTAATGTTTCCTTTCGACAACTAACGTACTGCTGTGTAGAAGAGAAGGACTTCGTGGTCAGCATTCATGTCTTTGCATAGTTCTTTGAACAGGCGAGTGTTGAGTCTTCACATAATTTACAATTTTGATTACAGATTCAAGCCCTTCCTGCAGAGAGGCAGGGAGAGCCTTACTGGCTAGAGCACACCGGTGAATCATGCAGTGGATGCCCTTTGCTTGAGGTGCTAGCTTCTTCACTCTTGACTGGAATTCTTAATTCGATCCCAGCATAGCCAGGGCCCCATCCGTACAAACCCCACACACGTTTTCCAATTAAAGATCTTCATCTTGAAAAAAAGTTGAAACTTTTTCCATGACTTGTTTGTTTGTTTTGAATTTTCGCACAAAGCTACTCGAGAGCTATCTGTGCTAGCCGTCCCTAATTTTGCAGTGTAAGACTAGAGGGAAGGCAGCTAGTCATCACCACCCACCGCCAACTCTTGATCTATTCTTTTACCAACGAAAAGTGGGATTGACCGTCACATTATAACGCTCCCACGGCTGGGAGGGCGAGCATGTTTAGCGCAACTCGGATGCGAACCCGCGACCCTCAAATTACGAGCGCATGCCTTAACGCGCTCGGCCATGCCGGACCTTTTTCAATGACATCATCAGCTTTTGTTGTGGTTTCAAGTGCACTGCAGAGTAAGAATTCGTCTTTGATGTTATTTGAATTAATGTATTTCACGAAGACAAGCAACTGAGAACATGAACTTACATCTGTTGACTCGTCGAGCTGAAAGGAGAACAAAGGGGAACCCTTGATTTCAGTCAAAACCTGTACCTTCACATCCATAGACATTTTAGAAATGCGTCTCTGTATAGTATTATTTGACAGGGATACTTGCTGCACTGGCTTCTCCAAGAATAAGATTTACTGTTTTCATATTAATATTAATATTAATATAAACATACAATAAACAGTGTTATAAATATTAATATAATAATACAGTGTTTAAGAAGTTACAAAACTTTCAATTTACAAAGAAACAAATGTATGTGGGAGTGAGTTTGAATATCTACTGAGGCTTCAACTTTCATTTATAATATTTATATATACTTTCTTTTATCATTAGTTTGTTATCATCATTGTTACATCCATAAGTTAGTACTAAGACTTTTTCTCAAGAAGTGGTATATGGTGATAACATTTCACTGTAGAATATATAGGATTGTAAAGTGTAGTTAGAATATTAACTATAGTTCTGTTAGAAACACTGAGAGTATTCAAAATGCCAGAGACATACACAAGACATATCGATACAGTCTTCTTGATGTCTTCGTGGTAAGTAGTTTTACGTCAATCTTCATGAACCTTCATTTAATACCTAGTGGTTAAATCTATACCAAATGATTTGAAAGAATGCTAAGTATGTGTTATTAAGATATTAAAACATTGTCAACGTTAACCAATTATAATTTGGTTCTAAACAACCATAAATTGGAATATCGTCTATTAAACAAGAACGTTTTAGCTGTAACAACACTTCCACATGAATGATAACAAGTTCCTAACAGAACACGATTCAGTTTTTATTACTTAACCAAACATAACATTTTACTTTGAAACCACAATAAATTAGAATATGTCGCTCAGTGTTTCACATGTGTTTCTATAACTCAAATCTATATAAACCAATAATCTACAACAACATTGTACATTGAAATTACGTAAATTACCATCATCAATCAGGGGCTTGATTCCTCTCCTCAGCAGATATCCCGATGTGGTTTTGCTATAATAAAACACACACATACAAAGACCCTGAAGTTTTGCTGTAGTTCCCAGTAGTGTGTGAAGCCAGTAGAGGAAAGTGAATATATTTTATTAAATAAAAATTATATCAATTAGTTGTTATTTGAGTTTAACACTTTTAATGTTAAAACATTACTGAAGTTGTTCTTTCGTTTCGTCATATCTGAATATGGAAAAATACAGTTCCAGGCATAGTGAGTGTTACTGTAAAATTGATGTGGTTTAGTTTGTTTTGAATTTCGCGCAAAGCTGCACAAGGGCTATCTGCGCTAGTCGTTCCTAATTTAACAATGTAAAACTAGAGGAAAGGCAGCTAGTCATCACCACCCACCGCCAACTATTGGGCTGCTCTTCTATCAACAAATAGTGGAATTGTCCATCACATTATACTGCTCCCATGGCTGAAAGGACAACCATGTTTGGTTCGACGGAGACTCAAACCCGCAACCCTCATATTACGAGTCGATCGCCCCAGCCACTTAGACATGCTGGGCATATTCATGTTTCAAAAGAACATTCCTGCAGGGCAATTCTCTGATTTCTTGACTTCTTCCCATGGAGTAAACTGCATTTCTGTTGGGTGTTTTTTCAGTGACTTTGTGATAGGATAAATGTCTGACAGTTGTTCACTTTCTAATGTCAGTCAAACAACTTTCTCTACAATACCAGTCACTAGGTCAATATTCAAACTCTTAAATAACGATTAACTTGAGTCAGTCTAGAAAAAAACCTCATCGTTTTTTCTGTTTTCCTCAAGTACTTACAATGGTTATTTTCTCACTCAGAGTTGCTGGTTTTCTTTATAGTTCACTTTGTTCATCTCAATCTTGATTTGTATCTATTACGTCAACATTATTATTGGTAATTAATTTAATTAATTCTGACTGAAATGAACAAGAACGATCTAGTTCAGGTTTCCTTGGTTACATTTACAAAAAGTGTATATATACATATGTTTATCTTTAAATTAAACTCTACTTAAAAAGTAGCTTTTGACAAATAAATATCCACAAGATATGAGGAGGAAGAAATATGTCTTCAAGAAGACGTGAAATGGAACACGTAGAGAGCAGTTTGAACAGAGGTAAAGTAGGGACCATGGTGATGTTTGAATCTGAAAATGACGGATACCTTAGTAGTTATCAAATCTGGAAGGAATGAATCAATGAAAGAAAAATGGAAGAAAATACCCTGTGGAAAAAGGTAAAAATTGAAGGCATGGGACAATGCCACCCAAAACCCAGAAGTGAAGAAGACCAACAAACCTCTCTAAAAAAGTCACATGAAAAACTCAAAGATATAGCAATAGGTAAAAAAACCTGGAATCCCCATATCAAGGCCCAGGAGTAAAAAAAATGTTCTACTTGCACTGATACTGTGCCAAAGAAGATGAGCAAATGGAATGGGTTAGATGTGAAAGAAAACAGAACTCTTCACCAATGACCAGATAAGAGCCAGACATGATAACGGAGGATGATCAGTACAGGTTGTAGCATTAGTGTATGGGGCTGGTGAAGCAGATTGGAATGTGAGGGGAGGTATCACATGCATTTGACACAAACTGAAAATATGGATGTGGACACTCTGCTACAGGAATGTGTAGGTTAGAAAACATCCATCTTGGTTATCTAAAGGCCAGGTGAGAGAGTGGTGAAGCAATGGTGAAACGAGGAAAGTGAACCTACTGACTGAGACAGAACAAATCCATGACAAGACACCAGGTTCCACCTTTTTATCGAATACAAGTAGGCAGGAATCAAGTCTCCTCTAAACATATGGAGTTGGTTCAATAGTATGTTGTGCAAAGAGGTCTTGAACTGCCTCTGACAGACAGTGGCATGACAACGGGTCCTGAGGAGAAGAGAAGGAAATAAAGAAGGGAAAGAATTGGGATAATATATCCCTCTGTGAATCCCTACATTGGCAAGGAAAGATTTCCAATGATGAAAGAAATTTAAGAGATGAGCCCTCACTGTACTTGAGATGATCATATAGTTGACAGCTTTATGAAGGTTAGTGTTAAAGTAGGTTTCTATCAAAAAGTTTTAAGATATGTTAACTTTCTCTACACAGGCTCAATCTAATTGAAAAACTACATGACCATTTTGTATTCATATAAAGCTATTGTGATTTAGATACTATTAACTTTTAAAACAACATGAATATCTCCACAGTAAACATAACAAGTTTTTATATACCAAAAAATCCAGTTTTTAGTAAAGTATTTTTTAAAGATTTGTTCATGAAAATATAATAGATTTTTTTGACTTATTTAAATACAAAGTGATTTTCATGTTAAGTTGAAAATAATTTTCTTTGTCTCAAATTTTATTTGCTTATTCTCTAAGATCTCCTAAATACATTTCAAACTTTTTTCAGTAAAATATTGTATTTGCCTTTTATTTTCTCTACTATAAATGCAAGATTGGTCAATTTCATCAACTCCATAATTCTTGCATAAAAATATCAAAATTACCCATATTTCTTTCCAAAATTACTTAAAATTTTAACATGAAACTAGATTTGTTAATTTGAAGATTTAAATTCACAAGAGTATATTTATTTATATTTTCATTGCCCTTTGAACTATGTCTAGCTACTACTATTCACGTCATTGCAAGTCAAAACTCAGGAAAGCACGTGGCTCAACTCATGTTATACTATCGAATTACATTACTCACAAGCTAATTTTAAGTAATCTAACCTTAACTAACCAAAAGTTTTCTATCTTTACATTTTAGTTATTTTTGTAATGATACAAAAATAATATAAATGAATAATAAATAAAGTAATTACGGGGAAATTTTCGGTCAACTGTTGATGGCACTCAACTTTTTTCATACTGATGGTAGCAGTGCACTAAATACTTTTTATTTAATTAAATACTGTATCGAATAACATAAAATAATAACATGTGAAAAGCAGAAAATGTTTCATAACTACCACACTTTTTCTGGCTTTCTAATTATGTGTCAAAATCCATTATAAATTCATTCAAGCTATTCTAATGTTCTATAACAGGTTCTCATTAGAATGAAGCTTATACTGAAATAAAAACTGATTATTAACCAACCCTGAATGTGACAAGAGGGATCTGATTTTACATTTGATGGCTCTATAACCAAAGATGTTTATGGTGTTTGAATGATGATGATATTATAGTGAGGAATTTACATTAATGTCCACAGTTATTGAAGGGTTGTGGATAAAATTAGAGAATGAGGGATACATGGGGAACAACATGTCAAATATTTCATCGTAGGAGAAATTCAAGATTTTTTTATTCTTCCTTTTCTAATTAATATACGAGTTATTAGATAAAATGTTGTGCTATACTAATTGGTATAACATAAAATGTAGGTTAATTTAACTTTGAATATAACTGTCTAAAAACCTCATAATATGTGCAGAAAGAATGCCTATGGCTAAAGGGTTAAATTAGTTTTTTTCATTCATTATCTTTAAGATATTTAAAGCTAAATAATGTTTTCTCTTCAAAAGCTTTAGGACATTTCATGTTAAAGTTGTATTCTATACTAAGTTATATTTCATACTTTTCAAGTAAAACTTAAGACATTTCATGAGATGGAAAGTTATTTTGACACAGTCCATATCTAAACAAATAAAAACGATTCTGGGTTTGATGATCCTATGTCCTTGAAATTTTCATACAAAATTCACTTTTAAAAATTTATGTTTCTGGAATAGATAAATATAGTTTCAAGCAAATAATTACATTCTGGAATAGATAAATATAGTTTCAAGCAAATAATTACATTCTGGAATAGATAAATATAGTTTCAAGCAAATAATTACATTCTGGAATAGATAAATATAGTTTCAAGCAAATAATTACATTCTGGAATAGATAAATATAGTTTCAAGCAAATAATTACATTCTGGAATAGATAAATATAGTTTCAAGCAAATAATTACATTCTGGAATAGATAAATATAGTTTCAAGCAAATAATTACATTCCTGCTGAATAAATTTAGATTTAGAAACTGTTTTTTTCTATATTTCAAAAAAATTACAATGTAAAAAACACAACCACATGTAATTGTATTTTAATAATTTATAAAATAAATAATCATTTTCTGTTGAATAATTTTAAGGTTTTACATATTTTTATAAAAATTTAATATTTAAGAAAAATCAAATATACCACCATTTCACAAATGTATAAAACCTTTATTAACAGCGTCACAAACGTTTCAAAATAAAAAAATACTCACCCTGCATCCTGAGCTTCATGTGCCCTAATAATTGACAGAAGATTATTTTGCTGAATTAATTCACAGCATGCTGCATAGCTAATGGGAGAAAAAAAAAACAGTAGAGTATACAACATTTAATAAACAAGTACCCCAACAAGTATACACCCAATGGTGGTTTGTGCTTACTTCCTGTTTACATATTTATCTACTGTTAAAAATACCTTGAGATGCAACAATGCCATACAGAGCAACAAATCAACTTCTGAAACAAATAATCTGTCTACTCTGGACAAAAGGTCAAATACTAAAGCAAGTAATCTGTGCATCTAGAGTAACAAATCAAATAGTGAAGCAACTTTTAATTTTCTGATGACAGCTTATATAAACTACATTGGATTTAGAAACACCTTCTTATACATTATTTATGCACCAAACTACTAATTCCTCCGTGGCTTTTGTTGTTGTTGTTGTTTCAGAGTCCCTAATAACACATGGATCATACAATAAATATCAACATTTTTTTTATTTCCTACGTGTTTCACACAGCAGATGATAATTATAATAATTTTGTTTGGTGAATTATTTAATTATTTAATTAAAAATAAATTAAGGTAAAACAAAACAAAGTTATTTACATTTAGTCTAAAATGTTAAAAGAAAAACTACAGTTATAGAAGTCATAAAGAACTTTCTGCAGAATAACTGTGATTATCATAACCTGCTAGAAAGATTTACAGGTAAGTAAAGAAACCATCTAAAGTTGGCCTTTCCAGTTCTGGTTCTGAGTCATTTAATGTTATGGCCATTTTCAAAAAATAAAGTAATAAAAGTTTTAAAAGACATGCAGCAAAATTTTAATAATAACTCACCAGGATGACTAACGGGTAATTCAAATAACAATGATAGTCACCTGAAGTTGGCTTTCCAGTCCTGGTGTCGAGTTATTTAACGTTTCGGCCAGTTTCTAATTTAAAATCGAAGTAATTGAACTTGGATTCTTAAAATAAAACCACATTAAAAAGGTTTAATGTAGAAATTAAAACTCTTTAATGGCATTAAAATATTAATGGTCATTAAAAAACTAAAAACTTTACCAAGGTGGACAGTGTCACCATCACCAATAACACTGTCTAACGTCATGGACAAACACGTTTAAAATGGTGCTGTTGTTGAGAGTTGTATCAATAGTAAAATGTGGCTTATTGTGATCTGAGTGTTACACAGATTACACACTGGTGCATCAGTTCCAGATAAATGATCAGTTAAAAAACTGTAGCCAATGCGTAGTCTAGTTACAACAACTTCCTCTTTCCAATCCGTACGGAAGCAGGACAGCCAAAGTCCAATATCGGGTTTTATTTGGAAAAAGCTTGTTTCCACATTGCTCACTTCAAGTCGGCTACCAGCTGGCACGGAGCAGAGCCTTGAATACAGGTCTATAGTCCATGCATGGAACAGGCACATTGGTGACAGTGCCAGAGCAAGTAGATTTAGCTGTGGTGTTGGCGAGCATGTTCCTGCTAATACCAACGTGGCTTGGAATTCAGAAAAACTGGATAGAAGCAGATGTTAAAGAGAAATGGGCCAGTCGGTTTTGAATATTGGCATGAACAGGGTGTGAAGCGATTCCAGGGCCAGTAGAGAACTAAGCGAGTTAGTATAAATAGTTAAGTTGGAGTACTGCTCAGCTTTAATATGATCTAGGACAAGAGAAATGGCATACAGTTCAGCAGTGAACACAGAAGCTGCAGGGGAGATTCTGCGTGCAACCACCGGACCACAACAAACCATGGCAGAGCCCTCAGAGTCAGCTGATTTTGAACCATCTGTACAAATGGCAACAGAAACACTAGATATTTGGCAAAAGCTTTTACCTAGAGTATAGGCAATGCTCCAGGTATCAGCTACTTCCTGGTCATCAGAGAGTAAGATCGAGAGGGAACAGAATTATATTGCCCACTGACCTTTCAAATTTTGTCCCATTTGACTTTGGAACTGGTGGTAGAAAATATGCTGGTTGTGAACTTAATTCAAGATTCCTTCTGGCTTTGATGTCTTACCCACCAAGCATGTGCATGAACCGCTGGAGAACAGTGTGGTGTGAGAGTATGGGATATCTACGAAAAGTATCTCAGGCCCATTTTTGAGCCATGGACAAGAATATCATGGAAAACGTGTCGAGGTTTTAAGAATACATTGAGCAGCTGCTTGTATAATACAGTGGCTGCTGCCATCCAGTCATCTATTGATGGCTTACACATAAGGAGAGTTCTGCGAGAGCAGTGAAAGAGGGCCAGTTTGTCTGATCCAGCTTCCACTGGGGCACGTGGGTTGGGTGGTACTGACCACAGTCAGTCTCTCTCAAAATTATAGGAAAATGATCACTGCCTCGTAAATTATTATCAACCCTCCATGAAAAATGGGAGAAAAATAAAGGGGAGCAACTTGAGAGATCAGTAGCAGTAAAGACATAATGACATAGCCTGTCCTTTCTGTTCAAAGAACTCTGCCAAATGGTGACTGTATCAGCAGGCTTCAGAAATGTTTCCTGAAAGGGAAGACATACAAGATGGTAGGAAACAATCAGTGTTTTGATGCCATCCAGATTAGAACATAAACCTTGACAGTTCTGTTGTATCAAGGTGACCATTTTTAATTACGTGTCAGCAAATTGGGTAGAGAATCCTTCTGTTTATGACTACATCATTTTTCCTTACTGTCCTTATTTGAGGGAGGCCTTTGCTGTTCGAAGGGGATCCTAGTGATTGAAGATGCAAATGAATGATTGTTTTGCATCTTAAGGTGGGAGAAGAAGATGTATCTGAGGAAATGTCTGTACCCAGAACTAAGGCATGTGAATCTTGGGGTTTGGTGGAAAATATGTAAGGGACAGAAATGGGTGTTGAAGTTGACTCAACTTTTTTAGTCATGGAGGTCAAAAGGCTTTTCACTTGTTTTGAGAACAATTCTTTTGGAGGTACAGAGAGATATGTATGCACTTTCACTGTAGTTGTGGAACGAAGTGCAGCAGCACATGTCCACGATGAAGTGGTGGAGAACAATTTTCGAGCCTCAGGATAACTAATTTTATGAATCGTTTTCAGAAGCTGCATATTTTTATCTTCCAACCATTTATTGCAAGAATGAAAGTAGGACAGGTGAGAGCCATTGCATTTGATACAGTGAAGGTCCATTTCACACTCATAGGCATCATGGTCCTTGCTACCACAATGATCACACGTCAGGGAACAACAACATGACATCTTTGAATGACTGAACTTTTGACACAAAAAACATTGAAGAAGGTTTGGAATGTATGACCATACCCTACAATTAAAATAACCTGCCTTAATGGTGGCAGGTGGTCATAGTGATGTAAATGTCAGAATGATAATATTGGTTGGCATCATAATTCCATCTTTGCAACTGGAGATACGTCTCACTGCAAAAACTCCTTGAGTGGAGAAACCAATGAGAATCTCTGACTCGGGATATTCTTTAAATCCCTCTCAACAATATCTCTTCATGATGAATTCAAATTAGCATGAGGTGTAACCTCAATAGGTATATCCTCAATTGCTTTTGAATTCAAGAGCAATTCACTGTGTTGAAATGTGTATGCTTCCACCCATATGCCACCAGATCTTTACTGACTTTGGCCAATTTAAATACTTTTTTCTTCATGACATTCCTTAATTGTTTCTAACTTCATGATAAGGACAGAAATAGTTGTTCACATATGTACAAGATATTGAAAATTTGTTCACTGACTACAAAACTTAGTACCAACAGAGACCAATTTCGTGTCTAAAAGTAAGGATGAAAAGACAGTGAAAGACCATACATACGATGCATGTACTGAGGTGGTATGATTCACCATAAAACCCATTCTTAAATTTTTGAAATCACATAACATATTTTAATAAGCTAATTGTCTTTGCTCTTATGATAAAAATAGCAAAGGTGTCACAAATTAGCCTTAATATTTGCAGAACAAGTGTCTAATCCTCCATAAAACAACTCTACTATAGATCTTATCAGTGAAAAACATTTAACAAATTCATGTTTATTCATTAAACCTTTTAAAGACTTTCTCAAAAGCATCATTTTATCATCAGAGCTATCACTCTAGTAGGTCTCAAGTCTTTCCAAATTCTGGAATTTGTTTGATTTCATTTTTTTGGAATTTATAAAACATTTCACACCAATAACTTTTGTTACGCAACATGAAGTTGTAACCTGTTTCTGTCAGTATTTTTATCACAATTGTTAATATGTTACAATAACCCAAAACGGGTTATTACAAACAAGTATAATTAGTCAGAAGTTTAGGTTTGCTGTTTTTAATGGAGTCATTCCTTCTGATTTTACACATTTCACTATTTCACTTCAGTAAAATGTATTTGTTTTTACTAAAACATATTAACAATTGTGATAAAAATACTGACAGAAACAGGTTACAACTTCATGTTGCGTAAAAAAAGTAGAAAGTTGTGGATTTGAGCACCCACACCTCTCCCTCCTAATTTCTAATTTTATATCTATGAGTAGGGCTTCTTTGATTTTGTATTTGTTTTCCCTCTTAGCATCTGGGAGTCTCCTATGATAATGTGTTTACGACATTTGTCGTATTTGAAAAACGTGCAAAGATAGTTTTTCTGTGTTCTTTGAACATAGTTTCTATTTTTCTGCTTGTTTCCCTAATGTAGAAGTCATGGCAGTTGTTGCATTGTATTTTATAAATCACGTGTGTAGTTTTTCTGTGTAAAAACATGTTCCACATTGTTTTCACATGTAGGAAGTTGTGGGCTTGAGCACCCATGTCTCACTGTCCTAACTTCTATTTCTATATCTATTGCTTCTCTATTTTTATATGAGACTGGTGAATGGAGGTTAAGATTGATAGACAGTGTATCCCCACTGCAGTGTGGGTCCTATTTCTTCAGTCACCTCAAAACCCTAGGGTACATATTATGATCCCACACTGTAGCTTGTACCCTAGGATATTTTCAGTCAATGCAGCATTTTTCTACTTAATTTGTTTTTGACTTATAACAAATTAATATATACGTTACCTCAATGATTACTGATATTCCATTTCTGCCTTTACTAATGCATCATTAATGTAAGAAAAAAGGTATAACTTACATAATTGTCAAGGTTTCTCCATTTTGGGCTATACAGTTCACATGGAAGTATACAAACTAGCTTTTGATACATATAAATATCAAATATCCCAAAATAAGACACTGATAAACTTAAATTATAATGGGTATTCTAATCAAATGATCTATACTTTATACCATACTCTTCTTCCTACTTAATTACATTTTTATTCACTTCTGGAACTTTTCCAATTAATACAATAATTAAGTTTCATGCAGAATGATACAAAAACATTAAAATGATGAGCATCAACAGAGAATGGCTTTAAAAGTTGCATAAACTTCACAAACAATATTATAAATAAGTAAGAAAATAAACACTTTACGAACATTGTAAAATCTTCTAAGTGTCAATCATTATTATACTGTCAGTAAAAATATTTAGTACAAAATATTAAGCTATTTGTTGGACCTCAAGCATGATGCAAAACATCATAATTCATGGTTCAATTACAAGTACTCAACTAACAAAATTAAAATCATAAAACATTGGAAAAATGGCCCTGTGAATGTTGTATGCAATATATGTTATTTATTCACTTACTCAAATTTTTGTTAATATAGTATCATTTAAACTGATATTCTGAACCAAACTAATTTAAATTCTCTTAAGTCTTACTCTAACTTCGTGGCCTGGCATGGCCAGGTGGTTGAAGCGTTTGACTCGAAATCTGAGGGTCGCGGCTTCGAATCTCTGTTGCACCAAACATACTTGCCCTTTCAGCCGCGGGGGTGTTATAAGGTTACGATCAATCTCATTATTTGTTGGTAAAAGAGAAGCCCAAGAGTTGGCGGAGGGTGGTGATGACGAGTTGCCTTCTTTCTTGTCTCACACTGCTGAAGTAGGGGCGACGAGCGCATAGACCTCGAGTAGCTCAGCGCGAAATTCAAAACAAACAAACTTCGTTTTTTAGTAAAGGCAGGAGGCAGAGGTCATAGAGAACCTGACCCTCCAGGGTATGAACCTATATTACCCAAACACCGACAACATTCTTCTTCTACTTCGTTTTTATCACATTGTTACAACTTCCTTCGCGCTTTATTACTAATACCTCAAAATATGTACTTAAAATCATGATTAAATCTAAGTCTGGATACAAGAGTCCTTCCTACATATACATAACAAGTTGGTGTGTAACTTCAGTTTCCAAAGCTAAATTTGGCTCGAAATCAAATAAGGCATCCAATTTCATTCAGTGTGAATCACATTAAAGTGTCATAATCTATTTTTTCTTCAAAGTTTAGGTATCAAAT
Source organism: Carcinoscorpius rotundicauda (assembly GCA_011833715.1). Classification (NCBI taxonomy): domain Eukaryota; kingdom Metazoa; phylum Arthropoda; class Merostomata; order Xiphosura; family Limulidae; genus Carcinoscorpius; species Carcinoscorpius rotundicauda. The sequence goes on from CM022393.1 coordinate 113,434,393, forward strand.
ATGTCCGCTTGATGAAGATGGTCTTGTAAGCGCAGATTAATAATATATTATTGTGGTGATACATAAAAAATTAATTAACAGGAATCAAATTATTAACGCTAACTACAAACTTCAATGACGGTACTCACAAATTATATCCTAACTCAAGCACGCCGCCATATATTCATAACTTTCACCTTTGAAATGGTTTCGCCAATCACAGTCAAGTAGCGTTTGTGACGACTCTACAAACATTACATTTTCAAAAAGTATAAACAAAATTAATAAATGTGTTTTTTTTACTAAACCTGTTTGAAAAATTTAATTGATTTGAAAAACAATTAATAAAAGATTAAATCGATTTTTTACCATTTTCAAACTGTGATAAGTGCACGTACATACACATAAAATTGCACATTTTTTCTGACAAAGTAACTTTCAAAGTTTAGTTTGTTTCAGAAGTTTTCATGCAAAGCTAATCAAATAAGTTCCTACGCATAGCCGCCAGTATATGTGAAATGATTTGCTATTTTTGATACTTTGTTTTGTTTCTGAATTTCGCGCAAAGCTACACTAAAGGTATTTGCGCTAGCCGTCCCTAATTTAACAGTGTAACGCCAGAAGGAAGACAGCTAGTCATCACCACCAATCCCCAAATCTTGGGCTACTCTTTTACCAACGAATAGTGGGATTGATTGAGACATTATAATGCCCCACGGCTGATAGAACGAGCATGTTCGTGTGATGAGGATTTGATGATGAGATTATGAATGATGAGGATGTAAAGATAATGATGATTGATGTATAAGATGATGATGATGGGGAGATGATGATTATGATGATGTGCTGATTAAAATGAGACAAATCTCTGATAAGAATAATCAACTAGGAATATTATATAAATAAAAACATCAAAAAGTTCAAATTTCTCAGCAACCAACTGATTATTAATTTGAGTACGCGAAGACAAAGAAGGTTGGACCACAATAACTAGAAGAGAAACTGACCAGAAGTGGAAAATGGTCCGTAATTGCAGAATGCAAAACAAAAGATCTAAAAAACCTCCGAGCCTCAAAGGGTATAATAGCATGATCAATCAAGTTGAAGAGGTCGAAGTTATTCTAGTAGGGACATTAATAAGATGGAACAGCTTATGATCAAACAAAACATCTAAATAATGCAATGCAGTATCAGTAGGGGGAATTGCCAATAAATCTATATTGAAGTCACAACAGTAACTTCTTGTCATGGAATGCAAATAACTCATCGTTGAGTTGTGAAAGAAAGACATTATCAGAAAACACTTGTGGTCTATACACAGCAATAATGAATAATGAGATATCATGTGGAAAAATAATTTCAAGAGAAAATGAGTCACAGGTAATATAGAAATCAAGAAGTTAGAACGTAAAATCTTAAAATTTTATTTGTTTGGTTTCACTTTCGGTTTTAACCACACTTTTTCTCTTAAGTTTTCAGTTTCGATTTCAAAAAGAAAAACAACGGTTCAAACCGAAACTGAAACTTAAAAAAATTATCATTTACATTGTTTTTCTGTCTAATTACTTTATTACTGGTTTTTCTTTTAGGTTTTAGTTTCGTTTTCCGAGAAAAACCAGAAATAAAAAAATTAGAACTTAAATCCATATTAATAGTTAATTTTTTTGGTTTCAGTTTCGGTTTTACCGAAACTTTTTCTATTTAGGTTTAGGTTTCAGTTTCGGTTTTAAAGAAAAAACAGAAATACAGAAATTAGAACGTATATCACTATAAAAGCTCATTTGTTTGGTTTCAATTTCGGTTTTACCGACGATTTATGACTTTCAGTTTCAATTTGAAAAAACAAAAACAACGGTTCAAAGCGAAACTGAAACCCAAAAAAATTAAGATTTACCATGTTTTTCTTTCCAATTACTTTATTATTGGTTGTTCTTTTAGATTTCAGTTTCGGTTTTAAAGACAAAAACCAGAAATCAAGAAATTAGAACGTGAAACCCTTTAAAAGTTATTTTTTTGGTTTCAGTTTCGGTTTTACCCACACTTTTTCTCTATAGTTTTCAGTTTCGATTTCAAAAAAGAAATCAACGGTTCAAAGCGAACATGAAACCCAAAAAATTAACATTTACACTGTTTTGCTTTCCAATGTTTTACTATTGATTTTTCTCTTAGGTTTCAGTTTCGGTTTTAAAGAAAAAACAAGAAATCAAGAAGTTAGAACATAAAACCCTTTGAAAGTTGATTTTTGGTTTCAGTTTCGGTTTTACCCACACTTTTTCTCTTTAGGTTTCATTTTCGATTATAAAAAACAAAAACAACGGTTCAAGCCGAAGCTGAAACCTGAAAAAATTAACATTTACACTTTTTTGCTTTCTAGTTAGTTAATTATTGGTTTTTTTAGGTTTCAGTTTTAGTTTTAAAGAAAAAAATCAGAAATCAAGAAGTTGGAATGTATAACTTTTTTAAAAGCTCATTTTTTGTTTCAGTGTCGTTTTTACCCACAAAATTTTTTCTCTAGGTTTCAGTTTCGATTTTCAAAAAGAAAAAAACTTTTAAACCGAAACTGAAACCTGAAAAAAATTAACATTTACACTGTTTTACATTCCAATTACTTGATTATTGTTTTTTTTAGTTTCGGTTTTAGAGAAGAAACCAGTAATAAAAAATTAGAACTTAAAACTGTATTAAAAGTTCATTTTCTTGGTTTCGGTTTCGGTTTTACCCACACTTTTTCTCTTCAGGTTTCAGTTTCGATTTTAAAAAACAAATCTGTGGTTCAATCCGAAACTGAAACGTAAAGAAATTACATTTAATTTTCTTTTCCTTTCCAATTACTTTATTATTAGTTTTTTTAGGTTTCAATTTCGGTTTTAAAGAAGAAACCAGAAATACAGAAATTAGAACGTAAAACACTATAAAAGCTAATTTGTTGGTTTCACTTTCGGTTTTACCCACACTTTATCACTTTAGGTTTCAGTTTCGATTTCAAAAACAAAAACAACGGTTCAAACCGAAACTGAAACCCCAAAAAATTAACATTTACACTGTTTTGCTTTCCAAGGGGCAAGGAGAGTTGGAAATTTCATTAGCCACAGAGGGCTAAGTAGTGTGTAAATTTTACTAGCAACGGGATCAGGAAGTGAGCTATATTTCCCTAGCAACAAGGGGTAATTAGTGGCTAAATGTCCCTAGCAAAGGGGAGCTAGAAGAGGGTGAATTTCCCAAGCAATGGGGGCAAGCAGTGGGACAAATTTCTTAAAAAAAGGCGCAGGGAGTCGGGGCAATTTCCCTAGTAATGCAGGGACAAGCAGTGCAAGAAATTGCCCTAGCAACGGAGTCTAGCAGTGAAGGAAATTGTTTGAGCAACGGAGGGACAAGCACTGACGAAACTTTCCCGAGCAACAAGAGGAAAGCAGTCAAAGAATTTCCCTAGCAGTGTGTGGCATAAAGGGAAGGAATTTTTACAAGCAACGTGGGGCAAAAAATGGGAAAATTTCCTTAGGAACATAAGCAAGCAATGATGAAATTTCCCCAGCAATTTGGTGCTAGCTGTGGGGGAAATTTCCCAAGTAACGGGGGCAAGCAGTGGGTTAAATTTCCGAGAACGGTGGGGCAAGTGGTGAAGGAAATATCCGTAACAACGGGTGTCAAATAGTGTAAGAAATGTTCCTAGCAATAGGAGGTAAGTACTGGAAGAAATTTACCTAGAATCGAAGTGCAAGAAGTGGGGAATATTTCCCTTGGAACGCGTGCATGGAGTGGGGGAAGTATCCCTAGAAACGTGGTCAAGCAGAGAAGGAAATTACCCTAACAACCGGGGGCTAGGAGATAGGAAAATTTCCATTGCAACAAAAGCAATTAGTGTATAAATTTCCCTAGCAACGTGGAGTGGGACAAATTTAATCTGCAATGGGGGCAAGGAGTAGGAGAAATTATTTTAGAGACGGGGCCAATCAGTGGAAAGAAATTTCCCTTGGAACGGGATCAAGCAGTGGGAAAAATTTCCTTAGCAATGGGGAAAGTTGTAGGTAAAATTTTCCAAGCAGAGGGGCAAGGAGAAGAGGAAATTTTCCTAGCAACGGGGGCTAGAAGTGGCGGAAATTTCCCCAACGACGGGAGGCAACAGTGGGGAAATTTCCATAGAAACAGGATCAGGTGGTTGTAATATTACACTAGCGACAGGGAGAAAGCAGAGGGAAATTTCCCTTGCAACGTAGACAAGGCATGGGAGAAATTTCTCTAGCAAAGCAGGGCAAGAAACAGGGAAAATTTCCTTAGCAACGAAGAGAAAGCAGTGGGGAAATTTTTTTAGCAACAAGGGCAAGCAGAAGGGGAAATTTCCGTAGGAACAGCGTTCAAGCAGTGGAAGAAAGTTCCCTAGCAACGGAGGGAGCAGGTAGTGATAAAATTTCTCCAGCAATGAGGGTAAGTAGTAGGGGAAATTTCCCTAGCAACGGAGTGCAAGAAAAAGGAAATTTCTTTAGCAACGGGGCGCAAGCAGTGGGGAAATTACCTTAGCAACGAGGGCAAGCATTGGTGGAAATTCCCTTAGTAATGAGGTGCGAACAGTGTGGAAAATTTCCGAGAACGATGGGACAAGTAGAGGGGAAAATTTCCGTAGCAACAAGGGTCAAGCAGTGGAAGAAATTTCTCCAGCAATAAGGGGCAAAAAGAAGGGAAATTTCCCTAGCAACGGTGGGTAAGATGTGGGGGAAATTTTCCAACCAACAGGATTTAAGCAATTTTAGAAATTTCCCTAGCAACGGCGGCAAGTAGTACAATATTTTTTCCCAACAAAATAAGGCAAAAGTGGGTGCTACTTCCCAAGTAATGGGGGCAAGAAGTGTAAGAAATTTCACTGAAAACGAAGGTGCAAGTAGTGTGTAAATTTCCCTTGCAACGGAAGGCAGGTAGTGGGGTATATTTTTCTAGCAAAGGGAGTCAAGCAGTGGTGGAAATTTCTTTTGCAATGGCGATCAAGGAGTGGGAAAAATTACAATAGCAACGGGGGTCTAGGAGTTGTGGAAATTTCCATTGGAACAAGGGGCAATTAGTGGCTAAATTTCCCTAGCAACGGGGAGCAAGAAGAGGGGGAAATTCTCCTAGCAACAAAGGCAAGCAATGGGGCAAATTTATTCAACAATAGGGGTAAGCAGTAGGGAAAATTTATTTAGCAACGGGCAATCAGTGGAAAAAAATTCTCTAGCAAGTGGTTAAGGAGTCGAAAAAAATTTCCCTACCAACGGGAGGCAAGTAGTGGGAATAGTTCTTTAGCAAAAGGGGAAAGCTGCGGGAACATTTTCTTTAGCAATGGGGCAAAGAGTGGGGAATTTCCCTAGCAACGGAAGCAAGAAGTGGTACAAATTTCCCTAGCAACTAGGTTAGGAAGTGGAGGTATTTCCCCGGCAATAGGGTTAAACGGTGAGAGAAATTACCCTAGAAACGAAGATTAAACGTTAGGGAAATTTTCATCGCAACAAGGCGAACAAAGAGGGGTAAATTTCACTTGCAACGTGGGCAACGAGAGAAGGAAAGTTCCTAGCAATGTTGGTAAAGCAGTGGAAGAAATTTCCCTAGAAGGGTGGTTAATAATGGGAAAACTTTCCCTTGCAAAGGCGTAAAGCTGTGGTAGATATTTCCCTGGCAAAATGGGCCATGCAGCGAAAAAATCTCTATAACAACTGAGGTGCCAGCAGTGGGAGAAACGTCCCTAGCAACGTGGCGAAAGCAGTGGAAAAAATATCTCTGCAAACGAAGTGGAAGTAGTGGGACAAATTTCCCAAGAAACGGGATGGAAGGAGTGGGGGAAATTTCCCTAGCAACGGAGGCAAAAGGTGAGGGCAATTTTCCTAGCAACGCAGGTGTAAGCAGTGGAAAAATTTTCCCTAGTAACCTAGGAATAGGACTGAAGGAAATTTCAAATTTCCTTGGCAACGGTTGCAAGCAGTGGTAAAATTTCCCTATCAACGGCGTGCTAGCAGTGGGGAAATTTTCTTAGGAACAAGAGCAAGCAGTGGTAAAAATTTCCATAGCAACAAGAGGGAAAAAGAGGGGAAATTTCCCTAGCAACGGGAAATAACCAGAGAAGGAAATTTCCATGGCAACAGTAGTCAAGCAGTGGAAAAAATTATCCAAGCAACAGGGGGCTAGTAGTGTGAAAAATTTCCCTAGCAACGGGGGGAAGCTGTCGAAGAAATTTCTTTAGCAACAGGAGCAAGGAGTGGGGGAAAGAAGTAGGGGACATTTTCCTTGCAACGGGGTGCTAGCAGTGGGAAAATTTTCTACGCAACTAGGACAAGCAGTGTTGGAAATTTCTTAATAACGTCTGACAATCATTGAAGAAATTCCCTTGCAACGTGTGTCAAGCAGTGGAAGAATTTTCTCTTGCAACGGGATCTAGTAGTGTAAAAGATTTCCCTAGCAAATGAAAGACGCTGTGGAAGAAATTTCCTTAGCAAAGGAAGCAAGCAGTAGGAACATTTCTTTAGCTATTGAGGGGCTAGCAGTGGGGGAAATATTCCTATTAGCGGGGGCAAGTAGTGAGAAAAATTTCCCTAGCAACGGGGACAAGGAGTAAAACAATTTTCCTAGCAATGCAGGGCAAGCAGTGCAAAATATTTCCCTAGCAGTGTGTGGCATTAAGTGGAGGAATTTTCCTAAGCAACGTGGGGCAAAAAGTGGGGGAAATTTTATTAGCAACGGGGGCAAGGAGTGGGGGAAATTTCCATAGTAACGGGGGGCAAACAGTGGGTTAAATTTCCGAGAACGGTGGGGCAAGAAGTGAAGGAAAGTTTCGTAGCAACGTGAGTCAAATAGTGGAAGAAATTTTCCTAGCAACGGGGGGCAAGGAGTGAAGGAAATTTCACTGGCAACAGAGGGGCAAGTAGTGGGTAAATTTACCTGGCAACGAGCTCAAGCAGTAAAGGAAATTACTTTAGTAACCTGGAGCTAGGAGTTAGGGAAAGTTTCATTGCAACAAGGGGCAATTAGTGGCTACATTTACCTAGCAACGAGGAGCAAGAGTAGGGGAAATTGTTTTTGGAATGGGGGGCAAAAAGTGGGGCAAATTTTTTTAGCAACGGGGCAAGCAGCGGAAGAAATTTCTCTAGCAACGGATGCAAGTGATGGGATAAATTTCCCTAGCAACGTGTCCAAGATGTGGCGTAAATTTCCCTAACAACGGGGGCAAGCAGTGGAGGAAATTGCCAAGAACGGTTGGGCAAGCAAAGGCGGAAATTTCCTTAAGAACGTGGAAGCAGGTAGTGGTAAAAATGTCTTTTGCAACGGGGGACAAGTTGTGATAAACTTTCCCCAGCCATGGGGGCAAGGAGTGGAGGAAATTTCCCTAGCAACGGTGGCAAGAAGTGGGAAAACTTCCTCAGCATCGGGGACAAGCAGTGGGGAAATTTTCCTCGTAACAGAGTGCAAAAAGTAGGGTATATATCCCTAGCAACGGGGGCAAGGAGAGGGAAAAATTTCACAAGCAACGGAGGGGCAAGTAGTGCGTAAATATTCATAGCAACAAGGGGCACGAAGTGGGGAATATTTCCATAGCAAGAGGAAACAAGGAGTGAGGGAAATATCCCTAGGAACGAGGTCAAGCGGTGAAGGAAATTACTCTAGCAATGGGAGTTAAGAGTTAGGGATGTGTCCATATCAACAAGGAGCAATTAGTGGCTAAATTTTCCTAGCAATGGAAGCAGGGAGTGGGGGAATTCTTTTAGCAACGGGAGGCACGCAGTTGGGAAATTTCAGTAGGAACGGGTGGGAAAGAAATTGGGTAAATTTCTCTAGATCGGGAGCATAAAAAGTGGGAACTTTCCCTAGCAATGTGGAGCAAGGAGTAAGGGACATTTCTCTAGCAAAAGTGGGAAAGCAGTGTGAAAATTTTCCTAGCAACGGGAGGCAAACAGTGGAAGAAATTTCTTTAGCAATGAGTGGCATAAAGTGGGGGAAATTTCCCTAGCAATGGGTGGAGAGTAGTTGGTAAATTTTCCCAGCAACGGGGGAGTAAGTAGTGGTGGAAATTTTCCTACAACGGGTGGCAAGGAGTTGGGGAAATTTCCCTAGCAACGGGGGTAGCAGTGGGAAAAAATTCCCTCGCAACAAGGGACAAGTAGTGAGGAATTTTTCCTAGCAATATGGGCAAGGATCGGCGGCAATTTCCATAGCAACGCAGGGTCAAGTAGTGGGTAAATTTCCTTAGAAACGGGGGGCAAGAAGTGGGGAAAATTTCTTAAGCAACAGAGGCAAGCAGTGGTGATAGTGGTTAATTCGTTAACGTTCATATTTACGTCATCCATGCGTTCACTCCGGCATCTGTCGGTATCGTCGACCCTGACGTAAAATTGGATAATTTTTATAATATCGATAGCGAGATGCCTCGAGAAGTGGATAGATAACATCTCAAGGGTACTGCTAAATTCATACCATCGCGTTGAGATTCTCAACAGATTTACGGCCGATGGGTTACTTTATTCCCGTTACAGAGACAGTGGCAAATCCACTTGTCAAGTTGGAATCTCTGATTCCAACGCTTAAGATCAAGACAGGATTAAGGCATGTCCATTCTTTGGAAAAACTATAGCTCATGTAGCTAAAATAGACAACTTATTTGAGACCATCAAAGGCATTGCCTCAAAAGTAGGACTTCTGACCCCTAAGTCCGAACAGACTTCTAGAACATATCATTCTAATTAAAGAGATATGAAAAGGAAGCATTGGGATGGTCTTGCCCTTCAAGGGCATGGTGTAAGTCTCTTCAAAGGCTCAAAATCTGCCAACCACTGGTTACCTAAACTAGTGGGAATGAAGGCTGGGTGAAGTGTCTTGCTCTAAGGGCAAATGTATGTCCCACAAAAGAGGCCCTAAGTCGAGGGAATTTGAGTAAGAGAAAAAAGCTTCTAAATTCCGAGGATGCTCGGCCCCGAGAGAGACCCTTAATCATCTTAGCGGTCAATGTCCCAAACTAAAATCTATGAGGACATGACGTCACAATAAGATCTGTGACCATTTCGTAGCCGAAGCCGTATTTAAAGGGTGGAAAGTTATTCAAGAATCAACCATTGAGACAGGCCATGGTGAACGTCGGAAACCAGATCTGATCTTCCACCGTTATGATAAAGCGGTGGTGGCTGACGTGACGGTTCGATATGAACTCGTGTATAGTACCATAGAGGAAGCATATAATTCCAAGGTCGCCCGCTACCAAGACCTCGCACCACAAATTAAAGATTTAACTGGTGCAATTTCTGTTGTATTTCACGACCTACCAATTGGTGCCCGCGGTACCTGATATCCTGAGAACACGGAAGTCCTGGCGGACCTGGATCTAAGATCTAAATATTTTGAAGAGTTCTTGTGTCGACGTACGATCCTTTATACCCTAGATGTGTTGTGTAAGGCGAATGATAAAGCACACCTCTCCCGGTAAAGTCGATTACCACTCACAATTCATTAACGATTTACGTCATTCATGCGTTCACTCTGGCATCTGTCGGTATGGTGACCCTGACGTAAAATTGGGTAATTTTATAATATCGATAGCCAAATGCCTCGTCATCTAATTAGTGATGTGCATGAATGTTACTACTAGTAACAAGCCTTCCACTTTATCTCTTTATACTGACCGAAGAAACATGTATACATATTTTGGCTCATTCAATTGCACAGTTTAAAGCATTTTTGTGGCTTTTTATCTGAAAAAGTAAAATTCAGTAACACAATTTCAAGTAAAGCAAACTTGAATATGAATATCACTTAAATTAAAAGCAACTTAAAACATTGGGCTGTTTCTTATATTTCATCATATTTTAGCAAAATGGTAATTATATAATTAGATATATTCGTCAGTTTTCATAGTATTGAATATTGCCTGTTGGTAAGCATCTATGGTAATAATGTAATTGCAACTTTAAATGTGCTATATGACTGAAGTGGAATACTGAATGTTGGTTAGACGGAATTTATTCTTTGAATAACTCACGATTATTAAAAACATTTGAATGTTGTCGTTCTTTGGCATTACGTAGGAAGGGCGCTGCTACTCAAGATATGTAAAGCCCTTTAAAACACAAATTAATCATGCATCTAAATCATAAATATGTGCTTAGAACTACTGATATTTAGAGTTTACAAAGTAAGGTAACATCTTTACTTAATGAAATTTAAATCAACTTAGGAAAGAGACCTTTAACAAATCAACCTACAATCGTGGAAAGCAAAATGACAGAAGCAAAATATATCCACATACCGCAGTAAACAGTACCCAACATATTCAGATAGGATCTCCATTTCGAAGAGTGACAGAAGTTTCTTTCACTACATATCCATACACAACCACACTATATACACAATTATCGCATACCTGAGCAGCGTTCACTTTGTCCCATATAATGACAAAGCGACAATGCTTTTTGTGTGACCGGATTCTTGTAACCTAATGTAGAAATCATCATTCTGGTACATTGGTGGATTACAAAATGCATGCAAAAAGGGGAAATATGTGCTAGACATGACAAATTTGTAAATTTATGTTTTTAAGAAAACTAAATTGCAGAGTTGTTGTAAATATACACATTTACAAAACAGAGCATTATAAAACATAACATAACTGTAATGATCTAGTGAAATTCTAAATTAGTTTTAATATGATCAACTTAAGCTGGGTATATTTTCTATTTGATAATTTCTGATGTGCAATAAAATTAAACCCTGATTCCAAAATTCAAACTTACAAACGTTTAAGCATAATCTAAGTAGTTTTCTTACTATCGTAAACAAATCAAGCACGAAAGCTAAATCATTATCTACCTTTAAAGAAGCCACTGTGTTTCTGTTGATCCGCAAAGAATGTACCACCATCCACTTGATAAAAAGTAAATGAAATCCTCATTATTTAAATATTTATCGACTATTCATATAAAATCTCTTAAATTCGTTGCATTTTCCATATGTAAAAACATTCTATTCTATAGGTCAAACATCTTGTTACAAAAGTATAATAGTTTTAGATAAAGATCACCTCTATCCTGCCGAAACGTATTGCCCTACAATTCTCACCATTAAGTATTACCACACATCTAGCTATCAAATTCCTTAATATTATTCAACATGCGAGAGAGATTATTTCTTTTATCTTTCTTGAGCAATCTGTTTCATATTTCTTATTTTATTATTCTCTGAAAGCCTCTTAATCTCGGGTGTTATCCTAGCACCTTTCTTTGAACCCTTTTCAACAACTCATTATCTTCTAAAGTAAAGGATTCAATAATCCAATAAACATATAAAATAAAATGATAACCTGTTTAGATTTCTGCTCAATATTTCCGTAAATACAACTCATTATCCCATTTGTCTTACTAATCGGATAACTTAAAAGCTCAATAAACCTAACACTAAGCTATTTTTCTTCCATAGTGCTTTTTAGACTGTTTCATTAGAGCTTAAGTTATGATAACTCACGTGTATTACCTTGCACTTATTATAATGCAAAGCTAATATTCAGTTATTTCCTCAATTCGGCAACTGATTGAAATCCTTTCGTAAAGCATCACAACCAGCAACATAGAAGAACTTTGTACCATCTTCAAATGTTAGCAGTTTATTGACTATTTCTTCACTTATATCAAAAAGAGAAAAGGACATAAAACCAGTTTTACCGAATTCCTTATAGTAATTATCTAATTTTCCTCTCCAGCTATTTTAGATCTAAAAAACAGAGTTATCTGTATATCACCAGAGATAATATTATAAAAATATTTTTGTGTAACATCTTTAATAATGTTTTCAAATACAACAAACTTTAAAATTAAAATGATAAAACAACATATTATTGTACTAAGCATAGTTTGTATATTCTTTGTATCTCAGGATCCAAGTGGCTATTTTGGACAACAGCAAAGTTCCTTATATGTAATCACAGCTAATCTAGCAGAGATGACCAATAACTGCGAGTTTAATGGCACACCGGCTGAATGACATTAATATTAACAAATAAGCATATATTATTTCTTTCAAGATTTTTTAAATGGGATAAACAATTTTCTTGTCACCAAACTACCTATTAAGGTTAAGAAATTGCACATTTAGAAAAAAACAGAATAAAAATACACATGTTTGTTAAATTATATTATTCTTATATTCGTAAAGTATATTTTAAATTTTGTAAAATGTTTCTTTCATTCTTTGTAATAGGTTGCTTAGTATTTGTTCTGTGTAGCCATAATTTTATTTTAAGTTTAACATTGTAAGTTATTCGTTTTTGAAAGTCATAAAATGCTGTATTCAATATAAAGTTGGAGAAAACCATATGTAACCTCAAATTTTAAAAAAAGATACAAGCAGTAATAGTTTACTCTAAAGTTTATAAAATTAAACCAATAACTACGAAATAAAAAATCAATTCGTAAACATAGAAACAAAAAATAAGATTCTAAATGCTACAATTACACAAGATTACAGAGAAATCAATAATTTGAAAGAAAAATAATACTCAAAATTTCTTAACCTCGTTATCTTCAATATCACGTCAGACGACTCACGGAGGCTTTTAGTCTTAACAGTTGTTAACTGAAACTTGATGAAACAAAGAAATAAAATAGAAATTAGCCATGCAAAAAAAAGATAACCTAATAAGTAATCTGACATACATTAAACACAACAACAATAAAACCAAAGGTAAAAATATGGTAAATTTATCAAAAAATTTATTGTATTCTATAGAGATTCTAAACAAAGGTCTAATTTATGCAAAAAGATACAAAAGCAACTAAAGCACCAAACAAGAAACATCATAACAAAATTAGCGAAAAAATAAACATCAACAACATAGCATGAACAATGATACTACAAAAACATTTTAAGGTAAAAATAATAAAATGTGAATTCCTAAAAATATCAAATTTGATCAAAACGTAAAGAATTTTATTCATGAAATTTCGTGTATCTATTTTAAACCCATAAGAATTAAAGAAAACGTCGCAAAACACCAAATATAAGCTGTAAAAAAAGTTGAATAATAACTCACAAACTATCATAGTAAAACTTAAATTGTTGAAATAAAATATGTAAAAAGGTTATTTAAAAACCTAAACTATTTACTAAACTTCAAAAACTATTCAAAAGCCTTATTGAATGTTGTGGAAAACAAATGAATAGCCTGCTTTTAGATGTAAAAACAGAAGTTCCATCACAGAAGGCATGAACAACAGCGTAAAAGTAACCAAGGCACGTACTTACTTTTTTGGTGCTCCGAAGATTCACAAAAACCCAATTGTCATTTCACCAATCATTTCCACTTGTGGCTGCTATAACTATGAGCTTGCACAATTTTTAGATTTTCTGGTCGAACCATTGCATGACAACAGTAAATCAAAGGTTAAAAATGTTCTAAAGTTCCGAAGCATTCTCAACAACCTGAACAATTATCAGAAAGTGAAGAATTTTAACATTGTCTCGATATGTATAACGACACCAAAAGATGATTTGTTTTTGAAATTTCGCGCAAAGCTACACGAGAGCTATCTGCATTATCCGTCCCTAATTTATCAGTGTAAAATTATATGGAAGACAGTTAGTCATCGCCACCCACCGCCAACTTTTGGGCTACCGTTACTAACGGATAGTGGGATTGACCATCCCATTATAACACATCCACGGCTGAAAGAGCAAACATGTTTGATGTGACAGGGATTCAAATCCCCAGTCCTCATATTATCAGTTGAGCACATTAACCACCTGGCCATACCAAACAATGAAACAACAAACCTAGAAATAATGTCAAAAATTTCGACAAATTACAATCCGAGCTTGTAAAGCTCAAAGACTTGCTTCACTTTTCTCCAAAAATATGTTTCCATGTTTCACTTGTCAAGACAAGCTTATGAACAAATAGAGAGTCTAAGCATGAGCAGCTTTCTGTCACCTGGTGGGTTATGTGACTTTTTTATTAACAAATTATAAGAGTATGGCCAGTAGCACAGCTTTACACCCTTCCACACTCTGGTTTAGATATGTCGACGATGTATTTTTGGACAGAATTCATCAACAGTCATTTCTACATCACGTAAACAGCTTTGGTTATAATATCAAATTCGCTCATAATGAAGAGAATGAAAATTATTTTAATATAACAACAGTAAGAAATTCCAAAAAATTTACCACAAACATTTTCCACAAATCTGGTATAATAACGACTGTATAAAGTAAGATTCGGTCCACTCAGCTGAACATAAAACGGGCATGTTATTGTGCATGTTCAACGTAGCATTTAACATATGTAGTAGCAGTAACCTAAAGTATTAAATAGAATCAATATCTGACACATTTATTAACAAATGTCACTTCCCTAAACATATTGTCACTAGAAACTTAGCCAAATGTTGATACAAATTCAATAACAGAAAAAACAATAGAAGGTAAAACAACATAAAATCCATAAAGAAAAAACAAACTTAGATATCTGATATCTACGTAATAAGAAACATCAAAGTATCTGTAAATATCAATGTGTGTATGTTTTCTTGTAGCAAAGCCACATCGGGCTGTCTGCTGAGTTACCAGCGGGGAACAGTATCAATGTAGTTGATGCGATAGCACTTACATGGACAGAAGAGACAGACTATAATCACTTACAAACGCGGTACAACAAAAAAATATCCAATTAATATTAATAACCTCAAAGTACTGTACTACGAGAACGACATTAGTAGATGAAAGATTAAATAAGTATTAATTATTTAGTGAACTAAAGCTTAATTTTCATAAAAAATAGAGATGTTACCCTATAAATTGTGTTCTTGTTTTGTTTTTTTAAATTGGAAAAAAATGCTCGCGTAATATTTCACAAAATAGAGTGGCCGAAACGTTGTAAAAACGTTAAATAAAAATAAACAACTCATTCAAAAGCTATATCTGCGTATTTTTAATATTATTTATTATCGAATATGATATACTTTTACTAAAGAAAAGAAAATTTAATTACAATCAGAAATGTATATTCTACATTTATTGTAAGTCGAATTTTTATGAAATTTATAAAAGAGCAATTTGTTCTCCGATTAAATAATACTTAACAGATGAAATAACTATATAAACATGACCGTTGAATTTAAATAGTGGACTATGCCATTTCCTTTTGATAATTTACTTTAATTGTTTTCTTTAATGAGCATAATTTTGTATACTACGTTTAAGAAACTTTTATGTTACAAGGACAAGAAAGTTGGAATTCTGGGTGATTTTTATAATAGAATAGAGGTATTTATTTTGAAAGCAAAATCTACCAAGGTAAAATAAATGACATTCATGATGAATATATCATTCGTTCATAACCGTGTGGTATTTTCATTCAAAAATAACATATCATATAATAGTTAGTGAAATAGAAATAAAGCTTTATTTTACCAGGAAGAAAAACTGATTCATGAATTAGATACGGCTGCTTTTTCATGAGATTTGCTACAATGCATAGTGATAAACAGAAAACAAAAATTCATGATGTGAAGTTGTTTTCCAATCATGTCTCGCTGATAAGTTGTAGAACGTTCCTTACTACTGAATTACCATAGAATTGAGTCATACATTATCTTTTTAATTTACCTTTATTTTTATAACACCATCTGCCTTTTTAAAACGCATGTAGTAAAGTTAAATATAAAATTATTTGTTTGTTTAGAATTAAGCAAAAAAGCTATATGATGCGCTATCTGTTCTCTGCCCAGCAAGTGTATTGAAACCCGGTTTTTAGCACTGTAAGCTCACAGGCATATCGCTGTGCCACTGACGGACTAAATATATAAATACAAACTATAAACATGCGTTAAGACAAGTTGAAATCTGTATGCAGTTCCACGGAAGTATAGTCATGCCATCCACCTTTATAAAACAAACACACACAATACATTTAGTAAGACCATCCGCCCATAGAACTTTAGTCATACAATTCTCTAAGTAACACGACCTTCCTTATAAAGATTAAAGTAGCAAATTGTTTTACTTATATCACTGCATTATATCACTGTGATAGTAACATTAACTTTAGTAATACAATTCTCTAAGTAACACGACCTTCCTTATAAACGTATGGAAACAAAAACTTTAACATAGATAAGATTAAAGTAGCAAATTGTTTTACTTATATCACTGCATTATGTGTGATAGTAACATTATCCAGCTCTAGGTATGATTAAATGTAGAAGCAAAAACCTTATAATTAATTAATTAGTGAAATATTTTATACGTAGAGTGATGTATAGTTGAAAAAGTATGTTAGAGAAATAAGATAAAATAAGATCATTCTATGAAACGTATAAACATCATCCTTGGTAACATCATTTGCTATATCTAACACTATCCTCCTATAAATTCACATTTTATGAACTGTATGCAAAAGAAAACTACATAGCTGATATGATTAAAATAGCACATTTTTTACTGTAAAAAAACGATGTTCGGCAAATTATATAGCAAATTATATTATATTATATTAAATTATTAATATATTTGATACTTGAAACCGTAGGTACTTCATGAAACTCAATGATTACAAAATTGGGGAAAATCAAGACAACTATACGTTTCACAAATACATCGTTCATTCTCAACTACAGTTTTGCTGTGCCTTTACTGGCGAAACCAGTAAAATACAAAAATACAATTGTCTTGTTTTACCTCAATTCTGTAAATTATTAATTTTAAGACTCTGCTCATTACTATAACGTTAATGCCCTTTTGAACTATTTGCATTCTCATCATATCAACACGTTTTCTGGTGTCACATCGTGAAACTAGCAGAGTATCCTAGTAATTCAGCCTCTGTACAACTTCTGTTATCATAGCATCTTAATAACATGAATCTAGCAACGCACCCATAGCTTCTCTTCCTGGAACTATTATGTTACCGTCTCTGGGGCATGACACTTTGACATCCTCGTCTCTATTTGACATGCTACTCAAGATTATTATAGTTACTAAATAAATAAACCTGTTTCAATTTGTTTGAAGAACAATAAACGTGAGTCCACATGCTATGGATGAACTTACATCACCAAAATCCCATGTTTGATTCCTAAGTCCGAACAAAGCTGATAGCCCTCTATTGTTTTGTACTTTAATAAAATACAGAAAACATAACCCACCTTTTTAACTCAACGTTATTCTACATATTTGCCATCAACCTCATTAGTCATGTAAGTAATATAAGCTATTTATTGTTTGTCCCAAGTTGATCAAGGACTTTGAAGTATAAAGTTTATAAACAGCCATTTAGTCTTTAGGTCCATTATTTCTTGGCAAAAGAATAGCCCAAGAGGTGGCGGTGGGTGGTGATGACTAGCTGCTTTCCCTTTAGTCTTACACTGTTAAATTAGGGAGGGCTAGTGCAGATAACCCTCGTGTAGCTTTGCATGAAATTCTAAAACAAAAACAAAAATAGTCTGTATGTCGCATAAACCGTAAATCACTTTGAAAATACCAAATAATATCCAGAAAATTATTTCAAGAAGACATTACATTGTATATCCTTAAACGTGTTTACAAATTAATAATAAACGATAGTACTATGGATTTTTAGTTATATTTTATTTTTATTCTTTTAGATCAAACATATATTTGTGTTTGCTTCAGTAAGCTATTTGATTATCGTAATATTGTTGACAAGCACAGCTTCATCATACCTCAGGTTGATGTCTTAGTGCCACAAGATTATAACATTCACTTTATTAAAAAACAAAGACCTAAAATGCATCAAAAGTTATTTGATGGATTTGTTGTGGTGCTGGAGACACTTTGATTTATTTGAACGTCAAGTAACCAAATACATATCTGGAGAAACAGAAGAATATTAGATATTTTCTATCTTTTGTAAGAGGTCATTTTTCAGTTTTATCTTTAAAACCAACATTCACTCTGTTAACTGTAAAGAAAAAGGTTGTTAGGAGAACCGTACAAGTACGTCCGAACATTTTGGGAAAACATAAATGTGATCTACTTTCCTTTAACTTTTACTTATGAACAAAACCGTTTAAATAATATGCTTTATGTTTATCCACTTTCTATTATTAAAGTGTAGCAATTTTATTTCCTTTTCATCATCAAAAGTTATTCAAAACTCTTAAAAACTTTACCTAATATAGAGCCAACAAATAAAATTCCAAATGGTAAATAGAGAAACGTAAAACAACAAATTTTACTGTAATATAATGCTTAAAACTTAAAGATGTGCTTTGATCGTCTAAAATTGGATACAATTGTATACAACTAGCTAAATATGAAACCATTTTATCTGAATAACTGTGTGTTCAAAGAAACATTTTGTTTATATTAATTTACGTGTGGATTTATACATCTATGATCTAAATAAAATTTGGGTTTCTCAATTTATTACAAAAACAAAAGCCTCTAAAAACGTATATGATAGACTTTTCTGCTAACAAATAATCACTTTACGATTCAGCAATCATATTTATTTTTCATCAACACTGATTTCCAAAGCAAATATTTAAATGGTATTTTATAATCGTTTAAACCAAATATAATACATAACTATGTAATTTTATCACTTCACTTTTATTGTAACACAACTTGAACCTGCCTACTGATAACTGCTTATTCGCATCACAGTAAGCCGGAACTATAGTTATCCATACATTCAACCTTATCTAACCCCACTCATTTGTATCACCAGCCGTATTAACGCATAAAACTTACGTTATTTTAGTATATAAACTTCCAATATTCAGATCTATTACACCTTAAACATTGTCTCCACGATTGCTGTATTAAACCATTGACAAAGTACCTCGCACTGTGATGTTCAAGAGTTATATGAGATAAACCCACATTTTATGCAAATATGTTGTATTTTCACTTTCCCTTTAAAAAAAAACGTTTTGAGGTTTTTCAAAAACTGTATGTGAATTTTACACTAACAGATTGGATTAATATTATTTTAAAGACTTTTATCCAAACTGACTAAAATCAGCAGATTCAGTTGTAATCTCTCTATAGTTTAAAGTAGTTACTCGTTTATGTAATTTTTTCTTTGCCCATATAATAAGTTTTTATGAATAACTTATCTCGTTAGTTTCCTTTCTCTGTCATTTATATTTTCTGTCACGTTAAATAATTTTAAATTTAATAAGCTATAACAGTTCTTCTTATAAAACCTGTTATTGTATTTCGCCGAAAAGTCGTGTTGAATTTAATTTTTTTAAACCATTCACACTGATTTGACAGTTTTCTAGCAAGCTTAAAAGCTCTCTAGCTTTTCACTTAAGAGATTTTCCAATGGTCAAACAATCCAGTTTGAGAATTTTTAACTGTCAAATCAATATGATATTTAATCTCTTCTTGCAATCTGTCGTCATGCTTTATGGTGTGCTTCTTAAAATAGCATATTAAAAATTACCCTTATTTTGCACATTTTACACACATAAATTACACTGGTTTACAAAGAATATGAAGCAAGCACAAAAATAGCTGTTTTAACCTAATTTGGGGGTGCTAAATTCAGATTTTAAATCCGTTTTTACTCATCACCTCTAGTTTTTTAGATATGGATATTGTACATTTTGTATACATACTGTACATAAAGGCGCATATGCATTCAGGGCTAATTTCTTATATTGTGTGACTTATGTCTTCTTTTTTAGTTATTATGCAATAAATGTAAGTTAGCATTACATTATATACCGTATATACTCGTTTTACCGCCCGATCTTGATTAAAGGCCCGTTTGAATAGCCGCCCGTGTGAACAGAACATAAAAATAAATAAGGGCCCGTGCTTGAATACCCGCCCGGGCCCTAACCATAACTTTTAGGAAACTTTGTTTTTCAGTATGAAGATGTCAATTTATGATAATGAATCACACATGATATTAAAGCATATCTTCTTAGCTTTCATTTGACACATCGCTCGTTAAAATCCAATTCGGGGAAGCTGAGAACAACAGCCCGAAATTTTCCCATTATTTTCGCCTATCATCGCTGTAACAGTTTAATTGTTGACTCATTTGGCTACACCCGCTTGCACTTGGCCACACATCCGGTGACGAAACCCTCGTATCACCTGACAATTGCACGCTATCGAATTTTATGCGCTGGTCGATAACACTCACGCCTTAGGCGTCCAATTGCATAGCAGATAGCATTGTTCATAGCCAATGACAGCAGACTTTCCCACCAAAAGCAAAGAACTGATATTTGTCTACTGATCATTCATTCAGAATATTGAACCCCACATGATAGACATATATAGACATATTTATTAATAATTCGTCATCGAAAAATTTGCGATCAAAGGCCATATACTTCCCAATTGAAAAAGATTAATGTCGTGAAATATTTGTCTTCAACGATAATTTTTGTGCATACCTAATTTTACTTTGAAAATAACAAGCGCCCGTGCTTGAATAAGAGCCCGTTTGAATAAGGGCCTGGTATTGAGTTTGGTTGAAAAAAATAAGGGCCCGGGCTATAAAACAAGTAAATACGGTATATATATGGCTGCCTAGAATGAGTGCACGTAAGTGTGGGCTCTGTAGAGTTTACATCAAAGTAGAAGAAAATAATGTTATTTGTTCAGCTGGATGTGGCAAACTTTATCATTTGAAGTGCGTTGGTCTTAATGAGATTGATTTTGAATATCTTACTGTTAACAATCAACCTTTTAAATGCAAATCATGTATCTCAAATCTCAAGCAAAATAGAAGTAGTGAGTCGCCATTGGGAAGAGTACATTCCGGATCTGAGGGTGAGAAGGTGAACTTGGATGGTCAACTGGAAGTAAATATTTCAACTCCAGACATGGATAAAATTAATAGTAAGTTGGTAGTTATTTTAAGTCAGTTGAAGGAATTGGCTCCTGTTAAAGATGAGGTTATTGAATTAAAAAATTCAATAGAACATTTTTCAAGCTCTTTGGATGATGTCTTGAAAAAATTTGCTATTTTTGAAGATAAACTTTCTCAATTTGATAAAGAAGTTAATGCCTGTATGATGGAAAATAACCAATTGAAAAAAGAAAATGTTGATCTTAGAAGACAAATTTCTTTGGTTCAGCAGCAGATGTATCAAGCAGAACAGTACTCTTACAGTTCAAATGTGATTATAGATGGTATTCCTGAGGTCTCTGGTGAAGATTTGTATGCTATTGTGCAGAAGATTTCGGACAAACTGGAGGTTCCAGTTGCTAAACAGGATATTTCCATTGTTCATCGAATTGGATCTAAAACTGCTGCTAGTAAGAAGACAAGACCCATTGTTGTGAAATTTCTTCGGAAGCAAGTTAAGGCAGGCCTTCTGTCCCAGAAGCGAAAGCACTTTCGTCAATTATCTACGAACAATGTGGGTATTTGTAATGAGTCATACCAAATATACTTGAATGACCATCTGTCTCCTTATTATAGTCAATTGTTTTGGAAGGCTCGTATTTTGAGAAAGACTAAACAGTTTAAGTACATTTGGACTTCTAATGGGGTGATCTATATGAGAAAGGATGATGGTGCTCGACCTATTGTAATTAGAGGGGAAAGTGACCTGAACTCCCTGTAATTCTGATGGCTTTGGATTTTGATTTTGATCCGTCGAGTGAGTTCATGGTGCAAAGTATTCCTGGGCCTGAAAAGTTGAATACACTAATTGGTAATTCTTCTTTTAATATTTTGCATTTGAATATACGAAGTGTTTTGAAAAATTTTGACCAATTGGTCGTGCATTTGCAAACTTATCAGGTTCCTATTCATGTTATTGTTCTTACTGAAGCCTGGCTTGCAAATGACAAGTTGTTACAGATATCACTTCCTGGTTATGATATGCATGCCTCTAGTTGTCGTTTGAATAGAGCTAGTGGGATTGTTATTTTTACTTTTGCTGCTGTTAAAACTGTAACTGTTGCACCTGTTTATCTTACTTGTGATTCTTTTATTATTGAATGTAACTTGTCTTGTCAAACAAGCCTAGTTGTCATTGCTATATATAGATCACCTGCGTTTTCTGATGATTCCTTTCTTCTTCAATTTAATGATGAGCTAAATTTGTATAATGATAAAGATGTATTGTTATTGGGAGATTTTAATTTTGATTTGTTATCTTTAAATCCTAATGATGCAACATTGGAGTATTTACATATTTTGTTCAGGCATAGATTGATACAGTTAGTGAATGTTCCTTCTCATGTTGACCTGAGTTTTTCAACGTGTATTGATCATGTCATTGTTCCCTTTAATAGTCGTTATAATTTTCAAGCTTTTGTACTTGAAGCCAATGTTACTGACCATTTTCCATTGTTTGTTAGTTACTTTGTTAATTGTTCGGATTTGAATATTGATCAGCAGCCTTGTAAGGCTGTAATTAACAATACTCTGGCCTCGAACCTTGTAAGCAATCTGGACTTATCTTATTTGGATCTTGATCTATCTGTTGAATTTTCTTTTAATGTTTTTTAAGTTCTGTCTTGCATGTTATTGATGAATCTTCTACCTTAATTTCTTCTGTGAAAAAGACTAGAAAGTTGAAGCCATGGATTACCACTGATTTAATTCATTTAATCAATAGACGTGATAAAATGGCCTATAAAGCTCGCAAAAATCCTTTAGATTTTTCTCTTCAGCGTTCATATAGGCGATTTCGAAATTTTGTCGTTGGTAAAATACGTAAACAAAAATTAAACTATTTCTCTTTTCAATTTTTAAATAAGAAAAATTTGAGAGATCAATGGTCTTTAGTAAACGAGATTACTGGGTTTAGAAATAAACCGTTTGTTTTGCCTTCCTGTACAAATCTGGCTATTACTTTTAATAATTATTTTGGAAATTGTTGTACTATCTCTTCTTCAATTCTTGGCACCTCTTCTTTCCAGTGCCTCAGTGATCCTAATCCTTCTAGTTTTTTCTTGCTTCCACCTTGTTATAATGAGGTTTGTTCCTGCATTTTAGCTCTTAAACAGTGCAGTCCTGGTTGGGACAACATTAGATCTTCTTTTGTTAAACAGAATTTGGATTTCTTTTGTTTTGTTTTGACTGCTTTAATTACAAATTCTTTTGCTCATGGACATGTTCCATCTATGCTTAAAATAGCCAGAGTAATACCTATTTTTAAGTCTGGAAATAAGGAAGATGTGGGAAACTATAGACCAATCTCTCTGTTGACTACTTTCTCAAAAGTTTTTGAAGGCATTATGAAAATTCGTTTAATGTCCTTTTTAAATAAGTTTAAAATTTTACATCCTAACCAATTTGGATTTCAGTCGGGTAAAAGTACTGAACATGCAATCTCTAAGCTTTTAACTCTTGTAATTAACTCAATGAATGCTCATTATTGTCCTTTGGTTATTTTTTTTTATTTTAAAAAAGCTTTTGATTCAATTTCTCATTTTGTTTTAATTAAAAAACTTGAACATTATGGTATTAGAGGTACTGCTCTAAAGTGGTTTAAATCTTATTTGCAAAACAGAGAACAATTTGTTGATGTTAAAGGTTCAAAGTCCTCAAATATTGTTATTAAATGTGGGGTTCCACAAGGTTCTATCTTAGGCCCAATTTTATTTTTGATTTATGTCAATGATGTTTTTAGTTTGCCTTTGAAGGGTACTTTGATTGGTTATGCTGATGACTTGGCTCTTGTTTTTTTCAAATTCTGATTCCCAAAATTATAATGACGCTATACATGACCTTAAAATCCTTAAGAAATGGTTTCAAACTAATTTATTGACTGTTAATATTAAAAAAACTGTGTGTATGAGATTTGGATTTTCAAAATGTAATATGCAACCTATTAAGTTTCATAATTTTTCTTGTCTGTTTGATAATTGTAGTTGTCCTGTTTTTAATTTTGTTGCTAAATATAAATACTTGGGAATTTTACTAGACAATCATTTAAGCTGGGCTCCTCATATTGTTTCTGTAACTCAGAAATTGAGATATATTGGTATCATGCTGCAACCTTTAAGATTTATTTTACCTTTTAAGTTTTTGGAAACTACATATATTGGCCTTTATCAGTCTGTTTTACAATATGGTTTGATTTTTTGGGGTGGAGCTTATAAGTCTCACATTAACCATTTACAAATTTTTCATAATCGATTTTTGCATATGCTTTTTATTAATGAAATTAATTTTTCTAATTTAAATATTTTTACTTTGTACAAGTTGTATTTATTTAAACTTGGTTGTTATGGTTTGAAATATATACGTGATTTTCCAACTGTTAATTTCGATTATAACACAAGAAGTTCTTGTCATGTTAAGTTTCGCATTCCTACAACTAAATACACTTTTATGTTTCATCAATTTTTGGTAATAGTTGCATATTTTTTAAATTACCTTCCCACTGATTTGATTAAGGAATCTTGTCATGCCAAGCAGAAGTTATTCTTGAAAAATTGGTTATTTACTTCTGAGCAGCCTAATAATTTTGTTGTTTCTGATTTGTATTGTTCGTTAGATTATTTTCTGTAAATATTTTTGTTTTTTCTTCTGATTTTGTATTTTTTGTGTTCTTGATTTATTTTTATCTTGTTTTGTATTAACTTGTGTTTTATTTTATTTTTTAAGTCCATTTTGTAATGAATTGTTGAGCCTTACAGTACGAGTCCTTGAACTCAGTGTTTGGCTCTTTCGTTATTATATTTTGTATTTTAGTTAATTAATAAATTTATTATTATATTATTATTATTATATTATTATTATATATATAGCTATATATTAAGACGGATCACCAGTTTCAGGAATCGGAACAAAAACCTTGCTTCAATTGTCGACATGAAAAACAAGTTGTGCTACTGCACAAATGTACCTCGCTTGTTCACTTTCCTTGGTTTACCACATAATTCTTCAGACTGGCGTCTTTCCATAGACTCTTCCAAGCGAAGTCTCAAGGCTGTGCTACTGCACAACGGGAATAAATATCCCAGCATTCCCACTGCACACTCTGTACATCTTAAGGAGTCCTATGACAATATAGAGCTTCTTTTAGAAGCTGTTAAGTACAACCAGTACCAGTGGAGTCTGTGTGGGGACCTCAAGGTCATTGGTCTTCTTATGGGTATGCAAGCGGGTTTCACAAAGTACCGTTGCTTTCTCTGTCTCTGGGATAGTCGAGCTGTATCCCAGCATTACAAGCAGAAAGACTGGTGGTCTAGAAGCACTTTCGTTCCTAGCGAACACAGCGTCAAGGAGAATCCTCTGGTTGACATGAAGAAGGTGCTTCTTCCTCCTCTTCACATCAAGCTTGGTTTGATGAAGAATTTCGTGAAGGCCATGGACAAAAATGGTGCTGCCTTTCAACACTTGTCTACTGTGTTCCCAGGTCTCAGTGCTGCTAAGCTCAAAGAGGGCATCTTTGTCGGACCTCAAATCCGAGAGGTGCTGAAGGATACTGATTTTGAGGAGCTTCTTACCTTAAAGGAACTGAGAGCATGGGAAGCATTTAAGTCAGTCTGTAGTGGCTTTTTTGGTAACACACGCGTACCAAATTACCAAACCTGTATTGAGAAGTTGCTAAAGACTTATGAGGATATGGGATGCCAAATGTCACTCAAAATTCATTTTGTCCATTCTCACCTCAACTTCTTCCCTCCAAACCTTGGAGCAGTGAGTGATGAGCACGGAGAAAGATTCCACCAAGACATTAGGAAGATGGAGAGCAACTACCAAGGCAAGTGGAATCCCAGCATGATGGGAGACTTCTGCTGGATGCTCTTGCGTGACATCCCGGAGGCAAAATACACCAGATAATCTAAGAAAACACTTCTAACTGTCTGCGGTACTATGAATTGTGTACATTGTGTCATCCAAGTATATTTATAACGTCAATGTTCTTTATCTATCCTGTTTTACCTGTAATAAGCTGCTGCAACTGTTGAAATAAGCACGTATATACTCTGTATATACTAAAATGAGACTATTTAAAAGCCAGAAAACTAGAGATGATAGAGCAAAACTGTTTATAAATTTGACTTCAGCACACCCAAATTAGTAAAGAACACCTATTCACATTCTTGCCTCAGACAAAAAATATTTTTTTTGTAAACCAGTGCTATTAATATTATATCACTTTCCAACGTTCATGTGTGATATACAAGCCTACAAGCGTTTTTAAATTTTGGTGTTACTAGCACTCATGGGTAAAATTGAGCAGTATTATCCCGATATTTTTTTTCACAATTCGAATTGGAAAATATTATTTCGTGAGGCGAGAAAAGAGAATATAACATGATAGTTCCAGAAAATTATTTGTTATGTTGTCATGAGACGTCTCAGTAGGCTCTTAATAGTACTTATTTTCTGACAATTTCTGTCAAAGATATTCCGCCTACTTCATAACAAATATAGACCAAGTAATCTCGAAGAAAATTCCAACAATGTGTGTCATAATCTTGTAAAAATAATACAATTTAAGCATTGATGTCGAGAAAACCCACTTGTAGAGAAATATATGTGCAAAAACGGCTCGTTTTGGTTGAAAAAATATTTTACATAGAAGAGCGAACAACGTTTCGACCTTCTTCGGTCATCGTCAGGTCCGTCATATATAATTTAAGCATTGTTCAGACATGAAGGATTAGAGATGCATCGAACATTGTTTGTAGAAGGTAGAGTTATCAGCTTTCGTACCTCGTCATTCCTAGATTGTGACCAGATCTTTATGAGTGATGAGATCGTGAAATCGTAAATGAACAGTCACTAACTTTCTTAACTGTTGAAGGTAAATCTTGAAAGTTAGTTGCTGGAATATTTAATGTTTAATATCAACATGTACAGATAAAACGTTTCCTAAGAAAATGCACTGAACTGGTACAAAGAATGTTGAGCTATAATGGAATTATTCTGGTAGTAATATGCAACTTCATTAATATTATTTCTATAGTGTCACATGTTAAGCCGCGAATAAAGGGCTCATGGAATTATTCTGAGATTTTTTTTCCAGTGGAAACTTTTAGCTTATAACTCCATCATATCTTCATCGATTTGAAACCAAATATACATTTTTGACTCAGAAGTCAAACTCTTTCCATTGATGTATTTGGCCACGCCCAAGGTCTCACAGATTAATTATTCTAATCCTGCCTAAAATAATTTCAATTTAATGGTAGACAGGTATAGATTCTGATGAGTAATAAAATCGAAAAGGATATATGTGCGTCCTACAATTAGTATTGTTAGCGAACAAAAATATACCTGATAAAAGGTAAAACAAAGTCTTATAGACTAGTTTACTCTAATCCTGACTGAAAAAAATTCAAGAGCCGCGGCTATTAAGGATTTCCTCTTGTTTAAGAATGAAATATCTCAAAGTGGTTTATGAACCAAACAGAGTGACTCAAAAATTCTAGCTCATTACAAAATTTTATTGGCTGTGTATATGGTTAATATATAGGTAACTAATATAGTTAACCAATCATCAACTGACACAGTACACCACTAATCAGCTGACACAGTACACCACTTATCAACTAACACAGTACGCCATTTAACAAATAACACACTTCTAAACAACTAACATAATTAACCTCTCAACAATTAACACAGTTAACAACTCAACAAATAACATAGTTAACCACTCAACAACTAACACACTGAACTTTTAAACAATTAACACAGTTAGCTTCTTAACAATTAAGAGTTACACTGATAAAAATTAGCTCATATAAAATATAATAATGAAATTAGTTGAGGATATAATTACAAATATGGACAAAACATACTCGGGAAATATTTTCCAATAGCAAGGAAAGAGATGGCAGTAAAAACAGGCGGGAGTGTAGGGATGTATGAGGGGATTGGAGATAGCCTCGTACTAGAGAGATGTACAGTAAGCCAGGAATAAATTAAGGGGGAGTTCACGTCTAGAACAAGAGACCATTATTGTCAAAATACGTAAAGATAACATTATAAAACATTATAAAAAAATATACGGCATTTTCGCTTTTTAATGCAGGCCAACCATCTCCAGCAGATCTCAGCATTCATGAAACGAACTGTAACCCAATCCTACTTCCAACAATGTAACTATTATAAAGTAAACAGATAAAGTTAAATACTTAGGAGTCACTATAGAGAGCTGCTTAACTTCAAATCATGATATATTAGAATTAACTTAAAAATGTGGAAGTTTGTAGACATGTTTGCAGCAGTCAGATAATTTTTGCTAAAAGATAAATTAAATATATTATACTATGAATCAGTTGACTCTATTTTGAAATATGAAATCATAGCTAAGGAAACCGTCTGACTCTATTCGAATGCAGTATTATTAATTGCAAAAAAATATTATAAGAGTAATGCTTAGAAAGAAATCAATGGAACCGCCTAGGCTTCTGTCTAAGCAGCTAAGGAGATGTTTTTAAACTTGCATTCATTAGATTCCATAGCAGGAGAAACCCGGCAAAGTAGCTAGATCATTCTGGTAACAAACAAGGCGTAGTTAAGGGTACATATGAGTTACTTAGGAAAAGAACAATAGTAAGATTTAAACAATGGTATTTTGTGGTGCGAACTTTTTAATACACATCCAGAACGAATTCGTGTGGTTAATATAGCAATATAATTGCAAAACAAAATAAAAAAGAATATTAATTTGATTTGAAAACAATAGGTGGATAAGTAATTGCAGTAAAGTACATAAAAATTAAGGTAAATAATAATCAATAAAAAATTAAGCCTAAATTAAATAAATTATAAAATTAGTAATAAGTGTAATTTAAAATTTTACAATAATTTGGTACAAGAAGCATTTTTATTTTAATAAACAATTATGTAATTACCAATTCACTTTAAACAGTTCTTATAATTAAGTATTCATTTCAGAGACAAATCTGATTATATTAAGTTAATCATATTGTTTTGTTTGTTTAATGTATGAAATACTTACGTTTGTGTGTACTGGTAGTGAGACCTCCAACAGCACAGAATACAAAGCCCTTAGATGGGAGACAATATTGGTTTTGTATTTTAAAGTTCTGTTTAATACAAACAAATTTGTACTAATATTAAAATACCGTAGTGTTATGAGAACCAGTCTCAAAACATGTCAAACAAAACTGACTTTCTTTTCACAGATTAACAATAATACGTAAGATACGAACGTCACCTTTACTGAGGGAGAATGCTCATTATCCTTGCTTAGAGCAGAACTATACGTTTTTCATGTTTGATGAGGTTAGTTGAAGATAGATTATATAAATCACTCGTATACCAACAAAATTATTATTCTCTAAATGTTTGTTTGAGATTCTTACAAACCATCACCATCTGATATGAAGAAAGTGAAAGATTCAGCTGCAGAATATACACTAACTCAGTATTATAACTCAGTAACTTTAGTATTATAATTGTAAAAAGGTGAATATACTCACGATAAACATCGTTTTTTCTTGTTTTCTGAAACAGTAAAATAGGACTCTAGAATGTAAAAGAACATAAACGTTTCATAAAGAAATTTACTTATTGCCTCATGGTTAAGTGTTATGTATAAAGCGTTATGTATATACGTTGTTATTCATGTAAAAAATTAGAATTAGGTAGATCGATCATTTGTAATGGCCTGGTGTTTGTACGAGACGAATCTAGATTACTCTGAAATGCTGGGAAGTTTCGCGATTGTTCGAAAAGAGTAGGCCTACTAGTATAAAAACAGACGGTGACGCGAGGAGAAAAAAGAAATCAGTCAGTCATTCGTTTTTACTTTCGATTCAAGAGATATTGTCTCCGTTTGAGAAATTTTCAACGTTTGCTGTGTGTTTATTCAACTTGAATTTGTAACTGGAGCTAGATCTACAAAAACTGTGATTTTATTTCGTCAATCTTTACGATTCATTCGAATTAGTGGTTATACTGAAAATCAACACGTACAAGACTGTTTAGGGGAGACCGGAGCAAACTTTGGAATTTCTTCGTGGGACCAAATTCACACCCTAGACTGGAATTTTAGATTCATGATCTGGACTTTTGGACTTTCATTCTAGATCATTATATTGGACACTGGCCAGTACCATTTTGTATTGTAATTAATTTTGAAGGTTGAAACTGAATATCTCTCATTGTTATTATATAATTTATGTTATATCTGTTACATATATAATAGTGTATTGTAATAAATTATATAAGCTGTTATCTGTGTTTTTCTGTTGCGTTCAGTCTATATAAAAAAAAAACGTAACAGTAAGATATAGGAATGATAAGTGTGCTCCAGTGAATAGGGTGAATAGATTTGCCACGGTAAAAATAGTGTTTCACTTTGGCAACTAGTCAGGAGTTTAAAAAAAATCGTTCTAATGGAGTAAGGATAAGTCATGATGTCACAACCGTAAACAATTATATACCCACACAAATAAAGTTATAAAATATATAAGTTTAACAATTTAGCGTTATCTACTTCTAGAGTATCATGATCAGAAAAGAAGTAATGGTAAACGACTAAACATATTCCTTATAGAAGTTAAAGTTAATTCTTTCTGATCCAGTGATACCTCATTGATATCCGTTGATTTTGTCCTTCTTAGATAAGTCCCATAAAACATTTTCAATCAAAACTTACTAAATGGTCTCGAGTTACAGGTCTGAAAGCATGATTAACATAACTCTTAAGGCGTGAAATTTCCTATTTCTGTTGTGATAATATGCTTAAAAACTTTACAAATAATTTTCTCAAGTATTGACAAATTTACATTTTCTAACGTTTGTTATAATTCATAAATTTCCATTCACACATGTACATATATAGGGTCAGTTTATGCTTGGTTGTTATAAGATTTTAAATATTTATTGTGATGCTTTATTTTACCAATCGAGTAAGTCGACATTTGAAGAAACAGCATAGAAACTGACAAAGACGTTTCAGTGACCACGGACCCAATAATCCATAATGGCGTGACGTCAAGCTAGATAATAATATTTTTATAAGAATATTCCTGGTCGTGAACAATTTACAAGTAATTAACATAATGTTGTTATTATTACATGTATATATAACTTATAAGATGTTCTATTAAAATGGCTATTTATATACGACATAAGTAAGAATATTATTCAGTAAGTAAAGGTTTAAGTCAATAGAATATATCTCCGTTGACTACCATACTTGATAAGCTTAAGCTAAACTTATACAGGGTGTTCGGAAAGTCACTGTGCAGTTTTGTAATCATATTTTATTCAGTCTATTTCAAGCCAGCAACTGATAGCAGTGTTTATAAACAAAATAAGAAGGATCCAAGCCTGTATTGATGCCAACGGGGGTCACTTTAAACATTGGTTATAATTGTCATTCATATTTACCTCCTGTATTCTGTATTGAAACATGTCTATTAATAAATATATAAGTGCACAGTGACTTTCTGAGCACTCTGTATATTTTCGAGGAAAAAAGTTCTGTGATTTTCAAACAGATATAATTCATTACGAAATTAATTTAAAGAACGCAAAGTATGTTTAGTAACTATAAACAATTCCCAGTTGTGTGGTTTGCTTACAAGTCTTTTTTTTTTCTTTTTAACTCATGTTAGATCATGCTTGCAAGAGCTTCATCTCGTTGCTTTTCTACAAACTATAAATTAAGTAATTTACTCTTCATTGACACAAGTAGTGTGTAATCTGTACTATCTACGATGTTCAGACATATTGTCTTAGGCTATTTTTAAAGATGCTCTCTATCATTAGTTGTTTAGATACATCATAGAAGAATAGAAAAGAGTGTTGGTGAAGGGATGTAATAATAAAAAAGAAAATCAAAGAGATATAAAACAAACGCGACAAATAAAACACAGATATACTCTAGGGATTATAAATTTTTAGCTAATATAGATCCATGTTCTTTGATAACATTAGATTTATTGTTTACAAACGAGACTTCTAAGAGAAACACAGAAATGGAACTTGAAGCAATTTATTTCCATTTTCTTTGCAACATGGTCAAAGTACATGTTAAGAAATAAAATATTTTAAGCTAATATTGTTAAAATACAGTCAAAATTATTATCTTTACTGAAATATTAAAAATTGAAAAATAGGTGTGCACTCAGCACCAGAAAGATGTACATCAGTCATGATTGATTTCACAGAAGACCGGCAGAAAAGTAGCTAACGAGAGTGAGAGTAACTGAAGGTTAATTGCCGTGAAACACATAGATTTGAACTTACGTTTTATCAACTCTTGGTTGAAATTTTCTTTGTATGAAACAGTCTATGATAATATGGTTGGGTTTTGTAAGTCAATTTCTACAGATAACTTAGAGCCCCAGGTTCTCCTACGGTATTTAAGGAAGTGTTGCCCATTTTCGTGGCGGAAAGAAACGTTTCCAATTTTTTGTATCAAATTCGCATGTTTAAGTGTTCAAAACTTAATTTAATGATAATTTGTGTGTAGAATGACGTATTTGTGATTGATCTGAAGTTTACAGAAAAGATTAATATACTTGTAGTTTGTTTGATTAAGTATCGTGAAAGGCTTATTATGTCTAATCTGTTCACAAAATGTTTATTATGTTTGGAGATATAAATAATTTTAGTTACCGAAATATATATTAAATTATTTGCATTTAGCTTTAGAGATGTTATTTATCCTTACAGTAAAGTAATGTTTGCATCAAAATGTTCCAATTTTACGACAAGACTCGGTGTAACAATGTTACATAGTTATAGCAAATGAATTGCGTAGTAAAACCGTACGTGTAAAGATAACGAATAGATGACGATTACAATTCTTATTGAGTTTTATGTGTAAATGACTATCGTATGTGCACAAATGCAGTTAATCTATTTGTGTGTGTATTGCAACTGCTACGGTACGTGCTGGTTAGTGATGGAATCAATGTTTGGCACTCATAAGAGTATTAATACATCATAAACGTGTGGTGAGTGAAGAGTCCTATACAACTGGTAGTATTTACATTTGTAAAAAAAATGCACTAAGGTTAATGAGAAGTATCTTGCCAGATTTTCAAGCAGAAATTATTATTAACTTTTATTACTGGCTTTACGTGTTGTGGAAAGTGTCCTTTGAAGAATAATGTTCTCAGACCTACAATAAATTGTAATATCTTAGTGAATTAAACTATATGTTTATGACTACAAACTTGTTTAACCTTCTATATATTAAGAACAGGAGTCTTGCTATTTTGATAAATTGTTCAATAAAACTCTTAAAACGGAAGGCATATCCATTATTACATGTCCAAGTCACAATCATTTTTTTCATTTTTATTGATGGCAGCATGAGTACGAGCTTTGTTAGAATTTGTTTTCAATACAGCGGGCTTTTGTTTTCTGTTAGGGCAAAGGAAAAACGAAATATTAATGAAATTGAAACATCAAAACGTTGATGGCAATAACACGTTAAATTTGAAGTTTGATCAAAGGAAATCTGCTTCTTGCTCATAAGCTAACATTATAAGTCTCAAATGAAAAGTTTCTGTCATATTTCTGCTCTTTTATTTATTTTACAAAATAAACACATCATATAAGTAGTCTTCTGTTATTTTTACGATAAAGTAGTAACGAAGTGAATAAATTATTCTAAAATATTTGTTTAAAATGTATACCTTTCTACACCTTTTAAACTGTAGGAATAAAGAGGTAATGAGAAACTGGTTACGTTAAAGAAGAAAACACATTTGAGGAAACTTTGATATATCTTTTTTTCATTTCAATAATGTGTAGCAACACGAACATATTTTTATTAGTCCTATATTGTTTAACTTAATCATTTTAATATTAAGTTTTCAAATAACTTTGCTTATATGTAGGTTACATCTTTACGTTGCTTGTCGTTTGATGTAATTTGGGTTGTCGTTTGGTTGGTTCGTATTTTTGAAGAACACAAAATTCTATGGAACTGGCAGACCAATGCACTTAAGAACATTATATGGATGTTGTATGAAATATTTCCTGTCTACAAAACAAACATTTGTTACAATAAAACCCTATAGTGTTCAATTGTTTATTTCTTTCTTTGTTATTGAGAAAAGCTACTCTTTGTCCTACTCAAAACAAGTATCGAAAGCTGAATTTCAACTTTCATGTTTTACTCTGGTGAAGAGATTACACCTCGATGCTCCTATATGGGGCTTCTGTTTTTTTTTACACGTAAAGTATTTTGTCCAAATATCATTACATTCATGTTTGAAATTACAATTTTCTTAGACGTAAACCATGATTTATAATATATTTATTACATTTTTGACAAGATTCCTGCTATTTTAGCAAAGTATTGACTTCTTTTATCCATCAGTTTGAAAGGTGAAATAACTGGAATTTAAATTACACCTTCTTAGTTGTGTATCTGATAACCACAGAAGTATCTGTACATTAATAAATGGTGCTGCCATCTTTTCACTAATATTGTTACTAACATTAATACTGAATTAGAAAACAGCTTTTCGCGGTATTAATACCTTCCATACGTCCTCATGTTGAAACCTGTCGCATTGTTAAATTAGTCTGTGTGGGGTTGTACACTCATATTAAATGTAATCCCTTGTTTTATTTTACCTTCCCCAATGTATCTTTTGTTTGTGAGTTTAGAGGTTGTAGACCGCTTGTACAACTTCTTGATGATGGCACTCAGCATATAGAACAATTATAAGTGTAACTTACATAAAGGTAAACGTTTAGCTATGTATACGTATATATAACACATAGTTTCCACTAGAGTTGGACTCACTACATGATTCGAATTAAATATTCATACTTTGTAGTTTTTGTTCCTCTCTGTACTTTTTACATGTGTTCGTTAATTTTGCGATATATTTTATTTATCATACTATTAAATGTATATCATTTGCGTCTCTAATTAGCTTACTTTGAATATTTTATGAGTCTGTTATACTTACCACTATTACTGTTTTACGCTATTTGATAGCACTACACAACAAAGATTTTGCATCTTGATTTTTGGCTGGTGATCACGAAAATCACATTTAAATTTGTCCATCATGTACCGTTTCATCGAAATCTTCAGTTTTGTCGTGTTTTTTTCTTATATTTGTGTCAAAAAAATTTCGTTTCTGTCAGATACCTACAAACAATGTTTTGTGCAGTCTGGGCATGTCCAGGCAAGAAATCAGGTCAGGTTGGAAGCTATTCTGTGGAAGTATGCAGCCCAGGCATGCCTAAGCAGGCGCGAGCCAGCTTGACACTGTCTCAGCAGGCTATAAAAGTGGCTTGCATACGCAGATGCTGCTCGACCTATTAGCTGGCTACTACAAATCCTCCTTTAGCGATCTAAACTCATTAGACTTTGACACACAACGCCAACATCATGTTAACAAGTTCATAAATACAAACCAAGCTTCATTCTCACCACGATTCCCTGGCGAGACACTAGAAGCATGCTCAAGTTCAAACAATAAAAAATAACCATAACCGAACTAAAAATTAATATCAAAAACTTGAAGAATTCTTCCCCCGGACATGACCAAATACCAAACATTGTTCTGAAAAAAAGCTCTACTCTCCTGATACAACACCTCACAAACATCATGAACATTTCACTAGCGACTGGATATTACCCTGACACTTGGAAAAGAGCCATCATAACCACGAACCCAAAGAAACAAACCAACAAAACCAATTCAGATAATTTCCGCCCCATCAGTCTGTTAAGCTGCCTTGGCAAAGTGATGGAGAGAATTATCTCCAACCGTCTACTCCATTTTTGCGAATCGAATAACATCCTTCCAGAATCTCAAAAATGCCTCCAGGAAAAAGAAGCAAACAACAGATCACCTCACACGACTCACCGAATCAATCTATAAAGCTTTCAACAACAATCAAGTAACCATCGGGGTATTCCTAGATGTCAAAAAGCATTCGACAGCGTATGGCACAATGCCATCAAATACAAACTAAAACACGTGCAAATAAATCCCACGATAGTTAAATGGATCTCCAATTTCTTAACAGATAGAACAGCACAAGTAAAAGTCAATAAAACTATATCCAAATCATTTAATATAACCGCAGGAGTGCCCCAAGGATCAGTCCTCTCTCCACTTCTATACATAATTTTCGTCAGTGACATACCTTTCCCAAATCTAACATACACGCATTATTCACAATACGCAGACGATATCGCTATCTGTAGCACCTCCAGAAACCCAGTGATGGGAATGTCTCGCGTACAAGAATCACTAAACAACGTCTCAGCATAAAGCAACAAGTGAAGATTTGTGTTAAATCCAACCAAAACACAAGCAATCACCTTCTACAGGAAATTAAAAAAGGTAAGACAAAATCTAGAAAAAATAAAATTATCACTCGGAAATACAACCATTACATTAGCAAAAACATCACATTCCTTGGCATCACTTTCGACACAAAACTAACATGGAAACAATATACACTCATCAATTAGAAAAAGGATTTCACACCTAATGACTCTAACCAGTGAACAATCGAAATGTTCACAAAACA
The DNA here is from genome assembly GCA_011833715.1 of Carcinoscorpius rotundicauda. Lineage (NCBI taxonomy): Eukaryota > Metazoa > Arthropoda > Merostomata > Xiphosura > Limulidae > Carcinoscorpius > Carcinoscorpius rotundicauda. The sequence goes on from CM022393.1 coordinate 113,470,775, forward strand.
CCATTATACAAATATACAAGGCTTACATCCGTCCACTAATAGAGTATGGATGCCAAGTAACATACAATATGTCAAACAACACACTCCAGAAAATCCACCAGAACAGAATACTAAAATTTGCATTCAGTCTATTGTCATTCACGCCAGTAAATTATATACATCAAATTAGCAATTTACCAACATTAAGAGATAAACTAATGAAAATATCACACAAATATTATCTAAAAGCATAAAATAGAAACAAACTAATGACATCACTATACAAATTAACTTGTGCACAAACAAGATATATTTCACCTTACAACATATTTCAAGGATCACAAATTACACAACAAAGTATCTAAAGAAATCAACTCATGTCAATAATATGTATTCCATTTTTTTCAGATATCGGGCACACGACAGGCAAAACTTTCGGCGCCTGTCCTGTGAAACTGGGTTTTCTCGGGGCACTCCCGTTTCCCCCCACAGCAAAAACTTAAGCATTGGAATTTTGATCCCAGCCCAGGCAACTTTATTGCCAGACCCTGAGTCGGGTCGTTTGAATTGAATTCATGTTCATATTTGCTTGACTTCTTCCTTTCGGGACGGAACCTGGCCATTCTCTCCAGTGCTGCCTTTGCCTCCGTCCAAGATAACATTTAGAGTGACATCCTCCATCCAAAAAAGTCAGAAATTATTTAATAAATAAATAAATAAAACTAAACCTAATAACAATTCACAAAAGGGAACGAAGAGCAACCACAAAGTTCCTGAACACCCCAGTTGGGGATTTCTCTCTCCCTAAACTAAACCCCTGCCACGATAGTTTGCGTTTGCGTTTTAGATGCTGCTCATTGGATTAATACAGACCTTATAGCGTGTACGTATTGTTTCAGAATATATCATTGCTCAGTAGCACTGTAACAAGTACGTTAGGTGTTTTTGATGTTTTACAGGACAATTGGCGTCGGTTAACAAGTCTCGTCAATGTCGTAACAGCCGCGATACATTCTTCTATATTTGTGGCGAGTATACGATTGTTCATCAGAGACACTCAATGACTGCTTTTGTGAAGAAAGCTTATCATTTGTACTTCGGCTGTAAAATTGGTGATCAAGACCAGGAATGGGCGCCTCACATTTATTGTGCGACATGAGCTTTCTGTCTGAGAGCTTGTCTCAGAAGCACTCGAAACACAATGCCGTTTGCTGTCCCGATGATATGGCGAGAACAGAAAGACCATGTGACGGATTGTTACTTCTGTTTGACTAATGTGTCTGATTTTTCTGCCCAAAACAAGAAGTCAATTCAATACCCTAATCTGCCTTCAGCAATGAGACCCGTGCCACATGACGACAGTCTTTCAATTCCGAAACCACCAAAGGAATGGACCTTAGACGAACCAGATGAAGAAACTGCAATGCAGGGAACTAGCAATGACATTTATCTGGATTTTAAACCGTGCTTCTCAGGCAATCCACATCTCATTAAACGATCTGGTCTGAGATTTGGGTCTGTCAAAAACAAACGCTGAATTGCTGGGTTCGAGACTACAGAAATGGTGTTTGCTGTCACCAGGAACGAAAATTTCTGTTTTTTGAAGCCGTCAAGATGATATAACCAAATTCTTTGCACAAGTTGACAGTCTCTGCTTCTTTGTTGACATCGAAGGATTATTCTCTGCTTTGGGTTATGATCATGACCAGCAAGAGTGACGTCTCTTTATTGATTCATCAATGTTAAGCCTTAAATCTGTTCTGTTACACAATGACAACGTTCACCCTTCAATACCTGATGGCTGTGCAGCATACATGAAAGAAACCTACGAGAACATGGAAATGCTACTAAAGCACATCCCGCACAGCAAGTACAAATGGAATATCTGTAGAGATGTGAAATTCGTTGCTCTGTTTCTGGGACTGCAGCTTGGCTATACAAAGTACTGTTGTTTCATCTGCCAAAGGCCCGGCATGGCCAAGCGTGTTCAGGCGTGCGACTCGTAATCTGAGGGTCGTGGGCTCGCATCCCCATCGCGCCAAACATGCTCGTCCTTTCAGCCGTGGGGGTGTTATTATGTGACGGTCAATTCCACTATTCGTTGATAAAAGAGGAGCCCAAGAGTTGGCGGTGGGAGGTGATGACTAGCTGCCTTCCCTTTAGTCTTACACTGCTAAATTAGTGACGACTAGCACAGATAGCCCTTGAGTAGCTTTGCACAAAATTAAAAAAAAATTCAAAAACAAACAAAACAATCATCTGCCAAAGAGTCACATTATTCTAGACAAAGCTGGCCACTCCGTAAAAAGTTAGTTCGATGACAGAAAAGTATGGCGCATGAACCGCTTGTCGAACCAGCAAATATTTTTTTGCCTCTTCTTCACATAAAATTGGGGCTTATGAAGAATTTCTTGAAAGCAATGAACAAAAAAGGCGAAGGTTTTCTTTATTTGAGACAGATGTTTTCAAGAACAACTGACGCCAAGATCAAAGAGGGTATTTTTGTTGGCCCTCAGATCAGACATGTTATGAGTGACAAGCGGTTCGAAGATCTGTTAGTTGGGCCGGAAAAGATTACCTGGAAAGCCTTTAAAGACGTTGTTGACAATTTTCATGGCAACTACAGAGCCCCATAATACATTCAGCTGATAGACAAACTTCTCAAAGCATACAAAACAATAAAGTGCAGTCAAGTGCAGTCACTCAAAATTAATTTCCTCCACTTCTTCCAACCAAATCTTGGTGCTGTCAGTGATGAACACAGTAAAAGGTTTCACCAGGACATTGCTACAATGGAAAAACGATATCGGGGCAACTGGAATCCGTCAATGCTTTCTGACTACTGTTGGACACTGCAACGTAATGCACCGGACATTGAAAAAAAAAGGAAATGAAGAGCAAAACACTTTTATTTATGTTGAACTTAATAGCGTATTAGAAACATAAACGCAATTGAATACGTTATTGCCGGTAAACAATTAACTGTCTATTTCTTAGAATATTTATGTGATTAAGCAAAACCAAAACTATATTTGTGTATATCCACCAGGTACCTGTTACAATCAGCAAAAATTTTTCAGGAAGCAAAACTTTTCAAAAAAATTGTTGTGCAATGTATAGTTAGTTCACCGTATGAGAACATAATATTGTTTGGCATATATTTATCAATAAAATTATGCTCATGTTTAACTATTTAAGTTTATGTTTATGTAGATGGAAGAAAGTGTCTCTAGGAAATAATCTTTCAAGCTAAATTGTCTCAAGTGGAAAAATGTTTCCTGAAATTAACTTGCAAGTTATGTTTATTTTAACCCTATTAATCAAACTCTGATTTGAACACAGTGCATGATGTTCAAGAGTAAAACATTCTTAACAAGGTATTAATATCCTACGTGCTGTTGTATTATTTTTATGGAACAAAATTTTCATTCCGCCTCTGCGATTCAATGAACAATGGAAGAACACACAGATACAATTAAAATATAAAACAGTATCCATAATTGTAAATGAATTGTTTATTCTATGAACTTAAATATATACATTGACATTTTTGAAGACAGCAAATAGACGAAAATGTGAAACTAAGATAACATAAATACTAGAAGTATCTTATATATTTTGTATCAAAATTTTATTAAGTAGACAGACAATTTCAATACTTTAATATAAACGTTTAAATATTCTTCACCAAGTTGCTATTTATCTATCTTATCACACATCTCAAAACTCAAACAAGTCTGTAATTTATTAAAATAATTGACTGATTAATAAAAAGTAAAAATTCTGACCTCGACAACTTTCAGCTGTCTGAGACATATGTTTATTCTTCAGTGAGACAAGAGCTGACTAGGAAACGACTCTCACGTATTGAAATCTCTTATTTGTTCGATCCACAGTTTGGTTCTTTTCCTAGAGTTTGTAGGTCATTTCGAACAATACGTTGTCAGATTTCTTCTTTTATTTATTTTAATGTTTTGAAAACAGTCATCAGACTGAGCTCTGTGGTTTTTTATAGTACAGTAAAGAGCGCCCCAGTGCACAATTATCTGAAGATGAATGTTGGAGCACTAGCTGATGGTGACTGGCATAGATTTTCATATGTAGCTGCTTAAGGTATGTTACTGATTGTGAATGACAGGGTAGTCGCCATTTCTACTGTAATAGTGACAGAACCAGATTTGGTAGGTGTCTATTATCAGTTACCTCGGTATTGTGTATTTTACTTGATTTATTCTCGATTGTTTGAAAAAGAAAACGTGGGTGCTTCAAGAAGATTAATTTTTCTTCTACAATTTAAGGTTACTTCCTGCTGCTTAACTATGTTAACACTCCAAGACTAGCTTCAGTAGGTTAGCTGGTGAAAGATTCCTAACATAATTTCAACAAGAACTCAATCTTTAGATATACTTAAAGCTCTGTGTAGTTTTTCCAAGCTAAGAATAGCTTATACAAACATATCTAGTTGTATCTCAAATATAGATTGCAGTACACTTTATATGAGTTATCTCGACATATTTTGGACCTGAAAAACGTAAATGCACTTCATTAGAAGCTACGTTTATCACTTTATGAACACGCATTCCGCTCAGTTTCTCTTAATTACAACTTTACTTTACAACAATTTTGTTGCTCTAAAACATTTTAAGTACCTTTCGCCTTTGCTACGGGTTTTATTTTTCCTTTTTATTAGTTTCTTTGTTTCAGTTCGTAAAACTGTGTCAAATACTGAATGCTCTATACACCATTATAAATACTGTTACTTTACTTTATTGTTTATTTTACGAGTAGTTTTATTAAATAAGGTTAAGTTACGAGATTTAATTTTTATGACAACCAAATTTTTTTCAACAAGACCACAGTCTCAGTACAGCAGCGTAACGGGGGAAGCAATTACACGTATGTGGTGGATGCAGTTGGTGAACATGGGTGAGGCAGGTATGTTTTATAGTTTGTTTGTTTTTAAAATTTGCGTAAAATTACTCAAGGGATATCTGCACTAGCCGTCCCTAATTTAGCAGTTTAAAAATAAAGGGAAGGCAGCTAATCATCACCACACACCGCCAACTTTTGGGGTAAATTAAAAAACAAACAGGCTCTCGAAAACAAGTGTGTATGTGCTGATATATTTATTTACATGATTTAAATATTGGTGTATTCAGTTTTTTATTTACTAAATAATTTTTCTTAAGAAAAAAGCAAAGTATTATATTTTAGCTACAGTACATTTCTTTTTTACTTAAACATCTAACTGCAATTATGTATCGAAGCTTCATTTGCACCTCTTTATGTTTCTACATGAAAATAATTTGATACTTAAAGATATATATATTTATATAAAATTACTAATTTTCATGTATCTTTTAGAACAATTGATTCAAAAATTACATAAATAATAATATTATAAAATATAAGGGAAAACTGCTGAGGTTTAAACTACGCAATGTGGAAAATTAGAAATATTAATAATCTCTGATAAAAGCAGGCTATCTCCAAAAGTAAACAAAAACAAATACAAAAATTACCAAATTTGTGTTGTTCAAAACAAGAAAAATAAAACAGGTTTCAATATTAAACCATTCATCTGATTTATTTGGCGTACATTAAATTTGCGTTTTCTACATGTTCTATAATTGCTCCCCACAAGTACAGATTCACAAAGCTAAAATCACGTGATCGATTCCCCTCAGTCAGCAAAGCAGATAGCCTGATGTGGCTTTGCTATAAGGAAAACAAAGACACACATGATCTAATTACACATAAGTCTAGTAAAACTGTACATAATATAGATGTTTTATCATTAGATTCGACCAATATATTATGAACTGTGCAACAAGCATAGAAGATATTTTAATAATTAATTATAATGAAAATTATAAAAAAGGAAAGTTTAAATTAACGTGTGTGTGTTTTTCGTATGGCAAAGCTACAAAGAGCTATCTGCTCAGCCCACCGAGGGGAATCGAACCTCTGATTTTAGCGTTGTAAATCCGGAGACATACCGCTGTACTACCTGGAGGCATTTAAATTAATAAAAATACAGGTAGGGAAAAAATCTTCTCAAATTAAGGTATATTAGCATTTTATGTCACGTCATCAAAATATCAGATTTTGAAAGCTCATTGTTACACTTAATATCCCCAGCGTTACTGTTCTTCATTTAGATTTGTTGTTGGTAACAAATAAAAAGATAGCTCAATGACAAATAATTATTCATTATTTATATATAATAAGAACACGAATAAAATATTATCACAAAACAACTGTTTACTGTGTTATACAGGGAACTTAAAAATACTAAACCTAAAATCACCTTAAAAAGTTATTGTTTATGAACAATGGAAAAAATACTTTTAGTGTTTAATCAGCCATTAAAAATATGCACAAAGTACAAAGACAGATTTGTGTATCCAAGCTATAGGTGATGGGTTATTTAATTTTAAAATCACAGAAACAACAGTTAGGTTAATGATGATATTTTATTCTCAACTATAGGATTTTGGATCTATTTCAATTGTACTTTTACGTATTTTGAAGGAATTCACCATAGAATTTGTTTAGAAAAATATATCATTTCTCATGTTTCCTAATATTTCAAATAACATTCACCAGAATTGTTTGTTTTTGAATTTCGAGCAAAGCTACACGAGGGCTATCTGTGCTAGCCGTCCCTAAGTTAGCAGTGTAAGTCTAGAGGGAAGGCAACTAATCATCCTCACCCATCGCCATTTCTTGGGCTACTCTTTTACCAACGACTCTACCGCTGAAAGGGCGAGCATGTTTGGTGCAATGAGATTTCAAACCGGGCCTGTTGATTACATTAAAGTAATATTTTTAAGTTTTATAAAAGGACTGAAAGGACGTCACTGAAAGGACGATATTCTATTGTTTGAAACAGGCATTATCTTTATAGAAACATACTATGTGATTACTAACGCTGATGTTTTAGCAGTTAAGACATCTTTAGTCACATTATCTTTGCTTGTCAAGACTTTGATGTGAAAAAAATATACATACATACATATTCATACATTTATTATTACAAAACTAAAACCTCATTACAGGCTTTCCTACTGCATGGATATTTCTTGTTCCCAAGAGGCACAAAAACATATTCTCAGGATGTCTTCTTTAATAGTTCTAAATCCAGTTATTTATCACAAGAATTTGTTTTTTTCTTGATATAAATTTCCTGCTCGCAATAAATGCAGCTTTAAATAAACGTTTTCACAGCAGTCCATTCCATAAATTGTTAATAATTCTATATAAACCAGTTCCAGCTTTAGCAGCTAATAACTGTTATACTTCCATATTTTTGTGAGGAAGACCATTTCCAGAAAAAAATTGTATGTTACTTGGGGTTGATAGTGTTTGGTTTGATAATTATTATAAGAGAGTTAACACTCAAAGAAAAAAAATATATAGAAAATTCCACCTTCATTTCCAGCTCATTACAATAATACATTACGGAATCATTGTTGATAAACTACTGTTATACTAGGTAGAAGCATCAATTCAGCTAACACTACAAATGTTTCCAACCTTTTACTTCATTCTACTGTTATACCAGGTAAAAGCATCAATTCAGTTAACACTACAATTGTTTCCAACCTTTTACTTCATTCTACTGTTATACCAGGTAAAAGCATCAATTCAGTTAACACTACAAATGTTTCCAACCTTTCACTTCATTCTTACAGCTATTATTTCATTTCAAAGTCTCTGATAGAACGGCAGGTAATTTATTTTGAAAGTTTTTGACTAAAACTTTCCAGCCATTCTTAGTCCACACATTTTGCAGTACTTTTCTTACCTGAAATAAATATGTTCGTAAAGTATTTTAGGTATATACGAAATAGTCATGAATCAAATACACAAATTCAGAAAATAAATATATATTTATATATTTGTTATATAAAATTTAGTAGACGGCAAAATATGTTCAAGGAGTAAACTGTTTTATCAAGTTTTATATTCTCATAAACAAATATATAAACATTATTAAAAACACAGTTTACTCTTCAAACGGTTTAGGCCATACGTTATAATATCTTATAACTAAATTTTAATACAAAATAAATTGTGGTTTTAATTGTTTTGTGCTTTCGGTCCGATAAAAGTTATTTCTATAATAGTGATAAAGTTTGATGACTTTTCTGAGATTCTCCTTCAGTTTTTCAGGCAGTTAATACATTATTAGCTTCAACCAGAAATCTATTATCTCGGCTACTATAAAGTGACAAATGGTTATGAAATAATTTTAATCTTACAATTGTCATATAATAAAGTCATTTTTTGTGTGTAACGTGTTCCTTTGATAGATAAAATTAAACAATAGGGCTTTTAATAACATCTGTAACATAAACTTTAACCAATAAAAACGTACTTTACGTCTCCAACCTCGTTCGATTTTCCAAAGTATTCACATGTAATGAAGTATTTCTTACACCGGTTATTATGCAAATAATTCATCTATTTAAGAATGACTATGAACTACCAAGTTGAACTAACCTCTAAATTACCCTCTGGAACAAGATCCACGGGAAGTTTATTGTTCTTATCCTTGATTTGAGTGCAAGCCCCATTCGCCATAAGAATTCGCACCAGATATGCATGTCTTTTGCAACATGGCACGCTTGCTTTTGCAGCTAAATGAAGAGCAACTTGCTTATTTTCATCTTGTATATTAATGGCTTCTGCAGGACATTCCAAGGAGTGCTCAAACAAAAGCTGAAAATAAATGTAAATATTAAAGTTCCGCTTAAACCAGGGACACTAAACATAATATCTACATTAATCTATAAAATGAATTAACGTTATTTAACTTTGATAATAGAATCAAATATGCAAACTTAATATAAAATTAGACGAATCTGTAACGTACTTAAGTAAAATTTAAGATAAAGTGAATAATAAATTTAAATTTACATACGGACATTACGTGATATCTATAACATTGATAATTCTTAAAATAATTAAACTGATAATAAAGAAATGCTTATCAATATACTAGAAACTTGAGAGTTAAATTGTTGAATTTACACCTATTTTACCTCTATGCAGAAGTGTATGCCTATTTTGAGCATAAAGCCAAATGAAATTAGATGCCATTAAACAAAATGTTATCCACAAAATAAACGTGTAACTAATTAATTAAGAAATAAAGATTTAAAAAATCATTTAACCACTAACCAAACTAAAGTCAAAAACCACACCTTTTAAAAGGAAGGATGACCATTCCAAAGTTACTTTAAATAACAAATTCTATGACATAGCTCTTCGTCAATTACATACATAAGCTCTCTAGTAAGTGGCCTGGCATGGCCAAGGGCGTTAAGGTGTGCGACTCGTAATCTGAGGGTCCCCGTTGCGCTAAACATGCTCGCCCTTTCAGCCGTGGGGGCATTATAAGTGACGGTCAATCCTACTATTTGTTGGTAAAAGAGTAGCCTAAGAGTTGGCGGTGGGTGGTGATGACTAGCTGCCTTCCTTCTAGTCTAGCACTGCTAAATTAGAGACGGCTAGCACAAATAGCCCTAGAGTAGCTTTGTGCGAAATTCAACAAACAAACTCTTTAGTAAGTATGATACATACCTTGGGAACATGGATTCGCTGCAACAGTTGCGATTAAATACTCTAATTCTTTTAAACAAGACAGCTGCTTAGAAAGAGTCGTTTTTCTAATCTATCAGTTCAATATCACGATCTGCCTTGCGCGTGTAACGTTGCGATAAATTTTCAAAACAAACTTGTTTTTAATATATATTTAAAGTTTCCATTTATAACATAAAAATAAGCTCTTTTACAGTAAAACGCTATGTTACAGTTGAAGGGCCCGGCATGGCCAAGCGCGTAAGGCGTGCGACTCGTAATCCGAGGGTCGCGGGTTCGCGCCCGCGTCGTGTTAAAAATGCTCGCCCTCCCAGCCGTGGGGGCGTATAATGTGACGATAAATCCCACTTTTCGTTGGTAAAAGAGTAGCCCAAGAGTTGGCGGTGGGTGGTGATGACCAGCTGCCTTCCCTCTAGTCTTACACTGCTAAATTAAGGAGGGCTAGCACAGATAGCCCTCGAGTAGCTTTGTGCGAAATTTCAAAAAACAAACACACAGTTGAAGTTTACGGTATACAGCTAAAATGCTAAGTCACTACGGTACTGTTCAGGATTCAAATTCAATAACAGAAGCAAATTTACAGCATTCGTTAAAATGTTAAAATATAGCAAAATTAACTCTAAAAACAAGTTTGTTTTGGAATACGGCACAAAGTTACTCGAGGGCTATTTGTGCTAGCCGTCCCTAATTTAGCAGTGTAAAACTAGAAGGAAGGCAGCTAGTCATCACCACCCACCGCCAACTCTTGGGCTACTCTTTTACCAACGAATAGTGGGATTGACCGTCATATTATAACGCCCCCACGGCTGGGAGGGCGAGCATGTTTGGCGCGACGAGGGCGCAAACCCATGACCCTCGAATTACGAGTTGCACGCCTTACGCGCTTGGCCATGCCACGCCATCTGAAAACAAAATAATATTAAGTGGCACGGCATGAAATTTTTTGGTAAATAATTGAAACACTATGGTAGAGATATAACTTATAGGATAAATAATTTGTAGATAGTTTTACTATAGTACAATTCCAACTGTACATTTAAAGGTAATGTGCCTTAATTTTCAAAATATGGATAAAATTCGATTGTACAGTTGTTTGTTCGAACTTATAGAGAAATTGTTATGGCACAGTTGTCATTTATAACATACAGATAATATACTTTAACAGAAATGAAGCTTGCAAAATCTTGTGAATCTGTTATGATACAAACAAAGTCTCTATGACATACAAATAGAATTCCGTTGTTGAACCCAAATTTAAAACAAATAAACTAACATTGGACATTCTAATTTCAGTATAAAGCTAAAATATTGTAATATAAGGACATTTAAAGAATATAAATTGGTTACTACGTGACATATAATTTACAGGCTTATAAAATTGATATGTTAAAGGTATAACCTAACGTATATAGATAAAATTCTATATTTATGGAGAGATTTTGTCCCTGCCTTGAGTTGGTTTGCGTTAAAAAATCTAAAAATTGAAACAGCACTGGAAAATTAGGAATAACATAAAGAGATTTGAGAAAGAAAAGAAAGGTTTTATTTGAGATCAGAAAATAAACACTAACGGCAATTTGAACACCCAGACCTTTAGAAACAACGATAATAAAATTTACAATAAGTAATTCTAAGCCTATTAGTTGTTGAAAAAGCTTTGAAAAGTCTTATAAAATATTTTGCAAAGTCATTAAATAAAGTTTAGAACTTTATCGGATAATCAAAATGGTTTTATTAAGGGATAATCTTTCCTTATATATCTCATGACATGCTTTTAAAATACTACTGAATTTGAAGATGAGGTTAAAGGTGTATATTTGGTTTGAATGGATTTTTAGAAAGCATTTGACAAAGTGACACACAAAAGGCTTATAAAGAATATTATATCCATACGTGTGAGGGATAAGTTAACTAATTTGATAGAAGAGTGGTTTGATAGAAGAAAGCAGAGAGTTGTTATAAATGAAGATAAGTCAAATTTAATTAGCGTTTCAAGCACAGTATCTCACGAGTCAGTCTTTGGATCATTATTCGTTTTGGTTTACATTAATAACACAGGTAACAGAATGGTCAATAAACTATTTAAATTTACTGATAATATCAAGGTATCAAGGTCTTGGCCACTGAAGAGTATACTGCTACTTAACAAAAGGATTTAGATTATTTAGTGAGTTGAGCAAATAAACGGCAGACAGGTTTTAGGGATGATAAACGCAAGATATTGCATGTAGGCTATCATAATTTGAATTATAAGTATAATTTAGGTGCGAATAGCCTTAAGAGTGTCATGAAAGAAAAGGATCTTTGTGCAATGATTAATCACTCTCTTAAACCATCAAGGCTGTGTGCTGTTGCTACTAGCAGGGCAAATATAATTTTAGGTTGTATCTTCAGAAATATTGAATACAAGTCTAAACAAGTTATAATTTCATTGCATAGGTCACATTTGGAGTATTGTTTTCAATCTTAAACTTCTTACCTCAAGAAAACGTTGAATTATTGGAAATGGTTCTGAGGGGAGTTTTTAAAACCGTGTCTGGGATGGAGGGGTTGTCATATTACTGGATTAAGATCCTTAAAATTATATTATCTTGCATAAAGGAGAGTCAAAGGAAATTCTTGAGATTGTACAAAAGATGATAATGTGTATGGATCAAAATTTTTCATGCTTAACAGCAAGAATTATATAAATATGGGGACAAGTATAGATTTAGGCAAGGTAGAAGCCTTCTTCTGATAAGACAATTTTATTTTTCAAATATGTTGGTTGGCCTATGGAATGGACTGCCTTTGGTTGTTGTGGAGACAGTAAATTTGAGTGAGTTTAAAAGAAAGCTTGATAGATATTTGAGTGATAACGTCTTGTTTTAATTTTTTATACGATAATTTGAGTTTAGCTTTCTGATAAGTAAAAAAAGTAATTTTTTCTAAGGAAATCAAAAGTTCAAATAATATTCCAAATATGATTTAGATATTGATATGGATATTAATCATTTAAAGTTTCAGAAATGGAAAAAAGTGAGGAAGTAAGTTATGACTTGGCATGTTGTAATAAAACTTCCTATGCACAACATCACAAAGGAGCATATCCAACATCCTTTCCATGCCACTTTTGTTTATTTTTATGTTCTGTATACTAGAAATCAATCAAACTAAACTTATCAATCTTACATCACACAATTACTATAGATTTCTGTGAATCAAATTATTTGAAGCAGTACGTATACTAAAAAGTCTGTTTACATGACATCTGAAGAATTAGATATTTGAGGCATATTTTTATTTTACAACTTGTCTCTCCTTGTCCCATTGCATAAAAATGCTTTAAAATTTTGAACTGTATAGATGAATTCAGTGATGGGTTAAGGAAAAAACAAAGCCTCATTCTCTTTATAGGTACATTGATCTCAAGCGAACTGAATCAACTTCACTGTCAAAATCATAATTTCAAGCATAGAGATGTAATAAAATTTTAAGGATATACATATTCTTGCAACACTGGAAACAATATAGGTAAACCACAAACATGTGTAGACACATTTTATTATTAACTCATGAATGATTATGTAGGCAACTTGATCACAACTTAGTAAAGCCAGAATGCTTTTTTCCTGGCTGTGTTATAAGTTGATATAAATTAGAAGTCAATGGACTAAACAATGGCCAAACACACTTTGAGGTTGTGTTGTTTCTAATCTTATCTCTATTCTTGCAGTAATGTTCTCTTCGCTGGGATAAAGAATTTTTAATGTTATCAACTTAAGATTTTTTTCTCTTGTTTTGTTTCCATGAAACGCATGTTTTAGAAAACACTGTTTCAAGTAAAACCTTAGATTTCAATAGGTTACCCTTAGTTTTATTGCATTGAAAGAGTACAATTATACAATTAATTGTTCTTTTTTGAAGTCAGACTGCTCAAACAAAGCTGTGTGTGACTTCGCAGCAGCAGTTTTTGTCCTCATAGCTTATACAGTTGCAGGTTTATCACAGTCTATTGTTTAGACTGTGCATCCACAGGTGTATTGAGGTTGAATTGTTACTTGGCAATTCACAGAGTTTATGTGTATTCATAGAATATGGCCACTAATATAATGTTTGTTAGTGATGTTTCAAAAAGGTTATTGTTATTATCAATGTTATAAGAAAAACCAAGAAAAAAGCTATTAACTATGTAGCATAATTCAATCATGTGCATATAGATTTTAACAGTGTGGAGGTAGAAGAAAGATTTGCCTTTTTAACAATGCACTTAGCTCAGTGGTTCCCAAACTGGAGGTAATATAACAATTTATCGGGGGTAATGGATGGGTGACAGAAAAAAGTTAAAATTCTGAAAATCAAGAAAACATTGAGGTAGCTGGTATTAGGATTAATGTTAACTTAGTCTTAGTATGTAAAGTTATAATTTAAACCTATTTTAAGTATGTAATAAAGTTAAACCAAATAACAATAAACATCAAAAACTAATATACAGTAGTAGAAAAGAAAAAAATATGTATCTAAGTGTGTGGTAACCTAAAAGTATTTTGACAAGTATGCTTCAGAACACAAGTCACTCAGTAACCCTGATGACTCATCGACGTGTCCAGGACGCGTCACTCACTGCCTGAGGTTGCCTCTATTTCACACTGTCAGTTTTTATGTGAGCATCAGCCGAGGTAGACAAAACGTGGTATGCATGTGTACTGCCCTGTGCAGTATAGTTAGTATTTACCTACTATTACATCATTCCTATGCTGAATAAGCTCTTTTAATGCTATCTAGAATACCATGAAAAATAAATAATAAGTTCACATTGTTCACACTTTTTTATACAGTTTTTCTTTTTCTGCAGATTAAACAATAAAATGTCTAAAAAACGCACCTACTCTGACGCCTTTCTTCGCTATGGCTTTGTGAATTTACCTTCTGGTGAAGAGGATCGGCCACAATGTGTAGTATGTCACAAAGTGTTGACAAATGAAAGCCTCAAGCCATCAAAACTCTCAGCTCACCTCCAGAAGTGCCATCCAAATCTTCAAAATGAGGATCAGGCTTATTTTCAGTGCCGGGCTGTAGCACTGAAGAATATCCAGTTCGGTTCATCTGGAATTCAAGCCCAAAAGCTTCAAGCTGCGGTCGAAGCATCTTACTTTGTTGCATATTAAGTTGCCGAACAACAAAAATGCCACACCATTGCAGATAATCTGATTATGCCTTGTGCATACGAGATGGTAATTAAGGTAGGTGGGGAGGTGCAGCGAAGAGACTGAGTGTCATATCTCTCTCTGTCAAACAACACAATCCGCCGACGAGTCGATGACATGGCATCAGATATTCTGTCCCAAGTTACAACAGAGATCAAGGAAAGCTCATATAGCAAATTCTCCTTGCAATTTGATGAATCGTGTGACGTAGCCAGTTGTGCTGTTCTCCTTGGGTTCGTTCGTTACGTCCACCAAGACAAGATCAAAGAAGAGTTCCTATTATGCGAAGATCTGTTGACAACCACGAAGGGAGAAGATATCTTCAATATCATCAACAGATTCTTTACCACGAATGGATTGGATTGGAATAGCGCTCAACAGGTAGGGAGAGATGTTTATATAAAGTCTAGATTAGTATAAATACAATGAATTACATGGCATATAGTCATATAGTTTTATTTATTGTAAAAGTAGCTGTAGTGTAGCTAATATTTTATACATAATTCACAAAAAAGTATCGTGCCTATCGTACTGAAATCCTAAAGTACCAAAATAAATTAAATTAAATTAAAACCATATAATTATAACGCAAAAGATAAGTAAGAATGACTAACTGACGCAATCTATAATGGTGTTTTTTTTAATCTAGGTCCCCGTCGATGATGGGTCGTAATCGTGGATTACGGAGCCTCATACAAGCTGTGAATCCAGAAATTTCTGTAGATCATTGCATCATTCATCGGTACTCTCTTGGATCAAAAAGCCTGCCTGGTAATCTGAAATTATTGTTTGAAGATGTGTTGAAAATCGTCAATTCCATCAAGTCCAGGGATGTGAATTGGCACATATTCAGGGAGCTGTGCAAGAAAATGGGAGAGCAGTATCAAGTTCTGCTCTACCACACCGATGTTCGCTGGTTGTCACAAGGCAAGGTTGTACGTCGAGTCATTGAGCTTCGAACGGCTCTTCAGGAATTTCTGAAACAAGAAGAATCTCCTTTTGCTACCAAGTTCACTGATAAGGAGTGGCTTGCTCCACTTTATTATTTGGCTGACATATTTGCGGAGCTGAACAGTGAAAATCTGCAACTCCAGGGCCAAAACACGACTGTCATTGATGCCCATCACACTGTGACTGCATTTCTGGGAAAACTGAGACTCTGGATTTGACGCTTGGAGAAAGGAGTGATCGCTCAGTTTCCCACCCTAGACCAGTTTGTTGAGGAGAATAGTTATGATACTGGATCACTTTTACAGACCATCAACAAAAAGATGAGCAACCATTTGAAGGGGCTTGAAACAAGCATGCAGCACTACTTTCCAGAGAGTGACCTAAACACAGCCACTCTTCAGTCTTCATACCTTTTCTGTACCTGGTGAGGCCATCCATGATGATGATTTCCCTGCAAAGGAGGATTGGATCACAATACGAGCAAATGAAGCCTTGAAAGTCAAATTCCAAAACCAGAATGCAGATTCCTTTTGGATTTCACAACTAGCTGACTCACCAACTCTGTCCAAGAGAGCCTTGAAGTTGTTGGTATCATTCTCAACAACGTATCTGTGCGAGAAGGGGTTCTCAACCGTTTTGGGGATGAAAACAAAAAAGAGGACTCGCTTGAATGTTGCAAACGATGTCAGGCTGGCACTTTCAACCACAAAGCCAGGAATTCCTAAACTAGCTTCAAGTATGCAACTCCATCATCCCACTGATGTTCTTGACATCTTTGGCAATATTCATTAGAAATGCACAATGACCAAATACAATAATTAAAAGTGTAATCCAGTGTAAATAAATGTTATAAATAAATTGTGAATAAATAAAGTGTAACAAATAATGTGCAATATCTCTAGTTTAATTTAGCCATATATATCAATGTTGAAAACATTTTATGAAAGGGATAACATGCTTAATGTGGCATGTTAAATTGAGTAACAAGCTGAAAAAGTTTGGGAACCACTGACTTAGCTGGACAATTTGTTACACTGAAAACTTTGTAGTGGTTTTGTGAAATTTATTTTTATTCTACTGACTTTCTTAAGTACTTTTGTTGCTTGTTACTCTGTAGTTAGTTTGTTTACTACTCAACAGTTTGTTTGAAATGCTTTTGAAGTTTTATTTGCAAAATGTTTGCAGTATGTTTGAGATTTTATTATTGATTGCAGAACTTACCACATATACATACAAAACATGCATGCGTTTATATTCCTCATTCTTTGTACAGCTATCCTGTACATATAGGTATACACAGAGAGAGGTTTAGTTTAAAATTATTTGAATGTGTTGATTAACAAGTCATGTGACAACAACAGCCAATATAAAATTTCAGTGGAGTTAGTTGTATTAAGACTATATCTTGAAATTGCATGGTGTTTCATAGGCAAAGCGATGTTACAGAAAAGTTATTGGCTTGAGAATGCGTATGCAACAACCATTTTGAACACAAAGTATGAATACGTTCAGTCATGTCGAGAAAACCCACTTGTAAAGAAATATATATGCAAAAACGACTCGTTGGGTCGAGAAAATATTTTACATGAAAGGTCGAAACGTTGTTCGCTCTTCTATATACAATGTTTTCTCAACCTAAAGCAGCCGTTTTCGCATATATATGCATACATTCAGATCAAAACGATTGTTCAGATCGGAGGTGTATAATATTCAGGGCAATGATATCCTTTGCACACAATGACATTGAAAAACAAAGAAGTATGAATCAATTTAGGGCATCTGGGCCACTGAGAAGGATGTTTGCAACAATTCATAGCATAGCTATTGTAAGCAAAGTGCAAAGTATTGTAACAGTAATAATCCATGAAAAGAAAGTTTGTGGCAAAAGCCGTTCGTGTGTCCCAGTCAACAATATGCAACACAATCATGAAGGATCTCCATCTGAAACTGAACTAACAGGTTCATCAAGATGTCTTTTATTAATACCTCTCATTCAACTTTCGTATACCTAAAACAGTTGGAAAAGGAAACGGATATTCTTGTTATTTTATAAGAACTCATATCAATAAAGTTACCATAAGTAGCATCATTGAATTTCTTTGTGATTGGATTGTTGAAGAGTACGTTGTCAGACAATCTTCCCTGTGTATTAGATAGCGTCTGGAAGCGGTAATTATCTCACATAGCTAAATTATTATACACCAAAAGGTGTTATAAGTTTAAAACTATACATTTATGTAGTTTACTGTATTGGGCTTAGCTATAAATGTAAGCTTAAATAAAAAAAAACATTTTACTTATATCATTTCAGAATATATTCAGTTCATTAAATTATGATACTCTGTAATTATCATATACCATGTATACTCACTTTTAAAATCTCGTGACTTTTACAATTTCTCACCGCATAATGAATTGGAGTTTGTCCTTGAGAATCCTAAAACAATAAAAAGTTTCTTACAGCATATTATTACCAATATAAAAAGCTTATTTCATATACTCATTCATAAGCGTTTCTTTGCAGATTATTTCCTTAAAACATTGACGTAACAAATGTATACGTATAATACTTTTATAAATACGTTGAGAAAACAGCCAAAATGAGCCAAACTGGTAAATACGTATTATCACACGAGGAGAAAAATTGGTTTATAAATTTCCGTTTATCTATCATGAAGTTTCTTATTAGATTTATAATAAATTGTTCAATGGCTTCTATAAAGAAATATTTTTGATACTATTGAGAAAAATGATTACATACACAATCTCACAATGAATACATACATAACTTTGAAAAACATTTATTGCGCCGACTGCAAACTTTATTCGTAATCATTAGACTACATGTTTCCACAATTCTTATGAACAGAATTAATTCATATAAGCAAATTTATATCATATCTACACGGTTTGTTAGTTAAAATAAAATACTGATTTACTGAAAGATATTTACTATAATAAGCCCAGAAAAAACTATAAAGATTCATTCCATGATACCTACAGAAAAATATTCTAAAATAATTTCCTTAACTGTTGAATTTCTATTTTGGTATCTTTGACAATGTTTCCTGTTGCTTTCCTAAATTTTGAATTACCGACCATACGAAACACAGCCAGCCAGCAGCACCAGACAACCTTCATCTTTTATCTTTTTATAACATACTATAAGCTACAGCAGAGTGGATTCGAAATCAATTGTCTGGCACGATCAGGTGGTTAGAGCGCTCGACTCGTAACCCGAGAATCGCGGGTTCGAACCCTTGTCACAAAATATATGGGAGCGTTATAATGTGACGATCAATCCCACTATTCGATAGTAAAAGAGTAGCCCAAGAGTTGTCGGTAGGTGGTAATAACTAGCAAACATTCTATGTTATCTTCCAACACTAAATTAGGGCGGGTTAGTGCAGATACCCTTTGTTTAGCTTTGTGCGAAATTCAAAACCTCTCGACCCGGCATGGCTACGGGGGGTTAAGGCGTGCGTCTCGTAATCTGAGGGTCGCGGATTCGCATCCCCGTAGCGCCAAACATGCTCGCCCTCTCAGCCGTAGGGACCTTATAATGTGACGGTCAATCCCACTATTCGTTGGTAAAAGAGTAGCCCAAGAGTTGGCGGTGAGTGGTGATAACTAGTTGCCTTCCCTCTAGTCTTACACTGCGAAATTAGGGACGGCTAGCACAGATAGCCCTCGAATAGCTGTGCGCGAAATTAAAAAAAACAAACAAACAAACAATCAAAACCAAACCAATCGAAATCCATAGCTTTTATCTGAGTTGTTGTAACTTTTAGATTTAAAACTATATAAGACATTTTATATCTTCCTTATAAATATTTGTTAATACTTTGCCTAAATATTGAAATATTTATTTCCATTCCAAGATTTTCAGATATAAGTCGGAGTAGTTATATAACAGGTGCTTTTGATGTAAGTAATAATGATTAAGAAAACAAAAAGTGCAAAAAAAACAGTTATCACCCAATTATGTATCACAAATAGATGTCTTGAAAACTTCAATGGTAACTTTACTAAAAATAATGAACGATGGACAATAAATACGCAATCAAACCAATCCTTCAGTCATAGCATATGTGAAATACGATAGTCTCGTGGGCTGTTTATAACTGTATATTTTCATTCCATGTGTTACTTTAAAGAGGAAAATTACACCGTGTTTTCCAAAAAATACTGACTCCAAAGTATTATTTGATGTAATGGATGCATCCATTTGCCTTAAAATTCTCTGAGTAGCCCCGGGGATTTTTTTTCAGTGGATATCACTGTTACTAGTCATTTTACTGGGTACAATAAACTATCGGTACTGAAGTTATAGTTTAGACAGTTGTCATTCCTTTACAAAACTTCAATGGAAAAATATTCAGGCCAAGTTGAAAACATTTATTCGACATCATAGAATAAAATCATAAAAGTATGTATACTGAAATGAAACATGTAAATACATGCATATTATCCTAGTAACAATAAATACATTCCCAAACACGTCCCTCTATTTATGTATTTTACCCATTCGTGTTGCTTTCTTCCCATTTGCTATCCCCCAGTGGCACAGCAGCATGAATACAGGCCCACAACGCTGTAAACCGGTTTTCAATTCTTATGGTAGGCAGAGCGCAGATAACCCATTGCGTAGCTTCGTGTTTAGCTTCGAACGAACTGAACAGACCTAATCTATTGGTCAACAGAGGAAGTTGTTTTTTTTTGTGAAACTTTTCTCGCAAAATAAACATTTTTGTTGCTAGTAAGTCTTAATCTCAGGTTGACCATTCAGCATATAGGAAGACTGACGGATAGACATTAAGGATTCACCTTAGAAAACGCAAAAAATAATAATTATCCTGTAATGTACTCTTGAAAAGAAATATTCATATATGCATATTTTCTCTTTAAACTATTAACCGTATGGAAGACACGGATCGTGACAAAGAGAGACATATGGCTCTTACATATTTAGGTCTCCAATCTCTTAGAATAATTTCAAAAGATAAAATATGTATTAGTACTTTGTAACATGTTTTATTTTAAATTTAAGAATAAAGCAGTTTTTTAAATGTATAATAAATCAAAATCAAATCTGTTAAATATAAAGCAATAAAACAAAATTGTATGCTTATAAATTCTTTAACTTTCCTGAACGATTCTGCAGAATATATGTTCATTCATAGACAAATATTATCAAGGACGTCTGAGAACATTTGTTTTGTTTTCAACTGAACAGTTTATATATTGCTAAAACAACTAATTTTTAGGGTAGTTACGGTAGTTTTTCTTCTTATATATTTGCGATTTATCACGTTGTTTCAAACGTACCATGCCACTCTCTTTCCCTCTTTTCATGAAAGCAAAGTAATGGATAGATAAATTCTGAGTAAAATCTGGAAGAGATGTAAAAACATTTTGAAATTTATGAAATAATTGAATTTAAAATGACCTAACAGACTTTGATGCATTTCTGTGTTGTATTTTGGATGTTTAGTTCCAAAGTTTTACATTACAAATTTTATAATCGTAAAATCAACTTGTTTTAAAAAGAGTAAATAGCAATAAAAAAACGTTCAATGAATACTTGACAACTTGTAACTGTCGATTCATTCGCTTTAGTTCGGGTAATAATAAACTTTAAAGCTGTCACTGAATTAACATGTATAAGATTAAGATATACCTGAGAAGATAAAAGTGCTTTCATCTTCAGAAGAAATTTAATTGTTGAAGAATTGTCAAGCTTGTCATTCTGTTCTGATTTTTCTTTTCTGTCATCCTTGTGTTGAGCACCATGACACAAAACTGCACAATGCAAGGGAGTCTGTCCTAACAGATAAATAATCAATTAGTTCCAGTAACTAAAATAAACAAACACTGTGATTTTCATACATTCTTTAAACTATAAAGAAGTAAAAACAATAGAATTACTTCAGAATTAAATCGCTGAACATATATACAAAATAAGTGTCATTCACTTCTTTCGAGGTTGTTCAAATGTTAGCTGATCAAACAGGTACTAAAGCGGAAAGAATATGACAAATAAGAATTTTTCAAATGTTATCAGTTAATAAGAACTTTTCAGATAACATTTTCTTTTCACAAACCAATAATATCAACTTTACGTTTCTTAGTTTACAGTTATATATTTTTATAAATATTTGTTAAATGTTATTCTTTACGTGGTGATAATTTTGTTTTTAACATACTGGGATTTGAATTATCTCAAATGTTCTTCCTATTTAACACTTCATGAAAATAGCGTTAAAAGTTTTCAGGGTTATGATATCTGTATGGTTAGTGTATTTGATCTACTACATGAACAAGTTATTAATATTGATGATAATATGTTAGATTAATTAAATTTTGAAATTAACTACGTGAAGAAGTTCGTAAAATATGCACTTTAACCGATCCTGATCTAAAAAGTTTAATAGAGACGACCTTGTAACTTTGCATCCATAATTGACGAGGGCAGTTTACAATAATCTAGAAAAAAAATTTATCCCTTCAAGAGTTATGTTCAATCATAAAACTTGCTCGGTCTGAGCCACGATATACATGTATATGTAAGTGTGTCTTTTATTAGAAAATGAACAAAAGTCTACTCATAGTATTTATTACAGCTTCTTATTCCTTCTGTTAGAGTTCATCTATTCATCCGTACTCACATGGTGTTTCATGGGTTCACTCAATGAAGTGGAGGTTTGAAGTGACAAATTTTAGTCAATAGTCATATATTATTTAATTCTCGTTTGTTTCTTAAAAACAAGAACACTGGATAACACTGAATTAATGATTACACAATTTTTGTTTCTTTCAATCCAAGTGTTATATTTTGTTTTTATGTGAAACGTGATGACATTGGCCTGCGAGAAATGTTGTATCATCTGTTAGCTGAGCTATTCAAACCCAGTTGTAATGAATCTGTTACAAAGTTTTGGTTGTAACACAGACACCAACGAATATACTTTTGTGCACAAGATTTTGTTCAATATTTGTTTTCTTAGTAAAAAAATGTAATTTTTAAATGTCTTGCATTCAGAAAGCATCTCAGCCTTTTTTTACTCTCTTTCGTCTTTCTTAGTCTTTTGGTTTATGTTTATTCCACAATGAATTTTAATTCATGAGTATTTCCCCAAACTTAAGGTTTTAGGCAATTCGGCTAGTCTATGATTCAGTAATATTAGTCTACATCATTCTATATTTCAATGATGGACCCGGAATGGCCAGGTGGTTAGAGCGCTTGACTCGCACTCTGAAAGTCGCAGATTAGAATCCCCGTCCCATCAAACATATTCTTTCAGCCAAAAGAGGGTTACCATGTTGCGATTCATCCAACTATACAGGTTTATAAAAGAGTACCAGAAGAGTTGGCTGTGGGTTTTGATGACAAGCTGCCTTTCCTCTAGTTTGTCATCGTTAAATAAGAGACAACTAGCACAAATAACCCTTGTATAACTTTGCTTGAAATTCAACTTATACAAACCAAAGTATCTCAGCAAAGGTTCACATAGTAACAAGGCTGAACGACTCTTAACACACCTCCGTACAGCAGCCACTTTTTAAAAACACATTCATTCAAGAGGATATAGAATTGTGGAAGTTGACGTAGTCTCAAATGTTTGAAACCTCTGACATTACTAGAACACACAACTACTACTGGACAACGACTCATTAATTCTTTCTACATTTTACATAGAGATAATCTATAGTTAGAGCAGTATAAATTCTCTTTAACTTTCAGTACTGTGCTATTAATATATAAGAGACCCCCAGTGGTAGAACTGTATCTCTCTGAACTTATAACACTAGAAAACAGGTCTCGATACCTGTATTGGGCAGAATCCAGAGAGCCCATTGTGTGGCTTTGTTTAAAAGCGTAAATATATGTAATGTAAAACCTGTAAACATGCCATACTTTAAACTATAGTCTAATAAAATAAAACACTTAATATAGTTTGCCAGGGTTTGCATAAACAAGACAAGACACCACAAGAAATATGTCTTCACTTTATGAGAACAGAGAACAAAGCACACAACCGAATTAGTAATAATTAGGTCTACATCCATAAAACTTCAAAATATCAAAGGGAGTCATCATCTAGTCATGAAATAAAAAGGTGATACAGTTAGAGACACATAACATACACACTTCTTGGAATAGCGTTCTATACTGATGGAAATTAATAGAAATTAACATTTATAGTTATTTATATGCTAAACTGGAATGTTAAAATAGTGTGAAGTTATGATGCAACGAATCATATTGAATCAACTAATGGAATCAAGTCAATAATACTATTTATTGCTTTCAGTGTCAAGAGTGACATTTCTCTATAATCTAGCAGTCAGAAATATAGTTCAAAGTCCTCTATCACTAATGGATTAGTATATTAGTGAGATCGTGTAGTAGTATCGATATTATGACATTTTATACTTTCTTTTACATTAGGCGAAAACTGAATTCGGTTTGTGCTTTTGTTTTCTCATGAATGCAAAAAAGAATGGAATAGAAAGCAAAATTGTAGGTATTTCACTGATCGACATTAGGAATGACAATTTCAAGAGTAAAAACAAAAGATATAATTTCATCTATTTCTCGGAAAATTAGAAGAACCTATCAAAATTTACCGTGTGTGCTGTAAATCCACAGGTCAAGTAAATGCAAGGATATATGTACTTTCACTATAGAACTATTCAGAAGTTTTGGATTGCCTAAATAATTTTTCCCCTTTCCTATACAAACTGTAATTCAATGAAAGGGTTCATGACTTACCTTTGGAATTTCTTAAATTTACGTTTCCTGTTTTTCGGATTAGAACTTTTAAAATTTCCAAATACTTTAATCCTCTGCAAGCTGCATAATGGAGTGGAGTTTCACCTGCGTTGTCTCGAATTGAAATGTTAGCTCCAAGGTCAAGAATTACTTCAGCTAGAAGAGGCTTGTCTGGCATACTAAGTATAGTACAGTGAAGTATGTTCTAGAAAAGTAATAAAGAGTATCATCTTCAAATTTTAGAAATATCTTTATCTCTATTACAGAAGAGTTAAATAATCTATAACAATGAAGATAATTAGCATCACTATCCGAAAAATGATCTTTGAAATCAATGCTAATTATTTTGTTTACTTGTTTGTTAAATGTCATGCGCCAGCTGTCTCTAATTCTGGCACGAATGAATGGATTGAGTGTCATAATGTAATGTTCCCACTACCAAAATGGATAGGATATTTCGTGAAAGGATTCAACCACGCAACCCTCAGATTGCAAATCGAATGCCCTAAACGGAAGGTCACGCCAGGCTGTCAATCATTTACATGCTTCATATATGGTAAAAAAAAGAAAGATTGAGTTTGCCTTTTCTTTGTTTTTTGCACAAAGCCACACGAGGGCAATATGCGCTAGCCGTACCTAATTTATCAGGGTAAGACTAGAGGAAAAGTAGCTAATCATCACCACCCACAGCCAACTCTTTTACCAACGAATAGTGGGATTGACAGTCAATTTTACGCCCCCACGGCTGAAAGGGCGAGCAAGTTTGGTGCTACTGAGATGCGAACCCACGACCCTGAGAGATGAGAAGTAAAATATTTCCAACTAATAATTCCCTGTATGTTATTTATCTTGTAATTAATCAATACAGACAGCAGTATGACTTCACACTCAAACAATATATTTACTGATGTTTGAAATGCTCTTTTGAAAACTTAGGGACGTTTAGTTGATGAAATTGTACATGAAAGTATTAGTAGGAACCACATTAATTTATGTATTTTATTTAGTATCGGAACGTTTCACTATATGTTAGTCATAAAATGTTATGTCATCGTTTTTGACATACTATATTGTTAAAATAATAAAACTGCAAATTACTTAAGCATTAAATTTTGTATAGGATGTGTTTTTCTTATAGGAAAACAACTTGGGGCTATCAGCTGAGTCCATCGCGGGATTTTCTGCAGTAAACTTAATAATACCTTAAGCATGTTTGGTTGTTTTTTGAATTTCGCAAAAACTACACAAGGGTTATCTGCACTAGCTGTCTCTAATCGAGCAGTGTAAGACTAGAAGGAAGGCAGCTAATCATTACCATTCACCGCCAACTGTTGAGTTACTCTTTTACCAACGAATAGTGGGATTGACTGTAACATTATAACGCCCCCACAGCGGAAAGGGTGAGCATATTTGATCTGACGGGGATTCGAGCCCGCGAACCTCGGATTACGAGTCGAGCTTCTTAAACACTTGACCATGCCAGGCGTATTAAGTATGTTACTGACGTTTTTGTATACTTACAGAAATATATTTGTTAAAAGTCATAAATTATATTCTTTAGGTAGAAAATGTGCAGCATCAACAAAATTATAAAGATGTTTTTAAGTAGCTTAAAGGTCATTTGAATGTATCAGTAAAACAGTATGGGAGTTAAATAATTTTTAGATCATTTACAAGTATTTTAAATTAATCATAATAAGCCACAGTTCAAACACATACCCTTCCATCTTTATCCTTAGAGTTGATCTCTTTCATACACACTTGATTGCCTCTAAGTCTTTTCCAATACTCCAGTAAAACATAAGCTTGAATCAGGTTGTTTCTCTTGATCGCACAATGTATATAACTAGATAAATAAAATTTATATTTCCTTCAGCTGTGTTTTTCTGAAGAAATATAAGAAATTCCACTTTGCTTTGCTATTTTTTACTTTTTAATTCTCTTCTCTTATTAATATCAAATGCTCGTACAACAATCCATTGATACCAGTCTGTAATTATGGTAAACAGTTATAACTAGGCAACAAATTTTAAAATAAAATTAAAGCTATTTTTAATCATTCATAATTTTAACAAAACAAAATATTAAAATAATCGCTTAATTACCAAAAATATACTTTGAAACTTCTCATACAGTAATTAATTTCCATAAATCTGAGTGGTTAAAGGACCTTGTTGACACAAAATCTGTCTTAAAACTGGATACTAAAATGTGTAATTTTGATTTTCAGTATTTTTTAACCACTAAATACCGGAATGTTTCTATTATGATGCAAATAAAATAGTCATACTATAAAGGTTAGTATGCGAATAACCAGGCCCAATATAAAAGCTTCGACATGCCATCGAATACAATCCGCATTTTCAGGTTTCTTTGTGGAGAAAGGTTATGACCGAAGCATACAGTTACAGTTTATTGAATAGAGATAGACTATGACTGCAGTGTAAGGTCATATTAGTAGTAGCAGCGTAGCAGGTGGTTGCTTCTAGCCTGTTCTTCAGCGAAAATTTATACTACAAATATGAAACTCTTATTTTAGTGTTATAAATACTAAAAATTATTGGTTAGGTACAATGTCACTGCTTCTGACTGATTTTTCTCGTTCTAGTCACTTGTCCTAAATTATATACTGCTAGTTCAGAAGTTCTGAGCCTATGTATTATATACATCTTTCAAGTTTAAAATACCAAATTGATACTTGTAGAAATTACTCAAGCATTTTAGAAACGTCATACAGTATCGAGACAACTTTAACGTTTTTGTGATAGAAAGGGTATATAACGTTCAAATATAAATAGTTACCCGAATATTAATGGCTGAGTGTGGTTTTAGTTTAGTAACGTGTAAGAAAATTGTTTGCCTAGCATAATAATAATGGCCTTGTGTGGTTTCATTGTGGGAACGTGTGTCAGAATTGGTTGGTGTTGTTTGTTTCCGAATTTCGCGTAAAGCTACACTATCTGTACTAGCCGTCCCTAATTTAGCATCGAAAGACTAGAGAGAAGTCATCATCACCCACCGCCAACTCTTAGACTACTCTTTCACTAACGAATGGGAAAATTGATCATAAAATTATAACGCTCTCACGGTTAAAAGAGCGAGCACTTTGGTGTGACGAATATTACGAGTCGACCAGTAAAATCACTTGGGCTGAATTGGCTGGTGAACCAAACAATTGTGACTGTATATATTTTAAGACTGATATTATTCATTTGTGTGAGGAAAAGCAACTGCACCTTTCTTCTTAAAGAATAACTGTAAAATTAAAACAATTAAATGTGACTTTTTTTGAAAATCAGATTTTAATGTATAATAATTCAATTTTGGTGTGAAAAAATCATTAATGTTTGAAAGAGCTCGAAAAACAAGAAGGTTTAAAGTACAAAGAAAAATCTTACTGAAAGTTGCCTTTAGCGACACTTTCGTTAAAGTCATTGTTTTTGCAGTAAGCTATCAGAAAATACCCCTTTGTTTTTTACATATCTCTGCGTATGCATTTGATAAATAATCATGAATGTCTATTTTTTTATTTTAAAGCCAGATCCCAATGTCTTCTGAATGGTATATTATTAGGCATATATGTGAATAGCCTGTTAATTTACTCTTTTAAAGGAGAACTAAAATGAAATTAGATACAGTTATGCACAAAATACAATAAGTTCTAACAAGGCAGTTTATTTCAGCCAAATGTGTGTGTGCGTGTTTCTTATAGAAAAGCTACAGCGGATTATCTGCCGAGTCCACCGAAGGGAATCGAACTACTGATTTTAGCGTTGTAAATTTATAGACTTACTGTACCAGCTGTTAAACGTAAAAAAAAACACTACATTTCTCTCTACACATTTCCTAAATTAATTCGAATATTCACTTGTTAAATTATTCAGCTTTAACCCATATCACAACATAGATAAAATTTACTTTTAATATAATGGCTACATTTTCTCCACAACATCCTACCTTCCATTATCATCAACTTTGAAAATGAAGTTTTTTCCTGCGTGTATCATTTTTTTAGTAACGCCTTTTGAAAATTTATGTATTTCTTCGGGATTTAGAGTTTCGCGTAATTTCTTCAAGGAATTCCTGGATTTATGGCTAGAATTGTAGTCAGAGTTGACTTCTTTGACGTTATTTGAATCTGAACATGAACAGATCTCCATCCGTGAAGCAGCAGGTGATTCACTAAAGGGAAAATAAAAAATCTAACTGAAATAATATTCTTAAACAATTATACAACAGTAATTAAGAAGTTATTGCACCTTACTGTGTATAGTGATAAACACATCATAAATTTTAGACTATTTCAAGATACTTACAAGATAAGAAATTAAGGTATTCAACAAAAACATAAAATGGAAGAGGTCAAAATATAAATTATTTGAAAGAAAACGTTCATAATGCATTATACAAAAAATTAAGAGGAATCGTCTATCTGCCTGCAGAAATATTGTACGCGATAGAATGAGATATTTTCCTCTCTACACACTTTACAAATATAACTCTGCGTGGAAGACAACTTTTGACTAAGTACAGAAACCTGTGTTACTGCACAAAATTTTGATCAAATTTAAGTTTCCCACGTTATTTTGCATATTATCTCTGACATATTGTCAGATGTTTTATTTTGATGAAGATATATAACAATGACATCCAATCCATATAAACTCTGTATTAATCGCGGGATTCTATCTTCAGCAGATTAGTCATACTGTATAAATATTTCATGTTAGTATTTTAAGGATTCTCCGGATGTTTAACTTAACATTATACGAATAACTTTCAAACTCAATAAATCCCTCGATCCTTCGTATAATTTTCAGTTAAACACACTTTGTACCATTTAGATGTTCTACCTCCAATAGATGAAAATGAATGTTTCAGCCCACTGCAGATCCATAATACTTACATTATAATGACGTATTTCTATTTGTCATGTCAGATTATGCCCATTTAATTTTCAGTAATTAACTTTTTGTTCGAATTTATTCCTTGAGAGAAACTTGTGATTGTGATATTTGAATCAATTTTATACCTAAATCATTGTGAGCTGTTGGTTTAAAGTATTAAATGAATATCGTGTTTTGTTATGCTCTTTTTCTACTTTTGACAAGAAGCTGTTTGACTTGATTAATTTCTTCTGATACATGACTGTTAGCCATTCATGAAGGAGCCTGTTGCTGTTTTCTTTCCTCTGTTGAAACCACTTTCCCTTTTATTACAAACATGTTTCAACTATAGCTCCTCCCAACGGCATGGCCAAGCGAGATAAGGTGTACGACTCGTAATCTGAGGGTGGCGGGTTCGAATCCCGGTCGCACCAAATATGCTCGCCCTTTCAGCCGTGGGAGCGTTATAATGTGACGGTCAATCCCACTATTCGTTGGTAAAAGAGTAGCCCAAGAGTTGGCAGTGGGTGGTGATGACTAGCTACCTATCCTCTAGTCTTACTCTGCTAAATTAGGAACGGCTAACGCAGATAGCTCTCGTGTAGCTTTGCGCGAAATAAAAAACAAACAAACAAACCCAACGGCACAGCGACATGTCTACAGACCGAGCTGGATTTCGATACTCGTGGTGGGCAGAACCCAAATATCCCGTTGTGTAGCTTCGTGCTTAACTTATAAAGAAAGAAAGAAACATGTTTCGACTCTACTTACATTTCATTGCTATTTAAAAAGTTAAGTGCATAATGTAGAAGAACCTTATGTCAGAAAACCCTGTAATGTAACATTCTCATTTTCAGCAAACTTTTAGCGAGGTGATTGGTTACTTAGATTATTACAATAGAGGTTTCACGTCCAGTACTACAGAATATTTAATGAGATAAATCTTGTTGAAAGTCAAAATTCGATCTTAGCTGCATAGAAATTATTTTAAACTTAAAGTACTGATGCTGAAGGTATGCAAAATAAAACACACAATTAGTCTAAGATTTGTTAAGAAAAACAGATGCTTTTCTTTCCTATCTTTATCTTAATTGGTATATCATAAATTTCAAATTAAGGAATGAAAAAATAATATGTAAGCTCTGTCTTTTGCAAGTGGCAACTAATTTTCGAAGATATGTTTTCAATGGGCCTAGTAATGAATGTCTTTATAATCGAGTAACTTTATCAACAATAAATAATCTTCAGCACTTTCTTTGAGGAACAACTAAAAGCTATAAATAAAATATGATACAAAATGATCAGAAGAAATTATATATTTTAAGTTGTGTCAATATGACAACAATAGGTCTAGGATATGATATATTCTCTTTTCATATTGACTTCTGTTAATCTTGCCTTGAGTTGCATTTATTTCAAATTATAATCCATAAAATAAGCAACTGCATATCGAATACCTCTTCTTTAGTTCTATCAAGATAGATAAAATTGTTTAAACAATCTAAAACTATAATATTTAAAATACTAAATTATTTTATAATGAAATAAACACAAAGTGACTGATTTCACGAAATTATTAAATACCTTTCACTAGTATTCTGGCTATTGTTTGGTTTTGGTAATATTTTTCTGATTCGCAGAGACGGCTTTGTGGCTGGTTGGCATATTACAAGTGGCATATTAGCTATCATTATGTTTGTAGTTACTGCATTTGGCGTAACTTTGGGTTCAGAGTTAATTATATTCCCTATGTCGTCCTCACAAATGTTCTGGTCGTTTGATTGCATATGTGAATGTCCTAAAACATTGGGAACTTTAAGCATAGAATTATCACAGGTAAATTTTGAGAATACATTTCTTGAACTTGAGATTTTATTACCATCAGGTTCGACTGGCTTCGGACTTTCCTTGTCGTTACCTTTATCAGTTGACCACGTAAAATTTGTTTCTTTTGAATTATACAAAGTGTTATCACATTTTGCCAAACTTGAAGTCATTGCAACAAAACCATTTGGTAAAATGCAGTTAGAAGTCACTAAATCCGGAACTTGTACAGGAGTGAATATCTCTATTGTATGATTTAGTGTCACAGAACTGGTCGTTTCTGCAACATTACAGTTTTTAAACACAGGATCACAATACTCAAAAAGTACACTTGTTTCGACATTCGAATTTTTCGAATAATTTTCCTGATTCAACGATAGGCACGATTTTACTGTTTTCGGTTCCTTGGATGTTTGAAGAGGGAAATAATCTTGTTTATTGTCAGAAGAGTTAATAACTGAAGAATTCTGAAAATATTCTCTAGCGTTGGAAATCGAGTAAAGATAATTATTAGTACCACCAAAAAGATCATTTTCAAAGTCGGTGTCCTGTTGAGTATGATAAAGAATAGATGAATCTGTTTGTGCATCATCAAAACTGTGAAAATCCTCGAATTTAAAATCTTGCAGAAAGAAATTTTGCTCTTCTAATGATGAAATAGGAGAACTTACAGGGTCCGTGTTTTTCAGTCTGAAATTAAATGGCAAAGAATTTGGTGTATTATTTGAAGTTTGGATGCTATGACTATAATCAATGTCGAATGAATAACTGGAAGTGTCAGAAATTTCAGACAGTTTTCTCTCGTTATGTATGGAAGACAATACTGAGGAGGTAGCGACTGCAGAATCTGCACAGTAATTTAAAGATGAGTGAGAAATATTAGAATTCGGTGTGGCACACGTGGAATTAGTGTTATAATCCAAATCTTTAAAATAACATATGGATGGCGCATCAACCGTTTCTGATAAAGAATTGTAGCTTGTCATTGGATCACAAAAATGTGTGTTGTTGAAAAGTTTAAAAATATTGGTCTTCGAACTCAAATTTTCAATACAAGCTTGTTCACTCAAACTATTGCATGGTTTGTATGATTTAAACTCAGAAATGTTCTCACACTCCTTAGAATTTTGATGAGTTAAATATTTGTCTTGATTTTCTATTATAAAATCAAGGATATTCTCTGGAATACTAAGAGAACATTGGTCAGAAGGTAAAATCTTAACTGATCGTTCGTATTCGCTCAATTCAATAGATTCTGATCGATCGGAAGCTGTACTACTAGATAAAATTTCTGAAACAGGTGATGTAACAGCGCTCTCATAAAAACTACCAGAACTGATGAAAGAATCTGGAGAAAACTGATTGTACAGGAAAGTTTGTGAAAACAAATGCCGGTCAAAATCCGTCTCCTTTGAAAGAGCTGAGCCTCCAGAAAGTTGCTCACGAGTATCCGTACTTTTCCACAAGTGGGATATGTCTTGAAAATAATCCAAATCGAATAGATTCCGTTCTCTAGTGATACTGCAATCGTTCAATGACGTCTGGATCTTGCAATATGGGGTCTTATTTCTTTTGCAAGTGTAATTGTTTTTGTGGGAAGGTGCTCTGACTAAAATGTTTGTTCCCTTTGCACCTTCATCAGAATCCGACCCAGACTCCAAGTTTGTCAGACATAACGAGGATGTTTTACTTATAATGTCATCTTTGTTTCGACTCTCACTTTTCGCGCTTAAAGAAAGGGAATCGAGTTCCTTTCTTGCATTGTTAATATCCTCGCTAATTCTTTTTCGAGAACATCCTAACAAGCCATTACTGTCTTTTAGGCTTTGGTGTTCTGCTTCAACTCCTTTATTTAAGTTATTGTCAGCAGCAGTAACATTTTTGTCACTAGCTTCCCAAGATTTCTGTAACATAGAGGTATTGTTTTGCAAACACTGATACTCCACTTCACGTGTTTTAATTACGATATTAATAGAAGCATTGTCTTCCTCATTATTATTTTGGGATGACTGTAAGTTATGAGTGTTACCTTTTAGGTTTTGAGTCTCCTCCTCGTATTTCATAGTTAATTCTTTCTTAGGAACATTGTTTTCTCGTAGATGTCTCCCACTTACATCGTCCACTTTATGATTCTGTATCAAACTGAGTTATCCTTCTTCAGAAGGTGAAAGTAGATGCTGAACACATTAATTTCGTTCTTCAGGTAAATTATACTGGCATCGTTTCTGTAGAAAAAAAAAGAGATAAAAATAAAAGTGTTGTCAACAAATTGAAAGCAATGATAAACTTTGTCAGTGTGAAATACTTTATTTCCAACTAAATATCTTAAAAATATTACTAACATATGTCAAATAACGTCGTAACTGGTTGTCTCTGAAATATGCAATTTCAGTTTATTTTGATTCATATAAGTAGAATTTATATATATATATATATATTTACAAATTCTACTTATATGAATCAAAATATATATACGTATAATCAAATAAAGCAGTGTCAACTATTTCATTATAAATTGCCTTTTAGTTTTAAATTGATGCATACATTTAAACTATTTTTATTGTGAATTGATAAAATATATTTTTTAAAACACTCGTAATGTTTTCTACCAAGATTATATGTTATGTCAATATTATCAAGAAGCTATAGATTTCAGCAATCACTTTGATGATTAAAAGTTGTTTAATAAAAACAAATATACTACTATGGTCTCATACTTCAAAGTAAATTGTTAGAAAAACTCTCACATGAAAAAAATTGTGAAAAAGTTACTGATTTTAATAATTAAGAAAATAATATCTTTGAAATGAAGTTTTATGAAATTATCAAATACCATTTAAGAATGGTAACTAAATTTCATTAAATATATTTCCACTATCACGGTCTTTGTTTAAAGCTTACTTTTACTTTTGAATATTAATTTGTGTCAAAATAACTATGAAATAATGTAAAAACATCCATATAACCCCAACATAGTTTTATATATACACGTAAATATAATGCCATTTTAACATAAGCGTAGTTGCTGCGGTTGCAGTTATTAGACTATATGAATTTGCTCGGCATGCCGAGGTTAACTACAGCCAAGAGAATGGGCTTGGAGAAATCAGAAGGGTAGTAAGTTCGAATCCCCGTCACACCAAACTTGTTTGCCCTTTCAACCATGAGAGCGTTGTTATATGACGGTCAATCCCATTATTCATTGGCAAAAGAATACTCCAAGTAGGTGGTGATGACTAGTTGCCTTCCCTCTAGTTTTACACTACTAAATTAAGAACGGCTAGCACAGATACCCCTGGTGTAGCTTTGCGCGAAATCAAAAAAACTTTACGAGTTACGTTTTATCAATAAAATAACGAATTAACCAGTAATTTTTGAAGTATAAGAAATAATTTCTAAGTGGACTGCAGCTTTAAGGCAATCTCTGGGACCCATAACGATTCTCAAGTCTCAGCTAAATTAGCAACAAATGATTTTTATGACGCTTCTGCATCTCAAGAGTCTTGGTAAATAGCTCCAGATATTTCAACAGAGATTCCCATGTTTAATTACCATAGCTACACCATCTAGGCTTTTTTAAATGTGCCAAAAGCTCTGAATGAGGAGTCTGCGATCTGAGCAATAGCATATCTGGTCATTGGACGTAGATATATTTATATACTTTTATACTCATAATTACTAAGTTAAAGTATCTCAAACTACATAAAATAGGAAAGCCTAAGGCGATTCTGGTTCCAATTTGAAGGTATACCGAGTAAAATTTGACTATACACTTGACATTACGTGGAGTCAGTGTCGAGTTTCTAATGGGTACTGAACAATACAACCTTATTTGACCTTGCTATGCATTAGATGCTCTAAACAGAGCCACAACTTTGATTACTTATCAAAGATTTCAACCTTCAAGTGCTAGACATAAGTATAAAGATACATCTCAAAATTAACTTTTGTTAATGTCACTTCCTCAATGACGATAATTTTCATAACTCTTGATTTAGAATTTGGTACGATAGTAATGATACTATTAGAAATTATTTTGGGTTTTGCTTCCAAAACAGGTAAATTTTAGCTCCGGGTCAGAAAATAGTTGACAGCATGTACTTATAAGTGTGTAGATGGTGTTTAAAGTATCTTTCTGAATGTTCCTCATGCCCTTAATAAATACATATATCTTTTTTTTCCCATGCTATTAAGTGAAATGCTATCTCCATCTTGAAAATTCTATATCTTTGAACTGAGTACACCTCTGCAATCTGAAAGTATAGATATTTTATATACAAAAGGGGTGTTACATATCCTTTCTCAAAATTCATGACTTTAGGTGATATACACCATTTTAAATGTAAAAATGTAGTTATGGTACATTCCATTACATCATGACTCTATATCGACTGTGATTGTCACGTGGCTTATTAATTTGTATATTCGAAATCGTTTTAATACACTATACAAAACTTCGTGTATTTATGTGAGATTTGGAGAATGTTTAAAAAAGTAGTGAATTCAATAATAAATTCATATCTAAGTTTATTTTTCATAATTTGAGTTGCTGTTGATCTAAGTATTACGCTGTTGTTTGAAATGTACGCATCTATTAGCACACAGAAAATGTAATAATAGAGGTCTTGATTGTTATGTCTATGCTTATCAATAACATAATCTCTACATGAATATTTTAGTGGATGTATAATTTTACATGTTTGTGTAAGTCGGTATATTTTAGAACAAATACTGACTAGTTTTTGCAAAGTTAATTATTAGCACAAACTTAAGATGTATACATATATACTTTGTAGCCAAATAAAAAACAAATTTTCTTAAATTTATAATACTTGTTTAGTTAATTGGAAGACGTGTTAATAATATCAATATATAAGCTACAAAACATCTACAGTTAGAGATATTTACTGCTTCCAATAAAGTTGTTAACTTAATTTCCTGTGAAACTGGAGAACTCTTTGCAGCCACCCAATGCAGGAAGAACTCATTCTCATGTAACATAAAGAGACGTACACTATCCTTACTGTAAGACAAAGTGGATATACATATATTTCACTGAATGTCATTTACATATAAAGTTTTGAAGGATGGCCTCACTGATTATATCGTTTATACGTATGTAGAGTTGAGTACGTTTAAAAACAACAACAGAAAGCCTCGTGACAATCATAACGATATAAAGTTGCAGAGAAACAGCATGTATGAGAACGATATTTTTACATTTTTGATCAATGACTGGTACTGTCATTACAGCAAAAAATATCACTATTGAAAAGGATATGTAAAAACCATTCTGATGAAAAATATTTTTATGCTCAGTTTATAGAGAACTGGTCAGATCAGATCTTGAACTAAACTTTTCAAGAATATCTCTTTTAATTAATTATATCAAAAGACAGAATGGATATGTATGAATTTGAGGAACTAGGACCATTAAGATAAAAACCTGCAACAAGTCTATTCCAGCCGAAAAAATCATAGAATGTCAAGAGCTGTCCACGCGTTTCTTGTATCTCGCTCTGGAGATAAGATAAACAAGGACACCAACTGTTATATATCCCAAAAATTATAAGACATGTTAATAAACGCGCTGGATGCAAAAACAATGTATTTTTGTGAGATTAGAGTGTTAAAACTTGCTATTGGAAACTACGGTTCTTATATATTAGATGGGTTATTGAAACACCTCAAAAATACATGACGGGCTTTTTTTCAGTATCGTGGTGAGCTCCCAAAAAGTTTTTCAATAAAGCACCTAGCAACATGTACTTTTGGTGAATTTCACAAGTACCAAAAGCCTCATTTTTATAATAATTCTTATTAATCGTAAATTTACTGTGTATAAAGTCATAGTTCTTGAAAACTACTTATCTTAAATAAAATCTTGAGACACCAGAGTAAATCTGATCTGTCTTAGCTCCTTATAATTTAAAAAGATATTTTTAGAATATCATATTCTCGTAAAACTAAAGAAATGTTTAGAGATTCTAACGAAGAGTAGATCGAATTAAGAGCCAAATATCGAAACTTAATTTGTCAGTAGTGTGAATTCTTCAGTACTTTAGACCAACTGGTGACAATCACCGAGTTGCATTCCTTTCACTAGCATAATGGACGGCCAAAAAAACTCTTTTCCTTTTCAAATATTTTCGTTTACTTCTCTTTTACTTTTCTTTTTGTACATTAAATCATATTCAAACATATTTCATCAACAGCAATAAGGTCGTGTTTGTTTAACGTTAACAAATTACAAGTACTTAGTACTGCACTAAAGTCATTTTAGATTAATTCATTTATGTAATTATTCGCGAGCCACTAACGTAATTTGTGTAACACCAAAATACTGACATATGAGATTTATGCAAACCTCTCTTAGTTGACGAAACCAGTTATCAGAAAACCTTACATTTGTTACACAGCAGTATATAATAAATTATAAATTACTTCACAACTGAGAACTATCATATCCTTAATGATAAAATATTTGTTTAATTTTTACACTATTAAATCCAATTTATCTGACTTTGTACTTATACTGTGTTTTATCTCATTAGTCTTAATGTTATATTTAGATATACTGCTATTAAATAAGACGTCATCTGTGGCAGTTTGAGCTCCTAACATCAGTGTGTCTACCAACTTTATAATTAGGATATGATCAAACTTCTTTATTAGTTTTAAAACTAAGGGCAGAGTGGCTTGTTTTATGAGCAAAACAAACTCCACTAGTATTGAAGTAGAATAAAATGATAAAATGTTGTTCACTGAATTTGGAAGAATACATAACCTAGATCGTTAACTGTTGCTCAAGAAATTCGCCTTGCAGACATTATTTCCACCGTTAACGTATACACGCTGAAAAAATGCAGTAACTTGTAAATGTTGGATTAGTCTATTTTAATGACTTGATCAAGAAACACAGGTAGCAAGCTTTACGGTTAGAGCGACGTCTACTGTATTTTGTACATTATAAACTTTTACAATAAACAAATTGATATAAACAGATTTGATTAAATAAAAGGTAAGGAAATTTAGAATAATAACATGCTTCATTGATAGCAAGGAAAGAAGCTAGGACCTAAGCAACAATATCTAACTTAATTACTAACTCTGAAAAGTCAATAAAGCTAAAGATTAACAGCGACATCTCAAAATCAAAATGTTTGAAAAGTATTTGTATTTTGTTTGCTTTGGAGTTTCGCACAAAGCTACTCGAGGGCTATCTGTGCTAGCCGTCCATAATTCAGCAGTGTAAGACTAGAGGGAAGGCAGCTAGCCATCACCACCCATCGCCAACTCTTTTACCAACGAAAAGTGGGATTGACCGTCACATTATAACGTCCCCACGGTTGGGAGGCCGACCATGTTTGGCGCGATTCGGGCGTGACCCTCAGATTACGAAACGCACGCTTTAACGCGCTTGGCCATGCAAGGCCCATATAATTGGTGATATAATGAACCTACAAAACTATCTTTTAGATATTTACGTACATAAATAACAAAAGATTAAATTTAAATTGTGACGCAAACAATCAGGATGCACAGTAAATAGAAAACAATAAGTAAAAGCCTTTATACTAATCAGCGAGCTCTCGGTTACAAAGTGGTTTCCAAACTGTATAATTACAAGGACAATTCAAAACGTAAAATTAAATTTGAGTTGCCACAAGGAACAAAAGCTAGCTATTATTCTTAAAATTTAAAAACTTAATATTTAGATTTTTGGTTTTGTGCACCTTTAATTTGAAGTGTTTGGGTAAAAAAATAAGAAAAAAGTTAACAAAACAGCCAGTAAAATTACATACACAAGATATATTAAATATCTGCATAGATACTGCTTTTGTTTTGTTTGTTTTGGAATTTCGCACAAAGCTACTCGAGGGCTATCTGTGCTAGCCGTCCCTAATTTGGCAGTGTAAGACTAGAGGGAAGGCAGCTAGTCATCACCACCCACCGCCAACTCTTGGGCTACTCTTTTACCCACGAATAGTGGGATTGAACGTCACATTATACACCCCCACGGCTGGGAGGGCGAGCATGTTTATGCGCGACGCGGGCGCGAACCCGCGACCCTCGGATTAGGAGTGCACGCCTTAACGCGCTCGGCCATGCCAGGCCACATAGATACTGCATGGAAACGTATAGCAAAAGAAACGCTAATAATTTTTTTCAAAATTATTGCTAAAGAAAATTTAAATATTTAACATTAAGAAATAATACAAGGTTAAAAACAAGATAAACAACACAATAAAAAACTTAATAACTCAAACGCTCTCGGAATATAGAATTTCCTTCGTTAGAGGCCCGGCATGCCCAGGTACTTACGACGCTCGAATCGTAATCTTAGGGTCGCGGGTTCGAATCTTCGTCACATCAAACATGTTCATCTTTACAACTGTGAGGTAGTTATAATGTGAATATCAATCTCGCTATTCTTTGGTAAAAGAGCAGGCCAATAGAAAAAAAAAACTTTCGTCGTTTTGTGTCTTTTCTTATAGCAAAGCCACATTGAGCTATCTGCTGAGTTCACTAAGGGAAATCTAACCATTGATTTTAGCATTATATATTCGTAGATTTACCATTGTACCAGCAGAGGACACTTTCGTCACAAGTAAATTGTATATCAGTGTAAAGTGTGAATGTGAGTAAAGTTATTTTCAATAA
Organism: Carcinoscorpius rotundicauda; assembly: GCA_011833715.1. Lineage (NCBI taxonomy): Eukaryota > Metazoa > Arthropoda > Merostomata > Xiphosura > Limulidae > Carcinoscorpius > Carcinoscorpius rotundicauda. The sequence goes on from CM022393.1 coordinate 113,510,650, forward strand.
TGCTGACTGTGATGGCAACTTGGAATAATGTGTGTTACATCTACTGTTCAGTCACAAAATTATCAAGTTTTCTAACAGTTAAACTTTTATAATTAATTTAAAATTGAACTAAACTTATAAATGTTTATGACGTCATTTCACACAAGCCAACATACCTGTTAAGAATATGCAAGAGAATTTAAAAATTCAAGAATTGAAGCCAACAAAACCAAACATTTACTGTATCATTTAAGCAGATTTAAAACTGCAAACAAACATGATGCTCAGCATTACACCCCATAAATTGCCAATGAATTTATTAAAAGCATAAATAAACTTTATAGGTGTTTAATTTCTTTTTAACCGTGCTCGATGTGACTTTGCGATAAGAAAACACCTACACGCACCCTGGCTTCGGGAACTGTGTAACATAGCAGAATGACGAAAAACAACCAATTAAATTCTGCCATTAGTTCCTCGTTTAAAATATCGTACATTGCAAACGCATGTTTCCAGATGTGGAAAGTCAAGGGTTAGCTTGTGATTTTTAGATAAGATTCCATGATTCAGATTACAAGAATAATGCTTTTTCTGACATTAGTTGCTTAACCACAATTTACTTGGACATATATAATTGGTTATCTCTTCGTCAGCATATTTTTATTTCTACTTGTTTAAAATATATGCGTATGCTAGCCGGTTTACACGACTTTCCAATTAGTATCGAATTTTAAATTCTTTCCTGTTCTTCCTTCAAGTAATAAGCTTTCTCATTTGACTCACTACATAAATCCAAATTGTTTGACAACCAATTAGTTTACATATTTTAAGTTTGATAACCCAGTGAGTCAAACGAATTATTTGCAGGGTACTTAAGAAGATTATGGTAGCTTAACCCCTTGTCTTGTACGTTTTTCCCTTTGCTTGTTCACACATGATTTGGCTGGTTCACCTTATTTTGCGTATTTTTTGGAAATGTATTATAAGATTCGATAATTATCATTTGAAAATAGTACAAATAAAATAGAAACAATAACTTGACATTTTTCTCATATATTTTTGTGCTAAATTATGCTTATAAGAGTTTAGTTTATTGCCTGATAGTTAATTATTTTAATTTTGTTCTTGTCTGTTCATCATTTAGCACATGTTTATTGGTCTACATTTATAAGTTACTCTGTCAATATTGTTACATATGAACCATCTACACTTACTCGTCTATCTTGACATTACCATTCATGAATAAATATTGTAAGATTAAAATTTCAAACCCCTTCTTCACAAGATCACAACCTAAAGATTGATCAATGGGACATTATTGCAAACTCGTAAAATCATGCTGTTAGAATGATTGTTATTAATTTTGGTTAAATCCAAGTACACCAGTGAATATTTATTTGTTATGTTATATCTACACAACAAACATTTCACTACTTCTTGGATTAGTTACCTTATGTTTAATCAAAAGTTGAAGGGACAATAATATTGATAAATGTAACGAAAAATGTTCAAAATTGAAAAGCTTTAGTGCTTTAAAGCATAATATTTAAATACAATTTATTAAAACTAGAATATTACTCTTATTATTAATGTATCGTTTTAATTTATAACGATTGTCCAGGATTTGTTGAACAGCTAATAATCTCGATGTTAGCAATATTTTCGCTTAATATATTAAAAGCTTAGTCAAGTTAAAGAAGAAGATTTAGTATAGTTCTAAATCCATACATTAAGCTAACAGTGCGAAATTATGCATGTAAAATAAAATAAATATACGACTTAAAAGAATTTAAAACAACAGAGCTAATTTATTATTCATCAGTGAAAATATCTGGCTTCGCTGGGTTTATTAGGTTGATAGTGTTAGTATTCTGAGTTGTTTTAGTATAAACATACAAACTATATACTTTAGTTGCCAAGCCATATGATATAAAAATAATTTTTGGAACGCATTTTTACCAAAAACACAAGCTTTACTATACATTATAAGTTGTTATACAAGGAACCATTTCTCTTTTATGTGTTTTTTTCCGCTAACTTGCTTCGTAAAAAGATACACAAACGTACATTTGCACGTACTTAGATGAGTAATAATACTTAGGTGCACACCCTCATGGACCATTTAGTATTGGTGTAAAATATCAGGTTTCTAGATTCTGCTAACTAAGCCTTTTGCACAGTGTGAGATCTCATGAGGTCGGCCGAGGTATTTTGTGTTGCTTCTATCTGGAATTTTATAAATTATATTGCGCATAATATAAGCATGTATGTATGCATTATGGTTGTTATATTACTTACGCAATGTTGCATATTTCTGTTTGAGACACCGAAATTCATTTGCATTTCGAAAATCATCGAGTTTTTGAGAAATAGAAAAATCAGTATCTAAAAAGACATATGCAATCAGTTGTTTGGATTACCATAACCAACTTCCTTGTTTATTATAAATCAAATGTATTATACAAGCCTGCTCCAACCAATAATTTGCTCATGAACATGAACCAAACTTTGTGCGGGTAATAAACGTCACACCCCTTGATGGAATCAGCAGATAGCCCGGTGTGGCTTTGCTTTAAAAACCCCACAACACCACCAACAATAAAAGCTACAGTCAATCTCGCTGTTCTACTTCAGGGCAGCAGTAAAGGCGCGTATACAACTGAACGCTAAGTAGTTCAAAACTAGTAAAGCTATGCGTGAATCTTTGAGCTTCTTTAGCCCAAGAGTATAATAGGATTCAGTTTGAGATTTCCAAAAATGAACACTTTTCATCATAGCAAGTGTTAACTGCCTTATCCATTAGCTTTAAAGTTATTTTAAAACATTTAAACCATATAAACACAAATACGAGTGCCTCTACTTACACGATCCTTCAGAAACTGTTTATAAAATAATCAAAATAAGGTAAGAGAAGAGAATAAAATACTTTTTTGAATATAAAAAATCAAGTTTTAAAATTAATATGCTTTTACTTTGAGTATTCAAACACGGTAACTGTTTTCTATTACGATTACTACAGCTATTTAATATAGTGATTTTTTGTAACACAAGTAACATAATACTTTATTCAAGTTAAAAATTTAATCCAGTTTTAAGCTTTAAAATACGAACTAAATTAAATTTTTAATTGCAATAGGTAAATATTTTTCTAAACATTGAGCAAAAAAATCAGATATGCATTGTTTTCATGATATGTTTGTCAATTATGTAACAAGCATTAATATATGCAAAACAATGAAACAGTCTTAACCTATAATTATAGTATATTTTATAACCGATACTTTCTAGCTACATCTTTATTGCTTTCTGTTTAAGGCTTTTTAATAAATGCATAAAATTAACTGCTTTTGAGTTCTGAGTATAACCAGAAACACACACATTTACATGCCACCGTAGTTTAAAAGAATACACACTTACTTGTATATGCATCGGTTGTTTTCTCTGGCAACAACCTAGAGCTACAAGCTTAGGATTCTTCTTACCCTCACTTGAAATATTTATATAACAAGCGGTTTCTAAATAAAATACGCAACCACATGTAAAAGATAGTCGCTTGTTTTAATTTTAATGAATTTCACGAGTGTTACACATAAGCACTGAAATCGAGGTGATCAGTTTGGCTGAAGGCGTAATGTTGCTGCACTAAACCTTTATCTTTGCTTCTGTCGACATGTAACGTAACCACTTCCTTCATGACGTAAGTTATCAGAAAGTAGTGCATTAAAAAACATGTGTACATTATATCTACTTACACGTACTTATCCATTTTTAAGCTCAATTATATGTCATATAACTATGATAATGTTTATTTATTAATAATTTTTGTTATATCGTATCTCTCGAATAACAAAGAAAACAAAACTGACAGGAAACTAACGTCAAGAATGTTTAGTTACCTAAATGTTGCTTTTACACAGTTTTTCAACAAGAACATCTTCAAATCATGTCTTACTGAAACAAAAACTAATTGACAAATAATAGTTATTTTAAAATGATTAATTATTATTAACAAAATATATTATATAGAAAGTAAATAGAACATAATTACAAAATTTAAACAAGCTATTAAATAATATTAAAAGTAGTGTGGTTTTTTCTGCACAAAAATCAAAGTTCGTCTTATGATACAAAATTAAGATTAAACTGTAAGTTTTAAAATAATCAGTTACAGATTACTTCACTAGAAGTTTTTTGTTATACATCCTTAATAAACACTATATAAATTGAACTATAACTAGTAATCATATAGTAAAATGTATTCCCGAGGTAACGTAAAATAAGGGTAGTAATTACTTTACTAAGGTTTACAAATATATCTTCTACTTGTTTATGTCCACATAAATTCATCATTTCAAAAATATTTCATAAAGGTAAGAATATAATACTAAAAATTATATTCCTAAAAATAAAGTCAGTATGAAACAATTATTTGCTTTTCAATAGCGTTATCTCTTCGATTAATATAATCAATTTTATGAAAGCCAATTCATTCTTCGTCAGTTTCTAGAATAAATTAAATTTGAATCTAAGACAACATGTCCAACAGTGGTATAACCGCCAGTAGGCATAGAACAGATAGTCCATTGTGAAGTTTTGTAATTAAGTTAAAACAAACAAGTATCACACATTCTGAGGAATCCTGTTTATTACTTATTAACATGTAAAATTATTTGAGCTTTCCAGTACCATAACTGACTCTTTTTTATATAGCTGTGTTAAACCATCATTATATATTTGGTTTTGAATTTCGCAGAGAGCTACACGATGGCTATCGGCGCTAGCTATCCCTAATTTAGTAATGTAAGACTAGACAGAAGACAGCTAGTCATCACCACCCATCGCTAGCTCATGGGCTACCTTTTTACAAACAAATAATGGCATTGACCACAGCTGATTCGAACCCATAGCCCTCATATTCTAGTCAAGTGCCCTAACCATCTGACCATGCCGAGCCGCAGCCGACATATTTTACTATTCAGTGAAAGATTAAACATATATATTGTTCTTTGACAAATTTTACAAGCAGAGGCTGATCTCTATCCTGTATTTCTGAATCGATAATTTATTAAAGTGTTTATGGGATTGTTGTTTACACAATGAAGTTAATGTATAGGTTCTCAAATGGAAAGCAATAATTATTGAAAGAATACTTTCTGCAGTCATAGCATCCACACGGCTGAAAGGACGAGCATTTCTGGTGTGAGGGGACTCAAACTTGCGACTCTCAGATTATGAGTCAAAAGCCATGATAACGTAACCATGCCGAGTGAACCATCAGTGATTCTCAAATTACTTTTACTCAGGACTATCTTTTTAAAATTTATGGCCAGTCGTGATCCAGTAAATAAACAGCTATAGTGTAAAAAAAAACAAAAAAACTTATCCATTTTCAAAATTTAACCACGATCTTTTTACACATTCTGAAGACCCAGTTTTTGATGTTCTCATATAGACTGACAAACAGAAATCTAAAAACTGGTGTCAGTTACTGAAATCCTAATCGCAAGACACAGTAAATGTTAGTGAAATAAGTATAACTGCATTGTTTAAAAATAATTAAATTATTAATATAGCTCATAATATTATAATAAATTACACTGATCCAAAGAATCGGTATTTTGATTGTTTACAATTTTGTACAGGATGTTTTTTTATACTTAATAACTTATATAACTAATTCTGGTGCTATAGCAAAGCAGTTTAGTAATAAAGTTGTTTAATCCTAAATTCCACTGTTATTATATATTAATATATCTATTTTTATTTTTAATATAAAAATAGGAAAATTATGTCTATATATTTCTTCGATAACCAAAGGGGGTTATATACATAACCAATTGGAATAAGACTGAAATACTGATAAATTCTAAACTACTCATTACAAAAATATTAACTGTCATAAAATGTATTATGCTTGTAATGTAGGTATGCTGTGCATAACATATAAATGAGTAGAAAATTTACTTTAAAATAAACTATATGTTTTTGTAATTGATATCTAAGTTCTAAAGTATTCAAAAGATGTAGATTATAATTTTGGTGTAATTTACTACATGCTGTTAGTTTATTTTTCTTTTTGGAATTCTATACATTAATGCTTAGTTGAGAGTTATCAGGTAAGGTGTTGATGTGTATTTAATCAGGTAATTTATTTTTCTTGCAAGCATTTAGTTACTCGTAACAACTTCAGAGCATCAATAAACTTTGGTTTGCTTGTAACTGAGCAAAAAGTTACACAACTGGCTCTCCGTGCTCTGCCCACCATGGGTATCAAAACCCGGTTTTTAGCGGTGTCAGTCCGCAAACATGCCACCGTGCCACTGGGAGGCTATAGACCTTGTTTTGATCTCTGTTTCCTTCAACTACTGGTGACTGATATTATAAAAGGAATTCACATTATTGCAATCAAATCCAAAGAGTAAATAATGCTTAGAAAGACTTGGAGGGGGCTATGAAGTGGCAAGATTTACTTTGTTGTATTTGTTATAACTTATTCGTCATGTTCTATTGATTTGTTACGTACACAATTAAATATTATTGTGCTTGTTTGTGGAGTAAAGTATTTCATATATTTTTTTTTAAATTAGTTGTTTACTATTTTGTTTTCTTTCATTTAGTTTGTTTATAAACAAATTTAATTTAGTTCACAATCACTTCTTTATCCATATTTTAAATCTTCAGCTGTGTCTGACTTAAACATGATATAATGAAAAAGTTAAGCCTTATAACAGAGCTTCCGAAAAGTTGAACTTCCTTATCCTGGGGTAAACGGTAAACGAGTACACATGCTATTGTGCAATATAAGCTATAAGAAGTTTATGACGTCAAAATAACTGATCGTGTTACTGGGCCAATGGGAAAGAATAAACAAATATATAGGCAGGTTGTGCAAAATGATATGTTTCAGAAAGAAGATACTTAGTTGAGGCTTCATTAAATATATACGTATATAATTAAAAATATTTGAAATAACCTTTTACATAAAGTACACGCCCCTAATGACACAGCAGCATTTCTGCGGATTTACACCGCTAAAATCGGGTTTCGATACTCGTGGTTGGCAGAGCAGAGATAGTCAATCGTGTAACTTTGTGCTTAACTCTAAACAAACAAAACTACATAAAGTACACATAAGTTGGTAGTGGATTGTCAGTTTCAACTATACTTACAGGGAGAAAAGGAAGAGTATATAAGAGGTAAATAATATAAGCCATTACCAAACAATTAAAGTAATAACCTTCCGAAGGCTCAATGATTAATTTGGTAGTTTATAGTTAAGAATCGGGTTTCGATACCTGCAGTAGTCAGAGCAAAGATAGTCGATTATGCAGATTTGTGTTTAATACAATACAAAGCAATTAAACCAATAAAAATAGCTAACTGAATGAAACGGCAAGAAAAATTAAACAAAACAAGAAAGTAGTTTATAAAAGCTTAAAGTAAAATAAATTTAACTCTATTAAGGATGGAGATACAAACGAAAGAGAAAAAACTACCCTAAATTATTAAATATAAAAATAATTGTTTAAATATTAAATAAAATAAAAATTAAACAAAGTAAGCTTGAAGAAGTGTGAAAAGAAATTGAAAACGCGAAGGTTAAAAGCAAAAGTAAGTGTTAGAGAAAATATGATGCACTTCTTATCTCTATCTAAAATAGAAGTATGGATACTGCTGATACTTATGTTAGAATTTTACTGTAAAAAAAAACAAAAATAGCACATCTTCAAACTTTTAGTTTTACATCAATTTCACAACACGTTTTCAAATCTAATTGAAACTTTGAAAATTAATTATCTTCTATTTCTTGATTAATTATCTTCTAAAAGGCCTTAACGTTAGTTTATAAAATGAAGAGAATTAAAATAAACTCTGTTGATATCTTCTTTGAATACAGTTTAAATTAAGATTATAAATCTCGAACCTGGATTTCTTTCTCCTATTTTAAATAAGTTTAATCTGTTCTCTCAGCTATAGCTAATTCACCCTCACCCTTATTCTTTTAGTATTTTAACATTCCTGCAAATTTATTATTTTAAAGTTCTTTTCTACATTTTTTGTAGTCAAATAAATATTGAAATAATTATATTTAAATCTGCAACTTGTAGGTTTTAGTATACGTTTTACTTGTTATGTTTTCAGATTGCTTTAATTGGCTTATAATTTTATTCTTCCCAATGCATTGCTCTTTTCCTTTATAAAAATTTGTTAATTTTCTTCTCCTACAGCATATTCCTTCTTTAGTTACTTTTAATACCTTAATTTTTATGCATTCGTTTTTTTGACATATCTTTATAATTCTTTAATATCATCAGTAATATGAAAATTAAATTTCCAATATCCTATATTATTCCACTTGGATTTTATTACCACTATTTTATACTTTTGGGGGGGGATACTCCAAACTGAGCGTCTGGAATACGTGTGGATTTTCCAAATTTGTGTTTCTGTTTGTAAACTTGGCTCATGAGTCATGTGTTTTAATCTTAAAACAAATCTTCAACAACTATGTTAGGAAAGAATCCATAGATAATGATTATTGTGTGAAGAATGATATTTTGTCTAATTCATTGGTTTGGAATCGATTTCACATTCTTCCCACGATACTTTTTTCACATTTATCAATTCGCAACAGACTGTGATTGCCAGCTTTCAATTATCCTATTATATTCTATAATACTGAAGTACCTTCCTCCAAATCTATCCCTGGTTCATTAAGAATTTGGAGCATATCAAATTCTGCGGTTCATTTAAAACTGATAAATGAGCACTACTATGTTCTTAATATGGTATCAATTCAGTATTATCTTATTTTTGCCATATTTTTACTGATTCTATGGCATTCATGGTTGGACTTTTAGTCTTTTTAAGCTTCTAATGTGATGTATGTCGGTACGAGTTCCATAATGAACTACGATTCTAGCCGCACCCAGAGGAATCTGATCTGCTGTTAGAGATGTACGAGAAAAGTCAGCTGGTACTCAGTACCTGCTCGAATCAGAAAAGAAAGCTGGATAATATGAATAAATATAAAAACAAATATTTCTAATCTAGAAATATAATACTATTCGAAATCCGAGTTCATGAAAAATTAACCAAATTTACTAAGCAAAGGTTAGTAGCCAGATGGTTAGGGCTCTTGACTCTTAATTTAAAGGTTGTGGGTTTGAATCCCAATTACACCGATCATACTCGCCCTTCCAGCTGTAAGGGCGTTATTATGTGACAGTCAATACCACTATTCGCTGATAAAAGAGTAGCCTAAGAGTTGGCGGTGGGTGGTGATGATTGGTTGCCTTCCGTCTAGTCTTACACTGCTAATTTAGGGACTGCTAGCACAGATGCTCTCGTATAGCTCTGCGCAAAATTCAAGAACAAAGAAAACTATTCTTGAAAATGCAAATGACAACTTTTTATCGCTACTTATGTACTACAAGGGTCGGTATTTTGTATTTACAATAAGAAAGGCACCTATTGCTGACTGAGTTTGGGCACAGCAAGTTCTTATTTAGAAATACAAGACAGAGGTATTGCCACCAATTATGATCACTCGCCTCCTGTATGGCTATTCATAACCTGACAGTGGGATTGTCTTTAGTGGTAGCAACTCCCTCTTACTGGATCTTCGACTTTCTGATCTCTTGAATGTCACGCTAACCATAAGGCCATGACAAACAGGTAATTTTACTTTGTCTGAGCATTCACCACAGAATAAACCTTGGCCATTTTGCTTAGCTGTAAGATGTTTGACATATAGCGACTTCCTGACTATTAGTCAATACCATGCTACCACGATAAGGATTATGGCAGAACCAGAAGCAATACATTTCGAAGTACGAAGTCTTCAGTTTTATGCATTAATTAAGAGCTCATAAAGCACAACCTTGATGACTGCATCAGTCTATAGAACTAAACCCTATACTTTTCATCCTAACGTTCTCATCTACAATAGTACCATTAATAATATTTCCTATATTTTTGAAAGTGATGACACTAAAAATGGCAGATAACCAAAGAATAAAGCAGTCTCAATCGACAACATACCAGTCATATTCCATGATGTAATTATAATGGATTTTTGTTTCTTTATTTTTGTAAATAGGGTCTTGAACATTAAAGTCTATGCAGAGAAACGATTGTGGAATATATGTATAAGGTTAACCTGGCCGTCCTTAAGAGAAGAGTATTACATTACAAAATTATCATCAATGTTTGATAATCACAGTTTCAATAAAGTTCCTACACCTGAAACATCATTCTTATAAAGTTTTAGGTTTATAAGATGAGACACATACATTTTTGTAAAGCTATAGTTACTGAGAAATCATTATAGCTTATGATTACAAATAATAACATAAATATAGTATCACCGAAGCATTTTATATCCGCTGGAACAGCTGTAAGTCAACGGTTTTACAACGCTAAACTGACAGGCTAGATTCCCCTCGGGTATGCTATGAGAAAACACAAACACCGGATTGTTAAAAGTATGAAATATGTTTTTCTATTTTTCAAATTGTCTTGTGCAGACTGCAGGAATTCAAACATTTGGGATATAAAGTTAAAGAAATAAATTACATTAACTGTCCAAATAATAAGAACACTTTTATTTAAGTCAACGTCAAATTTTCTTTGAATTTTTGATAAAAAGTGTGTTTTTTTTTTCAGAGAACACATGTTGAATGTTAAATAAGTGACGTTTGTGATTTAAAGGCCTCCTTGTACTCAAAGATAATGCACTGAATGATCACGAAATAAATTTTAACTCTTGGAGCAACAGACGTGTACATCACTTAACGAGCACACTTGCGTGACTCGTGTCTATCTCAGCATTGCGTAATAAGCTCGGAAGTTACACAACTCATTTAAGATACGCCAAAGAATTGGCCTATATATGTCTTTTGCAGTGTACGTATACACTGATATCTGAGCTTGAAGTTACTGATCAATAAAGCTACTGTTTAAAAAACTGCTGTACATAGAATGTAATTTAATAAATGGACGAACAGATGGGTATTGTATGTTTATTTGGAATTTCACACAAAGCTAAACGAAGGCTCACTGCGCTAGCCGTCCCTAATTTAGTAGTGAAAAACTACAGATTAGAATGCAGTTAGTCATCGACATTCATCGCCAACTCTTGAGCTATTATTTTACCAACGAATAGTAAGATTGACCATCACATTATAGCGCTCCACGGCTGAAAAGGAGAGCATGCTTGGTGAGACTAGGATATTCGCGACCATCAGATTACGAATTGTGCACCCTAACCACCTGGCCACAGCCGAATAGATTTCAGATGGAGAGACAGACAGAAACAGTTTGAAATGCTTAGACAAACTATGTTTAATTTACACAATAGTTATAACCATGTTCTAGGTATAATTAAAAAGTAATTTAATTCGCAAAAAAATATTTAAAAAATATTACAAATAGTTTAGCTTTCTATTTATATCATAGAGTAAATTGTTAAAAATACTTTCATTTGGAAAAATAAATGGAACAAACAGAAGGATATAGACTGTTGGTCGTTAGAATGTTAGACTTACAAACTACATTTAATGGATAAATTAAATGATAGCTCTCTGATACTTTTATCATTATACACAAGTGCAAATGTAAATATATATATATATATATATATATATATATATTAAAAAATTGCACAAATTAGAAATTAAAATAATTGACAGTGATCTCAATACAAATATTGAGAATATTCTGCTTTTCCATTATATGATTTATATTATATGATATGGGCTTTAGCATTTAGAATTCGCTATCAAAAGAATACTGCCCCACATATTATTATTTACTGTATGCCCCTACTACAGATTAGCCTTCTAAATAATATTTTTAACCCTGTGCACTGTCATAATATCCAATTGTGGCTCAAACATTCTAGTCTCAGAATTTGTACTTTTACTACTTTCAGTGATTCGTTGACTCTATTTTTGTTGAAACTTCAAAATACCTTCTCTAAGCCCCAGTAATTATTTTGATGAAGGTAAAGTATTTGAACTTTATAACGTCATAAACTTCTTATAGCTTATATTGCACAATAGCATGTGTATTCGTTTACCGTTTACCCCAGGATAAGGAAGTTCAACTTTTCGGAAGCTCTGTTATAAGGCTTATCTTTTTCATTATATCATGTTTAAGTCAGACACAGCTGAAGATTTAAAATATGGATAAAGAAGTGATTGTGAACTAAATTAAATTTGTTTATAAACAAACTAAATGAAAGAAAACGAAATAGTAAACAACTAATTTAAAAAAATATAGGAAATACTTTACTCCACAAACAAGTACAATAACATTTAATTGTGTACGTAACAAATCAATAGAACATGACGAATAAGTTATAACAAATACAACAAAGTAAATCTTGCCACTTCATAGCCCCCTCCAAGTCTTTCTAAGCATTATTTACTCTTTGGATTTGATTGCAATAATGTGAATTCCTTTTATAATATCAGTCACCAGTAGTTGAAGGGAACAGAGATCAAAAGAAAGTCTATAGCCTCCCAGTGGCTTAGCGGTATGTCTGCGGACTTACACACTAAAATCCGGGTTTCGATACCCGTGGTGGGCAGAGCACAGATAGCCCATTGTGTATCTTTGTGCTTAATTCAAAACAACAACATCGCCCAAGACTAGTTTTATTGAAACCTTTATGAATCATCGACCTATGATTTTCAATTCAAAGGAGCTAAGCAGTCTGACAATACTTCATAACAGTAGTTTGTCATAATATTCTTATTTAAACCTATTCTGTGATGGGTCTTCATTAAATGTGGAGTTTGACTGAGTGTGCAAAATGTGGACTGAATTTTCTGTGGGGCACTCACGTTTTTTTTTCTTCATTTCGAGAGAACGTTTCGAACCCATTGCTTATTCATTCATATTTTATAGAAAATAAAAAGTTGTAAGACTAACGTAGCTTTAAGAAAGAGTTTGAACGGTGATGAATTTCAATGGTTCATTGCCAGAATCTCATACGACACGTTTATTTTCAATATAATCTGAGAAGTCGCGTAGTAATTGTTCCAGGTTTTTTGATAATTTTTCTTGTAAAATTTCACCTAAACAGTTAACTGCTTTTCAAGATTTCAAATAAAAATATTGTCTATGCGAAGGTATCAGGTAAGATTATTTCTAAATAGACAATTGTGTACGTGTACAAGAACAGCACTAGATTAACGATTGCGATAAGCTATATAAAACCTCTATGCTTAACCTTTCGTACCAAAGCAAAGACATAATACATCGTATAAACAAAAACCCAGAATATTTCTCTTGTTCATATTTAAAATATAGTGCATGTTATTGTGACTTTTTCATAACATGAAGTTTGTAAATTGGTACATTGAGAATTTAAGTCATACTATGAAACAGTCTTGTTTTTACAACTTTAATTCGGAAAAGAAACTTTATATCACAAAAATATTAAGTTCTTCTTACTTTTTATTGCAAATAAATAGTTTTATTTTTCTATTTTAATAAAAGTTGGTTTAACTAATGTCAGGCTTATATTAATAATTAAGAGTTTCCAAAATTGTATGTGTAATTATGTTAATAAATAATACGGATAATAAGGTATACAAAATGTTACATTTATACAGTTCACTAAATGGTATCGAATGAAGATATTATTACATACAAGTACTGCGACTTTAAAAGTTAATGTTACTTCTGTACCAAGTACTAGGAATAGGTATGTTTATCTTAAGAATATAAGATTCAAGGAGCAATCTGTATTTGAAAACTTTGCTAAGATGTATTAATTTTTGATATAATAATAACAAAAAGAGTAAACATGATTTTAATAAAATTAATATAATCTGTAGTTAGTATAACGAGTTAGAACTGAAAGAAAATTAGTGCTTCAATTTTACACCACGTGACTATCGCTTTCACATAGCATTTGCTACTTGTAACATACATATGCATTTGGCTAGAAAATTATATTGCCGTTCATGACCCTTTTAAAATTTTAAATATGGCACAAAATGCCTTCGGATAGAGTAGATATTATATTTTATAGAGAAAAAAATCCCATCATGAAACTAAAAGCAAAATTCGATTAATTTTTAGATTAAATGTTTATGTTCAAATATCGCAAACATTAAATAAACAAACTTTGAAAATACAAACTTACTAAAAACAGGTAGAAAACATAATATGCCTCGCAAGAGTTAAACATTTTATCTGTTTCACGATTTTACTATGTAGCCGTTGCTTTACAACTGTTGCTGAGAGTTTAAAATAATCTCGTACTTTTAGTTTCGGAATGTTTGCTTTTTGAATTTTCTGCAAAGCTACAAGAGGTCTATATGCGCTAGACGTTTCTAATTTTACAGTTTAAGACTAAAAGAAGGACAACTAGTCATCACCATCCACCAGCTGTTTGGTTACTCTTTTACCAATGTATACTGGGATTGATGATCACAGTTCATCATTCCAACTTCAAGAACTGATATCTAAAGTCCAACATTTTAGTTGAAGCGTTGGATCATTTCTCTGTTTTAATATATTTTCATTTAGTACTGAATAATCATACTTAATACTTATCCAGCCTACTACTTTCACACAATTCATTTCTAGAAATAAGCGTGGTGGATATGTTTTATTTATTGTGAAGTAGTAAGTCAATGGTTTTACTCTAGCAAGACTCAAAATGCTTTCTTTAGTCCTTGCTCTAGTTTCTTGACAACTGGCCTTTGTTCCTTTACGTAACTGATTTTTTCTTGGGGCAATACATAAATAACTTGATTACAAGTCTAGAACTGTAACTGTCTATTATGGTGCTCAGTTTTAATTACTCTCCTATGAAAATTTTGTTTTGTCAATTTTCATGTTGTTTACTACATTTCAACACATCAGAAATAGATAAAACAAATTGTCATTCCGAGAATTCATAAAGAAACGTGCAATTTTGATATCATAAATATCACAATTTTATTCTGCAGTTTCTCGGATTCATGATTTATAAATTGTCAGTTTTTAAAATAACAACAACCTTAACGAATTCCTCTGCATTAGATAGGTACTTCCTACCAAAGAGTAAAAATTAATCGAAATATAAATTTTCCCCAGTGTTCCAAAGTCATTTCTGATTCAAGTCTTTTATTAGTCTATTGTTCTCAAACAAAAGTTAGTTTTTATTCATTCAGTCTCGGATATTTGACACGTATAAAAATTGTCTTTCTAAACTTTTAAGAAACTGCATAACAATAAAATTCGACTTACCGTTGAACAATGCAGAGGTAGTAGATAGACTGTGGTGATATTAATATATTAATTTTCTATAAGTCTGTTGGTAAAATGGACTCTCCACATTTATGATTGAGGTTGAATTAAGGAAGATTTTGATTATTTTGCTAGTGGATAAATCACAATGCATGTTAATATTTCCACCTGCTCTGCCAATACTGACACAGACTGCTTCAAACTTTTTGCGTAAGACATGCCAACTTCCATAATAACACGGTTATTTTCAAACACTAGTTAACTTGTATTTAAGTGAACTTAAATTTTTGCCAAATTAATCTATCGACAACGAATAGAGAAATTAAAGTCCAAAGTTGCAATTCAACTTTTATGGAAATGTCTGTTCGGAAGTCAATGTACTATCTCAAATAAATACGTCACCTCGATCAGGGCTCAACAGAAAACAATAATTCAACAATATTAACACTTTGAAAAAAAAATATCATTTATTAAAACAGTTAATAAACAAGTAACTAGCAAGGACTTATTACTAATGTTAATAAACAATTTATCATAAATATCAATATTATTTCAAATAATGAAATCGCTAAGAAGAACTTAATTCCATAAATAAAAATGCAACAAACGCAATAATCTAACATTATCTTCGAATATTAACAATGTTCAGTGATAAACAGTGTTCAATAATTCACTGACAGTTTCGTGACTCTGTCTCCCCTCTCTCTTAGTTGAAGCTTTCGGTATGGCATTTTTCACTGAGTGCATTACAAAAGTACATTTTCATGTCATCATTAATTTACACATTCTTATACTATATTAATAGTTTTTGTACGTCAGAGCTGGTGTTAATTTCATTATGCATGCATATTTACTCCAAATACAAATTATTAGTTAGAAAGGAGGATTAGTGTCTTATTACAACTACAAATTCATAGATAAACTAAACTATAGAGAAAATAATAGGTTAACAATAAACACAACTATAATCATAGAAATAGAATTTTCTATCTCGCAATTAGATCTAAAGTTTTCTTTATTGGACATTCCACGTAACAATTGTGCCATCATGACCTGTGATTTGTTTTTATGTTAAATAAAGTTTTATATATAAATGTTTTTGTCTCAGTACCAAACCATATTGAACTATTTGCTATGTCCAGTGCGGGAAATCGAATCTCTGATATTGCTTTGTAATTTTGTAGTTACTGCTGTGGCATCAAAGAGATGTGTATGATTAAACAACTAGCTTGTATTAGTAAAGTGCTTCTTTTACTACCACTGCTTAAAAAAATGTTACATGAACTTAGCATTATGTTCTATCTCTATCCCAAAATAAAGGTGATTATGCCTAACTGATTAGGCTTCTCAAGAAACAAAAATCAATATTGGACACTACTGATAAGAATAAAAATTTGATTGTATGTGTCTTCTGGAAATATATTCGGCGTAAAACATATAAATAAAAGTGATTATTTCTATCTTACAATAAAATCAACGAGCTTATTATTGTTTGTTTTTCAATTTCGCGAAAAGCTACACTAGTGATCTGTGCTAACCGTCCTTAATTTAGAAATGTAAGATCAGAGGGAAAGCAGCTAATCATCGTCACCCACTGCCAACTCTTGACATACTCTTTTACAAACGAATAATGGAACTGCTCTTCACATTATAACGCCTCCATGGCTGTTTGGTGCGATGGCCCGATGGAAATTCGAATCCGTGACCCTCTCAAGTGCCTTAACTACCTGGCCGTGCGTATTATTAAAACAAGCTCAAAAGATAAGTGATAATTAATGTTATCAGGTGTCACAAAAGTGATTACTAAGGCAATGTCGTGAACTCTATAAATAGTTATTAGTAACTTAATATTTCACCTTGTAACCAACTTCGAAAACTATATACACAAATAATCCCATCTGTATCTACAATAACCAAGCATATGGTACACATGTGAAAATGTTTATTTTCAATTCAACATTATGTATACAAGAAATTGTATTTAATATAATGCTGTTCTTCACTTTAAGCCTGTAACAAAACAGAATTCAGCCAATCAACAGACCCCTACCACCCGCCATCCATGCTAAGGAGCATGTCACTCGTATAGTGCACCCGCAATTTAAGGTGTGAAAACCAGGCTAGCCAGCTATAAAATCATAAACTTCAGACTAATTTCATTTTAGCAAAAAGATAGCCCACAAAAAACAGGCATTCAATAGAAGAACATTGAGCTTAGTAAATAGTTTAATTGTAGCTTTAAACGTAACATTATTTATATTTCATCCACCTACCTTGGGATTATAGACTGGTGTGTTAACTTTCTTGTACTAATATCTACAGCTTTACCAAATTCTTAATAGTTTGCTATTTAAATGAAACTTTACCATGTTAAAAAAATGATTCATTTACACTGAGGCTAACTGAACCTTATGTAAGTGTTATTCTAGGTCCAGCTCTGCCTTTAAAATGTTCTCTTCTATCATCATTGTCTTTAATCTGACAGGTTAATCTTAGACCACCAATCTGTAAAAACTTTCCATAGGCTCTCTAGTATGTTAACACAACGATTTCTAAGACTACGATTAACCCTCAAACGGTGGCCATCATGAATGGATACTGCTACCTACAACATGCTCGTCGTTTAAGAGTTACGGAAACCAAAGGTACAAAAAATCTATACGTATTTTTACTGATGGCTCAACACCTATTTGATCAGTTTGGATTCGTGTGATTGCAGTTTCCTTAATTTCTTACTAATGAAAACTTTTGTGGATTTTATTCTTTTTGTTTACTATTATTTGACGGACTCTGGGTTGCAACAAAGTCCAACGTTTTATAGTTGAGATTATCGTTCTGGATTGACAAGAAGTAAGACGTTGTTGCTGTGCCAAATGTTCTACTTTATGAGTTTTCAATTCATTATCTAGGACTGGAGACTCCCGTATTCAAAATTATGGTTTATTAGCTCTTCATCATTTAACTTTTTCTTTTTTTACATTTTCTTCTTGGTAATCTGAATCAGGTAGTGTTTCACTGTCACATTGTAAAGTAGCCGAACGTTTCTCATCAAACCCTGGTTTACAGCTGCAGTGATACATTACTGAATTTTCTTGCACATCCTTTACTTGGACATTTATTAATTTTATAATATGGCTTTGCGGGAATGATATTCCTACTTTTCGTTATCGTGCTACTTCTGGTGCTTGATAGTCCAGTTTAACTACAACACATTTCTTTAAGAACACCAATATAAATTGTACACATCTTAAAAGCTTTCCACAGACCATTCATTGGTTGTAAGTACCGATCTATGAGAACACCTTCAGGAAAACTAAATGCGTGACCACTCTGTGGCTATAAGTCAGATTACTTGTATCGGTGAAGAAAACACCATGAACATTGTTCGTAAACATGCTTCTGTAACTTTGTATATCTGACTTGATGCTTTAACCTGACATCTTGAATAAATGGAAAGAATTACCAATAAGTTGGTAATCCTCAGGATAAAGAGATATCATCATTACTTTACTTTGCCATGTAAAGTTTAAGTTTCCCATCACAGGATAAAATTGAAGCAACAATGAAACTAAACAAAATATTTTCCATGCTATTTCGATAGCAAGTCTCCCGTTTATTATCGCAATCGTTCGAGCGCACCCAGGCCTAATCCACTGATACACCAAATGTATCTCTAAACTTCATCTTGTTTCTCGAAGCTTTGTATTTTTTTCAGCACTGTTTGGTGATTAGCTTCTATATTATCGTGTAAATTATATGTTTATTTTGGATAATATAACACAAAATTACTATTTACAAACTAGCTTTTACTGTTTATGTTTTAAGCCTGATATCTTAACAGTTAAGAGAAATGCTTAGTCGTAATTTAAATTTCTTAAACGCTAACATTTATATAAAATATTTTGAAGGGTAATTTCATAAACAATTAGGAAGCTTTCACTAAAATATGTTTGGTAAATAAGATATATATAAACAAGAGTAAAGGGCACAATATCTGACTAATATCTACTTTCTTTACTTACACACATGGAATTTAATGTCACAATATACAATCCTACAATATAAACTCTGAAGGATTAATTAGCATTGCACAGAAACTTTCAACTGATACTTATTAAAATTTGAATCTTATTTTCTCTTTGCTTAAGGCTGCGCGAGTCATACTATGATTAGTATTTTGGACATTTTACAAATTATGTAATTCAATTATTTTATTAACAAATTATGTAGCTTAATTATTTTATTAGAATCTATCAAAAACATTTCTTCACCAAATAATTTTACAATGATTAAGAATTGACATAAATTGGAAATTCAAAGAAAAAAAGTACTAGCTTTATTATCATAGCTTGGGTAACAAAACTGTTCATTGGACTAAGATAGAATTCTGAATGCAATGTAAATGTATATTGTAATACACTGATATCGACATTACAAATCAATGAGATAGCTGAAATGATATCCCTTGTTACAGAATAACATTTGAACATATTTATTCTAAATAAATGACACAATAAATAGCACAAACTAACACTTTTATCGACAATTCTTGATCAGTTGCATAGTGTACAATATTAATCATGCCCAGTTTAAAATTCAAAAGAATAACTTTGGTTTGTCCACCTCTTTCACACTCCTTATTATAAATAAGCATACCTACGAAATAGACACCAACAATTAAAAAACAAAAAACAAAATACTATTTCTTCTGTGAACATCCTCAGCAGTATAGTGTTTTTATTTGATCTAGTACATCATAACAAAAACGTAATTTTCTAAAAAAATTATATAAAAGCAAAATTTTTGGTTATCCAAATATAAAGTAAAAATGAGTCAGTACGATATTGGTGGCATACAGAGTCTTTATATTAGGTCTGTTATGTATATGTGTAAATATTTTGTAAACGACAACATGTCGTGTTGTGTTTGAATTTTCATTTGTATTATTCATTTTTCCATATTGATATTATTGTTTCGAAGTTTAAACTAAAATATGTTATTTATTTAGGGTAACATTTTAGAACTTTCTCGAATTAAGTAGACCAATCACATGTGTGTAAATGAGTGCTAGTGACTTCCTGTCTAGAAGAGTAGTCTCGTGCAAGAACGGATATGCGTAAATAGCTCTGGAGTTGTATGGAAATTGCAAGATTGTTCGAGAAATAGGCCTATCGGTATAAAAGACGGTGACAAGAGACAGATTCAATTATCATTCATCAGTTTTATTCGAGGGAGAGAGATTCAGTCATTAGTTTTATTCGAAGACAAAGAGTGAGATTCAGACACCAGTTTCATTTCAAAAGAAGAGAGTTAGTTATTTGAGAAAGATTAAGTGTTTGCTGTGAATATTCAACTTGGATTTGTGATTGAAATTAGATCTACGGAAGCCGTGATTATATTTCGTCGATCTCTACGATACTTCTGAATTACTTGATGTTGGTAAACATTTTAATTTAGAAGTGAAGCAATCAATGAAGAAAGCAGATATTAAACAAATTATTGTTGAACATTTGGTCAGCCAAAAGGTATTACGTCAAACAGTTGCACAACAATTGCCTGTCGCTCATTTTGACCCAGATTTCGAATTAAAAAAAAATGGAAATGGAAATGAATTTCGTTTAGAAATTGAAAGCAAACGCCTTGTTCTTGATGCCGAAATACAAAAAGAACGCATTAAAGCTGATAAAGAAATCAGTATGAGAAAGGCACAGACAGAAGAAAAGGTTGTCCAAATGCGGTTGGATAATTTTGATGCTTCCAAACATATTCGTTTAGTACCTCCATTCAATGAAAAAGCTGTAGATACATATTTTCAGCAATTTGAAAAATTGGCACTTAGGCTAAAATGGCCTACCGAATATTGGACAGTATTACTTCAGAGTGTTCTCAAGGGTAAAGCTCAGGAAGTATTTTCCAAACTCACAGCCGAGCAAAGTTATGATTACGAGCACGTCAAAAAATGCATTTTGAATGCATATGAATTGGTACCAGAGGCATACAGACAAAAATTTCGTGGTTACAAAAAGTTTGACAGCCAAACTTATGTCGAATTTGCTCGTGAAAAAGAAACTCTGTTCGACAGGTGGTGTGATTCCAGAGAAATTAAAGAAGATTATACAAAACTCAGAGAACTCATGTTAGTTGAAGAATTTAAAAGATGTATTCCCGTAGAGCTAAAAACTTATATTGATGAACAAAAAGCTTCCAAAATTCATGATGCTGCTGTCTTGGCAGACGAGTATGCTTTGACTCACAAAGATTTCTCATACAAAAGCAAAATAAATCACACAGCAAAGAAACCCAACAGCTCATTCAAATATTATGCAAATTTCGACAGAGACAAAAAAGAGCAAACTTCTAATTCTCAAACGAAGACTCCATCTTATTCTATAAGCTCATCATCTACTAAAAACGTGTCATTCTCATCCAAAACATGTGCTTATTGTAAGAAACCTGGCCATCTGATTTCTGAGTGCTATAAGCTCAAAAACAAGCCATCACCCAATAGTTTCATTTCGCCCTTGTTTGATACATCATTGGTTCCCAATGATTTTGACCCTGTCCAGTCCACTGTGGATTCTAAGCCCAATATTATTGATGTACCTGAAGATATTGATGAGGACAAATTTAAGCCTTTCATGACTGAAGGTTTTGTTTCTTTTGTTGGCGATTCACGTCTACAACCAATTAAAATCCTGCGGGATACTGGAGCTTTTCAGAGTTTGATTTTGGAAAGTGTATTTCCGTTTTCTGAAAAGTCATCCGTTGGGGCCAATGTGCTCATTTCTGGTGTAGAAGGTGGCGTCGTTTCTATTCCTCTTCATAGATTAGATTTACATTCGGACTTAGTTTCAGGCCCAGTGACTGTGGGTATTAAAGCTTCATTGCCTGTTGAAGGTGTGTCTATGCTTTTGGGGAATGATTTGGCTGGTAGTAAGGTGGTACCAGAAGTTCGTGTTGTTGAAGCACCTGTTATTACTCCCAGTACAGAGCAACTCGTTGAAGAGTTTCCTGATGTTTTTCCCGCCTGTGCTGTTACTCGTTCTCAGACACGTTCTCAGGAATCCAAAGAGGATTTCTCTTTGTCTGATACGTTCATGTCTCACATCGATGAGATTTCTGACTCAACTTTAAGTTCTACTGATGACTCTAAGACATTTTTCGACTCTCTTCATCGAAACAAACTTATTGAGGAACAGGACAATGATCCTGAAACTCGTTCTCTTCTACAACTGGTGGTTAATGAAAATGAAATAGGAAGTGTCCCTATTTGTTACTACCAGAAGTCAGGTGTGCTAATGAGAAAATACAGACCTCCTGACGTTGCTGCTGATGAGTGGAATGTTATTCATCAAATCGTCATTCCAAAATACTATCGGAATGATATTCTTAGTCTTGCTCATCACCATGTATTGTCGGGATACTTAGGTGTAAGAAAGACCTTAGATCGTATCCGACGACGTTTCTATTGGCCAAAGATGCGCCAAGATGTTGTTAGCTTTTGTAAGGCATGTCATTCTTGCCAAATCACTGGAAAGAGTATTTAAGTTTGTTTTGATATAAAAACATTTCAGATTTAATGTATAGTGGACATAAAGTTTGTTTTAGACTGATTGCAAACTTACGTTTGTGTAACACTTTACATGCCTTTATTCGCGCATATTTTAAGCTGTATTTGTTTGTCTGTTTGTTTTAAATTTCGCACAAAGCTACTCGAGGGGTATCTGTGCTAGCCGTCCCTAATTCAGCAGTGTACGACTAGAGGGAAGGCAGCTAGTCATCACCACCAACTGCCAGTTCTTGGGCTACTTTAACAATGATTAATGTAGCGAGGATTCAAACCCACGATCTTCAGTTTCGAGTCGAATAACTTAACCTCCTGGCTGTGCCGGGCCTGAAAAAAAACAGCACCTAAAAAGTGTATATCGATAGTGTCATAAAATTAAAGTAATTTCTGTTGTAAGTACACTGAGCACTATTACATAACATTAATGTTTTGTTGTTTTTTCTGTATCGAGCATACATTACACTAGAAGTTAGGTTGTTTATAAACTGCCATGTTTCACAAAATATAATAACGGCCAGCATATGCTTATATCGTGTAAGAATATGTTCTGATTGTCATATGAATCCATATCAAGTCGCCTTTAATTGAATGTTTATTAAGTATAGATTAATTTTCGCACAGAATGACGTTAGCGTTACATGGATAAAATCAGTAACAGTATCGTCGCGATAAAAAAGTTTGAAACAGTTTTCAGTATAAATAAAAAAAAATCATTTCATGATTATTTACTTTTTCTTGGAACTCGTCATAGAAAACAGCAAGGTAAAATCCATTAAACGAAGAGAGAATTTTAATACCACACCGTAAAAAAAAAACGCAACATTTCCTGAATATATAATTCTTTTCCCCTGCATACCTTTTAACTTTCTATACTGCTATTTTCTTTTATTACACTTATTCTTTGTTTCAAAGACTGTAACACACAGTTATGTTTAATATGACTACAGAGTCACAATCGTTTTATGCAAAAACAATACCATGATGTGAATATCCTGAAGACCTTAAAACTAAAACATTTTTGAGAAAGTTTACAGAATGTAGCTCACGTTTAGGTTGTGCATTTACATGTTTAATGTTGCAGAAAGAAAAGTTTCTTTGTTTTATCAGCAACGACGATTATATCCCTATTCTTCAAGAAATCCGACATAGCTTCAGAAAAACAATGCTAATGGATACCTAAGAACTAAATAACGTGAATATTATAATTAATTACACTTGTCATAAGATATCGTGTTTGGCCTATTATACATTTAACATTTCATTCATAAGTTGAAAATATTAAGGATAATAGCAAGGAGATCGAATCCATTTGGGTTTATTTTAGTGGATATCAAGGGAAAAAGCCAGATATCCATTAACTGAATTTGTTACAGACCACTAGATGAAACTGATGAATTTAGTGAGAAAGTTTTCAGTAAGATTAAGATTTCAGCTGTTAATGAAGTTATAATTAGTGGTGACTTTAATTTCAGACATATTGGTTGAGAAATGCTAGTAAGTCCAAGTGGGAGAAAGGTTTCTGGAAACTGTTCAAAACGGATTTCTTCACCAATTCGTCAAAAAATTTGCAAGTAATACTATGTTAGAGTTAACCTTTAATAAATAAATGGTTCAGAGGGTGAAAACTGGGGAACACTTAGGTGCAAATGATCATTGCCGTATTAGGTTTGATGTTTTGCTGCATATGGAAATCAGGGATAACATTTTGATTTCAAATTTAATAAAAGGATATTTTAAAGGAGCATAACGATAATTATCTTATTGGGCAACTGAATTATTTGGACACACTAATTAGGTGTGAAAAGTTCATAAAGTTTTCAATATTCCAGGCAAATATATTTCTTACAGAAAGAAAAGTGTATAGAAAACCGATTGCCTCACAAAGGATATAGTAGAAAAACTTAAAGAAATGTAAAAAATTTAAATCGACTGATATTATAGAAAAGTTACAAGATTATTAATGATCAAGAGAGATGATCAAAAAGGAAATTAAGATATCCAACAGCTAGTATGAAAACATTTGGCTGAGAACATAAAAATTAACAGTAAGTATTTTGTTAAGTACATTAGAAGTAAAAAAATGTTAGGGTGTAGAAATAACCCTTCAGGAATAACAAATGAAAATTTGTATCTGATGATTACAATAGACTTAAGTCATGATATTCTGTTTTTCTTCAGTTTTTTTACTGAGGAAGATTTAAAGCAGTATTCTTCATCTTGAAGAACTGATAGATGACAACAAAGTTGAAGAGGACAAATGCATGAATTCTAAGCTAGTTAAAATAAAACTTAAGTTTAAGGAATGATAACCCTCCTGGGACAAATAATATTTCTCCAAGAGTTTTAAAGGAAGTCAAGGACTGGATATGTGAGCCTCTTGCAACAAGTTGTTTTTGTGACTCCTTGATGAGTGAATATGTACAAACATATTGGAAATTAGCTAATGTCACTCCCCTCTGGAAGGGATGTAATAGAAGTTGTTCCAGTAGTTATAGGCCTATTTGCTTTGCATCATTTGTGAGAAAAGTTTTGGAAAGTTTGATAAAATACACTTTGCAATGTATTTAAACAAAATGTAGAATATTTACCGGCTAGTCAATATGATTTCACTAAAGGAAAATCTTGCCTTATAAACATTTTAACATGCATTGAAAATGTTACTGCATATGTAGATGAGGGTGTGTAGATTTGAAGTATTTGAATTTCCAGAAAGCATTTTACAAACTTTCACACAAAAGGCTTGAAAAGAAACTTATCTTTATAGATGTGTTGGATACGTTAACTAATTGGAAAGAAAAGTGGCTTGACAGAAGAAAGAAGAGGATTATTATAAAGGGAGTTCAGTCAAATTGGATTACTGTTGTAAGTGGTGTACCTCAGGGTTAAGTAGGACCACTGCTATTTTTGATTTATTTTTATGACAATGATAAAGGAATGGTGAAAAATCACTTAAATATACCAGTAATATGAAAGTCTTTAGTATTACTGACTGTCAAGAAGATGCTAATTCTTATGTAGTGAGTTAGGCAAATAAATAGTAGATGATTTTACGTATGACAAACGCAAGATATTGCATGTTGATCATCATAATTTGAATTATATGTAACATTTGATGGCAATAACCTCAACATTATCATTAAAGAAAGTAATATTTGTGTTAAGATTGTTCATTCTCTTAAGCCATCTAAGCAGTGTGCAGTTGCTAGTTGTAAGACAAATAGGATATTACGTAGTACCTACAGAAATAAAGAATACAAGCCTAAAGAGGTTATAATTTTACTGTATAGGTCACATTTGCAATATTGCATCCAGTTTTGGACTCTTTACATTAGAAAAGACATTGAGCTGTCGGAAAGGATGAAGAGGAGGATTACTAAAATGGTACCTGAGATGGATTGGTTCCATTGAAAAAAAAGGAAGATATATAGGAAATCTAATTGAAGTGTTTAAGATTATAAAAGAAATTGATAACGTTGATGCATCAAGGTTTTTCATACTTAATACCAAGATATTATAGAATTATGGGATACCAATACATATTTAAACAAATTGGAGGTCGTCTTTAGTTATTTTTCAGAAGTGGTGACTGACCTATTGAATGGGTTGCCTTTCGATGTTGTGAAAGCAATTATTTTGAGGAAGATTAAAAGAAAGTCTGATAGATATAAGAATAATAATGATTGGCTTCATTTATTTAATAGTTTTAGTTTGGTGTAGGCAATGGTACAGCCAAGATAGTTTGTTTTGAGTTTTACACAAAGCTAGATAAGAGTTATCTGTGCTAGTCGTCCCTAATTTAGCAGTGGAAAGGCAGCTAGTCACCTCCACACACCATTAACTCTTAAACTACTCTTTTACCAACGAATAGTGGGATTGACCGTATTATTATAATGCTCCCAAGGTCGAAAGGGCAAGCATGTTTGGTGTGCCGAGGATTCGAACCCACAACCATCAAATTACTAATCAAGCGCCCTAGCCATCTGACCATGCCGAACCACAGCCGCGATGGACCAACATATTTTATTATTTAGTGAAGAATGGAACCTACATACTGTTATTTGACAAATTTCACAAGTAGAGGCTGATCTCTAGCCTGCCTTTTTGAATGGATAATTTGTTGTTTACAGATTGTTTACAGATTAATTCTGAAGTGGAAAGCAATAATTTATCTTATCTGAAATCATATTTATCTTAAAGCAAACTAATGGACCAGGGGATTATCTTTGATCAATTAATTAAAACCTATATAATGGTTTCCTACGTAACTTATGCTTCCTATATTTACATACTTTTCGTAACACAAACCAAAATTTACCAAATAAGAAAATGATACCCATTTTCATATGACAAAATTTTGTAAATATATATATATTTCTGTACCAATATATACTTCTGTAACACGTACACAGAATAGAAACTACTAGGTATAACTTGATAAACTGGCGCTTGCGATGAACGGGATTAAACAGAAATAATATCAAAATATTTACCTTAGAGACACATTTTTCTGCTGAAATATTACTTTTAATACGGAACATAATGTTTAAAGTAACATACAAAATAAATATACTCATTTCTATAAATAAGTTTTGAAAAAAGGTGTAAAAGGAATGTTTTAAGACATGTGACATTTACTGCCTTTAAAACTCTTAATTCAAATATTTTAGTGTCTATAATTTTCAGTTATTTCAGATCTATAAAGAGAGAGCAAAGGTTTATGCAGTTGTATTTTTTGTTTTGTTTTTTATAAAGATACCAATTTGGGTTTCCTGCTTAAAATATCACTTACCAATGCTTTGAGTACACCATTTCATTCATTATCTTATTTATACTAACAACAAATATATATATATATACATAAAAAACCTATAACTAGCAAGTAAGATATTTTTATCGATCAAAAATTCCTGATGAAACACAATTTTTAGAAATTCCACAAATTTAAAAGGTAGTTCAAACTCTCAACAAAACAATTGAAAAAACAAAAAAGAAACAACTCATTAACTTGACATAAACATGGACAATACTTTCAACTATACAAACACATCATTTTATGACATCTGTCATGGGTCTGCAACAACGTACATAATATAAAATCTCAGTATGGTATTATTCACTGAATAATTTAACAAAGACAAATAGAAAACTGAGTAAAAGCGTTCTGTGCGTATAATTTCAAGTAAAAGAGCAACAAAATGTCAAAGTACGTATTAAGTGAAGTATTGTTTCAAGTACTCGCAACTTAAATTTAAACTAACGCAAGTGATAAAGGTTTTACTTGAGCATCTAAAGGATGACGCTTAGCAAGAGAGTGAGGGAAGGCTTATGTTGTCATAAAAGTTGAGGAAGTCATAGTTCAGTTTTTGACATCAAAGGCTTGTCATTTGGGGCGTGTTGCTAGCTCACCATATTGTAGTCAGATAGCACTACATGTATATATTTATCAAAGATGACAATGTTGTAGTACCATTTATTGCTACCAGGTGGCGTATGGTAGGCCACCAGTATTGATTAAGTTCTAGTACCACGAAGTAGAGGAACGACTCGTAGAAAAAATGGCTCAATAATTAATCATAAATCACTTCTTCCTAAAAATGATTATATCTTGATTAAAATTTGCGCAAGTGATTAAAAATTTCAGTAATATTGTTATAATAAATTATCTGGACATGGTAATTATTTTTAATGTTTTATTTTCTCACTAAAATATTGTGTGAGCAAATCTAGAGAAAACGGCACATTCATTAATGACGAACATACAAGTTTATCGCTGATGAAGGACCTAATATCCAGTAATCTAGTTTGTGATGTCAGCTGGAAATACATCAAAGTATCAGTTAAAGTAGTGTATCAGTTATCAGCGTTAGAACATTTAACTATATACTTAACCTTCTATGAAACATTTCTAGTTAGCTGTGACCAGGTGATTCTATTTCGCAAAGTTCGAGATGACATTTATGAGCTAGCTTCAGTGTTTTATGGACTTTTAACAGAAAATGTATAAATAATCAGTAAGTCATTGATTTATTACTTTTAACAAAATGAGCTACTATACAAATGACATCAGGATGTTAAAGCATACATTTTGTCTCTCTCATCTGACAAAGCAAAACAACAGGTTCATTGAAATAACTGTGATTAAATCTAGGGTATGACTCGTGTATTTTTTATGTTAACAAAGATAGCTCTAAAATCTTTAACAAAATTCATGGGAAATTGATTTTTGAAAAAGGGAGATGTCATCAAAACGTTCCTCAAGAAGTGAAACAGATATTATGTTCCGTAGGTAATTGTTACGATACCGATTGTTGGTCTAATAAATCCTGATGGAAATGTTTACACACACAAAATAATTTTCCTGTTTTAGATTAAAATAAACCTACCGCTGCTGCTAGTTCAAAACTAACCACTGTCGACGATTTGCAATTTTCATCTAATATATTTGATCCTTTATTCCAGGCCGAATAATACAGTTTAAATTTGTGACAATTTGTTGTATATCTGACACTATTATTTTGGTTTTTGAATTTCGCACAAAGCTACACGAGAGCTATCTGCGCTAGCCGTCCCAACTTTAGCAGTGTAAGATTAGAGGGAAAGCAGCTAGTAATCACCAGTCAACGTCAACTCTTGGGCTACTCTTTTACCAAAAATAGTGGGATTGTTCGTCACATTATAAAAACCCCACGGCTGAAAGGGCGAGCACGTTTGGCGCGACGTGAATGCGAACCCGCGACCTTCAGATTACGAGTCGCATGCCTTAACACGCTTGGCCATGCCGGGCATTATCCGGTAAAAAGTTAAAATTAAAGTAAAAGTATTAACATTCATAAGAGGAAATTATGATAAAATATGTCAGTTCTTTTTTTTTTCATTAAAACATATAAATAGCATTAAATCCAATTTTTACATCTAGTCTACAGCAGTAAGGGAAAAACTACAGTAATACAAGTTGTAAAGGACTTTTTGTAGCATAACTGTAATTATCACAACTCGCAAGTTCAAAAATCAGTGTTGGTCACCTGAAGTTGCACTTTCCAGTCCTAGTTTCGAGTTTCTTAACATTATGGCCAGTTTCTAATTTCAAATCGAACTAGTTGGCCTTCGATTCTTAGAAGGGAATGAAATTAAAAAAGGTCTAATATAGACATTTAAAAATCAAACTTAAATAACATTAAAAAGATTAATGGCCTTTAAAAAAATATTGGCACAGTGTCGTCGTCGCCAATAACATTGTCTAATGTTACGAATAAACCTTGGGACAGAACATGTTTAAAAATCTTGATGCAAAGTCCCAGATAAAAGAAAATGACGAGTTAAAAAACTGCAACGAATGCTTAGTACTACTACTTCTTTACGATCCTTAAGGTAGCAAGACTGCCAAAGTCCAATAGAGGGTTTTATTTCAAAAAGTTCGTTTTCACGTTGCTCGCTCCAAGTCTATTGCCAACTGGCACGGAGCTAAGCCTTGAATACAGACCAGCAATGATAGTGCCAGAGCAGACAAATTTAGCTGTGGCGTCGGCGAGCTCGTTCCCGCGAATACCAGTGTGGCCTGGTATTCAGAAAAAATGGATACGCGTAGATGTTAAAGAGAAATGGGCCAATCGGATTTTAATATCGGCGAGAACAGAATATAAACTAAAGTGAAGCGATTCCACGGCTAGTAGAGAACTGAGTAAGTCAGTATAAACAGTGCAGCTCGATTACTGCTTAGCTTCTATGCAATCCAAGACAAGAGAAATGGCGTACAGTTCAGCAGTGAATATAGAAGCTATAAAGAGGATTTTAAGCCCAACCAATGAGCCACAACAAACAATGGCAGAGCCCACACAGTCATCTGATTTCGAACTAGAATGAGAATGGAAGAATGGTTCACAAGATATTCAGCAAATTACAGACAGTATTTCCAAACTGGAGTACCTATGAAATTTATCCCAAGCCCGTTTCTGAGCTTTTCGTGACAAGAATAATTCCACAAAGGACGAGGATGTCGAAGTTTTGGGGATGCACTGAGCAACTGCTTGGACAATACAGTTAGTTACTGCAGCTACACAAGCATTTATCGATGATTTACATAAGATGGCAGGATCAAGTTCCAAGAATGCAGTGAAAGAGGGCCAGTTGGCTTGGTCCAACTTCCACTGAAGCACACAGGTCAGGTGACACTCACAACGGCAAATCTCTATTAATGAGATGGAAAATGATACTAAACCGTGGATTGATGTAAACCTCCCAAGAAAAGCAAGTAAAAAGCAAAGGGGAGCAGATAGAATGATCTATAGCAGTAAATGACTGGCTGGGAGCATGAAAATAAGTGTCACAGCAAGTATTGAAGAGAGACATATTGTGATTCATGAGCATATGCTCTATAGCAAGAACCATCACATCAATACTAGAACCACCTGTTATGTAAATGTCGTGTAAATATTTTGTAAACGACAACATGTCGTGTTGTGTTTAAATTTTCATTTCTATTATTCATAATTCCATATTTATATTATTGTTTCGAAGTTTAAACCAATAAAATATGTTGTTATTCATTTAAGGTAACATTTAGAATTTTCTTGAATTAAGTAGACCAATCATATGTTTGTAAATGAAATGCTGGCGACTTCGTGTCTAGACGTTTAGTCTCGTGCAAGAACGGACATGCACAGATTGCTCAGGAGATCTGTAGAAGTTTCGCGGTGTTTCGAGGAGTCTAGGCCTACAATATATAAACAGACGAAGATGCGAGGAAGAAATGAAGTAGAGTCAGACATTAGTTTTTTTTCAAAAGAAGAGAGTCAGTTATTTGAGAAAGATTAAGTGTTTGCTGTGATTATTCAACTTGGATTTGTGACTGAAGTTAGATCTACGGAAGCTGTGATTTTATTTCGTCAATCTCTACGATTCTTTCGAATTACTGGTTGTGCTTAAGGTCGACACGTCCGGGCAGATCGAAAAAATTGAAGACGACAAATTTGTGACGTTCATCGGAGGCATCGTGAAAAGAACTTCGTCGAATTCACTGAACTGTGAACTGTTTCTGAACTTCTTCATTTAAACTTCGGAATTTCTTCGTGGGACCAAATTCACACCCTAGACTGGAATTTGAGACTGTAATTTTAGATCATTACATTAGATGCAGGCCAGTACCATTTTCTATTGTGATTAATTTTGAAGGTTGAAACTAATACCATTTTGTTTTGTAATTAACTTTGAAGGTTGAAACTAATACCATTTTGTTTTGTAATTAACTTTGAAGGTTTAAACTTTATATCTGTCATTGTTATTATATAATTTATGTTATATCTGTTAATATTTTAGTGTAATAAATTATACAAATTGTTATCTGTGTTTTTCTGTTGCGTTTAATCTACGAAAAACACAAAACAAAAAAACGTAACACCACCCCAGAGGGGATTATGCCCATTAACATACCCCAAAAGTAAAAAGGGGGTTGGCAGTTGTACAATGAGGGCATCAAAATCTGACAGATGATACTTATTTCCTGGGGTAAGGTACAGAGACAATGACAAGAACTGAGTGGGAACATTTTGATTAACTAGCAGTGCTACTCCCCCACGTCCATATCGGTATAAGAAGTATTGTCGAATTTTGACTGTATTAGTGGTTTTTAAAAATGTTTCTTGTAAAAATGGCATTTGGGATGATAAAAGTCAATCAAATCATGGATGTCATTCACATCTTATTGAAAACCTCGATAGTTCCATTGGATTAGCGTGGCCATTTTTCTTTACTTTGAAGGAGAATATGGCACGGAGACTTCTGCTTGCAACCGCACTTTTTTCTTCACCGGATCTGGGTCAGTCACTCTCTAATGATCTTGCTCTGGATTGAGTAGGCAGGTCGGAGTTCGTGGACATGCATTCCAGTGATTGAAGAATAAACGAATGTGTTGTTCAACTTTTGGGGGTGTCAAGAGAGAAAGACTCCATGGAAACACCTGGGCTTGAACAAAGTGAAGTTGGACAACGACTGGAAGATGTGGTAGGGACACAGATAGAACTAGATAATCATTCGTTAACTTTATTGATTTTGGAGAGTACTAGATTAAGATGCGCTGCTAAATATTCTGTAGGAGGCACAGAAAGGTCTTGCTAGATTCCTACTGTAGTAGTGGAACGGAGTAAATTCAGATCCTCTGGATAATTAATATTATGAATTGTCCTGAGACGTTGTATTATTTCTCTTCCACCCATTTAGGGCAAGAAGTAAAATAGGAAGGATAAGGACCATTACAGTTAACACAACGCGGTTCCAGTTGGCATTCAAAAGCATCACGGTCTTTACCAGCACAACGGGCACATGTTAAGGGACCATGGTAAGATGTTTTCGAGTGACCAAATCATTGACAATGAAAACTCTAAGAGAATTAGGAACATAAGGCCGTACCTTACAATTCAAATACCCTGCCTTGATTGTGGTAGGAGAACATGATGTTGTGTTAATATTAGAACATTTTTCAGCTCCAATATCTCATCTCTACGAGTAAAAATTCGGCGCGCGGCTGTAACACTTTGTTTGTTTGTTTTTTAATTTCGCACAAAGCTACTCGAGGGCTATCTGTGCTAGCCAATCCCTAATTTAGCAGTGTAAGACTAGAGGGAAGGCAGCTAGTCATCACCACCCAACGCCAACTCTTGGGCTACGATTTTACCAACGAATAGTGGGATTGACCGTCACATTATAACGCCCCCACGGCTAGGAGGGCGAGCATGTTTGGCGCGACTCGGGCGCGAACCTGCGACCCTCAGATTACGAAAGCGCACGCCTTAATGCGCTAGGCCATGCCGGGCCTAGTAACACCTTAACTTGTGGAACCTGCGAGGATCTCCGACTCTGGAATGGTCTTTAAAACCCTCTCATCTATAACACCTCTAGAAGAATTCAGAGCAAAATGAGGAGTAATTTCAATGGGTATATCTCCAATGGCCTTCGACTTTAATAAAAGTTTAAAATGTTATGATGAAGCTGTTTCTACTAAAATGTCCCGAGACCGTAATTTTTTCACCGATTTAGGTGAGCCAGCAAGCCCTTCGAAACACTTCTGAATAAAAAATGGAGACATCTGCCCTAAGGGTTTTTCAGTTACATAATAAACTAAGCTAGATTTCGTTAAGAGGGTGTTACGTATTTTTTTGTTTTATGTTTTTCGTAGACTAAACGCAACAGAAAAACACAGATAACAGCTTGTATAATTTATTACACTAAACTATTAACAAATATAACAGATATAACATAAATTATATAATAACAGTGACAGATATTAGGTTACAACATTCGAAATTAATTACAAAACAAAATAATACTAGTTTCAAACTTCAAAATTAATCACAATACAAAATGTTATGGCCTGTATCTAATATAATGATCTAAAATGAAAGTCTCAAATTCCAGTCTAGGGTGTGAATTTGGTCCCACGAAGAAATTCCGAAGCTTAAATGAAGAAGTTCAGAAACAGTTCACAGTTCAATAAATTCGACGAAGTTCCTTTCACGATGCCTCCGATGAACGTCACAAATTCGCCGACTCTCAGCACAAGCAGTAATTCAGATGAATCGTAGAGATTGACGAAATAAAATCACAGCTTCCGTAGATCTAACTTCAGTCACAAATCCAAGTTGAATAATCACAGCAAACACTTAATCTTTCTCAAATAACTGACTCTCTTCTTTTAAAATAAAACTAATGTCTGACTCTCCTTTTTTCTCTCTCGCATCTTCGTCTGTTTATATATTGTAGGCCTAGACCTCTCGAACCAACTCGAAATTTCTACAGAACTTCAGAGCAATCCGCGCATGTCCGTTCTTGCACGAGACTAAACGTCTAGACACGAAGTCGCCAGCTTTAATTTACAAACATATGATTGGTCTACTTAATTCAAGAAAATTCTAAATGTTACCCTAAACGAATAACAACATATTTTATTAGTTTAAACTTCGAAACAATAATACAAATATGAACATAGATAATAGAAATGATAATCCAAACACAACACGACATGCCGTCGTTTACAAAATATTTACATATTTACATAACAGAGGGTAAATCAACAACAAGACTGAACACAAAGTTTACTACTGTATACTATATAAGTCAAAATCTTGCGATAGTGTTACTACATCTACAAAGTTTAGTTCAACCTGAAAACGCTAAAATAGGGTTTCAGCTCGTTCCAGAATGATATTTTATATTAAAGTCTACTATACAGCCTAAATACTGGATGCCTGGCTCGTGGAAGCCCTGTTAAGAAAAGAATTACGAGTTGGACATTTCTTGGCGAAATTCTCATCCTTTCCTTACAAGTTTCTAAAGAACAAACCCAGCATTGCAAAATTCTAAAACGTCTTACCAAGGTTTCCTGTTAAGGTTAATACCATTTTATAGAAACCAGATTGGTGAAAATTATACATGAAACTATAAAATAGGGAGAACTCTTCACACAACAAACAAGCACAAAACCATCTACAAAAAAAGCATGACAGTAAAATTTAGCTATGCAAAGTTATCGACCTGTTTAATTATATCTAGCTTGCGTTTAGATTATGAAAGTAGTAAAGGAACTAAAAGTAAAATTAGAAAGTTTTAAACATGTTTTAAAACATGGGTAATATCTGGTAAATATTTTATTCTACGTTTCTTCCTGTTGAACTCAAGTAACGAAAAATCAAATGAAAAATCGTTAAAAAGAGATAAAAGTCAACACTAAAGTCAAGAGTATTGTTAAAAAATTAAAATAAACTTCGAATAAAACAATGTCGCAATACTATTGCAAGTTAACTTTGATACTACAGAACATTTTATGATTATACTGTTTACATAACTCTACATTTGTATGTTGCACAGGTACCACAAAATAACTGTCTGTCTTCCTGGATTCAACTGCATTAGAAATCTTACTGAAATAAAAAAAATTGTTTCTTCCACTTCGAAACAAGAAATTAATATTGTTTTTGTGTTTTCTACCAAGTTTATATTATTATTATTATTATTATTTCGTTTTACATTAACATAGTTCTAAATTTAAATGTAAATGCATGTAAGATTCTCCCAACTGTAAGAAATGAGCGTGGGATAGTTTAAGTTCATGATCAAGGTTGCTTTAATTATAGCGCTAAAAACATTTGCCTTGAAATGTTTATTAGTTTTGGACCATTTCGATCAAACTAGAAAAGTGAAAATGTTTGACATGTGAATTCCACATGAACTCGGTGAAAAGCAGAAAAAAATACCGTTTTGAACTGTGCAACATGCTGATTTTTGCGCAACACAAATGATCCATTTCTTGATCGAATTGTCACTTCCAACAAAAAGTGGTTCCTTTATGACAACAAAAAGTAATCTGTGCAATAGCTGAAACGTGACTAGACTCCAAAACACTTCCAAAAGCCAAGGTTTCACCAACATAAGATTACGGCGGCTGTATAATGATCTGCGGCCGATTTTATCCATTACAGCTTGCTCAACCAGGACTAGAATATCACTGCGGAGATTTACTGTCAACAATTAGAAGAAACGCATAATAAACTGCGTAACAAAATGCTACCATTTGTCAATCGAAGACCAATCTTATTTCATGATAATGCTCGGCCACACGTTGCTCAAATGGTGCTACAGAAGCTCAACGAAATGGGCTACGAAACACTGCTTCATCCTTCTTACTTTCCAGACCTGTCACCCACTGTCTACTACTCTTCCAAGCACTTAAGACAACTTCTTATGGGGAAATTATTCAACAGAAAATGTCTTTAAAGATTTTTTTTTAGTTGTACGACTTCAGTTTTATTGTCATAGCTTAACTTTTCTTCTCTGTAGCAAAAGTGTAGATTCACCAGATTCCTATTTTGATTAATGAATTGCTTTTGAATTTTTTATTTCTTATTACAGTTAAAATTTTAAATCCGCCATTATTTTTCGAACAGTCTAATAATTTATACCATTTTTTTTACAAACAAAATATGATACTCTGCACTTTTGCAGACAAACATAAAACAATTTGTCATTAAAAAAAAGTGATTTATTTAAAAAATAAATGAATATTTACGTTTGACGCATATGATACTTTCTATCATTTTTTTCTTGAAACCAAATCTGATATACTGCACATTTTACAGTGAAATCCTTATTCAGAACTTTTCTAAATAAACTAATCTGATCACCAAACAATTTCTCATAATAAAAATATAGCTTATTTATAAATGACCTCTATCTCATCTTATTTTCTAGTTCTGACCCTCTTTTCAATATTCCAGTTACTACCATTATAAACTGAAAGTGGCTGACCTTCAGTGTGACCCTGGTCTTTCAACTACGGTAAACAAAATTTAACCAACTGGTTTTTGAGGCACATTCAGCCATAGTTCGAAATGTGATCAGATTCAGATTTAATGTGAATTAATTCAAATTTAATGCAGTGAATGTGCAAAGTTTCACACATGTCGCACGGAACTACCCGGAATAAACTTCTTAACAATATGTCTCAAATTTTTGTCTTTTGGGTTTCTTTTTTTTTGAAGAGTATATATTAAGTCTTGATTTTGAACATGCTGAGTTTATTTTTATTCTTTTCCAATCAGTTCACAAATTCAAACTGTTTTAGTATTCTTAGATCTCAATACTTTACAAGATACTTGATATTAAATAGTCTCTTCGCACTAACCACAATCATCTCGCGGATCAGTGCTAAGTTTATGGACAACGCTAAAATTCAAGGTTCAGTTGCTGTTGATGGACATAACAATGATGAGTTCTACACTGAAACAAATCAATCTAATATGGCAATACGATCAAGATATACAATCTGTCAAGTCCATCAGTAGAAAACTAGAGTCAAGATATTGTTAAAATATTTAGTTGTTCAGCGTAAATATTCGTCTAAATGCCTATTCTATCTTGCATATATGTTAACCATCCAAATTCCACATCCATCTCAGAGTAAAATAGTTGTATATCTTCAGTATTCGCAGCTATAAACTATATTTAAATACTTTTGTAAAATAAAAGTTAAATAAAGCAAACTTTATTTTTAATATAACGAAATAAAAATATGTTGGTTAAAAACGATTCACTGAAACCATGTGTACCATAGTTAGTTTAGCTGGAATTTGGGTGAGGCTTGTCTCTGTTGCAAGATATATTTAATCTCATTTCCTCACGACGTTTTTTAGCTTTAGTTCATTTATGGGGCCGGATATGACTATCAGTTAGAGTGACCGAACTGCTGATCCCAGGGTTTATGATCGACGACCAGTTGCTGCAGAAACATGTTCTGCATATTAGGAAGCAGGCGTACTATAAAAGTTGGAGTCAAATCCCACTATTCGGTTATACACAAATTGCTCAAGAATAGACAATATTTGCTGTTTATTAGTTACTTTCCAAGAAATTATCAGTTCAAATTTAAAGACACTGATAGGTCTCTGTAACTCTGATGGAAAAAAAAATTCAAGCTCAGTCATGTAAATAATTTGGTTGCTTTAACGCCAAGCCACATACCACCATCTATCGTGAAGCTTAAAACTACAGACCTGCGAGAAAACCAAATCTCATAGAATCAAGTAAGATGTTTCTGTAGTTTACAGTTCACATGACATTCAAATGAAAATATTTGAAGTACAAATAGGTACAATAGAAATAAATATATTCAATATTTAAACACTTTATTTTTTATTTCCATTGAATTATTTTATCTGAAATATTTCATGTTGTAAGAAACTAATATCAATACATTTATGCCTACAATGTGATTTGGTTTTAGTTTACTCATAAGTTGCAAGTTGTAAAAAGTTAAACGTTTTCAGTGATTTCAACAAAAAAAAAAATATTCGCCATAACCATTACTTTTATTAAAACAAGTGGTATTTCGTATTTGAGCAGTTTTCCGCTGTTTATATCATGGACACTCACAGTATTATAATTATAAAATGAAAATCACAGGATTCCACAATTTTATCTGCACATACTTCACTTTGATTCAGATTAAATACACATTTGTAATAAAAAACATCTTCCGTATGTATATTCCAATATTGTTTTCTCTGAAATTATTCAAACAGTATTATTTCAGCTGCCTCATAATTTCATATTTAGTAGATTTTCGTAAAGTTTAAATTTCTCATGATTAAAATAAAATGAATAAATAGAAGATTTTGGTATTATATCAGTATTTAAAACTATATCATATTATAATGAAATCTGTGTTTATAATAGGTATACACATATAAAATAATCAAATACATTTTTTGAACAACTATGCCGAACGAAAATTAAATTTCTCCATTTCGTTCCTAATACAAACTTTAGAAAGATAAGTTATCGCGTGGCACCGAGGAGGTGAAACGAAACATGAATGAACGTAAGTTGGATTCGTCAGTCTCAATTAGGCTTACCTCTGTCTTAGTTATTCGATGTCTCGCTTGCTTTACGATAGCATAATTTCCTTTTCCTATTTTGCGCTCGATGTCATGAAATCCCACTCGAATCTGGCCTTTTGGCTTCTCGGCCATGTCCATGGACTTATTAATTTCTTGTCTATTTGACTACTTGAAAATGTCTATCTTTCTTTCAATTTTACACCACACATCATTCGACATTTCCATTTTTCTGATGTTGGCTTGCGCCACATAACAGGCTGTGACATCAATGCTGACGTCATACCTGTCGCGAGATCGAACGACCTCGAAGCTGCAACGAAAGCACGGTTACAATGTTATCTGGCTTTCTACAGAAATCTTTTGAATGAAAAAGCCTAAAGGTACGAAGTAGGTTAGCGCTTTAGTTACTAGGGGGAATTTAAATATTTTCACAATACTTAATCACACGTTATATGTGTTTATTTGCTCGTTTTATAGCACAGATACATCGAGCTATCTGCTGAGCCCACCGAGAGTAATCGAACCCCTGATTTCAGCGTTGGAAATTCAGAGACATACCGCTGTACTAGCGGGGGGCCATTATATGTGTGATAATATAATATATAATATAATAATGTGTGATAATATAAAATATAATATAATAATGTGTGATAATATAAAATATGATATAATAATGTGAAATATTATATTAATATATATGTGATGGTATAATATTACACAATATTTAAAAACTTTAAAACATGCCTGTACCAGAACGTGTATATCAAAACTAAAAATTGAAATAATTAATACATATTAATATTTAGCAATATAAATTCTTACACAAGCAAATATGGTTGGAATAACCATAGCGGTGCATTCACTTCTTGTGTAATTGTTATGTATATGTGTAAATATTTTGTAAACGACAACATGTCGTGTTGTGTTTAAATTTTTATTTCTATTATTCATTTTTCCATATTGATATTATTGTTTCGAAGTTGGCCTGGCATGGCCGAGCGCGTTAGGGCGTGCACTCGTAATCCGAGGGTCGCGGGTTCGCGCCCGCGTCGCACTAAACATGCTCGCCCTCCCAGCCGTGGGGGTGTATAATGTGACGGTCAATCCCACTATTCGTTGGTAAAAGAGTAGCCCAAGAGTTGGCGGTGGGTGGTGATGACTAGCTGCCTTCCCTCTAGTCTTACACTGCAAAATTAGGGACGGCTAGCACAGATAGCCCTCGAGTAGCTTTGTGCGAATTTCCAAAACAAACAAACAAATGTTTCGAAGTTTAAACTAATATTTTGTTATTTATTTAGGGTAACATGTTTGTCTTTCCTGCTTTTTTCTAACTGATAAAAATGTTTAGAACAAAACAGCGTATAATGAGATGGTCAATATTCACAAGGCAGTTAAAAACCATATTCAAATAATAATTTTTGATAAGTCTAAAAGCGATCACGTGCTGGACAGGCAGAAAAGTACGTGACTCGCAGCACAATGAACACCTAAGAAAACAGAAAATTATGAAACGCTTCATATGTGTCATTTGTTTTACAGAGACAAGAACTGTTCTTCAGAGGACATGACGAAATAAATAATTGAACAAAAAAAGGAAATTTTATTGAGCCTCTGATTAGTTTGTATGATGTAAAAATTGAAACATCATTTAGAACATTCATCCGCATTTACTGGGTTGTCAAATTTAATTCCAAATTATTTGATACTATTCATCGTATTACTAGCTTAAGTAAAAAGAAAGTTAGATAAATTAATTTTGTTTCCTTAATACTGGTTGAAGCAGCTGAAGTGAGTAATTTTTATTAATTATTCTCAGTTTTTTGTTGTACTACACCAGGGGTACAGGTATAAGAAATATTTTTGGATTTCACAAATATTTCAAAAGATCGATCGACTGAAGCACGACTGTTTAGTATTGAGACAGTTCACGTGCACTGGTGTGGGGGTAAGCCGGTTGATACAACTGCGCTGTGATGCTGGCTACCTACTTATAAAATGTTATAAACGTTGAATTTCGAAAAGACATTTTTAAAATCTGTTTTACTCACATATTAAATTTGGTGCTGTCTCAAACCGTGTCATCCATAAACGAATGTGCAATATTTGTTCCTCATTTTTAATGTCTTAACTGGTTACTTTTCTACGTCTTCAAAGATAACACGAACTCTGGTTGAATTGTTTCTTTTGTGAGTTTAAAATTAAGCAAAAAGAATACACAGTAGGCTGTCTCGGATCTGCTCACAACGGATATCGAAACTTGGTTTTTAGTGGTGTGAGTCCGCAGACTTACCGCTGCCACTGTAGGAGTGGGGACTCTGGTTGAGGAAAAATATCGATAAGGGTATCATCCACTTTTGTAATTACAATTCGAATTTCAATAAAACAGTGTATGAGTGGAATCAGCTTGTGTCATTGTTTCAAAAAATCACAGACTTCTCAAAAACATCATATCAAAAAGCTTACAACGTTGCTTGTGTATTTGTAGTATTGTCGAAATATTTTAAATTAACACTTTATTTTTTAAATATGTTTGCAGATTTATTTCCTTTTACAAATAAGTTATTTGGTAAATTGCGAGCTAAAACTCAGAAGATGAATTGAGAAAAATTCTAAGATAATACAAATAAAGAAGCAAGTGTGGATGAGCCATAACAAGAACGTTTAGGTCCTAAAGTTTTCATAAATTGTTAGTTATAACAGTGGATTCGTTAAGTATTATTCAAAACTGTTATGTATATGTGTAAATATTTTGTTAACGACAACATGTCGTGTAGTGTTTGAATTTTCATTTTCTATTATTCATTTTTCCATATTTATATTATTGTTTCAAAGTTTCAACTAATATTTTGTTATTTATTTAGGGTAACATTTTAGAATTTTCTTGAATTAAGTTGACCAATCATATATTTGTAAATGAGTGCTGGTGACTTCGTGTCTAGACGGGTAGTCTCGTGCAAGAACGGACACGCGCGGATTGCTCTAAAGTTGTATGGAAATTGCAAGATTGTTCGAGAAGTAGGCCTACCGGTATAAAAGACGGTGACGAGAGATAGATTCAGTCATCAGTTTTTATTCGAAAAAAGAAGATAGATTCAGTCATTAGTTTTATTCGAAGAATAAGAGTGAGATTCAGGCATCAGTTTTAGTTATTTGAGAAAGATTAAGTGTTTGCTGTGAATATTCAACTTGGATTCGTGATTGAAGTTAGATCTACGGAAGTTGTGATTTTATTTCGTCAATCTCTACGATACATCTGAATTACTGCTTGAGCTGAGAGACGGCGATTTCATTGAACTGTGAACTGTTTCGGAATTTCTTCGTGGGACCAAATTCACACCCTAGACTGGAATTTGAGACTTTAATTTTAGATCATTACATTAGATACAGGCCAGTACCGTTTTGTATTGTGATTTATTTTGAAGTTTGAAATTAATATTATTTTGTTTTGTAATTAATTTCGAATGTTGTAACTTAATATCTGTCACTGTTATTATATAATTTATGTTATATCTGTTATATTTGTTAATAGTTTAGTGTAATAAATTATACAAGCTGTTATCTGCGTTTTTCTGTTGCGTTTAGTCTACCAAGAACATAAAACATTTAAAAAATACGTAACAAAAACTTTTGTATCAAATTATTTTCATCGAAAAAAAACAAGTTTTTCCAGCTTTAGAAGAAAGTTATGACAATGTTTTTGACTCTATTTCCTTGATATCACAATTTTCCATGCCTGAATATTTAAGCAGCAAAAGTTTTAACGTACTTCCTACTTTTAGTTAAACCAGTGACTTTTAGAGTTCTTATCGTGATGT
This sequence comes from Carcinoscorpius rotundicauda, assembly GCA_011833715.1. Classification (NCBI taxonomy): domain Eukaryota; kingdom Metazoa; phylum Arthropoda; class Merostomata; order Xiphosura; family Limulidae; genus Carcinoscorpius; species Carcinoscorpius rotundicauda. Next base: position 113,553,645 of record CM022393.1, read on the forward strand.
TAATGTCGTAATTTTCGTGTTGAATTTCACAAATATAAATAATATCGTATACTATTCATACAACACACGATGATAATTTACATTGTATGTAGTTTATACGGAATGGAATACCTTGTTTTTTATATACTTCTACTACATTTTGTTAGCCTTATGAGATTTATGTATACAACCAACGTATATACCCACATATTCATAAAGATCAGAGGAATGTTCACTTTCTAATTATCTTGTTGTTCGATATTAATGTAGAGCATTGAAAGTTTTCATTTGACTTTACATAAAGTTAGTCAGGATAGTTATGTGCAATGTGCTAAGATTATATGTGCTAAAATGATTTGAGTTTGTTAAGAGTCTCGGTGAAAAATGCCTCTTTTATCATTCTTTTTTTCTTGTGTAGTTCATGTCCTATTATTTTAATATTTTTACATTTCATTACATGTCGTATTCTTCAGTGTAGTTCTTACATAGTATAGACCTCAGTTTTGTGCCTGGTTTTTGAATAAATTTAGTATCAACTGGAATGTCATATTTGTTACTAGTTTTTGCCAAATGTTGGTTATTTGTTTGCTGATGTCAGGAATATATGGTATACAGCAGTATATGATTTCGTGATTTTTTGGTTCGTGAGATATATTTACTTTTGTTGGTTGATTTTGCTTTCTGGCTAGTTGTGTGTATAATGTTTTCTACGGTTTGTGGAGGAAACTTATTGATGTTGATGAAGTATTGTTTTATTTTGTCGTTAATTTTATCTGGTGAGCAGAGTTTTATGGCCGTGTTTATCTGGTTTCTCAGTATGTTGAGTTTTTGTTTTTCAGGAAAGTTCCGTTCTGAGAAATTTGAAACCATGAAACATGTTTTTAAATCTCAAAAAAATCTCTTCAAGAGAAAGTTTGCTGAAAGTGAATCTGTCACTCGTACAAGTTACAACCTAAGTATCAGCCTTTCAGCAACTTCAGTTGCACGGAGAGCAGAACTTGGAGAGAACATCGCATTACAAATACGCCAAAAAGCTAGAAACTTCCGATGGTATTCTTTTGCCTGGATGATTCTACTGATCTTTCGAGTACGTCAAAACTTCTCGCGTTCATTCGTGGATTTAATTTGGACTTCAGATCACGGAAGAGTTGGCATCAATTTGGAGCATACACAGAAGAACAACTGGAGAAGACATTTTGATGGAAGTGCATAAAACTTTGCAAAACTATAACCTTCAGTAGAATTAGCTGAAAGGTGTAACAATTAATGAAGGGAAACATAGCTGGAGTAAGGAAGAGTCTGGTGGGGTTTATTAGGAAACAGTTGGAAAATCAACTCCCAAGCGCTCTGTTCATACACTCTGTGGAAAAGACTTAAAAATATTTTTTGCTTACTGAAACCAGTCATTTCTGCAGTGAACTTCATTCGGAGTTGCACATTTAATCATCGCCAGTTTAAGGCTTTTCTTGAACAAATTGATTCGAATTTATGTGACTTGCCTTATCACACGGCGGTGAGGTGGCTCAGCTGCGGTAAAGTCTTGTCTTGTTTTCATAAGCTGAGAAGAGAAATAGATATATTTCTTATATAGAAATATAGAGCCGATCCAACTTGTCGGATCCAACCTGGTTGTCAAAGTTGTCATTTTCGGTTGACATCACATCCCACATGAATGAATTGAACTGGAAACTTCAGAGGAATAATAACCTTGTCTATGATCTCTATATATAGAATCATTAAAGGATTTTGGAGAAAGCTATCATTGTTTTAAGCATATTTGGAAGGAGGAAACCTCTCTTATTTTCAGTGTTTCAATGAGTTTCATGCTGGAATCACAGAAGATGTCAACCTGAAGTTTCAGAAAAAAAAATTATTGGTGATTTAAATAAGCATTTTCAGAGAGATTTTTGGATCTCGACAGAATCGAAAGTGACATTCTCCTTTTGATTGTGTCATTGATGACGTGCTAGTGGAACTTCAGCTGGAGGTCATCAATTTCCAAGGAAATAACTTGTTGAAAGCAAAGCACAGAGAAGGGCAACTTATTGAATTTTACAGCTGCATATCTGAAGATGATTTTCCAAAACTGAAGCAGTTCGCATCTGGTATGGCATCAGTGTTCGGAACAACTTATGCCTGTGAACAAGCATTTTCAAGCCGAACATTGAAGATATTTTGAAAGCCAAACCCCAATTTCAAAACTCTCACTAACTTTTTTGCGGCTTAGTGAAATTCAGATATGTACTCACTAATGTCACCTTCTTTGATAACCGTTTGGTAAATAAAAATGTTGGTTGTATTTCTGTTCATTTTTATTATATGTGTGTATTACATGCTATTCCCATATGGCTCATGTGGCATCCTGAACTTAGTGTTAAGTCTTTTACAGAGAGCTTTCGTTCTAGTTTATGAGTATTGAACATAATGATCATGCGGCCCACGCTTCTCATTTCCCAAGTAATCTGGCTCCCTGTGGAAAAGTTTGGTAACCCCTGCATTAAAATATACGGGATTAGTTCTTTTTCGCTAAAATAGTGTTAATAACATAATTTATAGTGATGCCATGTGATCTCGATTAACAGTTTCTTGTCATCACCCGTATGCACTTGGTATTGTTACATCAAACATCATTATTTACGCTAATTGCGTGAGCTAATAATCACGTGAATTAGTAAAATATTATAAAATTCAGTAGATGTGTGCAAGAGTTGGCAATTTATAATGAATTATAACCGAACACAGGTATTATTCTTTTGAAAACGTGAGCTAGAAACTGCTTATATAGTTTGCTTGGTCTAATCAATACCTACGTATCTGGAAGTGCTTTAACTTTATAGTTTTGCAGTCTAAATAATCCGCCTTTAATCGAAATGACAAGAAAGTAAAAATTGTCCACTTTTACTCTAAGATGAAGCTGTAAACAATGTTTAGATCAATACCTTTCATGTAAACGTGCGCAAATATTTTGGTCAAAATTTAGTAGTTTTTGTTGAATAATTGTGCATATACGATATACCTTTAAAACAACTTTGATACTTAATCGTAATTTCTGAATATTTGTTAGTGTATAAAATCTAACAATACCATAGAAGTTAAGTATGTTTATCTGTCGAATAAATTTTCCGTGATTTCGGTGCAAAAAGGACTTCTATCAAAATCGCGGATTTTATACCTTGTATTTTCCTAACAGATTTCCTAAAAATCTGATATATGAAGTAAAAATCCAGTAAAGCGTACACAGTGAAAATATGTGATGTCTTTGATTATTACACTTCGAGTTACAGAAAGAAGATAATCGTTTTACTGTCTCTCCTATTAATAGCACCCAATGTGCTTGCAGGGTGATTCAACCTTATGACACAGTACCGCGTGTCTTGATAAGCCACAGCGAACTAAAAATGATTCTTAAGTGACCTAAAACATGAAATTTTATAATTATGTCAGTCCAAACTGCGAAAAATAATTTTGTAAGATATTCTTGGTCGAAATCGAATTTTATTTAATAGATATACCTTCTTGTATGTTATTTTATTTATGTACAATATTTAAATATGATTAACTTAATAATAACATTATAAAACGAATTAGGTTCATCGGATGTCTTCTCGTATAAGAAACTTTGTGTAGCTTTTTAAGAGAAGAATGGTGTTGATAGAATGTAGTATTTCGGGAAAAATGTTTATAGAAACTATAAAACATTTTCGATTGTTTTAATCCTTCTGACTTTCCAATTAGATTCTTTTATTGTGTTTGTCATGACCTAGATCTTATCATTTCCAACAATGTGTGTTTTTCTTACAGCAAAGCCATATATGGCTATCTGCTCAGCCCACCGAGGGGAATCGATTTTAACGTTGGAAATCCGGAGACATACCGTTGTAGTAGCAGGTACTATTTCCAACAAAACCATAAATTACTTCTCAAACAGCTCTAATCTCTATACATGAACGCACATAGGTGCCAACGTGAGCTATCCAATGACATTTACAATTTGTCTTTAGCTATTTTTGAAAACTACACTACATTAGTGGTTGTTAAAATCACAAGTTGTGAGGCCATAAAATACTTGAAGCAGGATAGCAAGCAAGGCACCCTGTAAAAAAAAATAACAAAACATAAATTTCAAAACAAATTTAAATACAATTTAGTTAAAAGCTTGAAATTTGATCTACATATGTGCACTCGACATCTGAAAGATGTTTACCAGTCTATATAAAGCTTAAAGTTTCTTGACAACAGACAGCCGGATACTTTGATGTTTTTACCTCCATTACTGTGGTTATGATCATTCCACCTGGAAACTGAACAGACAAATATTTAACATTTGTTGTTTCAGACTAACACTGGTAAAGTCCTAGCATTTGGATGGATAAGTAACCGTACAAGAAAGAGCAGTGCTTTTTTCTTGAATTTGTTATAAGTAACGACATAAAATGGCAATAGCTTATGTTTCATCTGTGATACAACACTTGCATATTCACTAGTTTACTACTCTCTTTTCTACATACGTATAATCAGTCCAGTCTTCTCAATCCCACTTTAGTTTGAAATGGGTGTTGTTTTACAAATTGTAGGCTAGTTGCTACATAAGCAAATCAGATTAACAGTTATGAATTAAGTCCATTCCTTTTATATGTTTGGTAAGTGATACGATCAAAACAAAGCTCGATACATGACTTTCTGCTGATATCATTTTTTTCCATGTGTGGAAGCAAAGTATACTGATAGGTTAAAGAGGTAACCACTGTCTGGGGTTATTATACGTGGAAAGTTCAAGTAAGGTCAGAACAGCTCCAGTATCTACAAAAAATCCACTATTACCTGTATGTGTGATTATCAGCACATAACACATGATACTTGTTCCATGGTTTTACAAACCGATTGTTAAGACACTAAATACAAACTGATAACTGTACCTGCCTGAGGTGGTAGCCAACTCTAACGTTGGATCTTATTATTCATATTACATTAAATTATTTTTGTGATGTTCCATGAACCCTCCTAATAATACTATGGTATTGGTCAAACATTGGGCCTTGACATTGTTCTAGATAATAATGTCAGCTGTACTATTCACTTTGTGGAATTTAAAGCAATACAGTATATCTTTTTCACTTTAATTAAGCAATTTGAATTAAGGTAAATCTTCAAGATCATTTCAAAGCAAACTTCACATATGCATTTCATACTGCTGACGACTCCTTCCTTTTTTGCCCCCAGTGGCTCAGCGGTATGTCTGCGGACTTACACGCTAAAATCCGGGTTGCGATACCCGTGGTGGGCAGAGCACAGATAGCCTATTGTGTAGTTTTGTGCTTAATTTAAAACAACAACAACCTTCCTTTTTCATGTATATGATTTGATGTGACCTCTTTGAAACACGTCTCCACAGACACTGACTCTGATAACATTTCCTTGTGATTTATGTGGTGCCTTATTTCAATAACCTTTCTGCTAACTGTTTCATCACATTTAGTGGTAGACATGAGTATTTATATTTGGGAATTTTTCCCATGTAAATATCCACAGTTGTAAATATTAACAATTTATACTTTACGGATCTTTCTTTGACTTCTACATATGAACTCACTACTTTGGACATTTGATTCTTTACAGTTTTGAATCTGCATTGTGGTTATTGACGACTGTGTCCAGGACATCAAACAGTTTCTCACAAGTACCTTGGGTATGAAAAGTGAAAGACCATTTAAATTGAGCATGAGATGTTGCATAATTTGTTTTTTATTTCTTATAATGTAAATATAATGTGCTCAAAACGATTAACATATGGGCCAAACCCTTCCTTACCATCACTTAATCGTAAGCAAGTACAACTTTCTTATATCACCACAATATCTTTATTAAAGCAAAAGTTTCTACTAGCTATCTATAAAACTTTTAGGCTCAAGGATGAATAAAGAACACAGACCTAGTTCTTCCCTCTCCTAATTCTTGCCATACTTCTCACCTCTTATTTTAGAAAGTGTTCTTTAGTGATCACAATTTAAAAGCTTTGTAAAGAGTCAAATAAAAACATTTGAAGTAAATTTTGAAATACGCAAATAAAGTGAATATTGTAGCAAAATGTAACTTAATAATTTAGTCTATAATATTGAGGAATACTAAATAAATTGTCATCTAGGAAGCAATAATCCTTTAAAGAAATTCGTAAATATGGGAGTCTTTACACACATCTGCAGCACTTGCTTGGGGAATTTCACACTCACAAAGCGCTATTACCATTGTAATAATTCTCTATTCTCTAAGTCTCTTTCCACTTTGTATAGTGTTCTTCTTTCTCCTGAACACTGTTCAAATATTTCTGCAGTGAATTTCTTTTCTTCTCTCTTCAAGTCCGGAAAACCTACGTGTGTGATGTCATGTTTAGAAATTTTCATGACCATGATATCCTACTTTTCTTTTCTTGAGTTATTGAGGTGATTGTATATGCCTTATCAAACTTCTTTCTGTCTCATTTCTCCACACTTTCAAGGTATATTTCTTGTAATTAAAAATGGATGAGTAGCTTTAAGAACATGGTCTCAAAGTTTCTCACATTGGTTGGAATATTTACCTTTATTCTTGTTATGGGAATCTTTCTCACTATCATCAACCATCACACATACACACATATCAGGTACTAAAGTGGTTTTTTTATGGTGCACTAGAGTATGCGGTGTCTTTGAAATTTTAACCATTATAGCCTTAACCCCTACTGTCATGTTATGGTTTGCTGACACTTCTTGATGTTTGTCACATGCTCAAAACACCATTTATTCTGCTGACCTAGTTGCTAACTTGAGCTAATCATCATTCATGCATTCTTCTTGTGGAGAATCTGACGAGTTGTTTTCCTTCCATTTCTTCTGGTAGCAGTAGATATGATGACAATCACTCTTTTCTTTTTTCTTGCACCATTTTCGTAGGTACTTTCAGCTATTTTATATTAATCTTACTGATGGTGCTTATTGTTAAAAAATTTGAATTTACTTCCACATGTGCCCCATTTTATAACAAGCATAGTATCCGTTCTCCCTTTCGTCAGTTGAATTTTTGTCACATTTGGTGGCATCTTACTTTTGATTAGACATTATTGGTTTTGACTTTTAGTGGTTATTCTTTGACTTCCCAGTTATTCTCCTTCCATGGGCTTCATTCAATACCTTTTGATGCTTTCTCTTTTGGGTACTGTGAAGTGTGAGTGGGATATATAATGATAAACTGTTCACATATTTGGAGATTTGCCAGTCCTTCAAAAGTGCCTTTACAGTTCGCTATGTTGATCAACATTAAATAAAATTGTCATAGATATGCAAAAAGTGAAATACAGTCTCTCCAGTATGAGGTTTCACTTCTCTGAGATTTCAATGAAACCCTTCTTTGATAAGTTTATATCATCTGTTATTGTTCACATAATCTTTTGATGGCATGTCAGCATACATAGACTTTTTCCTCAAAAATGGAGACTAAAACAGATTGCCAAGTCTTCTCTGTCCAAGTTTTGAATTTGAGTGAATCTTTTACACATATTCAGAAAAGCACCCATGTTTTCTTTCTGTTCATCAAATCTGGACAGCTTTGGTTAGCAAACTGTGACCTTATTGCCAATTTGGGTCCTCCGTTATTGTGTTGAATGAGCTTCGGTATGAGCTTTTATTCTTTTTATAATCAGTCTCTTCTCTCTATCCTTTCTAGGTCTTCTCTCCTTTTCGACACTTTTCTATCTTTTATTTTTCTTTAACAAACTTTTTATACATTCCTTCTTTAACCTTGTTTGCACAGACACCCTTTACTCCACATATCACATGGTTCTTAGTGATTAACTAAATTTTCAGTGATTTCATTGACGGACATCTTGTTTATGTAGCTAATAATCCGTCCCGGCATGGTCCGGTGAATAGAGCGCTCGACTTGTAACCTGAGGGTGGCGCGTTCGAAACTCTATCATACCAAATGTGCTCTCATTTTCAGCGTTGAGACGCTATTATGTGATGGTCAAGCCCACTGTTCGTTGGTATAACAATAGCCCAATAGTTGGGAGTGGTTGGTGATGACTAGCTGCCTTCCCTCTGGTCTTACATTACTAAATTAGAAACGGCTAGCACAGATAGCTCTCGTGTAGCTTTTTACGAAATTCAAAAACAAACAAACAAATCTTAGTTACCAATCATAAATTAATCTACCAGACTTCATGACGAAAAGGTGAAAACTTGCAGTGAATATGTAAAAAAATGTACCGTTCTATTCCAGTTTTGGTATTGTAATTCCGTAAACTTATCCTAGACCCTGAGGACAGTTTGGTGTGATAAAATTATTTTTTTGGATGATATAGAGAAAAGTAGTATTAGAATGTACGATTACTAAAGTTATAACAATTTACTTGTTTTGGATATTAACGCAAAGATATACAAGGTGTATCTGCGCTAGCCGTTTATACCTATAAAGTGTTGGGCTAGAGGGAAAACAGATAATCAACACTATTCTCCACCATGGGTTACTGTAATCGAAAAGTGAGATTTTGACACCTATTTTAACGTTATCATCATAACACTGATCACGGATACCCAGATTTACAGTCTGGCAAGTCGCCCATTAGACCACGTCCAGCGAAAAGTAACAGAATACGTTAATTAACAAGTTTAACAGAATACAATAACCCTTTCTACAAAGTTATGTGATAGAAAACTAAGTCCAATATAGTTCAAAAGCTCATTTTTCTATAGATTTTTTACAGCTTTGATGTTTGAACTCTCAATATATTAATTCATAACAATTTTTATTTAATAATGTTCACCTAAAGTTACTCGAGAGTTGTCTGTCATAACTGTTTCTAATTTTGAAATGATAGTTCGTTTGTTTGTTGTTAAGCACAAAGTTACACTCTGGGCTGTTGTTTGGTGTGCTCACCAGGGATATTAAATTCCGGGTTTTAATATTATGCTGAGTCACTCAAGTGAAAGACTAAAGGAAATCAACGCATCTTATCCTCAATTTGTGGGCTACACTAAACGAAAAGTGGGATTTAGCGATCGCTTTCATAAAGTACTTCGCTCCGTCTATTTTAATGCTTGCAAAGGCGCGGTAACCACTTGGCAGCTCCCAAAAAGAGTAAATTATAAAGCTTAAACAAATCAGTTTACAAACTGATAGTTCTAAAAACTAGACTTAACTCTGAGGTCTTCTGGTGGTATGTTTCCATTTTGATAAAGACCTTACCGTTATGCTTAAGCAGTGATTTTAGCAGAAAAATAAATAATAGCGTTAAGAAAACAAAATAAGGTTTATTTCAGAGAGATTCATCATAACTATAGATGCATACATATGGTTTTACACGATAAAGAAAATGTAATTTATTAGTAAAAGAGTCACACCACAGTTGGTAGTGGTTGGAGTTCTTCAACTGCCTTGTCCTTTTATTTTGTCCCCCAGTGGCTCAGCGGTATGTCTGCGGACTTACAACGCTTAAAATAGGGTTTTGATACCCGTGGTAGGAAGACCACAGATAGCCTATTGTGTAGTTTTGTGCTTAATTCAAAACAACAACAACAACCTTTCCTGTTTTTATGAAACGTGGAAAATTAGGTCTTCCATAAATTTCGCAAAAAAAACACACTATATATTGTTGTGCCATCTACTGAGAAGAAAGAACATTAAATTGATATTATGGTGTCTCACTTTAAGTATATATCTCATTCAAAATCTTCAGAGTCAAAATCGTTTCCCTAAAAACTAATCTATAGAAAATTCTGCTTGTTTACGAATAATATTATGCTAATTTTTATTGAATAACATTATTTCAGTACTTTCTAAACACTTAAGTTAAAATACAACAGTCATTTTTTTATAATCTTGTTTGTTCTACTAATTTTCGGAATTTTTATCTAATTATTCAAAAATACAGTAAATTAATTGAAACTTTGAAAGATTGAAAAGTAAAATATATAATTCGGATACTTTTGATTTTTTTTTTTTTTTTTTTTTTTACAGAAGCAGGCCTAATACAATACATATTACGTTTTAAATATTCATTAGATTCATAAAAGATTTACTATTGCATTCGTGTTAGTAAAACCCTTAACGGCTTGATAATATTCAAGAATTGAAATATTAAATGTGCTTTTGGCCTTTAGTTAATATATATATCATACGTGTCTTTTTAATCTGAATAATCGTTTATTAAGAGTTAATCACAAAAATCTTTAACTTTCTTCCAGACTTCAAAATTGCGGTTTTATTGTTTTTGGAAATTCGCACAAAGCTATTCGAGGGCTATCTGTGCTAGCCGTCCCTAATTTTGCAGTGTAAGACTAGAGGGAAGGCAGCTAATCATCACCACCCACCGCCAACTCTTGGGCTACTCTTTTACCAACGAATAGTGGGACTGACCGTCACATTATACACCCCCACGGCTGGGAGGGTGAGCATGTTTAGCGCGACGCGGGCGCGAACCCGCGACATTCGGATTACGAGTGCACGCCTTAACGTGCTCGGCCATGCCAGGCCCCTTGCGGTTTCATACTTTTGTTTTACTAACCTGTCTAAACAGTGCTCCAGGTTTTATTCTTCAATACGTAAGCGCATCACAATACTTTTTTATCAATTATTATTTTTCTGCATTTTGAAAGTGTTTTGATTTAGAAATCATACATAATTTACAAGAAGATTATTTTACATTAAAATCGATGGAAGTAAACCTGGTAAATGTTGAATCGGATAGGAACAAGTATGTTGGAAAATGTTAACGTGAGACATATAAGGTTGGAGGTAAACGAGACAGGAGTATGAAAGGTGCAGTTTGTTAATTCTACAGGAGCAAGTTTAACCTATTATTGTGATGCATAAATAAACATAATTAGTTTCTTATTATATTTTTATGTCATTTCTGACAAATTCAAGATTACTTTGATACTAAAGAACATTAACTTCTGAAATATTTATGTTTTATAATACGAGAGAAAAATACAAATGTTCAATTTGAGTAAACACGTCCTCATTGACATAAACACACACTATCAAAAATTTTAAAAAAAAATCAACACCAAGAAATGTAGTTTATAGAACTTACATATAAAAAACAAGAACAACTAATTAGCTATACTGGCCCGGCATGGCCAGACGGTTGAGGCACTCGATTCTTAATCTGAGAGACGAGGATTCGAAGCCCCGTCACACAAAAATGCTCTCCCTTTCAGACGTGAGGGGTTTATAATGTGACGGTCATTCTCACTATTTGTTGGTGAAAGAGTTGGCAGTGGGTGGTGATGATTAGTTGCCATCCCTTTGGTCTTACACTTCTAAATTAGGAACGGCTAGCTTTGCGCAAAATTCCAGAAACAAACCAAATAACTCTACCTTTAATTATAGAAAAACCCTATAACTTTCAGTTTCGTGTGTTTATCTAGCTTAGTTAGTCAAACTATTATTTATATTCCAGTAATAATTAAAGCGTATGATGAGCCATAAATTTATCAAATTTAAATAAGAAGTTTTTGGATTACATTTACCATGTGCAATCATAAACTATCATACCTCTGTACGCTTTGTTTGTAGATCTGTTTAATAGTTTCCATTACAAAATCCTTTTCATAATCTGTTTACTGAATGGGTGCAACGGTTTCACAGCGCTCATATCACAGTAAATATGTCAATTTGATCTATATATATTTGTATGGCAAAGCATAAATACCCATTTCATTCTGCTACATGAGGTATTCCACGAAAGAATAGGATTCATGGTTGAAAACGTGTGCATATGACTTGCGTCGTTTTTCAGATCCTCCTTGAATACGTTGGGCACTTTGTCCTGAATACGTGGAGTGTTTTTTAACTAACTAGGTTGGTGCAAAACGCTTACAAGATGTTTTTTTTCTGTGATTTTTCGGAATAGTTGGTTAGAAGTTAAACAAAGGGCTATATGCGCTTTTCCCACCACAGTTATCGAAACCCGTTGTGAGTCCGCAGACATACTGCTGTTCAACCGTGGAGCTTCTGATGGTACTGGGGCCCTAAGTTCATCCACATTCTTTTATTATCCAATAGTATTTCCAAAAAATATTTGTCATTTGGAAGAAAAATTAATTAGTTTCATTGCAAACGTGTTCTCTCTTACTTAAAATGAATTCCTGTGTATAACTTCGAAACAATTTGTGAAACACGATTAAAGTATCGTTATTCAATTTCTGTTTTAATTTTTAAGTAAACGATTAGAAAATATTTTGTTTTGGTAAATTGAGTTTATAAACATTGAAACATATTCATAATTTTAGGTTTTGTAATAAATCTGCTATGAGGTTTAGGTCTACAATAGCTTAAGGACTCTTCCTTTTAACTTTCCCTTTTGGCTTTTGTCTGCGATGAGAACACATAAGTCACTCTCTTTATATAGCAATACAAATATAAATATATTTATCATTTTACTAAAAATTATGTATTTCTGATGTCTTCAAATGGCATGTTTTGGGATTTTAAGAAAATATTGATGATTGTGAAATAATATTCGCGAAAGTTGTTTCAGAAGTTTACGTATTGTTCTGATAATTATAAGAGAATCTATTTCCTGAAACACTTAAGAATGTGCTATACCAATGAACTTGAACATTATATGAAGGAAATACTGAATAAAAATAATTTTGAATTTTAATATACCAGTTTTATTTTTTTCTGAAATAATACCCAAAATACGGGAATATTATGAATTACTCGTTTGTAAAATATAAACTGAATAAATATTAATATGAAATTTTTATATATTTAGGTACAGACACACACATGTACATATTATACATAGAAAAGAGCTTCATTTCCGCATCACGAAAACAGTAAGATTACGGAGAGGTGAGTTTCTTCTTTTTTTTTATCTTTGAAATGTAACACTATTGTACAAGGCTTGCAATGTTACAACCAAGAACAGAGTATCTGAAACCACGCATATTAAAGGTGATTTCTAAATCATATTCATTCTTGAAGATATTTCTGCTATTTGCTTCATTTCTGTGATTAGTAAAAAATTAGTAATAGTGTCATACTTTTGATAAATATAGAAGTTATTTTTTTTAATTTTTAACCATTACAGTTTATCTCGAACGAGTTTTCGATTTATTATATTGGGTATGTTAACGTATTAAGGTTTCAAATAGTCGAACATATTAATTTTAATTTAGAAGTTAACTGAACGTAAATATGTATGGAATTTATATTTGCCAACAAGGTTGATACACAGAGTCTTCTCTCTTAACATAAATATATGTTAATATACAAACAATAATATCATTCAAAACAACACTTATTACAAATAATGGTTTACATACAAGAGTTTTAAAAATTTACAAACAATAGTATCTTCTATCTAGCCTGGAATTAAAAATTTTATTGACGTTCACAGAGAGTGAATTAATTCTTTGTTGATACACGTGTACATTTCTCTTGACGCACACATAAGTTTTTCACTGACGACAATGTCTAATGTCCTCAAAAATGCTAAGGTATGTAGTTAATTCACTGAAGTTAAATGATTTGTAATGTTTGAAAACTATAAACATTGATAGTCAAATGTATGTAGTTTTTCGATTAATAATCATTTATCATAATTATAGCTTCCGAGATTTATTGAATAATGACTATAGCGACCCAACAATATTCTAAAACTGGCTTTCTGCGTGTTGATTTATACATTTTAAGGCAATGTCCTGGATAGTTCTTAAGGCAACAACAGTGGCAATCACTAGCATCACACGCAAACCTTGTAACTGTTGATTCTTACGCTCAAGCCCCCAGTGGCTCAGCGGAATGTCTGCAGACTTACACCACTAAAAACCGGGTTTCGATACCTGGTGGGAGCAGAGCACAGATAGCCCATGGTGTAGATTTGTGCTTAATTCAAAACAACATCTCACGCTCAAGAATCTTCTACAAATTTATAGAAGAGGCGGGATCTCCGCTATACATATATGCATTTTAAAATAAATATTGATTTGAACGAAACATAAATAACAAAATAAATACGTAATAGTAAATTTATTACACCATATATATTTATATATATTGTATGAAAATATCAAAGAAATGTCGTCCACCTCTGCTTTCAACAGTGCAAATCAAAAACTGCGCAACCTATTGAAAGCTCAGTAAATTCGTTACAACAAAATAATATTATGTGTTCGTATTTTATCTTCTATAAAATACTATTTTGTCGAAGAAGCTTTATATAAATATTCCATACTCTGGATTGATTTATGATCATCTTGCTGTGTAAGAATATATCACAGAAAAAATTATAAATACAATTTTTTACGATGAATTATCAAAATAATTACGACATCATTGACAACCAGGTATTCAGTATTCGAGAAACTACATGCTTTATTCATCTTAACTAAGAGCTGGTGCCGTTTAACTTTATTATAAGAGAGAAAATAAATTTTTGAATAAATAATTATAAAATACAATATTTGTACTTCCTGTCTCCATACATGAAAAAGAGTCTGTTGCACTTTAAATCGCTGCTATGTTTTAATATGATCTAATTACTTATATATATAAAAACAATTTTGTTGTTATATAAAGCTAACTTAGTCATACAATTAAATTTTATCGTCTATTATTTAAATATTTTGGTTTATGAATGATTTCTTCAAAATCGGTCCTTTCAATTTCCACAGTACAATATCGTCGTGTATTCAAGAAATTCATGTATTACAGGCATTACCCAAAAAAATATATTTCTATTTTTTCAACAACTATATTTCCTATGACTAAGACATTATCACAGAAAAAAATAAAAATAATATGCGGCTACATAAAACGATAAAAAGTACAAAAATTAATCAGTTATCCTGTTCGATCCAGGTTTAACTGAGTATTATGTTTGTGATTAAGATAAGTTAATTGTTTGTTTCTGAATTTTGCGCAAAGCTGCTCGAGCGTTATCTGCGCTAACCATCCATAATTTAGCAGCGTAAGATTAGAGGGAAAGCAGATAGTCATCACCAACCAACGCCAACTCTTGGGCTACTGTTTTATCAATTAAAGGATGAAAGGACGAGCATACCGAATTATTATAAGCTTTTCTTTATTCTACATTTCAAACGTCTCTAATATCATCCATTATTTGTTGGCACGGCATGGCCAGGTGGGTTAAGGCATTCGACTCGTAATTTGAGGGTCGTGGATTCGAATCCTGGTCGCACCAAACATACTTTCCCCTTTCAGTCGTGGGGGCGTTATAATGTAACGGTCATTCCCACTATTCGTTGGTAAAAGAGTAGTTCAAGAATTGGCGGTGGATGGTGATGATTAGCTACCTTCCCTTTAAACTTACACTGCTAAATTATAGACGGCTATCGCAGACAGCATTTCGTGTAGCTAGTCACCACCACCCACCGCCAGCTCTTGGGCTACTCTTTTACCAACGAATAGTGAGATTGACCGTTACATTATAACGCCCTCATGGCTGAAAGGGTGAGCATGTTTGGCGCAACGGGAATACGAACCTGCGACCCTCGGATTACGAATCACACACCTTAACCCACCTGTCCATATTAATGAAATAGATAAAAATATATTTTTTGAGCTTGATTATTTACATACCTACAATTCGCAATAGAAAGTAAAATATAATTAAACTTATATTGAAAGCTATACAACTGTGTCACAGAGGGCTGTTGAATAAAAAACTAGTACCACAATGTAAGGAAACTCTTTTATTACTGTAAGACTTTACGTATTTTCCATGTAATTAACTGTGTTAATATTCAAGAATAATTGTATTTTAATCTTATTCAATATTGTCTAAGGAAATTTTCTGTAATTAGGACATGAAAAACATTCAAGGAGAAATTTTAATTTTAGTAATCTGTACGGCAAGTGGAAAACTACTGGTGTTTCATCAGCACTTGTATACACGCAAACCCATAATATTTGCGTCAAGAAAATTCACTATTTGATCACGCTGCCTAACTCGCACTCTTTTTTTTACATTTAAAATATGACCTATAAATGCACTTCAATTAATTAAATTGAATTAATCTAGCTGGAAAACTTTTAATCTGTAAGGGTTCTTTTCTTTTATTTTGAACCAAATGTTCTTTTTGGCTTTTAGATTACTTAGTGATAGAGTTTATAATGCACCATGGTGTTCATAAACCATTACAGACTGTAAGATGAAGTTCAGAAATAAGTAAAAAAAACACAATTGAAGAGAAGTAGTGAAGGAGAACATACGAAATACCGCTTTAGTCATTTAGCTATTTATTTTTGGTCTCGGCAGGTAACCCGATGCGGTTTTGCTATAAGGAAAACACACATGCATACTTTATTCTTGCAGTTCTTTTTTCAAATATGAAAGTATAATAAAGAAATAAAGTACCATTTTTGAGAAAAAGGTTTTAAAAAGGGGTTTGTATAATTTTTATTGCTTTTCTTCATACTGAAATTGTGCGTGCAGTCCAGGGGTTAGGGTGCCTGATCGTGAATCCAAGGTTCTTTGGTTAGCGTATTCTTGTAGCATAAAAAATCGCCCTTTCAGGCCTTGCTTGCAGTATAAGAATGATGATAAAATTGTACGATTGAAATAGAGAAGCCCATGAGCTGCTGTAAGTTGTGTTGACTAGGTGCCTAGTTTTGAAGTGAATAGGGTTGGCTGGTACAGACAGCCCTGATGTAGCGTTTCTCAAAATTCCACAAAACAAAATCAATTATACTGGGGATTGAAAAAAATTCGTAGAAGCAATTATTCAAGTCTTACATTGTCTATGGAAATAGACTTCATATTCAGGTTGATAGCCATGTTACGAATTATTGCCCTGAAGATACAACTCCAATATCAAGAAGCTTTTTTGAAAGATTTTAAAATCGATCGTAGACTTCACATCATGAAAAGTTTGATATCGGAAATGAATGTTTGCTTCCAAAACTATGCACTGTGGATTGAGGTACAAAAGACCATTGGAACTGAATCAAGGTATTTGACCAGCATATCATTGAATGAAATTACTATGATTTTAGAATTTTTACGACGTTTCTCGTGAGTACAGGCATTGATTTAGAAATGTGAATCATAAATTTGTTAGCTTTCTTCAAAATTAATTTCATGTTTATTTTCACGTTCCTGCTAGAATTTCTGCTAGAATAGCCCAGCTTCATCACTATGATTTTTGTAGTCACAATATTATTTTTATTTTCATTCTTTGGGGAGGTGGCAGTAGTCTCCTCTGCTTATGTAAAGGCTTTGTATTACGAGTATTTCCATGAGAATTTTGAAGGCTTCTTTCTTCGAAATGTAAACCTTTGTTGTGTAGATATTTCGCAATACGTTTTGTTGGAAGTAGATGTGAGATATATCTCAAGTGCTACGTCTTATCATTGTTCATTGTTCTATGCATCAACACAATATTATTGCGAGACGAGTGCAATGACTACTAGGACCCATTAATTTAGAAAAAAAAATTGAAACTAAGCTTGAGTCTATCATAGAAAAGACCATCATAAAAATGTAAAATAGTGCAGTAAAATCTGAATATTTGTATTTGTTACAGTCAGAAATATCTATTTTATATTATGATAAATTATATTCGATAAGTGTATATACTTTGGCTTGCTGGAAAGAAACATTTTACACTAATGTTTTAAATAAAATTTTATGGGAAACATAATACTTAAATGAAAGAAGACAACAATAATATATGAATATAGAGGCGAAAAAAAGAAATAAAAATATCAAATGCACACTGCCAACTTTCGTACTATACTTTACCAAATAATAGTTAAATTTGTTTTCACATTATATCGCTAACAGTGGATAAACCTGACCACGCCTATTTTATAAATGATAAACTACAGCATGACGCAAGGAGAGTTGTATACCGTGTTTATTGCTTCAGTAGAGAGTATAGTCTGAATAAAATTACTTTTCTTGTTCCGTTGAAACACGAACTTAAAATCAAAATAATAACGCAAACATAATGGTTTGTCATATATATTTTGCAATGTACTATATCTGGTAATATCGAACATAATCGTATAACTAAATGCATGAACAAGTGTGTTAAGGCGTGCGACTCGTAATCTGAGGGTCGCGGGTTCGCATCCCCGTCGCGCCAAACATGCTTGCCCTTTCAGCCGTGTGGGCGTTATAATGTGACAGTCAATCTCACTATTCGTTGGTAAAAGAGTAGCCCAAGAGTTGGCGGTGGGTGGTGATGACTAGCTGCCTTCCCTCTAGTCTTACTCTACTAAATTAGGGATGGTTAGCACAGATAGCCCTCGAGTAGTTTTGTGCGAAATTCAAAAATACAAATAAAAAATCCAACTAAATGCTTTTAAGTAATTTTCACATGTCTTTATTACGTTCATGGAATGTTTGCTCTTCACTTACTCTCAAACGTACTTACTTCTGCTATGAATTGACTCGTGTTAGTTTAAACATATCCAATTAAATCTCGGTTTTGCTTCTTTCTGTTAGCACATTACTTTCTTCCTTCGTTTCTTTCTCACAGTTTTTAATTTGCTCTCATATCTTCAAACCACATTTATTTTGTTAAACTCCTATGTTTTATAATTCTTAAAAACATGAAACACGTCATTTTCTTTCTGCCCCCTCCACTAGTTTTGAATCTAATGTTTCATAATCATAAGGGTCTTGTTTTTATACCAATTTAAAAAATGCGACCAAACCCCTTAATAGTTTCTTAACGAATTAGAGCTATGCAATTCCTTAGTTTACAATTGTAGCCAACGTTGATTATAACTGACAACATTAAACAGTGTTGATTGTATTCAATCTTGACCATGTTTTTTCTAGAGTCGATGTGTTCCCAGGGTTCAAATATTTGCAGTTGTGTCATAATATTTTTCAATTTGTTTTGCCACTCAGTCTTTTTTAATAATTTAATTGACTTCTTGTATATCATATTAAGTTCACAGTTTTTGTCTTGATTTAACTTCACAGCCACACATTTATATGTATCAATAAAACATTAAAAAGTTTACAGTTTTTGGCCAAAAATATATGGACATCCTCTAGCTAGTGGATTAAGCTATTTCAATCACACCCATTGCTAACGGGTGCATAAAATCAAGCATACATCCATGCAATCTCCATAGACAAAAACTGGTAGTTGAATAGATCGTACTAAATAGCTCAGTGATTTTAACGTGGTATTGTCATATGATGCTACCTTTCCAACAAGTCAGTTTGTGAAAATTCTGTCATACTAGAGCTACCCAGGTTAGCTGTAAGTGCTGTTATTATGAAGTGTAAACGCCTAGGAGCACCAAAAGCTCAGTTATGAAGCAGTAAGCCACAGAAGCTCACAGATTGGGACTGCCAAATGCTGAAACACTTAGCGCGTAAAAATCGTCTGTCCACAGTTGAAATACTCACTACCAAGTTTCAAACTGCCTCTGGAAGCAACGTCAGCACAGGAACTGTTCGTCGTGAGCTTCATAAAATGGGTTTCCATGGTCGAGCAATAACACAAAAGCTTAAGATTACCATGTGCAATGGGCCAAGCGTTGGCTGGAGTGGTATAAAGCACATCCCTATTGGATTTTGGAGCAAGGGAAACGCTTTCTCTGAAGTGATGAATCATGCTTCACTATTTGGCCCGGATGAATCTGGGCGTGGCGGATGCAAGAAAAACACTACCTGCCTGAATGCATAATGCCAACTGTACAGTTTTGTAGAGGAGGAATAATGGTCTATGGCTGTATTTTATGGTTTGGATTAGGATTTTTACTTCCAGTTAAGGGAAATCTTAATGCTACAGCATACAATAACATTCTAGAGAATTGTGTGCTTCCAGTTTTGTGGCAACGGTTTGGAAAAGGCCCTTTTCTCAGCATGACAATGCCCCCGTGCACAAAGCGAGTTCCATAAAGACATGGTTTGCCGAGGTTGGTCTGGAAGAACTTGACTGGCCTGCAACCCCACTGAACACCTTTGGGATGAATTGGAATGCCAACTGCGAGCCAGGCCTTCTCGCTCGACATCAGCACCCGACCTCACTAATGCTCTTGTGGCTAAATAAGAACGAATTTCGCAGCCATTTTCCAAAATCTAGTGAAAAACCTTTGTAGAAGAATAGAGGATGCTATAGCAATAAAAGAAGGACCAATTTCATATTAATTCCTATGGTTTTGGGATGAGAGTTTCAACAAGCACATATGGGTGTCCACATTATTTTGGCCATGTAGTGAATATATATATATATATATATTTACGTATATCCTCACACAAGTGATACAGATATATCCTTCATATCCTCTATTTCACCTTTAGCATTCAGAATTCAAACCAGTAAGTTCGAACGTTTTGCTTTCTCATTTAATTGCATAACCAGACATTCAGACACAGCATCGTTTTTATTCTAGCTAGATGGACCTTGAATTCAATTTGTATGTACCATATACATTAGTTTAATGAGATTGATGTTAGACTCTCATTACCAAAAGACATCTCAATGACCATTCACTTGTCTATAGCTTACTGAATTAAGCTTCTGTAGTAACAGACTACGTCACAGCAGTTATCTGTTTTCATTCTTCACTCTGTATAACCAGATAAAAGTCTCTATCAATTGCTAGTCATTCAGTCACTCTCTTTCAATAGTGATCAAAGTGTTCTTGCATGCTAGTAATTTTAGCTGAAGTACACTATTGTATTTTGAATGCCATCTTCATCTATTTGACTCAGTATTACCCATATACCTAATGTCTAGGAAAACTATATATAATAGTTTAATTTACATAACATCCCTCCATAAATATCCGAGAATTCCTCTCCTTAGTTTCACAGCACATGAAAAACACGTTTTGATCCTGATTTATTAGATAATGCTATGAATATAGCTGCTATTAACCACAGTTCTGGAATAAACACTTTGTAATACCCTACCATTTCAAAAAAAAAAATATAAGTCCTTGTAACTCGAGCTGTAAATAACTTTTTAGTAATTAATTTATCAAGAACTATACTTGACTAATTTTATTTGTCATAGTTTCAATCGGTAATTGTTAAATTAAGCTTCTTCAACCCAATGTTCATTCTTGGTCTTTAGAATCAGAATTATAAACAATTCTATCTAGATGGACCCAGAGTCCAATTTGTATGTACCATATACATTAGTTTAATGAGATTGATGTTAGACTCTCATTACCAAAGGACATCTCAATGATCATTCACTTGTCTATAGCTTACTGAATTAAACTCCTGTAGTAACAGACTACGTCACAGCAGTTTTCTGTTTTCATTCTCCACTCTGTATAATCAGATAAAAAGAATAAAATAAATTTAACAATTTTTCTATTTACTCTCTAGGAGCTTCCCTTTGATAATACATCACTCTTTCTAAGTTTCTTTGTTGCAACATCAGAAATAACTTTCATCATGTGCTTAACTAACCAGATCTCCTCTGGTCTTTCATCCAATACCTGCTCAGAATCTTATACACTTCCGACTGTTGCTTGGCGTTAATCTTTCAAACAGTTAACATGTTTTGTTTGCACGTAAGGATCTGAGACAGTCTTTATTTCACTATCGTCACTAGTAGACTCTAAACAAGTCTCAGATGCACCTTTAGTGTATTTTGGCTGGAGCACATTTACATAATAAGTCGTTCCACTACACTAACCTCATATGTTACCAGTTGCAGTGTGAAAAAGCAGGACCACGGAGAAATATACATTCTAGATGCAATGATTGGGTAAGTCATACTAAGGCTTTTGTCTGTCATTATTATTCTGAGTAACTTATGATTCCTTTTCCGACCTTTGCCTCTGGCTGGTAAAATGTTCTAAGACATACTGTAACTCAGCTTTGTCTCTAAATCAACTTAATATTTAATACATTTAATGGACCCTCAGCATACCTACCATATAGTACTCTAAATAATAGAAATTATGCTCTAGTTTACGTCACTTCTCGATCTGTTAGTAGTAAAAAAAAAGGCAGTATCATAACCCAGTCAACAGGATCTTCCTGTAACATTACTCTTAACATGGTCTCAATTCTCTCATTTATTATCACACACACGCACACATCATGTGCTTGGGACCTACAAGAAATAGTGCTTTTTCCATTTAAGCCTTCAGTAATGTGCGTATTATTTTGATTGAAAATTTCTAAATAAGATAAGGATTTTTCAGGAAACTTGGCCCATCAGAATATCATTACCAGCTTTTGTGGTATTGTCTTTGCTTTTATATTATCTTGTGCTCATGCTTCTACACATCTAATTGCAGAACTAACTACTGTCAGGACACATTTTTTTTTCTTTTCTCTGTTGCTGGAAGTTGTCTGATAAACTTAGCACTAACTTAACTAAAAGGTTCATAATAACCGATAATATAACTACTGTTGTTGTTGTTTTTTTAATTTCATGCCTATCTTACCAACTAGCTGACATTCTATACAACTCTTTGGATCATTATAACTTGCCTTGTTTATTGATTTTAACAATGAAACAAGATACATATGATAGCAAAAGGATTTATTTAAATATTTAATGCTGAAGTCAAGAGAAAAAATAACAAATAAAATTCTTCCCAAGGTAAACTCTCCTTGGTTAAAATTGTAAAATGTCACAACTTGCTTGCTTCACTTCAGGTGCTCAAACTGTCATCCGTTCTGCTTCAGATACATCTCATAAAGGAAAGAAATGGAAGTGCACACATTAAACACCATCTCATCTGGTATTAAAGCACATTGTGCATCAAACTTGGCGATAATGCATGAAATGCTGGGGTGAGATGGCGCATCCATATGGATGGAACTTTCTAGTAAAACGTCTTTGCACTTCAGCTTTGTTTTCGACTTTCCAAAAAGTTTTGAGAATAAATATTTTGTGCTCGATTGTAAGCTGATTATCCGTCATCCTTGGACACAAGTCAAATTTGAAAGAAAAGAAACGGTTTATTAGCTATAAACAGTCAAAGAGTGCAAACGATATTTTGGGACACCCTGTATATATCAGCAACTATTTGCAGCCATTAGGTGCTTTTACTCATACTATCTGTTGTTTTAGCTATTCTTGTATGTCCAGCCTGCAATGCATCACGTTATAAACTTAATACTGTCTATCACAGTGTCCATTTCATCATCTGAATTATATTTACACTTCGATATCCCTTCCCATTTACATAACACTCTCGACATGGTTGTCGTTTACATAACATTTACATGATATTTACATAATACTCTCGACATGGTTGTCGTTTACGTAACATTTACATAACAAACTGCCACGTAATTTTTTTTATTTTAATTATTTATTTGTTCACTATTTTTCACCCTTGATTCTGATTTTTCTCTCATCTCATTTATTATCTGGAAACTATGCCATATGTTACCACTGCTACTAATATATTTTACACAGTGACAAATTCCATCTCATTAGCAAGTGGAACTAAAAGTGGGATACCATCAACCACTTCTGTGATTATTTTGCCTTCAAAGCTTTAACACTTCGACTTGACTTTAGCTAGCGGTACAACATAAAACCCCCATTGGCTATGATGCTAAACCAAATAAAATATGATGTATCATCTGTGAATTGATTATTTTTTATTCATACATTTTAACTAATGTTTTCTAACTATAAGTATCTTTTAATATATTCTCAGCTTGTTCATTTATCATCATCTTTTCTAAATATTAATTTGGAATTTTCTCTCTGTTTTCAATACTACACATTATATTCTCCCTTATTTCCGCAGTTTTGTTACTTTGCTTAAATAATTTACACGTATTTTGGTGAAGGTTTGTAGTTTGTCTCTTTATTTTCAAATTTCCTTTATGGAAAATTTCTCTTTACAATTCTTAGGTAGCACTGATATAATTTGAGGTAAATAGCCTATAAACATCAATTTCACATACTTTTAACACATTTTGTTTGTTTCTTTGTCGTTACACATTCATCCACTAAGATTCATTTGCTGGCTTCGTATGTTTAATCAAGTTACTCAGCTCGTACATGTTTAAGATATTTGATTTCACAGTAGTTAGCAGGATATTTTAGTAATAAGCCACAAATTAGCTGCCTCATGCGATAGGGGAGAGGATAGACATGATGACGTCCTAGAAGTGGACCATGAGCAAAATGACATCATAGCTCCACAAAGTTGCACCAGAGGGCATTTGTGGGGAAGGGATAGGACAATGGGGTGATGAATTATGAGAAACAGATATTTCATAAGAAAACCACTGAAAGGTATGGTTGATCAATATATATCAATGTGTCTTAACATCTAATTATGTCATCAACATTATAGTTTTCGCTTTAATAAAATCAACGCTTTACAATCAATATTTTATTTAATTTGCACATTGTAATTATATTATTTATTTTGTATAGTCCTGAAACCTATGGGATGAAGCAAATAGTGTTACTAAGGTACAACAGGTGAACGATGTTACTAGGGAGAGGGTTACTTACTATAAGTGAACAGTCAGGTAGAATGGTACGTGAACAGGAGAATAAAGTGTCAAAATTGTAGTCTATATTTAGTTATATATGTCTTAAAATGTTAAAAGTAAAATCATTATTTGAGTAAGGCAGCTACATTATTACTCCACGATTTATTGTGTTTTTATAGTTTCAGTACCGGTATAATACACATTTAATGTAATGTAGTACAATTTTTATTTCTATATCTAATTTGCGTGACTTATGTTCTGCATTTCATTATGTATTATTTGTAAAATACCTATTACTAATTAATTTGTTTTGAATTCTATCATTAATATATGATGTAACATACTTTTATATCTATCCCACTGAAAAAGATACTGTAAATAATTTATAATGATTTAAATTTGCTTCACTAAAGTTTAATCGTAAGTATTGTATTAAATTTTGTTCTCTACATTCTATAAGAATTTTCGCAAATCTTTGCCTAGAGCTTGTTTCTTGCTTGTTTGAAACATTATACAATATGTTGTCTGAAAAAATGTACACATAGGCGTTTTTCAAAAAAACAAGTAAAGAAACACTGATTTTAGCAGTGAATTGTCAAAAAGAATTATGTTTCACTTTATGTAAGTATACTATATTCTCACCATTTGTTTCTGTAGAACTTTTCATTTTGAAAAAAAAAACAATAATATTTTAGTAATAACTGACACGTGCAAAAAAATTCATAACAGGTTTTTTAAGCAAACGTGTGACTAGTCACACAAACTAACTGGTTAATGTGCATTCAATGAATATAGTAGTATAGATATAGTAAATTTTAATTTTACTTTATACAGATTCATACATATATAAATTCAAGTAATCGTTGGGAAATTAGAATTTCTATTTCTGTATTCATTTAAAATTGTTAATTTATGTACTTTATAGCATTTAATATTAATGCTTTAAGCATCAGATGTAAGTTTTCGCTAATGAACATAATGTATAAGTAAAAAACGCTTGTGTACTATTATTCTATTTCTATGTATCTATGCATATGTATTAATCTGCCAATCTCATGAAAATTACAGAGACAGCATGTACTGTACATAATTATTGTTAGAGCCACTAAGTGGACTTACAATGCTAGAAACAACATTTTGAAACTCGTGATGAACAGAACACAACTAGCTCGTTGTGTAGCTTTGTACTTAAGTGCGGACAAAACTTATATAAAACTCACGTTTTGTCTGAACCCAGTATGTTTTAAGCAGATATCTCTGACATTTACTAACAAAACTTCAACAATTATAAACACTAATATACAGCTTATGTAACTACAAACATCTTAGTTTATAAAGTAATGACCTACAGCTCAGTATAATAATATCTACAGTATACTTGTTCTATTATGTAATTAATCAAATAGAATAAATCACCATAATCGAAACATAAGGAAATTTTTCTAAAGTGATTTGAGCTAAGATGGTAATAGGAAGTTTCTTCATGCAGAAAATCTACAAAGTTTATTATCCTTTTGAAATTCATAATTAATTTAACAATCCCTAGTGTTCTGTACATTATATCTTCGATTTAAATTAAATCTATTTATTTTGGTGAATGCCAGACAAAGTCTCAGTCAAAACTCTAAATCGGTCATTAACGTAACATAACTTATTAAAGCATCCAATTTTGGGTATTACATTCTCACATTATCTTACTGGTTCTAGTTCTGGGCAAAAGGGGTTTGATCAGCAGCAGTGAGCACCACAAAGTGCGTACAGTCTAGATGCTGTTTTTTCTTCTCCTTATAAATTCATAATAAATAAAGATTTATAAAGAAACGTTAACAGACTTATTGCTGTGCATTTGGACTTAAATGTGACTCGTCATATATTTTCGTTTAGCACGTACTGAACATAAGTATTTATGACTATTTTCTTTTGTGATAACGAGAAATCTATTTGAAGTAAAAATGTATCTCAAAACGGCTGGTATGGGTGTTAAAACCTTTATTAGAATAAACTAGAGTTTGTTTGTTTTTAATTTCGCGCAAAGCTACATAGGGACTATCAGTGCTAGCCGTTTCTAATTTACTTGTGTAGATTAGAGAGAAGACAGCTAGTTATCACCACCCACCGCCAACTCTTGGGCTACTCTTTAACCAAAAGATAATGGGATTGACCATTACATATAATGCCCCCACAGCTGAAAGGGTGAGCATGTTTGGTGTGACGGGGATTCGAATCCGCGACCTTCAGATTACGAATCGAGTGCCTTAAACGTCTGGTCATGTCGGGATAAATATAGTAGAAGACGACGTTTTCACCTTTTTAGATCATCTTCAGGGTAACCTGAAGTTAAATGATGAAAAGAGCGACGGCAGTAACATCAAATAATTAACACTTTTGTGTACATCAACAAACATTTAATTCTTCAACGTTTTGGAAAATACATATTCAATATTCAGTAAGGTACACTGAACGTGGTAAAGATCTAAACAGTAACCATTATAAAGTCAAAACATTTTTTTTGAAAAATAATTAAAACACAGAATAAAAGGGAAAAGTAAATTAAAGAATAATCAAATGAACAAAGAATAGGATAACGAAATAATATTATAGAAGCATTTAGAAAAAGCGAAATTGTAGTGAACTTGTGTTATTTTTTAAAGTTAGGAGTTTAAAGAAAGTTTATCTATTATAAATTAATTAAAAGCTCAATATTGAATGATTAAGATGAGATAACTTTGAAATTTATAGTCCAGATGGTATTGCAGTTATTTATACTGTGTCGGGAATCGTAAAGTCTGATAAATTTAATAATCTTTTTTCAATTCTGATCTATACTCCCAAACGTTCGCAAATTTGTAGGCGTAATTGATGTTTAGTTTTTTCCAATGTAAGTCACATATGAATTTATGTACGATCCTTAAATGTATAGGGGTTGGTAAGAAATCTTTAAATCTGAATAGATTTTGTATTTTAAAAAAGAGAATTTAAGTGTAATTTGTAGTTAAACTTGTAGAAAAAACGACTTATTCTTAAACATCAAATGTTATCAAGCTGTCTATTTGACACCAGAATTTGCTTCTTACATAAATTTGATGAACATTAACCTAACTATATGATAGGTGATCCATAGTTGAGTTTCGATCGATTGAAAGCACGATGTATCTTTAGCATAGATCGTCGATCTGCTCTCCAAGTGGTGGAAGAAAGGACATGGAGAATGTTCAGTGCTCTTGTACATTTGACCTGTAGCTGCTTGATGTGTGGTGTAAAGGTCAGCTTATGGTCAAAGATAAGCCTCAAATACGGAGTTCAGGATCAGAGCAAATACACCGTTGGCAGCAAAAGTGCATGTAAACAGTTTTAGAGTAGAGAGAGAAGTTAAAGCCGTTTGCTGTGGTCCACTTCAGTAAGGGATTGAGGGCAGTCTGTAGCTGCCGCTCAATATACCTCATGTTCAACTACTGACATGTAATGTGAAAGTCGTCAACATAGCAGCATGAGTTGTTCAGTGTTGGCAATAATTTTTAAACTGAATTGTGTGACACTCAGAACACAGCTCTTACGGATTTCAACTTCATGTAGAAAAGAATGGGAAAGTATCGAAGCCACACAAACTTGAAATCTCCTGTCCATTAAAATTTTTAATAAAAATGGGCAAATGGCCACGTAATCCATGTGTATTTAGTTCTCGCAAAATGCCATACCTCCATGTGGTATCATAAGCCTTCTCAATGTCAAAGAATATTGATATAAGATGATATCGTTTGAGAAAGGCTTCTCTGATTGACGTTTCAAGTCGAATCAAATGGTTCATGGTGGAGCACTGTCGTCGGAACCTACTCTGTGTGGGCGAGAGGAGGTTGTTTGATTCGAGAAAACAAACAAGACGAGCATTAACCATCCTCTCTAAGGTCTTACAGAGACAGCTTGTTAAAGCAATTGGATGGTAGTTTGAAGGAATCTCGGTATCCTTCCTAGGCTTAGAGAAAGGTAGGACAGTAAGCTTGGTGCCAGGCATCAGGATAAAAACATTCTCCTGCCAGATCCGGTTAAAAACAATCAAAAGAATAGCAAAAGAAACAGGGTATAGATGGTGCAGCATGTCATAATGTACATCATCAGGTTCAACCGATGTACTGCCAGACCAATGAAGGGCCAGCTTGAGTTCCACCAGTGTATACGGATGATTATAGACATAGATACAATCAGCTTGAAAGGAAAGATGTGATTGCTCCCCACAAATCTTGATTGCTAAGTAGGTGGAAAAAGAAGCAGAAGTGCTAGATACCAGACAAAAAATTTCACCTAGAGTATCGGCGATGCTTCGGGTATCAGCTACTTCCTGGCCATCAGAAAGCAAGATCGATAGGGGACAGAATTATATTGCCAACTGACTTTTCGAAACTTGTCCTATATGACTTTGGAACTGGTGGTATAAGATATGCTAGTTATGAACTTAACCCAAGATTCCTTCTGGCTTTGACGTCTTACCCACCGAGTATATGCACGGGCCCGCTGGAAAGCGATGCGGGTCATTATTTTATCGTTTGAGAGTTTTAAGTGTTTTTTTTAAATAAGGTAAACTGTAATTAATTGTAAACTGTGTATGTAAGTTTTATTTTTTATAATAATTTCTTCAGTATGTGTGATACCTGTTATGTCTGCGATTTTACTTAAATTCTTTAAGAATACCCATTTAAAGAACATCAACATATGACGCAACATATGTTTTATAAAATAGAAGGTTAATGTGGTGCTTTACAAACAATTATTTTTCATTTCATGATATTCTAAGGTGATTTATATATATATATGATCAATATTTAAAAGTAACAAAATTATTACTTGAAAATTCAAAATCTAAATTGTAATATAAGTATATAAAATTTCATGAAAAAGCAGAAAGTGTAGTTATTTTCTTAAAATAAAGCAGGAAGTATTTTCAGTATAATAAAATTATGTAGTACTTATTTGTTATTTAATTCTTTGATTGTAACTTAAGTAAATTGTTTATTAGTGAACTCACCAAAAGATAAGTAAGTATCAGTGAAGTAGAAAAAATATAGATTTTATAATTATAGATTTAAGGAGTAACATTTATGTATTTGGAACAAAATATTTACCCAATATAAATAAAATAGTGCACATATTAAACTGTAAACGTGAATAATATCACTGAAATAAATGAATGTGCAAAATTTTTTAACAGGTAATTCCAAAAAATTGCTAAATTAGCAACACATCCAGGAAGACTTAGATCTCTGGTATTTTAATTTGGTACTCCGAGGACTGCCATCTCAGCCATAACGACTCATTGTAAAGGTTTAAACGTTTTTTTTCCACTAACGAAACATAAAAATTAGTCATAGCCAAAACCATTTAAACTGGACCTCTTAGACATATCAGTGTGAGAGATAATTGTTAAAGACGATTGAATTTACACATGAAGAATGTTCGTTTTATCGAATACATTGTATTCTAAAGCCAGAAAGTTTTATTTTATTTTACTACCAAATTTAATAATGAGATGTTAATATTAGCGATACGACTGAAAACAGAGCTGTACACTTACTGTATACAGAATATAGTGTAGTAATGGTATACTTACTAAGTTTACTGTGCCGAAATCTATGCACAACTTCTGAACAAAACAAACTCCTTTGAAAATTTCATGTCTTTAAAAAGACTTTTAAAACTTTAAAAAAGTTGATTATTGAAATTCGAAATTTACATCTTCTAAACTTTTTTACGATCTTTTTGACCGCCAATTTCTATAAGCCATTTAAGCACCATTATTTTGTCAGAAACGTTTTATTAGAGTAAACAATTTGTATATTTATAACATTGACTGCAGTTTTATTGTTACTGATTATAGCTTTATAAGCCGCCACTGGAGAAACAAAATCGTTAAGAACATTTTACTGAAACCTGAACAATAGTACTGTTTGAGTATAACTGTTGTTTGTTGTTTAGAATTAAGCACAAAGCTACACAATGGGCTATCTGTGCTCTGCCCACCACGGGTATCGAAACCCGGATTTTAGCGTGTAAGTCCACAGACATACCGCTGAGCCACTGGGGGGCGTTTGAGTATAACAAAGATTAGTTTCAAAATTAATTCGAGCGCTTTCTTGTTTTTATTATGAAAATTTTCTCTAAGTCATCTTCTTAGAGCCATTTGAAAATCCAGTAATTTATTTGTTTGCATTAATTGGAAAGTAATTTGTGCAACAAGTAATGCATCGATTGGAAATTTTCACAGCGAGGATTCATCATTTCTCGATTTCATTATTGTACTTTAAATTTTTCTTAACTATTGCAAGGAGTATTCAAACCATAGCTGGTTTTAAGATTAGAAGTAAGTATATGTTTTCTTTCAGCAAAGGCATATTTGATTATCTGCTGTGTTTACTGAGTGGAACTGAACCCCTGATTTTAGCGTTGTAAATTCAAAGACTTACCGCTGTCCCTGCGGAGGACTACCATAGTAGATTTCTCTAGTTTTGCTAGTTGTGATTTATTCTACTTTGTACTTCACTGATATTATGAGTTTGTATTTCAGTATTATATTATTTTATGTTTTCGCATTTTCGTTTTACAAGCTTGCAGCGAAATCGGCTGGGTATTTTGTACCGAAACCTAGATAGATTACTATCTTAAACACTGATATATCAATGACCTATTTATAAAGCTGATTAATTTTTATTGAAATTCATTTATTGGCTATCAATGTATAATTAATTTTGATCACTTGCAAGCAGTTATTATTTCAGTTAGATAAATACTGCGAGTGATGGTATCACTACAAAAATACTCACTAACAATACGGCCGGCCAGTGAAGGACCAAAATCCCATCAGAGCATAGAAAGTGCAAAAGACCATAGTGCCTTAGATAGCACACAAACAGTTATGGAAATAGAAGACTTAATATAACACTACAGTACACATGGTGAAATGACAAAATATAACAAATATAGTAGATGCAGTAAGTTTCATTAAGAACAGAGTATTCCAATAATGGACGGACATTCAGAACAGTGAACTGTAATAGTGAAAGGATCCAACGAGAGCAAACGAGAAGCTAGAAAAAGATATAGCGCGCCGAAAGTTGGAATCGAATGGACACAGTATGCTAAAAATAGAAAATACTGGACTGGTGGCCTGGCATGGCCTAGCGCGTTAAGGCGTGCGCTTCGTAATCTGAGGGTCGCGGGTTCGCGCCCGAGTCGCGCCAGACATACTCGCCCTCCCAGACGTGAGGGCGCTATAATGTTACGGTCAATCCCACTTTTCGTTGGTAAAAGAGTAGACCAAGAGTTGGCGGTGGGTGGTGATGACTAGCTGCCTTCCCTCTAGTCTTACACTGCTAAATTAGGGACGGCTAGCACAGATAGCCCTCGAGTAGCTTTGTGCGAAATTCCCAAAAAAACAAAAACTGGACTGGTATGATGCTGAGCTACATCAAATAGGGATTGACTCCAACTTAGATACATTAGATAGAGATATACAATATATACGATATTGTTGTGAGTGACTTTCTTTGTACTTGATGCTTGTTAAGCGCGTTTTACACAAAATCTCAGGCACAAAACCATCTTGCTCAGTAAATGAATAGTTGGGTGAAAAAAAAACAATACATCAGTAAACTGTTGAAAAAAAACATGTAACATTCAATTGAATGCGTAT
The DNA here is from genome assembly GCA_011833715.1 of Carcinoscorpius rotundicauda. Classification (NCBI taxonomy): domain Eukaryota; kingdom Metazoa; phylum Arthropoda; class Merostomata; order Xiphosura; family Limulidae; genus Carcinoscorpius; species Carcinoscorpius rotundicauda. Next base: position 113,585,711 of record CM022393.1, read on the forward strand.
GCATGTATGAAGCTTAAAACGTATTCTTCATAAACCAACAGAAAAACTTAGAAAGAAGATAATTAAAATTTATTAATTTAAAAAAGGGAATAGGGATCGTCGAGAAAAATACAAAATCATGTAAAATCAAAATGTAAAAGTATATATTTATTCTTATAACTAGGGACTTACAAAGAGGTAAATAAACTAGGCTGGAAATAGTTTTTACATTATATTATCAAACTATGTACAGATGCCTATTTTGATCTCATTAAAATTGATAAGTGATGGAGTCAGAATAGGGATTTGTAGCTTGAGGAAATAATAAAAAAGTATAGGGTTACTTTCAACAAAAACTGTTGAATTATGATAAGTCAAAGTTATATACATAATTACTTATTATCAAATCCATAAGTTTTTCTTTACTTTCCAAGTCTGAAATTTTCAAATTTACAATAGCTGTTGAAACCTTAAATAAACGCATGCCAAACGCATAGCGCTGTAGATTTTTCTGTAATTACTTACAGGCCTCAAAAAATAAAATGTTTTTGTTCGTTTGCTTTTACACTCAAGTTAAGTTTAATTATGTAAGTATAGCTGTTTTAGAAGAAATAGTATGCATGTTTATTAATGAAGAAATATAAAACTCAAGGATTGAGATTTGTAAGAGAAAGTTTAAGTTTACATCTAATTAGCTAAAAACATTATCCTAGCTAAAAAAAATGATAGTCTGGCTTGTCATGATTCCAGAACATGAAACAAAGATCAGAATAACCATTATACATTATGAATATAATTTTCTGTATCTTAATTGCAAAATAAAGTTAATTAATGAAATATATTAGTTATCGTTTCAGCTTTATAATATATTATCTTAAGAAAAGAGTATACTAAAAATTATAAATTTATGTATTATATATTACTTATCAAGTAAATTAGTTTTAGTCAAATTAAATTATATGTAAGTCATATTCTTTAAATACTGTTTTTTGTAATGATTCAAGCGTAAATTGTTTTTCGTTCTTTTATTTAATTGTACATCTTGTTGGGCTTACGCATTTTTGGGTTTGCGCTGAATATATTTATTTTTTAGATTGGGTTTCACTAGACTATGTAAGATTTTCTTTCTTGTTCATTTTGAGAACTTCAACAGTTCAGGCATTGTCCTTGTTTGTTGCTGTCAAGTTTATTTGAAATGCATTGCATATCTGAAGGAAGATGCTGCAGCAATCTTGAGTTTTCCCCTTGGGTCATAATACTGATTGAAATTTCGAGTACTCGTTATACTCACAGATTCATCATTGATGACATTTATTGTGTTGACCTTTGGAAAATCGAAACTTTACAAAGAACTATGAAATATTTAGTTAACTTTTTGTTAAGCTGTTTATAGTGAAATCACACTTTGTTTTTAAGAGAGCCAGTTATAATAATGCAATAAACCCACTCATTAAATTGTAAAGCTTTATTCAGAGCAGAAAAAAAAAGTACTGCTATCAGGTTTTCTTTATACTGCAGATGTTACAGTATATTTCTGTCTGGATATGTTTTCAGAAGTATGTATTATTGACTAAAATGTTTTCATTAATTAAACCAAATAAAGAGAAATTTAAAATAATTTTATTTCATAATGGAGTTTATCTCTCCCTTATTTTGCAATTTCGTCTTAGAACTTTTTATTTTTGAGTCTATTCTGGGAAATAATATGCAGTTTATATTACCTTTCAATATATGCAATAATAAGTGATACTGCTATATATAAACTAGCACAATATAAAATATTGTGGTTTAAGTGCTTCTTTTGACAAAGTATTTTTATTATTCTATATTACGTGCAAATATACTTATTTGTTTGTGTGTTAAGGATTTTATTTTTACATAAAACAGTGAGAAAAAACGAGCGATTTTTAAGGTGAATGTATAAACCCAATTACTGTCACTTTCATGATGTTAAAAAAGGACACGTAGGTTAAAAAAGAATGTCACACTTTCTGAAAGCGCTTCGGTATTAGGGTTTCTATTTCATTACTTGCACAGTTACATCATCAAAAGATTCTAAACTCATTATTAAACATCTCTCAGGTGAAAAAGTTATAAGATGTTTTTTTTAGATTTTTCAGTTTAATCTATTTCTTAATCTTTGAGAAGTTACTAGCTAAATGCCGGATTTTTCGTTGCTGAAATGAAACTGATTCATATCCTTTTTTTAATTAAAAAATAAACCCCAGTGGCTCAGCGGTATGTCTGCGGACTTGCACGCTAAAATCCGGGTTTCGATACCCGTTGGTGGGCAGAGCACAAATAGCCCATTGTGTAGCTTTGTGCTTAATTCAAAACAACAACAATGAATAAATATATTAAATAATAACAAACCATGTTAAATAATTAAGTAGATTATATTTCAAAAAGTAAAAAAAATAATTCGTTTCCTAGTTTTCGTGTACTTTCTTGACGTACCTAAAAAATCTAGATTATGTTTGTTTTGGAATTTCGCACAAAGCTACTCGAGGGCTATCTGTGCTAGCCGTCCCTAATTTAGCAGTGTAGGACTAGAGGAAAGGCAGCTAGTCATCACCACACACAGCCAACTCTTGGGCTACTCTTTTACCAACGAATAGTGGGATTGACCGTCACATTATAACGCCCCCAGGGAGTGCGAGCATGTTTGGCGCGACGCAGGAACGAACCCGCGACCCTCGAATTACGAGTCGCGCGCCTTACGCGCTTGGCCATGCCGGGCCTAAATCTAGATTAACATGATAAACATCGACTGTTGATTTCTTGAAGACTCTAGTAATACTAAAACTCTTAAGTGATATCAAAATATGTTTTTTTTTACATATCTCAATCTCTGTGGGTTGTGGATTCGAATCCACGTCACACCAAACATGCTTGCTCCTATAGTTGTGAGGGCGTTATAAAGTGATGGCCAATTCTACTGTTAGTTGGTAAACGAGTAGCCGAAGAGTTGACGGTGTATGGTGATGACTAGCTGTCTTTTCCCTAATCTTATACTACTAGATAAGGGAAAGCTAGCGCATATAGTCCTCATGCAACTTTGCGAGAAATGCAAAACACAAATAAATTTAAACTCTGTCCTATCCATAATTCAAAATACTCTAAACTATTTTCTTCTTATTGATTGTGAAAAAAATAATCGTAAGCTTTTTCTATATCAGAAACAACAGTTTCTGAAGAAGAAGTGTTTATCTAAAACAGGCTTGTTTAATCATAGGAGATTATTTTTATCAATAATACAATAGTTCTTTTATATGCAAAAACGGCTCGTTTGGGTTCAGAAAATATTTTAAATAGAAGAGCGAACAACGTTTCGACCTTCTTCGGTCATTGTCAGGTTCACAAAGAAAGAGGTAACTGACCGGAAGCTGACCACATGTTTGGAAGGGGTTGTGTAACTGAGTGTCGCAATGTAGAGGGCGGGGTTAGATGTTTGAATATATAATTTTATCTATAATATTAATATAGGTATAATGGCGTTCCTTTATAATGGTTTATTTTGGGTTTAAGTTGTTGTATAAGTAAGGCTTCTTTAATTTTGCGTTTGTTTATGTTTGTTTCTTTATTTAGTATTTTAGTGTTTTCTATGGTTATGTTGTGTCCATTTGACTTGCAGTGTTCGAAAACGTGTGAAGGTGACTTTTTATGTTCTTTGAATCTGGTTTCCATTTTTCTACTTGTTTCTCCAACATAGAAGTCGTGGCAGTTATCACATTGTATTTTATAAATAATGTTGGTGTGGTGTTTGTCAGTGTAGTTCTTACATAGTATAGACCTTAGTTTTGTGCCTGGTTTTTGAATAAATTTAGTATTAACTGGAATGTTATATTTTGTTACTAGTTTTTGCCAAATGTTGGTTATTTGTTTGCTGATGTCAGGAATATATGGTATACAGCAGTATATAGTTTCGTGATTTTTTGATTCGTGAGATATATTTACTTTTGTTGGTTGATTTTTCTTTCTGTCTAGGTGTGTGCGTATAATGTTTTCTACGGTTTGTGGAGGAAACTTATTGATGTTGATGAAGTATTGTTTTATTTTGTCTAATTCATCGTTAATTTTATCTGGTGAGCATAGTTTTATGGCTGTGTTTATCTGGTTTCTTAGTATGTTGAGTTTTTGTTTTGTTTCATGTGCTGAGTCCCAAGGAATGTATAGTCCAGTATGGGTGATTTTTCTGTGGATTTCTGTTTTGAATTGTGTGTCGGTTCTTATAATTTTGAGGTTAAGAAATGATATTTGATTGCTTTCTTCCTGTTCACATGTGAAGTTAATGTTGGGATGTATAGAGTTAATGTGAGTGAAGTATGTGTTCTGTAGATTTGAATCCCGCAACCGTGTCATCTACATATCTGTACCAGTATAGTGGTGGATGTAATGCTGTATTAATTGCTTGTGTTTCAATTTGTGTCATAAAAATATTGGCTAGAACTGGTGATACTGGGTTGCCCATGCTTAGGCCATTTGTTTGTATGTAGTTTTGGTTGTTGAACATGAAGTTTGTCTTTATTGTGGTGAATTCTATGAGGGTTTGCTAACTGGTTACTGGGAATGTCTATAATTGGGTTAGGGTCTCGGATATAGAGTTCTAAGGCTATCTTGCAGGCTTCTGTTGTTGGAACTTCTGTAAAGAGGGATATAACATCGAAACTGGCCATTAAGGCTTTATGATTAAGTTGATTTAGATTAGACTTGAAATTAAAAGAGTCTTTGATGAATGAGCTGGCTGATATTGCATATTTGGAGAATGCCCATGCTATGTATTTACCAAGATTGTAATTAAACGATTCATATGTTGACATTATTGGTCGTAATGGACAATCTGGTTTATGAGGTTTGGGGATGCCGTATATTTGTGGTTTACCTGAGTCGGTTTTACGTAGGTAGGAATAAAGTGTTTGTGAAATTGTGTTGGCTTTTTTCATTTGTAGTAGTAATTTGTTCAGTTGCGTCTCATGTGTCCTTGTTGGATTTGTGTGTATTGGTTTAAATTTGTTCGTGTCTGATAGGATGTTATTCATTTTTTGTATGTATTCATTCGTGTTCATTATTACTATAGCGTTACCTTTATCTGCTTTTAGAATTTTTATGTTTCTGTCTTGTTTTAGGTTTTTAATGGAATTAATGTCTCTTTTTGTAAGGTTGTTTTTTAGTTTTCTGTTTTGTGAAATTATGTTGATGGTTTTGTAAGAAAATTCTTTGAAAAAATCGTTTAAGATGTTGTTTTTAGGTGTTTCTGTAAAATATAAATTTGTAATTTTACCTGGGAAGTTTGGCTGTTGGATGTCAATAAAATTATCTAAATTGTCTTCTTTCTGTTTGTTGTTTTTGTTTTCTCTAGAAAGTATCACAAGTCTCCTGGCTAGGTCTTCTAAACATGTTTCGATTTCTATGGTTGGGATGTACCTAGGTGCTATTGCGAAGTTGAGTACTTTGTTAAGTAGATGTATCTCGTCTGTGTTTAATTGTCGGTCGGATCTGTTAATTATGAGGTTGGTCAACGGTTTGTCATGTTGATGTCTTTTCTGTTGTTTACATCTTAGTTTTTCAAGTTTTTTGTTGTGGCAGATCTTTTTGTCTCTGTCGTTCTTCGTATTGATTTGGTTTATGTTTCGTTGTATAAGTCCGTAAATCTCTGGTTTAATGCAGCATGCTAGTTGATGGTCTAGGTTCATTTTTTGCTTTTGTAAGTCATGTAGTTCTTTGTATTTTGTGTTCAACATGGCTTTAAGTAGTTTTTTTCTGTAAATTTTGGATAATGTTTGTGTATTTATTAAAATCTTGTGAAAGTTTTACCTTTACAAAATTAGAGGTTAGTTGTTCCTTTCTACATTGTTGAATAAAATTGATGTCATTTCTTCTATTAATGATTCGTTGGTTTAAATTTCTTAGTTTCTTAACGATCGTGTGAGCGTGTACTGTTAATAGTGGTGTACTGTATGCTTGTTCAGACATAATGGTAACAGGTAAGTACAAATACACTGAGAAAAACACAAAAACTTACACTTCTCGAACAATCGCCGTGATGAAATAACAAACAGTGATGTCGAGAAACCCACTTGTTGAAAATTTTATATGCAAAAACGGCTCGTTTGGGTTCAGAAAATATTTTAAATAGAAGAGCGAACAACGTTTCGACCTTCTTCGGTCATCGTCAGGTTCACAAAGAAAGAGGTAACTGACCGGAAGCTGACCACATGTTTGGAAGGGGTTGTGTAACTGAGTGTCGCAATGTAGAGGGCGGGGTTAGATGTTTGAATATATAATTTTATCTATAATATTAATATAGGTATATTAGGTATATAGGTATATAAAATTTTCAACAAGTGGGTTTCTCGACATCACTGAATACAATAGCTCATAAAACAATAGTCTAATTTCTCAGGAGATAGGTAGACACGTTGACATATGGTCTTCAAGAGCTCTCTCATGTCATTAATACAAATAATTTATTCCTCCTTCTAAAAGACTTGAAAGATGTTATTCACAAGATAGTAACTAGTCTGAATGTATTGCCTTACAGTAATTAGTTATATCTTATTTATTAAATTATTATTATTACAGTGTGACTTTTTAGTTGAGATTGACATTTCAATATGAAGTGTTCTAGGTGAATTTTAACATGTAATTTCAAAGAAAATAATTTAAGAAACTAGGAAACCCGAGCTACTAAATATTTATTTGACACTTAGAGTTCATTTTCAGTTTTTCATTTAATCTAATTTTTCTCATTCATATATCTAATGAGAATTTAGACGATGTATTTATGTTCTGTTAAAAGTAGTTATTATTTCTATATATAGTGAGCATTTTGTCTGTTAGGCAAACTAAACGAATACTTTCACATTCTTCTCGGGAGACACGGCAGATATCCCGATGTGGCTTTGATAAAAGAAATAAACAAACAATATAACAAATACAACAATCGGACTTTTCTCACAAAAATACTAATTAAAATGAAAAGAAAATCAGAAAATAAGCATTATATTTTAATCAATGGCATTTTACATTCAAATTCATACGTTATATACATTGTCTTAACATAATCAAACATACAGCATGAAACATCTTTACCGATAAAATAAAATCAGTTGAGCTGAAATTTTCATTGACATCGGAAATTATTACTAGGTTTAAAAAGTACGAAGCGGGAATATTCGAGTTTGATATACTAATATGTAATCATAATTAGAGAAGGAAAATTACAATCTAATCATTTGGTTAAAACGTTAAAAAAAGATTATTTGAACCTCAAGATACATTCTTACTTCATTATTATATAGATGTTTTATATTTTCACACCTTTAGGTGCAGGTTATGAAAAAACTTATGCAGTCCTACAATCCTACAATTAACGTTTACAACTTACTATTCCAATTTTAATTAGAATATACACAAATACTTTCAATCTGGTATGTTCCTTGTTAAATGGTTTCAGTAATTATTTTAAAAGCTGCTATGAAGATTTCATTGAAATATGAAAGACCTTCGAACATAATTTTATATATAATAGCTCAAAATACTAACAATAAAATTTGTTCTAAGCTTTGAGTTTTTTAAACTATGCAAATAAAACTTGTAAAAAATAAAAATAACACAAAAACTAGTTGATTTGCAAGATTTAGATATATACTGAATTAAAACAATATGAAGAAATTTAGAAACAATAAGTTCTTTAATATGAAAACTATTTAAATAATTATATTGGCGTATCATAATTTTGTCAGTAATTTATCTTATGGCCATCATAATAACATTTTAAATACGTAATTTTAAGAAAAATAATCAATTTCCACAATATTTATATGTTGAAAATTAAACTGAAAAGATACATAATTTAAAACGATTTTAAACCTTCCAAATAATTTTGTATTTTATGGCAGTAACATAAACGGCAACTTAAATTTTAGAAAATGTAAGTGATTTTATATTTAAAGTTTGTGTTTTTGTCATTTTTAAGCAGAGATTTTATGATAACACAATAAAATCTCAAACGACTGAAAACTGAACTTCAAGAGTCGTTGAATGAATGAGTAGTTCATGATATTTTTGAAGTTTTGTACATTGTTTTAAATACCCTTTTTAAAGGGTCGTTTTGAACATCTTAGTATATACATATATTAAGATTTACTGTGAAATATATAAGTGAAAATATTTTATAATTATGCATATTCCTTCGTTTTGAAACGTACAAAATGGAGCACGTCTATGTTTAGAAGAACAAATGATGCAAAAAAATTGGTGTGTGTGTGTGTATGTGTTAATTATAACGTGAAGAATAATTAAATAATTAATGTAGTATAATCAGAATTCAGAATCTTCAAAATATGTATATGAATTGACACTTAGCTAAGACTTGTAATGTTTGATAATCGTATTTTATGTATGGCACTTGTTAAATTAGTAAATCTCTTTTAAACTCTTGCAAAACTATGTTTGAAAGTATTTTAATTAAGAAAATCTAGTAATTTATTTTATCCAAATAAGAACCCCAAGTTTCCATTGTCGCTGCAGGAGACATTATCCTCTAAATTTGAATACAATATTGAAAATTCAGTAGTAAATGTTAGATATCTGAGGAAAGTAAACAAATTATTGGACACTTTTATTCTCTTTTCTACCTACACATTGTGTAGTTACATCGATAGCACTTACTCTACTGATGCTACTGCTCACTAAAGAAAATAACATCAAAAGGTTACTTTTCCCAACCATGTTCTGTAATAGCTTCAGTCCATTAACGGATTAAACTCTAAGCTGATATATACAATATAGATCGTAGTAAAAGTCCTTAATGGATATAAAAAAGTTAAATTACTTTTAGACAAAAGGAGATTTGTAAATAAACTTAATGCAGTCGTTTCTATTTTCTCCCTGTTTGCAATTTATTTTAAAATATAAATAAAAATTTTCACTTGTAATAAATATTGTTTACGATTGTACATGTTTAGAGAGCATTGTATATTTTATTCTTAGAATTAAAATTAGAACTCACTAAATATTATCTACTCTAATTTGTATTACAACAGTAAAAGTGTTTTAAAACCATAAGTTTCCTCACTCTACATTAATGTGTCGAAGTTTTGTTGTCCACTGAATAAGAATGCTGTTGAATTAAGGCTTTGTAAAGGGAATTCTATTCGTTGTCTCAATGACGCTTTAGTTAAGAGGTTACTAAAGCTATGTTATTATACTAATATGTTCATCATATACAAATTATTTGAATGTGACTTTATGCTATCTAGACAGGCAAATTTTCTTTAAAATCCTAATATAAATGGAAAATAAATATAAAAATGTTTCTCAGGATGAAAATAGTAAATAAATGTACTTGTATTTGGAAACACTGAATTCAAATGTTTAGCTTTTGGTACTTACCTATCCTTTCAACAAGATTGTAATTTACTTAGCATAACATAACACAATATTGTGTAATGTATTAATACAAATGTTTCCCAATATTGTTATGACCTTTGTTTCTAGCTAAGTATGTGAATCTTACAAGTAATGTTCACAAAACTCCACAACAAGACACAAAGCTACACACCGGGCTTTATGTGCTTTGCCCACAACGGATATATATAAACCCTGTTTCTAGCAATTTAAATCCACAGACAAGGTGCTGTGCCATTAAAAGGCTGAACAAAAAGCACATGTTCAGTTTGAAAATAATTATGCAATTTAAATTATTATAATCACTATTGCCCCCCAGTGGCTCAGCGGTATGTCTGCGGACTTGCACGCTAAAATCCGGGTTTCGATACCCGTTGGTGGGCAGAGCACAAATAGCCCATTGTGTAGCTTTGTGCTTAATTCAAAAACAACAATAACCACTATTACAACCATTCCTGTAAAATGTTACGAATATTTCTGGGTTTTTAAAGGATATGAAAAAAAATTATGATAATTTATGATGACGAGAAACCCCTTGAAGTGAAAATATATTCTGAAAACGTCTGGTATGGGTTTTAAAGCATTAATTAAAATAAAATACAGAATAAAGTTTCGACCTCCTTTCGTCATGCCACCCGCAAGTACAGCGGTATGTCTTCGGATTTACAACACTAAACTCAATGATTCGATTCCCTTAGGTGGGACATTTTCTGTGGATTTCTATTTTGAACTGTGCATTGGTGCTTGTAATTTTAAGATTAAGAAATGCTATTTGTTCAGTTTTCTCGTGTTCGCAGGTGAACTTAATGTTGGGGTATATGGAGCTAGCGTAATTGAAGAAAATTAAATATATTTTATTTAGATGTAAATATAGCAATTGCATCGTCATCATATCTGTACAAATATAAGGTTGAATTAATCGCTTGAGATTTACTCTGTGTTATAAAAATATTGGCTAGAACTGGTGCCACAGAATTGCCTATACTTAAGCCATTTATTTGCAAGTAGTTTTGACCATTGAAAATAAAGTTAGTTTTGGTGGTAGTGAATTTTATAAAGATTGCTAATTGGTTGTTTGAAATATAAAGTTTTAATGCTATCTTGCAGGCTTTGGTAGTTGAAACTTCTGTGAAGAGGGAGATTAGATCAAAACTAGCCATTAAGTCTTTATTGTTTAGTTGATCAAAAAAAAGATTTGAAGTTAAAAGGTCGTTTGAAAGGAGAACATGTTGATGTTATATATTGACAAAATACCCACGCAATTTATTAACCAAGGTTGAAGTTGAATGATTCACACTTTGACATTATGGGTCGTAAAAGACACTCGAGTTTATGGGTGCTGTATAGTTGTTTTGTGCGTGAGTCAGTTTTGCTTAAGTAACAATAAAGGTTTTCTGATATTGTGATGGGTTTTAGCATTTGTAGTAGTATTTTGTTCAGTTAGCTTTCATGTGTTTTTGTTGGATTTCTGTGTTGGTTTAAATTTGCTTGTATCTGATAAGATGTCATTCATTTTTAATGTACTCATTTCTGTTTATTATAACTATAGCATTGTCTTTATCTGCTTTGTTGTTTTGTTTCAGGTTGTTAGTAGAATGAATACTTTTCCGTTCTGCTTTGGTTCTGTTTTATCTTTCTTTTCCCTAAAATTGTGTTGATGCTTTTCTGTAAGAATTATTTGAAAAATGTGTTTAAGATACTGTTTTGAGATTTTTGGGGAAATAGACTTTTTAGTGTTACCAGGAAAGATAGGTTGTTCTTTGTCGATGGAATTATTGTCGAAGTTTTCTTTTCGCTGGTGATTGTCTTCCATTGTTTTGTCGGTGTTTCCGATTTGTGTAGAACGGACCACTAGTCTTCTGGCTAAGTCTTCCAAACAGGCTTTCTTTTCGATGGAATGTTTCTTGGTGTTGCTGTGAAGTTGAGTCTTTTGTTGAGCAAATGTATTATCTTATCGCTTAATTTTCGGGTGTTTTAATTATGAGGTTGGTCTTTTTGTTGTTTACACGTTAGTTTATTTAATTTTACTTTTGTGGATGATATTCTTTTCGTATTCGTTCTTGCTGTTGATTTGATTGATGTTATGTTGTATGAGTCCATAAATGTTTGGTTGAATGTTGCAAGATTGTTGATGGTCTAGATTCATTTTTTTTTTCTACAAGTCATTTATTTCTTTTTATTTTGAGTTTAACATAGCTTACGGAATTCAGAAATATGTAAGGACAATTCAAAAAGTTAAAAAACAAAATAAAAATATATATCAGGCAAAAGTTACACTAGTAAAAGTAAAATATTAAAAACTGGTTAGCATATGATAGGTTACACATTGTCCAAAAGTTCTTTCTTTATTGAAAAAAAATGCAAAATGCAAAACAATATTACATTTCATTTATGTAAAACAGTTTTATGGTATTTAGAAGATATATCTTTTCTAAAAGGCATATTGTATTTACATAATTAAACAGCTGCGTTAATTTTTACCTCAGAAGGAGATAAAAGGTAACTGACATTAGCTCATTAATTTAAGGGATTTTCGTAAAATATTCGAGAAATGTCATTATAAAATAAAGCCCCGGATATAGACAATAGAGAAATAAAATTTAAGTACAAACAACAATTATATTTATTATTTGACTGTAAATTACGTTTTGTTTGTGGAATAATTCTACATTTTCCATTGTTACATTATTCGTATACATTAAATTTATCTCACTAATGTTGTATAATAAATTTATGTTACAAATTCAGCTCTACCAGCAAATAATACCTGGATCGTTTAAAAAAAAGAAGCCATATTTTAGTAAACAAAATGCCTTAGTGTGGGGGACATCCTCAGGCATATAAATCGTATGAGAAGTTAAATCACTGTACAGTCTAACTCATGAGTTAATTATTAAAACGTTGAAATTTGATGTGTGATTAAATATCGATTGTCCCAATAACGTTTGAATAGAAAGAATTAGTACTAAATCTACAATACTGATTACATTACTCACCATTAGTGCAAATAACTTTCAGCAAAAGTATTTATTTTGGTTTGAATAGAAAATGACTCATCTTTAGGCAAACTTTCACTTTTATCTCAGCAAGCTCTATCAAACAAATTAAAGAACAGCTCCAAGAAAAATATGCTTAAAAATACCAATCATTGTTATATTAAAGCTAATCAAGATCCAAATAAAAACATTGAAATAAAAGGTAAGTAAATGGATTTTACAGTTTTGTTTAATTTTTTACTTTGCGCATAGCTACACGAGGGCTATTAGCGTTAGCCGTCCTTAATTTAGCAATCTAAGACAAGAAGGAAGGCAACTATTCATCACCATTCCATCGCCAACTCTTGGGTTACTCATTTACCAACGAGTTTACCAACGCCCCCCACACTTTAAAGAGCGAGCATGCTTGATGTGACGGAGCTTCGAATCTTCGACCCTCAGATTACGACCCAAGCGACCTAATCACTTGGCTATGCTAGGCTTTTCTATTTGGATTACATATATCCTTGTAATTTGTTGGAGATAAAAGTTACGAGTAAGTGAAACAAAATTTATATACATTATCCGATTACCCGTGACATCAGTACCCTCTTGGGTGCCAACAGTTGATGGAAATTACAGTGCATGATGCCTATGAATGACTTGTACCCTTGAATGATAATCTTTGTTAAATTATTTTTTATTTGTCTAAAGCATACAAATCAATCCGTAAAAGTCGAATCTGCGTGTGATCTATTCACCTTCGTTTTGCAGCAAATTTGGCTTCCCAATATTTTTTCTACATAGATTCATTCGAATGAAGAAAAATAAAGTTTTCCGTGACGGGACACGAAGGCGAAATGGGAAAATCATTACAACTTTTGTAAACCTACATGCAAACAATATAAAATTTTTACGAAGTTATGGGTTGCACATCGTGTAATTAAAAAGTTTTTCTTCAGTATCATACACATAAGCAAGAATTTCATTATTGTATGATGTGATAAATTAAATAAAAAAAGGTTTTGCTACCATTTTTGTGAGAAACGCATATATTTTTACTATAAAGATGATTCACTGCGTGTGTGTATGTTAGCATCCATCACTCTGAATTGGCTTGATAATTTCTTGTATGGTAAATGAGAATTATCCAATGGCATTCATTGATTATTTTGTTTAGGGACATTTTGCCGAGAAAGAGAAATAAAAGCTACCATAAAAAGGGCACATTTCACCTGTAAACATGGATACAAGCGTTTAATCATTTAAGACAGTTATTATATTCTAGAAAACATGGTATGAAATCAGCATCTAATGGGATCATCAGAGATTTAATGACAAAAGAATGAAAGTGAACATTATAATTAACATTTTTCGTCATACAGTTTCTCTTTTCTTTAACAGTATAAAACGTATAAAATATAAGAACAACTGTTAGCTAAGATCTAAGAGATTAATACGCTCAAGCTAATAGAAACTATTTTTTTAATTTGATACATAATACTTTTCACTTAACACAATTTTGAACAAAAAGTTAAATATTTTTTCAATGGAAGAGTTTTAAATATAATTATATTTTCAATTAAAAATCAATATTATGAACATTGCTAGTAAAATGATCAAATTTAGTTTCAAATGTGGCTCTGAGTCGTGTAGAATTCCATTCATAAAATTGGATAATAAAATATTGGACAACTCTAAGGTCAATTTTACTCTTGACTAATGTATGTGTAATTGGTATTTAATATCTTACAATACGATCATAAACTGAGTATGATAAAACATAATTAAACTAATCGCAAGAATAAATCATATTTATTCCTACCATGAAAAACATATTTTGTATTTCTACTTATAGCATTTCAAATCAAAAGAGCTGTTAAAAAGAAAATTTTCGGATACAACTAGAGCTTTACAGGGCTACAAACTACTAGAAATATGTATGGTGATACTTTAGAAAAAGTAGCATGTTAGCTGTAACGGAACTAATATTCGTTTAATATCCATGTTTGTTTCACTTTCATATATATTTAAAATATATGTACCTTTTATTGTTATATTTGTATTGTTCAAGTCCCGCTTGTTTTCTAAATTTGTGTAAGAATCAACAGTATACCTTTTACGAAAATATTACCTTGTCATCGAAATTTCGAAAATTTCGCCTAAACAGTTTACAATAGAACGTTTACAGATTATTTTGGTATTTACAGTTACTATACTACAAAGCTTGGAAGCTATAATTGTGGTAAACGCTTACTAATCGGAAAAAAAAAAAACTACAGATATTTGACGAGAAAGTTTATAGTTTTGAACATTATAAATTGTTTAGTCCTCAATGGTTCAGCGGTATGTCTGCGGACTTACAACACTAAAATTCGGGTTTCGATACCAAAGGTCGGCAGAGCACAGATTGTCAGTTGAGTAGGTTTGTGCTTAATTCAAAACAACAAACGGTTTAATTTCGTAGAATTCGCTTTGGATGTTAGTATTTATATGAGGACGTTAGATATCTCTGTCGGTGAAAAGTCACCTTTGTAAAGAGCGTAAGGCTAGTCAATAATAGCTACTCATTAACTGATATTAACTCAAAACTAATTCATTTATCATGGATAGTTTAATTTCAGTGATATAGTATCGGACGTTTGTATTTTCACTTCACAAAAACATCATATATATTTTTGTCGGCAAAAGTTTGTAAGTGGCATGAGGACAGCGAAAAATAGATGGCTGTGAAGTGAACAACATCAACTCAGGAATAATTCGCTTATCGAGAACCTGGATCATCGATAACATTTTTAGTTTCAAACCAGATAGAAAGATGGACATCATTTTTGAGTTGAAAATTTTTTATATATAAATCATTATTTGTAATAATTTGCATTATAAATTGTATTGCATTTTGTATATTAAAATGTATTTGTGTTAAGAAAGAAAATTGTGTGCATCAATCGCGTTGGCAAATATAAATTTAATGTATATCGATATTTAATTAACTTCAAAATTGCAATTCCAACTTCCGGTTATTTGAAATCATAATGTGTAACATAATAAATCGAACATTCCTCCAATATTAATTATAACACGTAATTTAACGCATTGAAAAGTGCAATGAACAACGAAAACTGTCTCCTACCTGGGTGATCTTAAATTATGCTCTTCATAAATATTTTATTAATTCGTGCGAAATTATGGAATCTCACGAATTACTTGAATCAATGTGATGCTTACTTTGACCCTGATTCAGCCAGTCGTCCGACCACCATGTCAGTGATGTCGAGAAAACCCACTTGTAGAGAAATATATATGCAAAAACGGCTGGTTTGGGTTGAGAAAATATTTTACATATTAACGAACATATTAGCAAACAACGCTCTTCTATGTAAAATATTTTCTCAACCCAAACCAGCCGTTTTTGCATATATACGACCACCATGTGTTTTCGAGCGTTTCTGATGTTACCAAACGAGAGAGTGAGAATAGGTGTATGTTGAGACGAATTAAAATCTAAATGCAATTCTACGAAAGTACAGAATTTGTTTTGGAATTTCGCACAAAGCTACTCGAGGGCTATCTGTGCTAGCCGTCCCTAATTTTGCAGTGTAAGACTAGAGGGAAGGCAGCTAGTCATCACCACCCACCGCCAACTCTTGGGCTACTCTTTTACCAACGAATAGTGGGATTGACCGTCACATTATACACCCCCACGGCTGGGAGGGCGAGCATGTTTAGCGCGACGCGGGCGCGAACCCGCGACCCTCGGATTACGAGCGCACGCCTTAACGCGCTCGGCTATGCCAGGCCGAAAGTACAGAAACACTCTGCTCATTGAAATACCGTCTGCTTGTAGAACTAACTTAGTTCTTGTGTTCAAATACTTACAAAAATAATGAGCCTATAGAACTTTAATAACACTGCCTACCAACTGAAGCTTGGTAACACCGTCTGCTAATAGTAATATCATCCATTTACAGCAACTTGATAATGACATCCCAGATTTAATGTTTTACATATGAAATAAAGCTGTAAAAATTTATACGCAAAAACATATCGTTTTTGCATATCAATTTCTCAACAAGGGTTTCTCGACATTACTGAAAACTGTAAAAAACAAAATTATTTAAATTATACAAAAATATTAATTTTAATAGGTTAATTTAATTACTACTATTAAATTAACGTCATATCTGCATGCTCATCATACCAAAGCTCTCACTAGGACTCATCTTTAGGCAAACTTTCACTTTTATCTCAGCAAGCTCTATCAAACAAATTAAATAACAGCTCCAAGAAAAATATGCTTAAAAATACCAATCATGCTTGTCCAGTGATATCATCCTCCCTATCAACATGCCACTGACAAAACGTTTTCTGGTTTGTAACCTCAAATTAAAGGCTTTTTGAATATTGTGTTAAAGTTGTATATTCCTTAGGTAACAGTTATGTAACTCTCAATATATATACAATAGTTACATTTCACCTACAGGTGGTATAATCTGTATATTATGTAATATTTATACAACCTTAGGTGTTAGAGTAATATATATATTATAATAGTTATGTTACCTTCCAGTGGCATCCTTTGATCTCCATTTGTACAGATTTCGATAACTGCTAAAGCGCGTTTTTGGATATAAATATTTGTCACTTATGAGAAAATTTCTGAAAGTCTGATAAAAATACTTTGAAAAGTCATATAATGAAATGTATATGTTCATTTTTGAGAAACAGCATGGTTTCACAAAGGAGAAATATCTTGCGTTATTAATTTGTTTGCATTATTTACAAATATTACTACTTACACAACAGGAAAACTTATATTTAGTGTTTCTGGATTTATAGAAAAAATTTGACGAGATAAAAACATGTTAAGAAATAGTTTATACATGTGGGTGGAGAGTAAACTGAATAGCAAACTGGGTACCTGGAAGAGAGAAGAGTGTTGTTAAAAATGGAGCTCAATTAAACTTGTTTAATGTCTCAAGTGTGATATCTGAAGGATCACAGCTAGAGCCTTTGCTCTTTTTAACAATAATATGGCTGAATGAAAGGTCAATAAATTACTAACATTTACTGATCACATTAAGGCCTTAAGTGTTAGTGGTTTTGAGGATGATGCTGTTTTTGTACAATAAGATTTATATCATTTGATGAGTAATTAATGTCAGATGGCTTCAATTGAAATAATGTAATGCAAGTTAAATAGATATCATTTTAACTGGAATGGTCTTGACAGTGTTTGGGAAGAATGGATCTTGTTGTTCTGTCCCATCAGTCTCTTCAACCATCAAGACAATGCGTTGTTGCTGGTGGCAGGATGTACAGAATTTTGGGTTACAACGACAGAGATAGTTAATACAAGTCTAAAAAAGATCGCAGTTTCATTGGGTTTATCGCTGTTTGGATTATATTTGAGTATTGTTTCAATATTGAGCCACTTATGTTTGGAAGGGCAAGGTGTTTTTGAGAGGAGTGCTCCTATGACGGTGACTAGAATATAAAGGTTGTAATATAAGGATGGGTTAAGATCTCACAATCTTTTTTTCTTGGAAAAAAGAAGAGAAAGAATCTAATTGGAATCGTTAAAATGGTTTCGGGAATTGATGGCTTCAATGCATTATCATATTTTATATTTAATGATGAAAATGATATGACTGGATACCTGAAAATAGATTTAGCCAAGGCAGGAGTTGTCCTCAGTTAAGACATTTCTGTTTCTAGCCTACCTTGTTTATTTGCTCAAATACAATTGTAGGCTTCTCAGCAGTAGATTTGAACAATTATCTAAATACTAATATCTCATAAACATAGATAAAACACTTATTTTACTACTCCTTAAGAGTAAACTTTGCTAGTCTTTTAAATGTGGCAGATGCATTGCACAGGCCAAATGGCATGAAAAACAGCATAAAGCCATATTTTGAGTTGAAAATAATCTCAAGTTTGCTCTTTTCATGAAATTAAATTTGGCATTTTTTCTTCCTATGCATCCAGATACTAATCTTTATACAGTACTGAAGAGGCAACAACAACTATTACTGCATTCACCCATTTAAAATCAATACAATACCTAGAAATACCTCCCTGAAGACGACAAAGGACTCTTTGAGGAGCACATGATCCTTTCCTTGAGCTTTTATGTATCTCAACACCAGACACATATCTATAATTCAGGGAGAACTGTGCAACAGTTGTTAAATTGGACATGCGTTACCATTATCTATATGATTTTATTCGATTCAATAAAATATTTAATCTAAATACATCAGTATATTCAGATATCTTGTCACTGTATTGATGCCACTACAACGACCTGAATTGCACAATTATCAATAATTAATTTTAAACATGTTGATCACGTGTCTGCTTTAATATGTGCCACAATACATGGAACTCTAAAATTTCCACAAAGCTTCTCTACTCCACTTTGCTGACCATATCAATAATCATTCCACTGTGAACTAAATAGAAAATTATCCACAATTGTAGAACAACACTGAAACTTCATCACTGCATAGATAGATGGTTGCCTGAGGTGTTTGGATCCTATTACATCTTATGTTTGGAGTAAATCTATCTGTCCCTGTCACTGTCCATATCTACTATCTAGCGAAACCACAGCCAATGAAACGGGCTTGGAGAAATCAAGATATTCATATATACTTATAATTATACTTCTTTAGCAGACAAAAAAGTTCATATGATGAATAGGCTCTATTCAGTGATGTCGAGAAAACCCACTTGTTGAGAATTTTATATGCAAAGACGGCTCGTTTTGGGTTCAGAAAATATTTTAAATAGAAGAGCGAACAACGTTTCGACCTTCTTCGGTCATCGTCAGGTTCACAAAGAAAGAGGTAACTGGTCGGAAGCTGACCACATGTTTGGAAGGGGTTGTATAACTGAGTGTCGCAATGTAGAGGGCGCGATTTGATGTTTGAATATATAATTTTATCTATAATATTAATATAGGTATAATGGCGTTCCTTTATATTGGTTTATTTTGGGTTTAAGTTGTTGTATAAGTAAGGCTTCTTTAATTTTGCGTTTGTTTATGTTTGTTTCTTTATTTAGTATTTTAGTGTTTTCTATGGTTATGTTGTGTCCATTTGACTTGCAGTGTTGGAAAACGTGTGAAGGTGACTTTTTATGTTCTTTGAATCTGGTTTCCATTTTTCTACTTGTTTCTCCTATATAGAAACAAGTTATATATAGTT
The DNA here is from genome assembly GCA_011833715.1 of Carcinoscorpius rotundicauda. Classification (NCBI taxonomy): domain Eukaryota; kingdom Metazoa; phylum Arthropoda; class Merostomata; order Xiphosura; family Limulidae; genus Carcinoscorpius; species Carcinoscorpius rotundicauda. The sequence continues at coordinate 113,605,290 of CM022393.1, forward strand.
ATCACTATATATAACTTATCACATTGTATTTTATAAATAATGTTGGTGTGGTGTTTGTCAGTGTAGTTCTTACATAGTATAGACCTTAGTTTTGTGCCTGGTTTTTGAATAAATTTAGTGTTAAAAGGGATGTTATATTTTTCTACTTGTTTCTCCTATATAGAAGTCGTGGCAGTTATCACATTGTATTTTATAAATAATGTTGGTGTGGTGTTTGTCAGTGTAGTTCTTACATAGTATAGACCTTAGTTTTGTGCCTGGTTTTTGAATAAATTTAGTGTTAACTGGAATGTTATATTTTGTTACTAGTTTTTGCCAAATGTTGGTTATTTGTTTGCTGATGTCAGGAATATATGGTATACAGCAGTATATGGTTTCGTGATTTTTTGATTCGTGAGGTATATTCACTTTTGTTGGTTGATTTTTCTTTCTGTCTAGGTGTGTGCGTATAATGTTTTCCACGGTTTGTGGAGAAACTTATTGATGTTGATGAAGTATTGTTTTATTTTGTCTAATTCATCGTTAATTTTATCTGGTGAGCACAGTTTTATGGCTGTGTTTATCTGGTTTCTTAGTATGTTGAGTTTTTGTTTTGTTTCATGTGCTGAGTCCCAAGGAATGTATAGTCCAGTATGGGTAATTTTTCTGTGGATTTCTGTTTTGAATTGTGTGTCGGTTCTTATAATTTTGAGGTTAAGAAATGATATTTGATTGCTTTTTTCCTGTTCACATGTGAAGTTAATGTTGGGATGTATAGAGTTAATGTGAGTGAAAAAATTAAGTATTTGATTTACAATAGTACAGAACTCAACAGATAAAGCAAGTTCTTTGCTTCTTCTATCAAATATGATATTTAGATGTCATTACATTTTATGTAATGGTCCACTTATGAGACAGGCTGTATCATTGAGTTATGGAAAAAACTCTGACAGCCTTGCCTATTCAATATAATCAGTGCGGTTGAGTTATAGTGCTAGAATGTGTGGATAATTGCTTATCCATAGGCTGGGCTTTAGGTTTGGTGAAAACCTGGGTATGATAGTCTTTTCGATGTGCATTCATAGTAGCTAACACTGCAGGTGTCTTTGTCTCTTCCATCTGGCTCAAACTTACCACTACTTCACCACAGAAACTACCTCAGCAGGGATAAGACGACCTTTCCAACTTAGATGATCTTTACCATGCTATTTGGTAGTTTTTCCAAAAAACTTATTGAAAAAAACATCTACCAAAGTCGTTGGAGGATAAGCCCAACTAAGCAGCTACAGTTTTACAGTTCCAAAATTTTGCTTTGCTCAAGTGTTCAGTGGAGTCTAGGGCAAGATTATCTAACACAAGGTCAAGCATTGTATATTCTACTCTGATAAACAGCCATTATAAGCAGTTATTAGCCTTAAAGGGTTTATGTAATGGTCCAAATTTTCCTTCACTGCACTATTTAATGTTAGGGAAATAAATTGTTTTAATTTGGTCTTGGTGACTTTGATTATGACCACAATCTCTGTTTCACAACTTGTTTCCAGTAATAACTTGAAGAGTTATTATTTGAAGAGTTATCTTCAAAGTCATGAGCAGTGAACTGGAATAACTTTCAGGAACATTAATCCGAAAATAATCAATCCCTGGTACAGGATGCAAACAGCAGCTCTGTGACCTCATTCACCTCTGTGATCCACAATTGTATCAGCAGTATACCTACTGGGTTGGATAGACTTAACACTGATCATTGGTTCAACTACTTCGATATTTGTGCCTTCTGTAACACTTATTGATGTAAACAGCATTGTTTTCCAGTTGTGTATTTAGTAAGTCTTGAGTGTATAGGTATCCTATTTTTGAATGATAATTACCAATCGATCTATGCAAATATGGTATTTCTTCTAAAATAAGAAACATTAGATTTAAACATTATGATACACGATATTGAAGAATAAGTGGGTAGAAGAAAATCAAGTAAAAATGGCTGTTATGTAAATATCATGTAAATGTTGTCGAGAGTGTTATGTAAATGTTATGTAAACGACAACCATGTCGAGTGTTATGTAAATGTCATGTAAATATCATGCATATGTTATGTAAATATAATGTAATGTCGTATTTGAATTCCCATATTTATTATTTATAATTCTATATTTATATTATTGTTTCGAGGTTTAAATCGGTGAAATTTAAAGTAACATTTTAGAATTAATCAAAATTCATTTAGAAATTTTTAAAACTAAATAGATTGATCACTTGTATTGGCCTGGTGTTTGTACTGTGGAATTCTGGGAAGTTACGCGATATAGTATATAAACAGATGGCGATGCGAGAGAAGAAATCATCCATTTTTACTCGGGTTAAGAAAAATCATCCAATTTTACTCGGATCAAGAAGTTTGTCTCGTTTAAGAAAGTTTAAACTGAATTTGTGAATAGAGCTAGATCGACTAAAGCGGTGAAAAATTTTATTCCGTCAATCTTTACAATTCAGTCGGATTACGGATTATATCGAAAGTCAATAGGAATTGGACTGTGAATTTTTGTTTGAAATTACCCATTCAAACTTCGAAAATTTCTCCGTGGGACTGAATTCAACGCCTAGATTGGAACTTTGGATTTCGGATTTGGACACTTATTCTGGATCATATTATTAAGCACAGGCCAGTACTTTTTTGTATTGTAAGTTGTTTTGATGTTTGAAACTGGATATCTGTTATTGCCATTAGATAATATATTTTGTGTCTATCACATAAGTAGATAATTATAATAAATTATACAAGCTGCTATCTGTGTCTTTCTGTTGCGTTCACTCGACATAAAAAAACGTAACAATGGCCATCTTGCGTTTAAAAACATCAGTAATACATACCATGCGATTGCTGAATTTCATAATCTCTAGTCTTTCTTTTTCAATTTCAGACTAATTTATTCACAGATTCAATGTTTTTCATAACAAATACGCTGCTAAAATCTGTTATTCTGCTGATTTTTCTATCCCTTTACTATTACGTTGATTCAATATAATGTGGTAATATAACCATTCGTTTCACGAGTAGAACATGTATAACCTAAATATAATGAATGACAATAAACGAATGCAACGAGAACAAGGTCATTACATTAATGACTTTCTTGACCACATGTTACGTGAATGTTGCACGCATTAAAAATAAATCGAAATTCAGAGTACTAAAACTTTATTTAATAAAGTTAGAAAACATATTTATAAGGTATGTTTTATAATCACTGATACAGAATAATATTTTTATTAAAAATGTATCACCATTACAATTAGAAATCACTAGGCAGTCAGTTAGTCAATTTATTCATATACTTATTACCGCTATTGTACTCTCTACACTTTCTTAAACTTAGGCAATATCTTATAATCAAAGAACGTTTCCGTAGCTTTGAAACATGGCCTGGCATGGCCAAGCGCGTAAGGCGTGCGACTCGTAATCTGAGGGTCGCGGGTTCGCACCCACGTCGTGCTAAACATGCTCGCCCTCCCAGCCTTGGGAGGGTGACGGTCAATCCCACTATTCGTTGGTAAAAGAGTAGCCCCAAGTTGGCGGTGGGTGGTGATGACTAGCTGCCTTCCCTCTAGTCTTACACTGCTAAATTGGGGACGGCTAGCACAAATAGCCCTCGAATAGCTTTGTGCGAAATTCCAAAAAACAAACAAAAACAAACAAACAAACCTTTGAAACAAGTATAATTTAATACATAAACACTTTCGTTCACCCGAGAAACTTTAGAAAGAACAAAAAAATTGCTAAAACCATTCTATTTACATTAGTGTACTCTACAAATTCTTATTGTACCCTTTCGTTATAGCATTTTTAAATATTTCTTTCATTATTAAATCATCAAATCCAATTGTTATAAATTCATAAACGTTTAGGAACCAAGGTGTGTACACTTCCTATGCTGTCAATTAAAATTATTTTGAGACAGACAGAATTTTTTTTAAATGATAAGTACATTATTTACATAAACATTTCTTGAAACTATGCTGAAATAAACATTCAGTCATTGTTTTTGGTTTTTCATGAATCGCACTAAGTAAATGTTAAAAATGAAAGAAATATCTATTCTAAAATGTTTTACTCAAATTTTTGAAATAATTAGAGTGAAAATATAAACTTGTACAAACAATTTATTTCACAAAATTCATTTATTGCTTAAAAAGAAGAGATATATAAAGTCTCATTTGTTAATTTGTCGTACCAGAAAACGTACTATTGCTGTTTGTGGGTAACTGAAATTAAATGAAAGCCCAATTCACACAGAAAATAACAAGTTAGTATTACTTCTTAACGTTTTCACAAGATTGAACAATGTGGAATTTGTATGCTACGCTTATAAATGACACTAACTACCTAAAGGATAAACTTAATTGTACCACTCCACACCAATTAATTCTCTCTACCTGCTAGAAATAACTCTGTTATTTCTTAACTATCTTGAAACAATCTTGAACCTCGTTTTTGTAATCTACCCTCGAATTTACTAGAAATTTGAGGTCTATGTTTTATAACTTTCTATATGTTCCAGACTATTTTATCAAACATTCTTAACGACATCATTACGACCCACAGTTCCCTCTAGCTAACAAATAAATTGCAACATTGAAAATATAGATTACAACAATACCAAACATACACTAAAGTACAAAATCTGTAACGAGCTGAAAATACGATTAACACTGTTTTTTTGGTCCTATCTTTATGAAATTCAACAAAATAAACGGATTGAATCTACGGATTATTTTTAGTGATTTTTAAAAAAACGATATTCATAGAAAAACCTTTCTGGCGATTAAAATATAATTATATATACACTAATGATCAACTATCTTTATCTTAAGTGCTCTGTTTAGCAAGCTCTAAAATTTCTCTACTTTTTTCTATTGACGTTAGTACTGACAGTCAAATTTAGTGTATTTTGAAAAATTATTTTATTTCCAACATAAAAGATATGTTTAAATAGTTGAATCTCAAATAGACCTCTGACGAAAAATATTCCGTAATTTTGTGATACTTTTAAGGTAATAAAATTTATTAGCTCAATATAAGAAAACAGTTTGAAAATATTTATGCACCTCATGAAAGTATTGTGATATTAAAATAATATTGTACTTTGTGACATTAATTATAATCAGAAAATTATTAAATATGACAACATCGACTAGATAACTAGTAGTTACAGATTAACATGAATTGTAACCAAATGGGACAACAGTAAGTCATCAGATTTAGAACTTTCAAATCAGCGATTCGATTCTTTTTGATGGACACAACAAATATCCCGATGTGATTTTGCTATAAAAAACACACAACATTACATAAATTAGTTCGTGATAACGAGAAAACCTCTTAAAGTAAAATGTATTTCCGGACTGCTGATATCAAAATTTTTAATTAAAATAAAGTAGAGAACAACGTTTTGACATTCTTAGGTCATTTTCAGGTTAATATGAAGATGATTTAAGAAGGTCGAAACGTTGTTCTCTTTTGGTAAAAGGGTTTATACTCATAAAAACCTTCCTGAGAAGCATAACATGAATTACACACACTTAACTCTCGGGGATGAATTTATAAATTTACATGAGTATTCTGTACAGAGCCCACCAATCATATGATAATAAACACAATACAAAACTAAATTGAAGTAAACAACCACGTGGCTTCCTTAAAATCTATCCTCTAGTGGCACAACGATAGATCTGCGGAGTTACAATATGAGAAACTACGTTTCGATAAACGTAGTACAACACAGATAACCAATTCTGTAGGTATATTCTTCACTACAAAGAAGCAAATTAACAAACTTTAGTTACTCTTCATTGTAAAAACGGAGTGAACTTAAGAGTACCTGGAATTTTCTACTATTACAGGTAGAACACAATACGATCACCATAAAATCAAAATTATTCATTATTTTGCAGCAATATTTCAATGGTAGGATACTTTTTGTCTTTTTTCTTTTAAAATAGTATTACATTGTGTGTACGTCAATGTAAAAAAAAACAAAAAACAGAACGTTTCTCACATTCTATCAACTCAAAAATGAAGTTGCTTTTAGTTTTTTCAGTTTCGTGTTAGTTTAGTTCTCTTAGCAAATATGCCTTGTTGTTTTCTACATTCTTACATCATATATATTAACCAAAATGAACGTGGATTATATGATGTAGCACTTGCTTTTTATAAAAAGCTTTCCAAGTAGACGATGAATTAAAATTTTGTAGAGAAACAGTACTTGTAAGTGATTTACATATGCCACGTCAACTTCTCTTCTTAATAATGTTTAAATGTTCTTTTTAGAAGTATTGTTAATTAAGATACGTCATACACCATATGGGCACTTATGCGTCTTTAACAAAAATTCAAATTAATGAAATAATAGTTTACAGATTGTAATATTTTGTATTTATGCTTGACAGTAATGTATAGGACAAAATATGTCCAATTTTCCAAACACACTTTTTTGTAGTCATCAAACTTTAATAAGGTAATATATTTAGAAAATAACTCCCAATTTCCTAAACTTTCCCTAATTAATACGTCATATCCTGGTATTTTGCCCATGAGCATTCTGAAAGGCTATTTTAAAAACTTCACCAAATATCGATAATTATGTGTACTTACAATGAATGTAGTTAACTATTTGATAGAATATTGTAATGAGTAATAGAACAGTATCCTCAGTCTAATAACTTATGAAAGCATAGGCACGGGCAGTGTATAAACACCTGTACACCTAGATTGTCCCCTCTGAACTGAGAATATCAATATTTATAAATGGTATGAAAAGAAAGATATTATTATTAGCATAATAAGTTGAGTGCTATAACACTTGTGTGTGGATCATGTGTGTATCGTATCAAATTTCGTTAAATAATTAGATAACAACGTTAGAAGACTATTACTGATATAGTTCTTATAAATAAACTGAACAAACCATCGCTCTAAGAAAAAGGTTCCATTTCTGTGTCTTTGAAAAAATAAAAACATGAAATATTCAAGAACTATTTGAAAGCAGTACTCAATAAATTAGACTAAGGCTTGTTTAAAAAACACTATTACTTATATAATAAAAATACTACTATATTTTAATATGAAATTGTTACAGCAATTAATTCATTAACCTTTTGCCTGATCTATTTCAGTTCCCATCAAAGTTAAATTTTACGGACAGGTTCATTACAAAGCTTGCTTGTGGGAATAAGATGAAAATTCCGCTTCTCAATAAATAAACAAATATGAATTTACCTTCGCTGGAAATATTCAAAACAAGCATAAAACTTTAAGAATCGAGGTCTTTCTTTCTTGGATAAGCGGAAATACTCAGAAACACGTTTTAACAGGTCTCATCACCGCTGTATTGTAATCACAATCCATTTATACGTGATCATTGAAGATGTGTTTATAATGCCATTCTATAAGATATGAAGTACGAAGTCGGATTCTTATTCTGTTGCCTTAATAACGTGTTTAACATGGCGTTAACACTTATCAATATTAATATATTGATATATTTGTGATTTTATTGAAGATTGGTTCGTATATTTTTATCTGCAATTTATCCCAAAAGACCGGTATGATTAAATACACGAATAATATTGCTTTAATAACGTTTGTTCTCTAATCGGCAAGATGCAGAATTCAGATGTACCAATTCCTCTCACAACATCCATCTGAACACAAACGGTGTACTTTTTAACATTAAAGAATAAAGCTAAGTACATTGTAAATTACAATTTAACACAGTTGGAAAACAGATATTGCATCTTTTAAACATTACAGATTACCATCCAATTATAGAGTTGAATAATGACATAATTTAAAAATAGTAAATTTAAATTTTGTTTCATTAAAGAGTAGTCCAAGCAGAGGCAGTTTGTCTTTCCATTAGTTTTCCTTTCCTCTAGTCAACAGCTAAAAATTAAAGACATTAACAGAAAGCCTTAATAACTTTGCCATACCTATAAAATGAAACAATCATTCATAGTTCAAATGTTTTAAAAAATATTTCTTCAACGTATATTTTCTTCAGTTTTAGAAGTCTTTTTATTTCTTTTTTCGCATACTAGTGGAATGTCACTAAGAGTTATGATATATTACATCAACTAGATCTGTACAATCGGTGTGACGAATGACTGTGCGTTGTTAATAAGAGTTAAAACAGAAATAAATAAGTGTTAGTCTCCTTCATCAAGGACATAACTGGTTTGTTATTATTGTACAGTTTACTAAAACATAAAAATAACTAAACAAATAAAATAGTATGGTATGTGATAATAGCAGCTTGTATTTATTTTTAATAGTGTTTCTAAAAGATGCTGCATAGAGATCCTTAGACAAGAGATTTGAAATAGAAGACATACGTACTGGCATACGATACCTTTTGAGGAGACATAATTTGATGATATATATAAAAAAACGGAAACCCTTGTAATAAATGTTGCTGTTCACTGAAATATGTATGAAACGGAGGATCGAGCTTCGGGACCGACCATTATGTTAATGGTTTTAAAGAGACAAGCTGTAGGTCATATAGTATTCTGAAAGCTAACTGAATGAATTTGGTTTTGGGGCTACTCCCAATTATAATGTACAGATTCTGTCGGAGAACCTCTTAAAACTAATGTAAGATCTCTCAGCAACTAGTTTTTCTAGATCCTGCAGCTATAGATCTCCACATCTTTATCCAGTCTTGTTCCAGTTCTACAACCTAAAGCCAGTCCTCCAACAACACTCCAGCAAGATTTGTAATATGGTTGGCGTTACTAATTAATAAACTTCCAATACAAACCTCAAAGTGATTTTATGTTATCGTTTCTGTTTTACCCAACCACATGCAAATAATAATTACCTCGGAATGGGACTAACTAATCAGAATGATTGATTATTTAATGACTGCTTTGACAAAACTTGTATGATTAACAGATACATAACTGAACAAAAATGATCATTGCATTTATGTGATTGATTAACATACATGTCATTTAGATCAACTTTAACAACTGTTCAACATATATGTTTTGTTTGTCCATGAACATTTCACGATTTCTTTATTCTTTGTGTGAGATCTCCTTAATTTCCTATTGTCACGATACTAATATTAGAAACTATAAAACTCATAATAGCTATAAAACACACATATTAAGAAACACAAATTTTATTGCAGGTAATAGAAAATTCTGTAATATATGTATTCACATTGATTCAGGAACGCCCCCCAGTGGCTCAGCGGTATGTCTGCGGACTTACACGCTAAAATTCGGGTTTCGATACCCGTGGTGGGCAGAGCACAGATAGCCCATTGTGTAGCTTTGTGCTTAATTCAAAACAAACAAACAAACAAAATGATTCAGGAACATCCGTATTGGTTCCTAAATCGAGTTTTTACATTACGGATCAATATAACTGCGCATCAAAATACAACATATATTCTATTGATGGCTCATGTTGTGGAACATTATACATAAAGCCAGTAGATTATTAGCAGAACATAATCGCGAAGATCTCAAATACATAATAAATTCTATTGCAAGTAAACCGTTTGGCCGGCACTTCAGTTTGCACAACCATACTCTTTTCCATTTAAAAACACTTATCTTGAAGAAGACCTCTACAAAAAAACCGCAATTTACAAGAAAAAAATAATTTTTGACTTGGGTACTACTCATCCCTGTGGGATAAATCAACGTTCTATGTTTTTGTAATATCTTTTGCTTTAATTTATCCTATCTTAAAACGTTTTATAAAGTAGGGTAAGTAGTTATTTTTTTATTTTGTATCTTGTGTGTACAAATCCTATATCAACTTTTAACAAATTCCCTAGTCCAGATTTCTAGTTTTTAAAATAATAATGTTTATATAATCATCTATGCATGTGTGTGCATGCGCACACATATCACTTTCTATTGTTTCAAAAATTTGTGAGCATTGTCATACTTATATTTGTTACCTTGTGACGCGACCTTTGATTTAGAATATTTTCGTTTACGGATATACTGTTCAATTAGCAATATCTGAATAAGAGGTTTTTCAGAAAGGTTGTATCCAAAACAGTTTCATATTTACAAGAGTCAAAGGTATGAGAAAAATTACAGCTCTTTAAAGAATTAGAAACTAATCTCAAGAATATAGTAGCAGTGAAATAGTATTAGAAGACAACAGATAATTATTTGCTAGTTCTGATCTAGAACAACGTAAAAAACTTTAGAGCCATAACAGAAAATTAATCTGAAAAAAAAGTTAATAGATATAATGTGAGAAAAATGTTAGAAATAACCCTAATCAGCATATTTTTGTGCAGATCCCGTGATAAATTGGCAATCTTAAATATATTAAAACGTTTGTTTTGAATTTCGCACAAAGCTACTCGAGGGCTATCTGTGCTAGCCGTCCCCAATTGAGCAGTGTAAGACTAGAGGGAAGGCAGCTAGTCATCAACCACCTATCGTTAACTCTTGAGCTACTCTTTTACCAACGAATAATGGGCTTGACCGTCACATTATAACGCCCCACGGCTGAAAGGGCGCCCATGTTTGGCACGACCCTCAGGTTACGAGTCGCACGCCGTAACACGCTTATCCATGCCGGGCCATATTAAAACGTGATGTATTAACAAAATTTGAAAAAAATATTGTGAAAAGACAATAAAAATCTCGTCCACACAGACGCCACTGGCCCCCCAGTGGCTCAGCGCTATGTCTGAGGACTTACACGCTAAAATCCGGGTTTCTATACCCGTGGTGGGCAGAGCACAGATAGCCCATTGTGTAGTTTTGTGCTTAATTCAAGACAACAACAACAACAACAATAGACGCCACTGAATATCTTAAGAATAATTTGATTATGAATGTTTCAGTCTTTATCCAGCGTTGCTTTTGTTCTCTTCTTGGGAAGATTACTATTAAATCAGTCCCCCAGCTATGATCTAGAAAAGTGTGTAGAATGTATCACTTATAGAAACTTCCACAAACCAACCTTTATATAAATTTGTATTGTGATCTCTGTTTTATTTAATAACATATGAGTGAATTCCTAGCGAATATGATAATCTCATGAAAGTTGTTATTGCTAAATAGAGAAGTATTTGAAAGGTATTCGTTTGTATTTCTGTAACTGATTTATAGAAATATATGTGTAATAAAGATATATGAGTGATTTTCTCGCTGATCTTTGAGTGATTTCGTTATTATTTGCATAAACGTTCTCGTGTCGAAGACTTGTGACTGTATAAATATCCTGGAATTGAATAATTTAGCTTTTAATGGGTCAAGATCAAAACTCATAACAAACCTATTATGTTACAAAAAAAGAAAAAAATTAAATGCCTTCATAACTAAAAGGGCGACAAACATTGATGGCAGCTGGAATCAAACTCCTTATTAATCATTCAGCTATATTTGTCCAAATCTAAATAAATTTTAATTAATATTATACATATATATATATTCTGACTGAATAAGCAATCATGGAGTCAAAGGAGTATAGTGAAAGCAGCAAACCAAAAAGTAAAGTTGTTAAAGCCACAATAGAGGTGAATAAAAGATTTGATAGTGAAGTATGAGAGTGGAGTTCGCATGTCTTACCTTGCTACACAGTTTGGTATGGCGAAGTCTACAGTCTGCACCATACTGAAAAATAAAGAAGTCATCAATGGAACTGATGTTGCAAAAGGAGTGACAGTATTTAAAAAACAAATATCACAAACAATGGAAGAGGTAGAAAAACTGTTGTTGATTTGGGAAAACGAAAAACAGTTAGCTGGTGATAGCATTTCTGAGATCATCAGAGCAAAGCAAAGCAGTTGCATGCTGACCTCTGAAAAACACCCCTGGAACGAGTGCTGAAACAAGTGACGAGATTAAAACTAGTAGGGGTGGTTTTAAAAATTTAGGAAGAGAAGTGGGATACATAGTGTGGTGAGACATGGGAAGGGTGCCAGTTCTAACAAAGACGTTACTGATAAATTTGTTAGGAAATTTAAAGACAGTGCAGAAACCGAGGGTTTTATTCCCTAATAAGTGTTCAAATGTGTTGAAACAGGCCTCTTTTGGCAGAAAATACCAAAGATGATCTACATCACCAAAGAGAAGAAGTCACTGCTAGGATCCATGAAGTATTTGCCCCGAGTGTAAGGAATTACCACACGGAAAAACAGTTGCCAGTTGTAAATTAATTTAATTTACAGCATTTCTTATGGGAAAATTGATTTGGTTTTTGAACAGCCTTTTGGAACGGATTAGTTTGAGAAACGAGATACCACTGTACTTGATTTCTTGTATTTGCTACCTCGTGTAATCTAATAAATCATATACACGATATTCACTCAGGTGGTCTCCCACTAATATAGTGGTAAGTCTTCGGACTTACAACGCAAAAATCAGGATTCGATTCCCCTTGGAGGGCTAATCAGATAGTCCGATGTGGTTTTGGTTTAAGAAAAAAACACACACACACTCGGGCAATCTACGAGATTAGCGATTATATGCTTCATATATGCTTGTAAAAATAAAATGTAATTATATTCAAATATCATAAAAGGAGAAATGACAGACTGAGGTAAAAGCCTTTAGATGACATTGCTGGTAAGTAAACTGTAATTCTTCACCAGGGTCATTTACTGAGTACTTATTTTGTAAGCTTTTAATGCTTTATTTTATTATCTTATGCATTGACAGTAGTTATTTTTTATTTTCTTTTTTTTCCACTTTCTCCTTTTTCATACATCTTATCTTACTTCTTTTGCTCAAATGCATACTCAGCTAGAAAATAAAATGACATTCATTTTCATAGAGGTTGGTTTGACGTATCGGTTAGCTTCAATTTGAAATCTCGTAACCCGTCTTAAAAACTTTCTTACTTCTGTCTTTTTTCTTGCAGTTTTATCAATAAATTGCTCAAGTGAATGTTGGTGTGATTTCTTATTGTGTATTACCCCCATCATGCTTATTTGCTGGGTTGCACTTTATATCATGCAGTGAAACATGTGCTCAGTAGAGCACATACATACATACATTAATACTAGAAATAAACAATGTTATCACATCAAAATATTGTTTTGATTTAATTAAACACTCAATGTTTTGCTTTACAGGCTTATTCAAAAACAAAAGTTCTACCAAGTTTACAGAGTGAAATAACAAAAAGACTTAAGATAAAAAATGATAAAATAATAAAAAAGTTGTAGGTGTCATTCTTTGTTCCTATTCATCTGTTGTTGTAGAAGTTCGATGAGAAGAAGTTCTTTGAATTTTCTGTCAGTGTACTCGGTGGCCTTGGTGAGTATTTTGTACCGATAATAGTGGTTTAATGTCAGGTGTTATTCATAATCAGTTAAAAATTATCTGTAGTTGCAGAGCGTCAATATGTTCTGTCTTTGTGTGTAAAGTTCCTTCGGTTTCTTCTACGTACGTGTTCCCCGCTGGTGCAGTGGTAAGTTTACGGATTTACAATGCTGAAATCAGAAGTTTGATTTCACTGGGTGGACTCAGCAGATAGTCTAATGTGGCTTTACTTTAAGAAAGCACACACGCACACCTACGTACATATGTAAACTGATTTGAGACATGACACTCGTCCTCAGGTAGTATCTAATTGTTTCAACGACACTTTATTTTTATATTAAGATAAATCAGGGCAATAAGAAGTCTGTGCTGATTGGACATATGAGCCCTGAACTTCAGATATATGAAAAGTGCACGAGTAACGGGCACCACTGACGATACTCTTTTTACAAAAACAGTAATTTTATATAAATATATTTTAAGGATAGTCTTAAGATTCAGGGAAACTGACTGAGCTTGAAAATATAGGTTTCTTATTGTACCAATTATCATCTTACAATGTGCATGGCGTAGTTAGGTGGTTAGAACGTTCAACTCGTAATCTGAGGGTCGCGGGCTCGAATCCCCGTCACACCAAAAATGCTCTTCCTTTCAGATGTGGGAGCGTTATAACGTTACAATCAATTCCACTATTCGTTGGTAAAAGAGTAGTCCAAGAGTTGGCGGTGTATGTTGATGAGTAGATGCGTTGCCTCTTCTCTTATACTGTTAAATTTAGGACTGCTAGCGTGGATAGCCTTCGCGTAGCTTTGGGCGAAATTCAAACAAAACAAAATTACCTTAAACTAAGCTTAATCAGATATCAAAGGAAATAATATACGTGCAAATAGAACTGACGTGTTAACCTTGTTTAATGATTACTATTATAATACAGATTTTTTTTAATTTGAAAAACAACTTAAGTGATTTTGATGAGATATAAAGAGAAAAACAACCTATAAAGTGAAAACATTTATTTATGTTGTGTATAAAAGGTACATTTTATTATAATGAATTTCCGTTTGAAAAATATTGTAAAATAAAGTCCATATATTGAATAAAGTGACTTTCAATAAATCTCTACGTGAAAAATAAACTTCTAATCTGATACAGTATTTAAACAGTAGCTCCTGTCATTTAATAAAATAGGCAAATGAATAGACTATCACTTTTTCAATATGTACTAGTTTACACGTTTTATTTTTTTAAAATATATATTATAAATAAAAAAATATTGTATGACGTCACGCACGACTTAAATATTTGTTCATCAACAGTAATCCAACTGTAATAAAATGAATTCCCTAAACATGAAAAAGTTATGTCGAGGTATGTTATTTTATTTTTTATCTTCGTATAATTAACGTTCTATAAACATCGAAGGACGGACTTACTCTCATATATGTATTTTAATATAGATGATTATTTAATTTAAATTTATATTTAGAAACCTAACCATTAAATCTGTATTGGGAAATTCGCGATTATTGATTATAATTATAGAAAGTTTGCCAGCAAGAATCAATAGTATATGTGTATGTGCGTAGGTAAACCTCAGTATTCCATCCATGTTACTGTGCAGGCTGAAATTTCCAGAAAATATTCTCACAACTATAAATGTAAACAACGTGACGCGACAAAAGACACGATATATTATTGGTTTTCTGTAGTCAGTATACTTTAAAAGTCGTTACATTAACAACCATTTAGCTTCAGTGTATTCACATCGGACATTAGTACTTTTTGAAGACATTATATAACTTCGGTGATGGAAAAACAACAACAAAAAGCTCAATAAATAACGTAAAGCTTGCTAGCTCCTTGTTAAGTGAATTACATCTCATCAACTCATGAATAATTTGCATATCGTGAATCCTCGATAGGACATCAAGGAAGTTTCAAATAAAAAACGACATGATATTGTTTGTAACATTTTAATACTTTTGAGCATAGAATACTATTTGTAACTGCTGTTACCCCTTGTTACTTGCTATATTATGTTATAGTTTGTATATTAAAATACATTGATATGAAAAAGAAACATGTGTGCATGGATATTTATTTAACTACTAAATTTAAACTATCATTTAGCTCAGTTTCAAGTCATTCGAAATTGTAATAAGCAACAACCGTGTAAGTAATAACTTTGTTTGAAAAATCATAAAAATTAGCTTTTCGTAAAAATTACGAAATGAAATGCTCCTCCAAGTGGAAAAGTAATGTAGCAGCATTATAATAACATGTAACAAAGTTTGTTACAATGTACAATGCGCAACTAAATCAATATAATAAATGAAAAAAAGAAGTCAACAATTATGTTATTGTTAAAGTTTCTAGTTGTTTCTACTTCAGGTTAATGTGCAAACAAAACTATATAAATTATGTTGAAAAAAGTTCTTACTAAAGTATCATTTTATGAAACCGAAAACTCCAGGACCTGTAAAAAAACGTGCTTTTAATTAATTCAACCAATACTGAATCTCCAGAATGTGGAAAGTTTTGAATATTGGAGCCTAAACAAATGTCTGAAGAATGTAATGTTATGATAAAAAGTAATAAGAATATTGCATGTTTCTATGTGAGCCACATCCAGGCATTATTGTCTTCTGATATAATGTTTTTAACATGAAAATCGATTGTTATTTGTGCTTTCCTTTTTTAAAGAAATATATCCCACCACAATCAAAGTGGAATGCAAGTATCATATTTTTAAAATGAGACGTTTATGGAAAATTTTAGATATCAGATAGTGATAACAGTGTTTATCAAGCAGGAATCTATTGAAATATTCTTGTCAAAAAAGTTGGTTTTATTACCTTAAAAAAGTTAAGGTTGCCGAAAATGATTTATGCAAATTTCCTGAAAAAAATGGAAAATATGTACCTCATAAGTTGCATTTAAAGACAAAACTTCATTTCTTAGTTTATTCTTGTGTGTTTTGCTGATTATATATTTGTAAAACGTAGGATAATATACAAATGTTATGGTAATTCGAAATACCATTATTAAAAGATCGAAATATTTTTAAAGTCACAAAATAATTCTGTTCACCTCAACAGACAAGCCCCTATTACAACGACATGGTCACTAATAATCATTTTATGCTTTATTAACGTTAACAAAAAATTTAGTTTATTTTTAAAAGTGTTTACGTAATTTATTTTTTATCTAGATTGTTCAGCTTTGCTTTATACAAAATTTCATGTGAAATTAGACGTGTTTTGAGTTATTGTTTCAAAAATTATTTTTAGTTAATCTGCTTAGGCATAACGTCAATACTGAAGAGTAATCCCGAAATAGCTCTTTGTTTAAATTTAACCATATTTAAAGTCAAATATTTATAGTAGCCTAAGCTATTTTTAATGTATTTCTCGTATTTTAAAGTACCTATTATAGGGCAAATAATTAGAAGATCAGTCGCAAATTACTATCTTAAATATCATTAAAAAACACCATTGTTTGTGAGATTTAACTGCGTTTGGTTGTAATTGTTCCATCAGTTGTTTTTTTTTAAATAGTATTTTAGAAAGCTTAATATGTCTTTTTTGGGTGGGTGTGTATGTTTTCCTCCAACAAAACCCCATTAAGCTATCTGCTGAGTCCACGGGGGAATCGTATCCCTAATTTTAGTATTGTAAATCGGAATATTTACCGCTGTGCCAGGGGAGGACATATCTTTCTTTCAGGTTAGGACAGGCATGGCCAGATGTTTGAGGTTCTCGACTCGTAAACTGAGAGTCGCGTATCTGAATCCTCATCACACTAAACACGCTCGCCCATTCAGCTGTTGAAACGTTTATAATACGGTCAATCCCACTATTCGCTAGTAAAAGAGTACGTCGAGAGTTGGCAGTGAGTGTTGCTTAGTAGCAAAGCTAGGCTCAAGTATTACAATCAAACCTCTGTAGTATTACTAAAAGAATCACTGCGTATTGTATAGAAACATCCATTTTAAGACATTTTTAAATATTGTAGGTAAGCAAATGTTACGTTTTATTTAATGTTTTATGTTCTTCGTAGATTAAACGCAACAGAAAAACGCAGATAACAGCTTGTATAATTTATTACACTAAACTATTAACAAATATAACAGATATAACATAAATTATATAATAACAGTGACAGATATTAAGTTACAACATTCGAAATTAATTACAAAAACAAAATAATATTAGTTTCAAACTTCAAAATAAATCACAATACAAAACGGTACTGGCCTGTATCTAATGTAATGATCTAAAATTTAAGTCTCAAATTCCAGTCTAGGGTGTGAATTTGGTCCCACGAAGTAATTCCGAAACAGTTCACAGTTCAATAAATTCGCCGTCTCTCAGCACAAGTGGTAATTCGGATGTATCGTAGAGATTGACGAAA
The DNA here is from genome assembly GCA_011833715.1 of Carcinoscorpius rotundicauda. NCBI lineage: Eukaryota > Metazoa > Arthropoda > Merostomata > Xiphosura > Limulidae > Carcinoscorpius > Carcinoscorpius rotundicauda. The sequence goes on from CM022393.1 coordinate 113,622,990, forward strand.
TAAAATCACAACTTCCATAGATCTAACTTCAATCACAAATCCAAGTTGAATATTCACAGCAAACACTTAATCTTTCTCAAATAACTAAAACTGATGCCTGAATCTCTCTCCTTTTTTCGAATAAAAACTGATGACTGAATCTCTCTCTCGTCACCGTCTTTTATACCGATAGGCCTATTTCTCGAACAATCTCGCAATTTCCATACAACTCTAGAGCAATCCGCGCGTGTTCGTTCTTGCACGAGACTACACGTCTAGACACGAAGTCACCAGCACTCATTTACAAAGATATGATTGGTCTACTTAATTCAAGAAAGTTCTAAATGCTACCCTAAATAAATGACAAAATATTAGTTTAAACTTCGAAACAATAATATCAATATGGAAAAATGAATAATAGAAATGAAAATTCAAACACAACACGACATGTTGTCGTTTACAAAATATTTACACATATACATAACAGCAAACAAGACTGGAAATATTATAATAATTATTTATTCAAGTCATAATTTTCTGTCCCCTTGCTGGTACAGCGGTAAGTCTATGGATTCATAACGTTAAAATTAGGATTTCGATTCACCTCGGTGGGCTGAGTAGCTAGCTCGATGTAGCTTTGCTATAACAAGAAACACACACACAAATCTTTCTACTTTGATTACACCAAATGTAAGTTTAGCTGACAGTATGAAGTCAATATAGGGGTTTGTAGATTTAGTAAATAATATCTACAGTATTCCTAGTCTTCTATACCTACCTTGTTTGGTATCCCTATTTTAATACTGTTAATTGTTTTTTATTTTATTGTATCGGAAATAATAAGCTCGTTTGTTTACTTTTTCCGAATGTATTGCTACATTAATATATCTTTCTTTTTTCTGAATTGTTATTTCGATCCCTGTTCCAGAGTTTTAATTATTTTTTAAATCTTGTTTTATCAACACATAAATTCATATATACACCTTTGTGATATAAGAAATTATTCTGCTCCTCAAAATAAAAATTCATAACTATGTCAACTAATTCAACGCATTTTTCGAAGTATTGGAAATTGGAATTATACTTCAAGTTTTGTGTAAATTTTACTCATCATTTATGTATTGCATAATGCTCCAGCTGTATTGAGGTTTTAGTTTTGGTTTTATTTTCCTTGCAAGTAAAATAAATCTCCGTATTCACAATTGTTTATACAGTACTACGGTCTTAATACCAAATAAGCAACAAGAGAATGTCTTTTTAAATAATATTTTATCACCATTGCAGACTCGATTGAAAGTCGCAAATCGATCTAGAAAGTTCACAGTGAATCAATAAACTGCTTCTGTAATATAACTCAACATTAGAGTGGCTTCTAGTTCATCACCCTCTATTTGGAGATGAATTTCATGCTGCCATTTTGTCTTCTTAGAGCACCTAATACGTGTTCCAAACAACTCATGTCTAGTGATTGTGATGGCCAGCCCTATTTGTTCTGGTACCGAGAAGTTACTAAACAGATGAGGAAACATGTATTATTAGGCTTGATTTATCTTTTGTTTCCTATTATTCCTCTTGGTTGAATGATGTCAACAAAGCCGTCCCTCAACTGGAATTTGGGGAGATGTTTCAACAAAATTCGTGAATTACTAAACGGCTAAGCTCTTTGGGATGTGCATGTTACCATACGCATGTGCAGGTTGTCATAACTTTATTTTGATGGATGATAATAAGCAATCTTATTGTGCTCAAATGACCAATTTCACCAGCATATGTCAACACTAAAGATCTTAAAAGTGTATCTCATATCGTAAGGTATGTATAATATGCTACTATCACATTATACATGTTTTTCTTCCGTGAAACTGGATTTGGATCTGAATCTAAACATTATCTGAAAGGAGTTACGTCAGAATTACAACACGAAGCGTGATGATGAGAAACCCATTTAAAGTAAATATGCATAGTAGACACTGCTCATATAAACATTTTTTTATTTAAAAGCACAAAACAGGTAACGACGTTTCGATTTTCTTAGGTCATCATCAGGTTAAGAATGAAATTTGAAAATCTTACTTTTACTGACCTTATGTTATGTAGATGACAGTAATGATGGGTATAAGATTGTAGGAGCATTGTAAATATGTAACCATTTATATGATACATAACATTTAGTAATAACTAGTACGGATACAAAACTGTTTATTGATACGAGTACAAAGTGGATTTTCCAGTCAGTGGCACAGCGGTATGTCTGCGGACTCAGACAGCTAAAAACCGGGATTCGATATCCCTGGTGGGCAGAGCACAGATTGCCTATTGTGTAATTTTGTGCTTAATTCTTAACAAATATACATTGCAAATTTAAGTTATTTTTTCAGAAGAGTTACTTTAACTTTTTATTTGTTTACTTTTGTTTCTTTACTTAATATATTAATCATTTCTATGGTTATACAGTGGTTATTTTGGATACAATGTTCACAAAAAGTAGGAGGGTGAGGCTTTACTTCCATTTATCGGTTGTTTTTTCTGTATAAAAGTAATGTCTGTTGTTTCATTGTATTATATAATTAGCGTTAGCATATACTTGTCAAAGAAGTTTTTACATTTTAATTTGTTAAATGTTTTTTGAATGAGTTTAGTGTTTAATGGAATGGTGTGTTTCGTTATGAAATTTTTTACAAATGTTACTAATTTTGTCACCAGTACCTAGGATGTAACGTATGCAACAGAGTAGCGTGGTGTTGTTAGTCGTCTAATTGTGTTTTGAATTGTGGGTTAGCTGTTTATTGTATTGTTGATTGGGATTTATGAGAATAATTTTAATCAGTTTAGTCAAGTTGATAAAATTTTGTTTTAGTTGATTGACTTCTTTAAGATTGTCAAGTGAGCAATATTTGTGGCTGTGTTTATTAGGTTCTCTGGTGTATTGAGTTTTTGTTTTGTATCATGTGCCGAAATCCAGTATATGTGTGATTTTTTATGGATTATTGATTTAAACTGTGCATCTTTTCCTATGATATGGTGTTTCAAAAGATGTTAGCTGTTTATCTTATTCATATTCTTTAGTGAACTTGATATTTAGGTGTATAGAATTGGTGTAGCTAAAAACCTAAGTACGTGTTATATAAATATGAATTTGGAAAATGCATCGTCTATATATCTATTACCAGTATAATGGTGGGTGTAAAGCTCATGGCTTCAGTTTTAATCTGTGTCATTGAAATGTTGGCTAGGATTGGTGACAACTAGTTGTCCATACTTAAACCATATAATTGTTGAACACACAATTATTCTTAGAGGAAGCAATTACTAATAGTGGGTCATTGGCGATGTGCATGAGGTGTTAATGTCTTTGATGTACAGTTTCAAGGCTATGTTACAAGCTCCCGTTGTTGGAGCTTTAGTAACAGAGAGACTTCGCTGAAGTTAGCCATTAGGGATTAGTAGCTCTTGTACAGTCCTAAAAATGAAGGCCTTTGGAAAATGAGATTGCAGGTGTTACACATGTAGTAAATGTCCATGCTATGTATTAACGTAGGTTATACTTAAATGTTTTATAACTTAAGATTATGGGCCTCAGTGGGCAATCACACTGGTGCGATTTGATAGTTTCACATAGTTGTAGTGTACAGGAATCGATTTTACATAAAACGGAGTAAAAATATTCAAAATCAGCTTTTGCTTTTTTCAATTGTAATAACATTTTGTTCAGTTAATTTTAATATGTCTTTGTCAGGTTTTTGGAATTTGACTTAAACTACTTTTTATCTGATATGGTGGTGTTCATTTTCTGATTATTCTCATAAGTATTCTGCTTTTAATATTTTGACATTGTTTTGAATCAGATTATTAATTTAATGAATATCTCTGTTTGATAAATTACTTTTAAACTTTCTTTTTTGAAATGTTACGCTGGTGGTTTTGTTTGTTTATTTAGAATTACCCACAAAACTACAAAATGGGCTGTCTGTGTTCTGCCCATCACAGGTATTGAAACCTGATTTTTAGCACTGAAAGTCGGCAGACATCCAGCTGTGCCACTGGATAGGTGATGGTTTTGTTTAAAAATTCTCTAAAAGCTGTTTCAAATACTTTGGGGATATTTCAGAGAAATAGAATTTTTCTGCTTCACCTGTAAATACGATTTGTACAGATAGTATCTGTGTCGTCTTCTTTTTGACGGCTGTTTGCTGTACGTTTTTGCCTATTCTCAGTCTACAAGTAGCTTATAACCATACCTTCAAAACATGTTTTAACTTTAATGCATGGAATATTTTTGGGAGTCCTTTGTTCAGAAGATATAATTCTTCTATGTTTAATTACCGAACAGAAGGGCTGATTATGAGACTGGTTTGTCGTGTTGACATTCTTTTCTTGTTGGCATCTCAGATTTTTTCTATGGCGGTTCCTTGTCTTCCGTATTGTTGGTTTGATTGATGTTACGTTATATGAGTTCAAATATCTCTGGTTTATTGCAGCAGGGTAACTCATGGCTAAGTTCATTTATTGATTTTCATATCATTTAGCTCTTTGTATTTAGAGTTTAATGTAGTCTTTAGTACAAAGTGTTCGGAAAGTCACTGTGCACATATATATTTATTAACAGACATGTTTCAATATAGAATACAGGAGGTAAATATGAATGACAATTATAAACAATGTTTAAAGTGACTCCCGTTGGCATCAATACAGGCTTGGATTTTTCTTATTTTGTTTCTAAACACCGCTATCAGTTACTGGCTTGAAATAGACTGAATAAATGCTGTTATCGCTGCTTTTAAAACTGCACAGAGACTTTCCAAACATCCTGTAATTTTTCTTTACGTAGGTTAAGGGTAATACCAGTAAACTTATTAAAATTTTGCGTTAATTTTACTTTTGCAAAATTAGGGATTAACACTGAAGACCGAAGAAGGCCAAGAACTTGTTACTCCTTTTGTTTTTAAATAAAAGATTTCACTATTCATATTAACCATCTCTACAATATGAAGCATGAGTTATCTGTGAACAAGACGTTCGCTAACAACTTTAACATTTACTAACATAAAGACTAGTCCCTATAAAACTTGTTTTTCATACTTATGTATCAATTGTTCTTCCAGTCGTTGCTCTATATTGTTGATTCAGATGCGACGCTAATTTTCTTCCCATTGTCAAATAGTGGTTGTCTTTTAGGATTATTGAATAATGTCATTCTTGTGTGGTGGTCTGAAAGCGAGAGAACATTTTGCTAACCACACTTTATAAGACTTATTGTGTTTCACCAGTTCTTAGAGAACTATTATCTCCCACTTAACGGAATCTCGCAAAATCGTTTGTTGTTTCACTATGAATTTTTTCTTGGACATTATTTTATTGTTCAAATTCTTAGCTGAAAACACATTATGAATTCCTTACTTTTGTATACCATTGAGGGGCATCTGACATATATTTTATAATTAAGTGACCTATAGGTACTATTGATATTACATAATGATATTTGTTCTACCTTTCAATTTCTTATTTGTATTTAAATTGTTGTTTTGAAATTGTGGTTTTATAATCCTTTTGAGACTTACTGTACTTACCTCTATTAAATTACTGAAAATTTTTGGCTTAAATCATTTTAACCTTTTACGTTTCTATTTATGAAATAAAGCTACATATTATACAAATTTAAAAACAGGTACTGATTAAAGAAATATGTACATCTTATTGTATATAAAATAAAACAGTTTTAGTATTATGCAGTATGTAATAACACGTTTTTTTATAGTAGTCGACATCGGCTTCAGGAAAAATCAACAGAGTGGAGTTAAAAATAATTAATAAATCATTAATTTATCAATGGAAATAAAATCGTAGTTTACGCATGCTCATAGTGATTGGTAATTCATTTATAATTCAGAACTTATAATTTTTAAAACCTACTTCATATAAACGAACAAACATGTTAAGTTTTTATGTTCATATATTTGTTCAGTTTTAAATGATTCTTCGAATTTCGAGAATAATTGTACATTTGTTTTTACAATTAACGACATAAGTACGAGGTACTTATTAGTTATTTTGATTGTTACTAGTCTTTTATTTTAAAGTCATTGCTCATACAAAATTTCACTTATGCTCCACAAATCCTATATTAGAGAAAACTGTCACTGTCCAGATTTTAACCAGGGCCCCCCAGTGGCTCAGCGATATATCTGCGGACTTACAACGCTAAAAACCGGGTTTAGATACCCGTAATGAGCAAAGCACAGATAGCCCATATTTAGCTTTGTGTTTAATTCAAAACAACAATCTTAGCCGGGACTGGGTCTTAACCATGTATTAATCTTTGTGATTGGTTGCTTCTGCTCACTACAAGATTAGAACCCCGTAGATTAGTGAAACAGAATGAATTAACTGAGGAAAAGGTAGTGAACTCGTTACCTATAGCTTAGGTTCAAGCTTCAGTTGTTGCTTTATATTCATTATTATATTGGTAGGTTTTACATATTTGGTTTCAAACGTTGTTGTCATATTAGAGGTTGATTAGTAGTGATTCTTGAATTTTTTGAGCGAGTTTTATTATTTACATTAGCATGGAGAAACGTTACAGTGATGAAATCTATGTTAAAAATATGTTTACCATTTTTGGATTTGAATTTCGCGCAAAATTACACGAGGGCTATCTGCGCTAGCCGTTCCTAATTTAGCAGTGAAAGACTAGAAGGAAGGCAGCTAGTCATCACCACCTACCGCCAAGTCTTAGGCTACACTTTTACCAAAGGGAAGTGGAATTGACCGTCACATTATAACGCCCTCACGACTGAAAGGGCAAGCATGTTTAGTGTGACGGGTATTCGAACCCGCGCACCTCGGATTACGAGTCGAGTGCCTTAACCATCTGGCCATGCTGGGTCCGCCCTCTTTGGATTGTTTAAATGTCTTTAAACAGCGAAGTTTCTAATGTTGTTTCATTACAAGAAATTTGCGCCATTCGTTAATAGGTTTCACATCTGACACAATGTGGTGAATCAATTAGGTGACCTACGTTATCGAGTCAACAGTTCATGAACCGCGAAGAATGAAATGAAGCTGAAATGTTGGTTCAACGGCATGTAAATTTTATAAACGGACATTTTATCTAGTACTTGACTGCGGGCTCAAAGCGCTGAAAACTGGGTTTCGATACCCGTGATTGCCAGAGCACAGATAGCTGATTGTGTAACTTTGTGCGTAATTGAAAAACAACAACATCATAACAAGAAAATGTTGATTTTATAAATGAACTTGGAAAAAGCACTATATTCAATTGTATTTATGGCAAATTTGTTAAGTTTTAATCACATCTGTCCTAAATTTAAATTACTGATCACATGAAAAACAACTACCAAACAGAACACACATCGACTCTTAACGACTTAGTATCACTCTTATAATGAACACAACCTGTTAGCTCTGAACTACAAAGTTCTAGTACAGGGCCAGTCAGCGCATTACTATATGAACAAATTACTTCTAAATTTGTATCCCAAAACTTCGACAACATTTCTCGAAAACAACGACTTGAGTGAAATAATAATATAAAACCAGAAACTATTCCACTGTTTTTCAGTTTTACTGGAATAAATTTTTTGTGCAGAATTATTTTGCCAAATAGTACCTTTAGTAATGCGATTGTTTTGTCTTTATTAATACGAATAGTGAAATATAATCTGTTTTCATTATGGAACAACGATAAGATTTTTTTGGAATATATGAGCATAATAGTTGGATTTATATATATTTAAAATTATTCCACTAATTTAAAATAAAAAAATAAGGGTTTATAATACACTTTGGTAGTTTAGCAAATTACTTTGTTGTTAAGGTCTTTACTTGTGGAGTGACTGGTTTAAAACATACCTGCTGTGTAATTGACCTTTTGACTTTTTTACGAGTTAATCGCCTATGTTACTTACTTTTATGTTATAGTGAGAGTGATTTTAATATAATTTCAAACCGCATGTCTGAGATGCATAAAATGAAGTATAGTTAAAATATTTGTTTTAAGTACAATCTTGGCCAAAATGTTTCCATATTTTGTAGCAAATGAGATCATTATTATTAAGATGGAATACAGATACATATAGAACTGTCAAATTGAAAAATTAATGTTATATTAAACATTTGCATATATATAAGTTTTATAATTAAACAGGTTCTATGGCCAACATGTACAATTTATTAGAATAACAAACAATTTTACCATAACAAAGCCTTATGAAAATATATATAATTACAAAATATAATATTAATATATTCTAAGTAGAGTCTGTAATCCTATATCAGTATTAGTTCTTATTAAACATTCAGTAGTTGGTTGGTCCTTCTGGTACACTATTAATTTTTGCAAGGCGACGTAGCATTTTGTAATGTCCTTCTGATCAAGATAATTCTTTACATTGCGAGCACTGGAGGCAGTGGCATTGTCGTCCTGAAACTCAAAGTTATTGCCAAACGTTGTTTCAGCATTTGGTATAAATATCATTTCCATGTGACGCATGTAAGAAGCTTTTTCCCAAATGTGTTCTGCATTACCTCTTGTGGGAATGACATTCTTCTCACATCTGTTCTCTAGGTAACCGACGAATATGAATCCTACCATCAGGTTTTACAAATCAGAAACAGGATTCATCTGAACAGATGAGTTATCACCAATGTCTTAACTGTGCGTTGACATGCTGTCGTGCTCAAGTAACATGGTAATGGCGATGAATGTTGGTTAATATCGATTTACATGTAGCTTTTCTGGAAAAGCATTCTGCTTGTTCAGTATTCTATTCACTAATTTTCTGGATATCGAAGAATGAACGTGTTCATGCCAATTTTGGTGTAAGGTGTTGCAAGACATGGCCATTTTGGGGAGTAATTTTAATGTCTATCAGCAGGCTTTCATGAAATAATGTTAATTATTGTCTACTAACGTTTTAGGATTCTGAATAAAGTACACTGTGAGTATCCTACTGCCCTAGCAATAGCTATTTCTTTATACCATTTCTGGACAGTCAAACAATTTGACGCCCTATAACTTCTGGTGTGTGATTAATTAAATACAGAAAAACTGTGAGAACAAAACTTTGTTCTGTTTATTGAGAGTTTATACCAAAAGCACATTTTTGATACAAAAGAGGTGAGTATGTATGTCAAATCCTCAACACAGCTCATACGAAGCAGACTAACAACTCTGTTAAGATCTGGGCATTTACCCAGAAAATTCTCCATGCTTGAACATAATATCATCAATTTATATTAATAATAGTAAGAAAACATTGTGGTCAAGACTGTATATTGGTAAGAAAATTAATATTATGATACACTTATGGCATAGATCAGAGTGGTCACAGAATATTTTCGTGTTTTACTTTTTTACTCATAATTTACCATAATTATTATTAATTGTAAAATTATTATTTAAAATGTCAGATTTAAAATTAACGATATAATTTCCTCAATTTTTCTGTATCTACAATAATTTATAATAATATATTAGGTGTTGTTTAGTACAATTTGCTAATTGTTATCAAAATTAATTTCAAAGATACTTAAGTACCAATATATTTACTGATTTACTATTTTTTCTATAATTTAAAAAATATGTAGCCTGAAATATAGGGATAGTTGGGCAAGAAATCTTGAAAAGGCAGGTGGAATATTTCTCCTTCGAAGCCCAATTTAACTCTTTTTTAATTAATAAAAGGTGGACATTGTTGCTAACACGACTTCACAGGTTTAGATTTACATGAAAAACAATACTCGAAATACACTTGTACTCCAACTTTAATCCTGATGTTAATTCTGTGTTCTTATGTTCTGACACTAGGGTTGAGTTTCAAAACAAGTCAGAGAAATTGAATTCAGCTTTCATCGATGTTCTGATACAGCTAAATGACTTATTGGCCATCAACCATTACTTTTCTCAGAATGCTGTATCACGTGCTCTATTTTGGCGAAAGAACGTGATCACAACCGTATATTCCAATCACGTCACCCACTGCAAGTTCCATAAATATTTTGCATTACGACAAGACATTCGTTGTTACATTAACTGGGTTGAAAACAAAACAGATTCTCACCATGATACTACTATTTATTCATTCAGCATGTCTATAAAACCATTTTGTTCTCTCCATCCTTATTTATTTTTTTCTCTTGACTTGCTCCATCATTAGTTCTGGCATTATTCTCGCATATAGATGTAGTTCATCCTCTTTTTTTCTCTTTCCTTCCAATCAATGCTTTTTAGACTGTTGTTTTGCGGGTATTTGTATCACATAAACACATTTTCATATCTACCAGTTATCACTAATTTTATGTACTTTTCAAACGGTTTTGAACAGGAGTAGGTGGAATGAAATGTCATGGTTATTTGTGCATCAGTATTGCATACAATAAACGTTCTTTTTAAATGTCCAGAAACCATTTTTTCTCTTAAACTTCGAATTCAGTTAACAGATCAAATCAACTAGTAACTTTTTCTTCTACAGATCAGTGAAATATACGATTGACATCAAATTAAATTGACATGAACTTCGAAATAGAGTAGACCTTTACTGCGTTTCTAAAAAGCATTTTATATTAACATATGTAGTTTTTAAACTTGTGGAAGGTAGTAGCAAATTGAGATACCGTATTCTAAAGACGGTTAGTAATGATTTTAAAACTTCAATTAAAACAAAGGAATATTACGATTTATGAAATAGTTATATATTAATCTAAATCAAAACTTGGTAGTACCCTCAAATTTATATGAGAGTTCAACATAAAGAGATGGGGACGTTTGTTTGAACAGAATACTTAAATATACTCGTTCCACCTCTGAACAAAGATACTTTTTAAAAATCAAGTACCTAAAATGTAAATAGAAGTTAACAAATTCAGGCTAATTTAATTTAAGAATTGAAATATGTAAATGAATCTTCAGTCGCAAAAACCCTAGTAATGAAAATTAACTTGTAGTTCAAATAGTAAATTCAGGTACGCTGAGAAAAACTTATAGAAACATTCTAATTCTAAAATAAAATATATATTATAAGATTCCTCCTATTTTCTAATAGTTGTTTAAAACTAATAAAAATTTATCAGTTGTTACTGAGAAAATATATAACGATTTTTATTGTTTTCTCACTGACATTAAGTGTTACAATAAAAAAAATCCATACGATTGTTTCCTTTATGCAAAGATCGTGCAAATGAGTCCCACTTTAAACTAATTATGCTTGGTAATTAAGGCGGTTAATACAGTGAAGGTGATTGAAGCAATTCGTATTATTAGTTTAGAATAATTCAGCCTATTTCTCATAGTGATATGATGCCTGGATGGTTCATACAATTTACTCTATGTTGCCTGCATAGTACATACAACCTCCTACTTGATGCCTGCAGAGTTAATACAACCCACCAGATGATGCCTAGAGACAAATAAAAATAAAGTTACAGTTTTCATTGTATAATGCGGTTAAGATAAAATAAATTAACCTAGTAGGATTAAGTACGAATTGGCTCCATTGGTCCCTCAATACACTTTTCTAAGTTATTCATGCACCAACTTTCTTTTACGGTTGAAAATTTGTTGATTACATGACTTCTAATAATTTTAATTACACAAAAAAATTAAATTTAAATAGTTTCAATATTGTATTTGGTCATGTTAGATTTTGAATTTCACACAAAGCTACTCGATTGCTATCTGCACTAGCCGTCCCCAATTTGGCAGTGTAAGATTAGAGGGAAGGAAGCCAGTCAACACTATCTACCGCCAACTCTTGTTTTACTCTTTTACCAACGAGTAGTGGGATTGACTGTAACATTATAACGCCCGCACAGCTGAAAGGGCGAGTATTTTTTGGTGTTACAGGGATTTGAACCCGGGATCTTCAGATTACGAGTCGAGTGCCATGCCAGGCCGTGCGAGGTTTTACTAGGTTTCTTGTACATTTCATTTGGTAAATAAGTAAATTAATCACATTTTAGGTAGTTTTTCTAAATTGAGTAAAAATAAAAAAACGAAAAGGTTACTCAATGTGATAAAAAACATGGGCACAATTTTTTTAAAAAGTTAATGAGTCTGGGATTGAAATGTAAAATTAATTATGAAGGAAACAAGAGAGAAATGTCCAATATCAAATCAAAACTTTCAAACAATGAAAAATAGAGTTTACGAGAATTGCTCTGAAGTACGTACAATATAATGCTTTATTTGAGCAACAGATCATCGACGAAGAAGACAGAACTGATGAAATATGTATTAACACGAGAATTTACTTTCACAGGCCCAACAATAGTATTAGTTAATAAAGTTTTAGAAACTGCAATCGTAGCCTTCTTCTCTTGAATCCGTTGATTGTTTATACGAATTAATAACACTAAAATTAAGCTATATACTCTTTGGTTTAATACGACATAAGTTTCGACTCTTTCGTAACGCATCTATTTTTGATGGTCGTATGAAGAACAGTTCTTCAGAATTTTATAATATAGTTCAGTATTTCAGAGAAAAACTTTGTAGTTAAATAAAATAGAATCAAAGTAATTAATGTACGGATTTGGTTGTTAAAAATATTTTCATACACACTTTTATAAATTGCAATAACTTTGTACTGATGTACATGTTTATAGTATTTTAATGGATAAATCTAAACACACTTTACCTGGAATCTTGAGTTGTATCTATATGTAAACATATATCTAAGTATATCTAACACTAATAACTAAAATGAACCGTTAGAGATAATAATATGAAGAGCGACCTCGGCATTAATCGAATAATGATATCTTGTTCCAGATAATTAAATTTGGTAAAGTTGAAGTTCACTATAATTTTACTGATTTGCTTGTTAACAGACTGTACAAGAATGTTTGGTGTCCTAAATTACTTTCGATAGGATAATTAACTTAATTTCCCCATGCACTATATAGGTAGTAAGATCCAATAATCGAGGCTTAGAATTCAGCTTCTTTGTCTGGAGGAGTCATTTGTGTGTTTCTGTCACATAAGCTCATGGCTCTTGTTAATTCATTCATCTTGTACCTAAGCTTAGTTGATTGGAATATAAAGTGAATATTAGTGTGAAGATTTTACTGAATAGCCAACTCAATTAACCAAACTTAACAAACAAGTAAAATGTGAATTATTTTGATAGATTATTATGAAAAACATGTTTTAAGGTCTAATTTGGTGTTGTTTTATATCCCAATAATTATAAAAGTGATTACTCTTTTTTCAAAATAAGTTTTAAACATTTATTATAATATATTTAATTTCAAACTATAAAAAAATTCACACAAAAACTATTTAAAGAATTAAAAATGACCTTCGCAGTGAAAGAGAAGAGCAAAATGTGCAAGCATTAAAACAAATCCTACTCCAAACTAGTTTTGCTTATTTATAGATTGTTGTTGTTGTTTTGAATTAAGCACAAAGCTACACAATGAGCTATCTGTGCTCTGCCCACCACAGGTATCGAAACCCCGATTTTAGCGTGTAAGTCCGCTGACATACCGCTGAGCCACTGGGGGGGGGTTATTTATAGATATATCAAATCACACAATGTTAATATAATTGGTCACGTTACTCTCATACTGTGATTAAAGAATCTTAATCCCCATCACAACAAACATGCTCGCTCCTTCATCCGTGAGGGAGTTAAAATGTTACGGTCAATCCCTCTATTTGTTGGTAAAAGAATAGCCCAACAGTTTGTTGTGGATGGTATTGGCTAGCTGCCTTCCCTCTGGTCTTACACTGCCAAATCAGGGACAGCTAGCGCAATTTCGAGTAACTATGTATGAAATTCAAAATCAACTGAACAAACAAATGAACGCCTTAACCATCAATAATTTATGAGATTAATATCTCTACAGAATTGAAATTAATAAGTTTTAGGAGCTTAATAACTGTCATATTTTTATAACACCAACTAACTTCATACTCTCTTTGCTACATTATTCTAAGCATGTATCTCTTCTAAGAAAATTTAATCGTAGAATTAAATAGTCTTTTGTTGTCGGTTTGTTTAGTTTTCTTTTTGATCTTTGTTGACTTATTTACTACATCTTTAAGGTATTTCAGGACTTTATTCCTTTTTAACAGAACCCTTTAGGTAAACCTTTTTAAATAATCTTTATATACCTCCCGAACGGTCAGGCATGGCTAAGTGGTAAAGGAACTCCTCTCGTAATTTAAGGGTCACGGGTTCTACTCCCGGTCAGAGTAAACATATTCAGCCATAAAGGTGTTACAATATTACGGTCGATCCCACTATTCGTAAATGTAGGAGTAGTCCATCAGTTATCAGTGGGTGGTAATAACTAGCTTATACTGCTAAATTACGGACGGCTAGAGCAGTTAGTACTCGTGTAGTTTTGCGCGAAATTCAAAAAACAACCACATTTCATTGCATATTCCCAGTAAGTATATCTGAGACAAATACTGGACACATCACAAACTACGAAGACACGACACTAACGAAAGAAATATCCATACATAAACTTCTTGAAGCAACAAAAAACAAATCTCCAGGTGATGATGAGATAGAAATCATCCTTTCATGAAGGGGCACTCCGAAATTGTTTGACCGTCTAAAAGCACTTTCTAACTTATATCCATCCTCAGGATACATACAATTTTCTTAGAAGCTTGCTAATAAATTAATGTTCCAGAAGGAAGGAAAGCAGCAAATAAACTTAATACTTAATGACCAATCAACCTGACTAGCTGTGTAGGTAAAATTCGTGAAAGAATAATCAGTAATAGACTCTCCACATTGTTGGAGATAACATCAAAATTACCAGAAGGACAAAAGGGATTCTAAAAATGTAGACAAACAACTGACCACTTAGTCAGACTAACAGAAGAGATAATAGATAGTTTTCATAAAAAACAATACACTGTCGACTGCGTTATTGACATTGAAAAAGTATTTCACACTCTATGACACAATGGTCTAAGGTTCAGTATAAATGAAATGGGACTACCACTTAAATTTATTCGCTAGTAATTTAACTTTTTGGAAAATAAAAAAGGTAGAGGGTAGTTTTTTATTACTTTACTCAAGAAACTGGTGTCCCTCAAGGAAGTGTGGTTAGCTCTATACTCTTCATCATGTATGTAAACAATATGCCTTTGAAGGATCCTAATCATGGATTATCTTCACAGCTCGTTAATGATGTGGCAGCCTGGAAAAGTGCCACAACACTAATAATAGCAACCATAAACATACAACTGCAACTAAATAGAATAAGCGAATACTGTCAAAAACACAAAATAAAAATAAATGCAGCCAAAACACAACTTGTCGTCTTTACAAAATTGACAAAATACAAATATTACAGCCTTTATCTTTACCTTTGAATAGTTTCAAATTTTTACTTCGATCATTTTTGTTTTTATCATGAATGCTTTTTTATCTTACAATCTCTTTTGAAATTTGAACTTTTATACTTAGATTTTACTTGATTAGTTAAAACTTTGACACTTTCTAGCGGAATTTTAGTTCTTGTAGACTTGACTAGATTCACACAACTACTCCTTGACAAAGTATAAATACTTACTTATAATTTTTTATACTTCATAATCGTGTTGTAATTTGCAATTGTCTTTCTTACTTTTTTACCTCACAATTTCATAAATATTTCAAATACTGTATATGTACTTTTTATTTTACGAATTAATCAAGCATGTTGGTATAGATAATACTCTGACTATTCTATAAGATCGACCATCAACACGTTGTACGTCTTCCAATGAATTTTAGTACAGTACACTATACTTAAAGTGTTATCAATTTGGTAACCATACCTGCAGCTATTACAAGTAGAGATTTTTATGTGTATTAAAAGTACATCAGAAATTACTAAGAATATAACCTAACAAAATCTGATAAAATAGTCGTTTCATATTGATGGAGTGGAGCTCTTTCTGTACATAAAATACTCTTATTTGATATTCACTTGTGCGGCATTGTTTCTGCTCAAAGTAAATTAGATTTGGACTTCAAATATTTAAAATGCTATAATTCTTACAAATGAAAAACATAACATTTGCTTATTGCCTTTACATAGTGAATAGAGAATACACTATGAATTTACATTCACTCATGAAATAACGTACTGTTAAATTTGTCATCAACTGAAGCAAGTCTGTTGGTTTCGATCTTTTCTTGTGCTCAATAATAATACCGGTATTTTATTCTCACATTACAACAAAACCAATCTCAATTTCGGTTGTTTTAACTTAGAAATTCTATAGATAAAATAAAATTATACCAACGCTCTAGAATGTGTAAGTTTACCAAATACTTTAAGACACTGTACATTTTATTTCCTTTGTTTCTTGACATCTAGTTAAAACATATAACTATTATTTAAAAGTTAAGTGGTATTGACCAACATTTATAAGAAATACTTTGAACGTGTTTTATCTACGATGAAGAATTGTATAAGAAACAAAATATATAAAAATATTTTTAGAGGTATGTTTCTAAACTATTACAATAAGTACACTATATTTTAAAGTCATTGTCATGCTAACTACACTCGTTGAAATTTAAAGCAATAATAGTGAAATCACTGCGGCCACAAATATTTTAGTTTATTTTACACAAATTGTCTTGTGAGCTCATTTCTTTAAAGCTGTTAATTCATATCTGTTGTACTATCATTCTGGAGGTGAATACATGCTAACAGTTTTTGTTACCTTTTGTTCCACTGCTATAAATAGCTGTATTACATCTCTCTCCCACACTCCAGGTATCCAGAGATGTTCGCCCTTTCATCGTCAAGCATATATTCACTTAAACGATTACCCAGGCCGTGACCAGTTTTTAACCTTAAAACAACTCAGACATATTACTGAACCACCGATGTTTCCTCTCCCCAATTGGTCACAAACACGATAGTGGATTTCCACCGCTATAATTCGGGTTTCAATTAATCCAACTGAAATAATACAAATATTCCATTGTGCAGCTTTCGCAAAAGACAACTGGAAAAGCGGTCAAAGGTCGTGTTTCGATATATCCTAACAATTGATAATATTTTCTCTGATTTTACCGCGTAAAAGTAATTAAACTGCGTAACAAAACATTATCTGTTACTTGAAAAATGCAACTATTTCTAAGTAATTTGATGACAATCCCAAAAGTCAGTTTGTGGATTACTAATCACCTCTAATTTTTGAGTTATGATTTATTTAAAATATTATAAAATACTGAGAAATTAACAACCTTTTTATTTAACTACTGTGTTTATTACTTAAAAAATTGCATTTAACAAAGTAAAATTTGCATACGTTGATAAGTTTATTTCATATTCACTGCATGATCAACTGGAATTAATGGTCTTGTGTTTTTAATTTTGCAAGAATACAGCTTTCAAACTAGCTTTAGTTAAGTGTGTAACAGTCTCCATTCTTGAGGATGATGTTCAGGATCTAATTGTATCTAATTCAGGTAGTGTATACACATTTGTATAGAAATACAAAGTATATTCATGCTAAAATTATTATCACGAAATGTCATAAGAACATCACATTGTCATATATGAGATGAAAAATCTTTCTATGAAATAATTTATAATTTCGTTTCCAAACATAAATTAAATCTTACATATATATTTATCTTACAGAATTTATGCCTTAAAAATGTACAGCAAGAAAAGAATTGAAATGTATAGCATTTATTTGGTGTAATATTCTAAGTTTATAAATATCATAGGTTAAGTGCAGTTAATCTTCTTCGTATGCTATCTGAAAACTATGTTTAAAAATATACTTAATTGCTTATTTTACAATGTTTACAGTTGTCAATTTGCACATGAACATTCAATCTATAAGACTATTTGTAGAGTTATGATATTTTGTTTTTATTCCCAATGAAACAAAGATCATTTTTATAGATGCAATAATTTACCTAAACAATAAATCAAACTTATAACATAAGGTTTTGACAGTGACAGTAAAACAATATTCAGCATTTTAGTAAACAGCCAATGTCAAACAAATGTATTTATTGATGAGATCTCTAATGAATCTATTAATATCCGTATGTTTACCATTGTTCCAGAATGTAAAACCATGAAATTATGGATTAGATACATATTAAAAAAAACAATACTATTCTTCTTAGCATACATGCCATATCCAAGTAGATGTTATAATTTCCATAGCATAATAAGAGGAGATCTAACTTCGATAATTTCCTAAGTTGGCAATAGAAAATTTTATTGTATATATTTCTATAGCACATTACACTTTAAAGAAATCCTTCTGATGAAAAAGTGCATTTGACAAGCTACTTTAATGACCTCATTAGGTAATTAGGGAAAGTTTTGTTTGGTTTGTTTCTGTAATTTCGCGTAAAGCTACGCTAAGGCTATCTGCGCTAGCATTCTATAATTTAGCAGTGTAAGACTAGAGGGAAGTCAGCTAGTCATCACAACCCACCTCCAACTGTTCGACTACTCTTTTACCAACGAATAGTGGAATTGACCGTCACATTATAACGCCTTCACGGTTGAAATGGCGAGCATATTTGGTGCGACAGGGATTTGAACCAGCCTTAACCCACCTGGCCATGCCGGGCCTAACTAGGGAGAGATAAACGTAACAATCTTTTAACTAAGACAACATACTACAGTGTGTATGAATATTTAAAAGTTATCTTAAATAATGGAGAAGGAAATATCATAAAAAGTATCAAAAGACACATTGTATTTTGTTATTAATTGCATGTATTAGCTTTTAAAGAAAGGTTTTGAATTCAGTTTGAATACTCCACTTTAACTAATTTCATCAAAAACAATTTTAAAAGTTTTCCAATATTAAATTTTATGTGGTAAACCTAATGTTTCTATTTATTTTGTGCACTTTATTCGAATTGTAACAATAGATTTGAGGAAAACATGCCTCAGTCTCGCTATTTAGTAATAGCAAAATGTTCCCGTGAATTTAATTTATTCCCAAATCTTATATCGATTGAGAATAAAAAAGAAACTATTTATTGTTTCTTGTACCATTAGCTTCACGAAACAACTTTGAACATCAGTGTATCAAATTTATCCTCTCTAGCTCGTAAATAGAAAAGAATAAACATCGCCAATGTTATAATAAAAACTTAATTTAAATAATATGTGGATATTTATCTAGATATACAGTCTTACTAGGATAAATCAATTACGATTCTTTTAGAAATAAACATATATTAAAGTTCAAGGTAAATACAGAACTTATCATACTTTCTAGCCATTTCGTTTCAAGAAATTTAAGTCAGTTCTTTTTTTCTCAGCATTAAAAAGATAAAATTGAAATAGAAACAATTTTTAAGCTTTCTTACATATTTACATTTAATCTTAAAGATGCAACAGCGTATGATACTAGACAATCTAACAACTCTATGTATTTGAACAGAAAATTCACATTCTATAAGCGATTTTTAAATACATTTTACTTTAATTATCTGAGAGACGATATTTTGCAACATAATATTTATAGATAAAAACAAAGAAACTGCATATTTAATTAGTTACACTTATTTTTGTTCTAAGTAACGTAGATTTTTTTATCTAAAGTTAATATTAACTTGATAATAAATTTATATTTAAGAATGCAATTCATTTTCAAAGTAGTTCGCAAGCATTTTTCTGTGTTGTTTTACTGGCGTAACTCGTTAACAATGAACAAAAAATGTCAGTTCTGATGAAAATTCAGTCATAGTGATCATTCTAACTGAAACCCTTTTATATAACGTTCAGATTGAATAATGTTATTAGAACGAAAAATACTGTAACACTGGAAATACATTTTGCTGTAATTATTCCTAGTATTCCTAGGATGTTGGTTATCACATATTATTGGTTGATAAATGATCTATTAGTTCCCGTTTTAAAGATCAAATATTTCTCTAGCGTATGTAAGGATTTTAGTGTTGATTTGTTTTTTCTAAATATGAAAATAAACACAATTAAAATACCATAATTTAATGCTTATTGATTTGTTTATTTTATTTTCAAGAGTATCATCGGCAACCTGCCTTATGTTTTGATAATATTTTGGACTAAAACCGCAAATCGGGGAAATATATACATATATTGTTGTTTTGAATTGAGCACAAAGCTACACAATGGGCTATTTGTGCTCTGCCCACCACGGGTATCGATATTCGGTTTTTAGTGTTGTAAGTCCGCAGACATACCGCTGAGCCACTGGGGGGCGTATATATATATATAGTGATTTATATAACATGCATTTTAAATCTGTCTTATCTAATCGAATTTAATTTTTATCGATACTCTACGATATGTAAATTTAATATTTCATGACCCACCGTTATGTTAAATGATGCAGTATGGCATGTTTTATCTGTCAATTGTGTTTCTCTTGTTCTTTTGAGACTTGTTTATTGTTTGCATAAGTTAGTGAAAATCTGTTTACCATTGCATGAACATTCTTTCTTGCTTTCTTGTCTTTCAGCAAAGCCACATCAGGCTGTCTGCGGAATCGACCGCGGGTAATTAAATGCCTGTTTTTAGGATTGTAAATCATCCCCAACGACACATTATAAATTTGAACCATTTTGAGGGGTATAAATTACCATTTAAGCATTTTTCACATGAAATTGCTGCAGAACGTTCAGGAGCGATCTTTTTTAACCCCATATGTACTTGACAAATCGGTTCACTTTCGATAATTGGAACTTGGTAATTATAGGATGCAATTGATCTCTTTGGACATTTTGAAATATCAGTGAACTTTCTTAAATCATCCCGAGTTACCATTGCAGAATCTACATGATCTGATAGCAGAAAATGATTCAAGACACCCTCCAATAGCATGACTTCCCAAATTATCTGTAACAACAAAAAGAGATGCACCTCTGAATATGAATGTTCCCTCTTGGTTTGACAATGTCAATACCAATGTTTTCAAGAACAGATAGTTCTTCAATCAAAGGTTTCATCACTGTATTTAGCTCATGTTTTTTTACATTTTGGCTCTTCACCAAGATTACTAAGAATATACAATGAAGCTGAGATCTCAAAGTAGGTTCAATATTGCCTAACTGATAGAAGAAAGCAGCATATTTATAAGCAGGAGTTCGTATTCCAGCCTGGTTCACAGCTGTAAACTCATCAAAATGGAGAATGATTTGAAGGGCAAGGGAAGTTTCTTACCATAATGGATGGTTTTTGAAATGTTCACCAACAACGACATCTCTAAGACAATCATCAGCTGATTGGCGAGGATAAACAACCTGGCGAAAAATATCATCATGTTTAAGCAAACACTTCAGAGTATCTGATAAAGAAAGATACTGCATTATCTCATGTCTCCCATAACCAGCAATTCCCAGATCATACTCAACAGGTTTTACAAATGGCAAATTATCTTCAATGTAAGACTGGAAATTATTGTGGTCAGTGATATTTTCAATCATTGGCCAGACCTCAACCTAACTAACATATTCACCAAATTGGACAGAAATCCGAAGGGAATTGTAGACTGGAAAGTGAACACAATGAAATATCTGCAGATGCATACGCATGCTGATGCGTGATCCATAGTGTCCCTCGATTTTCGTAAGGGTATACAATTTTTATTATTTTAACTACACAACTCGGTTGCTCCTGACTCGATGCAATAGATCTTACATTTCTCTCACCGGTATGCATGTGGTATGAATTATGGGAGGGATCCAAAGTCTAAGAAAGTTCCCTGGGAGCAAAGAAGGGAGAGGGATTAGGGGAATATTTTGCAGGATCACAGGCCTTCTATTCATAGTTTACGGCCTGGCGCTGGCTCCTATTCGCACCATTCGATTTCAAATTATAGAGTTTAAAAGTGTAAATACATTTTGTACCTAAAGAGATTTTTAGATAGTTTGTAATATAAAATTAAAGAAACACACATTAAACACGATATATATTTCACTTTATCGCTGTTTTCAAATGATTTGTCTTGCCACCCCCATTTGTAACTTCATTGTTGGCTGTGTCAGTGAATTCCCCCCGTAATACACACGTCTCATAAAGAGTGTACGATTTAGCATTTGTAGCTCTGCTGATGTATTAAAAATAAGGATTTATTATTTATGTATCATCGTATGACATTTTTCTTCATCAAAAGTCTATAAAATAATAACAGACGAGGTCCCTTTTAATGAGTATACAACTTTCATCTGTGTAGCGGTAGTCGTAACAAATCTTTTTAGCAGCGGTGTAATTAGCGCTAAATTTAACAGAGCAGCAACATTGATTACTGATGGCTTTTGATGTGCATTCAAGATATCAAATATGTGCATTTGTGATGTCAAGAATGGGAAATTTTCGATTTAATACTTGCTTAAAAGCATAACATGAATATAAATATTCTTACTACTACTAGACTACAGTAATATAGATCTACACAACGGGTAACCATCCTTGTTGACAAAACGAGTTGTACAAAAATATACGGATGGATTCACTTCAGCTAATCTAGAAAGTTAAACATTCCTATTATTTTATTGTTTTATTGAAACAATAATACAGAAAAATAAGACATAAACAACTGATATTTACCTGGATTTCTTCTTTCTGTCATCTGCGCAGTTGCATGGCAATTATGCAATGTCAGTACAAGTTTCGGTCTTTATAAATTCTATAAATGTCATATGTAATTCTCCAATCTGCGACAAAATATTGCTGTGGGTGATTTCTCCCTCCCTCTTTGGGTTTATAGTGTCATCCCTATCTTCGGCTGCCGCTAAGGAGTGGATCGTGCCTTTTTCACTCCCTCCATGCGTATGTATTGTTGTATGTGATCCCCTAAATCACCCCTTAAGGAATGATCAACCTCTCTCCACAAATAACACCTACAGCGCTCCTTGCACAAGGAACTCCCGCCTTCAGATAATTTCGACCTGGTATACCCCTCTGGAAAAGAGATAGTCTCGCTCGCGCCTAATGTTGTTGCTTTCTATTTGTACTCGATTTGCGCTGCGGACCACAACGCGAATCGGATGCATTTCCCGGACGTATAGTGTCATCGCGAGTGTTAACCACGCTGGGAAAGCTATTTCAGTCATAACTTAGATCGTTGTAGATTGTAATAATAAATGTATTGATAATTGGATTTTATATTCGAATATTTTAACACACGCACACAACAATATAAAAAAAAACAATTGTTAAATAAAACAGTGAAGAAATTGTAGAGGTAGATAAATAAGATTTATTTTGGTAGGATTTATTTTATGTGAAATAAAAAACAATAAAAATAAATAAATAAATACATAAATTCTTGCAAAGTTTAGCCCTCGTCACGTTTCAATAGTTGCATTTGTGGAACAAAATGCATGTATACAGTCATTTGCTTGAACTGCACCTTAATGATATAAGAAATATCAAGAGTGTCAATTCATGAGTTAATGCTGTCTGTGGTGTTGGTCTTCCTGACCACAAAGTAGTCGTTAAGACTAGCATAACAGTGCTGCTATGAAGTAGTCAGGTTACTAGGAAGTGGTCATACAGAGTGGGACATGGTCATTCTAACTAAGAAGTAGTCAAACTAACTAATTGCTTAAATTGACTAAGAGTCAGTCAAACAGACTAGTAATAGATCATCGTTACCACTTAATAATCAATTACATATCCACGACTACAAAATGATGGTTATTTTGTTTATTGATACATTCTAGATAGTCAAATTGACAGTGACCACGATATCTCTAAAGCAAAAAATAGATGTGACAATGTCCTGGTAGTCGTAATGAATAACTTTTATTTAGAGTGCTATCTTCGCTAGCCGACCCTGATTTAGCAGTATAAGGTTAGAGGGGTGGCACATAGTCTTCAACATCAACCGCCAACTCTTGGGGTACTCTTTTACCAACGAATAGTGGGATTGACTGTAACATTATAACGCCATGAGGACTGAAATGGTAAGCATGTTTAGTGGAACGTGGATTACGAGTCAAGTACTTTAACCATCTAGCCATGCCGGTTGAATTCTTAACTTATTAGTTTTAATGATTGTTGCTGGTATGCAGGACTCATTAAACCCAGCCATAAATTTGCAATATACATGTGTGAATTTTAACAGGTGGGCATAATTTATTGCACTTCTGATCAGACAATAGAACACAAAACAACGTTTTTTTATTTTTCTAACTATTTTATAAACTGAACCTTTAAAATAATAAAAATCGGTTATATTATTAAACATAAAATGCGTACAGATATTAAATTGGTATCGAAAGATATTATTAAAAGTATTTTTCTTTTGGTATAGTAAAGCCACATCGTGATATCTGCGGATCCAACGGAGGGGAATCGAACGGGTGATTTTAGCGTTGTGAATCCGGAGACTCACCGTTGTATTAGCGAGACGTTGAAAGTAAAACATTTCGTTTCAGTGATGTCTTTTCCAATGATAGCCTGTCGCCAACTCGACGTTACGTTTCAGGGGTTATGACGCTAATATTTGTACCTTAGACTCCTACAGTGAGCAGAACTTAGCTTATTGTTCAGTCTTAACAAAGAATCTCCAAGATTTTATGTTATTTGTCATCTGCACATTTAATTACACTGGACGTGCATATAATTATGTGGAATTAACCACTGAATGATTGTAATTCGTGTAAAAATAAAAGGAAAGCATGCTCTTGTTAAACCAGAGATCCCAAAAATTAAAATATAATGATTTCACGCTTAGTAACTTGTAATGAATGGTTGAGGTAAGAAAGAACAACAAAGCGATTCGAAAGAGAAATAGAAACCTCTTAACTGAAACCCAATATATATTAAATAAATCTGGCAACATTAATTCTCAAATTATAAGTTCGTTCAATTTTCTGAATATCAACAAACGTTTCTTTACATTTACTTAAAATCTGTGTTATTCTTATTCGACACTATTATTCTATAATTATCATTTTCCGTATATCCCACCATTTTGTACTGTTATTTTATTTTAATTTTATTTTCATTATAATCTTATCTTCATAAAGACTGGTTTGCAGTTCATATAACCGCATTCACACATAATTCTAATATGTACTGTACCTACACATATTCGGCGCAAACTGAACTCTAGATAATTATTTACTAGTTTTCGAAACCACCTTCTTTTGCTCATCCGGTTGAAGTAACGTCGACATCAGTGCCTATATATTTCATTGCATTCATTAAGCATAAATCTTTACTTTCCCGAAGAAGAAAAGTTAATTATTTGAAAGAGTTCGAGTTCTTAGTGTTTTTAGAAACCATTGAAACTTTTATATGTAATCCTGCGTGCTGACTTCTTAACCACAATCTATTATTCCCACTTCACTGATGGCTTCATCTTCGAAAGAAATATTTCATTTTTAGAGAATATTTGCTATGATTACTCTATGTTTCCGTTTCAGTCTTCTAAAAATCTATATTATTCCAAAGATGAGGAGCTCTATGAACCTTTATGGGCCCGGCATGGCCCAGGCTCGTAATTTGAGGGTCGCGGGTTCACGCCCGAGTCGCGCCAAACATGCTCGTCCTCTAAGCCGTGGAGGCGTTATAATGGTACGGTCAATCCCACTATTCTTTGGTAAAAGAGTAACCCAAGAGTTGGCAGTAGGTGGTGATGACTAGCTGCCATCCCTCTAGTCTTACACTACTAAATTAGGGACGGCTAGTACAGATATCCCTCGAGTAGCTTTGTGCGAAATTCAAAAACAAACAAACAAACCTATAAACCTTTACATTATTTGTTATGTTATAAACTTGTAGACACCTCTGAACAAGCTACTGTAACTCGGAGCATGATGTAGTAAAACTAGATATTTTCTCGAGTTTATAAGTATTTATTATTAATTTAAGAGTTATGTCTTCCACATTATAAATCAAAACTACTAATTTAACTTGTATCTCCAGCACTGATTGGACATTTTCAAAACAGTATCATTGAATTTGATTTTTATGGTATTGGAAAGATATTGTTTGACTACTTAGCCAGTCCCTCTTCCATTGATTTCATCAAATGCACATTTGTCTATATCTACATCTGCTACTGCGGCCCGGCATGGCCAAGCGTGTTAAGGCGTGCGACTCGTAATCTGAGGGTCGCGGATTGCATCCTTATCGCACCAAACATGCTCGCTCTTTCAGTTGTAGGGGCGTTATAATATGACGGTCAATCCCACTATTCGTTAGTAAAAGAGGAGCTCAAGAGTTGGCGGTGGGTGATGATGACAAGCTTCCTTCCCTCTTGTCTTACACTGCTAAATTAGGGACGGCTAGCACAGATAGCTCTCGAGAAGCTTTGCGCGAAATTGAAAAAAATAAAACAAAAAATATCTGCTACTTTGAATATTCAACAAGCCTTCTCTTGAATCGACTAATCCCACTGAGTCCAACACGTCCTATCTATTTCAAAGACTTACCATCCTGTCCGAAACTAAAATTTCCTAATTTTCAGACAACACATTCTGCCAAATCTTGAATCTATGCCTCTTTTTTCCAACATTTTTGCAATTAAATACGGAAAAACATGATATATTATTCTAAATATTCGCTTTTTAATTTTGGGCACTTTAATAAAATCCCTTCTAACCATTTTTTTTTCCCAAGAGAAAATAACTTTATGTAATTTAACCTATCCTTGTATCGTAACTACCACTTCATACTTATATTAGCTTTTTTTGAATCAATTTCATTGATGTAATATCCTTACTAGGGTAGGAAGAGGAAAATTGAATTGAATATTTCAAATGTATAAACTTTATGTTTTGGAATTTCGCACTATACATTCTTTGGGACTCAGCACATGAAACAAAACAAAAACTCAACATACTAAAAAAACCAAATAACACAGCCATAAAACTGTGCTCACCAGATAAAATTAACGATGAATTAGACAAAATAAAACAATACTTCATCAACATAAATAAGTTTCGTTCACAAACCGTAGAAAAAATTATACACACACACCTTGACAGAAAGCAAAATCTACCAACTAAAGTAAATATATCTCACGAACCAAAAAATCACGAAACTATATACTGCTGTATACCATATATTCCTGACATAAGTGAACAAATAATCAACATTTGGCAAAAACTAGTAACAAAATATGACATTCCAGTTAATACCAAATTTATTCAAAAACCACGCACAAAACTGAGGTCTGTATTATGCAAAACCTACACTGACAAACACCACACCAACATTATTAATAAAATACAATGTGATAACTGCCACGATTTCTATATTGGAGAAACAAGTAGAAAAATGGAAACCAAATTCAAAGAACATGAAAAGTCAACTTCACACGTTTTCGAACACTGCAAGTCAAATAAACACAACATAACCAGAGAAAACACTCAAATACTAAGTAAAGAAACAAACATAAACAAACGCAAAATTAAAGAAGCCTTACTTAAACAACAACTTAAACCCAAAATAAACCAATATAAAGGAACGCCTTCATACCTATATTAATATAATGAAATAAATAAAATTATATATTCAAACATCAAACACCGCCCTCTACATTCCGACACTCAGTTACACGACATCTTTCAAACATGTGGTCAGCTTCCAGCCAGTTACTTCTTTCTTTGTGAGCCTGACGATCATCGAAGAAGATCAAAACGTTGTTCGCTCTTCAATAAAAAAAATATTTTTTCGACCCAAACGAGCCGTCTTTGCATACAAATTTCTCAACAAGTGGGTTTCTCGATATCACTGATTATGGTCTAACTCGGCCTTCTTGTAATCTTCCATGATACTCCTTCTCTCAATATATCTGGAAGGTGCAGTTTTCAATTTACTTAATATTTGAAAATGCATTAATCTCAATGAATATATAGAAATTATTATGATTTTAGTAGAGCGAATTTAGTTTTGTGCTGTATGCTGACTTGCAATAAGACCTGCATGTACAAGTGTACGCAATTGCAAGCGATTTCGACCTTGTTCTGATGCATGATAATGTAAAGTTTCACGATGTAAGAATTGTGATATAATATGAAAAAGGAACAGTTAATATTGTTGATTATGTTGGACAAAACTTAGATTTAAGAGATTCAAAGCGTTTGGGCTCTTATTTTATACGTATTCAAGCTTATGTCGCAGATCAAATGACGTAGCAATGTTTGGGAAATGAGACAGAAAGATTTTATATCGTCTAATGTTTTATGTTGACAAATATTTCCTGCTAAGTAGGTACTGTATCATCTCCAAGAAGACCATAATGTTTACTTTGTCTAACAGAATTGTGAAGTTGGTTACGTGTCGTTTCAATGTATCTTTGATCATTCTCTCCAAAACATGTACAATCATGTTTTAGTCTTAGCTAAATATTACATTTTAAGATATATTTATTCATTTACTCAGTATTTTTGCCTTTTGAATTTGAGACTAATCAACTATTATAGAGATAACTATCAACATATCATTTATGAAATTTATCCCTTAATTTTAATAAGTAGTTAAATTTTGTTTCTAGTTTGTAATTTAATTTTGTCTGCTATTGTTATATGATTGAGAAACAGTTAAATTACTATCCCTTTAATATTTTGAAGTTGTTTGTACAACTTTGTACAAGGTATTAGTTTGTATTGTAGGGCGCCTTTACAATGGTACAAACAAATTAAATATTTGTGAGTATTTGTATTTGCATATCATGATATTATCTACAGAATATTTATGTATATATTATATAAATTTTATAAACAAATTTATACCATGGACAAATTTAAAAATTTAAATTTGTTATTACAGTAAAAATAAAATTGTATTTCAACAATATGGTTTGTTTGTTTTGGAATTTTCCACAAAGCTACTCGAGGGCTATCTGTGCTAACCGTCCCTAATTTAGCAGTGTAAGACTAGAGGGAAGACAGCTCGTCGTCACCACCCACCGCCAACTCTTGGGACTGCTCTTTTACCAACGAATAGTGGGATTGAACGTCACATAATACGCCCCCACGGCTGGAAGGGCGAGCGTGTTTAGCGCGACGCGGGCGCGAACCCGCGACCCTCGATTACGAGTCGCACGCCTTACGCGCTTGGCCATGCCCGGCCAACAACATGGTTAATAGCACTTCTGCTGCGTTCCAGAACACTCTTCAAACAAGCAAATTTTTAAATAATAAGATAATTATCCGTATCAACTATATTTTATAAATGGAATTCATAAGAATTTTTTTTAAGTTTTAAGTTGGATAATTAGAACAATCATATCTACCAGATACGAAAATTGTTACCTTATATATTATTCTAACAAAGAATATTTTTTGCAGTAGTGTCAAGTTTTCTCGTGTTTTATCTATCTATTTGTCGTTTAACATAAATGAAAATAAAAATTATCTGCCAAAGATTCTCATCGATTTTGGCTTTTGTTACTTGATCTTTCTGAAACCAGAAAGGAAGTTGTCGACTGATGTACTATCATCAATCATCTCGAAAACAACTGAAACATACCGTCGTAATATAAAGGAAAATGGTCTGCTATAAAGGAAGGGATTAATAAAATTTTCTTTTGTTTTTCTCTTCTTTTTTGTTGCAACTAAAATTATAGAACTGTTGTAGAATGGAGAATCCTGACAAAGCCTGCTGGAAGACTTGTAGTATCCGAATGGCGCCATCATAAATACTAACTTAAAAAAAACAAACAACTCGATAAGAACACAGCAATCACCCAGTGAGAACTGATCCATTTAAACGACTGAAGTCAATAGCCTATAATGAAGTTTGGTGTGGAAGCAATGGCTATTGATACAGATACTTAACCTCTTAAATATATTTTTTTTTTGAAAATGTATTTCTAAAAGAGCAAACTATAAGCTAGCAATTGCGCATTAAAGTTAAAACATTTTCCTCTATGTTCAGAAATGCGGTTCATTTACGCACATGAGTCTTAATCTCATGTTTGAAATACACAGTCTAGCTTCCTTTATTAGTCTTGTTTGATTGCATGTTAAGTAAAAAAAAACACATAGCATATTTTACCCTTATGCATATTATTAATTTAGAAATAAGCAGGAAACTAGTATTCATTTGTTTGAAAAGAGAAAGAAAGTGTAATTAAGATGTACACTACTTGAATATACACTCGCCAAAATTTTCTAGATAAACAATTAAAAATACACTTTTTATTGTTTAAAAGTAAAACAGATATTTTATATCCTTTAAAATACTTCCACTATACTTTATCATTGGACAATGGCTATCATTAATGTGCTAATGTTTCAGCAAAATTATAGAAATTCACACTTCAACTGTCATGACTTGTGCTCAGTAACTTTTTCAAAAGTTCTATTTGGCATAGGTATGTTTACAAAGATCCAATGACAAAATCAGATTCCATGTAGTGAAATAACGGATAACCCAATGTGGCTTTTTTCTGAATATGAATTCAAATCTATTCTTAACACAGGGGCCGGCATGGCCTAGCACTTAAGGCGTGCGCTTCGTAATCTAATATTCGCGCCCGAGTCGCGCCAAACATGCTCGCCCTCTCAGCCGCGGGGGCGTTATAATGGAGGGTCAATCCCACTATTCGTTGGTAAAAGAGTAGCCCAAGAGTTGGCGGTGGGTGGTGATGACAAGCTGTCTTCCCTTTAGCCTTACACTACTAAATTAGGGACGGCTAGCACAGATAGCCCTCGACTAGCTTTGTGCGAAATTCAAAAACAAACAAACAAATCTAAACACAGTAATAACCATGACATGAAAATATATTTAAAATTATGATATATGCAATCATTACATAATTAATACTCGTTTTAATTTACTCTTTTATTCTTTTGTTTTCATTAGTAATTAATTTTATTATTTTATTGATTTTAACTATTTTAATATTTTATTAATTTTATGTGAAACTTATTTTTCAGTTTAATATTGCATTGAAGTTCATGTGAAAGAAAATTATTTTATTAGTGGATATTTTACACTTTAATCTTGTATTAAAAACATCTTGAAAATTGCAGAAACAAGTCGATCAATGCAACATAATAACTGACAGAATACTAAAAGTCAAAGGAGAAGTGATACCTCGCTTAATAAACTAAGACGAACTGTAAATTACTTTGTTAATTTAATTTCTTCTTCTTTTACCAATTTACATCAATACGCTAGTTTCATAAAATAGTGTTTTTTGTTATCACTTACTAATGGATTAGGTTTATACTTCACACATTTTTATACTCAAGTGCAATATTTAAAAATGCTTTTATTAACTGTTGAAACGATAAGTTATTTTTTCTATAGATTTAATATCATTTTCATTTTGAAGGAAAGTCATTGGCTTCATTTTGGATTAGTGTATTATTTGAGTGCATAAAGTATTATATAATTCTTTGTTATAAACAAGTAAGAAAAATCGTTAGTCAGAGTACTTCTGTTATTTCTTACTTCCTGGTGTATATATAAATGTTAATATAATATTAATTCCAAATGTTCTCA
The DNA here is from genome assembly GCA_011833715.1 of Carcinoscorpius rotundicauda. Lineage (NCBI taxonomy): Eukaryota > Metazoa > Arthropoda > Merostomata > Xiphosura > Limulidae > Carcinoscorpius > Carcinoscorpius rotundicauda. Next base: position 113,654,391 of record CM022393.1, read on the forward strand.
ATAACATAGAATGAGTTATTATCCATTTTATTATATTAACTGGTAGGCTTAAATCATGTTTCTCTCATACCAAATATGTATATCACACAGCATTTTGTTGGTTAACATCATCTTTTGTGACCATGCGAAAAGTTACAAAGATTTGATTATCGTGTTACGAGTTTTTTTAAGTTGCATTTTACTTAAGCGAGAGACCGTTATTGACAGCAAGTTAATTTTTTAATAACTTAATCTTAATAAGTTACATAATAATAAAAGGTGGCTTAAATTATGCTTTTAAAAATGCTTTTTACAATGAAAGTAACATAACTGGATTTATTAAAATCCTATACATATTATAAAGGTAAAGTAAGAAAACATGTAAAACTATAAAAATAACTTGTTACCATGTGTACATTTTGAAAGGTGGCTAAGAACGTGTAATATCACAGCTTTTGTTATTTTTCCCTAGATGAGCATATTTGCTGTGTGCAGCAAATGTGAAGCGATACAAAAGGTTTACTTTTGTTCTTTGCCCGGCATGGTCAAGCGCGTTAAGGCGTTCGACTCGTAATCCAAGTGTCGCGGGTTCGAATCCCGGTTGCCCAAAACATGCTCGCCCTCTCAGCCGTGGGAGCGTTATAACGTAACAATCAATCCCACATTTCGTTAATAAAAGAGTAGCTCAAGAGTTGGCGGTGAGTGGTGATGACTAGCTGCCTTCCCTCTAGTCTTACACTGCTAAATTAGGAACGGTTAGCGCAGAAAGCCCTCGAGTAGCTTTGCGCGAAATTAAAACAAACAAACAAACTTTCGTTCTTACGTAATATACACAAGGGTTTTTCAGGAAGTGAATTAGGATATTTTCATAAAATTTTCTTGAATAGTTCAGTATTTATGTATTTATTTCACTTTCAAGGTCTCAGCAGTATATTCTTACATAAAATCAGGGTTAATTTACGACACTGAATTGCTAAAGTAACAGTAATGCTTTTTTTTTCAATTAAACCTGTGTAGATTATTTTTATAGTAAATTTATAATAATAAAAGTGCACGGCTTTTCAAAACTATGTACTTCAAAGTTCACTTAAGTGTTTGGCACGATAGTTATGGCTATTATATAGAGTTAAGACTCGTTAGTAGCAGTTGTCCAAAAGCGCAGTGGTTCAAACTACTTGGCGTATGGTCCAATTACGAGAATCGCTGACGTAACATGTGCATTACTGGGTATCATATTAGTTAACCTCATTGATTATCATACATTTTGATGGATTTGAAACGAATATTTTAAACAATCGATTTTTCCTTCACAGTTGGATTGAAGTTATCATTGCATTTGGATCTCCTTGTTAACAAATCGAAATTTTACAAGGGTCCTAAATAACACTTTTTATGGACAAAATCTTTAATGATTATGAGGTATAGTTTCCACTGATATGAATATTCAATCAATAATGGAAGTTTTAAGAAATGTTAGTAAGTGAATCATTAATATTTTTGTACTCATTTATTTATTTAATGACGTATTGAACATTGTAGAGTTATTTCAAAAAGTGGTAGCCTCAATCGAATATATATAGAAAGTGAGAGAGAGAAACTATTTAAATTTGAAAGCATATATTACATACAGCTTGAAAGTGTTTACCTTTTTAATAACACTCTTATCTTATTTTAATTAGTTGCATTAATATACCATATTGCAAATCCAGTTACTAACCTAACTAGTTTTATATCAAAGAGTAAATACCATTATGGGCATGAATTTAATAATTTATAATTCGGATGGTCTTTCAGATGACAATCTAAAGCTGCTATATAAGTTAAATGCAGCTCACATTGTTAAAATAAGCATCAATACAATACGTATTATTTCCAAAGTTTTCAACAATATCTTTTAAGCAAGTTGCTTAGGATAGATAAAGATTGTATACATACATACATACATACGGAGTCATAAGTGCACAGGGACAGAAATTCTCGTTTACATACGCGTCTATACAGTAAAGTCTAAATCAACATTCTTTCAGGTGCTGTTGTTCTATTTTATGATGATAGATGCAGCAACTAATTTTTGTTATCTACTCGATGCATCAAGATGGACAAGTGGTTAAAGCACACGCAGACAACTTTTATGATTCGTTACTGCAGCAAATCATTCGCTACTGCTCTCCTTGATAGGTTAATTAAAGTTATAAAAGTTGTGATATTTGCAGAGTTCTAGATGACAGCTATTATTGCTGCGTTGATGAAATAGAAATCGCATTAAATTCCAGACAAATACGAAAAAGTTCTGAGGCTGTTGATAATGCAGAACATTCTTTACAAACTATACATTAAATAATTTTCTAGTTCATAATGGAAATAATTTTTTTAGAAATATACATTAAGTTATTTTGTAGTTGATAATGGAGAAAATTCTTTATAAACTGGGCTCGGCAAGGCAGGTGGGTTAAGGCGTTTGACTCGTAATCTGAGGGTCTCAGGTTCAAATCCCCATCGCACCAAACATGTTCGCCCTTTCAGCGGTGGAGGCATTATAATGTTACAATGAATTCATAAACAAACAAACTTTATTAGCTATACTTTAAGTATCTTCTAGTGAGCTACAATTAAAACACAATATCTGGATATTCTTCATGACATTTATAACAAATCAAATACATGCTGTTATTTTATAAACATCTACATTTTCTTTCATATTATAGCAAACTATGTAATGTAAATTTAAGTTATATATATGTTTTGGCAACTCAAAATTCAGTAACATACTGAAGTAAACTCATTAAAAAAATATATTAAGATATATTAAAACATGGTACCATAAAGTAGTTCTACTGGGTGAGTGTCTAAACCAGTATTTCTAACAAATAAAATTACGGTATTAGTTGTTTAGTGAATCACTGAGTTAATATATTCACACAATTTGTAATCCAGAAAGTTGATTACTGTAGTTTGTATAATTCTTTCTATTTACCCTATCCCTTTCCACGCTCTAAAAAAAAATACAGCAGTTGTTCAATGTACATTCATTTGCCTTAAATACAAATAAAATATGGAAGAATAATCTATAGCTAGAATTTAACGTAATATATTTTTAGCTTATGATATGATTATACGATACATCTATTCATGCATCTCAGTTATTTAATTTACCAATCACACACTCACTGGCTTAAATATTTCATATAGTACTATACATAAAAGGCAATAAAATAAGTAATCTTTCTAGAAACATTCTTCAACACATGACTGTAATCACTTTTTATGCAGCACATTCACTGAGTACTTAAAAATACCACAAAATTTACTTAAAGTAGATCATGTTGAACCTCATTTTCTACACATATTTACGGGAAGATAAACTAGATCAGTAAGGACAAATGTCAGCATTCATAATTTACCCACTATCCATGAGTAAAACGTGATTGTTAGTGCGTAAATGCACAACGTAACTAACAAGCAGGAACAATGTAACAAATATGCACAAACGTCGCATATAAATATGAATTAGTGTGCTTAGATAAACTCATGAATCTTTTCATTACACCTGTGAGTGGTTTACAAATCATACACTTTTCACAAAGGGGCTAGAATTAAAGAACGGTTATAGGGGAACCTCGTGAGTTCTGTGAACTCAACTTTTACCGTAATGAAAGGTAGCCCAGTGCAAGATGAACTAGTGAACCCAGGCTTTTACTGTGATAAAATGTGGATCAGTGCGATGTGGACTAAGGAACCCAAACTTTTACGGTCATGAATGATAGTCCATGCGAAGTGGACTATCTAATACAGATATCATCATTGAATTTTGCATTAATTATCCGTTTTGGATAAACTATCTGCAAATTCAAACAAAAAAACACTATTTTATAAGGAAACAACTCATTAAGAACAACATTGTTAAAAAATCGAACCTTAAAAATTAATGTTTATTTTTTCTCTAAGGCTCAGAAAGTCTACGTGCATATGGCAATCAGTAAATAGCAATGAGTATTACATTTCAATTAATGATAGAACTTTAATATAGTATGATTTGTTACAGTCGTATTTACTGTTTCTGTTTATAATGCAACATTTCTCAGCTTAAATTTCTAAATATGCTTACATTTAACGTAATATATCCAAATATCAGTTACTTTTATTACTGTGACGCATCTTTTGATAGGTAGATCTGTCTTGATGTAACCAGTAGGAAATTCGGCAATTTTACTGAGTTTAAATTTTTTACCACTTCATGTTCTCATGGACGCTTATTTAAGGCATCATATTGGTTATTACACGTGTCTTATTAGCACTTGAGTTACTTACTAAGATTTCTACTTACTTACGTGCATGACTTTGCACCTTAATTTTTTTCTTTATTTTCCTTCACAACCTTTCTGTGCCTTTTGTTTGTTAAATTTTTTCTGTAAAATATTTTTGTAAAGCTGTTTTAAAAAGTTGAGAAATTATTATAAAAACATCTGAGCTTTTAATATAGTTTTAAATATTCTAACACTCCTTCAATCATAGGTAGATATGAAGCGAGAAACATGCTCACAAATCTTCATAAATTCAATAATGATTCCACGACACTATATTTTAATTGAATGTTATTCTCGACAAAAAAAAATGGATTGGAGAAAGAAAGTGGCTTGCATTAAAAATGTTCTTAATTTGTTATAAGTTTTATGAGATACAAGAAAAATATATACAAATATATCTATAAAAATGCACTCTACGAAATATGTAGAAATATGATTTCAAATCCTAATTTAAACACTGGCTTTCGTTGAACTTTCCATTAACTTTTCATAATTTTAGTTACATTTTTTCATCAACAGGGTTGTGTTTTTGCTGTAGTTTCATAAATATTCTTATTCCAATTAGCCTAAACAAATGACCAAACAAGTTTCTTTGCAACTGTGGAGTCGTTAAATGAAATATCAAAAATAATTGTCAAACTGTTTGTTTGGAATTTCGAGCAAAGTTACATGAGAGTTATCTGCGTTAGCCGTTCTTAATTGAGCAATATAAGACTAAATGAAAAGCAGATAGCTATCGTCGCTAACCGCTAATTATTGGGTAAAAGAACGTGGTTAAAGAACGAGCATGTTTGGTGTTACGGGAATAGAGCCAGACATTCAGATTGCGAGTCGAGCTCCCTAACTGTCTGGCCATGCAGAGCCTACTATGAATAAGAGAAATGATGATGGAATGGCCAGGTCAATCATCTTATATCGGTTTTATTGAAAATTAATGGGCTGAGTTAAGCCGATTAACGAAAGATCGCAATTTGAACGTTTTGAATTATACAGTAAATTATGGCAGTGAACCACTCGTAAATAAACTCAACGATAGCATTCTGGGTTGATGGGAAGCATTTCTGAAATCCAAGGAAATGCCGACTAAATATTAACTGGTTCGTGTTATTTTGAGTTTTAATTTTTTAACATTCGATTGTTGCAAAAAAACTTGTTCGATAATTTTGTAGGATAATTAGAATAATAAGATTCAAGAAACTACAGCAGGTAAAAAACAGTTTTATAACAGTATGTAACTAAAATCATGAACATTTAAGGTATTTACGAAAGCCATTGATAAAATTAGAATTTTAGATTACATATGAATAGATCTCCTCGAGTGCTTTGTAAAAGCATACATATTTACCTTTTTGTTATCTAATAAATTATAAAACAAATTAACAACATTTTCAAGGGGACACTTTTGTCGTCAACCTCCATATGTATCAATAACGTTTCCTAACTTCGTTTCACCTGAACCATAACAATGATGTTGAAGTGTCACCAGCCACTTAAGATATAATATGATAGCTATGGTTTCCAAGGCTGTCATCAGCCATTCAAGATAAAACATTATGACAATGGTCTTCAAGGTTGTCTTTAGCCATTCAAGGAAAAACATGTTAACAATGTGGTCTCCAATGCTTTCATCAGCCACCCAAAGTAAAACGTGATGACAATGGTCTTCAAGGCTGATATATTTGTACTCTGGAGGTTAATGCACTTTTTAATGACGTTTATAGCTATATCACAATGCTTTAGAGCATATGAACCAAAATAGTAGGGGAAATTCTACTAAAACACAAATAGAGTACTTTGTTTTAAAAACCTTAAACTATCTTTCGAAATTACTTTTATTCACACTAAATAAAGCATTTATATAGTTTCGAAAACGTGATTCTAACGATATGATCAGGCGTGAGCACAGTTAAGTTGCCTAAACGGATTATGTGTTAAGTATTCGAGAATATAAGAAACTCCCTAATAATAATAAAACTATAAGTTAGCTTGCTGATGATGGGTGTTGTATCTTCTTAGTGTTGTAACCTGACAAAACTTAGGGTGATGTATATATATTTTTATTGCGTCAGTTATTTTTTCATGACTGTCATATTTAGATTAATCATGACACATTGCGCAAAAACTTGAAGCTAGAACTCGTTGTTTAACTAATAAGTGTTCAGTGATTTGACAAAATAACATTTTTAGGCTGATTTATTAAAAAAAAATTCTTTAAACTTCTATATTTTTATAGATTTAAACAATAGTGCACTATAAAACAAAGAACAAACCCAAGAAACAAACTAAACGAGAGTTTATTTCGAAATATAATCTTTGACATTGAAATAGATACGTAAAAAAAAAAGAACGGCACAATACAATTATGTATATTTATTTAATCAAATGCCTCGAGAGAAAATAATTTACAATTAAACATATTTCTAGGAAACAATTTTCATTTAACTGCCTGCTATTGAGTCACACACGTCTTGCTGTTATCCTTTCTTGAAGAATTGTCATCGAAGTCCAGCAAGGTTTTTCGAAAACCACGGTAGTGTTTTGTTTTAGTATTTCTATTTGGTGCTGCCTGAAGACTGCGTTTCCTAAATAGAATCCTTTTTAAAATGAATAAAAAACATAAGTTAGCAATATTTGTATCATGACAAAGTATAGTCTAAATTTTGTATTCTTTTAGTAGAAAAAGGTTCTTTGTTATACTGTTAGCGTCAGGTCTCAATGATGTTGCTCTACCAAAAACATATTTACATAATTTTGATATTCTTTTAGCGTCATAATAACGAACTTTACTATTGTTTAGGCCTGGCATGGCCTAGCGCGTTAAGGAGTGAGCTTCGTAATCTGAGGGTCGCGGGTTCACGCCTAAGTCGCGCCAAACATGCTCGCCCTCCCAGCCGTGGGGGCATTATAATGTGACTTGTTTTGAATTTCGCACATAGCTACTCGAGAGCTATCTGCGCTAGCCGTCCGTAATTTAGCAGTGTAAGTCTAAAGGAAAGGTAGCCAGTCATCACCACCCACCTCCAACTCTTGAGTTACACCAATGAATAGTGGGATTGATCGTCACTTTGTAGCCCTGTCCTGATTGAAAGGGCGAGCATTTTGGTGTGACGGAGATTCGAAACCGCTACCTTCAGATTACAAGTTAAGCGTCTTAATCACCTTGGTTTGCCAAGTGTCTGAAGAAAGTCTCGTATTCTGCTCTTGTTTGTTGTACTAAAACACTCACCTTATGTCAAAACCATACTTTGTCACGGTATTAAAATGAATAAATTATATTATATAATGTAAAGATCAATCAAATTCATAATGGCGTTAGTGGCCTTGCATATTTTTATTTCGAACTTAAAGTAATTGTATATAATAAACTGCGGTTATAAAAGTCTTCATTTGACTTATCGCAATACGATTGTAGAAATTCGACGGGACAATTGTAGAAGAACAAGCATGGCCAGGTAGTTAGTGTGCTTGACTCGCAATGTGTTAGTTGTGGTGTAAAATCCCCATCACACCAAACATGCTTGCTCTTTCAGTAGTAGGGATGTTATAATGTGAATGTTAGTTCAACTATTCGTTGTTTAAAAAGTAGCCCCAGATTTAGCGGTGGATAGTGAAGACTAGCTGCTTTTCTATTCTCTTTCACTGTGAAATCAGAGACGGTTAGCGCAGAAAATTACGTGTACATTTTCGTAAAACACAAAACAAACAGAAGATTGATTTACCCCTTACGTAGTTGATTTTTATGCTGAGAGTAGCAAATAATGTGAAAATGTGATTCGCACTGTATGATGAAAATAAACAAAGTTTACCTTCAGTTTGAAAGTAATATGAAAATTTACAAGCGTTTACCTACTTAAGTAGAGAAAAAAAGACACAAATACGTCTTTTACGGAAATTACTATTTTTAGGTTGACTTGCTAAAGGAGGAAACTCTACGGGTTAACATATATAAATTTGGACTTACTTCTATGAGATTATTTGCCAAATGGCAAATTGTGTAAATGCTTCTTCAGAACAGTTTGTGTGAATAAAAATTATCTGAAGCCTTGATATCTATCGTTAGTTTTCTCACGTAGAATGTGATTTTTTTCAATATATTTATGAATCTGTAAACAAAATAATCTTGTATGTTTTCAGTGTTATATTTATGTAACAAGAGACTAACCGTTTCTGATAAATTTTTGCTTTTGATAATCATGTTTTAGTCAACAATTATACGTTTCAGGTAAAGAAAACCTGGAAACAAATTTAGAATGATTCAAAAGTAATGACTTTAATAATACTTATTCAGTATTTTAACGTAATTTTTTCTCATTTTCCACGAATCCAGACAAATGTTCTTAGCATAAGAAATATCACATGATTGCAGAAGTGGTTATTATTTTTTATTGATCTAGCTTACGTTGCATCTAAAAATAAAACAACTCCCTCCCAGTGGCTCAGCGGTATGTCTGCGGACTTACAACTCTAAAATCCAGGTTTTGATACTCGTGGTGGGCAGAGCACAGATAGCCTATATTGTAACTTTGTGCTTAATTCAAAACAATAACAACAAATAAAATAAAATACATTTCCCAGTGATGTTGTCAGTGGTTGAGTGGAAGTGGTATATTATCATTAAAAAAATCGTATTTCGTTCACTGAAGAACGCTGGCAGGAAGACTATATTTTGTAAACAAATTTAAAAAGTACAAGTAAGATTTGCGGTCAAAAGATGAGTATTCGTGTACTATGAAGTAATAAGAGGAATTATGTAAGGTCATTATATTATATCAGTAAGTTTCTACTGCATATATTGGCAGTTTTACGGAAAGATAACCGTCAATAGATGGCACTAAAGGGTTTTGGAAACTTTGATAGGAAAATAAAATATACTTGCAGCAATTATTACCAATTTTAGGAACGCAATTCTGCATGTGCGATTATATCCTAGTTCTTGCTAAAGCTATAACAGATTATTAACCTATGTTTCAGAAGAATCGCTGTATGAAAACCATAGTGAGAAGTTATTTTTGTAATTGTAAGCCTGCCGGCATATTGCTGAATTACTAGTGGATTTTCATAACGATGCAAGTAGATTACACGGTTTGAGGTTCCATAGGAGAACTCGTGCATTTTTCTTAATGAAATGAAGATTTGGTTTCATTGTTCAGACTCCTAAAGGCCTTATCATAGAATCAAAGCATTAACTAGCAAGGCAAGTACGAACTAAAATATAACGATGCAGATAGATTGTACGGTTTAAGTTTCTATAGGAGAGCTCCTGCATTTTGGTTTTAATGAAATGAAGATTCGGTCTTTTTATTCAAGATTTTGAAGACCTAATCACAGAATCAAAACCATTAACTGACAAAGCAAGTAAGGTTTAAAATATCACAAAACGAAAATGGCTCCTTGAATATCAGAATATTTCGTAATTAAGCTGCAGTACGATTATAAAGACTTATGTCAATTTTAATAAGTGTTTTTATGTGAACTTCGTAGGTTAAGAACATTGAGTGCTATTTGTTTCTTTCAAACTATAGAAATCAGTAAAAAAGTTTTTTGAGCATGTTTGTCTTTGCTTAAACTTTACTTATTAGTTATTAAATTGTCGCATTTTAGTAGGAAAGAAGAAATTTTAAAGAAGCTACAGTAACTTTATGAGGTCAGGCAATTTCTGAAGCTCATTACTACTTAAAGAGATGCTTCACTGTTTTAATTGAAACATTTTTTCTACTTGACGTAGTTTTTAATCAAAATTAAACTTCTGAAAGAAACAAGTGAGTTATCTTCTCTATTTTTCTTTTTCAGCTTATTCAGTTATTGTTATAAAGCTCGTGGTTATTGTCAACAGATGGCACTGTTTTCCAAACCGCTCAACTAATCCTAGGGTGTTAAGAATGAATTCGTCACGAGTCACCAGCATTCTGAACAGACAGTAGTTGGAGTGGAATGTATGCAGTTGTGTAGTAACCATGGGGTGGATACCTTCTGTATTGTTGCTCTCTGCGCTGGCCATTAGCTCAAGTAATAACAGTAAGTCAAATCAACTTTTTCTCTCAATTAAATTGCAAACATAATTTTAAAGCATATATATTTGTACTGGCTACGAGTTTATAAGTGGAATTAATGGATTACGATACATCTGTAGATATATACATATATTCTAAAAATTTATCAAAAACAGCTTAATTTATTGACATTTAAATACTTTATCACTATCATAAAGTCTATGACTAACTTCCTATAAAAGTTCGTAAACAGCGCTAAATATTTATTTTCGTGTTCATTTTTGTGACTAGTCAGTAAAATCTTAAAACAGAATTAACAATATGTTTTAAACTGTATGAATTGTCTATTGTCTTACTAGGCCTTATAGAAAACAAAGTAAATACATTATAATCAGAATTTAGGAAAATAAAGTAAACTGAACTTCTGATTAGGTGAATATTTAGGCACTATAAACACACGTCTTGGGTTATTTATTCACAAATTCTCAGAGTTATAATAAATGGTTCAATAATGGTTTGATTTGGCTCCAGCTTCTGACATGTATCTGGAGCAATGGTAAAACTCGAACTATATATTTTAGTTGTAGCTCAAACACTGGAAAACAACAACGACACCACACAAAATAATTATTCAAAAGAAGTACGAAAACCACAGACATTAGTTTTTATGTGCTCAGTATTGATTATAGTCACAAAGTTAATTATAATTCATTCGTTTTGTCATTTGAACTTAATTACGCATTTAGTTAAATGTATTTATACAGTGTGAATTAAAATTTTAAAGACGTTTAATAAGTTCACTTTTTATTAAGAGTAATCACCGACGTATTAATTATTCAATGTGATACGGTGATTTATTACGTTATATTAGAATGATTTTGAACGCTTCACTTTCTTGTTAAAGTCAGTGTTACCACGTCTAATCACGATCTATCTTACATAGTTTCTACTGCAAAACACTGTATTGTAAAGCGTCATCGCACTACCTACGAGAAGCTAAGTAATATTAAAATGAAATTCTTATGCATTCTGTTCTAGCAACACTTTATATCTGCGATGATTGTTACGTGAATTATTAATTTGCTTATTCGAAGTCGCCTTGTATATATATATATATACACACAGAGAGAGATACATACAGTAAAACCTGTCTAAGCCAGAAACTGCGTAGAACGAAAACCTGTGCAACCTGGAAATATTAAAATTTTGTAGCATTATTTTAAGATTTCTCCAATAAAAGGCTCTCTATATGGTGGAACCTGCGTAACACGGACAGAATAATATCTTTCACCATCTCATCTATCAGCAAGTACGATTAGAACTTGAGTAAGGCGGAAAAATATGTTTTTGTATAAATATTGCCCCCCAGTGGCTCAGCGGTATGTCTGCGGACTTACACGCTAAAATCCGGGTTTCGATACCCGTGGTGGGCAGAGCACAGATAGCCCATTGTGTAGCTTTGTGCTTAATTCAAAACAACAACAGTATAAATATTATTTTTTATTTAATTATAATTTGTTTTAAATATTAATAAATTCTTGGACATTTTGTTAAAGTAAGTATTGGTTAAATATATTCTGTTCTTTTTTCTGCCGTTATTATTACAGAAGTCGCATTTCGTAAAAACAATTGACTATATTTTTGTTGCATTTGCTGATGGAAAATTAAAGAAACCAAAGGTAACAGGAAGTAGTAAAATTTCTTGCTGTTTCAAAAGTTTAAAGAAGAATTAACTTCTTGCAGAATGAAAAGTGAATAATGAAGCGTGGTAGACCAGTGCTATATTCGAGGAATTTTTGAACAAATTAAACAAAAGAATAGAACAAGAAAATACTAATATTCTATTTTTTTCTGGACAATGCAGCTCGTCACCCAAAAGTTCAACTTTCAAGTGTTCGTTTAGTCTTTTTACCTCCATGTACAACATTAGTTCTGCAATCACTATATAATGGAATTATTCAGTGTACAAAATTGAAATACAGAAAATTGATGCTTCAGCTTATTACTGCAAATATGGACAATTATAAGAGACCATCTGAAATTACAATGACTGTTAGATGCAATTGCATTTTTAAGTGATTCAATCAAAGGCGTAAAAGATGAATGCGTAATAACGCGCTTTACAAACTGTGGATTTATTTTTGATAATGGCAGAGACTGTGGAGAAGTTGTTTGTTATGACAATTTTAGTGAAATTCAAACTCTTATTGAGAAGATTGAAACAGATGATTATAGAACGAGAAAAGTTTTGTAAACGTTGACAAGAATGTTTTAACAGAAGCTGATGAAATTGATTTAAAATCTATAATTGGATCGCATGATGTGCGAGAGGTTCAGAAGATGACCAAAATGGAAAAGATAGTAAGACATAGAAATTCCTACTTCATTGTAAGTGTTAAGTTATATTAACACTATCAAATTGTATGCAAAAATGAAGAGAGAAAATGAACTTCTCCAAAAGGCCGTAGAATTGGCGTTCTCTTTTAACTGCATGAGAATGTCTATTAAAAAACCAAACAATTAAAATTGGACACTTTCTTTAAATAATTTTCATTAAGATTTTGTGTATTTGTGTATATTTGAATCTCTATATTTGTTTTTATTATAATAAATATGACACAAATAGTATAATAACTTTATTCACAAACGTCTTACTTCCGTTCAGTTGCCCCCCAGTGGCTCAGCGATATGTCTGCGGACTTATACGCTAAAATCCGGGTTTCGATACCCGTGGTGGGCAGAGCACAGATAGCCCATTGTGTAGCTTTGTGCTTAATTAAAAACAACAACAATCCCTTCAGTCAAGCAAACATAACGTTCCGCTCAAAAATTATATACAAGTAAGGAATTACATGTTCACTATGTCTCAGCTGGAAAACCTGCTTAAGACGAAAATGTTACTCGGACCCGTGCGATTCCGCCTTAGACAGGTTTGGGCTAATAACTTCTCTATATGACTCTCTACATATTGTTTTTATCAAGGTTACAGTTACAGCACTGAGGGGAATGGAAGACTATGAGAATATTTACTTCCATCCAGGTTTCCGATCTTTAGTTCACCTAATTGTTCTAACAATATAAATTGCTATCTCTTTGTTGTGATATTTTCTTCACTATAAATCTGATACAGTAACTTTCCCTTATTACAAGTAGACTCATTTTTCCGAGATTTTTAATCCAGAAAGAAGAAGACTATTTTTTATAAAGGTTAAAGCAACTCTGAACAACAATAAAGAATGATATAAAATTTAATTTTCAAAAGAAAACACAGAGCTGAAACCAGCTCGTTATGGCGGTAAGCTCTTTCATGATGAAAATAATAATTTAATTATTAAATTAATCGAGTTTGCTATGATCCATATAAGCTAATACAATGCGTGTTCGATCTTATTTTAAGTGTATTAATAAAAGTAATATTCTTTAAGGTCATATGTACAGAGGGTTAAGGACGTTATATTAAAACAGTTTAAAACGGTAACATGACAACTACAGCTCATAAAAAGTTGCAGTAAAACAAAATATTTCATTACTACACTTTGCATTGTTTAGCCTCATATGGATGGTGTGATGCTAACGGAAAAAATTGCCGTTTTGTGAAAAAGTCGAAACAGTCCTTTCTGACGAAAAATATTCACAAACTAATAACATATAGACATGTATTCAGATAAGGTACTTAAATTTCTAAGGAGGGAATGTACTTCGTAGTTAATAATACTGAAAACAAAGGAATATAAAACAACTTGGTTTAGTAAGTCCATCCTGCAACAAGTGGATTTTTAGATGTGGAAAAAAAATGTGGCGCCTTGTGAAAGGTAGAAATCAATTAATATAAACTTCTGTGGTAAAAGACGTTCTACAGGCAACAGTGTGCAACGTGAATAACAATGAACTCATTGTGAAAACTGGGCCAAGATGGTATGGGCTTACTAAGGCAAGGCTTCCACTCATACTTCATATTTAATCATTATATATGTATCAAGAAGCTGTAGAATGAAACAGATATTCGTGGTAATTTATATAAAGTATAAAAGATTAAGTAGTCGAATGCAATACCATTAAATTTATGCGTAACTGAACAATGCATGCTGAAAAACCATCGTCCTTATACTCAAAATTGATTCTGAAAAGGAGGCAGGAAAACGTAATGTGTTTCAGACAAATACTGTGCTATACGTCTACACTATTCAGACGTAATGGACGTGCTGAGGCTCTAAAGCTATTTTATATGATGTACTCAAACATTTTATTTACAGCACGGACACGTGGCTAGAGCGTTTGAGTCGCAATATGAAGATCGTTGGTCCGAATCACCGTTCCCACCACACATGATTATCCTTTCGCCATGGGGTGTTATAACGTGGCGGCCAATCTCACCGTTCGTTGATAAAAGAATAACCCAAGACCTGCCAGTGTTTGGTGGTGACTAGCTTCCTTCATTTTAGCTTTTCATAGCTAAATTAGGGAAGGTTAGCGATAGTTTTGCGCAAGATTCGAAACAAACCTACTTTCTGTATAAGCATAAACATACACATAAATACATTAAAACATACAAATTAACTTTCGTGAATTCATAAAAAAATAACTTCATTTATATCTCTACAAAGAAACTAACCATATTGATGTTAAGTTATTTTTTACATTTTAATTTTCATTCTTTAAAATCATCTCAGAAATTGCTTTAAGCTCATGATATCCATGCAATATAATCTTTTCTTTCATAATCTAATTGAATTATAGAAATTATATTTTGTATTATAAAAACTTCAGCGAAATATATTTTATTTACACAAATATATAAGGATATACAGCACAGTTAATAATTATATTAATAATGAATTAATTTGGTATAAAACACAGATTTTAAATCCTACTCATGAAGATGACACCCATCAGAGTGCAGTTACATGTTGATAAGTGATATTGTGATTGGGTACCATCCAACCAATGAAACAATGTTAAACCACAATAACGCATATAATAGTACGAGTAGTCATACTATTCCCAGCATTAGAGTGGAGAAAGCGCTAAAGGCCTTCCTGGAACAAAAATGTTACACGACAAATATGTCCAAACCAGTATTTTTTCTGTTGATGGCTATTTCATGCAACATATTGAGGTGAAAGCTGATGTCTCAGTAAGAGCTATATGAAAATGTCCAAACAGAGGAAATCGAGATAGAAAGCTTAAATGTTTTACTTGTGGTGTTATATAACTCAGGGTATGCTTTTTGCTTGATAAAATACGTTCAAGCCAAAATCTTGTCAGTGGCCCATCTGTAAATGGATGTATGAATATTACTTTCAGGACAGTAAAATACAGACAAGCGTGAAATGGCCGCAGAAAATGTGTAGCTGCTAAAATTCATTACTAGGAGAGGTAATTAAACAAAAGTTTGAAATAGATAACAGAATGTCAAACAACTGAATGAGCAAAACTGGACGAATGTTTTTATTTCGTATTAATGTAAATACACATTGTTTGGAAAGAACCAACGATAGCTTGTTCAAGAAAAGGAATGTTATCATAGCTGATGTATAATACCTACAGCATAACATGCTGAGGGACCAATATTTGGTTGTGGATGATTCTCATCCAATAGTGCTGGGAATGGTACGCTAACTACTGGTAGGTAAATATTAATTATAGTATTTTCCTCTCAGGAACAAAACATGTTGAGGAAGGAGTCATCTTCGTCTTGTAGTTATTCTAATTTTCTTGTTATCTCGCAAAATATGTTTATTTATTGTTAGTTTAACAATCTCAAACTTGTATAAGGTAGTGTTTTACGAATTTACATTTAGCGCTATTTGATTTTTTTGAAAATAACCTTCATTAATGTGAATATATAAAAGACTTTATCATTTATTTTGAAAAATTCCATTCACTAGAATTTATGACGACATTAAAAAGTATCCATAGTATAAGACCATATGTGGCTTTTTCATGAACTTTTCAACAGTGACTGCGCATTTTTCAACTTTCTTGAGCGGAGTTGCCGTCAATATACACCATAACAAAAACAAAAGTGACCTTTATCGAACCTAAGCTGGTCCAGTGGTTAAATTGCCGTGAATCAGTGCCGCATTGATTCACGTTGCGTTACAATCAAAATTAAGAAAGAAATCTCTACATGTGTTATAAGAGTCACGGTCAAATACTAAAAGTTGGTTTCAAAAGTGTGTTTAACGTTGATGATTGATGATGTTAACAAGTTGCTTTCAATTAACCCAGTGGTTCCAAACGACCGTCCGTGAACCGCTACTGCTCTCCAAAAGAGTTTCTGTTGTTGCAAACAAATCGTGACAAAACGTCATGAAAGATGGTTAAATTACTAAATGTCACATTATTTTGTTTTGGAATTTTGCACAAAGCTACTCGAGAGCAATCTGTGCTAGCCGTCCCTAATTTAGCAGTATAAGACTAGAGAGATGGCAGCTGGTCATCACAACCCACCGCCAACTCTTGGGACTGCTCTTTTACCAACGAACATTGGGATTGACCGTAAATTATAACGACCCCACGGCTGAGAGGGCGAGCATGTTTGGCGTGACTCGGGCGCGAACACGCGACCCTCAGATTACGAAGCGCACGCCTTAACGCGCTAGGCCATGCCGGTCCCGTTACATTATAAGGCTATCGTATATAATTGAATAATCTACTGCTTAATCTTTTTTTTTTTTTTTCTCATCTAAGTATTCTTGTTTTCTACATCAAAATAAAATAAAATGAATAAAAAATAAAATTTGGCAATTAAAATAAAACGCTAAAATTTACATCCTCGTCGCATTCGAAGTTGCACAATAGACTAACCATAATAATGTATTTGATTGTTGCTTTTTTTAAAATCCAAAATTTCTTATAAGTAACTTTAGTGTTAGTGGATTATATGATAAGAATATTGCGTTTTTTTTTTTTTACATAATAGCTATTATTTTATCCATGTGCATGTGTTCGCACGCTCTGCTGCATTATGGTACCAGAAACTAGAATACTGTATGTATAAGTGCCCCTGTTTAAACGTATAATTAATAATGACACAATTTTCTCTGAAACTTTAGAAAGACAAAAAGAGAGAACGACTGAAATTATTGTTAAATTAGAAAAGTACAAAATACAGGTTTACCGCTGGTACAGCAATAAGTTCACGGATTTACAACGCTAAAAGCAGGGATTCAGCAGATAGTCTGATGTGACTTTGCTACAAGAAAACAACACACACACATACAACGCAAAAAACCCCAACAAAATCCAGTTTCAAACTCACGTTTCCTTCCCTGGGATAGTGATGTCTTCGGATTTATAACGCTAAAATCAGAGGTTCAGCTCTTCTTGGTGAACACAGATGTGGCTTTGTTATAAAAAAAAAGCACACAAACAAATGCAAGTATGACTATTTGCATATTAAATACAAATTTGTTCCGTCCGACAATTCCAAATAATCTAAACTTCTGTTTGTTATATATGCAAAAACTCAAAGTAACAAACCACTGAAAGCTTTCTAGCTTCTTAGTCATCTAAAGAAAAAAAATATCCTGGTCTAAAAGAAACCTCTGCAACTTCTTGATAGAAAAGAGCTGTAAGTTTCAAAACAAAAGACAGTTATTTCTCACCAGAATATTTACCAATGTGTTTGCAAGGAAGGCGCCATAATTAGTAAATTAGCAAATTGCAAAGGCTAAACAACCTAATTCTACCTGTCACCAACGATATATACTGTAAATTGTTGGAAAAATCAACAGTTCGTGCGGCAGTTCAAGTTTCCATCTCTGGTAACATGGTTGCTGGGATGACTGACGAAATTACTGCAGACATCGAGGAGAAGCTGTTAAAAAGAATAAAATCATCTCTCTGACTTGATATTCAGGTTGATAAAACCACTGATGTAGTAATCATGACAATGCTACTATTCAATGTATGATATGCACATGAAAAGGATGTGCATAAAGATTTATTGCGCGTACTTTCAGTTTCAAAAACGCTAAGGAACAGAAATTCTTAAAATTTTAGATACGTATGTACCAAGGAAGCTTAATTATAAATTTTCGTGGGAATTTTTACTGCTAACGCTGCCACTATAACTGGAAAGTCCTTTGGTATCTATAACAGAAATATACACAATGTGTTATTCATCGTGAAATGTTGGCCAGTAGAAAATTATCATTCAAGATTTCCATGCTATTTTGAATAATATTTGTGTATATTTCCAATTGCATATGGAAGTCAATGCACTGAATCATCTATTGTCTGTTTAAATCGCTGTATGATGAAGTGAATGCCGATCACAGAGAACTTCTCTTGTCAAAGGTTTCCAGAATATTTAAAAGAAGAGCTGCAATGATTCTCTCGAAAAAACTGTCTTAGAATCATTCACTTCAGTAACCAGATCTAGCTATCTAAACTTATTTATCCAAGTACCTTTTTTATCTTTGAATAAACGTGCTCTTGTAAAGGAGGATATCTGTTTTTGAACTGGCAGAGAAACCATGCAAGAACTTTCTCACTTGACAAAAGAGCACCTGCAGTTCTTGTCTAAAACATTTGAACGATTCTTTCCGTTTGCAAACTACTGAATAACTTAGAAATAATGGATCCTGATCTATTTCCAAACACCTGCAACGAACCTTTTCCATCAGCATTACAAGAAAATCAGTTCTTAGAACAAAGTAATGACGGAGGTCTCTAAACGCTTTTCAACACATACTCCTTATGGCTTCTTTCTGGATTGAAATTATAAGAGAACATCCTGGTGTTAAAGACATTTCTTCTGTTTCATTCAACGTGCTTTTCTGAAACATGGTTGTCAGCAATGAATGCTATCAAAACCACACTGCGGAGTATGTTAGATGTAGTGGAAACTTTGCATGTGACCTGTTTCTGCCAGGCAAATAAACTTAAGGCTCTCACTAAAATAAGAAGAAAACATCAAATTCTGCATATTTTGTTGTGATGATAATAATAATAATCCACGTGTTTCATATAGCCCATCTTTCCATTTCGGAATTATTAAATATATACCAATATATAAAGGCCTAACTGCCGACTTTGAACAATGAAAAATGATCTTAACTAAAGAAAGTATGGATGGTGTGTTATGTAAATGTTGTATAAATGACAACCATGTCGTGTTGTGTTTGGATTTCCATATCTATTATTTATATTTCCATATTTATATTATTGTTTCGAAGTTCAAATCAATAAAATATGTTGTTATTCATTTGAAATAACATTTAGAATTAATCATTTAGAAATTTCTAGAATTAGGTAGATCAATCATATGTTTATAAATAGAATGTGTATGGCGGCCTGGTGTCTATGCGACGAGTCTCGTGCAAAAACAGACATGCGCAGATTACTCTGGAACTCTGTGGAAGTTACGCGATTGTTCGAGGACACAGTAAGCCTACTAGTATAAAAACAGATGGTGACGCGAGGAGAAGAAAAAGAAGAGTCAGTCATTCGTTTGAGAAATTTTCAACGTTTGTTGTGTGTTTATTCAACTTGGATTTGTGATTGGAGCCAGATCTACGAAAGCTGTGATTTTATTTCGTCAATTTTTATGATTCATTTGAATTATTGGTTATACTGAAGGTCAACACGTATAGGACTGTTTAGGGGAGACCGGAAAAATTGGAAAACGACAAATTTGAGACATTCATCGAAAACGCCGTAAAAAGAACTTCGTCATTCTCCATTCAAACTTCGGAATTTCTTCGTGGGACGAAATTCACACCCTAGACTGGAATTTTGGATTTCTGATCTGGACTTTTGGACTTTCATTCTAGATCATTATATTGGACACAGGCCAGTACCATTTTGTATTGTAATTAATTTTGAAGGTTGAAATTGAATATCTGTCATTGTTATTATGTAATTTATGTTATATCTGTTACATATATAATAGTTTATTGTAATAAATTATATAAGCTGTTATCTGTGTTTTTCTGTTGCGTTCAGTCCACATACACATAAAAAACGTAACAGGTGACATTTTTAGATGAATGATTGTATATTAAATGGTCCTGTAAAGTTCTTAAAGTTGTCAGTTCGAAGCAGTAAAAAGATTAGGTACCACTTCAAAATTAGGGACGGTTAACGTAAATAAATGTAAAAAGAAATGAAAATAATAGCATACTTTCGTGTTCAACCCACATGTCAGACACAGGGGCCCCTGGAGATGTTCAGGATGCCAGATCCGAACTCTGATAATCTTATTATTCTCTTCTGAACCGTAAGAACACACGTTTACTTTGATAGCATCCAGTTCAATTATCGACTAATTATAACCAGAAACAAACACACACAGATCTTTGTTAATTAATTCGAGATTTCTTAGAAGCAAAATTCAGTTTTGATTATACTAAAGTAATTTTTCATAAAACAATATACATATTTTCGCTTATAAATAGTGTTTATGTACCTAGATCTAAACATTTGTATTGCTTGTTTGTTTCTAATTAAGCACAAAGCTACTCAATGGGCTATCTGTGCTCTGCCCACCACAGGTATCGAAACCCGTTTTTTAGTGTGTAAGTCCGCAGACATACCACTGTGCCACTGGGGGGCATTTGTATTGCTTCTGTGGAAAACAACAATTTGTTAGAAAATACCTTTGATGTTTAGAAAAACTGCTTATCCATTGGGGGACCAAAAACTCTTTTATACACAAAGTCATTTTTATACACAAAAAAGGCATTTCTTGGAAAGCAAAAATGTGGTACTTATTAAATTGTGGAAATACTCGCCAGCATAATAATGTAACTTAGTAATATAATTTAGGTTTTAATATCAAACAAATTATTTTTTCATCAGAATACCAAATTTACAGTCACAGTCACAGTGATTGAACTTAAATGTTAAACTTGATCAATGTCTTGGGTAAAAATTCAATTCTTTGATTTTTTCCTCATATATTTGTTTATAATTATCTTTTGCTCTCAGTGCAGAAAGCACTAGAAAAAAAACAGTATTTAACTATTCTACATTATATACACCTTTTTTTCTTATAATCTGCCGTCGTCTTTGAGTTCATTATTTCCAGAGTGGGAACCGATTACGCTGTGAGGTATTTATCTAACAAAGTGACTGAACTGTGTTTTGTTGTTATGTGAAATTATCGATCTTTTTCCCAATAATTATCGTACATTCTCAATATCGATGTTCATGCTGTATAGTAGTTAACACTACAAGAGCTTCAGCAATTTCCTCTAGAACAACCAGGAAGACTTGCTTTTCATTCGTATATTCATATATACGAAAAAAAATTATGATTTACTCAATAATGAGAAAATCACTTTGTAGTGATAATATAATAAATACTACCAACAGTGAGAAAACTTAAAAAATATGACTTCATAAAAATAACTTAAAATTATGAGGGATACGTCACTTTTCAGTTGTATTTGCAGTTACGAACAGCACAAATACAGAACATCTAAAGAGTTTAAAAGCTTATTCTTCAATCTTATGTACTTAAGTTCGCTAATCGAAGTCTGTAAGTGACAAGTGACTTGTGAATAATTTTACACCTCAGTGGCACAATTTACAACGCCAAAATTCGAGTTTTGATGCTTGTGATGGGCAGAGCACAAATAGCCCGTTTTGTAGTTTTTTACTTAACTATAAATAAACAGTGTACTATTTTGATATTTTGTAAACATACACTGCAGAAATAATCATAATACACAATTATTGATATACAATGACAGATGTGAAGAGCTGTGTTTGGATGTATTATCAGTTTCCGAAGTTAAAAAGTCTTTATGATCCAAAATCTTAAATTAACAATACATCAGTTTCCTAACTTTTTGATGCTGTTCTTCAGCTTGAGAGAAGTTTTGAAGTAAATCTAGGTCCTTAAATGTACAAACTAAACCGTTTAAATGTAGATCCAAAAAGAGCAAACAGTCTTATAGTAAAATTTGTAAGAACTTGTTAAAATTAAAATACGAATCGAGTAAGTATATTCTAATGAATGTCTTACTTTGAAAAAAAGGCATTTCTTGGAAAGCAAAAATGTGGTACTTATTAAATTGTGGAAATGAGTCATCCGTGGAAATACTCGCTAGCATAATAATGTAACTTAGTAATATAATTTAGGCTTTAATATCAAACAAATTATTTTTTCATCAGAATACCAAATTTACAGTCACTAAGTAACTGTCTTTAAACAATATTAAATATTGAAAATAGTCTTATATTTGCAAAATTGTAATATATATATTTAAAGTCAAATAAAAGTTTTACTTTGATAATTTTCAATGAAAATTTCATATAATCTTTATTTAAAGCAATTTTAACAGTCTTTCACACCATTTACTTCACTGTAAGTATAGTAATAAAAAATCAACTGATGACTCTGTGTAATTTGTGCTACATACGGATGAAATTTCTTTCCAGGAATAATCATTTTTCCTCTTTTCATCTCAATGCCAGGATATTTCTTTCATTGAAGGTTTTGTTATTATCATTTAAATGCTTAATTAGTTTTCTTCAAACAATAAAAAGTCCTCCAATTTTAAACTTCTACCACAAAAGGTGACCACAAGTAATTTTGAAGTGGTATGGCAACCACTTGTAATTCTTTGTTTTTCACGTTATAAAGCTGTTGAGTTACTGACGCACGATATAAAAGTAGCAGCAAATCTTCATCACCTGTTGACGTGGCGATTATATGATGTATCACAACTACAGTTACATTCTGTGGTCGTTCTCTGTATAATTGTAATTGTATGAATAAACGATGTTCAATTTAAACCTTGTTGTTACATTTTGTTCCTTTGATCAGGCAGATGCAGAGATGATTTACAATGTCTTACAAAGTTAGATGATTTACAAAGTAAGTTCATAATCCTCCAGAAACATCGTTATTTATTCAATAAAAATCAAACTAGTATTCCAAAGTATCGTTATTCAGATGAATAAGTGAAATTAAGGATTTATGTTATGAATTATCTACAAGTATACAATAACCTATGTTTTTAAATTCTATGGAAGCAAGAGCTTAATCAGTACAGACAATTTAGGCATTATGTTAAAATAATTCAGTATTTCGTAATCTCTGTCATCAAAGTGTTAGATACAGCTATACCGTAAAACTAGTACTGCGTAATGAAATGTGAAAGTAGATTAATACATAGCAACACACACAGTAGAAGTCAATTCAGGATTGAATAAAAAAATTAGAGTAGGATTTCTAAGTAATATTGATGAGAGATAGATCAGACGTGTTATTCGTTATATAATGTGATAATTTAATAACTTAAAAAAACGATGATTTAGTATGTGAAAGGTGAAGATCACCATGAATTTTAATTGATTAGTCATGAAAAAACTATTTAAAACTAAAAGCAGTCACAATAAATATAACTCCCTTCAGTTGGAAAGAAATCACATATAAGGTTTTAGATGTGAGCTGTTAGCTTATTTTCGTCGCAAAAGTTTACAGCTTACTTTACTCTGGGTGTTACAGAAAATATTTTTTTCACGTAAACCCTAAAAAAATACTTTTGTGCTAACTAGCCGGATTTTATGTACAAATTCAATGTAAAAATAAGGTTAGTTGACTAGCCACCCTTCATCTGGACATTTAATATAAATATAAGGTAACACATACAGGTGTTCTTTAATGAAACCATTATCATTGGGTATAGGTTTAGATTTTCATTATTCTGTTTGTACATAAAGCAATCTACACTGCTGGCCAAACACTTAAAGCCAATTAACATAAAAAAAGATATGCATTTTGCGTTGTTACACTCAACCACTTGTTTCAGTAGATATTCGAAAGATGAAAAGAAGAAAGGAGAAAATAAAAAAAAATTAGCATTTAATAGAAAAAATGTGAAAACTATAAAATTAGCCTCAATACCAGCTGATCAAAAGTTTAATACCATACTGAAACAAAGAGTTAAGCGGTGAACACGTAACGAAATTTAGTCATTTGTATTCAAGCATTAGCGTTTTCAACATCTCCCACCGACATCTCCTGTGTTGCATTGTGTAAAAACATGGCAAAGACTAAAAAGTTGACAGAGTTTGAACATGGCAGAATTGTCAAGCTGAAAAAC
Organism: Carcinoscorpius rotundicauda; assembly: GCA_011833715.1. NCBI lineage: Eukaryota > Metazoa > Arthropoda > Merostomata > Xiphosura > Limulidae > Carcinoscorpius > Carcinoscorpius rotundicauda. Next base: position 113,678,730 of record CM022393.1, read on the forward strand.
CAAGTTCTCTTTCAACGTGCCATCGCTGGTCAGATTGAGCGTAATAAAACTGCTGTTGTAAATTTTCCAAAAGATCCAGAAGAATACGGAACAATAATTTCAAGTGGTCGGCCCAAGAAATTTTCGCTGGCGTTGAGCAGGAAAATTCAGAGAGTTTTTTGGCAATACCCGTAATGTTGCCAATATTAAATAAATATTGTAACTGTTAAGAGTACAGAGACTGGTCGGACATGTGGTATGTTTTTTAATGATATGGTGGGTAGTAATAGTAGAGATCGATTCCTTTTAAGCAGACTAGTAGCAAAGTTTCTAGAGGGTCTTTTGAGAAATTCATAAAGACAATTTCAGCTAAACATACTCTGTAGTGAGGGTTTAGAAAACTATAAAATAATATAAATCTATAAAGTAATGGGACGAGTATCAGAAACACAATGGGTGAATTAACGGCTCAAATAAAATGGAAGATTAATTATGGATACTTGGCTATGTTTGAAGGATATTGATAACAACAATTTGAGCTCAAAAGTTTTGTTAATAGAATTACATCTTAAAAATATGTAGTTAGATAGTGAAGGAAAGATATTTCCTATTTATTAAATGATCAAAAAGCTGATTGTTACGGAATAATGAGGCCAGGCAGCAAGATGTCTTTCATAATTAGATTGTGTTTTGCTACATGCGAAGGAAACAAATTAGAAATCCTTTCAGAATCAGCCACAAAACAAGATTTGTCATAACAATCAGTGATGTCGAGAAACCCACTTGTTGAGAATTTTATATGCAAAAACGGCTCTTTTGGGTTCAGAAAATATTTTTTAAATAGAAGAGCGAACAACGTTTCGACCTTCTTCGGTCATCGTCAGGTTCACAAAGAAAGAGGTAACTGGTCGGAAGCTGACCACATGTTTGGAAGGGGTTGTATAACTGAGTGTCGCAATGTAGAGGGCGCGGTTTGATGTTTGAATATATAATTTTATCTATAATATTAATATAGGTATAATGGCGTTCCTTTATATTGGTTTATTTTGGGTTTAAGTTGTTGTATAAGTAAGGCTTCTTTAATTTTTCGTTTGTTTATGTTTGTTTCTTTATTTAGTATTTTAGTGTTTTCTATGGTTATGTTGTGTCCATTTGACTTGCAGTGTTGGAAAACGTGTGAAGGTGACTTTTTATGTTCTTTGAATCTGGTTTCCATTTTTCTACTTGTTTCTCCTATATAGAAGTCGTGGCAGTTATCACATTGTATTTTATAAATAATGTTGGTGTGGTGTTTGTCAGTGTAGTTCTTAAATAAAATGTTATGTTCGCCAAAGGAATTGAGCCCCGGATATTAGTATAATGTATGTCCGTAAACTTACTGACATTGAAGACATGAAAGAGAATATCAGAGGTAAATAGTTTACACATAAGAAGGGATATTTTCAGATCTCTGAGAAAGATAGTGATTTATTTTAAATAGAAGTAAAAAAATCCAAAATGGCTTATAAGAAAGCGCAGGGTGACAATAAAGATTATTTAAGGTAAATTAAATTAAATTGCTAAAATGATTCTTAATGTTTTCTGTTGAAGCCTATGGGTCTGCTAAATTCTTAAATGTTCTCTTCTGCTTCCACAAGAGCGAGTGCTAGTAACAATTCTGACCCACAGTTTGCTATTTACAATAGTCTGAATCATGTAACTACTACCTTGGTGGCAAAAGATTATTCAAGAGATAAACGAAAGGGAATATCTCAATAGTTGCAGCACTTAAATTTTTTGTTAGTAAATTATTCAATGAGACTTTTATTTTAATTAGCTCAGTTGCACAGAGGTATGTCTACACAGCCTTAAAACTCCAGAAACCGTTTTTTTTAGTAGCTTGTGGCGGTCATAACGCAGATACCTTACTGTGCTTAACTTAAAGAAAACAAAAACTTTCTTATTAACTATATTTTTGTGTGCAAGCAGTTATACCAGATTCAATTTAATTCTCATTAGGCTCTCTGCCAGTCACACTCAAACTGAAATTCTTTTAAATGGGATTATAGTGAATTAATCTATGTGACATTGGGCGTGGTCAAATACGTCAATCAAAAGTGTTTGACTTTCTGAATCCAAAACTGTAATTAGATCTCAAATTGGTCAAAAGATAACGCAGCTATGAACTAAAAGTTTATAACTAAAAAAAATCAACAATCTCAGAGTCGTTTTATAAGCCGGTATGTCGCAGCAAAAACTAGATAAAGAATCGATACCTGAAAATATTTCTAGTTTGTTTTTTTTTGATTGGGTATAAGATCAGGTATCTGAGCCTTTTTCTTCAAAGTTTGGTAGATTAGCAGACAGCTCCTAATTTCATTAGAATTATAAATGTTGCTCTTATTTTTAACGAATGTCTACTTATAACAAGAGTCCAGTTTGGTTGGACTCCATTAATAACAATCTTTGCCTTTTTTCATCAAACTACAGTACAATCCAATTAACTAGTTTTGTAACTTAAAGTTCTGCGTAAAACCTTATCAAATTATTTGTTTTTAAATCTAATTACACGAAGCTTTTACATTGTTCTGAGCTTAGGAAAGAGCTTTAATCTAAATATTCATGTTTCTATATTATATTTTAGCCACTTGAATTATATGTTCGAATGGAAATGAAATCAAAAGGAAAGAACGCCTAAAAATCTGTTTTTTACCTAGGTCAGCTACAAACTCTGAAAACCTTCCAGTGTTTTTATTAAAGGAAAAATTATTTCTAATAAAAAGTTTATATGTGTTTATTAATAATTTTAATAAATTTTTCGTTACAGAGTTAACGAAAGTAATTATTGGTTTTAAAGTTTGACTGAATGTTTAGGAGGTATAACTGTAAATAGATAAAATAAATCTATAAATCACTCCTGAAATTAGTTTTATTCTTGAAATCTGGAAATATTTTGTTCTAAATTCTTTTTATTTTTTTCGTTCGGTTCTTATTTAACTATTTTATTAATTTGTAAGACATTTACTAATTGTTCTGTGTTTTTACGATAATGATATTAGTTTATTGTGATGTCTGCTCTTTATTTATCTGATTTTATAGAAAAAGCGAACCACAGATTTTAGTGTTGTAAGTCCATAAAAGTATCATTCACCTACTAGAAAGCTTACTGGACAAAACAATAAGTATGTCTTTATTACACTGGATGCTTATTGTAATAAATCAAATAACACGTTGATAGTGCAAATATTGAGATTTTAAACCAACTAAGATACTTAAGAATATACTAGTTCATCCAGTATACTATTACCATCTTGAAAAACTCATAGGCTGAGTTTACTGCGTTTCTTCTAGTACATGTGAAACAAAATATTACGCATAATCAACATTTACTCTTTCTACGAGTTCAAAATAATACAAGTAAGATGTGATATATAGATGAAATATCACATTTATCTTAGCTTAATATGTTTTAAAAGAGGATCACTTATCTAATTGAAAAATGCCCCAGTTATTGTGAGGTTTAGCAACAACTTTAAACACGAATTCAAATAGTTGTGGTGCAGTTGACAACTAGCGTGTACAATACCAGATGGAAAACTATTATGAACATATGTACAGTTAAAAGGAGTAAGACAGGGTTTTTATTTCAAGAATCATTGTCATTTTTCTCCCATTATTTCATCATTCTGTAGATTTTGTTGGAAACCTCCACTTCTGAAGTAAGCTTCAAATTTCTGTGGAAACTCTTATCAATTCTTTATAATTCAGTCGTCAAGCGACGTCACAATGTCGATTGAAACATCAAAAATATGATAAAGGTTTGTATATCTAATTCTTAACACCATTTAAATTATTGGGGAAAACATTCTAAAATTGCCCTCTTTGAAGTCCCCCGTTGGAACAGCGGTAACTCTTCGGACTTAGAGTGCTAAAATCAAGGGTTCGATTCCCCTCGGTGGACACAGCAGATAGCTCAATGTGGCTTTGGAAAAAGAAACTAGACATTGGTACTTTTCTGTAAATATGTACGATTGAAAGAATACCTTATGAATGCAATACCTAATAGCTACCTTTAAAATTAAGTTGTTTCAACACTCTCGTTTATCTGATAAAGAACAGTAACCTGAAAGCAGATATTCTCAGGTAGATAATATGATCTGTACATAGCTGATCTAAAATAATAATTTTGTCATGATTGTGACTTAGCCAGTGCTCTTTCTTTACGTGTGGTAGCTAAAAGTTCTCGTCTTGGCAAATATCAGTCATTTTAGTTTAGTTTTAATTTATCCACCAATGGAGAAAATGAAGTGATTTTTTGTGTATAGAAAAGTTAGAATGTGTACCTGTTGGTCGAGTCTTCTCTTTGTCCAGTTCGTTTGAGATTTATACTTGAGGTTTTCTTGGTCAATTGTAAGGTAACAATGAAAGCACAACCCTGTACACATAAAATGGATAGAAGAAACTGATAGTAAGTTTATATAACTAAACCTTTCTGGTGCAATTTCATCTTTGCGTGTATTTTGCCCAAACATTGAGCGATTTATTAATTAAAGCTCATCTTTATTATTGAGACATAAACACACAATTATTGCACAGTATCCAGCTAATAAATATGTTTTTACTGCGTGATGAATTATGTGAAGTGGAAAATCTCGTTTGTAAAGACAAAGTAATACTGCTCCAATTTCAGTCACGTCCTCTTTCCTTTTGTACAATAAAAAAATCCGTGTATTGTCTTTCAGTTCTTTTTTTACATACAGTATTACATATTTCTAAGAAAAAACCTTGTCAATATTATTTTTTTCAGAAATATATAAAACAATAATCTTATAGTTACCATAAATAAAAACATTTATCTACAGATAAATTGCACAGAAGAGATTGGTGAATATGTTACGATACTGTCTATGATTAATCATTTTCATATAACTTAAAATTACGACAATTAAGATTGTTTCGTCGTAGCATAGATCTTCATGTTTTTAAACTATCTGGTATTGTTAAGTATTCAAAGCGTATTGAATGAATAACTTTACAAAACAATAAAACAATCTAGCAATATAATTACGAAATATCCCAACCTGTAACACATAGTCATTTGCCTGAAATAAAATAGAATTGATGTGTATTTTAACAAACTTCAACATTATGGGATTGGTGCGGCTCTGTGATTAGTATGCCAGAAATTGTATCTGAGGTTTTGTGATTTGCATTCGGTCATCCTTCCCCTCAAAAGAAATTTCGTTTCGCACTGGGGACATGGTATGTCAAAAGATTGAGGGTTAGGTACCACTATTTATTCTGTTAAACGCAGTTCAAGAGTTGGTAGTGGGTGTTGTTGGATAGCTGCCTTACTCAACATCTAGTGTTTGAAAATTAAGGATGGATGGCTAGCACATTTATACTCAGTGAAGCTTTCTTGGGGCCTGGCATGGCCTAGCGCATTAAGGCGTGCGCTTCGTAATCTGAGGGTCACGGGTTCGCGCCCGAGTCGCGCCAAACATGCTCGCCCTCCCAGTTGTGGGGGCGTTATAATGTTATGGTCAATCCCACTATTCGTTGGTAAAAGAATAGCCCAAGAGTTGACGGTGGGTGGTGATAACTAGCTGCCTTTCCTCTTATCTCACACTGCTAAATTAGGGACGACTAGCACAGATAGCTCTCGAGTTGCTTTGTGCGAAATCCCAAAACAAACAAACAAACGAAGCTTTGCTTATAATTCAACGAACAGCCAAAACAACGTTATAACTGTGATGTTACATGATTAATATGAGAAATGTAAAATTTTCTTAAGTTTGTTTTTAGAAACATTTTACGCTGTGATTCATACATTGTAATTGCTGTTAATAGTTAAAATGATCATGTTTGTTTGTTTGTTTTTGAATTTGCGCAAAGCTACACGAGGGCTATCTGCGTTAGCCGTCTATAATTTAGCAGTTTAAGAATAAAGGGACAGCAGCTAGTTTTCATCACCCATTGCCAACTCTTCGGCGACTCTTTTACCAATAAATAAAGGGATTGGCCGTGACAACATAACGCCCCCACGACTGAAAGGGTGAGCATGTTCAGTGTGGCGGAAACTTGAACCCGCAACCCACTGATTGGAAGTGTAGAGCTCTAACCATCTGGACATCTCGGGTCAAAAAATTATCATACCAACAATCTAACAGCACCAGTAGCAATAATATATTATATATGCTTACATCATACAGTTTCAAATTGGGATGTGTAATAGGACTTGAATTAAGAAGAATACATTATTTTATTATCACGAGAGTTTATTCTGTTTTTATTTCAGCGAATTAATATATCAGTTAAATAAACATGATGTTATTAAAGTATGGTAGCTTGTAATACTAGCTTCGCTGTTAGAACAAAACGTAAATGTATATTTCTAAAATATTATTAATTCTGTCTTTTTTCTCAGCAGTTTGTTAACTTTAACATTTTTAACTAATACTAACAGTTAAACTTACTTATAAATAAGTAACATGAACTTAATTTCATATATTCCCCCATTATTTCACTGTAATAGAAGAAAAGTTGCAATTCTGCTAGTCATTCACTTAAATTTAAAGAACTTAAATTTATCCATCTACTTTTGTTCCTAAATATGTTCCACGTGACTAACTTATTCATTTTCGTACAATATAGATTTGACAGAAATCCTAATCAGCATGAATTTGAACTGACCCAAATGAAAAAGAACAAAACTGTTTCACGATGTTAAAAAATAGGTCAACGTAGAGACATTCAGTTATCGTCATTAATAAATCAGACGATTACAAAAATCTTAGAAAAATAATTTCTTTGCTAATATAAAAAATTAACTGTCTTTAAGGCCAAGTAACATTATTAAAATATTATATGGTAAATTTTATATAATTAGGGGTGAGTTATAAAAGAGTAAAACTTTCATACAGTCTATCTCAACTTTTCCAAATAAATTATTGCATATGGTGTTGGATTTTAAAGTTGTTTTATGGCACATGGTTATACATTGACACACAAGCTGAAAACATTAAATGATTTTGGTTCATTTTTACATATATATACAGGCATGAGTAATTTTGGTTCAGACCACGTTTAGTTCTTGGTATTTGAATATCTATTTGGTAACTATTTTATTGAAATACATGTTTAACTGTTTTATATTTTTAACATATTTATTAGAACGTTTCCAACGATTTTCTTGCCACTAAAATGTTTAGATATATAAAAAATATCGGATTTCTAATACGAAAAAAACTTTCTTTTTCTGAAAATGTAAAATATTACACTGGTGTAATAAAAATGTAGTGTTTTATATGGTTGCTAATGTAGAATATTAAACTAGTCTATTTGTAAAAATATCCAGGTTTACTATTACTTTACATTAAAAATTAAGTTTTGTTTTATATGTATTTATGTCAGTTGTTGTTTTGCCCTTACCTCTTATGCATAAAACATTCGTATCTACTTGTAACTAGGTGTCTTCCACCTCTTTGATGCACTTTGCTTATAAAAAATGGTGTACTGAAAAAAAGTTATAGACATTATAATCTCTGCCTATATAAATAAACGTTCAATCTTTTTGAAAAGACAGACGAATGTAAAATATCAATCAGAGATTCAGCACGAGAAATTTTCGTCGACAAGGACACTTATTTTTATCACCGGACAGCACGCTAAAGATCCATTATATTGTATTGACTAATATACGTCCAGAAGCTCGAGGTTATGATAGGCTGATCTAGAGATATGGCTGTACACGTGCATTTATGGCTTTTTGCCATTAAAATAGACTGTTAGATGCTACGTGTCACCAGAAGGCAGTGTATTTATCTGGTAACTATGTGGAACCTGTTAACTTTGAAACTTTGCAAGCTACATTTTTTTCAGTTTTTAAACTGGCTTATAGATATAAGCCTTAGTGTCTCACTAACTTTTGAAACATAAGTAAGAATTCATTACACTTTTCTATTAACACGTTCACTCATTATCTTTAAGAACAATTTATTGTGTATGTTAAAACATTCTCTTATTGTTTGTACTCAAATAAAATGAATTCGAATGTATATAGTTTTACAGAAACCTATTCAGATTTACAGATTTTGTTTACAGAGTTTTCAGGAGAATACTGAATATAAACGTGTTATTTCACATTACACATGAATGTGTAGCGTCTTATGACGTGATAAATTCATTCATAATTCAAACAGATGAATATTGGTTCATTCAGTAACGCTTTCACATGTGACATTACGGTGGATTTGTTTTATTTATTTTAGCGATTTATTTTGCAAGTTATAAACTGAAACTTAACGCATTACTTATAGGGTGTTTATTTGTTTTTCCATTTTTCATTATTTATACTACAGGGCTCATTTTTGCACACAATTGCTCTTTTTTAGTGTTCACGATTAATGTGATAGAGTGTTCAGAAGTGTGTTATTTCTTATTCTCTTTATGACATGCCCTAAAAACCTCAAAATCACTTTGTAAAGGTTAACTGGATTGATTTGTTTTGAATTTCGCGCAAAGCTATATTAGGCTGAGCTAGCTGTCCTAATTTACCAATGTAAGACTAGAAGAAAGGCAACAACTCATCACTACCGACCGTCAACTCTTAGGCGACTCTTTTACCAACGAATAGTGGGATTCACTGTTATATTATAACGTCCTCATGATTGAAAGAAGAACGTGTTTGGTGCGACGGGGATTCGAACCAGCGACCCTCGGATTACGAGTCGAGTGCCGCAAATATTCTATTTGAAATGCTGATCGGAAATAACAAATAAAAATATTGCACCATAAGTTACTGGAAAGCATTTTGTATATTCATGTACTCGTAAACAAACACGCAATCTGTATTAACCAACGAAGAGTATAATGACTACGTTAACTGTGTTGTTAATCTCAACATAAACTAAATGAATTTTATATCAACATCTTTAACTATCTTCCGTTAGAAAAAAATGAATGGCCTCATTTTATAAAAACACACGTGTTTATAATTACTCTCTTTAAGAATAAAGTACTTTTCTAATTTCTATATAATTACGATTATACTTTAAATCTCTCGGTGTGTGTTTTGTTTTGTAGTGCTGTTATGTTTTAAAGCGTAGTTCATTTCTAAATCCAACCTTAGTGGGTATACTTTCGCACTGAAACCTGTTTTGAAATCCATTTTCAGAGGTTATATTTTCACATAAAACCCATTTGTTCTTACTGAGTAATTATGTATTAAAGTAGACATTTAGAAATAATGATATCAACTTTTTAAGACATGTAATATATTTTTGCCAAGATATTTAATTGTGACGTTTGGTTTAGTTAATTCAGAAGTTACAGCAAATTTTATTTAAATCTCAAGACCCCTTCAGACCACAGACGTTCCTTGAAAATTAGTGATTTTTTTGCCAATTTTGCAATGTTCAGCCCGTCTCCTCTCAAGGTAACTGTATAACTTAGTAGTTAATGACTAAAGGGGAGGCAGCTAGTCAAAACCACCCACTGCCGTCTACTGGGATTAACAATCACTTTATAACAATCCCACGGCTGAAAGGGCGAGCGTGTTCAGCGACGGAGATAAGAGTTCTTAATATTGCAAATCTCTAAATTTGTTCTCAAAGTTCTTGAATTACTCCTGCTTAACCTCATTTTTATATCGCACCCAATGTCCCCAACATTGCTGATCACGTTATTACAGTAGCATAACGAAAGCCAAAAATCCTGAATTTCAAAGCTAAAGCACCATTAGATCAGTCCTGCAGGTGACGGTTGTTAATTTTTAGAATTCAAGAATTACAAATGCAATGTAAGCTTTTCGTGAAACCTTGTGAAACAATTTAAAGATTGAAGTTTAGTTGAATGGACGGCAACTGCCTGTTATAGAAACATAAGTATTGAGAGTAACGATTTGAAAGTTTTCCCTCTTTATCTTCATATCAATGTGTGTACGGTATTGTCGGTCTTTATGGTATTCTGGTAGATTGTTGATGGCGTGTTAACACAATTGTTACTTATGTTAGTTGGAGTTGCCGTCCTTTCAAGTATAGTTCATCATGAATACCATACCTAAATAACCTGTAAATTAGTTTAAATGTTAATTTATGATATAAAATAATAACAATGAAATCTTAGTTAACAACATTCATTTGACATGTCGAATAAACTTAGAATACATTCCTGCATTCAAAAGTATTGTAACTTTTAACACAGTGTTGTGTTATTCACCAAGTTTGTGAGTGTGTGCTCAGCCATTTAAAAATGATTTATTTATTTAAAACTTTTCATTTCTTTTTTTAAAATTCAACTTATTTTCAATAATGATGTTACTTAATATCAGTTTTTCTTTCACTGCAAGTGTGTGTTTGTATTTTTCTTATAGCAAAGCCACATTGGCTGTCTTTTGAGCCCACCGAGGGGAATAGAATCCTTGATTGTAGTGTTGTAAATTCGTAGACATACCGTTGTACTAGCGGGGGACTTCACATGAAGTGATGAGGAAGTTGGCTCTTAATAGCCAAGTAGTTAGTACACTCCACTCATTATCTACGGGTTATTTTTCGAATTACATTCACACCAACCATGCTTGCCCTTTCAGCTATAGAAACGTTATATGTCATAGTCAATCCTCTTATTCGTTGGTAAAAGGGTTGACGGTGGTGTTGGTGATGACCAACTGCCTTCTCTCTAGTTTTACACCAATGCAGATATCTCTGGGATAGTTTTACGCGAAAATTCGAAACTTAATAAGGTTGAACAGTTTACTGTGTGTAACAGTTTTGAATACCATCAATAGTTTTTTTCGTACATGCTGTAGGTTACGTGTTTTGTTTCTTTGCACTTTTTCATTTTTAACATAAATTCAAGCTGTATTTTATTGCTAGTTGTTGAGCTTAAATAAACCGCACTATACTATAGTTTGTATCGTCGTGATATTTATTCTGGGAATCTACTAAAAATAAAAATTAGTGAAAGTAACATATAGATATATTAAATATCTTACAACACTATTTTCTCTTGGAAAAAAGAGCCGGCATGGCCAGTTGGTTAAGATTTTCCACTCGTAATCTGAGGGTTGCGGGTTCGAATCTCAGTCACTCTGAATATATTTGAACTTTCAGCTATGGGACGTTATAAAGTAACGGTAAATCCAGCTATTTGTTGAGAAAAGAGTAGCCCAAGAGTTGGCAGTGGGTGGTGATGACTAGCTACCTTCCCTCTAGTCTTACACTGCTAAATTAGGGATAGCTAGAGCAGATAGCCCTCGTGTAGCTTTAAGCAAAAATTTCAAAACAAACAAACGAACTTTCTTTTATTTTTTTATTTTTTAACTCTCTAATTGATGTTTTAAATGAAAAACATTGCTAACAGAGATATTACGGTTTGCAAACGCGACCAAAAACTGCAGCGCTTCGAAAGAGTTTACTATTCTCCTTTTGGAGCGCTCGAGTTTAAGACCTAGTTTGAAAACAGTTACACCTTTTGTAAGTGGTTCTGTGTACTAGATTTTTAATCATAAGGGGTATCATGGAATTGATATATTTAATAACATAAGTTAATAAAGACATTTCTAAATATAATATACTCTTCAGCGAGTTAATAATGGAAAAAAGTCTGTATGTAGAAGTTAGAGAATTGAGAAAGTTCATTTTGTATTCCCAACCCGATAAATAATTAAAATGTATATGCCAGCAATTTCTGTATGTTCATATATAGGGCATTATCGATACAGGTAGTTATTACAAACTTATTTTTTTTTATTAATTCCTATTTTCTAATATTCTATTACGAACTTAATTTTCTTTCAGTTCTAAAAATGCATTTTGATATGCGCATTTAGGTTGGTGTAATTGAGCGAGTTGTAGAGATCTTGTAAACTGCACATTTACAAACGAGCCAGGTGCACCGTTATTAATTTATATCCATGTTATCGTAATTTTGTTTTATTATAATTTGTAAAACATGTGATTTGTAAATCAATCGATATATTCTAGAAATTCTTAATGATAGCTATTTGTCCCCAGCCACGATTCAGTACACACACACACACGCATAAGCCCAGAAACACATGCACAGTACGTATATATATATATTATGCTTGTGGGTCAAGATCACAGGTAAATGTGTGTTTGTAGTCTGATATAATTTCAGCTAACAAACGATGTGGGTGCTATATGAAAAGTAAACACCTTGTATGATATTTAAAATATAGTAAGTTATTGTTGTTGTTATTTTTGAATTAAGCACAAAGCTACACAATGAGCTATCTGTGCTCTGCCCACCACTGGTATCGAAACCCGAATTTTAGCGTGCAAGTCCGCAGACACACCGCTGAGCCACTGGGGGGCTAGTAAGTTACAGAGGCTTTTTTTTCTAATATCTGTGTTATTAGTGAAACTCCATAAGATGACGTCGAACTAACTTATTATTGGTGTAAGGGTAGGCTGCTTTCTCGCACTCTAAACATTGACTGGTGATACGACGATACACCTGTATCTGTTCTTATTGTTAAGCTATTTTGGTAAATATTGGTTTAAAATGTTATGTTTACTCTTGTCTACACTTTTGCAACTCATAATGTACATTTATAATTCGATGTAATAATGGTTTAAAAGATCATAACCCTGAACGACGTCAATGATATTTTCACATTGTAAGCCCACAATATCTTAGTTAGGGCAAGTTATCATTATTTTGAAGAAATAAACAATATTTCGTATAAGTCCAATCGTTAAAATTATTACTTCTAATTGGAAGAATTACATTTTTTTGATGTAATTAACACTTTCTGAGCATTTGCGGATCGCTTTTATGTCTCAGCAAACATTTTACTTTTCTTCTGTAATGACGAGAAAACCCATTTCTAGAGAAAATTATATATTTTAAAACGACTAGTATGGATAAAGAAAGCACTTTGTAGAGAAGCTCTTCTACTACTGCTTTTTCTACTAATTAATTTCTAGAAGATATTAAAAGTTATTTTTATATTTGGTTTGTTAGTGATTATCCATATTATGTATAAAATTGGTTTATTAAGAAAGGTTCAGTAAGTTCATAAATCTGTTGTTTATTTCTTCGATATGTAAAATTTTGTGAAGTATACACACAAATATTTAAAATATATTGAATTGTTTAATTGTACGTAATTATGTAAAATAAAAAAAACCTTAATACTTCCATAAAAGGTTGATAAAACTGAAATGCTACATAGAAATAATATTGTATGTGATTTTAGAAGTACAAAGCAATTGAAGGGAAAATAATAACAATCTATTTTACAGAATTATAAAATCATAGTCTCAACATCTGATTTGTTTAAAGATGTATAATAAAAGTTTTTATTGTTATAGCTTTAAGAATGTAGAATTAATAATTCATAATAACTGTTGCAAACTCTTTCTTTATTAACCTGAAGATTACCTAAGAAGGTCGAAACGCTGTTCTGTACTTTATTTTATGGACTCAGCAGATAGTCCAATGTGGCTTTGCTACAAGAAAACACACACACAGATACTTTATTTTAATTAAAATACTAATATCCATACTAGCTGACTTGAGAATACATTTTTACTTCAAATAGGTTTCTTGTCATCATGAATATATTAATTTTTGTTGTTATTTTAAATAACAATAGGTTATTATACTTCATTTTAGGTGTATTCATTTTCAAATATCCTGTATTAAAAATAAATTCTTGTTAAGAATAGTTTTAACTGTAAAAATAGATGTAGCTTACATATTTAAATAATTACTTAATACATTTTATTTAGTTAATGCATTTTTATATAATTATATAATTGTTCTAATTGTAAGTATTTATATTATCACTCGTTAACTTCACTTTGAAATTTAATTTTACTGTAACCTTACAAAAAACCTTACTATTTATATAAATTTTTCATTCATTGCAGTAGTGTTTTCAGAGTATTCTAGTAATTATACACACGTTATTAACGTATACTGGTAAACTTCCATCATCATAAAGTATGAAGCAAAAACATAAAAATACTAATAGTTCTTGAAAGCAAGAAATTAACCTCCAGTTGAAGACAGAAGAAATGTTTTGTAAAGCATAAAACGAAAAATAAGAAATATCCAAAATTTATTTAAATTATATAATTGAAATGTGAATCTTTGGTATGATGTCACAAGGTAAAAGTTTTATTAAGACGCTAGGTGAGGTACATTTTTACTTCCCTAGATCGAGAAGTCAAACAGGACACAACTTATCAAGTAACCATTTAAAATTGCCATTTTGTTCCACAGTTGACAAGCTGACTAGATAGAGAAAAGGAATTTAGGGTTGCTTACACTTTTGGCTCTTATTCTGGTTTGGCCACATGTTTGTATTCTCGAATCAAGTAAGTCAAAGATGGAGTCGTTTATTTCCATTAGGTGGCCGAGAAGCAGCTCTAAATGACCCAGAATAGAAGATAACCTAATTAAACTTCGCGAGACAAGTAATTGCCGTGATGCTTCCATCTGTCTTCTCAATTCTGCAAACTTTTTTTTTCTATGTGTGTGGGAAGTCTTACTCACTGGAAGAAATTTTAAATGGATGACCTAAAAAAATAAAAAAACATACATACCAGAAAATATTGTTTTATTGTTTTGTCTGTGTTAATGCAAGCGAATTAAGCTTAAAAAATACTTGAACATTGCATACCACAGCTTATTACTGATTTAGTCAACAACTTTAATAAAATCATCCGTAGGCGAAAAAAAAAACAGCGAATGTTTCCTTCTTCTACTTTCTTTTATAAGACGATAAGATGCATGAACTAAGTATGTCTTTGGTCTCAGAACCAGTAAAATGTTTTACTTATTGATTTATCGATAAAAGGATTAGGTTCAGTACTTTGTGTAGTGTAATTCTGACATTTTTTTTCTTAGCTGTTCATTATGTAAATTTAATATTATTATCTACACATAATTTTTGTAAGGCTAGGACATAAAAGAAATACTAAAAACTTTGTGCATCATACATTAAACGAAATTTATTTTATTTGCGAATGTTCATCCTTGTATTTATACTTACTTCTAAGTTAATGAAACTGAGATTATGTCTAACATCATCTTTGGCATAGGTGAAATTATGAACAGCATAATGATTGATATTGGCGATACTCAAATGATTACTTAAAGAATGTTTAGATTTTTAAACATTAGGTTATTCTACATTTTAAATAGTTCTATAACCGTGAGCTATTTGAATTAAGTCACAAAGAATGTTTTACAGTACTCTAGTGAAACTAATTTTTATGTTTTTCGAATTAAAAACCAAATAATATTCTCCATATGATATTTAAATTTTTATCTTTCTTATGCTCATTTATTAATCACAATGACAAGCTTATAAAATATTATATTAGAATTGTATGTTTCTCAAGAACACTTTATTATACAAGATTTACCTTGTAAAAGGTAAACAGGACACTAGAATCACGTAGGAGAGTTTTTATTTTGTTTGTAATTGAGCAGAAAGCCGTGATGTGCCAATCACCCGTATCAAACCACGTTTACTATGAGAATTACTAAATTAAATTCTCAAAAGATGTAACTATTTTTTCTTATCACGTGATTTTGATGTTACATACATAAACTCCTATCAAAAACGTCTTTTTTAAAAAAAATGAATATGGGAAAACACATATTTAGTTGTACATTCTATGACGAAGAACTGTAGTTGGGGAGTAATTTCAACAAACATCTCCTGATATCGACAAATGAGAATTCACATCCTCAAAAGCAGATTTAGAACAAACAAAAGTTCATAACCCGTAAAGTGTGTAAAGTTGTGAACTTATAAAAAGAATTAAGTCATAAAACTATTATTTGTGAAAAATAAAATAAGTTGTTAAGAAATTACTTAGGTTAATAAATGCATGATTACTGTAAAATATTGTGAGCGCAATTTTTCAGAAAACGGTATATCCTTCAAAATATTTATACATTTACTATTAAGCTTTTTAAGATACTTCTACGTAATATTTTGTAATTCTTAAAAAAGGATAAAAACTCAGACTTTTTTAAGTGTAGCCTGAGTCAGAACTTTACATTTATAAATTGTGAAACAAAAAGTGTTAAATGTGTGATTAGAGCAAGAATAAATTGTGACAATGAATGGTTAGGAGTATGTGATGTATAAAGAGTGTTACACTCTTCTCCATAAGGGTGGTAGGAAAAAAATATGGAGGAAAAACAAAATGTGTACTTGACACAATTTTTGTTGTTTCCGTAGTGTAAGCCTCTAGAGATCATAAAATGGTGCAAGAAGCATTCTTGTAGCAAAATTCGGGTCTGATGATGATTTTACAAAAGCGAAGAACATAAAGAACTTACCATAAATTTAGTTGAATATTAATTTAATTCCACCATGCTTCATTTCTACTTTGATGAAAAAACGCATTCATAAAACAAATGAACGCTAATACCATAATAACTTGTAGTCTAATCTGATATCAGGTGAAGGTTCTAATAAAGTCATCATTCAATTTGGTATAAACAGCCAAAGTATATAGGATTCTGTCTCGGTTATAAATAACTTTAAAACGACAACGTGGTTCGTTATAATATATATTTATATGAATAAATGCGCGTATGTTTATCTTACTATACTAACACTTCCGGTTTCCATTGGCTTATTGAGTCACCACAATCTGCAGCTTTGGAGCATCAATCACAGGAAGCAGTCTTTGTTTACAAATGAATATCAAACCATTTACCCACAAACATAAGTCATGTACTCTAACAAATGTAAGAAACTTTTCGGTTGCTTTTCCAATCAGAATGTTTATTATTATACACTTTTTGTTTGTTTGTTTGTTTTGAATTAAGCACAAAGCTACACAATGGGCTATCTGTGCTCTGCCCACCACGGGTGTCGAAACCCGGATTTTAGCGTGTAAGTCCGCAGACATATATTATACACTTAAAAATAGTTTATTTTGTGTTCCAAACTTTGACTTAATTGGTGTTAATATTCCATTAAATTAAATTGTCTGCGTTTTTTGATATTAGAGAGTACATTTCATTTTATTCTTATAATTGGTTTATTGTTAAACTGCTTTTTGTTTTAATAATTTTAAAGTGTTTCCCAATTTTGTGGCAAGTTCACAAATCACCAAATGAACCTATGAATCATGTTCAGAATATAAGGAATCATTAGAAAAATTTTTGATTTATGAATGAGAAATATTGTTATAGTTTTAAGTAAAAGACACACGGTTTTGTTTATCGAAACATTCTTGCGAAAGGGCTAATAAGTAATAAAAGTAGGAATAGTAGTAATTACTCTTACCTGGTTAGAATTATTAAGACGTAATGTGTTGTCATCATGACTGTATCTTCTAATTTTATATAAACTTACTCTGGAATTATATATGCAATATACTACTTATAGTAATAATAAAACTCAATTTATATTAAATATAGTACCAAATGTTAAGGACATTTCCCCATTCCATACCACTATAAAAACTTCTCTATTGTTTAACTGTAAAATACTTTCATGAATTTTAAGTCTATTGAAATAGTTGGTACAGATTTGACATGATGTTTTAACGGGAAATAATTGCATTTATTATGCTGAGAAAATGAATATAGAAATGATCATCTAACAAAACCATTATAACGTGTTAGTCATGCTACATGATGGTAAAAAATATATTACGATTTCAAACTTTTCAGGTGTAAATATTTATTAATAATTCAAACTTCTTTAAAGCCAGAACGTTAACACCAGCTTCACAGTCTCATAAAATTGTTTCACTTTATAACATAATTTTGTTGTTCTTAATAAGTTTAGTCTTTTGTACTTAAACTAAACTATAATACATCGAACGGAAATGTTTCTGAACGTAAGAGCTATAAGTATGATAAGAATTTGTTTATCTATAGACAATTACATTTATTTTGTATTGAGTATATTTCATTCTTTTTAGTTATTATTTCTTATGTTTATTAAAGGTTTCGTGCTGAAAATTTAATATAATTGTTAATAATTATCCAAATTCAAATATATTTCATATAATCAGTAAATAACCATTCTCTATGTTTTATCTATGGTATTTATGTTTCTCGTCAAAATGTCACTTTTAAACTTGAATTCTGTGAAAACACTTGTAAAATAAATATTTTTTTCTTTTCAGTGATAAAAATATCATACAATTTTGTCGAAAATATCTTTTAGAATGTTGAATTTGTTAACTTAACATATAAAAGTAAATCTGACCGTTTTGTAAATTTCTTAAATGAATACATGCTTTACAATCATACAAACTATTCATTATTTACAGGAGCAATTCCATCTAAAATCATTTATTACGGCGCTTCGTTTTTTTCTTTCCATGGCTGAAAAATAAAGATATGATTTTGCCACCTTTTCTTTGTTATTAACAGTATGTTTGGAAAATAGACTTTAAGCTATTAATTTTACATATTTTTACCGTCCTGATGTTAAATATAAATTTCTTAAATATACTGTAACCTGCACGTTAAGAACAGTAACAGCTTTCTAATCAAACTAAAAATCAAATCAACATTCGGCAGTTTTGTTTTCACTATTTCAAACTTTATGCAAAAAAGGTCTAACCCTACTGTAATAAACCACTCTTATAAATGGAAAGAAGACAAAAAAAATTAGCATGTGATATTATTGAGCATATGAGAACAAAATTAAATTTAATGTTTTGGATCGAAGAACAAACAATAAAAAATACAAATGCTTGAAACGAAAAGAAGAGAAAGAGAACAATATATTTTGACATACTTGGAGTAGAAGATATCTTTGCTATACTTGAAGTGGAAGATTCAGACAAAAAGCTCGTTAAAGTGAATTATGTTCTTTGTGGAACATTGTTAGCTTTCATTATTACACGGTTGAACTGGGATGCTCGTCATTTTTCATTCTTACTATCCAATGATGCAATTAAAAGAACAGTACATTTTTTCTGTAAATATAAGTATGTATACTATGTTTGATAAACCCACTTACCGAGAAAACTGAAAAAAGAGGAGAATCATATATGTGGTATCCCAACTAATAATTTAATTATATGTATATATTCCAGAACAGCTGGTATGGGTGTTAACATTTTTTACTAATAAAGCAGAAAAAAACATTTTGATCTTTTTTGGTCATCTTCAGGTTAACAAAGAGAAACTTTGTAGCTGACCGTTACCTGGAACATGTCTTAGGAAAGAGAGTGTAAGATCGAAACGTTGTTCTCTGCTTTATTAGTAAAAGTGTTAATACCAGTGCTAGCCGTCCTGAGAAGCATTGTTACTTCAAGTGGGTTTCTTATTATTACAAATTCTGAGATACATATTCATCATCTCTAAATTGTGAGTTACTGTAATAACCCAACATTTAATCAACACCGTGTGAAATTCCACATAATCAACTTAGTACAATATATTTATGTTGTGAATATTAATTTTACTTGGATAGTTTAATAATTGTATGGTATTGTTATAAAATTTCAAATATATTATCCATATGTGCCGTTTGTTCTCGACATAATTGTGGTTCATTCCCACTCTTCCCTGCTCCCTCGTTAATCACGAAAGTTTGCTAAAGTATTCGAGAAGACTGTAAAAAATAGGTTAAAGCAAACGCTTTATCTCAGTAGCCTCAGTTTGTCACTTCGTGCGCTCTGATCTCCTTTTTGCATCACACCCAAAATATAATCAAAATCTGCAAAACTTTTATTTTTTGAAATACTTTAAAGTCTAATTTTGTAAGCATAAACTATTTTATATTTTTGAGGAAATCTTTTGGAATCCAAACTTCTTTCAGTTCAGGTAAAGCCAAAAAGTATAAAATCACCCAAACAGTTTAGGAAAAATATCATTTTCATGAAGGAAAAACATCATACACTGTTTTTAATGTAAAATAGGTGAACATGAAGAACATTGGGTTTCACATAAGCGTTATGCTGTTTGCACATCAGGCTTGATACAGTGGCTGAATAAGAAGATTAAAAGTGTGCCATTTCAAGTTCTCACAATAGGTCATGAACCCAAATATTATCTAAAGGAAGGTTACATTTGCATGACTAATGTTTCGGGATATTCAGGCAAAACTAAATAACTCATTAAATACCCAAAAAATATAACTACAATGAAACCAGTACCCAATGATGATGGTCTCTTAGTGCCAAATAACTAGCAAATTGGAAAACAGAATAGTTATCCTATGAAGAAGACAATGAATCGTCTCTATCATCTTCATCTAGTAATTCTCTTCCAATACCACCTCAACATAACTGCCTCATCTGATCACACACTAAATACTAAATGATGTGATTCGTGATTTGTCTCTATCAAAGCAGCATGGAAAACTCATCGGATGCCATTTACAGCAATTTAGTTTATTATCTTCAGAAACAAGAGTTTTAATTAATCGAAGTAATCTTGGCTTTTATGTTGATGTATTATTGGTAAAATTAGGTGCTGCATATCATCCTCAAAAAGAAACTTTTATTCAATTATCTAAAGTCTCTAGAACAGTCGAGATGATTTCAAAAAAGAAGGAATGGTCAAGGAGAAAGATTTCATAATATGGAAATATAATATTGATTATCCACCTTTACTGAATCATCAAAATGTTGTTTTTGCTCCCAATTTATATTAAACTTGAGCTCGTGAAGAAGTTTTAAGAGGAATGAATGAAAATGGTTATGGTTTCAGATATCTGTGTAACAAAAGTCCAAAAATCAGTGAACCAGAAATTAATGGAGTTATTTTTGCTAAACCACAGGTTCTGTTAATGCTTATAAATGTTATGTTCAAACAACATTCAATCAGAAAGAACTTTCTGCCTGTAAATCAATTTTTATCAGAGAGATGAAAACAAGTTGTGATAATTGATGTTATGTTTGAGAACTACAGAAAAATGAGGTCTAGGATGTCACTAAAGACGCAAAATCTTACATTTTCCGTTCCAAATTATTTAAGTTCAGTAAGCGACGAGCATAGCGAGCACTTCCATTATGACATTTCTGTAATAGAACAGCGATATCAAGGATAATGGAATCATGCGATGACGAGAGATTACTGTTTGTTCTTATAGTGGGACACTGAAAACATACGCAAAAAAACGTAACGAGTCAAATAGGTGTTTTGTAATAAAAATAAAAAATAAAACTACGATGAACGTTTTGATCACAATCTGAATGCATTTTCAGTATATGATTTTATTGTACACATTGCATTTCAAACTGGTTTTGCTATTATGTATTATTTATGAGCATTTTAATGCAATTTTCAATGAAAATATTTTATTAAAGGAAAATTTATTTTTACGGTATATGGGAATAATTTAAATAAATCTATAAAAATTAGAGGTGATCATTATTTTCGAAGATACCTTTTTAAAATCAGCATCATAAGCATGTAAAAAAGTAAATTTTATCTTTCTACCTTGTGTCATGGCGACTCAAACATGTAGTGATGCGTTACGTAAAAGGGCCTGGCATGGCCAAACGTGTTAAGGAGTGTGACTCGAAATCTGAGGATCGTGGGTTTGCATCCCCGTCGCGCCAAACATGCTCGTCCTTTCAGCTGTGGGGCGTTATTATGTGACGGTCAATCCAACTATTCGTTGGTAAAAAAGTAGCTCAAGTGTTGGCGGCGGGTGGTGATGACTAGCTGCCTTCCCTCTAGTCTTACACTGCTGAATTAGGGACGGCTAGCACAGATAGCTCACGAGTAGCTTTTGCAAAATTCAAAAACAAACGTAACGTAAAATTATTTAAGTGACATAGCATTTATCCTAACATCTCAGTGGTAAAAAAAGAAGGTGGTATATTCTACTGTATAACTGGAATTGAAGTTATAAAGTAATTTTAATTTTCTTATTTGTCAATATTTATTGACTTAAGCCTCTTTGGTTCTAATTTGTTATTCATATAATTGCGTGCTCATTAAAAAGAGTAGTTTGATAAAGAGTTTGTCCTGACTGCTATGTTATACATATGAGGTACAACCGACTTGGTTTTCACTTTCTCAGTTTTTCTTTGATTGACTCTCCTTTCCTGTATGTACAACATTATTTGTTTTTAGCTTAGTTATTTTAAATTAGGAAATTGTTGACAGCAGATAAACTTTATGTTATTCACTATTTCTTTTAGATATGACATTAAACATTATTTTTTCTTATCTTATTAAATATATATAGTACGAAATTGATTTGCGAAAAGCATTAATGTTCGTTCCACTTTTTTGTAAATATTAATTATATTCATCGATTTTGAGAATAATTACTGAATGCTTAATTAAAAGCCTTTCTTAAATACCATTTTGACAGATGCTTATATTGTCCTTCATTTACCATATTACTGAATATTTAAAGATTGTGTAAAATTCTCTCCCACCAAGTGGCACAAGCTCACATTTATACAAGTATATGAAAAGCGTGTGTTTTTTCAAGTTGTTTAGCAGATGAACAGTGTAAACTAATGAGTAATGTTCTCCCAAGAAAGAAACTCGAAGCTTTATATATGTACATAAATAATTTAGCACAGACTACAATGAAATTATGTTTCTATATGTTCTTCAAACGCATATTCTGTTGGGTAATCAGCTTGAATACTCTTATGTATGGTATGTTTTGTATCTGAGTATTTTATATTTTCTGTATCTATCTATATATATCTATATATGTATATATATATATATAAATATATTAATATAGTTTGATTCTCATAATATATAAAGTTAGAAAATTACAAATTTTCTCTGAAATTTGAATCCACTGTAATGATATTTTCTGTCGGTTAAGTCTAGCTTTTAAAACAGTGTGGTCATTCACAAAATTATAAAGTCTAAAATTTTAACTCAAAAAGATATTTCTTCGTAACTGTGATATCTCTTGTAAGTATTTTTAAAGTAATTAAGCATTTGCTTCACAAAACTAATGCGAATTTTGTTTTACTATTGAATAACGTATTTTGTTTTCAGTAGCGTATGCCCTTCGTCTTCTAAGGGTAGAAGTCCCCACTGCCGTTAGACGTGGAGATTCTGTCTGGCTTAATTGCACCTACAACTTGGAATTGGATGAATTATATTCAGTGAAATGGTACAAAAACAATGTTGAGTTTTACCGCTATCTACCAAGTGATGATCCTCCAGCACAAAAATATGACTTACTGGGGGTCTATGTTGATGTGAGTAAAAGACTAAATATTTATGATCACATAGTTTTATTTTAATTAATTAACAAAATTACATGTGAAACATTTAATTTGATTTATTCACGTTTTTATATAATAATTTATTGGCAGAAAGAAGTAATGAAGTTTATAATAAAAATTATGTAAATAAATTACCAAAAACAATAACAGAAAGTTTTCTATTTATTAAAACAATTTTAAATGCTTACAGAACTTGCATTTTAACTCAACTGTATTATTATATTATTCATTCTATGCTAGCTGAGCAAGTCTCATTTGGGCAATGTATACCTGACGAGTTCTGACCTGAACACAGAAGGGACTTACCGTTGTGAGGTTTCAGCCGAAGCTCCTTCTTTCCAAACAGAACGAGCAGAGAGAGAGCTGCAGGTTTACGGTAAATTTTTTTTTTCGTTGAGTGTATGTTGTAATTTTTTTTAATGAAGTATAATTTGACATTTAGCCTTACACTGCTAAATTAGGGATGGCTAGAGCAGATAGGCCTTGTGTAACTTTGCGTGAAATTCAAAAACAAACAAATAAGAAAGCATCGGAAAGTTTAAAAATTTAAGCTCCTGGATCAGATAATTTTCCACAAGGGTTTTGAAGGAGTTTAGAGATTTTATATGTAAGTTATTTACAACCATTTTTTCATCCCTCGAATAGTGGGCAGGTGCTAGAGGACTGGAAGTTAGCTAATGTCACTTTTCTTTTTAGTTTAGTCAACAAAAATTATTCCAGTAATTTTAGACCTATTAGTCTTTCATTGCTTGTGATAAAAGTTTTGGAAAGTCTGCTAAAAGATACTTGGCAAAGTCAGTTAACAATTTTTTAATACTTTATTGAACAATTAGCATGGTTTCTCTGAAGGAAAATCTTGCCTTACAAATCTTTTGATATCAACACAAAAGAAAACAGGGGGTTGCTACATATGGGTTCATTCAAACTGGATTATGTCACAAGTGGTGTATCTTAGGGTTCAGTTTTAGGACGGCTGCTCTTCTTGAGTTACATTATTGATATAGATGAAATAAAAGTCAATAAATTACTTTCTTTGCCGATGATATTAAAAACTTGGGAAACAACTACTGTGGTCACTGTAATTGAATTTCATTCCTCTATGTTGGTGTTCAAACATATATTAAAGTAAAGAATAATGAGATTTTATTTCTACTGTTACATATGTACACTGTACTAAAAGCACTCTGTTCAACATATTACAGTTACAGAAAGTTCAAAAGACAAAATATTCTTGTTCCCTAGCAAGTTTAGCAAGATATTAAATATTTAAGTAAAATCAAGTTTGCATGGTCATTCTTTCATCTCACCTAATTTTCCTCATAGACATAAGTACGCACATAATGATACAAATCGATTTATTTCCCTTTTTAAAATTAATTTTAAGTAATAATTAACATTTTTCATAATCCAAATGATTACGTTTTATGAAGAATATTCCTAATAAGAATCCATATTTAGTATTATTTATTTACTCGACCTTTCATAATTAGTTGGACGTTCTCTAAATTGACTTTATGCTTATTTTGAATATATCGGATAAATGTCATCAAAATATGAAAGATTATCAGTAAATAAATAATAAGAATACCATTTTTTTCTTTCTCCCCTTTGGAGAAGAAAAATAATAGGTGGTATACTTACAGTCTATTAACCAGCAATAGTGAATTTAATATAATGTCATTATAGCTAAAACTATGACTCTAACAACATAATGAACAACATTGAATAAAATCGAGTTTCGTTAGTTGTTTTATCTGTATGATATAAAAATATTTAAATAACAACTGAACAATTTTCAGACAAACGCTCTTATGGACATAGTATAGTTATAAATTTACCATAGTCTTTTATAAATACAGCACACGTATAACGTGCTTTTAGCTCTAAATTTTAACACCACACGTGACTTAAGCTTGTGAAAATTGTTACTTTAACTTCCATGGGTATAAATGAAAAATGAAACAATTTATGAACGAAAATGAAAACGCAAAATTATCTGTATTGTGCATAAATACGCTTAATGTAAGTTTAAGTTCGTTCTGAATCTTACTTTTATAATGAATCCTATGATACTAGAAAGACAATTAAGAAACAGAAAAGTTGTTTGTATAATATTCAAGTGTTGTGCAAAGAATCGTGAATAACAGGTGTGGTTAATAATAGAAATAGCTCAAGTGCTCTTTTTATTATTATTTAATATTGTTCAACAGACTACAGTAATAATAGCTATAAGTATTGTATCCTAATCTGACAGTAACTCTAAGCTCATCATTGCACGTTGTGTTGGGTTGTTTTACAATTTATTTGACTACCTAGCAAATAACAGCTGCTTTATAACTGTTGACACTCAATCATTTTAGTGTAGTCTGTGGTTTATAAGCAGACTCATAATCTTCTAAATAGATAGAAACAACCTCAGTTTCGAGCATTAAATCGGCAATTACAGTGATTGTTGAGGATAAGTGTTGAATTATAGCCAACACTGCCTGATTACGGATATTTTAGAAGATATAGACAGAGTAGATATCCCTGAACCTAACTATATTAAGTGAGTGGAATCATGCAAGCAGAAGACACAGAAAATGGTGGCGATTCTAGATGAAATTTAGGCATAAATCTTTAGATGTATATATTTAAGGTCGTCATAGTGGATGATAATCTCAGAAGGTGTCGCAACCCAAACTCCATCAAAAATGGAGGCGGAAATTATATTAGTATGACTAATTCATAATTGTTAATTAACAATTTTTAGACCTTTTAGAGGGTGTAGGATTAAATTCTAAGAAGAAATATAGTCAGCTATAGCAAATTTATGACCAGCCTTAGTATGACCTACAAAGAATAGGAAGAAGGTGAAGATATAACAACTGTAAGAAATGCTAAGAATTCTTATTAATACAAATAATGTTACTGTGACATGTGATCTTATATTTGCTTTGAATATATATGAAAACATACATACAACTTTAACAAAATCATACAGTTATCAATATATATATATATACAATTTAAAAAAGCTAAAAACCTGCTTGTTTACACACACACACACACATATATATATATGTCGAAAGTAGCCAACATTCTTTGCATGTATAAAGTACATGCTGTTACAAAATACAGTCTATGCACCATTCCAGTGCATTTCAATATTCCCTTGAATCCAGTATTTTCAATCTCTCCTTATAGCTACTGGATATAAATATAGTAGTATACATGTTTTACAAATACGGGGTATATAAATAACTATGATCACCCATACATTATCATTATTAATGATAACATGGCAATGGTATCAAGATCAATAATCATCTAATTTGCCTGAAGTTAATCCCAAGTTTGTCTGTTTTCTAAGAGAGTATCACACACAACTACGTATTTCATTAAACTAAACAGTTTCAAATAGGGCAGGATTGCTGTATACAGACATAATAGACGTAAGAACTGAAGAAAACCAAAGACAATTAGAAGTTGTTTATTTAAAAAAGGAGAAGTAGAGACTTCAAACTTACCGAAACAAGATAGGTAGCTTCACTTGATATTATAGAAATGAGACAAGTAATTTCACGTAAAAATATTTAAACAAGAGAGGTAGTTTCAGGTAAAAAGGCAATATACAAAATAAACTAATAAGTTAAAATCTGAGATATAGTGTTGTTTGTATTCCTTTAAGCTATAAATTTCTGCTTTCACTCTCCTACATATTAGAACTGTCAGTCATGGAATCGAAATAGGGATTTGTCAATACAGTATCTTAAACCTGAACTTTTCTATTTAAATTTTTCAATTGCATTTTCACTTTAAGCTACTTATTTCTGTATGTTTGAGAGATTGTAACGTTATATTCAGGATGCAATCTTTATGGTGCGCTTCAGGAAATTATTCGTTTTTTTATGTTTTGTGCTTAATAATTAAATATTATGTTGTCTAAAGTTATGCTCAATTTTATTAGTTTGCATGAGTAGAAACAAGTCATAAAGATATTAGAACATCTGTTTGTTGATTTCAGTAGATAAAATATGGAACCATATTTTAAATAACATTAGTGCCATAATTATTTAAAGTCTAAAGGATATATATACAAGTATAAGAACCCAAAAGTTGTGGACCATATCCAATAAATAATCGCTCAAAATTCAACAGCATGGTAACCATTGACGAATATCTAAAACCTCACCTCATTTATCATCTCTCACATTAGCTGTGTAAAAGGAACTGGGAAAACAATTGACAAATATAATTAAATGATTTATTTGATCACTTTCATCAACGAGAAAAAATGCTCTAAAGTATGAAATGCCACCAAATACGACTTCTACTCATTATGTGGAAAATGACACAGCGAATAAGTACGTTTCACTGACATTTTAAAATCGTATGTCATGATATACATATATATTATTCTATCTGAAAATTACATTACACATACTACAAATATATATTTTTTTAAATCTACTTCAGGCACCAAACTAATTTAAATTTACTTCAGCAAACTCACCAAATTAAAAAACGAAACTTACATCAGAAGTCAAATAAGTTAGTTAAACTTTCGTGATATGATTTTTAAACAGATTTTCTAAACTCAAAACGTTTTCCACAGATAAATATAAAATATGTTCAGGAGAAGTGTGAAAATGAGAAATTAAATACATACTGAACGAATAATTATTACTCTAGTCTCCTAAATGTTTTATATCAAACCCTATAAAATCATAACTTTCATAAATTAACATACAACCTATGACAGTGAGAACACTTAGTCACTGGAACGTATTAGATAAATTGTAATCAATCAATGTCGTTTCATTCAAAAGTGTCGTTTACGATATTCAGTTCTTGAAAACTTCCTAAACTTCTCTGACTTTTATATTTTAATATTCCTGATATGTACTTAATGACATATACAGAAATAACTATAACTTAGATTACTTGCATCATTTTATATCTTTGATTTGAAACCTAGTCAATTTGTGAAAAGGGAAAATATTAAGGAAATTTAAAATGTTTTAATTAATATATTGAATTCACGGTATTATTGATAACCTGGACAATTCAATTAATAATGCAATCAACG
This sequence comes from Carcinoscorpius rotundicauda, assembly GCA_011833715.1. Taxonomy (NCBI): domain Eukaryota; kingdom Metazoa; phylum Arthropoda; class Merostomata; order Xiphosura; family Limulidae; genus Carcinoscorpius; species Carcinoscorpius rotundicauda. The sequence continues at coordinate 113,706,945 of CM022393.1, forward strand.
TATTTGCTCATTTTTGAAAAGTTTTATTTTATCTCTTATCATATTCTACAAACATTTCTTTATTCGTATATGAATCTTTTGGACCATGAGGCTATGTTTTTAATGCATGTGGTTTCTTCATTAATATTTCGAAATTGTCACATGATCCTAGCGATTTTATTTCTGTGAGCAGACTGAAAATTTTTGCTAAATTATAAGTAATTGATAAATATAAGTTTATTTTTGTTTATCTTGATTATTCTTTGTTTGAGTGCCTTATGGAACATTCCACTTGGTTTCAAAAGTATGATGTATTTAAATCAAACAAAGAAATTATAAATACAATTCGAAAATGCTACATGTTTTCGGGTAATTTTGCACTTTACTACACGTAATTAATTCTTATAATCTGCGATATTTCAAATAATTTTCCAAGCTAATAGTTCAATTTAAAAAAACTTAAATCACTTTTATAGTTTTATTAGTGAGAGATCCTGAATGAAGTGAGGGAAAATTAAGCAGCAACGTGACGTACAAATTCAAATCTACATCGTAGTTCTTAAGTTTTAAATGATTTCAAATGAAATACACCTAAAAACTGCTTAATGGAAAATTATCAACTTTATTTACACGAAATACACTGCGTAAAAATTGGGTTTTGATTCCTTTTGGTGTAAAGAGTACAGACAGCCTATATGTAGCTTTACGCTCAAGAAACACAAAACACATGATTTGCTGTTGCTAATATCTGTTAGATGATTCATTATTAATAAAAAATATCGACAGGTTTTATAGATGTAAATCAATGAAGTATTTATAAAAAACAATGATGTTTAAAGTTCTGTAGCTCTTTGATTTAAGGAATTCGTTATATTATAATATTCTGTTGTTGGTACTCTCTGGACATATTAAATATAAGTACACATACTTTAAAACAAACGAACTAAATATTCTAAAAGCTATAGCAACAACAATTATGCAAAATATTTAGTTTAACGTACGTATTTTATAGCAAATTCATTTCCGTAGCTTTGAAATTATTATCAAGGTGTGTTGCAAGCAACAAACCGCTTAATAAAATACTTCCATGGGATCTCTAAACGTTTACATGTAAACTTTCATGACACTCATCCAATCAGGAGCCCCCCAGTGGCTCAGCGGTATGTCTGCGGACTTCCACGCTAAAATCCGGGTTTCGATACCCATGGTGGGTAGAGTACAGATAGCCAATTAAGCTTTGTGCTTAATTCAAAACAACAACAACCAGTCAGGAATCCAAGTATTCTAATATTTCTTAAAGTGACATCTGAAGACAATAATAATACAGATAGTAAATGAATTAATTTAAACATCTGATCAAACCAAGCTAATTTCTTACATTATCTTTAATTTATGAAACGTTTTTGACAACCTTAACATTTTGTATCACTGTCTTGCAATATGTTTGTGTCAAATGTAAGATTTGTTCTCAGAAATGCTAATACATGTATAGATATACACATATATATACCAAAATAAACATTAAAATAAAATTTAATATTTTAGAAATTTTAATAAAGAGACATAGGGTGATTGCAAATACGCAAATTTACTATAATACACTGTATTAGAGTGATGGATGTGAAATATTATATTTAAGTGAAGCATTATGATACTTCAGAGAAAAAAAATATTTCTCAACCATGGAAAATCCAAATTTTTTAATGGAACTAATAATTTTAAATTTGAAGTTCACTCTTACTTATATCTTTATCCATCAGCTTATCTAGTACAGTTAACCATACCCATCGCAGCCAATTTCTAGTTTTCAAAAACATCTTAAGGAAGTTAACTTACATTTAGCCTAACATTTCGGAAACTTAAAAATGTTTTATTCATTAGTTAGTTTTGCGAACAATTTTTTTCTTCATTGCTGAAAGAATTAAGGTCCATTATATTAGAGATAAATGCAAAATATTTAGATGAGTTGTTTTAACAATAGGTGTAGTGTTATTACATTTAATTTTTGAGTACCAACTAAACATTGGAGATATAGAAAGGATTCGTTCTTAAATGTAGAAGACCAGCTTTAAGAAATTAATAATTAGTTTAATTATTTCAAACTAGTACAACATAAGGAACACTAGTCAGTAAACTTTCGTTTTTTCGTACATTAAATAGACTGAGTATATACCTTTCCCTATATTTCGGCGTGAGCTTGTGAATTTAAGATGTCAAAATCTGGCTATAGTGTATATAACTTATCCTGCAGGTTTGATCTGATAATAAAAATAAATAATTGAATCTCTAAATTACTTTATTTTGTTTTTTTTAATTATTTCGTATCAGGAAAACGTGATAGTGTTAAGCAGTTCCACATTAGTTTGAGAATATCTTATCTACTCGTTTATTTCATGCAACTTTTCTATATAAAACAATCATTCCGAGAGTATAAGATATTTAAAATAAAATCTATACTAGAACGTCTATGTTATCTTATATTTTAACTTTCTAATCTATAGATAATGATACTTCTCGTCGAAAGAAAGCCTCCTGCCATAAAGCTGTTAAGTGTTACTCTAGGTCCATAGCAAGAGGATACAAATAAATGATGTGTTAGTTTTTACTCAACAATTTTAACCATATGAAGATAAAAATCTGAAATGATAAAGTGACCATGAAGTCCACTATTCGTTGGAAAAAGAGTAGCCAAGAGTTGGCGGTGGGTGATGATAACTAGCTTCTTTCCTTCAGTCTTACATCAGAAAATTAAAAAGGGCTAGCTCAGATTGCCCTCATGTAGCTTTGCACGAAATTTAAAAATTAATCAACCCTTTTCTACAAGTAATGTCTAATGACGTAAGTGACATTGAATTGCAATCAATCCGACTAAAACTAGTTATTTCTTGATTTTGCCTCAGCTATTGTCATGCATAGTTTATTCTAAAGTTTCTCCGTTGTTCACCAAATTGCATAGAAATACTACGTTTTAGTCAAACATTTTTGTCAAGCTGTTGTCACCATGTGTCATGTGTGTTGTTACGTATTTTTTAAATGTTTTACGTTCTTCGTAGACTAAACGCAACAGAAAAAACGCAGATAACAGCTTGTATAATTTATTACACTAAACTATTAACAAATATAACAGATATAACATGAATTATATAATAATAGTGACAGATATCAAGTTATAACATTCGAAATTAATTACAAAACAAAATAATATTAGTTTCAAACTTCAAAATAAATCACAACACAAAACGGTACTGGCCTGTATCTAATGTAATGATCTAAAATTAAAGTCTCAAATTCCAGTCTAGGGTGTGAATTTGGTCCCACGAAGTAATTCCGAAACAGTTCACAGTTCAATGAAATCGCCGTCTCTCAGCACAAGCAGTAATTCAGATGTATCGTAGAGATTGACGAAATAAAATCACAACTTCCGGAGATCTAACTTCAATCACGAATCCAAGTTGAATATTCACAGCAAACACTTAATCTTTCTCAAATAACTAAAACTGATGCCTGAATCTCACTCTTATTCTTCGAACAAAACTAATGACTGAATCTATCTTCTTTTTTCGAATAAAAACTGATGACTGATGACTGAATATCTCTCACGTCACCGTCTTTTTTATACCGATAGGCCTATTTCTCGAACAATCTCGCAATTTCCATACAACTCCAGAGCTATCCACGCATATCCGTTCTTGCACGAGACTACACATCTAGACAGGAAGTCACCAGCACTCATTTACAAACATGTGATTGGTCTACTTAATTCGAGAAAGTTCTAAAACGTTACCCTAAATAAATAACATATTTTAGTTTAAACTTCGAAACAATAATATCAATATGGAAAAATGAATAATACAAATGAAAATTCAAACACAATACGACATGTTGTCGTTTACAAAATATTTATACATATACATAACACTCTCCCCCTTAAAAGTAAAAAAAAAAGTTTGAACTTGTGAAAACTTTTTTTGTTTAACTTATTATACATAACATTGAACTAAAAAACAAATTTTAGTCAACCGTTAATTATAACGAAACACTGAACCACTTAATTACCGTGACAATGTATCCGCAATGACATTGTCCGAACCACGGATATGATTAATGGACACATTGTATTGCTGCAAAATAATACTCCACCTGAGTAACCTTTGATTTTTGTTTTTCATTTTGTTCACGAACACGAGTGGATTATGGTCGGTGTAAACATTAACAATCCATGGTGAAGAACACAAATAAACATCAAAATGTTGTAAGGCTAACAACAATGCAAGTGCTTCTTTCTCAATTGTTGAATAATTTCTTTGGTGCTTATCAAGTTTTCTTGAAAAATAACACACAGGGTGGTCAACACCATTTTGCTCTTGCAACAACACAGCACCAACACCAACGTCACTCGCATCTACAGCAAGCTTAAATGGTTTGTCAAAATCGGGAGCTTTGAGGATTGGAGCATTCATGAGCATGATCTTTATCCTTTCAAAGGCAGTCTGGCAATTTTGATTCCAGGAAAATTTTACATTCTTTTTTAGTAAGGCTGTTAAAGGTGCAGCCACATCAGAAAAATTTGGACAAAATTTCCTATAATATCCTGCCATGCCCAAGAATCTCATAATACCCCTTTTTTATTCGTCGGCTCTGGATACTCCTCTATTGCCTGTACCTTAGCTTGGATAGGCTTCACTTTACCCCGACCAATTTCATGGCCTAAGTACATAACTGTTGCTTTACCGAATTCGCTTTTTAACAGGTTGATAGTCAACTGAGCCTCGGAACACCTCTCAAAGAATGCACGAATGTGGCTTAAATGCTCAGACCAGTCACTGCTTACTACCAGTACATCATCAATGTAAGCATACACATTTTCTAATCCTGCGATGACATGGTTCATCAACCTTTGAAATGTTGCACCGGAGTTTTTCATGCCAAATGGCATAACTTTGTATTGGTACAAACCATCGGGTGTTATAAAAGCTGAAATTTCTCTTGCTTGAGGAGTTAAAGGTACTTGCCAATAACCTTTGAGTAGGTCAAATTTGGTAAGGTACTTTGAGTTACCTACACGGTCAATACAATCATCCATCCGAGGAATAGGATATGAATCAGTCTTGGTCACATCATTAACCCTTCTGAAATCTGTACAGAACCTAAATGAACCATCAGACTTTGGTACCAAGATACAAGGTGAACTCCAATTACTATTTGATAACTCAATAAAATCATTTTCAAGCATGTATTGTACCTCTGACCTGATTTTTGACAATTTTATAGGATTGGCCCGATATGGATGTTGTTTTATTGGTCGAGTGTTCTCAATAACAACATCATGTTCTATGACATTGGTTCTACCAGGAACATCAGGGAACAAATGAGCAAACTCTAAAATCAAACCTTTCAACTCTTGATTTTGTTGTTGGATTAAATGATTGAGTTTTTCATCTAAGTTTGCTAATACATGCGAATTTTTAAGTTTAACATGAGTGTCTGGAAAGCTATTTTCTATAATTTCAGGAGGAGAAGGTGGAGGATCATGATCTTCATTCACACCACTTGTCACGTTCACAGGAACAGCATTCGACACATTTGTTTTCTTTCGCACATAATAGGGTTTCAACATATTGATATGACAAAGCTGTTTGCTTTTCCTCCGATCAGGGGTAGTGATCACATAGTTTAGATCATTAATTTTCTTTTCAATTGAAGAAGGTCCAAAATATTTAGCTTGAAGTGAAGAGCTTGATGTAGGCAACAAGACAAGTACTTGGTCACCAACATTAAAAGATCGCTTCCTGGCTCTTTTGTCATACCAGGTTTTCATCTCTTCCTGAGAAGACTTCAGGTTTTCCCTAGCAACATTAAAAGCATTGTGCAATCTGGTTTTGAAATCAGAGACATAATTCAACAAGCTAATTTGTGAGTTATTATCCTCCAACCATTTCTCCTTAACCAACTTCAATGGGCCGCGAACTGAGTGACCATACACCAACTCAAAAGGGCTAAATCCAGTAGACTCTTGAACAACCTCACGAACTGCAAACAACAACAAGGGAACACCCTCATCCCAGTCCTTTGAATGCTCGTGGCAGTAATTTCTAAGCATGGCTTTTAGAGTTTGGTGGAAACGTTCAAGGACACCTTGTGACTCAGGATGGTATGCACTGGATGAAACTTGATGGATGTTTAATTCATGCATGGCTTGTTGAAATAGCTTGGACATAAAATTTGAGCCTTGATCTGATTGCACAACTTTTGGAATCCCGAACATGGTAAAGAATTTAACAAGAGCTTTAACAATGTTGGGAGCAGTGATTTTTCTCAAAGGGATTGCCTCAGGGAAACGTGTAGAAGCACACATGATCGTCGAGAGGTATTCATTTCCTGCTTTGCTTTTTGGCATTGGGCCAACACAGTCGATAATGACCCTTGAGAACGGTTCTTCAAAGGCAGGAATAGGCTGCAGTGGTGCTTTTGGAATCCCCTGATTTGGTTTTCCTGCCATTTGGCAAGAATGGCATGTCTTACAAAAGTCAACAACATCTTGGCGCATCTTAGGCCAATAGAAATGTCGTCGGATACGATCTAGGGTCTTTCTTACACCTAAGTATCCCGACAATACATAGTCATGAGCAAGACTAAGAATATCATTCCGATAGCATTTTGGAATGACGATTTGGTGAATAACATTCCACTCTTCATCAGCAGCAACGTCAGGAGGTCTGTATTTTCTCATTAGCACACCTGACTTCTGGTATTAACAAATAGGGACAGTTCCTATTTCATTTTCATTAACAGCCAGTTGTAGAAGAGAACGAGTTTCAGGATCATTGTCCTGTTCCTCAATAAGTTTGTTTCGATGAAGAGAGTCGAAAAATGTCTTAGAGTCATCAGTAGAACTTAAAGTTGAATCAGAAATCTCATCGATGTGAGACATGAACGTATCAGACAAAGAGAAATCCTCTTTGGACTCCTGAGAACGTGTCTGAGAACGAGTAACAGCACAGGCGGGAAAAACATCAGGAAACTCTTCAACGAGTTGCTCTGTACTGGGACTAACAACAGGTGCTTCAACAACACGAACCTCTGGTACCACCTTACTACCAGCCAAATCATTCCCCAAAAGCATAGAAACACCTTCAACAGGCAATGAGGCTTTAATACCCACAGTCACTGAGCCTGAGACTAAGTCCAAATGTAAATCTAATCTATGAGGAGGAATAGAATCGAAGCCACCTTCTACACCAGAAATGAGCACATTGGCCCCAACGGATGACTTTTCAGAAAACGGAAGTACACTTTCCAAAATCAAACTCTGAAAAGCTCCAGTATCCCGCAGGATTTTAATTGGTTGTAGATGTGAATCGCCAACAAAAGAAACAAAACCTTCAGTCATGAAAGGCTTAAGTTTGTCCTCAACAATATCTTCAGGTACATCAATAATATTGGGCTTAGAATCCACAATGGACTGGACAGGGTCAAAGTCATTGGGAACCAATGATGTATCCAACGAGGGCTAAATGAAACTATGGGGTGATGGCTTGTTTTTTACCTTATAGCACTCAGAAATCAGATGGCCAGGTTTCTTACAATAAGAACATGTTTTGGATGAGAATGACACGTTTTGGGTAGATGACGAGCTTTGAGAGTAAGATGGAGTCTTCGTTTGAGAATTGGAAGTTTGCTCTTTTTTGTCTCTGTCGACATTTGCATAATATTTGAATGAGTCATTGGGTTTCTTTGTTGTGTGAGATGTTTTGCTTTTGTATGAGAAATCTTTGTGAGTTAAAGCATACTCGTCTGCCAAGACAGCAGCATCATGAATTTTGGAAGCTTTTTGTTCATCAATATAAGTTTTTAGCTCTACGGGAATACATCTTTTAAACTCTTCGACTAACATGAGTTCTCTGAGTTTCGTATAATCATCTTTAATTTCTCTGGAATCACACCACCTGTCGAACAGAGTTTCTTTTTCACGAGCAAATTCGACATAAGTTTGGCTGTCAAACTTTTTGTAACCACGAAATTTTTGTCTGTATGCCTCTGGCACCAATTCATATGCATTCAAAATGCATTTTTTGATGTGCTCGTAATCATAACTTTGCTCGGCTGTGAGCTTGGAAAATACTTCCTGAGCTTTACCCTTGAGAACACTCTGAAGTAGTACTGTCCAATATTCGGTAGGCTATTTTAGCCTAAGGGCCAATTTTTCAAATTGCTGAAAATATGTATCTACAGCTTTTTCATTGAATGGAGGTACTAAACGAATCTGTTTGGAAGTATCAAAATTATGCAACTGCATTCGGACAACCTTTTCTTCTGTCTGTGCCTTTCTCATACTGATTTCTTTATCAGCTTTAATGCGTTCTATTTGTATTTCGGCATCAAGAACAAGGCGTTTGTTTTCTTGTTCTGCCTCAATACGTTTTTGTTCTGCCTCAATACGCTTATTTTCTTGTTCTGCCTCAATACGCTTATTTTCTTGTTCTGCCTCAATACGTTTATTTTCTTGTTCTGCTTCAAGTCGTTTGCTTTCAATTTCTAAACGAAATTTCATTTCCATTTCCATTTTTTTTAATTCGAAATCCGGGTCAAAATGAGCGACAGGCAATTGTTGTGCAACTTTTTGAGGTAAAATTTTTTGGCTGACCAAATGTTCAACAATAATTTGTTTAATATCTGCTTTCTTCATTGATTGCTTCACTTCTAAACTAAAATGTTTACCAACATCAACCAATTCAGATTTTTTTAATTCACTGATTAATTCGAAAGAGGGATTCCGATTAAATTCGTTTATAAAATCTTCAAGTTCGAATACCATTTTAAATATACAAGCTGTCTATCTGTATAGAATATAAATCTTATTTTATAATAAAATTAAATTGTTTGTTCGATATCCCGGACGAGCCCCCAATTTTCTGTTACGTATTTTTTAAATGTTTTACGTTCTTCGTAGACTAAACGCAGATAACAGCTTGTATAATTTATTACACTAAACTATTAACAAATATAACAGATATAACATGAATTATATAATAATAGTGACAGATATCAAGTTATAACATTCGAAATTAATTACAAAACAAAATAATATTACTTTCAAACTTCAAAATAAATCACAACATAAAACGGTACTGGCCTGTATCTAATGTAATGATCTAAAATTAAAGTCTCAAATTCCAGTCTAGGGTGTGAATTTGGTCCCACGAAGTAATTCCGAAACAGTTCACAGTTCAATGAAATCGCCGTCTCTCAGCTCAAGCAGTAATTCAGATGTATCGTAGAGATTGACGAAATAAAATCACAACTTCCGGAGATCTAACTTCAATCACGAATCCAAGTTGAATATTCACAGCAAACACTTAATCTTTCTCAAATAACTAAAACTGATGCCTGAATCTCACTCTTATTCTTCGAACAAAACTAATGGCTGAATCTATCTTCTTTTTTCGAATAAAAACTGATGACTGATGACTGAATTTCTCTCACGTCACCGTCTTTTTTATACCGATAGGCCTATTTCTCGAACAATCTCGCAATTTCCATACAACTCCAGAGCTATCCACGCATATCCGTTCTTGCACGAGACTACACATCTAGACAGGAAGTCACCAGCACTCATTTACAAACATGTGATTGGTCTACTTAATTCGAGAAAGTTCTAAAACGTTACCCTAAATAAATAACATATTTTAGTTTAAACTTCGAAACAATAATATCAATATGGAAAAATGAATAATACAAATGAAAATTCAAACACAATACGACATGTTGTCGTTTACAAAATATTTATACATATACATAACAGTGTCCAACACGTGTTTTATTTAACAAATAAATGTGCTTATTGATTTCACTTTTAGTGATACCATTCTCATTGACACTTTGTTTAACAAGTACGGAAGCTCCTTTTATTGTGGTTTTAAGCAACTATTTAAAGAGCATATTGTTTATTCATATTTCTAGTGTAATATGATTTGTACGTGTCATTAACTGTCTTGCTTAATAACATTACAATCTGCGTATCATTTCTGGTTTATTAAATATTTCAGTGAAACAGCAAGAATGAACACATTTTGCGTTTCATGCGTCATAAAGAATTCAAACTACATAAGATTTTTCTTTTAATCTATGTTTTATTTTTCCCAAGCAGGAATGGTACTCTCACAAAATAACACATTTTAAAGAAAAGCCAATATTATCTTTGAAGCAGAATAATCTGAGAAGTTCAATTTTTTAACATATTTTTGTTTTTATTTTTTTTTGTTTCGATCGATTGAAGCCTAGTCTTCCTTAATCTGTCTATATACATTTCCTGTTTCAGCTGTTAATGACAACATGACACGTTTAGATAAATATTATTGATCTCTGATTGGTTAGACGATGAGAAAGATTGATTAAAGTAGTTAAAAATAGAAGAAACGTGTGAGGTATATAATATATATCTTGTTTGTCTTATTTGTCGGGTGGCTTTTGAGTGAATATAATATTTTGCAGTTTCTAAAAAATAATTGAGCTTTTACATTTGTTTCCTTTGTTTATTCAAACTTTTCGAAAGTGTTTATGCAGATACAATCCCTATTTTGAAGTGAAATGTAATTATATATTTCTATGGTACAAATTTCAACAATAATACACATCGTTGGCTGCTTCTACATTGCTGTGAATTTGGCTACTGAGGTGGGCCTTGATTCGGGGATAAACCCAAATTAATCTGGTTATACGAAGTTAAAACAGTTTTAGTCCGAAATGTTTATTTTGCGATAATTTTTTTACTTTTTTGATGAAATCCAATTCATCTGTACGGCAGTAAAAAGGTCAGAAAATATTTTTACGAGCTTTTTATGAATAAGTGAAATTACAGAACAGAATGCAAAATTGTAGCATCCCCACACATTTTTTAATTATTCCCAGAATATATCAATCTTTGTCTCATATTATAAAATCACCAATCTAAAGGTCTTCTTTAGCAAGCATACAATTACTTAGGACTAAATAAAATATTTAATTTTATAAGAAATTATTGTAGCTACACTTTTCTTGATTTTGTTTTCTTGTAGAATGATGCATGTACCATGAGATACGAAATCTCACTTTAACTTATTTTCACCTTCAGTTATGATACTGCTCAAATATCAAATGTTTGCAATGGTTAACATAAACATGTGGAAAAATATGAAGAAACTGGGGCACTATTTATCTTTTAACTGCCTGATTCATTGAGTATTAGTATTTTAGTTTGTCGCAACTGAAAATACGACATTTTTCCTTGATTAACATGCCTTAAGAAACGAACATTTAAAATAAGAAGTCACAAAAGCATCATTAAACTGCCATTAAAATTTACAATTATAGATAGGCTTTAATGATCAGGTACATGAGTTTTTACTGCGGAACAGACGGATACGGCGAGAAATTAGTTTCCACGTGATGGTTCACAAGGTAACGAAATCGCAGAGTACGTAACTGCTATTGTTTTATTTTTTACTCTGTATTCTGTCATAGCACATCGAAAACATAAGGCGTTATAAAGCATATTTTTAGCAGTTGCGAATACATCCGAAAGTGTTAGTTTCATTAAAAATTTATGTCGATTATTATCATGTACATAATTTTGTTTTATTGAAAAATTAACAGTTTTTATTTTTACACATACATTCTTCTAGTATTCTTATTTCTAAATATTAAATAACTCAAGAACTCCAGAGAGAAAAAAGAATACTTATTATAATTTATTAAATAATTTAATACAATGTTATTGAAATAAGACGGTTTTAATTTTAAATACATTTGTGAATTTTGGTAGAAATACTGGAACCAATAAGAAATTTAGTTTTCCAGAAATCATTTCATGAAGAACTGCAGTATTTAAGACCACAGCTTACTGAGTTCTATAACAACACAATTATTAAGTGTTCTTACAACATTAGAAATCCACTTACTGCATAAAGCATAATTGTACATGGTATATCTTGTTTATGTTAATTGTCACTTTAATTAAAGATACGTTTATTTGGGCTTAGGTTTTAGATTTCTAATTGATCACACAGTTACTAATTGTTATGTAAATGTCGTGTAAATGTTTTGTAAGCGACAACATGTCGTGTTGTGTTTAAATTTTCATTTCTATTATTTATATTTCCATATTTATATTATTGTTTCAAGGTTTAAACTAATAAAATATATTGTTATTCATTTAAAATAACATTTAGAATTTTCTAGAATTAGGTAGACCAATCATATGTATTTAAATGAAATGCTGGCGGCCTAGTATCTAGACGAGAAGTCTCGTGCAAGAACGGACATGCGCGAATTGCTCTGGAGTTCTGTAGAAATTACGCGATTGTTCGAGAAGTCTAGGCCTACTAATATAAAACAGACGGCGACGCGAGGTAGGAAAAGAAGAGTCATCAGTTTTTATTTGAAGAAAAGAATAAGAATAGTCATTAGTTTTTATTCGAAGAAAAGAAGAGTCAGTCATTCGTTTGAGAAAGTTTAAGTGTTTGCTGTGAGTTTATTCAACTTGGATTTGTGACTGAAGCTAGATCTACAGAAGCTGTGATTTTATTTCGTCAATCTTTACGACTCTTTACGAATTAGTGGTTATACTGAAAGTCAACACGTATAGGACTGTTTAGGGGAGACCGGAAAAGTGGGAGAACGACAAATTTGAGACATTCATCGAAAACATCGTGAAAAGAACTTCGTTGAATTTATTGAACTGTGAATTGTTTCTGAACTTCTTCATTTAAACTTCGGGATTTCTTCGTGGGACCAAATTCACCTCCTAGACTAGGATTTTGGATTTCTGATCTGAACTTTTGGACTTTCACTCTAAATCATTATATTAGATACAGGCCAGTACCATTTTGTATTGTAATTAACTTTGAAGTTTGAAACCAGTACTATTTTGTTTTGTAATTAATTTTGAAGATTTAAACTTAATATCTGTCATTGTTATTATATAATTTATGTTATATCTGCTACATATATATATTTAGTTTAGTGTAATAAATTGTACAAGCTGTTTTCTGTGTTTTTCTGTTGCGTTTAGTCTAGAATATTAAGGGAGACTTTTGTTTAATTTGAAGGTGGAACATTCAAATATAAATACATGTAAATCAAATTTATTCTATAGATAAAATATATGTAAACTGAGTTTTTGTACTTAAGCAAAGAGCTACACAGAGACTATCAGTGCTCCACCTACCACGGGAGTCTAACCCTGGTTTCAAGCAGTGTAAGTCCAAAGGCATCTCGCTGTGTCACTGAGGTGCAGTAAAACTAGAAGTCCTGTGTTTCAAAGTTACCTTGTAAGTGTTAGTTTACGTGTATAGTTGAGCCAGTGACTTATATATATATGCATCGTTAGTGCTTGTATTTTGTCATCGCCCATAAGTAATAATTCCGCCTGTGCCTAGGGAGTCATTAATTTGTCTGAGAATTGTTTGTGTCGGAATGTTTTATGATGACATTAAAGTGTGTAGGCAAAAACTTAGGTAGCCGGAGGTTGCTTTTAAAATGTTATCAGACAAACGAAATGCTTCTTTCATGTACTTACGAATTGTCTACATAGCAGTGTAAGTACTACCAGCAATTCTTTCTCGAAAACTATTCCCTTGGTCGAACTTGGGCTATTCAAGGTGTTGGAGGTAGTTAAAAAAATATTTTGATTCTTTGAAGATATTTTAAAAGCTACCACCGAGATCTACCAGCTGTATACATTAAACATATATTATCACTTTCGGGAGAAATCTATAGTAAACTAAATCCTTATATGAAATAAGTTAATACTTGTTTGCATACTACATGTTCATTCTTTATGGACTATATACGGTAAGTATTGGAGTGTAATTGTAAATGACAGAGACATAACTAGTTGTACACGTGGTAAGTATTCCTATATAATTGGTAAATTTTATTAAATAATTAGTGAGTGTCTTGTGCATCATGTAAGGTAATTTGATATTTACTTTTTATCTTTGGATTATGTATAATAACATATAAGTATACGTGAGCGAGAGACATTTATTTATTTTTGAATTTCGCGCAAAGCTACACGAGAGCTATCTGCGCTAGCCGTCCCTAATTTAGCAGTGTAAAACCAAAGGGAAAATAGCTAGTCATCACCACCTACCGCCAACTCTTGTGCTACTCTTTTATCGAAGAATAGTGGGATTGACTGTCGCATTATAATGCCCCGCGATCCTTAAATTACTAGTCGAACGCCTTAATCCACCTGGCCATGTCGGGCCGTGAGTGAGAGACAAAATGGTTAACTTTAATAGTAAGCGTTTATTTAGTAAATCTCCAATTACAATTTCTGTGAAGCATTCACAATTCGTAAACACATGTTGTAACATGATGTTGTGGGTTTATTTTTCTGTAAAACAGACAAAAAACGTTTTTCTTCATATTAACTGCAGCTAAAAAGTTGCAAAATATAGTCTACAAATGTACTCCTTAAACTGAAAAAAATTCTAACGTTAATTACTTCAGTCATAACAGAATTATGTGGCTGAAGTAAGAGCTGACACTATATCTAAGTTTCTGCAGACATCTGTCATAAATTTTGTACCTAATGTTGTTCAAGTTTTGCTGTTGTTGTTTCCTCTCTTTATTTCTTCCTATTCCTATTTTAATTTTATGACAAAAATATTCATCTCTGCGCTTTCCAGTTTTGGAGAAATAATCATATTCAACTTCTTTTTCTATATGTTTGTAATAACAGGTTACCAGCAATTATTATTTGAAATGTACATATGTGTATTATTACTTGTCCGCTCTCTCTTTATCAAATTACTCAAAACTATTTCAATCCCTACAGACAAATCAGATATTAACTCCGTGTCTGCGTTTCGTAAAATGTATTTCACTCAAGTTTGAAAATTCGACTGTTTAAAATCATTGAAGACGACAGAGAATATGTACATTGTTATTACAGTTCCAAAAATAATAGCTTTTATACATATTTAACTTGTTATAAAATACTTATCTGTGTTGCGTTAAAGTATTTTTTCTGATTTTAACAAAAATAGTTTTACTTCTCAATTGTTTAGGCTATTTATATAATATATTAGTTAATCAGTATTTGAGTTCAAAAAGTATATTGGTATTGGTATCAAATAAAGAATATTTTAAATTATTTATTTGAGTAAATTTGGCAAGGCAAAATACTTTATTTGTTAAAATATGTCTTACTTTATTTACCAGAGCAACTTTGGCTATGCCGAATTTTGGTATCTAAGAAAATATGCTTATGTTATCTAAGTTTTTTTTTTAATTCCATGTTTGTAGAAGTATTAAAACACGTCTTATTTTATCCGTCTAAGTTTGAATATGTCGAATACTTGTGTCACAGGAAGTGTCTTACATGATTTCTCTGAGTACATTTTATTACGCAAATCTCTGATATCTAGGGAATATATCTTACACTATCTATAGCAGTAAGTTTGGTATAGAATAAAATATCTCACCCTCATTTCTATGGAAGAAACTGTAGTGTCATAATCGTTAAGCTCCCCGTGATTTCGTTTCTAAAATAAAAATTGCACATGTTTTATAAACATTTTCATCCTAAATAATAGTTAACAATATTTGATAAGAGGTTAAACCTGGACGTATTTCAAGGAATTGTGAATTACTTTGTTTTATTGACATTTTTAAGTATATTTTTAGAGTATAATTCAATATAGCATATGTTTCTGTCTTTCTGGAATATAAACAAATATATGGGCATCCTCAAAGGAAAAAAATATATATGTTAAATATACCTAAAACGAATAAGATAATTGAAGAAAACAATTAAAACTTGGTTTGATCGGTAATTCCCCCAGTGGAAAAGCAGTAAGTTTTATATTTATAATAGTAAAATCCATTGTTCCATTTCACTCGGTAGACACACGGTAGCTCAACATAGCTGGACCCCAAACAAGCAATCAAACACACAAAATTATCAATAAAAATAAAGTAATAAGCAAAGTCTAAAAGTCGATATAGTTTCAAACCTTCGTTCAATCAACAAAAATTTCACTGCTTTATGATATTGAGCGGTATACATGTTATTTTAAAAAGCGCATGACTAATAATTATAATAAGCATAGTCATTGTCTAAATCACACACACACACACACATATATATATATATATACATGTATTCATGTGACATCATTTGGACTATTAAAACATTTTAGGCACGAGAAAAAGTCGGTTTTGGATCATTTCTAGCAAAAGCATCTCCATTTTGAGACAGATAAGATTTTTGAATGTAATGAATACTTCAAAGAAACATATGAAAGTGTTGTTGCTTATATAAAGCAAAAATTTGTTTGAGAGATCTACATATTCTGCAAGTGTTGAGTTCTTGAGTTTCTAAAAAAGAAACTCAAAAGGCAAAATTTGAGACAAATTGTTTACACGTTTATTCCGGATAGTTCTGTATGACATGTGTGAAACTTTGCATATTTACTGCTGAACATCGAAAGTCTGCAAAGGCGAAGTCCACGTTCACTAGGTGAAGTTTAACGTCACTCAACGTCAATAACGAGTATGACCCCGTGAGCATCAATAACTGCTTGGCATCTCCTACCCATGGAAGCGATGAAATAGTTGGGGAATGGCTGTCCACTCAACCTGCAAAGCTGCTGCAAGCCGAGGTAGAGTCTGCGGTTGAGGTTGTCGCCGTCGCAGACATTGGTCCAACTCGTCCCAAAGATGTTCGATGAGGTTTAAATCTAGTTATCTGGAGAGCCAGGGAAGAACGTTGAAGTTGTAGTGTCTCAAGAAGACAGTGGTAAGTTGGGCTTTATGAGGACGGGTGTTGCAATGTTGAAAAACGTCGTTGACGTTCAACATGATGGGTTGCACATGGGGCCTAAGAATCTCGTTAAAGGTTGCGTACGGTCTGATCGGAAATTCTACGCAGCCCAAATATAGTTGAGGCAGTAGACGTTGCAGTGGTGATCCTATCTTGAAGATGACGTAACCGGATGTTGCGATCTTGTGCGGGCGTGGTCACATGAGGTCTGCAAGATCGTGGACGGTCAAGAGTTGATCCATGTTGTTGGTGACGATTCCATAGCCTTGTGATGGTGCTTGCGTGGACATTCACAGCTCTGGCAACATCTGATCGAGATTCGCCTGCTTCGAAGCGAACAATGGCGTTGTTGAGTTGTGCTTCAGTCAGTCTTGGCGTAACTGTATTGCGTGTCGGTGGCTTAATACTGAGCTATGGAAACCGATAACCCGTCACTTTTGTAGGGATTTTGCATATGTTGCACTTGCAGGACATGTAGATCTCTCAAACAAATTTATTGGACACGAATGCGTTTTGGCGAAAAATCCGATGTTTTCCTCCGTTTTCAAAGTGCACAACATTTATTGTCATTTGGTCTGACAATCAGTGCCTTAACACGTATAACATCAAATACTCTGAGCTTGTAACGTTATGACATATATTTCTCTTTAAAATAAAGAAATTTTCCTTTTGCGTTTCTTGTTTTGAAGAGTATAAGTTGTAAGAGTAGCATAAAATTTAACGAAGTGAACAAGCTTGTTTCAGTGATTTTATTTCACAAATTTTAATATACGTGTTTTCTACGATCATAATAAATACGAGGGTGTTCAATCATTCTCTGCCGGATTTTCTATATATCTTTACTTTGCTAAATACGCATAAAAGTTGCTACCAACATATCACTTATTTGATTATCTTTGTATGATTGATTTAAATATTTGTAATGCGTATTCGGTTGGAATTAAATATTATTTTTTAAAAAGGACAGTAGTACACAAATTATACTCACAGCATACTTAAACAACATTATGTTTATCTATATTTACAATTTTTTACACTTACTCTGCATTTACTATAAAATAAAAGCATCAGCTTATGTAAAAAAATAATATTATTATAATGGCTAATGAATAAATGACAAATTTTTTATACAAATTTTACAGTATTTTCATGTAAAATGTATTTCGTATTTGTGATTTCGTGTTATATTTAAATTACTTTTAGGTACGTATGCATTTCTTACTTCTGTCTTTATCTTATCTTTTAAAACTCTTAAATAAGCCTTACAGTAACAACATAGGGTAGTCTGCGGCCTTATAACATGAAAAATCGTTTGTTTGTTTTGTAATTTCGCACAAAGCTACTCGAGGGCGCTCTCTGCTAGTCGTCCCTAATTTAGCAGTGTAAGACTAGAGAGAAGGCAGCTAGTCATCACCATCCACCGCCAACTCTTGGGCTGCTCTTTTACTAACGAATAGTGGCATTGACCGTCACATTATACGCTCCCATGGCTGGGAGGGCGAGCATGTTTAGCGCGACGCAGGCGCGAACTCACAACCCTCGGATTATGAGTCGCACGTCTTACGCGCTTGGCCATGCCAGGCCAAACCAAATATTAAGAAATAAAAGTTAATACGAACATTTATATAATTAATTTTAAATTATATCGCATAAAAATATATTTTTAGAGTGCTTTTTTATTTATTTATTACGTACAACTTTTTCAGATAAGTGAATGAAAGAGATTTTTTATTGGTACTAAATAGGGTACTTTTTAAATTGTTCTATATAAATAGATGGCTAGCCTATTTACAAACCAGCTCATGTGTAACATTTTATAAATTATTAATAGGAACGTTCCCGAGACCAACAAATGTTTATAGAAACACACAGTTAATATTAACATATATTCAGGTCAAATATGTATATGTTTTTATACACAGAGAAGATTATAAAGAAAGCGTTATATTAAGAATGAATATATAAAAAAATAAAATATTTCCTTCGTTTCTATGAGAATCTTACAGTTTATTCAGAACATCTAGATGTAGTATAGCGTATTTAAAAATAATATTATATTGTATGTCTAGATCAACTATCTTGCTAGCAGCCTGATGTTCCTTTTATGTGTTTTATTTCCATTTTCATTCAACAGTACAGATTGATGATTTGAATTAAGTACGTGTCAGCATGCAGGTATTTCGAGCATTAATAAACACTATCCAGAATAGATGATGTTACCAGTAGCATCATCTAATGATATAACGGAAGCATACTGAATATCTCGGTCACAGTTTTTGATTCGTTCTGTACTATATCTAAACTTTCCTAAAAAAGAGCTGTATATTGACTCAAGACCAAATAGTTATAATAACGGGAGTATTTTGAGTTTTATTTTTTATTATTGTGCAGTTTTGAAAAAGTTATAGAGAAGTTTTCTTAAAATAAGGATTTTAGATCAAAAGTCATACAAGAATATGTAATTTTAAAAGTGAAAAACCTAACTTAACCATTTCATACCCCATAACAATGATAAAGAGTTTTAAAGGATGACTGGATTTAAACATATTAATTATTTTTATGTATATAAATCATGACAATTGTTTCCTTTAAGAAACAATGATACTGTGAGATAAAAAATCTTGGTGATCTATCTGATTTTATGTTTTATAATTTTTTAGTCATTTTTTAGTTATTTATTTTTTAATAATGTGGTACACGCCAATCTCAACGACATATAGATAACTTTATGTCTATTGTTGCAAGTGGAATTATTCACACAGAAACGTAATGAATTGTGCCTAGTAGGAAACACGTGTACTTTTATTTCTCAAAATCATTGTATACGACGAAGATTGGCACATGGATCTGTGAAAATATTCTTTCGCTTTATCGGTTATCAGCCGTCAAAAGGCGTGTTTGTGTTGAAAGCAGATTTTGACAAACAAAATATCAGACAAATAGATAGATAGAAAAAAATATTTAAACACACACTACGCATTGAGTATTATTACAACTTTTTTTGTATTTCACTCGTTATTTTTTTGTTTCTAAATGATGGAACAATTTCCATCTATGATTAGAATACCTTATGAGTATCCATATATGTATATATTTCCTTCATAAAAAGAAGAAGCTAGATATCTATTTAGAATTTTTTTGCATATATGGAGATATAAGTAGATGCCAACATACAGTCTGTGATAATAAACTGGAAATAATGCCAAAGCGTTGGTGTACTCTCAAAACAAAAATTATATTAAATATAATCCTTGTTACGAGCTCTATGATTTCTCCTTTGAATCTAGAAATAACGGTTGAACTCTTCATATGAACAATATATTATAGTAAGCTAGTTCTATAGAAGAACCATAACATTTTAAATATTTCAGTTCTACCGAAAGGAGGTCCCAGGATTATCGGTACAAAGTATCAATATAAAATTGGAGACGAGGTTAACGTCACTTGTCATGCAGCACCGTCTAAACCAGCTGCAATTTTGAAATGGCATATTAATGAGGAAAAGGTAAGTATTATCTTTGTAATATGAAACATTATTGCTGCGATTTATTCAATGATTTAAATTCAGGGTATAAAAATCTCAAATATTTAATGTTGATCGTTTTAAGACGAGCCTAGTATTAGTATTCTGCATAAAATATTGTTTAAAGGCTTACTTAGACTTAGCTCATTGTTTCATAAAAAACGTGTTTGAATATCAAAGTATATATCAGTGATTAAGAACAACATATTTTACATAATACACTGAACTACTTCCGAAACAGTACACATTAATATCACAAATGTAATTAAAAGCTCTTAAAATGCACAATTTTCTCCTTATTAATGTAGCATTATTAGCTGATGCATTAAACCTTATTAGTAAAAAACTAGTCTCAGGACTAGAACATTTACATCATAATTAAAAAAATAAAGATAAAAGCGAATAACTGAAACAATTTTAGTGAAAAGCTACAAAGTAGACCACCTGTGCTCTTTCCGCCGCAGAGAATGTTTCCTAAATTGTAGCAAAGTTCACAGCTTGCTGAGCTTCATTTTTTTACATATGTTCTTTTTATATATTCATAAATTCAGGCCAGATATGGCCTTGTTAACTATTGTGAACAGGAAAAGTTAACGTGTCCTATTTATCACGTATTATATCCTGCTTTCACAAAACACACCTCCCATAATGGAGAGAGGGTGCAAGGACTCTGGAAAAAATGGAAAGAAATCCTAATATTCAGTCAAATAAAAGTAGCTAAAGATTTGGAGATGGATATTGTTGACTAGTTTCATTCTCTCTAGTTTATTAGTATGAATTAAGGAGGCTATGCAAAGATATTCTTTATGCAATTTTGTGCACAAATTACAAGAGCATTTTGTATGTGTTTGTGTGTGTGTTTTCTTGTAGCAAAGCCACATCAGGCTATCTGCTAAGCCCACTGAGGGGAAACAGTATTTAAAAGTAATGACTTTGGAAACTGTTTGTCTTACGTAATCAGTTTAAAAAGATATTAATATATTTAATAGAAATTTGCAAATTCAAATCAGTTTTTAATCTGATTTTTGCCCTCTTTTATTTTCACATAGAATGCGATAAACATCTTATAATTCACACAAGTATTCATTTGACAAAAAAGTTTGATTTGAAATTCGCACAATGTTGTGCTAGGCGTTTCTAAATTAGCTGTAAAAAACCAGAGAGAAGGAAGCTAGTCATCGCCACTTACTAAATAAAATTCTTTGCTTATATATTATATATACATAATGTTATCAAAATATCTACAACAGTGGTTTAACTAAATTATAGTGGGAATTGATTGAAACCTTTCGAACTCCCGGATGAATGGCCGAGTATGTTTGGTGGGACAGGAATTCAATCTCGCGATCCCAAGAAACCGAGTCAACAATAATCTGTCAATATAAGATATCGCTTTTTTGTATTAAACTTTAACTAATCTTATTGGATTGTGATTTAACTTAATTGTAATCTTTCAGTTTTCTCTGCCAAATAAAACGACTTTTATTTTACTTTCATAATCAAATTTGGACCTTTAGAATTTTGAGAAAAAGTATTGCTATTCATATCGTTGATAGTTGCGTAGAGAATGATGTTATTTCAATAGAAATAAGCACAACAGTACAAAACATTTGCTACTATGTTTTTAAGTTCGTGCACGATCAACAATAAACTGTTATAAACAAACTTTACATCTTCATTGAGATTATCGTGAAGTATTTATTCCATCTTTGTTTCGTGTTTTACTTTTTGTAATTGGCTGTAAAGAAGCGTCTGATAAAGACTATAGAGATAACGTGGTTTGTTGTGTCATTTCGACGAACCTACATTGAAATAAAATAACTGACAGAATGTTTATACGTGACTCATTGGTTTTATATTATTTTTCACAATTTCGCTCAATATGAATAGATAAATAGCTTATGAATAAATATTTGATTTTTGCTACTGAGAAAAAAAAGTGTGTCTGTTTTTTTTATAGCCAAGCCACATGGGGCTATCTACTATATTTATTCAGTGGAATTGAACCCCTGATTTCTGCATTCTAAACATCGGTGAACATCATTCCTGCTATAACAATTTCAGCTTTAGATTGCAAATATATCTAGTAAAAGTGAATTCAAAATGAAATCATATTTTAGAAAATACTCATTTATTACCTATACTGTATTGTATATCATATATACAATATATAGCTCAAAAGAGCTATATGTGCTAGCCGTCCTAATTAAGCAATGTAAGACTAGAGAAAATGCAGTTAATAATCATCAACTACCACAAAACACGGTTGACAGGGCGAGCCTAGTTAAATTGACGTTGATTTGAACCCGCGACTCTTAGATTACGAGTCGATCGCTCTAACCACCTGGCCATATCGTATTGTAAAAGTATATCGTAGTTTTAACATATATATATATATATGTTTATGTAGTTTTTTGTTTGTCCTTGATCTAAAATATTAATTTGTTAAAGTATGTTTCACTTTCTTTCATAGATTGTTTAAGCCAAGTATTTATGATGAAACTTTGTGGAATGAAGGGTAACTGCCTGTTGTGGAGACAGAAGTGTAAAGGCCGACGTATCAAAAATCTTCCTGAAGACGAAAGGCAAAAGACTTTCGAAACGTTGTCCTTTACACTTGTGTCTCCACAACAAGCAGTTGCCGACCATTCTACAAAGTTTCTTAATGTTCCAATTTATTTTTATTTTGCAATTAATAAATGCTAAATTTTAATTTGATTTATCACATGTTTAATAGCGTGCTTTTATGATTTAAGCTTAAAAATTTGTTATTATAAAATCAAGCATTTTCAATTACAGGATTTCGACGAACAACATTTTTTACTTCTATTTCTAAATATAAATTTGTTTCATGCAAATTAAGTTCAGTAACTATTTAACTAAATGTTACTAATATTTGACAATAGTAATCAACCAATATATTACGAAAGTAAAAGCACAATAAGTTTTATTTATATGAGCTAAACAATTTATTAATTTGTGAATTATTTTCTGCTGTTAAAATACTTTTCCTTATATCGTAACTTGTAAACAAAAGTAGAATTATCTAATTTACACGCGAGCTGTTAGATTAATTATTCAACATTTGAAATGGTCCGACATGGCTAGATAGTTACGGCACTCTAGTCAAAACGGCCTGGCATGACCAGGTGGGTTTTCATTCAGATGATGTTGCAAGCTTCTGAAAGGATGTTAATTTGAAGGAGCCAGATCAGGAGAATAAGAGGGATGGGGAAGTGTCTCCCAGCCAAGCTCTTTGATTTTTTCTGAACGTCATTCCAGCGTATGAGGACGTGCATTGTCATGGTGAAAAACAACTCCTTTCCGATTCGCCGAAGTAGGTTCTTCTTTTCTTTTTTAGTGTAATGTTCAGTCGATACTGTTGCTGACAGTATCTCTCAGCAGTGATTGTCTGATTTGGCTGTTACAACTCAAAGTGTATTACACCACCTTTTCCCAACCGTACACTAAACAAAACCTTCCTAGGGTGCAGGTTCGCTTTTGGCTGTAGTGTGGCTGGTTTCCCTGCACTAACTCACTGTCGAAGGTGCTTAACATTTTGATAGATCGCCCATTTCTCATCTCCATCACTAGGCGGTTCAAAAACGAAGCTTAAAGTTCAAGAGAGTGAAGAGATGTGCAGATTTCTACTCGTTCTCTCAGCTTAACAATTTATTATATATCTATCAAACTTTGAAACTCTACCAAATTGTTGCAATTGTCTATGAGCATTAGAAAGAGATAAACTGAGTTTCTGGTAAAATTCTTCAACAGTTACAGCACAATTCTCCTTAACAGGACGCCTAGTGTGAGCTGCATCTGTCAAACAGCAGTCACCAGTTCTAAACTTATTGAACCATCTGTGACACTTCCTCTTACTCCGAATGCTATTGCTATACACCTTTTGTAGCTAGCTTCGGTAGCAGTTTTCCCTTTTTTAAACTTGTAAAACATTATGTGCTCTATGCATTCCTCTAACACCTTCATGATAACTGGGGATTCTAAAATAAATAAAACAAAAACTAGTAAAGAAACTAACTAACTTACACTTTTTGCTATCGAGTCATCCCATATAACTTATATGACTTTGAGAATAGTTTCAGTTAGTTAAGAAATGCGCATTTAAACTTATCCTATTCCAACAAACTACTCTGCTTATGGGATGACCAGATAATAGTTGAGCTTATTTTAAATTAATCAATTATCTATCACTAAAGACTCTAAGATTATAATGTACTATATTTCTTTCATCCATTGATTACATTCTTCTTTCATAAATACCTTAAAAGATTTGTTGATGGATACGTCCAAAGGTTATAGTTGGTTGTTAACCCACCTGGGATCACTGCAAGTTTCGTCTTTAGTCCCTGAACCCTTTCTTTTGTAATTTTACTTTTATGGCCCCGAAAATAGTCCCTAACAAGTAGGGGTATTTTTTAAGGAAATCGACAGAACGCCGTGACCAGACCTTATCCAGCTGTAGCTTTATTCCTTCCTCATCCATCCACCCCTTTGGGTGGACGTAGATAACAATTCCAGTTTGTCTTTGGGCAAAGTTTTCCTCTTAAAAACGATTAGAGGTGGAAGTTTTGTCCCAACAACACAATATGAGAGCGGCGCATTATAGTGAGGTTTTGTTATATCCAGATGTCTTGACAGTTATGGTTTTGGAGCCTTTTACATCCACTGTCTTGTTTGATACCATATAAAACGTTAGCTGCATCTCGTCCAATTCTCCAGTCTGATCTTGTTCATAGTCAGTCTCTCGTCTTGCATTGATTATGAACTTATGAAATTCAGTTATTTGGTTTTCTTGTTTTTGTTATCATTGACTATTCTTGTCGCTTCATATATCTATAGCATCAATCTGACGTACCAAGAAAATCGTCCAGACCTTGTACTGTTGCTCTCAGTTTGATTTATTAAAAATAGTTTTCGTTGACACTGACCGACCCGAATTTCTCTGCTTAACTACAATTTTTAGCAAATGGTGTAGGAGAGCATTTTTTTTTTGTAAAAGCCATAATATGGGCTGTGTTTAAAAAATCCAGCTAAACTGTTATTGAAAACATCTACCGAGGACAGATCTGTGTTTGAAATTGTTACCCAACTGAACAGAATGGTCTGAATGGAACTAAAACAAATTTACGATATTCTGCAAGAGACTGTCGTTACTAGGTAGTGTTACCGCAATTTTGGTTATTTTAGTTTTCATATGTTCCTGTAACGTTGTCTTAATATCAGGATCGTTTGAGGTAGGTAAATCGTCATTATTTGGTAGAAAATGGACAAATTAGACCATCGACTGGTTTACCTTAGCTTACTGCGGAAGTGCCAATGAAATTTTTGATCATTTATGATTATCTTGTTTATTTATTTCTTATTTAATACTAGGTAACTTATACATTTCATTCTGGGTCTAGTATCGAAACTGTCTAGTATTGCTTAGGCCTTTAAGCAACGTCATATTAGGCCTGGAAGACGCAAGGTAAATTTTTGAGACTTATTTTGGGAAAATAATAGCGTGTTAGACGCCGGGAAAGTTATTGTCATAATATATCAAAATGCCTGCTTCTTCTTCTTTAATGGATTTTATATCATTTGTGTTAAGTTGTGTAGCTTAGTGATAGGTTGTATTTCAAAATTGAGGAGTACTTCGCTCAAAAGACTGTATTGAACTAAGAACCGTTATAAAAACCTGTCAGGTTTCCTAATTCTGCTTCTAGATAAGAATTTGTTGCAAAGAAACAAAATAAGTTTAATAATTTACATATGTTACACATAAGGAAAACTTATGTTAAAATTGAATTTCTGTTGACTTTCTTCAGAAATAACTGTTGTTTTATTTAAAGTGTGGTCCTTAATAATTACAAGTCAATCTCCTAGTTATATTCATAGCTTGCAAAGATATTATTTTAAAAAATCCAACACTTCCATTACATCGATGAAAGCCATAATTTTGCTTGAAACTCAGGTATTTTAGTGTTGTACTTAAACATTCAGTGTCTGACTTTATGAAGCTGGAAGAGTTGATTTAAAGTCTATAATCAAGCTTTAGGATCCGAAGAGAAATAAAATATTTTCTTTCATAATAGGCTCCATCATCTTTTATTTGGCTTGCTCCGCTTGTTAGATATCGTGACGGACTTCTCAGCAGCCAGCTGGGACTTTATTTTATCGTGCAACCTTCACATTTGGTGAATAATATACTGAAACTACGATGTAATGCCGCGATCTCGCAGGCCTACTCAATGACTAGTGAAGAAATTATTGTTGGCAACACTGTTAGAGCATCCGGACTCTACACTGGTGAGCTGTTATTGTTTATATAAAACATAACTAGAATCATATATGAAATGTTACTATATTAACGGGTAAAGTACTGCGCATGAAGTAATGGAACAGTCATATATCAGTCATATAACAATTTGCTTGCTGAAAAGTTATACTATCACAACTGTTGGGGAAAGAAAAATAACTTAAGAAAATTTATTAATATTAAAGCTGTTTTTTTCTTTTCTTTTTCAACTAGTGGCATTAGCGACTAGTTCAAAAAGCTCTTTTCGTTTATTGTTTAAGAAAATGTTATACTAACAAGATTAACTAACAATTTCTTGTAGGTTTTATTATAAATCATTCTAAAGTTGTTTAACCTGACTGCAGTGAAATCATTTAAACTTATTATGAACACCATTTACACAGAAATACAATAACATTTAAAACATAGTTGTTTGATTATGTTGTTATTATCAGTCGATTTGTGTGTGTGTGTTGTTGAGTTATAGTGCGAACAGTGTTATATGAGATTTTTACATTTATGTATACTATAGAAGACAATATTATCTATATTCTTCATGTCTGTTAGGATGAAACTGTGTTGCATATATATGCAAAAACAGCTCGTTTGGGTTGAGAAAATATTTTGCGTAGACTGTGTAACAGTCATTTAAACAGTTTTAGAAACTTACACGCACCAAGCAAAGATATGTCGTGGTTTTAAAGAATAAAATGCCAGTTTATAAACAAGTGTTCGTATTTGTTGTTTTCTTTCACGTTTGACATGAATATCGGAAATATAAACAACTCAGAATAATCATGGCCTTGGAAAAACACACCTTGAGTTACAGTAATTATAGGAATGAACTTCTATGTCTACAACTTTGTGAAATATAACTCATTGCTCTTATACAAACTTATTTTGTAAAAAATATATGAAGTTCAGTTAATTCTGGATATCTTTATAAATTGAAACTTTTATTGAAATTCTACAATGTAGTAAAACTATTATGTAGTAAGTTATATCAAAACTGCTGAAACTTATACAACAGTAATTAATAGTTAAGTCATAATTATGAGCAATAGTCAAGCTACATAAGACTACATTACTCTTGGCCATCAGCGATGTTTTCGACCTTACTACAAGAGCAGCTAACGAGCTGGGCCTGTTACCAAGTGCCAAATAAGGACTGTCAAATCTAAAGTTTCGTGTATAATGCCCTTTTAAGCTTGCCAGTGTAATTGTTACTATGCAATTAATTTAATGTTATATATTAATCTAGTTAATATCATAAATAACTAAAATAAATATTGAATTATTTAAATTTTATAACGTAAACTACTGTACATTACAGAAACACAAAAGTCTTCTTTGATAAATGACAATATAAGATGTTAACACAATAGCACAACTTGTGTTAATATATGACCACAGTGTATTTAACCTAATTCTGTCTTTTCAAGCCTCTCATAACTTTGCTAAAGAAAATTTTCCCAACAATAAAGCGAACAAACAAATGATAGGGTAATTTAAGGCAAGTAGTAACTGACTTTATGACAACAAATAAAGTTTTATGAAGACGGTTCTGAAGAACTGTTTAAGCAGTTATGTAAACTAGATTACTATACTGTAATAGAGCGGTGTATCATATATGTGAAAACGGCTGGTATGAACAGAGAAAGCACATGTAGAGAAGTAAACAACGTTTCGACCTTCTTCGGTCAACGTCAAGTTGTTTTCTTTGTGAAACTGACGATGACTGAAGAAGGTTGTTTGCTCTTCTACATAGTGCTTTCTGTATCCATACCTGCCATTTTCATATATATAATTTTCTCTACAAGTGGGTTTTCTCATCATCACGGATCATAGAGCTATCAATCTCGTGCTTCTTTGATGCACTTATAATTTGAATATCTCATGAGCCTTTCTGGAATACATGCAAATCCTGTATTGTTTAATATTTGGTAGCTCATTTAGGATTTGAACAATGGTATTGTTTGTCAGTTATATTGATTTTCTTTATTTTCAACTTCGTTTCTCGATAGTTCTTATATTAGTTTTTATTATTATATCAGACAAGCTTAAACTTCTCCGTACCATACGAAACGTTGAGTGATTAATTGAAGAAAAATTACAATTTGGTGTTATAAGGTTGTTTAATCTAGTAGTAAAATGTCTTTTAAATACCAATATACATCACAAAAATTAAATAACGATACTTTGATAAAGATTTGCGTGGAAGAGAAAGAAAGTCGAAGATGACCTATGTGGTTTTCAATTTCTATCGAGTGACTCTTACCTGGACTTGCGTTGGAGTGTGTATGCTAGGTTACGCGTGTAATATAAAAAAACATTTATTAGGAAAAGTAGTATTTTTTATTTTAATTTATCAGTTTTGTTTATTGAATATCCTGCTGTTCAGCAATTGATGGGCCTAGCATTGAAGGTGGTTTAACCAAATACCAAGTAGGAGATGAGGTTGATGTGAATTGCACCTCAAGAAAATCCCTGAAACCAGCCAAGTTGTCTTGGTCCATAAACGACAGAAAGGTAAAATAAATGATATCAAAATGCGTTTCCTAACAGTTAGTAACACCTACATAATAAGCTTTTAGTTTTGTGTTTTTTTTTACATTTTTAATTTTGATGACATACGCTAGGTACTAGTTTTGTTTGTTTGTTACAACATCAAAGTATATTTATCCACATGTGTAAAATTCCTAATTATAATAACATCTTATAAGCAAGTACTTTATGTATCTATATAATGTTATGTGCACTAGTTATATATATATATATATTCCAATTCGTCTTGTTGAAGCAAGGATTTGGTCTTACATTAAAGAAACAGATCCGTTTTAAATTGAATACACTGTAGATTACAAAGAAACAAACACGTGTTATATTTGACTTCAACATCAGTTCTTCGAGTCAATGAAAATAATATTAATAAAATAAATTAACAAGTAAGCAAGACTAGAAAAAAAAGAAACGTCCAACTGCCACTTGTTATGCTCTTAGAGAGAAATTTCAATGTTTATACAAAAAAATAAAACTTCTTTAAGATTATTACTATGCAAACTTTTTACAGTGTGAATAAGTCTGTGGTGATATATGCATCGTTAAACCATTAGTAAAGAGAACATGTTTAACATTTCTATGTGTTTCATGTTTATGCATCATAATGTTTTGTTTTGTTTTACTTAGCTTTCCTTTCGTATGTAACTTTCTTCCAGATTTTTATACTGTAATCGTATTATTGAATTATTTTGAATATATAATTTTAAACTATTATGTAAAGCCAATAGTTCTGTTTGAATTATTATTTTTTTAAGAAGTAAATATCACCGTAATAGCCTACGGTCAAAACAAAAAAATAGTACAAATTATGTTTTCCTTTTAGTCTGATAATGATTTTAGAAAATTAGAAATTTTTAGATAATTTTTTAGAAAATTAGATATTAGAAAATACATACTGATATTGCAGATTTAGCGTAATGTCTCAAGAGAAAGTGAGTTCTTTCAACAACTAAATTGTAAACAAACTTTAATAATCAATTATGTACGCGTGTATATCCTGGCATAGGATATGTAATCGCACAACCTCATGAATATTAGAGAAGACTTTGATTACTTTGGCTACTCAGTTCTACCATAACATAACAGCTGAACTATATAAATGCTTCCACATTAATATATTCGTATTCTACAGTGAATTGTTCATAGTATAGCGCACAAATAGCTCAGAAACTGTAAAAGCGTTTTCTTTTGCACCGATATTTTTATTCTACGCTGAATAGGTGATGATACATCTAGCATACTGTTTCATCTATACTCACCAAGCTTAATCCATTGAACTTAGTAAGGTGAACTTAACATTTTATCCACCAAACGTACGATGTAACACGTTCGCATTCTAATTTAGCTTGATAAAAGTATTCAAACATTTTCTATGTCTTCTTAAATTAAATGTTGCCTTTAAATGAGTTAATTACAATAAGTTGTTTATCTTATAAGAACTGTTTAAGCAGTTCTGTAAACTAAATTACCATACTGTAATAGAGCTGAGTATTGTTCTCGTGCTTTTTTGCTGCACATATAATTTATATATCTCATGAACCTTTCTTAGTGCTGGAGTATATGCAAATCATGTATTGTTTAACATTTAGCTTGTTTAAAGAATCAGTTTTATTGAACCGAGAGTTTTGTATGCGTATATGTATCTGTTTAAGGATATGGAAAATAGATCTCAGAATATTCTTAAAATAGTTTATATTTCGTAACTCATTTAAGATTTGATCCACAGTGTTGACAGTTATATTGGTTTTGTTTATGTCCGACTACTCCTTTTCGATAGTGCATGTATCAATTTTATTATCGTTATTATTTCAGGCCAGTTTAGATTTTACTATACCATACGAACCTAAGGTTTATAAAAATGGACAGAAAGCATCACTTCTAGGATTGAAATTTGTCGTAAGAGGGCACCACTTCCACAAGGGTGAAATGAGACTAAAATGTACTGCTACATTATCAAAGGTAATCGACACTAACAGCGAAGAGGTTATTGTTGGTGGTAACCAACAAAGTTCGGGACTGCATGTATCTGAGAATGGAAGTACAGGTACTGTATTAGAAATTAAATGACAATTTATATAACTGAAATAAAAATATATAGAATATATGAATCATTTTCTCAAATTCGCTTTATATTTTGTATATCATAGTAAGAAGCGTACTAATAATTTAAAACAAATTTGTTTAAGTACGTACATATGTAAAACAAAATATGTTATAAATGAATAATGTAAATAATATTTCATTTTATTACACCTTTACTTTTGCTATTCATAATGTTTGAAATTACAGATGAAGTTATATATCAAAACAGAAATGACAAAATACAATATGTTTTTTACAGAAATCTTGGGGTGGGAGAACCATTAAAGTTGGTTAAGTTGTGGAAGACGTTGAAACATAAATAAATTACGCCAATAAATATGTTAACATTAAAACATAAACAAACATAAACAAACGAAAATGTATAGATACAAACTTACGTTCACATCTATGTTTTAATTCTTCTACGTACATTTACTTGTTATTTTTAAGCACCCTTCTAACTAACAATCACCTTTCCAATATTTCATTACGATATTAGCCTGGACTTAAAAAAACTTTAGAAATACACAGCTGGCCAAAATCTTAAGGCCAATGAACATAAAGAAAAAATTTGTATTTTGCGTTGTTAGACTCAACCACTTATTTGAGTAGAGCTTTGACAGATGAAAATAAGAAAAGGGAAAATAAAAATGAAAATTTCTTTTAGCATTCAACAGGGAAAATGTAAACACTATGAAATTAGCCGAAATACTAACTGGTCAAAAGTTTAAGACCATACTGAAACGAAACAATAATAGGTGAACACATAACAAAATTTAGTCATTTGTGTTCAAGCATTACCGTTGTTAACATCTCCCAATCACATCTCTTGTGTTACATGGCAAAAATTAAAAAGTTGACATAGTTTGAACGTGGCAGAATTGTCGAGCTGCAAAAGTAAGGTATCTCTCAAAGTACCGTTGCTGGTGAGATTAGACTTAGTAAAACTGCTATTGCAAATTTTTAAATGACTCTGAGGGATACGGAACGAGAATTGAAAGTGGTCGGCCCAAGAACATTTCGCCGGTGTTGAGCAGGAGAATTCGGCGGGTTGTTCGGCAAGACACCAGCCGAATGTCGCACCAGGTTAAGGTTCTTACGGACGCAGAATGCAGCTCAAGAACAATAAGACGGCATCTACGAAAGAAAGGTTTTAAAAATCGTAAACGTGTTCAAAAGCCACGCTTTCTTCCACACCATGAAACAGCTCAGTCAAAATTTGCTGAGAAGCATCAAGCATGGGACATATAAAAGTGGAAAAAGACTTTGTTCTCTGATGACAAAAAATTTAACCTGGATGGTTCAGATGGCTTCCAACGTTACTGGCACGATAAGGGTATCCCACCGGAGACATTTTCTACATGACACAGTGGAGGAGGTTCCATCATGATCTGGAGTGCTTTATCTTTCCATTGAACTATGGAGCTTCAGGTTATACAGGGTCATTAAACAGTAGCTGACTACGTAGGCAAGTTTGAGAGAGCATCCTTACTGACTGAAGACCCTTGCTTGTGTGAAAATGATTGTATCTTTCAGCAGGACAACGCTGCAATCCACAGTACCCGCAGGAAAAAGGATTTTTTCATGGCGAATAACATGATTCTTTTGGACCATCTAGCATGTTTGCAGGAAATAAACCCCATTGAAATTGTTTGGGGTGGATGGCAAGGGAAGTCTATAGATGTGGACGTCATGCACCATTTGGAATTCCAGCTAGCCTTCGGTAAACGCATATATTGACCACGCCAAAAGGAATGTTTGAAGTTATTCGCAATAAAACCTCTCGTTCGGCATTTCGTACCCTCTTTAGGAATTCTTTTTGGTATGGTCTTAAACTTTTGACTAGCTAGTATTTAGGCTAATTTCATAGTGTTCACATTTTCCCTATTGAATGCTAAAAACGTTTTTTATTTTTATTTTCCCTTTTCTTATTTTCATCTTTCGAAGCTCTACTCAAATAAGTAGTTGGGCCCAACAATGCAAAATGCATATTTTTTTCTCTATGTTCATTGGCCTTAAGATTTTGGCCAGCGGTGTATTTTGTTCATTTATAGTGCATTCGTTATGGTCAATGGTTTCAATCTCAATATTTATTCAAAAGTAATTTCTTAGGGCATCTTTTCCAATCAATTGCTCGTATTCTATCTGATTCGTTATTAAAAACATAGGGACGCTTAAACCAGAGCCAGGCCCGGCATGGCCAAGCGTGTTAAGGCGTGCGACTCGTAATCCGAGGGTCGTAGGTTCGCATCCCCGTCGTGCCAAACATGCTCGTCCTTTCAGCCTTGGGGGCGTTATAATGTGACAGTCAATCCCAATATGCGTTGGTAAAAGAGTAGCCCAAGAGTTGGCGGCGGGTGGTGATCATTAGCTGCCTTCTCTCTTGTCTTACACTGCTAAATTAGGGACAGCTAGCACAGATAGTCCTCGAGTAGCTTTGTGCGAAATTCAAAAACAAACAAACAAACAATAAACCAAAGCCGTAGAAGACTCAGACCTGCACATATGTTTTCAATGCTTACGACGTGAAGAAATAAGCGAAGCGCAGTTGTATATTTATTTGAAATAATTTTTGTTCATGAGATTGTAATTCATTTTGGGATGCTCGCAATCAGCTTAAGTGTTCAGATGCACCCTGAAAATGGCTTTTTTACGATTTAAAAATAATTAAAACATTTCAACACCAACTTATAATATAGAAACATCCAAGTGATGTCAACTATCTCATATGTTCTTATTTGGTGGAGAAAAGTAGCGAAACGCAAATGATAGATTAATTTTACACATTTTTAATCATTTATTGACGACAATTGTTTCTTGAAGCATTTTTAAGCCGTATTTTTTACATCTAAGATAAGCAGTTTTTGAATGGAGTGCTCATAATGACGAGAAACTCGCTTGAAAAAAAATGTTTTCTAAAGACGAGACGATTGAAAAATGTATTAATAAAAAGTTAATCTGAATATGACCTTAAAAGATCGAAATGTTTTTCTGTATTTTATTTTAATTAGTGTTAATACCCATACCAGCCGTCTTTAGAATGCATTTGGACAAATTGTTGTTTGTCATATGACTTTTGCAGCGTCTTCCTCATGGTCAAATCCTCTTCATGTAGAAATAATTAATTAGCTTGGATAGATTCTGTAATTTTTTTGTTGTTGTCCGGTAGGATGACTATTCTTTTTGAAGTTTTGATTTACAACCCTCTCAAGCTCTTATTTTGTTCCTATGTATGAATAAACAATTCATTCTAAATGTTAGATATAATACTTAGGGGTTGTTCAAAGCAGTTGAAATTTTTCCTTGTTCTTCAATTTATATCTTCGTATTATGAATATTATACAATGTTCCAGAATATTCTAAATAATTCTGGAAGGTTATGAACTATTCTAAAATTTTATAACGTGTCATTAAAAATATTCTAGCACATACTAGAATAGTGTAACGTACAATAATATATCTACATTATTCAGAATGTTCAAGAATATTACACGTATAAGTAATCTAAACTTTGAATTATTGGTTCTGAAATATTCCCTATGACATGACAATAGTTTATAGAGTTTGTATGAGACAACTTAAAGTCAGATAATCTAGAAAAGATTTCCAAGAGCTTCTCGAGTGAATCGTAACTTTTCATGGTGACATACTTTCTCGTAAAATGCAATATATAGTACCTGTATCATGTACGATGGAAGGTCAAAGCATTACAAGATCTGGACGTTTATGGGACAGTTTAAGCATTCTTTCATACAGCTTGAATCACAAAAAAATCAAAATAAAACATGAACAATGATAAAGAAAACCAATAAAAAGTAAGGCTTGGATGAACCTTCAAATCACATCTAGTTGAATGTCAAAAAGAAAGTCTCAGAACATATAAATTGAAGATTTCGTCACAAAGACAGAATGTCTAAATTAAGGCACCAAAATAAATTTATTTTTTGTTTTATTTAAGTCTATTATACAGTTTGTTTTATCACATTATATTATAACACTATAAAGAAAACGTTAAATTTTCTTGTCACATCATGTCAGTGCAAGTTTGTATAAAATAATGTTTATAAAATTAGACCATGCAACTTATGAGCATTTATCACATTAGTTATTTTTTGTACCTTAATTACCATGATATAGAAGTGTTTTTATTAGTTGAAAGTATAATATTTAAAAGAAAACCTTCTAAGAGTTTTCTTTACTTATGTTATCTCTTAAAAGGTAATAATATTAAATGATTAGTTACTTTATGGTACAATATAAAAATATGGGTTTTATTTATTTTCTGAATAACTTTTACAAGGTTTTGGTTTTCACTCATTTGATAAAGTTATAGTAGTTCTAGGAAATTATACTAAGTGTATATTTTCGTATTCAGTGTAGATGTCACTAGTCAAATAGGTTTTTTTATTCTTCAAAGTAAAAGAGTTAATTTACAGTAACTATAAAATATATTCTTTTTCAGTGAAAAACTTGAGCATCATTACAAAGCAGTCATGCTGGATCACGGTCACATTCGTTCTTATGTTGTACCGGATGTGATGAATGAGGTTAATTATTCTTTAACGGGACAGTACATGAAGATTGTTGGATCATTTGCTCATACATTATTTGAGGAACGCTGGGAAACGTGTACTAAGATCATCAGATTTTTTTTCCTTTATTAGCTCCAGCATGTGCAGGCTTACGCTATAATTGGTGAGTCTTTATCTCTAAATTATTATCATTCAGTAAAATCAGTTGCACTTATTGACAAAGTCTATGAACATGTATTACATTGGAAAGCATCAGGGGGAAAGAGCAAGATACGTGTGAGTGTAATTCTTTTTCTATTATTTTGTTTTTTTTAAGCGCGATTTAATCAATTCCATCACACAAATAGTAAGTGTTTAAAGTTGTGCCTTGTAGGAGTTTTCATGATATCAAGTGAAGAGATCGAAGGTTTGATCAATTAACTGAACAATGACCAACAGTCTTGCTTAATTTGTATACAAATTAATTTAAAATTGAAAGTAATTTGATAACTAAAAATGATATGAATCAGACAAGATAGAAGCATGCCAACAATTTGTTTGGGAATGTATAGCATCACTCTTTTGGCAGCAAATCGTTCAAAGAGTTTAGGATAAGCATCGGTTAATGGAATAAGTGTGTCAAGCATAATATAATTTGTGATGGATTTAAAGTTGGAAGCTTTTAGTCAAAGTCTAATCAAAACCATTGAATCAGTTTTTGAGAATTTACGCTAAGCCAATGTTAAAGAAAATATTTTATTCTCATTAAATATACTACCAGTATATTGATATTGTATTATGTTATATTCAAAGCACATTTATTATTTTAATTGTACAAAAAATGGTACGCTATTTATAAATGTAATGATATATTTCTAAACGTGTGAATGTTGCAAAAGAGGTTTTTCGTCATTAAAAAAATAACATGATTTAATACCTGACTTTTATTTATTCCAAAAGAATATAGTCTTTTCATTATAACATTTTATGTTTTTTTATGTTTATGTTTTAGTTTCAATTAGTGCTCTGCATCTCATTCCTTTTTTGTTCTGTTAATAAATTGGCTTTTATTCAAAATTTTAAAATAAATTTCATATTTTTGCACATGTAAAATAGTGTTTAATAAACATAAATATATAATATGTTTTTATTATTTGTTTTGTTTTTTCTGAGTTTAACCCTTGAAGGACTATTTCAGGTTAAATGCTTATAAAAGTTAATTTCAAAATGCTACCTGTTTCTCTTAACTTATAGATGTAGACGGCCTCATAAATTGATGTGATCAAAATGAAATAATAAATGTATATATGTTCAACCATTCCTTATATTCTGCACATTTTTTACTTCTTATTTGCTTAAAGGAGATGAAATTATAAATATAAACGATAAGTGTAAATAATTGTCGACGTAATTATGTTATACACAATACTGTGTTTTTTTTCAAAACTAATCAGAAAAGAATCCCGAAATTAGTGTTCCACGCTTTATCACGGCTCTCTTAATTGAATTTTAATGGAAAATTATATTTAATTATTGTAAGTGTTGTTTGGAATGGTATCTTTGAATTAAAGGTTTGTCCGTATTTTCCAAATTAGAAAGTTGTGGTTCGTTTCAATTTTCAAACATTATCTACTAGTACACTTAGAAATATTATCGCCGATAAGTTTACAGACTTAAAACTCTAAAGTTCGGTGTTCAGTTTTTTTAAGGTAGACACAGTGTATATCCAAACATGGCGTTTCTCTAAAATAAATCAGTCTATTAAGTAAAATTCAGTAGTTTCACTTTGTAATTGTCTAACAGAAATAACTGATAAATTTTACCATTTTAAGATATCTAAAACTTATAATTTAAGCAAAAATTATTAAAACTTTATTCATTCCATGGTTTGTGGCACCAAGAGTGAATAAAAGTAGAAAATACTTTCACAGACTAATTTCTTTGTATCTGGTCTATTGTAATAAACATGAAAAGTTTTTCTCTTGGGAGGAAAAGTGCATAAAATGAAGAAAGTATGTGCCTTTCAGATGAAAATTCAACCATCGCATAAAAACTTTTTTTAAGGTTTAAAAGCTTGATGAAATGAAGGTCGTCTGTTTCCCAAAATAAATTTCTTAGTTGAAAGAACATTAATCAACTTGAATCATGATCGCTTGTGCTCCAAGAAATATTTCTAAATAATATTACAAGAACTTATCTGTATTCTAATTTTAGATTTTAAAAATATTAATATGTAGTGTTAAAAATAAAGCAATAAATTTATTAGATAATAATCAAGTGTACAAGATAACTTCCAAAACACCGTTTATTGCAGCTGCAATAGAGCTGCTTACAAAGCAAGTAATGTATGTACTGCGGTGATGACCACTGAGATTAATATGTTGTTTTTGTAGGTATTAAAAATAGTCATGGAAAGAAGAGAAAATTACAGCTATTTAAGTTAGATATTCATAAGTGTCAAAATGCTCATGTTCATAGTATTTCAGCACAGGTAAATATAATTACTTTTTAAACCATTCTGCAAATATCTATCAGATACCATTTATATTTTACAATCCTATTTAAAGAATTATAAATCAGTTTTTGAAAGGCATAAATTATAAATATAAGAACGGTTATTTGGAAAAAAAAGGTTAAGGTTTTAAATAGTTTGGCAAGATTAAAGTACAACGAGAAATTAATAGAAATCTAATAAAAATTACACAAAAGATATACCAGTAGAATAAATTGGGAATCTACGTTCAACTTATTATAAATATTACGTTTGTTTTGTAAATAAACAACATTAAGAATTTATATAAATGTAATAATGATATAACATCACTTTCTGTGTGTATAATCGTAGATTCCTCTTCTAGTTGGACAAAATTAGGGAAAACCAGTATTTTCAAATACTTTCGAAAATTCGGAAGTCACATAAGCAGTTACGAAAATGTGTTGAACTAATATTTTTCACAGAGAAGAAAGAATGTACGAAACCTATTATAACCTGCACAAAGTACTTGGAGAAAGAAACAAAATGAAAAACATTTTTAAATATATTTGTTTTGTTTGGCATAAATAAATAAGTTAATACATTTCGTTGATCATTATTTGAATAGCTGTGTAATATTTATTGATAATTCAAAAATGGTGAAACAATAACCGCGAATCTTAACTAAAGATGTGATATAATTTCTGCTCTTAATTGTGTTACTTTACGGAGGAAAATCTCATATTTTTTGTCGTGCAAATTTAAATGGGTTCGTTTACCTATATATGAAAATCGGTTTAGTCAACGGTCTCTTCTTTTGTAGTTACAAATTTGATTCTTTCAACATTAAAGGTTACCATACGTTGTTGTATCTAACAAACAAAGAACTTATTATCTTAAATTTAGTAATGTAATATACTGCATTGTATTAGTTAGGAAATGAAGAATACGAAAAATATAATTAATATTAAAGGATTTGTGTTTAACATATTCTGACTGCTATTTATAATTTATTTAATTTTATAAAAAAAATTAGAAGACAGCAAAATGCTTCAAGAAATAAGGAGTTAAAAGTAATTATCGTCAGATTTAAGGATTTATTATTATTTACTACTTTAATGAAACTTTTTTATTTATTTTTATTTCAAAACCATATTTATGTTATAAAGCACCATATAAAACTTTAATCCTTAATTTATTTTGTTATTTTGTATTTATTCACCCTTAGACTTTTCATTCTTAACGTGTCTGGATTTTGTTGCAGTTTCTGATTTTGTCTTGTGTCTATATAGATATAATAGTACTGTGTGTTACATATCCATGTAACTACCTCGCAAGCTGTGAATGGATCCTCACCAAAATTGGTATGAAGGTTCGTTAAATCCGTGCGGGACTGCATGCGTATTTTTGGTTTTGAAGAATTCATCGATATTTTATGCTTTTTACATACCTTCCTAAGAGGTGGAGGGTACCCCCTCGAGTTAAAGATATATTTAAATGATAAGAAACATTATATAATTGCCCCTTAATAATGAGCGAAAAATCCTTTCGTAATTTGAAATACTTAAATTAATTTATAATACTTCACCATTAACTTTTTTCATTAGTTCACTTTAACAGTTACATTACATTCTGATAACAATATATGGTAACACATACAGAGTTTTCCGTTTATCATTAACTTACAAATTATTTTTATCACAACATACATGTATATGTTATTATAGTACAATATATACTTATAGGATAGTTGGTCTTCATTCTGATACACAAAGACTTAGCTATGACTTAGCACTTCATAATAAATAAATGAAACTTAAATCGAAATTTCTAGTTTTCTCCATAGTTTATGGAGTTGCTGTGTAGCTAATATTTTCAGCTTTAGCAAGATATACTTTTTCCTTCATTTAGGTGCTATATTGCAAATCCATTTACACTTTGCTGAAAAAACAGATATTTCTATGTGTTAGAGAAGATGTATTTTAAAATAAATATTGTAGAACAGAATGGAAGTGTTACATACGTTAGTATCAGTGAAGTAACATGTTTACTTTTTCAGCAAGTTAAAATTGTTATGGAAAATTATTTATGCTGTTATACCCAAATAAGTAAAATATTTAAGGTTGGAGTAATGCTGTAAAATGAAAGTTAACTTCAAACTGCATTTGTGTGACTAATATGTCACCTACACAGTGATGTATATTTCAAGCTTTTCTTTATTAGAAATATGCTAATAACATATTAATGAACAAAGAAGATTCCACGTGTGTATAATTTAAAGGATAGCATTCCAAAACAGAAAAAGAAAGATTATTAAAGCAGAGGATGATGTTATAAATTTAAAATTTCAATTTTTATGTTTTGAAATGTTTTATTTATTTGTGTTGATAGTTCAAAAATCTGTTTCACTCTTAAACTATTCATTAAAAAACTTCTCGATACATTAAGAAA
Source organism: Carcinoscorpius rotundicauda (assembly GCA_011833715.1). Lineage (NCBI taxonomy): Eukaryota > Metazoa > Arthropoda > Merostomata > Xiphosura > Limulidae > Carcinoscorpius > Carcinoscorpius rotundicauda. Next base: position 113,747,631 of record CM022393.1, read on the forward strand.
GTAAAATATTTTACTTAATATGAAACTTTAAAATCATACTATAAATAATTATGCACAAACACACTTGTCATTAAGATACTACGATGAATTCAATACCATAATATAATATGATTGCAAAATTGCTATTACTGAGCAATGAATCAACAACTGAGTCAGCAAGTTAGTACTTTGAGTTACTGACAAAATGTCAGTCATAAACCCTTGTTCACACAGTGATATATATGACATATTTACTTTTACTAATGAACTAAAAACTTGATGTCAAACTCGTACGTAGTTTTACACATATAACATTTTGTTTTGTAACTAAGTGAACAGTATTTTTCTTCTATTAAATATTCTTTATTATTGATAGAATTATAAATATAAAACATATTTTGCTTTCTGCGTACTACTTAACATGATGATATAAATATGCAAGGTTGAAAAGAATTAAATTCTTAAGGACTGTAATGTGCATAATAAAACATTAACAAATGTATTTTAAATAAATCTGAAAAATTGCAATATTAAACGGAATTATTATGGCACGGCACAAATAGTCTAAAATATAGTTATAATTTTCAATTTAATTCTTAGCAACTTTTAATTAAAAAGTTTTGTCGAAATGTTATTTTTTAACTTAATGTGTCTTAATTTACAGCACGTTTATTTGAATGAAATGTGTAATTTGATGAAACAAAAGTTGTAATTCCTCCACCACAATTTTGATAATTTCTTAGTCAAATCAAATGTAATTGATCAACTTACTTTATTCATTTATTAAAACAAACACTTAAGCAAGCTAAAATGATATACTTGTTTCAACAAATGAAGTGTTAAGGTTTAATATTTGTGTTATTTCTTCACAAAAGACGGCTGATCTAACAACATATTAAATTTTCAGCAGACTTGCTTTTGAAATATATTAAAATAATAATAATTGTAGCTGTACCAAGGTATTCTAAAAGTGCAAAAGTAAAACTATTTATCAACAAAAACAGGACTTTCATTATGTTAAAAGAAACTAATTTAAGTTAATCTCTAAATTGTCGTTTTATGAAATCAAAACATTGGACTTGGTATTATAAATATAAATAGGTTATTTAACTGCATATAAATAAATTTGATTAATAAATAAATAAATGTTGATTAATATATATATATATATGAATTAACATTGTTATATATGCAAATTTTCTTTTGCGCATTAATTCGTTTCAGTTAGCCCTTAAAACAAGTTTTTTTGCTACTTCATAAGATGATTCAGTCCTGTGATTTGGACTAACATAACAATAACCAAATATAACAATGTAACATATTGTATTTTTCGTGAAACGAATTTTGGGAGCACAAATGAAATAATAATCTAAACATTATTATCTGTAACAATTTTTTTGTGTATTCTATGTATGCAAAACACTGAAAAACAAAAAGGAATTACAGTACCTTGTCAATGAACTAATTAACAAGAACATCGTCGCTTGAACTATGACAACTTTTCTATTTTCGTTCTATAAATTTTATTGATAAAATTATTCAGTAGCAGAATCATCTCGTCTGATGACAGAACTCATGACTGTACTTTGTGAATGGTTGAAGACTGCCAGGAACACTTAGCTGGAAAAATTACACATTAAATTCAAATTTCACTTGATATTTAGCGAAGTCAATTTAAGATAATGACTGATTGCGTGATATCGAACGTTCTAAGCATATTTTCCTTTCTTATGGCAAATTGAGGTACATTTATGATATTTCATTAGTTTTTTAAGGGAAATTGCTAAAATTATGATAAAATAAATATATTTCAAACATGTTAATGCCCAAAATTCGAGATTTTTTCATTACTAAAGAAAAGTATGCAAACGCTTTCAAGTCTTTATGATTACCAAAAAATGCGCTCTATACTTAACTCAATTAAATAAATACAGGGCACTATTTACCATAATTTATTAACTTTCATTACTTTCGACTTTACACTCTTATTTAATACAAAATACGGGTTTTTGAATATAAATCAAATAAAGTAAGATAAGCAACAAATCATACGTTACTCAATAAATTCATAATTTCATTTTCATGTGTATCTGTAATTATTAAACCAAATTATAATATTTACTTATTTAAAATTAAGTATAATTTTGCCCTATTAATTGAGACAAAGGAAGAAGATATGCTCCAACAACGAGAAGAAGAACTTAACATAAGCTAGTTTTGAAGAATATAACTGAAAACTAAAACGTATTTTACTTTTGTTTTTTACTAGTTTTATTTAACGGCTGTCACTTGCAGATACAAGAGAATGAAATAAAAGGGCACCTTGACGTCATCAAAGGCCCGGCATGGCCAAGCGTGTTAAGGCGTGCGACTCGTTTACTGAGGGTTCCGGGTTCGCATCCCCGTCGTGCCAAACATACTCGCCCTTTCAGCCGTGGGGGCGTTATAATGTTACGGTCAATCCCACTATTTGTTGGCAAAAGAGTGGCCCAAGAGTTGGCGGTGGGTGGTGATGACTAGCTGCCTTCCCTCTAGTCTTACATTACTAAATTAGGAACGGCTAGCACAGATAGCTCTCGAGTAGCTTGTGCGAAATTCAAAAATCAAAACAAACTTGACGTCATCAAATATGGTTATTGAAATTGATCTCAAGTTTCATTTCCTGCTTTAGAGAAACATTCACTTTCCTCAGCATTAAATGTGAATTAAAGAAATAATTCACTTTTCTCAGCATTAAATGTGAATTAGAGAAAACTTTTACTTTTTTCAGCATCACTTGTGAATTAAGGAAAACATTCACTTTCCTCAGCATCAAACGTGAATTAGAGAAAACATTAACTTTCTTGAGCATTAAATTGAATTAGAGAAAACTTTTACTTTCCTCTGTATCAAACGTAAATTAGGGGAAAAGATTCAATTTCTTCAGCATTAAATGTGTTTTAGAGAAAAATTTATTTTCCTTGGCATTTAATTTGAATTAGGGAAACCTTTACTTTTCTCAGAATTAAACATGAATTAGGGAAAACATTCACTTTCCTGAGCATTAAATGTGAATTAAAGAAAACGTTAACTTTCCTCAGTATTAAACGTGAATTAGAGAAACCTTTCACTTTCCTCAGCATTAAATGTGACTTAGTGAAATCATTCACTTTCTTCAGTATTAAATGTTGCATAGAGAAATAATTTACTTTTCTTAGCATTAAAAGTGAATTAGAGAAAGCTTTCATTTTCTTCAGCATTAAACGTGAATTAGGGTAAACATTCACATTCCTCCGCATTAAAAGTGAACTTGAGAAAACATTCACTTTCCTCACCCTAAAGTGTTAATTGTATAAAACATTCCCTTTCTTCAGCATTATATGTTAATTAGTAAAAACTTTCACTTTCCTCAGAATTAAATGTGAGTTAGAAAAAAAAACCACTTTCCTCTGCATTAAACGTGAATAAGAGAAAACATTCTCTTTCCTCAGCATTAAATGTCAATTAGATAAAACTTTCACTTTTCTCAGCATTGAATGCGAATTAGAGAAAACTTTTATTTTCGTCAGTATGAAATGTAAAGAGCCTCCTGACATCTAACGATTTAATAAAATGTAAGTTTATTGAACAGTATTCATAACGTTTTTTAGCTTAGGGGATAATTTAACAAAATTACATCTTTATTTTAATTTCTTAAATACTTAAAGATTACATATATTTTGAAAACTAATACTGAATTTTAAAAAAATTAATTGCATTTAAAACTGACGCTCGACTATGGTTTTGTAAGTAAATCAAATAAAGCGGATTATTTATAAACGGTTTCATACATCCGGAATCACTGAAGTTGACTTGTTAGAGAAAATAAGAAACAGTTACAAGTTTAGACAAGATAAATAAATAGCTTATTAATAAGCAGTGGTTTCCTTTATCCAACGTGTGTGGATTTATACCAATTATGGCTTTAAATGTATGTAAAGTAACAACAGTTTCAATGAACCACAGTCATCATCATTAAACTTAGAACAAGTACATTTGTTGATAAGACACTTCATTAAAGTCCTTGCTCTTGGTAGAACCATTCCGTATTACTGTAAAGTCTTATAATGCCTTAAGTGTGTTGTGGATAAGAAAAGTTAGCCTTGTGATAGGGTACTGAATGATTGCGTGCTTTATCCTCTCACGCTATATCCTTTTGCTGAATCTTTGCCGCAACTTTCCTAAAAGTATGTTTCTTATTATCGGTGCTTCCTCTGAGGGTATTTGAATAATTTATCTTTTCCATACATAAATTACAATTTACAAGAACGCAGTAGATCATAGGGAAAAGTGTTTTTTATTCCTTGATTGAATCAATTACCATAAACTATAAAAAAGGGCTTAAAAATTAACTACAGCATATATGAACTAAGTTCACCATTTTTAAAGCTACACATATTTGTGTATTACCATTATAATCAAAATTATCATATACATGAGACAGGTTCACAAATAAAATATAATCCTGTTTTGAATTAGTTAAGAATCATATGTGTAATTCATCCTAACAAAATGTTTCGTAAAAATTTTAGTTTTTGACAATATTAACTTACATTCTTTTTAATGTAGCAATTGTTTAATTTTACTGCTATATAACTTAGCTTATATTTCAAGCTAATACGTTCAAATGAAAATTAAGAACTTTCGGAATCCTAATATTATTGATTTATTAATTCACTTTATATGTCAGTGACCTTGGTTGTCCGAGAACTCCTTGCACAGTTTTGAGGCTAGCAGGATCACATAGATTATGTGTAGCTGGTAGATGTCAGTATCACTACAATATAGCTCTCCTAGTAAATAATGCTCAAATTAGTTCAGAAATGAGCCACAAAATTCAGATATTATGAGATATTAAAGTAATCTTGTATTTCTATCGCCTCTTTGAACTATGTTCATACCCTAACTTCCAAGTTAGGTCTACCAAACATGGCAGATGTGCTGAGCTTTCACGGAAGCGAAAATTCCTATTGTGGTTTCCATTCTGTCACAGAGTCTCGGTGCGATAACAATAGAAATAATTGAAGGTAATAAGGGATTGATGGATGCACTGGAGTCTATGGAAATCATAAAGGGATTTATACCTTTCAGAGGAACGTGCATATTCTATATTGGTTTTATATAAGTTTAGTTTTGTAACGTGTCCTCCATTCATAATTTATTTTCGTATTTATTGTACGAACACTCTTAATCAAAGGAAATATGACAAGTGATAAAATACGTTTTCCAATCTAATTTATATCACTTCTATTTTCCTAAGAATAAGATGTTTCAAACATTAAGAAACTGAAGAGAAATAGAACTTCATATGAAAACCATTATTATTTATATCATGTCTCAAGATTAACTTGTCACAAGGTGGTGAGAGATAAAGTATATGCGGCTATCGAACTAATGAATGAATATTTGCTGTAAAGTTATTATCAATGTCATAAATGTAGCTACCAGTTGGGTCACCATTTTTGATTTCATTCCTATAAGTGGCCTAATCAATCTGTTTTAAGAACACTTTTTTCTTTACTCCTAAAGTTTTTTTAGGTATCATGATTTCTTTTCAATATTTCCAAGAAACTATAGCAAGAAAGTGACACTCAATAGTAACTAACACTAGCCTTAGGACTGTTACCCTAATGTTCAGCACTGACCTACACTTTACGGAATTACCCAGACTTTTTAAAATATATGTTGATAGTTTTCTTCTCTCTCTAAAACAGTGTTATTAACTTTCTTTATAGTGTAACGCCATAGAATCTAGCTTATGAGTCTCTTGTTATCAGTTACATGTTGTCAGTACGTCTATATCAAGCATTATTATTTACGCTAATTGTTTAAGTTAATACCTCGTGACATTCAACAGTCTTTCAATAGGAAAATATCATATAATGTTGCAAATTTGGCTTACAAGTTGGAAATGAATAATAGCTGTCCACCATTATGACAACTTGAGTTGGATGCTGCTAGTTTAGTTTGCTTGGACTCAAGGCCCGGCATGGCCTAGCGCGTTAAGGCGTGCGACTCGTAATCCGAGGGTCGTGGGTTCGCAAACTCGTCGTGCCAAACATGCTCGTCCTTTCAGCCGTGGGGGCGTTATAATGTGAAAGTCAATCCTACTATTCGTTGGTAAAAGAGTAGCCCAAGAGTTGGCGGTGGGTGTTGATGACTAGCTGCCTTCCCTCTAGTCTTACACTGCTAAATTAGGGACGGCTAGCACAGATAGCCCTCGAGTAGCTTTGTGCGAAATTCCAAAACAAATAAACAATTGCTTGGACTCACCAACACTTATGTATCTGCATGTAATTTCACCCTGTAGTTTTATTGCTTTAAATCAGCCGTATTTACTCTGAATGATAAAAACTAAAAATGGTTAACTTTTATTTTTAATTAAATTTCTAATAAGATTTTAGACCTATAGCTCATGTGACATTTTGCGTATGTATGGGCACATGCTTTTGTCAAAATTGAGAGTTTTTTGTTGAATAACTTTGCATACGTAGTTTAAATATAGACCAAATTTTATATCTTATTGTAAGTTAAAAATATCTATCAGTGTACCATATTTGAACAAAATGTGTTAAGGTTTTGTATGTTTTTTTGTCAACTAAAATTTCCGTACTTCAATCAAAACTGGATATTTTATATCTCGTGTGTGTCTTAGTAGATTGGAATTTAGAATGTGAAGTAGGATTCTGGTAGAGCATGTTAAGTGAACATATGTAATAGTTTGTATCATCACTGTCCAAGCTACAGAAAATGAAAATCGCTACTAGATGTCTTGCAAATTGTTTAAGGCGTACGACAAACTACCATGTGTCTTCATTTGCGAAAGTAGTTTGACCAGTATAATACAGTGGAAAATCTATCCTGCTGTTTGTTTGCTTGTTTTTGAGCAAATATATTACATCAAGAACTTTTGTTAAGTTATCTTAGAGAGTGTACAACGAAGTGTTAATTCTATATTTCAAATATACTTGTCTGTTCATGTTACTGCATTTCCAAAAGGATAAAGAACATTCAAGTTATTTGACTATTCGTAGGTTGAAAGTGCTTCCTCTAGATTTGTAGCAAGTTACTTGTTTGTGCTATTTGAAAATAGTTTACTTAGATATAGTTTCTGTTGAGGTTTATCAAACACTGCACAGGTCTTATGTTATCGATAGTCTTCAATGTGTATATATTTTCTAAGACTAATAACATCTTCAGTCTAACAGTCTGGAGTGCATTGTAATTCATTGTGTGGTCTATAATTTTCATTTCTTGAAAAACAGCACATAGAAATTTTAAATGTTAAAAAATTATCAACTTCTTTATGAAACACGTATTATTTGTTCTTAAACACAATTCTACTTTAGAGTAGATTTTCTTAATCTAACGCAAAAACTTTTTTTAATTCTATGAAATCAATTTTCTGTTTGAATACAACCAAGATATATTTGAATGATAAATGAGTAGTCGAGCAAGAAGCAAAATAAGCTCGTGAACTTCTTACTTCTCTAGTATTGTATGAAGAAAAATATGCATACAGTGGTTGATAAATCATTGGCGTAGAAGACAGAACATCTTTTGGTGGATAAATGGCAAAACACTAATATATAATCCACAAATTCACTGAGATATGTAATTTTCATACATTCAAAAGTACATCATATTCTACTTTGGATATTTTCGGAAGAAAGGCTTTATAACTTTCTTTAATCCCTAAAGAGAAACTTTGGTTTTTAAAATACTTGGAGGCTGACTTTAGATTTTTTTTAGTTTTATAAGAGAAATTTTTGAAAGTTATCTAAGAACTTCAAAAAATAAGTTTCATTCATTAGCTAAGAATAATCTTAATATATGTTAAAACAGAAATATATTCTATAATATAATTTTATTAGATAACATATTGAAATTACAGTATTCCAAATAATCACTGATGCAAGAAAATAGTGCATGTCTTTTAAATAAAGAGTTCCAAAAGATGTATGTTTACACATGATGATCAAAGACCCCATATAAATATTTAAAAGATTAAAGTTAGGTATGTTTAATGTCACATTTATAATATTACAAATTATTTGACCAAAAAACAGTTATATATGATGTTGTACTGTACGTTTTAAATATAATGTTTCATTTTTGTTCAAAATGTATTTATATAATCATTTCACATACTAAATAGAATTAAAATACATGCTTAATTATTTAAGCTTATTTAACATGTTTACAAATTTTTGTATTGCGTAATATATAACAGGAGTTATTTTAGCTATACTTTTAAGTACATAAAACACGTCTTATCATATACAGAAAAACGTCTTTGTGTTATGTCGAATTTTCAGTTATAATTCCATTAACATTTGAAAAATAGTGCTTCCAGCTCAGTAATGTGTTCACTTATTTTAGATGGTTTCAAAACACAAGGGAACCAGAAGCCTAACAAAATATTTGGAATTCTTTTTAACATTTCTTTGCTTAATCGGGCTTTTTCAAAACAATGTGAATTTAGTTATCTAAGCTAAAAAATATATTAAGCTAAACTATTTTTACCATATAACCTATACGGATAGAGTTTTACAATGCATAATTTAATATGCATCATATATATTTTGTCCTTAGAACAAATTTCTTTGGAAAAGCAACTGGAGAGCATTTCGTTTCTGTTAGCTAATCCAATGAATAAAGATATGATTTTTTTTCTTTAATAAACAACTGAATAAATCTTTAATATAATCCTTACTGTTAAACATGTTTTTGCTGTAAATATAATATCAATAATAAATTAATATTAGCAAAATATTTTTTACTAAGAAATAAACAATTTTTACAGGTAATCAACATGTTAAAACAAATTACTTTTTCTATACATCCTGTGTGGTCAGTGCGTTATAGGAGTAAGCAGGTAAGCTATGAAGAAAGAAGTTTCTCAGTGGTTTTAAGCAGCTACCAAACTAAATGTTTCATTTAAGTAATAGAAAAAAATATAGTACAATTATATGTATCGAAGATGTATCACGATCGTAATGCAGTCGTACTTTGCTTTCTTTTCTTACGTCCCTCAATTTTATCAACGTTATTTTTTTCTCACACTAATATTATAAAATTTAAACTTTGGAAACAATAATCTGTACAAAAATATAAGCATGTTAAATTTGACGCCGCAGTTATATCACATTCATCTATGTTTTTATTTTCGGAATTCGATAGTACACTGTTTATTAAACTAACAACACGTGTTATTATACCGTTTCTTACTTTGACATTATTTTGTTGACTTTTCTTGATTTTTTAAAACTTAAATGTTATGATGTTTCTGCTAGACTACTGCTTGAAGGCTAACTGCCATTTCAGCGAATGCTAACTCCAGTTTACTTTAAGCTATAACACTTAGAATGCGGGACGTAGTTACCAAGAGAAAAAAATATGGCGTTGAGTTTTGATCAACGATTTATTTCAGGTTTACAAGTGGTGTAAACAATGAAAAATTGTGATAACTTGAAAACAATTTCATGAATGAAGAATTAAGGAGAAGACTCTAATATTCGAGTTTCAGAAATATAGAATGATTATATGGTTTGTAATTGAGCATTAGGCCTAGCGCGTTAAGGTCGCGGGTTCGCGCAAAACATGCTCGCCCTCCCAGCCGTGGGGGTGTATAATGTGACGGTCAATCCCACTATTCGTTGGTAAAAGAGTAGCCCAAGAGTTGGCGGTGGGTGGTAATGACTAGCTGCCTTCCTTCTCGTCTTACACTGCTAAATTAGGGACGGCTACCACAGATAGCCCTCGAGTAGCTTTGTACGAAATTCCAAAAAAAAAAAACACGAAGTAATTGAGCACAAAGCTACATAATGGGCTATATCTGCTATGCTCACTACAGGTATCAAAACTCACATTCTAGAGGTGTACGTCTGCAGACATCACTGTGTCATTGAAAAGCATCAAACGAACTAAAAATAATGCAAAATTTATAAATAATTATAATAAGTAGACAAGCTAATGGATTCCATTGTCATGTGGTAAACTAGAGGTATTTTCATTTAAAGAATGAGAATAAATAAAATATCGATTATGAGCGATCAACTTCCCAAAATATTTCGGTGAGATGGGGAATATTAATATTTTTACTGTGAAGTTCCATGGAGAACAGAAAAACTCGTAATAAAGTTTGATTCGATTGAAACTTTTCAGCATATACAGAAATTTGTCTTCGACCAACATTAAAAACTATACTGTTATCAGTAGAATTAGGCCAATTTATATGAGCGTTACCTGCGTCTTGCAAGGGCGTTGCTTTTGTCGCTCACGTGCTTATTTATAGTCTTCCAAAATTGCTTTCCTTTTTATCTAAACTAATATATATCAATTAGAAGATATCCTGTAAATACGCGTTGGTAATTCAACATTATTGTGTTTTAGGTAAACTTTTAATATTTTTTTGTAAAAATCTTGCTGCTTTGATATACATTCAAAATATCAGGGAAAAATCTACACCATTTATAAATTTATTGCATCTGTACAAATTATCGTTTTACTATATTGAGAACCGTTATTTTTTGCAAATTGTTTTCCTTTTATTTTTATTTTTATGATACATTTTATACCATCCTTTCCACCCCTAAAAGTACAAGTATAATTTAACATATTTTAAGGGTGCAAAAAATATTTTTAAAAGAACAGCAACAAACTTACTATTGTATAAGTTACAACAGATATGAAAACATTATATGCTATTTATGCAGGTTTTCTTTTATAAATTGTACATTTCGTAATAAGTTTAAAGGGCACAATTTCTCTTTTTCTTTGTAAACCATAAATACACCCAAACCAATCAATTTTTTTACATAAATGTGAAATTTCATTTCCTCAGTTTAATTTGCACATTAACTTGATTGGCTTAGTAGTGGCCAGCCATCAGGCCTGACGGAATTTGAATCAATACAGATGTAATTAAAAATGCATTCTTCCTTTACTAGCGAAACCAAGATCGTGAATGAATAAAATGTTTGTGAAACGTGCAATTTTATTTGTTTTTCTCTTCATTTCTCTAATTGTAAAATTTCATCAAATACCCACGGATTCAAGTATGAATTACTTACATACAATTTATAAGTAATAAAGTGATACAAAAGTTAGGTAATGAAAGGTGTGAAAACTTCGAAACTTTATATTTATCTTTTATTTTTTTTCACTTTGAATTAAATCAAATCTACATACACATATGCATTTGAAATAAATAGACAGAAAATAAAATATGTATAGAGGCAGATGAAAGGCAGAATCCACTCAACATCTGGAGGAAGGGTACTTGCCTGTTTCTAGACACTAACACTTCACCATTTTTTCCCATATACAGAAGAGTACATTTTAATACGACAAGAAATAAAACAGTACCATATATGTTCTTGTGCTCTAACTCAGTAGCAACTGAGAAGCAGGGATATACTTACATATATTTTTTTTTCGTCCTAAAAATATAAATATAAAAATAGATACTCACAAGCAAAACATCATACTGACTTATATATAGTCTTTATAACCTAATATTTCCAGTTTTTTCTTAAATATATTTCTCCGTTATTACGGTAAAACAAATCTCTTATTTCTACAACTTTTGGTTTGTTTGTTTTTAAATTTTGATTGGAATTAAGCACGAAGCTAAATAATTGGTTGTTATCTGTGCTTTGTCCAACACTGATATCAAAACCAGTTTTTAGCAGAGTGAGTCCGCAGACACGCCGCTGTGACTTTGGGGCTTTTTGGTTCCCTCATAATTCTTTCGAGAATTTATCACTTCTTTTATATTTTGAGAAGTTCAGTAGCATAAAACAAAATTTCAAGTATTTTCATAAAAATGGTTGAAGGTTTCAAAATCCATATTACTATATAGATTGTGTGTTTACTTTTTTTGTGGTTTATTATTCCAACGCCTCCTTTCACGCTTTGTTTTCCATGGAATGATTTCGTGTTATCACTTTAAAGTGTAAATATCAGTCTTAAGATTTATTTGATGCAAATAAGAAAAGTCTAAGATATACGTTATGTTTTTCATAAGCATTTGCTATTTGTTTTTACTGATTGCAATGATTACTTTGCTTGCTTTAAGGCTTCATTTCGAAAAAAAATAAATATAAAATTAAACACATAGGCTACAAATACATTTAATAAAAGAATATTCTAAACAATCGTTTTTTTTATATTTTTATTTTAAGAGAAAACCTTTAGAGGTAATTCTTTCTCTTCGTCAAATCGTATAGTTTACAATAAAGGCGGTCAGGATATGTTCAAATGAATAGAACGATAGATTCGTAATCTTAGGGTTGTGAGTTCGAATCCCTTTCACATCAAACATGCTTGATCTTTCAGCCATGTGTGCGCTATAATGTTCGGTCAGTCTCACTATTCGTTGGTAAAAGATAGTCCAAGAGTTGGCGATGATGACTAGCTACCTTCCTTTTCTCTAGTGTTAGAGTGCTAAATTTTAGACTACTCGCGCAAATATCCCTCCCATATCTATGCGTTAAAATAATAAAAAAAAAACACTCGGCGATCTAGCACGAGATCATCTTATTAAATTTAACTGCGGAACTAGTGTACACCTACAAGCAAACATTTCACCAGTAACAATCATGGAAATAAGGACGTTTCGATTTTGAGACTGATTAGCGGTCCAAGAAACATTCTCAAAAGAGAACGACTGGAAAGGAAATGAATCTTTTATCTGGGAACCCACAACCAGCTTCTTTTTCGTTTTCCTTTGCTATAAATTATTATTAATTTTCACATCTTCTTTCAGTTTCAATTTCAGTCTGTTTTATTTTTGATTGATTTATAATATTTACATATGCTATGTAAGATTTCAAGAAATTAGAATTTTAACGTTCAAAATACTACGCACATAATTTATTTTAATTTTGCCTTGGTTGTAAGATGTAGGATCTAACGATGATGATTAGTTGGATACGTCATCCTCTTAAAGAAATATAAAGAACTTGATGGTTATTTAAAACATTCTTTAATTTTGAAGACTAATTTCTGGAGACATGGGTTTAGCTAGACAACTTAGGAGCTTTAAATTCATATGTTTGCGAAATGCACCAACTATACTCTTCAACAAAAGAAACGTAGAAGGGATATTTTTGTTATTTTAAAGAGAAATATATCTAATAACGTTACAAGCTCGAAGTATGTGATGTTACACGTGTTAAGGCACTGATTGTCAGACCAAAATGACAATAAAAGTTGTGCACTTTGAAAACGGAGGAAAACATCGGATTTTTCGCCAAAACGCATTCGTGTCCAATAAATTTGTTTGAGATATCTGCATGTTCTGCAAGTACAATATGTGCAAAATTTCTATTAATGTGACGGGTTCTCGGTTTCCATAGCTCAGTGTTAAGCCACCGACACGCAATACAGTTACGCCAAGACTGACTGAAGCACAACGCAACAACGCCATTGGTTGTTTGGAAGCAGGCGAATCTCGATCAGATGTTGCCAGAGCTTTGAATGTCCACCCAAGCACCATCACAAGGCTATGGAATCGTCACCAACAACATGGATCAACTCTTCACCGTCCACGATCTGGCAGACTTCGTGTGACTACGCCCGCACAAGATTGCTGCATCCGGTTACGTCACTTTCGGGATAGCACCACCACTGCAACGTCTACTGCCTCAACTATACCAGGGCTGCGTAGGGTTTCCGATCAGATCGTACGCAACCGTCGAGGAGATTCTTAGGCCCCATGTGCAACCCATCATGATGAACGTCAACGACGATTTTCAACATGACAACGCCCGTCCTCACACAGCCCGACTAATCACTGTCTTCTTGAGACACCACAACATCAACGTTCTTCTTTGGCCCTCCAGATCACCAGCTTTAAACCCCATCGAACATCTTTGGGACGAGTTGGACCGACGTCTGCGACGGTAACAACCTCAACTTGCAGTAGCTTTGCAGCCTGAGTGGACAGCAATTCCACAGGATGCGATTCATCATCTCATCGCTTCCATGGGCAGGAGATGCCAAGCAGTTATTGGTGCTCACGGGGGCATACTCGTTATTGACGTTGAGTGACGTTAAACTTCACCTAGTGAGCGTGGACTTCGCCTTTGCAGACTATCGATGTTCAGCAGTGAATATGCAAAGTTTCACAAATGTCATACAGAACTACCCGAAATAAACTTTTTAACAATTTGTCTCAAATTTTGCCTTTTGCATTTTTTTTTTTTTGAAGAGTATAAAACAGATGTTTAAAATTCCAGGTCACATACAACATCATGCGACAACAGAGTATAAGAGTCATTTTTCTTTATTTTTCTCTGCGATATGCATTGTTTTTGAGGGTCGTTTGATGAATTATAACAAAATTAAAATTATCGATTTATTTATAAATAAACAAACCTAGCAATCTTTCTGTGATATCAATCCTAAAAGTGGCTACTAGGTGAAACAAATGTTAATCGTAATTCCTTATTTTAACGTCAATGGACCAAATGTGTTTGTAATTTACCGAAACTTTTAAACATTTCATTATATTTTCAAGAAGCACACTATTGATAACATTTTAAAGTTTAATTGCTGAATCGTAATTATTTAATTATCTCAGTTGATTAGAAAAGATGATACTGTGCGTACTGGCTTTATCCTTTGTTGTCCTATTATACACATTTATTTGTACTTATAACCAACTGCAGTTTAACAGCTTCAATAAAGTTATATGAACTATACATTGGTAATATTTCAAATAAATGGGTATTACACAAAATCCTATAAACAGTTATAGCAACGAAAGTGTTTTATCTGTATTAAATATATCATTGGCTTTGCTTTGTTCTGGTTTGTCTCTTAGTATGATCCATTTTAGCTATTTATAACAAAGTAGCTTAAGGAGACAAATGAGCTCTTAATCTGAGGCAGTAGAGAAATTAATTAAAGAGATGTTCGATTGTTAGGTGACTCTGGAAATAAAACTGTAGATTTTTGCAAGTTATTACCCATATTTTTTTTTAACGTTCGGCCATTTAACCATGAATTTAACCCTCGAAAAGAACAATGAGAAACTATTAGCAGTAACAATTAACTTCATTTAAATTTAATAACCAAAGTAAAATATTAAATGGAAAATTAATGTGAAAACAATTATTTGAAATCATAAAAAAATATTTTTTATTAAAAGCTTTTGTTTTTTAGTGTGAAAAAAGTACCGTTTGTTTTTCAGGTAATTACAATAAAACTTAGAACAGGTATGTACGTTTTATCTTAGCACAAAGCTGCACAATAGAATATTTGCGTTCTGGTTACCGCGAGGAATCGAACTTCTGATATTGGAGTTATAGCTCCATAAGCTTACAACTGAAGGAGAGGTAAATTTTTTCAATGAATAATTAAAACAAACAGTAGATTAAAAAACTAGAATATCAAAACACGAAATAACAACTTAAATAATTGTGAATACATTAAATGAACGTGGATTTAAGAGAATCCTTGAATGTTATTTGTTTTAATTTTCTAGCAGTAAGTACACGTTATTGAAGAAGGCGCAAAGCATAAAAGTTATAAGGAAATATACATAAAATGAAACCTTCAAAATATTCACTGGCGTTCACTGATGTTTGACGTATTCACAATTACTCGGTCTTCTACTGGGTTAGTAGTAAGTTTACTTACTTACAATCACAAAATAAAAGGTTTGATTTCCCGTATTGCTTGCAGCACAGATAGCTCGTTGAGTGTCTTTGCCCTTAAAAGTAAACAAACACAGTTTCATGTAATATGCTTTATTCATTATTATGTTATTTAAACGTATTAAAGCTCATAGCCTATCTAAAGAACTTAAAGGTGTTATTATTCTGTCAGTTAGACTTTACATTCACAAATTATTTATAAAAAAAGTGAACAAACCGCGTATTTAAAATAACATATGTATATTTGTATAAAACTGAATACAGTTGTGTTTATGAAAGAAATGCCTTTACCGAATTTACCGCTAAATATAATTTTCTTTGCATATCATAAAAAAAAACTCAAATTGTTTCTTGATTAAATTTGCCCAAATCAAACTTTCTTTTCCACTGGATCTAACATGCGCTTGAAATTTTGAGTTGAATGTTGATGTATCTTTCCTGTATTTTTTAACAGCTCAAAGTAAAAAATATTTTCGAGAATGAGTGACTTTCGGAGATTTGTTTGTGACCTTTGATGTTCATAAATGCATTATTGGTGTTTCAAAATTTTCTATTTGTGTTTTATTTATTCTTAAATTTTGTTAGTTTTGTGACTTAAGAACATGTAAGTTTATACACATTAAAATCCGAACTACAATTGATGAATTTTATGTTATAAACTACATAGATGATGCTTAAGTAACCATTTCTTACAAATGTCAAGTCTCCATAAGCTAAAGAAATTAAAACTTTAAAATTAGATATAAATAATTTTCAGTCAAACCACTCAAGAACTCAATTAAATTAACGAACCAACCACTTGAATACAAAAGTTTGATTACGGTATTATGATATAGTTCACACACAAAATTTCGTTTTGAAAGTCATTGAGCCTAATAAGAGAAGCTGAAATCAAATAAAAGTATATATATTAAGAATAAAGGTTTGTCATTGTTTGCTTAGCTCATGTACAACATACAAAATAGATTAATTATACTCAAAAGTAAGTAAACACTCATCAAATTAAAACCACGGTTTTCTATGTTTAAATAACGTATTTCTCAACAGAAAGTAGCTTTATTAGTTTTGATTGATATTTATATTATTTATTTCACATAGCCATTTATTATATCTCTGAAAATATACAGTAGGTTTAAAGCAACTCAGAAACGTAAATCCACTAAGTTTTATATATATATATGTGTGTGTATTATAATAACTCTTATATCATATCTTAAAATATGTTTTATACATGTTTATATTATTACATATATACACGTTCAAGTCACGGGTGTGATATTGAAGCACTCGACGGGTGAGATAGGGGACCAGATTCGAACCTCAACTTTCTATATCACTCTCATGAGGCCCCAAGTTTGGTTCGTATTGATCAAAAATTGTAAGCTGAAGAGCGAAACAATCCAAAAGTTTATTTACCTAAGGGTGTCTTTGAATTTTGGTAAAGGAGATAAGGTAGAACTACAACCCTTATGGAACGCTCTTTGAGGCTCCTAAGGTGGAGATTGGACCAAAAGAACAGGCGTAAAAAAAAAAAAACCACAGGGACACAAAAAACAGTTATGTTTTGTATACACAGAAAATTCTGACAATTTTTACTTATTTTGTTTTAATTGTGGTTGTGCATAAATAATATGCTTAGATACTTCTCCGATTTGTTTTTATTTTTAAAACAAAGATTGTAAATTGCTAATAATTTTTCACAACAAAAATTTTAATCATGAAATTATTGATGGCTCATAGCACTAAATAAATTTCGTTAGAATGTTAGTGAATTTCCTTTTCTTACCCATAAATTGCATGTATCTAAATTGGTCTGGCAAAATATAACTCTTGCCTTCGTAAAACAACTTATATATAATCTTTGGGTTACATGCTGCTTCTCAGATTTATTGTTCAAAGAGAGACAAACAGCAAAAAAACCGCACCTGACATATATTGCACGAGTGAGATGATAGTTTCTTACAACATTAATTAATATACAGGTGTTTGGTAAAAGAAACGGAATATTTGTTGACACCAACGAGATTAGAAGGCTTTCATACATGCTAGATATAATTTAAGGAAGAGCTGCTTTGTATTTTTGTATGTTCCATAAAATTGGAAAAGAAAATTTAAATTAATAAAGTGCACAAAAATCCTTTAAGATAAAAGTATTGCACTGCGTAGTCAAAATTCCACAGTCGTCCCGATACACTACTATCAATTGACCGCTTTCGTGTCTAAGTCTACAGCAATATATGCAGTTAGGAAAGAAAGTGTTCGCACCCAAGCGTCCCGAGTAGTTGTTTACTCATAACTTAAAAAGTATCACGATTAGTCTAATAGACGTATAGTTTATTATAAATATTATACTAACACACATCTACATAATTTTTATGTAAATCAAACGACAAATAAATTGTTTATAAACAAATACCAAAAGTAGGAGGAACAGAAAGAGTTCGTACACTTCAGAACGTGTGAAAAAACTGATGTTCTCGTAAAAATTTGTTTAGTTTGACGAATAAACTACATTATACCATTTCAAAACTAGACACTGGGTTCATAATTATTGGATGTTAGCCAGCAAAAAATTTACCTCCGGCAACTTGGCGCCGTCTCCGTCATTATCTGCTTAGTCATCATGGAGGACAAGAAACAACTGTTCAGTTATTTAAAAAACCGAAAATTATTGTAAAATACAAGTTTTGTGTGTCTCTTTTCGGTATTGCTAGAGAACTTAATGTGCCAAAATCTACTGTTCAAAGCATAATTGCCAAGTTTAAGCTTACAGGATCAAATGCTAACCTCCCTCGTTCCGGACGCCCCACCAAAATTCCAGAGAGAACCAAGAGGAAGGTTCTCAGAGAAGTTAGTAGGAACTCTCGTTTAACACGTAACGACATACAGAAACTGGTAAGGGAAACTGGGGTTGAAGTAAGCACCTACACAGTTACAAACATGTTATACTCTTCTGGGTTCAAAACATGCCGTCCTCGTAGAGCTTCATATTTAAAGCCGGTTCATTTAGAAGCATGATTGAGGTGTCCAAGAAAGTATGTAGATAAACCCTTTACCTATTGGAAGAGTATTCTTTGGTCAGACGAGACTAAAATAGAGATTTTCGGCCACAATGATGTTCGCTATATTTTCAATAAGAAGGGGGAATAAAATCTTCCAAAAAACACCGTCCCTACAGTTAAACACGGAGGTCGCTCGATCATGCTATGTGATTTCTTTAACTCTTCTGGTGTAGGTAGCCTTCACCGCGGCAACGGAATCATGAAAAAAGAAGAGTACGTTGATATATTAGGCACTTATATCAAGAATGAAGCTCGGAACTTGCAGCTTGGGCGTCTTGCAGAACGACAATGACCCTACGCACACATCAAAATATGTGCAATCCTGGTTGCAAAGGAACCATATAAGTGTTCTGGAGTGGCCATCGCAGTCACCGATCTCAGCTCAAATGAAAACGTTTGGCATGATTTGAAGACCAGGGTTCAGCAGCGTCATTCGAAAAACTTGCAAGAGTTGGAGGCCTTCTGTAAAGAAGAATGGAAGAAAATGCAAGTCAAGTACTGTCAAACGATCATGGAGAGCTATGAGGAGAGATTGTGCCAAAGTAATTCACCTGAAAGACTACATAACTGACCATTAAAGTAGACGCACGAACACTTTCTGACCCTCCTATGTTTGGTTATTTGTTTATAAACAGTTTATTTGTCATTGAATTTACATAAAAATTTATGTAGATTTGTGTTAGTATAATAATTATAATATACTCTGCGTTTATTATCCTAATCGTGATACTTTTTTAAGTTATGATGGAAAAACTATTCACGACGCAAGCGTACGAACACGTTCTGTCGTAACTGTATATGTATATAAGCCACGAAGAATCAAATTATCAATTTCTCTGAGTTTCAAACCAACTAATTGCAAAACCATACACCTTTTCTAAATTTGATCTATGTACATTAACTCTATGAAACCGACATTCACTCACAATGTATCGAAAATCTGTGGAAGGTTTATGAAGCTTATGTCCAACTTTCAATTGCGCTTTCCTTCCAAGAAGCTTATAACAATAAGAATTGTAGTTTCTGCTAATTCTGTGTAATTATAAACACATTATTTTAAGAATGAACCCTTGGACATTGTTTTTATAAATAGTCTCTTCATGTATATTTTTATATACCCTGCATTGTCGTAAATTGTATTTTAACAATGAACACTAATATTATATGTACTAGATCAAACTTGATGTCTATAATTTTATCAAACTTTATAAACGGCTGCTAGAAATAAAAAAAAAATATTTAATGCACCTTTTTATTATCATTGATATAACGAATAATTAAAAAGTATAAACTATTTGATATTTATTTTAGCCATTGGACATTCTAACACTGTGTTTGTTTTGAATTTCGCACAAAATTATTCGAGGGCTATCTGTGCTAGCCGTCCCTAATTTAGCAGTGTAAGACTAAGGGAGGGCAGCTAGTCACTACCATCCACCGCTAACTCTTGGGCTACTCTTTTACCAACGAATAGTGGGATTGACCTTAACATTACTACGCCCCCACCGCTGAAAAGGCAAGCATGTTTGGCGCGACCATCAAATTACGCGTCGCACATTTTAACACGCTTGGCCATGCCGTGCCGCCTCTAAGACTGTGAATATTATTAATATTAATAGAGATATAAAAATTAATGTGTAACAAAATCTTTAAATTAAAAATATTTTGTTAAACAAGTGAAGTCAGCTGTATCTTCGACTTAAACTACATCTAGTCTTTAACGTTTGAAGACTATGTATTCAAAATCAAAAAATAAATTCACAACAGTACTAGATGAAAAGAAAACATTAGATTGTACATTGCAAATGCTTTAAAGTGTCAAACTACTTTGTGACCTATAAAACTAAAGAAACAGATATAAAAATTAAGCCATGACACTTATTTAATGAATTTCTCTTCTTGTTAAAATTTAACAGTTTAATACTAAATATGTGTCTGAAGAAACATTTATGTAATTTCTTCATTGGTAACACTACTTAAAAAGGATAGGGTAAAATTTAATAAGCCATATTTAAAGTTACAGTAAGTTCATGTGTAACTTGACTTTAACTATTATAATGTTTTGCACGTGATTTATGTATTTCCATATTGAAGCTCAAAACATAATTCGCACTTTAATAACAACAATAAATTTCGTTTTATGTGATTTGATTTTGAAAAGAATTTCACAAGCAAAACAAAGTCATGTTTTCACTGATATTTACAATGCTAACAATGGTCAGTTAAATAATGGCTAAAAACGAATAATGTGACTTCAAAAGTTATATTCCAACATCAAACTGCATGATACACTCCTGAAGGTATGAAGAACTTCCTCTTGACATTATACTGGTCTTTAAAATTTTATAGAAAGGTAAATAACAATCATATCTCCATCTATATTTGTCTATTATGAAGAAGGTCTCTTACAAAATGTTAATTCAACGACCTGCGACCTTATAGTGTACGAAGTTGAAAGTGACTACATTCAAGTGTTTCTTGGTGAACACAGTAATTGCATCTCAAATCAATCTGATCAAGGTTCATCAGTAACAATAATATAAATATAAAATTTAACATTTTCATCACCTGTCAACTTCCATAAGCCGATGATAGATCACAAACCCTCGAGGTTAAAGTTATAATCTAAGAAGTTGCACTTCAATATTTTGAGAAATTTGTAATAGATTATGATCAGAGTTTCTTTCCATAAGTGAAAACAGGTTCAGCTTCATTTTAGAAAATCCTAATATAGTTGAATATTATAAGTTTATATAGCAAGTATTTCAAAAATATTTGTTTCATTTCAAATGTGCTAAGCATTTTTGAATATATATTTACAATATCTCTGTAAATTATTTTATATATTCAACATTTATGCTTAAATACATATATTAGATTACGTTTCCTTTTAGTTTTAATTTACATAATGTGCAATTTGAAATTTGTATTTATTACTACTGGTTTTTAAATATTTCTAATGTTTTAAGAATCCATAATATCATCACCAGTTGTACTGAATAACACAATTCCGCTCCAAATGTAAGATAAATAAAATATCACATATTTTACAGAGGCAGCGTGGCGTAAAATCTAACCGATATTAAAATATATTAGAGACAGAGTGATGACGAGGTTAGAGTCGTTTGTATATATGCCAAGTTACCTGTATTGAATAGTGTAATTTTGGCGATAAGTAATGAATAACTCCAGAAACACCTCATTTTGGAAGACATATTTAGTTAGAGCGTTTGTTAACTATTCTGTTGTTTAATTATTTGTGAACGTTTATATTTTTTATTTCACACCAGATAATAATTTTTATTTAACTTTATATTTATTTTTATAATTTATACAAAACAACACTATTTAAAGTAAACTCTTAGGTTTTTTGTCTTCCAAACGTGGCCCGGTATGAACAAGCGCGTTATCGCGTGCGACTTGTCATCCGAGGGTCGCGGGTTCGCGTCCGCATAGCGCCAAACATGCTTGCCCTCCCAGTCATGGGGGCGTTATAATGTGATGGTGAATCCCACATTTCGTTGGTAAAAGAGTAGCCCAAGAGTTGGCGGTGGGTGGTGATGACTAGTTGCCTTCCTTCTAATCTTACACTACTTTATTAGAGACGGCTAGCACAGATAGCTCTCGAGTAGCTTTGTGCGAAATTCCAAAACAAACATACGTCTTCGAAACGTAGTTTTATGAAAATGAAAGAATAGCGATATACAAAAAACGAATAATTAAATTTGATTTATATGCACTGATTAGAGCAACATGTTATTGCTGAAAATTTGAGCTTTTTTGTGTGAAATCATCACTCACATTTACATTAAATGTTAAAGTCTTTTAACGTGCAGTGCATTAACGTTGAGGTATCTATAGAGATATAAAAATGTATTTTTCCTTAAAAATATTTATTATGTTCTTTTTATTAAAATGTCACGTCGTTTATTCGTTATACAGCTCAATTTTGCAAGGCACAAATTTTTCTGAAATTTTGTAAAAACTTATTTATCCATTAAAAATGCAGTGCCTAGAATAAAAGTAACATTGAAATGTAAAGGTATAAAAACTGGTTCTGATTTCTAATATGATACGATACGGAAAGAAAAAGATACTTCATGTATTCGAATACTAAAATGTATGTATGACATGACATGAGTAAGTAAAGCCTTTAGTATGTTTAAAAAGTAAACTTTAACACAAGTAAAAATAGAGTTATCAACAATAACGACGTATATCAAAAGGTGACAGGAAGAGGAGGACTTCTGGGAATTTTTGGTCAAAAATATATTATCATTTCAACAAACATCTAACCATTAGAAACATATGTATATAATTCAATATCACGGTATATGATTATGATCTGTTAAATAGTTAATGTAGTATGCATGTATTGTTTAATATGTTTTTCTGTTTGAATACGGAGATAAGCCCACTGGTGGCATAGCGATAAACTAAAGGCTTATAACTCTAAAAATCTTGTTCCGAAACCTATGAGATAGGCAGAGCTCAGATAATTCGCTGTGTGTTTTTGCGCTTAAATAAATTCTCAGTCTTCAAGATATAATTCAATAAAAAGGTTTCAGACAGTTTTGTTACAGTACAAACTTTTGTGTAGGTTACTATTTGTCAAACACCCCTAGAAGTGCACCTACAAGCTGTTTCTGCTTTTGTTTATTTGTTGTTAAAGTATTTAATGAATGTAGTACTGAAAGTCATACATGATATTCTCGATACTTTAATAGAAAGAATAAGAATGAATATATTGCATTAAGCCTGGTTTGGTTAAATAAAATATTCTCGTGATTTAACGAAACACTTTAAAGGAAAACTTCTTGTGTTTGTGCATGTTTGTGTTACGTTTTTTTTATATTTTATGTTTTTCGTAGACTAAACGCAACAGAAAGACACAGATAACAGCTTATATAATTTATTACACTAAACTATTATATATGTAACAAATATAACATAAATTACATGACAACAATGACAGATATTCAGTTTCAACATTCAAAATTAATTACAATACTAAATAGTACTGGTTTTAACCTTCAAAGTTAATTACAACACAAAATGGCACTGGCCTGTGTCCGATATAATGATCTAGAATGAAAGTCCAAAAGTTCAGATCAGAAATCCAAAATTCCGGTCTAGGGTGTCAATTTGGTCCAACAAAGAAATTTCGAAGTTTGAATGGAGAATGACGAAGTACTTTTTACGGTGTTTTCGATGAACGTCTCAAACTTATCGCTTTCCAATTTTCCAGTTCTCCCCTAAACAGTATTACACGTTTTAACTTTCAGTATAACTAGTAATTCGAATGAATCGCAGAGATTGACGAAATAAAATCACAGCTTCTGTAGATCTACCTTCAGTCACAAATCCAAGTTGAATAAACTCACAGCAAACATTTAAACTTTCTCAAACGAATGACTGACTCTTCCTCTTTTCTTCGAATAAAAACTAATGACTCTTATTATTTCTCGCGTCTCTGTCTCTTTATATATTAGTAGGCCTAGACTTCTCGAACCACCGCGTAACTTCAACAGAGCTCCAGAGCAATACGCGCATGTCCGTTCTCGCACGAGACTCAACGTCTAGACACTAGGTTGCCAAACATTTCATTTACATAAATTTATAAACATATCATTGATCTACATAATTCTAGAAATTTCTAAATGTTATTTTAAATGAATAACAACATATTTTATTGGTTTAAGCTTTCAAACAATAATATAAATGTGGAAATGTAAATAATACATACGGAAATTTAAACACAACACGACATGTTGTCGTTTACAAAACATTTACATGACATTTACATAACACTTTCCCCCTTAAAAGCAAAAAAAAAAGTTTGAACTTGTGAAAACCTTTTTTGTTTGTTTATTTTTTTAAACCAACTTAAAAGGATTAAATCCAGTGGACTCTTTAATTCCAACAACAACAAGGGAACACCCTCATCCCAGTTCTTTGAGTGTTCGTGGCAGTAATTTGGTGGAAACGCCCATGGACACCTTGTGACTCAGGATGGTAGGCTCTGGATGAAATTCGATGGATGTTTAGTTCATGCATGACTTGTTGAAACATCTTGGACATAAAATTTGAGTCTTGATCTGATTGTACAACTTTTGGAATCCCGAACATAGTAAAGAATTTGACAAGAGCCTTGACCATGTTGAGAGCAGTGATTTTTCTCAAAGGGATAGCCCCAGCGAAACACGTAGAAGCACACATGATTGTCAAGAGGTATTAATTTCCTCCTTTGCTTTTTGGCATTGGGCCAACACAGTCGATAATGACCCTTGAGAACGGTTCTTCAAAGGCAGGAATAGGTTGCAGTGGTGCTTTGGGAATCCCCTGATTTGGTTTTCCAGTCATTTGGCAAGAATGGCATGTCTTACAATAGTCGACAACATCTTGGCGCATCTTTGGCCAATAGAAATGTTGTCGGATACGATCTAGGGTCTTACTTACACCTAAGTGTCTTGACAACACATGATCATGAGCAAGACTAAGAATATCATTACGATAGCATTTTGGAATGACTATTTGGTGAATAACATTTCACTCTTCATCAGCATCAACGTCAGGAGGTCTGTATTTTCTCATTAACACACCTGACTTCTGGTAGTAACAAATAGGGACAGTTCCTATTTCATTTTCATTAACAGCCAGTTGTAGAAGAGAACGAGTTTCAGGATCATTGTCCTGTTCCTCAACAAGTTTGTTACGATGAAGAGAGTTGCAAAATGACTTGAAGTCATCAGTAGAACTCGAGGTTGAGTCAGAAATCTCATCGATGTGAGACATGAACGTATCAGATAAAGAGAAATCCTCTTTGGACTCCTGAGAACGTGTTTGAGAACGAGTAACAGCACAGGCGGGGAAAACATCAGGAAACTCTGTACTGGGACTAACAACAGGTGCTTCAACAACAAGGATCTCTGGTACCACCTTACTACCAGCCAAATCATTCCCCAAAAGCATAGACACACCTTCAACAGGCAATGAAGATTTAATACCCACAGTCACTGGGCCCGAAACTAAGTCCGAATGCAAATTCAATCTATGAAGAGGGATAAAAACGATGCCACCTTCTACACCAGAAATGAGCACATTGGCCCCAATGGATGACTTTTCAGAAAACGGAGGTACACTTTCCAAAATCAAACTCTAAAAAGCTCCAGTATCTCGCAGGATTTTAATTGGTTGTAAATGTGAATCGCCAACAAAAGAAACAAAACCTTCAGTGATGAAAGGCTTAAATTTGTCCTCAACAAGATCTTCAGATACATCAAGAATATTGGACTTGGAATCCACAATGGACTGGACAGGGTCAAAATCATTGGGAACCAATGATGTATCCAACGAGGGCTAAATGAAACTATGGGGTGATGGCTTGTTTTCTACCTTATAGCACTCAAAAATCAGATGGCCAGGTTTCTTACAATAAGCACATGTTTTGGATGAGAATGACACGTTTTGGGTAGATGACGAGCTTTGAGAATAAGATGGAGTCTTCGTTTGAGAATTAGAAGTTTGCTCTTTTCTGTCTTTGTCGACATTTGCATAATATTTGAATGAGTCATTGGGTTTTTTTGCTGTGTGATTTGTTTTGCTTTTGTATGATAACTCTTTGTGAGTCAAAGCATACTCGTCTGCCAAGACAGCAGCATCATGAATTTTGGAAGCTTTTTGTTCATCAATATATGTTTTTAGCTCTACGGGAATATATCACTTAAACTTTTCAACTAACATGAGTTTTCTGAGTTTTGTATAATCATCTTTCATTTCTTTGGAATCACACCACCTGTCGAACAGAGTTTCTTTTTCACGAGCAAATTCGACATAAGTTTGGTTGTCAAACTTTTTGTAACCACGAAATTTTTGTCTATATGCCTCTGGCGCCAATTCATAAGCCTTCAAATTGCATTTTTGACGTTCGTAATCATAACTTTGCTCGGCCGTGAGTTTGGAAAATACTTCCTGAGCTTTACCTTTGAGAACACTCTGAAGTAATACTGTCCAATATTCGGTAGGCTATTTTAGCCTAAGGGCCAATTTTTCAAATTGCTGAAAATATTTATCTACAGCCTTCTCATTGAATGGAGGTACTAAACAAATTTGTTTGGAAGCATCAAAATTATCCAACCGCATTTGGACAACCTTCTCTTCTGTCTGTGCCTTTCTCATGCCGATTTCCTTATCAGCTTTAATGCGTTCTTTTTGTATTTCGGCATCAACGCGTTTGTTTTCAATTTCTTTTTCTGCTTCAAGAACAAGGCGTTTGCTTTCAATTTCTAAACGAAATTTCATTTCCATTTCCATTCTTTTCAATTCAAAATCTGGGTCAAAATGAGCTGCAGGCAATTGTTGTACAACTTTTTGAGGTAAAACCTTTTGGCTGACCAAATGTTCAACAACAATTCGTTTGATATCTGCTTTTTTCATTGCTTGCTTCACTTCCAAATTAAAATGTTTTCCAACATCAAGCAATTCAGATTTTTTTAATTCACTGATCAATTCGAAAGAGGGATTCTGATTAAATTTGTTTATAAAATCTTCGAGTTGGAATGCCACTTTGAATATACAAGCTGTCTATCCAATTTTAGAATAGAATTAAATTGTTTGTTCGATATCCCGGACGGGCCCCAATTTTATGCTACGTTTTTTATATTTTATTTTTTTCGTAGACTAAACGCAACAGAAAGACATAGATAACAGCTTGTATAATTTATTAACTAAACTATTATATATGTAACAGATATAACATAAATTACATAACAACAATGACAGATATTCAGTTTCAACATTCAAAATTAATTACAATACTAAATAGTACTGGTTTTAACCTTCAAAGTTAATTACAACACAAAATGGTACTGGCCTGTGTCCGATATAATGATCTAGAATGAAAGTCCAAAAGTTCAGATCAGAAATCCAAAATTCATGTCTTCGGTGTGAATTTAGTCCCACAAAGAAATTTCGAAGTTTGAATGGAGAATGACGAAGTACTTTTTACGGTGTTTTCGATGAACGTCTCAAACTTATCGCCTTCCAATTTTCCCGTTCTCCCCTAAACAGTACTACACGTTTTAACTTTCAGTATAACTAGTAATTCGAATGAATCGCAGAGATTGACGAAATAAAATCACAGCTTCTGTAGATCTACCTTCAGTCACAAATCCAAGTTGAATAAACTCACAGCAAACATTTAAACTTTCTCAAACGAATGACTGACTCTTCCTCTTTTCTTCGAATAAAAACTAATGACTCTTATTATTTCTCGCGTCTCTGTCTCTTTATATATTAGTAGGCCTAGACTTCTCGAACCATCGCGTAACTTCAACAGAGCTCCAGAGCAATACGCGCATGTCCGTTCTCGCACGAGACTCAACGTCTAGACACTAGGTTGCCAAACATTTCATTTACATAAATTTATAAACATATCATTGATCTACCTAATTCTAGAAATTTCTAAATGTTATTTTAAATGAATAACAACATATTTTATTGGTTTAAGCTTTCAAACAATAATATAAATATGGAAATGTAAATAATACATACGGAAATTTAAACACAACACGACATGTTGTCGTTTACAAAACATTTACGTGACATTTACATAACAGTTTGGTAAGGAAAATAATTTTCATTTTGTGTGTATGTTTCGTTAAACATGCAGAAATACAAGAATTTTTCTTTTAAACATATTTCGTTAAACCATTTATTAACCTTTTTTAAAGTTTCTCAGATGGCTTATTTCTAACAAAAAATAATTATATTCTTTAATGATAGAAATTAATTTTGTTCCATCGAAAACATGGCACTGAGAGTAACGGTAAAAAAGACAAGGCTTAGACGTACTTTTTTTATTTTCAGCTCATTATAATTCAGTAGTCATGGTTTTAACCCAGCTCTTCTACAAAAATGATATATAATTTTCAAGTCTTGTCATAAATCAATTACAAGTCTCAGCTGGAGTATAGGATGTTTCATTATGCTAATTTTTGCTTTGCGGTTTCGTTCTATTGAGACAAGAAATCCCTTCCTTTCACAAATGAATGTATATGACCAAATACGATGTTCAATATGTCGGCTTAGCATCATTCTGAATGAATAATTATTTCTTTATTGGAATGCCATATCGTCTAACCAGAATCCAATTATAATTGATTCATAGACTATGTAAAAATAGTGAAATACAAATGATAACTTAATGCATCGTACCTTGAGCATTTTCATGTAACTAACCATTAAAGATGATAACATAACACTCCGTGCAACACTAAAAGGTTAACAAATTATCAAAGAAAACCTCGCGTAAACGTATATTCTTTTTAAAATTAACCATAAAAATACTTATATGAATATAATGCAAAAATATGATGAATCATCAATTTGACTACAAATTTATGTTTAGCCTCTTCATAAAGTTTTCTGCATTCAGGCATAAGATTTCGTTATGTTCAACAGACAGGACAGGAAGAACTCATTATGACGAGAAAACTTAAAGTATAAATGTATTGCAGAGACATCTGGTGTGAGCATTAAAATTTTAATTGAAATAAACTATAAGAAAAAAGTTCTGATTTTCTTATGTCATTTTTAAGCTAACAAAGACAGTTGAACCGTTACTGAACGCATGTCTTAGGGACGAAAATGTAAAGGGGTGCGGTATTATTCTGGTTTTGGCTTGTTTTTGGTTGAAACAAACTAATATATATAAATAAATATATAAATACATGTATATATAATGAACTTATTCAAATGAAACATTTATTAAAACCTTTCTGTTTCTCAACTTGGCATCTAGGATTCAATGTATATGATATATACTATGGAATGACAATTTTAAAACCTATTCATTTTGAGTACTTTTATTTGAAATTTCTTGTTTTGAAGTGTGAAATATATCGAACTGTAAAATATCTGTAATCAAGATTTGTTGACATAAGATTTAGAACAAATGTATCAAAATGCATCCTACGCTATTTAAGCATATGACTTTATTGATGAAATAAATACTAATAACTTTGTATTTCTAGATCTTTTAACTAAATTTGATATGTTTATGTGTCTGCTACGTACTTACCATCTGTGTGTTTCCAATTATACCTAACTGGACTACAGATGGAGTTCTTATAGGGTTCTGTATTAGTTTGAGTTGATCTATAGGAGACTGCTGCATAATAGGTGAACATGCTATAACAAGTATACTTTAGTATCTAAGTTAGACCCAAAGGAGCATAATCTCCATGAGTTATTGCATGGACTGATTATTACGTTTAATGGTGATTCAAACAGAGATTTATAATAATGATAATAATTGTCAACACCTCAAAACTGTTACTATTTACTGCAATTACTTCCATTTTATTCGCATTAAAATTATGTGAAGAGGATATCTTATCGCTCGAATTACTGAAAGTGAATCTGAGTTACCATGAAAATAAACTATTGAAAACAACTTAACTATTTCACTGCTCTTCTGGTTATTATTTCTCTAACCAAAAATATTTTCAATAAATAGAAATTATAAAAAGTTATTTATCTATCAAAGAAAACACGCTACCGTCAGCACAAAATAATACTTCTTGAAGACTGAAATGATTTAGTGTTTCTAGTAAATGAGTAAAATTCGTTCATTCAAAAAGTGCAAAACTGACCGGAATTGTAAATAGCTGATTTGTATATTATTTCTATTTTAGCTATTTATAATGGTATCCACCTCTCTCTTACAACCAAAAAAATTGTTGTCAGTGAACAACCTAAATACTAAATATGTTATACTGTAGAAGACAAAAAATAAAGTAAATCTCTTGTAACGTGTTTATAATATATTTGTGTAAAATACGATCTGATCATAAATGAAAAGCAAAATATATAGATTTTTTTTAAAAATAAAACTGTTACTGTTCATTATATCTTTGTCAGTATAATAAGAAATTTTAATAATTTTTTATCCTTTATGAGGATGCTTTAAGCTTAACTTTGTGTATTTTTTGAGCTAGGTTCAAAGAAC
Source organism: Carcinoscorpius rotundicauda (assembly GCA_011833715.1). Taxonomy (NCBI): domain Eukaryota; kingdom Metazoa; phylum Arthropoda; class Merostomata; order Xiphosura; family Limulidae; genus Carcinoscorpius; species Carcinoscorpius rotundicauda. Next base: position 113,778,368 of record CM022393.1, read on the forward strand.
CCGACCAAGATTTTCAGAAATCCCAACATGTCATTATACCCAGTTACCTCTATAGCTGCAATACAAAATACCAGTTAAGATACAGGCTCATGGAACCCTAAACACATGTGCCATGTTTTGTATCGCTAGGCTAAAGAGTAGGTTACCAACATAATTTGAAATATGGTGTCCCCATGATCCCGAGATAAACAAGGAACATAAATCACAATATTGTCATATTCCGGCTCAACAACCCTGAAAACATTCTCTTAAACTACATTATACCTGCGTGAGATTTCAGGCACGTTTTAACCCTGATTTGCTTTCTTTCATAGATTGACTATAACTAATCAAACCGGATAGGCCCAGTGTTTCATATGTTTCGGTATCTCAGCATATGTACCTCTAGGTTAGTAGTAGTGTGAACATAGTTTTAAACATGACGCATTTGAGCTTTTCTAGGTACTCCTTTTATAAATGGCTACGTCACATAGATAACGCACTCAGAGTCCGGTGAGAATTTGATCTTGCAAGCTGATAAACAAACTGTGTGTAGTTTGCAGAGAAACATTAAAATAACTTCAAACACAACATCAATTAAGAAGAGGGTTATTTCTAAGACAGCCTAAAAAGATCGATAAATGAAATCAAAAACGCTGTGGATTGTTCGCTTAAAAGTATTTGTTTGTTGAGAGTATGGTAATTCCTCAAATAAACAGCTTTATTTAAAAAAGTACTTGTAAATACAGAGATTTTCACGTACCAGTTCTACATCACAAGAAATAATTCTATAACATAAAATTTAATGAAAAAAATATGTAAAGTTTCATTAAAAACAATGTTAAGAATCCATATAATTTACATGTAATAGTTCTCAACTAACCTCACTGGTGAGATCTGCATGAGATTAATCCCCTTGTAAAAAAGTTATTTTTGAATATTTTCTGGAATTACAGAATGCTCGTTTTTTTTTCGCACAAACACTGTTTGTACTCTATCCACTACTGGGAATCGAGTGTTAAATCTCAGGTTTGTTGGTTAGTAATCCCACCATTAACGAACTGATAAGTGGAATAGCAGACAAAAAGTGTTTTATCACATATTTTTGTGTTTCTGTGGAGTAACATAAAAACCACAATGTAAATGTACTAAACTACTTGTGTTAATTTGTTTAGCCTCTAGCTCTAGAGCTATGTAACCTTTTCTTTCTATGAAAACGAACTGCCAACCAAGAACTAATGATGATTATTTTCTTTACTACTTTCAATAGAGATAGTATAATTTAAAGTAATTATGAATTGTTGTCGTTTTCTTTCTATGATAATTATTTTTCATCACTTTCTTCAGGGTTAGTATAACTTAAAATAGCTGTAAACTGTAACCTTTAGTATTCCTTTGGATTGAAATCAAACTATGAAGTATTTTAATTTTATTTATAATTGTGCTACTTTTTTGAAAAAAAAAAAATTTCAGCATGAGTGCGCGAACATATTTCTTTAATTATATGGAGACATTTATATAAAGGATTTTTCTCTAGAAAATAACAATTAGTATCTCTTCTTATCAGCAATGACATTTCGTATTTTGTTTCTGATTCTCTGGCAATAATTTCAAAAAATCCCCTCTGTTGATGAATCTTCCTTAAAGATTAACAGATTAGTTTTGAAAAGTATCAAATAGTAAAACATCTGAGGTATATTAACTGTGATGTCTGACAAAAAATGCTCTTTAAAGAATTACTTTTTTTCTCACGAGCGAAGCACATTCAATAGCAAATACTCACCAAATACTTCAAAAACTGAAATGTTTTCTACAGTCAGTTATTAAAAGTTTAGAAAGTGAAAAAAACCACCTCATCTCACCAAGCATTCAGCTTGATGTGACAGTAGATCAAAAAGTTTTAAAGTTTTAACTTCTGATCCTCAACATTTACGCTTTGATAGTCTTGAAGCCTTTAGATACGATAATTGCACGTGCCTTCAGTTTTCTCCGTAAGAGTGGTCGGTATAAACAAGGTGTTGGGTCATGATTAAGGGAAACATGCACGGTTTTAACGGTACACTTAGTGGAAGTCTCGTGAAAAACACTGTTCTTATCTTAATAATCCAGAACAAGTTAGAATCTATAGTATGTTTTTTGTCAAAAACATAAAATAAACAGAAACAAGCACCACTTAACTCCAATTAATAATGAGCAGTTTTGTGTAGTTTGAATAATAAGTCTGTAACATGAAACAATTGGTATATTCGTAAGTTATACAAATATCCATTATATTAAAATATTTATATTTAATAAAGAGTAAAGTTTTTAATATTCCTAGCTAACGCTAGATTTGTTCCTTTAAACTTTGAATGTCATGATATTAGTTGTTAAGATTGATTCCTGTAAGGAAACAATTGTCTTTGTTTTTGTACATTTATAAATATTTGTAAAGATAAAAATTATGTATTAAAACATTAAAAATCATGATTCTAAAACGCTAATGTTAAACATTCAATCTATATATATTAACTTTTAACTTCTGGAAGTACAAGTAATCTCAATACGGGAAACGTTGTTTGAGGTAGCTGATTCTACTTTATAAAAACGCATTATTGAAGGTGAGGTATATATCTCCGTATATACGTCCACCAACACACACCTTTGCACATGTTTAAAATCAGACATTTTCTCTTTTTACAGCGCAAAGTATTATTGAGTTATCTGCTATATCCTACACGAGGAATCAAACTCAAGATTTTAGTGTTATAATTCCGTAAACTCACTGCTGAACTTCCAGAGGATAAGAAACATTACTCCATTCCATCTTTCCTGTTTAATTGTATTTTATACTTTATAGCAAAGCTGATTAGGTTATCTCACGCAGCCCCTAATTATGTAATACTGAAATGGGGAATAACTGCCAAATAACATCCACACTTTAAAGTGGTTTGCCAGCTTCTAGATTGTTATTTAAATAGAGAGTTACATGTTTAAAATTATTATGTGTATGTGTATGAAGAGGAAAACAAATATTTATTTGCGATTATTTGGTTATTTACTTTAAAATTATACACTCACTTTCACTTTGGTTTAAAAACTTCCAATGCCAACACAAACACCAGCACATTCCAAAACCATCTATCTAATGACAGACAATTTTATCACCGATAATCTACCAGACACCATAATCGTTATTTCTTCAGAAAGAAATAAATAAACTGGAAACTAGTTCTCGTATACCTCTATTCGGAGACATTTACATTACTTTCGCTACCCGGTTAGTTTTAAGTTTAAGAGGAGTTTATGCATATATATATATATGAGAGTGTTTTTTTTTATATTTCTTTACACCTCACAGTATTTTCTGACTTATATCAAATCTTGAAACAATGTAGTAAACTGCTAATGTAATACACTTAACACTAAAATATACAATAAAGCATTTCAGTGTTTAACTTTACTGGAAGTAAGCCCACAAAAACAATATTTAACTGATAAGGAAATAACTATAAGCTAAAATTAAAGTTTGTTGCAAATCAAACATATAACTTTAACATCATTTTAATCTTATATTTTACGAGTAGTGTAAAACTGAGACTTAAAAGAAAAACTAATTAACTGATAATGAAATATGGTGAATTATTTATTGAAAACGTTAAAACATTTTTCGTTAAAATGCTTGTTACTCAATATTAAATACAGTTATATTCTGAAAGAAAACAATTACAAGTGTAAAAATAATTATTATTCACTTTTATTTATACGAATATATTATAGTAAATTGTGATAAAGTTTCAGAAATTCGCTATTCCTTTTAAGTAATTCACTATTAGTTTGTTGTACGAGTTTCTTAATAATATGCAATACTTTGATTACTCAAATTATTAGTTATTTCAATTAATGAATTTCCGGTTTTAATTTACATGACTTTTAGCAACTTTTTCTTATTTTCCACAGTCAGAAAATAAAACAATTTACTAAATTATTTATACTTTATGTTTAATGAGATTAACATGAGATGTCAGGGAACTGTTAAAATTCTTTATTTTGTTTCTATTTGTTTTCACTTCATTTTGTTAATACTTTCGTCAATAGCATAGAAAATGCAATAAATCATCATCAGAGAGTTTCAAGCTGTTTCATGCTTTATCATAACACAAAGTACATTTTCTGGCTCGACTCTAAGTTAAAAAACTGCTTTGCTATTATATAGTTCTATGTTGAACAGTGTATGTATACATTGTACTTTAATATATATACAATAGTAATCGTAATTCAAATATGACACTGGTGAAAACAGACAAGTTTTTTCTTCATGATGAACATGTCTCTTTTGCTTCCTTTTTGTACTTGTGTAAACAGAAATATATTTTTGGATGAAAGTGACCAGAAAGAAACAACAATTACATAAAACACGTAGAAGCTAGTTAAACATTGCTAACTCGTTTCACGCTACCAAGTACCTGAAGGAATAACACAATCACCACAAAAAAATATGAGCAGTTTAAAATGAAATGCATTGGAATCATGATGACATAGTTGAAATTAAACAATGAATGATTAAATCTAAAACGCTAAACTCAAATCGAAGAACAATACTATTTCTCTGGAAAGCAAAAATCTAAAATAATTGGAAAATATAACGGTTTTTATATGGCTCACACTAATATATATTTCAATCATTATTTGGCATACGTCTCTGTTTATAATTGGCATATAATCTTAAAAGTCCTCCGGACTGTGGCATCCCTTGTAAGCCACTACTGCTTTTCTATGAGTACAACTTGTACGCCAACTAGTATTTGTATACACATAACTAACTGTAAGTGCATAAGAGAAAGAGAAAATATTAACCACAAAACCACAATAGATTTGCTGTTTTCCCCATTAATGTAATGTATTGTGTTATTTCTTGTTGAATTTTTGTATTTATTTGTTGTTATATTTTATTGACTTATTTTTTCTTTTGAACAGTTACCTTACTGCAGCTGGCTGCAGAGAGTGAAAATTGGTAAAAATCTGGAAAATTATGGACTAGAACACACACATTTGCTAAATTACTTTTAATTAATCATGCGAGGCCAGGGAAGTTGAGGTTATTCTGCATAACCTGTGTAACCTCAACGCAATTTGTGTCTTACTTCTGCCAGCACCTCTAAAAACCTGGGCACATTACATGATAACCAACATTATGATTCGTGCCCCAGCATTAAATGCTTGTACTGTAGATGCGATTTTTTTTCTCTTTCTCTTATGAAATTACATTTAATTATACAGTGTTCCCTCGTGTATCGCGGTAGATGCGTTCCAAAAACCCCCGCGAAAGGAGATTTTCCGCGAAGTGGGATCGCCGATTTTTACGTGTATATTTATGTACATTTAGACTTTTAAATGTACAACTATTTAACCCTCCCAATCAAAATGTGTAGCTGTCATTGGCTGTCTTTCATTTCTGCACCAATCATAGCCCGTCTTGCACATTGTTACGCCATGACGCTGATCTCGCGTAGCCTTCGCAGACGCACAATGCGTACATCTATAGCCTTTCCAGTTGGTTCTGTTTCCATTTTTACGCTGTTATAAACTCAAATATATGTTTATATCTCAAAATATACCTGTTTTTTTTCTTTACACAATAATTATATTTATTTTTAATATTTCAATGGTATTTAATGCTATATTTTAGATTTAATGTTTATTATTTTATATATGTGTGGGGGTCGGCCGAGCCCGCGAAGTGGTGAAGCCGCGAAAGAGGATCCGCGAAGTTGCGAGGGAACACTGTATTTCGTCTAAGGTTTGGATATGCTGTGTCAGATTCGGGTTGTTCTTTTTCTGACATATTCTCTTCTTTAATTTTAAACTTTTTTTTAAAATAATACACGTACACACACATTAACACTCAGCACTAAGTCAACCACTATACCTTATTATCCTGATTTACATAAGTAAACTGTCAGATATGGGAAGAAGCAAGAAACTAACTTACATGTATAATAATAGGAGAGGACTTGCAGCAGAAGCTGGAGTAAATGGTTTGTGGGTGGAATAAATCGCTGAGTGGAGATGGAATGAAAATGGGGTTATCAAAATCGGAAGTACTGCTAGTGTAGTTAGCAGTGAATCAAAATGAGTTGAACATAGAAATTGGGGGGATAATTCAAGTAAGTGAAGTGTTATAAGACAGAAGAGAACGGTGAGCTGAAGAGAAAGATTAAGGATAAGCTACAAAGTGCAAGGAGAACGTGGCAGAATATTTTAATGATGATAATTGTCAGACGACAATCATTAAAACCCAAGGGCCTTTGGAACAAACCCATAATGAAAACAGCCATGCTTTGTGGCCCAGAAACTTATGTACTGAAGGAGTGATTTGAAGAGGCTGTAAGTGGAAAAAATGAAACAGTTGTAATGCATTTGAGATATAATTTTAAAATATCACAAGCCATGGCTATAAATTAAACAGAAGATAAAGGTTCGTAGCATAACAGACAAAAAATTAAGACTGTAATAGTATGAGTATGTGGAAACGATGGGTGAGGACCGTTTGATGAAGTGGGACGGTAGAGATGTAATGACTGCCTTAAAGAGAACAGTAATTCAAGTTGGTCCCAGTGTGGTGAACAAAATATTTAAATTGACAATAATGAGCAGACGTCTCAACCATAAAGAGAGAGAGTAAAATGATTAGAAGTGGACGAAGATATAAGTTTTAATAAAGAACCTAAGACATAAAATTAGAAAATTACAATACTTTGCAAAGTAAATAGGGTCCGATAAAACATCAGGTTACAGGCATAAGTTAGGTACGAATTGAAAAACATCTTGCTACATCTGCAAACAAAAAAAATTGAAAGTAAATAGTCATAAGGTGTCAAATACGGGCAGCTTCAAGTGATAATTATTACGTGCGGTAAGCATTTTATCATCAATTTTTATTTATTAAATTATTGTACTAATTAAAAAGTTATTGCTCCTTCGCACTCTTCTTTTCGTAATAAAATACCTCTTCCGGAATCTCCTTCAAATTATGTCATATTTATCAGAAAAAACTATATATGTTTTTATAAGGCTAAGTTTTGCGTCACGGATATCCACCGCGTCCACACCTACTGCCCTGTTAAGCTTCTAAGCACTTTGAGAGACACATGTCAATTTTGAAATTATCACTTCTGTGAAGTTTGGAACAACTGGTATAAATGTTTTTGAAGAACAAACATAGTGCGTTAATAGGGGCCCCCTACTAGTACAGCGGAATGTCTACGGACTTACAACGCTAGAATCAGGGGCTCAATTCCTTCTGTGGGTTCCGCAGATAGCCCTATGTGGCTTTGCAATAAGAAAACACATAAACGCATTCTTAGGGAAACTTCAATAGATAAACTGATAGCCAGAAGTCAATTTTTAGTAAAATGGCGCTCTTAATAATCTTACAAACGTCACTGTTTCTTCGAAAATACTTGAAGCTTTAAGAATCTCTCTATGCAAAGTCTAGAGCAAGGTCATGGTTTTGCATTGTTGAGAACAGTTTAGGAAACACAATCTGGTTAGATTTTTATATGCAAAAACGGCTCGTTATACGTTTTGCATATAAAATTCTCAACAAGTGGGTTTCTCGACATCACTGAATCTGGTTAGATATATAATTACGGGTTAATATAATCAGTTTACTACAAGTCATAAGTCACATATTTATTTAACTTTCAATACACTTATGCATATATTTGATACCTGTAATTTGTCACAGATGTCCACATTTAGGTATAAAGATTCATATCACTTTGGTATGCAAAGAGTAAGTTTGAAACATGGACAATGTAATGAGTTAATTTAATTTTAAATTAAATGAATTTTAATCTTTTTTTGCTACAATGATATATCTGGTTGATCATAAACGTTACATGATTTAATTTATATTTTACCCTTATCGAGCAAAGGTACCCGTCTCCAGTGACGATAGAGTTTAACTTAATCTGTTTAACATTATTTCATAGCCTTTAAAAAGTTAATTGTGTTGTACTTTCGATTTCACTCGAAGTTTAAGCTCTCGGCTATTTAAACAGTCCAGCGTAAAAAAGTAATTGTTGAGTATTTCAGTCACGCTAAGTCACACCTAAATTTTAATTCCTTACGTTACGTCACATTTTGAAACATGAATGATAAAGTGATTAATTTATAAAAATATTAGTGTCCTGTTTGCGACATAAATTTTTCCATCAAAACTACTATTGCCTGATTTCCTGTCATTTCATAACGGCCCAACGGCACTCGACTCCTAATCCGAGCGTCGCGGGTTCGTATCCCCGTCATACCAAACATGCTCGCCTTTTCAACTCTGGTAGCGTTATAATGTGACGGACAATCGCTCTATTTGTTAGTAAATAAGTAGCCCAAGAGTTTTCGATGGGTAGCGACGACTAGCTGCCTACCCTCCAGTCTTACACTACTAAATTAAGGACGGCTAGCGCAGATAGTTCTCGTGTAGCTTTGCGCGAAATTCAATAATCCAAACCTATTGCAACTCGAATGATTGTCAACTTTTGTAAATTGTATCTAATCAGCTGTGTAAGGTCATTCCGTATGATACATGTATATCTCATTTATTACTCAACAAATATTTACTTCACAGATAATTATCCTGCTCAGAAACAGTTTTAAGATTAAAGTTTACAAGTTAGAAAATTTGCTACGTAAGCCTCCAAAATGACACAGCGGTATTGCCTCGAATTTACAGCACTAGAAGCCAAGTTTTGATATCCAAGAGGCAGAGCACAGATATCCATCCCACTGTATAATTGTGTGCTTAATTACAAAGAAACATGTTAAAGACGTTTGTTGTCATAATATACCTTAACATCATAGTAACTTAGTTAAGTAATTTAAATTTTATTATCTTTCTATCTTGACCCGTGACCCAGTAAGGTAAATTGGGGGGGGGACATCTGTGCCTATCTATTTATTTAATATTTCGCATTGTTTTCTTTTTCCACAACCAGTGTTATACACTATTCTGTCTGTTGATTCACTTCCAGGTATTCTTGGCTAGCAAAAGGGTTTCAGATGAATAATGAAATTTGTTTCAACTGAATTATTTTGTATAACATAAGTAGAAAAAATAAAGCGTTTTTACTTCATATTTTAATGACAAATACATTTTTTCTTAACTACGGTATTCAGTACAACATCCTAGGATAAACGAGTGACATACATATATATCGAACTGTACTGTTTCAAATTATTTTTCAATGTGGAAGTTATGTTAAAATGTAGAAATATAATGGAATGAATTGTAAAGTTATGAATAACTTACCAGAAACAATTGGTAATATTGTTGTTGTTTTTAAATTGTCTTTCAGCTTATTTCGTTGCTTTAACAGTACATGTATTGTATTGTATTCAACTAGCTTATGTTACTGGTAACATATATAATTCTATGTATCAAAGTATGATATTAACACTGAATACTTCTAATTAAAATTAGCGTATTCGTAAATATCCGAGACATTTAATAATTCAAGTTTTCTGAATGGGAAGAACTGGATTATATTTAGTTGTTTTTTTTCGTTATAAACTACTTTAACTACAACTACTCTAATCATACCAGTGACATAATGTTCATAATTAGTTACTGTTACCTTGGTATGTAAAGTATTCGCTCCCAAGATGAATTAGAAATGAGAATATGTTTAAAATTCAACTTCTCAAACGCTCGTGTATTCATAGTTCTCGACATTGAAAATAAGTAATTAACTTTCAGGGCTTGTATGCATAAACGTTAGTTGAGAATATTATATAAAAATACATCTTTCTTTTGAAGTTCTGTTAATTAGTCTTTCGTTTGAAGAAGAATAATATAACTAATTCTGTTTAAAAGCACAGAATATTCATGTATATGACTTAAAAACACAAAATTACGGAACAACGTTTATTAACAATTATTAACGCCTCAAGAAATATGAAATTTTAATTAAATATTATCTCATTTATCACACCTGGTTACATCTGTCAATTAAAACATCACTGTACCTGAATCTCGTTTATAACTATATATAAAGGAATCGCAAAAAGTTATTATTGAAACTGCAATTTATTTACATATATATATTTGATACCTTTAAATCAAAGGACATATGGAATGTCTGAATCGTCGAATCTTCACATAAAAGTCTTTCATGAGATTATAGATAACAGATAGTTGTTCGTTTTAAATCTGCAGTGGGTATTACTTCGATTGGATCACAGACAATTTTTTTCAGGCAGCAAGTCAGAATTTATGAAAAATTAAGGTTTTTATTTTGTAAGGGAAAACAAAGATCATCGTCATGGTAGGTTGAAATGTTTTTAATATCATATCTAACTTTTTTATATTGTTATTTTTGAAATGTCAAAATTCAAACATATATCTAAGTTTGTTTCCTTGCACAATTCCATAAAGTTGCTTTAAGTCAGCATCTTAGAAAACTCGTACTTTGTTATCACTGCCATTTATAATCTGTTTCTGTGTTTTCATTCCTTTGTTTAGCACAATAGCATGAAAATTAAAGTTCTCATACAGTTGGCGAGATATTCGCGTACAAATAAATGCATAGTGGTCATCTAACAACATTTTTGTGTGATACTCATATATTTTTCTCATATATATATATATATATTGTCACTATACGAGAATATACGATTGCAAGTAATAACACTAAAACGGTTTACTCTCAAAATTTCTTTGCAGTATATATAGTTCTAGATTCACTTTCTATTTTTACAGTTGATTCAACTTATAATAAGTTTGATGGAATTACACACACACGCTCCTTTGTCATTCATTTAAACAGTTTTTGTTACATTAGATGTTTCTATTTCGGACTGCACTTAACTTCTCTAACTTGTCTTTATTATTCAAGCTGTCAACAGACTTGCCTAACTAACTCTCTTATTGGATATCAACCGTCGTGATGATTTTTTTTACATACATTATTCCATATTTTTTGTGTTCCCTTAAATTATTATTTTTACTTTTCTAAGTGTTTACTTTTAAAGCAAAATATAATTGGAACAAGAATATTTTTTACTTTTAAGAAAGTCAGATTTACTATGTATTATTATCATTTCTAAAATAAATGTTTTTTTCTGTTTTGATACGAAATGGACCTATGTTTGCTTTTATATTTGTTTTAATGTAGTTTATTACTTAGTTATTACAGAGTTAGGTTTAAATTATTAATTTTCAGATAATATTGCGTTAACGGTGATATAAAAAACATGAACTAAACTTTTTGTTTCAGTTTAAAAAAATATGTTTGTAAATTTTATAATACATTGGGCGTGTTTTTCTTATAGCAGAGCCACATCTGGCTATCTGCTGAGCCCAGCAAAGTGAATCGAAGCAGTGATTTTAGCGTTTAAGTCTGTAGACTTACCGCTGTACTAGCGGGGGATAAATATGGAATGAATAGAGATCCAGTTTACGCGGAATCCGCAAAATGTGAGGCTTCACAATACATGTGTCATAATGGTTAACATATTTTATTACGGTTGAAAGAGCGTATTTATTGTTGAATTTTATGGTGACTGTGATCTTGTGTTAAGTTATAGATATATTATAGTGTATAATCAAATATGACAAAATTGATAAAAAAAGAAAACTTTGTCGAAATAAACAATGTATTTAATATAGCTTAATAAATTACAAATTTAAGACATTTCAACTGAATCAAGCCACACTAAATACATGGTTTAATAGACTGAATCACTAAATAAGAAATAATCAGTAGTAATTACAGTAATATATCTTGTCAGATGGTTTATATGATTTTATAAAAATGATGTTGACTAAAGTATAATGACAATAGCTTGGCATAATATAAGAACAAAATTATTCCTCCATTAATCTATTTCTAGTACTTTAAAAAGGTTACTTGTGTTGCACTCTTGGCAAGGATGAAAACCAAACATCTGAACAATTTATACCAGCTCTCCTGGCCCGGCATGGCCAAGCGCGTTAAAGCGTGCGACTTGTAATCCGAGGGGCGCGGGTTCGAATCCCGATCGCAACAAACATGCTCGCCATTTCAGCCGTGGGGGTGTTATAATGTGACGGTCAATCCCACTATGAGTTGATAAAAGAGTAGCCCAAGAGTTGGCGGTGGGTGGTGATGACTAGCTGCCTTCTCTCTAGTCTTACACTGCTAAATTAGGGACGGCTAGCACAGATAGCCCTCGAGTATCTTTGTACGAAATTCAAAACAAACAAACAAAACCAGCCCTCTATTTAAAGTAATTGTTGATTTTTCTTTGTTATGCTAAGAGCCGTTCAAAAATAATATTCAGTAAATATACATTTTGATTCTTTAGCGTGTGTGTGTATTTTTCTTATAGTAAAGCCACATAGGGCTATGCTGAGTCAATCAAGAAAAAATTGATTCTTCAAATTACGTCACATTTTGAAATGTGAACTATAGTGTGGTTGATTACAAACAATTTATTATGGAATATCCATTTTATAAAATAAAGTTTGTATCAACATTATTCATGCCTGTTCTTTCGTCATTCAAAAGTGAATGTTGAGCTTTGTCTGCGTTCCCGAAATCAGTGAAATAATAACCAATATTTGGAAAAACTTAGAACAAAACACAACTTTCCAGTAAACACCAAATTTATTCAGAAACCAGGTACAAAACTAAAGTGCATACTGTGTACAAACTACACTGAAAGACACAACAACAACATAATTTATAAAACACAATACAACTACTGCCACAACTTCTGAACTGGAGAAACAAACAGAAAAATAGAAACTAGATTCAAAGAACACAAAAAATACTTTTACACGTTTTTGAACATTGCCAATCAAATAAACACAACATAACAAAGGAAAATATCCAGATACTAAATAGGGAAACAAATATAAACAAACACAAAGTCAAAGAAGCCCCACTTGTAGAACAACTAAAACCCATATAAAGGAACACCTTTATACCTATACTAATTAATAACTTAACATCTAAATGCAACGCCCCGTACAATCCTGTACCCGCTTATATTTTTGTCCTTAAGACATATGTCCGGCAACGGTTACTTGGAAATTCTCTCTTTCTCAACTAGAAGACGATCTAAGAAAGTCGAAACGTTGTTCTCTTCTTATCAATAAAATTATTAATACCGATACCAGCCGTTCTGAAATACAAACTGTTGTGTTGTCGGTCTTAAAAGCTTATTGGTTGATATAACTCTACAAATTAAACTGTTAGTTTGAATGCAAAAAAAATGTTAAAATATTAAGTAGCTCAGAGAGTAATATTTTAACGATTTTTTTCTCAAAACTTTTAATTATCTTGATCTGACAAAAAATGGATAGTTTGCTTCAGTTTTACACGTAACTTTGATCTTCTCTGTTGTGACCATAAACATTTGAGAGAATGTTGTGAAAAAGAAATAAAAGCGCTTTCTTATTACATTTTATAAAAGTATAATTTAAGAAACAAATAACAGTTAGGATTTAAGAGAATAGTACTTGGAAAAGTTGAGCTCAAAAGAGTTTATTTATAGAATCAACAACAATTACACTGTGGTACAATTTTTTTTTCTTCTGTTTTTTTCAGATAAAGCGAATTCAAACTTTCATGTTTGTTTTGCCTAACAGTTTAGTAAACACATTTAATGGAAAATATCTTTCAAAGACATGTCATTATGATTTCTTCATATGGAATGTCTATATCGTCGAATCTTCACATAAAAGTCTTTCATGAGATTATAGATAACAGATAGTTGTTCGTTTTAAATCTGCAGTGGGTATTACTTCGATTGGATCACAGACAAATTTTTTCAGGCAGCAAGTCAGAATTTATGAAAAATTAAGGTTTTTATTTTGTAAGGGAAAACAAAGATCATCGTCATGGTAGGTTGAAATGTTCTTAATATCATATCTAACTTTTTATATTGTTATTTTTGAAATGTCAAAATTCAAACATATATCTAAGTTTGTTTCCTTGCACAGTTCCATAAAGTTGCTTTAAGTCAGCATCTTAGAAAACTCGTACTTTTGTTATCACTGCCATTTATAATCTGTTTCTGTGTTTTCATTCCTTTGTTTAGCACAATAGCATGAAAATTAAAGTTCTCATACAGTTGGCGAGATATTCGCGTACAAATAAATGCATAGTGGTCATCTAACAACATTTTTGTGTGATACTCATATATTTTTTTCTCATTTTGCTTTCCGTTATAACTGGATTCCAATACAATGTCTTCTATTCGTGTCTTTAAGTACAACTAACCACAAAAGTTATGGGTTATTTATCAGTGTAATGCAAATAACATAGTAAAGAAACTGAGTTACTTAATAGCGCCTCAGCGTCAGACTTGTACTGTGACACGAGTTTTTTGTTTCAACATTACACATCCACACAGCCTAATAAATAAATGACTGAATATTTGTTACGCTTGGGATGAGCTGGATGTTGTGACGTTTAGAATTAAGAACAGCACAGAGTTAAGAAGAGTGAATAGTTTAAATTTAAACTACTGTATGTTAATAACTAAGTCCAAGTTTAATAGTCATCGAAGGTAAAAAACGACATAATAATTCAATGTGCAAATTGTAATCGATAGTGTACATCGATGATATCTTAGTCAGACCTGTAATTTTTATTGGTTTCCTATCAATAAATTTAATTATTTTTAACTTTTTTTTATTAATTGACAATTTTTAACATAATAATAAAAACGTTCATTTTATCACCTGATGATCAAAGTGTGTAACACTTATCCAAACCATTACATTTCCCGTTCATGTAATTAAAACTAGTTTTAATAATAAACCTCTCTTAACTAACACTGAAATTGTATTTATGTGCATTTGTTAACTTTTATTATTATCCTAATAAACCTTCGATAAAGATTGCTCCCTAGTTATGCCTACTAGTGTATATATTCCTAGATGCAATTTATATATATATGTTGTTAATTGTTAAATTCTTTTAGGGAATTTAAAATACATTGTAGTAAAATGACGTATCTTTCTTAACATCATACGTATCGAGAAATGAGACTTAAGTATATACAGAATTTGCTCTAAGTTATTGCCTTTGATATAATGCTTAAGCAGTCATTTTACTCTAACTTTTGTTTAATATTTTTAACGTAACGCAACATTTGTTTTCTTTTTAGTCTTAACGTAAAGTGTTTTTTGTTCCTTATATGACGATTGTCTCAAATTTTCATAACTTATACAATTATTTGTTTTCATACCGAAAATAACGTTCCTGTACTTTTCTGACTTTGTTATAGGGTTTGTGTCACGTTTAATCTTTGTTCTTTTCAATTTTTCATCAATGTTCTTTCAGTCTTCATACCATATTCAGCATTTATATCAAACTTTCGTCTGTAGTTGATTTGCTCTCTCTTATCGTTATTTGTGTATTTGTGGTTCTATACCCGGGAAAATCAGGTCTCATCAAACTCTTCCTCCTTCTTTTGCATTGGTGTTAGCAACTGTGAAGTGTATTTATAAATGTTACACAAGGACAAGAGTAACCCGCACTTATTCAGGCCCTTATCAGAGCAGCAACCATGCATTACACTATCTGCAAATATACTTGGTGCAAATATATCATTTCTCTTAGAAAGTTCCATAATAAGTTGCACTATAACTAGATAGACATTAGCCCCAAAACATTTTCAAAGTCCTTTTCAATGTTTATTAGTTAATCTCTAAGCTAATGTGGAGAGTAAATTATAATAGGTGGCCTTTTTTGTTTTATTTGAAAATATATATTTACTGGGAAAAGGTGTTTAAATTGTCCTCATCATGTATAAATTATCCATCTTCTAGTTCGGTTATTAGTTCTTTTTTTTCTCCAGTTTTTGTCAAAATAATTTATTGTGCTATGCAGGAGTCTAACTGCTATTGTTGCTACGTGTGCGTATTTATGCACGAATTTTGATGAGGTAGTTCTGGGTGCTTTATAAGTTTCACCGCCAACTTTGTGGGCTACTCTTTTACCAAGGAATAATGGAATTAATCATCAAATTATAACCACCGACGGAATTGAACCCCTGATTTTAGCGTTTTAACTCCGAAGACTAGTACGATTGTTTTAAGTAAGTGTATTAAGCCTTCACTGAAATAACTGTTGAAGCTGTTTGTAGAATTTCGCACAAAGCTACTCGAGGGCTATCTGTGCTAGCCGTCCTTAATTTAGCAGTATAAGACTAGAAGGAAGACAGCTAGTTATCACCACCCACCGCCAACTCTTGGGCTACTCTTTTACCAACGCATAGTGGGATTGACCGTCACATCATAACGCCCCACGGCTGAAAGGGTGAGCATGTTTGGCGCGACAGAGATGCAAACCCGCGACCCTCAGATTACGAGTCGCACGCCTTAACACGTTTAGCCATGCCGGGCCAGATATTGAAACAATAATTACTGAAAATCAAAATGTTAGATTTTGTTACATTTAAAGTTTCCGTTATATTCCACGAAGGAAAAATGTTACCAAAAACAAGTTTCTATGTTAATTACTTTTTACACTAGATAAGTTTTCTAGCACTTCCATCTCTTATTAATAAAAGAAGTTCAAACATGCATAATTCATAATAAGTAATTCAAAATATTCTAGAATATTTAGCATTTTTTATTTATTTGTGCAGGATTCCATACACTCTATTATTTGAAACTTAAATATTCCTTCTTGTGAGTAACATCAAATGCTAATAAAGTTATATTTGTATCTGTTAGAGAGCTTTCCCAACTGATAAACATCACTATGATAAATACCAAATTTAAAATAAAATGTACACCTTTGACAATATTTTTTCCAAGTTTATGACATATTTAGTTTTCTTATCTAGCATTTGCTGTATGAGTTTTCGGTATGAATATTTCAGAGTCCTCAAAATGTTAATTTTAATTATATTTTTCATTGCTGATAATATCATACGCTTTAGGTTATATTTTATGTTTGTGATTTTAAATAAAAGTCTAAACTGTAAATAAGAATTAACGACAACTTGATTCGATATTTGTTAAGGTGTAGTATTATATTAATTATTTTACAACTCTGCGTAAATAGTAAGTTTCAGAAATAACCAATTCTTTTAGTTAATGAAACTAGCATATAGACTGTATAAATGATATACATCAGTTCTTCAGATTGATCCGATTATCTGTATTTTTCATTCCTGATAATAGCCAGTTGAATTACTTTAACTTTTAACTGTTTTTTTGTTTACAGTAGTTGAATAAAATAGTTTCAAACAAACTTATACGCATACGTGAATGCTCATGTAACTCAAAAGCATTACTATATGTTTAATGTCTCATGAAGCTAATTTTTTGTTACAACTTCTAAGTACAAGGAAAGCAAATATTGTCAATAGTGATTGATTTTTGCTGTTTGATGTATTCTCTGATGATTTGTATCAAAGGAATGAAACATGTTATTATTAGCTGAAAAAGCATATAAACATCTAAATTCTGAAGTGTTGTATATTAGAAAACTTCTAAACACATGAGAGGGAGCTTATCGAATTAAGAAGACAAATCATGTGTCTTTAAATAGCCATAATGTACCTAATTTAAAGACAAATGAGTAAATGCTAACTGTTATTGTTAATTATTTGCTGCAATTGGAAAATCAAGAATTGTACTTCCGGTGATATAGCGATAGGTCTACAGATATACAACCATAAAAGCAGGAATTCGATTTCCTTCGGTGAATTCAGCAGATAGCATGATGTGACTTTGCTGTAAGAAAAAACGCACACACGCTCCTTCTCTATGTTTTTTTATTTTAAATATTATAAACAATCATCTTTATTAACATCAGACATCAGGCAATAATCAACTTTAATTAGAGTATATTAAATAAAAAAGTTTTAGATAAACAACATTTGACACTTTCGTGAAATATTTCCTTATGATCCATTACAAAATAATTCCTGTATAATGAATCATAAATAAGTTAAGTCCACTCTTTTACTTTAACAAAAACTGTTCTCAATCCAGCAATATTTTACGACTTAAACCAAGTTTTCTCTTGAAAAATTATTGAAATTAATTAAGTACGGAAATTGCAAAAGTACTTGTTAGTTAAACACTATTGCCATAGCAAGTGCAATAAATGTTTTTTTCAAGTAGCGAAATCCTCCGTGTTCTAGCGCACTTAGAGAAGAAATATGTCATCATCAACATATAATAGATTATTATTTCTAGGTGACTGGAAATGATCGACGACAGGAACAAATATTTGAATAGGAAAAAATTGATGCGAGAATTTTTTGTTTTCAAGTCAGCGATGACTGATGTGTAAGAAATATACGAAAAATAGAGAGAAAAGTTGAACGTCTTCCAAAAAGGCAGAGAACTGTCATCCGTTCCAATCTAATCTTCTTCTGAAATGTATCTTGTTTGCCGTCAGTAAACATTATAAGCAAATCGACTTAAGACATTTGTTTTTTGTTAGCTTAATGTTGATTTATTATTTGTGTATTTGATTTGAAGAAAGTTAAAAATATTTTGATGTGTAAAGTCTTAATTTTGGTACAATTACTGGAAACGATTTAACTACCGAAATAATTATTGTGATACTGTAAAGCATTCCATTAGATTATTTCTGGTCTAGAAAAAGATATTGAAACAAATATTTGAATTGCAGTGAATCAACACAATACAAATAATTATTTTTTTTTTTACTTTACTATACTCACAAAATTAAGTATAATCTAAATTTAAAAGAATAACCTAGGTTAGAAAAGTATTGCAAGCAAATATTTTTTTATGGCTTACCATAGTAATATAAATATGACGGGAAGTAATTCTTATTAAAACACCTCACTTCGCTCCTTTTCTTTTCTTGTTTATTAAATCAGTCTCATACTTAGAATCTTACATATCAAAAAAAGAAAACCCCTACTTTCTTATTAACCATCCCTCACGTTTATTTTTTTGTTTTATTGTTGTTTGATCGATAAAGTGTTGAGCCCTGAGCGAAGTCAGTGTTACGAGGATGAATATTACAGAAGGTTTCTAAAAAATATCGAAATACAAACAGTAAAAAATGAAAAGATTTGAAACACCCTAATTCCAGAAAGTGGCTCACGTGACAACATTTTAACAAAATTAGACTCTGTTTAATGTCACTCTTGAAGTTGACTTTCTGTTAGAGCTTGTTAGCACAAGGAAAGCAAATATTGTCAGTCGTTGCTGCCCGTGATTTTTGTTGTTAAATGTATTCTCTGATGATTTGATAGTAGCAAACAAAACTAGTAGAAAGAAATACAATAAATCGTAAATATTTTATTTTTACATTTTCTGACTACTAATGTTTTTGTAATTAAATGATAAATGTTGTTGCAGCCCGGCATGGCCAGGTGGTTTAAGTCGTTCGACTAGTAATTTAGGGGTCGTGGTTTTGAATCCCCGTCGTCCCAAACATGCTCGTTCCTTCAGCTGTGGAAGCGTTAAATTGTAACTCGGTTAACCTCACTGTTTCTTGGTAAAAGAGTAGCCCAAGAGTTGGCGGTGGGTGGTGATTACTAGCTTCCTTCCCTCTGGTCTTACACTGATAAATTATGGATAGCTAGCGCAGATAACTCTTGAGTAGCTTTGCACGAAATTCAAACAAACAACGATAACTGCTCAGTGTTATGTAAATGTCGTGTAAATATTTTGTAAGCGACAACAGGTCGTGTTGTGTTTAAATTTTCATTTCTATTATTTATTTTTCCATATTTATATTATTGTTTCGAAGTTTAAACTAATAAAATATGTTGTTATATGTTACGTTTTTTATGTGGACTGAACGCAACAGAAAGACACAGATAGCAGCCTGTATAATTTATTATAATTATCTACTTATGTGATAGACACAAGATATATTATCTAATGGCAATAACAGATACCCAGTTTCAACCATCAAAACAACTTACAATACAAAAAAGTACAGGCCTGTGCTTAATAATATGATCCAGGATAAGTGTCCAAATCCGAAATCCAAAGTTCTAATCTTGGCGTTGAATTCAGTCCCACGGAGAAATTTTCGAAGTTTGAATGGGTAATTTCAAACAAAAGTTCACAGTCCAATTCCTATTGA
The DNA here is from genome assembly GCA_011833715.1 of Carcinoscorpius rotundicauda. Lineage (NCBI taxonomy): Eukaryota > Metazoa > Arthropoda > Merostomata > Xiphosura > Limulidae > Carcinoscorpius > Carcinoscorpius rotundicauda. The sequence goes on from CM022393.1 coordinate 113,798,416, forward strand.
CTTTCGATATAATCCGTAATCCGACTGAATTGTAAAGGTTGACGGAATAAAATTTTTCACCGCTTTAGTCGATCTAGCTCTATTCACAAATTCAGTTTAAACTTTCTCAAACAAGACAAAGTTCTTGATCCGAATAAAATGGATGACTTACTACTTGACCCGACTAAAAGTGGATGATTTCCTCTCTCGCATCGCCATCTGTTTATATACTATATCGCGTAACCTCCCAGAATTCCACAGCACAAACACCAGGCCAATACAAGTGATCAATCTATTTAGTTTTAAAAATTTCTAACTGAATTTTAATTAATTCTAAAATGTTATTTTAAATTTCACTGATTTAAACCTCGAAACAATAATATAAATATAGAATTATAAATAATAAATATGGGAATTCAAATACGATATTACATTATATTTACATAACATATGCATGATATTTACATGACATTTACATAACACTCGACATGGTTGTCGTTTACATAATATTTACATAACACTCTCGACAACATTTACATGATATTTACATAACATTATATATTTAGGGTAACATTTAGAATTTTCTTGAATTAAGTAATCCAATCATATGTTTGTAAATGAAGTGCTGGTGACTACGTGTCTAGACGTGTAGTCTCGTGCAAGAACGGACATGCGTGGATTGCTCTGGAGACCTGTAGAATTTTCGCGGTCTTTCGGGGAGTTTTGGCCTACAATATATAAACAGACGAAGATGCAAGAGACAGGAGTGAGATTCAGACATCAGTTTTATTTCAAAAGAAGAGAGTCAGTTATTGGAGAAAGATTAAGTGTTTGCTGTGATTATTAAACTTGCATTTGTGACTGAAGTTAGATTTACGGAAGCTGTGATTTTATTTCGTCAATCTCTACGATTCATCTGAATTACTGCTTGTGCTGAGAGTCGGCGAATTTATTGAACTGTGAACTGTTCCTGAACTTCTTCATTTAAGCTTCGAAATTTCTTCGTGGGACCAAATTCACACCCTAGACTGGAATTTGAGACTTTCATTTTAGACCATTATATTAGATACAGGCCAGTACCATTTTGTATTGTGATTAATTTTGAAGTTTGAAACTAGTATTATTTTGTTTTGTAATTAATTTCGAATGTTGTAACTTAATATCTGTCACTGTTATTATATAATTTATGTTATATCTGTTATATTTGTTAATAGTTTAGTGTAATAAATTATACAAGCTGTTATCTGTATTTTTCTGTTGCGTTTAGTCTACGAAGAACATGAAACATAAAAAAATACGTAACACTCAGCTTAAAGTTTATTTGTTTTGTTGTTAAACACAAATATGCATGATGGGCTTTCTTTGTGATGCTCACCATTGAGATTGGATTTGAAGTTATTTTAGCTTATAGCTCTAAAGTTTTAGCAGCAATGGGTTTCTAGTTATATTTTTATAGAAAAATAAATATTGCTGTTGTTTATGTCTTTTATTAAATTTTGTATTTGAATTTAAACGAATTGTAGCAAAAAATAGTTAAGTGATAAATAGTTATGTATTGAAATAAATATACAATATTAAATCATGTAATACAAAGCTATTTTTGATATTATAAACAACATGTCTACTAAATAATTCAGGGTGTTACGTTTTTTTTATGTGGATTGAACGCAACAGAAAGACACAGATAAAAAAAAAACGTAACAGAGAATTGGGGGTCGCAGTCCGGTATTCCGGGCGTGGGTCGGGCCCAGTGACTGTGGGTATTAAAAAATCATTGCCTGTTGAAGGTGTGTCTATGCTTTTGGGAAATGATTTTGCTAGTAATAAGGTGGTACCAGAGGTTCGTGTTGTTGAAGCACCTGTTGTTAATCACAGAATTCCAGAGCAATCCGCGCATGTCTGTTTTTGCACGAGACACTAGACACCAGGCCGCCATACAAATTATTTATAAGCATATGATTGATCTACCTAATTCTAGAAATTTCTAAATGTTATTTTAAATGAATAGCAACATATGTTATTGATTTAAACTTCGAAACAATAATATAAATATGGAAATATAAATAATAGATATGGAAATCCAAACACAACACGATATGTTGTCGTTTACAAAACATTTACATGACATTTACATAACAAGGGGAATAAATTAACAGCATCATTGCTATTTATTTCTGAGATTCTCTTTAAGTAGATACTTATTGTACTACATAAAATAAGTTTCAAAGCGACACACACACATATATAATATATTGCTGGATTAATGAGTAATCACCAGTTTTTATTCTATATTGTATCTTAACTTATCCATTACTTAAATAAAGGAAATATTTTACCACTGCCTCTTTATTAATAACATATAAATAAGTATATAAAATATATTATTAGACTAATGTTCGATAGGTAAACTGTAATTTATAATGATAACGCATTACAAGTAAGAAATGTCAGAAGTTAGTTTTTTTATTAATGATATAAGACAACAATCCATTACATTATAGTTTCAGTTTGTCTCACCAAAGTATTTCTAATGGAAACAGTAGTAGTATTCCATGAAATACACTTTCCTTTTTTTATGTTTTTATGTAAAACTTTTATTAAAATTTATTTCTATAATTAGTATATTGTATAATATCTATTGTATATTGATGTTTATTTACATATGTAAATAATTTACAACAATTATCATGTTTAGCTTCAAATATAATTAAAACAATTGTTTTACTAATGTTTAAATATTTTATAACTAATGTATAATCTTTCCTTTCTCAAGATATTTTCACAAACTTTTGTCTAGAGCTTTCTTCTTAATGAATATAACTATTTCCATTTAGGATAGAACCTCAATAAACTCTAATTGCCAAATATTATTACTCCTGTATAAGAAATATTCTTACGAATTATTTTCTGTAAAACGTTTCATTCATTTTAAAAAATAAATGTTCACTTCATGTAAGTCTTGTGCAATATAAGGTCGTTTCATCTCTATTGCTTAATTAACATCCCAGCTAATGCAAGTTACGTATTTGCCTAAGGCTATATCAAAAAATGCTTTGTTTTTTACGAAACTGATAGAACAAAGATTGTTTATCAAAAATAGATATTCAACTTTTGTATATTTTGAATTTCACTTTATGTGCACTATAACATTAATTATTTTACAAAAGCATCATAACAAATTTTCACAAATTGAAACAATTTATAACTAACATGTTTGTGAACATTCTTGTAATGTGCAGAGTTCAATAGTAAATGAACTAATTTTGCTATATAGAGTTGACAATTATAATATTAAGAGAACTTTTAATTATAAGTCAAATTCTTTCAGACTTTATAAATTATACACACACCCCATTCGGTATTATAGAATACGTTTCACATCAACAATGCAAAAATCACAGATTTAAGAAGCATCACATTTGTTAAGTAAAAGGGTGAACATTCATAAAAAAAAATGCAACATAATTTCACCACGTAATTAAAATAACGCTACTTTTGATACCAGCAATAAAACGTACCCACACCAATGTTCTAGCTTTGCAAGAAAGTATCATTGTACCGAATCTCATATTATTTAGTTGTCAAAGACATGAACAATTCACAAAAAACCCAAACTGTATTTTCCGTGCTGAAAAACTTGAGCAACTGATAAAAAAAATCTAAATTTGTCTGTATCTATGTTTGGGGCGTACAAATAGTATATTTTATCAAGTTTCATGTAAATTGGTCAACATCTTAAGTGTCAGATATATTAATACGCTATGTATATAAAATTATTACTTCCTAAAATACTAGACTGGTTTTCATCCAGCTTTTCCGTATCATGTTCATATTTATTTATTTGTTCATTTAAGATACAGCATACTTATTTCATGCAATAATATTTAAAATTAATGAAAAAAACGTTATCAGGAGGTATTTTAATACATCGTGGTGAAACAAGTAACCACATAAATAAATGATCAAGGGATTCAAAAATGTGCATTATAGTCATACATACCGCAATGTAACAAATTTTGTTCCTAAAAATGGCCATTATTCCCTTTAAACTTTGCTTTTATGATCTGGATCATGAAATTTAGAAATTAATCTATTTTCTATGTAAAAACGGGCAAATTTGCACAGTTTCATTTGCATAAAGTATGAATACAACAACATACCAATCAAGATTTACATGTATTTATAGTAAGGTTTAAAAAATGAACAAAAATGTTGTTTCTTCGAGATTTGCGACTGTAATGTAAATCATATTCACGTATCAGCCCTCAAATACAGTCTCCCATTATGTTTTTAATATACACTCCCAGTTCACAAAAGCAAATTTAAAGAGAAAAATGGGTATTTTCCATTTATTTCAGGCGTAAGCAATTGGTAAATAAAACTTTTCGCCCAGGAACAAGAAAAAGTAAAAAAATTGTTACATCGTATAATTTGTTCACACGAAATGTTCAATGGAAACTAAACATTTACGATTTCATTTGTAAGCTCAGAAAACTAGTTTATCGACTATTTTACAATTCAAAATAGATATTTTCCTCACATATATTTTGAAACAATATGGTAATAGCATATGATGTGTTATTTTTTCCATAGACAAAAATCATCAAATGTACGTCAATTGCAAATAAGTTTTCGTATAAAATTCATGTTCTATTACAGCCTAGTAAGTCATATGTAAAAAATAATATATATAAGTAAAATTTCAAGTTTAATAATTATACGAAATAACAAAACTTCAATAGTTTCACAGACTAATACGTTATTTGCAAAAACTACTAACATCAGTAGTTTATAAAGTTCTGGATTGTCTCACTTAAATTAATTTTCATTAAACTTTTTGATATTTCCTCATTATATTTATTTTATTATACACTTTTGTAGCTGTTATCTCACAGACATTATTGTTTCAATTTAATTCGAAACTTTTACGACATGTGTAAATTAATTATTAACTGATAATACAATGAATTATTCTCTGTTTTTGAAATAACGGCTTTACTTGTAACTTTTAGGATATATATTTAAATACAGCCGAATGATGTTACTAGGCATATTGTATCACTAATAGTAGTGTTTGTATAGGTAGACAAGTAAATAAAACGCTGAAGTCATTATAAGGTGTCTTAACATGTGATTAAACGGATTTTTTTGCAGAAACGCTAGATATAATGACATTATCCACTTTTAGAAACACTCTTCCTAGTAAATTTAGCAGCCTAGAGAAACGCAACTAACTCTCCGACAGTGATGTCTCCTTACCCTAGTAAAAATACCTTGTGATGTTTCCTTCTCGTGGTAACAAACTATATATGCAAGGCATAACCAGGTGATTAAGACGCTGGACTCGTAATCCAAGGGTCGCGGGTTCAAATCTCAGTCACACCAACTACACCGTCACACCATGTTTGCTCTTTCAGCCGTGGGGGATTTATAATGTGATAGTGAATCCCACTATTCGTTGGTAAAATAGTAGCCCAAAAGTTGGCGGTAGGTGGTGATGACTAGCTGTTTTCCCTCTAGTCTTACACTGTTAAATTAGGGAAGACTAGCTCAGATAGCCCTTGTGTAGCTCTGCGCGAATTTCTAAAACAAACACAAAAAGAAACCCTCTGGTGTGACTTTATGTAACTATGACGTTTTTGATTAAACAAACTGAAACAATCAAATCATCTCCTCTACATTTTTCTTCCTCATCCTGAGGCACTCAGTTAGCACACATTGTATGAAGTGCTCTGAAAACTATTTAAATGTTTTAATTACTCACTTCTTAGAATTATTTATTTCGATTATTCTTTGTAGTTTTTTTCACTGCGTTTATAACATGAAAAAAATTACTTTTTAGGTTATTTATGTTACATATATTTTTCTCTAGACATTGATGTTTAATATAATTAATCAAAACATAATTTTACACAACGTACGAGCAAATATATGATAATAAGAACGTTTAAGCACGTATATATTTTTAATTATATGGTTTATATCTCGGCAAAACAACTGACGTTGTTTTTATCTGAGGAAGAAACATTGTTATCAAAATGAAGTAAAATATGAAACAGTAGAATTATTAAAATCTTTATTTAATGAAACTTGTCACTAACTGTTATACAACAGGTCTTTTAAAAGTGCACACTTAAATATAATAATATATTTGAATTTCCATATAAAATTTAGTTTTTTGCTTAAGAAAATAAACGTCTAAAGAACAATTCCTTTTTTATAATGTAATTTCAGATTCTTAACTATTGATTGCATAACCAATGAAAATCTACAAGTAGGAAAAATAATAATTTATTACTTATTATTCAACTAATCGTTGCTGAAATTTTATACATTGGTAAATGTTATTATTCTGAATAATAGTATTTAAGATTAGATAGAATCTTAATGAACTTTCATGTTTGAGAGAAGTTTTTTGTAAAAAATGTGTCCTCTAACGTATTTTTAAGCTACATTTTTTATTTTTGCTCTTTAGCTTTAAAACAAATCTTTATAATAATTAACATTTTATTTTTGACTTGGTAGAATTTTCTTTCATAACCCTGATAAGCTTATTGAGTGTTTGAATTATGTGAATAAATTCGTCCTAACTTTGAAAACGTGACTACATTATCACAGGAAATATAATTTATTATGATTAACATGTCAGTTGCTATGAAGGAATAGCCAATATACATAAAAATTTTTGTCACATTAATACTGAGTCGTTGAACTAATATTCCTTACGTTTGACTCGTTCTACATTATTCGACTTCAGTATAGTGGAAAAAAAGGTATATTATAAATTTAAAATCCCTTTGTCTCAGTGCATTCGTTTCTTACTTGATATGCTGAATGAAGAACTAGTAATGAAATCATAGATTTAGTAGCAAGTGCAAGAAATATGAATTTTAAAATCTGAATAGTCTGTTAATGCTGGTTGTTCCCGTTTGTTCTTTGTTATAAAGAGGGTTTATTACGCTGTACTAAAACGTTTTAGAATACACAAATCAGCATGTTATGTAATAAGGGCATGTCTAACACGATGGAACAAAATGTATCAGAACTACATCTTGATATTGTTTGGCATTACGTAGGCAGTGTATTTAAAAAGTATGTAACAGCACTTTACAAACAAAATATTCATGCACTCAAATCATAAAGCTATAGTCGGATTTTAAAGTTATAAAACCAAAGAGGAGGTTTCATTTGTACCTAACTTCAGAGAGATGTGGATCAACCTGGATGAACAGAACCAAAAACAAAGACTTGCAATAAATCATAACCCAGCAAAGCGCGCACTGTTGTAACAAGTCAAGGTTCATGAACACAAAAATCAGCGGGAAAAGCTGCACATTTGCTGCACGCAGTTTACAATAATGAGGATGGTATCAGTCTCAAAAACGAAAAAATATCCTTCATATACTTCAAACTAGCATGAAATGAAAAACATATTCATGCTATTCCATTGGAAACCCTATCAATTAAGGCATTTTTATACTGTTGAAACACTAAATGTTTTATTGAATTGATACACGAAGCAACTTTAGGACGAATAATTTAGAATGAAACTATGCTGCAGGACTATTCTCAAGATAAACGGTCGTCAGATAGAGCGTGACCAAAAGAAGTTACATGGACTTTAATGTCGTGATAAACTTCAGAATCGTTTTGTATAACTTAATCGTTTCTCTCGTGATACAATGTTATGAATCGGCTCTTCCTTATATTAAATAAATGAAAATAATGACTCCATTTTCATTTCTCATTTTAGAATTAACTTTCATTGAAAATTACTTGTTCTACCTTGCATAAATTTCACGGAAAATTCATAAAATAAGCAGTACCGTTTAACTTTTGTTTCTGTTCTTTTTTTTTCCTTGAGGCTACTGATAAAGAATTTTTATAGTATTTATCGCGAATAATGAATTTTATCAGACATTTATCTGTTATTATATTTCATATTTTTCATGGTTTCTCCAAACAGAGTTGCGTTATTAAATGAAACTGAAAAAGGAAATAGCTTTCATGAATAGTTAAATAAATTGGGTAAAAGAATGTCCTTTTTTGAGTAAATTCAATTTTAAATTTTCTGTTGATAAGAAAAAAAAAAAGGCCAGTACGTAGTTAAAGAGTATCTGAAAATGTTTGTGTTATAAGGAAATAACGCCCTCGGATTTCAAAGTATCTGGGAATGGATCAATTACCATACAAGTTTTAATTGAAAGTGACGAAAAGTTTATAATCGAATACTTACATTTTTCGAGAATTGAATGTCTCGCACTTGTGCAACTCTAGTTCTGACTTCCAGTCTAATGCATAAATTTAATGCATTATTCAGCGTTATCGGCATCGTTGTCAATAAAATGTTTTATTGACTTACGAAAAATGTCCTGTTCTGATGGTAAAGTACACGTAGACACAGAGGAACTCTTAATGAGACAGAATTTATTATTTTAGAGATGTCGTTACCAAATGCAAATTTTATTAGAACTAGCTCTCATTATGAACAAAGTAATTTCTCTATACAACAGGTGAGCCATGACTAATGCTGAGAGAATGTACATTATCGTGTAAATATCCCAATGATACAACTAAAGAAGATCAACGTTAACGCTGAGTCTAGCTTATACAGTTATCCAATATATTAAGTGATTATCAAGTTAGGAGAAATAATTATTCAGCTTATTAAGCATTCCAACATTCTTAATTGGCTTCGCGATTTTTAAATTTTTTCTAAAACGTTAGTGCTTAATATTAGGATATAATCCAACTTTCCTTGGAGTGTGTTGGTACAGATTAAGTTTTATCTGTTTATGTAGTCTTGATTTTTAACAATCTCCCTTTTATAGACAGTAATCTACTAGCTGAAGCTTAATTAAATTGATTTTTTCCCACCAAAATTGAAGTATAATGTAAACAGGCTATTATATGTGAAATGCAATAATTGATTTAACGGAACTCTTGCTATCTGAACTTTAAGTTATCCAATAAAAACAAAGAAAAGATTTTCCATTAACGAAACATCAATCGATTTGTCTTCGGGCACGCTTCTTAAAGGTTGTATCTGCATGAAATATATTAGTCATATTTGAAACACAACATAGGGATGCTAATTTAACAAACAAGATATTTTAGTATGAATACTGTGAAACCTAAACATTAAAAGATAAATATTAAATTCTATCAGTTTCTGTAGTTTATTCCAAATAAATCATTCGAACAGTAAGATCTAATTCCTAAACTCAATATAAACTATGAAAAATTAATTACAAATAATTGACTTTGCTTTCAATAAAATGACAGGAATTCTTAAAATGACATTAAAGTTATTGTATAAATCATACGCTCTAAAAATACCATTGAACAGGCTTTGTTTTGTTCATCATGTTTGTCGTTTTATAAAAAATACCAAAATATTATGAATGGTGACAAATCATTCGTTGAAACGACTCTGTTTATATATTAATAATAACAACAAATCTCATAGTTTTTATCCCTCGGAGGACTCAGCAGGTAGACCGATGTGGCTTTGCTATAGGAAATTACTTATAGTGTCTAAATTATTGCAAAAAAGTGGTATATTATGTTACTGGGTATTCTTAATTTCACTGAACATATTTACGCTTCTTTTATTCTCAACATTCTTATTGAATAAAACATCTCATGATTAAGTTTAATTCTGCATATTTTAAAGCTGAATGAAATAAAATTATAGAATAAAAATAGTCAAATAATAAGTGTACAGTTGATACAGATAGGCAAACATTTTACTCTAAAAGTTATGATGCGCAGTTCAAAAGTTCATCTGCCGATAACGAATTGCAAATGAATACATTTAATATTTAAATTGAGTTCAAACTACTACTTTATTAAGGTTAAATAACCTGACTGTTTATAGTTCCTCTTTATTTAAGATTAGAGAGAAATTTTACTTCTAAAGTATTATATCTAATGCTACACGATAAACATTTGTTTGTCAAACCAGATATTAATATGTTGTAAAAGGAAAGGAAGGAAAATTATAAGTCCAGTGGTTATACATGTTCTCCTTGTCAAACATACGTTTATTTTATATCGAATTTTACATCAGGTAACTTGAAAATTCGCTTTTTTGACTTTCGTTTTCATGGAAATAGATAATAAGTTATATAAAGTTTTTATACATTGATTGTTAATTTTGATATGTTATTAATTAATCCTTAGTAAACAGATTACTGACGAAAAAGAATTTCGAGGTATTATTCATCTTTGGGTAATAAAATAGAGGACAGAACAATATTTATGGAAAATATTAATTTAAGCAGACCATAAACAGCATATTGCTTTATTTACTTATTTGCTTCTCTAGATAGTGATAAAATGAAAATAAATAGAGTTATTATAAAACATATATATTGTATATTATTGAAATATAGTTATTTAGTTTTTAACAAACAATATTGGTTAAGTTTTATACAAATTTAGAATTTTGATGCGTAAAACTAACAATATTAAAAAAAAATACATTGAATATCTATATTTGTTACTATTCATTTGAATGTTAAGAGAAGATGATTTTACCTTAATTAATTATGTGCAATGTTAATATTATTCTTAGTTAATTTCAGGGCCTGATTAAACTATGATACTTCTTCATAAGATAAATCAATTTAAAGCAAAAATTTGTGAAGTGAGCAAAAAACTCAGAAACACATTCTGTGTAAATAGTATAAAATAGTTTTTTCATAAAACAATAGAATAAATACGATAAAGTAAGACCAAAAACTTCGTCTTCTTCCTAAAAGCTGAGAAACATTACAATATCTTTTTTGATTTCATCCAGTGGAGTTTATATGATGATACTATAAACCAAAGGACAAATTAATTAAACACGTACCCAAACTATAATTACCTCAGCATCTGTTACAGCAATCAACGACGTCAAAATAATTAACATTTTGTTCCCAAGCTGTTTAACACTAGTTTGATCACAAACAGATGCTGAAGCCACGATTATCAGCTTGTAAACAATAAAAATTGTACTTTTCTCTTATTTTCTGAGCTTATGGTCTTAAGGCTCCAAACGATTTCTTATTTTCTTAAACAGTAACAACTTGGGCCGATCATTGTACGTTGTCACATAAAGTATCTTATGTAATAGCACGTATGTCACGTGTTCTGCAAACGTTGTTCAGAGACGTTATTAATTAATTAGCAAAATTATTTCAGCTAGTGAAAAATATTGTTTATTTTTCAATATTAGATGAAACTGTAGTTATGATGTTGCTAAGCCTCTTCATGTTTTACAAAATGTAGACCTGATATATTTGCTTATTTAAGCTTTATTATAATTTTAAACATAGAAACTAACATTAATCGACAATACTATACCTTCATATATTTCAACTGTTATCTATGAATCTAATGTAAAAACATCTTTTCTGACAAACGTCACTGTAATAGGTAAATGGGGTGTTATTATATGCAAAATTATAATCAAAATTAATCATATATATTAATATATATATGTAAGGTAATCCAAGTTTCTTTATTTCTCTTAACAAATCGTTTTAGTTCCAACTTTCAAGAGTTCGGAAAGGTTTAGTCTAACAAATACAAAATTTATGTGCAGCACTATACAAAAGTGTTACACAAGAGAATATTTTCTAATGCTCTCCATTTTGTGGAGCTAATTCTACCATGTCATTACAGAATATAAATTTCAACATTATGGTAATATTTCACTGATCCCTGTTCACACTTGAATAAGCCAGTGTTAAAATATGCATTATTCTTTAAAACTCCCATATGCTTATGCCAAGGGCACGTCATAAGAATTCCGATTGAATTAACATACTGATCAAATTTATGGTCTTAAATAACTGACATGATACCCCATACAATGTCTTAACACTGTAAAAAGAAGTTATCAAGGAGTTCGCATATGATACTGATATTTGCGAGAAGAAATCAATGTAATATCACTACACGAATGAACCTTGATAAAAAAAAATGTTTAATACCATATATTAGGTTTTCTTGTCATGCCATGTCCCCAAAATCGTAGAAAATTATCAGCAGAGCGTAGAGTTTGCACGAAAGCTTTACGTGATGCTGGTTGGACTCTAAAAATTACACCAGACTAGAAATGATTTATTGATTGGAATCAAGCACAAAGCTACACAATGGACTATCTGTTCTCCGCTCACCAAGAGTATCGAAACCTGCTTTTCTAGCGGTGTGAGTCTGCAAACATGCTGCTGTGCCACTGGAAACTACTTTAAATGTCAAATACACCGTAGATCATGAGACAGAGACAGGTAAATTTGAAAATATGTAAGAAAGAGGCAGAACACTAAACTTAATTATGGTGATGTTAAGTGTCTTTTTTTATGCAGCTTTCGGAACAGAAGGAAGTCTGCTACTGAACTCAAGCACGATATAAACAGCCATATACTAAATAACAGAACGCTGTCTGGATCGACTTAATTAGAATGACAGATCTGGTTGTAAAGCAGTTTAAAAACCTTTACTTCGATATCCAAATATTGTTAAGAGATTGAAATTTGCTAAAACTTACAAAAACTGGAGTGTTGATGAATGGAAAAGGGTGCTATGGACTGATAAGTCCTAGTCTTTAATATTTGGTTTAAACCATAGGTCGAAAAATCTGACCAAAGAAAGATGGAAAAATACCTCAATGCATATCGTCTACCATGAAGTATTTGGGAGACAGTGAGGTGGTTTGGGGATGTTTCTCTGCTGAGACAACAGGAGATATTTACAAAATACATAGAACAATAAACCAGGGCAAGTTGCATCAGATATTGATCCGTCATAGTACACCCAATGGTGTGAGTATTATTGTTAAAGGATTCTATCACCATGAAGATAATGGCCCTAAACTTTTATACAACCTGTTCATAAATTATTTTGCAAAGAAAAAAGTGCTCCAACAGAGCCGCGATCTCAACCCAATTGAGCAGATGTGGGATTTGACAGATCACTAACTTCACAAACCAAAAGATACTTCCAAATAAACTTTATGGTAACAAGACATTTGGAACAAGCTCTTTAAAAGATATTTTGGTTAAATATGTTGCAACAAATCCTAAAAGACACTATATAGTTATTAAAGCAAAAGGAGACTCACAAAACGTTAACTGTTTGCTGAACTCATGCACTTCTATTGAGTTTCTATTGTACTAAATATGAAAATTAATAATCTTTTGATGTTTCACTTTTAATTTGTTTCCATTGTTCTTTGAAGGTAGCCTAAAGTATAATTATATATAATATAGCATTACTGATTCACAAACTGGGTAATTCAAGATCCTTCGTTTTATATAGCGTTATAAGTTTTTATTTAATTCGTGTTTGTTTCTCGCAAAGCTACACAAAGATTATCTGTGCTAGATATCTCTGAGTTTGAGATGATAACCTAGAGAAAAGGCATGAAGTCAACAGAACCTGTGCCGAGTGTTTTATCTTATAACGCTCTCGAGACCCAAAACCAGGCCACGCTCGTTATGTTGTTAATTTTATTGTAATATAAAATTAATATAAGTAATTTTATAATCCAGAATCTTCTTTAATGAATCAATTTTCACTCAATATATATTTTGCCAAATACTTTGTGGATGATTTGAATTTTTAGTAATTTGCATATAACTTTTTGAATGGTTTACAAGAAGAGCTGCTTTCAAAATCTTCAGAACAAGGTCAGAACGCATATATATTATATTCTAAATACATTTTAGCTTTTCAAAACTTTCATGTTTCTGAAATTTAAGATGGGCCAGAATTACTGTGATTCTTTCTATTATTAAAACGTAATGATAATAGAGGTACATAAATGATGGACTTTATCGTGTGTTGTACATTTGTCAAAGCGTAATAAAGCAAATTATAAGTTAAGTATGTCACAGAAGAATCAAGTAATTCGTTAGTACGAATTATAATGAACTACTTTACTTAATACAGCGATTTTTAGACAATTAGGTCACTTGTTTACTCGGATGTTTTAATGACCAAAAACATGGTTAGTAAAAATAAAGTACAAAACAATATTATGCTTTAAACATATCAAAATTTAAAAAAAAAATCCTAATTAGGAGTTGATACACAGGAATATTGTTCCGAAGTAAGCTGGAGCTGTATTTGAAGATTCAATTTTAGATATCTTCTTTAATGTTTCCCTAGACTTTATTTACGATAATGCAGATGGCTATATCCCTTACAAGTTAAATATTTTGAAACTTGCGACAGTAAAGATTGCTGGACGAAAGCCTGCAACTTAGCATGCAAGTTCCTACTGTCTAAAGTGACAGATGGCTTCCGTCAAAGTCCAATATTAGTAAAACTCCCTGGAGTTAAAGCTGGAAATCAATCTCGTTCTCTAATCTGTTTAACTTCTCTTTACCACTGAGGTCGATAAAAGCAAAGCTGACATATAGTAGCTGTGTTGGTGACGGCGTGGCAGGTACATTATTATAATATAATATTCAATACAAGACTTGCTGTGCTCTACGGTAGAGGACTATCTGTACTATGCACAGATCACTATCTTTGCATAATACGATTTAATGTGAAATGTGAAGGAGAGACATCATTAATTATCAAACGTATTTTAAAATTTGTCTTGAAGCAATCAAACATTTTTATTCTTTCGCACATGCCAAAAAGTTGAAATAAATTTAACTGCTGAACGATGTGACATTTCTGTTACGAGCATTGGTTTATTGGTACGCTTATATTAATTATGCATTTGGTGTTCTATTCGTACATAGTTAAATTGGTACTAGGGCTTAATTTTTTGGAACATGATTATATATACTATAGTAAATGTACCAATATACGGAAATAACTGTACATTCTACTGGTTGTTGCTTTAAGATATCTTATAGTTAAATATTTCTTAAGTTCTGTGTTGATGTTCTGTACAGTCCGTCATCACTGCTTTCATTATTTCAACTTCTTTCTTTTAAAAAAAAGTAAAGTTCTAACACGATACATTTTCATCCTAATCTTCCTATGTAACAGTTCTTTACGTAACAAAGGTTGCACGCAATCCTTCTTCTGTTGTGTGAACATTACATCAGTTTTTTAAAGAGTAACTCGAACATTACTGCAATATCAGGCTAAAAAGTAAAGTAGTTTTGTATCAGAATTTCATGCAGAGCTACATAAAACAAACGAAACTGAACGTATGTCATTGTATTTATTTATCTTCTAAAACTACATAATTATTGCACTGATTGAAATACATACACACGCTTGAGTACTAATTATTACTGAAAACAGCACCAAAGGTTTAGTTACATAACAACACTTTAGAAAATGAATGTCTATTATAACATACTTAACTGAACACATTTTTGATTAAAAGGAAATAAATTATTTATTTTAGATTAACCGAATTAAGAGTAGATTATTCAAAATGAAAATGTAATAATGTGCTTTTTTATTTCTGCCCATAAAGATATTTTAATTTTGTGAATCTATATTACTATTTCCATAAGTAAACATCTTAACAAACATACATAGTGAAAATGTACAACGCTAAAATCTGGGTTTCCATACCCGTGGTGGGCAGAGCACAAATAGCCCATTGTGTGGCTTTGTACTTAATTCAAAACAACAACAACAGTGAAAATAACACTTGAATATAATATGGCCAATATTATTTACTAATAACTTTTATTATTAAATATCTTTCAAATAGACTTTTAATAAAGAGATTCAGAGCTGATTTTGTGGAGAAAGTTTAACGAAAAATGTCAATGATGTACAATCATTTGAAAAAGTTAGGACACCCTATGAAACCCTGTGTATTTTTGTAATATTTTTGGATATATAGATATTTAATCTCAATTTTAACGATACTGAGAGATTATAGGAATATAAATAAACAATTAAAATTGAAGAAAAGACTTTTGAAGATTTTCTGTAAATGCAATTTTACAAAAATGCATATTCTAACTGCAGAAAAGTTAGGAGACCCCCACATTTATTCCCGCTTAAAATAACTCAACTCACACACAGGTGTATCACATCATGTGCAAATGGTTAGAAGATCGTTACTCAGCATTTTCAATATGGCTTAATCTATTTAAACCTCAGACATTTAGTTTGGTGTGCTCCTGACTGTTGACGTGAGAGTGAGCACCGTGGTGAGAGCAAAAGAGCTGTCTGAGGCCTTCAGAAAGAAAATTATAGCAGCTTATGAGTGTGGTAAGGGATTTTAAAAAATCCCAAAAGATTTATAATCAACCATTCCACTGTCTGAAAAATAGTCAACAAGTGGAGGGCTTTGAAAACAAATGCCAACATGCCCAGGTCTGGTTAACCAAACAAGTTCACCCCGAGAGCAGACCCTAAGATGCAAAAACAGGTTTCTAAACACCTTAACATGTCATCACGGGACCTACAGCAGGCTCTGGCTACTGTTCATGTGAAAGTGCATGCCTCTACAATCAGGAAGAGGCTGTACAAGTTTAACTTACATGGGAGGTGTGCAAGGAAGAAACCTTTGCTCTCTAAGAAAAACATAAAGGCCAAACTGAAGTTTGCCAGAGAGAATGTAGACAAAGACCAGGACATCTGGAATAATGTTCTTTGGACAAATGAGACAAAAATTGAATTATTTGGACACCAGAACAAAGAACATGTTTGGCGTAAACCAATTCCATCATTCCAGGAAAAGAACCTCATACCAACTGTAAAATATAGAGGTGGAAGTATCTTGGTTTGGCGCTGATTTGCTGCAGCAGGATCTGGACAGCTAACAATCATAGAATCCACCATGAATTCTGCTGTGTATCAGAGGATTCTTGAGGATCATGTGAGACCATCTGTATGAACATTAAAGTTGAAGCGGAACTGGACCCTGCAACACGACAATGACCCAAAACATACAAGTAAATCCACCAAGGACTGGCTGAAAACTAATAAATGGAGAGTCCTGGAATGACCGAGTCAAAGCCAAGATCTTAATTCCATGGAGATGCTGTGGGATGACTTGAAACGGGGTGTACATGCAAGAAACCGCTCAAACATCTCACAGCTGAAAGAATTTTGCATTGAGAAGTGGGGCAAACGTTCTTTCGACTGATATCAGAGACTGGTAGATGGCCACAAGAAGCGTGTTCACTGCGGGTATTTTAGCCAACGGGGTAACACTAGTTATTAGGGGGTAGGGCGTCTTAACTTTTTCTTCAGTTAAAATATGCATTTTTGTAGAATTACATTTACAGAAGATCTTGATAAGTCTTTTTTCAGTTTTAATTGTTTAGTTATATTCCTATAATCTCTAAGGGTCGTGGGTTCGCGCTCTAGTGGGGGCGTTATAATGTGACGGTCAATCCTACTATTCGATGGTACAAGAGTAGCCCAAGATTTGGCGGTGGGTAGTGATGACTAGCTGCTTTCACTCTAGTCTTACACTACTAAATTAGGGACGGCTAGCACAGATAGCCCTCGAACAGCTTTGTGCGAAATTCAAAAACAAAACAAACTGTTGCGTGTAATGTTTGGTTGTAATAATCAAATTGGCACACTACCATATTTCGGATACTTTTCCTTTGTGAGGAACCAAGTAACAAAAAGAGCATAGATTCATATCTTAAACTGAGTTGGCTTTAAGCTGTTTAATATAATAAAACGTAGAAGATTTTATTCTGTAGGTTCTGATATAGCAGGTTTCAACGTAGATCGCATAAAAATGAGATATAATGAATTTACAATTAAAACAATACCAAGTTCTGTACCAACAATATTTTCTAGGATAAAAGAATGACTGTCAGATAGTATATCATGGAAAAAATATATAAGGAACGCGTCGAGTGTTTCGATAAATGATTCTTTGTGGAAGCCAGGAATTTGGACTTCGTTTATCTGTTTATCTGAACGTAAAATATTGCAAAATAAATATATTTCAAGACAAGCTCTCTAGGATATGGGGTCTATGTTAGTGAATTATATCATTGGTAATCACCAGATCACGTTAAGTAGAGTCTAATTAAAATTCGGCAAACTCCATAACGTCCGATTACAAGTTTAAGTTACTATAACATTTGTGTGTTTTAGTAATTCGCAAAGCTATTTATTTTTGATATATATCTCTGTGTTTAAATTCCTGGAGCATTTAAGTTCCATTGAGTGAGAAAAAAACAAAAAATGTGTTTAAATGTCTTTTGAACTTCGTCTGCGACATTATAATAGGCTGGTAATCGAAGGGAATTACATCTGTCATTAGAAGATAAAGTCTGTGGCCACCATTTGCTGGCGATTGATTAATGGAAGAGATGCTTGATGATCGTTTGTTTCTTTCAGCTCTATCAAGATTTAACAATTTCTGACTATATAATTTGGCAGCTGAAAATTACCATAAAACATCTTATGCTAAAAGTAAATAGAAATATGTCTTCAATAATGTTTAGAGCGTATATTTTAACGATCAATTACGAATATTATATGAAGTAATATGACAAGTTATGGTGGAAAATGTTTATTATGACAAAAGGGTAAAAATATGAAAGTAATGACACATAGCTCGTTATTTTACTTTTGATCTTTTGACACTTCGAGCTGCATCTTTATAGTGGTTTAATGTTGCAGAAAGTGATATTTTGGTGAAATCCTTTGATTTCTCTGGAATATAAGAGCAAATAATATTCAAATTAAAAAAATGTTGAAATTTAATTCACCTTGATGTGAACATTGTGCTCTTACTGTATTAAAAAGAAGATAATAATTTCAGAAATTTTCCCAACTCAACCCTAAAATAAGATCTCGTTCCTAATGAGAGATGGAGATCATTTGGATAATTTTAATGCAGTCATGTTAAATATTAAATATCTTCGTTCATCTTTTACCATTTCATACCAAAAATGGAGGCCACTGTTGACATAATTGTTGGCCACATCGAATAGATAATGTTCTATTATGATAATTTCAAAGTAATCACTGATTCGTGTTTCCCAACATCTAGGATCCCGCATGGCCAAGTGGTTAAGGCACTTCACTCATAATCCGAAGGTCGCGGGTTCGAATACCGTCATACCAAACGTGCTCGATCTTTTAGCTGTGTGGCGTTATAACGTGATGATCAATTCTACTATTCGTTGGTAAAAGAGTAGCTCAAGAGTTAGTTGTGGATGGTAATGACTAGCTGCCTTCCCTCCAGTGTTACACTGATAAATTAGACACAACTAGCACATATAGACCTTTTGTAGCTTTGTTCGAAATTCAAAAATAAACAAACAAACAAAGTATAAATGTTATATCTACGGATAATTGTTTATTATTATCGAATAATAATTATTAAACTAATGTTCGAACACCCTAAAAAACCTTGTAGGATTTCTGTACACGGTTAAAACTAAATAACTTGTGAAATAACAATATATTGTATCAATTCATCCCTAAAGTAATGTTTGAAAATTTAATACAGAAAATGCATCATAAGTTTTGTCTTTGTAGAAGGTTTTAATAACTAAAATGTATAAAAATGTTCAGACAAATAAAAAAAACTACCCAACTCTATTTTTTCAGATCATTAATTAAATAACCCCTTATGAAGATGAATGAGTTTGAAGAGAACATAAGTCATATAATGATTTATGAGTTTAGAAAAAGACAATAGCGCATCAGAAACTACACGAAACATTCAATGAAAGAAACTGCTGAAGGTGGTTTCAGAAGTTCAGATTAGGTGAGTACAGCTTAAGTGATGCGCCACGTTTAGGTAGTCCTGTAGAGTTTAAAGATGACTTGCCGCTGGCTACACTTGATGAAGATTGTGCTGTAACAGTTAAAGAACTAGCTCAGAAGCTTAATTCAACCCATTCAACAATTCACTGTTATCTACGGCAACTCGGAAAGCTGTAAAAACTAAGAAAATGGGTCTCCCATAATTTTACAGAAATCAACTTTAGACCAAGTGTAGACAATTGCACTTCTTTGTACTCTCATGAACGTATCTCACCTTTTTTGGACAGGTTAGTGACTGGTGATGAAAAATGGATATTTTATAAAAATGTTATGCATAGTAAGCAACTCCACAGTGCAGGTAAACTGGCTAAAGCACAGACTAAAATGGATCTCCACCTTAGGAAAGTTGCTTCCACTCAATGTAACGATTACGTGAGCCTTCTATTGTCAATAGTTGGAGCGCTTGAATGCTACACTGAAAGAAAAGAGACCTACTTTGATCAATGGTAAATGTGTTCTGTTACACCGTAATAATGCACGGCCCCCTACAGCAAGGATCTCATCTGCATAGATTGAAAAACTAGACTGGGAAAAATATCACATCCTCCTTATTCTCCAGACCTTGCCCCATCTGATTATCATCTAATCCGAATTTTGCAGAACTATTTTGATGGAAAAGGGTTTGGAACAGATGAAGATGTCAAAACTATTCTCTCTATATGTTTTACCTCCAAACTCTAAGAATTTCATAGAAGTGGTATTCAGAAGCTTGTGAATCATTGGCAGGAAGTAATTAATAATAATGGAACAAACATTATTGATTAAATAACATTACAAGGGTTTGAAATCCTATCTCTTTTTCTGAACCTAAAATCGGTCATTACTTAAGGAATGATCTGATAGTTTCTATTAACATTTATCATGCCGTCGCAAATAAATATTTTACACCACTATAATGTATACATTTAATTCTTCAATAATAACATTATAAAATGTTTCTCACCTTAAATAAAGTATAAGTTAAAATTCAAAAACTACCTAAATGTTTTTAAGTTGTACGAAAGTCTTAGATGTTGCTCCATTTCACCAGTAAGGTACTGATAGAAGTTAGAGAACAATACAATTAATACATGTTTTTGATTATATTCATCATTACTGAGGATTTCACTTTTGTATTTTGTTTTACTCATTTACTCTTCCTCATTTTATTTATTTCGTTTGTTATTTTATTAGATTTTGACTGTAAATATTAACAGAATGGAGAAAAGCTTAGCTTATAAATGGTAGAAGAAAGAGGTATTTTCACTATGCAACATACAAAAATGGAATTGATGAAACAAAACACGAGCTTTACTTCTTATAATATATGTGTTAAAAATAATTTCTTTCTCAAGTTATTGATAAATTTCACTGAATAAAAAGAGAATTTGTTCATACTCCCATCTCCAGTTTTCACGTGAAAAAGTATAATTTAAGATGATTAAGTGCAACTTAAGAACTCTTACGATACTCAAAAGTCATTTTATTCAAAGTAAACACAACAAATCATGGAAGGTGTAGACTATATGTGGACAATAAAGTATTACTGGTTCCACGCAACAGAAATGCAGAAATATTGTCTAAAAAATTTATCTGTTCTCGAAACCGTAATATTTTTGTGATCTTGAGTAAGAAGTCTGTGATTGATAAAATAAAAGATCAGTAATCTCAATCTTATTAGTTACAGTCTCGGTATCTTTGATTATCCATTTCAGATGCTGTATAATTTGTAAGACCTACTAACGTAGTGCGAATAGTACAATAATCCAGTTAATGTATAACTAACAAATTATAATTTCAAACATCATTAATCACGTGATACATAGTTGTTTTTATCAAATTATTTTATACAATAATTTCTTTACCGCAACATACTTATATTTTATGCATTAATAACAAGTTTAATAAAGAAAGACTTGCACAACAAACGAATTAGGTCCAAAGTATGTCCAAATACATTAATTTAATATCAACATATTTTAACTGACAGAACACAATGAGAATAAAAAAATAAAAAAGCAGCACAAATTCTTAAATTATTTATATACAATAACTACAAAAAGAGTATTCGGTTCTCGTTTTCAATAGATTTAGCACCTGAAATAAGCTATGTACTGTTTACTACAAAGGTCAGTGTGGTCTTGTTCTTACCAGTTATCTTGTAGAATATCCATAATATGGTAATATCTTTAGATCTCTAAGTTCCAAGCAATAACTTTACATGACGAGCCTATTTCATTCATAAACAGATAGCGTGTGTTTATTATATAGCAAAGCCACATCGGATTATCTACTGAGCTTACCGCGAGGGATCGAACACCTGATTTTACCCTTGTGAATGGGTAGATTTACCGCTGTGCTAGCATTGTGCAAACATATAAAACTTCAAGCATATGTATGGAGTCTTAATTAATGGTTAATTTGTGTGCTCAGTTTTGTTTTCAAACGTTGCATAAATTATACGAAATCTGTACTGTTTCAATTAAAGTATAACTTGAGTGTTAAATTTATTTGTTTTTAGAATCGGTTTCTTTATCGTAGGCTGCTTTACATAACTGTGCGATTATATATTGTGTAGCTTATTTGTCGTAAGGTGACAATTTCATTATTGCATCAGGTTGATAGGATCTTGTAAGTTTGCTCGAAAGTTATTACATTGTAATATCTCAAAGTTTGTAGAAATTTCTAACCCTCAGTTGGACAATATATAAATACACGTACAAAATTTGGCTTGTGTAAGATAAAGTTAGTGAGAGATATAACCAAGTAGCTCTGAACCATGTTTTTTGTAATCTTATCTGCAAAGTACATATAGTGGCGTGTTTTTTATATTAAAATTATCGTAGATTAGACGGTAACAACGGATAATAATAATTGTGTTCTAAAATAACTGAAAAAAAACATGTGTGGCTTTAGACGAAAAAAAGATAATTAATTATAACTGAATAAAACTGAAATGATTAACTGTCGAAAGAACATTTATACATATGTTTGAGTTGTTTTACTATATTATTTTAAAACAAGTTGATTGTGGCATGTGTGTTGATTGTTGAAATTTATCGCCAAAAGACGCCGATAGCAAGAATCTAACTTTTACAATTTTGAATTAAATTTCTAAAAGGTAGATTCAAATTATATGTCAACGTTATTATTTTTGTCCTAACACGTTGGTAAACTTTTAAATTCTATTTTAAGTAACAGTTGGTAATTTTTGTTTTTAGAATTCTTTGTAATTGTCAAAAATTATTATATAAATTATGCAGCATTTTTGTGACAACTGATTGATTCATTTTCCATGTAATTTTCTTTCTTTTTTTAAAAGCAAAGCCACTTCGGGCTATCTGCTGAGCCCATCGAGGGGAATCGATCCCTGTACAAGCAGGAAGCTTCCACATATAAAGGAAAATTTGATTTTTAATTAGTAAATAGCGTAAATTTCTAAGCAACTGTCTCTATTGAAATAAAATAAGCAAAACCAATATTTCCTTTTTGAGAAATTTTGTTTGTTTGGTTGTCTGTTTCTGAATTTCGCAAAAAAGCTGCACGAGGGCTATCTGCACTAGCCGTTCCTAATTTAGCAGTGCAAAACTAGAGGGAAGGCAGCTAATTATCATCCCATGCCGCCAACTCTTGGGCTACCTTTTAACTAATGAATAATGGGATTGACTGTCACATTATTAATAACTCACGAATAAAGAACGAACATATTTGATGAGACAGAGCTTCGGACATGGAACATTCAGATTACGAAACGAGCGACCAAACCAGCTGGTTACACTGAGCCAGAGAAATTTTAAGGCGTCAGATTAGTGTAAATTTTTCTATGTTACAATTATATTAGCTTGTATGTTTTTAAGATAAACAAAAAAGCTCATTAATAAGTCATTACTCTGAAATAGAAAATAAAATATAAATAATTTCAAATAAAAATAAATTAAATACGAATATGATAAAAATTACATTGACTGTCGAAGAAATATAAAGATACATACCATGTATATATGTTCTAGTTAGTATCATGCAGTATTGAAGTTTCTTACAAATACATGTTTTAACCTTGTACACATTTGCCTACTTAATTAAGTATAGAACGAAATCATCACTTATCCATATTTTGCGACAAACAAATTATTTTATTCCCTTTGTATGAATGTATATTATTCAAAAACTCTTTATTTTATTTCTATAAATAATATTTACTTTAAGAGATTGAAAATGGTACATTATGATTAACATCTTCATCTTATAAAGCTTAAAACAAAAAGTACTTCACAACATATTGTTGATAACTGAAGAAATCAAAAGTTTTAGTGTGCAAAATTATGTATAAAGTCGTTAACTTATTATAACGGCCATATCGCAACGTTTCTTCATCAAAATGTTACATTATTTTGCTTATATTATTATATAGGATAATGACACAATGGAAAACACGATTTCAATGATAAAAGAAAGATCGCCAGATGAAGTTAGTTATAAATTTTCCATAACCGACAAACCAACAGTGTTTGAAGTGGCTAACATTAATGTTGAATATTATTTATATTTATTGGATAACCTAATACGCAACTGAAGATTTCTTCAATTGGCTCATAGCAAAAGTTACTACTAATGAAACTTAAAAATTATGCTAGGAACATGTGTGGAAACTGTTCTCTGATTCTTCGATTACCAAAAATATGTCACAATCAATGATATGTAGAGTTTCAGAGCCATAGACATGGGATAAGCTCTAAAAATTTATTCCATCACAACAAAAAATAGGGGAGGGAGAGAAAAGACAGTTTAGTTTCTAAACCATACAGTATGAGCAATTTATATGTTTACAAACTAATTTTTGTAATTTTAAAAAGTGATACGTTTCTGTAATAGTATTCCCCATTGAAAATGATAAAAATCAGAAATTATTCTCTTTCAAAAAGTAAAAACGTTCAAAATGTTATATACAAACCAAATGGATAGTTAAGTGTGGTTATGTTTTGCTTTGAGAAGGAGAGGGAATACTTGTTGAAACGGCCATCAAAGAGAGCACTCGAATAGCTTTGCGTGAAATTAAACAAATAAACTAACAAAATTTCTTTCATTGTGCTAACGATTAAGTCATTTTATGAGCATCAAGTAAGACATAATGCTGCTTAATCCACTTTGTTGTCATTATTGTTTTATGAACATATCCAATTTACCAGATTGGGATGGTGTCATTGTGGTTCAGCCTGAACTATGTTTTGAATTATTAACACAGAATATACATTTATTCAATTCAATTGATTAAAATATGTATAGAATTTATCCTTGATATTTACGATGAAAATGTAATTCTTAATTCTGCTGTGATTAGAATTTCAATCGTTTAGTCATCACGCTTTCAAACGATTTTAAATAAATATAAATTCACAATTTAAACATTTTTTTTCTTTCTGTGTAAGCCTGTTTGTGCAAACCTACTATAGGGTATCTGAGCTAATCATCTCTAATTTCAGTCTGATAAACTACAGGTTAAAATAAAACAGTTTGGAGACAATATTCACAACAAACACATGTAGTGCTTTTATGTGATGTAACGAAATAATTGGATTTGACTTTAACTCTTATACCGCAATCACAAATGTGAGATGCGATTCATTATTATTATTTTATTTTATTGCGTTAAGGGAATGCATACGAAGAATCACATTTTTTCCGGTACGCTAACCACCTGACCTTAATGATTATGGAATTAAATTAACTTCATAGCGCAACAGATGTCACACGTGGTTAGAATTACGGTCACTCACTCATTTTCTCTACTCTTATTCAATATTTAATTTTTAAGAATATGCTTTGGTTACTTTTGAATTTTCGTGCAAAACTATACACAAGAACTATCTGAAAATAGCCATTCCTAAATCTAAATTGGTAGCTTTGAGGTGAGGCAGCTAGTAAAAAAAAACATCCACTGCCAATTCTTAGGAAACTCTTGTCTAACAAGACAGTGGGAGCTGCTTTTACTCTTATTGCCTGTTCACAGCTTCAAAGTATATATCGTTTTGTTTTTTTCGTAAATAAGACTCAAACATGAACCCTCAAATTTATCTCGTTTTTTTCTTGTAAATAAGACTGAAACGTGAACCATCAAATTTATAGTCTTAACCAATAGGCCACGCTTGATCATATGTTTGTAACCCAAGTTGTCAGCTTAATTTTTGTGTTTTTTGTAATCGTGAAAAATATATATTGGTTAAATTAAGAGTCTATGAATTTCTCATTAAATTTTAAAAGGTTTAACCGATTAATAGTGTTTGTAAAATATTTATTTGATTTATCATGACAAGTAACGAGTTATATATAACTCATGTAAATACGTAATATTTTCTCAGACATAATACGTTTAAATAAAACAAAGATAAACAAGTACATCTACACAAATGAAACCTTCTTAGGAATTATGTTTTTCCGTCGGTGGTTCAGCAGTAAGCTTATGAATTTATAATATTAACATCAGAAGTTTGATTCTCTGCGGATAACCAATTTTGTAGTTCTTTCAGGAAAACAATAACAAAAACTATGAATTATGTATCTTCACAATAATATTAAGTATACAGTAGAATTGTTTGTATCGTTCAATTTATTTATGTAATTAACTATCAGTTGCATAAATATTTGTACAATGGTCATATTTCAAGTAAGATGTTAAACTTTCCATTTAGAAAAATTCTTAAGCAAAGATAAAGTTCGATTTAAGTTCAATTTTTGTATATTTCTTTCTTTTTACCAAAAAAAATGATTAGTTTAGTTTAGAAATCCCTTTCTTATCTTAACCTTTAAATAAGAATCATTCATTCTCCTCTTATATTGTTTAAATTTCTGTAACTAAACTATATTTATTGACTCATGTGAACTTGTTTATGAGTTTACAAAACATGCTTGTGAAGGGTGTAGTCAAAAACGCCATTTAGATTTACAGATTTGAAAACACGTCAATATATTATATATTTTCCTAATAAGACAATCCAATTTCAAACCTCGAATTATGTTAGTCCTTTATCTCTGCACTTTTTTGAATAACTCAACATCCTTACTCAAATAATCTGACCAAAAGAATATTACAAATTATATTTATCGAGTTAAAAGAAAACCTTTTCTAGAGTTATGGTCGATATTTCTACGTATATATGTAATCCTCTTTGTCTTATTATGAGTTAACAAATGGTGTTTAGAGATTATAAATATTTTATAAGTTTATGCCCAGTTCTCTTTTCTCAAAAGGAAATTCTTGAGCTGCACGATTAATTATCTTTGTTTTATTCATACATCCATATATATATATATATATATGTATATGTAGTTACAAAACGTTTGTTATAAAGTTTATTAATATAATAATTTCAATAATACTCTTTTTTTATAAGTATATTCAATGTAAATAGCAATTTTATCGCTTTATGAAAATCACAACGAACAAGCTTACAGATCGACAAAATTTAGGGTCAACGTAAATATTTCTCTATAATATAATAACACGTATAGTATTATTATTTGCTTATTTCAATTTTCTTGTTTCTACTCTATGTTTTTCCTATTCTTTATCTTTTAAGGACTTTAGAAAGAAGCTTAAATATATCTTTATGCAAGACACTTGCTGCTGTTAACCTTTGCGTTACCGCGTTTCTTATAATGGGACATGGTTTAATCTTTTGAAAGTAGAATTTTTGATAAAAAATACAAACTATGTAGCTGTTCACTTTTCTTTGTTTCTAGCTAAGCATAAAGCTACACTATGGGCTACTGTACTCTATACATTGCAAGAATATAAACCTGCTTTCTAGCGTTATTTTTCCACAGGCATACCATTATACTACTCTGCAAAACGAATAGTTGTTCTTGCATGTACAAGCAATCATATACTTATGCAATGACTTTTACTACTTCATAATTTAATTATTTAAAATTTCTCTTACAAACTGACTATTTGTTTGATATTTTAATTTATTACTGTATATAACATTATTACTTTTTCATTATATTGACAAACTGAAAAGTATGACTTAAGGGACCTGATATAACGTGGTGGTTAGGGTATTTGATTTACAAACTCTGGGCTACAGGACTGAAGTACATCTATATATTTGCTTGCCCTTCCAGACATGAGAGAGCTATTATCAATCCCATTAAATGGTTTCTCAAGAGTTAGTGGGATAATGTTTAATAGACCATGAACCCGAAAATAATTCACAATCTGTTTTTGAAAAAATGCGATTCACTCTTTGAGGTCACGAGCGTCCTATGAAAACAATGGTCAAACACCAACACGTGTTGGTGATTAAATAAACTATCATATTTAACTGCATAAAGATTGAACAATGAAATAGAAAAGTACTACACAGTCAGCAACAAATAACATACAGTGAAGATATGTAAAGAGAATATTAATACTGAAGAGTTATTTAATTTACCTTTTCTCTACATGTCAATACATTATTTTTTTTACATATTTCTTCTCCTTCCTTACTTTGGAGAGCTTTCACCTTCCACAACTGTCTGCAAGCAGTGAAAGGTGATATGGATGTAGGATGTTGTGGGCTTGAACACCCACATCTCGCTCTTCTAATTTCTATTTATATTATTTTAATTTATGTTGCTATTCCTTTATTTTACTTTCCTGTATTTTATTTCTTTATATGAGACTGACGAATGATGGGTAAGACTAATAGATGATGTATCTCCACCGCAATGTTGGTACTATTTCCGCAGTCACCTCCAAAACCTAGAATACATTTTACATCCCACATTATAGCCTATACTCTGAGATTCTTTGAAATTATGCAGCGTTTATTATATTTATTTTTTGGCTTGTTTTCGGTTGTAACAAACTATATATGTGTATATATTCATCCTACGTATCTTATAGATGAGAAATTTTATTCATGCTGTGCTTAATGTAGTAATAATAATACGTTTTAACTCATTGTGTGGTGCAACACTCTTAATTTTTTAGGTATTCCAAATCAATTGATATCTTGATCATACTTTTCTAAAAAGCTAATATATTATACAAATGGATAAAACAGTTAATAAAACACGAAAGTAATTTTCAGTTAGTTTTAAAATCGATATTGCTCTGTTTAGAATATCAAAAATAAAATATTTTATCAACTTCATACATTCTTAATATTTTAATAATAGAGTAAAACAACCGTAATGTCGATTCAAACAATATCGCAAAAATATTGCTACCAGTAACCAAGTGTTTAGATTTCTGACAACAAAATTGAATTCCTTTAGCCTCCAGACTAATTATGCACAAAAACCGCAATATTTTTAATTTAAATTTTCTTATAAAATACTCATTATCGAAACTTATGTTTATTTCAAAATAAATGTATATATTTACTTAATTATATTCTATACAAGTGAGACAAATGAATCTTTAGACTCCCTGTGAATTATGAGTTTACATCTAATTGACAAAAGAAGTCCACTAGTTGATCTTACCCACAGTCTTTTTGAGACTTGGACCTAAGAAAAGACATTTTAATAGTAGCACAGTGTTATGTCTGCAAACTTACAAAGCTAGAAATCGTGTTTTGATACCTATTGTGAGCAAAAAACAATAGTCCATTGTGAAGTTTAATTACAAATAAACAAGTAAATAAACAAACTATTGAAAATGAACTGGAACGATTCAATAATAACATATTGACAGCTTCACTTGAGTTAATCTGTTTGTTTTTGGAAGGATAATTTAATCAACCTATTGATTTGGAGATTTCATTTTCATGTAGCAAATACCGAAATAGTGTTGAAATATTCACAAATTGGCAGATGTAAGTAGCTTAGAAATTAATTCATTGAGGTTGTGTACAGTTCTCGAATCTTCGAACTATTCCTGTGAATATAAATATTAAAATGAGAAGGGATATCGGAAACGATTCAACTTAACAGCACTAAAATAATACCTTAAAATTAAAAGTAATCATTTTCCAGTAAGTATTATTTCTTTAGAAGTTCATTACTTTTTCGAAGGTAATTAGATTGCTAGATGTAGATTTTCTATATAATAATACTTTTCAGAGTTTTAGCATCGAAATAGTGTTTTTAGTTAAACCTGACGTTCAGTGTTAACTATATAATTCAATGATGACTAGGACCTTTTTATTATTGACAGAGTTAAAAAGAAAAGTTCGAATTGGCAATTCCCAACTTATTACTGGGATAACAAAAGTTACCAACTATGAGTAAACAGTTTTCTCATTACAGTAGTTAATTTATCATATTTAATATTTACGTCTCTGTAAATGTACTTGAGACTGAAATTTTGTATATGCAATATAAGGTAACGTTGTTATTCACATCCCTAAATAAAGTTAAGGTTGCAACTTCAAAATGACTGCTCTGTTTTTACTATTAATGCTATAACATTATCTAACACTGGTAAATGTAATTTAAAGATCGGCCAATACTATATTACTCCCAATATAGATTCTATTATTGACATGATGAGGCTAACTTAAAAGTATATACCTAAACATGCAAGAAGCTTTGAATGGACCAAAATTAATCAAAATTTTTAAAACATTCTCACAATATCTACTGAACAAACATCAAATAATGCTGCTAACTTCGCTGCAAGAGCCACCTTGTTTGGGTTTCTCCACATACTCGTGTTACAATGGAGCATGAAATGGTAAAACGCTTATGAAATAATTATTATAAACTTAATCTTTGACCTATTCTTAATATATCAGCTTCTAGTGGGATTTAAAACTTCACAGACTTGACAAAACATTATATAAGGGATATCCGAAAAGTTTTGAACCATAGACACATCAACAAATTTTACGAACTGTGTTCCACCTGGTGTCCATGTAAATCTAAACAGGTTTGGATAAACAGCAGGTTTAACTTCACCTTTTCGAGTTTTGATAGCACCATAATTAATAATGTATATGAATATAAAAAAACTGAAAAGCTATTTTTTTCAAACTTTTCGGACACTTGCATAGACATATTTTGAGAAAATATCAGAAATTACATAATAAATAACATCCTTATTATAACACTTAATATTAATCTTTAAATACGTTAGTTTGTTTTAGAATTTTCGCACCTTTTCGACACGGGTATCTTTTTAAAATTCTTTTCTCGCAAGTTTGTGCTTAACCATTGTTATGTAAATGTCGTGTAAATATTTTGTAAACGACAACATGTCGTGTTGTGTTTGAATTTTCATTTGTATTATTCATTTTTCCATATTGATATTATTGTTTCGAAGTTTAAACTAATATTTTGTTATTCATTTAGGGTAACATTTAGAATTTTCTTGAATTAAGTAGACCAATCATATGTTTGTAAATGAGTGCTGGTGACTTCGTGTCTAGACGTGTAGTCTCGTGCGAGAACGGACACGCGCGGATTGCTCTAGAGTTGTATGGAAATTGCAAGATTGTTCGAGAAATAGGCCTACCGGTATAAAAGACGGTGACGAGAGATAGATTCAGTCATCAGTTTTTATTCGAAAAAAGAAGATAGATTCAGACATTAGTTTCATTCGAAGAAAAAGAGTGAGATTCAGACATCAGTTTTATTTCAAAAGAAGAGAGTTAGTTATTTGAGAAAGATTAAGTGTTTGCTGTGAATATTCAACTTGGATTTGTGATTGAAATTAGATCTACGGAAGCTGTGATTTTATTTTGTCAATCCCTACGATACATCCGAATTACTGCTTGTGCTGAGAGACGGCGAATTTATTGAACTGTGAACTGTTTCGGAATTTCTTCGTGGGACCAAATTCACACCCTAGACTGGAATTTGAGACTTTCATTTTAGATCATTATATTAGATACCGGCCAGTACCGTTTTGTATTGTGATTAATTTTGAAGTTTGAAACTAGGATTATTTTGTTTTGCAATTAATTTCGAATGTTATAACTTAATATCTGTCACTGTTATTATATAATTTATGTTATATCTGTTATATTTGTTAATAGTTTAGTGTAATAAATTATACAAGCTGTTATCTGTGTTTTTCTGTTGCGTTTAATCTACGAAGAACTTAAAACATAAAAAATACGTAACACCATGTCTAATTCTGAGCTGATAATTAACAGAGAAAACTGAAAGTCAACAACGTCTTCCTGAAATTCTTTGCTTACTTTTGCTTTACTACATAGCAAGTTTTTATTGTCAGTAATAGATAACATTTTATAAGAACAAATTGATATGTGTTTATGCACAGCGCCTACTTCTGAGAGTCCTGAGGTCAGAGAAGCCGCGATGAACATCCTCATACTTGGTTGTCAGAATATTTCTAGTTAATTCAACAGCGCAATGCTAACATGTTTAAAGCAATAACTGAAACGGTTCACGAGAAATTACAAAATAAAAATGTGTATAATGAGTATCTACAAAATATCCACTAAATTTAAATGAAAATATATTTAAATTCTATCTTATAAATTCAAAGAAATGTTATACAACTATTTGAGGTTCAATAGTATAAAATGTATTTAATCCCAGCTTATGATTCAAACAAGTTAATCAGCAATTTAGGTTGAATTATAGATAAAAATTATGACACCTTTTCGAAAGTTTATTTCTCAAACTAAAAACAACAATATAAAATCACTGCCGTTTCATTTCTTATTCTGTAAGAGTGCGATTTATTGATAGTACAAAGTGTGGAAAAGATAACTAAATATAGAGTGTTTTCATATATCAAACCAAATACGTTTTTCGAATAATTTACAATACAAACTATGACTCAAATTTATCAAATTGAAAACTTAATTAATTAAAGTATTAGCTTTAGGTTTAAACATTGTTCTAGCAATAGGTTTTCTTATTTTAATAACATTTATGAATAAAAATATGTGAAGGAAAATATTTAAAGCTAAAAAAATTGTAGTCTTCACTTTGGGGACTCAAATCTCAAATCACAGTATAAATTATTTGTAATAGCGTAGTGCGTAGCTTTGACATAAAAACAAATTGCAAAACAAACATAATATGTGTGTGTGTACACGTCACTGTTTAGTAAGTACTAAATTTATAATTTTACTTTTAATGAAGAATAATTTGGTTGAATTGTGAACCCGACGCTGAAAGTTATTCAATAAAAGTCTTATTTCTGTAATATCGCATTATTATTTATATTCTATTATTTATTTCTACATTATTATTGTTACGTATTTTTTATGTTTTATGTTCTTCGTAGACTAAACGCAACAGAAAAACGCAGATAACAGCTTGTATAATTTATTACACTAAACTATTAACAAATATAACAGATATAACATAAATTATATAATAACAGTGACAGATATTAAGTTACAACATTCGAAATTAATTACAAAACAAAATAATACTAGTTTCAAACTTCAAAATTAATCACAATACAAAATGATACTGGCCTGTATCTAATATAATGATCTAAAATGAAAGTCTCAAATTCCAGTCTATGGTGTGAATTTGGTCCCACGAAGAAATTCCGAAGCTTAAATGAAGAAGTTCAGAAACGGTTCACGGTTCAATAAATTCGCCGACTCTCAGGGTAAGCAGTAATTCAGATGAATCGTAGAGATTCACGAAATAAAATCACAGCTTCCATAGATCTAACTTCAGTCACAAATCCAAGTTGAATAATCACAGCAAACACTTAATCTTTCTCAAATAACTGACTCTCTTCTTTTGAAATAAAACTGATGTCTGAATCTCACTCCTGTCTCTCGCATCTTCGTCTGTTTATATATTGTAGGCCTAAACTCCCCGAAAGACCGCGAAAATTCTACACGTTTCCAGAGCAATCCACGCATGTCCGTTCTTGCACGAGAGTACATGTCTAGACACGTAGTCACCAGCACTTCATTTACAAACATATGATTGGTCTACTTAATTCAAGAAAATTCTAAATGTTACCCTAAATGAATAACAAAATATTAGTTTAAACTTCGAAACAATAATATAAATATGGAAAAATGAATAATACAAGACATTTACATCACAATTATTACTTGCGTTTTTAGATGTTTTCAGTTATCTAAGACTCCTAAAATTGAGCCCTAATATCAAAATGTTTAATGTTTGTCTAAAAATCACGATACAGACCATTAAGACGAATTTCTACTATTTCCCAGAGAGTTTGTGGTTGTTTTTCTTTTGTGCAGGGCGGTAAATCCGGTTTACAACGCTTGAATTAGGAGTGGAGATATTAGATGATCTGCTGTGACTTTGCTATGAGAAAAAATACTTTTTCACTGGTTTGTATGGCAACGTATACAAACGCAAAGAACTTTATTTTCAGTGTACAATTTTCATTTGTTATGTATTCGCGCAAAGCTACTCGAGGGTTATCTGTTATAGCTGTCCCTTATTTAGTAGAGAAAGACAAGAAAAAAATGAAAAAACCCTATAACCCTAGCGCTTTCGAAAGCAGATTTCAAGAAAAGATAGAATAAAGTAGTGTAAGAAATATACATAACAAGGTAGTATTACCTTCTATATCCAAATTTTAATAAATGGGGATAAAATAAAATAACGAGAGATTATCAAGCATTCCCTTCCAGGAAGAAATATCACTTCGTATTAGTACAGGATTGTGTGAAGCTTTAGAATATGTTTAGTGTCATGAAAAACGCCTTTGGCAAAAGATACGGTTTCAAATGTATCATGTGACTACTCAGTTATATAATATATTTTGCTTGTGCACAGTGCTGACATGAGTTACAGCATCAGATAACATGATTTTAAAAGAAAAAAGTTTTAATTTTACCGAGGACTAATATTAGAAATTGACATCAAACCTGTCAGTGTAACACCTCTCTGTATTTCACTAAAACGCTGAAATTGCGAAACGTGTTTGGTAGCAGCATATTTCGAGCCTGGAATTCCAAGATTTCAGTGCTATGCAATCCTCTCATATTAGAATATTCTTATGTTAAAAATTACCGTGTAGAATTTTCTCTTAACTAACCACAACATCAAACCAAAAATCATAAATTTAAATATCCGATGGTTCAAAAGTAACAAATTAAGTTCATTTAAGTTTCAAATAACTTAGTAAAACAACATTATCCAAATTATTAATTTCTAGCCATTGTTACGTAATGTAATTTATATCGGACGAGTTTCCGGTTTATTACCTTAAGTACGTTACGTATTGCTATTTTTAAATAACCAGAAATTTAAATTTCATTTAAGAAGTTAATTAAAACGTTAATATTTATTAATTTATGATTTTTGCCAACAAGATTGATATATACAGTTTTCTTTTTTAACACAAATGTATTTTAATATACAAACAAAATATCAATAGAATTTGTAATAATGGTTGATACCAATGATTATAACAAATGATGATTTATATACAACAGTTTTACAAACTTACAGAAACATTGAGTCTCATACCCTGTTTAGAACTCAATATTTTATTTACGATTCACGTTCACGACCATCAATTTAATTCTGAGTTGATAATGTCACACATCGCTTAAGTTAGCTAGCTGTAGTTTCTTGATTAGTCTCACATTGCTTCTTACCGAGTAAGATATTTAATTTCCTCGTGGAAA
The DNA here is from genome assembly GCA_011833715.1 of Carcinoscorpius rotundicauda. Classification (NCBI taxonomy): domain Eukaryota; kingdom Metazoa; phylum Arthropoda; class Merostomata; order Xiphosura; family Limulidae; genus Carcinoscorpius; species Carcinoscorpius rotundicauda. The sequence goes on from CM022393.1 coordinate 113,833,650, forward strand.
TAATATAGCATAAAGTAATTCACTGAAGTCGAGCGGTTGTATTGTTCAAAATGTATAAATTTTCCTGGTAAAATTCTGCAGTTTTCTGATTAATAGGCGTTAATCACAATTATAGCTTTCTAGGCCGAAAGCACACTGAGTGCAGCTGTTCAATAATATTCTTCTTTTGTCTTTCGACGAATCTCTTTATATGAATCACGTGAGATTGTATACATTTGAACAATGTTCTAGCGCGATTTCTTAAACCAAATATTGTTGATTCTTACTTTCAAGAATCTAAAAATTTCCAGAACAGGCCGGACTCACGGAATACACAGCTAACAGTGTACGTGACAAGCAAAAAATAAAACTACAATGAAATAAACGTAGGGGCTAAAATAAATGTACAATAGTAACAGTCGGGCATGTATAATAGGTCTGCCTGCATCCGTTTCATGATCCTCTGAAACCAACTTTTTTTGAAAGTTTTTAAGATACTTTTGAAGATTAAATATGTTTCCGGTAGCGCTTTCATGAAATAAGGGGATTTTCGGGCCCTTTTCAAAATGGTCGCTACCGAAAATCGTAAAATTACACAATATATATGAAATGATCATCCACTTGGCGTATAATATTCACTTGTTATTCGCTTATGTATAAAGCACAAATTAGACCAAAATATAGAATTTTGAAATTTTATGACATGGCAGAAATCCAAGATGGCGGCCAAATTTGGGTGCATTTTCGCAAAATCGCTCATAACTTTTGAACCAGTTAACGTATAAAGTTGATTTTGGTGTCTAACCATGTGTTTTGCCACATAGGAGTTCAATAAAGCCATAATTAGAATGATTTATTCAACCCTAGCCACAGTAGCAACATATTAACTGTGCACAATGAATGTAAAGTGATTCATGTTATTTTCCGAAAAACGGAAAACTCTATAGTCAATGCTTCGTACATTTGATTTCCAACAAAAATGAATAATTGTCATGAGTTCTTTATTCTCCTGTAGGGTTTTAAATGTTAATGATGGCTACTTCACTATCACATGAACAAATTGTTATTGAATGAATAATGAGCACCGTACTATTTTTCAGCAAAAAAGACGACCATTATTACTAAATCTAACATATACGAATTTTAATAAAAATAACAAGCGTTTATGTGTTCATTTCTCACATCAATCCAGCAGTTGTATAATACATTAATATAAATTTAATTTACAGGAAAAATATACTTCGTTGTGTTAGTTTTGTTTATCTCAATTTGTTTACTTAGCATTTGTAGAGTAAGCAATACAAACTGATGAAAATATTTCCTTTATTATCTGATCCTCACTGGGATAGTGGTAAATTTTCGGATTTACAACACTAGAATCAGGGATTCGATTTTCCTTCATGTCCCCTAATAGAAACACAAATACATTCAATTTTTAATATCCACAACTTCAACAGGATGTAACACATTTTACCTTTAAAGCCACACTTCCTCTCCTTTTTAATACTTTATTCCTATTAAATAACCTATTTCTCTCATCAAAATAATCTATGTTTAACCATATTTCAGTTATTTGCCTGACATAAAAATCCTCCATTCCTACCAGTACTATAAAATAATCTATTTTATTTCTTATATCTAACATTACAATAGTAATAATTAATCCTATCCTAAGAATCACTTCTGTCATTTCCTATGGTAAACGTTTCTCTACATCTCACTTTGAGCATTTAGTTATTCCTGGTCTCACCACTTTCTATTCCTAGTTTAAATATACCCTTACAGCTGAGTTAATAGCCCTTGCAGACAAGTCAGACCATACCCTATTTAAGTGTAAGTTATCCATTCCAGAAAAGCTTCCTTCTTTTACTGAACTTATTCCACAAGTTAAACCAGCCAATCTGCACATCCTGACATATAAATCTAAGCCTACCATTTAGCCCTAGTGACCTAATCACAATTTTAACCTCATAACTAATTGTCGACAGTATTCCTGACACAGTTAAGTTATGGCTTTTTTTCTTTAAATGCCTTTACCAATTCCTTTATACTTAATTATTATATCCTTTGATCTTAAACTTTTTCTCTTCAACATTTGATATTTCAGACATTATATACTCCTTAAAAAAGGAAATGCAAAAGGGATAATTTTTTACTTTAAAGAGAGATATATGTAATAAGAGTATAAGCTCGGAGTACGTGATGTTAAACATGTTAAAGCACTGATTGTCAAACCGAAATGACAATAAAAGTGTGCACTTTGAAAACGGAGGAAAACATCGGATTTTTCGCCAAAACGCATTCGTGTCCAATAAATTTGTTTGAGATATCTGCATGTTCTGCAAGTACAATATGTGCAAAATTTCTATTAATATGACGGGTTCCCGGTTTCCATAGCTCAGTGTTAAGCCACCGACACGCAATACAGTTACACCAAGACTGACTGAAGCACAACGCAACAACGCCATTGGGCGAATGGAAGCAGGCGAAAATCGATCAGATGTTGCCATAGCTGTGAATGCTCACCCAAGCACCATCACAAGGCTATGAAATCGTCACCAAGAACATGGATCAACCCGTGACCGTCCACGATCTGGCAGACCTCATGTGACCACGCCCGCACAAGATCGCTACATCCGATTACGTCACCTTTGGGATAGGACCACCACTGCGACGTCTATTGCCTCAACCATACCAGGGCTGCGTAGGATTTTAGATCAGACGTACGCAATCGTCTACGTGATGCAGGAATCCGACCTCGACGTACAGTTAGAGGCGACATCCTCACCAAGCAATATCGTCAAACACGGTTACAGTTGACTCGGAACATCGGGTATGGCCTCATCGACGATGGAGGCATGTTTAGTTCAGCGATGAATCACGTTTCATGTTTCGTAGGCAGGATGGAAGAACCCGTGTTTGCCATCGCCGATGTGAACGTTTTGCAGCAAACTGTGTTTTGGATGTTGATAAATTTGGTGGTGGCAGCGTCATGATGTGGGCTGCCATCGCCTAAAATGCCAGAACAGACCTTTTGCACATTCCAAGGTATCTTACGGCTCAACAATACGTCGAGGAGATTCTTAGGCCCCATGTGCAACCCATCATGGTGAACGTCAACAACGTTTTTCAACATGACAACGCCCGTCCTCACACAGCCCGACTCACCACTGTCTTCTTGAGACACCACAACATCAACGTTCTTCTCTGACCCTCTAAATCACCAGATTTAAACCCCATCGAACATCTTTGGGATGAGTCGGACCGACGTCTGCGACGGCGACAATTTCAACCGCAAACTCTACCTCAACTTGCAGCAGCTTTGCAGGCTGAGTAGAGGGCCATTCAACAGGATGTGATTCGATATCTCATCGCTTTCATGAGCAGGATGGCAAGCAGTTATTGATGCTGACAAGGGCATACTCGTTAATGACGTTAAACTTCAACTAGTGAGCGTGGACTTCGCCTTTGCAGACTTTGGATGCTCAGCGGTGAATGTGCAAAGTTTCACACATGTCATACTGAACTACCTGGAAAAACCTGTTAGCAATTTGTCTCATATTTTGTCTTTTGCGTTTCTTTTTGTGAAGAGTATATAAAAGAGCCTTTATAGATTTTTAACTAAGGTTAGAAATAATTTAATAAGTCTTAACTGTAAATTTGTCTTTTCTAGTTATATTATTAATTAAAAGAATAACTCGGCTACATATGCTCATCTATAAACTTAATTTTTAACAGGTGAGTAAGAGATCAAGTTATTATAAATCGACAGTAAGGATATTAATACACTTTTTACTGCTACTGTCAAAAACTAATGTTGACGGGCTAAGAGATACATACTAATGTTTTATTTCCTTTATACAAGAGGATGGAAGTAAGCTTGATTGTTTATATTATTTAAATAAAAATTAACTGATGTTCGACTTCAGCATTCTGAATTACATTAGTGATGTATATTTAAATTATTTGAATTTCTCTATGTCTGTAAAAATGATATTATTTTCATATAAAACGAGGCACATAACAGTGAATCTTTCCACCAATTTTTATTTATTTCTGAACAGCATCGTTTCTAAAGGATGTTGTTAGAGTATATAAACCAAACGTGCAATTGACATATTTCAAATGTAAGTGTAAAGAGCATATGTGTGACATGGTCGTGCAGTAATGCTACCTATAACGAAGACAGAATGCCCTGGGCATTCTAAATGCAAATGTGTGAGATATCATACAATCAATAAGATTCAGTATGTAATTAATTTGTCATTACTATCATATTACCTAGCTCTTTAAACCTTGAATAAGGAGGCAGATATATCTACTTACTCTAAACTCAGGATATATATATATGTGTGTGTGTGTGTGTGTGTATAGTTTTATATATGTATATACATATAGTTATTTGCTTATACAAAGTAAAACAAGATATATTTCAAAAATTAAATTAAAAAACAGGTTTCTAGATTTCAAACAATTAAAAGGACAATAAAATACTTCTACACCTACATCAGAAAGCGTGTCTACTATTAACCGTCGTTCTACAGGACGTTTTACACCAGGATTTAAGATATGAATGACCAGGGTAGCTTGAACCTATAGTTTGACGCAATAAAATTGAGATTTCTTTGTTCAGTTGTTGCTTTTGTTAATTTGCTGTACCTCATAAAGCACGAAAAAAATATCAAAATATAAACAATTAATTTTTCAAATGTTGAATTAATACAGAATAAAACAGTTGTATTCAGTTTTCAATGAAAGCAGAGAAAAATAAAGTGGATAGACACTAGAATTATTCACTCATTTTCCTTGACAATAAATGACTACCAGGAAGCTGAAAAACAAAAAGACAACTCTTAGTACTTTACAAAAGTATCTTTCATAAAATTAATGTCATTTGTTATTTATTTTCATTTGTTCTAAAATGTGCATATTCCCCGTTCAGAGACTCTGAGGTAAGTTAAAAATTGTTTTGAAAAAGGAGTTAATTATTCACGATAAGTACTCCAGAGATAGCTCATTCTGTATTTTTGTAATTATTAAGAAAAACTAAGTAGCCAAATTTACAAAGGAAATAATTTTTTCACTGTATCGCACTCGATGCGATTTTGCATGAGTATTTTAAAATACCAATATATTATATTACAAGTACGAAATGTCCAGATATAATTTTATTTCTTTTAGAAACAATCGTGAGGACGATATGAATGTTAAGATCATGATATGGATGCTGTTTACTAGTTGTCTGTCCTCTGCTGTATCAGTTCAAATTTAGGGACTGTTAGGTCAGATAGTTCTTGCGTCAGGAAAATATACCGATATCCAGTTGAATGAATCCTTATTTGAATGACCCAGATCTTATACTTTAAAGATTATTTGTCGAAAATGTTTAAACGTGTAGATATAAAATAGCAGGCAAAAAATATTTTTAATTACCTGGCAAGAGTCCTGTATGTGGAGTTTTGAGATGGAGGTTGTATGTCCACAAATGGAGTGGCTGCATTTTTGGCATCTGTTTCTGAGTAAAGCCTATCCATGAACCATAAGGAACTCTAGATCTAGCTGTTTAGATGAAGCGACACATAAAATACCGTTCGGGTTAAAATTTCAAATATGTGCAATTTCCAGCTCTTTGTCTTAAAAGGTTTGACAGTAGGTGAGATACTAGTTTATCAACAATAGATCTCTCTTGTCATATGTTTCAAACGTATTACTCAGTAATAAGAGTTTATGTTTTCTCTCTCTTACTTAAAAAAGCGTTGGTTAAAGGCAAATATATATTATGCAAAACCGTGATATATATAATTATTTTTTTCCAGTTCAGCAATAAATAATAGCAGGAAAAAACCGTCATATTTTTAACCATAATTTATCCTAATTTTCGTTTTGTATTTAACACAACTAACTTACATAATAGACCACTGGTGCACTGTCCACTGCCAGTAGAGGCTTCCAAGTTTATCTCTGAGCCGTAGAGACGGGGTTCTAATTTTAAGTATGTATTTGTTGTTAGTTTTTCAGTCATGTTGGTTTAGAAGGTACATTTTTCAGTTATATTATTTAGTCTATTATAATATCACTATTTCAATAATTTAATTGTTTAAATAAGTGTATTTTGCAGTATTAGTTTACGGTTTGACAATGTGTATAAAGGTTACAAAATGTGTGTCCAATATTTTATCAATTCGCTAGATTTTGAAAACGATATAAAAAACGTAAATAAAGCTGTTATTTCCGATAAGTATTTGTTGCTATTTACTTTATCTTGTCTGCTCGTCTTCACTGATATTTTCTTATCTATAAAGATGAAACATCGTGAGAATGTTGCTGTTGGAGTTGACAATTTGAGCAGGACCAAATATACAGTTTTTGTATAATAATATCATAATAAGCAGTCATGTACGGATGAAGTTTCAACAGAGAAAGTGTTTATTCAGAAAAGATGAATGCGATGTATTTTTTCTAGACGATCTTTGATGTCTTAAACCAAGTAAAGATAGTCCTTGAGTAGCTTTGCCCGAAATTCAAACCAAAATATTTATGGAAAAAAGGAATTTAGTTTGGGAACGTGAGAAGTATTTTCTTACCTTATATAAACAGTCAAATTTTTATTAAACTTAGACATTTTATCTTATATATCACGGTAGTTATATTTCAATAAACACAATATTTTGTGTTGTTTTTTACTTAAATTTGTAGAATTTGGATTTATGTCAAAATGATTAAGTCCAGCTGTCACGGTTCCATTTCTTTTTTCAATTATTAACTTAAGAAAAGACAGCCAGCAGCACCCTATCGCTGTGATAAAGGATGAGCTGGTACTCTTATAACATCTTAAAGTATAAAAATATTTCACAGCATCTCACGGATTTGACCCCGTATCAATAATTCCGGAATCAACCGCTCTAGAAACGGATAATCCAACACCATGGTATTATAAAAAACGAAAAACAGAGAAATTCTGATTTAAAGTTAATCTCGAACATAGTTTTAATTTTCTAGGGAAACTTAACTCTATACACATATTTAAAAATTGAAGACTTAACCAAAACATTATATTTTAAAAAGTTGCTTAAATATCTGTATTAAATAAATAGAAATAGTGTTTATCTCATATTTTTAGAGAATGAAAACATTACAAAGTTTGGCATGTCTTCAGCTCTTTATACAGTTTTTCTTCAAAAATATCAATTTCAACTTTATAGCTATTAAATTAGATTAATCATAGTAGCCTCTCTGTCTACCTATAAGTCAAAAGCTGTATCTGTACATTTGATGAGTTAATTATACATTTGTAAAGTTCTTACACTTGAGGTTTTATTCATTTGAATTAATGATAGACAAGAAAGCTTTTTTGCGTTAAAGCAAAACTAAGTAGCTTCGTAAATTGAATTATATTCGCACTAACATGCTAAGTATATTAGGAATATATAAGAAAAAGTCATAAAAATGTGTATACTCATTAACTAAACAGAATGCCCAGTGAAAGGAGGATATAAAACGTTGACTAAGAAATATTTTGACTTATCTTAAAAAGCATACGAAAAACAAGAATTCTTTGCATCTCTTAGTTCATCTTACCACCAACCTGACCTGACAAACTAATTATGCTGAGTGCCAGCTACCTATGACATAGTCTAAACATTTTAATGAACAAGCTAAAATATATAAAAGCTTTCAGGTTATGCATTCACCGTATTAGCTAGTTGAAAATTTTATTTTAAAGAGCAAGGACAGTGTGTTGTTCGTCTGTGAATGCCAGAACCTCAATTCACCAGCCAGAAAAAAACCCATTAAAATGTGTGTTGTATTCTGGTATTTATAGGGGTTGAAGGGCAAATAAGTTGCTTTTACTAAATTAACTTCATTGTGTGATGTAGCCTCAGGTATAAAAACACATAATGCCAACAAAATGGTGAAGGATGACATCAGGTTTTCATCATTACGTTGACGATTATCTGGTACAGGTAGATCTACAATAAAAAATATAAAGAAAATATAAGCAAAAGATATCTTACTTCATTTACATCACAGAAGAATAGTTTCGTAGCAAACTACCTAGAAAAAACAAAACGAAAATCTTAGTGATATATATTATACAACCAATTATTTTGGAACAATAACAAATTTTAGAAATAAGTTTTAGTAATTTGCTATTGGAAGTTTATTTTCATAGAGAAGGGTCTACTTTAGCATTCTTCCAGACTATTATTAAAATTTGTCTTCAGATATTTTGACAAATTTGTCCTCCTTATAAAGTCATATCAAATGAAGTGAGGTTTCGAATTTACACTCTGATGTCCTTTAAAAGTATTAAAATACACAACAGAGCAACAAAATTTCATTGATGTAGAGACTCTGGACTGAAAAGACAGAGTAGGAGTATGAGAATTTTTTTGTTGTTTAACATTGTGTGTTATCGTATCCAAAACTGTCTGGTCTCTCTACGAACAGTTACACATGCCACAGCATTTAAACACGTAAAGATAAAATAACAGCCAAAAATATTTTGCTGGTAATTTAATCAACATTTGTAATTACGTAGCAGGGGTACTGTAGATTGAGTCATGAGGTGAAACTTATGATGCTTTTATCTTATATATCATGCTAATTATATTTGAAGAGTAATTTACAGATACACTGCTGGCCAAAATCGTAATGCCAATGAACATAAAAAATATGCATCCTGCGTTGTTAGACTCGACCACTTATTTGAGTAGAGCTTCCAAAAATGAAAATAAGAAAAGGGAAAATAAAAATAAAAACTTTTTGGCGTTTAATAGAGAAAATGTGAACACTATGAAATTAGCCTAAATACTAGCTGGTCAAAAGATTAAGACTATACTAAAAAGACGTCCTAAACAGGGTAGAAAATGCCCAAAAATAGGTCTCAGTAGTGAGTGGCACGGCCGTCATTGCGAATAACTGCAAACATTTGCTTTAGCATGGTCGACATAAGCGTTTGCACTGTTTCGAATTGACGTCCATTTCTTTAAACTTCCATTGCCATCCACCCCAAACATTTTTATCGGGGTTCAGTTTGGGCGAACACGCAGGATGGTCCAAAAGAATCACGTAATTCGCCATGAAAAAATCCGTTGTCCTACATGCATTGTGGATTGCAGCATTGTCCTGCTGAAAGATCCAGTCATTTCCACACAAGCGAAGCCTTCAATCAATAAGGATGTTCTCTTTAACATGCCAATGTAGCCAGCTGCTGTTTGACGTCTCTGTATAACCTGAAGCTCCATTTTTCCATGGAAGGAGAAAGCACCCCAGATTATGATGGGACCTCCTCTATTGTGTCGTGTAGAAAATGTCTTTGGTGGGATATCCTTATCGAGCAAGTAACGTTGGAAGCCATCTGGACCATCCAGGTTAATTTTTTCTCATCAAGTTTTAAAAACCTTTCTCTCGTAGATGCCGTCTTATTGTTCTTGAGCTGCATTCTGCGTCCGTAAGGACCTTAATCTGGATGGACGATCGGTGATGTCTTGCCGAGCAACCCGTCAAATTCTCCTGCTCAACCCCGGCGAAATTTTCTTGGACTGACCACTTGAAATTCTCGTTCAGTTTCACTAAGGGCGTGAGACTCCGAGGGTCGCGGTTTCGTAACTAATTTCATAGTCTTCACATTTTCCCTATTAAATGTAAAAAATGATTTTTTTTATTCTTATTTTCCCTTTTTTATTTTCATCTTTCAAAACTATACCAAAATAAGTGGTTGAGTCTAACAACGCAAAATGCATATTTTTTCTTCATGTTCATTGGCCTTAAATTTTGGCCAGGAGTTTCATTGAAATAAACACAATATTTAGTATTTTTTATTTAAGTTTGTAGTTTTTGGACTTATGACGAAATTACTAATAAATATTACTTATCTTGTTTATAATACAAGGCATTTATGACTTTCCAGATCAAGTCTAAACAAGTTAAAATGTGCTCAGATCATAATCGTAATTTGTGTTTTAAATAGCACAATCAAACATAAAATGGTTTGTGTCTCTTAACCCCTAGGCATATCAATTTGGTCTAAATAAAAAGCAGCAAAATTAATGACGTTTTACAACAGTTTTCAGTTGAAATTCATCATAATTTCCAGGTTTGATGTACCCCAAAAGTTGATACCTTGTAACAACAACTGTGATTAGTGAATTTCAGATTGCAGTCGATTCTGATATTTTACAGAACAGTTCTTAAAACATGGAGTGAATGTGCTATCCTATAATAATGTATATTTGTTAAGATTTCAAGATAGTAATTTCGCGTTAGGCATTCAGTTTCGTTAACAACGGTGCCTGCATGGCCAGGCGCGTAAGGCACGACTCATAATCCGAGGGTCGCGGGTTTGCGCCTTTGTCGCGCTAAACATGCTCGCCCTCCCAGCCGTGGGGGCGCATAATGTGACGGTCAATCCCACTATTCGTTGATAAAAGAGTAGCCCAAGAGTTGGCGGTGGGTGGTGATGACTAACTGCCTTCCCTCTAGTCTTACACTGCTAAATTAGGGACGGCTAGCACAGTTAGCCCTCGAGTAGCTTTGTGCGAAATTCAAAAACAAACAAACAAACGTTAACAACATGTTTTAAAATTCACTTAGGCAAAGGAATGATTAAATTTTGGCATCTTAAGTTATTTTCTTAACACCTTTTTGTGTCTTGGAAATATTATTTTCAGTAAATGTTGGTATGAGAAACTACGTTAAAATGTTTCTAACAATAATATTGTTTCCAGTGATAGTTTTATAAGATCTGTAAACTTATGCTTTTGTGTCATTTTAAGCCTAGCAAATTGTATATGACATTTACTACTAATATTAACTGTATAAGGCAATGAACTTCGAAATTATCATATAATTCAATAAGTTTTTCTGTTATTATGCACAAAACTCTGTGCTCTGTTCAACACGGATGCACTCCCATACAGTTTATTTAACAACGATTTAGAAATACTATCTTAAATATTTTAAAACATAACTCATGAATCATGAAATGTTGTTGGACGATGTTTAATTTTTCTCCTCTTGGTATTCCAAAAACACTTTCAACAATATTCAGTCAGAATGTGGCCTCGGTATACATCAGAGAATTTCATCCACCTTCTACTTCAAGTAACGATTTACCATATTAGCTGTATGTTTGGGATCGCAGTCCTACTGGAATATGAATTCCTTTAGAATAAGCCGTCTTACTGAGGGAATGGCGTGATGGAGAAGAATCTGCTTATACTGTGCTGCTCTTAAGGTTCCATCAATTTACACTAGGTTCTCTTGGGCTTCCATCTGCAGGATATATTTTCTCGGAGTTGCACTTTTTTCATTAACGTTATGCCATTTTTCTTTTTCTTATTGTTCAAGATTTTGCTTGTTTTTCTGTAATATTAACCAAAATATTGACATTTTAAAGTAAAGTAAAGTCACATTTGGAAATTTAATATTATTAGTATCATTTTTGTGTTTTATATTTTGTTTGTAAACTGTATAATTGTACAAATGTTTATACATATAAATATTGCAGTTAAATACAAGAGATTCGGGCCGTTTACAATTTCCTGCACAAGAAAAACATTTTCCTAGACCTGCCAACATAGAAAATAAAAAAAAATCGTCTTTAGTTAATTTATTAGCCAAACCTAAAATACATCGCTATCATTACTAACAGTTAACTTCAATAAGGTATACCAGATCCTTTAAATTGATTTCATTCAATTGAATTTATCGTTACGCTTATTAGTGTGTGGGAAAGTTTCTGTTTAAATGTTTTATTACACTTCATAAACACACTTACTTCATTTGCAATAATTACAACTAATTTTGACAACAGGTACGAACTTAGCATCAAGACTAATTTTTATAACAGTATTTATTAAACTTTAAATATATGTGAAATCAACATGATTTTGTTTTGCTTTTTTGTTATTAATTTTTGTTAACAACGTAAAATATTATAATTATTCTTTCAAAAGCTTAAATTGTATTAAACATTCCACAGAGAAACTCTGCAAAATTTTAAAGTAGGAAACACATATCTAGAACATGTTATTTAGGATCTGCAGAGCAAATGAAAATAAAGTTTACTGCGACTTGTCGATATTACACAGATTTTAGAGTTAGAAACCAGATCATATCGGAAGTGTTTTTACTGTACGCATAAAAAAAGTATAAGTATTTCCCTCATGAAATACTTCTAAACTATAGTGACGGGCCTGGCATGGCCTAGCGCGTTAAGGCGTAAGCTTCGTAATCTGAGAGTACCAGGTTCGCGCCCGAGTCGCACCAAACAGGCTCGCCCTCTCAGCAGTGGAGGCGTTATTATGTTGCGGTCAATCCCACTATTCGTTGGTAAAAGAGTAGCCCAAGAGTTGGTGGTGGATGGTGATAACTAGCTGCCTTCCCTCTAGTTTTATACTGCTAAATTAGGGACGGCTAGCACAGATAGCCCTCGAGTAGCTTTGTGCGAAATTCCAAAAAACAAAACAAACACATTTATGAATATGTAACTTATATCTTGTATTGTAACATTTGTGAGGATATTATATTTATGCATACCGATATGAAAGATAACTGAATTAAGCATCTCATCACTAGTGAATATAAATTGAGCACGTACTCACACATATATAGGAAAATAGTTTATGTTCTCTGTAATTTTAAAATTGTAGACTAGAGTTTTGTGTATAGTAGTGATTTTGTACGTTAAAAAAAGTCTTTCAACTTCATAATGTGATATTTGAGCTATATATTTTAGTATCTTTTTAAACAATAGTTTATAACTGGAATAAAATAGGATAGTAAAAGCTTATTCTAGATATTATTTTCTTTAGCTGGTAAAATATTAAATATTTAATTGTGGTTCCGAAGATAAATACACAAAAGCATCTAAAAACACTAATACTTATTACGTGACTAATTTCTTAGGAGCTATTTTCTAGATTGTAGAAGCTTTTGTAAATTTATGTATAAATTGTTAAACACTTAGAATTTCCTACTAGAAACACGATTTCGTATTAGTTAATTACTTATTTCGTGAAATAAATAATAATTGGGTTAATGACCACAGAAAAAAAATATTATACACATGATGAGTTTAAATAATTCATCATTTTATAAGCTAAATAAATATCGTGTTTTCCAGGTATAAATCATAATAATAAAGCCATGACATGTCTACAGATTTGTACTGCTAGAAATCGGGTTTTGATAACTGGGAAGGCAAAGCATAGGTAACCCCTTTGTGTAGCATTATACTTACTAACAAACAACAACTTAACTGAGAAAATATACTAATGAATCTAATAAATATCACAATTTTAAATATTCCAGCATTGATTAAAAGAACATTGTTTAAATAACTCTAATAGGCAGAGCCTTGTTTCAGTATCTGTATATAATGTTATCAGCCCTAACAATCGGAGCATTTTTTGTGGTTTTAGTTTGAATTTCGTTCACAGCTACACGAAGACTATCTTCGCTAGCTATCCTTAATTTAACAGCGTAAGATTAGAAGGAAGGCAGCTAGTCATCATCACTCACCGCCAACTCTTGGGCAACTCTTTAACCAAGAAATAGTGGGATTGAACGTAACATTATAACGACCCGACGGCTGAAAGGATGATAATGTTTGGTGTAACGGAAATTCGAACCTGTGACCCTCAGAACAGGAATCGAGTGCCTTAGCCACCTAGCCATGACGGACCTCTTTGTGAGACTAACATATGAATCATAATCAATCACTATGTTTAATGGGTGAAGCTAGCCAGTTTTACATACACAATGGTTATAGGATTTTTTGTAATCTAAAACTGTTCTACAGACTTGAACCTAACATATCAAAATGTTATATTTCTAGACTTTTGTTTTCATTTAGTTACACGATGTAGTATTAGCCATAAACTAGGAATTTCTACTTTGACTAGTTTCCGCTAATTTAAAAAGTTGTATTTTACATTGATTTAAAAGACTTTAATGATGGAAAAATTGGCCTTTTTATCGTTGACCTAACATTATCGTGAAATGCAAAGGTGTTTGATAAACGTTTCCTGTGTTTTTGGTATAGGATATAATTAGACAGAAATAAGTTAGTTAGCTTGTTCGTGAATTTCTATAAGATATGAACTATACTTGCTTGTCTCTTTTTATTCAGCAGAAGTGCGTTCGGCCTGTATTTTAATAAAACGAAGCTTCAAAGTAAAGTTGGATAAAAGAAATTTATTTCATCTTCTCCTTTTAAACATGGTAGGATTCACCACTCTTATTTCCAGTACTCTTCAGTTTAATCAGACTTATGTCACATCATATTCGTGTTCAATCGATTATTGTGACTATAAGTTTCCTACACGCCCATGTGCTAATCACCAAGATCGTGATTTTCACACAGCAATTAAATGTTCAAATCAGGTAGTGTTACGAATCTTACATTTGAATACCTAATTTAGAAAACTATAAAGCATACAGTCATCACGAAACATTATTATTACATGCATATTATTATGTAAATTAACACTATATAGAGGTACATATGCAGGCTGCAGATAAACTTAATAGTTGTTTATTGTAATGTGATAACTTTTGTAATTAAAATAAATAGAAACAATAAGTAGAAAAATTATTTTTCTCTATTTAAATAATTTTACTCTTCTAACTGAATATACAGGACAAAAAGTAACCGTTGAAATAATGAAACGTGAATAGATTTTTAGTTTGCTTGCCTGAATCATTAAGGTACTCCAGAATACCCAAAGTATTATAATTTGATTTATGTTTGATAAGAGACATAATATTATTCATCATGAAAATGTTTCGTGTTTAAATGTTGTAATATGCATAAGATAGTTAAGTTCAAAAATCACAAAATGATTAACCATACGTTTATTAATGCGTTATTTTTATACTAGTACTAGTTTTGATAGGTATTTTATAAAGTTACTATGAATATTCTTTCGTCACAATGATTGTATGCATAGGTGTATTTGAAATAGTCGTATAAAGCCTTTTAACATCTTTAATAAAGATCTTCACAATTATTAAACAATTCTATATGATCAAAAATACCAGAATCCAACGTAACATTATGAAAACTATTATAATTATTCGATTAAAGAAAACGTGACATAAAGATTATAATTATTCACAGTTTCAAGGAATAGTCCAGTGACAGGTAGATAGATTACTTGAAAAAAATATCTGATATTTGCTTGGTATTACCAAAAAACATTAAGTACCAAATGAGCAGCGATATTTTCGTTTCATCAATTCATGCTGCCGTTTATTAGGCATGAATAAAGCATTGAACTGACTTGATTGTAAAATTTTCCGTTTACACAGATATGATATTAAAATGTTCATAACGAACACAAGTTTGATTGAATCTGAGTTTTAAAATTTCAAAAACTTAGAGAGATTTCTGAATAGTGGTGAATATTATTATGAAACACAATGCATTTCTTTATGTTTGTTATCGCACTTGAGCAAAATATAAAAATTATAAGTCATTTTATAATCAAAAACAAAGCAGCGTGTACTTGTATTTTTATCGATAATTGTTCGATTATTTCTTTCTTTCGCAATTTCGTGCAAATAGACAAGAAATGTATGCGATAGTCGTTCCTCACTTTGGATTGGTAGACTAAAGATAACTAGTTAACAGCTCCCACCGCGACTTCCACTGAACAAAAAGTTTTATGAATTGTTGTTATAACTTACCCATGGTTTAAAACTGCGGAGTGTAATTTTGTTTATGTGTAAAAGGAACACATTCCAGAACGCTAGCCAATAAACGATATCCACATCCTGTCTACTCGAACAGGGAGAGTTGACTGTCACTCTTATTGCTCTCCCATGACTCTAAAGAAAGAAGTTTATTATTATGAATACAGATTTTTAACTTTAAATTTTCAGATCTACAGTCTTGGAACGTAAGCTAATAGGTCACGATAGAATTTGATATAAGTTAAACTTGGTAAAAATTCAACCGTAACTATTTGTTTAAAAATGTTTACTTGTTTATAATTAATTATACTTATCATGGGATATTATGTTAGTCTTATAATATTTGCAATACCATATTCTTAATCTAGTCCTTTAGTAATTTTTCTATAATTAGAAAAAATCATAATAATAATATTCCAATCACACCATATTAGTCGATGTCCTGTTTTGCTCATTCTAGAACTCTTCAAGCCGTCTAGGATGCAAAAAAACTATGTAGTAATCGGTATACTACTCAAATAGTTTATGTGCTACAACCACAGTTATTATAGTGTGATCGCTTTTTGTAAGCTGACGAGAATGAATATGGTTAAATACACTTGTTATAAGGTTGGGCTTTTCAATTTTCAACAATGCTTTCTCAGTCTTGTTTCTTACCAATTTTCAGGAATGATAAAAAGTATAAAATAATATTATTTTAACAACACTATATTCATTTTATTGTTTATTTTGTTTATCGAATTGCACACAAAGCTACTCCATGGTTAACTGCATTAAGCGTCCATAATTTTGATGTGGGAAGGCAGATAGTCAACAACAACATCCACTGCCAGTTCGCCAGTTATTGAGCTACTCTGTACCAAAGAATAGTGAAATTAATCGTTGCATTATAATGCAATAACAAAAGCAAGAGCGAATATTTTAGGTGAGGTATTTTTGCCTGATAATACTGAGTTAATTTCATTGGTAATTTTATTGGGTGAGCATAGTTTTGTGGCTGTGTTTACTGGGTTGCTTTATGTGTTGAGTTTTTGTGTTGTTTCATGTACTGAGTCCCGTCTATAGAGTACATACTTAGTTTTTCAACCACGTTAATTCTATACACCTTAACATTAAGTTCACCTAAATAAACACAAACACAAAACTATGCTCACCCGATAAAATTAACGAGAAAATAAAACAGCATCTCATCAATATCAACAAATTTTCTTCAAAACCCGTTGAAAAAATTGCAAACACACGCCCAGATCAACAACAAACAAATGAAAAGATACTATAAGATACAACAAACTACAAAACCTTACACCACTTCATACCATATGTTCCCGACATCTGCGAAAAATCCAACATTTGAAAAAAAACAACTTATAACAAAATTCAACATTTCAGTAAACACGAAATTTTCAAAAACCACGTACAGAACTAAAGTCCATACCATGTAAACACTACATTGACAAACAACACCAACATAATTTATAAAATATAATGCAACAATTACCACGACTTTTATATCGGAGAATTTTTTTTAATTTCGCACAAAGTTAATCGAGGGCTATCTATGCTAGCCAACCCTAATTTAGCAGTGTAAGACTAGAGGGAAAGCAGCTAGTCATCACCACCCACCGCCAACTCTTGGGCTACTCTTTTACCAACGAATAGTGATATCGACCATTACATTATAACGCCCCCACGGCTGAAAGGGCGAGCATGTTTGCGCGACAGTGATGCGAACCCGTGACCCTCAGATTATGACCATGCCGGGCCATATCGGAGAAACAAGTACAAAAACGGAAACCAGATTCAGTGAACAACAACAACATAAAACATCTTTCCACGTTTTTTTAACACTGCAAATCAAATAAACACAACATAACCACAAAAAACACCCAGATAGTATGTAGGATAGCAAATATAAACAAACGCAAAATCAAAGAAGCTTTACCCATAAAACAACTAAAACCATAAATCGAACAATTATAAGACAGCTCCTTTATAACTATACTAATTAATAACTTAACATCTAACTGCAACGTCCCCTGCAATCCCACACTCGTTTACACTCTCGTCCGTAAGACATGATCCCTGGAAGGATCAGTTCAAAAACTCTCTTTGTTAACCAGGAGGTGACCTTAGAAGATCGAAACGTTGATCTGCACTTTATTTTAATTAAAGTCTTAATTAAATTAAACCCATAGCAGTTGTATTGAGGATACATCGTTATATATAATTTTATGATGTTTATATTGTTCAGTCTTTGATATAAGGCACTCAAATATGAAGAATAGTGTACAATAACATATCACCTCTATTGTATCCGTAAAGCGACGGTGGTATAGTGGTTAGCATAGCTGCCTTCCAAGCAGTTGACCTGGGTTCAATTACAGGCCGTCGCAAGGTTTACTTGAGGCCTGGCATGGTCAAGCTCGTAAGGCGTGCGACTCGTAATCCGTCGCGCTAAACATGCTCGTCCTCCCAGCCGTGGGGGTGTATAATGTGACGGTCAATCCCACTATTCGTTGGTAAAAGATTAGCCCAAGAGTTGGCGGTGGGTGGTGATGACTAGCTGCCTTCCCTCTAGTCTTACACTGCTAAATTAGGGACGACTAGCACAGTTAGCTCTCGAGTAGCTTTGTGCGAAATTCCAAAACAAACTATTGTATCCCCTCATTTTTACTCTGTTTAGGACCTCTATAGAAGCCACAAGAACAGCCATAATACTCATTGAAGCGACATTTATATTAGCAAATTGCTTCACAAAAGTTTTTATGGTGTAAACTGAAAAACATTAAAATGCAAAACTTCCTTACTTTTATTTGCGCCGCAACAATTCAGACTTACGTTAACAATCTTATAACACCATAATATTTATATCTCAACACCAAATATTCTTAATTAAAGTTTTTACAGTTAACTTTCTCATCATTCAAAATTACTTTTCTTGGTCAATAAATAGTGGTATTAATATTACTTTCCCGATAGGCGGATCTTCAATTAAGATCTTCGTGTTGCTTTCATGCCAAGTGCAATTGCAACGTTTTCTAAGATTCAAAATGAACTTTAGAAACAAAAACTCAGGCAAACAAACTAAAAATCTATTCACGTTTCATTATTTCAACGGTTACTTTTTGTCCTGTATATTCAGTTAGAAGAGTAAAATTACTTAAAAATAGAGAAAAATAATAATTGTAATAAAACTTTTTGACTTCAGGTATAAGTATAAAAACTGGTGGCATGATGTTTCCATTTTCTAACATATATCATATTGAAAATAGTGGAACAGAACTAAGTAATACATATGAAAACTATTAGCTCGATGTTTTCCTCACTACTCTAGGGATTCCTAAATTGTGTTAGAAAACAACTTGGAGACGAGAGTTATAACGCTTAATGTTTCTCGTAGAAACTTTTGCTAATCCATTAAGAAAATTGTAGCTGTTTGCTTCTGAAAACTGCGTCTGTAAGACCTAATCATGTCCAAGAAATTAGATTTTCCAGTGCAGTCGAATCTGATTGGAAAGTTTAGAGTGGTTACCACAAGTGTATGCTACGAAGGTTTTCCTGTAACAAACAAAATTGACTCAACAACACTTTTAAGTCCATTGATATTCCCTGCTTTGTCTTGTTTATAGGTTGAACTAAAAGAATTATTGCAGATTAAAAAAACTTGGTATTCACTCACTAAACACATACGACAAGAATGAAGTTTCGCAAAAAAAATTTTTATTAGTGCTTTTAATTGTGTTGACAGTAAATTAAAATGTAATTTTATGGAATTTGTACTATTTTTAGCATGATAATATATTCAAGCTTTGAAATACAAGTCCAAAAATAGTCAGTAATAAATAACAGAACCTAATGTCTAAATCACTCGCTATTTTGTACTTCTTTCACTCACACTAAAGTTGAATATTTTTTAACAATTAGTATCGCTGGCCAAAAGCAATTTCCTGAAACAACTGAGAGACCAGTGTAAGACTAGAAATATTGAGACCTAAAAACAATATCAGTGTCTTTGAATTATTTTAAACAAAAATGTTTTAACTGTCACTTCTCAAATGAGCAGCAATTAAGTCATGAAATGTTTAAGTTCACAATTATAATTAAAATTTACTAATTTATTAAATTTCGAAAGACTTACTCATACTCCTTGTTTGAAAGTAATAAGTAAAGGCAATGTTTTAAGTGAGACAATATTCATAACCAGTTTAAGTTAATATCCGTGGTGGTTTTCAAAGTATGTCAATAATGAATTGAAAATTCTAGTTATTTGCTACTACGTGGTCAGCGATGGATAGCGTAACTACTGTACGTCACATTAGGTCAGCTGTGGCATTTAAAAACAAGTGTAAAACATGTTATTGATTTATTTTGGCTTACTCATATATATTTTGTCATTTATTTACTAAACGTAATAGATCACTTAAACTATGATAATATTTCCGTACATGTTTTGGACATATCTGAGGCATCACGCAATTCAATTTTTTTTAAATAAATTATTTTGATTTAAGTTATGTATTTATTCTTATTAATTATCTTAACTTTGTTCAAGACCTTATGTTTTATAGTAGACGACTTTTTGTGTGTGTTGTACATTTACTCTTATTAAATAATTAATATTCAGATAAATAAATTGAACTCGAAAAAGATAAGAAATTTTGTGACGTTTTATGAGAATCAAGTATGCCACATATATCCTCTCATCTGACAGTTATTATCTTATGTGTATTGCTAAAGCACATAGGTAACAGCATGGCTGTTGTTGTTGTTTTTGAATTAAGCACAAAGCTACACAATAGGCTATCTGTGCCCTGCCCACCACGGGTATCGAAACCCGGATTTTAGCGTGTAAGTCCGCAGACATACCGCTGAGCCACTGGGGGGCAATAGCATGCCAATATCGATAACTACTGTAGCTAGTTTTATTTTATTCTTAGAGTTGCCTTAAACGTATAGCTGTCTTAATATAGCAATTTTCATGCAGGAAATATCTTTATATTTCATCTCTATTTTTTTACAGTATTTATACGTTTACTATAACAAAACATCGTATATGCTATAATAATGTCATTTACATGGTGTATGGATAAATAACGCGAAAAAAACACTTAATAGAAGATCACTAACTTTACACCAACAGATTGTTCAAGGCTAAAATATTTTCATAAAATGTCTGGTTTTTACTGACTTGACATGTTACGCAAAATAACAGACAACTTATGAGTATTTCAAAATTAAATCAACATATTTCTAAAAATCAAAGTTATTGAAGTATAAAGAAAATGAGGTGAAATTGAAAGACGCAAATTACTTATCGATGAAGTACAAGTAGCCCTTGTGTAGTTTTGTCTAAAATTCAAAAACAAACAAACAAACTAATTATTGTATGTTTATAACGGTTAGTAAAACCTTCACTTAGAATTTATAAATACTCTCCAATCGGATGTTAATGTCAAACTCTTTTTAAAAAATACATTGAAATATCTGAATATTAAATGCATATTTAAACTCTCACTAACTTCTGAACGAGGGCGCTTTCAAATGCCAGGAAAAGATGAAATTCATTGGTTAATTCTTTAAAAAGAATATTTAATTTAGCACTTGGGGTTTATTCTCTGTAGGTAAAAATTGTGTGATGAGTCAAGAGATCAATATCTACTACCTACAAGGAAGCGTTGACAGCCGTCAAAAAAGAACCATTACGCTTATATTAAGATTGAGGTGAATAATATTAATATCTCATTCAATCGGGTCTTACATGAGGAAGTTTCAAAGCGATGTCACGGATTCTAGGAGGAGTAACACCCTATTTAATCAATGCCTACATAAAGACACGCGTGATATTTTTAAAAGCAATAAGTGGGGCGTGACGCCGACAAATTATCACAATCATCCTAAATGAACAAAAAACTGATTTTTCTCTCGAACTACATTAAAGCACGCCATCTTTTGTTAAATTTTCACTCAAAAAGAAAACAAAAACTATTGCGTGATGCTGTTTTCATAACTGTGCTGAATCCATTGCATATGAGTTAATTTTTACTTTAATATAATGCAGCAGTCCAATGTAAAATAAGATGTATTGTAGGTATAAAACTTAAGAAGCAATTGTAACCCTGCAACTATACTGTGTAAGCTGTGTTTTTAACCTGTACTAAAACGTTGTTTGGGATTACACCCATCTGATATTATGAAAAATCATGGAGTATTTGCAACGGTTAACTGAATGAGCGTTGGTTTGTTTCTCGACGCATAAGCTACAGGCTTCTCAGTGATGTCCTATAAAATAGTTATGTTACAAATGCTCTTGAAATTTCTGCTGTACCTATGTTATAATTATGATTTATACCCTCGTGATAGTTTAATATAAAATCAATAACATTTCTTTATAAGAGCAGAGCTAACACAAACTACACTAGCCATGGCCTTTTTTAAGATCTTAAATAAATTTAGGGAAAAAAATCTCTTAATGACGGTTGGTCCAATCCTCAAATAACTTTTCCATGTCGTAGTGTTATATATACCAAATCTACATTGTGACGCCATCAGCACTTCCATTCTTTTAATTTCACTTTAACTTAATATAATGAAGTTTTAAGAGCTTCCCACCAAAACACGCTACTCTCTGGACGATAAAGGTACTTTGAATGCACGAGCACGTGACGTCCCGCTAAGACACATGACTCTTTTGTGGTTTTGGTAATGGCACGTTTTGCTCGTATTTTTTGTTGTTTTTTTTCACAATACTGGAGCTAACTTGTAGTGCACACAACACAATTTTGTAAAATACAAATTCGTATAAATTATTAGACATATTTAGATATTCTATTTGAAGAAGTAATCAAAACTAAATCTATACCCGCACACTGTTTATTTCAATCGTTCTTTCAGGTCTAACTACGCTTAACTCAATAGCCATGGCATAGTGGTATCTACGCTCACATCGCAATCTGTGGGTCGCGAGCCTAAATTCCTTCACCTAACATACGCGCTCTTTCATTCATGGGGAATAATATATGAAGGTCAATCCTACTTCTCTTAGGTAAAAGCATAACATGGTGTTGACTAACAACCTTCTCTCTAATTTATTATTTCTAACTTAGAGACAGCTACTGCAGATAGCCCTTGAATAGCTTTACGCGATATTCCAAAACAAAACTTCGATATAAATAACAGATTAAAATTAAAATTATTTTAATGTAAATTCTTATTATGACTTTGTTTGTTTGTTTTGAATTTTCGCGCAAAGCTACATGAGGGTTATCTGCGATAGCTGTTTCTAATTTAAACTAGAAGGAAGGCAACTAGTCATCACCATCCACCATAGACTTTTGAGCTACTCTTTTACCAAATAATAACGGTATTAGCCGTCATTTTATAGCGCTCTCATTGATGACAGGGCGAGCATGTTTGGTGTGATAGGTATTCGAACCTACGACCCTCAAATTATGAGTCAAACATCCCAACCACTTGGCCATACCGGACCCATTATTGCTTGGTAACCCACTGGTACTTCCACACATACACCTTTCTTGTGCATTAGTAAGTTTAGCTTGTTGTAGTAGAAAAGGTGAGGCAAACTGATTATAAATTCGAAAAGTTAGTACTATACGAGCGGCATGTTTGTCTAGGTAACGTTAATCGGTTGCTAATGAAAAAGAAAAAAAACACATCACCAAGGCAAATGATGCCACTTCAATTGTTGTTTGTTTTAGAATAATAGTTGGCAATTAATAAATGTTATAAATGAAACAACTACATCAAATATTTTATTCCACCATTTGAATTTATTTATTATTTATTTAACTTTCTTAAGTTAACATCACTGCTTCTTCTGTTGATTCGCCGTCGTGATTTGTTTAAGTATTTTTCAATAGTAATCTATAAGAAACAAATAACCGATTGAGCATAACTGAGTATTTGTTTATGTACGTGAAACATATCTTTTGGACTATAATCAGCACGGAACTGACGAAAAATATTTTCAAAACTCAAGTAAAATATGTTGTTACTGTAAGGACCACAGGCAGCCTATAAGCACTAGCAAGGTGGTATAACTTCTACCCATGGCTAGTATTTCCTGCTACGCTGATGGACCGAATCACTTTCGTGATTGATGATAACAGTTAAGTCAGTTAAGAAACGTATTACTGCTTGACGAAACCTTTTTCTAAATTCATAAATACTGTTCATCATATGATGTTTACTTCGTCAGACCACAAACTGCATCTTAGCTACTTCGTTTCTGATAAATGTAACTGACAGGCAAGTCAGTTTTCCCCAAGCTTTCTTTGAGAATCCACAATTTTGATTAAACTATCACTAAGTTCATATGGATATCAGGTGATCGCTTGATCAGCTCTCTGACAGATTGGAAATACTAAGTATAGCATTTTGCAGTCCTATAAATCCTAAGTTCATGTCGTTTTTCACTTTAAAGTGACAAGTAGAAACTAAAATGACCAACAAATAGTAAAAAGGTAAACAAAGTTGTTCATGGCATGCAATATCTGCTCAAAGTGCAGAATACATTCAACAATATATTAAAATCGCCAGTCACTTAAGTCAGATAAACATAATTTATTTAGAATTAATTATAATTTTGCCTTTGTCTCTGATTAAACTTCAATGTAGCTGTAATAACAATTCATGTAAATTATCAGTCGAGACATATTCCTTTAAAATAAGTAGTTTTAACAACATTACTAAACTTAATGGTCTACAAGTAGGCAGAACACGTGGAGGTTAAAGAGCAATAAGAATAAACAGAAAATATGAGAAAAATACAGTTAAGCAATTGCTGAAGATATTTTCGTTAAACTTGCGATAAGCGCAATTATTTACTTTTGTAAAAAAAAATATTTTAAAGAAACGATGTATATTTTCTTTTTTTTAAGTATTCCTTTTTGGTGGAATAAAATCATCTGTTAACAAAACAATGCTTAACAAATAAGGACCAAATGTTCCCAAAAAGTGTCGTTAGTTTTAATAAATTATTGTCTTTAAGATAAAGGTTAATACAATACACAAGTTAAATTTTTTATGATAAATATTTTTATCATCTTCATGGCCTTAAATCTGAATTAAGAACTTTTGAATTTTCATTCTTATGTTTTGTATGACTTTCTTTGATCAAAATCATCAACTGATATACTTTGTTATCTAATTTTCTAAAGTTTTATTTTTCTGTAATGGCTAATGTAAGCAAAATATGGACAAATAAAAATGAAAGAAAATTAATCTAAGTAAATTAGAGCATTAAAGATTGAGAAATGTCAATACGCTTTTAGTTTGAAAACGATGTTACCGAATTCTGATGAACCTGTTGCTGCATACTCAAAACAATAATATAATATAATTTACAAAATTAGGGCTGATTTTTTAAAAATGGCATCTTTATAACAAAGAAACTTATACATTTAACAAAACGGTTAAAAAAACATAAATATTCAAGACTAAAACTAATTTATTTTCACATTGTCTCTCTCAGGAACATGTTATGCTATTACTGTTAATTTTTAGAAATACTGAACTTTAAAACAAAACTTTAAAGGTGAACTACCTGTTAAACATTTTACTATTATAAAACTAAAGTTAAATTCGTCATAAATTAACAACTATATATTGTAGTAATTTATTCATATAACAAATATTCATTGCTTTTTGTAAGCATGAGTAAAATAAATTTTATTGAGTTTATGTCTAAATCTTGGATGAAAATAAACTATGAGAATGAGGAAATAACACTATGTAATACAAATTTTGTTCCTGGATAATATGTGTTATTTTTTAATTACTTATGTTGTAAAAGTAGAAAAAAATGGCCGCTATTCCCTTCAAACTTTGCTTTTGTGACCTGGATAATGACATGTAGAAATTAATTTATTTTTTATATAAAGACGGACAAGTTTGCATATTTTCATTTACATAAGGTCTGAACAAAACAACATATGAATCAATATTTACATGTATTTATACTAAAGTTATACAAAAATGTTCAAAAGTGAGTAGTTTTTCAAGATTTTGCAACTGTAATATGAATCACTTTCACATATAATAATATTTTCGTTACACGCTTCTTGGTAGCAGCGTTCAAAGTCCAGTATATCTTAGTGGACGAGCTAACCTTGTTCCTCTGAGCATGCTCTCATATTCTCCTTGAGTTTATCAAAATGAGTGTCAAGGATATGGACTTTTAGGGACATCCTACAGCCCATTTCGCTGTAGTTCTTCATCATAGCTTCAACCAGTTCGACCTTGTAATTGCATAGGAAATCCCGAACCACTGCAACAAAGCTACCCAAAGTTTTTTTTTCCTTCCTACTGAACTTGTTGGGGAATTCTGTGCACTCCAGGATTTTCTTTATTTGTGGTCCAACGAAGACACCAGCTTTGACCTTTGCATTAGACAGCTTAGGGAAGAAGTCTCAAAGGTACTTACAGGCTGCAGACTTCTTATCAAGAACTCTGACAAATTGTTTCCTAAGACCTAATTTTATGAGTAATTGTGAGATAAACATCTTCTGGATGTTTACTAGTGCTTCACACTTAACATTGTGCCTCCCCACAGAGAACTCGGTCCATTGTGACCAATGCTTCCTGTTGTAGTGCGCTGAGGTGTCCCTGCTGTCCCAAAATCAAAGATAATAAGAAAACTTAGTAAAGCCTTCTTGGAGACCCGTCAAGAATTCCACCATTTTAAAGTCTCCGATAACCTCCCAGGCATACTCCATAAGGCTCCTAGCAAGGTTTTGACGTTGTTGTATTCCTTTTTGAGCCAGGAAAAGAAAAGGATATTTATTTCTGTTGTGGAGTAGCACAGCTTTGAAGCTTCTGAATGAGCTATTAATGAAGAGGCGCCATTCGTTAGGGTAACAGGCAATTCTAATTGCCTCAGCACTGAATTTACCTGGAATGCCACGGAAAATTGGTAAATTTGAAAATTTTATTTTCCAGGTCACCTAAAGCAAAGTTTGAAGAAAAAAATAGGTCTTTTTTATTTACTTTAGGTATAAGCAATTGGGAAATAACACCTTCTGTCTAGGAACAAGAAAAAGTAAAAATTTTATTACATAGTGTAATCATGAAAAATTCGATCTACATAATTACGGATTCTTTTTCTTTAGACTTTACTAGTAAGACTTTGGTAGAGCATAATAATATTAGTACTTAGTATGAAACTTGAATCAGTACTTAATTATTACAATCGGTTTATATTTAATCATACATAAAATTGTGTCTATTACAAAAGACATGGCTTCACTGAAATCCGATTTGTCATTCGTTTAGCTTTCACTAATGGTGTGGTGCAGGCACCTTCATGTAATTATACATGAGTTGTTATTTTTTCTATAGCTTAGAACAATAATTATCTGCACATTGATGCCTAGTTCATTACAATTTTAAAAAAGGTTTGAAAATTGATACAAAATGTAAAAATATAAAAGTAGTAAGTATACAATAATGAATATAAAAGAAACACACTTCAGTATGTTTGTATTAAAAATAAAACTATATAATCAACCTTGTTGGCAAGTATCATAAATTAGATACATATCGACATTTATTTAACTTCTAAGTCTTAATACACTTTAACTTAGTTTCATGCTATTTCAAATTTTAATACATAACAAAGATGAGATTCTTTCACTTGTTTTATTGTCAATTATTTAACAAAGCGTTGTAATAGGCAAAAACATAACATTCAATACGATGCAATATATAAACCCTACTGAAAGTCAGCCTTATAAAAACAAGTCGATAATTTTAGAATTAAACACATTATAATGTGATTTAAAGTAAATTATTAAGATTGATCTAAGTTTAACATGAAACAACGGAAAACGTTATACAGATGCGTGTGTTCTAAACCACGACATTTTACATCTTTCGGTGTTTGCAGCAAGATGTGGAAAGGTATTTGTTTAGAATAGTGGTTCTATTAATAATTTTAACAAGGATTAATAGAGTAAATAAATTATCATTTCGATAATTATGTCGAAACATCATATTTGGTACTGGAATGCTAAATTCAAGGACAATGTTGATGTTTCATCCATTGAAGTATTGTATTCTATTATATCTTGCCACCTCTTTTTCCTACATCTGGCTGCACACAATGAAAGGTACTAAAGATGTGAAATATTGTGAGCTGAAGCACTTGAAGCTAATTTTTTTCCAATCATTTGAGACACGAAAGTAAAGTTGAACTGGATAGATGATGTATTCTAACACATATTTGGCCTTATTTTCGTCAGAACAACAAAGAACCAGGACAAATTACATCGTAACCAATCTTATGATTTGGGTCACGTTGTTTGATTTTTATATTCTCGTTGTGATATTTTTTTTTCTTTTCGTGAATTTATATTCAGGTTGGTTAATCTAAGGTTTGTATACGCAGCGTAAAATTCGTACCATCCTTCCTTCTGATATATCCTTTTTCGTTTATAATTTTAACTTTTCTATATATGTGTATGTACGTGTGTGTGCTATTAAGCTTAACCTCATACGGTAACATTTTTTATCAGTTGCTATAAAGGCAGATCAAAATCAAATTAGCATAATTCCCAGTCATTTAGTAGTAGTTCCGGATTCAATTAAAATAAGTTTTAAATTTTGATGTTTCTTTCTAAAGTGTTATTTTAGAGCGATAATACCCTCAGAACTTGAGTAATATCCATAAGAAGGTTTGTGCCTACTAAATATGATCCCATGAACTCCTTGCTAAAGTTTCAAAACAATTATGTTTTAGTAAAGCAGCAATATTACTTTTCTTAACTCTTTGTGTGTGTTTTTGCAAAGATTTAATAACGTTTGTTTAATTCCGCCTTTTTGCCATCTCTAGATATATAATTTTATTAGCTTTTCCGGAAAAGACGAAGTCAATTACAGAATTTAGTTTTAGCTCTCTTAATTTATTTTAGTGGAAAGAAGAGTAAACAAACTAAATATACAGAAAGACGAGAACGTATCTTATAAATTAAACATATACCTTTAGAAAATTGTCAAGTAGTATAAGAGATTATATGACATTTTTTATTGCAAGCAATAGAAAAGCATTTTCTAATGTTTAGGTCGTTTTACTAGCTGTATTCCTAATTCTTCAAGTAAACAATGTGTATTTGTTCTTGATGACGAGAAACTCACTTGAAATAAAAATGTATCTTCAGGATATCAAAGAACCTAGGCAGGCCGAAACGTTGTTCTCTGCTTAACAATAAAAGTGTTAATTCCCATACTTGGCGATCTGAGAAAGTGTATTTGTATACGTTTCACAGTTTGAAAGTAATTTATTTTTCTAAACTCAAACATAAAATATTTACAATAGAAGCCCAGTTTCCATATAATTGTTATCAACTCAAAATATTTGTCACTGATCAATAATAATGTAACGGATTTACTATTTTGTATTCTACCATTTATGTTTATTTCAGTTTAATATGTACTTAGAAATGCATATATGTATTTCAAAAGTGCCTTTTCTCTAAATTTGAAGAAGATTCTCGAGCGTAAGAGTCAACAATGTATAATATATGTAAATACCAGTATTGTTAAGCAACATGAATATTCGAGAACGTCGCCTTCAAGTTATTAATCACAAAACGAGATTCTTCTAAAATATTGTTGGTCAACTACACTCAGTATACTATAAACCTCGAAGACTATAATTGTTATTAGTGTTTAGTAATCGGAAAACCACAGAACTTGACTCGGGATGTTCATAAACTTCGAACATTAGAAACCGTTGAACTTTAGTAAATTAATTTCGGATATTGCTATTTGTATGAGGACATTGGATATCTATATTATTCTGTGAAAAATTGTCTTGTAAACCGCGTTAGGTCAAACAAAAATAGAGCTAACTCCATTCCCGTCAAGTTAACAGTGTTTGTGAATTAACTCAAAATACATTCACTCGTCGTGGACCTCGACAGTTAATAAAATATTCAGTTCCAGACCAGACAAATGACTGAATATTGTTTGTGAGTTTGTAAAAAATTTGTATGTAAATAATTATTTGTAACAACTATTTGTAATAACCGTTATTATAAATTGCACTGCTCTTTGTATGTTAGAATACTTTTGTGTGTATCAATCTTGTTGGCAAATATTATTTGATACATATAGACAATTTAATTTCAAACTTCTGGCCACTTGAAATCGTAATACCTAACATAATAAATCGGAGACTCGTTTGAGATAAATTATAATAAATAACAATACAACTACAGCTTCATAAGGTATATATATATTATGGTCAAATGTTATTTAAAAAGAGATGGTACTTGCTTAGCTCAAATTAAAAATATAATAAAAAAATTAATTTCAAAAAAATAAAATGATGTAGGTACGGTGGCGCCATAATAGAATTTAAACAAGAATATATTGATGATACAGTTTTACAAAGATCATCCTTATAAGACACCTGATATTAACATTTAATTTTACATTATGAATTACACGAGTACAAAATGTTTACGAGATCGATCAATTCGACAGAACTGGTTCCGACTGTAATAGTCTGTTTGTTTGTTTTCGAATTTTGCGCAAAGCTACACGAAGGTAATTTGCGTTAGCCGTCCTTAATTTAGCAGTGTAAAACTAGAGGGAAGGCAGCTAGTCATCATCACCCACCGCCAATTCATGGGCTACGCTGTTACTAACAAATAATGGGAATGACCGTCATATCATAACGCCCTTACGACTGAAAGGGCGAGCATGTAATAGTTTGCGATAAACAAGACATGTTTTGATTCAACTTGGTTTTTCCTTTTGAGTAATTACTAGGTTCTTAGCTACACTACATTAACATCCTACCCCGATATGACTCTGAAATTTTGATAAACAAAGTGTATCAGGAATATATAACTTGTAACTGCAGTGATATTAAAGTCTTGTGCACATTTCAGAATTATAACATTAAATTTTATTTTTGAAAGTAATGTAGGAGTGATCTCTTTATAGCTATATTATTTCTCTAATCATTTTGTCGCCACTGCTATCCCTACATCATTTTATATTTACAAAATATTTTATTGCTTGTTTTGTGATATTTTATCCCTTACTGAAAGTTTGTATATTTTATAAAAGATGTATAATACAATTTAATATTATCTGTATTGATTTTTCTTTCTCATTCATTTCATATATAGTATGTTGATTATCTCTTAAAAAACCAACTGTATAGTGTACAAAGCACTAAGTATTCTACATTTTATTTTTATATTATTCTATAATTAGATTGTAATGTCTATTTCACCATGTCCTTAATTTTTTAAGGGGACACCAGATGTTTGTAAGAAAGCTAATTTTAAAGGGTAATAACAACATTCTTTACACTAGAGTTTTAACTTTTTAATAACCTGCAGTTATGACGACTAAGCGATGACATTTTGCAATGCCTAGAAGAAAACGAAGTGGATTTAGGTTTAAAATGACGTCAGTGATAAAGTAGTTTTATAGCTATCTCGACTAAAATAAGGAGGAAAAAAAAGAGTAATAATTTGATGTAATGATCACTGTTTTGGATTGGTGTCGTAGCGATAACTTCTTACATTCTTATTAGGCTCGTAGGCTAGAGAAACAAATACGAATAACTGGTAATGTTTCTGTAATTCTTAATATTTTACGATATTTGTATTATGTCTACTGAGTATTTTAGTCATTCTTACAAATATAGCCAATAGAGTATGATAAGAAGTGGGAAGGTTGTGTCTTAATAGTTAGCATATCAAATTTTGATTCCAAGGGTTAATAAATAAAATACTTTCGTTATTTTGAAGACATGATTCGCTATGAGGTAGACGATCAAATCCAACTATTCAGTCAAAAATTAATTATGGTGCATTGACTCTAATGTGTTAGTTTAGAACTGTCGGTAGCTATACCACATCTGTCCTTGCTTAGTTTTGTGCTAAAATTCTAACACAGACGATAGGTTATAAACAGATTTCTTAAATTAATATTTGACTATTTGCAAATATGTCAACTTGCTGTATTTATTTGTTTGTTTGGAATGAATCAAAATATTACACAACGGGCTATCTGTGCTCTACCAATCATGGGTATTGAGACCCGGTTTCTAGCAGTGTGAGTCTGCAAACCTGTCGCTGTGTCACTACGGGACAATTGCTGTTGAGTTATACTTGGAGTAAAATGTAAGTTATCATTACTTAATGGTTTTATTGCTGTTTTGTTCCTATATTTATTGTATCAACCATAGCTTAATAGTTAACATGCTCGGATTGTAAATCCAATGATTTATGGTTCATGGTCATTGTCGCAAACATGCAATAGACATTAAAACAAATATTTTTCAAGATGAATATTTATTTAAAGAAGTGTTCCAATATAACACCACATTATTCTACTTAAATTGCCAATTGTTAATGCAAATAAACAATTGCACAACAGCTGTTTCTCATCAATAAATTACCGGGTAGTCTTTTCTAGTCTTTTATTAGGTATATTAAGTTAGTACACGTTTTTTTTTCAGTTTAAGATAGGAGTATTATATTATACTGACGATATATAAGCTGTACAGTAAGCATCTTTCCAACTCTATCCTGGAAAAAGAAATTTTCATTTTTAACAACGTCAATACCAATAATAAATAATTTTGTGTTATCCTAACTACTTTTGGCCTAAACATGTTCTGGTAAATAATATCAAACTGAATATGTAATTATTTTAGATTCTAGATGCAATACCAACAAGAACATTCGAAACTTTCATCTGTTAATATATAATAATAATAAACAATCCCGCTGCACCTTTAGGTGTAACTGCTTCAAATGACGGGCAACGCTGGGTTTTTCCTTTGCACTTCATCTGTATTTCCTAATTGTGGACGAATACACCTGCTCACTGAGGTCTTTTCACATGACTAATTACACTGGTTTACCAAAAAATTGAATCAAGCACAAAAATAGCTGTTTTAATGTAATTTGGGGGTGCTAAATTCAGATTTGAAATCCGTTTTTACTCATCACCTCTAGTTTTTTAGATATGCATACTGTACATAAAGGCGTATATGCATTCAGGGTTAATTTCTAATATTGTGTGACTTATATCTTCTTTTTTAGTTAGTATGCAATAAATGTAAATGATAGCATTACATTACATATATATATAGCTATATATCAAGAGATTTTGGCAGTTAAGCGTAGCCAACACGTCTCAATCAACAGCCAGTAGTGCACTGGCAGTCAGCGCAGGAGGTTGGTGTCCCTCGACAATTGTGTTACATAATCTTTTAGGTATATATTTGTATTACAATTTCCAACGACGCACATAATTATTATTGCCTCAAATATGATTTAATTTTACTTTGTTTTTTTTCATATTCTCCAATGGCTTCAAGCTCGTCAGAACACCGAGGATGCCTCAACAAAGCCAATTCTTTCTGTTACGTGTGTGGGGACTTCACGACAGTTGCACAGCGTCAAACCATCACTTCCCTCCTCAGAACTGCCTACTTTTATTATTTTGACTGTAAAATTAGTGGTCAGGACAAATCTTGGGCTCCACACATCTGTTGTAAACCCTGCTACAATAGACTAACTGCTTGGTTTAATGGCAAAAAAGCGGCTTTCAACTTTGCAGTCCCGATGGTTTAGAGAGAGCCACGAAGCCATTCAGATGATTGTTATTTTTGTCTAACAAATATAACTGGTTTCAATGCATCTTCTAGAAAAAAGATCAAATATCCCAACCTTCCATCTGCTATGAGACCCGTTCCCCATTCAGATCATCTTCCTGTCCCAACACCTCCAGTAAATAAGGATCTTCTTTCCTGATCAGATGAAGAAATGCCTCCAAGGGAAAATTCTGCCGAGTCAATCTCTTTCGAAGATATTGATTCTTCTTATTCAGGAACAAGTGGCAACGAGCCACACTGGATCACGCAAGAAGACCTGAATGACCTTGCTCGTGATTTGTATCTGTCAAAACAGCAGTCAGAACTCTTGGCTTCTCAACTTAAACAGTGGAACCTAGTCCAGGAAGATGTATGGATCACCAGTTTCAGGAATCGGAACAAAGACTTTGCTTCATTTTTCGACATGGAAAACAAGTTGTGCTACTGCATAAATGTACCTGGCTTGTTCACTTTCCTTGGTTTGCCACATAATCCTTCAGACTGGCGTCTTTTCATAGACTCTTCCAAGAGAAGTCTCAAGGCTGTGCTTCTGCACAACGGGAATAAATATCCCAGCATTCCCACTGCACACTCTGTCCATCTAAAGGAGTCCTATGACAATATGGAGCTTCTTTTAGAAGCTGTTAAGTACAACCAGTACCAGTGTAGTCTGTGTGGGGATCTCAAGGTTATTGGTCTTCTTATGGATATGCAAACGAGCTTCACAAAGTACTGTTGCTTTCTCTGTCAATGGGATAGTCGAGCTGTATCCCAGCATTACAAGCAGAAAGACTGGGAATCTAGAAGCACTTTCGTTCCTGGCAAACACAGCGTCAAGGAGAATCCTCTGGTTGACATGAAGAAGGTGCTTCTTCCTCCTCTTCATATCAAGCTTGGTTTGATGAAGAATTTCGTGAAGGCCATGGACGAAAATGGTGCTGCCTTCCAACACTTGTCTACTGTGTTTCCATGTCTCAGTGCTGCTAAGCTCAAAGAGGGCATCTTTGTCGGACCTCAAATCCGAGAAGTGCTGAAGGATACTGATTTTGAGGAGCTTCTTACCTTAAAGGAACTGAGAGCATGGGAAGCATTTAGGTCAGTCTATAGTGGCTTCCTTGGTAACACACGCGTACCAAATTACCAAGCCTGTGTTGAGAAGTTGCTAAAAACTTATGAGGATATGGGATGCCGAATGTCACTCAAAATTCATTTTCTCCATTCCCACCTCAACTTCTTCCCTCCAAACCTTGGAGCAGTGAGTGATGAGCGCGGAGAAAGATTCCACCAAGACATTACGAAGATGGAGACAACTACCAAGGCAAGTGGAACCCCAGCATGATGGGAGACTTCTGCTGGATGCTCTTGCGTGACATCCCGGAGGCAAAATACACCAGATCATCTAAAAAAACACACTTCTAACTGTCTGCGGTACTATGAATTGTGTATATTGTGTCATCCAAGTATATTTATTACGTCAATGTTCTTTATCTATCCTGTTTTATCTGTAATAAGCTGCTGCAACTGTTGAAATAAGTACGTATATACTCTGTATATACTAAAATGAGACTATTTAAAAGCCAGAAAACTAGAGGTGATAGAGAAAAACTGTTTATAAATTTGAATTCAGCACACCAAAATTAGTAAAAAACACCTATTCACATTCTTGCTTCAGACAAAAAATATTATTTTTGTAAACCAGTGTTATGTGCATAAGGTTTCAATCAACTTTTCATTTCTGTTGCTTTTTAGCTTAAACTTAAAGTCATGATTACTAGCTTGTGTATAGTAAACTTTACACTAGTTTCTGTTTTAAAACAGTTCTTTATATCGATTTAAATTCGTTATAATGGAAATTCCCGGGGAAGTTTAATGCAAGTTGTAGATACTATGAGATCCAAACATTCACGCATATATTTGTTATGTATGACAAACTCTTAGCAGCAGTGAAATATTTTCGTATTTGAATATTGCTTGACCTTTTATTATTGTAGTTGGGGAACTTATATTACTTAATTTTGGGTTATTTATCTGACTGGTGATGTTTAGGACCCAATGTATGTGCGCAATGAACTTATCCTCTAACTCACATTTGTGAGTAAAGTATGTGATAGCCACTTAGTGTACACAAATTACTTCATTTTTCTATGCAGGTGGATCTTTGAAGAGTCCCAT
The DNA here is from genome assembly GCA_011833715.1 of Carcinoscorpius rotundicauda. Classification (NCBI taxonomy): domain Eukaryota; kingdom Metazoa; phylum Arthropoda; class Merostomata; order Xiphosura; family Limulidae; genus Carcinoscorpius; species Carcinoscorpius rotundicauda. The sequence continues at coordinate 113,869,144 of CM022393.1, forward strand.
ACAAAGCCCTTATTTTATTATTTGTCACTGTCATCTTGTTTAAAAATTGTTTTTCCCTCTCTGAAACACCTTTGGAAAAATATTGTCATTTTTCTTTCGAAAGGGCTTAGAGAAATCATTTGTTTTAATAAGTATGTCAGAAAATTCAAATCTGGTTACTTATTTGTTGAAGTAATCAAACGGAAGAACAGTGAATTTTTTTTCGACGTTCAAAGCTCTTGTAACATATTTTAGCTGACATCACTACATAATGATGTAAACTTCTCCATATGAAGTAATGAAATAATTTGTCTTACTTGAAAACCTAAAGTATTACTATCATAAAATCTTTAAAAGAAATAAGATGTTTATTAATAAATCAGGATAGTTAATCCTACCTTATTTCACAAAGTTCTTCTTTCAGTGTCAAAGCAAGATGTTTTGTTTGTCTTTGATAACAATATATTTTAAAACTACTTTCACTTCTCATGTCTGAAGAAGAAAAATGAGAAAAAGGAATTAAAATAATCAATAAATCTCATAATTATGTTGAGGCATATGAACCACTTACATTTCTTTTTAAGCTAGTTTATTCAATTATGGCGACTTCATAAATTTTAGAAGAGTTACTTCTTATATAAATAAATTATTCACACCAACAGACGTATCATTTGATAAGTATATTTGAGACTTGTGTTTCTTTATTATTATGCAGCTTCTATTTCGAGCACTGCTCTTGTCCAAACAGTCTCAACCTAAAGAACTCTTGTGCAACAATGATATTCTTTCTTGCTATCTAGAATATTACGAATATGCAATTGTTTCAGATTCTAACGAGAACATCACTGTATAATTTCAGTAGTTCTTTTAGAAAAAGTCATTATATAATAATAGTGCTTGACAATGGCGGGTGATCAGTTTTTACTCAACCATTATGATTTCTCTAACAGCCAGGTTGTTAGGGCATTTGACTTGCTTGCAGGTTCGAATCCCCGTCACACCAAACATACTCGCTCTTTCTGCCGTGCGTGCGTTATAAGTGACGCTCAATCCTACTATTCGTTGGTAAAAGCATAGTACAAGAGCTTTCGGTGGGTGTTAATACGTAGACGCCTTCCATCTAGTCTTTCAATGTTAAAATAGGTACGGCTAGGAATCCATTGTTGTGTAATTCAATTTTTGTTATTAATTTTGTTTATTTTGAATTTCGCGCAAAGCTATACATGGGCGAATTATGTTAACCGTATCTAATTTAACATTAACATAGTTCGCCAAATCATTCACAGAAATTGAAATACACAACAATATATTGCTAAACAGTTATGTAAGTAAACTTGCCTTAACTATTTCTTATATAAAATCACTTACTTAAACTTTTGCACTACATAAGATAAACAGTACTCTCTCATTAAACTGGAACTAAACATTCGTGTGTATTTAACAATCATACAACAAACGTTCACATTTTCAATGCACTTTCGATAACTTTAATTATTATCTCAACATTATCACTTCTATCTTTGACCTTGGTGGAATCCTACCAGCCAGGAGTCACATCAAACTTGGATCATCTTATAAAAGTACACCACAAATTTCAACTTTATTCCTTTAAAAAAAAACAGTCTGTGGAAAACTCAGATAAAATTATGTATTACATTCACTTTTTCAACCAATTCTAAACAATTTTTGATTAGATACAAAATGTGAATGGAAAATACAGATCAGTGGTTACTGAACTTAATCAACTACATTATCAATTAGATGTTCTCATTTTGAATATATTATGCATACTAAAATGCAAACATTCTGCCAACTCATCTGTTGACTAATAACATTCTAGTATTTTAGTAGCTGTATAGTAGGTTTTAATCAATATTATGTACTATTTTATATAATACTTTTAGTTAGGAACTAACAATGTTTTAAACTTGATACTTGCGATTCTGGCCTCTTCAAACTGAAATAAATAAGTTCAATTGCATAATTGTTTCAGATTTTTATTTCCTTATTTCAGTTCGAAATATTTACTGCGTCTGTTTTAGAAAGGCTTTAGGAGTTTTAAAGTTAAGTGGTTACTGAATTTAATCAACTATATTATCAATTAGATGTTCTCATTTTGAATATATAATGTATGCTAAAATGCAAACATTCTGCCAACTCATCTGCCGACTAATGACATTCTAGTACTTTAGTAGCTGTATAGTAGGTTTTAATCACTATTATGTACTATTTTCCATAATATTTTTAGTCGGGAAGTAACAATGTTTTAAACTTAATACTTGCTTATATACTAGTATTTAAGTTTGTTAATTAACGTATCTGTAAATAAAAATCAGCTATGGAGTCAATATTAATTCATCATCGCTCCTGCTAAGTTAAGTACATTTGTTACAACTTCAATCTGAAATTCATGTGGTATATACTCGTCTTCTGAAATCTAGTTTCAGAGACTAAGTATCTATTACAATTCTTTGATTAAAAAGAAGTCTTGCTTATGATGGTAGAAATAACCTGATGAAATAAAATAAATACAATAGATCCACCAAGTAGCTTATTATCTTTGGACAGTAGGAAGTTGTTTGTGTTGTTTCCTCCTCAACCAGACTTCTCAACCTATCTGTTCTAGCACACCGACAGATAAACATCAGTTACAGAACCACAGTCGCAAATAAAATAACGTAAAAAGAATAAATTGCATTGGAAATCCAAATCACTTCTTCGGAAAATGTTAAAATCGACAGAATTCATTTCACTCCTAGTTCAATAGTATGTATACTTTCTATTGGATGTAAAAGTTAAATTCTGAAATATAATGTGAAAAACAGAACATGGTGGTATTTAAGTCTTTATTCAATAGTTAATTTTGTTCCGATTGAAAATTCTAAAGTCAAAGTAATCAATTTTATTGTTTCATAGATGTAGTATTATAAATTTTCAAATTTCTGTTTGCCAACTACCAACTATAAATATGCACCTTATCGTTATATAACTTAAAAACAGTTTTCTACAAACGTTAGTTGATGAACGCAGCCCTTATGTTATTCTTTCTTAGTATTACAAATAAGAAGACTTTCTTTCAGAAACTCACAGATAAACAGTTTTTTTATTTTATGTTTCCTTTCTCCTTATTTCAGTAACATTCATGATTTCTGCGGTGGACGAACTCTAGGTGTTTCTAATGGTTGCATTACTCATTAAATAGAAATAGTCTTTCACAGAATCCTTTGTCTTAATACAAGGTTTTCGTTTTTTCATTTTACAAGATCATGTCACAGCAACACCGTAAAAACCAACTAAGTAGCAAATCTGGTGATCATTTATTATGCATACAATCTGCAAATCTAACAGTTCCCAAGGGACACATCTGGATGACTAGAAAAAAAAAAGGCATGTTTTGGCTTCTTGCCAAGTCATTGCTATGAGGACAAGTGTGGAAGAATGTAAGGCTGTTAGAAGTCATCATACGCCTGGGACGTGCATAAACAATAGATACGTGGTCTATGCGATTTAGTATCTAACATAAGGCTTTATATTATACTTTGTGGTGAACATACCACACTTACGTCAACGTTTCTTTTTGAATACAAGCAAAAGTGTAGCTCAACTGGTGACCGAGAGCAAAGTCATCATATAGGATTCTCATGGTTTGCTTGTTGCTCATAAGTAAGGATATTTGTTATTAATCGTAAATATCACTGTATACTTTCAGTACCTCTTCTAGAAAAAGTAATTACATAATAATAGCGTTTGACAATGGTGGGTGATATTAGTTGGTTTTCTATTGACATTCAGGACTTTATGTAGTGTGATTTCATAATCAAACTAAAGTACAATCATATATAAGAATAGTGAGTTAGTATGGCTGATAGAATAACTTTAGGAAACATAACTAAGGTCCTTTTCTCACTCTCTATTTATTGGTTCATTACAGAGAAATATATTTAGTTTTAGAAGTTCTCACTACCATTTCACATATATTTATTATTTTATACCTATATATATATGTGTGTGTATGTGTGTATTTTTAATTTACATAATATTCCCGAAACAACAAATAGTATTGGTAATATATATTAATTTTATAATTCTGTTATTTTTTTGTCTTGCAAGCAGTTTCCTAACCAGCATTCAACATTTGCTCCCAAAGAAAGCTTTTACATACAGAAGGTTTATACATACATACTTTCATCAACCGACGCATACATTCAAAAACCTTCTTCACTTAAAGATGTTTTTTGTAAACGAAATATAAGACATTTTTCAGTAATCAGGATAAATTAGGAAAACAAATGTATTTAGTACGATAAATATACCACACCATTATATAAGACAATGCATTCAAGATACCTGTTGTTTCTGGATGATCATGGAAAATTGTATTTGAGTCCTGATTTGTCTGCGCACGACAGCTGCAACAAAACTAAGAATGTTTTATTAATGGTTGTAGGAAAGTTTCTGAATATTGTGATTCATTATAGTCTACAGTTACGGCTCGTAATGTCAACAGTTGGGTCAATAAACTAAAGTTGAATAATCCAAAAAGTTATACCGTATGGTCAAGCGAAAAATAATTTACAACTCTGATAAAAGAAAAGTAACAAAGTGTCTTAATATTTGTCTACACTCTTAAACGTTGAATTTATTGATAGAATTGCAACTACTTCCAGTTTCAAAATCATGTATAAATGTAATCTATATATAAAAGAAGTGCACAAAAATTAATACAAAATGTTAACAGAAGAAAGGTATACGTTTCGTAAGTGTCTTAGCTGCAAAATAGCACTCTTATGCGTATGGAAATCGACCTAACTATATTTCACAATTAACAACGTTTTTTGTTGTTTTTTTGCCTATTCACTTGTGTGAATGGCTTATTGCTTTATTAATTTTGATCAGTGGATTACTAAAAAGTAAAAAAAGCAAATGAATATTATTAATCATTTTAGTGTTTTAGTTCATCAGAACTAAAAATCACCAATGTTTGATTCACGGTGTATAAATAAAAAACTTATCATTCAATCTGTGATTGTTTTAATAATCAAAACTAAAAAGGGATTGATTTCAACATTATAAGAAATTAAAATTTTCTAAATTTGATGGAAAGATATCTTTACTTACTAAAAAGAATAAAAGATTTTCAAAGCATCATATACATTTCTCTTGGTGTTAACATATCGTATTTTGTTCATGAACGTACTACGCATAAATTAAATATTGTATATTTTCTTGTATGTTTGTTGTTGCCCCCCAGTGGCTCAGCGATATGTCTGCGGACTTACACGCTAAAATCCTGGTTTCGATACCCGTGGTGGGCAGAGCTCCGATAGCCCATTGAGTATCTGTGTGCTTAATTTGAAACAACAAACAACAATCTATGTTTGTTTGTTTTTAATCTCAAAGTTACACAATGAGCTATACATGATGTGCTATCCACAGGGTATTGAAACCTGAATTTGAGCGTTAGAGGCCTTCAAGCTTACCGCTTAGCCACTGACTTCAATTCTTTTTTTAAATAAGTGCTGATAAGGATTACTATTATTTGAATCGTTATAAAAGATATTCAGTTTATCGTAATTGTAGATAAAGCTTGAAATGTGTAAATTTCAACCCAGAAACATACTTTCTCATTGTGTTTTTATTTAATTTTACAGTTTTTAATTCTTGAAATTAATAAGGTAAGATGCTTTTTTCATTAATAACAAATTGTAAAAATTATGTAAAATTATTTCACACTTCATTTATTGAAACTTACAGAAATTTTAGGGACGACACAAATTAACAAACAAAGTTACATGTTTAAATAATTAACAAAATTGAACACAAAGATCTATCAAATGCCTAAGTCAAATGTGAAATATAAATTATTTACTCACTTCCTTTGAATTAAGATTGGGCGATACCAAAATTAAAAATTTACGTTGAATGACAATCACTAAACGTTTTGAAGATTCTTATTATAGATATGTTTCGCTTTCAATGAGAAAATTAACAATTAAAAATCGTAAGAGAACCTCACACGTATTTAAGTAGTCAGTTCTGAGCATGCACTTTTATTTATACATACAGTTCGTGTAGAACCAAACAAACTTTTATTTGTAATTTTTGTATCAAATAGATACAAGTAAAATATAATAGTTACGTCTTTTCAGTGATGTCGAGAAACCCACTTGTTGATAATTTTATATGCAAAAACGGCTCGTTTGGGTTGAGAAAATATTTTGAATATTTTCTCAACCCAAACGAGCAGTTTTTGCATATAAAAAGTTACGTCTTTTGTCGTGATCACTATTATACTTACGACCAATACGCTTAATTTACATATATCGTTTTTCTAAATGAAACTAAAGAAGTGTTCATATAAACTTTCACCAAAGTACTAACTAAAACTTGTAATGTTTACATAACGTTCAAACTTCGTTAATGTTGGTCCTATTGCAACAGGCCAATTCATTAACAATCAGTGATGTCGAGAAACCCACTTGTTGAGAATTTTATATGCAAAAACGGCTCGTTTGGGTTCAGAAAATATTTTAAATAGAAGAGCGAACAACGTTTCGACTCAGGTTCACAAAGAAAGAGGTAACTGACCGGAAGATGACCACATGTTTGGAAGGGGTTGTGTAACTGAGTGTCGCAATGTAGAGGGCGGTGTTAGATGTTTGAATATATAATTTTATCTATAATATTAATATAGGTATAATGGCGTTCCTTTATATTGGTTTATTTTGGGTTTAAGCTGTTGTATAAGTAAGGCTTCTTTAATTTTGCGTTTGTTTATGTTTGTTTCTTTATTTAGTATTTTAGTGTTTTCTATGGTTATGTTGTGTCCATTTGACTTGCAGTGTTCGAAAACGTGTGAAGGTGACTTTTTATGTTCTTTGAATCTGGTTTCCATTTTTCTACTTGTTTCTCCAACATAGAAGTCGTGGCAGTTATCACATTGTATTTTATAAATAATGTTGGTGTGGTGTTTGTCAGTGTAGTTCTTACATAGTATAGACCTTAGTTTTGTGCCTGTTTTTTGAATAAATTTAGTATTAACTGGAATGTTATATTTTGTTACTAGTTTTTGCCAAATGCTGGTTATTTGTTTGCTGATGTCAGGAATATATGGTATACAGCAGTATATGGTTTCGTGATCTTTTGATTCGTGAGATATATTTACTTTTGTTGGTTGATTTTGCTTTCTGTCTAGGTGTGTGCGTATAATATATACCATATATACCTGACATCAGCAAACAAATAACCAACATTTGGCAAAAACTAGTAACAAAATATAACATTCCAGTTAATACTAAATTTATTCAAAAAACAGGCACAAAACTAAGGTCTATACTATGTAAGAACTACACTGACAAACACCACACCAACATTATTTATAAAATACAATGTGATAACTGCCACGACTTCTATGTTGGAGAAACAAGTAGAAAAATGGAAACCAGATTCAAAGAACATAAAAAGTCACCTTCACACGTTTTCGAACACTGCAAGTCAAATGGACACAACATAACCATAGAAAACACTAAAATACTAAATAAAAAAACAAACATAAACAAACGCAAAATTAAAGAAGCCTTACTTATACAACAGCTTAAACCCAAAATAAACCAATATAAAGGAACGCCATTATACCTATATTAATATTATAGATAAAATTATATATTCAAACTTCTAACTCCGCCCTCTACACTGCGACACTCAGTTACACAACCACTTCCAAACATGTGGTCATCTTCCGGTCAGTTACCTCTTTCTTTGTGAACCTGACGATGACCGAAGAAGGTCGAAACGTTGTTCGCTCTTCTATTTAAAATATTTTCTGAACCCAAACGAGCCGTTTTTGCATATAAAATTAACAATTCATTAACAGTTCTGCACTTTACCTCGTTTGTCATCTTGATCATTACTGTGATAATTTGTTCATGAACATTTAATTCACTTCTATGCACCTTATATAGTTCTCAGCTTTGTTCAATGATGATCTATATCCTTTATCACAGAATCTTTGATGCTTTAGCTCCTCAGTAATTTACCGATTACACTCTATGCGTATTTTTCCTGTCGCGCCAAACCTGCTTGCCCTCCCAGTCATGAGGGCATTATAATGTGACGGTCGATCCCACTAATCTTTGGTAAAAGAGTAGCCCAAGAGTTGGCGGTGGGTGGTGATGACTAGCTGTTTTCCCTCTAGTCTTACACTGCTAAATTAGGGACGGCTAGCACAGATAGCCCTTTAGTAGCTTTGTGTGATATTCAAAAATAAACAAACACACAAACAAGCGTACCTGTTTCTTATCATAAATGAAGGTAGTAAAACTACTAGAGTCATAATAGCAGAGTTGGTATTTAATACAAAAATCAAGTTAATGATACAAATTGACAATGCCATCGTTGGTTCACTTTCTCAAAATTATTAAAGTAACTTTGGAGTTTTAACTTTTATTATTATAGAGTTATTTACTTTATAATGTAGAAACCAGGCTTTATTTTCTGGAATGAATTTTAAATCTAGAAGATTGACAAAAACACTTTTAGTGGAAATAGTCGGCAAAACCAATTTGTTGGTCATGGAAGTTCAGTTCTGTGGGTTTCCATTCTTTTAACTAAATTCTAATATTAAATAAATATCATTGTGTTTCCATTAATCTACACCTTCAGCGTGACAATATGAAAAGACTTCGCTTGGCTAAAAAATTTAGACTTATTTTAAGGTGTCTCGATAACATACAGCCAGATACTGTCATTCCCTGCACTAGATTAACAAGTGGCATTCAAGGTATCATGGTGGTGGATACCAAAAGAACGAAGATACATAAATCACACTCCTGTATATGTGAATTTACAATTTTAACCAGACCTATATGAATGTACTGAAGCTCACAATCCTTAAACAGTCATGTTGAGCAAAAGCATGCTAACACGCAGAAGCTTTAAGAGAGTGTTTAGAAAGAATTTGGAGAAGTTATTTAGTGGTATAACAAAATTGCTGGTATAAATACCTGATGGCAAGATATATAAGGTCAATGTTATCATTTTGGCACTAGATGATTCAACCTTCACTTTAATAAAATATTTGAATGAAATAACAGATCCAGTAAGCCCTATATTGACCCGATAGACATAAAAACATCATATTTTCACAGAAGTAATTACTGTGATATTTCATTCAAAGTGTCAGAGATATACTTCCAGAAGATATTGGAGTTCATAAAAGATCACGTTTGTGTACGGGTATAGAACACATTTAATCCAGCACCACTAAAACACTGTAGCAACTGCAATGTAGGCTTGCCTAGAGCACTAAGGACATAGCCAGAACGTAAACAGTGTTGAAATAGAAATATGGCACCAGACAAATATTAGAAATTGCTGAGGTTTCGGGTATTTAAACATAGTAAAAGTACTCAATTACATATATCCACTTCCTCCTAACAGAAATATCTTTATACCTTAGAAAACGTCTGTTGGTTCAACACATTAGATTTTGTATCTATATTCCGAAAAGTCGAAGTAGACAGTAAAATGAAACAAAAATTGCTTTCAATACTCCTAAATATGGGATATAAGTAATACCATATATATTTTGTAATGCACAAGCCAGCTTCAAGTATCTTATATAACTTATAAAACACAATCTAAAATATAATTAATATTTAATACATGTTGATAACAGATTCACAACTATTCGTCACATATAGCTATAGATATAGTGGAATCTCGCCATCACATAAAAAAAGAAGATTTATATTTGAGAGCGGTAAATGACTATTTTACACATAATAAATAAATTTTTAATGAGTAAATTGAGAAAACTCGTCTGTCCGGACAACTACAAGAACATTAGATGATTGAAGATCTCTTTTCAGTTACCGACAGACATATACATATTCGCCTTGTTTTAGTTTTGCATCAGTATCAGGAAAGAGTAAATTTAAGTGATGAAAGTATTTTGACTCTTTACTCGTGTATACAGGATATTATAGTGCACTTCTTGTCAAACATTTATTTACTATCTTGGTAACTAAGAGTATCCGTTTAATTGTTTGAGCAAAATAGCAATTACTTATCATTACAACAGAGGTTTTAATAACATGCTAATAACTTTATGATTTCAGCAGGTAGGAAATTAAGATAGGAGAACTGTAACAAATAATTTTAATATTTATATTTATCATATTTATAATAACATAAGGTGACAGTGCACAATAAGAAATGGACTAGTGTCTTCTAGAACAGAGGTGAGGTGGATTAAGCCTGTAGGTTCTAGTCAGAGAATATCGAATTATCTTGCATTCAAATGCTGAGTACTTTACTTACTAGTTACATATCGAATGGGATAATGATATATGACTTTCATTTTCATTACACTTAGAATAACAAATCAATCTCAAATATTGAGATGCTATTAGTATATCAAATGCTAGTTTTATATGTTCTAGCTTTAAGGCTTTGAAGTTTTTCTTGGGCAGAATAAATGTGAAGAGCATCTCTTTCTCTACTTGAACAAAAGAAAACAATGCTCTAAAAGTAATTAGTTATTTCTTCACCAGCCCTGACATAACACATAACAGTTTCTTTTTCTTTTTCTTAATTTGCACAAACTGAAAAATTTTAAATACTATAACAAGAAACCTTATATTTTCCAAGACATAACAGCAAACTCACAACTACAGACACCTTACAGATAATCAATCAAGAATCAATCATATAAAATTATCAACAAGTGGGTTTCTCGACATCACTGAAAAGACAAATTAGAGAACCGTAACTACATACACACATAAATTAAATATTGTATATTTTTCTTCTGTCTTTGTTTGTTTTTAAGTTCAAATTTACATGATGTGTTTTTTACAGGTAACGAAACCTGATTTTAAGCGTTATAGGCCTTCAAGCTTACCACTGAGCCATTGACTTCAATTCTTTTTTTAAATAAGGTATTGTTAAAAATTATTATTATTTGAATCGTTGTAAATGAAGAAAGGGTAAGTGATAGCTTGTCTTTGTTTATTTACCTCCTGCACACTTTATAATGTTAAAAATGTCTGAATCACTTGAAGTTTATATAACAATTATAATTATTATTGGTTTTACTTTTGTGTAAAGATAAATTATATTATCGACCGAGAGATTAATTATCCCATACAAACAGTGAATCTAGTATGTAAGTACTATTTTTTTGTATAACTAGAGATATGGTGTTGAGATACATGTAAATCTTTCTGTGTTTACCTTTCAGTAATTAATGACTTGCACCATTCTGAATTAACAGTCTGATTTCCTTCCCAATCATTAAACACTATTAACAATATAAGTAACAAATATATATAAAAAATCATTGAAACCTGAATGTAGAGAACATAAATACATTTAAGTCCTGTACAGTCTTGGCCAAAATATTTGCTTGTTGATCTGTATTGATGTAATTGTTTACATGATTCCCATAATTATAGGGCAACAAATTGTTCGATTGTTTGTTTGTTTTAGTTTTTCAATTTCGCGCAAAGCTACACGGGGGCTCTCTGCACTGAACGTCCCTACTTTAGTAGTGTAAGACTAGAGAGAAGACAGCTAGTCTTCACCACCCACCGCTAACTGTTGTGCTACTCTATTCACTACGAATATTGGGATTTATCATGACACTATAACGCCCACACAGAAAGAGCGAGCATGTTTGGTTTGACAAGAATTCGATTCCGCGACCCTCAGATTACAAGTTAAGTGCTTTAAACCTCCTGCTAGAGTGTGGCTTTCAAAATTTTTGACTGCTAATAAGTAGTATGTAGCAAATTGGCATTGCCTGAGCAGTAGGGTATCCTAGTGTACTATATCTAGTATTTAAATGCGTCATTGGGCAATAGGAAACGTTATTCTAGGGAAGTCAATAAGTAGACGTCAATTAACTACTATAGAAAATCACCGTGTTTCAATCAGGTTAATATATAAAGGTTTAAAGAAGTCTTGCAACACCTTATGTGAGGAATGTCAGGTCTCCAGAAGAACAGAAATAAGAGACTAATCAAACAATGTTATCTTGCAAGAATGGTTATGTACAAACCAATATTAACTAGAATTCACTACCCTCAATGTGTTACTTGTGCAAGCTTGCTTACAATTAAAATACTAACGACATATTATTTTTTTATGAGTTTTGTTTTGAGCTTGTTAAAGTTGATGATAAAATTATTTGTTGTCGTTTACTTGGAGAACGGATGAGTGAAGGCTGTCTTTCCAACAGGGAATACAATGGATGCAGTACACTACATGTTTGAGAAGTTATTCATTATAATTAAAGACTGTTATTCACGTCCTCTACGTAAATGTTAATGAGACGTTCTACACGGAGGTAGTAATTCTACTATATGATAAGGCAAGGTTTTGAAACAACTTTATACTCCAGAATTAAAATGCCTCTGCTTACAGTGCACGTATTATATATAATATTATCTCGACTAGGAGGATTTTGTAAGGTTGTCATGGTCAGCAAAATCTTCAGATTGTAAATCTCATTGGGAATTACGCTGGAAAATTGCCAACCACAACCCCAAACTAGGTACTGCTGCTGAGTTGCAGCGCTTTCTAGTGACAAATTGAGAAGACATCATGGTAAATTACATCATTAACCTCATTGACAGCATGCCACGTTGCTTTGTGGAGTTTATTAGAGTACGATGAGGGCCAACGAAATAATAAGTGTTTAATTTGAACTGACATATGGTTATATACGCCATTCATAATAACGTGATGTTATATTTGTCATTATATATGATCTGATAAGGATCTATTGTGATAAATGAGATGCTGAATTATGCATCTTTCTACAGATGGTGATAAACACATAACTATTTTGATAAGTCATTCTTGATGTCCACTTAACCTGTTTCATTATAAAAATTACATATGTTTAATATAACTTGCATTTCTCAATTTGACAGTTCTATTTATATTTGTATTCCGTCTTAATAATAATGATTTTATTTATTACACACTATGGAAACATTTTGCCAGAGGCTGTATAAAAATATATATGGAAATGTAATGATCTGTACCATTAACAGATAAAACTCTAAACTCAAAATAAATAGTGGTAAGAATTCATATAATATTTTATTTACTATGATTTTTGTGCTTATTTATATTAAATGAAAGTTAAAATGAATATTGCTATAAATAAGATTTTTGTAAAATGTGAGATGCAGCAAACTAAAAAAACGCTCGACAGAAATTCAACTTCTTTCTTCAGCAAAACTACTCTTTGTTTAAGAGATGAGGTGGTGCCTGTGACGGTTTAGTAGTGTTAGCTTTACATTTGCCCCCCAGTGGCTCAGCGGTATGTCTGCGGACTTACACGCTAAAACCCTGGTTTCGAAACCCGTGTTGGGCAGAGCACATATAGCCCATTGTGTAGCTTTGTGCTTAATTCAAACCAAAAAACGCTTTACATTTATATTGTCAGTGCCTCATCTTGTATTGAATGCACTAATTATGAAACATTAGATCATTGTGTGGATGTTACCTAAAAAGAACTCTGATAGTTAAAGGTTAATTGTTAATTTAAATAACTAGCATGTTAACTTTAAGGACACGGTTTTTCTTTTATATAAAATCAAATAAGAAAGTTCTCACTTTTCTATCGATTTTGATTGTCACCATTCCTTTGTTTTAATGTTTTATGTATCATTATTTTTAATTCCAATTAAGTTTCCTTGCATTACCGTAATGGGTGGCTAATGTCAAGTACACTTGTGGTTTACACAGTTAGGAGGATACTCTAATACACAAACGATGCATGTTAATTGAAAGAGAGTTTGCCATGTGAATGGAGATCAAATGATGCCGCCTCAGGGTTACACAATATGCAAATTTACCCGCCAAGTGAAAATTACATAAATATTACCTAAAATATACACCCAGCGTTACATAATTATCATATAATATAATGACATCTGAATGTTACATGTCTGGCAAAATAATAAACACCAGAGGGCGTAGCTGTTTTAGGGTAATCGTTTCACAAAGTTGTACCAAAGGGTGGATTAGCATGAATAGCACGCAGATATTTTTGAGCGAGTAAGCACAAGGTAATATAGAACAACGTTACGTCAACTTTATAGTAACAATCAAAGTCTTAAAATTAAAAAGAAATATTTTCATGGTTGCAATTAACACTAAAATTTTTTTTTATTCTAATTACAGATTTGCTTTGTAAATAACCATTAAATCTGCTAATTTATCTTATTTAAACGGCATTCTTTGGATGCTTCGATATTCTTTTAGCTATTACTCTTCGTAGAAGAGAAGCGGGCTGTCTTAGTTACTGTCGTATTTCAGGGATAATCCTTACGGTGTTTTATAGCTAAAGCAATCATCTTAAGATGTAATAAGTTGAAATGGGTTAGCAATTTAGCTTTAATAAACAATAATAGTTTATATATATTTGTTTATGGAAAGCTTATATATATATATGTTTCAAACACGGAAATACAAAATGGACCCCAGATTTTGTGTTATGCATTCTCATACTTACCTTCATGTAGTGTTTAAACAATACTCCTAAAAGGTTAGAACTATAGCCTGCAGTATTGACATCTGACAGTTCAATCTTACGAACGTTTAAATAAGTGAAATATAGTGTATTACATTCAGTTGTTCTGGAGATATGAGAAATTTTTTAGAAACTGTTCTCATCTGAGGAACATATGTTTAAATATGTCCTGAGTTCATATATATTTTTTTTCTTAAGATGCCAGTTATGGAACAGAAGTATGTAATGTTCTTTGAGAGAGATTTATCTTAACAAAAGAGAAATAAAGTTATGTGTAATAAAGTTCTTTTTTCCTTCTTTCTAACTTCAAGATATAAGCGTGGCCAGCGTAACGTAATACGTATGATTTTCTTTATATTTGTGTAAATATGCACATGCACATAGCGAATAACTACGTGACCGATTATCAGTTTGTCTGTCAACAACTGCTGCTTACGTTTTCCGTTGCTTAAAATAAAAAGATTTTACTCTGCTCTGTTTTATCAATTTCTAATCTACTCAGTGAGTAATAACAATAACAGTTTGGTCACACTTCCAAGCCATTTTACCTGTTGATAACAATGGAAAGATGTTCAACTGCATTCGTTTGTTGGTTTTTTTAAACAAAATTTCCTAAAACTTTATCATTCTACATATATGTATAATATTTTACAACAGAATCCTAGATATATGTTTCATATTTTACTACATTATCTTAGATAAATGATTATTACTAATTACGCTGTGTGGTCACCTATTTCGTTATTCAGTAAGAAAACAAACTAGCAATAAGTAAGAACGTTCATACAAACGCTAACGTCGTTTTCATGTGTTGTAATAGTAGACTGTTATCTGCCAAAACTCACCTGTACTTGTATCGATTAGTTCCTAGCGAAAAAAAATCTGACCGCATCACCAAACCATCTTCTGAAAGATTTCTCTTCGATAGCCTTGATAACCACTACTTCATTGAAAAACATCAAACAATTGCCATTTTAGATATTGCTTGAAAAATTATCAATTCCCCATTATTCGTGATATTTATATGAAAGAAGATACAACCATACAAAAACTTGCCGGTACTTATTTCAGCTTTTTCTTAAGAAAAATGTATGAACATTTAGATGGGCCATTCGACTGTGGCCAACTCTTGACTACTGTCACAAACATAAGGGTTTGGGTTTTGGTTTAAATTTAACTCTAAGCTACTGGAGAGCTATCAGCGCTAGCTGGCCCTAATTTTGCAGTGTAAGACAAGAGGGAAGGCAGCTACTCAACACCACCCACCGCCAACTCTTTGGCTAATTTTTTACCAATGAATAGTCGGATTGACCGTCAAAATATATCGCCCCCACGGCTCAAAGGGCCATCATGTTTGTTGTGACGGATTAGAGTCTGCGACCCTCGGTTTTCGAGTCAATTGCCCTACATACCTAGCCACGCGGGCCATAGACACAAAAGCTCTGATAGTTTTCATCCCTAAAAGATCAATAAATTGAAAATTTAGTTCGCATTTCAACCTAGTTTGTTTTTTTCAGTTACCATTATTGTTTGAAAAAAATAAAGATTAAAAATCAAAACATAAAAATTCGCAAGTTGAAATAATACTTGTGCCTATTTCTGACAGATTTTTAAAAGTCTTACTCCAAAATATATGATTTTACATTACATTATTTAAACTCTATAAGATATGTTTAATAGCACTGATTGTATTATGTGGTGCCTTACTTCAAACTACGTAAAACACTATTTTGTAATGCATACAAAATGATTAAAGTAGAAAATCACATTTAAAATTTTCTGAGATATTCTAAGTTGTATACATACATCTACTACTAATATGTAAAAACGTGTTTTTTTCATATTTCAAAAGCACTAGTAGCGTAAACCGTCTAAGAAAAATAAATTATAGGTTAATAATTTATGTTTAACGAAAGCAGGAATGCAAGATCACATTTTCTCAGTAGGATATCTTAATACAAAATATTTATGTCACTTGAAATATCCTATAAATGATAAAAATGACACTATTTCCTTGTAAGGCTACTGCCTAAATTTAAAAATATATTAGATATATATTTAAAAAAAAAAACACGTGTGAAAGATAGTTTAAAGCAATAGGTATAAGATGTTGTTGGATACTTTTTTCATTCTTCAAGACATAGAAGAGAACATTTGTATAGTGAGCATATGATATTTTGTTTATTTTACTTTTTATAACCAAAGAAACTTAAAATCTTTATCTTTATGTATTTTTAATGTTCTCTTGAAAAGTCAAAGTTTAACTTGCCAGAAAAACACCTTGTGTGATAGTTCAATGTTGGTTTGTTGTGAAATAATTGTTCGTGGTTTCTGTAGAAAAGTGAGGTTTTCGAAATACTGATTTTTCACTTTCTCTAACCTACATTGCGGGCTAAGCGCAGTAAATACAAAATACAACATATTTGTTGTGCAAGGGTAGTTAACTTTCACTAAATTAAAGCACAAATCTCTCCAGAATCTTATGAAAAATTATTCTCTTTAAATAGGTTTAACTTAGCATATAAAATGGTAATTATCGGGTCACTGCAGAAAGGAAAAATTAGAATAGACAGACTTTTATCCTTATGGGTATACCTTAATTTAAACAGACGTTCTATTCGAACCATTTTTTTTCTTGCAACCAAGGTGTCAGACAAGTGTGTTGGAAAGTAATATTGTCGTTAAGATAGCTCAGAAACTCGCACAAGAGCATAGCCAGGCTAAGTAACTGTCATTTCAGTTTTTCTTAAAGGACTTGTAAAAAAAAAAAATGTTTTTTTTGTCTTTTGAAATGTAGTTGAATATCTAAAACTTAACATAAAGATTAATCTTATAAAGAGCAAATTTTATTTCATGCGATATTTTCAATTATTACGTTTAACAAGTCAAAAACTGCCCATATTATTATAGTATTCTGGTTCATAGCTCTCTAAGTGTAAGAGACCCCAGTGGCACAGCGGTATGTCTATAGACTTACAAGGCTAAAAAACGTTTTCGATACCCGAAATGGGCAAAGTACAGACAACTAGTTGTGTAACTTTGTGCTTAATTACAAGCAAAGTAAATGTAGGAAAGAAATTTATTGTAATTTATGACAGCCGTTGAATTATAGAGATAAGTCTTGGTTTTCTTATACAATATTTGTCCATGCTTAAGATATCCATGTTAGAAAAACAATTCTCATGTCTCAGTTGTCAGTATTCATTGCAGTGGTTTGATCGTTTTTGTACATTTTACAGTGTACTCTGATACTTTATAATTGGTTATGAGACACTTTTATATATGTAACTGAGTGTTTTATCTTTTTTATTCGTATGAAAAAATTTTCATAGCGTGTTAGTTAAGAGAATATTTTTGTTTTCCATATCTTTACACCTATGTGCATGAACATTTGTTTTCTATGAGACAAGAATACAGATTTTTGAAGCTTAAACCTGAGAAGTTCCTCATATTGAAGCATTAATGGTCTTAAAAATAATAAGACTAATCATCTAGAATGTTATCCAAAAAAAATGTTTTATTTACCCTTTTGAATACGAGTTATGGTATTTGTATTAAAGAGTAATTGTGCTTTCTTTGTTGTTAAAATAAGTTTCAATTCAACATAACGTAAATTTAAACTTAAAGTATTCGCTCCCAAATGGTCAGCGGAAAGCTTTAGAGCTTATGATGCTAAAATTCTGGTTCCGATACTCACAACAGGCAGAGAGAGTACTGACAGCTCATTGGGTAGTTATGTGTTTAACAACAAACAAACAGAACCAAATTCGTATATTTTCACAATCGTAATAAAAGTGGATATATTTGTTTTTATTAATTCATCAATTTTCCCTTTGTAACGATTAGACTATAAAATATTTGTTTTCAGATGTCTAATTTTGAGTTCAGATAGCTTTGTAGTCATTCATATTAAATTCTCTAATAACACAAAAATTATAGTGAAATTTTAATAACAAACTATCCAATGTTTTAGATCAAAGCAGCTTATTCAAGTAACGAAATGTTGTTGATTTGAACTAAGCCAAACAATGGGCTATCTATGCTCTGCCCACCACAGGTATCGAAACCCAGTTTTTAGCATTGTAAGTCCGCAAACATACCGCTGAGCCACTGTCGGGAGGACATAACGAACTGAAAAAGTAACATTTAATAATTATAAGGAAAGTATAAGTATGTATTAAGTGTCTGGAAAGTGTGTTGAGATTTCTGGTAGGTACCAAGGAGAATAAATAATAAAAAAACATTCACAATTTAAGCTACCATATATATAAAAAAATATCCATGAACAATACACATTTTACATTTACTCTCATGATTTGCTATTTACAGATACTAATCATATGTGTATTTTCTGATAACAAGTCAACGTATTGAAAGTTGAGATCATCTTGATCAAACATACAGTACATGGCTAACAGTACATGGAAACCCTTTCTAATTAGTTGACTGCTTTTTCGGCATAAAATCAAGCATACAGCCATTTGATCTTCATAGACAAACATTGGCAGTAGAATGGGTGGTACTGAAAGTTCAGTAACTTTCAACGTGTCACTGTCATAGGATACTACCTTTCCAAAAAGTCAGTTTGTTAAATTTCTGCTTTACTAGAGCTGTTCTGGCCAACTGTAAGTGCTGGTATTGTGAATTGGAAACGTGTAGGAGCAACAACAGCTCAGCCACGAAGCGGAAAGCCACACAAGATTACAGAATGAGACAGTCAAGTGATGAAGCGCATAGCTCGTATAAATCGTCTCTCCATGGTGCAGCACTCACTACCTAGTTCCAAACTGCCTCCGAAAGCAATATAAGCACAAAACTGTTCGTCAGAAGCTTCATGAAATGGATTTTCCATGGAAAGAAGGAGCACACAAGCCTAAGATCACCATGCCCAATGTGAAGCATCGTCTGGAGTGGTGTAAAGTACACCACCATTGAAGTCTGGATCAATGTAAAACACGTTTTGTGGAATGATGGATCACGCTTCACTATCTGACAGTCTGACTGACGAATCTAAGTTTGGCGGATGCCAAAAGAACGCTACTTGCTTGGATGCACAGTGCCAACTGTAACGTTTGTGGAGGAAGAATAATGGTCTGGGGCTGTTTTTCATTATGTGGGCTAGGCTTATTAGTGCTAGTGAAGAGAAATCTTAATGCTACAGCATACAATGACATTCTAGAGAATTCTGTGCTTCCAACTTTGTGGCAACGGTTTGAGGAAGGACCTTTTTTTTCACCATGACAATACCCTCGTGCACAAAGCGAGGTCCATAAAGACATGGTTTGCCAACGTTGGTGAGAAAGAACTTCACTGGCCTGCACAGAGCCCTCACCTCAACCAAACTGAACACCTTTGGGATGAATTGGAACGCCAACTGCGAGCCAGACCCTCTCGCCCGACATCAGTGTCTGACTTCTTTAATGCTCTTATGCCTGAATAGGAGCAAATCCTCACAGCCATGTTTCAAAGTCTAGTGAAAATCCTTTATAAGGGGACAACTCCATATTAATACCCATACTTTTGAAATGAGATATTCAACAAACACGTATGGGTATGATGGTCGGGTGTCCACATACATTTGCCATGTATTGTACACATTCAAAATACCATGATTGGATTACTATAATAAATGTCTAAGAGTTTTTGCAATTTGCTAGATTTATATGAAAATAATCTTATATTATATTTTCATTAAATATAAAAAATCTTAAATTGGATCAAGATAACTATTTATTTTTTGCTACACGTTCCATCCAAGTGTATTAAACGTTTTCATGTTTTTTATTACTTTAGAAAAGGAACATAAGTTACTTTTCTGTATAGTTTAAAATATCCAGGTTGTAATTCAAATATCAGTCATGTTTCACTTTTAAAACATTAAAGTGAAAGCTGTGAGTTTAAAAATTGTTTCGTATGAATGTTTATTTTGAATTTCGCTTAAAACTACACGGAGGCTATCTGCGCTAACTACCCCTAATTTAGCAGTCTAAGACTTGGGATACTCTTTCACGAACAAATAATCGGAATGACCATAACGGCCTCTGAAAGGTCGAGCATGTTTGGTGTGACGAAGATTCAAACCCGCAACCATCAGATTACGAGTCGAGTGCCTCTTAACCATCTGGGCTTGCTGAGCCTTATATGAATGAAGAATTGTAATGTTTCAAATATTATCAAGTTTTTTTAAACATTAGTTTTACATAAACTGCACGTTTTATTACTCTCATACTCTTATATTTTCATTACGCAACTACACAGAACATTGACTCACAATCACGAGTCACAAAATTTTTCAAACTAACTAAACCCCAACTTATTTCAACTTTCAGTTATTACGAACTAGAAGAATAATTTAGAACAATTCACACTTTATTCTTTTGAAGAAAATTAGTCAACTATTTGCTCGAGTTTTAGATCTTTTCAGATTTAAGGTTAATTACGGTCATTCATTCCTTACTTTTGCTTGCAGTATTAAAACTTCAACGTTAACATTTAAATAAGTACAGTATATTATTTAATTTTACTTTCTGTTTGCTTCTGTTATTTATTCAGAAAATGTGCACTTACAATAACAAGAAACATTAAGAGAAATGAGCAGTAAGAGTGTTTTTATATATATAAGTTAAAGTAACGTATATATAACATTCGATTTTTTCATTATTTCACTCAGTAGAAGTGTTTAAAATTTTGTTGTGAAACCAGAGGAAAACGTAAATTACTCTATATTATTATCTTTAATTATTTTTGAGCACTAAATCGCAATCCTAAATGTACAAATCACTTTCCATCAGCAGAAAATCATTAAGAAGGATAATGAAAAAATATTGATTTTTAAACACATGTACATGTTTTCTTAACAACTTGATATGACTTCAGGTATTGACGAAAGGTTTGTTTTGATTTGTTGCAGTTTAGGATTAAAATGTACACGTAATTTCCTTCAGTATTTAAGAACATCCAACGTAATATTGTATAAGGAAAAGAAAGTCAATAGGTTAAGAAGAGCAAACTGGGGAGTTTAAAACAATCCTTAAACATTCGTAAAGTTCATCTTTTCGGCACATTAATACTTCTTGACACAGTAGTTGAAGTTGCACAATAACATCTTATTCGCTCATATAACTGAAGATCTTTGAATCTTATGTATAATAAAGATTTGTAGTCAACAGTAATATGTTTTATCATTGTACGACATTTATTTAGAAGACTGTCTGTGTTCTTTCCACATTTTTTACTTCAATAATATTTGATATTTGGTTGTGGTTTAAGATAACGTAATTAACTTTACTGCTAAAATTTTGCTTTTAGTTGGTTGGTCCTTGAAATTCGCGCAAAGCTACACGAGGCTATCTGCTCTAGGCGTTTCTAAGTTGGCAGTGTAAGACTAGAGGGAAAGCACCCACCACCAACTCTTGGACTATTATTTTATCAACGAATAGTGAGATTGGCCGTAAATTATAACGCTCTCACGGCTGGAAGGACGAGTGTGTTTGGTGTAAGGGGATTTTGATCTTTAAGCAAAACAATTAGCATACATAAGGCAATAACACATATACACTTATATTAAATTGCTGTTTTTATTACGTATTTGTCACACTTACAGTCTTTATCACTTATGAAAGGATATAACTTAAGAGTATTAAAGCAATAACATTTATATTATTACTAAAGCAGAGGCTGGAAGAGCTAGTTTAGTTTACATACAATATTTCCTACCCTTGCTAATGTATTTATGTCTGAGTATGCTATTTATCAAACGAGTTACGTCACTATTCCATCTGTACAAAAATTTACAAAAACTTATCTTATAATTTATTTCCTTCTTTTTTTTCTAAAGCTTTCGTTTTAAGTTTTATGAATTATAATTAATTTCACTGTTTTATTAGATAGCAGCTTGATGTTTAAAAAAATACGTGTTCTATTTTAGTGAAGTTTGGAAGTAAAGTATTTCTTTAAAATATAAAGAATAACATTACAAGATTAAATAAAAACAAATCCATAGTTATTTGTCTTTTTATTACTTAGCTCTACTTAATATATGCAAAGCTCAGTTTAATGAAATAGGTAAATAAATTATACAGACACACATCTATCTATCTATATATATAGTCAAAATATTTTTACAGTTAAAAAGGTATTAGATTTATGTATAGCTGTATTGGATAAACCTTATCATAATGACAAAGAAAAAGTTATTCTTCATTAGTTTAGGAGAGACTTTCTTTTTTATATCTCAGACGACATGTCTTCTTGGCATCAACGACAGTCTTCATTGTGCTATTAATTACACGTTCATAAGTACGTTCGACGCTACTTTATTTGACTAAACTCTTAGCGCAATATTAATTGGCAAAGAATATATGAAAATAATCATATACATTCACGAGAAGGAAGTTTCTTTTAATATTTCACAAAAAATTGCAAAAAGAATAAAAATATATGAGTAAAAATTTAAAAACCTGGAAAAGTTCAGTTTCAGTAAAACTATAATTTCTTGCTGAAATCTATTCGTGGATGTTACATTCTACTCAGATGTAGTTGACATCATTTTGCATACACAATCATATTATTTTTTTTCAGAAACCTCGTCTTAATATGTACGTGTAATTGAATCCTGCTTTCATTAAATATTGGAGAATCAGCTACGACTGGAATCAAAACATAATAAGTTACTTCATTCACGTCAGTTCGGGTTAAAAACAAACAAACTGATAACAGAACATCACACAGCTATGATAAGATAATATCTGAAATGCAAATGACATTTTCAAAAGCAAATACTAAAATAATCGTATGACTGGAGTAAATAGGTTAAGACATCAAACAATAAGACTTGAAGATTGAGTTGGCAAGATCTATATATCAAGAAAGAAAAATATGTGCACCAAAACTTAATATACAAAAAAATTACTTAAGATAATGTCTTATAAAATAAA
Source organism: Carcinoscorpius rotundicauda (assembly GCA_011833715.1). Taxonomy (NCBI): domain Eukaryota; kingdom Metazoa; phylum Arthropoda; class Merostomata; order Xiphosura; family Limulidae; genus Carcinoscorpius; species Carcinoscorpius rotundicauda. The sequence goes on from CM022393.1 coordinate 113,892,607, forward strand.
AAGATCACATTTTAAGTGTTTTCTTATATCATAAAAAATTCTATATTTCATGTGATAATGGTTATTTCTTTGTCAAAGATTTATATAATCCTTATTATCATTTATATAATAACGAAACAAGAAAATAATTGTCAATCAAATAAAAACGTTAACTCTCAAATTATGATGAGTTTCGTTCCAAGAGATGTCACGTCAAGTTTTTAGCAACAAAATATATAGTTAAAAATAAACACATATTTGGCATTAATTAAGAGTTGCTGTATTTTATCTTTATTAGAGGTATAGTAGGAAAGTAGCTATCACGTACACGAGGAAATTAATTGCTGTCACAGGTTGTCTCTATTAATTAAAAAGTTTCAGTTTAATCAATTAATCTGCTGTGATATGTCATATCAATTGCATAGAGTATTCGTGGACATCCAAGTCAGCATGTATTATAAAGTGAAGGCCTTCGGAAAGGATTAATTAAGAATTTATCGAAAGTTTTAGAAGACAAGGTACATGTAAAGTAACATTTATTCCCATTGAGGTTTATCTTTGTATTTGCAACTTCATTAGTAGTATTGTTTTAATATATGTTTGAATACACCATGCTTCTCAATAAAGTACTTTATTCCATGAAATATGATCGAATTGATAAATATATATATATATATATATATAAAAGATATACATTTAATTTTGAAAATTAATTTATTGTACGGACACGCATTTATATACCTAAATGTACTTGCCTGTATAATTCTTGTAAATTTTCCTTTTCTAAATTCCCCTCTATATAATAAAAAAGATTGATTTAATTTTTTTGAATTTCGTGTGAAGCTACACGAGGGCTATCTAGGCCGTTTCTAATTTAGTAGTGTAAGACTAGAAGGAAGGCAGCGAGTAATAAACACCCACCGCCAACTCTTGGGTTACTCTTTTACTAACAAATAGTGGGATTGATCGTGGGATTATAACATCCTCAAGGCTGAAAGAGCAAACATGTTTGGTGTGACAGGGATTCGAACCCGCGGTCCTTAGATTAGGAGTCGAAAGCCTTAATCCACCTGGTCATGTCGGGCCATTATAAAAGAAAGAAACGATTTCACACAGACATTTCATGTATGTTCATTACAATTGGTGTAGTAATTGACAAAATCATGAAAAATTCTCAGAATTACATACTGTATGACCCCACCAGTATTGTTTGTTTTGTTAATTTTCGTAGAAAGCTGCTCGTTGGTTATTTGTTGTAGTTTAAAGTGATAGACTTGGGAGAAGACTGCTATGTTACATTACCATTCTCTCGGTACTGGAGTACTTGCTTAGACGGAATAATGGTCTCAAAACTTTGAGTGCGATTTTTCTTGTTACCGTTGTGGCCGGATGCAAACCATGGAGCCTGAAATTTACACTCCGGTATCCTGACCATGGGAATTGGCTTGTTTCTCACCGGTAGTAAAAAGTATGGAACCAAGAATTAATTTGTGAGATAAACATATATGTCGCTAAATGTATCTCAATTTTTTTTTTTTTTCAAATACGTGTACGCAGGGCCCAGCGACGCGTGTGACTTACAATTTTCTATATGAAATACTACTGAAACACAAACAGAAATGTTTCTCCATTTAAAATATATACTGTACGTTTATTCATCTTTCTTTTTTATAGCAAAACATATGTATTTATTTTGGTCAATCACTTTGGTAAAAAAATGGGTCAAAATAGTTTTTCACATTCGAATTTACATTTTTATATCTTAGAAGGGCTGATATGGTTGTTAACACTTTTAATAAGGAAGATGACCTAGGAAGGTTGTAACGCTGTTCTCTCCTTATCAATTTCAGTGTTAATATACATACCAGCCATTCTGAGATACATTTTTATTTCAAGTGGGTTTATCGTCATCAAGGAGAATTTTAATTTTTACAATTGAAAGTATTTTTTTTAGGTAAAGTATAGTAGCGCTTTGCGAAATATTTTGAAATATATTTCGTTACGATTATGTGATTTAACAGCATAGAGTATTGATAGCAATACAACGATTATTTTGAAGATATCTAACAGCAGATGAGACTAGGCAGAAAATATCACAGAGCTCTCATAATAAAACCAATATCTTATATAACACATATCAAATATTGTATCAAAGAAGTCTCTAAATCAGTTTCATAGATGTATTATAAATAATATTTTTCTGTAATTGAAAGGCTGGTTGTATGGAAAATTAGTAAAAAATTTTTTTTTCTTAAAGCAATGTCTGCTGATACATTTTTTTCGAAGTGTTATGCCATTGATAAAACAGGGCTCCAAAATGATATTCTAAATAAAAGGAAAAATTAATATCCATAAAGTCTACTGAGCCGCACAGTGGTATGTCTGTGGACTTACACACTAATAATCGGGTTTCGACAACCGTGGTGGGCAGAGCACAAATAGCCCATTCTGTAGCTTTGTGCTTAATTCAAAATAAACAAACTATTGAACCGATATTATTACCAATTTTTCATCCTATAATGTCAATTTGTTTAGAGTTTCATCTTAAAATCTATAAATTAAAAGGTAATACTACGCAGTTTAACAGCACTTGATATTCAGACTTTCCCAAAAAATTCGGTAAGATATTTATTAGAATTCCAAGATAACAGAAGTAGATGATAAACAATTATAAATATTTGTTAAAATAATGTAATAAAATGCTATTTGATCAAAAAACCTCTTTTAAATGAGTCTATTAAAAACAGCATAAAAACACTTGTAACTATTAGTTGAGGGATGATATATTATCAAAAGCTAATGCATTTCTTTCCGTTGAGCGTAATTTATTTGCAACATTACAAAATTCAAAGAAATGTTAATCGCATGTTTTAGTCTTTGTTCGGCGACTTTCACAGCACAAAGTTGTTATTCTCATGTAAACATTTGAAAATTGCTACAATGTATAGATTGACATTTTAATTATTTATTTTGTTTGTAGCTAATCACAAAGCTGCAGAATGGAATCTGTGTTGTCTCCACCATTGGTATCGAAACCCGGTTTATGGAATCATAAGTCCGTACACTTACTGCTCTGACACTGAGAGTAAAGTGTGTATGTGCGTATTTTTTATATTTTATGATATAATTTTATGCTTCTTTCATATAGCTTAAACTTGACTGCTTGCTGACTATTTCAACGTATATTGAATTGTCTGGTTTGTTCTGCACTTGTGGTACGTGCTCAGGAAACTAAACTTTCTATAGCCTACGTATGCATCTACGTGTGGAGAAATACGTTCAACCTATTGTCATGCGCGCCTAGTATGTAAAATAGCATATTTAAAAAAATACACAACAGAAGTACATAGATGTTTCTGGAAACATATACGTTGTAAAACCTATAAATTCTTTAAACGAATTTCCTTATGTAAGAAATAATCATTATAATTGTAGTCCATTCAGTGAACTTATTATATTTGTGTGTCATATGTGTATGTGTTTTTGGTAGAGATTGCTAAGCAATTCATTTAAAAAATCATATGTAAGCTCAAATAAACAAATAAAACAGATAGAAAAGCGTATTTATATTCATAAATATATCTTATTGGTACATAGAAATTATATTTATCTGTGGAAATTTTGGACGCCTTTGCTATGTAATCTGAACCACAAATAAGTTGTAATACCTGTATAACAGTTTAGTATGTTAAAACAATCACTTAAGTTCATTTATAATAGGTTTTACACTCAGCTGTCGAAAGTCTGCAACCTATCATGTCAGTAGCGTCAGAGACAAAAAACTACATGATCAAAATAAGGTAAAAACAATGAAACATTTATTTACCATGTATGTGTATGATATTTTACCTGTTTCTCACAACTCAATGAATTAGTTATTAATGTTAGCTTGATTTTTAAAAATGTATTAGTTTCAGGGAAATTAAGTAAGCTGCAAACGAGTTCAGACAGTCTCTGTAGTTATACTGCTAACTTTTAGGCTACTCTTATCGAATAGTAGAATTCTACCGTCACTCTGAGTGTGTACCACGCCCTATAAAGTGTAGGGAGTGTCATTGCAGCTGCAGGCTCTGAACTACGAATCTTTGGATTCACAGCCAAATTACCCTACCTACTAAGCCACGCCCAAGAGAGTTCATATAGAAACTTGGTTTGATTGATTGTTTGAAGTTAACTACAAAACTACACAAGGAGCTATCTGTGCTTTGTTTACCACTGGTATCGAAACGCGATAGCAGTGTGAGACCGGAGACATATCCATGTGCCACTGAGGGTCTCAAATAGAAACTCTCTATTTTGATACAGATTAATTTGAGACTAAGACATTCTACAATAAAGTAAGCTTAAAATGGTTTTAATATGCCCTAGTTTCGTTTTATTTTAAATTAGGGCCCGGCATGGCCAAGCGCGTTAAGGCGTGCGACTCGTAATCTGAGGGTCGCGGGTTTGTATCCCGGTCACGCCAAACATACACGCCCTTTCAGTCGTGGGGGCATTATAAAGTTACGGTCAATCCCACTATTCGTTGGTAAAAGAGTAGCCCAAGAGTTGGCAGTGGGTGGTGATGAATAGCTGTCTTCTCTCTAGTCTTACACTGCTAAATTAGGGACGGCTAGCACCGATAGCCCTTGAGTAGCTTTGTGCGAAATTCCAAAACAAACAATCATTTTAAATTTGTCATTTGTGTTACTGATTATAATCAGATTACTGAGTGACATTTGAAACGTTTAATAACCATGTTTTTATGTGAATGTTTTAACTATTTGTATTCAAGAAAAATGTGGTAAAAATATCTAAAGCCAGTATTCTAAAATTCGTGTATTGTTATAACTTATAATTACATTGTTTAGCTTGCGAGACATTAAAAAATAGTATTACTAATAACCACAAGATGGCAGGATCAGCAAATGACACTAAGGAAAGTTGAGTTTGAGAGGGAATAGTTAGTTGAGCAGGCAACTTAAATCCCCAGTGTTGAGGGAGATTACGTAAAGTAAAGAAGTCTGTGTTTGTCTACGTATCTCTTGTGTTACATAATGATTAAGTTGTTTATTCTTGGAGTTTTTTTTCAAGGTAAGTTCTTTTTCTTTATTTCAAGATAAGAAACTTCTGTTATGACTTTTATTTGTTGTGTGCATTCTGTTCTCCGTACATGTAATATATGCATACAACCAAACGATGTGGTTTGAGAGTACGTAACGTGCGCGCACTCTCTTGAGCAGGAACGATTACTCCTGCCACAAGGTTGCCGCAATATCTTAATTTAAAAAAAAAGTATAATGTTATTTTGTTTCCCTAATGAACATTTAGTTCTTTGATTCTTTATAAAATTATCCCAAATGATTGATTTTATTTTCTAGTAGTCTCCTTTTATACACATAGAAAACAAAATATTGGAAGCTCTTCAGTATATACAGACATTTAAAAGTTCATGTAATTATTTAATCTAAAATTATATTCTTGTTGCTGCTATTGATATAATTTTAAACATGTATTTTTTTCTTACTAGCCGTCATATTCTATTTAACTTTTGAATGATATTCGAACAATTGGCTTCTTATTATGTTACTTTTGCTTGAGTTTTCAAATAGACTTTGCCATCATAAGTTAAAATGTAAGTATATTGTATATTTTTGTGTCATACTTGCTGTAAGATAACAAAGCTTAAGAATTTTTCTTTGACCTTCTTATATAAAATATCTTTATGCATTAGTTATTTGTTATTTTTTAAAACCTACGAAACTTGTGACATTTTACAGTTATATAAACTACAACATAAGTAATGAAAACAAAGTCCTTTTTATTCAATTATTTTGAGAATAAACGAAATGACAAATCCACAGACATATAGGTTTTAAAGAGATTAATTTTAGTTGAATTTCGCTCATTAACAGCGTATCTTACCACAAATGTATGATTAACATTTGTTTAGAAATTTTGAGCTAAAACGTAAACCAGCTGCTTCATTAAAAGACTGAACCATTTTTTATCTGCAATAACAACTTAGATATGTCATTTGAAACATTTTTAAGAGCTTCGAAACGTGTATAATGTTGTTTGGTTGTATTCCATTCACTGAAGGGTAAAGTCTAAAACTGGTTCATAGGCATCGCCATGTTGGGAATATGATGACCAGGTTAATCACAAACGCTTTATATACTTTTTCTTATGTTTTTGGTACCTTATCAGCCCTTCAGTGGACCAGTAATAAGATTGAGGTTTCACGCTGCTAAAAATCTGGTTTTGATACATGTGTTGATCACAGCACAGATAGCCCATGTGTTCATTATTCAATATTATTGCTTTCATACTGCTACATGACATATTTTCTACGTTTTCTTTTTAATTTTGCATCTTGCGATTGGAGCTACTCCAATATAAATAATATTTAAGGAATTTAGGCTGGGGCTATGTCCGACGTATTTTATCACTTGCCTATTTATATCTTGCTGTGATAAATCGCCAGGACGTAGCTGCTCCAGTTAGATATCCTCTATTTTTTTCTCTCACTATTGCTAGATCCTGATAACTAATCTCTTTAAATGGTCACTGAATGAAATGTTCTTTGATAACAATGGTTTTGCTAGATGACCCACCAATATCTTTCGTGTTCAGTGATGTCGAGAAACCCACTTTTTGAGAATTTTATATGCAAAAACGGCTCGTTTGGGTTCTATTTAAAATATTTTCTCAACCCAAACGAGCCGTTTTTGCATATAAAAATCTTTCGTTTTCAAAATCGTAGTGATTATTCTTACCCATTATTTTAAGAATTAAATATCGTATCACTACCACGTTACACCTACATACGAGTCACGTAAATAGTAAAAGCTACATATCTAAATAAATGTGGTGTCGTTTTATTATATTTGTTGCTCCTAATAATCTAGTCGCTCAGTATATTCACAACCATTGCTTAACAGATGTAGTGCATGACACAAATAATAAAATTAATATGTTTAACAAACTTTGATGATAAATTCCAAAGAAGCCTGAAAAACAAAATGTTTCTTACTGTTTCTCAGAACATAATTATACCAACATTTTAGAAAGTAACTGCAGTGAATACAATAAAATTTAAATGTTGTGAAATTAATATGTATTTTACTAGCGCTAGTAATTTCACACAATTTATAACATTCATGAAAAGTTTCCTTCCAATGACTCGGCCATAAGTCTGATTATTATAATATTATTATGTAACACTGATTATTATTATTGAGTTATATACCTTTTATAAATATAGCGTAGATAACCTATTGTGTGGTTTTGTACTCAACAATAAACAACCACAAAAAAGAAAAATAACGATATATATCTTTATTGCAATTAATATCAGTATAATAATACCATTAAATAGCATAAACCCATACTTCTCTACTTTCTTTTCAAGTAAAATGTTTCAAGTGTTTCTAATACTACAACGTTTTATTTCATATTATAAATAATTTTCAGTTTCATTTACAGTTACTGATTCTAGCAAATATTAAAAGTTCCTACAAGCTTAACACCCAGATCTTGAATATAAACATAATAAAGTTTTCATAAATAGATTTTAGACATTTAACCTATTGATATTAGATCTTGAATATAAACATAATAAAGTTTTCATAAATAGATTTTAGACATTTAACCTATTGATATTAATCACTTACGAAAAGCTCAATCAAAAATTAGCTGAAAAATATTTCTCGTGTTTATTGTTAATTGCATAAGTAAAAGAGATTTTTAACATATTTACAATGTATGCATATTGTAAGAAATGCTTTCTTCACTTTTACAATGCTACAGAATACATCTAAATTAATACCGTATTAAACTGAAATAATGTCTTACGAAGCTCGACAAAACTTCAAAGCACATTATTTTCTTTAAAAATTACTCTTATAAAAATCATTTTTTTCGAATTTTGAAAAATTAAATAGAAAGAAATGAGGTATAATCTGTGTTTTGTGCTTAAAATAACAATTATATTCCTTCGAAACTAGTATTTATCCTTGCAAATACATGAAACTCAAAGTGAAAATAATTCATTTCTTCTTTTTTCATCATAAAAATAAAAACTATTCTTTTTCTCGTGTAACATAGAAAAACTTTTTGAGTTCAGTTAATACGAGTTAAAAAAATTCAGTACATAAATTTAGGATAACAGAGGAACCTTTAATGGAAATTTAAATCTGTCATATTTTCAAACTAAAATCCATGTCTATGTAATTTAAGAAAGTACAAATATTCTAGAAGACCATTCAAATCATTTAATTTTATTTTGCTAAATAATGTTACAATCATTGTCATTCTACAGAAATAATACTGCAATGTTAATGCCATCTTTTTGTTGTTAAAAAATCAAAAACGAAATGCCATTTTAATTCCAAATATAACGACATATGTTTAAATAATAATAAAAGTACCAAATAGAAACCAGGTGTAACACCATATTCAACTGTTTCTTAAGGTTAGTTTAACATGGTAATTGCACTACCGTAACAATTGGTTTAATTTCCAATAGCATATGACTTTACAATAAAACGAAACCATTAACTACTAATCTATCATTAAATACATATAGTCAGGTACTATTTCTCTGTGCATATGCTTTGTTTGTTTGTTTTTCATAACAAATCTATATTAAACTATCTGCTTTGTCAACTACGGGTAATTAATCCCCTGATTTTGGTAATCTAAGTCCGTACGAGGGAATTTCGCGCGAATAGAACAGAGAAAGTTCTGTTTATGTAATTCTGATATACATTAACATTGTTTAACAAATCTTATCTTAAAGTAGTGAGTTGAGTGTTAAGACAGTTTTTGTTTGTTATAATATAAAACAGTATTTTTGTTCAGGCCTTTATCAGTTCCATTATTTTTTAGAATTATAAAGAATAAAAAGGTATAGGGGAATGCTCAGCAAAAAAAATGAATATTTAAATACTGTCACTTTTCTCTACTGCTGGTTTTCACCTACGCCAAATAAGTATAGATATAATTTGCAATCCTCATCTATATTGCGTTCCAAATGTTGATTAATTTATCTTCTTATTTCGTTATCTCCTAAAACTTATATACTGTTGTTTATTTACGACATTTAATAGCGATTTTTCTTTAATTAAATTATTTTTAAACCCTTCCGTCTGCATGATGAAAAACTAATGTGTTAATAGTATTAATTAATTAATCCAACTAAATTGTGTAATGAATTAGCCATTGTCGTGTTTAAATGAACTGTATTATGTTGTACTTATGCAGCATACCATGTGCATAATTGTTTTCGGTATATTTAAGGTATTCTAAATTTATAAATGTTGTTTCAGAAGTATTGACAGACTACAGCAAAGTTTTACAAATGTTTCTATAATGAAGGTGGCCCGAAACTAAGTATACAGATGCTGATGTTGAATGTAATTGTTCGTTGTCTTCATGTGAATTTCTCTCACAGACGAATGAGGCTGCAATCGAGATGTTGCCACTGTCTAAGGAGCTCGGTATAGCCAGGTGGTTAAGGCACTCGACTCGTAATCTAAGGGTCGGGAGTTCGAATCTCTGTCGCACTACTAAATTTGCTCGTCCCTTCAGCCGTGGGGGCATTATAATATGTGGTCAATCTCACTGTTCTTTGGTAAAAACAAATAGCCCAAGAGTTGGCGGTGTATGGTGATGAAAAGCTGCCTTCCCTCTAATCTTACATTAGTAAATCAGCGGCGGCAAGCGCGGATAACCCTCTTGTAGCTTTGCTCTAAACTTAAAGAAACAAATAATAACGCTCTGTGAACTGTACTCGTGTAGAGTGTTTCTTCTGGGAGAGTACTCAGAAACAAAATATACGGTAGAAAATCGTGGAATGTTGACGAAATGTAAAGGTGAATCACATACGAATTTATAGAATCTTGGTAAACAGACAGTTTTGTGTTTGCTAAAGTGTGGCAGAGACCAGGATTGTGTGAAGAGCAACTGGTTTCAACTTGAACACCTTTCCCATTATTCCGTGTCATGTGTAAAGTGCCGTTAAATAAATTATCAGCTGTAGACTTTTATTTTAATTTAATTACTTTAACTCTTAAACGGCAGCTATCATCAATTGATTCTGCTATTTACAACATTCTCGCTGTTTACGGGTTAAATACATTATCAATAACCTATTTTTGGCGACTCCCGCTAATACAGCGGTAAGTCTACGGATTTACAACGCTAAAATCAAGTGTTCGATTCCCTCTGTGGCCTCAGCAGATAGCCCGATGTTTCTTTGCAATTAGAAAACGCATACCTACTTTTGGGCCATCTTGTATATGTGTCTTAAATTATCATAAAGAACGTCAATTGAATTAAGTCAAGATTCTAAAGCTATGTATCACGACCCCTTGAGAGGATTGTGAAGGGGTTGAAAATATGCAGAACGTTTCTTTGATTTCTTTTATTTTTATTATAAATAAAATTTATATTGAAAAAAACTGCCTCTTCTTCTCAGTCTTTGCACTGTATGGTTGCAGTCAGGAAAATGTTTAATAATTTTCTTATTTTAGTTCGTTTCATATTTTAACACAGAGGCACACGAAGTATATTGTTAAACTTGAAAAGAAAACTAGAAGGAAAACAACTGACTGGTAAACAACACCCACGGCTAACTGATAGGGTACTCTCGTCCACCTGAGGTGGGACTTGATTATCACTCTTCTAACACGTTCTCGTTCCGCAGAATGGAAAGTGTTTTTCTCCTTTCTAAGTACAGTACACCTTTTTGTCTCAGTGCTTTCAAGTTACTTAATAACTCAGATATAAATTGTGTGTATAATTCTGAACTTTAATTTTAGCATTTGACTGCTGAAAATGATAGTAATTATCTGTGAATTTTTAGATACTTGACAAAAGTATTTGAATGTCATCCTTACGATGAAATATCGGACTGAAAAACATTTTATAATTCCTGAACTAAGCGGTACTGAAAATTTTCAAACTATTAAGTAATTAATTATCAAAATAAAATCATTAAAGCTATTATTAAACTATGAATTTATAAAAAGTTTTAACAGTTTTTTTTTTATTGTGCCCAGCATAGCTAAGCGTGTTAAGGCGTGTGACTCGTAATCTGAGGGGCGCGGGTTCGCATCCCTGTGGCATCAAACTTGCTCGCCCTTTCAGCCGTGAGGGAGTTATAACGTTTCGACCAATCCTACTATTCGTTGATAAAAGAGTAGCCCAAGAGTTGGCAGTGGATGGTGATGACTAGCTTTCTACACTGCTAAATTGTGGACGGTTAGCACAGATAGCCCTCGAGTAGCTTTGTGCGAAATTCCAAAACAAACAAACAAGAAGAATAATCTTCACTCGTAGTTGTTGGTCTTGATAAACCCCTCTAAAGTTCACAAGATGGTTTTAGGGAGGATGTGTTAAGTTTTGCTTACACGTGTGTCTACTGAGTAACGTTGTCCAATGAACATTAAATCTGACAGTACTTGAAATTCAAGCCATCCGCTAGTGTCACTATGTTCTGTTAGAAGTACTCTGTTATTTCTTTGTTCCAACAATACAAAAACCTTGTTTTGTTCGACAGTTAAATTAAGGCTTAAAGTTTAAGTTTGAGTAGCTTTGTGCAAAAAACAAACGATCTATTGTCAAATAGCTACACAAAATAAAACAGTTGTCCACATAGATAAAAACAAATTATTTTGATTATTATAGTGAATACAAGTAATGTCCATGCATCAGAATAAATAAGTATTTGGAAACCAAAACAATAATAGTACTGTAAATATCCACACTAACAAGAACGAACTAACAAGAGTACAGAAAGTTCTCATAATATACTTTTTTGGGGATTGACAAAACAGCTCACATCAAGATGATTAAATCAATTCCCCCAGACTGTAGTGCTCTTCTACAACCACACGCGGAAACAACTGGATTTATATAACTATACCACAGTTCTACACTGAATGAACTATATTTCCCCACAACTTTTGATTAGTTATGATTTCTATAATTTTTGTGAAGATATACCATTTTAAAATTACACCATCTGAATGACATTACAAGACATTAATAATAATCTAAGAAAGCATTTTTTTCATATCAATAAATGTTTTATATTAACGTACCATACTTATTAAATAACTAATGGAAGTCACTAAAAATAGCTTGGTCTCTGGCATAACCTGATGGTTAGGGCGGTCGACTCGCAATCTGCACGTCTCGGGATCGAAATCTGTCCCCAAACGTATTTTTCCTCTTTAACCGTGGGGGCGTTATAAAGAAATTAATCCAATTATTGGTTGGTAAACAGTAGCCTAAAAGTTGGAATTGGATTGTGTTTACTAGCTGGATCCTCTCCAGTCACTTCGGCATTAAAAGTCTAGGAACTGCTAAAGCAGACAACCTAAGTATTGTTTGTGTAAATTGAAAAAAACAAAACGAGCAAACATAGAGATGTGCGGATATATATGTTCAGTTTGGATGTTAGTTACTACTGAACCACTTAAAGAAAAGTATTATATTTTTATTGATAATTCCAGTAACATATAATAGGTAGTATCGCAAAAGAAGACATTTACGTTAGCTTGTGGACAGAAAATATAAGTACGCTCTACGGGTGCTTTACGCAATACCCATTAGGAATATAGCTTCACGTATTATTTACATTACTGTCACATAGGTATCTCTGCCATATTCTCCACTTTTGACAGCAGGATCTTAATGTTAACTAATGACATCTGGTACTTTTTGCTTTGTGTTGTTAGAGAGGGCAGGAAGGATAAAGAGGAAATCTTAGGTAACACAAAAACCTAATAAATAAGAATTAGTTGAAAGAAGTTTTTTATAAAGTAATGAACAATCATAATATTACTCTTTCTAATTTAATCAACTAAGATACGTTTCTTAGCATTTTCATATATGTATTTAATTCTGGAATATACAGAGATGTGTGAAACTCTATAAGTATGTGATCTGGAATATTTTTACCCATCTTAGAGCAAGGATGGAACCGGATTTTATCTTCGGCTCTTTCTTTTTAAGAATTATACTCAGTAGTGTGAAGTTTCTTTCTAATATATCACAGTTTGATGTTTTCTGTACAAACAATTTTAAACTTACTGCTATAACGTTTTAGTCAGAAAAGTATTTATCACACTATTAGACTACTTTTCAAACGTTGTACAAAGAATTAAAAGTATCAAATGTTGGGTCAGAAATGATAGCTAATGGTGTGTTTGTAATTAAGCACAAAGCTACACAACGGACTATATAGATTGTCCCCACTGCAGGTATCTAAACTCGGATTCTAACATTGAAGTTCGCAGACATACCGCTGTGCTATCGGGAGCTAGCTAATGGTAGTTAATATATAACTCAGCAGACACATCAGCACTCAGATTTCTCAATAAAAGAAAATAAATTATTTTTATGTAAAACCTTTCTCTCTTTGGGGCCATTTTCCTCATATGCATTTCTATCTAATAGGTACGACTGAGAAAGGATGTGTTTCCAAAATAAAGTCAGAATTAATAAACAAATAAAATATATTCTATTTATCGTCTGTGGAGTACAAAATTGTTTTTTTTTCATATTTCTTGGTACTATAATTTTTCAGTTACATGTGCTTACGTTTTTTTTATGTTTGCTCATTTAATTTCATGTCAGTATCTGTAATTAAATAATGTTATCGTAATCACCCACTGGCTTGTTGGGGAATGTTTCGCTGTTTTAACAACCCTCATGAACACCAGTATGTTGTACAGAAGAACTCCAACAGATAACATTGTTTTCTGAAAGAATTTATTATCGTAGAGTCGAACACGTAAACTTAAAGATTAGAGTATCTTAAATACCAACATGACAACATTACCTTTTGAAGGACTAGAGTATCACAAATCCCAACATGACAACATTACCTTTTGAAGGACTAAAGTATCACAAATCCTAACATAATAACATTACCTTTTGAAAGAACACGGTATCGTAAATTCCAACATAACAATATTAAAGGATCCATTTTATCGATTTTTTATCCAATAAGCTCTATTTGCTATTTACCTTCTTTTACTTTTCCACTCCTGCGAGTGGGCTTAGATACGTGAAAGCAGGTAATCTAAGTGCTCGCTTTGTTGTCCTTCTCGTCGTTTTGGCTTCTTATTCAATTGATTGAAAACAAACTGAATTACTTGCTTTAATCACACACAGGTTATATGAGAATGTGAGCTTGTTTCTTATTAGACGTCTTTCTTTCCCAGTCTCTAGAGCTAGTGTATGAATTAAAGAACTTTCTTGATGTATTTAGAATGCGTTCGTTGTATTAAGACTCTAATTTACGCAGACTTCCATCATGTATATTTTTATTTTTATGTTGAGGAAGCAGAAGTTTAGTGTATTTTAATTAATTAAATGACATGATTTGAGCAAAGCTGAATATGAGCCATTGAATTCAGATACCAAATCATGTGATAATTAATTACAAACTCAGAACTAAAATTCAATTTGCTTTCTAACATAGTTCTTCCACAAAGAATAAAAATACGATTAAAGAAAGCAGTATTATAATGAAAGTAAATGATCATTTCATTAATTACTATTTCTCAATATTATAAATGACGTTTCAGTCACTCGTATTGTCTTCTCACTGTTTTTAGTTTAAGAGGTTTAACGAAAAACAAGATATGAGAAAATGCTAAAAATACAACTAATTGTCTTCCAACCCAAGAACCTATATGTCAATTTATTACCTTCATGTGAAGGATTTGAGGCTTGACGGTTAACATAAATATGAATCTATACAAACTGCAATCCCGCTTACAGATAGAGAATATGTCAGAGAGCTTTTTTCACTTCATACAATAAAAAAATCTGTAGAGCTTTTCAGAATCAGCACATATTCATTGAAAACTCAGATTTATTGACTACGTTTCCGTGACACGTTTCACTTGTGCGAAAATATATATCATTAAATCAAAGACTTGAGAAATATAATAACAATATTTTAAATTTTGATCAGTGTTATTTCAACAAATAGCAAATAAAAATGTGCGTAGTTTTTTAATTATCAATAGGCTGAAATTATCAAAAAACATAAATTAATAGGCTTATCTGTTGCAAGCTGTTTACATTACGTACATTTCTGACTTTTAGTGGCACATATAAGCCTTATATTAGTTCACTAAGAGTGCTTTTCTAGTCATTGCTAAGTCTCTGAGCTATACTATTTTCAATAACTTTGACCTCAACACAGTCAATAGTTCGATCATAATACTGAACCAGCCTTATTTTTAAAAAAATCAAGTAGTGAAAGCATAAATCTACCCACTGAGTCTTTAAAAAAATCGCAAACTTAAGTAGAGAAAACTAAGATAGACTATAATTTATATATCCACAAAATCATTTTACTTACTTTAATTTCTACACCTGAGATAACGCATATCCCCATATTTTAGTGTTTAAAATAAAAACAAATCTACATTTTTTCAGAAGAACATTTGGTGAGTTTCTGTGCTTTATGTTGTATAGTCTCAAGTCCAGTATACTATATATGACATTTGAAGAACGATATTTGATTAAAGTCATATTAAAAAACTAGATGCGATTGTACAAATAATGTAAGTGATGTGAAACATTACTCGCCTTACACAAATAATTTGAACATACTAAGACATTTAGTGTTACAGTACTACATTAGAGTGAACAGAACATTACCAATCCCAATAATTAAATTTGATTTAATTAAAATTTTGAAGTACTGTCTTTCATAATATATTTTAAAATAATGAATGAGTCACATTAAACAACAGTAAAGTTCTTTCACGTTAATCTATTATGAATAGCCGTGAAATTCTACTTCTGTTTCATGATATTAATAATATGCGTTCCATAATAACCTGAGGAGGAAATTGCTTGTTTCTTCAAATATCGTGCCATGTAAAATACTTACACTGTCACACAGCATCTTTGTTTTATTGTCTATACACATTCTGTATCGTGTTAAGGAGATTCCAACTACTCTACATTAGATTAATATACATACAATAGCGAAATTGAAAAATGCTCACAAGAAGTTAGCTTAAGTAATATGTTTGGAGCAATAAGGAAACTAAAATTGAAAGTGGAAGTAAAAATTCGCCAAACAGGAGTCATTATCCATCCATGCCCTATATGTAAATAAATGCATTTATTCATTCACAGTCTAACGGGGAGAGCCTAAGAATGAATAAGTTTGACATGTCAGCGGTGCATATTTGTGCCGTGCGTTGGGTATATAACAATAGTGGTTTGTTCTATGTGTATATATACATATTTAACATCAACTTATTAAAAATGTGTATGTAACTTTAATAATGTTTAAATGTAAGCAGTATTATCATTGTTAGTAGTAATCAGAGGACAAATTCAGAAATGAATAGATTATCACAAAAAATACACTATTAATATATTTTCCTTTCTCTTGTCCATTTCATTACTTTTGGAAGACTTGAATGACTTTTACATGTTTTTCATCTAATAATATATAAGATATGTTCAATGTTCTTATGCTACGCTGCATACAATTAACGGAATAACTCAAATGAGTCAAAATATATGGTTATAGAAGCAGAAATGAGTTTAAAATTTTGTTTTTGTTTTTACATGACATATCAAGTAAATCAGACAAGATATGACATTAGACTTCTTAGGACATAGCAGATTATTAAACGGTCTGGAACTATCAGTCGTGTTATATCTGAACAGATTCTAAATAAAGGCTCCAGAACTGTTAGTCGTGTTACATCTGAACAGATTTTTAACAAAAAGGTTCATAACTGTCAGTCGTGTTATATCTGAAAATATTCTAAACAAAAGTTCCAAATCTATCAGTTATGTTATATTTGAACAGATTCTAAATAAAATGCATTAGAATAGTAATATAAATCCATTTTAGAAATATACCACGCACAGACACCTCCCGATCAACCAGATATACATATACCGATTCCCTATTCTTATGTGTCAAAAGCTGCCACGCCTTCCACAGTACTAGGTGTTTTCTTCATGGCGTATGTTAAAGATCTGTATTCCGTCTTCGTGTGCTGAAGAGCAGCAGGTGAAATTAGAAGTATAAAACTACAGCGATGTAAGTCTCGTCAAAAGCGTTATAAAACTGGAGGGAGAAATACTGTTGCTCTTCCAAGTGATTTTGATTTTTGTTCTGTGACAAAATTATTTTATCAGTTTATGCATTGTAAAACTATTATACTGAGATTACTCACACGAAAATAACTCATTTTAATGCCTATTGCTGCAATAGAATAACCAAATAGCACAGCAGTATGTTTAGCGTATAGAAATGTAGTTCCCTTAAGTGATGACATTAGCATTCAACATAATATTATATCACAAGCAGTAATATTACATCAGTGAAAGTTAAGTAACCTAAAACAAAGTAATTTCAAAAAAGAATATTATAGCGCCTAACCAAAACCTTATGAAAGTATTTTTAATTAGTGAACTTTTGCTACTTTTTAAAAGATTTATGAATTATATAAAGCTTTGTAATACCTTACAAAACTGAAAACACTGCGACGAATTTTAAACCTTGAGCTACAACAAAAATAGGATTCGAAACTAAATTTCCTTCATTTAATATCCTCTAAAACCATTAGATGAAAACCATTTTTCATCTCTGCAATTTTTTTAAACGATATTCAAGTTCTCCAAAGTAATGTACTCCACAAAACAAACATAGATTATTTACATTGTGGCACATTTTAAAGAATGAAATATAAAATTTGAGCGACCGATAATCAGCCTGTGTTGAAATGAAAACAAATAACTCGTATTAGTTGATCACATTCATGCCATAACCACTTAGCATATGTGTTTTCTTACAATGTCAACTAACTTCACAGGAATCTGACAAAACTTGAGTGCTAAGATTAAATAGAATAACCTCAAATTATCTTCCTAAATCAAAAGAGCATATCTAAAACTCGAATGTAGACTTTTATATTAACATCTATAACTATTAATAATCTTATAGGGTGCTTTATTACATATACTTGAAATTACACAAATGATAAACTATTAAGTTGTATTTCTGATGTATGATAAATTAATATATAATAAAATTAATTTTAATGATAACCTAAAACAATATTAATAGTAATAGTTGTTGTCTGATAAAACGAAAGGCAATTAAGATAAGTTTAGCTTTGGTAAAAGATCGTCATTTGTGTTGAATGTGGACACCTGGTGAAAGTATCCTTATGATGTTTATTTGATTTTATACATAACTGAAGGTTTGTGTGGATGCTTTAAGACTGAGAAAATATTTTGATTCCATACATCCTTAATTATGTAAAAACAATCAACACTAAATCAATAATACTCAGCTTATAATTACTTTCTGGATGCACCAAATATTTGACGCTTTCAAATTACAGTCGTTTTCTACATCCAGACCTGAAAATGGTGTCTTAAAATCTATGAAAGTATGATAATTTCAACAAAGTTACTTCACAATTTTGCCACATCAAAAATATTTTTCACATAAATAAACATACTTTTAAGCTAGAACGGTATATATGTGC
Organism: Carcinoscorpius rotundicauda; assembly: GCA_011833715.1. Classification (NCBI taxonomy): domain Eukaryota; kingdom Metazoa; phylum Arthropoda; class Merostomata; order Xiphosura; family Limulidae; genus Carcinoscorpius; species Carcinoscorpius rotundicauda. The sequence goes on from CM022393.1 coordinate 113,911,125, forward strand.
AAAGTTTATTTTAACATAAAACATGTAATATTTTTGATATAATAAAGTATGTTAAGACCAAAAAGAAATAAACAGACGAAAAGAACGGAAAAATCTTAACACTTAGTTTCTCTATGGAGATTAATGAATCATGAATTTTTACAGGCAATTTTGAAACCAGACATAACTAATCACCCACATCCTTATTAACCGAAGATCGTATACTTTATTAAATTAACTTTTTTTCCTCTCAGTGAGATAACAAGGCTTTTTCAATAAACATTGTGACTAAAGCAAGTCATGAAACTGGTTTGTTTCAGAGTTAATTTATTTAAAAAAAACAACTAAAATACTTGTTTTTATTTTAACTTTTTAACACACTGGTTCAATCTAAGTTAGCATTCCCTTTCAATTCTCTAATTTAATTCAGAAAGTGAAGATATAGAGCAATTTCCAAATAGTAGAGTCATCTAATCACTTTAAAGACATTTATGATAAATATAATATTACTGATTTATAAGATCGATTTTATTTTTAAGCACCTCCATTGATTATTCAAGAGTGAAACTGCAATAGAATAGAATATTCTTTAAAACTAAATAAGCGAATAATGAGAAATAGGTAGTTGTCTCAGCGATGTTGTAAGTTCAAAGCAATAATTATTGTCTGGAAAGCATATATCTAATATCTCTAGACTGTTATGTGACAAAATTAAACTTTTTCAAGCGAAAAAATATTAAACTAAAAAACACTAAACAATGACAGGCTTTGCATGGCCATGTGGTTAAGGCATTCGACTCGTAGCCTGAAATCCGAAGGTTTGAATCCCCGTCACACCACACATGCTCGCCCTTTCAGCCGTGGGAGCGTTATAATGTTACCGTGCATCCAATTATTCGTTGGTAAAAAAGTAGCTCAAGAATCGACGGTGAACGGTGATGACTATCTGCCTACCCTCTAGTCTTACACTGCTAAATTAGGGACGGCTAGTGCAAATAGCCCTCGTGTAGCTTTGCGCAAAATTTGAAAATCATACAAAACCTAACAATGGCATATTCTTATCAGTTTTTTTTTTCTAGCTTAGAGAAATATTGTCATTTTCTTCTTTACGGACACAGTGTCGATTGCAGCTGTTAGTTCTTGGCGTATAGTTACAAAGTGAGATATCTGTACTTTGTCCACTGCGGGAAGAATCAAACCCTGAATTTTATCGTTGTAATCCTTAAACTTACTGGAGAGGACTGCAGAATCGGTATTAAAATATGAGGAAGTAACTAAGTTGCAACATGTTTGTTCATTTTTAAATAAATATTATCCTTAAATGTTTTCACTGCAGCTTGTACACAATTATCACCAACAACTTCGAGCTTATCTTAAAATGAGATTATGTAATATAATTTAAAGACTAGTTTAAAGCAGGAACAGTATTAAACAGTTGTAATATAGGTAAAATGTGCATTAACATGATTTTTGGATAAGATATTCAGTTATTTTTTTTAATTTATAATCCTGAGTTGTGAATGAAACTTGACCGCGACAAGTTATTACGTTATCAAACATTTTATTATATATTATTGAAACTTCTAAATGCACTAATTGTATATTATTTTAACAGTCCTGTAAAATTATGTCTTCAAATGATACCATCGTATATAATTGAACTATTATAGGCATTTGAATATTCAATTACATTCAGTGATTTACCATTAACTACTGGTGTCTGTTCAACATATAACGTTTCTCATGGTGATAGATTTATACTTCACAAGTTTCATACATTTCACTCGATCAAGTAGAGTTGCTTTTAAAAATAGCATGTATGAAGTTAGTGAAAACTATATATTTTTGTAAGATACTGTCACTTTTCTGTTATTTTTATTGCTTTAGAAACAGTTTTGTATATTTACCAGCTAATTCGTTTTATGAATATTTGAAGCATACATTGATTTAAGAATGATTTTCAGCAGAATGATTTTTATCCTTTATAACAATCTAACTACTTTTCAATCACTTAAAAGTCATAATTACCAGTGATGAAGATGGATACGTATAGATAACGTGCTTGTTAATTAAGCGTTCCATTAAATTAATGGCCTATCTGCATAATCATATCTTTTTCTTAATTGTTCTTTTTCTTGCAGACTATGTCGTTAAATTGTAGCATATATAACTCACACTCGCAGAATGCTGTGAATAATATACCTTATCTTGTTAGAAATCACAGACATAATAACTGACTTGATTATGCACGCACTTAAGTGTCTGGTGTGGTTCATCCTAATACAAGATACTTACAAATAAATGTAGTGAAAACGCTTCCAAACTGTTTTTTTAGTTTCAAATCAGTTTAACGGATAGCTGATATAAGATGTTGCCTTAGCTACTGAAATATATTCTAAGATAAAACTAAACTGTTATATTTGAGTCTTTATTAATTCAACATGATCTCTAGCTGATAACCTAATTCAATTCAATCACTGCTTTTTGGTTTATATTTGACACTGTAAATTTTTATGTTTTAACATTTTCGAGCTTTATACTAAGGCCCGGCATGGGCAGGTGGGATAAGGCGTTTGACTCGTAATCTGAGGGTCGTGGGTTCGAATCACAGTGGCACCAACCATACTTGCCTCTTTTTGTCTTGAAAGCGTTATAATGTGGCGGTCAATCCCCCTGTTTGTTGATAAAAGAGCAGCCCAAGAGTTGGCGGTAGGTGGTGATGACTAGCTGCCTTCTCTCTAGTCTTACACTGGTAAATTAGGGACGGCTATCGCAGATAGCCCTGGGGTAGTTTTGCACGAAATTCAAAACAATGAAACTTCACACTAAAATTCGAATAAAAAAAAGTTCCAAAATGTTGAGCCCAAGACCGAGTTCATATACTTTATTGCTGTTAATAATATATATGTATATATAATAATAATTACTATTCTAAGTTGTTAGAGCAACATATCTTCTGAAAATAATATTGCATTTCACCGCTATGGTCCAATTCAAAATACTTCAACCAACTTTTACCACCAGTTATTAATGTAATAAGATTTCAGAATATCTCTTATCTGTCTCCCAAAAATAACCTTGCAGAACATTTCAGACTGTTTGTTTGCTTATTTAATTTCGCACAAAGCTACACGAGGGTTATCCGTTCTGTACTAGCCGTCCCTAATTCAGTAGTGTAAGACTAGGGGGAAGGCAGCTAGCATCACCATTCACTGTCAACTCTTGGGCTACTTTTTCACCAACGAATAATTGGATTATTCGTCACATTATAACGCCTCAACGACTGAAAAGACGAGTATGTTTGGTGTGATGGGAACTGGAACCCGTGACCTACAAATTACAAGTTAAATGCCCTAACCACCTGGCCATGCTAAGCCCATTACCGTGGGGAAAGTAGTTTGACACCTTCCTAATATTACAGCACGAACAGGCTTTTGGATCTCGGATAACAATTACTATTATACCAAAGCCAAACCAGTTTAAATTGGCCTACATTCCAACGTTACACAAAAATTCTCTATCGTTACGTTTACACACTTTTGTCTTTAAATTAAGATTTGTCGATCCATGTTAAACAGGAATTGATTATTCGTCTTGACCGTACTCTAATATTATTTACCTTAAATATGTTGGCAAAGCACAATGATACTTGAACTCCTTCGATCATAAATTTGAACATGTTCTGAAATCCAACAACTTATTATGTACAATGATTCAACTGTCCTCATTTTTTTTTATTAAAGATCTGCAAGAGTGTTTTGTTGCACACCTGTTTTAAAGTTCACAGAATATTTGAATAATTGATTTCAAGCTGTGAAGAGTAATTACCTATTCGCACGTTCAGTAACGTTTTATTTCTTCAGTACATTACGAACGAAAGTGAAGTTGGATGCGAATAGACAATATTTTACTAAAAGTTTCTGATAACTATTTTCTGTTAATAAAATCATTCAGTCAACTTGACACTCATTTATGCAGATGAATATCTTATCGCATATAAAGGCTCGTTTAGAATATAAAAACAGTGGACTTAATTGAAAATCGTTGGAAGTTATACTAGTTAGTTTAGATAACTGGTTGGGAACCTTTATATTAGCTTAATTTGTCTACTGGGCTACTACTACTATGCCTTACCACCATAATGGAAGCTAGAATACCAACTTCAGGAGGTAAGTTTAATTAACTTACTTATTCACAAGTGTTAATACCTTATTATTATTTATTTTCTTCTTCTTTTCTTTGGAAAGCAGCTTTTTACACGTCTTCAGGCAGTGAAAAGTGGTATAGATGTGGGACGTTGTAGGCTTGAGCGCCCATATCTCGCTCTCCTAATTTCTAATTCTATTTTTTTATTTTATTATTATTCATGTGAGACTGACGAACGAACATTAAGATTAAAAGACGCTGTATCTCCACCGCAGTTAATGTCCTATTCCATAGTTACCTCCAAAACGTAGGGTATACTTTACATCCCACATTACAGCCTATACCCTAGAGATCTTTTCGATAAGGGCAACATTTTTTTTTTAATTTTTGTTTGGGCTTGTTCATAACAAATTATCATCAGTCAGAGGTTTGAATTTTATGTTCGCAACACAGTCTTTCAATTTGGTTTGACTCTATTTAAAATGACTGTTTAACATTAATCTTCTATATATTTATATACACACGAATATATAAATAACCTAGGTTTAGACACATACATAGTCCATAAGAACAGAATTTAAAAGTCATAGTAAACTTATACAAATTCTAAGGATATCTTATACTATTGTGAAACAACATTCAAAAATTTAAGATAAGTATATGGAATTCTTTATAGATAGTTTAAGCATTAATATTGTAGACTGACGTACATCACCTTACCCAATATGACCCTGAAACAGAAAGTACCACCTTTTAAGAGTTCTCGGGTGACAGGAGTTTTATAATAATCACCAAGTTTTCCTGAACCTATGTGTTTTTCTGTCATGATTAACAATACGTTATACATGCACAAGTTTCGTTTTTCAAAACTTCTTGTACGTTTTATTGATATATAACTAAGCGTTTTATTGTACACATTATTTTTTAAAACTTTCCAAAGGACTTTAGAAACGAAATTCATATTCAATGATATGGTTTAATATGAGTTTCACTGAAAACTACACGACAGCTATCGTAGAGATCAATCCCCAATTTAACAGTGAAAAACCTAGTAGGAAAACAGCTAGTCATCACCACCCTCCGCCAACTCTTAGGCTACTCTTTTACTAACGAATAATGGAATTGATCGTTACATTATAACACTCTCACCTCTGTGAGAGCAAGCATATTTGATGGGAAGGGTTATAATTCAGTAAATAATTATATTTCCCAAGTGACTTGATGTTTCTTATGCTCTGTCTCTCCATGAATATATTTTATTCTTTTGTATTGTTGAGGTAGTGCAATCTCCTATTGTTTATTTGACTCATCAAAGGGTTTCGAAATTCAAAACGAAACTATGATTTATAACAATTTCTCTAGGAGCGCTATAAACATCATCAAACAGACTTTGTGATATATCATTTTTCCCTTTGTTAGAAAGTCAATACCTTCAAAATTCTTCACAAAAGTGAAAAGTAAAATCATCTGCAATATATAATTTGAATTTCATGCAAAACTAGACTACTTAATTTTAAAATGAATTGGCTAGAGAAAGGGAAATTATTCAGCTCCACCTTCTTCTAGCTTTTTAGCTATTTTTATTCCAACGAATAATAGGATTGACCATTACCTTAGAACGCCACCACGGCTGAAAAAGCGAACCTTTTCGGTGAAGAATTTGAAACCAACTACCTACAGTTTGCCATATTTACCATGCTAGATCTGTACCACTAGGATATCCTAATTACCAGGAAATCGAACTCGCAGTCTACAAATTATGATTCTCTAGCTCCAGTCACAATGATTAACATACTTATATATACGATAGAAAATTCCTTATTATCACCTTTCAGTTAAGTAAAGATTTATTTTAAAAGTAAGGATTTCAAAAGTAATTTTGTGTTTAGTTCTGTTCGACGAAACTAAGATAGCTGTTGTTGTTGTTGTTTTGAATTATGCACAAAGCTACACAATGGGCTATCTGTGCTCTGCCCACCACGGGTATCGAAACCCGGATTTTAGCGTGTAAGTCCGCAGACGTACCGCTGAGCCACTGGGGGGCAAAGTATCAATGAGTATGAAATGAGTGTTTTCATACTCATTTGAGGTTGTTCATATGCATTTCTTTCAATAGAACCTTGGTATATAGAAAGTTAAAGTCCTATTTTTCATCTCCTTTATAATGGCATCTAACATTTTTGCAAGTATTTGATAATTCTACAGATATTCATACTTTTCTATGTTAATATGAAGTAATACAATTCATTTGAAATTCAATACTTTTTCACATAGTACAAATCTATGAATATTATAATCTTTACTCTTCTTCCTAAATTTCATAAATATTAAATTAAGATAGGTTTATTGAACCAATTTTAACTTTCTTCTCTATAAAAGTAATGAAACGTGTATATACTTTTCGTCTCCAAGTGAAAGATACTAAAAATAAATAAATTCCCAAAATGATAACCACAAAGAAGTATTACAACTTTATTTATTTATATATTTGTTTTTGAATTTCGTGCATAGCTACTCGAGGGCTATCTGTTACAGTTATTCCTGCCCTCCGCTAATACAGCGGATAGTCTACGGATTTACAATGTTAAAATCAGGGGTTTGATTTTCCCCTCGGTGGGTTCAGCAGATAGCCTGATGTGGGTTTGTTATAAGAAAAACATAAAAACACATAGTTATTCCTAATTCAGAAATAATATATTGAAAGGAAGACAAATCTTGGACTGCTGTTATTGAGCTGTTGGATTGACTGTTACATTGTAACAGCCCAAAGCTAAAATGAAGCTAAAATCCCATGACGGGATTGAGCCTGCAATTCATAGATTACAAATCTAGAGCTCTAATCACTAATAATACCATTCTGATATACATAATAAATCAAATACTTTAGTTTCTAAACAAAAAACTTTTTGTGGTATTTAAATATACTGAGTTTTAAATTTTATCAACAATTTTCTTGTTTTGTAATTTTATAAGCTTATCTAGTCTTCAAACCAGCGTCTGAAGAATCTGGTAAACTGATCGCCGAATAAGAAAAGGATCCACGGATCTATTAAGTATTTAAATAATTACTCCCTTATACAGGGTGGTCGCTAGAAAAGCGGAAAATTTGAGGGTCAGATGAGATCATGAATAAAATGCGTGCTTACTCATTTCTATTTTGATTTCTTTACATCATGAATGAAATGCATGATTTTAATATCATAAAATGCATTTTGAGCATCTATGAGTGTAATATAACATATGCCTTTAAAAAACTTTGTAAAAGTTATTCTTTGTAAAACTAAATAGCTGTTTGACAAATTTTCCGCTTTTCTAGCGACCACCCTGTATAATTTGGAAAACGGAACTGAACGACTTAGTCTAAGATACAAATAATTTTATTGTGCTCTATCAAATTTCACAACTGAAATTAAGTGTTTGTAGCTTACTCTTCTTAGGAATTCGTATTTATTCAGCTTTGTTCCAATTACCCTTAAAGAAAGTTTAGTATTATACGTAATGAATTCCATTTTTGACTGCAGATTTAGAATGAGATTAACAGTAAAAGCGCTTATTCAATCTTGTAATGTTGCATTTTAATTAGATTCAGAAAATGTTGGAAACTTTGAATGACTAAAACTCTCGTCTGTCTTACAGCTCGGCTCTATAGTTAACGAATTTTTCTTTGAGATCTCCGAAAAGACGCGAATCTGTCTTAGAAGCTTTTGTATAACAGTAAGCTTAAGCCTTTCGAATCAGTGCTTCTAAATCACCGAGGCGGATACTTCTCAGTATCCAGTAAACTTTCCAACCAAAGAATCCATTAAGAATTCTACGATTACAAATGTAAACAATATTTCTTCTTAAGCCAAACTCAGAGCTAAAAAAATGTCATATTATTGAGTAGTTTCCCAAGTCTGATTTCTCACTTTGTTTGGATTTCCCTGGTTTTAACCATTATGACTTTTTTATCATCATTTGATATTTTAATTTATTACTTAAGTCATGGATTTTTTTTTTGTAAATGAAAATTAAAAGTTTTCTTTATTTATTCATAAAGTCACTGTCATAATGGATAAGCAACTATGGTAAAACAAACAAAAATACAAAACAACTAAACAAAATAATCATTCATATGCTAAACTAAAGATAGAGTAATTGGAATATGCATAATTGGAAATTTTTATTATGAATAACTTGGTACTTGGGAGTTAACTAAATATCTAGTGGAATTATATTTAGAATAATCAAAGCCAAATAAAAAACGGGTTTGAAGTGCAAAATGGAATTACTTCGTGAGCATATGTAGAATGTTTTCTTTTGTTTATTTTTATCAAAAAAGAATATAAACTTTCTCCGTCGAGAGCTAAGACGTCCAATGCGGGATAAAATATTATAATATTCTATGCAATGCAAATGAATCGGTAAAGACAAGCTAGGCAAATTGTTAAAACCTCATATTTAAATTTTCTAGTCATGAATGCTCCATATGTAGTCCAATCTTAAAAACCATATTGTTCTTCATGCATATAAATTTGTACCTCGTGACTTATAAAATAAATCATTTTACTATAAAAGATGGTGTAATAATGTTAATATTTATTTTCACTTTATCTACTTATGTTTCTAAACTAAAGTTCTTGTCTTGTGTATGTGATTTATTTTTCTTCGGTGAAAATTGTTTGTTTATTGAATTTCCCACAAAGCTACAGAAAATTAGTCTCTCCTTATTTGGAAGTGATAGACAAGAGGGAAAACTTCCAGGCCCAGCTATCTGGTTTCTCTTAGCCAAAAACAGAGGGATTGACCGTTACATTGTACGCCATTTCAGTTGAAAAAGTGAAGCAGTATTATTATTGTTAGTAGTAATGAGAGGACAAATTGAAAAATGAACACATTCACGAAAAAATAAACGAGAATGAATAGGTGTTCTATTAGTAATATGTCACTTTCTCTTGTCCATTTTAAAACATATTTACTTTTGGAAAACTTAAACGACTTTTACATGTTTTTCATCTAATAATATATAAGATATGTGAAATGTTTAATATTCTTATGCTACGCCGCATACAATGAACGAAGTAATTCAAATAAGTCAAAATATAAGGTTATAGAAGCATAAGTGAGTTTAAAATAAGTTTTTTTTTTTTTTTTTTTGCTTTTACATGATATATAAAATAAGTCAGACAAGATATAACATGAAACTTCTTAGTACATAGCAGATTATTAAACGGTCTGGAACTATCAGTTATGTTATATATGAACAGATTCTGAACAAAATGCATTAGATAGTAATATAAATCATTTTAGAAAGACACCACGCACAAACACTTCCCGATCAACCAGTTGTGTGTATACCGATATCCTATTCTTATGTGATAAAAGCTGCCACGCCCTCCACAGTACAAGGTGTTTGCTTCATAGCGCATGATAAACATGTTTCTTGAAAGGTTTCGGTCCCGAGACACGCAGGTTATGATTCTAGCGTTTTTACCACCAGGCTGTGTCAAACTATTTTGTTTTTTGTTTTTGGAATTTCGCACAAAGCTACTCGAGGGCTATCTGTGCTAGCCGTCCCTAATTTAGCAGTGTAAGACTAGAGGGAAGGCAGGTAGTCATCACCACCAACCGCCAACTGTTGGGCTACTCTTTTACCAACGAATAGTGGGATTGACCGTCACATTATACGCCCCCACGGCTGGGAGGGCGAGCATGTTTAGCGCGACTCGGGCGCGAACCCGCGACCCTCGGATTACGAGCGCACGCCTTAACGCGCTCGGCCATGCCAGGCCTGTCAAACTACTAGATTTAAATAAAATATTTTTCAGATGTTCTTAAATGTCCATTTAAAGTGTTTAAATTAGCCCATACTAAAGTGTACGTTAATCTAAAATTACTTTAACGTAATATGTTCTTGAATATATGTGCTTAAGGAGTGTTATTTATTTGATCTACAATATATATATATCGTTTTTAGCTATGAATAACAGTCGAGTCAATTGACATCTGTAGATTTAAATATCAAAAATTTCAAACGCAAATTTATGATCTGGAGCTCATCCACCGTCATGATATTTAACCACTTTATATATGATTTCTAACTACTGTGAGATCGGAACAGGTCGTAATACAAAACGTAACAGAACAAAATATTTAATAATACTTTAGCACTGGATGTTCCACTTGAAATTCTAAGTCTTTTATAATGGAAAGAGCTTTAATTTCAATTGTCTTAATGAGTAGATCTGATTCTTACTCCAGATACATCAGTCACTTACTACAACAAATATGTTTTTGAATACGTAGCAACACCTTTCGATGTTGACATCGATTTTTCTTAATTACTGTGTGGTTTCCATGTATGTTATTATTTATTGGTTTCTTTACCTTTAAAATTTTGCGAAAAACTACACAAACAGCTAAGTACCCGTCTCTTATTTTGAACTGTTAAACTAGAAAAAACACATTTAGTCAACAGGAAACAAAACTACCTCTTTAGTTAATATGCCTAAGCGAAAATAGGAATTTGATCATTACTTACAAAATGCAATGTGCCACAAACCATTAACCCTCAGCTTTATGTCAGCAAAAGTTTAACTAATAGGCAAGTCTGGCCTGACTTAAATGTTAATATCATTAAAGTTGTCGTTTTTAAGCAAAATTTTTTCATTATGATTTTTAAGTTTATTTAGTCATAACCGAAAATTACAGAACAGGTCATCTATACCCTCTCCATTGGAATCAAACAATGAACATTAACATTATAAACCTTTCAGATTACTGTTGAGCCATCTGATGGTTTTAGTAAGATAAAGGTAAGTATAGATTGTGATATAACACGAGGTAAATCGACGATGAGGATTCGTCCAGGGAAAGGGAAGAAACTGTTTTCATGTCGTAGAAAGACAATTTCAGCAGAATATGACGAATAAATCTTAAAATGTGGAGCTACTAGTCTTTGTTTGTTTTGAATTTCTCGCAAAGCTATACGAAGGCTATCTGCGCTAGCCGTCCCTAATTTAGCAGTGTAAGACTAGAGAAAAGGCAGGTAGTCATCACCACCCACCGCCAACTCTTGGGCTGCTCTTGTACCAACGAATACTGAGATTGACCATCACATTAGAACGCCCCCACGGCTAAAAGGGCGAGTATATTTGGTTCCACCAGGATTCGAACCCGCAACTCTCAGATTACGAGTCAAACGCCTTAACACACTTGGCCATGCCGGGCCATGAGCTATTCGTCATGCTGCGGGGTCGGCCTTTAACCTACAGGAATGAAATTATCAAATTAATGAGATGTTTCCTGAACATTTTCTTCTCTAACTTGACGTTAAAAAACCGAATATTTCGAATAGGTAAGCCTTATAAATCAGTGCTGCGAGTTTAAATACCCCAAAAGATACTAGATTTAGTTTCTTTGATCAAAAACTAACAAAATTGTCCTCAACATAGATTTTGGTAAACTATTGGTTTCAAGTTATCAGAGCAGTTGTTCAGCTAAGATTATTTATAATGGTTAAGAAAAGTACGAGTTAGGCTTGGCTCTGGTGTGGACCCAGTACCCTCTATCAATTTAGTAATGTAGTTTACTATTTTTGACATAAAATATTTGTTTTTTGCAAAGTTAATAATTAAAGAGATATGCTTTTCTTAGCCACGTTGCACAGTTGTATGTCTGCAGACTTATACTGCTAAAAACTGAGTTTCAATAGCAGTGGTGGACAGTAGCAAACATCCCTTTGCTTATCTTTGCGCTTAGTATGAAACAAGAACAACTTAGCTAAACGAAAAACTAGGTAATCCTCTGTAAAAGAATTTTTTTCAAATAAATGTCGATTATTCAATCAAATGAAATGTTTGTGAATAAAGTAGTTATGTCAAAGCTATAAAATATTCACAAGGTGGCAGGATTTTATTTAATTAACAAAAGAGAACGAATCCATAACAGTAAATTCATTAATTGTTAATTATTTGTGAATATGTGAATATGCATGAGGGATTTAGGTACATTCTAGTGTGCATTCTGATTACTGAAAGAACAGGACGAAATGAATCCTTCTGTTTGTGGACTTTAGTACCGCTATACTTTATACCGAGCCGTGATTTGCAACGATGCAACTGGTTGAAATCATTATCGGTATTAATATTTTAATAATTTAACCGACTTTTTAATACTTTTATTTCTTGAATAGTGACGAAGAGTATATTGTAAGTAACGGTGTTGATTTTTATAATGTAAATTAGAAGGTTATTGTTTTTTCAAGATAATCTGTTGTTCTAATGACACAACTGCTCTTCCTTACTGAGATTATGTAAAAACTCCTTCAGGGCTGGAGAGTCTTCCTACTTAAAGAAGAAATAACAGCAAGAGGAAATATGATTATGAAAGTACAAGAGTCTTGAATTTATCAAGGTCATAAATCTGTAGTTAAATTTATTATCTGGAAAACGTACAGTAGTTTCTCGAACTGAGAAATTAAGATATTTTCCAAAGACAAGTTTACATGATTCAGTTAAACTGGCATCACTGATGTTGATAACTATTATTTTAATATCATTACATTTTTCGTCTTTTACTTCACATGATTTTTTCATTATTTTGTGCTTTTTTGCAGAACCTATCTTTCGGTTTTTTTACATCAAGACGAATTAGTGAAAATGATCAAATTGTTGCATGGAAATATTTATATGTATTGTTATGCGTTTATTTATTACACGGAAACAGTGAAATATGCGTTATTGAAAATTTATTAGAAATACGAGCTCGTTCCTAATTTTTCCATGAACTTTTACAAAAAAAATACCATTACACTTCCAAATGATTTTAAAACAATCAGTAACTAATAGTTTCATTTTGAGTATGCTTACAAATTAAAGTTCGATTTCCTTCGGTGGAGTCAGCAGATAGCCTGATATGGCTTTGATATAAGAAAAACACATATACGCTTACAAATTAAGTATTATTTTATTACAAGTTACAGTTTTCATAATTAAGGATAGCAACATGTACGATAGTTATTGTTTATTTTTATTATTGCGCAAAGCTACACAAGTGCTTTCTGTGATAGCCCTCTCTAATTTAGAAGTGAAAGACTAGCGAAAAGGCAACTAGTCATCACCACCAACCGCCAACTCTTGAACTTCTCTTTTACCAACGAATAGTTAATAGACTGTACATTATAGCATCCCCACGGGTGAAAGGGCGAGCACGTTTGGTGCAACGAGGATTCGAACTTACGACCCTCAGATTACAAGTCAAACGCCTTAACCAAACCACCTGGCTATACCAGACCACCCCAGTTATTTACTGTTAAAACTTGTGCACTTGACAACTATAACACTACTAATCGAATCAATGACTTTATTTTATTTAAAAACACAAATTCAGAAATAATTTTACAATTTCCTTCAAATTCTATTACGTGTGTGAAAATAAAGGTTAAGATCGCCTAATTACTATTCCATACACACGTTTTCCTTCAGGTGTTTGATAAGGCGTACGTGGCTGTTTAACAAAAAGTATAGTTTATGACACACGCTATTAACTATTATGCAAATAAAGCCCAAACCTTTAAGTGCTTTTCGAAAAATCATTTCTTTCTATCACAATCAAGAAAGGATGGAAGTAGCTAAATCATCAGGATTTTATTATTTTTCCACTTATATGTTAAGTTATGACCCTCTATACATAAAAAACTGAGAATTCATTATTATGTTAACAGCTACTTAATGAAATATTAACCAGTTCCATTTATTGACTTTATTTTTCTAATTTTAACTTACAATACTCCACGAAAGAGACCAACTTTAATCAAATGAATATATTCAACTTTAAGAGATTATGTGTTGCCTGCAGTACTACTTTATGTTTACATAAATGAAAATATACGACTTTCAGAGACGATATGTTACTTACACTGTTATATTATGTTCACATTAGTATGTAGATACTGTTTTAGAGTTTAAATGTTTTACAATTTTTGCATTACAATTACAACTTCATTTAAGTTTTCATGTGCAACAGAATTACAAAGCACATAAAATACAATGAATAACTGAAATAAATTCCTTAAAAAGTTAGCAGAAAGGATCACGTACAGAATCTGTAATAGTTTTTAAACGAAATCCAAATCTCGAGAGTTTTCGAATAGTTCAATATTATTCTATTCTCTTGAAAAATAATAGTGGTATATTCTAAAACGTCAAGTCTGTGTGTCTCTTTTGAAAACCATTAAAATAAAAATATTTACTATTGGTGTTTGATAATGATAACAAATAATAAAAGTTAAAACTTTTCTCAATTCATGTTATTGGATACAATCTTCTGAAAACTTTGCATCTCAAAAGAGAATAGCTCTGAAGTCGAGAAAGTTATCATAAAGTGTACAGTATGAACACATACTTTAGATGGATAGAACAAACAGAAACTGAACTTGAGACTTTTCTTAGAAGATTGTGTCGGAGAATACTAAATTGTGATTTTAAATTACATTAGAACAGCATTTTGGTATAAATATATTTTAACCTATTAAAAGAAAATTAACAGATAATTTTTAAAGTAATAAGACCTATACTTCAAACGAATATGTCGAAATGAGCATTGTGTGAATTAACCATTACTAAAATATATAATAATACACTTACATGACCCCTGGTGTCTCAATGGTAAGTCTGAAAGCTAAGGATGCTAAAACACAGGTATCAATTCCGCACATGGTAGAGTATTGACTGTCTTTTGTGTAGAATTGTGCTATGTTACATATTATGATTTATCTCGGACGAGTTTCTGATTTATTATGTTACGTATACTATGTATTAAGAATTCAAATAACTGGAAAGTTTAAATTGAATTTAGAAGTTAATCGAATGACGATATGTGTCATTTTTTATATTTACCAATAGGAGTGATACACACGGTTTTCTTTGTTAACATAAATATAATTATTATACAGATAATAATACAATTGATAACAACGGTTATTTTAAGTAGTTATTACGAATATTGGCTTATGTTCAAGAGTTCTAAAAACTTACAAACTATGTCGAGTCTTTTGTTTGGTCTACAGCTAAATATTTTACCGACAGTCCAGGTCCACGAAGAGCAAATTATTTCTGAGTTCATATTGTTACATTACGCTTAAACTAATTAGCTCTCCTTTCTAGGCTGGCCTCACACCGCTTACAAATTGACTTTTTACCAAGGAAGATAGATATCTAATGTCCTCGTAGAAATACGTTCGAAATTAATTCTCTGAACTTGGACGGTTTAAAGTGTTCAAAATATATCAATGTTCCTGGCCAAGTTCTGTAGTTTTCCGATTAATAAACATCAGTTACAATTACATATAGGCTTGTGAGTGACAACGATTAAACGTAGAATTGTAATGTTATCTTACGTCACAACGTTAAAAATTTATAAAATTCAAAAACTAATTTACTTGATTATATTTTGTGTATCAGAAAGAAATATGAGATTATAAACGATGCAGTTCTTTTTCTTGACAAAATGAACTGGTATAAAAGAACGACTTAAAACCTAAATGTTAGATGCCACGGGCTCAGACTTGTCGAAGGTGTCACCGGGATTCAACAGTTAAATAATTCTTAAGAATAAATAGATATTTTAAACCAAAAAAATTATCTTTTTTGGGTGGGTGTTATTTTTTCATCCATGGATTCGTTTTATGAGATTATTTAACCCATTGGTGACGATAACAGTTGGACAGGTTATATCGTTAAATTGTTTTCTTATTATATCTTCTAATTTTAAAAGCATTAGTTTATTTTAATGCGTAATGTAAGTATTATGTGTTCGTATTTAAACACGTTTGGCTAAATATTATCTGATTAACGTTAGTAACAGCTTATTTATTGTTAACATAATTTAATTATTAGGGCTAAATTAAACTTAAATAACATAAAGCTTACTTATGCTTTATCACCTGAAAATATTGAGAGAATATTCTTTCCTTGTAGAGTGTACACTTCAAATTTGAATCCAAACTTTATGAAAAAAAGTGTAACATAGGCGGTTAGTAACGGTACATTTAATAAATTTGATCGAAATATTTTTTTTCTGAAAAAGAAACACTATTCGATAAAATAATAAGCATTCTATAACCTCATGTTTTTATCTTTTTTATTAATTTGCCAATATAGTTAATTTAACTAATACGTCAGCGACTTACGAAATCTGAATTATGTTTACCTAGTTTTTAACATCGGTACATTAGTTATTTTTTATTTCTTTAGTACATAACTGCTTTATTAAAAGATAGAATCTTTAATAGTTTAAAACATCCTCCAAGTTAATTTGTTTGTTAAACTACGTTTTTCTCCTTATCACATCTTCTCTTCATTTATTTCATATAAATAGAGTGAAAGTATTTTTCGTTATTTATCTAGATATTTGCATTAGTTAACTGGCTCCTCTTTTTCTGTAACGATTATTTTATTAAACCTTGTTTTTCTATTGTACAGTTTTAGATACATAATCTCTGTTTTTATTTAATTTAGTTTCAAATTTGGCTCTAGATTAATTGAGTTTTTGAGTCTATTAGCGAATTTCGATTGTGGACGAGACATTTTAACTTGTAATTTTCCGCTATTTTTAAATAAATTAAAAGTTTAGCAAAAAACTAAATATCACGATAAAAGTTTTATTTTCCTTGTATGAAAACAAAAATCTTCACGTTTTGAACATTTTATGTATAATTTTACTTTTAGCAATATATGAAAATAATCTGGTTTGATATAAAGGTGTTGAGAAATAATAACCAATAGTGACAAAAAAATCCACTTGTACAGAAAAATATATATGTAAAAACGGCTGATTTCGGTTGAGAAAAATTTTATGTAGAGGAGCAAACAACGTTTCGAACTTCTTCGGTCATCGTCATGTTCACAAAGAAAGATAGAGGTAACTGACCGATAGCTGACCACATGTTTGAAGGTGGTTGTGTAACTGAGTGTAGGATTGTAGAGGGGGTGATCAGATGTTTTATTATAATTAATAATATAGGTATAAAAGTGTTTCTTTGTGTTGGTGAAATTTAATTGAGTTACGAGACAATTGTTCAGGACGTGCATTAAAATTATTTACTTTGAGTTGTGTTTTTTCGTAATCTGAGGTCTTAGTAACGTTGTTTGTTGATCAACTTTATGCGAATCAAAATACTTTCGTAATCATCATACATAATTAGCTTGTTTTATCATAACTGGTAGTGCTTTTGAACTGGATAATATCTGATTCACATTTTGAAGGCTGTCACAGAAATATAGTAAATGTTGTATAACAGCAATTCTCAACACTATAATCTTCTCTTTATTTCAATGAAAGTTTTAAATTTACACCATAATTTATATAGTACTTATCACATCTATACGTAATAACTTAAGCGTTGGGGTTTCAAATTAATAAGAAATGTTTTATGAGGGAAAATCTAGGATTTATTTCAAAGCTTTGTATTTTTTTAAATAAAAAAAGAATTTTAGTTAATTTTATGATTTAAAAACTTTTAAGCAATTTGCAATAAAACATCCTGTAACATATATATAGTACGTCAAATCAGTTGGAAGATGTAATTTTCATTATTTTAAAGAATCGTGCACAATTGTACAAAATGATTAACAAGTTCACTGTCTTTTTTTCAGACTTATATATTATTTACTTTTTGCCAAATACCTTGACTTGCCTCATATTTCGACACACTGGCGTCTCTTTATCTTATATTTTTGTATAAATCTACAAAAAATCGTCCCAGTTTTAAACCGATTGACTAGAAGAAAGACAGAGAGTCAAAAGTGCCTTTTACTACGTCTAGAGCAGCAATGGGCCTAGAGTGTGGATCATATTGTTACCTGGTGCCTAACCTTAGTGACATCTCTAAGAATTTTCTCACAACAGTAAAATCTTACTTAAAAAAATAATAAAGAATAATTTGACACACCTAAATGAAAACTTTAAATAGTTTTCATTTTGACGTGATAATTTATTCTTTATTATCTTTGTTGTTATTTTGAATTAAGCACGAAGCTATACAATGGGCCGTCTGCGCTCTGCCTACCATGTATATCAAAACCAAGTTTTTAGCGTTGTAATTCTGCAGACTTACCGCTGAGCCACAGGAGGGGGCTTATTATCTCTTATTAAAGTTTTCTTCTCTCATTTTGCGAAAAAAACATTTATTTAAACATATTTTAACACGTTTCTCCCTAGGGAATGAATGATACTTCTCTGAGAACTAGTTTTTTTTCACTAAACTTATTTTGCATTTTCAGAGTTTGCTCTAAAAGGTTTGAATTATTATGCATTATTTTTTTCGAAAATATTTTACAAATATACATTTATACAGTTTCTCTTTTATTTCTACTTATTTCCGTGCATGTACATTATAACAAGCAATTGAGAACTCTCTGGTTTCGTATTAGTTTTCTGAATTGTTTTCTTATTCATATCTTATCATAACATTCCTTTTACACACACATATATAATTAGTGTCTTTGCTTTTTTGAGTTAATATTGCTAAGAACAAAAATAATCTTATTTTTACAAAAGTGGCCACAACGCTACGACTCTTAGATGTACAGGTTCCAACAGCTGTCAACAGCAATGACCCCGTGTGGTTAAATTGTACATATGACTTAGAATCTGATGAGTTATACTCAGTGAAGTGGTACAAAAATAACGTTGAGTTCTACCGGTATTTACCAAGTGATGATCCTCCAGCACAGAAGTACAACCTACTAGGTGTCTATGTAGATGTGAGTAAAAAACCCTTTTTACTTTCTTTTATATTTTTTTAATTAGAAATAAAACTGTTATATTTTCTAATTATATTTCGAAATAGCATGAAATGGTCTGGAAAGTGATATCAAAGTTTTAATACCGTAACTTCGGAATGTCAAAGCTTTCACTGTTAAGATATAATCTATTCTATTATACCGTTGCACATACTTAGTTCTCATCTAATAATTGGAATAATTTACTAACTGAACATAATAAAGATGCTTTGCAGCTGTTTATGTGTCTTGAGATTGAAACTTCTTCTAATTATCGAAAATAACCAGATAACGCTTAATAATCTCCTATGAACTACATTAAAGTTATACATTAACACTTAACTTTCTCAGAGATATAATTTTCTGTCTTTAATATTTGTTGCCCTAGTAAAATTAATTTACTAGAATTACAATGTGCGTGTTCGTGGTAGATTTACAAATGAGTCTTATCTTACGTAACAAAAAATAATAATAGTGCCAAAGGACTTAAGAAACTTCCGCTAATTTACAACGTAAGGCTAAATGAATAATATTACAAGACTACTGTATCATTGCTATCATTTTTATTGTTGTAACGTTTAAATGTAAAAATCGGCTAGGATAAAAATCAACCATACATACTACTGACCACGCACACGTTAACTAAAGATTAATGAGATTATCACATTCAACCGATACAATCAAGTTTAATTCTGAAGTTTCCTCATTTAACATTTTGCAGTTGAGTTAATTACTATAAAACATTATTGATACAAGTGACTTTTATTAATATTTTATACCCGATGTTGTATACTTGTGAGTATCATCAAATCTGTCATGTTTGTTATTCTGGCGCAGATTGCCCTCAAATAGCTTTGCGCAAAATTAAAAAAAACAAAAAAACAAATGCTGTAAAACTGTTACGAACAATTTCAGTCAAGCGATTCGATCTCACTAGTAAATATGATAGGTTTCCAGTTCATTACATCATTACGTTATTGGCAGGTTCCGCTATTTATTTTGACTGCATCTTCAAAATGTTTACAGAAAAATTACTGTAAAAAAGTTTGAAATACAGAATATATGAACCGAGTTAATGTTGAACAAGGTATAAAGTAAAAACAAAACAAAACACGAATGAACTTTTACTTTTGTTTCTGATAAGAAAACCCTATTGATTTAATATTTAGTGTCTAAGATTTATGTTTATCATAGTGTATACACTACTAATATTAGCTTATATTTTTAAAGTAATTAGACACAAATTATTTCGTAACTGGTTGTAACTTTAGGAATTTATAAGTTACAGAGTCACAATATGTAACAGATATAGATAAGTAAACTTTAAAAAATAGTGATTGAAAAGTAATAAAACTATCGTTTTAAGACCATTTATCTTTACAAAAAAATAATCTTAAATTTGTTTTATAGAAAATACAAAACTAGATTTTGTTGTTTTATTTTGAAAATCTGATACATGATACAGTTGTGACAATCTTTGTCATTGTCAGCAGTTCACACAATGATCTCTGTCTAATTACAATTAGATATATGATACAGTTGTGGCAATCGTTGTTATTGTTAGCAGTTTACACAATGATCTCAGTCTAATTACAATTAGTAACTGAATTTCTTATACTATTAGGTACTTGTTATCACCTAACTCATTTTCTATGTTTCGGCTGCTAATCTACTTTATTTATCAAATCAGTTATGAGAATGACTGTATACAGTATGATTTACGATGTGGTTCTTGGTCATGAAAGATTATAAACGATAACACAGGTCTGTAAATTAAAAGTTCATAAAAGTTATTTTGATTTAAATAATGGATTTTCCAAAAATCGGATACACAAATTTCGAAAATAATATTATTTTTCTACCACGTAAAGAATTTTTCTTACTAATAGGGAAAGGAAAAATCGCATACTTAGATCAAATTTACAACAAACATAAAACAGCATGTTTGAACAATTTACGCTACTTCTTGTTGCCATAGCTAAGAATAAGAAATATTGCAAAAAAATGTAGAAATGCGCGCACAAACAAATACTATCCAGGAATGACAAGATATGCGGTCTGTTAATCGTTTATGTACTAGCGGCGTTTCTCGTTGATTCTAGAACGACTGGTAAGATTCATGTCACGGTTTGTCTAGTGGCATCTGTAGCTAGCGGTTGTCAACATTTTAAAAATAACAAAATGTGGCCCTTATCGAAAAGTACATATGACGTTTTGCGAGAAATCTGTACTTCATGAAGGAAATAGTTATCATTTTCGGATTTAGCATACAGGAATTACCGTAGAAAATGTAAACATATCAAGACAATAAAATTATTGCACACATCTGTAATTAACTTATTTTTTTGCGTATTCCTGAACATTGGCTTCTTATTTCTAATGTTTTGGTTTAGGCCAGGCCATTTTTGTTTAAAGTACATTAACTATAATCGTCTTGTGTTTTAGCTTGTGTTTTGATTTTCTACTTTTTGCACGTCTTCCCATTTTTTGAGTAATGGAATATGATTATGTGCTTATAATTTTAAATATTCTTTATGTTTGTATCCTTTATGTGTACTTTTTGTCAGTACGCTCTCTATATTCCGACACTCAGTTACACAATCCCTTCCAAACATGTGGCCAGCTTCTGGTCATTTATTTCTCTCTTTCTTTGTGAACCTGACGATGACCGAAGAAGATCGAAACGTTGTTCGCTCTTCTACGTAAAATATTTTCTCAACCCAAGCGAGCCATTTTTACATATATATTTTTCTCTACAAGTGGGTTTTCTTGAAATCACAGATGTACCATTCTATCAAAAAGGTGTATCCATAACGCGCTAATGTTCTATGAATGATTTTATTACTGTTACGTTTTTTTTTATCTTTTAATTTCTTCGTAGATCAAACGCAACAGAAAAACACAGATAACAGCTTGTATAATTTATTACACTAAACTATTAACAAATATAACAGATATAACATAAATTATATCATAACAGTGTCAGATATTAAGTTATCACATTCGAAATTAATCACAAAACAAAATAATATTAGTTTCAAACTTCACAATTAATCACAATACAAAACGGTACTGGCCTGTATCTAATACAATGATCTAAAATGAAAGTCTCAAATTCCAGTCTAGGGTGTGAATTTGGTCCCACGAAGAGATTCCAAAACAGTTTACAGTTCAATGAAATCGCCGTCTCTCAGCACAAGCAGTAATTCAGATGTATCGTAGAGATTGACGAAATAAAATCACAACTTCCGTAGATCTAACTTCAATCACAAATCCAAGTTGAATATTCACAGCAAACACTTAATCTTTCTCAAATAACTAAAACTGATGCCTGAATCTCACTCTTATTCTTCGAATAAAACTAATGACTGAATCTATCTTCTTTTTTCGAATAAAAACTGATGACTGAATCTCTCTCTTGTCACCGTCTTTTATATCGATAGGCCTACCTCTCGAACAATCTCGCAATTTCCATACAACTCCAGAGCTATCCACGCATATCCGTTCTTGCACGAGACTACACGTCGAGACACGAAGTCACCAGCACTCATTAACAAACATATGATTGGTCTACTTAATTCAAGAAAGTTCTAAATATTACCCTAAATGAATAACAAAATATTAGTTTAAACTTCTAAACAATAATATCAATATGGAAAAATGAATAATAGAAATGAAAATTCAAACACAACACGACATGTTGTCGTTTACAAAATATTTACACATATACATAACACTCTCCCCCTTAAAAGTAAAAAAAGTTTGAACTTGTGAAAACTTTTTGTTTGTTTGTTTATTTGTCTTTTTAAACCAACTTAAAAGGGTTAAATCCAGTAGATTCTGAAGTAACCTCACGAACCTCAAACAATAACAAGGGAACACCCTCATCCCAGTTCTTTGAGTGTTCGTGGCAGTAATTTGGTGGAAACGATCAAGAACACCTTGTGACTCAGGATGGTAGGCACTGGATGAAATTTGATGGACGCTTAATTCATGTATGGCTTGTTCAAATAGCTTGGACATAAAATTTGTGTCTTGATCTGATTGCACAACTTTTGGAATTCCGAACATGGTAAAGGATTTGACAAGAGCCTTGACGATGTTGGGAGCAGTGATTTTTCTCAAAGGGATTGCCTCAGGGAAACGTGTAGAAGCACACATGATCGTCAAGAGGTATTCATTTCCTGCTTTGCTTTTTGGTATTGGGCCAACACAGTCGATAATGACTCTTGAGAATGGTTCTTCAAAGGCAAGAATAGGCTGCAGTGGTGCTTTGGGAATCCCTTGATTTGGTTTTCCAGTGATTTGGCAAGAATGACACGTCTTACAAAAGTCAACAACATCTTGGCGCATCTTAGGCCAATAGAAATGTCGTCGGATACGATCTAGGGTCTTTCTTACACCTAAGTGTCCCGACAATACATGGTCATGAGCAAGACTAAGAATATCATTCCGATAGCATTTTGGAATGACGATTTGGTGAATAACATTCCACTCTTCATCAGCAGCAACGTCAGGAGGTCTGTATTTTCTCATTAGCACACCTGACTTCTTGTAGTAACAAATAGGGTCAGTTCCTATTTCATTTCCATCAACAGCCAGTTGTAGAAGAGAATGAGTTTCAGGATCATTGTCCTGTTCCTCAACAAGTTTGTTACGATGAAGAGAGTCAAAAAATGTCTTAGAGTCATCAGTAGAACTTAAAGTTGAGTCAGAAATCTCATCGATGTGAGACATGAATGTATCAGATAAAGTGAAATCCTCTTTGGACTCCTGAGAACGTGTCTGAGAACGAGTAACAGCACAGGCGGGAAAAACATCAGGAAACTCTTCAACGAGTTGCTCTGTACTGGGACTAATAACAGGTGCTTCAACAGCACGAACCTCTGGTACCACCTTACTACCAGCCAAATCATTTCCCAAAAGCATAGACACACCTTCAACAGGCAATGAGGCTTTAATACCCACAGTCACTGGGCCTGAGACTAAGTCCGAATGTAAATCTAATCTATGAAGAGGAATAGAAACGACGCCACCTTCTACACCAGAAATGAGCACATTGGCCCCAACGGATGACTTTTCAGAAAACAGAAGTACACTTTCCAAAATCAAACTCTGAAAAGCTCCAGTATCCCGCAGGATTTTAATTGGTTGTAGATGTGAATCGCCAACAAAAGAAACAAAACCTTCAGTCATGAAAGGCTTAAATTTGTCCTCAACAAGATTTTCAGGTACATCAATAATATTGGGCTTAGAATCCACAGTGGACTGGACAGGGTGAAAATCATTGGGAACCAATGATGTATCAAACAAGGGCGAAATGAAACTATTGGGTGATGGCTTGTTTTTGAGCTTATAGCACTCAGAAATCAGATGGCCAGGTTTCCTACAATAAGCACATGTTTTGGATGGGAATGACACGGTTTTAGTAGATGATGAGCTTATTGAATAAGATGGAGTCTTCATTTGAGAATTAGAAGTCTGCTCTTTTTTGTCTCTGTCGACATTTGTATAATATTTGAATGAGCTATTGGGTTTCTTTGCTGTGTGATTTATTTTGCTTTTGTATGAGAAATCTTTGTGAGTCAAAGCATACTCGTCTGCCAAGACAGCAGCATCATGAATTTTGGAAGCCTTTTGTTCATCAATATAAGTTTTTAGCTCTACGGGAATACATCTTTTAAACTCTTCGACTAACATGAGTTCTCTGAGTTTCGCATAATCATCTTTAATTTCTCTGGAATCACACCACCTGTCGAACAGAGTTTCTTTTTCACGAGCAAATTCGACATAAGTTTGGCTGCCAAACTTTTTGTAACCACGAAATTTTTGTCTGTATGCCTCTGGCACCAATTCATATGCATTCAAAATGCATTTTTTGACGTACTCGTAATCATAACTTTGCTCGGCTGTGAGCTTGGAAAATACTTCCTGAGCTTTACCCTTGAGAACACTCTGAAGTAATACTGTCCAATATTCGGTAGGCCATTTTAGCCTAAGGGCCAATTTTTCAAATTGCTGAAAATATGTATCTACAGCTTTTTCATTGAATGGAGGTACTAAACGAATTTGTTTGGAAGCATCAAAATTATCCAACCGCATTTGAACAACCTTTTCTTCTGTCTGTGCCTTTCTCATACTGATTTCTTTATCGGCTTTAATGCGTTCTATTTGTATTTCGGCATCAAGAACAAGGCGTTTGTTTTCTTGTTCTGCTTCAATACGTTTTTGTTCTGCCTCAAGTCGTTTGCTTTCAATTTCTAAACGAAATTTCATTTCCATTTCCATTTTTTTAAATTCGAAATCTGGGTCAAAATGAGCGACAGGCAATTGTTGTGCAACTGTTTGAGGTAATACCTTTTGGCTGACCAAATATTCAACAATAATTTGTTTAATATCTGCTTTCTTCATTGATTGCTTCACTTCTAAATTAAAATGTTTACCAACATCAAGTAATTCAGATTTTTTTAATTCACTGATTAATTCGAAAGAGGGATTCCGATTAAATTCGTTTATAAAATCTTCAAGTTCGAATGCCATTTTAAATATACAAGCTGTCTATCTGTATAGAATATAAATCTTATTTTATAATAAAATTAAATTGTTTGTTCGATATCCCGGACGGGCCCCCAATTTTGTGTTACGTATTTTTTATTATGTTTTAATTTCTTCGTAGATCAAACGCAACAGAAAAACACAGATAACAGCTTGTATAATTTATTACACTAAACTATTAACAAATATAACAGATATAACATAAATTATATCATAACAGTGTCAGATATTAAGTTATAACATTCGAAATTAATTACAAAACAAAATAATATTAGTTTCAAACTTCACAATTAATCACAATACAAAACGGTACTGGCCTGTATCTAATACAATGATCTAAAATGAAAGTCTCAAATTCCAGTCTAGGGTGTGAATTTGGTCCCACGAAGAGATTCCAAAACAGTTCACAGTTCAATGAAATCGCCGTCTCTCAGCACAAGCAGTAATTCAGATGTATCGTAGAGATTGACGAAATAAAATCACAACTTCCGTAGATCTAACTTCAATCACAAATCCAAGTTGAATATTCACAGCAAACACTTAATCTTTCTCAAATAACTAAAACTGATGCCTGAATCTCACTCTTATTCTTCGAATAAAACTAATGACTGAATCTATCTTCTTTTTTCGAATAAAAACTGATGACTGAATCTCTCTCTTGTCACCGTCTTTTATATCGATAGGCCTATTTCTCGAACAATCTCGCAATTTCCATACAACTCCAGAGCTATCCACGCATATCCGTTCTTGCACGAGACTACACGTCGAGACACGAAGTCACCAGCACTCATTAACAAACATATGATTGGTCTACTTAATTCAAGAAAGTTCTAAATATTACCCTAAATGAATAACAAAATATTAGTTTAAACTTCTAAACAATAATATCAATATGGAAAAATGAATAATAGAAATGAAAATTCAAACACAACACGACATGTTGTCGTTTACAAAATATTTACACATATACATAACAATTACTCTAAATTTACAATGTTTTGAATGCTTCAATGTCATTTTAACTGTTGTTAAGATTTAATAATAATCGACGCAAGAAATATATTTTTAACATTTAGTAACATTTAACATCTTCATACCTATTCTGACGAGATGCACACATATTATAGAAAACTCACAATCGTCGAAACAGCTGGGTCTTTTTCCTAACGTGAAGAACTTTTCTTTTTCAGTTACAATTTTATACACTTTCTATACACTCCTTTATCGGACATGAATGTCACTTTTACACTATACATAAATGAAATATAATAAAATGTTGTGAGCGTAAATCTTACTGGACTTTGAATGTAAGAACTAGAACTCCAACTTTAAACACAATAGAAACCCTAGTAAAAATCAAAATGTTACTTTGTACAATGTAAAGTAATATGAGAAATAAACAAGCAATATCTGACAATATTGAAAATATTTGTCATACATTTTTGTTTAGAAATAAACACAAGTGAACTCATTTGCATATTTTTTAGTGTTATGGGTGAAATATTTTATAATTCACGGACGAAAAAGTAAAAGTTAAAACGTGGTGAATAACGTCTAAGTTTGTCCTTTTCAGGGACAATGTAATATTACCACACAATGAGAAAAATTAATCACTCGCTTAGAATTAGATTAATAGATAAAGTTTAAACAGATTTGTTACGGAAGCTTAAAATTCAAATTAAATATCCATTAGTATTACTTTTATCTAGGAAATGTGAACACAAATTTAGAAGATCATAAACATAAAATACTTGAAACACTGTAATACATTGGTATTTGGTATGTAAATAATTTCATTTTTAAATCACATTCAGTTACCTTTGTAATGTCAAGTAATTTTAAGTAAGTATAATTTAAAAATACACAATATTAGTTATGTATATGTATAGATATATGCGTGGGTCTATTCATGTCCATAACATGTACGTACTTTGTTGCAGGTAGTTGCATCTCTCTTCACTTTACAGAAATACAGTGTTAGGCTAAATGCCAGCAATGTATTTATAATTCTTTTAATTTTCTATATAATCAATGTGTGTGTGGCTGATATGTAACAATTAAAGTTTAAGCTACGGATGTGTATTTTATAAAGAATGAATCAAGTTTCACATATTTTTTTATGGATTGTGTAGTGGATTCTTTACTCTATGTTAATATTATTATAGTGACTTAGTAAACAGCCTTTAAGGATTTTTAATGCAGGATAATCATCAACATGTTAATATTGTAAGTGAAAGGTTGTGGTTGTTGCTTCTAGTTTCTCTTACGTTTTTAATATAGATATACACGCACTATATTGTTATTAGAAATATATGATATATGTCTTACACTTATGTGGATTTTGTTTTATAAATACTTGTCATTGCTTTTTCAAAAGAATATTTTTAATGGCTTCTCTCGTCTGAATAAAAACTAATTATTCATTCACGTTATTAGCTACTCAAGTCTAACCTGGGACACGTATTTCTGTCACGTTCTGACTTGAATACGGATGGAACTTACCGATGTGAAGTTTCTGCTGAAGCGCCGTCTTTTCAGACTGAACGAGCAGAAAGAGAACTAAGAGTTTATGGTAGTATTTTTTAAAGTTTCTTTCTCTTCTCTTTCTCAGCAGAAGTATTAATAAATTATATTAATCTATGAGATTAAATGCCAGATTACCTTTTAAAAGGTTTTTAAACCTTTTACTGTGGTCCTATAATGCGTCATACTGAGTAATTTAATGCTTTTGCCTAGTAAAACATTCTCTGTTAAAAATAAGTAAACGAATAGAGTGTAACCATTCATTTACTTGTAAAGCACGTAAGATATGGTATTTTAGTTTCAATTTATCTTTGTCATTCCTATGTTAATACAGATCATATATCTAATATAATCATGACCCAACAAGGAATTTTATTACATGTATTTAAAAAACTGCTGGGACCCATACTTGGAACTCTTTGGTTTAAATAGACTTTAGACATTTATAATACATTCAGATTTGTATTATATCTATTATGCTTTAAATCAAAGCAGTTCGAAATGTTTATCAATGCACGACTTTATCATTTCCAAGCAAGCAATTCAAACTTTAGCCGTAATTAAATAGTAATTACATTAGAAATAACTGAAATTTATGACTTTTTTCATAATAAACTTCAAATCAAAAGAAGTATCAGTTCGAGGAATAAAATAGTAGCTTATACTTTTCAGTCATTGACTTTATGCTGTTTTTTTCAAACAGTATATCAATGAACAATAAATGATAAATCACAAATTCATATTTTTAATTCTTTAGCATTTTGTCTAGACTCTAACAACTAACAGTGTTATTTTAATAAAAAAGAAGATTCAGTAATGAACTTATAAAAATAAGTGTTATTTTTAAAATAATACTTTTTAAACTTTAGCTATTTATTTTTACTGTTATGAATGTTACGTAATTTTATTTGATCAAACTCCTCGTCTTATTAAAAAAAATCCTCCCTTTTGGTGTACAACATACTTGAAATACTAGATAACTCTTTAGAACTTATTTTCTGTCTTAGAAAGAGGCATGAACAATAGATCAGCATTATCTTTGGCCTCATTAGATCTTACTTTTCACAAAGTCAGATATTCAAATTTAAGAAAACAAGTCTCCACTAAAGTAGTATCTTGTGGCTACTCGTATATAAGTCAGTGAGATCAGATAACGAAATTACATTTCCCAGTTCATAGATATACAAGTTATTTTTCCTTTGTCTTCCATAAAAGTGCTCATGTGGAAAACAAAATTCACTTTACTGAAGTATGTTTTATAGTGAACAACAAATTGCATTTGTATAAAAGTAATTTTTGAGTTCTAGCATAACTCACTCAGGCTATTTACTCAAATAAAACATTAGAATTCTATATAAACATTATATATGCAAAAACTGCTCGTTTGGGTTGAAAAAATATTTTACGTAGAAGAGCGAACAACGTTTCGACCTTCTTCGGTCATCGTCAGATTCACAAAGAAAGAAAGAGTTAACTGACCGGAAGCTGACCATATGTTTGGAAGGGGTTGTGTAACTGAGTATCGGAATGTAGAGGGCGATGTTAGATGTTTGAATATAAAATTTTATTTTATTATATTTAATATAAGTATAAAGGAGTTCCTTTACATTGGATTATTTTGGGTTTAAGTTGTTGAATAAGAAAGGCTTCTTTAATTTTGCGTTTGTTTCTTTATTTAGTATTTGAGTGTTTTCTATGGTTATGTTGTGTTTATTTGACTTGCGGTGTTCGAAAACGTGTGAAGGTGACTTTTTAAGTTCTTTGAATCTAGTTTCCATTTTTCTACTTGTTTCTCCAATATAGAAGTCGTGGCAGTTATTACATTGTATTTTATAAATAATATTAGTGTGGTGTTTGTCAGTGTAGTTTTTACATGGTATAGACCTCAGTTTTGTGCCTGGTGTTTGAATAAATTTGGTATTAACTGGAATGTCATATTTTGTTACTAGTTTTTGCCAAATGTTGCTTATTTGTCTGCTGATGTCGGGAATATATGGTTTCGTGATTTTTTAATTCGTGAGATATATTTACTTTTATTGGTTGATTTTGCTTTCTGTCTAGGTGTGTGCGTATGATGTTTTCTGCGGTTAGTGAAAGAAACTTATTGATGTTGATGAAGTATTGTTTTATTTTATCTGGTGGGCATAGGTTTATGGCTGCGTTTATTTGTTTTTTTACTATGTTGAGTTTTTGTTTTGTTTCATGTGCTGAGTCCCAATCAATGTATAGTCCAGTATGGATGATTTTTCGGTGGATTTCTGTTTTAAATTGTGTATCAGATCTTGTAATTTTCAGGTTAAGAAATGATATTTGATTGCTTTCTTTATGTTCACATGTGAAGTTATTGTTGGGATGTATAGAGTTAATCTGATTGAAAAAACTAAGTATGTGTTATATAGATCTGAATCCCGCAACCGTGTCATCTACATATCTGTATCAGTATAGTGGTGGATGTACTACTGGGTTAATTGCTTGTGTTTCAACTTGTGCCATAAAAATATTGGCTAGAACTGGTGATATTGGGTTGCCCATGCTTAGGCCATTTGTTTGCATATAGTTGTGGCTGTTCAACATGAAGTTTGTCTTTATCGTGGTGAATTCTATGAGGGTTGCTAATTGGTTGCTGGGAATGTCTAAAGTTGGATTAGGGTCTCGGATATAGAGTTATAAGGCTATCTTGCAGGCTTCAATGGTTGGAACTTCTGTAAAGAGGGATATAACATCGAAACTGGCCATTAAGGATTTATGATTAAGTTGATTTAGATTAGACTTGAAATTAAAAGAGTCTTTGATGAATGAGCTGACTGATGTTACATATTTGGAGAATTCCCATGCTATTTACCAAGAGTGTAATTAAACGATTCACATGTGGACATTATTGGTCGTAATGGACAATCTGGTTTATGAGGTTTGGGAATGCCGTATATTTGTGGTGTGCGTGAGTCGGTTTTACGTAGGTAGGAATAGTGTGTTTTGAAACTGTGTTGGCTTTTTTTCATTTTCAGTAGTAATTTGTTTAGTTGCGTCTCGTGTGTCTGTAGAATTTGTGTGTATTGGTTTAAATTTTTTCGTGTCCGATAAGATGTTCTTCATTTTTTGGACATATTCATTCGTGTTCATTGGGACTATAGCGTTACCTTTATCTGCTTTTAAAATATTTATGTTTTTGTCTTGTTTTAGGTTTTTAATGGAATTAATGTCTCTTTTTGTAGGATTGTTTTTTTAGCTTTTTGTTTTGTGAAATTATGTTGATAGTTTTGCAAGAAAATTCTTTGAAAAAATCGTTTAATATGTTCTTTTTAGGTGTTTCTGGAAAATATTTTGTTTTTATTTTACCCGGGAAGTTTGACTGTTGATGTCAATAAAATTAACTAACTTGACTTCTTTTTGTTGGTGGTTTTTGATTCTTTTCTTGGTATTTTATGCAGAAAGTATCACAAGTCTCCTGGCTTGATCTTCTAAACACGTTTCGATATCACTGATTATCTGTATAAACATTGCTTGTGTATTTTTCGTATAGCAATGCCACAAAGGGCTATCTGCTCAGCCCACCGAGGGGAATCGAACCCCTGATTTTAGCGTTGTAAGTCCAGAGACATACCGCTGTACTAGCGGGGGCATAAACATTGCTACCATTATCCGTCTGAAAAAGTGAATAATAATAATATACATATTTTTAAATGTTTACTTAATTATGACAGTTTATACGCTTTGATGGTATATATATTTGATAGAAATGAAATAAAGACCTTATAACCCAAGAATATACGTGCCTTTCTAACATCATTAATGTACCACCACGTGAGGAACGTGAACTGAATTCAGGTAAGTATCGGGTTATAGGATTTTTATTTAATTTCTATCAAGGCTTCTTAAACCTATCTGTTTTTCTAACATCACGAATATATATTTGGTAGAAGAGCTTACAACGGTGATAAACCTTGAAAATGTAACTTTTGTGTTTGGGTGCAGAAAATACTTGTATAATTGAATGAAGATGTAGACAAGAAAATTCAAATATGATCTATATAATCTTCGACTTTCTTTCAAGCAATGACTACCTACGTTCAAAGTTCTTGATCCGAAACATGGTTCTTGCAACTCCGAGCTACAAAAACGCATTGTATGTCAGTGTTTGTTGACGAAAAATATCGACAATTAACATGACAATCGAAACAACCACGTTATTCAACAAGTAAAATATCGACTGAGAGAAAAATAAAAAAATTCGATATCCTTCAACAATGATTTCCAGTCAGGAAACTTGGCTGAAGTATTTTTTAACAACTGTACATTGGTTGTCTGTAAACAGAGAATTGATGCTACAGATCACTACTGATGACAAGCAAAATGTTAATTAATCGAATTATTGACTAAAAACAGAAATGTTTATAACTGTGATCACGGTTTCAATTTTCCTAATCAAAAATATAGAACAAAACTAAATATCGCCTGTGCATCGGTTATCACTGTCTAACAGCTGACTAATGAAGGAAGCATACTTTATCAGTATCCTGTTACACATGTGTTACAATAACATAATATTTTATTAATTCGTGATTGATTTGTTTAGTACAATTTAACAAAATTTAATTTGTATACTTTGTTTAAACAAAAAACCAAAAGGTTTTAAGCTTACATAAACTTAGGTAAACTGAAACTGAAATTTTTAACCGGAAAGACATACTAAACATACATAAGCTACCTGATCACACCCAAAAGCTTCAGCTATAATCACCCCTAATTTTGAACTACTAAACCGACAAAAGGTAGTTGACAGACAGCACCCGTCATAATACGGGCTTTGCTCGGTTCTAATTAAATAACGGAATTACTTGGACCTTTCATACTAAATTCACTCGTGAAATGTGTAACTTCTTTAGCAGAATTATCCTTGGGCCTCGGGTTATTCGATTAGCAGCTTGAAGCATTAACGCGCCGAGAGATAGAATATTATTTGTCAGCTACAGTCAATATACTATAAACTTCGGAAACTATAATTGTGATGAACGCTAATTAATCAGAAAACTACCAAATCTGATAAGGAACATTTATAGTTTCTAGCATTATCAACAATTCAACCTCAGTGAATTGACTCCGGACGTTAGTATTTCTACGAGGACATTAAATATATTTGTCGATAAAAAGTCAATTTGTAAGCCGTGCAAGGCCATCCAAGAAAAGACAGCTAGCCAGGTTAAGCAAGGAGTAACAATATTAACTTAGAATTAACTTGTCTTCGTGCACCTGGACAGTCAATAAGATATTCAGTTCTAGGCCAAATAGAAGACTGAATATAGTATGAAATTTTGTAAAACTTGTATATAAACCAGTATTTGTTATAACTGTTTGTAATAATTATTTATATAAATTGTAATGTTGTTTGTATATTAAATTATATATGTGTTACGAAAGAGAATTTCGTATATCAATCCTGTCGCAAATGTCATAAATATAATGCAAATCGAAATTTAGTTAACTTCAAAATTAAAATTTTCGACTACATGAAATCCTAACAAGTAACGTAAGTAACATAATGAATTGGAGACTTGTCCAAAAATTAATTATAATACGTAACACAATATAAATAAACATGTTTAGGATATTTCTTACACATTAAAATGATGGGAATGATATTAGAGAAATCTTTTAAGGCATGTTAGGAGATTATTAGTGTAGTCTGCTTTTCATTTTAAACGTTATGGTTGTATTATTTTTTCTCCATTTCGTGGTTGACGTAATGTCTTGGGCTCGATTAAGGA
Organism: Carcinoscorpius rotundicauda; assembly: GCA_011833715.1. Classification (NCBI taxonomy): domain Eukaryota; kingdom Metazoa; phylum Arthropoda; class Merostomata; order Xiphosura; family Limulidae; genus Carcinoscorpius; species Carcinoscorpius rotundicauda. The sequence goes on from CM022393.1 coordinate 113,944,852, forward strand.
TTGAAATTTTCTTGATAGTTCACGAAATCATTTTAGCCATATAAAAAAGCTATTTAGATTGAAATGGATTATTCAGGAAAATTATTTATAATTAAGTTAGTTAGTAAAATTATTCAGTTCATAATTCATTAGTGACTTACTACGAATAGTTAGTAAGTTCATTGTTACTCTCATTCAGTTTGATAGATCAGATCTGTATCTAATGAGTTTTGTCGAAGTAAAAGATATATTAAAAACTGCCGTACGTATCAGGGTAGTTAAAAAGTGCGTGAAGTTAAGTTAGCGTCAACTGTGTGTCATATTATAGAAATCGGATAAGGTAAATTGTAGAACTGCTAGTTGAGGAAATAAAATAGTTTGTTATTATTTTTACCAACTACTATAAAGTAACTTGCTTGACAGTTAAATCCACTAAACCAACATGCATGTCTACTTTAGCAAATTTACCTGTTTTTTTCGGCTTGAAACCTCACAAAATAATGAACAAAGAATCTGTCGCATATGCAACTTGAATAATGTGTTTTATGAATAATATGCTATCAATATACGACGACGATCTTAATTAAAAATGTTTAGCATAGGATGGAATATTTTTATAAGAGTTGTGAAAGAATGGATTAATAATCTCATATTACTTAATCACCTTTACTTTAGTTCCGATTTTTCATTATTCGCGGAAAGCACATTTTACTGTAAAAATGCATAACTACAACAGTTAATTAAAGGAACTCGATATTCTAACTGTTGCCCCCAGTGGACCAACAGCGTGCCTGCGAATTCACACCTCCAGAAGCCGGGTTTGGATACCCGTGGTGGGCAGAGCACAGATAACCCATGATATAGCATTGTGCTTAATTCTAAACAATCAAAACGAACAAGACTCCCAAGTGTTTTTGGGAAAAGATTATTTCATCAACGCTGAAGTAGGAACGTGAAAAAATAATATATTTTGTCATCATTTCCATTTTATTACTCATGAGTTGCAAATGTCTGTACTTCGAAAGTACTCGGATTTTCGATATTCTTTAATCAAAATTTGCTAAAGTTATATTGAACACAAACTTCACTGTATGAGAGTTTAACTTCTGTCATTATCTTTCCACTCTTGCACTACGGGAAGTTAATTCAGTTTGGAAAGTTTTATATCTAAGAGCAAAATATTTGGAAATATATTTTTAGAAATATTTTCAGGATATTTTAAAGTGTTTGTTAGAACAAAGAATATTGTTTTAACAATAGCTGGTAGGCGGATATAAAAGACTCCAAATAAGTAGCTACAGGTTATCCGAAAAATGAAATGTGACGAAATATTGGAAAATATAGAAAATTATAGCAATTATTCTGATTCTTTAAGATGTTTTTAAAACCCTAACCTTACCTATTCATTTATACAGTGACGTTGTTTTCAATATCGCTTTAATGCAGACTTGTATTTAGATAAAAGTATTTATTTAATGTATGCGAATCACGGGAGGATTGGTGTTATGTTGACATGAAAAACATTTTAACTTATTTTATTGACAAATACGATTTACCTTTAAAGTAATTTTCAACCGTCAAGACTTCTCTAAAATATGTGTAACTTAGTTTTGGTATACTTTTGTTTCATACAAAAGAAAAAGAAGTTAGTTGTGTGCATTCTAATAGCATTCTCATAGTGGCTTAAATAAGTTTCATGTTATATATACCGTACACATGTTTATATATAGTTATAGATTAACTTATGAGTTTAAGACAACAAGTTCTGAATGTAATTTTAAAACATATTTACACATGTTTTAACGTCATAAATTTGAACATTCTAATCATATCGCTGACCAGATCTAACGTATGCAGGCTTTTAAAACTATAATATTTCTCAATATTATATTTCTTAAATTAGCTTTGCATTTTTAACATTATTAAAAAGTAAATGATGAAGATAGTCATTTACATATTAACAGACATTTGAATTTAAATGCTGTATAGACCATCTGTGATAAAGATACTATTACTGAAATGAGATAAAAAATATGTTGGCCTTACACAGGCTAAACAGTTGTTCTTTACGTTATAGGGGTCGCGGGTTCGCGCCCGCGTCGCGCTAAACATGCTCGCCCTCCCAGCCGTGGGGGTGTATAATGTGACGGTCAATCCCACTATTCGTTTGTAAAAGAGTAGCCCAAGAGTTGACGGTGGGTGGTGATGACTAGCTGCCTTCCCTCTAGTCTTACACTGCAAAATTAGGGACGGCTAGCACAGATAGCCCTCGAGTAGCTTTGTGCGAAATTCCAAAAAACAAACAATTTACGTTATAGACATTGTTTTAGTACTAGGTGTTTTATATAATATTACTGCGAGAAAAGTAAAGTTAGAAAAAAATTATTTCCAATTGAAACTGTATACACAAAAGCGATTTGTTTTGTTTACTGTTCTTTTGAAGTTTGGAATTTGTTTGTTTGTTTGTTTTTGTTGAAAACAAACGTTCCTTTGGCTGCCTTATGAGAACAAATTATGAAATATTTTGACTTAAATAAAAGTATTATATTGTTTACCATGTATTTTTCTCTAAATGCATGTTGAGTCAGATGTAGTAAACACTGTTGAGTCACGTCAAAAGTAAATTATTTTCGATTGTTCAATAATCCCACGAAATCTTTACGCATGGTGAAAATTATTCACTAATCCAGTCTTGTTATATTCGGTGTTCCAATATATCTTGCCTCTCTGTATGAGCGTGCTTGTCTCGCTGTGAGTCTGCAAAGAAATTGATTTTTGTAGACTACCTGTCTAAACATGTCAGATAGAAATTGAGGTTTGGATGCTGGCAGGTAGTGGGTGGTCCGAGAATTAAATAATTAACTGGCCATGCTTGAAGTTCATGCTGGTTTACAAAATACAACACAAAGATTCAACATACTACTGTCTAATTCTTCTTATGTAGCGCTAGATAAAATTATAGAAATTATTAGATAGTTTCTAATAGACAGAACAAAAATAATTAGTTTTAATACAAATATTTCATAATTAGTTCAGCTACTTTTTGTTGTGTTATGTTTTGTTTTAAGAAGATTGTCTGATTTTACTATTGGATGATTATGTGTTTATACCGTTCAAGAAAAAAATGCAAATTAATACAGAATGCCACGTAATTTAGGCTTTCTATATTTTAGTGTTACCTAAAGGAGGACCTAAAATAAGAGGGGTCAAATCACAGTACTCAGCTGGGAACAAAGTTGATATCACTTGTTTAGCAGCGCCCTCTAAACCTCCTGCAGTTATTAAATGGTTTGTTAATGATGAAGAGGTAAGGCATAAAATTAACGCACTAATGTTTAACGTAACATGACCTTATTAATATTGTCTGTTAACCAGAAAGCAATTATTATTATACGTTACGGATTTTGTTATATAAATTACTTCCATGTGACTTGGCACATTTACATAATATAGTTTACAGCAATTTGCCTAAAATAAAACATACTAAATGTAATTTTCTTATAAAATCATACTATATTTTAAAATACACTGTTGTAAACTAATATATTTTTGTCTACGAAACTTATTTAGGCTCCAAAAGTATACCTTTATCAGTTGGAAAATATTCGACACAAAAATGGCTTACAAGCTTCCCAAAAGGGTTTACGTTTCACCGTACAACCCTCCCACCTCTTGAACAGAGTCCTTAAGCTAAGATGCACGGCTGTCATATCGCAAGCTTATTCTATGAGTAGCGAAGAAATCATTGTTGGAAACACCGTCCGAGCATCTGGGTTGTATTCTTGTGAGTTGTTGATGATTTTATTTTAATGTATGTCTTACAATCCTGCTCATGTGTCCTTATGTTTAGTTCTAGACCTTAGCCTTTTCTTAAAATTGCGTTCGTCTATTTTATTTGTATCCAATTCCAAATCTTATGTTTATACTTCATTTTCTTGTATTTTCTTCATACAGTTTCCGTTTATGTGTTTATATTATTAGCCGTTGTTTAGTTGGTGCAATGTACAAGATTTTTTGTATACTCAAATTTATCGTCATTTTGTTGATATAGTTTCCAAGTTTTTGTTAATGCTTCAGCTTGCTGCTTTAAACATCTCAAATATTTTTAATAAAAACACTTTCAAAGTCTTTAATGTAATTGTTTTGTCTCTCTTTGAAATACCTTTTACTGCTGTATAAATGTTTTACATATTTAATTGTATATACTAAAAGTCCGAAAGAACATTTTCACAGCTGTCAAAAGAGCAATATTGAATACAGTTTGTACATAAGCTCTATAGCTTAAGCAACTTTGAAATGTAAAAGTAGAGAAATTACTTCCACATTATCTATAAGAGTCGTAATTGAAATTTACGACTTCATTCAATAGCATGAATACCGTTGAAGAATGTGTTGTTCTCTGATGTTCTCAGGCATTATTTCATTGTAACATCTGAATGAGAAACGATTTACTTTCATAGATGCCCCCCAGTAACTCAGCAGTAAGTCTGCGGACTTACAACGTTAAAAACCGGGTTTTGTTACCTGTGGTGGGCGGAGCACAGTTAGCCCATTGTGTAGCTTTGTGGTTAATTCGAAAACAACAACTTTCATAGATATTTTTTGTATAATGAGATGTTTCTTTGTTCGTTTTTTTTAAATTTCGTACAAAGCTACATAAGGACTATCTGCGTTAGCCGTCCCTAATTTAGCAGTGTAAGACAAGAGGTAAGGCAGCTAGTCATCACCACCCACCGCCAACTCTATGGCCAGTCTTTTACAAATGAATAGTGGGATTGACCACCACATCATAACGTCTCCATGTCTGAAAGGGTCAGCACATTTGGTGTGACAGGGATTCGAACTCGCGCCTCAGATTACGAGTCGAGTGTCTTAACCACCAGGCTATGTCATGTATATTGAGATACATGCTATAATTGAATATATATCATTCTTGTAAATAACAGTTAAAAGGTTACAAACTTTCAGTAATGTCTCTTTATCTTATCCATAGATCCATAGATCAAATTGTAAATAAGTCCTTTACTTCTTTAAGGTTTTATGTTAATATTTATGTTTATGATGTATTCATTAATGAAATAGATCTTATAAAAGGCAATTGAGGAATCATTACCTGAAGTTCAGTTTTTAAAAGTGATGAAACGGTATTTTATGTGAAAAAAGCCAATAATAAAAGGACTTTTCAAAAATAACTAGTATTTTTAATACATTGTATTATCTTTAAACGTTATAACTATAACCTACATTTTGATCCACCAATTTTAATAACAATGAATGAATGTTACATTCATTTTTGTTCTAATTTACTCAACCATTACAAAATGTGAAAGTAAAATGAGTGTTTCGCATTTTGCTTATTATGGGGTCCAGAATGTTAAAACCTCGATGCAGTTGCTATCTCGATCAATATCCTAAGGCGACGCGAAGCACTTCTACCCAGTATTCGTGGAAACGAGTTCTCAATGAGTTACATGGTGTGTGTGTGTGTCTATATATATATGTATACGTTGTGATTATAGAAAAGGAACATTTATAAATAAACAAAGCAGCAAAAACTAAAGATTTGTTTGTTTTTTAATTAAGCACAAAGCTACACAATGGGCTATCTGTGCTCTGCCCACCACGGGTATCGAAACCCGGTTTTTAGCGTGCAAGTCCGCAGACATACCGCTGAGCCACTGGGGGGCTGAAAACTAAACATACAAGTGTAATCAACTAGCAAATTTAGATGCTTAAAATTCCTTTAGAAAGATAGATTTTCCGCAGTTAGCTGATTAGCTCCAGGTTATGTGTTTAAAATGTGTTTATATAATTTTTGGTCTTATGATTTATAGTATGTCCCCTTATGTGCCAAAAAAAAAGTTCCACCATCTCTACGTTACCTTGCGGAATAATTAAGGATCAAGTGGTCCTATAAAAAATCTTCAATAATTTTCTTAAGAACAATTCGCCAAAGATATAATATTTTGAAAATGAAATATTATAGGTAGTTAACCCTTTTTCACGCTCTTTAACAATTATATTGAAGTATCTAATTACAAGTAAACTGTATTAATTATCATATAATAATACTTCTTGTGTTTAGTTTTGTAGCTAAAACTGACCTGATTAATGATGGTTAAGCTTTTAGAAGTTTTGACTAAGTGTAAGCACTGAGCACAATCTTGAACTTCTAAGGTGTTATTTTGAGAAAATAAATTTAAGCATCATGTTAGAAAATTAATTGTACGTTAAATATTATTTGGCTGCTACAGTCGCACAGTTTATTCCTTGAAAGTGAAACTCCCTTGATGTGATATATACATGTATACTACACATTTCTTTTCTTTTGCACCGAAGGTAAAACTGAAAAGAGAATCTGTGACATAGAGATCAAATGTATTTCTTGATTTACCATACCCTCTTCTGTAAACTTTACTTTCGCCTACTGCAGGCTCATAAAACAACTTAGGTTAGCAAACAAGCAAACAAAAATTACAGTTAAGTCCCTTTTTCTAACTATGTGTGTTTTTCAGTCATTGTAAGTCACCAGATAGTAACCTAAATTAATTTATGTGTGTAAATATTATTATTCGATATTATAAAGTGGACCAACTGTTTAACAACAATAGATATATGTATATATATGAAGAGAGAGAGAGATTTTTATGTATATTACAGATTTGTTTTATTTTCAGGAAAAGTAAAATTTTTTTAGCTATACAATATTGAATAATGAAATAGGCGCAACGTTTCAACATTATTCATATACTTAAATTAACATAGATTACTCTATTATGGTTTAAAATAACACATATTCCCCATAAATATCACATTAATATTATTCGGCATAGATTTTGAACACGATGCCCAAAACGTCTGGATCCATGAGGAAAACATACACTATATTCTTAAAGTTAAATGAGCACTTATCTAAAGTCATTTTTACAAATTTCAAGAAAGAAAATACCCTAACGACACACTGCACCAAGAACTATGTATATGGTTATTAAGAATATGCAGTTTAAATATTAAATAAATTATGAATGCATTCTGCATTTTACTCCAGGGACCCAAACTTTTGGGACGCCCTGTACATTGACTTAGTTTCGTTACCATTTATATACATTTTTACTAATATGTATAGCATTATAATAAATATTAGATGTAAGGTCATACACTTTTATTACGATCTTTTTTTGTTAAATACAGATGCACTTTTGTTTTATAGTGTGATTTTTATTGCATATGATAGTCACTTTCATTTTTTATTTCTCTGAGCCTTTACTTTATTCTTTGCATACATTATATATGCTCATTAAGGAGATAGAACTGATAAAATGCAGTCTAAAACACTGTCTGAAAGATAGATGTTTATGAGGTAATTTTATGCTCTTTTATATATTTTTCTGATGTATTCATTTGTTTTCTGTAGCTGCCGATGGTCCGACAATCGACGGAGGTCTTTCCAAGTATCAAGTTGGTGATTCAGTAAATGTTAACTGCTCTTCGAACAAATCTAGAAAACCTGCGACACTTACTTGGTTTATCAACGACAAAAAGGTTGTTTAATATTCATTCTTAGCGTAGTACCAATTGTTTATTAGTCATTCCTTGAATAGTACCAATTATTTTAGTAATCATTCCTACAATGGCACCAGTTGTTTAGTGGTCATTCATAGAGTAGTAACTATATGTATATAGAAGTCCATATACTTTTTTCTAAATAATTATTAATTTCCTTTCAACGACTACGTTATGGGTATAAACAGTATTTCATCTATAATTATTTTACAACTAAATAGTTAAAGGTGAAGGCTATTTGCGTGAGCTATCTCTAATTTAGAAATGTAAGAGTAGAGGGAAGGCAGCTAGTTATCACCACCTACCACCGGCTATTGGGCTACCCTTTTACCAACAAATATTGAGATTAGCCATCACGTTATAACGCTCGAACGGCTGAAAGAAAGAGCATTTTTACTATAAGTGTCCCAATCATTTGACCATGCCGAGATTCGATTTTCAAGCTAGTCCAAACAACAACATTTCTTCAGATAGATAACTAGTTACATATCGGCAAACAAAAGTTTTAAACAATTTTGCCTTCCTTTGTGAGTGTCGGATTGGCTGCCACATGGTAACTGGAGGTGTTCACCAAGATTGGTAAATCAGCATAAAGTTAGTAACAGCTAAAAGTGGCCTCAATCAGAAAGGCGAACAATTTCAGACCCCTGTTCACAGAATATATTTATGGTCTTGCATGTTCACACCAGAAATATGATGCAAATATAGAAGTACTGCTGGACTAGAAAACATACAAAACAAAAGTTCTGATCAGAATTATTTATAATACCAACTTATAATAAAGTTATAAAAGTTGATAAATCCAGTTATCTTTTCTTATTTTGAAATACAACAAAAATAACATTTAGATATAGAATTTTATTAAATTAAATTATATTAAAAATATGCAATGTACGAATAATTTTCCTTCAAACGTTAATTCGATAAACACTAGAATAATCGTTTTTACTAAAACGTTTATTGCAGTATTTCCTGTAAGTGGTTGTTTTTAAGGTGTAGACATGAATTCAACATATTATAAATCTCTAACATGGATAAATCCAGCATTTTCAAATATTAAAACGAATGAAAAAAACAGATGAAAATTATAGTCAGCTATCTATCGTTATGAAATTAACATATGACAAAACTAAAAAAGTAAAATCAGCATTTCTTATATATTAAAATAAATTACAAAAGAGTATTCTAAGTTATATTCCGATATGTTTCTGAAACCAACCTATGAGAAATCTGTGAAAAGAAAGAAACCTGTGGCTTTAGCTTTTCCTGTTGTGTTTTATCGTAAAGCTACACACTGGATTATCTGCATTCTATTTACCATGGGGAATCAAATTCCAAGTTCGAGCGTTTCTGTTTATAAACTTCCATTTTACCCACATGAGAACCTAGTTTTTGCTAACTGCATGGTTTCAGTTATATGTTAACAATTAATTATGTATTCATTTTTGTTCATTCTACACAGAATTAGTTCATATAGTTAAATACTATTCTTCGTTACACTTATTTAAAAAAAAGACAAGACTAATTACCTTCACGAAGTAGTGATACATATAAGAAAAGTGGAATTTTCTTCTTGCGGGGCAAACTGCTATTTTCACTCGTGTTATAGGGATTTTTTATTCATTTCTATCAATACTTCTTGAACCTATATGTTGTTCTGACATCATGGACATAATAAAGTTAATTCCGCCAACATTTACTACTTGTGGTAGAAAGAATTAAGTTGTTCACAATCTATCAGCATTTGGAATTCCCCATTAACCACAAGTCATAAAAAATAAAACTGTAGTTATGTTCGCTTACCACATGTCTTATTAAACGAAGAGCGCTTAACTTACTCCTTGTCCGTGTTAATGCTTTTCATTAGCCTTCCTGATATATTAAGTTCTAAGTAGAGGTGTCTAATATCTCTAATCAAAAATAACTTATTCGAGAGATAGATTATTTGCTTCGGTTACGCCACAGATGTATTTGTAGAAATGTACTGAGAATTTTCCACAAAATTTACTTTAGTCACATTATTTCAGTTCATATTTTTGATTTTCGTAGCAATACGAGGAATGTAAAAGTGAAAACACAGCGTGAAGCATGTTGTCACGAAAGAAAAGATATGTATCAGAACTTAACATACAACATTTGCTCGGGGAATACTGGAATATTTCGAGAAAGAAATCGCGTGATTTGTAAGTCAACATTATTACCCAGCAAATTCTAAAAAAAATGTAGTAATTATAGTCCAACATAGAGACGTGGGAAGTAGACAAAACCTGACAGTTCACGTGAACATCAATGTTGTTTCACAAGTTTGTTGAACTGTCTTAATGGTATTGTATGTTTGGTGTTTTTTTTTATTGTATACAAATTATTTATTTTATATCTTCCTTCTATATTCACAACAGTATAACTAAGGTAGAAAAATACTGCGGAAATAGAATCAACACAGAAACGTATTATATTTATATTCACGAACTGGTTGCTTTCAAGAATCCCTCTACAATAAAAAAAAATCAAAATATTTTTGTAATATATTTCGCATCGTGTTAATTTTATGATAATGTTATTGCTCATGGTAGTATAGGTAATTAGTATTTAAAAATATGGTGGTTTAAGAGCGTAAGTAGAATATTTATTTAAATCAAATAATATAGTTGGTACATTCATTCTACGTCTTAGGCTTATTTCAAGATAAAAAAATTACATTCAGATATTTGTGCATAGCTAATCAAGGACAATCTGTGCTAGGCGTTCCTAATTTTTAACTTATAGACTATAGAAAAAATAGTAGTTACCAGCATCCACTGACAAAACTTGAAATATTAGGTCATCCCATGAGTAATGTCTGAAAATTTAATGCAGAAAGTGCATCATCATTTCTGCTTTTTTAAAAGGCTTTAATGACTAAGATATATAGTAGGACGTGTAAAATATATTCAGATAAATAAAAGAAACTAGCTTAATTCCACTTTTTTAGATCATTAATCGTATAAACTCCTATAAAGATGGATGTGTCTGAGGAGCAAATTAGGTATATAATGCTTAATGAGTTTAAAAAGGCAATAGTGCATCACAAACTACACGAAACATTCAAGATGTTTATGGTGCGGAGTCATTCAATAAAAGGAAATTTTAGGTGGTTTTAGAAGTTCAGTTCAGTGATGAGCCACTTTCAGGTAGTTCTGTTGAGTTTAATGATGACTTGCTGCTGACTGAACTTAATGAACAATTGAAACAATTATTGTAACAATTGAAGAACTAACACAGTAACTTAATTCAACCCACTTAACAGTTCACCGTTATATGCAACAGCTTGGAAAGGTGTAAAAACTTATAAAATGGGTTCAACATGATTTTACAGAAGTCAATCTTAAAGTAAGAGTGGACTTATGCACTTCTCTGCACTCTCGTGAACGTAACTCATTTTTGGACAGGTTAGTGACTAGAGGTGAAAATGAATATTTTATAAAAGTGTAAAGTGCTGCAGACAACGAGTCAGTGCAAGTCAACTGGCTAAATCACAGCCCAAAACGGACCTCCACCTAACAAAGTCTTGTTAAGCGTTTTGTGGAATATTTTGGTGTGATCCACTTTGAGTTGCTGTCACTCAAGGTAGCGATTACATCAGACTTCTATTATCAACAGTTATAGCATTTGAATATTGCACTGAAAAAAAACAGACCTGCAACCATAAATGTGTTGTGTTACACTAGAATAATACACGGCTCTTTTCTGAAAGGATCACATCTGCAAAGATTGAAAAGCAAGACTGGGAAAAGTTTCACATTCTCCTTATTTTCGAGACTTTGACCCATATGATTATCATGTATTCCAAAATTTGCCGAACTATCTTGATGGAAAAGAGTTTGGAACACATGAAGATATCAAAAGTACCCTATCTAAATTCTTTTCCTCCAAACCACAACAATTTCACAGAAGTCGCATTCAGAAACTTGTCAATCGTTGTCAGAAAGTAATTAGTAATAATGGAACATACATTATTGATTAAATAACATTAAAGCGTTTGAAATCCTTTCTCTTTTTCTGAACCTAAAATCAGACATTACTTAAGGGATGACCTGATACTTTTTTTCTGCTCCGAATAGAGGGATTTGAATTTTGTCCTTTAAGTGCATTTATTACATCAATGTGAAAAAAAACAGTTTGTGTGTGTGTACTTTTCTATTTTAATTGCTTTAATAGTACGCAACTGTTGGACTCGTAGATTTTGTGTTTGACAAGCTAAGGCTGTGTCTGTTTGTTTTGGAATTTTCCACAAAGCTACTCGAGGGCTATTTGTGCTAGCCGTCCCTAATTTAGCAGTGTAAGACTAGAGGGAAGGCAGCTAGTCATCACCACTCAACGCCAACTCTTGGGCTACTCTTTTACCAACGAATAGTGGGATTGACCGTCACATTATAACGTCTCCACGGCTGGGAGGGCGAGCATGTTTTGGCGCGACTCGAGCGCGAACCCGCGACCCTCAGATTATGAAGCGCACGCCTTAACGCGCTAGGCCATGCCGGGCCGGGGCTGTGTCTTTTGTTCATTTGCTTATTTGTTTGTTATTAAATACCAAGCTACACAAGGGGCTATTTGTGCTCTACCAACTACGGTATCGTAGGCCCGTTTCCAGCTTTGTCACTGAAAACAAGGTTGGATCACCCTCGTCCCATTGTATTGAAAGGTTAGTAGGTTAGGTACTGAAGAACTGTGATTTTTTATTTCTGAGGAAAACACATACTACAAATCTTTAGTTAACAAGACGTAAAAGTTTTAACACCGTTGCAGATCTATATTATATAACAATTATTTATAAATGAAGTTGCTTTCATCAGATAAATCTTTATCTAATGGTATAATGTGTCCAAAATATTCTACAATATCAATATTTAAAAGTATTTTAAACCTTTAAAAATAAAAACATTTACTGTCTTAGTGAAAAGTTTGATAGCTAACTTTTACTAAAATTCTGGGCTCCGTCTTTTGATTTAATATACAACACTTACTGCAACCTTTGGATTAGATGCACACTTTCGAGACTTATGTCTTTGAATTGTGTATTCAAAAGTAATTAAATTATTTGCATTTTAGAAAAGCTCTTTCCCAAAAATAGTTTCATATTTGGCACTTTCGTTCTTAAATAAATTGCTATTAGATGTATGTAAAATATTTATTTGTATATTCATAAACTGTCTAATCACTAGTTTCAAATCTTTTAATATTCAAATATGCTCTTATAGTATCAATTCCCAGCTATTTAAAATACCTAAATAAGAATCGAAGATGAAGACATGAATTCTGATACAAGATGTTGCTTGAAATGTACCTCGGATATTGAGTTGTTGGTTTTCACAACTGACTAAAATAAGGAACGTAAGGAATCTGCTTCTTCTGTATGTGACGTAATAATGGCCATTTTTCTTCCATAGCATTTTCATTGTTTTTTTCTTCTCTAGGCACAATCAATTTCATTGATGCACTACCCAGTCGCAGAGCATGAAGACGGATTAAAATCTTCAATCTTAGGTTTGCACTTTACTGTCAAAGGCCATCATTTTCACAAAGGAGAAATGAGACTTAAATGTACAGCTACATTGTCAAAGGTCATAAACACCACCAGCAAAGAGACGGTAATTGGAGGTCATCAACAAACGTCTGGACTTCACATCTTTGAAACATCCTCAAGGAGTAAGTATTACTTTTGTTTCATGCGATTCACTTTAAAATTAGAATGTTTCGATATAGTAACAGTTATAATAAAGGAGACATAATGAAAAGAAAGATAGTAACTTACTTATACCATAGATTATATTTCTTTCAATAACTTTTATGTGAAAAACGTTTTAGAAAGTAAGCGTAATAAAGAAGAATATTCAAATGAACCCAAACTTCGTCCATTTATCTGCCTTTCTAAATATGCGTATTCTAGGATATTTTCTGAACAACTAAACTATTTTGACGAATTTTATCTTTCAAAAGTCTTTTAATTTTACAAAAGTTCATTGTGTGCTTCAGATAAAATTATAAATGTATTGTTCTTGAATAATCTGAGTTCGAAGAATTTGAACGTAACAAAACTATATGAAACTTAATTACATTCACATTTCAGATAACAAGAACGAGAAATCAACTCAATATTCTTGGAGAAATCTCTTCAAAACGGTCATAATTTTTCTAACGTTGCAGCTGTACATACAATGAAAGAAAAGGTTTACAGGAACAACGCCATCTGTTGTGTAAAGTTTCTCATTTTATATAAGCCTGTGATTCTTAAACTTGAAAGTAATGTTAGTCAGTTATGTTTCAAAGACAACTTATACCTTTTGCAAGAAGCACTTTATCAATTGAATAGCCATCACGATTAATGAATGTTCTTTTAGTTGCTGTATCCTAAAGTGAAAGCCGAGTTAAGCGTTAAAATGATACTTTGCCAGAAATAATCTTAATCTGTGGATACCGGTTTTTTCAAATGATATAAACAAGTTAATTACCAAATACGTTTCTTTATTTAACTGTAGCATCGCAACAAAATAATTGTTATCTTTGCACAGACTATTTTTTATATGATCAGAATATTAAATGGCCAAAGCATTTTCACCAAAATTTTAAGTTGATATAAGTAATGAACATGCTATAAAAAGCGAAAAGTTTATAATTTGCATCTCTGTAAAAATAAAGGTAGTAACATTGTAAATGGTCAAGTATGTGTTAAATATTCTGCATGAAGTAACTTTGTTAATCCCAGGTTCTCTCCTTAAATCATATGATTTTCATGAATAATTGATCATTCTTTACCATCCAAACATTTATTTAGTGCTCTGATACACATTTTGACCGCTCTTCGAATTTCAGTTTTTATTTTTTGGATGGAATGTTTTGCTTGATAAAAAGTCATGCAAATGAAACTGTGAGAAAATATAGAGTTTGAGAGGAATAATATTTAAACACAGTGAAAGTATACTATCTTTATACAACAAAGTAGTACCAATCATTGAACAAACTCATGCAATACAATTGATCCAAAGTACTTTTTGACTTTTATTCAGTACATAAGCAAAGTTCCGAGATTTGTGCAAAATGAATCCCTAGTAACATTGTTTTGAATGATAAAACATCATCGTATTTACAATATTTAATGAATACACAAAATCTGATTTAGAAAAAAACATAAATACAAAAAAATACTACTGGGAAATCATAAAAAAATATTTTTAACAGTCAAACAAATTTGTATAAGAAAGAATATTAAATTTTGTTTTAAATAATGACAGATAATTTTAGTAATTTTGGGGGGTAGTCCCTAGTGGCAAAGCGCTAAACCTACGAACTTAAATGCTGGAATGGAGGTTTCAATTTTCTGCAGTGGACTTGCAGCTTGTTCAATGTGTAATCTAGTAAGATAACAAAACCAAACCATGAAATTTTCTTAATGGTTGATAGATGTTTTATTCGCTAATAGTAGAGCTTTGTTAGGGAACAATAACCGTTCAGCGATATTCGTTTATTCATAAAATTTAGGTCATGAGATATATGTACAAACTTTCAGTTTACAGTTGCACTGAGAAGAATAGTTTGGAATGTGTTTTTCTATTTTGTTTTACAGAGTTGTACATGTATTCAGGTTACAGCAATAACTTACTATTTTACGTTTTTAGTCTTAGACGTCAATACAGATGCGAGGATTTAAGAAAATAAAATCCTGATGAGGAAGAGGAAACTACAAACATTTTAAAGTCGATATGACTGATTAAAATACAAACTACAATACATTTATATTCATAAATTATATCTATATAACTACAGGTCTTGAATTTTAAAAATTCACAATTAAATACAAACGCTTAAATTTCACTACATAAAAATTAAATAGATGTGTGTGTGTGTTTACGTACACACACCCACACACACATACAAGCATATTTTCAAATGACCAAAAGATATTCAATGAACCACTTTTGTTGTGCACTCAATATTTTATAGTATATTTTAATGCAAATTCAACTTAGACTAAGCTTTCGGCATTTCTGTTTTACCTAAGGAATATGTTACATCCTGCTTTTCACATTGAATATATGTTGTAGAATGATATATTCGGTTTCGAATAAGCAATAAAATTTCGCGTTTAGATATTTGCATACATGAAAATAAAGTAAATGCAACTGCCGTTTTATCGTATGAATGTTATGGTATGATGACGGTAATTTGTTTGACAGTTATAAAATTAAAATTATTGTGATTTACTTTGTTAGTAGGTGTACGTGATTTCAACTATAACGAATCAGACTCGTGAGACCTGTTTTCAACTATTTCTATAATTAACTTTTCACAGTACTGTTTCGGTTTAATGTAATAGTACATATGTAAAGAGTTAATGTGAGTCTGTAATGATTATTGTTATATATTAGGAATATTTATACATCTAAAAACTTCTAGTCAATGCCTAATGTTCTAATAACTTATGTCAATAATCGTTCACAAAATTATTGATATCTATAAAAAAAATATGTACGTTAAACTGTGATAAATTTGTTTCCTCATCTACAACTCTTTGTAAATGTGTTTACGAATTTTAAATTATTCAAAAATTTGGTTCAGATCCAACAAATTATTTCCCTCTTTTAAGTGTTTATGTATCTTATTTATTTTTTGTTCAAAATAAATATCATGAATTATTGTATTTGTTGGTCGTAAGTTATCTTACCATTAACCAATTACATTTAAACTACAAATAATTTTTTTCTCGCGTACTTAACACTTCTTTCATCATTAAGTTATCATTTATATAAGTTTTTAAAATATTAATGTTCTGATTATATTCATTAATAGTTACACAGTTATCTCATGATATTTAAACTGTATATGTAAAGGTTTGGGGATTTAAAGTCTTTGTAAAAAAACATTTAAAATAGATAACATCTATATAATGTTGCAACTTTGCTGAAGCAAGAACGTTAGTGGTCAATTGAAATCGAAAAGCAATTTCTCACTGGTTAAAGACATGAAAGTATACTCTACTGACAAATAAAGAGTTACGTGATGAAATTTTCTTAAAAAACGTGACAAAAGTTTTGTAAATTAGAATCTTTTTGCCGCTTTAAATTTAATTAGAGAAAACAAAGATTGCTCAAGAATCTATTACCGTTATCTCTTCAACGTATAACAAACTCTACTGATTTTTCGTAAAGCATAAAGTCTATTTTGATTAGTTAATATGTTTATGTTATCCTATCTTAGCTTTATACAGAACATATAATCAATGGTAACTTTGCAAGCAAACCCTTCAGCTAATTATGTGCTGCATAAGCTGAACCATCACTATGAAAATCTCGAGCCAGATTAAAAAACAAACATGAAAACGTAAATGATTTGGTTTGTTTTGAATTCTGCGCAAATCTACACGAAGGCTATCTGCGCTAGCTGTCCCTAATTTAGCAGTGTAAGACTAGAGGAAGGCAACTAGTCATCACTATCCACCTCCAACTCTTGGGTTACTCTTTTATCAAAGAATAGTGGAATTGATCGTCACATCATAACGCTTCCACAAATGAAAAGGCAAGCATATTTGGTGCGACTGGGATTCGAACCCGCAACTCTCGGATTACGAATAAAACTCTAAATGAAATTAAAAACATCAGAAAAAATCACAGATTTTCATTGGGTTTAAATAAAATTATTACATATTCATACCCCAAGATTGAGTTAAAATAAAACGACTCATCACTTGGTTTTTATTTTAAATAATAATGTAGAAACTAACATCTGTTCTACAAAACTTCTAATCGTGTTTAAGAGCAATCGTATAGTTCTATTTGCGTCTACCAGTAACATAATAAAATTATAATTAAAATTTATAAAAAGAGTGCTCAGATGATTTTGATACGAGGTTCATTACATTTAATTGGTTAAACTTTAATTATTCTTTTATTGACACCTGGATCATATTTCAGTCTGGTGACGTTTCCAAAGGAAATATTTTGGTTGTTTTTATTCTTCTGTTCATTTATTGGAGAGAGAGGCTTTTAGTGATCTTTTATACGTATATCTAATTTCCATTCTTTTTCGTATTTTGTAAGAGTCAGGGCTGTTCTCGAGTTTTATTTTGTAAACGTTTTCTAGAGAGTTTACTTTGTTGTATAGTTTTTTTAAGATGTATTTGATTTTTTTTCAAAGATGAAAACGATTGTTATGTAAATATTGTGTTAACCTTTTCCATATTTCTGTAAGGATTGATGACATTTTATTCAAAAGGAATGTGGCTTGTAATTGATTCGATTTGTCAGTCTTTCAATATTGTTTGTAAGCTTCAAATCATTCACTATTTGTTTAACTATTTTGTAAACGAATCAATTAGTGTTAACGGAACATTGGATAAGGTCTTCAGTTTCTTCGTAAATGTTGTTGGGAGTACATATGTTTGTATGAAAATTTAGAAGGTATTCTAGTGTGCCTAGAGTTTGGGGATTTAAATGGTTAGAAAACTAGTTCATGCACTTTTCCACTAGAAGAATCTAATCTGTATTGAAAACGTCTGGGGTTACTGAGAAATTTAATTTAGAAACTTTATTGTGAACTGATTTTCATTTTTAACAGTAAATTTTATGTCATTATATGTGTTGTTTACGAGTTTATAAAAAATAGTATTTGTTCAGTTTCGTTCCTTAACACACAAAAAACATCTTTTATATGTCCAAACCAAAATAGTAATGTATGTTTATGGCATTTTATTGGATACGAATTGGAAAATGTTTCTAACTGTGTTTGATAAAGGAATGCTCAAGATAACTACGTGTAGTTTAATTGAGTTTAGTAAGTTTTAATAGTTTGATTTAGTTTCTGGTTTTGTATAAATTCCATATTTTGGGTATTTTAGGATAATATGTGCGCAAAATAGTAGTATTTCTCAAAACCTGTGTACGTAGTGATATTAGATTCCAGGTTTTGGCTGCATTAAAGAGTGTAGGAATTTTGTGTGTGTGTGTTTATTTTTACCGTCTTTTACAATAAAGTTCCATTACCTTATTAAAGTATTTATTGAGGTTATAAGTAAAAGTTAATATTGAGCTTAAAATTTGCGCAAAACTACACGAAAGCTACACGTACCTTAACTGTTCCTAACTTGGCAGCGAAAGACTAAAGGGAAGGCAGCTAGTCATCATCACCCGTCGCCAACTCTTTGACTACTATTTTAGCTACAACTAGTGCTATTAAACGACACATTATAATGCACCCACAGCTGAAAGAGCGAGTATGTTAGGCAGAATGGGAATTTGAACCTGAGCCCTAGCCAGCTGCTCAAACCGGGCCTAAAAGTTAGGAATATGGCGATCTTAAACGAACGTGTTCTTACGGACTTTAGGTACACCATGAACTTTTGGGTATTCTAGGTATTCTTTCTTGATTATTTTGTCTTTTTATGGTATATTCAGTCATACTATTTAATTTATTTCAGTTGAGATTTAGGTTGGTGTTTGGTTGGGTAAATGTAAAACTTTCATACAGAGTATTTAACTTTAAAAAATCATATTGTGTGATATAAAACAGTGTCTACTTTAAAGAAATTCAAACAAAAATGTGTATAACATATCTAAACGAAAATGGACTCTATAAACATCAGTAAAGTAAACCTCAAAAACAAACTTAAACAAAGATCTTTGTTTTGCATTTACTCCTATTTTAGAATTAAATAGACCGAATTTGCAGAAGACTAATAATACAGACCAATTATAAACTCAATTTACAAACCTTATCTTGAAATATTTAAGAAGAAACTTACGTAATATATCTGAAGTCAATAACGAATGTGAATCTACAGAAATCTTCAAACTTTCTAAACATGATACCTTACAAAGAAACTTCAAAAATTAATCAGAAACGTTTCCATATGGTCACTTTATATAGACCAATCATGTGATCTTTCTTTATAAACTTAATATTTTGGCTTTCAATATAGTACATGTATCTCCAAAACATTTGAAAATATTTCACTGGAAATATTATAAGTTTTCAACACATAAAAAACTCGTGCTATTAGAGAATTTTCTCTAATAAAATAGAGATATTCCTATCGATATGTTGAAAATTTGTTTTGAGTAGTCTGCTTGCTTCTTTTTTGTGGGTATTTGGGTATGTTGAATTTTTAAATACCCATGAGTGTCAGGTGCACAAAACTTTTGCATAGTTCGCGTACAAAACAATTTTTGTGTTCAAATTTAAAATGCTTTTTCTTATCTCAAAAAATATCGAACTTCCTTTGAGTAATCTTTAAAACCTCCTAAATGCTTTTTTCTTCAGTTAAACTTGATAATTTATGTTATTTTTTCTAACCTAATTCAAAGCGGGAATGGTAAATCTTACCGACCTCGTAATCACCAAAAATCTAAATAAA
Source organism: Carcinoscorpius rotundicauda (assembly GCA_011833715.1). Classification (NCBI taxonomy): domain Eukaryota; kingdom Metazoa; phylum Arthropoda; class Merostomata; order Xiphosura; family Limulidae; genus Carcinoscorpius; species Carcinoscorpius rotundicauda. Next base: position 113,964,776 of record CM022393.1, read on the forward strand.
TCTAAGCTACCCTTTTCTATTTTGTAATAACTTCATATTGTAATATAAAATAGCATTCGTTTATCTTAATTATTTCTAAATTGGTAACAGTATACATCTATTTATAATTAAATGTTACTGTTTTATTGCTTTTTTAACCGTGATAAACTACTGCCCACGTGCTTATGAGTTGCAACTTGCTCAGAAAACGGACAGCTTACGTTACTCATCAGCCCTGGCATGGCAAGTTGGGTTAAGGCGCTCGACTCATAATTCGAGGGTTGCGGGTTCGAATTACCTGCGTACCAAACATGCTCGCCCTTTCAGCCATGGAGGCGTTATAATGTAACAATAAATCCCACTATTCGTTGGTAAAAGAGTAGCCCAAGAGTTGGCGGTGGGTGATGATGACTATCTGCCTTCCCACTAGTTTTACGCTGCTAAATCATGGACAGCTAGCGCAGATAGTCCTTGAGTAGCTTTGCGCGAATTTCTAAAAGCCAAACCAAACCGTTACTCAGTTGAATTATACTACCCACTAGATACTACAAGCATAAGCAGCTCACGTCCATGCCTCGTGAAACATTTTCATAACATTATTATTATTTAGTTCACTTAAAATAATATTAACTACTTGCTTTTATAATTATACATGAAGAATAAACATGAAAAACAATAAATAAAAACAATAAAAAAAACAATAACATTTATGTATATTCGTTTATCTTCAGAGAGTATAAAAATTTAATATACTAAAAGATAGATCTGAAACACTATTTATATCATTTTCATATCTTAAGTATTCCATTTCATGAGCAAGCAAATTGTTTCATCGTTTATTATTTAAACTGTTGGAGCATTTGAAAAAAATCCGCTTTACATTAGTGAAGATTAAATTGATACGATTCTTCTCAAACTCTCATCTGTAAATACAGCTTACTCAGCCAAACATAACCAGACATAGTATGAATCTGAGTAAACCTGCTTTGTTATTAAGTGATTGACATGTTTGTGTTTTTAGAGTCTTTCAGCCTTCTTTGAAGTTTAATCATTCAAAAGATGGATGGAATCTTACGTTAATGACCCTTTTCATTCCCCAATTTGAACAATTAAAAGCTATAGTTCTTTGAAACTTATGTGTGTCTGATGTTACGTATTTTTTTTTGTTTTATATTCTTCGTAGATTAAACGCAACAGAAAAACACAGATAACAGCTTGTATAATTTATTACACTAAAATATTAACAAATATAACAGATATAACATAGATTATATAATAACAGCGACAGATATTAAGTTACAACATTCGAAATTAATTACAAAACAAAATAATATTAGTTTCAAACTTCAAAATAAATCACAATACAAAACGGTACTGGCCTGTATCTAATGAAATGATCTAAAATTAAAGTCTCAAATTCCAGTCTAGGGTGTGAATTTGGTCCCACGAAGAGATTCCGAAACAGTTCTCAGTTCAATAAATTCGCCGACTCTCAGCACAAGCAGTAATTCAGATGTATCGTAGAGATTGACGAAATAAAATCACAGCTTCCGTAGATCTAACTTTTGTCACAAATCCAAGTTGAATATTCACAGCAAACACTTAATCTTTCTCAAATAACTAAAACTGATGCCTGAATCTCACTCTTATTCTTCGAATAAAACTAATGACTGAATCTATCTTCTTTTTTCGAATAAAAACTGATGACTGAATCTCTCTCTTTTTCTTCGAATAAAAACTGATGACTCAATCTATCTCGCGTCACCATCTTTTATACCGATAGGCCTACTTCTCGAACAATCTTGCAATTTCCATACAACTCTAGAGCAATCCGCGCGTGTCCGTTCTTGCACGAGACTACACGTCGAGACACGAAGTCACCAGCACTCATTAACAAACATATGATTGGTTTACTTAATTCAAGAAAGTTCTAAATGTTACCCTAAATAAATAACAAAATATTAGTTTAAGCTTCGAAACAATAATATCAATATGGAAAAATGAATAATAGAAAATAAAAATTCAAACACAACACGACATGTTGTCGTTAACAAAATATTTACACATATACATAACACTGAATAAAGTGTTTTCAAAAGTGTTTAAACTTTTAATAGAAAATGTGTGTAGATTAAATGATGAAAATTATCATTACAATACATGTATTTAAAACAGACCAATACGCAATCGTAAAGGTAAAAACCATTGAATAACAAGAAAAAAAAGCAAATAAAAAACAGTGTCAATAGATATGATCATTTATAAATTTGTTTACAGTTGACAAAATATAAGTTTACAAAATATCAAATACCTATTTCATGATCATTTAGAAGAGATGAAAGTACTGAAATTATAAATTGATACTTCTTTTATGATATTTTTAAAGAAATAATTTACAACATTGAGTTTATTGTTTTATTGTTAAATGATATTACTTTTACGTAAGTCCCATAAAAACAGGTGGTTAAAGCGCTCGACTCGTTAGCTGAGAGTCGTGGATTCTAATCCCCGCACAACATACATGCTTGACCTTTAAGTTGTAAAAAAGTTATAATGTGACTGTCAATCCCTCTATTCGTTGGTAAAAAAAAGTAACCAAAAATTGACGGTATGTGGTGATGATTTACCCTCAGCGTACGCTACTAAGCTAGGGACAGCTAGTGCAGATAGCCCTCGTGTAACTTTGCATGTTATTCTAAAACGATTAAACTTTTATATAATTCCATGTAATTTACCAATTTTACAAAATTAAAAGCATAAGAACTACACTTGTATTTTCAATAATATTAACATCCAAATCACAATAAACTTGTATCCATATCAGAAATAAAGCAATTCATATAAATTTTCAATGTAAGTTTCTAATTTCTTAAAACCGAAAGTGAAATGTTCTAAACGTAACTTTCAACAATATTCAAATACATAAATTTGTACAATCTATTTTTTAAAATATATTCAAAACATTTCAGCGCTTTATTCGTGAAGCTGAAAATACATTTTGATGAGTGAAGCAGCAACAATCGTCACTTGTCAAAAGCACAACGATTTGATTTACAGAGCAAGTGGCTACTTTGCTAACGAGAATAATATTATCAACAACAAAAAACGTAATCACTGACCACATTGTTGTGACAATGATTTTCTGGGTGCTATCTTGTAATGCACCTACTGTCAAAAATACTCGTTTATCATTAGTTTTTGTTTTTTTATGACAGTAGGTGCTACCTTGTAATGCACCTTCTGTCATAAGAAAAAAAACTAATGATAAACGAGTATTTTTGAATTTATTCATGATATAATGTTTTGTACCCAAATAAAAATAAATTTCTACCTATAAAAAAAGTAATTTCATGTGTTTTTTTTTTATTAAAAGACTAACAATAGATGATGCAGTATTCGTGATTATGGACACTTAATCCATAGGTGACTGAAAATTTTCAAAGATCGATAGAGAGTATTGGTGATGTTATGTATAAATATTTTGTAAACGACAACATGTCGTATTGTGTTTGAATTTTCATTTGTATTATTCATTTTTCCATATTGATATTATTGTTTCGAAGTTTAAACTAAAATATGTTATTTATTTAGGGTAACGTTTTAGAACTTTCTCGAATTAAGTAGACCAATCACATGTTTGTAAATGAGTGCTGGTGACTTCCTGTCTAGAAGTGTAGTCTCGTGCAAGAACGAATATACGTGGATAGCTCTGGAGTTGTATGGAAACTGCGAGATTGTTCGAGAAATAGGCCTATCGGTATAAAAAAGACGGTGACGTGAGAGATATTCAGTCATCAGTTTTTATTCGAAAAAAGAAGAATAAGAGTGAGATTCAGGCATCAGTTTTAGTTATTTGAGAAAGATTAAGTGTTTGCTGTGAATATTCAACTTGGATTCGTGATTGAAGTTAGATCTCCGGAAGTTGTGATTTTATTTCGTCAATCTCTACGATATATCTGAATTACTGCTTGAGCTGAGAGACGGCGATTTCATTGAACTGTGAACTGTTTCGGAATTACTTCGTGGGACCAAATTCACACCCTAGACTGGAATTTGAGACTTTAATTTTAGATCATTACATTAGATACAGGCCAGTACCGTTTTGTGTTGTGATTTATTTTGAAGTTTGAAACTAATATTATTTTGTTTTGTAATTAATTTCGAATGTTATAACTTGATATCTGTCACTATTATCATATAATTCATGTTATATCTGTTATATTTGTTAATAGTTTAGTGTAATAAATTATACAAGCTGTTATCTACGTTTTTTCTGTTGCGTTTAGTCTACGAAGAACGTAAAACATTAAAAAATACGTAACAGTGAGAATTAAATGTACAACGTCAGAACATAATTTCAATCAGCCTGAAAGCATTCTGCAGGGCAGAACATACACAACAATTATTAGAAATCAACACTAAAAAATAAGAATGATATAACATGATATACAGTGATATATCATTTAATTACACGTAAAACAAATTTCTTATATTTCTCTTTTTTTTGCTTTAAATAAGGCACAAAGCAATACAATGGGCTCTCTGCGATCTGTACACCACGGGTATCGAAACCTGCTTTCTATAGTTGTTAGTCCGAAAATATACCGCTGTGCCACTTGAAGTTATAATAACTTATATCATTATACTATATTAGAGAGTTGAAATTATAATTTGAGAATGAATACACGACGAAACTTAAAGTTTCAAGTTTTCGTACAAAGCTAGAACGTAATACAACTCGAAAATAAAAATACAATTCAGCTATTAGGTACAACAGTGCGTAAGTTTATTAGTTAAATATCGCTTATCAAGTCAAACAAAATTCATTAACTTTACAGCTTATAGCAATAGAGAAAAAGTGTTATATGTCATCAAAGTAATTAATATAAGTAATAATTATTATGACATCTGTATTTGATAGCTTCTGATAAAAAATATATCTTTCTATCTTTATTATTTCTTACGGTCATCCTCATGCAGTTGGTAACACTTTATTTTCACCTCTCCCGATCGGGTGTTTATTTTGTTTTAAGAATTGCCCATCAATGTGAACTATATAACTTGAAACGTTTTCATATGATTTTCATCAAATTCGGTACAAAGATTTAGAGTTCTCCAAGATCCAAACGATTAACTTTGGGTTAGCGCAGTATAAAGTTTAAAGATGCATCGAATGTCAAACATTTTTTTTACCATAGTGGCAGATTTTGATGAAAAAAAATACAGTCACAGCTCGAAAACAAATTAAGATAAAATCTTAACACCTTCACCTAAAGTTTCGAGAATAACAAATATTTTGGTTGGACGGGTTTTTGTACTCTCCAAGTTGGTGGTTCTTTGTTTTACCAGATTTTATTTTATATGTTCATATAAATCATATCATAAAATCGGTGATTAATTAAACTTAAGTGATTTGTTGAATGAATTTTTACAGACACGTGTGAGAACTTGTTCTGTATGGTAAACTTTTATTGTGTTTTTTGGTGTTCGAAAAACATGAGCAGCTCATAACTGTAATTTTATTAAAACTAATGTAAACTATCGACTTTTTCTTTACATCTCGCAGCAGGAAGGGACTTACAATCTAGTGTGTGTGTGTGTGTGTGTGTGTGTGTGTGTGTGTATATAAATTATCTTGAAAAATACATTTTCTCTTTTTAAGAAGATAAGCTTGGATCATTACTTAAATTGGTTTTTAGGTTAAATTAAACAAACCTTCACAAGTGTTTGTGAGTGATACTGTTATTTAAGAATCGGGGATGTAAATAAAAATATATGACATTATTGTGAATAACTGATGAAAAAGTATATTCTGCATAAAGATTCCAGTCCCGCAATACGTGTAAACTGTTACGTAAGAACAGCTTGAGATTTTTAATACTAAGTTTTAACCTCCAGCTTCGATTTTATTTGAATGACTGAAACATATCAAGTGCATATTTATTAATGATAACAACTGAATTATTTTAAAAGGAAGTTTAATTTGCTAAATACCTCCATATTTGAAGATTGGAACCTATGACTTAAAAATCCGTTTATACAAGGTTAGCGCAGAAAACTGTTCTAAATATGGGTTTTTAGTACGAAGAACAAAAATCAGTTTATGAAGACCCCCTTTATTTATTTAAAACCGTATAACAACGTATGATGTAATTAAATCTACTATCATGTATGTAATACCTCTTAGGGTATCGTGCTTTTTAATAGTATATTTTCGCTAATCACCAAATAGACTTAAAACTTCGATAATTTTCTGATGCAAATTCGCTCGAAATTCGTTTGTAACTAAAAAACAAAGGAATGTAATTTTCGTTCGAAATTATCTTGTAACTTAAAAACAAACCTATAATCCTCAAATTATTAGAACTTAGAATATCAGAACAATATCTTCTTGCAATAAATTCATATGATATTAGTTGAATCCAGTTTCCTTTATGCTATTTAATCATTGATTGTACAGCTTTTACAGTTATTCTTCTGGAAGATGGTTTAGTTGGAACCACATGAAAACAAATATTTTAGACTTTTTGGCTCAATATTTATATACACATGAACAGAAGTTGATGACCACGCCTCTTTTTCCTTTTCTATTTTGATAATCGCCTCATTTTAAGTTATTTCTTCCATGTAATTATATTTCTATATTACATGTGTTTGTAAGTACTTAATCTCAAAGTTTTGTTAATAATAGAACAAATACAGATAAGAGAGAAGCTAATTTTATTTTTCCCAGATTCGTTTTAGAAATATTTTGCACACCAGTACACAAGCACTCTTAAGCACACTAAACAGCGTTCTTTACGGGTTCTCAATTACACCCCATAATAGCAAAATAATAGCGAATAATTTCTTTAAGAATTGGCAGTCTACTACCCAAGGTTTCAGTATGAGCGTGAGGGTGGGTGGCAAATAGAATGATTATTATTCATCAAAATGACTCAGCATGACCAGGTGGTTAGGTGATTTGATAATTTCATTTTTGTAGGTTAAAGCCGACCCAGCAGCATGACGAGTAGCTCATGGCCCAGCATGGCCAAGTGTTAAGGCGTTCGACTCGCAATCAAAGGGCTGCGGGTTCGAATCCCCGTCACACCAAACATGATCGTCCTTTCAGCCGTTGAACGTTATAAGGTTACGATCAATCTCAATATTCGTTGGTAAAAGAGTAGCCCAAAAGTTAGCGGTGGGTGTGATGACTAGTTGCCTTCCCTTTAGTCTTACACTGCTAAATTAGGGACGTCTAGCACAGATAGCTCTCGTGTAGCTTTGCGCGATATTCAAAAGCCAAACAAATCTAAACGTTCCCTTTTAGTGTGAGACACTGCTAAATTAGGGATGGCTAGCACAGGTAGGTTCGCGTAGCTATACGCGAAATTAAATAAGACAAATATTCAATGAAAAGTAGAGATTGTACGTCTTTAATCCGGTGTAAGGTTAAACATTTTTAGCTCTGCATTCGAGCATAGCTCACTTAGACTTATCTAACTATCATAAAGTTTTGCAAAACAGTCAGTATAAAGCTTCAACATACTGGTCACGTTTTAATGTTTCTACCAATGATTTTCGGGTCTTTGTTTAGAGAAAGAGAACTGAGAGATACGCTCAATGTAACATTATTTGATGTGAACATTTAAGTTGGGGATTAGTTGTGATGCGGAGAGGCATCGTTATGATCGTATTTTGTTAATGTAGCTGCTTGTTACAGGTCTCATAAACCAAGAACTTTAGTATTGGCCTTTGTTATTGTTTAACTTACGCCAATTAATCCTCATATCACATTAGCGTATATCTGACCTCTTGGTGTTAAGTTCACTGTTATACTATATGTAAAATGTTTTAATCACATACGTTTATTGTTTTATAAATTTCAAAATCCTAAAATGCAAATAATAATTATTTATATTTTTTATTAAAAATTGACTTAATTTTGGATTATTATATTGAACTGGAGAGTTTATGAGATGCAGACTTCAGTGTCGCCTCTCTCTTTCATCATAAACACGTGTATGTACAAAATGTTATGTTCCTTATGCAAACAGCTTGGTGCTTCATTTAGAACTTAGTTCATAAACAGACCAGGCCACGCAGAACTCGCAGCATGGTTTCTGGCTTTATGCCAAAATAAATGTTTTCGTGCTGTTTTTAACGCATAACATTTTAGTATTATACCTTCTAGGAAACTTTCCCCTAAAGTGCAAGCAGATAATACGTTCAGTTCACACTCAAGTAAACAGTATCCTGACATGTCTGTTTAATATAGTTTATTTTAATTTTTTTGTGTTATTCTCTGGGTTTTTTTTCAAACTGTTTGTTTGCATCTACGTTTCGGTTATACGAACCAATATGCCGATTACACTGGGGAACACTTTTTCAGTAACTTTGAGTTGCATTGGATATTTTAACTGATTCTGAAGGAGTTTTAGGCGCTGATTTCAAATCTGAAATTAGTTTTTCTCTACAAGCTCTAGTTTGTATGCAATTTGAGGTTAATGAAATTGTACAAATGTGAACTTGCGTAAACCATGTATGAGCATTTTCACGTCCATATATATAGATAGCTTCTAATATTTTGATTCTTCTTCTTTTGTTTCAGATCAAACATGGCTTCCAAAAATAGATATCATTGCAGAAACAAGCCTGATGCCTTCTACTACATATGTGGATGCTACACACTCAATCGTCAGAGATGTAACATATCCTCGTTCGTCAAGCGTGCCTACAAGGCATATTTTGAAGTTCATCTTGGTGATCAAGACAAGCAATGGGCTCCTCATGTTGTGTGCCACAATTGTGAGGAAATGCTTTGAGACTGGACAAAAGGAAAACGCAATGGTCTGCCTTTTGGTGTTCCAATGATTTGGCGCGAACCCACCAACCATGTAACTGACTGTTATTTCTGCATGGTAAACACAACGGGTGTTGGGAAGAAAAACCGTCATAAGATTACGTATCCGAACATTCCCTCAGCTATTCGGCCTGCTCCGCACTCTGAAGAAGTTCCTGTTCCAGTTTTCAAAGGCTTGCCTTCATTGGACGATAATGACATTGGACATGATACAAGCGAACAAGACAGTTGTGACAGTGAATTGTCCGAAAAGTGTACACAATCGGAGAACTGTTCTTCATACACTGAACCTTTCCCCGTCCCCAAGCCTCTTCCCCAGACTAAACTGAATTATATTAGTGCGGGATTTTGGTCTTTCAAAAGACAGCAGCAGGGCTTTTGGCATCAAGATTTCAAGGCAGAAATCTTGTTGATCACTCTGTTAAAGTATCATATTTCAGAAAGCGTGACCAGCTTTTTGTGACCTGGTGTTTCAATGATTTGGCGCGAACCCACCAACCATGTAACTGACTGTTATTTCTGCATGGTAAACACAACTGGTGTTGGGAAGAAAAACCGACATAAGACAGACAGTTTGTTTACTGCCATGATATCCAAGGGCTTCTCAAAGAAATGGATGTACCTTACTATAGTCCTGCTAAATGGAGACTCTTTTTAGACAGTTCAAAACGCAGTCTAAAGTGTATTCTTTTACATAATTGGAATGTTTATGGAGCAGTACCTATCGGTCACTCAGTGCATTTGCGGGAAGACTATGATGATATGAGAATGGTCATAGACTTATTAAAATATCATGAGCACAATTGGATCATTTGTGTAGACTTAAAGATGGTCAACTTTCTTCTTGAACAACAGAAAGGTTTCACCAAGTTTCCATGTTTCCTCTGTATGTGGGACAGCCGAGCACGAGACAGACATTGGGTCCAGAAGGACTGGCCTATTCGTAACACCCTTGAAGCAGGCATGCCAAATATCATACAAGACCCAATTGTAAGCAGAGATAAAATCATCTTTCCTCCTCTTCACATCAAATTAGGTTTGATGAAGCAATTTGTCAAGGCACTGGAAACCGAAGGTGAATGTTTCCAACACATCATCACAGCTTTACCAGGGTTATCATTTGAGAAGATCAAAGCAGGCGTGTTTGATGGCCCACAGATTCGAGCCCTAATTCGTGATGATCAGTTTGTTGCTAAGATGACCGCTTTAGAAAAGGCAGCATGGTTATCCTTTGTGGCAGTCGTTCAGAACTTCCTTGGAAACAATAAGGCGAAGAACTACAGTGAACTTGTGAACAGAATGCTGCTCGCTTTTCGTGATCTCGGGTGCAACATGAGCATCAAGCTTTATTTTTTGAATAGCCACCTTGATAAGTTCCCTGACAACCTGGCGGCTGTGAGTGACGAACAAGGAGAACGATTCCACCAAGACGTAAAGGTCATGGAAGAACGCTACCAAGGGCGCTGGGACAAAAGTATGATGGCTGACTACTGCTGGAGCATTAAACGAGATTGTCCAGATGTAGTGTACAAATGCAAATGTTACAAACGCAAATTCCTACCTGAATAAAATACACAAACAAATTGGTAAGCTATTCCTATAATTTCCTACAATAACGAAAAATTAAAAAATAAATAAAAATGTCAAATTGAATAAAATCTGTAGCTTGCAGACAAAAACCGACTTCAGATTTGAAATCAACACACTCAAATTGACTATAGAAAGGTCTTTTTTTATATGCAACAAAATGAGTGTTCCCCAGTGTTATCTATCAACATACTTCTCTCTTTCACTTTATTTGTATATGTATATACAGAACAAACGCTATTTTTGGATATTTTACATGATAAGAAAGTTAACTGTATAAATTTCTTACTCATTTTACTGATATAAGAATTAATACAAATGGCTTCCTGTATATGTTTTTAACAATCTTTATTAATATATATGTCGACGAAAATTGATCATTTTTCAGAGTTAACCGTTTTCTTATAGACTTAGAATGCTTATAAAACATGATGACATAATTTTTCACTTACTTCTTCTTACACTGATACACCCACTTAACATGTAACTGTTAAAACTCTAATATTGTTCAAAATGAACATTTAATTTTGTGATGAGTAATGTGTATAGATCTCGCAGATAACAGAGAAAAGAGGAAAAGTGGAAAGGCACAAATTATCTTTGATAGAATTACTTATGCACTGATTACCAAATTGGAGTAAAAGAGATAAAATAAACATAACCAGTTTTCACAGAGGCTTGAACATTATGGAAAAATGCTCCAATAATGAAATTAATGTTTGAAAATGTTTACGATTAATACTGACCCACAAATACTTTATAAAGTTCTTTAAAAGTGTAATAAAAAATCCAAATTTTGTACATAAAAATATGTCATAATAACAGCAGCTAAAACATATAATAACGTCGTATTTTATTTTCAACAAGGCCCGGCATGGCCAAGCGCTTAAGGCGTGCGACTCGTAATCCGAGGGTCGCGGATTCGCGCCCGCGTCGCGCTAAACATGCTCACCCTCCCAGCCGTGAGGGCGTATTATGTGACGGTCAATCCCATTTTTCGTTGGTAAAAGAGTAGCCCAAGAGTTGGCGGTGGGTGGTGATGACTAGCTGCCTTCCCTCTAGTCTTACACTGCTAAATTAGGGACGGCTAGCACAGATAGCCCTCGAATAGCTTTGTGCGAAATTCCAAAACAAACAATTTTCAACAAGGCTTACATATACGTTGTTCTTCCTTCCCAGTAGAACAGTGATATGTCTGCGAACTTGCAACGCTAGAAATCGGGCGAAATACGTGATTAACGAAACGTGCACGACATTATCAAAGAACATAATAAGTTTTACATATAATTTATATTTGGAACAAATACTAAGAATTATGCATTTTTAAAGTTATTATAAATTGTTAAACTCTACAAGTCAAGTTATAAATATAGATTAATTGCTGTTTTACAGTAAACTAATTCATACAAGCCAAAATGTTTATACTTAACCAGACACTCATACGATTCATCTTAATATATTTGTAAAAAGTTGCAAAGTATATTGATTGGTGGTAACTTCAGTCAGAAAGCAACAAGTTTTTGTCTTTTTGCACTTGAATATCAAGACATCACATAATTTCTAAAAACAATTACTACAAAGCTTTACAAGTTAACATAGCGTTCAAATGCATCGTTGAAAGAGAAGTACCAATATTCGTAACATAGCTAAGCATATCTATTCTTCAGATTTAGTATTTTGATCAGGTCTTTTCCTTCATTCTTTTCAATAAAACAGGAGATTTTATTTTCAAAATTATTGACAAATGCATTCCAAAGAATTTATGCTATAACGTTTATCTATTGAACTTATTAGATTGTTCAGAATTTTTTGAAATTTGCAAGACTTTATAAAACGAGATAGAGCATTAACAAATATGCATTTTAGTGGGGTTTTTCTCTCAACAAATTATACGCTGTTTCTTTTATTGTTGTTGCAAGCATGATTAGTATCTTAACTACAACATATAACAATGACAAGTTCATAAAGTTCTATATAATATTCAATACGAATGTTCTCAAATATTATTTTACAAATTAACATAACAGACACGCATGATACATAAGTTTCTTTATCCTAGCCTTACACAATCTAGTTGTAATTCTAATTGTAGACACCTATCAACGTTATTATTTTATTTGATACGAACATAAATTATGCGGAATCATTTGTTCTACTCGGTGTGATAGTTCCATAAATATCAATCACAGACTTACTATGGACAATACAGAATATAAATAACTTTCTTTATTATAAACGTATATAATCCAGAGCAAGCCTGGCATGATCTGTTATCATTCGACTCAATCTTTTGGTGGCGAATTCGAATGTCATTATCTAGTATGCTCACATTTCAGCCTTGGAGAATACACTTTTCGATTAGAATAATTCAAGAGTTAGCGGTGGGTGGTACTGGATTTTCTTCCGACTAATGTATGAACTGTTAATTAGGGGCCGTTAGTGGAATATAACCTTCAAGATGCTTCGCGCTGAATTTAAATAAACATTTATAATTTTGTTTGTTAAGGCTCGAAACAAATCAGACGTTTTATTGTCTAGCTCTGATTAAAGACGGTTTGGGCTTGAGATTTTACTGAATATATAAGAAGAAGAACTTAAATTTATTTATTTTTCTGATTAAGACAGCACATCAATCAAAGCCCTCACACATAGAACAACTCAAATCAACGGCAGCAGAGCGGGAAACCGCGAGAAGCCTGAGAACGGCACGAACAAAGAAAATGATGGAAATGGCGGGAAAAACCGTTAATTCGAAGCAAACGTTGATTGCAGGTAAGTCAAGTATAGTTGGTGGTAATGAAAATAATTCTCCATTGCTAGCTCTATGTAGTCTAGTAAAAAAAGAATTAAATTCGGTAAAGAACACAAACAACAATGTAATAAAAAAAAGTAAAGCTAAGAGAAAATTGATAAAAGAAATTAATTCTTCGGAAAACTCAGAAGTCGAAGAAGAAGCAGTGATGGCTACTAAGGTAGAGGTAGCTACCCCTGCAACTAACGTAGGTAGTTTAAGTCCCGATAATGTAATGCAACAAAACTTAAAAACTAAGGATGTTGATATTACACCGGTGAATAACCAACAAAAAAATGACACGGACAGTGATCAAGACTTGGAGGACCAAGGATTTATCACTGTATTATAAAAAAAAAAAAAAAACTAACCACAGTACTATTTTAAAGACAAGACCACCACAATATGCGGTGATAATAGAAGGCATTCCGGGTCAAAATAATCAACCCCTGCTTGCCACAGAGGTGAAAAGATGTAAACCTAATGTTAATATAGTTAACATTAAGCGTTTGCCAAGAGGCGGTGTACTTGTACAAGGGGAAGATGTGGTCGATCTTAACAGACTACTCAAAGAATGGCCAACAGATGCCTTTAAACCTGGAAACATTAAAATCCACCTTCCACGCAACCAAAAGCCATTGTGGTAAGAGGAGTTCATCAGACTTGGACCTAGTTAAACAAGCACTTGACGAACAAAACATACCACACACAAAGACAGAAAGAATTATTTCAAAGAAAACACAAACACCTACAAACCTGATAAGAATTGACATTGATGACAGTTACAACATACAAAATCTAATAAATAATGGAATAATGCTCTGGTATCAAAAATACCAAGTTGAGCATTTAAAAACTCCGGCAATTGTTGTAACACAGTGTTACAACTGCCAAAGATATGGACATGTTTCAGCAGCCTGCTTAGCATCACCCAGGTGCTGCGGATGTGGCGGGGAACACCATATCAACCAATGCAAAAAAGAAAAAGAAACGCCTAAATGTTGTAACTGTGGTCAAACCCACACAGCAAATTACAAAGGCTGTGAAAAATATAAACAAATAAAGCAACGTATTTATCAGATCAGAACACCAACAGAACAGAATCAACCGAAAACAAACAGCTTACCTGAAACAAACACATCAACAGAACTCAATAAAACAACAAAAACCACGTATGCAGAAATGTTAAAAGGAAAAGAACCACATAAACAAGTACATAACACTAATACACAGAACAAGAACACATTAACACAAACACAAAAACCAAAATAAACAACACCACCATACAAGAAACGAATATTAACACAACAGACAAAACAAGCTTGTTTTCAACAGTGTTCAAAAACGTAATAACAGATTTTATAACAGAATATACCAAACCAAACCAGACAACAAACTTTCTAGAACTACTGATCACTATCTCCATAAAACACATCACACCTCATATACCCTGTTACGTATTTTTTAAAATGTTTCAAGTTCTTCGTAGATTAAACGCAACAGAAAAACATAGATAACAGCTTGTATAATTTATTACACTAAACTACTAACAAATATAACAGATATAACACAAATTATATGTAATAACAGTGACAGACAGATATTAAGTTATAACATTCGAAATTAATTACAAAACAAAATAATATTAGTTTCAACTTCAAAATAAATCACAACACAAAACGGTACTGGCCTGTATCTAATGTAATGATCTAAAATTAAAGTCTCAAATTCCAGTCTAGGGTGTGAATTTGGTCCCACGAAGAGATTTCGAAACAGTTCACAGTTCAGTGAAATCGCCGTTTCTCAGCACAAGCGGTAATTCAGAAGTATCGTAGAGATTGACGAAATAAAATCACGGCTTCTGTAGATCTAATTTCAATCACAAATCCAAGTTGAATATTCACAGCAAACACTTAATCTTTCTCAAATAACTAACTCTCTTCTTTTGAAATGAAACTGGTGTCTGAATCTCACTCTTTGTCTTCGAATAAAATTAATGACTGAATCTCTCGCCCTCGAATAAAACTGATGACTGATCCCGGAATCTATCTCTCGTCACCGTCTTTTATAACGATAGGCCTATTTCTCGAACAATCTCGCAATTTCCATACAACTCCAGAGCTATCCACGCATATCCGTTCTTGCACTAGACTACACTTCTAGACAGGAAGTCACCAGCACTCATTTACAAACATGTGGTTGGTCTACTTAATTCGAGAAAGTTCTAAAACGTTACCCTAAATAAATAACATATTTTAGTTTAAACTTCGAAACAATAATATCAATATGGAAAAATGAATAATACAAATGAAAATTCAAACACAACACGACATGTTGTCGTTTACAAAATATTTACACATATACATAACACTCTCCCCTTAAAAGTAAAAAAAAAGTTTGAACTTGTGAAAACTTTTTTTTTTGTTTAACTTATTTTACATAACATTGAACTAAAAAAAAAATTCAGTCAACCGTTAATTATAACGAAATACTGAACCACTTAATTACCGTGACAATGTATCCGCAATGACATTGTCCGAACCACGGATATGATTAATGGACACATTGTATTGCTGCAAAATAATACTCCACCTGAGTAACCTTTGATTTTTGTTTTTCATTTTGTTCACGAACACGAGTGGATTATGGTCGGTGTAAACATTAACAATCCATGGTGAAGAACACAAATAAACATCAAAATGTTGTAAGGCTAACAACAATGCAAGTGCTTCTTTCTCAATTGTTGAAAAATTTCTTTGGTGCTTATCAAGTTTTCTTGAAAAATAACACACAGGGTGGTCAACACCATTTTGCTCTTGCAACAACACAGCACCAACACCAACGTCACTCGCATCTACAGCAAGCTTAAATGGTTTGTCAAAATCGGGAGCTTTGAGGATTGGAGCATTCATGAGCATGATCTTTATCCTTTCAAAGGCAGTCTGGCAATTTTGATTCCAGGAAAATTTTACATTCTTTTTTAGTAAGGCTGTTAAAGGTGCAGCCACATCAGAAAAATTTGGACAAAATTTCCTATAATATCCTGCCATGCCCAAGAATCTCATAATACCTCTTTTATTCGTCGGCTCTGGATACTCCGCTATTGCCTGTACCTTAGCTTGGATAGGCTTCACTTTACCCCGACCAATTTCATGGCCTAAGTACACAACTGTTGCTTTACCGAATTCGCTTTTTAACAGGTTGATAGTCAACTGAGCCTCGGAACACCTCTCAAAGAATGCACGAATGTGGCTTAAATGCTCAGACCAGTCACTGCTTACTACCAGTACATCATCAATGTAAGCATACACATTTTCTAATCCTGCGATGACATGATTCATCAACCTTTGAAATGTTGCACCGGAGTTTTTCATGCCAAATGGCATAACTTTGTATTGGTACAAACCATCGGGTGTTATAAAAGCTGAAATTTCTCTTGCTTGAGGAGTTAAAGGTACTTGCCAATAACCTTTGAGTAGGTCAAATTTGGTAAGGTACTTTGAGTTACCTACACGGTCAATACAATCATCCATCCGAGGAATAGGATATGAATCAGTCTTGGTCACATCATTAACCCTTCTGAAATCTGTACAGAACCTAAATGAACCATCAGACTTTGGTACCAAGATACAAGGTGAACTCCAATTACTATTTGATAACTCAATAAAATCATTTTCAAGCATATATTGTACCTCTGACCTGATTTTTGACAATTTTATAGGATTGGCCCGATATGGATGTTGTTTTATTGGTCGAGTGTTCTCAATAACAACATCATGTTCTATGACATTGGTTCTACCAGGAACATCAGGGAACAAATGAGCAAACTCTAAAATCAAACCTTTCAACTCTTGATTTTGTTGTTGGGTTAAATGATTGAGTTTTTCATCTAAGTTCGCTAATACATGCGAATTTTTGAGTTTAACATGAGTGTCTGGAAAGCTATTTTCTATAATTTCAGGAGGAGAAGGTGGAGGATCATGATCTTCATTCACACCACTTGTCACGTTCACAGGAACAGCATTCGACACATTTGTTTTCTTTCGCACATAATAGGGTTTCAACATATTGATATGACAAAGCTGTTTGCTTTTCCTCCGATCAGGGGTAGTGATCACATAGTTTAGATCATTAATTTTCTTTTCAATTGAATAAGGTCCAAAATATTTAGCTTGAAGTGAAGAGCTTGATGTAGGCAACAAGACAAGTACTTGGTCACCAACATTAAAAGATCGCTTCCTGGCTCTTTTGTCATACCAGGTTTTCATCTCTTCCTGAGAAGACTTCAGGTTTTCCCTGGCAACATTAAAAGCATTGTGCAATCTGGTTTTGAAATCAGAGACATAATTCAACAAGCTAATTTGTGAGTTATTATCCTCCAACCATTTCTCCTTAACCAACTTCAATGGGCCGCGAACTGAGTGACCATACACCAACTCAAAGGGCTAAATCCAGTAGACTCTTGAACAACCTCACGAACTGCAAACAACAACAAGGGAACACCCTCATCCCAGTCCTTTGAATGCTCGTGGCAGTAATTTCTAAGCATGGCTTTTAGAGTTTGGTGGAAACGTTCAAGGACACCTTGTGACTCAGGATGGTATGCACTGGATGAAACTTGATGGATGTTTAATTCATGCATGGCTTGTTGAAATAGCTTGGACATAAAATTTGAGCCTTGATCTGATTGCACAACTTTTGGAATCCCGAACATGGTAAAGAATTTAACAAGAGCTTTAACAATGTTGGGAGCAGTGATTTTTCTCAAAGGGATTGCCTCAGGGAAACGTGTAGAAGCACACATGATCGTCAAGAGGTATTCATTTCCTGCTTTGCTTTTTGGCATTGGCCCAACACAGTCGATAATGACCCTTGAGAATGGTTCTTCAAAGGCAGGAATAGGCTGCAGTGGTGCTTTTGGAATCCCCTGATTTGGTTTTCCTGTCATTTGGCAAGAATGGCATGTCTTACAAAAGTCAACAACATCTTGGCGCATCCTAGGCCAATAGAAATGCCGTCGGATACGATCTAGGGTCTTTTTTACACCTAAGTGTCCCGACAATACATGGTCATGAGCAAGACTAAGAATATCATTCCGATAGCATTTTGGAATGACGATTTGGTGAATAACATTCCACTCTTCATCAGCAGCAACGTCAGGAGGTCTGTATTTTCTCATTAGCACACCTGACTTCTGGTAGTAACAAATAGGGACAGTTCCTATTTCATTTTCATCAAGAGCCAGTTGTAGAAGAGAACGAGTTTCAGGATCATTGTCCTGTTCCTCAATAAGTTTGTTTCGATGAAGAGAGTCGAAAAATGTCTTAGAGTCATCAGTAGAACTTAAAGTTGAATCAGAAATCTCATCGATGTGAGACATGAACGTATCAGACAAAGAGAAATCCTCTTTGGACTCCTGAGAACGTGTCTGAGAACGAGTAACAGCACAGGCGGGAAAAACATCAGGAAACTCTTCAACGAGTTGCTCTGTACTGGGACTAACAACAGGTGCTTCAACAACACGAACCTCTGGTACCACCTTACTACCAGCCAAATCATTCCCCAAAAGCATAGAAACACCTTCAACAAGCAATGAGGCTTTAATACCCACAGTCACTGGGCCTGAGACTAAGTCCGAATGTAAATCTAATCTATGAAGAGGAATAGAAACGACGCCACCTTCTACACCAGAAATGAGCACATTGGCCCCAACGGATGACTTTTCAGAAAACGGAAGTACACTTTCCAAAATCAAACTCTGAAAAGCTCCAGTATCCCGCAGGATTTTAATTGGTTGTAGATGTGAATCGCCAACAAAAGAAACAAAACCTTCAGTCATGAAAGGCTTAAATTTGTCCTCAACAATATCTTCAGGTACATCAATAATATTGGGCTTAGAATCCACAGTGGACTGAACAGGGTCAAAATCATTGGGAACCAATGATGTATCCAACGAGGGCAAAACGAAACTATGGGGTGATGGCTTGTTTTTTATTTTATATCACTCAGAAATCAGATGGCCAGGTTTCTTACAATAAGCACATGTTTTGGATGAGAATGACACGTTTTGGGTAGATGACGAGCTTTGAGAATAAGATGGAGTCTTCGTTTGAGAATTAGAAGTTTGCTCTTTTTTGTCTCTGTCGACATTTGCATAATATTTAAATGAGTCATTGGGTTTCTTTGTTGTGTGAGATGTTTTGCTTTTGTATGAGAAATCTTTGTGAGTCAAAGCATACTCGTCTGCCAAGACAGCAGCATCATGAATTTTGGAAGCTTTTTGTTCATCAATATACGTTTTTAGCTCTACGGGAATACATCTTTTAAACTCTTCGACTAACATGAGTTCTCTGAGTTTCGCATAATCATCTTTAATTTCTCTGGAATCACACCACCTGTCGAACAGAGTTTCTTTTTCACGAGCAAATTCGAGCAAAGTTTGGCTGTCAAACTTTTTGTAACCACGAAATTTTTGTCTGTATGCCTCTGGCACCAATTCATATGCATTCAAAATGCATTTTTTGACGTGCTCGTAATCATAACTTTGCTCGGCTGTGAGCTTGGAAAATACTTCTTGAGCTTTACCCTTGAGAACACTCTGAAGTAGTACTGTCCAATATTCGGTAGGCCATTTTAGCCTAAGGGCCAATTTTTCAAATTGCTGAAAATATGTATCTACAGCTTTTTCATTGAATGGAGGTACTAAACGAATCTGTTTGGAAGCATCAAAATTATCCAGCTGCATTTTGACAACCTTTTCTTCTGTCTGTGCCTTTCTCATATTGATTTCTTTATCAGCTTTAATGCGTTCTATTTGTATTTCGGCATCAAGAACAAGGCGTTTGTTTTCTTGTTCTGCCTCAAGTCGTTTGCTTTCAATTTCTACACGAAATCTCATTTCCATTTCCATTTTTTTTAATTCGAAATCTGGGTCAAAATGAGCGACAGGCAATTGTTGTGCAATTGTTTGAGGTAAAACTTTTTGGCTGACCAAATGTTCAACAATAATTTGTTTAATATCTGCTTTCTTCATTGATTGCTTCACTTCTAAATTAAAATGTTTACCAACATCAAGTAATTCAGATTTTTTTAATTCACTGATTAATTCGAAAGAGGGATTCCGATTAAATTCGTTTATAAAATCTTCAAGTTCGAATGCCATTTTAAATATACAAGCTGTCTATCTGTATAGAATATAAATCTTATTTTATAATAAAATTAAATTGTTTGTTCGATAATCCCGGACGAGCCCCCAATTTTCTGTTACGTATTTTTTAAATGTTTTACGTTCTTCGTAGATTAAACGCAACAGAAAAACATAGATAACAGCTTGTATAATTTATTACACTAAACTACTAACAAATATAACAGATATAACACAAATTATATGTAATAACACTGACAGACAGATATTAAGTTATAGCATTCGAAATTAATTACAAAACAAAATAATATTAGTTTCAACTTCAAAATAAATCACAACACAAAACCGTACTGGCCTGTATCTAATGTAATGATCTAAAATTAAAGTCTCAAATTCCAGTCTAGGGTGTGAATTTGGTCCCACGAAGAGATTTCGAAACAGTTCACAGTTCAGTGAAATCGCCGTTTCTCAGCACAAGCGGTAATTCAGAAGTATCGTAGAGATTGACGAAATAAAATCACGGCTTCCGTAGATCTAATTTCAATCACAAATCCAAGTTGAATATTCACAGCAAACACTTAATCTTTCTCAAATAACTAACTCTCTTCTTTTGAAATGAAACTGGTGTCTGAATCTCACTCTTTGTCTTCGAATAAAATTAATGACTGAATCTCTCGCCCTCGAATAAAACTGATGACTGATCCCGGAATCTATCTCTCGTCACCGTCTTTTATAACGATAGGCCTATTTCTCGAACAATCTCGCAATTTCCATACAACTCCAGAGCTATCCACGCATATCCGTTCTTGCACTAGACTACACTTCTAGACAGGAAGTCACCAGCACTCATTTACAAACATGTGGTTGGTCTACTTAATTCGAGAAAGTTCTAAAACGTTACCCTAAATAAATAACATATTTTAGTTTAAACTTCGAAACAATAATATCAATATGGAAAAATGAATAATACAAATGAAAATTCAAACACAACACGACATGTTGTCGTTTACAAAATATTTACACATATACATAACATACCCTACATTATAACTACACTAACAGGTTACATGCTCACAGCATAATGTTCACAGTAGTGTATATCAACAACCAAGGTGCAATAGCTTCCAGGAAACATGAGATCGAAGACCTAATAGAAGAATTAAACCCCCAGATTATATTAATAAGTGAAACTCTAATATACAATAATAATAGATTTAAAGTACCATATTATTCAACTATTAGAAAAGACAGAAAAATTAAAATGATGAAAACAGAGGCATTATGCTGCTCCACAAAGTGGACTTATCAGTAGTAGAAATCAAATTAAACAGTAGCAATGAACGTGTTACTGTAGATATCCTCCAAAAGAATAAAACTAAAATAACCGTAGCAGGAATTTACTGCTCACCCAATAAACAATTAGATATAACTTTACTTAATAACATCTTTTCCCACAATCAAAACACCATAGTTATGGGAGACTTAAACAGTAAAAATGTTACCTTTGGATGCCGAAGTTCTAATTCCAATGGTAGAAATTTAATACAATTTATAGATGATAATAATATAGCTTGTTACGTATTTTTTGATGTTTTAAGTTCTTCGTAGATTAAACGCAACAGAAAAACACAGATAACAGCTTGTATAATTTATTACACTAAACTATTAACAAATATAACAGATATAACATGAACTATATAATAATAGTGACAGATATCAAGTTATAACATTCGAAATTAATTACAAAACAAAATAATATTAGTTTCAAACTTCAAAATAAATCACAACACAAAACGGTACTGGCCTGTATCTAATGTAATGATCTAAAATTAAAGTCTCAAATTCCAGTCTAGGGTGTGAATTTGGTCCCACGAAGTAATTCCGAAACAGTTCACAGTTCAATGAAATCGCCGTCTCTCAGCACAAGCGGTAATTCAGAAGTATCGTAGAGATTGACGAAATAAAATCACGGCTTCCGTAGATCTAATTTCAATCACAAATCCAAGTTGAATATTCACAGCAAACACTTAATCTTTCTCAAATAACTAACTTTCTTCTTTTGAAATGAAACTGGTGTTTGAATCTCACTCTTTGTCTTCGAATAAAACTAATGACTGAATCTCTCTCCCTCGAATAAAACTGATGAAAAATGACTGAATCTATCTCTCGTCACCGTCTTTTATAACGATAGGCCTATTTCTCGAACAATCTCGCAATTTCCATACAACTCCAGAGCTATCCACGCATATCCGTTCTTGCACGAGACTACACTTCTAGACAGGAAGTCACCAGCACTCATTTACAAACATGTGATTGGTCTACTTAATTCGAGAAAGTTCTAAAACGTTACCCTAAATAAATAACATATTTTAGTTTAAACTTCGAAACAATAATATCAATATGGAAAAATGAATAATACAAATGAAAATTCAAACACAACACTACATGTTGTCGTTTACAAAATATTTACACATATACATAACAAGCTTTATTGAATGATACCACCCCAACACATACATTCTATGCCACTAACACTAGTGAAATACTATATCTGTGTGTGTGTACATATAATTTAAGCCAGAAATTAATAAAATTTCAAGTGGGAAAAGATGTAGATAGTGATCATCTCCCAATTTTTTGCGTCTTCGATCTCGCCCCCTATAAAAATATAACATATAGCAAAGAAAAATTTAATTACAGTAAAGCGGATTGGCAATGCTATAAACAAGAATTAGATAATCTGTTACCTAATAAAATTATTAAAGAAGTTAAAACGCATGTCGAAATGGACAACTATTGTCAAACATTCACGGATTGCCTTCAGAAAGCACCATAAAACAACAAACAACACATGGAAACCCACCACAGAAATAATTAACCTAATCAAAAAGCGTAGACAACTGAGAAGACAGAAGACAGTACATGATTACAAGAAACAGAGAAACTAAAACACAAATAAACAACATTAGAAATCACATCAGAACTCAAATAAAACAACAAAAACAAAATAAATGGGACAATTACTGTAATAAACTAAACGACATAACTGACCCGAAAAATTCTGGTCACATCTTAAAAGATTCACAAATGAAAACACAAACACAAAGAAATATCCTCCACTTGAATATAATAACACCACTGCACACACAAATAAAGAAATATCCGAAGCTTTCAAAGATCAACTCCAAAATACATTTAAAACTCACACAGATCCAGATATGAATACAAACTTCTACAATAAAGTCACTATTTACATAGCAAATAATAAACATTAATATGAACCAATATTTCCAGTAAATATAACTGACACAAATACAAGAAGTTCTAACACTGATTATGAAAGCACATTACTAACAAAGGAAATATCCCTACATGAAATACTAGAAGCAATAAAAAACACCAAAAACAAAGCACCAGGAGAAGATGAAATACAAGCTATTCTCCTAAAAAAGGGCACTCCGAAATTGTTTGACCACCTAAATTCACTATTTAACTCCTATATATATATATCCGCAGGATATATCCCAGTTTCTTGGAAGCTAGCAAATATTTTTTATGTTCCATAAGGAAGGAAAACCAGCGAATAAACCAAATAGCTACCGACCAATCAGCCTGACCAGCTGTGTTGGCAAAATTCTTGAAAGAATAATAAGTAATAGACTCTCCACATTATTGGAGAGTATGTAAACAATATGCCATTGAAGGATTCAAATCATGGATTCTCATCACAGTTCGCAGATGATGTGGCAATCTGGAAAAGTGCTGCAACACCCACGATAGCAGCTACAAACATACAACTACAATTAAATAGAATAGTGAATACTGTGAAAAATATAGAATTAAAATAAACACAGCAAAAACTCAGCTCGTAGTCTTTACGAAATCGACAAAACAAAAAACAACAGCCAGAAATATATATGAATTGCACTCTACTCCAGATTGCCCAATCAGCAAAAATTTTAGGTCTGACTTATGATTCAAAATTAACTTGGATCAATCATGTCAACGAAATTAAAAAATAAAATTTGGCGAAGAACCAACTATGTAAGGAGTCTAACTGGTAAAAACAGTGGAGCATCTACAGATAACATATTGAAAATATACAAAACATATATTAGACCTGTAATAGACTATGCAGCTCCAGCATGGATAACTGTAAGAAATAAAACAATCAAAACCAAACTACAAACAATCCAAAACACACTTCTCACAACTGCATACAGAGTCCCAAGATCAATATCATCTAAATTCATTCATAAATACTCGAACATACCAACCATATCAGATAGACTTCTAAATATTACAATTAGGTACTTTAACAAAAATTGGATGAAAAATGATTTATTATGCGAACTAGACATGATGAAGAAAATCCTAAATATCTCTCCCCAATTAACATATATTTTAAATATAAAGAAAAATAAATTAAAGTAAAATATGTATATATATATAAACTTTAAATCTTATATTTATAGTTTACATATTTATGTATTTAAAAAAAAATTAAATAAATAAAATGCCACCAGCTAACTTGACCTACTGTAAATAATAGACTATAAATGGACATTGCCCTGAGAAGGACCTAACATACAAACAGTTAGGGAAAATAAGTTCAGGAAGGAGGAAGAGGTCAAAGAGAACCTGACCCTCCAGGGCAAAATACCCAGATACCATTGATCCATTCTTCAACTACTCTAGAAATTATAGTGGAATTATTATTTACTACTCTTTGGCTATTAACTCAATATAGATAACATATTTAACAGTTGCTATAGAATATAAACAATTTATTTTACCCAAACCTTATATACTAAAACATAAGTTGTATAATTTATAACTTCTCCAAATTGTATGTTAACTTTCAAAAATTATCTTTCCAATTATCTGTGTTTCACAAATAAAAATATTTTTAAAACTAACCTTTAAGCGAACAAAAAATGTTTACTTGTCTGAACTAAACGAAAACGAAACACCAAGTAAAGTTTAAATTATATTACAGTATCATACAGCTCACATTGGTTTCCCTTACGTTTGTTTGTTTGTTTCTGAATTTCGTACAAAGCTACTCGAGGGCTATCTGTGCTAGCCGTCCCTAATTTAGCAGTGTAAGATTAGAGGGAAAACAGCTAGTTATCACCACCCACCGCCAACTCTTGGGCTACTCTTTTACCAACGAATAGTGGGATTGACCCTCACTTTATAATGCCACCACGGCTGGGAGGACGAGCATGTTTGGCGCGACTGGTTTCTCTTACTATTAATATTATGGGATCCAAACGGCATTTTCATTTGAATTTGTAGATTCATTACTTTAACGTGTTGACTGCCAAGTATTTCAGCTGCTACAATAAATATAAATTCAATGCTTCTTTATTTTGTAACATTTTTCGCGACGCCATTTGGGATCGAAAGTGAAATAATTTGTAAGTTGGTCATTTCATGTATGTTGCTGATATCTAGCGTTAAGTTAGGTATTATTGAGAACGAATTAACTCGTCCGTGGCACTGTGTTACCGATCGGCTAGGACGAGTTATCTCGTCTACGACACTGAACAGGTTAATGTTCTTCCTACTGTTGTTAATGCATTGTATGTACCCTATTTTCATGGACGATTGAACCATAATAATAATATAAAAAGAAACATATTTTGAAGTCTTTGCACTCAATTTTTAATACCGTGACAAAAATGTGGTTCTGACATAAGCTGAGTGTCTTAGTACGACAGACAAGAGCAGAATACAAGACTTTCTTCACACATTTGGCAAGACCAGGTGATTAAGATGCTTGACGTAATCTGAAGGTAGCGGTTTCGAATCACCGTCACACCAAAAAGTTTGCCCTTTCAGTCAGGGTAGCGCTACAAAGTGACAGTTAATTTATTATTCATTAGTAAAAGAGTAGCCCATGAGTTGACGGTAGGTGGTGATGATTAGTCTTATACTGCTAAGTTAGAGACGGCTAGCGCAAATATCTTTCGTGTAGCTTTGCGCAAAATTCAAAACAAACAAATACTTGATTTTTAAATTAAAAAACAAATAAATTAAGAATAAAATCTAATAAGCACAAAGAAACTTTCTATATAAACACGAGATGATTTCTGGTATCATGATTTTAGGAAAACGGACAATTGTGTAAAGTGGAAGCTTCTACGTATTATTGAAATGTTCTGTCAATATCTTGAGTCAAATAATGTGACTGGTTGCAGTTTTTCTTGGATCATTTGACTCACTGTATTATTGCCCCCCAGTGGCTCAGCGGTATGTCTGTGGACTTACACGCTAAAATCCGGGTTTCGATACCCGTGGTGGACAGAGCACAGATAGCCCATTGTGTAGCTTTGTGCCTAATTTAAAACAACAACAACAACAACAACAACACTGTATTATTAAATATACTATATTACTAAGCTATTTATCTTAACTTGATATTGTGTGACACAAATAAGCTCACTAATGTAAACAGTGCATCATATATCCATTTCAAAATAACTGGCTCCAACCAAAATGTCACAAAGTTGCATCTTTAAAACAACAGCATAAACTACACCTCATTTCTTCGTGCATACAATTTGCTTTTAATATTAAGTAATATTTTTAAGTACACAGGTATCTAAAAGTTATCCAATAATAACCAGATATTAGTGTATTTTTTTGGAGAGTATACAGAAAGTTCTGTACCTAGTTTTCAGAAATGACAACAGTATTTTACGATAAATACAACAGATATTTCAATAAAATTTAAATCAAATAAAGCTGAATATAAACCAAATTCAGATTGCTGAAAATCACAGTTACTTGAAATTATATTAAACAAAAAAATTTGAACAAAAGTACTAATAATCCACGATAGCACAAAGGAATCACTCTCTCAGTCTCCAATCACAGGTTATTTTAATTGTTAGCTCCTCACACAAAGTGTAAGAAAGTCAATATATCTTCATCGAGCCATGATAATTCTGTATAACGTAGTCGCTCACAAAAAAAGAAAAAAAATCCTGAAAGTAGAAAGTTTTTTCACATACATGATTACTAGAAATATAGCCTGGCTGATAAAGTGCTTACCTAGAGATAATCTTGAATGACCGCTAGCAAAGTGGACTTACAACGCAAAAAATCAGATTTCGATACCCATGGTGGGCAGAGCACGGATAGCTCATTGTGTAGCTTTGTGATAAACTTGAAAGAAACAAATAAACTCTACTTTAACGGAAGTTCTCTCTAAGCCTATGTTTTGCAAGTTTATGAAAATAGTTTCTCCCACATAAAAGCAAGGAAATAAATTTTTATTTATTTTTACTTTTTACATTACTTAATTTAATACTTAGTTAAGGTATTCTGATGGCGATAAAAACCCCATAAATTGGAAGGATGGAAGGTAAGAGCTTCGTACATTTAATAATATTAATACACTTTATTATTATGATTACAAACCCTTTCTAACCTTAAAGCCTCTCAGTGGTTCAGCAGTCTAAATTTGTAAAAAATCACACTCTCTTTCAACTTTGCCTCAACCCTTTATAATACCAGTTTTAGCCATTCTTCTTTTATATTCTAAAACTTTCCTGAAACGTTTTCTTCATAAAGCTTTAAATTTATTTTAAAAATTTACTTCTTTTTAATTTGAAAAAAAAACCTAACTCACAGTCTCAATATAATCGAGAAAATTGGACTAATATAAATAACTTCTTTATTACATTGGCGTTATAAGCAAGTATACGTTTTAAAATATTAATCAGAAAGTTTTATTTGATATACAGAACAAATATGACCGATATTGTTTCTATGAAAACTGTTATTTCCTTCTAGTGTAACTGTTACTTTATATAAACTATAAAATCGTCAATAAAACTTTTCCCAAGTTTAAAAATTCAGCAATGTATTTGTGACTGAAGTTGTTTAGCAAAATAAGCTTCTGTTATTTTGTTCCAATTTCTGCTCGAATCTTTGTTGAATTGGAAAACGGTAGAAAGAGTTTTCATAACAAGTTAGATCATAGCCCATAACTCCTTGAAGCTGAAATATAGGTAACGGTATACACTCTGATAAACAGTGATTGAATAAAAATAAAAAAGTCTGTATTTGTATTTAAGTTACAAGTTCAATGATGTTATAAATTTTTACCTAGAAGGAAAAAAACTGGCTGAAATTATACAGACAATAACGATATCCACCATAGAAAGCTAAAAATCAACCACAAATTAAAATTGATTTTATTTTGTCCTTTCATGTTAATGTTTGTCTTACTGTTTTGTGGGTAAAGTCTATACCTGAACTTGATACTAAGTCGTGGAAAAGATCTTTACTAACTGTAATGTGACAACATGTAAAGGGCTTACTTTCCAAGAGCGTGATCTTTCTACTACAACCTCTCCCCAGGTCAACATTGTTAGTTTCACATACGTTTTTAAGATTTCATACCTCTTCTACTGAAACATAAAAACTGCTTCAATCTAACGCCTGAAGTGGCCATATCTATGTGAAATTTCTTTTGTTGTAGTTAATAGTGTAATTACCACACTACTGCTGGAATTATTATAACTCTCTGTACTTTCATATGTATTATGTTTATATTACACTTTCCGAATGGTTTGATGAAAGTCAATAACTGTGCAGTGAAAGTGCTCTTGTGCAAGTCATTTTCATAAAGTGAGAGTAATACCACAATATTTCACTTTTATTTACTCTTCTCATAATAACTGTCAATGTCTTATATTTTACAAATGCTACGTATTTTTTATGTTTTATGTTCTTCGTAGACTAAACGCAACAGAAAAACACAGATAACAGCTTGTATAATTTATTAAACTAAACTATTAACAAATATAACAGATATAACATGAATTATATAATAATAGTGACAGATATTAAGTTATAACATTCGAAATTAATTACAAAACACAATAATACTATTTTCAAACTTCAAATTAATCACAATACAAAACGGTACTGGCCTGTATCTAATAAAATGATTTAAAATGAAAGTCTCAAATTCCAGTCTAGGGTGTGAATTTAGTCCCACGAAGAAATTCCGAAACAGTTCACAGTTCAATAAATTCGCCGTTTCTCAGCACAAGCAGTAATTCAGATGTATCGTAGAGATTGACGAAATAAAATCACAGCTTCCGTTGATCTAACTTCAATCACAAATTCAAGTTGAATATTCACAGCAAGCACTTAATCTTTCTCAAATAACTAACTCTCTTCTTTTGAAATAAAACTGATGTCTGAATCTCACTCTTATTCTTCGAATAAAACTAATGACTGAATCTCTCTTCTTTTTTCGAATCAAAACTGATGACTGAATCTCTCTCGCGTCACTGTCTTTTATACCGATAGGTCTATTTCTCGAACAATCTTGTAATTTCCATACAACTCTACAGCAATCCGCGCGTGTCCGTTCTTGCACGAGACTACACGTCTAGACGTCACCAGCACTTATTTACAAACATATGATTGGTCTACTTAATTCAAGAAAGTTCTAAATGTTACCCTAAATAAATAACAAAATATTAGTTTAAGCTTCGAAACAATAATATAAATATGGAAAAATGAATAACAGAAATGAAAATTTAAACACAACACGACATGTTGTCGCTTACAAAATATTTACACATTTACATAACACAAATAATAATACAATATAACTATAACGTATAATTTACACATCACTTACAGCCAAAGAGAGTATTGTAGCTATAATTATGGTTAAATTACAAATTATTAGATATTTATTTTAATCTTTACAAAGATAAAGTCAACAATTAAATAAATTAAATAATCAGATCTCACAGTCTTCATTAACAGACGTATGCATATGTAAGTTCTTAGAACTTTCAACCATTCCATTTATTTCCCCCAGTAAATCATACTTACTGACGTTAAATATCTCTGTCGTGATCAAGCCGATTTTAAATGACCCATGACCCAAAAGCTCAAAAAACTTTGAAAGAGTTAATTAATTCTTCAAGAATAAAGAGTGCTTCATAAGAAGGTAACTTAAACTTATTAATTATAAATGAATTATCTTATTAGAAGAAGATCAAAGAACGTTAGAGGAGACACTATATTATACATAAAATTAGCAATCAGTTATTTAATTTGACTTTTCTAACAACCCATTTCATGATAACTAAAGAAAGTTTTAACACTTGTATTAGTTCAAACGATTTTCATAGATTGTTACATTGTCTCTTTAAAATATATTGTGCTCTTAATTCTAATTTTTGACCGAAATGACCGTTCGTCATTTGTTTAGTGTCATGATGAATGGTTTGCTTTAATACACAGTGAGTAGACTTTCTTTACAGTTGTTCTATGATGATGAATGTAATAAAAGAATCAGTAATAGCCAGGATCTGGTAAACTTTCTTTAACGTTATTCTATAATGATGAATGTAATAAAGGAGTAAGAAAAACTGTAAATTAAATAAGTACAAGTTAGTTGAAAAATAGATCTGCCTATCCTATTCACGAATTGTTGGAACAACATAAAAAATATATAGTTTATTTCTAAGTTTATTTTGGCTTTTATGTTAATCTATGGAATAATGATAGAAAAAATGTGTGTAAATGACTTATCTTACAAATATTTTGTAATATACATTTAATTTAGGTACATTAAATAATCGAAATTTAGACAATTTCCCATACTACACTTTAAAATCTGAATTCTATGAAGCAGTTATCAAAAAAGGAATAGCATTCTGCGAAAGTGACATGAATATTTAATAAAACTTATCAACTGTAATTTACTATTGTTTTTAGTTACTCTCAACTAATTATCAAGCGGTTTTCAGTAACTTTCTCTTGCCACTGAGATTATGCACAACTGGTAATGTGTTGATATATTTGTTATGTTACAATTTTCTTAGATCTCTTATTTGGTTTTTTTCAATCCATGAAACAAAAAAGTTTTAATTTTTCGCCTTTTACCACTATATATATTTTCACCATTCTTTTGATTTCTTATTTATGGTTCTTGACTATCGTATATCTAAAGAAATACCAAGGATACAACGTATATTAGATCACGTTCTTTGTTATTCACAGTTGTATGACATAAATGTCAGACTCGAAGTGTAGTTTCCTAAGCTTCCCATCAAATCCCCTAATGAAGCCGTGCACAAAATATCTTTATGTGAAACCTAAATGGATTTCATTCACTTCTGTGCTTCTTTTATCAAACTGTATAAACTTCTAAGGAATTCTGTAAGTTTTCATATCTAAATTGCTTTTAAACAGGTTCCAGCATTATATGTAAAGTAATTTAAATAGCGATTATATGAAAGTATCAATTTCCTCTTCATACTTGAATAAATTACTTATAACGTATAAATTTTAACTTATATTATAAAAAACCCTTAAGTGTTCAGGTAACACCTCTACAGGTTTCGACTCTTGTACTGGAAAATAGTATTAAATTTAGTATTATTTGGATATTTAATCATTAATGCAATGTTAATCTGAAAATATATTTGAATTTTATTTACAAAAAAATAAACAAAAAACATGTACAATATCTTATAGTTTGATTGTTGCAGAGAAAAGCCACATTGAATTATCTGCTATGTCTAACGCGGAGAAGGAAATCATATACATTAGGGTTGTAAGCTCGTTACCTCTTGGAACAATTTTTACTGAATTTTTTGCACAGTTTTAATTAAGCATTCAACAGGAGAACAAATACAATTGCAAATAACAAATTGATATTGAAATTAGTTTTGTTTGTTTGAGAGCGATATGGTGAGCAATCTTTATCAAAATTATTCGAAAAAAACACATCAATCTATTCTTAAATATACTTTGTTCTAGAAATTTAATAGTAATTATTCAGTTTTTGGTGTGTTTTTCACCTGCCAATGAAAAATACTTAGCAGATACCATATATGGTACTATATTAGAAACGTTCCCCAATAAACGAGACAACAAAATGTCTTGGGTTCCTGACATATTAAAAAAAAAAGAGGTGGTTACAAACTCTATAAAATGTATACGGACTACATATAACGCCTCGAAAACGTGAATTTGAAACCTGGATTCTACTCTGCTCAATTTATATAATTGTATTAACTGTTTAGAAATCGTTAAACAATGCATATATATTATCGAAAATCTATTTAACTTTAATCATGCAATTGTGATAACTGTAATATCTGTGAGGTGTTACTAGTATATTCGTGTATTTTTGTTGCGTTAACTTTTAACACTTTAACTTCCATCTGCACTAGTTTTTCAGCAAGTGGTTAATACGTATAATAAGCTATTGTATAGACATAATGTTCACGGGAAAATAAAAATTATATATACGTAATAAAAATATAATTAAGTTCAGTTTATGTATATTAAAATATATGTACTCGCTTTGTTAATCTTGAATACTATTTATGCTTTGGTTTCAATCTATTTGTTTATAGTTAAACACATATCTTCAGAACAAGTTTTTTAGTTTTCGAAGTATTCAGGGGAAGCTGCTCTGAACTAGAATCAAATGTTTACAAATTTACATTTTACTAGCTTATGTGTACAGTAGATATAAATTTGTACTCTTGAAATATACCTTTGGCATATTTTACAAAATAACGGGATAGGTTCATGATTATTAAAAATACAGCATAATACAATAATTTTAACATTATGTGTTTAGCATCACAGAACATAAAATATTTTTTTAAGTTTTATTTTTGAAGCCACAATAATAGCGTAACACAGTGTTCAGAATATGCATGCGCCATGTGCTTAAGTAAATTATTAGCTTTCTGATTTATTTCACATTAGGGGTGATGCTGTTCAATCATGCACTCTCTCATTGTGTGTTAAGTTCTGATTTCTAGATCCAACACAAACAACAAAAAACTTTGCCTTTTAGTTTTTGACAAACATCTCTATATTTTTCACAGGATACTGGCACTGCTCGAGAAAATATAGTAATATCCTGCCTGATACTTTATACGGGCTTTTAGCAAACAAAAGCGGAAATAAATCTTTTAAAAACTGAAGTAATGTAAGTAAGAAAAGGATGAAGTAGATATTCGTGCATTCAAAAGACAACATCGGTCCCTATCCACTGGTAAATTTTTGTTTGTCAGGTATAGGGATCTCATATTTCCTTTTCTATGAAATCTGAGTAAAATGTCAGCAGTCTTTACGATGAAACTTCTTTCTTCCATTTCAACAACAAACAGTTTTAAGCAAGATAGGTAATTTTTCTAAGAATAATTACCTATATTTTTTTCATATTCAATAAAGATAAGAGTTTTCATCATCTTTATAACACAAAATAATAACAAGTTAAAGACAAAATGATTATTGTGAATTATTTCAGGCTATTATAAAGACTAATCTAAAATGTTGAAATAAAGTTTTAACAGTAGCATAGTTATTAAATTCGAAAATGTTGCCATTTCCTCATCTACCAACTCGAAAAAATACCACTCATTTTTCATTTGACAGACGAAATACCTCAGTGCTCACCATGTTAAACTACTATACGGAATAGTTACCAAAATACGTGATACAATAGTCGATAAAAGAATTAATTCGAATGGTTCCTGGCACGCTAACCTGAGATCTGTATCTGGTAAGTCAATAATAACTTTCTGATGCTACAAGAAAATTAGTAGACGTTCCAGATGAAGTAAGATATATGTATCTTACAATAATCATTAGTCAGTTCGAAAACTTTCATAAAAGAAACGAAACAGTCGTTTGTAAAGACAAATTCTAAATTCACTAAAGAACTTTAATATTTTCTATGGCATTGTTTTCAGGAATATTTTTGCAATAACATGAAACGTTAATATGTAAAAAACGTAAAGGTGGGCAGAATATCTTTTTAGGAATTCAATTTTGATTATTTCGTACTTAAACCTATTAAAATATAGGTCATCTTTTTTGGTCTTAAATTATTAATATGCTTTGTAGCTCTCCAGATAACACATTCTATCCGGAAAGTATCGTTAACGAATATCATTAATCAAGGTACTCATAAATTTAGAAGCCATTACGTGCTCGGGTTAATCTTCGGAAAATAGTATATCATCTCTTAAGCCTAATAAAACTGTGCCAATACAATAACTTCTCACTTACATATGTTCTACACGCATAGCGGTTCATCTACTGAAAGCACTTTCTCTATGTATTACAATGTTTTGCATAAAATCAATATTATCTGTATGTGTAAACAATGGTATGTAGATAGATACACGACATTTCATGTAATTTCTGACCTTGAGAACTAATACCTCTAAAGCATAATACATATATAACTCATAGTGAAAGTAAGATAGAAATAGATTTTCTATGAGGTAAATTATAAACCCAAAAACATCATTTAATGCATTCATACATTTTTTAATTTTTGTGGGACTAAGTAAGGAATTATTTTTCAAACGTAAATGTTTTTGTAATCTAATTTCAAAAACTTCTAAAAATTAACAGCAAATTGTTACAGAATGAAGTAATACAAAGCCAATAACATTGTAAAAGCTGTAGAGATATAAAAATAAAAGTCTTAAACTTCGTTTTTAGAGTTTAATTTGACTTACAAGCACACATATGAGAAGCACATATTAATCAAAGCCTATGATTAAAATTATTATCAGTCATGTGAAGATTTAATATGACCTCTATTACCATATAATATGATACACAATAAAATGATTTTTCATGTCGTGTTTCTTCAATAAATATACCACTTAACTCAGTCTTTACTGTACAAAATATCAGGGGTAAATATACATAAATAGTATCTAATACGCCCACGTCTGTATATTTTAACGTCTTCTGGATACCTTCGAGCAGTGGTTCCCAAACTTTTTCAGCTTGTTACCCAATTTAACATGCCACATTAAGCATGTTACCCCTTTCACAAAATGTTTTCAACATTGATATATATGGCTAAATTAAATTAGAGATATATTGAACTTTATTTATTACACTTTATTTATTTACAATTTATTTATATAATTTATTTACACTGAATTACACTTTTAATTATTATATTTGATCATTGTGCATTTCTAATGAATATTGCCAAAGATGTCAAGAACATCAGTGGGATGGATGGAGTTGCATACTTGAAGCTAGTTTAGGAATTCTTGGCTTTGTAGTTGAAAGTGCCAGCGTGGCATCGTTTGTAACATTCAAGCGAGTCCTCTTTTTTGTTTTCATCCCCAGCACGGTTGAGAACCCCTTCTTGCACAGATACATTGTTGAGAATGATACCAACAACTTCAAGGCTCTCTTGGACAGAGTTGACGAGTCAGCTAGTTGTGAAATCCAAAAGGAATCTGCATTTTGGTTTTGGAATTTGACTTTCAAGGAATCATTTGCTCGCTTTGTGATCCACTCCTCCTTTGCAGGGAAATCATCATCATGAATGGCCTCATCAGGTACAGAAAAGGGATGAATGATGCACTGAAGACTGGCTGTTTTTAGGTCACTCTCTGGAAAGTAGTGCTGCATGCTTGTTTCAAGCCCCTTCAAATGGTCGCTCATCTCTTTGTTGATGGTCTGTAAAAGTGATCCAGTATCATAACTATTCTCCTCAACAAACTGGTCTAGGGTGGGAAACTGAGCGATCACTCCTTTCTCCAAGCGTCGAATCCAGAGTCTCAGTTTTCCCAGAAATGCAGTCACAGTGTGATGGGCATCAATGACAGTCGTGTTTTGGCCCTGGAGTTGCAGATTATCACTGTTCAGCTCCGCAAATATGTCAATCAAGTAACAAAGTCCAGCAAGCCACTCCTTATCAGTGAACTTGGTAGCAAAAGGAGATTCTTCTTGTTTCAGAAATTCCTGAAGAGCCGTTCGGAGCTCAATGACTCGACGTACAACCTTGCCTCGTGACAACCAGCAAACATCGGTGTGGTAGAGCAAAACTTGATACTGCTCTCCCATTTCCTTGCACAGCTCCCTGAATATGCGCGAATTCACATCTCTGGACTTGATGAAATTGACGATTTTCAACACATCTTCAAACACTAATTTCAGATTAACAGGCAGGCTTTTTGATCCAAGAGAGTACCGATGAATGATGCAATTATCTACAGAACTTTCTGGATTCACAGCTTGTATGAGTCCCCGTAATCCACGATTACGACCCATCATCGACGGTGTTCCATCGACGGAGACCTAGATTAAAAAAAAAAATACCATTATAGATTGCGTCAGTTAGTCATTCTTACTTATCTTTTGCGTTATAATTATATGGTTTTAATTTAATTTTATTTATTTTGGTACTTTAGGATTTCAGTACGACAGGCACGATACTTTTTTGTGAATTATGTATAAAATATTAGCTACACTACAGCTACTTGTACAATAAATAAAACTATATGACTATATGCCATGTAATTCGTTGTATTTATACTAATCTAGACTTTATATAAACATCTCTCTCTACCTGTTGAACGCTGTTTCAATCCAATCCATTCGTCGTGAAGAAACTGTTGATGATATTGAAGATATCTTCTCCCTTCGTGGTTATCAGCAGATCTTCGCATAATAGGAACTCTTCTTTGACCTTGTCCTGGTGGACGTAACGAACGAACCCAAGGAGAACAGCACAACTGGCTACGTCACACGATTCATCAAATTGCAAGGAGAATTTGCTATATGAGCTTTCCTTGATCTCTGTTGTAACTTGGGACAGAATATCTGATGCCATGTCATCGACATGTTTGATAGAGATATGACACTCAGTTTCTTCGCTTGATCCTCCCCACATACCTTGCTTACCATCTCATATGCACAAGGCATAATCAGATTCTCTGCAATGGTGTGGCATTTTTGTTATTCGGAAACTTTATATGCAACAAAGTAAGATGCTTCGACCGCAGCTTGAAGCTTTTGGGCTTGAATTCCAGATGAACCGAACTGGATATTCTTTAGTGCTACAGCCCGGCGCTGAAAATAAGCCTGATTCTCATTTTGAAGATTTGGATGGCACTTCTGGAGGTGAGCTGAAAGTTTGGATGGCTTGAGGCTTTCATTTGTCAACACTTTGTGACATATTACACATTGTGGCCGATCCTCTCTACCAGAAGGTAAATTCACAAAGCCATAGCGAAGAAAGACGTCAGAGTAGGTGCGCTTTTCAGACATTTTATTGTTTAATCTGCAGAAAAAGAAAAAGAAAAACTGTATAAAAAACTGTGAACAATGTGAACTTATTATTTATTTTTTCATGGCATTCTATATAGCATTAAAAGAGCTTATTCAGCATAGGAATGATGTAATAGTAGGTAAATACTAACTATACTGCACAGGGCAGTACACATACATACCAGGTTTTGTCTACCTCGGCTGATGCTCACATAGAAACTGACAGTGTGAAATAGAGACAACCTCAGGCGTACTGAGTGACGCGTACTGGACACGTCGATGAGTCATCAGGGTTACTGAGTGACTTGTGTTCTGAAGCAGACTTGTCAAAATACTTTTAGGTTACCACACACTTAGATACATATTTTTTCTTTTCTACTACTGCATATCAGTTTTTGATGTTTAATATTATTTGGTTTAACTTTATTACATACTTAAAATAGGTTTAATTTACAACTCATACTAAGACTAAGTTAACATTAATCCTAATATCAGCTACATCAATGTTTTCTTGATTTTCAGAAGTTTAACTTTTTTTCTGTCACCCATCCATTACCCCAGATAAATTGTTAAATTACTCCCAGGGGTAATTTACCCCCAGTTTGGGAACCACTGCCATAGAGTAACTTGCTTGTGTTTGTGTGTGTGTGTTCCCCAGTACGTGCCTTATAAAAACAGCTAAAAGACTGTTTAGCATAATACTTCAATCTTACCATCAAAATATAAATTTATTCTGTTGTTCATAAACACTAAAAATATAGTCGTTTCTAAAGTCGTAATATGGCTGGATATTTGGGTTAGTTTCTAAACGAATTTGTTTGAGCTAGTAACAGTGGCCTGGCATGACCGAGCGCGTTAAGGCGTGCGACTCGTAATCCGAGGGTCGCGCTAAACATGCTCTCCCTCCCAGCCGTGGGGGTGTATAATGTTACGGTCAGTCCTACTTTTCGTTGGTAAAAGAGTAGCCCAAGAGTTGGCGGTGGGTGGTGATGAGTAGCTGCCTTCCTTCTAGTCTTACACTGCTAAACTCGGGACGGCTAGCACAGATAGCCCTCGAGTAGGTTTGTGCGAAATTCCAAAACAAACAAACAAACGAGCTAATAATAGCTGAACTCATTCAGGAATTTTTTTAGTATTGACTGATATTCTTTCCGTAAAGCCCCCCAGTGGCTCAGCGGTATGTCTGCGAACTTACACGCTAAAATCCAGGTTTTGATACCTGTGGTGGGCAGAGCACAGATAGCCCATTGTGTAGCTTTGTGCTTAATTCAAAAAAACAACAAAAAACAAACTTTCCGAAAATGGTAAAAGATGAAAACGCTATTATTTGCAGTGTTAAAAAGTGAAAATACACAGAAAATAGTTAACCCTTGCAAACTAAATAGAAACATTATCCTCATTAATTCATTCAATACAAATAAAATATTTAGCAAAATATTTGAGTAATAACTAACACATTTCTAGAAGCCATTCAAAATAATACATGAGTGTGTGTATCCTTGTGTATTTCTAGAGTATTATATTCATATTTTTAATATAATACATATTGTGTGTGTATGGTTATGTATTTCTACACAATTATGTTCACATTTTTTCCCATTATTCTTAAGAATCTTTAATATACAACTTAATTAGTGGAAGAGTTAATATATTTGAGCTTCATGCATTGGAGAAATATGAGTTTATGCCTCTCTAATCACGAAAACCATTAATAAGTCATAAATTAATCTTGACTTGGAACAACTGATCGTTCTTTGGCTCAGTGTAATCGATGTTGGAGAAGGGCTCGTATTTGGTCTGGTACGCTCTCTCCTCTGAAGAAACTACGATTCTGGTTACAAATAGCGTGTTTGCATCACCCTCAGGATCAATATTTTCTCCGTTTACACCGTCCGTTCAATCATATCTCTTCTAGGAAACAAAATAAAGAGAAAGCTATTATACTTCCCTCTAAACAAACAAACAAAATCAACAGACAGTATCTTGTAAAATAAACATTTTAACACTTTATGGTGGATACTAAATAGTGTTGTCTGACAGCGGGTCGAAGTGGTTACGAGAAGTTTCTTTCAATATTTCTACAACCAATAAAAGTTCGATACAAACATCTCTTTCATGTGGCTGGTAGCTAAAGTACTAGACTCACAACCTTCAAGTCGGGGTTCGAATCTTGCCTTATCAATCAGTCGTGTAGGCGTTATAATAAGATGGTCAACCCCACTATTCATTAACAAAAGAGTAGTTCAAAAATTGGTGGCGGTGGGTGATGATGGCTAGTTGCTTCCTTCTAGTCTTACACTGTTAAATTAGCGACGGCTAGCGTAGATGGTTTTCGAGTCGCTTTACGCAAAACTTAAAACGAACAAGCTTTCTTATGAAACAAAACGTCCAGATACAACAAGTGCATACCTATGTGTATATGAATATTATTTTGCAGAAAAAATGATATACGAAAAGGAATTTTCTTC
Source organism: Carcinoscorpius rotundicauda (assembly GCA_011833715.1). Classification (NCBI taxonomy): domain Eukaryota; kingdom Metazoa; phylum Arthropoda; class Merostomata; order Xiphosura; family Limulidae; genus Carcinoscorpius; species Carcinoscorpius rotundicauda. The sequence goes on from CM022393.1 coordinate 114,004,693, forward strand.
ATGTGCTTAATGTGAACAAATGATCAATGAAATTTCCTGACTTATTGCTTAAAGTTTGTATTTCGAATATAATTCATTACTACTTTTGTCTGAGTAATCAAAACATATAAAGCATGATTCCAAGACGAATGACTCCTGACCTTAACCTGAGTTAAGACACTCTTTTATTGCGTGGTAATCCTAGTGCGGCTAATGAATAAATGACGCAACGTAATATTCGAGACTGCCCCCAGTAACCTGACGAGACGTACAGAATCCATTAAGGAATTCTCGTAGTCACGTGAAACTCATAAACAGACTCTCCTAATGAAACTATGTTATAGAAAAGTACAAAATAGATATGCTACAGTTAAAGAAAAGGAGATAAATACTATTTATTCCAAACAAGAGAAACAATTTTGTCTTACTTCTTAATATTTCATTATTACACACGTATGCTGACCAATATAATATTATTCATTTTACATTTGCATTATCTTCACTCTAATATACGATACAAAAACGTAAATGTTATCTTTTGAGCACAAATGAGTAGAACAATGTGGATATAAGTAAAGCACTTTGCAAGTAACCCACATATGTATTACAATGTTGGTATAAATTCAGTATTAACCTTAGCTGGGTTAAGGCGTTCGACTCGTAATCTGAAGGTCGCAGGTTTGAATTTCCATCGCATCAAATATGCTTGCCTTTTCAGCTGTGAGCGTTATAATGTGACGGTCAATCCCACTATTCATTGGTAAAAGAGTAGCCCAAGAGTTGGCGGTGGGTTGTGGTGACTAGCTGTCTTCCCTTTAATCTTACACTGCTACATTAGGGACGGCTAGCGCAGATAGCCCTCGTGTAGTTTTGTGCGAAATTCAAACACAAACAAACAATTAACCTTATCTCAAAAATGAAAAGTTAAAATAAAATATGCTATAACAGCATTGTTAACGTATACCAGTTATGTAAATTATAGTGAGTATATTAAATTATTTAGATGTTTTTCCATGTATTTTAGTTTGTATTTTTAACCTCACTCATTAATACTTCTAAAACTAGTTCGATTTCTTAAGCCATTAATCTCATTTTTTAAATTTGTTTATTCTCTCAAAATTATGAACAGTATCACTAGGAAACTTTTATTTCTTTTCAAAAGCTTTCATGGAATATAAACATTTTGTTTCCTATGTACGAGGTATTTTATATTATATTACATAAGTGTATTTCATCAGTTTACTTAATACCCAAATAACTACCATTCAATACAGCTACTATGGTCTTACATAAGAAAAGTTGAACCAGTAATAAATATATTTTCTGCTATATCTTAGACGCCAATTATCTTTTAGATAAAATTGTAAGAAAGTTTCAAAAATACACGTTTTAATGTATTTTATCCTCTTTGACTAATAAAATTAAAAATTTAGTTTTATGAGTTATTCTTTTGTCTTTGGTAAGTTGCTGTTATAATTACGTACATGAAAAAATTATATGTAATTGTTGATAATTATAATATGATAAAATTAACTTTTGAAAAATCAACAACAAATGTATTATACTGATGTTATGTAAATGTCGTGTAAATATTTTGTAAACGACAACATGTCGTGTTGTGTTTGGATTTTCATTTCTATATTTATATTATTGTTTCAAAGTTTAAACAATAAAATATGTTCTTATTCATTTAGGGTAACATTTAGAATTTTCTAGAATTAAGTAGACCAATCATATGTATGTAAATAATATGTTGGCGGTCTTGTGTCTAGACGAGAAGTCTCGTGCAAGAACGGACATGCGCGGATTGCTCTGGAGTTTCGCGGTGGTTCGAGGAGTCTAGGCCTACAATATATAAACAGACGAAGATGCGAGGAAGAAAGGTGAAAAGAATCAGATATTAGTTTTATTCAAAAGAAGAGAGTCAGTCGTTTGAGAAAGATTAAGTGTTTGCTGTGATTATTCAACTTGGATTTGTGACTGAAGTTAGATCTATGGAAGCTGTGAGTTTACTTCGTCAATCTCTACGATTCATCCGAATTAGTGGTTATACTGAAAGTCAACACGTGTGGAACTATTTACGGGAGATCGGAAAAATTGTAGGCGACAAGTTTGTGACGTTCATCGGAGGCATCGTGAAAAGAACTTCGTCGAATTTATTGAGCTGTGAATTGTTTCTGAACTTCTTCATTTAAGCTTCGGAATTTCTTCGTGGGACCAAATTCACTCCCTGGACTGGAATTTGAGATTTTCATTTTAGATCATTATATTAGATACAGGCCAGTACCATTTTGTATTATGATTAATTTTGAAGGTTGAAACTAGTACCATTTTGTTTTGTAATTAATTTTGAAGGTTTAAACTTAATATCTGTCATTGTTATTATATAATTTATGTTATATCTGTTAATAGTTTAGTGTAATAAATTATACAAGCTGTTATCTGTGTTTTTCTGTTGCGTTTAGTCTACGAAAAACATAAAACATAAAAATACGTAACACTGATGTACAAAAAACATTAAGAAATCTTTATAATGGGTGGTCACGTAAAAGAAGACAGTTGATCTATTTTATTTTGGTTTAAAGAAATGAATGAGGTTTTAAGTGTATTTTAACTATTGGAAGATGACATATATTTTCTATAGCCAAACATTAAGATATTTCGTATTCATCCATTTTCAGATAAAGGAAGGGTAAGGATGATTATAATAATTTCATAATTAACCGTTTCGTTGAATCAGTAGATGTGGGTTAGGATGAGATATTCTGTTTCATAACGTGTTGAAATAAAAGAGCAAACGCATCAGCTACAAGATAATTTAATTGTGGTTAGTCTTGTATTTTATACAACATAAAGACATATCGTATAATCAATAGTTATACCATTACTGAAAACAAACATATCGTTGGTGTGAACGTGCTTTTCAGTCACTATGAGGAAAACCTATACAAGCGATTAGTGAAGTGAAGATAAAAGTACCATTAGCCACTATTCAGCCCTTCACAGTATACAGCCATATAATAGCTGCTATATTAAATAAAATTAATATTCCTAACATTTTTCAATCTCGAAGTCTAAATACAGAGGAGTTCCAGTTCAATCTACATTGATCAACGTGTGTTATTGGGTTGTACTAGTTTAATAAAATTCCACTCTTCATCAGAAACCCTGAATACAAGTTAACTAAAGAGAGAAATAAGCTGGACCTATGTCATGGTGAAGAGCATAATATTACTGGTTTAAATGATGACTTCAGTTACTTATCAACGGCCAGTCAACTGTCAAGTTTGTTTTAAAGTTTACTAAGTGTAATCATGTTTAAATGGTGATGAAGATCTCTACTGGTCTTCGCTGGCAGACACATCAAGAATTCACTATCATAGATTACACTTTAGAAACTGTTTATCTGTAAATAGTGTAAAGGAACCAAAATGTTGTAAAAGCTTTTAACTCTGACGCTACTAGAAACAACAGAGACGAGTAATGCAAACTGTTTAGATTCTTTCACGATTCACATTGTTTGATATGCCCCAAATATATAAATTAACACTTTAAGCCTACCTGTTACTCTATTAAATACAAACTGAAGTAAAACGTAAATATAAAGGTATTTGAATGCTAAAATATATTATAGTTTCCAGAAGTAAATCACGCTTTATAAAAATTATTTCGTGTCACATGTTGTCCTTGAAACTGCTTCATTCAGGCTGATTACTCGCCCTTGTCCGACAAATTTAGTTACGACAAGCTTTTGTAAAAGACAATGAAGCCATTCAAAGATTATTTATCTTTACACGTGTTCATGCATCCTCTATTATAGTTGGTTTCAGCTTCCACAACCACGTTTAAACAGACCAAAGACACAAGCTTAACGAAACTGTATCGAGGATTTGCAAAGTATGTGGCGAATGAGAATGCTATGACTACAAAGTTTTCACTTCAATGAACACTGAAACTTGACGCCATTGTATTGTCAGTGTGCTAATAACTCCCGACAAATTAAATATATAGGTACTAAACATGTCACTGATGAAGTCGCGGCTCGCATTTGTGTTAATACCTTAAGACAGTATAATATATAAGTCACTTACGTAAAGTAAATTTTAGACTTTACAAAACCTACTGCTATAAAACGTTACCAAGATATATTATATGTACTTTAAGTTGATTATAACATTTATCTCTCGCCTAACCATCGTTTCAGGTGATATATTTAAACACATGGTTTAATATTTAGTTTAAGTATTATTTTGTGAATTACAACTAAAGTTTAATTTTGATAGACAATATATCTCAACTACGGTGTGATTACTCTTTCAAATGTAACTGTTTTTCATAGCGTTCATTTTACCTCTTTAACACTGTACTTTTATTTTAAAGTCCCTATGAGCTAGAATTTTTTTCACAGATGGAACTCTTTTTTTTTGTTGTTGTTGTCAGGCTCTGATTTTGAAATACAAACACCGATGGATTCCAAAGTGCTTAGTTCAAATTTCATGCTGGCTTGTGAAATAAGTTTAAACTGTGTTTGGATGGCTGAATGCAAGCACTTTAACACGTTTTAAACGTCCAAGGTTATTTGTATTTTTGATGAGCACCCAGACGGTGGAACCTATTTATTCGAGTTTGTGACTTGAACATGCATATAGATATACTACAGATAACTTTTAAGTAAATGAACTTTTTCTTTGAGTTAATTATAAATAGTTATCATCCTATAAATTTATAAATACTTCTTTCATTTCAACGTTTATCTATCTAATCATAAAAAAATATTTGTACGAAACATAAATGTTTAAAGTATATGAAAAATATATCACAAAACGTTTACAATCAATGCGAAAATTATAAATGGGCCTTTTGATCGTATATAGTCCCTATTTTATTAACCGAAGTTCGCTTCTTCCAAAGTATTAGCTTCAGAACGTTGTTCATCGTTGACTACTTCTTACATGACAGATTTTGTAGTCAATCAAGTCCATAACATTAGATTTCAAATAAAAATAAGCAAAAAACACAAAAAAACATGAATACACGAAGTTCTGTTACGCCTATAAAAATTGTTTCTAAAGAAGAGCAATATATATATATATATATGTATACATATATTTGCTTCAGCACATTCTTTGATAACTCGGCTGAATGGTTGTTTCGATATTTATTGATATCTGGGTTCATTCGAGCATTTATGATTTGAAGGACCCTATGTAAAATAAGAAGCGAAAAGAGAAATATAAAGGAATAAGAAGTGTCAATAGATGTTTTAAAATACGATGAAGAATTGTGTGCATCATTTACAGAATGACCAATTACACGGTCGGGTAAAAAAGATGCTAAATTTTTCACTACTCACAATGCGTAAAACATTGAATATTGAGGGACGAAAAATAGTTTTTCACAAAAAAATTCATAAGTTTCAGGAGAGGTCCCGTGAGAACTTTTCAGTACTAGTTCAAGTCTTGAGACGTATTTATATATATATATATATGACAATTAGGAAAAAGCAAGTATTTTAACATATTTATGTAGACATAATTGCATTATCTACCAGTTTTATAGTGCATTTCAAAATAAATAAGAAACCCAAAATTTTATATTCATCAAAATCTATATTTCTGAGTATCAATCAATCTATTTAACACATCACTGAATAACCAACCAATACATCGATTTTTATACGCGTTGTTATATATTTTAAAAAGCAAATAAAATAAATAAATAAATGATTTTAGGATAACGTCCATAGTTTTTCAAAATTTTCTTGTGTGAAGTATTTTTTGCACATTAGTAAACAAACAAGAAATGCAGCACGCAAACAAGCATTATTGCAATGGAAACGGTATGAACAAGTCTCTCTCCAGGTACAGTATTAAAATAGGACATTAGTTACTGTAGTCTTAAGCACACATCACTTCTTTTTAATACACAACCCCCCCACTGTCAATACCTTCACATGATTGGCTATAATATTGACATAAGTCTGCCTCTGTCTTTCACATTTTTTCCTTCCTTCAATCTTTCAGCAACAATCACACTTTCAATTTTGTTTTTCCTCATAACGTCTCTTAAAAACTCCATCTCTTCCTGTGTTATTTAGTAGCTAAATAACAACTTGCTCTTGATAAAACATCGTCATCTGAGATGTTACTTCTCCAACATATTTTCAAGATAAATCTTAACAACCACAATTCAGTTACTACAATTCCCTTTCCCATACTTGGCGATATGTAGGAAGGTTAAATATCAGAACACAAATTTTAATAAATGTAATGCCATGTCACTTAAATGACACGAAATTAGTGTGTATAACAATAAGTAATAAGTATATTCTGATCGAAATTTTGTGTGCTTAATAAATTAGTAATTAATTTATATTTTTCATAAACGTACTTGCATGTGTATATATATATATATAAGGATTTTTTCAAGTCCCTTAATGGCAAAGCTATAAACTGAAATCTTAAGCATCGTAACTTATCCTGGAACCACGTTTAGTCAAACAGATTATACATGAAATTATGGTTACTATTTGGACATACAAGTTTAAACTCAATATAATTTTCATGTGTCTATATACCAAGCCAAACTAGTAAGATAATCCAATGACTGGCATCCTCCCAAACTTTTACGTTACTAAAGCATTCCACAGTACCGCACACACATATGTAAATATACTGCCGTTTATTTATCTTGTTGAAAACTTTGTCTTTGGATCTGTGATCCAAATAAAGATGATGTCAAACTTTGAGCTTGGATTAGGTTCACGTGTTTGGCTTTAGTATACATACATTTTAAAAAGTGACATTCAGCACAAATTCAAATTGCAGATGTTAAAAGTAAATAAAAGGTAACATCTTGCCTTGTCAAATTGATTTAACACAACAAATTACAATAAAAATTTCAATTAGATGCCGAAAATTTCACAACAGATGCAATATGTGTTTTTATGATGAAGGGATAAACATTCACTTTTTCTTCAATGTATAAGGGGCGTAATTTTCAGTGATGTTTTGGATAATAAGGAACATATATCAATCCAAAGGTAAAATAGAGACATTTTACAGTTATTCTACCATACATATATAAAAATATCAGTATATTTACAGAGCCAAGCTGATACCAGTAACATTTACATTTTAAAAATTTAATCAATTCTAGAAGTAAATGCAATTTGCATAGTATTCAACTCGATATATTTTCATTCAAATTATAAAATGACAAAACACACAGGACATATTCTGTATAGTAGGATATGGATTTTTAAAATTATGTTATTTTCGTCTTTTCACTACTCAACAAATCCTAAATGCTGAAGCTTCAGGAGTGTACCTTTAAGACCCCCTTGCTATTATGTTTGAAATACCCCTGCAAAAAGCAGGAGACGTCCCTGTTTCTTATAAAATACAATAATTGATTTTGATTAATGATTTAAAGTTCCATTACAATGGCTGTTTTGGGTGAGAATGATTTATTTCTTAATCTCAGTTCTTACCTTACAGATGGGATCTTTGATACGAATTGATTTGAGGTCAGTTTACAGTTGTTGGGAAAGATCAAAGACTTCCTACTGTACTATTTGGCGTTATGCACTTGAATTGTTCTATGAAGAGAAAGTTCACACATCCTAATTGCCACGTTAGACCTGAGGCTCGAAATAGCCAGGTAGTTAGGGCGCTCGACTTGTAATCTGAAGGTCGCGGGTTCGAATCACCGTTACATCAATCATGCTCGCCTTTTTAGCCGTAACAGCGTTATAATGTTATGTTCAATCCAACTGTTCACTGGTAAAAGAGTAGCCCAAGAGTTTGTGGTGAGTGGTGATGACCAGTTGCCTTCCTTCTTGCCTTACACTGCTAAATTAGGAACGACTGGAAGCTCTTGTGTAACTTTGCGCAAAATTAAAAAAAAAAACTACTAGATCAGCGTAACACTGATATAAGTTCAATAATCTGCCACGAACCAAATATGTAGGTGCTTCAAATGCCATTTGTGACGTTACGACTCGCATCTTCAGGAAAGGGCCACTGCGTTAGTATATGCATATCTTTATTAAGTACTGTTTCTAACTCTACAATCTAAACTGCAATACCATCGTTAAACAGCCATTATAACTTATGTTATTCATCAAAAACTTTCAGCTGCAAAAGAAAGAAAAACACATTTCATTCCGGTTTAAAAATATAACTTAAATTTTACCCTAACTCATTACTTATTTTCAACTCAAACATATTTTTAATCATTAAACCTTTCTCATACTGTTGTTAGAAGTAAAATTAAAATAAAAGGGGAAAATTGAAAGCTAAAACAACTTGTTGAATGATTACTACTTTCGAAAAATTGAGAAAGTTTACAAACAAACATTGAAACATTTAATATGTTTAATATTATGAGGTGTATTACTTTTGATGTTGCTTCCCAATGACTAAATGAATTAAAACTCGGGTTTCGATACACGCTGTGAACAGAGCACAGATAGTTTTGTGTAACTTTGTGCTCCATAACAAATGAATTTTAATTGTTTTTTTCTCTTTATAATCAATGATATTCATACTTCAAACAGAAAAACGTATGTTTATTCATATTATTAAAGAGTAATAAACCTACGAGTTAATAAAATCTCCATATAACAGGATAAATAAAGAATTCAAAAATTTAAGTGAGAACAGATAAAGAGGAAAGCAGCGCATATAAAGTGAAAACCTTTTTATTAAATTTAAGAAATATTAATCAAGTTTAAATTAGATTCACTACAAATGGATTTTGAATGGAACTAAATTTATTAATAAAGAAACTAAAAACAGTAACTTGAGATGATAAAGGACTAATCAATCACCGACAAAGAAAAATATCTGATAAAATACTACGTCAATCTCTGCACCAAATATGCACCTATCATTATTTGCTGTATTTGTTTGTTTTTGAATTTCGCACAAAGCTACTTGAGGGATATCTGTGCTAGCCGTCCCTAATTTAGTAGTGAAAGACTAGAGGAAAGGCAGCTAGTCATCACCACCCACCGCCAACTCTTGGGCTACTCTTTTACCAACGAATAGTGGGATTGACCGTCACATTATACGCTTTCACGGCTGGGAGGGCGAGCACGTTTAGCGCGACGCGGGGGCAAACCCGCGACCCTCGGATTACGAGTCGCACGCCTTACGCGCTTGGCCATGCCTGGCCGCTTACTTGCTGTAAACAGCGCAATATTTTATGGTCACGTTAGAATGGGGATACGGCATACTCTAATGTTTTGTTGAATAGTATTACTAGTAACAACAATGCTGTGTATATTATTGGTGTTCTAAAGTTTTAATTTCACAGATCTCTAGCTATTATAAAGCATTGAATTATGAACATGTTTAAAATTCTTTACAGTTGATTGACTAACATAAAAAAATACAGCAAGAACTTTTATTTAAACTTTAACAAGACCTCACTTGAAACAAAGAAAATTGTTTAATGGATGAAAAACAACTATGAGTTTACAAAGCTTTATCGAAACAAGAAAAAAGAGAACTTCTGTTAAAAAAACCAGTCGCTTCAACAGTATTTTCACTATGGAAAATATATTGCAGTTTCTATTTAAAGTTAGTTCCTGAATTAGTCATACTGATGAGACAGTTTTGTTGTAAGATGTATAAGATTTCCAACATTTGCTACAGGCTATTTACGAAATGAAAGAACTAACCTACAAATTAATATGAATCATATATATTTCATTAACTTCTTCAATCTTAAGAGCTAAAAATCAGACTAGCTCTAAATATTTGAATGTCTAACTTTACAGTGATATGTTCCTTAAATTGTTATTAGATATAGTAACTAAACTGGTTCATATCCTTTAAATGCAGAAAAATATTAAAACATTTATGGCCAATTCGCTTAAGACTCAGTACAAGGCTATTTCAACAAACAAATAAAATATATGAAAATAAATTGAAAGATCATAAAACTCATGAATAACTTACGTATCAAAAGCTTTTGTAAATTTTGTTTACTGAGCAGTTTTTCAAAAATATTTTTTATGTAATTTACTAGACAATATGTCACAAGCATTTGTTCAAAACGCCTAATAAATTCCGGCACTGAAAAGTTTTTTGTTTTTTTTCAAAATTCCCCATATCTGGAAATATATTTCAGTAATAAAATGAATTTAAAATTATTTTCTCTAGTTTTGATCTTATTATAGCTAAGCTTTTATGCTATCTTTGCATCAGGTTTCACTATCCTCAATTTGTCACGATTTGAAAACAAACAAAAAATATCTGCGGATGAAGTTCGGAGAAGCTTTTAAATTTCAGAGTAACTTCAACTTCTAGTGGCTCGGCGAAAAGTCTGAAAACTTATAATGTTTAAACTATGGTTTCGATAAACATGATGGGCACAGCTCGGGTAGCCCATTATGTACCTTTGTGGTTAACAACAAACAAACTCTCGGAAAACTGAAAACAAATATTGCTTTTTAGTTGCCAAGATAAACTGAAGATTTTTCAAAAAGCTAAAAACAAAAATGATCGTGATACGTCTTTAGTTAACTTTAGTTTGTAGTGTCCATAATTGAAGGAGACATTTGTCTTTTAATGGAGGATTGTGGATTGAAGCTTACTTTACATGATATTTTATCTTTTATACGAATTGTTCATAATGTTCATCATTATGGATAGCTTAACATTAATTGTGCAATAATTTCTTCTGGAAGAGTTCCTAAAAGTCTACAATAGCAATTAATAATAACAAACACACCACTAGTTAAACCCTTGCGGCTACTCTGCCTCTGGTCATTATATTGGCATCGTCATTGCTTAAGGTGTTTTAGATTCTTAATTCAATAATGTGTGTGTGTGTTTTCTTATAGCAAAGCCACATCAGACTATTTGTTGTGTCCATCTAGGGGAATCAAACCTCTGATTTTGGCGAGGACCAACCCACGAACATCTAATGAGCTGCTTAGTGAATCATTGAACACTAGATTAACGTAAAACTGTCACATGTGACATGTCATATACCAGTCATATATTTAGTCAATATATTTATTACTGTTTAATGTTACATACTAAACATCTAATAATATAAACAACTAAAATAAATATCAAATTAATAAAATTTGATACACTTTTTTAATATAAATTACAGAAATATATAAAATTACATATTATTAATCTGCCTGTTCTAGCCAGATGTCTACAGAACAATAGCATAACCTGTGTTAAGGTGACCTCTTGTGCCACTAATCTACTTATACTTTTCTCAATTCACTACAGCTGGCCTAGCATGGCCAAGTGTGTTAAGGGGTTCGACTCGTAATCCGAGGGTTTGAATCGCGGTCGCACCAAACGTGCTCGCCCTTTCAGCCGTGGGGGCGTTATTATGCTACGGTCAATCCCACTATTCGTTGGTAAAAGCGTATCCCAAGAGCTGGCGGTGGGTAGTGATAAATATCTGCCTTTTCTCTAGTCTTATACTACTAAATTAGGGACGGCTCTCTGGTAGCTTTGTGCGAAATACAAAAACAAACAAAAAACAAAACACTACAGCTAATAAATGTGATTTTGCTAAAATTAGTCTGTTCAACGATCAGACTTGAAAGAAAAATATCATTAAAAGGAGGGGATGAAGAAACTTTAGCAGATAATTTGAAGAAAATCGAAGATGAAAGAAGTAATTTTAAATTTCTATACTGTGATAAATGTTTAGATTTAAAGTATGTGAGATTAGGATAAAGAAATATATTTATATATAATACAATGATTATGTTGATTACATTATAAACTTAATAAAAGACTGTAATGTGGTTAAAATGACTCAGAATAACTTTTGTTGAAACTGAATAAAATTATAAGTGTGAAAAGTTAAATGCATAGGACCAACATAAGGCTAACATGTGAACACTGTATAAACGCAATACTAGGAAGTAAATCTCCTTAACAAATGACGTGGATAATATTTGAGATTATGCACGATTTTAAGTCAGTAGTTTCTGAAATTATAAAGTATTTGCAGCATTTTAAAGTTTTGTACACGTTACTGATTACGACGTTGCCAGGCAATCGTGCTATGTAACTGGAAAGGTTGGTTCCAGCGAATGGCTATTGCCTAACTCACATTGCCTAGTCCATAATTTAGCAATGTAAGGCTAGAAGGAAGGTAACTAGTCATCACCACCTACCGCAAACTCTTGGGCTACTCTTTTACCAAAGAATAGTGGAATTGATCATCACATTATGAAGAAGCTCCCACAGTTGAAAGGGCAAGTATGTTTCATGCGATGGGGATTCGAAACCCCGACCCTTAGATTACGAGTCGAACGCTTCGACCACCTTACCATGCCGGGTCGATAAATTAAGACGAAGTCATTATAGCTTGTTTGTTTGTTTTTTTTAATTTTGCGCAAAGCTACACGAGGACTGTGTGCGCTAGCCTTCCCTAATTTAGAAGTGTAAGACTGGTTGAAAGGTAGGTAGTCAATACTACCTGTCGTCAACTCTTGTGTTATACTTTTGTAAAAGAATAGTGGATTGGCCATCACATTATAATGCTGCCACGACTGAAAGGGCGAGCATATCTGGTGTGACAGGGATTCGAACCCTCAGATCACGAGTCGAAGATCTTAACCACCGAGCCATATCATATCAATTATAAGAAGCCAGTCTTATGCTATTAAAATGTCATACGTGTCATAACTAAAACAATTTAAGTTTAACTCGTTTTACTGAACTCATATCATTAGTATTATTCTAATTTGTAATGAGTCATTAAATGTTTTTACTACACAGGAACAAAAAACACACTCAACAATTCTGTGAAACTTCATTTTACCTCCTGAGCGCACACATCTTCATATACTTGTTGAGCTTGAAACAATTTCTTCTAATTTAATCAAAATAAAACAATAATTTTCAAGAACTAAAAAAGTTAATATAAATTCTTATGCCAAAAGAAGTAAATTGTATCATTACAATTTGCCAAAAAAAAACGAAAGAACTTTCATTTTTTCCTCTAATCTAATTTGATGATTTAATCAAATAAACCAGAAAATCTAAGTTGATGTATTTGCTGTTTTAAGTAGTTTCGTTCCTTTAAAATATTATAAACAAGTACTTCTTTTAAAAATTTTGGATATTCAGAATCAGAGATCAAAAAGTACTACTTATTTCTTCATTCTATAGAAATGGTCCCCAGGTTAAATAGCGCTATGCCGTAGGATTTACAGCGCTAAAATAAGTGATTTGAGTCCCTTCGGTGGAAACAGCAGATAGCCAGATGTAGCTTTTCTATAAGAAAAACACACATACTAAATAATTTTTTCTCATTGTTAACGTGCAGCAACGGACTGGCAACGTTATATCGACTAGCGTACTTAACAAACTTTAAGACTTTCCCGAAACATGAATTTCTAACTTTATTATTTTTTACAGATTTATTTAGTCAAATGCAAAAATAATAATTTATCATTAGCAATATTTGATATCAAAATCATTTTAAAATGTGTACATTATATTTACATTTATATTTCAATATTAATATTTCTGTTATCTTATATATATGTATTTAAGAAAAATTAGCTTATAAAGATAATTTTGAGATTCTGCGGATGCCTTCGTTGTCGTAACTATCTCGATAGCAAAACCATACTCTTATCAATATGAAAAACAGGCGCCAGTAAGGCAGACTTACTTCAGAATCGATAAAACTGCACCATTTCAGATTTTAACAGCAAGGGTCTTGAATGTTTCATGTCAAGTAGCTGAGTGGGTTTAAGTCCGGACATGCCCCTGTATTTCCATTTCCCTACAAATAAAATAGAAAAAGAGAACTCTGGCGCTATGACAAAACGCATTCGTCGTTTTCTATGTTTCGTTATGGAAAATCTCTTAAATTCGTTATTTCATAGCGAAAATATTCTAATCCTGAAATAATGAAATAACTAAATGGTTGTTTGGCAAATAGAACACATTAAAGGTGAGCCTAATGGCTGTTGATCTTTATTTTCTCGCCAGCCGGTTGTTTGACAATACAAGTGTGCCGAATAGATGCTTCATGTAAAATGTTAAAAAAGCAGTGTAAACAACTACTTTTTTATATTGACTGTAATAAAGAGAAGTTTTTTAATATTCTCACATCATAGTTTATTGCATAAACAATATTATATTGCGAGTAAAGAAACAGTTTGAGAAAATTGTGATGGCAAATGCTTTCAACAGCTCAAAATTCTTTATCAATTCATGCTGGTTAAGAATTTGTTTGTTTGTGCGCTAAAAAAAATTCTTAGAGCTTAGGAACTATTATGACCACCAAATTTGGCAGGCAGCCTCGGAGTTGATCGAGGAATATCTTTATCTATGTGGGGTAGGTCCTCCTCACTGGGAATTAAACGCCCTTAAAAGACCACGTAAGAATGATTGATATTCATTCCTAAACATTTAGTGTCTGTGAATCAAATCTTATAATATATTTTGAGTCTTTGATCTCCTTTTCTGGGTCTCGAAGACGTCATATTGGAAATTCACAAACTAACGGAACCTAACCTGTGCTTAGGTACCACGAGCGAGTACCCTAAACTATATAAACAAGTATGAACAATGGAGGAGGTTTATCGGTACAAAGGGGTCTCTATGAATCACGGGAAAGCCTTTTAACCCACAACAAAGCACGGATATATTATGACATTAATTATAATGTTCGAAGAACTTTAAACGATCGTATGCTCACATGAAATATATCGTAAACAATGTATTCAGTTATTTAGATTTGAATGCTGCTTGTTTCATTACGTACAATTAATTATTGTAATGTTAATTACCAAAATTTCTTCAAGTTGCAAAGACTTAAAATACTTAGAATAATGACTTACAATAATTAAAAATATTAACAGTCAACAGAAACTCTTTCTTTCATAATATTACCATAACGTACACACACATTATTTGTATTTTTTTTATTATTAATATAGTTAACTTTTACAGCAATTTGATTCCTGTGAAAACGAATCTACCTTAATTATATGGCTAACTGCATAAGCTCTAGCTTAATTAAAAGTCCTACAGCCTTATCTTCTGTTTACTTAAAAATAAGACTTAAAACCAAATTCATTAAGATGATAATCCTTATATAATTACAATTCAATTTCGTACATACACTAATTAAGAAATCAAAGAACACTGATTTTCAGATACGTTTTATGAAACTTTTCAGCACTGGATAAAGAATAATGGATCTGGACAAGATAGAGTGTTCTATGATAGTGATCATGACACCTTTAACACACTATTTACAGAGTTACGTAATTATGTTGTTAATAACTATAAAAAAATAAGAAAATAAATGTTCTACGAATTTTCTAACATATATGTTACACGAGCAACTAAAACTGTTAATTAACTACAAATAAGAGTAAATTATTGTTCTGAAATATGAAGTGATATTGAAATTGTTGAAAACCATTCCCTTACTGTTTCTTTGAACATACAAAGTTCTAGTAAACTATTTGAACATAATATCTAGTTTACTGAAGAAGTATGCTAGCTACTTTTTTTTGTCTATAAACTAAAAGTACTGATCTCACTTAACTATCTGAAGAATGACTGTGACAAGGTAAGTTGAATTTGCGTGTTAATTTTTCTTTGTCCAGAATCAATTATTTAAAATGTTTGTATTTTACGCTTTGTCTAATAAAAACAAGCATAAATATTATACTTACACGCACAAGAGTATAGTTTATTGATTTGAAATTAGCACATTATTCATTTTTGTTGTTTTCCAAATTCAAATATTCAAAGTGAGGTATTTTTCTGCCCAAGTTTTTGAACTCAAGCCGAGAAAGATTAATCGTAACTGGTTAATATTTTTATAACTAATCAGCATTTTTATAGCTGATCAATAAATAAAACAATCATTTTTTTTATAAAAATGACATTTTTCAGATTTATTCAATAAAAATTACAAACAAAAAGGAGTAAGTTTAAAATACAAAATAATAAAAAACAAATTTTAAAAATCATTTGTTTTTCTTCAGTGAAAATATATTGAAGAGTGCAACAGAAAAGCAAGGCAATTTCATTGATTGTATACAGAACAATTTCTATAAGAAATACTTCAATAAATTCTATAATGTAATGTAATGGTCTAATGGTAACTCGTTTTTAAACTAAACTTTCAATAAATTTTTTTTTTCTAATGGGTAGTAAATATTATTGATTTTCAAGCATAAGTTATATGGATGACAAACAATTACACTAAAGGCCGCAAGTCTAATAGTCTTCCGCAGAAACTAGCAATTTTTCTTGCCATAGTGGAGGCGGGAATTTCTGCTTGTACAGTATAATAGTAGAGTGAATTGTTGTCCATATATTGACTTAATTTAAAAATAAATATAGACGAGATACATCAACTTAACAAATGACTCAACTTCGCAATAGCACCTAGGTACATTCCAACCATAGAAATCAAAATATGTTTAGAAGACCTAGCCAGGAGACTTGTGATACTTTCTACAGAAAACAAAAACAAAGAAAAAACCAGAAACAACCAACAGAAAGAAGACAACTTAGATAATTTTATTGACATTCAACAGCCAAACTTCCCAGGTAAAATTACAAATTTATATTTTACAGAAACACCTAAAAACAACATCTTAAACGATTTTTTCAAATATTTTTCTTACAAAAGCATCAACATAATTTCACAAAATAGAAAACTAAAAAACAACCTTACAAAAAGAGACATTAATTCCATTAAAAACCTAAAACAAGACAGAAACATAAAAATTCTAAAAGCAGATAAAGGTAACGCTATAGTAATAATGAACACGAATGAATACATACAAAAAATGAATAACATCCTATCAGACACGAACAAATTTAAACCAATACACACAAATCCAACAAGGACACATGAGACGCAACTGAACAAATTACTACTACAAATGAAAAAAGCCAACACAATTTCACAAACACTTTATTCCTACCTACGTAAAACCGACTCACGCACACCGCAAATATACGGCATCCCCAAACCTCATAAACCAAATTGTCCATTACGACCAATAATGTCAACAAATGAATCGTTTAATTACAATCTTGGTAAATACATAGCATGGGCATTCTCCAAATATGTAACATTAGCTAGCTTATTCATCAAAGACTTTTAATTTCAAGTCTAATCTAAATCAACTTAACCATAAAGCCTTAATGGCCAGTTTCGATGTTATATCCCTCTTTACAGAAGTTCCAACAACAGAAGCCTGCAAGATAGCCTTAGAACTCTATATCCGAGACCCTAACCCAATTATAGACATTCCCAGTAACCAGTTAGCAAACCCTCATAGAATTCACCACAATAAAGACAAACTTCATGCTCAACAACCAAAACTACATACAAACAAATGGCCTAAGCATGGGCAACCCAGTATCACCAGTTCTAGCCAATATTTTTATGACACAAATTGAAACACAAGCAATTAATACAGCATTACATCCACCACTATACTGGTACAGATATGAAGATGACACGGTTGCGGGATTCAAATCTACAAAACACATACTTAATTTTTTCAATCACATTAACTCTATACATCCCAACATTAACTTCACATGTGAACAGGAAAAAGCAATCAAATATCATTTCTTAACTTCAAAATTATAAGAACCGACACACAATTCAAAACTGAAATCCACCGAAAAATCACCCATACTGGACTATACATTCCTTGGGACTCAGCACATGAAACAAAACAAAAACTCAACATACTAAGTAACCAGATAAACACAGCCATAAAACTATGCTCACCAGATAAAATTAACGATGAATTGGACAAAATAAAACAATACTTCATCAACATCAATAAGTTTCCTCCACAAACCGTAGAAAACATTATACTCACACACCTAGACAGAAAGCAAAACCAGCCAACAAAAGTAAATATATCTCACGAATCAAAAAATCACGAAACCATATACTGTTGTATATCATATATTCCTGACATCAGCAAACAAATAACCAATATTTGGCAAAAACTAGTAACAAAATATAACATTCCAGTTAATACTAAATTTATTCAAAAGCCAGGCACAAAACTGAGGTCTATACTATGTAAGAACTACACTGACAAACACCACACCAACATTATTTATAAAATACAATGTGATAACTGCCAGAACTTCTATATTGGAGAAACAAGTAAAAAAATGGAAACCAGATTCAAAGAACATAAAAAGTCACTTTTACACGTTTTCGAACACTGCAAGTCAAATTAACACAACATAGCCATAGAAAACACTAAAATACTAAATAAAGAAACAAACATAAACATAAACAAACGCAAAATTAAAGAAGCCTTACTTATTCAACAACTTAAACCCAAAATAAACCAATATAATGGAACGCCATTATACCTATATTAATATTATAGATAAAATTATATATTCAAATATCTAATACCGCCTTCTACAATACGACGCTCCTGTGGTCAGGTTCCGGTCAGTTACCTCTTTCTTTGTGAACTGACGATGACCAAAGAAGGTCGAAACGTTGTTCGCTCTTCTGTTTGAAATATTTTCTCAACCCAAACGAGCCGTTTTTGCATAGAAAATAAATATATTTTCCCAAAAATCTACAGAAACAAAAATAGCTGCTGAAAAATACTTATTGTTATTGAAAATATTAATATTTGATGTAGCCATTGTTGTTATTGGTATTGTTTTAGCTGAAAGCTAAACAGTGAGCTTCCTGCACTCATTTGCCGCTGAAAATGTTGCTATGAAGTTTAACGTAACCTTACTACTAATCACCTAGAGACTTAATGTCACTAATCCACAGTCAAGTGACATGTTAAAGAACAAGCGAATTTTTAACTCGAAAATGCTCCTTTATCTATTTGAAGATAAGCATACAGCTAGACAAAGGGCTATGTGTACTCTGACTACCATGAATATCAAAACTCGGTTTCTAGTGTTGAGTGTCTGAAGGCATTACGCTATGCTTGTTTGTTGTTTGTTTGTTTTGAATTTTGCGCAAAGCTACTTGAGGACTATCTGCGCTAGCCGTCCGTAATTTAGCAGTATAAGATTAAAGAGAAGGCAGCTAGTCATCACCACCTACCGCCAACTCTTGGGCTACTCTTTTTACCAACGAATAGTGGGATTGACCGTCACTTTATAACGCCCCCACGGCTGAAAGGGCGAGCATGTTTGGCACGACTCCACTATGCCACTTGGAGCCTTAAAACTATCGTCTAGAGCTGTATTAGATTTATCAGTGTGTTATATTACGTCTTGATAAAGGTGTAATTTTAAAAACATTCAGCATTCAATTAAAATAAATGTGGAGTCGAATCTACTTGTTCAATATTGATAAGTAGTTTGAATTTTTCTATGTTTTACTGTCAAAAGCGAACTACAATTTAAACTCACTTAGTTTGTACAATGTCTGCTGACTGGCGTTCCAAGCTCAGCATGTTGCAACCCTCTTTTCAATTTATTTAATATTATTCCATCTGAATCATTCAAATTTTATTCTTAACTCTTTGATTAATAACTTTGTTATTAAAAATAATCATTTCAGTCTATCGTCTTATAATATTTAATTGAAATTAATCATTAATTAGGTTATTTTTTCAACACGTTACAAGTACATATTTGAAAATTCAAGAAATATTTACATAAAGCATAGTAGCCACATACAATAATTTGTTACCTTGGTGACATTAAAGAAATATGAAGTGGAGAATAAGATATAATGTTTTATTTCTATTTTGTTGTGGTATTTATATTATACATATATTGCGGTATGCGCATGTAGACATGTATTTATACAGAGGTGGAGTACGTTATCCTTAAAACGATTTTGGAACCTCACCATGTCGCCACGTACGGTCATGCTCTTTCCATAGAACCGTGTTAATTAACAATAACCCTAAGTGTAGCGTTTATTGCAAAGGTTTCAAGTTTAAAGCATTCCACTCATCGATGTTTGCTTTCTATAATCCACCTAACGTATAAGAAATATGCAGTAACTAACGTCCCATTTATCATTTCAACCATTAACAACACTCATAGACACTGAGTATAGAATAAAATTAATATTTGAATCTTTCACTAGCATTTTGAGTTATGCGATGGAGAATGAGATGTATGAACGTAAGACTTCTTATGATAATCCTGTACCCTGTTGCTTCACTTTTAGACAGATATATTTCTTTATTATATTGTTAATTGTTGGCTGAGGCGCATGATTTATTTTACTACAAACATTTTAGTTCGTGAAATCTCTGTTTCAAGACAAGGCGCCATACTTTGATTGCTAGAGCCGGGATACAATAATGTATAGAATTTATTTGAATATTTCTAGTAGCCCAATTTGATCAAAGTCATTTTTATCATTAAAAACAAGATATAAAACTGCTTTGGAAATTCTAAATCACTAACCTCACTGCATCTTTATTATTTTAGTTTATGAATATCTTGCGCTTCAAAGAATATTTACGTATCCTTCCTCAAAGTGATCAATTTTTGATGGCATTACACACAATTTATAACACGCCAAAGAATGTCAAAATGTAGTTCAGATAGTGCTCTCATGATATTAAATACCAGGATACCCTCTTACAGTGATTGGTAATGAACATTGAACCCTTGGATAAAAATTTGAGAATGGTAATCCCTGAGATAAGCTCAGTCCAAGATATTTTAAAAAGCAACAAAATCATATTTAATTCTAAAATATATGAAGAGTATTTTATAATAAAAATCTACATTGTATCAATTTTCCAGCAACCACTGACGCCACGCTTTTTTATTTATTTCTGAAATAAACAGTTTTTGAGTTTGTTATTGCCTGGCTCTGGCATAAAACATCTTGCAAATATAAATTAGCATCTGCTGGCCACTGTTGAACCAACTCACAGCCACCTAGCTGTCCATTGCCTTTTTTTCATGATCAGTGTTCAGTCGTCATTTTCCTCAGTTTAGTCACTTACAGTTGTTAATAACAACGTTTTTTTTATGTTGACCTGAATACCCTTACATCTGTACGATTGATAGACTCCTAGAACAAATTATTTTAAAACAAACAGTTAAAAAGCACTCAGTAGAACTGTCCTTTTAAATTTTTAAAGATCTTTACATTCATACATTGTTGTTCACACTGACTATATATATATATCTATGTATATTTATAGGGCTTTAGGAACCGTCTAACACTTCGCATGATTAGGCTTCTTTGCAATAAATGGAGCATTCTATGGATTAGAGCGCTAGTGTATACATCCATATGAAGTTTGTTCAAAAAATACTCGGACTGTTTGAATTGCGCGGCTCCAGTCGGTTCCAGGGAAATTTGCTTGGTGTCGCTAGGTTTGCAGAGATCAGCTGCTTACGATGCCATTTTCCGATTGCAAATATCTTCATTTGTGTATTAGCTACGCGGTTTTAAGTGAAGTGCGATTTTTTCGTTTGGCGGATTTCAGAATGAATGGCCTGAAGGAGCAACGACTTGCTGTGAAATTTTATGTGAAACTTGGAAAATCTGCGACTGAAACTTTTGCTATGCTTAACACGGCTTACGGTGATGCTGCTATGAAGCGTACGGCATGTTCCAAGTGCCATGAACGTTTTAAGGATGGTCGACAGTCCATTGAAGATGATGAGCGTTCTGGACGTTCTTCCACGTCAACTGACGACCCACACGTCGCCAAAATCACATCCTGGTGCGGGCAAATCGACGTCTGACTGTCAGGGAGCTTGCTGAAGAGTGTGGAATATCAGTTGGATCTTGTTACGATATTTTGACCCAAAAATTGAAAATACACCGCGTTGCTGCGAAATTTGTGCCTCAGAACTCGTGAGTTTTTGGCCAAACACTCAATCACTGTTCTTCCCCACCCCTCTACTCACTTGACTTTGCTCCTTACAGTTTTTTCTTGTTCCCCAAACTCAAAAGACCCTTGAAAGAAAGAAGATTTGAGACGATTCCCGAGGTTAAGGCAAATGCGACGGAGCTGGAGAATATAACAAAAAAGCGTTCCAGGACTGTTCCAACAAGTGAAAACACCGTTGGGATAAGTGTGTGCGTTGGGGAGGAGAGTACTTGAAAGGAGTCCCAGACCTGTAACTTCTAAATAAAGTACATTTTGTTTTACGACGTCAGTCCACGTATTTTTTGAACAGCCCTCGTATAATTCTTCGTTTCACTATCAATATATCTATATATATATAATGAGCCTTGTGTGTTAACTTATAAAATCGTTAACAATAACATGCTACGTTTTTCGAGATTTTATATTTTTATCAATAGAGAAATATTCACTTTCATAAAGGTTACTGTTTGTAATTAATATTGAACGTATAGCTAAAGAGTTAACTATAATAATACAACAGTGCTAATCTCTGTTTAAACATGAGTTTTGTCAAACTTCATATTTTTAACGCTTAGAAAGACATGGCACACAGAAACACCTTTTTTTCTAAAAAACATGTGTTAAAAAGTTAACATAATATTAAGATAAACCTCTCGTTATTATTTAGGCACGCATTCCTTGTTATAATATAGCAGCGAAGTTTCTTAAGAATGGATATATAAACGGACAAGTGCATAGATGGAAAAGTGCGTGAGTGGACAGAGAGTTGGAGATCCCAATTTAGGGTTTTAAATCTTAATTCACTTTCAACCAAACTGTTTTTTTTCTTTCACCTGTATTAGTCTTCTTACATATATTTCAATATCACATTAAAAAAAGTAATTTAGTTGTGAACTAGTTGTTAAACATCAAACTTGACGCAAATACACCTTTAAAAAACATCACTCTACTTAAAATATAACAAATTAAAATTATTATAATAATTTTCATAAACAAATTAGAATTAGAGATAAGCGGTCTCTACGCTGTTTCAACCCTTTCACGAATGTTTAATTTAAGATACGATTTTCCTCTATCAAAACCCTTCAAAATTATAAATTATTTAATAACCATTCTTATTTTTTCGTAATGAAACGAAAAGCCTGTAATTATCATTTCATCATGAATTAAACTAAAATATTTTTGTATGAAACAACTATCTAGATGACGGAACATGACGTTCATCAGTAATAATGTTGTGTTCGGCCACAATAATACTGACAAAAATATCAATTGTATAATTTTAATGGCCTAGTAACATTTTACAATAATAAAATAGCATACTAATATTTCAATTATAACTTATTTGTTCCACACTGCTGTCACGAAGCATCATCAGTCTCAGTTATCACTGTATCTGACCAGGTACAGTATGTCTAATAAGCCCGAATGGGATAAAACACACAAAGTCTTAGCTAAAACGTTATATATGTAAGCCACCCATACAAAATCAGTGAACAACGGTGTGATTTCAACTCTTGTAAGAAATGGCTGGGTGGTGGTAGAATATCATATATCCATTTATATTAAGTAAACCGATTTTATTTTCGTAATCTTAAGGTAACAATCGAAAATATTCCGTAACTGTTTTCCTTTATAAAATCATGTTTACTTGTTCGCTATTAAGCACAAAGCTGCACACCTGGCTTTCTCTGCTGTGCCAGCCTCAAAATTTAATGGCCAAAATTAGATGCTGAGAATCTAAAGACTTGTTTTGATTGTAGTTGTTATCTTAAAAATAATTTTCAACTTCTTTGCTGTCTATGTTTGACTAACGAATCGGTTAACCTAGACTGTAAATATTAATGTTAAGACAATGTAATTTACACTGTACATAAAGTATTGGTTATATATCAGGAGATAATTGTGTAAAATATACTTGAAAAAGTATGCACTTAGACAAACTCTTTTGTAGAAAAAAATTCATTGTAGAAAATCGTTCAATTACCCAAACATTTAATATATTTACTTTAGAAGAAGTCTACCAACTCTTTTAGCTGTTTTGTGCATTAGTTTTTTTTATTTATATTACTAACTTGCTAAAGGTAAGTATGACAATGTTATTTTCGTAAACATTTAAAACAACTTTACTTGATATTTTATATCATAATAGGTAATAAATTTAAATAATCTTTCAGATATCATAGTTAAACAATAATGTAATGTTTGCAGTAGAAAAGTTACATGGTGTGTTTTTTTTCTTATAGCAAAGCCACATTGGGCTATCTGCTCAGCCCACCGAGGGGAATCGAAACCCTTGTAAATCCGGAGACATACCGTTGTACTAGCGGGGGGCTTGTTCCATGGAAAAACAACCATCTTTCTTCGTAAATTTGTTATATTTCTTTTGTTGTTTACAGATTTTCGAGCAAAGTTAATAATAGTTATCCACACTTATCCGTCCCTCATACTGAACTGATAAAGTACAGAAAAGAATGCATCTCAGCAATACTTAATTTATCTACTCAAATAGACGAATTTTACCACTACTTCTTTTTGTGTGCCTCTAACTCCAAAATGCGAAGGGCGTTTTTACGGTAACCGGTTGCGAATACCGTGACCTTCAATGTTAATCCAGACATATTAATCACCAAACCATGCTCATATCACTTGTTGCAACACGTTTCAGTTTCTAAATGTTTGTATTTAATATTGTTTAATGGTAGGAGACTATTAAATTTTTTTTTCAAAAAAATCCATAAATTGTTGTTGTTTTGAATTAAGTACAAAGCTACATAATGAGCTATCTGTGATCTGTCAACCACGGGTATGGAAACCCAGTTTTTAGCGTTTTAAGTCCGCAGACATTACGCTGAGCCACTGGGGGGCAAAATCAACCTATCGACTGAATTTGTATTGTTGGGTGTTGGAAAAGAAAAATATTATGTTTCTCACTATAATTGTTTCAGAAAACCAACATTCTGTTGGTTTATGATATAAGGTTTCTACTTTCAGGGAAAATATTTTTATTTTATAATTTTACATGTACAACGATTTCTGGGCTTTAACGGATTTAAAATAATTTGTTCAACAGAATTTTAATAACGTTTAGTTAAATTCAATGTTGCCCATTAAAAATATATAATTTTATCTTACGGTAGCAATAAATATTGCAGTCATGAAGAGCATAGAAAATAAAAGAAGTGAATATTGTGTGCTACGTAATATAATATATTTCTCGGACAAGCCTCCAATTTATTTTTACATATTACGATTTCAAATAGCCTGAAACTGAGTTAAGTTCTGATTTGGATTTAGAAATTAAATAAATGTCGGTTTCTATCAAAATTACGATATTTACGAGCAAGATGAATATACAAAGTTTTCTTTCTTGATACAAATATATTTAACTATGCAAATAATAATAATACAGTTTATAATAACAGTTTATATACAACAGTTTTACAGACTAACAAACAATACTGGGTCTTCTATACGGCGCGAATCTTCCTTGGCATCTTTTGTTTTGTTTGTTTACTTAATTTCGTACAAAGTTACACCAGTGCTATCTGCGCTAGCCTTCCCTAATTTAACAGAGTAAGATTAGAGGGAAGGCAGCTTATCATCACCAGCCATCACCAACTCTTTGGCTAATCTTTTACCAAGAAATAGGGGGATTGACCGTCACATTATAAAGCCCCACGACTGAAAGTGTGCGTATATTTGATGCAACGGGGATTATAACCCGCGACCCTCAGATTACGAGTCGAACGCTTTGACCACCTTGCCATGCCGGGGCCGATAAATAAAGACGAAGCCATTGAAGCTTGTTTGTTTGTTTTATTTTGCGCAAAGCTACAAGAGGACTGTATGCGCTAGCCTTCCCTAATTTAGAAGCGTAAGACTAAGAGGAAGGCAGGTAGTCAATACCACCAATCGCCAACTCTTTAGCTACTCTTTTACCAAATAATGGAGGGATTCACCGTCACATTTTAAAGGACGAGCATGTTTGGCCTGACTGGGATTTGATCCGCGACCCTTGGATTATGGGTCGAGTACCTTAACCACTTGGCCATGCCGGGCTTGGTTGATTGTAATCTAATCACAGAGTTTAGTTTTCTGACGTATGGATATTTGAAATTAGGTATTTTTAATTAGTTTATTTTACATCTTATTAAAATTAGTTTTCATTTTTATCCGTAGAGTCAAATTAATATTGATTAGATATTCTTAATAACTTGATAAAATTTAATCAAAACAATAAATATACAAATATAAATTAACTTTCTTTTCATTTATTTTTTTCTAATTTGTTATTACTGTTTCAGAATTACTTTTTTAATTTAGGGTTCTAATCTTATGGATAATTAATATAAAGGTGGGCTGAATAAACTTGTTAATCATAACCCCCGTAACTAATTTATAAAACTTTAGACAAATGTATTCTTTCAACTATTTCCTTCTCTCTCTGTCACAAGTCGTGCATCATTACATCATATTAGAGAAAAGTAGTCGTTAAAGTACAAAACAAGGGAGTTAAAGGCTGAAGGCGCATGACTACGCCTCTCTGCACTAAGGTTTTAAGAGGTATGGTAATACTTTAGCCTAAAGTAATAAGAAATAAAGGAATAAGAAATAAAGAATTTGTTATTTTATTGTTTACCGATGACATTGAAATATTGATACATGGACCCACTCTCTGAGGCCTAATGACCTGGTGTTCTGTAATGACTGATTTCCTTGAGACTAACTTCTTCGAAAAGAGCGTGCTTCTATTGAAACGCATTATGAGTTCTTCATCACAATGTATATTTCACTGAGAATTGAAATTCTATGTGTAAAACAATAACATGAGTGGAATAACTTTTTCCTGCAATTAAAACATTCAAATGATTTCATCTGAATCTAAAAAAGATAACTCTTTTTCTAATTTTCGCAAAAACAAAAATGTGTTATTCTAACAATCCAAATAAAAACTTTCAAATTTGTTTGAAACATTGAAATGCTAATCGAGAGTAACATATATGCTTGTATAATGATTAATTTTTAAAAGATATAATTTAATCTGATACTGTTACCCAGAAAGCATGTGTATATGAGCTGATGTATGTAGTTCAGGAAATTATGTTCCTTTCTCAAAAAAGACCTATATTTAAAATGTTTGCAACAGAGAATCGTCGCCATTTAACAGTGGAACAAGGTTCTGTTTCCGTATCATTTTTTAGATATCAACAAGCATTAATTAAAAACATGTAATTTTGATATGACTGGTCTAAATATTGACGAAATACATATTAATGTTGTAGATGCATCCATTCCTTACTCACAAATGAAATTAAAATGTATATAAATAATGAAACCATGTAATTTCAAAGTCATTATATAGGCTAAAGATATCATTATGATCCAAAAAGGTATATAAATAAAAATGTAGTTTCAAAGTATATCGTGTTTTATTCCTGTTTCTATTTCTAACTGTGTGAGAGAAACTGTAACGGATCATTTAACTAGCGCTAAGACAATATGTAAAAAAGTATTTTCGTATAGATGCTATAAATGCTAAAATGGTTGATCTTAAAGGAAAGCTCAAAGAGCCAAAAATGGTTTGGTTTCGTTTGTTTTGAATTTTCCGCAAAGGTCTATCTGCGCTAGCTGTCCCTAATTTAGCAGTGTAAGACTAGAGGGTCTGGCCTGGCCAGATAGTTAAGGCACTTGACTCGTAGTTTAAGGGTCGCGAGTTGGAATCCCCGTCACACCAAACATGCTAACCCTTTCAATCGTAGGGGCTTTATAATGTAACGGTCAATCCCACTATTCATTGATAAAATAGTAGCCCAAAAGTGGGCGATGAGTGGTGATGAGTAGCTGCCTTCCATCTCGTTTTACACTGCTAAATTACGGACGGCTTCTGTAGCTTTGCGAGAAATCCAAAAACATACATACTTCTTATAAATATGAAAACTATTTTGAAAATTATATCAGGTACTATTAAATCATTTTTTTAATATATTTTAACTGGCACAGGCCGATAAAGTAATATTGTCTACCAGATCACCTGTGCTTATTGATCAGAATATGTACCTAAAAAAAATTAGAGATAAATACTGCACTTGTATTTCAACTCATTTAACGACCTGAACTCAAGCAATTGAAACGTTTCATATAGATTTATTTTACCTACCTGGTTAATCAGCTGAACAGGACGTGAGTTTCAGTTTTATTGTTGTTTTCTTGAAGTCTTACAACCAGTTTTATTTTAAATTAACTTTATTTAATTATTTCGTTTACTTTACTATACAATTAACATTGTGTTTGTATATATGTCTCTTTCATGTTCTGTGTATAGGAAATGCTTGTGTTTTTTATGTCTCATCCATTTTAATCTTTTACCAGCTGAAGCCACGGTCTTTCTATTATCCATACTTTTTAAGTACATTATTTGCTAAAAAAATGTTTAATGAAACTTACCATACTGTTAATTAGACAGGTCAGTTATATTGCCGTCATTCCTCAAGATTCACCATCTCATACTAATTTCTACCAGTTTCTTCATTTCCCCTCAGATGTTTATTCCAAGTAGCTCTTTTACATCATTTCCATCAGTTATTGTCACTTCCATGTCATTGTTCTTTTCTTTGTATATTCTGTGGTGTATTTGTATCAAAGACTCACTTTCATTCATGTACAGTGGCTATTAGTTCTTGTTTCTGATTGATCTTGCTTTATAATCTTACATTAAATACCTTTCTAATCCAATTTATTTCATATGCAAAAACGGCTCGTTTGGGTTCAGAACATATATTTTAAATAGAAGAGCGAACAACGTTTCGACCTATTAAAAATATTTTCTGAACCCAAACGAGCCGTTTTTGCATATAAAATTCTCAACAAGTGGGTTTCTCGACATCACTGACAATTTATTTCAGTATACTACTGAAGTACCTATGCTCAAAAACATATATTCAATAAAATCTTCTTTACTAAATGATCAACTTTCTTATCCGTGTGTTAACACTGAAAAAACATATTTTAATAGTGTTAGATAGTAATAGGAGTTTCCTTACATAACTTGAGTGTACTTTATTAAAAGGGTTTTGGGTCCTTTCTACATCGTTATATTTGTGTTGTCCGTTATGACGAAAAAATCACTTGAAATAAAAATGTATCTCAAGACGGATTGATATAAATCTTGTTCATATCATTATACAACATTATAATTCAAAAAACATTTTAAATGATAAAACAACAACTAAAACGTTAGGACTGTAATTGTAGCGGAAGACATTTATAAACCGTTTTTCTTACTACATCAGAATCTCACTGCACTAGATTTTTATCATTTTGGTTTGATTTCTGTGATGCTGCCCGAATCTCATCTAACTAGAACCCAAATTGGTTTATAAATTTTAAACTAATAGTAAAAGGAGCTTTTATTACGTGTTTTGATCCCCAGTCTTTGCTTCTCAAAGCCGAAACTAGGCAATTATATTACATCGTGAGAAATAGTAATTGGCTAAAAATCACTAAAACTGTTCTTGTATTTAAGTTACGAGACGAATCTATTACTGTGTTGCTCAAACCTGTTATGTTTTTCACACTAAGGAGATATGAGTATGGTATTATTCTCAGAAAAAAATAGGAATAATATTCAAATATTAATGCTTTCGTTTGAAGTATGCTGAAATGATCCAAAAGTCGAAATCTGAGATTTTTTATTTCTATCCATATAAATGTAAATTAAACAGTTTTATTGAATAACCCATAACTGTAAAACTGTTTTGTGTCTGGGAAAGTTAATAGAAATTTAGTTTATAAACTTTGTCTAATTAAATAGTGCAATTCTGCTCTGTGTTTTTCATTTAGTGTAATAAAGATTATATTAAGTATTATTATTCTAGAAATATCAGATGTTTACGATAGAAACCCACACTTTTCAAACCATTAGTGAAACAGAATACACAACGTTCATCTGTCAATAAGGTATAATTTAATCTCTAGACCTTTTCATCACATACTCATCCTAGTATTCCATTCCAATATACTTATTTGACTGGCAAAGTATGCTCTTGAATACTTCACATTTATGTACATAATATACACAGATTAGTTAATATGTAATGTAAAACATGAATTTACTGCCATACACACAGACACACACATATATATATATATATATTTCAAGGTAACATATTAACCAATACATGTTCATTGTGCATAATGTTACTGTTCATTCACAAATCAAATACTATAGATATCAATGTTTATAACAATTACTTTTCCATGCATGTAAAACTATTCATACAGCACAACGTAAAAGGTTACACTATTCCAATTAGAATGATATGGAAATGATAAGTAATCATGCACTGATATAATCGTACATGGTTATTATTGCATGATTAACTGCAAAATAGATAAATATATTCTACACTTAGCTGAAAAAGAGCTAAGACAAACAATACAAACTTACCCTGACTTATGGAGTTCATGTTAATTCTTTATGGAGCAATAGGATAATATTATAGCACTTTATGAAGACCTGTACGGACCTGTTAAAACCTAATGTGCAATTTCATACAATGACTCAATGCAACACAAAGTTAAGGTACCTTACTTACAAGTTTTACTCTCGAAACTTCTAGTAATAAATATTCAAAATTTACAATAAACTATAATCTGGGTGCTTAGAAAGAAAATATGTAAAACTCCTTTCAAAATATTAATTTTACAAACTTAAGATAAAGTGTAGCTGTAAATCTAGCTAGTAGAGACGTCGTTGACTATTTAAAATATTTGGAGTTCGGGTCTATAGGTGTTGGAATTTTCAGCGTTCCAATATAATATCAATCATAGGTTTATATTCTGTTTCTTCAAAACACTAAATATAATCGAGGAAAAGATTCCGTGTGCCAGCCCCTAACTACTTCCCTATTTGCTAGAATTTCTTTATCTGCTCCCATAGAATTCATCTATATTGATCAAGTGGATTAACAATGTTACTAATAATATTAAATAGACTCAGAAAGTAAAGTTTGCATGACGATGAGACTATTAGTCTGCTAAATTATTATTAATTCTAACTATTCTATAATACAACAGCTGGTACACAACATCTTGTGTCTAGATATGTTACCATGAAACCACTAATAGCTTGAAAAACAATAAATATTACCTCCTTTCACTCATTGTGTTGCAAGTTAACTGATCATTATAATACTTCTTTTCTACAATGCATATTGGTATATAAAAAAAAATATGCTAGTAATGAACAGAAAACAGCATCTCATCCAAACAGATATTCAAGAAGTTATATTCTGAAAATTATTAGGAGTTAAAATGTGTTGTCTGTTAACAGAGAAGATGTACTCTGCCTTTTCATTAATATTTCCTTCTCTATCTTCTTTTTGATAGTAAGGTATGTAATACCTCGACCGTATCAGAAAACGTTCTTACTATCAAGGTTGACCTACTTTTTACCTCTGATTTTTTGACCAGTTGTATACCATGAAACACATAATTGTAAACGTGCTTATGTGCTGCTGCCACGTGTCACGACCAACTAAAATTATTATATTCAAACTGTTTTGTCATGCAATCTTTTTCACGCATGAACTGATTACCCATTTGCTGAAACACAGATTCCTATGTATCAAACATTGCATTTTTAAACATATTATCGTTGAAGCATTATTACAGGTTTATTCTAGTAAGGAATTCCCATTCATCCTGGATCCTGATGTCTGTAATAGTAGAATTTAAGCAGTTTTATCATGTGTACAAAAATCAGTTTCTTCGCCATACCAGTTATATGCACAATTACATGTTCATCAAAGTATACATAAGCACAGAAAAAATATTTCCTTTAAAGCGGTTTTCTTTTCTCTCTAGTAATGTATATTTGTACTCTTATATAAATCATGCTCTGTAGATAAACAAAGATAAGTTTGTGGATTACACAGTTGCATGATATTTGGTAAAATTAGACACACGAAACGAATTTATATGTTATGGCTTCTGTATTAACATATCAAAAAACATAAATTTTAATGCGTAAAAATATTTTTAAATAGCTCAGCTAAAGAACTTTACTTTTTAAAGCTGAAAATAGCTACTTTTTGTTTTTATTAGTACGATAGGATAGCAAAAATCTACTGATTTGGTAATATATTTGAGAATGTTCACAAGCTAATTTCTACATCATTTTTTTGTTGTCTAAAGTTATAGTTTAATCTTCACAACTATACTATACATGTAAATTATTACTTAGTTAATTTATCTCGGTCAATCTCCAATTTATTATTTTACGTATGACATCTGTTACGATTTGAAATAAACGGAAATTTGAATTTGAATGTATAATTCAATTGAATATCGATATTTACTAAATTTACGATACACACAATTTTCTCTATTTTTAAGTATAAATAACAATACAATATAAAATAAAGAGTATTACAAATAATAATTTGTGTATGTACTGAGTCTTCTATATTGTATGGAACTAAATATTTTAACGATTAACGTTCACGATGAACAAATCAATTCAATGTTTATTTCCGT
Organism: Carcinoscorpius rotundicauda; assembly: GCA_011833715.1. Taxonomy (NCBI): domain Eukaryota; kingdom Metazoa; phylum Arthropoda; class Merostomata; order Xiphosura; family Limulidae; genus Carcinoscorpius; species Carcinoscorpius rotundicauda. The sequence goes on from CM022393.1 coordinate 114,037,061, forward strand.
ACAATTCGTTTAACGGGTAAACTATTTCTATCTGCTTGCACATTTTTTTAACAGACGAAGATACATAATACTCTCGTAAAAATATGAACGTCTGGAGTTAGTTCATTGAAATAAAGAGGTTTGTAATGTTCGAAATCTATAATCGTTTTTGTTCAAATATCTGTAGTTTTCATAACAATATGCGTTTATCACAAATATAGCTTCCACGGTTTATAATGCACTGAATGTGGCAAACCAACAATATTGAAAACTACTCCACGCATTACGTTTGTTACTTTTCATAAGGTTTATAGGATGTTTTCTAGAAATTTAAGCTAGGACAATAATGCTGATATTTTTTACATACATATATTGTACATTGCTGATTTATACGCTTGACAATATTCTACAAATACAGAAAAGGGGCGAGATGTTTTCAGTACACATATCCAGTACACTGGAATATTTGTAAGTCTTCGGATTTACAACGCTAAAATCCAGGGTTCGATTCCTCTCGGTAGACACAGCATATAGCCCGATGTGGCTTTGCTATAAAAATACATACACACGCTCTCAATATACAAGTAACAATATGAGTTACATCCATTTCTCAACATACTAAACTGAAACAAGCATAAATATTAAATCCTTTACACCTTCTTTCTCAGAGAATTAAAAATTAGCGTAAAAAATTTTCAACTAAGATAGTATATATACATTGATAACCAAGAATGTATAAAATATAATATAGTCTCAAAGAATTATAAAACTTCAAACACCATAACAGTATATAATACAGTCAATGCAAGTAACCTAACGATCGTAAAATTAGAGAACACACGAGGCTCCCCCGTTAGTTAAGCGATTGACTACGGATTTACAACGTCAAAATCAGAGGTTCGATTCCACTCGGTGGGCTCAGCAGATAGCCTGATGTGGCTTTGCTGTAAGAAAACACACACACATAGCACATGAAAGTGCTTAAACACAAATGTTATCTTTTTGAGTTATCACAGTCAACAATAATGCGACTGAAGTGTTCTTCAAAAGCTGAGCTAGGTTTCAAAGGAACCACAGAATTTTTCTGGTTAAGTTATCAAAATAATTGATGTATGACAAGTTTTACAAAATTGAGAAACATCCTGCCTAAATTTTGGCTGAAAGAAATGTCTCATAATTTTGTCAGATGTCATGTTGGCACCAAAATGACCCTCCTTGGGGAGTTCGTGTACATTTTTCAATATTTCAGAGCAATATCCTTTTGGAACGATTTGATAAACCTCAGCTCATTTGGTGGTCTCCATTTTCTCATGAGCACAACATTTTCGCAAAAAGTAACCATTTAAAACTTTATCTAATCTATACAGGGTGGTCGCTAGAAAAGCGGAAAATTTGTCAAACAGCTATTTATTTTTACAAAGAATAACTTTTACAAAGTTTTGTAAAGGCATATGTTATATTACACTCATAGATGCTCAAAATGCATTTTATGATATTAAAATCATGCATTTTATTCATAATGTAAAGAAATCAAAATAGAAATGAGTAAGCACGCATTTTATTCATGATCTCATCTGACCCTCAAATTTTCCGCTTTTCTAGCGACCACCCTGTATAATAGGAGTAATTATTTAAATACTTAATAGATCCGTGGATCCTTTTCTTATTCGGCGATCAGTTTACCTTTAGCAAATGGAACTTTACCAGTTTAACTAGATCGCTTATGTCCATTATTGTTACTCACCATAGAGTTGTCAGAAGGATAATTATTCACAAGATCCTTATCGTATCCCAAAATACCTAATACAAAGCTATAATGTCGTTCTATGATAATATGTCTACCATTTGTTTTGGGCTAAACTGCTCGCCTAAGCTCGAGTCATATCATAAGAGAGAAGTACTTCTGCATTCTTCTGAACAACATCACCCTTAAATGAAACAATGACCAACTTGCTAACCGTTTTGGATTCAGTAAAAACTTTTTCCCACCAAAATATTTTCTGAAAAATAAAAAATCGTCATTGGCAGAATAGGTCTTACTCTAAGCACACCTGATCTCAAAACTAGGACTGACGCTAAATAAATCTTGTGAAAAAGAACATTAATAAAACTACTCTCAATACCCTGACTAATAACACATTCACCAGTAGCAGAAATCGAATATAAAGGTAGTATATTCTTTAACAATAATGAGTGAGTCGCCCCAGTATCATGTAAAATAAGTATGAGTATGAAATTAGCAGTGTTATTTGTCAATGGCATGGAATCAACAGATACGAAAGGTCTAAATTACTCTCTAACTACATCAGCCTTCTTTTCAGTAGCCAAATCAACAATATCGAGTGATTTAGTAAAACTACCTCTATATGTGGTCCTGTTATACCCGAGAAAAATCCTCATCTTTAGTGGATTGAACAGTAACATTTTTTTGCTTAGAAGGCAGGATTTTTTTTTATGAAAATGGTTTTATATGTTGATTTTTTATTGATGATAATGGTATATTTAATTATTTTTTTGGAGATTTGCACATGTTTTTGTAACATGTACGTGTGTGTGTGTTTATATGGCATTTTTAATAGCATGTAATACAGCTTTCATCACTTGAATCCATAAGAACCCAAAAGCTAGCTAGTTAGCATTAAGCTATTTTAACAAATGAAAACAAGTACGCTCATCCATAAGGCCTTGACTTTAAAGTGTTGTTACTTGAGTCAGAATTTCTGTAATCTTAAATGCCTTTTGTAATAGATTATCATAAATACAAGAAGCTACGAAAGCAACTTCGTCACAAAGCTTGTTTCTGGGTTACATTTTCTTTGTGGATGACAAAGTTCTCCGAGATCTCTTTGGATATGATGTCAAAGAGTGGTGAGAATTTCTTCCATTTCTCATGAGCACATTTAAGGCTTCCCTCTCTAAAATGTTCTATGGTTGTTCATGTATTTGTATTTAATCATGTCAGAAAAACATGCTTTTCGCCATGAATCAAATAAATTAGGATTTGTGTCTTCTGTAACATACCAATTTAGTAACACATTTCAATTGTTCTTATAAAATATGATTAACTCTCTATAAAACAAATTTTAACATCATTTCTGAAAACGCACATTTTAAAAATTGTGCTTCCTTTTTAAAAATGCGAAAGTTAGATTTAAAAAAAAAATACCAACAGAAGCTGAGTCTGATCTGAAGTTTTTTGTCGTTTGTTTGTTTTAAACGAGCAAGATCCGGCTCTTTTTCAACGTTGTTAGTAATTCAGACACAGATATTTTAAACTGATAGGCATGGATAACAGATTTAAGTCTTAATTACGCAGAAGAAAGTTTGCTCTGAGTTTCACTGCGATCATAGTATTCGTTGTTACTTGTCGTAAATCTAATGTAGTCTTAGTCACATTGAAGACAAGTGTATATATAGATGAACAAGACAGGAAAATGTAAGGCAAATAATTCAATCATGCACATTAAGTAAGTATTTCCGATTTAATATTGGCTTTAAAATAGGACTTAATTATACCTGAAGTACTTATACCAAGTTTTAATTTAAAACTCTTGGCTGAAAACCATACTTAAAAACTATAATGATAGACATTGTAGACCACAATCTTCATACAATTGACATTTATTGATAACTTGTTTGGTTACTACAACTGAAAAAACTAAAATTATTTACTGTTTTACATCATCATCTAAGTAAATTAAACAAATCCAAGGATATTACATTAAAGTAAATGAATTGTAAACAAGAGTGAAGGAAATCTTTTAGAGTGAAAATATAGCGCTTAAAATGAATACGAGAAAATAAATTACATTGAAAGTGTTTTGATAGTGTTACTAGCAAGAAATGAAAATTAAAAGGTGAATTAAATGCGTTCAGTTACTCGTGTATTCATTAAGCTATTGTAACGAGCTTTAGTATTTAAAAGATATGAATACATATCAACATCAACTTACTTCATTTATAGTGAACATAGTTCTAATCACATTTTTGCACGGCCACAATAAAAAAGCATTGTTAAATAGACCTCAAATACATTCTTTACTTAAAGAAATGCTTCTATAGTAAAGATACTAAATAGACCGTAAATATTTTACGGATCTCTGCTAATACACCTGTAAAACTGTAAAGACCATATAATAAGTTTTGCTTAAATTATGATACTACACTAAGTTGAAAATAAAATAACTACTATTTTTAAATATTGTCTGAATCCAGATCTCACCAAATATAACATCAGATAAAGAATAATTGTATTATTTCTAATATTATATTAGTTTGTTTAAAGTTACCCCCCTCAGTGGCAGAACGGTATGTATACGGACTTACAATGCTCTTTGTACAGCTGTGTGTTTAACTACAAACACAGAACAAATATGTATATATATATACATATACACACACACACGCAATGTTCGTATAAAAGTTTACAATTTTACTGAAAATGCTACACTAACCACGAATTATGACTTTTTAAACACAAACTGTAAATTGTTATTTTCAAGACATAGAGAAACTTTCAAATTTATAATCGTAACAAAATAAATAGATTACATGAATTTGACATTTATATGAAAATTACCAGAAATAAAATAAGCAAAGCTGTTATTAGATAATCTTAAAAGATATTTCCAGAAAGCTAAGTTTAAAATTACCAATAATATTTAATGTTTTAGGAAGGAAAAACAAAATTAAAAGTATCTATGTGAGATTACTTGACGTTTTTTAAACTATTTGAAATTAGAACAAAAACCAAAGAACTTAAATATTAATAAGATAGTTCTTCATCTTTTTACCAAAAGTGTCTTAAGAAAAAATACACCAAAACTTCTGAGAAATATAAAAATTATATAAATGTAAAGTATTTTTAATAATAGATACTATGCTCTCCTACATCGTAACTATTAAATGAAATAAAGAAAGCGAAAATATGCAATATTAAATAAAATATTTACTGACACAAGCAAATAATGTTATTAATTCTTCGAATTTAAACCCTGCAAAATAAATTAAAATATTTTACTAATAAAACATGTAGCCCAATAAATATCCTCAGATGGACTGAGGCTAAACATCGTTTCATAAGCTTGTGTCATTTAGCCGGATCTCTTAATTTTTTTAAAAACTACTTCTAAACTTCTCTATTAAATACTAGCAAACACTCTGTTTTATATCTAAAACCAGGGAACTTTTGCAAAGGTTAGAAAACAGGAAATGTATAATGATTCGAAACCTAAAAAATAAGTTGCCAACGAATTATAAAACAAATATTTTAGTCAATTGTTTAGTTAAAAGAACTATTAAAGAAGACTATATGCTTAACTGAGATTAAAATGATTAATCTCAGTCACTGGTATTCAACATAAAATAATTAAATAACCGATAAAACTATCTGATTACTTAACTCAATGTAAAATGCCTTAATAAAAAAGAAGCTACTAGAAGACTGAGCATATAAATGTTAAACTAGGTTACAATAAAAACTCATAACTTTTATAATAAAATCAGTGCACAATAGCTATACCCCTTTTTACAAGTGATATTTCATGAACATATAAAATAGTTCAAAGGCACCAATAATAGGAATAATATTCAGAAAATATTGTTTATTAATTCACTTGTTCCAAGTGCAGATGACCTTCTTGTAGCTTTGTGCGAAATTGAAAACAAACCAAACCACTTCTTGATAAAGAGTTTGTTTTGGAATTTCGCACAAAGCTACTCGAGGACTATCTGTGCTGGCCGTCCCTAATTTTGCAGTATTTATATATTAAATAGTAATGCCACCTAAGATAAAGTTTAGAAGCAATTTCAAACATGCATGTAATCAAACCTTTTATAGCTAAAGATTACCAAGTGATTTTACTCTGAAATTTGTACTTTTATTATCTATCTTATTAGCAATCGTATATACATCTATGCATGAAAGAGAATAAATAAATTAAATACTAAAACTAACATACTTAATAAAATAAGTGTTTATTTTAATAACACACCTAAACAATTATTCGCTCTAGTTGTATAACTTTAGCTAAAATTTAATAATTAGGCAACAAAAGAAAAAGGTTCCAGAGTAAAAATTTCATATCATATCCCATAAAAATCGCACGAACATTTCATAGAAAACTGTTAAGCTACATTTAGTTTCAACTTACGTTAAAAACCCCTGATTTTAGCGTTATAAATCTGTAGACACACCGCTGTACTAACGGGGAGGCGATTATAAAAGAATATAGGACTATCATATTCAAATGACTAAATGATCATTTGCTATGTAATAATTTACAATTCATAAAACAACTATCGCAAAGGAGCTGACTTAACATTAATATATCATTTATTCATTCAAATTCTTTCGGATAACAGTTCATACCTAAGAAATATGAAACTTCTTATCAAATCAGACACTGCCTTGTTGTTTTAAAAGTTTGGATCTTGTCTTTAAGTCTTGTTGGGTTTTTTCAATAAGGCCACTAGAAATACGTCTCAATAAAATAAATAAAAATTCCTTTACCCATTGTGTATCTGGTTGGTGAAGGATAATATTTATAATATTTTTAACATAACTTGGATATGCACAACGATGGTATAGCTAAAAAACAAATCCTGGTAAAATATCAGTATCGATAATTCAATAATAAGTGCCTAACCAGGACTTTGTTACTAAATATCACGATTTTAAATTAATATTCAAAGAAGAATAAACACCAAATAATTAGAGAAAAAAACTAGAACAAAACTAATCCATAGAATTACACAGAGATGTTAACGTTTATCAAGATTATATGCAATAATATAATTCTTTTAATATTAAATATACTTTATATCTCTGTTAGGGTGCGTCAGCGAATAAAGGATAAAAATTAAAATGTCCCATTTTTTTGCTCAGTTGTGCCGCTGCATGAGAAAAGAACATAGACAAAGTTTCATTTCAATCGCGAAGTATTTAGGGGTCGCGCATCCCTCGCAAAGCTCACTATTTTCCTTAAATTTACCCTACATTACATTGTTAATGGTAATTAAATTATTTAATATTTATTGATTATACAATTAGCAAAAACATAAAAACTTGAAAGAAAAATTAATTTTATTGAAGTTTTATCTTGCTTGCTCCCTTCGCATCATGTTCGCCGATGTTCTTCTGCCACCTGAATCATATACTGAAATTAATCTTCGTTCTTGGTGCGGCCCTTTGCCGTAAACTGTTCAATTAAAGCTACTCCTCTTTCAGCTGCGTCATTTGTCACAAAAAGTTTCTTTATTCTCTCCTTTCCTTATTTGTACTCTTCGTAGGCGCTCCACTCTTTCGGTGGTAATGATAATAATGCGCTACTAATATCCAGATGGTAGAAACTTTTCTTCGTTGCCGAGGTAAAAAAAATCTGAAAGTTTTCTGGAAACAGCTTGCAGCATCAACTGTTAAACGTGGAGTTGGCCCAGGAGATCCTTTCACGGTATTCATATTTGAGACCATCTTGAGTTTGTCGCTATTCGTTACACCGTCATCAAAGAGCGCCAGCCCAACTCCAACCTCAGATAAATACCATAAATGCCGATTCATTGCCTTTGTACCAACTTCCTTTATCATATGATTTTCATGCAATGCAAGTTCCTTGAGGAGTGTAAGGTCCCTTCGAGCTGCCACGGAAGCATCCTTAGCTGTAAACCATGAGAGCAAGTAACGTTTAGTTATAAAGACACACAAATCGCCAAGTTTGCTGCAGAAATGTGCGTCAAATGAAACACCAGATGAAGCAGGCCGTGGTTGCAGTCTACCAAACTCCTCTTGAAACATCCAAATTGTTAGAAAATATATTGCTCGAACCATCCATCGTGCACGATGTACAACACCAGAAGTACGGAAAGAAACTGACAAACGTCCGTGTGGAAGAGATCCAAGAAAAATGACAGCTAATTCCAAGAGCTCTTTATAATCGTCCCGTGGTTGATGAGATTGAAGGAGATTCTGACAAAATTGAATAATATCATCTTTCCAAGGTTTTATTCGGAGTGGCGTTGCTTCTACTGCTGTTATGTACTTATTTTTATTAATTTTAGGCCAACAATCTCTAAAGTATAAAAACAAAGTAATATCTGGACTTTTTGATGTCTCTATCACGAAAGTAGAGAATACAGCGCTCAGAAGAATCTCCAAAATGTGATATCTACAGGCAAGGTGCAAAAGCTCACGTTCAAGTAACATTTCGTTCCTTAGACAGACGCCAGATTTGGATCCTCTATTGGTCGCCGTGGTGTCAAAAAAAAGCGATTTAATTCTGTCTTTTACATTCCATTCTACTAAAACTGATCCGATCTCAAAAGCTACTGAATTTGCATCCCCACTATAAGTCTTGGGCAACGAAAAAATCTTCTCTACACGTTCACCTGAAACTAAAATTCCCAAACGTTCAATCTTCTCTCTGCCAACCAAATCAGGCATCAGCTTACTATCCTAATGTAATGTCAAAGGAACGTTTGGAGAAAAACTTTCCTTCAATTCAGCTGCAAGAAGAGTACGGTTAGTAATTCGTTTCCTCCTTATGGAACTTGGGCTAAGGGCAAGATCCTTGATATTATGTCCAATATGAGCTGCAAAAGGAAGCAAAATTTGCGTGGCTTTTCGGTCACTGATCTGGGATCTGTCTAAAGCCGAGCTTGCCTTTCACTAATGCCAACTTTTCGTTAAGACTTACTTCTTTTAACTCTTTGAGAAGAGAAAGTAAACGATTTGTCATTTTCTTCGGATGAGAATTAGTCCACTATTACGGCTGCTGATGTTGACGGGCGTTGTTCTTCCAGCCATCGATCCCAATCGACTGAATGACTATTTGCGTATTATAGTGGCAGCTTTTATACGTTCACTTTTATCTTGACAAATCGTATATGTTTATGTCGTTACCTGTTCAAACATGTTGAGTTGGCGATCCGCCAATTTGAACTTGACGCAACAACGGTTCCGGAAGTACGTTGTTATTTTCTGCGCATTGCGCAACCTCTAAATATTAATGTATTGGATTTATTTTTACGCAAGCATATTTTTTTCATAGAATGGAATCAAATTATAAGCGAGCGACTGAGTGTCACAACTTTTTGTTTTTTGACGCACCCTGATCTCTATACTTTATTCTCAAATAATTCACTGAACTTCGGATCTTAGGTGTTTTCTTACCTTTTCATACCATGATATTACATATTACATGAATAACAACATGTTATAATTTGTTTTACATAATTATATTTTAACTTTCTTTCTACACAACAAGGCTTACAGAGCTTTGAATTGAATTTTTAGTATAAAAATAAATCATTTAATATTTAATATGCACTACGAAGAAGGAAAGTTGGTATTTTATAAACTAGATAGAAATATAGATAATCTACATTGTAGAAGATAACAAATACACAAAACACAAACAAAATCATAACTAAAACCAGTTACTTTGAACTTCTTTGTTTTACCAACCAATAACTTAACTTCAGTCAAACTTTCAACATAACTATCCCCAAAAGTACAGTCTCTAGATTCACGAAAATTCAAATAACTAATTACAGCTGTGAAAGTAGTTGATTGTGAAGCCAAATTAGGTCATTTATTGATTGCTTTTCATAATTTTTGCAAAAAGCTACATAAATGATATCTACCATAGCCACCTGCAATTTTAAACTGACAAATTGGAAAAATGGCGACTAACAAACAACAGCCTCAATCTACACTTAAGATACTCTTGTCTGACCGGCTAGAGGGATGTAACTGTTATTATTATTGAGTATACTCGACCTTAAACTGAAAAAATATCTTTCTTTTTGTGTGGCAGTCGTATGAAAGTTTTATAATTCAAAGATCCGGCATACTATACACTAAGCCACTTGGAATAAACAAATTTTGTTTAAATACAAGTTTCTCTTTAGTTCGTTCATATTCCACACTATTTTGCATTCTAAATGCCAGAAGCTAAAAGAACTGTTGCATTCTTAATATCTGACGGTTTACCTTCCATGAAAATTCAACATTCTATTTCAAATGTTATGGTGTAACTTAATTATGGATGGCAAATGATCTCTGAAATAACCTCGCGTTATAATGAATTAATTTGTTTGTATCTACTCGAATTTTTTTTGTTGTTTATAAATTGAATGATTAGCATATCCTTTTAGTTGTTATAGTTTGTTTCCGGAATAATTGTTCTTCTTTGAAAGGTGTCTCAACATCTTTATTAGTTGTGTAGTGTATAAATAACTTTTCTTGTTATTCTTGTAGTTTGTCTTATGGTTAAAATGTGTTACTTTATCGCTTACTTCTATTTTTATGATTACCCATTTCTCATTTATTTAAATTTTGTAACCTTTGTTTTTTTTTTCCTAAACTAAAGTTACATAAAACTCACAGGTTATTACTTCTATATTCCTAAGAAAATTAAATTCACAATTCTTTTCCTTTTCTTTATAGGTTTTGCAATGATTAGGTTACCTTTCTCAAAATTTTGTAGGCCTGGCAGGGCCAAGCGCGTAAGGCGTGCGAAATATTAGGTGTTCAACGGAACACATAGGCCCGACATGGGCAGGTGGCTAAGGCATTCGACTCGTAATCCGAGGGTCGCGGGTTCGAATTCCCGTCACACCAAACATGCTCATCCTTTCAGTCGTGGGGGCATTATAAATTGACGGTCAATCCCACTATTTGTTGGTAAAAAAGTAGCCCAAGAGTTGGCAGTAGATAGTGGTGACTAGCTGCCTTCCCTCCAGTCTTACACAGCTGGCCCAGCATGGCCAAGCGCGTTAAGGCGTGCGACTCGTAATCTGAGGGTCGCGCTAAACATGCTCGCTCTCCCAGCCGTACGGGCGTATAATGTGACGGTCAATCTCACTATTCGTTGGTAAAAGATTAGCCCAAGAGTTGGCGGTAGGTGGTGATGACTAGCTGCCTTCCCTCTACTCTTACACTGCAAAATTAGGGACGGCTAGCACAGATATCCCTCGAGTAGCTTTGTGCGAAATTCCAAAACAATCAAAGTTTTATAATTTTATAGTAAGTGTTTGAGTAGCTTTACTCAATGTTTTTAATCAAAATTAACAAAGCTAAAATAAAATTACTGATAACAAACATCTGTACAAATGTTGAGGAATTTGTTTTCATAGAATGCCTATAAAATTAGAGATCTGGCCAGAATTATATTACAGTATTTCCATTCTTTGCTAGTTATAAAAAGAATTAATTGATAATTTTGTATTTTTGAGAATATTCATTTTATTACATTTTAAAATACAAGAATACAGTTTACTTTTTATAGGTATTTCTTCTTGTTTAAATTAATAAAAGCATGTCAAAATATTGGTAAGTATAAATAACTTCCATTTCAAAGGTTGCAGAGATATAAAGTCGTTATAAAATCGACCGTTAATCCTTTACTGTGGGTAATGAATGCTAGGGTGCTAATGACTGACTGGTTGCTCTCTGTGGTCAATAGCTCAAAATATTGACTACTGCAGATAAAGTTAGTAGGTTTTATGTAAACACAAGGTACAAATACCCATCTCGGAGAGAAAACAAATTTCATAGTACACACGTGACTTCTTGTCACATCTTGACTTCTATAATTACAGAATGCTAATTACAATTTTTTTAAAATCTTCCTTCACTAAGTAAGACTTATTAAACCAAATTTATAATCTTCTTAAAATATTACATAAAATCACATAATCGTTGTTTACTCTTGGAAACGAGCCTCTATGATTCATACCATGTAAATCTGTAAAGTTGCCTCTGACCTATCAGGGATATAATATGAAACTAATTATGTGTGAAGAGTTAACTAGAAAAGAAAGATTATAGGAAAATTTATACAGATTTTTTCATAGAAACTTTTCTAAAACAAAAATATGTTATTATACGTTTAAATGTATATACTGCAAAATAAACTAATATATTTTTTTAAAATAGAGTATTGTTTGTTTGTGTTTTCTTATAGCAAGCCACATTAGGCTATCTGCTGAGTCCACCGAGATCAAACGAACCCCTGATTTTAGCGTTGTAAATCCGTAAACTTGCAAAGTAAAGCTAAACTTTGTTGTTGTTGTTGTTGTTTTGAATTAAGCACAAAACTACACAATGGGCTATCTGTGCTCTGCCCACCACGGATAACGAAACCCGGATTTTAGCATGTAAGTCCGCAGACATACCGCTGAGCCACTCGGGAACAAAGCTAAACTTCAACAATTTCAACGAAATGACGCACGTCAGGTATAATTAGCGAGTCTCTTCTAACATTCCCGAAAGAATAAACGATTTAACTACTAACACACGAACGTGAACACAAATTGCACTGTTTCGATAATGCATCTCTAGCTGGATAAGCTACGTGATGTTTGGTACAATGTTTCGTTGCCATGGCTACTGGTGCCAACAAATAATATAGCTTCTAATTTATTTGGTGCAGATATAGTTTCTTAAGATTACAAAAGTCTGAGCTGTTTATTTCCGTACTTTATCAACTACGTCTAATTAATTCGTTTCAGAGATTTAGCAAAACTATTTTAAAAGTGGTAGCTTGTTTCGAAAAGGTAACGTAAATCTGATTGGCATATTTTCTTTTGCACGTTGCATAATGCTTTGCGAGACAGTTTTCGTGCATCAGTGTTTGTTTATCGTTACTCACCAAGATACTCAATGAGCTATCTATGTTCTGTTCACAGCTGATATCCAAACCCGATTCTTAACGCCATAAACAGTCATACTTACAGCTGAGCCACTATAAAAGACGAATGTTTATATCTAAAATATTTTTTTCTTTATATTCTTCCTTGTGTTACTCGGTCTCTGAACTGTTCTTTCTTATTGCTACATTCATAATATCTCAGCTTAAACTGCTGCTGGTGCTTAACAGTTCTAGCATAACAGTTTGATTGTTGCTATAAGATACGGTAAGGTCGTGACTTTCCTGCTTGATATTTATTATCATCATATAAATACAAAACAAACTCAAAGTAGCGTTAATAATTATGTTTTTCTTTATGCTTCACTAGTACACTGAGAAGTTTTATCATCCATGATAAGCATAGACCTAAGTATGTCTCTCCACTAAATCTAGTAAACTTGTTATGTACCCTTCGTCGACCAACTACCGATAGCTAGATATAAGTTTCATTGCAAAATGATATTTTGCAAAAATAAAATAAGTACAGTATATTTTATCGGTATTTCTGGAAGTTGTTGTGAGGTTAAGACTATACACTCATAACAAAATATTTACTTGAAAAATATAAATACCTTTATGTCGTGTGTGCAACAAACTAAAGACTATTAATATTATAAAAGTAGCTTTTCTTAGCTATGACTGTAGGATGTAGTAGAGAAATGTTAAAGAGTCATCAAACAGAATCAAACAGCTAAACAACAGCCAAGGTTGGAGGTGAAGGTTTAATGTGTTCCTGGGAACTACACAGAATCACACTATAATTTAAGCTTTTAACTCCTTACAAAGCGTTGCTTATAAAATCTTTAACGGAAAGCGAGATTAATTTGGTAGGGTACTTGAGTATCTTTTAAGCAAATATTAGATTTTTAAAATTGTTCGTTGAAAGTTATTTGGCTGTAGAAATAAAAAAAAAATGAAACATTAGCAGATGATTTTCAAATTATTTATTTCTGAAAGATCCGCATAAAACAATTTTCTAAATTTTCTAATGAACGTTGTTAACAGCTGTTATATTTTTATTCGTTCATTTTTGTTTATGCAATAGAAAACTGCTTTATTTTTGTTTGTATAATGATTTTTAAATTCTTATATTTTGCTATTTCCTTCATACTGAACTGAAATAAAAAAGGGGAAACTTCAGAGAACATGCAGACAGAGATAAAGCTAAATTTTGCTTCCATGATGAATTAACCTTTCAATAACTTGTTATTTAAATTTATTGTAGGTGATAAAGAAACAGCACAATAATATTGCATGTTATTTTTAATTTACTTCACTTATTTGTCAAAAAATTAATTATATATTAAATTAAAACAGTTTTAGATAAAGTTCAAAATACTAGTGCTTCTAGAGAACTAGAACTTTTTAAAATTCGGCAACGATTTAGCTTGTGTTGAATTTTGCGCAAAGCTACGCGAGGACTATTTGCACTAGTTGTCCCTAATTTAGTAGTGTAAGATTAGATGAAAGGCAGATATTCATCACCACCTACTGTCAACTCTTTTGATTTACCGTCACATTATAACACCTCTACGGTTGAAATGGTGGGTCTGTTGGAGATTCGAACCTGGGAGCCTGATATTAGGAGTCGAGCGCCCTAATCACCTAGCCATGCCGAGCCATAGAAAAGGTAATATGCAAGTAATATCATACCTAAATAATATATTTAGCTTAATATATCATATATAAGCTTAATATAAGCTTCAAAAATTAAAATATTTTAAAAGAAACAAGAAAACAAAAGCAACACATAATTTCACATTGGATAGTGCTAAATGAAGAGTATTTTCTTTAAATTCCTGATATGACGAATTTACAATACCTTTCCGTTTACAAAGTACTTGCATGCTCGTTCTTTTAACATTTGATATTTTTAACAAATGTAAAACACATTTTAGATAAAAAATGTATTGTTTTTCACACGCAAATGAAAGCCTTTATACTTTTTCACAACAGCATTTCACAAAATAATATTATAGTTGATTAAATTTCTTACATTCTTAAATTGTAACAATCCTTTTTGATATGAACAAAACAAAATCCAATGTGACGAAAGATGCTAGATTAAAAAAACAAATTTACATAAATTTTATACTATTAAAAGTATAAAAGTGAAAAGTATAAAAGTATGTTCGTTAGTGAAACGAATAAAAAATTATAATTGGTGTATTGACAAAATAATTCAATGAGAAACTTATTTATGTTGTTGTACAAAATAGTTTTTGTCTAAGGCACATCATAAATATTAATGCCTCTATTCCATATTCACGGTAATATGTTGACAGCTGAGCTTGTATAAAAGAATACGTTTTTAAGTAAACTTTCTCATGGTTTTCTTCTCAGACCAGTTTATTTAGCCTTGTATTTTGAAACGTTTTACTATGAGCTCGGATTCCCTTCACACAATCCCCGTAACCTGACGATCATGGATTCGAATCCTTGTCAGACCAAACATGGTCATCTAATTAGCGGCGAGGGCGTTATAATGTGACGTTACTAAAAGAGTATCACCAGTGTTGACGGTCGATGGTGGTGATTACCTGCCTTCCCTCTGATCTGGCCTAGCATGGCCAAGCGCTTAAGGCATGCGACTCGTAATCCGAGGGTCGCGGGTTCGCGCTCGCGTCGCGCTAAACATGCTCGCCCTCCCAGCCGTGAAAGCGTATAATGTGACGGTCAATCCCACTATTCGTAGGTAAAAGAGTAGCCCAAGAGTTGGCGGTTGGTGGTGATGACTAGCTGGCTTCCCTCTAGTCTTACACTGCTAAATTAGGGACGGCTAGCACAGATAGCCCTCGAGTAGCTTTGTGCGAAACTCCAAAACAAACCCTCTGATTTTGCACTGCTAAATTTGAAACGGTTAGTGCAGATAACCCTTGTGTATCTTTGTTCAAAACAAAAAAAAACAAAACAAAGCTTCCCATGAGATAAAATATTAATCTGAAACATTTCTTAATTGTTCTGCAGCTATGAATTAAAATGCCAACATCTGCGGCTTAACAGAGGGCAGCTAAATCATCGTTCCTAGCTTTGAAATAAAACAACAACTGTTGCTGTTGCTTCATTCCTGTTAATTCTAACTAATTTTTCATTTCTAATTTTGCTGAAGCTTTAAAGATCTTGGCATACTTTTGTACTCTCAGTCGCTCTGCGGTAAATTTAAATGCTTATAACTTCAACGTTCGTGTTTCGATGCCTGTGGTGGGCTTAGCATAAATAGCATATAGTATTCTTTATGCTCAACACTAACAAAGTTGATATTGGTATTTTACTGGTCTATCTCCACAGCTAATGCACTTGAAACATTTGTGATTTAGAGTAGATATGTAAAACTATTATTTTATCATGAAAGCATAGTTAGTTGGACAAATTCTCTTATTTAACGTTGAATAGAATTTGACAAATGATTTTCATCAATCTCCAAATAATACTTATGAATTATGTATATAGAAAATATGTGAATCTTATACAATTAAAGACACCGAAGAAGTCCTTTAAGAACTGTTAACAATGTATTTGTAACATTTATAGCAAAACTGGTTTTCCTTCTTTGTTTATACTTTCTCATATGTTACTGGTATTGTGAGTTGTTGTTGTTGTTTTGAATTAAGCACAAAGCTACACAATGGGCTATCTGTGCTCTGCCCACCACGGGTATCGAAACCCGGATTTTAGCGTGTAAGTCCGCAGACATACCGCTGAGCGACTGGGGGGGCTGGTATTGTGAGTAAACAGAAACTATCGTATACAATAATAAATAACGATTTATAATCAAAGAGAAATTCTTTATTTGTAGTGAATAGAATATTCGAAATTGTCTGTTTTCTATATATGCTTTCGTGTTGCACTAATATAAATTAATTTCGTGACAGTGTTAGTAATTCTTATCAGCTGTAATTCAACAACAATTCAAGACGTGATGTCCACCTACTGTATCTATGACAGTGGAATTTATTACATCACTTTGCTGGAAGTACACCGAAGGGAATATGGACTCCTATAAGATGATCGTGGAGAAGTCAACTAATCCACTCAGAGTGTGGAGAGAGAGTGTTCGATTTCTCCTGAGACGAGTATTTATTGCACTTTTACTAATAAACAGCATTAGAAAGTAGCCTGTTCATTAAGTGTAGTAGGAAAGTCTCGCATTTTAAAAGTTATTCCATGTAAAACTGCAATGACTAATGAAACTTGCATTACTGATTATAATCAAACTATCGAAACTAAGGAATAATACTCCTAGAACTTGTGAATAACTGAAATATTTTATAGTATATTCAAAGAATAAAAACTACCAATTCATATATTTAAAAAAATCTCTAAGATATATTTTATGTTGCCTAACACTTAATTTGGATTACTTAAAAATATGATTGCCATAGCATCGCATTCAGAAGTACGGTATTATAAGGATTCAGTTATGTTAAGGATTGATAAATCATGTATCTTTTATTCAAGTGTGGATTTTGCAACTGCCATTGTTATGTAATTAACATACAGTTAAAATAATATTACTAGTACGTTCTCAAGGATATAGTTAATATCTGTTCTGCTATTTACTCTATATTACAATAACGAAATTAAACTATGTTATAAAGTAAACAATACTGTACCTGTATTTCATGTTTTTGGTCAATAGCATTGTGACTAAACAAAATTAATTTTAGATATTATATGGTTCAGATATATATAATATTGTGCAGTTTTCAGTGATGTCGAGTAATAAATCAATAGTAATGTAAAATAGTGCTATATGCAGTAGTAGTAGTTTATAAATACGTACTCACGATTACATCTAAGTAACAGAAACAGTTTAAAAATCACTACTTTTGTTTAACTAGGAAAATCCAGTGTTAAAAGATTGCTTAAACACAGTCGTGAAGACAAAAAATTCGAGTTACGACAAACAGTAGTGAATTCAGTAACAATATGCAATAGCAAAATAAGGAATGTTTCACGTGATAATATTTTTAATTAATATGCAGGAAATGAATGAGTTGTAGGTTTCAACAAATATGCATAGTTTTTCGCAAACTTCCTGTGCAATGTCACGTACACGTGCAAACATTTTATAGTGTAATCGTAATAGAGATTTATAGCTTGAATAAACTATCAGCAGGAAATCTGTACCCTTTTTTACTCATTTCTTTTGCGATTCCCATTTGTAGATTTTAAATTCTCATTTTTTAATTATCTTGTATTTTGCCTTTTTAATGCATAATAGTGTACAAATATTATGCCTAGAGTAAGACAAAATCCTCAATAAGTGCGTAGAGAAATTTACAAGTAAAATAAATGGCCTTTTTAAATAAAAGAAATATGTCTGAAAGATCGCTTTAAAAAAATGCCTCGTGTCTTTTGAAGTAGTTATTTACTGAAACAGGTGGCTTCGGCCTTAAGTTTCAGGTAAACTCGTTAACAAACACCAAGTACAATAGCAGCTCCTCAGGACAATATTTACACCATTCTGCATTGTATATCTGTCTTAGGTCTTAGTGTAAAATAATGATATTTTGCTGTAGGTTTATGAAACAATATTATGAATAAAATTATTAATAGAAAAAATTGTCAAATTTTTATTTTGTCCAAAAATCATTAAATCAGTTATTTTACTTACTATCAAAGTTTAAACGGTCTGAAAAGAAAGATTTTAAGCGTTGTTTTAAGAACAATTAGGCCTTCAGTGGCTCAGCGGTATATCTGCGGACTTACAACACTAAAATCCGGATTTCGATACCCGTGGTGGGTGGAGCACAGATAGTCCAGTGTGTAGCTTAAT
This sequence comes from Carcinoscorpius rotundicauda, assembly GCA_011833715.1. NCBI lineage: Eukaryota > Metazoa > Arthropoda > Merostomata > Xiphosura > Limulidae > Carcinoscorpius > Carcinoscorpius rotundicauda. The sequence goes on from CM022393.1 coordinate 114,055,508, forward strand.
TCAAAACGACAACAACATTCAAGAATAATTATGTTTTTAAGATGGTTCTTGCCCAAAGGTAATATTGGAGTTTTGAGCACATTTCTGTGTAATCCTTGTTACGAGCTATTGTCATGATTCAGAACAGTTCAAAGGTGTATGAATTTTAACAATAAAATTAAACAATTAGTAAATTTTTCTGTATTCTATTATAAAAGATCAACATACAAACACATATTTTAATGAATACGAAAGAATTACAATTACAGAAGTAAGATGTTTGTTTGGTATCTTCGCGTTTCAAAACAGGAGTGCTGTCACTTCGACAGTTTTCGGTTTCAGCTTCTAATGCTTGGAAATCAAAATTAAGGGAAATTAATTTTATCAAAAGGTGTAGAACTGATGTGTTTTTTACTTTTGCTCGTGGCTTACAGTGCTATTTATGTTTAACATTTTCTTTAGAAACACATATCATAATAAAGTTTTTATCAACCTTCATGAAGTTTCAGATATTCTAGTATAATGCCTACTTTAAATGAATTCATATCATCATAATACACTATATTCAAAACGTAGAAGGTTAGTCATAATTTGTAGAATTAAGGAGATACAAATAAAACATCTGTTTTCATGGAATATTTTTAGACTTTCTACCAATCTCCTCTGTTCACTTGTTTTGAAAAGAAAATGTACAGCCTATGTTGTCTCAGTTTGTCAAAATTTGTCTCAGTTGTTAAAGATTATAGTGCACAAAATGTTCATGGTCCATGCCTTCGTTCTCAAAAACACATTAGAAGATGGACAGTTACCTACAAGTGTTTCGAACCATCATTAGCAGTATATTTAAAGCTATCGATCAATGCTACAATTCCTTGGACTTATAATAAAGGCAGATTATTATCCATGACACCTAACTACCTAGATGATGTAGAAACTAAGCGGTATACTTACTGTACTATCTGTGATGACTATATGAGGCTCCTTGATGATCCTTTAATTGCTTAATGTGAGTTTTTCTAGGTTACTTTAATGTGCAGTAGCTTCCTTTTACAATCCATTTAAAAGTCTGCATTTGGTTTTGGTGATTTAGTTTTCATCAAAATAAGAGCAAAGAATTTGTGTTGTCTCAACTATACATTGGACACAGTTTTGTAACTAATAATTTTCTTTCACAAAGAACTGATATTGTGACATTTCAGTCACAATTTTTCACATTTTACTTTTATGCTGTCGCTACGACTGCCAACGTCAGCTACGTCTCCGACATGTTTTGTCTTGAGGTTTATCTTTGACATTGGAAAGTGTCATTAGTAATCGTAATGCTGTTCAGATTGATTGTGCTTGTAGCATGTTTACGATCTATTGAGTTTTTTAGTCTATTTAATTCTTACCATCACTTACAGGCACTGATCATCTTTTGTTTTTACGTTATCTTACTTTATTTTTACTTTTATTGCTGCATTAATATTATTTTATTCTTTATTACTGTTTTTTGACACATATTTGTTGCTGTGTTTTATTAAAATTCAAACCACGAAACATTTTTATGTATCTTTCTTTAATTATTAGTTAGAACACAGGCTTCATTCATTTGGAAAGAAAGCAGTGTAAGACTAGAGAGAAGGCAGCTAGTCATCACCACCTACCACCAACTCTTGGGCTACTCTTTTACAAACAAATAGTGGGATTGACCGTCACATTATAATGCCCCCACGGCTGGGAGGGCGAGCATATTCGGCGCGACGGGATGCGAACCCGCGACCCTCAGATTACGAGCCTTAACAAACTTGGCCATGCCGGGCCACTATATTTTGGTTTACAGATGTATAGCTCAGATTACTAAGATACAATAGATTGAAAGTTAGTGTGATCAGTAATATTTTTATCTCATACCAGCTTGGTTTGATTTGTTTTGAATTTCGCAAAGCTACACGAGCTATCTTAGTTTATCAGTGAAAGACTAGAAGGAACTTATTTAATCACCACCACCTACCACCAACTCTTGAACTACTCTTGACTGACTTTTATATTATAACACCCCTTAGAACTGAAATGGCAAACGTATTTATTGGGACGGGAATTCGAACCCAAGACTTTCAGATTACGAGTCAAGCACCTAAGCACGTGGCCACGACGGGCCAGTATGTGCTTGTATAAAAATTCAATGAATTTTAAAATCAATGATCAAAATTAAATTCCACGAATTCCGTTTATTCGTCAGAGATACCTTTATCATTTATTCCTTTTATTTGACATTTTAGCGGAGAGAAAACTTCTAGATTATATTTCATAAATAAAACTGTAACTTTTGATTTATATTATTTAAGATTTCAAAAAATGTGATTAAAAATTCCTTCCATTTCGTCACATACTAAAGATATAAATGTGTCAAAACCAGACTTGCAGTTTTAATGTATGTAAATTTACTTCTGAAATGTTCTGTGAAAGGTGAGCATGCAAAGATCACCGAGTAGAAGATAAAATCTCACAACTAACTCACTATTTTGATTATAAAAATAACCTTCGTATTTATAATGAGTATTATTTCCACAGAATCTTTTTAGGTGACCTTTATCATTATAATTAAGATTGACATAGAATAGCTTAAAGTATTAAAATAGAGAAGGACTTTAAATCAAAAGACAATTAAATAGCTTGCTGATCTAACTCGCAGCTTTTAATTTTATTCAAATGATTTTGAAAGTTTTTAAGGTGTAAAGAAACTGCTCTATGATAAAATTCAGTATCTGAGCTGACAATCTTAGGAAGACCGAGAGAAAGGGGCAAGATAACGGATGTAAATAAAATAAACTTTTGTGTTTTTAGAATAGAACTTTTTTAAACAATATTTTAATGTAAAAATCATTTTTATGGTAGCCAAAAAATATCTTATTCGTTTAGTAAGATATCAAGCTCTTATCATTAATGTGTTTATTCGATACTTACGGTAGAATTACGTATGTTTGCTTTTATCATACATACCTTTTTATTAGAAATTATTTCCTCTGAAGCAATGAAAATCATTGTTTTTCTTGTTGTTTAGGTCGGGTTTTAGTTTTGTTTTGATTTTTATAAATTAAAAGTTAAAAATTTATATCAGTTGTTATTTATATTTCTCCTTTATTTAGGTTAAACTTTAATTCGCAACACAAGGTTCAGTAGAATCAATTATTTGTAATTTAAGTTTCACCACAAAACTTAAAACTAAGCTTAGAATATCTAATCATTGCTTTATGACACATTCAAATGATTTGAAACAGATGGAGGAATAGTTATAGATTGATAACTATCCAGTTCTTTTTTCTGTTTTTTCAATGTCGATTCTTTTCTTGTCTGATGCACTGATTGACCTAAGCAGCTGATATAGTCTAGTTTATTCCAATCTTTAAGCGTTAACTTGTTAAGTTTTTTTTTAATGTAGTTAAGTTAAATCTCTTTCTTGGATATTTTCATTCGAATGTCTTTTGTGATGGCTCTTAACGCTGGTAAATTCAATCACTTTTACGCATCGAGATGATAAGAAACATTTGATTTGAATATAACTCAGAAACGTTAGATGTCTTCCTCAGAATTCATGAGGAAGCATAAATATTCTCAACTCATGGAAGACAAATTTGCTTCTTGTCTCGTTCACAGAATTGTTTATTAATTTACTGTTCCATTAGAGTAACAACTAACATAGTCACTAAATTCGTCCTTCCATAGCTAATAAAAATAAAATATTATTCAGATGTAGTATTTTTCTAAATTTCTACACAATTTCTCTATACAGTTAATCACGTTCTTGTTGGTGTGATATTCCAAGGTCGTGAACATGTTCCTATTGCATAAGTGAAAGCATTCACATCTTCTTTATAAGCCCCCCAGTGGCTCAGCGGTATGTCTGCGGACTCACACGCTAAAATCCGGGTTTCGATACCCGTGGTGGGCAGAGCACAGATAGCCCATTGTGTAGCTTTGTGCTTAATTCAAAACAACAACAACAACTTCTTTATAAACTTCGTTAAAGATAGCCAATCTAACAGATAATGAAGAAATATAGATCACTGGTTAATCTATATAACTTATGAACTTAAGGAATACCTTATTGCGGAAATAACGTTGTGTCTATGAAGTAAAATGTTTAGAACTACCATTGAACTTGCTCGTTTTATTCTTTGTTATATGTTCAATTCGTTTTCTGCTTTTCAGTTCTGCACCTTTATTTTGAGCAAACAGTTGGCTTTTATGCTGGACATCAATGTGCCTATACATTATATTGCATTTCTTTAAATATCAATAAAAAAAAACATAATTTTACGGACATTACGATTTTTGTAATCTATAGGTATGTTGCAAATTTTTCTCTTAGGCCTGAAATAATATTTGCTCTAATTAATTAAATTGTTTCCGTTTCGTGACGAAGTTTTTTCTTTTAAGGAAAATGACGGTCTACGTTCAAGTTCTTCCTTCATTCTGAACGTTATAAACCTATAGTGTAAGCGTTACATGATCAGGATGTCAGCTCATACACGTTGAATTAGATTTACTTTTACATATGTAGCAACCAGAAGAGCAACTAATGGAATTAAATAGATATAATAGAAGGCGTTCACAAAATCTCTAAAGTTTTCTTTTGCAAACACTTAAACATAATTAGCATACAAAAATATGTATATATTTAAAGCGTATTTTCATAGCAACAAACGAAAAATATTTTGCTATACATAATCAATGTCCAATGTCACTTTACATATATAATTTACATTATTCAATGTCGTGAAGTTGGTCGTAGCTTAATTTTTTTTATATCTACATAAATTCTAGGAAAATCAAATAATTATCAACACTATCTAGTAAAGATGTAATAAAATATCATATTTATATTTTGTGCCGTCAATTTAGTGTAGAATAGTAAAAATACATATACTGGATGTACCAAAAACGTACACATCAATTTTCGTTGTGCATCTTCTGTATATCTATCAAATAAATATGTAAGTATTATTTCAGATGATATTGGAGGACGTCTAAAAATAAACCCCACTCCGTTGACCAACTAAAACAACAAATCACAAGTGCTCTTCTTTGAATCAGAGTTGAAAATTGTGTATCAGCATATCAGACACTCCGTCGTATATGTCATGATTGTTTTAATGATGGTGAAGCCAAGCTCGAGCATTTCAAATCATGCAGCAGTGTATGTAGAGTTTATTTATTGTATGACATATTAAACAAATAAAGAAGTTTTTATTTAGAAGGTTTATTTAGTATAGTCATAGAAGTTATCAAAATGTGGGTGAATTTGTATATAAACATACATATATTTTTATATACTGAGGTCTTCCGATGTTTAAGTGATAAGTCAGAGGGGTCGTAACACAAAACATATGGTTTTTAAGTCCCGGTGGGCACAACACAGACAGCCCATCGTGTAGCTTTTCGCTAAACAACAAAAAAAAACAATGTATGTTGAAAGAAAAAACAAATCTATGCGGCGAAATGACAGAATAAAAAAACAATAAACGTTATTTATTGATATTGTTAGTTTATCTGCGTGAGAACTTAACAGATTTATATCAGCAAATGAATTTGATTAGACCACCTAATGGGCAATTATTTGAGCAGCTTTCACACAACTTTCAATATCACATCAATCAAAATAAACAAAATATATGAGGTAATTTAAACAACCAAATAAGTTGTTCTTACCTAATTAAACTTTATTTATTAATCTAAAGAAGCCTTAACGTAAATACCATTATCATTGAAGTTAAAACTTAGTTTTTCTAGTATAACTTTAGCTTTATTGTTAAATAATATAACTTTTCAACTGGCATTTATAAATGCTATTAAGAAAAATATTGGAATTTTTTTTATCTCAGTGCAGGGAATTTTCATTTCCTTAGCACAACTACTCCACCTCAACGAAATTATATGTTAAAACACATTAAAATATTTGTCATATATTTATGTCATTAAATAAAATACGTAACGGTATTATATATTATTCGTGATACAAACAAATACTGTTTTGTTTTTTTACTTTTATAGTACCTCTTTAACAGTATGAATGATACCAGCATCTATTTTTCAAATTTTGGATAAATCAACTTTAAAGTTGCGATGTAAGCGTTGTTAGTATTTCCCAGTAAAACTATAATACTTAACATAGATTGGCATTAAACCAGTAGTAATTTGTGGTGATTATAATATAAATATTCCTTCGTGTGATTCAAAATCGCGTTTGTATAAAAACGAATTATTTAATTAAGCTGTTTTTTAATTAGTTTTCTTAAAGTACATTAAAGAATAAAGCCTTCCGAATAAAGCTATATCGTTGATGTATAATTGATGGCAAACTGCCTTCATCTTTTGGCCTCTTACACTCTTGAGTTCCTGATCTTTAACACGTTAATGATTGATGAATCTTGTTCCTTTCAAAACATAAGATATATTATTATAAATGCTTCTTTGGGATCAGCTTCAAGCATGCAAACCAGAATATTTAAATAGCAGGTTCTTTCTAAGACATAACTATAAAATATATACTTCCCTTCTTCACTTGAAAACTGGATGAACAGTCGAATGAATGAGTGGCTTTCTGTATTTATAACTCACTATCCTTTTTCAGATGTCACGATCAATTATTAATAACTACCACAAAAACATTTTTTTTGTCTAAATAACTTGTATTAATAAATTCAGAAATATCCATTCACATTCCTAGTTTTAGTTCTAAAATAATACTGTAAAAAATATTTAAAGTATGAATATAAAATTAACAGTAAAACATCTTTTTAAGTGATTTCATGAAATCCAATCTTTTTTCTATACATTTTCAGGATTTTTTATATATTTCTAAGCATTATATAAATCTAATATTGTATATAAGCGTTTTAATTTGACATTTATTATATTTACCTTATTCAAATGTTTTACATTTGTTTTTTCATTATGCTTAAAATGGATAGATTTCTAGTTAGCAGTTTTTTATATTTTTAAATTATACAACTATCAATGAACTGAGAGCTAATGTTTAAGAATGAAAATAGTTTATCAAACGTTGAATATATTAAAGTAGATTTCATGAAGGGGTAAACTGTATTGAGGAATTATTGAAATATTACAGAATTTCATATGTCAAATATCTCGCTTTTAAAACGAGACCAAATTAGGAAGTTATACTATTTATCTTAGCTCCATAATCTGTGTGTGTTGTTTGTTTTTTAATAAAATGCACGAATATTCTTACCAAAAGTGCAACTGCTATAGTTTATTGCACTTTATCGTGTTTGATTTAAAACGACATTTTAATAAAAGCAACAAGCCGAAACTAAACCAAATGTAGTATATTGGAGTACGTTATACAAAACATATATCAAAAATGGCATATACAAAGTTAAATTGAGCATATAAAATATATTCAGAACCTAAAAGAAGGAAATGCACCATCAGAACAACGTATGAAAGAAACTTTGCACTAAAAACTATCAGCTTGTTACTTATACTAGAAAGCCCTATCCGTCCCTAATTTACAGTGTAAGACTAGAGGGAAGGAAGCTGGTCTTCATCACCTACCGCCAACTCTTAGGCTACTCTTTCACCAATGAATGGTGGGATGGACCATCACATTTTAACACCCCCACTGCTGAATGGGCAAGCATGTTTGGTGCGACGGGGATTCGAACCTGCTACCTTCTGATTACGAGTTGAACGCTCTAACCACCAAAAACAAACAAACAATCGTTAATATTGTCTTCTTAACTCAACAATGAATCACACAGTAATATAACGATAAAGTGTTTATTGCTTTAAGATACCATGTAGTGAATAGAATTCCGTGGTGTTACTAACACGAGTATCATGTTAAATCACAAATCTTTCTTAAACCTCAGTATTTGTAATTATAAGCTCCTGATGAAGTGACATGGAGAAAATAGTACAATATACAATTGTCTGGAGTTGTTATCGTAAAATAATCAAAGAAATGTATAGAACATTAGTTACCAAGATATTCTGATACTAAATGTTCGTTGTTGATCAGCGCTCTGTAACTTTACCAATTAACGTGGGATGTTTTAAGCTTCCAAATAGAACACTCCTTAATGTCCAAGTTAATAGGGTAGACAATTTACTGATGATGTACGGAATTATAGAATTTGTTCTGCTACAAATAAGAAAAAACATGTATATTCTTTTCAGCAAACATGTTTCAAATTATGTAATTACCCGTAATTATTAAGATAAATCAAATCAAACCGAAAACAATGTTTGCAACATACACAATACATTCTTAGTAAATCTTAATTACACTAATCTGTACGTACCATATGAAATTAATTTAATAAGTAGTATTTCCGTCGAGATCAGTATTTTAAGTGTTTAAACTACATGGCATTTCATCTCAGCCTTCTTTTATGTGTGAGTGCGCTCGATTCGTAATTTCAGGGTAGCTGGTTCGAATCCTTTCCACAACAAATACGCTTGCCGTTTCAGGAGCGAGAGCGTTGTGATTCGACGGTCAGTTCTGCTATTATTTGGTAAAAGAATAGTCCATGATTTGGCAGTTGATAATGATTACTAGTAGCCTTCAGTTTAGTCTTACACTGCTAAAGTAAAGACGGTCATCCCAGATAGTCATTATGTAGTTTTGCGCGAAATTCAAAAATAAACAAACGAACATAATTACCCAATAAAGAATATAGCAAAGTATTGCACAATAATTTTTTAAATAAACACGCTAATTGTTTTTTAAAGTAAATAAAAAGCACTTCCCTTAAAATCAATTTATCAAATATATATTTTCATTGGTTTTCTTCATATGACTTTCTTATAAGTATTTTTCATACAGGTCTTTTCCTGTTTTGGAATTTCGCACAAAGCTACTCGAGGGCTATCTGTGCTAGCCGTCCCTAATTTAGCAGTGTAAGACTAGAGGGAAGGCAGCTAGTCATCACCACCCACCGCCAACTCTTGGGCTACTCTTTTACCAACGAATAGTGGGATTGACCGTCATATTATAACGCCCCCACGGCTGGGAGGGCGAGCATGTTTAGCGCGACCCTCGGATTACGAGTCGCACGCCTTACGCGCTCGGCCATGCCAGGCCTGGTCTTTTCCTAGTTTGAAACGTTTTTATCCTCGTGGGTGGTCAAAACAAACTCAGTACCTTTCTCATGAAGTGAACTTAACAACAATATTATTTCTTTCAGGATCCTTATCTTCATTCTTCCAAATGATTAACAACAGTTTCAATAAAAGACCATTTTGGTCTTCGAAATGGCTTTATTTTTCTTAGATACGATAAAAGACATATTAATGTAAGATAGCATAGTTTTAGAGTGTTCCAAAACCTGAGTGTGATGTGCAAAATGTTCTAAGGCTAATGAAATTAATTTTATACTGCTTGTGCCTTTATGTCATTTCCTTTAGATTTTCGGGTTTTTCCATGTATTACACAAGCTTACAAATCACATTCTTGGAGTGAATATCAAAATATTAACCAATCTTTGATTATTAAACCGGATCATAAATACCTGTATTTCTGCAGACTGATTGAAAGTTAAAGAATATATGATCCTAACGCAATTATAGATTGTAATTTGTCTTATTTTCTAAAGGTTACAATGACAGAAGACTTACAATGAAATAACTTTATTCAAAGCAAAAAAATATTTCTTTATATTTAGCGTATAAATGTACTCCCCTTTTACAAAACTGTATTTTCACACACTTACTCTTACGATTAAGTTCAAAGTTGCCTCTCCAGTTGTATCAAATTCATTCGAGTTTGATGCCTTTTAAACACAATTTAGATAATATAAATTTCTTTGTCTCAACTGCTGTTTATAGATATTTATGAATAGCGTTCAATCAAATAGCTTAAATATTTTTGCTGGTTATATCTATAACATTATATATTAGCATTTGGTATAATTTTATCTTCCTCTCATTCACGGATGTCACTATATAAAGCTTTATTTGATGTAAACTCTTTAAATATCAAGCTTATGCTTACTCTTTTAAAGTCATTCTGTACTTCTAATTCTGCCCCCCAGTGGCTCAGCGGTATGTCTACGGACTTACACGCTAAAATCCGGGTTTCGATACCCGTGGTGGGCAGAGCACAGATAGCCCATTGTGTAGCTTTGTGCTTAATTCAAAACAACAACAACAACTTCTAATTTTAAATTATTAAAATACACTATTGTATTCTTTGGAAAACATATAAATAAACAAATAATTTAATACGTTAGTTAGTTGACCAAAAATTCACCATCCGAAAATATTTGTGAAAAAGATAAACTCGTGAACATTTAGCTCCTTACCATCATATTAATAAATATATTTTCCAATTCCCTGTTTGTTTGTTTTGAATTTTGCGCAGACGAGGACTATCTGCGCTAGCCGTCCCTAATTTAGCAGTGTAAGACTAGAGAGAAGGCAGATAGTCATCACCACCCACCGCCAACTCTTGGGCTTCTCTTTTACCAACAAATAGTGGGATTGACAAACACATTATAACGCTCCCACGGCTGAAAGGGCGAATATATTTGGTGTGACGGGGTTTCAATTCTTTAATTATCTACTTTCTGCACTGCTTGTAATAAAATATTAAAATTCAAAAAATATTTAAAATTTCATTATATAATTTCAACTATATGTTCAAATGAGATTCTTTTGCTAACATAAGATAATTTCTGACGTTATGAATAATTTGAAGTATATATCACTTGGATTAATAAAGCAGGAGTGAGAACCATTTATTGTCTACATTGTTTATATTTCAAGTAATTAGTTTACATTTTAACCTTACTAGGAACATTTTTTTAGAAAATAATTAAAAACGAATATATAAATTGATGGATGAAGGACCACAACCAGACTAAACCACATTTGTCATTGTTACTGCAACGGTCTTTAGTTGTAAGTTTATCAATATCAAATTCCATAATTTGATCCTTACATAGACTTGCAATAGAGTAAATGGCCTTCTGACCATCACATGGAGATAGCATTTAGCTGAATCGATTTGCCCCTCACACACGCCTCTTTTCTGAAAGAGTAACACAAATATAGATATCTAGTTAGTAATATTGCAGCTGTTTACGTTTTTCGAAAAAGCCAAACGTTTAATAATAGTGGCAAATGTATCTACCAATTATTAAGTAATATTTACTTTTGTTTATGATCACAACCATTCTGTCAAATTGACGACATCAAATTTTACATGTTTCCTTACAAACCAGAAGCATATGTTTAACAAAAAGAGTAAAAAGCATAAAGTAAAACCTGTTGATAACCTTTTTTGCGTTACTAATGTGATTCGTAGTCCTATTCTATTGTTTTTTACTATGATATAATCATTCATAACTCGGTTTTCACTATAAAGGCTTGTTACATAGATGTATAAGAATTTAAATATGTTTCGGAACTACATTTTCTCAAATTAAAAGATATAATTCTGTGATGAAGATCGAATGAAAAACATCATTCGTAAATTCATAAAAGATAAATTAACAAATAAGTTTCTTTATATGAAATATATATGATTTATTAGCAACAGCACCTGTTCCATTGATATATTTCCCTTAATGTTTTCTGTCTATGGTATTATGTAATATTCTAGTTCATAAATCTTTATCAAGATGCATGTTTCACACTAGGAACTGATGTAGTATAAAATATAAATAATTAACAACCTTCTGTCAGTGATCTCAAGAAACCCACTTGTTGAGAATTTTCTCAACCCAAACGAGCCGTTTTTGCATAAAAAATAAACAACCTTCTGTGTAAATGTTATTTACTAATAAGATTTGTTCACCTAATCTGGCTTATCTGTTTTGGGGTAAAATATTAATATATGAATCATTAATCAGCTACTCTTAAAAGGATTGTTTATTTTTCAGTAAAACATTTTCTTACAAATTGATGATGTTCAATATACCAAAAGATTTGTGCAAAATTTCGGCGTCATTTTATTTTCTGTTATAGTGTTTAACTCGCAATTTTAGGCTTGCTGATTCAAATCTCGTCACAGAGCTTACTAACTTCTTTTTCCAGGGAGTCGTTATAATGTGAAGGTAAGTTTCAATTGTCGTTGAGAAAATAGTATTTGCCAATTAATGGTGTTAACTAGCCTCCTTTTCTTTAGCCTGAATTAGACAACTAACACACATAGTTCTCGAATAGCTTTGCTTAAAGTTCAACAAAACATTTTTTTTATTTTTTTGTAATAGAAGATAGTGCCCATAGTAAAAAGTTCTTAAAACCCAACACTTTCATTAAATAAAAGACACGGATAAAACGTAATAAGCCTTTATTACAGAACAGATTATGGTGAGAGAATTCACACATTAAGAGCATGGAATGGCACAAATATTTGTTATACCTATGTACATAATCCATGTTTAACAAACCATATTCTTCAAAAAATGTAAAGTTAATAGGGAAAATATAAAAATTATGATTAAGTATATATTGTTTTTCAGAATTTTTCATAGATTTTGTTTAAATATATATAAATCGTGAAAACACGGACTGGCTTTATGAGATTAACAAAATAGCACTTGTTAATACTTCGAAATGCATTACTCACTTTAATCGATACACGATTAGGAAACACTGAAGATAACCCTAACAGATGACGAAACGTACGATAAAATTTTAACTGTAATATTTATCTCTGGTGCTTAATCATGAAACGTAAGAAGTGTCATCTGGTATTTGTTATGTTTCGAAAATGTAATAGATAAAATATTCTGACTTGGGACCGAAATATGAGAAAATTTAACACCGTATAGAGTTTATGTGTAGGTTTTCTTAACTTTATTGAACACAATCGACGTGTGATACTTATTAGTTTGTTCTTGAGCAGAAAGGACATCTTTACTCTGCCCACAGTGGATATTAAATCCACGCGGGCAAATAAAGTAATAGGGTTTCTCGTGTAGATGATGTTTATCACTGATTTTTACTTTTACTTATGATAGTGACATAAGTGCCATTTTATTTAAGCTGTCAATGTCGTTTTCGTTCAGTTGTTATGATTTATTATCTAATCCATGAATTAAAAATTAAATATAATAGCAGTTGTGTTGACACTGTTTATGATAAATTCTTCTAAAGGCAAAAACGCTATTCAGTTTCCTGCATCTATAGAAAAACAAGGGAAATTTATTTATATTTTAGCTTAACGTTATATCAATTCCTTTAACATGTTAAGTTCTATGTATTTTACTTGTATGTTATTAAGTAGGAATTGCTGCATTATAATTAAGATAATCATGGCATGATTTATAAAACAAAAAGATAGGGTGAAATAAAATCTATATCCCTTCAAGTTTGAGTATTCACGCTAAAATAGAATTTTTCATTCATAACAATATTAAATTGGATTTAAAAATTTGTAATAATATTTCAAATAAATGAAATATACAAATTATTTCTTAACTCTTATAATCTAGCACATTTTTTTACTAACTGAAACAATGTTTAACTTATTATTGGTTCGTTGATTTAGTTGTTATTAAGCTCAAAGCTACAAATTAGGCTATCAAAATTCGGTTTTTGGTGTTATAAGCCTTTAGACATGCTGAAGCTAAATGTTATCAGTAGTTAATATTTCAGGCCAGGTGGCTAAGACATTCTACTTATACTCATAAGGTCGCAGCTTCAAATCCCTGTCACACCAACTATGCTTACCCTATCTGCCGCGGAGGCGTTATAACATGAGAGTCAATCTCGCTATTCGATGGTAAAAGAGTGGTCCAAGAGTTGTCAGTGGGTGGTGGTGACTAGTGAGTGGTAATCGAAATAATTCCATTTAAGTAAGAGTTTTTTTTTCCGATTTGCAAAAAAATCCCTAAGTGATAGAAAAAATATTTTTAAAATCTTCATAGCTGAATTATGGAAAATCCGTTATTAAAAACAAAACAACTTTTAGGAAGTTTAAATTCACAGACCTTAATAGATTTTGCACTTTACGTACATACTTGTTTCCAAGACACATAATCAAGTCGAGAACATAAACGGCCATTATGGGATTTCTTCATTCATATTTATTATGATCCGTAATCCACGTCTTTACTGAGAGGATGGCCGGATTACAACTGTGATACCTATTGCAGTCTGAATGGTTTATTGTGCAAGTTTTTACGCTTCTATCAATTGTTCCCCTCCTCTGTCCTTGGTTTTTCATTGTTTGCCAATTTCTCTATACGAATATTCTTTCTCGGAAAAGGAAGTGACATATTCTATACTTTTAAATGTTCGAAAAGTTACTGAAATACATAGGAACACATCATTTTTGCAGAGGACCATGAAACATATACAATACCAGTATCCTTTTAAATACACCAAAGTAACAAGTATTATATTAAAGCAAATCAATAAAATAATTATTAAAACAAATAAGAAAATATTATTTTGATGCTTGATTTTTAATTATTTCTCGATAAGCAAATCTTCATGTACTTATTTAGACATTAGAATTTGTTTCAACGGGGTTTGCATTATTTTCTGCGACATTCATGATTGTAAGAATTATTTTTTTGCAATAGCTATTCCTCAATTCTACAAGTACCTATATCATGTTAGTTATTATATCTCTTTCTTTTGAAGCTTAGCAAGACAGATATCAATATCAATAGATGTACTGGTATATACTTTTATATATTTGACAACACTAAACGCAATATGAATAAATTAAGCCAATCACAAATACTTAAAGCACGTGAAAACAGACCGTGACACGATCATTTGGCGCCGCTTACACAAAAGACTTGCTGTATAAATGTGCAAAAAACCTAGCATTTTCTTTTCTCAATCTTTATGATATGAGTGTGAATATTGAAGGATTAAACTCTACTGTAATTATAGGGTGTTGCAGCCTTTCCATAAAGGGTTGCTACATTTATGGCTCTTTGTCTGTTCAGAACTACACTTATCTCTCGTGAGTATCGTTTGAATATAAAAATATGTTGTTTAGATAAAACAATACAAGAAAAAACTGTGATAAATTAAAGTTTTAAAAGCCGTGAAAGTTATTTACTTTTTTGTTGCCGCTATTAGTCTCTATTTTGTTAGACGTGTATTAGCAATGTTGTACAGAAAGTTAAGTTTCAAAATTATTATTATTAAATTTTAGGTAAATTGCTCAAAACGTGACCGGACATTTAGACACAACTGATCATGTTCTACTTTGTTGAATTTCGCCCAAAAACTACTCGCCAGATATTTGCAGAAGCCATACATAATTTTGAAAAAAACATTGGATGAAAACAGCTGTTTGATTTTGCCAACTCTTAAACAACTCTTATCAAAACGAATACTTGTAGTTGACAGTTATTCTTATAACGCACTAACGGTGTCAATTTTCAAAGCATTTGTTTTTTTCTATAACAGAACGCAAACACTTAAACCTCAAACACACAATCCAGCCTTTTAGTCACTGGATCCTTTGGTCTTGTTTTAATTTCTATCAAGAATTTTATGATAGAAGATAAGGTAATTTCATCATCATTACTTTAAAATACGAAAAAGTTATATTCGAAAATATGTTAGGTAAGTAAAAAGCTAATAATCATTTCCTTTACATTGTGTCGTTGGGATAAATATACCATCTCATGTTGGTAAACAACTAATACAGTTTTCTCTCCCAATTTTTTGTGACGTATGAAAACTACATCCAGCCATCTGACATTAGTAAGCAAGAAACATATATTTCCCATTATTATTGAGACAAATACGGAAACTATACACACCTACATAACGTTAGTAAACAAATAATGTAGCACAAATGTTAATCCTATTCTTGTTCTGAAGTGTACAAAATTATGGACTGCTACTTGAAACTATTAAACAAACAATACATATTTCATTCTATTCTTTCTCATATATATGAAGACTATACAGAACCATCTGGCTAAATTTAGTAGAAAAGAATCACATATTTTTTCACTAAGCTTACTGAGAAACGTTAGAAACAAGTATAATCTTCTTGTATTAATAGCATTGTAACGCATTTTCCCGTTTATAGTTTTTGTTGGATTTTTTCTGGGTGTTGGCAGAGATATAGGAAAAAACAACAACAACGTTTCCTTTAAAGTAATACGTTGATTTTGGTAAAATTCATTTATCTGAGTTTTAACATCTAGTGCATCATTTTTCTTTTTTTGCTTTCTTGTACATTTTACTTATCTTGGTTTTTTGTATGAATTGCTTTCGTAATTATATATATTTTAATAATAATGATATACTGCGATTTTTCCAAAGTTTCCTCTTATCTGTTAGACCAAGTAGCAAACTGAACAAATGAAAAACTTGCATTAAATATGAAAGTTACCCACAGTTTTTCGGTAAAAACAGAAATGAATACTTATGAAAAACGGCTCGTTTGGGTTGCAAATGTTTTTGCGTAGAGGAGTGAACAACGTTTCGACCTTCTTCGTTCATCATCAGATTCATAAAGAAAGAGAGAGGTAAGAAGAAGAAAGCAAACAAATATCATTTCTTAACCTCAAAATTACAAGATCTGATACATATTTTAAAACAGAAATCCACCGAAACATCATCCATACTGGACTATATATTCCTTGGGACTCAGCACATGAAACAAAACAAAAACTCAACTTACTAAAAAACCAAATAAACACAGTCATAAAACTATGCTAACCAGATAAAATTAACAATGAATTAGACAAAATAAAACAATACTTCATCAACATCAATAAGTTTCCTCCACAAACCGTAGAAAACATTATACGCACACACCTAGACAGAAAGCAAAATCAACCAACAAAAGTAAATATATCTCACGAATCAAAAAATCACGAAACCATATACTGTTGTATATCATATATTCCTGACATCAGCAAACAAATAACCAATATTTGGCAAAAACTAGTAACAAAATATAACATTCCAGTTAATACTAAATTTATTCAAAAACTAGGCACAAAACCGAGGTCTATGCTATGTAAAAACTACACTGACAAACATCACACCAACATTATTTATAAAACACAGTGTGATAACTGCCACGGTTTCTATATTGGAGAAAAAAGTAGAAAAACGGAAACCAGATTTAAAGAACATAAAAAGTCACCTTCACACGTTTGCGAACATTGCAAGTCAGATAAACACAGCATAACACTCAAATACTAAATAAAGAAACAAACATAAATAAACACAAAAACAACAGAAGTAACACAGGTGAACAGCTGAAACAAATATCTTTACTCATATTAGTATAAATGAGTTGAAAAATAAAACGTAAGAAATGATATTTGAGTATTACGTATATAAAACTTTATTTTTTATATTCACAACATGTACTTTAAAACATCTTTTCCTTGTTACATGTGACTTCATGGAGTATCCATTAGAATACCCTATTCTAAAGAACTTATCTTTTAATTGTTCTGTTGAAACAGTGATGATTTTTTTTACGCCGCTCTTCATTAAGATAGTATCAAATTGGTTTGCTTTAAATTCTGAAATCGTATGGATAGGTTTTATTAAAACATTTATGTTCAGTGCTAAGAATCTACACTCACACTTATTTACCAACTTAAGATGTTTGGTTTGCTACTCTTTCTGACCCGGCATGGCCAAGCGTGTAAGGCGCGCGACTCGTAATCCGAGGGTTGCGAGTTCGCATCCCGGTCGCGCCAAACATGCTCGCCCTCCAACCCGTGGGGGCGTTATAATGTGACGGTCAGTCCCACTATTCGTTGGTAAAAGAGTAGCCCAAGAGTTGGCGATGAGTGGTGATGACTAGCTGCCTTCCCTCTAGTCTTACACAACTAAATTAGGGACGGCTAGCACAGATAGCCCTCGAGTAGCTTTGTGCGAAATTCCAAAACAAACAAACAAACAAAATGTTACTCTTTCTATGTTATAAATAGAACATTTCTTAAACGCTTGCTTTGTATTTTGAAAACCACCTTAAGTTACTTTTAAACAACTGTTCACCATTAATGTTGTTTTGATATAAAATAAAGTTTGACATGTCAAATGCAATTTCGCAAAATATTTTCAGTTGTTTCAAATGTATGGCGTACGTTTACAGTTAAGTCATAAATAATATTTTACTTTAGCTCTTGCTTTTACGTCTTAAGAAATTCTAATGGGTTTTTACCAATTTTAATTTGGAAAAATAACACTGAAAAAAGGAAAGTGAGTCGCGGCACATAAACAAATACTGGATATATTATTTTTCATGTAGTTTATATTCAAATTCAGTATTTAATTAGGCTTTAGTAGCATTACAAGAAGTTATTTTATATTTGATAAATGTATATATTTTAAAAACTTTTATTTAAATAATCATCTTCAGCAAATAATTAGTTTTATAAAGAATTTTCTATCACTTACAACAATATCAGTGGGTGTGTGCGCGTGTGTTTTCTTATAGCAAAGCCATATTAAGTTATCTGCTGAGTCTTCCGAGGGGAATCGACTCCTGATTTTAGCGTTGCAAATCAATATACTTACTGTTGTACCATCGGGAGGCATATAATAATCTCATAGTGTTGTCGAATTTTATAAAATCCGCGAATTAACAGTTAACTATCTGTGTTATTAGTTGTCACGATACATCTTTTAAATTATAAGGGCCACGTAAAACAGCATTCTTATTAGAATGTAAGTATGACCAATGACATTCATTGCCTTGGCCAGACATGGCCAGGTGGTGAGGCGTTCGACTCGTAAACTGAGGTCTCGAATTCAAATTCCCTTTGCACCAAATATGCTCGCTTTTTCAGTCGTGGGAAGTTATAGCGTGACTGTCAATCCCTCTATTTCTTGGTAAAAATGTAGCCCAAGAATTAGCGGTAGTTTTTTGAAATATAATTGCTCAGGTTTTAGTAAAACATTAATAATCGTTTTCTTCTGGTGGCTTGTGAAACAAGAATAGTGTGAAATGATAATAAAAGTATGAAAAACAAATTTATGAATTTTTAATTTTGTCTAACAATAGAAAAATCAACATGTTTTAAACTGTCTTAGCCGTTGCGATTGAAGTTACTAAGTGTTGTTTCAAGAACAAGTATGTTTTAAATAGTTTTTCCGCATTTATTTTCTAGAAATTTTGTCAAATTTCTGGGAGATCCCCATTATGAACAACTATAATGGTTCATGAATCTAATCTGAAAAGGCTCAGACATTGAATTCTCGAAATCTATGCACTTGGCTGTTAACAATAAATGTTTTAAGCCACTTAACACCAATGAACAGTACACTCTTTTCTGTAAGATAAAGTAATTATACCTAGACACTATAACTTCAAATTACACAGTTTTAAAATTGTGTTAAAAATCACTATAATTTTCGTATTTCAACTCATATCGGACTAAATACTGTTGACTTACTAATCTTTTAGCCAAAGACAGGTTCTTGATAAACAGTTCATTTCCTGATAGCGGCTATCCTTCCAATGCATTCTCAGACCTTCTTTCTGCAGCGTTCGCAGTAAGGTTTCACGTTAAGCCATCTACCACTAAAGGATTATGTTCGGAGTCGGAAGTCAAGTCGCTGTACAATGGAAATGTAATATATTTTCAATTTTTAATTTTTTTTTTCAGAATGGCTCTTCAACTTTACAAGATTTAAAGAATTGAATTCTTTCATTCTTTTAATTTATCGACTTAATATTTTATTCATTTTTTATATTTTTCCACCTTTCTTTAACGAATATGGGAAAAACTGCTATATCATCAGTAAATCAATCTTTTGTCACAATATAAAACACAATATGGCACGTAAAATTTAAAGAAAAGAAAAAAATGCACTCGAGACTACCAGTAGAGAAAGTCGACAGAAAAATAACAGATGCCAACTAGATAACTATTGAAAATACAGCCAAACCAAAATTATTGCATGAACTTTGATTCTGGTCATATCATAGGCGCCAGAAGGAAGAGGTAAGAGGAGGATATTGTCCCCCTTACATTTTACAATAAATTGGACTTGTTATAATGTAAACTTAACATCATAGTTAAACTAAATATTTGTAGTAAATTCTCATTAAAACTGTAAATTTGTGTTTAAGCACACATAGAACATGTTATTTTTATCTGTTGACTTACGCTGTAAAAGCTGATCCCATGTTTTGCCTCCGCTTTCAAAGAATATTTCTGTGAGCACCAGTGATTTGTGTACTAATAATCTTCTTTTCTTCTCTACTTCAGTATATTTCTGTAAAACTACAGGAAACTCTATTAATTTTTATTAAAATAATTTTAATTGTTATTCCAGCTCTTTTTGTTTGGGAACAAATTAACAAATATTTCTTTATTTGTCTTGATTTTGTTTAGTTTATATGTTTCAGTATTATTATTAATATTGTTGTCATAAGTCTTATTATACCTATAAATATGTATAAGTTCGTATTTTATATAAGTCTCATGATTATTATTTTTCTTCTACTTTATGTATAATCCCCAGTTGGTCAGTGGTAAGTTGTAAGATTTACGCATTTACAGTTAAAATTTGGTGTTCAATTACCTATTGTTTAGGTTTGCTCTAAAACAACAAATATTATATATACTTTCTTTCTTTGTTTGTGGAACAAAGCTGCCTGCATAAAATGCAGGATTGGAACTCATTCTAATGTAGTAATAACTGTTCAATATATCAAATATTTATGTACTGTTAAGTAGTTTTGTGGATAATTCTTCCTTCTTAATCCAGATATGTATATAATAGCAAGTCTGGCTTTAACGCTGGGGAGAAAAGAGAGCACCCATGAAAACATTTACAGCGTCATCAAATGTTAAGCAGCGGAAGTAGCAATGACAAAGGTCTACATTTCTTTCTTCTTTGAGACATCTGGAAAGTTGTTTGTTTTGCAAATAGCGACCCAAACTCGTCTACACTGTAATTATGAGACGCTAGGCTAGTCGTGTCCACGAGCTATCCTATTTACTTGTTTTGTTTAAACTCATTTTCTTACCTACCATCCACAACACACACATACAAACGTTATCTTGCAAACTTTAGATTACCTGATAAGGCCTCGCCGTTAAGGCGCTCGCCCCGCAGTCTGTGGTTTCAAAATTTGTGAACAATCATGGTCGCTCTTGAGATTGAGATTTGACCGTCGGTTTGGTTTATTTTGAATTTCGCGCAAATTTACACGAGGGTTATCTGCGTAAGCCGTACCTAATTTAACAATATAAGACTAGAAGAAAGGCAACTAGTCATCACCACCCACCGCCAACACTTGGGCTACTCTTTCACCAACGAATAATGAGATTGGCCATCACACGGCTGAAAGAGCAAGCATGTTTTGGTATAACGGAGATTCAAACCCGCAACCCTCGGATTACGGCCGTGCGGGGCCGTTGACGGTCAATTCCACTAGGTGTTAGTTAAAAGTAGACCAAGAGTTAGTTTAAAATTAGAGACGACCACCACAAATAGTTCCTAAGTAATTTTGATAGAAATTTAAGAAAAACAACAAACTCTATATCATAACTTCTAAAACGCATGCGCAATTCGCGTTTTACTTGATATGTTCCTGATAATTGTTTAACTGAGCATGGATTTAATTTAAGACTGATATGAAAACAACATTTATAATCAATCTAATTTTGATCAGCTGTGATTTAGCTTTTCATTCAAATTCTTTTTTTCTGTACCAAGATAAGAAAAACCTTTAAACTTTTGTTTAACCATAAGAATAATAAGAAAAAAATGTAGGTTATTCAACTGATCTTCTATGTCAGACATTTTTTTTTCGAAACATTTACCAAGTTTTGTGAATTCGATGAAATAGTATTGATGACACAATGGAATATTTGTCGTATTTAAAACTAGAGTTAAAGCCATATCAACCTTTTGAAAATAAAATTACAAAAATATACAATATACTTAAGCATGTTGTAAATAAGAATTATTTTTACACTATACGCATTATGGTACAGCACATCAACCAATTTACACACGTACTGAAAATAAATTGTTTACTAAAATCAGCCCAGACTATTTCAGTAGCAAGCTATTTTGACAGCATAGAAATCAAAGACCTAATAATTCAAATCTATCAAATGTATAGTAAGAAATTAAAATGATCATCTGTGTACAAATATGTTTTTTCAAACTAATCTATGTAAAGTATGTGTTTTTTTTCCTAGTAAAGCCATATCGGGCTATTTGCTGAGCCCACCGAAGGGAATCGAACCCTTTAGGGAAGCGTTGTAAATACGTTGTACTACAGAGGGACCGGATGTAAAGAAAATAGTTAGATAGATACGCTTAAGTTATATATACATACACACGTTTGTTTGTTTTGTTTTGTTTAATTTCGCACAAACCTACTCGAGGGCTATCCGTACTAGCCGTTCCTAATTTAGCAGTGTAAGAATAGAGGGAAAGCAGCTATTCATCACCACCCAACGCCAACTGTTGGACTACTCTTTTACCAACGAATAGTGGGATTGACCCTCACATTATAACACCCTTACGACTGAAATAGCAGGCATGTTTGGCGCGACGGGATGCGAACTTGCGACCCTTATATTACGATATATATATAATAATAATATCAGCAACGCGTTGTTTATTTTGTTAGAAATTCGTTTCACTCCTCTGTGTACCAGTACTCATGAGCTTTCGGTTGGTTTATAAAAGTGTGAGTCCCTCAACGGCACAGAAGCATGTCTGCAGATTTACAACGCTATAAACCGGATTTTGATACTCACGGTTGGCATAGCACAGATAGTCCATTGTGTATATTCATAATTATTTACAAAAAAAAAGTGGTGTTAATATTTTGTTATTCGTTTAAAAACCTTGTTTTTGTTTGTTTTTACGATTTGGTTTCACTTCTCCCTACACCAGTAATAATGAGCTGTGTTAATATTTTGATTTCATTTAAAGCAATTTTAGTCCTTTATGTACAACAAATAAATAACTGGAAAAAATCTGAATGATTGTTTGTAACCAAGTTATTAGTTATGTTAATAGTTATTACAGTGTTAAAAGCGGAATCCATTTGTTTCTCCGGATGCATTTTTACATTAGGTATATTTTATGCCAAAAGAGTATTCCCCTCGACTCTTCAGATATCTTGACTTATCAGTAACTGAGTGCTTGAGAAGAGAAAGGGCATCAAACTTTTGCACAAAATAAAAGCAGGACACACAGAGAAAAAAACTGAGTTCTGTAGCTACCTTATTTATAAACCAGATCGATATTCAAGACCAGTATGTGATAATTCTGAGTTAAATACGTTAATGATCTTCCCACATAAATATATTCAATGATACAAACCCGTGTTACAATTGTATGTTTAGCTGTCCTTAATTTTGAGCTACAAGTCTGTAAACAACCAGTACAGCTTTGTACAGCTCTTTGAACTGAAAAGCTGGATTGACTGTTACTTTCATGAAGTTCTTACGCATATAAGTGCGGAGCGGGCTCGGCGATTAATGTTTCTATTCCTGAACCATCCCTTCCATAACCCAACACGTTAACAGGTAGGCTACATCCAGCATTAATACATTCTATGATTTATGGGTAATTGTTTTTGGAAATAGATCAAAATAAAAACAAACAATAAAATTAATACTGTTCATGCTTTAACTATTCCTTATTGCATTTAAAAAAACAGAGGAGTTATTTTAGGCTATGATAAAAACTTGTTTTTCTTATTCCTTTTTACAGTATTGTACTCCATATTGTATCGGTTTCTAAGCAGAATGGAATCCAAATCCTATCCAATAACTTAGAGGTAACCCACCAATCCAACACTACTGATAGCCAATAGTTAACCTGTCACGCCTGGTGTCTTGATCTTTCGACCGAAATAAACACCCGTATCACAAGTGTTCGTTCGGTGAACAAAAGGAAGAAAGAGAGAAAAACAATTGAAATGCTAGATCAATAACTGAGAAAATTTACTATCGCTTGTACCTACAGTATTAAGTTGGACACGTGATAAAACACTAGTAGCTAATTTTCTCTCTGTCTGCCTACTTTTCTAATTCTTTGTTTCGCCAAATTTGAATATTTTTATTTGATTATCTAGGCTGCATATGCAATATTTAATACACACCACCAGGTATACGGTTCGTTGAGTGACGAATATGTACGAGTTAATCAAGCATGATCCCCACTGAGACTTTCTACTTACTCCATATGTGCATAGGCAAGCAGAAATCAACGGCATTACATTAACTTGTTTATCTTTACAAGCTGACTAATAGAACTTTATAGTAAACAACATCTTCAAAATAAGTTGAACTTTCTCTAACTTATATTCTGTTTCGTCTACGTGCCATGTTAGATTTAGTTTAATTGCCCCTCATTAATTTAGTAGACTTTTAGAATTATGTTTTTAATTAATCAAATTATTTGACAAGAAAATATTTAAGAAAAGCTACAAAAGGGATAAAAGATCATATGAAACAATCAGCTCACCTCTTTGAAGAATACCTTGTGTAAAACTTCTAATCTAAACAACAGAAAACAATAGATAATTATCTGTCATTTAAAAACAAAAACGTGAAAAGAAAAATATTTGATACAAAATAAACTACATAGTTATTTGAAGATTTAACGGTGTATAAAAAACATTTGATTTTACAATAAGCAAAACTTTGACTTCTAATGAATTTATATCAAATTATATTACTAACAGGATTCATTTTACATAGTTACATTCCACAAGTGACTGTAGTATCTTAGGTACGGTGAAACCTTGTAACTACCTAAAGCCGTTTTGTTCATTTCATTAAATCATAACAATAATTAAATAACATATTTTTATCCACGCTATCAACGACATCAACCAATCAATTTTTTTTTTACTTTTTATTTCAAATTAATAACAGTTCTAACTACATTTATCAACATTCATTAATATTGTAGAAGACAGAAAACACAATAGGCTATCTGCGCTCTGCATTTCACGTAAAAATCAAACCCCAGATTTTATCGTTGCAAGTTCTCAAATTCACTTCTCACTCACCCACTAGAAAGACAACACAAAAATTGTAATAATTTTATGTAGTGGTTCCAAAAATGTAACACTCCTTTAGAGTGATGTTAAAGACAGTTTCCAGAATATCACGCAAGGTGAATTACCCTGTACAGTTAAGTACATTTAACCTTTGATAAAGACACACCTATCTAAACACACATGCTTGTTCCGTTTACAAGCACAAAAGTACACTGTGAGATATCTACACTGTGCCAAATGTAGGTTACGAAACTTGTTTGTTTTTATTTTTTTGTTTGCGCTTTAAGCTAAGTGACTCACTTGTTAACCACTGAGAAAATTACATGCTCTCCTTACTGACTATAACGAATTCAGTATGTTTTTTATCTCTTTATGTACAATATACATACATGTACTAAATATGTAATTATATATACAAGCTTGGGTAGTTAACTTCCATTTATCTTCATAATTAAATACTAATGTTTACAAGTCCTAAAGTTACATTTTATCCTACAAATAAAATAAACGTCTGTATTACATCAAATATAGTGTGCTTTTATTACATATATTTTTAGAATTTTGGTTCGCCACCAAACAAGCAATTATTGCCAAAAAGCCGAAATGTTCCCCGTTTGTTTTGCAGCAAAACCACATTAAACTATCTCTTGTGTCCACCGCGGGCAATGAAACCCCGGATACTAGTGCTCTGAAACCGTAAACCTACCGCTGTCCCACCACGGGACATAATGTTCGCTTTGTATGAGTTTAGAAGGCCTAACATTGATTAAACTTGAAGTGGAAAAAGATATTTATGTGAATTTTTACTGGTGTTAGTTGAAGCTTATTAACATATGTTCAGGTCTTATTATATTCAACCAAATAAGCCAGTAATGTTCTGAATACCAGTTTTCGAGTCTCCAGTAGCACAGCGGTATGTCTTGGGACTCACACCGCTAAAAACCGAGTATTGATACCAGTGGTGGGCAGAGCACAGATAGCCCAATGTGTAGCTTTGTGCTAAATTTCAATAAGTCAATTAATGAGACCAGTATTCTAAATTACTCTGCAGCAAATCTAAGAATTCATGTATTTTATAAAGTTTTATATTAAAACTACTTTAACATTTAGATCTGAAGGCTAAATAGAATTAAATGTATCTAAACAATGTATTAGTATGTTTTCTTAATAATTGTTTGAAGCGCATCTCTCATAAATTTTGTTATAAATATTTACAAAATTAAATTTGTGTGCATGATAAATCTTTTAGAATCATTACAATATATCCAGTATCATAATATATTATTATAGTCTTAACACATTTTCTCAGCTAGAAAATTTTATTATAGTGAATTATACTTTTTGTAATACATTAGCATTAAGCTTATTACATTCTTCAAAACATTTTTTATTCAGTTCTTTGGGATTTTTCCAGAAGAAAAGTATATACTAGTACAAAATTTACGACACAAATAAATCTCAAAATTGTTGTCAAAACTTGAAACATCAAACCACATTCTCTAATGAATAATTATAACTTAAATTAATTTTTATGTGTGTATAAAGTTATACATTGGACTCTATGCTTTACACACCACGTGTATCGAAACACGATTTTAGCAAACCTGCAGATATATCACTAAGTCCCAAATAAAATAATGTACAAAACTTCTTATTAATGCCCACGCAAACCTCTGTTTAATCCTTTAGTTAACCTTATGTTCAAATAAAATAAAGTTTCCATAACAAATAATGTACAAAACTTCTTATTAATGCCCACGCAAACCTCTGTTTCATCCTTTAGTTAACCTTATGTTTAAAGCTATGTGACCTGGAAAGTACTGACATATGTAATAATGTCGTGTATTTTTACATTTCAATTCGAATTTGTTATTTCCCTATATACTCACTTTTCATACAGTTGTTTCTTAGCCATAAACTAAAAGTATTCTTAAGAATTTTAATTTTATCTTGTGTTTCTCTCAAACATTAGTTGTAAATGTTCAGTTGAACTCTGTGTACTTTCCTTAATGTTATTACTAGGACATTAAAAAATCAAAATCTCTTGTTTTTCGGATCAGCTCACCCATGTAATCACTATACTTTAAATCATGGATACCAAATGTATATGAATATTATTTTACTTAATACTCCTATATTTTCCAACAGAAAATGTTTAATTTTTAACCTGTTGGGAAAATAAATTAGGCTTATACACAAACTTAAGTCAGAGGCGTCATCCTCACCCAGCAACATCATTAAGCATGGCTGCAAAGGACTCGAACACATTGGGTATGGCCTCATTGACGATGGAGGCATGTTTGGTTCAGCGATGAATCGCGTTTTATGCTTCGTAGGCAGGATGAAAGGACCCGTGTTTGCCGTTGCCGAGGTGAACGTTTTGCAGCAAACTGTGTGCAGGAAGTTGACAGATTTGGTGGTGGCAGCGTCATGATGTTGGCTGCCATCGCCTACAGTGCCAGAATAGAATTTTTGAACATTCGAGGGAATCTTACGGCTCAACGATACGTTGACGAGATTCTTAGGCCCCATGATGGGTTCATCATGGTAAACGTCAACGACGTTTTTCAACATGACAACGCCCGTCCTTACACAGCCCGACTCACCACTGTCTTCGTGAGACACCACAACATCAACGTTCTTCCCTGCCCCTCCAGATCACCAGATTAAAACCCCATTGAACATCTTTGGGACGAGTTGGACCGACGTCTGCGACGACGACAACCTCAACCTCAGCTTGCAGCAGCTTTGCGGGCTGAGTGGACAGCTATTCCACAGGATGTGATTCGTCATCTCATCGCTTTCTTGGACAGGAGATGCCAAGCAGTTATTGATGCTCACGGGGGGCATACTCATTATTGATTTTGAGTGACGTTAAACTTCAACTAGTGAGCGTGGACTTCGCCTTTGCAAACTTTAGATGTTCAGCAGTGAATGTACAAAGTTTCACACATGTCATACAGAACTACCTGGAATAAACTTCTTAATATGTCTCAAATTTTGCCTTTTGCGTTTCTTTTTTTGAAGGGCATTTGTTGAGATAATTATTATAATACTTCTAAAAGTATAATCTGCAATGTTTTTACTTTAATTTCTAATTTTTACTTAATACATTTAATATACACTGCTTGTGAAAATCTTAAGGAAAATGCACATAAAGAAAAAATATGCATTTTGCGATTTTACACCCTACTTAAGTTGAGCTTCGAAAAATGAAAATAAGAAATGGGAAAATAAAAATAAAAACCTTTTTTAGCATTTAATAGGGGAAATGTAAACACTATGAAATTAGCCTAAATACTAGCTGGTCAAAAGTTTAAGACCACATCAAAAAAAAGTCCTAAACAGGGTAGGAAATGCCCAACAAGAGGTCTCAGTAGTTAGTTGCAAGGCCGTCATTGCGAATAACTTCAAACATTCATTTTGGCATGGTCTATATAAGCGTTTGCAGAAGGTTGGCTGGAATTTTAATCCAAGTGGTGAAAATGGCCTCATAAAGATCATGCATTGTTTCGAATTGACGTCCATTTCTATAGACTTCCCTTGCCATCCACCCCTAATCATTTTCAATGGGGTTCAGTGCGGGTCAACACGTTGGATGGTACAAAAGAATCACTTAAATCGCCATGAAAAAGTCCTTTGTAAAAGTCCGGGCATTGTGTATTGCAGCATTGTCCTTCTAAAAGATGCAGTCATTTCCACATAAGCGAGGGTCTTCAGTCAATAAGGATGCTCTCTCCAACATGCTAATGAGCCCAGCTGCTGTTTGATGCTCCTGTATAACCTGAAACTCCATTGTTCCATAAAAGGAGAAGGCACCGCAGATCATGATGGGGCCTCCTCCACTGTGTCGTGTAGAAAATGACTGTGGTGGGATATTTTTATCCTGCCAGTAACGTTGGAAGCCATCTGGACTATCCAGGTTAATTTTTTTCTCATCAGAGAACAAAATCTTCTTCCGCTTTTCTACGTCCCATGTTTCTGCATCTGTAAGGGCTTTAATCTGGCTCAACGATTAGCTAGTATCTTGCCAAACAATCCGTCGAATCCTCCTGCACAACGTCGGCGAAATTTTCTTGGGTTGACCACTTGAAATTCTCGTTCCGTATCCCTCAGGGTCTTTTAAAAAAATTTGCAACAGCAGTTTTACTACGCCCAATCTCACCAGCAACGTTGAGAGAGACCTTACTTTTGCAGCTCAACAATTTTGTCACGTTCAAACTCTATCAACTTTTTAGCCTTTGCCATGTTTTTACCCAGTGTAACACAGAAGATGTCAGTGAGAGATGTTGACAATTCTAATGTTTGAACACAAATGACTACATTTCTTTACGTGTTTATCAAATAACGCTTCGTTTCAGTGTGGTCTTAAATTTTCGACTAGCTAGTATTAAAATAACACAGCATTAAAGTAAATCCTAAAACACAAGTATAAAAATCTAGCAGAAGTAGAGTTATAATAATCTAAAATCAACGAAGTTACAACAAATCAGCTTATGAATAAAATAATCATCATTTCAGATGAAGTAGTACATACATAATCCATGATTTATTGAAAATATGCATCTCACACAATAGAATACCAAATGATCTGTTTTCGACTATTGTCCGTTATTTAGCTACAAATGTATTTAGTTTGTTTATTGTTAGTATTACCATTTCAAATAGCCTGAAACTGAATTAAATTTTAATTTAAAAATTAATTAAATATCGAGATGTATCATATTTATATTTGCTCTAAAGATTGATACAAATATATTTTAACATACAAATAATAATGCAGTTTATAATAGCAATTATTACAAACACTTTTTACCAAAGTGTTACAAACAGTAATGTTATTAAGGGTTCACGACGAACAAATTAATTCTGAGTTGGTATAGATACAGTTCATTTAACGGGAAGCTAGCTAACTTTTCGCTTACTACAGTGAATTTTTCACCACTAAAGTTATATAACGGCTTCGTAAAAATTATAATGTCCGATGTGATTCCGCTGAAGTTAAACGGTTTCTAATGCTCGAAATCTATAAACGTTCCTGTTCAGATATCTGTAGTTTCCGATTAATAAACGTTAATAACGTTAAAAAGCTTCCGAGGTTTATTGTATATCGACTCTAATAAACATCAATAGTAAGTACTCTTCCTGCTTTAAGTCCTAATTTTCACTTAATACTCTTAATAAATATATGTGAAAAAATAACATAACTGAGATATGCATCTTTATAACCTTACTTATACTGATTTTATAATATAAATTTATGATCCATGTAAAGTATGCATTTCCATACATTCATATAAAGCAATTAGCTCGCTTATGATCTGATATAAATAATATATTATTGAGAGTGCGTTTAAATAATACGGTGTCAAAGCGCTATATTTGCGGAAATACAATGCTTGAAACCTGTGGTTAGTGGACCACAAATAACCCATTGGTAAGCTTTGTGCTTACCTTCAAACAAACAGACTTTCCTCTTCATTCGTAAGACTCGTTTGTCGTATATATTTGTTTCATGTTTTGTTGTTTTCTTGGCAATCTAATTTTCTTTGTTTTAAATACAACATATTAAAACGTCATTGCCCCAAATAATGGTATTTAATAAACACAAAATGCAATAATGGGCGTGATATACAGCATATCTCACATCTAAAGGAGGCGTCATTATTATTAGTTTATTACATAGATGTAGTTTTTTAAAATATTGTCTGAAAATATTCCTTGAAAAATGGAGAAAACTAAGAAGAGAGAGTGCAGTTAAATCATCTAACCAGTTGTCATCTTAAGACTATGTGTCAGTACATACATAAACTTTAGTATTTATTGTAAATCCAAGATAAGCTTTATAAAAGAATGATATAAGCACAAACAGGTTACAAAAGTCATAGAAATAAGTTAAAAACACATACACAGAAAGCGAGGATCATAATGTTAATTTATACTTATATTTTTTGCAAGTTTATGATAGTTAAGAAGTCAGTTTATTATTTATATATGATATATATGATATTATATATGATAATGTTAATTTATACTTATATTTTTTGCAAGTTTATGATAGTTAAGAAGTCAGTTTATGATTTATAAAACCTTTTAAAGTACTGCTTTTTATACATTTTCTATCTAGCCTTTACTATAAGTTACAAACATATAGGGTATAATTCATAAATATGGCTATGGTTTAGACATAACTAACAACTGGTAGTATAATATTAAACACAGTAACTCAAAAATAAAATATTAAACCAAACCTGTTATGCTTTTGTTAATAAATATTTATCTTCATTGATAAACTAGCAACAGAATCGCAACATGTAATAGCACGGAATAAAGTTACAGTCCACATCTGAGCATTTACGCTATAGAATATCTACGTATTTCTAATAATTTGTCATAAAGTTAACTAGCCTCTGTAATCAAATTACTGATGTTTGCTTTTTAAACCATGTAAGTTTCTAAAAGCATCTTTTCAAACATTTGAGTTAGTTTTATATGTTTTTCGTCTACCATGCTACTCTGTTCAACTTTCTGTTTACGTTACTATTTTCATGCACTTTAAATGTTCGTTTAATGTTTCTACCAAGGAATTAATGTCTTCATGTAGAAGAAAACTATTTTAATTTGCTTAAATTCAAATTAGCTAATACGTCGGACGTAATTAGACGGTACTTTGTCGGCAAAATTGCAAGCATAAAATGTTTGCATTATCCTTGCCTTGGCTTAATTTGTTACATCCATAAAAGACACTTAAAGTTTAATATCAGTAGAAAAAAATGTAACTCCGCATCAGAGTCTATACTACTTATTAAAGAGTACAGCGTTCCTTACCTGTATTTCTAAGTTTATACAGTTCTAGACTTACTGTAAAATATATAAAAATACCGTTTTTTCTAGTTACATAACTTACGCTCTTGTCGACGTTAAACATACATTACATTATATTAGTGGACTACATTGGAGTAAAATATCGGATAACGGGATTTTATGGAAACTTATTGCATCCTTCTTATAAAATACTAAAAATACAATTGAGATTCCTGTTTTCATTTTATAACTTTTAAATGCATTTTTATGTTAGTTTACATAACACTTATTATCGTAGTTTGTAACATCTTACTCTACAGTTTGTGTTCAGTATTATTATAGGATTGTAAATCACCCTTCAATAACATTAATACAATTTTAAACCATGCACAAATAAGCGTGTCAGTGTACTTCAAATATATATTTTAATACAACAGTTAAAATAGCTTTACATTATTTTATCTTGATATGGGAAAGATGGATAAGTCTAACCATTTATGTAATGCCAAACATTTTCATTTTTATGTCTTTGTTTGATATTCCAATCGTCATTCGTTTTAACTTTATTGTATTTTTGTGGTACGCTACTTTTCATTTCCTTCTATTTCTAGCTATAATTTCGTATGTCATGACATGCATTTTCAAAGTAATTTTTTATTACTTTAGTAAGAAACGTCATTATTAAACAAATAATCGTAAATATTACGAAGATCTCATAAAACTAGTTTTTGAGCAAGAATAATTATATTGAAAATATAATACAGTACACACACTAAAACGTAATTATTGATATTAATAAAATGTAACTATTAAAGTAATTAACTGCAATTATAATTTAAAAAAATTAATACAATCAACAATATGTCTCTTTTTCTGAAATATCTAGTATATTAATATTATGCAGATTTTTTTTAAAAAAATACAAAATAAAAAGATAACACTAAAATAACAATGATTTTATGTGAAAAAAATTATTAAATACGATGAATTACCAAAATTATATTTTATCATTTCACCGTATGTGTGTGTGTGTGTTTTCTTACAGCGTTATAAATCCGTAGACTTACCGCTGTCCCAGCGGGGGCACCATTTTACTCAAATAATATGACTCAAATAATACAACAGCAACATAAAGAAACCTACAGAAGACAGAAGAACCTGATGAAATAATAGGATAAAGAAACTGTTAAAGTCAGTGATCGTTCATTGTTTTGTAAATGTTTGGAAACGACAAGTTGTTATTAAATATGTAAACAATTATCAATTACCAAGAAATATTTGGCTAATTGTCAAATATTAAAATGAAATATCGTTGTTCTTTGCCCTCTTCCAAAATGTACCTTTGTTCAAAAAAGTGTGATTCCTTACAACAACATCCCCCATCCGAAGGTAGCTCATTGCGTAGCTTTGTACTTAAAAACAAATAAACAAGAAAACGGGTAAACCTGATATCCAAAATAAATATTATACAAACTGAAAGCAACTAAGAACTTGCTATGAAAAAGTTGTTTACTTTGAACAAGGTAATTTAACTTATATTATGGAGATGCTTATGGCACTACAATAACAATTACAAAGTTACTTTGAATAACATATATCTTTTAGCTCCTTCCTTTAACATAAGTAATAGTTATATGATTTAGTGTGATAAAGCCGCGGCCGTCTTAAAGAGTTCAAATCACATATGCGTTAGTGAAATCAAGAAGTAACGTTAAAAGAATGCGATTTCTTTATTAATATTTCTGATTACGCCTTAAAACTCTTTTTATCAGCAACACAGACAACAAATCTTGAATCGATCACAAAGCATTTAAAGAATACTACAGGTCGGGTAGAACCCTACGAAATACTAATTACCGAGAGTGCTTTCAGATTTTCCATCAGTCAAGAGTTATCTAAAATACGTACGGAATTTTTAAATGCACTAACGGCGTGCAAGTCATAAGTTCAATAAAATAAAACCACGATTCTTTGTGTCACTCGCTATTATTGTAGCCGTCAAAGCAAAACTCGTGTCAAACATTGAACTTAAACTTGTTAATTTAAAAGAGCATGTGTGCAGCTTGCCATCTTATAATTATCTACACGCTCGTTTTGGTTTTGTTTGTTTTTGAATTTTGCACAAAATTACTCGAGGGCTATCTGTGCTAGCCGTCCCTAATTTAGCAGTGTAAAACTAGAGGGGCCCCCCAGTGGCTCAGCGGTATGTCTGCGGATTTGCACGCTAAAATACGGGTTTCGATACCCGTGGTGGGCAGAGCACAGATAGCCCATTGTGTAGCTTTGTGCTTAATTCAAAACAACAACAAGACTAGAGGGAAGGCAGCTAGTCACCACCACTCACCACCAACTCTTGGGCTACTCTTTTACCAACGAATAGTAAGATTGACCGTAACATTATTACGCCCCCACGGCTGGAAAGGCAAACATGTTTGGCGCGACGGGAATGCAAACCCGCGATCCTCAGATTACGAGATGTACGTCTTAACACTCTTGGCCATACCGGGCCCCAAAACTTTCATTCCCCTGCCGGGATGTGAACCCGGGCCTCCTGGGTGAAATAAATGTTTTTACCAATAGTACTTCAGTATATTTTTTACGAGTAGTTTTTATTGTGATATTGTGCATTAAAAACAAACATACAAAATATCTCGAGATAAAATATCACAATGAAAATAAAAATCCTTTTTCAGATGAAATAAACACATATTTAAGTATTAGAATAATAAACTAATATATATAAGGTTCTAACAGAGAATAACATTAAAAAGTGGGGTTGGATGCTGGCGGTAACATATCATAAATAATTCATTGTAAAATTTTCTGGTTAACAACAAAGAACCAGAAGGTTAGATTACTAAAAATATGAATATTATTAAATTATCTAGCAATTCATAATAATAATTCCTCCCGAGAAATGTTTCAAGAATTGCATTACCCAACGTTCTGTTACATAGCATTAATTAACTCCTCTAGGTTCTTGCCTCTATTTCAGTCTTTTATTCTGTTTATATTTTTATAACCCCTTACCCGAAAACACTGTATATGTGTTCGATTAGATTGAGCACATAATGAAAAGAAAGGAAATCCGTGTCAATCATAGCTTTACCGTCCACGCGTGAGTTCATGATGCTTACAATGTTACGGCTAAATCCTTATTTGTACCAAAAAAATGAATCATTTAATTTCTTCTCCTCGCTTCTGCTTTATGAAAAACTAATAAAACACATTTTGGTTCAAAAAAATAAGACGTTTTTGTTGTAATACTTTTCAGTTCATATGTATGACATCTAAGAAAAATGGGTCTCTGAAGAAGCCTTTAAAATTTCAGATGCACTTGTATGTTTGAAAAATATACCGAAAGGAGCAGAACCATATTTTCAGAAAAAAATCATATTTTTATCAAAAATTCTAGGAAATATTAATTCCAGATTTATATCTATATATATATACATATATAAAGTTAAAAAGTCAATATTTGAATTATTCATCTCAAAGACTACCATTTATAACTAAAATATAGCCAAAAACCCCAAAAAGAAAATATACAATATAATTAAATTTATAGTTTTTGGCCTAAATATCATTGTTACTATTATCATTCTTTTGATCCAAATTAAGACATTCAATTTTAAAAGTGGTAATTCATAATTATATCCTTTCAAAATAATTTAAATCTATAGATTAATTTAGGTTTTTATGTTATTCAGTGTAATTAAAATGACTCAGAAATAATGTGCAAATGTTACCGAATACAATATTTTTTAACTGATAGAAATCATATCATCAATACAATTGTACGTTCGTGTTTGTTTTTCTTATAGCAAAGCCACATCGGGCTACCAGTCAACTCCATCGTGGGAAATCGAACCTCTGATTTTAGCGATGTAAATCCGTATACCTACCGCTGTACTAGCGATGAGCGAGTGCGTTCGTCCTCTTTCTTTTTACACAAGTGATCAAGCTATAACAGGATTCATTGATTCAACAGGGGGTTTAAACTGATATATATTTTTAATAATAACTAATGAAGATGGACGTAAATTTATTCCATAGTATATACTTCACCACAGTAAATAAATCAAACGTTAGAAATTGTCAAATATAAGTTTAAAGATTAAAAAATTCAGAAACAATAAGTCGATTTTTAAAATGCTACACTAATCCCTTAGGATATTCTTGATTAAAACAATTAATTCACAGAAAGTTTTTATAAACGTAAAAAAATAGAAGATTTAGTTTGCAAGAAGAATTAAAGTTTTTGAGATACTAACTGAAACAGTTAAACCAGATATATAATATAAAATATATGAGTCATTATTATACTGAATGTTAAATATGCTATCAAGTAGTGATTTTCATGGAATGTTAGAATGAACTGATAAATGAGTAATTCGTTTTTCAAAAACAGGGCAACTAATTTAACTGAATCTTCCATCCAACTACGATTTAAGTACTTGTTTAAATATACATATTGTTCTGGTTGTATTTTATAAAACGTCTTCTCCAGTAGTGAAAGAGAGAAACAAAATCAGGCTCTGAAAACCACACCACGGTTACAAGTCTCTACTGGAAGAAACATTGTTATATTGTCCTTTAGTTTTGTCATATGATGTTTCGTTTTTTTAACACAAAGCTGCACAGTAGTTCATTAGCACTTTGTCCACTGTAGAATTTAACACTGTGGTGTTTTAAACTCACCACTGAGGGTCTTATTTCTTGATGTAAGCCACTCTTAAAAGTTCAAGGACACAATACAAAATAAACAACATAGAAATTCTTTTAAAGAGCTATTTGTTTCACCTTAGTTCAACGTTTTAATCAGCTCCTATAAATATGAATGAAAAATTGTTTGGATAACATTACTTGTATTTCTTCTTTGAAAATATATATATTTAATATATTCATATTATATATACGTAATATATACGCGCAGTCTCAGCAAAAAATGTCACAGAACGTTTCACATTTACTTCGTGCAGGAAAAGGAGTATTACCTATTGAGAACATTCAGTTCCATCTATGTTACACTAAACTTTGCAATTTGGAAATACTTCAAAATACTTTGTTTATTTTAAATTTCCTGAAAAAAATCTGTTGTTATAAGTTTTTCCATTAACGCAAAGAAAATCTAAGTGAAAACAATTTAAAGTTGTTGTTTTTTAAGTTTTGTTTTACTTATATTAATTAAAGTAGATTTTTTAAACGAAATGTCAGTTAATTTGGTTTAATAAGAAAGATAAAAAACTTTTGTCTGAGAAGTTCTCTAATATAATAATTTATGTTTTCATTTTGCTAACTAATGACTGATTCTTATTATAAATATTCATGCGTTTGAAGCATAAGAAAAGGCTGCGACTGCTATCGCCAACCAAATAGTCACTCAAAAACACTCATTACTGAAGGTGGACATCATTTGATGAGGTGGCATGTGATTGTTTCACATTTTATGAAGATTGGAAAGACGGTGAATATAATAGAGATTTGCGTAAAATCTGTAGGGTTTTCACGATATGTTAAGTCAATATCAGCGGAAAATACGTCTCCCTAACGCTTTGTACGTGTCATAAATCCTTCTTTTATGATACCTTCTGGACATTTACTCTCAGCCTGCGTGATAGGATATCTCATGAACCTACACCTGCCCTGTTCATGTATCGCGCTATCCGCCCATGTCTACAACAGCAGGTATGAAAAATAGAAAGACATTTCAACAAGAAAAAAACTGTAATAATATATGTGTGTACTGTTCTAAAATTCTGTACAGTTTAACTACATGGATAAGATAATATTATCCCTCACACATCAGTTTCATTATTAATTGTAGGTTTTGTTTGTTTGTTTGATATGGTGTAGCATAACATAAGCATTGTCAAAAACTATCGCATTTTCAAAGCAGAAAATTAAACTACTGATGTACATTTAAGTCTTAAACAAAAATATCATAAAGCTATTCTGTTTATGTGTATAAAGGCGTTATCGTTCCTAGAAAGCGCAATATGTAATAACGTGATTATAATTGCTAAAATATTTATATATTGTAGTGTATATATATTTCTATCTTCGTTACTTAATATCGTGTTCACAGACTATATTTGTCAGTAGTAATATTTATGTCGTTAAACTTAAGTATTCCTAAACTTCAGTAAAACTAAGTTAAAATTATTTTTTGTATGTGCTTAATAATTCTCGTTCATATTAAAAGGCAGGTTCTTTAAAACTAACGGGCTGACATGGAAAGGTGGTTAAGACATTCGACTCGTAATTCGAGGGTCACGAGTACGATTCCCCATCACACCAAAGATGCTTACCTTCTCAGCTGTGGTCACGTCAATCCGACTATTCATTAGTAGAAAAGTTGCCCAAGAGTTGGCGGTGAGTGGTGATGACAAGCTGCCTTCCCTCTAGTCTTACACTGCTAAATTAGGGATTGCTAGCATAGATAGCCCTCGAGTAGCTTTGTGCGAAATTCCAAAAACAAGAAAACGATTTCTCTCAATGGACACAGCAGATAACCTGATGTGTCTTTTCTGTAAGAAAAACACACATTCTCTAAGTGATAATTACTATATTATCTGAAAACATTCTATTAAGAACACTGGATTGTTTCTTAAAGAGGTATTTTGAGGTACCAGGATCACTTACCGCTTTTAGTTTATACTGATTTGTAAACCTAGTCAAAAGTGTAGGATTTGAAAATGTTTTCGGAAAATGATTTTTTATCAAAATTAGTAAGGGTGTCTGAAAGCTCTGCAAGTTTCAAAGACGTTATCTCTTCTCACAAAACTATGTGTGACATTGTGTAAGTGTGAAATTCTGTTAGTGTTGCATTATATGGGTGATATTCTGTGATTCAGAAATTCTGTGTAGAAGATATTCTGGTGTGTGACATTTTGTGCGTGCTATAGTAAAATATTAATGAATTTTCCAAATGCTTAATGTATAATTTACTGACAAAATGTGCACAAACACAAGTATTTTAAACAAATCTGATCTAACATTTACAAAGAGATGTCCAGCAATTATGTGTTTTCAGATAATACACTGCTCAAACAATTTACAGCAAAGTATTACGTACAATGATCAGTTGATTTGTGGTGAAGAATCCACTGAGAAATCGTTCAGCTTCATAGTTTTCACCAGTAAATAACTTAAATTATGAAACAGAGGTACATATTTATTAGTTCCAAAACACATACCACATCATCTAGGTCAATGGCAAATATTGTTACCCAAGGAAGATCTCTGGTTTTAGAATGCCTGGCTCCCGTTCTTATTATTTTAACATACAAATAATAATAATACAATTTATAATAACGGTTATTACAAATACGTGTTACAAATGATGGTTTATAAACTTACAAGTAATATTAAGTTTTTATTCTGAGCTAGAACTTGCTTGATATGTTGTCGAGGATTCACGATAAGCGAATTAATTTCGAGCTAACGTATATACGAGCATAAGACAGGGAGTTAGCTAACTCTATATTCTTCGCTGCTCTCATACCGTTTACAAAATAACTTTTCACTGCTGTAGTTATGTAATGTTTTGTAAAAACACTGATGTCCGATGTGAATTCACTGAAGTTGAATGTTTTGTAGCGTTATAAATCTATAAACATTCCTGGTTAAATATCCATAGTTTCTAGATTAATAAACGTTGATCATAGTTATAAATCTTGAGATTTATAGTATACATAGTGTAGAAAACCAACAATATATAAATGTCTTTTGATGCATCTATTTATAAACTTTAGGGAGATTCTCGAAACTTCAGTTGGCAATAATACTGGCGATCACTAGTATTTTACAAACACTCATAGTACATTGTTGATTCTAACACGCGAGAATCTTTTACAAATTTATGGAATAGGCAGGAATTTCACAATACACAATTAACACTGTATGTTACATGCATTTATAAATGTATAGTTAACTAAAATAAACATCGATATTAAAATAAATATATAATGATAAATCCGTTACACCATTAACACAAATAGAAAGTAACATTACAAGTTGTTTGGAACAGCTGGATAACTGTGAACGTTCCTTGCCGTAATATTTTGCTGAATATTTGCAAACTATTTCAGAAAACACCATAACAAATGCTATAAGATCCCAATAGAATACATTGGTATCCTTAAAAATACAGCAGTCCGATGTTAGGGGGAAGATACCTTATGCTTTTGAAAACGGATACTATCGTAATATAAAAATAAAAAGTATTCCAAGAAGTTGTTTGTTAGGGCGGAAAAGTAAAATGTTCCTGTGAAACCTTGGTTATTCTAATATATCTTTTTGAGTGTTTGCTCGTAATAAATGAATTTGCATGGATGTACATACACTACTGGCCAAAATCTTGAGGCCAATGAACACAAAGAAAAATTTGCATTTTTCGTTGTTAGACTCAACCACTTATTTGAATGATGAAAATAAGAAAAGGGAAAACAAAAATAATAACTTTTTTAGCATTTATCAGGGAAAATGTAAAAAGTATTTGATGCGTTTCATTTCGCTTACAGAAAACCGAAACTAAAATCAGTGTTACGTTTTTATGTATGTGAACCAAACGCAATAGAAAGACACAGATAACAGCTTGTATAATTTATTACAATAAACTATTATATATATAACAAATATAACATAAATTATACAATAACAATGACAGATATTCAGTTTCAACCTTCAAAATTAATTACGATACAAAATGGTACTGGCCTGTGTCCAATATAATGATCTAGAATGAAAGTCCAAAAGTCTAGATCAGAAATACAAAATTCCAGTCTAGGGTATGAATTTGGTCCCACTAAGAAATTCCAAAGTTTGAATGGAGAAGTCCAGAAACAATTCACAGTCCAATAAGTTTGACAAAGTTCTTTTTACGATGTTTTTGATGAATGTCTCAACTTGTCGTTTTCCAAATTTTCCCGTTCTCCGTTCGTAAAGATTGACGAAATAAAATCACAGCTTTTGTAGATCTAACTCCAGTCCCAAATTCAAGTTGAATAAACACACAGCAAACGTTTAAATTTTCTCAAACGAAGACACTATTTCTTGAATCAAATAAAAACGAATGGCTGACTCTGACTCCATCTCCGTCTGTTTATATATTAGTAGGTTTACTGTGTCATCGAACAATCGCGTAATTTCCACAGAGCTCCAGAGTAATCTGTTTTTGCACGAGACTCGTCGTCTAGACGCGAAATCTTTCATACAAATTATTTATAAACATAGGATTGATCTACTTAATTCTAGAAGTTTCTACATATATACATATGTTATATACATAACGCTTTATACATAACACAGAGTAATCTCGATTAGTCTCGTACAGACACCAGGCCAATACAAATGATCAATCTATCTAGTTCTAAAAATTTCTACATAAATAACAACGTATATACATAACGCTTTGTACATAACAATCAATATTTTGAATTATAGCAAAAATATGTTTTGTTACTTTTCCCTGTATATAAAAATATCTTGCGCTTAATATATAATTCTTCATTAGTTTATTCTGTAGCATTTTCAAAATTTCTGCATAAAACGAAGAGTATAAATGCGTTACAACAGATAAACGGTCCCATTACAAAAATGTGTCAAATTGAAAACATTTCTCATAATGGCTACCTCACTAAATATATTCTCAAGCGCGTGTTGAATTAGTAAGTTATTTTTGTCGTTCTTGTAGTTTGATTTTTCTTTCTTTTCAATGTAAAGTGAAGTGTTGTCTTTTTGATGATTTTTACGAAGCAGAAAAAATACATCTTTCATCACTAGGTAGCAGCATTATACTTATACGTAATTTTATATCACCATAACTAACAGAAAGCTTTATCACATATCTGCAAGTACTTTTGTTCTTTTTTAAAAAAAAACACCTTAGTTATATATATATGTGTGTGTGTGTGTGTGAATATAAGGACATAATTTTTAGAGTTAAATTCAGTTGATAAGGTCATATATTGATTTGTTTGTACATGCGCATGATATAAGTGTCAGTTTTTTCTTGACACTTCTATAATGAAACCGAAACCCTGCACTTACCTTGGTTAAAAATTGATGGCAAATGTTAAAGACCACTGTACCATATACCTTATTCTCACCCAGAATAGCATAAAGATAGATAACGTTAACCAACATAAGTTGTGGTTAATCGAACCTATATTTGTC
Source organism: Carcinoscorpius rotundicauda (assembly GCA_011833715.1). NCBI lineage: Eukaryota > Metazoa > Arthropoda > Merostomata > Xiphosura > Limulidae > Carcinoscorpius > Carcinoscorpius rotundicauda. The sequence goes on from CM022393.1 coordinate 114,097,422, forward strand.
GTGATTTCGTAGTTGCAATGCTCTTTTCAATTGAAGTAGAACAAAATGATATTAGAAATAACAGAAAACGTTTAGCTCAAAATATCAAAATAAATGGAATTACAGTTAAAGACATCTTGACACTGATGCAATTTCTAGTATCTGCATTTTTGTCACATTTCACTTAATTTTACGCAGCCAGAATAACAAGAAAACCAAATGTTTTGTTGTTCTTGTTTATTTTTTATTTAATAAGGGGTTCTTTTAAATAATTTCAAAGAAATTTCGGTGAAGGTAATGCACATGTAGATAAAAATTTAGTTGTTTTATTATACAACAATAACACTCTCGTGATAAAGTTACTCAATCATGTGTCATGATGTATAATAGTTGAATTCAGGCGTGTTTCATATGTACAACGCCAATTACAATATTCATATCACTCATTCATGTCATAGATAGATGTCATTACATGATGTCAGAAACAGTTGAAGGTCATATGATATGAGTGTTCTGAACAGAGCTTAAAAATTTCAACCAGTCCAAGCAGAACTGTAAAAAGAGATTATTGAGTTTATGTGTTTTCTTACAACAAAGCCACATTAGATGGCCATCTAATGAGCCCACCGCAGGGAATCGAACCCCTTATTTTAGCGTTGCAAATCCGTAAACATACCGCTTTACTAGTGAGGTGCGGAAAGCTTATTTTAATCTTATATACTAACTGTCACAGTGTTTTATATTTTTCCAAAGCACACCTGAACCCTTATGAGTATGAATTCAGATGATACAAAAATTGCTTTAAAAAGAATTACAAAAATAATCTGGAACAGCTTGAATGAATGATGAAGGAAACTTTTATTATATGCTTATTATAGTAACAAATGTACAACGTTTCGATAAAGTTAATGTGTTAAACGTGTAACGAAGTTGTTTTCGTTATCTATCCAAGAAGTCTTTGGCCTTTATTAGTTTTATCGTGGGTTCTTTGTTATTAAACAAGGACTACGACGTTAGACTTGTAAAGTATAATCATGTTTTTGCCTTAGATGGATCATTTGTATTATGCTGCACGATGAAGTAACAACATACTTGTGTAGAATTTTTCTGATTTGATTTAACTGATCATTTTGGGGTTAGAATGCTCATACTTCTCATAGGTACGCACGCGAGACTTCACGAACAAGAACAAAAACAAAACACAATGTTATACGTGTTATTTCACTACAAACGAGTTATGGTCCATTTTTTAAAGACAAAGTGGCCGATGGATCAACATATTTCTGGACAAAAATTTTCTAGAATCGCTGGACTAGCAGTGCGGAACTGTTAACCTGGGCGCCATGCTCTCGAGACCTAACAACAATTTCCAGACACTAACGTAGCTGGAATTTAGACTCTGGAGACAAATAAGACTACGGTTTATAACATACACTCAACTACACTTAACGATCTCAAGGATCGTATTATGGACACAACAGCTGCAATTACAGAACGTGTGTTTGTTAAAGTTTGTTACTAATGAACTAGGGACGCTGTACTGAAGTGAACAGAGGTCATGTGAAGGTGTGCACGCGAAATCAACTATGTACTTTATCGGGTGATCTATTTTACTTAATGTAAGGTTTATTATTAGATGTACAGCTAAGAGGAGCTGCACTGAATCCCAACGATTGTCAAGTGTTCTTGGTTATTTTATGCATATACCTTTCACACAAGAACCAGCGAGAAACCAGAAAATAGTCAAAATATTACTAATAGGGTTACAACTATAATATTGAATCTCAGTTAATATAAAAACTAATTGGATGTAAGAAAACATAGAATGATTTAGATCAATGTGTACTTCACCTCGTATACACCCTAAATACCTGTATAACGGTAAAAATAATTGAGAATTTAGGAGAAATGTTATTCTGCTTACATGTATGTTTGCTTGTGTTTTACCGTTTGTTTTTTTTACTTTCATATTTAATGTTCCATGTAACTCATTTGTGAGTTTTGGGACTAATAACTCGAAATATACTTATGATGGACATTAGCACAGATAACTAAATATATAATTTTGCGCTTGAGCATAAAAATAACATACATATTATGTATATAATAAGCGCATATCTCTAAGATTCTACAATTTACCACAGATAATAAAACCTGATAGTAGCAATATTTAATGTGTTTTAAATACCAAAGTGACCTGTAATAATGCGTTTTTTCTACATTTTTTTATCATTTTGATTCAACGACTCCTAATATTTATGCTATCTTCTGTTTCTTCTTGCATTCTTCATGTTTCACAATCGTTGATACATATTCAGCATTTATAGAATGTTTGATATTAATTATCTTTCTACTATGTTGAAGAACTATATTAAATTACTATTTAACCAGTTTTCAATAAGATGAGATATTCTTACACAAGTACTTCAGTTTTGAGAAACTATGTCAGCACCACGTTGTGGTGTGTTAAATGTTTAAATGTGTTAATCTAAAACTAGACATTATTGTTTGTTGATTGATTATTTAGAATTAAAATCACCTTAAATATGGACATTCTTTTGTTCTTTTTGGTGTAATAATTTCACTTACTAGGAGTTATTTATCAAACAGAAGTTTGTAACATATGTAATGATAAATGTCCTGTGAAAATTTAAGAAATACTTGGAAATCACATATTAAAATGTAAAACGTGTAAGAAGATGAAATAAACTTATGTAGCTTAGACCTCTGAAAAATATAAATATATTTATATATTCATGTTTCCATTGGTATAATATAACATACAAATGACAACTATTCCTTTTCGAAATTCTTTACGGATCAAGCTATAAGTAGGAAATGGAAATTTAGATAACTTAATTCAGCGATAACGTTTCTTGATGTCATTATTGGTTCACTTATATTGCAGAGACTCTTTGATATTTCAATAAATAAAGCTGACCTCGCTTTCACCTTTTTGCAAGTTTCTTGAAAACATTTTTAACAATAAAATGGCTGAAAAGGTAGAAGTTACTTTGAGAATTCATATAAAAAAAAAAGATAACTTTTTTCACTAACCTGCGAGGGCCACAACAACGAAAGAGCATACCCCAGGCATTTCTATTTCCTTTTTATACTTTACTATGTGAGAGAGTTTCTTGTTATTTAAACTCAGCAACCCTCTGAAAATCGAACTTTGTTACAAACAAGAGGCATGTCAGAAAAATACTGAACCGTCTTCAATCGATGGGTTGGATATCCTAACAGAAAGTAATTCGCTTGTTAAAACGACTCTTTTGGAAAAATGATGACGAACAATACGTCGTTTTCTGTCCTTTTCCATAAAGGCTAACAACCTTTACTGAAACGTGCTTCTATCCCTTTAAAGCAAACCTTTCTGCCTTTTCAACTGCATGAAGCTAATGATAATGCATAGAAGAAAACTTTAAATGCAGAATGTAATACTTATAAATAAGAAACTTTGAATTTTCCTCTGATAATATCAATATCACATTACTATCTATTAGAAATATTTTATATTTTGTTGCACTGTAGATTATTTTATAATATCATAAGCTTGTGATCTCTGGGTTTTCTCAGTTTCAGATATTTAGCAAAAATGAAAGTCTACCTCTGACCTGTTCACGAAAAAGTGCTGTAATTTGACTGGAACAAGAAATTTCCCCTTCCCAATGGAAGTTCTACGATGCCAAAATCTGGGACTCGATTCGCCATTGTAGACAAAAAACAAATAGCTCACTATGCAGCTCAACGCAATAGCAATATGATATTTTCTAGGTTGAAAAGAGAGATAATTATAATTTCTAATTTAATTTTAGTCGTTTTGAAATATCTTTAAACAGAACCATAATATAGTTTGCTAAGAAAAAAATAAATAGATGAGTTCAGTTTGGTTAACAAAGGCGTCATTTAAAAATATCAATTTATCATGCGAGAAATAATTCTGAAAACTAAACTTAATTACATTTAGAAGATAAATATCTTGTGATTGAAAAATATGAATTATTAAACCAACTTGTTTCTACTCAATATTCTAATTTCTATAAAAAAAACACAGCATTTATAAGTTTAAGACGTACAGGAAGTTGATTATGTTATGATGAGTTTCGGTACACTATATCAAAAGAATTGTAGAGCCTCATGACGTCCTTACGTTACTTCTCGGTACGTCTGCAACGTGACAATAGGGTTGATATATAGTATTTATTTTAAAGGTTCAGTAAGAATATCTTGTTTAAAACGTGCAACTTCTTCCTGCATGCTCTATAATTTGTCTTTTGTACAAGAACAGAAGTTTTCAGCACCTATTTAAATAGCCTGATTGCACAAAAGTCTATAAAAGCTACACCTGACGATTTGACCAGTATACGTTTGTATAGATTAGCATAAATTGCGTTTCAGTCTCCAACTGTTTGAGATATGACTCAGTGCAAAGAAATATAATTGAAAACCTTACCATGGTGAACCCATACCTAGTGATCCTTCTTACATAATTATGTTGCTGACTCTTACCTAGGACTCTTGGATGGCGTTTTGACACTGTTTTTTTTGTTTTGTGAATTCTTACTTATTAATGAGCCACACTTTACTTACCACTCTTAATATACAATGTGTCGCAGTTATTTTTCTGCACAATCCTGGTTTCTCAAACTGATTCATATTCCTTTGTTGTTTTAAAGAACGTTAAGCAGAATGGTTATCCTATTCTGAGCATATCTTTGCGTGGAAGAGGTTCTAACATACCATTACCAAGTGTGATCAATTTTTGACGACATCAAATATTTACAAAACGCAATATAATTTCAAAATATAGTTCTGATATAGGCCATTCTGACGTGACTTACTGATAATCGAATTCAAAATCTTTTTGGTATGACGTATTTAGCCTCTGTAGTTATGTGCTGTAAATCCAAACTCGTAATCACAACAATAAATAAGCAACTTTTGAGAATCAACTCAAGTTGATTACATCGGTTCTGTTTGAAACAAAAAGTATAAGGTTATAAACAATAAAGTAATTGTTTTACAGATTTTTGAGTGACTTTCATTTTCTTCTATTATTTTACTTACACATTACATTTAGATTATTTTTGTTGTTTTGAATTAAGCTATATAATAGGCTATATGTGCTCTGTCCATTACAGGTATTGAAACCAGATTTTGGCGTTGTAAGTTCGCAGACATACTACTGTGCTACTGGGGTCCTAGTTTATTACAAACTACAAATATAATACTTTTACAATAAGCAGCTATGCAGTTTATATCGGAGCAAATACACCGTACAGTCACGCAGTTTACACATTTTCATCTAACTTCGCTTTGAGATATTATATTCAATAATTTTTTCCTAGAAACCAGACATATTTTTGTTATTCGATCTGAAAACCTTCTTTTCAATTGTTCATGTTTTTCATTTGTGCTTTAATCTTTTGTTGTAATATTCCCAGACGTGGGATTTGATAAATACGCAAAGGACAGTTTAATTAACTGGAGAATTCGTGATAACTCTGTGATGTCAAGTTCCAAACTGCCCCCAAGTGAGACAGCGATATATCTGCAGACTTACAACACTGGAAAGTGGGTTTCCATGCCTGTGATGGGCACATCACAGATAGCCCATTTGTTTCTTTATGTTTATACTACAAAAATTCCTAACTAGATCTCTTATAATCATATCCCGCTCAATTCTTTTAAAGTATTATTACAAACTGAATAATTCTCATCTTAGCTACTTCAGTTGGTAACATAAAGCTACTGAAAGCAACTATCGCTACAACTGCGGCTATTCGTTCCCCAAAGACATCAATAAAAGTGGTTACATCCATAGGACACCTGATCACCAGAAGAAAATCTTTCCAACTATACATTCTACAAGTAACGTTATATCTATCGTTTTCAAGATAAAACAAAAATGTGTCTGGGTGAATGTCATCGTATAACGAGCACTAAAACTAAAAGGAATTTCATGGTATTCTTGATGAACTTAATAACAAATTTTCTGTATTAATACGGAAGACACTTATTGTGTGTATTTATTAAATTATCAAAAAATAACTGAAAACATGACTGATAACTACAAAGAAAGAAAAATGTGGCGATTCATGGCAGAAAACAATAATGTGAATACGCATAAACACTCTATTAACAAGAATGCAAGTGAAAACAGAAACACATCATGATAAACGGTAAATCTTTCGAATCAAAGTAACAAAACCTATTTAACCTTAGCAAAAAATAAAAAAAACTACAACCAACTTAAAACGTGCAAAATTAATCTCGTTCTGAATGAAGGTTTTGGTGATGAATTTATAGTAAAAAAAAGACATTTATAGGAATCATGCAAAAGGTAAAAAAAATCTATCTTGCAATAGTAAGTCTTCAGAGCAAAAACAAAATCTGTTTGAAAGTGCCAAAACCCTCCCACAGTCTGCATTTTTTATATATATTACAAATTATAAATTGAAATACGAGAATCTAGAAGCATTTCTGTTCTGTGTAACATTTGTAACGGATTTACAATCACATATTTATTTTAATATCTATGTTCGTTTCAGTTAAATATATCTTCAGCAATGTACGTAACTTATATTATTAAATGTGCATTGCGAAATACATTCACTAAATTTGTAGAAGATTCTCGAGTATAAAGGATCAACATTGTTCTAAGTGTATGTATGGTGAATATTAGTGATTTTCAGTATTATTGCCTTGGTTGAAATTTATAGAAGCTCTCCTCTCAAAGTTATTAATGATAAGCAACGAAACACGAAGAGATTGTATATATTGTTGGGTTGTTACATATGGTGTACTAAAAAAAAAAACTTGGAAGCTATAACCGTGATTAATGCTTATTAATCGAGGAACTACAGTTATTGGACCAGGAATGCTGCGAATCATTTAATTTCAGCAAATTAATATCGAACGTTAGAATTTTTATGAAGATACTATTAGCTGTGAAGAGCTATTTAGCTCTTTGGTTAGTGATTATTTATATTGTCGTGAACCCTCAAAAAATATTAGAGATGTGCCGGATCAGATAGAAGACTCAATATTGTTTGTACGTTTTAAAAACTTTTGTATATAAATCATTATTTGTAATAACTGTTATTATAAATTGTATTAAAGTTTGTATATTATGATACTTCTTTACATTTCATCAAGTTTCAGGCTATTTAGAATTGTATCATGCACCACAATAGCTAAACATTTTCACGGGACCGGAATGGTCAGGTGAATAAGGCACTCGACTCGTAATCTGAGTTTGAATCTTCGTCATACCAAATATGTTCTCCCTTTCACCCGTGAAAGAATTATATTGTGACGATAAATCCCACTATTCGTGGTAAAAGAGTAACCCAAGAGTTGGCGGCGAGTGGTGATAACTAGCTACCTTCCCCATTGTCTTACACTACAAAATTATGGGACAGCTAGCGCAGATAGCCCTCTTACAGCTTTGCTCGAAATTCAAAACAAAACAAAACATTTTTACAATGATGTTCTATACTGTTGTTACATAGAACAGTCCACTTTATATTATATAGAGTTTTGCTTGAGGATCATTTCGGCTAATTTAACTTATCCTTTAGGTTAGAGTCATCGCATTTTTAACGAGAATTACAGAAATATTTTTGAAACTTTTTTTCTGTTAAAAATTTGCTATAAAAGAATTTGAGAATTTTAGTGGACTATAAATTTCTGTTAAAAGAAAATAAAATTGATAAAAAATGATATTAATTGATGTTTAAATTATTTTCGACGCCACTTATATAAGATCTACAGCCATTACTTTCGTAAATGAGTAAATGTTTTCTGCTTTTAGACTTTAAAAGATCTAGTTAACAAAAAAATGCGAGATTATTCTTAATTATTAAATTTTGTGTGTTCAGGTGTAGCGTTCCCCAGTAGCGCAGGAGCGTGTGTGTGAACTTACAAAGCTCAGAATCAGGTTTCGTTATCCGTGGTTGGCCAAACACAGATGGCCCGGCATGGCCAGGTAGTTAAAACGCTCGACTCGTAATCTCAAGATCACGGGTTTGAAACCCTGTCGCACCGAACATGCTTGCCCTTTCACCCGTGAAAGAGTTATATTGTGACGATAAATCCCACTATTCGGTAGTGAAAGAGTCACCCAAGAGCTGGCAGTAGGTGGTGATAACCAATTGCCTTCCTTCCCTCTAGTCTTACACTGCTAGATTATAGACGGCTTGTACAGATAACGCTCGTGTAGCTTTGTGCGAAATTCAAAATAAACAAACAAAACACTGATAGACCATTGTGTAGCTTTGTGCCTAGCTGCAAACAAACAAATACAGTCAGACGTATTAAAATACTTAAATATGGCTATGTATAATTGATTGAAAAACATTATATTAAAATGAAGTTTTCCTTGTTAATATTTTAAATAATATTATCCATTTCATTTTTCGTAGTGATATTCTCATTATTTTATGTTTATTTTTAAAGCACAAATATACACAATAAATTATCTAAGGTCTGATCTCCAAGATTAACTGAAATATATTTTAGCATTACAATTTTTTTACATTTAACGCTGAGCTACCAAGGAGCAGAAATATTATGAAGAAGTAGTACATTTAAAAATAAGCGTTCGTGAAAATATTAAGTTTGCTTCGTTTTTGTCATACAAAGAACTACAGAATGAAATATATGTGCTCTACCCACCGAGGATGTCAAAACCTGATTTTTAGCGTTTCCAGGCCTTAGACTTAACAATGACCCACAAGAAGTAGTTAAGTTTAATATCTTAATAACTTAGTAACCTTTTCTTTGGAAATAAGAACTACTTAAGAGCTTTATTAATTATTAATCTTTCCACTTTTACTTTAAGCTGTTTATTTTGGGTTAGACAATATTATTTTTCAATTAAACATGACTACCTTAATTAAAAAAAACATAATAAAACTCCCATTACTAGAATTTCTGCATCGACCGTGCATATATCTACCACTGCTCATGTTTTGTCTATTCATACTCTACTCCTAACATTGACAAATTACTTTGACTGTAGTGTATTGGGCCGTAATATTATGATAAAAGTGTGTTTGTAACGAAAATCTATATACAAAGTGAACAAGTGAAATACATTCAATATTTACAAAAGTAAAATCATACGATAATTAGAAATACATATTGTGGCCCAACTAACAAAAAACAGAAAGTCTCAAAATTATGAGAATTAATATTTACATATATATACAAAACGAGTGCAAAAGGTGAAGTGTAGACAAATATACATAGTGATTAGAAAATATAAGTAAATAAATAAGAATAATAATCATAACAATTCTGATACAAAAGAAAAAGAAAGAGGAGAAATTATGAAGGAATACATACGAACAGATATACAAAAACTTAAACACACTGAATACATACAATATTAATATAAAGCAATAAATGCAAATAAATACACTGAGAGTTATACGTCGATTAATAAAAAGGTAGGAAATAAATGAAAATATATACATACATGTATACAAAGTTAATAAGTTAAGTTCAGTTAATAAATAGAAAAGTAACATGACAATAATTAGAAATACATGTAGTAATCTATTAGTAGCTCGTTAATGAAAGTTAACAAAATGAAAGAAAAAGAAAAAGTCATGATAATTAAAATGTACACATATACGTAATGAGAAAGGAAGCGAGAGCAGAGCAGGGCGGCTCAAAACCCGAGTGCTGCCCAACTCCGCCACCAGGGCACGTAGAGGCGAAGCTGGAATCTTTATGGTGTCTACCATATTAAACAAGTGAATTCTAATTATTTTGCTTCTTATTTAAGTCACTTAAATTCAAATTTTAGTACCAGAATAAATAACACGACATTGTATATTTTACTTTATTTTTATATGCGCAATAACTAATTATATTTTGACAATTAGTTTTAACTAATTTCATTCTCAGTCATGAATTGTGGAATAAGCAAGTTAGTCTTCTTAGTTCTGAAGTGGGTCAAACAACCACCAGAGAAACGACATTAGTGTTTTCTAAGAATCCGTAAGCGAAAACGTGTTATTAATGGAAACGTGAAAAAAGCCGATATTTTTATTAGTCACTGTTAGTGTTATTAAATAATAAATATTCGGTTTGAGTTGAAGTTATAATATTTGATAAATTTAAAAATGTATCATTTCATAAACATTTGTAGAATAATGTTCCATTTTTTTCCTTCCTTAGTTTTAAATTAGACTTTTCTCGTTTGTAACTTTGTTACAGCTTTTACATTGAATGTCTAACAGTAGTTATTGAGAATATATATTACAGTGTTCCCTCGCCACTTCGCGGATTCTCTTTCGCGGCTTCACCACTTCGCGGGCTCGGCCGACCCCTACATATATATATATATATATACACATATATATATATACATATATATATATATATAAAATAATAAACATTAAATCTAAAATATAGCCTTAAATACCATTAAAATATTAAAAATAAATATAATTAATAGTGTAAAGAAAAAAACAGGTATATTTTGAGATATAAACATATATTTGAGTTTATAACAGCGTAAAAATGGAAACAGAACCAACTGGAAAGGCTATAGATGTACGTACGCATTGTGCGTCTGCGAAGGCTACGCGAGATCAGCTTCATGGCATAGCGATGTGCAAGACGGGCTATGATTGGTGCAGAAATGAAAGACGGCCAATGACATCTATCCATTTTGATTGCCTGTGATTGGTGATTTCATCCACGGCAGCGTCTTTGAACTTTTGTGTGTGTTTAAAGCCCTTGCAATGGCTCCCAAACGTGCTGATACTTCTAAGAATGCTTCTACGCCTAAACGGTCAAGGAAAATGATGGACATCGCCGAAAAGGTGAAGATATTAGATATGGTAAAAGAAGGAAACTCTTATGCGTCCATAGCCTGCCATTACGGAGTGAACGAATCCACCATTCGCTACACCAAGAAGGACGAAGTTAATATTAGGAAGACTGCTGCTATTACTTTTAATACAACGGCTAAGAGGGTTGTAACATCTCGTAATAAGAGTATCGTTCGGATGGAAGCTGCTTTGGTCATATGGATAGCTGATTGCCGTAAGAAAGGTGTTCCCTTGGATACTAACATTATAACAACAAAGGCTAAGATGTTGTATAATAATTTTGCGGAAAAGGATGAAGATGAAGAAGACGTAGACAACCCACAGCCAGGAACGTCCAGTGATTCCCAGTCTAAGAAACCGTTTTCTGCAAGCAAAGGTTGGTTTAAGAAATTTCAGCAACGATACGGCCTTAAAAACGTATCGTTACATGGAGAGGCTGCTTCGGCTAACAAGGAGGCTGGTGAAGCTTACGTTCGGGACACTTTTAAAAAAATAATCGCTGAAGGGGAATATAGGCCTGAACAGGTATTCAACATGGATGAGACTGGCCTGTTTTGGAAGAGGATGCCTTCCCGAACGTTCATGTTTAAAGATGAGAAAAAAGCATCTGGTTTTAAAGCTCATAAAGACCGGTTCACCCTCTTAATGACTGGTAATGCTGTTGGTTTTATGTTGAAGCCGACATTAATTTACAAGTCTAAAAACCCGAGAGCTTTAAAGAATAAGAACATGAACTTGCTATCGGTCCATTGGATGCACACTCCTACTGCCTGGAAAACGAAGCCTCTGAGCTCTGATTGGTTCCATCAGAGTTTCATTCCTCAAGTTAAGCTTTATTTATTAGAGAAGGGCTTGCCATTCAATGTCCTTTTTCTTTTGGATAACGCCGGTGGCCACGCAAGAAATCTTTCGTATGAAGGCGTTAGGGTTGAATTCCTGCCAGCCAGCACTACGTCCCTTATACAACCGATGGACCAGGGAGTTATCAGGGCTTTCAAGGCCTTATACATAAGGAATTCCATGTCCAACCTCGTACGTAGCCTTGATAATGCCACCAAAACTGAAGCCGAAAACGACACGTTCACCCTGAAGGAGTACTGGAAGTCTTTCACCATTGCTACATGTCTTCAAAATGTTCATAAGGCATTGCAAGAGATGAAGCCCTGCACCGTTAATGCAAGCTGGAAGAAGTTGAAGCCTGAGGTTGTGCACGACGACAAGGGATTCACGCCTGAAGAAATCCAACACTCGGCTGTTCAAAAAGCTGTGCAATTAGCTTCGTTAATCAAAGGTGAAGGATTTGCCGATATGACGAAGGAAGACGTAGATGAACTGATTGACTTAGAATCCGAACCACTCGCCGACCAAGACTTAGAAGCACTGACAAAGTCTGCTGCCGAGGAAGACGACGAAGAGGAAACACCGAAAGAAGCCGAGGAAACAATCGAGCAAAGTGGATGGTCGTTAGAGCGGTTGGGTAAACTAATGAAACTAATTAACGAAGTGAAGAAGTGCTCACAGGAATGGGACAACGATATGGTTCGATCAGTACAATTTTGCAATAAAATAGAAAAACTGATGACTCCTTGTCAAATGATTTTCGATAGGCTAAAGAGGCAGAGAAAACAACTGCCAATAACAATGTTTTTCCAGCCGAGCAAGAAAGAAAGGGTACCGGTGGCAAGTACTGTTCCTGAAGTTGTAACGACCGACGAAGAAATTGCCAATTCACCTTTCACAGAAGAGGAAGTGGTGTCCCCCGAAAAGACACCACCTGCTGAAAATATGTAATTTTTAATTTTAAGGCTTAATATCTTAATAATTGTTCTTATTATTTCAGCAATAATGAAAAGTATTGTAATGGGAGGGTTAAATATTTGTACAGGGAGGGTTTTAAAAGTCTAAATGCACGTAAATATATACGTAAAAATCGGCGATACCACTTCGTGGAAAATCTCCTTTCGCGGGGGGTTTTAGAACGCATCTACCGCGATACACTGTATTAAACATATCTTTCTGTGTGTTTATTTTGAATTTACGTGTAAAGTTACACAAGGCATATTTACAAATAACTATCCCTAACTTTCAATTCATAAACTAAACGGAAAGCAGACAAACAATAGCACCCCCCCCAAGATCATGAATTAGTAGTTAAATTTAAATATGAGGGTCCATGGCTCGTATGACCTGGCATGGCCAGATGGGTTAAGACTTTCGACTTGTACTCTTAGGGTCGAGGATTCAAATCCCAGACGCACCAAACATGCTTGCCCTTTCAGCCATAGGAACGTTATAATGTGAAGGTCAATCCCACTATCGTTGGTAAAAAAGTAGCCCAAAAGTTGACAGTGGGTAGTGATGACTAGTCACTTTCCCTCTAGTCTCAGACTGCTAAATTAGGGACGGCTAGCACAGGTAGCCCTCGGGTAGCTTTTTACGAAATTCAAAAACAACAAAACAAAAATCTTGTCTTTCTCCCCTTTGATTTTGGGTCCGTATGTGCGTTTTAAGTGTGAAGGTCAAGTCCTGTTATTCAATCAGATTAACAAAGTATTGACAGCGACTATTGTTGAACAATTGCTTTCACTTGGATCTATGTGTTTAAAATTATTTATAACTAACACAAATAACCTATATATATTAGCGGGAATTTTCGAAACAAACACAAACGATAGGTAATAGGAAGGAATATTGTGAAACAAAAGGAGCAAGAGATATATTAAAGGAAGAAATTTTTGTGAAATGAAACAAATAAACGATACATAAAAGGAATTAATATTTTAAAACAAAGAACTACATACACTGCTGGTCAAAATCTAAAGGCCAATGAACATAAATAAAAAATATGCATTTTGCGATGCTAGACTCAACCACTTATTTGAGTAGAGCTTCGAAAAATGAAAATAAGAAAAGGGGAAGTAAAAATAAAAAAAACTTTTAAATTTAATAAAGAAAATGCAAACTCTATGAAATTAGTCTAAATACTAGCTATTAAAAAGTTTAAGACCATACCAAAAATACCAAAGTCTTAAAATAGGGTAGGAAATGCCCAAAAAGAGATCTTAGTAGTGAGTTGCACGGCCTTCATTGCGAATAACTTCAAACATTCGCTTTGGCATGGTTGATATAAGTGTTTGCAGAAGGCTGGCTGGAATGTTATTCCAAGTGGTGAAGATGAGACTTCACGAAAATCATGCACTGTTTGGAATTGACGTCCATTTTTATAGACTTACCCCCAAACATTTTCAGTGGGGTTCAGTTCGGGCGAACACGTTGGATGGTCCCAAAGAATCATGTTATTTGCCATGGAAAAATCATTTGTCTTGCGAGCATTGTGGATTGCAGCGTTGTCTTGCTAAAAGATCCAGTCATTTCCATACAAGCGAGGGCCTTCGGTCAATAAGAATGCTCTCTTCAACATGCCAATGTTCCCAGCTGCTAGTTTATGCCCCTGTTTAACCTGAAGCTCCATTGATCCATGGAATGAGAAAGGATCCCAGATCATGATGGAACCTCCTCCACTGTGTCGTGTAGAAAATGTCTCCGGTGGGCTATCCTTATCCTGCTAGAAACGTTGGAAGCCATCTAGGCCATCCAGGTGAAATATTTCTCGTCAGAGAACAAAACATTCGACCACTTTTCTATGTCCCATGTTTGGTGCTTCTCAGCAAAGTTTAACTGAGCTGTTTCGTGGCGTGGAAGGAGGCGTAGTCTTTGAAGACGTTTACGGTTTATCTTATTGTTCTTGAGCTGCATTCTGCGTCCGTAAGGGCCTTAACTTGCTCCATGATCGGCTGGTGTCTTGTCGGTCAACCTGTCGAACTCTGCTGCTCAACGCTGGCGAAATTTTCTTGAGCCGACTACTTGAAATTCTAGTTCCGTATCCTTCAAGGTCTTTTACTACGCAGTTTTACTACGCCCAATCTCACCAGCGATGGCACGTTGAGAGATACCTTACTTTTGCAGCTCGACAATTTTACCACGTTCAAACTCTGTCAACTTTTTAGTCTTTGCCATGTTTTTACACAATGTAACACAGGAGATGACAATGGGAGATGTTGACAACGCTAATGCTTGAATACAAATGACTAAATTTCGTTACGTGTTCACCGCTTCACGCTTCGTTTCAGTATGGTCTTAAACTTTTGACCAGCTGGTATTTAGGCTATTTTCGTAGTGTTCACATTTTCCCTGCTAAATGCTAAACAATTTGTTATCTTTGTTTTCCCTTTTCTCATATTCATTTTTCGAAGCTCTACTCAAATAAGTGGTCGAGTCCAACAACGAAAAATTCATACTTTTTCTTGTTCATTGGTTTTAAGATTTTGGCCAGCAATTGGTGTGAAAACGTTGCTAAAGTGCAAAGACGGTTTAGAAATCTGAGTCGTATGTATATATAATGAAGGAATGTTAAGAAACAATAGAAACGTTTATATATATATATATATATATATACATAAATTTAAAAAAATATATTTTTAAAGGAAACAAACAAATGATGCATAAGTGAAAAGAATATTGTGAAACAAGAATGATATATATATATATATGCACATAATGAAAGAATATTATGAAATGAAACAAACACACAATACTTAAGCGAAAGGAGTATTGTTTTGGTTTCTTTTCGTTTTCGCTATCATGGTTTAACAGCTGAAAGTAATAACAAGAGTCTTACGTTTCGTTCATCAACTACTACCGATCAATAACGGGACACAACGTTCTTCTAATTACGCTATCACACCCACGCATCACTTCACTCTGCAACTAGCACATTAGAGACGCATTTAGTTTCTGAAATAGGATATCTGTTTGTTTGTTTGTTTTTGAATTTCGCGAAAAGCTACTCGAGGGCTATCTGTGCTAGCCGTCCCTATTTTAGCAGTGTAAGACTAGAGGGAAGGCAGTTAGTCGTCACCACCCACTGCCAATTCTTTGGCTACTCTTTTACCAACAAATGTTAGGATTGACAGTCACATTATAATGCCCTCACGGCTGAAAGGGCAAACATGTTTGGTGCGCCTGGGATTCGAACCTGTGACCCTCGAATTTCGAGTCGAACTCCTTAACACGCTTGGCCATGCCCGGCCTAGAATATATTTTCCTTTAGCTTGAAATTAAGATCGATTTTTAAAGCTTATGCATTTCTAAGACAGTAATATCTCTGTACAACTATATTTTATTAAAATGATCTTATTGTGTGTCCTCGGTACCGTCTAAATTTAAAGCTGTCATTAATAATGAGTTGTCCGCCGCTAGTATAGCGGTAAGTCTACGGATTTACAACGCTAAAATCAGGGGTTCGATTCCCCTCGGTGGATTCAGCAGATAGCCCTAGGTGGCTTTGCCAAATGAAAAAACACACACACACAATATTGAGTTGAGAAGTCATTGTTCGATTCAATTGATTATATATAATGATCATGTAATGTAATAAGGCATTACGTCTCGAGACTAAAGATGAATTTTAGAGTATTTGTATATGTTAAAAGATGTAAAACCAGAAGCGCTTTATATAAATATAAGGCGTCCTAAAAACATGTATACGCATTTTGTATGATTATAACACTCTCAAACTTTCTTTTTTTACAGGTGCAACTGATCTGAAGTAGTGGTAGAAGCAAGACTAAGCTATGAGAAAAGGAAGTTTATTTTAAAGTGCTACTGGAAGTGTGAGAACGTAGCTAAAGTGCAAAGACGGTTTAAAAGGGAGTTTCAAACAGATCCACCAATACGACATACCATTACTCGCATCAGAGATAAATTTGAAGCAAATGAAACTGTTCAAGACGTCCATAAAGGGCGTTCTAGAAGACCGCGGTCGTCCACTAGTCCCACATGAGAAGCAGAACAGTTGGAAAGTCTTTACCATTCTCCAAGAAAATCTGTTCGGCAAAAAACCCGTGAGACATGAATCCAAAAATCGAGCCTCCATCGTATGTTGAAGCATGTTCATTGGAAAAGTTTTATTCCGGCATTAATCAACGCCCTCAATAAAGATGATCCTGACCGGATAATTGAATTTTGTGAGTGGCATCTCGCAAAATCTACAGAGGATACATAATTTCCAATCAAGATTGTCTGAAGCGATGAGGCTACATTTAAGTTAAATGTCTCAGTTAATCGGCACATTTGCACCTACTGGGCCTTCTGGGCACCTCAGAGCCCGCATGTTACGGTTAAACACCACGTAAACTTACCAAAAGTTACAGTGTACTTTGAATTATTAGCGTTGGGCTTAATTGGACCTTTTTTTTCGTAAACACAGTCACTGTCTCGTTTATCTGAACTTGCTGCAAGAATCTGTCGTGTCACGCATTTAAGAGCAATTTAGAGATGAAGAGTTTTATTTCCAGCAAGATGAAATACCTCTCCACTACCATCGTAATGTGAGGGCCTATTTTGACAAAAATGTGATTTCTGGTGGTGTAAGAAAGAAGATATACCACTCTGTCACTGGGGGCTTTTGGAATAGGTATGTTGATTTCAAGTTTATGGTAACTGACAAATAAGACCGTTCTTTTACCTTTTGGTATTTTTCAAATGTAAGTTGATAAACTTCTGGGTATTAAATACATAAGTTGTCTTACGGGAATGGAAGCCTAAAAGTTTAAAAACCCGAGGATTTACTTATTTGTTTATTTTATTCTGTACCGTTGTAACTGAACTGAATCAAGAAAAATATAATATTTTTTATAAATAGTAGATCAAGAAAGTAGATTGTTATTGGAGATAAAACTGGATTTAGATGTTGATTCTAAAATTTTATTTACATATACACGGGTAGTATACGTTATAGTAAAGTATTCTTGGAACCTCACCATGTCATTAGAGTCCATATCGTCACGTCTGATTACTTTCTATAATTGACGACAGTGCGTCTTGAAAACGGCGCTTTACCTTGGATTCCATGACAGGCTATCGTATTTTAAGTATGTTCCTTCACCTTTCTTGCTTTCCACAATACATCTATTGTACGAGAATGACGATTTCCCAGTGCTCTTTTCAATAGTCCGATCACAAATAAATTCGTAGACGCTGATGCGAACGATTCGAGCGCTATATCTATGTGTAGAATAGTATGTATAGCCATTTTCTTCTTCAGATGGAGTCATAAAATTGATGTATGTATCATTGAAGCAATCTATATACTCGGGACTTTCTTTTTCAGTTATGTTGCGTAATGTTTGTGTATGAGAACGGTATTTAAGGCTGGCCTTTATGTTTGTTTGTTCATGTATTAAGCACAAATCTACAAAATGGGCTATCTGTGCCCACCACGGGTATCGAAACCCGGTTTTTAATGTGTAAATCTGCACTGTGCCACTAGGGAGGGAGCTGGCCTTTATGAGTATAGATTATCACATGTTATAAAACTTCATAATTTGTTTACGGGGTGCAACTCGTTGTGGATTTCTTTCTGGATAATACTTATACTCCAATTGATCCATATTCCTCTGTTTTTAATGCGCCATTAAATATAGGAAATATTACTGGTATTGAAAAATTTAAGTCGGTCAGCACATTTTTCTGATTTGACTGTATAAATATATTTGGTCGAAAATGGTTCTTACATACCTACTCTCTCTTTATATAACTATTCAATATTTTTCTAAACACTTACATAATAAATATTAATTAAATGTTACTTTAGAATTAAATGGAAGGACATTTTGAGTAGCTGATCATGAAATCAATGACCCATTTCTGTATTTGCTTTCAATATTTTTACCATAAATGAGATTGTTTATCTCAAAGATTGAGGTTTACAAAAACGCCACTTAAAATATTCCCATATAACGTTTCTTCATGATAGAAATAGTAATCCGATAACATTAAAAAAGAATTGTAATTTATGTTTTCGGTACATTCTTTTTCTTAAATACGCAAAAATACAGTTTTCAGAAAATAATGATATTTATAGTAAAACGGTTCAAGTTCCAATTCTCATCAAAACAGAGATGAGTAGGTTTACCACTGTAGAAACAACTACAGAAATACAATGAATTCGGTGTCTTCAATTCTTAGATCTGAAACTTAGAATATTGCAGCTAATAATATATCATGTGAAAGCGCGAGTCAGATGAATAGATGTTGAGAGGAGATCCAATGGTGGTAAGCAGCCCTTAGTATATGTATTTAAAGTTCTATCATTAATGTCAATCTTTGCATCATGAATTGCAAGATGAGGAGATTAGTAAAATAGCAGAAACTATCTGCTTAACAACGTTGTCACGACAGAATAAAATACTTGGTATAAAACTGTTATTAGTCATTAGTGCCATTTGAGCTCTTCAGAAGTTCTCTGTGTTTAGCGTTACATAAGAAATGTTTTAACATTTGAATAATCTAGGCTGCAATATACCGGAAACAAAATGAGCCACGTGCTTTGAATGGTAACGTTATAACCAACATATTCACGTTCAAGAACTTGAAATACGTTATTGTGAAAATTGAAAAAAAAAAAGTGTAGATATACAGAGTTTTTATATAAAAAAAACTTCTCTTTCACACCATAGCTCTCACAAAAATATTCTGCCATAATTATACCAGGTATGAAACCAAAACGGCATAAATGAGTCACTGTCCTTGAAGCAATAGAATGAAAAACAAATACAAGATAATAATTGGAAAATTACAAAATTAGAATATACTAGAAACTAAGGACACTTTTGCTTTACATTTCTTCATTAATCTTAGTTTACAGTAGTCTAGTAGTGGTGTAATTATTAAATAAGTTTGGTCTATTAAACCTAAAAGTATGATTTAGTTTACAGTTACAATTAAAATATTAGATCACCAAACATTAATATTGATATGTTTCTCCAACATTACTTTGTCGAACTATGATAAACTTTACAAATTTAATTAATTTATATCGAAATAAAAAATAAAATTTGCTAAACCTAGTCTTGTGGTTAGTTAGCCTTATTATACTGTGACTGCGAGATTCCATGGTTCATGACTCGGTGCTGTAAATTTGCATTACGCACTTCAGTGAGATGAGTATATTATGAAAGAGGCAATAAAACACCACAATTCAATTAGCCTAGCTAATGTTGGCAAGAAGTGCTGTTGATCAGTTACATACCCTTTTGCCTATCAGTTCAGAATTAGATTTACCCAGCGCATGTAATACTTGTGTAGCTTTTTGTTAATGATTAAAATAAACAAATGCTAATTCAGTCAAGAGTGCAGTAATCTAGTGTATTCTCCTTAACATATTTGTTTTTTTCATGTAAGTATTAGTCAGATAACAGGTTGAAATATTTTAATAATCTTTCAAAGGCAATTTTATGATTTATGAAACATTTCCAGAATTTTGCAAAATCAGCATTAACGATTAATTTGTGGTATTCTTCTCAAACGACATGCTTCCACAGAAACTTGGTAAAAGATTCTTGGAAAAAGTGAGGGGATCTTGAAATTGTTTCTGAGATGCTTTTCCTCTGGTCACATGCTCGCATTTGTGAGCTTCATATCATGACCGTTGTGTTGGTTATGAGTAAAAAAAATATGAAAAAAGTATTTTAGGGGAAATGGTTGAGTGTAGTATTTACATCAAACAATAATCAAATTGATAAAATAGGAATATCTCTATATCATATGTAGAGATAGATATGTGTTGAAGGGATAAGAAAAATTTCAAAAATACTATAATTCTTGCTTCTACAACAAAGTAGTGTCATCTTTCATTCGTAGTTAACGGCTACAGAAGGCACCATAGGAAATATAATTATTATACCAAAGAGAAACAACCCCAAAGGAAATGCGTCTTGCAAATGATAAATATACTCTAATTAAATTAACTAGTTATTAGAATAAGTAAAAAATCTCCTTAATGTTTATTGAAACTATTTTCAAACCCAAAATACAATTTTCAACTGTTTACAATTTTGAGATATAATAATGTGCTTTAAGAAAAACAACTAGTTCTAATTTTATCGAACCGGCATGGCCTAGCGTGTTAAGGGGTGCGCTTCTTAATCTGAGGGTCGCGGGTTCACGCCCGAGTCGCGCCAAACATGCTCGCCCTCCCAGCCGTGGGGGCGTTATAAAGTGACGTTATAGAGAGTAGCCCAAGAGTTGGCGGTGGGTGGTGATGACTAGCTGCCTTCCTCCTTGTCTTACACTGCAAAATTAGGGACGGTTAGCACAGATAGCCCTCGAGTAGCTTTATGCAAAATTCCAAAAACAACAACATTTTATTTTATTTTAAAGATCAAAACGAGTATTATATAATTTTTTTAAAGAAGATGAAAATCCTAAAAACGTAACACAACATGAAACTTGATGTCCGTTAAACGTTCCACGATAATACGAAAATAGTGTTTTTTATCTATTTTTACGCATTGAATTATTTTAGGGCCCTGTGTTTAAAAAAAATTTGACACCATGTTCACATTCCGTATTTGTTTTTTTAAAGAGAAATAAAAAAACAGAAAGATATCTGCAACAATTAAGAGAAAAGTGTTGCGTGATGTAACAAATGAGATTCATGAATTCAAAATCCATCCACGTGCCACAGACAACAGGATTTAACATCGTCAAGAAACATCTTTTTGTACATCAATAAAAAATCTCGTCTATACATGTTGCTTCCAAGAAATATTCGTTCTGTTGTTGCTTGAGATACCTCAAGTAATATTTACGCTATTCCATTTATGTTTATTAGGATTAATGGGTTTTGTTTTTTGAATTTCGCGCAAAACTACACGAGAGCTATCTGCACTAGCCGTCCCTACCTTAGAAGTGTAATACTAGAGGGAAGACAACTAGTCGTCACACTTGCCGTCAACTTTTGAGCTACTTCTTAACCAACTAGTAGTGGGATTGACCGTCACATTATAACGCTTCCACGGCTAAAAGGGTGAGCATGTTTGGTGTGAGGAGGATACAAACCCGCGACCCTTTGATTACGAGTAGAGTGCTTTACCATCTGGCCATGCCAGGCTGGGATTAATGGGAGATTGAACATTTTAAATTAGTACTGGGATTCGGTCACACTCGCACTACAGATGCATCATTGTAGGCAAGCAGGGAAAGTGGTGTGTAATTGACATGACAGTCTCAGAGCCAAAACTTTCACAGTGGAAACTACCTGATGTTGTCAGGAATGCCCTGCTATCCGATAGAACATGATCAGAATGATGACGTAATCTGTAACGACGTGGTGAAGCCCGAACATCATTTTATAATACAATCATTCCTAAACCTTTCCAGCTTTTAATAGAGTGCAACGACACTATCACTTCTTTTCTACATTACATTTTACTCAAATTTGTTCACACTTAACTGTAAAACATATTACAGTAATATTTTCTAACATTAAGTTTCAACAGATAAGTAGACGTTCTGTGTGCTCTGACTCAAGTGGAAAAACGTCACTTCATTGTTCAACGCAGGATTGAGATTGTAGCACAAAAAATGTCTTTGATTTAATAATTTATTACTCTTACGCAAACAACAGTATTTTAAGTTCTATCAACTCTCAACAAGATAATAAATATTTCATGAACAGCTTGCCCAATCTCTTGTTTAATCAGGCGCAGACTTTTCTTATCGATTGTTGGAGCTATTTTCAGTCATGGTTCTAGTTCTTTTTACTATTGAGATACCTCTAGCTAAACTGCTAACTATTCATGCCGACCTAAGGTTGCTGACATTTTTCCTCTCTTTTATCTGGCTTGACAACATTAGAAAGTTAGATATGGCAGAAACATGTAGAGAAAACAAAACACTTAACTGCGAATAATTAAATATTAAGACCACTGTCGTAGTACCTCTCCTCCCACAGCAAATAATTGTATCCATGTCTGCAGCTGCACTGACTCCAATTTCGATCAACAACTATTGCACGATTGAGGCAATTTTTGGCCAATTAGTTAGATCACAAAAATCACATGCACATATATTTTTGCTTATTATCAACTGCTACTCTTCGTAATTTTAGATTTATTTTGAAAAGCTACGGTTTCTTCACTTTCTTATACAATAAGATTAAATACTGTTTTTCTCCTAATAGTTGCACATGTGGGTTTTAACACGACTTAATAATACTTCTTTTCCTTCTTTAATATCTTATTTTGTCAAAATATGAAAAAAATACGCTCTCGATTTTCCAGATTTCCCTCACTTTCTCTTCTCATGCCTCCTGCTAGTAGAGCATTAGGTCTTCGGATTTACAACGCAAAATCAGGGGTTCGATGCCCCTCGGTGGGCTCAGCTGATAGCACGAAGTGGCTTTCCTATAAGAAAACACACACTTCTCTTCTCATTTTCGATATTAAACAACAGCAAGATCATTTTCTGTTTAACCATTTTTAAGTTATCACTGAGCTGTTATATTTTAACTTTCTTACAAACGTAAAATTAATATTGTATTATGTTAAACTTAAGTCTCAGTTTTATTTCATAATGACCAACTTTCGAACATTTTTTTTTTCAAACTTCCTGGTTAAAAATAATTTACTTCTTTTATTTCTTACGTTTCTTGGAAAACGGAAAATTTCTTCAGTCGAGAAAAGAAAACTTAGTAGTTTTCTATTGGCTACACGTATCAGACATGTTCAGCCGGAAAAAAAAAGTGAGAAGAGAGAAGTGTGATATTATAAATGCAAGCGGCCTTTCCTAATGAATTTCATTGGTAAAATGTATTTTATTTTGTTGGTACTTGTGGTTGTCTGTTTCATCTATAAGACAACGCCGGTTCTGTACGTACTGGTAATTAATTATGTTTGAATATTTGAACTGATACTGCAAGTTAGCGTGGCATGTGTAGAATATCCCAAGTTTTATTCATGTACGTTTTTTTTATTCAATATTTTCATATTGTAATTTGTTTTAAATTAGTTTCAACTTCTCTATTACTGTTTTTATTGGAACTTCCATTTGCCTGATCATGTTCCGTTGCTTACATTTAATATTACTTTTTTATAAGAAACATTGTAAGGCAAAATTATTTCATAATTTTTAGTTACGTCAGTTCAGCTCGTTTTTACATCAACGCATACAATTAGTAAAGGAACACCATTTTATTGTTCTAGAAATAGCATTTTTGGCTA
Source organism: Carcinoscorpius rotundicauda (assembly GCA_011833715.1). NCBI lineage: Eukaryota > Metazoa > Arthropoda > Merostomata > Xiphosura > Limulidae > Carcinoscorpius > Carcinoscorpius rotundicauda. Next base: position 114,121,318 of record CM022393.1, read on the forward strand.
GAGAGCACTTTGTACTAGTCAGTTTAGCGTTACCAAACGTAGCACAGTGTTGGAATACCGGAAAAGTCTGGAAGTGTCTGAGATTTGTCTGTATAGGACTCAACAGTAGGTTTTAACCTTTTCAGGATGTATATTTAGCCACTTGCTACCACTGTCGATGTTCTATAGAAATATTTTATGATATAAAAACTGAACACAAAGAAAATGGCCCAAAGTCACTATTTCCTTCGTCAACTACTGCTTGTGATGAACCGAAATATATTCTTTTGAAATGGTTACAAACAGTTTAAATTACACCAAGAAACTATTTAATCTTATTTCTTGAAGTTCGTTGGTATACATGTTATTACGTTTCAAAACATCTTAAATGTAGCATCTTTTCACACGCTTCAATTTCTTCACCAAAAAAATAATTTTAAATAAAATAAATACTAATGTTTTTACGTGTCAGGATTTTTGAGTTCTATATCTATGACTCAAATATGTTAGTTTCATACAAAATGTTATATAGATTACTATTTATTTTTATAAATTAACTTAAGACAACATGAGAAAAAATTACTTTAAATACGCAATAAGTTATGTTTTTAATTCTTAAGTTTGGCGTGTGATACGCCACAGATACAAATGCCATATTAACAGTCAAACATACCATGAGACGTGAAGTGTTGAAAGGTCTTCTGTGTGGGCTTTCGGCTCTAAAGTGGAATATGTGATAATAACAGCCGTCACGTAAAATACAGTCAGCATTGTACTTCGACGTTGTCACTATCTTCGTAAAGAACGTAGGCAGGTAAGTCTTTTTAGAAAAAAAATCGGTGAACAGCATACAATATTATATATTTTCAATTCAAATTATTTATTTATTATTATTTCTTAAATTAACTTTACCATCGTTCTGGAGAACTGTAAAAAAAAATGGCAAGCTACTTTTGATACCAGAGCGGGTCAATCAATCTCAGCATCAACAAGAGAAAGCCACATAAGTATTTAAGCAACCATTGCATCAACGGAAGGAAAATATATTAGTAATTAAGCAGCCGTACCATCAAATGAAGAGAAAACACATAATTAATTCTAAGAACTCATAAATGAAAACAAAAATAAATGTCAAATAACTTGTGAAACACTCTATATACAGACCTAACAAGTGTTTTACTCATTATAAGAATCCACAGCGAAATTATTTTTTCATACTTCAGAGCTTGATTAGGAAACATATTTGCATTTAAGTAAAAAAAAAACTGTTAGTTTGTTTGTGCAGTATTTCTCTTTATTATAATTATTTGTTGTTCAAATCCTATGAAGGACACTTTCATTAAATTATGCAACAAATTATCCACACTATAATACTGGTAAAGTGCATGGCATGATTACACCTTGTTTGATATACAGCTTAAAATATAGTCATCTAAAAATATATATCGTTCATTTTCAGCTGTGATTATTCCACATAGATCGATTCAGCTGAGGTAATGAAGCATTTTGAAATATTAAAACAGCCTCTATTAATCTCGGTGCTTCTAACGGTCAACATATTTACATCACCTACATGTAGAAACTTTAACAATTAGTCTACACGTACACTTTTGTAATCCCAGGTAATTACGCCACATAATCACAAAGTAATTATTACTGAAATGCACGTTATATAAGAGAGTAGGTTTGCAACTGTCAAGTACTCTCTCTGTTGAGATTTGAAGGAGGTTAGACGTTTCAAGTGTTTTCAGAAAAGATTTTGTGTAATAACTTTTACACATGCGGTTTATCAACGTAACTGGTAATAGAAATTTTATACTCTCATACATTTGATAAAAATAATGTATTTTGGAAGACATAATTATATGTTAGTAGTTAACTCGTGTGTACAATCTCGACAATGTTCATCAGTTTCACCTGAGGGACAACTTCCTCCAACAATTTGCTAACATACAGACAACACAAACGGAAATATGTATCGTTACCAAGACCTTTATATTCCATATGCTTACACCAAATCGTTTTCTTCAGAAGAATAATCATTACTCTAAGTTGTGGGTCGGCTGGAAATGCTGCATCTAAAGTTAAATACACCATTAAATGATGTACATTAATAACTTATGTAGTGTTTTCAACGATACTTTGATACGTTTGAAGCCGACACTATGAACTCAGGTATTGGATGAAGGATTTCAGCCAGCATCTGTGTTAACACATTTAGTGTTTTATAGCGCTATGTGAAGTGAAAGTACTATGTTTATTAGCTTTTAAGTTTAGTGACATATCAAAACACTAATTGAAGTATGGAAAACACTAAATTTATGCGAAAATATATATAATTAGATACAGCTTGAATTGTTTAATTTTAATATTAAATGTTACATAAATATATAAATTACAACAATGTTTTACAATTGACTTTTGTTTTATACAAAATAGACTTGGCCAACTCAAAACTGGCCTTTGCCATGTTTGTCGACGACCTTTCTGTTCTTCCTATATCTTCATTTTGTCTGTCCCCCGCTAGTACAGCGGTATGTCTCCGAATTTGCAACCCTAAAGTCTGGCGTTTGGTTCGCTGAGCAGATTACCCTTTGTGGCTTTGCTATACAAAAAAACACACGAACTCGTTTTGTGTACTCTTCTCATGTGACCACGTGACGACCTTTGTGTTTCTCAACAAAGATTAGCTTAACGCTGGTGTCTAAATTGTATATGTGTATGTAACAACTAGTACATGTTTGTCCAACCATACGCCACCTGTTTTTGTTATTACTCTGCCATTTGTTCAATAACTACTCCATGCATGTAGACAGTGACATTAATATAGAACCGCATGCACACATTTTGAACACGAATCTACGTTTTCAATCGATTATTAAATGCTTTACGTTATATATATATACTTTTTGTTTACATTTTTGGTAGAGTATAATTAAACTGTTATGTGAATGCCTTATTTTAAGCATTTGAGCAGGCGAAGCTTAACTATAAACTATGGTATAACTTGACGAGAAATATAGTTAAGAGGCAAACAATGTTTCACTGTACTTCTTTAATTCAAAACATGCTGTCATCTATCTAAATGATAGTACCGATTTTACTTCAATATAGTCAAGCTAAATGTACCAAAAATTTCAGACGTTCCCTTACGTATTGCTATATAAAAATAACTTTAAATTAAACCACATTTTTGTACAAATTCATCTCAAGGCACTAGTTATGTAATTTTTGTTAAGTCAACAAATTATATTCAGATTAGTAATAATGATTTTTTTTCTTTTAAGGAAAGGAAAAGAGAGAGGAAAGAGTTATATCGAACGATAAGTCATGGAAAACATAAGTATATAACATAAAAATAATTTGGATTTTAACTCTCAAAAAGAGATATTATATTGGTTATTCTAAAGGTGGCCCCCAGTGGCTCAGCGGTATGTCTGCGGACTTAGACGCTAAAATCTGGTTTCGATACACGGGGGGGCAGACCACAGATAGTCCATTGTGTAGCTTTGTGCTTAATTCAAAAAACAAACAAACAATTCTAAAGGTTTTGTCGGAGGGTATGTGCCATACAAGCTATTCTAAGTAACTAAAGTTTCGATAATTGAAGTTTATGCACCACATTGAAACCAACAAATAACTTTTAAAACTTAGAACTCTTGTTTATTTGTTTTGTCAAAATTGATTTAAAGATACATTTTAAAATAATTGGACGGATACAAGGGTGTAAACACCTTTTGAGAGCCTTATTATAAAAAAACGCATTGTATGCCACGAAGAGTACAAATTGGAATCGATCATTGGTTCCTCAACAAAGTCAGTTCCAAGAGATATTTTATTTTTGAAATATAGTTGATTATAACTGTAACAGTGTTAAATGTTTTAGCCAGAAGACATAATACTCTTATGGAAATACGTTATTCTGTAAATATACTAATTATCTAGTATTGATCAATAAAAATTATTATGCTATGCTGAACATTATAAATGTAATACTATTTAACTGCACGTAATTTAACAGTAAATGTATGTTTTGAGTAACATATTTAACAGTAAATGATGAAACATTTTTCTTAGGTTAGTTAAATTAACATTTCACTAAAATGCTCGCACTTTCCGGGTGTGATATAATACGACGATTAATCCCACTATTCTGTGGTAGATGGTAATGAATAGCTGCTTTCCCTCTAGTCTTATGCTGTTAAATTAGGGACGGCTAGCATAGATAGCCCTCGTGCAGCTTTACGCGAAATTTACAACACCACACACCTAGATACTGATAAAGAATATCAAGTAATCAAGATTTGTATGTGCAGGAAATATTGTTTGTATGCTTTGATTTAACAATATATAACTTTTTTTCCAACCTATTACAGATTGAAATCCATGAATAAGTTTTATTTAAGTGCAGAAGTTTAAAATATTATAATAAAAAGTTTGTTTTTTGATTAAAGATATCAAACGACGCCATGTAGGAAAACCACATAACAATAAATCTTCTCTTGCAAAATATATCTGATATCTGCCTCACCCAGCATTAGAACATGTTTATAGTCTGATCTTAAAGTTCAATTGACGAATGCCTTTACCATTTCGTAGGGGGAACAAACAGCATATTAATTATGATAGTTTCATTTGCTACGAAATTACAATCCTAAAAACCTCACAAACATATTACGAAATTTCAACCAAAATTACTGTGGCTGAAATAACAACATTTTGCTTTAACTGTGTTTATTGAAACACACGTGTTAAGTGAAAGATAAGAAATTGTTGAGAATAACACGTACTAACGTAACAAGGAAATGAAAGGAAGATTTAAAAGCTGTTATGAGTTTTATTTTATTTTCAAAAAAATAATTAGAAACTAATTAGAGTACAAGTCCTTATCTTAGAATATGAATTAGAATAAAAACTTGTACCATAAAATATTAAATAGATAAAAATATACCAAAATGAGAAATTATATCAACAGAGGATACGTTTCCAGGAACACGTTGTTTGGCCATCATGAAGACAAACATAAAGTTATAATTTCATGAAAAGGGTCAACATGTCTCAACATGGTTAAATGTAATACAGTCGGTATAAAACACTAATTCATTAGTTCTATATTATTTACATTTCCAGACCTAGTATATACGTAAATATTCTGGAAAAAGATATCTATGTAAACACAATGATATAAGATTTACTGTCTTGTTAGTTGGACTTTATGTTATTCATATGACGACAAATATTTTTTTTATTTTACACATGTTGCTTTATAGATTTGTCTTACGTTAGTTTTACAAAGGTGGATAGTGTTACTACACTTTCACATATGATTATATTATCAATGTCTTAATTTAGTAATGCTAAAACTATCATTTTAACGACAGTCCTACTATTTGTAGGATTTTAACAAATTTGCTGTTTTCCATTGTTTTAATGGTTCCACAATTTATGTTTGTTTTCAATTATACATATTTATTTGTATAAAATCTATGTTACTAAAGATTGTACACAGATTTCAATGTACATTTAATTTCATATGTTTGACAATTATGTTTCTATACTGTCATAGGACAGTATGTAGCCTATAGACGTTCTTTTCATTTCCATCTGTGATTCGTAAACACAATAGAGACATTTCACTCTGATTCACTGTGACATGTTCAGTCTGAGACCAATCCGTTTATCGAACTTCAAAGCAGACAAGATGCTAACTTTCTATACATATATATTGCATTTTTCAACGTCTTTAATTTTAACCTCCTGTTAATAGTCTCCGTAATAATTATTTTATTAATATAAAATACATAATATATGTGTTTAGTCACTATTATATAACAACAACACTTACTATTTTTCATACATCTTTGAGGAAAGACATGAACGAACTTTCCTGAACACATGTTGAAAACGATAATGAAAATAAATACGTACAATATTGGCTGCCGTACTTTTTTCTTGTAAGTTTATGTTCAGCATCTGTGATGTCGAGAAAACCCACTTGTAGAGAAATATATATGCAAAAATGGCTCGTATGGGTTGAGAAAATTTGCATATATATTTATGTTCAGCAGTTTTTCTTGATAATTTTATCATGTTCAGATTTGTAACAGATTTACCGCTAAAAAATTATTTTAGTATCTGCGCTTGTTTCATTATAGTTTTCTTTCTTTCATGAGACATATATTCTTGGCTGTGTTTTGCGCAAATCTCGCCTTTTCTCGAAATTTGTATAACATTCTCATGCGTAGAGATCATCAATGTATTATGTGTGTATATAATACCAGTGACTTACAGTATCGTTGCAAGCAAACTTTTGTGAAGGCTCTGGAGTCGCGTGATTCCCATAAAAAGCCGAAAGAGTGAAGAGAAGAATATTATTGGACAGCTGCGGTCAGCAGGCTCTAGGTCTAGGAAGCTGTAATTAGGATTAACATCTAATAATAGAAAACTACAGAATTTGACCAGGAACATTATAGGCTTCTAACATTACAAACCGTTCAACTTCAGTAAATTACTTCAGATGCTATTATTTCTTCGAGAACATTAAATATATTTGCTGGAATATGTCAACTTGTAGTTGGCATGGGGCCATCAAAGTAAAAGACATCATTAGCTTTGGCGAGGCGTGACAATACCAACTCATAATTAATTTGCTCATCATGAACCAGGACCATCGATAAAATATTTATTTCTAAACTAGATATAAGACTCGGCATAGTTTGTATATAAGCAATCATTTGATATAATTATTAGTAACAACCGTTTTTATACATTGTGTTGTTTCGGGTGAGTATATTAAAATATATTTGTGTTAAAAAAAGAAAATTTTGTGTATCAATCTTGTTGGCAAATGACAAAAATTAAATACATATTATCATTTAATAAACTACTAAATTAAAATTTCCGGTTATTTGAAATGTTTATAACGTAACCTACGTAACATAATAAATCAGAGACTTGTCTGAAATAAATAACAATACGTAACAGGTCATGTAAAAGAAATTTTAATAAATCAAAATGTTCTCATGTTGATCAATGTAAATACAGACCCATTGACTTCAAGATTTACGCCTCTGATTCAGCATAATGACGTAAAAATTTCACATATTGTCAGGTAGTCGATCATTAGCAAACATACCTCCAACCTTCTTTCGAGTGCACAAGTCTTGTGAAAGTATCGAATAAATTTCTTGAGTGTCCATAGTTTCTTTTAGACTGTGTCCCGTTGGTTTGTTTTGAATTTCGCGCAAAGCTACTCGAGAGCTCTCTGCGCTAACCGTCCCTAATTTAGCTGTCTAAGTTTATTTGTTTGTTTTCTGAAATTTTGCACAAAGCTATTCGAGGGCTATCTGTGTTAGCCGTCCCTAATTTAGCAGTGTAAGAGTAGAGGGAAGGCAGCAAGTCATCACCACCTACCGCCAACTCTTAGGCTACTCTTTTACCAGCGAATAGTGGAATTGACCGTCAATTTATAATGCCCCCACGACTGAAAGGATGAGCATGTTTGGGGTGACGAGAATTCGAACCCGCGACCCTCGGATTACGAGCCGAGTGCCTTAACCACCTGCCCATGTCAGGCCTATGTGTTCCGTTGAACACCTAATATTTCGCTTTTACAAGTCAACGAGACATCTAATCTTACATATATATATATATATATATATATATATATTATTCATTTTTTGAATAAGACTTATTTATTTCGCTACAACTATATATAATACATGAACGATTTATTGTTCATCCATCCATTTTCTATGAAAATTCCTTAAAACATTGAGACTGTCTAAATAGTATCATTAAGAGGAAACCAAAATTTGTAAAGTTTAAATGTTTCAGAACAGCTTGATATAGTAACACTATTAACTATTCCTTTGGGTAACCATATAGAGGGAGCCTTTTTTGAATTGCTGAATATTTACTTGATACGTTTGCTTAGTCCATAGCCTAGGTTTAGAATAGAATAGACTCCTCCAAAATACCCAAAGTCGTCTCGTTCGATTGTAATGCACTTGTCCTGGGTCGATTGATTTACATATGATGTCAGATAGTAATATTAGTAAACACAAATACTTTTAATTAAGGGGAAGTTTGGAGATTCTGCTGGCCAAAATTCTAAATGAAGACATTTTGGTGTTTAATTTCAGACACTACGAAAGGTGAATTGTTGTATTCTCATCTTAAGCCCTCACTTATCTCTGGATAAGAACCCAGCATAGTTCGAATACTTTCATAATAAGTAAACTGAATCAATACTTACTACATCATCAGAATAGTAAAGGACAGTTTACTCAAATTAACTAAAATAAATATGTAAAAATGTAACGGTCTGAAATGAACACGCTACTACAAGCAGGGTTCAACAACAAAGAGACATTTTTTCACAATAACAGCATTTAGAAATAAATTCAATGCAGTTAACAAAAACACATGTCCAGCCAGGACTTGACACCCTTGTTAATAAACAATTTATCGTGAATATTAATAAATCAATGATAATGGAATCAAGAAATAAGAACAAAAAAGAGGAGAAACCTAATTCAACAAACTCACAACAACTAGAATATTCAAACAATATTTTTCTTTCTGACAGGGTGTTTATTCGCAATGTAGGTCACAAGAATACAACCACATTCGATCATAGATCTACATATCCTTCTGGTACATTAATAGTGTCCATACATTACCGCTATGGAAGCTGGTATCACTTTCATGATACATATTTACTGAAAATACAAATGATTATGAGGCAGGTGAGTTACCATTTTAATACAACTAAATATTCATAGATAAACTAAATGATGGAAATAAATAATAAACTAAAGATAAACACAATCATAATAATAAAATATATAACTTTCTATCTCACAAATGTAATAATCTAACTTTGAAATAGTTATCCGGATCCTTAGACACATTCAACATGGTTTAAAAGAAAATTTAAAAGACAAACTATCAGACATCTTCTTACTGTAACGTAATAAAAATCTGCAACCTCAAAGTTCAATTCGTTCATCCTATCATTAAAGACAACCCCTAAAAACTGGTTAAATCCCAATCAGCCTTGACTACTTAAATGAATCAAGTCCAGAAAAAAAACAGTTCTAAATCTCCAAACCTGTACTGACAAATTAGCTTATTTAAACCAACAAATTAATCTATTTTGTACCCTTGATTTTATTTATTCCAGCATGCTAATATCATTTCGATAACAAGGGTAACGAAACCGTAGGCAGTACTTCAGTTGAAGCTTGTCCAAAATTTTGTGCGATAACATCTTTGTTCTTAAATTTAACATTTCTACAAATATAACAAAAACAACTTTATATTTCTACTGGATATAAAAATTCAGTCTAGAGTTTAATGATTCTATCAACTGATCTAAATCGTTTCATTCCCTTTTTCTACAACGTCAATGCTTCGTCCATGCAAGAAATGATGTGTTTTTTTTTAATTTTACAAGCATACAACACAGCGCATTTCAATATTCAAACTAACCTTACACATCAAGACCCCTTCATTAGGACTGACGATATCCTTTTGGAATAATCCTTAACAAAATCATCTATTCCAACATATTAGTATAATAAGAAGATTTGAAAATATTAATGTTGAATTATAATCTATTTAAATAATTAGAGTAAGTAATAAACAACTAACGTACTTAGAAACCCCTATAAAGCCAAACACAATTAAGTAATTTTTACTCGCAAAACATGACGTTTATCATCACAACATGTTTTCTTTTTTTCTTTGCTAACTTTATAACTAGCCCAACTTACTAATTATGTTTTTGTGAAGCACCTGATCAACTACTTCCTACGATCACGAAAAATAACTTCTGTCAGGCTGTGCCTTCACATCTTCAGAGCAAAGAACCTTGCATGAAACATCAACATGTTCGTAAGAACATTTTTAACCGTGATAAGAACTATTGTTTAAATTCCAAATTTCCACAACCTTTTGTCTAAATAACTTCTGAGAACAGACTGCAACATATTGTTAACAATAGAATTCCAACTAATGGTGTTTATAGTTTTTGGATGATACCCATTCCCATTTATATAGTATCAAACATTCTTCAAAATAAAATCTATTTAAAATCTCGTCACAAGCAAATGGTACAGTTGGAAGTGGTTGAATGTTTACCTATTCTGAAATATTCGGTCAACTGGAACACAATGTGATGTTTATGTTGTATGTCTATAACCTCAAATCAACTTCTCTACCAGAGAATATTAGCCACAGGTTTCCTAGTGATAAAGTGTTCTTTTTGTCGATTCCCATTGTCAACAGACTGTGGTGACAGATGTGTTTGAACAATCAGTGGTTATTTGCGACGTTCGTGTGAAATGAGCATCCAATTCCGTTATCCTTAAAAAGGTATGAAATGCCTTGATTTTAACAATTCCCTTTAGCCTGGTCATGATATGATCACATCAATATTCAATCAGTTACTTGGGTCACAGCTTCTTCATTATATTTTACGTAAACCATAAAAGATGTGTGACTAATAAATATGAAAGTGTCATAAAAAAGTGTTTAGATGCTGTATGATCCGATAGGTATTTACCCCAGAATCAGTTTCTCAACACATTTACAACACCAAACCTGCTGCTCACACACTTTTTTCACATGCACTAATTTATCAATGTTAATCTAAAACACATGAAAATTTAATAAAGTTAGTGTACTACTCTATGAGTATTGTTTTCAAGTTTTACCCTAGCTAAAAACCTTTCAATCATGTTTTATTCTAATCATATATCTTCTTATGTTATTTATTTTACTGCTGTTGTTTGCTGATATAGGTTGTAGCACTTTCTACGAGAACAGCACTTTACATAACACAGGGTGTTAAGGACCAGCTCAGTGACATATTATTGGATTTCGCGCAAAACTACACGAGAGCTGTCTCTGTTTACAGGCTTTAATTTTAGAATTACAGATTAGAGGGAAGGCAGCTAGTCATAACTACTCAAAATCTACTTTAATCGAAGAGTGGTATTTTACTACCACTCTTATAACACGCCTACGTCTCCAAAGAATTAAATATACATTTTTTTCTTTATATTGTACCGAGATGTAAACCACAGATTTTGAAGCAACACTCTAGCTAGTTAGTCGTATTCCCCCCCCTACTAAGCTAGAATCCCCAATTTCTAGATATGGGTATTCCTAATTCATGAGCACAGAATAGAAAAAAACAACCAAGCAAATGAGCACTTATGCACTTCTATATAATCAAGATAACAGTATTGGTTATATTGGATGCACAACTAAGGATAAAAACTGTGTTCATTGATCTATCACGGAGCAAACCATAAACTTTCTGATTTACAGATTTACAGCCCGGCACCTTAACTAGTAAACACGCCTGGATTGTTTACGTTATTCATTAAACAACTTGAACTAAGATAACTAAAAGGAAACGAATAAAAAAGGAAATATAATATCCTTAACTGAACTAGACTTATTAAGTAACAACCCCCTCACTGCAATTCAGACTTGCATTGAAAGTAAAGCCGTATAGTTTTCGATTTTACTAATTACTTTATCTTTTAAGAGCAAAAAAAAACGTTACATGAAACTCCAACAAGTTAGTAAGAACATTTTTAGTTGTAATAAAAAGCATTGCTTAAATTCCAAATTTCCACACGCTTAAAATTTGAAATTTAAATAATAGTTTAAAAGTTATAGCGCATAATCTTTAAACTATTATTCGACTTTTATTATTAACAAGCGTTACGATATGCGGTATATTGTTATCAATGAAAGATATTTTAATGAGTAATTAAGTGTGATGTTGTTTTATTTTAAAAAGTGCTGTGAAATACCACATTATATACTTTTAATTAGTTGTTATAATTTCAAATATATTTAAATAATTGCTTGTACAGAAGTGTTTTCATACTTATATGGGCAAATGTCAATTCATTCTTTAAATAAATGCTAGTCTATGACAAATGCATCTTCCGCTAACTCCACTACAGTTGCATTCTGTCCAATATGCATCTACTATTTGTTTTTATTAATCCAGTTGTTATTGATTTGAATTTTGAGTTTCGCTTTATTTCAATAACTAAATATTTTTTTCCTAAGAGACTCATCTCCTTCAGAGTTATTCCTATTTATGTAATGTGCAACTTTAATGAACCCAAATCTTAGACTGACAAAGTCTGCATGAATGTCGATGATGACAATAGGAAGGCCTTTATGAAAAATACGATGTACATTATCACTATTGAATCTTCTGCTTTACTTATTCTAAATTAAATGAAAACGGTTAAATACTACAAAATATTTTCAGAGATATTTGCGTTTTATGTTATGTTTACAGCATGGGACTGAACCATACAATTCGAAGATATGATGTATTTTCAGTTGTTTTTTTTGCTGTTGTTTTTTAGCATAGACTTTCTGCATTACATCACATAAGTCAAACTGTCGAGCATTCACGTGGTATCATGAGAGAAAAACACATTTCCAGCAGTCAAGAGAGTTATCCAAACAATAAGGTAAGCACATGTAGCCACTAAAAAACGATGTTATCATATGAAAAAACAAGATGAGTAAACAAGTAAAACGTGATGAATAAATGCCTATGTGAGTTAGAAAAATTCATTAGGCTTAAACAGTATGTTAAATAATCATATCTTTGTCATTTGTCAAAGGAAACATGAAACCAAATACAAGGAGTAAAATGAGTCGCAAAATCAATGATTAGAAAAAAATTTCACAAGTCTGCATTCAAAAGTTGTGCATATAATTTGTGACAAAAGTAGCCTTGTAGAGATTGGAAAACTATAAATTGATCGTCCTAATAATTGTAGAGCTTGAGCGAAATTGTTTATCAAATCAAATCAAAACAGCAAACTGCTTCTCATCAAGAACTGTGGAATAATATTAAGGTTGCCTACAGTAATCTTATAGCACAGAACCATCTTTTAAATCATGCTTTGAGCATTATCAGGAACACGGCTTTTTTATATTCACTTCTATTAGAAATCAAGACACTGGGAAAAAGAAAAGTATACGCGCACAGGGAACTTACGTATTAAAAGTGATCACATCTTATACATAAAACAAATATGCCTAAATTTCGAGAAATTATTAATATCTTATAACTTTTTCTTTTAAATTTAAAATAAACCTGATGGAAACAAACAAACAACTACCGTTCACTTTTGACTGAAGATATACACTTATACATCTGCTCACCAACAACTCTGAGAAAGCCTAAATATGATTCATTGTTAGCATAAGATGATAAGTGTTAATTTAAAACTTGTAGTTAAAACAAGTGGCTCAGTCATTATTCGTAATGTAGTTTACGAAGAAGAAAAATCTAACATATTATCGGAACGGGGTTTTATCTATTTAATTAATTAGATTTGAAAAGTATTACATTTGTTCATTTATGGTTATATATAAATGGAACAGATTAAATGCAAATACTAAATTAAAAAGGGTTAAAGGGACTAGGGCGATACGACATGTAAGGTGTTGATTAAAACAATCAAATTTGGAAAGTTAAAAAAGGAAATTAAAAGCACAAATAATTAAATCACGTGCTGTACTTTTAAATATTGTTTTCAAGTAAAGCTATGAGATTAACGTTCGTACAAAATATGAATTCTGTAATGAACCCAAACTCGTGTTCTTTCATTTAAAGTTCTTGACTTATTGATTGTTCGTTTGTTTTATTTGTTTTTCGAATTTCGCGCAAAGCTACACGAAGGCTAGCTGTCCCTAATTCAGCAGTGTAAGACTAGAGGAAAGGTAGCTAGTCATCACTATCCACCGCCAACTCTTGGGCTACTCTTTTACCAACGAATAGTAAGATTGAGTGTCACAATACAACTACCCCACGGATGAAAGAGCGAGCATCTTTCGTGCGACGGGGATTCGAAACTTATTGATACTGTATTACGTTGTCTCTATTTTTACTCTGAATAATGTAATTCTGTTCCATATTAATGCATTGCTTGATTATTAGAGACATTTGATGAATATTTTTGGTTATTTTATTTTTATATTTTTCAACCGCTTTTCGACTATCTTCTGAATATATATATATGAGCATGTGCCATTATTTTACCAAACCATTCCCCACAGATACAAATATATATTTATTACAGCATTAACATTAAATGAATTTTCATTTGCTGAAACCTTAGGAATAAATAAATCATACTTCTTTAAGCCTCAGTTATTTCATTTATTTTACTAATTTTACACAGAACTAACACTTTCACATAATATAAACAGTTTGCAATAGTTTTTTTACTGGAACAAAAGCTGTTGTTTTTTCCCAGTGTTACATTTACTATTTCGCAGTTACCAGCTTTATTTTTCATCTAAGACGATTTTTTTTACACTTCTTATAATGGTTGCGAGAAACGGATGCACTTCAGGAAACACTGGTAGTAAACATCTGGGTTGATGAGATCTTCTTCAATGCATATTCCTTGGCACAACAGCACGTTATGGCTCCCCAGTTGTACGACTGGGTTATATTCCAGCTCCTCGTGTCGTGCCCTACATCGCCACTAAAGTATCTGCTGCCATTCCACCAAAACATTAATGAACTGGAACCGAATCGACATGTGAAATAATCTAAGGTATAAAACAGTGAGAAAATACGAATTTTGAACAAAAGTAAAAAAAACAAAAAAAACTTGAGCATGAGCTTTTCAGAACTGGATACGCAACCGTAAATTTGTGATTAATGATATCGGAGGTTTTTAACGGTATGTCTACAGTTCATAGATCTCAAATCATAAGATATACTCAATAGTTCACTTAAACATCTGAGGTCTTATAAGCAAAACCATTTTCATTTTATAATACTTTGAGTTTTTTCAGACTTCTGAGAACTGTTTTAAAATATAAAATACAATAAAAGATTGAAGTATTTTCTTTTTTATAAAAAACAATAAGTCGGATTTCTTAAGTTTAAAAACAGCTTACTAATATTACTCTTTTAAAACATGCTTCGTCTTGTACGTCTTTTCTTTTATAGTGTTTTAGAAAGTAAGAAAATATCATCCAATCTAAATATTTTTCCACTTTCACACATTGGAAGCACTATTTAATTCGTATAAACAAATTTGAATTTGTGAAGAGAGCACGTACGATTGAAGGTCCTTATTTACTGTGTTAACTGTGATCATTTATTCAGTACCAACCCACTCCCACTCAGTACCTTCACCTATATGTGCATCACAATGCCTACAGAAAATTTATGAAACTTGAATCATATTAAGTGTAAAGTATTGTTGATTATAAAGAAGTACAATTATAAAGTTGTTGAAATGAAATAGAACACTTTATATCACATCTACGTTGAGTTTACGATTTATTTTAACATAATAGATAAAACTGCTTAAGAAATAAAATGCAAAGTGACACGCGATAATATAAGAGTGATGAAGCAAACACGTGGTTTTCCTTATTTGTTTAGAATTAAATTTTGCTGAACTTTAGAAATGGTACAAAGAGAGATCTCGAAATATTCCGGCGTAATATAAAAGTTGCAAAAAAGTAAGATAATCATAAACACACACAATCTAGAATAAATGTGATTCTCTTTTTAGCAAGTATTACCATAAACTACATCGCTTTTTCTTACTTGTTGTTGATTACAAAGCTACAGATTAGTTTTTCTTTGTTCTGCCTTACACAGGTATCGAAATTCGAGTTTTAGCATTTTAAACCATCTGATTTAGCGCTGACTAACGGAGGGGCTCACAGTAGTGGAATCGATATTAAATCTATATTGTATATTTGATCCTGATTCGCCTATACTGTCTTGGAACTGCTTCAAAACGTTAGAGACTGTAACTGCTTCTCCATAGAATTACTGGTTTAATCGAGCTTTTTTCCTTATTTCTTCATGGCTGTCTCGAAATTATCTAATTATATATGAAAACAAAAACGTTTACGTTTTAAGTATACATTAGTTTTAACAAATCAAGAACGTTCATATTACTATGCCATATGATAAAATTACTCCTTTAAGAGACCAAATTTCTGCAGTTCTCAATATGAAATATTAATATTAATTTCCGATTCTAAGAAGGTACCTATTTATAGCAAAATTAAAATTCAAGCTGGCATTGATAACTTGTATACTTAACTGAATAAACATTTTATTGTGTTTTTATTTCTAAAGATTATAAAGTAACCCTCCCCCCTATGGAACAGAGGCATGTCTGCGGACTCACACAGCTATAAATCACGTTCAATAGCTATGGTAGGCAAAGCATAGATAGGTCACTGTGTAGCTTTATGCTTAATTCCAAACATACAATCAAACAACAACTGGGTACCATCACTGCCAACAATATTTTTGGCTGTATTTCCTGTGATATCTCAGAAGGCTTAACCATTTTAGATTATCTGTTCAAATGTGTATCGAGCTCTCCCAGCTCCTGTTTTATTGTCTCCTGGTTTATTTATTTGTGTAACAAGGGCTATCTTCGCTAGCCGTCCCTAATGTAGCAATATAAGACTAATTATCACCACCCACCGCTAACTCTTTGGCTATTTCTTTTCCAACGAATAGTGTGATTGACCTTCACGATATAATGCCTCCAAAGCTGGAATTGTGAGCATGTTTAATGTGACGAAAATTCGAACCTATGACTCCCGGTTACGAGTCGAGTGGCCTAACCACTTGGTCATGCCGGGACCCTTCTGATTTATAAGTGGTAAATGATGTAACTGAAAATCAAGTGGCGTATTCTTTGAAAATTGAACAAAATAATATTTCTAACACTAATGAGGTTGTTGTTGTTAGTAGTGGTTTATCCCCCCAGTGGCACAGTTGTATGTCTGCGAACTTACACATTAAAAACCGGGTTTCGATACCCGTGGTGGGCAAAGCACAGATAGCCCATTGAGTAGCTTTGTGCTTAATTCTAAATTCTAAACAAACAAACAAAAAAGTAGTGGTTTGTTGTTAGCCACAGACGTCTGTGCTCGAGACTATTTCAAAATTTTGCTGAAAAGAATAAAACTGTGGAATTAAAACTAAAAAGAAAAAACGCAGAATTAAAGGTTATGAGGTTTTTTGTGTATTGTTATGCACAAAACAATACAACGGACTATTCATGCTGAACCAACCATGAATATCGAAACCCAGATTTTAGCGTTATAAGCCGTAGACCTACCGCTCAGCCAGTGGGTCAGATTATTTGGAAAAAAAAACAAAACTTCTAAAATAAAGAATTAAAAACTACAAAAAAAAGAAAACTTGATACAAATCAAGAAGAAAGAGGCATTTGAGAGAGAATAAATAAAAGTAAAACATACAATTTACAAAGAAGTTGTAATGTAAATTTGATGAAAGACAAGAGAGAAAATGTACGGATTGAAGTTGATAAAGATATAGAATATGTGCACAGTTATTACAGCATCAAGATTTGAAAACAGATATGCTATAACAACAAGATTAAATAGCCAATAAGTTTATGTGTGAATGTACATTAATTCAAGATAAAATATCTTGAAATTGAATTGGCACACATTCCTCCAAACTCATTCACACATTTTATCCTAAAACTGTTTAGTTTGCAATATGGAGTAGAATTACTCATCTAAATGTTTGTTTATTTGCACAAAGCTACACTGTGGGCTATTTGTGCTTTGCCAATCACGGGTATCTAAACCCGGTTTCTGACGTTGTAAGTCCCCAAACATACTTTTCAGTCACAGGGGGGAGCTTAGTGGGAAGTAGTTTGATAAATTTCCTGCAAAAATAAAAAGTGGATCGTAAAAGAATGGAATTGTTCATTTGTTTGTTGTTAGTGTATTCACTGATGTAAAGTTTTTCAACGTGTTGATTGATACTAGCTCTACAGTTGACAATATTCAATTTCACATAGTAATCAAAGCTGTTTCTAAAGGTAAAGAAAGATTGTAGTTGAAACAAACAGCAAATGTTCATAAAGTTCTAACAAGAGGAAACTTAGAAATTGTTAATACTGTGAAAAGCTTCACATGTATCTACAAAGAAGCTTGTTGTGAAAAATATAATATTATGAATGGACAGAAATTACAGTTTTAATGTGTACTCTCACAGTACCCGTGATAAGAAACACTTGAGGCCTTTATAATCTTCCAATAGTTAGATACTTATGTTTTAATAACCACTGGCGAAGATAAATAAACTTATGATTTATCACACAGTTATTCACAGAGCTACAGGTGTAACACCATCATGACTAACGTTAAATGAGTGTCATTGGATTTTCTATATTAACATTCTAAATAGGGTTGTGGGTTCGAATTCTCATCACACCATACCTGCTCGACCTTTCAGCTGTAGAGGTGCAATCTAATGTTACGGTAAATCCCACTATTCGTTGGTAAAAGAGTAGCCCAAGAATTGACGGTAGGTGGTAATGACTAGCTGTTTTCCCTCTAGTCGTAAACTGTTAAATTATGGATAGTTAGCGCAGATAGCCCTTGTGTAACTTTGCGCGAAATTCAAAACAAACCAAACAGGCCTGAGCGATATCTTATAACACAGACAGTGTTATAACAAATATTTTTAAAACAGTTGAATAACCAATATTACCTTTTATTAGTTGTTTTTTTAGTTCTTTCCTTGCAAAATGTTATATCCTTATAAGTACATGATCTGGTAATTAGGAGTTCAAACAGTTTTGAAATGTAAACAAATTAAAACGTTTTTTTTTCTTAAAGTAAATTTAGTCATTTCATGCAAGTAAAAAACATTATAGAAATTACCATAACTAGAGAGAAAACATTCGTGTTTGACGTCCTTGAAGCCAGTAAGGGAACAATCTAGCGACATAACTGACGAAACATTATATTTAAAGTGGATAAAATTACAGCCTTGTGGCGAAATAAAATTAAGGTGTTTAAAATTATAAAAAAAATACACACGTAACCACGCTCGTTCTGGACGCTTATTTTGATCATTCTCATATTCATAAAAAAGTAGATATGGTGTGTTGTTGTTGTTGTTTTTTGTCTCAGTCGTTTAATCTTAACTTACCACACATAAATACCCAAAAGGAAAACATTTTAGGTACATGAACTAAACTGAAGAATCTTCATAATATATATTGAAATGTTAGAAATTCTTTAAGACGTTAAACTGTCTCTGAATTAATATAACTTTGTATTTTTTAAGATATCTAACTAATAATTCTTTTCAATGGAACTTTACAATTGTTTCTCGTAGTAACTGTACGGCCTTTAGATATATTGAAAATTAAAAGTTATGAGAATAAATTTGATAATTTGTTTTCAGTGTTAAAACTGACAAACTTGCAATTTTTATCTTGTATGATTCGATATCCGAGAAGAAAATGATCAGTTGATTGGAAACGGTTAAGAACCTGTTACAATGTTTCACAAAGTGTTTTAGTCATGTATTAGAACGGCACATTAAAACAACTCTAAATGTAAATCCCATAAAAAGCTTCTATTCTTTCACCAACTGAAATGTATCATAAAAATGTTTAAGACTGCCAACATATCAACTTTCATACTTTCTTTTAAAGCTGTACCTCTTATTTCTACACGTTTATTTCACAAGTATTTTCCAATATATTGAGACCAGATATTGTTTGGTAAATTGATTTTAACCATTATTTTAAAAGTTTTTTCTCAAATGTAGTTTTCCAACTTAAAAATTAATGATATAGACTTTAGCAGCATCTTGTGTATAAACAAAATATCCCTTCAAACTTTAATAAATTTTAAGCTATTCTAAGAGGAGCACAGCGACGTTCCTGTCTTTTCACCGTTGGCATTTTCTTTAATTCAGCCTTCACCTGTATGTGGTACCATCTACGAATAAACTTTCAAACTGCAAATAAAATTCAAAGCTAATGTATAAATGCAACAGCAGATGGCAGCACAAACTTAATGTTTTTATGATGAAAATTTTTCGAAAGTTTTCATTATTCATCGATATTTATTTAAAACAATACAAAATAAAACATCTACTTGTTTCTAATATACTCATTACTTTGATTTTATACCTATGTTATCTATTTTTTAGAAATTAGAGCCAAAACTTATGCTGTGAAAGTATATATATACTCGATACATAAAGATTTATAACGATAGGATTAGAAGTTCGATGTTTTCGATGGAGATAATGAACTTAATTTAAACCTTTGCGATTTTTGTGCAAAATCACTTGTACAGCGACTTTGCTTTTTACTCATAATAAAAAGAAACATAAATGATATATGGCACAACTTAATGCTTATTACGACATAAAGATCATTGCCATTATTTTTTTCAAGATTAATTAGGCAAAAATATTTTTACTTCATATTGCGTATTCATATATACGAGTGGAATATTATTTTCTAAATTACTTCAATTTCTAATTAGAATAAGGTTATCCTCAGCACTCCTAAAACTGTATTTTGATATTATAGAGAAACATTTATGCTTCAAACGCAGACATTAATTATTCAAGAATAACCCACATATTTTCTTACTGCAAGCTTTTGAAACAGTTTTTAAGCTGATTTTTTAAAGTATGGTTTACCAACATATAACGATTATTCGAGCTTCGGATTTTTAAACTATACATCTGTAAGCTTACCGCTGACTCACCCAGATATGTATATATTTTTTTTTTTTATTTTACTCCACATTAATCGTGTTATGATACGTTTATAGTCTAGTCTCTTCTCAGTCGGCCAGTAGTAACTTTATGTTTTATGTTTTGTTTGTTTTGTTTTTAGAATTAAGCACAAAGCTGCACAATGGGCTATCTGTGCTCTGCCCACCACGGGTATCGAAACCCGGATTTTAGCGTGTAAGTCCGCAGACATACCGCTGAGCCACTGGGGGGCAATAGTAACTTTACGAGCTTACAACATTCAAATGCGGGATTCGATTTCCTTCGGTGTACAAAATGCGAACATTGTACCTATTGTGTACCTTTTTACTAAACCATCTATATGACCAAGTGTCAGTCTGTTATGACTTTGGTATTTGGATATTCTTTCCTTATTGTCTTTTAGCATCGATATATTTTCCTTATCATCATAAAATGAGGTGAGGGAATTAGGGAATTGACGTTAATTTTTTATTAAATGTCCTCAGTTTAAAATAGGATTAATAAGACATTAAATGTAGTAATTTAATAGTCCTAGATCTGTGATTATCTGGTGCATAGATGTGTGCACGTAAACCAAACATATATAAATAATTATATATATATGAAGATTTGTATAAATTCATACATAACGACAAAAGTTTTATTGCTTATGTTAGATTCAAGAAAAATGTTAAATCTTTCAATTTATTAAAAAAAGTCAAAATAAGGAGTTGATTATAGAAAGAAGATTATTAACTAAATTTCGCTTGACCATTTTGTTTTCCTTAATCTGTTGAAAAATAAAACTGAGCATGAGAGTGATACTTCACTGTTTTCTGTTCTTTGTTTTGAAGTGTCAAACAAGCAGATAACTGCCTGTGTAACTGTTTTTGTTCTTCACTTTATGATCTTAACAATTTCTTAATTGTTTAGTCATCGTTCAGTTTATCAGGCTAATTTTTGTAAAGTATCCACACGTTATTTTCATGTACCACATATAACTATTTAGCTGTAGAATGAACATTTTTGGACATTAATTATTAAATATTTGTCTAAAAGTTTGAAATGGGTGAAAAACACATTTTCTAGTGAGGAAGAAACGTAAATCGATGTGACATCAGTAATGGATATATATATATATTGAAATACGTTTTTGTTTAACTTAAATATATTATTAGTTAAGTTTGTTATACTGTTGTTTGTTATGGTATTTAGGTTCATCGAACTGTAACTTGTTCGTGTTAGAGAGCGGCTTCCATCGTTTAAAGTTGATATATTTCGTTGGAACAGAAAATCTGTTTGCTCTGACAGTGATATACAGTTAGATATTAATGTGTCCACATAAGTTTCCCATTGCAACAACAACATGCAAACTTAACTGTATCTTTCAAACAATATTTCTATATTTTTCTCCTCATCTTATATAACATTATTTATATTTATGTTTAAGGTATATTCTATTAAATGAAAGACAGAATTGTTTGTGTGTTGTTGTTTTTTTACAAAATTACTTAATCTATGACAAATAACAGTATAAATCGTAAACAATGGAACCATTTCTGATATCATGGAATATTTTTTTTGCATATTCGATTTCTATAGTTCAAGACTTTTATTTGTTTGCAATACATTAATAAAGAAATCAATTCTATGATCTGGATTGTTTAAAGTTAGTTTAACATATTTGGATCTTTAACATCTTTCATTCTAAATTGTTTGAACGACAAGTCTGTTTACTTAGTTTTATTGTAGTTATTCTTTTGTTTGAAAATCTATAAGCTTGATCATCACAGTTTATATGATGAGAGTAGACCAGCGATTTCTTTCAACTCCAACAAACGATTATGAAAATCATGTCATGCTCTTTAATCTGTGTAATGCACCTTCTACTTTGGAGAAGCTTATTAGTTTACACTTGAAAAACTGTTTGTTTGTTTGTTTTGGGATTTCGCACAAAGCTACTCGAGGGCTATCTGTGCTAGCCGTCCCTAATTTAGCAGTGTAAGACTAGAGGGAAGGCAGCTAGTCATCACCACCCACCGCCAACTCTTGGGCTACTCTTTTAACAACGAAAAGTGGGATTGACCGTCATATTATACACCCCCACGGCTGGGAGGGCGAGCATGTTTAGTGCGACCCTCAGATTACGAAGCGCACGCCTTAACGCGCTAGGCCACAAAAAACTGTAATGTGATAAATATCTCATCTCTGAAGGTGACACAGTCAATGTTCCCACAGTTTGAATTGTGACTGAGCACCCGAGAATGCTATTTATCTCACGAGGATAAAGGCTTCAAAGGTTGTGTTTATGAACATTGGAATTTTGTTTTTGTTTTTGAGTTTCGCGCAAGGCTACACGAAGGCTATCTGCGCTAGCCGTCACTAATTTAGCAGTGTAAGACTAGAGGGAAAGCAGTTAATCATCGCCACCAACCGCTAACTCTTGGGCTACTGTTTTACCAACGAATAATGGGATTGTCCGTCATATGATAACGCCCCATGGCTGAAAGAGCGAGCATGTTTGGTATGAAGGGAATTAGAATCCGCGACACTCGGATTACAAGTCGAGTGCCTTAACCACCTGGCCAGGCTGGTCCAAACATAGGAATAATGGACTTTGTTTGTCATATAATAACTATACTTTTTCACAGTTATCCTGCAAACACTGCACGCAGTCTGAAACTAAATGAAAAAACACTGCTTTCTTGATTTTCTCATATTATTGATAATATGTGAACAATATTTCTAAGATAGCTGCCCCCCATTGTTTACATTATTTTATTTAGTACATAAATCTAATGATGCATTACAGTCCTTGAGATATCCTTTTTAAAGAATTCATGTTCTGAATTATATTCATCAAGATTTTCGTCCTATCGGATTTACTATTATATATTAATTTTGATATTCATGTTAAATATATATTAAAAAAGGTACATAGCTTATGCTATTAAATCTGTATTGTAAATTTCCTGACTACTCACTAAAATTGTAAGAATCATTAACGTGCTACGTCTGTATGTAAACACTAGTGATCGTCAGAATTGATGTGCAAACTGAAATATCTAGAAACTCGCTCCACGCATTAACCACAACAATGCGCCGAGAGACAGTGTAGATATTATTGGTTTCCAGCTGCTTATATACTATAAACCTAAGAAGCTGTAACTGTGATTAACACCTATTAATTAGGAACATTTATAGATTTCAAATATTACAAATCGATTAACTTCAACGGATTACCATAGGGCGTCAGTGTTTTAAAGAAAACGTTGTATAACTTCAGTGGTGAAAAATCCCATCTGATCAGAGAAGAGATAGTTAGTTTCTCGTTAAGTAAATTATGCCTATATCAATTCAGAATCAATTTGCTCATCGTGAACCTTCGATTAAAAGTTCCTGATTAAATAGAAGATTTTTAAATAGAAGTTTTTAAAACTTTTGTACATAAATAATTATTTGCAGTAATTGTTCTTATAAAATGCATTACTATATTTATATTAAAATTATTTTTATCAAAGAATAGTTTCAGATTATTTTAAATTGCAATACATAACAACATTCATCCTGAATACCAGTGAGAGATGAATTAAATCAATTTTGCTACAATTTTTGATATGGTGATATAGAGAATAATTGCATATACGAGTCTTAAGTAACTTCCTGAATGTAAAT
Organism: Carcinoscorpius rotundicauda; assembly: GCA_011833715.1. Taxonomy (NCBI): domain Eukaryota; kingdom Metazoa; phylum Arthropoda; class Merostomata; order Xiphosura; family Limulidae; genus Carcinoscorpius; species Carcinoscorpius rotundicauda. The sequence continues at coordinate 114,145,571 of CM022393.1, forward strand.
AATGTATACCAAAGAGCTGCTTTTAATCTTAGTTATTATTAGCGTCATCACTATTATTTATAGAATATTCATTGTCTGAGAAAACCATGCTTCGGTGAAATGACTAATGAACTTCAAAACCTACACTGTTGTAAATAATTCTCTATGTAAGAATCATGCAAACACTAAAGAATTATGTCAGCAGTTATATAAAATCATGTTCATTTACTTAATGTTCAAACGTGTGGTACTTTGCAGCTATCAAAGCCATTACAGTAGCAGTAATAACAAACATTATTTATAGATAGAGTAAATCATCCATTTTGATAAAAACTGTTGATGAAGAAACTTAACTGTAGATGCCACTAACAACCTATAAACAATTTTAGCTGGAACTTATTGTTATATCAAAGTTAAGATAGTCAGTTGGTTGAATATTGGGCATTATTCCACTATCAAAGCCATTGCAGTAGGAGTGATGATGCACTATATTGATAGAGAAATCATCCATTTTGATGGATATTCCACATAAACCATCAAGAAGTTTGGGAAGATGAATGGAAGACAAAAAAACTGACATGGATCTTCTTGTCTTATAGTAAGACTGGTGAATGTAGTGCTGATACATCTAATAACCATTGTTTTTATAGTAAATTACAAATGCAAAATGGCGTATTTTAATCATCGTTATCAACTTCTGAAATGTGTTAGCTATCTTTAGGAGCCAGCACTACATCTATACTAAAAGTTTAAGTGTTTATTATTTTAAATTAAACCTGTAAATCAAAAATCAATGTAAAAAAAAAAATGAGGAGCTGCGCTTATTACTCAGTAATTGGCTGCTGAGTTATATGTGAAGTTTTGGAATTATATATGTTGTAATTTAACTCCCCAGCTACTTTGTTATACATTTAATAATCCATAGTGATCTAAGTAAGAATATACATAATATAAGCTCCCCCAGTGGCATAGAGGTATATTGGCGGACTTACAACGCTAGATACTGTGTTTCTATACCTGTACTTGGCAGAGCACAAATAGCCCGTTGTGTAGGTTTGTTCTTAACTACAAACAAACAAACAAACATCATATAAAAACTATAGAACATTATAGATCTACGATCAGTATCATACTTCATATCAAATTTTCAAAAGTATGTTTCGTTTCTCGTTTTATTCTGGCTGCATCCATTCAAATAAGTTGAGTAATGGCGAAGACACTTTAATATATGTTCTGGCTACATCAAGGACACTTCTATCAGAAAGATTTATATGAGAGAATTGCCCTAGATATAAATGTTTTTCTGTTCAAAACTGTGCTGGTCATTATTGATTATTTCACAAAGTGTATTGAAGCTTATCCATTGTTTGACGTTTTACAGCAGTCTGTCATAAATGTTTTATTGCCTTTTGGAATATCTGGAATAATTCACAAGAATACAGGAGCTAACTTCAGTTGCTTAGTAAGTTAAAGTGAGTAAGAATCTAGAATTTTACCATATCCTCTTCAGTGTGATGGTTTGGCTGAATGGACTGTACAAACCATCTAATCTTTGTACAAACGAATTGGGAGGAGCACCTACTACATCTCATGATGGTGTAACTGAAATAAAGCAACAGTCAAATGACAGCTTTCTGAATCTCCTGATATTTAGAAAAAATAAAGTAAGGATAATATCTAAAGCATGACTTTTCTACTGGTTAATGAACGTAACTTTACACAACAGCAATTGGGTTAAGTAGTTGTGCGTTATAAAACGATATTAAAGATAACAGTATTAAAACAAAAATGTGAGTCTGTTTCTTTGTATTGATTATGGTATGTGTCACCAGCATGTAAGCAGCCGTTTCAAGTGAATTGATCTGTATCTCATTTATTAAAAGCTTGAGCTCTTTAAAGAGATGAATGATAAGTCACAGTGGTATATAATGCATCATACATAAACTTACACAAAACTGGCTTTTTCCGGAAGCATCAATACATAAAAAGATTCGTGATGACGAGAAACCCACTTGAAGTAAAAATGCATTCTCAAGAAAACACGAAAAGATTTTAGCGTTGTAAATCCGTAGACTTGCCGCTGTACTAAAGAGGGGCAGGTCTATAGCAGAATTTCTGAAGTGCAATAAAAGAGTTGTGTTGTAGTACATCATGAAAAAATAATCTATACTGTACTAACCAAGCAAGATTTTTTAAAAGTTTTTGTTTGAGTATTTTTTGTGTTTATCTGATGCAGTAGGTTTTTTATAACTCTTAAATTAAACATAGTGGACTCATTACTACGTTATAACAGCAAAGAATTTCTGTCATACCTTGTACGTCTACTACTTTGGACTGTATGTTCTTGCATGTGCTTTCTAGTTGATGACACAAAATGTAATCTGGACTTAATTCTTAGGAAGGAGCTATTTTTCACTTATTTCTGTGTGACGTTGCCTTTACTTTTATGATGTTGCTCCATTTGCAGGTGGTGCTCAAGGCCTTACAAATATTCATCAAAATAAAGGTCAGGACTGATCCTTGTTTCGCTTGCAGTGGAAACAAGGTTAGATGCTGAGAGTAACTTAATGTGTTGCCAGTAGAGAATAAAGAAAACATTATATACCTATTATTTTCTAATAGTTTTGATTTAGAAATATGTTGGATGTATATAATTTAGCAAGTTACAAGCTTTATTGATATTAGTGAATATTTTGTTACATTATTATATCTGAGATAGATACAAAGTCCTCTAAAGTATAAAAGCTTTAGGCAATTTTTCAGCTTAGTTTCAGTTACAAGCACAAGTCATTTGTTGCCGTTCTACCGTTCCTTCCTCATTGCAACGAGAGTCTGTTTTATAACAACAAGATATTGGTGAAAGAACTTACATTTGCATAAGATAGTTATACTGACTCGTGTCGTGGGTAAGACTATTGCTAGGTGCCATGATCCCATAAAATGATAATAGATTTCACACTGTTCAAATATTGCTTTAAACAAACAGACTCTTACCATACAGAAAAGAGAGCATTCACTGTCAATGTTGCAAATGTGTGATGTACACCACACTCTTTCCTGTCGACATATTTCTAGAAGAAGGTGGTCTTAGTTTCATTGGCCACAACATTTAATTTTGCAATATTTTATTTTCATTGGTTGAGTTAACTTGAAATTTTAGTTTTAATTCTGTCCTGCAACTGCTTATCAGTCTACTGTACTAATGAAAGGAATAAGGTCATAGTCGTATAACTACCTAAGAATCAGACATGATCAACTTCAATATTGTTTTTCCTGTTTAATATACACACCATAGATCTAGTCTGCGTAATAAGACCAAAAAAGTGTCGTGTGCTAACCTATGTTGATGACATTCTGGTGTACAGTTAAAGCTTTAGCGATGCTGTAATCAAATTCATGATGCAACTATCACTTAGCAGGATGAGGAAATGGTGCAATTACACAGGAATATCGGCCAATTCCATCACAATACTGTTATGCAAACTCAACAACGAAAAGGGCTAGCTCTCTCCCAAGTTCAGGAAGGTGATCCAAATGACAATGTATGTGAAATCTTTCTAGTTAGTCTATGTTAACATATATAAATTTTGGCATAACCTAGGGCCCCAAAACTAAACTATGCAGGGGGAATGCAAGACCAGCCTGACATAACCTTGGAGATAAGAGGGAAACAACAGACAAAGACAAGCAGACGAGAAACGAAGAAAAGCCACGTAAGGAAATCTTTTGAACAGAGAAGGTAGGCCTAACGGTTGAGGTTTGCATATATTACTATGAAAATAACTGTGTTAAGAGAGATAATAATTGTCTATTTCAGCAAAGAGAGTTCTGAAATATTTTAACTTGCGTGTGTGGACTTAAACAAAAGGTAGACAATTATTTGGAAGGAAGCTCACATGAGAAAAACAAATGTTTATTGGAAGTAAGTATAAATTAAAAAAAATAAAAAGCTGGTGATTTTTGGAATATACGATTTAGTAACTAGACCAAGAACTCGGAAAAGAGCTGTCTGTGCTCGAATAGTTTTGCAATAGTAAGAGAGAAAAAATAGTTCGGCTTCTCAACTGAAATTCTAAACCAACTGTCCAGGCCTAAGTGGACTTTTGACAACAAGAAGAGAACTATATAATTTACCTACGATTATCTATAGTTTAAATAATTTGTTGTACATACGTTTAACTAGTTTCAAATATATATATATATTGATTTGAAAACAAGTGAGATGAATGCTGTTCGTTTATTTCTTTGACATCTAAAGTAGAAAAATCCTTAACTTAACGATAATGCACAGTATATATTTTAACTTACTTAATTTATATATGGGTAAGTTCCCCGACAATCGTTCTTCACGAGCATCAGTAGCATCACATAACACTAACAGAGCTTGCAAACTAAATGTTTCATTCCAGCCTTGCATTTTAAAGACTTCGTATTTCCTCGCAAAACTACTTCTCGCATAGAAATTTTAGAAGCTGGTTAGAAGATGAAACTGAAAAAGCTGTCAGCACCTATTTTAAAAAAATCACAGACAGTCACCTTTCGTCATAGCCTCAGTCGATTCCTGTACAACATAGAGACAGAGAGCTAGTTTGGTATTATTCGTTTTATATAACAACAACATTCAACATAAACCCGGTAAACCATTCCAATTTTTCAAAAATAGCACATATATGGAGATGGAAACAATAAAGCAAACTCTTCTCTAGGTTGACACAATATATATTATTGATTCATAGGTATAAAACTCAGAGTGGTCAGTCCCCAGAAAATCATAAACAAAATAGACACATAGTATGACCATTATTGGATGTGCCAGACAAAGTAGAAATTAGGCTACATGAGGAACCCGGTGTGCACAAAAAAACCCTTATGTCAAATGTAGTACGATCATAGAATTTCAAACTCCTATGCACTAGTTATGTTAAAATGACAACCATATTCACTGACATTCGAAATAATGAAACTATTATGATGTAGTTAGGAAAAAACTGGAAGTTTATAGAATATAAAACAAACATAGATCACTAATAACATCAGAAAAAAAGAAAACAATATTTTATTCTGTGAGGCAGTTTACTTCTACACGAAGAGTCAGAGCATTATGACACATACAATCAGATTGTTACCGAGTAAAAACGATGCATTAAAAATGAAGCTGTACACTAATCCCCTTGTTAAGTGAAGGTAATTTACTACCATAGCTATTTCACAGGTGCTTGTATCAACTTTATCCTGTGAATGTATATTCCCTTGTGTTGGTTTAACGCATTTCTTTGGATGTCACAATTACTTGTGAGTATTAATTTGACTTCAAGGTTTATCTGAAATAATTGTTAACTTAGGTGATCTAATGATAATTGTTTTCCAAGCTTTTGATCAGAATTTCTAGCACATATCACACTATAGCTGTCTAATTTATTTCACAAGCTAGTTGTCAAAATATCATTGACTTAAATAATGTTGTATTATTTACCTTCTGAGCTACTGAGTGAGCAAACTGTACTAGGAAGCTCAAGAAAGAATCACTTTTTCTATTGAACATTCTGATTGGTTCTCTCTAAACTCTTTTTCCTGTACAGTTGAACATGCTATAAGGGAGCTATGTCTCAGTGTATAATAGTAATAGTATGAGTGCTGAATAGTATGAATGGAATGACTGCACAAGAACACATTTGTTAACCAACGTATGAATTAAATAAATGATTTTATCTGGATGTTAAAGCCATATGGCATGAAATTAACTGAGATTACTGACGTATGAGGTACTATTTAAAAATACAGTGCACCTTTTATTGTCACTAACACCGGTAGTACATTTATAATAAATAAAAATGTAAGTTGAGAAAGCACTGTTGGATGAGGAAAGTAACATCCATGTGGTAAAACTTTGTACATCACGCTAAGATAGCATTAAACTTTAATCTGGAAGAAGGTAACTAAAAAGAGAAAATTCAAGCATTAGCGGATTCAGTGAAAAATACAACTTGATGTCATCTAAGCCAACTCAGTTCATACTTCTAGAAACCACTTTTACACGCAGGCCTCCTCCTTCTTTTCTATTGGAACTGGAATTTATTCATATAATTCCCAAATTGTAATAAAAGGAATGGCTGAAGGATAAGCCGTACTGGCTGTTGTCTGACAGCGAGGAAGAAGACACCACAGCTAAGAATATTTGTTAAACAGAGTCACTGAAGCTTGGAGGAGTTAGAAGTTCATAAGTGTAACAGCTTCATATGTTATGGATGGTATAAAATATGCGTGCTTATGAAGACCATAAAAATGTCACTTGATCAAAATATAGTTTTATAATATTTAAGAGCAAGATTTGATTGTAGCTGCGCAGTTGCAATTTCTTTTTCTATCCACACTCTTAATTGAGCTTCTAACTAAATTAAATTATTCTTGCTCCTCGCTAGTATAGCGGTAAGTCTACAGATTTACAACGCTAAAATCAGGGACTCGATGCCCCTTGGTGGGCTCTGCACATAGCCCCATGTGGCTTTGCTATAAGAAACACACATACACAGAAATTCATCTTATCTTAAATTTGAAATTTTGCTATTTTACTTTGTTCTTGAGCACAAAGCACACAAATGACTATATATCCTGTACCAGCCACAGGCATCGAACTCCGATATTTAACATTATAAGACATCAAATTTACAATTGAGCTACTGGGATTACTGTTTGAGATAAAATTTTCTTTTTTTTTCAAATGATCCAAATCAAATATTGATTTTTAATTCTTAAAAGTAAAATATTATTAACATATTTATATGTTTTTGTATCAGTATTGTTCTATAAATTGCTATATATCTGTTGTAATTAGAAGATATCTTCTATTTTAGTAAACTGCTCAAGAACAACTTACCAAAAACGTGAGATACTCTTTCATTCAACTCTTTGGGGAAACGGAATAGCTGGCATCAGGTTACATCTTATTTGACAAATAAGTGGTTAGCCATTTTGTCTTGTTGTCAATTAACCCCAGTGAGTATGCGCTGAAATACTTCGATGAGACCTAATATTCTCAAAATTTCCTTTTCAGCAAAGGGACGGACAATGAAGTGAATCCTTGAACTCATGGTACTGTTTTGACTTTCAGTATAATCAAACCAATGAATCAAAATATGTTATCTGCCAACAAATTGGAAAAGGAAGAGTTTGTTACATGTGTCATTGGATTTGCATTGATAACTTCATAAAACTCAATGACCACAGTAAGTCCAACAGAATTAAGGCCTCTACTGGACATACCAGTAATAAAGGTAGCAGCAGCAACAATAACCATGGCTTTATAAATTCTTAAGAACAGAACCTTCAGTTATCCCAGCAGCAGATGGTATCACTATTGTTGACTCTTATAAAAAATGAGTTAGTATTATTTTCAAAGACGTACTGGGCCCACTTCTGGAGTTAAGTTGAGGACGGGGTAAAACTTCATGCAATTTCTGGTGGCGTGTATTATATCTTTTTTAATTTATCTAAGTATATATACTGTATATTTTATTTGTATTTGAATTTTTTCTTCTTTCTTTTTTTTGCTTGTTTTTCATTTTATTTCTTTTTTGTGATATTTATTCACACTACGTGTAGCTAGTCGGCTTGTAAACACACACATCCATAAATGTTTTTAGTGACTTCATTGTCGGTTTATTCTATATATCTGAAATAATTTATTTTAGTTTCATATTATATATTGAATCTATTTTCTGTAGACTACGAAGGGTTCCCCACTAGTACTGCGGTAAATATACGGATCTATAACGCTAAAATCAGGGGTTAGACTTCCCGTCGGTGGACTCAGCAGATAGCCCGACGTGGCTTTACTGTGATAAAAATACACACAGAGGTTACAAAGGAGTTATGTTTATAATGCCTTTAGAGACAGATTTTTCTGTTTAATAAGGAGTTGATGTAAGATGATATTTGGTAAGTTATATTTATTATATTATACTTGTTATAGGTAATTGACAAAATGTTACTTTATTATATTTGAATGAATTACACATTTAATACTTAAACAATTAATTTTGTTTGAAGGGTTTTGTTAATATTGTTATTTACCTTGTTTTTTAGGGTATTCTTTATCATTTCATTGTAAAGTGTATCATTACGTTGATCGTTTGTTTTGTTACAACAAAGAGAGTTTACTTTATATATTGTATGTTTTACTTTAATTGTTTGGTAATTATCTTTCTTAATTAAAGGGTGTTTTTTTGCTATCACTTTAAAACTATTTTCCAATATCAAAAGGTTTTCATTAAGAATTGTATTTTTGCTAAAGGGTTTAAGTGTGTACTTACTCTTTGTTGAAAGAGTTTATAATTGTCTTTGTTATGTCTAAGTGTTTATAGAAATTGTAAAAATTTATACGACTCTTTGGCTAACTTGAATTTGCCAAATTTATTGTTTTACACTTAACTTTAACTTTGGCTTGAAGACAAGCTTGAAACGGGAAAGATATAAAAATGTGGTATGCAAGCACAGATGGTTTTTCTATCCTCTTATTTGAATGTAGACTTTTTCATATTTTTTTATTTCTATCCACTTCTATGCACTTTTACGTGAAATTCTTTGTTAAGAACGTGGTAAAGCTCACTTTTTTCCAGCTACTTTCGTTCTTTGTCATTTTATATGCAAAAACGGCTCGTTTTGGGTTCAGAAAATATTTTAAATAGAAGAGCGAACAACGTTTCGACCTTCTTAGGTCATCAAGAAGGTCGAAACGTTGTTTGCTCTTCTATTTAAAATATTTTCTGAACCCAAAACGAGCCGTTTTTGCATATAAAATTCTCAACAGTGGGTTTCTCGACATCACTGGTTCTTTGTCATTCTTTTGGAGGCAACAACTTTTCTGCTGTGAAGCTGTACTTCACGTAGGAAAATCGACAACAGTGTCCTCCAAATGGTATTCGGGTTATATTTCAAGGTTACATTCTTCAGCATCTTTGAATAGGAATGACTGTTCAAATGGGTGGTGTTAGCTGCTCTTGGTAAAGCTGACATTACGAATTCAACTTTATAATGTGAGATATAGACATTACCTTGAGTGTATCAGTCACTATACAAATAGAAGTAGATCTGTTATGATCCTTTCACAATTCCAGTAAAGGTGACTCCCTAGCATCAAATGCTAGTGCACACGTTGTGTTTCAACTTCATAATTTGTGTTTAGTCCATTTATTTAGTAGCGCAGACCTACTTAGCTTAAGTGCAATTCACTATTGCTTCGCACTTTATTTTGTCAAGCCTCCTGTTACTCAGTGAATCTAACTAATTTACACCTTTGAGAAATCGGTTTAACAGAAAATATCACATTTAAACAGAATTATGACACACAGTTGTATAAAAGTTCCTAAACTACCTAACAACGCTGATAAATATATTTTAACAATGGCACTACGCTACAAGACTACTTGTAATTTACCAGTATTACAATGAATAATTACAGAAGTTCGTTAAATATTTCAATTAAATAATAACGATCAAAATTATTACAAACGCAAAACGTGTATTTAAATACATCTACTTAACAAAATTATTTTGAAACAAAACAATTAGTATGTGGTTTGAATTTCGCGAAACCTTGACGATGGCTATCTGCGCTAGCCGTCTCTAATTTAGCAGTATAAGATTAGAGGTCAGACAGCTAGTCATCATCACCCATCAACTCTTGGGCTACTCTTTTACAAACGAATAGTGAGATTGACCATCACGTTATAACGCTTCGATGACTGAAAGAGCGAGCATGTATGATGTGACGAGGATTCGAACCCGCGACCCTCGGATTGCGAGTTGAGTGCGTTAACCTCGTGGCCTTGCTGGGCCTAACAATTAGTAACATTTATATTTTGTTCTTAACTCTTCTTATGAAAATATAAACACTTAAAGAATACGTTGAAGGGTTATCAACATTCATGTTACTCGATATTTTATCAGTTGTGGTTAAGAATTTCTGATATATTAAAAGAACTTAGATTCCTGAGTATTATTATTTTTATGTTGTGTTTGAGCATTTTTATAAGTTTAAATATTGGTCTGAAACTACTCATAATATAAAGAACGATGTTTTATAATTTCTTGATTAGACTGAGAAATGTTATTTTATTGCTTTCCGTCAGGTAGCGCATAATTAAAGATGTATTTTGATTGATATACAGAAAACTTAAACATGGATTCGTTGTCAATGTTATTGTGATAATACTTTGTAGCATTACGTGTAGGTGAAAAACTGAACGAATTGGAAAAGGAGATAGAGAGCAAGACATACACTAATTCAAGCGTTATATTATCGAAGGGAGTTTAATTTCAGGGTAAGGTCGTATACATAAGTTAAAATTATTGTTTCTTTTCGAGCTTATATATTATTACTATTCAGCGAGTACTGGTATTACCAAGATACTAGTGATAGTTAATACTGTTAATAACACTTAATTACTGACTCTGAAATACTAAAATTTTATTTTTGCATGCATGAGCCATAGTGATTAATGTCAGATTTGTGTTCTTCTGTTCTACTGATATTACTGAGTATTTAAAACTTAAGTTAAATATGTTGCACACATCATATGTCGTAGAGTTTAATGCCAAAGTGCTTACTGTGTTACAGGCTGAGAATACATACATACATAGTTTTACCATCTATGGATTACTGTTTATCATTCACATTTCATTTTTAAACATGTTCATTTTGACCATTAATATAGTTTATCCTCAGGCATTGTTTAAGGACTTCATCATTTGATATTGAAAATTGAAGAGAATCTTTTAAGTTGTTTTTATTTTGTATAATATAAGAAGCATTGCACCAATGCATTATGTCCACAAGTATCATTTGTCAATTTACTTGTTGAACAATGACAGTGCCAACTGTTGGTTACATTAGATGAAAGTGCTCTTGCAGAGGAATGAGAAAGAAAAGCAGAAGTGGAAAGCGTGTTATTAGAGAATGATAATTTTTTTTATATTTTGCAGTATATATATGTGGAGAAAGATGCTGGAGAAACAAAGTCAATTCAACAATAGTACCAACTTACTGCCTCAAACACAAAAAACTGGAAGCACATGTATTATAGATTGAAATATACCTCCTGTTTTTCCAGTTTTTATATAGATTGATCATTTTTTATCTTTATTATGATGTTTAGGAGATATATTAGCATTCAAGGTATATAAATGGACAGACTACATTAAAAATTTGAGGTTTCCTAACTTGATTAAGATGATAAGGCTAATTTACAGCAGTAGCATCTGTTAGTAGATGGTTAAGAAGAAGTCACATGCTCTGTTTGATCATTTACTGGTAATACACACAATATTTCTTCCTTAATTTTCTTCAGATTAATTATTTCATGTGAAATATATGTGCCTCAGTGATTTATGTACTTTTTATAAAATATTCTAAGGAAATTTTATTTTTTCTAGCCAAATTTGAATACAAAAGAAAAGACTTGTGTTATTTGATTTATCAGGATCACAAAAAACTTAAAATGTGGGATTTCAAAATGAAATGTTCATATTTATTCAAATTTAAGAAACTTTTTTTCTTTTGGTTATAGTAATTTGTATTTTTTATGACATCATAGATTGAAAATTTCTAACATTTGAATGTGATACTTGGGTTAAAAGCTGAAGGTGTAGCTTGTGCTGTTTTTAAAAACTTTAATTTTGGGCACTTAAATCACCTTGTTTGATCTGTAAGTTATTATTCATTGTTTACATAATCTAGCAGCAGACCAAAACTAAGGTGATTGATATGAATTTTGGTTTAAGCTCATGATGTAGTTAATAATATTTATATTAACACATTAGAACTGTTTGTTTTTCTCATTATTTTGATGATTCTGTGTCATTCACCAGCTTTCACTATTCAGTCATAATTTTTCAAAAAGTCAGATTTTGATCTACTTCTTTTGTTTTCATTAATACTACCTGAACATCAGTACTTAATACTTTTTGTAGTGTATTAAATACCATTCAGAAAGAAATTCAAAACAAACAATGCACACAAGAGTATTTACCTCAAAAAAGAAAATCATTGTCAGTGAATTCAAATAAATTATGACAAGTTAGTGAGACAATAAAAACATTTTTTAAATAAATCTCAGATCAAACAAGACTGCCTCCAGGATACATACATCTTTTGCTTTTTCAACTTTTAAGCAAATTGTACAGAATAGACACTGTCCTATGAGGAATCCAACAGAGTTAATTAACAGTAAGGCTGAAAATAACTGATGGAGGTACAGTGATTTTACTTTTGAATTGATGGAGAATTTATTTTTCTGAACATTGCTTGAGATAATGAGGTTATTGTAACATAATATCTTTAAAGATTTTTGTGAAACCATTAATTATTGATAACTGTAAGGGAAGTTGGCTACTTACTGTCAAAATTGCATATATCTTAAGGGAGAGATGTTGGAAGCATTAGGCTGAAAGTGTATTTACAAATTTAAGGTAACAAAATGCTTGATGTACTACTAGTGCATCAGATATTAATCGAGTCATGATGAGAAGCTTGTTGCAGAGAAAACAAACACCAAAAAAGACACTAGAGAAAAATATCTTTTAATTCAAATGAAAATGCTAACATTCTTAGAAAAATTGAATCTAAATACATACTGGGTATGTTCACGTATTTGTCAGATGTGAGTAGAAAATGAACAGAGGGGTGAGAGTGATTCACTGTTGGGAGATAGAAAACCATTATGACCACTATATCTAAAGGAAATTTTTAGCAAAATGTATTGAAAATCATGCTTCACAAATCCCTTTATATTATTCCAACTTTTTCATAGTTCCAGTTCTCAAGTGAACCCTACTTTATTATCAAACTAACAAAACTGGTCTGACTGACTGTGAAGTTTGTTACTAAGTATAATAAAATCGATAGCTTTTGAATTTAATAATATAATTCTCTAACTTATTCAACCTTATTTTGACTTCATCATTTTATGAACTACCTGTCCTTTATTCATCACAAAGTTTATTGCCAATAATATTAAATTTTTGATAAGGTGCAATTTTTGCAGTACATAAAAAAATACATTCAAGCTTCTCTTTTAAAATAAAAATAAATATTTTTATCTTCATTTGAATTGAAAGATTCTTATTTTGCTAGATAAGACAATAAGACTACTAGCAATGTTATGAAGTTAAAAAGTTTGTGCTATAAGTTTTTAAGCTAAACTATTAATTTTATTTCAAACATAAAAGAATATAAATGGATTTGATTCAAGTTTTGAATAAACTGAATTTTAGGTTAATGAAATAGAAGGTTGGATATTAAAACCATAATTACAATATTCAAAAATCAGAGTGCAGACAGATTTTCTGTTGGAATGACATCTAGGTGATTAACTCAGTTAATAAATATAATAAATTACCTATGGCAGTCAATTATATTGATTAGTGTCATGTAAGATAATCTGTTAATTGGAACTATGATGTATTTTATTAATATAAAAAAATAATGTTTTTTTATTATTGCTATTTTCAGTAATTCCACTTATCCAATATTGCTTTTCAGGATATTTTCATTTTTTCAAGCTTGTTCAGCTTAATTGATTGTTTATGACTCAAGAAAATAGTAAGATCTTAAAATTAGGGTTTTTGATTATTACAATCATCCAAGTAATTTCTGGAGTGGTGGACAGAAATCTATTTCTCTTGTTTATATTCGTTATTCTGATCTGGAAGGAAAGAGTAAAACTGTTTACCCTCCCACCTTTAACCATGGATGTTTTTCCTAGATACTGCTTGAGAAAGCCAGTTCAACCTACGTGGGAGCCTTCTTGTAATTCTGATTCAGAAATGACACTTCACTATCTGTTTGTGAGATTTTGGGCCTTCTTTTTAGGTCATTTGCTTACTTTCCATAGTCATGGAAGAGTGCCTTTACTCCTCATACTTTTGCATGTAGATTGTTACATTTGACAGCCAATGGTTGAACTTTGTTCTACATCGTCTTCAAAATTCCTGATGTAGGAAGCATTACTTTGCCTCCCAAGTTGATTGAGGAGTTACGATATTGGTTTGTAATCCCAGGCCAGATGATCTTTGTTTTGTTCAGGTTGAGTGAGGTGTGAATTAGCTTTGTAATTCGGAGTTTGATATATTTTATTTTAAGCTTATTAAGTTGGTTAGGGGATTGTCTGGTTGGATGTTGTTTTCTTTCCCTTCATAATTCTGGTGGTTTACTTGGGTTTCTTTAATATCATATTGCATTTCCCATGCCCTAGGCACTACATCTTGAAACTAGTGTTGAGACCACAGCTCTATAATTCCAATAACAAAACATAAAACCTTTTGTGTGTGGATGGGTCTTCTACATTTGGCCTTTATTAGTGATTTTTTAGATTTTATTTTACTTTGACAAAGAGCATACCTGTTCCAGAAGTGGTGTGGACCTCCACTAATCTTCTTTATTATATTTCTATTTTGCACACCTGTTTTTTTATGAAGATGCTTTTTGTGTGGTTTTTGCTCTCACCAGCCACACTTTCTGGTCAATGTGAGATTATAATTAAAGTGTAAGTGGAGATAAGTGGGTTTCAGAAGTTTACATTTTCTTATACTAAAAATGTATCTCTAATAATACCTCTCCTTACAATATCCCAGCCTTTCTTTCCACAATAGCCATTGTTTGAGTGTGATAATCTTAGCAGTCTTTAAAAAGGGAATAAGAAAGAATAACAATGATTTATATCTTTTGTATTGGAATATGTAAACTTTTAAAATGACTTGTTTCAAGGGGTTGTGTACACGTATTGTTTTTTTTCTGTTCAGTCAAGGCTCTCCTGGGTGAGTTTGTGGATTAAAAAACAACACATACATGTGTGTCTGTGGTGATTCTGCCTGATTGTTGGATGTTCTCTGCAGTTTTATCCTTGATGTATCTTGTAAATGGCCTCTTGTGCTGACCTCCACTAGTTTGATTCCCCTCAGGGAGTTTAGCAGATAGCCCAATGTGGCTTTGCTCTAAGAAAACACACATGTCTCTTGTGCTTTTGGTTCAGTAAATGCATATTTATGATTTTATACTCTGTAAATTGCATGAAATTTTAAGGTGCAGAAAAGGAGCTAATTAGCTCATTTAGGATGTCCCTTCCAACTGCTAACTGTAATCACCCCATACTACTCATGTATTCATCCAATATTTTCTTCAACTTAGTTAATTTTTCTCTTTTCACAAGCCTTGAAAGGAGCTCATTCCAAAAGCCAAACACCCTGTTTAAAAAGTAATACTGTCTAAACTGCATATGGCTCCCATACTGCCAAAATTTGAATTTGTGGCCCCTTGTCCTATTGTTTTCACTGCTAAACACAAAAACATCTGATGGATCTATATTATCAATACCATTAATTTTATACAAACCTCAATCAAATCCCCTCTGACCAGTTCAGATGTCTCTATTTTCATACTCTGGATCTTGTGTATTAGGCTAACAACCACCACATGTTGGTTTCGACATGTCATGTTCCCAGAATGAACCTTATAGCTTATTGCTTACCCTGTTTCAACTAGGTTCTTTCCCCATGGAGTGGTCCCTTCATTCTTAAGTATTTCTGTGGGAGTGTTTGCTACTCATTTCCTTCCATTTGGTTTCCATTTTTTCACCTGTTATTTCTGGGATGGGTGCTTTCACTCATGATTGGAAGGGATTTTCAGTATGCCTACCTTCTGATTAGATTCATCTTTAGGGCCATTTTCTTTTATTTAGACAACTGTCTGTCATGTTATGTTGGTTATTCTGTATTGGCTGGCTCAGATATATTTCTGTCTGCTCTGGTACTCTCTAGAGCAACATCCTATGCCTTTACCTCTGTCTTGATTGCTTCTCCAACCATTGTGATTGAACATTTTACATTTTCATCTTCACATGTGATTTGTTCTTTCCTCTTGTTTATGTACCAGAGACATTGGTTTTACTTCAGACTTTGGTCCACTTACCTTTGCTTCCAACCATCCTATTTTTCTGTTCTTCACCTGGTTGTTTAGGGTTTGTCTGTTTCAACTGTTGCTCCATATAGGGCTGCCATATCAGACATCTTCTACTCTTCTGCTTCTAGAAAACCTTCTCTTCCCTGGTTATTCCTCTCCTTTTTCACTCCATTGGCTGATCAGAAAGTTTGCTCACTTTTTCTCCCATTCCTTTACCTTTCATTTCCCACCTCTGCTGGTGACTGATGATGCTGTTAAACTACTCGTTAGTCATTCTGGTGAGTTATTAAAAATTTGCAACAAGTCTTTTAAACCTTTTATTACTTAACTTTTTGAAAATGGCCATAATGTCAAATAACTTGGAACCAGGACTGGAAAGGCCAACTTCAGGTGACTGACAGTAGTTTTTGTACTTACCTGTTAGTCTTCCTGGCAAGTTATGATAATTACAATTATGCTACAGAAAGTCCATTACATTCTGTTTTACTTTAGTTTTTCTCTTAACATTGTAGACTAGATGTAAACATTGGTTTTATGCTATTTATGGTTTTTAAACTTTGTTTTGTTTTACCTTAATTTCCTATTAATCAACCAACGAATCAGTTAGTTTGTCCACTTTGCTCCTTGCTGTGTTATTAGGCTTATGCTGTCCCCTTTTGTTGTTCTTGTTCCTGTCTATTTGTTCCATGAAATGTCTTTGTTTCTTGTGATCTATCCTATTACACTCACTGGTTGGGTTTGTCAACTCACATGACTGACATTATTTTGATGTGACCATGGAATGTTGCTGTCTACATTATATTTCATTGCACCAACTGAATATGTCTTTGTTTGGTTGTGTCAACTTTTGGAGGAGATCATTTGGGTTGGTATGTGAACAACTCCCAATACACTTGTTTCACATTATCTGTATAACCTAGTTATGTCTTCCTACAGCAGTTATTATCTTCCTCCTCTCATGATGAAACATGTCTGTTCACCTTTAACTGTGGTAAGTCAATGTATTATTCTTTTTTATTTTATTTTGTTGATGTACATAATATTTCAGGATTTTTCAGGGTGACAGATGTTGCCTGGTCAATTATGCTGAGTATTATATCTTTGCACTGAACCTGAATACTTGTATAATGCTCTCTTTGCAGATGAGGTGTTTCTGTAAGACCAATGACTGGTTATTTGGTTGGTGTTTGTATATAATTTTTTTTATTATTATCTCTGTATTATACGTAAAGGTCTTCAAGAATATAGAAGATTGGGATTTTTTTCCCATTCTTACTCACTTTTGGATTTTACAATCAGGGTTTTTATGCTTTTCAAAGTTAGGAATTGCAGGTACCTATTCCACTGTCATCAATGTGCTATTTTTCCAGGCTTCTTGGTGCACATCTCTTCCCTTTTTTCTTCTAATGGTGAAGAGAGTCCATTTCTTTTCCAGTGCCCAATTGATGGAGTGATGGACTGTGAAGGTTTTCTGCTGAGTGAAACTTGTATAATGAACTAAATAAAACTTCATGGCTCATATAAACCTACATACTGAGAAAGGGATCTCTCATTATTCTTATTAAATACCCAATAGCATAGTATTTTGGATCTAAGGCACTATCCCTGGATAGTTTTGCCAGGGCTGACTGCATTTTTTGGTAACAAATTAAATTTCTTGTTCAGGGTGCTTCCAGTTGATGTTTTCTGCCTAGATAGATCACATTTGGTGTTATCTGATGTATCCAAAGCTGCTTCCCCAGAACATTGTTTTCTCAGGTGGACCACACTTAGACATATGATATATTCAATGTGTTTCAACATATTTCCCATGGATGAGTTGTAACTGAATTTGTCCTCTTCATATACAACTTAGTCCTTTAGCCCTGGTTACATCTATATAATTATCAAGCACCCTACTATGCCCTATGCTTATGCATGCTACATATGTGGATGTGCTGATTCTGTATTACCTGACATGGTGCCTGCCTGTTACATTTTGTTCTATATGTACTAATGTGTTTGTTACCAGGCAAAAACATAACTGTTTCAGAAGTAGTGGTATACCTCACAGTTTGCCTTCTTTTTGTATTAAGGTACATCTGTTCTTTCAAGGTGGTTACTCTCTACTTGTTTGAATAAGTTCATCCCTTCACCAGCCCTTACACCTTTGGGAATCTAGCTTTAGGTGAAAATGGATAGTACCATTTCAGACATTAAACAGAAAATGTATTTCTGATGGATACTTACATCCTCTCACCATTTACATGCTATTTTGTTATTTGTATCTTCCAATTCTTGAAAGAACTGTGCTGTAATATTAGAGGAAGCTATCTGTTTTAGTACAGATAGTGCAGTATGATTGGTATGAACAATACATACTCTGAAGTGGTGTGGAAATAAAGGGATATAAAAGGCTGTTGCACTTCAGTGATAATATTTCAGCAATGTTTAAAAAATAAACCAAAGCTGAGAGAGAATTTTGATTAGAGGAGTTAAGTAGCTATCAGAAATACATTTTCAATTTAAGAAAATGTTATACTATATCATATTTCATATAGCATTATACAGCAGGCCTTATAGTAGTGAAACATAACAAGTAATTAAATTGTTTTAAGTTTGTAAGCAAGACTAGGTATAAACATGTGCTTAAGTTATGTAAACTTTTATTATTTGAAAGAGAACACTTTTTGTTGTAACAAAACATTCAGAGACAAAAAGAGACCTATTGGTCCATCTCAGCCATCTCATCCTTTAAACTAAACTAAAACTATCAAATAAACAAATTACAAATAAGTAAAAAAATCTTAGAGTCAACCCTTATAATTTATATAGTTATCAAGCTATCTCTTACTTAAATTTACTGCCTTCACAACATCTAAAGCCAACCCTTCAAATGGACAACTACCATTAAAAACAAAACAAACTATTTTAACTGAAGATAACTCTTACCTTGCCAAAAATTATATTTGTGTTTACTATCATTACTCTTAATTATGAAAAAGGATGATGCATTAACACTATTTTAACCTCCCCTCATATGACAACCACCTCCATCCCAGACACCATTCTGGTAACACTCCTCTGAACTCTTTTCAAAAATTCAGTGTTCTTCCTTAGGTAAGGAGCCACATTATGTAACACAGCACTCCAAATATGGTATAACCAGTGACATGTAATGAAATTATAACTTCTTTAGACTGTTATTCAATATTTCTGAAGATACAACCTAAAGTTTTATTTTTCCTATCACTAGCATCAGCACAGTGCTTGAATGGCTTAAGAGACTGATCATTTATTACACCAACTTTCCTTTCTTTCATGACAATGTTAAGGTTATTCCTATCTAAATATACTTATAATTTTAGACGATAACTTTTATGCATTGTCTTGCATTTACTATAATTAAAACTCATCTGTTATTCATTTGCCTAATAAACTAAATTTTTTTGTACACATCAACATCCTCTTCACAGTTAGCAACACTCAAGGTTTAAATATCTTCAGCATTTTAAGTAATTTATTGACCATTCTTTCATCACCTGTGTTATTGATGTAAACCACAAAGAGTGTGGGTTCTAAGACTGAGCCTTGTGGTACCACATTTGCAGTGTTATTTTAGTTTGACCGAATTTGAGGTATAACAACTCTGTTTTCTTCCATCCAGCCAGCCTTCTAATTAATTAACCAACTTATCTTGCATGCCTAAAAAGATTGTTTTTTTTTCTTTTACAAGCCATTATTTAGCACCTTATCAGAGCCTTTCTGAAAATCCAGATACACCAAATTTACACCCTTATCCTTATCTACATAAGCAGTACTCATTTCAAAGAATGTCAAAAAATTTGTAAATATTTTTCTTAGTTCAACCATGTTGAATATACAATAACATTCTAAGCTTTGTAAAATAGCTTACAAAGCATTATTTATGAAACTTTCAAAAACTTTTCCTGTAACTGATGTAAGCCTACAATTATCAAGACAGTTTTTATCAATATTCCTTAGAAAGAGGAGTAACATTTACTAACTATCAATCTTTTTGCATTTGCTCACTGTTTATGGACTTATATAAAATAGTAACAAATGGCTCACAAATAAAATCATTAACCTCTTTCAAACCCTTGGAAAAATATTTTTTCTTTCCACGAAGCTTTATCAGTTTTTATGTTTCCCAATTTTTTCTTAACAAACTTGGAACTAATACAGTCATATTGTTTGACTTTGTTTCAGTTTATCAGCTGTTCAACATGAAGAACATAGCTTAAATCTTCATAAATAAAAACTGAAGAAAAAGCAGAATTTAATAACCCAGCCATCTCATAATCATCAAGTACAAGCCATCCTTTATTGTTTCTCAAGGATCTTACATCTGATATTATCATTTTGCTTATTTTTAATATATTTAAAAAATCCTAACTGTTAATTTTTACATTTTCAGTCAGCCTTTTTTTTTTAAACATCCTTTTTGATGTCTTATAATTTCCTATTTGATCAACTTTTGTGATCTTGTATAGTCTTCTCAAAAGACATCTTATTTGCCCCCAAATTTCAAGATTGAACTACTTTCCTGCAAAAGTGATGCTACCAGAATCACTTATTAAGGTTTCCATTAAAAAAGAAACAATCAGTTGTCAATGTCACATTTAAAATTTTAGTAACAAATATTTAGTTACACAATCAATTTGTTCTTTTTAGTAACAGAAAATTTTAAAAATAGCCATTTCTTAATCACCTCTATAGAGTGCAAATACTTGCATGCCCCTCTTTTTCTGAATCTTTTTTTTTTTTCTATTTTGCAACATTATCTAAAATTTTAAAACATAGATGAATTATTAGGAAACCCCAAAGTATTTTTCTGTACAGGAGAGCATTAATCCTACCAAAGTTGATGGAGTGATCCAAACACCATTCTTTGGTAAATATTGGCTACTCCAAATTTTTATGTTATATGTTTATATTAACTGAATATGTTCAGTTAATAGGCTGAACTGCCCATTATTGTTGGAAAAAAGTAGATAAGCAGTAGAAAGATGTCAGCAACAATGAACATTTGAACATTGTGTACAGCAACAAACATTAATTCTTGAACATTTTAGAATATACATATTCCATTTTAAGTAAGCTATACTGAATATGGTAAATTATGAGATACTCACTCCATGTGCTTCAGAATTGTATATAAATACATGTGGTGGCTGTAATGCCACTTAAGTTTGCAAAACCATATTTCAGTAACACCAGTGAATCTGCAACCTATGAAAATATTGCGGTGTTGAGCATAACTGGAAAAAACTATCAAACTCTCAAGACTTCATGATTCTCATGCATAGGTAAACAGTAACAATACCATCTTGATTATAAATAATTAATTTCATCTTGATAATCTAGTATTGAACTTTTAATTAAAGAAAGTTTATTAAAAATTAACTTCTAACATTAAATAATAACACAACTTCACTGCAATTAAATCTGTTCTGAATATTGTATAATATTGTTACAGATGATGCAATTTCCTATTCTTTCTTGTTTCTTTGGTTGTATTTTAGTTTATTTCACAATTTTACTCTGTGGTCTAATTACTATTTAAAAAACATGTTTGCATTTTATAAAATGTTATACCTAATAATTTACTATGTTCAATATACCTTGTTCAAGATGGGATATGTATATTTCAAAACTTCAACAATAAAATGTTTGTTGCTGTAATACACATCCCATTTGTTTATTGTTTTTGCCACCATTCTACTATTCATCATTAAACTTTGATTCCTGTTGAATGAATTTATTACTAAAATTGGTAAGATTTAGAAATACACTAATAAGCTTGATGAACTTGTAATGAAATACTAAGATTTTTGTAGTACTTTTTTACATTCTATGTAAGCATAAATCAAAGGTTGTAACATATATATTTGTATATGTATGTAATAAAAGTATTTTTCATAAGGTAGAAAAAATTACAAATATGCAAAATGTAGGTATAAGTTATTTGTTGCGTTTCATAGATTATAAACTAGTTATAGTGACTTTTATTTGTATAACACCTTCTTTATTTGAGAAAGTAAAGTATATAATTGTTTGTTATTATGAAATCTTTTATAACAATTAAGTATACTGAAAAAGTGCAATAATGTATGTAATGTTTTAAATAACCTGTATAGTGAGGGTTATATTTTGTGTATAGTAAAGTTACATAAAGAGTTTAGGTGAATTGGAGCACAGAATAATTTTGAATGATTCAATAAGTATATTTATTAGATATTAATGATATGTATACATACATTATATCTAAATATATGGAGGGGTCTTAATAAATATAGTTGTGCTAGTGTTGGTTGAGAACTTGTTGAACAGGTTAGAAGCCGTTGTATTCTGCTTGTTGTGTATCTATAAAAGTTAATATTGTGATGACTTTAGTGTGACTGTATGTAGCATTACTCTATTTGTTTTGTAATTTTATGTATTCCAGTAATTATCTGTACTAGTTCTGTAAATTGTAAAAGTCACAATATATTTTTTGAATGAAAATGTGCACATTTTATATTAACAATCCCATGCCAGTTTGTGCTTAAACTTGTATATTATAATTTATAAATTTTGTTTATAATGGACTAAGTTTAATACATTTTTAAAGAAACAAAAATAAGATGTACTGGTTAGCTGTGAATAATATGGTATTTCATGAAAGGACTGTTCACTGCCATTTTGTTTTCTGTGTTACTTGGTTCTTAATTTGAAAAATCAAACTTAATATGTTTTTAGATGATTCAGAAAAGAAATCGTACAGTATAAATGACAAAATGTATATAAGTATCAGTTATTGATAAACAGAAACAGTTGAATGGGAAAAGTATGGCTAGTTCAACTGTTAGTACTGTGATGTTATTGTGATTGACATTTTCAAGGTTTATCTTTAACAAAGTTACCTAGAGTATGCCACATGTAAGTTGAAGTTCTCATTGTTGAGTGTTTGCCAGTTTCAAAGAACGTGTTGCATTCAGGGTGGTTTATATCATAATATATATATATATATATATATTGCATTGTACTGTGACAAAAGTTCAAGCTTTCCACATTTAAGATTGTTTAGACATGGAGTTAAAAAAATACAAATTTAATTATTAATTAATATTAACCTCCAGTGGCAATGGACACATAATTAGTCAAATAAATAACCACATTAAGATGGATTTCATAAAGTTTTGTAAATTTTCATTGATTATGTTATATATGTTTTTCCCATCTTCACTTAACATAATTGGACTTTTCATATCAACACCAGTTAAAACGTTATTAGTGAAACTAAAATACATACTATTATTTAAATACATGACATACAATACAAAAGTTTGGCTGGATACTGAATAAAACTATTATAAATGTGTGATGTTTTCATCCTGAGGCATGAGTGGTTTACATGCATGAACTATGGAACAGTGGATATATGCATATGCATGCAGTATGGAACAAAGAAGTCACATGACCAGATTGCTTCACAGCCTATGATGAACTTGTTTGGGGAACCTTGTGAATACATTTAAATATTAATGAAGTACAGGACAAAGCTGATTTAACTATCACTGTGTTTTGCTTTCTATCTCCATAGCCCCTCAGTGGCACAGCAGTATGTCTGCAGACTTGCACTGCTAAAAAGTGGGTTTTGATACCTTTGGTTAGCAGAGCACAGATAGCCCACTGTGTAGTTTTGTGCTTTATTCTAAACAAATAAAATCTCCACATAGTGAGAGATGAGCTGTTTGACATGACACATGTGATATTGATGAAACAAGTTGGTAAGCCAGTGCTTACTTTTGAAACTGAGGTGGTCAACCTTTAATAACTTTCAACAAGCAAGAATGACCAGTTCTCTGATTACTGTTATTGTGAGTTGATGTAAGTGTAAGAGTAGATCAGAAATATCTCAGCTTATATGCAGCAATTTTTTTGTTACAAGTTTCCAGATTTTCATCAACTGAAGGGGGCACAGCTGTTATGAAAATATACTTAACAGTAATATTAATAGGCTTGCAGACTAATACATCTGAATATTAAACTGGAACACTAGTGCATGTGTGTGTGTGGAAGGATGAAGTTACAATATGTGAAAACTTTGAATTAAAATTGCTTCAGAAAGTCTAAAATATACCAAAACTTGAGTTCTATTGCAGAGCTAAATTTCAGTTGTAGTGTTATTGTCAGTTTGGTTTGGCAAGTTTAATGTTATTCATTCAATGGTGAAAATAACATAAATGTTTAATAATAAAAAATATACAAAAAATTGTACAAGTGTCATATGCATCAGATGCTAAATGTTGTATATCTTTACACACACTGATGTGATTTAAAATTCTGTGTATGAAGGAAAATTCAATACAGTTATATTTTAAGACAGCTGTTAATGAAGATATTAGCCGTTATTATAATCTAAAATATGATAATTTTATATTCTGCTATTCTGCAGCATTGGTTGCTCCAGTGATAGAGCTGGCAAACTGGGATTGAATCTGTGTGATACCACAAAACATTCTTGTGAGTTAAGAATGACATTCAATCCCTTAACCTTATGATATTTAATATGGTGCTGTTAACTGGCTACCTTCTTTATGGTTTGTAATTAAAAATTAGGGACAATGGCTGTACCATAAATACAAATAATGTACTACACTTTTCTTCCTATAAATTAAAAAGAGCAGCACAATGTGCCATCTGTGCTGTATTGGTATATAAATCCTTTCTTGAAACATACCATTGAATAGCTAATTGTGATTTAAAAATTGATTATATATAATTCAAACACATACTTGTATGTATATATATTTTGTATATATAAAAAATTTCAGTATAAACATGAAAAGTGGAAGCAAACCATAACTGAATGTACAAAAATGTGGTAATAGGCACTAGAAATACACCTTATTATATTTAATGATAAATTACGTTTATGTACCTAAATGAGTATGTTTGAAATCAGTAAAACTGAGGATTATTTACAAGATTAAAGATGTGAGATTCCATCCTTTTTTGTCACACAAGTTGTTAATTTATTGTATAATAAGTTAAGTCATATTTGATTTACATCAGTCTGCATTAGGTTCAGAAATGTTAATGCATTTTTAAAATTGTTCAAGTTCCTCATAACACATGTTCTTCTTCATTCTTCTGTGGTTAATAAGCGTCTGCAATATTTTATATGGCATAACAAACACTGTCATCTTTCTCTGTACACATCTGTTTTCTATTTGTGGATGAGTTTACTAACATCAAACTTGAGCACATATTCTTGTTTTTGATTCTTTAAAGTAAAAATATTTTTGAAGTGTGGTACTGACGCAAAGCATCCTGAGTTAGCGTTTTCCCTCTTTCCACATAAGTTGTCTGGAAAATGCTTCAAATAACTGGTTTATTGCTTTACTGGCCGTGCAAGAGTAATGACCTTTATTGTTTCGAAGCCACTAAACCTTGTTTTCAAAGTCTTATACTGTTACAAATATACACAAACTAAGTTATAGTTGCTTTGACAGACGAACCATCGTTTGATGCTTGTGTGACTTTAGCATTCAACTTGAAACCAGTGCTATCAAGAATATTTACATGATTCATTCTTTTTAAATAAATCTTTGTGTTTCCTACCCTTCACGTGGCGTTTAAAAGCAGACCAGCCCATATCTGAAATCAGATAGTTCATCGTTTGGAGACAAACCCTTGCCTTACGAATCGGTCAGTTATGCTCATGGAGTTTAAAAGTCGGAGAGGCAAAACTAAAATATGCATCTGTCGAGCTCGATAACTCCAAAAATTGCGAATGCGAATATTAAAATTTTTGATAGAAATATGTAGTTTGAATGTTTAAAAATAGATAATTTGCATCACGGATTCACAGTAATACTCATAAGCAAGGAAATAATGTCCAAACTTCTATTAGTGACCGAATTAAATGTAAAGTAAAACAGTGATTTAAATGTAGTTTACTAATTTATAGTTATTTTGTACTTTTATCCTTTTTTCCAGGATTTCTAGGACTGGAGTTTGTTTTTATTTATTTAATTATTTCTACAAGTACCAGAACTTATTTTACATTACGTTTATGGACTGTTGTTGTAACACAAGTACAAGTATTAGAATATATATATAAAACAATAGCCGATGCGATTGATTGCTTGGTTGTTTGGAGTTAATAACAAAACTACATGATGGGTTATCTCTGCTCTGCCCACTACGGGTATCGAAACCTGGTTTGTAAGGGTGTGAATCCGTTGACTGCCGCTGGGGGGGGTATCTGTATGAACTATGATTGATTAAATCAAAAAGTATCATAGTAGCGAGCACTGGAAGCCCATCTTTTGGGCTTGTTGAAAAAAAATTCAAAATGTAAGGTTAGAAACAAATTATAATTGGGAAAACTAAAGGTGCGTACAAAATCAATTTGTTCGGGTTCTGTTAGCAGCTGTGACGGTTGGTATCTTTATTAAATATCCAAAACCTAGAGGGATGATATAAAATATATTGAAAGAGGACAGTAAGAGACAGTTTCAGGGTATCGGAAAGAATTAAAAAGCGTAGTAAATAACTTCGAGTAGGTTATTAATGATGCCTATTTATCATAAACAAGGTGTTTTTATACTAAGTAAAACAAGGACTTGAATTATATTATATCAAAATTCAGTAAATACCTGCATATTTTATAGTACGCTTACCTATTAAAATACAAGAAAGGTGATGTGTCGTAATTGAAGATCAAACGCTTCTCAAGAGATATAATGGTCTAATAAGTAAAAGCCGAAAAAAAAGTTAGGATGAACTGAAATCGGCCTGGCATGGCCGAGCGCCTTAAGGCGTGCGCTCGTAATCCGAGGGTCGCGGGTTCGCGCCCGCGTTGCGCTAAACATGCTCTCCCAGCCGTGGGGGTGTATAATGTGACGGTCAATCCCACTATTCGTTGGTAAAAGAGTAGCCCAAGAGTTGGCGGTGGGTGGTGATGACTAGCTGCCTTCCCTCTAGTCTTACACTGCTAAATTAGGGACGGCTAGCACAGATAGCTTTTGAGTAGCTTTGTGCGAAATTCCAAAACAAACAAACAAGAACTGAAACCAGAAACTTAAAAAAGTCCGTTGTGTTAAACGAGTTTATTATCATATTAGTGTACAAAGCAGATACGACATAATGCATTTAGTTAAGCCTCTCCTAGTAAATGGATTAAGGAATCTTGGTACCAATGGTTGTTAAATAATATGTTTTACTTTGGTGTGAAAGTACGATTTCTATAGATTTTATTTAACATCGGATCTTTGTTTGCTTTTTTTTAATTTCACGCAAAGCTACTCGAGAGCTATTTGCGCTAGCCGTCCTTAATTTAGCAGTATAAGAGTAGAGGGAAGGCAGCTAGTCATCACCACCCATCGCAAACTCTTGAGCTACTCTTTTTCCAACGAATAGTGGGATTAACCGTCAAATTAGACGATAATGTTTGTGAGTCTTACGCTGAGCTTTAAGAGAGTCTTGCAGGTGTTATTGTCAAAGTAACATGATTTACAATTAAAGAGTAGTTTTAATGTTGATTGAATACACAGAACAGGGTTTGTTCATACAACAGTGGCCCTGCATGGCCAGGTGGTTAAAGCACTCGACTCGTAATTCAAGAGTCGCGGGTTCAAATTTTCGTTGCACGAAACATGCTTGCTCTCTTAGTCGTGGGAGTGTTATAATGTTTTGGTCAATCGCACTATTCATTGGTAAAAGAGTAGCCCAACAGTTGTCGGTGGGTGGTCATGCCTAACTGCTATTCCTTTAGTTTTGCACTGCTAAATTAGAGTTGGCTAGCGCAGATGGCCCGAGTGTCGTTTCGCTCAAAATTCAAAAACAAAGAATCGCAAAACAATCATTTGAAGTACATTGTAAATTGTAGTTGTTAAACATAAATATACACTGCTGGCCAAAATCTTAAGGCCAATAATCATAAAAAAATATGCATTTTGCGTTGTTAAAGTCAATTATTTATTTGAGTAGAACTTCGAGAGATGACAATAAGAAAAAGAATGAAAAAGCATTTAATAGGGAAAATGTAAACACTATAAAATTAGTCTAAATACTGGCTGGTCAAAAGTTTAAGACCATGCTAAAAAGAAGTCATAAAGAGGGTAAGAAATGCTCAGCAAGGTGTCTCAGTAATAAGTTGCACGGCAGTCATTGCGAATAACTGCAAACATGAGCTTTAGCATGGTCAATATAAGCGTTTTGAGAAAGCTAGCTGGAATGTTAGTCCAGGTAGTGAAGATGGCTTCATGAAGATCGTGCACTGTTTGTAATTGACATTCATTTTTATAGATTTCTCTTGCCATTCACCCCAAATATTTTCAGTGGGGTTCAGTTCGAGCGAACACGATGGATGGTCCAAAAGAATTACATTAGTTGGCATGAAAAAGTCCTTTGTTCAGTGGTCATTGTGAATTGCAGCATTGTCCTGCTGAAAGATCCAGTCATTTCCACACAAGCGAGGTCTTCAAGCAATAAGGATGCTCTCTCCGACCTGCCAGTGTAGCCAGCTGCTGTTTGATGCCCCTGTATAACTTGAAGCTCCAATTGTTCTCTGGAAGGAGGAAAGCACCCCAGATCATGAAGGAACCTTCTCCACTGTGTTGTGTAGAAAATGTCTCCGGTAGGTTATCCTTATTCTGCCATTAACGTTGGAAGTCATCTAGACAATCCGGGTTAATTTTTTCTTATTAGAGAACAAAACCTTCTTCCATTTATTTACGTCCCATATTTGGTTCTTTTCAGCAAAGTTTAACCGGGCTGTGTCGTTGTGTGGCCTTTGAAGACGTTTACGGTTTTAGTCCTTTGTCTCATAGATGCCATCGTATTGTTCTTGTGCTGCATTCTGCGTCCGTAAGGGCTTTAATGTGGTTCGACGATAAGCTGGTGTCTTGCCGGACAACCCTTTGAAACTTCCTGTTCAACGCCGGCGAAATTTTCTTGGGCTGACTACTTGAAATTCTGGTTCCGTATCCCTCAGGTTCTTTTAATAAATTTGTATCAGCAGTTTTACTACGCCCAATCTCACCAGCAATGGTACGTTAAGAGAGACCTTGCTTTTGCAGCTCTACAATTTTACCACGTTCAAATTCTGTCAACTTTTTAGTCTTTGCCTTGTTTTTACCCAAGGTTACACAGAAGATGACGGTGGGAGATTTTGAAAACGCTGATGCTTGAACACAAATGACTGAATTTCGTTTCATGTTTACGGATTAACGCTTCGTTTCAGTATGGTCTTAAACTTTTGACCAGCTAGTATTTAGGCTAATTATATAGTGTTCACATTTTCCCTATTAAATGTTAAAAAAGCTGTTTATTTTTATTTTACCTTTGTATCCTAGATATTAGGAGGTGACTGAATAAGTAGGACCCACATTGTGGTGGGGATATTCCGACTGTTAGTCTTAAACTCTAATTCGCTTATATTACATAAGAAATAGACACAATTAGACTAGAATGCCTGCAGACATTTGTGGGAAGGTGACTGCTCTCCCAAGTTGAAACCATAATACTAAGAAAAAAATTTAAAAAGTAAAAAAAAGGATATAAAGTAGTACCACTTGAGGGTAAGTAATATGCACTCACAAAACCTAGGATTCATTTTATAATCCCACGTTGTAGCTTGTACCCCAGCAGTATGAAGCTTGGGGCGCGCGTATACCCGATTACCTTATGTTATTTATCATGATTTTTATCTGTTTACCCTCAAATTGAAATTTTATTAGGCTGGATTAGAGTAAATTAATCTGAGAGGCCTTAGTTGTGGTCAAATACGTCAAACGAAAGTGTTTGACCACTTGAGTTTAAAACTGTAATTAGATCTCAAATCGGTGAAGAGATAACGGAACTAAAACGATTGTAATCAGAGCCATTCCATGTGTTGGTGTGATACGACTGATAATATACGATGTGGTGCCAAGTGACTCGGTAAATAATGTGATACATTATACATAAAAGAAACGTGAAATAATGTGTGTATAGGTCAGGTATATATATGTCTGAGTGTTTATTGCTTGTATTTAAATAATCATCTTGTATTATTGATCGACAGGTTTTCTTTTATGTTTATTTTCTGATTAAAACTGATGCTCAACTGTGCTTGTGAGGGTAATATTATGTTATTTCTAAGCAACAATAGCTTTTACCAAGCCATTTAATTGCATTCTAGGAGCTGTGTTTCTCTCTTGAGAGCATGCCTACGATGCTACAAATCTAAGAGTGGCTTGAAGTGTAAGTACATGCAGTTCTTTAATTATCGACCGGCATGGCCAGGTGGCTCGGGTACTTAACTCGTAATCTGAGAGTCGCGTGTTCGTATCCCCGCACACCAAGTATGCCTTCCCTTTCAGCTGTGGGGGCGTTATAATGATGTGATCAATCCTGCTCTTCATTGGTGAGAGAATAGTTCAAAATTTGGCGGTGCGTGGTGATAACTAGCAACCTTTTTTCTAGTCTCACACTTCTATATTAGGGACGGCTAGCGCAGATAGCCGTAGTGAAGTTTTGCGCGAAATATAAAACAGTCTTTACTTATCCGTTAAAATCAACTAATTCAACCTGCTGATGTTGCCTGGAATAAAGATAACTCATAAAATAATACATTTTTACAGTTCACAGAAGTAACGTATTTATTTAACTTTATTTATAGTGCACAATATAACACTGAAAATGAAAATAATACGTTATTTCTCTCTCTTTGTTTGTTTAAGCTCTGTAGATACGGGCGAGAGCAGTGATTCTGAGTGCTTCTCTGGGAGTGACCACACAAAATGCTCTCAATTTTTACACACTAATCGAATTTAAATTTTATTTAATCTCTAGACAAAGTCTGAGTTACTTGACGGGATGTTCAGGTCCTAAAGAATTAAAGCCTGTCGACCGTGTAAAACATTTTGTGCAGTCTATCTCCCCTTCTTTAAGGGATGTACCGTTTAGTTTAGCTCAACAGGGACAAGCAATATCATTCATTAGGCCAATATGTACACCCTTGTGCAAATTAATTGAAACAAGACGGAAAATTACGATTTTTTCAATTTTTTGCGTTTTATTTCTGAGAATCCAAAAATTACTCACAAATTAATACATGATGTGACCGCTTTTATTTTTTAGAAGATGATTAATTTGCTATGGCATCGAGTCCACGAGTTGACTGCAATCTTTACTAATTTTTGGATCGCGGTACCACACCTCAATTATGGCCTCAATTAGCTTATCTCTCTAGTACAGTCTTTTCCTTCGAAGTCTTTCTTTACAAATCGCTCAAAGATTTTCAATAGGATTTAAGCCCGAAGTGTTTCTAGACCAGCACCTTTATTCGCGTTGTAGTCATAAAATTCTTCACAAGTTTCGATGTGTAGCACGGAACCAGATCTTGCTGAAAAATGCCAGATCCATCTGGAAATCTCTTTTTCAATTCTGGAACGACTCTTTTTTACAAAACTTCAACGTACTGTGGTCCTCGCATCATACTTTCTACGATATGTTAGCTTCCGACGCCATAGTAGCTGAAAAAGCCCCAAAACATCTTCAAGGGATGTTTTACGAACTGATTGACGTGAGATTATTCAAGTTTCTTACCTGGAGATCTGCGAACATGCAGACTTCTTTGACTTCGTGCGAAGAAAGGAGTCTGATCACTGAATAACACCTTCCTCCATTGTTCTTGCGTCCAGTTCTTGTTTTTCAGACCCAATTGATTCCGTTTTTTCTTCATTAAGTTGATAAGAAGTTGTTTTTTTGACTGGTTTCCTTGCCCTTCTAACGCAATTTCGAATGATGTAATATTCTTCTAAATTTCGTCATCTATCCCAAAAATTGTTTGGCCATACTGCAAAACACAACTGATGACGCCGTCTGTGTGAAAAAAAATGACAATTAAAGGAAATCAGAGGTTCCAGCGAGCCTACACCGGCCGCCATCCTGAAAATATTGTAAAATGACCATTTGTTTCAATCAATTTGCACAAGGGTGTATGAGTGATAGCGCAAAGGGTAAAATTGTGGTTCCTATATTGTACAGTATCAATGTTACCATATCGCGGGATGTAGAGGTCGTTACGTCCACTTTATACTTGTAAAGTCGTCATTCAGATGAGATCAGAAAACGTAATTAAATAGTTAAGATGGTAAAATTAATAACTGATAAATGATATAGATGATGAAGGTATTAAATTTTATAAATCATGTAGATATTATGAAGATTTTGAAATGTTATAAATTTACTCATCTTTATTTCCATCGGTTTAAAAAATGTAAAGAATAGTATAGTGTCACTATACAATACAAATAGTAGAATCCATTTCAGTGTGTGTATGTGTGTGTGTGTGTGTGGAACAACTAGACTTGCACTTAACGTCAGTTAAACTCTAATTTACATACGTCTCACGTCGAAATTAAAATGAAATTACAGGAGCTGGTGTAGATGTTCAAGGCTACAGTTTTCGGCATGAAAACACCCTCTAACTTTTCACTGTTATAATGTGCCTCTAATGAAATACAGTAGAAATAAAATATCAAGAAACAATGTATGAATATTAGATAATAGTTAGAAAGTTTTTAGAGACAAACCATTGGAAGTGAAAAGTAAAACGCATATTCTGAAGTTAATATTTCAATTCCAATATTCGTCATATTCCTCTGCACATAAGATATAGAACTTCAGGTTCACCTTGATCTCTAGTACTAAACATGCAAAGCGCTCAACCTTTTCCATGAGCTTTGTGTTGTTTAATGTCTTTTGCATAATTAAGCACCTATTTTAACAGAGTACTAGGTTGAGGTTGATTATTAGTACTAATATGATGTGATAAGTATGAGTTTAGTAAGTACCTTTTTTGTGTGTGTGGTAGTGAATATTAACTGAATTTATAGGTAGTGGTGTTGTTTTGAATTAAAAAATGCAAGCATTGTCTATGTACCCTCGCTATTCTGTTTGGCCGTAATCCTAATAGTATCTCACGTTCAGCTAGGGAGAATTAGGTTAGTTTTAAATCCATACATTTGAGCTAACAATATAAAAGAATTCTTATAAAATAGATAAATATATGATGAAGGTGAAATATATGTATAAAAATGTAACGAATACTGTTAATAAGACTAACATTAAAGTGAGAACAGAATACAACTAACTTGGTTCCAAATTAAAAGTGTACTTGTTTGCTTCACATGCTATTATCGGTTCCCTGTACGCAGTAAAACATAATCTAGTTTTCTCAATGACGTATACAATTCTTTCTGATAGAAAAGCCTATTAAATCTTTCTGACGATAATGTATAGATAAAGAATCGAAAACACCTTGGATGTGAAAAGAGTTGCAGAAAATAAATAAAGAAACTTGAGCATGTGACATAAAGGAATGAAACCAACTTGGATGTGATATTGGGTAAAACAAAATATGGGGCATAGCAAACTAGTAATGAATATTTGATATAAAATTATTATCAATGCTGTAAGTATAGTTACTAGTTTGGCCGCCAATTTTGATTTCATCCCTGTAAGTCGCGCCCTCAACCCTATTGTGTCAGCATTTTTTTTCATACCTCAACTGATTTTTAGTTTTCACACTAAAACAGTTTTAATAAATTATAGTAACGCCATGGAAGATCACTCGGGCCCCGTAGTGGCTCAGCGGTATGTCTGCAGACTTACACGCTAAAATCCGGGTTTCGATACCTGTGGTGGGCATAGCACAGATAGCCCATTGTGTAGCTTTGTGCTTAATTCAAAAACAGCAACAACAACAACAAGATCACTCGGTGCAGCTGTATCAAACATCATTTTTTACACCGAGTGCTTGGGGTGATATCACGTGAAATTGGATGCTCTTTAGTTAAGAGACGCTCATGAAATTAGTGAAGTTATGTCTAAATGTTCACAATGAACAATAACTGTCCATCTGTATGAATGTTATCAAAATGTGAGCCAGAATCTACTGACCCAGCTTGCTTGGCCAAACCAACTCTTAAGTATCTGCACGCGTTTCACCCTGTAGTTTTGCTGCTATAAATCAGTCATCATTAATTCAAATGGCAATAAATGAAAAGAAGCCCACCTTTATTCTTAAGTGAAGCTGTGGTAAAAATTTCAGACCGGTAGATCACGTGACTTTTTTGAGTCATGCGGACAATTTTGGTCAATATTAATAACGTTTACGTTGTATAAACAAGTACAGATCTAGGAGGTATGAACCTTTCTGTTTTCAAATATTATTGTAAAAAGAGACTATTATGCCAGTGTTTTATTTGATTGATCTATTAATTACTGTAAAACATTTTTTTATTTTTCTGAAGTCAACACAACTGGAGCCTACAGCTATTCAAATACGTCTCCAGCCAACAGGTGATTATTTCTAAACAAATACAGTAGTACAACCGTCGTTTAAATGTTACCATCGAGAATTTTTGCTCCTTGTCTTTTCCAGTAATTATAACATGAACAGTGTGTGTGTACCCCATATTACTTGGGGTACCTGCAGCTCTTAAAAAACATACATTTGTTACGGTGTGTATAAACCGGCGAATTCGTGATGAGATATTAGTATTAGGCCTGTTACGTACACTTTTTAGAAAATCGATGTTTCATTGTTTGTAAGTTATAAAAATGATGAGAGTGGTGTTTTCAATTTTAAGTTGTCATCATGACTAAGTGAAGACTTATTCAAAACAGTCATCATGTTTATGAACATTAAAAGATGTATTTAGTTGTTTGTTTAATAATTATTTCTTAAATATAATTATAACTATCTAATTTTAATTACAAAATTTGAATAGTTTGTCTATAGTCTCCTTTATTTTTATATTAATCACATTATTAGATAAATATATAAACGTTGGAACTGTTGGAACAAGCATACGAACTTACAACGCTAAAATCCAATGTTCCATACTCCGCGGTGGACACCTCATATAGCTGAATTTTTCTAACAAACTAATCGATGGAATATAATCCAAGTGAGCTATCCATAATGATTTTGTAGACTCGTAGTTGGTTCTATTACTCCTGAGAGTGAAACGTTTTTGTTATTTGACTTATGGGTCAGTGTAGGATAACTACATATTGGAGTTAAAAACAAACAATGGCGTTGTGGTATTTATTGTACATTAGCGATTTATACGCCAAGTAAGAAAAATGTTCTTGTTTTTGACAAAACAATTTTTCAAACGCGCAGATGACAACCTTCAAACGAAATGTATGATATGAAAGCAAGAATAATTCGAATGTTTCTTAAAAAAATAAAAATATTAGTTCAAAATTAAATAAGAAAACGATACCATGTTAAAATAGTTTACAACCACTAACTGAAAAAATTAAGACGGTAGTACAGAACCGTTTTTTTTTCGCTTACTTTTAGGGTTTGTCGGCCACTTAGTATACTAATTTGTTAACGATCACGTCAATTAATCGATTAGCAAGTACCAGTAATTTCCACCTATAAACAAGACTAGTTATTAAATTAAACCTTTTAAAAGAAAGATAATGGTAATAATTACGCTAAAACAAAGACTTACATCAGTGGCAAGTATGGCAGTTAAAAGTAAAAGTAACTAATGTAACTAAATTAATTTCTTAGCGTTCACTGTATAAGGAAATAATTGACCGAAAATTTGTGATAAAAACAACGTTCGGCGTTTCAACTGTAACAACAATGAACTGTTTATATAGCTTGTGTTAACTATTACACCATGCTATTCTATAAAAATAGTCCTATGATTAGTAAAAAGAATGTTATTCAGTTTACTGCAAGATTGAATAAATATGCTGTTTGAAAAGCCGCAGGAGAATCCTCGTTTGTAAAAATGATTTTGAGCTTCGTACACGATATCTTATTATGTTGAACAAATTATATCGTAATTGTGATTTGTAAACTTTATTGCACTTATTTGAAAATTTTGTATCAGGAATAGAAAGTTTATAAATGCAAATTTGAAATTCAAAATTTTAAATTGAATCTCTTTGATGCAGTTTTTTTTTTCTTTGAAGTTTGTGATATTAGAACATGCCTAAAATCGAAACCCATTCCCATCATACTCGGCCTTTTAGCTTTGTTTGTGTGTTGGGTGTTACAATGTGACGATCAGTCCGACTTTTTATTGAAATAATAACCGATAAGTTGGGGAACGATAGTGTTAGTTAGTTGCCTTCCCTTTAGTGTATCAGTTTAAACTAGGAACGGCTGACGCAGTTGTTCTCGTGTAGCTTATTGCGAAATTCAACAAAGCAAGGAAACAAAAACCTCTGTAATCTTCAAACTCAAGTAGTGGAATTAATAATCTTGATAAAATATGAAAAACACGTATGGCTGATCGGATTTTCCATGCAAATACTAACGGAGATGTATATGAATATTTTATTAAAATATTAGTTATATATGAAATTCAATATGTGACTTAATTTGGCTATCATAATTATAGTTTATTTTCATTACTAGGTTGTGTCTATACAACAAAAAGAACGGAATGATAATAAGAATAGATTAACCATGTAATATTGATGAATAGCGCACTGAACTATGGAGTCAAGGGTTCACTGCTCGCTTCTAGTTGACGAAGACGAAATTGCACTCTGCAAGTTGGAACGTTATAAGTGTTGTTGAAATCCACTATTTGATTAACGTAGCTTAAGCGTTGGCGGAATGTACTGTTAATTAGCTGATTTACTACTTTTTTCGACATTGTCAGTTGAAAATTAGGGACAGGTAACGCAGATGATTTTTTTTAGCTTCGCGTGAATATACGAAACAAAGAAAAAACTATTAGCTGTCTATACAAACAAATATATTGTAAATGAATGAACTTATTATGATTTAGCAGAAAGTAATTATGCAAATATATTTTGGTCTTAATATGTAGTTGTTTGTAAGAAGAAAAAGGTCGAATATAAATGCTTTTATATATGATCGTTCACATTACCTTTCAATAATTTACCATATTCTTACATGTGTTAATTGACAATCGTATTTTTTATATGATACTTCATTACAGTTTCCTCAATTAACGGTTTGCAGTAATGTGTCATTTTAATATATTGTGGTTATGTGTAACTAAATAATCAAGAGTAACATTTTTATTGGTGAATTTTGGTTTGTGAAACTGGTACTTTAAACTGTGTCAGGCAGCAACGAATTTTTTCTCACGATTATGCTATTTAGAGAATTGAAACTAATTGTATGACACTGACTTGAAATCTGATTTCGGTATATAAATAGTTTTACATCATGAAAATAGTAGAATACTGTATTTAATAATTATGATATTTTGTTTTAGTACACCATGAAAACATCATTTACTTAAAACTAACGACAATTTGTTTTTCTTGTGTAAGTATTATAACGGATTTATTATTATGTATTTAATATCGATGTTTGTTTTAGTTAAACATATATTTAGAAATGAAGTAATTTAAGTGTGTATTGAGAAATTCCCGCCTATTCCATAAATTTGTTAAAGATTCTCGAGTTTGAGAATCAACAATGCATATAAGTTTGTAAATACCAGTATTGTTGCCTTAGTTGAAAATTCTAGAAATTTTCCTCTCAAGTGGCACACTAAAAGACAGTTTTAATAATGTTGATAAGCGTTAATCACAATTAGTTTCCTTAACTTATAGTATATTGCCTTTAGCTGATTAACAATATAAAACTTTTTCTT
Source organism: Carcinoscorpius rotundicauda (assembly GCA_011833715.1). Taxonomy (NCBI): domain Eukaryota; kingdom Metazoa; phylum Arthropoda; class Merostomata; order Xiphosura; family Limulidae; genus Carcinoscorpius; species Carcinoscorpius rotundicauda. The sequence continues at coordinate 114,183,155 of CM022393.1, forward strand.
GGCGTCTTGTGATAGCTTGCTTTTATGTACCAATCACGCGAGATTCTTGAACGTTCATCAGTGCTCGAAGACACGCTAGTGTTTGCATAAGCCATATATTGTTTGATTATGAATCTTCTACAAATTTAGAGAACAGGCAGAGCTTGCGCAATACACATCTAACAATATATGTCACATATATTAAAAATGTGGGTATTAAAATAAATGTACAGCAGTAAATCTGTTAAAAACGAATTAAGTACAATTGATAACAATTGTAATTCACACTAGTATTATATTTGTTGTATCCAGAACGGTCTGATGAACCTTGGAATTAGCGAAAGGCCATATCGGCATTAGATGTATTAAATATAGTGTGGTGTACATTTTAGAGATGTTCTTTTAGGATTCTTAAATTAATACACAAGGTAGAAAGAAATTATAAAAGATGTTATATGCATTATACATCTTTCGTGCTAAATCATTTTTATTGCAAGCTAGAAAATATATTATAAAAGTAACATTGATGTGAAAAGTACAAAATTACGTTTGTTATATTCATGTGATTAATCTTGTTTGGGCTCGTTAGTTTTCCCGGAAATGGTAGTGTTTACGTAAGTTGTAGCTCGTACCTCTACTGTCTTTACCTACTGTTTTGACGACAGTCTGTTGACCTGTTTGATGTACATTTAAAGACAGAAAATTCATTTTGGTAGCTGTTTGTGCCGATCATAGGGCAAAAAGTAAAATATCTAGTTAAGCTTTGATGTAATTAATGCAGTTTTAAGTGCAAGCTATTTAAAACATATTCCTGCACTTTCCGGTTGCAGAAGTACAGTGGAAGACGTGCTTATTTTTTCGCAGCAGTTGTCTATGTGTTTCTGCAGTTGCACTGTTTTGTTCGTTTTTCGTGGTACCGTTCCACTAAACGAATTTGTTGCAGGAAAAGACTGTAATGCCACATGGTAGATTAGTGTCGTGCAAAACAAAAGAAATAGTTACCACGTCATATTCTAGTGCTTATGTTTAGACTCATGAGAATAAGAAAAATGCTTTATGAACCTCACGATGAAATACATGCATGACAGTTTCTTCTAATTTTATGAGACATAAATATTATATATGAAAACAATCAAACTCATTTTAGTTAAAACAAGTGAAAGTGCACGTATATATTTGCTTTAAATTTGCCTCAATGTTTTCTTTGACTGAGAATTCTTGATGTCATTACTTTAGTTATTACTGAATGCTTTGAACGATAGAGAAAACTGAACTGTACTATACTGTGATACTATAATATTGAACATGATTTTTATCCATTTCTTCCATCTCCTGTGGTTATTTTGAAGTCAAGGAAAATACTTATCCTGTTTGTAAAATGTGTATTCTACAGGTATCTGTGGAGTGTATTAAGTGTCGTTTAGGGTAAGTGTTAACATATTAACGAGTGTTTCAGTGGTATTAGTAAGTATTATGTCTGCCTTTTGTGAGTTCGTACTAAATGGTATTTAATTCGTGGTTAACCAGTGTGAAAGACAACGTCTTTAAGAAAGAAAAAAAGTGAATAACCCTGAAAACATGTTGAACCATTTTCATATTTGGTGTTAAAAGCTGTTTATATCACGAGTTAATTATAAATGCATACTTTAATATATGAACCATCAGTTACCTATAAATTAGAACATTTTCGTTGTGTGTCAGAAATATTTGTATTTCTTACAGCTGAAAAAATGGTAGTAAATTCTACTGGGAGTAGTGTTACACCCACTTCTTTCACTCCCAGGTCTGAACCCAGGCGTTCTGTTCGTAGTAGTGTTCCATTGGTAAACATTAGGTGAGTGGTTTGTTATTCTAAAATAACATTTATTTGTTGATATTGTACTTTGTATCGCTATCAGACTAAGGTCAATTTATGCGTACTTATCAAGATGTTTACAGGATAACGAATACCATGTTATTAAAAAAACAAAAATTGCAATTTCATCGTAAGTGTATCTTTATATATTAAACATGCGGAATATTTGAGAAAAAGCTCGTTTATAAAACTAATTGAGCTTATGAAAATATGATATACAGGAAAACTATTCATATAATCATATTTTAGAAGGTCACTACTCTTGCATATAGGTATCTGTTGCTAGACTTAAAATATAGATAAAAGCATCTGATTAGATACTTAGTAGTATTGCACGAAGTTCTATGAGTTGGTAAAACATTTGTTTAACGGATGAAAGATATCAATGAAAGTAGAATTATATATGTAAACTTTCAAACTTATTTGTAATCTGATAGTGTATTTTACTATTATAGCCACCTGTAGGATGATGTTCCAAAAGCGTATTTTATCGTTAATGGCTCAGATGCAAATATTTCAGCATTGAAAATTGAACAATATATTTTAGAGAAAGTAATTCTTTCCTAACACAGAAGAGTAACCTCTAAAATTCTACAAGTTGATTTTGTCATATTATGTACGAAATCGATAATAATAAAACACTTAATTCAAACTAGAAATAACGAAATGAAAACACTATTGTTAGCATGCACTGCATGCGTGACCAATATTATAATAAAATATATACTTAATGAAAACCTATGTATTATTTTCCTGAAATAACTGGTTCGGTGAAAAAATACTCTGATGTCAATTTTATGTAGCGCTGCAGTCATGTGTACGTACATTTTGCTTGGACTAAAATAATTATTGGATACAGGTAAGCTTATTTAATTGTAAGTAAAACCCACTGAAGGTGTGTTTGTACAAACATACATTGCTTCTTTTGTCAGGAATGTTTGTTGTACTTCGTCAGTTATAATTATTTGTGTTAAATCTCCCTTAAAAACATACTCGATTGTTTCAAACATATACATGCCATTCATATTTATAATAATTAGAAATGTTTATCTAGAAATTTGCAAAATAAGAAATATTGTGTTCTTAGAAAATAATATAAACAATTGTTTTATAGATTTAAGAAGGCAAACCGTATACCATGTCCTCATACCACTGTCGCTTTCTTACTAATGATTAGCGCTTGTGGGTTGTTTCAATCCAAGGAAAGCGACAAATACATCTTCTACTTTATTTTACAAACACTTGTTGATAGATACACTTTGATGGTTTCTGTCTTTTTGCCTAGTTACCTATCAAGTGTCACTTAAGCTATTATTTGTTCATATCACCGAATGATTTCACGGAAGAAATATTTACTTGTGTGAATTTAAGTCTAGTCTTTTGTAAACTTGTATTCTACTGCGGTTTTTAATTGATGTCTACTTTTTGTCATGTTATTTTGTTCTTAAAATATATTCAGTGATGATTTTGTGTGTTTTAATAGCATTTATGTGTTCTTATTAAACATAATAATAAAGTAAATGAATCTAATTTATAATGAAGAAAAATACACGTTAAAATTATTACATAGTAAATACTCATTAAAATCAGGGACATCTCCCTATAATAGACTCTACATATGTTTTCGTGTTCTAGGATTCAGGAGTAACGGTAAAGACATGGATGGGACTTGGATACCCACGTAATTATTTACATACCAATATCACCATCTAGGTTTAAACTACCAATGTGAGATGAAACTTTAAGGAAAAGTAGAAATATTTCTCGACTTCCAGACTTTATTGTGCTATTACATTTTATACTGTAGTTTTCTGTAGTGTTATCAGTTTGAGAGATCGTTCATTTTTGATTAGTAAAGTTAGACTGGCACCTTGTATAGAAACTGCAACAAAAGTGGCACCCGATTTGTGAAAGCGCATATTACCTAAAGGTTACATATGTTTCAGACTTGATAAACATCGTGGCACACTCACGTTGTTTTTTAAATAGTATATTTCAGTCTTCCATACATACAGTAGATAAAATATTCCATATAGGGAATTATTATTGTGTTTTATTGCGTTGCTATTAAAATATTTCTACAAATTTCATCTGGAGTGTGGTTACTTTATTTTAGGACCCTATACACAAACATTTCGGAAGTTTTTCTTTCTTTGGTTATTCCACAAGTAAGATTTTAATTTTACTTTTCATGCATTAACTTAGTTGATTTACATATGTTTTTCACTTCACTCTTGTTTTCAGTTATGTGTAGTAAATTAATTTTGTATCACTTTCTCAGTTTCAATAAGTCTTTTTTACCACAGCCCTTATTCTTTATTTGTCTTTTTATTTTCAACATTTCTAACCATAACTACTAGGTATCTGCTGCTGTCTATTACAAATTAACATGAGTTTCCTTTTTAATCATTAATTTTTTCTTTCCTGAAGTTATCTTCCAATCTAAGAATAGGTCACTTTGACCATTTGAACACCAAAAAAAGATTTATTTGACCAACGTAAGCGACGTTAACTTTTTTGATACAATTATGAAAAGTAGCTGTATCAGTAATCTGCCACTTGTATGAAGCAAAAAAATGTAACAGTTGCTTGTATCGTGAACCATACTAGTAGTTCATAAGAGGTATCTCCCTTTTGTTCTTCGCTTTATTATTATTACTTGGTCAGCTTACAACAACAACGGGCGCGAGTTTTACAGTTAAACTTGGACAATATTACTAAAAATCCTTTCCGCAAAAATTTCTATATTTTTCATAAGCTAAAAAATAATGCACACAATTCTAGAACAAAGGATTTTGTGTTGTCATTACCTCTTAAAGTTAGTTTTCTCACATCTTTGGAAGCTTAAGTACAGGATGAAATTAGAACTACCAGCCATTAATAGACGAACATTAGACAACTATAACATCCAGGTTCTTAACACTTTGTACACTATAGAATCGGTGTCTTTAGGGAGTCAGTCTGTATAGTATGAATAGTAAAAAATACACATAATATTAATTTTTGTTACACACATTCATAGAAAAATTTCTTTAAAAGACTCAGCGATTTATTTCAACTGTAGTTTAGATGTTTTATTTTAAAATGCTGCTTTTTAAGAGGTAAAAGGTTTTAAGAGGTCCACACGCGCTTAGTGGAGATTGTAGCTTAGTCAAGGTTTATATATATATATGCCTATTACCATGTATTATATAGATACCTGTAAGCACTCACTATATTCTCAAACAAATCTCCAATCCAATCTCTAGCTGTAGCTTAAGTTTTTACATATCGAACAAATGCGACTTAATGGTTAATACTTACCGTAAAACATTATGAACCATATCAACTAATCTCTCACAACAAATACTTTTAAGTCTTTTTATAAAAGATGGCATCAAGTTCTCTTTTGAGCACCTGATCAGCACCACAGTGATTGCCCACACTAAGTGACTGCAAGTTTTACAGACAGATTAGATAGAGCACCCATTGTTGAAGTTGACTACAAAGATTGTAAAAAATATCGTGTAAGCAGGAAATTGCGATTTTAAGTAAAAGTGAGACAGACATTTTGTACTACGTTGATCACCATGCATCATAGTTATCAAAAATATACAACTATTATCAATGATAACGTTGTGGATAAGATATCGGTTATAACTGCCATCCAATGTGCATGAAGTCAATCCAAAGTTTGTCATTGTTTCTAAACAGAGCCCTTTGGTGTAGATTCCTGTACGTTAATTTCTCTGTTTACCTTCTCTGGGATGTTTAGATCCTAACTGGGCTAGGGTCAACCAAGTACCAGTGTTGGATGTTCTCAATAAATGTTGTGGACATAGTATCTGATGATGGCGTTTGGGTATAGTGCTCATGAAACTCTGGCGTTGCTGCAGTGTCCTTCTTTGGCATTGTAGTGCATCATCTCATAGGGCTTCATAGTGAGTAGGGTCAGTGGGCACCGAAACATTCTTATTTTTATTATGGATCCCTCAAATAAAAACAAATAAAATAGTGTAAAAACAATCCATAGGTAAACGATTATGTCTTGAAGATTTTGAGCAGCAATTTTTAACATCTGTACCTCATTTTGTACAAACCTTTAGTACAAATGTCTCCCTTTTTGATTCAGAAGGGACAAGAGGGACTTGCTGGATCTCCAAAGTCAGTCTGAAAGCTTGGTTCTGGTGACATTGGTGGAAATATCTACTTCTAAACACTGTGAACTCCTTTTACGTTGCAGATATACCCTTTGAGGTTATACCCCATGCTACTTTGAATTCGTCATGAGGTGTTATTGTTGAGAGGGAATTGAAGAACATCCCCGAGTTAGAGATTCTTGCTGGTTTTTCCACCCAAGGAGTTTTTGCATAGAGGCGTATTTCCACTTGCAAAGATAGGATTATAATGCCGACCAATGTCCTTATTTTAACATTTACTTCACTGTGTCCACCTACCACCATCAAGGCAGGTTATCTTAATTGCAAGGTACAGCTATATATTCCAAACCCTCTCAGATGTTTTCAGTGTCAGCTGGCTCTTACCTATCCTACTTTTGTTCTTGCCCAAAGTGGTTGGAAGGAAAGGAGTTGCAGCATTTGAAAATGAATCAAAACATTACTTATCCTGAGGCTCGAAAGTTACTGTTCACCACTTCATTCCAGACGTATGCTGCTGCACTTCGTTCTACTACTACAGTGGGAGTGCAAACGGATCTCTTTGTGACTCAAAAAAAATCGTTCTCTGACCGAATGAAAAGTCTTTTGTCCTCCATAATTAAAAAAATCAGTGAATCAACTTCAACACCAATCTCTATTCCTAACATTCATTCCAGCTCAATTGGATTAATCCCAAGATCCACTTACTTTGGTTCTGGGTACGGGCAATTCCACATGTACATCTTTTTATCCTGCCCCAATATCTAAAAGACCTGCCCAATCGACCCAGTGCAGGATCCATGGAGATCCACCATCTCCACCCAAATTAAAAGGGCTCTCCACCTAATTCGCCTACACATAAATAAATATAGCGAATTTGGCACAATGGAGCTGTCAAAGTTTACATTTTAACCCGGATGACATCAAAGCACTGATTGCTTCTTACCACCCTATATGTCTTTCCGACAGTTTTCTTTGTACAAAAATGATAGGTGGTTTGATGGACGAGTGCATGGAGGGCTGGCATTGTTGGTTGATCAGCAGGTGCCCACCCTGTCTTTGCCACTCAACACATCCCTGGAGATTGTAGCCATCCGTGGTTCCTTTAGTCGTACCATCACTGTTTGTTCTGTCTACCTGTCCTCTGAAGAGACCTATGATCAATCAGATCTTCATGCTCTCGTTGAGCAGTTGCCATCTTCCTTTTTAATCTTTTGAGATTTTAATGGACATATTTTTTTCTGGGAAAGTACTGATATTGATGGGAGGGGTCGCTCCTTAGGGTGTTTGACCTCAGATCACAACCTTTCTCTTTTTAATACTGGTTTTTAGAATTATTTTCATGCACCTACTTTGTCCTTTACTGCTATTGATCTCTCAGTTTGCTCCCCTTCATTATTCTCCAACTTTTCAAAGAGGTTTGATAGTAACCCTTGATGCAGTGATCATTTTCCTGTCATTTTGAGAGAGACTGGCTGTGGTCTATGCCACCCAACTTGTGTGCTCAAGTGGAAGCTGGATCTAGCCAACTGGCCCTCTTTTACTGCTCTCACAGAATTTGATCATGCCATCGTCTGTAGGCTATCAGTAGACGACTGCATGACAACAGTGACAGACTGTATTATATAAGCAGCTGCTCAATATATTCCTAAAAGCTTGACATGTTTTCCACAATATTCTCGTCCGTAGTGGAATCCTGCCTGCGACATGGCACAGAAGGCTCCGAAACGGGCCTGGGATACTTTTCATTGCTATCCCACACTCTCTAACCACATCGCTTTCCAGCAGGCCCTTGCACATGCTCGGCAGGTAACACGTCAAAGCCAGAAGGAATTTTGGATTAAGTTCATAATCAACATCTCTTCTATTACTAGTTCCAAAGTAACATGGAACAAGATTGGAAAGGTTAGTGAGCAATGTAATTTTGTCCCCCTCTCGATTTTGCTCTCTGATGGTCAGGAAGTGGTTGATACCTGGAGGATCGCAGATACTCTAGGTGAACGCTTATGCTGGGTATCTAGCACTTCTGCTTCATTATCCACCTTCTTAGCTATCAAGACTCGGGCAGAGAGGTCATCCCTTTTCTTTCGAGCTGATTATCTGTATGATTATAATCCCCCACATTTACACTGGTGGAACTCAAACTGGCCCTTCATTGGTCTGGCAGTACATTTGTCGAACCTGATGATGGACACTACGAAATGCTGTGCCAACTCTCTCCTGCTTCTCTTGCTACTCTTCTGATTGTTTTTCCTGATGCTTGAAGCCAGGCTTTTGGCTTACCTTCAAACTACCGTCTAATTGCTTTGACAAACTGTCTCTGTAAGACCTTAGAAACGCTCGTCTTGTTTGGTTCTTTGAATCAAACAACGTCCTCTCGCCCACCCAGTTTGGGTTTCGACGACAATGCTCTATTATAGACTATCTGATGTAACTTGAAAAATCAATCAGAAAAGCTTTTCTCAAACAACATCTTGTATCAGTATTCTTTGATCTTGAGAAGGCTTATGGTACTATATAGACGTGTGGCATACTGCGAGACTTCTAGTTTTGTGAGTTACGTGGTCATTTGCTCATTTTTATTTTTATTTATTTTAATAAACAGGCAATTTCAAATTTTTGTGAGTTCGACACTTTCCTGTTCTTTCATACATGAACTTGAAGTTCCTCAGGACTGTGTTTTCAGTATCACACTTTTCAGTATAAAGAGTAATGCCATCCTTGAACAACTTCTTCTTACTTTTGCAAACGAGTTATATGTCGACGGTTTTCGCATCTCATATCAGTTATGAAACATGTGGTATATTGAGCAACAGCTACAGACTGCCCTCAATCGTTAACTGAAATGGTCCACAGCAAACGGTTTTAACTTCTCTTTGTCTCAAATCTTTTGCATTCACTTTTGCCGCCAACAATTTTGAACTTCTTGTAGGCGAAGTTGTGCAACCTATGGCCCCTGAGACAAAGTTCTTGGGGATTATCTTTGACCATAAGCTGACCTTCATATACCACACATCAAGCAGCTACGAGTCAAATATTATGTAATACTATGTAATATCCTAAATATTATGTAATCATGACAGGTTTCGTTTCTTCACCTTTACCTAAGTTTGTGCCGCTTTAGTACAAAGATTTTATTTGTTCTGGTTAACTATAAACGTATTATATTTCACTGATTAAAATTGTTTCAGTCAGTGTACGTTGGATTTTTCAGACCGAAAGAAGATGACAGCAAGGTTGCAGCACGTTGGTCTGTTGGGGGAATGTCAGCTGGTAAAAGCAGCCATAGTCAGTCTTATTTTATGGTATGGACAAATAAATTTTAACGATAATTGTTATTATAGAAGACTGTATTTTGTTGTACATGAATTGCTTTATCACCATTATTTTTAAATAAAATTATTTTGAATTTTATGAAAATGGTAATTTTGATTGGGATGATTTTTACACTCGCTACTTTTGAATGTGTTCCCTGTGCCATTTCCTAGCGGTTCATCGGTAATTCAGTATCTCAGAACTACTCTTATTCGTAAAAGTGTTAATACCCATATCAGCCACACCGAGATACATTTTTATTTGAAGTGGGTTTCTCGTCATCGAGCGGTAATTCTGTAAAGTTGAAACTCTAAAAAAATGTGTTTCGATACTGCAGTAGGTGTAGTTTTGTGTTAACCCACAAACTGTTGAATTTATTTTAAATAATTCATGTATGTGCTTTGTGTATATAGTCTTACTGAAATACGCCTCGTTCTTGATTCGTGGACCGTTGCCGCTAAAACGCATTTCGCATTTTGAGGTCGTCTTTGCGCTCTAAGAGTGACTGTTAACGTCCAGTATCCAGTCAGACAAGAGTTGCGATTGGTTACCATTGGCTTTAGTGTGTCAGTTCAAAATTAGGAAAAGCTAACGTAGATAATAGTAGTGGTGTTTTGTGCAAATATTTGACAGCAAAACAACAAAGTTACAAATTTAAAAACCATTTCCCAGCTTCAGAATAAAATCACATATATCTGTGTTTTAACTGGCGTAATTTCTTGAAAATTGATTAACTAATTAACAGTTTAGTAATTAGATTAACATGTGAGAAATGTAGTATGCATATAAAAACTAAGTATTAATACACATGTGAAGAAGAAACGTGACATTATTTAACTGAATAAAAATGTAACTTTATCGATCGAAATCTGCAGTTCAGAAACATTATTATTTATTTGTGGATAAATAATATATATTTGATTAGCGAAGAAGCTTATACTGATAAATACATTGTTTTACATTTTAAATTTAATATTTTCATAAAAAAGATAAAAATGTGATTGCAGGTATGTTTTCTTAAATCGAAAGGTTAATATTTTAATGATGGTTTTATAATTTTTACCATGACAACCTAAACCTGATTTAATGTTTTTTTCATTTAACGTTTGGAACGTCTGCCCGTCATGACAAAGTGGTTAAAGCGTTCGAATCCTAATTTGAGGGTCGTGGGTTCGAATCTCCATCACACTAAACATGCTCGCCCTTTAAGCCGTGGGGGCGTTATAATGATTCGGCCAATCCCACTATTCGTCGGTAAAAGAGTAGCCCAAGAATTGGCGATGGGTAGTGATGACTAGCTGCCTTTCTTCTGGTTTTACTCTGCTAAATTAAGGACGGCTAGCCCAGATATCCCTCGTGTAGCTTTGTGTGAAATTCAAAAATAGGCTTGAATGTTTCTAAAACGTGCATTTTACTTCTCTTAAATATATAAAAAAAAACTAACTTATTTTCATCCAGAGCATGGCTCTTGCTGAAGACGTTGTGCAAATAGTAAATGTATTAACAGCGAACGTACATTGAATAGAGAATTATTTTTTGTTAATTTTCTACAATATTTCTTAATCACTTCCACGGTGTTAAACTTCACAATAAATAGGTCAAAACAGACCAGTAGTGATAAGGTCTGAAGTTAGATTAATGGCTTCTTATTTTTTCAAACCAAAATTTTATAAATTTTTTGCTTGTTAATTATTTTGGAAAATATGAAATCAAGGTATTTACGTAGTTTTCGGGCTGAATGATTAATGATTATTTGTATATTTTAGCTTATGAAAGTTCCATGATTTATTTTAATAGCTTATGTTTGTCTCAGTATAACAACTTCTTACAACATAAATACTGATTAATGTGATTCTCACTGTTTTGTGTCATTCGAAAGACTTATTATAGTGTTTGTTTAGGTATTTTTATCACTATTATCAGGTCTTTATTCCCTAATATAGAATCATGTGTCAACATTAATTGTAACGTTGCAGCGGATACAGCTATAAATGCCTGTATATCAGTAGTACCGAGTTTAACGAAAGCTTGTAGAGGGTATTTATTGTACTTGTACAGACTGGAAGTGATCACGTTGCGTCATTTGTTAGACTGGCGGATTTCGACCATTTATCAGTTGAGCTACTGTACCGTTATACCGAACAAGTAGTTGAACTGCAAATATTAATGTTTGTGTGTGGTTAGGGGTAAAGCTGGTAAGTGGTAGTTTATGTGGCATGATTTTGAGGCTGGTTATCATGTTTGTTTAAGTTTGAGACAGATAAATTTATGAATGTCCAAAATTTGATATGCGAAACAACTTAAAATCGTGAGTAGATAAAGTCGTTATTAATATCTTTGAATATGAAAAATTTTGATCACCAGATAAGTGATTAGTAGGTGTAAAAACAGTGTGAAACCTATATTGGTCAGTAGATATAATAATGATCTGAGACTTATTGTGATCAGTAGATATAATAATAGTGTGAAACCTACAGTGATCAGTACGTATAATAACAGTTTGAAACTTGCACTTGTCAGTAGATATAACACTTTGAAACCCAAAGTGGTCAATAGATATAATAACAGTTTAAAACCTCCAGTGATCAGTAGATATAATAATAGTTTGAAACCCCCAGTCATCAGTAGATATAATAACCGTTTTAAACATACAGTAGTAAGTAGATACAATAACAATGTAAAACCTACAGTAATCAGTAGATGTAATAACAGTTTCAAACTTACAATGAGGACCAGCCTCTGGTTTTCAGATCATTACTTGATTGTAGTGTAGGTTAATTCAACACTTTTTCAGTGTTAATGTTGTACAAAATACGTATAAAGTTAAATTGTGAAGATGGACATTTGTCGAGAAACTAAATGTGGTTGATCTTTATTGATTAATTTTCATAGCAAATAGTTTTTTTCTGTTGTATTATTTAGATACCAAGAAATTAGGTTTTAAAATAATTTGACTTACTAAATTGCTTTGAAAATAATACAAAGCGGAATGAGTTTATTATTAATAACTTATGTATTCTTTGTAATTACTGCAAAGAATGTTTACGTTTTGTCTCATAGGAATTCAGACTTTTCTGTTTAACTCGTAGCCAGCTTACATTACATTGCGCCAAAATCACTACTAGTTCTGACATGGCACAATTGTTAGGGCACTCGATTCGCAAACTACTGTTCAGTGGTTTAAGTCCCCGTTATTGAACGTACTCACAGTTCCAGCCGTGGGAGGGTTATAATATTAAGGTAAACTGCACTATATTTTACTCGAATATTTCAGAGATGCCAACCATTACGATTTGAGCGTAGTCATTACGATTTTGGTGTTTACATTACGACTGCGCTCATACAGACAAATATTACGACGTTTTGCAAATTTCAAATTATTATATATTATACAGGCCTATACAGTAAAGTGATAATTTTTCCCCCAGGGCTTGAAAGGGGTGAAAAGAAAATTTCTAGCGAGATACAAATAAATTTTGATAATCAATAAAAGACATACTCTAAATGGCTACTTGCGATAATCATGTTTATGCTTGAAATAATAAAAAAATATTTGTATCTCCGAGGTCTACCAATAGTTTGAGTGCGGTGCTTCTACATACTGGGTACGTGGGGAAATCCATAGTTACATTATCAGTGCTTGTCAGCCAATCAGCGTTCGCGTAGATGGGAATTTCTCGTTTTCTAAGCAGCATAGAAACACCAATGCGATCGTTCACAAGATGGAAAGAAAGAGGCCTCGTTCACCAGATTGTCTTGTTTCTGGCAAATCTAAAAGGAGTAAAACTGTGAACCAAAAATTTAGGAAAGAGTATAGTGCAAAATATGCGGTCATTGCATCAAAAGTCAGTGACAGTCATGCGTTTTGTACAGTTTGTCACGTCAATTTTTCTGTGGCGCATGACGGGATAAACGATTGTTTCAGATATACAAAATCGGCATCTCACCAACAAAAGGCTGAGGCGAAGACAAAAACGATGCAGATAACGACATTTATGAGTGAGAATTCAGAATATGAAAAATAAATTCAAAATATTTTTTTATTTGTTAAATATACAAAACATGGTCATAAATGAGCAATCTACAGCAGTAATAAATAATAATTGTTATAATAATAACATAATAATAAACAGCTTAGAGATATTGGTCAGGCCTAGTAGCCGCAAATAATAAAGGGCTCTGTCTTCAATCATTACGCTCAATCATTTGAAATAGTTGGTATTTCTGATATTTACCAAAGAGTCTGCGGTAGATGAGGATAACGAGCTAGCTACCTTCCCTCTAGTCTTACACTACTAAATTAGGAACGGCTAGCACAGAGAACCCTCATGTAGTTTTGCCCGAATTTCAAGTCAAACGAAACATCGGATCCCAGCAGTCCTGATGAGGCCCAGTATTAAATGAAGGGCCTTGTGACCACTGTATGTAACGAATGTAGTGTGTTTGACGTATCGTGACCTACTCTTTTTTTGCTTTCATTTTGGTTCTTAGTAGTGTAACATAATTTTCTCTTTGACAGTCTGGTTGCTTGATTGGCTCCAGGAACTAGGAGTATAGTTTGCAGTTTCGCGAGTTGTTGTGAATGGCAGTAGAGTTAATTAAAAATAATAATGGTGAGATATGTTAATAAATAATCAGGGCTCAAATGAAAGTAAAAGAAATAAAGTAGAGAGTAAAAGTGACACTTGTAGTAAAGGAATTACGACAATGCTTGTGTAGACAATGAGTATTATACTTTATTTTTTATACATGAACATTGAGAAAATGTTTGAGTCGCGCTATTACTGACTAGGTTATCATTATTAGGTAGTTTTAGCAATATGGCTGCTGCAGACATTTATTCACATTTAGGTAAACAAGGTTATCTGATAATATCATTGTTTAAACTCTGATAGGTTCTGGTGTGGTATTCCACAATCCTAGGTTACATACATCAACGAATATTGTACATATTCAGTGAAGGTAAACTTCTGTATCAAAATAATTTGAATAATTTTGCTCCAAGACTCCCCAGTTTGAGTATTACGCTAAAATCAGAGAAACACGATTCAAAACAGAATCAACGGAAATGCTCACTGCAGTATCTAAATAATTTCCAAGACGAAAAGAATAGATCTGGTTTATGTGATCTTCACGTCTGGTTTGTTGTGAACTTAAGTTCAAGAGATGCTAAACGTGTGTAGAAACATTGGTATATTATTTATTAGTTTTGGAAAAGCAACGTCTATATATATATATATATTAGCTTTTGTAATGTGACACTTAATAAATCTCCATAATTATACATAAACTACATGTTTTAGCTAGTTTCCAACTTTTGTACTAATAAACAGGAATTCTGGATCATTGTGATAATTGTAAAAAACATGAATATTGTACAAAGTTTATTTGTTTTTTCTCACCAAAACCATCAACAATCCCCTTTGAACGTGCGTACAAAATATTCATTTTAAAGCATCTCAAAATTCGTTGAGTACTTGATTTCCAGTGTATTCAGTTCGTGATTATTGCGGTACGTTAATTTGGTTTATTCTCGTGATATATTCTTTTTTTTATAAAAATTGAAAAGTTATAAAATTTTCAGTATTTCTGAAATTAAGGTAACCGTTGAGAGTTCCATTTTCATACACGTTCTTTTTGTAATAATTCAAATTTACCGGCTAATTATTATGTAGATTCGGGTATCATTTAGTCTATCTTTATTATGGTTTTGATAGTACCAGAGAAGTGTTTAGTACTGGCTAACAGGCCCGGCATGGCCAAGCGTGTTAAGGCGTTCGACTCATAATCCGAGGGTCGCGGGTTCGAATCCCGGTCGTACCAAACATGATCGCCCTTTTACCCGTGGGGGCGTTATAATGTACTCTCAATCCCACTATGCGTTGGTAAAAGAGTAGCCCAAGAGTTGGCGGTAGGTGGTGATTACTAACTGCTTTCTCTCTAGTCTTACACTACTAAATTAGGGACGGCTAGTGCAGATAGCCCTCGAGTAGCTTTGCGCGAAATTCAAAAACAAACAAATAAACAGTACTGGCTGAAGCACAAGCTTTCCTTCATTTATTTAAGAAGTCTCGTTGACGTTTCTAATTTCGAATCACAGTTTACTGAGAGGCAACAGACCGGTTGCATACTCTTGCTGTTTATATTATTTATTAATGTGCTCATTTTTAATTTATTTAATTATCTGTTATTGTTACTATTCTTTATCCTTTTATTTATATCAATTTTCCAATGCAAATAAGATGCACATTTAGTAGAAAAAAAATGAAGATTCCCAATTGCTGCACCGACACTATATCAAAACTAGGGTAACATCGAAAATGACCCCTGGTGGGACAGCGCTTAGCTGGATTTCTCTTGGTGGACACAACAGATAACACTATGTGGCTTTGCTATTAAAAAACATACATGCGTCAACATGCCCAGTGACACAATGGCATATCTGCGGACTTATAATGTTAGAAACCGGGTTTCGATTCCTGTGGTTGGCAGAACACAAACAGCCCATTGTGTAGCTTTTGCTTAACTTCAAAACAAACTGAAATGAAAACAAACAATTCTGATAGCTCAGCTTTGAACATTCTACTTTTTGGCGTCTTCACTCTTTTTCCAGGCAGGCCACCATACTTAGGGCGCGCGACTCGTAATCTGAGGTTCGCATCACACCAAACATGCTTGCCCTTATAATGTAACAGTTAATCCCACTATTTGTTAGTAAAAGAGTAGACCAAGAGTTAGCAGTGGATGATGATGGTTAGCTGCCTTCCCTCCAGTCTTACACTGCTAAATTAGGGATAGCTAGTAGAGATAGCCCTCGTGTCGCTTTGCGCGAAATTCAAAATTAAATCAAAGAATCAATCTTTTTCTACATTTTTTTTACAAGTCGCCATGTTTATTAAAGTTAAGCCACAGAGGTTTTGTATATTTTGTATTTTATTCACTTGAAGTACTTTTACTTTCTATGTTGCATAGAACTAATTCAGGTTTTCTGGATTAACTTTTAACAATAAAGAACTTTAAAATATATGAAAAATATATACAACGTTAGTGAAGCGTATTCACCTTTTCTTTTTTGTACACTTACGTTGTAGCGATTTTTTAACGGTATGTGTTGCAGTGATTATAGAATTTACTGAAAATTACATCTGAATCAATATCCTAAATTTCGCAATTAATATGCTGCTAAAACCATGGTAAACGGGGGAAGTAAAATTTTGGAACCGAATATAAAAATACTGTAATGTGCTGAAAAATTAAATGTTCCACTGAACAGTTAGTTCCCTTCCTCCATACCTGCACAGTATATGTATGCTGAGGCACATCGCTAGAAAACGGGTTTCGATACCCGTGGTGGGCAGAGCCCAGACAGCCCATTGTGTAGCTTTGTGTTTAATAATTCTACACAAAACAAACGAAGAACATACTGTATTTTTAGCTGTGTGGGTTTATAATACTAACAATCTCACGCCTTTCTTTAAGAATATCCACATACTAGTTGGAACTCCTGACATGTAGCCCTCTCTCTGGCTAAGGGCCGAGTGGTTAGCGTGCTTACTGTGAACCTGCAAGTTCGTTGTTCATGTCCCGTTTCCAAGAAAAATTAAAAAAAGAATGATACGTTATGAGGTTAATGGCCAAATAACCACTATTCGATTATATCAGAGTAATTCGAAAATTGGCTGTAGCTGTGGTTGAACGTCTGTTATTTCAAAATTATGGAAAGTTAGTTTAGCGCGAATATCCAAAAAGAAAGAAACACATCTTCAGGTCTTCAAATCTAACTTAAACACGGCTCTGTCTGACCTTAAAAGTTTCTCAATTAATGTTTTAGCGCATTTCTCATGTTAAAATGGTTTTCAAGTATATAATGCCAAAAATAAAGGACCTGGCATGGCCAGGTGGGTTATAGCATGCGACTCTTAATCTGAGAATCGCAGGTTCGCATCCCCGTCTCACCAAACATGCTCGCCTTTTCGGTCGTGGGTGCGTTATAATGTTACGGCTAATCCCACTATTCGTTGGTAAAAGAGTAGCTCAAGAATTAGCGGTGGGTGGTGATGACTACCTGCCTTCTCTTTAGTCTTACCCTGCAAAATTAAGGACGGCTAGCGCAGATAGCCCTCGAGTAGCTTTGCGCGAGATTCAAAAGCAAACGAACCAGAAATAGATTAAAAAAATGTAGGACTGTAATCACATCACCATTTAGACTCGGCATGCCCAGGGTGGTTAATCTTAGGGTCGCGGGTTCGAATCCTTGTCGCACGAAACATGCTCGCCCTTTCAATCAGTGTAATGTTATGGTCAATCCTACTGTTCGTTGGTAAAAAGAGTAACCGAAAAGTTGGCGGTGGGTAATGATGACTAGCTACCTTCCCTCTTACACTGCTAAATTATGGATGGCTAACGCAGATTGCATTCGTATTGCAAAAGACAAACAAACATCACCATTTTTTGGAATTTTTTTGAAATACATCTCTGAGAAACAGAAACTCACAAAAACATCCAATAAAGCTCTTCCCAAATGTACGGGACGAAGATAATTATTTTAATTAATATAATAATGTTACGGCTGTAGTTTTAGTTTTGTAACAGCTTAAGGCAAATTTTAGACCATCCATACGTCGTACGAGCCGTAAAAAATGGGAAATTATTTGAAAAAAGATTTCTATAAGTAAAGGTTTACTACTTTTCTTTATTTTGAATAAAAAATAACGAGTAATAAACCTCTTATATTAGTGTTTAACATTGAGAAATAATGATGTATATGCGTTTTGTGTAATTTTACATAAATAAATACTAGAACTAAGTAGTTTCGTTTTTGTCTTTAAAAAAATTCCGAGCTTATGGTTATGTAGTTACTTTATTATTTTAGGACTGTCGTATTTAACTATCAAAAGTGATAAATAGCAAATGTTGGAGTAATAAGAATTATCTTTGTTTTCCATGTAATAACTGTAAAGTTTGGAATGACTTTTCACATTTAGTTTCCGAATATTTACCTTACATGCTGATCTTGTTCAATGATGTTTATGTAAAAAGTGATGTCAACAGTAAGCTTCCTACGTAACATGTTAAAATATGGATGTGCTGGTGTTTGAGCGCGCGCATACATTTGTAGGCTTTTTAAATATGTAACCAGAGTATATGCGATCTAAGAGTACATTTACGCATGTTATAATGATCCAAGCACAGTCCTTTCTACAAAGGCCAGTAATACCCACGCGTGTCGTCACTTTACGATATATATTGGTTTATACAAAAACACCAGAATATACATTATGAACAGTGGTGACACGTGAGTTATATGAATATAATGGTGTTAACATAAACTAATTAATATTACTACAAATAGTTGTAATCTTTAGACATAACCAGAATTTCCTTTATAAAGTAATGATCTCGAAACACATGTTTTCGTATATACAGTCTACTGAAGACCCATGCCTATTGTTATCAAGGGTATTTAGATAACGTATTCTCAAGACGGCTGGTATGGGTATTAGCACTTTAATTAAAATAAAGTGCAGGACAACGTTTCGACCTGAAAATGACCAAAGAAGGTCGAAACATTAATCTGTGCTTTATTTTAATTAAAATGCTAATACCCATACCAGCCGTCTTGAGAATACATTTTTACTTCATATTAGTTTCTCGTCATCACGAGATAACAGTATTTGTACTTGAGTATTACACATTGTAAAACAAAACAAACTAGAACAAATATGTAAATCAACTTGATTTACAAATGAGTTGTGAACAACATTTTGTAAAGTGGGAATAAGATGCAAAAATTGTATTTTCGCAGAATACTTATTTAATATTGGCGTATAGGAAGGTTATATGAATGCAAGCTTTAAATGCGATGTATAACTTGTTTAATGCATATCTTGTTGACTTCTTTTCCACTTGGAATTCTTGTTAGTGTTGTGTACTGTTCCTTGGGGCACGTAGAGGGCTTTTGCCACCATATAAGTTAGTGTAATCTCACTCGTTACAAGACGCCGCTCTTTGCTTAGCGTGTGTAGGGCTCGATAATTTGCAGCTTTTTCTTATATGAGGCTGTCATCTTAAGTTGATTTTTATTCGTTTATTTTCAGTGCTATACATTACAATGAATATCACCGTCGTGGAAATCCTAAATGCGCGATTGAACACGTTTTAATGATCCCAGTTTTCTGTTTGTTTAGAGTGTACAACTGATCTACTACACGTGGAAAGCTCCCATTTCTATTTGTATACAGCTGAATTGCAAACAGCACAAATTTTTATGTAACATACAGTCAGTAAAGTAGAATTTATTAAACTGTTTACGTTAGAAAAAGTAAACTACTTTTACTAGCTAAATGAAATAACATCAACAAAAGTCGTTATTTAAGTACCAAGCTCCTTGTACGCCTTTAAACGGAATATCATTATATCATAATACTGACCTCACTGTGTAGGTAGGACGGGTTATGTACAGGTGGCCCGCAAGTCCCTACCCAGTCTTATGTATCCAGTGTATCTATGTGCTGTCCCTCATTCTCGCTGCATAATATTATGCGACGCCATATTCTGTGAGACATTTTCCTCAACAAAGCAGGGGTTCCAAATGCCGAGGTAACAGCTGCCTTCAACTCATTATTAGTATTAGTATAACGTTGTTATAATAACATATGAATGAGTATGGACTTACGAGCAACCCTGTGCTTTCCAGAAGTGTAAGATGTCGAAATCAAGTTACAGTTCTTTTTTCTCTGTATTCTGTATGTAGGTAGCAAAGTTGTACATTGTTGAAGAGTATATTAATTCTGATAGCGATATTTAAAATTGCATAAAATTTAGCTCGTGTAAACTTCTAAAATAAGCTAAAGTATTCAAGAAAATGGAAACTCATATTCTCCGTATTACATACAAAAACTAAAGGGGAAATCAGTTAAGCACATACCGCTGATTATATTTAACTTTAAAAATGTTGAAAATGTGTCCATTTGTTCTTTATCATAAACAGATACGGACCATTATTGGCATGACAATGAGTAATAATATTCTACAAGTGTAGACCAAATTTAATCAAAATATGGTCGTTTTTGACTGAGCCATGGAACAAAAATAGCCTGCAAAATCTGCTCCATGTTAACAAATAATATTTGTTTCTGATTTTCGTAGCCTTGACCCTTGAAAAAAATACTTCTGAATTA
Organism: Carcinoscorpius rotundicauda; assembly: GCA_011833715.1. NCBI lineage: Eukaryota > Metazoa > Arthropoda > Merostomata > Xiphosura > Limulidae > Carcinoscorpius > Carcinoscorpius rotundicauda. The sequence continues at coordinate 114,203,620 of CM022393.1, forward strand.
GATCATAGTCCTAATATATATAACTTTCCTCCAAATTCATTCAGGCGTGGCCAGATGGTTAAGGCACTTGACTCGTAATCTGAGGGGCCCGGATTCGAATCCCCGTCACACCAAACATGCTCGCCCTTTTAGCCGTGGGGACGTTTTAATGTGACGGTCAGTTTCATAATTTATTGGTTAAAAAATAGCCCGAGAGTTGATGGTGGGTGATGATGACTATCTGCCTTTCCTCTAGTCTTAAACTGCTAAATTATAAATGACTAGCGCAGGTAGCCCTCGTGTAGCTCTACGCGAAATTCAAAACAAACTGAACCACTGAGCTGTTTTTGAGAAATCTTGCCGACTAACACACAGGCGTAACAATAACTTTTGTCCACTTTCAGTGGTGGAAGTAATAAACCGCGTAATCATTATTTTCGATAGTGAATTTTTTACTCAAGAGAGAAATGATCTAACTGCTAACAAGAGCTTACATATAATACATTTACTGGTACAAGGTAAGAATATTTGTATACAACATCTTAAATCATAGTTTCTTGTAAAACTATGATATATATAAATATGTATATAAAACATACACTACATGGACAAAAGTATGTGGACAACTCATCTAATTAGTGAGTTCGCTATTTCAGCAACACATATTGTCAACAGGTGCAAATTAAGCAAACAGCTATAGAATCTCTATAGACAAACATTAGCACTAGCACATGGGTCGTACTGAAAAGCTCAGTGACTTTTAGCGTGGCACTGTCATTGGATACCACCTTTCCGACAAGCTGTTTGTCAAATTTCTGTCCTGCTAGAACTGCCCTGGTCAATTGTAAGTGCCTTTATTATGAAGTGGAAACGTCTAGGAGCAACAACAGCTCAGCCACGAAACAATAGGCCACACAAGCTCACAGAACGGGATCACCGAGTGTTGAAGCGCGTGACGCGTTAAAATCGTCTGTCCAAGGTTGCAACACTCAGTACCGAGTTACAAACTGCCTTTGGAAGCAACGTCAGCTATTCGTCGGAAGCTTCATGAAATGGGTTTTCGTGGACGAGCAGCCGCACACAAGCCTAAGATTACTATGCGCAATGCCAAGCGATGTCTGGAGTGGTGTAAAGCCCACCTCTGTTGGACGCTGGAGCAGTGGAAATGCGTTCTCTGTAGTGATGAATCATGCTTCACTATCTGGCAGTCTGACGGACGAATCTGGCTTTGGCTTTGCCAGGAGAACGCTACCTGCCTGAATGCATATTGCCAACTGTAAAGTTTTGTGGTGGAGGAATAATGATCTAGGGCCGTTTTTCATGGTTTGTACCAGACTTTTTAGTTTCAGTGAAGAAAAATCTTAATGCTACAGAATTCTAGAGAATTGTGTGCTTTCTACTTTGTTTCAACAGTTTTGGGAATGTCCTTTTTGTTTCAGCATGATAATGCCCCCGTGCACAAAACGAGGTCCATAAAGACAGTTTGTCGAGGTTGGTGTGGAAGAACTTGACTCACCAGCACAAATCCCTGACTTCAACCCCATTGGACACTTTTGGGATGAATTGGAACGCTGACTGCTAGCCAGACCTTCTCGCCCGGCATTAGTGCCCGACTTCACTAATGTTCTTTTGGCTGAATAGTAGCGAATTCTTGCAGTCATGTTCCAAAATCTAGTGAAAAGTTTTCACAGAAGATTAAAGGTTTATCTAGCGGTAAGGGGTGCAACTCCATATTAATGCCCATGGATTTAGAATGGTATGTTAAACGAGCACATATGGATGTGGTAGTCAAGTGTCTCCATACTTTGAGTTATATACTGTATCTTAACACTTTTTAAAGTAAGAAAGTTACGCAACAGAAGTTTGGCAGGAAATTTAATAGCAGAAATCACTCTATTGAAACACAACACGATTGACAACTGGGCATAGTTAATGAATTTTGATAGCAAGGCTGTTTGTTTTGTTGAATTTCGCCAAAGTTATTTTAAGGCTATCTTCACACCCTAATTTAAAAGTGATAGAGTGGAAGTAAACACTACTAACTCCGGGGTAACTTTTTGCCAAAGAAGAAGGCGATTGACCATCATATTATAACAGCTTAAAGGGCGAGTATGTTTGGAACGCTCAGGTGATATCAGATCTCTGCAACGAGCTACTTTGATATTTAGTAGTTGAATCTAACAAGATCGTCATATTCAGATATGTTCACGGATATTTCCTGATTGAGGGACTCGGTGCATTTAGTAATTTGTTGACAAATTTCCAGATATGTTTTTGATTGATATAGCAAATCGTAAAAGCAGAGTCGTTTTACGAAAGAACGCTTATATTTTAATTTTAAAAAATACGAGATTTCGGCTAATCCAGAATTGTTTGTGATAGATTTAATATAGGTGTATTATGCATTTTGGCAAAATTTCCCTCAATAGCCACGTCAATAACAATAACTTCCTTCAATCAAATACATTTACATATATGTGTGCGAAAATAAAAACTCTGGATTTAAGTCAGAATTTCGAAAACTAAGTCTAAAAATAATTTCTACATTGGTAACATAAGAGAACTGTTTGTTTGTTTTTGAATTTCGCACAAAGCTACTCGAGGGCTATCTGTGCTAGCCGTCCCTAATTTAGCAGTGTAAGACTTGAGGGAAGGCAGCTAGTCATCACCACCCACCGCCAACTCTTGGGCTACTCTTTTATCAACGAATAGTGGGATTGACCGTCACATTATAACGCCCTCACGGCTGAAAGGGTGAGCATGTTTGGCGCGACGGGGATGCGAACCCGTGACCTTCAAATTACGAGTCGCACGCCTAAACGCCCTTGGCCATGCCGGGCCATGACATAAGAGAAATAAAGGAGTAAAAATATATCACGTATTGTTTAGCATTTTCAATAATTTGTACTTTATATGAGAAAAACTTCAGTGAAATGTTCAAAAGGTGTACTTTATTTTCTCGTGTAAAACATTGCTAAGAAGTACAGTTTAACCAACAGGAAGATTTTACATTATATAAACGCAGTTCGTTACCCCTTCATTAAATAATAACATTAAAATTAGTTTTAATTTTGTTTTTCCAAGGTAATTTATAAAAGATAATTAACAAAAACTTTTTGACCGTCATCCAGCAACATAGATGAATTTCTGAATGGTTCTCAATTATGTTTCACAATATCTATAAGGTAAAGTTTTTTGCTTATCATTACCATTTTCGTCTGTAGTAACTGTATATAAAAAAGGGTGATATTTTTTTTATTTAAGAAGCTTTACAAGAAAGAAAAATTGCATGCTTGAAACACTTCCTTTCCATATGATATGAAATAATAGGTGTATATTTTTATTTCTTACGAATCAGAATTTTGAAGTTACATAGATGTTTGTTTTCTCGAAGACATAACCGGTTCATCAGGGGATATTGTCTTTCAGACTAAAGTAAAGGCTGAATTAGTTCCACTGATTAATGTGCCAGACTGTGGAGTTGAGGTTATTTCCACTCCCTCAGGAAATGTAGTCGATACTTTTGGGGCGTTATAAGAGTAGTAGTCAAGTCCAACTGTGTGTTATGACCGGACTACACTAAGAGATGCTCCCCTGTGACTTAAAACTTTAGTATTGTTTTCGATTTCGCAGTAGACAAAGCAAAAATATCCCATATTATAGCTTGTTTTTTTTTCTTTAAATTAAACAAACTAGTTGATTTTCTTCTTGTCTGTTACTTGAAAACGAGGGACGACCAGCGCAGGTAGCTCAGATGTAGCCTTAGCGAATTCCAAACAAAGAAGACAAATATAAATATATGACTTAAGTTTTTGTTTGTATATATGTACATATATATGTATAAAGCGCGTATGTTATGGAATCTTCTAGTAGGCGGCCTGTTTATTTATTATATAAACAATTGCAACATTTGCAAATTACACAGTAAATGACACGCTCTTTGATGTATGTTACAGGCTGTATTATATTTAAACACGTTTATCTTTTCCTTTTATATGTGTATGGTGCTTTTTTTTTGTATGTGAATTGTGAGAAATGTCTTGTACACATAAGGTATCGTATATTTGTTTAATGTTACTCTGTATCAGGATTTTTTTAGGTTTGTGTCACATCTATAAGAAATAATAATTGGGTTCCTGAAAGTAGATTTAGTGGTTAGATATCATGTAGCTAGAGTGAAATTATTTAGTGTAGTATTGGTTATATTTTTCTTTGTGGGGCCCAGCATGGCCAAGCGTGTTAAGGCATGCGACTCGTAATCCGAGGGTCGGGGGTTCGCATTCAAGTCGCGCCAAACATACTCGCCCTTTCAGCCGTGGGAGTGTTATAATGTTACGGTCAATCCCACTATTCGTTGGTAAAAGAGTAGCCCAAGAGTTGGCGGTGGGTGGTGATGACTAGCTGCCTTCCCTCTAGTCTTACACTGCTAAATTAGGGACGGCTAGCATAGATAGCCCTCGTGTGCGAATTTCCAAAACAAACATCTTTTTATTTGTGTGGTGATTTCCTAACACAAGCGGAATACGATTGGTGTGTTCTTTTTTTGGTAGCATTGAGTGTTTGTTCGTGCATACAAACTAGATTTGATGACTGCATCGTGGATTAGAGATTCAGGATAAAGACTTTTAGAAAAGGTCTTCATGCCTTTGTTTGGACTTGTAATTATCATAAACAATACATAGTTTGAATAGTTACAGAACTTGTGAGTATGATATGATGTTTTTGTTGCTGTACAGGTGGATAAATTCGAAATGTAATTGTGTGCGTTTATAATGTATACTGTCTCTGTGTATACGTTAATTTTGAGAAAAAGAGCGTTGTTCCCGATATTTCGCACGTAAATTCTAAAGAGGGGTGGAAAGAGGACAAAGTGAAGACGAGTTTTGAATCTAACTTTGGCATAGATACAAACCTTTTTTATGTCGTTAATATACACACAACAAAATCATGGTGTTATGTATATGTGTAAATATTTTGTTAACGACAACATGTCGTGTTGTGTTTGAATTTTCATTTTCTATTATTCATTTTTCCATATTGATATTATTGTTTCGAAGTTTAAACTAATATTTTGTTATTCATTTAGGGTAACATTTTAGAATTTTCTTGAATTAAGTAGACCAATCATATGTTTGTAAATGAGTGCTGGTGACTTTGTGTCTAGACGTGAAGTCTCGTGCAAGAACGGACACGCGCGGATTGCTCTGGAGTTGTATGGAAATTGCAAGATTGTTCGAGAAATAGGCCTACCGGTATAAAAGACGGTGACGAGAGATAGATTCAGTCATCAGTTTTTATTTGAAAAAAGAAGATAGATTCAGTCATTAGTTCTATTCGAAGAAAAAGAGTGAGATTCAGACATCAGTTTTATTTCAAAAGAAGAGAGTTAGTTATTTGAGAAAGATTAAGTGTTTGCTGTGATTATTTAACTTGGATTTTTGACAAAAGTTAGATCTACGGAAGCTGTGATTTTATTTCGTCAATCTCTACGATACATCTGAATTACTGCTTGTGCTGAGAGACGGCGAATTTATTGAACTGTGAACTGTTTTGGAATTTCTTCGTGGGACTAAATTCACACCCTAGACTGGAATTTGAGACTTTCATTTTAGATCATTATATTAGATACAGGCCAGTACCGTTTTGTATTGTGATTAATTTTGAAGTTTGAAAATAGTATTATTGTGTTTTGTAATTAATTTCAAATGTTATAACTTAATATCTGTCACTATTATTATATAATTTATGTTATATCTGTTATATTTGTTAATAGTTTAGTGTAATAAATTATACAAGCTGTTATCTGCGTTTTTCTGTTGCGTTTAGTCTACAAAGAACATAAAACATTAAAAAATACGTAACACATGAGTACTGATCCAATATATTTTAATTAAGCATACGATTTTCTGCGCATCTGACGTAGTTTTATGCCCACAGGACTTCACAGCTCTATTTGTAGTAGTTATCATTAAAAGTGGAAGCGTTAAGTGTTGGTACCCTTGTGTCAAATGTAGAAGTTTATGTGTATTTGATCTTTTATCTAAGAAATACTTTAGTGCAATTGTACCTTCATCCTGTGTGACAAATGTGTGTAATGACTTTATATCTGTAGTGAATGTATAGTGTTCCATTCTCGTTAAATGTATATTCTCGGTAAAAGGAATAAAATGTGTGATGTCGTCTATGTGTGTTCATAAAAGATCATTAACTACTGTCAGGTAACACGATAATATTTAGTTGTAAGACAATTGCATGTGGATAACGTAGGCCGGCCTAGTTCTCCTTATTTATGAAGATAGAAAACATGAGTTCCGGGTTCATTTACAAAGATACCATTGATTGTAGTGGATAATTCGTCAGCATCGATCACGTCTTCGATTGTGCGTATTGCAACGTTGTTGAGATCAGGGAGTGAGTCAGAAATTACTGTTGTTACGTTGATTTAAAATCACAGTTACGTATAAACTGTTACACCAAACTACGATGACACCACTTTCGCTGGTTTTATAACAATAACATCTTTTTTTATAGCAAACCACTCAAGGCTAACAGTTCGTGGTGAGAAACCTAACTATTGAGGTTTATATTGGATTCAACAATTATAATTCCTACATTTTTGAATGAGGTAACCAACATAGGAGTTGAATAAATGGGAAAAGATTGTAATGGCACATAGAGGTACTATGTAGATCAGTTTTTGATTTTGTTTGTTATCTTTAACATAAAGGTTTTTTTTCTCTCTGTCAACTCTTCTTGTATTCCGTTAGCCTAGCATGGATAGGTGGTTAAAGCGCTCGACTCGTAATATGAGAATCGCGGGTTTCAAATCCCCGTTACATCAAACATGCTCACCTTTATAATGTGACAGCCAATCCTACTATTCGTTGGTAAAAGGTAGCGGTGAGCGATGATGACTATCTGTCTTTCCTTTAGTGTTACACTACTAACTTAAGGACAGCTGGAGCAAATAGTCCTCATGTAGCTGTTCGCGAAATTCAAAAAACAAATAAACGGTTTATTCCGTTGCTTGTCATACGTCTGATTTAAGTTTGCTTTTTATGGTTTAAATTAAGTGCATTGTTAAGGAGAGAGGCAATTTTTTATCTTTTCATTAGTATTTTATTATACCTTTACATAGAACAAACATTTATAGCAAAAACACCAGTATAATGTAGTAATACAACTGAAGAGCTATGAAGTTATATATTAAATACCAAAACTGTAATAAAACAAAGCTGTGGTGAACTCACCGCAATGTGCGATGAAAGTTTAAAGATTAGAGGGAGTGATAACTTTAGAAAAAAAAAGAGTTACAATTTACATGGATTTTGGAAAAGTGGGTTTTACGTCTTGGATTTGTAATATTTATGTCAAAGATGTAATTTTAGAGATTACCTTTCTAATGAACGATAGAGGTGTTGCTCACGCAATTTTCAAATTCAGCATAAGCGCTTCTGTTTCAAGCCGTACGATATGACCCCAGCTCGAACTATCATCTTCTAACAATATATAAAACATGGCGATATTATCATCTGTTGTTTAATTCAACCCTTATTCTTTGAAGGGTCTCTTTTTACTTTGTGTATTGGTGAAGGTGACACTAAAGTTATAATATTTATACACAACAAAACCCTATTTATATCAAGGAAGTGGAAAAAGAACAGAAAAATCTTTGTAATGATTCGTAGGGTGTAGCACTTCGGAAACACGAAATTGTTAAAAGCTGTTTTTACTTCCAAAGACCCCTTTTACGATCAATTACAACAGTGTTTCATGACAACCGAAAACGGTGTTTGTGATTAGAAATTAACTGGAAGGCATCGAAAAGGTTACGAAGTGAGTATTGATTGACTGATTTGAAAAGTGTAGACTGTTGCGCCCACAAATAGAATAATTAGTGCTGTTGAATTATTTTCAATTTTTTCAAAAAATATTTGCTACAAAGGCAAATAGAAAATAAAATGAATTTTGCTTCGTAATGCATTGGTTAGTTGTCAGAATAGCTGTTCTTAAAAGTTATTGAACACATATCCATAAAATACCTATTTTTAATTGTGAAGATATGTGTGAGAATGCGAGTCTGTAAAAATCTAGACGGTATAACACAATTACTTGGTGAGTGTTTTATATTTGCAAGAATTTTCAATACATTTCCTTCTTGCCACTCGTATGAAAGTTTACTGTTCGTCTATAAATATTTTAGATTGGTGAAAATATCTTAGTCACAGTAAATACATTTTTTTCAAAAGCAAATACGTCCATAATTAATTATTATTAAAGCAATTAGCGTTGTTTTTTGACATTTTAATAACTAAATGATGCAAAGTTCACGTCGCAGGTTACTTTTATTTACATCCTGATTGCATGAAAAGTTAGTATGTTTTTATGGTGCTTGTTTACACCAAAATTGCTTATGAGGTTTGCAAACAGTTATTTTTACTTACTTATTTATTTCTTTACTGTGTATAATCTGAATTGCGACTATTGTTTTTTGTAGTCAAACTAGAAATTTTGTACTGAAGAGGAAATGTTTTCAGAATTGAGTAGTTTTGTATTTTAGTTTTATAAAATATAAAAAAAACATACGCCTATCTGTCTTTTTTTTTTGTTCTAAGAAAGCACATTACTATTATAACATAGTGGACTGCAATTGAAGAGACTTGTCATTTATAAAGAACTGTGTCGTCAAATAGCAATAATATATGCAGGATATATTATACGCATGCGCATTCTATGTAGCTGACCAGAATAACAAGGATATGTAGCGCTAAGTTTCGCGATAACGTAATTAAAGAATCATATTTATATTAAATTTAAGTCTACGTTAAACGTCTCGTTAAGTTGATGCCAGGGAGAAGCAAACGAAAAGACATATTTTATGTTTTAATGTTTTAAAGTAAAATTTTGTTGGTGACGTGTCATACATTTCTTTTAATTTCATAATGCATTATAGGAAATATAGGACAACTAATGCAACGCTGGCATTTATTCTAGTAAATTGGACTTTTAAATAGTGTAATCTATTAATCATGTATGCAATAGTATTTGCTAAATAGCTAAAGGAAACACCTACATCACATTGAACTGTATGTAAAAGTAAGTCGATTAACGAGAGAGAAGTACAGCTAGAAAATTGACGGTTTAGGCCAGTGGTTCCCAAACTTTTTCAGCTTGTTAACCAATTTAACATGCCACATTAAGCATGTTACCCCTTTCACAAAATGTTTTCAACATTGATGTATATGGCTAAATTAAATTAGAGATATATTGAACTTTATTTATTACACTTTATTTATTTACAATTTATTTATATAATTTATTTACACTGAATTACACTTTTAATTATTATATTTGATCATTGTGCATTTCTAATGAATATTGCCAAAGATGTCAAGAACATCAGTGGGATGGATGGAGTTGCATACTTGAAGCTAGTTTAGGAATTCTTGGCTTTGTGGTTGAAAGTGCCAGCCTGGCATCGTTTGCAACATTCAAGCGAGTCCTCTTTTTTGCTTTCATCCCCAGCACGGTTGAGAACCCCTTCTCGCACAGATACATTGTTGAGAATGATACCAACAACTTCAAGGCTCTCTTGGACAGAGTTGACGAGTCAGCTAGTTGTGAAATCCAAAAGGAATCTGCATTTTGGTTTTGGAATTTGACTTTCAAGGAATCATTTGCTTGCATTGTGATCCACTCCTCCTTTGCAGGGAAATCATCATCATGAATGGCCTCATCAGGTACAGAAAAGGTATGAAGACTGAAGACTGGCTGTTTTTAGGTCACTCTCTGGAAAGTAGTGCTGCATGCTTGTTTCAAGCCCCTTCAAATGGTCGCTCATCTCTTTGTTGATGGTCTGTAAAAGTGATCCAGTATCATAACTATTCTCCTCAACAAACTGGTTGAGGAAACCAGTAGGAAACTGAGCGATCACTCCTTTCTCCAAGCGTCGAATCCAGAGTCTCAGTTTTCCCAGAAATGCAGTCACAGTGTGATGGGCATCAATGAGAGTCGTGTTTTGGCCCTGGAGTTGCAGATTATCACTGTTCAGCTCCGCAAATATGTCAACCAAGTAACAAAGTCCAGCAAGCCATTGCTTATCAGTGAACTTGGTAGCAAAAGGAGATTCTTCTTGTTTCAGAAATTCCTGAAGAGCCGTTCGGAGCTCAATGACTCGACGTACAACCTTGCCTCGTGACAACCAGCGAACATCGGTGTGGAAGAGCAAAACTTGATACTGCTCTCCCATTTCCTTGCACAGCTCCCTGAATATGCGCAAATTCACATCCCTGGACTTGATGAAATTGACGATTTTCAACACATCTTCAAACACTAATTTCAGATTACCAGGCAGGCTTTTTGATCCAAGAGAGTACTGATGAATGATGAAATGATCTACAGAAATTTCTGGATTCACAGCTTGTATGAGACCCCGCAGTCCACGATTACGACCCATCATCGACGGTGCTCCATCGACGGAGACCTAGATTAAAAAAGAAAAACTATTATAGATTGCGTCAATTAGTCATTCTTACTTATCTTTTGCGTTATAATTATATGGTTTTAATTTAATTTAATTTGGTACTTTAGTATTTCAGTACAATAAATAAAACTATATGACTATATGCCATGTAATTCATTGTATTTATACTAATTTCGACTTTATATAAACATCTCTCCCTACCTGTTGAACGCTTTTCCAATCCAATCCATTTGTGGTAAAGAAACTGTTGATGATATTGAAGATATCTTCTCCCTTCGTGGTTGTCAGCAGATCTACGCATAATAGGAACTCTTCTTTGATCTTGTCCTCGTGGACGTAACGAACGAACCCAAGGAGAACAGCACAACTGGCTACGTCACACGATTCATCAAATTGCAAGGAGAATTTGCTATATGAGCTTTCCTTGATCTCTGTTGTAACTTGGGACAGAATATCTGATGCCATGTCATCGACTCGTCGGCGGATTGTGTTGTTTGATAGAGATATGACACTCAGTTTCTTCGCTTGATCCTCCCCACATACCTTGCTTACCATCTCATATGCACAAGGCATAATCAGATTCTCTGCAATGGTGTGGCATTTTTGTTGTTCGGCAACTTTATATGCAACAAAGTAAGATGCTTCGACCGCAGCTTGAACCGATCTGGATATTCTTTAGTGCTACAGCTCGGCGTTGAAAATAAGCCTGATCCTCATTTTGAAGATTTGGATGGCACTTCTGGAGGGGACCTGAGAGTTTTGATGGCTTGAGGCTTTCATTTGTCAACACTTTGTGACATACTACACATTGTGGCCGATCCTCTCTACCAGAAGGTAAATTCACAAAGCCATAGCGAAGAAATGCGTCAGAATAGGTGCGCTTTTTAGACATTTCATTGTTTAATCTCCAGAAAAAGAAAAAATGCAGACAAAAGTTTGAACAATGTGAACTTGTTATTTATTTTTTTCATGGCCAAGCGCGTAAGGCGTGCGACTCTTAATCCGAGGGTCGCGGGTTCGCGCCCGCGTCGCGCTAAACATGCTCGCCCTCCCAGCCGTGGGGGCGTATAATGTGACGGTCAATCCCACTATTCGTTGGTAAAAGAGTTGCCCAAGAGTTGGCGGTGGGTGGTGATGACTAGCTGCCTTCCCTCTAGTCTTACACTGCTAAATTAGGGACGGCTAGCACAGATAGCCCTCGAGTAGCTTTGTGCGAAATCCCAAAACAAACAAACAAACAAAAAAATTTTTGATGGCATTCTAGATAGCATTAAAAGAGCTTATTCAGCATAGGAATGATGTAATAGTAGGTAAATACTAACTATACTGCACAGGGCAGTACACATACATACCAGGTTTTGTCTACCTCGGCTGATGCTCACATAGAAACTGACAGTGTGAAATAGAGGCAACCTCAGGCGTACTGAGTGACGCGTACTGGACACGTCGATGAGTCATCAGGGTTACTGAGTGACTTGTGTTCTGAAGCATACTTGTCAAAATACTTTTAGGGTTACCACACACTTAGATACATATTTTTTCTTTTCTACTACTGTGTATTAGTTTTTGATGTTTATTGTTATTTGGCTTAACTTTATTACATACTTAAAATAGGTTTAATTTACAACTTTACTTACTAAGACTAAGTTAACATTAATCCTTATTCCAGGTACCTCAATGTTTTCTTGATTTTCAGAATTTTAACTTTTTTTCTGTCACCTCTCCATTACCCCCGATAAATTATTAAATTCCCCCAGTTTGTGAATCACTGGTTTAGGCTAACATGATTTATGTATACTTCTGTTGAGTGTCTTAAGTGCTGATGGGGGGAATAATTAACGATTACTGTTAAAATAAAGAAAATGTGTCTGATTTATCATAAATGTGACTGAATATCAGAACTGTGGATAAATTTTGAATCCATGTTAGCAATGAAAACGGTTAACTGATGGAATTTTAAAACAAAATATGTAAAAAAAACGTTTGTAATGTTAAATTATATTTGGAAATCGATGTGTTTGTTGAGGCCAAGTTAAATAGCTATAGTTATTCTCATAATTTCTGCTTAATGTGTCATAACAAATGTGTTTAAATTATTTTAAGTGCTTTTCTTCGTGTAATTGGAAAAGCTTTTGGTATTTCTCTTGGCCAATAGAATCTAAGCGTTACGTCAGTGCGGAGTTGCCGCAGTCCATCGCATTCCGTCGAATTGACGCCAAATGAGTTGATCGCTTTCGCAGGTTCTTTCATATACTCGTTTGTTGGACCCAAGGGAGGAAAAGTTTACCACAGTAATGTGCTTGGCTGTATGTGACAAAACATTTGTTCAGTAATTTATACTTTATTTAGAACCGTATAATACATCTGTGATAAGTGTGAATTATATATATTCAAACTTGGATTAGATGGATTAATCAGTAGTTACCATGGCCTTGTACGAAGTTGTTTGTTATGCATGTAATTACGTACGCATCAAGCATTTACTGATCTCAATATTACGTAGTTGCATCGCGTTACTCTAAGTATCGGATACTATATAGTGTTGCTTGTTTATTCTTTCCAAGACACTTAATTGCGTCACCTCTGTGTCTGATGCATTTCGGTGATACTATTGTCTGCTATTCCACGCGTTACATAATATTAAGTTAACTTTATACTTGATTGATTTACCATTATTTTTCTACGTGTCACCTCACATGAGTTGAAAAGTATGTTGTAGTTATCTTAAAAACCATCTTGTGTTATTTACTATTATGCGAACTCAGACGAATATATTTTTTTCAGCTTTTTGTCGTGAATAAACCTTGTGATATTTCTGTTTGTATTTCTGTATTCTGTTGCTTGAAAGAAATTCAAATGAAACTTTTTTCCCCCCACTGGTAAGCATTGCAGAACAGAGCATATATATGGTTCAATCGACATCTTTTACGTCACTTTATAGATCAAGTGTTCTAAATTAGACATTCGACATCTAAATGTCATATTTATGCCATTGGCGAAGTGAACTGCAGGGAAATCCAAATAAAAAATGCTTTGTTTTGCACTGTGTACAACAATAATTGCAAAGTAGAGCACGTGTTTCATGTCATGTCTTCTGGTCTACCTTTGTGCGATACAAATGTTGTAAAAAAAGAAAGAAAAAGAATTTTTTAGATTCAGATTTCTGCCTCTGTATAAAGTAAATGACACTGTTTCCCACTCTTGTAGAAAATTAACTACGAAAGTAGACCATGTGATTCAAATCATGTCAGGCTGAAGTAACTCAAAATCCAAGGGTCGTTCTTTTGGCTACTTTTTCATATAAACCATAGGGTATTCATATTGTATCGCCATGTCATCCAGTGTACAAATTTAAAAGTATGTATGTAATTCAGATAACATCTTTTCACCCATTACTGTAATTACTTTTCACATATTTAGACTGTCATATACCAATTTGCATTATTTTTGTATAATCTAACCTCGGTATATGCCAATAAAAACTCTTTCAAGTTCCAGAATAACTCGATGTTAATCTGTCGTATTCGGTACAGTATGGGCACATTAGGCCTCAGTGTACTTTTCATTATATTACCGAATTCCAGTGCCCTCTTGAATGATCCAAGAAGTCACAGAGTATCTATTGTTAATCAATGAAATCCTTTATAGACTGATTCCTTTTTTGGAGCTAAACCTCGGTGTTGTATGACTGTTAGGCCAGCATCCAATTAGATATAAAATTGAGGAAATTGAGCCATGCGCTTTTTTTTATTATTAAAGTGTTAATAGTTTCAACAACTGCAAACGTGTAGCATTAACAGACCTCACTTGCTTGTGTTATTTTCAACTTGTTTTAATGAAATAGTGACAACGGATGATGTTTTTCTTTTCCGTGACAACAAATGATTGATTTTAATTTCATAACCTGTAGATATTGGTAACAACTGTTTGGGCGTGAGGCTCAGAAATGTATACATAAATGTCTGAATATGTGGATGTTTTAATATAACTACATCTTGACATGTTTATCCATTTCCTATAGAGTATTCGTATAATATTAATGCCGAAACTCACTAATAACAGAAACAATGGGTGCGATGTCGTAATCTCTTGCGACGATGGTTCAAGTTAATTTTCTTACATAGATTTGTTGGTACACAAAGTGATGTTAAAAATATATTATCCGTTAACATGATGTCTGACACACTGCAGCCGAGTTCAGTTCAAGGCTCGATAGTTTCAAATATCAACCCTCCGTCAAGCTAGCCGTTCTACCGTATTCTCTTCAACAGAAACACCATGCTGACGGGTTGGAGTGAGCTTGCATTTCAATGTGTAAGTTGTCGTCATGAAAATAGAATTCAGTGAAATGTTAAACATAAAAAAATATTGTCGTCTAGACTGATTGAAATAAATTGGCAGTTAGTCATTCTTAGTTTTATAATGACAATGGACACGGAAAAAGAAATTTGTTTTTCTAGGTCTCCAGTTCGAAGAGAATATCAAAGGATATCAACGACACTTCCTTCTTTCTTCAGAATATTAAAGATATAAAAATTTGGGATTCGGTTTCAGGTAAAGGCAAGTGGGGATAATTAACTGCCAGTTTATAACAACTATGGTAATCGCTACAACTTGCTGTGTACTATACTTATTTCGTGAGTTGGTTGTTGTTTATTAATTTTTTCCCCACATGTATATAAATTTTAATTTTTATCTATCGTTTTAATTAAGATTTCTGCTTTGTCACTACGTGCTTTTTAAAAGTATTTCTCTGTGACTGAAGATCTATTGAAATATATATTTATACCTTGTGTGTGTGTGTGTGTGTTTATATATTTGATCTCTCATTGTAGTGTGTACTAATTTATTATTAGTTTGCTAATTATGAGTTGGCATATTGTAGTTAGATTCTATATATTGCTGATAAACTGAATTATACATGTAATTTGCTAGCACAGTATGCTAAGGTGGTTAGGGCGTTTGACTTGTAATCTGAGGTCGCTGATTCGAATCCCAGTCGCATCAAACATGCTCGCCCTTTCAGCTGTGGGGCATTATAATGTTTGGTTAATCCCACTATTCGTTGGCAAAAGAGAAGCCCAAGAGTTTGCAGTGGGTGGTGGTAACTAGCTGTCTTCCCTCTAGTCTTACATTGCTAAATTAGGGACGGTTTGTGCAGATAGCCTACATGTAGCTTTGTGAAAAATTAAATAAAAATACAAAAAACATAATTTGAGTTTTATTAAGAGATATAATAGTAATTTGTATTGGATTTGTTATACTAGATTGTCTGTTTGTTCTCTATGATAAGTTATTATGTTGTGACATTTACATGCTCTTTCAGCAAGACCCCCTCCCACTTGATCAGTAGTAAGTCTATTGGTTGATAACTTTAAAAACAGCCAAAAAAAAAACTTTAAAAATGTGTGGTTGACACAGCACACATTCTTTTTTGTAGCTTTATGCTTAATAACAAACAAACTATTAGCGGATTATGAAGTGTCATGATAGAAATCAGCATCTGAATTATTTTTGTGATATTTTATCCATTTTCTATCTTTTTAATATCATAATTAATGTAAACTAATAATTTCCGAGTATAATGTGAGTGCTACCAGGTATATATTATAAGAAATTATATATTTCAGGGCTGTAAACACTGCATGTAAGGAGGGTTCTCAACTGATGACTCAGAGCGTAGTAGTCATAGAAGCTTATTTTGTAGTTTGCTTGTTACTCATAATTAGAACTATTTAATATCAGTTGCAGTTGTTATTGTAGAATGTTATCAGCTTTTCTGATAAAAACAAGAACGTAACTGCATATATTATAATGATTGAAATACACACTATCATTGAACACTGATATCTTTTGTGTATTTTGGTTCAATAAAAGTGTTTAATGAGATTGAGTTTTATGTATTGTATGATGGATACTTTATGTAATATGTGTTTTTATGGAGATATTTTAACTTGAATGTTATTTCATTACAGATTTTCGAAGAAGCGCTTTCTTCGTTTAATAGGCTTGACATAATATTCGGTTAGGGCAATTGACTCATAACGTGAGTTTGAATCTCATCACTGAAAATGCTTTTCAATAATGGGAGTGTTGTAGTTTTAATCTCACTGTTTGATTAAACTAGCATAAGAACTAGTAGCTGTTGATATTGGCTAATTGCCTTCTTTCTAACCTGTAACTTATAAATTAGGGACAGCTTGCACAGATAACCCTCGAGTAGATTTTTGCTAAAAATGAAACAAACAACCAGATAGTATAACGTCACCGCAGCATTGAAACACAGATAATGTGTCTTTTATTCGTGTTGCTTTAAGTGAGACATTTCACAGTATAAAATCTGGTTACTATGTATAATCTACGAAAACTAGACCTTACACGTATGAAATGCATCATGAAGAAAATTATATTAATTTTATTTTTGTCCCTCTTGCAAAATATTTCATTGCTGTTTTTAAGTATAGTTTTAGGTGTACCAAATCTGGTACGTAGCAAATACTATGAGTAGTGTCACC
This sequence comes from Carcinoscorpius rotundicauda, assembly GCA_011833715.1. Classification (NCBI taxonomy): domain Eukaryota; kingdom Metazoa; phylum Arthropoda; class Merostomata; order Xiphosura; family Limulidae; genus Carcinoscorpius; species Carcinoscorpius rotundicauda. The sequence continues at coordinate 114,220,597 of CM022393.1, forward strand.
TGATCGAAGATGTCACCTATTATCACATTTGTTACATGCCAACAGAAGTAGATATGTATCTAGCAAAATACAGATTTCTTAAGTAATTATAATAAATTATGTCTGTGTAATTAGTATGGTTTCAAGTTAATAGAAAACTTTTATTTAGTTAGTCACAGCATTATACTCTTCATAAATTTCAAATCTTTATTTGTTGAGGTTTTAAACAAATTTGCCTTACTTATTAGACAAAGCACGCACAATATTTCAGTTTGACAGGTTACATAGAATTTAAAATTTTGTCTAAACAAGAAAAAAAAATGTAGGTGTATCAACTGATTTTCCCAACCCTGTAGACAAAACTGCTACAGATTTTACCAGTTTTGAGACACGTCTGTTATATTAGATTGGTGCACATGACAAGGATGTATCACTAAATAATTTTTTTTAATTTAAGGAAGTTAGTAATTTTCCAAGACACTACATTACAGATAAATCATTTTACATCTACTTAGCACGTATAAAGATTAATGTTCAGGAAGGTGGGATTCAGAATAGATCTGGAGCAAATGAGGTTGTTTTTAAACAAGAAATATTTCCATAAATTTTGCATTATCATGTGTGAAGAATTATACATCTTGACCCACAAGTCAAATGCCCATAATAGTACACAGAATTGGGATTGGGAAACATGGGCCACGAGATCCAGAACATGCTTGGTGAGGTGCAGACTCTGGGTTGAGGGATCAGCTCTTTTCGTTTAACTGGTGGTTGTAAGGGTTTATGGTAAGCAAGAATATCAAACACGATCAAATTATTTGAAACCTGCCTGCTATATAATGTGAAGAATGATTTCTTTCAAATGTTTTGTACAACAAGAATTACTTCACAAAATAACTTTACGAAGTAGTTCGAAAAAAAAATGTATAGCACTGCACCAGCACAGTGTTAGATATGAGAATTCCAGAGGAAAATATGCTTGAGACTTGAGAAATTATTTCAGATGGTTACTTAGTTTCTGTAAAAATTAGCATTTCTTTGAATTCTTAACCTTGAAAATTATACTATTCAATGCCTTTCTTCACCAGAAATAGAAAGGATATTTTATTCAAGAGTTTATGAAAAGGCTGTAATTTTGACATAAATCCTTAATATCGTGATTCTAATTTCCCAATATTATCATCAACCTGAACAGTAATAGCTTGCTGGTTGATTTGTTCTTCTAATAGTAGTATTAATGAATAAACAATATAGTATTATAAAATACTTACCTATTTTTTATTTACAGTAATTTCATTAAAAAAAATTGTTACAAATTATGCTTCACAAACTTAATAGACTTCCTCCCCCAAAACAGTTTTTGTTCAAGCGATTTTTCGACAGATGAATCATGTCAGATAAATAATCAATAAGGAAACTGTGAAAACTGTCAAAAAAAACAACAGTAAACTAAATTTTACTTGGTAGATTGTTAGTCTAGACTTTAACTTGTCAAACACATTATGGACAATTTGGTCTCTGTATAATGGACTTCCTGCATGTTTTATTTCCAGCTTATTTGTACCATTAGTATTATTAAGTATATTACTTAGCTACATGTTTTCTCCTGCTAGAGGATGGATGAGCAATGGTGAGCAGTTGACAGTTTTGGAACAAAGATAACAGTACCGTTTAGGTCTGAATTGGGTAAAATAACCAAAGTTTCTATACTATGAATGTAAAAAAGCTATATCTGTTGTTTTTTCTACCCACTAACATAATGTATGTTAGTTTATTCCATGCTAACTAACTCCGGGCAGGACCTCAGGTGGGGTTTGTTATATCCAAATCTCACTCTGCAAAACACTTAAAGGTATTTGTTAGGTTTGTTGCCATTCATTCCAATGTTTGGACAGTTATAAGTGACACACGTTTCCACTAAATAACAGTTTAGATTGTGAATGACATTGTTGCCTCAATGCAATCACACTTGTGCACCTACAATTGTTTACATTTCCCAAAACTTAATTTCCAAAATTATTTTCAGAAGATTAAAATGTAATCAATGAATAAGTGTGGGTAATTTAAGAATGATAAAGTTTATTTGAAATGATACTTGACTGTTTGTGTGTGGCATGAGCAGAATGTATAACGTAATTTTCAGTTGCATATATATTCATGTGAAATAAACTTTGTAGTTTTGTTATATTCATAGCAGAAAATAGTTTATCGTATTGCTCATAACTAGTTTAGAAACTTTAAGTAGATTTCTCTTTATAGTAGGCGCAAACTTTTAAATGAATTTATATTCAAGTATGAATCAACTGCTGAAAATATATGTTCAAGATTCTGTCTTTTGTACTTATGTATGTCTGTGCTTTGTTGATGACATACTTCTTGATGGTTGAATTTTAGTTTTAATGTGTGGTATGGAAACTTAGCAGTTACAGTGAGTTATGAATGTGAGTTAATTGTGTACTTTTTCTTCTGTTCTTTGGTTAAACTTGTATCACAAAATCTATGTCATTTCTGTTTGGTGCTTATTTGAAAATATAATTATTGTTATACATGTGAACAAGTATATGTAAATAAAAGCTTGGTTATTTACAAACTCAGCAACTATCCTTACAAAGACATTTTTAAGTAGGGAAGTAGCTTGGAGACAACTGGATATTCTGGTTATGACAAATTACACTGTGATGTCATTTAGTTGTTTAACTTGTATGGTTTCTTGTTGAGGAGAGATGGTTGTCTTCCCACTGATTCAGGAAATGTACAGGTAGATGTTTTTATGTGTGGAGACTTGTGCTAGTTTGTAACTTCATACACATATATAGATAACACATAACATATTTAGCCTTAAAAATAGGTTTGGTTTAAATGCCACAAATATTTTGTATGTTTGAAACTTAATCATTGATATTAAAAAACTGATGCTATTTTCATTTCCAAACTTACCAAACATGTTTTATTATTATGTATAATGACTAAGAGTATATATTTAATAAATAATTTTGCCATGACAAGGAAAGTGTAGCTCAGACTGATGTGTATATAGTGATGTGTTAAATTACAGCATCAACACCATAACAGTGCTCATGTACATATCTATGATAAAATCCAGAGGTGTTAAAATCACTTTCAGTGTGAGAATGATATTAATGCACAGTAAGTAGACTTTTCTTCATTTTTTGAGTGTTGTTTTACAAGCCACAGAGTTGATTTTACAGTTTAATGACTAATGTTTTACTGATATTACAGAAAAATTCCATTTTAAAATGTGCCATTTAACATTGGATATATTATTCTGAGTCATTTTATTTTACTGTCCACAATAGAAAATCCTTAATACAAATAGTTAATTTTATTTAAATTAATGTTTTCTCTTTTACAGAAGTTATAGCTTGATATTGTTACTGTAGCTTGTGTCTTTCTCTGTGTTTAGGGTAATCATTGTGTGTGTAGAGTTTACAAAGTTTAGATTTCTTAATCTTGCCAAACTGTGAGTTTGAGGGTCCATGGTTTGTACCCTATTGATGCAAAATCATTCTTTTCACTTTGCTTACATGGTGCATTATAAGTTTGATGGTTAAATTATACCATTTTATTTGAGTAGTTCAAAAGTTAATAATGGGTGCTGCTCACTATCTGCTATCTCTTTTGTTTCTTAGTTCAAAATTAGGAACAGCTAACTTAAATAGCCCTAATTACATGTACATTTGTATGAAATAAGCTTCACAGTTACATTATATTCATAACAAAAAATAAATTTGTCATATTTTTCATAATAAAGTTGGAAACTAAGTGGATTTCTCTTTAAAGTGAGCAGAAATGTTTAAATGAATTTATATTCAACTATGAATCAAATATTGAAAATATGTGTTCAAGATTATGTCTTTTGTGCTTGTGTGTCAGATGTATGTCTGTGATTTATAGGTGACATACTCCTTGATGGTTGAATTTTAGTTCTAATATGTTTAGTATGGAAACTTAGCAGTTACAGTGAGTTAAAAATTTGAGTTAAATGTGTACTTCCTTTTCTGTTGTTTAGTAAAACTTGAGGGATTACCTAAAACTGACAAACATAAATTTTAATTGGACTCAATTTGTAAAGAATCAAAACTTAGTTTGAGTAGTAAATTTTCATTTGTTAGTGGAGAGGGTGACTACTTTTTTTAGAATGAATTTCCTGGTTGTCTTTATGGTGCTAATGCTAGAAGCTTCTGTACAACAATGTGGGATCTCTGCTAAATTTTATATTATACCACTGTGAACTGTAAACAGCTTCATACAATCATATCTGGTATGTCGTTTTATTGTAATGTGAGTGCAAACGTTAGATGTAGATATTCTCTTAAACAGGTACAGAATGAAAAAAAATCATATATTCAAAATCGGGACCATTAAGTACTTTCCAAGTAACGAAAATATGTCTTACATATGTTTAAATATATTTATCTCAGTATCTGTGATTAAATTGTTGATGCAAACACCTTAAGATTAATTGGGTAAGAATGTTTTTGAATAAGCTAATGACGGATAGCTTTACCTTTTCGACTCGCTTAGCAGGTAATAAAAGGTTAGAAAGAACTGATAGCCTAACATGGATAGTGGGAAATGAAATTTGATTCAAATGAAAGCAGAAGCAGTCTCTGCACTTTTGCTTCTTATGAGCACTGGGCTAAGATAGAACTTCAGTGAAATTATCACAGAGAATTGGAGGCTCGCAGTTTTTGATTAATTGTATTTATTGTGATAGTCATTTAGATATGTATTGGACTGCTAGTTTTGTAGTTAACTATTTCAATGTGTTTACTTCAATTTGATTACTTGCCTTAATATATAAAGAGTTGGTATGAATGAGCGTTTGTGTATTAACTTTTTTTAAGTTTGTTTTTTTGGTGGAGGGGTGTTCGCACAAAGCTTCTCAAGGATTATATGTGTTAGTCCTTAGTTTTAAACTTAGGACTACAAGGAGGACAACCAGCTACTCAAGAGCATCGAATGATAACTATCGACTCACTCCAGAGAAATGATGGTTATAAACAGTCACTTTTATAACGCACCCATAATCCCAAAAGTGCGGATCGCGATTTTTGGCAACGGAAAGTGAACCGTTGACTCTTGGTGTCAGAGTCCTGCATTTTAACCACTGAACGACGCTCAGATCGCATATCATTCTATATATACTGATTCAGATTTAAAAAAAACAACTGTTTTTTGTGGATTCAGCGTGTTCTTATTGTTTCACTTTGTTTTTGTTGTTACATTTCTTTAAGTTTATGCTTAGTATACAGGTTATTTAACATATTGTATAATTCAGCTAATTAATCACTTAATTACATATTGTGGGGATTATGTGAAGAAAATATTCATTTAACTTACCTTTTTATTTCTTATATTTATATACCATACTAATTTACCGGAAAAATACAATAAATGTCCTTAATAACGTTTATTATAAGAAAAAGCGAGAAATTGTGAATTGAAACAACTGAAAGAAATTGAAAATATTCGTATTTCATAATTTTGTTAATAACTTATACTTTTTCTCTACCATGTTAGAAGAGATAATTTTATTACTGCATTAAACCAACTCAGTGTTTGAAAGTTAATTTTGTAAAAAAATCAAAAGTATTACCAATTTTTTTAATACAGAGTGGAATGTGCTCTGTGTCTGAAACCATGGAGAACGTGCGGACGACTGTAAGCAACCCAGTGGCACCTCCAAGCGTCCAAATAAAACATTATACAAGGTGAGTTTGGTAATTGGATTCTCTTAAAAGTAGATTCACCTGTTAAATAAGTGGTCATATGATAATTATCTTTTGCGAGCATCAGGATTACTTTGTTCATTTATTAGCATCCTGTAAGCATTTTTCAGTTTTAGTCAATATTGTTTTTTATCACATGGCTACTCAAAATTAAACTTCTACTTGAAATTTAAACGAGTCATATTTACGTAAAATATAGGATTATATATTTGCTTGTAGGCTAATGACATTGCTTATTTTATCCAATTTTATCTGTACCATCTGTGTATATTTATTTATTAACATTGCATCCTTTCATTGCGCCGATATGCATCCGATAAATGGCAATAAAAATCAATTTTAAAGTAAACTTATGAATGTTCCGAGTACAATAGTTAATACATAATATACAGTTATGAAGAACTGGATTTGAGACAGTTCACATTTCTCATTTTTGCCAATTTAAAGAGGAAGCTAAACGATATTTCGAAAAATGCTAGACGTTGTTTAGTATAGTAAGATAGATATCTTCCAATGATATCCAATAGAGCTATGACAAACAAGATATTACTTTCAGCATAAGAAAAAAGTTTAAAATTAACCAGTTATTTATTAATTAAAAAACAATACCCTTTTTAAATGACTTCAGTAATTACAGTTTTGGTTTAATTTGTATGAAGATATTTGAAAATATGAATAAGGTACAGTTTCCTCGTTTTCTCAATAAATTTTTTGTGTATATGTTAACGCTTCATCAACTTAATAGTCAGTGTACGTAATTACATTGCTAAAATAAAAGTTCGATTCCCTGCAGTGGATAATGTGCAAGACAGCTCGTTGCATAGCTTTGCGCTAAAATAACAAGCATCAATCTACCTAAGATTTACGACATTATATTACGTAGTGCTCTTTACAGATGTTTATTAATAGTGTTGTATTTTCTTGAAAACATGCGAAAAAATGTAATGTATTTCTAATGCGTTCTATGAGTGATGGTCAAATCCCACAATTAGGCGAAAGAAAAGTTGTCACTGGTGGGTGATGGTATTGACTAGGTATCTTCCTTCAATTCAAGTCGTTCAAAATTAAGAACGACTATTTGCAGTAGCACTTGTGTAGCTTTGCGTGAAAATTTTAAATTAAACAAACAATATTTGTGTAATAATCTTCTCGTTCTAAGTTATATTTGATATATCATCACTTCGTTCTGTCTCAACTTGACCTGTTTTGGACTCCCCTAAATGACCAAACGTATAACGCTGAAAAATTAGATGCAATACCTCTTTTTGTTGTTAAGCACAAAAATAAGCACAAGGGCTTATGCCTGTTTCATACATGTTTAACTCTAGTCGTTAATATCTTAGTTGACTTTTGACTATACATACTTTTTTTAAAATAAAATCGTTCATGTGAAGCCCAATCTTTCTTTCGATTCACTTTTGCGCCTGATTACTGGGTAAGAGCAGCTCCAGATCGTATTAGTATTTTTGTACCCTATACAAAAGTTAATCGAAGCTCAGTTCATTCGTTACAGGTATTTAGATTGTAAACAAATTGGAAATACAAATTTTTATTCACTCCTATCTGTATAAAATGGAAATGGCAGCTTTCTTAAAATAAGAAACATTGAATATATATATTAAAAATTTCATATAATGACGGAGCGTATATTGTAATTATGGTATTCTGAGATCGCATTTACTAACGTAATACTACTGATTTATTCTAGTGGAACATTAAGCCTACAAGCTGTTTAAAACACTGAAAGTACACGTGGTGCCTATATTTATCACTCGATATACCGATTATCACTACCAATTTAGAATAATTCCACCTCTTATCAGTAACCCTAATTAACTACATATTTAACACAGCTGTTATATCTATGTCTGCATGGACTGGGTATTTCTGGTTTTCATCTTACCTTGCTTTCTAAGAGAAGCATATCTTTTGAAAGCAGGTTTTCATTTTTTATTTTAATACTGTTTTATTACATTGTTGAGTAGATAAGCGTGAAAATTTAGGTATCTTGCGAATTGTTAGTGATAGAAGTGGAACATCTCTCTCCCGAAGTGATTTGGATCAGATTTTATATAGAATTTAACTGTTTCGTTTTAGTTACTGTACCATGAAAAGTACCTAACGAAAGTCTTTGGGCGTTTAATATTTGATTTGGAGTGTACAATAAATGTATGATAGTAGAAGCTATTTATGTTTCATTATAAATAATGAAGTTTATCTGACTTATGATTCAAGTGGTTGTGTAACCTGCGAAAAGTTTTTAGACAAACCACTAATTGTTACACACAGACGGAAATTAATTAACTATTATTTATATTCTGTTTTACTATTTTTAGCCATAGAACATTTTCCCCGTTTATAGTGTTACTTACGTTACGTATTATAGTTTCAAATAACGGAAGTTTTAATTATAATTTAAAAGTTAATTGAATGTCGATATGTACCAACTCTATGATATTTGCCAACAAAATTGATTCATACAGTTTTATTTCTTAACACAAGTATATTTTAATATACAAACAACAATACAATTTATGATAATGGTTGTTACAGATAGTTATTACAAATGATGATCTATATATACAAACATTCTACAAGCTAGAAAACAATACTGAGTGTTCTATCTGGCCTGTAACTGAATGTTTCAGTGACAGTTTACAATGAGCGGATTAATTCTGTGCTGATACACAGGTACACTTCCCTTGACGGAAAGTTAGCTAGCTTTTTCACACGTGAGTTTTTCCGACGAAAAGATCTAATGTCATTTTAGAAATACTAACTTCTGAAATCAAACGGTTTGTAATGTTCGAAATAGTTCCTTTTCAAATGTCTAGTTTTTAGATTAATAAGCATTTATCAGTTTATCATAGTTATAACTTCAGAAGTTTATAGTATACTAACAGTAGCAAACAACAGTATTAAAACTTTCTACTCGCGCGTCTGTCTATAAACTTTAAAGCAATATTCTCGAAAGTTCAGATGGCAATAATAATGGCAATCACTAGTATTTTACATGCATTGTTGATTCTTACGCTCAAAAATCTTCTACAAATTTAGTAAATAGCCGAGAATTTTGCAATACACATTTAACATTATCAGTTATATGTGTATATATATAACTAAAACAAACATCTATATTAAAATAAATATAAGTTAGTAAATCCGTTACACTAGCTACTAAAGAGACGTTGATATATAATTGCAGTATTTCACGATGTGTGTGTCTTCAGAAGAAATTCTATAGTATGAGGCCATATTCTTTCATGACATCTGGCTTTCTGTCAGTATGATTCGCAAATTGGAGGAAGAAGGAAAGCTTCAGTCGTTTGTCCGCTGCTGTCGCAATGACAACAAAAGAAAATTCGATGTTGCTCAGGGATAGGATGTCTCATAGCTTTTGAAAACGCTGTACGTTGTTAAATGAAATCACATCTTCCTAGTACTGGTAATTATTGCTACGTATAAATTAACAATTGCAAAAAAAATGTATAGACATTTTAAAATTATTCTGATCAGTCAAATAAAATAACACTAACAGTACAGTAAAAAATAATCAAGAGGGTAGATACATAAATAATTCAGTGTTTTAGTGTTTCTCTGAGTGGTAGGTATGTAGGAACGTAACAAATATTTCTACCCAGGAACTTTGGAATGCCTTAACAATGTTAATTGACTTACTAGTGAGAATTTAATGAGATAATTCCTTGTCAGAAATCAACTGTTAGATCTTAACACTAGCATCTCTAGAAGACAACGTCTTCAGACAGGAAATTACGTTTTACTGTAGGAATTATTACAATGTAGTGGTTGTCTGCTCAGTAAAATAGCCAAACAAATTAGTACTTTAGTCACATGTTTATGAAAATGTGTTATTTATCTATTTTACTCTTCTATGCTATGGAAATTTTGCATTAATTTAAGTTTTTGTTTTAAGTAAAAATTTTAATATCCAATGTGTATTTGCTCAATAGAATAATGTTTCAACTGTGAGAAATGTATAGGAACACATACAGAGGTTGGACAAAATATTGAAAACACCCATTAAGTTTAATTAGTTCTCCATTAACAAACATACAGTGTTAACATGACCTTAAATTGGTTAAAAGGTGTTGTGCATCAGACAGAATTTTTTTCTTTTTTGTTTTTAACCATTTGCTGATCAAGGTTTCTTTGAATTCTTGATGTTGTTCTTGGAATCTGTTTAGAAACATTGTTTGAAGAACTGACTGAAGAGAATTGTTAATAATTAAATCTGGTGACTATGGTAACAATGATCTGCAATAAAGTTTAAGTAGTTATAAATTTTCTGGGTTATTAAGTTCTTTTGTTTTATACCAAACATAACTGCTTCCATTTTGTGAAAAAAAGAATGTGTAAGATAATTAATGTATTCAAATTACAAAATACATTTTAGGCCAATTCTCTAAAAATAGTGTAATATACTATTTATATATAGTAAGCCTTAACTATATAAAATAAGTTAAAACAAAATTAACTTAATTTTTTTTCCCTGCTAGAGACAATAAAACATGAGCCAAAAAGTTAGGATGTTTCCATTATTTTGTCCAATTTGGTCATTATATCAAAAATATGGCAGTGGCAGATAGTTTCAGTAGCTCTGCTATAAATACAACAAAGAAACAATCTTGAGGTCATGAGACATCTAAACATTTTAAAATAGTTACTTACATGAGTGAAATAAATACAAAATGCTTTTTCTTTCAGCAAGTAATTTACTTGCTGTCTTATCAACATTTATTTAAGGCTTCAATTTGTGAATCAAAGACACTATTTTTTATATAGTGTTGTATATTAATTTTAATATATATGTTTGCTTCAGTTTAATTCATGTAACTATATTGTTAAATGTGAATTGAGTAAATCATGCCTGTTCTCTAACATTTTAGAATATTCAACAATATATGTTTTACAAAAGAACCAGCTGAATTTTCAAGAAACTCACCCAGTAACTATAAAAGCTAGCCACTGCAATACAGAGACAATTTCAGAACATTGTTGGTCTGCTACAGTCAGTATGCTTTAGAAGCTATAAATGTGATTAATCAGAAAACTACAGAATTTGATCAGGAATGCTGACAGATTTTGAACATTATGAACCGTTTAACTTCATATGTTGGTATTTCTATGAATCCGTCACATAACTTCAGCAGAAAAAAACTCACATGTGAAGAATAGAGTTAGCTAGGATTTCCATCAAGTTAAGTGAATCTGTCTATCGACATAAAAGTAACTTGCATCTTGTAGATTTGGACCATCAATAAAAATATTCAGTTCCAGACAAGATAAAAGAATAGATATTGTTTGTAAGTTTGTTTTGTAAATGTTTTATATATAAATAATTATATGTAATAACCATTATTATAAATTGCAGTTTGTTGGTTTTTTTTTCCACATTAAAATACATTTGTGTGAAGAAATAAAATTGTGTGAATGAATCTTGTTGGAAAATATTATAAATTTGCTACATATTAGCATTTAATTAACTTCTAACTTTAAATTAAAACTTCCAACGAGTTGAAATCACAATATATAATTTAATAAATCAGAGACTTGTTATGGTACGTAACACCACAGAGGCTTCTTTCACCATTGGTCCTTACTTGGACCTTAAACAAATTGGATGTGATGAATACATCACAGTCTCCTAGGTCATGTTCAACTATACTAAACTTGATGGGTGGTCTATACTTTGAGAATTCTTTTATGCATGTTCTCAGTTTCCTTTTCATAGAGTCAGTATATCTTGCTAACAGTAAGCAATGTAAATTTGTAAACTACTATAAATAAGTGTGATATGGGCATATGGTCTCAAATTAAAAAGAAAAAATAATGTAGGTGATAATTAGGTTTGAAATTACATCTTAACTGTACATGTGAGTATATTCTACATATGACCTGTCTTAGTTGATTCTTCATCAATAAGAAATATTTATCCATAAAAGGTAAATAACATTAAGTTATTTAGACACTTTATTAGAGTAATATTAGGCACGTTTCTCTTATTTTACTTTCATTGCTTATTTCAATAAAAAAATTTGTACACAGAAAATATCAACAAATTCTTTGTATTTGTCTTCATAATTACAAGATACTTTATACACAGTGAAAATCAGAATTTTACTAAATTCTCTTTAAAGACATCTGGAATAAAACTGTCAGAATCAAAATATAGATCTGTAATTTTTTTCTTATGATATATTTTGTAACTTTTTATCTTTGTTTCAGATAATAGTGTCAAAAAAGGGAAGTTTGTGATCTTGTTAACAATATACAGTAAACATGATGCTGTTATGTTTACTATTTAAGCACCATTAAAATTGGAAAAAACTTGTTTAGAATACTTAAAAATAGTGAAATATTTGAGCAGTGTCATCCTTAACCAACTTGTTTCTGTCATCGTGAAAAACTGCCCTCTGCAGTTCAAAAGATTTACGTTTTTGTTGAAGGCATAATTCATCAATTTTTTTAAAAACAAAACAAACTGTTCTGGTATATGAATAGCATTGTATATCGGGAAAGAAAGACTCAATGTTGAAACTTAGACAATGCATATCAGTAACAAAATAAAGTTTATATATTTCTTGGGAAAATTCAAAACTATCTTTCAGGATGTATTCATTTGTGATAAATACTTTTCAAAATCTCACTATAAAACCAACCACGCCATAGCTATAAATTACAATCTTATAACTTTGATAATCCATAAAAATATACATGTTAGTCTAATTGTCCAAATACTGTTTTCCACCAGGAAAAATTTCCTTCTTTAATGTAATTTAATAAAAGCCTCTGTAAACCATATTCCATCAAGTATATAGGATCGTGATCAATTTCACAAATTTAGTGCTGCCATAAATAATTTCTTGCATGTAATTATCAGTATCTAAGATTGAAACACTATTATGTAACAGATTTATTATTATTTATTTATTTTAATATCAATGGTTTTTTAATGCACACCATATCTACATTTAATAACTTCAGAAATCGATTTGCCCACTTCACAAGAGAGATATAAGCTTTAAGACTGGGTAGACAACTACCTACATTACAGAAAAAAAGCTTTAAGTTTTACTTACTATCCCCTTCCCTAAATTATTAATGCTCTACCCTAATAGAAAAATAAAAAAGGCATATAATTTCCAGTAGAAAAACAGATAGTAAAATGGTCTGACCCCAATATATTAAAAGCAAGACAGAAATAAAAAAATAAAAAGTTGTTGTGTTAGCAGGTTACTTTAGGATTATAAGACGTAATGTTTTAGTTATTTTAGCCCATTATTTTTTACATTTCGTTCATTTGAAAAAAAGTATATAAAAAAGTTAGTTTTCTTCCCTGTTCGTCCGTGTCGTAGACAAAACCTAAAAACTGATGTCTTAAATATATATATATTCTTAACATTCACTGTGACTGGCTTGAATTACATTTTTTTTATCGTTTTCCGTCTTAGGTAATATAGACATTTCGAAGTTCTTGGAGATCTTTTGAAACATCCAAGTTAGATATTAGTGGCAATAATTCGTATACTTTTACAAAGTTTTCATGAAGTTTTTCAGTTCTATAAAACTTTTTCTCTCTCTCCTAAACATAATACCATTAGTAGTCTTAACTAGTTGAGGGTACTTGAAATTAATTTTTAGGTTTAAACTTCGTGATAAAATTTTTATACTTAGCCTATTAATTTTGAGTGCGTAATCTTCCTTTGGCTTAAACTTTAAGCCTTAATTTAACTGTCGAACAAAACAAGGTTTTTGTATTGTTGGAACAAAGAAATAACAGAGTACTTCTAACAGAACATACTGACACTAGCGGATGGCTTGAATTTCAAGTACTGTCAGATTTAATGCTCATTGGACAACGTTACTCAGTATACCCACGTGTAAGCAAAACTTAACACATACTCTCTAAAACGGTCTCGTGAACTTTAGAGGGGTTTATCAAGACCAACAGCTACGAGTGAAGATTATTCTTCTTGTTTGTTTGTTTTGGAATTTCGCACAAAGCTACTCGAGGGCTATCTGTGCTAGCCGTCCCTAATTTAGCAGTGTAAGACTAGAGGGAAGGCAGCTAGTTATCACCACCCACCGCCAACTCTTGGGCTACTCTTTTATCAACGAATAGTGGGATTGACCGTCACATTATAACGTCCCCACGGCTGAAAGGGTGAGCATGTTTGGCGCGACGGGGATGCGAACCCGTGACCTTCAAATTACGAGTCGCATGCCTTACGCGCTTGGCCATGCCAGGCCGATTATTCTTCTACTAGTGTTATCGGACCCGTCAAAATATTAAGTATTAAAGTTTTGTGAAAACCTTCCAGAGAAGGTACTTTTCTAATTCCGTCATAAAGCTTAAAAATTACGGCATAAGTGCCGAAGAAAGATCACTCACTCAAAATTAATAGGCTAAAGATCAAAATGTTATCATAAAGTTTAAACCTAAAAATGAATTTCATGCAGCGTCATCAGTTAAGACTAATAATGGCAACACGTTTGGGCGAAAATTAAAAACTTATCGCCAAACAAATAAGACTGAAAACTTGACGAAAATCCAATAAATATATGAATTATGATTACTAATTTAACTTAAATATATTAACTCACCAAGAGCATCAAAATGTCTACTTCAACTTAAGTATATGCTTAAACTAAAATGTAAAATCATCTAAGTAGAGCAGTTCAAGCCAGCTCTTTTGAACTTTCGAAGTATTATATTAACGCTTAAGACAACAATAACGGGGCTTATAGTTTTATTGTCAAGCGTCACATACGAACGGAGCTGAGCGTTCTCAAAATACAACTAGCTTCCATATATATGTAGTCCAATTTGAATATCTTGTATTACGTTTTATTCACAGTGCAAGAGCTGATTAACTTGTACTAATGTAATATAGCCTAGTCGTTGAAAGTTCGAAATACAGTCTTTGGGTCGGGTTCGAATCCCTTTATGAAAATTTTCAAGCGTGGAGACATCACGATGTTATGGCCAATCCTATTCGACCAGGGACGAAATTCAACAAATACACAATAATAATATCGTGGTGAAACTATACTACGTAAATTGTTAGTAATGGTGGTATAAAACTGGGCCATTTACTTTTATATAAATGTTTAATAAAGTTATTATTTTCTCTAAATGGTTCAAATATTTGTTTTAGCGTTACGTAAAACACGATATCTCACTTGTAATGCGGATTGTACAAATTTACAATTTTTTTGCTGTATAATCATCCATTGTTTGCTTTTCAAACCAATAAATTTCATGGTATAATATGGCTTCAAAAACGGCGCTTGTGTTGTTCTTTGTAGACAACCAGACGGAAGAAGCAGGTTTCCTAAGCTTGACGAATGTGCTCACTTCCACTATGATAATGTAGAACTTGGCCCTTTCATGGTAAGAATATACCATTCCTTTTTTATGTGTGTATAAGTCATGAAGAAATAAAGAGGTATTGGCCATCTAAAACACTTGATTTTCTTAATTACATATTATATTTGTATACTTTAAGACATGTTTAATCACTCAAAGTTTTTAAATAATTTCAGATCCTCAGATTTCAATAAAACAAAAACTTTATTAATTAGTTGTGTATTTTTAATTTTAAAATAGTTATGTTGTTATACAAATTATTCCTGATAATAGTTTGTAATACTTGTTGGTAATTAAAAGATAATTTAGAAATCCATATTAATGTTGTTTTGGCTTGATTGAAGTAGAGATCAAATGATCGTACTCGAACAAAAAACATTATCTGATAAAGTGAATACTGAATTTTTTAAAAACCATTGTTTCTATTAGAGCAAAACTACTTCAACTATTTACTATCTATTGCGGGGAATTGAAACCCGGATTTTAGTGTTGTAATTTCGTAGACTTACGTTTGTTTCACTGGAAGATTATTCTAAACTTTGTTGGAGATTATTTAAACAAAGTAAAATTATATTGATTACTGATATTTTAAAAGCTAGAAATGTTTTGATGTCTTTTGTTTGTTTGTTTGTTTTTCAAATTTTAAAATCACGAAGAATAATCGTTGTTGTTAAAAGCAATGTATTTTTCTACCAGTTACTAGCGCTGTGATAGAATCAGCTACTTTGATGTCGTACAAGACTTACTGTTATATATAATTTTCATGAATTTACAAAGTAGCGTGGAATTTACAGATGTTAAAGGCCTCAATTGATAATCATTTCTTAGTTGAGGTGTCTGGCATGGCTTGTGGTTAAGCTGTCAGACTTATGACTTACGGAATAAAACTCCATGCTAGTCCTTTCAGCCGTAAGGGTGTTATAAAGTTACAGTAACTCTCACTCGTCTAAGTGAGAAATATCAAAGAATTGGCAGTGGGTGGCGTTCACTATCTGTCTGCTATTTAATCTAACACTTCAAAATGTGCAACAGCCAACGGAAATAGCCCCGAAGTATCTGTGCACGAAATTCCATAAGAACAAACAAGCAATCATTAATTTAATGAAGGCTAACGATATTTAAACATGTTATTTTTATTTGCAGTAAAGATATAACCGTGTAAATGTATTGGTCGTTTTTTCTTTTAATTGTATTTTAGTACTTGTTATATTTGTTCTTGTGACTCTGCAAAATAATGGAACATTAATATTGCTCAAAATTTACTAAAGACTCGTGAATCGAAGTCTAATATCTCTAAAATCCATTTGGTAACGCTTCGTTTGTCTGTTATTTAAGAAATCTATGAGATGTTTTTAGTGTGTATATGGTACATCGAATGATCACGAAGGATTGCTTGAATTCCATTGTTGTATAGTTCTAATTTATACATGTACTTGATGCAAACATTTTGAAGTTCTTAGCATGTTTTACAAACATCTAAGTGTTTTATTAGGTTTTCGTGAAATTTTTCAGTGTTATTAATATTTTTGAATAAAACAGTTTTTTTCCAAATGTATTGTCATTAATCTTAACTAATAATGTTATTTGAAATTAAGTTTTTGTTTAAGCTTTAAATTTTGTGTTTAAATTTTTATCATAAACTTTAGCCTATTGGTTTTAGGTGTGTCATAATTTTTCAAGTCCCCCAGTGGCACAGTGGTATGTCTGCGGACTTGCACACTAAAAACCGGGTTTCGATACCCGAGGTGGGCAGAGCAGAGATCGCGCATTGTATAGCTTTGTGCTTGATTCTAAATAAATAAACTTTTTTTTCGGAGTTTAAACCGCAAATTTTAGGTTATATAACGTGATTAGAAAAAAATTTCGTTTCTGACGAGTCTTTTACTGTCCGATCTCACATATGGGGTTAACTTTACTTGAAAAGGTTATAGTTTCTGTTAGGATCGTCAGCGTAATATTCTTTACAAAGACTGTGCACTTGTTTTATTTGATTTACATTATTTGTTTGATCTACACTGTGTAGAATTTGTCTCTTAAGAATGCAAAAAATGTTATAGCTAATAGAAATATCGAAGTAACTTTACAGAATATTCACTTTCGGGTGGAATTTTGTGAGGGTTGGCAATACAGTTGTATGGTAGTAAAGTCTTTCTTGTGTAGTGAAATTGACGAACTTTAACTTGCACATGTTTATATAGAGAGACGTAAGTAACATCAACTTGTCACTTGTCATACTGAAGTATTTCATAAATAGTGGTTTGTAGCACATACTAAAATATTGCCTACTCCAAAGAAAGCCATACCTGTATAACTTAGTGTAAAAGTTGTTTCAGAATGTTATTCAGCGAACGGTCCAGCAAGGCTAGGTGGTTCAGGCGCTCGACTCGTAATCTGAGGGTCGCGAGTTCGATATCCCATCTCACCAAACATGCTCGCCCTTTCAGCCGTGGGGACATTAAGTTCGAACAATCACACTATTCGTTGCTAAGAGAGTATTTCAAGTGTTGGCGGTGGGTGGTGATGTTTATTATACTGCTAAATTAGAGACGGTTATCGCAGATAGCCCTCGTATAGCTTGTGGCTTTGCGCGAAATTCGAGAACCAACAAACACATTATTTAGCAAAGCTAGAAGACAACATTCTGCTTTGAAGATCAAACTTGCGTTGTGTGAGAAAGTGTATATCTGATACCACGTTCTCCTATCTTCCTTTTTATCAAAACGCTTAGCTTGGTATTTGTATTATTTACGAAAAATGTTTCAGTTGAATAAAGTATACCTACCTCTCCATATCCAATTATGCGTTTCCCAAACAGTGGGTCGCGATCTCTAAGGGTATTTGAAAGGGTTTCCAGTGAGTGTAGGGATAAGGTATCCATCTATTGAAAGTTATGTTTGTTGTTTTAATAAAGTTTTAATGAAATGTCTGAGTTCGTTTTGTTATTAAAGAAAATAATGTGTTCTCTAATAATGAATATATACTATTTCGCTTCAGATATTTCAACCAAATATATTATTAGAAGGCGTTTGTCACTAAGGCGTGTGATCCTTTGTAAAGTAGTCCAAGTTTTAAATCGATATTGTGTATTTAAAATGATCGAATCAGTGAGTTACTGGTCCGTTCCTTTTTATAACTTATCATAGTTCATCAACTCACTGCTTGGAAGTGATCATGTACTGCCAGTTATTCTTGGTTATATACAGGGATGGACAAAAAAGTGCCTCTCCGTTGAAATTGTTCTTAATTTGTTATATTTTTTTATTAGATAACAGAAAAAAAATGCAAAAAATATATGTTTTTATATCTCACTTCTCGAGATCTGTTCAAATATGATCTCAAATCCGTTTTGTGATTATAGTTACATTTTTTAATAAAAGTGTTGTGAACCTACTATAGTTTGTTATAACAAGTGTCGTGAACCTGCTGTAGTTTGTTATAACCAGTGTTGTGAACCTGCTGTAGTTTGTTATAACCAGTGTTGTGAACCTGCTGTAGTTTGTTATAACAAGTGTTGTGAACCTGCTGTAGTTTGTTATAACCAGTGTTGTGAACCTGCTATAGTTTTTATAACAAATGTTGTGAACCTGGTGTAGTTTGTTATAACCAGTGTTGTGAACCTGCTGTAGTTTGTTATAACCAGTGTTGTGAACCTGCTGTAGTTTGTTATAACAAGTGTTGTGAACCTGCTGTAGTTTGTTATAACCAGTGTTGTGAACCTGCTATAGTTTTTATAACAAATGTTGTGAACCTGCTGTAGTTTGTTATAACAAGTGTTGTGAACCTGTTGTAGTTTCTTAGATCTTCTTATTCCAAGTAGTTTACAAAATGATCAAACAAGTTTCACTGCAGTTGTGGAATCGTTAAAAGATATTTTAAAAATAAGAGAGTCGGTGTTTGGGGAATGGCCAGGTCAAACAAACTGAAAATTTATGGACTTAGTTAAACCGATTAATGAAAGATTGCAAGCAAAACATGGAAGATGAACTTTTTGAAATAATTAAAAAACGGGAATATCTGTACAAACGTATTTGAAAGTATACCACTTCGATATGAATCAGGAGTGAGATTCATGGGAGTACCGACTAAATATTAACTTGTGAAACTGATTTGCGTTATTTTGAGTTTTATTTTTACGTTGATTGCTTAATGTATTGTGTTGGAATTTCGCCGGACGTAACGCTTTGAATATAAACCGATAAGGCCAATTTTTGTCTTGTCTGACCACTAAACCCTCTGCCACATGTCTGTAGTATCATTTACGCGCGTTGTTGTGAACTACATTTCTTTTGCGGCATTAGTTGAGTATAAATTTATAGATTTGCAAGTTTTGCATTAACCGTTTTACTGATATTTTAACTCGCTATGATTTCATATTTTCGGGAATTTTTTGTAAATCTCAATAAAAATATATACCGATTGTAAGTATATTTTACCTTTATCATTAATTAAGAAAAAATTCAGACTAGTTCAGACAGTGTTCATTTGATAAATAGTAATTCATGTTAATATTTTGAGCTTTGTCCCTAGTGTCACAGTCTGCGAACTTGTACTGCTATAAATCGGTTTTCGGTTGATTTGTTTTTTTGGTTTGTTTGGAATTTCGCGCAAAGCTACGCAAGGGTTATTTGCGCCAGCCGTCCCTAATTATAGAAAAGGCAGCTAGTCATCACCACCTACCGCCAATTTTTGGGCTGCTCTTTTACCAACGAACTTTCGGTAGGACAGCGGTAAATATTCGAATTTACAACGCTAAAATTAGTGGTTTGATTCTCCTCGGTGGATACAGCAGATAGCTCGATTAGACTAAGGATATAAGGACACATACACACAGCAAAATGCTATGATGGTGTTATCTGTCAGTAACTTCATAAACCAATGTATCAAGTTGAATTAAATCTGACCTACATGAAGAATTGCGTGTCATAGAAATGCAAAAAAACTTTGCATTTAATCTCACTCCTGATTCATATCGAAGTGGTATACTTTCAAATACGTTTGTACAGATATTCCCGTTTTTTAATTATTTCAAGAAGTTCATCTTCCATGTTTTGCTTGCAATCTTTCGTTAATCGGTTTAACTAAGTCCATAAATTGTCAGTTTGTTTGACCTGGCCATTCCCCAAACACCGACTCACCACAACAATTAAACGTTATGTAGGGTATATCTTGTGTTTTATACAACAGTATTTCATTCATACTATTATCATCACAAAACATTTTTTATGTTTTCTCAAGGAGAAACATATTTTCCTCCGGACATTTATTATGTATGTTTCTGTGTATGTTTTACGTGTGCGTATATGTATGGAAATGACACTTTTTCCTCTTTATAAAAATGTTTAGCCACAAACTCAGTAGAATGGAGTTTTTAAAGTGTTGAAGAACCTCGATCACTGACGGAATTTCGTTTAACGTGTCGTCAAATTACTCAAACGATCCATTAAAGTTTTTATGTCTTTATTTTCTGTTTTAATTTTACAGTGATGCATTTCTGCTTCTGTTTGGTGATTATGTATTTTTCATTTATACACCTGCGATTACGGTGTCTTGTATCAGCGTTAACAACAAACCAACATGTATCTCTGGTTGTATCACTTACACATAACACCAAAAATGTTTTAAAGCTCTTATGTGAGAATGTTTTAGAATTATAGATCGTGTAACTTGTGCTAACTCCTCAATGGCACATCAGTATGTCTGCGAAATTACAACGCTAGAAACCGAATTTCGATATCTGTGGTGTGCAGAGCACAGATGGCCCATTGTGTCGCTTTTTGATTAACCACAAATATACAAACTCTTACGCTCTTTTGCTGTCTTTTATGTGATTAATGTCTTCATTTTATCCCACCGTGATTGACGAATATATTTCATTGTAGTTCTAATGTCCAATGTTATCAACACCAAATTCTAGAATACTTTGCCAAACTCTTTGTTGTTAAACATAAAGCTACGTTATGGGCTATCTCTGCTGTACTCACTGTGGTTTTAGAAACCCCGTTTTAGCGTCATAAGCTCTCACAACCACTGTAGGACTACCAAAATGTTACCAATTGAGTATGTACTTTACTCGAGTTTTTCATAGCTATTTCACTTTGGTGCGTAAACAGTTTTAGCAGGAAATATGTAGTTGTCATCAAAACGTATTACCAAGTGTGAAATTGTAAAGGATTATTACACCTAATCATTTTTAGCATGTCTTAGAAGTCTTAGAGTGTGAAAATAATTGCATCTTTCAAGTTTTGTACAAACACTTAAATGTTAAGGATAACTAACATCAAATGCTAATTCGCGAGTTAATTAGTTATCAAGTTGTTCTTTGATTTTTAAGAAATATGATTATATGTACAAATACAAATGTGCATGGCCACGAATTGTAAGTTTTGGTTTAGCTTGCAAAAAGTAAGACATCATCAAGAGGCTTCACTAGGTGCTTAAAAGATTCGGGGCTTGGATTCATGAGCGCGGGAATTTCATTTGGTCATGGTCTTCTATTCCAATTTTGTAAGACATCAACTGTGGATACTGTTTACTGTCAGATAGAAGCGAGACATGGGACCCATGTGTCAGCACCTAGTGACGTCTTTCATAACATCTAGCACTCGGTGGACTAATTGATAGTCAGCACATACACGTGTAAGTGATTAATTTAAAACAGAAAACAATAAATTAACATACATTTCACACTCAGTTGTTGTGTCTTTCAGATTTACTAGTTTCACAGTCCGTTGTTGTGTTTATCAGCTTCAGTAGTTTCACGCTCAATTATTGTGTTTATCAGCTTCAGTGATTTCACAGTCCGTTGTTGTCTATCAGCTTCAGGAGTCTGGTTAGGAGGAAGACAATAACTAAATTGTGCTTGGTGTGTATATCACATGTATGAAATAGACGTATGCATATGAATGTGTTCAATTGCCTATTTTAAATTAAAACATTTCTTCATGCTCTGCTCTTATTAAACATAAACCTAAGATTTTATAAGAGTAAAAATCAGGTTTCTATTCATGCAGCGGGCATAGCAACAAAACAAACAAATTATTATACTTGTAAAGCATATGGATTGTAATTTCTATCGAGAATTAGAAAATACATAACTTTCAAACCAATCTTTTGTTTTCCAGTATATTTCAGTTTTTATCGCATAACATTATTTACATTGTTGTATACACATCTATATAACGTACTTAGTTTTGATGTCTCTTTTTATATAGATTAGTCAAGACAGAGGGAAATCTGAAACGTAACCGTGAAAAACGTTAAATACATTTCAGTAGGGGAGAGTTGGCATGCTGTTTTTATATCATTTTGATGTATTCAATCCACATTTGATGTTTGAAAAGCTATATTTTGACTTATACCCTTCAAAATGCTTAAAATCGCTTCTTTTCCATTAAACCGTCTACTGCAAACCTGACTTTCCGTTTCATAATAATTTATCCAGAGCTAATTTTCATTAGTCTCATGCACCTGGGTCTTTTTCATCAGCGTGTGACACATTATCATTTTGTATCGAGTATTTTCATTACGAGGCAGCAGAATGGAGGCAAGCTCCTCTCATCTATCCTGATCTGTCCCTCTTTAGACTCTATGGGCTGATTATATCAGGAGGGTATGCTATGTATCCAATACTCATGTCTCTCTCGTCTGTTACTCGCTCCTGACTAGAAGTGATTTCTTGCGATTGCAACACTGGATGCAGAACATGCGTTGCAAATGTAGGCGTGTTAATGACACCATCACAATGGCCGAGAGCGAATACGAATGTGGCTAAGGTATCTTTTCAAGAGTTGTGTATTAATTGCAAGATTATATCATTACGACGTGGAAGGATGTGTCACACGGGATTCATTCTTCCCTCCGTTATTTGACTGAAAAAATTATAATATTGGGGGTAACATTCTATTCTATTCTCAATTTAAACACTGTAACTAGCGAAGCTGTTTCACACCCATGTTAACATTGCCCTATGTGCAACCGTTTATTTATTTTATGCCGTTCAAGTTTGTAGTATTGTGTAGTATAGTATTATAAGATAACTCTGTAACTTTAATTTACTGACGAGCTTAATCAGGTCCAAGATTAGTGTCGTCCATTTGTTATCACTCAAAGAATTATATTGTTCAGTGTAAGAATAGTGTAGTTTTTAAATATACTGAAAATGACAAATTAACGTGTTTCTTTTCTGCAGCACAAATTTATAGCATTTTGAAGCTTAGTAGTGTACCGCTGTTAATTTTAAAACGACTATGGTCATCTTATCATTTAATGTATAAGCTGCCTTTGTTTTTATTTATTGGGCAAGCTCTTCAAAGATACTTCTTTAAATTTAGAGACTAAAGTATATAATAATTTATAAAATCAGAATACAACTTAATATACAGCAGATCCAGAACACTCAGATTGTGTAAACAAATACTTATAGAAATGTAATTTTTACCAAATCCTGAAGCATGTGATATATTCGATCTGATAAAGTAGAAGGATAAATATAATATTACTTCGTTCTTTAATGAAATATATGAAGATTGAATTTCGAGGAATCGCACACGGGTTTCGCTTAGCACTGAAAATATTACCCACTAATGAATCACATTGCTTTATTCGGTTTACAACAATATTAAGCCTAAAGTATATGATGAAGGTTCGTTTTTTAACTTGTAAGAGAATTAACGAATAATTTAAACTTTTTTTTCTGTTAAGATGTGCCTGTGTGATGAACATCCCGACTCCTCGAAAACGTCTCAGCTACCAGTTATCGGAATCGATAAAGAGAATGAAGGTCATTTGTGGTGGTTTTGTGTGGAAATAGCGAGCAACGGCCGATTGTGGGTCGTCCGAAGAAATTACGAAAATTTCCGAATGCTCGACAAGCAGTTGCATCGATGTGTGTACGACCGGAAGTTTAGTCTTTTAACGGAACTTCCAGCAGTGGAAGAACTTCCAAGTGATGAAGAAAAACGAAAGGTACGGTTAATGTGTTGTCTATCATTGTTTCTGTTTTATTAATTGTTTTTGTTTGTTTTTTGGAATTTCGCACAAAGCTACTCGAGGGCTAACTGTGCCTAATTTAGCAGTGTAAGACTAGAGGGAAGGCAGCTAGTCATCACCACCCACCGCCAACTCTTGGGCTACTCTTTTGCCAACGAATAGTGGGATTGACCGTCACATTATACACCCCCACGGCTGGGAGGGCGAGCATGTTTAGCGCGACGCGGGCGCAAACCCGCGACCCTCGGATTACGAGCGCACGCCTTAACGCGCTTGGACTTTATTAATAACGGTAGCTGTTAATTTGTTTTGTTTTAGTCTACTTGCGAACCAGTTGTTTCGCATGGTAGTTTCTACCGTATTTGTGTTTGGAAACTTTCATAGTTTTATCGAATGCAGTTTCATTTAATAAAATAACCAATGCGTAAAGTTTAAAAGAAAACTGTTATTGTTAAAAGCATTTAATTTGTGTTTTCTGATATTTTGTTTTATCATATAGTTATCGTCCCCTGGTGGGACATTGGTAAGTCTATGGATTTACAATGCTAAAATAAAGGGATTCGATTCCCCTCAGTGAACGCAGTAGATAGCTCGATGTGGTTTTGCTATAAGAAAACACACTCACACATATAATTATCAGGGATTTCTCATGCAATTGGATTTTGTACACTTGAAATGGCATGACAGTGATGTCGGGATTTATAAAAATAAACAACCCACTTCATTGCAACCTTATAATAGTTGGACTTTTCGCACAATATAAAGAATACACTGCTATACAGTGTACGATTGTCACTAAATAAGTTTTATTAACTGTGACGGATAAAAATATCTCTTGCTTAGAGTATTACAGACTTGTTATGTCTATAAATATTTTTGTGTGAAAAGTAATTACATATATTTTACTAGATAAACCTTTAGTGACTTAAAGGAACAAAAAGTCGATTTGATTGTTTGAAATTAAGCACAACGGACTGTCTGTGCTCTGCTCACCATGGGTATCGAAACCCGGTTTCTAGCAATATGAGTCTGCAGATATACCACTGGGGGACAAGGCTGCACATATATATGAAAGTATCGAGAAGCATGCACATTAGACTTAAAGGAGAAGAAAATTCATTCAAAACGGCCTGTTTGTAATTATTTTGACAGCCTACTACAAAAACGATATGGTATATTTCACCCAAAATATTTGTAGAATACTAGATAAGGTACTTAAAAGTTCGTGTAGGTATTGGAAAGTCAATTTGTTTTGTTTTTTCTATATTTTACACAAACTAAAACCATCATAATTCTAGTGTAAACGATGTTATTAATCATTACCCTTTAAAGTGAGCTTTCTTATATATATCTAGTGTTCCTTTAAAAAAAAAGTCAAAACAGGAATTTCCAGACACAACTTGTAAGTGAACGTTAGATAATTTTAACTTACATATATTCAATGGTTTGTACATTATACAATCCTGCATTATGTATGTAGTGAAGGAATAAAAACTAACAAAAATACACATGATATTAAATTTGATTAAACATTTTCGCAGAATAATCACATTAAAAAACACGAAAGGTTATTTAGAATGATATTTTAGACGTACATGTTCATTTGAAAAGGCAGTTTTTCTCTTGATAAACTTTTATACCCGTTTCGTGGATGTTGTATCTTAATCTAGGTGTATATATTATGCTTACATGTATATATCTGCCCGTCTAGAAAATTTAGCTATACAGAAACTGTAAATGCTCATTATATTCTCAAACAAATCTCCAGCTGCATCTTAACATTTTACATCTCAAACTAATGCGATCGAATAATTAGTAGTTACCGTAAATCATCATAAACTGTACAAGCTGGCTACCAGCTATGTTTATTATCACAACAGTCTATCAAATTAGTTACCATATCAACTAATTCTTTACCGCAGTTGTTCATAAAAAATAAGCCAGAAAACAAGATAAATAAAGCATTGTGAATTTAAAAATACCAAATGTAAATCTAGGTAAAAGAATGAACCCAGAATAGGGGTTTGTAGTTTGAGTAAATGTCTATAGTATCTTCAACCTTGTTTAGGTTTTTATTTATCATGTAACTTCTAATAAAGGAGTACTTTACTAACTATTAATGTTGTGGCAGAACTGCCTACACGTAATCACATTCGCACTCTTATAGTCAAATAAACAAAATTTGTTGTGTTTTTTTTTACTTGAACTGCAACACATGCTTTATTTTTTCTAATTTAACTTGCACATGTTCTCAAGTGTTTCAGCCAACAAAGTTAAAATCCGAGATTTGATTCTCTACTGTTAACAGACTGTAGATAAATCATTATGTAACTTTGCACTAAAACATCCCCCTGGTGGATCAGTAGAATGTTTAAGGATTAACAATGTTAAAACCATGAGGTCGATCAGAACCCAGGTAGCCAGTTGTGTATTTTGCGCTTAAAAAAATCAGAAAGAAACTAATTTACAATTGATATTAAATATGCTACAATGAAATTGGTGTTTGCATTAAATAACTAGTGGTTGGATCTAGTGAACGTAAGAGACGTTGCTAAGTGCTGGTACTGGGACTCGTGATCTGAAACCCCAGTTGGTGTGTTGAAAAATCATAGTAGGAAACCCTGATCGATATTACTCTGAAAATTCCCGCGCCTTTCAAGTACCTAGCGACGTCTGTGAGTCAACGTTTCGCTACCTTCAAGGTCAGTGCTTTAAGTTTTAATTTAATCAGTTTGTTTTGGAAATTCGCACAAAGCTACTCGAGGGCTATCTGTGCTAGCCGTCCCTAATTTTGCAGTGTAAGACTAGAGGGAAGGCAGCTAGTCATCACCACCCACCGCCAACTCTTGGGCTACTCTTTTACCAACGAATAGTGGGATTGACCGTCACATTATACACCCCCACGGCTGGGAGGGCGAGCATGTTTAGCGCGACGCGGGCGCGAACCCGCGACCCTCGGATTACGAGTGCACGCCTTAACGCGCTCGGCCATGCCAGGCCTAATTTAATCAGATAAGGGGGATATAAATTTCCCTGAACACCCCAGTTGGTTAGTTCATCTTTTTTAAAAACTGAATATCTGCCATGGAATTTTCTTTTTTCTTTCGGCGTGTGTTTGTGTGTTTTTTGGATAGCAAAGCCCACCGAGGGGAATCGAACCCTTGATTTTAGCATTGTAAGTCCGGAGACATACCGCTGTACTAACGAGGGGCTTTTCTTTCAGCAAACGTACAGTCACAGTCTGAACCAACAACTGCCACCTCATTTTGTTTGTAACGTGTTAATTTTCTCAAAGTGAATGGTACATGACTTGTATCACATATAAGATTTGGTAATTGGGTAATTTTTGGTTAAGAAATGTAAAGTTTTTTGTCAGTTGCAAGGGGAGAGTAGTATTGGTTAAATTTCACGGACTCTTGAAAAATAATGAATTGCATTCATAAAAGATAACATTTTATGCCGTTAGATACTGCTTATGGTAGAAAAAAGTAAAGGATGTCATATTTTAAGGTTGAACAGTTTTGATAAAACTAAGATAAGGTCAGAATGAAAATATTTCAACAGCATGATTAAGAACTACATGTTCAATGACCAAGAAGCTAAGTACTTTTTTGTTGGTTAGTGGAGAACCTTCTGTTGGTTAAAACAAGTTATTTTTTATGTATAAAAGGAGGAAAAGAACATTTGCCACAAATTCTTTTAACATGTTTATTTTATGTATAGCCAAGTAATGAAAGTCGGATATTTACAATGATGACTGCGAAGCTAGCGTGTTCAGTAGATCAAGTGAAGAGATTGAAATGTTGAGACTAGCGTGTCTAGTGGATCAAGCTAGTGCAAATTAACTTTTATTGTCCACTTTTATAAGCAAAGAATAGAGATGTGGCATGAGCCCACTAATAATCCCTATGTATTGTATAGGAAGAACCATTTTACCTGATTTTTTACATAGGTTTCACCGCAGCCAAGTGGCCACCGTACCGGACTGTAGAACTTTTTCTCTGCCCCCCCCCCTCCCAAAGAAAGAAATGATTAGCTGATTTCCTTACGGACGGCTAGTACTGGAAATATGGTGTGGCTTTTCTCGACAGCTAGACGTCAAACGTTTTATATGAGATTGGAAGCTTTTGATGCTGTGCCTTTCTGAGGTCATTTTTCTGACGTAACTTGCCTACACTTGATCGCATACCGTATATTAGATAGGAAAACAAGAAATGAAAACAATTCCTGTCGCGTGACTACCACACGGGAGATCTTATCACCATTCTTGTGTTCAAGGTTACCAGCAAGGCTGGCCTAGTGTTTGTTCCTGCCTCAAGACCTTATTAAAAAAAGTAATAAAAAAGGACAAACAGTGAGAGAAAATATTTTTATATTGTTGATTAACTTGTTTTTATTTTATTTTTTTATCTACATTTTCTTTACTCTTAAAAAACAAATTGATTCTCTATTGACCCCCGCTAGTACAGCGGTATGTCTCCGGATTTACAACGCTAAAATCAGGGGTTCGATTCCCTTCGGTGGGCTGAGCAGATAGTCCGTTTGGTAAAAGAAAAATACAAACACAAAAAACACGATTCTCTATTTTCAGTTATATACTTTGTATTATCTCAGGAATGAAATTTCTTCGTGTACTTGGGCTGCTTAATTAGGTCTTAAAATGTATTGTGCATGTATATTCACGTTATACTGTCAGTTTTTGTAACATAATTATAAGCTAGTTAGTTTTGTGAGAAATTTTGAAAATTTTATGCTGTAAAATACCCAGTGCTAAACAAACGAAACTGTAAGTTTTAAAAAACTTATAAATTTCATGATTTCAGATTAGTCTTACAAAGTTGTATAGGAAAACAATTCTTATGCCGATCCTAGTTTTCTGCAAGTAAAACTTCAAGAAGGAAAGAAGGCACATGTGTGATATGAAAATTATAATAATAAGAACAAAGTTGTGTTCACCCAACATGACACACTGATGTTCGTTGTTCAGTTTTCTTTTTGCTCGACATCAATGAAACCAGAGACTCAAAATCATAATAAATTAGTACCTTGCAACTATTAAAATATCAACGTCAAAACTTGCGTGTATTTAGTGTAATTTGAAGACGGCGTGTGCAACATTAATCATATTAAAATAAATATGTAGCTGTAAGTCCATTATAACAAGCTTCTAGACAGTCACTGCATTTTCCATATAGTTGAATTGTACCTAAAAGATAGTTTATATAAAGTATTTTACGATGTAAAAGGATGACAACTTGTATCTTTTTGTGATTTTGATATCCGCTGACTTCGGATATTAGTATGTTGTTTAGAAGTTGTTTTTTTTATATCTTTTGTGTGCCTTCACGTTTATTCAGCTCCTACAATTATTTCTGAATAAACAAAACGAATTTCGGATTTTACGTTTAGAGTAACAACATTTAAATAGTATTTTGAAGAAAAAAAAACGTACATAATTTTCTGCGAAGCTGTCATATTCCGTGAATTTTCCAGGATAATTTGCTTTTAATACCTAAAAACAGGCTCAGTGATAACGTTTTCACACGTGAAATATTTAATCTGTGTTTTCCAGCTTGTAACATGTACTCCTTCTGTTTGATTTTCATGCATCAGAAACGGGGCTTCGTATAACTTTTCGAACTGTTTTCCCTTCCATTTTGTTTAAAGAGCCTCAATTACGTAAAAACGAACTATGTCTAAATTATTTCAGTGAAAACATTTTCAAATATCTTCTTTCCATTTATTTTTTTCCTTGGACTTATAATGCTAAAATCTAGGGTAATTTCCTCTACGATGGATGGAGCAAAGATTATCCATTATTCTTCCATTTGGGTGTTATGTAAATGTCATGTAAATGTTTTGTAAACGACAACATGTCGTGTTGTGTTTGGATTTCCATATCTATTATTTATATTTCCATATTTATATTATTGTTTCGAGGTTCAAAACAATAAAATACGTTGTTATTCATTTAAAATAACATTTAGAAATTTCTAGAATTAGGTAGATCAATCATATGCTTATAAATAATGTGTATGTCGGTGTTAGGTATTTTTTAATGTCTTATGTTCTTCGTAGACTAAACGCAACAGAAAAACACAGATAACAGCTTGTATAATTTATTACCAAATTAACAAATATAACATAAATTATATGATAACAGTGACAGATATTAAGCTACAACATTCGAAATTAATTACAAAACAAAATAAAACTAGTTTCAAACTTCAAAATTAATCACAATACAAAATGGTACTGGCCTGTATCTAATATACTGATCTAAAATGAAAGTCTCAAATTCCAGTCTACGGTGTGGATTTGGTCTCACGAAGAAATTCCGAAGCTTAAATGAAGAAGTTCAGAAACAGTTCACAGTTCAATAAATTCGCCGACTCTCAGCACAAGCAGAAATTCAGATGAATCGTAGAGATTGACGAAATAAAATCACAGCTTCTGTAGATTTAACTTCAGTCACAAATCGAAGTTGAATAATCACAGCAAACACTTAATCTTTCTCAAATAACTGACTCTCTTCTTTGGAAATAAAACTGATGTCTGACTCCTTTTTTCTCTTCTTCGAATAAAAACTGATGTCTGAATCTCTCTTTTGTCTCTCGCATCTTCGTCTGTTTATATATTGTAGGCCTAAACTCCTCGAAACACCGCGAAAATTCTACAGGTCTCCAGAGCAATCCACGCATGTCCGTTCTTGCACGAGACTACACATCTAGACACGTAGTCACCAGCACTTCATTTACAAACATATGATTGGTCTACTTAATTCAAGAAAATTCTAAATGTTACCCTAAATGAATAACAAAATATTAGTTTAAACTTCGAAACAATAATATCAATATGGAAAAATGAATAATAGAAATGAAAATTTAAACACAACACGACATGTTGTCGCTTACAAAATATTTACACATTTACATAACACTCTTCCCCCTTAAAAGTAAAAAAAAAGTTTGAACTTGTAAACACTTTTTGTTTTGCTTATTTGTCTTTTTAAACCAACTTAAAAGGGTTAAATCCAGTAGATTCTGAAATAACCTCACGAACTTCAAACAATAACAAGGGAACACCCTCAACCCAGTTCTTTGAGTGTTTGTGACAGTAATTTGGTGGAAACGATCAAAAATACCTTGTGACTCAGGATGGTATGCACTGGATGAAACTTGATGGAGGTTTAGATCATGCATGGCTAGTTGAAATAGCTTGTACATAAAATTTAAGCCTTCATCTGATTGCACAACTTTTGGAATTCCGAACATGGCAAAGAATTTGACAAGAACCTTAACAATGTTGGGAGCAGTGATTTTTCTCAAAGGGATTGCCTCAGGGAAACGTGTAGAAGCACACATGATCGTCAAGAGGTTTTCATTTCCTGCTTTGCTTTTTGGCATTGGGCCAATACAGTCGATAATGACCCTTGAGAACGGTTCTTCAAAGGCAGGAATAGGCTGCAGTGGTGCTTTTGGAATCCCCTGATTTGGTTTTCCAGTCATTTGGCAAGAATGGCATGTCTTACGAAAGTCAACAACATCTCGGCGCATCTTTGGCCAATAGAAATGTCGTCGGATACGATCTAAGGTCTTTCTTACACCTAAGTGTCCCGACAATACATGGTCATGAGCAAGACTAAGAATATCATTCCGATAGCATTTTGGAATGACGATTTGGTGAATAACATTCCATTCTTCATCAGCAGCAACGTCAGGAGGTCTGTATTTTCTCATTACCACACCTGACTTCTGGTAGAAACAAATAGGGACAGTTCCTATTTAATTTTCATTAACGGCAAGTTTTAGAAGAGAATGAGTTTCAGGATCATTGTCCTGTTCGTCAACAAGTTTGTTTCGATGAAGAGAGTTGAAAAATTACTTAGAGTCATCAGTAGAACTTAAAGTTGAGTCAGAAATCTCATCGATGTGAGACATGAACGTATCAGATAAAGAGAAATCCTCTTTGGACTCCTGAGAACGTGTTTGAGAACGAGTAACAGCACAGGCGGGAAAAACATCAGGAAACTTATCAACGAGTTGCTCTGTACTGGGACTAATAACAGGTGCTTCAACAACACGAACCTCTGGTACCACCTGTTATGTATATGTGTAAATATTTTGTTAACGACAACATGTCGTGTTGTGTTTGAATTTTCATTTCTATTATTCATTTTTCCATATTGATATTATTGTTTCGAAGTTTAAACTAATATTTTGTTATTTATTTAGGGTAACATTTTAGAATTTTCTTGAATTAAGTAGACCAATCATATGTTTGTTAATGAGTGCTGGTGACTTCGTGTCTCGACGTGTAGTCTCGTGCAAGAACGGACACGCGCGGATTGCTCTAGAGTTGTATGGAAATTGCAAGATTGTTCGAGAAATAGGCCTATCGGTATAAAAGATGGTGACGCGAGATAGATTCAGTCATCAGTTTTTATTCGAAGAAAAGAGAGAGAGATTGAGTCATTAGTTTTATTCGAAGAAAGAAGAGAGTTAGTTATTTGAGAAAGATTAAGTGTTTGCTGTGATTATTCAACTTGGATTTGTGACAAAAGTTAGATCTACGGAAGCTGTGATTTTATTTCGTCAAACTCTACGATACATCTGAATTACTGCTTGTGCTGAGAATCGGCGAATTTATTGAACTATGAACTGTTTCGGAATTTCTTCGTGGGACCAAATTCACACCCTAGACTGGAATTTGAGACTTTCATTTTAGATCATTATATTAGATACAGGACAGTACCGTTTTGTATTGTGATTAATTTTGAAGTTTGAAACTAGTATTATTGTGTTTTGTAATTAATTTCGAATGTTATAACTTAATATCTGTCGCTATTATTATATAATTTATGTTATATCTGTTATATTTGTTAATAGTTTAGTGTAATAAATTATTGAAACTGTTATCTGTGTTTTTCTGTTGCGTTTAATCTACGAAGAACTTAAAACATTAAAAAATACGTAACACCACCTTACTACCAGCCAAATCATTCCCCAAAAGCATAGACACACCTTCAACAGGCAATAAAGCTTTAATACCCACAGTCACTGGGCCTGAAACTAAATCCGAATGCAAATTCAGTCTATGAAGAGGAATAGAAACGACGCCACCTTCTACACCAGAAATGAGCACTCTGGCCCCAATGGATGACTTTTCAGAAAACGGAAGTACACTTTCCAAAATCAAACTCTGAAAAGCTCCAGTATCCCGCAGGATTTCAATTGGTTGTAGACGTGAATCGCCAACAAAGGAAACAAAACCTTCAGTGATGAAAGGCTTAAATTTGTCCTCACCAATATCTTTAGGTACATCAATAATATTGGACTTGGAATCCACAGTGGACTGAACAGGGTCAAAATCTTTGGGAACCAATGATGTATCCAACGAGGGCGAAATGAAACTATGGGGTGATGGCTTGTTTTTGAGCTTATAGCACTCAGAAATCAGATGGCCAGGTTTCTTACAATAAGCACATGTTTTGGATGAGAATGACACGTTTTGGGTAGATGACGAGCTTTGAGAATAAGATGGAGTCTTCGTTTGAGAATTAGAAGTTTTCTCTTTTTTGTCTCTGTCGACATTTGCATAATATTTGAATGAGTCATTGGGTTTCTTTGCTGTGTGATTTGTTTTGCTTTTGTATGAGAAATCTTTGTGAGTCAAAGCATACTCGTCTGCCAAGACAGCAGCATCATGAATTTTGGAAGCTTTTTGTTCATCAATATAAGTTTTTAGCTCCACGGGAATGCATCTTTTAAATTCTTCAACTAACATGAGTTCTCTGAGTTTTGTATAATCATCTTTTATTTCTCTGGAATCACACCACCTGTCGAACAGAGTTTCTTTTTCACGAGCAAATTCGACATAAGTTTAGTTGTCAAACTTTTTGTAACCACGAAATTTTTGTCTATATGCCTCTGGCACCAATTCATAAGCATTCAAAACGCATTTTTTGACGTGCTCGTAATCATAACTTTGCTCGGCCGTGAGTTTGGAAAATACTTCCTGGGCTTTACTTTTGAGAACACTCTGAAGTAATACTGTCCAATATTCGGTTGGCCATTTTAGCCTAAGGGCCATTTTTTCAAATTGCTGAAAATATTTATCTACAGGTTTTTCATTGAATGGAGGTACTAAACGAATTTGTTTGGAAGCATCAAAATTATCCAACCGCATTTGGACAACCTTTTCTTCTGTCTGTGCCTTTCTCATACTGATTTCTTTAGCAGCTTTAATGCGTTCTATTTGTATTTCGGCATCAAGAACAAGGCGTTTGTTTTCTTGTTCTGCTTCAATACGTTTTTGTTCTGCCTCAATACGTTTATTTTCTTGTTCTGCCTCAAGTCGTTTGTTTTCAATTTCTAAACTAAATTTCATTTCCATTTCCATTTTTTTTAATTCGAAATCTGGGTCGGAATGAGCGACAGGCAATTGTTGTGCAACTTTTTGAGGTAAAACTTTTTGGCTGACCAAATGTTCAACAATAATTTGTTTAATATCTGCTTTCTTCATTGATTGCTTCACTTCTAAATTAAAATGTTTACCAACATCAAGCAATTCAGATTTTTTTAATTCACTGATTAATTCGAAAGAGGGATTCTGATTAAATTCCTTTATAAAATCTTCAAGTTGGAATGCCATTTTGAATATACAAGCTGTCTATCTGTATAGAATATAAATCTTATTTTATAATAAAATTAAATCGTTTGTTCGATATCCCGGACGAGCCCCCAATTTTCTGTTACGTATTTTTTAATGTCTTATGTTCTTCGTAGACTAAACGCAACAGAAAAACACAGATAACAGCTTGTATAATTTATTACACTAAACTATTAACAAATATAACAGATATAACATAAATTATATGATAACAGTGACAGATATTAAGCTACAACATTCGAAATTAATTACAAAACAAAATAAAACTAGTTTCAAACTTCAAAATTAATCACAATACAAAATGGTACTGGCCTGTATCTAATACAATGATCTAAAATGAAAGTCTCAAATTCCATTCTAGGGTGTGAATTTGGTCCCACGAAGAAATTCCGAAGCTTAAATGAAGAAGTTCAGAAACAGTTCACAGTTCAATAAATTCGCCGACTCTCAGCACAAGCAGTAATTCAGATGAATCGTAGAGATTGACGAAATAAAATCACAGCTTCTGTAGATTTAACTTCAGTCACAAATCGAAGTTGAATAATCACAGCAAACACTTAATCTTTCTCAAATAACTGACTCTCTTCTTTGGAAATAAAACTAATGTCTGGCTCCTTTTTTCTCTTCTTCGAATAAAAACTGATGTCTGAATCTCTCTTTTGTCTCTCGCATCTTCGTCTGTTTATATATTGTAGGCTTAAACTCCTCGAAACACCGCGAAAATTGTACAGGTCTCCAGAGCAATCCACGCATGTCCGTTCTTGCACGAGACTACGCGTCTAGACACGTAGTCACCAGCACTTCATTTACAAACATATGATTGGTCAACTTAATTCAAGAAAATTCTAAATGTTACCCTGAATGAATAACAAAATATTAGTTTAAACTTCGAAACAATAATATCAATTTTGAAAAAATGAATAATAGAAATGAAATTTTAAACACAACACGACATGTTGTCGCTTACAAAATATTTACACATTTACATAACAGTCGGCCTTGGTGTCTAGACGACGAGTCTCGTGCAAAAACAGACGTGCGGATTGCTCTGTAATTCTGTGAAAGTTACGCGATTGTTCGAGAAAACAGTAGGCCTACTAGTATATAAACAGACGGCGATATGAAAGAAGTCAGTCAGTCATTCGTTTTTACTTTCGATTCAACGTTTGCAGTGTGTTTATTCAACTTGGATTTGTGACTGAAGCTAGTTCTACAGAAGCTGTGATTTTATTTCGTCAATCTTTACGACTCCTTACGAATTAGTGGTTATACTGAAAGTCAACACGTATAGGACTGTTTAGGGGAGACCGGAAAAGAGGGAGGACGACAAATTTGAGACATTCATCGAAAACATCGTAAAAAGAATTTCGTCAAATTTATTGAACTGTGAATTGTTTCTGGACTTCTCTATTCAAACTTCGGAATTTCTTCGTGGGACCAAATTCACACCCTAGACTGGAATTTTGGATTTTTGATCTAGACTTTTGGACTTTCATTTTGAATCATTATATTGGACACAGGCCAGTACCATTTTGTATTGTAATTAATTTTAATCTGAATATCTGTCATTGTTGTTACATAATTTATGTTATATCTGTTACATATATAATAGTTTTTGTAATAAATTATACAAGCTGTTATCTGTGTCTTTCTGTTGCGTTCAGTCTACAGTCAACATAAAAAAAACGTAACATAGGAGATATATTGAAACGTGATATATTTAGAAATCGTTTTGAATGATAAGGATATATCTTATTAATTTCAAATATCCTGATACTCCAGTATTATTCAGGTAATGTAAATGTGTCTTAATTGTTAAAGAATCTGCATACTGTCCCAAGCTATTGTTGTGTATCAAGACGTTTACTAAGTTATAGAACAGGTTCGGTTTCGGTTCAAACACGCATATTACAGGAATTATCTTGTATTGATATAACTGGAATTTTAGCTCAGTTGATGCTCTGTTAAAAGTGTATTTTGTTTATTTTTTTATCTGTGATTTACGATTATTAATGCTTGTACAAGTAGAGAGCGAAATTTAACAAAATAGGAAGAAAAACAAATGCATTTTACAGCCACTTAGCTTACTCATATCTGGTAGTTTGTTCCTGAGCGCTCTGCAAAATAAGCACAAAAGCATATGTAAAGTGCTATTTATAATTTCTGTATATCACTATTTAACTTCAAAATATTTACAACAAATAAAGATTTTTGTTTATACCTTGACCATTGTAGGTATCGAAACTTGAATTTTAGTACTATAAACCTCCAGGATTACTACTTAACCGTTGGAGATAGTGAACAGAAATCTTGATAATTTAAAACATTTTGTATGCAGATATAATGATCGAAAACATCTTTAAATGGTCAATTATATTTCAAATTACAAAGCATCTTTCGGTGTAAATTCTTGTACATGGCGAGGGGACCTCCAAGAAAAGGTTCTGTTTTTTTGTTTACCTCCTCTTGAATCTAACATCCATCGACGTGTTTGCCGTGCGTGGCGACCCGTGAAGGGGAGGAGAGAATCCTGGTGGTTGAGGAGTCCAACCTTAACACCTCACTTTGGCCTTGAATTCCTGTAGACGGGCGGCCTTGGAGTGGCGCTCTAGGGTAAATTGGCTACTCTACATGGGCTAGGGTCAACCATGTACCAGTGTTAGATGTTCTCAGTAGGTGTTGTGGACATTGTGTCCGGTGCTGGTGTTTGGGTATAGTGCTCACTTATATCTGGTGTTGCTGCAGTGTCCTTGTTTGGCACTGTAGTGCGTTACCTCGTAGGTGTCCATGGTGGGTGGGGCAGTGGGCACCGAAACATTCTTTCTTTATTATGGATCCCATAAACAAAAACTTCAATAAAATAGTGAAAAAACGGTCCTTAGGTAAATGACCACGTCTTGAAGAATTTTAGCAGCAATCTCCAACATCTGTAACACCTGTACTTTATTTTCTTATATTACATTCTCTTTCAGGCAAATATTTCGTGCAAATGTCTCCCTTTTTCATTCAGCTGGGGCTAGAGGGTCTTGTTAGCTCTCGAAAGTCAGTCAAAAAGCTTCACTGTTGTGATATATTTGTGGATAAATCCACATCTAAACACTGTGAGCTCCTCTTTCATTCAAAGGCAATTGAAGATACACCCATGCCAGTGTGAATTTGTCAGGAGGAGTTATTGTCGAGAGGGATTTGAAGAAAATCCCCGAGTTAAAGATTCTCTCTGTTTTCTCCAACTAAGGAGCTTCTTTAGTGAGGCGTGTCTCCAATCGCAAAGATGGAATTATGATGCCGATCAATGCCCTCATTTCAACATTTACATAACCTCGTTCACCTGCCAATATCAAGGCAGATTATGCTAATGCAAGGTATGGCCATATATTCTAAACCCTCTCAGATGTTTCCAATGTTGGATCATTCGAAGCATCGTGTTGTGGTTCTATGACGTGTGCTAGTTGCAGTGGCAAGGACAACGATGCCTTTGAGTGTGACACTCATTGCGTTAATTGTAACGACTTTCACCCATCCTACTTTCGTTCTTGCATTAAGTGGTCGGAAGAAAAATAAGTGCAGCGTTTGAAAATTATTCAAAATATTACTTATCCTGAGGCTCAAAAGTTACTGTCCATCACTTCATCTCGGACGTATGCCGCTACACTTCGTTCCACTACTACAGTGGGAGTGCAGATGGATCTGTCTGTGCTTCCGAAAGAATGTTTCTCAAACCTGTTGACCTTCATGGTTAAAAAAGTTGATTAATCAACTTCAACACCCATCTCTGTTCCTAACATTTATTCCAACAAACCCCAAGATCCACTTCTTTGTTTCCGGGTACGGGCGTTTTTTCGGGTCCATCTCCTTCTTCTGCCCCGAGATGTAAGACGATAATTCTTTCACGTCCTCTGTCGCTGTAATCATCTTCCAACGGCAGGAACCTACTCAATCTACCTAGAGCAGGATCCATGTTGGTCGATAGACCTCCCTTGGATAAAGAAAATAAAGGATAAAACGTGGTCGAAAACAGAAGGGCAATCCACCCAATTCGCCTAAATATGAATAAAAAATTACATCTTTGATACAAATTAACTGTCGAGGTTTATGTTCTAATCTAATCTAATTAATTCTTACAATCCTGTGTATCATTCTTTACAGAAAATATTTCTGAAACCTGCCGATATAGTCATCTTTCGAAAGTTTTCTTTATACAGAAATGACAGTTTGTGTGATGGATTAGTGTATAGAGGGGCAGAACTGTTGCTTGATCAGCATGTGCCGATCCTGTCTTGGCCACTCGACACATCCTTGAGGCCATAGTCATCCGTGTTTCCTTGGATCGTACCATCACTGTTTGTTCTCTCTTCCTATCTACAGAACCTTAATGCTTTCGTTAAACAGTTGTCATCTCCCTTTTTAATCCTGGGGACTAAAATGGACACAATCCCCTCTGGGGAGGTACTGATATTGATGGAAGGGTTCGCTTCATATTGTGTATGCTCTCACATCATAACATTTCTCTTTCAAATGTTGGTTCTCATTCTTTCATGCATCTAATCAGTCCTTTACTGCTATTGATCTCACAGTTTGTTCCCCTTCATTATTCTCTAACTTTTAATAAATGGTTGACAGTAACCCACGAGGCAGTGTTTATTTTACAGTCATTTTGAGAGAGACTGACTGACCGTGGTCGATGCCACTTAACCCGCGTGCTCTAGTGGAATCTGGATCAAACTAATTGCTTTCGGAAAACTTGATCCTGTCATCGTCTGTAAGCCATTAATAGATGACTGCATGGCAGTAGTGACTGACTGTATTATACAAGCAACTGTTCAATGTATTTTTAAAATCTCGAAACCTTTTCCACGATTTTCTTTTCCGTGGTGGAATCTTGACTGTCACATAGCAAGGAAGGTTCAGAAACGGGATTCGAATACTTTCGTAGGTATCCCACACTCTCAAACCACATCACGTTCCAGCAGGCACATGCTTAGTAGGTAAGACGTTAAAGCCAGAAGGAATCTTGGATTAAGTTCACAACCAGCATCTCTTCTATCATCAGTTCCAAAGTCATATGGAACCTGATTCGAAAGGTCTGTGGGCAGTATAATTCTATCACCTTTTTTATCTTTGCCAGAAAGTTGCTGACTCTTGGAGCATCGCCGATACTTTAGGTGAAAGCTTTTGTCGGGTGTCTAGCACTTCTGTTTCTTCCTCCACCTTTTTAGCCATCAACACTCGGGCAGAACGATTACCTCTTTCCTTTCGAGCTGATTGTCTCTGTCTTTATGACTATAATCGTCCCTTTACACTGGTGGAACTCGAACTAGCCCTTTATCAGTCTGCCATACTTCAGTCTGACCTGTTGATATACACTGAGATATTAGACATCTATCTCCTGCTTTTCTTCTGATTTTTTAACTGGGTCTGGCAGGAGAATGTTTTTTCTGACGCCTGGCGTTAGACTATTATCCTACCTTAGAGGAAGATCTCAAGATTCCTTCAAATTGTCGTTTAATTGCTTTGACGAACTGTCTCTGGAAGACCTTAGATAGGAGTTTTAGTGCTCGTTTTGTTTGATTTGATGAATCAAACTGTTCTCTCGCCAGCCCAGTGTGGGTTCCAACGAAAACGCTCTACCATGGTCCACTTGATTGGATTTGAAACATCAATCAGAGAAACCTTTCTCAAATGACAATACATTGTATCAATATTCTTTGACCTTGAGGTATGATACAATATGGTGGTATGGCATTTTGCGAGACCTCCATATATATATGGGTTAAATGGTCATTTGCCCATTTTCATTAACATTTCTGATGGTCAGGAAATTCCATGTTCGTGTGTGTTCGACACTTTTTCGTTCTTTCCTACAGAACTTGTAGTCCCCTAGAGCTATGTTTTGAGTGTCATACTTTTCAGTATAAAGATTAATGCCATCACTGAACAAATATCTCTTACTGTTGCAAATAGACTCTATGTCAATCATTTTCACATCTTTCTTCAGTCGTTGAACATGAAGTATATTCAGTGGCAGCTCAATCGTTTACTGAAGTGGTAGAAACGTGATTACGTAAACTAGCGAATTACAAAGTGGGTATATTAAATATATACCATTCAGCAGATCGGAACAATGAACAATCGTTAAGTTATGACAGTGAGATTTAATATATTAAAGTTAACCTATGTAATAACTTTCTTTGAATTTGTCGTATATTTCATGAACGAATGAAATGTATTCATTTTCATTACCATCAATTAAATCTATGCATTGGAACAAAAGATAACGATATGTTTTGTTTCATCCTGTCGCTCATTCGATATCAGTGATTCTCCCCACCTTCTCCTCAACATTTGTTTTTAGTATGAATCACAAACTGGGGTAACTGAACAAATATAATGCAGTGGATGATGGTAAGCGTCGCTTCTAATATATGAGGTGAAAGGATGTGAATTTTCTGTTAATCTACTGTAGTTTCTTTTTTATATGTCCGTGTCATAATAATAGCCAAATAATCTGCCAAATCGTGTGAATTTTAGCACTTGAAACGCGAATTTTAAAAACAAACATCCAGTGCTTCTTAATGAACTGGTAGAAACAGATTCGCTACTCGAACCAAAGAGAAAACATTTATAACTTTAAAACTGTACAAAAACAGCTGTTGTCAACAGCTACTTTTGTTGTTCAACGTATCATAACCGTTTAACACAATGTTTAAGAAAAGGGTCAGCGACATTTTTTTTGTGTATACTATTTTGTTTTCGCCTGAAGTAGATAACATAAGTTGTTAAATTAACGGAGAGTGACCTAATTTCAGATGTAAATAGTAAGTTATTGGTCTGATTCGTTGTACTACCTAATCAATATAATTGTGGACGTTTTTCTCAATAAAGCCAGATCCTACTATTAATCGACAGTCTTCTGTCATTTGCAGTACATGTAAATCTGTGTCGAGTTATCGTTGTTATAAATCATTGTAGAAGAGATTTGAGTTTCAAATTAAATCAGATTATGTATATGTTCTTTTTATATTGGATTATCTAACTTAAGAGTAAATTGTGCATAAAAGTTTGAGACTATGTTCATTTCGAAATTGCCGCATCGATACAAATATATTGTAATGTTACAAAACACATATTGTACCAAAGTTTGGTTTGTGTAACCATTTTTACTTCGTGCTTACTAATGGCCAGTATCACAGTATTAGATAGCATGTCCTCGAGTTAATTTATAGGAAGAATTGTGTTCTCTGTAAGTCTGTCAAGGGTATATATAATACAAAGGATGTTTTTAGCACCCTAAACATAAGCTTATTGTTAGTAATTTCAACTATTTTCTGTATTAGAATAATGTTTAAAGTTAAAACTATTTGTATTTTTGTTAATCTATGTAGAATCATATAGTTAATAGATGATAATAATTAACATTCATCTTTAGAAAGTTTATTTATTTGTTTTGTTTTTTAATTTCGCGCAAAGCTACACGAGGGTTATTTACGCTAACCGTCCCTAATTTAATAGTGTAAAACTAGAAAGAAGGCTGCTAGTCACCACCACCCACCGGCAACTCTTGAGCTACTCTTTTACCAATGAATAGTGGTATTAATCATGACATTATAACGCTCTCACGACTAAAATGGCGAGCATGTTTGGTGTGATGGGGATTTGAACCCGCGATCGTCAGATTACGAGTCAT
Source organism: Carcinoscorpius rotundicauda (assembly GCA_011833715.1). NCBI lineage: Eukaryota > Metazoa > Arthropoda > Merostomata > Xiphosura > Limulidae > Carcinoscorpius > Carcinoscorpius rotundicauda. Next base: position 114,263,063 of record CM022393.1, read on the forward strand.
CGAGCGCCCTAACCACCTAACCATGCCGATCTTATTTTAGAAAGTATTTTGTGAATCTTACCTAAGTGGCATTTATGCTTTAATTTTCAAGAAATCACTCCTTCATAAGAAATTTTACAAAGCTGTAATACTTACGAGAAAACATATTGCGGTCTGTAGCAACCACTAAACTTCTTTGTTTTGTCTGAGCTGATGATTAAAGGGTGATCTTGATGTTTTGTTAGGCTAAAGTTCGGGATTCCATACATGCGGTTGGCATAGTGCAACTAATCCCGTGTACAGCTTTGTACTTAAAGAAAACATTACAAACATTGTAATGGCTCTCAAGTCTGTGATGAAAAGTGTTCTTTTCAAAACTGTTTCCTTTGCTAATTTATGTGCAAGTTCTATTGTAACTGACGGTAATATCTGTGAAAGGACGTTTTACGTTAACATTGCTAAAAGAAGCTAAGATTATTTTATTTCGCTTTGGAAGCTCTGACTTAATTATTTGCTGTTGTCTTTCGTATACACTCCACAACAGACTTTGATATGTTTCGATTTACAGTCACTGTGAGTGACGTACATGAGGAAGTTAGGCTTGAAATTTGGAGTTTGGCTTTTATGCATGGAGGCATCTGAAGTAGCATAAGAGGTGGCCGTCAGGAACGTTAACGTCCAGCAGTCATAATACACAAATAATATACGAAATGGTCTTTTGAGACTAAAAATAAAAAAGAACATTCATCCTAAATTACTCCCTTTTGTATTAGCACTTTATGTAGTTAGCTCATATAATAGGATTATTTTTTGTGTGTGTATGCGAGATAATAACTGTTGTGGACAAAAAGTAAGGAGTATACAATGTAACTTTTATCACCGTATCATTCGCTTGCCTCCGTTTGAAGTGAATGACTCATTCTCTACTGAATCATCGAAAACGAATATCTCGGTGTTGTTATGACAACAGATTACTGTGCATGCATATACAGCAGTTTCTGAATGACCATGATGCTGTAATTCCTGTGAAATGTTTTCATAGCTTTTGTGCTGAAAATATGAAAAATTAGTTTCGAACTACAAATTTTGTGAAGCTAGTTTCTTCCTATTTTTTAATATATCTTCTGTGGAAGATGAAATACGTACTGTATATGATGAAATACGAGTGGAATTTCAATCTTATTCAGTCGTTAGTATTGTATCTGTATTGTATAAAAATGACTAAGTATGTCTGTTTTGTATTCAAGCATAGTTACTAAATTATTGCTCGAACAAATAAGATTTGTCGTTTATTTTTAAGAACTATGAAATATAAAACTGTGGCTCATTAGGACTTCACATCTGTGTATTTTTTCAAGACTGTAAAATGTCAGTACACATGTTTGTTGTTTTCATACTTTAATATGAACTCAGAGGTATATTAAGCAAAAATAAAAGTATATGCAATGATACAGAATCGATTTCGTACATTCACCATATGATATATATGCACACAGATATGTAGCTGTGCAAGATGGAGCTATTTCTTTTGCTATCAACATCTTATTATGTAAACTTTTAGCTTGAAACTAACTGAAAATTCGGAAAATTAGTTTATTTCAGGTATTTAGAATTTATTACGAATATTTGTAAAGAGTACATCAGAAGTCATGATGAGGTCTGTCTTTAATGTCTTATCATATTAGCCATTGAAAAATTGAATGTTTGAAATTACTTTTATGTACAAATAATTAGGCGTTTATTTCAATGAGCACTAACATAAAATGACTTATAAATAGAAAGCATGTAAAAATAATTAAGAGTTTGTTTCGGTGTCCAATTCTTCGTAATTCTAATCATTCACTGTTGAATAATTATTTTGAACACTTCTACTTAATCATCAAACTTTCGTCGTTAATATTCTAATTAAAGAGTATTTGAATAATAAAACAACAAATTTATTAGTATTCTTAGTGTCTCTTTCCAAGAATTATAAAATTAAATACATAAACAATTTTCTGTACTGTCGTATGTTGATAGTTTATGCATATAGCATTCATTATTTCTTATGGTTTAAGTATACCAGTTGACTGAAAGTATCAAGTTAGATTTATATAATGTACATTTCAATCAGTGTTTTATCCAAAAAGTACTGTTAATCTTTATTAATGCAGTATTTGCGCTGTGTTATTCAAGATGAATTATTCTTTCACACACCCATCCATGTTCATTATTGAGAATTATGCATTTTCTAGTAATAGTTTGTACTTTTTATTAATCATTTGTTTTCTTATGTAGTAAAACCAAAATAAGGTTATGATTTAACAGTAATCAAAACAAGTACGATTATACTTTATTTCGGCAATTTATTTTAGAATGCAACGATCTTGTATATTATTGTCTCAGTTACATGCCCCCCACTGGCACAGTGGTATGTCTGCGGACTTACACACTAAAAAACAGGTTTCGAAACCCGTGGTGGGCAGAGCACAGACAGCCCATTGAGTAGCTTTGTGCTTAATTCTAAACAAACAAACAAACTCAGTTGCACTTCGAAACCAATACCTGCACTTCTCAGACTGAGGTTTTGCTTTGATCTAGATTGCATTGAAATATTAGTATATTAATAAATAACTTAATCTCACACTGCTAAATTAAGGATGAAATAATATTACGCTAAGAAATAACTTAGTTAACATTGTATATACATGTGCATTTCTACGCTCTGAAGTTTGAATTAGTTAAATTTTCATTGGTTGTTTAATAGTGCTTCAAATCTATAATTTATTATTTTCAAATTTCACCACTAGATCCATTTATAACATATCAAAAATTGCTACCGGATACATGAAACAAATACGTTTAATATGAATTTTAATTTTTCGTGAAATTATTTCGCTATGTTGCTGTAAACGTTTGCCTCTGTACAAACTTTAAAACGGTGTTACGTTTTTGTTTATGTTTTATGTTTTTCGTTGACTAAACGCAACAGAAAAACACAGATAACAGCTTGTATGATTTATTACACTAAACTATTAACAGATATTACATAAATTATATAATAACAATGACAGATATTAAGTTTCAACCTTCAAAATTAATCACAATACAAAATGGTACTGGCCTGTATCTCATATAATGATCTAAAATGAAAGTCTCAAATTCCAGTCTAGGATGTGAATTTGGTCCCACGAAGAAATTCCGAAGTTTAAATGAAGAAGTTCAGAAACAGTTCACAGTTCAATAAATTCGACGAAGTTCTTTTCACGATACCTCCGACGAACGTCACAAAATTGTCGCCTTTAATTTTTCCGATTTCCCGTAAATAGTTCCACACGTGTTGACTTTCAGTATAACCACTAATTCGAAAGAATCGTAGAGATTGACGAAATAAAATCACAGCTTCTGTAGATCTAACTTCAGTCACAAATCACAGCAAACACTTGAACCTTTTCAAAAGACTGACTCTCTTCTTTTGAAATAAAACTAATGTCTGACCCTTCTTTCCTCCTCGCATCTTCGTCTGTTTATATATTGTAGGTCTAGACTCCTCGAACCACCGCGAAACTTCTACAGAACTCCAGAGCAATCCGCGCATGTCCGTTCTTGCACGAGACTAAACGTCTAGACACGAGGTCGCCAGCATTTCATTTAAATACATATGATTGGTCTACCTAATTCTAGAAAATTCTAAATGTTATTTTAAATGAAAAACATTGTATTTTATTAGTTTAAACTTTGAAACAATAATATAAATATGGAAATATAAATAATAGAAATGAAAATTTAAACACAACACGACATATTGTCGTTTACAAAACATTTACACGACATTTACATAACAAGCGGTAATCTTTGTTCAACAGGCACTTCTACTGACGCAGCGATGAAATCGTACTGATCAACGAAAGTTTGTTTTGGAATTTCGCACAAAGCTACTCGAGGGCTATCTGTGCTAGCCGTTCCCTAATTTAGCAGTGTAAGACTAGAGGGAAGGCAGCTAGTCATCACCACCCACCGTTAACTCTTGGGCTACTCTTGTACCAACAAATAGTGGGATTGACCGTATAATAATGGGAGGGTGAGCAGGTTTGGCGCGAATCGGCCGCGAACCCGCGACCCTCAAATTACGAAGCGCACGCCGTAACGCGCAGGCCATGCCGGGCCTGATCAACGAAAGAAATAAATATATTGTAACATGTTTGAAACTGTTATGTAAATGTCGTGTAAATATTTTGTAAACGACAACATGTCGTATTGTGTTTAAATTTTCATTTCTATTATTTATATTTCCACATTTATATTAGTGGTTCAAAGTTTAAACTAATAAAATATGTTGTTATTCATTTAGGGTAACATTTAGAATTTTCTAGAATTAAGTAGACCAATCATATGTATGTAAATGAAAGGTTTGCGGCCTCGTGTCTAGACGAGAAGTCTCGTGCAAGAACGGACATGCGCGGATTGCTCTGGAGATCTGTAGAAGTTTCGCGGTGTTTCGAGGAGTCTTGGCCTACAATATATAAACAGACGAAGATGCGAGGAAGAAAAGATATTCAGACATCAGTTTTTATTCGAAGAAAAGAAGAGGAGAGTCAGACATTAGTTTTATTAAAGAGAAGAGTCATTAGAAAAGAAGAGTCAGTCATTCGTTTGAGAAAGATTAAGTATTTGCTGTGATTATTAATCTTGAATTTGTGACTGAAGTTAGATCTACGGAAGCTGTGATTTTACTTCGTGAATCTCTACGATTCATCCGAATTAGTGGTTATACTGAAAGTCAACACGTGTGGAACAATTTACGGGAAATCGGAAAAATTAAAGGCGACAATTTTGTGACGTTCATCGGAGGCAACGTGAAAAGAACTTCGTCGAATTTATTGAACTGTGAACTGTTTCTGAACTTCTTCATTTAAACTTCGGAATTTCTTCGTGGGACCAAATTCACATCCTAGACTGGAATTTGAGACTTTCATTTTAGATCATTATATGAGATACAGGCCAGTACCATTTTGTATTGTGATTAATTTTGAAGGTTGAAACTAGTACCATTTTGTTTTGTAATTAACTTTGAAGGTTTAAACTTAATATCTGTCATTGTTATTATATAATTCATGTTATATCTGTTAATAATTTACTGTAATAAATTATACAAGCTGTTATCTGTGTTTTTCTGTTGCGTTTAGTTTACGAAAAACATAAAAAAACGTAAGAGAAACCCATAAGGCTTGTTTATTTTTACACCGTGTGGATGAGATCAGAAGAGGCATGTCCCATCCCTTTCAGTATTTTAAAAGTAAAATGTTATCGTTTTGTTTTGCTCGTTATTTTTTTTTCTTTTATCCACGCCTTTACCGTATTCTTAAACAAGTTACACACTCATGATTGCCAGCGTATTGTGTATATTCTCCCATTTGAAAAGAGGATTGCTTTAATGTTACGTGTTCTCTGAATGATTGTTACACGTGATTTTAATATATACAAAAATGAAAACAGAGAGATTCAATCAAATTTTAGAATAGGTTTGAATTGATTCAGTACTTTTGGTGTTATGTTAATCATACGTAATTAAACATTATGGAAGCTGAGTCCTCATTAATATGATAGGTTAATATTACAATGATACGTGTGTACATGTCCAAGCATTATCCTGCATCCAGAATTTAAGTGATTACGATCACGGTGAGACATGTTTAAGGGTGTAAAAGTATATATAAAAATAAAGAATTAGATGTGTAGGCCTCTATATAAAATTTGCTTGTCATATACAGAACCATGACTGGTAGTTAACCTCAAATCCTTGTCGCACCAAACATGCTCTCCCTCTCAGCTGTGGGAACGTTATAATGTGACGGTCAATTTCACAATTCGTTTGTGAAATAGTAGTCCAAGAGTTGGCGGTGGATTGTGATGACTAGCTGCCTTTCCTTTAATCTTACACTGCTAAATTATGGACGGCTAGCGCATCTGAGCAAATACTTTAAGGTTAAATAATATGATATTTTGTAATGTGATTGCTTTGAGTTGCTAATATTCTGTCTTAAATAATAAAAAGAACAAGTTATGGTTGAGATTCGTGATGACGAGAACTCTCTCTTTGTTAACTTGAAGATGACTTAAGAAGGTCGAAACGTTGTTTTCTGCTTTATTAGTAAAAGTGTTAAACCCATACCAGCCGTCCTGAGATGTGTGGTTGAGATTTAGTACAAAAAACTAAGAATCCGTTGACGTTTATGAAATTCAGTATAATAGAATTTAGCATCTTTAATTTGTAATTATTTATTTTTTATCCATTTAAACATTTATTACTTTAAATTCTCTATAGGAACTCTTACGAACTATTTTAAGGGAATACATCAGTCGATTCTCAGATCTAGCTGGAAGTCTGATCAGCTGTGGACCGGTGCTTAATTGGCTTGAGGTGAGTATTGGAACAACGTTTTTCGTTTAAAATATAGTTAATCAAGGTGAATTAATCCTTAAGTACGTAATATCTGAAAGTGGTGTTTTGTATTATTTATAAATACGAAAACAGTATTATAAGGTTTTATTGTGTTTATGACGTAGCTTAGTCTATACGTGTTAATTTTTGGGACCTAACACAGCTTGACAACCGAGGTAACCGGCTGATAGTAACGGATGAAGCTTCTATCAATACTCCTGCCGTAGCTGCCGCCTACGTCATCAAAAGATACACAGCATTAGCCGGAGACGAGATATCCTTCGAGGTAAGCAGTCAGCTAGCCTAGTTTATAACCATACCAGTAAATATTTAATTATAGCCTCGGGGTCCTATGTCAAAGGTTTATTCCAGTGTATTTTGTGTGAGAGGTACGTTTAGCTCATTTATAACTAGAAATAAAACACACCAGCACTAAGTGTTATATTGGAAGATTAGTAAATTATTTCTGAAATTTCGAATATGTCTAACTTTTAGTATGTATTCTGAAAGGTTTTTGTGTTTTATGGGTAGTGGTTTCAAATAACTTGATATTGTTGATCTGGCCACTGATATAAAGGCTGATGTGGTCAGGAAGGGATTTAGTTTTCTTGTGTCTGTTGGTTCTGTATCTTTGACAAATGACACTACTAATCTCATACCCATATATATTTTACTGATTCTGGAGCGACTCAATCATTGTTGTTAAACTGTATACTGTATATTGCCCTTAGATTTGAGTTTTGCCACTGGTGAGTTTATTATCGCTTGGAGTATTGAGGGTGGGTTTGTTAATATTCCTCTTCATAACTTTTATTCAGCATCAGACCTAGTTTCAGGACCAGTTGTGATTAGAATAAGACCTACTCTGCCAATTAAAGGTGTATCATTTTTTGTTTGGAAGTGATTTGGTTGGGGGAAAAGTTATTGCCAAGCCTAAAATAGTTAGTGAGCTAATCATTGTTTCATCTAAGGATGATGTTGTTGAAGAAAATTCAGATATATTCCCCTTGTGTAGTGTGACTCATCTCAGGCTAAGAAATTAAGCTAAAAAAAGATAATAGGCACGTCTTTAGAGGACGAAATTATGTATTTGTCTCAGACACTTTTAGATCCAACACTGATCTCGTGAATAACTGTTCTGCTGATTATTTCATGATGAGAAACAATGATGGATGTGAGGGATCTAGTTCAGTTGCTAAAGTTCCTTTGGCTAGAATTAAACCGATCACTGAGCAAGAAGAGGATCCACGAATCTTTTCACTGTTTAAATATGCACTTTAAAAAGATGAACTAGAAAAGTTTCATTTTTTGTTTCTTTTAAATAGTGTACTTATGAGAAAATGGACACCACCAGGAAGCATATAATTCTGAAATATTGATAGAATGTTGCCAATGAACTCCCCATGGGAGATAATTTAGATGCCATCAAAACATGTGACAAAAGTATAAGACATTTCTTTTGGTAAAAAAACAAAATTCTTTTTCATTTTTGAAAAGCTTGTCACACCTGCCAGAAATTCCCTTGCTTCTTTGAAACTTATCCCACGAGTTTTTCAATTTTGTAAAGCTTGTCGTACCTGCCAGAAATACCCTTGCTTCTTTGAAACTTATCCCACGAGTTTTTCAATTTTGTAAAGCTTGTCGTACCTGCCAGAAATACCCTTGCTTCTTTGAAACCTATCCCAGATTTGAAATGAACCGTTTTAGGTGCTACGTAATTTTATAAGATTTATGAATTATTTGTTTTATATACTGTCATGTTGTAGTCTCTGAGATAAAGTTTATGGACATTATCTTTGACCATAAGCTGATCTTTATACTACAAAGTCAAATGTACAAGAACAGTGAACACCCTCCGTATCCTCTCTTTCACAAAACAGATCGATGTTTTGTGCCAAAGATACATCGTGCTCTTATTCGATCGAAACTCGACTATAAATTACTGATCTATGGCTGTGCCAGGTTCTCGACCTTAAAGATGCTGGACCCCATTCATCATCAAGGACTTCAGCTCTGCATTGTGCCTTTCCACACTTCACCAGTCCAGAACTTATATATAGAGTCTCATGAATCTTCTCTACACCTCTGTTGTTTGCAACTGTCTCTACTATATGCTTCGAAATTTTGATCCTTACCACAGCATCCCACCTGGAGTTGTGCTTTCTTTCCTCAGTAGACCATGCTTTTTCAGAACAGATGATCTGCCATCGTTCCCTTTAGCTTTCGTATCCAGACGCAATTGGATGAATTGGTCTTTGATACATTGCTCTATCCACTGCTCAGCCCATCCAACCATGGCTTATTACAATCCCCAAATGTGACCTTTCTTTAAGTCATCTGAGAAAAGCAGACACTCCCGATTGGAGATTCTGTCTTTTACTTTCCGTACGTCTTTTGAACCATTCTTCTATTCATATTTATACAGATGGTTCAAAATGAGGTGACTGTGTGAGCTCTGCCATGGTTTGTTGTGGTTCAGTGGTTGCACACAGAAACATTTCTACAGTTTCTGTGTTCACTGCTGAATATGTGCCATTTCTCTTACTGTCATGATTATTGAAGTTGTATAATTCTTTGACATTGTATTACTTTTAATGTATTATTTGCAATGTATATGTATTTATAATATCTTAAATAAAAAAAAAGACTAACACCAATTTTAAATCTCTTGGGAGGGTTTGAATTTCACTCAAAGCTACATGGAGGCTATCTTGGCTAGCCGTTCCTAATTTAACAGTATAAGACTAGAGGGAAGGCAGCTACTCATCACCACCAACTCTTGGGCAACTCCACGAACGAATAGGGGATCGACTGTAACATTATAGACGTGACGGTCAATCCCCATGGTTGAAAGGGCGAGCATGTTTTATGTGACAGGGTATTTGAACCCGCGATCCACGGATTACGAGTTGAGTGCCTTAACCATCTGGTCATGCCGGGAATCCCGTGAGAAGAAGCTAGCTAGCTTTTCGTCAAGCGAAGTGATTTTTTATTATTATTTGTATGTACCGCACGAATAATGTCTTGTATCTGAATTTATATAACTGGCTAGAAAGTTTTTAAAAATCATTCTAAAAAGTTAATAGCCGCTCGTTGTTAGCAGCTTAATCTTAAGAACGTGGATCTGATTAGGTGTAGAAATATTTTGTTATATATTCCTTACTAATAATGTCGTCATGAATAATGTCTTTTATAAAAAATTATATAATTTATTCAATTATAAACCTGAACATGTAATATTTAGTACTAAAATTACCTTTTTCATTTTAAGGCGTCAAAAAGAGAAATTTAATGTATTGTTGTTGTGTTCGTAGTGACAATTTGTTTTTACTTGGTCGATAGGCTGTAAAGTGAACTGCGTCAACTGCAGTTGTCAAATCCAGAATTTTCTGTTGCAAGCCACCAAACTTATCACCGGGTTCTCAGAAGGCTTGGGTTATTTAAAAAGCTGTACTGATGTATTTTCAAGAAGGTTAATCTGAAGATAACTTAAGAAGGTCAAACGTTGTTCTGTACTTTATTTTAAAGTTTTGATACCCATACCAGCCGTCTTGAGAACACATTTTTACTTCAAGTAAGCTTATCGTCATCACGAAAAACTGTACTGTTATTTGCTAAAATACGTTTTTAACTTGTATCTATGACATTTTTTCCAGTGAATTATTTCTTTTAATTGTTTTAATAACATCTAAGCTAGCTATGTGATTTGAGTAACTTAAAGTACAAATTGAGGAAGTAAAAGAGTAGACTGATTCTAAAATCTTGACCAGAAATAAATTCGTTACTCTCCTTACAAGAGGTTATTTCTGGTGTAGCAACACGCACCTACTTTCTAACATGTCGTGTACTTTTGAGTCACTCATGGTATAATCTTATTGGTAGTTCCTGTGTAACATAGGAAGGTAGTGAGTTCGTGAAATTTCAGAAAAGATCATGTCAAGTTGTTTTATGACCCCAGTTGTGTCCTGAATTAAACTTTCAAAAGCGACATTTCTAGCTAAGTCAGCATATTCGACCTAGCTGCTAAACAGACACAGACGAGAACATTCTTACTTTAGAAAATTGCCTTATTAAAGACACACTTGCTTTTAACGACAACCAGTTCATCTTTACCATAAACTCGTCCCATAAAAATACGTCCTGGCTGCTTGGTCCTTGTTATGTGGTCTCTGCGCTTTTTTCCATTCTTTCAGTTGTACCTCGTGAGGCTGTTGTTAGTACCATTTCTCGATAGAAACAAAGGTTTACTATAAAAATGTTTATCAACTATATCGGAAGTTGCCTTGGCCCTGTTTTGTATACATGTTACAACCGTTTTTGAAAGTCAGAAGACTAAAGGTTATACAAGAACAGTTTTTGGAAGTATTATAAACGTTCTATATTTTAAGTGTCCAAACCAAACAATCCACATCGACAGAAGTTAAAGATACTTCGATCAAGAAAATGATATCCAACTAAAAACTGACATACTTATTATTAATTTAAGTGTAATAAGTTCTTAAAGCTATGATACCAACAAAATGTACTTTAAGAAACAAAACATTTTATTTAATGTCAAAACTGTATTCACTTGTGATATGTTATGTTTTTAGATCTAGGAAAGCTGACTTTTATATAAGAATTGTAAGAATCAATGAGCGAAATATAGTCTAGCTTATCTAAAACCATTGATCGTTTTCGGAATGAAAAGATGCTGTTAAGAATTGATTGCAGAAAAGACTGTTTATGTATTTGCATATACATGTATTGCACGAAACCTGATTATGGTTATAGTTGACTACAACTATATTAGTAAACGTTACTAGTTATGCTATAGGTGAAGATAAATGTACTTTTATGTCTTAATATCAGAGGCATCGTTAGAGGCTTAAAAGATCGGGGCTCGTGCCCATAGTTGTGGGAATTTTGGGTATTTAAATACGATATCGACCATAGTTTTATGTTCTGATTTTCCAGGGTGTGGATTCGGAGCGCGATCCAGGTGTGCCAGTGTCTAGAGAGGGCTCTCTTTTCAGTTAATTATATGTTACACGATCTTATACGTTTAGAAAGAAAGATGAAATACAGTTACGAAAAACAGTAACTGTATGTATAATTATGAATGTTTGTTTTATTAATATATTTATTAGTACAAATCATTTATCGATGCGTTTAACATATACACATAATATATTTAAATGTAGATTAGGCATAAGATCTTACATCTCTGTATATTGAAATTATCGAAGTGAGTTTTATAATATCATTTATCGTGCAAGTATATGAAATACGGTAAAGTTTAAAACGCAATTTTAACATCATAGGAACCTTTTTGCATACACATGAAGTTAGGTTAAGGTAATCGGCCATACTGTGTGCTGTAATATCACTGCGTTTGCCAAACAAATACTGTATTATAAATTTGTATACTTTGGTGATTTTTATTAAAATTTTGACACAAGTTATAACAGGGGTAATATGTAAAATATGGTTATACATCACATACGTATCAGAGTTTCTGTTTGGCTTCAGCTTTATGGCGGACATCAACAGGAAACCACGTTTCTCAACAGGATGTAAGACATACAAGTACCTGACTTACGTACTTTTTAAACTGTTTTCTATTTAGCCAAACCAAAAATAAATGCCACTAAAAACAAACTAATTTTGGAAAAAAACAAACCGTAGAAATCGTATTCAGTGAATGACTTATTTTTAAGGAAATACTGTGAAAGCTGTTATTTTAATTTTTATAAATGCATAGATATTTGGTAAGACATTCGTTTCAGTGAGAAATAAAATGTTTTTATAATATAATCGGCGAAAGAACACGCAACTGAATATATAGTAGGTAAGAAAATATTTGGTGACTAAGAAAGAATAGACAAATAATTAAATGATTTGATAATATTTCACAAGTGGCCGCGTAAGAATTATTCATTTTACATCAGGTATATAATAAAAAATTTTTAGTACAAGTTATATGTGTTTGTAAATGCCAGTTAGGGTTTCGATGCCCTTGCGTAGCTCAGCACAAAAGGCCTGTCCCACCCGACTGCGGTTAAAATGGACTCACCCAAAAGCGTTTGCTTTCGTATGTCCCGCACGTACTTAACTTTCAGAAGAAATGGGGACATAGCCAGAACTTTATTTACTGCCGGTCGAAGTTTCTTGTCGCGTTACCTTATATAGGTACAATCTTCACACCAATTGGAGTTATCGTATTGAACCCTAGTGTCAAACTGTGTATTGTAATTGTCTGATTTACTGCATCCAAGATTTATGTTATTGTTTCATCGTCAAATATTGTTGGATGCTCGCGAAAGCTAAAAATAATTTTTCTCTTTGATCATGACCTGCCTTGGTAATTTTCTTCAAGTTAACATTTTTGTTATTAAAATATAATTTTATTTTAATAAATAACGAATTTATTCTGCCTTGTGCAATAATCGTTAATTTAAAAAAGGTACATGTCAAATAACTTTCCTTATTACGGTTTCCTGTAATTAACTAGTAAGTTTTATATTTTATAAGTAAACATTTAACATCAGTGTTCATCATTTGTCAGGTGTTGGAGTTAGCAGTAAATATTTTATGCATGTTTTTTTACATTTTCACATTTTTGTTATATTGTAGGGAGCAAATTATTGAGAAAACATAAATCTTAATTATTACATAATAATTTGTTTTGGTTGTTTTAAAATGTTAAGCTTATCAGTGCATTATGTGTGATACAGCATTAAAAAGTCCAGATTACTGACAGATAAAAGAACTGATATGTAACCAATTCTTGATGTTCGTATAATTATTTTAGAAAATATAAATTCCAAGCATTTTGATGCCAGGAAAATACCATACTATTTGTATCAATATACATGGAAAATTTGCAGCAGTTGTTATGGGGGAGCTTTCTGTTAAGTTTGTTACTGCTGAAATGAAATGTGATTTAAGGTGAACTGTGTCCAGTTTCTCATGATTATGAAACAATTTTAGTTTTTCTTTCCCCTATTAACAGGTATAGTACTTATGCAGTTTTTGATTAACTTAAACTGTAATAATATTTAATTGTCACCCTTTCAGACTAAATTGCATAGTATTTTCTGAAGGCAAAACTATGTTCAAGTTATGAATCATTTATGCAGAACCTTAGTTCACTTTTCTGTTTGTTAAAATTCAATACAATGAAAGGGAGAGTTGACATTTAGTTTTAGATAATTTAATTTTTTTGTTTGTTTTATCTGAAGAACTTGAAACAAATTTTAGTGAATTTATATACACATGATAGATAGTTTCTACTAAATTGGAAGTTTTTGGTTTTTTTTTGTATTGAATTTTGATGAATTTTTCATTTGTAGATGATATGATGCTGAATATCTGTTCCCTTCCAGGTTGGAGATATGGTATCTGTGATTGATATGCCGCCACCTGAAGAATCTACATGGTGGAGAGGAAAACGGGGATATGAAGTAGATATTTATAATATTAAATAAAGTATCCGATTTCAGTAAAGCCAGCTCATGCAAATTTTCTGTCTTTGAGTTTATAGAAATTGTAATTTATTTTTTTCTAATTTGTAAGGGAGTGTTGACATTCAGTTTTAGAAAATTTAAGTTTTTTTTTTAAATCTAAATGGTGAAAGAATATATAACTTTTTTTAGAAATTTAGTTGTTAAGTAATTGTGAAAGTCTGGAGCATATATCCCATTAGATGAATTAAGCAGCTACTTAGATCCCCACTCTTACAGAATCAAGGTGGAAATTTATTTACAAATGTATAGTTTAGAAGTGAGAAAAAGAAAGGAGACAGTGTTCAATTTTTTTTCTCAGAATTTGCCTTTACTTTTTTTTGCAAATGGGAGGTAGGAAGTTGGGTCAGTTTGGTATTTTTTGAACAGGTTCAGCTTAGAATCTTTTAAAATTGAAAAATGTTAGTCTTAGTAGTAGTGAAGCTATTTATCCCATTGCAGATATGTTAGCCATTTAAGCTCTTTAGATATGCTTTTTTTTAACTTTATAAAAATGATCATTACATATTTTCTTTTGAAGCATTATGACTTACTCTTATTATCAATCTTAAAAAAAGTACTGTAACACGCAAATCTGTTGTGAACTGGATCCTAAAAAGTAAAGATGTTCAGTTGCACATTGCAATTGGCTACTGTCAGAAAAAAAATTCTGAGTGCTATAACAGTAACAATAATTTAAATGGTACAGTTTTTGGAATAAATGATAAGTAGAGATTAAGAAAAGTTACAGTAAACAATTAAATCAACTAAGTCTTATGCAAACATCTACTTCTCATGATTTAAGTAGAGAGATGCTGAGATACATCTATCATATCACAATAAAATTAATTAGAGAATATTAAACTTTGTAATCCATAGGAGACTTATAATTTAAAAATACATCCATTAATTAGGAATTACAAGTTGTTTAAAAGATGAATTTAGACTAAGTATACAGTATAATTTTTATTAATTTCATTTAAGGTAATATTTCACTCCAACTTAGCTTATAGTAGAATGTTTTCAATAATTTGGTGCCATTTATTAAACTTTCTGTGGACATATTGTCGATTATTTGATTATTCATAACTCTGTATTTTGGTGAATAATAGTTATGCTAAAATATTAAGTGCCTTATTTCTTCAGAATATAATTTCAAATATTTGTAAAGGTTTGATGTATTCGTTTTTATCTCATTTATTTATTATTATAAACACATGTGAAAGATGTAATGACTGTAAATTTGAAACTGTTTAGGTTGGATTTTTCCCAAGTGAATGTGTTGAAGTAATTGGAGAGAAAGTTCCACAGACTTTAAAAATACCAGGTACTTCAACAAAACCAGGCAAGTTTGTCAATTTTGAATACACACACACACACACACACACACACACAATAAAAATGAAAATCTCATGCTCATACTGAAGTAAAATGTGTAAGCTCTAATGATATTCGAGAGAAAAGGGGCTACTCAATAGTAAATTTGGTGAGAGTGGTATAAGTATGTAAAAACAAAGTAAAAAATACACATACAAGTATTTATTAGTCTCTTCAAAAAATATTCATTGATTTTAATAATTATATCACATATCTTATGTTTACTCATTTACTAATTTTTAACTCTTAGTTAAATATTTCAAGATGGCTTGAATGGTACCTGAAGATGACATAATCTTGTCAAAATGTTCTGCTAATTTAATCTAGGTTAAAATTAATCAATTAATATACTTTTTTTTATTCATAACTCCTGCTCAGTGTTAATTGTGGCCAATATTTAAATTTTGTTTTCATTTATGGATTCATTACAACTGCATAACTTGCATCTGTTAATGCTTTAGCATGATGTATATCTGAAATTTATGTTCTCTTGTACAAGTCTTTTAATCACCATAAGAGTAGAACCAGAAACACCTTACCAATGGTATGAATTCCCAAGTTAATATTTCTATTACAGAGATCAACCACATCTCTTCTCTTCCACCTCTGCTATCTGGTATTTGTAAACAACCAGAGGAGGAGCACTGTCAGTTGAATCTGTCCTTGATATGATACATTGTGAGATAGAAAGGAATATATATGTACTAAAGATGTCTCTTCATTGAGGTTCTGAGAAGGCTTTTACAAATGACCTAGGAATGACTGATGAGAATTTAGACTCAATTTTTCTGGCTCCTTCTTTTAGTAAGTCGGCCTTTATAGAAGATTGTTTTTATCACCTACATCCATTTCCTTTTTTTCAGTTGGTTACATGGGTTTGTAAGGTTTTTGGGTCTCTTTTCTATTGCATTTGATTCTATTTTTTCATTGTTAGCAGAAAGGATAGTAAGGGACTATTTAGTTTTTTTCTCCATTTGCTGGTATTACTGTTCATATAGATTTGCTGCTCAATTACATTATGAGATAGTTGTGTCATGTCTCCCGTGTTTAGTGGATCAGCACACTTTAGTTTATCAGGTGGAGGTCTATTTAGATTCCCAATGGACCTGTGAGGTTCTAGATTGGAACCTGTGATTACTTCAAACAGATCATCGTTTACTCTGATTCATCTTACTCTTACAACTGTCCTGATGTATTTATCGTCAATGCTACTTTTGTCTGAAGCTTATTAATGTTCTCCTCAGCAATTTGACGTCAAGTTAAGGACTTTGCTGACACCTACCTCAGTCAGCTTGACATATTCAGTTCTTCATTCGGTTACCTGGGTGTTTTGCTGTTGGAAATAATTTTGTAGAGATGCTTTTTTATAAAGTGTTCATCCTTTTCTTCATTCTGTGTTATTTTCTAGAGTTTTGGAGACTTAATAAATCCAAATTGATACAGTCCATTTACATTCTTTTTAATCACCATTGGCTTTTAGCCTTTTTGGAACTCATTTGAGAATGTTGGGCCATAGTGTTTTCTAAACCATGCTTTGGTTCTCACGTCTGTTGGTTACTGTAAGAGAGTCTGTCTGTAAATTCTCAAGGGTCTTTGGCTCAGGCAGAACAACAACAATAGCATTGGTGATTATTCAGGGTGTGTAACGAAGCAGTGGGAGCACTATTACATCTCTTCCTGGACATCTGGAGTTCTTACCAGGAATTCATAAATACTCCACGTTCTAGCTTCAGGGTTGGTCATTCATTTTCCACCATCTCCACTGTTGTCTGCTTAACCTGTTCCCTTTTCACCTCCAACTGATCCACAGTAAGTTTAGCTTTGCTCCCTGGGCTAAGAGAGTTGTTAGACAAAAAGTCAGTATAAAGGGTCAATCCCATCATTGTGAGTTGCAAATGGTGGTTGGATCAGAGTAACATTACGGTCCAGCTACTCATACCACCACATTTCCACAGATCCGTTTGTTCATAGACACATCTTTTCAAGGATGGGTAGCTTATCTTTATGGTCAAGAGATTGAAGGTTCTTGGACAGAGGCTGAGTTTACCCTCCATATCACCATTATCAAACTTCATGCAGTACATTGGACAATGGTTGAAATTCTAACTCTCTTGAGGGGAAATATTGTCATGATACATTCAGACAATTCCACAGTGGTATTGCATATTTATAGTCAAGGAGGTGCACATTCTCATGTCCTTCTCCACTGGACACATTCCAATTATATCAGTTTTTTCACATATCATGTTCCAGGAGTAATGAATTTATTTGCAGATCATTTGTCTCAACCTAACGGGATTATTCTGAAAGAATGAATGCTACATTACTTGGATCTTCATTGAATTTGCTCTCAATTTGGGTCTCCAACAATCAATAACACATTGGAATTCTCAATTGCAGTTGTTTTAGTCTCAAATAATTCATTTTCAAGCATTGGCAGTAGGTGTGTTCAGTCGGACTGGACAGGTTTATGTCTTTATACTTTTACTCTGATTCAACTGTTGCCCTGAGTGCTGACTAGAGTTTGTTTTATTTCCTGTCAAGTTCTCCTGGCTGCATCTTATTGGCCTGCACAAGCAAACTTTTTGCTTCTTTATTATTTGCAGAAATGTCCACCTTTACCTATTCCATATTGACATTCTCTGTTGAGACCACCTCAATTAGACATTCTCCACCCAGATGTTTGGAAACTTAATCTTTACGTTTGAAATTTATGCAATCTTTTGCCTGACCTAAGAGTCTAACTTCTATGGTTTCTCTATATTTATCCAAATCTCTCTGTAGGCCAACCATGAAAATTGTTTGTCACAGAAATTTAATATTTACCAATATCAGTGTATTAAAAGGAATTTAAATCTCGTTCTTCCAAAGTATATATTATATCCCATTTTCTAATTTGGGGATTTGAGAAGGGTCTTGCTTCAACTACAGTGATTTTATAAAAGTTATCCTTATCCACTATTTGTAGATATTCTAATTATTGGAAGTTTATTGAATCCCCAGTCCTATCAAGTTTACTCAAATTCTTTTATATTTTTTGACCAAGCCCAAATGACATTTACAATCACTGAATTGGAATTCTACAGTTTATGACAACAGATATATTGTTTAATGCTCCTTTTGAGCCTTTAATTTCATGTTCTGTATTTCACCTTTCTATTAAATTGTACTCTTGTTGTCATTTACCTGCAGATTTCATTGATCTTATCTGTTTGCAATCCATGTGCATCAGGACTCTATCATTTCACATTTGTTCTGCTTTACCTGATAGGTCTTTTCTTCCCAAGACTCTGGCAGCCACAGAGGAAAGATTATTTTCACAAATCCATTTGCCAGCCATTTCTCACCTTTATAACAACTCCAATTCTGGTCATTTGTTGTGTGCTGTCAGGTGTTACGTATTTTTTAATGTTTTAAGTTCTTCGTAGATTAAACGCAACAGAAAAACACAGATAACAGCTTGTATAATTTATTACACTAAACTATTAACAAATATAACAGATATAACATAAATTATATAATTACAGTGACAGATGTTAAGTTACAACATTCGAAATTAATTACAAAACAAAAATAATACTATTTTCAAACTTCAAAATTAATCACAATACAAAATGGTACTGGCCTGTATCTAATATAATGATCTAAAATGAAAGTCTCAAATTCCAGTCTAGGGTGTGAATTTGGTCCCACGAAGAAATTCTGAAACAGTTCACAGTTCAATAAATTCGCCGTCTCTCAGCACAAGCAGTAATTCAGATGTATCGTAGAGATTGACGAAATAAAATCACAGCTTCCGTAGATCTAACTTCAATCACAAATCCAAGTTGAATATTCACAGCAAACACTTAATCTTTCTCAAATAACTAACTCTCTTCTTTTGAAATAAAACTGATGTCTGAATCTCACTCTTTTTCTTCGAATAAAACTAATGACTCAATCTCTCTTCTTATTTCGAATAAAAACTGATGATTGAATCTATCTCTCGTCACCGTCTTTTATACCGGTAGGCCTATTTCTCGAACAATCTTGCAATTTCCATACAACTCTAGAGCAATCCGCATGTGTCCGTTCTTGCACGAGACTACACGTCTAGACACGAAGTCACCAGCACTCATTTACAAACATATGATTGGTCTACTTAATTCAAGAAAATTCTAAATGTTACCCTAAATAAATAACAAAATATTAGTTTAAACTTCGAAACAATAATATAAATATGGAAAAATGAATAATACAAATGAAAATTCAAACACAACATGACATGTTGTCGTTTACAAAATATTTACACGACATTTACATAACACAGGGCCCTAAAATGTGGTGGCTCATACTAACTCTTTTCAAGGTACTTGTAACTGATTTATCATTGATTTGGATTCTTTATTTCCCATAACTTATCATCCATTACTCTCATAAATGATTCATGTGGCCTATAATGGATTATCATTACAGAAGAGGAATCGTTTGCATATCCCATTTCACCAGATCATTATATCTCTGTTTTATTCTACTAGTAATATTGTCTTTTATCATTAGTTACATGATCTGATAGTTTCATCCTCATTTGTTTTTTCTTAATGACATCTATACCTATTTTGACCTCACCTGCTAGACATTAATGAGAGGTGAGTATTTTCCTCAATCATGTATTATTTTATTTCCAAGGTTACTTTATTCTTCACTGAATCACACTGTGTGGCTAATGTTGTTCAGGCAGGTATGCTTTCTTTTCTCAGCTCTTCAGTATCAATCTCTTTAACTATAATTAGTACAGGTTGCTACAGGTTCTGTTAAAATGAGGTGTTTCATAAGACCATCTAGGTGCCTACCAAATAATATTACCTTATTATGGACACTCATGAGTAAAGCTAGAGAGAATCTTGCCTGTCTCTGCCAATCTTCAGGTTGAATAAATTGGGATCAATTAGCTTTTAAAAATGTATGGAACTTGTTTCACCTATTGCACAGCTTCCCGAGGACTGTTCCTCAAAGATCCCCAATATGTTTTACCACCTCACATTACCAATGAAGCTCAGGAGTCCTTACCTCCTGTAATTTTCAGTCACTGAGGTGGCAGACAGAGGCTTTTTTTCTAGAGTGTTCAAATGTGTTTTCCCATTCTTAGAGAATAGAACAAAGTTGGGGGCCTTCCTACATGCATCCACGAATCTTCTTCTAAGACATCAGCTCTTTGGTGTGGATTCCTGTATGTAGTGAGGAGACCTCTTAGGGAAAGTTCTGTTCTTTCAGTCTATTTTCTCTGGGATCTAAACATCCACCCATGTGTGGTGACCCATGAAGGGGAGGAGAGGAACCACATTGGCCTTGAATTCATATAGATGGGCAGCCTTGGACTGGCCCTTTTGGGTAATTGGCTGGTCCACTTTGGCTAGTGTCAACCAAGTACCATTGTTGGATGTTCTTAGCAGGTGTTGTATCTGATGCTGTTGCTCGCAAAACCCTGGTGTTGCTGCAGTGTCCTTGTTTGGCATTGCAGTGCATTTCCTTGTAGGGCTCCATGGTTGGTGGAGTTAGTAAACATTGAAATATTCCTTTTTATATTATGGATTCTCAAATAAAAACTTAAATAAAATAGTGAAAAAACAGTCCATAGGTGAATGACTAAATCTTGAAGATTCTGAGTAGCAATCTTCAACATCTTTAACACCTGTTGTACCTCATTTTCATAAACTACATTCTCTTTCACACAAACATTTAAGGCAAATTCTCCCTTTTTCATTCAGAAGGAACTAGAGGGACTTGGTGTTTCTCAGAAATCTGTAAAGAAGCTTTGATCTCATAACATAGGTGGAAGCATTCACATCTGCACACAGTGAACTCCTTTTGCTTCCAAAGGTGATTGGGGATATATCTATTGAGGTTACACCTCATACTACTTTGAATTCATCATGAGGAGTTATTTTTGAGAGGGGTTTGAAGAACATACTTCAGTCAGAGATTCTCACTGGTTTTTCCACCCGAGGAGTTTCTGCAGTGAGGCATATCTCCAATCTTAAAGATGTTATTATGATGCTGACATATGTCCTCATTCTGATATTTACATCACCACATCCACCTGCCACAATCAAGGCAGGTTATTTTAATTGCAGGGTATGGCTATACATTTTCAACCCTTTCAGATATTTCCAGTGTTAGCGGTTTGGTCACTCAAAGATGCCATGTCGTGGTTCCTTAACATGTGCTTGTTGCAGTGGCAAGGACCACGATGCCTATGAGTGTGAAACATACCCTCAGTGCCTCAATTACAATGGCTCTCACCCATCCTACTTTTGTTCTTGCCCTAAATGTTTGGAAAAAAAGAGGTGCAGCATTTGAAAACAATTCATAACATTACTTACTCTGAGGCTGGAGAGTTGCTGTCCACCACTTCATCACAGATATATGCTGCTGCACTTCATTTTACTATTACAGTGGGAGTGCAGATGGATCTCTCTGTGCCTCCAAAAGAATTGTTCTCAAACCAAATGAAAAGTCTTTTGATATCCATGGTTAAAAAATTTGATGTTTCAACTTCAAAACTCATCTCTGCCCCTAACATTCATTCCACTAAATCTCAAGATCCACTTCCTTTGGTTCCAGGTACAGGCATTTCCTTGGGTACATTTTCTCCCATCCCAAGATGCAAAATGATCATTCCTTCATGTCCTTAGTCACCGGAATCCTCCTCCAACAACAAAGACCTGCCAAATGGACCCAGTGCAGGATCCTTTGAGGTCTATAGACCTCTCTTGAATAAAGAGAGTAAAGAAAAAAGATGTGACTATAAGCAGAAGGGTTTTCCACCCTGGTCGCCTATACATAAATAAAAATGACAACCCTGATACAATGGAACTGTTGAGGTTCACATTCTAATCTGGATGACATTAAAACACTGGTTGCTTCCTACCATCATGTGTGTCTTTCCTTACGTGAAACATTTTTGAAACGTGCTGATACAGTCACCTTTCATCAATTTCCTGTGTACAGAAATGACAGGCTGTGTGATGGATGAGTTCACAGAGAGGTGGAAGTGTTGGATGATCAGCATATGCCTAACCTATCTTTGCCACTTGACACACTTTTGGGTCATACCATCACTGTTTGTTCTCTCTACCTGTTGCCTGGAGAGACTTTATGATCAGTCAGATCTTGATGCTCTCATTGAACAGTTGCCATTTCCATCTTTAATCCTGGATGATTTTAATGGACATCATCTCTGGGGAAGTGCTGATATTGATAGGAGGGGTCACTCCTTAGAGCATATTCTCTCTGATTACAACGTTTTTATTTTGAATCCTGGTTTTTCTACTTATTTTCATACACTTAGTTAGTATTTTACTGCTATTGACCTCTCAATTTGTGCCCCGTCACTATTCTCCCATTTTTCATGGAGGATTAACAATAATCCAGGAGGCAGTGATAATTTTCCTATAATTTTGAGAGAGACTGGCTGTGGTTGATACCACCTGACCCATATGCCCTGGTGGAAAATGGATTTCTTTCACTGCTCTCGCAGAACTTGATCCTGTTATTGTCTGTAAGCCATCATTAGATGAGTGCATGACAGCAGTAACTGACTGTATTATACAAACAGCTGCTCAATGTAGTCCTAAAACCTCAACACGTTTTCCACGATATCCTTGCCTGTGGTGGAATTCTGCTTGCCACATGGCACCGAAGGCTCAAAAACAGGCCTGGGATACTTTTTATAGGTGTCCCACTGTCACACCTCATCGCTTTCTAGCAGGCCCATGCATATGCTTGGTGGGTTGTCAAAGCCAGAAGGAATCTTGGATTAAGTTCACAACCAGCATATCTTCTATTACCAGTTCCAAAGTCATATGGGATAAGATTTGAAAGGTTAGGGAGCAATATAATTCTGTCACCCTCTTGATCTTGCTCTCTGATGCTCAGAGCATCAGCTGATACTCTAGGTGAAAGCCTTTTGCTGGGTATCTAGCACTTCTGCTTATTCCTCTGCTTTCTTAGCCATCAAGACTTGGGCAGAGTAATCACCTCTTTCCTTTCGAGCTGATTGTCACTATGACCATAATTGCCCCTTTACACTATTGGAACTCAAACTGACCCTTCATTGGTCTGGCAGTACATCAGTTGGACCTGGTAATGAACACTAAGAAATGCTACACCATCTATCTGCTGTTTCTCTTGCTATTTTTCTGGTTGTTTTTAAACAGATCTGGCAGGAGAATGTTTCTCCTGATGCCTGGCACCAGACTATTGTCCCACCTTTCTCTGAGCCTGGGAACTATCATCCAATTGCTTTGATGAGTTGGATGGTTAATGCTCGTCTTGTTTAGTTCCCCAAATCAAACAACCTCCTCTCTAGCACCCAGTGTGGGTTCCAATGTCAGCACTCCACTGTGGACTATCTGATTTGACTTGAACAGTTGTCTCAAAAGACAACATCTTGTATCAATATTCTTTGACATCGAGAAGGCTTATGATGCAACATAATTCTGAACACACAGTGATCCCATCCTTTGTCCTCAGTTAATTACAGGTCCCACATTTTCTCCATAATTTTATGGGTAAGGGGAATACTTGTCCATTTGGTTGAGGAGGGAGGATGAATGTTTATAATTTCCCAGTTTATGAGTTCTGTTGTTCCTTTGGTCAAATGTATGCGTGTGTATGTAATTACAGTCCAATAGCCCTGGTTACCAAAGTGATGTATTGGTACCACAACTCTTAGTTCTGACTCTTATTTGCAAAACTTTGGCTATCTGATTAGGGATGATTTATACAGACAATTACTTGTATTTATTCAACTTGTTATATGATAACTTAGTTCCATGTGAAGAGCATACCTGTTTTTAATGTGGCATTGTTCCCTCCTCTCTTGTACCATTTTTTTTCTCTTTGTACATTCCTGTTCTATAAAGACACTTACTGTATGAATTATGCATGCATCTTTCCTTCTACTTTCTCAGTGTCAGCAGATAATAAATATGTTTTGGAAGGTAATATCTTCTTAAACTGAAACTATATTTTCAGTAATACTTACCTTCTCTGACATTCATCCAAAACATTCCCTCTAAAAGTCAATTTGGTCTTGAAAAAATGATTGCATTGTGAGACTGAGATACCTATATACAGTACCTAGATAAAGAGTACATTGAAGTTGGTGCATTAATTTCCAAATTAGAATTTGTCTAAGGAATTTGAATGGGCTATAAAAGAGTGGAGCAAATGTTTTCATTGCTTAGATGAAAAAAAAAGAGAAATTCTGTAAATGAAGTAGTTATAATGTCAACAGAGTAAAAGTATTATTGGAAAAGCTTTTTTGTTTTTTCTGTTATAAATTCCTTAATATTTTAATCTTACTATCAACTTTATCATATCGTCTGCAACAAATTCTGTTAAAGAGTAGAAAAAAACTGATAGAAATTTTTTTCATATTAGTTAATTCATATATTTGATGAACTAGTACTTTTTTGATGATTTTTCTTAAAAGACTTGAGTATAAAACTGTCAAAGTTAAAATACGATCCTATAAATGTCTTTTTATGAGAACAAATTTTTGTTCAAATATTCAGTCATTTTTATGAAGACCAGTTTGCCTATTATTAAAGTTATAAGTGTTGGTATTTTGGGTTTATATTTCATTTTTATGTGTCACCAACAATGGCACAGCATTAAATCTGAAGGATTATGATGTTAAAAATTAGGTTTCAATACATGTGAGGGACACAGAACAGGTATTCCATTCTGTAGCTTTGTGCTTAAATACAAATAAATGAAATTCTTTGTGTGTAACATTATATTTTTGCATAGGTTGAAAATATGTTTTAAATACATATCAGAAGTCAAGCTAATGTTAAGTTATCGGGTTTGTATGTGATATTTGAATTATATATGGCAGTAGTTTTTTGTTTTTTTTTATCAGAAGAAAGTAAATTAGTTCTACTGTTACTTCAAAAGGTTTTTTCTTATAAGAGGCTGTAGAAATAGTGTTACTCAACTTTCTGTAAAGTTTTTACAATAAAATACTGAGTAAAAGTAAAACAATTTTTGGATTTGATTAAAGTTACTAACAGTACAGTACTCCAGTATATTCTATAAACATTGGGAAGTAATGAAAAAAGGGAATATGATTGTTTTGGCATTATATTTTTTATCTCATCTAAAAGAGTGTTATCTAGACTTCCAAGTTCTTTCATATTGTTGATTCCTATTACAAGATAATAAGATAATTGAATAAAGCTGTTTTAAAGGAGAATACCAATATTCAAAATTATATTTATATATGGATTACTTCTGAATATTTGATTCATGAATTATTTTAATTCTACTCTCATTTCTTATAGCCACACTGTGCTTAGAGGGAAAAAAATTAGATATATTTTCTGGTTACTTTTCAGTATTACGAAAACATGGAAAATTGATTGCTTTCTTCAGATCCTTTCTACTTTCACGACCTTCAAGAGGAAAATTAAAACAAAGTGGTATCTTGAAAGAAAGGGTATTTGGTTGTGATTTAGGAGAACATTTATTAAATACTTCCAGAGAGAGTAAGTACACATAAAGCGTTTTTTTTTTTTTAAAGTTTGTTCTGATGACGAGTATATTTGAATAATATTTTATCTTAACAGTGTTACAGTGGACTTTTCATACTTTTTTTGTTTGTTCTTTGGGCTTCAATGAGTAACAATATATAAAGGTGTTTTGAGATAAATCATATTTTACTAATAACATTGTAATTTGAAGACTATTTATTTGTTTAACATTAAGACTAACTCTGAAACTAAACAAGTTTATTCATTTTTAAGTTTTAGCCGGTTCATCTAGAACTAAATTATGATGTTCACTTTCTATGTAGGCATGAAATTTTAAAACTTACTAATGGACTTTTTTTCATTGATCAGTCATTTCATCAAAAAAACATTTATCTATCCTTTTCAGTTACTATCATACCAAAGACCAAATAAAGCTGTTAAGATTGAATATTCTGTCCCTTAAAGTGTGAAACATAGACTAAAGAATTCAGATTAAAAACTAAACCAGGAGCTTTTTGTATTCCAAGTGTTTTTGGTGATTGATTATAATTATTTTTTCACATTAAAGAAGGCTAGAATAGTAAAAGCTTGGGCATAAGTTTACAGAATGAAGTGAGGAAAATGTTAATGTACTTATATAACTAAAGGTGAGAACATTCTATTAAAAGGATTTTGTTTGTATAGATCAGCAAGCTACTGTAATAAGTATAGCTGATATAAATCATCGAAGTTTACCATACAACAGTATGCAATATAGTTAGAAAGTATTTCCATTTGTAAATTCAACACAATTCAGTGGCTGTTGATTTATGTGTGATCAGACAATTGAAAATGGTGGTTGCATGGTATTCTTAAGTGAAGATTCACACATGGATAAGCCACAATTTCAGTAACTAGAAGAATGCTAAGAACTCGCTTGGAGTGAGTCACTGATTTTTGCAGAATAAAGGCTATATCAGTTCATTGCTGAAATTTACTAGTGTTGTAGATGAATTTTATGATGTGAATTAAAAACATGTTAAGTGTTGCAATGCTAGGAAGAAAAAAATGTTCTATGCAGTTGAATAGGAAATAATACAATTTATTTCACTGAATATTTTGTATTGACAACACAACAAAACTGGACTTTACTGCATGAAGATAAATGATCTAATGATCAAAGTGAGCCCAACTCAACTAAAAAAACATCAAAGTACAGATTTCTTGCCAGAGAACTGAGAAATTGCATTTTCTTACTTTAACTAATCAAATTCAAGACTTCAAAATGATCACTGTATTTTCATGGGAAATTTGTTCAAGTAGTGTGTGAAGGCAACTAGTATCCAATCAAATAATACCACAAGAATATTTAAAACTTAAGAATCATATTGGCAGTAGTCAAAACTGAACTGTTACAGACAACTCATGTCTGAAATATTACATAAATATCAAATATTATAGAAGTTATACAAAGGGTAATAGTTGTAATAGACATGGCTACTACAATCAAAAAGCATTAACCTTTTATGCTAGATATTTTATGGAGCATGGTGTGCTTTTTAAATTGATTCTCACAATATAAACTGCACTGCAGGCATGTTTTTTTAAAATGCACTGTTATTAGATAGATCACACTGGACATGATGATATGAACTTTAATAACATAGTGAGTCATAAAAATCTTTAATGTAAAGCACTCTATGCTTTTACTGCAGAAAACAATATATATAACTTCAAAACAGTATAGAAGCTATCATTTGTGTTTTCCTGACAGAATGAGTATTAGCATTTGGTTTCAGTTAGAAAAATAAAAATAACGTAATCACTTTGTTTTCATAATTTTCATATCATTAAACTTCTTTATTTTTAAAATAATCTAATGCTTCTTGAAAGTTGTTAATTTGCATCTACTTTTAAACAATAAAATCAACATTCTATAATTTATTGATAAATAATTTTTGTATTTCCTTAGTCCCTCTGGTGTTAAAATGCTGTACAGAATTTATTGAATCTCACGGTATAGTTGATGGGATATACCGATTATCAGGTGTAACATCAAATATCCAGAAACTAAGGTATTTAGTTTTTAGTACCTGTTTCTAAGTCTCCATTTGGAAATGGTTTCTGAGTTGAAATGATTTTGTTCACAGTAACTTTGTTTCTTGAAAATTGATTACATTTTTAATGTGAATTCATGTTTGTTTTTAGAATATATGTAGAAGTTAACGTGAAACTCTATCTCTCAGTATAACAAAGTAGGAAAACATTCACAATGTTAAGTGAGACAATATAATAAATATATTTTGTCTTACTGTATATGTGTGTATATATTATATCATTCAAAGTAAGAGTTGGCAGTATTAATTGGTATAATTATGTGATATAAAAAAACGCTCAACTGGATAGGGAAGGACTTTGGCTTTCCTGTATGAGTGAGTCTACTGGAAGTACTAGTATAACAGGGGCATTGATCAATAATTTTTATTATTATTGTTTATTTGATAAAGTAGTAAAGGTATGATTTGAGTAGGAAATATTTCTGATGTAATAAAAGTTTGCATATGGTCATAGAACTTTTGTTTAACTGGTGATGATGCTTTACAATACAAATCTTATTATTTTAAGACTGTTGCTTAACTATAGGTTGTGTTACACTTCAGAGAATATGTTGTTATAGATAATACTTAGCTGCAGATGAAAGGAACTTTGTGATGTTAGTGTTTTTAAGTAAACATGTTTTATAATATATATCTATTTATATTACAAAAACCTATTGTTTCTCTTGCATCAAACACATTAGTACTATTATACAGAATGGATGTGCTTACACAGAACTAGAGAGGCAATGATTATTATCTTAATTTTAATATCATTTTCAATAATGGAAGATTAAGTAGTTAATTTTTAAAAGATTATTGGTATTAGTGCTTTTTTAGATGCATTTTGTTGTGCCAGATTTTTTTTCTGGTGTTTTTGCTTTATATTGTTATATTTCATATATTCATCTTTCTTTATAATGTTTAAAAATGCTTAAATAATTAAAAAGTATCTGGGATAGTTTGTGGCATGTAAACAACTGTTTTTTTTTATAAATAATTACAGTATCTATTAACTGAAATCAGAAGTAGGTTATTCTACAGAGAATACAAAACAGTATGAAAATATGATATTTAAAATCCCAAATTTATGCTCAGACAAACAAAATTTGCTCCAAGTGATTAAAATTATCAAATTGACATAGATTATCTTGTGAATAAAATTTAAACACAGAAGGTATTCATAAGTATTCAAACAGTGTTACTCATTAGAACCTTTTATGAATAGTCACATGTAAAAAGTATGAAAAAGAGAACTTTCAGTCAAGTTTTAATGCAATATTGATGGAAGTAATAACATTAAGAAATATGTGGTTAAGTAATACTTTTTTGTCAGAAGTTAAAATAGCCCCCTAGTGGCACAGCAGTATGTTTGTGTACTTAAAATGCCAGAGTTTTGATACCCATGGTGGGCAGAAAACTCATTGTGTAGCTTTATGCTTAACTGCAAAAAAGTTGAAATATTGTTTTATTCAAAAAGTTAAAAAATTATTATTATATTGATATGATAGACTAGGTTTTGATGAAGACAGAGCCCCAGACCTCAGTGATGAAGCCATACTTCAAGATGTCCACTGTGTTGCTTCATTGTTGAAAATGTACTTCAGAGAACTACCAAACCCACTTTTGACTTACCAACTTTATGATAAGTTTGTGGTAAGTTTTACATTGTTCTCTTTTCTTTTATATTTAAATACCATGTGTAAGCAGTTTTATTACTTCAGGAAATTATATATTATTCAGTTATCACCAGTTGTTTCAGTTATACCTTGTGTGGTGTTTTCATGGCTACAATTCTGAAACAGTTCTCTCGAAGTTTTCGCTGAAATTATTTCATGAAGATCCTCACAAGAACAGTGTGTTACACAAGACAGTTGGATTACTTTTTTTTATGTGTGTGTGTGTGTGTGTGTGTGTTTATATATACACAGTTACGACAGAAAGTATTTGTACCCCTGCATTTTTTGCTCATAACATTAAAAGTATCATGATTAGGCTAATAGAAGTATTGTATATTATAAATATTATACTAACACACATCTACATAAATCTTTATGTAAATTAAATGACAAATAAACTGTTTATAAACAAATAACCAAAAATAAGAGGGGCAGAAAGTGTTCATACAGTTTAAAACATGTGAAAAAACTGATATTCCCATAAAAAGTTTGTTTAGTATGGCAAATAAACTACATTATACCATTCCAGAACTAGACACTGGGTCATAATTATTGGAATATAGCCAGCAAAAAATGTACTTTGGCAAGTTAGCCCTGTCTCCATTGTTATCTGCTTGATCATCATGATGAACAGGAAACAACTGTCCAGTGATTTAAAAAACCAAATTATTGTGAAATCCAAGTCACATGTGTCTCTTTCCGGTATTGCTACACAACTTAATGTGCCAAAATCTACTGTTTGCAGCATAATTGCTAAGTTTAAGCTTGCAGAATCAACTGCTACTCTCCCTCGTTTTGGATGCCACACCAAAATTCCAGAGAGAACCAAGAGGAAGGTTCTCAGAGAAGTTAGTAGGAACCCTTGTATAACATGTATTGACATACAGAAACTGGTAAGGGGAGACTGGGGATTGAAGTAAGCACCTCTACAGTTACAAAGATGTTATGTTCTTCTGGGTTCAAAACATGCTGTCTCCGTAGAACTCCATATTTAAAGCCTGTTCATTTAGAAGCATGATTGAGGTATGTAAGAAAGAGAGTAGATAAACCCTTTACCTGTTGGAAGAGTATTCTTTGGTCAGACAACACTAAAATCGAGCTTTTCGGCCACAATGATGTTCACTATATTTTTCATAAGAAGGGGAAACGAAATCTTCCAAAGAACACCGTCCCTACAGTTAAACACGGAGGTGGCTTGATCATGCTATGGGGTTCCTTCAGCTCTTCTGGTGTAGGTAGACTTAACTGCATCAACAGAATCATGAAAAAAGAAGAGTACCTTGATATATTAGGCACTTGTGTCAAGAATGATGCTTGGAACTTACATCTTGAGCGTCGTTGGATCTTCCAGCACGACAATGACCCTAAGCTCACATTGAAATATGTGCAATCCTTGTTGCAGAGGAACCATATAAGCATTCTGGAGTGGTCATCACAGTCACTCAATCTCAACCCAATTGAAAACCTTTGGCAGGAGTTGAAAACCAGAGTTCATCAGCATCATCTAAAAAACTTGCAAGAGTTGAAGGCCTTCTTTAAAGTAGAATGGAAGAAAATACCAGTTGAGTGCTGTCAAATGATCATGGAAGGCTATGAGGAGAGATTGTGCCAAGTAATTCACCTGAAAGGCGAGACAACTGATCATTAAAGTAGACACACAAACACTTTTTGCCCTTCCTATGTTTGGTTCTTTGTTCATTAACATTTTATTTGTCGTTCAATTTACATAAAAATTTATGTAGATGTGTGTTAGTATGATATTTATAATATATAAAGTTTCATATATTTACTGAAATATCCACATTGTGTTAAAAGTATTTTTTTTGCAATATTAGATTATTCTAAAATGCGTATATTTGTTTATCCTAGGGATAAAAATTTATTATTTTTATAACTTTTGTACTAACATTTTAATTAATTTTCAGTTTAGAAACTTTCAAAAGCATGACATTTTAATGTTAACTTTTTTTTAGTTATCAAAAAATCTGTAGGTTTTGAGTAAAGTGTATACATTTTTATTTTTATTAATTTTTAAACATTGGTGCTTATATTCCAGGAGATATTTTTTAGAATTTATTCAAATACATTGCCTACCTGGACTGAAATGGACTATTTATATATTATGTATCTAACATTTTTATTAATATTTTAATCATATAAATATCTACTATTGTGTACAGTACATCAGGTATCCTGTACTTTTTTCATTCTGTTGAGTAGGATAACTTTGTAATTCTGTCATTTATCTTTATTAGAGTGCAGTTCAATCTGAAGAAGATTTTCGGCTCTTGAAACTGAGAGATGTTGTCCAGCAACTACCACCTCCTCACTACCGAACTTTGGAGTTTGTGATGCAGCATCTAGCTAAGGTTGCTTCTTATGGCAGCCATACATCAATGACACCAAAAAACCTTGCCATTGTATGGGCACCAAACTTACTTAGGTGTTTAATTTCAGCAACTTTAGTTTATATGTGTATTTGTGGGTCAAAAATCTGTACATCTGCCTTTCTGTTTGCAAATGCACTTTTACTATTCACCTTAAACTAAGGCTGTGTTATAACTATTAATTTCTGTTTGTGTGCATATGCAGCTTTATAAAGCATGAAACAATAATTTTGTGTTGTATTTATGCCCTTTCTATCTTTTATTCTTGATTGAAATCATGATAGTGTTATGCATTTAATATTTTATATAACAAAAATTTCTGAAATAGTCCCAGTGTTATAATTACTTTCTGGCCTATTGGAACATGAAGAATCGTCATAATTATTTTGTAGATCTAATGGAACTTGAGAAGTTGCCACAAATAAAACTGGAAATCAGAGCTACAGAATTGTATAAATTGTTAGAGCACGGACGTGCTGCTAATTATGAGAGATGGGAGATATAATTCTTCATATTTTAGATGGAATACTATCCTCACACAAAATGATGATAAATAAGAAATTATTTTTATAAGAAGTCTGTGGGCACTGAAGCTTTTTAAGTTACCCCTTAATGTTTAAAATCGTATTTTTTTCAGAATAACAGTAACATTATCTATAAAGGAGGACCTTCATTGTCTGATAAAGTTGTTTCATTTTGTCTATTTAAAAATGCACCTTTATACCAAAAATGTAGGAATACAGTAATAAACATAAGGCTTAAAGAAAGGTATTTTTCCATAAATATATTGACAAAGTTTTTGTTTGTATAGTTTTGAAAATAACCATTTTCACTTATAATAGATAACACTATTTCTTTGTTTAATTTATATATTTATATGTAATTTAAATGGGTTCAATACCAACAACAATTTCTATAAAAAATAATCAATATGCAAGTTGGATATTTTAATATCTGGTTCTGTAACAGAAAATATCTTTTTAAAAAATTGCTATTCCTTTAATTATTCTTTAGTAAACTAGCTGTGTAATTACCACATAAAATAATTTGTAACAAATTGTTTCAAGGTTTTGAAAATTGTATTGCAGAGTGATGTGTTTTTCTGTTTTGTTAACATATTCGTTATTTGAAGTGTAGTATGTGTGTATTCTACAGATCTAAAGATGTAGAGAGTGGGGGAGGAGTTGGAGCACTGCATATTGTTGGCGTCCAAGCAGTCCTTACGGAATACCTGATTCGTTATGTTGATCTCATATTTAATGACAAATTGCCTATACTTCAGAGCCCAAGCAGTGAACAAGGTGATTTTTTGTAATGAAAATTTATAATAGCTGTAGAAAGAGATAGAATGTTAGGTGGTAAATATTAGATTGTTCAGAACAATCAATCAGATTGAATAATAAAAGCTTTTTATAAATAAACTTTTGAACACAAAAATGGTCAATGAAAAGGTAGGAAGGGTATAAGAAACATATAAACAAACAAAAACTGAAAAGTTTCAGGTAGTTGAGCAGTTTCCAATTTTAAACTTTTCATGTTTCACAGAGTATGGATATTAGTGAAATATTAAAAGTGTTTATCACTAATGTCTACATAAATAAACTAAAAATGCTATTATATTATGCTTGTGTGATCTTTTTATGCAGTAGTGTATTGAAATAAACTTGCAGTGTGTTAATATATTAGAGACATCAACCTCTGTATATTTTATTAGGATTAAGACAGTTAAATATCTTTTAAGTCATTTGCACCTTAGTGTTGTATACCACATAATTCAGTATGCATTTAATAAATCAAAGAGATTAATTATTTTTAACCTGAAATAAAAGGTACAGTAGAATGTTCATAAAACAGCTTCAAATTTAACCTTATATAATGTTTTTCTGGTATAACATGATTCACCTCCAATGTGTTGCAATTTCAGTTCATGTATGTTCATGTAGAACTGCTGTGCTTTACTGAATAAAAACATTGAAATGCAAATTTTAAAAAAAAATTTTGTGTAAATTCAAATTTTAAGTAACAACTGGACAAAATACATATAGTTAAGTATAACCTTGTGTTATTATGTTCATTGTGTAAACTGTTTATTTTTAATCTTTATGAGCTTTAACTCTTCATCTTCATTGCTTGTTTTGCTTTTCTCTCAGTTATAAGCTGTAATGTTTATTATGTTTATTGAATTTAATACAAAGCTACTTAAGGACTATCTACCCTAACCATTTCCAAGTTTAAAGTGATATATTAGAGTGAAGGCAACTGGTCAGCATCACCTACCACTGAACATTTATTGACTGGTCTTTGCTAACAAGTAATGGGATTGACCATTATATTATAATGTCCTCACAGTAGAAAGGGCAGGCATGTTTAGTGATGGGGTTTGATCCCATGACCTTCAATTCCAAGTCAAACATCCTGACCACCACAAGCTGTAATTTTATATTCATTTATTTTAATCATAGTGAATTATTAACTACAATGAAACTACCACTTCCCCTAATTTTACTGAAAATTTATGAGTAATTCTTAAATAGACTTGAGTATTAGCTATTTCTGCAGATTCTATTGTGTTATGTATTTATTGTTGTTAACTTCAGTAGAAAAGCTTGGTTTACCTAGTGTCTTCAGAATGAGTATAGTGTAATAACCTAAAACAATCTTGTGGCACACATGATTCCCTTCTTTAGTTGTATTTTGAAAGAAAAAAATTGCATCTCTATGTAGGTCATAGCTTATTATGTGAAGTGTCTAGACATGGATAGTGAATCTTGTGTAACATGAGAAACTTTGTTTATTCCATTTAACAGACACTTCGAAGAAGCTAAGGCCAAAATCTGTGGCAATTTCAACTCCCACAAAACTTTTATCTTTAGAAGAAGCAAGATCAAGAGTTTTAACTTCTAATTTACCAGTTTCTCAACAAAAATATATTGATGTTGGAAGTGGGCCAGAGGGTCTTCCAGACAAGTATCATACTGTTATAGAGCTTTCATCTTCCAGGTAATGACTTTCCTCTGGTAATACTGTTTTTGAACAGAGCATTATAGAATAAAGAACATTGAGAAAATAACACACCTTTGTTGACATAATTATGTTATTTTTGTAACTAAGCAAAACAGAGCTTTCCTCATTAGATTTCATGACAGAGAAGTGTGTAATACATAATGTTTGGTTCCATGTAACCATTGTCTTTTATTACACTATATATCATTCATGTATGAACCTAAACTGTATTTCTATACTGTCAATATTATCGTAAAAATGTAAGTGTAGTTATGTTTGATCATGCCTATATATTTTTGATAAGTTATCATAGGAAATATAGTGATCCACGTTATAAGCTTGTGCAAAATTTTGGATTAGAACTGTTGGGCTATTTTTTGTAAACCTTATGTAAATAAATTGTAGCAAAAGAAGTAGTGGAAAATTAAAGAAGTCTCCATCAGGATGGAAGTCTTTCTTCTCCAGAGGCTGGAACTCAGGAAGTGCTAGAGAAAAAGATCGAGGTTATCATGACCTAAATTCAAGCCTTCAAAAAACAAGCACTTGTTCTGTGCAATATGCAAGTACAAATATACCTTTAAAGGTGTGTTTTATATATATACATCAGATTTTTATCTATAGTTTCATAGTTTTGAAGTGTGCTGTAGAATATAATTGTTACAAATGGAAAAGATACAATGTTTTAATCTAATTAACTACACCTTTTCTATAATTATAATGCAATTTTGCCATAAAATGTTACATATTTTTAAGTGCTAATACTAGCCTAACTAGCTTTAAATTTAACCAGCTTATTACCATTCAGGAATATATAAAGTATAGTATTACTTTTTTTGTGCTGAAGGAGTACCAGTGATTATTCCTTGATTTTGTTTCTTAATATGTCGAAAATACCTATTTAATACTTACCAAGTTTTTATTTAAATTGCACGAACTTTCAACAAAATGATAAAATATGTAGTTTTTACTTGAAATGATTCATGTAATTTGATTTACTTTTTCTCTCATTTTACAGGTTGTTTCAATTCCAAACTTTTGTTGTGAAATACCATTTTTTTTAAAGAAAAAAACACTAAAAGTACTATTTTTTATTTTAAAATCTTAATTTTTATTTTTACTGATTAGAAAGATCCATTTCATGTATCCATCAGTTTCAATTTGATTGATATTCATTATTTTGATAGTTCATTTTGCCACTCACAGTGGTCACCACTTCTGGATGCAAATTGTAAAAAAAAAAGATGGCAAAAACTGATAAATATATTAGTAGCATATCTGTCACCATTATCTTTATCAGGCTAAGTTATAATATTTTTGTTGACAGTATACTTAGCCAAGATTAATTTATATCAAATAAAGAAAGCTTCTTTGAAATAACTAGTAATTTCTTATTTATGTGCATTTTTGTTAAATAAGAAATGTAACAACAGTATTAAATAAATAAGGAATACTTTGCCATTCAATACTGTAGTGTCAAACCTAATTAGGACTTACTTGTGTTAATATAAAAGAAAATATTTTATAACTTTCAACCATGCACTGTTTAACACTAAACCATTTTTATAAGCATAAATGATGCTTGGAAAAATTGGAGATCTGGGTTTTTTCTTTTGGTTTTTTTGTTTAAGTCATTTAAACTTTCAGTTGGATTTTGAATAGTCTACATAACTGTCACATTAATGTTTAAATTAGGAATAATATATCTGAGTAACGATTCATCAGAAAGATTGTATAGTTTAAAAAAAAAATGTTATCTAACTTGATGAGGAATTTTATGCATTACTTACTATCAAGCCTTATGAATGAAGAGTATCTCCAATTTAGAATAATAAATTAGACCAGAGATTTTGGTGTTTTTTTCTACAGAATTATTTATAAGCTTTCAAAAAGATTGAGTGTCTACACACCATTTTACATTATGTAAAAAGAAGTATGTTCAATAGAAAATGCTTGCAATTTTTTGACAAGTAATCTCTAATACACTGGTAGGAAAGGGCTGTGACAGAGATGGAAATGCCGTATGTTCATTCTAAGTCTCTACCTGAGAAAAGAGCAGAATCAATAATCTCTTCATTGGATAAGAATGACACACATTATCGCACTTCAGAGATCTTGCAGTCATTGAGTCCATCAGGTAATAACTGTTTGCTAGTTGTATGGTTTGTGAATACACTTACTTCATTTATTTTCATATTATTCTAAACCAAATTTTTTCAAAGAATTTTCTGTTAAGGAAACTTGTTAGTGTTATGTAATAACTAATAATAATATTATTATATTGCTGAAAACACACACACTGAAGAATGTAATATTGTCTTACCAATAAAATTGGAGTGCATTGTGACATTATAATTTATTAGAGTGGCAATGAATATTAAATTTGTGACTAGCAGTTCATTAGGATTGTTGCCTTGTGACTTTTCAATGGCAGTCAGCTGGACCTGCTACCAGCTGTTACACTATTCTTATTAATTAAAGTAGGATTGATTGTGAAATTATAATGTGTTTTTAGTATGAAATCTGTGACTCAAAATTCACAAGGCAACAACCCTGATGAACAGAACATGCCAGCCCAGGAGTGTTATATTGTGACAGTCAATCCTGATAAAGCTGCCTAAGCATTACTGGTGGGTACTACTGGACAGCATTTCAAAATTATCAAAATTAAGAATGCTGAAAGATAGCTGCAGTAGATTTACCATAATTCAAACAGACCTGTTTTGCTTGAGAACATACCAGGTAAACTTGTATGACAAAATCACTACTACTACTTCTATTGGTATGATAGCATGTAACAATATGCTACAATTAATTTTATATGCAAATAATGAATGTAAGTGGCTATTAATTATATAACTGCAATTACAGCCTTTGTTCATGCTTACCTCATTTGGTTTGACCATATCAATGGGTAGCCTTGGACTGACCATGTATCTTAGAAGCTATACATAGTATAATTGATTATAATTCTGAATTTACTTAATATATCTTCATGAAATTTGGCAAGTGTTTGGTAAATATTACTGTTTCACACAAACAAATCACAAATTTTAATAAAGTATGTGTACTAAAGGTTTGTCTATGAGTTTTCAAAGCCTTCACTGAGCCAATTTAAGTGCAAAGTGATTTTTACATTAAGAATAAAATACTTCATTTCATTTCAAGTATTTCATTTGCATAATGTCTAGAAAATCGTAAATAAGTAGCAGAAGTTTTATTTTCTAAAATTGTATATTTTATCTGCTATTTTCTTTTTAGCAAAGTTATAGATGTACAAATAAAATAAGATGAAGACCTTTTTATTATTTTCTTTGAATGAATCATTTCACTAGATTATTCATTTTCTTTTTTATAATTTTCATTATTAACCTTTTCACATCTTAATATTTTTATTTTATTGTTTTATTTCCTTTATTTTGGATCTTATTCTCCATCAAGAGAAAACAATAAATAAGTTTTGAAAAATTCTGTTAGCTGCTCAAAGCTGAATGATAATAATCACAAATAAAAAGTCTGAGGCAAACTGTGTACAAGTGTTCACTAAAACAAAATAACTGTAATAAGATTCTGGTAGGGAACAAGATGCTCTTTCTGTTAAAATAGGAGGAGCTTCACTGGCAGGTTTAACAAACTTATTTATATCTCATCAAATCAAGAAGGCAGGAGGTAGAAATTGTATATCCCAGCCTGTCAGAAGCACAGGAAAGGGAAAATAAAAAAAACTCATCATCTGCCACTTGAACATTGCTTTGTACTACAAGCTTTAAATTGTTTGATCTATTGATACCTCAGCATGCAAGTTATATGTTTCTACAAATTTTTCCAGCCTGATATTAATGATTTTTGTTATGGGTCACAGGTCATAGGCCATGTCATTACATTTATTGACTTACATTCAAAATTTTATTGAACTACTATTTTATGAATTTATGTAAATAACTTTGTGATCAAATTTTAATGTTATATATGAGTTAATTTCTTAATCTGAAAGTAAATATTACAAGAACACACCTAAATATAAAGTTAAGTGATTCGCATGGTACGTTGAATGCAGCACTCTTTAAAGTTAGATGTGTGCGATACCAAAATACTAAAGCTATAGTTTTGTACAAATTAGTTACATTAACAAGCTATATTATAAAATAACCTAAAATCTTTTTATTTTACTGAGATACGGCTTATGTACTGAATCAAACACATGTGGCCCCTTTCAATTCTTTTCATTTTTGGAAACTATCCCTTATGCATATTTTCTTCAATATATGACATAAATAAACAATCAAAAGCATGGTGTATCCCCCTATTGGTTTTCTCAGTTATTTTAATATGTGAAAAGACTGCCACATTCTTTCTAACAAAGATTTCAAGGAGGTAGGTTGTGGGTGTGTTCTGCTCAAAGTTTCATATTTTTCTAAATTGAAATGCATCTTAATTACTAAACTTAGTAAATTATAGTGTAATTTTATTGCACCAGTACAGTTATTTGTGAAATTTTGGTAATTCAACTGTATACATAAAACCTAATATCAAAAATTTGTGCTTGATATCCTCCGTCTAAAATATCTTGAAAGGCTAGGCAACCTATGTCCAGCAGCAACTAAGCTCAAAGGTTGTAGCAAGAGGAGATAATTGTTACTTTACTTCCTGAATTATTTTAAGAAAAATAAATTTAGTAATTTATTTCTAAATAGTAATAATCTGTATTCATATATAATATGTAATAATTGAAATGTGACTATATTACAATATATTAATGCAATAAAACACAGATAAGACAGGGTAGACTAAAGGTCAGTTTTATATTATTGAATATGTAACATGAGTGCATGTGCACTATGTAATGTTAGCTAGGCATGACTGGAAGGTCAATATAATAAAAAATAATAAATATATAGTATCATGAGACTTAATCTACTTATACTAAACATTTGTATTTTCATGTTATAACATGTAGTCATTTCTGCAAAAAAAAAAGCATAATTTATATATATTTCTTAATTTTTATGATAGTTATGAGATAGTTTAAGTGACAGATCCCATGTAGTCAGATCATAGAAAATAAAATCATTAGGAGGTTTTACAGATTCTGCAAATAATATTTGAGATTTTTGGGACAAAGAATAGTTTCTTTTTATCATAACATGAAATCACTTTCCACTATGACTAGTAATGAAACAGACCATATTTTCACAAGCAAATCTTTAGTAAAAATATTCATTAAGAAATCTGATTTTTTCTGAACAAAATACTTGTAATCTTTACTAAAAGTCTACCCAATTTTATGAAGAAACACATGCTGTATCAAAATTACACTGCAAATGCTCAACTTGTGCAAATGTGTATATTATACTGAACCTATGACGAAAGGATTAATAAAACCTTTTGCAAAAAGAATACAGAATTAAAAATAAATATGTACTGCATAGCCAGTAAAATTAACAAGTTTATACAAAATCGTTATATTTCTTTGAAATAGTATTAGAATTTATGGATGTTACATATATCAGTAAGTTTAAAATGTTCTTTTTACTTTGAAACTTCAAATTTCTGTGGATGATAATATTGATAGGTATGACCGGACTTTTATAAATAGATAAATAAATCCATGTACATGTAATTTCATTACACACAGATATTTTCAAAATTCGAAATTTCCCTTTAATATTGCAGATATTTTTTTGTGAAATGCAGTAGTAGTAGAATTAGGTAATTTACATGTGAACATAAACAGTTGGAGCAGGCAAAAATTATATTTGTGTCTCATAATTCTACCATTAAATAAAATAAAAAAGAAGATAATAAGCATACATTATGAGTTACCTGAAAAATCTTGTATACCTCAATCAGGTTCTCTCTATATCTTCTTGTTTAAAAAGAAAACAAGATCAATGTCCTTAATTTATCATATGGCAAATGTTCCATCTCGGGCATCATCCTATTATCCCTACTCTGAACACATTCCAAAATTTTTGTCCTTTCTAAGGTAAGGAGCTCAAAGCTAAACAAATATAGTCTAGCCATTGATGTTATAACTTCTTTAAACTTGTATTTAGTATTTCTGTAAGTACAACCTAAAATATTATTTGCCCTACCACTAATTACAGCACATTGCTTAAATAGATTAAGAGATTGAAGAATGAAAACACCAAGATAATTTTATTAACACTGTTAAGGTTATCCCATCAAAATCATACTGATATTTCAAATTGTAATGTTCCACATGTATTAGCTTTTGTTTATTTCTTCAAAAGGGTCCAGAGGCCAGATGGAGGGGTTGTCTCCTTCAACCACTCCCACCACAATACAGTAGTGTCTTGTCTATCAGTCAGCTAAAGAAACACTGATATAGCATCTCGTATGGGACACTTAATGTTCCACTTTGTACTGTTATACGTTAAGAAAATTGTGCATCATAGGAAATTATGCACTTTGTTGGTTACAACACAGCATAACATGAACTTCAAAAGTAAAAAATTAAAAATATTTATTAAACTTTAATTTTGGTTTATTTACTCTTAGAACATTTGTGGATCCAGTGGAAAGACCTATAGTTATGAGTCATCAATCATGGTGAAGTAATTCTTTGTGATGAGAAACACACTTGAAATTGAAATAAAAATATATCTTAGAATGGCTGATATGGGTATTAACACTTTTACTAATAAAACAGAGAACAATGTTTAGACCTTCCTTGGTTATCTTTAAGTCAACAAATCTTGTTCTCTGCTTTATTAGTAAAAATGTTTACCCATACCAGCTGTTCTGAGATACAGGTCCTTTACAATTTATTTACCCAACCCAGTCCAAATTCTTTTGTGTAGTAATAGTATCACTGAAATTAACGTTGTCAGCAAATATAAATAATCTATTACAATTCCTAGCTAGTCATGAATTGCATTCAGTTTCCATTGTCTCATGGTTATTTTTGGCTCCCAAAGAAGTATGGAAAAAAAAATGAGATCTTAACTCTACATACTGGAAGTTCTGAAACGATATCTTAATAGAAATGTTGCATTTAATTCACTTGCACAGGATGAAATATACATCACCAACCTTACTGATATCTACTTCCTTTCCTGGTCCAGCATATAACTCTTCATCCTGAGAGACAAAAATTTAACATTAACATAAGGCTAAAAATAAAACTTAAAATTCAATTAAGTTACACCTTATGTACATGCCTTGTGTTAGGCTATTTGCTAAGCTAAACATGCAATAAAGATGGTTTTGTTCATCTGGTTCATGTAGTTTTTAAAATTAAAATGAATATGAGCTGGGGACATTAACACATCAGCTGTGACTGAGACTCGAAACATGGTTTTAAGTTGAGCACCCTACTAAAACAGTTAGAAGGGTTCAAGTTCTAAGCAGGCCACATTAGCTCTTATTCTGGACATCACAATTCTTTTTAGCTGGGTATTTTCTAGAGGAAATTTCTACCCTTTCAAGAGATAATCTGTTGGCTATCAGAAAACTGTAATAATAAATATATTACCTACATTAGTGTGTACATTTTGAATGTGTTTTGTTTTGTTTTTGTGCTTGAAGCAGAATTAGAAGTACACCTTTGGTAACAAAACTGTGATCCTAAAATACAAGAGTTAAAGCTCTGTGTTAATTAAGTATAAGGAATGTTTCAATAAATTAATTTTCTTTATGAAAACAATACCACTTACAAAGTTTCCTTAAATGCTGTTTACTGTATCAGAACATTTTGTCAACCAAAAGATTAATTGTACAAAATTCTTCACTGATTTCATCACGTGATTCTTTATTTTAGTATATTTTGTACGATACCAAAATGTTTTAATGAAGTTTACAACTTATAATAGCAAGATCTCATTGCTTAGAAAAAAAAGTAAGTTAATTATTAGCACAACACAACTTTGTTTGCTATTGTATTTTTATGGGATTCCAGTAAGTGTAAAAGGGCCTAATGAAACATTGAGAAAAATTCTCGTGGGCTTCCTTTGAAACATCCATAGTTTTATTATGTTTATGACAAATCTGTGGGTCCACTTTTTTTTTTTTTTTTTTTCAAAAAAAATGTATTAGAGTCCAGTCTGTTTTGAAAAAATAATGATACACTATAACACTTACACTAGAGATAGCATTACAAAAATGTGCTGAATGATAAAATTTTAAAAAGACAACTAAAACCTCTTTGTATGTGTACCTCATTGATGTAAATCTATTATAATTAACTGTTTATAAAAGCTTAGAGGGCAGGTTGTTACACAGGATTTACTGAAGCTGATTGTACTGTATTTTTTAAAACAAAACACAAATAACTGAATATTTAGAAAATACTTGGGCATTTAGTTAATCTTTATTTTTCTTTTCTACGCAGAGGGGCTTAAGATAGTGTGGAGTAATGAAGGATTTACGAAAGAAGAAAACAGTCCTTACAAGTCTTCTAATGCTCATAAACATATTCGATCTGTATCACATGATTCTTATTTTGAAAATACAGTGGATATTCCTGCTGAAGATACTGTTGAGGAAAATGATGGGAGTGTATTTTTACAGATAGGTAATAAACTGAACTTTACATTAGGTGACAGTAGTATGCTCAAAGAGAGTAGATCTGAAGAGCAGTCTTTCTCTATAAAGAGTGCATTGGACCATGCAAGAGATAACAGAAATGCATCCCTCCAGAAGGAATCCAGTAATAGCAAATGTGAGGAAGAGGTTAAAAATCTGACAAAGGAATCTCACTCGGAATCCTCTAAAAGTTCACGAAAACAGAGACTAAGAAGTTCAGACAGCGATGTTTCGAGTCCAAAAATGCAA
Organism: Carcinoscorpius rotundicauda; assembly: GCA_011833715.1. Taxonomy (NCBI): domain Eukaryota; kingdom Metazoa; phylum Arthropoda; class Merostomata; order Xiphosura; family Limulidae; genus Carcinoscorpius; species Carcinoscorpius rotundicauda. The sequence continues at coordinate 114,306,781 of CM022393.1, forward strand.
AAACTAAACTTCAAACATTTTCGACAAGCTTTCAGTTCTCCATCTTTTGGTAAAAAATTGGATTTTTCTTTCATTTTCAGAGAGGAGGATAGTTCATCCAACATAGGTCAAGAAAAAGAAAAGGACTTCCTGCGAGGAAGTATACGAAAAACAAAGGAATGGTTTGTCCAAGCTTTGTCTCCTGATACAGGAAATAAAAAAATCCTCCCCTTTCCCATAGAACAGGAATTTAAGAATTCTGTAAATATTCCTCAAGCAAACAAAAGTATTGAAGTTATTTCTAAGACATTTAATAAAGATTTAGTGAATAATTCACTCAGTATATGTACTGCAGCAGAAAATACTTTCATTAAGCAGTCTAGTAATTTAACAACTTATGATGGAAGAGCACAGCTTAGTTTCATCAGTGATCTAGGAGATAAGGAAATTACTGGGAAGACAGTAATAGAGAGATATGGAAATGAAGAAACAGTCATAGTTGAAGTGCATGCTACTCAAGAAAGCTCATCTGAAGAAGATGAAAAACTTGAAGAAAGCTATCGTGTTGTAGATGAGATGTTGCAAGCTGCCAGTAAAAAAATTGAACAAGAGCAACAGCAGGATGATCGAGCAAAGAATACTGAACAGAATCCTGATCACATTTCATCTTTCATACAAAGTTCAGTTGAGACATCTTTGCTTGATCCTGTCTGCATGCCAAAAGTTGAACCATCTGAGAAAGCTGATGAGAACCAAGTTTATAAAAAGTTTCATCATGATACAATAGAACATGTAAAAATATGTAGATCAGTTTTCCTTCATCCCTTCTTATCTTCAAAAGAGGGTAACTTGGGTAATGATGTTACAATAAATTTAGCTGCTGCACCAGTAAAACATTCAGAGCTTACCCCCATAGATGATACTGAGAAATACCTTTCTGACATGACAAAGACTAATTGTACCATTCCAGACTCTTCTTCTTCTGGTATTAGTGTATGGGTAAATGAGCAAAATTCATATTTATTGCCATTAGATTATTCAAAATATATGTCAGAAAAGAGTAAGATAAACATTGATGAACTATGGTTCTCTTCTTCTAGTGTAACTCCTGAAAATGAAGACCAGCATGTTTCTGATCTTGAGGAACTTTTCAGTTATAAGTTACTTCATGAATATGATACAGCAATGACACCTGGACAAAGTATTACCAAAATACTACCCAAAAGTAGTTCCAATTTAGAACAAGACAGAGATGACTTATGTGAATTAAAAGAAAAAGAAAAAACTGAAAATATTTGTGTACCACTTCAATTTCTTCCTATATCTAATTTGACTAAACAGGAGGATTTAAAAACAAAGAATGTTGAAGAATTCAGAAATTTAGAAAAATATTACAGAAATACATACACGGCATCAAGAACATGTAAAGCTATGGATGAAAATGCTAGTCTGAACATTTTGCCAGAAACAATTGAAAGTTTCAACCTACAGAAAACAAAGGTAAAAAGTAGGCTAAGTTGTGAAGGAATTTGCAGTAGAAATATAGAAACTATCCAGAACAAGTTGGAAGAAGAAGAACTGAAAGCAAATAAACAAAAAGACTCTATGATGATGGAACAGGAACTTGGAAATAATAAGGATGTGCAAAGTTCTAGCATTGTTTCAAGTCAGAAGTTAGAAATCTCTTCTCTTCAAGATAGAGGTTCTTCTGATCTTACTTTTCGAAAACGCACAAGCTATGAAAAGCCTTCACCTGTAGAAGAATGCAAGCGAAAATTTGAGTCAGAAATTGGGCGTACAATAGTAATGGATCGGAAGATGAAACTAGAAATGGAACAGATAAAAGCAGAAATGCAAGAAAAATTTCAGAACAAACAAGAGAAGTCTTCACCTAATTTCAACAAAGATTCACAGTTGCTCACTCAAACACAGAAGCTTGATTCGTCCTGGGAAATTACAAAAGAGTATGCAAAAAAAACATCTCATGTGGTAGAACTTCGCAGATCCCCAGGAAGACAATTAGTAAAGCCTTTTGAAGAAAAGGAAAATGAAAGAAAAAGAATGAGTGAACCAATTGGTACATCTCTTAGATTAATACCCACTTTAGTTGAAGAAACTAAACGTGTTTCAGAGCCATCCATGACACAAGTATATCTTCGACTTCCTCCTGAAAATAAAGCCTCTTTAAAGCAGTTGGTCTCAAAATTTGAGAGTTCTTTACAGAAAGAAGAATATTTTAGCAGTGAAAAAAAACCTTATGAAACAGATATATTAGATGATTCTACCTTTATAAAATACAGCTCTCCTGTATCTAATATTTTCACCCAGATTAAGAACTTAACACTTCAATCTGAACAACCTACTCAAACAGTTTCTGCCAAACGTGATCAATGGTCTGATTCAATACAAAAAGATCCCCATGATTTTACACAGTACCAGATTTTCAGCTCAAAACTTGGGAAAACTGAAGCTCAAAAAGCACACTCTTGGGGTCCACAAACAACGTTATCCAAAAAAATCAAAGAAGCAACACTGTTGAACAGTGTTAAGCCACAAACCTTGGATTTAAAGAAGACATCAACTTACAACTCTCAAAAAGAAGATATATTAAATTTTAATATTGTAAGGACACAGAACAGAAATAAAAAACATTGTGTTCAAACTCAAGAAATTTCATTATCAGAAAACAAAGATATGCTTGAAGACCAAGTAGGTTTATCCTCAACAAATAGAGATGTCTTTGGTCCCATCAGATGGCATTCATTATCTCCTTTAAATTCCCCTACCAGAGATTTAGAATCACATGGTTGGTTTCGATCAGAATCTTCTCCAGTGGACTCTAAAATTATTAATCAAAGGGAAAGAATTAATTGTTTAAAAGAAGAACGAAGGAATCAGCTGAGAGAGAAATGGAGGTCAGATAGTTTAAGTAAAGAGTCAAATGGTAAAGAATGGTGGAGAAGAAATACATTCTCCTCACAAAATGAACCTGAAATGCGTTCAAGAATTTTCAGTTATTTATCATCTCCAGTGAAAGAGTGGGAGTACCATACCAGAGTTACTTGTCCTGCTTTATATTTAAAAGATACAGGTCCTAAACCTCTCATAGAAAACAAGGTAAGTGAAGAAGAAGGAGAAATATGGGTTAGGGAACGTGCTCAAAAATGGCAGAAACAGTTCTTCGAAAAAGTGAGTAATCCAAGTTTATCCTGTGACATTAGTCATTACAGTTCCAAACATTTCACAGAAGACATGCCTAGTGCATGTAAAGGAAAAGTTTATAAACCTGTTTTTTCTCATGGAACAAGATCTATTCCAGAAAAGAAAGCAGCTGGATCAACAGTAAAGAAAGCCTGACACTCAATATTAAATCTATCCCTGCTACACATAACAAACCAGATTGTATGCAATGAAGAATCAAAAATTGTGCCAAAAATATTTTTATCAGAAGAACCTGCCTCTGTTAAAACTAGTTCAGATAATGATGGGGAAAGTGACTCTCTTCACCATGTTCCCTCACCTCAAAAACATATTTGAGATCGAGTTGCTGTGTTTGAAGCTACATCGTAAAAATCAACAGCAAGTCTTGAAACAGGTAAGAGTCAAAGATAGGTGCATTTTTGATCAGCAGGATCTGATTTTTTGTTTGTAAATAAATATATGAACAGACAGACTTATGAGTATGCTGAGCATACTTAACATTAAATTAATATGTTTTAGCACTTGCTATAAGAACTTGCAAAGCCCATGACCTAAATACAGTTTCAAAAGAAAGATGGTGAATTGCATACAGAAACAGTCTTCCAAACAGTTGTTTTTGGTACTTTTCTGGCTATACAGTTTTGCTTTATTTCATAGTAAGTATTTAATGCCATTCCATATACTTTCAAATGTGTTAGTGTGTGTCAGTTTATGTATCATTCCACTTTTACCTATAATTCTCTTTCAGGAAACCAAAGAATGAATTAATTTAAAATATTTTATAGTCAGTAAAAATATTTCTGGAAACTATTGAGATTAACAGTTGCATTCAAGTTTTTAAAAAATGCTCTTAATTTTCAAATCTTTGTTCATTCATGTGATATAATACTATGTTTTTTTAGCTTTACAAGAAATTTTGCTACTTCATCATACATTACAAAGAAAATACATGAATTATTTCTTGTTAGTTCCTATTCACTTTACAATTCTGTAATTGTTATATCTACCTATTTTAAAACTACATTGAAAAAGTAAGAGACTTTACATTTTACATTATCTGAGAAATGTGATGTCTTTTACTGTCTACAATCTTTTAAGCAGTAAAAAATGCATAAATGTAAATAAAGAAATATTGTATAAAGCAGAAAAATATATATCTTCAAGTATCTACCAAAGCACAGATATTTTCTTTAATTTATATATGCCTTCTGTAAATTATGAAGTTAGAAATCTTTTATTGATCATTTTGGTGAAGTTTAAGTTATTTACCTTAATAAAAACTTGTGCTTCTGCATTATAACATGTTTGAACATAGGTTTATTCATGGAATAATATTTGTGGTTGTGTTGAATCCACAGTGAGATATGTGGCTGTAAGGTTTTTGAGAAGATACAAGCTATATACCAGTGTTTTACAAATTAATTTACAATGTGTATGTAATATAAGCTCATTAATAGAAAGCATTATTATGTGTTAATTGATATGTTTTAACTAAACTTATGTATATGATAAAGTTTTGCATCATGAATCGATCTCTCATGACTGGTTCTAAACTTGTGTAAAAAGCATGTATGTGTATATTAATGTGTGTTTTTAATTACAGAATGACGAGATTTTGTTCAGATTTCATTGATGCATGTATTTCAGGTTCTACTTGATATAGAAACTTTATTTTATTAATTTATGGTGAAACTAAAATACCCAAATGGCCACAGTACATTCTTATTTGTACTTTGTTATTCTTTGAAGTTTTTAAAAACAGACAGAAAGCAAAATGTAGTGTATGAGTAAAGAATAATCATACAAAGGTATATTTCTGTATTTTAAAAGAATACATGTGTGTATGTGTATTTAATGTATTTACTTTTTGTATATTTTGAATTTCTATGCTAAAATTGCACTCTTAGACATGTCAATAAACAACATTGGTTTATTGTATTAGTCACTTTTACCGTCAGTTTCATTGTAAAATAAAATAAGGCTAATCCCATGATTCACTTTGTTGAAATTGTTACAGGATGTAGTTTTCACTGTGTATTTATCTATACAGAAGAGTGTAAAAAGAGAACATACAGTGTATTGTGTCAAATATTAAAATTACCTGATGCACTGCTTTAAAAAAAAGGTGTTTGAACTAAACCTCAATTGCTTTTATGTTTTCATAATCTATTAGTATGACGATTTTTCTTTTTAAGCCACACATACTATCCCATGTATTTACCCGAGTGAAAAAAACTCTGAAGTTGAATATGGTATGTGGAATAATCAGCTGAAGTGTTAGATGAAAAAATAAAAAGTGTTGCCATTGTCATTCCAACCAGCATTCTAAGGTAAACATGATAATAAAAGAATAATGTCTCACTACAGACCAGTGCTTTCAAGATTATTGTAACCACTGCTACCAACAACAAATCAGAATCTAACAATTAGTTTCTATTACTGTGACAATATGAAACACATCATATAAATTCTTCATACCACTAATTTGGAAAAAAAAAATGTAAAAAAATTCAAAGATGCAATTAAAATAAATTTTCAGTCAAAAATACAATATTTACATTCTTCTTTATTTAATTAATTTATTTAGATACATCTATTTCTATTTCAGTCACACAATCCATTTTTTAATTTCTATTAACTACATGTGTGTGTGTGTGTGTGTGCACTACTTGTATAATAGCTATAACACACTTCTGATTGAAAGAATCACCATTTTACATTGTGTATGTACATAAAAAGTTGATAATTCATCACATATGTTTTAAACATATAAACATATTAAACAAAACAGTTTCTCACATACTTATGATCACTCCCTGAAATACCTGATGACATAAAGAGTAAAATGCAGTTTGTTTTTTCCAAAAAAATTTTAGGACTAACATATACATATATACTCTGACAATCCAAACAAATTCTAAGAGTATTGTACCATGTTCAGGTAGGTATAAATTTAACAGAATACATTTTTCTTAGACTAGTATCTTTCTGAACTTGCTTAACAGAAATCTTAAGCTGCTTTTTTGTTTCAACCATACATGTTACATTAGATTCTAAACATCAGCTTTGCTTCACATATCAACGACAGTGAAGAAAATATTGTGGAGTACATATCATTTTGATTTGGGAATTAGAAGCAAGTAACTGTGATAATCCAGTATAATATATCTTATGAATAAGAGAGTAATATGATATTTTATGGATGGATAATAAAACAAACTATAAACTTCTGTATTAAAATGACATCCTTAAAATAGCAAAATAATGTTTGAAAAGATATTAAATACTGACTACAAAAATAAAGGAATCAAAGATAACATTAAAAAAATACTGAAAATACAACTGCATTAATATGAATAAACATAACAGAAGAATAAAACACATGCCTTGCCTTGTAGTGACTTTGGTAACATTCAAAAGGAAGTGAAAGCCAATAAATGTTTTTTTTTCCTTTCACATAGAATATTTGTAAACCAACTATATAAAATCTACAAAGTGTTAACAAATTTTAAAGTAACATTTTTATGGTATTAATCTAACAACATAAACTCCTTTTACACTGCTTAAAATAATTCCATTTCTATTAAAGTTCAAATTATAAACCTGTCTTCTTCATTTGTGTGCTTTGAGCTTTTTTTACAGCAAAGCCACATCAAGCTATCTGATGAGTTCACCGACAGGGATCAAACCCCTGATTTTACTGTTGTAAATCTGTAGAATTAATCTTCTTCATTAAAAGTTTCCTTTTTAAGTTGTGAAAGTACTTGTAATCTGAAGGTCATGGGAGTGAATCCCCATCACAAGAAACATGCATTATAATGTTATGGTCAATCCCACTGTTTATTGGAACAAAAGTTAGCAGTCGGGGGTGATGACTAGCTGCCTTTCCTCTAGTCCTACACAGCTAAATTAGGGGCAACTAGTGATAATAGCCCTCTGTGGAGCTTTGCATGAAATTCAAGACAAACAGTTCATCTGACTTTGCTATCCAGACATATCTGTAACAGTATTTATTCAGTTATGAAAAAACATTACATCAGTAAGTGTCGATATAATGCAAATTAAACTTATCTAAGGCCATGTATAATTAATTAATTGGTTTTGTGATGGGTACAAGTGTTTGTGATTTACAAGTGGAATGGTTTTATCTTTCTGTTAATACTGATTAGTGTGCAATTAAGAGCAGTTTATCTGACAAACATCTGCCCCTGAATGAGCATTATACTGGTGAACAATTGTCTAGTAACCTGAAAAAAAGCAATCCTGGACTACTGGTAACCTTCAGTTTATCTGCATGTTTTTAATATGGCCTGGTAATCACATTACAATAAAATCCAAATAAATATAAGCCAAGGTCAAAGTACCTCCAAAACAATTTTCTTGTTGCAAGACATATAAATTAAATTTTGTTGGCATTAGTGTCTCTTCCCAGCACTCTGATTAAATTAAAGAATATAACACCACAATATGCTACTTCTGAATGACTATTTGTATACATATATACATTAATCTTTGTTGGTCAGAAAAATTTACTGTTTCACTGAACTATATCCAAGATACTAAGCTTATAAAAACATTTTTTAATATCTTTTGTTGTGTATCAGAATATTTGACCACAAGAAAACTTGAAGCAACATTTAAAGAAAACTTGCAAAAGCAGCTGACTAAAAAATATCTATTTTTTATGTAAGGGACATAACACTTAAAAAATCTTCACTTCAGTAAATATTATTTGAGCTTAATAATATACATATAACATGTTTATATATATTACTAAAGCTTATCATTTATGTAACTTATGACTGTAAAACAGTAAACAATTTCATGAATTCATATAAAAACTTGAGGATTAATAAATGCTGGTGACATTAACTATACTCTTGAACATCCTGTATCTTTGCTATTAGAGATTAAAAGATGTTAATGCTTCACTCTCAGTTATGAATTTCTGAATTATGTTCTGTTTGAAATTCTGTAACTTGTATACAACAAAACAAATGTGAAACAACATAAGCTGTCTATTACATCCTGTAAAAAATTACTTGTTCAGAATTTCTTTAGAGAAATTATCATAACACCTTTCCTATATATGTAATTATAAATTTCTACCAATAACATTTGAAATTTTCTTTTTCCCCCAAGCATTTCTAATTTTTTCAGTTTTTTTTTTTTCTAATTTGGCTAAAACATCCAATAGAGATCATCTAATTCACAATGGTTTGGAAATAGTTATTCTATATTCTACAAAAATTTATTTGTTTCATTCTTAATAATTACAGATAAATCTAAAAGTCATCTATTTCATCATAGAATAATTAGTTTTGTAGATTTGGTGTACAGCTACACTAAAGATTAAATAGTGAAAACAAAACCTACCAATGTTTATACAATGTAATAAAGGCCAGACAAAATTGGAAATATGGATATTACTCCAGTTTTATCTTTAGATTAGCTATACATGTAACTTATTGTACATTATAACGAGTGAGTACAACAATAATAATAATAATATAAAAGAGGTAAAGAATGAAATATGATCCATTTCCCTAATATTATTTTTTTTTCTTGAAGTATTGTTAAAATGCATCTATCAAACTAAAAGAACATAAATCCATGGGTTAAAAGATCAGTACACAATGTATATTTTTGCACTGACATTATAGTTTTAGGAAACATTTGCTTCTTTTTAACATACTGGCTTATGTCCAAGGATATTCTAGGTCTTATATGAGCAATGAAGCCCTAGGATAAACAGAATCAACAAGGTCAATGGAAAGCAACATAGATATACCACTTTTTTTGTTGAAATCCATTGACAAGACTATGAATAAATGTTCCCAGACTACATCCTAGTGAGTAATGCCACAATTATTCAGTATCCTTAATAATGACTAAGAATTATATATATAAAGAGAATCTTGTGCATATATCAGCCAAAATAATGATTGGTTACACATACAGAAATCCAATTAAAGTAGAAAAGTGGATTATTAATAAGCATCACATGCCTGTTAAGTTTTTGTGTTTATAAATAAGATAAAAACGTAATAGATCAAATAATCTTTACTCAAACCTGATTTTCAGAAATAATTATTACAAACAGTCTATTTAAATACATATTATCAATTATGAAATTGGCTTTATAGAACTAATAAAAGTGCTTAAGTACAAACTAGTAGTTGAAAATTTTCAATATATATTGTTTTACTGAATGTTCATCCTGCCAATTATGGACAGATATTTCTTTCACATGCTAAAAATGAACTGGTATATTGTTCATAATAAATTAATTCTAGCAGTGCAGATTATACACATCACTCCACTAACAAACATAAAAGACACACATGCAGCAAAGTTATAAAAATGATTTCAAAGTACAGCATCCACTCTAAAAACTTGTTCTGATGATGTCAGTTTAAAGATGATTTATAACAATGTGCAAATTAGCTATCAACTAATTTATGCTCTAGAATAAATTCTAAATAACAGTTGACATACTCAATAGTACAAGTGTCTGAATAATATTTCACCATTGGTACTATACAGAGTATGTAAATTGCAAAATAAAAAAAACTGTGCTGATAACAAATCTTTCAATGTTCATTACATATTTTTATCTTATCTTAGCATATCATAATTATGATGAGAATTTTCAGAATACAAATATTTTACATGAACAGCCTCAAATAATAAGAAAAGCTATGCTAACAGTCTCTTAGATAATATTTATACAATCATTTCACACTAAAGGAAAAAATAAGTACCAGGAATATGAAAATAGACTAGAATACTTGCAAAAGATATAATATGGTATTGAATTTTTGAACTCCACTCATCACAATATCTGATCTAGTTTCTATTGAGCAATACCATCAATCAACAATTCAGAATGATGTGAATGACAATTCCACACTTATTCTTCTGTACAAATCTGCAAAAAAAAGCTCAAATACAAAACCATTAATGAGAAAGATGACGAAATACTGTAAATCTACACACTTAGGAATAAACAAAACAAACCATTTCTATGTAATATAAACCACTGAAAGTACATTTTGTCCAATATTTGAATAACTTTACACATAATAGAAATTATGTGATCAAAGGAAAATTTTTAAAAAACTAAGAAGCATCACAAAAGTGGATGCTTCAAATGATCACAGAACAAAGTATACAATGCTACAAATCAACAAAAAACTTACAAGACTGAAAATAATTTCAACAATGAAAAAAATAAACATAAAAATTAAAATAGGAACATGAAAATTTTGAAACATAAAATATATTCTGAGCTCTGAACTGGGAAGGATGTTAGAGTGAAGAATGGAATGAAAAACTGATGGAGACTGATGAAAGAAGGAATGAGTTGACAAAAAAAAACAAAAGATCTAACAAAAGCAGGATGCTAGCTTAAGAAAGAAAACACAAGAGTGACACAGGAAAAGAAAGAAACTGTTGAAAGACAACATATTTGGAAAAAAATGAGAGGGCCTACAATGACAGCCAAAAGTCTGGTGGTTGAAACAGAGGTTCAACTACTGACAGACTAAAGATCCTAGACATCTGTATTAGCTTACACAAGAGACAATAAAGCTTAAAGAAATGAGCCAGAAAGAAAAGAAACTAGAAAGTGACAAGGATATAGCAAACATTCTATCACAAATAGTAAAAAACTGTTCAAAGTACAAAAAAAAGGCCTAAGGGTTCATGAAATTACTAGTAAAATAGTGATACAGGAAGAAAAAGAAGTTATTGTACATTTTATGCTGAATCAGGTAGGAAATTTTCTCTGATTACATATTTTCAACCTTTTTTACAAGAGTTCTACAAGCTTAAGTTCAACCTAGAAACAAGCTTAGTTTAGAAAAGAACACACCATAAATTATCATTTATAAACCAACAAAAAACTAATTTAGAAAGTAACTTAATATGAACTAGGCTAGTGCCTTGGTTTATAACTTCAAGAAGGCCCTTGCCTTCACTGAACATAAAGATTTTTTTTTTCCACTAAGAACAGTAAGCATCACAAAAGAATATATTCAAATCCAAGAGAATATATATAGTTGCAACAGCAGAATACATAGACAACAGTTTCTGAAATAGTAAAAATAGAAAATAAAAATTAGAGAAAAAGATCTTGCCTCACCCAAACTTCTTTTAATAATTGTGGACTGTAGTCTGAAAGGTAAGCCTAGAAAATACAGGATTTTTAAGATTTACAGGTGATGTAGCATTTCAAGACAGAAAAAGTTAAAGATGCAGAGGATCAACTTGACAAGTTAAACTCAAAATTCAGAATCAGGTTAAGATACACAGAGAAAACCAAAATACAACAAACAAAAACTCAGGGAAATATAATTTGGTAGCTTAATGAATACAACTAGTAAGTAATATTCTTAAAGTGGAGAAAAACCCAAGATAAATGTACTCATGTCTTTAAAAATTATTTAACATCTGCATGGTAGAAGCAGTGTTATGTGGATAAGAAACATGAACTACTATTAAGAAGTTGAAAACAAGCTGAAGACAACACAACAAATAATACAAAAAAACTTATGATGGAAATTTCGATAAAAGATAAGTTTAACAAATATAAGAGAAAAATAATACAAACATCATTCCTATTAAAAACAATAAAAAACAAAACTGGGAGCTAGCTAGACATATTCAAAAGAAGTGCAAATCAAAATAGGAAACAAAACAGATAGTTGATATTGTAGGACACCAAAGTTGGAGAGATAGGATAAATTGAAATACAAAAAGAGCAACATGGACTGCAAGTGACTAAAAATTAAAAAAATAAATTCACGCAATCTATACACCAATGTTTATTTTATCACTTGGTCATCTTATCAAACTGAGTGCTAGAAAATGCCTAATTCCATTCATTTTATGAATAGATAAATGTACATATATTAATACAAATTCAGGCCATTAAACAAATGTTGACCAATAAAGTGCAGATCACTAAAAAAACAATTTCTTCAGCCAGCCAGCATAGTAAACAATCACTTTTTCACTGGCTACTGAAAGGAATGAAGAATTGATAATGTGAATAAGCCTGATAACCATCAACCATGAATCAAAGAAAGCATGACATATTTTTACATATGACAACCCTGAAGCTTTCAAAGCTGCTTTTCTTTAACTTTCTTAGGCACATCAGGCTTCTATACAAAACTGGGACTAAGGCAAGACTTTTCAAAGAATGCAATTCTCAGATGTTCATGCAGGCAATGAGTTCTCTGCATATCTGATTATACTGTAAACTATCTCCAGATATACGTCTCATTTTGAGTCCTCGTTCTGAAGGTCGTGGGCCATCGCAGACTTCAAGTTCTATTTGAACACCGGCTGGGTGTTCCAAGGCTAAGACACGCTCTGATGGCTGCAACATTAGTGAAAGGCCCTGGGCTCTGGTATCAAGTCGCTGCTGAATCTCATGTAACAAATCTAAGCAACAAGTTGATTCAGGAACAGCACTAGTGGTGATAGCAATACATAAACTTCCACTAGCTGTCTTCTGAAGCTCAGAATTAGCTTGCAAATTACAAGTTAAATGACTTGAAAATAAGTTGCCAGACACTGGACTTGGCTCACTCTGAGAACTCTTGTTCCCAAAATATAAGTAATTTTCATCATGATCTGTGCTTCCACGTCCTGCAGGAGGAAAAGTCTGTCTTAGGTGTTCTGAATTTTTATATGACTCACGTGTGCTGTGAATAGGTAGCCACCTTGGTAAATTCTTTGTTGGACATTTTTGAAGTTGTTCCTTCACTAAACCACTAGAATCTGAAAATGAGGGAATCTGGATGGAGGTTACACATTCTTCATGTTCTGAAGATGTCTGAAACAATCTTAACTGATCCATGTCTTGGAGTGAAGTATCAGAAGCTCTGTAAGGTAATTCAAACTCACTGCAATCAAGGTTTTCTAAGATATCAGAAGATAACTGAACTTCTCCTGTTTCATCTGTCACACTTATCTGGGGATAAGTGTTGATGGGTGAAGAAATAGTTTCAGTCGTCTGTTCTTGGTTGTCTCTGTCTAATTTACCAGACTGCTTGGAGTTTGAGGATGAAGATTGACATTGCTCAGTAGCATCTTCTTGAATCATGCAAAGGTTCTGAAATGTGGTTGGGGAAATGTTACGATGAGGTTGTCCTACAAGACCTTGAAGGCGAGGAAAAATGGTTGGTAAGTTTGTAGGGGAATCTGGAAAAGATGGTGGAGGAGATACTCTTTGTTGTGGTGAATTTATTCCTGTGACTCTGTTATATGGTGGAGACACTCCACCCAAAGACATACACACTGGTGGTGAACTAGCACGTGGAGGAGTGCCAAAAACTTGAAAGGCAGAGAAGGTACTTTCATGTGTGCCAAATCCCACAGGACTTCCTCGATGTTGAAGCTGGAGTCGTTGAAAGTGCTGTGTCAGAGATACAGGAGAGGTCGGCCCGCTAGAAGGGGATTTGTGAATGGGAGAACCAGATATAGAAGGAGGTGATGATGTGGAAGTTTGGCTGAGAGAAGCTTGAAGCAAAAACATTTGTTGAACATGAAGTGAATGACGTCGCTGTAACTCTGCCTGAACTTGTGAGTCCACTGGGCATGCATGTTTCTAGTTATAAAATAAACACATTTCACTTTTAAAAACAAAGGATATTCACTTCATATCTAACACATGTAAATGATGAAAAAAAATTATATGCATCCATTCTTATGATGAAAAATCTAAATTTATAGAAATATATAGTAATAAACACAATTTTCCCTTAGTACAAATAATTACATGTATTTTCCAATGTTGTCCATAGAGGACTCAATAAAATGTGTAGTCATATTTAATATACTGAAATATCAAGGGCATATGTTTATTACTTTGAGAGTATATGAAAGGAAATAATATGATACTAGAAAAGAAAACAATTAGTAGATATATATACTAAAGGCTTACCAACAACAGTACCGTGGCCAGACACAATTTGTGTTTTAACCACTTAAAAGTTTTTGAAGGTTGTGCTTTTAATCCTGTATATTCTTTATGCATTCTTCATGTTAAATAAAAACAAAGGTCTAACACAATAAAGGAATGTAGTGTGTGTAACAAAAAGAACTAGGAGAACACAACAGTGCAAGTTCAAGAAAACTGTAAGGTTTATAAAATTCTGTGCACATAATACATAAAAGTAAGGCATCTTATAAGTGCATATTAAGAAATCTATAAAAACTATAATGCTATAACAAATACTACAAACATTTTGAAAATACAGTTATATCCCACTAGCTACAATACTGCTCATAACACAACTCTCAACAGAAATGTATTTAAAAACTTCCAATTATAAATTATATCCAGTGTAAATTTCCAGATTATCTACTGTGATTTAAAGTGTTTATTTTAACAAAAGATTCTTCATAACTTCATACAAATCTTACTTCTTGTTTTAAAGTGTTCACTATTTGGTTTTGCTTTACAGTCTTTGTTTAGATGGTTGTAAATTTCAGATTTATTCAAAGGACTGTTATGTGCATGATCCTCAATTCTGGAAATTAAGGTTTGAGTCATTGACCCAATATATACTTTCCTACAGGAAAGATACAAATATCTGTATGATAACAATGATTCTTTTGAAAGAGATAACTTATTTTTAAACAGGAAAATAACTGCGTATCAGTATGAAGATTACTCTCAGGCTGATTTGGAGGAAAGTTGACTGTAGAATGCTTTGGATTTTACTTTTCAGTTCAATGCCACAGGAACCATTGAAGAGTAATGTAAATGTGATAGAGTATATACAAATGTTGAGGTCAAGAATTTTGAAATTCTAAGCCATACAGATGAATTCAAAAATACTTTAGTTGATGAGTGTTGAGAGAAGGTAGTTTTAATCAAATATTATTTTTGATACTGATAAGATCATCATGAAAATACCCATAAGAGCTGGTAATTTTATACGTTTTATGGACTTATTAAATTAGTTTTGTAACACTGATATATAAATGTGCTGACATAGCAGTGTAAACCAGAATATGTTGGTTTGTGGTAGTACTCAGTTTGGAAACTGTTGTTCTGGTTGATGACTTATAAATATAAAAAAATAGCAGCTTAGATTCTTTTTGTTCTTCAACTGTGAACTCAATATTCCCATGCTTTTAATCTAAATAATCTTGAGAAAAGATAGCTACACTGTAAATTATCACGTCTTATTACCAAACACAAAATGAGATTCTTTGTTCATAATTTCAAGTAGTTTTTGTAAACTGATTTTTAGTTAAGCCATTGACTTTAGTGTTATCAGGAAATACTAAATCACTATTTTATTTTATTACTTTCTGAAGCAGAATATTAGTGTATATTGGAAAATTATAAACAAAAAGTAAATAGTGAAAACTTCAGAAAAACAGATGCAGCAAAAGATGAATGGATGTTAAGAAAAAAGGAAGCACTCCTAATTCATAACTTACAACCTAAGTTGAACAATCAAGTAGCTACATCACTGCACCACAAACTACAATCAACTCAACATGCCTGAGATGGGCAAAAAGTGAAAATTTCATCCAACAAACAAGTGTCAATATCTACTAAAGTCGAATATAAAACTTTTATCTGATTCACATATTACTCAGTGTTTCTATGATTTTAGCTCTGTCATTCTAGAGGTTATTTCTATTCATAGTAACAAGCTTTTCTTTTGTTTATTTCAAGAAACACTCTTTAGTGGTCCACATGAAAATATTTGAATCTTTTTTCTCCTTTCAGTTAAAGTTATGTTTTAAATCATATATAATAATATCTTTCACCGAATTTACAACTGTTCAAGAAAAAAAAGGGTTGATTCAACAAATAATCCTTAATTTATGCAATTATATGTGCAATTCTTCAAAAGATTACAGCTAAGCTGAAATCTCTAGAAAAGCAACATAATAATTTAAATAATGTGATATGTTATTTTCAGAAAGATTTGAAACAGTATACTGTTTTAACTTTTACAAACAATTCAAGAGTTCTATTTCAAACTTTACATTAGATGGTAGTTTTTGCTGTGCAGCAACTAACAAATTAAACTTTTCTTTATTTTCAAGTATCAACTTGCTGCATAACTTAGACTACAAAAAATAGAATGGTTTATAACTTAAATGTTAAATAATCCAGTTCTTTTTATTGGAAAAAAAAACTCACTTTTATGTATAAGAAATGTAATCCCTGAAAGTAATATTACTTACAGCTCAAAAAGCAACCTTAGGAACTTTTGTTCAAAATTAATTTAAGCCTTTCCAGTATGGAGGGAATGCACTGACATTGCACAGGTTTTTTTCCCAAAATGCAACTCAGTGCACATTTTCTTTAAAAATTCATAAGAGTTGATCAAATATTCCTCTCACTTTTTACGCTGTGCAATTTCTAAACTTTTATTACAAGATACCACGAGATTTTCGTAGTCACTTCCTACTGAAATCATAAATATAATCATCAGCAAAAAAAGAAACATTATATAAAAAAAAGAAATACTGTTCAAAATATTTTGAAGAGATAATAATTTTCTAATAAATGTAAATCTACACTTATGATTGGGCAAAAACATTCTTTAAAAATTATAAATATGTTGTTTGAAGGAAAGGCTCCTTGAAGCTGCATGGAAATGAAGGACGGATATTTTTTTTTACTTTCATACGTATCACCCACATTAAATAAATGTTACATACTGTTATCATTTTTCAAACATATTTGAATAAAAATATGTTGACATGGAATGGCAGTCATATTTTTGAAAAAATCTTAAAATTTGACATATATACATTTAACACCCAACAAAGTTAAGTTTATGTAGAAAAGATGATCTAATTTCCCTGTAACTAAAAGGTAATAACAATTTTCATACAAAGTATTTTATCTTGGACAAATTATTAAGTAACTAACTCAAACGGAGTTTATAAAAATATTCAAATAAAGCAGATTAGGTAAGTTTAAAATATTTGCATTATACTTTGAATAAATATTTGTTTATGTTCCAGTTTGCCTTTAGGTCCATTCATGTAAACTGTAAAACAGTTAAAACAAATGAAAAATGTTAACTAATTAGCATTGTTACGTATTTTTTAATGTTTTATGTTCTTCGTAGACTAAACGCAACAGAAAAACGCAGATAACAGCTTGTATAATTTATTACACTAAACTATTAACAAATATAACAGATATAACATAAATTATATAATAACAGTGACAAATATTAAGTTACAACATTCGAAATTAATTACAAAACAAAATAATACTAGTTTCAAACTTCAAAATTAATCACAATACAAAATGGTACTGGCCTGTATCTAATATAATGATCTAAAATGAAAGTCTCAAATTCCAGTCTAGGGTGTGAATTTGGTCCCACAAAGAAATTCCGAAGCTTAAATGAAGAAGTTCAGGAACAGTTCAATAAATTCGCCGATTCTCAGCACAAGCAGTAATTCAGATGAATCGTAGATATTGACGAAATAAAATCACAGCTTCCATAGATCTAACTTCAGTCACAAATCCAAGTTGAATAATCACAGCAAACACTTAATCTTTCTCAAATAACTGACTCTCTTCTTTTGAAATAAAACTCATATCTGAATCTCACACCTCTCTCTCGCATCTTTGTCTGTTTATATATTGTAGGCCTACTAAACTCCTCGAAAGACCGCGAAAGTTCTACAGGTCTCCAGAGCAATCCACGCATGTCCGTTCTTGCACGAGACTACACGTCTAGACACGTAGTCACCAGCACTTCATTTACAAACATATGATTGGTCTACTTAATTCAAGAAAATTCTAAATGTTACCCTAAATGAATAACAAAATATTAGTTTAAACTTCGAAACAATAATATCAATATGGAAAAATGAATAATAGAAATGAAAATTCAAACATAACACGACATGTTGTCGTTTACAAAATATTTACACGACATTTACATAACACTCTCCCCCTTAAAAGTAAAAAAAAAAGTTTGAACTTGTGAAAACTTTTTTTTGTTTTGTTTATTTATCTTTCTAAACCAAATTAAAAGGGTTAAATCCAGTAGATTCTGAAATAGCCTCACGAACTTCAAACAATAACAAGGGAACACCCTCATTCCAGATCTTTGAGTGTTTGTGGCAGTAATTTGGTGGAAACGATCAAAAATACCTTGTGACTCAGGATGGTATGCACTGGATGAAACTTGATGGAGGTTTAGATCATGCATGGCTTGTTGAAATAGCTCGTACACAGCATTTAAGCCTTGATCTGATTGCACAACTTTTGGAATCCCGAACATGGTAAAGAATTTGACAAGAGCCTTGACAATGTTTGGAGCAGTGATTTTCCTCAAAGGGATTGCCTCAGAGAAACGTGTAGAAGGACACATGATTGTCATGAGGTATTCATTTCCTGCTTTGCTTTTTGGCATTAGGCCAACACAGTCGATAATAACTCTTGAGAACGGTTCTTCAAAGGCAGGAATAAGCTGCAGTGGTGCTTTTGGAATCCCCTGATTTGGTTTTCCTGTCATTTGGCAAGAATGGCATGTCTTACAAAAGTCAACAACATCTTGGCGCATCTTTGGCCAATAGAAATGTAGTCGATTACGATCTAGGGTCTTTCTTACACCTAAGTGTCCCGACAATACATGGTCATGAGCAAGACTAAGAATATCATTCCAAAAGCATTTTGGAATGACGATTTGGTGAAATAACATTCCACCCTTCATCAGCAGCAACATCAGGAGGTCTGTATTTTCTCATTAGCACACCTGACTTCTGGTAGTAACAAATAGGGACAGTTCCTATTTCATTTTCATTAAAAGCCAGTTGTAGAAGAGAATGAGTTTCAGGATCATTGTCCTGTTCCTCAATAAGTTTGTTTCGATGAAGAGAGTCGAAAAATGTCTTAGAGTCATCAGTAGAACTTAAAGTTGAGTCAGAAATCTCATCGATGTGAGACATGAATGTATCAGATAAAGAGAAATCCTCTTTGGACTCCTGAAAACGTGTTTGAGAACGAGTAACAGCACAGGCGGGAAAAACATCAGGAAACTCTTCAACGAGTTGCTCTGTACTGGGATTAATAACAGGTGCTTCAACAACACGAACCTCTGGTACCACCTTACTAACAGCCAAATAATTCCCCAAAAGCATAGACACACCTTCAACAAGCAATGAAGCTTTAATACCCACAGTCACTGGGCCTGAAACTAAGTCCGAATGTAAATCTAATCTATGAAGAGGAATGGAAACGACGCCACCTTCTACACCAGAAATGAGCACATTGGCCCCAACGGATGACTTTTCAGAAATCGGAAGTACACTTTCCAAAATCAAACTCTGAAAAGCTCCAGTATCCCGCAGGATTTTAATTGGTTGTAGACGTGAATCGCCAACAAAAGAAACAAAACCTTCAGTCATGAAAGGCTTAAATTTGTCTTCAACAAGATTTTCAGGGTACGTTAATAATATTGGGCTTAGAATCCACAGTGGACTGAACAGGGTCAAAATCATTGGGAACCAATGATGTATCAAACAAGGGCAAAATGAAACTATTGGGTGATGGCTTGTTTTTGAGCTTATAGCACTCAGAAATCAGATGGCCAGGTTTCCTACAACAAGCACATGTTTTGGATAAGAATGACACGTTTTTGGTAGATGATGAGCTTATAGAATAAGATGGAGTCTTCGTTTGAGAATTAGAAGTTTGCTCTTTTTTGTCTCTATCGACATTTGCATAATATTTGAATGAGTTATTAGGTTTCTTTACCGTGTGATTTGTTTTGCTTTTGTATGAGAAATCTTTGTGAGTCAAAGCATACTCGTCTGCCAAGACAGCAGCATCATGAATTTTGGAAGCTTTTTGTTCATCAATACAAGTTTTTAGCTCTACGGGAATACATCTTTTAAACTCTTCAACTAACATGAGTTCTCTGAGTTTTGTATAATCCTCTTTAATTTCTCTGGAATCACACCACCTGTCGAACAGAGTTTCTTTTTCACGAGCAAATTCGACATAAGTTTGGTTGTCAAACTTTTTGTAACCACGAAATTTTTGTCTGTATGCCTCTGGTACCAATTCATATGCATTCAAAATGCATTTTTTGACATGCTCGTAATCATAACTTTGCTCGGCTGTGAGTTTGGAAAATACTTCCTGAGCTTTACCCTTGAGAATACTCTGAAGTAACACTGTCCAATATTCGGTAAGGGCCATTTTTTCAAATTGCTGAAAATATTTATCCACAGCTTTTTCATTGAATGGAGGTACTAAACGAATTTGTTTGGAAGCATCAAAATTATCCAACTGCATTTGGACAACCTTTTCTTCTGTCTGTGCCTTTCTCATACTGATTTCTTTATCAGCTTTAATGCGTTCTATTTGTATTTCAGCATCAAGAACAAGGCGTTTGTTTTCTTGTTCTGCTTCAATACGTTTTTGTTCTGCCTCAAGTCGTTTACTTTCAATTTCTAAACGAAATTTCATTTCCATTTCCATTTTTTTTAATTCGAAATCTGGGTCAAAATGAGCGACAGGCAATTGTTGTGCAACTTTTTGAGGTAATACTTTTTGGCTGACCAAATGTTCAACAATAATTTGTTTAATATCTGCTTTCTTCATTGATTGCTTCACTTCTAAATTAAAATGTTTACCAACATCAAGCAATTCAGATTTTTTTAATTCATTGATCATTTCGAAAGATGGATTCTGATTAAATTCGTTTATAAAATCTTCAAGTTGGAATGCCATTTTGAATATACAAGCTGTCTATCTGTATAGAATATAAATCTTATTTTATAATAAAATTAAATTGTTTGTTCGATATCCTGGACGAGCCCCCAATTTTCTGTTACGTATTTTTTAATGTTTTATGTTCTTCGTAGACTAAACGCAATAGAAAAACGCAGATAACAGCTTGTATAATTTATTACACTAAACTATTAACAAATATAACAGATATAACATAAATTATATGATAACAGTGACAGATATTAAGTTACAACATTCAAAATTAATTACAAAACAAAATAATACTAGTTTCAAACTTCAAAATTAATCACAATACAAAATGGTACTGGCCTGTATCTAATATAATGATCTAAAATGAAAGTCTCAAATTCCAGTCTAGGGTGTGAATTTGGTCCCACAAAGAAATTCCGAAGCTTAAATGAAGAAATTCAGAAACAGTTCACAGTTCAATAAATTCGCCGACTCTCAGCACAAGTAGTAATTCAGATGAATTGTAGAGACTGACGAAATAAAATCACAGCTTCCGTAGATCTAACTTCAGTCACAAATCCAAGTTGAATAATCACAACAAACACTTAATCTTTCTCAAATAACTGACTCTCTTCTCTTGAAATAAAACTGATATCTGAATCTCACACCTGTCTCTCGCATCTTTGTCTGTTTATATATTGTAGGCCTAAACTCCTCGAAACACCGCGAAAATTCTACAGGTCTCCAGAGCAATCCACGCATGTCCGTTCTTGCACGAGACTACACGTCTAGACACGTAGTCACCAGCACTTCATTTACAAACATATGATTGGTCTACTTAATTCAAGAAAAATCTAAATGTTACCCTAAATGAATAACAAAATATTAGTTTATACTTCGAAACAATAATATAAATATGGAAAAATGAATAATAGAAATGAAAATTCAAACACAACACGACATGTTGTCAGTTTACAAAATATTTACACGACATTTACATAACAGCATCAGCAGTTGTTTACCAAAATGCCTGTACAAATGTAATCAGTTTAGTTGTGGAGCATGTGATAGCTCTCATCCTGAATAAAATACACACAGTACCTGTAACTGTTGATATTGTTGTTGAAGAGCTTTCACAGTCAATGCATTATCCATTGGTACAGGGCCTGTCCCTACAGTTTGGTTGTAAAGTCTTTCTAGCTGAGAGCGATATGGATTCATTGGTGTACTGCCATCACTTGCTCTTCGACCAACAGCTACTGAATAATATTAGGTAAAAAAATAATTTTCTTATACTTCTAAAACTACTGTATTTACATATACAAATTGCAATGGTTCTTGATTTTTGCACATAAATATTTTTTTTAATCAAAAGCTTATCTAGTTATTTTTCTTTCATATTACTCACAAGAATCTGTACAATAGCAAACAAATATTCTTGAAAATAGATATTGATTTTTGATAATACATATGTAGCAATAAAAAAGGACAAATGTTATAAAATTACTTGCAAATAATTTAAAGTGATACTATTAACTATGTCATTGATAGAAGCAAAATTCCATGCATACTGAATTTTTGTAAATATGTTGTCATAATTCAAAATTGTTCACCTAACAGGATGACTTTTGTGTGTTTTTAAAATAGAAAGATATAAGTACAAAAATATAAGTACATAGAAATAACCCAGAATACACCAAAAAAACTAGAGTGCAATATTCAAAATATCTTTATGCTGTATTTACAGATCCCACCAATCTTACACAAGCATACACTGAGAAACTTATAACAAAACAGTAACAAAAGAGCTTTATTCTAAGATTCAAGATTTGTAAAACATACATTTATTTTTATACTAAAAACACCAGTCAGCACTTTACAAAAATAACATAAAAGTAAATAAATATATATATTTACTTTTATTTGAAATAAAATGTTAAACTTCCTATTAATATACACAGAACTGAAATCTACTAAGAAACAACCAAATTATTCTGCATTGTAGAACATATTTATATATTAATGAGCCAAAGGTGATTCTACTAAATATTATGGGGTATGTAAATTCAAACCATTCTCATAGTTATTAAATAATAGATCAATAACCTTTTAATAAAAATTACATGTTTTAAATACTGTCCTGTAATAATAGTGAAAACTCATTAGTAGTAGTTACCTGAAATTTTCTCTGTCACAGTGATAAGTCCAGTTCTCCGCTGCTTCAATAATGGATGCATCTTCCAATGGACTTCTTGCACTTCTTCTGGTGTAGCCATGGCCAAAGTGTGACGTTTTGACTCACCTCGCGTCTGTAGATATCTGCATGACATGGAAATAAAACTCATAAACAAGCATTCAAACTGAAAAAAATAAATAACAGCATTTAAATATAAACTACTGGCATATTATACTTCTTTATTTAACAGTGCAGTAAATTTCTCCATTAGCTTTTACATTTCTGTCATATAACAACCAGACTAACCAATTATAAACATACTTTATCAATTTTAAATAGAAAGACTGCCCTATGTAAACTATGACTGACAATCTGCAATCCCCCATTTATAATGTACTAGTTGTTTGTTACAACTGTCATTCTGGTAACATAGACAGTTTTACTCACAGTTTTTCATTAATTTTTATTACAGTAATCCTTTCATCAACATGGATGTTGTTTTCCTGAATGTATATCAAACAGCCTTATCAGGTGTGAACAATGTAAATATAATTTACTGCATACAGTTTCATGTATTAACTCAGTAATTTCATATCTCTTAGATTTGACTTAATTGATTTTTAACAGCATAAAATCATACCTTGTTCTGCTTTACATCAAGTGTACCAACTTTATTTTCATGAAATATGACAAGCTGAATCTATTTCTGCAATTTTCTAATATGGTACATAATTCAATAATTTTACACATTTAAGTCTACTAACAGAAATACTAGCACTTCAAAGTAACATAGTTCACATAAAAAAGTTAACTCTTACAAAACCATATTACAAATGAATTTAAAAGACACGTGTCTCTGAATAGACTTGTTGTTCATAAATCAAAACACAGTAAAATGTAAAACTAACCATATGTAATTAGAGAAACAAATATTTACTTTAGTGAGGAGATAGAACACATAATACAGGGTAATATGTTTACATTAAAAATTCCGAGTTTAATACTTAGGGTTTTCTATATCAATAATAACCACAGAATACTGAAATGGGCTTCAGAGTACATTTAATGTTTATTTACTTTTTTAAATTTAATATTATCTCTGTCTAAAGGTTAACTGAAGACGAAGAAAAAGTGTGTTATAGCATTACTCTGATTGTTGTCAGTTATGCTTGTGTTATCTTCATTTCTACTTAAGTAGCTCAGCTTACAGCACAATGAGAAGAAATTATTGGAAAACTTGATAAGTAGATTACCAATATTCAAATTTGGATTATGCTGTTTGTTATGTAAATATCATGTAAATGTTGTCGAGAGTGTTGTGTAAACGTTATGTAAACGACGACCATGTCGAGTGTTATGTAAATGTCATGTAAATATCATATAACGTCGTATTTGAATTCCCATATTTATTATTTATAATTCTATATTTATATTATTGTTTCGAGGTTTAAATCAGTTAAATTTAAAATAACATTTTAGAATTAATTAAAATTCATTTAGAAATTTTTAAAACTAAATAGATTGATCACTTGTATTGGCCTGGTGTTTGTACTGTGGAATTCTGGGAAGTTACGCAATATAGTATATAAACAGATGGCGATGCAAGAGAAGAAATCATCCATTTTTACTCGAGTCAAGAAGTAAGTCATCCATTTTATTCGGATCAAGAACTTTGTCTTGTTTGAGAAAGTTTAAACTGAATTTGTGAATAGAGCTAGATCGACTAAAGCGGTGATAAATTTTATTCCGTCAACCTTTACAATTCAGTCAGATTACGGATTATATCGAAAGTCAATAGGAATTGGACTGTGAACTTTTGTTTGAAATTACCCATTCAAACTTCGAAAATTTCTCCGTGGGACTGAATTCAATGCCTAGATTATAACTTTGGATTTCGGATTTGGACACTTATCTTGGATCATATTATTAAGCACAGGCCAGTACCTTTTTTGTATTGTAAGTTGTTTTGATGGTTGAAACTGGATATCTATTATTGCCATTGGATAATTTATTTTGTGTCTATCACATAAGTAGATAATTATAATAAATTATACAAGCTGCTATCTGTGTCTTTCTGTTGCGTTCAGTCCACATAAAAAACGTAACACTGTTACAATGGAAATGAATACATTTTAATAAAAAGCAAATTTAAACATTCTACACAAATAAGTTTTATTATGTTTAGTTAAATATGCATTGTAAACATATTTTATAGGTAATACATTGATTCATGTGAAATATTCAAATGTAGGATCAGTATGTTTCCTGTGATAAAAAGTTTTAAGCTATAAATAAAACAGAAAACAAAGTCATATAATGTGATATTTGATAAATTAAAACCTTGGCTTCCTATTAGTTGGTAATTTCTGAAAAAGTAGATGCAACAGGAGGGCATGGCAAGTAAGGTCTGATTTTATATTTTATGTAACCAAATAAGAATGAAAGCTACACAAATGATTTGTCTCATCAATGATAACATTATAGAGACTACTCTACGTTACATTTCATACTTCTTGGAGAAGTAGTAAATAAATTAAAGAAAATGAAATGCCAAAAAAACAAGTGTTAACATTCTCACAATAAGGGAAACTGAGGAGTTTCTTGTAATATTGTCTAATAAAATGAAAAAACTTTATACATCTATAATGTTAATATTTAGATTATTAGCTACATTTTTATGTTAAATATTAGATATACATTTTATGTTTAATAAAAGAGTATTATGTCTATTTGTGAGTATTAAAATTATTTTTAGAAATTAGAGGTATGGTAAGTTTGTTTATTTAACTGTTTACATTACATCTGTTGCATAGTTTAGTTCTTGTGAATTGATGCTATGTTACTCAAACCTTCTACATTTTTTATCATTGTTTTAAGTGAGTATTGTCATATCATAATGTCTCACAGTTTGTCGAAAGTTCTAGGCCTCAGTTGAGCAATATTTATATAGGCAACCAACTAAGTGTAACTTAACTTTGTGTGTTTTCTTATAGCAAAGCCACATCAGGCTATCTGCTGAGCACACCTAGGGGAAACTGAACCCCTGATTTTATTGTTGTAAATTTGTAGACTTACTGCTGTACTAGTGGGGGCAACTTAAAAATGAAGTTAAACTATGTGTCAGTTTAGACATAATGGCCAATTTCCAAAGTGAGTTTCAGAGCTTGTATTGTAATCATAATAATATCAATAAATTAGAATAAATAGCCTTGTCAAAGTATGTTTTATAGTAATTGAACGAACCTGTGAGGAACTTAGAGGAAAATGAAACAATTATTTAAAGCTCTGAATAAAACTGTGGCAATTAACAGTTTTATGAAGTCTGGAACATATGTTTCACTTTTTGAATGCATAATTCTAAAGCAAATAAAAGTTTGTACTATCCATTTATTGTTGAAATTTATCACCAAGAAGTCTCAGACACCAACTGTAAAAAAATCTGCCCCTATGAAACCTAACATCAAGTTCATTCATAGACAATGATAAGAAAGTAGTTTAACTAAACTGTCATAAAACATTCTGTAAAGTACACAAAATGATACCCACTTGACAAGAATTAAGTATATTTAGCACTTCATCTCATGGTGGGCACATGTACAGCCAAAGTGGATGGAATAAGTGTTTTATGCTATCCTGGCTCAATGAGAATTTTGGGTAAACATACTCTAAGAGTCAAAACCAGTCACCTGATGGGATCCTTTGAAATGAATGAGGAGTTCTAAAGAGAAATAATACATATTCTTCTCAAAGATTGATTAATTAAAGAATAATGATCTATGAAATCTGAAAAACATCAAGAAAGAAAACACCCAAAAGGTGTAAAGAAGGAGTTGAATGTGTGAAGAGAGCCCATCCAAGGGCTGTCAAAGAAAGCATGAATGAGAATAATAAAAATAAGGCAATGAATTGAATGATAAAATAAATTAAAATAACTTAAAAGTATCCACATCCTGAAATGAGCATGACAAAGGAGAAGTTCACAAACTTATAAAATAAGGGAAAAAGGAAAGAAGCTGATGGAAAAGAGGGGTCATATGTAAGAAACAAACAAAGTTAGGTACCTCTAAAGGGAAGGTTCCACGATAAATCCCACTGAACAGACACATGAGCCAAGCATAGTACGAATGTCCAACAGATGAGAAACAGAAAGATATGATATAGGAAAAAGTATGTGATCAAAGTCCAAGGAAAAAAATCAGTCCAAGAAAAAGAAAAGTACAGTGGAAAACAGTGAGATCAGCATCTGTAATAAACATGCAAGAACAATGATAATCACAGGGCGTGAAACAGGAAGAAACGAGACAGGAGATAAAAAAGGCAGTAAATTCAAAAAGTCAACAGTTCAAATAGGTTATGCATAAGGCTGTGCAAAATCCCATTCTAATCTCAGTCGAGCAAGGGAGTTGAGCAGGGAGGAACAAAGAGAGCAAAGGAGCAGGATGTGATGGAAAGAACAGGGGAAGAAACACTTCTGGATACTAGGAAAGACAAAAGTCTATGTACAGAGCCACTCAACATCCAGGAAAGGCCAAGACCAATAATCCATTGATGAACACTGAGGTAAGAAATTCAAGAGGATAGTGCCAAGAAGAAAGAGATAGCACAAGAATGAATGACAAAATAATGTGACAAAAATAATGTCACATTAGTTAAGAGCTCACTCTAATGGACAACAGACTGCAAGGAGGATACTCATGGATAGTTAAAATAATGAAAGACTGTAAAATACACTAAGTGGAACATGACCTCGTGAACCACCTGAATAGGCAGGAATTGAAAAATGTATGATAAAGAGTGAGAAACTTGAACATGTTGCTTTGATGATCTCTCATCTGGTGTCCAGACATCAGAAAATCCTACCCTCATAAAAAAAATACTTCACTCAAAGAAAGAAACACTGAAGAAGAGAGAAATACTGTTGGAAAGAAGGTACAACAATACAGCAAGTAGTACTGTCATGGTTCAAGCATTATTGTAAAGGAGAGACCTAAAGTAGATCAAATTTGAGTATGCAGTCACATATAACCATATTCATTAGTTGATACAGGACCAAAGTAGAATAATCAGTCAAATGAAACCACGTTCACCAGTTAAAACAAGGCCAAAGTCATGTAGAAGTAAAGTAAGTTCTGGAATTAACAGCAAAGCAATAAGCCTGGTGTTACCACATTTACTACTTGAAACATGGCCATACTGTATTGAAAGTTATATTATGGAATTTATAACAAGCACAACATGGTTATGAAGTTAATCAATTTAATTGACCTCCAAGTGAGAAGGCTAACAATGATGATGTAATTACAGATGCTATTTGGTATTACTGTGTTTCTAGTATTGATTATAAGAGAATAATTTATTTAAATCTGAAAGCCAGATATACTGGTTTCTTACCTAGCTATTGCTCCTGTATCTAACTGCTCATCAGGATCTTTACTATGAAGTGGTAAAGCTGATATTTGCTGAACTGTAACAGGACTTCCTGGTTGAATCTAAATAAATAAAAGTTTTCATTACTATCAGTGGTGGTTTGTTAGGTTATTTTTTTAATTTTATGCAAAGCTACAGAGGGTGTAGTTGCATTAGCTGTCTCTATTTTGTTTGTGATTAAGTACAAAGCTATACAATGGGCTATCTGTGCTCTGCCCACCATAAATATCAAAACCTAGTTTAAATGTTGTAAGTTTAAAAGACATACTACTGTGCCACTGGGAGGCCACTGTCTCTAATTTAGCAGTAACAAACTAGAGATAAGACAGCTAGTCAACACCATTCACTACCAACTCTTCTGCTACTCTTTCACCTCTGAGTTGTGGAATTGACCATAACATTATAATACCCTCATTGCTGAAATGGTGAGCACGTTTAGCATGATAAAGAATCAAAGCTATGAAACAGAGATTGCAATTTGAGCAGCCTAACCACTGAGCTATGCTGAGCCATCACTGGTGGTGATTTCTAATAAAGTTGTAAGTTATGAAAACTGTGAAAATGAGACCAAAAAAATACAGACCAAACACCACCTCCGCCTCACATATCACAGTATAACTTACCATTATTTCTGTTGTCCTTCCTGCTGTATTTTTTCAGCAAGTTTTTCATAGTTTACATAACTATGATCACCACAGGTTTTGAAAATTGTTCACATGATTTACTACCTTATAATTCTCTCACTTTCTATGTGAGTTATTTAACAAACATAAGGGGTTATTAGATAAGTTCTGCGTTTGAAACATTAGATTTCACCAAAATTTGCAGTCATTATGAAAATTTGGTTGTGACAAACAGAGGTAGGTTGTCAAGAGACAAATACATGTTTGAAGTTTATTTTAATTCTAAAGATGTAAAATTAAAATTGGGTATACTCACCTTTTAAAAATGATAGCCAGAAGACTTACATTATAAAATACATGGAAACATATGAACATAGTGTAACAACTGACACTTCATGTTGAACAGCCATTATGCTCTAACAGAATGATATGATAATGAAGACTACAACTGTAACAGAGGAGAATCTCCTAATACATCAACCTAACCCTAGGCATCATTTAAATTCTAACAGACAACAGTGGCTTTCAAATATCTATAATTCATGAGAAACCACAATTCCAAACAGATAGGATGTGTTAAACTACTGTAAAAGTATACCCACACGAAACACAAACACAAAGAGGATAGGTGATGAGTTCCTAAAAAAATATTAACTCCAAGTTCCAAAAAAATAAGATAATGAGTGAGCATGAAATTAAAGTGACCAGAATCCTGGTTTGCTGTGATAATCCCATTTTTTGATACTTTGGCCTAGTGTCCCAAAAATTGTTTTCAGGATGCACAAAACATCCCAGTTTTATGAGAAAAACATTAAGCTATCAATCACATTGAATCACAGACATAATAGGCATGCTCCTTATTGTAATAACCTACTTTTCTGCCATCAAACTCTCAAAAATTTCGTCTGTGCATAGTGAGAGACCAAGGTATGCACAGGCTTTATAATTAGTCATATCGCAGTAGACCTATAGGAAGTGGTGAATGTGTGTCTTTCACCAAACAAATGGTTGCAATTATTTAAAAAATAATGTCAACATTAATATGTTTGGTAATAGTATGTAACAGTTCAATAAATTCAAAGTACATAAAATTTAAATAATTTCAAATTTGTAATAACCATTCTGAAATTAGGAGCAAGGGTTGGGATGTCCCAATTGCTTTCATTTAGAAATCTGGTTAATCTACCCAAATTGAGACTTGGACTCATGAACATTCCTTCTCAGTAAAGCTAACTGGGAGGCATAATCAGTGTAGGATAATGAATGAGCAAGTATCCTTGAACCACTAATGTAATTATGACAACTGATAATGAGTATGTAGAAGACCCCCTAGTGGCTTGGTTACATACATAAGGCATATGATGCCAAATCCAGGCCAAAAAAGGATAACCATAAACTAATAAACTACTTCACAATGTGAAAAATGAAGGAAATGATGGGTGTATCAGTATATATAAATAAGTATTTGCAAAAACTACAGATATCATCCAAAAACTATTTTGAAAGAATCTTCATAATTTCTCATAGGTTACACAGAAATGTAGGAATATCTAGACAGTAAATGAAACTGGAAAGCTATAATAACAGTTTACTTCTGCTCCAAAAAGAGATTACATTAAACCAACTTGAGAAACTTGAAGTACAACACTGATATCCCCTGATATAGAAAAGGTTTAAAACACCTAATTCCAAAATCAAAAATAAATTACATTTGAAATTGGAAAATAATAATGAATAGCTAAATTGAGCTGAAAGATGTGGTTAACCTACTAAACACAAAGCTGCAGATCCATAGAACAACAAAAATTTGAGATGACACAACAAAAAGTTCAGTTACAGAGTCATCAAAAGCAAAATCAATAAAGCCCCCTCCATTTATATCTACATAAGACTACACAGAAAGTACAAGTAGATGTACTGAGCATCAAAGTATGTTATACACAGAATTCTACAAGACAATGTCAACCAAGAGCAAAACAAAATGGTAAAAACTTAATCAACTTTTGCTTACAAGGTTCACCTGATAAGGAAACAAGTTAGAGTAAAAAAGTGTTTTTTATCTCATTTTATTTTTATAGATGTATATACATTTAAGATTGCCTTAATGAAAGGCAAAAATCTTGTATCCCAGCATAATGACAAAGTGTCAAAAAAACATAAACCACATAGTAAAATAAAAACAGTTCAAGTGAATCCCCTTTGAATATGTCAACAAAGGTAAGTAATGTTGATTACAAGCAACTGTGCAGAAAAAATGCATCAAACATGACAAATCCTACCTTGCAGGCTATAAAACCTGATGTTTGTGCACCAAGTCAATATGGAAGGTGAGAAAGTAAGAACTGTGGTTAAGTAACATGTTCTCTGTGTTGTGTGAAGAACACACAGAAATTTTGAGTCACATTTAGTGACAGCACAAGTTCAAACTCAGTAAGGTAGAGCTTATAGTATTTCACAGATTAGCATATCTGATTTTAACTCTTTCTTCTCTGATGAGTAATATTATTCTTTTGTACTATTGTGAGCTGGTCAATATGATTTTTATTTTAAAATGATTATTAGAGGCTTGATGTTTAAATTATCTGTCAGACTTGAATTCAAACAGAAAATTCAGAAAATTTATTTCAAACAAGTTAATATTACTTCAAAAATCACAGACTACAAGAATAATATTCTAACAGTTTAGAGTTACAACCAGAAACTTGTATTTATTCCCAAAATTAAAATTTTATAGCAGTTTTAATAGATTTCTTAAAATGATATTCTAAGGTTCCATACAATAATTCTACTGGAAACTCACATTACTTCATTACATTCTCCATCAAAGGTGTATTTTAGCTGAGTTACAAGGCACATTGTGTGATTTCTGTAGAAGATTGGTTGGTTGGTTGATTTGGTGTTTTATGGCACAAAGCAACTAGGCTATCTGCGTCAAACATGCGGAAAAAATTTAAAGTAAAATTAGTAAACTTCATAAAAGGAAATTTAGGTAAAACAAAACAAAGTTTAAAAAAACATAAATAGCATTTAAACCAATTTTTACATCTAGTCTACAGCAGTAAGACAAAAATTCTAGCAATATAAGATGTAAAGGACTTTCTGTAACATAATTGTAATTATCATACCATACAAGGAAAACTAACAGGTAAGTTCAGAAACCACCGTTAGACACCTAAAGTTGGCTTTTCTAGCCCTGATTCAGAGTTATGTGATGTTATGGCTATTTTCAGAAAGTAAAGTAATAAAAGTTTCAAAAGACTTGTAGCAAAATTTTAATTATAACTTGCCAGAATGACTAACGGGTAGTTTAAACAACAGCATTAATCACCTGAAGTTGGCCTTTCCAGTCCCAGTTTTGAGTTATTTGACGTTATGGCCATTTTTTAATTTCAAATCAAACTAGATGTATGTTGATTCTTAAAAGGGAACCACATTAAAAAAGTCTAATGTACAAATTAAAAAATTTAAATTGCATTAAAAAGATCAATGGCCTTTAAAAACCTTAAAACATTTCCGAGGTGGACAGTATCACCATCACCAATAACACTGTCTAACATTAAGGATAAATCTTGGGACAGAACATGTTTAAAATGGTGCTGTCATGAAGAGTCACAATGAAGGCAAGACAGTAAAAAGTGAGTTATTCTGACCTGAGTGTTACACAGACAACACATTAGTGTATTAGTGCCAGATAAAGGAAAATGATGAGTTGAAAAAACTCTGACCAATCCTTATGGTAACAAGATGGCCAAAGGCTATTATTTGGTGAAGCTTGTTTTAATAATGTTTACTCCAAGTCAACTGTCAATTGGCATGGAGCTGAGCCTTAAATATAGGAGCATAGTGCATGTATGGAATAGGCACAACAGTGATAGTGCCAGAGCAGATAGATTTAGCTAAAGTGTCAGTCAGCTCATTCCCATGAATAGCAACATGACTAGGTATCCAGAAAAACTGGATAGAAGCAAATGTTAAAGAGAAATGGGCCAGTCCATTTTGAATAGCAGCAAAAACAGGGTGCGAACTAACATGAAGTAATTCCAGTGCCAGTAGAGAACTAAGCGATTCAGTATAAATAGAGTAATTTGAGTGCTGCCTAGCTTCTCTGTGATTCAGGGCAAGAGAAATGGCATACAGTTCAGCATAGTTGTAGTTTTATGACCAAATTTTAGTCCCAGTTTTTGGTTATATTACTAATATAACATTAGTATTTATTTGCTGTAAATACCCTACGTGATCCTAAAGTCATGTTGTGACTATGATTATAGTCATAGACATAATCAGCTCAAAAGAAAAGGGGTGATCTCTCTGCCCGAGTCTTGATGGCTAAAAAGATGGAGGATGAAGCAGAAGTTCTAGATATCTGGCAAAAACTTTCACCAAGAATATCAGTGATGCTACAGGTATTAGCTACTTCTTGGTTATCAGAGAGCAAGATCGATAGGGAAACAGAATTATATTGCCTCCTGAACTTTTGAATCCTGTCCCTTATGACTTTGGAACTGGTGGTAGAAAACATGCTGGTTGTGAACTTAATCCAAGATTCCTTCTGGCTTTTACGTCTTACCCATGGAGCACGAGCAGGGGCTTGCTGGAAATTGATGCAGTATGAGACTGAGGAAACCTACAAAATGTAACACAGGCCAGTTTTTGAGCCTTCACTGTCATGTGACAGGCAGGATTCCACCATGGAGAAGAATATCGTGAAAAAATTGTCAAGGCGCATGAAAATAAGTAATGTTTTAATAAGTACGACAACTGTTCAATGAGAGAATCGTCTAGATCTAATTGATCATAGATCTTCTAGACAACAGATAGAGAGAATAAATAGTAATGGTATGACCCAAGAAAACACAGATGGCTACGTCCTCCAAGAGTGTGCCGAGTATCAAAGACAGGTGGGAACATGTTGATCAAACAACAGTGCCACCCCATCATGCACTCATCCATCATACAGCCTGTCATTTCTGTGCAAAGAAAATCACCAAAAGGTGACTGTATTGGCAGGTTTCAGAAATATTTACTGTAAGGAAAGACATACAGGATGGTAGGAAGTAATCAGTGTTTTGATGTCAACCAGATTAGAATGTAAACCTCAACAGTTCCATTCTATCAAGGTGGTCATATTTATTTATGTGTAAGTGAACTAGATGGAGAACCCTTCTGTTTATGACCATGTCCTTTTTCTTTACTGTCTATCGACCTCCATGGATCCTGTTCTGGGTCAATTAGACAGGCTTTTGCTGTTGGAAGAGGATTCCAACTAGCTGAGAAAGTAAACAAATGATCATTTTGCATCTTGGAGTGGGAGAAGAAGATGTATCTGACAAAATGCCTCTACCCCAAAACCAAAGAAAGTGGATCTTGAGGTTTGCTGGAATGAATGTTAGATGGGTGTTAAAGTTGATTCATCAATATTTTTAACCATGGAAGTCAAAAGACTTTCATTTGATTTGAGAATGATTCTTTTGGAGGCACAGAGGGTTCCCTATACACTCTGACTGTAGTAGTGGAACAAAGTGCAGCAGCATACATCCAAGATGAAGTGGTGGACAACAACTTTTTAACCTTAGGGTAAGTAATGTTACAAATAGTTTTCATATGTTGCACCCCTTTTTCTTCCAACCATTTAGGGCAAGAACAAAAATAGGATGAGTAACAGCCATAGCAATTGAGGCAATGAGGGTCTGTTTCACACTCATAGGCATCGTGGTCCTGGCCACCTCAACGAGTACACATCAAGGAACCACAATTAAGATAACCTGCCTTGATGGTGGCAAGTGAATGGGGTAATGTAAATGTTAGAATGAGGACATTGGTTGAAATCATAATTCAATCTTTGTGAGTGGAGATACACTTCAATGCAGAAACTCCTTGAGTTGAGAAACCAGTGAAAATCTACATTTTGAAGATTTTCTTCAAATCCCTTTCAAAAATAACTCCTCATTATGAATTCAATGTAACATGAGGTGTAACTTCAATATGTATATCCCCAGTCGCCTTTGAATGCAAGAGGAGTTTACTGTGTTGAGATGTGGATGTTTCCATAAATATAGCACCAGAGTGAAGCTTCTTCACTGACTTTGGAGAGCCAGCAAGTCTCTCTACTCCTTTCTGAATGAAAAAAAAGATATCTGCCTTAAAGGTTTGTCCAAAAGAGAATGTAGGACAAGAAAATAAGGTAGAACAGGTGTTACAGATGTTGAAGATTGCTGCTCAGAATCTTCAAGATGGGGTCATTTACCTATGGACTGTTTTTTCACTATTTTATATAAGTTTTTATTTGGAGGATCCATGATAAAAAAAGGAATATTTCAGTGCCCACTGACCCCACCCACTATGAAGTCCTACAAGGGAACACACTACAATGCCAAAACAAGAACACTGCAGCAATTCCATGGTTTTGTGAGTACTATACCCAAACACCAGCATCAGATACAATGTCCACAGCATTGGTACTTGGTTGACCCTAGCCCATGCAGGGCCACTCCAGGCTGCCTGTCTATAGGAACTCAAGGCCAAAGTGGCATGTTAGGATTGGAGCCTTGAACCACCCGGATTCTCTCCTCCCCTTCACAGGTCACTACACACAGCAAACACGTGGGTGGATGTTTAGATCCTAGAGAAGGTCAACTTAAAGAACCTTTCCTGTTAGGTCCCCTCATCATATACAGGAATCCACACCAAAGGGTTTTGTGGAGAAAATAATTACTTGAAGCTGGATATTTTACTGCATACAAGTTACAAGAAATTGAAGTTGTGATAGATGCACTTACTCCTGAAATTTTTTCCTTACTGGTGGGATAGCTGAATTGACCTTGAAGTAACTGTCTACGAAAGCATTTCTGAACATTTGCTCCTCCATCTGATGCTCTTCTTCCAAAACCACCAACTGAAAAAAAAAACAATTTGTTCTTTATTTAAATAGCTTATTCTACACTACTGACTTGTTTTATCATCTTAATGTGAAATATATGTATGATCTTGTTTGAGAAGACTAAAATATTTTCAAAAAAAGAGAGAATTTGTTCCAATTAGTATTACTTACACATCAGTTCAATTTAAAATGTAAGCATGTGCTTTTTAAAAATTGATTTCATTCATCTTTACAACCTTGTATTCAATAATTGAATGATTAATGTATTCTCATGAAAAAGATTTATTTAAAACATTAAATATGAAATACCTAACAAATATCACATAAAACAGTTAAAAACTTCATGAACAAGAAAAATGATTAATCATCCACTAATTTTATACAGGAACCATTCAAACTTTCAGCAGCTCTTCACAGAAATCTTTAAGGTGTTGGCATCATTCAAATTATTTTTAATTTAAGGAGTTTGGTAATGTATGTACAGAAAATATTATACACAAATCATATCCTATACATTTTACACATACAAAGCATCATGTACAGCAAAATGACATTTTTAATATATCTTAAGTAACCATATTGTTTGTTTCTGAATAAGCAAAAAATTATGTAACATCTGTATCACCATGCATAAGCAATACACATCTAGACTTGTGTGCTAATTGCCAAAGGCAGCATGCAATGTGGAAGTTAAGACAAATTTACCAGAAGATTCTAAAATATGCATTGTGATGCATGATCTTTACACTCAAGTTACTCTATATGGCTCACAGGAACCATAAAAATATCAAAATCAATCACATTATTCTAAATCTGTCCTATATATAGGTATCAGTGATGTTACTTAAAGTTATAAATACTAGAGCTTATTTGAAATAACACTTAAGTAAAAGTATATCCTATGCAGGATGTATGAATATACGTTATGTTTTTCAGTCACATATATGTTCATGTGAAATGTACTTTGTTTATTGTTATAAATTTAATGTAAGTGTAATTTCAACAATTTTGCACAAGGTTAGAGCCTTTAAATTATCTCAGTATTTATAGTAAACATGAATTTTAAGAGAATTTATGTTCAACTATAGGTCAAATGCTGAAAATATGTTCAAGGTTCTGTCTTTCTGCTTGTGTATCTGATATATTTCTCTATTTTCCAGCCAATGTTTTTTATGATTTCTGAATTATGAGGTTTTGTAGTGAAAAAAAGTTATTATCAGCATTCTTTGACATTGTTCAAGCAGAGTATTCATGATGAAACTTTGTTGAATGGATAGCATTATTATCAGCAGTAACAAAACTGGTTTAGTTATGCATTTTGTCTTCTGTTCTTTGATAAAACTTGTATCATAAAATCCATACTAGTTTAGCTTGGTGATTATTTAACTGTTGTTTTAGATGCCATACTTAACATGTAAATAGGGCAAGAAAATAAATGCTTGGTTATTTCCACGTTACAGAACTATTCACACTTAGACATCTCATGCATTATTAATTTAGACAAGTTGACAAGCTGTTTATGACACTTTTGTGTGTGACATCAGCAAGATGTTTTGATAATGATTCGGGTAAAGTATGGGTTAGTGATTTCATACATTAGAACTTTTTGATAGCTTGAAACTTTATATGCACATGTAAGTAATACATAACACTCTAGAGGACTGGAAGATAAATATACAGCTTAATATTATTTACTTGAACATAAAATATATGAACTATTCAACAAATTCAAACTTTCTTTTAAAATATAGTTTTTGTAACATAAGTTTGCCATCCTTTAAATTTTACATATTTAACATCTTAAACTGAGTAATAAAAATGATTTTAATATATATAATATTTTTTTAAATTATAAACATTACTGATGTATTAAAATTATTAATATAGCTATAAAAACATTTTGGAAAACTGATATGACAAAGAATTTAAACATTTCATTTTATGTATGTAGAGTCTCACCTGCACCCAGTACCAGTGGTGGTTTCAACAGATGCTGATCCTTGATTGTGAAATACTGAGGTGGCTGATGTTGAACCAGTGGTAGGTTCTGAGGCAGGTTCGTATTGGGAAGAGCACTGACAGGTAAGATTGGTGGAGGTTGCAAAGTAATAACTGGTTGAAAATTTCTACTCATTTGACTAGCTGTCATATCTCCTGTTGCTACACTAGGTACTTGTTCGTGTTGTGGATCCCCAGGGCCTACAGTATGGCGACGAATGATTTGATAGCGGGATAAGATTTCTGGGGATGGCTCTTCTCCATCTGATTCAAGTTCTATATCTCCAAACTGTTGGAGCAGAACAAATACATTTATTAAATGTTTTGCATGAAGCAAGCTAATTTTTATAAAAGAAAGGCTAAACAATATTAGTCACAATCCAAAATGTTGACAGATCTTCACAAGTGCTATTATTTTATACATCTTAAAAGAACCTAACCTGTCACTACTTAATGTTACTCATACTTAAAAAAATGAATTTTGTACAGCAAAAGTGGTTTACTTATTAATACTTCAGCTACTACCTTTTTAACCAAGCGAAGTTTCTTGGGTTAAAGTGTGAGAATTGTTATGATAATAACTTGCTAAATAATTTAATAATAGTATTACACATGATAATTTTACCTTTTCTAAGTTTTGGTTCTCTGAAAGAAGCTGCCAAAGAGGAACAATACTAGCAGGCAACATTGGACTACAAGTTGATTTTCTATCTCCTTCTATTCCAATTTCAGATGCAAGTGGGTTTTTCTCAACTGTACAAAAATTATGATTATAGTTATCTAACCACACAAATATTTTATATAGCAAGTAAAAATGGTACATAAATGAAAAAATAAGGTGATTCACAAGATAAAGTTAATAAAACCAACAACTGCTAATATAAGTGCACTTACAATTTACACGTTTTTCTGCCTTACAGTGTGTTACTAATGGTTTATATCTTTAACATTTTTGCATTTCAAATTAACATAATCAATTGGTATGCTTACTTTATATACACAAAATAAACAACTTCTTCACAGAATTATACAAGACACAAACTTATTCTAATTTGTATTGCACTACACAATTTCTTACCGACTCCTGTCGTAATGCTGGTCATTCTTTGTGGATGTGTTGTGACAGGCAAATTATGAGACAACAGTGGTGTCCTTTGGTGACCCTTTAGTTTGTCCAGTAACAGATGATAAATTGCACTACAATGATCAAAATACTTCCCTTGGACAGACTAAAAGAACAAATTGATAAGTAAGATCACAATATTCTACATAATTATGTGGAGAAAAAATCATAGCCAACTTAAGGGAATTTTTTTTTTAAAAAAAACTATTAGAAATAATAACAATCTACACTTTTTTAACATGCCTAGAATCTAATATTTTCCTAGCCTGAAAAATGTATTTTTGAAAAACATTCACTTCCTCATACAAAATTGTATTTCTTTATCCTTGAGCTAACTCCCATCTCAAAATCATGAGCTGTGCTAACGCATGACAACATCATCATCTGATTATTGTCCACCATCACACAACTTCCTTGTGTAGTAGCTCTTACCTAAGCCCTTACACTTGAAAGAGCTTCATTCTTAGAAGAGGCAAGAAGAAAATGTACCAGAAGTTTGGAGGATTGGTGGGGAAGTATGCAGAAGTAACTATCATGAATACATTTTCAAGTAACTTCTGAGACTATCTGCTAGGATCCTGTAAAAGAGTGACTGAAAAATAGTAACCACAAGGAGTCAAAATCCTGCAACAAATGAAACAGCCAGATGATGAAGATAAGGGAAAATTAAAGTGTACAGGTTTGTCCACATGGCAGCCTGAAAGATTTTGTCCAAGGGTAAAAAAATATCAGAGGCAAGAAAGTGAAACAGATGACAAATTTTATGCAATGAAATATTTAAAGCACCTATAAGCCTCAATATCAAAGAAAGAAAATGCAAAGTGGACCAATCATTAGATAAAGCATATTCTTTCTTAAAAACAATGACAGAAACCAAAACAACATTTGTGCCAAATAACATTGCATAACTTAAAACACACAAGACTATCCAAGTTCAAAAAATGCATAGAGATTAGAAATAGTGGGGAGGGAGGGAAGGGTCAGAGATTGTAAAGGAGAACAATTACTTTCCAGAGCAGGAAAAGTCTTGAGAAAAAAGCCTGGTTTGGGTAAAGTGAACAGAGTGCAAGAAGCATCAATGGAATATACATCTGAATGAGTGATCACAAACAAGGAGAACCACACAGGTCTGCAGGGATAAAATGGTTAAAAAAAAAAATCCAATGGCTCAAAACAAGGCATATGTGAGAGTGTATACAGCCATATTAGGGTTGTAAACAAGCATGGGACTTAAATGAGAGGTGGATGAAAAATGAAGGACTGGAGCAAATGAAGAGGATAGAGGAAGAAAACACCTGGTGATAATGATAAAGATAAAACATAGTACCAAAAACAACTTAATAACCAATTATGGTGGAAATAGACAATCATAGTTGAACAGCTCCATGAGGAAGTCTGAAAGATGAGCTTGGAGGAAAGGGGTGATGGATGGATTAACAATGAAAAATGCACCATTTCTGTTGATAAACATACAAGGTTGAAAGATGACAGGAGTAAGAAGACTACAAAATTAGAGATTTTGGCCCTATGGTTACTATATCAGATAATTTCCACATGTGAATATGAAAGTACAACACTCCCAAGAGAAAACATCATATGAGGTGAGAGAAAGAGAGAGGAATAACAGGGCAGAGGAAGAGGAGGCCTGAACATTATTTGAAGAAGCAGGTAAAGTCAAAGTTGTGCAGGCGAAAGAGCATTTGACAAGGAGTGCTGCATATAAAGGTAATGACACAAAGGAGGAGACAAAGAGGAGTGAAAACTGAAATTACTTCTGGCCATAAGCACTGACTGCCAAGGCTGAAGGATAAAGAACTGAGGACCTGAAGAATGGAAGTTTGGTGTTTAGAGGAGTGGCAAAGCCATCAAGAGCAAACCTAATAAAAAACCCGAAGGTAGAGAGTCCCACACTGTGTATAGAATTTAGTTCAACTGAGAGAGAAAATTTGACACCCGGTCAGAGCTTCCAGCACATGACAAAATATGAGGAGATAAATGTGACAGTAATGAGCTCAAAATAAGGAAAAGGGGAACAGGAATATTGGAATACGTAAAAAGGTGAGACCAGTCTTGCTTCAGGGTACTGGGCAAAGGATGAGGAACTGGAAAGCTCAAAAGAGAAAGTATGATGTCAAAAAAAGCAAAGGCAATGATTATAGGCATGCCCACCTGAGAGCAAACCCAATGACAAATCTTAGGATAGAGAGACCACTCCATAGTTAGATCTCTGTATGACTACGAAGCAAACTGCCATCAAATTCTGAGCCCTTGGAACATGACAAGTTATGAGAAAAACCAATGGGAATAAATCTAAAATAGCAGGACAAATGTGAGGAAGCAAGAATTTAGAAATGGATACCCTCTAATGGCAGGTATGTGTATAAAAAAATTGTTGTGAATATCAAAGTGGATCATGATTAACTG
The DNA here is from genome assembly GCA_011833715.1 of Carcinoscorpius rotundicauda. Classification (NCBI taxonomy): domain Eukaryota; kingdom Metazoa; phylum Arthropoda; class Merostomata; order Xiphosura; family Limulidae; genus Carcinoscorpius; species Carcinoscorpius rotundicauda. The sequence continues at coordinate 114,348,331 of CM022393.1, forward strand.
ATCCACAAATGTAAGGATAAAAATGAGAAAATGCCAGTTTGATGGCAAGAACCTAAAGGACATTAACATGCAGTGAATGCTCCTCTACAGCCCACATGTGAAACGTCATATCCTTCTTCAAAAATAACCCATCCAATGGAAGAGCACCTGTGAAGAAATGAAGATCATGTCAACGGCTACAAGAAAAAGCTCACTGTGGTGTTGTCATGGTCAAACTATCAAGACAATCTTCAAGTCGAGGAAAAGAAAAGGTACAACTGAAGAACACAAGATTCTACTGGAAAAAGTGTGTGTGTTTGTGTGTGTGTGAGTGATCTAAATGAATAAGTGGTTCAAGGGAAGCCAGAGTTCCAAAAATGCAAAAGAAGCTCATGCAAATGATGTAAAAATGTATAACAAATCAAAGTGACAGGACATTCCATTTCTTGTAAACAACATGGTGAAAACTAGCCCTGTTAAGCAGCCTCCTGCAAAAGAATGCATGTATAATGAAAAAGAGTCCTCTTGAGAAGGAACGATGAGAAAACAATCATCTACATAATTATGGAACCTCAGCCCAGTTGATGAGCAAGGATAACAAATGTTTCTGAGACTCAATTAACCCTTTCAAGACAAATCACAGGTCAAAAGCAAAATCATCGCATTTGTAGACTTGCATTAAAATTTTATTTAACCATTACTTTCTGAATATATGCAAATAAATTTGGAATCACATTGTTGATTATAATTCAAACTTTAATTTTTTTTTATCAGTTAATTTAAAACTAAATATTACAAAAACACACCTAAATACTGATTTTAGTGAGTTATATGTTATGTTAAATGCAACACTGTTTAAATGTTTGTGATGGCAAAATACTATGTTTATAGTTTTGTACAAATTAAGAACTCAAATTACTTATATTAATAAACTAAATTATAAAATAAGAACCTCTTATCTTTATATTTTGCTGAGATATGGCTTATATACTGAATCAAAAACATGAAGGTTGATTATGTCTTTAGTTTACTTGAAGTTTTGTATTTTTTAAATCTAAATACATCTTAGTTACTAAGCTTAGTAAATGATAGTGTAATTCTATGGTACCAGTAGAGCTATTTACGAAATTTTGATTATTCAACTGTCTACATAAAACCTAACAAAAAATTTTGCTCGATATCCTACATGTATAAAATTTTAAAAGGCTTAGCAACCTATGTCCGACAGCACCTGGGCTTAAGGGTTGCAGTAAGAGAAGATGACTGTTTACTTTACTTCTTGATTTATTTTTGTATATTTTAAGAAAAATATATTTAATAATTTATTTTTAAATAGTGATAATCTATATACACATATAATATATAATAACTAAAATTTAACTGTATATTACAAAATACCAGTGCACTAAAACACAGCTAAGACACAGAAGACTAAAGGTCAATTTTATATTATCGTATATGTAACATGAGTGCATTTGCACTATGTCAATGCAAGTTATGTTATGTTAGCTAAGCACGACTGGAAAGTCAATATAATAAAAATAATAAATAAATAACTACATATAGCATTATGAGACTTAAGCTACTAAGACTAAACAATTTTATTTTCATGCTATAATACATGGTGCTTCAAACACAAAAAAAGCATAATTTATATTTATTTTGTAATTTTACTTATGATGGTTATAAGGTTGCTCATGTGATAGATGACTCTGTGTTTGTAGAGTATATAAAATAACATAAAATACAAAACCTTACTCAAAAACAAACATTTGAAATGTATTTAAGAGGTTTTAGAGATTATACAGATATTATTTAAGATTTTGGGGAAGAATAGTTATATTAATCATAACATGAAATCACTTTGCACTCATACTGGTAATGAAACAGTCTCAATATTTGCACAAGCAAATCTTTAGCAGAAATATTTATTAAAAACTGACTTTTTGTGCAGAAAAAAAACTGTAATCTTTACTACTAGTATATCGAATTTTGTGAATATACACATGCTGTATCAAAAATTGTGGTGCATATACTTAGAATGTGCAGTGAGTAGATGAACTCATGTATATTATACCGAGACCATAATGAATGGATTAAAGAAATAAAGAGTACATAAATACACAATCTTAATGGATGAAACAAAGAAATTATTTGGAAGATGAGATGAAAGAAATATGTAAAGAATTGTGAATAATATTAATGTTGGTCATCCACAGTTCAGGTGAGAAATATCATTAGAAAGAAAAGAACCCACCAAATGAAACCCAAGGGTGATAAAAAAAGCAGATCAGAGATGACAGGTTCATAAACAGATGCTTGTTCTCAATATTCCTTGGAACCACAAAAATATGATAAAAATAATCACTGGAAGGAGTAACTACTCTCTTCATGGATTTATGGCCAAGATACCAGAAATCATATCTTTGAGACACTGAAGATAAAGAGGAATGGAGGGAGGAGAAATAAAACAAAAAAAACTAAAAATTGGAGGAGGCAAACAGAATTAAAGAAATATAAGTTAAGTGAGATCTAGAACAACCCATCTATTACAAGAAAATGGTGACAAAGACAGACAGGCTGATCTCCATAAGGCTAGACATGACAGGGCATTAAACAATGAGAGGAGCAAAAATACTAGCAATAAGAAGTAAGAGAGTGAGAAGGTAAAAAAAGAGTCACGGATTCAAGAACAAGCTGGTTAGGTTAAGAAAGACAAACAACCACAGTAGAAAATACAGACATATTATGCAACTTCAATCTAGTTTTTCCACTGGGTATGAAACACTGTTGAAGACTTTTGGGTGAAGACCACAAAGAAGCATCCTATCTCAACAACCCCAAACTGCAGAGGAATCAAGTAAGAGGAATATAATAGAAGTAGTATAGGCCAATGTGATGCAAAGTGAACAAATCTCTCCAAATAACCCTCTCCTGGAGCATCATGAATTATCTTAAAGGTGAGATGAAATGATGAGAGGTAACAGAGGAGAGTGATAAGAAAGAAACAGTGGCATGAAAATCGGGCATCATAAAGGAAAATATAAGTTATCGGAGTGGTAGTGAATAAAAGACATTCCAAAGACTAGGAATAAATTAATAAAAATAATAAACATGATAAGTAACAAGAAATGACACAAACAGATGAGGATGACGAAGCAGTGTTATAGATTTGCAGTTTCTTGAGAAACAAATCTCAGGAAAGACAGGAAAAATACAGTAAGAATCACAATACAAAAAAGGGGGAAACATACCTGCAAAAACATGTTAAAGAACAGATTAGAATGGTAAGGATTTTCCCTCATGAATAAAGCTGTGTCTATAATAAATCCTCGTGAGGAAAATAGCCAGTCAAATCAACACCTTCCTAATCATATTCAAACTAAGTAGAAAGAACAACAGCCAAATGGATGGGAGTAGGAAGCCCATTGTGAACACATATGTTAAACAATGACTGTCATGTTATCCTCAACAGTGATCCCTAAATAACCATAGAAGAGAAACAGATTTGACATTAGAAACATTATCATTGCCACAGTATGAAGTGGAAGTTACCATCCTTGAGAACTTAAAATGAGTCTTTTTTTTTCTTTAATAATAAAAGAAACCAGTTTAATATTAAATTAAATTTACTCTTTGTAAAGTGTTAGAAATCTCATGTAATTAGTTAATAATTTTAAAAATAGATCCATTTCAAACTGTGCAAAGTGTTTAAGTTTACAATGCAAGGTAGTTGTGTTGCCCTTTCAAAGATGAAGGGCTGTTGTCACATGATGATATCATCACACATTAGAGAAGTTCATATTAAATATATGACTTCTAGGTGAAAGTTAGCTCAAGGCTAGTGGCATGAAATTATAAAGGCAGATTTATAAAATATCATGCTATTCTGTGTCAAGTGGTGACGTATTATCTAGGAAACATCACAATTAATTTGTCAATATAATTCAACACTCTTATTCAGTATAAGCTTAGACTAAATTTAAAGTGAGCCTAATTAAGTCTTTTCTGGCTATTATGGGGAAATTACAATTTACAGTCTGTCATAAGGCCTTGTAGACCACAATACAGGAACTATCCCAACATTTGTACTTCTTTACTTTTCATTTACTTGTTTAAGTTTACAATGCAAGGTAGTTGTGTTGCCCTTTCAAAGATGAAGGGCTGTTGTCACATGATGATATCATCACACATTAGAGAAGTTCATATTAAATATATGACTTCTAGGTGAAAGTTAGCTCAAGGCTAGTGGCATGAAATTATAAAGGCAGATTTATAAAATATCATGCTATTCTGTGTCAAGTGGTGACGTATTATCTAGGAAACATCACAATTAATTTGTCAATATAATTCAACACTCTTATTCAGTATAAGCTTAGACTAAATTTAAAGTGAGCCTAATTAAGTCTTTTCTGGCTATTATGGGGAAATTACAATTTACAGTCTGTCATAAGGCCTTGTAGACCACAATACAGGAACTATCCCAACATTTGTACTTCTTTATTTTTCATCTTTAATGTTAGAAAACAAGTTATATTTTAATATAAAAAGTGAAGATTCATTCTTAAGTCCTTTACATTGATTCAAAAGTTCAAAATTTTAATATAAACACTCATAAAGTTGCCATTAGTACAATGTAAAATATAATGATAAAACTAAACATCATTTGATTCACCAGTTGTCATTGAGTTTTGCTGGTTTTGGATAATTGCATCTCTCATGAGTAACATTGAGTAAGGGTAAATTGAAAGAATAAGAACAGGAATGGTGATGAAATGAACACATTTTTATCTCTTTTTCACTCATCACAGTGAAACTACATGCATATCTGATATGCCCTTTCTAGGTATACTGATGAGTTTACAGAAACTAGTATAACTTAGTGACAAGTAATGAACTGAACAACAGTTTGGATTTTATATATGTAGTAATCAAATGTTTCTAACTCATACCACAATAAACTTCAAATGATGTTTAATATGAAAGTAGATACAAAACAAACCATTTTTAAAACCATCTTTAGTCTAACCTGAATAATTTGTTCCTGTGTTACACCAGGCAAATTAAGCATATGTTCAACTATTAATTCATCCACTGGTTCTTCATTTTCATTAATTGACACTTTATTGTACTTTTCAAACATCTCTTCAAATTCCAAATCTCTCCCAGCTTGTACAATCCATTTATCTTGCAGTATTTGATTAACACTCAACCGCTTCTCAGGATCAACAACAAGCATACGTCTTATAAGATGTTCACATTCTGGAGAAAGAAAAGACAAACAGAATGTATCCTACTATTAGAGGTACATACATACTACATAAATCCTATTAATGAGGTTCTATGATAAAATAAATTGTTGTAGTGTTCCCAGTACTAGGAATTTTTCCAAGTATCATACTTTCTATCCTTTTAAAACATGAGTTGTTATTAGAAAAAAATTAAGTAAATAAAGAAAAGAATAAAATCACATCATCGAATGATATCAGTATGATTAAAAGACTATGATATAAACACTTCAACCAGTAAAAAATTCAATCTCTCCATAACTGATTTTTTTGGCAAAGACCATCTATACCTGCTGGCATTAAACTAAATTTGTGAACTCAAAATTTATTGAAATTATGAATTCAGCTATGGGAAACATGTTTCTATGTTATGATGAGTGTCAGAAAAACAATAAGTAAATATTACAATATGAGTATTCCTGTTAATAAATAAATATCTATACTTTAATATAACAATTGAAGATTGGAGTTTTTAATCATTTGGATACTAAAACCTATCTTATGTTAGCATTTTCCTCATGTGAAAATGTATTTCTGATTTGCATGCCACTAGCCTTGAGTTAACTCCCACCTAAAAATCACATTTAAAATGAATTAAACTAAGTGGTGATGATGTGGCAATAGACCTCCACCAATAGGAAGATGACACAACAGATGTGCAATAACATCAACTTAAACACTTGTACTCAAAATACCTTCATTCTCAGGTGATGTAAGAGGAAGATGTACCATAAGTTGAAAAGATTGACAGAAAAGTGTGAAGAGGTGAATATTTATTGGAAGAACATTTTCACGTAAGGAAAATGTTAACTTCCAAGATGATACCTCACATTTGCACACAGAATAGCTAGAATTCTATGCTAAAATTGCAGAGGAGCCAGTGTCAACACTAAACCTAGAACTTGAGAAGAATTCACACTGGGGAGAAGGTGCCAAGAAAATGTTTTATGGAAGAGTCTTTTACATGTGACAGTGAAATAGGAAACCATGAAATTCAATTTTGAAAGTCAGCAAGCAAAAACTAAAGTGACTTTTCTCCATAATAGTCCATGGAATAGTGCTGTCTGGATTATGCAATTCAGTAATTTTAATGCCACAAAGGTACTTCTAATGGCATTACAAAACATCCCATCTTATCAGTGGACACTATAGCCAGAGAAGGTGAATGGAACACTTTTCATTACCCTTAACTCAATGCAAATTTTGGGAAATAAGCATATGCTGCAAGGCAACACCAGCCACCTGGTGAATCGTATAACAGGGACAAAGGGTGATAAAAATGAAAATGTAATGACCCTTCCCATAAGACAGTCTGTACTGTTGTTAAATAACAATAACTGGTGAGAGTTTAAATCCCACAGAAGATAAAATAACCATACACAATGAAGAAAACAGGTGACATACACTATGTGTGAATTCATCCACATACCAACCAAAAAAATATCATCCATGGTGCAGTGAAAATAAGACACAAGAGAGTGAGACAGTTGAAAAATATTATGCAACAAAATGTGAAAGAAAGATCATCCTCTCCATAACCTGATGTCTTATGAAGATAATTCCACTTTGTGTAAAGGAGTAATAAATACAGTGAAAAAGTGTAAAGGAAGCACTACTGGTTTATTCATCACAACAACTAAGACTACTGGTGAGAATGTGAAGAAAATGTCTTCAAAGAAAACACATATAAGAAAAATGACACAAAAAGCTCCAACATAGCACATTTAAGAACATGTAAAACCATGCTCCACTGAAATGTGGAGATATGGGAATCAATGAAGAAGGAAAGAAGGTAAGTAAATGGACAAGACAAAAAAAAGATCCATCAGTTATGGAAAGGAGAAATGTTGTTGATAAATCTGGCTGAGAATAAAAATATAGTAGAAGTGGTTTACAGTAAAATGGCCTAAAGAGAAACTAATGGACCACCAGAGCACAGAAAATCATGGTTGTACTGGCAGAAGAGGTGTCACCAACAGGATTCAGCAAGGAGTGTTACCTATCAAAGTAATTACACAAGGAAGAAGAGATACAGGCATTACTGATAAGTATAAATAAAAAAGTAAGACCTCTTCTGACTAAGAGTATCGACCATCAAGGCCAAGTACTGGGGAACCGGGAACCTAAAGTCTGTAAGTTTGGTATTTAGAAGAGTGGTGAAGGTATTGATGAGAGTCATGACTAGCTGAAAGCAAACCTAACAAAACACCTGTGGAAGGTTGTATTACTTCTGAGCCAGTCATATTTTTCACCCTTTTGAAAGTGTGTTAGAGATAATGCAAAACAACAAAGAGCGTTCTCCAGCTAACCATACATGCACATCCAATATGACCATCACGATATTCATTAGATGTTAACGTCTTGGGAGTGGTAAGAAGTAGAGCAGTAAAGTGGGTTATATGTCTGGTCCATCATCTAGTGCCATCAGATGGCACTGAGAATGCATCATTCAGTCCATTGATCACCATATCTGCCAGGAACAAACAACTGGAAGATGGTAGGAAGGAGAGTGCTTCAGCAGTAGGGTCAAACTGCATCTTATCAGAATGCACCATAATAGCATTTGGAACTGCACCTCAAGTTCACAATAGGAGGAGCATCAATGCCATCTACAATGGCAGAGTATCACCACCATACTCTCAACTGAATGGAAAAGGCTCAGAAAGAAGACTCCACAGTCCATCACCCCAGTGACTAGGGACTTGTAAACGGCAAGGAATCCCATAGCTTTATCAATGAGAGGGGAACAGCACAGTGAAGAGTTCAGATGAATTTTACACCATAAACAGTGCATTGAAGCATGAATACTCTATTTTGAAAAGCATACTAATCATATGACCTACACAGAAAAAGATAACCGGAACCTCTCATATTACCTTCAAAACCCATGGGTCAATGGCAAAGGAATCCCATATATGAGCAACATTGAGGAACCTTGGCTCAACAGGCCCCAAACTCACAAAAGAAACATCAATGCTGCCAGCTACTCAAAGATGACATCCCAAGGATTAACAACAAAACCTAAAAAATATGTGAGGCTGGAATCAGAAAAGGAGAGGAAAGAGGTGGGTATGACACAGGAACAGGAATGAGAGATAAAGAGAGTAAAACTGGAGATGGGAAAAGGAAAACAAAGTACTAAGATCTGATCCATATAAAGGAAAAGGTGACACCAAATGTTGCAAGTCTAAGGAAGAAAACATGTAATGAAGACATACTCTCACACTGTAAGAAAAAATAACCATCAGATGATTCAGAATACCACATAAATGTAGCCAACTCTCTATGAACTAAAGCTGTTACTTTATGAACAAATAAAGTTTGTTCAAATGCCACTGAAATGGCAGGCAAATTAGCTGTAATGATTACATCAGGTGTGGTAAATGCCACATGAAGTGCATGACGAGTGGAGTTACTTAGAGAAAAAAAAGTGAGAGAAAAGTATCTCCAAAAGAATTCTCAAAACTGTTAGAACACACAACAAGAATATGGTTAAAAAACAGGTTGCTGAGAAATCTTATAAACTTGAAAATGTAAATGAAAACATGTCCAAACTAAAAGACTGCCAATCATGAAGTGATTTTGGGCTACAAGGGGGCACTATTGAAAATAGGAGTTATGTTGTACTCCTTGTGGTGGAAAGTTACTGCATAATAGCATGCTGATGGCTCATCTGAGTTTATTTGAGGGTAGGTGGGAGTATTAAGGCTATTAACAAAGAAACATTTGCACACATAGGAACCAGTACAAATCAAGAAAAGCTATCTGTGCACTGAAGTAAGATATTGTGTCAGACATCAGGTTTTGCAAACTATTACAAATCTCACATAATTTATAAATAATTTTAAAAATGCCTCTGTCCTAACCTAAACAAGGAAAAGCATAAGGTTATTTTGATCCCAAGTACTTAGTGAAAAGCTACTGAGCAAGAATATTCTGTCACCTACCTCTTGGTGGAAGGTTACCATCACATAATTAAGTCATCATGCATAAACACAGTTCACATTTAAGTAGATGACTTTTATAAGGAATTTAGGATTTAGCTTGTGGTTAATAGTATGTAAATTTCATAGGTAGATATATAAGAGATCAAACTATTCTGTGTGAGAGGTGAAGTATTGTCATGAAAAGAGATTTTTTTTTATTATTTAATGTACAAAACCTACGACTGAAATTCATCTATGTTACCACTTTGTTTGAAAACGTTATTTAATATGACATATCAAAATACTGTAGAAGAATACTTGCCTAAACAAAAGATGTGTCCATATTGTTAATATCCTTAGATAACATATTTGGTTGGTTGGTTTGGTGTTTTATGGCACAAATCAACTAGGCACCAGTGCCAAACATCCAGTAAAATGTTAAAGTAAAATTAGTAAAATTCATAAAGAGAAATTAAGGTGAAATAAAATAGAGTTTAAAAGACATAAATAGCATTAAAACCAATTTTATATCTAGTCTACAGCAGTAAGAGAAAAACTACAGCAATACAAGTTGTAAAGGACTTTCTTTAGCATACTTGTAATTATCATAACTTGTCAGGAAGAATAACAGGTAAATTAAAAAACCAGCATTAGTCACCTGAAGTTGGTCTTTCCTATCCTAGTTTATAATTATTTAATGTTATGGTCAAGTAAAATAACAAAAGTTCAAAAAGACTTGCAGCAAACTTTTAATTATAACTTGCCAAAATGACTAACAATATTAATCACCTGAAGTTGGTCTTCCCAGTTCTGGTTTTGAGTTATTTGACATTACAGCCATTTTCTCATTTCAAATCAAACTATATGTTCGTTGATTCTTAAAAGGAAATTACACTAAAATTGTCTAATGTACACATTTAAAAACTTAAATAGTATTAAAAAGATTAATGGCCTTTAAAACTCTAAAAACATGTTATGGATAAACTTTGGGACTGAATATGTTTAAAATGGTACCATTGTTGAGAGTCATAACGACAGCAAGACAGTAAAATATGGCTTACTGTGACCTGAGTGTCACACAGACTACACATTGGTGCATCAGTCCTACATAAAAGAAAATGATGAGTTGAAAAACTGTAACCAATGTGTAGTCTAGTTAGTACTACTTCCTCTTTATGATCCTTAAGGTAGCAAGACTGCCAAAGTCCAATAGAGGGTTTTAGTTTGAAAAGCTTGTTTTCATGATGCTCACCTCAAGTCCACTGCCAACTGGCATGGCACCAAGCCTTGAATGCAGAACTACAGTTCATGTATAGAACAGGCACAGCAGTGATAGTGTCAGAGCAGATAGATTTAGCTGCTGTATCAGTGAACTCCTTCCCGTGAATACCAATGTGGCCTCCTATCCAGAAAAACTGAATAGAAGTCAATGTTAAAGAGAAATCGGCCATTTGGTTTTGAATATTGGCAAGAAATAGTGCAATTTGAGTACTGCTTAGCTTCTATGTGATCCAGGGCAAGAGAAATGGCATACAGTTCAGCAGTGAACACAGAAGCTGTAGAGGGAATTGTGTGTGCAATCACCAAACCACAACAAACCATGGCAGAGCCCACATAGTCACCTGATTTCAAACCATCTATATAAATAAAAATGCCAAATGGTTAAAAAGATATTCAGCAAATAAAAAACAGTATTTACAATCTGGAATGTCTGCTTTACTCAGATGGCTTAAAGATAGGACACATTTGGGGACTGTAAGAACCCATGGTGGGATGGGCTGACCAGTGGATAAAGCAATGTTATCCAAGGACAGACTCAATTCATCCAACTGCACCAAAAGGAGCAATGGCAGATCATCTGTTCTGAAAAAATATGGTCCATTGAGGAAGGAAACACAACCTCAAGTGGGATGCTTTGGTAAGAAACAAAGTTTCGAAGCATATAATAAAGACAGTTGTAAACAGCAGAGGTACAAAGAACACTATTGAGACTCTATGTATAAGCTCTGAACTGGGAAATTGCAGAAAACCCAGGTGTAGAGCTGAAGTCCTTGATGATGAATGGAGTCTAGCATCTGTAAGGATAATGTCCTGGCAGAGCCATAGACCAGTGATCTATATTCAGGTTTCAATCGCATAAGAGCACAATATGTCTTTAGCATAAAACATTGATCTGCTCCCCAAGTGGTGGAAGAGAGGACATGGTGGGTATTCAATGCTCTTGTACATTTGACCTGTAGCTGCTTGATGTGTGGTATAAAGGTCAGCTTACAGTCAAAGATAAGCCCAAAGAACTTTGTCTCAGGGGCCACTGGTAGCACAACTTCACCAATATGAAGTTCAGGATCTGGGTGAATACCCTACTGAAGACAAAAGTGCATGCAAACAGTTTTAGAGAGAGAAAAGTTAAAGCTGTTTGGTGTGGGTCACTTCAGTAAACAATTGAGGGCAGTCTGTAGCTGGTGCTCAATATACCTATGTTCGACAACTAACATGAGATGTTAAAGTCTGTTTGCATAAGTAAGAGGAAGTTGTTCAATGACAGCATTAATGTTTATACTGAAGTGTAGCACTCGACACAGCCTTGTGGAGCTCCAGGTTCTTGCAGAAAAGAATGAAAAAGTGTCGAACTCACACAAACTTGGAAATTTCCCATCCATTAAAAATTTTTTATCAAAATGGGCAAATGGCCATGTAACCCACATATAAGGTGGTCTCACAAAATGCCATACCTCCATGTTGTACCATTAGCCTTTCCAATGTCAAAGAATACTGATACAAGATGTTGTCCTTTGAGAAAGGCTTCTCTGATTGACATTTCATATTGATGTAGGTGGTCATTGGAACCCACACTGTGTAAGTGAGAGGAGGTTGTCTGAATCAAAGAATAAACCAAGATGAACAATAGCCATCCTCTCTAAGGTCTTACAGAGACAGCTCAAAGAAATTGGGCAGTAGTTTGAAGAAATCTTGGGATCCTACCCAGGCTTACACAAAGGTAGGACAATAGCCTGTCACCAGGCATCAGGAAAAAAATTCTCCTGCCATATCTGGTTAAAAACAATCAGAAGAATAGCAAAAGAAGCAAGAGATAGATGGTGCAGCATTTCATAGGGTGCATCGTCAGGTCCAAGTGATGTACTGCCAGACCAATGATGGGCCAGTGTAAAGGGATATATATATATATATGGTCATAATAACAATCAAAATGAAAGAGGTGATTGCTCTGCCCAATTCTTGATGGCTAAGAAAGCAGAGGTAGAAGCAAAAGTGCTAGATACCTGACAAAAGCTTTCACATAGAGTATCAGCGATGCTCCGGGTATCAGTTACTTCCTAGTCATTAGAGGATAAGATCCAGAGGGGGACAAAATTAAATTGCTCACTGACTTTTCAAACCTTGTCCCATATGACTTTGAAACTGGTTGTAGAATATATGCTGGTTGTGAACTTAATCCAAGATTTCTTCTGGCTTTAACATTTCACTCACCAAGCATGTGCATGGGCCTGCTGGAAAGTGATGCACTGCGAGAGTGTGGGATACCTACAAAAAGTATCCCAAGCCTGTTACTGAGCCTTCCATGCTGTGTGGCAGGCATGATTCCACCACAGACAAGGATGTTATAGAAAACATGTTGAGGTACTAGGAATACATTGAGCAGCTACCTGTATAATAAAATAGTTACTGCTACCACACAGTCATCTTCTGATGGCTTGCAGACGATAGGAAGATAAAGTTCTGTGAGAGAAGTGAAAGATTGCTAGTTTGCTTGATCCAGCTTCCACCAGGGCAATTGGGTCGGTGGCATCGACCATGACCAGTCTGTCTCAAATTTTAGGAAAATGAACACTGCCTTGAGGCTTGTTGTCAACCCTCCATAAAAAAAGTAGGAGAATAGTGAAGGAGAGCAAATTGATAGATCAATAGCAGTAAAGGACAGCTAGGTGCATGAAAATAAGTATAAGAACCACAACTGAAAAGAGCAAGGCTGTGATCAGAGAGCACACCCTCTAAGGACTGACCCCTCCTATCAATATCAGCACTTCCCAAAGGGGTTATGATGTCCATTACAGTTCCCCAGGATTAAAGATGGAGATAGCAACTGCTCAATGAGAGTCAAAGCCTGACTGATCATAGTTCTCTCCAAACAACAGGTACAATGAACAGTGATGGTATGACCCAAGGAAACACAGATGGCTACAGTAGCAAAGACAGGGTTGGCACATGCTGATCAACCAACAGTGCCATTCCTCCATGCACTCAACCATCACACAGCCTGTCTTTTTTTTACAAAGAAAACTGCCAAAAGATGACTGTATCAGCATGTTTCAGAAATGTTTCTTGTAAGGAAAGACATACAGTGTTTTGATGGCATCCAGATTAGAATGTAAACACAGAGAGATCCATCTGCACTCACACTGCAGTAGATGACAAAGTGCAGCAGAATACATCCCAGATGAAGTGGTGGACAGCAATTTTTGAGCCTCAGGGTATGTAATGTTTTGAATCATTTTCAAATGCTGCACCTCTTTTTCTTCCAACCATTTGGGGTATGAACAAAAGTAAGATGGGTGAAACCTATTGCAATTGAAGTTCACATTTCACACTCATAGGCATCAAAGTCCTTGCCAACGTAATGAACACACATTATACAACCATGACATGATGTCTTCGAGTGACTGAACAGCTTACACTGGAAACATCTGAAAGAGTTTGAAATGTATGACCATACCCTGCAATTAAGAGAACCTGCCTTGATGGTGACAGGTGGATGTGGTGATGTAAATGTTAGAATAAGGACACTGGTCAGCATCATAATTCCACCTTTACGAGTGAAGGTACGCCTCAACGCAGAAACTCCTTGCACAGAGAAACCAGCAAGAATCTCAAAGTCAGGGAAGTTCTTCAAATCCCTCTCAAAAATAACTCCTCGTGACGAATTCAAAGTAGCATGAGGTGTTACCTCAATAGGTATATCCACAATTGCCTTTGAATGCAGTTGCCTATGTTGAAATGTGTATATTTCTGCCAATATGTCACCAGAGCAAAGCTTTTTTACTGCCTCTGGAGAACCAGCAAGTCCCTTCTGAATGAAAAATGGAAGCATTTGACCTAAAGGTTTGTCTGAAAGAGAATGTAGTATAAGAAAATGAGGTACAACAGATGTTACAGATGTTGAAGATTGCTGGTCAGAATCTTCGATACATGGTTGTTTACTATTGTTACTATTGGACTGTTTTTTCACTGTTTTATTTAAGTTTTTATTTGGAATGTACATAATAAAAAAAAAAGGAATATCTTGGTGCCCACTGACCCCACCCCACCATGGAGCCCTAGAAAGGGACGTACTAAAACGCCAAAACAAGGATGTTGCAGCAATGCCAGGGTTTTCTGAGCACTGTACCCAAACACCAGCATCAGATACAATGTCCACAACACTTGTTGAGAAATCCAACATTGGTACTCGGTTGACCCTAGCCAAAGAGGATCAGCTGATTTACCCCAGGGTGGCTACCCCATGGCTGCCAATCTACAGAAATTCAAAACCAAAGTAGTGTGTTACGGTTGGACTCCTCAACCACCAGAAACCTCTCCTCCCATTCTCCCATGGCAAACATGTGGGTGGATGTTCAGATCCTAAAGGAGGTAAACTGAAAGAACCTTCTATGGGAGGTCTTCTCACCACGTACAGGAATCCACACCGAGGGGTACATATTTCGATTGGAGAGTTAAGCTTTCAATAAATTCAGTAGATATTTGTATGAAGAAACTAGACATAAGGATCTTACATTACCAATGAATTGGATACTGGCATTGTTTAACATGGTTATTAATACATTCAATTTAGATCTCTAAAAAAACTAAATAAGAAATAACTTCTATATTTCAAACGAAAACTTGGAATATATAAAATATTACTATTATTGACTGTAATATAAGTTATACACTAAAAGAGTTTTGGATAAAAGTATTAGATAACACAAAGCCAGTGATGTTTCTATGCACTTGATGCCTCCTTTACATACATAAAAAATCACACATTAAAATTAATATATATGTACATATACCCTTCCCTTTATTAGACTATTTTATTACTTGTACCAAATACTTTTTCCACAAACTTTAAATTACAAATATCTCTGACCTTTATCAGTTCATACATGCTGAAGATACAAATATCTAAAGTAATATATATAGTGAAATAATTTTTTACCCATAGATAAAATACTTAGGAAATATATTTATATTAATATGAATAGTAGGGTTTCATATTACTAAATCAGAACAACTTTGTGTTCATTATTTAAAATATTCTACAAATGTTTGAAAAATAACTAATTATTACAGTCTAGGTATTAATATATTTACTGATTAATACAATAAAACATTGGCAATGTAAGTATAAATATACTTTAGTCTCTCCAATAAAATTAATGGATAACATTTGTAGACAAAATAGACCTCATTCTGTAGAGACTATCAGCTTAAGTTTGGAAACTGAGTAACTGGTAAAGAAAATGTTCCTGATAATTTTAACATTAGCATAATTGTATCATACTTTTCCAATATATGATACATTTAGCACACTGTGACTAAATTAGTCATAAATTTAAAAACAGCTGGTATGGGTAGAGAAAGCACTAGTAGAGGAACGAAGATCAAAACGTTGTTTGCTCCTCTGTTTCTAAATACATAATTTTCTCTACAAGTGGGTTTTCTCCTCATCTTGGGTTATTAGCTCAGTCATAACCTACAAGTAGAATGATTCACAAATACTTCTTTCCTTTAATCTTTGATAGAAAAAGAATTGATACTCTTAACCTTAGTTAATGAGTTTATCACAACTGGAAATACAAAATTGCAAAATGTTTTTATTTTCTTGTAACATTCAATTATTGATTATTAATTTTTTAAGATTGACTTATTATTTATTTTGTAGTTGAGCTTCCCTCCAACAACTCTTTGCAATTAGTACCACTGCCAAAAATACAGGTAAATGACAATCTTTGCACAAACAACATTGAAATATTATTTTGATATATCATCAACTAGAGTGCCATGACTCTGAACAAGTTGCACCATGTATTTCTACCTTTAACAAGTAATTCTACTTAACTTTGGTTATTCAATAAATAAGGAAATTTTTTCAAATCTCTTCAATAGGCCATAACCACTACCAAGCCTTGAATCCATTATCTATGTGCAGCAAATCAGGCACAAATATTCCACTAATTATAATGAATAACAGATGTATAATCTAAAATTTGAAATAAATGTTTGTATTGCTGTATCTTTTAGTGTGTTTTAATATTTTAAGCTATATTCAATGTACTGCTGGGCCAAAATTTTTGAGAAACACTGTTTAGTATATGTCCATCTCTGTATAAAGCCAAAACATTAAATGTTTTACAGCTAAAACAACACGTAAACACAGCTGCTGAAACGCATTTGAAAAAAAGTTTGGTTCATCAAATCATACACTCAGTATCACATTGAAAAATAACCTGTAATCCCAACAGTAACAAATAAGGTAAGAATCATGTTGCACAATGCAATTGTAAAACATCAACTATCTTACACAGTTACTTATAAGTTCTAAATTATATAAATGTAATCAAATCTTGAGACAAGTATATGTAAAAAGTTAGAAAACTGATAAAATTAAACAATTATAAAAAAGTTACAATAACATTACTAATGCACACCATACATTTAAGTTCATATATAATCAGTGTTATACTATGTAATACCTTGATACATTACTTGAATAAAGCTCTTTGTTACATTTATGTTTATTGTAGGTTTATATTAGGAGAGGCTGTTGTCAACTTTTCAAATCATTAAATTGCTGAAACAGCATTCTACTTCAGTAAAAAGTATGATGAAAATATCAATTAACTCAATTATTACACATAATACATTTGGTGCTTATAGCAATTTCCTGCCATTCATGTCTGTAGTTACTAACAAATAAAAGAAGTAGATATATGCTCCTGGTCTTAAAGATCTACAAACAGGATATTGTCAGGAGTGAACAGGAAATGATAAGTGATGCATTCTCACTTTGAGATAATCAACAAAGTCACACACTGGTACACTAAAGTAAAGCAATTAAGAACAAGGACACGCATATCATTGATAAATTTATTTTATATGTATTTGTTTCACTACATTATTGCTCAGAAGAGAATTTTGTTTGAAATAAACATTCTTCACATGGAAATTATAATTAACAGTTATTATGGCTTATCTGCAGTATGTAGGCTCCATAATTTAATAAAATTCCACATCATTCCCATGTTAAATTTTACCAAACGTTAGAGAAAGAACAGGTAAGGTTGTGAAACATTTCAGCTGAAACAAAACAAGAAAAGTAACATGTAGCTTTATAATATTGTTTAAATAATGTATTTTCCTGTATTAAGCCCTTTGTTTACCTTAGTATTTTATTAGTTGATCCATTAAAATGTTTAACTCAATTTTCCCATATTACGTATTTAGTTTACTCAATGCTTTATTGGTAAATCCATGATGCTATTTAAAACATGAATCTTCCTGTATTATGAACTTTTTAACCTTAGTATTTTTATTAGTAAATCTAAGATATTACTCCCTTAATGATTTGTGATTTCTAATGACCACTTTATCAAGTCATTTTATACACACATTCACACTGAAATATTTATTTTTGATCAATATTAATCTTTAGGCACTTGTTACAAGCCCAATATTAGAACTCACAATAAAAATGTTCTTTCATAATTGAAGAGCTAATTCAAAGCAACACGTGTATTTTAACACAGCAGTGATACCATAATGAATTCTATGAATGTCAATAAACATCACCATAAGAGAAATAAGTTGTACACATATGGATGTCATAAAATAAATATATTGCATTGATGATTGAACTTTAATGCATTTTTGTTGAAAAATACTGAATGAGTTTAAGATTCTGAAGAATGTAAAAAAAGAAGTATTATTTAACTTTATCCTTAAAACTGTACAAACATTACAAGAATATAAACAAAAAAAACTATAATTTTATCATGATAAAACATACTTACTAACTAAGAAATGTTAACATTAAGATAACCCAATAATTTTTTAGTTGATATAACTCCAAAGATAGAATACAATAATATGAAATCAATCATATTTAGTGTAGTATTATTCAGGTTTATTATGATGAAATTTTATATCTTGCCTGATGACATAAAAAAAGGGATGCGGAATTTCCCTGACAACACACGGGTCCGAAGGCTCTGTAGAGTACTGCCATCAAAAGGAAGAGCACCACACACGAGAACATATAGTACCACTCCAAGGCTCTAAGAAAATTTATTTTTATACATAAGCAAAACTGGACAATGAAGTTAAGGGCATATAAAACAAGGGAAGAAAGGTTTAATCATGGTTGTTATATAAACTGTAAGTAAAATGTTTTGTTATTTACATTGAAATTATATTCTTAAAAGAACCAAAAAATTAGCATATAAGGTATTACAAAATAACTGCAGAGAATGCTATATGGTACTTATAAAAAATGTGTATAAAAGTTCATTGTTTAATATTCTTGGAAATGTGCTTATTTAAATAATGATTAGAAAAATACTGCACACTACTAACAGCTAATATTGATATTATAATAGACTAATACATCTAATTGTGGTGAACCAAACTATCACTACAGCTTTCTTTTTTCACATGACATTTGTTGTTTAGTTTTAATAATACTGAATTGTTAGGTTTTTATACAGATGTGTGCAGGTGCAGTAACATTATAGCTGTACAAGTTTATGATAAGCATAAATATTTGTGAAACTTTGTTTTTAATTGTTTCATCAGAAAAACATGAAAGTGATGGTTCATCATGTATGTAATGTGTGTGTGTATATATATTTATTATAACCATAAGTGTTTAAGCCAAAATAAAACACATTGAAATTAAAAATATGCTGTTTTGGATATATGTGTATATATATATATATATATATATATATATAGTCATTTTCAATTAAAATCATCATATTCTACAGACATTTAATAACTACAAAAAGTACATTTCTCCAAAGGGAGAGAATTTTGCTCAAAATGTCAATGTTTTTTTTAAATTCCTGTGACACAGAAAACTAAATCCTCACCCACACGTCAGCCTTCGGCCCATCATACTCCTTGCCTTCAAACAGTTCTGGAGCTGCATATGACGGACTACCACACCAAGTAGACAGAAGTTTTCCTGGTTCATAATAATTACTAAAACCAAAATCTGTCAGGTAAAAGATATATTACAGTAAAACCAAAATGTAAATACATACATTATTTATACACAAAACTATAAGTGATAATAGTATATTTTCACCAGAATGAAGCCTTTACCTCACTTTTTCATTAATAAAGTACAATTTTTACTCTAAATATTTTGTTCTTTTTAAGAGCTACACCAGTTACATAAAAAAAATACTTATAATAAACATTAAAGATGCATTTTGTAAATATCCATTTACATGTATTTTTCTATATAGGAGCTACTAAGATTAGTATAATTAACTAGTAGCATCCATCATCAACTCTTTACCAATAAACAGAAAGTTTGATGCCCCTCACAGTTAAAAGAGTGAATATCTATATGGCACTGAGTTTCATCCTTGTAATTTACAGGTGAGTTCAGTGCATGTACCACATTTACATAGTGTAATTTAATGATTTTATTTATATTTTTACTTAAACATAAAAACTTAAGATCAACTAATTTTCAATAAACACTGTAAACTAAAGAATAATTACAGGAGATTATGCCTCATAATGGAATCATTTACATAAGATGCTTTAAAATATAAACTTTTACACTGAAATACCACTTTTATCAAATAGTTCGCATCTAGATGCAAGTTTCAGATTAGTTTTAACTTATTTCATTTCATGTGGTACAATAATTCTCTACACTACATTGTTAAAACAGTCATTTAAATCAAACAATAAAATATAGCACCTTACAAATTGTTTATTAATAACAAAATATTTTAACCAGCAATTTTGATGTTCATGTTAGAATCTAGAAGAAGATTTTCTGCTTTCAGATCTCGATGTATAACAAACCGCTGATGACAGTAATTCACAGCTGCAACTATCTGCTTGAACTTCTTTCGTGCATCATCTTCCGTCATACGTCCATTAGCCACAAGATGATCTGAAATTAAAAGTTGGTTTTATAGGAGTTATGAAAATTAAGCTCTATATAGCATTTAGTCACAGTAATAACTTTTCAATTCTAAGACAAAGAGAAAACCACTACTGAAGTTTTTTCTTATATAGTTAGTATTTGTAAGAATAAATCTACAGTGTTGATAAAAATATTTTTGCATCATTTTTAATTTTTAAAAGGCATTACAGAAAAAGTTTAGTTAGTAAATACAAATAATATTACAGAAACAGTATGCAACAAAAAGTACTCCTAATTAAACATGTAAAAAAAGAAATTGGTCTTCTAAGTTATGATTCCTCATTAACCAAGAAAGAACAGCAATACTTCTATGTTGTTCTTTTATACTAGACTTTAAATGCTGCCTAGAAGATTTTAAATAACCCAAATAACAAATTTTTGAAAAACTGAGTAGTTTATAAAACTATATTGTTAACCACGTACTTGTCTCCTCAAGTGTATTAATTATGTGTATAATACATAGTAAAAAAATTTATCAAAAAGGTTAAACTTCCATGATGCTGTAACACTTCCATAGAAGAAAAAATATTGATAATAATTCAATAGTTTCTTTTTGCGTTGCAATTTTATGTCAGAAAAATGTGATAAAACACTTAAATTGTCATAAACAGAAACCACCTGAAGCATATATATTAAATGAAACTTCACTCACCAAATATTTCTCCTTGACTTGCATATTCTGTTACTAAATATAGCATCTTCTCTGTTTCCATTACCTAACATATTAGTAAAAAATTACTTTACACCTTAACATGGCCCTATAATTTTCATTCATTAAACACTTCTAGACTGTAATATGCAATATTGCATTTTTAAGACTACATCTTGAAAGTAAACTGAAAAGATTATTCTTATTTCTCTGTTTGTTTTAAGTCATCCACTAATACTGTTAACAGGAAATGAAAACAAAAGACAATGAACATTTAGATGTTCAAAATAAATGATTATATATCATATCAAATACATAGTATATGATTTTGATTTATTTCTAAAATTTGTTTTCTGTAATTTACTTACCTATACATTTTTGAGGAATTTTTTAATAATTTTGATAATCAGACTTTAGTATTTCTAAGAAACACATAATATACTAAATTCACTATTCTATTTTCTGATTTTCTATTCAACTTACAATCATATCTTTTAAAAATGAATTTTGTAACTGGAAAATATTAATAAAAAGCATTATACCATTGAGTACCAAATCACCCAATCTATATCTATACTAGCATGTATAGATATGACTTCTCATATAACATTTTACCTACTTGTTTGTGCTTATCCAAATGTTCCAAATAAAATTTATAACAGATTTTAAAATGTAATAGAAATGAACATACATTCTAATCTAATGATGCTTAAAACTTCATACTTGTCTAAATTTTATATAACATGTACAGGTAAAAACTAGTAAACTTAGCCACTCGACAGTATACAGTAAAGCCAGGGAGAACAATATAAAGATAGTACTGTAAGCTTATCTATAGCACTGCAGTTGGCTTACTTGATATAGTTGGACAATATGAGGGTGATTCAGTAACTTCATTATCTGAATTTCTCGGAAAATCTTTTTCAAATTTTCTTCATCCAGGTGTGTTTTGTTGATAATTTTGATTGCAACCTATAAAATAACATATTATAGTATACAGACAAATTAGTCTACTACAGTAGGATAACAAAGAAAGATGATGAAATTCATTGTAAAAAAAAAATATTCAACACTCTAACAAAATTAAATGTAAGAAGAATAAGTATGCACATATAAAGCACACAAACACAATGACAGACAAAATCTTGGATGCACTTTACATGATAAAAAAAAAGTAATTCTGACAAAAATGACATTTAATCTACCACTAATAACTGGTAATCATGAAGATATTAATAAAAACAATATTCTTCCTGAGCATTTAAAAATACATACAACTGTTTTTCAATAACTCATACAACACTAATTTTGTATTACTTCACTTAAACTGAGATATAGTCAGTAACATAACATTAAGTTGTACTTCAAAAATTTAATGAATGTAGCTGTTGACAAACACATAAAATTGTTAATGTTTAAAACTATATAAATTCATAATTGGTGTAACAATTTATGTAATTTACAATAACATGTAAGAAATTTTAAAAGAAATTTTTATTATCATTAACACTAGTTTATGGTAGCTCTAAAACTGGTTGCTGATAACTATAGATTTATTAGTGTTTTGGTATGATCTGTAATGAATATCCAAAACTGTTCATATTCCTCATTCAATATTCATGATATAAAAACTTAACAAAGCTGAAATTTCATACAAGTTTATCACTTGTGTCAAGACTGATATACAAATAAAATAATCAGCACCGTGTGTGTAATGTGTATAGATACATGTACATATATTGTATATCCAAACATACATATTTAACAGCAATTAAACCTGGAGAAAGTTGAAATGTATTACATACCATTACTGAAATTACACTACTAACAAAGTATAAGTATGATTTCTAAAGCAATAAGAGTACAATAACTGAATAAAAAACAAAGCTGAATGTAAGCAAATCGTGATATTTAAAGCATATGCACATACACTAAGACCACTTGCATGTGCACAGAAACTAGCTTATGACAAAATATAATATAAATACTATTATCAATATTATTAACATGACAGTGTCCAATGGAGCATTAATGCATAAAATGAAGTTTCATTCAACTGAAATATTACTCTATCAAATAATCACTGCACTCCCTAGTGAGTTAATTGCTTAAATACATATGTAGTAAAATGTAAAAAACATCCACATATACAGATTTTCATAAGAAATAAAAACTATATTTATAGTAGTTAAGGCAAGTTCCTATACTTTCATTGTGTATTATAATATGATAAAAATGGCTAACATATATATCTATATAAATATTTATGAAATTTTATTTTACTTATATAATAGAAAATTAGTAAAAGTACATTTAGTACATCATTTAATGATGTATTAGTTAATACACATATTAACAGACATCCATGCACAGTAGGGTGTCATTATTTCATGGACAACATTATATGAAGCAAATATTTTCATTGTGAACACAGTATCTAAGCATTTTTGTATTAAAGCAAATCCAGTATTAATGCAGTTCAATAAAGCATTTATACACCATTTACAAATACAAGTCTAAAAGTACACATAAGTAATTGTAACAGCTTAATTTTACACTTTCTATGTTCAGTCTACTTTACTTATTCTTTAAAAAAATGACAACTTAAATAAAAAAAAGTAATGATTCCTCTTTTACTCCCTTTCATTTGACCTCATCATGTATACACACAAACACATAGATACATTTACAAAGGATGTTGTTAAAGTTTTGAAATTTAATGACACTCTAACTTATTAGTTTACTTTTTCTAAAATGTACCATTACATACTTTAACATAAACAAAAGCTTTGAAAAACAGTAAGGCTGTTTGTAATATTAAAATACATCACAATGAAAACCATACACTATAAATAAAAAAGATAAAATAAACTACATATATGTATCTTATTACAGAATGCATTTCCAGTGTACTTCAAAAATGTGAGGATAATGAAGCATTCAACAAGTGAACTTTCAGATCTGTTTTAGATAGTGTTGTAAAGATTTTCAAAATCTTGCATCATTAATATAACTTCCAACAAAAATGAAAATATTTCATATATTTCCCACAGTATGAACATACAATATACTTACAAGAATCTAAAACATTATAACCAAGGTAGCAGGAAAATTTGTGAGAAAAATATGTATCTTTTTTAATACGTCTATTTTTGTCCCCTAACAATTAACAGGTAGATGACATCACTAGTAAATAAATTACAAGTAATAAAACAACCACCCAAGAGAAGATAAAAATAAATAGTTTGAGTTGTATCACTAATTCTTTACAATGCATAGATAATGAAAAATATTCTGATGTGTCACAAAAATGTTTGTAAGAAAATTTTAAGTGTAAATATAATAACTTGTATTCCTTTCAAAAATTATCTAAGACATCACAAGTTCAGCATCTATAGATATAACATCAAACAACATATCAAAACACTATTAATCTATCTGGGTATCAATTTTATTTCTTAATAATATACTTAATGTGTATAGCATGGTTATAATTTTAATAATATAAAGACAAATAGCAAGTATTTCTTTTATTTTAGAATTTATTATGTACTATTTATATAATAAATATTAAATATACCGCATATAAAAATAATTCACTGTACACACATCTATCTATCTCTATACTATATATATAGCAAAATCTTTAAAACTCCATTATTATAGATCAAATTTTGGTACAAGGTATATAAGGCATATCCTTATATATACCTGGAATTTAAACTTGCAAAAAATGTTATATATTGATTCAAAACACACCAAAAACATAATGCAGAAGCATTCATGTTAACACATCATTTTGAGCAAAATACAAATAATTTTTTTTCCATTTGCAAAGCTCCAACAACTTGTTTAATAACAGTTTAATGGAAGATTTACTGACTATAGCAAAGAAGTGCAAAGAGTTTTTTACCAAATGAAACTACAAGTGGAAGATTAAGTCATATTTAATAAAAATAATTAACTACTTTCTGTCAATTATAATACTGTTGTTTAAAATCATTTGCATAGTCATAAATGTCTCCAGTCTCTTTACATAGCTAAACGTTCAAAATTTAACACATTTGAAATACTGTTTTAAATTTAATATTTATGAATACATAAACCATATGGACTTCGACTGTCTCAAAAACTAACAGTAACAAAAGACTACTGACAGGCGTGATCGCAAATCGAAGTTAGGAGCTCTATAAACGACAGCGCAAAATGTTTCTACCGGACAAATTATGCCACTGCACGGCGAGTTATTCTATCCCGTTAACGTAGTAGTTCTATGTCTACAACTTTTCTGACAATAATTTTAGTCGTGCTAGTTGATATTCGGTTTGAGACATTTTAAAGTCTTACCTTGGTCTTTGTGATGATATGAGTTGCCAATTTGACTACTGCAAAGTTTCCTTTTCCAATGGTCTTTTCAAGTTCATAAAATCCTACTCGAACTAGACCTCTAGTAACCATAGATCTTCCAACCTTACCTTGATCAGCCGCCATGTTAAGACCCTACAGAAATCATGCGCAACAAATTAGAAACCTTTACCAACACGTTTAGAAACAGAAACTGAAACCAGTTTTTCAAGACACTCGTTGTTTCGCATAAAATCCATGACCAAGAATATAAACTTGATGTTATCTTTACGATACTGTACATTATAATTTGTTCATAAAGCCTGAAAATAGTAAACCCTTTTTTTTTCAGTTTCTTTGTACACACTGTCTATAAAAGACGTTTTAATACCATTAGTGAACCACCTTATTTATCTTTAATTGGGAATTCAACGTTTCACTTTACAGCTTCTTTAGGAGTGTCCACTAAAACACAAAGTGCAACTAACAGAACATAGCTTCAATTGGTTATTTCAAAATCAAATAAAACTTTGTATTGTTAGTAGTGACTTGTGTTTTAGAGAGACATTCCTGAAAAAGCTGTAAAGAAAAATGTTGAGCGTCCATTTAAAGATAAATAACAAATTTGATGTTAAGGAATTGTTTATTACAAGTATTGAAGAACCCTTTCATATTTGTCAAAGTTACTTAAATTATAAATCACTTCAGAAAGCACAAAAATTCTTCCATGTTACTGAACAAAGAATGTTGAGCAATTGGCAAATAATTATTGTCATGAGAAGATAAAAAAAAACAAATAAAAAATAACAACAATTTTCGAATGTTTTACTGGGAACACACGTGTTTAGAATACATGAATTACTTATTTCAGTTAACTAGCTGTTTGAGTCACTAAATGAAGAAATAAAAAGATATATATGAAATTAAAACATAATGCACGAAGGTCTCACCTAATTGGATCATCATTATAAAAAAATTAATCTCCTACAAGATATATACGACCTTTCGCCATTAAGGATGCAAGCTTGTTTACATTATCCCAGAGAAGAATGTCAAAACATGACGAGCTATGAGGAAGCGATGCAAAACTAGAGAAAAAGATGATATTGTTAAGAAAGCTATTGTACAACTCCACATCCTTACTAACAAGACAAGAGAACTGTGGTGAATGTATCTGGACAGAGTTGGACTCTCGCTCTTGAACCGTGTTTGATGACGTCACTATGACGGCAGTTGTGCGACAACCACAGTTCTTATACTTCATTCAGCTATTCACTAACGACTCACTTTCTATAGAAAGTTTTGTAATGTCCCATAATAGTTTAAGTTTTCAGCTGAAAAATTTATCAAACATACAGTTTTATAATCAAATCAAATATGGGTTATTCATGTTATACTGTACTTTTTATTTTACGTACATTTAAAAATAAAATTAAGTACCTTATTTTCCTCATTACCCTACATTACATTTAAACCTCCAGATGGTAAAACTGTGGGTTAGACTCGTATAAATGTTATGATATATACGAATGACGCAATCAGTCTATTACGTAACCATAGCAACTGCTTAGGCGTGAAAAGCTTTTGAAAAGGCGTGAAAACAGGCACAAATGTGAAGTTAATGGAATTAGTCATTTACCTAATGTTTGGAAGGAAAATACGTTTCATGTTATTGGAAATAGAAATCTACAAAAACTGCAGGTGTTTTGTATAAACATCATTGTATTTGGGATCTTCAACAATATTGATCAGGTATTATCCTATATTATTTCAAAATAACATGTAAACGGAATATTTTCTCTTCTTTTTGAAAAAAAGTGAACTTGTATATAAAATAATAAATATATATACATTATAAATATTTTAATATTTTGATTTAACTTTTTGAAAGTTCAAGAATTAAAAAGATTAATTATTGTAACTCCTCATACCTAGCAAAAATATTAATTTTGTGTGTTTATTTTTTGAATTTCGCACAAAGCTACTCGAGGGCTATCTGTGCCAGCCATCCCTAATTTAGCAGTGAAAGACTAGAGGGAAGCCAGCTAGTCAGTCACCACCCACTGCCAACTCTTGGGCTATTCTTTTACCAACGAATAGTGGGAATGACCATCACATAATAACGCCCCCACTGGTTGGAGGGTGAGCATGTTTGGCGCGACTCGGGCGCAAACTCGCGACCCTCAGATTACGAAGCGCACGACTTAACGCGTTAGGCCACGCCAGGCCCCCAAAAATATTAATCATCTAAACACCGCAAAAGTTTCTTAATAATTGTTCTCTCTGGGCTGAAAAAAAAGAAGCAGTAAGAAGTTCATTGAGATCATTTTCATATATTTCCATTGTGCGTAAAAGATTGCAATATTTAAACAAAGTAGTTGGAAAGTGTTCTATGCTGTATTAGTAACTTGTGAGGCGAGAGAGAGATGTTAGACAGTTCAGGTGATATAAGATTAGCTTGTATTTCTTAAAATGCAGAAATGTATATATTAATTAGTGTTAAAAAGTTGTGAAAAACACTATTTTAGTAAATAAAATAGTACTTTTAAAGACATCTATCTTTTAAATGGACGAAATCAAATACAATGAATCGTTTTTCTGACGATTTTTTGTTTGTGATACAGCTAAGTCCTACAATTAGTGGCCAGGTGGTTAAGGCGCTCGACTCGTAATCTGAGGGTCACGGATTCGAATCCCTGTCGCACCAAACATGCTCACCGTTTAAGCCGTGGGAGAGTTATAAATTCACAACCAATCCCACTATTCTTTGGTGAAAGAGCAGCTCAAGAGTTAGCGGTGGGTGATGATGACTAGCTGCCTTCCCTCTAGTCTTACGCTTCTAAATTAGGGACGGCTAGAACAGATAGCCCTCGTGTAGCTTTGCGCGAAATTCAAAACCAAACGAACCTTCAATTAAGATAAATTTTTAAACGAAAGAGGTATGCTTAAGTACTGTTAAAGTACTCTTAGTTTGTTACGAAATTCATTAATAGTGGCAATCAATTTGCTTATATCATTCGCTTCGATCGAATGACCTCAAATTATTATGTTCTATAAATAAGACAGATACGTATATACGTGTGTTGTATTTGCAAATGCAAGGTTGAGTAATTTAAAACAAATTGAATAAGGAAATCAGTATATCATGTGCCATCTACAGCTCGTATAAAGTCGCAGTTGAACAGAATGTATCAGAACTATATTTTGATATTAATTTGAAGTGTTCCCTCAAAAATATAAATAAATGTGAATTGTGAAAACCTGACGAAACAATCTAATATTAAAAATAATTTTGTTGTTGTTGTTGTGTTATACCATATATGATCATGGTTTCAAATGACATCTAGTAAATATGGATTTAAATGTGAAATTCTCCAGCAAGTAAAACGGATCAAATTGTATCGTAAACATTTGTACGTAACAACACTTCACGACATTTGTATCAAACTGCCCTTAGAGCTAGTTATTGCATTGGATAAACCGGTCAACAATTATCTACAAGAAGAAAATAATACATTTAAAACCCTCTTCCATTGTGTTGCTCAAAATAAGGACTTTTTTATTTGAATGTCATTGATAAAAAAATGTAATCAGAAAGAATAAAGATGAATATCTCCTTACTAAGAAAAACCCTCACTGGACTCAACAGGTAACCCGATGTGGCTTTGCTATAAAAAAACACACGCACACACACGAACTAAAAAACAAAGACCTATCATAAGCCAACATTCAGATGTAAAATTATATTTATTTGAATTTTTATTTATTGAATAATTGTGTTTGTTTGTTTCAAGTCATGCACAAAGCTAGATAATGGGCTATTTGTGCTTTACCTCCCCCCACGAGTATCAAAACCCAGTTGTTAGCACTGTAAGTCCGCAGACCTTCTGTTGCGCTACTGAGGGAGGGGGCGTCAAATAATTTTGTTTGAATTGTTGCTTAGTTGTATAGTATCCCTATTGATATTGCCACATTTTTGTTCTATTATTTAATTGTATTTACCTGTTTGCACTAGGAAAGTCTGAAGAAATGTAGTATTTCTTAAAACCAAAACACCTTTTTAAGAGGCCCCTTCACTGGCTCAGTGGTATATCTGCGGATTTACAACGCTAAAAATCGGGTTTCGATACCCATGGTGGGCAGAGGACAGACAGTCCCTTTTGTAGCTTTATTCTTAATTCGAAACAACAACCTTCTTAAGACACAGTTACTTGCTTTATTCAGAAACAAAATTTTATTTTACAATTTTGATTATTTAGCGAAACGTAAGTAATGTGACTCTGCTGAAACCCGGTCACTTTCAAGTTGTTTCTTACGGTCGAAATTTAAGTCATTGTTTACTTGAGAGGTCCACGTTCTCTTCTTCCCTTCTGTACTGTAGTTTAAGATATTTTGAACTTTAGGGTAGATAAGCTGGTTTGGTGAGAGTATTTGTTTCTCTTATACATCCCTTTTCAGGGCTATGTCCACCTCATGTTTTCAAGTTTACACGTGTTTTCTTCACTGTACTATGCATTTATAAGCTGTATTGTTTATACTTATATAAATAGTTGTTTTATGTGGTAGCATTGAAATTAGATGTTTAATGCCGATTTTGATGACTAATCTTAAACTTTCATCTTGGTTTTAGGAGTTTCTGTATCGTGGGAGAGAAAATATTTTTGTCGTTTCTGTTATTGCTTGTTATTTTTGTGTTTTGCATTTGTTCTGATGTGTCTTCAGATTGAGTATTAGTTATTAATTTCTATGCAAATGTTTGTGTGATAGATTGATAGTTTTTGTTTTCTTTGTGTTCTGTTTGATTCCTGGTTTGATTTGTGGAAGCGCATTGTGTTGTTTTGTGTTGAATATACATGTTTTAATGTTCTTGTATATTTTGCATCCTTTTTTGTTTACCGTAATGTTCCTGTATGGTTGTAGACTTTACACGTGGGCAGTTGGTCTATAAATCTTTTGTAACAAAAATTTGGGGTTAGATTTATTTCCTGGTATGTGTATGTTGATGTATCATGGTTTGAAAGTGTCTTGCGGTCATTCTTCCAATAGTCGGTCAGGATCAACGGCTTCTGACACCTTAACAAAAACATTACCCTTGGCTGGACACTTGATAACTGCAATATTAACTTTCTCCTTGCATCTTTTGATGCCGGGTTTTCCATACTGGGATGTGTTATGATTGAAAATTGTTGTGAATTTTCATGTGATGTGTTTGTTTCTATGGTTGTGTTCTCTTTTTGTGATATCAGTGTTCTTGGCCTGGCATAGCCAGGTGGGTTAAGGCTTTCAACTCATAATCTGAGAGTCACGAGTTCGAATCCCCATCGCACCAAACTTACTCGCCCTTTCAGCTGTGAGATGTTATAGTGTGACGGTCAATCCAACTATTTGTTGAGAACAAAGTAGCCCAAAAGTTGGTGGTAGGTGGTAATGACTAACTTTCTTCCCTCTAGTCTTATACTGCTAAATTAGGGACGGCTAGCGCGGATAGTTTTCGTGTAGCTTTATGCGAAATTCAAAACCAAACAAACAAAATCAGTTTTGTCATTTTCTTTGATGTTAACAGGATAAAGTATTTTCTATTTTATTTTTGTGTGTTCTCGCAGCTTCTTTGTGCTGTATTTGAGTTTGTGTGTGGTTATGTTCTTCCTTATGTTTATATTATTTTGGTGTGTGTTTTTTTATGCTCAGGGTATATATTTGTTTGTTTTTGAATTTCGCACAAAGCTAAACTAGAGTTATTTTCGCTAGCCGTCCCTAATTTAGCAGTGAAAGACAAGAGGGAAGGCAGCTGATCATCACCAATCACAGCTAACTCTTAGGGTACAATTTTTCCGATCAACAGAGGAAATGACTGTCATTTATCAGAGCGAGTATATTTGATGGGACAGGGATTTCCTGCTATCCTTAGATTGCTAAACACGTGGTCATGCGTCACCATGTGGTATGTCATAGCTCTTTGTCACGCACGATATAATCATACACTCAAAACATACACATGTATTCAGATCGTAGATTTAGGATTTCCGAGACTGGAAGAAAACAAAGAATTATGTAACAACTTGAGGTAAGGATCATTCTGAAAGAGACCTGCAATAAGTTGTTCTTCAGCTGCGATAAATAAAGTATTACGTTTTTTAACAGTTAAGAATCCATCAACACAAATGCCAGTGTAAAAAGCCGTCTATCTACCCCATACACCAGTACACAACACAGAAAACAACACAAATCAAGTGTACTCAGGTTATTTCTATGGAATATCTGTTTTATCGTCATACACTTCAACCAGCTGGCTAATTAAACGAGTATGTATGCCATTTCTTATATACGAAAACATAAAGGCGAAATCATTAAAAGCAGCACCTGTGCTATCGGACAGCTGAAATGAACGTTGTGAAACAGACTTTTACTTACACTGGACAGAAACATCACGTAAAGGATTTTATGGGTTGAACACAACAATGTTATGATAGAACCTTTTGTCAAGATGCACGGTCATCAAATGTGCATGGCGAAATGTAACGATATAGATTAGAAAGCCGTGGTGTGTCCATAATACTCTAATGACAGAATCGTTTTTTTAAGTTACACGGTCGTCAAATAGAGTATGAAAAAACGTAACAGTATGGATGAGAAAGCTGCGGTGAGTCTACAACAATCCTTTTGTCAAGATGCACAGTAATCAAACAGAGCACGACCAAACGTAATGACATGGATTAGAAAGCTGCGGTGGGTTCACAACAGTCTGATGAGAAAACATTTTGTCAAGATGCATGGTAATCAAATAGAGCATGGCCAAGCGTAACGTCATGAATTAGAAAGCCGTGGTGATACTGAAAAATCGTTTTAATCCAGCGTTCTCAACGTACATATATTTCTCATAGTGTTACCATAATAAGAATGTTTGGGATATTAAATTTGGAAACGTTATCACTCTTATCTATTGAGTTCTAGTGTAATTGGTCTCACAATTTAATGTTATGAATCATTAGAAATTAAGGTGAGCATTTAATTTATTTAAAATGTACGTAATCTTTTGGTTTGTCATAGCAAATTCACCTGTGTGTTCATTTTCCAAAGGGCCCGGCATGGCCAAGCGTGTAAGGCGCGCGACTCGTAATGCGAGGGTCGTGGGTTCGCGCCCGCGTCCCGCCAAACATGCTCGCCCTCCAAACCGTGGGGGCGTTATAATGTTACGATCAATCCCACTATTCTATATGCAAAAACGGCTCGTGTGGGCTGAGAAAACACTTCAAATAGAAAAGCGAACAACGTTTCGACCTTCTATTTGAAGTGCTTTCTCAGCCCAAACGAGCCGTTTTTGCATATAAAATTCTCAACAAGTGGGTTTCTCGACATCACTGAATCCCACTATTTGTTAGTAAAAGAGTAGCCCAAGAGTTGGCGGTGAGTGGTGATGACTAGCTGCCTTCCCTCTAGTCTTACACTGCTAAATTAGGGACGGATAGCCCTCGAGTAGCTTTGTGCGAAATTTCAAAAGAAACAAACAATCATTTTTCAAGATCATTAACGAAAATAAGAAATGTACGTAAAAGTGTTACATAAGTCAAATTGAATTGTCAGTCTGTGCTCATTAAAAATGAAGTATCGAAATTTATATACCGTATTTTCCGCCTAATAAGCCGAATTTCTGGCCCTAAATTTTGGACCTGATTTTTGGGGGTCGGCTTATTGGCTGATCACCAGCGTTAGACCAAAAAATACCGAAGACCAAAATCGGCCCCAAAATTATACCTTTGATCTCACAGTTACGGCAGAGCTATTTCAGTTGAATAAACTTTATTTATTAATAGACAAAGGTCTATACATTACGAATGACATGTATTCATAGAAATAACAAAATTCATAAAAACAATACACACTTCAATCTCAGAAATTTATTAAAATCCATCAAATTCATCGTCAGAAGCACCAAATAATAGATTCCAATCCTCGAAAGAGACCTGGTCGTCGTAAGGGTCATTCTCTGGTGTTATTAGCTGAGTGAGTGGAATGTTGTCTTCCTCGTCGTCGTCCAACCACAACTTATCATCTTCCGTTCCATCCATTGCATTTGAGATGCTGCATTTTTTAAATGACTTTTCTACAGTTTCAACACTAATATCGTCCCACGATTTCACGACCCACTCACAGACGGTAGCGAGTGATGCAGCGCGTATATTTCCGGCAGTAGTAAAACTTTGATTGCCGGAAACCATCCACTCATTCCAGCATTGACGGAGCCTGTCTTTAAAAGGTTTATTTAAACACACATCTAAGGGCTCAGCTTATTGGGCGGTAATAAGCAAAAACCCTCATTTTCAGAGCTGAAAATTGGCCTCGGCTTATTAACCGGAAAATACGGTATATACGAACACTTTTGTAAAAGCTGCTTGACGAATATATATTTTATTCTCTTTCGACAAATAGAACAATTAAATAAGAAAGGACAGCGGAGGCTTAACTTGTTTTAACTGAAATTTTATTAATATCACTATAATAAAGCGATGTTTGGTTTATCATGTGCATTGTTATTTTGTGCTTGAAAGCTGTAAATTGACTGAAGAAGTTTGTTTTGGTCTATCTTAAAGAAACAATCATGCAATCCACTTTCAGTACTATATTTGACAATGCATAGAAACCTACACAGCAAAGTGTAGTGTCTTCGCATATATAACACGTAGTATCATCTGTTTATTAGTCTTAACTCTAAAGCTTCCAGTAGTACAGCGAGATGTTTGTGAACTCATACCACAGGAAACCGGGCTTCGATATTCGTGATGGACAGAGATAACCCATTGTGTAGTTTTGTGCTTAATTATAAATCAAACTAAATATAAAACTTAAAAATCTATGGAATATTTTTCAAAATGCTATTTAAATTGAAATGGTTTAATATTTATTACTGCTCAGTGTTAACATCATATCTAATAACATGTTATTTGCATACTGCGGGGAGGATATATATTTCCCCCTTTCTTTTGAACAATTAAACTATGTCACTATGAATAAATTTAAAATTTCGTCCCGTTTCAACACAAAAACTTTGACAAACTATTGAACGTGTTTGTTTTCTTCAAGTACAAAACTAAACAAAAATCGAAACAAGCATTTTGAAACGTATCTGTTTTATTTTCCTTGCTAAAAATAGAAGCAAAAGATGTAAACTGAAGTAAAATTACATAAATTAAAGTTCCTCTATGATCGTTATATTACAGACACAAGTTGCGAGCTTTCGCAGTTGCAATAAATATCAGAAGAAGAAATGACGCAGGTTTTCTTCGATCGTTGGTTATAACCAGGATCTTTCCCATGGAAGTTTCGTTACAGACGTCACAATGACGTCCGTCAGTCATCTGTGGCGTGTAACTCTTATATCGAGCAAATGATTGGATAGAAGACTGACGTCAAAGTGGCAACCCTTGCTGTGAAAGATTTAGGCAAATAACTAGCACACGTAGCGTTAACAGATGAGAGAATAAATACACCATGTGTAACAAAATCACCAACACCATCATACTGAGGCTATTACGGAGCAAACTATATTAAAAAAAAACTAGAAAATGAAATAATATGAATAAAATATAGGCGAAAACTCAGAGTTTATTTTTTGTTTCAATTTTTCACCTCTTGTCGTTGATCCTTTTTTAATACAAAGTTCTATTTTAAGCAACGTTTTAACCTTTCTAACAAAAATGCAAATATTACGTAAACCCAGAATAAGATGGTTAAAAACTTAATGTATGCTCGTGCAGTCAGGTAAACTCTTGCCATAATTACGCTCATGCATTTATTTTTAACTCTGACAGCAATTTCGGTGTAATTATAACTAAATTAATTACCATAAAATACCTTTAAATATTAAAAATGATTTTACCTTTTGATTTCAAAAGGACACTCTCTTAGTAACAAATACGTTTTAATGTAGTACACATAGTTCCTGTTAAATGTCAACTAGACTGATTCGCCTATGGCTAAAAATATAATTTCCAATTGAACAGATAGTTAGTGTTCCATATAGCATTAAAATAAGCACAAAGCGACAGTTCACATTTATTTCTATATTTTAAACGTTTTTGTAGTATTTGCCGAAGTAAAACGAGTCATTTATAAGTTGAATAGAACAGTAAGTTTGTGTGAATTGTTTAGAGTGAATTGAAAATAGTTGGATGATTACAATATATTCAGATAATTTTTCATTTGTTTAATAAACTAAAATTTTACAAAAACTTTACTTTTGTAAATCGTGTTTTAAAGTGTCTTTGTTAGTTTAGGTTTCTTCTGTAGGACTTATTTTTGTGTAAAGAGGAAGAGATGGTTTACAGGAGAAAAATCAATAAATGATTTTCTATCCGTACCGTAAAAAATTGTGGAAAAATTGTTAGAGAATGTAAGATACTAAACTGTATTGAAATAAACGTGTCACAGTACGGAATGAATAAAAGTAATTAATTAAAACTACTCGTTATCAAATTCGTTAAGTTATTTATTCTTTATGATGATCTAATCTAAGAAACATTTATTTTCATAGCATGTGATATAAGGCCTGGCATGGCCGAGCGCGTTAAGGCGTGCACTCGTAATCCGAGGGTCGCGGGTTCGCGCCCACGTCGCGCTAAACATGCTCGCCCTCCCAGCCGTGGGGGTGTATAATGTGACGGTCAATCCCACTATTCGTTGGTAAAAGAGTAGCCCAAGAGTTGGCGGTGGGTG
This sequence comes from Carcinoscorpius rotundicauda, assembly GCA_011833715.1. Taxonomy (NCBI): domain Eukaryota; kingdom Metazoa; phylum Arthropoda; class Merostomata; order Xiphosura; family Limulidae; genus Carcinoscorpius; species Carcinoscorpius rotundicauda. The sequence goes on from CM022393.1 coordinate 114,384,451, forward strand.
GTGATGACTAGCTGCCTTTCCTCTAGTCTTTCACTACTAAATTAGGGACGGCTAGCACAGATAGCCCTCGAGTAGCTTTGTGCGAAATTCCAAAAAAACAAACAAACAAACAAACAAGCATGTGATATGCTTGTTTGGATTAACAACAGTAATCAGTAGTCCAGTGACAGAGAGGGACAAAGAGAGAGCAGGTTCTCCCTTTCTTGAGCTTCAAGCTAACTTACAACAAACACCTTTAGTTCTAACAATATGGAAAAAAAACTAAAATGATTCCCTTGTTTAGAAACTGTTTATACAGTACATACTTTCAAAAGTATACACTGTAATTATGATATTCTGGTGTAAATCAAACAAGTCACTTATTTAGAAAAAATAAAAACGTGCTTGTAAAATAGATCTTAAATTTTCGTGTTACTGTAGACGAGTAACTTTTAAAACGCGATGAAAGCGTTTAAAAGAAATAACGAACAAAACCAAAGATAAAGGTCAAAGCTGTAAAATTAAAATACGACAGTCAACTATTACACACGTTTATTTAATTATACAATATACCTAAGTTTAATTGGTACTTTAATACCATTATTTTGATAAATTATTGTAACCACTACTGATTTTATAGAAGTGTTACTTTCCCTTATCTAATGTTGGAAAACTGTATTAAAAGTATCTGAAAATATAGAAATGATAGTATTAGAAAACAATTGAAGTTTTTGCAACAATGAGCGTAACTTGTAGATTTTAGGTTTACACTTCCTTTCCAGAAACAGTCTAAATTTCAAATCTTATAGTTTACAGACATGAAGGTGTTTTATAATTTGATATTTCAATTTAAAGTCATTTTTCAATCGATCATGGCTGCTGTTTTGCTAATTTAGAGTATTTATTTTACAATAGAGTGTTATATATATGTAACGAGTCAGACGCATAGCTTTGTTATGAATACTTTTTATCATACAGGGGCCGGACGTGTCCTATCAATTAACCTAGTGAACTGTGGATTCAAGAGTGTATGTTTCACATTCTGTTGTTGTAATAAAAATTCCAGTTACTTCTTTATTATCATGGAAGTATGATCAAAGTAACGTTTAAATCTCATTATTCGATCGCAGATATCCAGAAGTTAATAGAATGTATTGTTGATTAACTGCTTCTCCTTTAGTTTGTTGATCAGAATTATGAACAATTAGAGCGGAAATTCTCGTGTGGCTCTGAGAACAATAAAACATACCATATAGTATGTGTCTAAATAATTGTTGAATATTTGATTGTTGTTTTTTCGCTCAACCAAAACTGTACGCACAAGTTTTAGGTTGTTCAGAAATAAATGTCGGAATTCTCACGATGACATTTAGAAGTTGAATATTGAGTAGCTTATCATTGGTTGATTGGCTTAATACAACGTTTGTTGGCCCGGCATGACCAAGCGTGTTAAGGCATGCGACTCGTAATCTGAGGGTCGCGGATTTGCATCCCCGTCGCGTCAAACATGCTCGCCCTTTCAGCCGTTGGGGGAGTTATACTTTTTGCTAGTAAAAGAGTAGCCCAAGAGTTTGCGGTGGGTGGTGATGACTAGCTGCCTTCCCTCTAGTCTTTCACTGCTAAATTAGGGATGGCTAGCACAGATAGCCCTTGAGTAGCTTTGTGCGAAATTCAAAATCAACAAACAAACAAATAACGTTTGCCGCTTAAAAGGTGTTTTAATTGTCTGCTGTTTCAACTCTCCTCAGAATTAGTTTTGCAACCCTCAAGGCATCATGGACAAGAAGGATTTTCTTCTAAGACTTAAAACTTGAACAAAAAGCTACCAAAATTACATGTAACATCAACCAGGCATTTGGTCATGGATCTGTTACTGAACATAGAATTCAGCGTTGGTTCCAAACGTTTCGATATGGAGATTAAAGTCTTGGAATCACGAAGATCGTGGAATGAAGCCACTCTTAGATGAAAACACATTAAAGGAAGCAATTGAGACGGACTCTCACTCAACAGTACATGAACTTGCAGAAAAGCTAGGGACAAGCAATTCAAGTATTGTCATCCAACTCAGTGCTGTTGGAAAGACAAAAAAGTTGGCTGAGTGGGCTCTGTATGATCTGACTGAAGCTCAACAAAATCGGCGTTACGAGACATGTTAAAGATGACGCTCCAAAAATCGAACGAATAAAGAATCGAGGTTCTGCCTCATCGACCGTATTTCCCAGATTTTTCCCATAGCGATTTTCATTTTTTCAAGCATTTTGACAGCTTTCTAAAAATAAACGTTTTCAAAACCAGACAGCTGCAGAAGAAGCTTTCAGAGAGTTTATTGACCATAGGAACTCTGATATATACAGCAGATGTATAAACACATCACACGCTGACAAAATTTTTTTAAAGAAAATGATGCTTATTTTGATTAAAGCATCTTTTACAACACTGGTTTATACGTTTTCAAACTTTGCAGTTCAAAAACAATATTTATTTCTGGACAACTGAATACCAGTTGTATGAACATTTTACCCTCGTGTAATAATTTTGGAATTTGTAAAATAGTATCACATTCTCAATAGTCGCATAACTGTTTGAATTCCTCGAATTTTAAAGTGCGCATAAATATTCGTTAAAAAAATTACTCGTTTTCCAACCTACTGTATAAGTGGGAAAAGTGGTGGTTGTTGTTTACCTTCACGCTTTGAATTTCTATCCTCACAGGTGTTCAATATATATCATGAATGATAATTGAACATTTGTTATACACTCCTTAGGCTTGACTTTTTACACGAATTAAGAAATAACAATGTTAGACAAATAAGTATTGCCAGTCGAACATTTATCAGTCTTAACTTACGGAATTCTCCCGCTTTATTTGCAGTTTTCAACCACAAAAAATCAAAATTTGATTCTGCGTACAAATAATGCCTCAAATAGCTTTTTTGGCTTTACCGTTCTGCATTAGTAGATGAGATCTGTTATTGAACGAAATGTTTCCGGTTATTACGGTCAAAGCTGTGCCCAAAATACAAAAATAAAATTTGTAATGTAGGATATTTTACTGATTTTCTGGATGTTAATTTCAGTATCTTACTTACATTGTGCGTGAATTCTGATTAGTACTGATCTATAACGTTATACATTTTTAGTTTTTTATGTTTATAATTTGTGATCATAGATAAATGGACATCAAAACGAAAGGTATTAATTTTTGCTAATTTAAATTTCAGTTTCCTTCTGTGGATTTCATAGAACGTAGTTGATAAATTTACCAATCAATATGTCAGAATACACGTGAAAATTATTTTTCGTCTTGTACAGGGTGTTCGGAAAGTTACTGTGCACTTATATATTTATTAACAGACATGTTTCAATATAGAATACAAGAGATAAATTGAATGACAATTATAAACAATATTAAAAGTGACCCCCGTTGACATCAATACCGGCCTGGATCCTTTTTATTTTGTTTTTAAACACCGCTATCAGTTGCTGGCTTGAAATAGACTGAATAAAATATGATTACAAAACTGCACAGTGACTTTTCTAACACCCTGTAGTTCTATATAAGGCATTTCCACGTTTGTGTACCCCATTTGGTAACAAAATCTATAAAGAATGTGACAAAAATTTTATACTAAGATAGGGTTTACACAGTTTAGTTATAGATATGCACTATTATCATAAATGTAGTTTGTTTAGCAGATCTATGACTAAATAAAAACCAGTAACTAAATATACGATAAAAAAATAAACGATATAATTCATCGTCTTTCGTAGGCCTTGAATAGCGGAATTTGGGAAGAGTTTCATTCAGAATTTATGCCCTAGAATTACCAAATTCTTGTATCAAGTTGCTTTGAATCCATGGATTATTCACTTACATGTCTTTAACACTATAAGAGTAAATAAGGTACAGTCGATAATGTAATGAATATCAGTAATTATATTGCCGAGGTCCCCGTATATAGTAACGCAGCAAACGAGTGATTTCAAACAATAGTTGATCAGTATTGTTTTGTGGTTAGGACACTTGATTCCAAAGTTGTAGATTCGAATATTTACATCGAACATGTTCTTCCCTTTGAGTTGTGAGGGCGTTTTAACTTAACGTTCAGTTTCACTAATCCTTGCTACAGGGTAATCCAAGAGTTGGCAGCGGGCGATGTTGTTGTTTTTGTTGTTTTTGAATTCAGCACAAAGCTACACAATGGGCTATCTGTGCTCTGCCCACCACGGGTATCGAAACCCGGATTTTAGCGTGTAAGTCCGCAGACATACCGCTGAGCCACTAGGGGGCAGGCAGCGGGCGAAGTTGACTAACTCGCGCTTCAAAATTCTGGGCAGCTACCATGCAGATAGTCTCCGATTAATTTTGAGTAAAATGTAAAACAAACAAAGAAGTCACAACCAGAAGCATAACATTTCTCAACAAGATAGAATTTGTGAATTTTACCGGTAGCGAAATTTGGATTAGCAATTTGATGAATTGAAACGGAGTCGATATAGATATATGTTATATATATATTGTAAATGCACTAAAACGTGTTCATAAAATATTATCTCTTTTCTAGACTTGAAACAAATTTTAATGGATATATGAATTATTGCACTGAATAAATAAAATAAATGGAACTGCAGTAAGTCTTTTGAGTTACAACACTAAGATACAAAGTTCGATTCCCCGTGGTGGACACAGCAGATAGCCTAATATGGTTTCGCTCAAAAACTACCACTTTATTTGTTGTTAAGCGCAAAGCTGCTCAATAAATGATCAAAAACACATTACTTAGCGTTATAAGCTCTCATATTCACCTCTTACAGTAATAAACATGTCTGCATTACATGTATGCTAGGTTGGTAATTGAGGTCAGACGTACTGTTCATTTGTATTTCTCTGCTAAAAGAATGAAATCGCTTAGTGTAGAGTTAAACGAACAAACTTAACGTACGTTTATCACGTAATAACAAGTCTATTGCAGTGATTATTATTATGCATGCCTCTCACTGTTCAAGGAAATGGTATTTTAAATATTTCTTCAATAGGTCATCACAACTTTACAATACCATATGGTGTTCCCTTTTATGACAATATCTATATGACGTCTAAGTCATAAATTCTGAAAATTTCTGTAAATATTATAGGAAAAAGCCCGAGTTTCTTGTTCTTATTTCTTTTGCTTCTTTTTTATTGCATGATATCCTCAAAATAAAAATCAATGATGTTAACCAATTTCATTGGATGACAGTTTCACACAGAGTGTACAACGAAGTTCTAAGTACAACCTTCCTATGTCTATTAAAACATTATACTAAAAAGAAGTACACACCTTTTTGAAAGAGGATGTAACTGTAGGGATGGCTAATATTAATCCTTCAAAAACAATGTAAATAAGGTACTATGGATGATATGTGCATTATCCCTACGTAATATCACAGGTAAGAATTAATATATCACTATTAATGATCAGTGATGTAGAGAAACCCACTTGTTGAGAATTTTATATGCAAAAACGGCTCGTTGCCAACATTTGGCAAAAACTAGTAACAAAATGTGACATTCCAGTTAATACTAAATTTATTAAAAAACCAGGCACAAAACTGAGGTCTATACTATGTAAGAACTACTCTGACAAACACCACACCAACATTATTTATAAAATACAATGTGATAACTGCCACGACTTCTATATTAGAGAAACAAGTAGAAAAATGAAAACCAGATTCAAAGAACATAAAAAGTCACCTTCACACGTTTTCGAACACTGCAAGTCAAATAAACACAACATAACCATAGAAAACACTCAAATATTAAATAAAGAAACAAACATAAACAAACGCAAAATTAAAGAAGCCTTACTTATACAACAACTTAAACCCAAAATAAACCAATATAAAGGAACGCCATTATACCTATATTAATATTACAGATAAAATTGTATATCCAAACATCTAACCCCGCCCTCTACATTGCGACACTCAGTTACACAATCCCTTCCAAACATGTGGTCAGCTTCCGGTCAGTTACCTCTTTCCTTGTGAACCTGACGATGACCGAAGAAGGTCGAAACGTTGTTCGCTCTTCTATGTAAAATATTTTCTCAACCCAACGAGCCGTTTTTGCATATAAAATATCACTATTAAACCGTAACTGAGTTTTATTTATTGAATTTTTCACTGTAAAACCAACTAAGTGCTCTAAATTATTCATAATACATTTTAACTACTTGCAAACTATAATCATTCAATTTCAATGTAATAGAAGATATTTAGGAAATAGAAAATGCAACATAAATCGCTATTTAATTGAATGTTAAAGTTTATTTGTTTCTGAATTTCGCGCAAAGCTACACGAAGGCTATCTGCGCTAGCTGTCGCTAATTTATCAGTGTAATACTAGAGGGAAGGCAGATATGAAACCACTCACCACCAACTCTTGGGCCACTTTTTCACCAACAAATGGACAGTTATAACGCCTCCACAGCTGAAAAGTCGAGCATGTTTAGTGCGACAGGGATTCGAACAAGCAAACCTCGGATTACGAGTCGAGTGATCACCTGACCATGTGTTATGTATATGTGTAAATATTTTGTAAACGACAACATGTGTTGTGTTTGAATTTTCATTTGTATTATTCATTTTTCCATATTGATATTATTGTTTCGAAGTTTAAACTAAAATATGTTATTTATTTAGGGTAACATTTTAGAACTTTCTCGAATTAAGTAGACCAATCACATGTTTGTAAATGAGTGCTGGTGACTTCCTGTCTAGATGTGTAGTCTCGTGCAAGAACGAATATGCGTGGATAGCTCTGGAGTTGTATGGAAATTGTAAGATTGTTCGAGAAATAGGCCTATCGGTATAAAAGACGGTGACAAGAGAGAGTTTCAGTCATCAGTTTTTATTCGAAAAAAGAAGATAGATTCAGCCATTAGTTTTATTCGAAGAATAAGAGTGAGATTAAGGCATCAGTTTTAGTTATTTGAAAAAGATTAAGTTAACTTAAAGCTATGATAGTTATAGAGGAGGGTTTCACTAATTAAAATTACATCAGGTTTTACGGAGTTTGTTGTATCTTCAATCTCATGTTTCTTGGAAGCAAGAGCACCCTGGATATTGACATGTAGGACTGTAAAGTTATCCATGTGTAGTGGTGTTTATGAGTGATGTTAAGATTTGCGGCAGGAATTTCTGTATGTTTTTCAGTATAATTCTGACTATTATGTCTGTAAGACTGTCTGTGTTAGTGGGGTTTGTATATACTGTCATTACTTCCGATAGAGTGGAGGTTAAGGCAGATGCCAGTGTGGTTTCTATTGTTGTTGGTGTTGTTTGTGTGTTTAGAGGTGGTGTGGGCTGTACCTCTTCACGTGGTATAGGTTTTCCTATTCCGGATGAAGAGTTTTTAACCACTGCAGCATAAGTGTTTGTTTGTGTATTCGTGCTTAGTGGTGCTGGAGTGATAGGTGTTGGTTCCTTAATTGTTCGTGGTGGTGGCGGCTTGTTTGTGTCTGGATTTTTAATGTCGTACAAGTGTGTTTTGATTGTCTTATATTTCTGGCATCCTCTGTAGTTTGCCGTGTGTTCTTCTCCGCAATTGCAGCATTTGGGCTTGGGGTTTTGCTTTGTACATTGTGTAATGTGGTGATTCTCTCCACAGCCCACACAACGTGCATTAGCTTGGCATGCTGCCGCTACATGACCAAACCTTTGGCAACGGTAACACTGTGTGACAACCACTGCCGGTGTTTTAGTTGGTTCAACAGTGTATTTTTGATACCACATAGTGATACCATTGTTTATGTAAAGTGTGATGTCTTGGCTGTTGTCTGTGACCACTTTAATTAAATTGGTGGTTTTTTTTGTGATGTTTGATATTATACGTTCGACTGTAATATATGTTATGTTCTGTCTGCTGAGCTCTTCTTTGATGTCCTCTATATCTATTGTGTAGTGAACACCTCGCATCACAAAAGATTTCGGTTGCGGTTTAGTTCCTGGTAAATGAACTGAAATATTTCCAGGTTTGAAAGCGTCCGCAGGCCAAGCTTTTAGTAGGCTGTTGAGGTCAGCGGGTTCCTGACCTTGAACTAGAACACCGCCTCTGGGCAGACGCTTTATGTTAGTTATTTTAGTATTTGGTTTACACCTGTATACCTCTTTGGCCAATTGAGGTTGATTATAGCTACCTGGAACTCCTTGTATTATAATACCGAATTTCGGTACTTTTGCGACGCGTTGTGTATATGTGTTTGTGTCTGGGGTGATTGTGTTTTGTTTTGTTTGTTTTTTCTGGCTACGGGACTGCACAAGTGTGAAGCCGTCGTCGTCAGAAAGATCTACCACTTGATCTGTGTCTGGTTTTTGTACAATATCCAGGGTGGGGGTTAGAATACTTTTAGAGCTAGTTGATGGCATGCTAATATTATTTTCTGTATTATCTACATTGACTTCGGGTATCGGAGGTATCTCCTTTACCAACTTTCTTTTTTTTCTGGTCCGTACGGAGTTTTCTTTTATCGGCGTTAACTTTGATTTTAACTCCTGCTCTGCTATGAACATAAGAGACTTTAACTTTAAATTATCTTTATCTCTATGGCCACCGTCACTAGACTTACCCTTAGTCCCTGGCATAGACTGGTCCGCTTCCTGGGTCTGGGCCTCCGTAATCTTTACACCGGTCTCCGACTCCCCGGCCGGCATGTCCTCTAGTTGGTTATTACGTTGAGCCTGTTATCACCGGCTAGTTAAAATGAAAGAGGATTAAGTGGTCTTTTGTTTATTTCTATATTACCGCCGACTCTCAATGAATCAACAATCGAAAAGCCTCCAAAATCTAAACAAATTATAAGCTGAGGGCTGAAGTGAGAGGAACAGCCTGAATGGGTACCTCATACACTAAGTTCAAAAGAAAGTAACTAATATACATTGCAGGGGGTTTGGTTTGATTTTGAATTTCGCGGCAAGCTGCACGAGGGCTATCTGCGCTATACGTCCCTAATTTAATAGTATAAGACTACATATAAAGAAGCTAGTCCTCACCACCCACCGCTTACTCCTGTAATACTTTTTTACTAATAAATAATGGGATTGATCGTTAGAATTATAACTACCCCACGGCTGAAAGGGGGAGCATGTTTGGTTTAACGGGGAATTGAACCCTGACCATTATATTACGAGTCGAGTTGCAGTGAGTTCTCGTTAGCATCACACATGTTTGCCAAAATACAATAAAATTTTTTAATAGTTTACTTGTTAGCTTAAGTTAAGAAAATATATTGTTTCTTTGTTGATCATATGCATCTGAGCATGGACTAAGTTATTAAACTAAATATTAAAATGCATTACAGAAATAAGATTTGCGTGTTTAAGTGTTTAATACACAAATGTATCTTTTTCCTTTTATGCATACAGTTGTCTTGAATAAATGAAAAAAAAACCTTCACCAAGACGCCGTATAACAAACCATATTATGTAGTCTGTTTAATGAAATATTTCCCAGATATCTTCGTCATTTACATGAACTGAAAGAATGCAAAGCGTTTATTTTATGATTTATAAGGAAAGTTCAAGTTTTTGAACATTTTTACAGTGATTTGTTAGCGAATTTAGACCTCTTTTCTATAGTTACATTTCTTATTTCATATTACTTTCTAATACAGGTAGTACAATAGAAAGTATAAATTATATGCTTATGATTTAATGCATTTCCAAGTCGCTTTACTTTTTGAGAATCATAAATGTTGAGCCACTTATTCAAATTAAGGTAATGGCTTTGTTCATTAGGCTTCATCAGCCCTAATCCTTCAGAATTTTTTTTTTACTACCAACATAAGAACGAATTGCATCAAACTCGTTTGACTAAAATGCATAATTTAAGCATTATACCAACTACTAATACTGACGAAGGTTACACTTTTAATTTCCTTTAGTACGCGGACGTTCCAGTCTTCAAAGAAAGAAATAAGAAAGCAACAAAACTTGATGTCAGATTTACAATATTTACAAATTTTTTTTGTCAGTTGTGGTTAATGTTTTGATTAAATGCTCCTTACGGTACGTTACTGTATAATTTCAACTCTATTTAGGACATGCGTATACACTTTGACATTATAATGTTACTATATTGATATTTAATGACAATTGCTAATACAATGACCCTATTTAGATATATTTCTAACAGAAGGTTAGTCAAATTTTAGATATTATAGTAGTATCGAATATGGCTTCTCATCAGATTTTGGTATCTGCCTGGCCAAAAACATTTGTGTTTTTTTTTTTAAACACACTACTTTTGAGTTTTTCTTCTAATAAAATTAAAAAGCTTGTTAGAATATCTGTGTGAACTATCTTAATTATCCTTACTACATTCCTCTCGTCACACATTATCTTTAATGCACATTACCTTTTGTAACTATTAGTATAACTTGTACTTGTTTTGAAGACGAAAACCCTTGGTTAAATCCTTGAGATGTTCAGGGTTGAGTAAGTTATAATAAAAAAAATTGGGACGTTTAAATAAGCAAGTCAAGTGACAATCAGAGCTGACATAAAGTCGTGGTACAATAGAATGTATTAAAACTACATTTTGTAATTTCTTGGCAATTTGTATTTAGTGTGATATACAGACTACATATCGCTTTTGTAAAGGTCATGCAAGAGACATTTTAACATAAGACATTCATACACTTCGTCAGAAAAAGTGACACAAGTCACATGTATATAAGTTTCTTCCAAGACATATTCGTAAACTAAATGACTCATATAAAGCCTTCGAGATGGAGTGGTGTGCTTTTGATATGACAACATTATGACAGGATTTGATGCAATGTAAACTACACTTCAAAATGCACGATTGTTAAACTAATCATGGCCGAACGTGGTGAGGCTTTCAAAAATTTATCATATTGTACTCAACGTCTGTTTCTATTTAAATGATAAAATCCAGGTTTCAATTCTTCATAGTGAACATAGTTCAGCAAACCTATTGTATAATGTTGCGCTGATAAAATACCAATCTACCAATAATAAACCATTCTGTTTTTTATTCATAATTAATATTATCTACGCGCTAAGTTTGTTTAAAGGTAAGTTTAAACCAATCAACCGATCGGAAATTTTCATTAAACTGAGTGGTCATGCATTATAGTTTCAATTGGTGAGCAATATTTCTCTTTACCCTTAACACAAATATATGTTAATTCAAGAAGGAAAACCTATTAAAAGAATGAAATTTGACTATATTAAAGGAGGGTATCAAAAGTGCACGGCGTTAGAAAAGTAATAAGTTTTAATTAGTAACTAAATGTCAGTGCTTTGTAAACTCTAGTAATAACATTTTTATTGTGAGTTTCAATTTTTTCGTATGTTTCACTCAACATCCAGTAATTGCAGTAAATGGCAATAATGCAGAAACTGCATTATCCTATTATTTTGAAAAGACTTGTATTTCTACAGCTGTGGTAAGCCTAATCAAATTCTTTTAATTAATATACTGTTTGTAATGTATCATGTAGAAATAATTGGAACCAATAGTTTGAAGTTTTCTTCATAAATCGTCCTCTTTTAATGAGATTTCTGTGCAATATATCACACCGGATAAATGAAAACCTACTAAAAATTAACTAAATTCGTTAGTCGGAAAGGTCAAGCAAATCAATCTCTTCTTCTTTGTTCAAAATAATCGTGTTAAAAGTCATGATTATGACTACAACAAAAAACAACAACGACAGGTTTAGAAACTTCTGATAAAAATATAAATAAATCTTTGCACATTCGCTGGGGATAAAGTTATTATGGTTTACACATTCTCTTAAGAAAAATATGCTTGCTTAGCTTAATATTATCATTTAAGAAGTAATCTTTAAGCGTGCAAAAAAAATCTAACAAATATTTCCTCTATATAAAGTAAAACTTAAATTTAAATAGGGAGATATTTTCGAAAAGAGTAATGGAAGGGTATACAACATTCCTTTTGGAGTTGTACTATTTACATATCGTAAATGATGAGGGAGAGGTCTTTGTTTTTTGTTTGAATTTCGAGCAAAGGTACACGAGGGCTAACTGCGCTAGCCGTTCCTAATTTGACAGCGTAAGACTAGAGAAAAGGCAGCTAGTCATCACCAACCACCGCCAACTCTTGGGCTGTTCTTCTACCGACGAATAGTGGGATTTTTCGTGACATAATAACATTTCTACGGCTGAAAGGGCTAGCAAGTTTGATGTTACAGGGATTCGAATGCGAGACCCTCGGATTACAAGTCTAGCGCCCTAATCACCTGGGCCTCTTCATCATGGTACTGGTCGTTTAAGACGAAGTAAGCTTGGTAAAACATTTTAACGTATTATATGTAACTATTTCTCAACTACTTTATGCTCAAGGTACAGATGACATAATTTAAGTTATTGTATAAATAAAATATCTCATTTAGCAGGTTTATACTTATACAAAATTTTACCTTTTTTTGGTTATACGTACTAGGTAATTTATTTTACTGCAGGCTACGAAAAATCGATTCAGTATCGTCATGTTTGGCGACTTGCCTTTATTTTGTAAAAAAAAAAAATACACAGACTTTTTATATGTTATGAAAATAAATGACATTCATTCGAGCTGAGGGAGAAAAAATCATTCTTTGATGAAGTTTACGTTTCACACCTTCATCATGGGTCTTGTTTATTGTAACATTAACACCGGGACTCCCCACTATTTATGTTTTGAATAGTGAATAAAGTCTACACGTTAGAAAGCTAATAAAACAAAAATATTTTTCTAGTCCAAATCTAAAGTTTCATTTATAAATGATCTAAAATATTTCAGTCAACACTACATACGCTAGAAAAATAAAATTATAATTTACTCTCATCACTTATTCCAAGTTTAAGATTTTCACAGAGGTAAGGAATTTGCAGAATTGAAATTTTGGAGTAATAAAAGTACAAATCGTCACATATTAAAGATTTAGAGCATCCCTGTAGCTCGTTTTCAGTTGGCTGTGTGAAAATTTTACCAATAAAATATTCTTTTTTTAACTCACTAGTAATATCATATTGAAAATTTATATATATTTACTGAGAGAAAAAGAACATTCTTATCAAACTTCGTAACAGAAATGTACTTCTGTTTTATTTTATGACATTTTATTAGCTCAAACTTTTAACTTGAATGTCCGAAAACATTATACCAACGTTGAGCCACGTTGTGAACAGTTGAATATATAAAAGCCACATGAAAAAATTCTAAGCCATAAAATTTGTTAATTTATCAGCTTATGATATTTTGAACCAAAAATTGTCATGTATGAATAATTTACGTACGAATTTGTAATATCATTTGACGAAAGGTAAATCAGTAAACAGTGGAGTTTTCTGACAGTCGATAATGCTCTTTCCTTTGTCTGAAGTTTTAAAATACGACACTAAATGTTAAGGTTCTCGTCGTATCGTCATTTCCTAGAAGGAACTAATTCTTGCACAGTATTACATCTGTAATAAGTTTTCAATGTAAGACTTGATGAAAAATCTATTGCTCTTTAAAATGAAAACTGAATAGCATTTGTCTTAAATGTTACGAGTGTTTAAACAATTGTTTGATTTATAATGTATTTTTTTATATTGTTTGGTATTGATTACCAGAGAAACATTTAAAAGTGCAAATATTTTCATTCCACAAAAAGTAGATAATATATCGTTATGTCCTGTGATAGTTTCGTTACAGTTTATAATTGGTTTATAATTCAACGAAAAATGGATGGATTTTTTTTTCATTAATTAGTATTTATATATTCAACACTTAAGAGCTCGCGCAAATGAGGGACAGAGCATACGTCATCTTAATTAACTTTTTTTTCTAGTAAAAATAGATAAATAATACGTCTTTTCACTTTATACAAACATGCATATGTATTGAAACATACGTTTGCTATTTATGTTGAGTCAACTGGGATTTATTAAAAATTAGGTTTTTGATATTACTGATGAGAAGTACCAGTAACCTTTAATTTCACAAAGTCTAATTCCCAACATTTTACCTTATTATAGCCTGTTGATTTATTTCATCAGCAAAGGAAAAAGATTATTACTAGTAAGTTGCATTTGGCTCAACATTATTAGAAAATGTTATGTTTAAACAGACATGTACATAATGTAATCTTCGATCTCCACCAGTATGTGTATCTTATCAAAATTAGTTTTTTATTACAGCATGTTTTTCTTTATTATAGCAGAGGACTGTATACTTGTCTTGAATATTTTATCTAAGTTTCGTCAAGTTTGATAATATGATCGCTGATAAACATTTACAACTATTATTATCTATAATACTTAAAGTGTAAGAAGGTGTCCTGTAAATGATTTATTTAACAGTGAAAGAAAAACCACGTACGTGTACTTTGTCGGCCTTCATTATGTAACGTTTTCTGTTGTTTGTTTCTTTTAGTCTTCTTTAATAAATAATATTTCACCATGAACTCACAGTAAACTAGATATTACTTTTTTGAATGTGTGCAGTTTTCATTTATCATGAAGCCTTCATTGATTTATACATTTATGAAGTAATATAATAAGTGTGATGGATTTACTATCACTTATCTGTTTTAATATTGATGTTTATTTCAAATAAATTTATACATAAAAATGCACATAACTTATACTGCTAAATTTATGTTTTGAAACTCCTGCCTTTTTACTGAAACTGCAGAAAATTCTCGAGAGTGAGAAGTAACAATGTGGCCCGGCATGGCCAAGCGTGTTAAGGCGTGTGCATCGTAATCTAAGGGTCGCGGTTTCGCGCCCGAGTCGCGTCAAACATGCTCGCCCTCCCAGCCGTGGGGGCGTTATAATTTAACGGTCAATCCCACTATTCGTTAGTAAAAAAATAGCCCAAGAGTTGGTGGTGGGTGGTGATGACTAGCTGCCTTCCCTCTAGTCTTACACTGCTAAATTAGGGACGGCTAATACAGATATCCCTCGAGTAGCTTGGTGCAAAATTAAAAAAACAAACAAAAAACATACTCATTTATTAAGACATAGATAAACAAAGGTTACAAAGTGTAGATACACTCAAAGGAAAATTTTGTAACTTTCGTACACCAAAAAAGCTGAAATCATACTAGTAAAAGGCAATAAGTGAAACCAATGACACATTGAACGTTTAATATGTAAAACAGTGCCAATATTTTTAGTAAAATAAATGCCTACGTTACAAACGTCTAAAAATGTGCATAACTGATCACCTAACATTTGACAATAACACAAAGCAAACTACCAATCAAATAATGAACTGACCCAAGTTAAATTACAGCAGTGATGTCACTATATGTCTCTGCTCTAAAATTATGGACAATTTAACATTTCGCATTATTAAATATTTTTATTTTAAAGCTATCAGTTATGATAAAATGAGAGGAAAGCTATTCGGAAATGATTCACAAATGTCAATCTTCTCTAACGATTGCTGTTTTGCAAGGAGATTAAATTTATTAAAATATACTTTTTATTCCTTCGGGTTCTATAGATGTAACTTATGTACAGAGTGTGACCTAGTAAAGTGTCAAACTGCAAACCAAAGGGTCCAGATACTCTTTCCACACTTTCTGCTGTGGGCTTGTAAAAAATAAAGTTGATAATCCATCTCATTATTCTGTTTAAAGATCTAACAAAATATTTGTGGAGTCAAGTGTTACTGATCTCTAATGAAAATTAGGAAAGGGTATACCTAAACTTTTTAGGCTTATGATCTGGTAGTTTAGACCACGCGCGCATAAATTATTTCATAGGTTTTTTTTGTATGTTTGAAGTTTATTACAAGGATACACAATGGACTGTCTGTGTTTTGTCCATCACGGGTATTGAAACTCAGTTTCTGGCACACTAAGACATACGGCTGTGCCACTGGAAGGCTTATACAAGTTCAAAATTTCCTTTATATATTCCACAAATGCCATGTTAAATATTTGCATAACATATCATCACGAAAATGTTTTTTAACATTTTGCTGTGTGGATGTTTTCTCTTAAAATATGCTTGTAGTTCATACGTGATTGGAAGGACGGGATAATTAGATAAGCATATATTTTTGGGTGGGTGGGTTGGGACAAACATTTTTTACTTGTTGCATGCATAACCAGTCTTAAAATTAATTTCTTTCTATTAAAGACTTTTTCTTATGATATTGAAATAATTATAATTGTGTTTCATCCCTCGATACAACGTTCAAACCATACCTGTTTATGTAACAAATGGCTTCTATAAATAATGCTGACACCACTAGTGCATTTTTTGTGTTCCAGCAGATCAGATGAGCTTTGGAATGGGCCAAACGCGTCAACGGCAAATAATACAGCAAATATAGTATGGTTCTAAATACTACAATTATAGAATTTTCTAATTGTTGTAAATCTCTAAGGGACTAAATATAGATTGTAGCGTTCAGTATTTAATATTAATATCTGACGGATGAATTATAATCCTGTTTTGCATGGTTGAAAAAAGCGTTCATATCATGTGTCTATTATTTTTCCCAAATTAAAGCAACCATTCTTGATTTACAAAGTATGTTACCCACCCACCTCCATCTGTTGTTTGTTCAGCGATGAGTGAGGGGGTATCTCACACTAAAAATAGAGTTTCCGTACCAATTGTAGGTAAAACACAGATAGCTCATAGTGTAGTTTTGCTTTTAACAATAGTCGAGCCTTGGTGGAAGAGACCATAAATTATCCTAAAAAAGTAAAGTCAGAATTTACAAAGATTATTTTGTTATCAGGGATAAGATTCTTAAAATGAAAAATAAAAATGTCTTATGTTGAGTGAAAAATAGACTTAAGGACTTACTACAACACTAAAAATCTGCGGTCAAGTTCTTTGCGGTAAACAAAGCATAGATAATAGATTGTTCAACTTTTCGATAACACAACAACATAAACATATGCTTATATATTTATATGCAGTATTCTCACAATAGACAAATAAATCTAATTTGTGTTTGAGAACAGACCCTACTTAGGATAAAGATTGTTTTTCTCTTTAACAAATACTTTTAATGAAAATAATTTTAAAGAAAGAGTTGTTGTTTTGAATTGAGCACAAAGCTACACAATGGGCTATCTGTGCTCTGCCCACCACGGGTATCAAAACCCGGATTTTAGCGTGCAAGTCCGCAGACATACCGCTGAGCCACTGGGGGGCTTAAAGAAAGAGAGAAGATTGAATAAAACTTTGTTCAGAATGTTACAACTTTGTATAAATTAAAAAAGCCATCAAAACAAAAACTCACTTAAGTAGCCACAAAATCTATCGTCTAATTTGGTTTCGAATGTAGTAAGAAATTCGTTCTTAAAGTATTGCAATAACTTATTCTTCATATATTTAATAAACACGTGAACATACTGACGTAGTTTCCAAACATAGTCTTGAGACATAGACAATGATACTGTTTCAAACTGTGATCACACCATCTATACTGATGTACTTTGAAATACAGAAATTTATGCAATCTTGAAATATATCCAATAATGCAGGATTGAAATTTAAGCGATGATACAGTCCTGAAATACAGTTAGTGATTTTATCTTGAAATAAGATTAATGAATAAGTGTAAAACTAGCGGTGATCTATTTTTCACACGTGATATTGAAATGTAACCAGTAATGTGTTCGCTAAACGTGTTGAAGATAGTGTTTTGATATGTACCTGGTAATGATGTCTTAAGTGTTACTTGTTTGGTACTGTAGAAATTTGAGACACTGAAATCCCTAAAATAAACATAAAAACAAAATAATACTTTATAAAGTAGTTTAAATGTATTGGTAGATATTTATTAAAAATATGTAAGTTTCATAATTTTAAACGTGTGTTAGTTTTGTCCATTTGCTTTTGCACTTCGGTTAGTTTTTCTGTGTAATATTTTAAAACATTATCTAGAAAGAGATAGTTGTTTTTTCTCTTCTACAATGTTTTTTCTACGTTTTTGATTGCGTAGAATATTTGCGTGAGTGATACATTAGGATAAAGGTAGATCAGTCAACAGTGCTCGTTGCCAAATGTATTCAAATAATGAGATCTGATTGTTATTCTTATAATTCACTTAATGCTTTAATTTATAGAATTCCACTATTTTACTATTGAACATAAGCGAAGCCTTAGAGCTATTTACTCATCATAATCAAAATTATGAGACGTGGCATCCGTTTTTTGGAAAATTTTTTTGAAACATCTGATACTTCAACATCACCAAGTGCCAAAAATTGTTTAAAACAGTTGATTTAAATTTTGCAAGGTTGGAGTAACTCTCACTGACAATAGGTAACGTTATAAAAGGCCTGTCTGGATCAATAGTAAAAGTGTATCTTTCACCTTTTTGATCTATCATTATCATATCTTATGACTACTTTATCAGATTTCATCATTTCTTCAACAATGCCAGCAAGATTTAGAGCTCCTATGGTCTTGCTAGATTCTCTAATATTTTTCACATGTGGTAAAGCGTCAATATCAACACATTGCTTATCTTGGTCGCGGTACTTCCAGGTCCTTCCGAACAGGCCACTGGCAACTTCATTTACCACTGCAACTGCTTTAGTGCCAGAACAGTGGAATTTGCTTTTGACGTTCCCAAATAAATATAGAACTTAGGCTTAAGTTTCCGAATACTTTCTTGGATACACTGGAATTCATATAGTATATTAAAATTATCTGTAGAACTAGAGAAAGACTGTTTAGTGACAGATACAAGCTGATTATTTTTATGTTCCTCTTGTCTCTTCATATTCTTCTATACTCTCGTTTTTATCACCTTCCTATCTGTTGTAGTTTTTCTCATCATTGTTGCTGCTATCTACATTCAGGTCTACTTTATCCTCACTAACTATTGTCTGCATCTCTTCTCTCTCTTTCTTAGCAACTTTCAATATCATCATACGTGCTTCATGTTGACATTTGCGATCCAGAAACGCTTCACAAGAACATTTTCTTGGCCATTCCACATTCTTCAGGAAGTCCCATTCCATCTGACTCATCTTAACACTAAGTTATTTTTCAAGTTTGGCCCTTCTACTATCATCCTCGCAAAATATGTCAAACAGTTTCAGCACTGTTTCATTGTAAAGTTTCATTATGGACTTCTAGATATTATGCTGCTAAACTATTTGGTCATTCTTCTTGAACTCACGGTAAAGTTTATAAACATGTTTGGCTACATTCTTAGGGTGTAAACGTAGCATATTCTCAGTGTGGAATCATTGCATAGGCCAGGAGACTCATTCCATTGACAACTGTCTTCTTCTGCTTGTCAGCCCTGTCTTTTCACATGAAGTACGTCATGCAACACTTACATCTTTTTTGTTGGAAGGACACCAGGTGTGAATGTAGAACTTTCTGTATACAGAGTTCTACATGTATATGTTTCTCTGTTTTGATTCTTGTTTTCTCGTGAAGACATTTTTCTCTTATAGAAATTCTGTATCAACGAAGGTGAAGGTGACTGTGTCCGTTGAAGAAAACAAGAAAACTTATTATATAGAAATAAAAAAACAATGTGATTTATTTTATTAATTATTACAATAAGGATATATTTTACCACACAGCTTTACAACAAAGATGTCGTGTAAACTTGAATGAAAACAATCTCAGAATGTGCAAAAAGTGAAAATGATAGTATCAAAGTATTATATAACTGTTTGGCTTGACTAAAACAACGAAGTTATGAAAACAAAACATAATATGTTTTAAATTCAAAAATATTAATATAATTTAGGAAATAAAATGCGCTGATTTATGTCCATGATAAAAATTGGAGAAACATAACCCTATATACATTGAACAAGTAACATTTTCATATGTCACGTCCAAATGAGTTTTTTTAAGTAATATTGCAAAGGTTTGCCACGTAATTGTTTGTATAAAAAGAAACAGCCTCAGGTTTCAACTTTATAATTATCAACCGCTTCTAAGTTGACCGTTTCTTGATTATCATACCTGCCTTGTTTGCCAGCGAAGATCTAAAGATTCCACCACTCCAGTTTTTCTTCGTTCCAGTCATGGATTACTCATTATAAAGTTGATATTAAATTAACAAAACCAAGTAGCATGATACATCCAGCCCGGCATAGCCAGATGGTTAACGCGCTTGACTTGGAATCTAAGAGTCTCAGGTTAGAATACCCGTCACACCAAAAGATGCTCGCTCTTTCATCCATGGAGACGCAGTAAATGACGGCCAATTCCATTATTCATTGATAAATCAGTAGTCTAAGAGTTGGCAGTTGGATTGTGATAACTAGCTGTTGTTCTTCTAGTCTTATACTGCTAAATTAGGGACTGCTAGCGTAGATAGCACGAGTGTAGGTTTGCACAAAATTCAAAGAAAACGATTGCACATTTCTTTAAACATAAAGACTGCTTGAACAAACTTTTAGGGGAAAATATTCAACCAATGAGAAGTGAAGTAATAACAGTGTGGCAGGAACTCAGGTGCATTGAAGGTTGATCTTCTTTGAACAAAGACAAAGTTGAAGCTTTCAAGGAACAATTGCAGAAAATATTTGAGAAACTAAATGAACCTATTTGTAATAATTTGTAATTTGTAATAATTCACAAATAATGTTAAAGAACACTTTAACACAAATAAACAATTATACACAGCCCTGTTAAATACATGAAACATTCATATAGCAACTGATAAACAAGGAGAACAAGATGCTTTGTAACAACAACTGATGGAACCCATTATGATATCAGAGGCGCAGCAAACAAAACAAAAAGTAAAAACAACACACCTGGGCAGAATACAAAGCAAATCCGCTTGAAATTGGACAAAAAATTAAGACCATTTTCCAATCTCTCCTTAACACCAGGCTATATACATGCTACTTGGAAACAGGTGCATATTTTTATATTTTCAAAGGAAGGAAAATCAGCGAATGATAAAGAAAACTAAAATGTATTTTTTAGAGCAAAACCACATTTAACTAAATATTGCGGTTTTTGCGGAGAGTCAAGCTCAGATTTTAGCGTTCTAAGTTCATAAACATAATGCTGTTCCATCGAGGGACCAAAACTACAGATTTATTAGCTTGAATTGTTGTTCAGGTAAAGATCTCGACAAAAAATAAATTGTTATTGAATTATTTTGAAAACACAAGTAAATTAATGATGGCCTAAAATGTATTGGCTAACAGAAGAAATAATAAATAGCTTTAACATAAAACGGTGCAGCGTCACGTCTATTATTGATGTCGAGAAGGCTTTCTGTTGTGTTTGATATAGCGGTCTAATACACTGTTATGTAAATGTCATGTAAATATTTTGTAAACGACAACATGTCGTGTTGTGTTTAAATTTTCATTTTTATTTATATTTCCATATTTGTATTACTGTTTCAAAGTTTAGACAGTGAAATACGTTGTTCCTCGTTTAGAATAACATTTGAAATTTTCTAGAATTAGGTAGATCAAATACATGACTATAAATGGAAATGTTTGGCGGCCTAGCGTCTAGACGTAGAGTCTCGTGCAAAAACATACATGCGCAGATTGCTCTGTCGAAGTTCCGGTGAATGTTCGAGAAAAGAGGCCTACAAATATATAAACAGACGAAGATGCGAGAAAGAAGTTAGAAAGGAGTCAGACATTAGTTTTATTCAAAAGAAGAAGAGTGAGCCATTAGTTTATATTTAATTCAAGAAATAGTGTTTTTGTTCGAGAAGTTTTCAACGTTCGCTGTGTGGTTATTCAACTTAACTTAGTGACTAGAGCTAGATCTACAGAAACTGTGATTTTGTTTCATCAATCTTTGCGATTCATTTGAATTACTGGTTGTGCTGAGTGTCGACACGTACGGAACTGTTTAAGAGAAACCGAGGCAAATTGGAAAACAACAAATTTGGGACATTCATCGTAAAAGGAACGTCATCAAAATTATTGAACTGTGAATTGTTTCTGGACTTTCATTCTGGATCATTATATTAGATACAGGCTAGTACCATTTTGTGTTGTAATTAATTTTGAATGTTGTAACTTAATATCTGTCACTGTTGTTATGTAATTTATGTTATATCTGTTACATATATATATTTAGTTTAGTGTAATAAATTATACAAGCTGTTATCTGTGTTTTTCTTTTGCGTTTAGTCTACGAAAAACATAAAACATAAAAATACGTAACAGACACCAAGTATCCAAAAAGGGAATTCTATGAGAAATTATTTGCTTGTTATCCAACTTTTTATAAGTTAAGTGTCACAGTCAATTTTAAAGGCACCTTCTTGGAATATTGTATTTTAAAACAGATGTCTCTCATGTGGGGTAGTTAGTTCTACCCTGTTTATTATATTCTCACCGTGCCTTTGAAGGACTGAAACTATTGTCTCACAGTTTGCAGAAGATATTGCTATTTCAAAAAGTTTTTCAGATTCAACTTCAACAGTTTACAACGTACAAATTCTTTTAATTAAAATAGAAAATCTGTGATAAGCGGAAAATAAAAATCATGGAACAATAAAGACAAGTAATAGTATTTGCCAAATCAACTAAAACAATCATTTATCTAGATATAAATTTTCTATGTATAAGAAGCAATATCAGTTAAATTACTAGGATTAACATAAGACTCAAAATTAATCTAGTTTCATAACATAAAGAGTATCAAAATAAAAATATGTCAAAGAGTATGTTATGTTACGAGTCCAGCTAATAATAATGAAGTGATATCACAAAAAAATAATACTTTAACATATATAAACGACCAGTCATTGAATATGCTTACCTGGCGTGTCTAAATTTACGGTAGAACATCAAAAACAAAATTACAAGAAGAAAAACAACAAAATGACACACTAAGAAAGAGTACCAAGAATAACAAACACGTAATTCTTACACAGTTTCTCAAATATCACATGTTTGTCTGACAGATTTCTAACTTACGCAGTCGGGTATTTTAAGAAACAATATCGGTAAAACTGAGCTATTAGGTAAACTGGACAGCTAGCTACATCATATTTTGTATCTCAGAACGGCTGGTATGGGTATTAACATTTTTATTGATAAACAGAGAACAACGTTTCGACCGTCTTAGGTCATCTTCAGGTTAACAAAAACACATTTTTATTTCAAGAGGGTTTCTCATCATCAAGAACTTCATCTAATTTTTGTTAATCTAAAGATGACCCAAGGAGGTCGAAACATTGTTCTATAATTTCTTTTAATTGAAGTTTTAATATCCATACCAGCTGCCTTGAGAATACATATAATGAACCTAGTCCTAAACATCAAGTCCCTTTAAATATCATTTAATAATCATTTCAAATGGCCACTTAGTTCTAGGTAAATTGATCTTATATATATAAATGAACCTTTCACAAAGAATGTTAAGGAGTACTTTAACACAAATAAACAACTACATACAGCCCTATTGAATACAGGAAACATTTGTACAGCAACTGATAAACAAGGAGAGCAAGTGTTTTATATTTTACCATATGATTGTTTGTTCGCGTTAAGGTGTACAAATGGAACTGTAATATGCACTTTACGTGCAATCATACAAAGTGAAGCTTATTGTACAAGTTAATAGTACACGGATGAAATGATTACGTTGATGAAAAACAAATGGGTTCAGTCGCCGGTGACATTAACACACCACTTGTAAGCAGCAATAAAAGGTTATGTTATTTGAAAATCAGAACCAAGTGGAAATAAGGCAACAGAAGGAAGTGTGCCTGACCCTCTTATAGGTCTCATGCTTGAGAAATATCGATTCAGATCCAACGGATCTCCTAGCAGGCCATTTGTGTTTAATAAACGACAGTGATTTAACATGCAATTCCCAAAGAATGTGAACTAATACTTTAACACAAATAAACAACTACACACAGCCCTATTGAATACAGGAAACATTCACACAGCAACTGTATCCAGTGAGGGTGAGCATTCCAGGAAAAGAACCTCATACCAACTGTGAAGCATCACCACCCACCGCCAACTTTTAGGCTACGCTTTTACCAATGAATAGTGAGATCTATCGTCACATTTTAACGCCCTCACGGTTGAAATGACTGACATGTTTGGTGTGATGGAAACTCAAAGCTGCGTCCATGAGTTGATCACCCTAATCACCTCGCTGTGCTGGGTCAAACAAGAAGAAAACGCATACAACGAATAGGCAGTCGCTTCTTCTAGGCCGTATTTGGTCCCGTGGTTTTTTTTTTCTCTGGTTGTACTCGAAAATCTCTCAGAAGTACTTACACGAATTTAATATGTTAACTCTCTTTGTCCAGTCAGCAGCGCTATCTCGTAGCCTTTATTTCTCTCAGAGCATTAGTTAATTATTACATTTATTTCGCGTCAATTCGGCCAGTGAAGGACATTAAATTTCCAATCCTTTCAACTAGGTTGTTATGTAGTCATGTGAAAAGTTAGGACATCCTATGAAAGCCTGTGTATCTGCGTGATATTTTTAGATATATAGATATCAATTTCAACAATACTGAGAGATTATAGGAATATAACTAAACAATTAAAACTGAAGAAAATACATTTCAAGATCTTCTGTAAATGCAATTCTACAAAAATGCATATTTTAACTGAAGAAAAAGTTAGGACTCCCTCTACATTTATTCCCACTTAAAATGGCTCAACTCACATACAGGTGTATCACACCAGGTGCACATGATTAGAAGATCGTTTCTCAGCACTTTGAATGAGGTTTGCTCTATTTAAATCTCAGACATTTAGTTTGGTGTGCTCCCGGCTGTTGGAGTAAGGGTGAACACCATGATGAGAGTAAAAGAGCTGTCTGAGGCCTTCAGAAAGAAAATTGTAGCAGCTTATGAGTCTGGTAAGGGATTTAAAAAGATTCCAAAGGATTTTAAAATCAGCCATTCCACTGTCCAGAAAATAGTCAACAAGTGAAGGGCTTTCAAAACAACTGCCAACATGCCCAGGTCTGGTTTTCCAAGCAAGTTTACCCCGAGAGCAGACTGCAAGATGCTAAAAGAGGTCTCCAAAATTGAAATATTTGGAACCAGAAGAGAGGACATTTTTGGCGTAAACCAAATACAGCATTCTAGGAAAAGAACCTCATACCAACTGTGAAGCATGGAGGTGGAAGTGTCATGGTTTGGGGCTACTTTGCTGCAGCAGGACCTGGACAGCTCACAATCATAGAATCCACCATGAATTCTACAGTGCTTGAGGATCATGTGTGACCATCTGTAAGAAAATTAAAGCTGAAGCGGAACTGGACCCTGCAACACGTCAATGACCCAAAATATACCGGTAAATCCACCAAGGACTGACTGAAAACTAAGAAATGGAGATTCATGGAATGGCCGAGTCAAAGTCCAGATCTTAATCCCACTGAGATGCTGTTGGGTGACTTGAAACGGGCTGTACATGCAAGAAACCCCTCAAACATCTCACAACTGAAATAATTCTGCATTGAGGAGTGGGGGCAAACCTTCTTCAGATTGATGTCAGAAACGGATAGATGGCTTCAAGAAGCGTCTTACTGCAATTATTTCAGCCAAAGAGGGTAGCACTAGCTATTAGAGGGTTGGGTGTCCTATCTTTTTCCTCAGTAAGAATATGCATTTTTGTCGAATTACATTTACAGAAGATCTTGAAAAGTCTTTTCTTCAGTTTTAATTGTTTAGTTATATTTCTTTAATCTCTCAGTATTGTTGAAATTGAGATTAAATATTTATATAACCAAAAATGTTACACAAATACATAGGCTTTCATAAGGTGTCCTAACTTTTCACATGACTGTATATTACCTATTGCAATAACATTTTTGACAGAGAAGGCAATTTATTACACAGAACAAAGAAAAAAAACAATCAGAGCAAGGTGTACCTGAATTCAACAGGCTAATTCGGTTTATTTGTACAGTCGACACCGTTATCTCTTGACCTTTGTTTTTCTCACGGAATTAGTTAGTTATTACATTTATTTTGTAGAAAAAGTAATCTATTATACAGAACAAAGAAACGAAACAACCAGTACAAAGTAATCTCAACAACACATTGCGATATGTTTAGGTGACAACCGGGTACAAACAGCTAAAAGTTGTTAATTAAAAATATATATCTACAGGAGGTAAAAAAAATCATATATCTATCTAACATAACAGTATGTTGTTTTATATGATATAAAACATCATTTTTCGTTGAAAATATTTTGACCTTTAAGAAGCCGTTCATTGTTGTAGTGAATCTTGGATGAAAGATACCAGTATAATTTTGTTTGTTTGTGTATCAGAGGGTAGTAAAACCCGCATTTTAACGTTTTGACCCAATAAAACTCAGTCCGGATCCACCGGGAGCACGATTTTCAATAAGAAATTTTGTTGTAAAAATTTAATATTTACAGCATAGCTAAAAAATTCTTTAAACAAATATACGAGAATTTTCATTCATTGGAGTTAAAACAGTTTTATGGTAGAAAACAACAAAATGTGCATATAGTTTTGTGAAGGTCAGATTGTGATATATACACTTTGAAAACCATATTGCTTATTATGTACTAACGTATCCCTAAAGAAGTAAACTAGAAACATGTTTACATTTGTCCATAAATTATGTTTGTTGATATTTACTTTTCAAGAACAGAAGATTTCATTTACTTGACTTTATTTCTGACAAAGAGCTAAGGTAGCATCAGATACTGGTTATAAAAATACATTTCAAGATGGACTGAATTTTTTATTTTAACTGTTGTTTTTAATTATAGCTCAAATACTAATTAATCAAAGGCTATGTGAGAATTGATTACATACTGCTACAAACTTAATGTTAAACGATTTTTGCTTTTTTTTATGCACAAACCTACACAAAGAGCTGTGCCTGCCAACTACAGGTGTCAAAACCTGGTTTCTAGTAGCATAAGTCCGCAGACATACCACTGAGGATTAAGGTTGAACAAAACCGTCCAGTAAAAAAATGAGATTCATTAACTGCAAAATACATTATTTCTAGTTCTCTAGATGGTCGGCCCGGCATGGCCAGGTGGTTAAGGCACTTAACTTGCAATTCGAGGGTCGCGGGTCCGAATCCCCATCATCCCAAACGTGCTCGCCTTTTCAGCTCTGGAGGCGTTATAATATGACGGTCAATCCAACTATTGGTTTGTAAAAGTGTAGCTCAAGAGTTAGCGGTGGGTGTGATGACTAGCTGCCTTGCCTCTTGTCTACACTGTCAAATTAGTGACGCATAACGCAAAAAGCCCTTGAGTACCTATGCGCGAAATTCAAAACAAAGCAAGTCTCCCGATGGTCAGTGGTAAAATCCCAGACTTGTACTGATACCATTCTGGATTCGATTCTTACGATGGACAGAGCACGGATAGACCAATGTGTAGTTTCGCATTTAAAAAATACCTTTTTTTCAATAAAAGAATCAGTTGATGTAACTTAATAATAAACATCTCCGACATAAGTTAGTATTTCTGTAACTTTAAGAAATACTTTATTTTAATTCTCCTGAAAGTGTAGAATTTCTGCTTAATTTCAGAAATTTCCTATTCTCCTGTGATATACGGTTAACTTTATTAATTTAATAATTTATGTTTAAAAATTACTATCTTATGTTCTGAGCCTGATTCAGTTATACATTCATTACTGGTTAATCATAATGTTTTTCAAATTCAAAAGGATATTTTTATATTTCTCTAAATGATTTATAATATTTATATTGCGATTTATAACTGTACAAAGAAACAATGCGGGTTCTCACAGTATCAAAGTGTAAGGAAATACAGAACAATCCTTTAATGTTTCTAAGGAAAACAAACAAGTACTAGTGTAGAACGTTTTAGTAGAAGTCCAAATAATCAGAATGTACGTGTTTTTGTACAACAAAGCCACGTTTGGATATCTGCTGTAGCCACCGAAGAGACTCGAATATCTAATTTTAAGCATTGTAAATCTGAAGACTTACCACTGTCCCATAAGAACTCGTGAATTAATGCTTTAATTATTATTTTTTAATTTCATTAAACTATTAGTAAGAAATATTAGTGATAATTTGATTTACCTATGATCTTATTTCCATGACAAACAGAATGAAGATGAATCAATTTATGAAACTGATTACTTTTTAATTTTTCATAGAGATTTTAAAATAAATGAAATCTAATTTAGAAAGTCAGTTTTCATAGCTGTTAAAATACTGATTAATTGTAAGTGCAGATATTTAGGTATTTTATTCTAGACATTAATTTTATCTTCAGGTAATGTTTGTTTCTAGTTAAACACAAAGCTGCAAAATGGACTACCTGTGCCATGCCAACCACGGATATTAAGACCTGGTTTCTGGTGTTATAAGTCCGCAGACATCGCGCTGTGCCACTGCGGGGTTACAAGCAGTTGATTTGCGCTTCTCTAAACGATTTCTTCGTACCAATTTTATATAAACAAATTTTAAAACAAAAATGACATACCCTGAACAAATTGCATTCCTCAAATATAAGAATAGATGAATTTCTGATTTAGAAATTAACAGCAATTTTATTTCATGTCTATTAGTAACTCTTAACTATAATGTTAACAATTATGTCTTTTTATGGAATAAAGTTTATATCCACTTATACGGAACAACAACAATACAAGTTTTAACATTTTCACACCTCTTCTTCAGTTGAACTTTTGTTAAACTCCAGTTTATACCATTTCATTTTTAGTTACTTGAAGTATGTGATGGCTAAATAGTTTTGTTAAATAATCCATTTATGTTCACGTCTCTTGTCTGGTGTTTTTTTTTTTTGTCAGATATAGATCATTCTTGTTTATGTTGCATACTGTTGCTTAAGGCTCCTAGACACTTTCTGCCACTGACCTTTGTATTTGTGGATTGCTAAATGTTACAAGATAGTACTTTTCTTTATTTCCGCTGGAGTACAATTTGTTTGTTTGTTTTGGTTTGTTTAAAATTTCGCGCTAGTCTACACCAGGGATATCTACCCGTCCCTAATTTAGCAGTGTAAGACTAGAGGATAGGCAGCCAGTAATCACCAACTACCGCCAACTCTTAAGCTACTCTTGTACCAACGAATAATGGGATTGGCCGTAACATTATAAAGCCCCCACGGCTGAAAGAGCAAACATGTTTGGTGTGACAGAGATTCGAGCCCGCGACCTTCGGATCGCGAGTCGAGTGTCTTAACCACCTGGTCATGCTGAGCCTATACAACTTGTAACATGTTTCTTTACGAAAGACTCTGATGCTCTAGGTAGATTTATATTCCATTGTTTTCCAAAGTCATTAAATACAAAGGATTTTCTCATCTTAAAAAAATTAACTTTTCAATCTAAAACATCCTTAAAATTTAAGTGTATAATTATTTTACATCAAAAACGATCAATTTTCTGTGGTATTACACTGTCTACAAAACACCAAATTAATTCAAAATACTGCTTTAGCACATGTCGTTGCAATGCAAATTTGCATCATAATATCAGTTGTAGTTGCCACACGACTTTCTGATTCATATATTTATAATCGTTTTAATATTACGTATTCAACACAATATAATAATGTGCACTTCAATACTGTATTACTATTTGTAATTCAAGACTACATAAAAAATATTACGTATTATAATTTTTCTCGGACGAGTTTTCGATTTATTATATCACGTACGTTACATATTAGTATTCCAAATAGCCGGAAATTTTAATTTTAATTTAGAATTTAAACCTATGTCAATATATATCAAAGCTATGATATTTACCAATATTACTGATACACACAATTTTCTTTCTCAATACAAATGTACTTTAATATACAAACAACAATACAAGTTATAATAACAGTTACTGCAAATAACAATTTATACGTAAAAGTTGTATAAAATTACAAATAATACTGAGTCTTCCGTCTGGTCTGATTATTTTATCGATGGTGCACAATGAACGAATTATTCTGTGTTGATATCGGTACACTTCACTTAACGCCGAAGCTATGCGATGTCTTTAGTTCGAAGTTAATTCTCTGAAGTTGAATGGTTTGTAATGTTTGAAATCTATAAAATTTCTTGCACTTTTCCGATTAATAAGCGTTTATCATAGCAGTTATAGTATAACGACTTTAGTAAACCAACAATATTAAACTGTGTTCCTGTGTTGCGCTGGTTACATTTTATAAGATTAAGAGATTTCCTAGAAATATCAGCTAAGCAACAATACTGGTATTTCACGTGCACACATAGTACATTGTTGATTTTTACACTCGAGAATTTTATTCAAATTTACAAAACAGTTGGGACTTTCGCAATACACATTTAACAATTTAAGTTACATGCATTTCTTAAAATATATTTACCTAAAACAAGCATCGATATTAAACCAAATACATAATAGTAAATCTGTCACAATTAGCTAGTGTACAAGACTATATTTGTGGTACATTTTAAGTCTTTATCACTAGTCAGATTTTAAGACTATACCAATTATATCATTAACCATATTTCAAAGTATGCAGTCTGCTATATTTAAAATAAAGGCATTAACTATAAATCGGGTACAATCTAAGATTACAACAGCACCAAATATTCATTTCTATATCACTAAATGCACTTCCAAACAAGAGTTGTATCTGAATCATACATCTTTAAGTACACTTCAACAATTTACCACTTCAAAAATCATTGCTTGTTTGAAGAGTACATCGTTACTTGCATTTGATTACACTCTAAGACTACACCAACAGTTACATCCAATTGTACTCTAAGACTACACCATTAGTTACCTCTAACTACACTCTAAAACTATATCCTTAGTTACATCTAATTGTGCTCTAAGACTACACCATTAGTTGCATCTAACTACATTCTAAGACTACTCCTTTAGTTAATCTAAATGTACTCGCTTTGTTACATCTAACTAAACTTTAAAACTATATCATAAGTTACAACTATACGTGAACTTACTTTTAGCGAAAAAACCCCGATATTGTCAACTTTTATTAATAGAAAATTGTAATTTTGGTAACACCGTCATTTAGTTTTGAGTTTATTTTGGTTTATTCTGGTTCTGTATTGTTTTAAATGACATTAAAAATGACTCTTGATTAAGATTGAAGATTTTATAGAAGATTCCATATAATTTACTTTTTAAATAGAATTTCATTTGAAAATAACTTCGCTTATTAACATGCTTGTCTTACAGAAAAGGGACAACGGTTTATCTGTTGTATCCACCGGAGGGAATCAAACTCCTTATTTTATAATTGTAAATCCTCAGACTTACAGCTGTCTCAACTGGTGCACAATTATTAATATTGAAGTGGTCCTTTTTAAAACACTTTTAGTACTTTTTATTGAACAAATATTACAACCTATCGTCGTCCAGAATAGCTTCTAGATCACTTATAATTATATATATCGTAAAAAGAACAAGGTACAATTAGGAACATTAAAAGATATATGTATTTTCACGTAAAATTACATAACTTAGACTTACGTAAATGTTTCCACTTATAATATTTTCAAAGCTTCTTCAAGTATCTGATTAACAATAAAATTTTAAGCGACAATCTCAGATCGCAATTTTAAATGTTTCAGTTTAGTTAACAACTGAAATTATTATGATTTTAGTTACATTTTGATAATCAGTTATATGTAATTATTTCCACACGGTATGTTGAAGACGTAATACATCTATCACAACACATAAGAAGAACGTTTATTAAATGTAGTACTCCGAATGTTTAATGTAATTGTAATGATCAAAACATAATTTAAATGCACCATAGTTATCAAAACAATTTACTAGGAAGTACATAAGATATAGCTTTACAAGGAAATGTTCATGCAAATGAGCTTGTATTTTTAACTTATGATAGCCAAACAATTATTATGGAAGGGTAAAATAGATATTATTAATTAAATTCAGCATGGAAACCACTGCATATAACTTACAGGTTTCCAACTTCTATCAGTACAAGGCTGTGTTTGACCAAGATGTTGCATGCGTAGACAGGTAAATCCAAATATTTATAGTGAGCGAATTTTATTGTCAGAAATAATCAAAAGAAAAACAAGAACGAACTCTGCACTTTAGGTCCGTAGGTATGCAATAAAGTGACAGTCAGATCCAACTATTTGATCAGATAAAAATTTCTCAACGATGTGCCATTCTCTAGTGCGCTCCCCAATGGTAGAGATATGTCGATAGAGTTACAAACCTGGAAACCTGGTTTCGATATGTATAGCTTTGCGCTTAATTAAAAACAAACAGACAATTTCTCTAATATATCAGGGTAATATTTCGGGCAGTTATGGGTAATTAACCTTTGTGTAGCTTTATTCAAAACTATCTCAAACACTAAGTCCAAGAAACTGATATGGTGGTATCGTTTGGTGTTTCATCACAAAAAGCTGTAAATAAAGAGTGCCAAACAACTTCTGACTACTGAACAGCTTACATCAGATGAAAAAAAAGAAAGATTTAGTCCAACGAAACAGTATTTTACTTATTTTACACTATTTCAAAAAAGGGTATTGTGAACGAGATGCAACCATATAAAATAAACTCACTACCAGTTTCTGCCATCATAACGTTAGTGGGAAGTGCTTTTATGTGAGACTTTTAATGATAGCAGGTACTATAATAGAGGAGCGCTCTGTCATCTAGTGATGGGTATTACTACTAAATAAGTTAACTTATATTAGAAAATTAGCGAAAACTAAAATTCAAAACCTCAAACAATTTCTCTATGTGTTTGTTTGTTTCGGAATTTCGCACAAAGCTACTCGAGGGCTATCAGTGCTAGCTGTTCCTAATTCAGCAGTGTAAGACTAGAGGGAAGGCAGCTGGTCATCACCATCCACAGCCAACTCTTGACCTACTCTTTTACCAACGAATAATGGGATTGACCGTCACATTGTAACGCCCCGCGGCGAAAAGGGGGCGAGCATATTTGGCGCGACGGGGATGGAAACTCGCGACCCTCAGATTACGTGTCGCACGCCTTAACACGCTTGGCCATGCCGGGCCTTCTCTATGTAATTTATATGTGTTGAACCAAGACTTAACAATTATTCTTAACATATAACTAAATGTCTTAGATTGTGAAGAGGAATATGAAATTGTGAAATAATCCAAATTTAGTAGTGCAGTAGTTTGGACGTGATTGAAAACAGTAACTATAACACTCCAACAATTTATAATGGATAATGTTAAAATGTTCATGCAGGCAATTTATTTCTTTGCAATTTTCGTTTTGAGAAACAAAGAAATTTCTTCGCGGGACAGAGTTTATTACAGCAATACTGTAACTTTTCCATGTGCAGTCATTTTGTCTGAGTGGTTTGAGTTTCGTGCAAAGCTACATGAGTGCTATCTACGTTAGCCGTCCCTAATTTAGCAGTTAGTCATCACCACTTACCACTAATTATTGGGCCACTCTTTTACCAATGAAAAGGGAAATTGATGTCAGATTATAACACCCCCACGACTGAAAGGACAACCATATTTAGTGTGACGGAGATTTGAACCCGCAACTCTAGGATTACGAGTCGGGTGCTTTAATTACCTGGCCATGTCGAGCCTTGTTTGAGTGAAAGAATAAGATAAAGGTACATTTCTTTTCGAGTTTTAAAAATATTCATTTCCTGTAAATAAAAGATAGAGAATTGGGGATACAAAATATTTCATTTCAACTGGAGTGAATAATATCCGTTGATTACAAAGTGACGTTCAGTAGATAGCCCGATCTGCTTTGCTATAAGAAAACAAACAAAGTAATGCTCAGTAATGACAAGAAAACTCACTTGTAGAGAAAAATATATATGTAAAAATGGTTGGTTTGGGTTGAGAAAAATTTTTTACGTGGAGGAGCAAACAACGTTTCGACCTTCTTCGTTGTTCGCTCCTCTGCATAAAAAAATTCTCAACCCAAACCAGCCGTTTTATATAAAGTAATGCTCAGAAACGAATAAACATGTAAAATCATACTCCTGTCTTTATAAAATTATGTCGAAATACCAAAATGCTAATTTCCTTTAATATATATGTAAATATTCGTTAAGCAGATGGAAAATTTTAAAAGAGAAAATTATTTTTAATTTTTTGTACTGACAAAGAGCACACATTTTATGTTCTGTTTAATTGGAACGTTACGTTAATTTCATGTTAATCGAAAGGAAATTGACGTCGAGTACTTTAGTAGTGTATTTAAGTTATTGTAACCACCTGTAAAAAAATGTTTCATCAGTGGAAATATTCGAATAATGAAATATTTTTAGTATTTAAAATATAAAATTAAGTACTGAAGTAAAAAATGTTTAAGCTCTGTGTCAATGTTTGGAACTATACATTTCAAAATTACATGTTAATTAATTGTTAATTACTTTACCATAGTTACTGGGGCATTACTACACAGCTTCCTGTTACATTATTATTTTTACATTTTCAAATTATAATGAAAACATTAGAAGTTTATTTTAAGTTGCATGGATTTTATGCTCACACGAAAAGTTTAGAACGTATTTCATCTCTTCTCTTGTTTTAAACCTTTCAAACCTCTCATTTGAGCGCCTAAAATATACAAATGCTACCATCATGGAAATGTTAGTTAAGTCGCTGTCGACTGGTGACTGCAGAACCTACATATACTAAATACAATTATCGTTATTAAAATCTTATAGCAGTTCTTGTGTTAATGAAAAAAACAAAAAAAAAACTTTACGGTCAACCTGTTTACATATCTGAACTTTTAATTTAAAAAAAAAAATCAATTTATTATAAACGAACCCTCAATTATAAATAATAAAACAACTTCACTACAATTACATTTGTCTTGCATACCTTGTATAAATAACAGTTACAAATATTTTACTGTCAAATACCATGTACATTTAATTACTTTTTATAAAAATTTTGGAACTTTTGAGCTTTAAAAACACTTGATCTAATATTTTACCTTGTTCAATATAGCTTGCTCAAAAATGGAATTTATATATTCTAAACGTTCAGTAATTAAATGTTTGTTGTTGACGTCGTTCTATTGTTAATCACTGATCAAATATTGTCAATTGTCTATCGTAAAACAAAGATGAATTTGATGAAAAAATAACCTTCACATACGAGTATATAATAGTTATGCTGCTTTTAAAATATTTCCGAATAAAATTTTATGCGTTTAATATTCTGTAGATATAAAATAATACTAATACTTATTTCATAACAGGAAAAGTCTCAATTAGATTACAAAATTATGTTTGCTCCAGTGTTCACATTCTTGTACGGCTTAAAATTGTTTAAAATGTATTTTTACATTGAAATAATTGTAGTAACTATTACATTAATTAAGTAACACATTATTTGCTCTGCCAAATTATTTAGTGCTCCCATAATTTGCTTTTCATTTTGGTTTGTTTATCAAAATATAAAAATGCTCAATTTTTAAAAGTTTAATCTCTCTGCAGTTAGAGCTTGAAAAGCAAATGTATATCTATTATGAATTTTACGAAGCGATTTTAGTTGTTTTAAAATAAATAATGTCTGTTGTATTATCTTTTTGATTGTTTGTTTTCTTACAGCAACTCAACTTCAGACAATTTGCGGAGTCCACCCACGAGAATCGAACTCTTGATGTTAGATTTCTAAAAGGGTAAATATACCACTATACCAGTGGTGGACTTCATTTTTAGATGATTTTTAATTAGTTTAACGCTAATTATTTTTTTCTGGTATTCTATTAACGATTCGTAAACTTTAATCATGATCACGTGAAGCGATTCATAGCTGAAAACTATTTCAGGATGATCCAGTAACTGATTTATTTTTTACATTCTGTGTTGTAACAACTCCGTTTTGCTACTTTAAAATTCAAGGAGTTTTGAAAATGTTTTCTCACTTAAAGATGAAAAAATTCCAGGTTTTTTTAATTACAATTGTTATCAAACAGTTGTTCTAATTGTAGCAGCTTTATACGCAACCCACTTCTTTTCTTACTACCAGGAGAGCCATCAAGAAGCACAACGTTATATCTGCAGACTCACACCGCTAAAAACCGGGTTTCGATACTTGTGGTGAGCAGAGAACGGATAACCGATAATATAGCTTTTTGCTTAATTCTAAGCAAACTCACCAGAGGAAAGACAACCAGTCAGCAATATCCATGGCTTCAATCAGCTACTGTTAGCGAATCTTATAACACACCAGAGCTGAAAGTACGAAGCGTGTTTTGTAACATCACCTTGAAAATACGGAATTCCCTGCCCATACTCAATTCTGTATTATATGTAAGTACTTGAAAAAAACAGTAATTAAATTAAAGATCAACCGATCTTTATGGGGAAGTTGAAAGAACTTTATTTTTATGTGCTTTCTGGAAATATAACCATTACTGAGCTGCATATATCGTTGTTTTATTAATTAATATAGGAGACATAGAATACACTATGCAACACAAATTTTGTTTCTAGATAGTATGTGTTATTTCTTAATTTCTTATGTTGTAAAAGTACAAAAAAGGTCATTATTCCCTTCAAACTTTGCTTTCGTGACCTGGATAATGAAATTTAGAGATTAACCTATTTTCTGTGTAAAATCGGGAAAATTTGTACATTTTCATTTACATAAGATCTGAATAAAACAACACATGAATCAAGATTTACATGTATTTAAACAAAAATGAACAAAAAGTTTTAGAAGTGAGTAGAGTTTTGAGATTTACGACTGTAATGTAAGTCACTTTCACGTATCAGCCCCCAAATATAGTCTCCCATCATGCTTTCGTTATATGCTCCCAGGTCACAAAAGCAAAATTTAAAGAGAAAAAATGGGTCTTTTTCATTAACTTCAGGCGTAAGCAACTTTGGAAATAATACTTTCTACCCAGGAATAATAAAAGTAAAAATTTTGTTATATAAAATTATTCTTGATATAAGTATATAAATTCCCCAGATATATCTTGTCCTCTTTTCTTTATTTCAGTATCGTGATTGTTCTAGCACACAGAATAAAATATATAATGACCAATACCACAAAGTAAAACGTGAAGAATTATTAATATAAAACAAATATTACAGAGTTTTACAACTGTATAATTATCAAGCTCACAAAACTTATATTATCACAGCTCATTCAGTTCAAATTATTTATAAAACTATTCAATTTTGTAGCTCTATTATTGTTATCGTGTTATTTACTATATGTTTCATTGCAAGATCAGGAAATTTTAAAAAATGATGTAATTTTTGAATAAACACACGCGCACGATTGTATATTTTAACGCTTAACAAACGCGTTGTTTGTTTATACCAAAGCCACATCGGGTACCTTCTGCACCCACCGCGGGAAATCGAACCGCTGATTTTAGCGTTGTAAATTTATAGACTGACCGCTGTACTAGCAGGGGGGCTGCGCTTAACTAAAAAAAAACAATTAAAATAAAACTCTTTTTTGAAATGCTTAAAACAATCACTGTGCCACTGGGGGTGGCTTCAGTGCAAAAAAGGCCACAATAAACTATAATAATACGAGTATCCGACTTATTATGTTACGTATCACGGTTTGAAATGGCCGGAAATTTTAATTTTACTTTAAAATTTAATTGAATGTTTAAGTGTATTAAATGTATTTGCCAACATGATTGACACACACAGTTTTCTTTCTTAACACAAATATATATTATTTGTTTGTTTGTTTTGGAATTTCGCACAAAGCTACTCGAGGGCTATCTGTGCTAGCCGTCCCTAATTTAGCAGTGTAAGACTAGAGGGGAGGCAGCTAGTCATCACCACCCACTCTTGGGCTACTCTTTTACCTACGAATAGTGGGATTGACCGTAACATTATACACTCCCACGGTTGAGAGGGCGAGCATGTTTAGCGCGACGTGAGCGCGAACCCGCGACCCTCGGATTACGAGTCGCACGCTTTACGCGCTTGGCCATGCCAGGCCTATATATATTAATATACAAGTAACAATACAATTTATAACAATGGCTGTTACAAATAGTTATAAATAATAAATTATGCACAAATGTTTTAAAAACTGGTCTGGAACTAAATATTTTATTGATGTTTCACGATGAGCGAAATCATTGTATTTTGATACACAGGTACACTTCATTTGACTGGAAACTAGCTAGTTTCTTCATAATTGAGTGTTTTTTTCATAGAAATACCAGCGTCCAAAATTAATTCTCTGAAATTACATTGATTGTAATATTCGAAATATACAAACGTTTCTGGTCAAATATCTGTAGTTTCCAAACTGATAAGTGTTTATCACAGTTAGAGCTTCCGAGATTTATAGTGTATGAACTGTAGCAAGCAAACAATATTAAAGGTTTCTTTGCGCGTGGATTTATAAACTATAATGCAAGATTCTCGAAAATTCAGTCGGCAATAATGCTCGAACAACCACTAGTATTTTACATACACACATCGTACATTGTTGATTCTTAAACTCAAGAATCTTCTACAAATTCAAAGAATAAACGGGACTTTAACAATATACATTTAATAATATAAGTTGCATTCATTTCTAAATATACATTAAATTGAAACAAATATAGATACTAAAATAAATGCATAATGGTAAATCCAGTACAAGACGTACAACGCTAGCAAACGGGTTTCGATATCTATGGTGGGCATAACAAAGATGGCCAAATGTGTGATCTTGTGTTTAACTACAAACAAATTGTTGTAACTCATTGAACGTTTTGTTGGTATTATTTATTTGGTCTGGCATAGCCAGGTGGTTGGAACGTTCGACTCGCCATCCAAGGTTCTCGGGTTTGAATTTCTGTTCTATCAAAGACAGACACTTACTCTTTCAACCGCTAAGGCGTTATAATGTGATCGTCAGTCTCACTATTATTTGGTAAAATAATAGCCTAAGATTTAGTGGTGGATGTTGATAGATTAACTGCCTTCCCTCTTTTACTGCTAATTTAGGGACGGCTAGCACTTGTGTAGCTTTGCGCGAAATTCCACAAACATATCACGGGCTATAAATCTGAGGGTTTGTGGCTCATTACCACAAAATCATACGCTACAGTGTAGGCTTACTTATAAACACTGAAATAAATAAAACATCTTTTACGTTATACCATTGTTCTTTAAAATGTCTTTTAATCGTTTTGCTGTGAACTGATATGCCTGTGTTGGATAAATGTTTAAGTTTTATAAATGAAATAATCGGTTATTTTACAGAAAAAATTTCTATGGGAGTTTGTGATAACAGACTATCATTGTCCTTTTGATCGCAGTGTCCTAAAATGTTTCAGTGCAAACAAAAATACGAGCGCAGTTTATCAGAAGGTAAAGTTTTGAAATTATTACAGAACAATTCCATATAATTTTCACGTTACTCGTAACTTTTGAATACAAAAAAATGTAATATTTAAACAAACAGTACAGTTTTATCGGTCATAAAGGAAGCGACAGGTATACTTTTACATCGCTGTATAATCACGTGAGTGCATACATCACAAATTTTGAAATGAATGTTTAATCCACTTTATATTCAAAGCTATTTAAATACAAATATAATATTGTACTTAGGTTAAATTTTTCTTAAGTTTAGCACTGAGACAACTAAAAACATTCTTCACAGCTGGTGTTAGATTAGTACGTTAAACAATAACTACAAAATATCATGGGGTACAAAGACATTGTATAATGAATCAATTGTATTGTAAATGAGAAATGCAGTTTAGGGTAACTAAGTAATCAACAATTATAAAGAACAGTGTAGTTAAGATGTATTGTAACATGTATACCGTATTGCTCCTAATTGACGCCTTCTTTCTAATTATACCTCCTCCCTATTGCAGAAATCAGCAGTCAATACTGGTAACTGATAAATGTTGCGTAGGCCACGATTTTTTAGCCTTTTTACGCCATAACAGCAAACAGCTGATCAAAGTAAGTTACCTGGTTCATACCCAAGACTACAAGATATTTTGACACTTATAAACACTGTTTACCATATTTACTGTGATAGCAAACGTTGATGTTTATAGCAAAATTAGAAAT
This sequence comes from Carcinoscorpius rotundicauda, assembly GCA_011833715.1. Taxonomy (NCBI): domain Eukaryota; kingdom Metazoa; phylum Arthropoda; class Merostomata; order Xiphosura; family Limulidae; genus Carcinoscorpius; species Carcinoscorpius rotundicauda. The sequence goes on from CM022393.1 coordinate 114,424,416, forward strand.
AAATAGGTAACAATAAGTATATTGTTACCAAGGAAGTTTTGTAAATGTCTTTAAGCTGATTTGTACAAAAGTTAATTAACTGAAATTTTGGCTCTAATTCACAGTTTTCTAACCGTTATTTAAATATTGAGTTCATATCGACTTAACATTTATTCAATGTGGTTTTGATTTTCGTAGTTCTCCGCTAGTACAGCGGTAAGTCGACGGACTTACAACCCTAAAATCAAGGGCTCGATTCCCCTCGTTGGGCTCACTAGATAGCGCGATGTGACTTTGCTATAAGAAAACACACATACACTCTGCTTTTCATGATTTAAAAATAGTATTTACATACATTTTAAATAGAAAAGTACCAAGTTTTTATTGTAATAACGTAAGTTATTTTTATGATTTAAAACATTCCAATACTTAAATTGTACATTTATTCTCTTTCAGGAACCTTGAACAGTTTCGGCAAGGTAAGTTTTAAACAAGATTAGTGCTTATAGTTCAGTTTGGAATTAAGAACAAAGCTACACAATGGGCTATCTGTGCTTTGCTCACGACAGGTATCGAAAGCCGGTTTCTGGCAGTGTGAGTCTGCAGACATCCCACTGTGTCATTGGGAGGCCATTTATAATCCAAATCTTACAAAAAAAATAGCGACAATTCCGTTAGGATTTCAAATATTCCGACAAAGCCCCTGTGAAGGTTTGTGCTATTTGTCTGTGTGTCTTCTCTTGGGTCATCAGACCAATATTGAGGACGGATTTACCTAAATTCTAGAAAACATACGTACGGATAAAGGTGGTGTTGAAGTAGAAAGTGTCAATTCCTAAAAACCTACAAAATACCACTAGTCATTGAAACAAATTTTACATCGAACTGAATTTTTATCTAAAATGTTCATATAAAATTCAAGATTTTGTAAAAAATAGGTCCCTGGAAACCAGTTGATTCTATTAATAAAGCTAGAAACAGAGCACAAATAGTGCAGTTTTGTACTTAGCAAAAAAAAAGTAGACATGTCAGGTTTAACAAAATTTGTTCAATATTTTAGCTACTTAAGAACCTATCATTTTGTTTAAAACTAAAATGGTATAAAGACAATAGAAAGACAAAAATAACCTCATTAATTTAATAATAGATTTGTAAAGCCCATTTTAACATTATTCGCTCAGATGCTGTCTCACATAGGTATATCTGAAATGCATGGTTTTACAGAAAAGCGTCTCGAGTTGTTTTCAGTGTTTTCCATTGTCAACACTAAAGAAGGTATGGCTGTAAGCAGTTTAATTATAATTTTTAACCGGAAACTGGGTGTTAAAAGGTTGCTATAAAGTAGTGTAAAAAACCTTTTTTTTATCGAGAATTATTTATAAGGGATTATTATTGTGCTGTCATCTGTTGAGGAATAGCTGAACTGTTTTAACTGCAAATTCTTGTCTAGTTGTTTTTTTTTCAGTGCAAAACTTCTCAATGGGCTATTTACAAACTGTTTATTCAAAAAGGTTGAACCTCAAATTTCTAAATTTTAAGTATGAAGATTTACACTGACACACCAGGTGACAAATATTGTTGAGGTTTCACGTGCAAAATCCTAGGAATCTAAGAGTATATCACACAATGTATATGTGTAGGTCAGATATTTCAGAAATAACATATTTTATAACTTCAAATAAAAAACCGTTCTTTCTTGATAATATTTTACAATTTCTCTTTGTTATCAAAGAATAGAAAGTCGTTATTCTGATAACTATTTTTATAAAAAAAAATGGTTGTTTTTTTCATTGGAAAAAATTATGACCCATTTGCGCATGAATCAAACCATGGTATTTAAAGTTCTAAACCCTCAAACTTACCATCAGACAAAAGAAAAAAATTTAAAGAAATTAAATGGAACAATTGACAAAAATGGTTTGTTGTTCTGAAAATAGAATTTTTCTTCGAATTAACTCTCATAAATCATTTGAATATTTTACTGGTTAGCTCAGACGATAAGCTATGTTTATTTGTCCATGCGCGATTTCTTCCCGCCTTGCTTTGCCGCAGTTAGTGTTGTAGTAAATCTTACAGCGTATATTATAAAATTGGGAAGCTCTATAATAAGATAAACCTGCCATACAGTTTCTTTTATTTGTTATTTACATTATCTGAAAATTTCCTGCTGCTTTCGCAGAATTCGAAATTCGCGTTTTCTATGATTCAACGCAGCGTTGTTATGTAAATAATCTGAAGATGTAAGTTTAAAATGACACAGTCGAGTTCTTGAATCCATCTGAGAGTTTTATTTGATTAATTATGTATTAAAACTGTTTTTCTCTATATAACCATTTCATTATACACTGTTGCTTGTTAATAATGTTTACGTAGCTTTCAGATAAAGGTTTATATTTTTCGACCAAATAACAAGTTAAATACCGTGAGCTGAATCTATAAAATATCCAATGTTTTCCTAACTTATCCTGCACTTGTATTTAAATGGCGATCCAGAAAGTCATTTCTTCCATTGTTTAATATTATTTGTGTTTCATTCAGGTGCTTTACAAAACTTAAACTTAGGGCTATCTTTCCAGGCTACTCACTGATATTAGTACACTAATCGTGAAATCACCGTATTAGTTTATGCATTCTCGAACGTTCTTGTTTATTCACTTATAATGGCAGGGTATTTCGTAAGTTATAAGTGCTTGTATTAAAATTTAGCTGTATTACATTAGAGTAGGAAAATCAAATGGAGAAGCTATTGGAACTTGTTTTCAAAACATTTATTATTGAAAAGATAAACAATGTAGACTACAAAAGGTCTCGTCACTGGCTGGAACTATCTGAATGTGTTCGAGCCAATTTCAAACAAAGAAAATTCATGAAACCCACTTACATATTTTAATTTCACATTTTAATAAAGAAAAACTGAAAGTTCTTGTAATATTGAAATACCTACATACATATATTAGAAAGAAAATATTCTAATTAACAGAAGTTTCTTATATTCATTATTGATTTGGTAAAATGGTCATACTTTAACAACGATGGATGTCATGCACATAATGAAAAGTAAACAAGATGATATTGAGAACTTTGCCATCAAGAGAGTGTGTGTATGTTATCTTATGGCAAAGCCACATCGGGTTATCTGCTGTGTCCACCAAAGGGAATCGAGCAGCTCATCTTAGCGTTGTAAATTCGCAGACTTACCGCTTTCCCAGTGGGTTACCAATCAAGAGAGAAACAGAGCGGTACTATAACAAAATACTAATTTCTTCTCATTTTAATATGCAAGATAACGTCATTAATAACGGTATGAAATACGTTGTTTTTAAAACACAATAATGGGTAGCAGACCAGTCACTGTATCAAGAACATGAGAATTTACTGAAGAAGAAAGGTCTACCTATGGAAAGCTCTGTTATACGGTTTTTAACGTTTTATATTAAAACTATAAAGCTACATTTTTCTTAACGTCATGAACGATAATTTACTTATCATCACAGAATAGTAGATTAATAATCAAAAGTGAAGGATAAAACCTTGTAAGTACTTAAGTTTAACATTTAATGAAATATAATAAGCAATTAACAATTGAACTTTACTGATTATGTAGAACGCTAAACAATATACACAATTTATTGTCAATGCTTAGGCTTGAATTTAATATCCATTCAATATTAAAAAGATACTTAACAGTTCTGACATTTGTAGAGGTCAAGCCACTTAAAATAATTATAGATCCTTTGACTTAACTTCTTCTGTATAACAAAAATATTTCAAGAAAAGAAAATGAAAAACAGATGGCGCTAAAACCAAAACTCGTACATTTTAGTTGTTGTTTTGAATTTAACACAAAGCTACACAAGGGGCTATCTGTGCTCTGCCCACCACGGGTATCGAAACCCGGATTTTAGCGTGTAAGTCCGTAGACATACCGCTGAGCCACTGGGGGGCTGCATTTTGGTACTTTTTCATTACTTTCTTAGAAGTTGAATAAATTACACTTCTTAATGTTATCAGTTGTTAAGTTAAACTAAAATTTATAAAAAAAAATTCAGTGTAACAATTTGTCATTGAGATTTTCTACAAAATATTGTTTTTATATCGAAACGATATGATGTTGTAGACAATCACAATGACAAATTGTTACACTGACATCTTTTTATAAATTTTAATTTAACTTTACCACCGATAACATGAAGAAGTTTATGATTTATCGTATACTATTTTTCGCTCAGGAAAGATTAACAATGTCTAATGCTCGTTTTAGGAATATTTCAATATATCCAACGCTAAAAGATTCGTTTTTTACCTTATGGCTCGGCATGGCAAGGTGGTTAAGGCAACTCGTAATCCGAGGGTCGCGAGTTCGAATTTCTGTCGCACCAAACAGGCTCGCCCCTTCAGCCGTGTGAGCGTAATAATGTGACGGTCAATCCAACTATTCGTTGGTAAAAAGTAGTCCAAGAGTTAGCGGTGGATGATGATGACTAGTTACCTTCTCTCTAAAATCCGGGTTTTAATACCCGTGGTGGGCAGAGCACAGATATCCCATTGTGTAGCTTTGTGCTCAATTCAAAACAACAACAACAAAATGTTGTTAATAGTATACAAAGTTCAAACAGTTGAAACAAGTTCTTAGTTTAAACGCAGTCTCAGCTGTTCTTTAAAGTAGAAACAACATAAACAAAGTAAAACTGTTCTCCTTGTTGATTCCAACTATTCGACTCATTCAAAATTCAAAACAATTGTGTCTTTAATGGTTGAAGTACCATAAGAGTTGGCACTTTGCTTTCACGCTTGTAACGAATGGCTTATGATCTACAGTCTGTCTGTGAAATCAACAATATCAAGATTTCTTCATTTACTGGATATGTTAGACTGCAGTCCTGAACTCTCACTAAAGTGCTAATTGGCGTATTGTATGCAAAATATGTAGTTTCATATATCTATACATTTCAAAGTTCCTGTTTATTTAAGAGTAAGTTATTTTGGACTAGTAGGTAAATACTCCACATTAGTAGATCCAGTGGTATTTTATCATTTCAGGAATTTACTTACATAGATTTGAATAGCAGTAGGTTGGCTGAAATATTTCAAATAACCAGGCGTATTAGTTCCTTTCCTCTGAGCATATTTTGTAAACATATTTTGACCAGTATAAGCTTCACACAGTAATATGTCATGAAATTCACAATTAATCAAACGTTTTTCATTTCTAAAATTAATCAAAACATCAGTGAAATGTGCAAATGCTAAAAGAAGAAATGTATACAATGTACACGCTATCAGAATCGACAAATTTTATGTATATCACAAATAATGCACTTTGTCATGTTATATAATATTAACTAGAAGGGTAGCTTTCTTTTTTAAGACAATTTGGTACACCAATGGTCATATTACAAAGCTTAAATAAGGCCAAACACAAACTAATGGCTACGGTATCGGACAGTGGATCCGAGATTTCATGGCTTTAAAAATATTCGTGCTCCAGTTTAAGATGATGTCTTGGGAACGTTAGAAGTTTGACTTTCAAATTCTATTCTTCGACTGAGGTAGCTGACAATGGGTGATACTGACAAGCTGATTAACCCTTTAGTCTATCAGTTCAAAGTTACGTACGGCTAGCACAAATAGCCTTGAAGTAGTTTCCTTTAAGAATCAATAAATCAAACAAAAAGTTTAATAAAGCTCTTGACCCGGCATGGCCAAGCGTGTTAAGGCGTGCGACTCGTAATCTGAGGGTCGCTGTTTTCGCATCCCGGTTGCGCCAAACATGCTCGCCCTCCCAGCTGTGGGGGCGTTATAATTTGACGGTCAATCCCACTATTCGTTGGTAAAAGAATAGCTCAAGAGTTGACGGTGGGTGGTGATGACTAGCTTTCTTCCATCTAGTCTTACACTGCTAAATTAGGGACAGCTAGCACAGATAGCCCTCGAGTAATTTTGTGCGACATTCCAAAACAAACAAATAAAGCCCTTATTTGTATAAAGAAGATAAAAGTAAAAAGCTTTTGAGCAAATGTTTTATAAAATACTTCAGTTAACATAAATTCGTAGTAAATATGAAATTTCTATCTAAAAGTCGACACGTAGGTAAGTTAACAGAGAAAATGAGAGACTTTATTTGACAGTCAGTATGCTTGATTAGAGAAGTGAAGTGACTATATGAACATAGAAGTGTTGAACCTGATTACGAAGTACAAGAATGACACTTATCGTTGTAAATTGTAAAGAACTTTATAATTCTACAATCAAATAGGGCAAGATGCAAAACCTAGTTATATTTAAATACAAATATCACTAAAAGACTCAACGCATTACAGTATCCTGAAACACAAATTAACTTTATACACTTAAAGCCTTTGTCTTCTGATACGATCTTATGTAAAAAAAAGAACCAGATTAGATGTGACATTAAAAGATAAACAAAGAAGAAACACAGATAATAGAGAAACAGAAAATATACATAGGTGGCACAAAAATAGAAAAGAATTACAGATGATACAGAAACAGATATCAAGACACACAGATAACACAGAAACAGTAAAAAGACACCCACATGATACAGAAACAGAAATTGAAACACACAGATAATAAAGATACAGAAAAAACACATAGATGACACAGAAACAGAATCCAAGACATGCTGGTGATATAGAAACATAAAAATGAGGTTTCTCTAGTTTGCATCATTCACCAGAGTAATTCTCATAAAAAATTCAAGCCAACAACCTAAAGATGTTAACTTACAAGCTGCTGTAGTTATAAAATTTAATTAGAACACATTCGCAGAGAGAGTTTAAAATTTAAGATGATATAGAAAATTTCATAATCTTAAGATGCTGATTTAAAGCATTTCAGGGTGATCATGAACAAAATTTAATGTGTAAAAATTTATATTAATGTTGAATATTTCAGATATAAAATTGTAGTAGGGTGGAGTTTATATGCAAATGGTATTATATTATATAAGTGGTAATATCTACAGAGACAGGGAAAACACAAAAGTATGATACAGAACTTATTCCTGGTTTGTTTTAACAGCTCTATATTGAAATTAAGATAACAGTCCCTGCAGTTCAATTTGTTTTAAGCTTTATTATAAGTGGTTTTTATTCTTATAATATACGTAAAAACGTTAAAATATGGCTACATGTTTTGTTATATTATCTAAATAAATGCTCAAATATTTTCTTCATGCCTATCTGAATAAATTAAGTTCTGAAAACTCATAAACAGTTAATTGTTTATTAGAAAATAATGTCCCTTAAAATGAATGAATAATAAAATCATTTAGCTCGATCGTTGCATCCATTTAGGGAACTATAAACGTATATGGCAATGTTTATCAACTTTTTGTTCACTTACCGGTAGTTTTAATTCTATAACATTTTTTAAAAATTTAACAAAGTAAAACGATCAATACAAATATATAATTATTCTGAATTATTAATAATTTTCCAATATTTTTCTTTCACTGTATTTCCTGTGTCAAAATACAAAACAATCAAACTACTATAGTTACATTCTCAATCATATTCGAAACTGATAAACAAAAACCAGTATGATATATAGAAAAACAAACACATTGAGAATTATATATATTTTATACAGGAAAGTATAGTCTTGGTACGGAGCATTTCAAAACAATACAATATTAAACTGTATATCAGAATCACTTTCTCGTGAAATAGTATTACCTTCATTTCTCTTTCAGCGGTCGAGATGATTTATTCGAATAAAATGCGTTTTGGCGTGCAAGATATTGCGGAAAAAGAGACGCACTGTCATAAGAGATTACGTTTCCCATAGCTTTATTAAGGATTAGGCTTGATACGGTGATTCAGATTGGCAGAAAGCATATTGAACACCTTCTGTGGCCGTTTCTGAAAGCATTATATTTTGTGCAAAATTTCTGAAAATAAAATCTCATTATGCTGCTGGTTAATTTAGTTTATATAGGACGAGTGTTTTTAACATTACCAATTTTAAATATGAAGTTTCTTTATGATCTTATCGAATAACGAATTATATTTCAGGCTATACTGTCATTCAATAACCAAGCTGGTAAAAAACATCGCTTGGACATCCTGATTGTATTTCTGAATAGTGTTATCAATATACGCCATTTAAACTAAAGGAAAACATGAAACAGGTCACACTATTCATATGAAAGGTTGAGGAAAGAAAGTGGAATTGGATAGGATGGATGCAACTTAATTCATGATTACGAGAGATCCATTTGCAGTAAAAAGTTATTCCAAAGACGGATGATATGAATATTAAAACTTTGATTAAAACCAAGTACAGTATAACGTTTCGACCTTCTTAGTTCATCTCCAGGTTAGCAAAAAGAGTTTTTAACTACCAAATTGAATTGAACATTATTACAGGACGAATCTTACGAAGATTATTGGAGAAAGAAGAGCCTGAGACAAAATACTCGGGTATATGATAAATAATACAAGAAGTATTGGTGTTAAAAATAACGTTATTTAGAATAGATGCGTGGTGTAAAATAAAATCAAAGTATGAGAAGTATACGTAAAAAAAAAGTTATATTTATGACGAAACTACTAAATCACTTTACTATCTTCCAGAATTTTAAAGCACCGTTCAGTAGGAGGGCAGCCAGTAAGTATTATCATACCACAAATTAATAACTCTAAAGGACTGACTGTAACATTCATAACGCACAGATTGCTTAGAGTAAGAGTAATATTTTGTGGTATTTTGTGAATTTTAATCTGATTTACTAATTTCAACATCATGGCCGAACACACCCAATATTATACATAAATGAAGGCTTGTTTGTTTTTTTGAATTTCGCGCAAAGCTACGTAAGGGCTATCTGCGCTAGCTGTACCTCATTTAGCAGTGTAAGACTAGAGGGAAGGCAGATAGTCATCACTACTCACCGCCAAACTTGGGCTACTTTTTTACCAAAGAATAGTGGGATTGACCTTAACATTATAATGCTCCACGCCTGAAAGGGAGAGCATGTCTAGTGTAATAAGGATTCGAACACGCGAATTACGAATCGAGTACCTTAACCATCTGATCGTGTGAAATAAGTGAAGGAAAAACCTTTTGTTGTTGTTAAACACAAAACTACCCAATTTCTGTCATGTCCACCCCGGATATTAACACTTGGTTTTCAATGTTATAAGTTTTATAAGAGAAAGAATGATCAGCAACACCTGAATAAAAAGTAAAAGGGGTTGTTGCAGACTTTGTGGTTGGTGGTTCGGAATTATGGACGATGTCTGTGTATATGTCCTGTGCACCGAAATCCACGCTGCGAAACAATTCCACAATAAGTAGAGCCTTTTGTCTGTGCTTAACTAATAAATAAATAAATAATATAACTAAATATAACTGAGATAACTGTAAATAAGATAACTAATAAATATATATATTTAAAATTACTCTGTAGATTTTACTTCGACCGATCAAATATGATCACACACGCCTGATATTTCTGATGAGTCTCGTAAACTACAAACCCTGCTACGTTGTTTTTTATCAGATCGCTGGGCTTACTGGCTTCCAATGCTTTTTTGGTTTTCGGGGTCTGAGCTTACATTATAATCCATGCAAATTCTTAATTACACGTCACATCTGAGTTCTTACACAATAAAATTGTAATGTTTATGCTTTTATTTATCAAGTTATTTCTAAACATTTTTTTCATCGTTTCCCACTTCAATACAGAATAAAATAGAATTATAGTTTTTATCTAAGTTTTTTTTATTAATTTGTTATAAAATAAATTTAGATACAAGTAGAGAGAAATTCATTTCATATTTTACTTGTATCTTTACTTCTTAACTTGAAAATTATGAACTTTTTTTGTTCAATTTTGCACAAAGCTACTCAAGGGCTATCTGTCCTAGCCGTCCATAATTTAGAAGTGTAAGACTAGAGGAAAGGCAGCTAGTCATCACCACCCACTGCCAACTCTTGGGCTACTCTTTTACCAACGAATAGTGGGATTGACTGTTACCTTATAACGCCCCCACGGCTGAAAGGGCGAGCATGTTTGGTGCCACCGGGATTCGAACCCGCAACGCTTGGATTACGAGTCGAACGCCTTAACACGCTTGGCTATGCCGGGCCGAATTATGAACTCTATCATGACAAACTTAAATTAGATACACATTAATCCGAATCTTTGACTGAGTGCACACGCTGTGTCGGTAATATGTACAGACCTAGCATGGTCTGGTGTCTAGGTATGATTGGAAACTTGTGGGTAGTAGTGTGCCCAACATAGTAGCTGGCGGGTGTTCTGATGTGACGATTAATTTCACTATTCGTGCCAAAGAGGAACTCAAGTGTTGGTGATGGATGCTGCGATCTGGTTGCCTTCCGTGTAATTGGAATTTCAAAGATAGGGACTGAACCAGATATCCTTAATAGCTTTCTCATAAAGAAAGAAAAGAAAATGGTGAAGTTTATCTAAAACGAAAGGAACCACATAATTCAACAATCAAATCTTTGTCAGTCTCTGTAAAGACCCAGTATTAGAGCTGTAGGCAATTCATGAGTTAAACAGATTTAAAAACTGAAACTTAGCCTATTAAAAAGATACTTTAGCAGGAATGTATAATATAATCAATTGAAATCAGGTATACTATTATTGGATAAGGTGTTGGTTAGATAAATAAAGGCGAATAATATATTATTTTGCGAAAATACGTTTTAAGTATGTAAGAATAAGATGAATTTTACGTTTATGGCTCGCATTGGTCTATATATATAATAAAAAAATGTTGTAACATTCTGAAAGTAAACAGTCTTATAATTTTAAAACATTTATTTCAAAATCTATGCATGTATTCTACACCATGAACACCAAACAAGAAAATTAATGTTTATTAAATATTAAGTAATGGAAAAAGAAAGACAATGAATATTAAATTAACACGTTTAATAAGGCATTTGAAGTCAATTTATCAGATACAGTAACTTGATAAATTCATACAACTAACCTAAACATGAAAGCCTACATTATATAACAATAAAAAAGGCCTGGCATGGTCAGGTGGTAAAGGCACTCGACTCGTAATCTAAGCGTATTGGTTCTAATCCCCATCACACCAAACACGCTTGTACTTTCAGTCGGTGGAGGGGGAGCGTTACAAGTGAAGGGCAATCCAACTATTCGTTGGTAAAAGAGTAGCCCAAGAGTTAGCGGTGGATAGTAATAAAATATAAGATTTTTAGTTGAAGGATTATAAATGTTATAATTTTATTAGAATTGTCATATAAATACAAGAATCCTTTCAGTAAAACTGTAATATATCTATTACGATTTGTTTTGTTGTTGTATGACTTAATAAACGCTGTTAAGAGGAGTAAATATTAAGTCTATTGTGCTATCAAATATGCAACAACATTATATAATGTAAGGTATCAGTGTGTTAATTCATTTTATTAAGTTGTGTTAATATATATATATCATTTAATCTCTACTAAGTTATGTAAGGTATTATGTGTGTTAAGGTACCAGCACTAAGGGATCTAGAAGATTATGTGTCAGAAAAAACACAAAACAAACAATAAACTGTCTCACTGCATTTACTTGTTTGAAGCCACATAATACAGTATTACGCTTCTTTCCCATGAGAAACTGAAGTTTTTCTTTGCTAATATTATTCGTATTTCTAATAATAATAATAAAAAATGGTGCAATTTTCTCTTATTCTAAGCTGGTAACATTTTATTTGCTAGTTTCAAAATCATCCAATGGAAATATTAATACTCTGAGCTGGATATAAATTTAAGCAGTTCTAACGCAATAAGATAGTTTTATTTTAGTTACCGGTTGCAAATGGAATAAATAGTGAATAATAAAGAATTTGATCTAATAGCTATGCAGTGTGGCTGTGATATTACAGTTTTACGACATAGCATTTTGAAAAGACAAATGCAATTCATCATCAATCCAGTATACAAAAACAGAAATTCACAGTCGCTACTTCTATTGTCTTGAACGATGTGTCTTTATATGGTAGAGCATAAAAATGTCTATTTCATTCTTTAGATGCTTGAAGTCTGAATATGTATATTATAGAAGTACCATTGAGAAACAAAATTATCTCTGTTTTTACTTCATTTAAGCAACTATTTTTTTACTATTATAAGAATATAATTTACAATTAAATTTTGAATTATCATGTTGTATTATTTAAAAATAACATTAGCATATAATTTATAAGATTTATAATTTGATTAATAAGCTTTGAGGATTTAACCACGAACTGGCCAATATAATATTTTATGTTGCTAAATGCTGGCAGGATTATGCTTTACGTGATTTCCTTGTCACTTAACATCTCGTTCCTATTCATTGTTCACACTTTCTTTATGAAATAAACGATTTTTAACTAGTTGTAAGTTGCAATAAGATAATTTTTGCAATTTTACTTGAATGGTATTTTTATTTAAAATTCGCGTTTATCTGAACAGTTTTTATTTCTCCTGAAGACAGAATTTTTAAAGTTCAACGATCTTGTGCCAAGTACAACCTCAACTGTTGTAGTCGTGAAATCGACAAATCACTATCTATTTAGAGCTATAAAATAGCAACATGAGTTACTCAACAGCACATTAAGTACGCACTTATCTTATCCTCTATTACAAATACATTGAATGAAATGTTTGAGTTTTGAAAAGATATTTTTCTGATCCCACAGCTTTTGAGGATAAATTATTGGAGTCTACATGTACTGAATTTAGTCGAATTAAAGTTATTTTCAATCATGCGATAAAATTCATTTAATGAAATCTCAATACCTCAAGTGTTTTATTTGTTAAAGTTAGTTGAACTTGAAAAAAAAAGATATATTTAAAGTCTCATTAGGTAATTGACATTTGTGAATTTATTGGATTGTAAGAGGCCAGGCGTGGTCAGGTGGTTAAGGTACTCGACTCGTAATCTGAGGGTTGGAGGTTCGAATCACTGTCTCAACCAAACATGCTTGCCCTTTTAGCCGTGGGGCGTTATAATGTGACAGTCAATCTGAGTATTCGTTGGTAAAATGTAGCCCAACAGTTAGCGGTGGGTTGTGATAACTAGCTGCTTTCCCTCTAGTCTTACATTGCTAAATTAGGGACGGCTAAATATTGCATCTGCTTGTAAATTATCTATCAATATCTATTGGTCTAAATGTAACTAACGTATTAAGTGTTTGCGATACACAACTTATTTTATGTCTCCCTGAAGCCAAAATTAAAATGTGTCATCCAACAGCACTTAGATGTATTGAATATTGTATAGCTTGATTCAGCTGTCTGTTTTGTAGTGGTTAAGAGCACTCGATTCGCAATCTGTGAGTCGCCGGTTCAAATATTTTCACCTAGCATGCCTGCCCTTTTAAATGATGCTTACTTGTTGGGGACGTTGTAATGTTATGGTCAATTCAACTTTTCGTCCTTAAAGCGTAACTCAAGAGTTGACGATGGGTAGTGTTGACAAAATACCTTCCTTCTAGTCTATTACAGCAAAAATTACGGATGGTTAACTCGAAATTCAACAAAACAAACGAAGTGTGTGTATACAATGGTGTAGATTGTCATTAAATGAATGATTGTCGCATGGAGGAGACGGATCGTCCTGTCATAACTAGTTTCGGTGACAAGCATTTGTGTCCTTAGTGATCTTTTTGATATATTTACTAAGAAAATTTTCCACAGATGAATAGCATTCACTTTATTGGTGTTCAAACCAATCAATAAACTTTTATAAAAACAAGTAAGTGTTGGAAAACTTAAACTAAAAGTTTAATAATTCGGTTAAAAACAACGAACACGAGGATTTATTTCTGTGGAATCATAGTTTTTAAAAGTATATCGGCATACTATGAGTTAACCTAGAATCATTTGTTAAGATACTACAAACTAATGAAATGAATGTTACAGACATTTTAAACGAAAATGTATTGCACTGTATGTTAACCAGTACCACTTGGCTAGGAAATCATGTCAAGGAAGACAAACAAGTTATTAAATTAATATGGTAGTGTATGATATGTGAAACTCCATCATTTAACCATAAGCTGTATATTCTGTACATATAATTCAAGTTCGTTCTCAAAATTATGTCAGAATGAAATTCCATGATACATTCTGAACTGCAAGTTTGCTTTGTTTCCCAAAACTGACAAATCGTAAATTATAAATTTTCATAACAATTAAAGTATGGGTTGGTACTTTGGTTTTTGTGATAAAAACATGCTAATATATATATAAATATATAAATTTCGCTATCGGTGATTATTGACCACAAAATATTTTTGTTATTATTGATAGTAATTTGTCATCGAAAGGAAAAGTTTCTTGGTTTATTCTATTAAAATCTAGCATATACATCCCTAAAACCCTCGCTTATCGGTTTGGATATTCCTAATTCAAAAGTAATGATTAGTTGGCTACAAAAGATGACGACGTAAACGTGAAGACTACAACGGTAAGTATAATTTGTATCCATTCCATGTATATTTTGCTTTAAATCAACAATACGTGTTACTATGATGACAACTATTATGAACCACACATCGTAGCATGACCAGATGGTTAAGGCATTCGACTCGTATTCCGAGGGTCGCGGACTCGAATATTTATCACACCAAACATACTCGCCCTTTCAGCCGTGGGAGCTTTATAATGTGACGGTCAATCCCACTATTTGTTGGTAAAAGAGTAGCCTAAAAGTTGGCGGTGGGTGATGATGACTAGCTGCCTTCACTCTAATCTTACACTGCAAAATTAGTGACGGCTAGCGCAGAAAGCTCTCGAGTAGCTTAGCGCGAATTTCAAACCAAACCAAACCCAAGCTTTATTACAAAGGCAGTCAAATCTGTCAGTTGTTATTCTTTATTTTCATACCTACTGCATGTGAAATTGTGTAAAAGAAGAACTCTAGCTAAGCAGCAATAACCAAAACTCATTTAAATCCCAGTTTGTACAGTATTTCACAAATAATTATTATACAATTCATAGTTGAAAAAGAACTTTCATTTATTTTTGTATCCGTAAGTAATTGTATTGCGAATGCTAATTGTAAACAATAGTTTTAGTCTGGAGATTAGTTTTAGTTAGCATAAGGCTCAACAAAGGGCTATCTGTGCTCTGCGCACTACTGGTACTGAAACCCGGTTTCTAGAGTTGTAAGTCTGCAGATATATCAATGTGCTGCTGGGAGGCTTTGGGGACGAAAGTTTTGGCCATATGGGTGGTAAATGAACAGGTCTACTTATCTATTAGTGAAGTTTTCTTTACCGAAAAAAACATAAATGGATAATTACATTAGATATACACTTATACATGGAAGCACATTACACTGATATAACAGTAAATTGATAAACAATGATTTAGGTATATTATGCTTATAAATTGTTGTTTGTCGATTTACTGTTAGATAGCTTCGTTTTCAAAGTAAACCCAGTCTCTGAGTAGGCAGAAAACGGTTTGGCTACCTAGTTATACGCATATATACATACTACACACACACACATATAAACTCGTAGAAATGGACAACTTGTATTACATCGTGCACTTTAGAAAGTAATATGGAATTGCTTATTAAGAGAGAAGGAAATTCGCCGTATGAACAGTCAAGAGAATGACAAGTTGCGTTTTCTGTTATTTTTTTCTGAATTGAAGTTTAAGAATAGGAGCTGTATTACCAGAACGGATGAATTTTAACTTATATATACTAGGAAAATCACGCACAATAATTTAGCCCCATAAAAGCATAAGTAGACCACGATAATGGAAATGAAGTATTAGTTTGTGGAAAATCTGATAAAAATTTCATATCGGCGCTGAAACTAGTACTAAGGATAATACATACAGCAATCACTGGAATCTTCTTTGGTTTAAAAGTAATGGAACCAAATCAGATCGAGCAGCGCTGAGATATGGCTTTAATATTATACCAATATGAATTTATGGGGAGCGAATAAACACTGTGTAATTGTCTATCTCATAAAATTTAATGTTATCTTATATTCAATCATGAATAGAAGAACAGCTTACTAGATTGGAATATACTAAACTTCTATTAAAAACTTGTATGTTCTTCAAATATTAACAAGCATATTTTACGGATGGAAACGACCATGTATCTTACAATATTTAACAATTTATGCAATACTATAAAGAAAATGACAATTCCAGAATCTTTAAACATAAATAAACTCGCAGAAGTCGTTGCATTTACTATAATTTCCAGAAGTATTATGCACTTTTCCATACGAAGTAATAATTATACGTCGAAATTTTAAATGCTGACAGAAAACGAAATTTCAGGATACGTATCACTTGTGTTAGTTTTTCTTTAACTTACTTGATTACTAGAATACAATTCGATACGTATTAATTACGCTAATTTTTTTAACTCACTTCATTAATAGAATAAAATTCAGTGTCTGACGGTGTTACGTAAATTCTTCTAAACCGCTGGTTTGGTTGACTTCCAAGTAACAGCAAATAAATATTCTCGACCCTGAGGTTTGAAAAAGGTAAAATTTTTCACATAACTTTTTAGAAAAACCTGGTATTTTAGGAAAGTACTTTTACTGTAATACCCCGAATGCAGACTCCATATCGGTAACTGATTTACATTAGAGCAAGTAAATTGGTAGGTCTACTAATTGTCGTTTATAACTTGGTTAAAAAAAATTAAATTTATATTATAGCGGCAATGCTCATTAAACTGAAAAAGTGCAGACTTGTAGCTCAGCCATTAAAGTTCCATTATAGCGACCCTGTAAATATGGGCCATAGGCCCAGAATTCGCTGGTTATATATATGTGTACTGTGACAGATTTACTAATATATAATTATTTTAATATCGATGTTTGTACTTGTTAAATATGTTTGAAAAAGTACGTAACTTATACTGTTAAATCTGTATGCGAAATTCCAGCTTATTCTTTAAACTTGTAGAAGATTCTCAAGTGCAAGAATCACCAGTGTTTTGTATGTATGTAAGATACTAATGATCACCAGTATTATTGCCAACGGAAATTTGGAGAACTTTGCCTAACGATTACAAAAGGTAACCACCACAACAAGCTGAGAGACAGTATATATTGTTGGTTTGGTACAGTTGGTATACTATAACCCTCGGAAGCTATAACTGTGATGAGCGTTTATTAATCGGTAAACTATAAATACTTGACCAGGAACCTTTATAGATACCAGCAAAGAATAGAAAGTTAGCTAGCTAGCTAGCAGTTAAGCGAATTGTATCGATATCAATTATAAATTAATTTGCTCGTCATGAACCGTCGATAAAATATTGTTTTAAACTATCTTCATTATTATTTATAAATTTGTCAAACTGTCATGAATAAATCGTTATTTGTAATAACAATTTCTAGTAAACGTTATTATAAATTGCATGTATATTAGAATATTTTGTGCCAGTAAGAAAATTGTGTGCAATCAATCTTGTTGGCAAATATCATAAATTTCATATATATAAACATTTAATTAACTTCTAAGCTAAAATTAAAATTTTTGGCTGTTTGAAATTGTAATAAGTAACATAATAAATTCCAATCTCAGCCGGGATGAGCTATAAGACGTAACAGTACCTAAAGCAAATTACTAATATACAGTCCTTATTTTTTAGTTCTCTCAAAAACACATTTTTCTCTTTGGCAACGTGAGTGCAGTACAATCACATCTTAACATTAGGTTAGATGATAATATCCGAGAGTCTTCATTAGGTTCTGATGCCTTTTTTAGTCAAGTTAAAATTATAGACCCTAATACATAAACTTTTCTTCTGTAACTATCAGTCAGAATTCTAAAACAATCAAACGATTTCCATATGTTTTAATAGTGGTTTTTATAGTTTTTTTGTAGATAAGGTTCACCTTGAATAGAATGTGTTGTATTAACCTGCTCTGATTATCTAATTGATAAATATGAAGGGTGGCACCGGGTTTCAATACTCATGATGGGCATATGTTATGTAAATATCATGTAAATGTTGTGTAAACGACAACCATGTCATGTCGTGTTTGCATTCCCATATTTATTATATTTCCATATTTATATTATTTTTTCGAAGTTTAAACCAAAAATATGTTATTCATTTAAAATAACATTTTAGAATTAATTAAAATTCATTTAGAATTATTTATGTAGAAATTTCTAGAACTAGGTAGATTGATCACTTTTATTGGCCTGGTGTTTGTACTGTGGAATTCTGGGAAGCTACGCGATTAGTATATAAACAGACGGCAATGCGAGGGAAATAAGTCATCCATTTTTACTCGGATCAAGAAGTTTGTCTCGTTTGAGAAAGTTTAAACGTTTGCCGTGTGATTATTCAAATTGAATTTGTGAATAGAGCTAGATCAACTAAAGCGGTGAATTTATTTTATTCCGTTAATCTTTACAATTCAGTCGGATTACGGATTATACCGAAAGTCAATACGAATTAGACTGTGAATTTTTTTTTTGAAAATACCCATTCAAACTTCGAAAATTTCTCCGTGGGACTAAATTCCCCGCATAGATTGGAACTTTGGATTTCGGATTTGGACACTCATTCTGGATCATATTATTAAGCACAGGCCAGTACCTTTTTGTATTATAAGTGGTTTTGAAGGTTGAAACTGGATATCTGTTATTGCTATTGGATAATTTATTTTGTGTCTATCACATAAGTAGATCATCGTAATAAAATTATACAAGCTGCTATCTGTCTTTCTGTTGCGTTCAGTCAACATAAAAAAAAACGTAACAGCAAGCACAGTGAACCCGTTGTATAGATTTGTGTGTAAATTCGCGCAAAATTAAAAATAAGCAATCAAAGAAACAATTGGTTTGATTGTTTGTTTTAAAATATCGCACTAATACAACTAAACCAGCTACTGGCAATATACTTGTTGTGATTGTACTAAACAAATTAAAATCTCTTAAAAATATAATAATAAAACGTGTAAAATACAACAAATATATTAATTACGACTAAGCTTTAAGCAGCTGTTACTTGAAGTTTTGAGGTAAACGCTGAAGTTTCTGTTTTCTCGTTTTCAATTTAATTTTAACATGTCAGTAATTTCCACAACTCCCTGTAAATCATAGATGAATAGAAATTTATCCCAATTAAAGTTGAATGAACATTTCAGATTCTTATGTCAGGTTATCGTCAAAGTGATAAGTAATTACGAAATGTTCCTCTATTCTCTAAAGTTAATTATTATTTGGAGAGAGAATAGATAGAGCGTTTATGTCCCACGCAGGTGCAATTCCGGTTACTCCATTGTTCAAGACATAATCTACGAGAATTTTGCTTACACTTTCGGTTTCAATTCGGCATGCTATTTATTTCACTGTAAAGATTAAAGATAAAGAGATCATTATCTTTCAAGTATCAAATTTTACGTATTACAATACAAGAAAAAAAAAAACTTCGTAGATAATACGCGATGTCCAGCAAGTGATTTTGTTATAAACGAGTTTTGATATGTTGATATCCTGTGTCACCAACTATAACTAAAATATAACTTTATTTAAATAATATCAAAAATATAGTATCAATCACACGTACAACAAAGTCTTAAACATCTTACTGTATAAAATTAGATTCATTAGTTTATAAGTCACATTTTAGATTACTATAATCAAAGTATTTAAATCACCGGATCAATATTTCAAATCACGCTACATTAAGCATACACACTGATATTATTTGACAATTTATTATGTATTGAATAGGTATAAAACTGCTCCTTATTTCAGTAAATACAGATGTAAAAGATACACGAAAACAATCTTCATTTTAAAAGTGATAAAAGGACTTGACACACTTATAATCCGATGTGATAGCAATTGCAAATTTCGACAGGTGTTTTACACTATATACATTCTAATTATTCAGGTATTATTAAATCACATTATTTAAACTAAAGTCATGTAAAACCTACTTATATCAAGGGCTTGTGTATTTTAAGAATTTATACGAATTAATGTAATTAATGCAGAAGAAATTTCAAAGGTTTGAGTACATTATATCAAAATATCTTTAAATATGCAAATCAGAATGCAACATGACAACCACAGGCGATGTAAAACCAAGGACAAGGTGTAAAAACGTAGCAGAAATGCACTTTTACATTGTTTGGAGTTTTGCTAGGTAGTGAAATAGCATCAAAAACTGAATACATTTTACAAAGGGAATGTAACAGCCCTTACCGACGCAAAATCTTCATATACCGAAATCATGATGATGTGTTCGGAAAGGGATTTGGCATTTCCAATTATATAATAACTCTTATTAATGAGCTACTAAAAATATACGACACCAATTACTTTGTTTGTTTTTGAATTTTGCACATAGCTACTCGAGGACTATCTGTGCTAGCCGTCCCTAATTTAGCAGTGTAAGACTAGAGGGAAGGCAGCTAGTCGTCACCACCCACCGCCAACTCTTGGGCTACTCTTTTACCAACGAATTCGGATTGACTGTCACGTTATAACGCCCCTATGGCTGAAAGGGCGGGCATGTTTAGCGCGACCGGGATGCGAACCCGCGATCCTCAGATTACGAGTCGCACGCTTTAACACGCTTGGCCATGCCAGGCCACGATACCAATTACAATTAATAACACAGTATTCATTATGAGCAACAGCCAAACCACAAAATGATGTTAAGGTCACTATATTTTAGGTCATTAGTCAGGTATTCTCATTGCTGGAGTCGTATTTGCAAATTAACCCAAAAGTTTCTAACGAGGCTGGCACAGCAATGTTGTCAAGCAACAAAGTAGAACTGCCACATGCAAATACTAGCGTATTATGCCTACTAAAGACGTATTTGCATCGAAACGAACAAAGCATTGCCATATTAAGCTATCTGCGATGTCCATCTTAATAATTCAAATCCCGGATTTTACCGTTTTAAGTAAGTGTAACTTAAATTAACACTATCTAATAGGGAAGAAGTAGCAGGAAAGTTCTTTTGAAAAACATTAAATTTTCTTTCATCTCTATTAGTCCAAATAAATTGTTTGTTTGTTTGTTTTGAATTTTGCAGAAAGTTTCTCGAGGGATATCTGTGCTAGCCGTCCCTAATTTAGCAGTGTAAGACTAGAGGAAAGGCAGATAGTCATCACCAATCTTGGGCTACTCTTTCACCAACGAATAGTGGGATTGACCGTCACATTATAATATCTCCATGACTGAAACGGCTAGCATGTTTGGCACCATGGGGATGCAAACCCGCGACCATCAGATTATAAGTTGCACGCCTTAACACGCTTGGCCATGCCGGGCCCGCCAAATAGATAAATATTTACAAGTTTGATTATACAGTTTTCTCTTTCTCCTAGTTCATCTTTGTTAATAATGTTACGGTAAATCCCACTATTCGTTGGTAAAAGAGTATGCCCAAGAGTTGGCGGTGGGTAGTGATAACTAGTTGCCTTCTCTCTAGCCTTACACTACTAAATTAGGGACGATTTCCACAGATAGCTTTTTATTTAGTAAAAAGTGAGAATTAATAACACAATTATCAGAGGCAAACAACAGCCCACTTCACCCAGACAATTATTTTGCGTTATAATCATCCTTGGCTGTAAAAGTGGCACAAGCTACGTGTATATGAACTACTTCTACGAAATTTCCGCTTAGATCGTCGCATTCCTTAAGCAACTGGAAAATGAAATGAGTAGTATTCATGATTTTCATTATGAATAACCAGCAACCAACTTGTTGGATGTTGTGTCTGCGGATTTCAAAGCAATCAGACTGCTAAAATTGGCGCTGTAAAACCGTCATTTTCTTATAGTAAATGATGTGTATAAAGTTCATAGGGCTGCTTTGAACATGGCAGCCAATGATGAAGCCTTTTGCAATGGAAATTATGCAGCAGAACTTTTCTTTAGAACCACTGCCATCAGATAGCACATGACTGAACGTAGGGAAGTATCGATTTAATAACGCTTTAGAAACAAGAGATTTTAATATAATTTTTCCACGTTTCTATTTATCATAAAATATTTTGTGTTTTAGCCGATTATTAAGTGTTAAAATAGCATGTGTAAAATTGGTGCTGACCAACGTTTATTGGATTAATCTACGCCATTGAGATAAAGTTCAAAGTTTAATTTTTTTTGTCACGAAGTCGATGGCTTCAAGAAACTATTCTATAGAGATTTAGTTCCAATATTTAACAGGTTAACGAATGAAACAAATTTTCCTGCATAAAATGAAAAAGAATGAGTTGTAAATTGTCTCTAGTTCAAAAAATGTAATGAAAAAAATTAAAAAGGTATATCTCCGGTTTAACATACATATAATGGGAACGCCACATTAAATACTTTTTAGTTAATAAGTACAGCCAGAAGACTAACATTGAGAGACTGAATTTCTCAGAAAGAATGTGTCAGAACACTTCATTGTATTGCATTCTGAACAATTTGTTAATGGATTTAAGCTTTTCATATCGTTTAATTTTATCCAACAGTTAATTCAGTCCACAAAATTCCTCGTCCACAGAAGACAGAAATGAATATTGTTGAATGCTGGAGGTCGCAGATGGCGGAACTGATGTTTGTTTTGTAGTAGTTTATTTATTTTTTACCTAAAAACAACAATAATCTAGTTTAATTATTGTTTTTAAAACTGTAATCATATGTTTCCTCTAGTGAAGTGCAATTGAGAACGTGAAAGAAACCTTAGTTTTGAGCATTGTCAACAATTAGCAGAATGATAAAAAATTATTATTTCAAACTTTGGTATTAATTACCTAATAACGATTTTTCTTGCATTATTTCATTGTATTCAATAGCGTATTTTGCTATATGAAAGTCATGTTATGTGTTTTGGTGGCTTAAGCACCATACAATCGTATCTCAGAACGGCTGGTATGGGTATTAACACTTTTATTTAGGTCATCTTCAAGTTAAGAAAGAGAATAACTTTCTCTGATAATTGTGTTATTAATTCTCACTTTTTACTAGATAGAGTATTTTGGTTTGGTTTGTTTTGAAATTTTCGAAAAGCTACACGAAAGCTATCTGTGCAAATCGTCCCCAATTGTTATAACTTTATGAGCCTTTGTATAAAGAAAACGCAAATAGTAGTGTCACATACCTAAGTATTTTAATATTTAAACATATAAGTTGGTTGTTATTGAATAATTCAAATAGGTATTTCTATTTTAACATTTAACTTTTATTATTATTTTTTATTATTAAACCAAGTCAATTTTCAATTGTTTTTAACTTTATTATTTATTTAAAACTTGCATAATTGTCTACTAATTAACTACATTTAAGCTTCTTTAGGTACAGCTTCTTATCTAATGATTGATTCCAATATTCAAAAGGTAGGGCTGGCATGCTCAGGTGGTTAAGGCATTCGACTCGTAATCTGAGGGTCGCGGGATCAATATCCCTGTCACACCACAACATGCTCATCTTTCAGCCGTTGAGGCGTTATAATAATCGGTCAATCTCACTATTTTTTGGTAAAAGAGTATGTCCAAGAGTTGACAGTGGGTGTTGATGACTAGTTTCTTTCACTCTAGTCTTACACTGCTAAATTAGGGACGGCTAGCGTAGATACCCCTCGAATAACTTTGTGCGAAAATCAAACCTATACTCAAAATAATAATTTAAAATGATTTTTTTCGTTTGCATTGGGATCATTCTACTTTATTATATTTAGCATACAATTGAAATGAATATTGTGTTAAAAGAGGTGAATTTTAAATCTGCTTGCTTATAATAGTATAAATGTGTGTGAATAACAATTAAATGAAAAAAATGGAATGAATAACTGAGTTACTAAAATAGTCAAACTGTTCATTATCTTCTGCATTTAAATTAACATAATTTAAATGGCGAGGCTTTAAATGCCAAACTTCATACCAGTCATCTTTCAAAGTATAATTCTTGTATAATGTTATTGTCATAAAAAACAAATATCTATTTAAATTAACAACATGTAATCAGACAACTAGTTAGTAAAATACCTTAGTAAGATATTGATCATAGAGCTAATTTTGTCAAGCTGGGATCTTAATCTATTGGCGTAAACGTTTTTCATCATTATCCTTTGAAAGAATTTTAAATACTATCCAGTGTATCACCCAGTCACATTCACGATCTTCTTTATTAGATTAGCTTTCAGCTACCATGTCTGTATGGCTCATTCATGCATGTTTTAAGCCATATGATGGTAATATGTTTGTTTGTTTTTTGACTTTTGCGCAAAGTTTTTAGAGGGCTATCTGCATTAGCCGTCTCTAATTTAGCAGTATAAGACTAGGGAGAACGAAGCTAGTTATTACCACCTACCGCCAAATCTTGGACTACTTTTTAAACAACAAATAGTGAGATTGACCATCACATTATAACGTTCCCATGGCTGAAATGGTGAGCATGTTTGGAGCGACGGGAATGCGAACCCGCGACCCTCAGATTACCCACCTAGCCATACCGGGTATGATGGTAAATTTAATATACATATAATGCTGGGTGACAATAAATCGTCAAACCAGGAAAATCCAGCCCTTGACCATTACTTTAAAATCGCGATTACAAATTCGGAATCAATTAACTTTTATTTGATTATCTTTAAATTTAACATACTGTTCGATACTACTTCTAAAGGTATTTTTTTTCTGAGTCACGTTTAACTACGTTTTTGGTGATAAAGATGCGTTCAACCGTTTACTATAAGTCTACTACAGTACTATGTGTTTTGTTATAGCAAAGCTGCCTTGGGTTATCTGGTGAGTCCACTGAGGAGAATCGAACCTTTGATTTTAGCGTTGTAAATAAGTAAACGTACCACTGTAACGGCGGGGTACTACTGCAGTACTCCTAACTAAAAACATGCGTAAATATGTTGGTAAAAGAGTAGTCCAAGAGTTGGCTGTGGGTGGTGATGACTAGCTGTCTTTCTTGTCTTACACTGCTAAATTAGAAAAGGATAGCGCAGATAACCCAAATGTAGCTTTGTGCGAATTTCATAAACAAGCAGTCACTCTAAAATAATGTTCTTTATGAATTTAATGACCTAGATAAAGTTCTTGTTTCTCTAGGTTATTCAACTTTGCATAATTCAACTAAATGTTATTTACAGGTTCATTGTTTTTTATAAACTGGTTTTTCTAAATGGAAGCATAAATAGTCAAATCAATTATAAAGTTGTCAGAGTTACAAAAAACTCTGCACGACAAAGATTTTGCTTCTTGAACACTGTTAAGTATTTCTTATAAATGTTTGGCTGCTGATCACGAAAATCACATTCAAATTTGCACAATTTCCACATCACGTAGCGTTTCATCAAAATCTTCAGTTTTGTCATGTTTTTTTCTTATATTTGTGGCCAAAAAAATTTCATTTCTGTAAGAGACCTATGAACAATGTTTTGTGCAGTCTGGGCATGTTCAGGCATGAAATCAAGCTAGGTTAGAAGCTGTTCTTTGAAAGTTTGCAGCCCAGGCATGCCTGGGCAGGCTGTAGCCAGCTTGATACTGTCTTAGCAGGCTATAAAAATGGTTTGCATACACAAATGCTGCTCATTGGATTAATACAGACCTTATAGTGTGTATGTATTGTTTCAAAATAGAGCATTGCCTCAGTAGCACTGAAACAAGTAAGTTAGATGCTATAGACATTTTTACAGGACATTTGGTGTTGGTCTATATGTCTCGTCAGTGTCGTAACAGCCGCGATACATTCTGTTATATTTGTGGCGATGTTATGTAAATGTCGTGTAAATATTTTGTAAGCGACAACATGTCGTGTTGTGTTTAAATTTTCATTTCTATTATTTATTTTTCCATATTTAAATTATTGTTTCGAAGTTTAAACTAATATTTTGTTATTCATTTAGGGTAACATTTAGAATTTTCTTGAATTAAGTAGACCAATCATATGTTTGTAAATGAAGTGCTGGTGACTACGTGTCTAGACGTGTAGTCTCGTGCAAGTACGGACATGCGTGGATTGCTCTGGAGACCTGTAGAATTTTCGCGGTCTTTCGGGGAGTTTAGGCCTACAATATATAAACAGACGAAGATGCGAGAGACAGGAGTGAGATTCAGACATCAGTTTTATTTCAAAAGAAGAGAGTCAGTTATTTGAGAAAGATTAAGTGTTTGCTGTGATTATTCAACTTGGATTTGTGATTGAAGTTAGTTCTACGGAAGCTGTGATTTTATTTCGTGAATCTCTACGATTCATCTGAATTACTGCTTGTGCTGAGAGTCGCGGAATTTATTGAACTGTTCCTAAACTTCTTCATTTAAGCTTCGGAATTTCTTCGTGGGACCAAATTCACACCCTAGACTGGAATTTGAGACTTTCATTTAAGATCATTATATTAGATACAGGCCAGTACCATTTGGTATTGTGATTAATCTTGAAGTTTGAAACTAGTATTATTTTGTTTTGTAATTAATTTCGAATGTTGTAACTTAATATCTGTCACTGTTATCATATAATTTATGTTATATCTGTTATATTTGTTAATAGTTTAGTGTAATAAATTATACAAGCCGTTATCTGTGTTTTTCTGTTGCGTTTAGTCTACGAAGAACATAAAACATAAAAAATACATAACAGAAAATTGGCTCCTAAGTGTCCTGGCAACAAATGGCCATGAGCAAGACTAAAAATATCATTCCGATAGCATTTTGGAATGACGATTTGGTGAATAACATTCCACTCTTCATCAGCAGCAACGTCAGGAGGTCTGTATTTTCTCATTAACACACCTGACTTCTGGTAGTAACAAATAGGGACAGTTCCTATTTCATTTTCATCAACGGCCAGTTGTAGAAGAGAATGAGTTTCAGGATCATTGTCCTATCCCTCAACAAGTTTGTTTCGATGAAGAGAGTCGAAAAATGTCTTAGTGTCATCAGTAGAACTTAAAGTTGAGTCAGAAATCTCATCGATGTGAGACATGAACGTATCAGATAAAGAGAAATCCTCTTTGGACTCCTGAGAACGTGTCTGAGAACGAGTAACAGCACAGGCGGGAACAACATCAGGAAACTCTTCAACGAGTTGCTCTGTACTGGGGCTAATAACTGGTTCTTCGACAACACGAACCTCTGGTACCACCTTACTACCAGCCAAATCATTCCCCAAAA
This sequence comes from Carcinoscorpius rotundicauda, assembly GCA_011833715.1. NCBI lineage: Eukaryota > Metazoa > Arthropoda > Merostomata > Xiphosura > Limulidae > Carcinoscorpius > Carcinoscorpius rotundicauda. Next base: position 114,451,534 of record CM022393.1, read on the forward strand.
GCATAGACACATCTTCAACAGGCAATGAGGCTTTAATACCCACAGTCACTGGGCCTCAAACTAAGTCCGAATGTAAATCTAATCTATGAAGAGGAATAGAAACGACGCCACCTTCTACACCAGAAATGAGCACACTGGCCCCAACGGATGACTTTTCAGAAAACGGAAGTACACTTTCCAAAATCAAACTCTGAAAAGCTCCAGTATCCCGTAGGATTTTAATTGGTTGTAGATGTGAATCGCCAACAAAAGAAACAAAACCTTCAGTCATGAAAGGCTTAAATTTGTCCTCAACAATATCTTCAGGTCCATCAATAATATTGGACTTGGAATCCACAGTGGACTGGACAGGGTCAAAATCATTGGGAACAATGATGTATCCAACGAGGGCGAAATGAAAATATTGGGTGATGGCTTGTTTTTGAGCTTATAGCACTCAGAAATTAGATGGCCAGGTTTCTTACAATAAGCACATGTTTTGGATGAGAATGACACGTTTTTGGTAGATGATGAGCTTATAGAATAAGATGGAGTCTTCGTTTGAGAATTAGAAGTTTTCTCTTTTTTGTCTCTGTCGACATTTGCATAATATTTGAATGAGTCATTGGGTTTCTTTGCTGTGTGATTTGTTTTGCTGTTGTATGAGAAATCTTTGTGAGTCAAAGCATACTCGTCTGCCAAGACAGCAGCATCATGAATTTTGGAAGCTTTTTGTTCATCAATATAAGTTTTTAGCTCTACGGGAATACATCTTTTAAACTCTTCAACTAACATGACTTCTCTGAGTTTTGTATAATTATCTTTAATTTTTTTGGAATCACACCACCTGTCGAATAGAGTTTCTTTTTCACGAGCAAATTCGACATAAGTTTGGTTGTCAAACTTTTTGTAACCACGAAATTTTTGTCTGTATGCCTCTGGCACCAATTCATATGCATTCAAAATGCATTTTTTGACGTGCTCGTAATCATAACTTTGCTCGGCTGTTAGGTTGGAAAATACTTCCTGAGCTTTAACCTTGAGAACACTCTGAAGTAATACTGTCCAATATTCGGTTTGCCATTTTAGCCTAAAGGCCAATTTTTCAAATTGCTGAAAATATTTATCTACAGCTTTTTTATTGAATGGAGGAACTAAAGAAATTTGTTTGGAAGTATCAAAATTATCCAACCGCATTTGGACAACCTTTTCTTCTGTCTGTGCCTTTCTCATATTGATTTCCATATCAGCTTTAATGCGTTCTAATTGTATTTCGGCATCAAGGCGTTTGCTTTCCTGTTCTGCCTCAATACGTTTGGTTTCTATTTCTAAACGAAATTTCATTTCCATTTCCATTTTTTTGAATTCGAAATCTGGGTCAAAATGAGCGGCAGACAATTGTAGTGCAACTTTTTGGCTGACCAAATGTTCAACAATAATTTGTTTAATATCTGCTTTCTTCATTGCTTGCTTCACTTCTAAATTAAAATGTTTACCAACATCAAGCAATTCAGATTTTTTTAATTCATTGATTAATTCGAAAGAGGGATTCTGATTAAATTCGTTTATAAAACCTTCAAGTTGGAATACCATTTTGAATATACAAGCTGTCTATCTGTATAGAATATAAATCTTATTTTAGAATAAAATTAAATTGTTCGTTCGATATCCCGGACGAGCCCCCAATTTTCTGTTACGTATTTTTTATGTTTTATGTTCTTCGTAGACTAAACGCAACAGAAATACACAGATAAAGGCTTGTATAATTTATTACACTAAACTATTAACAAATATAACAGATATAACATAAATTATATGATAACATATAACGTTGTAGACGTGAATCGCCAACAAAAGAAACAAAACCTTCAGTCATGAAAGGCTTAAATTTGTCCTCAACAATATCTTCAGGTACATCAATAATATTGGACTTGGAATCCACAGTGGACTGAAGAGTGTCAAAATCATTGGGAACAATGATGTATCCAACGAGGGCGAAATGAAACTATTGGGTGATGGCTTGTTTTTGAGCTTATAGCACTCAGAAATTAGATGGCCAGGTTTCTTACAATAAGCACATATTTTGGATGAGAATGACACGTTTTTGGTAGATGATGAGCTTATAGAATAAGATGGAGTCTTCGTTTGAGAATTAGAAGTTTTCTCTTTTTTGTCTCTGTCGACATTTGCATAGTATTTGAATGAGTCATTGGGTTTCTTTGCTGTGTGATTTGTTTTGCTTTTGTATGAGAAATCTTTGTGAGTCAAAGCATACTCGTCTGCTAAGACAGCAGCATTATGAATTTTGGAAGCTTTTTGTTCATCAATATAAGTTTTTAGCTCTACGGGAATACATCTTTTAAACTCTTCAACTAACATGAGTTCTCTGAGGTTTATATAATCATCTTCAATTTTTTTTGGAATCACACCACCTGTCGAATAGAGTTTCTTTTTCACGAGCAAATTCGACATAAGTTTGGTTGTCAAACTTTTTGTAACCACGAAATTTTTGTCTGTATGCCACTGGCAACAATTCATATGCATTCAAAATGCATTTTTTGACGTGCTCGTAATCATAACTTTGCTCGGCTGTTAGTTTGGACAATACTTCCTGAGCTTTACCCTTGAGAACACTCTGAAGTTATACTGTCCAATATTCGGTTTGCCATTTTAGCCTAAGGGCCAATTTTTCAAATTGCTGAAAATATTTATCTACAGCTTTTTTATTGAATGGAGGAACTAAAGAAATTTGTTTGGAAGCATCAAAATTATCCAACCGCATTTGGACAACCTTTTCTTCTGTCTGTGCCTTTCTCATACTGATTTCCATATCAGCTTTAATGCGTTCTAATTGTATTTCGGCATCAAGGCGTTTGCTTTCCTGTTCTGCCTCAATACGTTTGGTTTCTATTTCTAAACGAAATTTCATTTCCATTTCCATTTTTTTGAATTCGAAATCTGGGTCAAAATGAGCGGCAGACAATTGTTGTGCAACTTTTTGGCTGACCAAATGTTCAACAATAATTTGTTTAATATCTGCTTTCTTCATTGCTTGCTTCACTTCTAAATTAAAATGTTTACCAACATCAAGCAATTCAGATTTTTTTAATTCACTGATTAATTCGAAAGAGGGATTCTGATTAAATTCGTTTATAAAACCTTCAAGTTGGAATACCATTTTGAATATACAAGCTGTCTATCTGTATAGAATATAAATCTTATTTTAGAATAAAATTAAATTGTTCGTTCGATATCCCGGACGAGCCCCCAATTTTCTGTTACGTATTTTTTATGTTTTATGTTCTTCGTAGACTAAACGCAACAGAAATACACAGATAAAGGCTTGTATAATTTATTACACTAAACTATTAACAAATATAACAGATATAACATAAATTATATGATGACATATAACGTTGTAGACGTGAATCGCCAACAAAAGAAACAAAACCTTCAGTCATTAAAGGCTTAAATTTGTCCTCAACAATATCTTCAGGTACATCAATAATATTGGACTTGGAATCCACAGTGGACTGGACAGGGTCAAAATCATTGGGAACAATGATGTATCCAACAAGGGCGAAATGAAAATATTGGGTGGTGGCTTGTTTTTGAGCTTATAGCACTCAGAAATTAGATGGCCAGGTTTCTTACAATAAGCACATATTTTGGATGAGAATGACACGTTTTTGGTAGATGATGAGCTTATAGAATAAGATGGAGTCTTCGTTTGAGAATTAGAAGTTTGCTTTTTTTTGTCTCTGTCGACATTTGCATAATGTTTGAATGAGTTATTGGGTTTCTTTGCTGTGTGATATGTTTTGCTTTTGTATGAGAAATCTTTGTGAGTCAAAGCATACTCGTCTGCCAAGACAGCAGCATTATGAATTTTGGAAGCTTTTTGTTCATCAATATAAGTTTTTAGCTCTACGGGAATACATCTTTTAAACTCTTCAACTAACATGAGTTCTCTGAGGTTTATATAATCATCTTTAATTTTTTTGGAATCACACCACCTGTCGAATAGAGTTTCTTTTTCACGAGCAAATTCGACATAAGTTTGGTTGTCAAACTTTTTGTAACCACGAAATTTTTGTCTGTATGCCTCTGGCACCATTTCATATGCATTCAAAATGCATTTTTTGACGTGCTCGTAATCATAACTTTGCTCGGCTGTTAGTTGGAAAATACTTCCTGAGCTTTACCCTTGAGAACACTCTGAAGTAATACTGTCCAATATTCGGTTTGCCATTTTAGCCTAAGGGCCGATTTTTCAAATTGCTGAAAATATTTATCTACAGCTTTTTTATTGAATGGAGGAACTAAAGAAATTTGTTTGGAAGCATCAAAATTATCCAACCGCATTTGGACAACCTTTTCTTCTGTCTGTGCCTTTCTCATACTGATTTCCATATCAGCTTTAATGCGTTCTAATTGTATTTCGGCATCAAGGCGTTTGCTTTCCTGTTCTGCCTCAATACGTTTGGTTTCTATTTCTAAACGAAATTTCATTTCCATTTCCATTTTTTTGAATTCGAAATCTGGGTCAAAATGAGCGGCAGACAATTGTTGTGCAACTTTTTGGCTGACCAAATGTTCAACAATAATTTGTTTAATATCTGCTTTCTTCATTGCTTGCTTCACTTCTAAATTAAAATGTTTACCAACATCAAGCAATTCAGATTTTTTTAATTCACTGATTAATTCGAAAGAGGGATTCTGATTAAATTCGTTTATAAAACCTTCAAGTTGGAATACCATTTTGAATATACAAGCTGTCTATCTGTATAGAATATAAATCTTATTTTAGAATAAAATTAAATTGTTTGTTCGATATCCCGGACGAGCCCCCAATTTTCTGTTACGTATTTTTTATGTTTTATGTTCTTCGTAGACTAAACGCAACAGAAAAACACAGATAAAGGCTTGTATAATTTATTACACTAAACTATTAACAAATATAACAGATATAACATAAATTATATGATAACATATAACGTTGTAGACGTGAATCGCCAACAAAAGAAACAAAACCTTCAGTCATGAAAGGCTTAAATTTGTCCTCAACAATATCTTCAGGTACATCAATAATATTGGACTTGGAATCCACAGTGGACTGAAGAGGGTCAAAATCATTGGGAACAATGATGTATCCAACGAGGGCGAAATGAAACTATTGGGTGATGGCTTGTTTTTGAGCTTATAGCACTCAGAAATTAGATGGCCAGGTTTCTTACAATAAGCACATGTTTTGGATGAGAATGACACGTTTTTGGTAGATGATGAGCTTATAGAATAAGATGGAGTCTTCGTTTGAGAATTAGAAGTTTTCTCTTTTTTGTCTCTGTCGACATTTGCATAATATTTGAATGAGTCATTGGGTTTCTTTGCTGTGTGATTTGTTTTGCTTTTGTATGAGAAATCTTTGTGAGTCAAAGCATACTCGTCTGCCAAGACAGCAGCATTATGAATTTTGGAAGCTTTTTGTTCATCAATATAAGTTTTTAGCTCTACGGGAATACATCTTTTAAACTTTTCAACTAACATGAGTTCTCTGAGGTTTATATAATCATCTTTAATTTTTTTGGAATCACACCACCTGTCGAATAGAGTTTCTTTTTCACGAGCAAATTCGACATAAGTTTGGTTGTCAAACTTTTTGTAACCACGAAATTTTTGTCTGTATGCCTCTGGCACCAATTCATATGCATTGAAAATGCATTTTTTGACGTGCTCGTAATCATAACTTTGCTCGGCTGTTAGTTTGGAAAATACTTCCTGAGCTTTACCCTTGAGAACATTCTGAAGTAATACTGTCCAATATTCGGTTTGCCATTTTAGCCTAAGGGCCGATTTTTCAAATTGCTGAAAATATTTATCTACAGCTTTTTTATTGAATGGAGGAACTAAAGAAATTTGTTTGGAAGCATCAAAATTATCCAACCGCATTTGGACATCCTTTTCTTCTGTCTGTGCCTTTCTCATACTGATTTCCATATCAGCTTTAATGCGTTCTAATTGTATTTCGGCATCAAGGCGTTTGCTTTCCTGTTCTGCCTCAATACGTTTGGTTTCTATTCCTAAACGAAATTTCATTTCCATTTCCATTTTTTTGAATTCGAAATCTGGGTCAAAATGAGCGGCAGACAATTGTTGTGCAACTTTTTGGCTGACCAAATGTTCAACAATAATTTGTTTAATATCTGCTTTCTTCATTGCTTGCTTCACTTCTAAATTAAAATGTTTACCAACATTAAGCAATTCAGATTTTTTTAATTCACTGATTAATTCGAAAGAGGGATTCTGATTAAATTCGTTCATAAAACCTTCATGTTGGAATACCATTTTGAATATACAAGCTTTCTATCTGTATAGAATATAAATCTTATTTTAGAATAAAATTAAATTGTTTGTTCGATATCCCGGACGAGCCCCCAATTTTCTGTTACGTATTTTTTATGTTTTATGTTCTTCGTAGACTAAACGCAACAGAAAAACACAGATAAAGGCTTGTATAATTTATTACACTAAACTATTAACAAATATAACAGATATAACATAAATTATATGATAACATATAACGTTGTAGACGTGAATCGCCAACAAAAGAAACAAAACCTTCAGTCATGAAAGGCTTAAATTTGTCCTCAACAATATCTTCAGGTACATCAATAATATTGGACTTGGAATCCACAGTGGACTGAAGAGGGTCAAAATCATTGGGAACAATGATGTATCCAACGAGGGCGAAATGAAACTATTGGGTGATGGCTTGTTTTTGAGCTTATAGCACTCAGAAATTAGATGGCCAGGTTTCTTACAATAAGCACATGTTTTGGATGAGAATGACACGTTTTTGGTAGATGATGAGCTTATAGAATAAGATGGAGTCTTCGTTTGAGAATTAGAAGTTTTCTCTTTTTTGTCTCTGTCGACATTTGCATAATATTTGAATGAGTCATTGGGTTTCTTTGCTGTGTGATTTGTTTTGCTTTTGTATGAGAAATCTTTGTGAGTCAAAGCATACTCGTCTGCCAAGACAGCAGCATTATGAATTTTGGAAGCTTTTTGTTCATCAATATAAGTTTTTAGCTCTACGGGAATACATCTTTTAAACTTTTCAACTAACATGAGTTCTCTGAGGTTTATATAATCATCTTTAATTTTTTTGGAATCACACCACCTGTCGAATAGAGTTTCTTTTTCACGAGCAAATTCGACATAAGTTTGGTTGTCAAACTTTTTGTAACCACGAAATTTTTGTCTGTATGCCTCTGGCACCAATTCATATGCATTGAAAATGCATTTTTTGACGTGCTCGTAATCATAACTTTGCTCGGCTGTTAGTTTGGAAAATACTTCCTGAGCTTTACCCTTGAGAACACTCTGAAGTAATACTGTCCAATATTCGGTTTGCCATTTTAGCCTAAGGGCCGATTTTTCAAATTGCTGAAAATATTTATCTACAGCTTTTTTATTGAATGGAGGAACTAAAGAAATTTGTTTGGAAGCATCAAAATTATCCAACCGCATTTGGACATCCTTTTCTTCTGTCTGTGCCTTTCTCATACTGATTTCCATATCAGCTTTAATGCGTTCTAATTGTATTTCGGCATCAAGGCGTTTGCTTTCCTGTTCTGCCTCAATACGTTTGGTTTCTATTCCTAAACGAAATTTCATTTCCATTTCCATTTTTTTGAATTCGAAATCTGGGTCAAAATGAGCGGCAGACAATTGTTGTGCAACTTTTTGGCTGACCAAATGTTCAACAATAATTTGTTTAATATCTGCTTTCTTCATTGCTTGCTTCACTTCTAAATTAAAATGTTTACCAACATTAAGCAATTCAGATTTTTTTAATTCACTGATTAATTCGAAAGAGGGATTCTGATTAAATTCGTTCATAAAACCTTCATGTTGGAATACCATTTTGAATATACAAGCTGTCTATCTGTATAGAATATAAATCTTATTTTAGAATAAAATTAAATTGTTTGTTCGATATCCCGGACGAGCCCCCAATTTTCTGTTACGTATTTTTTATGTTTTATGTTCTTCGTAGACTAAACGCAACAGAAAAACACAGATAAAGGCTTGTATAATTTATTACACTAAACTATTAACAAATATAACAGATATAACATAAATTATATGATAACATATAACGTTGTAGACGTGAATCGCCAACAAAAGAAACAAAACTTTCAGTCATGAAAGGCTTAAATTTGTCCTCAACAATATCTTCAGGTACATCAATAATATTGGACTTGGAATCCACAGTGGACTGGACAGGGTCAAAATCATTGGGAACCAATGATGTATCAAACAAGGGCGAAATGAAACTATTGGGTGATGGCTTGTTTTTGAGCTTATAGCACTCAGAAATCAGATGGCCAGGTTTCCTACAATAAGCACATGTTTTGGATGAGAATGACACGTTTTTGGTAGATGATGAGCTTATAGAATAAGATGGAGTCTTCGTTTGAGAATTAGAAGTTTTCTCTTTTACATAACAGGCGAGTATACACACTCTTGTTCATCATAGACGCTCAATGACTGCTTTTGTGAAGAAAGCATATAATCTATACTTTGGCTGTAGAATTAGTGATCAAGACCAGGAATGAGTTCCTAACATTTGTTGTGCGACATGTGGTATCTGTTTGAGAGCTTGGTTCAGAGTCACTCGAAAGACAATGCCGTTTGCTGTCCCGATGATATGGTGAGAACAGAAAGACTATGTGACGGATTGTTACTTCTGTTTGACTAATGTGTTTGATTTTTCTGCCCAAAACAAGAACTCAGCTGAATACCATAATCTGTCTTCAGCAATGAGGCCCTTGATACATGACGAAAGTCTTCCAATCCCGAAAACATCAAAGAAATGGACCTTAGACGAACAAGATGAAGAAATTGCAATGCAGGGAACTAGCTGTGACGTTTATCTGGATTTTAAATCGTGCTTCACAGGCGATCCACATCTCATTAAACAATCTGGTCTGAGATTTGGGTCTGTAAAAAGCAAAAGCTGAATTGCTGGGTTCGAGAGTGCAAAAATGGTGTTTTCTCTCACCAGGTACGAAAATTTGTTTTTTGAAGCCGTCAAGATGATATAACCAAATTCTTTGCCCAACTGGACAGTCTCTGTTTCTGTGTTGACATCAAAAGATTGTTCTCTGCTTGAGTTGTAACCATGACCCACAACAGTGGCGTCCATTTATTGATTCATCAATGCTAAACCTCAAAGCTGTTCTGTTACACAATGACAATGTTCACCCTTCAATACCTGTTGGCTATGCAGCCCATATGAAAGAAACCTACGAGAACATAGAAATGTTGTTGAAGCACATCCAGTACAGCAAATACAACTGGAATATCTGTGGAGATCTGAAAGTCGTTGCTCTGTTGCTGAGACTGCAGCTCGGCTATACAAAGTATATATCTGTGAATGGGACAGTCGTGCCAAAGAGTCTCATTATTCTAGACAGAGCTGGCCACTCCGTAAAAAGTTAGTTCCAGAACAGAAAAATGTGACGCATGAACCGCTTGTCAACCTGGCAAAGGTTTTTTTGCTTTCTTTTCACATAAAATTGGGACTTATGAAGAGTTACGTGAAAGCATTGAACAAAGAAGGTGAAGGTTTTCGTTATTTAAGAAAGATGTTTCTAAGAATAACTGAGACCAAGATCAAAGAGGGCATTTTTGTAGGCTTCAGATCAGATATGTATTTAGTGACAAGTGGTTCAAAGATCTGTTAGTTGGGCCAGAAAAGATTGCCTGGAAAGCCTTCAAAAACGTTGTTGACAATTTTCTTGGCAATTATAGAGCCTTACATTACATTCAGCTGGTAGACAAACTTCTCAAAGCATACAAAACAATGAAGTACAACATGTCACTCAAGATTCATTTCCTCCACTGACACTTGGACATTTTTCCCCCGCAAATCTCGGTGCAGTCAGTGACAAATCCGTCAATGCTTGTTGACTTCTGTTGGACACGTGATGCATCGTACATTGAATACAAACGAAAATCAGGAGCAAAACACTTTTAATTATGTGGAACTTAATGGTGTATTAAAAACATAAACGCAATTAAATACATTATTGTCGGTAAACAGTTAACTGTCTATTACTCAGAGGTCCTACGGGTGAATCAAAACCAAAACTACATTTGTACTTGTCACAATAAGCAAAAACGTAAAAAAAATTGTTGTACAGTGATATTGATATGTTAATAATTTTTGCACAGAAAAGCTAAATTTGACTGCAGTTTAAATGATTTTTTTGGGACCTGTTATTAAGTTCATAACTAAAATGACAAAATAGTTCAATTACATGTTTACGTTAATAATTACATAACTATCCAAACTTAAGCTGATGACCATAAGTTTTGTATGCATATACTGTTTATATTGAAAAGTTCATTTCGTAGGAGGAATAAAAAGTATTTTTCCATGTGATCGGAGCATCTCAAAACAGAGGGAAAAACAAACAAATAAAATGTTTAAGAAGAAAAACGTTAAGCTAATTTTATTTATTCTAACTGTATTTGAATAATATGAAAGCATACTTGGAATGCTATATTCATTAAATAAATATAAATATATATGGAATTTTGACACTTTAAACTATAAACTCTCAAGCGAACTAGCTTATACCTGTTTTAAACAGCATTGAACTCGTATTTCTCTTGTATCACATGTTTAGTTTGTATCGTTTATAACCAGGTACAAGAGAACATGTGAATGTTGATCAACATCAACAAGGTAGTTTCGTCATTTCCTATTTATTTTTACTTGCACTTACCTTTTATAATATTAAAACAAAGGATATTATTAATGAATATGATAACATGAAGTTTAAAAGAATTCTGCTAAAATATTTTAGTCTTTTGGGCTTCAGTAGAACGACCTTAGTAACAATTAGAAGCGCAATGAATGATATTAAATGTAAAACAATACAATTTTTGTTCATAAAAAGAGAACATCATGATACGAGATTGTGTATCATATGTTTGTACTTTGAGGTATTGCTATGGAATTGACTAAACAACAGTTGATAAAATGCTTATATTTGTTAATTAAAAACAAAATACTTAAAGTATATAAATATATAATGAAACAAAAATTTATGTTGATAAGTACATTATTCAGCTTCAGAATGCACAGTAATTGAGTATATTAACAGTATAAACTCACATTACATAAACATATATATATATATATGTAAACAAGGTAATTATTGCGTGAGAACAACACGTATTGTGATTAATGTGAGAAATGTATCTTTGGATAAATTAGATAAGTAACGTTAACAGGTGCAGATTGTCCCTTATGCTCAGTATTCTTTATTTCGCAAGTAGTTTCTAAGTTGTTCATTATATATAATTGAAAGCTATAACAAACTTTCGTTCATCGAATAAAACCTATGCTCATGCTTTGTGTTTCTTCTTATTCATATTTTATTTATTGTTAAGCTTGCTTTATAAGGTTCTCGGTTGTCTTAAGTGTTTTCAACAAATGACATCAAAACTCTTAGGAAATCAGGTTTTAAGCTATTTTAATTTTAGGTAACTACTTTCTCGAATGCATTTTATCAAAATTTGAAAAATTCAAATACATAGCAACTTGTCCGGCATGGCCACGGAGTTAAGGCACTTGACTCGTAATCTGAGGGTCGTGGGTTCGAATCCCTGTCATATCAAACATGTTCGGCCCTTTTTTTTAGCCGTGAGGGGCGTTGTTATGTGATGGTCAATCCAACTATTCTTTAGTAAAAAAGTAGATCAAGAATTGATGGTGGGTGATGATGATTAGCTGCCTTCACTTTTGTCTTACACTGCAAAATTAAAGACGGCGAGCGCGGATAGCCCTCGTGTAGCTTTGCGCGAAATTTAAACCAAACTTAAGCAACTGATGCCAAGAACGTTAGCTTTGCGTTTGAGAAATATTTTTTTAACATTTTGATCAAATGAATGAGAGACTGTTATGATGATTGGATAGGCGAATTATTTTAGACAGTTAAATATCAAAAATTGTTTCATAAATCAAATTTTAGCCCAGAAAATTACACTGTTTTAGTTTGAGACGAAAAACATGCAGTAACCGCTATCGTTTTATTGACATTTTTACGAGCGGACACAAACACAACAACGGTTTAGTTATTTTAATAAATATTCGTTATAGAAGAAATTCACTTTTATTTGCTATTTCAAGCTGGGGCCAAGAAACCACAATATAAGATATTAATATAAGAGTTTAATAAAGATTGAAATACACAATGGTAAAAAAGTTAAGAACTGATGACTTTCAAGTTTTAAAAGAGTAAAACCATCTGATGTGGCAAATAATAGTAATGGATGCTTACTGTGTATATAAAAAATGTTTTTCCTCTGGAACTATTGATCAAATTGATGCTGAATTACAGAGAGAGAGTGTGTAAAGTTATCTTTCTGATTTAAGAAGTAAAGTACACTTACGATCTTCTTTTCTTCTTTGTTCTTCAGATGACGTCGTAAAATAAGTTGATGTAAGAGATTAAGAAGGCTTTGTTTGTGACAGTAGAACAATGATTCCGACATTCAGCACATTGTATCTCAGCAGACTTCACTACAAAGTCTGTAAAATAACAAGAGAAAATGTCATCGTATGATGAATTATCACAAACAGTGATTGCCAAATGGACCTTAAAGCATAATCGAAGTACGCTCTAAAACATGAATAGGCACTTCCTGTATGTTACTTTGTTTTCTGTGATATTTAGGATAAAAATTGCTCACTTAAGTACGCCTCTCTGAATGTACGTGTTGCGGTTTCTGTTTTAAAATATGAAGATATTTAAGTGAAATATATATACATACATATAAAGTATAAAAATATATAAATATTAATCAGTTTAAATATGCACTGTCAAATGGGAATGATATCGCAGCATCAGAAACTTATAATTAGATAATAATATTTGTACTTTCCCTCTAGCAGATTCTTTGCATGTTTTTGAATTTTGCGCAAAGCAACTCGAGGGATATCTGCGCTAGCCGTCTCTAATTTAGCAGTGTAAGACTAGAAGGAAGGAAGTTAGTCATCACTACACACTAACAACCCTTTGATCAACGAATAGTGGGATTGACCGTTACAATATAACGCCCCCAAGGCTAAAAGAGCGAGTATGTTTGGCGCGACAGTGATGCGAACCCGCGACCCTCGGATTATGAGTCGCACGCCTTAACCCACTTGGCCCTGCCGGACCCCCTCATACTTTTTAGTATTTGATCACAGGGCCAATTTTAAGTACAAAATGTTAAATTATAAAACCAAATTGGTGGACACTTAATTATGTAGAAAAATAAACACTTCAACTTTGACATAGAAACAAAGTATTTAACTTCATTGTGTTAACAACACCACAATTCATTCAATGCACAGAAAGGTTACGGATGTAATGTATGGTTAAATGAGGAAATTATTGTATAAAAAATTCATTATATATAAGGCTAACAGTTAGCTACCGTATTTAACAAATGTACAGCGTTTATATTATGATGGTCATTGATGGAACTTCATGACTTATTCAATGATGGATACATGCTGGATCTTGTAAATTAAAGGATGATCCTTTACGTGTGTTTGTGTTAACATGAGTTAACAGACATTAGTCTGATGGTAACTAGAAACAATCGAACAATGTACATGTTTTTTTTAATGTTTGTCGAGAAAGGCGAATAGAAAAAAAAACGCAATAAATATGACACATTACCACTTCGTTGATATTTTTAACTTTAAATTTAAGAACACAAATACCTAAACGGAGATCAGTTATTACCTTCTACAAAGCAATTTCTCGAATTAGCATCTAAATAAATTATTAAGAATTTAATAATAAAAGAGAGAAGTTAACGTTATGACATTTTTCTTTATCCGCTTCATGTTTCTTTACCGGATACCTTTAGTTAGCTCATATAACAATTGACGTTATCTAATATTCTCCTTTATATATTTTATGTTTCCTTATCTGATATCCCTAGTTAACTCATTTGATAATGAACGTTATCTAATATTGTCCTTTATATATTTTATATTTCCTTACCTTATACCCCTAGTTAGCTCATACAGAAATGAGTGTCGTAGAACATTTTCTTGTATGCAGTTTTTGTTTCCTAGCCTGGAACGTTTAGTTACGTCATATAAAATAAAGGAACATGATCTAACATTGCCCTTTATACAGTTTATGTTTTATTACCGGTTACCCTTGATTTGCTCATATAAAAAGAAACGTCTTCTAATATCGTTTTTTATACATTTTTTATTTCTTTATCAGATATCCTTAGTTAGATCATATAAAAAATCGAGTTTCAATAACACACTGAAGAACTTTGTAGCAGATATGCAAATAAAGTTCAGTGTTTTTGTTATTGCAGATTTCAAATATTTCTTTAGTTCTTTACTTTTAGCCCAAAGCGAAAAATGGGATACTGAGTTACATCCATCGCGGAGAATCAAAACCTGGATTCTGTGTTGTAAATTTGTAGAGTTCACATATCTAAAGCAAATGAAGTTTGATGCATTACATACACCTTTCTGAGCCTTTAATGAGATACCAATAATTTAATTCTACAAGTTCGAATAAAATGCTGTCACTTTTAGTGAGATATAAATATTGTAGTTCTACAAGTTTAAATAAAAGGCTATCTATCATTGCACAAATTACTGTTGCCTTGTAATGGCTTAACTGCCTCAATAATTTAAAGTATGTAAGTGAATGGTTAGAAATTAATTTGTTAATTTAAATAGTCCCTGTTTCTAGCTCTTTTATATTTTCTAAGTTCGATGTATTTAGGCCCGGCATGGCCAAGCGCGTTAAGGCGTGCGACTCGTAATCTGAGGATCGCAGGTTCGCATCAGCGTCGCGCCAAACATGGTCACCCTTTCAGCCGTGGGGGTGCTACAATGTTACGGTCAATCCCACTATTCATTGGTTAAAGAGTAGCCCAAGAGTTGGCGGTGGGTGATGATGACTAGCTGCCTTCCTTCTAGGCTTTCACTGCTAAATCAGGGACGGCTAGCACATATAGCTCTCGAGTAGCTTTGTGTGAAATTCCAAAACAAGTCGATGTTATTAAATGTTTTAAAGAGTTGTTGTATTACACTCTGGCATGATCGCTATATATATCTTGTCGTTAGTTAAATTCAAAATACATCGAAGATAATTTCTAAAAATCATATGAGAAATCTGATGGGCTTTTTTATCTTGTTAATGAAAACAAAATCTATTTTTTGCACCTTCTTAAGACTTTTTTGGGCCCTTGTTTGTACTGATAGACACACTTTTGCTTTGGTCTATCTCTCTCATTCATCGAGTATTTTCAATGAAGACTAATTTGAATCTTCCTCAACAGCATTCTACGTCGTTTTAGGACAAGCAGTACTTTTGCTTTTGCTCAGGCATACATATTAAAACTATTTTAAGATTATATTTTGTGTTTATTCTTAGAATGTAATGTGTCTTTAAAGCTTCAGTATTTCTTCTATTTATCCAAAATTTTCCTTACCATTTTCTTACAAATTTCTCAACAAGAAATTCTGGAAGTTATCACACTTTTCATATTTTGCCAAAATATCTGTGCTGAAATCTATTTAACTTTAGTTAATACTTACCACCATTAACCATATTTCTGTTTCATACAGCAACGTTGATCAATATTGATTTTTAATAACTATCGAAATTCTTTATTTTTGTTTTCAATTAGTAAATTTTCTTTAAGATAGTGAGTGGAGTCCTTGCTTCATTTATTTCTATTTGTGAGGTTTATTATGCTTACACATGCTTGATATTTGAAGGAAATGGCTTTTCAATTCCTATTCTTTAATTTCAAATTTTTCCTATTTTTGGCTGTTAATTGTAATTGTTTTTGAATTGTTGACAATTAATTTCAGACCGAATTAAATTGAGTATTTATATAAACACATAGATTGTATTGCATATGTTCGAAATTGAGGGACATAAAAATGATATCGTCAGCAAAGTATAAATCTTCCAACTTGTTTCTCAGTTTCACTCTAATTCTAGTATTAGCTTTTTTTATGTTTTCCTTATGATGTAATACATCAGTAAGAGAAAAAGAAAACTACACATACAGCGCTACTCAATCCCCAGATTTCACTTTGAATCTCTTTATTTCTTGGACAATATCTATTACTGTGAATTTTCTATTATTGTAAACATGCACGGTTTTAATTAATTTTCATTATATCCTATCATTTACAGTTATTATCCACAGACTTCTTCTATCAAAGCTACCAAATTTGGTTTCGTAATAAAATAACTTGAGATATAACTTTAAATTATGTTCTATTGATTTTCCAACTAAATTTCTTAATTTAAGGATTTGTTTGATTGTGCTTCTATCTCTTCTAAATCTGTTGTTTATTTCGTAATATTTTTAAACTCCATTTTATTGATGACTGGTCTTTCTAACACCAGTTTACTTAGAACCGTCAATAAACCAATTCCACTCCGGTTATCACATTTAATTACTTTCCTTTATTTAGTAGTTTAACATTATTACTTTTGTTTTAATATTCCGGTGCTTTTCACTCTTCCCATATTTTATCAAATCAGTTCTTCTAAGCTTTCTATGGCATTTGAAAACCATTTGAATAATTTTTTTCCGGAGTTTGTCATGTCGCTAATTTTCAGTAGAATCTGTATATCATAATTTATTCTTGTTTAATGAGAGTAAGTGATTAGCATTCTACCTAATTCTTAATCTGGAATACCATAAACTAGCTTTAATGTGGCCCCTACTTCTTGGACTGTCCAGCTTAGGAAATATCGCTAGCAGTTAAAAACTCCAGACAACATAAGCTTCTGGTGGAGTTACATAATCTCTTCCACTATGCTATGATATGATTTTCAAGGAGAAAAAGAAAATATTCAAGAGCTTACAAAAAGACAATGATCAAAGTTAATATTAAATACAAATATAAAAAAGTTATGATTTACATTAATTGTGCTTTTATATAGAGATTTAAAATTAAAAACCAAGAATAGTAAAGTTTAATTTCACCATAAATCAAAATATTTTTGAGTTCTGTATCTTTTTGCAGTGACTTTAGTATTTTAATAAGTTGGCAATGAACTAGTTTTGATCATAGTATAATATGAAGACTTATCAATAACCTGTCGAAACCTATAGTGTGTTCCCCCAAAATAAACAACTTTATTCTGTTTATAAAATCATTGTTTGTCAACTTATTTTGATATCAGTATGACGTACTTCCATATTAATAGCTTTGTATTTGTATTTTTTACTTATAGTTATACTACTTAGGCTATTTGTTGCCGTCCCTAATTTCGAAGCCCCCCAGTGGCTCAGCGTTATATCTGCGGACATGCATGTTAAAATCCGAGTTTCGGTACTCGTGGTGGGCAGAGCACAGATAGCCCATTGTGTAGCTTTGTGCTTAATTCTAAACAAAAACATCCTCATTTCGAACTATAAACTACGAGGAAGACAGCCAGTTAACAATAACCTATCACTTTCCATCCACGTTGAGAGATCAACTGTAAAGATCAATACTTTTAACACGCAACTTAAAGTTGGGGAAATCTTTGTTTGTTCACTTGTTTGTTTTAGCTCAAAACCACACAATGAGCTATCTGAGCTTTGTATACTACAGGTAATCGAACTTCGTATTTTAGAGTTGGAAGCTTGTAAACGTACCTCTGGCTCACCTCGAAATACAGAGCTTTACCGCACTCTCAGAGTACGAGGTAAGATTGATAAGAGAATATGTAATATCCTAAAATAATCAGAAAAACATAGCTTTTGTTCTTTGCACAGCGATAATTTTACGGATTTACAGTGCTAAGATCCATGATTCGATTCCCTGGGATGAACACAGCAGATATCCCAATGCAATTTTGCTTTAAAATAGAAAAAAGTGCCCCTACAGTGGCACAGATAATGTGTAGTTTCGAGCATAAGTACAAGAAACAAACTATTTTCTAGTTTCTGGGAAAAGAATTGATCTTGCAGGTGAGAAATTAATATAGGACCTATTCTCATTGAGTGAAACTAATTACAGTTTTTGTCATATATACGTGGTTAGAGAGACAAACTGTTGTCAGATCGTTCTTAATTCAGGACTTTTCTTGTGTTGAATCACTCACGACGATGGTACATTTCTCAGAGGTGTGTTCAGAAAGAAATACTATATTTTTATATCTCGCACGGTAGATGAGAGAAAATTGCGCTCCATGATTGTTAGTGCAATTACGTAAATATTAGTTTGCTATTATATGCTCTGCTTCACCTTTCTTGTCCTTTTCAAATTCGTAACTTTCCTTAGTGATGTCGCTCTTTTTAATTAATAGCCAATAAACAGGTTTATTATAAGTTGCTAGGAATATTCATAATATGTGCAGACATTATGATTTCATATTTCAAAGCATTTTTCAGTCCATTTTCTCTATAAAAAATTACTTAATTTTGACTTTGTTATATTAATCCATCACAAATGAAATCAACCTTAAAGTATGAAGTGAACTAATTTTTCTAGGAAATATTAAGTTAAATTCGTGATGGGTTCACTTGAGAAAAATGTATCTCAGGACGGCTGATGCGTGTATTAACACTTTTACTAATAAAGCAGAGAAGAACGTTTCGACCTAAGAAGGTCGAGACTTGGTTCTCTGCTTTATTAGTAAAAGTGTCCATAGCCATACCAGCCGTCCTTAGATATATTAAGTAAAATTTATCGTTATTTAAACTATATGTCAGGTTTTATGTGTGTATTCGGGATTTTTTAACGGTTAGGGTTTGTAGCTTGTTGGCGATAAATTTCAACAATAAACATGTAGCACACGGTCCATTTGTTTTAAAATACGATATTAAAATAAATGACAAATATTTAGAAGTTTTTGTTACACTATTGGTTATGACAACTGTATTTAGAGCTTTTAAAAAAAAGAACATAATTAATAAAACAAACTGTTTTCCTAGTTCTGTTATTACAATAAAATCTGTGATAATTTCACTTCAAAAACGACAACGATACGTTTTCACAACTAAACTCTAAGTCTTTCTGTGTCGAACTATATTTTGGACGCGTATTTACAGTCTGAGTGAGGCCTAGAACTTAGAAGGTTTTAGTAACATGACGTAATAATAGAACAAGAGCCAATTCACAACCATTGAACTTCACAACGTGCGATTCGTACACAGTTACATAAACAAACTTGTCATAAACTGTCTATTCTAAAAATAACTAAATTTAGCACTGGAGTTACACTTAAACAGAAACAGTGTTATATTTCTAACATAACACATTTTACATACATTTAACAAATAAGATGGTCGATAATCTGGCAAGCCATTTTTGTACACGATTAACCCTAATTGCAGTAAAAAATACTCTGTGAGATTTAAACATCTGCATCAGCCCTTTTATTTCAGATCATTCATACCAATAATGTTATCAAGACCGTCGATTTTTTTAAATATAACATAATGAAATTGGATAAGTTTTATGAGACGAGGAAGTTGCGTTTATATAAAATCCAATCAAAAATTTTATGGCTACGGCGTCGACTCCTATTATTTTTCTTAAAAGGAAAACAAAGTGTAAGTAAACAAAGAACGTTTGTATAAAGATGTTGTAAAGATCGCATTTTATCGAAAAAGAAAAACACTATTTTTTTATTGATCTTGTTTTGCTGAAGAGAGAGGGGAAATCTTTAATCAAACAGATTAGCTTTGCTGTCAAGCGAACACTGAATGAGAACTTTAACGCAGACGGCAGTGAGTGATGGAATTTTACTGTTTTCTGTAAAGCAGAATAAGCGTCTTATTTCATTCAATAATTAAGACAAGTCCTAGAAGTCATTAAAACCAATAAGGACTAATAAGATCAATGAAAATTAGTGTAGAGAAATTGCAATAAGATTCGCGAAAACACTGTGCTGTGCTCATCAGGTTTGATATTTAACTTATTATATAGAGTTTGTATAGAAACAATTTCCAACATTTTCACATACGCGCTTTTATTGGAGAAATGAAATAGTTGAAACTTGTTGTTTCATTAAAGTAGATCTAAACATCGTTTTATATTACTTTATACAGCATTGTGTGTTTACATATTATTTGCAAATGCTAATACAGTCATTGTTTCGATTTAATAAAAATTCAATCAGTTTAAAAAGTTCTATCCTTTTCATTTAAAAAAAACACAGTTAATAAAGACTAAAATTATGGAAGAGTTACAATAATCCTTACTTTGGTTTCTTAGGATAAACTTTTCCTTTACTTTATATTCCACTTTAATACACTTAAAATATTAAATATTTAACTTTATTTACTGTTCTCACATGCAGAACACTTTTGCCCCTTTTTACTTATGATATCTGTTTTCTCATGGAACGTGGACTATTATGCCTAAGAGTAAATCTTTTAAAGATATTGCTAAAAAGTGCATGTGATGAGGAAAACAATATCCTATACATGATTTGTTTATATTTGTTTTGGCTACAAGGTAACTATTATTAATTTAAAGTAAACTTTTGTCGTCTAAATTTTTAATCTTGCGGAAGAAACCTCAATCTTTTGGGCATTTCTTCTTCTTTGTACTTGGTAAACATAAAATGTATGGCGGCACTTGAAGTTATTATAAACAGAAACTAACCAAAGGAATCTTTTATTATGTTTAATTTATTCAGTATCCCATTTTGAAAAGCGTCTTTGACGTTCCTCGATTTGTTGATAGTCTGTGAAATAAGTCATATAAATAATATACAGTAAAAATGTTGCTAAATACATATATTTTTAACGTTACTGAAATTAGTTAATTCGCTGCCAAGTGCAAACGAAAGCATGAGAACTCACCATGCATTATAAGGAAAGAAGTGAAAGCTAAAGCATAACCAGAATGTCTTAACAATTTTATAGAGATAGACCTAAAATGTGACTTATTTCCTTTAAAAAAAGAGCGTAAACTGGATGTTAATCAATAAATCGACACTGATCAAGCAGTTGAGGACCAATAATACTGCTTGGTGTCATTTCAACTGAAGTGATTCTCAACCATCGAATTAGAATTTTTCAATTCATTGGCTGATGATGGTAGGAAAATGTAGTCTAGCAACGAATCAACACAATAATTTGTAATTAGACAAATGATCTTTTTGAGAAAAAGTCGACAAGATGAAGTGGTCCTAATAATAGCTCACCAACATACTTCACTACGGCCACTCTACGTAAGCTTTCCCAACTAGAATAATAAACTAATGAACAATAAAGAGCTGAGATGCCAAGTAACATAAAGCGCCACCGAAAATGTAGCCAGTTATAACCTAAGGCATAGACAAGGAAGAGAAAAATTATTTTATTTCATTTTTCTTGAGAACCTTGTCTAAGTTTGTCCTAAGGTGTGGCAGTAAACACCAGATTAGTTAAGATTTATTTTTGCCTTAGGGCTAGTTATTAAGGTCTTGGCTAAACACATAATTGAGTTGATGTCCAATTACATTTTGTAAGTAAGAAATATAACCGACGTTCTTCATTATAAGTGCGAATTTTAATGTTTAAAATTAGAGTAAAGTTTAAAATAGCTCAACTATAATAATACGGTGACCTTCTCATATCTTGTGTAAATGTTGCTTTGGATATAATCTGTAAAAATGTGTAAAACTGGCGTGAATTTTGTAATATGTATTACAAAGTCAATAGCTTCCAGTTAGTAATTTTATATAAGTAAACCTTTTGTGTCTTTTGGATTTAGGTAGCTGATTAAAAACAAAAAAGAGAAACATCAACTACTTCACAGTTATTTTGTTGTGGCTTTTTACTTTAAATACCTGTTTCAGAAAACTTAACCTTCAGTTTAAGATGCATCATCTACATTTTACCATTACTCATTCATTATTATATTTCATGTGATGTATGACTTTATTCTCCATTAAGAAATATAGTAGTTGCACAAATAATACTCAAACTACTTCAAATGATAGAAGGCTTAGAACAAGGAAACATCTTTCTTTAAACTCGAAAAAAATCTTCTATTGACTTCATGTTGTAAAACAGGATGCAAGGATCCTGTATGTTTTCTAGTTTGTGGATTTTTTCAAGTATATATAGTTAATAAAATAATTTTTAAGGAATCTTTAAAAAGGGGTAATTTAAAATAAATCATCTCACTCTATCAATATCGTTATTGCATTTTTGCATTTGAAAATTTCACCCAAAGCTATATGAGGTTATTTCTGCACAACCTTGCATAATTTTGAACTTAGTCTATAAGAAGGTAGCTAGTCAATAGCACCTAGCACCAACAAAAGCTAATCCTGTCTTGTTTAATTTTGAACTTATAGTCCACAAGAAAGCAGCTAATTAACAGCATCTAGCACCAACTTATGCTAAGCTTTTTTGAGTGAATAGTTGGATTTTATCATCACTATTATAGTACACCAACAATGTTAAAGTGCAGAGCAAGTTTTTACACCATCAGATCTCTAGTTCCAGCATGCTAACCTATGGGCCATATCCGATCTTCTTCCTTTAGAGAGATTTCTACACGTTTGTCACTCGTTTTTCCAAATTCAAAACTTGTAAATTCTTCAGACTGGCTTATTACTGCATCAACAGTTATTTAGCGAACGCTTTAATATTACATTTTACATGTCTAAGTTTTTAACAATTTTTTTCTAATAGTTACAGATCAAATTACAGAATTTTTAACGTCATTTACAAGAGTCCTTTCACTTAAATTACCATGTTATATTATTATTATTTCGTTATTAACATTTTAAAAATTCAGAGTTAAAAATGCTCAGGTTTATATTTAATGGATGCTAAAAACGAATACATTAATAAATTTGCTAACAAATTTACTCGGTATAAGCTTACAGAACAGAAACAAAAGCTATTAAGATTTTGCGACGTTCGCAATTATTATCCTGCAAAGCATCACGAGTTTATATTCAATTCAATACAAAAGCTCATAGAATAGGTGAGAAAATGCAACTAATTTTATGAAGAATCAAAGTTTTAATATTAAAATTTCAAAACTCTTGCACCTTTGTCGGTTGTGGTTAATTTACTGGTGCATTTGGCTGCGTATTAAATCCTACAAAGTTCGAGACGTGGCTTTGAGTGCTCCATATTTGGAGGTGTGGGTTACTTATGAAAGACCTCCACTTAACTGGCACAGATGCATATCTGAGAACTTACAATGCTAGAAACCGCATTTTGATACCTGTAGTGGGCATAACACATGTAACCGAATGTGTAATTATGTGCTAAATTACAAACAAACAAACTTATGTCAATTCCGTAACTCGATTCAATGATAAAGCCGTTGTAATGGCACATGCTGCTACGCGGCTGCTTCTTATTTTTTGAGTATTTCAAAATTAAAGACGATTGTACGCAAATTACAGGAGTCTCTAACCTGGTTGAAAATTTCAATCTTTCTTTCACGTATGTTCCATGAAGAAATAAAAATAAATAATTTCGTATTTAAACCAGTAAGTAACTTCGATAAATAAAAAATGTAGCTAGTATTATGACTAGCTAAAAATGAAACTATTATACTATATAAACGGTTATGACTTGAAAAAGTTTTACAAAAATTGTTAAAATAAGAAACATGAAGGTAAATTTAAAAAAAAATTGATTTTTAAGAAATTCGTGTTTCTCCTGTTTACTGCATTATTATTTAATACATCTGTTGTTTCTATTCTTCAAAACGTAGTCAAATACCTGACACTTTAGTGTTATTCTCATATGATCATATTTTGATGGTTCACATATTATGAGGCCGGACATGGTTTGAAGGTTGACTATAGCTGTTAACAAAGCCTGATCTCTTTTCTTTACCGTTTTGTGTTCTTTCTCATATTTTTGGACTTAGCGTGGCTTAGTAATTAGTATTCTCAGACTGTAAATAAGACGGTTTGTGAGCCTTATCACGAAATCTTTTTCTGCACTTTAGGACTGTGGGTGCGTTGTAAAGTTGGTTGAAAAGTGGGTATTGTTGTCTGGCTGCCTTCTCTGTAGCATCTGAGATCAAAATTAGGGACAGCTATTCGTAAATAATTATTTGCATATCTTTGATTTTTACATGCTAGCAATCTCATTCTGCAACAACATATAATTTTGTATTCTATTGCTTCTTATTCCTTTTAAGCGTAAAATCGAATGCTTAAAAATACACAAGGATAAACGGTGCACTAAATATATATACGTATACATAAAGATGTTTCAATGCCGGTTTCTTCTCATTTTGTTTAGAGTTAGACTCTTAAACGACTAATGGCCCGGCATGGCCAAGCGTATTAAGGCGTTCGACTCGTAATCCGAGGGTCGCGGGTTCGAATCCCGGTCGCATCAAACATGCTCGCCCTACCAGCCGTGGGGGTGTTATAATGTGAACGTCCATCCAATATTCATTGGTAAAATAGTAGCCCAAGAGTTGGCGGTGGTTGTGATGATAAGGTGCCTTCCCTCTAGTCTTACACTACTTATTTACGTTTGGTATAAGCAATTAGGAAATAACACTTTCTACCCAGAAAGAAGAAAAAGTAAAGATTTTGTTGCATTGTATTATAATTCTGTATTTTTAATCAAAACGTAATGGCAATGAAATTCGTTAGTTATTTTATTTTAAGGAATGAATCGTGAAGTAAAAAAAAACATATATTTATTTATTTTCTCTATATAACTAAATAACAAGAATAGTATGAAACCATGAAGTAGTAGTTTACCTCTGAAATACACACACATATATAATAATCCAACTGTCTGTGATCAATTTGAGTCATTAGTACTGTCGACATTGTCCAGGAACACACACTAGTTTACTAGTACTATAGACATTGCATGGGATCACACACTGGTTTGCCAGTAGTTTCGACATTTTTTTTTGTCTGTGAAAATTGAATAATTTAGTTTCTTTCAGTTCAAATTGTATCGTTGCATTAAAAGTTGATGGCTATTTTTTTAATGTAAAAGACTGTCTCTTTTAAATGGTTGTTAAATATAAATATCTTGTTACCAAACAGCTAATTTTTTGCTAGATATATGAAAGATGAAATTATTTTCTGCTTCTTTAAAGATACAAAAAGGACATAGAACACGTTTTAATGTAGCATCTAAGATATAAAAGCAATAGTTGGCAATGATAGCAGGAAACGTAAATTGAATGAATTAGTGAACTCAACACATTTATTCAAATACCGTTAAAATGAAAGTTGGCATTTTTGTCTTATTTTTTGCTCATATATGTATATATATTTAATTCATATCTTAAGCTAAATCTTAATGTACCAAACAAATACACGTTGTTTATAAGAGAGAAAAAATACTTATTGAACATCTCTTTTTTATCACCGTCACATTCGTGGCTTTAAAATAGCTTATGTTTTCTTTGTATAAGCTATTAAACAACGCGTGGAAGTTACATGTGTTATTATAATTTATCTAGAACGAGTCTATGATTTATAATGTTAAGTACCAGGTCATCCCATAAGTAATGTTTGAAAATTTAATACAGAATGTGCATCATCATTTCTATCTTTGTAGAAGGCTTTAATGACTAAATTATGTAGTACGACGTGTATAAAAATTTTCATAAAAATATAATAAACCAATCCCGCTCCCCTTTTTCAGATCATTACTCAAATAAACCCTTATAAAGATGGATGTGTCTGAGGAGCAAATTAAACATATAATGCTTTATGAGTTTTAAAAAAGGCAATAGTGAAACAGAAACTACACGAAATATTCAAAGTATTTATGGTGCGGAGTCTCTTTATGAAAGAAAAAAAGTGTCGAAATGGTTTGAGAAGTTCAGATCAGGTGACTACAGCTTAAGTGATGCGCCACGTCCCAGTCGTCCTGTTGATTTTAATGATGACTTGCTGCCGGCTGCACCTACTGAAGATTGTGCTGTAACAGTTGAATAACTAGCACATAAGATTAATTCAAGCCATTCAACTGTTCACCGTTATTTGCAACAGCTTGGAAAGGCGTCAAAACTTAGGAAATGGGTCCACCATGATTTTACAGAAGCCAACCTTAGAGCAAAGGTAGACATCTGCACTTCTTTGCACTCTCGTGAACGTATCTCACCGTTTTTGGACCTCCACACTAAAAAAGTTGCTTTTATTTAGTGTAAAAATTACATTAGACTTCTATTGTCAATAGTTAGAGCGCCTGTTGTGTTACGGCCTCCAACAGCAAGAATGACGTCTGCATATATTGAAGAGTTAGACTGAGAAAACTTCCACATCTTCCTTATTCTCCAGACCTCGCCCCATCTGATTACTATCTATTTCGAAGTTTGCAAAACTATCTTGATGAAATAGAGTTTGGAACACATAAAGATGTCAAAACTACCCTCTCTACATTCTTTTCCTCCAAACTCCAAAAATTTTATAGAAGTGGCATTAAGAAGCTTTTAAATCGTTCGCAGAAAGTAATTAATAATAATGGAACATGCATAATTGATTAAATAACATTAAAAGCGTTTGAAATCCTTTCTCTTTCTCTGAGCTTAAAATCGGACATTACTTAAGGGATGACTTGACATTTTAACGTGTTACAATTTCAAATAGCCGAAAATTTTAATTCAAATGCTAAACGAACGACTATATTTATTAAATTTACGATATTTGCTAACAAGGTTGATGCACACAACTTTATTTCTTAACACAAATATATTTTAATATGTAAACAAGAACATAATTTATAATAGCGGTTATTATAAATAGTTGTTGCAAATATTTATTTTTTACGTTAAAAATGTTTAGAAACTCACATACAATGCTTAGTCCTCTATCTAGTGTTAATGAATATTTATTGACGGTACAGTTCCACGAGGAACTTTTATGTTTATACACAGATGAACTTCATTTTACATGAGTGCTCGATAGCTCTTTTCTTCACACTCGAGTCTTTATGATAAGTTTTGCAATGGCTTTATGGAAAAACTAGTGTTTGTAATGTTCGAAATCTATAAACATTCCTGGACAAATTCTGTAGTTTCCCAATTAATAAGCATTTGTCACAAATGCAGCTTAAGAGGCTTATAATATACTAACTATTATAGTTACCAAACAATATTCTATTGTTTCTTGGTGGGTCGGTTTTTATGCTTTAAGGCGAGATTTTCCAATAATCAATAATATTCGAAGATACGCTTGTGTTTTTGTAAAACATGTATTGTTAATTTTTACACTCGAGAATCTTTCACAAATTTAGAGAACAGGTGGGACTTGCGTAATACACATTTAATAACATATGTTATATGCTTTAAACGTTTGAAACACTTGTTTCAAAACGTAAACGTTAAAATAAATGCGTAATAGTAAATCCGCTACACATGTAAACAATATAAACAAGAAGCTCTTTGGAATTAAAAAAAATCAATTCTACTTGAAACGCAATTATTCATAATCAATTAATAAAGAGAAGATTCTCTTGTTGAAGGTAAACAGTAAATATATGTATTGCTCATTTTATGCCATGTATATTTATGTACATACGATATAAGTATGTTAATTTATTTATAATTCATTTTTACCTACGAATTGATATTATGATCTTGAATATTTTTTCTAGCATCTAATGTGATTTTTTCTTATGATTCTACTTACACTGTTTAACAGAAACATGGAAACTTCAAGTGAAAACAGTACCAACGTATGAAACACACACTTAAAAATCAAAAGTTTATCATCACCTTTTGAAAGTGTACGGATATCAGGATCAAACACCAAAAATATCATTCCAAACATTATCTTTACGAAAAGCAGCAAAAGTGAGCACTATATTAAAATCAATTTATATGTCATTTTTACATAGATGAAACAGGAAGAGAAGTAAATACCAAGCTAAAAGAACACTTTTAAGGAACATCGGATATTTCCAAACATCCTAGGTAAACCCTATTTTGACACAGAAACAGGGCCATGCAAGCATAAGTTATATTAAAGAACAATGCGGTACGTAACCGTTTTTAGTGTTAATTTACCATCTTTTTTCTGTATCTAATTTACAAGACTTTTATAGCCAAATGCTGAACATATAAACTGACATTTTGGAAAAAAAATACTTGAATATATTTAATTGAAACTATATTTTGTACTAGTAATGAATGGTTAAATATTATGAAATTAATATCAACACATTTACATCTTCATTATCTAGATATCTTTACACATTCATGTTTTAAAATTAGATATAATAAAGCCAAATTAAGATGGTAACTAAAATAATATAAGTTGCAGAAGCAAACATCTTATGTAAAGTGCAAGATGCCATGTCAAATACATGAAATTAAAAACAAACAAACGATGAGTGAATTAATGCTGAGTTGATATATATTGGTAAAATTTACAGTAGTTTGTTTAGGAACATTAGAAAATATACATTTATATTCAATGAATAAAGTTGTTGATTTTTCAAAATTGTCTTTTTGCTTTGGTTGATTGGAGTTGACTCTATGTCTTTAAGCTTCAATTTTTCAATTTAGATACGGGTTTGTTCTTTCCCGACTTCGATACTAACGTGTTCAAACTTGATTTGTTCGAGTTGTAGTTGGATCTTTAACATACTTTTATCACTCAGCCCTGATTGGCTAATAGGGATATTAGAGTACTTTTATAATGCCTCCTCAAACAACAAATCACAGGTGACTACTATTTCAATAATACGCTTTTTAGTTCATTTTTTCTCATTGATTTTTAACTTCTAGTTCTGTAACTTTGACAATATTAAGCAATTCACTTTTGTTACATCATTACAGTTTTTCCATGTAGGGTGATTTAATAAAATCTTGATAATCGGTTATGATAAAATCTTATTGGTACTGATGAACATAAACTGAGATCAAATGTTGAAATTGATTCAAATCTTGGACTCCATTGCCCAGTTTATAATGTTCCGTATTATAATTCGAAATAGCTTGAAACAAAGTTAAATGATAAAATAAATTTAGGACTTAATCAAATGTTGATATGCATCAAATTTATGATGCTTACCAATAAAATTGATAAACACATTTTTTTAATATAAATATATTTTTAAATACAAACAATAACGCAAGTTACAATAATGATTACTGCCGATAATTATTTATACAGAAAACTTCACAAATTTATACCCACCCCAATGAGTGGCAGAGCAGTATGTCTTCGGACTTACACTGCTAGAAAATGGGTTTCGACGCCTGTGATGGGCAGAGCATAAGTAGCCCATTTTGTACCTTTGCATTTAAATATAAACCATCAACAGAGAATATTGTGATTTTTGTTTGGTCTGGAACTGAATATTTTATCGAGGGTTCACAGTAAGCTGATTAATTTTGAGTTTATATGGTACAATTCTCTCAACGGGAAGTTAGCTAGCTCTGCATTGAGTTTTACACCGATGAAGTTGTATAATGCATTCATAAAAGTACCAATGTCTGATGTGAATTCTCTAAATTTAAAAGGTTTCTAATGTTCGAATCTATAAATGTTCTTGGACAATATATCTAACGTTTTTGATTAAAAAGCGTTAATCACAGTCATAGCTTCTGAGGTTTATAGTATACCAATTATAGCAAACGAAAATTATATATATTTTTGGAGCGTTGTTTTAGTTAAATTTATAGGTGTTAGAACATCATTTTAGGCAAAAATATAGACGATACATTCATGCATACGTACATATATCTTGTTGGTTCTCACACTCGAGAACCTTCTACATATTTAGTGAATTGGCTTGAATTTCGTAATTCGTATTTAGTGGTGTAAGTTATACACATTTCTAAAGACATATAAACCTGAAACAAACATCGTGGATGCAAAATGATACATTGTGCTTTCTGTTGCTGGTTTTTTTCTTTGTTTCTGTGTACAACTGAAAGTGGCTACAATAACTATGCAACTCAGATACTGCTTCTATTAGAAAACATCTCCTAAAACACATAAACTTCTCAAAGTATTTCAGTGTGATCAACAGAAGCAGTAGTGTAAAGTCATAGTTATGGATTTAAACAGCATGTTTAAGGTCAACTAAGAACGGCATAGTCTTATGAAGCGAAACAAACCTCAGTATCTGTGGCTGGTTTATACAGTACATATTGTATAAAGGGAAGTTTGTGTATACTTTGTGGTGTTACGTGAAGTCAAACTCTCGTTTAGGTCCTCGACATCGACTAAGACTATCTTGTTATTCCTAATTATGATGTAGAGAGTAACGCTTTCTTTTGCATAATCCTCACTAAAAATTACATAATGATGTGACAGAGCTTGATGACGACTTTAAAATTCATGGGTTTGGAAAGTTTTACTTGAAAATGTATCGGAAAAGAATCACTATTCTTTCTTAGAGAGATAAACTATGATATTGAGAGATCTCCTTGTCTTTTGAACAATTTTAACGCAATTGATCAATAACTTCGCGGAAAAAGGTATTCTAATTGAGCTTACTAGAATGATTAAAATGTTCTAGTTGCTTATAAAATTAAAGTTGGCTTGTTAGTTGGATTTATCATTATGATCCCGAATTTCTTCATCTATCAACGTGACACATTGTCACCAAAATTGCAGTAATAAACACTACCATTTAGAACACACACGTATTCATTGTTGAATGATTTTTTGGTCAAATTAAACTAGCTGTATATCAATTCGTGCAATCGTTTTTATTTAACTTCTCTTATCCTGGTGTGATCGCTGTCCATACTTGAAGTAAATTTTTGTTTTTGTTATAAGGCTAAGATTGAAGTCTATATTTTCACGATTTTGAGGTTTTCAAAATTGCTTAATATGATTTAGCCCATTTGATCTATGAGTTAGCTTTGATCACATTGGCAAATGCAGATAGCAAACTTTTTATTATGTCACATGATCAATTAAGTTACGAAAATCTAAAACTCCTTAATTTACACTGTGGTTTATATGGTTAGTTATGTTACGAACATCTGAAAATTATTAATTCGCTCTACAGTTTACGAGTTCCAACATTCTGCAGTTTCTAACTTATTTGAAGTTAGTTTAATTTTTTTTCACTGTGGTTAGCAAGTTCATGTGTTATTGGTTTCGTTATCTTTAGCATTCTTAGTAATTATTAAGATTATTAACTCTCTTTTAATTTTCCTCTGAGCTCTGCCCATGATGGGTATCAAAAACTGGTTTTCTAGGAGTATAAGTCTGTAGACATTCCGCTGTGCCATTGGGGATTGACAGTCTAATGAATACGCAGCTACAACTAGAGTTAAGCAATGATAAAAACATTTTATTGAAAGAAAACAACTTACACGTACCTGGCTTGGACTTGATATAAATATTAGTATTAATAACTAATGAGTTTTGAATATGGAAAAAGAACAAAAAAAGATAAAAATTGTAATATTAGAAAGTATCTTTTAGTATTAACAGTATTATGGAGTGACAAGAAGCAATAATTATGTCATTCACTAACTATTTTGTGCTTCACTTTCTGAAGCGTATTCATTGAATATGTCACGCGCTACGGAAGCTAATGTCAATTTCATCACACTTAAATATTTCCATAAAATGTAAATTATTAGCTAGCCTTTTAATACAACTAAAAATTTAAACAACAGAAGGCGGAATAAATGAGTGATAAGCGAAACCATAATTTTATAGAACAGAATTCGCTAACTTTCGCTTTTTCACCTTTTTCATTTTATTTGATATTTCAAATCTGAAAAATAAAAAACAACAACAATTGATTCATAACCAAAAAGAGTTATCAGGTAAAAAAAAGATCATTGCTGAGGACATTTTATAATTTATTTGTCTCCTCAGATTTTATTCATCAGTATAATTAAGCTATAAATTTATGTAATAAACCTACTTTGCATCATTCAAGCTATTAAAGCATTAATATATTTTTTTGATAAAGAAGGCGTGAAATGCAAAAAGAGGTATACTTAACCAAATTCCTGTAAAACAATGGCAGTAATTAATTTTAAATCAGTCATAGATTGCTTCCTTTCTAAGTTGTCACTCAGTAAGTCACTTAGGTGTAATAGAATTGCTTTTTAATCAATGTTACTTGCACATGCCTTTTGGCAACCTAGTTTGACAATAGATGATTTACCGCCATAATGACTGGTGGTTAAGTTAAAAAAGGTATATATATATACAGCGTTAAATCTGAAAAGTGTATACGATAAAAAAGTTTATTAGACTGCATGCTTTTATAGTAATATTTCTTTTCTGTTAAAGTAAAACTATTTGTTTGTAATTTTACTCATTTTTTTGGTTTATTTAAAGTTGTAATTGAGTGACTCTATTTCGAAACTCTTCATAACAACTGATAGTCATTACGACATGCTGTAGATAGTGTAGTTTATCTGCTTAAGGGCAAATACGATAACATCATTTAATGGTAAGATTTCAAAAAAGTTTTACTTGTTATCTTGTATTAGTCTAGTTTGTCTACTCAAGCGTAAATACGAAAGTAATATTTAATGTTAAGATTAAAACAAGTTTTGACATATCATAGTTGTTATTAAATATCACCTTGGAATATCATGTAGGTATTAAATATTTGAAACATTAAGTTAGAAAAAGTACATAAACTAATATTCTCTCAATGTTAGTGATCAGGGCAGAAACGTCTAAGCTGCATAAATATGTATTATACCTTACCATAGTAACTGATGTCGTTTAATATGCTTGGGACCGGCATGGCCAAGTGTGTTAAGGCGGCGACTCGTAATTTGAGGGTTGCGAGTTTGCATCCCCGTCGCGCCAAAAATGCTCGTCCTCCCAGCCGTGGGGGTGTTATAATGTTATGGTCAATCCCACTATTCATTGGTAAAAGAGCAGCCCAAGAGTTGGCGGTGGGTAGTGATAACGAGCTGCCTTCTTTCTAGTCTCACGCTACAGAATTAGGGGCAGCTAGGGCAGATAACACTCTTGTGTAGCTTTGCGCAAAATTCAAACCAAATAAAAACTATAAACATCGGAAATTTTATCTATAATTATTACAACGCTTATCATTCGGGAACTTCAAATATTTGACCATGAGCATCTATAGATTTTGAACATTGCAAACCACTTAAATTATATCCACATCGCATATTAATATTTTTACGATTACATCATAAAATTTCAGCCGTGGAAAATTCCACGTGTGATCAACGAAGAACGCAGAGCGAGTGAGTTCCTTGTTAAGTAAAGTGTACCTACAAAACTTACTCACTCATCGTGAACTTTTGATAAGACCAAACAAAATACTCTACTGTTTGACAATTTATACAACTTTTGTATGTAGATCATTATTTGTAATAACCATTATTTCAAATTGCATTACTGTTCGCATATTAAAATATATTTGTTTTTAAAAAGAAACTCTGTGTATCAATTTTGTTGGCAAATACCATAAATTAGATATATAACTTGCAAATCCAAATTATCATTTAATTCAATTTTTGGTTATTTGAAATTGTAATGCGTCACATAACTCATGAATTTTTATAAATAAAATGAATAAACTGGCGAATATTCTTCATGAATTAACATATTTCCACTCTTAACTCTACCCATATTTTAATATAAGATTGTTTGAATTTAATTTTGCGAAAAGCTACTCGAGGGCTGTCTGAGCTAGCCGTCACTAATTTAGCAATATAAAAATGGAGGAAAGGCAGTTAGTCAACCGCCAACTCTTCAGTTTCTCTTATACCAACGAATAGAGGGATTAACTGTATCATTATAAAGCTCCCACAGCTGCAAGGGTGAGCATGTTTGGTGCCACAGGGATTCGAACCCGCGATCCTTGAATTACGAGTCGAACGTCTTAACCCACCTGGCCATGCCGGGCCATAATATAAGTTAATCATATGTGTTTAAAAGTATAGAGATATGTTTCTACCGTGGTAACGGATGTCGTTTAATATGCTTGGGCTCGGCATGGCCAAGTGTGTTAAGGCGTGCGACTCGTTATCTGATGGTCGCGGGTTCGCTCCTCGTCGCGCCAAACGTGCACACCCTTTCAGCCATGGAGGGGGAGTTTAATGTGACTAATCACTCCACTATTCGTTGGTAAAAGAGTAGCTCAAGAGTTGGCGGTGGGTAGTGATGACTAGCTGCCTTCCATCTTGTCTTACACGGCTAATACAGATAGCCCTCGAGTAGCTTTGTGCGAAATTAAAAAACAACAACACTTTAATATGCTTATTAATCAGTCAATGACGTTGCTTATAGATGTTTCTTATTTCAATACAGCATATGTAATATGTAATTTCTAAGATATTTGTCTATGACATTTATTAATCTTTTTATTAATATTGTACAATTATGCGTAATAATGTATTTATATAACAAGATTCGTACATAAAATAAAGTAAAACGTAACTCAGAGCTTTATTACAATGGTACTGAGAGATTTTGAGCAGAGATCAATGAAATGAAAAATCTCTTGAAAACAAAATAACTTTTCGAAGATGCCATTAAAGAATTATCAACTCCCCTCCCACTCTTTCATTGATACAATAATTCTCAAAAAGAGAGGTTACATTTATACTTTGAAAAATATTTATTTATATAAATTATATAAGGAGATGTTGCCATATTATCATACGTAATATTTATGTTAGAATGTAATGAAAAGGCGCAGTTATAAAAATATGAAGGAAAATGAGGGTTTGTTTTCAACACTAAAATATGAATATATATATATATAATGTATTATCCAGCATTTAGAGTTAAAAATAACTATATCATTAAATAACACTATATAAAATATGAAATGTATAACAACGTGGTTTAATGGCAGTACAATTTCATTATGGTATTTTAGTGACACGTTTTCATGTTAAAGATAACTTATTTCAGTGGAGAAAAATAATGCTAGATTAAGCAAAGTTATCGCTGTTAATAAATTAAAATTAACAAAAAAAACTATAAAAAAGACTCTTTTAAGGCTATAATGTTTATTTTTGGTGTAAGAATAAAGTGGCTCTGAAGAAATGTTTGTTGGTATGTGCTAATAAAATGCTCCCTAGTGGCTCAACGGTAAATCTGCAGGCTTACGACACTAAAAATGAGATTTTAATACCGATGGTTAGCATAGTACTGTGAATCTTTAGGGTTCACAGTAACCAGTCCAACAACTAATCAAATATTTATTACTAGTGTTAGAAATTTAATAAATTTGAAGCACATTTAAACGAGTCTTCTTAAAGAAAAACAAAAGGGTTTAAAATATTTCAAAATTAACACTACGAACATTCTGATAAAAACAAGCAAACAAAACTTCTCATTAGAAACTGATATTCATTATGAATGTAGTTGTATTCATGTTTTTTGTACTTCGCATAGAAACATTTTCTCTTAGACTTCATCTAATGAACTCATAAGCCATTGTTCGACTGTTTCTTGGAGGTAGCTATGCATAAGATTTTTAATTAAGTTATTTTCTACTTAATCATATGAATAAGATGCACTGATACGTATTTTCATATGTAAAGCATATTTCGCATTAAAGTTTTTTTGTTTTTTTAAAGCTACAGGTGGACTATCTGTCTAGTCGTCCCTAATTAAAGAGTATAAGACTAGAGGGGAGGCAGCTAGTCACTACCACCCATTTCCTCCTTGGGCCCTCTTTCATCAATAGTACAGCGGGATTGATGGTCACATTATAACGCTTCCATGGCTGAAAGGTTAAGCATGTCTGGTGTGAAGAGGAGTCGAATCCGCGACCCACGGATTATGAGTCGAGTACCTTAACCACCTGGCCATGCCAGAGCCGTGGTAGAGTTCACTTCTAATGTTTATGATGGTTACGGAACGTTGGTTTGTTGTGTTTCAAACCTTAATTCTCTTTCTACTGATCTTCTTAAAATGCATTTTTTTTAACTGGTAGAAGTATAAGAAGTTTTAAAATCTTCAAACGCTTAAGTTGAGTAACATTTTTATATAAACAAATAATTTTACGTTTTGCAGTTAATGTTTTTTTGGCATTGAAAGGAAGTTTAAAATTTTGTAAACAAACTGCATTAGAGAATTATTATATTGACAAAAAGAAAGATTATTATCACAAACTAGCGATTTGTATTTCTAATTCCTATTTATTGCCAAAATAAATGTAAGTTTCTCTGTTTGGAAAAAGCGCTATTTTAAATTAATAAGTAGATACAGTAATTTAAGATAAAATTAGCTAATTTGTTTTGCATCATTTAAAGAAAAAGGAATAATGAAAGATTTTCCTAACAGAATTATTTTAAGTTTTATAATTATTATTTTCTATTTCAAGGTATAGCCATCTGCAGTGCTACTGGAGTAATATTACTGTGATTGTTTATTAGTATGTAATACAATGTTACAAAAGTTTAAGTACATATACGTTTGTGTTCATGTCTGATTTCTTTTAAGAAACGTGTAGCAGCTAATTTTAGTACTTTACAATGGGAACTACTTTCTATACACTTTGCATAATAATTGATAAAGTACAGTGTTATGAATAAAATTGGTTTTCTGTTGTGGTTATATATTTATCTACAAATTTTTAAACATCACTATGACAAATATATGTATAAAAATGAGGAATCCCATAGCAAAGCGAATAAATAAAATTATAAATAGACTACAAATGAAGACAAAAAACAAGAGAAAGGCAGAGAACAAAGTTTCGACAAGTTTTCTTGTCATTGTCAGGTACAACGTACCTGTGAGTATTATAGAATTACATTTGAAAATGTAAATGTTAAACGGACCTAATCATAAAGCAGCCGAAATATCGCTGTTGAATAAATGTGGTGAAAAACCAGGTATTTCTTTCCTATTAA
This sequence comes from Carcinoscorpius rotundicauda, assembly GCA_011833715.1. Classification (NCBI taxonomy): domain Eukaryota; kingdom Metazoa; phylum Arthropoda; class Merostomata; order Xiphosura; family Limulidae; genus Carcinoscorpius; species Carcinoscorpius rotundicauda. The sequence continues at coordinate 114,488,315 of CM022393.1, forward strand.
AGGCTTTTTTGTTTACAGATATTATTTTCTTTCGACATTACAGGAAATGAATGAAAGATGTGACTTTATGTTGAAAGACATTACAAAGTGCCTGATTGTGAGGGTATTAAGTTTTCTCCCCATTTCACTTAAGTATCTTGTTTAACTGTTGCTGTTTTCTTCATATATCCATTTCCACGAATAAGATGTATCAGGTTTTTAGAAAGGTACCCTGGTTTACATGTATAACGTATCGTTGAATAAACCTATTCTTTATTCTTATATAAAATATTTGTTTTTTGAACATATACACGATTTAGCACTGTTATTGGAAAATAAAAACGTTACTCATTTTTGCATATCGATAAATGATTAACTGGCGTTTTCACTTTCAGAGTACAGTTGAAACGACTGTAGTTATTACTTTTAAAAGGGTTTGCTGTCATGAAACAACCATAAAATTTGTAGCTGACTCAATGAAGGACATATACGTTTTACTGCTTAGATATTGGCAAACAAAGAATCAAATAAAAGAATGTTAAAAATTATCAATAAAATTGTGTAAATATACACAGTACGGGCCATAAAAGCATAACTGTGCCCAAACGTTGAGAAAGATTTAACGAATGAACTGACACATGATTTGCTTATTCATTTTTTTAAGATATGATAGGATACTAAGCCTAAGAAAAATTATTTAAAAAATTTATAGAAAGGGAGAAACCACATTATTATATATTATAAGAAATTATTTCCACTAAAATCAAAGAAAATAACAACAATAACATTAATACATATAATACGAAATACGTAGAGGAAGAAATCACATCTGAACAGAGAAATAATAAATAGTGAAAAATTGGAGAGCTTTTAGATGAGACCTGGCATGGCAAAGTGGCTAAGGAACTCGACTCGTAATGTGGGAGGCGAGGGTTCGAATCCCCATAAGACCAAACATGTTCGCCATTTCAACCGTGGGGGCGTTATTTGTGATAGTTAATCCCACTCTTCATTGGTAAAAGAGTAACACAAGAGTTGTCGATGGGTGGTAATAACTACCTGCCTTCCTTCTAGTCTTACACTGCTAAATTAAGGACAGGTAGTGCAGATAGCCCTCGCGTAGCTTTGCGCAAAATTCAAAACAAACGAACAAGATTTTAAAATTTTAAAGCACGCGCTTAACTGTTTGTTTTCCTGTTGAAAAATGTTTACTGTAGTACAGAAAAAAATGTTTTATCCATTACAAACCTAACCAAGATTCCATCCATACTAGTAGCCATTTCTTTCAAGTACGTGAAGGGGATTTATTTATTTTTTATATATTAGGGTTATTCCAGAGTCTCGTTTTAAGCATGGATGAGCTAGTATTCCTTTTCCCATCAATACTGAATATTTCAATATCTCACGAATCTAAATCTGAATAAATTCATATTTTCACTTGAGTAGTGAGTTGAAAAAACACAAAAGTTTATAAATCCTGGGCTAAGTGAAATAGCTAGCATTATATATACAGACTGTCATTTATATTGTATTTGGGAAAATTCAATCATACAATAAGATCAGGAATAAAATTCAATTTTTCTCATATTTAGAATCCTTCTGTGTAAAAAGAAAAGAAACATGAACTTTATAGGATAAACATATTAATTCAAATTAGATATTAATACTATGGTGTAGAAATCATAACATTTTAAATTTCTGTTGTTTTTGTTACCTTCATTTTCTTACATTCTACAGAGCACATTCATAATGACAAGAATTCAACAGCATAACTTAATAGACAATGATTTCAATTTGTTCATTTGAAATGAAACACCATTCTTTAAGAATTCTCGAAATCTTTAGTATTTATACCTATAAATGTTTAAAATATAATCTGTTAAAAAATAGCTTTTAACTTGTTAAACTTCCTTAAATGTGAATATTAAAAATCATACTTCAATAAAAAATTAGATTATTAGCAACTTATATAACTCTACTTACACATTGGTTCACGTTATGATATTTACTTGTAGATCTTTTCTCATTGAACTAGGTGTTTGCATATTTTGACTTAAGTAAGTCTACCTTTTTTGCAGTATTTTATGTTGTGATATCTACTTGGACAGTGCTATATATGAGTTTATCTATTTTACATTTAAAATTTTATAAGTGGTAATATATTGGCGTCCGATGAATACCAAAGTGGATTAGCTGAAATGAAATATTAGACCTCTTCACTTATCAAACAAAAAATATTACCCAGAAAATTTGTGATATTCGTTGCAAATTCCACAATTGACGTGCTGTTTTTGTTACAGTTACACATTTTTCTGTATATGTATGTGAAGACGTTCATTTGTTCTTTTTGCGTCATAAGCTGTTATTTTACCTCTGAATGCTTTTTATGTTGTAGAGAATTTTATTTATTTTAGTACAAAAAGACATTTTCAAACACATTTTTAAGTCATTAACAGTAATACTTTCAATGCATGCACGTTTGCAGAGACTAAGCGTAACAAAATAATAATGAACTATTTTGCTGGTTATCACTTTTAAATACAAATTAATACCTCAATTCACTTTTAACCAACAAGATAAAGGTGTATAATAAATGAAAATAAAATACATATATTTATTTATTTTTAAAGTATGAAAAACGACAATAATTTCGAAATCAAAATACCGAATATAGGTACGATAAAATTTTTCAATTACCTTTAAAAGGACCTTCTTTAGAGAAGTAAAAACTGTAAATTGCTTCTAATATTTACATAGAAGGAAACTCACATGCACTGTGAATTTTGAGCCTTTTAAAAAGAAACAATTTCTAATAGATTTTAAAAAGTCTAAACCTTTTCAAAGAATTTGATAAACTGAACAGACATTTTTCTTATTTCCGTTTTTTTATAACTTTTTATATGATCAATGCTTTTTTCAACCTTATTATTTTGTATAAATAAGAATATATCGTTTAAATATAACTTACTCCAACAGCTCTTTTTGCAAACGAAATTTTCGAATTTTGAAAATTATTTACGTCCAGAAGGTGATTTTCTTTTCTTCAGGTTTAATTAATTTAAATATCAGAAAAAATTTATATCATTTTATCTTTATACCATATTTCGAATAACGGTTAATAATTATTTAATTTCACTACGTATTTTTTTCGTATATACGCCTCAGTGGTTCTCTTAAATTTAAGCAAGAACGAATTTTTTTGTCGTACAAAAATAGTCCTCGAAAATTTTACAAACAACTGTATTTGCTTATAGGATGTTATGTTAGTACTAATGTTCCGGATAACAAAATAAATACCCTTTACATTGAATTACTTATTCAATCGGAAACCGTTAGATTTATGCAGTACCCTGAATTATATGCAAATTCTTCGCTTAAATCAGCAATTACATATAAAGTGGTGCATTCGGATAATTTAAACTTCACTTTAAGTTTATATTCCAAATTGTAATTGTAATAATAAGATTTCCACCCAGCTGTCATTATGCATATAGAATTAACAAGTTTCCCTTGTTTTGTTTGTTATTGGAACTTTAATAATATTTACAAGAAGGCTAGGAACTCTTTCAGCTCACTAGTTGCTGCTCAATCTTGCATAGATATTGTAGTTATCTTTAGAAATTTAGCTTATTATGTTCACATACATCTATTCCACACTATATCCAATTATTTTCATGTTTGTCCGGCAGTGTTATGAGAAACAATATGTGATCGTTCTCCATCATTATCATTTTTTGTTATTAAAAAAAACATTTTCTCACTACATAAAACATAAACTTAAATAATAATTTATTGCGGTGCTTTGCTTTAAATGTATATGTTTCTGTGGGCAACAAATAATACAGTTAAGCTTTTCTTTAAGTTTTATTCTTATTTTTGTGACCTCTATAATTTATCAAGACTGTATATAACCGAGAAAATTAATTTTCTCGCTGCACTTTACAGTAATTTCTGAAGAAAATTACAGCGACGCATAAATGGACTTTAAATATGCTTTGTTTTTCAATGTGAGGTCCTGAAATGTTGAAAAGTTTCAGTTTTCAAATCGGTAATTACTCCCAATTTTCAAAATTTTAGTTATGCTAATGATAGTTCAAAAACAAATAGAAAAATATATGTTTCCATTCTAAGGGAGAAAAATCAATATTTCATCAATTACAGAAATAAGATTCATGCATCATTTTGTGAAAATATTTTGTTCAATGAAGATAAACTTGAAAATTAAGAAAAACCTTCTCGCTTTTAGATGATAGAAGACACCTTATGAAAGAAAGTTTTAAAGATTTATCAAGTTATACTATTGATAAGCACCAAACCCAATTTCGCGTGCTGTCAGATAATTTTGCAGATTTCAACTCAGTGAAAAACTAATGTTTCAAAAGAAAGTAGTGTATGAAGAATTATACTCTATGCTTCTCATCCTTTCAAAGGATAAATTCAGTTATAGGATTGGATACGGTCTAATGGTTAACGTGTTGGGTTGAGGAAATGACATGACAAACATACACATACTCCAATAATAATCGGACAAAACTAAACCTATAAGGGGTCTCTCATCTGACCTTGTAAATAATCGGACCGAACTATAACTATATCGGGGTCTCTGATCTTATTGTGTGAATCATCGGACCGAAGTATAATCATAACTGCACTGGATCCTTTGATATGACCTTGTCAGTAGTCGGACGACAGTATGGCTATATAGGAGTATCTGATCTGACACTGTGAACAATTGGACTTAACTATACCTTTTGGGAGTATTTGATTTGATCATGTAACTAAACGGAATAAACTGTAACTTTCTCGGAGTCTCTGATCTAACCACGTGAATTAATGCCATGCAGTTTAAAACTTCATTCCATTAATTCTCTATTTATTTCTGGTACATCAATTTTATAATATTATAATTTACAGAGTGATTGAATATAGTAAAATGTCAATACTACGATTTATCACTGTTTTATTTTGTTATACATGCATATCTATATTTGTATGCGGTAATGTCCTAATTCAGGAATGAAAGAAATGTCTGTCCATCAGAAGGGTATAAATTTATTTAGAAATGAGTTTGAACAGTATTTTAAAACTATACAAGTTTTATTACGTTTTTACAAATAATGATGTTCAGAGTATTACTATCTATTATTGTGGTTGCAATTTCCATCCCTAGGTATACTTCACTGGTTATAAGTTCTCGACCACAGGTTCTTTGATTGTTAATTTTTACAACTGTGTCCTAACTCATATATTATTTTCTACATTATGTTTTATGAATACTGTAGATAATAACAACGGATTGAAATGGCGTAGCTCTCTTAAAATTAAAACACTACTTTTAGTCATTTCATAATATGTCTCTGAAATAAACTAGACACTATCTCCAAAAATATTTGACAGTTTGATATACACTTATTTACTAATGTAGATTTTAGCTTTATTTAGACTAAAAGAATACGTTTTTAACATTTTAATACGAGTGAAATTAAAGTTGTTGTTTTTTTCAGCATCGAACAACTGCTAGGATTGAGCGATTAATCCTGTTTCACAAATATACAGCTAACGTTATCTAATACAAAAATCAAGTATGTTTAAGTGAAGTGAAGAGCTCTTTTGTTCTATTTGTAATAATAATAATCTTTCTGATATGTTTCTCAGTATAACTGACGAAGCAGATAAAGAGCATTTGATCCCATCAAGTAAATAATACGTTTTAATCAAACCTTTTATTCCAAGGTCTCATTAAGAAACGTGGAAACCTCTTTTTTTAAATAAGTAAGACTAAAACTTTTAATTTCTTAAAAAGTGATTTCACTTAGAAAACGAAGAAAAGCACGTTTTGTAAGATCAATAATTTAATGTATAATACTTAATATAACTAGTAGAACCAGGTAAGACTAATTCTTAATGAAACTTTGTTTGGTTTTGGTTTGGTTTGTTTTTAAGTTCGCCCAAAGCTACACGAGAGCTATCTGCGCAGCCGTTCCTAATTTTGCAGTGTAAGGCTAGAGGGAAGGCAGTTAGTCATCACCACCCACCGCTACTCTTGAGCTACTCTTTTACCAACTGTTATGTAAATATCATGTAAATGTTGTCGAGAGTGTTATGTAAATGTTATGTAAACGACAACCATGTCGAGTGTTATGTAAATGTCATGTAAATATCATGCATATGTTATGTAAATATAATGTAATGTCGTATTTGAATTCTCATATTTATTATTTATAATTCTATATTTATATTATTGTTTCGAGGTTTAAATTGGTGAAATTTAAAATAACATTTTAGAATTAATTAAAATTCAGTTAGAAATTTTTAAAACTAAATAGATTGATCACTTGTATTGGCCTGGTGTTTGTACTGTGGAATTCTGGGAAGTTACGCGATATAGTATATAAACAGATGGCGATGCGAGAGAGGAAATCATCCACTTTTACTCGGGTCAAAAAGTAAGTCATCCATTTTATTCGGATCAAGAACTTTGTCTTGTTTGAGAAAGTTTAAACTGAATTTGTGAATAGAACTAGATCGACTAAAGCGGTGAAAAATTTTATTCCGTCAATCTTTACAATTCAGTCGGATTACGGATTATATCGAAAGTCAATAGGAATGGGACTGTGAACTTTTGTTTGAAATTACCCATTCAATCTTCGAAAATTTCTCCGTGGGACTGAATTCAACGCCTAGATTGGAATTTTGGATTTCGGATTTGGACACTTATCTTGGATCATATTATTAAGCACAGGCCAGTACCTTTTTGTATTGTAAGTTGTTTTGATGGTTGAAACTGGATATCTGTTATTGCCATTGGATAATTTATTTTGTGTCTATCACATAAGTAGATAATTATAATAAATTAAACAAGCTGCTATCTGTGTCTTTCTGTTGCGTTCAGTCCGCAATAAAAAACGTAACACCAACAAATAATGGAATTGATGGACACATTATAACTCTCCCACGACCATTTGTGACTATCGAATCCTTGTCACACCGAATATGCTCGCACTTTTTTGCTTTGGGGCGTTATAAAGCGACGGTTAATCCCAGTATTTGTTGATAAAGACTATCACAAGAGTCAGCGGTCGGTGGTATTGAATAGCTGTTTTTACCCTGTTTTACCACTTCGGGATGACTCTTATAGTTTTACGTGACATTAAGTACAAACAAAACTATTATGAAAAAGTTTTTGCATCATAACGTTTGAAAGAGTTTACCTGAACTACCCTTCTTTTAGGAATGTGAATAATATACCTTTTTTCACCAGTTGAGTGTAAAAGGTTCTGAACCATATCATAACTTCAGCTTTGACATATACTTTTTTTAGATTCGTTTCTAGTTAATTATTTATATAGTCTACTTATACCAGGTCTAAAGCTCAGTACAATATATTATACAACAAAACTTCATGCAGTTTTATTGTGGACGTCTTCTTTTAAATTTATATGTTTTTAAATAACGCTGCTTTTGTTTCTTTGCTTTTGAATATCTCTGAAAGCTACACGAAGGCTATCTGCACTAGCCGTCCCTAATTTAGGAGTGCAAGACTAGGGAAAAGGCAGCTAGTAATCACCACCTACAGCCAAATCTTGAGCTACCTTTTAAACAACGAATAGTGGGATTGACCGTCACATTATAACGTTCCTACGGCTAAAAGAGTGGATATGTTTGGTGTGACTGGGATTTGAACACGCGACCCTCAGATCATAAGCCAAGCAGACTAACCTTCTGGCCATGCCAGGCTTCTGTTTTTGTTTCCTTCAAAGACTTACTGAAAAAATATCTAAAACATTATTTTTAAAGTTAATAAATAGAAGCTTTTATTGCATTTTGGATTTAAAGTTTCTATGTTTTGAAAAAAAAAATACTTGCGATGTGAATTAATTATGACAACGAATTTTGTATCCATGAAAATATCCACGGTTTATGAGATTCATTTGAAGAAAAATTTCCTCTACTAAACGATGCAAGTAAATAAAGCGTTTGTTTCGAAATTACTAATGAAATATAGAAATAATCAGATATGTCACCTAATAAGAAATATGTATTAAGACACTATAAAATTATTTGACACTATTCTTAAAAATTTTAATTTGTTGAAGCAAAATAGAAAGCATTGTTTTTCTGTTACAGTTAAATGTCTGTTCTTAGCTTTAAAAAATATTAAGAACATTTAAAACTAAAAATACTTTTACGTGTCCTATTTTGATAGAAGAGTAATAAAGAATAAGGTTTGATTAGGCAGAACTATCATAATGTGGTCTAAAACGAATTTGTGAAAAAAATTATTAAAGAATTATTATTGTTATTAGGTTTTACTTTAAATACTCATTGTTTGTTTGCTTAGCTTAGAGTGAAATGTAGAAATAAGTCATTCTGTAGACTGTTCAATAAAACATCAATGCTCCAGTAAGATAGTTTGTAATTTAGTAAATATACGAAGTCATAAATCACATAGAAGTAAGATAATTTTATCTTCAAACTTGTGAAATGTTCTACATAGATATCAACACAATTCAAACTCTAAATTGTATTTTATAAAGTGCTTATGATTTGTTAAGGTATGCTGAGCTTAATGATACTGATATGCCGATAACGTTGTTGTTTTGTTGTTTGAAGTTAAATCATTAAATTTGAGATACATGAAAATGATATTGAGCACATTTTGCCAATTGAGTATGTCATTATTTCGATGCTATTAACATTATGTGACCGACCATCATGTAGAAGAATACCCATAGCAAAAACCGTGAAATCAAATAAGGTGAGTATTAAATATTTTGTCTTTTCGATATGTGACTGTCATGAAAGAAACGAATAAACATATCTAAAAATAAATTATATTATATCTTTGTAAACCATGTCGATTAATGTAGTACGTTTCTGTTGTCGTTACGTTGAAACGTTCAATCTCATTGAAACTTATAAATTCAACAAATTACAAGCAAAAATATACAAGATGAGCTTTTATAAAATTGTAGACCATCACTGATATTTCAGACGAGATATTTGAATACTCATTGGAGAGTATTTTTCGTAAAGTGGTTGAGCAAAAAGCACATTTTTTCAATCGTTTAGTATTAAGAGAATTTACTCATGCTGTTACGTATTTTTTAATGTTTTATGTTCTGTTGCGTTTAGCAACAGAAAAACGCAGATAACAGCTTGTATAATTTATTACACTAAACTATTAACAAATATAACAGATATAACATAAATTATATGATAACATATAACGTTGTAGACGTGAATCGCCAACAACAGAAACAAAACCTTCAGTGATGAAGGGCTTAAATTTGTCCTCAACAATATCTTTAGGTACATCAATAATATTGGACTTGGAATCCACAGTGGACTGGACAGGGTCAAAATCATTGGGAACCAATGATGTATCAAACAAGGGCGAAATGAAACTATTGGGTGATGGCTTGTTTTTGAGCTTATAGCACTCAGAAATCAGATGGCCAGGTTTCCTACAATAAGCACATGTTTTGGATGAGAATGACACGTTTTTAGTAGATGATGAGCTTATAGAATAAGATGGAGTCTTCGTTTGAGAATTAGAAGTTTTCTCTTTTTTGTCTCTGTCGACATTTGCATAATGTTTGAATGAGTTATTGGGTTTCTTTGCTGTGTGATATGTTTTGCTTTTCTATGAGAAATCTTTGTGAGTCAAAGCATACTCCTCTGCCAAGACAGCAGCATCATGAACTTTGGAAGCTTTTTGTTCATCAATATAAGTTTTTAGCTCTACGGGAATACATCTTTTAAATTCTTCAACTAACATGAGTCCTCTGAGTTTTGTATAATCATCTTTTATTTCTCTGGAATCACACCACCTGTCGAACAGAGTTTCTTTTTCACGAGCAAATTCGACATAAGTTTGGCTGTCAAACTTTTTGTAACCACGAAATTTTTGTCTGTATGCCTCTGGCACCAATTCATATGCATTCAAAATGCATTTTTTGACGTGCTCGTAATCATAACTTTGCTCGGCTGTGAGTTTGGAAAATACTTCCTGAGCTTTACCCTTGAGAACACTCTGAAGTAATACTGTCCAATACTCAGTTGGCCATTTTAGCCAATTTTTCAAATTGCTGAAAATATTTATCTACAGCTTTTTCATTGAATGGAGGTACTAAACGAATTTGTTTGGAAGCATCAAAATTATCCAACCGCATTTGGACAAACTTTTCTTCTGTCTGTGCCTTTCTCATACTGATTTCTTTATCAGCTTTAATGCGTTCCATTTGTATTTCGGCATCAAGGCGTTTGTTTTCTTGTTCTGCCTCAAGAACAAGTCGTTTGTTTTCTTGTTCTGCCTCAAGAACAAGGCGTCTGTTTTCCTGTTCTGCCTCAAGTCGTTTGGTTTCTTATTCTGCCTCAAGTCGTTTACTTTCAATTTCTAAACGAAATTTCATTTCCATTTCCATTTTTTTTTAATTCGAAATCTGGGTCAAAATGAGCGACAGGCAATTGTTGTGTAACTTTTTGAGGTAATACTTTTTGGCTGACCAAATGTTCAACAATAATTTGTTTAATATCTGCTTTCTTCATTGCTTGCTTCACTTCTAAATTAAAATGTTTACCAACATCAACCAATTCAGATTTTTTTAATTCACTGATTAATTCGAAAGAGAGATTCCGATTAAATTCATTTATAAAATCTTCATGTTCGAATGCCATTTTAAATATACAAGCTGTCTATCTGTATAGAATATAAATCTTATTTTATAATAAAATTAAATTGTTTGTTCGATATCCCGGACGGGCCCCCAATTTTCTGTTACGTATTTTTTAATGTTTTATGTTCTTTGTAGACTAAACGCAACAGAAAAACACAGATAACAGCTTGTATAATTTATTACACTAAACTATTAACAAATATAACAGATATAACATAAATTATATGATAACATATAACGTTGTAGACGTGAATCGCCAACAACAGAAACAAAACCTTCAGTGATGAAAGGCTTAAATTTGTCCTCAACAATATCTTTAGGTACATCAATAATATTGGACTTGGAATCCACAGTGGACTGGACAGGGTCAAAATCATTGGTAACAAATGATGTATCAAACAAGGGCGAAATGAAACTATTGGGTGATGGCTTGTTTTTGAGCTTATAGCACTCAGAAATCAGATGGCCAGGTTTCCTACAATAAGCACATGTTTTGGATGAGAATGACACGTTTTTAGTAGATGATGAGCTTATAGAATAAGATGGAGTCTTCGTTTGAGAATTAGAAGTTTTCTCTTTTTTGTCTCTGTCGACATTTGCATAATGTTTGAATGAGTTATTGGGTTTCTTTGCTGTGTGATATGTTTTGCTTTTCTATGAGAAATCTTTGTGAGTCAAAGCATACTCCTCTGCCAAGACAGCAGCATCATGAACTTTGGAAGCTTTTTGTTCATCAATATAAGTTTTTAGCTCTACGGGAAAACATCTTTTAAATTCTTCAACTAACATGAGTCCTCTGAGTTTTGTATAATCATCTTTGATTTCTCTGGAATCACACCACCTGTCGAACAGAGTTTCTTTTTCACGAGCAAATTCGACATAAGTTTGGCTGTCAAACTTTTTGTAACCACGAAATTTTTGTCTGTATGCCTCTGGCACCAATTCATATGCATTCAAAATGCATTTTTTGACGTGCTCGTAATCATAACTTTGCTCGGCTGTGAGTTTGGAAAATACTTCCTGAGCTTTACCCTTGAGAACACTCTGAAGTAATACTGTCCAATACTCAGTTGGCCATTTTAGCCAATTTTTCAAATTGCTGAAAATATTTATCTACAGCTTTTTCATTGAATGGAGGTACTAAACGAATTTGTTTGGAAGCATCAAAATTATCCAACCGCATTTGGACAACCTTTTCTTCTGTCTGTGCCTTTCTCATACTGATTTCTTTATCAGCTTTAATGCGTTCCATTTGTATTTCGGCATCAAGGCGTTTGTTTTCTTGTTCTGCCTCAAGAACAAGTCGTTTGTTTTCTTGTTCTGCCTCAAGAACAAGGCGTCTGTTTTCCTGTTCTGCCTCAAGTCGTTTGGTTTCTTATTCTGCCTCAAGTCGTTTACTTTCAATTTCTAAACGAAATTTCATTTCCATTTCCATTTTTTTTTAATTCGAAATCTGGGTCAAAATGAGCGACAGGCAATTGTTGTGTAACTTTTTGAGGTAATACTTTTTGGCTGACCAAATGTTCAACAATAATTTGTTTAATATCTGCTTTCTTCATTGCTTGCTTCACTTCTAAATTAAAATGTTTACCAACATCAACCAATTCAGATTTTTTTAATTCACTGATTAATTCGAAAGAGAGATTCCGATTAAATTCATTTATAAAATCTTCATGTTCGAATGCCATTTTAAATATACAAGCTGTCTATCTGTATAGAATATAAATCTTATTTTATAATAAAATTAAATTGTTTGTTCGATATCCCGGACGGGCCCCCAATTTTCTGTTACGTATTTTTTAATGTTTTATGTTCTTTGTAGACTAAACGCAACAGAAAAACACAGATAACAGCTTGTATAATTTATTACACTAAACTATTAACAAATATAACAGATATAACATGAATTATATAATAACAGTGACAGATATTAAGTTACAACATTCGAAATTAATTACAAAACAAAATAATACTAGTTTCAAACTTCAAAATAAATCACAATACAAAACGGTACTGGCCTGTATCTAATGTAATGATCTAAAATTAAAGTCTCAAATTCCAGTCTAGGGTGTGAATTTGGTCCCACGAAGAAATTCCGAAACAGTTCACAGTTCAATTAATTTGCCGTCTTTCAGCACAAGCAGTAATTCAGATGTAACGTAGAGATTGACGAAATAAAATTACAGCTTCCGTAGATCTGACCTCAGTCACAAATCCAAGTTGAATATTCACAGCAAACACTTAATCTTTCTCAAATAACTAACTCTCTTCTTTTGAAATAAAACTGATGTCTGAATCTCGCTGTTTTCTTCGAATAAAACTAATGTCTAAATCTATCTTCTTTTTTCGAATAAAAACTGATGACTGAATCTCTTGCATCTTTGTCTGTTTATATATTGTAGGCCTAAACTCCTCGAAAGACCTCGAAAGTTCTACAGGTCTTCCGAACAATCCACGCATATCCGTTCTTGCACGAGACTACACGTCTAGACACGAAGTCACCAGCACTCATTTACAAACATATGATTGGTCTACTTAATTCAAGAAAATTCTAAATGTTACCCTGAATGAATAACAAAATATTAGTTTAAACTTCGAAACAATAATATATTTATGGAAAAATGAATAATAGAAATGAAAATTCAAACACAACACGAAATGTTGTCGTTAACAAAATATTTACACATATACATAACAATGCATAGGTTTTAAAATTTCAATATTTAAGTTTGCTTTAGTTAAATATATATTTTTTTTGAAATGCATGTTACATACTGTTAAATGTGTATTGCGAAATTTCTGTCTATTCTTTAAATTTGTAGAAGATTCTTGAGTATAAGGATCAACACTACATGTTTTACGAAAGCACTAGAATGTCTTCAAATATTGTTGCAAACTAAAATTCCGAAAACCTCACTTTAAAGAATATAAATTGATGCACCAAGAGACAGTATATATTGTTTGTCAATTATAGTTAGTATACTATAAACTTCGCAAACAATAACTGTGATAAATGCTTAGTAATTGGAAAACTACAGATATTTAATTGGGGAAATTTATAGATTTCGAACACTACAAACAATTTAAATTCAGAATTATCTTCGGACGTTAGTATTTCTACAAGAACATTAGATATTTTTGTCGGTGAAAAACTTACGTGTGCTCAGTGAAGCAGTTAGCTAGCTAGCCGTTATATATCAATATCAACTCGAAATGTATCGTGAACCGTCGATAAAATTTGCAAATTTGTAAAACTTCTGCACATGAATCATTAGTTGTAATAACTATTTCTAATAAACGCTATTATAAATGGTATTGTCGTTTGCATGTTAAAATTCATTCCTGTAAAGAAAGAAAACTTTGTATATCAATCTTGTTGGCAAATATTATATTCTTGATACATATTGACATTTAATTAAGTTCTAATTCCAAATCGCGATATGTAATGAATGATATTGGAGATTGAAGTAGTAGATATAGATGCCACTGCTCGATACCCATGTTACTCAATTACTCAATTTTCATTACACATTCTACATATAATTTAACAATTATCCTGTGTGTTTTTTATTGAAAAGTTCATTTACCATTGCTAGAGCTCATCGTTGTTAACCTGGAGACAACGAAATAAAGTCAAAGTTAGTATTTATGAATAAAATGTGGTATTTTCAGAGAGAATGAAAAATTATACTTTTTCTAAAAAGACAATATTTTAAAACAACGTAACTTAGTATACAAATGTATGCAATTTATGAAACATTTATTCGGTATGGATAAGAAAGGAACATTAACAACAATAACATATGACTTAAGCAGAGAACATCATATTCAGCTGATAAAAAGAAAAAAAATGCTAAAAAAGAATAAGATAGTTTATATATTTTAAAAAATGCAATCTATAGGGTTTTATTGAAATAAGACTTCGAGAAAATAAAGCAATAATCTGATAAACGTGATATGGCATTATTGTTTATCTTAGCATAATCTGAAGCACTTTAAAATAATGATAAGACTACATTAAGAAACGAATTAAGTACAAGATGAGGTTTGTCAAGCCAGTAGCTATTGTATGACAAGAAGTTATCATCATGAGATGACTCGATATCAGAAACAGAAGCCTGTGGATCCGTCTCAACACCTCTGTCTTAAGATTTTATTATAGCCTGAGGTTGAAGGTCATAATATGAACTATAAGTGGTCTAAAGACGAACAGAATATGAGAGATAAATTTGTGGAGATGAAGTATATACTCGAATAACGTTATATCCTAAAAGATAAATGAAAAACCAATGTTTAATAGTACTCAAAAAACATCTAAAATGGATACTATCACAGTCTCAGATTAGAATGAAGTATTTACTGAATAGCATAATGAATAAAACAGAAAACCGTTATTACTTTTATATCAAAGAAGGACACGTAAAAGTATTATTAGCTTTAAATGTTCTTAGCTTTCGTAAAGCTGAGATCAGACATTTGAATGTAAAAAAAGAAACTTTCCATATTTGCCTCAACAAATTAGACATTCTAAGGACAATAACAAATAGTTTTTATCCGTGATGACGGGAATACCCACTTGTAGAAAATAAATATATATGTAAAAACGGCTGGTGTGGGTAGAAAAAGCACTTTGTAAAGGAGACAACAACGTTTCGACCTTCTTCGGTCATTGTTAGGCTCAATAAAAAAAAGAAAGAGCTGACCGATAGCTGATCAAATATTTGAAGGGGTTGTGTAATTGAGTGTAGAAATGAAGAGGGTATGCTTAGATGCTGGATAAATTTTGTATTAACTGTTTGTTTGTTTTTGAATTTCGCACAAAGCTAGATGTGTGCGAATAATGTTTTCTACGGTTTGTGGAGGAAACTTATTGATGTTGATGAAACTATGCTCACCAGGTAAAATTAACGACGAATTAAACAAAACAAAATCACACTTCATAGGTTTTATAGTTTCCTGTTGTTATTAAAAAAAAGTTTATAATTTACTCTTCATACTCACTTCTATTTAGAGGTCATATATGATTAGTTCCACATTTTATTAATAGTTGAAAATCAATATTTTGCAAGATTTGAGACTTATGTATACTTTATTTAAAAATCATGTGCTTAGTCTTATATACAGATTATTAAATTTGATCATGTGGTTTTTAAGTAAAGTATATACAGGTCTTAACTCACGCAAAATATTGTATTCCTCATGATGACGAAGCTAGAAATTGAAACATGTCGAAGGTATAAAAACTGATTTTAAACTTTGAACAATACTTTATTCACTAATTGTTTTATTGTATATTAAGATTGAAGGCAGTTTTATTTTTAAAACATTTTTGTGTACCATTAAATATTGGTTTTTCTTAAGAGATAAAATTTATACAATATCGTTTTAACCTTAATCGAACAACGTAGATTTAAGAAAGGATAGAGTTAGACTTAAATTTTAAATTTGAACTTGTTTTGGGAGAAATTGTAATGACGAGGATGGTTGTGGGGTTGGCTTGGGTAGCAGATTTTCTTTATTAAAATTAAATAAACCTTTAGAAAAGTGTTTATCAGCGAACAATCGAGAAGAAATTACCACGTTCACAAACGTTTTAGTTTTTTTAATGACTTTAGAACGTGTTTTATAAATGTCGTAACAGGGAATACCACTTGAGACTAGAACAGAAATTATCTTTTCTAAAGTCATAGTCTCGTAAATGTTACAGAGTAAATCTCTTAAGATTATAGTTTTCACAGGGAGATGGCACAAAATTTGAAAAGTATTTGGCAACCACAGAAACTTTAAAAGGCCAAAGCTGTTCTGAGAAAGTGGTCGAACAAAAACCACACTATTTTTATTCAACTGTACCTGAAGAATGAAGCTGGAGACTAAAGTAGAAGATAAAGAAGTGAAAATACCACCAATTACTGAAGAAGAAATCAAAGGTATTGGACTGAAAAAAGTGTGAAACGAAATAAATAAATAAATGAAATAACTAAGAGAAAGAAAGAGAACAATGAAAAGGACTGTTTAGAGAAATGTATAAATAACACAAAGAATAAAATTACGGAGAGTGATAAGGAAATATAAATTATAGACCTGATCATTAACTTCAGGAACGACAGTTAAACATAGATACAGATAAATTGTTTATTTATTTCAGAGTAAAGCTACATTGGACTAGTTGCTGTGTCATATGTGGGGGGAGCTACAAATAAACACTAATACAGCACGGTAACAAAGTTAAGATATCAATTCGAAACTTAAAAGGTTTAGCCGAATCACTTTCTTCAAAAACAGTAGAAGCTTGTTTGTAATGCGTATTTTGGTGATGTTTTAAGTTTTATGTGTTGAACTTAAGTGTCTTATAATACTTGATCGTAGCGTTTGTTTCATGAATAAATACTAATTACTGGTAATTTTGTTTGTATTGTTTGTTTGTTTGTTTTTGGAATTTCGCACAAAGCTACTCGAGGGCTATCTGTGCTAGCCGTCCCTAATTTAGCAGTGTAAGATTAGAGGGAAGACAGCTAGTCATCACCACCCACCGCCAACTCTGGGGCTACTCTTTTACCAACGAATAGTAGGATTGACCGTCACATTATAACGTCCCACAGCTGAGAGGGCGAGCATGTTTAGCGCGACCCGTGCGCGAACCCGTGACCCTCGGATTATGAGTCGCACGCCTTACGCGCTCGGCCATGCCAGGCCTTTTGTTTGTAAAATTCTTCCTTTTTAACATGTGTCACATCGTTGAATGTAGCTGTTATGCATTTTGAAAAGATACATTAGACTCATAAAATAGGATAATACAATTGGGAGAGACAAATAATTATTTGTTTACGTCATTTTTTACGCTTTGAATGGATTTAATTAATTTTATGTCTTACGACTGATCGGTTGTTTGTTTTTAATTAAACACAAAGCTACACATTAGGTTATCTGTGCTCTGTCCATCACGGATATTGAAAGTCGTTTTTAATATTGTAAGTCTGCAAACATGCCGCTGTGCCATTAGGGGTCCCTACCATTGAAAATAGACTAAATAAAATATTTTTTTTAAAACTTATCAAACACAGTGTAACGTATTACTTGCTCTCAAACATTTGAATTGTTTATTTGGTGAATACTTTATGTATTATTCAAACTTACTATACTAACACTGGTTTACAAAGAAATTGAGGCAAGCACAAAAAATAGCTGTTTTTAAGCTAATTTGGGAGTGCTGAATTCAGATTTGAAATCCGTTTTTACTCATCACCTCTAGTTTTTTAGATATGGATACTGTACATAAAGGCGTATATGCATTCAGGGTTAATTTCTAATATTGTGTGACTTATGTCTTCTTTTTTAGTTATTATGCAATAAATGTAAGTGATAGCATTACATTATATATATATATATATATATGTAGCTATATATCAAGACGGATCACCAGTTTCAGGAATCGGAACAAAGACCTTGCTTCATTTTTCGACACGGAAAACAAGTTGTGCTTCTGCACAAATGTACCTGGCTTGTTCACTTTCCTTGGTTTGCCACATAATCCTTCAGACTGGCGTCTTTTCATAGACTCTTCCAAGCGAAGTCTCAAGGCTGTGCTTCTGCACAACGGGAATAAATATCCCAGAATTCCCACTGCACACTCTGTCCATCTCAAGGAGTCCTATGACAATATGGAGCTTCTTTTAGAAGTACAACCAGTACCAGTGGAGTCTGTGTGGGGACCTCAAGGTCATTGGTCTTCTTATGGGTATGCAAGCGGGCTTTACAAAGTACTGTTGCTTTCTCTGTCTCTTGGATAGTCGAGCTGTATCCCGGCATTACAAGCAGAAAGACTGGGGGTCTAGAAGCACTTTCGTTCCTGGCGAACACAGCGTCAAGGAGAATCCTCTGGTTGACATGAAGAATTTCGTGAAGGCCATGGACAAAAATGGTGCTGCCTTCCAACACTTGTCTACTGTGTTCCCAGGTCTCAGTACTGCTAAGCTCAAAGAGGGCATCTTTGTCTGGACCTCAAATCCGAGAAGTGCTAAGGGATACTGATTTTGAGGAGCTTCTTACCTTAAAGAAACATAGAGCATGGAAAGCATTTAAGTCAGTCTGTAGTGGCTACCTTGGTATTACACGCGTACCAAATTACCAAGCCTGTATTGAGAAGTTGCTAAAGACTTATGAGGATATGGGATGCCGAATGTCACTCAAAATTCATTTTCTCCATTCCCACCTCAACTTCTTCCCTCCAAACCTTGGAGCAGTGAGTGATGAGCACGGAGAAAGATTCCACCAAGATATTACGAAGATGGAGAGCAACTACCAAGGCAAGTGGAACCCCAGCATGATGGGAGACTTCTGCTGGATGCTCTTGCGTGACATCCCGGAGGCAAAATACACCAGATCATCTAAGAAAACACCATTTTAACTGTCTGCGGTACTATAAATTGTGTACATTGTGTCATCCAAGTATATTTATTTCGTCAATGTTCTTTTTCTATCCTGTTTTATCTGTACTAAGCTGCTGCAACTGTTGAAATAAGCACGTATATACTCTGTATATACTAAAATGAGACTATTTAAAAACCAGAAAAATAGAGGTAATAGAGCAAAACTGTTTATAAATTTGAATTCAGCACACCAAAATTAGTAAAAAACACCTATTCACATTCTTGCCTCAGACAAAAAATATTTTTTTGTAAACCAGTGTAATTAAGCATTGCAAAAATTATATTCCTTCCTCTACTTTTGAAAGATTTAATAATTTAACTGACAAATAATTTTAGAAGTTTAATGTAAATTTACATCTGATAACAATAAATTTGATCAACTGTAAAGTGGTAACATGAATTTGCAATTAGTTTGTTAAGTACTAATCCTGACCACAGGACTTTTTTCACACGCGCTGTTTCAAGATACTTACGGATGTTAGTGATCACATTAACATATCTTAGTAATTACAAGGGAAAAGGGATATATAAAGTGAAGGAAATACAGAAACTTGGATCAGGTACATAATCACCGAAGAAGTTTGTTTTCACTAGATGTTCATATTTGCCTGGTGTTTGTCTACAGTTTTGTCATGAAGCTGGAGTTAAAGGGTTATCAGAAAGTAATAAAATGTTGAGATTTTATAAGATCACAATTATGATAAATTTGGATCTCTCAGTCTGCTAATAGGGGATACTTGCCATTTCGTTAGGAGACTAAGAACTCTTTTCATAACATATATTTCCCTGAGAGAAAGAGAGAACATGGAATATTATAGTTTTCAGAAGCTGTTCGGATGCTCTTAATTATAATAGGAAATTACTGATATTTTCTTGATTTCAAAACCTTACTTAATGAATACTTTGTGGGGCATGAGTACGTTATTTTTGAAGATGCTTTGTACTCAGTTAATTGATTAAGTTGGTAAAACTGAATGAATTCTGAGTTTGAACGTTCCAGGTATTTAAATTAGGAGCAACGAATTAAATAAATTCTTGGTTAAGATCTGCACAAACTTTCAACTGTGTGAAAAAGCTGAACTGTCCACTGGGCCAATTATAAGTTGTGGTGTTCACAATAACTTTCACATATATGTGGGTGACCTGATGTTTATTAAAGTGCTCTTCAAATAATATTTGCAACAAATTATGAGTTTTACGAATTAATTATACTTCCCAGAAGCAAGTTTTGGTACAAAGACTTTCCCGAATGTCAAAGTGATCAAAATAGAAGGGAAACATGTTTTAGAGACAACATCACTGCTACATTTAGCAAGATGTGCCATAGTACAATTACATGTTGGTTACCAGGAATCAATGTTTGATAAACAGTTTTCTGCACAGGAGAATAGAACTTTTATTTTAATTGTGTACTGTTGAGACATTTGAAAAGAAAATGCTGTTGTCCTGTTATGCTAGACGAAAAACAACAACACAAGCTTACTTATGGCCAACAGCAGAACATAGTAGAAGTGCAAACTACAAAATATGGCTACTACTATTTCATCTAGTTTAAATTAATGAAGCCTTAGATGGTTCTGACAGCCATTATGTCTGTTACTGCAGCTCAGTTAATATTTAACTAAGTGTCGAATGTCTGTAAGGGTACATAAGTTTAAAATTGAGTTTTATTAAAAACTGTGTCAGTCGAATCATTAGTATATTTTACTCAATGGGTAGTCAACACTTTGTTAATTTAATGGTTGAAAAGGAATAATTTAGAAATAAGTAGAGTGATATATCTTTATGTGACTATAGATGTTATTTTTCCTGAACAAAATGAAACGTATTTTATCTTGATTTGAGCACTCGTTCAGAACTTGTGAACCAATGGTTCATTTATGTGAAACAAGTGAGCTGCAGTTTGTGGTATTATAATTCAATCAGTCGTCAGTAACAGTGTATCCCTAACATGATCCTTTAAGTATAATATTTGAATAAGAAAGCTTTCGTTTAAATCATAGACTCTTACTCTTATTAAGATTTTAAAATAGCTTAAATAGAAAACTACATCACACTCACCTAGGGTGTGCTCCAACACATTTGATTTGAGGATACTGAGTAAATAATACGTATCGGAGTACGCCTTAAGTAAGTGTGACATAGTAATCCATTAAAATTATCCTAAGATTTTAACAAGGGTTAAAGATGATCAAATACTTTGTAGAAAGGAGAGTTTAATTATTCATGAGAGCAAAAAGTAAGTAGGTTAGCCCTGATATTTAAAAACAACACTCAGAATCAATAAATAAAAATTAGGATCAGGAAAATAAATCCAAGAACTTTTATAAAGTGAACTACTTTTAGAAAAGAGAAGATGGTAACATTGAATTTAGGCTAACTGAACTTTTTAATATCATTTTATAACTTTAAAGAAACGTTTTCCATTGGTTAGTTTGTTTTTTGAATTTCGCTCAAAACTACACGAGAGATATTTGCGCTAGTTTTCCTTAATTTAGGAGTATAAAACTAAAGGGAAGGCAGATAATCATTACCAACCACAGCCATTATTTTCCAATAAATAGCGGAATTGACTGTCACATAATTATGTCTCCACTGCTGAGAGGATGAGAATGTTTATTGTTTTGCATAAGTATAGTTAAAAATGACACGTGTTGAGTAGTAAGTAAAAGCTACTTTAAATACAGAACTTTCACTGCACGATGTGCAACAAAACACTGTCTGATGCATTATGACAGTCTTTTTTTGCTTGTTGGATTCTGCGCAAAGCTACATGAGAGAAGTGACAGAAGAGAAAGAAAATAGTAGATTACACCACCAACCACCAGACTATTTCACATTAGAGAAAATATAGTATTTATTTTCACATTGTAACGTCCATATGGCTGAAAGGGTAGAATGTTCGGTGAGTGGATTTGAATTCGCAATTCGCAACTTGCGACTCGAGTGTCCTAAGCCAACAGGCCATGCCACGTTCACTGTCTGTTACAGACATGGACCTATTTCATGTCAAATAATTATTTTGTAATATTGTAGAGACTCATATCTTTTAAAGCAATGTTTATTAAAGTTATATCTTTTAATTATGAATAAATGGGTTTTTAGCTTCTTGCTAGATTTTTATCAGAAATAAGTTGGGTAGCTTATGTAATTTAAATTTCACCACGTACCAGAACATAGACAAAGCTGATATTTGTTTAATAAGATACACCATTCATTTCTTAAATTACCAATGATCTAGCCAGTGACGAAAAAGAACATGCACTAAGAAACAGAATAATAACATAGAGTGTTTGGTCATCTTCAGTAATTATTAAGAAAACAAGGTAAAAATGACAAAACTCAGTGGGAACTTCCATAAATTAATTCAGTAATGCGTGTAGTCCTTTTTCTTATCTGCTGTCAGATAAATCATGCAACATAATTAAAGTGAAACTAAGATTCGTTTCAGCAGCAGAAATGGCTTATACGAATTGTATTATAACACTTAGAAACAAACCATAAACCAGGGATTTTTTGCAGTTGTTTTAGATGTGTCTGTGCATTGAGTTAAAGTATAAATCTTTGAAAACTACATGAAATATTTTCTATTATACAATTTCAGGTAAATGTAAGTTTAGGGAGTTTGGTAGGAGCGACCACAAAATAATCTAATGCTTTAATTTTTATTTATTGAATATTATCATGAACTTATGTCTTTTTAAACAGCACAAACACAGATAAAATTACTTGTTAGAAACGAACTATATATATATTGATTTACACCAAGAATAATTTTAGAAAAAAATTACGATTCATAGCCTGAAAAAGGTAGTAATGAGACATTAACCAATTTAGTAATTTTTTTAGTATTTATTAATAAAGATATCCTCTGAAGATAACAAGTATGTCGTTGTTGTGAATGATTTATTCTCTTTATTGTAAACTTTCTCTCTCTTGCAGATTTTGACATATCTTTGTATAGATTCAGAAACGTGGCATAAGATCGATGTAGCATTTACAAGTGTAGTGTAATTCAGGGAGAACATAAAATAATCCTTTACTCAAAAATATTCTGTATTAAAAATAATTGTTGTAGAGGAAAAAAAATCATCAAAGGTCTATTAAGGATCATAATGTTTATTCAGAAATGTTTAAACTGGATAGAAAATGTTTAAAAAACTCCTGTAGAAAGGATTATTAATGTTTTTAATGTTTTTGAATTAGTATATCATATCTATCCCTAAACAAAGATACAATTATCCTCATCTACTTCGAATATCATTTATATATTGACTATTGCAAAAATCTACATTTTTTTTTCATTTGGATACTTAAATTCGTGCTGTTTAAATAGATAAAACGAAAAGCAAAAAAAAACGAATTGGTATTTTGCTAGAAAAATAATTTAATTATACAGTATAATATGGCTTAGAAACACTTTATAATACTTTCCTTTATAAAATCTATGGTCTTCAAAATACCCGTCCTAAAACTCCGTTCTCTCCAATTGACTATCAAGTAGCTTTACAATATAATCATTTTGAACATGAAATTTTCTTTGCAATAACTTTACATGTTTCAATGATTATTTTTGTTAAAATATAAAACAAAATAATAAAAGAATATAGTTTTATCTGTTTAATATACTAAGGTATATAAAACTGAAAAAATCAGAGTTAAAATTGGTGCAATCATTGACAGTAAAACAAATTGAAGACTTAAATGTGTATATACGTTTAAAAGTATTTTTAATAGATAAACATAAGTCAACAGTTTCAATTCCTTACCATTTACAAATAGTATTGTCTAAAAATCAAGAATAATGGTTTAATAAAATCCCTAAGAGAAAAGTTTCCTTCTTTGTGCTTATTAGAATATAATTAATTAAATAATTCAATATTTATTATGAATATATGCATGTGCGTAGATTTATAGAATAAAGTGATAATATATACAATTTACTTCTAATATTAACAAAAATGTTAAGTTAGAGTATGTCATGCGAAACCTCGTCTGCATAAATATTGATTTTCGTTCAATCAACATAGTGCTAGCTTAAATGCTGATGACTAAATTACCGGTATGAAGACGGCAATAAAATTTAAGGTGAAAATATTAAAGTTACTTCAGTTTCACTTCATAGGTGTTTTGGAAGAGCTGTACAGAATGTTTCACGACTAACTGATAGCAAACTAAACTGTTTTAACAGAGCATAGTTCAAATGAACCTGTATTATACTGTTGTATTATTAACCAAGTACAATTTAATAAAATACACGTAGTTGTACAAATAAAGTTTTAGTATTAAATATTGAAGTTTTCTATCATGTACGTTAAATATGAAATTGAATATTTTTTTATAATATCATCATCTAAACGTATGTGTGTGTGTGTTGATATACAACGATTTAAATTAGTTTGTATAGAGAACGTACTACATGCTTCAACATAACATTGATCTGTCTTCTTCAGGTATGATATATAGCTAAGCATGAAGGGCTTATATACAAAATCAATATCTGTATACAAAGACAAAAGACGCCGGGGTTTATGCTACAAAGGAATGATAGCACTGAAAATTTCAATGGGCTTATGACATAAAGAAAAGGACGATATAGTTTTAAATATATAATCAAAGATAAGAAGATGCTTCACATTATAGTGTAGTTTATATTCGCCATCCTTTGTCTCTATTGATTTAGGGTTATAGTTTTCGAATAAAAAGAGCTCACTTAAACCTTCTTCCAGTGCGGTTCTAATCATAGTTATATTATAATTCTTTTGTATGTAATCGTTTGTTTATCTCCTTTGGAGGGCAACTTGCGCTAGTTATCTCTAAATTAGAAGTGTTAGACTAGAGGTAAGGCAGTTAGTCAACACCATCCCCTACCAACTTTTGGGCTACTCTATTAGCATTATAACGCCTCAACCACCTGGCCATGCCAGACCTATATCTAATTGAACTTATAACGTGCATTTCCAAGTATTTTTTTTAATATTTTATGTTTTAACTTTTAGTTTCATGTTTAAGAAATTATTGGGTATAACTATTTTCTAGTGAGATCAGCATTTACGTATGTTACTTAGGTTAAATTACTACATACTTTATTCTGTATTAAAAAGTTTTTATATAAAGTTATGTTTACTGCACAGTTATATACATACGGTGTATGTATGTGTTATATTTTCTAATTTTAGTTTTTCTGCGGATTTATGAATTATATTCTGTACTGACTTAGCTTAAGGTATTGATATCTCTGAGTCAATCCAAAATGTCCCTCGCTGGGACAGCGGTAAGTTTATGGATTTACAACGATAATATTAGGGGATTCAATTACTCTCGATGGACTCGGTAGGTAAACCGATGTGGCCTTGCTATAAGAAAACACATACACACACACAAGCCAATATCACAAGATTTTAACATTTGTCGGAAACTGAAGTTAATTATTAAGAATTATGTTGCTTATTATAAATGGAAGTTGTTGTTTATTTTTGTCTTTCGTTGGTTGTTTTGTTAATTTCATATATTAAAACTAAAGGATAGCGAAGACAGAAAAATGCACTGTAATGCCTTAGGGTCATAACCATTGAAATTGAATACAGTTTATTTAGGTTAAGTGTAAAAAATGTAATGTGTTGTTACTCTTCGTCTTAACAAGCCCCATTTCTAACCTTAAAGGTTACACGAATTTAAGGCTATGTCAAATGTTAGTACATGTTAGTACTTAGTTTTGTTACAATGCCTAAGGTTAAAATAAATTGCCAATTATATTTGTCTACAATTTTGTTAGTTTCATAGCTTATCTTTACTCTGCAGAAAAGAATTAGTATATCGTTTAAGCTTCGTTAATTTCACAGTTGTTGTCAATATAAAATATGTGTTTTTTGTTTGTGTGTAAAATATTGATGTTCACTTTCTTGTTCTGAATACTCAAAACAAATGTATCACTGGTGTTCAGTTCTTGAAACATCTTGTTTATGTTGTGTGTTTTTATCTGAAAATAACGCAAACTATATGCACTTGCAAACATAGTATTTCTAGTTTAATTTTTAAGGGTTATTACAACTTTAATTTCCTCTACAAAAGCATGATTGCGATCGGTTTGTTTGAAAAAATTCAAATTCAATATATGTTTTTTATAAATATTTAAGGTGTCCATTTAACGGAATATTTTGTTTAGTATGTTATTCATTTACACAAAATAACTGTCACCCTATAATATTTTGATTTTTAAAGTACATATAGACTGCATAATTATTTTTTAAAATAAGAAACCCTAGCTACTGGTCATTCTTAATAGTTTATCCACCTAGGTATCATCCAGAGGATGTTGGCACCTAAGTGAACATTCTACAAAATATCGTAGAAGTTTTGATGTCCTAACTATTGTTTAAAAACTAGAAAATGGCAAGCTTTGATATTTATTTGACTTAGTCTGCATAATATTAATTTGTGAAAAGTTGACATAAGTGAGTGGATTTTAATCTACAGTAAGACGTTTGTTTAGAAAAACCGTTTTACAAAGTATAATATCAATGCTGTTATAATTTTTTTTATAGAGTTAATAGCTAGTGCGCAAAATCAGACATAAGAATAAAAACAGGGCTCTGATAAACTGAATACTGTTTTAATACTTATTTTTCAAATGCACACCAAAAGATCTAGTATTCAAGTTACCTCGAAAAAGTGGCTTTTCAGGACCTTGTATTTGTCAGATAATTCAAGGTATGCATAGCCATAACGTAAATTAATATTATACTACTATATAGTTATTTAATGTGATACCTATAATATTTATGTCAGTATTATCATTTGGAGTTGAAATGTTTTCATAGTTTACTAGCTAGTAGTTATAAAGAGACGTATAAAATAAAATGAAATTATGTGTTTGTAGTTAAACACAAAACTACACAATGGGCTATCTGTGCATTCCATACCTCGGGTATCGAAAGTCAGTTTCTCGCGTTGTAAATCCGCAGACATACTGTTGGATAATATATAATACGATAAAATATAGCGTCTGTAATGCATTTAATATTATATATTTATCTTGATACGATATTTGTTTTTGCTAGCTGTATATTTAGAAATTCATGTAACTTATACGGTTAAATGTGTATTGCGAGATTTCCGCCTGTTCACTGTCGCGTTGTAAATCCGCAGACATACTGTTGGATAATATATAATACGATAAAATATAGCGTCTGTAATGCATTTAATATTATATATTTATCTTGATACGATATTTGTTTTTGCTAGCTGTATATTTAGAAATTCATGTAACTTATACGGTTAAATGTGTATTGCGAGATTTCCGCCTATTCACTGAAGTTGTAGAAGAATCTTAAGTGTAAGAATTAACAATGAACTACGAGTGTATCTAAATTTTTGTGATTGGCAGTATTGTTGCTAACTGAAATTTCAAGAATTTCACCTAAAAGGCAGCCATAGCAACATATTCTCGACAGTACATGTTGTTGATTTGTTACAGTTTGTTTACTATACATGTATATCTTCAAACCATAACTGTGATTAATCGGAAAACTGCCGACTTTTGACGAGGAACGTTTATAGATTTCAATATTACAGAATGCTTAACTTCAAGGGATTAAATGTGGATTTTTGTTTTTCTACAAATGCATCACATAACTTCAGTTGTGAAAACTTACGTATGATCAAAGAAGAGCTAGTTAGTTTCACTTTGAGAGAAGTATACGTATATCAACTCAAAATTAATTCTCTCATCATGAACCGCTGATAAAATATTCAGTTCCAGACCATATAGAAGACTGAGTATTGTATGTAAGTTTGTAAAATTTACATTTATGTATGCTAACAATATTTGATAACATCTTATTATCAAAGTTTTCTTGATTTACCCTTCCTTGAACAACTAGAAAGATATAACAAAAGTGAATTACTAGAAATTGTCAAAGTTTTAGAACTTGTTTGTTTTGTTTTCGTTTGTTTATGAATTTCGTACAAAACTACATGAGAGCTGTCTGCGCTAGTCGTCTCTAATTTAGCAGTGTGAGACTAGAGGGAAGGCAGCTAGTCATCATCATTTATCACAAACTACTTTTTCCCCAAAGAATAGTGACTAGGATTAGAATTCGCGATCCTCGGAATACGAATCGAGCTCCCTAACCACCTATTTCTGAAAGTATAGGTAAAGAAATGAATGAGAAAAAATGATCTAAAAATTCTATTATTGAAATACTAGTCGATCATGATTTGTTGTCTGAAGAAACAGCAAATTATTCTAGTGTTCGCTTCAGTCAATCATAGTTGAGCGATAAAGATAAGTTAGAAATCTTGTTGAAACTCAAACAAGAAGCTCGTATCGAAGTTCAAAAAGAAAGTAAACGTATCGAAACCAAAAATTGAGGATAAAAAGGAAAGAGCAAGCTCCTATTGAACCTGAGAGAGAAACTATATTGAAAGAAATGTAAATTAGACTCAACTCTAATCGACCAAGGCAAAATGACAACTTTGAACTCATTCAATGAAAATGAAGTTTAAATATTTCTAAAATTTTGAGAAGTTTGTCCAAACCATGACATGGCTCAATGAAAAATAAATGGTCATTATTATTTTTACAAATGGTTTTAATTCGTGAAACATTAGAAACTTATGCCTCTCTCTCTGCAAGATTGTGTAAAGTATATTAATATTAAAGCAGCTATTCTGAGCGCATACGAGTTATCATTGTTCGCTTATCACCCAAACGTTTTGAGATTATCACAAGCAAGATAGCCAAACTTATATAGAATTCGCCCATGTAAAGAGATTTATTTTGATCTATGTAATTCTATGCAAATTACCCACAGTTTCGACAAATTAAGACAATTATTTCTAGTTAATGAATTTAAACAATGTGCAAGTGACAACTTCAAAACATTCTTTAATCAAAAGAAGGTTGAAACATTACAGGAAGTAGCTGCTTTTTCCAGAGAGGCCTGGCATGGCCGAGCGTGTAAGGCGTGTGATTCCTAATCCGAAGGTCGCGGGTTCGCCCCCGGGTGGCGCTAAACATGCTCGCCCTCCCAGCCGTGGGGGTGTCTAATGTGACGGTAAATCCCATTATTCGTTGGTAAAAGAGTAGCCCAAGAGTTGGCAGTGGGTGGTGATGACTAGCTGCCTTCCCTTTAGTCTTACACTGCTAAATTAGGGACGGCTAGCATAGATAGCCCTCGAGTAGCTTTGTACGAAATTCCAAAACAAACAAACAAATTTTTCCAGAGGTTACACTATGTAACACAAATTTGGTTTCTGGATAGTATGTGTTAGTTCTTTATTGTTTATGTTGTAAAGTACAGAAAATGGCCATTATTCCAATCAAACTTTACTTTTGTGACCTGAAATTAACCTCTTTTCTGTGTAAAAACGGGCAAATTAGCACAGTTTCGTTTACATAAGGTCTGAATAAAACAACATATGAATCAAGAATGACATCTATTTATACTAAAGTTATCCAAAAATGAACAAAAATGTTAATAAAGGAGTTGCCTTTCGAGATTTGCAACCGTAATGTAAATCACTTTCATGTACCAGCACTCAAATATAGTCCTGGCATTCGACTTTGTTAGACCAAGATTTTTTATTAAGCCATTGAAGTATCTTTGTTTGGAAAAGTATGAGTTTCTCTCACCAGCTGCACCTCTGAAATTTTAATTTGGATCTTCAACGTCTACCTCCTCTTCTGATTTGCTGCTCTATCCTGGAGATGGCTGCTTTCCCTTTTGCGGAGTGGGTACAGCGAGCTAAAGACGGCATAACACTGGGACAATGGATGATGGAAGGTCCGATACATAATAGCAATGCATTCTTGCCAGCCCGACGCTTGTAAAGGTCCACCATGCAGAAGTTGCAATTGATTCAATGGTCAGGGGATTCACGTCAAATTCTTGGAAAAGCCAATTTATGGCTCTTTTTTCCACAATCTACCACCCTGCAAAAGAGAAAAATAAAATTTTTGTTATGGACAACTGTTTTATTCACAACTAATGTGTAAGAAGTTATGCAAAATATTTTATATGTGATATATTTTCTATACTATTGGAAATTAAAAAAATAAAAGATATTTAAATTTTAAAAGATCTAAAATTTGTATAGTATAAAATCTTACTATTCATTCAAGCAAAAATTATCCGTCTTACATTCAAGAGGTATTTTGCAGTGGTCGAAGGTAAAATGAGGTGCCCAAAGATTCTTTACATCCCCGACAGGCATGCCGAAATATGCCTTGCAGGCTTCACACATCATAGCAGACGTTGTCACAGAATGCTTTTTCACTCTTGTCTTGATAAATTGGCTACATACATGGCAGAATGCGTCAGGAGAATGCTTGCACCTTCTTGGTGTCATCTCTGATAAAATCAGATAGCTTTATGTGGTCTCTTAGACAGCCATTATTAAATTGAAGTGTTGAGTAATGAGCCCCTGTATATATGTTACCATAAAAAGTTCTAAAAAATTCTAAATTATTTTTGAAAATTCTCGTTAGCTCTACAACATTTTAAAAATTCTTGTACGTTTTAGAATATTCAAGAAATTTCTTTAAAATTCTTGTAATTTCGAGAAAACTGTCTATCAGGTACGCAGCACTGAATCTATCTGCAATGTTCTTGAAAATCGGCTAATTTAAAAATTTTACTATCCAGATCACAAAAGCAAAGTTTGAAGAGAGAAATAGGTCTTTTCCATTTACTTTAGGCATACGCAATTGAGAAATAACACTTTCTGCTCAGGAACAAAAAGTAAAAAAAAATGTTATGTAGTGTTATATTTTAATATATAAAACCATTTTTCATAAAAAGAAGTTCCCTTGATATCAACTAAAATAGGTATTTGTTTAATCTACTGAAGTTGAGAATTATTTTAAAAATTCACCTGCTTTAGTTTAAAATAAATCTTCATTAAAACAATCAATGTCTGTATGCCATTTGTGTAAAAACTTGGTTATGTTATGACGGATTAGTGGTGTTTGAAAAAGAAAAGTTGGCAACACCCAGTTCGTTTATGTCCACATATGGACGTAATTTTACCAGTTCACAAACTGTTATGAACTTGGCATGTGAGATAAAGGCTGATTTAGTTAGAAAGGAGTTTAGGCCTTTTTTTGTTGTTGGTTCTGTGTCTTTAAAAAACGACACAGCGCTAATCTCATACACATTCGTATTCTCTGACAATGGGGAACTTATTAATTGTTGTTAGAAGTTATATTGCCAACGTTGATTCTGTTATTGCTCAAGTTATTCGGGTTGCTTTGTTAATATTCATCTTCATAATAGTCATTTAACATCAAACCTACTTCTGGGACCATTTGAGGCAGGAGTAAGGCCTATTCTGCCATTTAAATGTTGGGAAAAGTTGATTAGCGATCCAATCACTATTTCATCTGAGGATGATGATGTTGTTGAGGAGAATCCAGAGGTGTTTCCCTTGTGTGATGTGACTCGAGCTGAGGCTAAGAAATTAAACCCAAAACAAACAATAGACACATATTTAGAGAACGATATGATAGATCTGTCTCAGATATTTTTTGGATCCGATAGAGATCTTGTGATTAATTGTCTTACTAATGCTTTATTGTAGAACGAAAATAATGGAGATGAAGGATTTAAACTGGTAAAGTTCTATTTGCTTGAAGTAAACTGATCGCTGAGGAAGAAGAGGATTTGCATATCTCTTAATTATTTAAATATGCACACTCAAGATGAGTGCAGAAAGTTTCAAATGGCTAGGTTCGGCATGGCCAGGTGATATAGGCATTCGACTCGTAATCCAAGAGTCGCGGGTTCTAGCCCCCATCACACTAAACATGCTCGCCCTTTTAGTCGTGGGCGTGTTATAATGTGACGACCAATCCCATTATCCGTTGGTAAAAGAATAGCCCAAGAGTTAGCGATGAATGGTGATGAGTAATTGCCTTTTCTCTAGTCGTACACTGCTAAATTAGCAACTACTAGCGCAGATAGCTCTCGTGTAGCTTTTTGCGAAATGCAAAACAAACAAACAAAAAGCCAAATCGCTATTTTAAATGGTGTTTTGTGAGGAATTGTCGGCCACAGATATGCCAGCTTCAAATGACTTGGTTGTAGATTATCAAATCATTGTTCCCAAAGCATATACTTATGAAATATTGAGAGTTTTTCATGAATTCCCCATGTAACAAAATGTTGAGATATTCCTACCAGCCAAAAATCAAGCAAAATGTTTCTCAGTTTTCTAAAACTTGTTATACATGTAAATTAGCTGGATTACCTTAAAGAAAATTGTTGTTGCTCCTTTTAAACTTATACAGGTGTTTATGATAATCCTTCAGTCGTGTGATTATTGACTGTGTTTGGCCTTTACCAAAAATCTTATTTGTCCTTGTTATGTATAAAGCGTTTGAAATGCCATGTTGCTGTTTATATTATTGTTTTGAAGTTCAAACCAATAAAGTATGTTGTTATTCATGTAGAAATTTCTAGAATTAGGTAGATCGATCATTTGTTTATAAATAGAATGTATGTCGGCCTGGTGTCTAGACGAGTCTCGTGCAAAAACAGACATGCGCAGATTACTCTGGAATTCTGTGGAAGTTACGCGATTGTTATTAAACCTACTAATATATATAAACAGACGGCAATGTGAGGAGAGGCAGTGAGTCAGTCATTCGTTTTTATTCGATTGAATAGATGTATCTTCATTTGAGAAATTTTCAACGTTTGCTGTGTGTTTATTCAATTTTAATTTGTGACTGTAGCTAGATCTACAAAAGTTGTGATTTTATTTCGTCAATCTTTACGATTCATTCGAATTACTGGTTATACTGAAAGTCAACACGTATAAGACTGTTTAGGGGAGCCCGGAGCAAGTTGGAAAACGACAAATTTGAGACATTCATCGAAAACATCGTTAAAAGAACTTTGTCAAATTTATTGAACTGTGAATTGTTTCTGGACTTCTCCGTTCAAACTTCGGAATTTCTTCGTGGGACCAAATTCACACCCTAGACTGGAATTTTGGATTTGTGATCTGGACTTTTGGATTTTAATTCTGGATCATTATACTGGACACAGACCAGTACCATTTTGTATTGTAATTAATTTTGAAGGTTGAAACTGAATATCTGTCATTGTTATTATATAATTTATTTTATATCTGTCACATATATAATAGTTTATTGTAATAAATTATATAAGCTGTTATCTGTGTCTTTCTGTTGCGTTCAGTCCACATAAGAAAAACGTAACAGTCATACTGACTTAAAACACATTTCAATCCAATAAACTTCTTAGTTTTTGATTATTTGTTTTTTACTTTTACTTGTATCCTCAAAAAACTTTAGTCTGATCAAAGATTAAATTTTGAGTTGGTATTGTTTAAACAAGCTGTTTGTCAGCTCAGTGCTAAACAGGTCACATCCAGTGTACACTATCCAGAAACACAACTTGACCTTGAAATTTTCCATTATACCTTGAAAAACATGATGTAGACTTAAAATAATAAAATTGAAAAAGATTGTGATGAAAGAGTTAATTTATTATTATTTTCTATTCTTGAGTCAATTCAGAAATTGTTCGGGTTTAGCATGTTTGTATTGGTTTTTGGCCATTCAGTGCATGTTCCTTTGAAGTTACTGAAGAAACAATGTTTGGAAGATGACCCGAAAGAAATCCACCTAATGAATTACGTTTACAGTTAGGTCCATGCTGTGAATTGGCTTGAGAATATTTAAAATCACCCCGAGCTAGAATTAAAATGTTTATGACCACAAGTCTGAAAAGCGTAAGTTCCGTTCTAGTGACTTTTTCTCAGTTACTCACGATGGGACATTCACTCAAAGCTAGGTACCATGGTTATTTGAAAAGCCAATCATTCAGAATATGTTGCAAAACATCTGATGGTCGAAAGGTTACCCAGCTGTGTCCTCTCAATATGACCCCATTAGTGGTATAACTTTATATTTGTAGATTTATATTGCTAGAAACCATGTTTCGCTACCCGTGGTAGGTAGAGCATAAATGATCCATCGTGCATTAAGCTTTGTTCTAAACTAAAAACATATAATTAAAACTCATATCAATATGTCGAAGCTGTATCACATCCAAGATGCATCCAAAAATATTTTAGCATTGATTGTTCTTCTGATACTGACAACAGAATCCTGTAAATTTGAAAATATCAGGGATCAATGCAACATCAAATTGAGTAGTTTTGACATTCTGGTCAATCTCTATTCATAATGTAATCACTTGTCTTCTGAAGGGAAAAATCAACTTGCTATTTTATTGTTTGAATTCAAATGTATATTTCCAGATTTATTTAATAAAACCAACATTGCTTTCCATGATACAGGTATAGGTGATGCCTCTCCTATAAAACAGTATCTCTATCGTGTACATCCGATTAATGCCAATAAAAAACGGAAATAAACATCTTATATGATGGAAAACTACATAATCGCATTATATAGCTCAGTAAAAGTGATTGGTGTTCATATTGTGTGTTCGTTTCTTAATCTAATGTTTTGGTTAGATTCTGTACTGACTTTCACAAAGTAAATGTTTTGACAATGATAGATTTCTGTCCCATTCCAAGAATAAAGGATTGTATTGATAAAGTTTGAAAAGTCATATATATCACAAAGTGGGACTTGCTGAAGAAATACCAGGTTGTTCTTCTAGTAGAAAAGGACAAAATGAGCCCCGGCTTTGTTACTCCTGACAGATTATATCAGCATAATGAATGTCGTTTGTGATGAATATTTCTTAAGTAATATTAATAAATGATGAGTCAATGTTTCAATAATATGTTAGATATTAGAATTTATGTTGATGACATTGTAATTTATAGTGATACCTAGGAAGAACACTTATGTCTATCAAATGGTGTTCAAAAAGTCTTAAGAAACCCAATGTCACTGTAAATTTAGCAAAACGTGATTCTTTTTTAAAGCCAAAGTTGTTTAATTAGGTCATGTAATAGAATTGTGAATTATCTAACTCATATAAGCAAGAAAAGTTTGATGATATATTTGCCTGGTTATTACAAGAAATGTAAATATTGCCGACATCAATGTACCATTAATAAACCTATTGAAGAAAAATAAAAAGTTCAAGTAGTCTGAAACATGTCAGTCTGCTTTTGTAAAGGTCAAATCACTACTGTGTACTTACCCTGTGTCGATAGTACCTGACTTTGATAAGTCGTTCGCTTTAGCTGTTGATGCCAGCTTGACATTCATGATAAATGACACATTGCGTTGATTCGTTTGCGAGATATATAATAAGAAATCTTCTCGTTTTATTAAGTGAGCTAATCGTCCACCCGGAACGACGAACTTTGGAGTTATCACCTTAACGATATATTTTGAAACTGTTAATCCCTTAGTAACACAACGTGTAGAACTTCTCAGTCTCAAAAAAAAATAATCCTACCGCTTTAAAGGAAACGTTTGATCTTCCCTCACTCCTATCAGGTGGATCCTTGGAACGGTAGACAGACCAGCTAAGTATCATTCTTTATGTTTGTTGCTTCTGCGTTTTCTTGCTACAGGTTTTATGAAAACATTATAGTTAATGGACAGACAAAATTTTTTTTCCTATATTTTAAAAATTCGAAGCTATTAGAGCTTCTACACAGATTGAAGTCCCGGTTATACGACAAGTAGATCATGCACTGTTTGGAATTGACGTCCATATCTATAGACCTTCCTTACCATCTACCCCCATACATTTTTAATGCGAATACGTTCGGACAAACACGCTGGATGGTTCAAAAGAATCGTGTTATTCGGCATGAAAAAGTCTTTTGTCCTGCGGGCATTGTAGATTACAGCGTTGTCCTGCTAAAATATTCAGTCATTTTTACACAAGCGAGTGCCTTCAGTCAATAAGGATGCTCTCTACAACATGCCAATGTAGCCAGCTGCTGTTTGACGCCCCTGTATAATCAGAAGCTCCACTGTTCCAAGGACAGAAAAAGCACCACAGATCATGATGGAAGCTCCTCCACTGTGTCGTGTAGAAAATGTCTCCAACGGAATATCCTTATCATGCCAGTAACGTTGTAAGCCATCTGGATTATCCAGGTTAATTTTTTTCTCCATTTTTCTGCGTCAGATGTTTGGTTCTTTTCAGAAAAGTTTAACCGAGCTGTTTCGTGGTGTGTCCTTTGAATACGTTTACAGTTTTAAAGCCTTTTATCCTAGATGCCATCTTATTGTTCTTGTGCTGCATTCTGCGCTCGTAAGGTCCTTAATCTGGTTTGACGATCACTTGGTGTCTTACCGAACATCCCGTCGAATCTTCCTGCTCAACGTAGGCAAAGTTTTCTTGGGCTGGCTACTTGAAATTCTCGTTCCGTATCCCTCAGGGTCTTTTAAGAAATTTGTAACAACAGTTTCACTACGCCTAATCTCACCAGCGATGGCACTTTGAGAGAGACCTTGCTTTTGCAGCTCGACAATTTTTGCCACGTTCAAACTCTGTCAACTTTTTAGCCCTTGCCAAAGGTAACATAGAAGATGACAGTCGGAGATTTTGACAACGCTAATGCTTGAACACAAATTACTAAACCGTGTTTACCGATTAACGCTTCGTTTCAGTGTGGTCTTAAGTTTTTGACCAGCTAGTATTTAGGGTAATTTCATAATGTTCACATTTTTACTATTAAATGCTAAAAAAAGTTTTTTACTTTTATTTTCCCTTTTATTATTGTCATTTTGTGAAACTTTACTCAAGTAAGTGGTTGAGTCTAACAACGAAAAACGCATATTTTTTACTTTATGTTCATTGACCTTAAGATTTTGGCCAGCAGTGTATATACAATGAACGCATTCAGGTTTTCTTTCATTATTCACTTTTATATTTTGCAGTTCTTCACATTCCTATATTTTCATCGCCGTTACCTAAAAGTGAGTAATACTGTAAGTTTGGTGTTTTTCAAATCTGTTTCAGGTAACTGATGTATAAAAATATATTAAGTGCATTAATTGCATATCATTACTGCATGTGTTGCAGTAACAATTGTTTTCAAATTGTTTTAATAATCTAATTTGAAATGAATGTTTCGATAAAACATCTTTGCTTTGCATACTGAATAAAAACAAAATATAGTGCATGATACTGCTTGTGTCACTTATCTACAATATAATACAGTGTTTAAGCTACTGCACTGACACATTAAATTTGCACTTATTCCAAGCATTTCAAAAATTCACCTGATTAATTATCTTTATTTCCCACCAAACTTTTAATTTACTTATTCAAAATGCATAATATAATATTCATTATTAGATTAATGATATGAATGGTATGGAAAAAGAAAATCTTAATCCTAAAAACTATTCATTGATTATTTGATTATAATAAACACACTAATAGACACACATATTGGACATTTTCTGTCGTATATTATTCCCTATGCCATATAAACGGATTTTGTCAGAGAATTTTAATTTAACATTTATAAATCTGATGCACATCGACATGCCATGGATGCCATACGGAAGAGAACTGCCACGTGTTTCAGCATAGTAACAAGGGCTTGGTGTTAGCGTGCAAATATTTATAATTTGACAGATTCGTGGACTTATTTTGTCTAAGAATAAATTGAACCGTTTCTGTTTTCTTTTCACAGACAGTACTTTGATACAAATACACTAGAATGCAACCAGCTTTACACCTACTTTCAGTTATGCTTAATTAAAGTTGTCAAAACAGATAAACTTGATTAAAGAAACAGTGTAAGTGGTGAAATTCTTAAGTTCATTCAGTATTGCTTTGTTAACTTAGATATTTACACGAGGGTTTTATGAATATCTGTGTGAAATGTGTGGTAAATAATCAGCATTAAGCTACAAAAACAAGTCTTAGATGCAAAAGTTTGATTTGAACTAGCTGCTAAAAAGTTGTTTATTTTGTCTTTCATTTTTCTTCTCTCGCACAGTTCTTCCTTGAAAGCTTTAGAACTAATCTCACTTTACAGAATGCTGTTTATTAGATTAATATCGTTCGGCTAACGGTATTAACGAATTAATTACGGTGGAGTGAATAATTTGAATTGGACAGACCGCACTCACACGAAACACAAAGTTGACAACGTACAAAATCAAAAGATAGAATAAAATACAAAGTTGACAAGATATAAAATCAAAAGACAGAATATTATTTCTATATCATTATGCATTCCTTAAACTATAGTCGCAAAAAGCATGGTTCTTATTAGTTTCTATAGTAGAAATATTAAAGTGTTATTTTTGATCACCCATATGGGGCTTCGTATTGATTAGGATGATTGTGTATAATAGCACAGTCTTTTATTAAAGACGCTGTAAAACTTAATTTTATTTCAATCTATTTTTAAATACAAGTATAAACATTTCGATACTATATTTTTTATAATTTTTATAATACTTTTCTTAGGCAAAAGGATTGTGAGAAATTCTATCAACGAAATTCGTACTTAATAGGATTTTTTTAATCCGGTAGTGATAAAAACTTAATTATTTAATTTTTATGTATATATACAGCTACCTAGTCACCTGCTGTATAGGTCATTGTCCACTAATGGGCCAGAGTTAGCGATTTGAACCACGCTATCTTGTTCTTAAATGATGAAAAAAAAATTGCCACACGTTACAAGGGAATTTAAATTGATAGCCTTGGAATTTAAACTTAAAGCATAAAAATCTGTTGAAACTTTAGTTTAACATTAAACAGTCAAGTGAAAATTGAACTAATTTGAGGTTTTAAAATTTGTTTTTGTTTATCGTTTCGATGTATTGTCTTGTTTTTATTACAAAAAAAAGAAGAACATACCACCACAATATGACAGTTTATCGATGCAATAATAGGTAACAGTTTTGTTGTTTAGTACAAGGAAAGTGAAGAAGGACTGACTGTTTATTTATTTGCTTGTTGAATGTTACGTAAAGCTACAAAGCTACTCGAGGGCTATCTACGCTAATTTAAAAGTGATAGAGTGGAGGGAGGACAGTTAGTTAATGACATAAATGCCTACTGTTGAGCAGTTTTAATCAAATACGAAGTCAGCCATCACATTATGACACCCCTTGCTGAAACGACCATTATCTTATTACACATCTTTTGCTGAAAGGGCAAGCAAGTATGGAACTCGATCTTGTAACCCATAGCTACGAGTCAAGAGCTTTATCTATTAGGTCGTGCCACATCATTGAGGACTTATTAAGAATAAAGTAGTGTAATAGAACTGCATCTATCTTTAAAGAAACTGGAATTCAATATGTAATATGATTTTATTAAATAAATTATAATTTAATTTAATGTTACTGTTTACTATAGTTCAAGTATAAGGAGTAAGAAAATATTTATAAATAAAGAACTTTAGAGTTGAAATCTCATTGACTTATGAGAAAACAAACATGAACATTTATTGTCTGAAAATTATCTAAAGTTACATCCTGCGATGGGGCAGCGGTAAATGCTACAACACTAAGCTTCAAGTATCTGCGGTAGATACAGTTAATAACTCAACATGAATTTCTTTTGAAATACGCAAACAAAATCTAAAAATGTTATTTATTCTTTACAAATGAAGATTTAAAATAGAAAAATGTCTGACAGTACAAAAGATGTTAAACAAGATATATTAAAAACTAATCAATAAAAAGATATTTCTATGTTAACATACATTTACATAGTTTTGTGGAGTAAATAACTTGACCATCATTGGAGTCTTGGTTCTTCCTTATGAGACAGTTTGCAGAAACTATACTTAATTTTGATTTTCTTGGAATCATTGTTAATATACATCCTTTAAGGGTTTTAATTCTGTGACGAATATGTTACGTGTTGTCAGGGTAAAAGCTACTACATATATAATAGAATATAATGAAACACACTTTAAATATGAAAAAAGTTT
The DNA here is from genome assembly GCA_011833715.1 of Carcinoscorpius rotundicauda. Classification (NCBI taxonomy): domain Eukaryota; kingdom Metazoa; phylum Arthropoda; class Merostomata; order Xiphosura; family Limulidae; genus Carcinoscorpius; species Carcinoscorpius rotundicauda. Next base: position 114,528,282 of record CM022393.1, read on the forward strand.
GGCATTTTTAGCATGTGTCACCTGAAGTGGTTTTTGTCAATACACACTAACAAACAATAGCAAGTAAGCAAGTGCACTGGATAGTAATTATCATTATTTTTAGGATTGTTACCTTATTATTCGGAACAAAAATTTACTTTAAAGAACCAACCAGATTCTTTAAATTATATGATGGTTGTTTTTCCTCTCTGAAACAGTGATAATAGCTTCCTTCATAGTAACACCTTAGTATATAGATTAATAGTTTCTTGTCGCCCGCCGTTCTCTTGCAATCAGTACTGCAATATCAAACATTTTTATTTATGCTAATTGTTTAAGCTAATATGATGTAAAGCTAAGCGTTCTTTAATTAGAATAATTTCATAAAATTTAGTAAATTTGTGCTTGGTGGCAAGGAATAATAACCGTCCATTGCATAATCATTTAGACAACTTTAGCTAGAAACTAACTTGCTTAGCCTAACCAATATTTGTGTTTTAACACATTTTTCACTTTATAGTTTTGCTGCTCTAAATTAGCCGTCTTTATGCCGAATGCTAAAAACTAAAAAGGGTCCAATTTTGCTTTTTATATTAAGTTGTCATAGATAGTCCATTGTGTAGCTTTGTGCTTAATTCAAAACAAAAAAAAACAACTTATATTAAGTTGTATTAAAAATTTTAGACCGATAGCTCACGTGATTTTTACGAAGACGAGAGCAAAAGTTTCGTTAAATTTGAGCGTTTCTGTTGAATACCTTCGCACTTGTGGCTCATATTTACACCAAATGAGGCTGTTAATTGTACGTTAAAAAGACCTATCAGTGTACAACATTTGAAAACTATCCATAAAAGATGAGTATGTTTTTCTATCAAATACATTTTCCGTAGTTTTATTCGAAGAAACAAATATCAAAAAAACTCATTCAAAATTGAAAATGTTATATCTCAGAAAATTATTAATGAATTACCTTGAAAGTTGGTATGTGAAGTAAGAATCAGTATAACACATCAATGAATTGGTGTTAGTTTGGTTAAACACTGCTTGAGATACAAAAGGTAGAAAATTCCTAAACTATCTTTCCTGCTGATAATACCTGCAGAAAGTTGTTTTGGTCGCATAACACACTATCGTGAGTGTTGATATTACTTATAAACACATAAAAACAATTCTCTTGTCTTTCAACTCTATATTCCACATTCATATGGCTGGACAATTAATACTAGTTTCTGCAAGCATAAATGTAAACATTTCTGCATTTTATTAGAAATCAAAATACAAATTGAAGAACTATCTTTTCATACTTAACTATTCTCTACAAAGAGAATTTCAATATGACTTGAGCATTTTAATTTAAAACCGTTATTCTGTTTCATACTCTTCCACATTTAATTGCCAATTGGTAAGGAGCATTATTTAATATATTTTTACATTGATATTTCATAATTATACGAAATGTTGTTTGCTATATTTTCTCAAAACAATCCTTAATATCTAATTGATAAAATAGAGAGTAAAAATTGAGTAGTTGGGTTTGACTGTCATTAATTTAACGTACCCACAGTCCAAGAGTGTGAAACACCTTTTGTTTTTCTGGTAATTAGTCGCGTACGATGATTCTCCGTTTCACAGTTTGAGTCCTTGCCAATGGAACACGAGTCGTTAATACCAGTTATAGGAGATTTAGGGAGGCAAAACTATGTTTTTAACCTTTAGAAAGTAAAAAGAGAGCTTTGTTATAGTTTAAAAACATCATTATAGTACATTATTAACAGAAAAAAGTTCACGTGTTTCTAGCAACGTAATAAAAGTAAATAAAATTTGTTTGGGGCTTAAAATATTCACATTCTTTGTCATGGCAAATTTCAAGTAAAAAAGTTTCTAGATTTATGTATTTAGTCCAAAAGTGTTTTTTAAAGATCATTTCTACTACTTTGTAAGTAGAAAAATATTTTCATTTATATGAGAACAATGCATTAGATCTGCGTGTGACGTATTTCATAACGTCATATCTGCACCCTTAGAATAGAGAAAAATAAAGTTCTTTGTAACAGGAAACGGAAGCAAAACGAAAAGATCGTAACCTTATTGCATATCTACATGCATACAGAATGAATATTTCGCGATGTTAAGTGTTGCATATGGCGAAATAAAAAATGTTTTTCCAGTATCATATAAGCAAGAGTTTCATTATAGTATAATATTGATAAGCATTTAAATGAATAAAAAAAATGTTTTATGAAATGCCTGTAAAATGGATGTACACTTGATGTAATGGCATGTTTTTTACTGGATGGATGAATTGAAAATCAATTGATGAAAGTTTGTGTACAACTTTAGAAGTACAACCTAACAAGTAGTTCAGTCTTGTTAGGCATATTTATCATTACAGACCTGTGTAATGGCATTATGCTGTGTATAAGCTGCAGGAAAACGCCTATCATATTTTACTTCTGCTCTCACAATAAATACAACTACATATATTAGAAAACCATTAATAACACATTTATTTTTGCTAAGAACTGATTCTTTTTTCTAAAAGGCTAGCATAGACGTATGCATAATTATTATTATTTGTATAACACTGATATTATATCTAGTGATCTCAACATACGTATCTCTATGTATAATTACATGGGATTGTTGCTGTTTTGAATTAAGCACAAAGCTACACAATAGGCTATCTGTGTTCTACCCACCACGGGTATCGAAACCCGGATTTTAGCGTGTAAGTCCGCAGACATACCGCTGAGCCACTGGGGGCAATTTCATAGTACATGGGAACAATCAAAACCACTATTTTTGGGCAAAACACTCATATATGTTCTAGTTTAAGCTTTGTTTACGAAACTGTGTTGGCTCTTTCGATAAAATGGCCACCCTTTATACAATTTCTTATGGTTTGCTGCCATTTATAGTGAAAAATATGTAACTATCATCAACGTGGTCCTGAGCATAAAACACTGTTGGAAGGTCGAAAATGTAAATTATTAGAGCATCTGGTAAATTGCCAAGTGTATTTTTAATCTTGCTTTCCCTAAAGTGGAGATACGCTACAAAAGAATTTCCACAGCAGTTGGCGGAGTGTAATTGCTGCGCTATCAAATTAAAGATCTAGTTCTAGCTTTAAAATGTAAAACAGGGCCAATTTCTTTTTAGAAAATGTAAAGAATATATTAATATTCATAACACGACAATACAATGTAAACTTTATTCGCTATTAGAATTGAGTCTATATTGTTGTAAATTTTATAGAGATAATCTCATTTAGTTTAACGTTTGTTTAGAATATGAGAAAGGGAAATTGCGGGGTAAAGACGTCTCTTTCGATAAAATGGCCACCCTTTATACAATTTCTTATGGTGTGCTGCCATTTATAGTGAAAAATATGTAACTATCATCAACGTGGTCCTGAGCATAAAACACTGTTGGAAGGTCGAAAATGTAAATTATTAGAGCACTACTAAATTATTTTATTTTTGAGTAATTTTAATTTAAATAAAGTGCTTGTGAAATGTTTATGGTTTCGAAGTTGATGCTTCAAGGAACTTCAATGTTTTTAAAAGTTCAAACAATGAAAGATTATAGAGAGTCAAATATCATGTAAAGGAAATGCAGGTTTATTTGATTAGCTTAAGTGACTTAAATGCAATTGCTAAATAAATATATATATATTTCTTTAAATTTTAGGGTTTTAAAGTTCAATTGGGCCCATATTAGCCCAAAGTGGGAATGCGTTTTATCCAACCTTCAAAAATTTGTGTGCATTCTTTGTTTTGAATAGAAATTATACCTATAGTAAAACAGGATTTATTTTTAAACCTTTAGCTTGTTCATGATAGTTATTTTAAATGCTAAAAAGCAAGTTCAAAGCTAGATTGCTGCTCTTATGTAACTTTCCCGTAGTGAAAAAATAATGCAATTGTAATGAAGTTGTTGTTGTTGTTTAGAATTAAGCACGATAGGCTATCTGTGCTCTGCCCACCACGGGTATCGAAACCTGGATTTTAGCATGGAAGGCAGCAGACATACCGCTGAGCCACGGGGGGTCTCAATTCTAATGAAATCATGTATGTTTTCAACCTGTATTTCCAATGACATTCCAAGGCTGGCTAATTTTGAGTTTAACAGCAAAAGAGTAGAGTATATTTAATTGTATAATATATTATGTACATTCAATATTAATAATACCACCTGAAATTGGAATCTGTGATCGATATAATTAAATTATTTTGAGTTTCAGGCATGTATAGTATTGTATGAAACGAATGCAAAATATTTCATTTTCATGATATTTCAAGCAAGACTCACCACTCTCTGGTACATTAGAAAGTAGTTTAAGTAGTTCAGTCTTGTTAAGCATATTTATCATAAACTATTATCATTATAGACCGATACACAATTTATGTACTATTAATTATAGCGTTATTGCTTTTATATAAAACTCGCATAGATATGGAATAAAAACAAACTGTATAGTAGTGATTTTTCTTTAAAAATAACAATTACTCCCCAAGAAATATAGCTGTGATATAAATACTGAACTCGGAAAGCAAATTGTACACAAAATGTATCCTTAATATTGAAAACAACATATTACCAAATTGATTACTTGTACTTCGTTTTTTCAACTTGCAGCATTTCAAATAGTGGCATGTCTTTACAATGCTTTTTAATTCACTGAAGTATATAGTACATGTATTAACTAAACAGCTACTCTATCCGTTGAAATAAATGTTGATGAGCAAGATGTTTTATATATAACAGAGAACTTTAATTGCACTTTCTAGCAAAGATTTTAATCGTAATTTAGAAACGTTTTTTCTGAAAAAATTAACGTAAATCACCAAAGTATTCCTTTTATTTCCAAGTCGTTTAAAGTACGTTAATTTGATTTCCATGTACTTTGATATAGTGTAAAGTTTTGTAAAATATCATCAATAACAGGTAAAAACCATAGTACATTTTTGTAATTAAATGAAACTCACAAGACATGTAGAAATATCTTTTTCTTTATTAAAAAAAATCAACTTTCAAAGCATAATTCACTTAAATCATTGCTACTCTTTACCTACGTAATGGGCTACCTGCACACTTCTACAGCGAGTAATCGAAACTCAGATTTTAGCGTTAAAGCCTGTAATATTGCTAATGGTTCACCAGAAGACGTTTTCTCAGGGCAAAAATAAACATTATCAGGTTGGGTATTTTATTTTACTTTTACCTGATGCTATACTAGTTATGTATAATTAGGTATTTATTTTAATCCTATCAGAGGTTTTAATAGTTATATATAGCTGGGTTATTTTATTTTACTCTTACCTGATGCTATAATAGTTATATATAGTTGGGTATTTTATTTTACTCCTATCTGATGCTATAGTAGTTATATATAGTTGGGTACTCTATTTTACTCTTACCTGAAGCTATAACAGTTATATATTTATAATATATACATATAATTGGGTTTTTTATTTTATTTTCACTTGATGCTATAATAGTTATATATATTAGGGTACTTTATTTCACTTTTATCTGATGCTATAGTAGTTATAATCCTTAACTTCACACACTAAATATATACTTTGTTGTAAAGTTTGAACTAATATCATTAAAACTTTATGAAAAAACATCTTACTAGAGCCGTCAGTGTGTGTGTGTTTTCTTATAGCAAAGTCACCTCGGGTTATCTGCTGAGCCGACCGCTGGGAATCGAGTCTCTGATTTTAGCGTAGTAAAACCGTAGACATACCGCTGTACTAGCGAGGGCAGAACTGTTAGTCTTATATATCTCTTTTCAGATTACATGCGTGATTTGCATAACTTTGAACTGAGGGAGAGATAAGTTATTTTTCTTCAGCTATAAAACAAGAAATTTTGATTGTACCTTAATTCTCAAATTCGTGAGTAGTTTATAAAGCGTATGTTATACACAAACATGTTTAACTTTCTTCTATTATCTACTTATGAAGATAAGTAGTTTATTTATCCGTGATTCAGGGTTAGGTTTACGAACTTAAAACGCTAAAATCCAGGTTTCATTCTCCACGATGAATAGATCACAGATAGCCGTTGTACAACTTTACGCTTAACATATACAATTATAATTTCTTTTTTTTCATCGTATGAGCAATAATTATAACTTGGAATCAATAAAAAATGTAACAATGTATCTTAGTCGCATTAAATTGGAGAAATTTCTATCATAAATATTAAAATTATTTTACTTCATCGCTAAACATTTGGGTGTATATGTCTTACTTCATTCAGACTTCTGCCTCACTGCATCTGATAATCGTGTAAACCGTACGTTATTAATTTCCATGATGGTATCTTTGTTTCTCGAACATTATTTTATGATATACGAAATTTTCCTTTGGTTCGGTTTGCAAATACAGTTTTACCAAATTGCAATCAAATTTTTTTAAACTTTACAGTCTTAGCTTGAAGTCCTTTATGATGATTTCTTTATGTTCAGTAAATTATTTAGATTGCATTTCTTCTGTGATGAGAGCAGGATTTTTATAAGCATGCTTATCTGAGGATTGGCTGATTGAAAAATCTTCGTTACTAAAATAGTTTTAATGTTAAAAACATTTATGTAGATTATTTTATTTCTTTGTAATTTATCTTTCTGATTATGTAAACATTTATTCAAGAATGATGAGACATGTATATTTAAGCAATTGTTATTCTTGTGATATTTATATTTGTTTATTTTAAGAGCCAGTTTCAAGTTCACTAACACGCTCAAATACGAAAACTTCCAAAACGAACAATAAATCTTCTCATTTCAATTTTTTGACTATGAATAAGATAGTCATGGACCAAATTATATATATACTTAACATGTGTTGTAAATATCAATAACAAGGGTGTGTATCTCAGCATAGTTCTCGGTATGATACGTATCTAGATACACATGTTTTACCAAAGATTTGTTAAAATGTTTGACAGTCTTTTCTGTATTTCATTATTTACATGCATATTACTAACACCATCTTATTTAACTACGTCATACTTTACAGTACTTTTTCAAATTCTCCTTTTGTCAACGAAATGACAGCTGGCAAGAAAGGTAAAATAAAAAAGGTAATATCTATCTATTTTGTTATTGTTAACTTATGTTATTTTGCACATAATGTTTTTGATAAAAGAAATAAGGACAACATGTAGCACTCAATATTCACCTTACTTTACCGAATCACCCATTTATTAAAAATTATGATTTTTTTTTCTGTGCTAAAGATTTATAATGTTTTCTGTAAGCTTAGAAATTTCGTGAAGATCCAGAAATCGTATCGTATTGGACGGTGTATCGTATGGTTTTGTCACCACATCTTTAGTTAATAAACAAGTGTTTGCGTGTAATTACTTTCAGGTAATGTTTGGTCTATTTGCTTTAATATTAGCTTATTGTTTGAATGAGCCCTCTGTGATTCGACTTGAGCCATATAAAACAAAAATACGAACACATACATCAAACAAACTAACAAATACTAAAAAAAAATCAAACTTCATACAAGTTTATACTGGCCTATTGAAAAGGCTATGTAGAAATTCTGTTATTTAAACACAATTATCAATAACTTACTTTCGAACAGTTGCAATACTTTTAGATACGTTTTGGTTGTGATTTAATAGAATTTCGGCCACGAACATTAGATTTTTTAGCTTTTTTGTATATTAATCTAAAATAATATTGTTAAAAAACGTTTGGCCTTCTTAATTTTTAATACTGTTAAATTTTTATTTCTGATTGTCCGTTTTTATTACTCGCAATATAACGAATGCAGCTTTAAAGCACATAAATTTGACAATGAGAAGTACTGAGATCATACGAGTAAATGATTTATACTTTAAAGAAATTACTTCAGTTGATATTAGAAGAATTTTGGTAAGCTATTTAAGGTAGCACTTGTCTTACGAACGGATATGTGTATTATTTTGTTAGTTTGTAAGTAATTCTAATATGTATAAAATTTCATCAGATGATGATTAAATGTTCGTATAAAGTATATATTTTTACTGTTAGTTGAACAACTAAATGAACAAACTGACCTCAGTTTTTAGAATGAGATATAATCTTCATTTATAGTTCTCTAGATATTGAAATATGAATTCTTTCTGGCAGTTTGTACTCGAGTTTGACTAGTTACTTTAATATTAAGATTGATGAAATTATATTTTTGCGTGAGTAAATCAAACATTCTCCTTGAAAAATTAATGTTCAGCTATTTAGGTGCTGCAATAGTTTGTTGTACGTAAATAATGGATGAAGAAAATATATCTCTTAATATAAAGAAAGTAAACATAATGAGAACGTTGTGTTTGAGATTAGGTAAATAAGAGCATGTTTAGTAATGCGAAAAAGAAATATTAATTAAAAAACCAAGTCTGACTATAGAAATAGAATATTATCAGAGCACATGATAAATAATATTGAAGAAATAATAAATTCAATTATCTAGTATAGACGAATAGAGTCAAAATTGAAAGATAAATTATTGTACAATGGGAAAATAAACTGTCCATAATTTTTCTCTAGCAACGTGTTATTTTTCTCAATAAGAAACTGAATAATTTTTCTTTCAGAAATCAGTGCTAGTCACAAAATAGCCTTTCTTCCAAGATAATGTTTAAGGATTTGTTAAACGTAAATATTTGGTATGGGTAGAGTGGATAATCATATAAAGTTGCAAAGTATGTTGTGTTCTACCCATCCATAATTTTGAACTCGTAAGTTATAGGGAAGTCATCTTTCAACAACTAAATTTTGGGCTATTTCAATCGAATAATGATGTTTGGCTGTCACTCTTATAAAACACCCATGTCCCCAAAGCGCGGAGCGGGATTTTGGTGACAACCAGACACAAGCCATAAACCCTTGCATTTAATTTTTGGACCTGAGTTGTTTCCAGCTAATGCGAGGATTATTATAAATATATATAACCAACTTTATTCTTATTAAACACGTATTCTGTAAAAATTTCTACAGGCTTTTATAATTGCTTGTCATTTAAACTTTTGTCTGGCGTCATTGTTATACATTTTATAATATAATAATAAAAGAGCATTGCAATGCTTAAATTTCTAAATACATTTTCTTATGTAGCAATATTTCAGAAGAAATAATATATTTAACAAATAAAAATGGTTCAATTAATGTAATGGAATATTAATATTTCTCACTTAAAAAGTGTATATAAGCTTTTAATTTTTGTGTAATAAAATGTTAAAATAAAAAGTATGCTATTGATATTCAACAATGGGGTAAGTATAAAATTAGTATCCAAAATTTGTTTTAAGTATTTAAAAAATATATATCGATCCCATACTATATCCACCAGTAAATGTTGGGAATAAATTATTTATAATTGAAGTTGGAATAAAATTACTAGAACTTTCATTGTCCTCTTTCTGAAAACAAAATAATTCTGTTTCTGTGATAAAAAGATATGATGAAAAAATATGTAATATGGTGTTTGTTTCATTACTATGATCCTCCTATTTGCACAGCGGTATGAATGTGGTCTCACCTCGTTAAAAATCGGATTTCTATACCTGTGGTAGGCTGAGCACAGATAGCTCATCGTGTAGCTTCGTGCTTAATTCCGAACAATCAGTAAATTAATCATTTCGTTAGCACAAAAGAAGCCCTTTCGGAATGAAAAGAATGCTGGAAGGCACTCACACAATAAATGGTAGAACGAAAAGATATTTCTTTTAACAATTACTTGCTATTAAGCACAAGTCTATAGAATGGGCGATCTGGACTATGTTCACTGAATTGTTCGAACCCCAACTTTTAGTCTTATAAGCCCTCAAGCTTAACGCTGAAGTTAATGGCAATTGCTTTGTTAAATAACATTGTTATATTATAAAGAAAGTAAAGTTAAAAATCTCGTTTCTCAGAAATGGGAGGGGCTTGACCCAATAATTATCACCTAGTTGTCACAAGATCGCACTCCGGGAAGCCCGTGTTTTATAAGCATAATGATCAAATTCCTTTATTTGATTAGTTAAGCTAAGAATTAACAATGGACACTGTGAAGTGGATGTTTTATCTCGAATGAAAATTAGGGACAGTTACAGCATAAAACCTCCCTGTAGTTTTGTGACTAGTCAAAATAAACAAGTTACAAAAACATTATTTAATGAGATATTAAAACTATTTTTATAAAGAATACTCTAACACATTTTATGGAAATTAAACGTAATTCACAGGCTATTAATTAAATTATGTGACGAAATTACTCTCTTATATGTTTCAATAGTGATGCTTATTTTAAGTCAAATTTATATTTAGAAATGTACGTAACTTATACTGTTAAGTCTGTATTACAAAATTCCCGTCTATTCACTGAAATCCTAGAAGATTCTCCTCGAGTGTAAGAATTAATGATATACGTGTACGTAAACAATGGTCTATTGTCTATGTTATTTTAGTCACGTCTATAAATGTAACGTAATGCGTCAAGAGATTGTATAGACTATTGGTTTGTTATAGTTGATCAACTGTAAACCTTGGAAGCTATATTCAGGAACTAAAGATATTTGACTGTGAAAATTTATTAATTTCAAACATAACAAACCATTTAACTTTGGTGGATTCACATTAAATGTTAGTATTTTTACGAAGACATTATATAACTCGACCTGTAATCGGCGTATGATCAGTGAAAAATACAGACCTAGTTAGCTCCTTCTTAAGCGAAAAGCATCTGCATCTACTCAAAATCAATTTGCTCATCATAATTGCTGATAAAACATCAATAAAGCTGTAAATCAAAGATAATCGATACAGTTTTAAGTTTGTTAAAGGTTTATACAGAGGTAATTATCTGTATTCGACGTTATTGTAAATTGTGTTACTGTTTGTATATTAAAATATACTTGTATTAAGAAACGAAAGCTGTGTGTGTATCAGTCGTGATAAATATAATAAATTGGATACATATCGACATTTACTTAAATTCTAAATTTAAATTATCATTCAACTTGATTTCAAACTAATTCAGGATGTAATTATATGAAAAGCATTGATAACATTTTGTAATATTACACTTACGTTTGAATAAATACCATCCAAGTTTTATCTTTATTCTATTGCCAAGCTTATTAATATACAAGTTACTAAACATACAGTACATAATTTCTTTAATTACAAGAGAAGATTCTGCAAAAATTACAAAACAACTACTTGTGTATGTTAGAGTAATTTTCATTAGCTATGAAAAACATCAATTGAAGCACCGCAGATGGCTCAGCCATAAGTTTGAGAGCTCACAACGCTAAATATTAAAATTCTCTACCCGAAATGGTCTGGCAATTTGCGAGATTCGAGTTTTATTCTCAAAGAGCGTGTTTGTTCTTTCAGACGTGAAGACGTTATTGTGTGATGGTCAGTTTCACTATGTGTTGATAAGAAGTAGGCCTGGAGTGGACCACTGGGTGGTCTTGATGAGCTTTATTTCCTATAGAGACAGAAAATGCAGATAGCTCTCGAGTAGCTTTGCGCAAAATTCAATAAACACCAAATAAAAAAATCGATAAACGAGATGAGGGCAGGGCAGATAACTCATGGATATCTTTAGGCTTAAAAGAACAATTGTTAGTCTATACATTTTAAGCATAAGGAAAAATTTCTGTGCATGCATTGCTTAAAATGACAGAGAATTGAGCCTTAACACTAAGTTATTGAATATACCAATTGCGAAGGTTGCGGTGGATATTGTACATTAACCAAGAGCACTATACTGCTACATAAAACAAAATGTGCACAAGTAAAATTCCACATTTGTATAGTGGAAAACAGCTCAGACTCAGACTAAAAGCTAAAAGAGTTTGGCCATAGGATGCGTAGACTTCTCTTATACCTCGATCTACTTTCCGTATTGAAGTTCACTGAACACATTTGATTAATCTCTTGGTAATGCAATATAAAAAACAATCTTGTCTTGTAGTACTATAAATTTCTGTTATTCACTGAAAAAGTAGCTAAAAGAACTCTTTTCTTTGTCATAATCATAATCAAATGTCACATGTTTACGATTTTTATGAGTTTAAAAATCATGTTATATCTTAACTTAGCCTAGAGATAATTACATTTCAATTTACCAACACTAGAGAAAAATGGAACAATACTTCCATATATCTGCTTACATCATCATTTTAATCGTCGATATTTTGTATGGAATATATAACAACAGCGGATTGCCCATTCAAACATTAATTCTTTTCTTCACAATATAAATGTAATCTTGTTTCTTTTATACGTCGTACTAACTAAATATACAACAAATTTGCAAAATAAACAGAATCTCTAAAACTATGCTAAAATTTTAATTAAATAAAGTCTAAATTGCAGAAATGGCAGGGAAGTCATTTTTTTATTATGTCTTAAGTTTTTAATGCCAACAGCTTATCAGTAAATTAAATTAAGATAAACACTTCTGAGACACTTATAAATTTTTAAAGTCCAAAAAGTAGTAAATATTAATATAGTTCTGAATGTGTGTGTTTTCATTCAGCAAAGCCACTGCGGGTTATTTGCTTCGTTCACCCAAAATATAGTTCTTTAAATAAAATCAGTATGTGTCTAGTAATTTAGCATTACTTTCACTGAATTAATTAGCAGTTGACAGCAAATAAAAAAAATTAAGTAGCGGAATTAGAAAACAGTACCTGTGATTAATTAAAACTAAATGAAGGTTTTGCAAGATTGAACATTCTATCTAAAACACTGCAACTCCGTTTTTGTAAAATAAGATATTATTTAAAAGTAGTACTAATAACAACCTTCTTAAAATATATTTTAATTTTAATCATCACAACTGTATTCAGAGTATTGAAAACCTAATATTATGAATAAGAGATCAGAAACTTATTAATTTGCAAAAATATGCACACCCTCCCAGTGGCAAAGCGACATGTCTGCAGGTTCTAACGGATTTATGATTATTCATTTATTTGAATATCGTTATTTGCTTTAATTAAATATATATTTAGAAATGCACATAGCTTATACTGTTAAATGAGTATTACGAAATTCCCTCCTATTCTCTGAAAGTGTAAAACATTCTTGAATGTAAAAATCACTGAAATTTTGCGTATACTCATGCGGCATTCTAGTGATTGCCAGTAGTTTCGAAAACCTCGCTTTAACGTTCACAAATCGACACGTCAAGTGATAATATATATATTGTTAGTTTGCTTCAATTTGTAGCTATACTTCTTGTTAATACTTATCAATCGGAAAACTACAGATATTTGACCAAAACCTTCGTACGTTATAGCATTACAAACCGTTTAATTTTAGTAAATTAACCTCGGACGTTAGTATTTTTACAAGGACATTAGGCATTTTCGTCGGAGAGAAGTCAACTTGTAAATGGCCTGAGACTAGTCAACAATATAGCTACCGGCTAGATGAATCGTATCGTTACAACATGAAAGAAATTCGCTCATTGTAAACCATAGATAAAATATTTAATTTCAGACTAGATAGACTACCGTTGATACAGCGATAAGTCTATGGATTTTTAATGCTAAAATCAGAGGTACAATTCCTTTTGGTGAACTCAGCAGATAGCCTAATGTTGTTTTGTATAAAAAAAGACACACAGACCGGATAAAAAATTCAATATTGTTTGTAAATTTGTAAAACGTTTGTATATAAATGATTATTTTTAATAAGTGGTATTATAAATTGTATTATTGTTTGCATATTAAACTTTATTTGCGTTAAAAAGAAAACTGTATATATATTTATCAATCTTATTAGCAAATATCATAAACCTGATAATGTCGTGACAGACTTACAGTGAAACTGGATTTTGGTACCTGTGGTGGGAAAAGAACAGATAGTTGATTGAGTGACCTTGAACTTAACTTTAAACAAAGCTTCAACGTAAAAAAAATATCTTTTTGCCTATTTGTGTTGTAAAATGTTTTTTCCACACAGTATAAGTAACGTGTTGTATTTTAGTGAATAAAGAATGTTGTAATAACATAGAATTTAATTTGAGCATTTACTTGCAATCTTTTCATTGAATATCGTAAGAATTGGCATATGATTCATTTTGATTTATGGAGTTTTGTTAGATTTTACTAATATCATATTTCTACAACATTATTCAGTTCTACTTGATGCTACATTAGAGCACTTTCAACTTATTAAAAATTTAGTATTCGACAAATTGAAATCTACATTATGCAATATCTGGGCTAAACTGTTGGTTAAATTTGACATATATATGCATATACATATTGACCATTTTAAATTGATTTTATGTAATGGAGCATGCTATTAAAATTTCGTAGATTTCTGACTGTCATAATAATATTCCGAAAATGTTGAAAAAATTCATTTAATAACTATTAAGTTAAAAAATTTCTTACTTTATATTCTTAATACCCCTTTCTATGGTACATCTGCTCAATAAAATATGATAAAAATAACAGATATAACTTTAAATGTTGAAAATAATTATTAAAGAGTGTTAATCTCTCGTACATACTGTGAGCCTTCGAAGAGCATTGACTATGGGAAGTTTAAAGTGAAGTAGTTAAGATAGTCACAGCAGGTTGTAGGATCTCTGTGCTATCTGTCGCGAAATATGTACATTTGGAGGGTGTGGTATTTCTGTAGCTAGTGAATTCTGTGATGACAGATTGTAGATAAAGTCCGTTCGTGGAAGACATTCACCTTTGAAATGGAATTAATAATGTAGTAAAGGAAATCTTATGTCAGTATGAAAATATTAGTGACGATTAAAATGAAGATAATAGTATGAAATATGATGGTTCTATACAGAACTGGAAGTCTCAGCTTCTAGACCACTGACATGTAATTTCTTAGGGCTGAGTAGGCTGGTTCAGAAATGTTTATGAGTAAAAGCTTTAAATGTACAGTATTGTCAATAAAATGTTAGGACAAAGTAAAAAAAAATATAGTTTAGGTTACTTTCAAAGAACCTTTTCACTCACAATAGATGTCATCCTTTTCTAGGATAAAAATGAACTCATCCAAATGAAATTCATCTTTGTGTGTTCATACAGGTACGATATATTAATCAGTATTTAAACATGTTTAGACAAGAAGTGTCCATTCTTGCAAAATTTCTAATACAGAAAACATACGTATAAATACGGATTAGTTTAATAATATTCCAACAGACATATAGTCTAGAACCAAACATGCTAACAAACATACAATACTAAGTGATGACTGCTTTCTTATTGTGAACATAATTGTAATGTTCATCATTAAAATTAAGTATTGGTTTGAAAACAAAATATATAACTTACAATTTCTTGATCATAATGAAGTTATTAAACAAAAAAGTTTGACAGTACTATACAAGTGATATTTTTTTTAGTTTCACAATTGTTGATAATAACAACGTATTTTAAATTTTCAAAATAAGAAAACAAATAATTTGTTGTTTAACGCAACATAGTTAGCCAGATTAAGTATTATCTGCTTATATTTTCATGTGATGGATTTTCTTCTGAAAATATCAGTAGTCATCAAGGGTTATCTAATTGTTTAAGTTATATAACACATAATAATAACAATATAAGGTACAACGTACGTTAGATATCCTCTGGTAGTTCTATATGGACGTAATATACATTATATGCCTCCTTGACTATTGTTTATATTTCTTGGTATCACCCTAAAACTTAATATTTCATTATGAAATAAGTGATATTGGAAAAATCTGTGTTACAATTTCAGGAAATAGCCAAATATATTACAAGACTAGCATCACAACATCATAACGACGAAAGTTAACATAATCTAATCATACATTCTACACAAATGCCTTCTTGTAGTTTTCTATGTAGCTATTCAATTTCTACACTTTCTCTTTTCCTCTTCTCAGTTTCTGCAACGACTATTAGACTGGAATATAGTTTATTCTCTTCAACTTCTGAGTCTGTCAAATTATCACTTGATATATTTTCAGACCTCTTATAGTTTGTAAAAGACACTTTCCTTTGTTTCTTTATGTGATATGTATAGATGTAAATAACACTTTTTACGACTATTGCTCTTCGAATAAACAAAATTGATTGAAATTATACTCGGTACATACACAATTTCATTGAAGGGTATTCTTTTAAAACTTTCTCAAACAATAAAGATCTCTAGGTTTCATACACCTTATTAACAAATATAATCAAATCAGCTGCAACAATCACTGTTTGTGCACTACCAACAGTAATGGAAAAGTTATAATTATACGCATGTATATATGAAAGAAGAGGTACTATAGATGTAAACTCAAAACAATTATTACTTTCTCCATCTTTATCATATCATCTCATTAAAATATATGAGACAAAATATGTTGTCTTGTCTTGCTAACTAATAGTTATATATCAGAAGATGATTGTGTGAAGTCAAAACAACACGAAGGGTTATCTAAAAACCCGATTTCTACTCTGTGGTATATAGGGCTATTCAAAAATAAATGACAGGAGCTATATGAATATCATTACGTATTATAATTTATTTCGACAAATCTCCGATTTATTATGTTACATACATTACTTATCACTATTTCATATAACCGGTTATTTTAATTTTAATTTAGAAGTTAATTAAATGTTAATGTGTATGAAATTTATAATATTTGCCTACAATATATGTACACACAATTTTCTTTATTAACAAAAAATATATGTTAATATACAAACAAAAATAATATAGCGTAAAATAACAGTCATTACTAGTAGTTGTTACAAATGATGGTTTATATCAAGAAGTTTATCAACTCATTCTTATTTCAGATCTAGAGCTAAATGTTTAATCGATGGTACAGGTCGACGAAAAGCAAATTAGTTCTGAGTTGATATTGTCAGACCTCGCTTGACTTGTGCAATACACAGTCAAGAATATAAGTCACATGCGAAAAGAAAACTATACAGAAACAAGAATAGGTATGAAAATAAATGTATAATGGTAGATCAAATATATTCCTTTTATGCACCAAAAAATATATCAGTTTTATATATTGGTTCATTTATTATATGTAGTTTATAAAACTTCGCTAACAAGCACTTGATAAATTAGACTTTTGAAAATATAGTGCGTGCGTGTTTTTCTTATTGCAAAGCCACGGCGAGCTATCTGCAATATTCACGAAGGGAAAGCAAACCCCTGATTTTAGCGCTGCAAATCCATATATTAAAACATGCTGTACTAGCGAGGTACTTTTGAAACGACCGATTTCTCATGTAAACCCTCCCCCAAAAAATGAAATTTTTAGATTAATAAAATCTAAAGTTTTCCTACTCTATTTTATGCTATGTCATCTTTTTCCCTAAAATCAGAAAACTTTCATTTTTAGGGTTGCAAAGTATATGCATTAATGATTAAAATTTTCTTATTAAAAATAAGACACTGTATTTTGTGGACTTTGCTAAAAATAGATTAAGAGTTTAACGTACCTAAAAATAATACAACTTATATTAATTGTTTTTATAAACATTGAATATGTGACATTGTGAGTGCTGGTAGTTTTTTACCAAGTACGCTATACTTCACCATACATATTTTATTTCTCAAATATCGATTTATAAGTAACAAATTTCTCGGTTAAAATGCTTACTTACGGAATATTTATTTTATTTATGAGCACAAACAGTGTTCTCACACTAGTAAATCACAAAATAATAAAGGGATTCTGATTTTAACCTATTACTCTAACATTGCGTACTACGTGTTAATGTTAGATTTTTATTGCGATTTTCTCACCACTTAAAACTAGATGGAAAAGAAGTTATTAGCAAAATACGATTTGTAATTATTAAAAAAAAGTATAAATAAATTATTTCTTAAATGGGAGATGAAGAGTTTAGTGATTTTATTTACAATTTTATGTAAACAAATTTCGGAAACATAAGGAAAACACAATCTCAAACCTAGGTTTTACACATCTGATTTCACAATAAAAAGTATCTCTTTAATTAATAAAGATATGACATTAAGAGCTAATAAAAATTAAAGTAGAAAGCATTGAAATGTCGTGTTATTTATCCGTTTATCAAAGCGCTGAGACTGTCATACCATCTTCCAGTTTATAGTTCAAGCAAATCTCTGGTTTCCTCATCACAACATTCAATGAAAAGTAACTTAATAATTAGAAACGTTAGAACGAATCAACAAAATAAAAAAAACCCCACTGTATCTGTATTTTATAAATACGTTAAATTCCTGTTCAAAGCGTTAGACTGTGTGCCACAATTTCCAGACTATAAGGAGAGACAAATTACACACAGTGTTTACATATGATGTAATAAAAGTCACTTTGTGAATACACTAGTGCTGTTCTTTTGGGATTGTAAGGGCTACTGTCCATAGAACTTTCACATAATACCTAACGTTCTCCTAGTGTTTCACAGCAGATCTGTTATGTACTTTTTTTCTTAAGGGATAATTAGATCCGAGTGAATTTTATCAGAGAATCTTATCAGTAAATTATAGGAAAAAGAACGAGAGGCAGTTTGAAATTCACTTATCTCGATGATATTTCAAAATGGACTGGAAATGAGAAATTTGAATTAGAAAAGTTGAATAAGGCAAAAAGGATAGAATAACAGTGAATACCTATAGTCGTTGGTCGACCTTCGGAACTGGTAAGAACACTGTGATTGATTGATTAGTGTTATGTAAATATTATGTAAACGACAACCATGTCGAGAGTGTTATGTAAATGTCATGTAAATATCATGTATATGTCGTGTTTGAATTCCCATATTTATTATTTATAATTCTATATTTATATTATTGTTTCGAGGATTAAACCGGTGAAATTTAAAATAACATTTTAGAATTAATTAAAATTCATTTAGAAATTTTTAGAACTAAATAGATTGATCACTTGTATTGGCCTGGTGTTTGTACTGTGGAATTCTGGGAAGTTACGCGATATAGTATATAAACAGACGGCGATGCGAGGGAATCAACCACTTTTACTCGGGTCAAGAAGTGAATCATCCATTTTTACTCGGATCAAGAACTTTGTCTCGTTTAAGAAAGTTTAAACTGAATTTGTGAATAGAACTAGATCGACTAAAGCAGTGAAAAATTTCATTCCGTCAATCTTTACAATTCAGTCGGATTACGGATTATATCGAAAGTCAATAGGAATTGGATCGTGAATTTTTGTTTGAAATTACCCATTCAAACTTCGAAAATTTCTCCGTGGGACTGAATTCAACGCCTAGATTGGAACTTTGGATTTCGGATTTGGACACTTATTCTGAATCATATTATTAAGCACAGGCCAGTACTTTTTTGTATTGTAAGTTGTTTTGTTGGTTGAAACTGGATATCTGTTATTGCCATTGGATAATTTATTTTGTGTCTATCATATAAGTAGATCATTATAATAAATTATACAAACTGCTATCTGTGTCTTTCTGTTGCGTTCAGTCCGCATAAAAAAACGTAACAATTATTACAAACAATCCAAAACGAGGTAGAAATGAATAGCTGTAAGATGTCAACTTTTCAAAGGCATTGTTCGGTATCATTGGGACAATACGATTGCAGTAGCAAAGGTACATATACAAAGATAAAGCGATAGCGAATTAAAATAAATTACAAAATTTGACAGCAGAATGCTTAATGAAAGGGTTTTAAATTTTCTTATTAGAAGGCTTTACGTAAGCTTCACTTTTTTTATTGGTTCAGGATGAATGAGTTGAGCGCCTCATTATGGTATATTATGACGATCAAAAATATGGTACATAGATGTATATTGCTTCCAGATTCTCTAATAAAAAATTAAAATAATCTTAGAAGTTTATTCTATAAATTATGATATTTGGAACACCATATAATAGCATCCTCTTGACACCAATAAATTGTCGACGAATTGTAATTGCTCTTTAACTCTCTACTCTTACCACATATATTTTTAATTTTTATGAGGTTCCGCCAGAACCACTGAAGTTGAGTATTTCTTAAAATAAATTTCAGGAATGACTTTTGAAGAGATGCTACCAATAAGAACTTGGCTTATCGTTTATATTCCAGTCTATTTATAAAGAAATAAAAAAAATTCTCGTTTATGACCTGCATTAATAGTGATTAGTGTAGAGAATCTTTTTAATTGTAGGTTATATTCAATACAATAGTTGCTTGTTTGTTTGTTTGTTTTGAAATTTCGCACAAAGCTACTCGAGGGGTATCTGTGCTATCCGTCCCTAATTTAGCAGTGTAAGACTATAGGGAAGTCAGCCAGTCATCACCACCCACCGCCAACTCTAGGGCTACTCTTTTACCAACGAATTGTTGAATTGACTGTACCTTTATAACGCCTCCACGGCTGAAAGGGCGAGCATGTTTGGTGCGACGGGGATGCGAACTCGCGACCCTCGGATTACGAGTCGCACGCCTTAATGCGCCTGGCCATGCCGGCCCACACACGCTCAAGATGAATGTGACAAAACCAATCGTTCTGCCAATGTGACGAGTTTTAATATGAAAACGTCATGAATAATACTCCACGGATGCTAACACTAAAAGGATATTTTTACACAATTTAATTTCTAATTTGAAATGGACAAGAAACATAAAAGAATGTGAAAAACTTATTCAATGTGCATGCTTTTTATAGCAATTGTTAAGCACGTTTATTTCTAATGTTTCGCCAGCTTTCGGCATAAAAACCTTAACGTCTGAAGTCTTATATTATATATAACCTTTAAGTAAAACTATTTCGTGATGCTCAATAATGTTCTTATTGATACTTAATATTTGCTTCTTATTCTATGCATATAATTTTTCAGTTTTGCAGGCATAATCTTTTGTCATAGTGCTTGGTTATCAGATTCTTATTATCATCGATTAACGAGTGTATAATGTATTGTTGAAAGGACTAACTTTTTGAATTTGCTTTTCCAGTCAGTTTAATCAAATAATTGTATGATCGTGATGACAAGAAACACACTTGAAATAAAAATGTATCTCAAGACGGGTAGTATGGGTATTAACACTTTTACTAGTAAAGAAGAGAACAACATTTCGACCTTCTTGGTTCATCTTATATTAAAGCTGAGATACGATTATATGATGTTTT
The DNA here is from genome assembly GCA_011833715.1 of Carcinoscorpius rotundicauda. Lineage (NCBI taxonomy): Eukaryota > Metazoa > Arthropoda > Merostomata > Xiphosura > Limulidae > Carcinoscorpius > Carcinoscorpius rotundicauda. The sequence goes on from CM022393.1 coordinate 114,549,362, forward strand.
GCCTTTTCTCTTATCATTTTTTTATCTTCATGAATTTCTTCAAACACAATAGTGCTTAGTGAACAATAATAGTGTTTGGAGATTACTGGATTTATCTGTTAATGTAGTTTGAAACTTTATTGAACGACTGAGCATCTTCTTAATAGATATCAGATATTAATAGTGGTCTGAAATCGTCTCCTATTTACCAGCTTTTAAGAAATTTAAGCTTATTTCCTCTTATTTGCAAATTTTATTTTTATACTATTCAGCAATCTCTCATTCTGTTTATTCAGTCATGCCAATAGCAAGTAAAGATAATCTTCATTTGATCATCCCTTGTTTACTGTATTATCGATAATTTGTAACGGCTGTAGAATGGGCACAAACCTGTTGGGCCACAAATCAATCGTTGAAAGCGCAATAAAATCTTCTTTTACAAAACTGAAGTGCTCCGTTTTGGTCCAAAAAGAAAATGTTTAACCCATTTGACAACTCGTTGTTACAGTTGTTACATTAAAAGTAAATATTTTAGAATGTATTGTATATAATCCAACATTTTACTTTATTCAAACCCAATAGTTTAAATGGAGCTAGGAAGAATGAATTATACAATAAGAGGTTCATTACAGCGACTTAAGTTTTTTTGAAAAAAGTTTAAATCATTCTATGATATGCGCAACACAAGTATGGCAAGGATAAAATGCTTTTTGTAATTTGCTCTTTTTTTTCCTTTTTGATTAACAGACAAAATCTGAAACTAACGATATAAAACAAAATTCAGAGGAATGAGCCGTGTTAAATACTGGATATTTGTAGTTTTCTTTTCTGTGAGTAAATATTAGAGTATTAATCCTGCTTTAGTTTTTACTGTTTACATTATATTAATACCGAAGATGAGAAACATTATTGTTTTCTGTGATATCAATAACAAAGAAATTTCTTATCAGCTCTATTTGTCATCAACTTCAGAGTATGTTAAAACTTAATATAATCGAGTTGTTCCAAAATAAAATTATCAAGATGAATATGTTATGTAAAATTTAAAATAAAAGAAACTGTTTTCATTATACCCTCTAAAGGGACAGTATGAAGTTTAAGGATTTAGAACGTTAAATTTGTGGGATCGCTTCCTTGCAGTGAATACAATAGATAGCTCAGTGACATTTTAATATAATAAAAACATTAATCTCAAAAACAGTGCTTTACTCATGTGAATAATACTAATATTGAAAATCTCTATATATTAATATTGATAGTATAACACATGCCATATATTTGCAGTTTGAGTGAAGTGTACAATTACGACATTTGTAATATTTTAAAATTTTTTCACGCAAAACTTGCAAAAACTTATCTGAGCAGTCCTCTACACATTTAGAAATGATAAACATAAGAAGGACAGAAGTAACAACATCCACTGTCTTTTCTGACCAAAAATGCAGTTACTTTCAAAACACACCCATTGCACAGTGCGGAGCGCGTTTCTGTTGCAACGAGACGTGACACGTAACACGAACACTCTCCATGCACGCTAACATTGAATAATATAACGATATAAAGAACATGAAGTATAAAACATACCCTTATGTTAAATCTAATTCAGCATTAAGTTCGTACCTTAAGAGAAACAACGAGCATGTAAGTTACGCAAATTACTAGGTGTATCTTTTCATTGTTTCTGTGAAAATATATTCCAGAATACATTTTCTAATGACAAATATATACATTATTTCTAAAAACCTTTGTTGTTTTTATCGGAATCATTTTACATTTTACTATTTGTTTCGACTGTTTGGGCCTGGCATGGCCAAGCGCGTAAGGCGTGCGACTCGTAATCTGAGGGCCGCGGGTTTGCGCCCACGTCGTGCTAAACATGCTCGCCCTCCCGTGGGGTGTATAATGTGACGGTCAATCCCAATATTCGTTGGTAAAAGAGTAGCCCAAGAGTTGGCGGTGGGTGGTGATGACTAGCTGCCTTCCCTCTAGTCTTACACTGCTAAATTAGGGACGGCTAGCACAGATAGCCCTCGAGTAGCTTTGTGCGAAATTCCAAAACAAACCAACAAATCGACTGTCTGTATCAACATCGAAAAATATGTAAAAGAATTGAATCTGTGTAAGTCCAATATATGGGGTCATAAATATATATTTTTAAAATAAAACAAAATCATTTGTTATAGTAGATTACACATATAGATTTCAAGAGAGCGTAAACAGCTAGCAAATAAAGTGATGTATTACTGTAGGTTTAAGCTGTACGAAATGGCTTTAGGAATCAGATAAGTGCATATCTTTATTCGTCTCAAGAAAAGGTTTAAGCTGTAAAATATAATATTCAACCATAATTGATAATCATTTCAAAAACATTAAAAAACTTCATATGATTGAACTATATGAAAACGTATTATAAAGTAACTTAAGCCTTTTAATCTATTCAAGGCGAATAAAAACGATAATTATTTAATTATTATCGTGCACTTATTTTGCTCAGCTTTATCTTTTGTGTAGAGTTTCAAAAGCAGACGTTGTGCAAAATATAAATTTTATAAATCTTGATACAAGCTATTTATCTATTTATTAGTGTCAGGGAATGTCTGGAAGTATCATGTACAGGGATTTCAAAGACATATGTGTAAATAAGTTAAATAAATTATATAAACTCTTTTAACTTGAACTTTACAGTCTCCTTCGGAATAAAATTTAGCATTGCGAATTAAAATAATATTGCAAAATTTTCTAGTTCAAACACAACTAGGAAAAACAGCACATACGTTATAGAATCTTCAAATATAAGAAAATTATTCACTAATGAGTATGATAAAGTTCATGTCACATAAAGTTTATATTTGCTTTTTTTATTTAATTAGTCATATGTTCACTCAAATTGATAAATCATTAACTTAGATTTGTTGAATAGGCAAATGAATTACTTGCTGTACGACACGAAATTTAAATTTCGCTAAAACCTACAACAAATTAAACAGTGAATGAGCGTCATTAGTGAAAATATAGCTACATGTAAGTGAGGTATTTAATGGTGAAAATGTTTCAAGCAATAATGTTGATAAATAATTATTTAGCAACTTGTTAAAAAATCTGTCTATAGAGTATCTCGTGATTTTTTGTTTGTTTTCTGAAATTCTCTTAGGGCTACAAAAAAGTTCTCTGGGCTAACAATCACTAATTTTAATCTAATATGCCAGTCGAATACGAAATTTTGATCAATACTTTTCTAACGCACCAACGTTCGGAGCTTCATTGTTACGTTAACGTGACACGCACCATGTGATTCAGTCACTAAGTCATACTCGACCCTTAGGTTTGGACAGAGTAATTCACACATTATTATTGTGAAAGATGTTGACGGTTGTATGAAGAGCTTTGAAACAATATTGACAATTTCTAAGTTGTTAACACATTCTAAAGTGTAAAATATTTTGCATTTATAAATCTTATCAGCCAGTCACCGCATTTGTTTACCATTTTGAATTTATGAAATACAAAATAACTATTGAGAAATACATTTATATAACTACGTTTTATCTATATTAGCAAAAATCAAGCTCCTAGAAGAAATTGTGCTACTCGTAAGAATATTTCATTTCTTTTGACTCTGATGTATTATGTTCTATCACCAGCAATTTCTAAGAAAGTCATCTAATTTCCACTTACGATATATCAAGATGGAGATGAGATGTGGTTTCTTTGTAATCCATTAATTCTATTTTAGTTTCTTTGTCGTACCTCTTATCTTTCTCCTCACGCGGAATGTGAGAAAGGATAACTGTCTACGAAAGAGAAAAAATCGAAAGTTGAATGGTTAATTTCTTTAAATGTGCAGAAAGTAATAACCCTGATGACATTCTATTGAACTCTAATGTATTTCTCTAAACTACCGAATATTTCTAAGGAGCAAGGCATACCACTAAGATTAATTAAGCTTAAAATTCATCTTTTTTTTCATCTTTTATATATAATTTTCATATTTTCCGTATTTTGTGTTTGTTTCGTCTTGGAATTTTGTACAAAGCTACTCGAGGGCAATCTGTGCTAGCCGTCACTAATTTAGCAGTGTAAGACTAGTCATCACCACCCACCGCCAACTCTTGGACTACTCTTTTACCAACGAATAGTGGGATTGACCGTAACATTATAACGCCCCTACGGCTGAAAAATCGAGCATGTTCGGTGTGACGGGGATTCAAAACCGTGACCCTCGGATCACGAGTCGAGTGTCTTAACCACCTGGCAAGGCCGGGCCTGTTTTTTATTTCAATTTCAACATATTGCTTACTTTTAATGTAACCCTAGAAATTTATTTTAATCACGTCAAACAATTTTAATTCAATTATGGCTTCAATTAAATGTCTTTGGAATTAACCAGTTATGTTTTTTTTGGCATGAAAAATAGGTTTATTTACAAAGATGCAAAAAATATTTGAAAAATGCTCATGATATTTAGCGTGATTTACATGAAAAACTTTATTGAGTTCTTTGCCGCTAAAAATATAGTCTGTTAAAATAGTTTCTCGGGTATTGACATTTTCGTATCGTAGATGAAAAGTTTTCTTGTTGGAGGGTAATGCTTTTTATATCTTTCAAAAGGTACTTGATTTAATCCCTTTCAAATCTTTTTTATTTACATTTACAGAAAAGAGCTATGTGCCAACATAAGAAGAACAAAATCTTGTTCCAGAAATATTGAGGCAGTCATATTAGGTATTGAAAAATCATGCCTGTTTCTTCATCGTATTTTTGTTGCGGAATTGTTGCGCTTAGTTCTTTTCTTTTAATTTTCTTTCTTTCTAAAATGATCCTAATTTGTTAGAAGACCTTACCTGGTGTTTTAAATGATTAATCACGCAGTACAGAGGAATAATAATGCTTTATCAAAATTATTTTCATATTCAAATCAGCAACTTAGGTGATAACCACAATCAGTAAAATGTTGAGATCTAATTAAATGTATCAGAACTATACATTGAGATTGTTTGACATTGTAGGTTGGGTGACACTACAGAGAATGTAATCGCTTTTGAAAAGAGTGTATAATAGCTTTTTTAAGGTACAAAATTCGTATGTTAAAACCATAAAATGTGTTCAGGTCGGTGACTTGAACTTTCCATGCATGAATATATCTTGTATTAATAAAATCTGAAAGTAAATAAATGTGACCCAACTTGAAAAAAAAAGATCATACACAAAGAGATTTGCGACAAATAATTCAGACCCAGTAAGCAAAGGGCAGTGCATGTTCAAGCGTGTTAAGGCGTGTTGTTTGTAATTTGAGAGTCGCGGGTTCACATCCTCGTTGCGCCAAACATGCTCGCCCTTTCAGCTGTGGGAGCGTTATAATGTTACGGTGAATCTCACTATTCGTTGGTAAAAGAGTAGCCCAAGAGTTGGCGGTGGATGGTGATGACTAGTTGCCTTCCCTTTAATCTTACACTACTAAATTAAAGATGGCTCGCACAGATAGCTCTCGAGTAGCTTTGTGCGAAATTAAAAAAACAAACAAACAAAACTTGTAACAGGTTAGAATCCTTGAACACAAATGTCAGTAGCCAAAGTCCCAAAAATTACAGTGAAAAATAAGTTATTCCATCACACAATTTTTTAATACTTTTCTTGGATCCTGTGGTTTCTTTATAAGAAAGTACCTTGTGGAAGTGTGAGAATTAGTGTAAAATAATTAAGGATTTTTTGTGGTGGAAACTGACTCATATTTTACTCGTCCAAACTCACATTAATCTTTATTTGGAATCCTGGTATGACAAACTTGTTACAACAGATATTCAACAAGTACTTGTCAAATACAAAAATGTTCTCTGAGTAAGAAAACATCGATTTCAAGAGAACAACATTAATATGATTGACAAAGTTTTCAGAGTCTCTGTTTTGTTTGTATTTAGTTGTGTCCATTCTGCCCTTGATATCTGCTCGACACAAAGTGTCCCAGGAACTGAATTGGCAGAAATGAGTTAATGATATCGAACGCTGCAGTTTGAAGGTGCTTTTCGGATTCTCCTCTTTACCATTGACTCATAATATAAATAGTTTATCACCTGAAGTGATGAAATAAAACTAATATGTATTTTCAATACACATAGTTGATTTTATTTTACGCTTTCTTCACAGAGTGCATGACTACTATGAACCGTTTCAGCTTTATGGCAAGGAGCAGAGTCACCTTGAAATGTTCAGTGATGAACTCCATCGAAGTGGTCCCGAATCGTTGGCTTTAACCATAACTTGAAAACCATGGTATGCTTGTTGGTATTTCGTAAAATGTAAACACCCTACACCTTGGCCAGTAATGAAACCCAGTATCATCTGTGGATGCTTCACAGTTGCATGCAAAGACGCTGGATGAAACCGTTCTTCACCTCAATGTCGTAAAAAAGTACTTTACATTAGGCCCTTGCAGGTTGAACTTTGATTCACCTGAGAAGATAAACACTCCAATCCAGTCAACATCTTCGATCCAGTTGAGCCTAATCTTGTTTATGACAGGAAATTCTTTCTTGCTAGTTTTGCTTGGAGACCGCCGAAAGACAAGACTAGACAGTGTGCGCGATTACAATGACCCCGAAGTCTCCTGCCATTCGCTTTTGAAATCTATGGAAGATAGTAAATTCTGCAGGTAACGTGTTTAAAAAAACGATCATCATTGGACACGGGAACTCTTTTCATACTCCTCTTCCATCATTCCTCATAGCCAGCTTTTATAGCTATCCATCCAGCGAGTTCACAGTAGACTGGCTAAATTTATGCCCTTTCAAAAATCCTTCTTTGTTCAAAGAAACAATGACTACTTTTTTTTCCTTAGAGTTAATTAACTCGTAGTCTCATGTCATGGGAACATCGAAAGCACGTTTGAAGCAGATAAGAGGGATTTTTATTTATATGAAAAAAATATCTGATGCGGTATCCAGGCAGTTTATAAAGCTGTTTATGTAGTAATTAGATAGTTATCCATGAAAAAAACATTTGCGCCTACGTTTATTACTATTTCAAAAGAGAAAATGATTTTGAAGACAAATACGAAAAATTGGTAGATGCAATAAACACATCTTTCTACCACTACAGTACGAAACACAATAAAGACCACTGCCTGGAAATGCGACACAAGTTACTTACACTATATATATGTTCTAATTGTTGTAGCTGGGTGTTAACGTCATTTCAAACAAAAAAATTATGGTGTAATTCACCTGTAGCAATCGGACTATTGAAAAGGTCGTTGTTAGAGGGTGTGTGTTTTTTTATAGCAAAGCCAGATCTGGCTATCTGCTGAGTTCACAGTGGAGAATCGAGCCCCTGCGGAGGACTGAGAGAGGGTCCTGTAAAGATGACAGATTTAATACAGAGCCTTCTGCATTAAAACTACTTTGCAGGAATATTAAAAAGATGCATCGTCGACAGAAAGAACGTAATCAGACAAAACTATTTGAACTTTAACAACACGATGAGCTTCCAAATATTATTTGTATAAAGTGTACTCAATCTTTGTTTAAGCGTCATTCTAAAGCTTACTTTTCTGGATATTCAAATATATATCTATGCAAATTTTTTGATATCACACGTACGCAATCATGCGGAGGTATACATTTATCAGACATTATAAATAAATTTGATAAAACCCCGATTCTTTATAAAGTGAATGAGCTTTCTTGGTGATCTTGAAGAACGCAATTATTAGTCGCATCTTTAACGCGATTAAAATCACATTAATTAACAAGTTATTAACTTGCTGATGTCTAAAATTTGCATAATTCAGAAACTCAAGTGTTACGTATTTTTTATGTTTTAAGTTCTTCGTAGATTAAATGTAACAGAAAAACACAGATAACAGCTTGTATAATTTATTACACTAAACTATTAACAAATATAACAGATATAACATAAATTATATAATAACAGTGACAGATATTAAAGTACAACATTCGAAATTAATTACAAAACAAAATAATATTAGTTTCAAACTTCAAAATAAATCACAATACAAAACGGTACTGGCCTGTATCTAATTTAATGATCTAAAATTAAAGTATCAAATTCCAGTCTAGGGTGTGAATTTGGTCCCATGAAGAAATTCCGAAACAGTTCACAGTTCAATAAATTCGCCGTCTCTCAGCACAAGCAGTAATTCAGATGTATCGTAGAGATTGACGAAATAAAATCACAGCTTCCTTAGATCTAACTTCAGTCACAAATCCAAGTTGAATAATCACAGCAAACACTTAATCTTTCTCAAATAACTAACTCTCTTCTTTTGAAATAAAACTGATGTATGAATCTCACTCTTTTTCTTCGAACAAAACTAATGACTGAATCTATCATCTTCGTCTGTTTATATATTGTAGGCCTAAAATCCTCGAAAGACCGCGAAAGTTCTACAGGTCTCCAGAGCAATTCACGTATATCCGTTCTAGCACGAGACTACACGTCTAGACACGAAGTCACCAGCACTCATTTACAAACATATGATTGGTCTACTTAATTCAAGAAAATTCTAAATGTTACCCTAAATAAATAACAAAATATTAGTTTAAACTTCGAAACAATAATATCAATATGGAAAAATGAATAATAGAAATAAAAATTCAAACACAACACGACATATTGTCGTTAACAAAATATTTACACATCTACATAACACTCTCCCACTTAAAAGTAAAAAAAAAAAGTTTGAACTTGTGAAAACTTTTTTTGTTTAACTTATTATACATAACATTGAACTAAAAAACCAATTTTAGTCAACCGTTAATTATAACGAAACACTGAACCACTTAATTACCATGACAATGTATCCGCAATGACATTGTCCGAACCATGGATATGATTAATGGACACATTGTATTGCTGCAAAATAATACTCCATCTGAGTAACCTTTGATTTTTGTTTTTCATTTTGTTCACGAACACGAGTGGATTATGGTCGGTGTAAACATTAACAATCCATGGTGAAGAACACAAATAAACATCAAAATGTTGTAAGGCCTACAACAATGCAAGTGCTTCTTTCTCAATTGTTGAATAATTTCTTTGGTGCTTATCAAGTATTCTTGAAAAATTACACACAGGGTGGTCAACACCATTTTGCTCTTGCAAAAACACAGCACCAACATCAACGTCACTCGCATCTACAGCAAGCTTAAATGGTTTGTCAAAATCGGGAGCTTTGAGGATTGGAACATTCATGAGCATGATCTTTATCCTTTCAAAGGCAGTCTGGCAATTTTGATTCCAGGAAAATTTTACATTCTTTTTTAGTAGGGCTGTTAAAGGTGCAGCCACATCAGAAAAATTTGGACAAAATTCCTATAATATCCTGCCATGCCCATGAATCTCATAATACCTCTTTTATTCGTCGGCTCTGGATACTCCGCTATTGCCTGTACCTTAGCTTGGATAGGCTTCACTTTACCCCGACCAATTTCATGGCCTAAGTACACAACTGTTGCTTTACCGAATTCGCTTTTTAACAGGTTGATAGTCAACTGAGCCTCGGAACACCTCTCAAAGAATGCACGAATGTGACTTAAATGCTCAGACCAGTCACTGCTTACCACCAGTACATCATCAATGTAAGCATACACATTTTCTAATCCTGCGATGACATGATTCATCAACCTTTGAAATGTTGCACTGGAGTTTTTCATGCCAAATGGCATAACTTTGTATTGGTACAAACCTTCAGGTGTTATAAAAGCTGAAATTTCTCTTGCTTGAGGAGTTAAAGGTACTTGCCAATAACCTTTGAGTAGGTCAAATTTGGTAAGGTACTTTGAGTTACCTTACACGGTGAATACAATCATCCATCCGAGGAATAGGATATGAATCAGTCTTGGTCACATCATTAACCCTACTGAAATCTGTACAGAACCTAAATGAACCATCAGACTTTGGTACCAAGATACAAGGTGAACTCCAATTACTATTTGACAACTCAATAAAATCATTTTCAAGCATGTATTGTACCTCTGACCTAATTTTTGACAATTTTATAGAATTGGCCCGATATGGATGTTGTTTTATTGGTCGAGTGTTCTCAATAACAACATCATGTTCTATGACATTGGTTCTACCAGGAACATCAGGGAACAAATGAGCAAACTCTAAAATCAAACCTTTCAACTCTTGATTTTGTTGTTGGGTTAAATGATTGAGTTTTTCATCTAAGTTTGCTAATACATGTGAGTTTTTGAGTTTAACATGAATGTCTGGAAAGCTATTTTCTATAATTTCAGGAGGAGAAGGTGGAGGATCATGATCTTCATTCACACCACTTGTCACGTTTACAGGAACAGCATTCGACACATTTGTTTTCTTTCACACATAATAGGGTTTCAACATATTGATATGACAAAGCTGTTTGCTTTTCCTCCGATCAGGGGTAGTGATCACATAGTTTACATCATTAATTTTCTTTTCAATTGAATAAGGTCCAAAATATTCAGCTTGAAGTGAAGAGCTTGATGTAGACAATAAGACAAGTACTTGGTCACCAACATTAAAAGATCGCTTCCTGGCCCTTTTGTCATACCAGGTTTTAATCTCTTCCTGAGAAGACTTGAGGTTTTCCCTGGCAACATTAAAAGCATTGTGCAATCTGGTTTTGAAATCAGAGACATAATTCAACAAGCTAATTTGTGAGTTATTATCCTCCAACCATTTCTCCTTAACCAACTTCAATGGACCGCGAACTGAGTGACCATAAACCAACTCAAAAAAGCTAAATCCAATAGACTCTTGAACAACCTCACGAACTGCAAACATCAACAAGAGAACACCCTCATCCCAGTCCTTTGAATGCTCGTGGCAGTAATTTCTAAGCATGGCTTTTAGAGTTTTGTGGAAACGTTTAATGACACCTTGTGACTCAGGATGGTATGCACTGGATGAAACTTGATGGATGTTTAATTCATGCATGGCTTGTTGAAATAGCTTGGACATAAAATTTGAGTCTTGATCTGATTGCACGACTTTTGGAATCCCGAACATGGTAAAGAATTTAACAAGAGCCTTAACAATGTTGGGAGTAGTGATTTTTCTCAAAGGAATTGCCTCAGGGAAACGTGTAGAAGCACACATGATCTTCAAGAGGTATTCATTTCCTGCTTGGCTTTTTGGCATTGGGCCAACACAGTCGATAATGACCCTTGAGAAAGATTCTTCAAAGGCAGGAATAAGCTGCAGTGGTGCTTTGGGAATCCCCTGATTTGGTTTTTCTGTCATTTGGCAAGAATGGCATTTCTTACAAAAGTCAACAACATCTTGACGCATCTTTGGCGATTGAAATGTCGTCGGATACGATCTAGGGTTTTTCTTACACCTAAGTGTCCCGACAATACATGGTCATGAGCAAGACAAAGAATATCATTCCGATAGCATTTTGGAATGACGATTTGGTGAATAACATTCCACTCTTCATCAGCAGCAACGTCAGGAGGTCTGTATTTTCTCATTAACACACCTGACTTCTTGTAGTAACAAATAGGGACAGTTCCTATTTCATTTTCATCAACAGCCAGTTGTAGAAGAGAACGAGTTTCAGGATCATTGTCCTGTTCCTCAATAAGTTTGTTTCGATGAAGAGAGTCGAAAAATGTCTTAGAGTCATCAGTGGAACTTAAAGTTGAGTCATAAATCTCATCGATGCGAGACATGAATGTATCAGATAAAGAGAAATCCTCTTTGGACTCCTGAGAACGTGTCTGAGAACGAGTAACAGCACAGGCGGGAAAAAACATCAGGAAACTCTTCAACGAGTTGCTCTGTACTGGGGCTAATAACAGGTGCTTCAACAACACGAAACTCTGGTACCACCTTACTACCAGCCAAATCATTCCCCAAAAGCATAGACACACCTTCAACAGGCAATGAAGCTTTAATACCCACAGTCACTGAGCCTGAAACTAAGTCCGAATGTAAATATAATCTATGAAGAGGAATAGAAACGACGCCACCTTCTACACCAGAAATGAGCACACTGGACCCAACGGATGACTTTTCAGAAAACGGAAGTACACTTTCCAAAATCAAACTCTGAAAAGTTCCAGTATTCCGCAGGATTTTAATTGGTTGTAGACGTGAATCGCCAACAAAAGAAACAAAACCATCAGTCATGAAAGGCTTAAATTTATCCTCAACAATATCTTTAGGTACATCAATAATATTGGGCTTAGAATCCACAGTGGACTGAACAGGGTCAAAATCATTGGGAACCAATGATGTATCAAACAAGGGCGAAATGAAACTATGGGGTGATGGCTTGTTTTTTACCTTATAGCACTCAGAAATTAGATGGCCAGGTTTCATACAATAAGCACATGTTTTGGATGAGAATGACACGTTTTGGGTAGAGGACGAGCTTTGAGAATAAGATGGAGTCTTTGTTTGAGCATTAGAAGTTTGCTTTTTTTTGTCTCTGTCGACATTTGCATAATGTTTGAATGAGTTATTGGGTTTCTTTGCTGTGTGATATGTTTTGCTTTTCTATGAGAAATCTTTGTGAGTCAAAGCATACTCGTCTGCCAAGACAGCAGCGTCATGTATTTTGGAAGCTTTCTGTTCATCAATATACGTTTTTAGCTCTACGGGAATACATCTTTTAAACTCTTCAACTAACATGAGTTCTCTGAGTTTTGTATAATCCTCTTTAATTTCTCTGGAATCACACCACCTGTCGAACAGAGTTTCTTTTTCACGAGCAAATTCGATATAAGTTTGGCTGTCAAACTTTTTGTAACCACGAAATTTTTGTCTGTATGCCTCTGGCACCAATTCATATGCATTGAAAATGCATTTTTTGACGTGCTCGTAATCATAACTTTGCTCGGCTGTGAGTTTGGAAAATACTTCCTGGGCTTTACCCTTGAGAACACTCTGAAGTAATACTGTCCAATATTTGGTAGGCCATTTTAGCCTAAGGTCCAATTTTTCAAATTGCTGAAAATATGTATCTACAGCTTTTTCATTGAATGGAGGTACTAAACAAATTTGTTTGGAAGCATCAAAATTATCCAACTGCATTCGGACAACCTTTTCTTCTGTCTGTGCCTTTCTCATACTGATTTCTTTATCAGCTTTAATGCGTTCTATTTGTATTTCGGCATCAAGAACAAGGCGTTTGTTTTCTTGTTCTGCCTCAATACGTTTTTGTTCTGCCTGAAGTCGTTTGCTTTCAATTTCTAAACGAAATTTCATTTCCATTTCCATTTTTTTTAATTCGAAATCTGGGTCAAAATGAGCGACAGGCAATTGTTGTGCAACTGTTTGAGGTAATACTTTTTGGCTGACCAAATGTTCAACAATAATTTGTTTAATATCTGCTTTCTTCATTGATTGCTTTACTTCTAAATTAAAATGTTTACCAACATCAACCAGTTCAGATTTTTTTAATTCACTGATTAATTCGAAAGATGGATTCTGATTAAATTCGTTTATAAAATCTTCAAGTTGGAATGCCATCTTGAATATACAAGCTGTCTATCTGTATAGAATATAAATCTTATTTTATAATAAAATTAAATTGTTTGTTCGAAATACCGGACGAGCCCCCAATTTTCTGTTGCGTATTTTTTATGTTTTAAGTTCTTCGTAGATTAGACGCAACAGAAAAACACAGATAACAGCTTGTATAATTTATTACACTAAACTATTAACAAATATAACAGATATAACATGAATTATATAATAACAGTGACAGATATTAAGTTACAATATCCGAAATTAATTACAAAACAAAATAATACTAGTTTCAAACTTCAAAATAAATCACAATACAAAACGGTACTGGCCTGTATCTAATGTAATGATCTAAAATTAAAGTCTCAAATTCCAGTCTAGGATGTGAATTTGGTCCCACGAAGTAATTCCGAAACAGTTCACAGTTCAATAAATTCGCCGTCTCTCAGCACAAGCATTAATTCAGATGTATCGTAGAGATTGACGAAATAAAATCACAGCTTCCTTAGATCTAACTTCAGTCACAAATCCAAGTTGAATAATCACAGCAAACACTTAATCTTTCTCAAATAACTAACTCTCTTCTTTTGAAATAAAACTGATGTCTGAATCTCACTTTTTTCTTCGAATAAAACTAATGACTGAATCTATCATCTTCGTCTGTTTATATATTGTAGGCCTAAAATCCTCGAAAGACCGCGAAAGTTCTACAGGTCTCCAGAGCAATCCACGTATATCCGTTCTAGCACGAGACTACACGTCTAGACACGAAGTCACCAGCACTCATTTACAAACATATGATTGGTCTACTTAATTCAAGAAAATTCTAAATGTTACCCTAAATAAATAACAAAATATTAGTTTAAACTTCGAAACAATAATATCAATATGGAAAAATGAATAATAGAAATGAAAATTCAAACACAACACGACATGTTGTCGTTAACAAAATAGTTACACATATACATAACACAAGTTTTATTGTATTTCATTGTAGCTGCAAAAACTCAGTAAGAATCGCTTTAAATGTACCATCCTGTACCAGATTTGGAACTCAACAATTTATTAATAATAATAATTTGTTTTAGGACTTATAACAATTTATTTCATTGCCTTGTGATACAAGTTAACCAGTATTTTTCTATGATTTGTTCTACGTATTTTGTAGTTCACTATAGTATTATATATGCCACATGTATGTATATATAATATTGAAATGTATAATGCATAAAATAATTCCTACTGGACACGTGCGCAGTATACGAATTCTCAATCCATTTTATATTAATAACAAGTAGCCTCAACTACTATGTTTTTTATCGTAAAGTGAAGTTGGCATGTTGTTTCTTTCTGTGCTGCTGTGAGCAAGTTATGTATTTTGATTTTCTCATTCGACATGGTTAAACACGTTCAAAACAATGTGAAAAAACAAACAAATTACGCGTAAACTTAGACTTTACTTGATTTTAACATTAATTTAATGTATAGTGCAGAATTCATACAAATATCATGCATTTGTTTTTATTTTTTGACTAGTCACATGCATAAAATTAGTGAAAAGTTTTGAACAATAAATTAAAGACATTTATTATTAAACAACAATATGAAATTACTGTAATAACCAGAGATTTACATAAAATAAAACAATTTTGTTTCATCCATTAGGTTTATAAAGCGAATATTTTTTTAAAATTGAATACCCGGAGACATTTTTTTAAAACTGGTAATAATTCTACTCTTAATATTTATTGATGCCTAGCATGGCCAGGGGTTTAAGACACTCAACTCGTTATCCTAGGGTTGCGGATTTGAATCCTCGTCACACTAAATCATGTGACGGTCAATCCCATTTTTCGTTTTGTAAAAGAGTAGCACAATAGCTGACGGTAGGTGGTGAAGACTAGCTGCCTTCCCTCTAGTCTTACACTGGTAAATTGGGGACGGCTAGCACAGATAGCCCTCGAGTAGCTTTGGGCAAAATTCAAAACACACCAAACTTCACGTTTCTTGTTTTTGCATATAAAATTCTCAACAAGTGGGTTTCTCGACATCACTGATTGTTTCTTGTTTTTTATTTAACTTTTTGGGCACTCCCAAATACTCCGGTAGAAAAGTTAGAAATAAATTCATCAGATTTATTAGTAAATAAATTTTATCTTGTACAGATAGAAATTATTTTAATTTGTATATTTGCTAAAACTGCATTGGTTTAACATTTTGCTGCATATCCAAGTTAGAAATGGATTTATTTCTAATATTATATTTAATATATTATAATTACCACTTGTCAGTTTGCACTTTCACATTCTTCACAAAACCAAGTTAAACAAAATTTATAGTCCAGACTTTTTGCGCATATTCATATTTTGTTTTACACTAGAATCAGTCACAAAGTTTCAAACGGCTTTCACATTGTTTAAAACTGCTGTTCGGAATGAGGCCTTCAAAAGTCTAATAGAGAATGGAATGGCGGAGTGTCTAAGACGAAGTTCCTTTATAATTGCTGTACTGTTAATTTATTTTTAATTTTACAAGATATTTAAATTATTTTCTATTAAGATATTTAAATATCCTTTAACGTATACTTTTATTTAAATTTGAGACCTGAAATGGTAACTTAACTCATGAATATTAATATGGAAAGTGCTAGACTGGAGTCTGTGTTTTTTTCTTGAAGATAAGCAGTGTACATAGATGTAATCAGATATTTCACCTAATTACTAGGGAGTATTGATATGTAGACTGGCAGCATTACACGGATTTTGAAGGATGTGTCAATAATGCATCGGGTTTATTTTAATATCTACGCTTGTTTCAGTATAGTTTTTTTTCTTTTTTGCATGTGACTTATATTCTTGATTGAGTATTGTCTAAGTCCTTCCTGTTCTTGAAACTTGTTAAAGATTCTCGAGAGTAATAATCAACAGTATTTGTTTTATGAAAACACTGGCACGTTTTCGAACATTGTTGAAATTTTGAAAAATTGTGTGATTCATATAAAAGCAAGTTAGTAGCCAAGAGACTGTAGAAGAAGAATATTATTATTAATCAATTACAGTCAGTGTGTTATAAGCATCGGAAGCTATAATTGCGATTATAAGAAAACTACAGAATTTGGCCAGGAACGTTTAAAGATTTCGAATATTACTCATCGTTCAACTTCATTGAAGTAACTTTGAACGTTAGTAGCTCTACGAGGACATTAGATACTGTTGCCAGAGGATACTTACGGGTCTTTCAAGCTTGACCAGCCGTCAAAAGAAGTGTATAAGTGTATCAATAAAGAATTAATTTGCGCTCAGTGAACGTCGATAAAAGATTCAGTTTAAGACCAGATACAAGGCTGAGTACTGTTTGTAAGTTTGTAAAACTCTTGCATATAAACCACAAAAGGAAATAGCCGTTATTATAAAATGTATTACTTTGTTTGTTTATTTGCTTATTAAACTATATTTGCGTTAAAAAAGTAAATTGTTTGTAACAAATATCATAAATTTGATAACATATTAACATTTAACTAAATTCCAAATTCAAATTTCATGTTATTTAGATAGTAATATATTAACATATGAGAAAGAGTAAATTGGAGACTCGTCCGAAATATATTACAATACCTCGCAAGAAAAAAAATCTTTCTTAAAAAAACAAATAAACTTCTCCTAAAGCATGCATTGTCTGAATATGTATTTTTCATCTTGAAATGAAACCTGATAAAATTCTTAAAAATACTTTCTGATTAGCTGATGATGGATGTGTTTTCTTAAACTAAAGCCAAATTAGCCCACTAAGGGGAATCGAATCCCTGATCTTAGTGTTGCCGTGTACTTACAGCTGTACTAGTGGGTGGATTAGTTGATGATAAAAAAAATAATAATACTAGATACAAGCAAAGCAATTCTTTATTTTGTTCGTCTTCAAACTTGTATTTATCTTGTGATGTTTAATAAATACATTAAACAATACTTTTTGGATGTTGAGTAATTTGAAGTTTCAAACATTATTACAATTCTGCACATTAACAATAGAAATTATAATATTAAGTAACAAATGAAAAAAAACATCTGTTTCTTTTTCGATCTAATTTTTCGTTTATCACCCGATTTCGTTTTTGCAAACAAATTCATACGAGGAATATTTTGAAATAAAGCAAATTAAGAACAATGGTAAAGCATTAACTGAGAGATCACGGTTAAACAAGATGGTGCCATAACAAATTTTGAAAACTGAGGTAGAGCGTGTAAGTCACATTTCTCAGACTCTTTGGGCACTTCTCTTGTTTTTTGCAATAAATGATAGAAAATAAAGCTTAGGAATACATTGAAATCATTTAACAACTCTATATACAATATGATTTCGACATCAATCACTTTTTTGTGGAGGCATCTAAACATCAACATATCACTAACTGAAAAAGTTAATTCATTTCTTTCCTTTTAGTTCTAACAGACTCGTTAAAAAGTCTTCTTTGATATATAACAATGATGTAGTCACACGTTAGTATTTTCGTGAACTGATTCTTCATGACGCCTCCCTGGTGGAGGAGTGGGTAATACCTTTACTCGTTTTTGACCACTCGTGTGAGAGAATTCCTGCAGAGGTTGAGGATAATGTTCTTGTTGTGGATTGTTGTACTGCGGATTAGAAGCGGTTGAATTCGTCTTCTATGATTGTTAGAAATAGAAATTAAAGACAATAGAACACAATATAGATCATATGTTAAATTAAAAATGTTCGTTTAATTGGTCTTTTACATCATAAACGTTAAAACTAAACAATAAAATACATTTATTGAAGATTATATGCAAGTTACAAATGATTATGATAATGATCCATTAGATAAAAGAGAAGTTTAAAAAATAATTTTTAATATCAAATATACATTCATTTGTTGAATTTCAAACACAGCAACTCAAGTTTACCTGCGATAGAAGTCTCTAATTTTAGACAATAGGGAAGATAGCTAGTTAACTCTACCAACCACCAACTCTTAGGCTACTCGTTACACATTATAACGATTTAATAATTAAAAGCAAGAACTTGTTCGGTTATGAGATTCGAACCCCCACCCCAGGATTGCTAGTCGAATGTTCTGACGATCACGTAATGGCAAGCCAACATCAAACGTTACTGACATAAAAGTGAGTATTCTCAAAATATAATAAATATGGTTATTAAACATAAAGTTATTGAATATATTCCCAAATAACCACTCGAAAATTCATAACCCAACAATCTAGCATTTTGTTAAAATAATTCTTACCCTCGTGATTCAACAATAAGTGTGGAGATTTATAATATAGCTTTGAAATTAATAACCGAAAAAAGTTAAAATATTTCTTAAGTAGTGTAACAATACTCTTTGCAATACTGAAAATTAACTGGAAAAAATTTCTAGCTCAGCAGCTTATAACATAAAAAATTGGATTTCAGTATTCGTGGTGGGCACACCTTAATAACAAAACAAACCTATAGGCCCGGCATGACTAGGTGTTAAGGCACTCGACTCTTAATTTGAGGGTCGCGGGTTCTAATTCCCGTCGTACCAAACATGCTCGCCCTTTCAGTCGTTGGGGCATTATATTGCTAATTAGTAGCCCTTTAGTCTTACACTGCTAAATTAAAGACGGCTAGTACAGATAGTTCTCGTGTAGCTATGCGCGAAATTCAAAACAATCCAAAACAAACCTAAAGATCCAAGGTAAAAATATGCTGTAATTAGTCATCATAGAGAATCCATATAAAACAAATTACACAGGAACAGTTACCTTTCTTGTCTATTTGTTATAAGTCTTCACATTCTAAATTAATTTACTAGAACCTCTAAACAGTTTTCTGTAGTACATTTAAAAACCACATGATCACCAAATTTTCGTTTCTAAACCCATATTCAAATGTTTGGTAAAAACGAATTATTGCTGAATGCACAAAATTTAAGTTTTTAGGAAGCGATTGTAGTATTATGACACAAAGAAATAAATTTTAGTTTAAAAAAGACGAATATCTTTAAGTAACATTAAAACTGAGTGAAAGAATTTAGGGGAGATTTGACTTTGGTAGATCGAGTAGAAGGAAAAATACAGTTATAAAACGTTATCGGATGCTTTAGGAAAATAATTATTTGAATACGCACTTGAAATTTCTAGGATGCAGTTGCATTCTTGGTTTAAACGGGATTGTATAACATCTATCCATTTTGGTTATATGAAAATACTCTTTTCAGTAACTGATATTATGTATTCTTTGATCTCAGTGTAACAATCAACAACATAAACATGCCTGCGAATATTACGTTCCAACTTAGGCTCATGTACAAATATCATATTCCAATAAATTTTAGAAAACCAAGTTTCAGAAAGAACTATTTAAAGTTGTCTTTTGTTGTTGTTGTTTTCAGTCGACGTTTAAGTATCATATTTCAGTGAGTATCAAAGAGCAAGTAATTTGGTAAAAAAAAATTAAATTTATCTTTTTTTACACTTCCTACGTGAATGAATGCTGGAACAATTCGATTTTACAAATTATCTTTCCCATTGTTGTACTTCAGGGAACCAAAGTAATAAAAATGTAATAATAGATCAACGTACAAAGTGTCTGGCTGAATACCACTCTACAAACTAGCACGAAATAACTCTGAATTTGGTGCATGTCGAACTAAAGTACATAGAAAGAAATATACTGTACTACTACGGAACTATTTTGCTACTAGTAGCAGGTTGGAGCAATCGATGTGTATTGATGTTTTCTCTCGTCTTAATTAAGTAACTATCTACACCTCGTTTCTTTGTTACTGCGAAAATAATGTCCCTTTTCTTCTAAAAACAATCTTCTGAGTGTTTTTATTAATTACTCAATGGATATTCTATAGCAGCTCAACGTGAGTTTCAAGTACATCTTGATATCGTTAGATTAAACTATGATAGAATCGAATAAAATGACATCATTTCCTTTAATAATCTTGTCTTTCCACTTTTAAATGACTTTTACCCTCATGAGATACTAATACGCTCAATAGTATACCATTATTTGTTTTAAACTCTAAGGAAATAATCAGGATTCCTTCGATTTTGTTATCATTTGATGTTCTAATAACTAATAATTTAGTTATCCTTTTCCAACACAATAGTAAAAGTCTTCGTTAGGGCGTATGGATATTTTTTTGTAATTGGAGACAATCACAAAAAGTGATACGAACTGCAACTCACACTGACCAACACAAAATGCTTAAATTCATTAGAATCAAAGTCTCAGTTCGGACGTTCCAAAGAAAATATATGACACTTAGTATTATTCTATTGGATTAGTTTAATAATAATAAAACTATGTTTGAGAAGTTATAATATTACATTTTTTCGTTTTAGTTGTTATTGTAACGAGGAATTTACTTACACGTACGTAGCTTTGTATGTTATAGAAATATGAGAATCCGTTCCAAATATATAGTTAACACGGAGTATTAGAACGCACTAGATGAAAATTTGCAATTCAACAATTTTTATATTGCTATATTCTTTGATCCTAGAATTTAAAACAATATTATACCTAATAAATACTTTCTCAAATTAGCACATAACACTGTTGTGAGAAGAATATATTAGTCAAAAATTAACTTTAAAAATACATTTTTATGTGAACTTATTCGTAATAAATTTGAATTGATCTTTATTTAACACACAAAAAGCATATCTTTGTTTCAATTTCAACACTCGCAAAGATATTGAATTATAACTAATTTGCGTTTCTTTAAAATTAAACTAATATTGAGAACTTTATAAAATGAGGATGTCATTTTACGTCAGTTGCTTAAAGTTAAGCAGGTCTCTTTCCATCAAAATTATTTCTGTCAACGAAAACACATTTTCAAAGTACAATTTCAAAATAGCTTTGATGACAACTACAGCAAAAGGCGGTCCTTACCAAGCTATTTCATTCCATTTCTAATTTCAAGAACTTAGAAAAATAACTCTATAGTAAATAGACAAGCAAAAGTTCATCTTTAGGAGGACAACTGATGTAAGATGACAGTTACAATGACTCAAGAGACAAACTGAGCTCACGTTTGTTTAAAATGCTCGAAATCCTCGGTGAAAAAAGTGCTCCATTTAGTTTAAATATCTGAGAATGTTATTACCATAATCGATTAATAGAATAGTATCCCACATAATGACGTCATAAATATATCCCGTAGAGATAAAGTGTTTTCAATCACAGTATAAAGGAATGTGTGTACACTTGTTACTGTGTATATCTTTTTACTCATCTCAATTCTTTTAGAGAAGTTGATTCAGCCAGTCTCTATTTTTAACTAATCTGAATTTGAAACAATGCATGTTCAACACTTTGTAATACAATAGGTAGCGTACGCTGTGTTAAAACGGTCTTCAATATACCACCTAGCAAGTCATGTGACAACTATAGCCGATTTGTCGCAAGGGAATAAATAACATTCTGATATTATCGTTTCGTAGATGGTATTATGCTATAAAAATCTATTCATTTTTGGCTAGATATGTAACAATTATTTCCGAATAAAAATATATAATTAATACTAATAAAGTTAAGTGAAGAAAATAATTTCATGAATTTCATAGAATTAAAATTTGATTTAACGAATTCTATAGAATTAAAAACAATTTAATGAATTATATACCATCAAAACATTTCAGGATTCACCTCTGTTAAAAAAAAACTATATTAGAAATGGTTAATGAAGACACCAATAGACTTCAACAAGAAAACTATATATTGGAACTAAGAACATTACTGTATATCGTTACGAATTAAACCAAGATTTTAATTGATTGATTTAGTGTTTTATGGCACAAAGCAACGAGGCTATCTGCGCCAAATTATAATAATTGAATGATTTGTAGATTTGTAAAATTATTCGTCAATTTATAAAAAAATAACGTTTTTCCTTGTAAAAACTTATAGCCTATCGTCAGTTATAAATAAGAAGCTGAATTGGTCCATTACTATGTAATTACAAAAGTATTTCAACTGATCTAAATGTAGTTGAGACTAATAACTTGTCTTGTGAGTGTGAAAATGCTTTATTTTTTGATACTTTTCATAAACATATTTTTACTGGTAACTTGAAAATTACAATAGATAAACTATTACATGAAATACTCAAAAAAGATCTAAATACAGAAAAGCCACAGAATGTAATACGAATAATATTTTAAAATACATCGAAAACAATATTGATAAATATACACTACATGGCTAAAAGTATGTGGACACCCCTTTTAATTAGTAGGTTAGATTATTTCAGCCACATTCATTGCTAAGAGGTGCATAAAATCAAGTATACAGTAATGCAATCTCTATAGACAAACATTTGCAGTAGAATGGGTCGTACCGAAAAACTCAGTAACTTTAAATATGGCATTGTCAAAGATATCACCTTTCCAACAAGTCAGTTCGTCAAATTTCAGTCCTGATAGAGCTGCCCTGGTTAACTGTAAGTGTTATTGTTGTGAAGTGGAAACGTCTAGAAGCAACAACAGCTCAGTCACGAAGCGATAGACCACACAAGCTTACACAAAGAGACTGCTGAGTGTTGAAGGGCGTGAAAACGGTCTGCCCACAGTTGCAACACTCACTACCGAGTTACAAACTGTCTCTAGAAGCAACGTCAGCACAAGAAATGTTCGTTGAGAGCTTCAGGAAATGGGTTTCTATGGCCGAGCAGCTGCACAAAAGCCTAAAATCACCATGCGTAATGTTAAGCATTGGCTGGAGTGGTGTAAAGTACGCTACCGTTGAACTCTAGAGCAATGTAAACTCGTTTTCTGAAGTGGTGAATCACGCTTCACTATCTGGTAGTTTTGTGGACGAATCTGGGTTTGGCAGATGCCAAGAGAACGTTACCTGCCTGAATGCATGGTGCCAAGTGTAAAGTTTTGTGGAGAAGGAATAATAGTCTAGCGCTGTTTTATATCGGTTGGGCTCAGCTCTTTAGTTCCAGTGAAGGGAAATCTTAATACTACAGCTTACAATGATATTCCATAGAATTGTATGCTTCCAACTTTGTGTCAACAGTTTGAAGAAGGCCTTTTTTGTTTCAGTATGACAACGCCCCCGTGCATAAAGCGAAGTCCATAAGGAGATGGTTTGCCGAGGGTGGTGTAAAAGAACTTGACTGACTACCACAGATAGCTGACTTCAACCCCATTGGACACTTTTGGAATGAATTGGAACGCCGACTGCGAGCCAGGCCGTCTCGCTCGACATCAGTGCGCGACCTCAGTAATGTTCTTGT
This sequence comes from Carcinoscorpius rotundicauda, assembly GCA_011833715.1. Taxonomy (NCBI): domain Eukaryota; kingdom Metazoa; phylum Arthropoda; class Merostomata; order Xiphosura; family Limulidae; genus Carcinoscorpius; species Carcinoscorpius rotundicauda. Next base: position 114,573,081 of record CM022393.1, read on the forward strand.
GACTAAATAGGACCAAATCCCGTAGCCATGTTCCAAAATCCAGTGAAAAGCTTTCTCAAAAGAGTGTAGTCTGTTGTAGTAGCAAAACGGCGACCAATTTCATATCAGTGCTCATGGTTTTGGAATGAAATGTTCAACAAGCACGTATGGGTGTGATGGTCAGGTGTCCACATACTTTTAGCCATGTAGTATATTTTAAAACTTGACGTTATTTCATCTTATCCACTTAGATGGCTTCTGGAATGGAAGTTGTATGCTTAAAAAAATTAAAAAGTTAAATTATCCAGCATAAAATTAAAGAAATACCATATAGATTTATTGTTCCATCAGTTAAAAAGTAAGATTAAAGAATTGCAAGAAAAATATGTTACAGTTTCCATTGATAAGGTTAACTGTAATATTGGTATCAATTGTAAAACGTTTTATACATTAATTTAATTATGATAAAATGAAACAATGGTACACAAATATTGAAACGTATTAGCTGATCCAATCCCAAGATACAGTAATTAATAATTTCATTAAAGCTTATTATAACTTTCATTTTAAGCAAAATCTTTATGTTGATTTAACTTTCTCTATGTTATTCCTAAACTCCATAAATCTCCAATTAGATTTAAATTTATTTTTTAATTCTTTAAGAATAACTATTACACAACTGGCTATATTATTAAACAAATTATTTACTAGTTCTCTTGATAAAATTAGAAATGTATGTTTTAATAAAAAAACATACGTGTTGTATAATAAAAAATAATCAACCTATTTTAAAATATCCAAAAAATTGTGAACAATTAAATAATATTCAAACATCTAATCCCACCAGATTGTAAACCATAATTCAATTAAAAGATTTAAAATTTGTTTTGTTATTCTTTTGTAGAACTGGAAGAAAGAAAAGGTAGCTCCAGAGACTTAAAAAATATATTAAGTTTCCGTATCTGCAATAATTAAATATTTTTCAATAACCAGGTTTTTGAACAAGTAATAGGAGTTCCAATGGAAGCTAACTCTTCTACTTGTATAGGAAATTTATGTCTTTACTACAATGATAATACATTTATTGAAAACTAAACAAATCCTGATATTTTACCTTAACTTACAGATAGATAGATGAATTAAGTAGTATGAATAACCCTGAAATTAAATAATGTTATTAACAATATTTGTTTAGCAGAATTAGAAACTGAAAGTACTTCAATATCTTATACAGAAGAACATTATTTATATTTAGAAATTAAGATGATTGATGAGGATATCAATTAAAATATTTTGTCTTTCCAGTTTATGGTTTACTATCTTTTAATAGTAATGTACCATACCCTTCTGCTTTAAGCATCATAGCTTTGCAATTATTCAAAAAGTGTAAACTTCGTAATAAATTATAATATTTTATCAGAAATGGTGAAATACTGATACAAACGTTAATAATTATCGGATTTAAAAAAGAAACTGTTCTGTAACAAATATAACAACGTACTGAATCAACATAACGAAACGGAAATTAGAGAACTTTTACTAAAATTTCTAATAACAATATTTATTTATGAATAAGGTCATTTGACAACTTGGCACAACTTTATGTGGATGTACTCCTTGCATATAAAGGCTTGTTTCGCCTATCATGATAGCCACAGTCGACTTAATAAATGGGTGGTGGTTGGAACCTATATTATCAATAGTTTATTTAAATATCTGGAGGGAGCTCTTCATAATTCGTTTACTGGACTACCAATTAGTGCTTTACTACTATAATTGAGGCTGGAGTGCTAATTTCAAAAGTTAAGTTTTTTAACTCACTTATCCCCAAATGTTAGTATCTTATTTTTTTATTCTGTCTTCAGGTAGTGAAGGGTGATATAGATGTGGGATGCTGTAGGATTGAGTACCCACATCTCGCTTTCCTAATTTCTATCTCTATAACTATTGCTACTCCTTTACTTTATTTCTTTAAGTGAGACTGGTGAATGGAGGTTAAGACTGATAGATGGTGTATTCCCATCGCAATGTGGGTCCTCTTCAGCAGCCACCTCAAAATTTAGGGTGCATTTATATCCCATATTGTAGCTTGTACCTTGGGAATATTTCAATAAGTGCGGCGTTTTATATGAATAATTTTTAAATTTATTTTTGTTTAGGTTTGTTTCAGGTTATAACAAACAATTATATATATATATATATATATAGATTAATATAATAAAAATGTGTTCATATCAAGAACCTATGATTTCCAACATATGAATATCCCCTGTGCATAATGTCATTAGAAAACAATGAAACATGTGTAAACAACTGGTAAGCAAAGAAGTTACATAACAGGTGAAAATCCACAAATACAGAAGTCAGTGGCAAAAGCCTTCCATGTGTTCCAAGCAATTGTAGCAGTATAAGCAAGAAGAATCGCTATCATAAAAGCAACACGAGTTAGATTAAACAAGTTTTTTTCATAAAATATTTATTCAAGGTTTACGCATTTTAAATGGTTATAAAATAAGATTATCGCTCATAATATTCCATATGAAGATACAGTACTTATAATTTTCTGTGCTATTTAGCTGTTCAAATAAGTGCTTGAAAAACGTCTTCTTTGTACATTAAATGACTTATGGAAAGCTTTCACTTAGTAGTTGTGCGTGTTTGTCTTAAATGATAGTCTTATGACAGAGCCTATTGAAATGGAAACTGCGCCGCAAACTATTATCCAAATGTACGTTTATCAGATAGAACATCCCTGAAAGCGTTGAATTTGACTGTAACTACGTGTAAGTTACCAAAAACGTTTAATCATAACTTATTAAACCTTAGTAGTGTTTTCTCAATGAAACCGATTGAATTAATATATTCTGTTGAAAAACACTTTTCTTGTCTCGTTAACGTTGTAATTAGGTATATTACTCTATCAATAATTATATAAAATACATTTAAGAAGACATCTATATGCCCCTGCCCGTACAGCGGTAACTCTACCTATTTACAACGCTAAATTCAGAGGTGCGGTTCCCTTCGGTGGGCTCAGCAGATAGCTCAAGTTGGCTTTGTTATGAGAAAACACATACAGACACCTATAACTGAGTACGCGTACTAGATAAAAAAGCTTTGTTTTTGTTTTTTTGGAATTTCGCACAAAGCTACTCGAGGGCTATCTGTGCTAGCCGTCCTTAATTTAGCAGTGTAATACTAGAGGGAAGGCAGCTAGTCATCACCACCCACCGTCAACTCTTGGGCTACTCTTTTACCAACGAATAGTAGGATTGACCGTCACATTATACACCCCCACGGCTGGGAGAGCGAGCATTTTTAGCGCGAAGCGGGCGCAAACCCGCGACCCTCGAATTACGAGTCACACGCCTTACGCGCTCGGCCATGCCAGGCCTAGATAAGAAAGCAAATCCTCGAATTTTTTTAGTATTTTCATCTACTAACAGTTATTTAAAAATTATTGTAGAATGCAGATGACAATTAATTGTAATATTTCAACTGTGATTCTGTAAAATCGGTTAAATAGAAACCAATTGACACTCTTTAAATAATTCTAGTATATTCACTTAGTAGAAGACAGTAAAAATATCTTAATTATGTACCCACTATAGCCCATCAAAGATCTCCTAAATTTGTATTGAATTATGATGTACGAATTGGCCAGATTAGAGTTGGAAAAATAAGCTGAAACAACACGTCGTATTCGGATGTTTTCATATTGTGAAAAGCAAATGATACCTAAAACATATATCAGGTATAGTTTAGGACTGTGATCTTCATTCACTTGTAAAAAGTATGACATGAATATTTTGAAATAGTTGGTTTTATTATTAGAACGATTTAATTAATGTTTCCATCTTGAGGTTAGTTCATGAAGATTGAGTATGTGTTTTCAAAAAATATAAATCAAAGAAATAATAATTATCTAAAAAGGCTTAAAATATAAGATGAATAAAAATGCGCATAATTAAAGAAAATTAATTCAATAGTTTTAAAATGTTAATGAACCAATTCATATCTAACAACTCAAATATCAATAAATGGCTTATGAATACAAATTTGTCCCAGTGAGAGGTGGCGTCAACGCTTTTTTGATGTTTTTATGAGTTTTAAGTTAATGCTTCTGTTAAATAAATGTAACCTAGCACGATCATTTATCTAACACAACTCTACTTGAACGGATTAAATTATTTACTTACTTTCTTACATTATCATAGCGCAGTTACATTTGTTTGTAATTCAATCATCTTACTCTGTTTGTACATTTATTTTACTTACACTTTTGGCAGGCTCACAAATCGATTGAGAACTTTCGGGTGTCTTTGTTTTACATTTCTCGATTTCGAAATCTTCACAAGCAGCTGAAATTGTCGTCTTCATTTTGACGTTATTTCCTGGAATTTGGTAACGTGTGAAAACAAATACTGAAGTTTAAATGGAAATTTTTATTGCCAAAACATGTACTAGCGTTAACGTAGTTAGCGAGAATAAGTAAAACCAATGATTATTTGTTTCACAGTTATTTGAAGACAAAGACACGATTGCTCAAATATTGGAACCCTTAGAAAAAATAAAATAAAATAGTCTACTATTTGAAAAAAAGATACACTAAACAGATTTCGCAGTTAACTGAATTAGCTATGTAAATAAGCCTATCTATTTATTTGCCTGTTTATCGAGTTAACAACGCGATATTTGTGTTGACCCGTTGAGAGATCCTTTTTATTTGTGTTGTTGTACAGAGCGGTTTGTTTTAATCTTTGTTTGATGTATTATTCTTTGTTACAAGTTATGACAAACTCGGAGTCGTCAAGCTAGTCTTACTCTCTTCTCATTTCCTCTAAGATTTACAATCATTCCAGCTAGTATATTAAATCTTTGATACAGAATTCAGAACTGTATTTTACAAGAAAGCTCTATGATTTATATATGAATCATTTCATACTTGTTTGTGACCAAATTACATTCTATAATAAAAAATCAATAATGATTAAGTTACTAATACAATACAGATGAAAGCCAATAAAGTGACTCAACAATGACAGAAGTACAACTTATTGTGAGTTAAGTGCGTTGGATTGAAGTAAAAATATACTTATATACAGGGATATAGTACCAACATGTAAAACCTATTTTTAATATAAAATCATCGTATGCTCCTCAGTAGCTTTTCAAAAACAACTTAGTAGCGTGTTACGCTAAAATTTGGGAATCGATCTCCATAGCGAACAAAGCGTATATAGATTATTGTGTAGCAAGTTCTCAACGTTTTAAAAATAATAAAATCACGTATCCATATAATTAACCTTTTATGGACTGGACTGTAGATTTTCTGTATCCTCAGGTAAATACACTGTACTGTAACTTTGTTGTAACAAATGCTCAATTTAACTTTTGCATCATTAACCATTAAAGGTGTTTTGGTCATTGGTAGCTTGAAAATTTTAAACGTACATTACTATTGAATGAAGAAAGCCAAGATTCTCCTTTTTAGGTGCTATCTTCTTTATATTCGTTGTGTAAGTTTAAATACATGCAGCCCATAAAGTTGTATTTCGAATAGTTTTATACTCTAAACTTTTAAAGCTAATAAAATAAAGTTATTAAACTATTTTATAATATTCAAAAACAGTGATGTAAAATTTTATACCAGGAATAACGTCAGGACATTTCTCTTGGGACACTGTTGTCTTCTGTACTGGTGGTGAATCGTACTTTTCTATTCTACCATACAAATATTAAAACAGTGCATTCATGCAATAGAACTATTAACCTTCGAAAGAACAACAAAAACAAACCATATCAAAAGATGCATTAACAAAATTTGTTTATAATTAAAAATATTAGCCTCATTTCCGGGTTCTGCACAAAGTCAGTCAGACATAAATAAAAATACCTTACATAGATTTATGTGAATTAACAAAAATAATAATATAAGACCTCGATTATTTGCACCTTCCGCCTATATTTAAAATTATATTGATATTTATTTTATATTTAATCGATATCCAGTCTTTAATCTCTTAATACAAATCAAACAACTACTTAAAAGAGTATACAGAAAGCTGCTATTATTTTATTGTAATAAATATTAAATTCAAAACAAGTATAAAATATGCCAGAAATGCATATACAGCCATTTAGAACAACGTAATTTATTACTTCGTAAAGAGAATTATTGTATAAGATTCGAAGAAAAACTGTGTTAACAATAGCTTATCTAGATGTTGTGGTTGTAGAGTGCCTTCCTTTCAAGAAACATGATTTTTGTATATTTAAAGTATTACATGCTACAATACGCAATAATGTGAAAAACTGAAATTCTTTAATGAAACATTTTATTTGTAAACAAGTAACGAAAAGAAACAATTGTTGAAGCATGAGTAACATGTTTATGAGGACGTTTAAATGTATTGTTTTTTTATTAACTTTCTACACAATGAGAAAGAGATTTTCCCCATTACGTAACAGACATTATTATGCAAGTAATTTAATGATCCACTTTATAATAATCCATAATAATAATCTCTTTCTCATTATGTAGCAAGTTAATAAAAAAACAATACATTTAAACGTCCTCATAAACATGTTACTCATGCTTCAACAATTGTTTTTTTCGTTACTTGTTTACAAATAAAATGTTTCATTAAAGAAAATGATCCACTTTAATACTAATGTAGGTTTCAGTGTTAGGCTCTGTGATAAATTTCTTTCAAATTTTACATTTTGACAAGCGTACACCAAGTTATCCTTTCTCTGAATAAACATGCATAGAGAGATCTGTAAGACAATCTATTTATTTTTTTTTATTTAAAACTACGCGCAAGCCTACCGCTCATACCTTAACTACAAAGAACATAAATTTGTACATGGATTTCCATCATAACAAAGATTAGATAGAGAGAAGTTTATAAATACATATATATATATATAAATTACAAAAGATATATATAATATACAATCACACACATACTAATAAAGTGTTTACTTGTGAATTTATACGACCCATCGTGATTAGGTTTGTCATTTAAAATATTGAGCTTTCTACTAGCATATAATGTATTACTTTTCGATCTTTTTTACTTCAGGAGTATTTCACACAAATCTTAGTCGATTTATTCGCTTATAGCAAACATATTTCAGAAAAGCTATTAGGCTTTTACCATCGAAATCAGAAAACAATTTATGTATTTCAGTTCTTTTACTGTCAGAGTATTTTCATTGTGCAGAATAGTACCAGATCACTGTATCACACTTTCTTCTATAAATTTGAAAATTGCACTTAAAAATAGTTCGATGATATAAAGCATTTAGGCTTATGGCATAAACCACTTTTGCCTATAATATAAAGCACACACATTTGTGAAGGCAAATGATTCAAAGCATATCTTAGTAACTAATTTTATAACTATTCAACGCCCTTCTGTAAATCAAAATACTTATAAATTTACTTACTTTTCTGTGGGTTCAGATTTCTGTGTTTGGCCTGAAAAACAATTGTCAAAATAAGATTCACAAAATTATCATTTATAACCTGATAGTATTTGGCATCGTGCTAATTTGTTTATAACATTATAGTATTTAACATCATGCTAGTTATTTCTGCATAAACTACGAAATGTATTCAAATTTTTAAAGAATATAGAAACATGACAAATTATACTGACATTTCAACCAAACAGATTCCAATCTAATCGTGATATTTAAGGTTTCATCTCCAGAAGTTTAGATCGCTCTTCCATTTCTACATTCGACTACCTTCCAATTACACTTGTTTAGCTATTATAGTAATCTCTATCTTCTTTTAGAGCACACAGATTTTCATATAATAAGGGTTTCAAACAGAAGAATATTGCTGGATCACGCACCTGATTTTTTAAAAGCACTGAAGCCAGTTTTTTTACTTAATTGATATACTACTCTTCCTTTCACTACTTTATTGTACCAAAAGACGGTTACGTAAGGTTTCTGTTATTTTGGAACTATATAATTTTAACATTTAAACTGAATATATTGTTAAAGGTATATATTTGTACTTCATAACAGAGCTGTAAATATTTCAAAGCAGGTTATTTTCTTTATTTTTTTATTTTTTGATAGAATTTCAACTTTTGAAAACAAAAACTGGAGAAAGCATTACGATAACGATATTAATCCGTAGAAAATATTTCCGGGCCATTATGTTCTATTTTCAATAAAGTCTGACTTATAACTAAACGAAATATATTTGTCTGGTAAAATTATTGTTGAAGGTTAAAGATACATTATAATGTGAAAAAAAGAAAATAACTTAATCTAAAGAAACTCTTCAAGTTTGCGGTGCGACTGTATATCTTGTTAGTGTTAACAACCAAACGAAAATAATTACATTATTGAAGAGCAGTTAAAATCGGCTGGCTAAATTTTAAGCGATATTTTTTAAACTGGCTTGAACTTCCATTAACTGTCACAACAGCTTATTTTAATGATACGCATGAAGCAAAAGAAACGCATGTGTTTATCATGGTCATGTTATAAAGTGATACACTATGACACAATTGTTTATATAATTTTGTGTTTAATAATTAAGGTAGACTAATAGTTTTTAACACCTGTTAAAATATATTAAAGAGATGCTAGGCTTTTCAACCAGATAAGTTAGCCTTTCCTGATTTGTTTATTAATAAGTTCAGTACATGAAGAAGGTTTCAACATTAAAAGCGACGTAAAATCGAATCCCTTTTAAAAATAAAGAACTCTTGAATAGTACTTGAAGTATAGTTTTACAAGATACTGACAACTCTTTCGAAGATCTTTGTTCTACAAGTCCAAGAGAATCAATAATGGCCTGAAACTGTCTATCTAAAAAGAAAGGAAGAGAAACAGTAAGTATTGTTTGAAAACGTTTTATTCTCGAGACATTTTTCTTCATTCTGGTCAACTAGGTTCTGGAGTGGCACTTGTGTTTCACTTTAACTAATACATAGTAGTAACATTCGACGTCTCACAGCAACTCCACTGTATTCAGCATCAATACAATGACACCATCAGTCCGAGACGTGATATTCAATATTGATGGTCTAGTTGAAGCACTTACTGTCATTACGATGTCAATAGAACTGTCTCCGTTTTAGTTGTAATAACACAAAACTACATCATACAGTTGTCACATATGTAACAAGCTTATCTTACAACGCTGTTGCTATTAGAAATTCAGTCGAGAAACCCTTAAAAATCAAAATAATGAATACAAAACTACGGATGATCTTAAATGATAGTAAAAGTCACTATCATGTGTACGTAGTCTCTGTACGAACTGCCAGAGCTACTATGGGATATGACTTTCACGCTTAATTTTATAATTTCATAACTATAAGTATTTATATACATATAATAGAAGTTTATTTTGTCTGTTGTATGTGCATTTAGCTACTTCGCAGGATGTGGATAAATCTTCACCAAAAATGATAAGGAGGATCATTAAATATTTGCGGGAATACATAAAATTTTCAGTTTTGCATTTTGCGGGAGTTTTTCATTTTTACCACAACTTTACCCACTGGGTCTTCATCAGATTTGGCATGAAGATTTGTTGAAACCGTAAGGAAATATCTCTACATTTGTGGTTTAACATTTCATGCCTTACACTTTCAAGGGACACTTTTGTGTTTTTTACAATTGTTTACAAGTTAAGCAACTAAACATAACTTCCATCCATGTTACGGTAACTCCATCATTACATGGTCCTTAAATTTATACACATTCTCAACTCATGAAAAGAATTATAACTACAAATATAATGAATTCCTGTTAGCCGAAGACAAATCAATAAGCTTGTTAGTAAAATATTTTTTTAAATGTCACCTCGATGTTTTATTTCAGAAACAATGAGAAAAAAACTTTGAATCTATATTTATACATATTCTAATAAAATAATAAGCTGTATGTTCAAACATTATAATGTTATTTCATGTTATAATTAATGTCAGACGAGACTCTGATTTATTATTGTTCGTATTACGATTTCAAATAGCCCGAAATTTTAATTTTATAGTTTATTGAATGTATATATTTGTCAAATTTATATTTGCCAACAAAATTGATACACAATTTTCTTTCTTAATACAAATACAAGTTAATATACAAACAACAATACAATTTATAAAAACAGTTATTACAAATAATTCTTTATATAAAAACGTTTTATAAATCTACAAAAAACATTAAATTTTCTATCTAGTAAGAACCTGAATATTTTATCGACGGCTCACGATGAACTAATTTTTTCGAGTTGATTAAGTACAGTTTTCTTAATTAAACGAGTTGTAATGTTTGAAATATCTATAAACTTTCCTGGATAAATATCTGCAGTTTTTGATTAATAAGCGTTAATCAGAATTATAACTTTAAAGGTATACCAATTGTACCAAACTAACAATATAAAACTGTCTATCGGTGTGTCAGTTTATGAAGTTTAAGGCAAGGTTCTGAAAATTTCAGTTGGCAGTAGCATGGAACATATACTTTTGATTATTACACTCAAAAATTTACAAATTTAGAGTATAAACGGGAATTTTGCAATATATATTTCACACTATAAGTTACATGCGTTTCGAAATGTATATTTGGCTAAAAGAAGTATCAATATTAAAATAAATACATAAGAGTAAATCGTTATAATATACATAAATACATAATTCAAATTCGATTCACAATTTTTTCTATAATAACAAATCAAGGTGACATTGAAAAAATATTTTACTGTTAACTGTCTGAAAACAATAAGAACTTATATAAAATTTAAATCATCAGATAATGTTTTTTTTAAAAACACTTACTAATTTGTGTCCTTGTTTAACAGTGTTAGATATATATGTCTGTGAATTTTAAGCCTAATATTAAAATTGTATTTAGTGCAAACATCTGTGGTATGTGTGTGTTTTCTTACAACAAAGCCACATCGGGCAATCTGCTGAGTTTTAGCACAAACATTACAATAAGTTATTCAAAGCGAAACAAATTGGGTTAATGAGAAATATAGGCAGATAGATATAGAATAATTGTCAGTTTAGTAATAAAAAGCCGATATTAGCGATTTCTAAAGTGAAAATATCACGGAATATATTGTACTAACAGAGTAGAGAATAATAATTCGTCTTGTGAATTGGGTTCTAAAATAACTTAATCACTCTGTGTAGACATTTACTGAATAGAGAACTGTCTAAAGCTCTGAATATAATCATTGTAAGCAACAATCTAACATAAATGAGTTTATTACTAATTGTATTTATCCAACAGAAAAGAGGATAACAATTTTTCTTCTCAATTGTGTTCTAAAATAACTGTACCATCCTGCGAGAACATTGACAAAAATATATTATTTAAAGCTGTAGATTTTGTGTGTAATTATTGTTGACAGGTGTCAAACACACCTATTAAAAGAATCTCAACTCGAGAAAAACCTGACAAACAAAAAGTGACAATATTAGCAGTTATAACTTTTTATGAGCTGAGAATAAGTGTCTGTTTTTGTTTTTTTTCATTTCACACAAAGCTATACAAGGACTACCAGCGCTATTCGTCCCTAATTTATCAGTATAAAACTAGAGGAAAGGCAGCTAGCTAATCATCAATACCCACCGTCAAATCTTGGGCTACTCTTTTTCTAACGAATACAGAGTTTACCAGTTTCAAATTTCAGATAAGAAATGAAATATTAGAACATTCGTCTTATTATTTTAAATTGTGTATCTATAACTAAATATGGCATTGGAAGAGTGTTTGCTTATAAATGTGGTTGTGAAAGAGTTAAAGAAGAAACGCATTTACAAATCATACTTGCAAACTTTGGAAAAAGGACGTGTGGGATTCCATTCCACTTCTTGTGAAAAATCTGTAGGTTAAGCCCTTAAAAACTAGTTGTTCGGGATAAAGAATGTTGAAAGATGAGCTTTATGTGCTTGATATTTTTCATACTTTCCAATTAGCCTGGACACGGGAAAATGGTAATGCCGTATGTTAACTTTCTTTCGGTTTCATGATTCTCGAATCTTTAGAATATGCGAGGTGTAAAAATGATTTAGAATTAACTATGATTCAAGCATGTTATGGAATCTGTAGCGGCATTCCATTTTATGATACATGCAAATCGCTTACATAAAGTACAAGTAACTCTTTGTGTAAATAACGAGACCAACCACATTTGTGTGAGAGAATGTATAATGCTAAAAAGTGAATGAACAAGTTGCGTTGCAGGGTCGCATGCAATCTACTGCAAATGATCATTAAACTGGATAGAAGCTTGATAACTTTAAAATACATGTATAGCAAACAGTATGATGTTGAGCTGAAACGTATACAGTATATATCGTTTATTTAGCAAGTGTTTAATCTGTAAACTGATTAGTTTTAGATATATTTTGTTTTAAATTCTTATAGTGCAGTAATATGGCAGCGTTATGTGACATCGAATTGTAGAATGTGTACAGATATTAATGGCGTAATTTTACAAGAGTTATACTACCAATATGTTAAATAGTTTATATTACTTATCAGCGTCGAGAAATTTTGAAGGTTTATAAATTTAACATTAATTTACTTTTGTTCTTATCTTAGAGTTATTTTTTTCTAAGTAAATCTCCAAATTCTTATCTTTGTTTTGAACGAATAAGAGATATCATTATAGTTTCCTCTGTGCTTTGTGCTATTTGTAGACTGCATTGATTTCAAGAGTGGTTAGAGAAAATATACTTTCCGCACATGTAAAACGTCTCAAAGGATCGTCAATTTCATCTTTTTTTTTTACTCTAAAAGCTTGTTTTTGGCAAACTAAAATTGTAAGATGTTTTTCTGTTTATGGTATATCTTTCATATCAGATAAAAACAGGGTCTTGGATATTTGATGTTTATCAGTTGGTTAAGTCTTAGTAGTGTTTCATGTGCTTCACAACATTTCAGGAGATAAAATAAACATTTTCTTTCTATTATTAGTACTCGAGTTTGGGAGACTGAACAAGGATCTTCATCTATAGTTCTTCCATTTTTTATTAGTTTTGATGACGTTGTCGAAGTCATTAGTGAAAACTGTTTCTGTGTTGGTCGAAAAAGTCTCTAGCTAACTTGGCAATATAAAGATTAAACCTAGTCTTCCTTAAACTCAATCATAGTCACACAAGTATTTCAGTCAGTCACATACAACGTAAGTCTTGCAAAAGTTAATTCAAAACAACAATAAATATGTTCAACACATTTAATGCTTTCTGAAGTTGATATTTCTTTTAAATTTATTATGACATAAATGACACGAGTTTTATACCATTTTACTTCTTATGAACCCAATTTACAATTGATACTAACACTATGCATTCATTAACAAAATATTTATCTCTATGCTTTTGTGATCTATCTTTCAATCATATTTAATTATGGATGAAATTTGATGGTTCAATGATATTTTTTTTCCAGAACTTAAATCATTTTTTAAAATTATGTTTATAGTTATGTTGATTTTTTCCCTTGATAATGTTTTCTTTTTTTATGTACAAGTACAATGTGTAGGAGTAAGTTCGTTGCAAGATTCACGTTTTAGTCAGAATGCAAAATGATGTTGAATTGAATACAAGAAAATGTGATCACTTTAGGCTGGCTAATTGTTGGAATATCATGAACTCACGATCAGTTAGCCATAGGAAAAATATTTAATTCATCTGGAATTTAGTTGAATAAAGCTATTCCTATAGCCATAATAGTATTTATAACATAGTGGAATTAATTAGTGGGCGTGATAATATTGGCGAAAGCAATTGGTAATAGTATGGGTAAAAATTATCGGTTGAGTTTATCATAAAAGCTCAACGTTATGTTGATTCAAGTCTGTTCAACTAAAGCAACCTATTGAGGCGGAAGCTTTAAGAAATATATATTTTTAAAAACTGCTGAGGTGGATATTTTATCCTTATATTATTAAGAAAAACTACTTAGGCGGATGTTTCAGTTTGTTTCGGAATTTCGAGCAAAGCTACACGAGGGCCCACAGCCAATTCTTAAGCTACTCTGTTACCAACGGATAATGGGATTAAGTGTAATTTTATAACATCCACACAGCTAAAATGGTGAGCACGTTTGGTGTGGTGGGGAGTTGAGCCCGCGACCCTCATATTACAAGTGAAGCGTGTTAATCACCTGGCATAATATTTAGAAATTAATTGTGTTTAAGAAATTTAGGATAATTGTATAACTAAGCAAATATTAGTATATAACATATTTATTGACCCATCATTTTAAGCAACAGCACCCACACAAGTTGTAATTAATAGAAATAGTATTCGACTCTCTTAGTGTAAAATATGTACAAAATTCTAAAAATAAAACAAGAGTGAATATTTTAAAAATATGATAATCATGTATGAAACTGGTAGCAATTTTTTATATTTCTAACAAGAAATGTTCACAAAGGAGTGCTAAGACTTTACAGATGTATTTATATTTGCATATTCTCACTATTTTCTCTGTAATTCGCATTTACAGTACTCATTGTGTTAAAATGTGACAGTTATTCCCGTTATTTATTGATGGTGGGTGGTGTTGACCAGTTGCTTTTTTTCAAGTCTATCATGTGAAAATCATGGAGAAATAGTACTCATAGCTCTTGAGGAGCTTTACAGAAAATTAAATAAAACGAAAAAGCTGGTTTGTTTGTTTGTTTTTAAATTTCGCGCAAAGCTACATGAGAGCCATTTGCGCTAGCCGTCCCTAATTAAGCAGTGTAAGACTAAGGAGAAGGCAGCTAGTCATCATCACCCACCATCGACTCTTGGGTTACTCTTTACCAACGAATAGTGGGATTGACTAACATTATAATGCCCCACGGCTGAAAGGGCAAACATGTATGTGTTTTTGTGAGGGGGATTCGAACCCGCGGTCCTCAGATAACTAGTGGAGTGCCTTAACCAACTGGTCATGCCGGACTTACAAAACGAGCAAGCTACTCAAATAAACTTTTTTTTTAATATTAACGATATATTTTTTTTACAAATTTTCTACATTACATTTCGTAATAATTTATTTAGTTTTTGAGTAAATATTTAAAAATATTTCCAGATTCACTGAAAGACTTCACAAAATTATATATCGAGGTACTTTGAAAATTGGTTTTGTTTGTTTTGAATTTCGCGCAAAGCTACATGAGGGCTATTTGCTTTACACGTCTCTAATTTAACAGTGTAAAACTTGATGGAAGGCAGCTAGTCATCACTACCCATCGCCAACTCTTGGGGCTACTTTTTAACCGACGAATAGTGGGATTGATCGTTACATTGTATCGTCCTGCGGCTGAAGGAACTAGTATGTTTGGTGTGTCGAGGATTTGAATCCGCGATTCTCAGATTACGAGTCGAGTGCATGACTTGGTCATGCCAGGTCCGTTGAAAACTGAAAGGAGGTCCACTGAAAACGATGTAATCTGTATTTTTCAATGAATAAAATATTAAAAAGTATGTAAAAGAAGTGATTTTATTTTGGTCGTAATTATTAACTTAAAAAAATGCTAAAACAACACAAAGTTTTGCAACTTATATTTCGCTGAAAACGTGTTGAAATAATGTTGACAACATTACTTTGTTCATGTAAACTATTTTCTGTCGTACATCGAGATCTCCTATTTCGAAGTTAAGCACAATGCTTCACAATGGGCTATCTGTGATCTATATATCACAGGTATCAAAACCCGGTTTATGGTGTTTAAGCCTGCAGAAATGCCGCTGTGTCAGTGTAGGTAAGAAAGAAAATACAAATCACAGTTTGAAATATTCTGTTTCAAGCAAAAATTCTGAAAATACTGAGGGATGTTATAAGAATTTTTTATTTGTTTTGAATTTCACGCAAAACTTCACAAGGACCTCCTGCGCTAGCCGTCCCGAATTTAGCAATGTAAGACAAGAGGAAGTTAAATAGTCATCACCATCCACCGCCAATTCTTGTCTTTCTCCAATGAATAGTGGGCTCACCGCCAACTCTTGGGCTACTCTATTACCAACGAATAGTTGGATTAACCGTCACTTTATAACGCACCATCTTGTGTAATCCAAAAATGAAACAATCAAGCTTCAGTAAGATAAATAAACAATGAAAGGAAAAAGAAGTTTAATCTCTCACATCACAGGTAAAAAGAGGTTTATAAGATTTGCCAATCTATAATTATTAAAAATGGGGTCTTACATAACTAAAATAATATCACAATAAGAGCTTACTTTTTCTCTGTCTGCATCGGATTACCAAAACAACTATTATGACTATGATGATTAGTCCTACTGCCAGAGAAATCAACACCATCAACACAGGACTAAAGACAAGCTTCCCTTTGATGTTTTCTAACAAAAAAAAACAGTTTATCTAAAATTAAACAATAGATTTAACATTCACAAGAAGATAACATTTTTGTAAATATTTTTGTTAGAATGGGTAGTGAATATTTATTCTGCTTCTTTTTCCCTTTAGCTCCCTATTCTATTAATTCTCTAAAAATAACATAAAACACGAATATTATATACATTCTATAATAATGCTAACCTAGATTCAAGTACTAAAGATTTTAAAATTTATCTTTCCTTGTCTGTTGTCAAGTACAATATGCTAGCTGTGATGTGCAAACCACAGATACAGAAACCCAATTTTTAACGTCTTTAGCCGTCAGACTTACAGCTGAGTCACTAGCAAAAAAAATAAAGGTTTCTGAACATATGGATTATAGAAATAATGAAAGGATTGATTAAAAATAGATATTACGATTCAGAGTATTTCCATAGGCTTAAAAATATTTGCTTGTGTTTAGAATATGGATGGAAAACAAAGTAATTTCTCAGTTGTAGAATTATTATAATAAAAAGTAATTATTGAAACTAAAGAAATCAGACTGATTAGCTATTTCGAATAAATTACAAAATACTACCTTTGAACATATCTCATAACAACATTTTCATTTCGACATGCATTTGTTTGATACTGTTTGTGATACTCATAAAAGGGTAAACCTGCAGAGACTTACTAAAAAATAGGAAGCTTTAAAAAGTTTAAAAGTGTTTAAAAAGTTCGCAAACTTATTACAATCGTTAAAATTCTAATTGAATTCTACCTGCTAATCATCACACGATTTTGACAGGTCATATCGGATTTTATTTTTTGTGTTAGATTTCAAATAAATCCTTGCTGCGATAAATGTGTATGGGTAGTATAGCTATTTTGTATTTGCATAATGTATTTGTACATTAAAACATAAACACATAAATTTCAACTAAAAATAATGAACTTCGTTTTTGCAGTATTTCTGCTACAGATACTGAGATATTACATACAAGAAGTAATGAAATAAATTTAAATAGATTGACATTTGTAAAAATTAAACCAAATGTTGTAAATATTAAACTATTCTGTTATGAGTGACGTGAACGATATCTTTAGAAATATCATTATCAGCTTTAACTAGCATTAAAAAGAAGTGTCATCTTATGAGTGAATTGTGTTATAAATGAATGTACGTATGTATATATTAGAAAACTGCTCTGAATATCTTTCATTTTACACATAAATACTTACTTACATTTATGTGTGTGTAGGATATAGGAATTGGTATTTCAATAATGTTGATAGTTTTACATTTATTTCCGGTTTTAGCTTTGGATAGTGATAGTTATTCAGCTTTGCAATCATCATCTTACCGTTATGGGCTTGTGTCTCTGGGTTAAGAATGGTTTTGGCTGTGAGCACCTTAGTTTGACTTCTTCCTTTAGAGTTCACAGAATACACGACTACCAGAAAGCTAGCCGAGGAAGGAAGATTACGAGCAAGGAAAACTGGTATTGGAGAAGTCATATTGGCTCGGAGCCGTTGATAAGCGGTATCATGCACTTCCATAACAAAGTGTTGTTGGAGGCCACCATCATAACCTGGCTTACATTGAACTCGAAAAGTGTGATCCGTTTGATTAAAAACAGAACAGTTGGCCACAGGTTCTGGTACTCCTAAAGCAGATGAATAGCGTCAAAGGTAAACAAACACGTAGACTGAGCTAAACTTTCTTCGACGTGCAACATTTTTAAAATTTCAATATCTTTTGGTAATGAAGGGTTTTTTCAATAGTTTATCATCGCTGCAATCTGTAACAGGTACATAAGAAATTAAAATGTAACATGTGCTTTTGCATTTTATCGAGGTAGTTTCCCACGTATTTGTAGTTCTACTTATCATTTTGTATATATACACATATATATATATATATATATAGAGGCTACTTTGAAAATAAAAAACGACAACTGAGAAACTCCTACAAACAATGAATTATTTTGTTGTGTAATAATTGCACGGGAGCATTATTCTTGTACATTGATAGCAGCTAATCCCAACGTGTTATTTATTTCAAAACAAATACAAACTTAAACTGTCGAAATTACACATTCTAGGAAAATAAGGATAATTAGTTCTGAAATACTGAGCTACATTATATGGGCCTGATAATTATCAAAAGTGTAGATCAGATACTTCTACGTGAACATACAGTCGTATGTTTAAATGAAAAAATTGCTTCCGGTGAAAAGAACGCTGTAATAGTTTATTGTGTATATTTGAGAAGTCTTCTTAAGTGTTTGTTTCAATCATGTTTAAAATAGGGATAAGAGCTTACGTTATGGAAAACCTATTTTTATAATATGTACAGAAATGGGAAGATGCGTTTACTTATATTCTTGCAGAATTCTGTATATCAAAAGCTAAAAACTAGATACTATTAAACTAAACATATGATAAATGTTCCACTTATAATGAAGTTCCTGCAAAACAAAACTGGTTATAATATGCACGTTTTCACAACAGTAAGAAGAAAGACCCGGATGAAAATAAGAACCAACTGGTATTTTTCCTATGTAAACTGACCATAAAGTTCTATCAGAGCAATCTTTTAACGGATGAAGAGAAGTAAACATTTTTACCTAACGTAAATATTATAGTTTGTTCATATATTAAGCGTGTTACAACCTAAAAAAAATTATACGAGTAGCTAAAATGATAGATTAAAGCAAAACTTAAAATTATCTACATTCTCTATAAAAAGATATTGACAAATTGCAGGATATCTATTTGAATAAAAAAATTATCAGGACATATTCCAAGAAAGATATGTTTATTCTATTTATGCAAAAGTAAAGCGTTGATGTTTTCTCATAATTCGTAAGTTATATTTCGATGAAATTTTGCCATTTTTAAAATAATGTTTGATTTTCTTTATATGCTTTCAGTTTGTTGTTGTTATGGAGTTCCTCCTATTGATCTAGCAAACAGAAACGTAATACTATGCACAATGACGTGGTAAAGGAAAACTGATCGTGAAACAAATGTGAACATTCTTATTTCTTAAGAGTCAAACATTGACAGAAATGAATAATGACCCCAAGATCTCTTTGTACATTATGCAGGTTTCTTTTAGCTGTCATTCTCCAAGTTACTTATAAATATAACAAGATGCTATCAAAAATAGCAGCATGTAATGACAATAACTTGGTATCATTGATTCGATTCAGTGTAAGTCAATAGGAAGTTCTGTAAATTTTGTTTTTGTATCAGTCAATTTTTACATTATGTGAGCTTCAAAATACGAACAATTCGAAGCTCATTTGAAGTATGTCTAGCGTAATTTTTCTACACCTTAGTCAGTTTTATCTGTTATTCTCTTTTTTATATAGGATTTTAATTAGTTATATACAGTCTAAAGAAATTACTTAGGTATACAAAGAACAAGTGCCATGTAACAAAATAACACGGTTTTTGAGTATCTCCAAGTGGCATATTTACAACAACGCTACCAATCAAGAGAAATGCTTACAGACTAAAGACTTATTACAGAAATATCCAGTTGAAGTTTTCCACGATTTAATAAAGTTCCTTAAATAAGCTAATCTGCGACAGTTCAATCCAAAAGAAACTGTTTGGTATTATATAATTACTGGGTTTTTTTATCTATCAAGGTTGATGAAACCTCAAAAAATGATTATGCAAATAGCTAAATAGATAGAATTTGGAATTGTTAAGCTGTATTCCGTTAAGAAACTCGAAATTATAAGCTTAGATCTCCACATAAAATTTAAGTAGAAGATAAAATTTTCAAAAACAATTCTATAAAAATTTTGTCAATATGACTTCGAAATTACTGTTGATTACACCTATATTGAAATGGTAAACGTAATATTTGGGAGAAACAGATAACCTAATGTTATGTACGGAAAGCACGGGTAACATTTTTTGCAAAAATAGTTTTAACAACCATTATTCAAACCTTAAATTTTGTTTTGGAGCTTTATTTATTTATTTATTTGAATTAGGATATACACTGTTGTGCTTAGGAAAAAAACAGAGGGGCATAATAGCAGGAATAATAGAAAGAAATAGGTGTGTAATAGGCATAAAAGCTCACCTTGAAATACTTAAAAACGGGAAAATAAAGATACAAATAGCTATATTGGTGTATTTTCTCAATAGTCTTGATGTTACTGAAACCAAAATGAATACCACATGAAAACTCTCATTGTTAATATGAACATAAAAACAAATTTCTACATTATATATAAAATAACTGCAGTACCTCATTCGCATAAAAAGTATGTATACTCTATTGAAATAATTAGAAATCTACTGTAAAATATTATTGATGTTATCGATTGAATCTTATTAAAACAAGCATCGTTAGATGATCACAACAATATAAACGAAAAGTTCCAAACTTCTGAAATAAATCTTACCAAATAAACTTGTTTCAAATGTTTTTTTCCTTCTTCAGAACTACCTTCGTATGAAAAGAAAATTGTATTTGATATTCGTGTGTGTGTGTGTGTGTGTGTGTGTGTACGTGTGTGTGCGCGTGTGTGAAAAATACAACATATTCCAGTATCCGTAAAATAACATGACAATCCGTAACGACCATAGTCCCAGATATTTTGGAATTCAAGAATTTATACACCTAGGTAAGAGTCTCAAACAGAAATCGTATAGAACGAGCATGTTCGACAACGAAAATTCGAACTCACGACCCTCAGATTGCGAGTCAAACACCCTAGTCGTGAGGACCAACAGTGTGAAAAAACTGTTAAAACAGAATTAAAGTAGGCAGATATTAATGAAAGGAAGAAACTTTTGTAATAACATATTTATACTTTTTATATATTCACTGATGTTGAGTAAATATGTGTACAAATTCTAATGGCAAACAACATGCATAATATTTATTGTCTCGTTTAAGTATTCCATATTATAACCTTACTGAATTCCAGATTGAAATCACAAGAACAATATCAAATCCGCAACAGTAATACTGGTATACGGAATTTTAATATCGGCCGCACATTTGGTTAGAAATGCACTAACAGATGTTCTGAAATACGTATGAAAGCTAATGATTTCAGTTTCATAATAAAACTCGGTGTGATTAAATTACCCCTTTCTTTATCTGCTGTTTTCAAATTGCTGCACGAGTCCCCAGCTAATGAAAGTGAAAGTTTTAGTTAATTACCATTTAGGGTAGAGCACTTTATACTTTCCTATGTCAATAATTTTAATTTACATGTCCATAGAACACGTTTATACCTGTTTACACTTTCATTTAAATAATAGATTAGAGACTGAATGGTTTTCTAGATAACGAACAAAATTTTCCAAGAAAATTGGCAGGCAACTCTTTTGGAACTTTTTTTTAAATATTGTTGTCAATGACCTGAAGTTGAAATAGAGAAAACGAATATTATCTACTGAATTTATATTTGAATTTTTTAAATAACTTTAAAGCCTTCATATTTAATAATGTTATAACGAAAGAGTGTTTCTTCTATAACTTGACGTAAAGTAGAACGAAAATAAACAAAAATTCAGTGTTACTTTTAAATGCAAACAGTATCCAATGAAATAAATTTTCATTAACTTGCATTATAAAAATACGCCCTTATATGGGTCGTCTGTTACAGTGATTCTCATACGCAAATTAACAAAATCAATGCTGATTTGTAGCTTATATATATGAATGTTGAGTGTGCATCAATAAATAATACATTTTATCAAAAACTTTTGGTCTGTGAATTATTATTTCGACTAAATAAAGGGGAAAAAGATTTTGAAAAAAATAAAACATTGTTTTTTCTACTGTAACATATAAAATGGTATTTGTTATATATTCTTATCAATCTGTTTATGCCAGTTCTTCTTAATGCAGTACAGGAACATTACAATTAAATAAACATTCTAAAAGATCAAATAACTGTATGACCAATATTATTATTAAATATTGAGCTATTAGCAAGATAAAATAAAGTTGCGAGAACATTTTTTCTTTACTTTTGTGACAATATCATTTATAGATCATACATAAACACGAACCAAGGTCTGTAGAATAGAAAAAAACACTGAAAATACTGTGATTACATTTAAGCTGATTCTTAAAAATGTTTAGATGTTTTCTTAGCTGTATTGAATGATTAAATTGCATTTATATATTTATTTATATTTTATATAGGTAAGTGTGTCTGTAAATGGGTAGAATTAAAAAAAAAAATTCGAAAAAATGTTAATTTACTCTTTGTTGTCAAGTTATAGATAAAGATAATTAAATAGCTTGTCTCCAGTTGAAATAGATATTATTTCATGTGTATTATTGTTTATATTTAATTATACATATTTGAAGTATCAGTATAAGCTGTTTGAAAGCATGGAAATACGATTTGTTTTTGTTTTGTTTTGCATAACTTCAGGTTATCTCACCTGCAGGGATTATCGTGTAGACACAAGGTTTTCTCTGCATCCCTACGTTATTGGCTGCCCAGCATAGCAGCGAGCCGAAGTCCTGATTGTTTCTAGGAACAAATCTGGTCACGCTTTCGGTGCCGCTTGTTTCAAAGTTCACGATCTCCCGTCGTTCTAAAGAGTTATTGAAATTCCAGCGAAACTTCACTTCCGGTGGGTCGGCCTCTACCTGACAGCGAACCTCAACACTATCATACTGAGGAACCCCGTAAGTTAACTGCTGACCAAGTTTGCAGACTGGCGCATCTAGAGAAAAAGAACGTAACAAAGAAAGAAAAGAATGATGTATTTCTTCATCTAATCTTCCTTTTTTGCTAATGAAGTGTTCAAGTTATAGTTTAAAATATAGAAAATGCTAAGTTCAATATGGTGCACAAACACCAGTAATTCAACGTTTACAGGTTTCAAGTACTGTTATTTTACTTTTCACTCGTAATTTGGTTTGGATTTGTTTTGAATTTTCGCTCCAAGCTATATGAGGATTATTTGTCTTAGCCGTCCCTAATTTAGCAGTTTAAGACTAGAGGAGAGGTAACTAGTCATCACCATCCACCGTCATTTCTTGGGCTACTCTTTTACCAACGAATAATGGGATTGACAGTAACTGTATAACCCCCCCAAGGCTGAAAAGGTAAGCATGGTTAGTGCGACTGGGATTCGAACCTGCGACCCGTTGTACAACAGCTAAAAAGAGTCACAAATGCAGGTTACGTGAGTTGTCATCTTGAATTTTGGTTGTCCACTTGCATGGAATGGGTAAACACTTTTTTCCCGAAATTTGTTTATCATGTAACGTTGGACTTTGCTATGCAAGTTGATACAAAAAGAAAACAAATTATCCTGGGCGTGGATGGCGCTCTTCTTGTGTTTTTACTGTAATAAAAATATATTTTTATGTTGAGAGAACTATGCTCAACTAAAAAAGATGATGTGCAAAAGTGTTTTCGTTTGGTAACCGCAGAGTCAGCGCTTGCTAAAGCTATTTAGTGTTTAGATTTAGACTTTGTTTTCCAATTGAACAATCCCTTTGATTTTGTATTTTCAAGTTATTGTCCGTTTGATTTTTTTGTTTTTTTGAATTAAGCACAAAGCTACACAATGAGCTATCTGCGCTCTGCCCACCACGGGTATCGAAACCCGGATTTTCGCGTGTAAGTCTTCTAAACGTGATTTGTTGTAATATTCAAACGGCTGACGCTTTATCATAGATCATCATTCTTAGATAATTATTCAGTTAACAAAGTGAAGATACGTTAAGTAAAAGATAATTTGCTTTACTCATTGGGCCTGGCATGGCCTAGCGCGTTAAGACGTGCACTTCGTAATCTGAGTTCGCGCCCGAGTCGTGTCAAACATACTCGACCTCCCAGCAGTGGGGGCGTTATGATGTGACGGTCAATCCCACTATTGGTTGGTAAAAGAGTTGGAAGTGGGTGGTGATGACTTGCTGCCTTCCCTCTAGTCTTACACTGCTAAATTAGGGATGGCTAGCACAGATAGCCCTCGAGTAGCTTTGTGCGAAATTCCAAACTTACGCTTTACTCGTTATTTATACTACCCTAACTAAAACTATCACATAACGAAACCTCCAAATTTTTGGTTGTGAGGAGCTAGTTTCGATTGATTTAAGCCTTTGAACCTTACCAATAAAATATAATAGAATGTAATGTAATAGATACATACTTACTATTAAATGTGAAAATTACACTGATGTAGGAATAAAGGTGAAAATATTCTTATAATTTTTTGCAGACTTTTTTGTTTGTTTTTGAAATTTGCGCAAAGATTCACGAGGGCTATCTGCGCTAGGCGTCCCTAGATGCAAGGCAGCAACTCATCACCACCCACCGCCAACTCTTGAGCTACTCTTTTACCAACGAATAATGAGATTGACTTAACATTATGACGCCTCTACGGCTGAAAGAACGAGCATGTTTGGTGTTAAGTGGATTATAACCCACGGCCCTCAGATTACGAGTTGAACGCCTTAACTCACCTGGCTAATTATAATAAGCATGATATGTGAAAGTGTAATTTTAATGTATTAGAATAATAGAAAAAAAAATATATAAGACTAAAATGTGAATTTAGAAATAGGATAATGATATTTTGCGTTTTTATTATTATAAGAGTAACTAACACTTTTTTTATATTAAAAAATATTATCCCAAAATAGCATTTCACTTGCCTTTTAGTATAATTAGAAACTGAATTTTAAACATTGAAATGTTACACGTTTGGAAACATTGTTCTATAAAATGGTATTGTTATTCAGTATAGGAAGCATGAAAAAAGTTTATATTTATAAAAAGAACAAAATAATTCTTACATTGTATTCGCAGGAAAACAACATTACTTTCTCCGTAACCTTGAGGGTTTTTGGCAGAACAGAGATAACGCCCTCTGCTGGAACGTTTCACCTTCTGTAACACCAATGACTGATTACTGACTATGATTCCGATAGAAGTATTAGTTACTAAGTCACGTCCTTCCAATTTCCAGGTTACTTCTGTAACCCAGGGATTGGCCCGGATGTTACATTCTAGATAAACATCATTTCCTTCTTGTAAATGAGTGTGACGTAATATGCTGCCTAACCTTAGAATGAGTTGTGGTGGATCTGAAAAAACACCAATTTATTCTGAGAGTGTCATTTTATCTCCACAAAAATAAAAGCATAAATATTTAATTCAAAAGACTAAATAAAATTATACATTGAGCTTTACTGAAGAACAATTTTCCCAAGAAGCATAATTTTAATGTTCTTTGTCGACATTCTCAGCCCGGATTACATATATATGAAGATAAAACCTCTACATATGTTATCACTAAATAGTGAAAAATAGATAGATCAGAACGTTCCTGCTTGAGACGTTTGCATGAGGAGTTTTTTTTTTTTTCTATTAAGTACAATGAACGAACCTATAATGCCCATTTCAGATAGGGCAGGTATTCCCTGAAGTTTCCCTCTCCCTGCAAAAATCAAACGATCTTACTATCAAGGAGCAGCCTATGTGTTAGACAGAAAATGTGAGGATTACGACGATTAAAGTACTTAACGATGTAGCCAATCAGATAAAGGAATGAATTAATACTATGCAAGACTAAGTTCTGTATCCTGTTGTATTACATGTCACGTACACCTTCATTATAAACACTTACAAATAGCTTTGCACAATTTAGTAATTATATCAAGATTTAAATGTCACAGTATGTCATTAAAAGTCTAAGTTTTATGTTTTTCAGAGTTACTTCGATCTGCTTTAGTAGTTGTATAATCTTATTATTTGTCTTAAAACATCAATAATGTAATTACGAAACTGCGGTAAAGAAAATGAGAAATATTCGTAAACAACATAATTTGATAACCAGAATTTTTTTTCAAAGAACTTATTTTCATTTAAAGTGGAAAACAAATTACGAAGAGAAGGATAGCAAACAAAATATGTATAAAATAAAACAATTTTCGTAATGTCATTACGAAACTTTAAAAACATGTGATCCTTTATGTAGCAGTTAGTTCCTAAAAGCAAGGAATCCCGTCTTAAAATTATGTAACCCAATCAACAGCTCGAGTGAAGGTATATATTTAATATGTTACCCGTATGACACAGCCAATGTTGCGTTGCCTTTCGTCTTACTAGAAATATTCTTAAATTGAATTCTAATACAATCATGTCAAGAATACAATTCTTTTCTTCCAGATTATTGTGAAAACTAATAGTTAATGCGTGAAAGTATGCATACAATCTAAAGCTTAATGTTGGTTGTTTTAATTTCTTAAAGATGCTCTTATTTATCTTGTACTACTCCAAAACAAAGGTTATCGCTAATGCTTGAAGGAAGATTTCTTTCATTTATGATAAACTATTTTTTCATGTATGTACTTTAAGAATCTACAGCCACTTCACAATAAGGAACTTTCTAAACGATAGTTTAAATTTAACATATTTTTTTTTATAAATATGCTATTACATTTTAATCCAGAAAATGAAAGTAAACAGATAGTTAATGCTAAGTTTTCTCGTCTCCTTGGCTAAGAATTTCTAAAATAAGTAACTGAAAGTTTTCTCTTCCTTTATTTCTTTTACGAGACGTTTTCCTGCTTTGGGGACTTCATTAAAGAAATCCCAATAACAGCCTACACGGTCCACTGAGTTTCTGAGAGCCAGCTGACGGGAAAAGTGATAAAGCTGAGTAGTCGCTAGTATCCAGGTGACAGTCCTAATATTATCCTTTTATTTAATCAAATAAACATAGTAGGCAGATATTCATCCCAACAAAATTTCAAGCCGTTCAGAATTTTATATTAAAGGGAAGAGTTTACCATATTGACCTTTTTTTAGTTTTAGGACGTGTTAATTTCATTTATCAAGCTCTTAAGTTTTCTGAGATCCTATAAAATATGACAGCAAGTAATTGTATTTGTTGATTTCTATAAGAAACCGCGTTTTAAATTCTTAGATTACACTTAAAAGAGAATAATGTTTGATAACAGCTGCACAATACGTAAGTAAATATATTATTAAATTTTAAATTACATGCATTTTACGTACTTACAAAACACTTCCAGTCTCAAGCTATATTCAACTATGCTGTCTGGCATCAAAGGATTCATAGCCCTGCAGGTCAAGAATTTTCCATTATCATCGCTAGAGAGCTTGATGGTGAGCACACTGGAAGTGTAATTACCATTTCCAAAAGACTTGCTCTTCATACTCCGTAGTTCAATGTTTCCTTTCCACCATGTGATCTCTGCAGGAGGTCGCGAACCCATCGTCACGCATTGAAGTTCAACCGTGTCTCCAGAAGAAAGAGGTTTTCTATTGCCTACTATCTTAGCAGTTAGGGGTCTGACTAGAAATAGCATAAATATACATTGTAGTCCGACAATTGTTAAGAAAGTTCGTTTGGATTTAAAAGGATGAAGCATTTTATATTTATTCATAAACAGAAATATTTTAATTTTTTTTCTAACTGAAAGATTGTAAACATTACATAGAATCTAAAAACAGATTCTTTTCTCTTAAGTAAAAGATGCTAGCATTATTGTATGAGGCAAATTAAGTACTTATATGAATCCTATTATCGCATGTATATATATAATATTCCATGGATTAAAAAACGTACTTTATGCATTGTATGAAAAATATAGTCACCATTTAGAGATATAGAAAGCACATACCAACTGATTAATTTTTTCGAGTTTTGATGTCTTCTACAGCACATCCTTGTCACTATAAATTTAATTAGACCTTATCGTTAGATCCTTTTCAAGTTGAGGAGCATCTATACTAATGTAATTTATAAGGAAAAATATATTTCCTTAATAAGAATCACATCGTAGAGATAAAAGGTTTCTGAGCAAGAATCACAAACACAGCCTTCACATTTCCTATACATACTAGTATCCTAAGTGTTAGGCTGGAGCTCAGCCAGATAAGAGTCATTACTTGTCGTAAGTTGGCTTTAGAGAGAAATAAAGCTGAAAAGGACTTAAATGTTTCATATCTTTCTCTGTCCACATTAGCCTGATCAGATTCAAAATACTAAGCCAACACATTTTTTCTAAGATCTTAACATACATTAGATCCTAAAAATATTTATTGAACAGCGACTGTGTATTAGCTACATTTTAATTGATTACAACAGAAACAACCTAATTCAGTTTACACAAAAGCCTTTAGCCGATTGCATTATATTCAGTTTTTTGCAAAATATATCATAGAAGTTTGTAGCTATAAACAATGAAGAAAATGTCGATTTTTGTTTTATTAGCGCTTTTTGTCTTAGATTTAAAACAAAGAAAAAGCACGTTACTTATGATAATTGATTATTTATATGTAATATTGTGTAGGATTCCGATAAAAAACATGTTTACCACAATTATGTTTCAAACGATATATGTAGCATCTAGTTGTTTTTACATCATGACTTAACTGAATATCCTCCATAAAAGTTTATGATTGAAAGATTTAAGGCACATATTTAATATTGTATCGAATCTGAATTCCCGTTGCCAAATATTCTCGTCCTGTATGACCCAGATGCAAACTTTCTTGTCACAGAAAAATACCTGTCGACCCCAAACTGGTTAGGATGAAGGTAGTAACAAAAAAACTAAAAAGAGAGGACAAATGTGTATCATATGGTATTAAAATTTCTTAATGTTGGTAATATCTCCAATTACGCCTTCGGTATGAAAGATTACGCATTTTACGATAATTATTATTGGAACGTATAAAACTCACATGTATAAAAATTTTTTTCATCGATCTAGCTGGGATGGTAAAAGCTGGTATAACCCGAAGTTGCAATACTCATCTCACCATAAATATCCGAGTAGGTATGTCTCACATATAATGGGTCGAATCCGTTCCTTGAGGATGCATGTTAATAAATCACATTTATCTTATTTGTTTTAGAATTTCGCGCAACACTACACAAGAGTTATTTGCTCTATCCATCTCAAATTTAGATAAAGGGAAGGCAACTAGTTATCATCACCCACCACATGTTCTTGGGCTTCTCTTTTACCAATGAATAATGAGATTGGTCGTCATATTATAAAGCGCTTACGGTTGAAAGGGCAAGCATGTGGGACAGAGACTCGAGCCCATGACTCTCATATTAGAAGTCGAGCACCCTAATCACCTGGCCAAGTAAATTAATGTACTCTCTACTTCAACAGATTTTACAATACATTTCACGGTTATTTTAATTATTAACATTAGTAATTGATGCTCTTGAATCTGATATTATTCAAATTCACTGAAAAAAAATAACTCAGTTGTCTTCAAACCTTTATTTCTCTTGAAATAATTTCCAACGAAAACGTATCAACAACCCATGTTTACCAAACTAGTTTCCGAAATTGAGCTTCTGTATCAAAGCACCAGCGTTCTTGTAAACGTATTTTAGATGTAATGACTATAATTAACAAATTTTAGCCAAAGGTGATATTCAGATAGAATATATTCATATCTTTTGAAGCTTATATTACATAAAATGCAGGTCATTTGTCTTTGTCTCAACATTAATTGATTCAAAAATGAATAAAATTAGATTCATATCAACACATTAAAAACATACCTACCTGATGATTGTTGACCATAACACCGTATGGATATTTTATATACTTAATGCATTACACCAAATAATGTGGTCTTATACGCTAATGATGGATATGGTTATTATTTTAGTTTGGACAAAATACAGTGGAATATTCATTTCATTTGTTCATAAAACACTAACAATTGCTAAACTGTTACTTTTTTCTTGTTCATAGAAGAACATAAAGTTGACAATACTCTAAGTTGTTTGTTTATAAAAATTTTATGAGACACTTTGTCGCGGTTAATAACATGTTGGTAAAAGACAACTGTTTATTTATATAAAACACGACGCTATACAACATTGTTTGATTCTTATAATATGACTGGAAGTATGCTTTAAATATGTGGTATGCATAATCGTATGTTTATTGAACTCATACACTTATTTTTCACAATATACGTTTATTGTTTATTAGAGTATGTATTTGTTTAAAGTTGTTGATGTTTTATTGTTTTGAATTAAGCACAAAGCTAGATAATGGGCTATCTGTGCTCTGCTTACCACGGGTATCGAAACCCGGTGTTTAGCGTTGTAAATCCGCAGACATACCGCTGAGCCACTAGAGGGCTTGTTTAAAGTATAACTCATATACTGACGAGTTCACTCTCTCCAGATAATCTTAAGACTGAACTAATTATATCCATTAATTTCAAAAACATCATTGCAAGACATTCCACTTATTATCCGAGTTGTTAGGTTACTAGGTCACGAAATGTTTCATCAACAGAAAAACACTATAAGATTCTTTAAGATCTTAGCTTGTCTCCTTGGTTATTTACCAACTAAAATCCCAATATTTACATTCAAAGAGCAGATTGTCAACTTTTACAAGTAAAGAGAGTAATTTTTTTCAGAGATATCCTGTGAACTGTGGGGAATTATCAAAAAGCGACGAGGATAGAAAAAAAACAGTCACGTTATTCGACATTTCCTAAGAAACTCCTTTCCCTAATTAAGCATGTTGCATGATTCTGCAAGTTTAATGAAAAACCTGACGGAAAACTAATTTCAAATTGGAATTTGTGTTATATTTGGTCAATCTATTATTCGTAATTATATAAGTTATGTTATTTTTAAATTACAATCAATGTAAAAAAATAAGTGAATATTTAACGTACGCAAACGATGTATTTTAATGTCTAATTGTTTCAGATATAGTTGAACAATTCTCATTGAATATTTTAAAATATTATAATAAATGACATTGAATGAATATGTTTCATCGAAACTTGCTTCCTGTTTAAGTTAATCCTATTATTCGTTGGTTAAAAGCATAGCTCAAGAGTTGGCAGAAGATAGTAATAACTAGTTGTCTTTCCTCTACTCTTACAACGCTAAATCAGGAACGGCTATCGCAGATAGCCCACTTGTAGGTTTGTGCGAAATTCCATAAACAAACAAACGATTGTTTTATGTTGTTGTTTTTTTATCCTTAGAAAACTTTAAATTCTTGGAAGTATTTCTAGATTGGTTGAAAGAAAGAACCATTGAGGTTGGAACTCAAATTAAAATAAATGAGATATTCATCCGAATATATATATATATATATACATTTTTTTATGTAAGACTAAAATTAGATACAATAAGCCTCGTGTGAAGTTCTGTACAAATTGTTGTACTACCACAGTAAGTTTCGAACAGAAACAAGTATATGTGTTTTTGTTTTATGTTGTTTTTGAAGAAGTATTCTAGTGTTCGGAAAACATTTAGTTTTTCTGACTCTTTAGTTTTTTTAAATGGTGTGACTTCGAGTGAAACAAATATCTAAATTAGTCTTGGCACTTTTGTTTGGTGTTGAACACAAAGCTACAAAATGGGCTATCTGTGCCTACCACGAGCATTGAGAATCCCGAATTTTAGCATTATAAACTCTTAGATTTATTATAAACACAGCTAATACTGACACGTGAAATCTGAAAAAATCTTAAGCGGTTTTCCAAATATTAAAGTAAACTAATCAAAATTAATTTAACCATTAAATGTTCTCTTTTATAAAGATTATGAAATGCAAGTTTGGTTCTATGATTTAGGTTTGGTTTGAATTTCATGCAAAGCGACACCAGGGCTATCTGATTAGTCGTCCCTAATTTAGCAGTGTAAGACTAGAGACAAGACAGCTAGTCATCACTACCTACCGCCAAATCTTGGGTTACTCTTTTACCAACGAATATTGGGATTGACCGTACTTTATAACGCCCCCACAATTGAAAGGGTGAATATGTTTGGAGTGACGAGAATTCGAACCCGCGACTCTCGGATTACGAGTCGAGTGCTTTAACCACTTGGCCATGCCAGGCTTTTACGATGTAGGAAAACTTAGATTTTGTTATTTTAAAAAATAATATGTGTAGTTTTCAAGGAAATTGTGCTGTTGAGAAATATTTCTAGCCAATATTCGTTTATTTTGTATAATTTATTTAGGTTAATATTAATTAAGTCATACTTATTTTCGAAAATGTGAACAGAGTTATGCAAAAATAATGTATGTTATCTATGTACTAAAAAAATCCATTGCAAGTGAAAAAGGCCCGGCATGGCCGAGCGCGTTAAGGCATGCGCTTGTAATCTAAGGGTCACGTTAAACATCCTCGCCCTCCCAGCCGTGGGGGCATTATAATGTGACGGTCAATTCCACTTTTCGTTGGTAAAAGAGTAGCCCGAGAGTTGGCGGTGGGTGGTGATGACTAGCTGCCTTCCCTCTAGTCTTACACTGCTAAATTAGGAACGGCTAGCATAGATAGCCCTCGAGTAGCTTTGTGCGAAAATTCAAAACAAACAAACAAAGCAAGTGAAAGATTCATATCAGTCAGTAACAATCCGCTTACCAAGACAAAGATAGAAATAATATGTATTCTTAGAACTAAACAACATGCATTAGTGATAACTAATATTTACCTTCAGTGCTAAACAACGTATATCCTCAGTAATAATATGTATCGTTATTACTAAGTAATATATGCATGTGTAATGCTAAATAATATATACCCATAATTCTAAATAATATGCATCATTAGTACTAGATAATAAATATAATAGGAACCCTGTTATGTAAATGTCATGTAAATGTTTTATAAACGACAACATGTCGTGTTGTGTGGATTTCCATATCTATTATTTATATTTCCATGTTTATATTATTGTTTCAAAGTTTAAACCAATAAAATATGTTGTTATTCATTTAAAATAACATTTAGAAATTTCTAGAATTAGGTAGATCAAATATATTACTATAAATGGAAATGTTTGGCTGCCTAGTGTCTATAGCACAAGTCTCGTGCAAAAACAGACATGCGCAGATTACTCTGGAACTCTGTGGAAGTTACGGCGAATGTTCGAGAAAAGTAGGCCTACTAGTATAAAACTGACGGTGACGCGAGGAGAGAAAGAAAGAAGAGTCAGTCATTAGTTTATATTTAATTAAAGAAATAGTGTCTTTGTTCGAGAAGTTTTCAACGTTCGCTGTGTGGTTATTCAACTTAAATTTGTGACTAGAGCTAGATCTACATAAACTGTGATTTTGTTTCGTCAATCTTTGCGATTCATTTGAATTACTGGTTGTGCTGAGTGTCAACACGTACGGGACTGTTTAAGAGAAACCGAGGCAAATTGGAAAACAACAAATTTGGGACATTCATCGAAAACATCGTAAAAGGAACTTCATCAAATTTATTGAAGTGTGAATTGTTTCTGGACTTTCATTCTAGATCATTATATTAGATACAGGCAGGT
Source organism: Carcinoscorpius rotundicauda (assembly GCA_011833715.1). Taxonomy (NCBI): domain Eukaryota; kingdom Metazoa; phylum Arthropoda; class Merostomata; order Xiphosura; family Limulidae; genus Carcinoscorpius; species Carcinoscorpius rotundicauda. The sequence goes on from CM022393.1 coordinate 114,606,711, forward strand.
ACCATTTTTGTGTTGTAATTAACTTTGAAAGTTGAAACTGAATATCTGTCATTGTTAATATATAATTTACGTTATATCTGTTACATATATAATAGATTACTGTAATAAATTATACAAGCTGTTATCTGTGTCTTTCTGTTACGTTCAGTCTATATAAAACAAAAAAATACGTAACAAACCCTTATTCCTAAATTACATGAATATTTAGTACTAAATGATGTATGTTCTTAGTACAAAATAGCTCTTTGAATAAACTGAATTAAGAACGTCGAAAAAGGTCCAATTTAGAAATACAACAAGAGTATGCAAGATAATTAAAATACTACAGATGAGGAAATTAGTAAACAGAAGTGCTATGAAAACCATCACTCTACGTGTGAGGTTATAATTAGTAGATAAATAAAGGACAAGACTTAACTATGATTAATCACTGTATAATGTACGGTATTAAGGAAAAAATACCAGCAAACATTTTACCAAATATATTCACCTTGAGTTCAAGACAGTTTACCGAAGAAAGAAAGTGCCACTTCATCTTGTTTAATTATTTTGAAAAACAAGAAATGCCACTACATTTAATTAAACAGTGTCCAAAGCTAGTAGCCTGGTAATAAATTGACAAAAAATTGATTAACGTAAAAGTTAATATCGAAGAATAATAGAAATAAGTTGCGCTGTTTTTATCTTGTGAGTTTACTGGGATAATTAGATTTCTGCTACAGGAGCTGTAGAAATTAACAATTAATTCGTGTAACGATCTTATTGTCCTTAAAAATAAAAAAAATAAGTTGTTGTTTCATCAAGCACTTAGGTTACTCGTGATTTTTCCACCAGGGGTATCGAAACCTGTGTCGTAAAATTGCACGAAAAGTCGGTAAACTAAGAATAAAAGATTAATCCATCAAATGTAATTATTTGAAATAACATATTGATAAATACAAAATTTAAGTACCACTTTAGAGAGTACCTTATTTTAAAATGTGCGAAAGCGTTGTAAGAAATCATACCAATTATCATTAATTTTTGCCCCCCGCTAGATAGCGGTATGTCTCCGGATTTACAACGCTAAAGTCAGGGGTTCGATTCCCCTCGGTGGGCTGAGGAGATAGCCCGATGTGGCTTTGCTATTAGAGAAACACATACACTCGTTAATTTTCGTGAAATATCCATATAAGGAAGAGGAAAAAATAGTTGTAATATCAAAATGAGTTCTAAAAGAGTAACATAAACAAATATACGCATTTACTAAAAGATCAGAAGTAAAAAATATAATTAAAATACTGTTAAGTTACATGACGGTAAATTGTTTATGAATATGTTAAATATTATATACTTTATTTAGTGCAAAACTCAGTATTAGAGATTTTATAAAATTACCACAAATAGATTATTTAAAGTAATGTCAACAAATGTAGAGATTTTATGAATAAAAAATGATGTAGTTATTCCCTGGCAAAGATATTAAACAAAAGGCTAATGTTAAACAGTAAGTACCGTTAATAACGGTGAGTTTATCAAAGAAAAAAGGGCTGATAGTCTGTTTATTTAAAGACGAAATTAATAAATAGCTAAGCTTTAAATCTACATGCATGAAGAGGTTGCTATTTACCAGCTTATTTGAAGGAACAGAAGCAAATATCATTTATTTAACAGAGTGAGTATACAGAAATGACTGGATTTAATTCAGTTTATTTTAAGTTCATGTGAAGTAAAAATAACACTGAAAACAAAACATAACTTTATTTTTGTTTCTTCAAGGTAAGGAAATTACCGCAATATTTTTAAAAAATCTGATTCCTTGAAAGCTTTAAGATTTTAGCTATGTAAGAGCTGTTATACTCACAGTTCATGTCAATTGTAACGGTGGACGTCATTGGAACAGAGAGATTAGTGTTTGATGCTTGACACAAAAACGTTGCCATTAGGTCATGCCTACGTAGTTGATCAATTTGAAGCTTGTTCCGAACATTACCAAAAACGGTGATGTCGAAGGTGTCATCCAGGAGTACTGACTCCCGCCACCAAGTGACAGATGGCGTGGGCTTACCTGGAAAAAAACACTATTTCCGAGTTAGTGAGAGCTTACTGAAAGATAAACCTTTTCTACTGAAAAAGATTAATTAATGCTATCTTAAACTTTGGGTGACATAAACAAAAATACATGAAAAACGAAGAATAGTACTGATTAATAGATAGTTCATCAAAATTATTACCTGAAACTACAATTATCTAAGTGTTAGAAATATAGTGTGTTGAGTCCGTTGTATCAAAATTATTTTGAATATGCAGATTAGTAAACCACTTGACAATCTAAATCAATATAAAATCGATGTGGAAAGGAATGTATCAGAACAACATTATAAGATTATTTAATGTCATGTAGGTGGTGTGATGTAACCAAAAATCAGTCGTTTGGGGGAAAAGCACAATTAACAGTTTTTTCCTATTGTCCCTCGCTGAAATAGCGGTATATCATCGGACTTACAACGTTAAAATCAGGGGTTCGATTCCCCTCGGTGAACCAAGCAGATCGTCCAATGTGGCTTTAATATAAGAAAAACAGTCTTTTCCATGCACAATATTTATGCTCTCAAATCCTAAATATGGTATTAGATCGTGGTTTTTAGAATCTTTAGAACGAAGACATTCCTTGTGCTTAATGACATTGGAAAGTAAAGAAGTATGGATAGACTTTGGCAACAGAATGATGCAGAAAGAGGCCTGTAACCAGTTATTCCTCAGCTATGGTGAGTAAAGTTAGTGTTTTATAAGTGATGATAGTCCGCGAACATAAGGCCAATGGTAAAAGCATTTTAAGTGATCCAACATAATCAAAAAGGGTCTTCGTCCATAAAACATGTCATGTGTACATAAATTGCTTCCATGACACTTTCCTTCAACCTAAGACTCCTTCAAGCAGATGGAGAAGAGAATAAAACGGGTAATCATCCTAATTCGTACAAAGACAGATTGATCAGACAACCAGATGCAGCATAGTCAAATTTCTGTGCACGAGGTATCCTTCCTCCCTTGGACATTAGATTAAATATGGAAAGCCGACAGGGAAGAGTGATGTGCTTCTAACAAAAAAGACTTGTGACTAAGCCTCTTGCAATGGAAACTAGGCTTCAGGGATATTAATAAGATGCACAGTTTCCAGATACTGCACGATCTGAGGTGATAATACGTTCTGTAACGATGCGGTATGGCTCCAAATTTGTTTTACTGAAAAGTAGTCGATCTCCATTATTTAAGAATAACAACAAAAGTGTTATGAAAGTCACGAATATAAAAGTTATTAGTTATATAAACGTATTATTCATGAAAACTACAAATGCATTTTAGTCGTACTTCGTTAACTCATTTAAAATGTTATGGTCATCATATGTCAAATGGAACAATATACGTGTTTAGTTGAAATATTCTAACTACTTAAAGAAGCAGTTTGATTTTGTTATTAATATTTTAATGATTCAATACTTATAAAACTATAAATTTAAAATATATATTTGGTTTTATTGTTTAGGAAATGTCACTGATCTATAAAAGATCGAAAAACACCTGTGTACCGTTCGTACAAATATGTAGAAAACAAATTGTTAAACTTCAGAATTCATTGTTGGAGAAAATTGGCTTTAAGTTAAATATAAACATTAGAATTTTGAATATATGTATATATGCAACAGGAAATAGATACATTACAAATAGTAAGAATAAAATTCAATCCTTGAAAGGTGTTTTTTTCCACCAGTTTATTATTGAATAACACTTCATATCAAGAATTTTATTAATCATATAATGTGTCTTGGCTGATATAACAGGTTATTAGGTCGAATCTAGTTGCCAAAATTTGCTTCATCCACATTTTATGTACATAAAAACCGTAATCAACACACTTTCAAGCTTTAAACACATTTGAAAGCTTTTTCTTTTTTTTTAGGCTAAGAGTTCTGGATTTTGTTGCAGAAAGAAAAAGCATTTTGGTTTGTTTATTTTCGAAGAAATTATCAACTTAAAGATCATGTTGATTTTTTGCTTGTATTATATAAAGATTGAAAATAAGGTAATATTATAAAAGAATAGAATGTTTATTCTATGATAAAAGTGTTGAGATTGTTGGGAAGCATTTTTCTGCACATTTCGTAAAGTAAAATACACGCTATCACAAATAAAACGATTGATTGCGTTTTATTGTTTTTGTAATTAAAGTCTCTTCTTATCGTATAACCACAGCTGTAGCAAAGTAGAACAATAGAAAGTCGAAATAATACTAAGAATAAACTATCATACCATTATAAGATTGTTTTGTCTCCGTCACAAGGACCAATAAAACGAGTAAACAAAAATGAAAAGAGAAATACGGAAAAAACGTGTATCGGACTATAGGTTTATCAAAGAAAGCGTAACTCTTCATCTATATCTTCTATGAAGATACACGTTATTCAAGTATATTAATGATTCAGCATCATTCTTCTAACGCATATGTCATTTATGTTGATTCAGCATTCAGCATGAATGCATGAGAGCTACATGAAAATAAACCAAATAAAAAAAGGTTCAATTTAACAAAGTCTCCATATATTTAACAGATACAACAAACACTTACTTACAGGAACAATAAATAGTATTTTACATCAGTTACTACATAAATATAATTTTCCATGTTTAAATTAATCGAGTGAGAATTCAGTCTTATGTACTTTATCACTAATTCGTTTTTGTGTTTTTGATAACTCGGTTCTTGCGACATTTAAGAGTGGTGTTTTGTCTACTGACGTTTGTCATTCGTGATTTACCTTTCTCTCAAGATCACTAAAATCTTTAGTGTTCTTGTTCAGGGTTTGTAATTTTTCTTGCATATATTTGTGGTATTCCAGTAGCATGTTATTTACTCTAAGAAAAGTCAGTTATAAGTTGATTAAAGTATGGAACAAATATTCTTCTTTTTACATTTCTTTGCTCTCTTGTGAACTTCAATAATTAGCTCATGGGGTCCATTTGAACATGAACTGATAGTTAGCACACTTTATCTGCAATCTGTGAGTCGCAAAATCGTAAACTACCAGCGGATTCTCTGTCCCTAAGGTGGCGGTCAGTAGCACCATTCATTGATACAAAGTAGTTCAAGATTTAGTAATGGGTGATGTTGACTTCAAAACCAGAGACGGCGAAAAGCAAGAAAAATAAAATGAACTACGTAAGAAAAAAAATTATAAAACTGAATGTTAGTGACATACAAGTTAGAGGTAATGCGTCAAAGAAGTCAATATCAAGACCTATACATACGTACAACGTATATTTTCTGTTAGTGTCATAAACTTGTAATAAGTAATTTGGTGGTTAGGTTCGTTTAATAAATTTAACATGCTAGAATATGTATCTATCTAAAAATAGCTACAACTAGCTTAGGCTGATTACCTCTGTGGCATTTGGGAAAGGGAAGGGTGATATTAGTGAATCAGTATGTATAATGTTGGATATTGCTGAAACACAAATTTCAATCCGTATGGTTCTATTTCCATGTTAGGGTCTCTTACGTTTCACGTACAACCATTTAAAAGGTTGACCAAGTGACCAGAAGAAAGGTTATCATCTATGAACACGCGCCGTCCCAAGGTCTTTGTCTAGATATTTAAACCAAAAAGAGAGAGTGATGAATCTTTATAAACATTCCCAACACATTAGTCTTAGATCATGCTCTGCCTTTTGGTGATCCCACAGTGAAACTTTAGCAAAAGTAAGGTTTTGAGACTATGCTGGTCATGTTTGTGAAATATGTCTTCTAATTACTCACCGAAGTTATGTCCTAGCAATCTCTTGACAATACGTTCAAAGTTATATAAAAAAACTGTTCTTCTGTAAATGTAGCTTGTTTTAATACATATTTGCAGGGCCTGGCATGGTCAAGCGCGTAAGGCGTGCGACTCGTAATCCGAGGATCGCGGGTTCGCGCCCACGTCGCGCTTAACATGCTCGCCCTCCCAGCCGTGGGGGTGTATAATGTGTCGGTTTACCCCACTATTCGTTGGTATAAGAGTAGTCCAAGAGTTGGCGGTGGGTGGTGATGACTAGCTGCCTTCCCTCTAGTCTTACACTACTAAATTAGGGACGGCTAGCACAGATAGCCCTCGAGTAGCTTTGTGCGAAATTCCAAAACAAACAAACATATTTGCAGTGTTTACCGCACACTATCACTGTGTGAACTCTGAACTTTTGTTGACTCCTCAGTAAACTGAGGCCTAATGGCAAACTTGATTGTTAATCTAGGTCACATTGCAATATTATCTTCGTGAAACGGCCGCTGCACAAAGACGCGTGGTTGTTTTTCAAACGCTGACACTTACGATTAGCAAAATAATCTACATAATGGCAAAGTTGATATTTTGTAATAACGTATATATCTATGGAGTAAATAATTCAACTGTCTTACTTGCTACGCGATTTCGCTTACGTTATTTTTTTGTAATTAAACACAAAGCTGCACAAGGGCCAATCAACATCACAGTCAAAACATGTTTCATGTCGTTAAATAGTAGTACATAATCATTTCATTATACTAGCCTTTCTTCTAGTGACCTCACATGAAATTATCATCATACGTTCTTGTGGCATCATAAGGAACAAACAACTTCTCTGTTGCATCTCTTTTTGAAGTCATAGAAAATTACTAATGCATATTCCATTGTACAATATGAAACTATGAAACGGTATGAAATCAGTTTTATACCTTTGGCATCACCAGATTCCTGATGTCACACATCTAATCAAAACTCTTCCTTTTTAAAGGCCGAAGTCATACTTTTGTTTTTATTTTGATGAATACTGAGTATCTTTCAATAGGCTTTTGCTTTTGACTCCAAAACATAGTATCAAATGAACTCAGAAGCATTTTAAGTTTCTTTATTTCTTGCTTGGCTTTATGTAAAATCACATGCTAAGTGAAATCACATATAAGTAAAACATGGCATCGCTAGCACTTATTATATATGACGTTGGTGATTTCCGGGAATTTCAAGTAAATATAAAATTTAGTTTTTATATATATGTTTTACTTTAAAACAACAAAATGGAAGGTAGAGAGACTTGTACAATTTAATCAACAACATTTCTCCTAGATTGCCATATTATTGACAACTCAGATTGTATTGTATTTAAAAGTAATACTTGACAATCAGTGCATGAGCACTGCGCTGCCATACCAGTGAGATCAATTCTTTTCTCTAGAGAACCAGTGATCGAAAATCGGTATAATTCTTTGTTTAGGCTGATAGTTCACACTATTTTTCATGAATTTTTGCCTTATGATAACTCTTATGTTGTAAATGTGAAGTTGTGCAAGTAAATGAATATTTATATTTAGTGTTTTATGTTATAGTAAGCCGTTTCGATCTGAAAGCTAAATAACAAGTATTTGTGTTTTGTAACTAATCAAAGGCTTCACGCATAGTATTTATTTCAGTTCTGATCTATACAAAGCTTTCTCCTGATGAAAAGCTACCATTAATAACGATTGGAATTTGGTAGAATTTTGGTGCAGAGCTGGATTAAAATTCACATTTTAAGCTTCGGGTTCTTTATAAGTCACAGTGAATATATAAGTGAGAAAAGTGGGAGTTTGGGTACTGACAGGGTTGACTTTCCTCTGGCCATAGCTCAGGATCAGGGACATAGCCAATACCATTTATATCTTTACAATAAATACAGTAAAAGTACTGATAATAAAGTCCTAGGAAAATATCGAAGATTATAAATTCATCTGAATTTTTGTCATATTTTTTTTACTACAATTTACTGACTAATAGCTGTAATCTGTTAAATTATTAGTTGCTTGTAATTAGAATTATTTATCTTTTCAAAAAATGCAAAACATATTCGTTCCCAATAAATTCAAAGCTTACCAGTTCGTCTTTAAAAAACTTAACAGATTGTAAATACTTCATAGTAACAAAACAAGCTAAAATGGAATATTATTCTAATATACATAAATGTAGATAAATCATAAAAATTCCCAGTTAAGATCTGTGCGATTATTTACTAGGTAACTGTTTACAACTTTCCTTAAAACATGTTCTAATGCAATTCAAATGTTAAGCATGTGATACTGGTCATTTAATTACCGTAAATCCTCGTGTATAAGCCGCCACCATGTATAGGCTGAATCCCAAACTTTGGAGGTTGTTTTTTGGGTTACAGGTATACAGCGTATATAAGCCGCACCCGCCATGCCACACTAATTTTATCCATCCCCACATACGTTTTTCCATTCATTTAACACATTTAATTTAAACTAGTCACGTGCGTCATTGTTGAATAAATTATTTTTAGCATTTTCACATTCTAAAAGGTACCTTAATCCCGGATGTAGTGAGAAGTTTACAGATATAATTTTTAGACTGCGTGTATAAGCCCCACCCCAAACTTTTCAACAAAATTTTAGGTTCACAGGTGCGGCTTATACACGAGGATTTACGGTAAGTGTTTAAATATCAAGCCTGTTTGATGAGCTCTGTTCTATTTGAGCTAAACACGTCATTGCCAATGAATATCGCGGGGTGGTATATTCAGTTGAACTGATTTAAAGTAGGATGTTCTACTAAATGTGGTATTAAGAGACAGTGCCGAATGCATACTGGTTGAGCTTAAGTTTCAGAAAAATGGACTTCAAACAGAGTGTGAAACAATACGAACACAGTCTCGAATAAAAATAGACTAAAGACTTCCAACAGCCGTCCTTACTACAATGTACCAATACCAATATCAGTGAATATATAAGTGAGAAAAGTGGGACTTTGTGTACTGACAGAGTTGACTTTCCTCTGGCCATAGCTCAGGATCAGGGACATCAATACATTTATATCCTTCACGCATCTTTCTCTGAAGAACCATCAGCTCGGTGGGCTGAGCAGATAGCCTGATGTGCCTTTGCTATAAGAAAACCACAAACACAGACTATAAACATATATTTAGCTTTGTTTCGCTCAAGATGAATCTTTGCAGAGGACGATGAAACTAACTAAAATAATTTATTTCAAGCTCACAGAAAATTTGGTTTATTTGTCAGTGGTTGCCTTACCACTTAACAGGCCACCATTTCACGACATTCATCGACTAGAATTTAGACATCACCCAAGTAAACAGTGGACACTACAGTGTAGTTCCTGATATAAAAGAGTAACAATGTCACAAGATAACGTCGTTTCTGAGAAACCTTAACATTTTTCTGAGTCACGTGTTTTATGCCTAGAAACCGGTCGATATTAAAAAATTAATAATAAATTGAGAATATATTTTAATTACATTGGTAAACAAAAACACCAAAAATCATTCGGTATATTTCTGTACTACAGTGAATACAATGTAGTTGAAATACAATTATTTGTTTTGCGCATTCTTCAGATGTCACCGATACATACGTTTATGGAATTGCAAAGCTAAAATTCTGAGTTTGATTTCCAGTGGTTGACAGAGCGCAACAAGTCCTTTGAAATGGTTTGCCTTAAATCCAACAAAAATCTTACCGTAAAACCATAAGAAATAGGATAAAAAGTGCAGTGTTAGCAATATAATAGGACTATTATTAAAATATTGCAAAAATTATGTTTAATAATAAACATATTCATTATTTTTCAGTTGTCGTGATACTGTATTATAAATCACATATCCAGTTGTATAGAGAAAACAGATATCCGAGTCGGAAAATAATGATTCATTCTATTAAGATATTCATGCTCTATGTCAGTTAAAAAATTGACTTACTTAGAACTTAAATGATGTGGCCATAGTATCCTGTAGTATAATAATGATTTTAGCTTAACGACTCGAGAAACAATGCGTTTTCTGAGTATGAGAAGCGCATCACGTGTACATTTTTTAACTACGAGGCTTATAGAACTTTGGAATGAATATTTTATAGAATGCCTAGCCTTATTCTCCTTCATATTAATGATTGGCTTTACCTTACCTCCCTCTACTTCGCATGTTAACAAAAGGCTGTCTCCCTCGTTGTAAGGTCCTATTAAGCTTTGGACAACTTCTCCTCGCTCATCTGTTATGAAAAGACTTCTCGGAGGCACTAAAAATGTTTCGGTAGTAAGCAATAAACTTGTATCATATACTTTGTTCATATCTCATTGAGTTTAAAACAAATGAATAATTATTCTGCGAATAAAGACATTATTACTCTGTAAAATGCAAAACTGCCTGTTGTAGTTACAGCGAATAAATTATTAAATAAAGGTGTTTCATCTCGATACATATAATAAATGCCCAAAACTGACAAAAGTATTATATATGTTACAAATCCAGTTGGAAATTATATGGGTTTTGAGCGTGATGTTTGGTAAACACGTATATATATGATTTTTATTAATTAACAAGACCTATTCATATACAGTTTCAAAATGCATAAGATATTTCATATTTGCAAGAACTATCATAACTATTGTATTTTAAAAAATGTCCTTAATTTATCAGGAACAAAATGATATTATCTAACCACCTCAGTATATAAGAATAATAGATTCAAATGAAGTTTCGTTCACCATTTTGCTTTGTTTTTGTTTTAGTTAATTTTGCGTAAAGCTACACAAGGATTATCAGCTCTAGTCGACCCTATTTTAGTAGTATAAGACTAGATGGAAGGCAGCTAGTCATCACCATCCACCACCAACTATTTGGCTACTCTTTTACAAACCAATAGTAGAATTAACTGTCAATTATAACGCCCCAACGGCTGAAAGGGCAAGCATGTTAGGTACGACGGGGATTCAAATCCGCAACTTCCAAATTACGAGTCAAGTGCTTTAACCACGTGGCCATGCCGGTAAATATAACTAAACCCATAAAAGAAGCTAGAATGGTTATTATATAGGTCAGAATCAAATTAATATAGGTAAATTAAAGTATTTGCTGATTACAGAAAGTTATTTTCCTCTCTTATTAAGAGACAGCATTATTATTTAGTGTTCTAACTGCTTCAGACATTTCGCTACTAATTGAATATTTGGTATGATAGTATATCAGTGTCCAGAAACGAACGAAACTGTCAGCAAGGGATTAAAATTAAAATATAGGCATTTGTGTTTCTAATTAATTCACTAGAAATTATAACATGAGTTATATGCCTTAATCAGTTCCATTTGGGATAAATTACATAACAGGTACATTACTCGTTCTTACGCATTTTACTTAAAGATCTGTGTTAGTTGAACTAGAAATCAGAAAATGGCACAATTTCTCAAGATTGTCAACATTTCAGGACATTTCACTGAGTTAAGCCACCGGTGGCTCAGTAGTAAGTCTGAAGAATTATAATGATAGAAATATGGTTTCAATATCTGCAGTGGGTAGAGAACAAATGGTCCATTAAGTAGCTTTGTGGTTAATAACAAATAAATAAACCCTGACTTAAATAATTCCTCTTTAAACTTAAAAAAACGTTAGTTAATGACGTTATACTGAGTTAACTCATCGTTTTCAAATCCTAAGGAGACTTTTCAACTCAGTGTAGCATAGCGTTCCTTCAGTACTTATCAAATACTTAAAAATATTGGCCCGGCATAGCCATGCTTATTAAGGCGTGCGACTCGTAATCTGAGGGTTCGCATCTGCGTCGCGCCAAACATGCTCACCCTCTCAGCCGTGGGTGCATAACAATATTTGGTCAATCCCACTATTCGTTGGTATAAGAGTAGCCCAAGAGTTGGCGGTGGGTGGTGATGACTAGCTGCCTTCTCTCTAGTCTTACACTGCTAAATTAGGGACGGCTAGCACAGATAGCCCTCGAGTAGCTTTGTGCGAAATTCCAAAAACAAAGAAACTTAAAAAATATTATGCCATTTTCTAACTTCCGGTTTTTATCATTTCTCTCACGACAGACTTATAAGATTTGCGTCTTACTCTCACCTCCTACTTTATTTCACAACTAAAATTCCCCAGTGGAACAGCGATAAAATTGGGGATTCGATTCCTCCCTGGTAGACACAGCAGATAGCCAGAACTGGCTTTGTCATGGGAAAACAAACAAACATGCTTGAGCCTAAAACTTGTAAAATAATTATTTTACTTATTTCACTGAAGTCGGACTATTATGGTGTATGATAACTGTTTTCATCTTTTGTAATATAGACTGAAGAGTCTTTAGAATGAAATTTTTCTGTCTATCCGACTGATTTTAAATTATTAATTATGCAATTTTAATGTCTAGTTATTGTATTAGAGCATGACCAAATCAAAAGTAATCTAAGTTTTTTAGCTTTCTGTTGAAAATAGTACATACAGTTAAGTTTATATTTTCGCCCTTATTGATAAAAGATCTCTCTTCTCATATATATATATGCTTGTTCTTCTCATGAGTCGTAATTTGAGGTTTATAACATTTTATGTTTTTAATGACCTATTTGCCTGCGGTTTTTATTTCAATTAAACATTCCTTTTCACTTAACACAAACATTAAGTAGCTTCTTACATGTATTAAATGAGCCATTTGCATAAGATAAATGACTATACATATGTAGTCAGCAGCAAAATAATGCGTAACTTAACAGTTCTTAATAAGGAAGTATCGATTACATTCTATCAAATGCGAAAATAAACACACTTAATACACGAAGAACAGAACATACAAGAACAGACAATGAAACACAGTTTAAACTGAAAACGAACTGTCTTTCACATCACTTCTGTTTACACGTTTAGCTAGTCTACCATGTTGAAGAATATTGTTAGAAATACTATTCTAATTACAAGTTTAAGTTGAATGAATAATAAGCTCGTTTATCCCAGTTGAGAACATGAATTTCCATACTTAAATAGCAAGTTAATCTAAGATGGTAACTATTTTGTAGTAACTAACCAACCACCATAAGATAAGTTTCGTCGTGCCTTGTTCTTTCTCGTTCGAAGTCTACTCTACATCTGAAACGTCCCTCATCTTCTGGCAGTAAAGGGTCCAATACGAGAACCGCTGGTCTGTCGACCGTACTAAAATAGGCCCTTCCTGTAAATGGATCACTTGTAGCATGGCGTCCCTGAGCAACGCCTCCTTTTCTGGAATCTAAAGTGTAAACTGGCTTCGAAAAGTCATCTTTGTACCAAAGAACTAAAACTACCCTATCATCCTTCAATGACGGCGTTATGTTGCAGGGTAAAGTAATCTTCCCACCAGCTACTGCAACATTTTCTGAAAAATAAATAATAACAAATACATAGATACGGATACTGTAAGCCTCCTTCTGTAGAACACGTGTGCAGACAGAAAAATAGCAGGAGATAGTTAATGTCTGGAGCACAGAAGTTTCAGTTGTGATTCTGTTTTCCAAGCTTAAGCTAAATAAAAAAATCAAGAAATATCTTTATTTACATTTAGGCAAATCAAATAAGTAGTTAGTTTGGAATTCATAAGCTAGTGCATGCGAGAATTTTTTTCACGGCAAATTATATATGTATGTTGCATTCATGTTTTAATTTCAAGAAAACACATTTTCAGAAATGACGATAAAGAAAAACAAATTTAACAGCACATTTTTGACTTACTAATAATTCAAGAAACATGTTTTTTCTGTTCATTTAGTACCTTAAACTGCGACACGTGTATGTAGCAGTTTCAATTTTTACTTTATGTAAGATCCTTTGTTCAAGTTTCGAACACTGAAATCGATTGACTGGAAATTTGAAAAATAGAAATAAGCATACTATTTTATACGTTCTTTTTGAGAAAATAATAATATTCGTCTGATATGTTGTGCTTTTTATTTCCGGATGCAAGAAGCCAAACTTAAAGTGGGTTTATGTAAAAAACAAACTGATATTTTTTATCATGCATGTCTGACGCTATTATTTCTGCTTTTATCATTTTTTTTTAATAAATTTATTAATAAACAGACACAAACATATTCAAGGAATTATACAGAGTGGCGCGAGATAAAAGTAAATGTTTACGAATTATCGGGACAATTTATTGTTCATATTTGTTCGTAGATTTTTGAAAATGGTCATTTATATTGGTAAATAAGGAATTCACACACACAAACAAGTCCTCCACTGGTACAGCAGTATGTCTACGGATTTACAACATTGAAATCTGGGGTTTGATTTTCCTTGGTGGACTCAGCAGATAGCCGGATGTGGGTTTACTCTTAGAAATCACACACATAAAAGCAAATACATGGCCAAAAACTTTGTGCCTTATAAACAATATAATCAAACTGTTCTACTAATACGATTAAAATATATTGCTTTTTTTATAATTTTTACTCTGAACATTTTGTAAATAAAGATTTATGCTTTTAAACACAGCTAAAATAGTTTACATACACACTCGTATATCCACTCCCACATATTTACATTAAGGCTTTATTTTACGCAAAATATATTTTTATTTTCTCAATTCAAATAATGAAATACATATCAGAAATCTGCAGTTTACCTATTTCTTTTACCATAAATGTCAGATGTATGTTTATAACTCTTCCCTAAATTTTAGTACTTAAACGGTAACTTTTAAATAAAACATGGACTAACGAATTTAAGTATATCATAATCCGTCTATTTTTTGTATCATCACGAAATTAATAATTTTTTTTAGATACAAGCCTTTATTCGATGTTCAATGGTACAAATATATGAACAGCTAGAAAATAGTTGAACGGATGCTTCAAAATATTATATACTTATTTTTTGAAATTATATAATTAAAAATAATTAAATACAGAAATACACCAATATCAACAAAACTGCATCAAACAATGATGTTTGTACTTCAAACTATTGCTATTTTTCGTTTTGTTTATTTGTAGTTTAAGTACAAAGCAAAAGAATAGGCTCTCTATGTTACGTCCATTACGGTTATCGAATCCCGGTTTCTAGCATTGTAAATCCGCAAACATACCGTTGTGCCACTGTTGGATATTTTTCACTTAACTAGATTATTTAATATGTTTGTCTTTCTTTCATACTTGAAGCTAAACTGTATGGAGAGCCGCGATTGTTAAAAGACTAATTTGTTGATTCAGTATATCTTTTGAAGGGCAATAAAGTATACTGGAATTAAATAACAATAATTAGTAAAAACAAATTCAACAATAAATAAATAATATTGTAAAATTAATCCTTACGTTAAAAATCTGATTTGTAAACGGACTTCCATAAAGTGATAAGTGAAATTCATTTAATTTACTTTATCCCATAACAGTGATTGTTTATTTATAATAATGGATTTTATAAAAGAACGTCATTATGTCTTTCGTGTTTTAGCCCTGTAACTGAGTGAAAGGCCGAATCGGCGCTGGATATGACTTATGTAGTGTAGTTGACTTATTATAATACATTTGTTTTTGCTTGCACTCATAAGTTCTCATAATTAGGTTTAATGCCCCCCAGTGGCACAGTGGTATGTCTGCGGACTTACACACTAAAAACCGGGTTTCGATACCCGTGGTGGGCAGAGCACAGATAGTCCATTGTATAGCTTTGTGCTTAATTCTAAACAAACAAACAAACAAACGAAAATTAGGTTTAAACATGCTATGGGTCTGTCCCTTTATTTCTGCTATTAACAAAATCAGTCAATTATACGTGCATGTTTGAAGTTCGATGAAGAACAAAATACAAATTGCTCTTCTAATATCATTAAATATGCTGAAAATTTCTTAACGTTTTTAACCCAAACTCATTACGTGTTATTTCTAGCTGTATGATCAGTTTTAAACTAAAGTGACCAACAATTATACATTTTTATAATTAATTAAATGACTATATTTGGATATATCTGTTTATTAAAAATGAAGTCATTATTTGTAAAGTTTTTACAGCTTTAATAATCTCTAGAAAGTAGAAGTATTATTAGTCATGTATTTCTGCATCTCAAACTTTACAAGCAACACGACTGATAAATGTTTCTTTGTTTTTTGAATTTCGCGCAAAGCTACTGGAGGGCTATCTGCGCTAGCCGTCCCTAATTTAGCAGTGTAAGACTAGAGGGAAGGGAGCTACTCATCATTGCCCACGCCAAATCTCGGGCCACTCTTTTATCAACGAATAGTTGAATTGACCGTTACATTATAACGCCCCTACGGCTGAAAAGGTGAGCATTTGGTGCGACGAGGATGCAAATCCGCGACCCTCAGATTACGAGTCGCACGCCTTAACCCATCTGCCCATGCCGGGCCGACTGATAAATACGGAAGAACTGGGTTTGTGGTAATGGTTCTGCTAGCAGATAAGTATAAGCATATCTGTTTTGTTTGTTTGGTTTGAATTTTGTACATAGCTACGTGATGGCTGTCTGCGCTAGCCATCCTTAATTAAGTAGCAAAAGTTAGAGAGAAGGCAGCTAGTCATCAAAACATACCACCAAGTCTTGGTCCTTTTTTTTTTATCAACTAATAGTGGGATTGACCACACATTATAGCGTCTCCATAGCTGAAAGGGGATGCATGTTTGGTATGACTGGGATTCGAACCCGAAACCCTCAGTTTACGAGTCGAGTGCCCTAACAATCTGGTCATGTCGAAGTAGAAATACAGTCTATTAAAATTTGAGAGAAACAGTCACGCTAATATACAATGATGAAAATGTAGTTAGTATCTGAAACGCAAAGGAGGAGCAGTAAATGGGGATAATATATACCTGTAACTAATGCTGTGTTGAACACTTAAATAACTCTTTCGACAATTACTTGTCACAGAATTTTTTTGTTTTCTTTTCCTATAAAGCAACGTGCTTCTAGGAAAGACATTTATGTTGCAGTTTTCATGTTATGGGACATGAAAGAGAATAAGATAAATTAAGAAACAAGAAACATAAATGGATACAACTTCACGTGGCTTTAATTTTAAGCGATAGCTGTCTGTGTTTCAGAGACAGGAATTGTGAAAGCTAGTTAAACAAAATAAGACACTCTGTAAACAAAGTGTTTATTGCTCAACATATATTAGGTATTCAGTTATTATGTATAAGTGAGGTCGACTAAATATTGTTAATGTCTACAATCTGTTACTCCACATGGAATATAAATAGAGATAGTCCAAGTGCGTACACGCTACTTGTACAGTAATTCACTGAGCTGTGGCTTTTAAAGCCAGTAACTGAGAAAGCAGAACTAGTTGAGTCAGAGTTTTCGTGATAATGATACGAAAATCGTGTAAGATGTTAGAAAAAATTGAACAAGCATTTAGTAAATTAAAACGAAACAATTATGACAGAACGAGTACCGTTTTAGTTCCTTCACTTCCATTTATCGTATGACAATCCGCAAATACTGTGATGTGACTTTGTTATACAAACAGTGACGTTGTCCTAGAACTTCCTTTCTTTCTTATTGGAGTTACTGATTTTTGCAGTAAAGCTTCTTAAACCTGTGGAATTGGCGAGTCATTTTAACTTCCACATTTTCACTGCAGGTAATAGATGTTCGTGCTGTCCGATATTTTCTATTATAAGTTCCAATATATTCATTTGTCGTATATTTAGTGTCGGGAATCGTTAAAAATTACTAGAAACATATTATTTTAACTCAATCTTCCTTCTTGTCTCTGCTGTTGAAGTTCAGATTTCATGTTCGTATCCAGTCGTGGGGTTTTATCTCTCTTGTCACCTTTGGTTCAATTGTTTATTTCGTTCACAAAGAGTTCCTCTCAAAGATATAATCATCCAATGGTGTCACTCTAGTCTCCAGGTGGATTTTTAAGTTGTAGGTACAATTCTAGACTGATTGTCTATAAAGTCTAATGAATTAAGTCTATCCAACTATTCACCAGATGTACAGGTAGATCATGACTAAAAGTTTTTGGAGTTCATGTTACGACGAGGGAACCCCAATGAAATTCAGTCCGTAGTCACGGAACACTTACGTATTTATCTTCCTGTTTCATCTTTATAGACAAGTCAGCTCTAGAAGTTTCAAAGCAGACAATTTAACAAAATGTAAGTACAGCTGCACCACACAGTCATTTACACGTAATTGTACTTATTATCCATACACGTAAGTCCTTGAAATGTGATTTCGACCCTTCGTAATCGTAATAAGATTATGTTTTCATGATTAAAGAAAAAAAATGCTACATATGTCAGAGTTTTTATTAAGAAGCGTTGTTGTATTTAGGAAACCTAATGAATGTGAATCTATACATTTGAGATTCAGTTATTACAAGAATTTGGTGAATTTTAGCTCAGTATACTTATATATATATATATACGTGTGTGTGTGTGTGTGCATATATATATATACATGCATAAAGTTATCAATTAGGAAATATATATCTTTTCAAGACCAGTGAGATAACAATAGTATATAACAGTATTAATGAGTTCCATAAAGGGTACAAACTTTATACGATCATTGTTGTCAAAATAAATAAACCAAAATCACAACTTTGCACGAGTGGTAGAGGTAAAAATAAAATTAATATGTAGTCTAGTTAATATACATTTTAACTTTCAATTTTATCAACAAACATCCTTTCACCAGTAATATAGTATCATAATTACGTTTTGCATTTCAGATATTTGCTCCAGCTGTTTCTAAAACTTTTAAACTGATAAAGAAAGCAGCTAATCAACAGGACCCACAGCAGGCTACCTTAATCTGCCTAAATAGTTGAGTTTGATCATTATTTTCACAACCTACCATGGCTTCAAAGTGAAGCAACAGTACGCTAGCCTTGGACTCTCGGATTCACAATTCGGTATATTAATCTGCAAGCCACTTTTCTGTCATATAATTCTAATTATTCAGAATTAGAATACTAACAATTAGGTAAATATGTTTAAAACCACGAAAACTGAAGGTATGCAAGTAGTAAAAGCAAACATGTCAGTTACTCCATTAAATGACACGTATCTTATACCATAAGAAAACGATAACCTGAATTACGTATAAAGTAAATACTTACAACGAAAACTAAGTAGACTGTAGGAAAAAGGATCAGTGGAACAAGAGAACGAGCTGAACATAAAATAAAAATGGATTTCTTAGCTGAGAAGGATAAGAAGAATTAATAGTCAATGAAGTGAATGTATAAAGGTAGAAAAAGATTTTGATTTGGAAAATCTTGTTCATATTTGTTATCCTGGCCTGTAGAGAATGAAGGGCATTTGGAGTATTCCAACTTATTCTTTTAGGATGTCAAAATGTCGTTAAATATACGTCTCTGACGTGCTTATTTCAGATATATCAGATCTATTCTTGCATTTACTATGTAAGTTTAACAAAAAGCACTCAAATGTGATGGTACAAAGCGTAGTTTGACGTGCATAGAAATTAGTATTTTGTATATCCAACGAATTGATTCCTGTTTGAATTTCTGGTAGTACTTATTATCCGCAATATCGTATAAAGTGAAGATGATGCAGTACTATTTATTACAAACTTAATTACTACACGTGATGACCAACTAGATGAATATATTGCTCTTTCATTCGAACAAGCTCAAGACATGCATTTCTACTTTCACTAGTGATGATCTATCTATCAAATGTAAGTGCTTAAATGCCATCTGTATTGAACGTAATGTCTACCATAAATGTAATATTATAAATATCGTAACAAAACTAATTGGTGGACAGAGTAGTAGTGAAAGATAGCACTGAAACCTGTGACCCTCATTCATATTAATTCTGTTCTATAATACAAGCGTTACTTCACGGTTAGATATACATCATGGTCTACAGCTGTGTGGATAATTATAATTAATATATATAGACCGATAAATATGTCTCCCGCTGGTGCAAAGGTAAGTCTATGGATTTACAACACTAAAGTCTGGGAGGTGATTCCTCGCGGTGGAAAGTCAGCATATAACCCAATGTAGCTTTGCTATTAGAAAACACCCCCACGAATATTTCTTGTATATATTATATTTTAATTCTATTTCTGTTCATATATATAAAGCGAAAGTATTATTTTCAATGTTTTATTTTCCTTTTGGTTTTAACAATTAATTTTGAATACATATATCTTGATTGTGTTTCAGAAAAAACAAAACCATGTACATTTCGATTGCCATGGAAATACAGTAATAATTTTATATAAAATATCTATTTCGAATGACAAGAGAATAAAATATTTTTCATACAATACTAATTAAGATCGTTGGAGAAATTCCATATGTATAATTGTGTAGAAGGAAGATAGCACTATGTAACATAAATGTTGTTCCTAGATAGTATGTGTTATTTCTTAATTACTTATGTTGTAAAGGTACAGAAAATGAACTTTATTCCTTTCAACTTTGCTTTTGTGACCAAGATAATGAAATTTAAAAGGTAACCTATTTCCTAAAAACACGCAAATTTGCACATTTTCATTTACATAAGGTCTGAATAAAACAACAGATGAAACAAGATTTACATGTATTTGTACTAAAGTTATACAAAAATGAGCAAAAATGTTTAGAAGTGAGTAGTTTTTTGAGATTTGCAACTCTAATGTAAATCTCTTTTACATTTCAACCCCCAAATATGGTCTACCATCATGTTTCGTTATATGCTCCTTGGTGGCGACATTCAAAGTCCAGTATATCTTGGTGGAAACGCTCGCCTTGCTTCTCTGAGTATGCTCCCATGTTCTTCTTGAATTTATCAAGATAAGTGTCAAGTGTATGAACTTTCAGAGACATCTCGCAGCCCATTTTGCTATAGTTCTTTACCAGAGCCTCAATCAATTCCATATAATTTCGGCCTTGTGATTGCCAAAAAAGTCCAGAACCAACGATAAAGCTGCTTCAAACTTTTCTCCTTCCTACTGAGCTTCTTGGGGAATTCTGTGCACTCCAGGATCTTATTTATTTGTGGTCTAACGAAGATACCAGCTTTGGCCTTTGCCTCAGACAGCTTAGGGAAGAAGTATCGAAGGAACTTGAAGGATGCAAACTCCTTACGAAGAGCTGTGACAAATTGTTTCGTAAGACTAAATTTTATTTGCAATGGTGTCAACAACACCTTGTGGAGGTTCACTAGTGTCTCACACTTAACATTGTGCTTCACCACAGAGAAGGCCAGTGCTTCCTGTTGGAGTGCACTGCGGTGTCCCTGCTGTCCCAAAGGCAAAGATAACATGGAAACTTGGTGAAGCCTCCTTGGAGACCCATCAGGAATGCCACCATTTTTAAGTCTCCGATACCCTCCCAGCCATACTTATCATACTCTAAGGCTTTTAGCAAGGTCTTGACGCTGTTGTATTCCTCTTTGAGGTACAACGAATGAATCAGATACTTATTCCCGTAAAGGAGCAGCACAAAAATTCTAGAAAATTTTTGTATGTTTTACAATATTCTAGACATTTCTTGAAATTTTTTTTAAGTTCGAGAAAATTCTCTATCAACTACTCAGCACTGAATCTACCTGGAATGTTTGGGAAAATAGGTAAACTTGAAAATTTCATTACCCAGGTCAAAAAAGTAAAGTTTGAAGAGAAAAATAGGTCTTTTCCACCTAATTTAGGACAAAGCAATTGAGAAATAACACTCTCTGTCCAGAAACAAGAAAAAGTAAAAATTTTGTTACATAGTGTTATTGTACTTTTCCGAAATAAATGATTTAGTTTGGCCAGTATTTGCATTATCAGGTTCAGATTGAAATGTTTTGGTTTATGTTTAAAGAGAGAAAAGGAATTGTCATTGACATTCATCAGGAGACAAGTGGAGTAGGAAGTGGGGAGGAGCATAAGTTGATTTGATTGTTTGGAACTTTTTGTTTTTATACTTCTATTTATTCCTGAAATTACAAGACTGTCTAGTTTTCAATCCTTTTCGCATGTCTAAAATATTACAGTTTTTTATGGATTAAATTTATGTTTAATAATCAGTAATGTCGATAAAATCCACTTGTAGAGAAATATATATGCAAAAAACGGCTCGTTTGAGCTTCTATGTAAAATATTTTCTTAACCCAAACGAGCCGTTTTTACATATATAAATTGATGTTTAGTTCTAGTAAAGTAGGATTCAACGGTTAGATCCATTTTCCTTAATTTTGAACATCTAGTTTGTTTTGTATGTTCAGAATTAAGCACAAAGCTACACAATGAGCTATTTGTGTTCTGCCAACGGGTATAAAACCCTTTTTTCGCGGTATGAGTCCACTGGTTACATTCAGCTTTACTTTTCGTTTCCATGGAACGTCTTCTTTGATACACACACACACACACACATACATACATACGAGTGTTGACACCTTAATTCGTAAACACCAATGTTGCTGTACTTTTCGATTCTGTCTTGGCTGTTGCACAACGCTTTTTTCGGTTGTTTCATAAAAAAAGATTGATCGATAGATGTACTTTGTTCAGCGTCTTATATATTTTTTGAGAAAGTTTTCCAATGTATCTCATTGTAAACCATTTTTGTTGTTATCTTTATGCACTGTATTTGAAATTATTGATTTAAAATTGTTGGCTTTCAATTTTTAAACAACAGTGTGTTAATTAACATTGTTTCATGACTACTACTAATAGCATTTTGTTTTATAGTTTGTTTTTTAATTCAATTTCGTAATCTTTAGATAACATTGGTACGGTTATAAGTCTGTGTAACAAACTGTGGAACACAAGTTTATGAAATATTGGATGTATTGAAGAAGTATATATGATTCTGTCACTGTTTTCTGAAAATATTAACGGAATGTAAACTATTACTTATGTCATTAATTAAGTCCAAAATTCCGTACTTCCGTTTTCACCAAATTCCATAGTAAATTTAATAAGTGTGTTTTGTAATTTAAGAAAGTTAAAAATAATTGTTGAGATAACGGTTGGACCATTTCCAGAGACAAATAATCTCAATAATAAATCTATATTTAATACATCCTGTATTATGCTTACTACTAAGCAATTGTCTACTCTAAATTATCTTTGAACAAGTCTGTAGGCAAAGAGAGTGGAGAAACCAGCAGCTAATCCCTTGTTATATATTTGGTCATTAAATTTTAAATAGGTCTGATCTATAAAAGTGTTTGTTACATTTTCTTTAATTACTTGAAATAAACAAGGCTTATTTTTTTCTTTATCCATTACACCACTAATAATTATTAACAGGTATACTGCGAACAGACCACAAACATCAAATGAGACTATTTTGGCGTTATTCGGTGTCTCTACATATTATTTTTTTCTACAAAAAGTTTTTTTTTTATATACCAAACTTAGGTTTAAATATTGTGGGCTTTCTGCACTAATTTTTCAACAGGAGCATAAATATAGGAGATAATAGGTCTGATAGAGATTTGTTTTGTGCAGCTAAGGAAATCCATACCGACGTTGGGGGCAAGCATTCATAATATTTAACGACTTAATTTGGAGTTCGTAAGTAGCCTTTTGCTGCTGCTTGATAAAGCTTTAACATCGTTGTTGAATGTAAAATTGTTAGCACCAAGAAACTCACTCGTTGATTCTTCTGTAATAAGCTTGTTTCTCGAATAAACTGTTGTACTACCTTTGTTTGCTTTTATTATTTCTAAACTATCATTTTAACGTTGTTTAATCAGTTTGGATTCCTCATTTTTATTTTTAGCATAGTTTACTGAAGAAATTTGAATAATTTTAGAGCAATAAACTTATATTAATAACACATTTCTTTAAATGGATGATAGATAATAAATCCGGATTAACTTTAAACAAATTTTGACCTTTGTTATTGTTTTTACCATCGACTTAACATCTTTTCAATCTTAGTACTTTTTTTTTCAACTCTGAACCTCGTATTCTTAATACACATGGATGTCTTATGTCAAGTAAGAAGCAGAGATACAAAAACCCATTAAACTCTAAACATGTAATTACAGTAATACTTGAACATCATCGGAATAAACGTGCAAGATAATAGCATATATCACGTCTTTATATTTTACTTAACGATATTTCCTTATAGTAAGATGTTATTTATTTATTTGTTTTATTTTATATTTTACTCTCAAGAAAATGTAGATGGTGAGAAGACACAATTTAACGTCAAAAACTGCAAGTATGAATAAAGAATACATAAACGTTGTTAACATTTAAAGTGATCCTTACACTAAAAAAAATGGGAGTATTGAAAAAAATGGAAACAGCGCCAAGAGCAATTATGTTGCATTTTTACCTCTTATTATACATACACATCTGTAAAACTTCCATGACATGGTCTCTGGTAAGATGCAGAATAAAAGTGTGTATAGAGAGAGATTATAAATTTATGTTATACCGACTTAAGTACATTATACTGCGACGATTTTGAATATACAAATCAGCATATCAGCTAACAGCTAAGACCAATTATAAGTCGCGGTGGTAGAATGTAAATCAGATTAACCTTTTGAAAGTTTCTGACGTTATGTAGCTGCGACCCCACCAAAAATTGATCACTTTTGGGAGCGGTATGTAACAGCTTTTTCCAATATAAAATATTTCTACACTCGAGCCGTAAAGATGCGTTCAGGTTGAAAATTTGAAATTTGCGAGACAGGGCTATCATCTTATGCACTTAAACCATTGGAAAACAAAGAAATATTGCACAATTTGAGGAAATCAGGAATATTCAATGGTATTTAATCGTAAACCGTTTAGCTTTGTTCAGACTGAGTAAAGGAGACGTGGTAAATAACACAGAAACAGCTATTATTCCCATTAAAAAACTGTATTAACCTTAACTATTATGTAGAAATGATTCTCAAATTAATAAGTGGATTAAAATTAGAAAATTCTGAAATGTTTGTCTGCATCTCAGCAATGTTGGTGTTTTTTTGTTTTTTTTCAAATTTACATTATCATAGGCTTGGAAAAGTATGGCTACTTTACAACTTGTAGTGACATTAAATAATGTTTAAAGTGACAAAGGCTGAGAAAGCATCAAGCATTGAAAAAAGCAGATGTAGAAATATTTTGTGGGTGACGTCACATTAGTAAGTTTGATCATGCTACAAATAATTTTAGGTTATTTAAATACTAAAGTCAAAGTAAGTGTATCAATAGAGAAGTAGCAGTATAAAAGAAATCAATGTCAAAGCATACACAATTCATTCGAATTCTATATTTTTAACACATTACGAGAATTAAGCAAGATTATCATAGATTGGAATGATAAACTGCAAAAAATGATCGATATGAAAAATAAAGTGCAAAAAAAAGTTTTACAGAAATTAAAAATAAGTCAAGTAAAAGTCTCAAACGGTGAATGTCACAAAAGTACCATTTCTTTTGTTATTTCAAATCAGTTGTACATGCAAAGTTCTTAGATTTTAAACTGTACGTTTAAAACGATTTTGATTGTACAACCTACTTCCAGAAGTGAAATCACAGAAAGACTGTGAAAAACAAAACAATTTCATAAATAATAGTTTGTTTTTTTTAAATTAGTAGTGACGCAATAAACATAAAAGATGACATAATATCACACATTCAGTTGTTCTGGAAGAAATGTTTGTATTGTAACATGCATTTTGTCAAAGTAGTTGTTAAGAACTATAAAATATGTATAACTAACCAAAACTGTGCTGATAAGTAAATCATACAACTAGATCTGATTTTTGTAAAACTAGTATAGAACTACATTTCTGAAATAAGACATTTGTTGATAAATAACACTGGGGAACACTTCTTCAGTACCTTTGAGTTGCATTGGATATTTTAACTGATTCTGAAAGAGTTTTAGGCGCTAATTTCAAATCTGAAATTAGTTTTTCTCTACATGCTCTAGTTTGTATGCAATTTGAGGTTAATGAAATTGAAACAAATGTGAACTTGCGTAAACCATGTATAAGCATTTTCACGTCCATATATATAGATAGCTTCTAATATTTTGATCATTCTTCTTTTGTTTCAGATCAAACATGGCTTCCAAAAATAGATATCATTGCAGAAACAAGTCTGATGCCTTCTGCTACATATGTGGAAACTACACACTCAATCGTCAGAGACGTAACATATCCTCGTTCGTCAAGCGTGCCTACAAGGCATATTTTGAAGTTCATCTTGGTGATCAAGACAAGCAATGGGCTCCTCATGTTGTGTGCCATAATTGTGAAAAAATGCTTCGAGACTGGACCAAAGGAAAACGCAATGGTCTGCCTTTTGGTGTTCCAATGATTTGGCGCAAACCCATCAACCATGTAACTGACTGTTATTTCTGCATGGTAAACACAACGGGTGTTGGGAAGAAAAATCGACATAAGATTACGTATCCGAACATTCCCTCAGCTATTCGGCCTGCTCCGCACTCTGAAAAAGTTCCTGTAACAGTTCTCAAAGGCTTGCCTTCATTGGACGATAAAGACATTGGACATGATACAAGCAAACAAGACAGTTGTGACAGTGAATTGTCAAAAACGTGTACACAATCGGAGAACTGTTCTTCAGACATTGAACCTTTCCCCGTCCCCAAGTCTCTTCCTCAGGCTGGACTGAATGACTTAGTGCGGGATTTAGGTCTTTCAAAGAAAGCAGCAGAGCTTTTGGCATCACGATTACAAGGCAGAAATCTTGTTGATCACTCTGTTCAAGTATCATATTTCAGAAAGCGTGACCAGATTTTTGTGACCTTTTCAGAAGACAGACAGTTTGTTTACTGCCATAACATCCAAGGGCTTCTCAAAGAACTGGGTGTACCTTACTATAGTCCTGCTGAATGGAAACTCTTTTTAAACAGTTCAAAACGCAGTCTAAAGTGTGTTCTTTTACATAATGGGAAGGTTAATGGAACAGTACCTATCGGTCACTCAGTGCATTTGCGGGAAGACTATGATGATATGAGAATGGTCATGGACTTATTAAAATATCATGAGCACAATTGGATCATTTGTTTGGACTTAAAGATGGTCAACTTTCTTCTTGGACAACAGAAAGGTTTCACCAAGTTTCCATGTTTCCTCTGTATGTGGGACAGCCGAGCACGAGACAGACATTGGGTCCAGAAGGACTGGCCTATTCGTGACACCCTTGAAGCAGGCATGCCAATATCATACAAGACCCAATTGTAAGCAGAGATAAGATCATATTTCCTCCTCTTCACATCAAATTAGGTTTGATGAAGCAATTTGTCAAGGCACTGGAAACCGAAGGTGAATGTTTCCAACACATCATCACAGCTTTACCAGGGTTATCATTTGAGAAGATCAAAGCAGGCGTGTTTGATGGCCCACAGATTCGAGCCCTAATTCGTGATGATCAGTTTGTTGCTAAGATGACCGCTAATGAAAAGGCAGCATGGTTATCCTTTGTGGCAGTCGTTCTGAACTTCCTTGGAAACAAGGCGGAGAACTACAGTGAACTTGTGAACAGAATGCTCCTCGCTTTTCGTGATCTCGGGTGCAACATGAGCATCAAGCTTCATTTTTTGAACAGCCACCTTGATAAGTTCCCTGACAACCTGGCGGCTGTGAGTGACGAACAAGGAGAACGATTCCACCAAGACCTGAAGGTCATGGAAGAACGCTACCAAGGGCGCTGGGACAAAAGTATGATGGCTGACTACTGCTGGAGCATTAAACGAGATTGTCCAGATGAAGTGTACAAACGCAAATTCCTACCTCAATAAAATATACAAACAAATTGATAAGCTATTCTTATAATTTCGTATAATAACGAAAAATTAAAAAATAAATAAAAATGTCAAATTGCATAAAATCTGTAGCTTGCAGACAAAAACCGACTTCAGATTTGAAATCAACACACTCAAATTGACTATAGAAAGGTCTTTTTTTAAATGCAACAAAATGAGTGTTCCTCAGTGCTATCATTCGATCTATTCCTTGACATCTTCCTAAAACTGAAAAAAAAGCATGCTTGTCTAGCCTTTAAATCCAAGAATAACATCCGTTCCATGTATATCTATTTATTCGGACGAAGAAGAAACATATAATGGTCACGCACTTGAGTAAAATTGAGAGCTTGTGTCAAGGCTTAAGCCTTGGTGTGATGAGTTCTGTTTTGGGGTATTTGTTGTATCAAAAAAACATGAATTACAGTAAACATACTGCTGCAGTCATAAATAACTAGCCGTGTAGATGCCAAAAACTAGGTGAAATAGCGTATAGTTCCAAGAATAATGTAAACACAAACTTTCGAATTGACTTCCATATTAATAATTAGTATTAAATGCTCCTGATTATTAATTTAAATAAAGCGTACTCTTCTAATAGTATTTTCATTAAAGTATCACTATTCTAATAGTGTTGCTCATCGTGTACTAATATGTTACAACTGTAAATGACGACTAGCATAAAATATAAAATCTGATAAAAGTAACTAACTCATAAAAGAATGTTAAAAACCTGATAAAAGTAACAAACTCGCATAACAATATCAAAAACTTGACAAAAGTAACAAGCTCACATAAGAGTGCAGAAAACTTTTTAAATTTGTTCGTTTTCTTTTGAATTTCGCGCAAAGCGACACGAGGGGTATTTGCGCTAGCCGTTCCTTGTTTGTTTGTTTGTTTTGAAATTTCGAACAAAGCTACTCGAGGGTTATCTGTGCTAGCCGTCCCTAATTTAGCAGTGTAAGACTAGAGGGGAGGCAGCTAGTCATCATCACACACTGCCAATTCTTGAACTACTCTTTTATCAACGAATATTGGGTTTGAACGCAACATTATAACGCCCCCACGGCTGAAAGGGCGAGCATGTTTGGCGCAACAGGGATGCAAACCCGCGACTTTTGAATTATGAGTCGAGCGCCTTAACCAACTGGCTATGCTGGGCCAAAGACCTGACAAAACTGACAAATTCAGGCCCGGCATGGCCAAGCGTGTTAAGACATGCGACTCGTAATCTGAGGGTCACGGGTTCGCATCCCCGTCGCACTAAACATCCTTGCCCTTTCAGCCGTGGGAGCGTTATTATGTGATGGTCATTCCCACTATCGTTGGTAAAAGAGTAGCCCAAGAGTTGGCGGTGGGTGGTAATGACTAGCTTCCTCCCTTCTAGCTTTACACTACTAAATTAGGGACGGCTAGCACAGATAGCCCTCGAGTAGCTTTGTGCAAAATTTAAAAACAAACAAACTAACAAATTCACATGAGAATGGTGATGGTAATGTTGATCTTAATTAAATTTGGATTGGAAAAAAAACAACTGTAGAAAAGCTATTTCCCTGATAACTGCAGTCAGCCATCTTTCATTTGCAGTGAGTGCAACCAGCACGATTATGTTTTAACTTTCATTGTTTCAATATCATTGATTACAGGTGCATCTATCGGAATAGGTTTATGAAGCAAAACATTTAATAACTGTATTTTCAAATAGTAAAATCATCCAAATTAACATACGTTATGTACCATGTCGCTACAGTTATGTTGTATTCTTTATTTACTATTGACTGTTATGTTTCTGGAAAACAAACCCATCGATTTTTTAAGCTCAAAATCTAAAATTTTTCCAATATTAGACTAGTGAGAAAACAGCTATTTGATGTAATCCTCTGTCAATTTACAAGAAATACTTGTCAAAGCACGTTCTAAAATGTGACTGTTATTTCGCCCACATCCCCTTTTCCAAAATGAGAAGAAAAAGGGACGTGAGCCATGAATCCTTATCTCCACAGTCACTCACACTGACTATTGATCCGCTCTCGACTCTTAATGCTGAAATAATTATTTTTGACCGCTTGGTATGTAATGTTTGTAAGTTTACGAAATTCTTTATGTTAATAATTTTCATAAATTGACAGAACTACATCTTTTAAGTATATACAATATCTTGTGATGATGAACTTTATATACCATAAATCATTCCGTTATGCTGAGATTTAAGGCTAATATTTGCAAAATAGTTGTACAATCTGTTTAAAGGAGTACTACAGCTGTTTCATTTGTTGCACTTTGCCCTTCCTATATTGACAATACAATAAAATGTAATATATATGATAATGCTCTAAAAATAACAATATTCAACGTTTGTTTCCGTTAACAACTCATGTGAATAGTCTTAACTATAGTCATAAATGATAAAAGTAAGAAGAAATAATACTAATTCACAAAATGGCAATAGTGAATCATTATATAGGTTTAAAGTCAGGTTTTATTATGTTAGAAAAGTAGATACGATTAAGATAAAATGCTATAGTCAAACCAAGTGAATTGTTATCTTAAATATAAGCAAAAGTTAAAAATCAGTTTCTGGTGGTTATTACAAGTTTAATTTTTACAAGAAAAATATATTTTATCTACACAACCAGAAAGATTTGTCCTATTTCTTATAATTTTAGTTGGAAAAAGTAATCATGTGTTTGATCGAAGCGTGTTTTATTTTACTTGATAGACAAACACTAGGTAACACAAATTTTGTTCCTGAATAGTATGTGTTATTTCTTAATTGCATAAGTTGTAAAAGTACAGAAAAAGGTCATTATTTCCTTCAAACTTTGCTTTTCTGACCTGGATAATGAAATTTAGAAATTAACTTACTTTCTATGTAAAAACTAGCGAATTTGCACATTCATTTTCACAAGGTCTGAATAGAACAAAATATGAATCAAGATTTACATGCATTTATACTAAATTTATACAAAAATGAACAAAATGTTCAGAAGTGAGTACTTTTTCGAGATTTGCGACTGTAATGTAAATCACTATTACGCATCAGTCCCCAAATAAAATCTCCCATCATGTTTTTGTTAACTCTCCTTAGATCGGCGTTCAAAGTCCAGTATATCTTGGTGAAAGCGCTCGCCTTGCTCCTCTGAGTATGATCCCATGTTTTATTTAAATTTATCAATGTGAGCTTCAAGGATATGTACTTTCAGGGACATCCTGCAGCCCCAAACCACTGCGACAAAGCTGCCTCAAGCTTTTTTCCTTCCCACTGAGGTTCTTGAGGAATTCTGTGCACTTCAGAATCTTCATTATTTGTGGTCTAGCGAAGACACCAGCTTTGACCTTTGCCTCATACAGCTTATGGAAGAAATCTCCAAGGTACTTGAAGGCTGCAGATTCTTTATCAAAAGCTGTGACAAATTGTTTCATAAGACCCAATTTTATGTGCAATAGTGGGAAAAACATCTCCTGGAGGTCCACAAGATATTTAAATTCTAAAAGGTCTGAAGTTTGTATATATAAAATCTTACTACTCAAGCAACCAAAAATTGTCCGTCTTGCCTTCTAGAGTTTTTTGCAGACTTTGCAGGTAAAATGAGGTGCCGAGAGTTTTTCTTGGTCCTCGACAGGCATGCTGAAATATAACTTGTAGGCTTCACACATTTTAATAGATGCTGTCACAGAGTAATTTTCGCTCTTTTCTTGATGAATTGCCCACACACATTGCAGAACACTTCTGGAAAATACTTGCATCTTCTTGATACGATCTCTGATAAAATCAGGTAAGTCTATGTGTTCACTTAGGCAGCTGGAACTGAACTGAAGTGGTGAGCCCCTGTATATACATATTACTATGGAAAGTTTTTGAAAATTCTAAAATGTTCTTGAAAATTCTCGTGAGTTCTACAACATTCTAAAAATTTTTGAAAATTTTTTATCAGCTACTCAGCGCTGAATCTACCGGGAATGTTCTGGAAAATGGGTAAATTCAAAAATTTCATTACCCAGGTAACAAAAGCAAAGCTCAAAGAGAAAAATAGGTATTTTCCATTTACTTTAGATAAAAGCAATTCGGAAATAACACCTTTGGCCCAGGAACAAGAAAGAGTAAACATTTTGTTACATAGTGTAATTTGCTCTCACAATATTTAATAATGTGGTTAATCGAACATGTTTTATTTTAGTGTTTTATTATTTTCAGATTCACCTTTCTAGTGTTATTTTACCAAAACATAAGCCAACAAAAATATTCTGTAAGGAATAACTTGTAGACATCGGTCTTTATGCTTTCTCTCGACAAAGGTCTCTATACTTTCTAGAAACACAGACTTTAATCTTTCTACATATGCAGTCTTTTATGCTTTCCACAAACATACACCTTTATAGTTTCGTAGACACAGGCTTTCAAACTTTATAATGCAGTTGCATAGTGAATTATATTTTTTTAATTATCTTATAGATTGATCATAAGTGATTCGATTAATCATCATTAAAACTGTCATCATTGTTATCACGACCAAGCCCAAACCTGATACAAACCATAGAGAACACTCTAAGCGCTTTAGTCCTCAACTCCCAGTTTATTAGCATTGATATTAAACCGTTAAAAGCACATACAACAATGAAAATAGCATTAGCATCAATGTACATGAGAAAATTAGCTTAAATAGAGGTCTATGATATCTAAAAATAATAAAAAGTATTATAACCTGAAGTGAATCAAGCATGTCTTACAATAAGTCAGTTTATAAAACTAAAAAATCTCTTGTTATGAAGAATTTCCACTTTTGCTCTACTAACGTCTTTTATCACATGCGAGTTACATTTGAACAATTTCAAAGACAATGTGAATTCTTTCTTACTTCCTTCCAATTACCAGAGACATGCTGAAGTTTATTAGATGTTTAACGTATTTTTCAGGCTCCATCAACAAACGTGTTAAAAATTACAGCATTAACCTGAAGCACAAGGATATTCGTTTAATATGACTTAGCAAGGGAAAACAGATAAGTCTGTCTGGAAATTTTTTCGTAAGTTTGTGTTTCAAATGCTGCAAATGTACCATCGTTAGAAGGGCCTTTGTTAGAGGTGTTCAGATTTATATTGGCTTTTTAATTCAGAATCACCTTATCTGATTTTTTTCTTCTTCAAATTTTTCAACGTAATGAGTACGGTACACAATTGCATAATGTCATTGCATCATTAATTTGAGGACTAGCTTCAATTTCTACTCTACTTTTTTTGTATTTGCAATGTATTATACACAAACAATAATTAACCCGTGTGTACTTTTCCAAAAGAAATTAACGTTACACTAAATATCATTTCTATGTACTTTCTAGACTTACTTAGGTCTAAGCTGCGCATAAACAGTTTAATCAGAACGGTATGCTTACCATTTTGTGAACATGCATTAAGACGTTTCTTCGTAACAGCCACGTTTGCCTTCATTACAACTTCATATCCTTCCCACTCCGTGGCACATCGTCATATCTACGGACTTGCAACGTTAGAAACAAGGTTTCGATATCCATTATGGAAAGAACACAGAGATCCCATTGTGAAGCTTTATGTGAAATTACAAACAAATAAACTTTGTCTACTTTACTTTGTAATAGCTTAGCTTGGGTTCGTTTTCTATATTGCTATAAACACCTAGATATTTCTTTAGTATAGGCTTTATTATTCGTTTTTATGAGTTTCTTTGTTTTCAACTCGTAAAATCATGTGATACACTGAACGTTCATAGTTGCCGTTTCATTCTATGTACACTATTATTAATATTATTTCTATTGGAAATTGTGTATTTTATGTGTATTTTTATTAAAGTAGTGATCTTGATTATCTGACCGCTTACAATTTTTCAAAAAGTAATTTAAGATTTATTGATCTAACACATAACGCTTTTCAAAAAGTATTGTTCAAATAACGTGCACGAAAATGATGGTATCTCAAGTGAAGAACATGAAACATGCAACAAATATTTTGCGGGTCGCAGCTTGTATTTGTTTACCAAACGTTATATGCAAACATTTTTATGGCTATTTTCAATTAACTTTCACTACAAAAGAGACTAAAAACTAAATTGGCTTGTAGTAGTTTCCATTCAAAGAAACTAAAAAGAAAACAATCAATATACATAGAACTAAATCTCTCACGAATTTCTTAAGCAACCGGAAACAACATAACAAACTTTTCACAACTTGTGAAATCGACTACTTTGAAAACAACCTTGGAAACATCATAAGACACAAAATGCAAAGCTTGCGCTTGTTTCCTTTTAGCAAAACCACATCGAGCTATCTGCCGAGTCCACCGAATGCCTGATTTTAGCTTTGTAGATCAATAGGCTTACCGCTGTATTAGCGGGGGACAAAATGCAAAAACTATTCAAACTGAGAAAGAACTACCAAGTCTTCAGACATATCCTAGTGACGCACGTAAAACTAAACAGCTAACACTTGCGCCGAATCGAAAACAAGACATTTGAGTCACACAACCTCACAAAGATATTTCCAAGTAATGCTTCCTGCCGCCGTCCTCGATTTTTAACTGCTAACTAGAGGAAAAGTAGCCAGTAAGCAGCATCTTACAACCACCACTGTCCAGGAAAAACATTTATTGTGGTATTGCATGGTATTGAACCCAGATCACTCGCTCTAAACTCAAGTTATTTACCTTCTGAACAAACCACTAACAAAAAGAATAAGTTTCGTTTTTCAGAAAAAAATCAAAATAGATATTTTTTTCATGTATTGCCTTTCTTGCATTGAACTGTGACAAAACCATTGATGACTACTAATATCAATTTTATTGTAATATATTGGATGATTTGTTTCTACCTGGAGGTGTTGTCCATTGATAATTCAACTTTACAATATTTACTTTATCAAAACCAATTTTTAAAATGTTTAGTTTATTTTTTAGCTTAATAACTTTAGTAATGAACAGTTTTTGATATGAGCATATTTTACAACTGTACTATTGTTCGTTTGTTTTAAATTTCGCGCAAAGCTACTCGAGGGCTATCTGCGCTAGCCGTCCCTAATTTAGCAGTGTAAGACTAGATAGAGGAAAATAATCACCACCCACCGCCAACTCTTCGGCTACTCTTTTACCAACGAATAGTGTTATTGACCGCCACATAATAACACTCTCATGGCTGAAAGGGCGAGCATATTTGGTGCGATGGGGATTCGAACACGGGACCCTCAGATTACGAATCGAACGACTTAACATGCTTGGCCATGCCGGACCACAATTGTACGAACTGCGTCATCATGAATTTTAAATTGAAAAACTTCTTGATTTTATTACAAGTGTATGAATTGCATGGGCAGATAGCCAAAGTACTTTGTACCATAAAACACTAATGAACTGAGTTATCATGAATAGGTAAGTAGAGAAACTTCCTCGATTTTACTAATACTACTTAACAAATATTTTTACACCTTTCTCATAATATTTCGCCTATTTAATTTCTTACTGTTAACATTAATACAGTGATACATTTTGCAAAAGATACATATATGCTTTCCTCTAAATTTTCCTTTCTGTAACTGATATAAGTATATTAAAGTAGCGTATCTAATTTTATCATATTATTATAATTTGTTCGAGTAAAGATATAATCAATGCATACCTCAGGTGAATTTTGTTTACTGTGTAATATGGTTTAAAATTAATAACTTAAGGTATATATTTTTAACTTTCATTAATTTTTAACATAGTTGTAACTCTAAAATTATTCATTATACTTTTAATGTATTTAATAATCAATGTCTTCTCTCACCTTTTGATAGCAGAAGGTTAGCAGTCGTGGCTACGTCTTCATCTCTATCTTTAGTATAACACATTCGAAAACAGCTAATTCATCTATAACTTGTGAGGTGCTCTTTTGAGATATTTCTATTTTTAATAATTCAATCCATTCTTTACAGTATCAGAGGGTATTCAAGGAAGAGTGTCTTTGTAGAGTTATTACTCTCATAGACCATGAAGTGGATAATATGCTGTTTTTATGTTTGAACGTGTAGCTTATTATCCACAAGTTCCAAGTATTTTACTTTCGACTTTACCATGCTAGCATTATCATACCCTTTCAGGTATGTTTTGTTTAAGTCTGAATTTGCTAAAACATTAAATACTAGAATATATTTCAAGAGTCTAATTTATCATACAAGATATTTTGTTGATTTAAAGGCCGAAGTTTGTAATTGTGTCCCTTTTTATTAGATCTTCTTTTTCCGGATTTCCCTGTGGTTAAAACATGAAACAAATATGATTCAGATATGTAATGCTGAAAGTATTTAAAATTATATGAAATGCATTTTCTGATAAATTAAAGCAACATTGGATGGAAGTTTACTTCGTGCATATTATTAATATAAAGCATGCAGAAATGTTGTAAAGAAATGGAATATATACAAATTTATTGTACTAATAATACATTAAGTTGTGGGATAAAAGTGTAAGAGAAGTTGATATATCAATTTTCGCTTGCGTATGCTTTATAAACAAATTTAGATTTTAATTTTTGTACAGCAACTCATTTTGAGCTTTCTGATGTATTATGTGGATTCAACAACAGCTACTTTAACTTTTTGTGTCAGTTAACGGTTTCTGGGCTACTAAATTAGATTCTACTTTTACTCTACAAAGTATTTTTTCGTTTAGTACATTCAATGAAAAAATCCCTGTAGTATACTAATCGATAACGCTTTCATTTTATTGTCATTTTCAAACGCTAATTAAGCGTCGGCTTATATACATTCTCTTTTTAAAAAAATGTCTTATATATTGCACACATTCACTTAAAGACTTTGTCTTGAATTCGTTAGTATTTCAGTCCCTAGACAAATACCTTTTCCAAACTCATCACATCATTCTCTTACTAAACTGACACAGTACTGTATATAGCTGTTTAAAATCAATTACGAAAAGGGTAATTCATTCACTAACGTAAATCTCACTTACAAGTCTAATTCATTTACTAATTAACACAGTTTTACAGTGACACTTTAGACCCAGAGTAGAAAATTATTTCAAGGCTTTAACTTGCAAATAAAATGTAAATTATCAACAAAATTTATGAACAAAAAGTAGCCCAATAATTAATATAGCTAATTTAATATACCGTTGTATTTTTGTCGAGTTTTCAAAGCTCTAGACCAAGCAAAACTGAAAACGTAAATAGTTATTTGATTTCACCAGCTATAACACATTTAACTAAATTAGTCGCAGATATGAGACTAGAAATTTATTTGGATTCTTTTTCAAATTTGAAAGATCTCGGCAATGAAAAGGTTAATCCTTAAATGACTACAAATAAAAAGTAATCCATACATAATTAAAACACTATAGAGTAAAGTATTAGTAAAAAACAAAAAACTCGCACTTCTTTAATGCTGAAATCGTTTACACATAATACTGTTGACGTGCCTTTATTATAAGTTATGTTGTTTGTGAATAAACATTTGTGCCTATAATAAGTTTGACTTTAGCTATTGAGTTGTTCGCTTAAGTTTCATGAGTCATGTCGCTAGACTTATAACAGCCCAACCACATGCAGCTGCAAGAATCTTAGACATTATTCTGAACTTTTTTTATTCTGAAGAAACAAGTTTTATACAACTATCTCATTACTGTACGA
The DNA here is from genome assembly GCA_011833715.1 of Carcinoscorpius rotundicauda. Lineage (NCBI taxonomy): Eukaryota > Metazoa > Arthropoda > Merostomata > Xiphosura > Limulidae > Carcinoscorpius > Carcinoscorpius rotundicauda. The sequence goes on from CM022393.1 coordinate 114,643,860, forward strand.
AATAAAATGACGAACTGAAAAGTACTAATCTGCTTCACCAAACATGGTTTTAAATATAAAAAAGTAATTTTAATGATTATTTTAAACAATACTGAGTTATATGTTGAATCTAAATTATGAACTTTGCAGTTTTAAAATATACTGAAAGCTACTGATTGTCCGCCATCTCAGTGCATCTATAACACAAAATATATCCGAATGCTACCGCATAAATACTGTAGTAGGAATTAATATTTTAAGGTCATAAGTGTCTAACAGTGAAGGTAAATAAGCTTATTGTAGATGCATATAGAACTAGACTTGAAAAAACATAGTATACAAATTCTACATCTATTGGCATTCCTTTAAACCTTGATACATAAATCATTTTAATATATCCTTGTCAGGTTCCCTTAAAATGGCATACATAATAAAGAAAATATTGTGAGGCTGATTTTAATTAAATTATTCAGATGATGCATTACTTGTTTGTCAGACCAGGTTACTGCTTATTAGAATCAACATACGGCTCCTAGAGTTTGGGAATATTAATACACATTCGCAATAGCAAGACAGCTGCTAAATAATTAGCAGGCAATGTAATTTCATTTTACCGAATGTTTACCACTTGTTCTCTCTGGTAGCTATCATATCGTATATTTAAAATGTTACTATCATGTGAAGTATTTACTGAACTGAATATAAATATAATTACAAGAAAAACTGAAGTCACGCGCTCTATCAGGTATTTTATAATAGTCATGTTATAACAATTATTTCGGAGTTTAGTTAATGCTTCTTACACAGGAGGCATTAATAACTTAATAAGCATTATAAGAAATAGAAATGAAAGGTTTATTTTTCTGTTTACTCCATACCTAGAGCCTAATTGACGTAAGTTTGGTTTGAATAACGCGCAAAGCTATATGAGGAGTATCTGTGCTACCCGTCTCTAATTTAGCAGTGTAAGACTAAAGGGGAGGCAACTAGTCACCTTCAGTTATGCCTAAGTTGACAAATTTGTTACAAGTTGTGTATTGCTAGCAAAGGTTTTTCAGCATTTAAACGTGGTCTCCAGCTTCACTAACTCAAGAGCGAAAGTGAGTTCGGCCTTTACGTACAATGAGGCAGGATGAGATGATTTGGATAGTTGTATTAAGAATTCATTATCCAATAATCATGTCTCGTTTATTTGCAGAATATTTAATTTATGTGGCTGTTTATAGTATATAATGACTTTTAAAGACACAAGCAAAGTGTACCACGTAGTTTTCATGTAAATCCAGTAAAGATATGGTGTACTTCACTTATAGTTTAGGTGCAATGGTTCACTAAACTATTGTTTTCGAAATATTTTTTTTTTTTATGAACGGTAATTTTTCATTAACGAAATCCGTTTCAAAACAGTTTGCTAGATGATTTAGTACTCATTTTAACAAACAGCCAAATGTCTTGTAGATCGAGAATCCATTGCGTGTGAAGTTCTGTTATGACAGTGATGTCTGTTCAAGGAATCTTGTGATATGAATTTGAAAAAAATTGTTTCATTGTTTACCATGAAAAGAAGTAACATGCATAATTTTCTTTCATAATTGTAAACCATTGCCTTGCGATTTACTGTCACAACTCTTATATTACGATTGATCAAGCGCTTTTCTTGCTTCATTGTAATAAATTATTTTTAGAGATATGTTTTGCTAAATAGAATAAAATATTAACATAAATTGCATACTTTCTGATGCTTTGAATACATAATTCACAAATAATATGCGATGTCTTTTGTTTCCATGAAATGGTTTAAGTGGTTGACAGTATGAAAAGTTACATTCAATCAAACGAAGTTTGCCCTAGTTTTATAGAACCAAACCGGTTTGTGTATATTCTGGATTCAATTTATTCTGTACCTTAAACACAAATGTACTAGCAAAATCGTTCAAGATAATTAATGGCTATTATACCCTGTGTAAAAAACTAATAAATAAAAATAAGTTACTCATGTTTCAAGTATTGAGGTCCTAAATTTTTAAGTGATTTATAAATTAATGGGAACACCTGATCAAAATAAGCTGCTTATTTAAAACCTAAAATCATTTTAACATAAGGACTCACATCATTAAAGCTTTGCCCTAGATTTAAATTACATTGGGTATGTTATTTTCAGTACATAGTCATCAGTATAAAAAGCTAGGAATACAAATTTCTGATCTTAACCAGTATCACAGTAAGGTTCTTTATTAAACTGGTATCGTAGGAGCACAAACAACTCTTTACTATAAGAAATGTTGCAAAATTAATGAAATTTAAGTTTAATATTTGTAGTTTAAATGAAAATAAAGTATAAACTATAAATATTTTTATTTTTAAAAGGTTTGTTGTTAAGAGCAAAACTACACAATGGGCTACGTCTACCCCGGGTACTGAAACTCTGGTTTTAATGTTACAACACCTTCGGACTTACCTCTGAACCACGTAGGATTTTTAAAAAAAATACGGTATTAAATAAATTTTTCGTTGCTAACATTATGCAATTTAAACCTAATTAAAGGAAATATCTGAATTAGAATAGATATTAAAACATTTTTAACTTAAAGGATCGATACAAAATAAAGATTTTGTCATAAAATTATTTGCATGCCTTGACCTAGATAATCTTACGCTATTGAAAGTTCAAAGTTACGTATAGTATGCTTCAAATGAATTTAAAACCCAGACTGAATTCCCGTTTACTATAGATTCGTCTCCCGATATCTTCGAATTAACATTTAGTAAAACGTCAAGCAGTCAATATAATGGAAAACATTTTTTTTTCATTATAATAACAAAAAAAACTTTGAAAAATATTCATTATTGTGTTAAAATAATTAAGATTCGAAGAAAAAATTCTTTCAGCTTTCTAAATTATTTAGTCTTATTCTTAAAATTACCAGTTTCTCCAACATGAGACTCTCCATAAATATAACATTTACAGTATTAATTACATTTTAATAATTACATGAATTGTATTAATAAGAAGTTTAAAAAACAGGTTATTTACAGTGTCTAGATTTATTTCTTTATCATTGACATTTTTTTTTGTTTACATTTGAAGAAAAAACGTTTCTCCAAATCTCGAAATATTGGTATGGATACTAACGTTTTACCAACCTGTTGCACTAACACCAATATTGGATGTTCTGGAAAATAAAATGTTAATCTTTTTTTTCAAGTTGTTTTGCAATTGCCTGTATCACTAAAAAGGGTAAATTTCAAGACCACAAATCGTGATGAAACAAAAATGGCTGCCATAAAAATCACTCGTCGATAAGCACCTTTAAATTTTCTGAATATTAACAATGAATATTTCACAATACTAGCTGAACAAAACTGAAGCTTACTACAGTTATAAAGCCACCTTAATTGATTTATACGCGTTTATGGAGTAGATGACAATGTTACTGTTTCAACAAATTTTCATTTAAGTCACTGATTAACTTTTTTTTCTAGACAAAAGTGCAAAAACGTTGACGAATTCTCTCGCTCTAATTCTTTCACAGACTTCTATCATCTGGAGTCCTAATGATTCATTTCGTCTATCAAAATAATAGTACTGTTTTTTTTAATTAAGCACAAAGCTACACAATGGGCTATCGGTTCTCTGCCCACCATGGGTATCGAAACCCGGATTTTAGCGTGTAACTCCGCAGACATACCGCTGAGCCACTAGGGGGGTGATAATAGTACTACGTATATACAAAACAGAGAATGCGCTACTTTGAGTATATAATTATATTTGAGGGTAGGTTGGTAGATAATTTAATGAGTATTTCTTTGTTTGTTTCTTTATTTATTTATAATTAAGCAAACGGCTACCAAATGGGCTATCTGTGCTCTGCTCGACAGATATCCGGTTTCTAGCATCCCCATTTTAGAAGCTCCTGGTGAGGTACAAAATTCAATTATAAAAAATATTGTGCCCAATATTTGATGTTGGTGGCTCAAAAATATAGCTAATAAAAAGGAAAGAAGGAAGTAGCATTAAAGATTAAATTTTGTAAAGACAAGTAGAGATCGATATATACGTAACCACACTACTGTAGTAGTACAAACATTTCAACCACAAAAATGTTTTGAAACAAGGAAGTCAAAACTGCAAGATCTAAGTTACATAAATTTAAAAAAAATGTCCTTACTTTATCTCAGATTAACATAATTACAATGATAATTCTAATTTTTTACAAGTATATTGAAAATAATTAACTTTTATATAAAAGATATGGATTGAGCAGTATTACATGTTTTATAATTTATGTTTTCACTTTACAAAAGCTGTTAAATTGAATAATGCTCGATATCGTTCACGTGTGACCTTTACTTTACTACGTATCAATAGTCGTAAACAACGACTGTATCCCTCTTCAAACAAACTAGTGTCTTACTGACTTATAATAAATACTTGGAGCTCAGAGTGCTTGTTAAAGGTAAAGTTTTTGACAATAAAGCCAGATATTTTTATAGTTTTCAAAATGGAGACAACACAAAGCAAACGATTGACAAACAACTGGAAAAGACCAGGAAAAGTAATGCAAAGATTACACTATTTTTAAAAAATTTGGATTTTATCAGTCTCTTTTAGTGTTTTCTTATAGGAAAGCTACATCGGGCTATCTGTTGAGCTCACTAAGGAGAATCAAACCCCTAATTTTAGCGTTGTAAGTCCGTAGAATTACCGCTATACTAGCGTGTGGTTTTATTGGTCCTACTAGCATTACTGATAGTTTTAGTGATTATTTATCAATATCAGGTGTTAATGTTTATAATATAATTGTCATGATATAAAGTGCTGTTAAGTGTAGATACTATTAAATAGTCTATTTTACGAATGAATATTCTATGATTATTTAGTTTATTTACTATAAGACTGTTAAAAGTAGACGATTATCGAAAGTTGTGTTTGTATCTCACTGTTGTTGAGAATATAGCGAACAGATGATTAAGTAATAAACATATGAATAGTGTAAGATGAGCGAGAAAAACAGAAGCGAGTACGAAGAAAGAAAGAGAGAACCTAATCCTCCAGGGTATAAACATATACCCAAACACCGAGAGAGAGAGAGAGAGGTTGGCGCAAAGTTAAGTGTCGTAAGAGATAGACCTAAGGTAGACCTTAGGTCTGTTAATTAATCTTTAATTAACATTGGCATAGTTTTTAATGCGTTACATGAAAAATAGCAATTTCGAAAGAGACAAAAAGTATAGTTCATTCCGCCAAAGCAAATTATAAAGTAATAGAACTGGCGTGTGTATACTTTTACAAGAAAAGAACAGATGATATGTGAAGTACAAGGACCAAACGATATATGAAGTACGAGGACCAGAGGATTACTGGAAGAGTAGTATGCGACTGTAGTTACTTAATGACAGCGTAAGTAAATTATACACGAAATACTAGTGCGATAAGAATAAAAGGTAATTCGGTTTTCCAGTTAAACTTCTAAATAATTTAATAGACCTAAGTACACTTTTAAGAAGAAGAATACAATTATATGTAGTGTTTATGATATACCTATGATCTCTATAGTATAAATAATGTTCGAATATATATGCATATATATTATTTTGAAAACAAATGCTGTTCGTTTGTTTAATTTTTTGCTAACAAGTCACAAGGATCTTACTCTAGAACAGTGTTTCCCAAGCAGGGGTGCGAGATAACATTTGTTTTGGTCACCTTCACCTTTATTCTTAAATAAATAATTGCTGTGAGGTGTGCAAGAACATATTAATTTTTTTAGGGGTGCGAGGCGTAAGAAAGGTTGGGAGCCACTGCTCTAGAACAATCTTAAGCCAACAGTAACAATAGAACCTATACATATATATATATACTTACTTTACTACAACCTAAAAAGTTCCTAAAAATTGGCGGACCACAGCTAGGATTATAAAGTGGTAAAAAGAGTAGAAGAAAATGTGAACGATAACAGAAACCAGTATGCCTCTATGCAAACAACTCTAGTAGTAGCGAAAATATTATAAAAATTACAATTACTCTATATCACCTTGCCAGATGATTTTGATAAATGGGTTGAAAGAGAGTAACGTCTTGTGTTAAAAGACAGTGAACTACAAGAGTCTGTTATACAACAAGAAATATAAAGGGAAAGCTATAGACGGTAAAGAAAGGAAAGCTTGAAAATATGTGTGTGTATATATATATATATATGAGAGAGAGAGAGAGAGAATAAGAGCGCAAATTAAGATTACAAATCTCGCCAAAACAAAGGAATAAGGACCAAAGAATGAAAATGGAGTCAGGGCCAAGCTACTCAAATTTGAACAACGTGAAGATAATGTGCAAAATTCGCCCAAAGTCTAAACTGGGACAACGGCGACTCAGCACGCCCCTCACAAGAAAAGGCCTATAAGTATATGCAGTCATGACGTCAGAAGATGACATGGATTTTGACAAGTTAAAAGTGACTTTACAGGAACGATATGAAGTAATTGAATAAGGTTTTTGTTCGAAGTTCAGAGAAGTCAAACTCGACATTGTAGAAAAGGAAATTACAGTTTGTGGCACGTCTGCGGCGATATTTCACGAGATGGGCTGACATAGCCATGTGTGAAAATAGTTTTGAGTGACTGGCAGATCTAATAGTGAGGGAATATTTCAGGATCACGTGTTTAACCGACGTGTCAATATTCTTAAAGGAGAGAACAACAAAAGACGTGGATAAGAAGACCAAACCTACAAAACATTACATGAAAACTCATGGTGGTAATATTACTAGTAAGTCCAAGAATATCCAGTTAAATTTGAAACTAGTGATGGCTGAACAGAAGCAGCAGTTTACCAAAAGTGACAGGAGGTTAATAGACAGAAGGGAGAACAGATGCTATGTTTGTTATAAGAAGGAAAAACTGCAAAGTGTAAGTCTAAGACAAATAAGCAACATAAAGCGGCTGGTACTATTTGCAAAGATGATGCTAGTAACAAATAAGAAAAGAATGATTGGAACTACGGACGTTGCTGCTAGAAGAAAGAAAATCAATACAGCTCCTCAGGTTCAATATCTGAAAAAAGAAAAAATTGATCAGTGCATGATTATTATCAGCTCAAGATAGTAAATGGATCATCAGCGCTAGTGATGGAAGCATGTGACAAGCATCAAAAAGTGCCTACTAATATTAATATGCCGGTTTGTGAAGGGTATATTTGAGATAATAAAGAGAAAGCTGTATGAGACGCTGGGTGCAACAGTAAGAACCAGTTTAGTATCTTATGATCATATGACAAATAAGATACGCCTGTCTGTGCTGATTCAAGAAACAGTGAGAAATTTTTCCCCATGGCAAAAATAAAGGTGGATACTCCATATTATTTGCATCAAACAACCACTATACGATTTAATGATAGAAAACATACCAGGTAGTAAGAATTCAGATCAACGACACAAAAACAAAAGACTACCGAAGCACCTGCAGTTATCAGAAGAGCTCAAAGGAGAGGGAACAAGCAAAGTATCAAACTTCTTAAAGACTCAATGAGTGTTAACTCCAGTGTAGTTTTACGGAAGCTGAAGGATGTGCAAAAGAAAGACACTTCACTACAGAAACTTCATGAAACTCGAGAAATAGTCAAGCACGATAAAAAATCTGGAAAGAAAATTGCAAAACAAAAAACTTGGAAAAGTTTATGAAACCAAACCTATAAAAGCAGTTTTACTGAGGTAGCCAATTAGAAAAGTAAATCAGAAAAAACATCTTTAATAACAAGATCAAGAGTGAATATTTCAAGGTCGGACGGAAAGCAGTACTACTACTTACAAGAAACGTATCTAGCAGAGGATAGGGCTTTTATATTCGAGAAAGTGTTCAAGAGAATACACTATAAACTGAAGTAAACATGAATAGGATGACTAAAGTCTACCATGCCAATCTGTTGAAGAGAGAAAGACTTTGTGGGTGCAGTCATCGATGTTCAAATAGACATGGCAGGGGTAGCTGTCATAGAAGCAATATCTGAAGACAATGACTTCATTACAGAAGATCATGACTTATTATCAAGTTATAAAATAACGTTTAGTGAAGATATTATTCTATTTTATGAATGAATATTTCATGATTGTTTAGCTTTTATTATAAGAGTATTAAAAATAGACGATTACTGAAAGTCATATTTGTAACTAGCTCATGTCGAGAATATAGAAAACAAACGATGAAATAATAAACGTTCAAATCATGTGAGATGAGTGGGAAAAAACAAAAGCAAAAGAGAGCAAATTCACGGCCAAATAAATGTTTGGCTTGAAGTTAACTGCCGTAGCAGTAAGAGGCTTAATGATTCCTAACGTCTAATATTAGAGGAAACCTGTTTGTTTGTTTTGGAATTTCGCACAAAGCTTCTCGAGGGCTATCTGTGCTAGCCGTCCTTAATTTTGCAGTGTAAGACTAGAGGGAAGGCAGCTAGTCATCACCACCTACCGCCAACTCTTGGGCTACTCTTTTACCAACGAATAGTGGGATTGACCGTCATATTATACACCCCCACGGCTGGGAGGGCAAGCATGTTTAGCGTGACGCGGGCTCGAACCCGCGATCTTGGGATTGCGAGTCGCACGCCTTACGCGCTTGGCCATGCCAGCCCATAGGAAACCCAACAACAACAAAACCTATATGTAAATAGCTTGTAGCTCAGTTTCTTTATCTTCCCACTGTAACCACAACTAAAATTCATACAGTCATAAAAGTATTAAATATGCAGTGATTATCTTGCCGGATTGAATGATGAATTACTGACCAATTAAATAAACTTGTAAATAGTATATGTAGTGCTAGCACATTTCCAACTGTTCTTAGCATGATAAATATAATATCCATTTATATAAGTAGTGATCCGGACACCATCGAAATCTATCGACGTATTTTTATCCTGCATACATTCTCTCGTATCATCAAGCACATTTTACACAATCGTATCACGTTTTTGAAACCAAAATAGTTATAAGCAATTTGCGATTTGTTTTTGCAAACCTCAAGTCTACTGAAAAGTGTCTATTGGCAAACACTTCAAAGTTTAAAGCTTATGAAGCCAAGAGATCTGTTATAGTTTACGGTCTAAATATTATAAGAACGTTTAACAAAGTAAATAACTCAATGTCCCTGTATAAAAGTGCTTATTATGGCTTATATGATGGCATATAAATACAATATATAATTATTTAAATAACAGCGAATGTTACATTACAGTTAATGGAACTAAGTCTCTTTGCTGTAGTTTTCACTTTAAAGTTCCCCAAGATTCAATCTTTTGTATCTCCTCGAAGCACTTGCTTCCTGTGAGCTGATAATACGACTCTTATTGAGTTGTGTCATCATCCTTCTGATTGTTTTTGAATTGCAAAAAAAGTGTTGATGTCTATAGAAGCTTTTCGATAACTATCTGGCTTTAAATATTAGAAAATTAAAATTTATCACTACACCCACAGAACTGACAACTTAGGATACGACTTTTAGTGGTATGCCTCTGCCCCAGTTAATTTCTTAAAGATCCTCGGTGTGATTATTCGAAGAAATATTACATGGGATGCACAGAATTCAATGATTTGTAATGCAATTGCGAGAGTAACTTGTATCATGACGAGGTGTAGGAAGATTTTTTTCTATACGAGCGCTCTATCAGATTTGTTATTTCATTCTTTATTGCAAAATGACTTATTGTTTTAGTTTGAAGAACACTTTAGTGCTTTAAGACCCAGCTTGCTATTAAAAAACTAGTTTTGAGGCTCAAGCTTGGATTTCTTTGGTGTACAAGTGTTACTGAAAAACTCAAAGAATGTGGTCTTTTTACCATTTACTAGGCCTGTGTCTACTGATTTATCTGTGTTCCAGATATCAGCATTTTAATCTTGATCTTGAACTATTAAATACATCTAGAGAAAGCTCTTACCCCCTTCGTCACAGCAGTCCGTTTTACTCTCCAATAAGTGTTTCAGCTCTAACATCTATCTACTTTTACTATTTCAGTTCTGTTATTTTAAATTCATTGAAGCTAAATGTTTGGATTAACCGTAGTTCCAGGTCATAAAAGTTACAGGTTTCTAATCGTGGTTTTCAATATTTTTCTACCTTTGGAATAACGATTCTTTGTTTATTTGTTTGTAATTAAGCACGAAGCTACACAATGGGCTATCTGTGCTTTGCCCATCACTGGCATCGAAACTTAAGTTTTTAGCGTTGTAAGTACGCAGATATACAGCTATGTCACTGGTAGGCTGATGATTGTGAAAAACAAATTTTATGCTTGGTTGCTTATTCTATATAAACTTTATACATTGAAAAAGAAAATGAATAATAACTATTTTTTTATGTTACTAGTCAAAACTTGTTAATATCAACTTTATTAAAAATCAGATTGATGAAGTGGCTGACAAATAGTGGGGGAATGTCTTCGTAAATTAAAAAAATGAGTTAAACAGCAATCTCAAAATTTATATCTGTTCTTAAGTTATAAGAATTTTAAAGTATAGAACGAAAAAAGTATTGTGCCATGTAGTAGTAACACATAATATATGTTTGTGTGAGTATCTAGAATTAAGAAATTTAATTGTTGAACCGAAAGCTTTAACAGAATGCGACAGGATTGTTGACTTCGCGCGGTTTACTAGTGGGAACCGAACTCGAGATTGCAATGTTATATGTCCGCAATATAACTTCTGATATTCTTAGAAAAGATCGAAAATAGACGATTTACTTAACTTCTAAAGGTTGTTTTCACGTTAATACTAGAAATATAATTTATGCTCAAGTAATATTCTGTTTGCATGTAATTGCACGTTAAAGAGCTAATAATTTCACACCAGGATTATTTCACAGAGGTATCATATTAGAGATCCAAAAAATTGTTTCCTGACACAAAAATGACCATTTTTATTTTTGTAATTTTAACTGTTTCATGGGATTCAATGAACACTTTTCATTGTTTTCCCTTTCAAAAATGTAATAAAAAGAAGTAAAATTAATTAGTGAAAATACTTTTGTGAACGTTTTTTTTCGTGTTTGTTTATAAGCACAAAGCTATACAATGGGCTATCAGTGCTGTGTCCACTATGTGTATTGAAAAATGATGTTTAGCGTTATAAATGCTCACACTTATCACTGATCTACAGGAGGGGACGACAATTTTAACGCTTTTATAAATCTTTATCGAATGCTATTATGAGGCAAAATGTTGAATAATAAGAGGCCAGAGGTTTTGCTGCTTTCCTTTGATGTACCTTTAGTATTTTGCAAGTAATTCTGAATAAACATGAAATTTATTCAGCATAAACCAAGTATTTATACTTATTTGAAACAGCATTTCTATTTTGTGATATTTGTGAATTGTATTGTTATTTTTTCGAAAGAATAAAACTTTATTATTGTTTATTTGAACTAAATATTCTTTTGATTTAGTTTTCAAACTCTTAGTAATGTGATATTCGTATATATCGTTATTCTGTATATCATGTACTTTTTTTAGCATAGATGGGTAACACTATTTATGACGTTAACTGCAAGACGATTGATCTAGTTTGAAACATCCTGCATGTTTTGTTATAGACTTGGTTTTAGACATGTAAGTCATGTAGTTCCGTATGAAATACAGGGTGGTCGCTAGAAAAGCGAAAAATTTGTCAAACAGCTATTTATTTTTTACAAAGAATAACTTTTAAAGTTTTTTAAAGGCATATGTTATATCACACTCATAGATGCTCAAAATGCATTTTATGATATAAAAATCATGCATCTTATTCATGATGTAAAGAAATCAAAATAGAAATGAGTAAGGACGCATTTTATTCATGATCTCATCTGACCCTCAAATTTTCCGCTTTTCTAGCGACCACCCTGTATAAGGAATTTTTATACAATGTTGTGAAATGTGTATTTAAAAAACATCAGTTATCTTTATATTTGTTCAATATTACTATGTAACACAAATTTTGTTCCTGGATAGTATGCGTTATTTCTCAATTGCTTACATTGTAAAAGTACAGAAAATGACCATCATTTCCTTCAAACTATTCTTTTGTGCTCCGGATAATGAAATTTTGAAATTAACCTATTTTCTATGTAAAAACAGGAACATTTGCACATTTTCATTCACGTCAGGTCTGAATAAAAAACATGTGAATGAAAAAATATTTAGAAGCGAGTATTTTTTCGAGATTTGCGACTGTAATGTAAGCTCCAAAATATAGTTTCCCATCATGTTTTCGTTATATCCTACTTGGAAGTGGCGTTCAAAATCCAGTATATCTTGGTGTAAACGCTCACCTTGCTTCTCTTAATATGCTCCCATGTTCTTCTTGAATTTATCAAGATGACCGTCAAAGATATGGACGTTCAGGGACATCCTGCAGCCCATTTTACAGTAGTTCTTCACCAGAGCCTCAACCAGTTCCACATTATTGTCGGCCTTGTGATTACCAAAGAAGTCCAGAACCATTGCGAAAAATCTGCCTCAAGCTTTTTTTCCTTCCTACTGAGCTTTTTGAGGAATTCTGTGCACTTCAGGGTCTTCTTTATTTGTGACCCAACGAAGACACCAGGTTTGACCTTTGCCTCAGACAGCTTAGGGAAGAAGTCTCAAAGGTACTCGAAGGCTGCAGATTCTTTATCAAAAGCTGTGACAAATTGTTTCATAAAACCGAATTTTATGTGCAATGGTGTGAACAACACCTTGTGGAGATCCACTAATGGCTCGCACTTGACATTGTGACTAACCACAGAGAACTCGGTCCGTTGTGGCCAGTGTTTGTTGTTGTATTGCGCTGCGGTGTCCCTGCTGTCTCAAACTTGATAAAACCTCCTTGGATAGGTCTATGTGTTCACTTAGGCGGCTAGAACTAAACTGAAGTGGTGAGTGGTGAGCCCCCTATACATATATTACTATCGAAAGTTCTATAAAATTCTAAAAGATTCTTTAAAATTCTCGTATGTTCTACAACATTCTAAAAACTTCTTGAAAATTCTTGCAAGTCCGAGAAAATTCTTTAGACGTTATTCAGCACTGAATCTACCTGGAATGTCCTGGAAAATGGATAAATTTGAAAATTCCATTATCCGAGTCACAAAAGCAAAGTTTAAATAAAAAAAATAGCTCTTTTCCATTTACTTTAGGCATAAGCAGTTGGGAAATAACACTTTCTGCCCAGGAACAAGAACATGTTAAACTTTTGTCACATAGTATATTTAGACTATCTCAACCCTAACATAATTGTTGATAACCCTGATGTTTGCAAACATCACTTCAAGATTCTGTTAGAAAAGTTCATTATAAAAAGTATCTGGATGAAAGGACAAACGAAATTGCCAAGGATGAATACTATAACTTTATTTACAGTGTAAAAATCTTACATAAATCTGACCATCATTATTTTAGGGATTATGATCCACTAAAGAATGATTCAGTGGATTTGATCCAGGATGAATACTATAACTTTATATACAGTGTAAAAACCTTACATAAATCTGACCATCATTATTTTAGAAATTATGATCCACTAAAGAATGATTCAGTGGATTTGTTCCTGTATAATTATATCAGAAAGAGAAGCTTATGTCAGTTTTACATTTTTGGAAGTTTTTAAACTTTTACTAATTCTATCTCATTGACAAGCTAGTGTGGAGCGGGGGTTCTCTATAAATAAAGAATTTTTAGTTTAGGATATGAAAATGGTTTCTCTAGGAGAGTGATAGAGTATATTGATTCGAGTGTTGGTGTGTCTAATTTCAAAGTAACACCAGCTCTCCTAGAGAATGCACCAGTAGCCAGAGAGAAATGCAGACAGCATCTAGAATATAAGAAGAAAATTCAAGTATTACTCAGAACGTAAGGCATTGATAATCAACAGAATGAAACTGAAGCTAAAAAGCAGAGACTACAAAAAAACGTAACTACCTAAATAGACAATTTTGACTAAAACTATAATGGCAGAATCCAGTCGAAAAATGAAATAATTAATTGCAAAATCTAATACACTAAGACAGACAGCTTCTGAAAATAAAGATGAAATATATAATCTGGATATTTCAATCCAAAAATTAGAGGAAGAACTGAAAAAAATGTTTGATATGTTAAATCCAATCTATCAATATGATGTTATAGCAATGACCTTCGAGTGTCTTTGGGTGCAACAATGATTATTTCGTCACTGTTGAGCTTTTTAAAAGGTTTTAAATATAAATGCAATCATATAATTGGAGGAACAGCTGAAAACTGAATAAAAAAATAAAAAAATACTGAATCTAGTCATTTGAGATGAACATTTTGATTGTTTTATGTTATGTTTTGATGTTTTGAATAACAATTACTACGATAATGCCAGAAAGACATCATGTTAGGAGTTGATGTGCTGTAAGTTAAACTCAAACGATAACACTGAATACAGTCAGTTAAGGTAAACATTTTGATTAATATTTTTTTCATGTTTCGAATGATAATTACTAAGCGAATGTCAGAAAGGCATCATATTACGAGTTTATGTGCTGTAACTTAATGTGTATTGATTTATTTTGATGTTCTAATTTATTGATATTGGCATTAACTTGTCTTGGAGAATTTTGACTTGCATAAATATGTATGTCACTGAGTCTATTTTAGGTATTTTTACTGTATATACGTGTTTGAGGTATATAAAAATCCTTCAAAGTCATTAATAAATGAATAGATAAATCAAGAAAAATCATTGAATATAGAAAAAGAAAAGCGTGGAATATAATACACTTTCGTGCGCAGGAATTCCGTTATAATTTTTATACTAAAAAGTAGTATCTGTACAGATATGCAATCCACAATTACACAACTAGCAGGAAACATTGACACATGGCATGTTTAATGTTGTTAGAAAAAAAGTCTTGTAAGCCTTTCATCAACTGTTTGTACCCATACGTTTTGCTACAACTGCCCTATTTATAGCAACTCATTTTATGCTTTTGACATTGTTTCTTATCTGTTGCTGAGACATGTCACTGAGTATTGTGAAAATATAAAGTTAAAATTACTTTCCTATGTTTAAAGTCAAACAAGTTTTAAAGTTTAAACAAATATTTTTTTTATTTTGTAGCCTTTAATGAAATGACCAAGCTATTTTACTTCCTAAAGTTAAAGCAAACACGAATCTTTCGTTTCTGATGAGTGTTTATTGAAGAGCATCTTGACCAGATTACAAAGGTTAGAAACAATATATTAGATACTGGCATAACACGCCAGTACATTTTTGTTTTTCTTGCAGAGCACTTCGTTTTATAAATCACGTTGACTACCATACAATGACTGCTTAAATGATCCCGGCTATGTTCAAAGTGAGGAGAGAGACGCTGGCGTATTTTATTCCTGGCCAAGATAAATTGTGTATCAACAATTCCAAAAAGTCCTAAGGACTTTTGAAGCTCACGCTGTTCATCAAATTCTGTATTTTAGCAGAAAACAGGCATGGGAATTTTCTGCATTCTTAAAGTAAAACAATGTAAAATTATTTGCGAAAAATACAAAAAGAAATGATCAATAATATTTACAAGTTTCTTTTTCTCATGCACGCATGAAATAATTTCTGTCTTCCCCGAATAATAATGTTCAAATGTGAAGCATGAATAAAACACATTTAAAAAGAGCTTCATCTGTGTTGTTGTAATCAGTACTGACTGTGCTTAAATTACATTTTGGAAACTTAGGAGTATTTTTTTTATTTTTCAGGAAAGAAAATTAAAGATATTTTTATTAAAAAACACAAAATGTGTTCAGCATTACTGACAGCATATTCTCCCACTTTCATTCCATTATAATTCTATAATGAAGCACAAAGAAATGCGCATTTTCGTTTGGAGTCTGGTAGTTACAAGTGAAGAAAATAAGCAATTTAAAGAAGAAATGCCCTCGTGAATCTGATGATGAACTGCAACTACTACGTTTTATGAAAGATTCGTAAAGGATAGATGTGTGGAGAAGTGTTTTTCACATATTTAACAGAAAATAAGACAATTTTCCAACGTTAATTTATTGTTCAAATAAAATACTCTCAGCAATACATCGAAACTAAGTACAGAAAGAAATGTAAAAACACAAAAACCATTGGAATTATTTTTCATTTTGTTTGGTCTTTCACGCTTTTCACTGGACGTATGGTCAAATTAGGTTATTTATTACAGCTACAATATCTTATTTGTGAAGACATTTTTTCACATTGCAAAATTTCAATTAATATTCATATTTTATTTTTCAAATAATGCTAATGACAATGAAACATTTTTCTTGAATGGCCCGGCACGGCCGAGCGCGTAAGGCGTGCGACTGGTAATCTAAGGGTCGTGGGTTCGCGCCCGCGTCGCGCTAAACATGCTCGCCCTCCCAACCGTAGGGGTGTATAATGTGACGGTCAATTCCACTATTCGTTGGTAAAAGAGTTGCCCAAGAGTTGGCGGTGGGTGGTGATCACTTGCTGCCTTCCCTCTAGTCTTACACTGCAAAATTAGGGACGGCTAGCACAGATAGCCTTCGAATTCTGTGCGAAATTTCAAAACAAACAAACAAAACAATTTTTTCTTGAAATATCTGTTTATTTTTCTGTTGTTACTGGATCTTCTTGGTGTTTACCGAAGAGAGGGAAGGAGTGTTCACGATCTGCGGTAACGACACAAGGTTAGTGTATAGACTAATTCATTCTCCAATTACTAGCACAGTTATTCTGGATATATATATATTAGTATTCCGAAGTTCAGTGTTTTCTGCAGCGGGTTTTTTCAAGCTTATATTCTTTCTAAAGTACATCAACAGGTATAATAAGAAGTCAAGGAGATAAGCCAGGAAATGATAAAGCATGAATTCTCGTTTGCATTTGTGACAAATATGGCTTACTGATTTATATCTATGTCGTGGTGGAGCCATACATAATTGGATTGTAGCTTGTATAATGGTCTGGCATTATGAAATCTCACGTTTTGGACTCTTTACACGTTTAACGTACCATTGTGTGTGTAACTTGCATGCATCTTAAATTTTTTGAAAATATTTCAGGACATACTCAGTGCCATATTCGAATTCTTGTGCTGTTAGCGTGATGATAATATGTTGCTCATACTTATCCAGTATGACAATATTTCTATTTGCCATATGCCACTAACTGCTCGTACGGTTTTCAACAGTTGTCCTTCCTTTCAACTGTACGCTTTAGAAGAAGCTCGTGAACAAAGATAGCTCTTGTTTACATAAATCAGTCTGAATTATGTTGTTTACAGTACTAAAGGAAGTTTCTGCTTTAGCTGCAGTGAACCGTAATGTTCTTGAGTTACGTTTTGTGACAAGCTAAATAACGTTATTCACTGACTCTAGTGTACGAATATATCTAGTCGTAGAGTTTTTCTCCGCTAGGACAACACCTCTTACTTTCCGATACCTCCTTAAAAAACGGTAAATTTTCTACCTCACACACTTTTTAATATCAGAAAAGTCGTGGGTTGAAATATTTCAATTATGAGTCATTAAGCCAATCCTGATTTACAGCAAGGGTTTACAAAGCTACATGAGGGTTATCTGCGCTAACCATTTATAATTTACCAGTGTAAGACTAGAGGGAAGGTAGCTACTTATTACCATCCACCGCCAACTCTTGAGCTACTCTTACCAACAAATAGTTGGACTGACCGTCACGTTATAAAGACCTTGCAGCTAAAAGGGCGAAGATGTTTGGTGTGGTGGGGGATTCGAACACGCGATTCTCGAATTATGAGTCGAGTGCCTTAATCACCTGGCCATGTTGGCCAGGGAGTCTGGGTGTGTTATAATATTGACAGTGAAATTCCACTGCTCGACCATGGTAGCCAAAGAGCTGACGATGGATATTGCTAATTAGCTTATTTCATTCTAGACTTTCAGTTCAAAATGAGGGACAGACAGGCCTTTGCTGTTTCTACAGCTTTTCGTGAAAACTTTGCTGCAAATAAAATTATAATGTAACGTAAAATTAAAAAAAAAGTCTTAAAAACAGTTTTGAGCTTGTAAACCACTATATTATGAGCTCTTATTCACTATTTTATATCCACTTTAATTTATTCTGAGTCTCGAGCACTTAATTGTTGGTCAAGTTTATTAATTCGTTTAAAGAACTGTACAGTTGTAGCCAGAAGTCATTATTTAACCACTTTCTCACCACGTTTATTTTCTTCCATCGGAAGTTTTTAAAAATTGGCCCCAAAACGGATATACTTTTGAAGTTTTTGAAATTCTTTCAAATTCTAATAGTATATCTTTATATCACGTTTGTATTTTTGTTCTTATAACAAACTTACATCAGGTTATCTGTAGTGTCCACCGAGAGGAATCGAACCGTTGATTTTAGTGTTGTAAATTTGAAGACTTACCACTGTCTCAGCGTTGGACAAATCTTCATAGCAAATAGTATTACTGATTCAAATTCATTCACCAAATTTAAGGAAGGTTTGGTTCGATGTATAGATATGGCACAAAGTAAATTGGGGTATAAACGTGTAGAAGGTGTGACAACTTAGATTTATTTGAAAGGGTAAAAAAAATTATGTAAATACTTATATGAAAAGTAAAAAAATATCAAAGTATCGCAACAAGCCATTATAGATTAAAGCTGATCTCAGTGTATCGGTAACTCTAAAGAAGTTCTTTTTTAAACTCGCATATAGATACATAATCACCGACATATATTTACAATTATTGGATTCATGTTTACTCATTCTCAAAAACGTAATCGATTTTCGTAAAACTATTTTGTTTTCAATTGTTTAGTTTAACTACATCAAGTCGCTGTTTTTTGAATACAAACAACGATAAAGTAAATTTCACTTTGTGACGACATTTAACCCTGCATGCCCAAGTGTGTTAAGACGCTAGACTTGTAATCCGAGGGTCTCGCATTCGAATCCCTGTAACAAACTTGCTAGCCCTTTCAGCCGTGGAAATGTTATAATGTCACGAAAAATCCCACTATTCGTCGGTAAAAGAACAGCCCAAGAGTTGGCGGTGGTTGGTGATGACTAGCTGCCTTCTCTCTAGTATTACACTGCTAAATTAAGGACGGCTAGCGCAGATAGCCCTCGAGTAACTTTGCGTGAAATTCAGTGATGTCGAGAAACCCACTTGTTGAGAATTTTATATGCAAAAACGGCTCGTTTTGGGTTCAGAAAATATTTAAACAAAACAAAAACTCAACATACTAAGAAACCAGATAAACACAGCCATAAAACTGTGCTCACCAGATAAAATTAACGATGAATTAGATAAAATAAAACAACACTTCATCAACATCAATAAGTTTCCTCCACAAACCGTAGAAAACATTATACGCACACACCTAGACAGAAAGCAAAATCAACCAACAAAAGTAAATATATCTCACGAATCAAAAAATCACGAAACCATATACTGCTGTATACCATATATTCCTGACATCAGCAAACAAATAACCAACATTTGGCAAAAACTAGTAACAAAATATAACATTCCAGTTAACACTAAATTTATTCAAAAACCAGGCACAAAACTAAGGTCTATACTATGTAAGAACTACACTGACAAACACCACACCAACATTATTTATAAAATACAATGTGATAACTGCCACGACTTCTATATAGGAGAAACAAGTAGAAAAATGGAAACCAGATTCAAAGAACATAAAAAGTCACCTTCACACATTTTCGAACACTGCAAGTCAAATGGACACAACATAACCATAGAAAACACTAAAATACTAAATAAAGAAACAAACATAAACAAACGCAAAATTAAAGAAGCCTTACTTATACAACAACTTAAACCCAAAATAAACCAATATAAAGGAACGCCATTATACCTATATTAATATTATAGATTATTATATATTCAAACATCTAACCGCGCCCTCTACATTGCGACACTCAGTTATACAAACCCTTCCAAACATGTGGTCAGCTTCCGGTCAGTTACCTCTTTCTTTGTGAACCTGACGATGACCGAAGAAGGTCGAAACGTTGTTCGCTCTTCTATTTAAAATATTTTCTGAACCCAAAACGAGCCGTTTTTGCATATAAAATTTGCGTGAAATTGAAAAACAAACTTGGGAGAAGATTTTGGCTTGCGACCTACTTTTAACAACACCTCATCGTCTAAGAGATACACGTTATGCAACAGATTTTCTAAACTTAGGTCAATTTCGGTAAAATCCCAGAACAAAACAAAAACACCTGTTTTTGAAAGATATATGCCAGAATTTTTTCTTAGATTCCAAACCCATAATCTTCGGACTACAAAATGTATCAACGTTTTACGAATGGCATCCAACCTCGCAGTATTTCAACGTACATGTTATAATGATATATAAACAAACAATTCTCTGAAGTAAAAACTGGAAACCAAATATTATCAATTTCTATGTATTTTTTTAATATCTATACATATTTTACGTATGTGACGTTTCTGCTTATTTACTTGCTACTTCACATGAATAAATATGGACACAGACTTCTGTTGCAAACAAAGATCAAAATTATATTATTAATTTTAGATAATATATTGATCATGAATTACAACTGTATATAAACATTAGAATAGTTTTAAATGGCAAAAGTAAACAGTCGGTTTGAACTCTTCTTTTGAATTTTATAATGTTGGTTTCTTCAAAATATTGATTTCTAGTACTTCATAAAAATAGATATGCATATACATAGTTTGCCACAAGCGAAACGTCATTTGTTTGAGCAAGCATAAGGTTCTGTTTTATTTTTTTTCTGCTTTCTGCTTCACTACCCTTTGAAAATGTTTTCGGCTGTGATAATAAATTAGTGTGTATGATCGCAATTATCGTTATCGTAATATGTTTCATGATCTTACAATTCTATTACAGTAGTTTTGTGGCCTCCTTTAGGGTCAAAATCCTCAGTGTGAGCAACACTGGAGTAAGCTATTCTCTCACCTGTGTGTGTGGAAATGGGGATGCAGGTTGGAAATAATTAGCTCGGTCTTCCAAACAAACTCACCTTACTTTTACATGAAATATTTAACAAGTATTTGTTCTTTCGGTACATACCAGCTCATTCTTTATAAGGGTTATACGAATTAAGTGTGGTTAAATGATATTTGTAATTCGAGTGTTTCTACTGTTTATTCACATAAATATGTGGTATAGCCATGAAGTAATGTAAAGACAATGCTCTTGTTATTGGTTAGTTGTAAATATATTAGTAAGAATACGTTTCTCAGAAGGTAATTTACTGTACTCAATTATTTTTTAAATTTACAAAAAACTGTTCGACAATGGCATAATTCATGATTGTCTTTGTGTTTTCCTTTCGGTTTAGATATTTTTATTATATTTTGTTCTCCATTGAAATAGAATTGTTATCGTCGCATTTAATACTTTAGCAAGCCGTTACCTTCCTTAAAATATTTATTTACTAAAGTGTACAAAACGTTGTTTTGTATGCGTGATTAGCTATGGGACGTTCGCGTGACCTATCCACTGGAGATGCCAGTTCAAAACACGAGTGATGGTATTTCCACCAACTGAAAAAACGAAGTATTTCATTCAAAAATTAAAAGTAGAAAGTTTCATTGGTTCTATTTGTTAGACGAATAAGTTTTCATACGTGCAACTGAAATATATTGTATTGTAAAAGTATATGATAAAAATATGCAATTATTTTTGTCTTTTAGCTCTGGTTAGTTTATTTTGTGTGATATCAAATGCTTAGCTGAAGAATCATTAAAATCTGTAGAAGCCATATAAGCACCATACTGAAGATTTCGTTAAAACCTTTCTGCTATGAGTTGCAATTAAGTTATATATATTTTCATTCTGTTTCAAATCACACATGCTCTGCATCCACTACCAGAATTATTCAGGCTAATATTTACGTAAAAACGACTCGTTTGGGTAGAGAAAAATTTTACGTAAAGGAGCGAACAACGTTTCGACCTTCTTCGGTCATTGTCAGGTTCACATTAATATTTCATAATCAACACCCAGTGGCACAGGTTTCAATACCCATGGTACACAGGTCACGACAGCTCATTATGTTGCTTTGTGCTTAATTCCAAACAAAGATTTCATGACAAGTCCAGCTAATGACTTCTACTTCAAAATAAAACACCTCCTGGGAAAAGACCTTTGGATGACATGGCATAGATATAAAATACTACAGTTATATCCCTTGCTTGAAGTCGATACTCGATAAAAGTTTATCTGCTGTGTAATCCGATGTTTGACCACAAGATTTAGACTTCACTATATTTACTATCGACTACCATATACAGGTAAAATTTCCGTTTTTGGAATGAAGATAATACAACTTGAGTTAAATTGATTTGGTCAGTATCCATAATTTTTTTACTTTTTTATTTAATCTTTGTACCAGTTTGAAAATTTATAGCAAACAAGGTTATCATTTAGAATACAAACAAACATAAAAAATAAATGAAAGTGAATTTTTCAAGGCCTACTTTTTAGACCACAAAAATGTATAAATGTCAACATTTTGATGTTATAACAAAATAGAACGATTTTAAGCAGCAGTTTTAAACTAAATTACTTAATATAACTTTCTGCTTTTTGGATAATTTAAATTTCATTTTCAGAATAACTTACACGACATTCACACAGTGTAAAATATAATTGCTTAGTATTAATTTTAGCAATTTGTACATTTAATTTCCTTGCTCCTATTCGTTACTACGGCTTGTGACCAAATATGTTAAAAGCTCTATCTCCCTTACTGTAGGCCCGGCCTGGGCAGGTGGTTAGAACGCTCGACTCGTTATATAAATGTTTGTCTTACAAATGTTTAGTATTTCATGTTGTTTACAAAACAAAGTAATTTTTTAGCATCTAACAAACTTATTTGTAAATCCAGCCATAATACATTTTCACTCTATACATGGACATAGTACACCTCTATTGTAAATGCAATCATAGTACACATCTGCTGTACGCAGTCATAAAACATTTCTACTGCAAACACAACCACAGTGCACCTCTAGCATCGAATTTGGTCCTCTTTTGAAATCAGTAACATTAAATAAATGTTCAATGAATATTTATTGTTCTGAAACATCCTCAGTTGCACAAACTTATTTTTAAATTTATAACACTAATAACAACGTAAAGAAAATTTACAACATTTTTCAACAATATCTATATTTGGTTAACAGAATATACTTGTAAGAACATAAGAGTGGTGTTGTATTGTTGGGAAATCAATAGTAAATTCTGTATTTTAACTGTATGGTTTATAAACCTGATAAAGACCTAGCTAAATAGAATAAATCGTTGTCCACCTCTTTAATCATAAGTAGTCGACAGAGGATGCATTTAATGTGAAAATTAATTATACCTAAATTATCGCTGACACAAGACTTGTACAAATTTATAAATGAAATTAAGCTTGTATTTTATGAATATTGAAAAACCGTCTTCAAAATTACATATTGTAACAAATTTTATATCGTATACATAGTTTAATATTGATGTTTGTTTTAGTTTACTATATATTAAGAAATGTATGGGAAACTTATATTAACAAATAGCTACATATTCTCTAAATTTGTAGATTTCCGTGTGTAAGAATGTTTGACAAAAGTACAAGGGAATATTTGAATATTTTTGCCAACTGAACTTTCGGGAACCTCACCCTAAATGTTTATAAATCAATGCACCAAGAGATGGTATATTGTTATTGGTTTGCTACAGTTAGTATACTATAAACCTCGGAAGCTATAACTGCAATTAATGTTTATCAGCCTGTAAACTACAGATAATGGACCAGGATTGTTTAAATTTTGAACATTACAAACCGTTTAACTTCAGCGACTTAACTTCGGACGTGAATATTTTTACGAGGACATTGGATATTTTCGGTGGGAAAACTCACATGTGAATTAACTGACTAGCTTCCAACCATAATAAGTGTCTGCATATCAACATAGAATTTATTCGCTCATTATGAACCGTCGATAAAATATTCAGTTCCAGACAAGATAAAAAACTTGTATTGCTTGTAAGTTTATAAAACTTTATTATATAACTTACTATTAGTAATAATTGCTATTATAAATAGTATTGTTGTTTGTATATTAAAATATATTTGTCTTAAAAAGTAAAATTGTGTGTATCATTTTTGTTGGTAAATATAAATTTGATGTTCAATTAAGCTCTAGATTAAAATTAAAAATTCTTGGTATTTGTTTGTTTTGAAATTTCACACAAATTTACTTGAGAACTATCTGTGCTAGTCATCTATAATTTAGCAGTGTAAGACTAAAGGCCAGGCACCTAGTCGTCACCACCCACTGCCAACTCTTGGGCTACGCATGCCTTAACACGCTTGGCCATGCCGGGCCCTCTTGGTATTTGAAATCTTAATAGAAAACATGTTGATCAGAGACTCGTCTGAGATAAATTATAATACGTAAGAATATATTTATCAAATGCAACAAATACATATTACATGAAAGGAAGCAGGAGCGAAGTGCTGTCAAATTTTAATCGTGATACTTTATATGTGGAGAGGCTCGGTATGGCCAGATGGTTAAGGCGCTCGACTTGTAATGCACGGGTTCGAATCCCTGTCACACCAAATATGCTCCCGCTTTCAGTTTTGGAGGCGTTATAATGTGACGGTTAGTCCCACTTTTCGTTGATAAAAGAGTAGCCCAAAAGTTGCAGTGGCGGCGCCAAGGGGGGCTGAAGCCCTCCTCAGCCCCAATAATGTTACCTACATATATTCATAAAATATGGAAAACATAATCGTCGTTGTTGCTTAAAAATTAACATCAAAGAGGCAAATCTGTAGAACTCAACGTCTTCATTAAGACGAAATGATGTGTCATGCGTCCCATATCAACGTACTAAATGCACTAAAACTCCTGCGCTGTATTGCTGCTCCCTGTGCAATGCCATTCAATCTTGAGCTTTGACAAAGATTAGACAACCACGTTGATTTGAAGTTACAACATATCATCAGTGATTTTACTTGACAAACCAAAGGTTTCACAAGTATTTGCCCATTAATTTCACTTATCTTTTGTTGAAAACTAAAACATAGCATGCATGTATTAGTATATCGTGTACAAGTCAAAACTATGAAGCATTTAGCCGGTGTTGTATCCTCTGCGAGATCATTTTGCATTGTCTATCAGCCATCTAAAAACTATACTGATGATTATGGCATACACGTAAAATTAAGACTTACAATACAATTAATGTTATACTTATGATTAGACAATAACTTTTCATGTTAACTCAAATATTTCTAAACAATTTTAGAATTAATTTTAAAATTGTCATTGGGCTAATTAGAAGTGCCTAATTTAATGTAATGCAGTAGTTACATTATTGTAACAGGTGCTTGTCACACTTATGATAATAAGAACAATATCACAAACACAGTTTGGTCTGTATGAATAATGTATACACATACACATATTTTCATAAACAGATTATTCATACAGACCAAACTGTGTTTAAAAATTAGAAATAATCTTTTTATGAAAATATGCGTATGTGTATACATTATTCATATAGACCAAACTGTGTTTACAAATTAGAAATAATGTATACACATACGCATATTTTCATAAACAGATTATTTCTAATCTGTAACCATGAATTATTAATCAGAGTATGACTTTCCAATGAAAATTGCATTGAAAATGCAGTTCAAAATAGCACACCTTTCTGAAATGTACCTTGGTATTTACATTATTATAATTTACCATCTATACTTCATTCTGATGGCATTTTGGGAAGCCCCTCCACTGTTTACCCCAGCTCACCCCCCAACGAAAATATTCTGGCGCCACCACTGAAAATTTGGCAGTCAATGGTGATGAATAGCTCCATTCCCTCCAAATTAGAGATGACTTGTGCATTCTGATGTAGTTTCGCACAAAATTAAAAACGCAAACTTTATTTCCTTTAGTCAAATTTGAGTTTGCTTAGACTGAAAAACTTCCTTCAGTGCTATCAAGACCATACATTTTTCCTTGTGGCATATTTTATACTGAACATTAACACTCTTAACGTGGCCCGACATGGCCAGGTGGGTAAAGGCGTGCGACTTGTAATCTGAGGGTCGCAGGTCCGCATCCTCATCGCACCAAATATGCTCGCCCTTTCAGCTATGGGGGCGTTATAATGCTACGGTCATCCCACTGTTCGTTGGTAAAAGAGTAGCCCAAGAGTTAGGGGTGGGTGGTGATGATTAGCTGTCTTCCCTCTAGACTTATATTGCTAAAATAGGGAAGGCTGGCGCACATAGCCCTCGAGTGCCTTTGTGCGAAATTAAGAAAAACAAACACTCTTAACTCAGGTTCTCAATAGTCCCAACAAAATTGTTATTAAATATTTCTGATTACCACAAAATATAAAGTTTAAGCTTGCCTATCGTATATAGTGGTACTAGTAGTACTAACACAAAAAAGAAATGACAGAGAGTATGTAACGTACCAATTTTGTCAAATAACATATTGCTTTCATTTATACTAATATGCATATCATACTAATAGCCTCTAGGAATGTAAGTATTTCGTGTTAATGTTCTAGAGCATTAATACGTACTTACAGAATCTGGTAAAGTTTTACATCATTTAGCCAAATTATTAACAACGGTTTGTTAAAATAGAGTTACAAATATACATTTCCATGGTCATCTAGTCATTTCCCTTCCTTTTTGTTAGCAATTCAGTATTAGAGTTAGTTATTCCTGAACCTTGGATCCTCTGCTCTGGTCGTTTAAATTATGATTAGTGACCAGATTTTCAAATAACAAAACTTGGAAAACTCGTGTTTTTTTGAAATTTTACAAACTGAAACCTGTTTTTTAAATTGTGAATAATCATTTTTGATAGTATTAAACATGATTAAGTATATTTTCACTTTCATTTCTGCTCTGCAGAAACCTGTCTGACTATGGACTTTTTCGAGCAAATTCCTGTTGGCCAGAAATATGTAATAAAATACTGAGCAATTTGTTCATGTTTTTCTTTGTCTTGGCGAGCGTAAAATCGTGTCTCCGCTGATGTACACAAGTGATGTTATTTTGTCTGCTGCAAACTCTCTTTTAGTCAATTCCGCAGAAAACGTCAAAGATTATGCTGAATCTTTCAAAGCTGTTTATTTACTAAAATAAAATCGTTTCTGACATTCTCAGTTGTGAGTGCTCAAGCTACCAATGAAAGTATTAAAAGCTATAGAACACACAAAAATTACAATTAGTATAGTTAGTCGTCCAGAAAAAAATATTTTATAGCACTAAAACATTATAAAAACCACAAATGCAAAATAAAGATTTGTTTATATAATTTATCAACATTTGGTGTAACATGTCAATCAATTTAAAAGTGACAAAAAATTAATGGTAAGCTTGTTTTTGCGAGTTAGCGCAGATACATCTAGCATGCTACCTACCCTTCTCATTTAAGATTTTAACATTGCAAATTCTCAACCACTGACCCACAGGCTGAACAAATAACAAAATTAGGCTAATTAAGCACTAACCGTTCTAATGGTTGCAAAATGATTGGTCAATTTCCGTTCTAGAGCTTTTTTATGCTTTCTATGAAGTCTTAGATTCAGCTATGTTGTAGTTTGTTGTTTAAAAAACACATCATGTCATTGCACTAGTATGTTAAAAAAACGGTTCAACATTCATCACAATTTCTTACTTTAAATTTCCAGTTCCTGAGCTGTTTATCATGAAATATTAAACACGGAAGTTTCATGTCATTCTTCATTGAAAACGTTCGCTAAAAATTCTAAAGGGCACACAGATAAAACTATTTGCTACCAATATTTCTGGATTTTTCTTGTAATGTATACTTCGCACGTCATAGAGTGATAGTTGTCAGATACCTTGAAAAGCTAGCGGACACGTTTCTTCATTCGTTAAGGTTTACACTCAGCTTATAATTGAGTGTTTGTGTCAAATCAAAAACCTTACTTCCTTTTCCGTTCTACTCGATATTTGAAGAACAAACTCTGGGCCCTTATGAATATTAGGCATTTCATAATGTTTCCAGTAAATGTTGAATAATATTCTTCAACAATGGTGTTGTTTGTTTCTAACGGTTTGAGTAAAAACGTATACAAGAATTAAAAAATGTTATTATTGTAGATCATGAGTGGCTCATAGTATTCTTTATTTAATTTTTTGCCGTGCTTATGTTTAATAGCCTATGCGATTGCGTAGCTTAAATTATTAGTAACTATACAGAAAAGAAATCTGACCATCTCTTCGAAATAATGTAAATAACTTGGATTAGAAAGACTCAAACTCGAGCATAGAGCTTTGACCCTACCAGAATTACAGCAAAGTCACAGGTATTGCAAATTTCACGATACCACCCTATAGCTAAAAATATTGTCAATACATTAATAAATGAATAGATTGTCACATTTTGAGAAGTCAGACCACTTTGTAGACATCATAAAAGGGACCAGATTATCACACAAAACACAATTACCAGTTTCGAAGTATCCTATCGTTTTACTAACGTATGTCTTTGGTAAACTTCAAACATTCCAACAATGAATAGAAAAATGATAGCATTCTGAGGAACTACATCCAGCTTGAAATATATCCACAATAATGCAACTTAATACTTACCAACGAAAAGCCCTAGCCATGGATTCGTAAATAATAATAATAATACCGAGAAGGAACATTTTGAGATTAACACCCCGAAATCAGCTCTTTATGTTAACGATTAATTTCAAATATTTTGATAAGTTTTTAACATGGCTGTCAACTGTACACAAGATATACGAACTTACAAACCACTTGAGTTGTTTGTAGTTAAACACAAAGCTACACATTGCGTTATCTGGGCTCTTTCCACCATGGATATGGAAACTAGATTTCTTGCATTATACGTGTAAGTCTGAAGACATAAACCATTTAAGAAGTAAAATACTGTGAAGACACTAACAGGTACTGGTAAGCATCTCCGTTTTGTTTGTTGTTAGGAAGAAAGCAGTATAATGGAGTATTTATTCTGTGCTTACCTCGGGTAGCAAAATCCAATATTTTGCGTTATAAGCCCTCTGACATAACGCCGAGCCATAGGGAATAAGTATAGAACAAACCTTTTCAACAACATATAGACAAGTTCATAACATACCTTAATTTCTAGAATGTTTGTTTTTGAACTTCGCGTAAAGCTACACAAGAGCTATATGCTTTAGCAGTGTAAGGCTAAAGAGAAGACAGCTAGTCATCACCACCCACCACTAACTCTTTTACCAACGAATAATGGGATTGACCGTCACATTATGACGCCCCAATAGATGAAAGGGCGAGCATGTTTGTTGTGACGGAATTTCGAACCCGCGGCCCTGAGTTTACGAGTTGAGTGTCCTAACTATCTGGTCATGGCTAGCAAATGTCTAGAGTGAAAACGATTTTTAGTACAGGAGAAATAAAAAATAATGGAAAAATCACTTCAGCTCACATAAATAATGTATTTCACGTATTTTTGATAAAAAATAAAGTAACAATTATAAACATTAAGAATAAAATTGACATATAACCATGTTACTCTACGTCTGAAGTATGTCATTTGAAAATATACAGAGTACATGTAGGCAACATAAATCTTTCTATGATGTTACAATTGCGTGTTCCCGCTTAACTCATTTTCATTTCTTGAGCAAAAATAAAAAGTCATATTAAAAATATCGTTATTAAGATATTTACAGAGTATAAACACTATAAACAAACATGATTAAGTAATAACACTATGTAACACAAATTTTGTTCCTGGATAGTACGCGTTATTTTTTAATTGCTTATATTGTGAAAATGCAGAAAAAGGCTATTATGTTCTTCAAACTTTGCTTTTGTGTCCTGGGTAATCAAATTTAGAATTTATCCTATCCAGAAAAATTTGTACATTTTTATTCACATAAGGTCTGAATAAAATAATATGAATCAAGAATTACATATATATGTATTAAAGTTACACAAAAATGTTTGGAAATGAGTAGTTTTTCGAGATTTGCTACTGTAAATGTAAGTCAGTTTCACGTATGTCTCCACATAGTCTCGGCATTCAACTTTGGTAAATTAAGATCTCTGATTACGACATCGAGATCTCTTTATTTGGGGTAGTATGGGTTTCTGTCACCAACTGCGCCTCTGAAATTGTAATCTGGATCTTCAACGTCTACCTCCTCTATTGAGTTGCTCCTCTCTTATAAGGATGGCTACATTCTCTCTAGCGGAGTTGGTACAGGGAGCTCAGGGCAGTGTGGCACTGGGGCGATGGAAGGTCCGGATACATGATAGCAGATGCATTATTGCCAGCCCGACGTTTGGAAGGATCCACTTTGCAGAAATAGCAATCGCTTGAGTGGTCAGTGGGTTAATGCCAAATTCTTGGAATAACGAACTTTATGGCTCTTTTTTTCCCTCTGTACCATCATGCAAGAGGAAAATAAAATTCTAATTATGAAGAACAAATTTCTTTCATTCATAACTAATGTGCGAGAGGTTTATGTAAAATATTTTATATGTGACATATTTTCTATACTATTGGAAATTCAAAAAAATAAAACATTTACATTCCAAAAGGTCTAATATTTGTAAATATAAAATCTCACTATTCAAACAAGCAAAAATTGTCCGTCTTACATTCTAGAGGTTTTTTTTGCAGTGTTCGCAGATAAAATGAGGTGCTCAGGTTTTGTCTTGATCCCTGACAGGCATGCCGAAATACGTTTTGTAGGCTTCATAATTCTAGCAGATGCTATCAGAGTACTCTTTCGCTCTTGTCTTGATAAATTGGCC
Organism: Carcinoscorpius rotundicauda; assembly: GCA_011833715.1. NCBI lineage: Eukaryota > Metazoa > Arthropoda > Merostomata > Xiphosura > Limulidae > Carcinoscorpius > Carcinoscorpius rotundicauda. The sequence continues at coordinate 114,674,643 of CM022393.1, forward strand.
ATGTACATAGCAGAATGCGTCTGAAGAAAGCTTGCCGCTTCTAGATGCCATCTCTGATAAAGTCAGATAAGTCTGTGTGTTCACTTTGGCAGCTAGAACTAAACTGAAGAGGTGAGTGGTGAGCCCCATGCATACATATGTTACTATGGAAAGTTTTGGAAAATTCTAAAAGGTTTTGGAAAATTTTACGTTATAGAACATTATAGAAAATTCTTGTAAGCTCCACAACTTTCTAGAAAGTTTTTTGAAGATTCTTATAAGTTCGAGAAAATTGTCTATCAGGTATTCAGCAGTGTATTTATCTGGAATGTTCTGGAAAATTAGTAAATTTGAAAATTTCATTACCCAAGTCACAAAAGCAAAGTTTGAAGAAAAAGTTGTTGTTTTTTTGCATTTACTTCAGGTTTAAACAATTGAGAAATAACACATTCTGCCAAGAAAAAGTAAAAATTCTTGTGATGTCATAAAAGCAGCGAAAAATCATTCGAAATCACTAGGAACAGAGGCACCATTATTTTGTTTGCATCACCAAAACAAGAGCAATAGAAAAATATTTATTTTATAGTTTATTTAATAAGTATATATTTTAGTTTTTTCACGTATTTAAAACCTAAGAGTAATATATATAATGCTATTGCTTAAGATTAGAACTGCTCTTTGGAGTTAACATGTTTGACTCCAACGTTTTGTTTCGATGAAGCGTTTCTGAGGAGTTGAATAGATGAATATTCTAATAGTGAAGCAGCAGGAGATATTGACTAATTATCAAACTTTGTGTGTAAACTTTAATCTTTTCGTAGAGTGATTCGTCTTTGAAAGAGTAAAGAACTAACTGTATATACTCCTTAAAGTAAGAACATATGCTCTGTTTCAGAAAGAACTCATCTTGATTTGTTTGAATCTGTAGAATCAAATTATTACAATCAATGTGTTTAAAAGTAATAAGTTTTATTTTATAATAAGAATGTTGATACCAGTAATTAGAGAGTATTTACAATATATTTTGTTTATAATGCTTCAATGTAGCTTATTCAAAAGTATTAGAATAATAAATTCTATACCATTTCGAATTCTTCATGAAATTACAATAGTTAACAGGAAATATTTTGGTATTGTATTACAAGATAAACAGTGTTCACGATTCTACAATGTTTTTATTAGTGAAGATAAGGTTAAGTAAAACAAAGCAAAGTGCAAAACTGTGCAGGAATTAGGGACCATTCAATCATCACCACTTATTTGAAATTCAAAACACGCCATGTTCCGTTTAGTACAGACATTTCAAAAGCTCATTATGTTTAGTTATATAGGGCAAACGCAGAGTTTATAAATTTGTTTTAAAAGGTACGGTTTTTACAGTTAGGAAGATCATTGTTAAAAGCTATAACATGCAAAAAATGCTTATGATCTTTAAGTGAGTAAGTAAACTAAAATAAAACTTAAAATCACTCTAAAGCTGGCGAGTTTATCAAGCGTTTTTAGACATGCTCATTAGGAACTTAATTTCGTGCGTCTTAAAGTAATACCCATACCTCTATCATTGATTTTGATCGCCTCTACCGTTTTTTGCGATCAACATAGACTTTTCCTACCCTCACACGCACACTCAACAGAATTGAATTCTGTGCTCTATGAAAATCCAGTACGCATTGTAGTTTCCCCTGCTCCCTTGTATTCAGATACCATTTTACTACGTTCGTTACATGTCTCAGGTCGTTATGATGCTAGAAAATAAAACTTTTCACAGTAAGCCACGTCCAAAAGAAATATTTTGTTGATTAAGTATCTACTTCTGACAGCATCCAGCACTTGGTGGAAACGGTAGAGATAACTGTTTTCAGTGGATAGTTAAACAACCCCCTTACTTGGATGCTATCTCAATTATGCTTATCTGAGGGTTGCAGGCAATTCCACATTAATATCACACGAATCTTATGACAAATGCGCTAGCATCTTTTGGTTTGAGAGGTCTAACTTTTGATCAACCGACCACAGCTCCTGTCTTCACTTACAAGTTCTCACTCAAGATTTTTGAAAACTTAAGTCTATGTTTTCTTTTTGTAATATACTGTTTTGTCCCTTCTTGATGCACTTGTGTTCTATTGTGCAAGGATAAATTTGAACACCACTGAAGTGAGCTGAAGACGCTTTGCATCTGATCTCGAAAGCTTCGATGTTCTTAATATCGGTGGCACCAGATTAAATGTATGTTTTGATTAATTTTGAAAGTTAAACAAATATGTTAGAATTATATGTCATAAAAGATTATCTACTTTTTACTAAAACAAATGATAGCTCTAATGATCAAGCAGAAATATTTTAAAGGCATAAAAATAACAATCTGATAAATGTGTGAATATATTTGATGCTTGAGGAAAAATAGTCACAATTAACACCTAAGAATTACATGCCCCATCTATCAAACATAACTATTGTCCGACATTCTTACATATCACGTTTTATAATTCATTTAATCAAAAACATAATTTGAGAGCTACTTAAATAAACAGGAATTTCAGATTAACATTATTACTATAATTTGCTATGAAAATCTCATCCACAAAGATACTTAAAGAAATAGGGGTTTAAAGTCAATATTACTATATTCTACACTGAACATCTTATTCACAATTATTACTATATATAAAAAAACGTGGTTTTGAATTATATATGTCAAATATATTGTCAGTAACAATATATTTACAGCTTCAGGTAATATTACAGCCTCTCAGCGGCACAACGGAAAGTCTGCAGAATAAAACTGTTACAAACTGGGTTTCTATACCTATGGTGGACAGAGCAGAAGTGACGCATTGTGTAACTTCGTGCTTAATTATAAACAAGTAATATTACAATAATTTCAAACAACTGGGCCAATTTACCTTCTGTCTGTATTTGTTTCTATGATTAAAATTTATGTATCAACTGAAAAATATTCGGGTTATTTGAAGGTAGCTAAACAGATTTTAAGGGTTTGTTTTGAATTTCGTGGAAAGCTACACGAGAGCTATCTGCGCTAGCCGTCCCTAATTTAGCAGTGTAAAGCTACAGGGAAGGCAGCTAGTCATCACCACACACACCGTCAACTCTTAGGCTACTCTTTTACTAACGAATAGTGGAATTGACAGTCTTATTATAATGCCTCCAAAGCTGAAAGAGCGAGCATGTTTGGTGTGGCAGGAATTGGAACCCTCGATCCTCGGATTACGAGTAAAGCGCCTTAACCACCTGGCTATACGAGCCGTGTTTTTAATGGTATTAAACACTAATCCACATTAATGTATTATTAGTCTATCTTCATATCAATGGTGGCTTTACATTTACTGCTAGCCGAAATCTTAAGACCAATGAATATAAAGAAAAGATATATATTTTGCGTTGTTAGACTCAACCACTTATTTGAGTAGAGCTTCGAAAGATGAAAATAAGAAAAAGGAAAACAAAAATAATTTCTTTTTTAGCATTTAACAGGGAAAATGTGAAAACTATGAAATTAGCCTACGTACTAGCTGGTCAAGAGTTCAAGACCATATCAAAAAGTCCTAAACAGGGTAGGAAATGCCCAAAAAGAGGTCTCACTAGCGAGTTGCACGACCGTCATTGTGAATAGCTGCAAACATTCGCTTTAGCATGGTCGATATAAGCGTTTTCAAAAGACTGGCTGAAATGTTATTCCAAGTGGTGAAGATGACTTCACCAAAATCATGCACTGTTTGGAATTGACGTCTATTTCTATAGACTTCCCTTGCCATCTACCCCCAAAAATTTTCCATGGATTTCACTTCGGGCGAACACGCTAGATGGTTGAAAAGAATCACAATATTCGCTAAGAAAGTCCTTTATCCTGCGGGCATTGTAGATTGCAGCGTTGTCCTGCTGAAAGATAGTCATTTCCACACAAGCGAGGGCCTTCAGTCAATATGGATGCTCTCTCTAACATGCCAATGCAGCCAGCTGCCGTTTGACGCCTATGTATAACTTGAAGCGCTATTGTTCCATGGAAGGAGAAAACACCCCAGATCATAATCGAGCCTCCTCTACTGTGTCGTGTAGAAAATGTCTCCGGTAGGATATCCTTATCGTGCCAGTAACGGTGGAAGCCAACTGGACCATACAGGTTAAAGTTTTTCTCATCAGAGAAAAAAACTCTTCACTCTGCTGAGAAGCACCAAACATAGGATGTAAAAGTTTAACCGAGCTGTTTTGTGGTGTTGAAAAAGGTGTGGCTTTAAGACATTTACGTTTTTAAGGCATTTCTCTCGTAGTTGCCGTCTTATTGTTCTTGAGGTACATTCTGCGTCCGTAAGGGCCTTAAGCTGGTTCGACAATTGGCTGGTATCTTGCCGAACAACCCATCGAATCCTCCTGCACAACGCCGGCGAAATTTTCTTAGGTTGACTACTTAAAATTCTTGTTCTGTATCACTCAGGGTCTTTAAGAAATTTACAACAGCAGTTTTTCTACGCCCAATCTCACCAGCAATGACACATTGAGAGAGACCTTGCTTTTGCAGCTCGACAATTCTGCCACGTTCAAACTGTCAACTTTTTAGCCTTTGCCATATTTTTACCCAACTTAACATAGGAGATGTGTGTATGGGATACGTTGACAATGCTAATGCTTGAATACAAATAACTAAATTTTGTTACATTGTTTTCCGATTAACACTTCGTTTCAGTATGGTCTTAAAACGTTTATCCAACTAGTATTTAGGTTAAGACCTGGCATGCGACTCGTAATCCGAGGGTCGTGGTTCGCGCCCGCGTCGCGCTAAACATGCTCGCCCTCCCAGCCGTGGGGGTGTATAATGTTACGGTCAATCTTACTATTCGTTGGTAAAAGCTTAGCCCAAGAGTCGGCGATGGGTGATGATGACTAACTGCCTTCCCTCTAGTCTTACACTGCTAAATTAGGGACGACTAGCACAATTAGCTCTCGAATAGCTTTGTGCGAAATTCCAAAAAAAAGAAACAAAGAAATTTAGGTTAATTTCATAGTGTTCACATTTTCCCTATTAAATACTAAAAAAGTTTTTTATTTTTATATTCCCTTTTCTGATTTTCATCTTTCAAAGCTCTACTGAAATAAATGGTTGAGTCTAACAAGCAAAATGCATAGTTTTTCTTTATGTTCATTGGTCTTAAGATTTTGGCTAGCAGTTTATATGTAAAGCCATCATTGATTTGAAGATAGACTAATAATAAATAGTATGTGGATTTTCTAATTGCTTAGCTGTCTTAAAATGCAAATAATAAAAAGAAGTGAATAAACTCATAACGTGATTGAAAAAGATTTAGTAATAATACAAATTGACATTTAATGATGTTGAGAAAACCCACTTGTAGAGAAATATATACACAAAAACGGCTGGTTTGGGCGTCAGTTGACGATGACCGAAGAAGGTTGAAACGTTGTTTGCTCTTCCATGTAAAATATTTTCTCAAACCTTCCCTTCCCTCTAGTCTTACACTGCTAAATTAGTAAAGATAGCTCTCGAGTAGCTTTGCGCGAAATTAGAAAAAACAAAAACGAAACATAACAAAAAGCCCTTGTGTAGATTTGCGCGAAATTCGAAGACAAACGTAAATTAAACAATGTTTGGAATAAAACCTGTTTCAACAGCTATAACTCTTGATCTATATTTTATAATATAATGACAACAATAAATTAAACTACAATTTAATGCTTAACGAGAAAACTAATGAACTGCCTAATTAATTCAAAATTATAATTACTTTTACAATTTTACAGAAAGGCCTTTTTGAATGTGACTTGATTATGACTCAGTTTTATGGGTCAAAACCTTGTAATTATTAAAATCAGAACTTGTCTACAATAAAAGTTGCTGTTACAGTAATTTTGAATTAATTAATAAAAGTTGTTTTAAGTAAAGTGTGTTATGTAAGAACAGCTTATTAATAGTCTAAAAGTTTCATGATATAATAATAATAATAATCTAAGTAAGGTTGGGTTAAGCAGACGTACTTGTTTCAACTTATCAGCTTTTTCAATCAATTAATCACAACCAATAGCACTGTTTGTTTCATGACTAATTTGTAGCAAGAATACCGACTCTAATTTTAATTGTAGTGAGTTATAAACATTTTTAACACTTAACTTAAACAGTTAAAGCTATTTTTTTTTGGTAAATGAGTCAAATAACTTCTGATCTTGCACTTTGAAAATAATACCAAATCTTACACACATTTTAGAGATTTAATTGAGAAAATGTACTTGAACAATTAAATGTGATTTACTTTTGTCATAGATTTTTAAATTATTCTTTCGTAATTCTTCCTATGGCTACTACTTACTTTAGTGCTTCAGTGTTAACTTAGCTGATAAAATAATTTTAAAACAAAACGTGCAATTTACAATTCATGCTCTTGGTGGTGTGTCTTAAATTCACAAGTATATTGTTTATTCTTGGCGAGTAAGAGTTAGAAAAGCGGAAAAGTAGCTATTTTAGGGACCGATAAATTCTGATTCACTTCTTGACGTTTCCATTCAAAGACGGATGCAATGATGTTCTTTCTCTAAATGACCATACGTGTCAGATTCTTAACTAGCTCTGAAGAAGAATCTACATTCAAAACGTTAATTTTCAACATGAAATTCTAGTAAAGCGTTACGTGAAAATAAACGTACGGTAGATTTATCCTAACATAAAGCGTAGATTGTTTTTTAAGCATGATACTATAACAAAGACATTAAGAGACGTTTAAGATCACTCAAGATACACGAACTTCTTAAAGCATATATTGTATTATTTAAACGCAAGACTAAGAGAAATTTTAAAGGCCGTTTCCAATTAATGAGGTCACACGTACTACATTTCTCAACATAAATAACATTTGATACTAATACATGCTGAATTATTGAAATACCACAATAGAAATAGGATATATAGTTTTGAATATTTATCAACAAGTTATATTGTTTAGGTGAATTTCTATTTTACGAAATAATTAGTGAATTAGCACTAGTTACAAGTGTAGCACTTCTTGCGCTTTTTTATGTTACAATTACAATTATTGTGTGCGACTTGAAGCGGATGTTATTGTTGTAAAGAATCACAACACCGTTTGGCGAATATTAAAGACTGCGTACAATGCGATGTTAAAATTCAATCACAGCAGCAGTGGAAGTTGTTATTCTTCTGACTTGAGTATGAAAACGATCGTCCTATATATATTTCTTCCAAATAAATAAAGTATTTTTTTCTCTATTATTTACTGTATTTTTAGTACGAAAATGGCAAAATTTTATTTGTTAATCAGGAAAGCAACATAAACGGTTGGTTTAGCTATTTTTGTTTAAATGTAGTAACGGACTCAATTCATACAATCGAGAATTATGGTATATAATGTTAGATCATTTCTCCATGTACTAACATGAGAGTTAGAATTACGAATTTGATTTATAAAATATTTGCTTAAATTGCACAGTTAAATTTTAGGTGTAAAAAATGTCTAGACTTTTTTTTATAGTTAAAACTGTTACACATAAGTAAAATCATTTGAATAACTAAAAGCATTTGGATTGAATAACAGAACAGCTCTATATCCCCATTAAAGAGAACGCTATATCATTACTAAGCTACGTTTCTTTAAACATTAAAAGTAATCTACTTTGGTTAAGCCTTTGAAAAAAACTGTAGGAAGAACATTGAATATCATATGTTTCAATTTTCAGTTATCATTAGCCGTACTTAATTATAATTTTCTGTCACTTGTTATTCCTATCATAAATGCTCATAAAACTTGTTTACGGAAATAGGTCATGCATTTTTACTGTGATCTCAACGTCGTTTTATCCATAAAATGCGAGTTATAATATTTAAAAACCTCCTCTAATAACTTTCTCATGCATTCTTGCAAGGTAAATTTGTTTTATTATTTCGTCAAATTATTGAATTTTTCTTCCTGTTACTGAACTATCGTAGCACAGTTAACATAACAGCCGGTGTAGCGTTTTCTATAAAAAAAACAACTATACATACATTCAGAGTGGATCTTGATTTTAAACTACGTACTCGTTTTTTGTCGCAGTAATATAATATCAAAAACGCTTCTTTGAATTTTATACGTTTAGAACAATTAGATAAATATTAACGTTATCGAATGTAGCACATGTCTTCTCAAGCTGACGCAATAAAAATGTCCGTTTTTTTTATTGTTCTAAGGTATCAGCTGTCGAGAATGCGCACCGATTCATGAGAAATCGATATTGCATCATACATCTTCAACATTGACAAGCGAGCACGTGATTAGCTTACACGAACTACTTCGGAACACTTGAATTAGATTATATAATGATATTGTAGCTTCCTAAATCAGTTTCATATATTCAAACACAAACAAGAAAATGACAGGAGTAAATTGAAAGATCTTGTCATTTTTTTAAATTACGATGTTTTGGGAGGGTAAATTTGTTTTTAATCTTCTTAGGAGTCAATCAAAATATAGAAAGATTACGCACCCTATTACACTTGTTGAAAATCAAATGATATATCATACAAGTTGGGATATAAATAGTCTGAATTCATAACTTCCGTTAAATTATAGAAACTATACGATTACATTGTTTTTAAGAAGAACGGGTTTTACTACTATGGTCGGAAGATATATTAAAATAATAATTTCTTAATAGACATGCGTTTTTCAATAGCAATTGATTTTGTAAGTTATTTCATAGCGAAGTTTCTAACAGATAAACTATTTTAATCAACCATAAGTATTGGTTCTGATACATAGCTAACGATATCATTGAATATTCCCCACTTTAAGATGTGGATGCCTTAAATGATTAAAATTCAATCCTTCAGCATGGTTGGTGAGTGCCGCTGACTGGTTACCTTCCCTCTAGTCAATAATTCAAAATTTGGGGTGGTGGCATGTAGCTTTAGCAGTCAATTATGAAAAACAACATTTCAAGACGAGACATTTGTTTAAATCACGTGGCCAAGTCACTGAATTTTGATTTTTACCTGGTGACAAGGTTAAGTTTAATAAAAAAAGCAAATATATAATATAACACTTTACTCTAGAGTTGCTAATGACAAATATACTGTATGTTTTTACTGTAAGGTCCTCCTTAAAATATTTGACATTTATTGTAGAATAGGCGCGAGGTAATCGCCTAAGAGTGATGTATTATTATTCATTGTACAGAAAGACAGTACTGTGAATTCTAAACAGTAGCCCAATACGCTATATAGAATCACAAAACAAACGTAGAGACCGAAAGCTTTGCTTCGGTTTCTAAAGTGGTTCTTTATATATGTGTAGAAATTTAAGGGCTCCATCTCCTTTTTTCACCTTTGATAATGATTCGGTATTTCTCTGCTGCAACCACCAGGACATGTAACATACACGAGCATAAAGTGCAAGAAACAGGTGTTGACTGCTTTACGTTTAAGCTTCTTTATATCTCCAATACTGCTTTTACATATAATCATTAGGTAAATATATTGATTCAACAGTTGAGTACTTCACCGTTAGCGATATTTTCGGCTTTAAGGCCAAAACTATTCACGAGATTAAATCAACTTAGATGTGTTAGATTAATTTAGAAAACTTTTATAAACAAAATTTTTATTCTGGAAACGTGTTCAATTTTATTTATCCAGGCTTAGCAATACAATTTCTCGCTTAAAACGTTGCTGGACCTTTGTGTCATTCGCCGGGAGTTAGGACAAAATTTTGAGTGACCTAGGAGGATAAGGTTCATAGAAAGATTTTTTCTTCCTTCCTATGGTTAGATGAATGTTTATTTATTTAAATTATACGACAATACAGCTAAAAGTTGGAAACAATGATTTCGTCCATCGATAGATACACTTAAAGCATGCATTATATTCTCTGATCTATAAAAATCCATCTCAGAAATAGTTCGATTGTAATTCATATATATATATATATATATATATATATACTAGAGCTTTTGCTACCCATGTTAGATGATGCCTAAAGATTTGAGTAGATGCTTAATGCGAGATTCGGAAACATATCTATTATGTAAGTTTAATTGCACAGTTCCATACAAAGTGTTTTCATTAGGTTCTTAGTTGCATAATATAGAATTTCATGTGTCGTTTACAATTATTTGTAGGTTGTGCAAAATAGTGAAGTTTGAATGGTTTGTAACTTTGAGAGAGCTATTTCGTAAGTTTAATGTAGAGTGGACTGGAGTATTTAATTCCAAGAGTGTTTTGTGTATTTAACGTACATTGTATGCAAATGTGCCTTTTTGTTGCCAACTATACTTTTAACGGTATTTAATTTTCTCCTAAATTTGTTTTTAATTTTTTCTGATTAGTCCAGGTGAGTATCGTATTGTAAGGGTCACCAAGAAATTTAGTTGAGACGACGACTTGAAGAAGGTTAAATAGGACCTAAAGATCAAATTTTGTAGATATTTGATATTTCTTTCGCTCTCTCTATTTGAAAAGAGAAACTTGAGGTTTTAGTATTTGTTTGAATAAAGATTATTTAATTGGAATTTTAACTTTCCTATTTTCATTCTCATATTATGTTGACATTTCTTTTGTAATAAAGAAAAGATATTTTAATAGCGTACAAGACAACGTCTTAACGACTGCGCTGCCTGACATACATTAAGAGTCCAGCAATAAATAAATAAATAGACACTCTTTTATGCCCCAAGTAATACTAATCGACTCTTTTCATGACGACATATAACTCCGATGCGTAAGTACGGAAATAGCTTATTAAAAACCAGATGTTGCAAACATTCATGTTAGAACGAAGGATTCCGGGAATTAATCATGTTTTCACAAAATCTCTGATAATTAGATGACGGGAGGCAAATAAAGTCAAAAACGTTGCCAGATCAGTTGCAGTATTGCTATCGACAGTGAATAGTATAAAAATGTAATTCTGGCCATGGAAGTGTAGAAAATGATCCGTGTCGGACAGTCACTACTTTTTCAGGTCCAGCGGTGTCTCAGTAACATCAGAAAACATCTTCTGTTTGTTTGTTTTTGATTTTTTGGAATTTCATGCTACACGAGGATTATCTGCGCTAGCCATCCTTAATTTAGCAGTGCATAATGTGACGGTCAATCCCACTATACGTTGGTAAAAGAGTAGCCCAAGAAGTGGCGGTGGGTGGTGATTACTAGCTGACTTTCCTCTTGTCTTACACTGCTAAATTAGGGAAAGCTAGCGCAGATAGCCATCGAATAGCTTTGCGCGAATTTAAAAACAAACAAACGTTTAATTATACATATAAATGGTTATCCGAAATTAAAGCATATTATACTTGTTAACTTTCTGCATTTGATAAAGTCCTCATTACAGATTCGACAAAGTGGTAAAAATTCCAGTGTAATATAGCTTAATAGCGAACATAATTTCCTTTAAACATATTAATATATTGTTACTTCTCTCGAAGTAGCATATTTTGTTCACGTTTGTAAACACAAGTTCAGTTTTAATCAATTGCAATCAATTACATCTAGAATTAACTTTTCTCTTTCAATTACACTTGGCTAGAGCAGACTTTAAATTGAGGTAAAACTGAATTTGATATATTTGTTTATTTAATAACATTGCACATAATTCTTGGATTTATACTGAATGATATATATAAATACGAATGCAGTATAATTCATCTGTAGTTACTTAGCACAAGTATTTTTAATTCATAAACTATATTAAAAGTTCATTTTAAAGTTCCTACACAATAGAAATGTTTTCATAAAAATGATAGTTTAAAAATAAGATTTAAGGTTAACTTTTAAATCTCAAAATTTTTTTTTCATCTCCTATACATATTGGAGAAATATTGTTCATTGATGATACGCACAAGGTGCGCTATGGGCTATTTGTGTTCCACCAGAGAACACCAGAACACGATTCTTAGTGTCATAGTCCTCAGGAGGTGCAAGTGAGCCACCGAGGATTTCCAGTTATTTAATATAATGCAAGCTGTTTTTTTGGGTGTTTTTTTTTTAACACCCATCATTCTCAAATTCCCTCATCTTTTGAGTGAAAGTTATATATAATTAATCGCATCTGAATAAGTAGAAATGTTATAAGTTTTAATTTTTCTCAGGTTGCGAGTGAATAGAAATAGAAACATTTTCAGTTTCAATGAACGTTCTGACCTCTTCATGTAACGCGCATTCACTGACCTAAAGGCTACAGTGAAATGGCAATAAAATTTCTAGCACATTTTGTTAAATTACTCTTGAAACTGTTTCGTACTGACCATAAAACAGGAATAAGAGGGTTCCTCAAGAAAAATGAAATAAATGTTTAATATTGCACTACAGTTGAAGAGTGTTAAATTGAACGTGAACAAGCTTTATTTCAAGAGTAAAAGTAAAAAGTAAAATTTTAGTTAAAATTCAGTTCTTTTGCTATAATTTTCACTATTTTTTACAGATGCTTATAATAGTTTGGACGAGAATAAAGCACACGTTTATCTGAGTAAAACAAATGAAATTTATTTTATATTTGTGTACCAAGTGCGTTAGTAAATGTATTTTGTTCTTGTCATACCCATCTAATACTTCACAGCAAATCGATGCACATAATGTGCGATCACATGAAGGGAGATTATTTATTAGTTAAAATACTTGTATCTTGAAAAGGTGATAGCAAGAATAAAATCAATAATTACAAGTAAAACCTGGTTGAAAGACCTGTTTACTACTATGTGGAAAACAGTTTCCTTTGCTTTTAACCACATACAAAGAGTAATTTCTTCATAAACCCCTTATTAGAAATATTTCTTATAAGAAATATACAGTGGTTATAGTAAAATTTTATTAACCAAGCTGAAAATTAATTTGAAACTACTTCAAGTTTTGGAAATAAACGGAAATTAGGTTTTGGTTTCCTTCGTCTAATATGTTTTTAATCCACAATATTGTTTACGTTTTTTACGACAAGCCTGCCTAAAATTTCTCATTAAACCGTGCGATTACTATAGAATTGTTCGTTATTGCTATGTTAAACAATTATAACTGTGGGCGCTCTTTGCATTGCAACTTTCTTTTTTATGTATCTTTAGTTCTATTCTAGCTAAATATTAATTGGACTTTTAAAAAAGAAATTTCTCTCACGTTTCAAAATTAATATAATATATTGAATACCACGAGGATGGATACATTTATAAAATTGATACAACTTGTTTTGTAAAAGGTAAATAGCCGTTAAATGCATTCTTTTGTTCACATCTCGTTTGATATGTACAGTTCTTTCTCTGTGGTGTCAAGCGTTCTAAACTTGTAAGGGACAAAATTAATGGTACTAGTCCTAATCTGAAGTATCAAGAATTCAAAATCTTTAAGAGTTACTCTACATTATTGGGCAGGGCATGCTCAGTAGCTAGTGCGAGGTTTCTCTTTGAAGAGAGAAAGGTTCGAGTCATGATACTGCTGAACACATTCGTACTTTCAGTGTACGTGTTTATTATAAAAGTGACAGTTTCTTCTATTATTTGGGGGAAAGAAGTTCATAATGCTTCTCTGGTGGCAGATGTTTCTGACCGGCTGCTCCATCTTTATTCGGTAGTTGAAAATTAGGAACAATAAATTTAATCCAACAAGTTTTAACCCGGCTATTTAGCACATGTTTCGTGAAAACACACACAAATATCGCAATTATAATTTATTCCCTAAAATTATACAATCCGGAGTCGGTCTTAATTGGTGGTGAAAAAAAGCTTTATGACAAATGCACAACTTTTGAGAAGCTTGTCGGAATGTTGTATAATAGTAATAATGTTTTCTTCACTACCAATTCAACTCGTCTCCAAACTTTATTTTCTAAAAACTGGGTTGCTACTCATCAGCTTTGAAAACGGATATACAGTTCCCACAGCGGATAGAATTCTGACACTGCTGTTTAAGAAAATAGTAAATTATTACGTTTTTACTTTTCTAAAAGTTGAAGATGAATTATATGTTTACCGTATAAAATATCCATCTGCTCGAATTTATATCTCCCTATTAGTACTGAGTAAAATGTAAATATAATCGATTAGTCTGAAAAATCTTCTATGTAACTATTCAACAAATCAGAATATTTAACTGATTTTTAAACTAATATTATTTACAAATACAACGCTGCTTTACGAAAAAAGTAACACTATCTATTTTCCAATAAAATGTTTAGAAACATGTAATTATTATCATGAAACGATAATTTAATGAATGACTAGTTATTCGTATAAAAAAAGATGTGACAGTTTGTATAAAGAAGTAATAGAATACATTTCATGTGTTTATGAAAACTATTTTTATTCAGAATAGCGGTTCTAATACAAATTATTTTATGGTAATTAAGTGAAGCTAAGACTGGAACTAGTTGTACTTTAAAATAAACTGATGAAGTATACTTTTCCTGCTATAAGGGAATAACAATGTTTATTGTTGTTTTGCGTCTTGAACTAATAGTTTTTATATAGGTAAGAATATGAAAAACAAAAATAGCAGGCATTTTAAAGCACTATTTTAATTTGTGTAGGTTAAAGTGTTCTACGAATAATGTATAATATAAAAAGTTGTTCATCTGTACACAAATATTCACAAAGGCATTGTCGGTGTTATCTATACACTTTAATACTGTGTACAAGAGGATTCTATATATATATATACACATACATACATACACGTTAAAACTCAAGGTTCTCGTTTTTGTACCGATGAAAATATATCATACATAATTTATCGAAACTGTTATAAGTATTGATTTGTGTGCATACATAAATATTTTACAGAGGTTTTCTTGTTTTCATTTAAATTATCTGGAGAAGAAAACAATTCATAATTATTTTTCAATTAATGAAAACTCATAAATAGATTCTTAATTTTTTTAGAATTGTTACACATTACCTTTTTAAGCGTTGTTCATATTCTATTGATAAAATTTCCTCCCTGTTCACGGGTAAATAACTTGCCCCTACCCCCTTATGTATTTGAGTGTTTTCTTAACAGTGAGAGACAAATCTTGAAATTCTCTTTTACAGCATCGAAAAATATAGATAAGAGTAAAACTATAGAAGCTGTTCTGGTAGAACAATTAAAACCGTCAAAGAATAAAAAAAAGAAGTTAATTTGTATTATCTTAATTATCTTTAATTTCATAGCTCCAAAAACTTGATTGTGTTTTACTGCCTATGTTTTACTCTTCACCTGACAATGCAACGTCGATGTGGTGAAACGATTGATACATATTTTTAAACACTACTTGTTATTTAGCGTTAACATGGTGAAATGTTAAATATAATTTTAAATAGATCATTTTAATTATTGTGTCTTTCAAAACAGGTTGTCTAAAGAACAAACATACATTATGAAATACATAATAACAATTACAGAGAATTATTGATCACGAGAAACCCACTTGAAATAAAAACTATTTTCAAAACGGCTTGTAAGGGTTGTTAACTTGAAGATGACTTTAGAAGGTCGAAACGTTCTTCTGTACTTTATTTTAATTAAAGTTTTAATACCAGCCGTATTAAAATGCAGCAAATCCTATTCCTATTAAGTGGGACAAAGAAACGAAATAAGTGCATTGACAAAAATATTTTTTTGTACATTTTTAGATGTAAAAACAGCAAGTTGAAAACTGCTTTCACAATTTTGTACCACTTGAAGTTTTTTAAAAATGCAACTTATTTTACAGTTGAAGTTATACCTTTAGCTTAATACTTGACACGTCATGAATATGACTCTCATGGAATATGAAAAACAATTTAAATTAACACAATAAGTTAAGAAAAATATATGTTTTTAAAATTTCATTTTTATATTATTTGTCGTATATCTGTGCTGAATTACAAACTAATTTTCTTTTTGATGTTTCCTTTCAACCCGACCTAGGCTTCTTTACTCCATAGTCAATAATATAATTTGTGTACCCGTCGTGTACACTTATCCTTGAATATATAAAAACTTAAGGCTTGATAATATGAATTCTGCACCTATAATACAAGCAGTATTTCAGGAATGTAGAAAACTTGTTTCTAGAAGTTACAGCGTTTATACGCACAGCTTAATCTCAACAAAATTGGCAAGAACTAAAAACACCTCTTCAAAAATTCCTTTCAAAATTTCGTGAGTGAATCATGGACCCGTTAAACACGTAATTGTTATAGATGCACATTATAAAAGTGTTCGTGTATGACATTACTTTTCAATGTATTGATTTTTTCAAAAAAGTGATTTTTAAAACGTATTCAAAACATTGAAACAGGAGATACCTAAAAGTTTACTATAAAAAGGGTAGTAAAGAGTTTAGTAATATAAATATTATAAATATGAGATGATAAACCTAAAATTATCGAAGGAATTATTCAGTAACGAGGTCTTACAATTTATTATACTTCGTTAAATATTTCAAAGTCCTTTAGTTCTTAATTATGATACACAACAGAATGGTATTGCATTTTAATTAAACTCAAAATACAATAATCACATAATCACAAAAAATTGCAGGAAATCCTATACAAGCCAGTTTGAAAATTATAGCCTCACCCTCGGTAATTTAAAGAATTTATGGACTTTATGTAATCAAAAATAAGTATTGCTCACTGGTAATTTGCAATGGAAGTTATGGCGTGCGTGACGCAATATTGTTCGTCTTTGTAATGAGAGTTAATGCTCGAAATATCTGGGTCTTTTCTTGGTTGAGGCAATCAATATACAAGGAAAACAGGAAAAAATATTTTTCATTATGAAAATTAATACTTTTCTGAATTTCTTGTGATGCAGGTAAAGCTCGTGGAATTTAGATATGGTAAGTCATCACTATGAAGAGGCCCCCCATTGGCTCAGCGGTATGTCTGCGGACTTACACTCTAAAATCCGGGTTTCGATACCCGTGGTGGGCAGAGCACAGATAGCCCATTGTGTAGCTTTGTGCTTAATTCAAAACAACAACACTATGAAGAGAAAATTAATTTTATGGCAAAATGAAATGTGATTTGTGCTTATCTTGCATTCATTGTGAGTAATTCTTATTTAAATTTATCAGTGCTGATATGGAAATGTTCATATGTGAACCTGACGATGACCGAAGAAGGTCGAAACGTTGTTCGCTCTTCTATTTAAAATATTTTCTGAACCCAAACGAGCCGTTTTTGCATATAAAATGTTCATATATGTTTAAATAAGATGAAGTAAAACATGATGAGTTCGTTAGAGTATTGGTCTACTGTTACGTATTTTTTAAATGTTTGAAGTTCTTCGTAGATTAAACGCAACAGAAAAAACACAAATAACAGCTTGTATAATTTATTACACTAAACTACTAACAAATATAACATAACAAATTATATATAATAACAGTGACAGATATTAAGTTATAACATTCGAAATCAATTTCAAAACAATAATATTAGTTTCAAACTTCACAATTAATCACAATACAAAACGGTACTGGCCTGTATCTAATACAATGATCTAAAATTAAAGTCTCAAATTCCAGTCTAGGGTGTGAATTTGGTCCCGCGAAGAGATTCCGAAACAGTTCACAGTTCAATAAATTCGCCGACTCTCAGCACAAGCAGTAATTCAGATGTATCGTAGAGATTGACGAAATAAAATCACAGCTTCCGTAGATCTAATTTCAATCACAAATCCAAGTTGAATAATCACAGCAAACACTTAATCTTTCTCAAATAACTAAAACTGATGCCTGAATCTCACTTTTTCTTCGAATAAAACTAATGACTGAATCCCTCTCCCTCGAATAAAACTGATGAATGATGACTGAATTTATCTCGAGTCACCGTCTTTTATACCGATAGGCCTACTTCTCGAACAATCTTGAAATTTCCATACAACTTCAGAGCTATCCACGCATATCCGTTCTTGCACGAGACTACACGTCTAGACACGAAGTCACCAGCACTCATTTACAAACATATGATTGGTCTACTTAATTCAAGAAAATTCTAAATGTTACCCTAAATGAATAACAAAATATTAGTTTAAACTTCCAAACAATAATATCAATATGGAAAAATGAATAAAACAAATGAAAATTCAAACACAACACGACATGTTGTCGTTTACAAAATATTTACACATATACATAACACTCATGTTTCAAAGTTTGTTTTCCGAAACTACGAACTACATTTTCAAAATAAAGCAATAACAATAGAATGATATGTCAAAAATCTTCAGCATTCCAGTAGCTAAGCGGTATGTCTGCTGTTACGTATTTTTTGATGTTTCAAGTTCTTCGTAGATTAAACGCAACAGAAAAACACAGATAACAGCTTGTATAATTTATTACACTAAACTACTAACAGATATAACATAAATTATATGGTAACAGTGACAGATATTAAGTTGCAACATTCGAAACTAATTACAAAACAAAATACTAGTTTTAAACTTCAAAATTAAATCACAACACAAAACGGTACTGGCCTGTATCTAATGTAATGATCTAAAATTAAAGTCTCAAATTCCAGTCTAGGGTGTGAATTTGGTCCCACGAAGAGATTCCGAAACAGTTCACAGTTCAATGAAATCGCCGTTTCTCAGTTCAAGCAGTAATTCAGATGCATCGTAGAGATTGACGAAATAAAATCACGGCTTCCGTAGATCTAATTTCAATCACAAATCCAAGTTGAATATTCACAGCAAACACTTAATCTTTCCCAAATAACTAACTCTCTTCTTTTGAAATGAAACTGGTGTCTGAATCTCACTCTTTGTCTTCGAATAAAACTGATGACTCTCACGTCACCGTCTTTTTTATACCGATAGGCCTATTTCTCGAACAATCTCGCAATTTCCATACAACTCCAGAGCTATCCACGCATATTCGTTCTTGCACGAGACTACACTTCTAGACAGCACTCATTTACAAACATGTGATTGGTCTACTTAATTCGAGAAAGTTCTGAAAATGTTACCCTAAATAAATAACATATTTTAGTTTAAACTTCGAAACAATAATATCAATATGGAAAAATGAATAATACAAATGAAAATTCAACCACAATACGACATGTTGTCGTTTACAAAATATTTACACATATACATAACACTGCGGACTTAGAACGCTAAAAGCCGGGTTTCGATATCTGTGGTACGCAGAGCACAGATAGCCCAAAGTGTATATTTATGCTCAATTCAAAACAACAAAAATCTTTAAGTTTCTAAACGAAACCATAAAATTAACTTTGATATTTTTACCATTTATATTTTAACTGTGGAAACATAAAAGTCGTGATAGAGTACAATATTTATTCTCGGGCATACGTTTTCCAAAGAAGTAGAAAGTTTGAGAATAGAAAATTACTCAATTTTTACTCAAGAGTTTCTCGATATGATTAAATAAAATCTCTTGATTGAATAAACACGTACATAGGAAATATAGATCAGATTTAAATTAGTTATGGTTTACCTTTTGTCTCTCTAAAATATTCTAGGAAAATAAAATTGTGTTTGCTCTTACATGGTTTTTGAGTACCAACCCTGTAACGACCTGTTATTACGGATTGCTCTTTATAAATACTTAAATATGAAGTGTGTATGGGGAAACTAGTTGTTTGAAACAGCCAGTTAGAGATAAATTGTATTATGTCTACGCTGACATTCTTTCGTTGAACTAGTTGCAAGGAATAATGTCTTATGTACAAAGCGGATATATTTAATGTGTAAATTTTGGTAAAGTTATTTTTCAGTATATATCTAAGTAAAATAAATATTCATGGAAAGAATGTTAACAAAAAAAGATGTTTGGGAGGTTGCTTAGATACTGTTCAAATAAGTGTTTGAGTGAAAATAACTGTCACTTCTAACCTCAGAAATCAATACATCAACATTTCTGTGAGACTATGCACGTGATCAATGAAGGGCGTTACAAATAATGATACAAATTCTTCTGTGGTTTGCGACCAGACAATAGGGAAATTATGTCAGTGTGGTGATTCTTTTACCCTTTGTAAACAAAATCCAAATGCGAACATCTTTCAAACAAGCATTAAAGGAAGCATTTATTATCTAAGGATACGTTTATGTAAAGGACGTATTTAAAACATTTACACAACACACTTAAACTTCTATAAAACATTAAGTAGGAAAATGAAGTCTCTTTGACTTAACTATTTATGAACTAATCGTTTGTAAATTTGAACCTTTTAAGGAAAATATCAAACCAAAAATTAATATACTAATTATTGATATTAGCAATACTTTTTGTTTTTAACACCACTACAAAAAAGAGATAATTACTTCCATTTTCTTCTTAAGTGATTTTAGTTTGGCTACTGCCTATTCGTTAGTCAGTTGTTATTCTAAACTACACTGCTACTACATACTGATTACGTCAAGCTATGACAAATATATATCACCCTAAGAGGAAATTTGTATTAAAAGTTTTACATGTAAACTGTTCATATGCATTCAAAAGTAATATTAATATAAAGTACTTTAGTTCTTTCACAAAAACGTTTATGGAAACATACAAAAATGAAGTCATTAAATAAGGAATAAACTATTCAAACACGAAATTATTACGTAATTTAATTATCTTTTGTTTTGATAAATTTGAATAATTTCGGTACAGATCAAAAATCTGGGCTCAGCATGACCAAGCGTGTTAAGGCGTGCGACTCGAAATCTGAGGGTCACGGGTTCGCATCCCCGTCGCGCCAAACATGCTCGCCCCTTTCAGCCGTGGGTGCATAACAATATTTGGTCAATCCCACTATTCGTTGGTAAAAGAGTAGCCCAAGAGTTGGCGATGGATGGTGATGACTAGCTGCCTTCCCTCTAGTCTTACACTGTTAAATTAGGGAAAGTTAGCACAGACAGCCCTCGAGTAGCTTTGTGCGAAATTAAAAAAACAAATAAACAAACAATCAAAAATCTGTATTGTTGTGTGGAGTTTTAAGGAATTCGTATATTATAACGTTGCATTGTTGTTAGTGTGCTCGTATCCCTGCAACAGTGGCTGGAAGAGGTGAAAGTTAAGACGTAAAATTGTTAATATGATAGGATTTTTCTCGCTTTATAAAATAAAATTGATTTATAATTATACAAAATATCTCAGCTTGTTTTCATAACCTGTTTCATAAATGTGAAAAAACCTACAATAAAAAATCAATTTTCTATAAAAATGTTTTGTGCTTGTTTTCATGTCACTGATTATACCAGGTCATCCTTTAAGGAATGTTCGATTTTGAGTTCGGAAAAAGAGGATTTCAAACACTTTTAATGTTATTTAATTAATAATATACATTTTATTATTAATAATTACTTCCTGCTTACGATTCACAAGCTTCTTAATGCTACTTCTATAAAATTCTTGGAGTTTGGAGGAAAAGGATGTAGAGAGGATAGTTTTGACATCTTCATGTGTTCCAAACTCTTTTTCCATCAAGATAGTTCTGCAAACTTTGAAATGGATAGTAATCATATGGGGCCAGGTCTGGAGAATAAGGAAGTTTTCGCCCAGTCTAACTTCAGATATAATCCTTGCTGTATGGGGCCGTGCATTATCGTGGTGTAACAACACCTTTACTGTTGATCAAAGCAGGCCTTTTTTTTTTCTTTCAGTGCAACGTTCAAGCACTAACGTTTGAAAATAGAAGCCTGATGTAATCATTACACTGAGTAGCAGCAACTCAAAGTGAATCACACCAACAGTATCCCATCAAACTCCTAGGGTAAAGGTCCATTTTGGGCTGTGCTTTAGCCAGTTTACCTGCACTGACCCATTGTCTATGACGCTTAACATTTTTAGAAAATATTCATTTTACTAACCTGTCCAAAAAGAGCGAGTTACGTTCACGAGAGCACAAAGAAGTACCAATGTTTACTCTTGCTCTCAGATTGGCTGTTCTATCAAATCACGGTGGACTCATTTTCCAAGTTTTGACATCATTTCAAGCTGTTAAAGATAAAGACGAACTGTTGAATGGGTTGAATTAAGCTTCTGTGAGAGTTCAACTGTTGCAGCATAATATTCACAATCAGCAAGTCATCGACATTTTTTCACTGATAGACTTCGCACCATAAATACTTTGAATGTTTCGTGTAATTCCTGCTGCACTATTGCCTTTTTTAAAATTCATAAAGTATTATATACCTAATTTGCTCCTCAAACACATCCATCTTTATCAGAGTTTATTTGATTAATGATTTCAAAAGTGGAGTGGGGTTGGTTTCTTTTATCTGTCTGAATTTTATTATATATATACACACACACACACGTCCTACTACATATTTTAGTCACTTAAGCTTTCTTCAAAGACAGAAATGATGATGCACTTTCTGAATTAAAAATTTTCGAACATTATTTATGGAATCACCCGAAAAATGATAAAACGGGTTTTATTCTTGTTTTCGTACCACTCTGATAAAATATTATTACACAGATTTTATACTTATTTTCGTATTACTCTAATTACAGCTTAATACAATGCAGGTTTTATGCTTGTTTTCGTGTGGCTGATTATAAATGGTGACAAGACAGATTTTACTGGAAGTTTAAAATCGTTGTTTTATGCAGATTTATTTTTCAGCAGTGGACTTTAATTATACGACTTGCAACTTATTTTATTTAGAAATATATTCTGCAGCGGAATAGCTAGTTATAATATAAATGGGAATAGATAAACTTTTAATGAGATATTTCTATTTACTAGTATTACAAAATTACTCATGGTGGATCAGCGACAATACTATTAGCTGAAAGCACCAACATTCAGGTTTTAGTACTCGCGGTGAGTAGAACACTAATATGTTATTATAAAGTGTTTTTCCCATTAATGCTTTTTTTTTTAATCTGAATTTAAGTAAAAAAGAAAGTTATATACATTAATTATCAAATGCTATCGATTACACTATTTTGGTTCAGAGAATATTGAACATTATAGTTGAATATTTATTAACCATATTTGAAAATGTTTAACGAATTAAAAACTATTCTTAATTTGTGATATTTTATACATATATATAAATTAGAAACTGATTAGGCTAATATTTTTACAATGAAATTTTAAGAATTCACAGTAGGAGTATTTAGTTAATAAAACTGAAACTTCAGCGTTTTCTTTTGTAATTATTTCCTTAATTTCAAATATTTTTGTATTCTTCTCATGAACGCACACGCACAAATACACATTATATGGTTTGTTATTGATAAGTAAAATATTGCTTTAGTACAAATAGATTGTATTCTGTATTCGTTTAGTTTAATCGCAATCAGCCCTGCGATTAGTAAAGATATTTAATACAATATTTTACATTTGCTTTATGTATTATAGATTTATAAAAATTACATTTTTTAAAGAAAATTATGGATTATAGACCACTGAAAAATAACGCTAAACTTAAAGTATTTAAGAACAATAAACATCTAAATAATGCAACTGGAGATTGTATCATTTCATTAAGTGTATATTGTATACCCAAAGAATTCTGGAAAAAGGTTAAAACTAGCTACATTCCACAATATTAGATAACTTCACAGCAACGCATGTACTTTTCATACGATATTTTCATTCTGTTCGTTTTTGAATTTTTTTAATAACAATAATCAACAGTGCGGACATAAAATGAAATTGATATCACAAAATTACTCGAAAAACGCAAAAAGTAAAAAAAAAAGTTGCACAAAGTTACCTGATCCTTCCCCACGCCAGCTACCGGTAACACATCCAAAAATACATCCGAAGCACAAGTATATTGTTTTTAGTCTTGTCATGACGGCCTTTTCTAGTTCTCACTCTTCTCTCAGAGTTGCACCTTTAAAATTCATACGTAATAGATCACCGTAAAAATGTACAGAGATGTTGTTTTCAGGCTTAATGATACAACAAACCTTAAATACTGAATTTTACACTCCTAAAGGCATATCCATATAATTAATCGACGAGTAATATTTGGAAAGACCCTTTCGTGCACACGTTCTTAATACATGCCTGCGAACCAAACCAAGCACAGTGTGGTGTAGGTACGATTCAGTGCTGCTATTTGTAGCTCATAATATACATTGTAAACACGTAAGCGCCCTCTGTCAACGTTTTAGCTTTGTTTCGCTTTGTCTAGAATTGAAAATTGTAAATTTTAGCATTTTATACTAACTTTTGTATAATCAAGCAATAAATATGTAAAGTTTCTATGCATCAAAACGAATATAACCATGAAAAGCTATTTACTCAAAATCTAACTTATTTTTTTGAAGTATTTGAACTTTATTACCTGTACAAAACGTTTTGGCAATTCAATAGAGGTAGGCTTGTTTGCGTAACAATTTTCAGAAGTTGCAATAAAAATTTTAGTTAAGGCATGTAAATAATTAAAATATTCATTTAACCATTCGACTCTACATAACTTACTAAATCTATTAAGAAGGGCAATCACCTAAATCAAACATGAAAATCTTGTTTCTACCCTGAGTTCAATATAAATATGAGGAATTATTCCTAAAAAAAAAACCTCATAATTTCGTCATGCGCATTTTACGTAGATACAAGTGATAAAAGTTAGTTTCGGTAAACACACTTGGAACCTTTCGTAAACATATAATGTGAACCATAGCTTCCAGAACTGCTTTGGAGATTTAATAGATGACACCCTTTTTCATCGTTATGAATAGCCTATATATCTGTCTAACAATCCATAGTTCGAAAATTTAAAAACATAATATGAGAATGTTTGTTTTAATTTATTATAGATTAAACTGTTCCTTTCTCAATTCGTTGAACATGCTTTAAACCTACATATGTTGCAATGAGACTGTTAAAATTATTTGTAAGTGTATTATTATACAGCACCAAAAATATTCATTAGATCATTTCTTACAATAAATAGAAAAAAATATGAAAAATGTGTAACTAAAGCGTCATTTATAGTAGTAAAACTCCGGCTATCACTGCACTCTTTCTGAAAAGTGTTGAATCAAATACCATGAATTCTAAGAATTAAGTTATAGGGAAAATTTTAGGCGAGCTTTCTTTTTTATTAAAAAATATAAAACATACTGAAAACATTTATATAAACACATAAAAGATAGGGAAAAAGTATTTTGTAACACAATTTAGATTTCACTTATGTTGATTATGCTTGCCTTTGTGGAAATAAAATTTTAAATTACTTTTAATTCATTCTGCAAATTTTTTATATGCCGTGAAACGATGTTTAACGTTTGTAGTTGAATTATAAAGAATTCAATTCAAGTATAACTGACATTTATTTTTGCTGTTCCCTTTCTAAAAAGTACTTTTTCTTGGACAGTTAATTTTTCTATAAATTTAAAACAAATCTACAGATGTAAATAATAATAACTAAAAGTTATGGAGAGCAAGTCCTTTTCTCTTGATAGTAATTTATATACAAATCAATAATAATGGGGGCCTAACAGTTAATTAGTCGTGAACGAAAACTTCTGCTACTCGATTTGAAAGCCTGAAACTATTTCCAGCTAACGTGAAAAAAAACAAAAAACATTCGCCTTGTTAATAAATATACATCTGAAATGCTTTGTTTTCAGTTTACTAAAAAAAACCCCACTGAATTAGATATTGGCATTAAAAGTACTTATAAGGGATTATTTTATACACCTGTTCATAAAATAAAAAGGCTCGACATTGTTATGTATATGTGTAAATATTTTGTAAACGACAACATGTCGTATCGTGTTTGAATTTTCATTTGTATTATTCATTTTTCCATATTGATATTATTGTTTCGAAGTTTAAACTAATATTTTGTTATTCATTCAGGGTAACATTTTAGAACTTTCTCGAATTAAGTAGGCCAATAATATGTTTGTAAATGAGTGCTGGTGAATTCCTGTCTAGACGTGTAGTCTCGTGCAAGAACGGATATGCGTGGATAACTCTGGAGTTGTATGGAAATTTCAAGATTGTTCGAGAAGTAGGCCTATCGATATAAAAGACGGTGACAAGAGAGAGATTCAGTCATCAGTCATCAGTTTTTATTCGAAAAAAGAAGATAGATTCAGTCATTAGTTTCATTCGAAGAATAAGAGTGAGATTCAGGCATCAGTTTTAGTTATTTGAGAAAGATTAAGTGTTTGCTGTGAATATTCAACTTGGATTTGTGATTGAAGTTAGATCTACGGAAGTTGTGATTTTATTTCGTCAATCTCTACGATACTTCTGAATTACTGCTTGAGCTGAGAGACGGCGATTTCATTGAACTGTGAACTGTTTCGGAATTTCTTCGTGGGACCAAATTCACACCCTAGACTGGAATTTGAGACTTTCATTTCAGATCATTACATTAGATACAGGCCAGTACCGTTTTGTATTGTGATTTATTTTGAAGTTTGGAATTAATATTATTTTGTTTTGTAATTAATTTCGAATGTTGTAACTTAATATCTGTCACTATTATTATATAATTCATGTTATATCTGTTATATTTGTTAATAGTTTAGTGTAATAAATTATACAAGCTGTTATCTATGTTTTTCTGTTGCGTTTAGTCTACAAAGAACTTAAAACATCAAAAAATACGTAACAGAAAATTGGGGGCTCGTCCGGGATATCGAACAAACAATTTAATTTTATTATAAAATAAGATTTATATTCTATACAGATAAACAGCTTGTATATTCAAAATGGCATTCGAACTTGAAGATTTTATAAACGAATTTAATCAGAATCCCTCTTTCGAATTAATCAGTGAATTAAAAAAATCTGAATTACTTGATGTTGGTAAACATTTTAATTTAGAAGTGAAGCAATCAATGAAGAAAGCAGATATTAAACAAATTATTGTTGAACATTTGGTCAGCCAAAACGTTTTACCTCAAACAGTTGCACAACAATTGCCTGTCGCTCATTTTGACCCAGATTTCGAATAAAAAAAAATGGAAATGGAAATGAAATTTCGTTTAGAAATTGAAAGCAAACGACTTGAGGCAGAACAAAAACGTATTGAGGCAGAACAAGAAAATAAACGTATTGAGGCAGAACAAAAAAGTATTAAAGCAGAACAAGAAAACAAACGCCTTGTTCTTGATGCCGAAATACAAATAGAACGCATTAAAGCTGATAAAGAAATCAGTATGAGAAAGGCACAGACAGAAGAAAAGGTTGTCCGAATGCAGTTGGATAATTTTGATGCTTCCAAACAAATTCGTTTGGTACCTCCATTCAATGAAAAAGCTGTAGATACATATTTTCAGCAATTTGAAAAATTGGCCCTTAGGCTAAAATGGCCAACCGAATATTGGACAGTATTACTTCAGAGTGTTCTCAAGGGTAAAGCCCAGGAAGTATTTTCCAAACTCACAGCCGAGCAAAGTTATGATTACGAGCACGTCAAAAAATGCATTTTAAATGCTTATGAATTGGTACCTGAGGCATATAGACAAAAATTTCGTGGTTACAAAAAGTTTGACAGCCAAACTTATGTCGAATTTGCTCGTGAAAAGAAACTCTGTTCGACAGGTGGTGTGATTCCAGAGAAATTAAAGATGATTATACAAAACTCAGAGAACTCATGTTAGTCGAAGAGTTTAAAAGATGTATTCCCGTAGAGATAAAAACTTATATTGATGAACAAAAAGCTTTCAAAGTTCATGATGCTGCTGTCTTGGCAGACGAGTATGCTTTGACTCACAAAGATTTCTCATATAAAAGCAAAACATCTCACACAACAAAGAAACCCAATGACTCATTCAAATACTATGCAAATGTCGACAGAGACAAAAAAAGAGCAAACTTCTAATTCTCAAACGAAGACTCCATCTTATTCTCAAAGCTCGTCATCTACCCAAAACGTGTCATTCTCATCCAAAACATGTGCTAATTGTAAGAAACCTGGCCATCTGATTTCTGAGTGCTATAAGGTAAAAAACAAGCCATCACCCAATAGTTTCATTTCGCCCTCGTTGGATACATCATTGGTTCCCAATGATTTTGACCCTTTCCAGTCCACTGTGGATTCTAAGCCCAATATTATTGATGTACCTGAAGATATTGTTGAGGACAAATTTAAGCCTTTCATGACTGAAGGTTTTGTTTCTTTTGTTGGCGATTCACGTCTACAACCAATTAAAATCCCGCGGGATACTGGAGCTTTTCAGAGTTTGATTTTGGAAAGTGTACTTCCGTTTTCTGAAAAGTCATCCGTTGGGGCCAATGTGCTCATTTCTGGTGTAGAAGGTGGCGTGGTTTCTATTCCTCTTCATAGATTAGATTTACATTCGGACTTAGTTTCAGGCCCAGTGACTGTGGGTATTAAAGCTTCATTGCCTGTTGAAGGTGTGTCTATGCTTTTGGGGAATGATTTGGCTGGTAGTAAGGTGGTACCAGAGGTTCGTGTTGTTGAAGCACCTGTTATCAGCCCCAGTACAGAGCAACTCGTTGAAGAGTTTCCTGATGTTTTTCCCGCCTGTGCTGTTACTCGTTCTCAGAAATCCAAAGAGGATTTCTTTTTATCTGATACATTCATGTCTCACATCGATGAGATTTCTGACTCAACTTTAAGTTCTACTGATGACTCTAAATCATTTTTCGACTCTCTTCATCGAAACAAACTTATTGAGGAACAGGACAATGATCCTGAAACTCGTTCTCTTCTACAACTGGCTGTTAATGAAAATGAAATAGGAACTGTCCCTATTTGTTACTACCAGAAGTCAGGTGTGCTAATGAGAAAATACAGACCTCCTGACGTTGCTGCTGATGAAGAGTGGAATGTTATTCACCAAATCGTCATTCCAAAATGCTATCGAAATGATATTCTTAGTCTTGTTCATGACCATGTATTGTCGGGACACTTAGGTGTAAGAAAAACCCTAGATCGTATCCGACGACATTTTTATTGGCCAAAGATGCGCCAAGATGTGGTTAACTTTTGTAAGGCATGTCATTCTTGCCAAATCACTGGAAAACCAAATCCGGGTATTCCAAAAGCACCACTGCAGCCTATTCCTGCCTTTGAAGAACCATTCTCAAGGGTCATTATCGACTGTGTTGGCCCAATGCCAAAAAGCAAAGCAGGAAATGAATACCTCTCGACGATCATGTGTGCTTCTACACGTTTTCCTGAGGCAATCCCTTTGAGAAAAATCACTGCTCTTGTGAAATACTTTACCATGTTCGGAATTCCAAAAGTTGTGCAATCAAATCAAGACACAAATTTTATGTCCAAACTATTTGAACAAGCCATACATGAATTAAGCGTCCATCAAATTTCATCCAGTGCCTACCATCCTGAGTCACAAGGTGTTTTTGATCGTTTCCACCAAATTACTGCCACAAACACTCAAAGTACTAGGTTGAGGGTGTTCCCTTGTTATTGTTTGAAGTTCGTGAGGGTATTAAAGAATCCACTGGATTTAACCCTTTTAAGTTGTTTTAAAAAGACAAATAAACAAACAAAAAAAGTTTTCACAAATTCAAACTTTTTTTACTTTTAAGGGGGAGAGTGTTATGTATATGTGTAAATATTTTGTAAACGACAACATGTCGTATCGTGTTTGAATTTTCATTTGTATTATTCATTTTTCCATATTGATATTATTGTTTCGAAGTTTAAACTAATATTTTGTTATTCATTCAGGGTAACATTTTAGAACTTTCTCGAATTAAGTAGGCCAATAATATATTTGTAAATGAGTGCTGGTGAATTCCTGTCTAGACGTGTAGTCTCGTGCAAGAACGGATATGCGTGGATAACTCTGGAGTTGTATGGAAATTTCAAGATTGTTCGAGAAGTAGGCCTATCGATATAAAAGACGGTGACAAGAGAGAGATTCAGTCATCAGTCATCAGTTTTTATTCGAAAAAAGAAGATAGATTCAGTCATTAGTTTTATTCGAAGAATAAGAGTGAGATTCAGGCATCAGTTTTAGTTATTTGAGAAAGATTAAGTGTTTGCTGTGAATATTCAACTTGGATTTGTGATTGAAGTTAGATCTACGGAAGTTGTGATTTTATTTCGTCAATCTCTACGATACATCTGAATTACTGCTTGAGCTGAGAGACGGCGATTTCATTGAACTGTGAACTGTTTCGGAATTTCTTCGTGGGACCAAATTCACACCCTAGACTGGAATTTGAGACTTTCATTTCAGATCATTACATTAGATACAGGCCAGTACCGTTTTGTATTGTGATTTATTTTGAAGTTTGAAATTAATATTATTTTGTTTTGTATTTAATTTCGAATGTTGTAACTTAATATCTGTCACTATTATTATATAATTCATGTTATATCTGTTATATTTGTTAATAGTTTAGTGTAATAAATTATACAAGCTGTTATCTATGTTTTTCTGTTGCGTTTAGTCTACAAAGAACTTAAAACATCAAAAAATACGTAACAAAAAATTGGGGGCTCGTCCGGGATATCGAACAAACAATTTAATTTTATTATAAAATAAGATTTATATTCTATACAGATAAACAGCTTGTATATTCAAAATGGCATTCGAACTTGAAGATTTTATAAACGAATTTAATCAGAATCCCTCTTTCGAATTAATCAGTGAATTAAAAAAATCTGAATTACTTGATGTTGGTAAACATTTTAATTTAGAAGTGAAGCAATCAATGAAGAAAGCAGATATTAAACAAATTATTGTTGAACATTTGGTCAGCCAAAACGTTTTACCTCAAACAGTTGCACAACAATTGCCTGTCGCTCATTTTGACCCAGATTTCGAATAAAAAAAAATGGAAATGGAAATGAAATTTCGTTTAGAAATTGAAAGCAAACGACTTGAGGCAGAACAAAAACGTATTGAGGCAGAACAAGAAAATAAACGTATTGAGGCAGAACAAAAAAGTATTGAAGCAGAACAAGAAAACAAACGCCTTGTTCTTGATGCCGAAATACATATAGAACGCATTAAAGCTGATAAAGAAATCAGTATGAGAAAGGCACAGACAGAAGAAAAGGTTGTCCGAATGCAGTTGGATAATTTTGATGCTTCCAAACAAATTCGTTTGGTACCTCCATTCAATGAAAAAGCTGTAGATACATATTTTCAGCAATTTGAAAAATTGGCCCTTAGGCTAAAATGGCCAACCGAATATTGGACAGTATTACTTCAGAGTGTTCTCAAGGGTAAAGCCCAGGAAGTATTTTCCAAACTCACAGCCGAGCAAAGTTATGATTACGAGCACGTCAAAAAATGCATTTTAAATGCTTATGAATTGGTACCTGAGGCATATAGACAAAAATTTCGTGGTTACAAAAAGTTTGACAGCGTGGATATGCGTGGATAACTCTGGAGTTGTATGGAAATTTCAAGATTGTTCGAGAAGTAGGCCTATCGATATAAAAGACGGTGACAAGAGAGAGATTCAGTCATCAGTCATCAGTTTTTATTCGAAAAAAGAAGATAGATTCAGTCATTAGTTTTATTCGAAGAATAAGAGTGAGATTCAGGCATCAGTTTTAGTTATTTGAGAAAGATTAAGTGTTTGCTGTGAATATTCAAGTTGGATTTGTGATTGATGTTAGATCTACGGAAGTTGTGATTTTATTTCGTCAATCTCTACGATACATCTGAAGTACTGCTTGAGCTGAGAGTCGGCGAATTTATTGAACTGCGAACTGTTTCGGAATCTCTTCGCGGGACCAAATTCACACCCTAGCCTGGAATTTGAGACTTTAATTTTAGATCATTACATTAGATACAGGCCAGTACCGTTTTGTATTGTGATTTATTTTGAAGTTTGAAACTAATATTATTTTGTTTTGTAATTAGTTTCGAATGTTGTAACTTAATATCTGTCACTATTATTATATAATTCATGTTATATCTGTTAATAGTTTAGTGTAATAAATTATACAAGCTGTTATCTGTGTTTTTCTGTTGCGTTTAGTCTACGAAGAACTTAAAACATCAAAAAATACGTAACAACATGGCCAAGTGGGTTAAGGCGTTCATCTCCTAATCTGAGGGTCACGGGTTCGCATCCCCGTCGCACTAAACATGTTTGCCCTTTCAGCCGTGGGAGCATTAAAATGTCACACGGTCAGTCTCACTGTTATTTAGTAAAAGAGTAGCTAAAGATTTGGCGGTGGGTGGTGATGACCAGCTGTCTTCCCTCTAGTTTTACACTGCTAAATTAGGAACGGTTAGCGCAGATAGCCCTCATGTAGCTTTGCCCAAAATTTAAAACCAAAAAAATCAAACAGTGTGGAACTGGACAAAAGAATAATTGTGGTGAACGATGCCTTCCTTTTGTTCAGTCGTTCAAAATTAGATATGGCTATACTTGAATTCTAAATCGGGCATCCGCAATCTGAGCTTCGCGAGTTGAATACCTATCAGATTAAACCTGCTCGCTATTTAGTTATGGTGTCGTTCTTATAAGACAAACGATGCTCGGGTAAGAAATATATCTCTATTTTAACAGGTTATTGTACATAAAAGTAGAATTACGTGTGTATATTTTATAGTGAACATGATTAATAGTATGATCGTATGTAAGTAAAAATATATGAGTTCTGAGCACGAAAAATCTATGTGAATTAACACCGCTTATAATATAGACAATGTGTAACATACTGTGAATAAGGCAACAACAACGTGGGTTACAACATCGGATTCAGTAATAGTACAAACAAAATAAAAATACCTTATAGGGACGACTTAGTTTGATTTATATGAACTTACCGAACATGGATTAAATGAATATTCAATTCCAATTTTGTATAACTTTCATAAAATTACTTAATGGCATTGCTATAATAACTCGGTACACAAAAACTGACTAGTTTGAGTGTTATTCCTCTGTGAAATTTGTGTGCTTTACATATAAAAGTTTTTTTTTAGTTTTATATGACTACAAAAAAGTTCAACTGTGTTCTATATAATCAATGGTTGTATTCATATTATAACGAATGCCAAATCATTCACTGATCAAGTAACATACACACGTACATATCTTACAACTTACGTATAATAAGTGGTTCCATTGTATAAAGCGTCTAGAAATGTCATCAGTAACACTCGTCTTTTACACATGATATAAACAATTATTAATTTCTAGCACACGGAACGTTAAGTATACCCCCGGCACGCCAAGTGGGTAAAGACGTTCGACTCGTAATCTGAGGTTCGCGGGTTCAAAACCCCGTTTCACCATATATGCTCGCCCTTTCAGCCGTGGGAGCGTTTTAATGTTATGGTGAATCCCACTATTCATTGATAAAACAGTATTCCCAGAATTGGCGGTCGGTGGTGAAAACTAGCTTCCTTCCCTCTAGTTTTACACTCCTAAATCAAGGACGGCTAGCGCAGATAACCCTCGAGTAGCTTTGCGCAAAATTCAAAACAAACCAAACCAAAATATCCTGCTGTTATATAGACGTTTGCAAACACTGGTTTGGAGAAACTAATGTAATATATATATATATATACTGGAATGGTGTATTGACCAGATTTTCTAACCACATCAGTTTTATGTATTTATGGACGTGCAAAGCATATTGGCTTGTATGAAGATTTTATATTTTGTTTTTTTGTAAACCCATACTTGTATCTCAGACTGTATACATGCATGCATATATATCAATTCCAAAGATAATACAATGTATCATAATTTGATGCACATCTGTATAAATAAACATTTTTAATACTTCTTACAGTTGTTATATTCCCCCTTCCTCTTTCTCCTTTCTGATGGGCCCGGCATGGTCAAGCGTGTTAAGGCGTTTGCATCCTCGTCGCGCTAAACATGCTTGCCCTTTCAGCCGTGGGGGCGTTATAATGTGACGATCAATCCCATAATTCGTTGGTAAAAGTGTAGCCCAAGAGTTGGCGGTGGGTGGTGATGACTAGCTGCCTTCCTCTCGTCTTAGACTGCTAAATTAGGGACGGCTAGCACAGGTAGCCCTCGAGTAGTTTTGTGCAAAGTTCCAAAATAAACAAACAAACAAAACCTTTCTGATGACCACAGTAAGACTGATGACAGTTTTGTTTCAATTGTCCAGATTTACTCTTAGGGTGATATTCTACACACTCTACTAGGTCTAAAAACATGTTACTTAGTAATTATGAATTTTTATGTTAATGTATCTTTCCCCCTCCATTTCTTATGGAGTTTGGGTTATAACACTTCTACGCCCTCCTCCGCTGTGATTATTCTAAACTTTAGTAAACCTTCACTTGTGCATGTTTAATATGAAACTAAATTTTTCTGAACAAAACATATAACTACAAAATGTCTGTTTCACTCTCCCCTTAAATCACCGTCATTTCCACCATCTCCTTCTTCTGCGATTTTTCTTTTACCTATTAGTGAGCTACAAGGATAGATATTCTATCTACAGTATTTGTAAAATTCCCAATTGTGCAGTATTGGCTATAAGTTAACATTTAAGATCAACCACCACCGTGGTTGTCAACCAAATGTTTGGAACTGAGCCTGGCGCTATTTCTTAAACTACAGTTTAAAGATTTCTTTTGTGGGAGACAACTAAGATGTTTGTGTAGCATGGCCGAAATTGATCATGCAATGTTAAAAAATTGTCATAGAAAAATAAGAGCAGGAACCCTATATATATAAACTAATGATACACATCAATACAACGGCAACAACAGCCAAGTAATCGCTATAGTACATGTGCCATATAAACATCAAATTAATTCATGGCCTCCACACAGCTGTATACGTATGGGTGTAGTAGATTATTAGTCTTCTTATAAACCGTAGACTACAGTAAAATGATTGGATTTTAATGCTATTATTTGCCACATAACTAAATAAAGTTGAAAATCACCCGACACAATGCGCAGTTATGCCTTTACTAATATTGTCCAGGTTTTATTACAATACCACAGTCATTTCTTTGTCACCAAGCTGAACAATATTAAACAATAAAAAAATGAACATGTTGGCGATCAATATCATAATAATTTTTAGTTTATGTTTGCCTTGAAAATGCGTACGCACCTTAATATGTAAATACACATGCGCACATATGCCATTTCAACATACGTAAACAGCATGCGAATGTAAATATAGAAGTTACGCAGTCACGTGACTAAAATAAATAGTGGAACAATTTGTGGCCAAATTAGATGTAAAACATTATTCGTGTAAATATGGCCTTCGCTACATAATCACGCAGTTCTCCGTTAATTTTACACGAATTTACTAGAAAATTAGACGATATAAATGAGGAAGTCAAAACAAAGAAAAGTGCAAAAAGAGTCGGTCTCGACACGACATATCCTTATCATATTCTGCCAGTAACGACAATCACGCTAGATGCCAGTAAATTAGTCGATATTACAAACAAAGAACCTGATACTAGTACTAACAAACAATAAACGTTAGTTGAAAATATAATTATCATAAATTAGTTAGTCCTGACAACATATTTTTAAATGGGAAAGAGGTCCAAACCCTATGAAAGCCTTGACGCTTACAAGTATTTTGTGGGAAGCTGGATGCATGATGCCAGACTGCGGAAAGTGTACTAGAAGTCCACCTACATAACTTGCTCGAGGGTAAGTCGAAGTTGTATTTAGTGACTAGACCTATTGTTTATGTTCTATCAATAGTAAATTTATAATTTAGATATACTACACTCTATTGCACTTTAAGTCCTTCTGTCTTGTAAGCCCATTTTCTTCATTACACATTACCAAATATTTTAAACAAATAAGCGCTGGATTTTAAAACCACTTGTTTTGTAAAGCCGCATATTTGATAAAACTTTATTATTGTACCCTGGGCACTTTCTCCTTCGGTTTTATATCATGGTATTTTGATTACGTGAAGCACCAAAAAGTTACAATCAACAGATTTTCTCCAGATCTGTGTCAAAGTACAATGCATAAAGAAGTAGTACGCGGATATGGAATATCAACTGCGTAGTCTAAAGTACGACGATCGTTTCCAAGCTTTACTACGGCCGTTCGAATATGCTTGTTTTATTACCGTAGATCATTTAGTTCTGCATACTGAATGTGTTTGAGCCTATGAAACATAATTCCGAATTTTTTATATTGTTGTTTGTTCAACTAATTTCTACACTGCTGTTTGTCATTTCCCCTCGGTGTGGATTCCTGTACGTGGTGAGAGGACCTCTTAGAGAAGGTTCTGGATATTCAGTTTATCCTTTGAGATCTAAACAGCTAACCACGTTTTTGTCGTGCGTGGCGACCCGTGAAGGGAAGGGAAGGATTCTGGTGGTTGAGGGGTCCAATCCTAACACACACCACTTTGCCCTTGAATTCCTGCAGACGGGTGACCTTGGATTGGCCCACATGGTCAATCGGCTGGTCCATTTGCTCAACCAAGTACTAGTGTTAGAAGTTTCTAACGGATGTTCTGGACATTGTGTTTAATGCTGGTGTTTGGATATACTACTGCTCATGAAACCATGGAGTTGCTGCAGTGTCCGTGTTTGGCATTGTAGTTCTTCCCGTCGTAGGTAACCATGATGGATGGCGTCAGTGTGCACCAAAATGTTCTTTCTTTATTATGAATCCCCCTCAATAAAATCTAAATAAAACCTTGAAAAACCTATCACTAGTAAACGACCATATTGTGAAGATTCTGAACAAAAATCTTTAACTTTTTCAACGCCTGAACCTAATTTTCTGATATTGCATTCTTTATCAGATAAATCTTTAGGGCAAATATTTCCATTTCTTTGTTCATAAGGGACTATAGGGGCTTGTTGTCTCTCTTAAGTCAGTTAAAAAGCTACATTCTGGAGACATCTTCATGAAAACGCCCGCTCCTAAACTTCTTTTGCATTCAAAGGTCATTGGGGAAAAACCAACTGAGGTTACTCTTCATGTTACTTTGAATTTGTCACAAAGAATTATTGTTGAGAGGTGTTTAAAGAACATCTCCGAATCAAGATCCTCGCTGGTTTCTCCACCCAAGGAGTTTCTGCAGTGAGGTGAATATCCACTCACAAAGATGGAAATAGGATGCCGACCAGCATCCTGATTTTGACGTTGCATCACCACCTTCACTTGCCACCATCAAAGCAGGTTATCTAAATTGCAAAGTACAACCATATATTCCGAACCATCTCAGGTGCTTCCAATGTCAGTGGTTTGGCTACTCAAAGACATCTTGTAGTGGATCCTTGACTTGTGCTTTTGCAATGGCAAGGACCATGACACCTACGAGTGTGAAATAGACCCTTCATGTTAACTATAGTGGTTCTCACCCATTTTACTTTCGTTCATGCCCTAGGTGGTTGGAAGAAAAGAAGGTACAACATTTAAAAATGATTAGCTACATTTCTTACCCTAAGGTTTGAAAGTTACTGTCCATCACTCCATCTCGGACGTATGCTGCTGCATTCCATTCTACTGATACAGTGTTAGTGCAGACAGATCTGTTTGCCTTCAAAAGAATCATTTTCAAACCACGTGAAAAGGTTTTTGTCCTCCATGGTTAAGAAAGTTGATGAGTCAACGTCAACACTTCTGTTCCTGCTATTTCTTTCAGCAGATCCCTGTATCCACTTTCTTTGGGTCTTGGTTCAAGCATTTCCTCTGGCCCTTCTTCTTCTCTGGCTCCAGAATGCAAACGGTTCTTCGTTCACGTTCTCAGTCGCTGGAATCTTCTAATTATGAAGTCCTGTCCACTCGATTCAGGGCAGGATTCATGGAGTTTAATAGATCTCCTTGTAACAACGAAAACAAAAAAATGAGACGTGGTCGAAAACAGAAACGCTCTCTGCACAGTTCTTCTCCACGTAAATAAAAATGGCTACATTGACACTAAGGAACTTTTTTCAGGTTTCCAATGTAAGGTAGATGGCATCAAGATGATGATTGATTTCTATCATTCTGTGAGCCTTTCTCACAGGAAACATTTCTGGAACCTATTGATACAGCCACTTTTTGACAGTGTTTTTATACAGAAATGACAGGTTGTGTGATGGACGAGTGCATGAAGGGGTGGAACTGCTAATAGAATAGCATGTGCCCTCCTTCTCTTTATCACTCAACATATCCTTGGAGGTTGTCACTATCCGTCTTTTCTTTGTTGTACTATCACTATTTTTCTTTCTATCTCCTGGAGAAACCTGTAATTAATTTGACCTTGATGCACTTATTAAACAGTTGCTATCTCCCTTTTTAATCCTGAAGAACTTTAATGGACATAATCTCTCTGAGGAATGCTGAAATTGATTGGAGGAGTCTCTCTGTAGAGCATATGTTCTTGGATTATAACCTTTCTCTCTCTAAGAATGGTGTTTATACTAATTTTAAGGCACCTAGCCACTGTTTCTATCAAAATTTGACCACGGGTCACTGGTACCTCGGCCTTGAAGATACTAAACTTCGTTTATTAACAAAGGCTTCGGCTTTGCTCAGTGTCTTTCCGAAATTCCCCAGTCTAGAGCTTGTACACAGAATGTCATGAACTTTCTCTACACTTCTGCCTTTTGCAAGTGTCTTTGCTGTGTGCTTCAAAACTTTCATCCTTACCACAGTATCTCAACAGGGGTTGTGTTTTCCTTACTCTATATTCCACGTTTTTTAAAACGTAATTCTTCATTTGTTTCTTTTGAATTTTGTATCCAGAAGCAGTTGGATGAATTGGGCCTGTCCTTTGATGACATTGCTGTATCTACTGGTCAGCACATCCCATTATGGCTTATTACCATCCACGAATGTGATCTATCTTCGAGTCATTTGAGAAAGACGGATATACTCGATTGAAAATGCTGTTTTAGTTTTGCTGAACATCTGTTAAACTATCCTTCCATTCTCATTTATAAAGATGGTTTGAAATCAGGTGACGCTGTGGACTCTGCCATTGTTTATTGTAGTTCGATAGTTGCAAACAGAATCCTCTGCATTTTCTGTGTTTACTGCTGAATTGTACGTCGTCAATCTTGCCTTTGATCATATAGTAGCTAAGCAGTACTTGAAATGACTTATACTGACTCACTTAGCTTTCTACTAGCCCTGGAATCGCTTCACGTTGGTTCTCAACCATTTTTTCGCCGATATTCAAAACATTTCTCTTTAATAGCTACTTCAATCCAGTTCTTCTGCATAACATGCCATGTTGTTATTCGCAAGAATGAGCTCGCTGACACCGCAGCTAAGTCTATCTGCTCTGTCGCTATCACTGCAACGCCTGTTCCATACATGGACTATGGTCCTGTATTCAAGGCTCGACTCCGCGCCACTTTAAATGACCAACGTGATAACAAGCTTTTTCCGGGTAAAACCATCTATTGGAATTTTCCGTAAGGATCGGGAAGAGGAAGTTGTTCTAACTAGACTACGCATTGGTCAAAATTTATTTTTAATCATCATTTTCTTTTGTCTAGGACTGATGCACCAATGTGTCGTCTGTGTGACACTCAAGTCACAGTATTCCATATTGTACTGTCGTGATGTCGTTACGACTCTGAACAATGGCACCATTTTATACATGTTTTGTCCACAGGATTACCACTGACGCTGGACAGTATAATTAGCGATGACGACACTATCCGCTTTGCAAATGTTTTTATTTTGATTTAAGGTCATTGGCCTTTTTTACGCTATTTAATTTTTAATTCAAAAATTGGACTTTGTTTTTAGCAAGATTTTTTTTACGAATTTTAATAATTTTATTTTTTCCAATTGTTTGGCGCATGTAGCCTGGTGCTTTGCGCTATAAAACGCCAACCAACCTGATTGTCATTTTAAATACTTTATCTCGAATTACAACTCCAGCAACTACATTGTGATAACTAGATTGCCTCTCTGCTCGGTTCAAAATAACGAAATAAAATAAAAGTTCAAGTTTTTTGTTTGTATTAAATATAACCCTAAATAAAATAAAGCAAAAAATATACATATGCTACAGTGTTAATTCACCTCTCTATCGTATATAGGCCGTACTTAATAAAGGTTTAACTAATTATAGGCATAAGACAAATGAGTTTATAGATTTCGGCGTCTGCGAATTATCTTTTATTTTAAAAATCCTGTATTATGAGAAATACTATTGCAATAAAGATACAGGATTTTGATACTCGTAGTAGGCAGAGAATAGATAGCCCACTGTGTAGCCTCGTTCTTAATTACAAACAATCAATAAAGATACTAATTTGACCGCTAAAGTTTAGTAGTATTATATAATAAGTAGATTCTCACAGAAATATGTAATAGTGGACTGAAATATTTTTCAAACTACCATTTCCATTGGCAGGCTGTCAACATTAACAAACATTCTGCAACTTGTTGCATTGTTCTTGTACAATTGTACACTTTCGCAAAAAATGCCTTCATACTTTTGATATTCAATTAGTACAGTAAATCATTAAAGTTTTCATATTTTTAAAATTATTTTTAAGTTTAATTTAAATAACCATTTAATATTCACTGGAGTAACATTAAAGGCTAAAGAGATCCTTTGTTGGTGATTACATTAATGGTTGACATTTCTAATGTGGATCCAACATAGCCAAATGATAAGGGTGCTTAACTCATAATTTGTTAGTCGCGGATTCAAATCTCTGTCCAAACAAACACGATTGTCTTTTCAGTCGTATGGGCATTATATGTAACCTTCGATCCCACTATTCGTTAATAAAAGAGTAGCCCAAGAGTTGGAGGTGAATGGTGGTAACAAGCTGTCTCTTCTTTAGTTTTTTTACTATTTGTTTGGAATTTCACATAAAGCTACACAAGAGCTATCTGCGCTAGCCGTCTCTAATTTTATAGTCTATGACTAGACGAAAGACATCTAGTCATCACTACCCACTGATAACTCTAGGGCAACTCTTTTGCAAACAAATAGTTAAAATGACTGTAACATTATGACGCCCTCACAGCTCACAGAACGATCATATTATGGTGTAAGAGGGATTTGACCCCGCGACCCTCGGATTACGAGTCGGGTGCTTTAACCATCTGGCCATGGCAGGCACCTTTTAGAAGGCACACTTCTAAATTAGTGAAGCTAGTTTGCGCAAAGTTCAAAACAAACAAACCGTTTTTAATGCTTCATGTCTACATATAATTTCACTAAATATATTTCGAGAAAAACCCCTGTTTTACACATTGTGTTTTGTACATTATGTGATGTCAAAAGAAACTTGTATGATAAGTTCATGCTACCCTGTGCTCTTATCATTGGCCTATACTCGTATTATATTCCAATTATTATGTTTGTTAAATGAAGTACATCACATATATATCATATAAGAAGTGCGTAAGAGAAATTTATAGTATTTCTTTTTTGTTTGCTACATTACCTTGCTTTTAACATTAATAAAAAATTGATGTTCAAACGTTTGTTATAAGAACTGTTAAAACATTGTACTTTAATTTGTCGTATTTCTCTTCCATACAAATGAAAAAATATTTCGTCTTTCGTTTACCTTTCTTTAATGACAATTACCATTTATAATTGTCAGTACTAAAGTAAAATAGAAAACGGAGTTTGTGAGGACAAGAACTAGAATACTTTTTTAAACTCAGGCTATTCACTTCACGGCATACAAAGGCCAATATGTATGTAATTGTTCCCATTAATACTTTTCAGATAATAGAGAAGCAAGACTGGTAGTTATCATAAGTTCTTATGCTACTCTTGTGTAACTGAAACTTTGGACTTCACTTTCACACTTTTACCTCACTTAAGCCTTCCAAAGTACGAGCACAATTTTGAGACAACTTTTCGTGAACAATTAACTCTTTGAATCACGCCCCAAACATTCTAGCCACTATACCATATACAACCCAAGCACTCTACCCTCACTTTCAAATTGTTATCCTGACATATTTTATTGTAACTGTTTGTTTTCTAATGGCTAAAGAGAGCAGAAATTTTCGTCATACCACTAGCTTACAACACATTCTGTTGTAGCACAGCGTCTTTGTGAAACTGGCAGGGTTTATTACTGTATTAGGGTACCATAATACTATAATATGAACTATAATATCCTACGCTGTTTACGAAACCGTGAGAAATAAAAAACACTTATAGTTAACTTAATATTAAGCTCAAACAAGTGTTTCATCGTGTTGCATTCCTAATTTAAAAATGTATCTCTATAATCGTGTCTGGGTAAGTCAAATAAAAACAAGCAATGAACATCAGTGTTTTTTATAATTTTTAATGTTTTATATTTACCTATAGAAAATCCGCAGTTTAAATCAGTATGTGCTTAAAACCTTAAAAATAAATTAAATTAAATTTACGTGTTTGATTTTTACCTTCTTATGTGTTTATCAAAAGTGTTTTTGTTCTGTTGTCGAGCCCACTCTCATAAGAGTATTAAAGTGAGGTGAAATGAATATTTATGTTATAAAAAGTGTGTATATTAAACAGAATGTAAAGTATTTCATTTGACCTAAAAGTCGTTATAAGTACTGAAAAAACATCGTATTTTATAGTGCCTTGTTTTTCAATGAAATATAAAATTTTAACACCATACAAAAATAAATAATTATAAGAAAAAAAAGATTATTCGTCTTAGAACTGAATCAATATTACTGTCTACGAAAGACTCGACTGTAGAACTCAATGTGTGTTTTCACTGTTGTTTGTATAGTGTTTAAAAGGTTTAGTAGACAACGAAGTGAATAATTTATTTTATTCCAAATTAAGAGAGGTAATTAGGCATTTTATATGCCGCATAAATCTGAAATCCTATATAAGTCTAAATCTAAAGATAATAAAACTATAAGCCACCCCCCAGTTGCACAGCAGCATATCTGCGCATTCACACCGCAAAAGTCGGGTTTTCATACCTGTGGTGGACAAAACACAGATAGCTCTTTGTGTTTCTTAATTATCAATTCCAAATATCCCAGTATTGTGCTACATTCTTCGTGCTATGTTGTAGTGTAGAAGGTCAGTGATGCCCCCATTATTAACCACCAC
Source organism: Carcinoscorpius rotundicauda (assembly GCA_011833715.1). Lineage (NCBI taxonomy): Eukaryota > Metazoa > Arthropoda > Merostomata > Xiphosura > Limulidae > Carcinoscorpius > Carcinoscorpius rotundicauda. Next base: position 114,717,465 of record CM022393.1, read on the forward strand.
ACAGACTTATAAACAGTAAGCGCCATATACGTTAATTTTCTCCGTTAAATTGAGATAGGAAATCGTTCAACCAGTATCAAAAGCGTACATGCAGTTACGACAGAAAGTGTTCGTACACTTTATAACTTAAAGTATCACAACTAGGACAATGAAACTCTAATGTATTATAAATATTATACTAACACGAATCTACATAAATTTTTATATAAATTAAACGACAAATAAACTGTTTATAAACAAATAACCAAACATAGGAGGGGAAGAAAGTGTTCGTGCGTCTACTTGGTCAGTTGTGTCACTTTTCAGGTGAATTACTTGGCGCAATCACTCTTCATAGCCCTCTATGATCGTTTGACAGCACTCCACTGGTAGTTTCTTCAATTCTTCTTTACAGGTCTCCAACTCTTGCAAGTTTATCGGATGACGCTGATGAACCCAGGTCTTCAACTCATGCCAAACGTTTTCAATTGGGTTGAGATCGGGTGACTGTGGTGACCGCTCCAAAATACTTATATGGTTCCTCTGCAACGAGGATTGTAGAAATATTTCGATGTGTGCTTAGGGTCATTGTAATGAAGATCCAAGGACGCCCAAGCCGCAAGTTCCGAGCATCGTTCTTGATATTAGTGCCTAATATATCAACGTATTCTTCTTTTCTGACGATTTTGTTGACGCAGTGAAAGCTGCCTACACCAGAAGAGTTGAAGGAACCCTATAGCAAGATCGAGCCACCTCCGTGTTTAACTGTAGAGACGGTGTTCTTTGGAAAATTTCGTCTTCCCTTTTTACGGAAAATATAGCAAACATAATTATGGCCGAAAAGCTAGATTTTAAACTCGTCTGACCAACGAGTACTCTTCCAATAGGTAAAGAGTTTATCTACATTCTTTCTTGCATACTTCCATCGTGCTTCTAAATGAACAGGCTTCAAATATGGAGTTTTACGGGGACGGCATGCTTTGCTCCCAGAAGAGTGTAAAATTTTCGTAAGTGTAGAGGTGCTGATTTCACTCCCAGTTTCTCTTACCAGTTTCCGTATGTCATTATGTGTTAAATAAAGGTTCCTACTAACTTCTCTAAGAACCTTCCTCTTGGTTCTCTCTGGAATTTTGGTGGGGCTTCCGGAACGAGGGAGGTTAGCAGTTGATCTTGTAAGCTTAAACTTGGCAATTATGCTTTGAACAATAGATTTCGGCACATTAAGTTAGTTGTGTAGCAATACTGGAAAGAGACACACGAAACTTGTATTTCACAATAATTCAATTTTTTAAATCATTGGACATTTGTTTCCTGTTCGCCATGATGACCAAACAGATAACGACGGAGACGGCGCTAAATTGCCGGAAGTACATTTTTTCTTGATAAATTCCAATAATTATGAACTCGATGTCTAGTTTTGGAATGGTATGATGTAGTTTATTCGCCAAACTAAACTATTTTTTTATAGGAATATCAGTTTTTTTCACACGTTCTGAACTGTACGAACACTTTCCGATTCTCCTATTTTTGGTTATTTATTTATAAACAGTTTATGTTTTGTTTAATTTACATAAAAATGTATGTCGATGTGTGTTAGTATAATATTTATAATTCTATTAGCCTAATCGTATTAATTTTTAAGTTATGAGCAAAAACCCACTTGGGACGCATGTGTACGAACACTTTCTATCTTAACTCTATCTCATTTCTTACTATAGTTTAAAGACTTATTTGTTTGTGAACATTCTCAAATCAGTTCGATTTTTCTATAAAACCTGTAGTTTATGGCGATGTGCTTAGTTAAGTACACATCATTTGTTTTCTACCATAATAGTTAACTTTTTTAGCCTGTTTATTACTATTTTCATGCTCATTTGCATTTTTCAGGTACTAAATAAAAAAATATATATATATATCCATCAGGCCAACTTAAGATTCTGCTAAATCTACTTTGCGAAACTTGATCCAATCTGCAACAACCTTTTGTGAGTGATCAGCTTTTAACTGACCCATTTTTCTCCTATTATAAAAATGTAAGGAATATTGCATGTTCCTTCATCAGTATTGACGTGTTTTTAACCTGTTCAGTAATAACACTCTGCTTATTCCATAATCTTATATAAAACGGAAATTTGTACATATTTGGTTAATAGACTGATTGTTTAATTTCACCGGGAATATGCCACTGAATTAACTTAATAAGATAAATTATAGTTTATTATGTCTAAATTACAGAAAACTCTTATCTCTTGTTTTGAACATTTCTTTCCCAGGTAACTAATATTTTCTTTCTGGGTATTTCTTTTTTAAAGTATAGCATCAAAATTTAAGTTGATATAATAATAACCTCCCACTCCAGGAATATATTTTATATTTAAAATATTTGAGAACGTTCATAAACGTATTCTCACGCGATCTGTATAAAGTACTATGTTCACTATGGTCGCCCCAAGGATCAAACACGATTTGTAAAGTTATAGGCCTTCATCCTAAGCGCTGAGCTTCAGTGAAGCTTTAAAGAAAAATCGTTAATCTGATGAAATCATAACTACCTCACTCATTCAGTTTTGCTCGAATTGAAACGAAATAATGTTTTTGAGCAAATAATCGCAACAGAGGTGAATTAGGGCCCGGCATGGCCGCTCGACTCGCACTCTTTGGGTCGCAAGCTCGAATCCCTGTCACACCAAACATCTTAGCTCTTTCAGTCGTAGGTGTGTTTATAATGTGACAGTCAATCCCACTATTTGTTGGCAAAAGAGTAGCCCAAGAGTTAGCGGTAGATGATGATGACTAGTTGCTTTTCCTCTAGTTTTACACCAGTTTTACACTAGCGCAGATAGTCCTCTTGTAACTTTTGTGCGAAATTCATAAACAATCAAGGAAACAAACAAGTGAATAATTAAAAGTATAATATCGAAAAATCATACTGCCTTTTATTGCAAATGTGACCATTTTCTTACCGAAAGTTTACCGTAACCAAATACAATATTACTGTCAGGCGAAATACAAGTAAACTTAAATTAGGATGTAGGTTACCGTGATACATTTGATTTATTTAATTCTTTCAAACATGAGAACATTTATACATCAGTACGTTGTTACGAAATTATCCACAAAGTTCACAGAATTTTACCACATAAAACAAAAATCGTCAATTCCTCAGTTGGGAGATTTAAATACAATCTATCAAAGATCACATTACTTTAAATGTTCATTTTAATAAACAAATTTAGTGTAGGTTTTCTTTTTTCTAATAATTATTTTTCAGGCCATGGCGTAAACCATTCAATCTTCACATAAATACTATTCGTTTCAGTATTCTATATATCCTTTGTGAAAATTACAATTCAATAGATTAAACTTCAAATAAATGTTTATGATTTAATTCTAATACTTGATATGCTATTAATTACCAGTAACAGACAAAAAGAAATTCAATTCTTGGCTACACGCTTTTCCCTCTGGTGAGTTGCATATGTATATATAAATTTGATTGCCTTAACTTTTACAATACTGGGCTTTTTGTTTTTCTCAGATAAATTGATTTCATTTGTAGAAAGAAGATTTTCATGGGCATGAGTAATCAGAATTTTACATATCATTTTTACGTGTAGTATATTTGAATACACTACATTAATATTGAGCTGTACATGTTATTTCTTTAAATCTTCAATTGAACATTATAAGCGAATTTATTGGTTAAATTATGTGTTAAAAGTGTTGATTATTTATTTTACTAAATCTAAACTTCAGATGAAAAGCATATTCTAGTGATTATTAAACTGTCTAAACATGCTTTTTATGTAAAGCAAAGTTAAGATTAAGAGAGATTTGATAACTTGTGAGATAATAAGTACCTAAAAAAAATCTTAATTAATGAGTAGCTATTTTCAGTTTCCAGAAATTATCACTGTTTATGTTTAATTTTAGGCCCCACGCATTTGTGCTTTTACAAATACGCATCTAGAAAGAGAAACGGTACTTTGGTAAAATCCACTTTGTCTCAATTAACTTTGGCTTGAAGATCTCAGAAATAAATATTTATAATAGTTTAGGAATTTCTGGATTACGATAACAGTGTCTTTTATGGTAGGCAAGGTTTTAACTCAGAGTATCAAGTTTTCATCAGGTCCTCCACAAATTACTGCTGGTGTATTTTTAATTAATAATTCAGTTCAGGAAGCCTCTTACTGAAAATTCATTTTCTTGGTGTGTTTTTCCATGTATAAGTAGTTTCACATTTATGTGCATAATAGTTTAAATTTACGATGTGGTGCGTCAGTATAATGGCAAGGAGTAATTTAAAAAAACTGTAAAATTTATAATGTGAGAAATTATACATTGTTTATTATGTTTTAGAAAGATATTTGTACCTTTGTCTTTTAGTGTATAATTTATTATAATTCTGTGCCTTTTGTCCATGATTGCAAAATTTCAAATAAGAACAAGTTAATCAAAATACAGTTGCTTATTATTGCTGGTTTAAAAAAAAAGACAAATTAATTGAATCTTATTTTAATAAAGATTGTTTCTTTGGAATTTCGCGCAAAGCTACTCAAGAGCTATCTGCGCTAGCCATCCCTAATTTAGCAGTGTAAGACTAGAGAGAAGGCAGCTAGTCATCACCATCCACCGCCAACTCTTGAGCTACTCTTTTACCAACAAATAGTGGGATTGACCGTAACATTATAACGCCCCCACGGCCGGGAGGGCGAACGTGTTTGGCACGACTCTGTCACGAACCTGCAGCCCTTGGATTACGAGTCGAACGCCTTAATTCATCTGGCCATACCGGACCTTTAAAAAAGATGTTTACTTTCATTAGTTTTCGAAGAGTGTTTTACAAACAAAGTTGAGTCGTATTCCTACGTTGCTCTCACATTAATAAAAACAAGATCATGTCCTTCCCTAAACTTATTTCAATTGAAAAGTTTCATTAGATTTATCCAGATAGATAAGTTGATTGAACTAGTATGTATATTAATGTAACAAGAAACAGCATTTTGTTGTTTTGCTTCATGGTCATTTTCTTTCTGTTAGTTATTTTTGAGAGCATGTGTAGCTGTGGAAAATATTAAACTGTCATCTCGTTTTACAGATTAAAACTGACACAGGCATCAGAGGTACTTCAGTAAATGTGCACGTTCTCTGACTAATTGTCTGTGAAGATCTGGAAATACTCAGCTGAAGAGTTTTAGAAAGAAAAGTAGCTTTTTTTCATCGCGACTAAAGCTGAATGTATGGCCAACACTAAGGACGTCAGACCTTATCACAGAATTATTTTTCAACTACTTGTAACGCTGAAACTGTAACAAAGTTCGCCATATAAAAATAGCGATGGTGATATGACTTTAGCATTAAACAATATGGTTTTCACTTGAGGTTAATTTGATATAAATTGATATTTGAAATATGTTGATTTAAAAGCTCAAAACATTTAACAAAGGTAGTACACCTTCTGTGTGTTTTTTATTAATTCCTGGAATGTTTTTAAATTTCAAAATAATGTTTCGTTATTTAAAAATTGCACGTTATGAAGTATCAAAAATATGCTGAATTACTGAACCACTTACAATTATTTACAGTTGTAAATATAATTTTATTATACCTCAGCCTTTCTCTGTCATATATGACGTAAATTTTATACTACTACTTCAGAGTTATAAATACGTGATATATTTGATGTTAGTCGCAAAGCTACACAATAAGCTTTTGTACTCTGTCCGTTTCGTGTACATACATCATTTTTAAAGTAAAAAGATCTGACTTGCTGCTGAGCCACCAGGGTCGGAGTGGGTTTTGTTTGTTTGTTTGGTTACAATTAAGTACAAAGTTGTAAGCATATAAAATAATAATTACTTCCCTTTATTTTGTGTTGACCTGGCATGGCCAAGCGCGTTAAGGCGTGCGACTCGTAATCTGAGGGTCGCGGGTTCGCACCCGCGTCGCGTCAAACATGCTCGCCCTCCCAACCGTAGGGTCGTTATAATGTTACGGTCAATCCCACTATTCGTTGGTAAAAGAGTAGCCCAAGAGTTGGTGGTAGGTGGTGATGACTAGCTGCCTTCCATCTAGTCTTGCACTACTAAATTAGGGACGGCTAGGTGCAGTGGGCTAACAACCTACTCACTTAAAAACCTGTTGTAGAAACCGCAAGTGATTGCGGCCCTATGTTCCTTAAAAGAATCGAGTGGAAGATGATGATGATTTTGTGAGTATGTGTTTTTTTATAGCAGAGCTACATCGAAATATCTGCTGAGTCTACCGAGAGGAATCGAACGCCGGATATTAACGTTGGAAACTCGTTGATTTATCGTTGTACTAGCATTGGACTATTTTGTGAGTATCATGTAAAATAAGCAGTTTTAAAACGTATTTCTTTTAGTTAGAATCGTGCTTTGGATCTCACAACAAAAGACCTTTATAAAACATTTTTTTTAGCAATAGGAAGCTAGCTCAAAAAGTAATATATTATTTTCTCTGAGTCAAACATCCTCAATAATTTTATCAAAACAAATCTAGAAAATGTAAAATTACTCCTGTTTTCTTGAAGCTTACATTGATTATGTTTCTATTATACATGAAAGATTTCCATCAGTATTAACTTGTAATTTCTACATATGCATAATAAGGAGAGTTAGAATCAGTGAAACTTTTTTGTTTACTCTAGATTGCACCAGCTATTTAAATTAAAATGTTAAATTCATTATAATATTTTTTAAAACGTGTTTAAGAATTTCCGTATGAATCTGTTTAAAATGCTGTCTCAAAATCAGGCCAGAAGGAGCTTTACACACTATATGTTGTCGGTATTGAATTATTTTAATTAATTTTACAAAAATAACGTCATTAATTTTCTTTACCAAAATTCGTATAACGTGATAGAAATCTATGCTCTTGTGCCATAATAATTTGATAGAGTTTGTAACACATTTTCCGTTATCAAAATGATATGGTGATAAAAGTAAAGTATCTTAATTTACCTGGCAAAATGAAAGACTAATTGCGACCTTGCGTTTGACTCCAGAGAGCTGTAGAAGTAGTATATGACATACGATTAATTAAAACGAACTCTGAAGAAGGATAATTATTTATAATTATTGATTACAGGAAAGCGTCGTATGAGAACTCCTGTAGGGTATACAGCTATCTGACATTACTGATTATGCTGTTAAATGAACCAAATCTATCTGAGGGGACAAACTACCTGTCAAAATAATAAATATTACCTTCCAGTGCACAAAAAATAACTTATATAACAAATAATGCAAAGAGAAGAAGAAAAAAAAAAGAAATCTAACTTAACTTTCAATTAACTCACAGATACGTTGAATTTATTTAAAAGCTATCATTCTGGCATCTGTGGAAAAGTCAGCTACAAAGGAACGATTTTATTATGCATCAGAAGACTTGGAAATAATCTCGTATTATAAGCTTTGTTTATCAATCTCTTCTTGTTAATACTTTTATGTTTGTTATATTAAATAATAAAGTTTCATAAAGTATCTTTTGGTAAAGGCGAACGTTTCAAACCGACTAACCAACACACCACAGCGCATCAGAAATAAAAAGTCATACTTGGGTTGGATAACATTTTTTGTGAGATAAATGTGCATAAGAATACTCCTTAATACTTAAAATCATAATTTTTTATACACGCGAAAGCGACAGTTTGATATCTAAACGATTCCACCTTCTATTGTCGCTTGTTTTGCATCGCTGATGGAATTAGATTAGCTTGAAGTTTGAATTTATATATAGTTTACAAAGACTTGGATCATACGTATGTGGCGTAAGTAGTAAGGCATAAATATGACTGTGTGAAATGGTGTAAATTAGTAGGCAAATACGTATTATGCCTATGCGTTATTCAGGACTTTTCACTGTTATTTTCTCGTGGAAGACCGCATTTGAAGTTTCATCAAGCTCTACATTTATTCAGCCGACATAATTTATCATTTTCTTAAACATACCAAAAGCTTTACTTTACCACAAAGTAATTACATAGAAACTTTTATGAAAATGAATTCACTCAGATGTTTTCATTTACATAAAGCAAAAAAACAACAACAATAGAGACCCTGAATAAAAGAAGTAAAACTCAGTTCTAGCTATATTCAAAATTGTCGGCTAGGCATAGTCAGGTGGTTAACGCGTTTGACTTGTAATTCTAAGGTTGAGAGTTCGAATCCTTGTTACACCAAACATGCTATTCCTTTCAGACTTAAACTGCAAAATTAGGGACAGCTCATCATCACCACCTACCGCCAACTCTTAGGCTACTTTTTTACCAATGGACTGACCGTCACACTATAATGCCTCCAAGGCTGAAAGAGCGAGTATCTTTGTGACAGGGATTCAAACCCGCGACCCTCAGATTACGAGTCGAGTGCCTTATTCACATTTAAAATACTTTTATTAACAGTATAAAATCCTTCATTGTATAAGACTTGTAAATCGTCATTGTCATTAGTCATAAAATATTGAGATTGTTATGCGGAATATCTAAACTCGTGTTACCTGGATTATGTAATAAGTAAATTTAAATGCTTGTTTGCTAAACCGAAAATTGTCTATGAATTATGAAAGTTAGAAATTACAACAAAAATTCAATAGCGTCTGTCATTTAAACTCAAACTGTTAGTATCTCATAGTTTTCTCAAGGCTTATATTTCTGTAAGTTTCATAAGGTACCAGCATAACTTTTAAAAGGTATCACTGTACAATCAATAACTTTGGCAAATGACACAATGCAAGTCTTTATTGACTTAGAATTCATAAATTATTGATAGCACCTCCCATGATATGTAAGTTTATCTGGTCGCTTGTGAAAATCGAGGTTTTAAACAATAAACTCATTTACATTCTAAAAAATTTTAGAGCAGCACAGATCTTGATCTGAGCAAAACATTATGCTGAAATTAAAACAGTATTCTAGTTTCTCCACATTGCATGTTTGTTAAATTTTGTCACCTGTTACGTTTTTTTTTGTTTTATGTTTTCATGGACTAAACGCAACAGAAAGACACAGCTTGTATAATTTATTACACTAAACTAAATATATATATGTAACAGATATAACATAAATCATATAATAACAATCACAGATATTAAGTTTAAACCTTCAAAATTAATTACAAAACGAAATAGTACTAGTTTCAACCTTCAAAATTAATCACAATACAAAATGGTACTGGCCTGTATCTAATATAATGATCTGAAATGAAAGTCTCAAATTCCAGTCTAGGGAGTGAATTTGGTCCCCCGAAGAAATTCCGAAGCTTAAATGAAGAAGTTCAGAAACAATTCACAGTTCAACAAATTCGACGAAGTTTCCTTCACGATGCCTCCGATGAACGTCACAAAATTGTCGCCTTTTGTTCCTCCGATCTGCCCGGACGTGTCGACCTTCAGCACAACCAGTAATTCGAAAGAATCGCAGAGATTCACGAAACAAATTCACAGCTTCCGTAGATCTAACTTCAGTCACAAATCCAAGTTGAATAATCACAGCAAACACTTAATCTTTCTCAAATGAATGAATGACTCTTCTCTTGAATAAAACTAATGTCTGACTCTTTTTTCTTCCTTGCATCTTCGTTTGTTTATATATTGTAGGCCTAGACTCCTCGAAACACCGCGAAACTTCTACAGAACCCCAGAGCAATCCGCGTATGTCCGTTCTTGCACGAAACTAAACGTCTAGACACGAAGCCGCCAACATTTCATTTACAAACATATGATTGGTCTACTTAATTCTAGAAAATTGTAAATGTTACCCTAAATGAATAACAACATGTTTTATTAGTTTAAACTTCGAAACAATAATATAAATATGGAAATATGAATAATAGAAATGAAAATTTAAACGCAACACGATATGTTGTCGCTTACAAAATATTTACACGACATTTACATAACATCACCTTTTCTAAAAGGGCAGCACGGTATTGATATTGATCACAGAAACTAAAAACATGAATTTTTATAAAGGTTCATTAATAGAAATCATGGTAGTGAATCGATAACAATTTTTACATGCAATATTTCTGTAATATTACTAACATGACAGGTTGTAAAACTTAGTACGAAAACTTGTTATAAAAAAAGCCGATAGAGTTTTGGTTTAAATTATGCCTAAATTATAATTTAAAGTGAGAATATTAATGAAAATGTATTAAACGTTGCATAAATGGCAATATTCCTTTCGAAAGGGGCCCGGCATGGCAAAGTGGGTTAAGGCGTTCCACTATCCGTCGCACCAAACATGCTCTCCTTTTCAGACGTGAGGGCGTTTAAATGTGACGGTCAATCCCACTATTCGTTGATAAAAGAGTAGCCCAAGAGTTGGCGGTGGGTGATGATGACTAGTTGCCCTCCCTCTGGTCTTACACTGCTAAATTAGGGACGGCTAACGCGAAATAAAAAAAAAAATTTTTTTTCAAATACAAAACTACTTGAATGTTATTTAAAGAATCTCTTCCTATGTTAATAGTTATGTAGTTGATCTGATTTATATTTGTGCTCATAAACGTGATTTTATTATGGAAATTAATAGGAAACCTTATATTGTATATTTGTTTCAAAATTTCATCTGAAAAATATGTATAATATAGTAATAACTAAATTTACAATCGTGAAAATGCAATATTTTACATAGAACTAACCACACTGAGTAACTTTTAAAACACATTCTGATTACCTTACTCTAAAAATTTTTTTTGATGAATTACATTTATTTTAACGATTCATACTGTGAAAGAATCTTTATAACGCTCCACTTATTTATCAACAGCCACCTACCTTAGCAAATATCTGAGAGTGGAACGACAATTTGTTTGTTTTTTAGAAGTTTGTTAAATTAGTGAGGGCTAGCGAAGCTTACCCTCGTGTAACTTTGCACGGTGTTAGACTCAAGGGAAGGCAGCTAGTCAAAATCACGAATCGTCCACTCTTGTACTAGCCTTTTACTAGCGAATAGTCGGATTGACCACAATATAATAACGTTCACATGGGTGAAAGGGCGAGCATGTTTGGAAGTGACGGGATTCGAACTCACAACCCTCAGATTACGAATCGAAAGCCTTAACATTTGGCCATGACAAGCTGAGTAGACTGAGTATAATTTTCTCAGTGCTTAACCCGTGCTTGAAAACTTGTAACAAACATTATTTTAATCAAAATACTTTAATTCGAGTAAAAATTACACCAGAAGAAGAAATAACTTATTGAAGAAATTTATTACAGCATATTGTTATAATTATGAACATATAAAATACTATATAATAAGAATGAATAAATGTACTGTTCATTGTCGATTAAACAAGGACACGAAACATTGAGAAGAAAAACGCATCACAAATATGCGCTTTAAGTCTGAAAATTAGAAAAACAACCGCACTGTAAGAACAATAATAAATTGTAAATAACTATATTTTACATACTTTAAAGAAAAGCAAAACAATCAGAATTGTACTTAAGTGTTGCGATATAGGAAAAAATAATTGTAGAACATTTGCTTCCCTAAAAAGGCTTTCTTAATAAATGATACATGTCTGTCGACAACCAGTTTACCTACTGCTAGAAAAGTTTGGTCAAAGAAGGAATATCGAATACAATATTATTTTATTTTATTATCATGGTATTACTCAGCCCAGGGTACGCTTAATGTTTATCTTGAGGGTAACTGAAATTTAAATAATAGATATAACATTTAATAAATATCTAAAACATTATACATTGTATAAGAAAGAATATTAATGAAATGTGTATACGCTTTTTTCTATATCATCTTATGAAAATGAACTTTAACATTCGAAATGTTTATTACGAATTTGAAAACTGGTCGTTTCTTGCAGGGTTTTTTTTTGTTATAGTGCAAATAGACATTGGGTCATCTGCTGTGTTCACATCGTGGAATCAAATCACAGATCTTAGCATTGTAAGTTCGTAAATTTACTGGTGTCCCACCGGGGGACAATTTTTTAATAAATTTTACAATAATATCTTAAACAGTTAGACATTATTATGTTTATAATAACAAGCCTTCATTTAGTTCCATGTTTTGATGTTTTAAGAAGTTTTTTTCCTAATGTTCTTGAGCTTCATCACAGCAGAAATGTTAATTTAACTGTTAATGTTAATTTAAATGTTAATTTATAATAATTTATTTACCCAGCACTATTTTAGTCTAAGTAATTTTAGAATAATTTGTTGAGATAATAAATTGTTTAAAGTAAAAACCCACTCCTTTAATGAAATATGACAAGGATAAATAAACATTGATGCGAATGTCCATGGTTGACGGAATGGTCCATTGTATGGTTGTGTGCTTGGAAAATTACATGAAAAACAATATTTGAGCTAGTGTTTATAAAACATCTTTTGAAATATTCCGAAATTCTATTATTAAAAGTGATATGTTATTCGATTCAACAATAGAGCTAGTTTTGAGCCTATTATGAGACAATACTTAGAGACTAAAATTTTATGTCAAACTAAGTAGAAAAAGAAGTTCATTCAGATGATACTTACCTTTAAAAGGACATACATAATACATAATAATCAGTGAAGTCGAGAAACCCACTTGTTGAGAATTTTATATGCAAAAACGGCTCGTTTAGGTTGAGAAAATATTTTACATAGAAGATTTCTCAACCCAAACGAGCCGTTTTTGCACATAAAATAATACATAATACCTTATTAATTGAATATTACGCGAAACTAGAATAGTAAAACATTTCATATTTTTTAAAGGTCATGATTGAAACTAGTTCATTATATGTTGTTGTTGTTGTTGTTGTTGTTGTTTAGAATTAAGCACAAAGCTGCACAATGGGCTATTTGTGCTCTGCCCACCACGGGTATCGAAACCCGGATTTTAGCGTGTAAGTCCGCAGACATACCGCTGAGCCACTGGGGGGCAGTTCATTATATAGCTCATATTTTGAGAATATCAGTATACAAACTGATAGTTATGAAAAAAAAAATTAATAATGTACAGTATATTATAAATCAATTGCCGAAATTAATTTGTGAAGTACACAGTTTTTCTTATATTGTTTTTAATATTTAAGAAAATATTGTATACAAGTATTATACATATGTATATACTAATTATGTTACGTATAGTTACTTTAACGTGACTGTTTGAGATTGAAAATGTTGTGTTTATTATTATTTGTCCCGCCAAATTTTGTTTTCTCTAATTATTTTATAACTGAATTATCTAATAGTTGATTAAAAAATTAAATCAAGAAAACTCTTCAGGTAGAGCCTTTCAGTGGCTCAGCGGTGAGCCTGAAGGTTATAACTCAAAAACCAGGTTTAGATGTCATTACTCAACTTTATGGTTAATAATAAAAACAAAACAAACGATTCTGCTTGAGGTCTTTCACATAATGTCCCTAAACTTGAGTTCTTATAAAAGCTATACATCCATCGACCTTACAAGATCAAAATGACTGTTCTTTTCAAAGAAAAAAATATTTATACAGTAACATTGTTGAACGATATAAAGGCGAAGAACGTAAGCTTTCCAAGAGTAAAAGCCAGTGTTATTGAAGAAAGAAAAACTTACAAAAGTGAACATTAAGGACAACAAAAGGCTGGGAAACAACACGAGGAAAACCGTTTTCATCCGCAAAGGCAACGCTGTGATTACAAAAGAGAACTATCTGACCTGCAAAGACATTAATTAAAGTGAAGATAGGCACATCTCTTAGTGACTTTAAGGTGATAATAAACAACTTGAAGGATACCAGCCAAGTGGCCATAAGGTATCAAACACACATCCAAGGTGGCCAGATGGGTTAAGGCGTTCGATTCGTAATCTGAGGGTCGTAGGTTCGAATCTGCGCTGCACCAAACATGCTCGCCCTTTCAGCCGTGGGGGCGTTACAATGTAATGGTCAATCTCACTATTCGTTGGTAAAAGAGTAGCCTAAGAGTTGGCAATAGGTGGTGATGACTAGCTGCCTTCCCTCTAGTCTTACGCTGCTAAATTAGGGACGGCTAGCGCAGGTAGCCCTCGTGTAACTTTGCGCGGAATTCCAAAGCAAAAAACAAACAACTCTAAATCAGTGTTTGTTAGAAAGACGTAAGAAAGGAGATAAAATCACGGCAAATTTGCTCATCAGAAAATAGGAAAGAATATACTGTTAGTTTAATAAATTAATTTTTGTTATTTACCTTATTAAGAAAAACTATTTAAATAGCGCCTAATTTAATTTAAAATCAGATATTAATTCATTGTAAAATTTCATTATATGGAAAATGTTTGCACCATTAAGCTATTTATTTGATATCTTAAGCAAAAGACTTAATTCAGTTCAACAATTTAATAATTGAGATGAATGCTTGAACCGAGACCATAGTGGTATAAAAAAAACCATCAAAATTATATGATAATTTACGAAAACAATGTGTCGGGAAACCATGATACGAAATAGAAAGCTAAACATCATTATCTAAAGAAAGTTATAATTATATAAATATTTAGATTTAGAATGTTTTTTTAAGATTTCATTTATTATGTGATATATTTGTATAAAACAAAAAATATTAAATATGGATAGTTTGATATGTTATTAAACAAAATATACATAAACAGAAATTTCGAGTTTATATGATTGCAGAGATGTTATGAGAAATATTTCTACAAACTTTTAATATATATAGTGTTTGTTGTTTATGTTTATTCCAGTGGGAATTTTTATACAAAAATGTATCCAAAGAGGTAAAACTGACACGAAACAAAATCTTCGCAAAAATCTCTCTCATGAATACCTCTTAAAATAATGATATTGATTTTACCGTAGAAGACAGTTAATCAACATTTATATTAGCACCAACCCAAATCTACGTAAACGTGTTATTTCAATATTTATATGCTTAAATTGATATATGATAAATTAATAAATAACATTAGTCAATTGATATTCAGAAGTAATATTATTTAAAAACACGTTTTTCTTTGTTTAATTACACCTTATAATAATAGGTTAATTATTTCCTAAAATAATCTCGTCAGTTTTATAGTTTGAAGATAGAACTAGAAAATTATGTAAAACATTATATTATTAGCATTTCTTGGTTTGGTTTGTTTTGAATGTCACGCAAAGCTACACTGGGACTATCTGCGATAGCCGTCCCAAATTTTACAGTGTAGAACAAGAGGGAAGGCAGCTAGTCATCACCACCTACTGCCAACTCTTGGGCTATTCTTTTACCAACGAATGGTGGAATTGACCGTAATATTATAACGCTTCCACGGCTGAAAGGGCGAGCATGTTTGGTGTAACGGTATTTGAACCCATGATCCTCAGGTTACGAGTTCAATGCCTTAACCATCTGGCTATGCTGGGCCAGCATTACTTGGACATACAACGTTTTTGTGTTGATGATTCTGTGTGTTTAATTTGCAGTTGTGGTATACAGTTTGGCCTGGCATGGTCGAGCGCGTAAGGCGTGCGACTTGTAATCCGAGGGTCGCGGGTTCGCGCCCGCGTCGGGCTAAATATGCTCGCCCTCCCAGCCGTAGGGGTGTATAATGTGACGGTCAATCCCACTATTTGTTGGTTATAGAGTAACCCAATAGTTTGCTGTGGGTGGTGATGACTAGCTGCCTTCCCTCTAGTCTTACACTGCTAAATTAGGGACGGCTAGCACAGATAGCCCTCGAGTAGCTTTGTGCGAAATTCCAAAACAAACAAACAAACAAGGTATGCAGTTTAATTATCTACTTAAATAATGCCTGAAATATTTTCAAGCAGAAATATTTCATCAAAGACATGCGATAAGAGGTGAAGTTTGCTGTATGTAGTATGCATATGTATTAGGACGAAGTCAAAAATTAGATTTCTGGCTGCTTTCAAAGAATAATAAAAGATGAATGAAAGGTGAAACATCAAAATTGTGTTAATATTCATATTTAGTACAACAAAAACTAGATGGAAGTACTTTATTTCATCAAATAGTTAATAGTTGGCGTGTTCCGTTTTGCTATATTAACTGCAGGTAGTCTTTCAGGCATTGTTGTAACATATTTAATCAAATTGTTCTTTGGAATTTCAGATATCTTTAATACACTCCTATAAAGTTCAGTCGGAAGTAACTTTTGATTTGTTAATTTTTGATTTATCAAATTCCAAATATACTCAATTGGGTTGAGGTCAGGACTCTATGGGGACATTGTATCATTTGAATGACCCCAGCAGCTTCTTTCTTAGCTAAGTAATTTCTGTACAGATTGGAGGAGTGTTTTTGGTCTTTATCTTCTTGGTATTAGAATCCTTAACCAATAATAGCAAGCTATAATATGACATATCAGTATCTAATGGTACTTACGCTTGTTCATTGTTCTACTTATTTTGCATATATCGAATGTCGCCTCAGAAAAAACAACAATATTTGGAGATCAAAATAAAGGTTTTCTAACTGCTACATGAGCAAATGTTACATTCTCGTTGAATCGTTTTGATATTGTAGATCTAGACACTTGTTTTTACAATTTATAACATGGTCATCAGTGGGGTAAGTGACAGTCTTCTTTCGGTCCCAGAGATTGCATAAACGAAGATACCTGACACCAGCATCATTAAGAATAGGTATTCTGGCTTTTCCATTCCTGATTTCAAATTTACCTGCCTCAGTTTCACAATCTATGGAATACTTGACAGTGTTTGAGGAGCATTTCAAGACTGGAGCAATTTGTTGGAGGGTCCAACCACCATCACGAAAAGAATTTATGTGAGCTCTCTGCTCTTCTGACAATTCCATATGCTTTTTTGGGCCGTGGCATGACAACAAAATTTAATATATAGTGTTTAATTCTGTTTTTAACAAAAGTCTTTCTAGCATATTCTGTAACATATGCTATCTTTAATCCCTTGATCCCATACACCATTCTAGTAACCTTTCTCTGAACCCTTTCAAAGAATCCTATGTATTTCTTAGGGTAAGGAGCCCAAGAATGAACACAGTATTACAGATGTTGCCTAACAAGTGACTTGTATTTAGCATTTATGTAGATATAAGCTGATATTCTATTTTCCCGAACACAAGCAAACATACATTAATTGGATGGTTTTGGAGTCTGATCGAATATTATACCAAGATCCCTTTCATAACATTGTCAGGGTTCTTCCCATCCACATTATATTTATAATTCAGATTATGATAGCTTACATGAATTATCTTGCATTTATTATAATTAAACACATCTTTCATTTATTTTACCAAATCACAATGTGTTGTAAATGAGAAGCATTCTTTTCACAAGTAGTAATACCAAATACCATTGATATCATCTTAAAGTTAAGTACTTTATTGAGTATTCTTTTATATGTTATTGACGTAAATTATAAAGAGCAAAGATTCTAAGACTGAGCCTTCACATACACGTCTTGTGACATTAATCCACTTTGACTGAATTCCATTTGTAAAAACCCTTTTCCTTTCGTTTATCTAGCTACTCTTCTATCTAATTTTCTAACTTATCCCACAAACTAATTTTTACAAGCCTTCTATGTCAAATGCTGAAAATTCACATTCACCGTATCTATACCCTTTACCCCATCTACACAAGCAGTAACCTTTTTAAAGGATGTTACAAAAGTTACATAATTTCCCTCAGCAAAACTATGTTGACTATCCAATAAAATTCAAAACTTTGCTAAATGACTTGGAAAAATGATCTTTTTAACAGACTTTCTAGAACATTTTCTCACAACTGATACAAGTGTAATGGGTCTATAATTACTGGGGCAATTTTTATCACCTCTCTTGAAACGAAGAGTTTCATTAGTTAACTTCCAATCCTCTAGCATTATTCAAGGACTAACAAAAATAGTAGTGATTAACTCGCACAACCAAATTTAACTTCGTTCCAAATTCTTGGAGAAATATAATCTGACCTTGGTACCTTATCATTTTTTTTTAAAACGTCCCAATCTTTTCAAGATTTTTCAAATATTCAAGATAGGAAATACTGCTTAAACCTTTGTTTGTAAAGGCCAAACAAAAAGCAAAATTTTACAATCCAGCTATTTTATAATCATCAGATACTAGCCTTTCTTTACTATAACTCAAAGGCCCTACCACTATTTTAACATATTGTTTACCCTTAATGTATTTTTAAAAATCCTTATTGTATATTTTTATACATTTTCAATCAACCTTTTCTCATAAATCCATTTGTTCTCATTTTCTGTTTAACGGACTGTTTTGATATTATATAATCTTCTATGTCTTCTGTCGAACTACCCTGTTTATACTTCTTAATTTTCTGATGCTGTTCTTTAATTTTATTCTTCAAATTATTTGTAAGCTAACCTAGTATTTTTACTTGATGTTACAATTTCATTTCCATAAGGAATATGTTTACCTTAAATATATAGTTTATGTTTAATAATTTTCTAACTCTGGTCTGTGTCTCCAAATAACTCAGTTGTCAAGTTCAGAACAGATAATTCTTGTCGCATCTCTTCAAAATCTGTTTTCTGGAATTTGTCACTAAAATATCATATGAAATAATGATAAATTACACACAGATATTTCCCAGTTTCTACCCTGTCGATCATTTCTGTGTTTGAAGTTAACAATGCATCTAAAATATCATTGTTTATAATGGATTCCTTGACTAATTGGAGAAGAAAATCATCCTGAAAAGTTTTTAAAATAATTTTTCCCTTGTAACTTGACTCTAGTATTTCCCATTCTGTATGCTTGAAATTATAATCACCCATAATAACTTCATTTACAGCTGAAATCTGAATCTCATTGTAAGGTTTCTCACAATTTTCCCAAATATCGTTTTGCGATCTAATAAGAAATTTTCAGTTAAAGCATTTATATTCACTAATATGAACCCAAATGGGCTCAAACTGTTTGCTATTATCTTTAATATCCTCTACTTCAAGAAGATGTAACACATTTTACCCTTAAAAGGTACTCATTTTCCCTTTTTAACACTCCATCACTATTAAATAGTCTGATACTCTGTATTTTAATGAAATTTCTGTCATCAGACCTTTATATGTTTAATCGTGTTTCAGTTATTCCTATTATACCAAAAACCTCTATTACCAACTATACTCTAAGCTCATCTATTTTATTTCTAATACTTCTAGTATTACAATAATAACAATTAAGCATATCCTTATAACTGATTCTATATTCATTTCCTATGCTTAATTTTTCTCTGCCTCTTATTCATTTTGCATTTAGTTCCACTAACCCTCACCACTGTCTGCTTCAAGTTTAAAACATCCCTTATAGGTGAGTTAATAGTCTTAGAAAACAAGCCATTCCCTGCCCTATTTAAGTGTAAACAATCCAATCCATAAAGTTCCTTTTTTCCACTAAACTAATTCTACAAATCCAAGCAGGCTATATTTGCATACTTACATATTAACTCAAGCTTAGCATCCCTAGTGACCCACTTATAACGTCATTCCGAAGTTAATTCTAGGCACTATCGATGACTAAAAGTAAAGTTAGGAACCATTTTGTTAAAATTTGTATCAACCATTTTCGCTTATTAATTAGCTTCTGTGATTCACTTTTCCTTACATCATTAACCCTTATGTGCACGAAAAAAACTGCATTTCAGCTAGCCTTTTTATTGTATATTTCCTGTTGTGTCAGTTATATCCTTCATCTGTGCCCCTGAGTAGCATAACCCGATTATTTTCTCTATATTTACCCTACCGGCTATTCTATCTACAAATCTTGTCAAGAAATCACCTGTAATTTTAAACTTATCATCAACATTCTTCTTTTACCGTTTTATGTCTTCCCTCCAAAAGCTGAGTAGCTGCTGAACCTACGAAATGAAATTTCTTGCTCAACAGAATAGGCTCTTTATAACTAAATTAACCTATTTATAATTGTATTGGTTGACCTAAACAGCAACAAATTATAAACATTAACTCATTTTTTAAGAATCTGTAAATGTTTAAATTTTTAAACTTCTTCCCTCTTCAGTCGCGCTCACTACCTTTGTTACAAATGTTCTCATGAAACTTTACACAAAAGGAGCATAAAAAATGTAGGTGAAACATATATTCATCTTCATTAATATAAACAGTGTTATGTGCATAATTTCATTAATAATTGAGGTAACACTTGAGCTTATGAAGTACGATAAACTACTCTAATAGAATCTTATTATTATTATAAAGTAAAATTATACGTTTCAATACATTTCGTTTACCTATGGAAATATTTTTCCATATTTAATATAATTAGCGAACACCCGAAAAATACTCCTACTTTGCACTACACATAAACGGAATATAATAAATTCTTTAAAGATTTAATAATGAAAGACTGCGATATAGTATCATTATTTCAAAATATGTTTTTTTGAGTTTTTTATATTCATTAATGTAATGAAAATATCCATCTTATTCAAATAAAGCTTAGCAAGACCTGTTGATTATAATGCTTGTCTCACAATCTTAGAGTTGTAGGCTCGAATCTCTTCTTTGAACGTGTTCACTCTTTCAGGTATGGGGACTTTATAAAGCAATGCATTTAACAATTTGTTGGTAAAAGAGTAGCCCAAGAGGTGGTGGTTGGTGATAATGTCTATCTGCCTTTCCTCTAGTCTATCATTTCTATATTTATGGGCAACTAGGGCAGATAGCTCTCGAGTGGCTTATCTTAAACTTATTGAAATGAGTTATTCATCCTACTTGCACTCTATATTTTTTGACTTTATATTTAATAGGTTTAACATGTCTTTTCGAAAATCTGTACTATAACTTAGTAATTTCGTTATATCTCACGTTTGAATATTATTTTTACTTTATTGGAACGATTAGAGACTGCATTATGGATGAGAATTTCGAATTTTAGACATTTAATTACAAAGAAAAGCAAGTCCAGTTTCATAAGGAATGGTAATACGTTTTCAGTTCGATATGCTAACATTTTATATAAGTTTTACTTAATTACACAGGTTTTCTCTCATTCAATGACTTTAGAAACTCCGGATTCCCTGTTGCTTTCATGAAGCATCTTCTTAGTTACAAAGATTTAAACGTCCAGGTTCTCTTACAAGATTGATTTATTTTTCTTTAAGTATGTACTAATACAGTATTCAAAAGAGTTACAAAACCAACGAATTTACTTATCTGAAAATTATATGAAAAAAGGGAAACATCGATGTAAATTTAATTTTTCCCGTTTAATTGAGTTCTAGCCTCACCATATTTTAAACCAATATTTTATAGTATTTTTAAATGAAATAATTTACACAAAGATGAATGGAGGGAAAGGCAGATATATGTAAATATTAAAAGTTGTGCTTAGTTTTCACCTTTCGATAATGTTCATCTGAGATGGTAATAACTAAAAAAAGTTAGTTAGTTTGAAAACTAACGCACAACAAGCAGTTTTCTCACTGATAAAATGAATGCAAGTTAGTGAACATCCAATATATGGCTTTATTAACGAACAAAATGTCTTTTACTTTTTCAGAGTCTGGGTATGAAGTCGTTAACGAAAAGTGATTTTGATTGTAAACTTTTCAAGATAATGTAAGAAGTATAAAATATATGTTTTTGTAATATTCAATTATTTGAGGTACACCTCTGTAAATCATGTCTGTATTCAATAGCTCAACAAATGTTAGAAAATGTTTTAAGTTAATAGATAAAAGTTTTTATTTATTTCTGTTATTCTCTTGTACCAATGAAAAAATGAAAAAATCAAACATGTTTTTTACTTAAAAAACATTGTTTGTGTAAAACACCTAATTACATGGAAAAATTTATGTAACACCAATATAAAGCGAGAAAACAGAATTACCCTACTTTTTAAATCATTTAAATTATTAAGTAAAGAGAAAAATGGAAAATTTTACAGGTTATGATGAAATATTTGAAAATTCAAGTTCATCACCTTTATTTTGGTTGTATGTTTTAAATCTTGATATAGAAATGTATTTTACTTAATTTAACTATGAATTTTTAATAAAATATGTTTCCTGAGAATGAATGGTTTAGTAAAGTAAGATGAGTATTGAGTACTACATGTTGTCTTCATTTCCTTTATCAAAAACATTATGTGCAATATAACATAAATTAACAATAGCGAAATATATGGACAGATACAATTATTTTTTATTTCTCTTCTCTTGTCGGCTGCTATTTAGTTCATAAAACCTGAGAATTTGAAAAATCAGAGTAAAATGTGAACATAAGCAAGACAATATCATTGACAAGGATTTCAAACTTTGCAACAAATTGTTGGTAAAATGTTTGTATCTGGATACGTATCGTATCGTGGCAACAATATTTAGATATGTATCGTATCAACTACTATGGTGAAATACGCACAAGTAGGTTTTATTCATTAACTTAAATTTTATCCGGAAAAAACTAAAGTTATTGTTAATAAAATAGGAATATCAGAATTATATGTTGGTTTAACTTTCTGTCATTCCTTTTACAACGCTCCCCAGTGGCTCAGCGGTATGTCTGCGGACTTACACGCTAAAATCCGGGTTTCGATACCCGTGGTGGGCAGAGCACAGATAGCCCATTGTGTAGCTTTGTGCTTAATTCAAAACAACAACAACAACAAAATCCTTTTACAACTATCGTGAAATGGCTAATACGTAAAAGTGTGATAAATATTTTTATTAGTGATAAGAAAATATGAAATTTGTTTTTGTCCTCATAACATTTCCTTTTCCCTTGATGAACTCAGCAGATTGCCCCATGTGGCATTGCTGTAAGAAAACACATACACCTCACAACATTTATTCAAAATATTTTTGACAGCTGAATAAAGCAGAACTATATGTTGGTTCTTAAATATAATAGTGCATAATTAGTTATTACTAGAGTGTGTAGTTTTTAACATTTTGTGGTCAGTTTTTTAATTTACTTCTAGCGTTGTTAAGGTTTGTCTTCCAATATAAACATTTAAAGAAACAAAAAATACATAAATAAATTTAGGCCTGCATCGGTTTTAATGTTATGTATGCTACAAAGTTTATAAATTATACTGGAATTGCTACTCGGTAATTATATACAGGTGAAATACACATATGTATAAAGT
This sequence comes from Carcinoscorpius rotundicauda, assembly GCA_011833715.1. Classification (NCBI taxonomy): domain Eukaryota; kingdom Metazoa; phylum Arthropoda; class Merostomata; order Xiphosura; family Limulidae; genus Carcinoscorpius; species Carcinoscorpius rotundicauda. The sequence continues at coordinate 114,740,520 of CM022393.1, forward strand.
GCTTCTTGAAACTAATTCCCTTTTCTTGATTAATGTTGATAGGTGAAATTCTTGAACAGAAAATAGTTTCATTTTTTTTTCACGCAGTATTTTTAGGCGCGATGTGTAATTGGCATTTTAAATAGCTATGTTTAATTTCAGTTTCATAGATTATAATAGCAGTTGCTTTTTGTTAATCGACATGAAATATAGCCAAACTCGGTCCTGTTATAGACTAATTATGTACTAAATATTTCAACCCATCTCTAGTAATTTGCAAACTAGAAAAGAAAGTTATTGGTATTCCTCTTTCCTCCTTAACCTATGGCTACTAAAACTACAAAAACATAGCTCTCAGCACCAGGAACATCATGACAAAAACACAACTTATACCGTCAATTAAGAATTCACTATTTGGTGTTCTCAACCTATATGCGCTTTTTACAACACCTAAGCTAAACTACATTACCAGAATTGCGTATATTTAAGCTGCCAACAGTTTTGTAATTTCTCACCTGACAAAATTTACGATATCCACCACAGAATATTAGGATTTACTGCTACAATTACAATACCTCACAATTAAAGTTGTTAAGCACGTTCAGTGGTATACTGGGATTTGAACCTTCGATCCTTCGATGCCCAGCTCGACATAAAAACCGATAGTCTATTCTCGTTTCCAATCGAAAAGTAATCGGATCATCTGCACATACAATATTTACATAGGTAAACATAATGTATGCATCAGCGGAAAAGATGTGATCGAGAGGGGTATTAATCTTTCACCTTTAAAAATATTGTAATTTCTCTGTTTTGCGCATGTGTGGAGGAGATTATTTGATTGTTCATAGGTGTCAAATATGAAAAAAAACATGAAAATTTGGCCTAAGATCTATCTTATATTTCGCAGATCAAAATGAGTTCATTACACATGCTATAGAAATCTTCAAGAATAAAATCGTCAAATTCTATGAATTTTGTATTCTTCGAAAAATCAACATTTTATACAAATTAGATTTTAATCGACGGTTTTAAATATCAGCAAAATTTTGTTTTTTTCAAACTACGTTACCACATCTAAAACACCATAAATTTCAGTTTTTAGGCCTGGAATGGCCAAGCGCGTAAGGCGTGCGACTCGTAATCCGAGGGTCGCGATATACATGCTCGCCCTCCCAGCCGTGGGGGTGTATAATGTGACGGTCAATCTCACTATTCGTTGGTAAAAGAGTAGCCCAAGAGTTGGCGGTGGGTGGTGATGACTAGCTGCCTTCCCTCTAGTCTTACACTGCTAAATTAGGGACGGCTAGCACAGATAGCCCTTGTGTAGCTTTGTGCGAAATTCCCAAAGAAACAAACAAAATTCAGTTTTTATTTTTTTGGTCAATAGGTTTTGATTTTGATTGTTTGAAATTAAGTACAAAGGTATACAGTAGACAATCCGTGCTCTGCTCACCGTAATTATCGAAACCCGGTTTCTAGCGGTGTTAGTCAGCAGACAGATGGACAACAGGAAAAATATGGTCATTTTCTATGAGAAACATCTAACATGACTCATTTTAGAAACTGTGAGAAACATCTGACTTAACTTTTTTTTTCAAGCTAAACTTCAAATTCAACTTCTAAAACTCAAAATTCCTTCTTTTGAATTTTGTTATAAATTTTTAAAGTACGTTTAAAATACTTAGAAATTTCTAGAAGGAAAAAACGTCATGTTCAACTAGGATTTTTCATAAACTAGTAATGCTTACGATGCAACCGCTTCGTTGGTTATTAAATCCGGATTTTAGCATAATTATTGAACTGTGTTAATTGGCAAGCAAAGCTCAACGTTTATCTATCAGTAACATAAGTGATTACACGTTTGATTAAAATAAAAATCATTCGTAATCTCATCATTACTACGTTTTGGTGTATTCCGTTACCTTATTTGTATTATAACCAATTCTTAAAAGCAAAATTGATTTTCATTCCAAAATATCTATAAATTTAATAAAAATATTCACCTATTGTGGTTTTTGCAGTTGTAGTTCACAGTTTTATTTCCAAACGGTTATAAGCCCCGTCTGAATCTGTGAAATGATGGAGAAATTATTCAATTCGCTTTCACATGTTATATGGTAGGTGTGGAAACATAAAGTTTATTAAGATATTTTTTCACGGGTATATTTACTCGCATTTGGTCTTATTCTAGTCATACTGCACTATTACATCTCAAAACTGTAATCCAAATCATTATTGGCAGCATCATGTACTCCATGAAAGTATTTGAATAGGTAATAGAAATTCAATATACGTTTCAGACTGTCACTGACATTTGTTTTAATAAGTAACTTACATAATTTCTATAAAAGGGAAAAAAGTTGTTGAATATTTCTTAAATTTGATTATTTTATTTTTGATTGTTACTCACACAATATTTTAATGACTTGTTTTTAACATTTAAAAATTATGGATGTCTTTCTTTGAATGTATTCTTTTCCACAGTGTTTTGTTAACAATCGGAAACTAATTTAATAAAATTGAGTATTAAATTTCATAAAGTGATAATTATTTAATAATAATAATAATAGTTCTAGATCCTCAGCTTTTAACGTCAAATCATATAATTTATAAAGTTTTGTATTAAAAAACTCGCTGAAATGAAAATAATGGAAAAGCTCTTTTAAAACGCATTATAAAATTCAATTAAAAGCAGCGGGAAAATGTTTAAAAACCAAATGAAACTAGGCAATATTTCGAAAATATGATAAATAAGCACAATGAATTATAATGTTTTGTCAGCTTAGAAACGGTGTTTGAACATTGTTCTAATTGCGAAAAGTTGTGTTTCACAAATGTATGAGAACGATAAATTTAATTAGTTGATAACGATTTATCATCATGTGAAGAATTTTTAACTTCTGCTCAAAATTAACACAGATAATAATACAATGTTTAAATCTTTTTTTCCGTATCAAAAACATTGTATCAGCTCTTTATGATACTTATCAGCACAAAATGAAATAAAGCCCAAATATTTGTCACTGAATGCTGTACTTTTAAGGTATTAGTTATCAACGGCCTGTTTCGGTTGATGGTTTAGAATGTTTCTGATTGAAGCTTTTGTTTGCTTCTGAACTGGAAGTGTATGTAGTGTAATCTTTTTTTTAATATTTTATTTTTCCCATGTTCTTGGAGGGCGTTAACAATTTCTTTTGTGTTAGCTCGTATATGAATGAAATATGTTGTTTGGAATATTGATAATATTGCATTATATCGATCAGAGTATATATGAGTGAGAAACGTGTCACCTTTAAGGATGACAACGTGTGAAAAACATCCGGAAATAACAGTGACGTAAGATAATAATCTGGTTTTCAGGTGAAATATTTGATACGAGCTCCAGGAATGAGAGTGACAGGATGAAGACGAAAGTGTTATTTTTTATCGTTAGTAATGATGTTCTTTCTTCATTTTTATGTGGTATACTTTCAAATAAAAAGAAGAAGGTAACATCCTCAGATAATGAAATGCAGATTCAAATCACTGTAGCATGCCACTGGTGCTACTATAAGAATATACACAACAGGCCAAAAGCTTAAGGCCAATGAACACAAAGAGAAAAAATGCATTTTGCGCTATTAGACTCAACCACTTGTTTGAGTAGAGCTTCAAAAGATGACAATAAGAAAAAGGAAAATAAAAAAAATATTTAACAGGGAAAATATGGACACTGTGAAATTAGCCTAAATACTAGCCAGTCAAAAGTTTAAGATTATACTGCAACGATGCGTTCATCGGTAAACACGAAACAAAATTTAGTCATTTGTGTTCAAGCATTAGCGTCATCAACATTTCCCACTGACATCTTCTGTATTATATTGGGTAAAAACATGGCAAAGGCTAAAAAGTTGACAGAGTTTGAACAAGGCAAAATTGTCGAGCTGCAAACGCAAGGTCTCTCTCAACGTGTCATTGTTGGTAAGATTAAGCGTAGTAAAACTGCTGTTGCAAATTTCTTAAAGGACCGTGAGGGATACGGAACAATAATTTTAAGTGGTCGGCCCAAGAAAATTTCGACGGTGTTGAGCAGGAGAATTCGACAGGTTCTCCGGCAAGACAGCAGCCGATCGTCGAAGCAGATTAAGGCCCTTACGGACGCAGAATGCAGCTCAAAAACAATAAAACGGCATCTACGAGAGAAAGTCTTTAAAACCGTAAAGGTCTTCAAAGACCACGCCTCCTTCCACATCCCGAAACAGCTCGGTTAAACTTTGCTGAGAAGCACAAAACATGAGACTTAGAAAAGTGGAAGAAGGTTTTGTTCTCTGATAAGAAAAGAAATTTACCTGGATGGTCCAGGTGGCTTCCAACGTTACTGGTAGGATAAGGATAACCCACCGGAGACATTTTCTACACGACACATTGCAAAAGGCTCCATCACGATATAGGGTGCTTTCTCCTTTCATGAAACAATGGCGCTTCAGGTTATACAAGGGCGTCAAGCAGCTGGTTACATTGGTATGGGCGCGGTATGGCCAAGCGTGTTAAGACATGCGACTCGTAATCTGAGGGTCACGGGTTTGCATCCTCGTCGCGCCAAACATACTCGCCCTCCCAGCCGTGAGGGCGTTATAATGTGACCGTCAATCCCACTATTCGTTGGTAAAAGAGTAGCCCAAGAGTTGGCGATGGGTGGTAATGACTAGCTGCCTTCCCACTAGTCTTACACTGCTAAATTAGGGACGGCTAGCACAGATAGCCATCGAGTAGCATTGTGCAAAATTCAAAAACAAACAAACAAACAATACATTGGTATGTTGTAAAGAGCATCCTTATTGACTGAAAGCCCTTGCTATTATGGAAATGACTGAATCTTTCAGCAGGACAACACTGCAATCCACAAAGCCGGCAGGACAAAGGACGAATAACGTGATTCTTTTGGACCATTCAGAGTGTTCGTCCGAACTTAATCCCATTGAAAATGTTTTGGGGTGGATGGCAAGGGAAGTATATAAAAATGGACGTCAATTCCAAACAGTGCATGATCTTCGTGAAGCCATCTTCATCACTTGGAATAACATTCCAGCCAGTCTTCTGCAAACGCTTAAATAGACCATGACAAAGCAAATGTTTGAAGTTATGCACAATGACGGCCGTGCAACTCACTAGTGAGACCTTTTCTTGGGCATTTCCTACCCTTTTTAGGACTTATTTTTGGAATGGTCTTAAACTTTTGACTAACTGGTATCTACGCTAATTTCATAGTGTTGACGTTTTCTTACTAAATGCTTAAAACGTTTCTTATTTTTAATTTTCTCTTTTCTTATTTTCGTCTTTCAAAACTATGCTCAAATAAGTAGTTGAGTCTAACAACGCAAATGCATATTTTTCTTTATCTTCATTGGTCTAAAGATTTTGGCCAGCAGTGTATTTCAAAAATTGCGAGCAATAATATCAGAATACCTTCGCCGTGGTAAAAAGAAGCAGACATTACTAATACTTAGTCCAAAGTTAGTTATAAAATTGGTATTCATTATTTTTTGGAGTTTTTATTTTTCAACTACGAATAATGGTAAAATACAGGTTATTTTGAAAGTCATCATAAAGTAGATTACACGTGTTACAGAATCAAATCTTGTTAAAATATATATACTAAAATTTACTCTTCATTATGAAAAATAACAATAATGCCATTTTTATTTTATTGCTCGATTAGGATTATAAGTGTAATATTTTGAACTTTTCTGGAAAACTAAACACAATTCTGAAAGTAAGTAAAGCTGTTGAATTAAATATTGCAATCCTTTTTTTGAGCTGGATCAAGTTCAGGTAAAGCAAAACATGTTTAATTCGGGAGAATAGTATATACCATGTATAATTTATGTACCATGAGCAAACCAAATAAATAGATAAAGAGAACAGAAGTCCTGTTTCTTATTTTATTTTGGTTACAAAATAATTATTTTGTTTGATATTAACAGAATTGCACAAATGAATATTTATATCTTTTTTTTTTTCTAAGGGTCTCAAAGCCTAGTTATAAACTACTTTCTAATATAAATGTATTTCATTGTCTTGTTTGTTTGTTTTTGAATTTCGCACAAAGGGAATTTCTACTCGAGGGCTATCTTTGCTATTTATCGAAAACATTTCTCTAATCATTCCGTCACATCATAAAAAGTTGTGTTTCATTAAATCTCATAAAACTATAGTATTTTAATAGTATATGGATAGGATATTAGAATTATATTGCAAATAGGGTGATATCAATAGCAAGTTATTATTAATTAATTATCTAGCGATTTGTTTGTTTGTTTGTTTTGGGAATTCGCACAAAGCTACTCGAGAGCTATCTGTGCTAGCCGTCCCTAATTTTGCAGTGTAAGACTAGAGGGAAGGCAGCTAGTCATCACCACCCACCGCGAACTCTTGGGCTACTCTTTTACCAACGAATAGTGGGATTGACCGTCACATTATACACTCCCACGGCTGGGATGGCGAGCATGTTTAGCGCGACGCAGGCGCGAACCCGCGACCCTCGGATTACGAGTGCACGCCTTAACGCGCTCGGCTATGCCAGGCCTTATCTAGCGATATAAAGTGGTTTTAATATAAACATCAAGTTAAAACCATTTGCTAAAAAAATAAAAATAATTTTTGGAACTTTTACTTATACCTGGTTTATTTTGTTAAAGGTTCTTTGTTTTTTGAATTTCGTACAAAGCTACTCAAGGGCTATCTGTGCTAGCCGTCCCTAATTTAGCAGTGTAAAACTAGAGGGAAGGCAGTTAGTCATCACCACCTACCGCCAACTCTTGGGCTACTCTTTCACCAACGGATAGTGGGATTAACCGTCACATTATAACGTCCCCACGGCTGAAAAGGCGAGCATGCTTGGTGTGACGCCGGCGCAAACCCGCGATTACGAGCCGCACGCCTTACGCATTTGGCCATGCCAGGCCCATTTCATTCTCTAAACCGTTGTGTTAATGCGTGTCTGCTTCCGATTGGCGAACAGTTGGACCGGCTAACACTAAATATAGTATGTCTTATTTGGGGGATCTCAAGGGAGTGGCAAACTGAGTAATTGTTCTTAACTGACCACCTATACGTCATTCCCAGATGCCTTTATTTATTCTCAGTGTGTTGTGTCCTCCTACAACTGGCAAACCACCAGTCTGATTATCACCGCGACTTCCATGTCTTTTCGAGTGTTGATTGTATATGCCAAATGCTTTATAGAATAAAATACGGAAAAAAGACAAATTCAGAATGATTTTCTTGGAAATTCCTATATTCTGTATTGTTGCGGATAGGAACAAAAGTACATTTTTTTTTTTAAATCGAGAAACCACTTATTAAATGTTTGAGAAAACTGAGTGACGATTTGAAACAGCAAACATAAAGAAAATAATTTATGCATAAATAAGTATCTTACGTCATAAAAAACAACAGAAGAATGTGTACCTGAGTGCATGCTTTATGAAGTTTCAGTTTTACGTACTTAACAACAAATAAATGTCAGCTTTCAAAGGAAATTGACTTGACAATCTAATAGGTATGACGAACAGGCCTGGCATGGCCAAGAGCGTAAGGCGTGCGACTCGTAATCTGAGATTCGCGGGTTTGCGTCCGCGTCGCGCTAAACATGCTCGCCTTCCCAGCCGTGGGGGCGTTATAACGTGCCGGTCAATCCCACTATTCGTTGGTAAAAGAGTAGCCCAAGAGTTGGCGGTGGGTGGTGATGACTAGCTGCCTTCCTTCTAGTCTTACACTGCTAAATTAGGGACGGCTAGCATAGATAGCCCTCGAGTAGCTTTGTGCGAAATTCCAAAACAAACAAGGTATGACAAAAATATTGAGTTAGTCGGGAGTTAAAAATTACAATAGTAAAACAGTTCAATGACCATATGCTGCTTTCTTCAAAAATTTCAGGCTGAGATTGAAATAATTCACAATGTTTTTAAACAACTATTACATGGTTGATATGATATCTTCAACCTCCGAGAAATTATAAAACATGTTATGTACCAGTCAATGACTGTCATTTGTCGTACGTAGAGACAGCCTGGTGAGTAAACACTACGAAATGTTGAACACGAGAAGCTGAAAGGTAACAGTATGAATAGAAATACATTCCACCAGACAACAGAATATAAATATCATCGTAAAAATGACAATAAACATTTGGCATTGAAGGTTTTGGCACCTTTTGGGAGGCTCGTCTATGATGTCATTAAACGTAAGTTGAGTATGACAGGCAATAACGTCTAGGTCCACTATATGTCGTCACTATCTATGTTGAACAAGAAAATATTGTGAGAAACAAAGATTTCATCCCCATAGAACTCACGAGGAACAAGCTTCAGGATGAACTTCACGTTCACCTCAGCAACGAATAAGTTGAATCAGCTGGAAATCATCTCAGTGAAGGAAAAAAGAACATTTCTTAGAATTTGATGCTGAAACTCATTCTCTGTGTGCAACGACTTTGTAAGCGATGTTGAGCGTTTGTGTGATGGGCTTTGTTGCTGGTAAGATGGACTATAAATATTCTTAGAATTCTGCCCTGAGGCGTGACATCGCTGTAATGATTACACCTTTAGAAATTTAGTGTGATATTAATTCTCTCGAAGAAAATGTTACATTTCACTTGCTATAACAGGTTTCAAGTTATTAAATATCTATCTGTAAAATATGTGTCGATTATTTGTTGATTCCTAAATTTTATCCAGTATAAATGACGCTACTCTGTTAAAGTATAACGCAGTGTAACTCATCTAAAGTGTGTGCTGTCTTAGTGAAAAGCATCTTCGGGTTACCTGCAAAGTCCACCGAAGTGAATCGAACCCCTGATTTTAGCGTTGTAAATCCGCAGACTTACCCCTGTATCAGCGGGGGGCTCATCTAGAGAGAAAAACAAGTTAAGCATTGTCTGTTAAAAACAACTTAAATTTAGATCAGCCTAGACAGAACTTTTAAGACCCTTGTTATCAGGTTATGTTGCAAGACTTGTATGTGGGTACTCGTCAACTTATCTACAGTTGTGAATTTTTAGTTATAGTAGAAATTTAAAGGACCTTCTCATACAAAATAGAAAATATCCCTGTTATGTAAATATCATGTAAATGTTGTGTAAACGACAACCATGTCATGTCGTGTTTGCATTCCCATATCTATTATATTTCCATATTTATATTATTTTTTCGAAGTTTAAACCAAAATTATGTTATTCATTTAAAATAATATTTAGAATTAATTAGAATTCATTTAGAATTTTTTAAGCAAAACTTTCTAGAACTAGATAGATTAATCATTTGTATTGGCTTGGTGTCTGTACTCTGGAATTCTGGGAAGTTACGCGATTAGTATATAAACAGACGGCTATGCGAGGGAAGTAAGTCATCCGTTTTTATTCGGATCAAGAAGTTTGTTTCGTTTGAGAAAGTTTAAACGTTTGCCGTGTGATTATTCAAATTGAATTTGTGAATAGAGCTAGATCAACTAAAGCGGTGAATTTATTTTATTCCGTTAATCTTTACAATTCAGTCGGATTACGGATTATACCGAAAGCCAACACGTATTGGACTGTGAATGTTTTTGAAAATATCCATTCAAACTTCGTAAATTTCTCCGTGGGACTAAATTCCCCGCCTTGGATTTCGGATTTGGACACTCATTCTGGATCACATTATTAAGCACAGGCCAGTATCTTTTTGTATTATAAGTGGTTTTGAAGGTTGAAACTGGATATCTGTTATTCCTATCGGATAACTTATTTTGTGTGTATCACATAAGTAGATCATTGTAATAAATTATACAAGCTGCTATCTGTGTCTTTCTGTTGCGTTCAGTCCACATAAAAAACGTAACAATCCCTCAGTAAATGCTAAGTGTTAATACAGAAACATTGTAGTTAAAGTGGTGTCAAACTATCCCTGCTTGATCACAGCCATGTGATAATAATACCATTGCCAAAATGTTTTCAGGTATCTGTATTTTTTTCTTACTTAACTCATTTGATTAAATAATCCTAATTACAAACAATAGTTTCGGTAGTGTTATGTATTTTTATGTATGTCTGTATACTCTTTTATTACAATGCAGTAACTGAAAGAGTTTTCGCTTTCTACTGTATTCAACAAGCACGTTTTATTCAGTATTCGGTGAATACAAGTCGCAGCTGGAATGCGACTTTCAGACTTATACAGACTTTCTTGTTCAAAAAGACTACAAAAGGGAGTGAATTAAAAAAGATTACACCACATACACTTCCAGTCTTGAGGCAAACAAAGCTTTACTCGGAAATATTCTAAACCATCAACCAAAACAGGCTGTTGATAACTAATACCTTAAAAGTACAGCATTCAATGACAAATATTTGGTCTTTATTTTATTTTGTGCTGATAAGTATCACAAAGAGCTGATACAGTGTTTATTGATACGGAGAAAAAAATTAAACATTGTATTATTATCTGTGTTAATTTTGAGCAGAAGTTAAAAATTCTTCACATGATGATAAATCGTTATCAGTTAATTAAATTTATCGTTCTTATACATTTGTGAAACACAACGTTTCACAATTAGAACAATGTTCAAACACCGTTTCTAAGCTGACAAAACATTATAATTCATTGTGCTTATTTATCATATTTTCGAAATATTGCCTAGTTTCATTTGTTTTTTAAACATTTTCCCGCTGCTTTTAATTGAATTTTATAATGCCTTTTAAAAGAGCTTTTCCATTATTTTCATTTTAGCGAGTTTTTTAAATTATTTGATTTGACGTAAAAAGCTAAGGATCTAGAACTATTATTATTATTAAATAATTATTACTTTATGAAATTTTAATACTCAATTTTATTAAATTAGTTTCCGATTGTTAACAAAACACTGTGGAAAGCATACATTAACTTTAAGAATATATTAAACATTTCTCACTTTGATGCTACAAGTCTCACGGCATTTCAGTGATAAGCTAAAATTTGGGGCTCGATTGTTGTGGGGAACACGGAAAATGTAAGCCATAATAGCGTTTTTCATTTAATCAGTTTTATTAACAGAGTTCTTAAACTTAAAAATACATTTCTGGTCCCTTTATTTAAAATTCTCTCAAGTGTAACCTTCTCGTTTCACTCATCCATAATTTTTAGCTGTTAAAAAACAAGTCATTAAAATATTGTGTGAGTCACAGTCAAAAATAGAATAATAAAATCTAAGATATTCAACACCTTCTTTCCCTTTTATAGAAATTATGTAAGTTACTTATTAAAACAAATTTCAGTGACAGTCTGAAACGTATATTGAATTTCTATTACCTATTCAAATACTTTCATGGAGTACATGATGCTGCCAATAATGATTTGGATTACAGTTTTGAGATGTAACAGTGCAGTATGACTAGAGTAAGACTAAATGCAAGTAATTATACCCGTGAAACATATATCTTAATAAACTTTATGTTTCCAAACTACCATATAACATGTGAAAGCGAATTGAATAATTTCTCCATCATTTCACAGATTCAGACGGGGCTTATAACCGTTTGGAAATAATACTGTAAACTACAACTGTAAAAACCACAATATGTGAATATTTTTATTAAATTTATAGATATTTTGGAATGAAAATCAATTTTGCTTTTAAGAATTGGTTATAATACAAATAAGGTGTCGGAATTCACCAAAACATAATAACGATGAGATTACGAATGATTTTTATTATCAGACGTGTGATCACTTATGTTGCTAATAAGTAAACGGCGATGTAGTTAGGACGCCAGACTCGAAATCTGAGGGTCGCTTCATCCTCAACATGCTCGCTCTTTCAGCTGCGCTGTGGGGGGAGGGAACACGGTCAAGCGCGGATGGCCTTTGTGTAGCTTTGCGCGAATTTTAAACAAACAAACAAACCCCCTCTTTATTGTCACTCTTGTAAAACTTTTCAATTGTTTACTAACTTTCCTCACTTTTTCACTGCATCGTAAATACGTGAATAAACTCCGTGAAAGCTAACTGTTAAATATGTTTTCATTATGTAAAAATTAAGACCGCATGTGAAAAATTTTAAGTTTGATTTTTGAAATTTGTTTTTAGGTTAACATTATCAAAATTACTTTTATATATTAGCTTTATAGCTTAAGAATAATTAAATACTTCAAGTAGCCTTATTTCACTAAAGTAGGCTTGGCATAACCAAGTGGTTTGTTTGTCGTAGTATGAAATTAAGGGTTCATGATTATTCTCCCACTGGCGTAAAAATGTGCTACGAAATTTCGAGCTGTGTGTGCTATAAAAGAAAAGCATTCTCTTAGCGTGATTCAACGGTAAAAACTTGAAACGTATTTTTAAAACAACACCGATTTATTGATTGAGTTGTATAGATCCATAATACCGATTACTGAAAACGCAGAATACAAAAAACGGCGAAACATATTCTATAATCATTCTCATGCTGAAAATAATCACGTAGTAGATAAATGAATTTAACATTTTATGTCACAGATTTAAGCATTGCATTGAATATTGCACCAATAAATTTTGTTCTGCTCTCTTTTATAACAAAATTATCTATCTAAACCCTTTAAATAAAATATTTAGTGTTTCTGAAAAATAGATAACATTAGATGTTTTCACTGAAAATATTAACTAAGAACAGATTTACTATAGATGTATGACTTTACTGAAATGTTTTCCAACGTTACTCGATGGCTATCTGCACTTTCGTCGCTTATTTAGCAGTGGAGGACTAAAGGGAAAGCAGATAATCATTACCATTCACTGCCAACTGTTGGACTATTCTTTTACTAGCAAGTAGTTGAATTAACCGTCACATTATAACGCCTCCAAAGCTGAAAGAGCAAGCATGTTCCGTAATAGGGATTCAAACCTGTAATTTTCAAACTACGGCGAGTCGAACACCCGAACAACCAAGCCATGCCTTGATAATTCAGCATGGTTAAAATTTTTCATGATATATAATACAGTACTTTTTATAAACAACAACTGTCACCCAGGCAACCATACATAGAAATATGTGTGTGTGCGTGCGTGCGTGCGTGGTATCAAACTATATCTATTGTGAAGTTTGCATTCTTCTTAATAAACGATAATTATGAAATAATTATGGACACATAAATACACTTAAAAACACTTACATCAATGTACAGCTTGTGTGTTTAAGCGTATATATATGTAACTGGAGCTGTCATGATAAAAAATTTCATATACAAGAAGTTAACTACATCGATACGTTCAAGTATTTTGAAATTTAGTTTTACGTTTACTTTCAATCGACTTGAAATGAAAAGTGAGAACAAGTTTTCGATTCCGAACGTTACCATTGTACACTGTGTATCAAATAAATAAAACTTCCGTCACGCAAAAAAAAAGCAATTGATATTTAACTTGAATGAAATACAAAACAGGCAAATTTAAGTCAAATTTCTACTCCATCTCTCAAAGAATTACAAAACAAACAGTCTATGTTATATTATAGTTTATATGCAACATATATCTTAAAAGGTTATATATCAGTCTGTTAGAGTAAAATGTTCTAAAATAAAATAATTTATGGTAACAAATATTTCTCAAGACACAACTGAACCCTTATCTATATGAGTATATACCAGCTGATATTCGTTTCAATTTCGCTATCGGAAATTGATAGTAAGGCGTTGAAACACAGGCAAGTAAAATAACTTCTACAATGCTTTTTTCATAAAAGAGTGTTTTATCAATGAGAAATATAAATATTGGTAGAGAGTTCAATATCCCTTGTAACTTAATATAATAATTTTACAATTAAATATTTTGTTAATTTAACAACAGTAATTTGAAAAATTTCTATGCATGAAAAGTTTTTAGATTGTGCGTTTTTCTTATAACAAAGCCTCATCGGACTATCTGCTGTGTCGAACTCATATTAGCGTGGTAAATCCGGAAACTTATCGTGTCTTAACAGAAGACAATATTTTGGATACAAACGTATAATTAATATAGAAATATATAACAAAACTACTCTTATGTTTTCTAAAACTCTGCCCAATTAACATTTAGAAAATGTGAATGTTTATTGAATATCTGGAGTTATATATTTAAATACAGTATTTGATGAAAAATCAACTCGTATAGAATGTATTAATAACTGAAATAAAAGTCAAACAATGAAAAAAGAAACTGATTTTAGAGCTAGAAATAAGCACATAAGTAAATATCCTTCACAGAAATATATCATTTTTCCCATTGCAAATGGGACAATGATTCCTTTCTACTTCAACTACTAACAGGAAAGTTGGGAATAATTTATTCATATTTAGGTAAATACTGAGAATAAATATTCAGGTTAGTTATTATGTATTGTTCTTTCTCCAATGTCTCGGTCAATAAAAATGGTACCTTTCTGAAGCATATACTCCTGACATTGATGAGGAAGTTGACTCTCAAATGTATTGATAGCCTTATATTTATTCCTATTACAACACAAGCTATACAACTCAGGAAGGTACTTACATTGATAAATCAAATTAGGATCTTCAAAATTAAATGTATTTGTTTATTCGAACAATCACTTACTTTTACTTCTAATTATTTAAAGTGTTTCAAAGTGTAGTAGTTTTCAAATATCAAGAAGCTTAAATATTTTATATACAAAAACGGCTCGTTTGGGTTGAGAAATCTTCTATGTAAAATATTTTCTCAACCCAAACGAGCCGTTTTTGCATATAAAATTCTCAACAAGTGGGTTTCTCGACAACACTGAAAGCTCAAATATTATTTTTACTATCATTGCAGAATAATGAAGAAAAAAATTTACTCTCCATTTGGACTCAAAATTGAATTTTCTTCAAAAATATGGTGTCTTGAACATTTTTATGTCCGTTGTAGATTTTACCAGACATTTATTGTTGACAACGAAATGCAAAACAAAAATGTATGATGTAATTGTTTCAGTTCATCATGTTTATTGCGTTATTACATTAACGTAACAAAATAGTCATTAAAATGTTTACATAACTTTAAAAAAATAAAGTTTTCTTTTCCGAGAAATTAACATATTTTATGTGCAAGTTCAGTTATCAGACAACACCTTCGGCAGGTGTGAAGACTTTCTAGTAAAAAAGATACAATCTATGGGCAGTCGATACATTCATAAAACAGCCTCATCATCAATGTCCGTTATGTCTTTTTAAAGAGGTGACAGTTTTATCCTTTCACAGATGAAAATATCTTTGTGATCCAGAGGTTAAACTGAAGAAAAAAAGAATAATATCGCATTCATCTCACAATAACTATACGTCTTTTGATCTTTTCAAACTTTTGACCAATATTATATATATAGATCAATCAATAGATGTCTCTCTAGTAAAGGAGCCAATGAATACACTCAGATCTAAACACTTAACATATTTGTATTTGGAAATAACGAT
Organism: Carcinoscorpius rotundicauda; assembly: GCA_011833715.1. Classification (NCBI taxonomy): domain Eukaryota; kingdom Metazoa; phylum Arthropoda; class Merostomata; order Xiphosura; family Limulidae; genus Carcinoscorpius; species Carcinoscorpius rotundicauda. The sequence continues at coordinate 114,755,911 of CM022393.1, forward strand.
TTAATGATTTTTTTCAATGATAAAGTTTCTGTCCAGTGATATTTTTCTTTGTTTTAAAACTCAGTTGAAAAGATCCAGATTTTACTCTAGGAGAACCTCAAGTTATTCTGTCATGCTTTTCGAAGATAAGTCAGTGAACCTGAGAATACCGCGCTATTATATCTTGCTTACATATATGAATTTTTCGAAAAAGATTATTTTCATGACAATACGTTATTGAATACCCTTAAGATTAAAAACAGATAGTTAAAAAAATGGAAACATGATAGAGAGAGAAAAAACACGATGAGAATAAAGATTAAAATTGTAATAAGAAGTATTTAAGATATAAACACTTATAAAACAGTCAGAAATAATTGTTTGTTTGTTTTTTGCACAAAGCTACTCGAGGGACATCTGTGCTAGCCGTCTCTAATTTAGCAGTGTAAGACTAAAGGGAAGGTAGCTGGTCATTACCACCCACCGCGAACTCTTGGGCTACTCTTTTACCAACGAATAGTGGGATTGATCGTAACATTATAACGCCCACACGGCTGGGAGGGCGACCATGTTTGGCGCGACGCGGGCACAAACTTACGACCCTCGAATTACGAGTCGCGCGCCTTACGCGCTTGGCCATGCCAGGCCTCAGAAGTAATTACATGTAATCCAAACAATGGTTGTGATTTTAGCAATTCCCTCTGAACAATATTACTTAGACCTCTTTCATAAAACCCACAACAAAAACAACTTAAACATGTTCAGTTTTGACTACTTATCGATACTGTGTTTAAACTGACCTCGTTATCGTCAGTCATGCCAATTTATCATACACCAGAACTCACAGAATTACTTTCTGATTTTTATTTGATTCCTTGTAGGGATAGCGATAAAGTTACAGGCTTATAATGTTAAAATACATGGTCGATTCCTTGTGGTAGACACCGCAAATAGTCCAGTGTCGATTTGCTCTGAAACCCGCAGTTATATTTGAAATATATTGCTAGATGTTTTAAACTTTCAGTACTATTCTAATTATAAAAGGTTAGATTATTTTTTTTTTATTTATAAGAGATAAGATTTGAATGCTTCGTTGTAGCGAATATAGAATCTTAATCCGCAGTCATTTTTATGAAATATACGTAATGGAAATATTGCAGAAGAGAATACAAGAACCTTGAGCTGTGAACAAAACACCTGTGTAATAAGGTCAACATCTCCCCTAATTGTTTTAAGTCAGACAATAATTCATAACTTCTTTCCCTGTTGAGCATGACAAGCTCTTTCCTATCCAAGAGCAGTAAATATGGTCCACCATTATATCCGTATTATAGCTTCATTAAAACGTTAGCTGGAAAAAGAAATTTTATCAGTTTTTTAAAAGATGCTTACTTTATCATCAACACTTTCTGTTGGCCCTGCATGGCCAAGCGCGTTAAGGCGTGCGACTCGTAATCTGAGTAAGATAAATTAAGGACGGCTAGCATAGATAGCCCTCGAGTCGCTTTGTGCAAAATTCAAAAACAAACAAAACAAACACTTTCTGTTGAAATAAAGATTATTACCCAGGTTATAGCTGAAATTCAATAATCAACACAGCAAATACAAATATTGTTCTTACTCTTAAAGAAGTAAGTGTGGCCAAGTGGTTAGTTGGGAGAACTGTAAGCCTAGTAATTCCATGTTCACATCCCTTTAACCCAAAAAATGTGGCTTCGCATACTGGTACCATAAGATGTTTTTTTTTTATGAGAATGACGTTTCTATTCCACTATTCGTTTGGAAAGCAGTAACTTAAAAACTGAAAGTACATGGTTTTAACTAACTGTCTTCCCTCTAGTCGTACATTGCTAAATTAGGGACTGCTAACTCAGATAGCTCTAGTGCAGCTTTGCACTAAATGCAAAAGCCAAACCAAACCATCTAAGTCCATCAATCCACAATGAAGACAGCTTTGCTCAAATATCCGAAAAACTAGCAAATAAACTTACTTCCAATTAGAATGCATCGACTCATATTGATAAACTTGCTGTTACGTATGTGACATTCAGCCAGATTAAAAGGTTTGTGTTAGTCGTAATTCCACATATTAACTATGAAAATAATTCTCATTCTCAGAATAGATAAAAAAATTTAAACATAACAGAATAAATATATCCTGTATATTGCACAATGTAATCAATATTCTCAATTTAAATGATGCTACAGATTGAATAGATTATAACTTATTTAGTGTATATTTTTCATTAAAAAAAATTAATGTATTAAGTAACTGAAAAACAAGCAATAGTTACATGAAATATTTATTCGAGTAACTAAACAATAGAACACCTAAACCAAAATAATAGGAAGAGTGTTCTTATCCTATTCTTATAAAATCGTATTTTGATAGAAATATTTATCACCTAAATCAATATATTATCACTAAATCAAAAATTTAACACTAAAACATAAAGTAATTTATATGATTGTTGAAGAAAAGGGATTGTTTTGTTTTAAAATATTACAGTTGAATTTTGAGCTTTCTGTGACCTAGCAGTTAAGAAATTTGAACTGAAAGCTTTAGTTAGGGGTTCGAGTCCAGTTAAATAATATCTTTTCCATTTTAAGTGAGAAGCTGTTTTTATGTGATGATAAATTCTTCTATTTAGTCGTAAAAGAGTAGCCCAGAAGGTGGGAATGGGTAATGTGGAATATCAATCTACCTTCCTTCCAGTCAATTACTTCAAATTAGTGACGGCGAGTGCAAGTTGCTTTGCACGAAATTCAAATATAATATTTATTGCTTATGCATCTTAGAACAAACAAAAAATTGAACTATATTATGTTTCAAATTGTAGTTTAAAATTCTCGAAGGATGTTAAGAGACAAATTGTAAACAGAGATGAATACTTAATTATTTTAATAAGATTCTTCTGTTAATATCTGTTTCGACTACCTTTCAAATGCGTGGCATAAAACCTACGATATATCGAAAGATGACTTGTTTTATTGCAGCTCAGCATTCAAGGGATATTGTTTGTAATTCGCTTTCAGTATCGATAGAATCAGAGTTATAAGGATATTTCAGCTCGTCCTGAGGACGCTTCATTGGACGGAGCTTCGAAGGCACGGCTTGACTAGGTGGTTAAAGGACTTCACTCGTAATCTCGTGTCGCTGGTTCGAATTGTTATGTATATGTGTAAATATTTTATAAACGACAACATGTCATGTTGTGTTTGAATTTTCATTTGTATTATTCATTTTTCCATATTGATATTATTGTTTCGAAGTTTAAACTAAAATATGTTATTTATTTAGGGTAACGTTTTAGAACTTTCTCGAATTAAGTAGACCAATCACATGTTTGTAAATGAGTGCTGGTGACTTCCTGTCTAGAAGTGTAGTCTCGTGCAAGAACGGATATGCGTGGATAGCTCTGGAGTTGTATGGAAATTGCGAGATTGTTCGAGAAATAGGCCTATCGTTATAAAAGACGGTGACAAGAGATAGATTGAGTCATCAGTCATCAGTTTTATTCGAGAGAGAGAGATTCAGTCATTAGTTTTATTCGAAGACAAAGAGTGAGATTCAAACACCAGTTTCATTTCAAAAGAAGAGAGTTAATTATTTGAGAAAGATTAAGTGTTTGCTGTGAATATTCAACTTGGATTTGTGATTGAAATTAGATGTACGGAAGCCGTGATTTTATTTCGTCAATCTCTACGATACATCTGAATTACTGCTTGAACTGAGAAACGGCGATTTCATTGAACTGTGAACTGTTTCGGAATCTCTTCGTGGGACCAAATTCACACCCTAGACTGGAATTTAAGACTTTAATTTTAGATCATTACATTAGATACAGGCCAGTACCGTTTTGTGTTGTGATTTAATTTTGAAGTTTAAAACTAGTATTTTGTTTTGTAATTAATTTCGAATGTCGTAACTTAATATCTGTCACTGTTATCATATAATTTATGTTATATCTGTTATATTTGTTAGTAGTCTAGTGTAATAAATTATACAAGCTGTTATCTGTGTTTTTCTGTTGCGTTTAATCTACGAAGAACTTAAAACATTTAAAAAATACGTAACAGAAAATTGGGGGCTCGTCCGGGATATCGAACAAACAATTTAATTTTATTATAAAATAAGATTTATATTCTATACAGATAGACAGCTTGTATATTTAAAATGGCATTCGAACTTGAAGATTTTATAAACGAATTTAATCAGAATCCCTCTTTCGAATTAATCAGTGAATTAAAAAAATCTGAATTACTTGATGTTGGTAAACATTTTAATTTAGAAGTGAAGCAATCAATGAAGAAAGCAGATATTAAACAAATTATTGTTGAACATTTGGTCAGCCAAAAGGTTTTACCTCAAACAGTTGCACAACAATTGCCTGTCGCTCATTTTGACCCAGATTTCGAATTAAAAAAAATGGAAATGGAAATGAAATTTCGTTTAGAAATTGAAAGCAAACGACTTGAGGCAGAACAAAAACGTATTGAGGCAGAACAAAAACGGATTGAGGCAGAACAAGAAAATAAACGTATTGAGGCAGAACAAGAAAATAAACGTATTGAGGCAGAACAAGAAAATAAACGTATTGAGGCAGAACAAGAAAATAAACGTATTGAGGCAGAACAAGAAAATAAACGTATTGAAGCAGAACAAGAAAACAAACGCCTTGTTCTTGATGCCGAAATACAAATAGAACGCATTAAAGCTGATAAAGAAATCAGTATGAGAAAGGCACAGACAGAAGAAAAGGTTGTCCGAATGCAGTTGGATAATTTTGATGCTTCCAGACAAATTCGTTTAGTACCTCCATTCAATGAAAAAGCTGTAGATACATATTTTCAGCAATTTGAAAAATTGGCTCTTAGGCTAAAATGGCCTACCGAATATTGGACAGTACTACTTCAGAGTGTTCTCAAGGGTAAAGCTCAAGAAGTATTTTCCAAGCTCACAGCCGAGCAAAGTTATGATTACGAGCACGTCAAAAAATGCATTTTGAATGCATATGAATTGGTGCCAGAGGCATACAGACAAAAATTTCGTGGTTACAAAAAGTTTGACAGCCAAACTTATGTCGAATTTGCTCGTGAAAAAGAAACTCTGTTCGACAGGTGGTGTGATTCCAGAGAAATTAAAGATGATTATGCGAAACTCAGAGAACTCATGTTAGTCGAAGAGTTTAAAAGATGTATTCCCGTAGAGCTAAAAACGTATATTGATGAACAAAAAGCTTCCAAAATTCATGATGCTGCTGTCTTGGCAGACGAGTATGCTTTGACTCACAAAGATTTCTCATACAAAAGCAAAACATCTCGCACAACAAAGAAACCCAATGACTCATTTAAATATTATGCAAATGTCGACAGAGACAAAAAAGAGCAAACTTCTAATTCTCAAACGAAGACTCCATCTTATTCTATAAGCTCATCATCCACTAAAAACGTGTCATTCTCATCCAAAACATGTGCTTATTGTAAGAAACCTGGCCATCTGATTTCTGAGTGCTATAAGCTCAAAAACAAGCCATCACCCAATAGTTTCATTTCGCCCTCGTTGGATACATCATTGGTTCCCAATAATTTTGACCCTGTCCAGTCCACTGTGGATTCTAAGCCCAATATTATTGATGTACCTGAAAATATTGTTGAGGACAAATTTAAGCCTTTCATGACTGAAGGTTTTGTTTCTTTTGTTGGCGATTCACTTCTACAACCAATTAAAATCCTGCGGGATACTGGAGCTTTTCAGAGTTTGATTTTGGAAAGTGTACTTCCGTTTTCTGAAAAGTCATCCGTTGGGGCCAATGTGCTCATTTCTGGTGTAGAAGGTGGCGTCGTTTCTATTCCTCTTCATAGATTAAGTTTACATTCGGACTTAGTTTCAGGCCCAGTGACTGTGGGTATTAAAGCCTCATTGCCTGTTGAAGGTGTTTCTATGCTTTTGGGGAATGATTTGGCTGGTAGTAAGGTGGTACCAGAGGTTCGTGTTGTTGAAGCACCTGTTATTACTCCCAGTACAGAGCAACTCGTTGAAGAGTTTCCTGATGTTTTTCCCGCCTGTGCTGTTACTCGTTCTCAGACACGTTCTCAGGAGTCCAAAGAGGATTTCTCTTTGTCTGATACGTTCATGTCTCACATCGATGAGATTTCTAACTCAACTTTATGTTCTACTGATGACTCTAAGACATTTTTCGACTCTCTTCATCGAAACAAACTTATTGAGGAACAGGACAATGATCCTGAAACTCGTTCTCTTCTACAACTGGCTGTTCATGAAAATGAAATAGGAACTGTCCCTATTTGTTACTACCAGAAGTCAGGTGTGCTAATGAGAAAATACAGACCTCCTGACGTTGCTGCTGATGAAGAGTGGAATGTTATTCACCAAATCGTCATTCCAAAATGCTATCGGAATGACATTCTTAGTCTTGCTCATGACCATGTATTGTCGGGACACTTAGGTGTAAGAAAGACCCTAGATCGTATCCGACGGCATTTCTATTGGCCTAGGATGCTCCAAGATGTTGTTGACTTTTGTAAGACATGCCATTCTTGCCAAATGACAGGAAAACCAAATCAGGGGATTCCAAAAGCACCACTACAGCCTATTCCTGCCTTTGAAGAACCATTCTCAAGGGTCATTATCGACTGTGTTGGCCCAATGCCAAAAAGCAAAGCAGGAAATGAATACCTCTTGACGATCATGTGTCCTTCTACACGTTTCCCTGAGGCAATCCCTTTGAGAAAAATTACTGCTCCCAACATTGTTAAAGCTCTTGTTAAATTCTTTACCATGTTCGGGATTCCAAAAGTTGTGCAATCAGATCAAGGCTCAAATTTTATGTCCAAGCTATTTCAACAAGCCATGCATGAATTAAACATCCATCAAGTTTCATCCAGTGCATACCATCCTGAGTCACAAGGTGTCCTTGAACGTTTCCACCAAACTCTAAAAGCCATGCTTAGAAATTACTGCCACGAGCATTCAAAGGACTGGGATGAGGGTGTTCCCTTGTTGTTGTTTGCAGTTCGTGAGGTTGTTCAAGAGTCTACTGGATTTAGCCCTTTTGAGTTGGTTTATGGTCACTCAGTTCGCGGCCCATTGAAGTTGGTTAAGGAGAAATGGTTGGAGGATAATAACTCACAAATTAGCTTGTTGAATTATGTCTCTGATTTCAAAACCAGATTGCACAATGCTTTTAATGTTGCCAGGGAAAACCTGAAGTCTTCTCAGGAAGAGATGAAAACCTGGTATGACAAAAGAGCCAGGAAGCGATCTTTTAATGTTGGTGACCAAGTACTTGTCTTGTTGCCTACATCAAGCTCTTCACTTCAAGCTAAATATTTTGGACCTTATTCAATTGAAAAGAAAATTAATGATCTAAACTATGTGATCACTACCCCTGATCGGAGGAAAAGCAAACAGCTTTGTCATATCAATATGTTGAAACCCTATTATGTGCGAAAGAAAACAAATGTGTCGAATGCTGTTCCTGTGAACGTGACAAGTGGTGTGAATGAAGATCATGATCCTCCACCTTCTCCTCCTGAAATTATAGAAAATAGCTTTCCAGACACTCATGTTAAACTCAAAAATTCGCATGTATTAGCGAACTTAGATGAAAAACTCAATCATTTAACCCAACAACAAAATCAAGAGTTGAAAGGTTTGATTTTAGAGTTTGCTCATTTGTTCCCTGATGTTCCTGGTAGAACCAATGTCATAGAACATGATGTTGTTATTGAGAACACTCGACCAATAAAACAACATCCATATCGGGCCAATCCTATAAAATTGTCAAAAATCAGGTCAGAGGTACAATACATGCTTGAAAATGATTTTATTGAGTTATCAAATAGTAATTGGAGTTCACCTTGTATCTTGGTACCAAAGTCTGATGGTTCATTTAGGTTCTGTACAGATTTCAGAAGGGTTAATGATGTGACCAAGACTGATTCATATCCTATTCCTCGGATGTATGATTGTATTGACCGTGTAGGTAACTCAAAGTACCTTACCAAATTTGACCTACTCAAAGGTTATTGGCAAGTACCTTTAACTCCTCAAGCAAGAGAAATTTCAGCTTTTATAACACCCGATGGTTTGTACCAATACAAAGTTATGCCATTTGGCATGAAAAACTCCGGTGCAACATTTCAAAGGTTGATGAATCATGTCATCGCAGGATTAGAAAATGTGTATGCTTACATTGATGATGTACTGGTTGCAAGCAGTGACTTGTCTGAGCATTTAAGCCACATTCGTGCATTCTTTGAGAGGTGTTCCGAGGCTCAGTTGACTATCAACCTGTTAAAAAGCGAATTCGGTAAAGCAACAGTTGTGTACTTAGGCCATGAAATTGGTCGGGGTAAAGTGAAGCCTATCCAAGCTAAGGTACAGGCAATAGCGGAGTATCCAGAGCCGACGAATAAAAGAGGTATTATGAGATTCTTGGGCATGGCAGGATATTATAGGAAATTTTGTCCAAATTTTTCTGATGTGGCTGCACCTTTAACAGCCTTACTAAAAAAGAATGTAAAATTTTCCTGGAATCAAAATTGCCAGACTGCCTTTGAAAGGATAAAGATCATGCTCATGAATGCTCCAATCCTCAAAGCTCCCGATTTTGACAAACCATTTAAGCTTGCTGTAGATGCGAGTGACGTTTGTGTTGGTGCTGTGTTGTTCCAAGAGCAAAATGGTGTTGACCACCCTGTGTGTTATTTTTCAAGAAAACTTGATAAGCACCAAAGAAATTATTCAACAATTGAGAAAGAAGCACTTGCATTGTTGTTAGCCTTACAACATTTTGATGTTTATTTGTGTTCTTCACCATGGATTGTTAATGTTTACACCGACCATAATCCACTCGTGTTCGTGAACAAAATGAAAAACAAAAATCAAAGGTTACTCAGGTGGAGTATTATTTTGCAGCAATACAATGTGTCCATTAATCATATCCGTGGTTCGGACAATGTCATTGCGGATACATTGTCACGGTAATTAAGTGGTTCAGTATTTCGTTATAATTAACGGTTGACTGAAATTTGTTTTTTTAGTTCAATGTTATGTAAAATAAGTTAAACAAAAAAAAAAGTTTTCACAAGTTCAAACTTTTTTTTTTACTTTTAAGGGGGAGAGTGTTATGTATATGTGTAAATATTTTATAAACGACAACATGTCATGTTGTGTTTGAATTTTCATTTGTATTATTCATTTTTCCATATTGATATTATTGTTTCGAAGTTTAAACTAAAATATGTTATTTATTTAGGGTAACGTTTTAGAACTTTCTCGAATTAAGTAGACCAATCACATGTTTGTAAATGAGTGCTGGTGACTTCCTGTCTAGAAGTGTAGTCTCGTGCAAGAACGGATATGCGTGGATAGCTCTGGAGTTGTATGGAAATTGCGAGATTGTTCGAGAAATAGGCCTATCGTTATAAAAGACGGTGACGAGAGATAGATTGAGTCATCAGTCATCAGTTTTATTCGAGAGAGAGAGATTCAGTCATTAGTTTTATTCGAAGACAAAGAGTGAGATTCAAACACCAGTTTCATTTCAAAAGAAGAGAGTTAATTATTTGAGAAAGATTAAGTGTTTGCTGTGAATATTCAACTTGGATTTGTGATTGAAATTAGATGTACGGAAGCCGTGATTTTATTTCGTCAATCTCTACGATACATCTGAATTACTGCTTGAACTGAGAAACGGCGATTTCATTGAACTGTGAACTGTTTCGGAATCTCTTCGTGGGACCAAATTCACACCCTAGACTGGAATTTGAGACTTTAATTTTAGATCATTACATTAGATACAGGCCAGTACCGTTTTGTGTTGTGATTTAATTTTGAAGTTTAAAACTAGTATTTTGTTTTGTAATTAATTTCGAATGTCGTAACTTAATATCTGTCACTGTTATCATATAATTTATGTTATATCTGTTATATTTGTTAGTAGTCTAGTGTAATAAATTATACAAGCTGTTATCTGTGTTTTTCTGTTGCGTTTAATCTACGAAGAACTTAAAACATTTAAAAAATACGTAACAGAATCCACATTACCCCAACCATGCTCGCCCCTTTCAGCATTGGGAAACTATTATTTACGGTCAATCTCACAATTTATTTACTTTTTTGCAAAAGAGTAGCCCAAAAGTTGGCAGTGGCTAGTGATTATTACCTTCTTTCTGGCTAGTCGTACACTGCTAAATTAGGAACGGCTAGCGTGGACAGCCCTCGCGTAGCTTTGCGCAAAAATCGAAACAAACCGAAACTAAGCTTTGATGGAAAATAGTTGAAGTCACTGTCATGCTTTTTCAGCCAATTGCAAATAAAAACAAAAAGCACTGATACATTATCTTCATGGAAGTGACCTAGTATAATATTACTTAAAAATATTTTTGCAATTAACACGAGTAACAAACTAATGACATGATAGTGATGTATATGAATAATATTCATCCTTAAAAAATGCTGGTATCCTGTTATTAAAACCTTTCGTATAGCATTTAATATGCTCGAGTGGATTGCAATATCGGATCAACACAAGCGGAGTCAACAACTTGCAATTTAAAATTAGATTCCCCCCCCCTTTTTGTTAGCAGAGAAAATGATTAAACTATCATAGGCTTTCAGTCACCCATTTTTCTCAGTTTACTCTCAAAGTCCCCAGTACACTCGCTGAAATAAAATAAGACTATTGAAAAGGTTTTCAGCTTTTTGTTGACAGTGTTTGTAACGTTATTACTATGGCACATTGCATATACTTGAGCACTAATCAGCAAGTAGAATGTAACCATACTCTGATGCATGTTACACTTTAACTTTTGTGATTAATTATTTTGTTGGTTTGCCATAATTTTACCTAACAACAAACGCATTTTCTTTCAATCTGTATTTCTGATAACGTTTTTAATAATATTTCAAACTACTCCAACACACCTTTTATGCCACTTTGAAAGTCAGTAGAATCGTTTCTTTTATAGAATTCACACGGATGAAATGGTTTAACATCAAGACAACGCTATAATAGGGATTCACAATCAAGAGCGAAATTTATTTTAAAAACAACAACACTTATAGATAAACTCAACACATTCAATAGACAAATTCCTGGCTAGGACTTCACATTAGTATTAATAATCAGTTTATCTTGCATATCAATAAATTAAAAATATGAAATCAGGAAAACACCTAATTATAATAAAAACGTTATTCCAACAAAATCTTTTAATATTAATATCATTAATTTTAACTTTCACTAACTATCTCATAAAACTCCATCGTAATAAACTTTCTTGTAAGGTATTTATTCACAGTGTAGGTCACGAAAGTACAACCTCATTTGACCATAAATGTGCATACTTTTCTGGTACATTAATAGTGTCTATACGTCACCGCTATGGAAGCTGATGCCAGTTTCATAATATTTACTCAAAATACAAATGATTATATAGAAAGTAAATTAACGTTTTAATACAACAAAAACATATATAGAAAAACTGAAAATAGAAGAAAATATTAAATGAACAATAAACACAACCATAATAATAAAAACCATAATTTCCTGTCTCACACAGTTACTTGACATATCACAGAATTAGTGTATTTTGCACAAAAACGAATAATTGGGTTGTCTGAAAATAACTGTTTGAGTTTATAGTAAAACAAAATAACTGAAATTAAGAGGTTCTTTTGATATATTTTTCTGTTCATTTTCTATACGATAACCAATATTTTACGAACGAAACAATCAATATTGCTTTTTCATTAACTGCGTAGTGAAAAAATAATAGATAAAACAACTTCGTTTTTTTCATTTTTCCTTAAAAATATGGTTGATTCAGAAGTTTTTGATAGTATTGTTGTTTAGTAACATTACGTAAAACAAAATTTAATTTACAATAACTCTTAAAAGCAACTTTGTTGGATTACAAAAATATAAAAACTAAAATAGGAGTGAAAAACATCGCACATACAGTGCTGTTCTTCACTTCCCGTTTCAGCAGCTTATAAATTTTAATTGTTTAACTATATAAGATGTTTTTATTGTTTAGATATGTATAATATCTCCTTGACTCAGGTTTATTAGAAATAATATTTATCATGAAATTGTTTCATGTGACACTGACCAGAAAGATCGAAAATTTTAAACTGATGGCTCTATAGTGTTATTGAGAAAAGCAGTAATCACACGCATAACTTTTTAGGATAGGAAGAAAAATGCAGAAAACTAATTTTAAAATAATTGATTAGCTCTTTTGCTTTCTTAAACTATAACCTGAACCCAGTTGTGTGTCTTATAACATTTTATTAAAAAGAAAATAGCATGTTAGTTTAACAGTATTTTCAAACCCATTTACATTATTATTTTTAATAAGCCTTATACAATCTTATATTTTATATGCAAAAACGGCTCGTTTGGGTTCAGAAAATATTTTCGCTCTTCTATTTAAAATATTTTCTGAACCCAAACGAGCCGTTTTTGCATATAAAATTCTCAACAAGTGGGTTTCTCGACATCATTGATCCTTATACAATCTGATTTCAAAATCGTACAGCTAGTACAAGATAAATAAATTTTAATAACTGCTTTTATAAAACATTTGTAGGACAATTATCCTCCACGCACTTAACTGCCTGTCAAAATCAAATGTGCGAAGGTAAGGTGTGAAGTGATTAGTTGTAATAATAAAAGCTCTGGAGCTAATTAGATAATTCTCTTTCTTCAGAGCCAAACTGTTTATCTTCACGATAGAGGAGAGATTTATTAGAGAAAAAGCAGGTGTTACAGACAACACACGTCTATTCACACAAAAGAAAGAGAAACGAGTCTTCGTGAAAAATGAAGAATTCGTTTAAATATTGCCTTTTTAGAACTGTTTAAGAATTATTTTGTGTAGAATGTTTTAGTCTGAATAAATGTAAGGTGATGGTATCTCAAATTTTACTGAATTCAGTTAATTGTGTAGAAGCATGTTTCATTATGAATAAACAATATGTAACATAACTTAAAATATAAACGTTTTCATATTCAAACTTTTATTTTCTAAACAAGCGGGTTGGGTTCTTTGTTATCTACGTATCTCTAGCTGGATATCGTCCTAATTTGTGTTGTATGTTTTACATTTTTTCAAGGAAGCGTTGCAGCAAAAATAAAGTGAACTTGTGCTTCTACTACTGTAAATGCTAAACAAAAAAAATAAATAAAATTACTATAGCATCTCGTGTAATATCGAATATGAATTTGTGTTGGCTAACGACAGAGTCAGAGACCCCTGGGATTAGGTTATAGCCTCTCCCATTTTAAATTGTTGACCAAATCGAGACAGTCAGCAGCGCACGTACTGCCACATATTTGACTTTCGACAGAAAAACGGAAATGACTACCATTGATACAACGCGTGAGCAAATTTCCCAATGAGTTTCTGACCCTCCAAGCTACATATTAACATAGTACATAAAATATATGAAAGTGTGTTCTGTGTTGTGTTTACAATAGTGAATACAACCTTCTTGATCTGGATATTTTTAGTGTAATGTTGGTAGAGTTACTGTTAAAGGTTCGTCCTGGAAACGCTTTTTATGAAATGTTTAGTCTTCATTAGTAATAGTCTTTAGGATCGTTGGTCAAACTATGACGTTTAGATAAAGCCTTGTGATCCTCGTTATACAGAAATTAATTTAGTATTCATGTTAATATTACCACATTCACAATAAGCGGTAATTCAAGGTCTAACTTCAATTTAACACCAGTAAAACAACTGACAATCTGCAGCAGATATTTAGAATAAAAACTAAATCAAACAAATATAAGATAATTCTGATAGAACGGTATTTAAGGCTAGGAAAGTAAAATCAAAAGTGAAATAAACAAACACACACATACTATATATTTAGTTTCCTATATACATATATACTTAAGTTACCGAACTAAGGGATTTTTTTCTTTAAATAAAGATACTAGAAATAGTTGTGGTATCCAATAACTTCACACTTTAATTACCTGAAATGTTATCAATTTTGTGATGGACTTAATATCATATATCGATTTTAATATCGATAGTAAGATCAATTTGTATATAGAAATGTATGCAACTCATAATGTTAAATCGGCGTAGCGGCATTTCTGTCTAATCACTAAAATTGTATAAGATTCTCGTGTGTAGGAATCAATAACGAATGTTCGTATGTGAATACTGGTTTGTCGTTTATATTGTTGCCCAAGTTGAGATTTTGAGAAATTTTCTCACGCCGATAAATATAACCAGCTTGACGCGGTATAGTTGCGATGCTATAAATGTTTGTAGATTTCGAACATTACAAACCATTTAAAACTTCAATGGATTCATATCGAGCAGTAGTAAATTTGTATATAAACCATTATTTGTAATAACCGTTGTTATAAATTGCATCGTTGTGTGTATATTAAAATATATTTGTGTTAGAAAGGAAAATTATGTGTATCTGTCTTGTTGAATTAAAATTAGTAATTCCGGCTATGTGAAATAGTAATACGTTAACATAGTAAATTAGAGACTTTTCATCGATAAATCATACTACATAACACATATAACAGACTCACGCCAATTAAAGTAATATTGGTTTACGTTACGGTGAATCCCGTTTGTTGCGAAAAGTCCCAAAATGAAAATTACATAAGTATATTCAGTCAAGTACCATTCATCTTGTTTTGTAGATAAGAAGGTATAGACGAAACTCACTTCTGTAGTAAAATAGAAGAAAATACAAACAATGAAATGTTACTGTTACTCATACAAAATCGTCTCCTAAAGTGTCCTAAACATATTTTTAGAAGTCTTCTCATCAGAAACATAAAAACTAACAACAAAAATTTAGATTTTAACGAACTTATATGGTATATTAAATACTTACACTACTTCAGTTTACATCAACAGTCAGGAAAATTCAGTCCATGTTAGTGGTCGATAAAGGAATGGAGAAACAGTGTTTGAAAGTAATCTTTCTTGTGTTCTTCAAAATTACACCATATATTTACTACACAATTCGTCAGATGATGTATTGTATAATAATTTAAAACAAGATATTCTATCTCTGTCGGGCAGAATTGGAATTATTTTTTGCAATATAACATTAGTCCATGTTTATTTAAAGTAAGAAAACATGAATATTATTGCGTTAATGCAAAGTCAGTTTCCTTCACATTGTGAAAAAATTACACTATAGTTTGCCTCAAATTATGGTTAAATTTGTTGAAAATTAATTTACTAACTATTTACAATGTATCAGAGAAATAGAATATATGTAAAACGTAATCATTTCGCAAGGTCGCAATGTGCGATAGTAGAAAAATACAGGTAAAGTATCGGAGTGCAAGATAATTTGTGTCACTGCCTAAAAAAGACGTGTAAAACTATCATAGTTTAAGCTCATCAGGTGTCAAACCATGAAAATACATGGTAAACTGGAGACAGTAGAAATTTATTATATAACTTTCTGTAAATATCTGTAAACCTTGATCGACAGCAAGTTATTTACATATCACGGTTTGAAAGCTATGTACACCTAGTCTCATTATAAGCTATTCAAGTTTCAGTCTAAAAGTACATTCGCAATAATAATATTGTTGATTCTTTCCATATCAAATTACAAAGTACTAAATTATAACAATTATGATAAGAAAGACAACCTAATTTTAATAAAATATACGTTAACACTAGAGTATGAGAACCATGTCTGGTACATTTAAGTTGATTTCATTAAGCCTAGTCTGTTTAAGAGTATTGTAATACTAGTATGTAAGTTTTGTAGTTTGGCTAGTTGACATGAATATATTACGAAAATTATTTTATAGGTAATGTATTATCCACTGCTTTTTAAAGTCCCACTCATAACAACAACATTTGTTTCTAATAACTTTATTTTCAACCCAACTAAAACAGTTAAAGGTTTTTGTTTGGACTTTCAAGCAAAAGGGCTACTTGTGCTAGCCATTCCTAATTTAGTGGTAGATGAACGAGAGGGAAGACAGCTAGTTATCACCACTTATAGCCAACTCTTGGGTTTTTCTTTTACCAATGAATAGTGAGATTGACTTTCACTTACAACGCCTCATAATTGAATGGGCAAGCAGGAAAACAAGAAAAAACCTTTATTCATATTCGACCATTCGTTAAAGTTTTAGATTAATGGACTTATGCATAAGTAAAACTACTCAGTACCTTGTGAAAACGGATGTAGAAGTGGTATTATTATTAAAATTATTTACGGCAAAATTTAGCTATTTTTCAGGATCGTTGGATAAACTGCACTTATATAGATCTTTTAAAAAACTTTCATAGTTTTCGGTCTAATTTCAAACGATAACTCTAAAGTCCGTTTATCGAGACCGTTTTCACCCTTCTTGAATTATTCTTCACACCACTGTATCAGCTTATTTTTATGCTTGGTTGCATAAGCTCAGAATCAGTCATTTGGAAGGTCATGCATGTCAGGGCTAGTTTACTTGTCATGCAGCAGGCGTGCTAGATATATAGACTTATCGCACAAAGTTCCTCTAATGGAAACTTCAAAACATGTGAGTCCTTTCTCTCACATGTATTGGATTAATAACGTTCTGTCTGACTGAACACTAAATGTTGCGTATGGGTAATTAGTCGTCGTACTACATATCCCATGATCGTAACACGTAAGATGTATTATATGCAGATTTATGATTCACAGCAACATTTATAGTGGATGATCCAGAAGTAACATCATTAAAAAAGGTCTGAAAGATGATGAAAAGGAACGGAATTACAGCGCCTCATAATTTCCGGCAAAAATGTCATGCAATTTCCGAAAAATACACTGCCCTGACAGATTTTCTTTTCATTTTTTTTATTCTTTAGCATTATGCAGCCACCGCATAATTAGTTTAATAGCCTAATGAAAATCAAATTGAAATTAAATGAAGCGTCTTTCGAAACAGCCTGTGATAAGATACAGAGATTTTTTTAACATATAAAAAAGTGTGTGGGCTTCGTTGAGACAACTTTTGCTAATAAATGCACTTTTAGTACACATTGAAAATAGCAAACATAATATACATATTATACAAAAGAACTATTGAGAGAATAGTGAGAAGTTGAAACTTCACTGCGGTTAGGCGTCTTCGTCATTAGGGAACATAACGTTATTGTATGCTTTGCTACCATTGTATTAATCATTAATGACAGAAATGATCGATTTGTTAAATTTCTATTTACAATCATGTACTACTCTCAAGAAAGGAAAAGTAAAAAACATGTCGATCTTATTTGCACGCGAGTTGAAGTGGGCGCGTTGTTGTATACGTTATTTACCTTTAATTATTAATGTTTCACACACCTTTGTTAAGATTGTAAAGTTCACGATCCATTTCCACACATTGTAAAGCATCCTATTTTTCTTTGTATACTTGAATACTCTGGAAAAAATATTTTAAGTTGCATATTATCAGTATCTTGTTTTAAAAACTGATATCAATGCGCATAGTTAACTAATTCTATACACAAGTATATTAGCATTTTATCCACCGTTTATGAACTGATGGCTTCATATTATTATTTTTAATCTTCATTAATAGGTTTCAAAGTCAGTGGGAGATAATTATAATGATATGCAAATATCTCATTGTCTTTCTTCAGTATTTATCTTTTATTTTTTCATGTCTGCAGTGTATTTCACGTCAAGTATCAAAAACGAGCAATGTATTAAATAAATCATACTTTTGAACTACTGAATTATCAATTAATAATTTACAAGCGTATATGGATTTGTTGAAATAACACAATATATCAATTAAAATGATATTAATTGTTCTCAATAAAACCACTGAAAGGAAGATATATGGTATTATTTGGTACATAACGCATAATAGTTATAGTTAATAATGCAAATACTTATAATAATTATATAGTAATAATTATAGCCAATCCTCTTACGTTACAAAATATTAGTCACAGACGTTTTTCTAAACCAGTAATAAAAGATAGTTCTTTAAATTTGTAGATGTTCCAGAAGCAAAATAATGGACACTGAATTAATACAGCATGTCCAGAAAATCACAGAAAAAGAGTGTATTTTACGTTAAGTATCTAAAACGAGCAATGTATTAAATAAATCATACGTTTAAACTACTGAATTATCTATTAATAATTTACAAACGCATTTGGATTTGTTGAAATAACATAATATATCAATCAAAATGATATTAATTGTTTTCAACAAAACCACTGAAAGAAAAATATATAGTAGGCATGTACAAACAACGAACATTACTGAATAATATTCAGGCTCATTGTAAATTAACAAAATTAAACATCAAAAAACAAAAAAATAAAGCTTAGAACTCGTATAATAAATGTTACATTTATTATAAGCGTGGTAAATGAAAAAGACGTGTTTAGTTTCCACTTTAAATTACACAGAAAGAGTAAGTTTATTTTAGGTTAAAACCACTTAAAATATTTGCTGTATCTACCATGGACATTCGAACCTCAAATTGTAGGTCTGCTGTTTTATTGGAGAACCTCAGAAAGAGGAACCAGTGTGGAATTTAGTGCTTTAAAGAAACCAGTCTGCGAGATTTTGTAAAATCCAGAAGAAATGGTCATTTGTTTACCGACAGAAATATTTATTGCATTAAAATTTATTTTTCTGGAGCTATAATCCCATTATAGGATTTCTTTTCAAAAGTTGAAATATTAATATTTATTTTTTTATTGTAAGCTTAGTTCGTGATTTTTCCAATGTTTGTATTACTCTCAAGCTTAGTACCAAAACCAATGTTTATTTATGCACAGATTTAATATTTTATAATTTTAGTACTAAAGTGTCCCTTCTAGTTTAGCAAATATTTTTAAAACTAAAATAGGAAAGTCTGCGATATTTTGTTAGGGGAAGACAATTTTCATTAATTATTACTTACGAACTGGTTTTCGACAATTTCTTACGCTTTCATCTCGTGTATAGTGCGAACCATGGTGTCATGTCTCCTTATTGAAAAATTGCAGACGCAGTCAAAACTCGACATTACTTTTGAGATGGAGTTTATTTTTAGGCTCTCATTAGATTTAATTTTAATTATAAATACTGTTTATCTCAGTAAGCTAATTGCTAAATACAAATGTTATATTTGCCCTTGTCTATTTGTTAAAGCTATCGATAATGTTTCGTAACGTATTATAATATTGTGACAGCTGAACTTCAGTTAATTCTCAGTTTTCATAATATCACTCTCTGTATTCAAACCTTGTCTACGAACCATTTAGTTCCTAGTTGGCTCAGTGGTAAGCTTCAGTGCTTATATCGTTAAAAATTAGGGTTTACAGAAACACGGTACATATAGCTTTGTTCTTAATAGAAAATACATCTTCTCCATTAGCTCTAATTTTGAAGTCAAACTCACAAATAACTATAAAAATGAACAGCAACAATGAAAAGCGAGAAACTTAATGTGGAATAGCACCAAAGGTACATAAAATATACAAAAACAAAGGCTATTTTGGAATGTGCCGAATATTTTAAAATTTTATCTATTGTGTTTTTAAGTTTTTCAACTTAGGTAATTTCTTATATTGATAACGTTAATAAATTTGCATAATCCAAACTTTTTGTTCCACATTTTGTGATTTATCAATTTTATTTTCAACAGATCAGTACATTGTAATAAATTTAAGACCTATATTTTCAATCTGATTATATAATCTGTTTCTTCAACTGCAATTAACGAGTGCTTTCGCATATAAATGTATACCATTTATGTTGTTCGAAAAACACATAAGTCCGAAAAAATTAATTTCATCCGAAAATACAAAACCCTATATCCTAACCAATTTCGAGGGATAAACCTTAAATATATATTTTTTTAATTTCGCGCAAAATATGTGATAGCCATTGAACAACAGTAAATTTTAAAGTTTTGTCCAGGTTTCCAGCCTACTGTTCATGATGTTGTAGGTTTTTGTTTTTTTAACCTTTCCATTAATTTCACCTACAATGACACCCCTTCTGGTAACTGGTAGATGGTTTGAGTTGTAATGTAGAAAAATGGGTTAATACATGGTTAGCAATACACGGCAGTAACAAATTTGTTCATTTCAATAGTGACCACGAGAGTAACAAAAGAGTATAAACTTTTGGCTATCAACAGCAAGAATAAGTGCAAGCTTCATGTCTAGATTTTAATTATTAAGAAATTCAACAAATTGTAAAAGAGAAGGGACTCCATATATATTAAAGGTGTTGTGAATGTATCACTATCACCTATCTCATTCAAAATTAGTTTTAAAATTCCGCTAATTAAGAGATGATATTCCAAACAAATGCATAAAAACAGATATCAAAACGACAGCAATATTATTACTCATAGCGATCCCCAAGATTTGTTTATAGAGAACTAAAATGAATTTAAAGTAAATGTTTTTAGAGCAAATCTTAAATAATCTCTGATGAGCTTTATAGAGGTATCGTTGGTAATTGATGGGGCAGTCGATCTAATAAGATTCATAACAGAATACTATTGTAAAGAAAGGGTACATAGAAATAACATCTGGAGAAAATAAGATACCATTGTAAATAATCTGAAAACCATCTTCGCATAACCTATTAAGAAACTCATCAATGCTATTTATATGTGAAGGAATTTTGTTGAAGACAAGTTACAGTAGCTTTTCGAATAACCAAGGTTGCATCTGGAGACAATGGATCTTAGAGTTGTGTGAAATTTTTATTTTTCCGTAATCTATGCAGTTCAGGGAGGTTTGAATGAGATGATCTAAGAATGTTTAGAAGTCACATGGGTATAATATATTTACTATAAAATTTCTTAAAATAGCTTTAGTGTTTTATTCCCAGTTCTTTTGTGATTTTGTGTTAAATTCTTCTTAACTAGATGTATCCTCGAAATGTACATTAATACCTTCTATTAAGTGAATGTATCCATTAAAAAAGCTCTTTGCATTTCCGTTCACATTCACAATTATGTGATCATTCTTTTTTAACTCATTTATAGCCAATCACTTATTTCTTGAAATATTGGATTTTACATGGCAATTTTTAAGGTTATTTAAAATCCTGCCAACATTATCTTTTTATCTTTTTAATCAGTTATGATGAAAAAAAACCACTTGTAGAGAAAAATATATATGTAAAAACGGCTGGTTTAGGTTGAGAAAACATATATATTTTAAGTTTCTCAGCAGTTTCTTCATAGTAGGAAAATCTCTGGGTTTGATTTGTTTTGAATTTCGCGCAAAGCTATTCAAGGGCTATCTGCGCTAGCCGTCCCTAATTTAGCAGCGAAAAATTAGAGGGAAGGTAACTAGTCTTCACCACCCACCGCCAACTCTTGGGCTACTCTTTTACCAACGAATAGTGGGATTGACCGTCACATTATTATGCCCCACGATTGAAATGGCATTTATGTTTGGCGTGACGGGGATTCGAACCCACGAACCTCGTATTACAAGTATCGTGCTTCAACCATCTAGCCATGACGGGCCGATTCTCTAGGAGGTATAGGTTTAAAAATTCATATTATACTTGAGAAAACTTGTGATTGCTCCACATTGTTATGAGTTAGATATGTGTATATCTGAGGGAAAATGTTTTTTGTGCAACCTAAATTTCAAGAGGATAGAAATGTAGTTCTTGGAAAGTTTTATATTATTATAATATAATTAACAGATTATTTCATTTAACTTCCATTGAACTTATAAGATTATAAACCTTACAAAACTCTAAAAACCATTATCTGCATATATAACTCTTCTTTAGTGTTTGTACAATCTTGTCCAAAATATTTTGTAAGAAATAACATCATTATTATCAGGGTTTAATACAAATACTTTTGGTGTTGCGAAACTGAGAAATGCGTGTTATATTAAACATCTACTGAGACAGGTTCTTTAAGCATGATGAACTGTCTGTTAAAACAGCAAACAATTTTCACAGACACCTATAAAAGGAGTGTAATTTAGTATTTCATCTATCACAACAAAGTTTTTACCAAAACATGTTTGATGGCAAAATTTAACATTAAATTACAAATTATTATAAATATCTTCTGTTATGTTATATCTAGTCATACTAATCCCTCAGTACTTAGTTGGTTCTTTTCGTACCTTAAAAATCTACGCAAAGCAATGTGAGGTGGCATGCTTGTCGAGGAGGTTATTGATCTAATCCACTGTGATTTCATCCCAACTTTTCACTAATAAAATCCACTGTAACTCAGCTATAGTAGTTGGTTTATTGCAGAGGTTAATGGTTTTCCAGCTTGGTTACACCTTACCGTTTTTAGTGGATTTACAATCTGAATACTTTTTTGTCTATGGTAATTTTATTACGTCCTTCTGGTCGAAATAATCCTGTTCCATACGTGCACTGTGGACAATGGCATTGTCATTTTAAAACATAAAGTTATATGTTGTCAAACCTTGTACTAGCATATTTGTCGTTTACCTGGAAAATATAAATAATTTGTTCTCTATGATGAATAGCTATTTAAATATGTACTGCACCTCCTTCTTTGTGTTTCCAGGGAGAAAGACAGTCTCCTCTGATCTGATTTTTAGGCACGTTACAAACGTGAATTGTACCATCAGCTTTAACAAGCCTGATAACAGGACTCATTTGAAAAGATGACTGTCACGTCGCCTGTGTTCTAACCGTAAAGGCCTGGCATAGCTTGTTAAGGCACTCGGCTCGTAATTCGAGGGTCGCGGGTTCGCATCCTCGTCGCACCAAACATGCTCGTCCTTTCAGCCGTGGGGGCGTTATGATGTTACGGTCAATTACACTATTCGTTGGTAAAGGAATAGCCCAAGAGCTGGCGATGGGTGGTGATGACTAGCTGCCTTCTATCTAGTCTCACACTGCTAAATTATGGATGGCTATCGCAGATAACCTTCGTGTAACTTTGCGACAAATTTAAAACAAACCAAACCTAACTGTAAGTTGGCATGCTGTCTTGCATAAGCAACATGGTAACGAATTCTGGTAGATATTTATTTGCATATAATCTTTTTTACAATATAATCTTGTTTGGTCAGTCTCCTGTTCACATTTTTTCTAGATATCCTGGCATGAATGTGATTATTCATTACATGTTGAACGGATTAAAGCACGATCATTTCAGGTTGTGCCTTGTTTTTGTCTACTCGTAGACTTTCCTGGAACAATAATTCCTGTAGTTCGGTGACGTTTCAGGGTTATGGATGCAGTAGACTGATGGTTCCTGCTATTCTAGCAATGTCCGTTTGCCTAATACCATTTTTGAGGAGTCAAACAATTTTACGCTCTATAGTTTCGAAAAAGATTGACCCAAAAGCACACTATTTCATACAAAACAGGTGTGTAGTGTATGTGTGTGCTTTTACGAAAAATAAATACTTAAAACAACTAATATGGACCGGAATAAGAAATTGTACATATTTGTCCGATAATGCACTGTGTTCTACTACTCGGGTAGTTACTCAATAACTAATCCATAAGTACTGTATTTACAGTAACATCAGTATAGAAAATAACGCAAAACTGTTGACCAAGACGATACGTTAGCCATTCGGATAGCTATTTCACCTTATCCTTAATATAATTCCTGCACACCTAAATCCCAAAGATGATATTTTCTACGGGTTACAGGAATATATTTTAAAGATGCTTTCAAATACTATCCTATTTCCTCTTTATGTCCTTTCTATGATTCCTTCTGTTCTAGTAGCAGAAAGTACAAGCTTGGTTATAAATCTTATTAAATCAATTATTCCTTTTACTACCAATAATATTTCTTCAAAAATGAATCGAAAATTCTCTCAGATTTGTTCACAACAACAGTTAATTTAAATTTAATTACGCTCTTTATAAATAAACCAAAGGTTTTGCTACGGGTAAGAATATAGCTGTTGTGGTTTTGTTGTTTATTTTATTACGCATTTTTTTGAATAATCAGCTCTTACGTTGTGGAGTTTTGAAAGCAAACTTGAATCAGCTACGTTACAGATATATTTACATCTTTGCTATATGGAATCATGGACCCATTCCCTTTTGAAACTCGATGAAGTTCTTAATAATCAAAACCTTATTCGTTTAGACAGTGTTCGAAAGTTTGTACTATCTTTCTAAGTTATGATCGCTATATGTATGGTACAAATTATGTGTTAAACTGGTTATTCTACACTACAACCCATACCATCTATCAGTTAACAAAGGAGGTGTGAAATTAATATGCAATTTAATACAATTGAAAAAAATTGCATTATACACGATAAGACGCAAGCGAAGATGAAACTTCAAATTCTGCTCTTGTCTAATGGCCATTACGATAGTCACATTACTAGAATATTCTAAAAATTTGACTTGTAAGCTTTTAACAAATGATAGAAAAATACATTAAACCACTGTTTCATGGATTATGACCTTTTTGGAACCAGTCGTCTTCGTCACACGATTAGAAAATGCACATCATAGAAAAACCCAGCAAAAATTGAATGATACACTTACTTATTCAGTCTTCAATAAAAATAATACATGCAAATCCAAAGGTGCTTTGTTAACACCATTGAGACTCCTAGAGAAATCCTATACTCTAAAGAACAGCGTCTGTTAAATGACATGTGCACAGTGTTGAATTACTTGCTAGGTAAATCCATCTTCCAGTGCATAATCGTTTTCAAAAAATACATTCGCACCAGTGCAAATCGTGACAACACTGAGCGACCGATAAACGTTATATCAAAGCACATGGCGTTGAGCCAATATTTTAAAAGTTTGTGACACCGTTCTTGACTGGAAGTTTGGCCTGGCATAGCCTAGCGCGTTAAGGCGTGCGCTTCGTAATCTGAGGGTTGCAGGTTCGCGCCCGAGTCGCGCCAAATATGCTCGCTCTCCCAGCCGTTGGGGAGTTACAATGTGACGGTTAATCCAACTTTTCGTTGGTAAAAGAGTAGCCCAAGAGTTGGTGGTGGGTGGTGATGACTAGCTGCCTTCCCTTTAGTCCTACACTGCTAAATTAGGGATGGCTAGTACATATAGCTCTCGAGTAGCTTTGTGCGAAATTCCAAAACAAACAAACAGACTGGAAGTTTAGGGAATTTTTTTTATATAATCCAAACGCCCTTCCTTTAAAAACACAGTGCCTGGCTCCTATAAACTTTCCATCATTTTATGTGAGATTTATTTTATTTTTATTTTTTAACATTCACTTTTATAATCCGTGTCTAGCCTGTTTAACAATACTTTTAGTACGCTTCATCGGGCATCGTTTTGTACATTATATTGTTTTTTATTGTTATAATTCAAAATCAGTTATATGATCAGTGACGTTCATAAACCTTTAGAAGAGGAGTAAGCTAAATCATCAGGTAGAGTAAGGCAAATTATGTGGAGTTTTTGTCGTTTTCATTGCCAAATGTTTATATACTTCAAAAAGCACTAAAACTAAAAGTAATCAAATAATACATTTTATTATAAAAGCAGACTAGATATGCTACTTCTCCTTGATATCCATTGTTTCGATTCTAAATTTATCGTTTCAGTTAACCCTAAACTCAGTTATTACATCTAATAATCAATGATAAATATATAAGAATATAATGAACAATTTTGTGTTCACAGTTAATAATTGTTTGTATGGTGAAGTAAAAGAGATTTTTTGGAAAAATAAGCAGTATATGTTTTGAGTATGAACAAAAAGAAATTTTGTTATAATTACAAGAATCTTAGAATTATATCCGAAAAATCGTACATTTAAATCAACAACTAAGAATATATAAATAAAAACGTATTTATTTCAAAATTATATCCAAACAAATGTAAATAATTAATATCTTACTTAAGTTGCACCATGTTGTTTTGACTTCTTTAAAAACTACGAATATTTTTGTAGATGTCTAGTTTCCAATTTTGTTTTAAACCTTCAATACAAGTAAGTTAACACTGTAACTGTCTAATTTCAATGCGTATTTATTGCAGTAAAGATAGCTTTTAAATCTCAATGTTAATAACAGAAAAGAGTAAGTTTGACAATGTTACTTAACCATCTTGAAATTGCAAAGTGATGGATGATTGTTTCAATGAAGCCAAAATCTTGAATTTTCAACAGTTATATTCAAAATTCGTGGATACCTTTGTGTTTATCTTTAAAATTATTTTTCATAATGGAATTAACTTAACTTTTACAGGAAATACTTATTTCAAATTGCTTCTACACTGGTGGTTGAACGTTGACTTTCAAGTCTTATTACACAAAAATTCGGATTTCGATACATGTGGTAGACAGAGTGCAGACAGCCCATTGTATACCTTTGTGTTTAACAATAAATAGACTATTATGAACCACAGAATGATCCACAAAGCTAAACGGATATAATAAATAGCAAGTAGGTATTCAGAAAGAAGAAATAATGTACTTTTAAGGTAATGCCACAAACTTGAAACAAGCTGACGTTGGTTACTAAGAAATCACACTATAATTTATAATAAATTATTTGAAAGACCATTATTTTGTTTACCTGATATTTTTATTTCTGTATGTACTAGTAATTTTACCATTAATGACTTATCTTTTTTAATTATCCGTATATAATTAATACTTTCATTATTATGGAATCCTGCTTATTGTTTTGAAGATTAAAGTTACACGAAACTATCAATTAAAATAAGAAAAATAAATCTCATTTGAAAACAACTAAAATAATTACACTTGTTTCATATGTCACAAGATAAAATATACATACTATCTGTATATTTGTTCCAACAACTTTTATTCCAGGTATCAACTTACGAATATGTATTCCAGAACGGCTGGTATAAGTATTAACATATTTACTAATAACAAAAAACAAAACAAAACAGTTAACCTGAAGATGACCAAGGAAGGTCAAACGTTGTTCTCTGCCTTTTTAGTAAAGGTATTAAAACTCATACCAGCCGTTGTGAGATAAACTTTTATTTTAAGTGGGTTTCTCGTCATCAAGAAAGTGCACTCTGGAACCCTAAACATAACAAGTCTACACACTGAGATACCATCCCGGAATCTTGAATGAAAGTAATCGTTTTTGTGCAACTTGGAGACGCGAAGTAAACTGAACTTGTAATGCACAGATCGGCGTAACTGGTGTCAAAACGAGGGTATTTACTTGCACTTAACCTTTTGACACCAATTACATAAATTCCAGTCTTATAATAATTAACAGAAAATTAGTATATCTTGGATATACTATAACATTAAATGCAAAGAGTGACACATAAATAAAAAAGAATTGCAATGTCCAAGGATACTTTCAATAAAATGAAGTCCATATTCACAGACAGGAACATAACAAATATCACTAAAATTAACACCTTGAAATCATATGTATGGTCTGTTCTCTTATATGGCTGTGAGAGCTGGACACTAACAAGGATACAGAGAAGAGATTAGAAGCTGCTGAAATGTGGTTCCTCAGAAGGATGCTAACAATATCATGGACTGAAAGAAAAACAAATGTGGAAGTCATGGAACTGGCAGGATACAAAAGGTCCCTCAAGAAAACTATAAGAAAGAGACAAATGAAATTGCTAGGACATATCTGCAGAAAGAATGGGACAGAGAAACAGATGTTATGTGGAAAAATAGAAGAGAGCAAAAGCAGAGGGTATCAAAGAACTAAATATATCGACAGCTTCAATAACTATGTCACCAAGAACTCAATGAACAACATCAAGTTGATAAGGATGATTGACAACAGAGAAGTCTGGCATGCCATGGTCGTCGATGTCTGCTGCAGATTTGACACATGAAGAAAAAAGTATAAATCATTAAGTGGAGAAAATTAGGCTACTTATATTTGTTATCAAAAATATAAATCAATATGGAAAAAGAGAAAGTGAAATACCTACCTTAAAATAAAATATCATTTAAATTTTAGATGGAAGATTTAAGACGATGGAGACCCGGCATGCCAGATGGGTTAAGGCGTTCGATTCGTAATCCGAGGGTTGCGGGTTCGAATCCACATCGCACCAAACATGCTCACCCTTTCAGCCGTGGAAGGGGTAAAATGTTACAATCAATCCTATTATTCGTTAGTAAAAGAGTAGCCCATGAGTTGGCGATTGGTGGTGATGATTATGTGCTTTCTCTCTAGTCTTACACTCCTATATTGGGTACAGGCTCACCGCTAGTACAGCGGTACGTCTACGGATTTACAATCGAAAAGTCAGAGGTTCGATTCCCCTGGATGGGCTTAGCAGATAGCCTGGTGTTTTCTTTGCTAAAAGGAAACACACACGTTTAGGGACAGCTAGCACAGATGGCTCTCGATTAAGCTTTGCGGGAAATAAAAAAAAAGCCAACATAACTATGGAAACACTAACTGATATTTTGGACATAATTAGAAACTTTGTTCAATAATTATCAAAGCAAATAGAATCTAATCACAATTTAATAATTGTGAATTCTACGAGGAATATGTTATTTTATATAAATTTCAGTTTTAACTGTGGTTCAAAATATATAATGTAACCCTTTCTTTATATGATATGAGGGAGAGACAGAAAATTTAATAATTAAAATCAATCCACATGAATATCATGTGAGAAAATTACATTTAAACCTTTTTACCAGTTAGTACACATTTTAACAGTTGCTTTATAAACTATTTTTTTTTATAAATATTTTCATTAATTCCTCATTCATGTAACAATGAAATAAGATGATCGGAATATGGAGAGTATTTTATCGGAGAATGTGCTGATGGTCCCTCTGTGTAGGGATGGTAAAGCACGCCGTATTAAAGCAATACAAAACTAATCTGGATTTTCTTTTCTACAGATCATCAAAAAAAAAAAAAATGAAGGGCTACCTGGCACCTTCTTTCTTCTACCTGCGTCATATATGCAGCTTTTCAGCTATCCAGACCATCGCAAACCGAAAACAGAGAAATAACCAAAACCGAAATTTCTTATTTTCATTCATCATTATCGTCTTTCTTCAACAAGTCTAATTCTAATAGTAATTATAATTTGATCATCCTTTGATAGAAAAAAAAACGAACTTAATGATCTTTCACTAACTAGTTGATCGTTATTCTACCCAAAATATGAAAAAGAAAAATATCATAATTCTAATATAAATAATATTATTTCCCTTAAAGTTAGTTTTTCTTTGTTAGTTCTTTTAATTGAAAGATCTAAGTGCATGGTGAAACAGTAATTACAAGCCAATAACACAGAAAGGTAAAAAGAAACAAAAATAATGTCAAAGTGCATGCGTAAACAATTACTATCCATAAATAACTCGTCATGCAGCATGTTAACTGTTTGTAAACCAGTGGCGCGTTTCTGGGTTCTAAAACAATCCATAAGACTCTCACTTTGCGACTGGTCTAAAGAAATCTATAGCCAGTTGTTGTCAAGATTTTAAATATAACAAAATGTGACCCGATTTTAATGAAAATTATTCGCTCATGTAAGAGTGGATATGACGTTTTGTGAAAAATTTGCACGTATTGAAGGAAAATGGATATCATTCTCGCATTTAGTGTACAGAAATTACATTAAAACGTGTGAAAAGTTAAGACGATAAAATCATTGCAGGCTTGTGTTATAGATGAACAATAGATGACTATAATATGTACTATACTCAGTGGTTTGCACATTATACAATCGGTGCCTTTAGGGAACCAATCCTTATTTACGCATGAAGTAAATGTGTAAAAATACATATACAGGTGATCAGAAGCTAGATATGAAGAGTTATCTGATATAGTTGTTTTATCTTCAGTGTATACGTCGCATTTCATTTATGCATAACGTTCCGAGGCTGAAACTGGCAAACAACGAAAACCTAAATTTGTTATATTTGTTCGTAATCATTTTTCTCCAACTGGCCTTGCGCCAACAAAGTTGGCATTGACTATTATTATCATTATTATTATCAGTAATAAAAGTTATCATTTCATATAGCAAAACAGTCTTCATGATCTATTTTATTATTATTATTATTAGAATGTGCAATATTTATAAGCTTTTAGAAACAATCTATAACGTAGTGGTCAACGTACTCCAACTTATAAAAAAGGTAAAGAAGCAAGTTAAGTTTGAAAATAGGAACTAAAAAAAATAAGGGTAGAAATAGCATATACCACTTAATCTTTCTAATGATGTCTTATTAACATCATGACAGTAAAAACTCCATTGTTAAGCGTGCTTTATGCGACGTTATTCTATTGTCTACTGACCGACAATAACTTTGTTGTCTATAACTTACATTATACGTATTTTTTTTCGTAAAACCTGAAGTTTTAGTAAAATCAAATCCGCTCTTATGTTCTATGTACTATATTACAGACAACACACTACTGTAAAGTGGTATGAGTAGTTAGAAGAGGTGACGATTCCAGATGGTGCTTAATATATGTAGTAATAGTTCCTGCCTATTTTAAAGTGTACAAAAAGTGGAGTGTTATATATATATAATTAATAATCTATAACTTTGCAGGTTATTGTTAAATTTAAGTGCGTTGCATATTTATGATAGAGATAGTTGCACAGAGCTTATAGTTTAGTACCAACTAATGTAATTCTTTATTATTTCAATCGAAAGCTTCATGATTTGTTGTTATTTTAAATTGCGTTTTAACATCTTTTAAAGGGAAATTATTTTTAAAAACAAGGTTTTTGTTCAAATTGTATTGATTTTTAGGTAAAAAGAAGAAGAATTGACGACATTTAAACCAGAAAACCGGTTTTGTGAAGAGCAAGTAAATTTAAATACTTGTGAAGGTTGAAAGAAAAGGTAAAACAATAATTACAAAAATACTTTATGAAATTAAAATAGGGAGAAATTATTCTTGATCTCTGTAATTATTATTATAGTTGGTTATCTATGCCAATGGTAGCTGAACTTATGTGTATTGGTAATTTTCGGTTTAAATACGTTACTGAATGTCTTATACCATCGTTTAGCAATATTTCTATATCTGTAACTGGCGTATCACCTTGAATGATTGTGGCTAAAGTCTTCTCAGAGTCGTGTAGAATTGTTGTTGTTGTCGAGTTTTACATGGTGCGCCTTTTAAATTCCGAAAAACCTTCTCACTGGCCTTATCTTACAAAGCACGTTTTAGTCCTGATTTACAGGTTACTGTTATGAATGGAGAGCTACTATTTCCGAAAATCCAGGAATAAATTTCCTGTAAGAAGAAGATATATAATCGTTTTCCTTGTTGAAGACCTTCCGATCTCTAATATGTTTATAACCTTGAAAAGTTTTGCTCCAGTAAAAAGAGCGTTATTGCGAAAATAAGGATAAGGTTAGACACAGTAATACTGAATGTGCAAAACGAGTCTTAACTATTAATCCAATCAAAGGAAATATTGCCATCTTGACTAGGTGGAAGAAAATCTACAGTAACGATATCGGCAAAAGCCAGGAAGTGTCGATAGATAACTCTAAAAAAATGTGAGAAGGATGTGCCTAGACCCCAGTGAGTCTCAAGACTAAACACCAAAAAAAATATGAGTTGGTTAAGCTTAGATGTTGTCTTGAATTAAGCACAAAGCTACACAATGGGCTATCTGTGCTCTGCCCACCACGGGTATCGAAACCCGGATTTTAGCGTGTAAGTCCGCAGACATACCGCTGAGCCACTGGGGGGCGGTTAAGCTTAGAATCCAATGACTTTCGAAAGTTAGCCTTCCAAAAGAAGGTTATGTGAAAAAAAATTAAATAGAAAATTAGAAATATAAGTAGCAAAAAGTAAGGAAACATGTTAGGAATTAGCAGAATAACATTAAAACACTTGATGGTTTTTGATATTGTGCAGTTTTAAAGTTGGAAAACATTATTCCAATTCCTACTTCGTGTTTACTTGGAACTTCATTATAATTATAGACTTGAATTAAATTTTATCAATAGATCATATTTTCTAAATACTCAAGAAATTAAAAAAAAATTAAAAATCAGTGATTTTGATATTGTTATTTTGCTTACCCTTTACCTGTCAGACAATTATAATGTCTTTAAGAAGTAAAGTATAATTAATAGAGCTTTCGCTCTCACTTATGGGGCCTGGCATGGCTTAGCGCGTTAAGGCGTGCGCTTCCTAATCTGAGGGTCACGGGTTCGCGCCCGAATCGCGCCAAACATGCTCGTCCTCCCAGCCGTGAGGGCATTATATGTACGGTCAATCCCATTTTTCGTTGGGAAAAGAATAGCCCAAGAGTTGACGGTGGGTGGTGATGACTAGCTGTCGTTCCTCTAGTCTTACACTCCTAAATTAGGGACGGCTAGCACAGATATCCTTCGAGTAGCTTTGTGCGAAATTCCAAAACAAAGAAACAAAAACTCTCATTTATGGAGACAAACATCTTCCTTACGATGCCATTATGTATTCGTTAGATTACGCAATTTGATTACATACATGGTTTTTACTTGATTGTGAAAACAAAATTCACAACAGAGAAATTTAATATCAACGATTATCAAGTTACAAAGAATAAGTGAAGATGAAATGGACAAAACGACGGTTCCATCCACTTTGAAGTTAGCTGCACAGTGTCAAAGATGGCCTAGTGTTGTAATGTTACCCACAAATTTCTACCTTGTTTTTCCACTTGAAGGTACTTCTAATCCTATTTTCTAATTTTTATTTGAAAATATTTGCAAATCAAAAATAATTTTAATCAAAGTTTGTAGCTTGTTTCCTTATTTACAATATCCCTTTAATGGAAGGTTTTTTTTTACAGTCTTTGGGGAACACTGACTGGTTCTATCTATTTATAGTAAATAATTCTACTAGCTTTATTTTGCCTATTTTCAACCCACTGTTTTCTTAACAACGTCAGTGTATAATGTGCATTTACTGGCTTATTTTCTATTAACCTTATTTCTAACTACGTCGTTAACTTAATTAAAATTTGTTCTTCCAATATCAAATATACGATAATTTCAAAGTCTCCAGCACAGTTAGATCCTTTGATCAATTTAATTAGCAACTCAAGCAGCCTCTCTAAATATTATTTAAATGACTAACATGCCATTTTTTCCAATTCTCTAATGCTCCTGCGATAAGACATCAGACTTGAAGGTTATATGTCTCTAAACTAGCTATTTAACTGCATAATGCTTTAGTTCTTAGTCTCATTGTATGCTGCTGACGCCTTTCCACACAATGCAGAAAGTAATTTCCTCACCATATTCTGCGGCTGTCAATTTTTTGCTCTTCATATTATTTTCAAAAGCACAGAGAATTACATTTATGTTGCTTCTGCAAAACTAAGGTAACTGCACATTGGTACATTTTTCATGCATGTAAGCCCTATCATCAGAATTACCTCTACCTCTCATTCATTCTAAGCTCAAGTTTTCTCTGCTTCAGCATATTTTTTATCCCTCGCTCCAAACATTTTTTTCCCAGCTTCCAAGCATTTCACTACTGCACCTTGTGAAGGTGTAAATCATTACCATAATAACATTACCAAAGAGCATTCTCAGTAGTTGTAATTTCACTAAGCTCAAGACCACAAACATCATCTATTGTAATTCCAGCACATTTTAAAGCATCACATGTCCCGTTAATGCTGGTGTCAATTCTGTATTCATAAACAATAAACCACTCAATATGTAGCCAACAAAAATGAGCTAAGCCATCATCATAACCAAATCAAGTAATATAAAAACAAAAAAGAAAACTTACTCCATTTCCTGATTTCTCTGGTTCGTTCAGTTGACTTTCCTTCCACACTTTTAATGACAAAGTGTCAAATTCAAATTATTCTTTCGTTGTTTGGTTTCAATTCCTGTCGAACTGATAAATATAATTTCTGACACCACTTTGTTACAATTGTATTTCATTTTCTCTTCTTCTTACATTACTTTTATTTAGATTGTACGTACTCCCATCAGAAATTGATTCATATCAAGGTCGACATAACAAGTTATTTATAACTCTAATCAAGATTTGTATTTATAAATATTTCTTGTTTCTTACTCGTACCATATTGCTTTTTATCTTACATTCCCTCACTTATTCGTTCTCTCTAACATCTCCCGATCTTCTTTTTCTCTTTCCTCTCACATTGAGCTTCTGTCTCTTAGTTCTTTTTTTTCTCAAATAATTGACGAACTAATATGTTTGTTCGATTATAACGTTTCATAACTATACGAAGTATTGTTGTCTCCATGTCGGCTGAACTTATAAAAGATACCACTTTACCTGCTCACTCCAATAATATAATTTTCTAATAACTTACAGCACAATATTCTAATTATTTACCGACTGGACAAAAACTGGTCTCTCTTTTAACTTCAACCAATTTTTCTTACACCGTCGTACTAGATCCTAAATAATTCTAAAAAGAGGTATTCAAACTTTGTATTAACACTATGGAATAGTTTGTATCTTTATTCAACATCTCTTTATGCACGCATGCACCTTATAACCTGCACAAATATGGCAAATTACTGAGATATCTGTCTATAGACTAAAGTAAAATTGCAGACGTTATTTTCGGCCCCCAAGTGGCTCAGCGGTATGTCTGCGGATTTATACGCTACAATCCGGGTTTCTATACCCGTAGTGTGTAGAGCACAGATATCCGATTGTGTAGCTTTGTGCTTAATTCAAAACAACAGATTTTATTTTAAATATTTAATAAATAGAAAGTCGATATCTATACACTTTTTATCAGTTTCTTGAAACAAGTCACTCTGGTTTGTTTACACTGCTCGTAAGTTATTTTGTTTTTATTAAGATCAATGTATTCGAATAAATTCTAGTTCGTTTTTTTGAATAATTAAAATATTTTACAATTTAGGATTAGTTACAAAAGGATATCTATTAAATATTTCATGCACGCATGAACCAAGAAGGCTGAAGAATGAAAAAAAAAAGGGAAGGACGAGAAAACAGGGAGTAGAATAGTATCCGACGTCTAGACATATCTATAAAGTAATGTTGATGTAATGACTCGTGAAACTGCAGAGTCTATCGAATTTCTTTGTGGTTTTACCCCCATTTCAAAGATGAAACCATGTGACACATATAAACTTAGCCAAACTTGTCGCTCCGTTTCGTAAATAGTAATATGAACGTTGTAATCGTAAATATATACAAAATATATATATATTTGAAATAAAAAAACTTTTCTATTTTGTATGATCAAATTATCAGTTATTAAATATTTAATGGTAATTTCAATACCTTATTTATGAATACACGAAGTCAGAAACTGTATCATGAGCAAACTGACGGTCACTGATTCTGTACAGAAAATGAACACATTCATATTTTGTTCTAAAAGTGAACATTTTTTTCTTCCCAACTTTTCATCGTTAAATTATATTGAAGATATATAAAATCCAAAAATGCATATTTTAGGTTATTGGATTCTTATTTTATTATACAAATAAATTATGTTCAAAGTGTTAATTATCATTTTTGACATTTTT
This sequence comes from Carcinoscorpius rotundicauda, assembly GCA_011833715.1. Lineage (NCBI taxonomy): Eukaryota > Metazoa > Arthropoda > Merostomata > Xiphosura > Limulidae > Carcinoscorpius > Carcinoscorpius rotundicauda. The sequence goes on from CM022393.1 coordinate 114,791,343, forward strand.
AAATTGCATTTCCTCAGAGTAAAATAAATTTTGGAAGTAGCAGCATTTCTATCATCTTATCAATAGCATTGCAACGCTGGAACTGTACAGCACGCTAAGGATACAAGAGAAAGATTGCTTTGGTGAAATAATTTCTGTCGCCAATTTCCTATCCTTATCTGTTAAACATTAATAATGTTTATTTTTATACTTTTAAAAAAATTCAGCTTCGTTTAGAAAGCGTGTAGTGTTTTAAAAAATATTTTACTTATTTAAATACACTTGCCAATTCATTGATGATATTTACCAATATGCTTATCACTATTTTACGTCGGCATTGTGAATTATTATTCCTTTGTTATATTAAATATGTGATGCATTTTGCACACAGAACCAAAGGATTTGACATTTATTAATTCACGTTATCAACATAAAAAAGATAAAATCAAGTCATACCACTACTTAAAGCAGCTTTTGATAGTGTCACTGCTGATATGAAGCTGGGATCAATAGATTTGCTCATCTATATATTTAATTTAAAGTGCAAATTTATATAATTGGTTAACTGAGTTTTGTCTACTGCTAATATCGAACTCCAAATTTTGGCATTAGGAGACTTCCAACTTACCGCTTAACTACGAGTGAATTAGAACGGAACGTATAGGAGTTATTTGTTGTTTTGTTGTTTTGAATTAAGCACAAAGCTACACAATGGGCTATCTGTGCTCTGCCCACCACGGGTATCGAAACCCGGATTTTAGCGTGCAAGTCCGCAGGCATACCGCTGAGCCACTGGGGGGCGTATAGGAGTTAAACAATCAATATCTATGCGGTATATTATAATACGCTGTCATGTAATTAACACATAAGAGTCATGAAATTACTTACATGCTACTACTACAGACATTGAAACATACTAACAAAAACTTCATCCTAAGAGCAGGTGTTTGTGTTTGTAAAATCGTAGTATTCATATCTCATTGAAAAAAAGTGAAAAAGGCGAATAAACTCTAAAACATTTTTTCTGGGATGTACTTCACTTGAAACGTGTTCAATTTGTATTTTTTAGTGATATTGCTTTAAAATAATTCAATGTGCAAATGTTATTAATAATTTAAACGTTTCCAAATAATATTTTTAAAACACTTGTTTTTTAGTTCATTTAAAAATTCCACAAATAAAGATGTACTGAAACTCTGATGTACAACCCTAATGAAAATCGTACTCTTATAATAAGGAGAGTACTTTTATTTAAGGCCCGGTGGTTACGGCCCTCGTAATCTGAGGGTCGCGGGTTCGAATCCCACTCGCATCAAACATGCTTTCCCTTTCAGCCGTGGTAATGTTATAATTTGACGGTCAATCCCACTATTCATTGGTAAAAGAGTACTTCACAAGTTGGCAGTAGGTGGTGATGACTAGCTGCCTTCCCTCTAGTCTTACACTATTAAATTAGGGACGGCTAGTGCTGATAGCCCCCTTGTATCTTGCCGCGAAATTCAAACCAAATTTTTATTTAAAATTGTGTTCTGTGATAAGGAAATAGTTGTTGCTTATAGTGCAGTTGTTTTTATAGCTGTCGAAATTTTGAATACCTAAATTATAAAGTTTTGCTTAGAATGCCATTTAAAAGATGACGCAGGAGTTTTGGCGATATACGTAGGTACTGACTCATAAACTACGTCTATTATAATAGGATGATATGCTGGGATATAATGGAATAATTTAACATAATGAGTCAAGAATTTACTAAAATTATGTTGAAAAATCGATTGAAAACATCATTTATAGGTCTTTTAATATTTGGATTGCATTTAATGCTAATTTCATGTGAAAGTATATTACAATATTTATCACAGATGTTGCTGTTGCAGTATTTTCCAAATAACCGTAAAACATGTTTAATACACGCATATAATCTTAGCACTACATTTCTGTTTATTCTGTAGCCATCCACTAAAACTTAATACTTCAGCGCAGTGATAACACACCTCATATTAACCTTCTTTAGTATGATTTTTACAAGGTTAAGTTTTCAATAGAAAATAAATGCATAGCAAATAACTTTGGTTAATATGTGTTAAATCTACTTTAATATTTTTTTCGACGAACTTATTATATATCATCCAACACATATTTCAATTTATTTTTTAATGAACTAATTTGTTAAATAATTTGGGCTATGCACAATAATTTTGCTTTTTTAAAAATTAATTTTCCATTATTGTCTTTACATGTAGAAATATGGTCAAATACATCACCATAAAAAAATAGTTATTAAGATAAGTAAGTTTATTTATATACCTTATCCTCCATCTTCTGGAATAACCCAGTTAACAAATAGTTTTGTAAAGTCTGTCAATAATAAGTTATATTTTCTTATTCAATTTTTGTAGTGCGAACTGATGTACAGAAGACACATTAATGCTTGAAATTGGATTGGTTTATTTTAATTTTGCGAAAAAGAATACAAGGGAACTCTCTAATAATAGTCGTTAATTTAGCAGTGAAAGACTAGAGAAAGGCAGCTAGTCATTTTCATCTACCGCCAACTATTGGAATACTCGAATCGTGGAAGTGACCGTCTCATTATAACTATTTGGAGTTTTGTTGTGAGTTTTGTGTATTGATTATCTAATTATATGAAAAAATATTTTGGTGTTATCAGGTTTTTATTTCTAGTACTAACAGGCTATACTTTTTAATGAAGAAGTATTTAAAAAATAGAACATTCAATATGGTCATTAACTATCTTGATACAAATATCGAAGAAGGAAATTGTTTTATCGATTTCAAATTTTGTGGTGATTTAATATGTAGACACACAATCTAAGAATTCTAAAACATCGGATTTGCGATGATGCCAGATGAAATTAGAACCGTCAACATATCTAATATAACAACTTGGTTTTCTAAGCATGTTAATAAAAGTCATTGTTTCCAAGCTATCTAAAAATAACTTAAGATATAGAATAGATCTCGCAGCAGAACCATTGTCGCGAAACTGAAACGGATCATTATATTTAAGTAGTTGCAAACTGCGAAAGGATTAAATATAGCACACTAATTTAACAGGAAGAGGTAAGTTCAATATATTAGAATTGAAAACAGTAATTAATCATTCGTAGTATGCTATATAACGACCACTGAACACATATCAGTTGTTTATTGCAAAGACCAATGAAGATTGGAAATAATGGGTAAACGCTCATTCAATTCTCTGTATAGGCTTTCCCAAATCTCTCTATTAGCAATTATTATATCAAATGCTTACAGTCTAATAGTACAAAATTAGATATAACTGAAATAATAATAATGACATTATTGCCTCTTTTAATTTGGTTAAAGTTAATTCGTTAAATTTGTATATGATAAAAGATTTAAAACTCCGTAGTTCATGGGGTATGTCTATTGAAGTTTTACAGACCAATGATTTTCATTAGTTTGATTTCATTTGTTTGTAGCTTATTCAGAAACTTCCTTAATAAAAAGGATCATAAATACTTAACCAACAAGATTTCTAAAGTAATGATAATAATCCTCATTCTTTCGTTCCTTGCAGGGACAGTAGTAAGTCTGCGAATTTCCAACGATAAAATCAGTTTCACTTCCCCTCGGTGTACATAGTAAATAGCTCAATGTGACTTTGCTATAAACAGATACACGTAATTTCTGATAAATTAGGAAAGTTCCGCTCAAGAGTTTGGAGTCATCATTACAGTAATAGAAGAAGAAAGACAGTCAGTACAAATCTCAGAGAAGTACAAAGTATCCGTTAAATCTCTTTGTGAAAATTTAAAAAATGTTTATGACGAGTTAGTGAACATTAATGTGGGAAAAATTATTACTTTTAAGCATGAATTGAAGTATTATTTTGCGTTTATATTTCTTATCCTTTTCTTGGTTGATAATCAGGTTGAGGGTAGATTTATGTTTAGAAACCATACTTCTTTCTCTAAGTAATCAGTAAAAATTACACATTTGGATAAGTATTTGGTTTAATTACAGAACTGTGACACACAAAGGTTAAGATGACATATGTTTTAGTAACGTCATCATATCAACTGTAAATGCCTAATAACATTCTAAATTTTTAATTTGAATGATACTACTCGTTACAAAACTCACTCCGTAATACCTTAAAAAGGCTTTTGTACTTTTTCAATAACTTTGTCTATAGCTTACATTATATATTTTTTTTTCCTAAAACCTGAAGTCCCACAGTGGCTCAGCGGTATGTCTGCGAAATTACACGCTAAAATCCGGGTTTCCATACCCGTGGTGGGCACAGCACAGATAGCCCATTGTGTAGCTTTCTGCTAAATTCAAAAACAACAACCTGAAGTTTTAGTAAAATCAAATCCGCTTTTATGTACTATGTTACGTATTATACTTTATCTTGGACGAGTCTCCGATATTTTATATTACCTTCATTATGTATTAAATAACCGAAAATTTTAATTTTAGTTTAGAAGTTAACTTAACATCGATATTAATTACGTTTATGATATTTGCCAACAAGATTTATTCACGCAATTTTTTTATTAACTTAAATACATTATTATATAAAACTACAAATAATACAATTTATAATAACTGTTATAACAGATAATAATTATAAAGAAAGCGTATATGCAAGAGTTTTGTATAAACTTGCTAACAATACAGAGTTTTCTATCTGGTCTGGAACTGAATCATTTATCGACGGTTTGCAGGGAGCGAATTTATTGTATGTTGCATTCTCAAGACGGCTGGCATGGGTATTAAAACTTTAATTAAAATATAGTTGTTCTGTACTATGTCTTAATTAAAGTTTTAATACCCATACCAGCCGTCTTGCAAATACTTTTTTCACTTAAAGTGAGTTTCTTGTCATCATGAACCCTATGATGATACATATTTACCAATTGTTCTAAAATAATTGATGGCGAGCGATTTAGCTGCCTCACAGGCACACTTAAGTTTTGTCACCGACGAAAATATTTAATGTCCTCGTGGAAATATCAACATCCGAAGTTAATTTACTAAAGCTTGTAATGTCTGAAATCTATAAACGTTCCTGGTCAAATATTTGTAGTTTTCTGATTAGATATCATAATTATGGTTTCCATGGTTTATAGTATATTGATTGTAGCGACCAAACAATATTATTCTGTTTCTTGGCGCTTCAGTTTATAATTTTTGGCAAAATTCTTGAAAGGTCAGTAGGCAACAATGTAAAACATATATTTTTATATGCAAAAACGACTCGTTTGGGTTGAGAAAATATTTTACATAAAAGAATGAACAACGTTTCGACTTTCTTTGGTGAATCTGACGATGACCGAAGAAGGTCGAAACGTTGTTCGCTCTTTTATGTAAAATATTTTCTCAACCCAAACGAGCCGTTTTTGCATATAAAATTCTCAACAAGTGGGTTTCTCGACATCACTGATTAAAACATATATTGTTGATTCTTACATTCGAGAATCTTCTACAAATTTAGAGAACAATATAACATTTAACAATATATGCTACACATATTTCTAAATTTATACTAAATTGAAGCAAACATAAATACTAAAGTAATACTAAATCTGCTACAATTACTATTACTTTACGGTAATTGTCTGTATTCTATGGCACTCATCTCGCAATCCGCACATCATAGGTTTGAATCTCGTCCCTGAAAATGCTAGTCCTTAAGCCTTAAACATGGTAAACATTACAATGTGGCGGTTAATCGAACTATTAGTTGATTAAACGTTATCCAGAAACTGGTGGTAGGTGATGTTAACTAGCTGCTTTCCCTCTAGTCTGTCTCTTTAAATTTATGACAGATAGAGCAGATAACCAATAAAATTCCACAAACAAACAATACTTCAGGGTGTGTATGGAACGTCAAAAGTATTTTGCTATTTATATCTTTTCACGAGGACTATCTGTATTTTTGTAATTCGTACACAGAAATATTTATGTTGTTGTTGTTTTGAATTAAGCACAAATCTACACAATGGGCTATCTGTGCTCTGCCCACCACGGGTATCGAAACCCGGATTTTAGCGTGCAAGTCCGCAGACATACCGCTGAGCCACTGGGGGGCAAATATTTCTGTAATCTATTTTGTGTTTCTTCCGCAATGTATAAATTTATTTAAAAATCACTATACGTTTTTGAATAATAAAATAGGAATAAAGTTTGGTAATAAATAAAGACAATTTATCTTCAGCAGATGTTATAAAATGTTTTCAGCTTTTCTTGTATATATCTGCTTTTGTTGTAAATTTTAGCGAAAGCATTAAAGAAAAACATTATTCTTCTGATGGGTCTTCATATAATGACTAAGTTCATGTGTTAGTACACTCGGATGCAAGTTTCATCCGGTGGAAGTAGAAATCGCTGAAGTATGGCTTTTTGCATCCATCACTCGTTCCGGTAGGCAAATAGAAATCAAACTGTGAAAGAAAATGGAAGTTTTGTTATTTTACAGAAAGCATTTTTAAAGCATCATTATTTCCCAAACTCAAAAACAAATGCAATATAATGTAATTCGTTACATAGTCAGTCGAACGAACTAAAATGGATTTGCTATCTATATATTTAACATTTCTATAATCTACAATATTGATTTATTATCATTTTAAAAATATAACTTACATGCCAAGAACTGTCTAAGTTACAAACATTTTTAAACGACTGTGTAACTTGTGCTATTTTTAATCCATTTATGAATATAAATTGTTAGTTTGTTTTGAATTTTGAGCTAGCTGTCCTTAATTTAGCAGTCATCACCACCCACATCCAATTCTTGGGGTGCTTTTTTACCAACGAACAGTGGAATTGACTCTTACTCTATAATGTTGTAACGCCATCACAGCTAAAAACGTGATTATGTTTGGTGTGACTGAGATTCGAACCTGCGATCCGCAGATTACCAGTTGACCGCTCTAACCACCTGGCAATATCGGGCCTATTAATGTGAATAGAAATGTTTCTCTTTATCGTTGGCAGGGGGTGGATGGTTTTATTCCTTATAGCAGAGTCACAGCTGGTCACCTTTTGTATCCACCGAGAGGAATTAAACTCCTAATTTTACCAGTGTAAATTTGAAGATTTACCGCTTTTCGCCGTGGAGCATCATCGTTAGTCAAAATTACATTTAATTAAAAATGAGTTTAATTAACATAAATAAAATGATAAAAACAAGGGCTAACTGAAAATTGTGGCATAATCAAGTGGCGATATATATATATATATATATAAAGTAAGTCATACAGGTCATCTGGTCTTCAAGGAAATGTTTATTATATTTTCTCATGTACTGTTGTGTGTTTCTTGGTCAAAGTGACTGGTGACGAGAGCGTTGTGTAAAAATGTGTTTAGGATATTTTGCTTCATAAATTCTTAAACAAAGTAAATAAAACTATTCAAGTGTTCAAGTAAAATAAAAGTAACACCTGAAGACTCATTGAAAAAGAAATGTTTAGTTAATTAATTTATACCAACAAATATGGAAAATTATCTTAAATAAACAAAGTTTTATAAAAAAAAAATATTAATGTCAGATGTCAGTCCGTAAAAGTTAAATAGTTTGTCATGTTTGAAATTTATGAATGTTTCTGATCAAATATCTGAAGTTCATGATTAATAAGTGTAAATTTCAGTTATAGTTTCCAAGATCTATGATATACCAGCTACGGAAAAGCAATAACATTTACTGTTTTTCTGCGCGTCGCGTTGGTCACATTAATAGGCGTGAGGAGTTTTCTTTGTTTGTTTTGAGTTTTGCGCAAAGCTACTCGAGGACTATATGCGCTAGTCGTTCATAATTAAGCATTATAAGACTAGAAGAAAGACAGCTACTCTTCCACCCACCACCAACTCTTGGGCCGCTCTTTTACCAACGAATAATGGGATTGACCGTCACATTATAACGCCTCCACGGCTGAAAGGGCGAGCATGTTTGATGTGACCGGAATTTGACCTACGACCCTCGAATTTCGAGTCAAGTGCCTTAACCACCTGCCCATGCCGGGCCAGGCGTGAGGAGAGTTTGTAGAAATTTCAGCCTGCACAACTATAGAGATGAAATATTAGTGTTTATGTGCATACATATATTGTTGATTCTTACTTTTTAGAATCTTCTACAATTTAATGAATAGAAGGAAATTTCGCAATAAAGATTTAATATTACAAGTTATATATATTTGTGAATATAATCATTTAACTTAAAGAAACATGTATATTAAAAAAGATATTATAAAGTAAATCAATCACAAATGTTATCGGATTTGTTTGTTAACTTGCTTCTTGATTAATATCATAATCTCGTAAATATGTGTTTTTGCGCCAAACAAGTTTTACTCGAATCAAATACTTGTACAACATATTAGCTCTACGTTTCTTTGCAGATATCAAAGATTTATTCTCATGTATTTTGAGAATATTAAAAATTCACTTATGATGTATATCTTCTAGTAATGCACAGAGGCAGAAAGAATTAGACTTGTAGAGTTTATAATTTATCATCAGTTAGTGTTTTTCATTCTTAAGATATTACTCAGAAATACACTGTTGTATTAGACGTAAAAAATGTCCACCCTAAGGAGTAGTTTATGTTTTAAACTCTTGAGTTAAGATATGAATGATGACCCAAATATACCAACACGTAGAGGTCGATATAATTGAACATAAGCCCTAAAAGCACCAAAAGAAAAATTAATTGTGTCCTAAAGATATTAAGATAAAGTACAATACAGACTAAATTATAATAGAAATGTTTATTTTAAATAATGACATACATATGTGTTATTATTTAATATAATTCATATATATATATATATTGATGTCTTGTAATTTCTAAATTAAAGTATTTGCAATTTTAATTATATATATTTATAAATGTGAATAATCGCGATTAACTTTCCTCTGACTGTATACCATTCATTTTCACTTAATATTTCATTTTGAGCCCCCCAGTGGCTCAGCGATATTTCTGCGTACTTACAACGCCTAAAAACCGGGTTTCGATATCCGTGTTGGGCAGAGCACAGATAACCCATTGTGTAGCTTTGTGCTTAATTCAGAACAACAACAATTTCATTTTGTTCGATTTTCGATCCTTACTTATGGATAGTTTCGAGGCAGCTATATTCCCTAAACTTTACTCTTCTATTAATTTACATCCGTAAATTTACTTTTTTTCACTTTTCGGTACAATAGTTGTACTTTTTGTAAAGTCACCTCTTGAATTGTTACATCCAGTGTTGAACTTTTGACAAACTTGTCATCTCTAGTTCTTCAGGTTGGTGGTTCTTTAAGGGAATCTTAGTGGACTAATTGCTACCTTAAGATCACGTGGGTAAATAAAAGTGCTTCATACTCTTTATTTACTTAAATCTGTTGATAGCTGGAATTGGCTTAATTTATTTTTTCTCGTAATGGCAGTAGAGTTTGATTTTCTAAGAATAAATTGTGGCATATAAGCGGGTAATGTGGGTACATGTATTGACAGTTGACTTTGCATAATTGTTTTTATACTGTGTCAACTATAATAAAATACACTATTCCTGTATGTCCACACTGTTATATAAAAGTATATTGTGATATGTCCGTGTATTTGCATTAAATCAGTGAAAATTAATTCATATGTATTTGTGCTACACAACTACACACATACATTAAAAGACAAAATAGTCAGAATACGGAGATGTCCATAGAAAAACTTTATACAAAAATTTATTCCATAATGAAGGAAGAGTTGGTGACAACAGTGACTTCTTTGATAGTAGTTTTAAATATTTCATCTTTCAGAAACGAAATATGTTTAAGTTTTGTTTGTTTTTGGAATTTCGCACAAAGCTACTCGAGGGGTATCTATGCTAGCCGTCCCTAATTTAGCAGTGTAAGACTAGAGGGAAGGCAGGTAGTCATCACCACCCACCATCAACTCTTGGGCTACTCTTTTACCAACGAATAGTGGGATTGACCGTCACATTATACACCTAAACGGCTGGGAGGGTGAGCATATTTAGCGCGACCCTCGGATTACGAGTCACACGCCTTACGCGCTCGGCCATGTCAGACCATATGTATAAGCTTGTGGTTTTAATATTCTTGTTACAATTTATCTTCAAGCTATATATATATATATACTTAGTTATAACATACCATTGTGCTGTAGTGCTTAATGCTACCTTCCCGTCTTTCATGTTACTTTACATTTCCTGAGGACACAACGTACTTTATGCGTATTTTTGAATGTGTATAAATTTTATGCACTGATCGTGAGCTGTCACGATGTTAAAAATTAACATTAGAATACTTTCTGACAAGAAACAAATTCACATTAAATTGAGATTATACTCTTATAATATGTTTGAAGCGCACATACTGATGAATACGTGAACATTTATATATGTGGTAATACACAGCAAGAAGACGAAATTTCTAAATTTTTAATGTGATCCATTTTCTAGAGATTATAAAGTTTGTACTTCCTCAGGAAGTTTGTATCTTTGGTTGTATTAAGAATAAATTTACACAGGCCGCTATATACGTTGTGTTTACTGCGGATATTGAAACTAGATTTCTAATGCCAAGAGACGTTTTACTGAGCTACTGTAGACGTTCATTTTGTGATATCAGTTGAATACTTTACCATACTTCTCTTAGATGGAAAACTATCTGTGAAAATTTACTGTTTTAGATGTATAGGAAATATATGTAGAACTTTTTCTGATATTTAACTAACAGACTATAGAGAAAACAGCTAGTTAAAAACATTCACCTCCAACTATTAAGCTACTCTAATTGCATATTTAACTTTCAAGTAACATTCACAGTTCATTTACAAAATACAATCCTTTTCTTTGTAGCTCTATAATATTAGTTTAAAATGACGTTAAAGTTTTAAATATTAAAATTCTAAAAAGCAGTTGGCAGATAAATCTGACCAAAATTTGAAATTAAGTTTATTACAATGTGATATTTCAAATATTTGGAATTGAAGAACTTTTGAAGATATAAAATATTTGTTTAATAATGGGAAAATAAACTTGTGTTGAAAAATCTGTTTATATATAGAAGTTACTTGAATATTTCTAAATAAATGTTTTGGTTTTTAAAGTGAAAAATACTTTGAATTGTATAAAATTACAATGTATAAAAATTTTAAATTATCAATTGCATTAGTTTTGAATGTCGAGCAAATCTACACAAGGATTACCTGCGCTAACGGTCTTTAACTTACCAGTTGTTACGTGTTTTTTTTTTATGTAGACTAAACGCAACAGAAAAACACAGATAACAGCTTGTCTTATTTATTACAACAAACTATTATATATGTAACAGATATAAAATAAATTACATAACAACAATGACAGATATTAAGTTTAAACCTTCAAAATTAATTACAACACAAAATGGTACTGGCCTGTATCTAATATAATGATCTAGAATGAAAGTCCAAAAGTTCAGATTAGAAATCCAAAATTCTGGTCTAGGGTGTGAATTTGGTCCCACGAAGAAATACCGAAGTTTGAATGGACAATGACGAAGTTCTTTTTACAGTGTTTTCGATGAATGCTTCAACTTCTCGTTTTCCGCTTCGGTCTCCCCTAAACTGTCCTGTACGTGTTGACTCTCGGCACAACCAGTAATTCAAATGAATCGCAAAGATTGACGAAACAAAATCACAGTTTCTGTAGATCTAGCTCTAGTCACAAATCCAAGTTGAATAAACTCACAGCAAACACTTAAACTTTCTCAAACAAATGACTGACTCTTCCTTTTCTTCGAATAAAAACTAATGACTCTTCCTTTCTCGCATCTTCGTCTGTTTATATATTTGTAGGCCTATACCTCTCGAACCATCGCGTAACTTCCCAACATTCCAGAGAAATCCGCGCATGTCCATTTTTGCACGAGACTTGTCGTCTAGACACTAGGCCGCCACATTCCATTCATAGTCAATTGATTGATCTACCTAATTCTAGAAATTTCTAAATGTTATTTTAAATGAATAACAACATATTTTAATTGGTTTAAACTTTGAAACAATAATATAAATATGGAAATATAAATAATAGAAATGAAAATTTAAACACAACACGACATGTCGTTTACAAAACATTTACACGACATTTACATAACACCAGTGTAAGACTAAAAGAAAAGCAGCTACTCATCACCACTCATCGCCAACTTTTGGGTTACTCTTTTACCAACAAAGGCTGGTTGGTGCGGCGGGAATTCGAACCCTCGACCCTCGGATTACGAGTCGAATGCCTCAACCACCTGACCATGCCGGGTCGTAATGTGCCAGAGTATAAGTAACCAACACTACTTATAAGTTAAACGTGCAAAGTAAACTAATATTATGTAAATATAAACACACGGTATTAATCGTAACAACCAAATGGAAGGCCCGACATGGGTAGGTGGTTAAGGCGCTCGACTTGTAATCCGAGGGTCACAAGTTTGAATCCCCGTCACACCGAACATGCTAGCCTTTTCAGCCGTGAGGCGTTATGATGTGATGATCAAACCCACCATTCGTTGGTAAAAGAGTAGCCCAAGAGCTGGTGGTGGGTGGTGATGACTAACTGCCTTCTCTTTAGTCTTAGAATGCTAAATTAAGGACAGCTAGTGCAGATACCCCTCGAGTAGCTTTGCGCGAAATTTAAAACAAATCAACCAAACCAAACTAAATACAGTTTTTATCGAACTTTTCTTTGCTTTTCTTAATACTTTATACGTAACGAAATCATACAAAAATACCTGTTGGTTCTTTACACAAATATATTACTATCAAAAAGGTTTTATGTGCATATAAATACAATGTTAGAATCATTTGTTTGTTGTTAAGTGCCCCCCAGTGGCTCAGCGGTATATCTGTGGACTTTCACGCAAAAATCCGGGTTTCGATACCCGTGGTGGGCGGAGCACAGATAGCCCATTGTGCAGCTTTGTGCTTAGTTCAAAACAACATTGTTGTTAAGCACGAAGCTACTCAATTGAATTTTGTGTGCTGTGTTCATAATGTGTATTGAAGTCAGAGTTTTAATGTTCTAAATTCTCATGTATTCCATGTAGCTACCATGGAACATTTTCAACCTAAACTATGAAGATTCGAAATGCATTCCCTGTAATAAAATTTTGTTTGTTTGTAGTTAAGAACATAGCTACAAAATGTGATATCTGTTCCTTGACCACCAAAATTGTTTCTGGCTTTGTGATTCCGCAGACTTCAAAATACACACTGTAATACATATCTGTTTTCCCTAATTACATTGAAATGAGCAGAACAAAAACAACTCGTCATGTTAAATATATACTTTTGTGATAGGCTTGCTGTTTTTATTGAAATTTACCATTGAACAGTAGTTCTTTGTTTAAATACGGTACAAATTAGCAGGTTCTGAAGTTAAATTAAATTGTTCTGTTGAATAACGTGTATCATAATTATACTTGTTGTAATAAATTTTATTTAATATACTAGATACTTGAATATTTAATACTCATTACACAAGAAAATAAATTTAAACTGTATTAAAATCAATACGACATAATAATGGCTGAGATCGAAATACATACATTATTTACGTGTTTGTACCTTTGTATTAACAAACAAGAAAAATAACAAGTTTTTTATTAAGCATATTAGTGGAAAAATTATAAAACACGTGTTCTGTGAAAATCCAAGACTGCAAACTCCGTCACGATAATTTGTTTTTAATTTGAAATTGCATTGAGAAACGTGTATCTATTATAACATATAACTAACCAGAGAAAATTGAACACGATCAGGTCACTGTTTCTCATAATAAAAGTATTATCTGGCACGAGTAAATGACTATCATTCTTATTTTCAAATATATTAATTGAAAACTTAGTACTTCATCTCTGAATCCATAAAAATCCAAATTCAATATTATTTCGCAATACTTAAGCTGCAAGTCCAGCATGCTATGTTTAAATATTAACCTCATAATTACAAATACAGTTGAGAAGAAATGTGGGCATGATTATATGTCTTATTTGATATAATTTCCATATAATTAGAAAATATTTACACCAATTAACTTAAGTATGTTTCAGAATTAGTTTTAGAAATAGATGTGAGTCGAGGTTGAATAGCTTGATGAAAAGCAAAAGGTAAAACAACAGCCATATAGACAAAAAACTTTTAATTATGTTGTTAATGGTTTCTTAAAGCCAATACTAAAATATAATTCATTGTATCTTTGTATATTGGAGCTTAAAGAAAAGTGTTCTGAGCTTTTGATATTTCAGATTAATCTTTGTCTATTGTTATATCTGATTAGTTAATAAATACAAATATATTTTAAAAGTGGCGAATTTAATAAAAACAAAGACAACCGAAGTTAAACTGCTCTGATCTAGAGTTAACAACTTACATAAACCAGCATAAAAAGCATCAAAACAGAAACAAATTCGTCAATTTTATGATAAAACTGTGGAATCAATAAATGAACAACGAATAACAAGGTTATGTGTGTCAACATTCTAAATTGTGTTAATTCATGCAGTTAAATTGCCAGAAGTGGATTTAACATTTTACTTTCATTAATATTGATTTTATATAAACACACAGTAACAAGCATTCCTCAAAGTTTGTTATTTCGTTCAATTAAAGTCACTATATTTAATAAATCTTTTTAAAAAGAACTTGGTCACAGTTGGTTTTGATTCACTTAAGCCTCGTCGACTATTAGCCTTTTAGAGAGCTTCATAAATTTAGTTATCACTTCGGTATACTTTAGTAGAGCAATATGTTACTACTGTCTATCTTCAATCGTTCATTTCAACTTCTCAGTGGTCCATATCTCAGACAATGTAACTAATAGTGTGAAACTGTATTTCTATTTTAAATATTACATAGGGCATACCGATCAATGATAATCGTTCATCACTTTTTGTATTTTTTTACTTTATAAGACGGCTCTTTTTTCAGCATAAGGTGTCGATTAATTTAATAATAGGCAATGTAATTGAAAGTACTAATATGAATTATGCTTCATAAATAAATGTCCTAACCCTAACTTTTATTCGCTTTCTTCTATTCTTAATCGTTTTCATTCTGATATTCATTACAACTTACTGTTGCCCAACACTAAAATTTTTATTGGAACAAACTACAGTTGATGATGCCAGTTTCAGACCATACAAGTCGACAAACTCACCAACAGTCTTCCACAGCAGGTGGATTTCGACGTTCAAGAACTTCTTCAAAGAGATTGAAATTAAAAATGTTCATTGAAGCTCCATTGGTGGAATTGACAAAAATGAGGTTTAATGGGATTTATATAATTTTGTTGTTTTCGTTACATTTGGATATAAGCTGTTAATTCTAAAGTATGAATGGTAGATTATGAAAGTTTGATGTTTGAGCTTTTGTGAATGTCTTGTTTAGTAATTTGCTAATAACACTGGGGAACACTCATTTTGTTGCATTTAAAAAAGACCTTTCCATAGTCAATTTGAGTGTGTTGATTTCAAATCTGAAGTCGGTTTTTGTCTGCAAGCTACAGATTTTATGCAATTTGACATTTTTATTTATTTTTTTAATTTTTCGTTATTATAGGAAATTATAGGAATAGCTTATCAATTTGTTTGTGTATTTTATTCAGATAGGAATTTGCGTTTGTACACTTCATCTGGACAATTTCGTTTAATGCTCCAGCAGTAGTCAGCCATCATACTTTTGTCCCAGCGCCCTTGGTAGCGTTCTTCCATGACCTTTAGGTCTTGGTGGAATCGTTCTCCTTGTTCGTCACTCACAGCCCCCAGGTTGTCAGGGAACTTATCAAGGTGGCTGTTCAAAAAATGAAGCTTGATGCTCATGTTGCACCCGAGATCACGAAAAGCGAGGAGCATTCTGTTCACAAGTTCACTGTAGTTCTCCGCCTTATTGTTTCCAAGGAAGTTCTGAACGACTGCCACAAAGGATAACCATGCTGCCTTTTCATTAGCGGTCATCTTAGCAACAAACTGATCATCACGAATTAGGGTTCGAATCTGTGGGCCATCAAACACGCCTGCTTTGATCTTCTCAAATGATAACCCTGGTAAAGCTGTGATGATGTGTTGGAAACATTCACCTTCGGTTTCCAGTGCCTTGACAAATTGCTTCATCAAACCTAATTTGATGTGAAGAGGAGGAAATATGATCTTATCTCTGCTTACAATTGGGTCTTGTATGATATTGGCATGCCTGCTTCAAGGGTGTCACGAATAGGCCAGTCCTTCTGGACCCAATGTCTGTCTCGTGCTCGGCTGTCCCACATACAGAGGAAACATGGAAACTTGGTGAAACCTTTCTGTTGTCCAAGAAGAAAGTTGACCATCTTTAAGTCCAAACAAATGATCCAATTGTGCTCATGATATTTTAATAAGTCCATGACCATTCTCATATCATCATAGTCTTCCCGCAAATGCACTGAGTGACCGATAGGTACTGTTCCATTAACCTTCCCATTATGTAAAAGAACACACTTTAGACTGCGTTTTGAACTGTTTAAAAAGAGTTTCCATTCAGCAGGACTATAGTAAGGTACACCCAGTTCTTTGAGAAGCCCTTGGATGTTATGGCAGTAAACAAACTGTCTGTCTTCTGAAAAGGTCACAAAAATCTGGTCACGCTTTCTGAAATATGATACTTTAACAGAGTGATCAACAAGATTTCTGCCTTGTAATCGTGATGCCAAAAGCTCTGCTGCTTTCTTTGAAAGACCTAAATCCCGCACTAAGTCATTCAGTCCAGCCTGAGGAAGAGGCTTGGGGACGGGGAAAGGTTCAATGTCTGAAGAACAGTTCTCCGATTGTGTACACGTTTTTGACAATTCACTGTCACAACTGTCTTGTTCGCTTGTATCATGTCCAATGTCTTTATCGTCCAACGAAGGCAAGCCTTTGAAAACTGGAACAGGAACTTCTTCAGAGTACGGAGTAGGCCGAATAGCTGAGAGAATGTTCAGATACGTAATCTTATGTCGATTTTTCTTCCCAACACCCGTTGTGTTTATCATGCAGAAATAACAGTCAGTTACATGGTTGGTGGGTTCGCACCAAATCATTGGAACACCAAAAGGCAGACCATTGCGTTTTCCTTTGGTCCAGTCTCGAGGAATTTCCTCACAATTGTGGCACACAACATGAGGAGCCCATTGCTTGTCTTGATCACCAAGATGAACTTCAAAATATGCCTTGTAGGCACGCTTGACGAACAAGGATATGTTACGTCTCTGACGATTGAGTGTGTAGCATCCACATATGTAGCAGAAGGCATCAGACTTGTTTCTGCAATGATATCTATTTTTGGAAGCCATGTTTCATCTGAAACAAAAGAAGAATGATCAAAATATTAGAAGCTATCTATATATATGGACGTGAAAATGCTTATACATGGTTTACGCAAGTTCACATTTGTACAATTTCATTAACTTCAAATTGCATACAAAATAGAGCTTGTAGAGAAAAACTAATTTCAGATTTTAAATCAGCGCCTAAAACTCTTTCAGAATCAGTTAAAATATTTAATGCAACTCAAAGGTACTGAAAAAGTGTTCCCCAGTGTAATATATGTCTACTTTCATTACAATAGTTTTTGGTGTCTGTTCTCTATATTCACTTCTTTTGTCCGACATAGTCAGGTGGTTAAGGTACTTGGCTAATAATTTGAGGGTCACGGGTTTGAATTCCTCTCACACTAAACATGCTCACCTTTATAATGTGAAAATCAGTCCTACTATTCGTTAGTTTATAGAGTAGCTCAAGAGTTTGCGACGGGCGGTAATGACTATTTGACCTTCCTCAAGTATTACACTGCTGAATTAGGGACAACTAGGGAAAATTGCCTTCATTTAGCTATGCGAAAAGAAAAACAAACAGACAATATCGCTTTTTAATACGCACACAAGTAAGAAGATAATAGCTAGTCTTAGAAAATCAAAAAATTCTCTGTTAGAGCAATCTTAAATTTACAGTTGTAAATTTACATGAAAGGTTATAAAAAATATACACACGTCTAAAAGCAATTTGAGTATTTGCAAAAACAACTATGAATAGCTTATTGATTATTTTGCTATTGTTGCTTGAAAAATATCGATATAATAGAATTTAAGATACTAGCAACTAGAGAATTAATAATTATATTTTGTTTTGTATTTTTTCCTCTAGTCCTGTACTCTGATGATATATTAAACTAATACAGAACAGTGACGTAAATAACATCATCATGCTCTTCAATGAAATTCTTATTAAATTATCTAAAATATATGTTTCACCAGGAAATGAAACAGTTTTACGTCTACAGACTTACGGTACTAAATTCTGGGTCTTGATTCGTCGCGTTTAACAAAGCATATAGATGTAGTCCAACGTAACTTTCTCTAAAAGACACCAGCAATCTAAATGTACTTATTATACATGATATCAATGATGTGTTATATCCGTAGCTACTCTGTAATTTGATAATGAATAGTTCCAGAGAATATTTTTAACTCTCGAATATTTTAAAATAGGTATATATGCTAAATAAACATTTTTTTACAAATTTTTTTTTTCCGGTTGTATTGATAAATATTTGATTGTAAACACATAATTAAGTAAATTCGGTTGTCTGATTGCAGCCATATAGTAAATAAAATAGAATTTTATTTTTTTAGGTTGATGAGTTTTCTCTAATATTTGGTAGGTTATCAATTATACAGATCCAGCATGGCCAAGCGTGTTAAGGCGTGCAACTCGTAATCTGAGGCTTGTTAAGGCTTAGGTATTTCTAGTCATCGAAGATAGCTAAAACAGATTAACAATATACTTACCACTGCTGTTATCTCTACATTCACACGTTTGTATTGTAATTTCTGTCAGTTAAAAAGTAAGCTTTGCTCTGTAAAGAAAACAGAGATTAATATTTTTTAAGCTAGCACAATCATACATCGTACCAACTGGTATAACTTTTAATAAAATTTTAGTAAGTACTCGGCTATTTACGAAATTAAAACGAAACTATAATTTATGAGTTACGTATTATTTCTAACATCAAAGGATGATTAAACTTAAACTTCAACTATCGATCATTTTATGAAGTAGTATTTAACTTGTATATGTAGTAACAAGAAAACAATACCTAAACTTACTCTTGCTGGTTTACTGCACTGAACAATTGAACCAAGTTTAGTAAAATATATTAAATGATATAATTTATTCAAGAAATCAGTAGTTGTTTCATAATTATATTTAGACGTTTATCACGCATAGATTATTGAGATCGTTTTTTTTTAATAAATTTAATAAATGTGGACTGTTTAATATTCTGTTAAACATTTATCAAAGCAAAAAGATCAAGAGATGAGTAGCAATTTTATTGTTATAATATCAGGTTATGATTCTAAATCAGCATTTAAATTTTGCATAGTATATGACGATATAAATAACGGTATTTAATAAAGAAACACGTTGCTGACACAGCTTAAGTAACATAAGGAAAGTTCTTAATTCAAGCAATTTTAGAATACAGAACGAAAGAGATGTTTTGACAGAAGCCAGACAGCGACATCTATTCAAATGTTGTTGAGTGCCAAAATACTTTATTCTGTTTGGGAACATCGTACAAATTTCATTTATTGTTGGCTACTGAAGCGCTACAGACATTTTCTTAGTAACGATCCGTGTAAATCATTTGTTTTGTGGTTGGCATTTAAAGTACGTTTTCCCCCTAATGGTTTCATTGATAAAGAATAACTTAACTTTATCATCTCATAATATTAATGTTTTTAAAGTTAACTTATTGATCATAATTTTGCATATATAAGTAGTCTATTTCCCCGTAAGTTTTAGTCTAAATAATATTTTAATTTGTGAGTGTTATCGATTTTTGAAACGGTAAACACGATAGACTCACAATACATGACTATGTGTACAACATAAATTGTGTTGTTTATATGCTGTTGAAAGGCAATCAAAGAATATATGAGAGTTTTTTAAGATAACCATCCACATACCTAGGGCCCAAATATTAAAAGATCATAATTAATTTTAAATGAAACTCTGCTATTTTATTGAAAATTGTTTCACATTGAGAGAATACATGTATTATAAAGTTTGTGTATAAGTACAAAATCGAAATGTATGTCAATAACATCAATAACTTGGTTAAATAAAACTTACAGCTATCTTAGAAACCCGAAAGAATATATTGGAATTCCTTCACAGAATGAGTAACAAGTTTTTTACAAGAACGTACTTGAACTGTCTCTTCCTTGCAGTTTATTCAAATACATATAGCTTCTGTTTAACGACATATTAAAATGTTTAAGTGTAATTATCGCTAGAGCAGGAACAGGAATTTTGTGAATGATTTTTATATAGTGTATTAGCTTTAACCAAAATTTTATACAGAGATGGAATATTTATAACAACTTTATTTATATTAAATTATTAAGAATTGTAAATTCATTTAAACTTATTACTGAAAATCTTATTGGTACCTGACTCAGTACAAAACAGAGATAATCGAACTTAAAATTTTTATTTGAATTAAAATATTACACGCCATTAAATTGTTGTGAGGAAGTAAATTAATTAAAACGTATTGCCAAATTCACATATATTTATTTAACGAGTGTCATTAAATGATGTTGCTATAATATAATTACAAATTAACAAAAGCAATCTACTTTAATTGAGTATTTAGTTTCAAGTATTTATGTTTCAGTATCATTCTTAATGCAATAATGACATGTTATCATAAAGATTTTCTCAAGTTTCACAGAAGAAGACGATGCATACACGATAAGAAAATTACATACCTCTACTATTTAGGACAACCTTACAAGTCAAGACATACCGGAACTCTGATATCTAGGTTTCATTCATTAGCAGAGTTAAACTACAAACACCTGACTAAGCTGAACTTGAAGAGCCTATGCAAATGCAAATCTACCTATAGCTGTAAAACACGAGTGTTGTCAAGATAAAAAAAGAAAACAGAGTGAAACATTACAAGAACTTATTCAACCATAAACTAATATACGTGTATGTAGAGAAAAATATTGTAAGGATCCTATATGCACAATAACTGCATATTAATAAATAGATGTTTAATTTTAAAGAATCAGATGTTTTATTGATGACGAATAATTTAAAAGCAAACAGAGGATTTGAGGTAACTTCACTTTGGATAATCCATGTTGCTGAGTAGGACATAGCTTTCTAATGTTACGTATTTTTTATGTTTTAAGTTCTTCGTAGATTAAACGCAACAGAAAAACACAGATAACAGCTTGTATAATTTATTACACTAAACTATTAACAAATATAACAGATATAATATGAATTATATAACAATAGTGACAGATATTAAGTTACAACATTCGAAATTAATTACAAAACAAAATAATATTAGTTTCAAACTTCAAAATAAATCACAATACAAAACGGTACTGGCCTGTATCTAATGTAATGATCTAAAATTAAAGTCTCAAATTCCAGTCTAGGGTGTGAATTTGGTCCCACGAAGAGATTCCGAAACAGTTCACAGTTCAATAAATTCGCCGTCTCTCAGCACAAGCAGTAATTCAGATGTATCGTAGAGATTGACGAAATAAAATCACAGCTTCCGTAGATCTAACTACAGTCACAAATCCAAGTTGAATAATCACAGCAAACACTTAATCTTTCTCAAATAACTAACTCTCTTCTTTGAAATAAAACTGATGTCTGAATCTCACTCTTTTTCTTCGAATAAAACTAATGACTGAATCTATCTTCCTTTTTCGAATAAAAACTGATGACTGAATCTATCTCTCGTCACCGTCTTTTATACCGGTAGGCCTATTTCTCGAACAATCTTGCAATTTCCATACAACTCTAGAGCAATCCGCGCGTGTCCGTTCTTGCACGAGACTACACGTCTAGACACGAAGTCACCAGCACTCATTTACAAACATATGATTGGTTTACTTAATTCAAGATAGTTCTAAATGTTACCCTAAATAAATAACAAAATATTAGTTTAAACTTCGAAACAATAATATCAATATGGAAAAATGAATAATAGAAATGAAAATTCAAACACAACACGACATGTTGTCGTTAACAAAATATTTACACATATACATAACACTAACAAGCCAAATTATTGCTGCTACCAATCACCTCAAAGTCAAGTAGTCCACCTAATATTTAATCTTTTAAGTCTCAACTTCATAAAAGTATATTATTGGTATCCACAGGGTTAAAAGTAAAAACGTTAACAAAATATTAGAAAAAAATGGTTTTGTTTTTCTTTACTTTCTTTTCTGCTAAATTAATAATTTTTTTTTCATTCAAATAAGAAATGGTCATAATATGGTTCAATCAGCTTTGAATAAATACATTTAGTAAGCATCCCAATGGTATGTCTGCTACAAACTTGGTTTTGATAACCGTGACTGGCAAAGCACAGATGGCACATTACAATGTATAAGCTGTATAACTTTGTGTTTAATTACAACCAGACACATTTAGTAAAATTCTAAATATTTGATTTTAGCTTATATAAGCTTTTGGCGAAAATTATTTGATCATCTTAGATTTTCATTAAAACAATTTGCACTATAGCATCGAATGAAAATGCATTATGTAAAATAATTTGAAAGAGTTATCTACACTGCTAGTCAAAATCTTAAGGCCAATAAACATAAAGAAAAAATATACATTTTGAGCTGTTGGACTCAACCATTTATTTGAGTAGAGCTTTGAAAAATGAAAATAAGAAAAGGGAAAATAGAAAAAAACTTTGTTAGCATTTAATAGGGAAAATGTGTACACTATGAAATTACCCTAAACACCAGCTGGTCAAATGTTAAGACCATACTGAAACGAAGCGTTAATAGGTAAACACATAACGAAATTTAGTCATTTGAGTTCAGTTTGAACATGACAGAATTGTCGAGCTGCAAAAGCAAGGTCTCTCTCTCAACGTGCCATTGCTGGTGAGTTTGGGCGTAGTAAAACTGCTATTTCAAACTTTTTTAAAGACCCTGAGGGGTACGAATCCAGAACTTTAAGTGATCTGTCCAAGAAAATTTTGCCAGCGTTCAGCAAAAGAATTTCACTGGTTGTCCGGCAAGACATCAGCCGATCATCAAAGCAGAATAAGGCCCTTACGGACACAGAATGGAGCTCAAGAACATTGAGACGGCATCTATAAGAGAAAGACTTTAAAATGTAAACGTATTCAGAATCCACGCCTCCGTCCACACCATGAAATTGCTCGGTTAAACTTTGCTGAGAAGCACCAAACATGGAACATAAAAAAGTGGACGAAGATTTTGTTTTCTGATGAGAAAAAAATTAACGTGGATGGTCCAGATGGCTTCCAACATTACTGGCACGATAAATATAACCAACCGGAGACATTTTCTATACCACACAGTGGAGGAGGTTCCATCATGATCTGGGGTGCTTTCTCCTTCCATGAAACAATGGAGCTTCAGATTATACAGGGGTTTTCAAACTCTTAGCACAACAACGCTGCAATTTACAATGCTCGCAGGACAAAGGATTTTTTCATAGCGAATAACGTGATTTTTTTGGACTATCCAGGGTGTTCGCCCGAACTGAACCTCATTTAAAATGTTTCGGATAGATGGCAAGGAAAGTGTAGAGAAATAAACGTCAATTCCAAATATTGTATGATCTACGTAAAGCTATCTTTACCACTTGTAATACCATTCCAGCCAGCGTTCTGCAAACGCTTATATCGACCATATCAAAGCGAACGTTAGCAGTTATTCGCAATGACCACCGTGTAGTTCACTACTGAGACTTCTTGTTGGGGATTTTCTACCCTCTTTAGGACTTCATTTTGGTTTGATCTTAAACTTTTGACCAACTAGTATTTAGGCTAATTTCACATTGTTTACGTATTTTTTATTAAATGCTGAAAAAGTTTTTTTTTTATTTTCTTATTTCTTATTTTCATCTTTCGAAGCTCTACTCAAATAAGTGGTTGAATCTAACAAAGCAAAATGCATATTTTTTTATGTTCATTGGCCTTAAGATTTTAGCCAGCAGTGCATGTAAAAAACAGCTGGTATAAGTAGAGAAAGCATTTTGTGGAGGAGCAAACAACGTTTCCACCTTCTTCAGTCATCGTGAACTTGACGATGACCAAAGAAGCTCAAAACATCGTTTGCTCCTCTACATAGTGTTTTTTCTATTCATACCAGCCATTTTTTAGATGTATAATTTTCTCTACAGGTGAGCTTTCTCGTCATCACAAATTTGAAATAGTGTAACTATAACAGTTAAACCTCATATTAATCACTTTTGTTCTATCACTATATTCGTGATAGTCGTGTTTTTGTTTCGTAAGATAAAATAGTTTGGTTTCCTTTTATGTGAAATGTCACATTGGTGGATTTTCAAATCTCTTTACTTAAGTTTAATCAGACCTTTATATCAACGGTACTTGCTCTGTTCGTCGTCACGCTCTCTTTCTTGCAAAATTTATATATTTTTATCTTTATTTAACATCTCTCTTTTATATTTTTTCATGGTTCATAAACATATTCGGGTTCCTATGTTCCTTGATGGAATCGAGTGGTAGATGGATGAATGAAGAGGGAGAGAAACTAGTCATCGCTATCCACTGTCAACTCTTTTATCAACGAATTGTATGATTAATTTTTGCAACGTTCTAAAGACCTCACGACTGAAAGGGCGAGCACGTTTAGTGTGATGAGAATTAGAATCCGCTACCTACAGATTACGAGTCGAGCGTCCCTGACAACCTGGTCATGCTGAGCCTGTTAGTTATAAACTTGGTAAATTTATTGTTTCCTAAAAATTAAAAAAAAGATCCTCAAATACAAACAAATGTTCAACAATTAGTAGAACGTACGACAAGGTCCTCTGGTGGTACTGCAGTAAGTCTTCGGATTTAAAACGCTAAAATCAGGAGTTCGATGAAGATAACAGATAATCCGGTGTGGCTTTGGTAAAGGAAAACACATACAAATGAGCAAGTGCACTTTTTAACTAATAAAAAAAAACACAAATACATTATATATTATTTCCAACTTATGTTTCTAAATATATTTTTCTTCTATCCCATTTTATTGGCTAGATTGAAGTAGCTGAAGTTATCTACGTTGTCAGTGCGATATATATCGTCGTCTTTAAACATATGACAATTTTAACTTATGTTTGTATTACACAGATAACACACAAACACTGAGCATTTTTGTAGAAAGAAGAAAATCAGAAATGAATGACTCCTCAGTTCCCAATTGAATAGCATTCGAACAAATACCTCATCTTTTTCCCTCTTGTAATTATTTTGCACCCGTCTATATTGGTTTATTCCCAACCAAAAAAAAAACAGATCAAATTTGATAAACCACAATATTTATTATTTATTGACATAAACACTTTAAGATACTTCAGATAATTAGGTGTTCACTGTAGTTTAATTTAGTAACTATATATGAGACTTTCTGTCTTTCAGTGGTAAAAGCTAATTAACTTTAGTTAAGATAATCGTTCTTTCCACAAAAAAACGTGTAGATTATAGTTTACTAAACGTATCATACATTTAGGCACTACACTTTGTGACCTCTTACATTGCTGTCAGTTTTTTGTGAAATTTGCACTTAATTAAGATGAGTATTAGCGACGGTTGTTCTATCTGGAAACATATTCAAGCAAAACTTTATTATAATTCTAAATTGGAAAGAATACTATTCTGCTAAAAAACAAAATATATTTTTGTCGAAAAAAGTGCAGTATAAGTGAATATTTTTTCTTAAACACAAAGTGAAATTGACAACAGAAAAGTGCCTGAGCCGCATCATACATATCTCTTTCTAATTTGTTATTTATGATGTTGTAGACCAAAGAAAAAGGCAAAGAAATTCGTTTGGTTATGTATATTTCAGCTTGTCTTTTATGGAAAGTAATACAAATATTTTATAAATAACCTACAAAAGTGTATACTAATATTTTCATTAATTTATGTGTTAGATATTTCAGTATATTTTACGCGAAATATCTTATAATACAAAAGTAGGTAGTAGTTCAAAAGGAAAATATAAGTTCTAAACTTGTAAACGCATGATGGTATGAAAGACACATCAACTGGTTATTTTTCTCAACAGACAAGAAGTAACTAAAGTATGAAAAATGTTTATCTTTTTTTTTCAATTTCCTTCCTCCCAGCGGCTCAGGTTTCGACACAGGCAAAGCACAGGTTGCTCATTTAGGAGCTTTGTGTTTAACAAGCAAACATATTGTCCAATGAAATAATTTAATTATTTCAAGTTCTCTTATAATAAAGATGCCTTACGACCGACATTTAGTAAATAAAAGAAGTTTAAGAATTCATTTAGTTTTTAAAGAAGTATAATACAGGTGTGTAAACAGTATGTGTTGTATTTTATTCCTGTTTATCAATCACTGTCGTTAAGGTGATTACCTTCAATCTTTCACAAAAAGAACGAGATTAAAGTTCATCTGAAAGATGTCTGTATATTTGTCTCTACGTATATCTGCTTAGTACAGGCGATTTTGAAACATCGCAGTATTATAGCACAATCTATTACTGTTATTTATACATAAGAGCTTGTAAGCGTTGAAGAAGAATATATTTTAGGAAAAACTTCCTATCTTTAAATATGCTACAATATTCCTGAATGTTATTTAATTTCCAAGAGGTTCTACGTCAGCAGATTTGCTTTTAGTAGACCAATGAAGATTTACTTACAAATTTTTAGATAAAACTAGACATTTTTCTTCAGATATTGTGGCCAGAAAGCTAATCAACCCTTAGAGGATAAACAACAATTTATGAAACACGTATAATAACAAATACAATAAAAATGTCAAAGTTTACCTTTAGCATTCTTCTTCAAATTTACTTTTACTATAACAGCCATTAACAAAATAGGAAATTCAATAATCATAAAGAGAATTAATGGACAGAAAAACTACGGTTGATCTATTTCCACGTCAAACGTAAAATGCCTAGAAAGGTAAGAAACTATTCATCTGAGGAGTTGAAGACATCAAGAGGTTTTCTGTAAAATAGTTAACATTTGGTTATTCCATATCAGGAACTTATTGAAAGTAACACCCAAATATCTGATCTTAAGAGATAGTTAGGTGGAAACGTTAAATAAGAATGGATTATGATAAAAATGCCCTTATGACATTTGTGAACGTTATCTTTTGGCAGCAGCATTAAGAGAAATACACTGGTGATGACATCAAACAAAACATTTGTTGAAAACAGTCTGAAATAGTTATTAAAAAAATCATAATTGTACAAGTAGCCATCAAACAGTATTGTCAGAATATTGAGAAAAGAAAAGAAGGAAATGAAGTTGGATCACATCTGTTATGCAAAGAATATAGAAACGAAAATCTGTGACGACCGAGTATTGTTATGTAAAGTAAATTATAAGGAAAGAGTGCAATTGAAAATGTAGCTCAAAGGTAGCCATTGATTTATACGATATACAA
This sequence comes from Carcinoscorpius rotundicauda, assembly GCA_011833715.1. Lineage (NCBI taxonomy): Eukaryota > Metazoa > Arthropoda > Merostomata > Xiphosura > Limulidae > Carcinoscorpius > Carcinoscorpius rotundicauda. Next base: position 114,818,832 of record CM022393.1, read on the forward strand.
AGGAAATAGAGACTAGAGTATTGAACTATGAAGGATTTCCATGCGCAAAGTATTGGGAAAAGTACCACTGATGGATATAGCGGCATAATGACTACTTAAATAACAATACTTGTTGCTAAATGTAGCCAAAAGCTCTTTTAAAGTCAAACAGAAAGATATTTTGGTATTTCCGCTGTTATAAGAGGTGTCAGCCAATGAGAGAAATTTGCTCAGCAATGAGGAATGCTAGCAGAAACTAGATTGGATATCCGGCAGAAGATGATGATCGGATGTGAAAACGTGAATCCATTTCACAAATTTTCAAGGAAGAAAGGTAAATTTCGCTGCAGAGGAAAAAGACGAAAAACGTCAATAAAAAAAATAAGAAAGTTATAGCTTCCTGTTAAATATGACTGTACGTAACATCCCCAAGTAATGGGGTTGTACTATAGTAGCCCTTTAAAACAAGTTGTATATCTACAGAGGTGACGGAGTCATTCAAAGTATATTTGTTAAAAAAAAAGTGCTGTTAAGGAAAGGAGTTCTGGAAAACGGTGAGATCAAAGTGAGAGAATATCATCAGAGTTTGCACAACAGAGAATAAGGATTAGATGTTTTAAAAAATGCCCGAATAAAAGACAAAAGATCAATTTCTTCTAAAGAAAAAAACAGATATTTAATGGTCTATGTTAACTTCTCTGGCCCTCATTTGTTTGAACTTACGTCAAAACTAAGTGAAAGAGGAGTACTGTTGAAGTTAAGTAAACACCTGATACTATCGTGAACATCTGACCGCTCTAACGAATGAAAGTTTCTTTAAAACGACATATATGTATATATAATATATATTTGAAAAGTTATTGTTCAACCGCTGAAAGCTGGAAAAGCAATAGAAACTAATGAACCTAAAATTTCTGATAAAAGTCATGAAAATGCAGATTTTCTCCCCACATTCTTCTTAATTTGTTAATTTTGAAGATTAAATGTGTTTATAAACTTCAATTTACTTGATTTTTATTCACATATTGTATGTGATTTGGTTTCTGATAATTTCCAACTTTCAGCGTTTGACCTGCAGCTCTTGTACTACGTGTGTGAATAGCGTTTCAGAACGAATCTGGTCTGTCTTCGTCCAATCCAGTTGAAGAGCTTTGCTATTGAATGAAATGCTTCTTAGATAGTGACTTGTCGGATAGGAAATAAAGTCCCTTTAAATAACGTTATTTTATACTCATCTCTGATATCGAATCCTAAATGGATAAAATAAGATGAGTGTGAACAAAATACGTATGTCTCAAGGGATTTCTGTCATAAATGTCAGGTGTCTTGGCTTTCACTGTTTCTCTAGCTTTCAAAATTTAAAATAAACGTTTTTTAGATTTATCTGATTTCTGGTGAGGAAGATAAAAAGTTTGCTGCCATAAACATTATAAAAGTGTTGAATGAAAAAGCTTATTTTTAAATCTAGAATGTAAATACAAATAATCACCAAACACATTAAACTCAAATACATCTAATAGCGATAGCAACCAACTGATGAAAAATACATTTTTATTTTCACAAGTAAGAACGTATGAACGCTATATTTTATTTCAGTTAGATATAGTCTGGTTACAGAAATGATTTTCAATTTAGACTTAGGAAGAAGCTTGTTTTGAATGGAAATTATTATTAATGAACTGATAAATATATTTTATTTCATATTTGTTTATCAACTTATGATTGAACATAATTTTTTTAAATTAACAAAAATTATGTTGGGCTACGCAAGTTTAAAGTAAGATGTTCACACATAATGCGTTATGGTTATTATGTCTTTGTTAAAATCAATTAACTACGTATCAGTCAGATTAAAAAACTGCATGGTTGTTCTTACCCAACTTACTGATGTTGCTTCATGTATTTTTAACACACTAAACATCTACGCCCTATTTAGATCAGATAATGCATTAACTCAATTCACTCTCAAATGTTTTGGATTCTCTGTACCAGTTCACCCTAACATACAAACACCAGATGGTAGTACGCTACATCTTCCTCCATAAAGAAGACGAATGAGCACCATCGGGTATTACTTCACCATTAGGAAGTTCATCAACTAATGGAAAATACTAGGATAAAACAGACAGCAAAAGGAGAGAGGAAGAAAGAAATTATTTTTTATACAATTATTATAAGGGCCGGGTCAAAGAAAATTATAATATATACTTAGTTCCTTCGAATGAAAAACATTTTATTCCTTTAGGAATGCATGATCTGTACGATATTTTAAATTAAGCACTCCACTTTTGTGTTATTTAAGATCCATAAACTGAAATCCTTCTAACGCTAGTCTTCTCTTGATCATTAGCTGTATAACCTTACAAAATGATATCCATTCACTCACACTCTTTTTCCAATATCCATAGTTGTGTTTTTGATACTCAACAGTTTATATGCTAAGAGTATGTTTATTCTGGCAACGACGTTTAATATATTGTCACAAATTATCATCGTAAATTTTGCTATGTTTCTAGTTGTAAGAAATTATGCTTTCAATTTTATATTTTTATCTTAAATTTCAGAATACGATTTAAATTTAATGAATAGCAATTAGTGTATCTTGAATTCTAGGTATTTAACTCTGACTCACTTATTATAAAGATAAATATTTAAGTCAGTGCTTATCAAACATGTCTATATTAGAATGGTTATCTGTACTGTACTTATCCCATAATAATGATTTGCAATTTAACGAACACTTACCTAAAAGAAAAAACAGCCACATTATTATTACATTCTGTCTTTCGGTGAAACAGCGGTATATTTATAGATTTACAACGCTAAAATCTGGTGTTAGATTCCACAATATGAGCACATCAGATAGTCAAATGTGACTTTACTCGAAAGCAAATGAGCTTGCATTCTATTGTGTAAGAAAAATAAAAAAGTGTACCAACATATGTAAAACTTTGGCAACATTTTCAAGTTAAAGATGCCTGCATTTCACATGTTTTATCTATGTTACATTTACTGACTTACACTAAAGATTTTTATAATATGAACATAAGACTTTTTGTCCATATGATTCAGACTTCTTCTCTGAATAATTTGACACTATTTATTTTAGAATGAGTTTTTATGCATGGTAATAGTTTCTCCTTACTTAGAAAATACATACCTTTCCCTTGCCTTCAAATGAACATACTAAAAGCTTTTTAGCCATTATAAATTGTACTGGCAATTTTAATGATCATAATTAAAAATGTTTTTCGTATTTAAAATAAATGTTTCTTGGAACTTGTGTTGAAAATTTTATAAATGGCTTTATCTGAATATTTTAAATTCCCAATTGGGTTTGAGCGACATCTCACAGTGTACATTCCTCGAGGTAATGAAATTCTAGTAGTTATAGTAGCAGAAATTCCAGGTTCCTGTCTTTGAAATACAAGTAAACAAATCTGTTGAGATAATTTCCTAATCTATATATCTTGTCATCTTATCCTGAATGAAGAGATTGAATATTTTATTGTGTTGATATCTGATACATACAACATTCAAACATTTTTTTTTGAGAAATTTTAACAAATTAATTTCTTTTTAAATGTAAAATATTTTAAGTTGTAATATCAAATGTGAAATTTCATAATTTAAAAGTCATTAGCAATTATTTCACATTTATTCAAACATTCTCCTTTCAGCTGTGACAGAAAAAACTGTAAGTTCATCAAAATATGAAAACCACTCAAACTATCATTAACGTTCTTTTTCTCTATTGGGAACAAATTATTTTTAGGATTCTGTTATCAAGTGCAAACTCTTGTAGCTTTTATAGGTCTATAATAATATGGTTTTTGTCAAAATGATAATATTCGAGATTCCAGAGTCAATGTCTTCCTGTTTAATATAATATGTCAATATTGTGTTTTTAAATAAAAGTTAATTGATTAAATTAAATATCATCATAATTCTGAAGACCAATAAAGTGTATACTTCTGATAACAGAAACTGAATTGTCTGTTTGTTTTGGAACAAAGTCACGTTGGGCTATCTGTTGTGTTCAACGAGGGAAATTCATCTCTGAATATTAGTGTTGTACGTTCAAAACCTTACCGCTATTCCACTGGGATGAGGCACCGAAATGTCACTTGTTTAGAATGTTTATTTACATTTTGATCAGATTTAGTTTTCAAGGGGGAAAGAGAATAAAGATTAATGGAGCTGTGTGTAATTTTTTAAAATTCGAAATTGTACATAAATAATTATTAAATTAAAAGGTTAAAATACATAATTATAGCTTATCATTACGTGAATTTGACAAGGTAAATCTTGACTCCTCTCGAAAAGTCTTCGTGTTTTTCTTGTGTAATATTACAGGTATTGAGAGTTTTTTTTCTTATATACGAATTAGTTCTCCTAACTAGCTCAAATTATACTGATTTATGAACTCATATTTAAATAATAACGAGACAAGAGCTGATAAACCCTAGCATTCTAGCGTTTGTTTATAAATCTTAATCTATGTAGCTTATTTTAAAAAGTGATGTCAAGTGCATGTTGAAACATAGTTAACATTTTTATATTTATGTCTTTAATCAATAAAACTTACGTTTTGAAATGATGTCTTCTAAAAACTGCATTTGTTAAAATATTTTGAAATATTTAGTTATAAATAACACTTTATATAATAATACATTTCAACGTTATCCATCAATTACAAAATGTGTACGCGATTTTTCGTTTTTGTAATCTCATGCTAGAATGAAACTTAGAATTAAGAAATTTACATTCGATACGAAGTTGTTATGACATTTTATCGAATAATTGTGCTTATTTTTTACGGAAAACAATTATTTTCATATTACAACCAACCTTTCTATTGTATATACGATAAACATTTAATGGTGAAATATAGGCACTTTTACATGTTATTTCTTAGTCATATGTAATGTTACGAAGTCACTCACTATCGATAAAGTGACAACTAACTGTATGATTTACCAAGACAGTTTATATGGAGTATATCATTTTAATTCTTGAATAAAATATTGGGAAATTAATGATATAAAATCATTCTTGAGATTATTTTATTGTTAATTCTGTGAAATATAACGAATGTAGTAACATTTAAAATATATCTATTGAATTATTACGTTGTTATTTAACTGTAATAAAACAACTTATTATTTTTATTAAAATATATCGTGTTTGCGACATAAAGCATAATGTATATAAATATAACATTACTGTCTGTTGTCTATTTTATGTCCATAAAATTATTTCGTAGGGTGTAAATGGATCTTCATTAAAATGTCATGAAAATTCATCAGGAGGCACGTAAAGTTTTCGTTTTGCGTTTTGCGGTTTATATGAGTGTTTTATACAAGTACTTAGCTCCCTGTTGATAGAGCCTCCTCACCACATATGTTGGAAATGTTTGATGGGTTCATGCGATGATACACCCCAACTTGCGGTTTCAGATTTTCTGTTTTGCAAATTTTTGGGGTATTTTGCGCATTATACCACTGTTTTATCTACTGTGGATAACCAGATTTGTTATGGAAGTTCATTCCAGATATGTACAAATCTGCGGTTTCATATTGTATGCTTAACAGTTTTTGTTGTAATCCTTGCGTCTTTTACGATTAAGTACAAGGGACACAATTTTTCATGTCCTGAGATAATCTTTTGTTAATCATGAATTTAGCTAAGTTTCATCCAGATAATCCATCTGATGTTATAATAAAAATAAGTTCTACCCTTCTATAAGTAACTAAAATATAAAATCATTTTCTAATATCAAAAATACAGCTTTAATTATTTTCTTTCTTTGTTCTAGATCATCACAGAACTAAATTAGAAATAGAAAGAGGCCAAGAAAGTATTTGATAAATGTTACATAATTTTTATCTCAACAAGCAATTTTTTGTAGACTTAAATTCATCAGTATAAATTGTCTAAAAGCAGCAATAACGGCTGAATTCAGTTTTTTGTATGTATTACTTTTGAAGTTAACAGTATATCAAATATATTTTACTAATTCACTACAGTTTTTGGATACGTGTTTAAACCTCTCTGAAAAAGTATATGCACTACACAAATCCACATGAATTCTACGTATTTCAATTTCATGATCATTTTCACAGCCTTTAATAAAACTCTTTGTTATTGATTGATTGGAATTAAGCACAAAACTCTACAACTGGCTATCTCTGCTCTGCTCACCACTGGTATCAAAATTCGATTTTTAGCGTTCTGAGTCCGCACACACTTCACTATTTCATTGTGAGCAAATTTTTGTTATGTTATCTTCATCGCACTAGTAGATTTCTTAAGAGGCCTACCATGCTTAATGGTTAATGTTCGACTACGAATCCGAAGGGCAACGATTCGTGGTTTATTACTTTAAAATCATACTCCGCACTTTGGTGCCGTGGGTGCATTATAAGAGTGAGAGTCAAGATCCACCGTTAGATTAGTCAATAAAAACTCAAAATTTGTCTTTGTGTCCAGTTTAGTTGTTGCCTTTCAAATATTTTATCAATTCCTATTTAGTGACATCTATGTGCAAGTAGTTCTATGTTTAGGTTTACACGAAATTTTGAAATAAACAAATAATTGTCCTCAACAATCTTTAAAGTGACGTAAAAAATAGCCTGAACATCTCATAGATGTTTCGTATCATCTTCTTTTCCAATATCTGAAGTTTACTTATGTCATCATTATCGACCTCAAAAAGGGACAGAAATTACAAAGCTCATCTCCCATAATGTTTGTAAGGAAGACAACTTTTCGAGTCTTGTGTTAATTATTTTAAGTCAATGTTTATGAAAATAGCAAATGCTTATTTCATTCTTAATATGCATTCTATGCAATGCAAACTATGTAAAGCTACCAACCAACGAAAATAAGATTTTGTTAATTAGAAGAGAATGGGATTCTTCTAATGTGTCAGTATCATTAAACCAAAGAAGTTTCTAAGACACTATATGTTAATAACTTACGGGAACATTTATCCTCTGAAGGAATTTGCATAGTACTTTTTAATCTTTTGGAAAGGAAATAGTCTCAAGCCGTTTAGTAGCTTATTAAAGCATATGAAAATGCATATTGTAAAAAAATAATTACTTAAGTATAAGAATATTAACAAAGCCTATTTCAATGAAACATGCTTTCATCTAAATGGTGATTATATCTGTAAAATAAAAGATTTTGTTGGTCTGAGAACAGAAGATAGCAGCTGTACTTTAATTAATAATGACTCATGATACGAGAAAAGATACGAAGCAAATACTCAAAAGAAATATTTTTGGAGTTTTTGTGAAAAGTGTGTTGGAATTTTTTGGTTTACGTACCGCTATGATAAAGTTGTTTAGCTTGGTTTTTACTCTATTATATCGGTATTGATAACTTTCTTTATATATATATATATTTTTTTCTTAATACAAATTAAAAATTCATGATGTAATTCGAGCTTACGGAAGTAATACACAGAGAGAGATACAGCCGAAGTATATTTTTAGAATTATATCAGGTCCATAGCTTTTATTGCGTAGAAATCAGCCGTGAAAATGTATTATTTCTATAAAACAAACTCAGCTCTCTAGTAGCTTTGAGCATAATTCAACAAAAAACAAACAAATAAAGTTTATGAAACATGAATATTTCCTGTATCGAATATTTTCTGAACTCGTGGATTTTGCAAGCGATTATAAGAGTTAGCTATGAAGAAAGTAAAGTTGTTTAACTAAATTAAATGTACACCAAAATAAATTCATAGAAATTGCACAATCAAAAATTAATATCTTAACCTCTAAATTTTAAGAGATTCTATCAGGTATCGTCATAAATTATAAGAGTAACATTTGAAAACAGCTTAATGAATATATAAAAGACATATAGACCTTAGAAAATAAAGCGTGTGTGGACTCAGCAGATAATCCGATATGGCTTTGCTTTAAGAAAATACACATGTAAAGCGTATAAGAGGAATATAATTATATTTTCCTCACGGCATTAATTTATAGCTAAGACCTTTCAATCAAAATTTTAATAATTATAGTAGCCCTAACTTTTGTTTCTTTATAAGCCATTTAATGAACTATTCATGATCTGCCCTGTCGAAACGTCCACGCTAGATTTTTAAAAAACCTCGGATGGCCTTCAGTGGTTCAGCGAAAAGTCTGCAGGCTTAAGGCGCTAAAGTTTGGGTTTTGATGGGTAGAGCAGAGGCAGCCCTATGGAAAAAGTTCAGCGCATAATTTTATATGGAATAAATATAAACATTTCGCCGGAAGTAAAATTCTTTTAATTGTACACCGTCTTGATACCTCATCCTGTTGATGAAGGTTAACGCTGTGAAAAGAAAGAAGAGAAAGTGAAGATTATCAATACAAGTTATTACAGTAGAATATAGTTCAAGATGTGATCTAACATCTAACTGTAAATAAACAGGTAAAATACTGATTTTGAAACCAGTTATTGAGTAGATAAAGTACATTACAGTATAAAATATTGTGAAAAACAGTCTCTCCATAAGATAAAGATACACTAAGAACTGTAGGATTCATTATGCATATAAGAATACTGTTTATTTAAGGAATGGAATATACCACGAAACAGAAAGAATAACTACAATTGGCACTTTCACAGTCTTTACATTATAAAGCATTCTGTCATTTCTACAGCCTATAACTGGAAACTTAAATGTTAAGAATATAGTGAAGAGTAGGAAAACCATTTTATTGATTTAGGTACAGGCTATCTATTGAGAAATGATGTAAATTGTGTGAACTAAGCTGTGAGTGAAATGGTTCCATGAAATGAAGAATATGAGCAGCTACAACAGTATTATGACGGAGCACGACTGGAGAGAATTGGTGTTGATGTGTTTTATCTTCTGTCACTGAATAACAGCAAAAATAAATACATCATGCTGATGAAAAATTATTTAATTATATTCAGAAAGCAGGCATTCTCACAAGAAATTCGGCTATGAATTTGCTTCAAGATTTGGAGAGCCCATGGTACTTTACTTAGATAAGAAAAATACTTGGAATCAATCTCATTTTTGTCATATTTATGATATAAATAAAAGATAAGAACAACAATAATTCATCCATCTTATAATGCCATGGTTGGGAGATACAACTGTATACATTTGAATCAATTAGCAATTTAGTTAAAATATCATCAGAAAATGTAGGGTCATGATATTTCACTGCTACTTATGAGTTCTCACATAGAATAGTCACTCAGAAACGTATTAGACGAAATATGTAGAAAAGATTAGGAACACAATTAATGTCATATAACATTTTACTTTGGGAAACCCTTAATTGGCTATTGATAAACTGAAAAGTCGTTATGACATTAGCACCGTTAAAACCGGATATCATTGAGATGACATGGAATAGCTGTACAATCCCCACCACAAGATATAGAAATATAATATATAGAAATAAGAGCACATTGTAATTAAAGGCCTAACTTTTCAAAACTATGTTGTGTCTTTCATATTCAAGGTCTTTAAACGTCAAAACATTACCTTAAGTTTAATTTTGTAGGCGAAGAAAGTTTGAACCAGTAAATTTCCCTTACTTTAAATGGCATCATACTATTTTAATACATAAAGTAATTTTATCTTTGATGTGTAGTGCTTAGGTTATTACGCAACATTCAAACAACATTAATACATCTTTCTCTCATCCATTTTTCCTACAATTTTCAACGATTAAATCATAACTTTAAGTTGATGTTTCTGACCTGTAGGAGAAGGAAATATATATTTAAAAGGCAATTTTCACTCGTCTCTGATGTTACGTATAAAATGTACAAATTAAGAGGAAAGAAACAAAAACAGAAGCAAACGAGAAAAGTAATTATAAAGCTATGGAATATTTTGTACCTGAGTTAAACATTAGCAAATATCCTAAAATATTTTTAATAAGTGTGTGTGAGCTTTTCTTATAGTAAAGCCACATAAGCCTATCAGTTATGTTCACCTAGGATCATTGAACCCCTGATTCTAGCGTTGTAAATCTAAAGACTTACCGCTGTCCCAGCAGGGTACTTGTTACTAAAATTCTAAGAACTATGAAAACAAAACCAAAAGTGGTAATGCAGAAACATTACCACATATTAGACCTAAGATATCATTAGCTCGTATTGTGTAGGCGTGAAGTTGATCAAATATCGTTGTTAGAGTTACAGAGAAACAAGGTAGAGCCTAGAAAATATGTTAATAAAATCAACCCTTAAGTTGAAAACATGAACCAAACCCATAGAAAAATGTGAAGGTTGTAAATCAGGGTTAAAAAGAAACTGTTATAACAAGAATATAGCATCCAGTTTAACATGTAAACCTTGTGGTTCCGTATATATTGATAAAACAGGCAGAATGAACGCCGTCGAGCTCTGCATACATTAGATAGTAAAGTCAGTATCTTGGCTGAACATTTTGTTGACAAACACGGTATAAGTGTTTGTACAGTAAAAGTAAACACAATTACTTACTGCCTTACATTTTTAGATAGATAAAAACATGCTGTACTAATTTCAGAGTACAAGTCACAAATAAACAAAAAAATCACACTGAAATTTTTCGTTCTTAATTTTTATGCATAATAACTGTAATAATATATGTATGCTTCAGATAGTATAATGTTAGTTTAAATGTACTTTTGCTTTGTTTGTATATTATCGGGCGAAAGTTCATCTTACTGCTTAGAGTCGTATTATTTTGATATCTTTTTATATAAGCCGACATCAGCTTGCAAACTTTTCGTTTGCTCCGATAAAGCCGTAATGACGAACCGTTGGCTTAACTAAAATTAATTTTTTCTCTAATGAAAGGTCGTGTTTTATTTCTCATTTAAAGTAAAACAATAGAGCAAAGAACTTAGATAAATATATTGTATTTGTATTTATAAAGACCATTTTGATACGACGCTGAATTTGGCCATCTATCCGTTCAAAAACACTTCAACGGCAACAATAACGATTTGATAGATTGACATGCATTTTTAAATCTTATATTAAAATAACGGTATTTAATATCATAAGTAAACATTAATTGTGACTGTTTATGATCTGTAGCTCAATGTTATACAATTATGCTTTAAAAACTAAGAATTATAAAGTTTTTCTTCTTCTTTCACTTTCAACAACCTGATATTATAATTTTATAGATTACATAAGAAAGTTCCCTTTCCTGTATATTCTTAGAAGAAATGTTTCTCAACGGAAACTTTTCAAATGAAGTAATATGAAACGTGGCATGCTTACTATAAAGTTTTAATAATTTAATGCTACAAGCTATTCTACAAGCTATTACATAAAATATCTTTTCACAAAATATTAATATTTTTAATATTAATTAAAATTAACAAAGAAATTCAAGAATTCTTTGCCGCTCAAAGAAGATAATTTCCTAAGTGTAAATGAATCTGAACTTCATTAACATTCTTAAGCTTCTTTACACATCTCTTGTTTTATTCCTACATAATCTTGAAAAGCTAACCCTTTACGTTCTAGTTGCTGAGAAAGTTATAGTATTTTTGCTTGTATAGTGGGTAACTTTTAACACTTATATCTTTTATAGAGATTTGTTCTAAGTGCTACATTCTAATTTTAATTATACTATGTATTATATCCTTGTAAATTACATCTCTTACGTTGAAATTACATTTATAAAACCTAGACTACACTTTCTGTAATTCCACTTGAATAAGTAAATGTGTCTATATTGCATTTTACTTTTTATATCAAAACAGATTTTTTGTTTGCTTTTTAATTTCGCTTAAAACTACGCGAGGGATATCTGTGCTAGCCGTCTCTAATTTAGCAGTATAAAACTAGAGGGGAGGTAGCTAGTTTTCACCACCTAACGCCAACTCTTGGAGTTCTCTTTTACCAACGAATAGTGAGTTTGACCGCCACAATATAACACTCTCAAGACTGAAAGGGAGATCGTGTTTGATGTGACGGGGATTCGCACCCATGACCTTCATATTACCAGTTGGGCACCCTAACCACCTGATCATGTCGGTCCTAAATCGTTTTATTTTTGCTATAAATAATTCTAAATAAAGTAAAGTGTAGATGGGAAAGTTTTAAAAATGTCATGACATTTGTAAAACTATGAAATCTATAATTCCACACTTTATAAAAGAATACGTTGAATACATTTCGTATTTAAAATTCAATAGAAGGACCCTAATTTCAGAAGAACGTGAGTAGGTTTACACGCTCCTTCCTTGAAGTATTATAATATAGAATAAATACTACTGTTTCTAAATAGCTTATTTGGAGTATTTATGCTTGGTAATAGAAAGTGTTTATAGTCTTAAATTTGAAATTGTCCACTTTATTAATATTCCGTGAGAATTAGATGTCACTTTAAGGACTTGCTAGTCAAAGTCCAAAATTCGATTCTAGGTGGTAGACAGAGAGCTGATAGCCCATTGAGTACCTTAGTGCTCAAGAATAGTTTTATTGAAACTTTTGAACTTGAATGTTTGGCTCAAGATACAAATATATAAAACCATACAGTGTTCTATATTTTAGTGAAAGGTATTTTTTCATGCAGGCTATGTTCGACCTTTTTTTTAATTTTCGTACAAAGCTACTCGAGGGCTATCTGTGCTAACCGTCCCTAATTTAGCAGTGTAAGACTAGAGGGAAGGCAGCTAGTCATCACTATCCACCATCAACTCTTGGGCTACTCTTTTACCAACGAATAGTGGAATTGACCGTAACATTATAACGCCCCCACGGCTCAAAGAGCGAACATGTTTGGCTTGATGGGGATGCGAACCCACCTTAACACACTAGGCCATACGGGACCGATGTTCGATCGTATCAAGGAAACTAACATTGAAAAGGATCAACATTTGCGGGCGAGTGGAACATGTGTTTGTCACAATGATCAAATAACACCAGAAAAATTGTGAAAACACAAAAAATTGAAAACTATATTACTATTTTGGGCCTGCAAGAATACTGCCTTTTTCTAAATACCATGTAAGTTCATTAATATACATAAATAGTTTAAAAATATATATATCTTGCAAAAAATGAACAAAAACCAGAAAGTTCAAATTGATTAAAAGAACTTCACAAAATTATGGAACTATTTAATTTTTTGACTTCCTGAATTACCAAAACTTGACATATTCTAAATTATTCAATGTAAATTGATCCAAATGCGCCGGAATAATAGCAAAAAAATTATTAAATAACTCTTTTTTTTTGGCAATTTAACCTTCCTATAAAACCAAAAATTGGCAAGTGTACAATGTGTAAAACTTGCGGAAAAATATACTTCGTAATAAATTATATGCAAATTGGTCAAAATGTGGCCGAATACTTTACCCCAAGTTATGTTTTTAATAAGTTCTAATTCTCTTAAAAAGACTCAAAATGAGTAAATAGAACTTTCAATGTACGTCCTTTTGTTGGACGCATGAAAATTTATATTTTTATCAATTTCAATTTCGATCGCCATAAAAATGATTACACAGCAGCCCAAAACATACATATATAGATTATTTGAGTTTTGATCACATAAAATCCTTTAAAAAATTTAAATCAAAATAATTAAAAGGTGTACTGAGCCAAGTGGCACCTTACAATATTTTCAGTTAATCTGCCAGGAAGTGAAGGAATTTTGATCGATTAAAAAGTGTCTGGAAGAAAAAAAAGAAACAATAAAAAAAACTATGTCTCTGTAGAGACATATTTATGTATATCATTAATATATCTTTAAAACACGACTGATGTGTATAGTTCTATTATGCTCTTTCTTACAAAGATTTATTATATATGAAAGTCTAATTCGATAGATATATCTGCAACTTGTCGTCTGGAGTAACTTCCCATTGGATATCCTTCAGTTTGTTAATTGACATGGTGACCATATTGTACAAATGTATTGTTAGTTAAAAATACATGTTCTGCAAAAATTTGTTTAATGTAAAACAATGTTTATGTTTACATGTGCTTTTCTTTTAGCAAAACTAGATCAGGCTATACACTTTATATACCGAGAGGAATCAAGCCTTTAATTTTAGCGTTGTAAATCCGAAGATTTACCGCTGTTCCAGCGGGAGCTAAAGTTTATGACTAGGACCATCAAAGACACATTTTTATTTACCGCTACTGAATACTAGTTTACTAGAATTGTTAAAATACCTCAAACGTGTTAGCCCCCCAGTGGCTCAGCGGTATGTCTGCGGACTTACACGCTAAAATCCGGGTTTCGATACCCGTGGTGGGCAGAGCACAGATAGCCCATTGTGTAGCTTTGTGCTTAATTCAAAACAACAACAACAAAAGTGTTAACGATGAAAGTACTTAATTCTGTCAATGCAAAAAATAGTTTAAAGATTACCGAAACGAACACTATGTACTGTTTTATCTTCAAATTCTCTAATATTGCTTTTATATTCAAGAATGTCACTGATTGTTATCTGTCTTTGAAAGTGTTTCATTAATTCTTTAAATATATTTTACTGTAATTTATACCATTACCTATTACATAGAATTGGCAATTCCATAGTTGTAATTATTTTTATACATGACAATGGGCCCGACATGGCCTAGCGCGTTAAGGTGTGCGCTTCGTAATCTGAGGGTCGCGGGTTCGCACCCGAGCGCGCCAAACATGCTCTTCCTCCCAGCCGTGGGGGTGTTATAATGTGACGGTCAATCTCACTATTCGTTGGTAAAAGAGTAGCCCAAGAGTTGGCGGTGGGTGGTGATGACTAGCTGCCTTCCCTCTAGTCTTACACTGTAAAATTAGGGACGGCGAGCACAGATAGCCCTCGAGTAGCTTTGTGCGAATTCAAACAAACAAACAATACCTGACAATAAACTTATGTCTGTGGTTTGTAAATCCGAAATGGTAAATACTGTAAGGTTTACAACTGTACAAACTATTACTTGTTATAGATGAAAATGTAGTTAGGTTGTACTTCTACTTATAAATCGTTTGATAATTTATTGATTTTTCAGTAAAATTAATTTTCACAATCAAAGTCATGGCATTAATACAGGTTCATTTCCCTGCTGGTGTTTCCTTCTTTCAATCGTTCTGTGACCAAAACTGCATTCGTTTATGATTATTTCGTTTACTTATTGAAGACATCCTTGGAAAGAAAGCTTAAGCATTTTCTTCAAATTTCCCACGGGTTACCTGAAACTAGATTGTGTAAGTGGTCTCCACAGACTGACATGAAAACGGAAAGAAGACTTCACTTTACTAAAGTGCTACAGTTCTATAAAACACTAACAAGGTCTGCAGAACTGCGGTTCTGTACTTCTAGCAATTATTTGTTAAAGGGTCGCTTTCGCATTAGTTGCAAGAAAGAAATGAGAACAGTTCATAAAACACTAATGTACTCCACGTGTTTCTTCTTGCTGCGTTGTAGTTAAGAATTCACCGATGAAACTACTTTCAATAAGACAGAACAGAATAATTTATTGTAACCGTTAAGTTTTGCTTATGTAACAAAGGTAAGATGGTTTTGAAATTTTACTGTTTTCCCAACACTTGAAATTTATATATATATGTTACTTAAAACTTATCTTCTGCTCTTGAGTATTTCTCTTATACATCACATATTTCGGGTATCAATTTTATTTTATTTTAATGTATGTTCTTTGGTTTACTCATAATTTACAAGTCGGTGGTTCGAATTTCATCGCGGAACATACTTTTCACTTCAACCGTGCGAGCGTTATAACGTGGTTCGATTTCCCCTCCCTGTTCGACATGGCAGTTGCAGTTGTTGGAACTCTGTCTTCCCTCTTGTCTATCACTTTTAAATTAGGGACGGCTATTGCAACGAGTACTCTTTTACCTTAAGGTGAAATTCAACAAAATAAACCAATTTATTTAATTTTTTAAAGTTATAAATATATTTTCTTAGATAAATTTTGGATCACATGTGTAACACAGTGCTTTCGTTAAAGTGTGTATTTGCGATTTTCCATAAAATATTAACGATTTTATTTTTATTGGCTTTAATGTAACTTGAAAATTGATTTGTTCAAGCAGACTTGATATGGATTACTGAAAGAGAAATAGATGCATGCAAATAGTTATGGTAAAATTTCCGAGATTTGTTCATAATATTATCATACGTCTAACAAAAATACTTTTATTATGTTGTATTTGATAAAAGTATTATTGAACACCATAAAGGTGACACTTTACACCAGTTGTTATTTTATGTGTGTTTTTTTTGTTTATAGGCATCAACAAGGAAAAATGTACTATGAGTAATGTGCAAGAACATATTTTCATATATTTTGTTTCGAACAATAGAGGAGTTTATAAGTATTTTTCCAGATGTGTCCATATTATATTGATTTGATTTTGTTTCTATCAGTTCAACACATAAAGTTTAACGTAAATCATGAATATGTGAGAAAAATACACATTAAAAATTATCTTTATTTAAATGGTGGTTCGATTACACGTAGCGAAAAATTACTTTTGCCAATGAGCTTCAAAATATTGTCAAAAAGTAGTTAGTAATGCCTTAGATTATCATAAGCAACTTACTTCCCTAGTGGACACAGAAAATCTCAAAGCTTGACATTCTTGTTGTGTTCACATCAAGCGTTGCGAGATGGAAGAAAAATTAATTTAGTTTATTTTACACTCCACGTAAAAATAATAAATAATCTATTCAGCGTAATAAAACATTTAGTGGCTTATATACTCATTTAGACAGTATGATACCAGACTTCTTCAAACATAACCTAGTTCTAAACCTTATAGACAGAGAATATACTATCTGTCTAGCTACTTCTGTCTTCACTCAGAAATTTCAAAATTTATAACAACTTACAACGTAATGGGTGTCCTCTCAGTATCTTACACTAATGTAACAATTTTGTTTTAAGAAATAAATAAAATATAACCTGCAAAAAATCACACACTGTCCCAACATGTCAGTTCAGTGACAAACGAAACTTT
Source organism: Carcinoscorpius rotundicauda (assembly GCA_011833715.1). NCBI lineage: Eukaryota > Metazoa > Arthropoda > Merostomata > Xiphosura > Limulidae > Carcinoscorpius > Carcinoscorpius rotundicauda. The sequence goes on from CM022393.1 coordinate 114,835,777, forward strand.
AACTTCAAATGCCAAATTTTAAAAAAATAACAAATATTACTCACCAGCTACACTACGTTTAGCATTTACTTCAACATTAGAATTAAAAATATGTTTAAACCTAAAGACGCTCTACCCTTTCCTATGCGCCAATAGGTCGCATATAAATACACGTGTGGTAACTGTAAAGTTACCTATATTTCTGAAACTACACATCACCTACAAGTACGTATACATGGGAATATCAGCAAAGTATGAATGCAACCTGATTAATCCATCAGAGTTTTGTATCCGAGTGAGAATAACAACTATCACATACTTCTAGATAATACTTAGCATGTTTTGATTCAAGAAATATAGGTTACAAACTCATTATTAAAAAAATGCTCTCTCTCTTCAATAATCATTGAACACAAAATAATAACATCATCTCCTTCCTGTTGTTATTAATATAACAAGTTTTGGATACAAGGTATTTTTATTTGAAGTTTATTATTATTTTAAATACACTGTTTTACACTTAAGCATTTATATTGTTACCCTTGAAAACGGTTTCCTCTAAACTTTCTATTGAATAGAAAATTCGTTCAATGCTAATAATGTTGTTTTGCAGTTCAAATATTATGAACTAACTTCTTTTTGGAAATATTAACTCTTATCATGGAATGTAAGGAAATTCCGAAACGTTCATATTAAAGATGATTGTATGTTTGATTTTGAAGTTAGTGCAAAGCTACACTAACGCTATCTGCGCTAGCCGTCCCTAATTTAGCAGGATAAGACTAGAGGGAAGGCACCTAGTCATCATCACCCACCGCCAACTCTTTTACCAACATATGGTAGGATTTACAGTCACATTTTAATGTCCACACGGCTGAAAGAGCGAGTATATTTAGTGTGACGGGGATTCGAACTCACTACCCTCAGATTACCAGCGAGCGCTTTAATCACCTGGCCAGGCCGGGCCATAAAAGATGATTTTTGGCATTACCGTGTTTTTAATATTTATCATAAAATTTATTTTTCTTCCTGATGAATCACTTGCAGTGTTTTTTATATAGAAAAGCTACATCGGGCTCTCTGCTGTGTCTGTCAAGGGGAATCGAATCGCTGATTTTAGCGTTGTAAATCCGAAGACTTAGCGCTGTCCCAATGGGTGGACGAATCAGCTGCAATACCTAGTTTTAATACATATTTTTCTATCACGACTACATATAGGCTACGGTAATTATTTGACTTATTTATTTGTATACTGAAAGTTATATAATAGTCACATTACTGTGACTGTCCACTCTACCATCCTTAATTTTTGTAAATGTCGTGAAATATTTCGTAGATGCTGGTAAAAACCTTAATTTTATTAATATCCTTTTTGGCATTAAGTGAAGAAAAGAACGGAAAGTATTATGTGAACAGATTGTTTTATAAAAGAGCAAACAACAAAAACAAATATAGATTTTCACGTGTAATAAGTGATTTCTATGAGTACACTTATCAGTAGATTTGTCGATAGCATTTTAAAAAGAAAATGTATTACTCTAAGCATAATATTAATTCAATTCAAATGCATTTTAGGTGCGTGTAATTTCTCTAAATTTGATTCTTGTAATGATTTATGAAAAACTGTGGTTTTAATTCAAAGGTGTTTAATAGCTGGTGAACATTCCTACGCTATATTTTAATTAAGGATACAAAATAAATTCAAAATAAAGTAAAAGTCCATTGATAATACAAGATATCCATAAATTACTCACTTCATTATAGGCCTTTATAAATTCTTTATTATAGAAGCTATCTTAAAACGGTTTGCGGCAATTAATAACACAACTCAAGAAAAGTTTTCTTTATTTTGTAACAGTCCCAAGATAAATGATTGGTATGCTTTCTCCCATGAGAACATTGTGAAGGTTAAAAATTACCTAGACATGCTTGAAGTAAATACTACGACTTACCTTTAGGATATGCAGTCACATGTGTTCTTTTAGCAAGATGGGGCACCGTCACACTGGGGATTAGATGTGCGTAGGTTTCTCAATGAAAAGTTCTCGTTGAATCGGGTGAGATTTATCAGTTCCATGGCCGCTTCGTTCTGCATATTACGCCTCTGGATTTCTTTTTATGTGACAACATAAAGAACTGAGTGTATGCAAAGAAGGATAATAACATCATGGAATTAAGACACCGCATTGAATAGACATTGGCTTCCATCACCTAAAACATGCTTCTTAATGTTTGGTACGAAATCATCTGCCGTTTTGGCGTTCTTCGTGCTACCAACGGGGCACACGTGGAAATCTGTTAAACTCCTGTTTCCTGTATTATTGACTGAAATTTCTTGAGTTGTGTTGTTTTAAAAAACCGTTTTTAAGGTAGCTCACATAATAAAGAATTTATAAAGGTTTATAATGGGGTGAATAGTTTATGGACACCCAGTATTTCATATGCTTCTTTTCTGGGGAACGTGTTCAAAATGTTTTTCTTTCTCTCCGTTCCAGTAAAGGAAACCACTCGGTACTATTATTAACAAAATATTAATTACACATAACAGCTTTAAAACTACAAACTGTTATAAACGTCTGCAAAAATAATATACATTTACCTTTAAAAAAAGCCTTGTATGTTTTGAATTTTCTTTAAAAGAGAACTCGAGTTGCAGTCTTTAAAAAAAATGATTGTGAATAATGTGCTCTAATAACTAGGTCCTGCTGAGCCTAAGAATATAAAGAAGTTTAAAATATAATTAAAATAAATTCAAAACTTATTGTCTGAATGCATTCATCTCCAATGTAACATGGCATATGAAAAGCAAGAGACTGTTTAGCTCTTAAAGGTGAATTTTCAACAAATTTAATAATTGCCTTAGAAACTGTACTTTTGTTAGGTACAATTCCTGTGTGGTTGCCATATTTTTTTAAACAATTTAGTTTTTCAGTAAAAAATGAAACAAAATATGCGGGTTCTCGAACTCTAGTTCCCCTCGGTCTTTCGGCTGTTTCCGTAACGTTTTATAACTATGACATTATAGTTGCTAAACACACTTCGTTGCGCCCCGACCATTTTGTTCCTTTCAGTGCTGGTGTTTTATGTAAATCTAACGGTGCCTTTTTTCGGATTACATAATTTGTGAGAATATTTTTTGTCTTGATATTGCTACTTTATGTTTGTTTTATGATAACATGGTTTACTGCGTTGCTTATGTTTGTAAAAACAGTTCGACATCGGGCAAAAGCTTCTTTTCGTTTCCGTGCAAGGAGAAGAAGCCGGCAAGGTGGCGACAGTGAGTGCGGATGGTCAACAGGAAGAACTGGACATTTTCACACCATGCAAAGCTTTGTCAAGATCGCTTTGAACGCTCATGTTTTTTGTCGAATCCCACTGTTTTGGATTCCGTGGGTTTCAAGCCAGGCAGGTTGAGACTGAAAAAACCATCGGCAGTAGACAGGATCGTCCCCACTATCTTTCCTCGTGTAGAGCTGAGGACTGATCTCAGCCTGCAGCGTACACGTTCCACCCCTCTGAAGCCATCCCTTGCCATCACGAAAAGAACAAACTTAAAGGTATGTGTGCAGTATAAAGTGATAAACAATAACTGGTATAACATAATAATTTAAAAAGTTTTTTGAAGAATGTAACTAGACATACACATTTCACATTTATAAGTGTGTTTTGCATTTTTGGCACCTGAAAGTCAGTGAAACCTTGATTTCCTTGTCTGAACAGTGAACAAATCTATCCCAAATATTCCAAGTTTAAAAGCTGGTATCTCATTCTGTAGATGTTTTGTATCATTTTTACACATGGAAAAGTTTGAAGAATACTATTTTTCAAATTTAACATTTCAAGATAAATTGAAATAAGACAATGTCTTAAACATATTGAAGTAATCAAGTACATGTTATGTATTTTTAAAAGAAAAACATTGTAGACTTGTAAACAATCAAATGTAAACTCCACAACATATTTCAATAACTCATCATAATAAAATTAATTTTAACAAAGTACTTTGACAATGTCGGAGTAAATGTAAAGCTCATAAACCTCATAAAGCATGTTGTTTTAATATATAATCTTATTTTTTCAGTACCACTCAGAGTTCCGCTACTCTCGCTCGTGAAACTGTCCTCATCATCAGAACTTGTCAGATCTGTGTCAAAAGTAACTGTTCTAGGTTCATTCAGAGTATGTGCGAATTGATATGACGCTGCTCGACAGTGTTCAGAACACAAAACAGACTCCGCCTCTGTTTTTCCGTGTGAAATGGCCATGTTTATTTACATTCAATACGCTGACGTTGGCGATTTGTTTGGAAACTATTACGTCACAGTACTTTTACTAGCGGCAAATGTAAAATCTAAAACGTTCAATTTGCCGCTCGGAAAGGGCTCTTTCTGCACCAAGTTCTACGCTTCATTTATTAACACATATGTTTTATAAAAAATGTGAACCTGCAAAATTAATCAGCATGAGTAGTTCATTTGACTGCAAAGTTTTCTCTTTTTTTTTGTAAAATTCACTTTTAAAGGCTGTCCTTGCACATCCACCCTTAAGAGAAACTGAACGTATAAGAGCATCCCTTACTTTTCAGGAACTCATTAATTACTTTCTTACACGGCCCGGCATGGCCAAGCGTGTTAAGGCGTTCGACTCGTAAAGCGAGAGTCGTGGGTTCGAATCCTGATCGTACCAAACATGCTCTTCCTTTTAGCCGTGGGAGCGCTATAATGTGACCGCCAATCCCACTATTCGTTGGAAAAGGAGTAGCCGAAAAGTTGGCGGTGGGTGATGATGACTAGCTGCCTTCTCTCTAGTCTTACAAATGCTAAATTAGGGACGGCTAGCGCAGATAGCTCTCGAGTAGCTTTGCGCGAAATTCAAAACAAACAATCCTTCCTTACACTTCTGTTAAGTACTGTAATCCACTACTATCGACAATTACCCTGTTAGGAAACTACAAGTGGATTAATTGAAACATAAGCTACTTTTCTGTCTATGTTCTCCCGTCCCAATATCTTCAGAGGATAGCACAATTAAATCAGAGGTACTTATTTAACTTCTAGAATACTTCTTATTATATTATATTCTTCAAATCTAATCAACTTCCTATAATTTCCATCGTATTATAATTGTGTATTATAACGAGATTTTAAACTTATATATACCCTGAACGTTTTACTTCAGCGTGTTGAATGTAAATAAACATGGCCAGTGCATACAGAGAAACAGAGGCGGAGTCTGTTTTGTGTTCTGAACAGTGTCGAGTAGCGTCATATTTTCATTATCTTGAAATTACTACTTAATATTTCTTCTCATAATTTGTTTATTTTTACAAACTTTTTGTTGATACAGCTATTCTGTAAACTTGTTTCTTCCAGTTTCTTAATCTTTCTCTCCACTAAAAAGATTAATTTCAACTATTTTATATTTATATCTTTCTCAAGAAGCATTCTAAGTGTCATCCATCTCTATATTTTAATTCACTCTTGTTCTGTAAACTCTTTCTTGTGTCCGATCCAACCTGCGTGTTGCTCAAAGCATATCTCAGCTAATCTTCATTTAAGTGGATCCTGGTAAATACTTTATTCCAGTATATACAGAAGGGTAGTATTTCTCAAACTGTCATTTGTGTATTTTCAGGCCTTAGTATTTACACTTATTAAGCAGTTCTTGCAACATCAATTGTTCCTATATTCACTACTAAAAAAAATAAAAAGAAATCTTGTTTATAACAGCAACTAAACTAACAACACGTTCTACTCTAGCCTGTACTTTAGCTGTGAGAAGCAAATTCTAATTGTGGTCTTTCTCTTCTTCCCATTTCAAATAACTTTATTGGCGTACCTAACGAGAAGGTTCCCCACTAGGTAAAGGGCTTAATAAAATCATTCCACACTACAATTAATCAACATTTCAATTCTACTGCAACCTGGTACCAGTAGCTTTAAGTTGCATGTTTATCTGTTGTATCAACATTTACATTACAATCCTCTTTTGAATCAATCATTCCCCCTAACTTTATGCAATTACTTTATTTCTTAATTTACTATCTTAGCATAATATTTTCTCCTTCTAAAAGCGCAATTTCCATCTTATGCTCAAAAACAAACTATACAAATGTAAAGTTTTTGTCTGAACATCCTAGAAGTGACAATCAAAACAATACTTTTCAAACATAGCGTACTTTTGGCTCAGTATAAATTTCGTCCCAATTATACTTTAATTATCTCTAACCACTTTGAAGCAGTCCAATCGTTGTTTTTTTCTCTACATTTCAGATGATTATACTTGATTTTCTGAATAAAAATGAATGTTAGAATTGTAAACTTCTTTCAAGGGAATAACAGCTGGAAGAATATAAAATATTTTAATTTCTATAATTAAAGCTAGAAAAAATATAAAATATTTTAATTTCTATAATTTGCCAGGTATTCTACAACAAAGTTCACGAAACCAGTGATAAATAGAAGATTAGGCCACTAATTTTTAATTTCAAACTAAAAATTAAAATTACATTTCGTTACTGGTATAGTATGAAGCAACGATTTTCATACTGCTTTATCGTAAGGAAACAATGATTAAAATTGTCTCTTTTTGTTACAGATTAAATAGCTTTGAAGTTCATGCAATGAATGCATTGGTCATTATATTATTCGGAGTACTATTTGAAGTTACTTAAATATTTATATCTCAAAGCAAGATCACACAGGGAAGAATGTTTTGGAGACTTAGTAGGGTGTTTTATCTTCTTAGTTTAAGATCAAAACTCATTACAAAGTATATATTTCCATTTGATTTGTGTATATGTATAAACGTCTTAGTATTTGTTTTTGCAATTAGATAAATGTCCTGTGTACACTCGTTATAAATATTTAATAATATTTAAAATATACGATATATCTTGTATATAAAATATACAAGATGTGAAAAAATTGGTTCCTAAATAAATTATGATTTTTTTATGTAAAAAATGCTCTTTCAGCGTTCTGTATATCCCTTAGAATTTACAATAATGTCTGAAACTTCCTCTTACAAATTAGTAACATGAGAAACATTCACATGATCAAAATGTCAAAATTCAAAAACGTTTGACAAACATATAAAGATGCTGAAACATTTAGAAAAGCAAAATTAAAAAGCATAAATTAAATTCAGTTTACTAGCTGTAAAAGGTAATTACTCCATTATGTTAATACACGTCTTAACATTTCATTACTTATCTAAAACTTGAAACTGGTAAACTTTGGGAAGTTTAATATTGTGTTTAATATTACCTTTTCAAAATGTAAAACAAAAACTTACAAGTGTGTTCCATACATAATTCCATAGCAGTGCTCTAGATTGTGATGTGCATGTGTGTCTAGAGCAGTAAAAGAACTAAACAATCTGAATTTGAACAAAAGACCAACTATTTTTTTTATCAAATATGTAAATCACTCATGTCTACAGATTGATTTTTAATTAAACAAATCGTTTTTCTTGTAAATGTGTCTAGTGTTGATAATTAAAGTAAAGTGTTTGACGCATTTTACTTTTTAACACTCTTCAATCACTGAGTGATAGCGATGAGTATTTGTATATATTCTTCAAGGTTTCCGTTTTGTTATATTTAATTTCTGTTATAGTAGCATGAAATATAAGCTTAAACAAAGAATTTCACGTTCCGTGGTTGTTTGAAAGCTTAAGTAAATGTAAAGAAGAGTAACATTGGGATACGAAATCCTACAGTTATTATTTAGTCATCTGCATATTTATATTGACTATTTGGAATACTGACAAAAAGTATGATTAAAAAAAGTTAATACAAACACTAAATATTTATACTTTAGTTCTAAGAAACACAATATGTTGGCACGTGTTTGTATCTCGTCCTTTTTTTTAATTGTTTAGGAAATGGATTTCAGTTATTTTTCAATATACAGAATATGTTTTTTTCTGCATCATCTAAAGTACCAAATTGCATGTATCTTTATTCAAACACTCATGTACAAAAAAATATTTATTATTTTATTAGTAGCCATGCGAATGACCTGTTTTATGTTTATTTAATATACCCGTATATTCGAAGTTACAAAAATAACTATCTGTCCTACATAGTTCATTTATAGTATTGGTTGAAAAACTCAAACACGAGAAAAAGACAGCTGTTTCTTGAATTTTTATTGACGATAAAGAAGTAATGGGAGTGTTCTTGTCGACTTACTTTTCCAAATAATTAGTACGAAACAGGCCTTGCGATACATGAATATGAATACTTGTAATCCGAAATTTAATACGATCAGCAAGCAAGCGTAACAATGAAGACAAGGAGAACCTGCTGCTGGTATTAACTGTGTAAATAATTATAATCTAACAAACAACCGTCTAATAAAATATTCCACAAACACTGTATTCGTACAATCACTATCACTGATAGAAAAGTGTTGAAAACAAATGCATATTTTGTCAATCTAATTTAAAATCTATTCACGTTTGTGTGGTAAAGCTTATATAGCATGAATGCTTCTTGCTAATATAAGCTTGTTATTTTAATGAAAATTTAAGTTTTAAAGAATCACAAATAATAAGATTGGTGAAGTCAATGTAATTGAAATCGAGTAGATTGTTTCTAAATTTACATTTTTAAGTATTACAAAAGAAACGAAGTTATACAGGAGAAAATCATGAAAGATATCTATAAACAAGACAGCTATATCGACAAAAAACTAATAAGCTAATGCTCGGGGACCAACATCCAATAAATAAATTTTTTTCGGAATATTTTAGATGGAAATTGAAAACAAAAACAATATTTTTGTAGAAAACAGTAAAGTGAGCCACCATCAGCTTTTTATTTTTAAGCCTGTAAAGGAAAACAAAACTTTATCTGGAATACAACAAATAAAAAGAATATTTTGTATGTAGCTCATTAGCGTAAACGTAAACGTGTTACCTGTGAGAAGTACACTTATATTGAATCCTAATAACTGTTGTTGTTGTTTTTTTTTTGTTTTTGAATTAAGCACAAAGCTACACAATGGGCTATCTATGCTCTGCCAACCACGGGCACCGAAACCCGGATTTTATCGTTGTAAGTCCGCAGACATACCGCAGAGCCACTGGGGGGCGAATCCTAATAGCACTATGTCGTATTGTGAGCTCACAGTAGCATTGTACACGCATTTATATTTTACAAAATACTAAATAAAAAGTTCAAGTGAAGCAGAAACAATCTCTAACAATACCTGAAGGCAAACAAATGCTATCTTTAATTTGCATGCTGTGAATTATTTGTATTATAAATAAATTTCCAAAAAAGATTTCTCCGAGAGACTCAGTTATAAGCTTCAGTGTCTATGAAGCTACAAATTGGCGTTCTATACACGTGGGATGTGTAATGCAGGTATTACATTCTGTAGCTTTATTTTTAAACATAAATGAGCCAAAAATATATTTGGTAACTGTAAATTTAAAAAATATTTTATAAAACGAATAAAGGGTGTTACGCTTTAAAATTTGAAATAATCTGAAATTGAGTTAAATTATAATTTTTATTTGGAAGTTTATTAAATGTCGCTATGTATATAAATTTGTGATATTTGCCAACAAGATTGATGCACACAGTTTTTTCCCCCAGTATAAACATATTTTAATACACAAATAACAAAACAATGATTTATGTACAAAAGTTTTAGAAACTCACAAACTATATTGAGTCTTCTATCTTGACTGGAACTGAATATCTTGTCGAAAGTTTACGATGAGTGAATTACGTTTAAAAGAGAGCAAACTAGATCTGCGTTCTTCTATTTTTTATCGGTCACACGTCAAGTTTTTCACCGATGAATTTATATACTGGTTTCATAAAAATATTAATGTTCAATATGAATTCACTGAAGTGAAACGGTTTGTAATGTTCGAGGTCTGAAGTTCCCAATTAATACGTGTTAATCACAGTTATAGCTTTCAAGGTTTACAGTGTACCAAGTGTAAACTGATATTCTGTCTCTTAGCACGTCACGTTGGTTATGTTTATAGGCGTGAAAAGAATTTCTAGAAAATTCAGCCTAGACAGCAATACTGATGATACACTAGTGTTTACGTACACACATATATATTGTTGATTCGTACGATCAGAAATCTTCTAGAACTTTAGTGAATAGGTGGAAATTTCGCAATACAGATTTAATAGGTCATGTACATATATTATATATAACTAAATATAGATTCAACTCAAACAAACATCCATATTAATATAGATATATAACAATGAATATCTCACAAGCGTAAGAATATATATTGCTTAAACTGACTTAAATATTTAAATATATTATTTGAAGTGAAACTTCTCTCTGATATCTCAAGCATCGACACCATACTCGAATTATTTAAAAAATAATAATATTTTAATGTTTTAGATAAATCAATATCAAAAGTAGGAGCTCAAACGTGTATAAATAGTTTATCAAGAAATGTCGCTGCAGACTGTGAAAATTCTTATAAGTATGTTTCATGAGAGGTCAAAAATAATACAGATCTGTTCAAAATTTTATTAAGGACGGACAAATGTGTTTTTGTTTTGTTTTTCAATTTCGTGTAAAACTATAGGGGAGCTATATGTGCTGACCGTCCCAAATTTAGCATCACCGCCAACCGTCAACTCTTTTACCAATGAATAGTGGGATTGGCCGTCACATTATAATGCCTCCACTGCTGAAAAAGAAAGCATGTTTGCAGTGATATGGATTTAAACGTGCAATCGTCGGATTACGAGACGAGTGCCTTAACCACTTGGCCATGCCGGCCTATGTTCTAGGTATTGGAACGTTTCTTTATTTTAGTATAAATATTCACGACAGGTTTTCTCGGCAACGTTAGCTGCCCACACCAAACTTCTAGCGCTTCTAAGCTTAAACAGAACAAAAGTAGAAAATGTAGAAAAGCTTTAAGCATCGTTTAACATAATTTTGATCTGAAATATATATTCATCAGATAGAAAATCTAAGATATATTCTACATATATTGACTTCACTTAGGTACTTATCTCTATATCACACAGAATACTATGGTAATTAGTTAGTAATAATCGTATAAATTTGAATTTACTCTAAATTACGTATAAGAGTATAGAATCGTTTTCTTGACCGACACATTTTTGGGACTGTAGAATAAAGTCCAGACAAGGTTACATGTTAAAACGCTTCTCTTTGTTTACAGAATGGTATTAAGTAACTTTAAATCAACTTTATAAATGCAAAAGAAATACCTGAACATCTGATATTTGAAATTTTTTTCTCATTTCGATACGCCCCCCCAGCGGCTCAGCGGTATGTCTGCGGACTTACACGCTAAAATCCGGGTTTCGATACCCATGGTGGGCAGAGCACAGGTAGCCCATTGTGTAGCTTTGTGCTTAATTCAAAACAACAACCTTTTGATATAGATTTTTTATCTTAGAAAGAGGATTACAGGAATTAACTTACCGTCAAAATTGTGTGCAAGACTGAGATGATATTTCAGATAAAACTTAGAAACTGTTAAAATCCACTGTAGTATTTGAATTTTCACAAGCAATCATAAGCCTTCATTCGTAAAAGTACACAGTTTAAAACATTATTTAAATGATGGAAGTGAATTCAATAAAATAAGTAATTTTGAAATATTTTATATAGTGGTTAATTAACAATCAGTTTCGGTCAGGAGAAGAATTATATGTCTTATTACATATATATATTTATGTCTCACAGTGTTGTCTATAGTTTAGAGAAATGCGAGAACAATTTCAACTTTTCTATTTGGCCAAGTATGTATAACTGTAATAACATAACAAAGATATTAAAAATTAAATTAATTATTCATATTTATAATCAACATATTAATTTGGAAATAATAGAGTGGTTATATGAAATATCCAAAATAAGATTTCAGTGTGTATAATATATATTATGTTTATTTTAGATGTGAGGAATGTAATTAAACTCTATGCATAAGTAACGAAATAAAACTACGAATAAACAGTTAGAGAATGGCACTAATAGCTTTTAACCTCTATGAGTTTTCTGGATGATTTTCTTTTCTATATTCCATGATTTAAACGTTTTGCATAACTAGCTGGAGTACCCATTCCTTAGACGGAAGGAATGTAGATTCATCATTGATAAAAAGTCATCTTAGGACAGGAAAAGTTTCTTCTCTCATGTGTAATTGTAAAAAACCTAAAACACCCATAGAAAATTCAAAATGTTAAACCTTCAGGCCAAATTTGGTGAAGATCTAACAACAGGGCCGAAGTAGTAATATAGGAAAACCCATAAAAAACACAAAATGCCAAACCGAAAATGTGTTTGTACCCAGTATGAACCCCCACATCACATTTAGTGAAGATCCTTACGCAGTCTGTGAAATTGTTACACGGACGTACAACAGACAAGATATAGTATTATGATATTTATATAAATGTTAACACCTCATGCAATTAATATGAAATAGGCAATGAATATTTTTTTTCTTTTATAGTACCATTTCCAAATTTTACTTATCCACTTGAATTAGTGAAATTTTTATTCCATGATTCTTTTTTAAACATGTCGACGATTTGGTTTAACACTTTAAAAGGTGAAATACGAAGTATGTTATATAGTGAAACAAAAGTATTATTTGAGTTCGATCAGAATTATTCAAACAAATAGTTTTAGGCTTCTTTACTTTCTTAATTTCATTTAATGCACACAAAAACATTGTCAAAACTTATTTGACAGGAGGTAGATAATTAATCCCATTTTTGTAAGAATTATGAACAAGGTTTTAAAGATAATGCAAATTAGTTTTCATTTTTCTCATGCTTTAACTGCAAAAAGGTTTTTTATTATATACTTGATGTCTTAATTTGATCCAGTGGGATGATTTTTGTAAATTTTATTTAGCTTTAATTAAAATTATAAAAACAACTTGAAACAGTATACTTTCTTTCTTTGATGAAGATAACTAGTAATACAACACAAACATCTCAAGTGATTTTAGAAAACATTGTGTTTGAAATTCTTACTTGTTACGTTTAAAACTTTGTCTCTCACATAATAATTGTCTCACAAAAAGTCTAGATTTGCAACGAAACCTGATAGGTTAACACCAATTGCTGTGTATAAAAGTAAAAATGGGAGTTTCTTTGCGTTTGTTTGTTGTTCTTTGTCATCAAATTATAAAAAAGTTTTGACTCACGTTAACTATTTTGATGAATATAAAGAATATAAAACTAAAGGAACGATTTTAATTAAAATTGGTTCAAATGTGTTTAAAGATTTTGAAACTAGTAATTAAATATATAAATTTTATTGTTTTATTATAACCATAAATTGCTATAACCTCTAACCATGAAAAATGTTTTTTATTATGCAACAATTACTCTTAAGACAATATGCAGTTATCTAAAACTACGATACAAACAAATTGACCTTTCTTTCTATTTACTTGTTAATTACAAATCGAATTTTCCAGAGAACAAGTTAGTGTGAATCATAGAACTGTCAACTGTGTTCTATTACATATGGAGGAAACACTAAAGATTTATTCTTTTTATTATGGCGGTTATATAGAAATAGGACATGTGGTACCTAAATCCATTGATTTTCTTAGCGTACACGTTTCGCTCACGTTAATTAAGAAGCTTCAAGTTATTTTTCTTTGTGATTTTCGAATGGACACTTTTCTGAATTTTTTTCAATTTAAACTCTTCCAAAATTAGTTGAGTTAACAAACGAAATTACGTTGTTAATGAATAGTTTCTAAAAAATATTATACGACAGCTGTGATTAAATCTCATGCGAAACAAAATTTTGCATTTTATTCTTGTAAAGTAACGTATGTTAAATATCCTTGGTTCTGAGCATTTCAGTCATCTTTACAGTTTCAAGCAGTACGCTAATATTATAATTTTTCTCTCATCACATAAATCGTAAATGACAGTAGATAGAAACATGAAGCCCAGTTTATTATTTATGTCGCCACTTGACACTCAGACCAGCATTGGTGAATTTCATTCTTATTGGTCATCCTGGACAAAGATAACTCAAAAATTAGAATAGATATCTTGTAGAATAAAACAAAAGAATAAATTGATACAATTAATAATGTATATTATACAAATTAAAATACTTTGTAAATATAGTTGCACTGTGGTGAGCAACTGAAAGCTCACTCAAAGAGTAGTAACTGAAAAGATAGATCCTTATACAACATAAAATTGGGTAAGTAAAATTAGAGTAAGGTTTTAGTAAAAAGTTTTTAAAAAATGTTCCAAATGTTGGACTTAAGAAACATTATGCCCCATAAACTCTATGAATACTCTTATTTGAATAAATAGAGGATTTTACAGTCATTTTTGTAGTTTACTCAGGACTCTAAAGCTTTGAACATGTCTTTGTGAACACAGTAAAATGTTGTGTTGCCAGTGTTTCATGTTGCCAGAATGTCAGACGTTTGCCGCCCTAAATGCATTTGCTTCGGTGAACAGCAGACCAGAGCATGCTTCCCTGGTGGTCAAAAGAAGCGTTACAAGGACCCAGTCAAGATTGTGCTAAAAGGATGCGACATCGATCCTAATACCTGCGAAACTCTTGCCCAAAACTGCCAAGCGTGGAGGGGTGCTGTCACAATGGGAGCAGCCACATATGAACAGCATTGCATCATGATAGCCCAGAATAAAGCAATAGTAAGCAACTATCAGAAGCCATCAGCCAATCTGCTGTCATGCACCCATTACGCCAGACAATTCTAGCCAGAATCGAGCTAATAAATCACCTCCGGACACACAATATCAATGAATGATGATGAAGATTGTCTTTTTCAATGATGAAGGACGAAAGAACAAAAAGTAAAATAATAACACTTTTTTTCAGAAAAAAAATCATTTCGTGATTTGAAATTGTTCTGCACAATTTTACAAATTCATATTTCTACAGATAGCTTAAGTGAATATTTGTTAGCAATTACAATTTAAGACCTTGTTTAAAATAACCTAACATGTTTCAGTACGTACTATACAATTAATTTTATCAGTTTTGATGTCTATTTAAAGTAACGGTAAAAACATTAATTTCTATAAAATAAATTTACGTTATAGCAGCATTTTACTTGCCAAGTGGTTTTACACACACGCAAAAAATCGGCTGTCCATCACGGGGTATCGAAGGCTGTATTTTAGTACTTACTATTGTCTCACTAGGGAACAGGAATTAAAAAATCCAATAATTTCGTTAGTATAAAAGGACAAATGCTTTGGACATGTATAACGTCCTGAAACTAATTAAACTATTTTGTGCAATCAAGAACAACAATGAAGGAAAAAGAAATCCAATAACTGTAGATTGAATTCTGTAGAACTACGGCTTGCAATATCTATGGCGAAGTTTTGTGCAAATCCAAAATATGAGTTTCCTAAATGAAATAAGGAAAATATACATAACAGTTAATCTTTATTCTAAAAATACAAAATAATGAAAAAACGAATTTCCATCCTTGAGGAAGCCCAAGTAATACAAATTGTAATTATATAAAAAAATCTATTGCATCAGTGTCGGACCGGCATGGTCAGGTGGATAGGGTGCGCATCTCGTAGTCTGAAAGTCACGTGATCGAATCCCGTCGTACCAAACATGCTTGTTCTTTCATTGGTAAAATAGTAGCTCAAAGCCCAAAAGTTGGCAATGGGTGGTGATCATCAGCTGCCTTCCCTATAGTCTCATACTGTTAAATTAGGAAAGGCTAGTGCAGCTTTGCGCGAAATTCAAAACCAAAGTCACAGTTGGCTAATTAATGACCTGCCCTGAAAAGGGCCGGAGTACTGTGAGATACTTTGGCCCAAAAGCACTACAACAATAATAAATTCTTAATAGTTGCCGATATGAAAGCTAGGGATGGAGGAAGAGGTCTTGTGCACCTGATCCTCCTGGATATTTAAATATTAAACATACTCAAATACCGACAAAGAAAAAGCGAAGCGAATTATTAACCTTATATTGTTAATGCATAAAAGAGGTTAAAAAATGACTACTGTTAGAAAATATTAAAGCTTTAGTAGCAAGTATATCAACAGAATTCATAAAAATAGTTTTCAACATTACACCAAGTCGGGACTTTTGAACAGATACAAAACATGTACAATAACAAATAAAATAATAAAAAAGTAGTAGTTGAAAAAAAATGCGAATAATATTGAACAAGTATTGGTACAAGCCAACACAACACGCGACAATATCGGGAAAATAAAGACGAGAGAAGACAAGTTCATAAATGAGGATAGAAAAGATGATATACATTGTAACAAGCGACAAAATAGTTCATCAAAGTAAGTTTGAAAGAAAAGTTCTTTATCTAATTGTTATGTCGAGTAATAAGGTTGGTCTAATGTAGCTCTCGCAATTATGTCTATTCATATCTTAGAGCTTTCATCTATACTGCTAAGTTTGTTAGTAGGTAGGCCCAGCATGGCCACGCGTGTTAAGGCGTTCGACTTATAATCTTAGAGTAGCAGGTTCAAAACTCCAAAATACTTCCATAGTATTAATTAGCTAGTGTATAGTATAATACTAAGATCGTTCTCAAAGAATCATGCTAATACTAACAAGTGAAATATTTGCTTACATTCTCTTCACAAATTAATTCTCGTTACTACACAGGCAATTTTTCATAAAGAAGTTTTACTTACTGAAATGAAACTCCTGGTCCAGACCATAATTATTCAATCATAATAAAACAATAAAAATAAAGTGTATAAAGAAAAAAATATAAGACATTGTTGTTGATAATTCATCTAAATCTATTCAGAAAAGCAAGTTACGCATTTTGATATGAGGATTTATTTGTGTGTTGCTAAGCGCAAAGTTTTAAAATTTGTGCTGTAACCATCCTGTATATCCTCATGGTCACCGCTGAGCCACTGAAGATATCTATAGTGTAAAAAGTATACTTTCTTGCCACACTAGATATTTTAAACTGAAAAGTGCCTTCTATACACACATGCACACACTCATATGTGTACATGTCTTAAACGGCAAAGTCAGTGATTCCAGAGATTTATGTAAAATTGTCCACAACTTTGAACTACTGATCAGATGGAAGGCAAGCGGTCACAAAGATGGACCTTCATTTTTGTAGCGCACCCACAGCTAAACCCGGGAATCGTGCTCAACGACATAAACCTTGTATCTTTCCATTCGTAAACTACTCGCTAACCATAAATCCCTGCCAGGCCATCACAGCTGGTCACACTACTAGTATAACAGTTTTAGCAGGAATCTTGGAATGGATATTCACATGTTTGTTTCTCTCCAATTCTATCACTTTACAGTAGTTCAACGGTAAGTTTTCAGACTCGTAACGCTAGAAACTGAATTTTGATGCGTGGGAATAGGCACAGTACAGATTGTTTTTTGTCAAGCCTTATAGTCACGTATCAAGAAGACGACCCATTTGTATGTCTTCAACCTATCTACTTTTTCAAATTTTACGAGGTTTAAGCTAATTTAAAATAGAAAAAAAATATCCAGTGTTACTGCGGTATGTCTGCGAACTTACAACTCGAGAAATGGGGTTTCAATACCCATGGTGGACGGGGTACAGATAGCCCATTGTGTAGTTATGTGCTTAACTTAAAAAAGCAAACAGCTGTAATACAAAGATCATCATTTTAAATTAACTACGTTTAGAAACACTTGGCCATGTAATATAAACTATAAAAAATGGTTTAGTAAAGTTCCAGTTAGTAGTGTGTATTGTACTAAGTATTTGTTGACTAAATTTCAGTTTTTTAAAGAAGGTAAATTTATTAGGAAATTGCGATTAAAGTTCTATACTTCTTTGTAAGCGGTATTTTTGTATGTAAGAAGTTCCTTTGGGGGAACATTTCAGATAACGCGAAAAATATTTTAGTATCAAAACTTTCAAAATACCATTGTTATGGAAAAAAACACTAAGATACAAGTTTATTCATTTATCTGTGATTAGCTTAAACACATAAAGAAACCGAAACCAATAATTAAATACAGAAAATACTTTGGTATGTTCAGGTAAAGCAAAAAGGTTTTATTTTGATATTGGATATAAAATTCTTATCTTTCTTTTCTCTTAAAAAAATTGAATATTCCAAGAAAATATTATAAAATATATATAAGTGTAAAACGTATTATTAGTGCTTTACTGAGGCATTAATCTGCATTTAGTTTTAAAAAATTATATTAATTCAAAAATCAACTGTATTTTGTTTATTTGTTTCTCAGAACGGCTTGTATGGGTATTAATACTTATTGATAAGGAGAGAAAAACGTTCCTGGGTCATCTTTGGGTTTGTTTGTTGTTTAGATTTTAGATGCGTTTATCTTTTCAGATAATGAAATTGTTTTTTTTTTTGGTGAAATGGAATTTTCAAACGACCATGAAAATTCTGACCACACTTTAGAAATTTTCTCTGTTATACAGGGTGTTTGGAAATTCACTGTGCAATTATATATACTCTTCAAAAAAAGAAACGCAAGAAGCAAAATTTGAGAAATATTGTTAAATAGTTTATTCCGGGTAGTTCTGCATGACATGTGTGAAACTTTGCACATTCACTGCTGAACATTCAAAGTCCACGCTCACTAGTTGAAGTTTAACGTCACTCAACGACAATAAAGAGGATGCCCCCCATGAGCATCAATAACTGCTTTGCATTTCCTGCCCTTGGAAGCAATGAGATGATGAATCTCATCCTGTGTAATGGCTGTTAACTTAGCCTGCAAAGTTGCTGCAAGCTGAGGTAGAGTCTGCAGTTGAGGTTGTCGCCATCGCAGACGTCGGTCCAACTTCTCCCAAAGATGTTCGATGGGGTTTAAATCTAGTGATCTGGAGGGCCATGGAAGAACGTTGATGTTGTGGTGTCTCAAGAAGACAGTGGTAAGTCGGGCTGTGTGAGGACGGGCGTTGTAATGTTGAAAAACGTCGTTGACATTCACCATGATGGGTTGCACATGGGGCCTAAGAATCTCCTCCACGGTTGAGTGCGGCCTGATCGGAAATTTTACGCAGCCCAGTAATATTTGAGACAGTAGACGTTGCAGTGGTGGTCCTATCCCGAAGGTGACGTAACCGGATGTAGCGATCTTGTGCGGGCGTGGTCACATGAGGTCTGCCAGATCGTGGACGGTCACGAGTTGATCCATGTTATTGGTGATTATTCCATAGTCTTGCGATGGTGCTTGGGTGGACACTCATAGCTCTGGTAACATCTGATCGAGATTCGTCTGCTTCCAATCCACCAATGGCGTTGTTGCGTTGTGCTTCACTCAGTCTTTGCATAACTGTATTGCGTGTCGATGGCTTAACACTGAGCTATGGAAACCGAGAACCCGTCATTTTTATAGAGATTTTGCACATGTTGCACTTGCATAACATGCAGATCTCTCAAACAAATTTATTGAACACGAATGCGTTTTGGCGAAAAATCCGAAGTTTTCCTCCATTTTCAAAATGCACAACTTTTATTGTCATTTTGGTCTGACAATCAGTGCCTTAACACGTGTAACATCACATACTCTGAGCTTGTAACGTTATTACAAATATTTCTCTTTAAAATAACAAAAATATCCCTTTTGCGTGTTTTTTTTAAGAGTATAGTTATTAACACACATGTTTCAATATAGAATACAAGAATGGATCCTTCTTATTTTGTTTCTAAACACCGCTATCAGTTGTTGGCTTGAAATAGACTGAATAAAATATGATTACAAAACTGCACAGTGACTTTCCGAAACCCTGTAGAAGTAATTAAAATAAGAAGGCTCAAAAGGGGCGTGTTAAGCTATCTTGAAAGTTATCATGTGTAGAGTTATTATATTTAAAATATTTGACGGTTTCGTAAATTAAAAGGCCAGATCAAAAACCTTGACTTGAATATCTTAAAAAGCCTATACTGCTACTCCTAACAACGTTGTTATTTGAATTTAAGCACAAAACTACATAAAGGACAATTTGTGCTCTTCCCACCACCGGTATCAAAACCCAGATTCTAGCATTGTAAGTCTGCAGGTAATCAGGTCTACTACTAAAGAACGGTCTTAACGAATAACAAGCTTAAGTCTAAAGTCTCCACATCTGAAAGTGCTGAACACGTTTAAAAGCATATCGTGGTCGAACTGTTGGCCTTCAGAACAGCAGCTCGGTACGTTAAGTACTAGGTTACACTCGGACTAAAACAAGTTATTAATCGACCTATGTCTCAAATTTTATTTACATTTGGACAACTGTGCTGCAGTGTTTATTAACTTATTTTTCTTGTTATAAAAATTAGACGTTTATCAATTATATGGGAGAGTTTTGCGCGTTTCCATAAAAATAAATTAATGGACAAATTAACATAGCTAAAATTAAACTAAAATCGCATACTCAAAATCAAAAGCAATCATCTTTCTTCCTTATTTAATTTTAAAATCATATTAACTATATTTATTTGTGTTCAATAACTTTAGTATTGTAATGTTTTATTACACAGTTAGTTAAATTACATTTAGGCTGTGGAAATGATCGAATATGTTTTGAAGTTAAACATAGGTTATTTGTTTCTTGTTTTGTTCTCTTTTCTCTAAACTTACATGTTAAAGCGCAAATTCTAATGTTAGCTATTAGTGTTTCTACTTCGTAAGTAAGTTTGAGGGACAATATCATTTGACTGTAACAATAAATTGCAAAATATCCTTTTCGAATTCAAAGAAAAAATTGCTACTCTAATCTCCTTTCAGTCGTGAGAGCAATATGAAGTTACGATAAATCCTATTGTTGTTTGATAAAAGAACAGCTCAAGAGTTGGCAGTGGGTTATGATAAATAAGTGCCTTACAGTGGTAAATTAGGAATGGCTAGCGCATATGGCATAGTTTTGTGCAAAATTTAAAAACAAAACAAGCTACTTGTGGCCCAAAATCTCTAGTTGAGTGTCTTAAAATGGTAATAAAAATGATAATTTAATACATTTTCACTTTTTTTCTGAAATATAAAGGATTGTGGCAGCACAATTAACACACCCTCACTTGCACAGCGGGATGTTTACAGACTTAGAATTCTATAATCCTGGTTTCGATAACCATGGTGATCAGAGCACCATAACCATTGTGCAGTTTTGCGCTTAATTCCAAACAAATAAGTCTAGCATAAGTAATTATCTCAAAGATTTTTTTAAAAAAAGAAATCAGATCTTAATTAAACCAACAATGATATTCTATTTAATTACTTTTTTGTTAAAACAATATTGAAAAGCTATGAATAGGCTTTTCTAGAAATGATAACTAAAGCAAACTGAAAGCTATATCACAGTCCTTTTATACAAAATAATTATCTTTATTAACGTTTGCCTTTTTTCAAATGTAAAAATAAAACATTTAACCTTCAGGAGGAAAGACAATAACGTTATTTGTTTAAACAGATATTTTTCTTATAGCAAAACAACATCGGGCTTCCTGCCGTGTCCACCAAGGGGAATGGGACCGCTGATTTCAGCGCTGTAAATCCAACGACGTACCGCTGTCCCAGCAAGGGACAACTTTACTTTTATAAACAACATACTGTATTTAACACTGTTAGAATTGTTTTCAGTACGGCATTTTATCACGTATTGTGGATCCAACGAGCATTTATTAGCTCTTATGAACATCAATAAACTTCTCTTTACAATATTTTATTAAAAATTGTCGTTAATAAATACATTATTTTCATTCCACGGTATCCTGGAGCAAATAATACTACAATGGAACTTTTGCTTACATGATATTGAAAACACATTTTTATTACATGATATGCAACCGCAACTTCGCAAAATGTTTATCCTGTGTACATAAAGATTTGCAATAGGGTCACGATTTTTTCGTTTCGCCTCCGTTTCTCGTCATAGAAAACTTTATTTTTTTTCCATTCTCAAGGTACAGTTATGACAGGAATACGTCTCACGCGGATCTAATGCACTGACGCTATCTAGAAAAATATAATAGTACTGTCTGGTGTATGTCTATGTAAATACTTCGCAAGGTGTGGCTAAATGAGTGTTTCTGCGGTTTTTTTTTACCAGTACTTTGCTACTCTTGATGGATCTTCATTAAATTTAGCATGGAGATTTAATTGGTTCGTGAAAAAATGCATGCAAATTTATGGTCTCACATTTTGTGTTTCGCTGTTTTTATAGGCATTTATTTTTAACTCTATATAAATGAAACAACTTTTCATGTCCTAAAATGACCTCATTAATTACGAATTTACATGCAGGGTACAGATACCCCAGCGAGTTAGAAATAATGTTTCTACAGTATATGCAGCAGAGGCTACGATATTGCTACCATTTAGGCCATGGGTAGAGAAATGTGTTATTAAAAAGTAAAACAATCTTCTGAGATTTCTTGGAGTTTTGACATTGAGGGAATTATTTCTGATCATATTGTTTTATGACACTTTTAACTAAATTACTCTAACAAACTCCTTTTTATTACAGTTTCTATTTTAAATGCGTTCTTTTTTCCCAACATTTTTTGTTGCATGACAACATCTAATATACTGTGATTTATTAAACACTAAAGTAATATGATGTAACAAGAGAAACGACTTGAATTAGATAATCTATTCACTCTCTTACCACTATATTTCAGTTTCTATTTGTTTCGTTAGAGCATGTTGTTTACTAAACGTCTTGCACCTGCAGAAGGCTTAGGTAATTGAGTAAAAAACTTGTGCAATAAAAACACAAAAACTAGCTCCCCAGCAGCACAGCAGAATGTCTGCGGACTCGCATAGCAAGAAACCAGGTATCAATAACCGTCGTGTGCAGAGCAAAGATACCCCAGTGCGTTACTTACTACAAAACTGAGTATTACGTTAAAAATACAAACTATTATTCAAAATCACTGACAAAACTAGAGGTTTATAAAAATAACAATCCAGTTTCAATACTCAGATAAGTAAAACACTGTCTTTGATTAAATTTATGTGCAAAAAGGCTCGTTTATGTTGAGAAAATATTTTACATAGAAGAGCGAACAACGTTTCGACTTTCTTCGGTCATCGACAGGTTCACTGGTTTCTCAACAAGTGGGTTTCCCGACATCACTGTCTTTGATTAGTTTTGCGCTAAACAACCAACAAACAGAATCAATAATAAACCAGTTTCAGAATATCCGTCACTATTCTTTAAATCTCATGACTTTGGTATCTTATTGCTTTCACTGTTTTGAACTCATATTTTTTCGCCAAAATGCATTAATGTCTAATAAATTTGTTTGAGAGATCTGCATGTTCTGCAAGTGCAACATGTGCAAAATCCCTATAAAAGTGACGGGTTCTCAGTTTCCATATCTCAGTGTTAAGCCATCGACACGCAATACAGTTACGCCAAGACTGAGTGAAGCACAACGCAACAACGCCATTGGTCGCTTGGAAGCAGACGAATCTTGATCAGATGTTGCCAGAGCTGTGAATTTCTATCCAAACACCATCACAAGGTTATGGAATCGTCACCAACAACATGGATTAACTTGTAACCGTCCGCGATCTGGCAGACCTCGCATGACCACGCCCGCACAAGATCGCTACATCCGATTACGTCACCTTCGGGATAGGACCACCACTGCGACGTCTATTGCCTCAACCATATCAGGGCTGCGTAGGATTTCCGATCAGACCGTACGCAACCGTCTACGAGATGCAGGAATCCGACCTCGACGTCCACTCTGAGGCGTCATCCTTACCCAGCAACATCATCAACCACGGCTGCAGTGGACTCAGGTACATCGGGTATGGCCTCATCGACAATGGAGGCATGTTTGGTTTAACGATGAATCACGTTTTAGGCTTCGTAGGCAGGATGGAAGGATCCGTGTTTACCGTCGCCGTTTTGCAGCAAACTCTGTGCAGGAAGTTGACATATTTGGTGGTGGCAACGTCATGATGTGGGCTGCCATCGCCTAAAATGACAGAACAGATCTTTTGCACATCCGAGGGAGTCTTACAGCTCAACGACACGTTGACGAGATTCTTAGGTCCCATGTGCAACCCATCATGGACAACGCTCGTCCTCAAACAGCCCGACTCACCACTGTCTTCTTGAGACACCACAACATCAACGTTCTTCCCTGGCTCTCCAGATCACCAGATTTAAACCCTATCGAACATCTTTGGAACGAGCTGAACCGACGTCTGCGACGGCGACAATTTCAACCGGAGACTTTACCTCAGCTTGCAACAGCTTTGCAGGCTGAATGGACAGCCATTCCACAGGATGTGATTCGTCATCTCATCGCTTCCATGGGCAGGAGATGCCAAACAGTTATTGATGCTCACGGGGGTCATACTCGTTATTGACGTTGAGTGGCGTTAAACTTTAACTAGTAAGTGTGGACTTCGCCTTTGCAAACTTTGAATGTTCAGCAGTGAATATGCAAAGTTTCACGCGTGTCGTACAGAACTACCCGGAATAAACTTTTTAACAATTTGTCTGAAATTTTGCCTTTTGCGTTTCTTTTTTTTTTTTGAAGAGTATATATATATATGCTAAATTTCCAATAGCAAAGAAAAAATATCACATATAAAATATTTTGTATGAACCTTTTACACATTAGGTTTGGATGAAATAAATTTCTCTTTATAATAATAATTTTATTTTACTCTTTTTCAAGATGATACAATGGGAAAAAAGAGTCATGAAGTTCGCAATTCCATGAATTTGGCGTGAACCCACTGACCACGCAAGTAATTGCTACTTCTGCGTGGTGGACCCTTCCAAACGTCGGGTTGCAAGAATACTATCATGTACCCGGGACTTTCCATCATCCATCGCCCCAGTGACACACTTCTCTGAGCTCCCTGTACCCACTCCGCTAGAGTAAAAGCAGTAATCCTGAGAAGAGAGCAGCCAATCAGGAGAGGAGGGAGAGTTGAAGATCCAGCTTATAATTTCATAGATGCAGCTTGTGAGAAAACCCATACTACCTCAATTGAAGAGTCCTTAGTGACTTCGTCAGAAATTTTGGTTTAATAAAGTAGAATGCCAAGCTTTTGACATCTGTGCTCAGGGAGTGAAATTTGTAAGATTAAAGTGTGCAAGTTACAAATCAGAGGAAGTGTCACCAACATTTTTCAAGCTTCTTTACTCTTCAAGATGGGATCTGCTTCTGCCACAATGTACCCAGTCTGTGCGAGGCTATTATAATTGCCTGTAACCCGAACGAGTGGCACCTCTTCACTCATCCATAAGCCACAAAGCTGTGCTGCTCCATAACTGGAATAAGTATCCGCCTCTTCCGCTAGATCGTTCGGTGCATCACAAAGAGGAATACAGTAGCGTCAAGACTTAGCTAAAAGCTTGGAAGTATAATGAGTACGGCTGGGTGGTTGTCGAAGATTTCAAAATGGTTGCATTCCTGATGGGTCTACAAAGATTCTTCACCAAATTTCTATGTTAGCTTTGCCTTTGGGACAGCAGGGTCACTGCAGCGCACAACATAAGGAAGCACTGGTCACAACGGAGTGAGTTCTCTGTGGTGAGGTACAATGTCAAGTGTGAGCCACTAATGGACCTCTAGAAGGATGATGTTCCCACCACTGCACATAAAATTGGGTCTTGTGAAACAATTTATCACAGCTATTGATAAGGAGTCTGCAGTCTTAAAGTACCTTTGAAACTTCTTCCCTAAGCTGTCTGAGGCAAAGGTCAAAGCTGGTGTCTTCGTTGGGCCACCAGTAAAGAAGATCATGGAGTGTACAGAATTTCTCAAAAAGCTCAGTAGGAAGGAAGAAAAAACTTGGAGTAGCTTTGTTGCAGTGGTTCCGGGCTTCTTGGCCGAAAATTTTGTGGAACTAGTTAAGGCTCTAGTGAAGAACTACAAGAAAATGGGCTTTAAGATGTCCCTGAAAGTCCATATCCTTGACGCTCATCTTGATAAATTCAAGGAGAACATGGGAGCATATTCAGAGTAGCAATAAATCGATCAGAATATATATATAGCTTATTTTAATGGCAAACTAAAATATAACATTATGCTTATTTTATTTGCCGTTAAAAATGAAATAAAGGGTGGTAAAGTATTGTTGGTTGGCTGAGTTATTCTCAGTAAGTAGTTCAAAATTTAGTACGATCACGTGTAGTATTACCAGAAAATACACGTGGTAAGCAGAGCACGTTGTATAGCTTTTTGCTTAATTCCAAATAATCAGTCAACATTATTTCATGTAATTTACATTGTTTAGTTTGAATTTTGCACAAAGCTATTCGAGAGCTATCTGCTCTGGCCGTCCCTAATTTAGCAGTGTAAGACTAAAGGAAAGGCAGCTAATCATCACCACCCACCCCCAACTCTTGGACTACTCTTTTACCAACGAATAGTTGGATTGACCGTCACATTATAACGTCTCCATAACCGAAGGAGCGAGCATGTTTGGTTTGATAGGAATTCGAACCGGGGTCTTTCGGATTACGAGTCAAGTGCCTCAACCACCTGGCCGTGCCGGGCCAATTTACATCGGATTTAGTATAAAGATGAAGTTTACCGGGTGTCTTTTAATTCCCTTAAATTATAAATAAATAAACTAGTAATTTTAGGGTTTTTTGAACAATTACGAACCATTTATGTGTAATTTGGTACAAAGTTTGCAGGTTTCAAACAAAGACATAGACAGTTTTGAAATTTTCGTCTTTTGATCAACTTTAAGCAAGAAAAACACTATTTTTCGTGAGCTATTCAGTGTATGCCAACCAGCTTAAACGAAAGTAGGTACAAAACTACGTTCTTGCGGGTCTCAAACAGTGATATGAACAGATTTCAATTTTTCTCTGTTTTTCACGAATTCTCTGATATGGAAGCCGAACTTTTAGTTTTGCATGGCAGGGACATACTACATCTGACCAACCATGTTTGTCATTTTAATTATGAGAAAAATGTGATCATTGCAGTCCTGCTGTACTTAATATTTGTAAAGACCTTTGATGTACTGAACTGGTTTGTTTAAACTTTGTACCAAAACACGATATCCACGCTTAATAACCTGTTGTTGTTGTTGTTTTGAATTAAGCACAAAGCTACACAATGGGCTATCTGTGCTCTGCCCACCACGGGTATTGAAACCCGGATTTTAGCGTGTAAGTCCGCAGACATACCGCTGAGCCACTGGGGGCGCTTAATAACCTCTCTGTAGATAATTTGTCACTGTACTTGGTGTATGATTGACTTAATAAGTACTCTAATGGAAACTGGATTGCTTAATAATAGTACATAATTATGGTCATCAAACTGAGTACGATCGATGACGGAGAAAATGGTTAAAAAACAAGAAATACCATTTTTGTTATAAAATATGTTTAACCCTCTACTTATCGATATAATATATCAAGGAAACATTAGTAACGTAACTAACTTTAAAATTATTGACGTTGGGAAGAAAGAAGACATCGATAATCATAATTTTTTTTAAGTAAACTCAAAATTTATTGTTGCTACTCGATAGTATTAAAACGGCAGTAAGTTACGTTTTTAATAAAATTGCTAGGATGTGTGAGTAATAGGATCCGGTAGTTTTGACGTAAAAATTAGCCTGAAAGATGTGGAAAATTAGAAAGTTTAATCATATCATAAAGTTAAATTATTCATTTTTACAGTTTACGAGTATTACAGCTAACTATAAATGTAATCCATCAGGAGTGTGTTCGAATCCGTTGCCCAGAGTTGGGTGGTTTGATTATGTCAATGTTTGGTCTATAAATTGGAATTTAAACTTTTCCCAAGAAAGGGAATAAAAAAAGTTTCTAAAATAGGGCATATTTAATTTTTTTTCTAGAATTTTGACTTTCATCACTCACTGTTGGCTCACTTGTTTACTATAAATTTTTACTTGGTAAATGAAAACTGTTTAAAGGTGTGCATTAGTTATTTCGTTTTGGAATTTTTGACAGAGAAGGGAGAGAAAGATCTTAAAATACGAAACATTTCTACTTTTATATACCATTTTCGCTTGGGTCACTTAGTATTGGTTCATTTGGTTATCGTAATTTTGTATGATAACTGGAAATTGTCCAACGAGCAATTTAGTGTTAAGACACGTTTTTACCATTTATAGACTTTAGCTTTAGCTTTTAAGACAAACGTACTTTATTAGTAAAATTAACTTACTATTTCATTAAAAAACAGAATATCTAAAGAGATCATTAGTAATTCAATAACACAAACGAAGGAAAGTGAACGTTATCTAACATTGTTCTTTATACAATTTTGTTTCCTTAACGAGTACACTCAGCTGCATAAATAAAAGCTGAAAACATTCAAAGTGAAAGATTTATTAAAAGCAAGAAAGTGTTGCATTAAATACAGAAACGAATGAAATTTGAGGCTGAAACTTTTCTATCTGAAAAATAAAGCTTCCTATGTGCAATTAGTGCAGCTACATGACAAAAATTAAGTTGATATTTTAATGAATAAAATATATTGTCATTTGTGAGTAAACAGAAATGATTAGGTATAATTAACATCAAAGTGCACCACAGTAATATACATTCGTTCAACTATATTTTCATGTAAATGCCAAGAAGAACTGTGGGGTTAAAGAACTAATATTTCTGGCATCTCTAAATCAAGGTTACATATTGAAAACAGGACCATTGTGTTCCATTATTAACAAAAGACAACAAATTCGTATGATAAATCTTTCATTCTGTCAAAACTTTTACACAAGGATTTTATATTGCATTATTATCTGCTTGACGCTTCAAGTGTAAAATATTTTTTTTCGGGTTGTAAGGCAAACACATTTATATTAGTGCAATTATAACTCCTAATTTATGGCGAATGACGTTATTACATTTGCCTGTAATTAAGACATAACAGTTGCTTGTTACAATATTTTGAATCATTTGTTTGCTTATTTAGTTTTTCCCAAAACTACTTGAGGGCTCTCTGATCTAGCTGTTCTTAATTTTAAGGTGATAGGCTGGAGAAAATGCAACTATTCAACATAATCACTCTTACCACCTTGATTACTCTTGTCAAACAAACAGTAAAATTGACCAAAATGCATTATAACAACGCCCTTGTGGTTAAAATTATGAAGATGTCTGGCAATAGGTTTAATCTGATAATCCACAGATTGCAAACCGAACACTTTAACCACGAGACTTCTTTTGTTTTGTTTTTTTGTAAACATAATTTTTCAGTTCAGCTTTTTTATGCCTGATAAATTTATAGCAATTTGACTTAGGCAAATGTTCATGATTCTGAGGTTAACCTTACCTACATTCTCATTAATTAAAAACTGTTCCAGATACAACTATATTATTTATTTTTTGTCACAAAGCATATTTTGCAAAATAATATGCATATATATATATATATATACATATATATGAGGAGTTGCATATTAGGGATATATAAATAAAGATAAATAACCATTGAAAAATCATATAAAATGACAAAGCATTTCTAACACGCATATTTCATGGACATTTAAATTAAAACTATCTAGATGTTGCATTTAATTCAATGTCTCACACATGTAAAGGCATGTAGTTTAAATTCAAAAATATATAAGATATTGTTTCCATATATTTGTGCATTCAGATAAAAATAATATAAAACTCTTTTAAGAATAATGCAACATGACTTTACAAATCCTCGGTTCAATGGGTTATAGATTGTATTCTAAATTTGGTTAAATACTTTAATACCCAAAAAATTCATCACAAGGTTACAAAAAAAAGGTGTGTCACTTATATTATATATCAAAAGATTTATAATTCTAAGTGAATGATTAAAATAGTGAATACTTTTATTCACCAACCTTTGATTCATATTTTTACATTGTTTTAATTATTGATAAATGTGCGGACTTTTTGCAAAAATTTGTCATCATTTACAGAAATATGACTTGTAGTCCTATCTTTTACAAACCACCTCAAACATTTTCTTAACTTTGTTGTATCGTAAGAATTACAAATGGACAAAATTTCAATAATGTGTGTCCTTACTTTGAAGGTGAATGTTGGTATATTTATTTATGTATACTAGTTTCAGTAAAAATATTAAACAACTTTATAACGAATTCGTTAATTTACTCAACAAATACTTAAAATTTTGTAACCGGCTTCTCAGAAACAATATGACACGCAACTAAAATAAAATATACTCATAATTCAAAAACTGATGGCTGGAATGTTTACTAAAAGTACATTTAAACTCCAAAGAACTTCCAACTCAACAATAGAGTCTTGACGTAATATTAAATTTAATTCAACAATATAAACATTATACAAGGACTTAGAAAAAACTGGCTAGAAAGAAATAACAAAAAGATAAAAAAATAACTTTGTCTGTTAATTAAGCACAACAAGTTGCATCATAATAGAACACTCACAAATTATCCAGTTAATTAAGAAAGTTTCAAACAATATTCAATTTATTCTTTGTGTATTGAGACTTCAACCTTCTTTTTTTTGAGTGGTGTTATTAGGCTTAATTCCACACCAGGATACAACAGTTATAAGTTATCAGAAGCCTAATGTTTAGGATGATTAACTACAGTCGAGAAGAAATGTGATGAATTGAGATACTTTTAAAAAAATTGAAAACATCCTGATCAACTGAATTTCCATATTTAGATAAAGATATAGTCGGTTGCGTCTTAATGTTTCTTTAAGCAATCCTAGCTCCTAGTTCTCTTTCCTTTTGTATTTTCATAATCTGCAAGGTGATAATACGCAATCTAACGCATCAATATTTTTGGCAATTGAAAAAACATCTGATCTAAACTGACTTACCTGTGGTCATCCAATATAGCTATTGCGACTAATACAATCGTTGCGATAAAATCTCAGCGCCACCCAATGTCAGTTATTTTGTCTCAGTGATAATGGTATTATTCTGTTAATTCTTCCGTATAAAAAACTCAAGAGAAAGTTCAATTGAATTGTATCAAGAGAAATAACCAAATGAAGTGTAATAAAATTCTTATGCGTTTAAAAGGATTCACATATCGACTTACAAAATATTTACTGTATATAATAGAATAAATCGAATCAATACAACTAAATATAAATGCAGCAGTTTATTGTAAGATTGTTCACAAGTGATTCTTTTATTAGATATTTTAACCATGAAAAGAAGTAAAGGAATTATCATCTCGTTTCTGAATATATATTTAAAAGTTTTTTAACCTCCTCAGTGAACTTCAAATATATCAAACACTATTCTCAGTGTAATTCAAACCTTTTCAAATTATTTATAACTTAATTATAAAAGTTAATTTAACTTGTACTATTCTTTGCAATAATGGAAATCGATTTGAGCCATTTGAATACGTTAATTAAATTATTTTGTGACAGAAATAATTTTTTACTTAAAATTAGCTTAAGAAAAGTTTAGGTTACGAAACGTCATAAGCAAATTCGTTACCATCAGACAATAAACCTTGTCCTTAAGCTAGTTGTTTAAAAAAAAAAGGTAACAATATGTATTCTTTACACGTTTCCAATTAATGTTGTAGGCTGTTTGAAAAACAAAATTTTGAGGTTTAAACCGTATATTGTATGTTAAAATTTTGAGAAAATCTATTCGTTATTAATTATAATTTCTAAAATGTAGTCATAAACAGTCTGTAAATGCATTACAATACAAAACCTATTCCAAACAATCAATCTTATTGCATTATCCCTTCTGAAGGCGGACATGTTTCTCGTGTATAAACTACAAATGCTGATTCAAATGTCATATAAACATTAATGAACAAATGTCACTTACATTGTTTGCTCTTATAGAATTTACTTTTATCTTTTTTTTTTACTTTGTTATAGCTTGAACTATATTCCATTTTATTGCTTTATAATATTTTCGAACAGCAGTGTTTACTATTTTTCTGTTATTTATAGAAACAAATGTCACATGCATTAAAACAATGAAGCTAATTTAACAAGGAATATAATTAGTCCAGTTTCAGTTTTTTACACTATTTGTCGTTTTACACAGATTGAGTTTTACCTTGGAAAAGATGCTGCAAAATGAAAGGTAAAAAATGGAACATGCTAAAATTGCTAATCAAATTTATGTTCTGGTGTTTAACCAAGGCCTCATATAAAGTAAGAAAAGTGATATTACATTCAAAGTTAAAGAGATAATATGAATGTAATATTTTCAAAATTTTAGGTATAAGTTCTCATAACGTAAAAACTGTAGCAATAGACATATCGAATACTGAATATCTGCAATTACACAAATTATATACATCTATCTCTATTTATTTTAATAGAAAAAATTAATTGAATGTTAACAAAAATCATCATTGTAATCGTCACTTTTTGTATGTTTAAGAAAGTACTATTGTATTTAAGATAGGTTATCATGAACTGAACAGAAAAATGTTTTGTGCTACAAGAAGTCAATTTTTTATTTTAGTCAAAATGCAAGTTTTATATACAAAACTTTTCTTGTTTATAAGAACAGAGCGTAAAGTCCGAAAAATAATGATAATATGCAATTTTAAGTCCATAACGTATATTTGATTATCGTTGATGCAAGATTCTTTTATGAAAAGAATACATACTTGTAATCTTACTTTTAAAAGTAGCCTCAGAAATATATCTCTACGTAATTAATTTTTCTTGTATAATCTTCTAAATAAGATTCTGTCATACTTAATATTTCTCACAGGTCTATTAAATCTCAAATACGTACCCGAGTATATTATTTCCTGAAAATAGTTGAACAAGTTATATTATAGTAAGTTCAAAGAAATGATATATTATATGTTATCTTGATAGATTATACATCCATAAAAAGATGTTGATGAATTTCGAAAGAATAAAGGGATGCCCTTTTAATTAAAAATTCGTTGTTTGTTCCTATCTATATATTATTGAGTTATTGAATTTAATTAATTTTTTATTCCATCAAAAAAGAATATATGTTCATGAAGTTTGAAAAAAATACCATAAAGTCGATGATAAATATTAAAGTGTGCTGTATTACCATACAGTTTTATTTATCTAATGTCCTGCTGGAAACTTGATTAATTAAATTATATGCAAGAAGTTTTTTTCGCATGTGTGAATTCGTTTGCATAATTAAAAAAATATTTTATATAAATAACCATCAAGTTGTTGTTGTTTTTAATTAAGCACAAAGGTACACAATGGGCTATCTGTGCTCTGCCCACCACGGGTATCGAAATCCGGATTTTAGCGTGTAAGTCCGCAGACGTACCGCTGAGCCACTGGGGGGGGGCAACTATCAAGAGGTAAAGGTTACCTATATTTGTGTATTTCTTGCTTGTAAGCGTTTAATAGCATAAAAGAAAACAAATAGGTTTGTTTTTCTCCAGCCCATTTTCTAATGAAATTTTTGGGAAAATTAATAAGTGCTACATTTTATCTTAGTAACATTTATAAATGAATTTTCAAAAAATAATTTTAGAAGCTGTCACGACAGTAACGAAAAGCGATTGGTTTGCTTTTTCTAGGCCTGGCATGGCCGAGCACGTTAAGGCGTGCACTCGTAATCCGAGGGTCGCGGGTTCGCGCCCGCGTCGCGCTAAACATGCTCGCCCTCCCAGCCGTTGGGGTGTATAATGTTACAGTCAATCCCACTATGCGTTGGTAAAAGAGTAGCTCAAGAGTTGGCGGTGGGTGGTGATGACTAGCTGCCTTCCCTCTAGTCTTACACTGCAAAATTAGGGACGGCTAGCACAGATAGCCCTCGAGTAGCTTTGTGCGAATTTCCAAAACAAACAAACAAACAATGCTTTTTCTATTACAAGTTCCTTTCAATTTCAGGTAAGACTTGATTGAAAGGAAATCCTTATAAAATACTGTCTTGAAAATTAATATTTTTGACTTCGTTAATGTCGTTAACTATTTGTCATCAGCAGTGTGTTTTTTTTCTTTTTACATTGTATAATCTGTTATTCTGATTAAAAATAGATTCGTTAAAATGATCGTGAGTTATAAGGTGATTTCTATTTGTCAGAACTTGGAAATGGTGATCACTGGTACAAAACAATGAGTTTTTCGAATATTCTGCGGTTTCTAAGTTCCCACGAGTGGAGCGGTAAGTCTGCGGAAATAGAACGCTAAAATCAGGGGTTCGATTTCCCGCGGTGTGGTCAGCAGATAACCTGATGTGGCTGTATTATAAAAAAACACACAACTAAATATTAGACGAATTTTTGAAGGAATCGTAAATAAATCATCAATAATTAAAAATAGCTGTAAAATCTCTTTCAAATTTTGAAATTTAAATGTATTTGAAAATATTTGTTACACATTATAATTTTATTTTGAAAACGTCTCCGACTTGATACAATATTTACTTTTCGCATTAATATCTCAAATAATTGGAAAGTTGAAATTGAGCTTAAATGTTGGTATGTATTGCATTTACTTTATTGGTGAACAAATAATACAATTTATAAAAAACAGTTATCACTGACTTATTACAAATTGTAGTTTATATACAAGAGTTTTACGAACTTACAGATAACACTGATTCTTATATCCAGTTTAGAACTAAATATTTTATCGACGATCCGAGTCCAAGACGAACAAATTTATTAATGACAAGTTAATAATGTCACACCACACTTACGTTAGCTAGCTCTCTTTTCTTGATTGGTCTCACACAGGGTGTGAGATTACACTTTCCAGGAAAGATATTTAATGTCCTCATAACTTCATTTTGTTTATTTGTTTTAATTTTGCACAAAGTAACTCGAAGGCTATCTGTACTAGCCGTCCCTAATTTAGCAGCGTAAGACTAGAGGAAAGGCAGCTAGTCATCACCTAGTCAACTCTTGGGCTACTCTTTTACCAACGAATAGAGGGATTAACTGCAACATTATAACGCCCCCACGGCTAGGTGGGTGAGCATGTTTGGTACGAGTGTGGCGCGAACTCGCGACCTTCGGATTAAGAAGCACACGCCTTAAAGCGCTTGGCCATGACGGGCCTCTCATAAAATTAATAACGAACAAAGTAATTCACTAAAGTTAAACAGTTTGTAATGTTCGAAATCTATAAACATTCCTAGTCAAATTCTGTAGTTATCCGATTAATAATCATCAATCACGACAATAGCTTTCAAGGCCTATAATAAACAAATTGTAGCAATCCAGTACTATTATCTTTTCTTAGTGGGCTGCTTTTATAAAAATCACGCGAATCTCAAGAACCTCCATCAAAGTTCGCTTCAGTAATGATCTTGCACTTTTTCGCAAACAAATGTTATTGCTTTTCTCTTTCAGGAATTCTGTGGAAGTTTCGAGAACAGGCGGAACTTGTGCAATACACAAGTCAAGAATATTCAGTTACGACAGAAAGTGTTCGTACGCCTGTGTCCCGAGTAGTTTTTTGCTCATAACTTAAAAAGTATCACGATTAATCGTATTGTATATTATAAATATTATATTAACACACATTTACATAAATTTGTATGTGAATTAACGAAAAATAAGCTATTTATAAACAAATAACCAAAAAAGAAAGAGCAGAAAGTGTTCATACAGTTCAGAACGTGTGAAAAAACTGATATTCCCGTTAATATTTTGTTTAGTTTGGCCGATAAACTACATCATACCATTCCAGAAATAGATACTGTGTTCATAATTATTGGAATTTAGCTAGCAAAAAATTTACTTCCGGCAATTTAGCGCCGTCTCCATCAATATCTGTTTGGTCATCATCGTGAACAGAAAACAACTGTCCAGTGATTTTAAAACCAAATTATTGTAAAATACATGTCTCGTGTGTCTCTTTCCAGTATTGCTACACAACTTAATGTGCCGAAATCTACTGTTCAATGAATAATTGCCAAGTTTAAGCTTACAATATCAACTGCTAATCTCCCTCGTTCCGGACACTCCACTAACATTCCAGAAAGAACCAGGAAGAAGGTTCTCAGAGAAATTAGTAGGAACTCTCGTTTAACACGTAATGACATACAGAAACTTATAAGGGAAACTGGGCTTGAAGTAAGCACCTCTACAGCAATGAACATGTTACGCTCTTCTGGGTTCAAAGCATGCCGTCCCCGTAAAACTTCATATTTAAAGCCTATTCATTTAGAAGCACGAATGAGGTATGCAAAAAAGCATGTAGATAAAGCCTTTGCCAATTGGAAGAGTATTCTTTCGTCAGACGAAAATAAATCGAGCTTTTCGGCCACAATGATGTTCGCAATATTTTCCGTAAAAAGGGGTAACAAAAATCTTCCAAAGAACACCGTCCCTACAGTGAAACATAGAGGTGGCTCGATCTTGCTATGGGGTTCCTTCAGTTCTTCTGGTGTAGGCAGCCTTCACTGCGCCAACAAAATCGTGAAAAAAAGAGTGCGTTGATATATTAGGCACTTATATCAAGAATGATGCTTGGAACTTGCGGCTTGGGCGTCGTTGGATTTTCTAGCACGACAATGACCCTGAGCACACATGGAAATTTGTGCAATCCTGATTGCAGAGGAACCATATAAGCGTTTTGGAGTGGCCATCACAGTCACTCGATCTCAACCCAATTGAAAACGTTTGGTATGAGTTGATGACCAAGGTTCATCAGTGTCATCCGAAAAACTTGCGAGAGTTGGAGGCCTTCTGTAAAGAAGAATGGAAGAAAATACGAGTCGAGTACTGTCAAACGATCATGGAGGGCTATGAGGAGAGATATATTTTTCAATATCTGAATGATGACGAAGTTATAATGCCTGTAACTGATATGATTAGTGAGAGGTTTGGATATGCTGTTTTTAATGCAGTTTTTCGTTTTGATTTTGTTTACTGAACTTTATCAGTATTAATTTTCTCTGAAATATATACACATATGATCGTTTCTTCACTTGATGAATGAGACATCAGTTCCAATACATAGTATATCAGCTCAATTGATATCGTTTGGATACAAATTGTTTTCTTCCATAAGTTACATATATGTCAATTTAAATCGTTCTATCTGAATCGATTAGAATATTTGAGGAAATCATTATAAGTTTAAAATTTTTCATGTTTTTAAAACCGTAAATTGATGATAAAAAACTTTTAAAGCCGTAAATTGATGATAAAAACTAAAGTTAAAATAAAAGATTAAATAAAAAATTATATTATTCTAGTCCCCCAATGGCTCAGCGGTATGTCTGCAGACTTACACGCTAAAATACGG
Organism: Carcinoscorpius rotundicauda; assembly: GCA_011833715.1. NCBI lineage: Eukaryota > Metazoa > Arthropoda > Merostomata > Xiphosura > Limulidae > Carcinoscorpius > Carcinoscorpius rotundicauda. The sequence goes on from CM022393.1 coordinate 114,872,905, forward strand.
TTTTCGATACCCGTGGTGGGCAAAGCACAGATAGCCCATTGTGTTGCTTTGGGCTTAAATCAAAACAACAACTACATTAACCTAATTTAAAATATTGCTAATGAGCTTGACGTCGCTATCGGAGTGGTTGTGAATTTATTATCAAATCTTAAGTGTTTAAATAATAACTGATGTACAATGGTTATGGTTTGTATGTTTGGTCTTTGAAATTTTAAACAAAGAAATGAAATAAACACAAGTTAAACACAAGTAAACAATTTTATCTCAAAATGAAATTTCAAACGATCAAAGACAGAGACAAGTGAATTATTCAGTACCTTTACCGGAGAGCTCAAATAATATAAAATCTTTCTCTAATAAAAATTCTATCTTCTTCATTGTATATTTTTCAGAAATAATATCCTACACTTGGAAAATATGACATGGTATATTAAAGACAATGACATCATTCATCTCTGGTTGTAACTCTAACAATGTGACTGACGACCACTTTTACAACAAAATTCATTGTCTCTCTGGGGCATCATATGACTACCCAATGAAAAAGATAATTGTCTCTTTCCGTACAGTGTGTTAGACATTACAATAACCTTTCCCGTGAGAAAGTAAAAGTGATGCTCGAACTGAATGGTTTAGATTCGTGAGCAACTAAGGTGAGAGGAACTTAGTGGGTCTCTTGATCGATTTTTTATATTGAGAGCGTATGTTTAACATACACAAGAATTAAGAAAAGCATTTTCTAAGAAGAAATAAAATGCAACTATTTTTCTTACATAATAAAATACAATAATAATGTGATGTTAAAGCTCTTTTATCAAAATCATCTACAAAAATAAAGGAATGTCAAAAACATTTTTTTGTAAATACAGTTTTGAGCGTATTTGTTTTAGCGTCATCTAAAGAACTATTTTTGTTCGCATCTAAAAGGTTAATGACAATATTACTGTCAACCAATTCTTCAATACAATTCTGAACTCTTGATAACTAATGAAGTTTGTGTTCTGCTCATTTCTGTACATTTTCATGATTGATGAAGCTGTAGTAGCACGCTCATTTTCTGGTTACGAGCTGATTTCTTACATTAATCATAAAATACTATAATAGGTTAAGGTGGAATTCTTTCTGAGAATGGAGAATGACATAGAATTTGAAACAAACTATGAATCATGATGAGATATTCTAACTCTAATATTTGTAAATGGTTTCTTTTTTTTGCAGTTTCGTAAAGAGAGAAAATGTTTTGAAGCATATCATATATGGTTTGTTTTGGAATTTCGCACAAAGCTACTCGAGGGCTATCTTTGCTAGCCGTCCCTAATTTAGCAGTGTAAGACTAGAGAGAAGGCAGCTAGTTATCACCACCTACCGCCAACTCTTGGGCTACTCTTTTACCAACAAATAGTGGGATTGACCGTCACATTATACACCCCCACGGCTGGGAGGGCGAGCATGTTTAGCGCGACGCGGGCTCGAACCCGCGACCCTCTGATTACGAGTGCACGCCTTAATGCGCTCGGCCATGCCAGGTCATATTTTGAAGCACATAAAGATGTGGATGAATATATAAAATATATGATTTGGATAATTTTAATAGTCATCTTAGGTACAAAAATTTATTGCGTTTCTCACAATAAAAGTCTTAAGTAAAATTAATTAACTAAAAATTATAGTTTATTTTTTGAGTTGGTTACACATTTCTGTGTCCATTTGCCAGGGTGGTTACAGCACTCGAGTTGCATTCTATGGATCACAGGATGGTCCGTGAACATAACTGTTCTTACAGCCGTGGGGATTTTATTATGTAACATTGGATTATACTACTCGTAAATAGTAGCCAAAGAGTTGGCGATGGATGAATTTATCAAATACTTTCCATAATCTATCAGTACATAGGCATAGGCGAGTGTTTAGAGCACTCAACTTGTAATTTGAGGGTCCCGGGTTTGAATCCCTGTCACACGAAACATGCTTGCCTTTTCAGCCGTTTAAGCGTTACAATATGACAATCAATCTTACTATTCGTCCCTAAAATAATAGCTCAAGAGTGGACGGTAAATGGTGATGACTAACTGCCTTCTCTTTGGTCTTACGCTGCTAAATTAAAAACGGCTAGAGATGATAATCCTCATGTAGCTTTGCGCTAAATTAAAAAATAAAACAACACAAACTTACTATTTGATAAAAATGATTGAGATTTGGACGTGGATGCTGCCTAAGAGTACAGAGCTGCAGGAGCAAATCGGAAAACGTCTCCGATACCTGGTATTGGGGCTCAATATCGACAGTTGAAAAATTAAAAATTTGTATTGAAAAAAGTTATTAAATTTACACCTAAAATAAAGTGTCTTTCATAACCGAATACAAAAAGTGCCAGTCTATGTGTGAGTAATCTTCTTTATCCACTGTTTGTTTTTTGTTTTGTTTTTGGAATTTCGCACAAAGCTACTCGAGAGCTATCTGTGCTAGCCGTCCCTAATTTAGCAGTGTAAGACTGGAGGGAAGGCAGCTAGTCATCACCACCTACCGCCAACTCTTGGGCTACTCTTTTACCAACGAATAGTGGGATTGATCGTCACATTATAACGCCCCCACAGCTGGGAGGGCGAGCATGTTTGGCGCGAATCACAGATTACGAAGCGCACGCCTTAACACGCTAGGCCATGCCAGGCCTCGTATCCACTGATTGAGCTCTCAGATGCTTTGAAGCTGGCGTTAAGCACAATGCAAGCGTTCCTGCTCAAGAACATGTATTAAAATGATAAAAGGTTTTTTGCCATATGTCACGTGTTTATTAGGTCACTTAAGTATGTTGAGCTGCTTAATAAAAGTAAATTCTACAGTTATACCGTGTGTTTAAAAGGGACATAATTTGAGAGCGCTCATTATTTGCATAACGTGCAATGAAAATTGATTTCTAAGCTATTCGTGTTGGCAGAATATCAGATATGTAGTATATTATGAAAATCAAGGTTGTTAACATTGTAGTGTACTTAGAAAGACAGTAAATAAATAAGATACATAATTTTAAAACGTGTTTTAATAGCAGTGATCATAAATTGGTACACAGTTATTGTTTCTTGTCTTTGCTTCTTAATTTGAAGGAAGTTGAATTGGGCAGTATCACAGTTATGTAAGTACTCTCAAATAATTAGTGTTGCATATATTTTTTCCTTATTTAAAAATGTGGTAAAAAACGTAGAAGTGAGCTGATGGTGACTTTAAACGTTTGAAAAAGTTTGATAGAGTTCTTTACCTTGATATTTTTAACACTATAACACTAATGCTCTCACTTATCTGTCTTTCCTGTGAACCTTTCAGTTGAAAATTAAGGTTAGCTAATGTAGAGTTGACGAAAAAAAGAATCACAGTTTAATAACGTAAAAGTAACCGATGAAACATAACATGCTATTTAATCATATGGAAATCTAAAAACACATATTATAACTATGAATATAATTGAAAATCTACATTTTAAAACACCCTCCAGTGGCATATCGGCATGTCTGCGAACACATGGTGTTCGATACTTTAGATACCCATGGTGAGCAGAGTACAGATAGCCCATTGTGTAGTTTCTTGTTTAATTCCAAACAAACCAAACCGTTTTAAAATATTTTTAAGTAGAATTAAAAGGTCACAACTTGACAAAGTCCTCGTTTTGGCATCATCATTTTAGACTATACTTTCCAGACTAAATAATCCTGGTTTGTAACGTCAAATTGATAAATTTCCTATGTCAGTCTTGTTATTCATGGATGGACCAATACAATACAAGCTAATGACATAAAAGAAAACATGTTTCCTAAGTTTCCAAATGTTTGACGTTACAAACAAAGATACACACGTGTCGGTTAATGGTGTGTTTACGTTGACGTATTTCCAAAATGTATGGTAAGTGTTCAAAAGGAAATTAAATTTCATTTCCTGTAGACATTCAAATATCATGCGCATATGTAATTTTATAGTTGCGTTATACGTCACCACTCGTGGAAACACGTAACACATTACGCCATTAATAGCAACAGAAGCGTGTCTATCAGAGTGGCCTGAAGGACTGACCTATCCCATTAGAGAGCTCTGTCACCACAGCACCCCTACCTAAAATATCAAGATTGAATCTTTTTTGAGATTTAAATTTGTTTCAGTATTGCGACTAACGTGAAGGGTTTTTGTTTTCCTTTGATACACGTATTTTTTCTACTAAGCCATAACGGTAGTCTGAAATAGAAGTGAAAGTGTACAAAGACAACATGAAGTCTATTTATTTTGTATTTAAAATACACTCAAACCCTTCTGATTTCAATTAAAACTTAGCTTCTTTCTATTTCCCCTTTCAATAAACCAAAAATCCCTGAAATACTACTGAATTACAGACTGTGACATTTCGAGTAAACAAGAAAAAAAATCTCTTTGCGTATATTCTCTATTTCCCGTTCATAATAAGTCAAACAAAAACAGTGTGAAATAATTTCTTCTTATTGTTTGTATAACAGTGAGTTTACTGACTTACAACGCTGAAATCTGTAGTTCGATTTCTCTCAATGAACACATCAAATATTCCAATATAGCATCCCTTTCTAAAAAACACAAACAAGAGTTTGTTGTTAAGGGTTTCAGAGAATTTTTTTTACAAAACTTTGTCAATAACACAAATCGTTTTATTTCTCTTTTATGCAAATAATACAAAATTATAGAATACAAATTACACACACATATGATATCCGTCAAAAGTTTGAGCTTAAAGTATTAGCATCCAAGTTTATATGAAATGTTATTAAAGAAAAGCTTTGATTATCATTTATACTTACATTCAACTTTGTAATGCTACACATAAGAAGCTTGCATTAGAACATATTAAATTGTGGTTTTATAGGGTATGTAGTAGGTCCTCATTTAATCTAAGCTTTGTTTGTTTGTTTGCTTGTTTTGGAATTTCGCACAAAGCTACTCGAGGGCTATCTGTGCTTTAACCTAAGCAATCGATGTCCATCAGATATACACAAAATATTAGATATTACATGTTTTTGAGAATAACAACTGGTATATCTAACCATTTTTGCAATACTATTTTGAAATATTGCTGAAATCCAGTTCGTCTTTCATCTGTAACGTAAGATTTCAGTTGAAACTAAAGACATTAAATATGACTTGGATTGTAACTTTGGACTGGTCATTTTATAATATGTATTATTCACTATTTCATTCTTTCTTTATATATATATATTATTCAGCAGAGTTTTACGTTTCAGAACAGCAATTATGAATTTGTGGTCCTTGAACCATTATTGGTCTTCAGGCTCCCATGGAAAGGTTGGATTGTTAGAGAAAGGAAGTAACAGCAGCTTTTATATATCCCATTGTGATCCATATGATGAAAGCAGATGGTCTACGAATAACAACGCTTGAAAATCACTGTTTAAGGGAATTCAAAGGTTGAGTCGACTATGTACAGTGTGATGAATTAAAATATTATTTCTTCTTTACATTACAGTCAATTGTTTCAGCAATTTCTATCCTTGTCATTGAAACATATTCCCCATTGTTTCAATATTTTATGTCCACATTCTTGCTTAAACGTATTACGATCACAAATTTTCTAGTAATTTAAAATAAACAAATCTAGTCATTGTCATATAAAGACGTTATACATTTCTTACTTTAATACTTATGTTATTTTCAAAAGTTTTAATACTTGACGATGTTCAGGCTCAACATTTTGTTCTTATTGGATTCAACTTATCCATACAAACTTCCTAGACAGCATAAAATTCTCTTATGAACATTAAAACTTTTAATAATAAAGAAGAAAACAACGTTTCGACCTTCTTAGGTCATCTTCCGCTTAACAAAATAAAAGACCTATTAACTTTGTTAACCTGAAGATGACCTAAGAAGGTCGAAACGTTGTTTATTGCTTTATTTGTAAAAGTGTTAATATCCATACTAGCGTCTTGAGATATATTTTTACTTCGAGTTGGTTTCTCGTCATCTCCTGTCTCTGACATCTGACAGTCCCAAAGCCCAGCATGGAGGGGTGGTTAAAGCGCTAGACTCGCAATCTGAGGATTACAAGTTCAAATCCTTGTCCCTCTAAACATGTTCGTCCTTTCAGCCTTTCGAGCATTATAATGTGAAGGTAAAAGAGTAGACTACGGGTAAGCAGTAGGTGGTGATGACTAGCTGTCTTTCTTCTAGTCTTCCATTACTAAAATACGGACTGCCAGCGCAGATAGCCTTGGTGTATCTTTGCACGAAATTCAAAGCCAACAAACAAGACAGTCCCACATTACACCTACTTAGAGTCTGGGATGACCAGATGGTTAAGTCGCACGACTCGTAATCTGATGATATCGGGATCGAATCCCCGTCACACCAAACATGTTCACTCTTTAAGTCTTGGGGACGATGAAATGTCACGGTCAATCCATCTACTCGTTAGTAAAAGAGTAGCCCAAGAGTTGGGGGTGGGGGGTGATGCCTAGCTGTCTTTCACTGCTAAATTGGGAACGGCTAGAGCAGATAGCTCTCGCGTAGCTTTGCGTGAAATTCCAAAAACAAATAAACAAAGCATATTTACTTATGTATATATACTGATAAAATTTCTATTTCCACTAAATTATAATAACCGTAATGCATCACAATTTAAATAAGAATTGAATGTATAAGGCGTGAGACTCATAATCCGAGGGTCACGGGTTCGTGCCAAACATGCTCGCCCTCCCAGGCGTGGGGGCGTTATAATGTGACGGTCAATCCCATTATATGTTGGTAAAAGAGTAGCCCAAGAGTTGGCGGTGGGTGGTGATGACTAGCTGCCTTCCCTCTAGTCTTACACTGCAAAATTAGGGACGGCTAGCACAGATAGCCCTCGAGTGGTTTTGTGCGAAATTCCAAACAAACAAACAAAACAAAGACTTGAACGTAATTAAACGTTAATGTAAATTTTATGCGAGATGGATAAAGCTGTTTATTGGAGAAGATTAGTTAAGTTTTGATTTAATTTGAAACATATAATACAGATTTGTGTAGTATTTTATTTGTTGTTTGTTTGCGTTCATGAAACTTCTCATGCCAATTTGAGAACCACTCTTACAGACAACTTTTTTATTCTTCTCTGGACGGTCCTGATTCTAACGCCAAGCATAATTGAGTTTTTATATTATTTTTAAAGCTGTTTTCAAATGATTTGATTTTGAAATTCTTTTAATAATTTTGTGGACGTCTCCTTCTTTTATCATACGTTAAATACTTAGTTGCGTCGAAGAGCTTAAAATTTGTTTGAACATTGTGGGTTTTATCTTTGTTGTATAAAGTGAAAATTTCTCTCCTTTATACAATTTATTTATTTTTTAATAATTTTCTCACGTTTAGCTGTCTATATTGTAAAGTATTTAAACAACATTGACACCTTACTGATTATTCGCACCCCAAATGACAGTGTTATGTCTGCGAGCTTATATTGCTATAAACAGTTTCAATACCCGTGGCAGATAGAGCATAAATAGCCCTTTTTGTAGCTTTGTGCATAATAACAAAGAAATTACTGATTATTCTGATCGTTTATTGTGCTTTCAAGACAGTAAATAAGGCATTGTTAATGCTTGTCCAACAGTAATTATCATTGTCATAGAAAATTATTATTATTTATTTTAAAACGTATCTGTCATAACAAAGTCACATCGGGCTATGTGCTCTGTCCGCCGAATGGGATCAAGCCCTGATTTTAGAGTGGTAAATCAGTAGTCTTGCCGTTATTTATTGTTGAATTCAGACTTATGATCAATGGTTGTGGTTATATGTCATTCAGCTATTTTGCTCTATTTTATATCTATACAGCTTTTTAATTTTTTGTTTTTCACAATATAATTTCATTTAACCAAAGTGCCGTTTTGGAGTTTTGATTTTTGAACCAGCTCAATGGTAATATCAAAAACAATATACAAATAGTAACAATTGCCACAATGTAAGTTTTGCCAAATATATTACTTGTTTAAAACGCTATTTATGAAAGAGTTAAACATAAATAAAAACCGAATCAGTCTATAAATCCGTTATAGAGTCATCTATGCTATTTTCCCCACTCGTATATATATAAGGAAAACAGCATTGTTCATGATAGTTTATTTGTTTACCGCTAGATGTTGAACTTGTTATAACGTTTTGAATACCATAATGATTTTCAACGTACAGATGTAGGACAAAAAAATAATAAGATACTATAGTAATAAGTTTAGAATGAGCATTTTACTACTGATTAACTTAAGTTGCATGAAACTTTTATTTAATTATAATAATTTTAAAATAAATTCATCAGGACGAAAAACAAATATAGTTAATATAAATAGGATTTTAATTTAAAATAACAACATAAACATAACACATTGTTTCAAGCCAACATGAAACCTATTGTACCATCTTGGCTGTCCTATTCTTTACAGTAAACTAAAACTAGTAATGAATATTTTTAGAACGTCTTAAAGCCAACCCTTGTCATTCATATACTTATCAAGCTTTCTCTAAAACTCTCTAAATTGATTGCTTCCGCAACATCTGAAGGAATACCACTTCAAAAACTAACCACTATGTTAGGAAAATAAAACTGTTTTAACTGAAAATGACTTATTCCCTGCCAAAATATTTTTATTTGTGTTTCCTAGGCCTACTATTCTCACTGTTAAATGTGAAAAAATAAAGTTGACGCATCAACATTATCAGTTCTGTTGACAATCTTAAGAACTTTAATCACATCCCCTCTTACTCTTCTTTTTCAAGAGAAAAGAACGTGAGAGATTTTATATTTCACCTCATATGACAACCAGTCCATCCCAGACACCATTCTAGTTACTTTTCTTTACAGTATCTCTAGCATTGAAATATTCTTCCTAAGATAAGGAGCTCGAGACAAAACTGAACACAATGCTATAAACGTGGCCTAACCAGTGACCTATGCAATTAAGTGATAGCATCTTTAGAATTGCATTCAGTATTTCTAAAAATGCAACCGATAATTTGATTTGCCCTAACACTAGCAAGAGCACGCTGCTTGGACGGTTTCAGAAGCTGATCAGCTTCTACATGAGGATCCTTTTCTTTTATAACACTGGTTACTAACATTCAAATTATGTTTATACTTCAAATTATGATAACCCACATTCAGTATCTTGCATTTATTACAATTAAAACTATCTGCCATGTATTTGCTCAACTAACTAAAATTTACTAAATAATTTAAATCGTTTCGTAAACATCAACATCATTTTAACTGTTAACTGCACTTAATAATTTAATATCATCTTAAAATTTAAGTAATTTATTGATCATTCTTTCATCTGTATCCTTAATATAAATGAAAAACAGAAGAGTTCCGAAGAATAAACCATGAGGTGCAACACTAAACTTAACTTGTAACAACTCTCTGCTTTCTTTAGTCTATCCACTGTCCTATCCAATTTGCTAACTTATCCTCCACAACTATAGAGATATTTTTTTACATTGTAAAATGCATTCTGTAAATTCAGATATACCAAATCTACGGCCTTACCCGCGTCTGAAAAAGCACAAAAAACGGAAACCATAGTATTTATATTTTGAGGCAATATTTTCTCATACATTCATTTTAGTGACACAATTTCCTGTTTCACCGGCTTTCTTGATCTTCTATAATCTTCTAAATCTGTCATACCAGTAAATTATTTTTTTTTAATTTGTGATACTTTTCTTCAATTTTATATCTTATTTTGTTTCGTTATATTATTTTAAATATTAAACAGTAGTTTATTTTGTGTATTAAACTGCGTGTTAATGTTAAATATCAGGTCTAATGTCAATTTACAAATAAATTTTTGTACTGCCAGTTATCAGTTGATTTCAGAAAATAAATAAAATTCCATAAAACATATTGTATTAGAGGGCGCTCAAAAGAATTCTATCGTATTGCAATGGCAGTGAGTTGGAGATGCACATTGGGTTTGACGATAAAGGTTGTACGTGGTCGAATTAGATGTAGAGCAAATACTGTTTGTAAGAAGTCATTCGCACTTTGTGTCAACGAAATAAGTAATAATAGTATTAAAGCGTTATCGACATCTTGTGACATGAGACGACAAGGCTTGGTTTTTCGCCAGGTGAAATTGCATATTTTGATCATAACAATTTTAATAATACATAGTCAACAGTTTTAAGCATTTTAATTTTATTACAGAAGTATAATTTGAATATTTTATACGCTAATTAATATAACGTATAGCATAAAATTGTACAACTTGCACTTACAACTTATAAAAATTTCTAACGAAAATTTGGAAACGTAGTGTGTTGCTGTTAGTTTACCATGAAACAACTTTGTGTTAAAACTGTTTTGTGTGTTTAAAATATGTATAAATTATATCATATCACTTAGTTTTGATTAATTGAAATTTTATACTTATATTAACTTATAGTGATTATACTATCTAGTAACGTGTTTTTATGGCATGTAGCTATGTGTATGTATGTTGCAATTGTTGCGTAGAAATTTTCAAAACGACCTCCCCATTTAAAACAAAATTAATAATATTAATATAGAAATTCTAATTTTTTTTTTCCAAGGGATAATATTAACAATCGTCCATCTGGGTTACCAAACTACAAGTTATATTTAGAAACTCTTTTTTTACAATATTTAATCCTTAATTTTAACAATTAAAATAATAATTTTATCTCAGGTTTTAAGATATTTCACTGTTATAACTTTTACCACAGTTAAACTTTAAAAAGCAAACTATTTTCTGTAAGTTTATTTTGTCTGACCATCCTGTTAGCATTAGAAAAGAAAATAACTGCCTGAGCTACAGTTAGGTTTGAATTTTCATAATTCTTCACTGTACTTTTAATTCCTGCAGCTTTTATAGGATTGTTTTTCATTTGTATCTATGGATTTCAACACTCCCTCAATCAGTCCCAAAATCTTCATCTGGTCCTTTCCTCTTGTTTTTCAATTTCTCTAATGAAAATTTGTCAAGTTTCAAATATATTGCCACAAGATAATCTTGTACTCCTAGAATCATTCTAGTATTCCTCTTCTTAAATAAAGTGACCATACTAAATAGTGTTCCAATTGAAGTCTAACAAGAGCTTTAAACGAGTGAACTGATTACATTGTACTCAGACTTTCAGTGTATGTAACCTAAAGTTCTACTTGCATTATTAATATTGAATATTCAGTTTTCTGAGCAATGCTACAACCTATAAAAATAATTGTGATATCTAATATGTATAACTAATAGAGTTAATTTGTAACTCAGGGAGAGAGGAGGGGCTATAAATTTTTAGCAAACACAAACCAACAACTCTTCCAAAAACATTCAGTAATTTAATTTAGAATGTCACTAAAGTGGTTTAAAAGTGCTAAAAAGTTTGCATCATCTAGATTTTTGTGAGAAACTACAAGCATTTTCAGATAAGGACACCAAAACTGCTAGTTACTCTGGGTGAGGCATAATGATTGACATGCATACGTAAATAACTACCTTTTGTTTCAGATAATTTTAGTGTTAGTGTAAAAAAATTAAGATTGTTTAACTCGCACATTCAGTAAAATCTATTGAGATATAAAAACTAGAAAGCTATTATTTGAATAATGGAATAACAAGATAATATATCATAAGTCATATGTTAACTTCTTTCACACCAGTGTAAAACAGCAAATTTTAATCTGGTTGAAATGATCTGACTCTTGAGGAAAAGTTAAAAAAAAAAATTGTTGCATTTATATTTGTGGAGTGTTAATGAACTGTGATTATTTGACTCACTTCAAGATTCGTTGGACTTGTAGATAAGCTGAGTGGTGAACCTATTTATGTTTTTGTCTTATAGTGTGTTTGATATTAATTTTTAATTGCTAAAGTATTATTGAATAATACATATATATTTATACTTGTCTTCAGTTGGATTGTAGTGCAATGGAAGTTAGATGTAGTTTTAGTGAACTGAATCTTAAAAATTTCATTGCTGAATGGGATCTTCCATGGTGTTGAAAAATCATTTACTTTTTTTTGAGTTAACACATTAATAAAAATAAATAAATAAAAGCTGTAAAGAGTAATAGTGTTTCATCTTACAGTATTCTAAACAATTTTTAAAGCACTTTAGTTTCAAATCTTATAAAGAGAACATATAGAACAACAAACAGATTTTTTTCTAAATCTGGTGATACTAAAACTTTTAATAGCTATTTTACTGAATATGCTTTTGTTAACTAAAGTGACCTGAGTAATTTAATAGATAGGTCAAAATGTGTAAATGCAAGATTTGATGTTGATAAATGTAAATTTATGCACTTTTAGTTTAGAACTTTAGAATGGAGTTGCTTTGTTTTTCTGTTAATGTGATAACAAAATAAAAACTTGAACTTTTGCTTGGGTGTTTAACTGTGAAGAAAATGGCAGTAGTTTGTTCATTTCATAGGAATTTTGTATTAAGAACAAAGACGATTTAGTTTTGTAAAAGAATAGCAAATTTTCATTTAAGATTCTGTAGGAAGTTTTGGATCCTCTACTAAAGAATGTTTATACATCTATTAAGAGTTGAAAGAAGAGATTGCTGGAAGTGTACTATTTGTTGTTGATCATTTAAGATAGGGCACAGAGAGTAGGTAGAGAGGTCATGTAACTATGATAATGGGAGCATATATCTAAAACTAATAATAATGAATACTGTTGAGTAATATGGTAACAACAAATACCAGGGTTAATTACATATCAAGTATATACAAATAAGGAGCTGCATCAATGAGGGATGCAAAAGTAAGGTTAATTCTTGCTGAAAAGTAAGTAGGATGAGACACTGCATAGATGAAATCCTGTGTAATTCATTCTCATTGTTCCTTTCATTGTAGAATCAGCCTATTGTATACAATATTAATTTTGTGGGAAGAGATGCATGTTTTTTTTCTAAGCTATCTCAAAACATGGCACCTTGTTCACTGGCAATAATTGGAAATCTGTAAATTACAAAATTAGGTAGTTACTTTTCAAACCACTGGTTGTTTACTTTGATTTTATAAGTGGATTCAACTTGACAGGTGATGGTGATCAGTCATCCCATATACCTAACTAAATCTGTTTTATGTATTGTTTTATGTCTATGCAACTGTTATTTTTGTTACTGGTTAAAGAAGAGATTTGATTATTTTAGTATCACATAGCCATATTTATACATCACAAGTGCAACATTTGAAAATGTAATTTTACTATAATCATTCAAACTTAGGTTTGGATAAGATATTTAAAGTGTGTAGACCATTGGTTTTGCTATTTTATATAAAATATGTCCTTGGATAGTATTTTTTTCATTTGTTTATAGATGTTGGAAATACAATAGCAACATTACAAGAACCATTTCAAATTTCAAGTTTGTCTTGCATGATTCAACTTAAGTTGTTGAAAACTTGTTTAACCTTTTTCATCAAAAGCCTTTTTTCTGCATGTATATCGAGCTTGCCTTTTTAACTCTCTAACTTATTGCATTGCAAATAAGTAATCTGCCTGATATAAATTTTGAGAAATATGTTATTAGAAGATCGTTCAACCCATGGAAATTTTCATGCGGTGTTCACGTAGACGTTAATTCGCCATGCGTTAATGCAACCTTTCGTACGTGGTTCAGCTTTTCTCGTGTACACGTACATTTGGTGTGTTTGGAATGATCAATATATTGAAAACACAGATCTAAATACTTTTGTTGTAACCTGTGTGATAGCAGTTTACACGGTATTTTATTGTGAACGCATAAAACTGATAGAGATTGGATATTTTACCAATTTTACATCTACTTATGATCACCATGAAAATGTTTGAAGTCTGAAAACATCTTGCAATATATCACGTAGAATCTAGAAGAAGGTTAAAATATTTAATCTAATATTTACTGTTAAAACATGGGCTGCTCAGTTAGCAGTGCTAGTCATTCAAATGTCCAAGTTCTGAAAAGTGAATGCAACTCCGACACTATTCACAATAACGAAAACCAGGTGGTAAATGAAAATTTTATGTTCAGACAGGTAGGTTAATGTAAAGTCTGTATTTGATTATCGCGTTGTTTTCGTAATTGAACTTTCAAATTTTGAAGAGGTTTAGTTGTTGTTGTTGTTTTGAATTAAGCACAAAGCTACACAATTGGCTATCTGTGCTCTGCCCACCACGGGTATCGAAACTTGGATTTTAGCGTGTAAGTCCGCAGACATACCGCTGAGCCACTGGGGGGCAGAGGTTTAGTGGAATAATTCTTTTTTAGTTCGGGTATCTTGTCTTCTTAAATAGAACACAAATCGTTATTATACTGTTAAAAAAAATGTTTAAATCGAGTAATGTTAGATTGCTGTAATTGAGGCTGAATTAACGGTAGAATAAAAATAAAGAAATCAATGCTGACCCGGCATTGCCAAGTGGTTTGGGCGCACGACTCGTACTCTGAGGATCGTGGGTTCGAATCCGCATCACGCCAGCATGCTCGCCGGTTCAGCCTTGGGAGCGTTATAGAGTTTCAATCAATTTCACTATTCGTTGAGCGGTTGGTGGCGGTGACTAGCTGTCTTCCTTATAGTCTTACACTGCTAAATTAGAGGCGGCTAGCGCAGATAACCTTCATGCAGCTTTGCGCGAAATTTTAAAACAAACAAAAATAGGTCATTTATTCGTTAACATTTTGTTTTGCATGATTTTGTGCATTTAAAAAGTTGTGCTTATTAGGGCTGAAACATACAATTTATTTTTTGGCAAACAAACGGTTCAGTTTAAAACTCGGATATCTCGGGTGTGACGAGATATGTTCAAAGTTTTTAATACGACTTTTTTTTTACTATGATAATAATAAATGGAAAATGGAAGCTATTAGTGATAAAGTGTGTTTTCTCATAACAAAGTCACATTGGGCTATCTGCTGAGCCCCCCGAGGGAAATGGAACCCCTGATTTTAGCATTGTAAATCCGGAGACATACCGCTGTACTAGCGGGGGAGCAAATTCGTATAAACATGGCTAACTTAAGTTTGAGAACAGGAATTATTGTATTGGTGGAAATGATGAGAATGAAAGGTTAGAAAGACTCGCTACTTTGAAGAGACGTAAAGATTAGACGCTCGAACATTTGGTGATATGCATGTAGTCCCTATACTTACCAGTGACGTATTTAGGTGTGTGAGTGAGGGAGGAGGAGAGGACTCAGCTTCAGGGCACAGACCACTTCATGGGAAGCTATTGATAATTTTATTCTTTGTAAAATTACATGAGGCGTAGGCCCCACACGACGTTAAATCCCCCACTGATAGAGAAGTCAAAAAGAAAAGTATGCTGTTCAGAAAGCTATGTAGTTTCTCATGGTTTTATATTTCATAATCTTAACAACTTTAATACCAGAAATAAATAACCCTAAAACTCCAAAATTGGTTATTTGTTTTTAATTGGACACTAAGACAAATCGTAACTGATAGTACAAAGCTTCAAATGGTTTGAATAATAAATTCTAATTCTAGTATTAAAATGTTTTGTATGTAAACATGTGCTACAAAAAGGAAATACATAGTTTAAATCTTGTTCATTAAAAGGTAGGTTATCTTCAGGTAAAGGTGATAAGGAAGGTGTTTGTGTAGAATATGGAATATGATATCAAGGGCTTATTCCCTTCTGCCCATAAGAAAAATTAAAAACTAGTTTCGATAGGAAACTAAAATTAATGAAGTTGTTGCTTCGATTATTTGCTTAATGATTGGACACAACTACGCATACAAATTGTAAAACACTAGCATCATTATGTATGGAAAGTAATGCTGTGTAGTTATTTTTACTAGCCATCACAGCAGTCTCATTCAACTTGATAAAAAGTTGAGTTAGGAAGTCTTAGAAAAAAAAATGTGTATGTTACAGAAACCTTCGAGGTGAATAGTGTGTGTGTTACAGCAAAGCCACATCGGGCTGTCTACTGTATCCACCGAGGGAAGTCGAATCCCTGAATTTAGCGCTGTAAATCCATAGACTTACCATTGTTCCAGCGCAGGACAGGTGATCAGAGGCTAGAAATTGTGATCCACGCAGATGGATGTAGTGAAAGTCTGAAATGTAATGAACAACGTTATAGCTAATGTTGAGACAGATTTGTTCAACAAAAGCTCATGAATTATAATTGGTACTTGCGTTCGGATTAAACTGTCAGTAAAATCTAATAAACAGTGTCAGAGATATTACTGAAGTGAACTCGGTTTAAAAAGTGTAACGAGCACTAATGCACAGACGTAACGTAAATTAGGCTTTAAAATATACTTATGTAATCTGGTATAAATGTTACTCCACTTTTTTAACTAGTAGTATTTGGATTAGCCATCATATTATAACTTCACCTGAGTGAAAGGAAGTTGTTCAACGACGAGAAATGATATAAAACAGGCAAAACATGGGCCAAAAACAAGGGAGCATAAGTCTGGAATAATATGCCACTGTTATGCATTTTTGTGAAGCAAGCTGGGTGAGAAATCTGTTGGTGGTGTAAGTGAACTACAATATGGGAATCTTTGGGATTCTAACGACGATTCTTGCTCTGTTATTTCCCCGAGGGGATCACCGCTGTACAGTAATTAGTTTTCTGTTGGTCAGTAAACTAAAATGCAATCATATGAGGGATGGTTAATGTTGCAGTTTGTACAGTTGTGACGCAAGTAAAAGATGAGCATGCCTTGAGTCACCTGAATTATTGTGCATTCTAAGTTACAACTCAGCATGGCTTACGAACTTCATAAACAAGAATTTTCTTTTACTTTTGATCTTATTTACTCATGAAACAGAATACTTTCGGAGACTGTCTAGAAATGCATTCTAGTACTATTGTTTCATACAATGTTACCCACAAAATCAGGGTCGTAGATTTTTCTACACCTGATGAGGGGATTATTTTTGCAACCACTTATGTGAACTGTTCAATTTGCAAATTGATAATCTCTGATTACGTGAACTTGAAAGCTATAAACATGCAGTAACAGAGTAATCTTGTTGCGACGATACTTCAAGGTTTCCATGTAGGTTTGTATAAGTGAGGTGTTGTGAACAGTTTTCAAAATGTTAATAGAATAAAGACAAACGTGTCACAAATTAACTGCCACATGAATTTATTCAGTATGTTCATGTAATGCTTAACCTTGACGCAGTAAGAAACGTAAACTTCTGAATATTTTGGCTAGACTTCTTTTGCATTCTTCCTGCTGCTGCTTTTTTTCATCATGTAGCTGGACAGTCACTGGAGTTACATCAAGCGAACCTTCTGGAGATATAGCGAATCTGTGCTGAGAGGAGGATTGGTGTTCGTTGAATTTCTGTTTTCAAGTAATCGTAATGATATTTTTAGATTTACCTATTTAGTCTAAAAGTTATGTTTTTGAAAGATCAGTTCTACTATTTCGTAAATAGAAAAATTACTTTTAATAACCCGAGCCCAAGCATGTTAAGGCGTTCGACTAGTAATCCGAAGGTCGCGGGTTCAAATCCTGGTCGCGCCAAACATGCTCGTCCTTTCAGTTGTAGAGGCGTTTTAAAGTGACGGTCAATCCCACTCTTCGTTGGTAAAAGAGTAGCCCAAGAGTTGGCGGTGGGTGATGATGACTAGCTGCCTTCCCTCTGGTCTTACACTGCTAAATTAGGGACGGCTAGCGCAGATAGCCCTTAAGTAGCTTTGCACAAAATTCAAAACAAATTTAATAACTCGCGGCGCCATTGCATTAGATCCGCGTGTGACGTATTAATGACGTCCTATTCTAGAACATTCCTTTTTTTTTAAAGTGAGAGTTACCGTCAGTCACGCGACGTGTGCCTGCGTTCTGACAAGAATGACATTTCGATATGGCAATCTTTATTACCTCAAGATTTCGACTACAAGTTTTCACACAGCCCTAAAGACTTGTAGTCAAACAACTAAAATAATAGTTTTTGTTATACCATTCTTATTCTCATTGCTACCTTTAGTATCTATATGAATAATACTCAAGAATGACGTTGTTATTCAGAGACGTATTTAGGATTTCGGCGCCCCTAGGCACAAGGTTAGGTTGATACTTTTGCCGCCCCCCCCTTCCGTGCCACAACTTGCACCAAGCATCACCATCACAACAACAGACAAACACAGTTGTTATCATTCAAAATCAACACAACGTTTATTTTCCAACACAATAAAAAATGAAACATCAAAATCAATTATCACTAAATATTATTCTGCGGCTGAATATACAGGCTTTCTCCTGGCCTTCTGTTCCGAAAACATGTTTATTGCATCGTCATAGTTTATTCTACAAACAATATCACTTTCAATGGCGAGGAGTGACAGGGCATATAGTTTATCTTCTGCCATTCTTGATCTCAAGCAATTTTTCACACGTTTGAGAGCCGAGAAAGATCTCTCTGATGTACAATTAGTTGCTGGAATGCACAGAAACATGCGCATAGCAATATCCAGGTTTGGATATACAGTTTGAAGTCCTTTAGCTCGGAGATTTCTGTATACTGTTAACGCAGAAGAGTCATCATTTTCAACTTTCATACTCACAAGATGTGCGCGTAAATGTAGACATTCATCTACGAAGCTCACTTCCAAATCATTGGGGTAGAGTTTCAACAGTGTTCCAGCTTGACTGATGACATCAGTGGGTTCAAGATTTGTTATCTTGAACAAATATCCAAACCTTGCGTGGATTTCTACATAAGCGGTTTGTCTTCGCTGTAGTTCTGAGCAAAGTCTGTCAATGATCACATTGAAAACATTTACTTTAAATGTCTCTCTGCCTTCTTCCACTGCCTGGGTGTCACCATCTGAAAATTTTTGCTTCCTTTTTCGCTTAATTTCGTACGTCTTCATGCTAGACTTCAACATCGCCTTGTCTTCAAAATGATCGAACAGTTCTCTTGAATCTTTCACAAACTGCAGCAAGGAAGCATAAAGCTCGACTACAAGTCCGATGTCTATATCAGCACTTTGCAACTTTTTACTGGCAGCATTGAATCTTTCCAGTATTGTTCCCTAAACTGTGGACAAAATAGCTGTTTCTCGCGTTCCTAATTTGGAAAGAAGTCTAGCGGCTGGTTTTTCCATAGCATTTCCCTCCATGGTGGTGAGGGCATCAAACACTTGTTGCCAGTTTCTCTTGAGACTTTGACAAGCATCTTCACGAGCGGACCACCGAGTGTCACTAAGTTTCTTCAAAGAGAGACTTTCTTTATTTGCGGACAGGTATTTTTGTAGAATTTTCCAACGATGGGTTGAAGCATTGAAGAAAACATATAGACTTTGTAAGAGTTCGAAGAATGAAAATGCTTCTCTGCAACATTCAGCAGCACACGTTCCTACAAAATTTAATGAATGTGCTGAACATGGGATATACAGGCTAAAGGATTTTTCTCCATGATACGAGCCTGTAGACCATTGTACTGACCAGACAAGTTGCTGGCGTTGTCGTAAGACTGTCCACGACATTCAGAAATGTCAAGCTCATATGACTGAAGCAGGCTAAGTACAACTTCTGCCAGCTGTTCAGCTTTGTGGCCCGTATTGAGTATAAAAGTCAGGAAACGTTCCATAGGTGAACCATCACCGTTCACGTACCTGATGATGAATGCCAACTGGTCAACATGGGATATATCTGGCGTCGAGTCCACACTGATTGAGAAATATTTTGCAGTTTTGACGTCCTTTAAAATGTTCTTTAGAACAAGGTCTGCCATAAGCTGAATGAATTCGTCGCAAGTACTGAAAGACAAGTAAGACTTGGATCCCTTGCCACCATTGCCATATCGGTGAATGTGATCAGCGAGGAAGGGGTCAAACTCCGCAACTAGTTCTAACGACATCATAAAGTTGCCGTTGTGTACTGAGCCAAACTTATCATCCCGACCTCTGAACGGAAGCCCACGTGAAGCCAATCTTTTCGCTACAGCTACCACACGAGTGAGTACATTTCTCCAATATTTGATTTCGTCGTGCAGTTGTATGGCCATCTGGAGATCTACACGTCCCAACATGTTGCCCCTTGCTACTAGAGATAAAACTGAAGACCGATGCTCAGGAAAGTTTTCATGCTCATTCAGCCGGACAGTAGCATTTTTTCAGTCATCAAAGCCTTCGTCAGCCAGTTTGAATTTTTTTCCAAAATCAAATAAACGACAAGGAGCACAAAACAGTCTATCTTTGCTCTCTGAATAAACCAAATATATCCGCTTACTTTTTTCGCCATTTTGCAGTTTTCTTTCAAACATGGCTTTGGTTACAGATCTGATTTTCTCCCCGTCCTTTTTCACAGAGTTCTTGAAATCCGAGTCATCGTTTTGAAGGATGGCATGTGTGGCAATATAATCTTTTGTGTAATCATCTATTATCCACTCTGCTGGATCTGAACTTACTTTGTCTGAAAAACTTGCTGGAACCATTGATGTTTCAGGCACGCAACCGACAGATATTACTAGGCCTGCTGCTGATGACGTCACTTGTTCAAGCTGCAGTTCGATATGTTCGGGTTCAGATTGTTCAAAACTGCTATTGCTAGGCCCGTCATGTGTATTCCCTCCATCGCTGTTGGTTTGAACATCATCACTAGTAGGCTGTTCTTGCCTTTGTTTAGCAAAAAAGGCCTCCATCGTCGGTGTCTTATCGAAAACATCACGTGTGTTTTCATTTTTTAACTTTTCTATCTTACTATAAGCTGCTCCACTCAATTTTCGGTGTATGTTACTCATGACGATATCACTAGAATCCACTGATCGTATATTGAGTATTGACAGTGATTTTGTTACTTTCACATCTCAGATCATCAGGATCCGAGTCATTTTCGTGGGATCGAGCTATTTATGGCAGCCGCGCGAACCTCACAGACATCCGTGAGCCGTTTGACCCCCAGTGACCCTCGCCCTCAACACGATATAACTTTCAGTAAGATATTGGGTGACGGAGGAATAAGTAAAAGCATAACGAACTCTACATTTTGACACCAATATCGCTTACCACGTTATTATCTATATTGTCGATTATATTGTAAATATGTTGGTGAACCATATATTCGTCCGGCAGATAATGAGTTTTTATGATAGTTGGTAAAACAATTATCGGCGAAAAAGGGGAGCTTCTGCACTACTGATTTATATTACTGCCGATGTATCCATGTTAACGGGCGCTGGGCTATTGACAATCAAATTATAAATTCTAACACACTTTACTATTTCAAATTCTATACTACCAGTAACAAATACCTGTATCGCCCAAAACTATCCAGACCCCGTGTGGTACAACCGCGTCCCCTGAGAGTGAACTTCATTGATAGAGCGCGGTCGGCGGCCTGCAAAAACGATTATGCGTGACACCCGCAGCCGATTCCGCCGACGCTCACCTGCTCCAGTGACTGTGCGCCTTTCTGTTCTGGTATTCTGGAGTCTGCCACTACCCCTTCTTTCTTCTAACAAATGCCTATAATTGCTAGGGAATTTGAAGGAACTATTCTGTAAGGACTACATTGGAATCTAGACAAGCGCATATTCAATCAATAAATTAAAAATAATCAATTAAGCTAAACTGTGAATGATGAGGAAGAATATTTCAAAATATATTTTTCCAGATAATAGCCTGAAGCAACCGAAAATCCGAATTTTCGTATACGCAATTTCACAAAACAAAATACGTTATTAGGCCATGATCAAATATTTTTCGTGTAGGCGTAGCACACTGAGTAGCAGGTAATTCATTGTTTGGTGTGTCAATATGAGTAAAAAACATGTTGGGGGTTTTGAAAAACACAAATAAATAACTGAGGTGAGGGCGGATGGGTTGATGATGTGTGGGGGGTAGGCGTATTAGGTGGGTTGTTTAGAATTAAGCACGAAGCTGCACAATGGGCTATCTGTGCTCTGCCCACCACGGGTATCGAAACCCGGATTTTAGCGTGTAAGTCCGCAGACATACCGCTGAGCCACTGGGGGCGTATTAGGTGGGACTCAGGGAGGGAAGGCTAGAAATTTGTTAAACTTGAAGCGACCGACCCAACGGTGTGGTGGAATAGTGAGTGTGTGTGTGTGGGGGGTCCAGATTCAAGAGGTTATTGGGGCGGCATAAATGGCAGGGGGAATTAATAACCAGGGACTACATTTTAAAATGGTGTCCATTCTTTTTCATTTTTTTTTGGTCAAAATTTGCCGCCCTCTAAAATATGCCGCCCCAGGCACGTGCATCGTGTGCCTATGCGTTAATACATCCCGTTGTTATTAGTGTATAATGCCATGTTTTCTTAGTCTGGGATATACGTTTTGAAACAATATCTTTTAAGGTATATATTTAAAGGTAAAAATTACATATCTTTACCAGTTACATCGTCTTTCTGACTCTGATTTACTTGTGTTGAAACAATTTTTCACTGTGTTTAACTTGTACTCGACTTTCTTCCCCACCCTTTTTTTTTTTTCACAGTCCTGGTTAGTGGTGTTTAACTGCTCATAATAAAGAATTGCATGACCTAGATTTGAAAGCAGATCTTTTAAGAAATACTGCTGAATCATGCTGGTGAGTGACGACGATGTATGTAAAAGAAAAGTGTAATTTTTCACGTACTCTAAACATTCCCTGAACAGAAATTCTATCAATTCTTATTTAGGTCAGTTTTTGTTATTATTTTAACATAAATCTGTGTACAGAATTCAGAGAACAGTTACAAACTATGTTCACCTTCCTTATAGTTATTCATATTTACTCAGATTAAAACTATCTATTTGGTTGCATAGTGTAGGTAGATGTTTTACATTGGCCCTGTAGCAGATTAATTATATATTACTGTGACACAAACGTGAGGTTTGTTCTTTTTATGTAGACAATCTTAGTAATTGTCAGAACTGACTTGTTGGATTGTTATGTAGCTACATTATTTGGTTAAGAAATGGAATAACTAAGAAACAAAAATAGAAATATTTCTTAGTAATTAGTACAAATCATTAGTACAAAACAGAGTAAAATCTTAACTGCATGGGACAGATATAGCCAAATGTAAATATAAAAGTGGTGGCAACTGCCATTGCATCCACATATAACAGTTATTGGGTAAATAGTGTCGTTATTTAACAGTTGCACAATTCCTCCAAACCTGAAAAGTAACCATACAGAATCATACAATAAATTTTTTTGTATGTTTCTCAGTAATCAGAGAAGTAACAGATCTGCTCATAAGTAAGTGAGGAACAAAATTCTGAAAACACCTTTGTAATTACACACATATATATACACAGAAATTTGTATTAATTAAAACTAAAGTTTGTGAATAATATCTTATTTGGTGCTGTTATTTATGGTGTATTCTGTATTATAGTTATTTGATGGAACCAGCTTCACATATACATACCTCTTGGCAGACACAAAGACTAAAGAAGCAGTTTTGATTGATCCAGTTTTAGAACAGGTAGACAGAGATGTTAAACTGGTTGAAGAATTAGGATTGAATCTTATTTATGCTGGTAGGTTAGAATTTAGTTACATTTAATGTAGAATATATATAATTGTTTTTTGTAAGTTAATAGGTTAAGAAACCTTAGTACATTAAACCCTTATTCATGTACTTAACAATCACAAATGTGGTTTTATAAAACCAACATAAAAAAACAAGCTAATGATATACTCAGAATATATATGCGTAATTTACCACATTTTGTTAACTAAGGTTCATCACTGAATGAAACTCAAATATTGTTAAAACTAACTGGTGATGCCACATTGTTAATTTGTTTAAAACCACATTCCTGATTAAATCCATAACTAAGGGTTTAATGTACTAAGATTTCTTAACCTATTAATTTACCTGAAACCTTCTCTTTCTCAGTAAATGTCAGTTGTAAACAGTGAAGATGTTGAGTGTGAAAAGTTGTAGCTCCTGTGCAGCTGAAAGCAACTATTATTATCTGGTTAAACTTTAAGTATTGTATATTAAACTCTTTTCATCTGTATCTTATTATTATTGTTATCATTTAGGACACACTTTTGATAATAAGCCTATAAACATTTCTTTAGGTCTTTTTACAATGACTATTTTATGATTAAGACATATCATTATATAATAATTAAGAGCAGGTTAATTTAAAATTTAGTTTGTGTGTTTGAAATGTGAGAGCCAGTTTCATAACAGTTCTTAAGTACCCATCTTGTAAAGTTAAATCAAGATACACACAAGTAAAAAAAGTAAATAATAGGAAAATGCAAATGGATAAATAAGTTCTGAAAATAACAATCCTTTATTTCAAAATACTAAATGTGGTACCAGACTTCATCTGTTTGTTCTTTTAGCAAGCATTACTACAAAACTAGTTTATTTCTTATGAACACATGAAGAAGGACCAGCAAAATAATACCAGCAAGTTTCAGGTAACCTATTGCAGAAAATGGGGCTTAGACTAAATCCAATTGACATTCTTGGAGCAACCTAGGGCAGGCTGTGAATAGCAACAAAAAACCTTGAAGTAAAATGCTCTTTTAGTTTCATTGATACCAGAATAATGCAGGTAGTTCTTTAGGTAATGATAAAGTTTTGTTTGTGGTAGTGCACATTGTTTAATTTTTAAACTTGCCTCATGAACAGGTACTGAATATTAACACCAACTTGAAGGAAACCTTCAGTCTGCATATAAAGAGGTCACTAACAATTAATTTGACTAGAAAACATGCATCTCATAATGACACAATGTTTAGATCATATGTTTGAAAATTCCAAGATAAATATCTTCTAATGAATAACATTGGAAAATAAAAGTTTAAATTGACTTAAGAAACCAATTTCATCCAGAAAGAGACATAAAGTTAGTCATATTCCAGCTATGCTAAGCAAGGCTTAGTGTCTTATAATGTGAAAATTCACAAAGCTCAGTAGCAAAAACCATCCAAGTGCCTCTGGCAACAGTATGTAACATAATTAGGAATGAATTCCACCTGGAAAAGTGACATATCTATTCAAACAGTTAAAGAATGTAATTGGTGTTTGTGCTATTTCATAAGAATATGTATCTGTCAATTTGCTGAAAGCAGTGAGTGTAATTTTTTGTTTCTTTTATGTGCATGCTTAGACTGTTGAAATAAATATTGGGAAATCATTGCTCCTGTACAGTAGCTTTTAACATGACAACCTTTTGCACTGGTAACTTTTTCACACAACTATTTTCAGAGTGCATGACAGAATGTGACGACATGGACAGTAAATCATGTTAATAGCCTATTTAACATCTATAATTTTTTTTTAATTCAGTGATTATTAGGATTGAAAAATCACTTGACTTACTTGGGTTTAGAAAAATAAGAAATTCTTTATATACACTTAATTATAGCTGCTAAACCCAACACAGCAGTGTGCTCGAGTTCCATTATCTATTATACAATAAAAACATGCTGAAGATGACTGATCTCTTTAAACTCGTAAATTATTAAATCTACAATAACTTTTTCTTACATGTACTAATAAATGGTGGTCATCAAATTATGCTGCTACCTACAATATTACTTCTGTTTAAGGGATAATAAACTATTTTAACTTTACTAGATTTAACCCCTACACAGTTGTTTGTGTATATATATAAAATGAATTCTTCAGAATTTTGTCTGGCTATTCTAGTTTGTTATTACACAACTGTTGTTCTTTTAGGAAGCCAAAAGATAAAACTGATTAAAATTTTTAAAAATATTATACGTATTGGAAGTGTAAAGGTAATTTTTTCTACACAATTTTATTACTTCAGTAATTCTGTTAGAAGTGCCTAACTATAATTGAATTAGCAATTTAACTTTATGCCACCTAGAAATGTGATGTTTAAAATTAAGTTAGGATAACTATCCTAGTACTTGTAGAGATAATAAATCTGTGAGCATGTTCAGATAAAAATAAGTTAACATTATGTGAAAATTTTATACATATACTCTTGTACATATTTTATAAAAGTTTTCTAGGATTGTTTTTGACCAGTTGTTGTATGGCAGAATGTAATTTATATGGGTCAGTTTCATTATTATTGCAGCAAATACCCATGTCCATGCTGACCATATAACTGGCACAGGTCATATAAAACAGAAGATTCCTGGTTGTAAAAGTGTAATAGCAAAAGTTTCAGAGGCTACGGCTGATGTTCACTTAGAAGAAGGAGAAAAATTAAAATTTGGAGAATATGAGCTTGAAGTTAGGAGCACTCCAGGCCATACAAATGGTTAGTATGTCTGTCTACATAAACAAAGCAGTTTGTGTGATTATTTAATTTTGATGGAAATTCTATTTTATGAAAGTTATGAAAAACAATCAAATTGGAGATTTGGGAATTTACGTTTGCCATGTTTGGTTTTTACTTTAATGTTTGTTTTTTTATTTATTTTACAATAAATAATAACTTATTCATAATGACTGGGTAATGCTGCTAAAATATTAAATTTTAGAATTGCATGTTCATAGTGTTCACATCATTTACTAAAATTCAAGAAGTCAGTTTTGTAAACAGTTTTTAAAGTATTGAAACCTTGGGGAATCAGTGATTATTATTAGATGGTGCTGGAAACATCCATGTAAATGTAACCCTATCACCTCCATGTCTCTCACTTTTATTGATAACAAGCCATATCATGTTCATTATCTAAACTCTGCAAAAAATGATTCATTGACAATTTGACATCACTCATTACTAACAGATTTTTAGCTATGTACAAGTGTTTGCAATCAAGCATGTGTCACATGATTATTGTTGAAGTGATATTGTTAACAAAAAATATTCAGCAAAATTCAGATTCATAAACTGTTTGATATGATAAAGAATGTTGGCATTTCAGAATTTTTCTGATTCCATCTTTCACATAAACTCTTTGAAATAATGAACAATGGTTTTAGCAAAAGTTCTTCATTAGATACCATGTGAAATCCATCAATAAAAAGATATATAAATATCAGTCTTAAATTGCAGCAGCAAAGGAGAATAAGTGTCATAAAACTGATATCTATGCATGAAATAACCATGTATTTGACATTCACAACATTACAAGTATATACTTGGTTAAGTTCTTTAATAACAGCTGTTGATCTATGTTGGGATATTTTGAGTGAAATAATTTGCTTTAACCCTAAAATGGTGGCTATCATCATTGATGCTGCTACCTACAACATTCCCACTGTTTAAAGGTTAAAGGTTCAGTATTGTGATGTTTGCTATAAATGTCAGTTTATTTTTTGTTTTTAGTTTTTTTTTAATATAACATTTTTAACAAACATCCTTACCATAAATTAGAATAAGTAACTTAAATAAACTTGAAGGTTTTGAATTTTAATGTTTTAAATATCATTTAAATATGAAAATGTGTTAGAATGCTTGGCTGTTAGTGAAAGTTGAATTAATTAATTACTGATTCATTAAATTTAACTAATTAGTTATTTCCACATGAGACTAATCTTCCTATTTACAGCTTGTTTTATTTTCTTTCCCTTCAGTGTGGATTCCAGTATGTGGTGAGGGGACCTCCCAGGGGAAGTTTAATTTTTTTCAGTTTACCTCCTCTGGGATCTAAACATCCACCCATGTGTTTGTTGTGCGTGGCAACCCGTGTAGGGGAGGAGAGGATCTTGGTGGTTGAAGGATTCAACCCTAATACACCACTTTGGCTTTGAATTCCTGTAGACGGCCAGTCTAGGGGTGGCCCACCTTGGGTCAGTCAGCTGGTCAATTAAGTACCAGTATTAAATGTTCTCAACAGGTGTTGTGGACATTATATCTGATGCTGGTCTTTGGGTATAGTGCTCACAAAACCCTGGCATTGCTGCAGTGTCCTTGTTTGACATTGTATTGCACAGGGCTCCATGGTGGGGTGGGGTAAGCAGGTACTGAAAATTCCCTCTCTTTATAATGGATACTCCAATTAAAAATCTTGATAAAATAGTGAAACAACAGTCTATAGGTAAACGACCACATCTTGAAGATTCTGAGAAGCAATCCTCACCATCCGTACTACATGTTGTACCTCATTTTCTTATATTGCACCTACTTTCAAAGAAACCTTTAGGGCAAATGTCTCCCTTTTTCATTCAGAAGGGACTAGAGACTTGTTGGCTCTCCAAAGTCAGTAAAAAAGCTTCGATCTGGTGACATATTGGTAAAAATATCCACATCTCAAAGCAGTGAACTCCTGTTGCATTCAAAGTCAATTGGGAATATACCTGTAGAGGTTACACCTCATGCTACTTTGAAGTCATTGTGAGGAGTTATTGTTGAGAGGGATTTGAAGAACATCCCAGAATCTGAGATTCTTGCTGGTTTCTCCACCCAAAGAATTTCTGCAGTGGGGCATATCTCCACTCACAAAGATGGAATTATGGTGCCAACCAGTGTCCTCATTCAGACATTTGTCACCACGTCCTCCTGCCACCATCAAGGCAGATTATTTTAATTGTAGAGTATGGTCATACATTCCAAATTCTCTTTGATATTTTCAATGTCAACAGTTTGGTCAGTCAAAAATGTCATGTCATGGTTTCTTGATGCGTGTTCTTGCAGTGGCAAGGACCATGATGCCAATGAGTGTGAAACAGACCCTCATTGCCTCAGTTGCAATGGCTTGCACCCATTCTGCTTTTATTCTTGCCTTAAATGGTTGAAAGAAAAAGAGGTGCAACATTTGAAAAAGATTCATAACATTATCTATCTTGAAGCTCGAAAAAAGCTGTCCACCACCTCATTTTGGTCATATGCTGCTGCATTTTATTCCACAGCTATTGTGGGAGTGCAGAGATAACTCTGTGCCTCCAAAAGAATTGTTCTCCAAACAAATGAAAAGTCTTGACTTCCATAGTTAAAAAAGATGGTGAATCAACTTCAACACCCATCTCTGTCCCTTATATACATTCCACTAAACCCCAAGATCCACATTTTTTGGTTCCAAGTACAGGCATTTCCTTGGATCCACCTTCCTCTCTCACTTCAAGATGCAAAACAATCATTTGTTTATGTCATCAGTCTCTGGAATTCCCCTTCCAACAGCAAAGACCTACCCAATTGACCTAGGGCAGGATCCATGGAGGTCAATAGTTCCCTCAAATAAGTAAAGAAAGGAAGAAAGATGTAGTTGTAAACCAAAGGGTTCTCTGCCCAATTTGCTTACATGTAAATAAAAATGGAAACCCTGATGCAATGGAACTGTCAAAGTTTACATTCTAATCTAGATGACATCAAAACACTGATTGCTTCCTACCATCCTGTTTACCTCTCCTTACAGGAATCATTTCTGAAACCTGCCGATACAGTCACCTTTCGGTAGTTTTCTTTGTACAGAAATGACAGGCTGTGTGATGGGCGAGTGCATGGAGGGATGGCACTGCTGGCTGATCAGCATGTGCCTACCCTGTTTTTGTCACTCGACACACCCTTGGAGGCTGTAGCCATTCGTGTTTTCTTGGGTCATACCATTACTGTTTGTTCTCTCTATCTGTCACCTGGAGAGATATATGATCAATCAGACCTTGATGCTGTTATTGAACAGTTGCCATCTCCTTTTTTCATCCTGGGAACTTTAATAGACATCATTCTCTCTAGGGTAGTGCTGGTGTTGATATGAGAGGTCACTCTGTAGAGTGTATGCTTTCTGATCACAACCTTTCTCTTTTCAGTACTAGTTATTCTACTTATTTTCATGTGCCTAGTCAGTCCTTTACTGTTATTGATCTCTCAATTTGCTTCCCTTCATTATTTTCCCATTTTTCATGAAGAGTTGACAATAATCCACAAGGTAGTGATCATTTCCATATAATCTTAAAAGAGACTTGCTATAGCTGATTCCACCTTACCCATGTGTCCCAGTGGAAGTTGGATCAGGCAAACTGACACTCTTTCACTGCTCTTGCAGAACTTCATCATGCCATTATCTGTAAGCCATCAATAGATGACTGTGTGGTAGCAGTAACTGACTGTATTATACAAGCAGCGGCTCAATGTATTCCAAAAACCTTGACACATTTTCCACTATATCCTTGTCCATGTTGAACACCCACCTGCCACATGGCACAGAAAGCTCAAAAACGAGCCTCGGATACTTTCAGTAGATATCCCACACTTTTGCACTGCATTGCTTTCCAGTGGGCCTGTGAACATGCTTGATGGAAAAGACATCAAAACCAGAAGGAATCTTAGATTAAGTCCACAACCAGCATATCCTCTACCACCAGTTCCAAAGTCATTTGGACAAGATTCAAAAAGGTCAGGGGGCAATATCACTCTGTCCCCCTCTCAATCTTGCTCTCTGATGGCCAGGAAGTAACTAATACCCAGAGCATTGCTGATACTCCAGGTGAAAACTTTTGCTGGGTATCTAGCACTTCTGCCTCTTCAAAATTCAAATTTGGACTCATCTGTTCAAAGAACATTATTCCAGCAGTCCTGGTCTTTGTCTACATTCTCTCTGACAAACTTCAGCCTGGCCTTGATGTTTCTCTTAGAGAGCAAAGTTTCCTCCTTGCACACCTCTCATGCAAGTTAAACTTGTGCAGTCTCTTTCTGATTGCAGAGGCATGCACTTTCACATCAGCAGTAGTCAGAGCCTGCTGTAGGTTTCGTGATGACATGTTAGGGTTTGGAGACCTCTTTTAGCATCTTGCAGTCTGCTCTCGGGGTGAACTTCTTTGTACAACAAGACCTGAGCATGTTGGCAGTTGTTTTCAAAGCCCTCCACTTGTTGACTATTTTCCAGACAGTGGAATGGCTGATTTCAAAATCTTTTGGTATCATTTTAAATCCTTTACCAGATTCATAAGCTACTACAATTTTTTTTTTTTGAAGGCCTCAGACAGCTCTTTTGCTCTCACCATGGTGCTAATTCTCACTTCAAAAGTCAGGAGCACACCAAACTAAATGTCTGAGGTTTAAATAGGGCAATCCTCATTCAAAATGCTTGGTAACAGTCTTCTAATCATGTGCACCTGACGTGATACATCTGTGTGTGAGTTGAGTCATTTTAAGTGGGAATAAATGTGGGGTGCTCTAACTTTTTCTTCAGTTAGAATATGCATTTTTGTAGAAATACATTTACAGAAGATCTTAGTCTTTTTTTCAGTTTTAATTGTTTAGTTATATTCCTATAATCTCTGTGTTAAAATTGAAATGAAATATCTGTGTATCCAAAAATGTTACATAAATACACAGGCTTTCATAGGATGTCATAACTTTTTCACATGACTGTATAGGTTACATGGCCATTTGTGCATTTTTATTTAAAAAATCTTAATGGACAGGAGGTTTCACACTTTCCTGTTCTTTTTTTCTACAGGAACTTGGAGTCCCTCAGGGCTATGTTTTGAGTGTCACACTTTTCAGTATGAAAATTAATGCCATCACTGAACAACTTCCTATCACTGTTGCAAACTGGTTGTGTCGACGATTTTTACATCTCTTGTCAGGTGTCCTACATGAGGTATATTAAGTAGTAGCTACAGAATGCCCTCAGTTGTTTACTGAAGTGAACCACAGCAAATGGCTTTACCTTCTCTCTCTCTAAAACCGTTTGCATGGACTTTTGCTGTCAACAATGTATTCACCCTGATCCTGAACTCTGTATCATTGAATTTGTGCTTCCTGTGTTCTCTGAGAATAAGTTCTTGGGGCTTATCTTTGACCATAAGCTATCCTTTATACCACATATCAAGCAGTTATAGGTCAAATGTATAAGAGCACTGAAGATCTTCTGTGTCCTTTTTTCTATCACTTGGGGAGTGGATCAATGTTCTGTGCTAAAGATATATCATTCTTTTATTTGATTGACACTTGACTGTGGAGCACTGGTCAATGATTCTGCCAAACCATCGGCCTTAAAGATGCTAGACCTTATTCATCATCAAGGACTTTGGCTCTGCACTCATCCAGTTCAGAGCTTATACACAGAGTTTCATGAATCTTCTTTGCATCTCTGTCATTTGCAACTGTCTTTACTCTATGCTTCAAAACTTCATTCCTTACCAAAGCATCCCACCTGGTGTTTTCCTTCCACAATGGGCCATGCATTTTCAGACCAGATGGTCTGCCATTGCTCCTTTTGGCCTTCATATCCAGGAACAGTTAGATGAATTGGGTCTATCCTTGGATAACATTGCTGTATCCACTGGTCAGCCCATCCCACCATGGCTTTTTACAGTCTTCAATTGTGACCTATCTCCAAGTCATTTGAGAAAGGTAGACACTCCTGATTGGAAATACTGTCTGGTATTTGCTGAACATCTTTTGAACCATCTTTCCATTCCTATTTATACAGATGATTCAAAATCAGGTGACTGTGTTGGCTTCACCATGGTTTGTTGTGGTTCAGTGGTTGCACACAGAATCCCCTCTGCAGCTTCTGTGTTCACTGCTGAATTGTATGCCAATTCTCTTGCCTTGGATTACGTAGAAGCTAAACAGTACTCTAACTGCATGATTAATACTGACTTGCTTAGTTCTCTTCTGGCACCAGAATCACTTGCCAACATTCAAAACTGACTGGCCCTTTTCTCTTGAGCATCAACTTCTATCCAGTTTTTCTGGATACCAGGCCACGTTGGTATTCATGGGAACGAGCTCGCTGACACTGCCGCTAAGTTTATCTGCTCTGGCACTATCACCACTGTGCCTGTCCCATATGTGGATTATGGTCCTGTATTCAAGGCTTGGCTCCATGCCAGCTGGCAGTCGACTTGAAGTGAGCAATGTGAAAACTAGCTATTCCAAATAAAACCCTATATTGGAGGTTGGCCATCTTGTTTCCATAAAGATTGGAAAAAGGAAGTTCTATCTTGACTATGCATTGGTCACAGTTTTTTAATTCATCATTTTCTTTTATCTGGAACTGATGCACTAGTGTGTAGTTTGTGTAATACTCAGACACAGTAAGCCACATTTTACTTTTTTGTCATCATTATGATTCACAATGATGGCACCATTTTAAGTGTGTTTTGTTCCAAGGTTTGTTCATCATATTAGTGTTATTGGTGATGGTGACACTGTCCACCTTGGTAATGTTTTTAGTTTTTTGAAAGTCATTAATCATTTCACTGACATTTAAGTTTTTTAATATATACTTTATATCTTCTTAATGTGGTTCCCTCTTAAAAATCACAGTTCATCTGGTTCAATTTGAAATTAGAAACTGACTGTAACAGTACATAACTCAAAACCAGGACTGTAAAGGCTAACTTCAGGAGACTGATGATTTTTGTACTTCTGAAGAGTGATGATTATTACAGTCATGCTACAGAAAGTCCTTTACAACTTGAATCACTGTAGTTTTTCTCTTGACAATGTAGACTAGATGTAAACAAGGGTTTTATGCTATTTATTTATTTTTTAACATTGTTTTGTTTTACCTTAATTTCCTTTTTTATGAATTTTACTGAATTTACTTTTACCTTTTCACCAAATGTTTGAAAGGAAATTGGTGTTTTCTGTCACCAATCGTAATATGGGATTTTGAAACTGAAGTGAGGCTAGTGGCTGAAAATACCCACAGCCAGCTTGTGTGCCTTGTACCATGATAGTAAATTCTGGTCATTAGTAAAGATTAATTCAGAAATTAGTAGAAAATGCTTCCAGCCAATTGCCATAATCTGGTTGACAGTAGGCTTACAATAAAGCAACAAATATAATGACCCTACAGCCCAAAAGGACAAGCATGGTAGATAAATGGGAATTAAGTCTATTCAAGAGGTAACCACGATAATTGAGTCTTGCCATTCTGAAGCTAAAAAAGCTGAATTAATTGTAAACCAGTAACAATAAATTATAATGGCAATGTTGAAACTTGTACTTTAATATATGGAATCAAACAGTAATAATCAGAAAAATTTAATTTCATTTAGCCTATTATTTTTGTTATAGAAATCAATTTAATTACGCTTTCATTTAATTGACAAAATCATCTAACATTATTTGATGTAAATCATGTTCAACGATAACTGATTATATAAATTAGTTACCTGCTCAGCTCTGACACATTAACCTATAAGAAAAATTGCACCTGATACTGTTGCAATGTGTAATGCATCTGACAAAGTAGACATTTATTATAATGTGTGCTTTATATACCTTTTTATTGGGTGTTTATGAATCTAGAGAAATCTGTAAAAGTTAATTTTGTTAAAAAAGGATTGAAAGTTTAAAATAAAAACTGGAGAAAATCAAAAGTTCCAGCTTTCTTTTTTCATCTCAGTACATGCATGCAACTTAACTATATCAATAATTGGTTTATTTTGAAACTCTTTTTATGAGTGTCACTTTAACTGTTACTTAATTATATTTGATGAGTGATTAGGCTAAATATCATCTTATAAAATAATTTTAACAATTTATTGTTTTCCATAAAGATGCAACGTCCTTGTTTGAAGATCTCTTTTTGTAGTACTGTGGTCATTTATATACATTAAATGGAGCTTGTGAAATGTAGATGTTAATTTGGTTGTTTTGGGGAACATGGCAGGCACCACTAAAAGTAATGA
Organism: Carcinoscorpius rotundicauda; assembly: GCA_011833715.1. Taxonomy (NCBI): domain Eukaryota; kingdom Metazoa; phylum Arthropoda; class Merostomata; order Xiphosura; family Limulidae; genus Carcinoscorpius; species Carcinoscorpius rotundicauda. The sequence continues at coordinate 114,907,393 of CM022393.1, forward strand.
CATTTCACAACAATCATTAAAATAATTACTTTAAAAAAATATTTTCTGTATGAAGGAAATATACATTTAGATGGAGGAAATTTTGTTTTTGAAAGCAAAGTTTTCTCTAATTTATTTTTGCAAACACTTCAGTATTAGTTTGGCAATTACTATAATCCATTCACAGCATTCATATTTTCTAAATTTATTCAAAGTAGTTTACTTCATTTTACTTCTAAACATGTTCATGTACATTTTTATCTAAATATTAGTAAGTTTGTATTTATCAAATCCAAGATAGTATATTTATCACTTTTTTATTTTTAGGTTGTTTGACTTATGTTTGTCACAGTCAAAAGATGGCCTTTACTGGAGATGCTCTCCTTATTCGAGGTTGTGGTCGTACTGACTTTCAGCAAGGTAAACTTTTCATAAAAGCTTTTTTTAGTAAAGTTTTATTTAATATATTTTCCTTTGTTTAGTTACATGTTGTAGAAGTTACTCAAAATAAGATATTAAACTTCTTTTCAAGTTGATTTTTGAATATTAGTAAACAATGTTTGTGTTTATATTAATTAAACTGACTTTATTTTTGAGTAACATACAAAAAAGCAATTATAATGCAAAATGAATTGGTAATTTCATCAAATGCACAAAACACTGAGAGAAAACCTTAGTTTCTCAGTCTTATGTGTACATGTTCATGTATGTGTGAGTGCATATATGCATGCATGCACGTGCACACACACACACACACACACACTCGCACACAGTTAGATACTGTATTTCTGTTCTCATTTTTGTTATTTTTAGTTTGCTTTGCATTTTATAATGCCTTGTGAGAATTTCAACATGCAAATTATGATAAGCTTTTAATTATTCAAGAGTACTAAAACATTGAATTTTATAATGAAGTAGGGATCCTGTTATAAAAAATGAAATAAAAAATTAAAACAACAATCACAAATTTATAAAACTCAATCCCTACTTTGGCAGTTTTATACACTTACTTGAAGACCAAAGTAAGGATTAAATTTTATAAATTTGATTATGGTTTTAATTCTTGTTTCATTATTTTTTGTAGTAGGATTGCAACTTCATTTTAAAACTACTAATTTTTTTAATACTGTTTCTTTACCTTTTTATTATACCTGTATAAATTAGGTACTTTTAGAAAAATTCATGTCTCTCCATTGATATATAGTGCTATCTGCTGGGTTGAAAATATATTTAATCTTTATCATTCATGTTATACCTGTGTATGTATATATGAATTTCTATTGGAATCTGAAAAGTGGATATCCACAAACCAATCAAGTAAGCTGGTGAAATCTTATAGTGATGGCTTGAGCCACTTAAGTACTTGTCCTGCTGATGTAATCAGGTAGGTAGTAGACAAAAAGAGTTGATGTGTCAGAATTTTTTTTTATTGCTGTATCAGAAATATTAGCTATGTATTAGTGTATTATTAGTATATACTAGCTTTATATATCATAACCAATATTTTTTGTGCAGGATTTTAATTGGATGGTTTATCAGCATATAAATTATTTGGAATCTTTGTCAATGATTGTTATTAAGTACTACCATGTTTAAAGTATTTTATTTTACATATAAAAAACCTTATATTTAATTTTGTAATAGCTTATGAGATTTAACTTACAGTAGATCAATATCTCAGTTCAAGAATGAAGCAAGCAAAATTGTACATGACATTACGTTTTTATTCAAAGCATAATCGTATGTGATATTACCCTTTCATTCAAAGCACAATTGTACGTTATATTATATTTTTATTCAAGTTTTATTTTTTTTTTCCAATAAGATTTTTTTATTTTTAATACAATTAAGTTATGTATTTTAGCAACATTTCTTTTGTCATCAGATTTAGTTACATTTGTTCAATATAATGATAAAACCTCCAGTAAAATGATGTGTAAACATATATACATGTTTAGGTCTTTAAATATACATACATGTTTGTATATCATTTGAGAAAATTAATAAAGTTAAATAAACACAGTCAAAAGGAAGGACACCATCAGAAACACTAAGTCTAAACTTTTGACTAATATGTATTTGCTATAACCTGCAGAAAGTTGTGGGAAGGAGAGTTTTCTCTGAAGTAAAGAAAATATTAAATGAAAAATAAGGTACTGCCTTAGGGGGTAAGTAATTAAGTAATATAGATATGGGAGGTTGTGGGCTTGAGCACACATATCTCATTTTCCCATTTTCTATTTCCATATTTGTTGCTATCATTTATTTCTTTATTTGAGACTGGCAAATGGAGGTTCAGACTGATAGATAGTGTATCCACACAGCAACATAGGTTCTACTTTCACAGTCACCTCTAAAATCCTAGGGTACATTATAGCTTGTACAATAGGGTATTTTTCCTTATTATTTTTTAATTTATTTTTGTTTCAGCTTATTTTTGGTTATGATAAAATTATATATATACACGTGAAAAGTATATAGATATATGTGCTTGTATACATAATGAAATGCATAGCAGTCACTGCATATGCAATTTATATTGCAGGTAATTCTGAACGACTCTATGACTCGGTACACACACAAATCTTATCTCTCCCAGAAGACTACTTACTGTATCCAGCACATGATTACAAAGGTTTTTATTCCACATTTATTTCTTGAAATATTCCATCATTTTATGGTGGACTCTATAATGTACACGAGTTCATATACACATTTGTGCATGTTAAGTATTTGTACTGTAACTTGTGATACAATGTATCTTCACAAAATTTGTTAAACTTTTACTAAAGGTAGCAAGTGTTTTGAACAAAAATTAGATTTTTGAATGAAATATTTTTACTAAAGATTTGTTCATGAAAATATTGAGCCTGTTTTGTTATTAGTCCAAGCGCAACATAATTTTCATGATATGACTGTTACGTATTTTGAGGTTTTAAGTTCTTCGTAGATCAAACGCAACAGAAAAACACAGATAACAGCTTGTATAATTTATTACACTAAACTATTAACAAATATAACAGATATAACACAAATTATATATAATAACAGTGACAGATATTAAGTTATAACATTCGAAATTAATTACAAAACAAAATAATATTAGTTTCAAACTTCACAATTAATCACAATACAAAACGGTACTGGCCTGTATCTAATACAATGAATTAAAATGAAAGTCTCAAATTCCAGTCTAGGGTGTGAATTTGGTCCCACGAAGAGATTCCGAAACAGTTCACAGTTCAATGAAATCGCCGTCTCTCAGCTCAAGCAGTAATTCAGATGTATCGTAGAGATTGACGAAATAAAATCACAACTTCCGTAGATCTAACTTCAATCACAAATCCAAGTTGAATAATCACAGCAAACACTTAATATTTCTCAAATAACTAAAACTGATGCCTGAATCTCACTCTTATTCTTCGAATAAAACTAATGACTGAATCTATCTTCTTTTTTCGAATAAAAACTGATGACTGATGTCTATCTCGCGTCACCGTATTTTATACCGATACGCCTACTTCTCGAACAATCTTGTAATTTCCACACAACTCCAGAGCTATCCACGCATATCCGTTCTTGCACGAGATTACACGTCTAGACAGGAAGTCACCAGCACTCATTTACAAACATTTGATTGGTTTACTTAATTCAAGAAAGTTCTAAATATTACCCTAAATAAATAACAAAATATTAGTTTAAACTTCGAAACAATAATATAAATATGGAAAAATGAATAATAGAAATGAAAATTCAAACACAACACGACATGTTGTCGTTTACAAAATATTTACACATATACATAACAATGACTAAAAGCTATCCTTTGTTCCAATAAATCTGAAATATTATTTTTGAATCTTTAGAAGCTCCTCTATACATTTCAAATGTTTATTTTCAGTAAGACATTATATTTTTTTTATTTTCTCTGCTGTAACTGTGTGGGGTCTGTAAATTTGACCAACCTTGTAACAACCATAAAAAAATGAGGAAACAAGTATAAATTGTTTTTTTATTTTAAAGTGTCTACACAAAAATACATGTTTAGTCTAAAAAGACAAGTTTCATAATGTTATATGTTAACATGTATTTATTTTTTCATATTTCCTTTCCAGTTGTGTTTTAATAGCATTACGTTAATTGCATTGATGATGCACACATGCACTCGTAGTACTGTATCCAATAATATAAAACTGACCTTTAGTCTTGGTAAAGTAAACCCATCTAGGTTGTTTTTTAGTGGGTTAGTAATATTTTGTAATACTTATGTTTCAACTGTTATACATTTTATATGTACATAGGCTATAACTATTTAGAAAAGTTATTAAACTTATTTTTCTTAAAATATAATACAGTAAATAAGGAAGTAAGTTAGAATGCTTTCTAACATATTAAAATGGCTGAGAGAAACCACTATGGGACATTCTAAGCTGTTAATTGGTTATTCACATGTTGCATATTACAGTAAATGTATTTAAGAGACCATTTCCAAAAATGGAAAGAGGTGAATGTGGCTACTGTGTTTGATTCAATATGCAAGCTGTATTTAAGGCTTTAAGCAAAATGAAAAGACGCTAGGTTCATACTTTATATTCAAGCTTCTAAATATTGGTAATTTTAATTCCTAATTTGTACAAAACTATAGACTTAATATTTTGTCATCATAAACATCTTAATTTGAACCACTGATGCATTCAGCATATCATGTGACTCACTAAAATGAATATTCAGGTATGTTCTTGTAATATTTACTTTTAAATTAATATTTCTTATTGTTTGTTTATTTTACTGGCAACAACTGAAGTAGAAATCTGCTGGAATTAAAGCGACAAATCATCATTTAGACTTTTTAGACTCTTGAGAGTAACAGTGCAGAAAAATAAGCTGGCTTGACCACAGATTGTGTTTATCTATCAGTGTTTACAATGAAAGTTCTCCAGGAAAATAAGATTGTACTTTGTACCTGTGAAAACGTTTATTACAGTGTATGGTTTGGAGATGACCTAATAAACATTATTATGTTCGAATACTGGTCATCCTTTTGGGATGTTTGAAATTCAGTGGTATACCATAAAGACATACACAAAGTTTATTGAATGCCTGTGTAGAGAATGAAATTAAAGACACTGTCCTTAATGCACAAAATAATGAGGTGCCTGTTATTGCAAGATTTATTTTGATTACAAATAGTAGGAGAAATAAGACCTGAAAGGTATGCTCCTAATGGACCAGTGCTAATGAATTGAAGTTCTTCTCTATGTAGTATATATTGTAAATCAAAGGATCATACACAGATTGTACAACTAAAGTATTTTCTGTCTCAAACATTTTGATGTGCTCTCACATTTCAGTTATTATAAGAATAACATATAGGAAGTTTAGTCATTGAAAACATTAGTAATTTAATCATTTGTGAGGAAATATTCTGAAGTTGATCTTTCTATTTTAAAAGTATCATAACTATGAACAATTTGAAATTATTACTTTTATCTGTCAAAGCTGAGTGAGAAAAAAACCTGTATTCCTGTGTTGATATGTCAAAGGTTTTAAAAATAGTCTTATCATAAATTGGTGTCTTTTGTTTTTGTTATTTAACTTTTATATTTCTGTCATGCCAATTTTATGAAATGTTAATTTTAAATGTTCTGTCTGATGTATGTTTATTTTTTCATGAAAACCACTCTTGTAGTTATGTTCAAGCTAATCATTCATCCTTTTAAAGTTAAAATAATTAATACAAATACATTTGAAAAATTAGTTTCACACATTATGGTTTATCTTGTTTTTTAAAATTGAATATATTTAATAGTCGGAAAATGTTATGTATATATAGAGTGGAGCTGAACTTATAATGAATTATCAAATGAAATTTTGCTGATTTCATGAAAACCGTACATATAAGGTGGGAGAAACGTTTTAGAGATGCTACTGAAAAAAAAGTTACTGTGAACACAGTTAAAATCAAGTGCTTGTTTAAGAGTAATAATTAAAAATTAAACTGTTTTAAGTGAAACATTTTCATAAGGCACTTATGCTTCATTTTGTATCTATGTGTATACATATGAATATCTAATAAGCCCAATTCTATCATGAAACCTACTTCTACATTGTATACAGCAAAATTTTTGGCATCCTACCATTGATCTTGTTGATGACACGAATAGATGTATACACAACAATATTGCGAGATAACATATTTAGAAATGTTGGTTAATGTAGATTCTGATGCTAATGCAGATAAGTAAAGATGTGTCTGTGGCTCATTTTCAAGCTTTTGAATGATTAATAAATGTAAAGCTGTTACAAGAAAATTACTCATTGTAAAACTGTTTAAGGTTTCCTTAAGTCTAAACATTGTATGTTGGTATAACATTGAGATAAAGACATATTTTGTTTTACTGGCTTTAAATTACTTTGCTAAGTTCTACACTAAAATAAAAACTATAGCATAAACTTTCCCACTTTTTGTAGTATTTAAATGTTATTAGGAATTTTTTATTTTGAGTGAAGTAATGAAGCTTTTAAGATAAAATAAGATTTTAATATATAATTCAATGAAGTTGTATGTGACATTTCTGTTATTGATTTCTATTAACTCAACTTTGTGGTAAAAAACAATCTAAAATTTCAAACAATATAATCTGGACCTTTGTTGACACCTTTTTTAAGTTTATGCTTTCAGTTAATATTATACATTTTTTGCAAATAAATGTCTTTCAATTTTAGAAATTTGAATATACTATAATAGAATGGCATGATTACCTTTTCTAAGTTTGGGAAACATGATTATAATTTATTATACTTAAGATTTAGGCATGTTTTACTTTCTATATTCTTTATTCAGCTCAATAGGGCATTTTCTAGAAGAAAAATAGTGAATGGAAGTACTTTTCAGTTACACTTTGCCTGCCATATTTAAATAAGGTTGACATGATTAGGTAATTGAGATTCTTGACTTATTATCTAAAGAGCTCTGTATTGAATGATGTGTCATAGCTAATGGTTAGGCCCGGCATGGCCAAGCGTGTTAAGGCATGCGACTTGTAATCCAAGGGTCGTGGGTTTGCATTCCCATTGCACCAAACATGCTCGCCCTTTCAGCCGTGGGGGCATTATAAGGTGACAATCAATCCCACTTTTCGTTGGTAAAAGAGTAGCCCAAGAGTTGGTGGTGGGTGGTAATGACCAGCTGCCTTCCCTCTAGTCTTACTCTGCTAAATTAGGGACGACTAGTACAGATAGCCCTCAAGTAGCTTTGTGTGAAATTCAAAGCAACAAACAAGCTAATGGTTATGGCAGACATAGTTTATTTGAAATATTATTATTCTTTTTTTTATTGCAAAAAACTAAGACTGAATAAAGAATGTAATGTAAAAAATGTGAGCATAATACTAATGTACAAGTTTAGTTAATTATAATACGTCTATATTTAACAGTACTCTGTACATCTACCAGTCACAAACTAGCAGAATACATTATTTATAAACTGAGTCAGTTATTTTATATTGAATTTTTATGCCTCTGACCTTGTGCATAAACTGCACATTGTTTTTATTATTTGATACAAAGGCCACACACATGTATTTGTTTGTTTCATTGCTTAGCTTGGAAAGTTGGAATATCACCCTCTTTGTGTTCAATAGCTCTGAATTATTTTTGACTTGTATGCTTATTGTAACATTCAACTATATGTGAGTTGTGAGTTACTATGGAAGTAAGTTTGGTTTGTGAATAAATGTTATACTGTTCTATTGTTAGATAGATTGATCACATCTTCTGTGTACTTTAACATAATTGTATTTGCTTTGATTCTATTTATGATACTATTATTATTGCATGTATTAACCAATCATATATTATGTTTTCAAGTAGTTTTTACCACGAGAATGATAAATAAATGTAAAGCTGTTACAAGAAAATTGCTCATTGTAAAACTGTTTAAATGACTTGTTAATCATTTTTATTCTACATTTTTGACCATCAACAAAAGGATACTATGTTGGTTAGGATTATGTTCAAAGAAAAGATTGTGTAAAATTCCTATCATGGTTTCACCACACATTTTCCAGATTAGTCTGATTGTATAATGCATTTTTGTAAGATTTTTCACACATAGTATTTTTCATAATATTTAAATATCTCTCTCTGTCTCATAATGCTCAAACATTGGCTGGATTTTTGTTATTAATTAAATAATTCAACTGGTCAATATTCTAACTGCTAGTTGCTATATTCCCATTTAACCCTTTCATGTTGGTTCAGGGTTCAAAAACCACGTCATTGCATTTGCTGACTTGCACTCAAAAACTTATTCAACTACTGTAGTATGTTGAAAACGGCGCTGTTTGAAATTGTTTGTAATGTCAAGATACAAAATATACAATTTTGTGTAAATTAAGAATTCAAATTAATAATATTGACAAGCTAGAATATAAAATAAGAACTTCATATCTTTATTTTAACCTTTGAAAAAGCTTTCACATTCTTTTAATCCATGTTTTCAAGGAGCTAAGTTTTTAGTTTCCTCAAAGTTTCATACATCATAAAATTAAAAAAAACACCTTAATTACTAAGGTTAATAAATTATTGTAGAATTCTGTGGTATCAGTGCAGTTATTTATGATTTTTAATTTGATTTTTATATGTATAAAACCTTAAAAAAATTGTTTATCTTCCATGTGAAATTTTAAAAGGCTTGGCAACTAATGTCCAGCAACAACTGTGTACAAAGGTGGTAGTGAGAAAAGATAATTGTTTTCTTTACTTGTTGAGTTACTGTTCTGTATTTCAAAAATAAGTTTAATTTATTTCTAAATAGTAATAATTATAATGTATAACAATTGAAATATGACTGTGTATTACAAAATACTAGTCCTGAAACACAACCAAGACAGGTAAAACTAAATGTAAGTTCTGTATTACTGGATATCATGATCTGAGAGCATGTGTACAATGTCAGTGTAAGCAATGTAATGTTAGGTAGACATGACGGGAAGGTCAATATATTAATGAATATACATGTTCATATGTAGTGTTATGAGACTTAAGCTACTTAGACAAAGAATTTGTTTTTTTTATCATTTTTTATTGTCATTTTTACATGAAAAAACATACTTCATATTTGTATCCTAAGCTTTTATGATGGTTAAGTGTTTTTTCCTTTATAGTTAATTATAGAAAATAACTGAAAATATAAGGTTTTACTGAAAACAAACATTTGAAGTGTATTTTGTAAGTCTTAGAGATTATGCAAGTATTTGAGATTTTGGGGATGAACAATAGATTTTTAATCTTAACACAAAATCACTTTACATTCAGGCTAGTAATAAAACACTATTTCACAAACAAACTTTTAGTGAAATATTCTGTATAAAAAAAATCAGATTTTTTTTATACAGAATATTTGTACTCTTTACTAAAAGTCTACCAAATTTTGTGAAGATACACTTGCAGTATCAAAAGCTATAGTGCAAATACTTTATGTATGCAAATGTGTAGAGGAACTCGTTTATACTATACCAAGCCTGTTGTGTGAAGGTTAATTGTTTAATATGAGGATTGAATTTAACCATTAGATTACTTGAAGTTTTAAACAAAACAAACTTGATATAATTAGAAAATGAGTTACCATTAAAAGAAATAAATTATTTCATAACTAAATATTTCACCAAGATAAAATAATAAAAAACGTCCTTTTGATATTAATTTGCAATGATTGAAAATATTGCACCAATAATCTAAGTCTATTTGTTTTTCTTTAAAAAACATTGAGAAACATGACTCGGTATTGGTAAAAGAATATGTAAACCTGAAATAATATTACATAAAATTATCTAGCTGAGTGATTTCAACTTTAACTACAAGAAATGATGTTTTTAACTATGTTTGAATTTTTTAAAATAATTTTCTAAGTTGATACATAAAGAACCAAATTAGAATTGTTTGGATATTTGAAAAAAGTTTCATCTTTAATGCTTTTAAAGCTGATTATTCAAGTAAAAGTCTGTTAATTGAATAACTAAAAGTATTATGAATTTAGACTTGCATATGATTTTAAAAAGATTTGAATGAAGTACTAGGAATATATTGAATTTTGAATCCAACTGTATTTAATATATAATATAAGTGCATATCTGTTTTGGAACTATCAGAGAGCAAGTAATTTATAGATATTACAACTTTTTTTCTTTTCATCTCTTATTATAGGACAGACTGCCAGCAGTGTGTGGGAAGAAAAAATGTTTAATCCAAGATTGACAAAAACAAAAGCTGAGTTTGTAGAAATCATGAAAAATTTGAATTTGGCTTATCCGAAAATGATTGGTTAGTATATTAAGCATACTAGATGCAAAACTAGACTGTAATTGTTACTTCATCCTTAATGTTGAACTGAAAATACATGTATTGTACGTTTAATATCTGTCAATTTCTAAAATATCTTACTTGATAAAGATGCACACGTATATGTTATTGGAAAATTGAGTTATAATTTTTTGTGCTGTGATAAAAAGATTAATCAAATGATATGTTTACATATATTTGTTTATTTTAACATTTAAAACTGTAGATAGTATTTCTGTGTGTAATGTAAGATCTTAGGACTGGATTTTTATAAGTTGGTCTATCAAATAATGCTAATAGTTTAAGATCATTGACACTGTAAATTCTAGTAATCATTTATTGGGATAATAATTATTGAATTTTTTGTCTTTTAGATAAAGCTTTACCTGCCAACATGGTTTGTGGTCTTCATGATATCACTGACCAGCAAAAAAGTGCCTGAATTAATCTGATCTTGCTCTGTTATCCTCAGAATTAAAGTTAAATAGTTTAATGAGTATGATAAGCAACCAGATTATTTGATATAATTTTATGGATTACACACCATTTTGTGAATTAGTTAACTTCAGATTAATGTACTAGATTGAGGTTTTCTACTAAATTACTGCATATCCAGTTTCATATTTTCACTTAAAAGTGTAGTTAGGGTGGTCCCTTGTAAGGCAATAACTTGAACATGTATTGGTGTGTTGGTCTTAACATTAATTAGTTTTAAGAAATAAATAGGACACTTGTTGTAGTACATGTTTGTTTCCTGTTCTAAAATAATACATTGATAGGAACAGGTTATTTTTTTGTAACACTTTTATTTACACTAAGGACCTATATATGCAATTTTCAACATATGAATTTGTATAAGGCCTGTATTTATTAAGCCATCAATGAGATGCTACATGCAAAAATCTATTTGGAAAATTGATATATTCAAATTGTTTTTATCAGCGTGTATGAATTTTATATACATTGATTATTAATTGTTTTATCTGTACTTAAACTCAGTACTGTCAATATTAACTGATTTTTAACTGGAATAGCCATGATTTGAATAACAATTTCATTTATCAATATCTGTCATGGAATATATCTTACTCCATAACTGTCAGTGATAAAATTGAAATGATTCTTAGTTTAGCATTTATCGTACTAAATTTATTACAGTAAAGTCTGTACTATTTTTTTAGTCTTATGAAATATAACTTACCATAGTGTAATGAAAAACATATTCCAAAATACATCAGGTTATCTTTTGTGTTTTGAAATTCATATGGGTATATTCTGAATTGTTATAAGTAGTGTTGTGTATTGTATTAGTAAACTAACATTTTACAAAACTTAAAAGTGATAGTAATTAGTGTTTTAAACACATAAATAACAGTATTTATATCTAATTATACATGTTTAGGTGTTTAGTTTATTTTTATCTGGAAAACATTTCTATATTTTCAGAATATACATTTATGTGAAGCTGACTTAAGGTATGATAATTGAAGCACACTTATCTATTAAAGTTTTAAATAGTTTGCTCTTTTTTGTTATTACTTTTGTTAATTTACTTAATTACCTTTATTGTTATGTATCAACTTGGTTTTAAACTACTAAACTTTCAAATTCACAGCTATATGCATAAAACTAAGAGTTATTAATAAAAGGTAGTTATAAAAATATTGTTACTGACATGATTTATTTTCAGACACATTGTGCTATTATATTAACAGTAAAAAAACTTGTTTTGCGCAATGAAAGATAAACTTTTATAAATTATACCCGACTAGTTTCAGTAACTCATTTACTGTCGTCATGACTGGTGCATAATAAAGTTAGCTTATATTCAGCTGAAAAACGTCGAGTTTTCGTTTTTACTCTGTATATTACAGCTGACATTTTAGATTTTGTAACTCTCAAGTGATGTTTTAGAAACTTTTTTTATAATTAAATAACTATTTCTCAGGAAAAATAAACTCGTGTTGTAAAGTAGCACACAAACTAACCTGTTCGCAACTGCTTGTTAGCGCTCCCTCCTCCAGTAGTACAGCAGTTAGTCTGTAGGCTTATAATGATAATATAAAAAACAGACACTTATGTAACTTTGATTTTCACAAACAAAACAAAATTTCTGTAGAAAACCAGTAATAAAAATGTTTACTATTTAGTTATTATACCTAGTGAGTAGTGACATTGATTTTTGTGTTCGCACAAGTAGTATTAATGATATTGATAAAATACGGGGGGGGGTATGTTTGGAAACGATATACACCAAAACGCAATGGAACTTTCCATAGTTAAAAGAAAACTTGCTTTTTGTACTTAACATGTTTTTGAAAGTGTGTTGACCGAAATTAACGTATCAGGTAGATGTTAAAACTTGTGTAGAGATTAGGTGTTTGGTTTGTTGACGAAATAACGCGCCAAATTTAGTGATCGTTTGCAATTAAATAATTTCGGTACTTCTATCAGCTCAAAAATTAGGATGAACTGCGCGAAACTTTTTAAACAAATTAAACTACTTGCCTGCTTCCATTTTAAATGTACACCTAGATTCAAACTACGTTATATATATGGCCCAAACGCAATAAATATTTCATTTTTGTAATTAAAGTGTATTAAATAAGAGAATTAAAAAGTTCTTGGGTTTCATAAGGGCTACGCAATGACGTTCAACATTTAGTGCTAACGGGCGAGCGGAATTGTAGGGAAACGCCATTATGGTGGCAAACGTGACAGATAAAAATATTTTTCTATTCAGAATAGAGTTAATGGACTAATTTTACTTCCTTTCAGTAATGTATTATGTTTTAAAATCTTCAATACGATTCACATGAGGTCCTAAATACATTCTATATTATGTGATTTTGAAAAAAAATATATTTCTTTTTAGGTTAGTAACATTGTTACAAATTTTGTTTTAATAAGTGACACGTAAAAAGAATATTAGTTATTCCATCAGTTTGTCGAAATAAGGCTAACAGTAATTAGGTATACGATGCTTTATATTGTCTTTTAGTGTGTAAGCAGTTTAATTGTATATCGTTTGTTTGGAAGTAATTACGAAGTACACATGTCACATTTACAGTGGAAATATAAAATCAATAGAATTAAAGAAACGTTCTTTAACTTCTTTCCAGTGTATTTATTTCTTGAAATAATGAAAATCTATAATTTTCAGAATTATCGATTGAGTTAAAATTGATTGAGCTACGAATTCACTTTCTGCAATGGTCAGCTCGGTTTCACTTGACAACTTATAGATGGCAACATTATTTAGTTGAAAATGATAGATATACTTGCAAGTAATCTCGAATGATGAGAAGAAGTTTCATAAAACAAGTCTTAAATAGAAAAAGTCATTAGCATATTGGAATAGTCTTTTTCTGATTATCTTCATGAAACACAATTATGATCTTGTGAACACGCAATGACGTTCATAATGTTAAATATTAATTAAAATTGGTTTATTGATGAACATGTATTTTGGTTAACAAGGTTAAACGTTTGAGTCGACCCACAAAAAGATGTCTTTTTCTTAACCAACCTGTAACACAGTAGGCTAGTAATACCAGATATTGATATATTGGACTTAATATTCAGTTGTTGATTCTATCTCTGAGAAAGTATCGTGAATTGACTTTTTGTTTTCTGATTGGTATAGTTACGTTTACCATGTTTAATTTCATGCTAAGCTAAACATTGGTTATCTGCGCGAAAGCTGCCCCTAATTTTTAAGTAATATTTGGGAGAGAAGAAAGCTAGTTAACACCACCAACCGCTAACTCTTAGTTATTTAAAAGGTGTTCGACCATGACTAGTAATTAACACCACAAACTTGAAATGTGTAGTGCAATTTTTATTTGGGAGAAGGGTGGTAAACGGGGCTTAGAACCACAGCTGTTTAGAAAGTTAACTACTGGTAACACTCAGCCTATTGCAAGCGTTTGGGTAACTTGAGTAATTTAAATGTTTCTTATACAACCCCATTATTGTCATAGATAATCTCTGAGAAAAGTCGTTATTTTAAATATTAATAGGTTAACAATAGATAGTGTTTATAATTCCAACAACAACAAAAAATACGCCTTCTCCCAATTTATTTAAAATTCACAAATGAATTGAAAATTTTTCGGAGGTTACGATAGAATAGTTTCCCGTACGAGTGTGAAACGGCAATTTTATCTGTACCTTTTCTTGTTGGAATTCAGCCTCCAAAGTCGGAATATACAGCGTGGCCCGTAAGTCCCTACCCATCCATATGTTATCATGTTATATTCAATTACGCATGTTTTATAATTTTTTCTGAAAAATATGTCCGATTTAAGCCCATTTACACTTGATAATGTCTCACAGAACATGACGTCGCATAATATTATGAAGCGAGAATGAGGGACAGCACACAGATACACTGGATACACAAGATGTATGGATGGGTAAGGACCTACGGGCCACCCTGTAAATATAACAGGTTATGATATTGTGCTGTCTTCATATGTAACTTTTCTCTAACGTGTCACGCTTTCCCGGAAGATTTCATTTCAGTTTTGGATTGGTCAAAAGTTATTTTAACGCATGTTATCGTGTGTGATGTGAAAAAATTCTTAATAATGAAATATTGGATAAAGTGGTTTTCAAAGAAAGCATAATCTTTCAGCGAAAATGTAAACTGTTACAATGTAATACATAGGAATATCGTTGCAAAATTAAATTTTTAATTTTAAACTAGGCACCTGAAGTTAGTTTTTGTCATAAAAATAACGTCTGGTTGAAAAACCGTCCACAAAGGTAACAGGTTTGAAAAAGTAAAACCAATTCACTCATAAAATCTGATCAGCTTCGCCAATTTACTTAGTTTTGTGAATCAAATGGAAGTGTTGTTTTAATAATACATTATCGTTGTCTGTTGAATAACTTTTAATGTATAAGAAATTAAAAGTTATAAACGTATCTTTACCAACTTAATAAACAAATATCTTATTGATGACAGCTAATAAATTCATCTTGTTGCATAATGTATGTCACATGTGTTACTTGCACAACTATTCTGTTTCTGTAATCCGGTGAACATTTATTTATCAATGTGTGAATAGTTAAATTGATATAAAGATGTTTGTTTTATAGTCTTTCAGTTCAATTTTGATATTTTTTATCGTACCTCAATGTCAGACATTTCCATGCTGCACAAAGAAAGGTATTTTATGTTTGTAACTTATGAATATAACAGAACATATCCTACGTTAAGCTTTATCCTTGCATTTAAAAACTCGAAATTTTCCATTTAACATATAGTCGTTAACACGATGAATTATAACACATGATTCTATCAGTGAGATTTTAATTCTGAAATCGGGAGTAGTTTCTACAGATGTTAGTGTCTGTTTTTGTCATTACGATATCCAGAAAACTTTACTGTTGTCTTGGAGCAAAGCTTTACAATTAATTTTCTGTATTTCATTATTCCCCTCGAAGAATCGAACTCCAGGTTTTAGTAACTCGATCTTACATTTGACCTACCGTGAGACACTATCAGATAATGAAACAAAACATTGAAATTGTACTTTGATGGCAATTTAGTATCGTAGTTGTCTGCCACATGATATTAACGGATAGTAATTTTCATTTAAAAATGAGTTCTTTGTTTCATGGGTATCAAGATTTTGGTGAAGTTTCCGTTAAAAGCATAGTGTTCTATTGTTGGATATGCAAACGTTGTGAATCATTAACTGTGATGTTCTTGTTGAAGTTAAAATAACCAAAGAGAGAGAGAGTCATCCAAAAGAACATTAGAATCCATTCTGAAATAGGACAAGGACACTGCGGAGCAGAAGGTTTCGTGCTCGCTTTTTTATGGCAAAGTTTTAAAGGTCATGTACAGTCAGTCTTTTTTATTATTAGTTTTAGCTGCTCACCGCACAGAAAACAATCGAGCGGCATCACCCAACGCCATCTTTTGAGCTACTGTTTTTCAGAGAATAATGAAATTTACCATCACCTTATATCACCCCATCAATTAAAAAAAGCCCGCATGATAGGTGCCCGATTTAGTTCCTGCGATTCGTAGATTGCAAACTTAGCGCCCCTAGTATTAGGATTGCGAAGTAGAAAGAATGATAAGAATAGGACACAAAGTAAAAATGAAATGGCTCTAATTAAAAGGAACACTGCTTTTAGAACAAAACAGTATTTTGGGAATTTCATTTCGAGAAAAGAAATCGAACCTTGAACCTATGTAAAATTGTGCAGTTCTGTACGATCAACTGACGATTTTAGGATTAATACTTTGAAGTTAATTTATTTATAAATTTGCTTGGGACATTATTGGCTGAATAAGTCACAGGCTGAAAATACAGCTGTAGCAAAAATATTTATTGTACTTCCTGTTCTTTATCTCTTTTCTGTGTTAAAGCTGTACGTTACGTTTAGTCCTCTCTCAGTAATTCAGTAACTCCTCGGTGAGACACTTAGGAAATATTTCCTCATAACTCTGTCTGAAGATGTAGGATATATGTGAAGAGATGTTATAAAGATGTACAGAACTCAAAGTGGATAAACTTGTTTAGTTATATATAAGCATTCTGAAAAGTTACATTTTTGTATAAGATGGAAGTACATCGAATCTAAGGGATGTTGCAGGACAAGGGTTCCTTTCGAAGCAGTTGATGTTTGAAGTTTGGATTCTCATTATTCTGTCTTAAGATAATAAGAGTGTTAAATCAGATGAAGTTAAATCCAAATTCGTTCTTTGTGAAATAATGAATATGACCAGATGATTAAGGCGCTCGACTCCTCCTCTCAGGGTCTCGGATTGGAATCCCCAAACCTGTTTCCTTTTTAGTAGAGTGGGTGCTGTAATGTGATGGTCACCTCATTATTTTTTTTTTGTAAAAGAGTTGGTCGTGGGTGGTAACGTCTGTCTTTCCTCCAGTCTTGCACTGTTAAATCGGGGACGGCTAATTCAGATAGCCCTCGTGTAGCTCTCCGCGAAATTCGAAAAAAATGATCATGTTTGTTTGTTTGTTTTTTGAATTAAGCACAAAGCTACACAATGGGCTATCTGTGCTCTGCCCATCACGGGTATCGAAACCCGGATTTTAGCGTGTAAGTCCGCAGACATACCGCTGAGCCACTGGGGGGCAAAAAATGATCAACAAATCAGTTTGTTTTTTCGTTTTTCATTTTTCGTTTTTTTTTTAAATACATAAAAAGAAACTGGTTTATTGTTTAATTTTTATTTACTAAATAACAAGTTAATATTTTTTTTCTTAGTTGTTTCGTGAATCATTATTTTTTTGGTTTTCGAATAAGGAAAACGAAACGCTTTGTTGATTTACTGAACAAACAAAAACAAGAAAAGAACTCGTCTGTTCTCATGTTTTTAATAATGAAAACAGACTCATTCTTTTCAATTTTAAATAAGGAAAATAACCAATGAATCTGTGTTTTCGTTGTTCGTTAATTAGCTGAAAAACAGATAACGAAGGAATTAGTTTTTGGTTATTTAAAAGAGGAGAAACGAAAAGCAACTCTTAATGTTCCTTTATTTGAAACTGAAAACGGTTAAATAACACTTTTTTTTTCAGTATCTGAAATACGAGCAACTAAAAACAAACGTTGTTGGTTTCTCTTTAATCAGAAGCTGAATAAAGAATCAGTTTGTTTCTCTATATTCGAAATACGAACTTGATTTTTACTTTCGAAGGCTGACGTAGTATTTGAAATCAACAGGCCTAAAAAGCTTATGATAAAAGTCACGTTAACTGCAGATATATTTCTGCACTCATTTCTCTTAATTTGCCAATTACAGATTTGAAATCTGAGGCGTGTAAGAATAGCATTTAAGATCTGTCGCCAACAAAACTCTGCCCAAACTAACTTTAACTACGATAATTTCAGGACTTATCGGTTGGGCTACGCGACGAATGACAAAAGATTCCCAGAAACACTTTTTGTACACTCAATGTACTACTTTGAATGCGGCCTGGCATGGCCGAGCGCGTTAAGGTGTGCACTCGTAATCCGAGGGTCGCGGGTTCGTGCCCGCGTCGCGCTAAACATGCTCACCCTCCAGCCGTGGGGGTGTATAATGTTACGGTCAATCCCACTATTCGTTGGTAAAAGAGTAGCCCAATAGTTGGCGGTGGGTGGTGATGACTAGCTGCCTTCCCTCTAGTCTTACACTGCTAAATTAGGGACGGCTAGCACAAAGTGCGAAGTGAGTTTTAATGACAAAAGATCACAATTTATGAATCAGAATATTTTAGTTACTTTTTTCCCAGTAGAACAGAGACAAATTTACAGATTTCTTGTTAAAAGCGGGCTCAATTCCTTGTGGTGGACGTAGCAGAAAGTCAAATGTAGCTTAGTTCTGCAGCATACAAACTATAGCTACTAGACAACACCTAGTTTAATTTTTGTTTGTTTGAAAGGATTTCGTGCATGTATCATATAAATAAATTGTTAGCGAAACAATGAAACTGTTTTTATTTTTCAACATTTTGTAAGTTTAGCTATGTGAAAATCTTTTATAAACACAATTTGAGGTCCCGATAATAATAATAATACCAAAAATGAGACAAGAAACTCAGCTTCTTTGATTACAAGTTTAGACTACTTATGAATTCTTACAAGATGTAAGAAAACTAATTGTCACTTCTTTTAAGCTAAGCTGCATGTAAAACATTTTACTACAGCAACATTTTTCTCTTAATTTTAAAGGAATTTTTATCGCGCTTTAAGCTTTTATTTATTAATTAAAATTTGTTTTGTTTCATATGTATCTTTAGTAGCCATTTCATATTTGTAATTTTTTTAGTTTTGTTGATTTTAGTTCATTCTTAATTTAATATAAGTAACTTGTTTTGTAAGACCTAGTTTATAATTTTGGAGCAAATTTCACATGAGTTATCTAATCATAGTTGAAACTAATTTCGAATTGATAAACTAAATAAAAAGAAGATAGTAAACAGCACTCTTCTTCAACTTTTGGGTTCTGCTTGTATTAGAATTTGAACGCCACTCTTATAAAACACTTAAGATCTTACTGTATACAGATAATGAGAGGAAAACTGAAAGGAATTTCACAATTTTAATCTGAGTGTAAGGAGTTTTTATAGCTTCTTCTGTTACCGAATTTTGTTTCGAAAGACCAAACCGGTATTTAAAAAGAAAACGACAATAAATATCCAGTTGAATAAATTATCTTTTGTAATTCACAATGATGACATATGATAAAAATGTTTTAACCAGTAATTTGTTAGTATTTTTCATTTATATTTTTAATTTTTCTTACCACACTTAAGTTAACATAAAGAAAAATTACTGTAACATTTTCTCAAACATTTGTAAACGCAACAAAATGTAGTCGAAATTATTGTTTTGATATAAATTTCATTTTTCGTGGTATTAATGACTGCATGGCTACACAAATGCTGTACTTTAAAGTGAACTGTTCAGAGGTACTTGTAAATAAAGCAAAATTTAAAAAATACAAATATAACTTGTAATGACTTTTATTACAATCATTTTATAACTAAAATCTGTTACCTTTTTTTTAGTATCATTTATAATAAAAAATTGTTATACCAGGGATTCAATTGTCTCTATTGAAAGGATTCTTGTAGAAGAACGATTTTTATGGGACATTACACTGATAAAAAAGTTTAAGTACCACAGACAATATTAAAAAATACAGTTTTACCAACTCTTTTACCAACAAATTGTGGGTTTCACTGTCACAACATTATCACGCCCCGCGGCTAAAAGGGGCAAGCATGTTTGGCGCGACAGGGATGCAAACCCTCAGATTACGAGTCGCACGTCTCAACACGCTTGGCCATGCCAGGCCGACCAGACTTGCTGATGGTCTCCTGTGTGTCTGTATATGAGTAATGTTATATTATTTGTATTAAGATAGGAAGAACTGTGGTAAAATCATATTTACACAAAGAATTATTTCAGAAAATAAGATTATACATTAATTAACAGAACAGACTGAGTATTTAAGATCAATGAAGTTTTATTCACAAAATATGATTCTGTGTATGAAAATAATTTTTCGAAGCGGACGAAGTACCAGCAGAATCAAAGTACCTTATTAAATCTTTTATTTTTTTATTTGGTAAATCTAACTTTAGCTCTTTTTATCAGCTAATTCTGGACTAAAATGTTTTTATTCGATAATTCTAAACTAATTATGTGTCCACTGCACCTTTTAAGCCCCTAAGTTTTATGTTGAGACAATAAAACACAAGTTAATATGTCACATATACAAAGTTTGTTTAAAGAGGTAAATATTTTAATTAACCTACTTCAAAAGAGATTTTTCACTCTTAAAATAAGACATTGAAATAAATCATCTTTAATAATTGATCCGAAAAACAATTTGCACTTGTAGTTAAGTGTAAACATTTCCAGATCAAAACACCGATCTTTGTAAGTTGAAGTAAGGTTCTTAAAGAAAAATTTCGTACAATCTTTGTTTCAGTCTGTTTGTTGTAAAGTACAAAGCTTTGTTCTTCGTTTACCGAGGGCACCGAAACCAGAATTTTAGTATTATAAGTGTCCAGACTTACTGTTTGTTTTTGAATTTCGCACAAAGACACTCGAGGGCTATCTGTGCTAGCCGTCCCTAATTTAGCAGTGTAAGACAAGAGGGAAAACAGCTAGTCATCACTACCCACCGCTAACTCTTGGGCTACTCTTTTACTAACAAATTGTGGGTTTCACCGTAACATTATAACGCCCCGCGGCGAAAAGGGGCGAGCATATTTGGCGCGACGGGGATGCAAACTCGCGACCCTCAGATTACGAGTCGCACGCCTTAACACTCTTGGCCATGGCGGGTCGACCAGACTTCCTGATGGTCTCCGGGGTGTCTGTATATGAGTAATGAACAAATTTTGCTATTCAATCAAATATAGACTTAAAAATTGTTCAATGCATATTTTTCAAAATATGAGTAACAATGTTAATCATTCAGTGATGTCGAGAAACCCACTTGTTGAGAATTTTATATGCAAAAACAGCTCGTTTGGGTTCGCTCTTCTATTTAAAATATTTTCTGAACCCAAACGAGCCGTTTTTGCATATAAAATGTTAATCATTAATAAAACATGTAAGGCAGGTAATTTTTTATGAGAATACTGTGACAGTTTTCTAGTAAGATTTAAATGACAAAGAAATTTACTAATTCCGAAGTAAAATGTAAAAAGAAATCAAATTCAGGTTTGAGAATTAGATAAAATAGAAGACAAGAAAAACTTGAAACTTTTTTTTTTAAATTCGTTTGGTAAAGTTCATTCAACTACTACTGTTTTTCAAATACTTGTGTGTAATACACAGTTATCTACCATGTTCTTTTTTTACATTTTTTTATTTATTAGAACACAATCACCTCTATTCACTTAATAGAAGTTACAGAGCCACTGCTCCGATTATGGTTTTAATCACCACTTTTGCCGAGATAGAAAAAGTGTTTTATTAGTTTTAATAAAATAGGAAACAACAAAGATAATTTTTTTTTTACTATATTTTTGTTATTTTGTTGTTATATTTTTTATTATTCACCTTCTTGTTTGACAGTATGCACTAAATTTTCTTCTTTTTTGTATACCAGTATTTGAAATATTTTAGCCAAATTAATTTTCAAATATCGGATACATGTGCAAATTATATTTTATGACCTTGTCGAACATCTGAAGAATAATTTATTTTATTATTGTACGACTTTCCTCTTCATCAAATCCTTATCTACCAAGTCTTTGCTTTATTTTCATTTTTTCTACAAAGATTTTTTTGAGAAGTGACTTAATAAAAGTGAGAAATATTGTTTGGTTCAAAGTCTCTGGATTCAACAGAATATGTTTCAGAAAAAAATTTTCAGAACCAAAAGCCTAAATATTTATTTGGTCGAAGACGGTCTAAGGGAATTGATCTAAAAGACAATGGTATGTATGTATTTTTTTCGTAATCTTTGCCAAACTTCTATAGCTCAAGTTTTTATCGAGTGAAGTATTGTGAGAGAACTTATACGTAAAAAAGAAAAACAAATTAAGTTTTATCTAGAATTTAAGTTAGCTATAATATATTTTTATGAACGTTTAAGTTATTAAATTCAGAATTTTCAAAGCTTTAAGGAATTTTAGATCAGTCATATACTACACATGTGACACCTAAATCTTATAGAATACATTTCATCTTTACAAAATTTGAACTTTTTCTTACACCTAATCCAGAGCTTGGGGTCATGTACTGAATTCAATCCGAGGTGTTACTTCCTGGGGCAGAGGAGGAAGTTTTCACAAGATACTTGAATTGCGTTCTACTTTACTTTGTATAAATGAATATTTGCGACTGTCACACGGAACAGAGGTATTTCCGCATTCTTTTGCTCATTTTCTTATTGGTCAGATAAAGGAGAAGGTGTTTTGTGCGTACAATTTAGGTAGTTTTCTGATAGATTCTCTCTATCTTCAAAGAAAAAATATTCTTTTCTGATATGAGAGATACAAGGATTGCTGGCGAACGTTTCTCTGATCGACAATAATTACTATTTCTTTTTGTGAATTTATTTCTGGCTATATAAGTTTGCGATTTCCATTCACTTTTACATCCACATTTTTCTTTACAGCTTCAATTTCAACTGTAATTGCCAACTTCTTATGTAATTAACAAAATAAATGGTTGTATTTCATATTTTCAGTGCGCTTGTAACAAATCATTACTCACTTTTTCACATACTAGATCCTCGATCGTTTATCTTTCACAAAGATCAGGTAGCTGTGAGCCAGATTTAACCATTAGATTATTATATGATTATAATACAGTTATTGATAAGGCTTCGATAATTGGTATATTTATCTTTTACAAGATATTTTTCTCCCAAGTGTTCTTTGTGTTCACGCACTTTGACAACTTTTTGAACAATAAACGCTTTCAAAACAAGGTAGTTGCAGAAAATTCTTTCAGAAACTCTGATTTCTACAGGAGGTGCATCAATAGCATCATTACACATTGGCAAAAAGTGTTGAAACAAATGGTGCTTACTTTGATTAAAGCATGTTTTACTTGTTTATACTTTTCCAAACTTCGCAGTTCAAAAACAACATTTATTTTCGGACAACTTAATAGCATCATGAAATGATAATTTCCACTAGAAACGAGTACAAACTGAGAGTATTTATTTCTTGTTTTCAGTGGCTCAGCGGTATGTCTGCGGACTTCCACGCTAAAATCCGGGTTTCGATACCCGTGGTGGGCAGAGCACAGATAGCCCATTGAGTAGCTTTGCGCTTGATTCTAAACAACAATTTCTTGTTTTATATTCTTTCACACACATTTAGCATGAATTGTTTACTTTTACTTTGGTTTTAGTTTTGGGTGTGCATCTGTGAATGGTGTTACAGTGTGGTTAAAAGTCTAATTATATATAGTTCTGGCAGTGATAATAGAGATAATTTCAGCTGTTTTCTTACTGTGATTTAAACCTTGTCAATAGACTTCCAAGTCCAATGTAGCCAGGTAGATAAGGTGCTTGACTCAAAATCTGAGGGTCGCAGATTCGAATCCATATCAAACCAAACATACTCAGCCTTTCATTTTTGGTATGTTATAATGTCACGATCAATTCCACTATTTATTGATAAAAGAGTAGCTTGAGAGCTGGCGATGAATGGTGATGACTAGCTGCGTGATGTTTACTGCTAAATTAAGGACGGGTAGCGCGAATGATCCTCGTGTAGCCTTGCGTGAAATTTTAAAACAAAGATAGATTTTCTTCTCTGTATATTATCCGTATATACAGAGATGCATATGTAGGAATGAAAATCATTCAAATAATTACAGAAATTAAAATGAACGAACCAAATGAACATCTGTATCTGAGAAAATGTTAACCCTACCATAAAGCTAATGGATTTATTGAGTACTTCGTTCACAACTACATTTGCTCGTGCACGTAACCAAATGCTTTTTTAAGGAAAGGGCGAACTTTCAATCTACCAACAAACAACACATACGTAAGTAGCATATTTATATTATACATTCAATGCTTTTATTTTTAGTACATATTATACATTACAATATGATATTTTAAATATTTGTTTTATCTTATAATTATTTATAGATTTACCTAAATTTAATGACTGTATTTAATTATCTAACATTCAGATACATAACTTGCATAGAAAATGTTAAGAAAATTATCGAATAGTAGCTCCATGTTAAGAGTTGTGTTTTACTGTACAAATCTGAAAACATTAGATGATACCAAACGTAACTGCATGGTAATTACTGTCACACAGAACCTCTGTATTTCTGATTTACACGCTAAAATCAGCGGTTCGATTTCTCTCGGTGGACTCAGCAGATTGCCCAAAGTGATGTTGCAATAAAAAAACACAAACTATATTTCTAATAAGAAAATAACGGCATCTCTCTCTTCTAATAGTATTTAACCAGTAAGATAAAGAAATGTATATAAACATGCTTATTTTGTTAAATCTACATGACACATATCTATTTTCTTCAACAGCCTGCTGTGCATAAGTGTTTGTTAGAATAAGATGACACAAGTAGGTTTGGTTTGGTTTTTGAATTTCGCGCACAGCTACTCAAGGGCTATCTGGCCGTCCCTAATTTAGCAGGGTAAGACTAGAGGGAAGACAGATAGTCATCATCATCCACCGCCAATTCTTGGGCTACTCTTTTACCAACGAATAGTGGAATTGACCGTCACATTATAACACCCACACGACTGAAAGGGCGAGTATGTTTGGCGTGAAGGGGATGCGAACCCTCGACCCTCAGATTACGAGTCGCACGCCTTAACACTTTTGGCCATGCCGGGCCCAATGACACAACTAAAACGTACAAAATAAACAACAACGACACACTTAACATTAGTCGAAAATAATTATCGATAACATTTACAGCGGTTTCCTTAATACCAACTGTTTAAAAATAATAAGAGATATATGAAATAGTGCTATATACACTTGTAATAAATAATGAATACGCGCTAAATTTTCAGCTAATTATAAAAAAAACAGCAGAAAAAATCATCATCACTGTAAATTTACTGTAGTAAACGCCTATTTTTAAAAACTTACTGAAACATTTATGGAGATTCAAGTAGATAGAACAAACTCAAATTAATGATAAACAGTAACGAGTCAAATAAACGATGTGCAACAGCAAAATCAG
This sequence comes from Carcinoscorpius rotundicauda, assembly GCA_011833715.1. Lineage (NCBI taxonomy): Eukaryota > Metazoa > Arthropoda > Merostomata > Xiphosura > Limulidae > Carcinoscorpius > Carcinoscorpius rotundicauda. Next base: position 114,932,899 of record CM022393.1, read on the forward strand.
GGAAGATTTCAGTTCTTGTCACCCAGTATTCCTTGGACATTCAAGAATGCTTTAAAAATAGATGTTGGTGTTAATGAAATTACAACTTAACCTAAGTTTACAGGACTTTGGATATAAATTTAAAATGTCAACCAGTTATGTGTACAAGATTGTTAAAAACAAGTTCATTAGAATAAAATATCTAATTTTATGGCCTGCTAAAAATAACTTCAAATGTCAATGCCGACGGAAAACATTTAATGTTAAGGTACCTGTAGACTGTTTTGAGATATTTATTGAACGATCCTCAAACTTGTTAGCACAAGCAGAGACCTGGTTCACCTAATAAAATACCAACCTTTGACAACATTCACTTTATTGCACATACAAATCAGTGACCCTGAGTCTGAGTTAGTGTATTTACTGCTTCGGTATTTGACGAAGTATCGTTAATTTACATTGTTTTGGATGGAATATTCATGTTGTTTCTAACCAGCTCTGGTAAAACTGCAGATTTAAAGAAACTTCTTGACTTCTCTACCATGTTCTAAGAAAAAGCTAACACTTGTGCATACAACGAAATCAAAAACTCCTTTACATATAACAGAAACTGACATTGTACCTAATTGCAATGAGATGAATTTAAAGACAACTTAGCGTTGTGACTCCCCAGGCACTCAACAAATTCATATATCTATAAATATCTTTCACAATAAGAACGTTTAATCTCTACTACTTTTTCAAAACATTCAACCCCATCAGATGTCGCACCCATGTAGGGAGACGTTAAATTAATTATGACGCAAGGAGAAATTCTTGTGCTCTTACTTCATAATCTTGTTGTACTGATTTTGGCACCCTTTTCACGGTCACAACCCCGTTTTATTTGTTTAGCAGTGAAGGAATGTGATGCATAGTAGCAAATATTTTTTTATCAATCTCTTTAATGGATTGTATAATGATGTGCGTCAAATATTCTTAACTCGAGAAGCTTTTATTGTTCTCAAAGTTCGCACATTAATCAGGAACCACACGTAATTCACCAAAAACGTTTGCTACAATGTTCTTTCAACAATTCTCATTAACATATAAGTAATCAAAATCATATTATTCTCATAACACTTTGGTGTATTTTTTGTCCAAGACTCTTAGTTTGAATTTACTTGCAAATGTTGTGACTAATAATAATATCATGGCTATGTTTCCAGAAGCATAAAAAAAAAAAGTAAAATTGTTGATAATAGAAAGTATCGTTTGCTTTATGCTGGTCGTTGTTGCCTGCCCAGTATTTGCAGCACTTATTTGCTATTTTCCTTGTTTTAGTAACAATGAAGACAATTTCCTGGATAGCCTTTTTCTGACCTTGAAATAAAAAAAGAAAAAATACAGATAATTATTTGATCTTTGGTACTTAGTTTATTCGTAATTATAATTCATGAATTTATTTTATTTATCAAAAATAAATAAATAAAAATATGTTTGTTTGTTTTTTGGAAATTCGCACAAAGCTACTCGAGGGCTATCTGTGCTAGCCGTCCCTAATTTTGCAGTGTAAGACTAGAGGGGAGGCAGCTAGTCATCATCACACACTGCCAATTCTTGAACTACTCTTTTATCAACGAATATTGGGTTTGAACGCAACATTATAACGCCCCCACGGCTGAAAGGGCGAGCATGTTTAGCGCGACGCGGGCGCGAACCCGCGACCCTCGGATTACGAGTGCACGCCTTAACGCGCTCGGCCATGCCAGGCCAAATAAAAATAAAAACTCAGTTAATAATTTATTCTTGTGCGATGATGCAGTAGGAACTATTAGGTTTTACATTTTTTAATCATAAAACCTATATAAGTTGTTAAAGATATTTATAAAAAAATACAGTCATGAATCATTTTAATAATAATAAACAGTTTTGAACTGGTAAAGAGAGATTCCTTTGGTACAGACTATGGTAGCATTAAGACTTTTCCTCAGTTGCAACTTTTGAATCATATCTTAATAGCTGCTTCTACAGTAAACAGTAGCATATCAGCATGGAAACAAATTTTCCTTACATCTACCATGCAAGTACAATGTCCAGAAATTACAGTTCTCCATCATTTTTACATGTTAACCGCGGAAGCAAACATGTACTATTCATTCTTTTAAAACGATACACTTTTACAGAAATGAGTTACTTGTTGCTTACCACCGCCTGTCTAACGCCTACCTACTAACCAAATAATATTATGGTTGATGAGACTTGTATGCTTTTAATTCGTGTTTTTTCTGAGGACTTTGTGTGTAAACTAAATTGTTGACTGTATCTGAATACTTGATTTGTGGTCGTTTTATCGTTTTCTTGCACCAGTCCTGTTTCTCAATATCGTATGGTTATTTACAATTTGCCACTTTCAATTTATCCAAATATCTTGCTTTACACACTTCGTCTAGTATATTCCAATATCATATTTTTATACTTTATTTGCAGGTGTTTAATTTATTCATAATGTGACTGAGAAAATAAACCAGATTTTTATCACAGGTACTTATCGCTTCTCTGTGCTTATCGAGGTTTGCCATACACAATGGCAACCAGAAGTGAGTATCCTGGATAATAATTACATATGGAAACTATGAATAATTTCACAGTGGAGTCATAATAGGAATTTGTCAGCAATATATCTCCAGCACTGGTTACTTGCTTTTTTATATAATCGACAATTGTGGATTTTAAATTCCAACTTTTAACTACCTTGTGTATTGGTTTTTATTTGTTTGTTTGAAATTAATCAAGAAGCTACATAATAGGCTATTTGCCCTCTGCCCACCACAGGTATCGAAACCTGGTTTCTAGCGGTGTGAGTCCTCAGATATTTCACTGTGCCACGGGCGGCGTTGTTGTTTAATTGCCAGCAAAAAATTGTTGTTGTTGTTTAAATTAAGTATAAAGCTACATACAGTTTTATCGATTGAGGTTTTGTGTGAACACGCGCTTAACATTCATCGAGTAGTAAATCAGCTGTTCAGAATAAAATATCACATCTAATATGTATTTATAACTACGTAAGTGAACTAAAATGAAAGATAACCAGGTTTTAATATGCCATAGACATTCAAAGTTCTCACTACAGTATATATATCAAGGTTTTGGTGCAAAATACCTAACTGATTTTATTGTGGATTTGTAAAACAAAAATATTAGTAATGATACAAACAAATGGGAAGATTTTGTCTGCAATCGCGAATTACTTATTTTGTTTATTATCAACTATTGAGTTATCTTAACTATTAAATAGAAAATGTTTTTAATGTTGTTTCAGGAATAAGTCTACTTTTCAAAAAGGTTTTTGCTAGAAAGTTTGGTTAAAGTTTCGATTAAACTCCTGTGCGACTCCTGTTGTAATTCATAATAAAATAAAAGATGAGACAAGCTGAAATATGTGTGCAACCTCACGGAAGTATAGTACTACTATCCGCCATTGTAAAAGCTTTAATAGACTAGTATTTAAACAGCGCTCATTTACTGATCTGGCGTGTTTTCAATTTTGACCTCCATCATAATAAACCCAGATATAAACCAAAATTCAAATATAAAAAGCAAACTGGTTAGACTGCACAGCTACTCTATATAGTCTGTTACCACATTTGAACATTCATTACGCCGAGGAATCGTTTAATTTTAGACGAATAACAACCAATATGTGCCTTACCATAGTAGTAGTACTGAGTATTCTCAAACACAATTAATAACTATGATAAAAGAACGCTACGATATAAGGAGAACCTACGTGAACAATACAAGAAACTCACACATCAAATAGAACCTGCGTGAATAACACAAGAAACCCACACGCTAAATAGAACCTACGTGAACAACACAAGAAACCCATATGTCAAATAACAGATAAATTCCCCAGAAAAGAAAATGCGAAATGCAAAAAAAGAAAAATCGCTGAAAAAACAGATGATACTATTGTTCGCAACTCAATGAACGAAAAAACTACAAGCACTTGTGTTCAGCCCAAAAACTGCTACACGGAGAATTATAAAACATGTCTTACATTTAAGCACATAAATAAATAGCGTAAGTAAACACATTAAAACCAGGGGCATTCAAAGACTAATTAAAAACACGTTTAAAATACATGTTGAAACAGACATAAACAATTACTATTTTACCGATCAATGAACATGTACTACAAAATAAACACATACATATAAAGGTAGAACTAAAATTACCAATGATTGACAAACATTATTTAACCACCATCAAGCATGCAAAGTTATGCTCTTCATTATAAAAGCAAAGATCATTGCGTGCATAAAACAAACGAAAAAAAAACTCCAGAAGAAAATGACATACAAGCCATCCTCCTTTAAAAAGGCAACCTCTTGGAAGTGTTGTGAATGTTTTTATGCTCCTAAAAAAAAAAGGTTAACCAATAATTAAACTGGAAAACTACCATTCAGCTACTCTGACCAGCTTCAAAGGGGAAAAAATTACAAAGTGTTCAAAATTTCGGAAGTAACATCGAAATTACCAGAAGTACAAAGTGGTTTCAAAATATTTAGACAAACTATTGGTCATTTAGTTAGATTAGTCGGAACCGTAGTAGATACCTTTAACAAAATTAATATATTGTCTTCTGCTTTCTCAATATAGAAGAAGCATCCTCAATTTATGGCTCATGATCTAAATTTTCGTATGACACAGATGGTAATACCGCGAAGAATTATTCACTGGTTGCTGAATTTATTTTTTAAATTAGAAAGTGCAGAGTAACTGTAGAGGGCACATATATGGAGTATTTTAGTTCTGAGGCAGGTGGAATAATTAGTCCTACGATATTCATCATGTATGTAAGAGATATGTTATTAACAGACACAAATTTCGGTTTTACCTGGCAATTCTCAGATGGCGCGGCAGTCGGATAGATTTCCCAATCCTTTCTACAGCATATTAAACCTATTAAATTAAACAGTTAAAATTGCTCAAAACATAAAACGAAAACGAATGTAAAAAAAACAACACAAAACAACTATAGTTTTGCTATTTATCAAATCCCACTCGAACTATATTTGTTGAAGTCAAAATAGGAATTTCTAAATTAGACTAAATAATGCCTACAGTATCTCTATCCTTGTTTTTTACATTTTACAATCCCTACTTGCAGACTTTTATATTTTCACTTTCATTTGTATCTTATTTCCTGCATTTTATGTTCAACTATAAGCAAGGGATTACTTGATATGGTAATTAGCTTTATATATTATTTTACCTTGTTCTTAAGCTCTCTGATCTTTGTAAAAGCGCCCACTTCAAGGGGTAATGACAAAATCGATAACACTAGAATTACGAAGTTTTCTTGCTCATGTTAAATACAGAAGAAACGTGTCGACATTTTAATATTCCTAGGATCTTCACAGTAGCTTATTTAGTATTATACAAAAGGTTCGGCGCTATAAACCTAACCGTTTTTGTTGTAGGTCAGGAAGAGAATAATAAGTAGAATTACAAACGGACCATTTTAAGCGGATTTCCTTTCTCTTGCAAGTGTAGAATGCATGCTTCGTTCATGAATTTTTATATTTAAAAAGCCTCAGAAGTCAATAATAAAAGTTTTAAAGTATTGCTTGAGTTGAATATTTGTTGTTTAAGGTGATTTTTTACCCGAAAGCTCTATTAGGGTTTTTTGCAGTTCCTTACGATCCCTGTCATAAAGCACTATAAAGTTCATGATAAGCACATTAGCAGGACATTTACAGCTGGCATATAACATATCATTAGATTGATTAATTACAAGAATATTGAATTTTTAAAAAAATATATACAACGTTCTTCTGAAAATGTAATTTAGTGAACAAGTTTATATCATCAATTGAAGTGTTTGCAGAACTTTCAAATAAATAAATGAAGAAACAACGATAATATATATAGCTATTACTACAATCATTACACATATGGAAAATAGTTTTCAGAAAATCAAAGGGAATTTTGCAAACAACCTTTATCCGCTTGTCACAAGAAAAAATAGTATTTTTATTAAGTAAACCAAGGGTGAAAGAGGAAAGAAGAGGTCGATCCTTGTACCTAATACTTCTAGGATTTATCCCAGAAGTAAATCTCAATCCGGATCAGATGTTCTTTTCAGTGATATCGAGAAAACCCACTTGTAGAGAAATAAATACGTAAAAACGGCTCGTTTGGGTTGAGAAATGTATTTTACATAGAAGAGCGAACAACGTTTTGTCCTTCACACGTTTTCGAACACTGCAAGTCAAATAAACACAATATAACCATAGAAAACACTCAAATACTAAATAAGGAAACAAACATAAACAAACGCAAAATTAAAGAAGCCTAACTTATACAACAATTTAAAACCAAAATAAACCAATATAAAGAAATGCCTTTATACCTATATTAATAAAATAAATAAAACTATGTATTGAAACATCTAACACCGCCCTCTACATTCCGACACTCAGTTACACAACCCTTTCCAAACATGTGGTCAGTTTCCGGTCAGTTACCTCTTTCTTTGTGAACCTAACGATGACCGAAGAAGGTCGAAACGTTGTTTGCTTTTCTATGTAAAATATTTTCTCAACCCAAACGAGTCGTTTTTACATATAGACGTTCTTTTATTCATTTGCGAAATAGTATGTCTTATTCCATGCTACTAAATTACAGTCTTGTTTATATTTAGATACCATGACGGCCGCCCTGGTTGAATTTTAAGTAGGTCTACATTTGAAAATAATCCGAACCACTTCATTTTATTTACCCAGTGTGCAAAATTTTTTCTCTGTATTGCTGTACTGAATATGTCATGTTTTTTTAACCGCCATATTCGGTTCCCACGAGACCTTTCGCATAATACCAGGACTTATCAGACTGGCTGTGGTATATAAACTTTGTCTAAGCTTGATGATTAGTGTAATTTTATGACTTCTTGACATGTGACTAGATGGATGGGACTAATTACATGTAGAATACCTGCATAACTTAAAATATGCCTAGATAAAGATACTTTTCAGCAGTTTAATTGTCATGTACATGTGTATTTTTAGAAAATCTGAAGACGGAATTTCAAGATCAGTTTTTTAAATACCTTTGTTTCGCATGAAATCCACAATATGTTCATAACAAACACTATTTAATGTTCATAATATTGATATTTTGGATATTTCTCATGAAATTTGTGTTTGCTGGATAAATAATATATATAATTTAAGGAAACTAGTTAGCTACAAGTCCTTGCTTCCTATACCATCTTACTTCACTGTTACATTAAACGTGTATTCTTCAGAACGTATGATTAGATAAATACTTAAGAAATGTGTGAAACAAGAAAACTACGGTTTTCTTGCTGCAATTTTTACAAAAGAAATGAACGTCTAATCCTGAAATAATGCTTTGCTTTCTGTTTTGTCGATAATATATTTTGATAGCACAATTTCTTCCAATTTTGCTTTGAACAACATCTTTGTTTGCAGGTATCAGTTCACGTTCGAAATATATTATTATTAAATAAATAATATGGCTTATCATGATTTTAACTGATTCAGCTATAGTTTTATTTCAAACATGGATGGTCTATGTGTGTGTACGTGGATCTCATTGATTAAAGTTATACTGACAACAATTACTTGTAATTTTAGATAAATTAGTTTAGGCTTGATTAATAGTTATCACCACTGTAGAATATCATTGCGGTCTGAGCTCATTTATAATACAATAAAAAGTAAACTCATTTGGGTGATTTCAAGAATAGCTTATTATTTAAAATGAAACTTTTACCACAAAAAATGTATGTTGTGAACGAATGCTTGCTGTTGTTTTATTTGTAATTAAATTTCTGAAATGGATTTGAAGTAGAAGTGTAGAAGTATTTTGTACAACATCTTGACAGAAACTTGTAGAAAAAATAGAAGAAATTTCTTGCCGTATAAGTTCTAAGGATTTTATAAAAAGAATGAGTGAATACATGGGAGGTAAGATGCGACGAAAATTCCTCATGTATTTCTATCTGTGATCAGTAGTTTGTGTTTTTCCTTAGTAGCACTCTTGTTTGCAATTTGTCAAGCCAGACAGAGAATATCACTCAAGTAAAAATCATAAACTTGCGTGGGAATATCGTTTATCATGAATATGTTCTACATACTTTTAGCTACAGAACCCAGTAGAAAAATTAAATAAAGGGAGAAAAACACGTAATTTTCTCTTACGATAAAATGTCAAAAGTTACGTTTTCTTATAGCTCTTTTTTTTTTAATTTACACATTGCAAAGTCAGAATCATAATAAACAGGCAGGCTGTATGCATTAGATATCATAGTTCAAAATACGAACATCATATTTTTCCCTTCTCCAGAAACTACGATAAATGTAAGAATTGTTCGTGATAATTAATTAACTATAGCCGTATCTTAAAGCTAGATAGATTAACAACAACCCATATAACCAGTGGCGTAGCAACTATTTTTGCGCGCCGTTAACCTTTAAAATTCCAGAAAGTCCTCAAAATATTTATTTTCATTTTGGTATAAAATTTCAGATTTTTTGTTAACTTTTTATTATTTTAATTTTTTTCTATTTTTACCCCCTCAAAATGCCGCTCCTTCCGCTCCCCCTTTGCTACGCCACTGCATATAACTTTAATCAGCGACTGAAATTCACAGTACTATTCAACAAAATATCAGTGATGCAATGAAATGATTTAGTATGGTACGAATTTTGTGTATTCTATACAGAAATGTCACTTCTGGAATACGACATAGTTAACACGTATTTTTAATATTAATATTACTAACCTCTGTTAGGGGTATCTCTGTGTAAGCGACCCGCCTTCCCTGCTAAGCAGCAAGTCTGGGTACGTATTAAGATTTCAATATCCCAGTGGAACAACAAATTTAGCCTGTTTTTAGCTTTGTATAAAATCAGTTCAAAATTAAGTTGTGTACAACGCACACATAATCACACTCACAAACTATCACTCATATATTAGTTTTGTAATTAATTCTCTTACATATATATGCGTGTGTGTATGTACACAATGTCATTTATAATTACTTCTTGAATATTAGTCTTGCATAATTTGAGCAATTTCTATGTAGAAAAACATGCGTAATTATTACAGATATATTTTCTTATATTTTAGAGATCACCACGTTCAGATATGTTTTTGTGCCATTCAAAACTTCTGCTTTGTGTTTAAGAGTAGATTTGTTTACAATTGGACTCTTCTTTAAAGTAAAGAATGTGTTTTACTGTATATAATTTTACTACTCAATTTTTATATGATTCGTTTATATTGTAAATGAAAGATTAGGTAACCAATTTTTGTTTTTACAGATACCAATTATCTTATATAATTCTAATTAATGTTTCTTTATTAAAGTTTTGGATTTATAATAAAGTAGTAATATTTCATCACTACTGTAGTTTTTATTACCATAAGGTACGGAACAGATCGCGTATTTTAATATTTGTGCATTGATCTTGAGGTAGTTTTTGTTCAGATACTCATATCTATTATATATATTTAGTTTTTAATTTTAAATTTCCTTTTACTAGAAAATTAGTATTCATATGCTGTTTCCACCTATTTTTTTTCATTAATACGCCCCTCATAAGATTTCTCTACGAAATAAATTAGGTGAGCATTTATATAATGAAGCCTACTACTATATGCTCATTAAAAATAAAAGCTGGGTGATTATGGATGACCTCAAATAACCCATTTTGGTGAAAGTGATAGTTTCAAACGGATTACCGACAAACCTTTTCAATAAATAATGACTATAATTATACTGTGATATTAACAAAGTTAGGCGGCATTTTAGCAAAGGTGAGATGTACTCTTGCTGCATCGCTTTGCTTTTACTGACCCCTCCCATGCAGGTGGGATGTATACGTATTCAGGTCACTGGGACGTTGAGTTAATTATTGGTCTTCACTGGCCACTACTATTCATAACAGGATTTAAATAGAATAGCCCACTAGTCCATCGTGATCTGTCGCCACTTTCAGCCTACACAGTTAAACAAGTACCCCATTTGTGGGAGTTTTGTACATGTGATTATTATGAAATCAAAGATGGTGAAGCTAAATAATAAAGGTTGTTATGTGATGATATATTGGGTTATCTTCTTGACCATTATTTTACATGCTCAAACGACAGGTAAGTAGTTTGAATACTAATTGTTTTAAGAATAACTTAAAAAGTTGAATAGTAATGACTAAAGCTAAAAAATAACTGTATGAGTTGTGTTGGTTAACAAATTATTACTAACGGGTATTCTTACTGTTATTCTTAAATATTTAGAATATTTTAATGTTAATACGATGGACTAAATAGAACTTTGCTATTTATGCGAGTAACAAATAGACCTAGAGCGTGAGAATATTGATTCTTTAAATATTTTCTTGTATGGAAACTAGCTCAGTTTATCATATTTACTGAACATCGAAATTTGAGATTTGACATAGAACTTACGTAACAATGACTGTCAACAATATTTTGATAATTCAATGACTTATTTGATTATTTAAATACTTTAAAACCAGTATTCCCGTCGCTTTTCGTTACATCTGTTTGTTGTACTTCGTGATACTATAAAGTTTTGCAACCATCTTCAATATAAGATATTCTGCATTTTTTGTTTATAAGGTAATGTTGAACTTTATATCACTAAACAAAGGATTTATCATAAATATACAATTTTAGTGCAAAAAATAATGTTGGGAATGGAAATGGTTCATCAAAAGAAATTTGGTGATTTTATTCTTTTATGCAATCACGTTGCTAATATCACTTCGCTGTTGTATACAAGCAGATTTATCATGTGTCCTTTTTTAACCATATTTATTTTTCATAAAATGTAATTCTCTTAGCTTTAAACATTATCTTTTTGTGTTTTCAAGTCATCATTGCCTCATGCGGGAAACAAATAGTACGAAGTGGCAAAATTGCTGGTGGCGAAGAGGCTTATGATGGAGAGTTCCCTTCATTGGTAAATATACTAATAGAGTTAAAATATCTTCAACTATTTTATATATGTTCTGTTATCCTTATCATAATGAATTAATTAAATTAACTTGAAATCTCAACACTCCTACGAAAATTGGGGCCTAATAGGCCCCAGAGCAACTTCAAAGGTTATTAATATTAGGCTAATAATTTTTTATTTAAATGAAATTGCCATTAACTAACCCTATCCCTTTATATTTTAAGGAGCAATAATATTGACTTTTCAGACATTTGCGAAATAATATTTAATTTTTTTTAAAACATCCATTAAGAGTATCACTTTAGTGGATGTAAATATTTTTTTCGTAGGAGTGTTAAAGCGCTAAGATTCGGGATCTGTTACCAAAGGTGGGCACAAAACAGCCTATTGCATACGAACACACAAATTTAAAAACTATTTTTTGCAATATTCACCGTTATAACATAGCCAGGTCAGTGGATCAATGTTATTGTTTCTTTTTTTTTCTATTGGGTGTTTTACTTTAACGTCATTGAAGTCGTTTGGCTAGAGATGTCCCGCCACTCTTTGTTTGAAATTGCAGCCAATTTGTCACAGTGCCTCCTGTTGTTTGTAGTGACGACTTCGTCCCACAGAAAGTCTATTGGAGTCGAGTCACAAGAAAAAGATGGTCACGACAAGACCTTGACATTATTTACTTGAAAATGTGTCATTGTAATCCCTACTGTGTGGTCTTACATTATCGATCTAAAACATCGACACTTCCGGTTTGGCGTACAGGTGGATGTGGCGGCTCTGGGCAGGTGTGGCGACTCTCTGTTTTCCAGGACGTGGCCTGCCCTTCGGTTCCTAAACTAGTCAGTTTGCTGATTGTTAAAGCAGAATATTTTACTCTCATACACAGTTTCCCTTTAGTCATGGTTATTGTAATTTGGTGATATTTATTACCCATGGCAGGCATGATTTTATATTTCGTTATTCTTGCCATAGATTCATGTCTTCTTGAGTAGCTGTTCATATAGGTTTTTAATCAATTCATTTGTTATTTAATTAGCACTGAACACCTGGTGTTTGAATGAAATCATATGATTTAAGCTCGTTATTTTGCTATTCCGAAGAACAATAATACCCACACTATTAATCTTACCACTCTTTTACATTTAAATATCATTATGTACGTGCTAAAGGAACTACTTATGTAAAGTTGTTTACACTATGCGTCATAATAATATAATTAGTAGGACAGATAGACTGAATGTTTATTAGTATCTATTATTTGAGAAATCGAAATATAATCCAGGTTTCAACACCTACGTGGAGCACAGCACGGATAAACCATCGTGTAGATTTTAGCAAATAAACTGTCAGAATAGCCCTGTTTATAATACCAAATATAGCTGTTACCAGTCTGTAACACTGTCTAAAAATGATGGGTTAGAGATATGTATATTTTGCATTGGTTTTAGCTTTCTGCAAAACCTTTCACAAATTGCTAATACGACACACACAAAAAACAAATTAAAATTTTATTTAACTCGCTTGTATCACAAAGATTGACATTTAGAGGTATATGAAGTTTAAAACATCAAAATTACAACATATACCGTCTTTCATGAACAAAACGCATGTCAGATAAAATAAACATAAAATACACTAGAATCTATGTTTGTTTGCTTGATTTTTTCTAAGTTTGCGGAAAGCCACGCGAGGGCTATCTGCGCTAGCCTCGCTAATTTAGCACTGTAAGTCTAGAGGGAAAGCAACTAGTCATCACCACCCCCGCGAAATTTTGGACTAATCTTTTACTAACGAATCGTGGGTTCGACCGTAACATTATAGCGCCCCTCTGGCTGAAATGGCGAGAATGTTCAGTACGACGGGAATTCGAGTCCGCAAAGCTCGGATTACGAGTCGAGCGCCTTAACAACTTGGCCATGCTGGGTCGCTGGAATCTATCTAAATATTACAAGAAAAATATATGGCATGCTTTATATTTTACCAATTAAGTATTAAAAATAAATAGTAGATAATTTCATTTTAATGTGTTAGTTTTATCTTGGGTTTTGCAACTGATTTTTCGAGTATTTCAGAATAACAGTTATCCTGGAAGAGAGTGAGAAATCTTTATCTGACATTTTTATCGCAGTCCGATATGTAAATCATTAGGCCACTGTCAACTTCAGTATTTATTGACTTAAACAATTCGACTTTAGTTATACTAATCATGTAGTTATACGGTTGTTATGGAGGCTGAAAGGTATAAAGAGGTCTCATGAATCACCGTAAATTGTTTTTGACAACTTATCTTTATTTTTTATTTTGTTTTTCACTGAAAGCAAATACCTACCCATTGAACAGTAATTTTTAACATGGGACATTGTAAACTTGAACATTTATACATGCTTTCAATCTTTAGTTCCAATTTAATTTCAAGTTTCAAGATGAAGAAGAGAGTCATAAATGTAACTAATTATCTCTTCATTACAACGTGCTCTTTTTTTCCCCAAAATATCTCTCTTATTGGAATCCATTTCACCGTTTCTACACTGTAATATATATCGTATTTTTTCTCTTTCTTTTACGAGTGATGTCAAATGGGTGAACACAATTAGCAGGAATGATTCGTCTACTAGTTAAAATTCTCATTTCGTATTTAAGGTATCGATAAGATTAAACGGAAAACATTTTTGTGGAGGTACAATACTTGCTCAACGTTGGATTCTGACAGCGGGCCACTGTGTTAACCGGTAAGTTCAGCTTAGTTTTATTTGTATTTATTTATCATCCAGTGATAGTTAAACATAAATTCAAAAACACTGACCTGATGTGATCATATTGCAATTATACTAGAACATTCACTACTTCCATAAGGTTGTAGTAAATGGTAAGGGGCTTTCGAAAGTCAGGTTTTATATTGCTTCAGTCTGTTATTTGCATCTATACCCGCGTATTCTTTAAGAATTTTAAACGGCAAAGTTCGTGTGTGTTTACGCATGGTTAACAACAACAGCAAAAAAAAAAAAACTTTTCCCAAACTTCGTTTAATTATTATCAGATTAGTAGTTATATTTTAAACAGAGTTTTAATTACTAGCTAACTCATTGTTGTATAATTAATATACTTTCAATTACAGATATTCTGCTCATCAACTCATGATTCGGGTGGGTGAACATCAGTTGTCAAGAGTCGAAAATCATGCAACACAAGATATTCCTGTCAAAGAAAACATTGTTCATCCTAATTATTCCATCCCGATACGACACTTTAATGACATTGCTTTACTGGAGCTAGCGGAGGATATTCAGTTCAACGGTTATGCCTGGCCAGCTTGTCTTCCAGTGGATTCTCCAGGTTTTTACAAAGGTCAAGAAGCGACTGTTACAGGCTGGGGTAGTTTGGATAAACCTGGTAGGTTTCCAAGCTACTTTATATCTCACAATCTCACTGTTAAAGAGATATTTAAGATTTCGCTGCAAAGATACAGTTGTGTTCTCAAAAAGTCAGTTAATTCACGTTTCTATACGTCTAAATTATATTTGCAGATTGCAAAATCCAGCAAGAAAATTAATCGTATAAACTATTACCAATTGGAAATTTCCGTTACGAAAGAGCCTTGGATGAATAACGTGAGACAAAACAAAGAAAAGAAAGCAAAAAACAAAAAACCCTAAACAACATTAAAGATATAAGAACAGCCTTTGAAGTTGTTCATTATTTACTTTCCAAGAGAGTGGATATACGGATTTTAGTTTACAAAAAATTTCTTGAGAAAAAAAATAACAATTCGTCAACAAATATGTAAACCAATTCTTCGGAATACAGTGACTAGTGGTCAGTCGATGACAATTTCAATCTAGCTTCTCTGGACGTTTCAGATTATTCAACGCTACTCAGCAGTGATAGTACAGACTAACGTATCAAATTAGTTTTCATTTCTGTTTATAGGAAAACTGCGCCTTTATCAGGGATCTTAATTTTTTATTCTGGCTTTGAGTAGTGCATCAGTGTCACAAGTGTCATGCTATGACCAGTACATCAAAAACACTGACACGGATCACTTCATCTTCTTATCAACTATCCTGTGAGGTTATTGACTTTAAGAGGTGTTATCACTTGACCTACATTGTGACTTTAATTCCATATTTCTACTCATACGGGATTTAAGCTTAAACAAACACTATACCTCATGTGAAAATTTAAGGGGGCCCGGCATGGCCAAGTGTGTTAAGGCGTGCGACTCGTAATCTGAGGGTCGCGGGTTCGCATCCCCGTCGCGCCAAACATGCTCTCCTTTTCAGCCGTGGATGTGTTATAATGTGACAGTCAATTCCGCTATTCGCTAGTAAAAGATTAGCCCAAGAGTTGGCGGTGGGTGTCAATGATTACTAGCTGCCTCTCCTCTAGTCTTACACTGCTAAATTAGGAAAGGATAGAGCAGATAGCCCTTGTGTAGCTTTGCGCGAAAGTTAAAATAAACCAAACCAAACAAACTTTTGGTGGTTAGCGTAAAATCTAATACATTGTAATCTTCATTTCATTCTGTTTGCGGTGTTGTTTTTATCTCCTTAGAGTTTACTTTTCGTTGTAGATTAAAAAAAAAGTAACTATATTTCAAACGTACTTTCTGCAGAAATACAATTTCTCATGTATATAAATAGTAAATAAAAAGGAACGATTTGTACATAGGCGGAAGACGTTCAGACGTACTTCAGAAAGTTAAAGTGCCAGTAATAGACTACCTTCAGTGTCAGAACTGGTACAGAAAGGCACAGAAGATAGTCATTTTTCAAATAGGACAAATGTGTGCCGGTTATGAACACGGAGGAAAAGATGCTTGTCAGGTTGGTTTATAAATATGAATACAAATTCAAAATGATCCATTGCGTATGCTAAGCTCAAATGCTAAGGAAGTATTTATGATAATTTAGGGTGTGCTTTCACCCTCATAATTTCATATGATTATCTAATGTTTCTTTGTCTTTTCATAATTTTTGAATCGCATTTCGTTAATATATAGTTTTATATTTTTATAACTTTCAAATATTTTACAAAGTTGTAAGTAACTTTCTTTTTACTAAACTAGTTTCAGTTACTATGGGTATTTTCATTAGTGATATAGGTTTAACAGCAACATATTATGTGCATTACTGCTGAAATAATGGTTGTAGTTATTTTCATGTAGTAAATTCTGTTACTTGATCCACTCTCACAGTATTGGTTTGAATGAGTGGTAAAATTAGTTTCTGAAAGATTAATCTAAATCCACATAAACCTTTATAATAACTTAAATGCAATGAGATATACACTGTAAACATAACAAACTTTCTGCTTGAGGAAAGTATAACTTGATGTAATACGTTTTTTTTAATTTTATTCATTTGCTGTGATTAAACAATAGATTTTATTTTCTGGAAAAAGCAATTCTACTCTATTTAGTCTTTTGCTTAAAATAATTTTATCTTTTGAATAGCAAAAACAAAATAAAAAACTAAATTTCTTTATACCCTTGTAATTAGGGAAACATAGAGTTTGAATTCGCTCTTTTTTAAACTGTTAAAGATATTTAAAAGGAAATTAGAGAAAATGTAACCAGTACAAAAACATGCACTCTAGAAATAACGCATAAAATAATTCATACCACAATCACATCAATGTAATCACACTTTTGCTCAGTACATTTATACAACATAAACAGCTGGCCATTCAACAACAATACTACCTTAGGCTCAGTATACTCCCATAAGCTACATAACTTATAATCAAATAAAACTAGATAATTTAGAAACTTTTCTGTTTGTAGGGAGATTCTGGTGGTCCCCTGTTTGTGAAGGACAAAAACAAGTTTGTTGTAATCGGAGTAGTTTCAGCAGGTATCGGCTGCGCTCAAGAATTTCTTCCGGGTCTTTATACAGAAGTTGCAAATTACAAATCATGGATTCTTCATCACATTGACAATAATTAAACGTCTTCACTCACTAGTGCTATCAAAAATTTTGACAGTGAACAAATATCTATACTAGTCACTTTGCATTCAGAAAGACTTTCTTGTGCTCATATTTTATTTACAAAAAATATAGTTCTGTACGAAATAAACAAAGATGAACCTTTATGAGAAAATACGATATGAAGACTACGGTGATTGGTTTTACTAATATAATATTTTCAGATAATAACTTCTTGAAAGAGAAAGTTCCGCAGTACTTCCGTATTGTTTTTTAAATTTTAGAGTTTTAGTAAATTTGTGATCGTAGGACACGTATTAACATAATAAACAATGTGTATTTACAAGTTTTTTAGGAACGTTTACATTACTACACACATACGTAAATAATATCTATTTAATCTGATTATTAAAATATCTAACAATCAAAAATAGTTTAATTAAATGTGTTTTGACTGATAAGTGTCAGATGTTTAAAAAATAACTAAATTATTATACATATATAATTATATGTACTGAATAAGTTATTTAATCTTTAAAGGTAAAAAAACCATGGTACCAAAAGTTTAGGTTTTAGTTTCAGAATGGCATCAAAACCATTTGGGAAATTTGATATATTGATTTTGTTTTTGAAAGAAAATTAGACAGATAAGCAGTTATGAAATTCATAAAAAAATGAAATGCAACCTAATATCAGTTTATGTGTCCTCTTAGATTTCAGAAGAAAGCGTTTCGTTGTTGAATCCAACAAGCCTCTTTTTCACAGTTGAAAAGTATCAATTCCAGCTACCATAAGATATCTCACGTGCCTTTCGAAAGGTCTGAGCATTATATTTAAACTTTAAAATTTAAAGTAATGACAACTTAATCCAATATAAAAAATAATAATCTGAAATTGTTCTCAACAAGCTTTAACATTTTTAATAAACAAATGCATCTTTGATGTGGTTGATATCTGAAAATATAAAATCATTTAACAAAATGTAGATGAAGCTACTCTTTAGGTGACTGGAAAATTCTAAAAAGACAAATAAACAAACAACAAATGTGTAGGATGCAACTGTGATCATTGTAGCTTAAATTGAGACCAAAACTCTTAAATCTTCTTTGGCCAAATCACATTTAAACATTTCCGTGTATAATGAGTCCATGATATTATCTAATAAAGTGGTCTTGGTCTTTATGACTATGTGGGTTCTAAGTGACAATGTTTCGTCACTACGAGGTGTGGCTAAAAAAATAATAACTAATCATAGTAAAAACCGAAAATAATCAACATTTATTTCTAAATACCTGTGAAAAAGACGTCAGCACAGAAGTCGAGCTTTACCTGCTTTGTCTATTTTAGGAAGAATTCTACTGAAACATATCTGATAAAACATAACAAGAAAACAGTTACATTAAAACAATATCTCGACATTATGTGTGAGCAATTATGAAATCATTTTTGTCATGTTATTATAGTGTAGTTAAACTGCTGTAGATACATTTTCGATATTATTCTGCCGTTATGTGTTTACGATATTTTTATTATTCCTAAGCATACAATTTCATACTCTATAATACTGTATACAAAGTATATGAAAAATAAAAAAAAATTGATTATTACACTTTATGAGTGAAGAGGCATGCGCCATTGATCTGGAAGTGGATCTAAAACGTGAACAAATGCTTGTGCTGTCATCTTAATTATAAAAGCTGTTTTTTTTTCCTTTTATGGTAAACTGGTGACCAGGAAATTTTTTTAAAAAAATAATCCAATTCGTTAATTTTATTACATATAACAGAAAGAATTTGTGGGAAGTGTTACTTAATTATGTTAAACTTCCCGCTCATTAGCTTATGATTTAAGAAAAGTCATAAAAAAATCATAAGAAAAGACATGAAAATTAACCATTCGCTTAATGCCAGTCCAAACTTTCATAACCAATATTTTTTTACCATTTCACTCCCCAAGTATGACATTTCATTTGCAATATTATGACATGCCTTTTTTCACAGATAAAAGGAACATTTACGATTTAGTTTGTACTACTATCAGATTGACGTCAGTAAAGGTGTGTACATGCCATGAATCAAGAGAAGAATTATGCACATTTTTGGCCTACATCACAGCATGACTTATGAACTTCAAAACCAAGAAATAACAGTATGTTTGTTACTCATAATATTGTTTTATTTACTTTTCAAACAGAACATTTTTGGGGACCCTGCGGAAGTACATTTTAGTACCACAATATGAGGTACAGATCTTAACTTATTTACGGTGTTTTGCTGTGGTAGTCTATACAGTGTTGTAACTGTCTCATTGGCTAGGCGGATAAGGCACATGAGTGGTAATCCAAAGGTTGCGGGTTCGACTCCCTGTTACATCAAAAATACTCGCCCTTTCATCCGTGGGAGCGTGATAATGGAACGATCAATCCTACTATTCGTCGGTAGCCAAAGAATTGGGGTTGGGTGGTGATGACTAGCTGCGTTCCCTCTATAAAGTTTTACACTGCTCACTTAGGGTTTTAAGTTTTGCACAAAGCTACACGAGAGCTATTTGCACTAGCCGTTCCTAATTTAGCATTGTAAGACTAGAGGGAAGGCATCTTGTCATCACAGTCTACCACAAACTCCTGGGCTACTCTTTAACCAACGAATAGTGGGATTGGCCGTCACATTATCACGCCTCCACTACTGAAGAGGCGATCGTGTTTAATGAGATGGGTTTTCGAATCCGTGACCCTCGGATTATGAGTCGAGTGCCTTTATCAGGTGGCCATAATAGGCCTGCTAAATTAGGGACAGCTAGCGCAGCTCGCCCTTGTGTTGCATTACGCGAAATTCAAACCAAACTGTTTTATTAAACTTTTCAAAGCTATGAAACTTTTTGATTATTCATAACAATTCTTAATTAGAACACTCTTTCTTTTTAGGTTGAATATATAGATATACTGATAGTTGTATTCTATTTTTATTTGTTTATAACAAGTTGGTAATTTTGTAACTATTTTAAATGAAACATAGTAACATATTACTAAATGGCAGCACGTAGTTCATGGAGAAACTATATGGTTAAATGTTCAGAAATTCCATTAAACAAATATTATTTATTGTGGTACGTTTCATATTTTATCTTTAACAAGCTTCTAAATTATTATGTGACATACCACATTTTAAAACAACCTAAAAGTAAGTTAAATTGTTTTATAATTTTAAAAGTTAAATAAATATAGAGAAGTATGAAATTTATCACGTTTGTCAACAAAATTGATACACACAGATTTTTCTTGACATAAATATATTTTAATTTTCAAACAATAAGTTACAATATCGGTTATTTCATGTAACGATTTATTTACAGAAGTTTTACAAACTTAGAAACAATGTTTAGTTTTCTTTCAGCTCTGGAATTGAATATTTTATCGACAGTTTACGATAAGCGAATTATTTTTGGCTTGAAATTGGTACATTACCCTTAACTAGCAAGCTGCTTCACTGAATATAAGTGAAAATGTCTAACGTCCAAGGGTAATACTGTGACTTTAAATGGCTTATAATGTTCGAAATCTATAAATGCTTCTGTTGAAATATCTCAACAGATATAAAATCACTTAGCCAACAAATGAAACAATTTTCTCAAAGAAGGGAAAACTATGTTGTGTCTTTAAGTACTTGACTTTCATTAAAAAAAATAAAGATGTAGTTATTTTGCCTGGAAAAGTATGACTTGACTTTATGAAAAGCAAACATTCTTGTACAGAAAAAGTATATTATGATATAAATTTTTTGTTAAAAGTATATCATTACTATTTCTTTTTTTAATTATTCAGGTTTACAGAATCAGAAATTTATATCCCATATTATTTGGTACAGCATTTAGATTCTACAATGTAAACTACAAGTTTTAACAAGATGTATTTATATACAAATATTTCAGTCAGAAAGGTACTCTGTCTTATTCTTTATCAGTTAAGCATCTTTATTTTCCACGAACTGTTTGCTATTGTAGTTTCCACTCAGTTACTAGAGCTTACTGCAACTGAAAGAATTTACAGTTTGTAACTATGTTTATGGAACCACGTTTTGATTGATATTCTTATGGTAACTATGAAAAACAATTTCTTACTTATATTTTCATTGCATCATGGCTAGGTGTGACTCAGTGATTAACGTGTGAGAGAGAGTGTGAATCAAAGGATTAATGGTTCATATTCTCTGTCGCAAAATCATATGCCTTACTTTAGGCCAAAATTCATTAACTTTTCATGCCCAAAAGTTAGCGATTTATGGTGTTGATTAGCTGTCTTCAGTCTGGTCTGTCAGTCAACATTTGAGAAGGCTGTCGTAGATATCTTTGTAGTTTAGCATGAATTCAGAAACAATTTCGTTATGTCGTAATTTTAATGAAAACTTTGCTTATTAATTTATTAATCTGCTCGAGACTTTGCTTTTAATGTTTGCATTATTTATGTTCTGCAATCAGTTATACTCACAAATTTGCCATTTCAAAGAAGTATGACAAGCGACTGTGTAACAACTGTGATATTTGAGATAAAGATTAAATGTGTACAAACAGACTCAACTTGTTGAAATAATATTTTATTTCAAAGCTTTTAACGCAAAAATATGTCAGTCATACTTTTTACTTATAATTTTAATGTGTTATAATGGTGTCAAAACCTAAGTATTTTTAATTCCAGTTTTTTTAAAAACATAAACTTTAATTGCCGAAAAGAGCAAGCTACGTACTTAAAGCGAAACTAAAATAAACCTACTAATCAGCACACTTCGTTTCTACTTATAAAGATTAGAATACAGTGTTTGTTCTACAACAAAGTCACGTAGGGATTTTTGATTTGTTCACCGAGGGGAAATGTACCTCGAATTTTAAAGTTGCAAATCGTTAAATTTACCTCTGTCACACATAATAATGATACATACAATTAAAAGTAATGACAGTTGATATTTTAAATAGTGCAACAAATACTGCTAATGAAAGCAATGAATACTTTACTGGAGGAACACAAAAATGTCAACAGTTGGCTTAAATAATTGTCGTAAACAGCTTTAAAATACTTAACCTAATACGATATACCTGTTTTCTCTCAAATTTTTCCCAATACAACTTTATTAAAAAACCAAAAACAACAATAAACACTAATTAAGCCAATATTACTGTTTAACAATTGAAACAAGGGGTTCGATTCCCCTTGGGTGACTCAGTAGATAGTCTGATGTGGATCTGCTATAAGAAAGCACTATTCCTATAGATTTAAAACTTTTAATTTTCTTTACACTCAGTCAATTTGCCGATGATAATCAATAGATTAGTAGCAGCTCTCTCTTTTATAACATCACAGTATTTCTTTAAATGTTCTTTAACGCATTTCAGATCATTATCTAAAGAACTGATAAATATTTAGTTTTAGCTTTTTTAAGTTTGTCAGACAAACAACTCAATTAAAACCTCAAATTATTTATAGCAGCGGAAAAAATATAAACCTTTTACCTTTTCAAATTACCTAGACACATTAAATGTGGGCCACCTACTTCTTTTTTCACCTTGTCATAGCTTTGAACAGATTTGCCCATATCACGTCTCCTTTTCTAATAAACATATTTATGAAGAGTAGAAAGATCGTTTTGTCTCCTGTCATCTTCTGCTAATTGCTATTTCTTTTCGCATGCATTTATAGAATGTTCACCTACAATTATTTACGCCCCCCAGTGACTCAGCGGTATGTCTGCGGACTTACACGCTAAAATCCGGGTTTCGATACCCGTGGTGGACACCCATTGTGTTTCATTTCAAAACAACAACAATTATTTATGTGTGATCGTTATTATTGGGATGCAAGTGACTTGCCTAATTTGTTTACTTACATATAACTTTTTTTTGAAAAGCTAGTTAAATAAAATATTTGAAGGAAATTTATGTTCTATTCGTGATAATGTGTTGTTTTCTAAGTTTCTTAGTGGTGGTTATTATTTTCAAGCATTATATTATACAAACACCTGTAAAAACCCGGTTTCCTATGCTAGAAGTCTACCGATAGATCAACGTGCCACTGGGATTGTCAGCGTTTGTATTTTTTTTTAAACAACATTTAAAATATTTAAGTTCATAACATCATTACGAGAAAGTAGGCTTACAGGGTTTCGTCAGTCGAAAGCAAATAACCTGAAGTAAGTATAAGTTTCATGTTTCTTCTCTGTCTGTCTCTTTCTGGTACAGTGATAAATCTACGGATTTACAACGCTAAAATTAAGAGTTCGATTACCTTCGGTGTACTCAGCAGATAGCTTGATGTGGCTGTGCTATAAGAAAACATACACACGTATTTATGTGCTATAAAAACAAAAATTAGAAACATGTCAGGTTAGGTAAGAAAACTTTATTTGGAAGCAAACAAAATTCTTAAGAAATTTAATATCATGGCAATTACTTGAGTGAAGCTTGTTACTTCGTGTTTTTGGTAACTGGCTAGCTCGCTTTATAAATGGCTTTTATTGCACTTTGAAAAGGTCTGCAACAAGATGTAAAGCAATAAAACTAAATGAACTCAGCTTTCAATAGTCCATTAACTTTGGCTGTAAGATTAACATGCGTGTAAGTATCTTACAATATGCAGCAGAATAAAAGAAAATGTAATTTACGTTCTTTGCGCATTTTTTATTTTTATATTTTATAGTAAAATAATGATTTCGTAAAATTTAATGCTAGAATAAAAGATAAGGAAAAAAATATAAAGTTCTGAAAAATAGACTTTTCATATTTATTTAGGATACTAGTCAAGGATGTTTCTATCTGAGTTTTAGGTACAGTTAGTAGCCTTGGATGTTTTTGGTGAAACAGCTTTCTTCTCTCAGAAAGATTCTAAGCCATATCCTCATAGATTCAAGAATTACATAAAGGTGTTTTATGCAAAATTATCAACGTTCGTCGGTAGTATATTTTTCAGAAATCTGGTTTCCAAATTGTTGAAGTATGTTGAAACAGGAGTACTACTTGCAATGAGATTCTCATTATTGATATACACACGATTACTAGGTCCATCATGGAAGACAACTTTTAAACAGAGGGTTAACGGTCGTCTTAAATTACATGATGTTGTCTCGATCACCAACATTTCACAATGACTCAGATTTTTTATTGAAAGCTTTTATTGTTTTCATGGCTTTCCTTACGAATTATAAAAACGTGGTCTGATTCACCTTAAAAACGAGATCTGTAAGTATGAAGGTTAACTAGCAAGTTGATAAACACATCCTTCCTCATACCATTACTTTAGCATATCTTTTATATTTCTCACAAGGTGCTTTTATATCTAATGAAAGTTACGTATCCTCTGTTGATATCTGGGCTGAGGAGTGCTAAGACAAGTTCAGCTGCAGTTTTTAAAGAAGCTGAGAGGATAAGTTGTTCGACCATTTGTATATAGAATTCTTTGAGTTATTATGAGGAGCTGGAAGTGCCAATATTTTTTCCCGTTGGTACACTGGTAAGTCTACGGATTCACAACGCTAAAATCAGTGTTTCAATTCTAGTCAGTGGACTCAGCAAATAGTCAAACGTAACTTTGCTATAAGAAAACACACACACACACACAAAGCCAATATCAATATTTTTTTCTTGCTCCACCCAAAGTAATTTTAATTATACGCGGTGTCCATAAATTATTCACCCCATTATATGAGCTATCTTAAAATGGTTTGAGGTAATTAATAACACAACTGAAGAATTTTTATTCTAATTAAGTAAACAACCACAGTTCAGTCAGTAATTCAGTAAACCGGAACTCAGCAAACTTCCACGTGTACCCCGTTTACCAACACAGAACATCAAGGCGGTAGATGATTTCGTTCCAAACATTAAGAAGCATGTTTTACGTGATGGAAGCCAATGTCTCTTCAATCCGATGTCTTAATTTTGTGATGTTATTATCCTTCTTTGCATACACTCAGTCCATAATGTAGTCCCATAAAAAAAATTCAGAGGCGTTGTATACAGAGAACGATGCGGTCATGTAATAGACACATCTCGCCCGATTCAGCGAGAAGAGAACTTTTCATTGAGGAACCTGAGCATATCTAATCCACAGTGTGGCGGTGTCCTATCTTAATGAAAAAACACATGGGACTGCATATTCTCAGCTTAGGTGTAGCATACGCTTCAAGCATATCTAGGTAATTTTTAGCCTTCACAATGTTCTCATAGAAGAAAAATGGCATAAGAGAGAGCACATTCATGTTCAGTAAGTTCATATGAGTTTTCTGTTCCCCATATGCAGACATTTTGTTTCTTGACTTTACCAGACGGACAGAATCACCACCATAAACGACATTGCTCAAAAAATACTAATTTTCATCAACATGGTCAAGAATGTAGATGTTCTGCGAAATAAATAAAACATATTCTTGAATTGTGTTACCAATTGCTGGAATTTATTTTACAATATCTCCTATAGTAAGGAATTTATAAAGGTCTATAATGAGTTGAATAACTTACGGAGACCCTGTATATTTTTTCTCAAGAGATAGATACAGTGTCTTTCACATAATTTAACTCTATTACTAAATTGTGTTTAATTTACTTGGTTATGATACAGAAATATTTATCTATGAATTGAAAGAAAAATGGAAAAAAGTAAATTTTGAATTTTTTAAACAAGTTAAATTTAATATTTATCAATTCAGTAACTTTAAAGTGAAGATGTAATTGCTGATGCTAGAACTTCAACGGTGGTTGAGTAAAATATGAGAAGACGACGCCAATTGAAGGTGAACTTTATTTCTACGTGCCTTTGGATCGGGGAAAACATGTTATGTGCAACGACTTAAAATAGTGAAAGGAAACACCCACATATATAACATAAAATTTTGAAATCTCGAACCAGGTAATTTGTAAATAAGATGCCATAGAGGAAAGTCTTGAGTCTTAAAACTCCATAACCTGGTTTCCATACCCTTTATGGGTAAAGCACAAATAGCTCATTGTGTAGTTTTGTGGTTAACTACAAACAAACAAAATCTCTTATAAGTGATGCTTTAGTAATAAAAGAATTACTGAGGTATTTATTAACAAGAATCAAGCCGTCTTAAAAGAAATATGAACAAATGTGACACGACTGCAATTTTGTAAAAATAAAAACAAAATCTTGTTTGTTACCTACTTTTTATATATTTTATTATAGTAATTTGAAGAGCTACTTATTAACTTTAACTTCCTCTAATTTTTTTTTAAATTTTACTGTTGAACTGTAGCGAAAGCCAAAAGAATGAATCTAACATACTTAAATCACTTACGAGACATTTAAATTTCGAGTACATCAACTATTTCAGGCTTTTGTGCTCAAAAGTTTAATTTTCCAAATTCCTAACAAAAGTCAGAAAAACGCAAAGTAATTTTGTTCCTTTCCACTAAATAGAAAATTGCTGTTTACTCTTGTAATGTATATCGACTTTCATTCCACGACATTTTGTACCTTTCTAGCCAAACTCATCTTTCTACGTACATAAATGGCCCGATATGGCCAAGCGTGTTAAAGCGTTAGACTCGTAACCCGAGGGGCGCGGGTTCGAATCCTGGTCACGCCAAACATGCTCGTCCTTTCAGTTGTAGAGGCGTTTTAAGGTGATGGTCAATTCCACTATTCGTTGATAAAAGAGTAGTCCAAGAGCTAGAAGTAGGTGGTGATGACTAGCTGCCTTCCCTCTAGTCTTACACTGCTAAATTAGCGACGGCTAACGCAGATAGCCCTTGAGTAGCTTTGCGCGAAATTCAAAACAAATGAACAAACGTACAGAGATATATATCTATATATGTGCAAAAAAAACTAAAATAAGAGCAAAAAAGAATTATTAAACATCAGGAATTATTTTAAACCTGACTCGAAAAGCATGACATTTTATCTTTGTTTAAAAGATTTTCTTAAGTCAACGAAAAGCTTGGATATACTTTTCCAGAATAAAACTGTTTAAATCTCATGATGGTAAACAAAAAAAACGCGTTATCCATTAAAATGTTAATAATTACTACCTTAAAAATTATGTTTTTCGGTGATTTCAAATTATTTTATGAACAAATAACTTGGCTCGAGAAAGTTATTATTCTGTAAGTTCACATAGATTTCTTTTAGATAATATATACGTATCAGTATGAATTTCTTATAGGAAAGCCACATGAGGCTATCTACTGAGCTCACCGAGAGGAATCGAACCCTGATTTTAGCGTTGTACTAGCGGGGGTCTTCAGAAAACCCCAAAACGATTATACATTAATTCAGAACAGCTGGTATCGCTATTAACGCTTTTATTGATAAGGAGAGAACAACGTTTCAACCTTCCTAGGTCATCTTCAAGTTAAGAAAGAGAGAGTTTGCAAGTTACCGTTGTCGGACACATGTCTTGGGAAGGAGAGTACAAACGGTACGGGATAATAAGGAGCGTTGCAGTTGGATGTTAGATTATTAATTAGTAAAGGTAAAAAGGTGTTGTTATATAAGTAGGGCTTCTTTGATTTTGCATTTGTGTATATTTGCTTCTTCACTAAGTATCTGGATGTTTTCTGTAGTTATGTTGTGTTTATTTGGGTTACAGTGTTCAAAAACGTGTGAATGTGTTTTCTTTTTGTTATTTGAATCTAGTTTCCATTTTTCTGTTTGTTTCTACAGTACAAAAGTTGTGACAGTTGTTGTATTGTAATTTTATAAATTATGTTGGAGTTTTGTTTGTCAGTGTGGTTTTTACATAGTATGGACTTTAGTTTTGTACCTAATTTTTGAAAAAAATTTGTATTTACTGGAATGTTGTGTTTTGTTATACGTTTTTTTTCCAAATGTTAGAAATTCTTCGCTAATGTCGGGAGCATATGGTATGCAGCAGTATAAGGTTTTGTAGTTTGTTGTATCTTGGGATTTATCATTGTTTGTTTGTTGTTGGTCTATGAGTGTGAGTACAATTTTTCTCAAGGCTTTTTGAGGAAATTTGTTAATATTGATAAAGTTTTGTTTTACTTTGATCATTTTATCGTTAATTTGATCGGGTAAACATAGTTTTATGGCAGTTTTTACTTTGTTTCTTAATATGTTGAGTTTTTGTTTTGTTTCATGTGCTGAGTCCCATGGAATATATAATCAAATGTGAGTCATTTTTCTGTGGATTTCTATTTTGAAGTGTGTATCAGTTCTACTGATCTTGATATTAGGAAATGCTATTTGGTTAGCTTTTCCGATTCACGGTTGAACTTAATGTTGGAGTGTATCAAGTTAACGTGACTGAAAAACCTAAGTGTGAGTTCTGTAGCTGTGAATCCTGCTATTGTATCATCAACATACTTGTACCAGTACAGTGGTGTGTAAGGCTGAAATGATCGTTTGAGATCTGTGTCACAAAAATGTTGACCAGAACTGGTGACACGGGATTCCCCATACTTAGGCCATTTATTTGCAGGTAGTTTTGATTATTGAACATAAAGTTAGTTTTGCTGGTAGTGAATTCTATAAGGATTGCTAATTGTTTGCTCGGGATGTACATCAATGGGTGGAGTCTTGGATATAAATGATGTAGTTCCTAAAAATAAATTATTCTGAAAAGTTACTTAAGTTATGGAAAACAATTTAAGCTTGAAACAAGTCTAAACGTAATTAGTAATGGGTCTTCCATACGGAAACAAGTACTTAGAGGATTTTTGTAAGAATAATTACATGCATGAGTAATTACGAATTCTAATTTAGATAATGTTTTCGAATGCCTGTAAAGGAAAAACTTATAGTTTGTTGTTCGTTGATTTAAGTAGTATATATTTAACCATAATTCTAACTTACCTAATTTTGTTATTTAAATACTTGTGATTACATCGTTGTAAATCCTACCTACCTCAGGATCGTAAAAGCTGTATTCTTCGTCTGTATTTAGAGAAAAATATGCTTCCACATCAACATAGCAAATCATGCACTGAACTGTAACAATTTTATTATAAATATTCTCTTAGTATGAAACTATAGAAGTGTTAATTCCCATACCAGCGTTCTGAAATACATTTTTATTTGAAGTATGTTTCTCGTCATCAAGGATTTATGATATTACTCTAGTGAAGAGAAAATACAAATATCTTCTCTATTACAAATACATTTTAAAGTTACTTCAGTAAAACTGAGTTATTTCAAGATTAACACGCATATTCATTTCTCAACATCCAATTATAAATTAGAATTAGCAAAAAATGAAACTAAAAATTCGAACAATCAGTTATCGTCGATATTTAAATTTCCAATCAGAATTACAAAATACTGTCCGTAAAGAATTAGCAATTAAAACCTGTTTTATAACAATAATAAAATGTTATAAACAGCCCAAAAGCAAACAACTCTAATCGCTTAGATCTAGACACTTTTTAAAACTTATATTGACGATTATTATTTTTAAATTAATAAATTGCCGAAGACCTGTAAATATTTTGCAATAAATGTTTTTTGTTAAATCATTTTTCTACTGTTTAGCTAAATGAATTTGTTTCAAATAATATCGTTTGGCACAGAGATTTAAAAATTATATGATAGCGTATTTTTCCAATAGATTTAAAAATTATTAGAAAAAAAGCGGCCTTGCTAATATCTAGATATGATTATGATAAACAAGTTGGTATGTTTTGAATTAGGCACAAAGCTACTGAATGGGCTATCTGTGTTCTGCCTACCATGGATATCGAAACCCGGCTTTTAACGGTGTAAGTCCGCAGACATATCACTGAGCCACTTGAGGGTATGATAAGCAAACGCGTTAAAGAGAATAACTGTTTACTAAGCATATTGTTATTTAATCTGAGCCTTATTTAATTGTTTTGTTTAAAATAAAATTGTTTAGTTTACGATAATTACTGGTTGTTAGCGATCAGATAAGAGCTATTTTACAAAGAAATTTTCAATTAAAATAACAAAGTATCAATTTTTTCTGTGACAGTAAATATGATTTTGGTTGTCCAGTTTAAGACTGCTATTATTTAATTAATTAAAAAAATGAATAAAATATGTCATTATTAAACACCGAGTTTACTGTCTGCTATAACATTTGTTTGCGTTTTAGAAATTTTATTTTCAAGGGTTATACTTTTAAACTTCTACAAAATCAAGAGCCAGTAGCAATTCATAGTTATAGTTATGCTAAAAATGAATTGTTTTCAATAATTCGTTTTATATTTTTTACACATTGTTCAGAAGAATCTAGAAGTGTAGCACAATGTTTGAACAGATATGAATCTCAATAAAAAGGTTAGTGATAAAACTTCTAAATTTAAAAACAAATTACCAGTGGTGTTTTCCTACGCTTAAAGGCCCTGCATGGCTAGGTGGGTTAAGGCTTGCTACGTGTAATTTGAGGGTCGCGTGTTTGCATTCCCGTTGCACTAAAGATGCTCACCTTTTCAGCCGTAAGGCGTTAAAATGTTACGGTCAATTCTACCTTTGCGCGAAATCCAAAAACAAATCCTACACTTAAAAATCCATGATACTGAACATTCTAAACCCGAATAATAAGCATTTAGCTTGTGATGCATCAGCTTTTATAATAAAAAAGTTTGTTCTGAACGTTAACGATTGGGATACTAATTTTTCTCATATATGTGTTTATTAAAAAAAATAATACATATAAAAGTACATTTTGGAGAAGAGAAGAAATGAAATTCAATTATTTAAACATTATAAATATATACAGATGAGAAACGTGTGTGGTAATTTGTTCCTTTCATTTTCATACATTGGATAGTGACAATGCTCTTGGTGATTGTGACGTAGACGTAAATGTGTTGAATTAGCATTTGGAATAATTCTATAGCGAAAAATAAACTTACGAACTTGGCGAAATATGATCTACTTTTAACTTTCACTAGAGTTGTATCAAAATACAAAGCTTATAACATAGTAATTGAGAAGAAATTGTATGCTTTAAAATCTTGGCACACGTCAAACAATTTTCGTATGGGAGTTTCACGTTGATTTTATCTCATTTTTTTCTAGTTCAACAGTTAAGCTTGGCATGGCCTGCTAGTTAGGTTACATGACACGCAATCTGATGGAGGCAGGTTTCAAACTCTTTCCCGAAAATTCACGCCCTTATAACTGTGGGGAGCATTAGAATGATATAATCAATCTCTTTATTTGTTAATAAAAAGTAGACTAAGAATTAGCGTAGCTGTTGATGAACAGCCTTCCATCTAGTTTACTACCTTAAAATTACCATTAGCCAGCGCAAAAATCTCTCGAATAGTTCTGCGTGAAGTTCCAGAACATGATGAATGAAATTAAAAATTCGAATAAACATAATTTGTAACTTATATGTTGCAGCTACCAACAGGTGAAGCTTCTATAAATGTGCTGCCATATAAAATCTGTACAGCTGTAATAATTCGTTTAGTGTAAACAGTGCTAATTTTTATGAATAAAATCACCATATCAACACCTGTGTTTATAAAATAGTTGCTGATGATTACTATAAAGATAACTAAAATCAAAAGTTTCTATTCGATTTTGCTTCAGATTTTCTAATTTTCACTTTAAATTTAGTGGCATGACAAGAGACAATGAGCACTTTATTCTGATTCTTTTTAAATAATAAACAGTATTCGTTTAAATACTTCCTAATATGTTTAAAAGACTTACCAACTAAAATTATAAATTAATTAGACGTTGATACATGCAGATATATTTAATAATCTATTATTAAATTTCATTGAATTATTATTAAACTAAATTAAACTTCAATTTTTATCTTGTTTGAGAATTGAAAATAATTTAAGTATTACATAAAAAGATTTTACGGAACGTAGCTTTAAGTTTGATAGAAGATTAGTATGTTTCTCTTTGAAACTTTTATTGTCGGTTTAATGTGTTTATACACCTTATTACCTAAAAATATATGTTGGCGGATCTATATGTATATTTTATAGTAATAATACTCCATAAGCCCTTGATTATCAATACCTTTTCTTCATAATTTTCTGTGTATATTCCAAAGAAGATGCAAATATATCTCAGGTTCTTCCAAAAGTTTTTTATTTTCTTTTTTTCATTTTTCTCTGTTTGTTTGTTGCTACTTTTAAGTCCTGTTCGGACCTTTCGCAAAAACATTTCAATAAGGGCAAGGACTCCATTATTTTATTTTATTTTACTTACCCGTACTTAAATAAGAAAAAAAAATCTTTCTTTGTAAGTGGCTTTAGAGAAAAAAACAGTTTGATGTATCTGCTTTGTCTACTTCTAGCAACTGAATTCCAAATTATTGCAATGCAAGTCCATAAACTTACCACTTTCCCGTTTAAACTAAAACAATACATTTGTGGGATTACGGGAAACATTCGTTGAAAACAATGTTGTACTTTTTGTTTGTCACAGCGATGTATTTTATTTAGTAAGATGATACAAAACTTTTCATACGATCGTTATTTCTTTCATCAATATTGTAAGAATAATTGTAACAAATTAGATAGAAGACTGAACAAAAGTTTTTCCTCAAAGACTTAGTATACTATTGTTAATTTCTTCATAAGAAGACATAATACACTTGTAAAAGTTAATTATATAGTAAAAACGTATTCATTACATTTATTATGCTAATTGTAACAAAACTTAATTGCTTATGGTATGTACATTGTAATATATCTAGTTATATTGTATAAGAAAAATATAAACTCCTTTGGAAAGCCATTAATTTTCACTTTAAAGTACGAATGTAGCTTGCCATTCTTTCATGTTTCAAACTACCGAGATATGTAATGAATTTAAGTACTATGTACAGTTTCTCTTCTTGATTAACTGTCGGAAACTTCACAAACACTCTCGTGAGGAGAGAACTGAATATAAACTTAAAACATAAAAAATAAAGTCAAATTGCGTAAATTTTATAACGTTTATGTATAGACTAAAGTTTCAATTCTCTTAAAATGATGTACTTACTTACCTCTCTAGGAAGTTCTACGTGCTTTAGATTTCATTACTAAATGTGTTGCGAATCTAGAGCGACTACTTGTGAAATTCTGAATTTATGGTCTTTCACACTATATTTCGAAAACTTCTTCTGATCTGGTGTGAAAATTATTAAGACTTTTGTTGTCCACGGACAACTCTACTGTTTCAAGATCATTGTCTAATATTTTTACTGTCTGTACTACCTAGATAAGGAGCGTTTTGAAAAATTCAGCACAACGTCATTCATTAAACAATGATGTATACATTTAGATTGCAAAAACTTTCATTGTTTGATTCTTTAGTTTTCATTTGTAATTATTATACATTTGATACTCTTGATTGTAAATATCTTTACTACACACTTTTTAATGAACTACTTTTTCATGTATATACCGGGTTATTTTAAACAAAATATTACAAAACAAAATTAGATGTTAAATAAGGAAATATTTCAACATGCTGCGAATACGTTATTCAGTATTTTACGTAATATGTTGTGGTTTACGTAATATGCTCTACAATCTTACGAAACAACTTGTAAACCTTGGAATACAAATGTAGTATCTTCAAACATTGTTCTCTTCATCTTAATAAATCCGAACAGCTTGAAGAAATGAAAATGAATGTAAGATGTAAATTGTGTATGAAGCTGTAAGTAAGAAACTTTAATATTATAATTCGTTTATAATACTTTATTTCACGTGCAAGAGAATACTGAGATATCTTGATACTTTTTGTAACAAATTTCGTAACGGCCAAAATGTTTTACTATTTCATATCTAATGAGACTCGTAATGGATGAAAATATTTCAAGGACCATAACTCGTCTTCTCACAAGTGTAGAAATCCTGCTAATGTAAATATAACGCTACTGTAAATAATGTTCTTTGTCAACGACTAAACAAACATCTTGAAATATTTTATGCAATTCTATGCACAGAATATACCGTATAAGTGTGTATGTTGTTCATATGAATAACTAGCTTAAAACCTGTTCATCAATATTTCTTTCAATTATTGTTTGTAATATTCTTTTATTTCAATATTTTTCATGTTTGACTATACAGAAAAAATTGAGTTAATAAACGCATTTATCCAAGATTCTAAAAGCCTTTCCTCTGTATAAGCGTTTTGAATTAACTGTTGTTGTTTTTATATCTTTCCTTCTTTGATCACCTGATACAAATTTCTGGCTTAACTTTAATATAAAGTTACGATGACTACACACAAGTACGAAGATATATATATATATATTCTCGTATTTTTCTTATCATCACCATGTCTTAATCAATGAGCTGAATTACCTCCAAAAACATATTTGATTTGCTTCAAGCTTTACTGTAACCAAAGTATTCTTTTCAGAATTTGGGGGAATACATTAAAACTTATCTAACCCTGAAACTGCATGGGGTAAAAATCTGTACAAGCCGGAAATATCGAACTTTTGCAGCATTATCTAAAGAATTCTCTTGTAAAAGTCCTTCTACATGGCGTAACGGGAACGAAAAACTATCTCTCACCTGCCTCATCTATCAACAAGTATACTCTTCAAAACAAAAAACGCAAAAGGGATATTTTTTTTATTTTAAACAGAAATATATGTAATAACGTTACAAGCCCAGAGTATGTGATGTTACACGTGTTAAGGCAATGATTGTCAGAAAAAAATTACAATAAAAGTTGTGCACTTTGAAAACGGAGGAAAACATCGGATTTTTCGCCAAAATGCATTCGTGTCTAATAAATTTGTTTGAGAGATCTGCATGATTTGCAAGTACAACATGTGAAAAATCCCTATAAAGGTGATGGGTTATAGGTTTCCATAGCTCAGTGTTAAGTCACCGACTTGCAATACAGTTACGCCAAGACTAAAGCACAACGCAACAACGCCATTGGTCGCTTGGAAGCAGACAAATCTCGATCAGATGTTGCCAGAGCTGTGAATGTCCATCCAAGAACCATCAAAAGGTTATGGAATCGTCACCAACAACATGGATCAACTCGTGACCGTCCACGATCTGGCAGACCTCATGTGACCACGCCCGCACAAGATCGCTACATCCGGTTACGTCACCTTCGGGATAGGACCACCACAGTGAGGTCTACTGCCTCAATCATACCAGGGTGGCGTAGAATCTTTGATGAGACCGTACGCAACCGTCTACGAGATGCAGGAATCCGATCTCGACCTCCAGTCAGAGGCGTCATCCACACCCAGCAATATCATCAAGCATGGCTGCAGTGGACTTGGGCACATCGGGTATGGCTTCATCGACGATGGAGACATGTTTGGTTCAACGATGAATCACGTTTTATGCTTCGTAGGCAGGATTGAAGGACCCCTGTTTTCCGTCGCCGAGGTGAACGTTTTGAAGCAAACTGTGTGCAGGAAGTTGACACATTTGGTAGTGCCAGCGTCATGATGTGGGCTGCCATTGCCTACAATGCTTCTGGCATTTTACACATACGAGGGAATCTTACGGCTCAACGATACGTCGACGAGATTCTTAGGCCCCATGTGCAATTCATGTGCATCATGGTGAACGTCAACAACGTTTTTCAACATGACAACGCCCGTCCTCACACAGCCCGACTCAACCACTGTCTTCTTGAGACACCACAACATCAACGTTCTTCCCTGGCCATCCAAACACCAGATTTAAACCCTATCGAACATCTTTGGGACGAGTTGGACCGACGTCTGTGACGGCGACAAACCTCAACCGCAGACTCTACCTCAGCTTTGCAGGGTGAATGGACAGTCATTCCACAGGATATGATTCGTCATCTCATCGCTTTCATGGGCAGAAAATGCCAAGCTGTTATTGATGCTTACGGGGCTCATACTCATTATTGACGTTGAGTGACGTTAAACTTCAACGAGTGAGCGTGAACTTCGCCTTTGCAGACTTTTGGATGTTCAGCTGTGAATGCGCAAAGTTTCACACGTCATACAAAACTACCCGAAATAAACTTGTTAACAATTTTTCTCAAATTTTGCTTTTTGCGTTTCTTTTTCTGAAGAGTATATATATATATACACACACTGTACCTTGACATAATTTCAACCAGTTTTTATATTCAGTATTCGCTACACCCGAATGATTGTTTTGTTATACATAGTATTATTATATTATTTTACACAGCATGATGATAGATAAATTTGTTTGTGTTTTTAATTTTTTGCGTAAAACTACACCAGGGCTGTATGCGTCAGTCGTCACTAATTTAGCAGTGTAAGACTAAAGAGAAGAACTATTGAGTTACTTTTTAGCAACGAATAACAGGATTGACCTTCATATAACTAAAATCCTTCTGCAAAAAGAGGATTTGAATCCGCGATCCTTATACTACAAGTCGAAAGCTCTTACCGCCTGGCCCATGCTGGTCCTGCCGCATAAAATCATAATTAAACATTCTCAAAAATACCTATTTTGAATACTTGTTGCAACAACGTATAGATATAATATTTACTTGTATGTCTGATATTGCCAGTAACGGTTAAAATATTTTAGCTATTATCTGCAGCTTTCCGATCTATAAGCTTATGGGCTCGTTTAATTACTGTGCCTGTGTTATGTTTCTCTAAAATCAAATTTGAAAATTGAGTGGGTCATACAAAGTATCTGAAAGACAACTTCTGACCCAAAAATCAACCAAAACCGTGGAAAATGTCAGAGATCTTCTTCGGGTTGCATATGTTATTGAAAACTTAGCGATTATTTCCTAGATATTCTAGATGTATTAACATTTAAAATTCAGTAAATTTCAGTAATGTAGATTAATAACGCGTACAAAACACATAGCTGTAGACTGATTCGTATATCATTTTGTTATGATCCTGCTTTTATCGCAATTAGCTTTTCTTTCAACTTATTAAGTTTGTATTCATTTTGATCAGAAATTGACTAGTACCAAACTTAAACACAACAAATTTTTCGTTATTTGTTTATTAAGAATTCATAAGGAAACTGAGTTATTTTTATTGGCACCTTACTTTCTTTTTTCATCTCTCGAGTTCTTTTCTTTTTGTCTCACATCTCCTGATTGTTCTTTTTTCTCTGTTTCAACATTCATTATTTCTTTTAAAAAAAACACGCTTGCAGATCTTCTTCTGTCAAATCTTGCAGACATTTTCCACTATAATGAAAATAATCACAAGTGGCTAGCAGTAAAGGGACTGACAAGAATTCAGTCTCCTTCTTACCTTTATCATCTCGGGAATTAACCAGAAGTCAGCCTCCTTCTTATCTCTGTCATTCTATAAACTGATCTGAAGTTAGCCTTCCTTCTTACCTCTATCATCCCATGTATTAACCAGAATTCAGCCTTCTTTTTATCTCTGTCATTTTAGGGATTGACCAGAAGTTAGCCTCCTTCTTACCTTTATCATCCCATGGACTGACCAGAAGTCAGCCTCCTTTTAATCTCTATCATACTCAACCGGCTCTTATAATGAACTTCGTAATACGTATGCTGCAGAAGTTTCAATTTTTGCACGAATGTAAGTATAAAAAAAGTCGTAAAGTTGTAAAAACTCAACATTTTTTTCACTAATTGAATAATCTGTCAAGCAACCTGTGCAGTATTCCATCCCAGTGTGTGATATTACCTTCTGGTTCTCTAATGTTCATGAGGCAATTTATCAGACACATAATCTAATCAACAATAGTGGTTAGGGTGATCGAATCCTAAGTTCTGGGTCACAAGTGCGAACACATCACTAAACATGCCTTTGAAAACCGTTCATACAGTATAATGTGGCAATCAACCTCATTTTTGTTAGTTGAAAAGCAGTTTAAGAATTGACAGTGGATGGTTTTGAGTATTTTCCTTTCCTGGAATCTAACACTTCTAAATCAGGGATGGTTGGTGCAGATAATCTACAGGTAGCTTTGGGTGAAATTCCAAGAAAAAATAAACAAATGTATGGTGGTAAATGTACCACCATACAAATAATTATAAAAATGCTTAATAAACGCTACTATTACAATTAATTCTTTACTTTTCATATTATAGCTCAATTTCTAAGGCGTGAGTATAAAGATAGCATACATTACGGTATTACACTATAATCCATTATATATAATACACCATACTTTTTCTCCTCCAGCAGGAAATACATCCTTATTATTACAGACCTACTGGTTTGGTTGTAAACAACTTCTTACGACCATAAAAACATTTCTCCTATCTTTTTCTCCCCAGTGCATAGCACATTTACATTATTCAGTTAGTTCTTTTAATTTTTGTGGTTCTTGAAAATTTTGATTCTTTATGAAAGTGCAAAACACAACACACAGATATTCAGAAAAAAATACTTTAGTTTTTGCGAACAACTGTTACCCTTCTTGCGTAATTTAGAGTATAGTAATTATTTTATTCGGTGTTATGACTAATACAGTATATAAATGTAAACACAAATGAATATCAGAATACTAAATAAACTGCAAATGTGACATAACTAATACCCCGAAGTAATGAGACATGAAGTCATTGCTGGGAAAAAATATTTTCAAATTAAATTAGATATATCTCTTGGTTCTTTCATATAATAATATATTTAAATAGTCATCTTTAAAATAAGAATAAGTCAAAGTTCCAATATTCATATTTTATCTTTACACTATACGTATTAACGTTGTTTGCAGTTACAATTTCATCTGCTGTAAGATGAGAAGCTTGTAATTTCCGAAAAAAGTATATATTTACATTAAAATGTCTGTCGCAGTTGGTA
Organism: Carcinoscorpius rotundicauda; assembly: GCA_011833715.1. Classification (NCBI taxonomy): domain Eukaryota; kingdom Metazoa; phylum Arthropoda; class Merostomata; order Xiphosura; family Limulidae; genus Carcinoscorpius; species Carcinoscorpius rotundicauda. The sequence continues at coordinate 114,971,481 of CM022393.1, forward strand.
AATATTACATTAGAAAATTCGCCAGTTTCATTTGAACTATTATGAGAATCTCAGGAAATGTTCGTCGTTGTTAATCATTTATTGTTAAAAAAAGCGGAACGAAACAGTATTTTTACATACACATAACAACATCAGCACTTTTCAGTAGGGAGACTGTACTTCTGGTTTGGAGAGCCAAAAGTTTCAAACAAATCATAGTTTTGTGTAGAATATGTTACATTTTTAAAATGCCGTTTAATAATGAACTTTTTCTCAATTTAGCGTACCAATTCAACGCACTGAGAAAATAATAAGGGATCCTGGGTTGACATAGGGGTAAAATTTCACTTGCTTGTGTCACAATGTGAGATCTGTAAGAGTACTTGTCATCTTTGGTAACAACACTTTTCTCCATCGATTCACCACACATTAACAGGAACATACACACAGTATACTTTTGTCAAGTACCATACTAGCTTATAATGCTATAATTGTTGCATTTTAAGCATAAATCGCTGTGCTTTAATGAAAATTGAGATATTTAAAAATATTTTTTCTATAACCTTATTATGAGAAAAGCACTTTGTGTAGGATATGTGTAACAGCTTATTTGATCTCGGATATTCTAAACTTAAGTTTACAAAAGTTACATAAATTTAAAGTTTATTTACTAAACACAACGATGGTTACTACTGACTGTAGGGCCTATTTAACAATAATATTTTTTTTCTGAAACGTGTGCCTAATGGCAATATAGAAAGTAATTTTCTAAATGATGTGAGTGTGTATAAGCGTTTTCCAAATTATAAAGATGACATTTGCTAAACTCCTTTCTGGTAACAAGTTTAATTTAGATTATATATATATATATATATATATACATATATAAAACAAGCATTAGAAAGGCAATTTTTCTTTTCGCTTTCCATGTTGTGGAGTATATTTGGCAAGAAAATAAAAAATAATCATGCAATATCCTATTAAAAGTTGGCTTTATATTAGGTTTATAACTCTGTTTTGACAATTTTTCTTACTATATAATGATTGTATATGTTCTTATATTTACTGCATAATTCCAGCAATTTATAACAAAAGATTGTAGTGTTCTTGTGCTTTCCGGGATGTGGATTGGAGAATACGATATTTCATTCTTTCAATTGTGAGTGCGTTATAAAAGTTGCAGATAATTTCAATATTAGATTGAGTTGTTGTTGTTGTTTTTAATTAAGTAAAAAGATACACAATGGGCTATCTGTGCTCTGCCCACCACGGGAATCGAAACACGGTTTTTAGCGTTGTAAGTCCGCAAATGTACCGTTGAGCCACTAGGGGCATTCGATTAAGAGTAGCCGTATAAGTGGCGGGTTCTGTTTACTGGTTGCCCTCCTAGTGGCCAACAGTCTAAATTAGGGACATTAATGCCTGAGAATATCAACTGCGTGGTCCGTTTAAAAAAGCATGTTATGAAAACAGGAGAGTAATCTATTATAAACTAAACGTTTATTTGCGAAATTTATAACGTTATCGAGAGCAAAATTTCATTATAGATATTTTTACGCCTATGTTTATTTTTAATTAAACCATATGTGTTTGTGTGTATTTTTTATAGTAAAGCCACATTGGGCTACCTTCTGAGCCCACCGAGGGGAATCGAACATCTGATTTTAGCGTTGTAAATCTGGAGACTTACCGCTGTGCTAGCGGGGGGCTATTAAACTATAAATGTCGTATAAAAAAATTAAAACTTTCTTCTTACTAACTGCTAGTTGCTTACTTAAGAACATATGTCATAACACGTAAATCATTAGATAAGTTTAAATTGAAATTTATTTTTCCTACAGTTATTCAATATACATACAACAACCCAACTTGTAATACGAGTAAATATGGAGTAGTTTTCCTGATTTTCTTTACACTTGTGTTCTCAATGCATTTGATTTGTAAAGTAGCAAAACAATATTTTGCTATTTTGTATAGTTAAAGAACTTCTTTATGGAAAATTAACGCAGTCCATGCTTATCGGGTTTAAAATGTATTTTCAAAGTTGCTTTGTATTACAATCTAAATGTAAAAAAAAATACTTCAGTGGGGATGCATTTTAAAGAACTTAAAACAAATAACTATTAATTATGAAGCAAAACTCGAATTATTTACACAACTGTATGATGTTTTCCTCACACGGTTTGTTATTGGAAGTTAATGTATCATTCAAAAATATTTTCGACCTTCCATGAAACGCATAAATAATGAGATGGCATTTCACATAAAATTAAACGTTTTACTATGTTGGCTTTTAACATTGATAAATATGAAAAATTCATTCAATGTTTAACTATTGACTAGAAATTGAACGAGTAGGTGTTGTTTTAAACATTTTTATTAGGTGACGAAATTTTGAGAGAAGAGTATTTTTAAAGAATTTAAAGAAAACAAAAGCACTTTACTTCTGTATCCTGTATGACATTATTGAGTTTTAGTTTTAAACGATAGTAATGTCCACATGTACAGGCAGTGTTTTGCATTTGAAATATTTGACTTTTTTATCATATTACTACGTATTATACTATAAAATATTTACATTATGGATGTTAAACGTAACACACTAATCTGTCGTTTTCTATATAAAACACTACACTAATTTATTAATTGTGCTCCTATACTTTATGATGTTTTTTCTCTCCTAGTAACACAGCGGTATGTCTGCAGACTTATACAACTAAAAACAAGGTTTCGATATCCGTGATGGGCAGAGCACAAATAACCCACTGTATAGTTTTGCGCTCAATCACACTCATCATTCTTTTTTTTTCTGCAGCTAGATCTTCTAAATGTTTTTATCACAGCTAATATTTTTATAAATATTGAGCAAGTTAGCCGATTCTATTACTATTACTTAATGTAATAAAGTATCGTTTTAGTTTGAAATTCATTCAGATCCTTTACGTTTCCTTACCTTTTATACATTCAACACTTTCATTTCTATGGTAATTACACTATGTAACAAAATTTTTACTTTTTCTTGTTCCTGGGCAGAAAGTGTTATTTCCCAATTGCTTATGCCTGAAGTAAATGTAAAAGACCGATTTTTCTCTTCAAACTTTGCTTTCTTTGACCTGGGAGTGTAAAAACGAAAACACGATGGGAGACTGTATTTGAGGATGATGCGTGAAAGTGACATTACAGTCTCATATCTCTAAATACTACTCATTTCTAAACACTTTTTTTCATTTTTAAAACCTTACCATAAATATATGTAAACTTTGATTCAAATGTTGATTTATTTAGACCTTATTTATGTAAATGAAAATGTACAAATTTGCCCGATTTTACAAAGAAAATAGGTTATTTTCTAAATTTCATTATCCAGGTCACAAAGCAAAGTTTGTAGGGAATAATGGCCATTTTATGTACTTTTACAACATAAGCAATTAAGAACTATCCAGGAACAAAATTTGTGTTACATAGTGCTATTTTTTAACCTGCAATAATATATCATTAAAGTTTGTACTTCCATTTATTTGCCTCGATGCTATATTTATAACTACGATTTTATTGTCCTTGACAAAATATGTCATCTCGTACATATATCCTATGAGAGTTTTAACATACGTATAGTTTACAGTGCTTCTATGGGACGAATATATTATCATCACAAGGTCGTACTAAGAAATATATTCAGTTTTGGGATGCAATGTTTTATAGCTCTATATGATTTTAAACCCACCTGCTGCTTTGCTTTTATATGTAAATGTTTTATTTCGACGAGACGATTATTATAACACATATCAGTTGACATATATTATCAATTATTTAAGTGATGCAGTTATAATAATCAATATTTTACTTTGCATACTTTTATCATCTTGAAAATTGCGACCTTTTTATTATTTATGTATTTCAACTTTTAAAGTACATATTTACATGTAACGCATGTTTCACTAGCTAAAATTTCTGGCGTAAATGATATTCATACATAACACTCCTGTGTGTAATATCATTCATGCCATTTTTATACAGCTACATATAATAAATGAGAGACTTACTGTTTATCCAATCATTTTAGTATTATGAAATCTACTTAAAATAGCAACACTAACCATTCACTTGATGCTATATTCAATCAAATTTCATAAACGTTTAAGACAAATTTCTGTCTGATGTCAAGATGCTATTTGTTAGGATATAAAAAGGTCATCTCGTGGTCTCTTTTAAATGAACAGTTGCTGAGAATTTTTAATATGTTTTTGTTTTGTGTGTTAATAATATCCCCTGTATTTCATTTAATCATCGATCTGATTATCATGGTATTGAAATGACGTTTCATTAGATTTTCTTTGTTTTATCAAATTTTTTAATTTGACACATTTTACGTGTACAAATTTCTCACTTTGAAACTTTCTTAACCTCTGTAGTTCATAATGAGAATAAATTGAATAATAAGATTAAATGAATTATTATTATTAATATACATACTAAACAAGAATGCTCTATTTTACTAAAAGTACTGAAAAAAGAATGGTGTAAAATATGAGAAATTAACGATCTTAGCCAGATTTATCATCATTGTAAACTTATTAAATTATAATGAATATGAAAAACAAGCTGTATTTTTATGCTACTTAATAGTCAATAAGACAAATATTTGTTTACTTGCACTTTAAATAATTCTACAGAACGCTAAACTTACATTCATATTTATTATTGAAATATAACTCTACAAATATAGTTCACGAAAATCTCTCTATGTATAATCCATGTTTTTATACTTCCAATTTATCTAAATTACAAATCCCTCTGGTAAGTTAACTGCTTGATACCTTTTGATATTTATAAATAACATAAACTTAAATATATATTTATAAATTCTAAAATACTGAATTCTCAAGATTAAATTAATTTTCGTACAAGTCTAATGCATTTTACTTAGTATACAATTCTTGTATACTTTCTGCTCAGTAAGGCTCCTTTACTGACTTATGCTTATTAGTTCCCTATCATTCTTAGTTTCCTTAAAAACTTAGAACTAATAAATTTCATCTGATATAGAACAACACAAATCACTTATCATGGATTTTATTTGCTATAAAGGATGAAAAATGTGTTACCATCTATTACCATGTAATAGAGTGTTACATCATTCTATTATTGGAGCAATATTAAAAAGACGTTTTTTAGTATGGTGATATACTTCTGACTTTCGTGATCTGACGACAAAATGTATAGTCAAAAAGAAAAGACATATCTATCCTTTACATGAAGTCAGCTTCTAATCCTTCATATAAATTTACTCAAAAACTATGTCAAACATTCACCAACATGATTAGTATCGTAGATGAAATGAAAAACATGAGAGACCCATATTTGACGGCGACCTCGGAACTTGATGTTAAGATTGTTAATGTACGAGAACAAGGATTCGTAAAATACAAACAAGCACTCCATTAATATGTGAGTATCCATAGTATCCTTTCAATAATATACACAGTTGTAAAATAACATAAATTAAATATATATATATAACGAATTTTTGATTTTCAAGAATGTTCCAAGGAATACTGCTTGATAGTAGCTCAGATCTCTCATGATGAGATCACCAAAGGGAAGGACAAAGATCTGTAGAATGTAGATAACCACTGCAGTAATTGAAACCAGTACTATAACTTATTGGAACAGCTAAATATGTACCAAAGTCACTGAACGAAAGGTAAGGTACTTAGCTTTCAAATTTGAATATTCAAGCTGACATCTCGGTTCTTGTACTGAGAGAAATATCCTGTCGATATAAAATAAAATAACTGAATGTTAAATGTAATAGTAATATTATCCATCTGTATGAAACAGAAAAAATCCTGATTAAATATAGAAAAAAAACTAATGAGTTAGAGACTTCTTTTATACATAAAGTGAAATATAACTATATTACTTTTAGAACAGAACTAAATGTAGCCATTTATGATTTAACTACCCGTTGAGAAGAATTTAGACATCTATAATGTGTTCATCATGGCGAGCTAACAATAAGTCCTATGGTGCCACTTTTTGACATTTCCATCACACTTTCTAGACAACTTTCATTGTAATGACAACAATTGCCTGTCGAGGCAACCCAGCAACGCACCATCAATGTGATGACGTGCTAATACAGTTTTTGGACAACTTCTGCCTCTCCTAATAAAGTGCTGTCTGCTGACACTTCTTGGAATTACTATGTCATCATTTTATTTGTCTATGGTATCATCATTTCTATCTTTTCTCCATTTGAAGTCGACGCACTTTTGTCGCCCTCTCTCAGTGTGGCTGGCAACGATCCCACTAACTACTTATGTGTACCGTATAGCCTTAAATTATTTGTGTTAAAAAACTTACTTGGGAATAACATAATTTTTCTTACATCACGTCCCCACTCCCTCCTCCAATGACATAGTACTGTGTATGCACACTAACAACGCTTAAGTCCGAGTTTTTATCACTGAATGGCATATCACAGATAGCCAGTTATTTAGCTTTGTGCTAAATTCTTAGGAAACAAACCTTACATTACAATTCTATATATTTCTAGTTTGGTTTAGTTGCAATTAAGCACAAAACTACACGATGGGATATTTGTGCTGTATTCAATACAGTTACAGATACTCAATTTCAGAATTATAAGTCCGTAGACATTCTGGGTAGTCACTGTGGGAGTAGCTTTCCTAATAACTACAAAAATTTAGCACACTACATGAAAACGACTTTAGAACCTTACCACGTTTTTGACAAGCCACGTTGCCATATTTGGGTCTGCTCTATTTAATGACTATGCACCCTGGAAGTAGTCCTCCAATATAGTTGCTATTGCATGAGGTTTCATCATAAGGTTGTCACTCGTCCTATATAGCGAATTAAACAGCATGTACTAGAGATAAGCGATTTATGTTCAGGTGTCTTAAAAAGGTTCGATTAAAGCTTTCTCTGCTAGCTATTACCTGTTCTGATAGTTAACATCACCCACCGTCAATTCTTGGGATTCTCGTATCAGGCTTTATAGCAGGATCTGCCCATCATTGTCTGCTTAAAGTGCGGAGCGTAATCGGTCGTGATCTACATTACGGCAGGCTCTTACAAGTCATTGTATATAATTGATATATAATTTTGTGAGGAATATGATGACTCATTAGAAACAGTTTTTGAAGATTTCTAATTGAATTATTCTAATTTCTGATGTATCACTGTCATGAACTAGATGATCAGTATTGATGTGAAAATTGCTAAGGCTTAATAAACTGACTTTACAGGCTTAGATGTTGGTCTATACTACAATACGTAACAACATTTTTACTTTTTCTTGTTTCTGTGCAGAAAGTATTATTTCCCAATTGCTTATGTGTACCTAAATGGAAAAGACAGATTTTTTTCTTCAAACTTGCTTTTGTGACCGGGTAACGTATAACGAAAACATGATGAGAGATTATATTTGGGGCTCGAGAAACTACTCACTTCTAAACATTTTTGTATCACTTTAATATAATTGTATGTAAACCTTGATTCATAGTTGTTTTATTCAGACCTTATGTAAATGAAAATGTGCAAATTTGCCCGTTTTGACTTAGAAAATAGGTAAATTCTCAAATTTTATTATCGATATCACAAAAGCAAAGTTTGAAGGGAATAATGGATATTTTCTGCAGTTTTACAACATAAGCAATTAAAAAATAACATATACTATCCAGGAACAAAATTTGTGTTACATAGTGTTATCAATCCATCAGAGAAAACGCTTTCATTTTCGAAGTTTCTAGTTTTCAAACAAGTTTTTATAAAGTTTTGTGCATTAAAGAAATTTTAAATACAAAGTACTAATACCTCATATCATGTTGAGATACATTAATCAATTTTTTAGTTTTTATACAACTAAATATTCAAAGTGCTTACCGATGAGTTACTTTTTATAAAATGACTGTATTTCTGCAAGTAATTGCGCTAACAATACTAATATTTTTAGAAGTCGTAACATTTTTGTATGTTAGGAATTATTTCTCATTTGTATATACGATTTAACAGTAAATTCTAATTTGAAAGACGTAATAGCATTTTCATGACAACACAGGGAAGTATTAAGCATAAGGATATCCTCGTCTAAAAAATTCTAAATTCTCTACATAAACACATATTTATGATAGTAATATATGAATATATTGGGAGGAAAAAACATTTAAATGTCCTTTCCACAAGCGATCAACTACCTAGAAAATACTAAAAAATGTCAAACGTATCTCTAACACGTAATGTTCTACCATGATTTTGTGTCGTCAATGATTGTTATGTAACCTCCAAATCTGCTTTTTCAAAATTACTTTAGTATAACGTTCTCAGCCCTCCGTATATTAACTGATGTAGCTTAATCTATTCTATTGTTTTGTAAACAGTCCATATCATTAGCTTATTCTCATCATTAGCGTCATTTAAGGTTAATGAGAGCAAAACATACCCCATAGAAAGAAAAGATAATTCTTAGAAATTACTCTTTCAATTCAAAATACCTTGATGTAGCAGTACATGAATCAGCTGCAAATGAAACACGCTATATATATATATTATGGGTGGGTGTAGGTGGTTGCGTGTATGAGGACAGACCATAATCAAAATGATTATATTTATGAGCCTTATACATTTGTGTACTGTTGATATAGAAAACCTACGTATCACATTGTGGAGATGTTACTCTCTACAAAAAGGTTTACACGTTATTGTTTAAGTAATAAAAGTAAATAACATTTCTTTTGAGTTTATAATCTTCAATTTATTTGTTACGACGAGTTTTAAGTAATCGTAATGATGTTTCTTGATTTACCTAATTAGTTTGAAAGTTACTTTTCTGAAGATCACTTTTATTATTTCGAAAGTATAAAGATTATTTTTAATTACGCATGGTGCCATTGCATCAGATACACATGTGACATATTCATGACATTATATCTGTACTCTGAGAATGGAGAAAAATAAGTTTTTCTTGACGGAAAATAGAGGCAAAATGGAAAAATTGTGACCTCTACTTCAAATTGACTTGTCCACAGCATACAAATTTCGTGAAGTTCGAATTTACGCGTTGTGTAATAAAAAGTTTATCTAGTATCATATAAGCAAGTATCATATGATATAGAGTACAAAACTTTGTATTTAGATAAATACTGTTAGAAAAACATACTTCTAGTCAATTCTATTTACACAACAAAGTGCTTTTCCTAAAAACTTCAAGTTATAGTTTGATGTAGTGTGAAAAACGCGAAAATAATTCGTAACGTTGTCTAAAATCTCAGTTATGTTAACCTTTGAGACTTTTCCGGTTAATATGTTTCTCTGTAACAAGTTCCGAGCAATTATGTTTCTTTATGCTTATACGCAATAGATTATCAACGCTCAGCGTACTGTGGGAATTTAAACCCTCCACGAGGTTGGATACGAGTATAAAATTTACTACACTTTAAAATATACTCGTTCTAAAGAGTAAAACTTTATCTAATGCACATTAATATTCTGAATTAATATTGAGGGAAGCACAAAAATTTTGTTTCAAAATGATATTACACTGTTTACAACAAAATATCTACTGCTTTCTCTGTCAACGATACTAGATATTTGAACAGAATGTGTAGGTGTGTGGGATAAAATGGTTTTCGTTGTTCAAATTCTGTTAAAATAATGTTTGTTTGAATTTAATAAAAAGGTAGTTTCAAGAAAAGTGAATGCTATTTCGTTACTATCGCAATAAGAATGTTCTAAAACTTGGTGGTCAAATGCGTCTGTGAAAACAATAACAAATGTATTCCATATCCTTTTGAAGAGTAAAGTAGAAAATGTTGTGTTCGGTGACTTTGTCTCTTATAAAATAAAATGTTGATAATAACATTAAAAACGCTGTATCTCAAAGTTTAAAACTTTAGATTTTAAAGGTAATTATCCGTTTGTGTAACATAAATTTCTTAATGAGTTTCAGCCTGACAGATGCTCGATGTTATGTGTGGGGCTAGACGAATATTTAAGACCGATGAATCTCACTTTGGTCATAATGCACATTTAAATTCAAGAAATGCTCTCAGTTATGCCCATTAAAACTCAAACTCAGTTCACGTGAAACTTACTTGGGATCTTTATGTTATATGTTATTTTTACGTTTACGGAGGTGGTCAATCAAGCTGTGTTCGAACTGTATACATAAATGACTTCTTGTGAAAAAACCTTCATGAAATAAAAAGGCTAATAATTGTAAAAATAGTCCAAGAAATGCGGAGGGTGCGATAAAGAACAGCAAATTCCACAAAAATAGGTGCTTGCTCTTTAGGTGAACGTGCTTTAGAGTTGTTTATATGGAATTAACCAGGAAGATACAAAATGAACTATCTTTGTCCATCATGAGTATCGAAACACAGTTTATAGCAGTGGGAGTCAAAATACTAAATTTCCTAGCTTTGTGCTTGATCCTAAACAATCAAACATTTAATATATAAAGAACACGAAGCTCTGTACGTGGAACTGCATTTATCTACATTCCTTTGAAAATATTGCAGGACATGAAATTCTACGCGAGTTTACTCTTTTCCTGTCATAAATATTTTGAAAAATATGTGACAGAAAATTTGTAGTACTGTATCCAAGAATGTCTAATAACATTCAGACATTCTTTAATACCATGTTATAAACAAAAAAAAACACACACTAGATCTTGCAGATAACCGCGAAGTTTCGATTTTCAAGGAATTTTGAAATAATATCTAATCTCATAAATACAGTTATGCTACAAGAATTTACAATGTTTATTATTTAGTTAACAATTTTGCTTAAGAAACTTAAAAACTGGATGTTTAGAAAATTAGGCGTATTCATCTTTTGTTTATTTTCTGTTCTTAAATTGTTAGTGATTATTATTTAAAAAAATATCGATATCACTACACTTTTCGACTACACCTTGAGGTTTATAACAAAGGAATTAAATTATAGAATATTTTCTTCTTAATTTATTATCTATTTAAAAATACTTAAAGGTATTAGAGTTATCTAAAAGTAAATGATAATTCAGTTGCAAAATGTAACAATTTTTTGTTACATTTGTATTGAAATGATTAGCTGATTTTTGTAATAGCTTTTGTACTTCTAATTGGTATTTTTACTCTTCACTGCTACTTACATCTCGATACAACTTGCAATGTTTTTGTAGTTAAGTATAAAGCTTTACAATGGGCTATCTGTGCTCTGTCCATCACAGGTATCGAAGCCTGGTTTATAACATTATTTAGTCCGCAGAAATATCGCGGGCACAACTTGAAATATTTAGTTTTCATTTTCAGTAACGCTTTATAGCTTTAATCTATATTTATACGTACTGTAATTTAGTAATGCAATAATACAAAACGAAGTTTACACTATTATCAAATACTACATAAAATGCTACAAAAATAAATATTTTTATAGGTCTTCTTACCATTGACATTAAATATTTTGTACGTGTCTTTTTACACTTAAAATAAATATTTGATATGTATCTTTTTAACACTATTACATTAAAACTATAGAATGTTCTTCACCTTAAGCGTCTTTCAAAACTACTTTAAATTACCTTTTCTCTTATTTTTATGTAGAAGTAGGAAATGTTATCGCAAATATTAAGTACTTTTTAAAATAGTTGAGAACGTTTATCTTTTAAAGAACAAACGTTTTGTATCTTTACTAAGATTGGTCGGTATAGCAAACATTGACATAATTTAGAAGCCAAGATTCTGCAAAAAATTCGTTTAGCAATAAACTTGTCTACACTTCGCTTTTGTTTTTCTTGAAGTCATCCAGTTTAATGTGTTGTGTAAAAGTCTATACTATCAAATATTTTATCTTTGAACTGGTGACTGATCGTCAGACGACAAGAATGGCGAGACAGAGGGATTAGAAATGAGAAGTAAAATAATGGTAGAAAAACATCAAAAGGATAAGCCAACGATAGGAAAGCCGCCATAAGTTTAAAATAAAATATAAACAAAATAAGCTTAAGTATAGCTTTAAAGGGTTTGAACAAGTGAGATCATAGGAATAATTTCTACATGAAGGCTGAAATAAAGATAAAGAGTATTTCAGTAGAGAAGAGTTAGTAGGGAATGGAGTTTGTTCAAACTGATTCCTATTAAGAATTACAATTTATCTTTACTTCTAAACTAAGAATGAGGTTTTTGAGAGCCCACAATGGATGTTGAAGAATGTCTGTCTTTGATTCTATGAAAACTCAGTTCATTTTACAAGATAAGTAGTGAAGATTTATGATAACTGCAAAGACAATAGAAAATTGTGTCATTTGATTCATTCAGTGAAAATAAAAGATTAAAAACAAATAAGTAGCTTACCCAGAAACAAAACATTTCTTTACAACAACAAGTAAAACCCATTTTATGGAGCTATAATGAAATAAAAAATGTTATTTGGTTTTAAATTCAATAATATTTAGTGTGAGTTCGTAAATCACATAAAAATATTAAAATTAACTCTTGCGACGGATAAATGTTTTTTTCTCAATGTGATTTATTTACGTTTTTGATCCCATGTTTTCGACATTGTTATAATATTCTTATCAACAGATTTTTAATTTTTGTCACGTATTAGACTTGTTTAGATAGAAGTGAGTTAATATGTATATACCTGTAAAGGAAAAGAGAGAATGAGAAACTGATTGAAGATTTAATAAACAATAAGATCTCCTTTTACCTTAATGTGACATTCAAGGTCATTAAGGAAAATATGCACTTCATAAATTTTCAAAATACGTAAAAAATATTATCTACTAATGTTGAAAAATAATTTTAATATTTATTGAGAATGTAAGGAAATTACTGGTAAACTTTATGTCTATCTAAATATCATAATAAATAAAAAACACGTTTTTAATTAGTTTTGTCCTGGGTATAATAGTCATAAGTAATAACATTATATATCCATTACCGTCAGCTATAAAAGATCTCAAAAGAAAAGTTCTTGAAAGATTTTCATAGGAGCATTTGTCTATGATTGGTATCAATGCTACTCATTCTTATATTTTTATAGGAGAGTATTATAACAGATTACTAACTACTATATCCGACAATAGAACACACTATCAAGAGCATAGCGTTATCACGATTAAAGTATCTCTTTATGAGATGATTAATTATGAATATCAATTACAGTATTGAAATCGTATATTCCAGTATCGTATTTCTTCTGTCCGTTGAATCAAGAAGTATAACGGCCCGGCATGGCTAAGCGTGTTAAGGTATGCGACTTGTAATCCGAGGGTCGCGGGTTCACATCCCTATCGCGCCAAACATGCTCGCCCTTTCAGCCGTGGGGGCGTTGTAATATGACGTTCAATCCCACTATTCGTTGGTGAAAGAGTAGCCCAAGAGTTGGCGGTAGGTGGTGATGACTAGCTGCCTTCTCTCTAGTCTTACATTGCTAAATTAGGGACGGCTAGCACAGATAGCCCTCGAGTAGCTTTGTGCGAAATTTAAAAACAAACAAAGAAGAACAAATGGAAAAGAATAAAACGTATTTGTAAAACTATTCGTTTAAACTTTTCCAGTAACTAGATTATTAACAATCAGTCATTGTCATCTGATTACGTAACACTGTTGCTTAATACATACCTGTTTTATTGGAGAAATCAATTAATTGGTGTGAAAAATGGCGAAATACCTCAAGCTACATAAAACAATAATTGTAATCGAGGACTAATTATCAAGTATAATATTGGAGGAATTTCTATCAGCATTAACCAAATTGTTGTAAGTCAGAACACAAATATATATTTGATGCATTTATGATATTTTATCATGCAGTGAATGTGATAAAATTTAAAACATAGACAAGAGTATAATAAATATAACTGTATAACTAATATTTAGTAAGTATGTGTATGTGATCTAAATATAATATTAAATATCTGAAAAACATTATGAGCAACATTGATAAAAACTAGGGTTTAGCATTGATAAGTTAAAGAGTTACATTTTAAACCTAAAACAGAATTGAGCGCTATAGACAGCTACAAGGTTTTCTCTTGCTATAACTGTTTATTATCTCGTTGAATAGAACTCTATATTCGTACTAGATAATACATTCAGGTTTTTCTATGAAATCAATTTATATAAACGTTTTAAACTTCAAACACATATACATACATATACAAAGTAGAATCCAACATAAACAAAATACTTTTAATCCAGTTTTTCTATACGTAGTTCGTTTAAGTAGCAATATGTGAACAAACCATTTTATCCGTCTTACTAATTATTAAAAAGCTCAGGTTTATTTTAAGAAAAACGTTAACATTTTATATGTTTTATATAAGTTTCAAAGTTAGTTTGTGATTTTTAACTGTTTTATATCGTAATTTTGTTCCTCACTAATATATTTTATTTTTTCTGCTGATTTTATAGTAGCTAATTTTTACGTCATAATATAACTTTCTAACCGGGAGATTTTCCATTAATATTAAATTTTTATCCAAAATTATTATTTTAAATATTAGAATCATTATTTCTTTTCACAAACCACCACAGGTTTTAAAATTCTTAGATCTATTGGCACACTTAATACATTTTCATAAGGACCGAATATTATGAAACGTTTCTGTAATTACGATGTTATAAACGATGATCCGTAAGAAAAACGTAACATGTACGGTTTAACTGAGAAAATTTACAGGATCTAACAACTGATAAAGTAAACAGTTAAAATGAGAACATTGGCAGGTCTTACAGCCAATATTTTTTTTACTAAGGGGACAAATTGTTGAAAGTAACTTACATTACACAAATCATTTATTCTTATTCTGCGAGATAAGTCAATACATTTCTTTCCGAGGCCAACACTGTCCTGTAGAAGTACCGTGTTGCCGGTTGGAAACATCACATTCATGCCAACGAACTGAATAATGTTTACTACATTATATAAAGTATAAAGTAGTTACGTGAACATTACGGCAAACCATTTTAGCAGATGAACACAGAAATTTGAATAATCGTTTGCTATTAAAAGTTGAAAACATATTTAATAACAACGAGAAAGAACACATTTGTTAAGTTTTGCATTTACAATAATAACAAGAAAGGGTAGTACATAGCCTTAAATTTCGTATTTAATGGCAACGATGATTAACATCAATCGTTAAGTTAAGAGGGACAACACGAATTTTTAAGTTCTGTATCCATTAACAACGAAAAGTAACACAAGATGTGAAGTTTTGTGAACAGTAAATGTTGATGTTTCATAAGAGACTAAATTGCTTGTCACGAGAATGTTTTGTAACTTAAGTTTTCTCTCTTTTAAGTTCATTTCATATATTTAAAGTTTATTATAATGTACTGTGTTAATCAATTTGTATCAGTTTCTAAATATAGAGTATAATAATGTAATTTTACGGGTTAATTTTCATTCTTTTTAGTAAATGTTTTAAAAAGTTTTGTCTGTAAGTCTGTTAATTACCCTGGTTTTACTGCATAAGCCATAAAGACGTAAAAATGTAAAAATACAATGAATTTTATTCATTTTTTTCCCTCATCTTCAAAGCTTGATATGATTGAAAGGAACTGGCATGTAAATCTGTCAACAAGGATTTTAAAAGTACTGAATTCATTTTCAATCCTCTATATTTTTGACACGCAACTGAATAGTTACAAAAAAGAAAAACGTAGAAATAGATTTTTGATACTTTTCTAATTGCCACTATAGACATATTCAATTAGTCAAGTTTAATTGTTTAAAGTTCCGTTTTGTTTATAGTAGGTACGCTATACTAAATATGAGAAAAAGAGACTGTGTTTAGTAATATACCCTTTAATTTGTTTATTTTGTTGTACAGCACAAATCTGCACAAGAGTTCTGTTTCCATCACAGATTTTGAAGACGTTCTTTAAGAGTTACAAGTTTTAAAACTTGCGACTGATCTTCTGGAGGAGGGTATATCCGTAAATAACTTTTGCAGTCGACTTTCCTTCATAGTAGTATTTAACGTCTACCTGACTTAAGTTTATATGTAGTTGTTGTTGTTGTTTTGAATTAAGCACAAAGCTACACAATGGGCTATATATGCTTTGCTCACCACGGGTATCAAACCCCGAATTTTAGCGTGTAAGTCCGCAGACATACCGCTGAGCCATTGGGGGGCTGGTTTATATGTAAAATCTACACTTGCGTGCAGAAACCTTTGTGCTTTAACTACAGGCTCAGCGATTAAATTACGCTTTTTTATCTTTTCAGATTCAATTGCACATTTATTTGCTTTTTAATGGTAATAAAATGTAGCCTTATTCTGTCTTTTCACAACGGTATGTGCACGTATATGCGTTAAGAATTGGTTGAAAAGGGGTTATTCTTTGGAATAAATAAAACAGCAGATTTTAATGAAATGTTAGATTGAAAATTGTAAAAATATAAAAGATTCTGTTCTAAAGGATTGTATTAAATTCAAACGGTACCTTTAAAACAGTTTTGTTTCTCTATGTTTATTTGCGTTTAAAAATATCTGCATATATGCAAAACTTTAGCTTAGGTATGGAAATTTTACTGTGAAAATGATCTAATTTATTCATAACTTTAAAAAATACTGAGTCAGAGAGAAAACTACATTCTTTATCTTTGATTCATTTTTCCTATAAAACACACAAAATCACAAAAACTTGGAATTCTGTTTCAACTGTCATTAAAATGTACCGTTTTTCTAAAGCACTTCCATTATGACGTTTCCTTAATGTGTTATTTTTAAGTCTATTTTCCTATTCTATCGATAAATTATATTTAATGATAAATGAATTAAAAAATTCTCTTAACTTTTTTCTTGTATGTTAATTTTTTTCAGGTTTTATTTTATACGGCTTGAATAATAAGGATTCTATGACGTTTGCTACAGTTTACTTTCATTATCGTGAATGATTGAAACATCGCGGCTGCTGTCATATCCAATTCCCATTACTGAAAACAAGCTACAATAATCATTGCGTGTATACGCATACTTTTAATAAAAATATAAAACAAAATTATATATTCACTCTATTTTTATACTACATAAATGTTTTTGAAATTAAACAAAGTTTTACGGTTGAACTGCTTGTTCAAAACTATAAGACTATATCATGATATCTAAGTGGTTTTGATATGAAATCCCTTACATGTCCTCTCAACTTTCCACGCAGTCACTATAAATATATAGAGCATGATTTTTAAATGACATAATTAAGTTTAAATAAAGTTAAATTTCTTAAGTTGCAAGTAAAAAAAATAGTTGTTATTTGCTAATAGTTTAATTTAGGTTTCATTTGAAGATTAGAAACGTTTTCGGAATTTTTTAGAGCTTTAAAGATCGTATCCAGTTTTTTCAACAGCATTGTTTAATTCACGAATTCTGTCGTTCCAAACGTGGTTGTGCTTATGTCAGATTGACTACTAGAAGACTGGGAAATAATTTAAAACATCATTCTACTCCTAGCTTTAAGGTCAAAATATTGTTTTGTATGTACTAAATGAAAATAACTTGGTCGTAACGCCCAATCGTTGAAAGTAATTGGTAAAGCCGAAGACAAGTTTATTCTAAGAGTGAATAAGCGCGAACCCGTGACCCTCAGATTACGAAGCGCAAGCCTTAACGCGCTTGGCCATGCCAAGCCGTTGTCATACACAGGTCCATCTATGCTCTGCCTACAAAGTTTGCTAAAATCAGGCTTTTAAAGTTACAGCTTACATACTTAGCGCTATGTTACTCGGTGATACCTGTATCAGAGGAAAAACTGAATAACTATTTATTACCTTTTAATACGACAAAGCAAACAAGGAATATGATAATGGTAACCATTTAGTAAATGTTTCAAAATCCTCAAAACAAATATTTTATATTTGTAATTGCAACAGAAATTCTACATAAGAAGCAAAAATTTGAATATACAAAGGCGCGCGACTCGTAATCCGAGGGTCGCGCGTCGCGCTAAACATGCTCGCCCTCCCAGTTGTGGGGGCGTTATATGTGACAGTCAATCTCACTTTTGGTTGGTAAAAGAGTAGCCCAAGAGTTGGCGGTGGGTGGTGATGACTAGCTGCCTTCCCTCTAGTCTTACACTGCTAAATTAGGAACGGCTAGCACAGATAGCCCTCGAGTAGCTTTGTGCGAAACTCCAAAATTTGAAATACAAATACAAGACGATAAAATGTTTCACAAATGAATTAACTAAATTAAAATAAGTTTAAATCAAGTGAAGATTGTTTATTATTTTAGGACAGAAGAAGAGTTTTATGTATAATGTTTATCTTATAAGAAACTCAGTACCATGATTGACTCTTGAGAGTATTTAAAAGCTGGAGTGAGAAACAATATTTCTTCTTTCTGTATTATGTTCATAGATAGCAGAATTAGGAAGGTTTCTTTAGATATGTCCATGTGTTCACACGTCGTACTTTGGTGTGACTCTGGTTTTACCTATACAGGAAGCCAGCCCCCTATACAGTCTATTACACCCGTATTAGTAGACGAAATACAATTGGCAGTCGGCAAACTGTCTTTGCAACGGACAAAATGATGCCTGAAACTGGATTTTGTGTTAATTTTCAGACCAGTTTGAAGCACTAAAATTACACAATATTTTCATTTGTGATAAGGGAGTTTTGTCTTTCGAGGTGTATAAGAAAATTTTGGGTACAGTAGGTATTTTAAGTGGTTTGGCAAACAAATTTGTTAGAAAAGAGAAAACTATTTTTTCTGAAAATGTATAGGGTACCCGTTTTGTTGTTTTTGAAATAGGCACAAAGCTACACAATGGGCTATCTGTGCTCTGCCCACCACGGGTATCGAAACCCGGATTTTAGCGTGTAAGTCCGCAGACATATCGCTGAGCCACTGGGGGGCAGGGTACCCGTTTTAAAAGAATTTTTTGTACGGAAGTAATTTCATTGTTAAGGATCAAACAAAATTATGAGAATTGGTATGCTAGTTTAATAGACATAGAATACGATTGTATTTAAAAGAGATACATTTTCATACCATATGCAGGTGCACGATTGCTTATGCACACAGACTAAATGATCAGCTTATAACTATATAACTTATTACAAAAACATGGATATTTTTTAGGCTGCACCGTGTCAAAAACTACCAAGTTGGTAATGTTGATCTACCCATTCCTACTTTGTTTTCTTATTCTCTGGTTTCCCGTTCCTAGTTCTTGGTTGTTCATTTTGTTTCGAAACTTGTTTACACTTCTAACAGTTAATCATGAAAGAAAATAGTTAGATGATGAAATAAGTTTGTATAAGTGATTTATTGAGTTTTGAAACATCTATACAGTATTTATATAAAATTATAGTTGTAGAATTTTAAATATTAATTAAAAAAATGCATAGACAGCCTGATTAGTATTATTATTGAATAGATTTTCCTTAATGATATTAGTTAAAATATATTATTTTAATTTTATGTTTTCATGACATATGTAAAACTTCCTATCAATTTTACATTGTTTTTTTATTTGGAATTAAGAACAAAGCAACACAACGGGTTATCACGGCTATTGAAATCCGGTTTCTAGACATATATAAAACATACAAGTCCTCAAACATACGCCATGGCCTTAGCTTACAGTATCTAACCTGTAATTCTAAAGATTAATGATTCACATTCTACTGCTGATAAAAAATGCTCTGCTTCTTAAAGCTGTGAGCATGCTATAAAAGAGACGGTCAAGTCTCACTATTCGGTTTGACAAAAATAACCCATCGGTTAGCCCATCAAGTAAAAATTATTCAGTTATATATTAATAAACTTGTGCAGTTTTACCAAAAAAATTGTAAAACGAATAACTTTGACATTGAATATCAGCATGTTCACCATTGTGTGTGAAATAATCCTGTAACCGTTCATAATTTAAACCTAAACATCGAAATCCATAAGAAAATATAAATATAGTAGATGTATTTTATTTTTACTGAACTTAATGGGAGGTGGTTAGCAATTTCTGGTAGTTCTTCGCTCAGGTGTACTACAAAATGCTTATCACATAATTTCTGCCACATAAAATATAGTTTCCCGCTAGTATAGCGGCAAGTCTACGGATTTACAACGTTAAAAATCAGTGGTTCGATTTGCTTCGGTGGGATCAGCAGATAGTCGGGTTCGGCTTTGCTATAAGAAAAACACACACATAAAATACAGTTCATATTTCTACTATATCCACTGCAAACCCTTAAAATAACTTTATTTGACCGTTGTTTGTGAAATTTGACTCTTTGTTAGGTCCTCAGCATCAATACAAATCTAATTACTACTTCACGCCTGATGAAAATAAGATTGTAAAACAAAGTACAGCATGGTCCAGTTGATCTTACACAGAGTAACGTAGTTCTATAGAACTCGAACCTCTTATCATGAAACATGTCTTGGTGCTTCTTTTAGTCACCCAAGCATTATTCCATAGTTGAATGAACTATTTCCGTTTTAACCCTCTGACTAGTCCAAAGTACACAAAAAAGTAAAAAAAAAATCTTTTGTAGTTACCTGGGCATTTTTTCCGTAAATGTAAACACTATTATCATCCTATCGCCTTCACTCGTTCAAATTCAAAAGAAAGAAAAAAGAAATGAAGGCAAAAATATTTATTTTCATGGTATTTCTGGACGAGTTGGAGCACACAAACTATCTATATTTTTTAAGAAATACTTTTCCATAACATGAAACTTGTAAAAGCATTAATATTCTGATCCAAATTTTGCCAACAACAGAAAAATGAATACTAATTTGAAAAATTGAATGAGCTTTACGAAACACATAATATATATAACAAATATCATACTCATAATGTAGATTGGAACACAGTCCAAACAATTTGTTTCTTTGTTTGTTTTGGAATTTCGCACAAAGCTACTCGAGGGCTATCTGTGCTAGCCGTCCCTAATTTTGCAGTGTAAGACTAGAGGGAAGGCAGCTAGTCATCACCACCCACCGCCAACTCTTGGGCTATTCTTTTACCAACGAATAGTGGGATTGACCGTCACATTATACACCCTCACGGCTGGGAGGGCAAGCATGTTTAGCGCTACGCGGGCGCGAACCCGCGACCCTCGGATTACAAGCGCACGCCTTAACGCGCTCGGTCATGCCAGGCCTCAGTCCAAACAAAGGTGGTAATTTAAATACTATTACATTTATAAATTTATAAATGATAAAAATAACAAGATAAAAGAAAAGTATGCATATCTGTATGTCGTAATTCGAGGGTTGCGAGTTCAAACCGTCGAGCTAAACATGCTCGCCCTTTCAACCATGGAGACGTTATAAAATGACGGTCAGTTCCACTATTGTGTAGCCCAAGAGTTGGTGATGGGTAGCGATGACAAGCTGCCTTCCCACTAGTCTTACACTTGTAAATTAGGGATGGCTTTTGTGCGAAATTCAAAAGCAAAACGAACATATTTATATATGGATTAGTTATTCGAAGAAGAAAGCCAATAAAACCCAAAGAAACTAATTCACAGTGACATAAAACTTTCTTACGTTTCAAATATTAAACATGCAAGTACTATTACGATGACATTATTCGTACTAATTTTATATAAGAAACGACGTGACGGGTAATAACGACAGGGTTTACTCTTTTTTTCAGTTTATGTTTTTGAAAAGCACATAAAAATTATTAAGAGATAGATATGAAAGTTAAAAATTGTTATTTATTACTTTTGTTTTTACAAAATAAATTTAGAATTTTAAGGCACTGTTGCACGAAGATTATTGACATATGGCCGTCCTAAAACATTCACCGCCAACCCTTGAAATGATCTTACAATAACACACTTTATTATTATATAGTTCTTTTTTATTATGAGTTTACTAACCTCAAGTTAAAAAAGACTAAATGAAGAGAGAAAAAGTTTGGAGAGACTACGTATCTAAGAATGCTCGCCTCTAGTACAGTGGTAAGTCTACGGATTTACAACCCTAAACCAGGGTTCGAGTTCTCTGGGTGGGCTTAGTAGATAGCCTGCTATGGCTTTGTTATACGAAAACACAGAGTATTTAATATTTCTAACAAATTTTTCATATTCAAGTAGATGCACTAACTTTTACAGATGGTAAGAGTCATTTTAATTAAGTGTCGTCATATCTATTGCTATCAAATTTGTTCCTCTTACAATTTAAATATATTTATTTCTATACATCTGGAAAAACAAATTTGAAAAAAATATCAGTAGCAGAACTTATAAAAATATTTACTTCACCGAAATACGATGTAAACTGTCTCACAGTGGCAGAGCAGCAAGTCAGCGGACCTATAACACCAGTTAACAGTTCAAAATAAAAATGGCTGTACCTGAAACTTGATGTTTCGAATTGGTTGTTTGAAGCAAGTGTTACATGGGTACCATTACAATTAACAAATCAAATACCTCCTTCGGTTTTATACGTTTTGACTTATTATAATATTTTGAGAATGTGGCTTTCAACATAAATTTTGCATCATTTCATTATTGATTTTAAATTTGATTTAAAACACGAGTGTTTCAAAAATTAACAGAACTCATCTATCAAAATTTTAAAGTGAGAGTAAAAATCCAGTTGTTCTTTTTAGCAGTTGAGGTTTGGAGTAATATTCTTTTTGAAGGACACATTTTTTTTATTTATTTTATTATAAATCTGAATACACCAAAGTCAATAAAATTCCTAACATTAGCAAAATAAAATCAATATCCCCAAGAGTCCTAGCAAGTTTATCTTAGACGTCTTGCTCGAGGTTCTTCATCATACGATAAAGAAAACTATATTATATCCTTTTAGTAAATTTGTTTTTGAAAATTAAAGTCTCTCTTTTATTCAGATATTTTAACTTAGTAAACAATACAAGAAACATTATAACTGGTTGAAACAGTAGGAGAATGTAGAAGATTAAGTTTATGTGAGACAACAAAATTTATCATATTTTATTAGTTCTTGAATGTTAAACTATATGCTAATATTTATGGAAAGTGTCTTAGAAGTTTGTGAGTTCAAACGTATTGGGTAAAAAAACTCGTATCTTTTTTAAGACCAAGGACATTAAATTTATTCTTACTTATTTCAAGACTTACATAAAACGTACTGTAATAAGTAACAAATAATGAATGTTTTCTGCTTCTGAAATGTATCGAGGTGTTATTACATATACATGTATGTGCATTATAGTTGTTTGAATTACTTTAATTTTGTATTTCTACAGCCTAATCAAGTCACCTTCAAACTAGATATATTTGCTACCTTAAAAATCAGTAGAATCATGCCCAAATAGTTAAATAGTTTGTAAATTATCTTGTATTCTATACTTCAGTGTATCAGATAGCACAATTTTACAAAATAAAGTAAGTCGAGATTCTTAAAAGTTATAGCTTCTTTAAATGACTTTTATGTGTGGTATTGAAAGAGTAACCTAAGGGGAAAAATAATTTGTATATTTTTGCACCAAATAAGCATGATAATATATACAGTCGTAAAATTTACTTTCTACTCTCTTAAGGATCAAACAGATTCGCTCTTCATTTTTTTGACATTCCTTACAACTTATCTTAAATCCCTCTGTAGTCTCTGTACGTGTTAAATAAGTCCAAGTTACTTAGTATGATATATATGTATATGAAAAGATATAGTTGCACTGCATCTGTGATTAAATGAATAAAGTTATTAGTAATAACATAAGGATATTACCCAGAAAAGAAACAAAGGAAATGTTTCAGGGGTAATGAAACTTCTGTTTTTGCTTTTAGAAAATTTTCATACAACCTGAAAAACGTGGAAGAACAGTAAACCAAAATAAGTATTTCATGACATATCGTCGTGTCTAGAGTTGGTCAAAGTGTATAAAAGCATAAATAAAATATTTATGCCTTAGATGCCGACCTAAAGTACGTTTTACTTATTTACAAGAATACAGTAATACAAATGCAACTGGCTATAAATATTTAATGTTTGTAGTAACAAATAGTAGAAGAGAGTTTGTTTACTGGTGTCACTAGTGGCCCTTTCGCTGTGTGTCGTGTTACTGATTTATCATCTGATTTTTCGAGTTATACCATACCATACTTTGTTTTCTAGTAGTTTCATTCTTTCAGAGTCTCATAAACACCATTAATATTTTTTCCCTTACTTGTGCAAATGAGATTGATAACCTGCTAATAATGTTATGACGGATATGATATAGGAGACTCTCTTGCAAGCTTGCCAGAAACTTAATAATAGTGCTATACCGGACATGCTATAGGGGACTAGAGACCTCTTGCAAAATTGTCAGAAAACGTACTAACAGTTTTATGGCAGATATCATGTAGGGGATTCTCACCTTGTCAGATAACGTGCTAATAGTGTTATACCAGATATGCTAAAGGGAATTCCATTCAAGCTTGTCAGCTTCTTCACTTAGCTTTACCCATGCCAATTCTGGCATATAAATCCAAATGATGATATAATCAGACAGATGTTTTGAGTTTTACCATCCATCTGGGCACCAGCACTCTAAATTTATGTAGCGCAATATACAAGTTAATCATGAATGTTCTATTAATAGTGTTATGTGTTTATGATTCATTTATTTCAATAATCTAGCACAGAGCTTGCTTTTATGATACTTGTCGAAAGTGTGAATGCTCTATAAACATTATGAAAGACAGTGAATCTGAAGTCAGGTCTCTCATTACCTGTAGTGTAAGAACTAATAGTGACTATACTAACAGATGAGTGTACATAGGTTCTGAGTAATGTGCCTTTGCAACACCCATCACATAGTCCGTCTTATTAATTATCTAAACTAGCCGATTTCCACGTTGACCATCTTCTAAAGAATCTGTTCTACCTGGTTCTCACAAATTCTAGTATTACCAGATATATTTATTCCACATGGAAACGGCTGCAACTTTAATTCATCAAGTGCCTCATTGTTGGCTTTATCTTGGGATGTCTTTTAGGCAATACCCTGATTAGTTAATATCCACAGAGTCATTTTGAAGCTGGAGTATCCCATTAGAAAGGACAGTTTCTCGATGATGGAATTAATAGTCTTTTCTTTGTGAAACTTTAAATAAATGTTTGCTTTTAAGTGCTATCGGTACTTTGTGATGCTTCTGTGAAGTACAGAATAGTTTAATGGTGGCTACAGTATGTAAATCTTTTTGACCAATCTCAAAAAGTTGTTTTGTGCCTTTTCAGCCTTATGTAGCTTTATTCTATTCTTACTGATCATCAGTAACATATGTTTCAGGAAGAAGTGGATATAAATTTGGGTGCGAATAAGACAGTGATATTCTACAGCTCTATTTCTCTTTTGTCTAAGGTATCTCTAACTCTGACAGTGTTAAGTCTACTGGCGAAGCTGAGTAGTCTTCAAAGATTTGCTAAGGTACCTCATTGTTTATTCCAGAGTGATGGTTTATAGTCCTCATTATGTCTGATGTTGAATGTTACATAATATGGTTGCGGCTTTGACATGACTGTTGCCCATTCTTGTGTCACTGCGCCATTTTACCGTGCTAAGAGAGCATAAAATTTCTTTCAATGTCAGCCTTGCTAGAACTTTTGCAGTAGAATGTCTTTAGCATCTGTTTGCAATGTCAAGGCAGTGTAAACTACTGATAAAGATGTTTAATATGATTAATTACCCTTAAAGTATACAGGTATTGTAGGTTATCCAGTCTCAATGTCGGTTTTTATGTTTTATAGTGTATCTTTTGATAGGAATTGTTTTATTACACTGATGCCTATTATGAGCATTTAATCGGTAAAAATAAGCAGATAAATATCTTTTAACTGTCTTTGAGACTCAAAACAATTAAAAATATGTTGTCACTAGATTTAAATCCTTCCTACATATCAGCTGTGAACTCAATAACATTATTCAAGGTATCTAGCTATAACCTTGTCTAGAATGTTACGAGTAATATTTTGTGAAATGATAATTTGAAGGCCTTTAAACAAGAATAATCCCTCAAGCGGTTAGATAAATATTTAAACAAGACATTACTTCATATCTCTCTTAAGGGTAGAGACTGTTACATAATCTAGTTCTTAATTTCCGTGTTTAGATGTGATATAATGACTGATTATCTCATCCCAACTTAATATAAGTTCCATATCTGCATGTATTTGTAGTTTGGCTAGGGACAGCTTGATCATGAATCTCCCTTTCATATCAGCTTGATTTTTTTATATTAGTAAATGTATATATGCATGAAATTCTTTCCTCGATCTTCATCAGAAGATACTGTGTAACATCATCGTAGAGTAATGACACAATAATATATTTCGCTTCTTTATCAGCCATGAGCTTGCGGAATTGCAGAAATGAAGTACTTGTGAGATTGAATTTGCTGCACAGTTCATTCTACGTCATGCCTTACGATTTGGAAGCTGATCGTTTTTAGAAAGCACGTGCTGAACTATATGCAGTCCTTGTCTCTTTTACTTAGGATAGGTCGTGTTTTATCTGCATTGTTTTCAAGCTTTATCAATACCATTGATTCACCAATATAGGGTGCTGCTTTAGGCAGAAGTTGTTTTCTAAACTTTGCTTGATGGTGGAGAAATGCTTGAGAATACGAAGACTATTAGCTATCTCAACATCTTAGCTTGACTTTCTAAATAGTTTTATGTCACTTTGTTTTCCTTTCTTCAAGGGTACCTCGCACATGAATAAATCATTGTCAGGCAGACTTAAAATCAAGGGGTAGCAGTCAAATGCATGGTCTATAAGAGTTATTTGGAACCCCGACACTCAGTGATTCTTTTTATTTCGTCTACGTATACAAGTATAAGGTTTGAGGCTATAACGTGAAAAGTGTAACGTATAATCTTGGCATAGTTATCAGTTGTTATACCTAGTTTTGAAGTTTCTTAATGTGAGAAACAAAAGAGCGTTGTGAGACAGATCATCCAAAAGCCTTTAATGTTCAACATGATGTGATGTGTTACATTTCCTCTTCACTTTGATGATTCAGATGTGAATAGACAATTTCAGCTAAAATATATGGTTATTTTCTAAACAGCTGTGGTTATCGCTATTCTGAAGGTTGACATAACTTTTATAGCACATATTTCTGCATTTTTTTAAACATTTGGTTGAAGATGAAATTAATAAAAGTGAGCAGCACCAGTTCTCAGAGTTAAGTTACTTGACAAATTACGGTATCATAAAATTATTAGGGCTTTTCTTATTCCGTACTATTGCAATAACCTTTATTAATGTGAGATTGGCAGATTCCTTTAATGCATCACTTACAAATCTGGTATGGGACTTAACACTTTTATTGATAAGCAGAAAACAATGTTTCGACCTTCCTAGGTCATCTTCAGGTTAACAAAGGTCAAAACGTTCTTCTCTGCTTATCAATAAAAGATACATTTTTGTTTCAAGTGGGTTTCTCATCATCAAAAAAAAAAAAGATTGACCAACCTGACGACCTGACATCACCTTCATTGTTCTATTTGCTTCATGCTGGTTAGTAGAGTCTTCTGCTGACACTACGAGTCCCATTAATCTTGCAATATCAACCTGGGTGTATTTCAAAAGCATCGTCACTTGCCTTTAAACACCTGATAACAATAATATTGTAACAAAATGAAACATCAACTAATTCTGAACTTAGATTTTAACGTAATAATATGAACTAAACCTAAATAACTGATATCTTTGCAAAGTTTCCAAACTGTAAATGTGATACAGTTGAACTTAGCAGTTTGCCCCTATAGCTAATGATGAGATAGATTTGTACATTTTAATTAGTACCATTTATTAATTTGTCACTATGATTCAATACTCTTGTTTTAGTCCATATTGTATAACAAGTCTGGACTTAGTTCTAGTTTAAAACAGTCTAAACGAACATTAAGTTTCGTTGGTCGTTGTTGAAAATTACTATCAAAATAAAGTTTCTCATTAAAGCCTGTAGACCACTATAAAGGAAAGCAGTTATTTTTTCTTGCTTAAATTATAGAGTATATTGTACTAATGGTACAATCATGTAAAGATTATAATTATAACTATTAATATAATCGTGATAACAATATAAAGAATTGCTAACCACAACTAAGTTTGTTTGTGTTTGGAATTTCGCACAAAGCTACACGAGGGCTATCTGTGCTAGCCGTCCCTAATTTAGAAGTGTAAGACTAGAGGGAAGGCAGCTAGTCATCACCACCCACCGCCAACTCTTGGGCTACTCTTTTGTTAACGAATAATGGGATTAACCGTCACGTTATAACGCTCCCACGGCTGGGAAAGCGATCATGTTTGGCGCAACGGGGATGCGAACCCGCGCCCCTCAGATAACGAGTCGCACGCCTTAACGCGCTTAGCCATGCCAAGCCTAAAACAACTAGCTAACAAATATAAGGTTTATGACTAAACACTTGGGAACATCGTATGTTACAGAAAATAAACAAATTAATTTGAGATCAAGAGTTAGTAATACCCGTTAAACTTACATAGCTTAAACTTACATGGTAACGACAAAGAAACTGAAATAAAAACATGGCATGTGCACTTTGACCTTAATAGTGGTAGCTACACAACTGAATATATATTTAATCAACGATTCTTCATCATCATAATTTAAAATATTTCACACTAATATTTTCGTGTTTCTAAAAACTATTTTAACAAAACTCTCTTTCTACGTAGGTGTAGACTAATTGTAAAATCACTTAAAACTACGAGTAAGTTGCAAACACGTGTATATTTCTTAACTTAAAAAGAAGTATTAAAATAGTCATGCAAAAAAACAGACAACAATAAGAATAAAATTAAAACTTCGTGTTTTTTACGTCAATTCACTTCTGAATATGGTATGATTTGACGTGAAAATATTGGTGTGTGTTTTAAAACAGTTGATGTTCTCACAAGAATCATTTCAACTGTGTTCTTAAATAACGTTAATCTTTTGATGTTTTAACAAACTACCAAGTTTACTTCATATAGTATTGAACCTCTTAGAGAGATTTATACATATTTTCGAAGAGTACTTCACAACATTGCAAATGAGTAAACCCAAAGACTCCTTTTAAATTTACGCCATCAGAATCCATATCATCCAATTATCTTCAATTTCATTTCTTTCTAATATAGTTCAAGTTTTAACTTTGTTGTGCTTTAAATAGTTTGTCGAGCATGGAAGTTATCAGTGACGTTATTATTAGAAATGACTAAATTCGAAAAAGGTCTTGTAGGTAACGTTGCTAAAATGGATAAAATAATTTATTCTATTCTATCTTATTTACCCCCAAAAAAGAGATTTTCAACTAATTTATACAACATTAATTTATGTTTTGTTGTTGTAACGAAAGGTCAAGGAAAATTATATCATTGATTATTCTTGTATAGATCCTTTATTATTTGGAATAATCTCTAAAAAAATATAATAAGAATAGTACAAACTGTAAATATCAAAAAATAATAATCATCATACATCACTAGTTACTTAAAGCTGAATTTATTATATAGTTAGACTTTATAATGAAATCTAAATCACTAGCTAAATAAATCAACTGACATTTTTTTCCATATAAGTCTTATATTGTATTTGAATACCCTGCCTTACAAATATCACTTAACTATAGTGATTGTTGGTGTTTTAAACTTTTTCGTATGTTTCACAAGCAAGAACTTCAGAATGCTCTTCTGAAGAAAAGCTATGTATAGGAGTATACGTCGTACGTAAAATGATGCAAAATCTTTTAACTGTTTTGTACATTCTCTTTCTGATTGTTTCCAATACTTTCTTCACTCTTAATACGTTACATTCTCTTCCTGATTGTTACCAATACTTTCTTCACTCTTAATACGTCAGGAGTTTGAATATTCAAATCTTTAAATTATGTGACAACAACGACTTTTATAGCGCCGAGGCGAACACAATGTATCAGAACCGTATTTTGACATTACCTGATATTTCGTAACTAGCGTGATCTCATCAAATATTAATCCATTTTGTGAAACTTTTCTATGCAAAATATTCATAGATTTAAATCTCTCATATCGGGAGAAAACGTGATTGTATTGACTTTAACAAAGTGAAAGAGATTATAAACTGTTTCAATATAACATACACAACCTTATTATAGCTATTGTATAGAAGATAATGGATACAAAATACGTAGGGTAAATAGCTTGACTAAACCTTCATTTAGTAACAGAAACAAGTACAGAACTGGTATAATATACCTGAAGAATATGTGTTTTTGTAACTAATGCAAATCATATTATATGTGCAATATCAAAACTCCCTTTTAAAAATGGTAGTTATGTAAGACATATCATACATACATCCCCTGTTTTTTTCTAAATTACTGAGATCTGAAGAATAAAAACTAACTCGATTTATACTTTCATATCTTATCGTAATTAGGTTTTTTTCGATGTGTCACGAGGTGTAATATAAACTCTCACAAAAGTCAGACTTTAAGGACTTACCTTCAACCTACCAATTTGTTGAATAAAAGGAATTTATAACATACAGTTTAGAAACATCAAGCTGTTCTAAATTCAATCTACCACTTATGAATTTTTGATATAC
This sequence comes from Carcinoscorpius rotundicauda, assembly GCA_011833715.1. Taxonomy (NCBI): domain Eukaryota; kingdom Metazoa; phylum Arthropoda; class Merostomata; order Xiphosura; family Limulidae; genus Carcinoscorpius; species Carcinoscorpius rotundicauda. Next base: position 115,002,012 of record CM022393.1, read on the forward strand.
AAACCATCCTACCGAAATAAGGCACTATATACAGCGCTAGAAGAGTTTGCATGGAAAAAGCTGACGTGAAATTTGATGGGTGGTGCCAGTTTCGAGTCATATGACACGAAACACGTGTCTTCGTACACTGGATATTTATCAAATCTGATTTAACAGTCTTTGCATGAACATATAACTTACACTGAAGTAAATAGCCTATTTTTAGTGGAGGATAGCAATAATTTGGCAACTTAAAATTTCAAATAATTTCTTCTGCAAGTGAAAGTACAAAGCAAGCCGTTATTGTAATGTAAATATACAAATATGATTTATATACATTTTACATTTTATATTATATTCTTGGAGAATAAGATATAGTAAGACAATGGGAATGAAATCAAATTATTTTGGATTGAGGAGGATATTAGGATGATATGGACGTAAACTTATTTGTATAAGACGCTGAAAAGCAGCTCCACGTCTTCCTTTCCTATAGAGATAGACATGTTGTTTAAAGTGAAAATAACTATTTGTGCTATTGAAAATATAAAAAAAAACATTTTTTCCTACTTACTCTAACAGATTTATTGTTATATATGTATTTTAACATCTATGATTAGTTTAGTTTAATGTATACTTAGAAATGGGTGAAGCTTATAATGTAAATTATGTGTTGCGAAATTTCCACCTGTTATCGAAATTTGTAGAATATTCTCTAACATAAAAATCAACAGCATATGTTTCACATATTGCTGACTGAACGTTCGAGAACCTTGCCTAAAGTTTATAAACTGATGCGAAGAGGGAAAATGATATGTTGTTGTTGGTTTGTTATTTTTAGTGTGCTACAAACCTTGGACGCTATAACTATAATAAACACTTATTAATCGGAAAACTACAGATATTTTACCGGGAATGTTTAAAGATTTCAAACAATACAAATAGTTTAACTTCAGACATTAGTATTTCTATGAGAAAATTGTGTAACTTTTCTTGTGAAAAATTCACGCGAGACCAACCAAGAATGGATATATACAGAGAGCTAGATTTCCCGTTAAGTGAACTGTATCTGTGTATTAACATAGAATTAATTCGCTCGTCGTGAATTGTCTAAAAACGTACCGTTCCAGATCAGGTAAGAGATTCAATATTGTTTTTAACTTTGTAACTTTTTTATATAAAAATTATTCTGTGTAATAACAATTATTAGAAATGGTATTGTCATTTGTATATTAAAATTTATTAGTGTTAAGAAAAAATAGTATATCAGTCGTGTTGGAAAATATAAATTTGACACATATCGACATTGAATCAAGTGCTAAATTAAAATTTCCTGCTATTTCAAATTGTAATACATTAATATACGTAACATAATAAATCATAGATTTGCGTGTTTAAGAAAATTAAATTCTATTTTAATATAATTGGCCTTGAACTTAAATATATAGAAGAATTTATCAATTTTCCAGCCTTAGGAACGTTTTTCTGGCCCCCTTGTGGTGCAGCGAAATTTTTAAGGACGTACACCGCTAAAAACCAGGTTCAGATACCCGTAGTTGGCAAAACACAGATTACTCATTTTGTGACTTTGTGCTTAATTCCCAACAAACGTTTTCTTTTTTTCTGGTAATGGATGGAATGACATCACTCAAGTCCTCCCTGTTTTTTCTGTCTCATTGACTTTTCGGAAGGATTTGTCAACGTATATTTTAAAGAAAAACTGTGTGATGCACCATATATCTACAATGTAGCTGTAAGATTCTCCTCTTATGTTTGTATAACACAATTAGGTACAGCGACTGATGTACAATCTCAGTCTTAATTTTAATTATTTAAAGAATTAAAAGATAAATATTCTATATGTATAGGATTTAAATCTACTTAATAAACGGCTTAGTATATACGCTCATTCTTGTGTGTACATATATATAAATGTATGTATATATATAAGGACGACTGCATTTTTTCCTTTCTATTTATACAGAAGAAATAAATTCAGCTGTTTCAAATCTCACTGCACGTGTTACAAGTTCCATTTTGTTTTATTACGTGCAGTATTTACCATGTACGTTGGTTGGAGGTTTATGCACGTCAGTCATCCAACGTTGAAAACAGCACTTAGTGAAATTATGTGCTTTGAGGAAGTAACTGCTGCATGGACAAGATTTTGATTCATTTTCTATACACCTAACTATTTGTTTCTACTGTAAGTGAGAATTTCGTTTTTAATTTTTTAGCACGCTGTGGACTGTGTTATGGAGTTACTATTGTGTATGTATTTAAATGTCTTTGCTTATTTTAGTTAAATTAATATGTAGAAATGCGTGTAAATTACAGTGTTAAATGTAAGTTGTGAAATTCCCATCTGATCTTTAAATTTGTAGAAGATTGTGGAGAGTAAGAATGTACGAATGTAAGAGTGTACAATGCATGCAAGTAAAATATTGTTGTCAACTTAAATTAAATATATTTGTTGGAGAAATGTCAGCTTATAAATTTCTTGAGGCCCACCAAGAATAGAGAAGTAGCTTGCTCGCTAGCTACTGAGCGAAGTAAAATAATATCAATTCAGAACTAAATCCTTCATCTTGAACCAATGATAAAATATTGAGTTCTAGTCTCGGTGGAAGACTTAATATTGTTTGTAAGTTTGTGAAAACTTATGTATATAAAGCATCGTTTGTAATAATTATCCTTAATAACCATTATTATAAAATGTATTGTTCTTTTTATACTGAAATATATTTATCTTGAGAAAGAAAATTATGTATATGAATCTTATTGAAAAAAAAACACTAATTTTGATACACTTTTGCATTTAATTATCTTCTAAATTAAAATCAAACCTTAAGTCAGTTTGAGGCTATTTAAAATCGTAACGCATAACATAATAACTCAGGGATTCGTCCAAGATAAATTAGAATATGCAACAATAATAAATTAGAATCTCGCGTCTCAGAACTGAATTAGAGAGATAAAATAATCTAAATTATCAGTGCCAACAAAATTTGATCATGGCTGATTATCAAGTCTTTCTTGAATAACCCTCCCGCGACTACCTAGAAAGATATCACAAAAGTAAATAACTCGAGGTCGAACTATCTCGAATCGAAGCCAAGAACGAAATTATACTGAAAGAAATAGAAAGTAAACCAGACTGCGACCGACCAAAGCAAAATAACAACTCTTAATTCAATCTATACCACCATTTGAGGAAAATAAATATTTTAAACATTTTCAGCAGTTTTAGAAAGTTGCCCAGCTCATGGAGTGGCCTACCAAAAACAATAATTATTATTATTATAAAGTGTTTCAGCTAGCAAAACACAAGAAGCATACGAGTTAGTACCAAAAAATCCAATTGCTAAAAGATTTGAAGTTATCGCAAGCAAGATGGTTAAGCTTCGCCCAAGAAAAAAAAAAAGGTTTAATTTAGTCGATAAAGTAATCCTATAGATATTAACAGCAATTTCGACAAACTAAGATAATTATGTCGTATTGAAAAATTTAAATGCTGCAAGAGTGACAACTTCAAAAATTCAGTGGACAAAAAGAAAGCTGAAGCACCACAAGAAGCAACGTCTCTTTCTTGTGATAACGCTTTAACATATAAAACCACTTTTGATGAAAAGAAATTCCTGCTATCTCAATGAAAAACATGTACCTGTTCAATCAACTAAAGTTGAGAATTCTACTGAAAAATCCAATTCCTTTAGTTCGAAATCTTCTAAGAGTCAGGATAAGACTTTTTCAAAACAATCCTTACATGTCTACCATTTTTGTGAACACTTAGTCATGTTATGTCCGATTTTTTGTTTTTAAAAAAGAAAACAAGGCAATAACCAATGTTTTCATGTCCACATGTGAACTTAATTTCACCATATCATACAATGTTGTTGATTTGGCCACTGATTAAAAGACTGATGGAGTTAAGGAGGAATTTAAATCTTTTATGTCTGCTGGTTGTGTGAAATGACACCTCTAATCCTATACCCATATGTTATGTAAATGTGTAAATATTTTGTAAACGACAACATATCGTGTTGTGTTTGGATTTTCATTTCTATTATCTATGTTTCCATATTTATATTATTGTTTCGAAGTTTAAACTAATAAAATATGTTGTTATTCATTTAGGGTAACATTTAGAATTTTCTTGAATTAAGTAGACCAATCATATGTTTGTAAATGAAATGTGGCGGCCTAGTGTCTAGACGACAAGTCTCGTGCAAGAACGGACAAGCGTGGATTGCTCTGGAGTTGTATGGAAATTACAAGATTGTTCGAGAAGTAGGCCAACCGATATAAAAGACGGTGACGCGAGCAGAAGTCAGTTATCAGTTTTTATTCGAAGAAAAGGAGAGTCAGACATTAGTTTTATTTCAAAAGAAGAGAGTCAGTTATTTGAGGAAGATTAAGTGTTTGCTGTGATTATTCAACTTGGATTTGTGACTGAAGTTGGATCTACAGAAGCTGTGATTTTATTTCGTCAATTTCTACGATTCATCTGAATTACTGCTTGTGCTGAGAGTCGGCGAATTTATTGAACTGTGAACTGTTTCTGAACTTCTTCATTTACGCTTCGGAATTTCTTCGTGCGACCAAATTCACACCCTAGACTGGAATTTGAGACTTTCATTTTAGATCATTATATTAGATACAGGCCAGTACCAATTTGTATTGTGATTAATTTTGAAGTTTGAAACTAGTATTATTTTGTTTTGTAATTAATTTCGAATGTTGTAACTTAATATCTGTCACTGTTATTATATAATTTATGTTATATCTGTTATATTTGTTAATAGTTTAGTATAATAAATTATACAAGCTGTTATCTGTGTTTTTCTGTTGCGTTTAGTCTACGAAGAACATAAAACATAAAAAATACGTAACACCATACGTATTTTACGTGATACTGCGGCGAATCAAACATCCTTCTGTTGTTGGAATAAATCAACTGAAAACATTAATGAAAAACATTTGCACAAAACTGTTCGAAAAATGTTACAAAACTTGGGCGTTGGCATTTTTACAATTTCGTACCGTCTCGAGCAAACTGGAAAAAATTCGACAAGTGGGTTCCACAAGAACTCAGTGAACGTTTATAAAAGCTCCGTTGGAAACTGTGCTCGATGCTGAATTTGTGTGTTATGTATATGTGTAAATATTTTGTTAACGACAACATGTCGTGTTGTGTTTAAATTATCATTTCTATTATTCATTTTTCCATATTGATATTATTGTTTCGAAGTTTAAACTAATATTTTGTTATTCATTTAGGGTAACATTTTAGAATTTTCTTGAATTAAGTAGACCAATCATATGTTTATAAATGAGTGCTGGTGACTTCGTGTCTAGACGGGTAGTTTCGTGCAAGAACGGGCACGCGCGGATTGCTCTAGAGTTGTATGGAAATTGCAAGATTGTTCGAGAAATAGGCCTATCAGTATAAAAGACGGTGACGAGAGATAGAGCCAGTCATCAGTTTTTATTCGAAAAAAGAAGATAGATTCAGTCATTAGTTTTATTCGAAGAATAAGAGTGAGATTCAGGCATCAGTTTTAGTTATTTGAGAAAGATTAAGTGTTTGCTGTGATTATTCAACTTGGATTTGTGACAAAAGTTAGATCTACGGAAGCTGTGATTTTATTTCGTCAATCTCTACGATACATCTGAATTACTGCTTGAGCTGAGAGACGGCGATTTCATTGAACTGTGAACTGTTTCGGAATCTCTTCGTGGGACCAAATTCACACCCTAGACTGGAATTTGAGACTTTAATTTTAGATCATTACATTAGATACAGGCCAGTACCGTTGTGTATTGTGATTTATTTTGAATTTTGAAACTAATATTATTTTGTTTTGTAATTAATTTCGAATGTTGTAACTTAATATCTGTCACTATTATTATATAATTCATGTTATATCTGTTATATTTGTTAATAGTTTAGTGTAATAAATTATACAAGCTGTTATCTGTGTTTTTCTGTTGCGTTTAATCTACGAAGAATATAAAACATTAAAAAATACGTAACAGAAAATTGGGGGCTCGTCCGGGATATCGAACAAACAATTTAATTTTATTATAAAATAAGATTTATATTCTATACAGATAGACAACGTGTATATTTAAAATGGCATTCGAACTTGAAGATTTTATTATCGAATTTAATCGGAATCCCTCTTTCGATTTAATCAGTGAATTAAAAAAATCTGAATTACTTGATGTTGGTAAACATTTTAATTTAAAAGTGAAGCAATCAATGAAGAAAGCAGATATTAAACAAATTATTGTTGAACATTTGGTCAGCCAAAAGGTATTACCTCAAACAGTTGCACAACAATTGCCTGTCGCTCATTTTGACCCAGATTTCGAATTAAAAAAAATGGAAATGGAAATGAAATTTCGTTTAGAAATTGAAAATAAACGTATTGAGGCAGAACAAGAAAATAAACGTATTGAGGCAGAACAAGAAAATAAACGTATTGAGGCAGAACAAGAAACTAAACGACTTGAGGCAGAAAAAAAAACCAAACGACAGAACAGGAAAACAGACGCCTTGTTCTTGAAGCAGAACAGGAAAACAGACGCCTTGTTCTTGAGGCAGAACAAGAAAACAAACGCCTTGATGCCGAAATACAAATGGAACGCATTAAAGCTGATAAAGAAATCAATATGAGAAAGGCACAGACAAAAGAAAAGGTTGTCCAAATGCGGTTGGATAATTTTGATGCTTCAAAACAGATTCGTTTAGTACCTCCATTCAATGAAAAAGCTGTAGATACATATTTTCAGCAATTTGAAAAATTGGCCCTTAGGCTAAAATGGCCTACCGAATATTGAACAGTATTACTTCAGAGTGTTCTCAAGGGTAAAGCTCAGGAAGTATTTTCCAAGCTCACAGCCGAGCAAAGTTATGATTACGAGCACGTCAAAAAATGCATTTTGAATGCATATGAATTGGTGCCAGAGGCATACAGACAAAAATTTCGTGGTTACAAAAAGTTTGACAGCCAAACTTATGTCGAATTTGCTCGTGAAAAGAAACTCTGTTCGACAGGTGGTGTGATTCCAGAAAAATTAAAGATGATTATACGAAACTCAGAGAACTCATGTTAGTCGAAGAGTTTAAAAGATGTATTCCCGTAGAGCTAAAAACTTATATTGATGAACAAAAAGCTTCCAAAATTCATGATGCTGCTGTCTTGGCAGACGAGTATGCTTTGACTCACAAAGATTTCTCATACAAAAGCAAAACATCTCACACAGCAAAGAAACCCAATGACTCATTCAAATATTATGCAAATGTCGACAGAGACAAAAAAGAGCAAACTTCTAATTCTCAAACGAAGACTCCATCTTATTCTCAAAGCTCGTCATCTACCCAAAACGTGTCATTCTCATCCAAAACATGTGCTTATTGTAAGAAACCTGGCCATCTGATTTCTGAGTGCTATAAGGTAAAAAACAAGCCATCACCCCATAGTTTCATTTCGCCCTCGTTGGATACATCATTGGTTCCCAATGATTTTGACCCTTTCCAGTCCACTGTGGATTCTAAGCCCAATATTATTGATGTACCTGAGAATCTTGTTGAGGACAAATTTAAGCCTTTAATCACTGAAGGTTTTGTTTCTTTTGTTGGCGATTCACGTCTACAACCAATTAAAATCCTGCGGGATACTGGAGCTTTTCAGAGTTTGATTTTGGAAAGTGTACTTCCGTTTTCTGAAAAGTCATCCATTGGGGCCAGTATGCTCATTTCTGGTGTAGAAGGTGGCGTCGTTTCTATTCCTCTTCATAGATTAGATTTACATTCGGACTTAGTTTCAGGCCCAGTGACTGTGGGTATTAAAGCTTCATTGCCTGTTGAAGGTGTGTCTATGCTTTTGGGGAATGATTTGGCTGGTAGTAAGGTGGTACCAGAGGTTCGTGTTGTTGAAGCACCTGTTATTAGCCCCAGTACAGAGCAACTTGTTGAAGAGTTTCCTGACGTTTTTCCCGCCTGTGCTGTTACTCGTTCTCAGACACGTTCTCAGGAGTCCAAAGAGGATTTCTCTTTGTCTGATACGTTCATGTCTCACATCGATGAGATTTCTGACTCAACTTTAAGTTCTGCTGATGACTCTAAGACATTTTTCGACTCTTTTCATCGAAACAAACTTATTGAGGAACAGGACAATGATCCTGAAACTCGTTCTCTTCTACAACTGACTGTTAATGAAAATGAAATAGGAACTGTCCCTATTTGTTACTACCAGAAGTCAGGTGTGCTAATGAGAAAATACAGACCTCCTGACGTTGCTGCTGCTGAAGAGTGGAACGTTATTCACCAAATCGTCATTCCAAAATGCTATTGGAATGATATTCTTAGTCTTGCTCATGACCATGTATTGTCGGGACACTTAGGTGTAAGAAAGACCCTAGATCGTATCCGACGACATTTCTATTGGCCTAAGATGCACCAAGATGTTGTTGACTTTTGTAAGACATGCCATTCTTGCCAAATGACTGGAAAACCAAATCAGGGGATTCCAAAAGCACCACTGCAGCCTATTCCTGCCTTTGAAGAACCGTTCTCAAGGGTCATTATCGACTGTGTTGGCCCAATGCCAAAAAGCAAAGCAGGAAATGAATACCTCTTGACGATCATGTGTACTTCTACACGTTTTCCTGAGACAATCTCTTTGAGAAAAATCACTGCTCCCAACATTGTTAAAGCTCTTGTTAAATTCTTTACCATGTTCGGGATTCCAAAAGTTGTGCAATCAGATCAAGGCTCAAATTTTATGTCCAAGCTATTTCAACAAGCCATGCATGAATTAAACATCCATCAAGTTTCATCCAGTGCATACCATCCTGAGTCACAAGGTGTCCTTGAACGTTTCCATCAAACTCTAAAAGCCATGCTTAGAAATTACTGCCACGAGCATTCAAAGGGCTGGGATGAGGGTGTTCCCTTGTTGTTGTTTGCAGTTCGTGAGGTTGTTCAAGAGTCTACTGGATTTAGCCCTTTGGAGTTGGTTTATGGTCACTCAGTTCGCGGTCCATTGAAGTTGGTTAAGGAGAAATGGTTGGAGGATAAAAACTCACAAATTAGCTTGTTGAATTATGTCTCTGATTTCAAAACCAGATTGCACAATTCTTTTAATGTTGCCAGGGAAAACCTGAAGTCTTCTCAGGAAGAGATGAAAACCTGGTATGACAAAAGGGCCATGAAGCGATCTTTTAATGTTGGTGACCAAGTACTTGTCTTGTTGCCTACATCAAGCTCTTCACTTCAAGCTAAATATTTCGTACCTTATTCAATTGAAAAGAAAATTAATGATCTAAACTATGTGATCACTACCCCTGATCGGAGGAAAAGCAAACAGCTTTGTCATATCAATATGTTGAAACCCTATTATGTGCGAAAGAAAACAAATGTGTCGAATGCTGTTCCTGTGAACGTGACAAGTGGTGTGAATGAAGATCATGATCCTCCACCTTCTCCTCCTGAAATTATAGAGAATAGCTTTCCAGACACTCATGTTAAACTCAAAAACTCACATGTATTAGCAAACTTAGATGAAAAACTCAATCATTTAACCCAACAACAAAATCAAGAGTTGAAAGGTTTGATTTTAGAGTTTGCTCATTTGTTCCCTAATGTTCCTGGTAGAACCAATGTCATAGAACATGATGTTGTTATTGAGAACACTCGACCAATAAAACAACATCCATATCGGGCCAATCCTATAAAATTGTCAAAAATCAGGTCAGAGGTACAATACATGCTTGAAAATGATTTTATTGAGTTATGAAATAGTAATTGGAGTTCACCTTGTATCTTGGTACCAAAGTCTGATGGTTCATTTAGGTTCTGTACAGATTTCAGAAGGGTTAATGATGTGACCAAGACTGATTCATACCCTATTCCTCGGATGGATGATTGTATTGACCGTGTAGGTAACTCAAAGTACCTTACCAAATTTGACCTACTCAAAGGTTATTGGCAAGTATCTTTAACTCCTCAAGCAAGAGAAATTTCAGTTTTTATAACACCCGATGGTTTGTACCAATACAAAGTTATGCCATTTGGCATGAAAAACTCTGGTGCAACATTTCAAAGGTTGATGAATCATGTCATCGCAGGATTAGAAAATGTGTATGCTTACATTGATGATGTACTGGTAGTAAGCAGTGACTGGTCTGAGTATTTAAGCCACATTCGTGCATTCTTTGAGAGGTGTTCCGAGGCTCAGTTGACTATCAACCTGTTAAAAAGCGAATTCGGTAAAGCAACAGTTGTGTACTTAGGCCATGAAATTGATCGGGGTAAAGTGAAGCCTATCCAAGCTAAGGTACAGGCAATAGCGGAGTATCCAGAGCCGACGAATAAAAGAGGTATTATGAGATTCTTGGGCATGGCAGGATATTATAGGAAATTTTGTCCAAATTTTTCTGATGTGGCTGCACCTTTAACAGCCTTACTAAAAAAGAATGTAAAATTTTCCTGGAATCAAAATTGCCAGACTGCCTTTGAAAGGATAAAGATCATGCTCATGAATGCTCCAATCCTCAAAGCTCCCGATTTTGACAAACCATTTAAGCTTGCTGTAGATGCGAGTGACGTTGGTGTTGGTGCTGTGTTGTTGCAAGAGCAAAATGGTGTTGACCACCCTGTGTGTTATTTTTCAAGAAAACTTGATAAGCACCAAAGAAATTATTCAACAATTGAGAAAGAAGCACTTGTATTGTTGTTAGCCTTACAACATTTTGATGTTTATTTGTGTTCTTCACCATGGATTGTTAATGTTTACACCGACCATAATCCACTCGTGTACGTAAACAAAATGAAAAACAAAAATCAAAGGTTACTCAGGTGGAGTATTATTTTGCAGCAATACAATGTGTCCATTAATCATATCCGTGGTTCGGACAATGTCATTGCGGATACATTGTCACGGTAATTAAGTGGTTCAGTGTTTCGTTATAATTAACGGTTGACTAAAATTTGTTTTTTAGTTCAATGTTATGTATAATAAGTTAAAGAAAAAAAGTTTTCACAAGTTCAAACTTTTTTTTTTACTTTTAAGGGGGAGAGTGTTATGTATATGTGTAAATATTTTGTTAACGACAACATGTCGTGTTGTGTTTAAATTATCATTTCTATTATTCATTTTTCCATATTGATATTATTGTTTCGAAGTTTAAACTAATATTTTGTTATTCATTTAGGGTAACGTTTTAGAATTTTCTTGAATTAAGTAGACCAATCATATGTTTATAAATGAGTGCTGGTGACTTCGTGTCTAGACGGGTAGTCTCGTGCAAGAACGGGCACGCGCGGATTGCTCTAGAGTTGTATGGAAATTGCAAGATTGTTCGAGAAATAGGCCTATCAGTATAAAAGACGGTGACGAGAGATAGAGCCAGTCATCAGTTTTTATTCGAAAAAAGAAGATAGATTCAGTCATTAGTTTTATTCGAAGAATAAGAGTGAGATTCAGGCATCAGTTTTAGTTATTTGAAAAAGATTAAGTGTTTGCTGTGATTATTCAACTTGGATTTGTGACAAAAGTTAGATCTACGGAAGCTGTGATTTTATTTCGTCAATCTATACGATACATCTGAATTACTGCTTGAGCTGAGAGACGGCGATTTCATTGAACTGTGAACTGTTTCGGAATCTCTTCGTGGGACCAAATTCACACCCTAGACTGGAATTTGAGACTTTAATTTTAGATCATTACATTAGATACAGGCCAGTACCGTTTTGTGTTGTGATTTATTTTGAAGTTTAAAACTAATATTATTTTGTTTTGTAATTAATTTCGAATGTTGTAACTTAATATCTGTCACTATTATTATATAATTCATGTTATATCTGTTATATTTGTTAATAGTTTAGTGTAATAAATTATACAAGCTGTTATCTGTGTTTTTCTGTTGCGTTTAATCTACGAAGAATATAAAACATTAAAAAATACGTAACATTGTGCAATAGCAATAACCCATTTCTTAGTCAGATTGTGAACTGTAACGAAAAGTAGACCTTTTACGACAACAGAAAGCGATCTGCGTTGTGGCTTAATGTTACGTATTTTTTGATGTTTTATGTTCTTCGCAGACTAAACGCAACAGAAAAACGCAGATAACAGCTTCTATAATTTATTACACTAAACTATTAACAAATATAACAGATATAACACAAATTATATGATAACAGTGACAGATATTAAGTTACAACATTCGAAATTAATTACAAAACAAAATAATATTAGTTTTAAACTTCAAAATAAATCACAACACAAAACGGTACTGGCCTGTATCTAATGTAATGATCTAAAATTAAAGTCTCAAATTCCAATCTAGGGTGTGAATTTGGTCCCACGAAGTAATTCCGAAACAGTTCACAGTTCAATAAATTCGCCGTCTCTCAGCACAAGCGGTAATTCAGAAGTATCGTAGAGATTGACGAAATAAAATCACGGCTTCCGTAGATCTAATTTCAATCACAAATCCACGTTGAATATTCACAGCAAACACTTAATCTTTCTCAAATAACTAACTCTCTTCTTTTGAAATGAAACTGGTGTCTGAATCTCACTCTTTGTCTTCGAATAAAACTAATGACTGAATCTCTCTCCCTCGAATAAGACTGATGACTGAAACTCACTCTTTTCTCCGTCTTTTATACCGATAGGCCTATTTCTCGAACAATCTTGCAATTTCCATACAACTCCAGAGCTATCCACGCATATCCGTTCTTGCACGAGACTACACTTCTAGACAGGAAGTCACCAGCACTCATTTACAAACATGTGATTGGTCTACTTAATTCGAGAAAGTTCTAAAATGTTACCCTAAATAAATAACATATTTTAGTTTAAACTTCGAAACAATAATATCAATATGAAAAAAAAATGAATAATACAAATGAAAATTCAAACACAACACGACATGTTGTCGTTTACAAAATATTTACACATATACATAACACTTAACCACAACGAAGCTCAAAAACACTTCACAAAGCCAACATTACACCACGTTATTGTCACTGTAAGGTGGTATGGGGCCGGTATTATCCATTACAGCTTGCTCAGTTAGGACCATGATATCACTGTGGAGGTTTACTACCAAGAATTTGAAGGAATGCAGAAAAGTAGTGTGAAAAAATGCAAGCAGTAGTCAATCGAAGAGCCCAAAGTTTGCTTCATGATAATGCTCAGTCATACATTGCTCAAATGACGCTACAGAAACTCGACGACTTAGAATAAAAAAACATGTTTTTTTCTTCTTACTCCACAGATGTTTTCAAGAATTTAAACAACTTTTTACATAACAAAAGATTTAACTATCACACTCACTATTCAAATTGTCTACATCAGTTAGATATTACATTTTTCTATTATATGTGCTTACGGTTAAAAGCAAAAATAATACTTAAATGCAATACCTAAATTACAAGATAAAAAAACAAAACAAAATTTTCATGTTAGAATCATAATTATGATTACTTTTACAAATATATGATTACATGAGTAGGTAATGGAAGACATAACATAAAAGTGTGGTAATATATGATCAGTTTAGATTTAAATAAAATAATTTTGCTGTATAATTTCTATTGTTGAACGCCGCGAAGTAGAAATAGTTTTTGCGCACTAACTTTTTGTTTATTATCTATGTTCATTTGTATGACTGTTGTCTGAGTTTGCGATTATTTTAATTCATGAGCATACAAAATAAGAAATTTAACAGTTTCGAGTATTAACAATGATACGAAAGTACAGTTTATGATTATTCAACAAATAATTAAACTAATGTATCATATGTTTGAATCATATATTCATAATACACTGACATGACTGTGGTAGGATGTATTTCTTTACATATCACATACTCTTTCAAACTTGAAACAATACATTTTACCAAAAAAGGTATAATGCTTGTTTACAAAATTTCTTTATCCCAGAGTGTACTAACCTATAATTCTTCCAGTCTTAAGAAGGTACTGGTCGTTTGGCATTTGATGCTTTTTTTTCTCCCATACGTTCAACGACCCTTTTTGATAATTTTCCTTAAGTTTGTGATATCTAACATTTAGTCTGTCTCTGTTCTTTATGTTATTTTAGCTTATAAATCTTGATACCATGATCTATATTTTACACGTAAGAGATTTAAGAGATAGAGTAAAACCTTTTTTTATTTTGATGGCGAGCTTTAATTGTTCTTTGCACAATCAGTGTTTTCAAAATATGATAAATTTCAGATTGAATAATATTCTTTCAGGTTGTTATTCAAATAAAGTTTCGATACTGGCAATTATTAGAAGTTGGACAATAAAATAATTATTTAAAAAGTTTTCAAACTTATAAATGTGTGTTATTTATAGAAAAGCAGTATTGATACGAATAACACAAATATAAGAAACAGCGGTTGATCAATAAGCGTAGTACCTATGAAAATTTTTTCAGAACATTAAATTATACGTTATGCAAATTAAATGCAGAAAAAAATTAGGTTAACATAAGATGACACACATTGATATATGTTTGCAGTTTAATACTTTCATCATCCTATGCAAATATAGCAACACTGTACTAGTATCACCAGTTTACACAAGAGAAAATTATTAAAAACTTCGCTTTCTTCTCTCAATAAGGCAATCTAGAGTTGATCTAATGTGTGTGGTATGTAAGCTGTAGACAATTACTATACCAATATACAAGCAAAACATTTTTCTGTTGTTACTTTCAAAATAAGTGAAATCTGGTGTCATATTTTTTATAAGATTTCTCCACAAAATCAATAATAAAACTTTCTGATTTTATTTGAATTATATAAATATAATATTAGATAAAATATTTAAATATAAATTAGAAACTTTCAAACTCACACCAAAATAACTTTACTTAGTAAAATACAAGTAAAAACCAACATTACAATACAATTCACAGAAAGAATGATGTTAGACTACCTCTCTTTGGTTATACACATCATCAATTTGGGGTGAATTTTTCCATTTTAAAAGTGTTTTTATCGTTATTTGGCTCAGAAGCATCTTTTTTTCAAAGACCGGCAATATTCAATCATCATACTGACGTTCCATCTTCCATAATATATTTTTCCACGTTTTTATATTTTAATTGAACCTTTCATTTTTGCTTTCCACTAATTCCTCTAAGGTTCTCGGGAATAGTACTCCAAATTTGGCTGAGAAGGAAATGCATTTTACACTCACATTACAAACATTTTTTTTAACTTTTTGAAGTAAAACGTGACAAACAAATTTTCTATTGTCTTTGATTTCATGATTTCCTTAAAAAACAGTTTGACCTTGGCCTATGGCCGAATATTACCAACAGATCTAGTTTTTTTATTTTGTGAAAAAGAGTGAAAACAATGAATTGTAATATATTATTTGGCTTAACCTTGCTTATAAGCACATTAAGAAGAGCAGTGATAGAGCACTGACACTCCTAACGTTCTTGCCAAAATGTTCTCCCGTGGGTCAGCAGAAATATTATACACTTAAAATTCGAAATTCCGGGGTTCAAACACACCGTTTACCTTTCCACTACGAAAAAGAAACATGTATAAACTTCAGCTTTGAGAAACTGTGATTTGCAACATAAAATCAAACAATTTATTGACGTAACTAAATAATTTGTGGTTTTTCAAATAACATATTCGTACGTGTCTGTTAGGTGAGATTATTTATATATCTTGCGATTCCTTCTATATCTTGGATAGTGTGAGGAATCCAATGCATACTGCAGCCACATTTATAAGGAAAATATCTTGTATGCCACATCGAGACACATCAGAACGGTGATTTCTTAAGGGTATTTTGAACTCAATTTCCGCGGTCATTCAGACATGAAAAGTATTTCTGAGAGGATATAAAAAAGGGCGAGGTGATCCAGGTTAATTCATGCCATGTCAACCACATGCATGTTTCAGGCGATTCTATAGAATGAAATCTGGAAGTTTTCTCGTCAGTGATCTCACTCCGGCTCTACAAGTGTGAATATTTCATACATATATTCCTATCATTTCCGTATTTTGTTGTTTTCTACTTTAAATGATTTTTTGTTGAAATACTATTCTTTGAAACGATTTACTTACCCATTTAAAGTTATACGATTTGTTTGATAATCAAATTTTTAATGCTATTGTAAAATGTCATATTCTCTATGTTTCTAAATAAAATAAAATACAGAGAAACCATACAAAACTAAATTATTTGTAATTGTGTGTGTTTGTCTTATGGCAAAGCCACATAGAGTTATTTGTTGATACCACCAAATGGAATCGAACCGCTTCCCTTAGAATTGGAAATCCATAGACTTACTGCTGTACTAGCGAGTAGTGCGACTCTGATATTGTTTGTCATTTTTAGCTATTTTCCTGTCAATTACAAGAACAATACCAAGGCCATTTGAAATAAAGTTTTCTAAATAACTTTAAAAAGTTACTGAAAATGTTAAAAGTCTTATTTTATATTTCAAGAAATGTATATCATATAAAATCTTCGGGATATTAAGCTCAAAGTCCTATTCTACTCACTCCCCATTTTTAACATTATAAGTCGGAAACCTTGCTGTTGAGCTACGAAGTGACATAATAACAAATAACGATCGTAAATATGAAGCAAACAAAAAATGAAACATTTGAAAGCTGATCCTCTCGTTTAATTTGTAGATATAATTTGAAGATAATGTTAATTTGTTTTCGCTCGTCTTTAACGTATGTTTTTTTACCAGCAATAATTAAACGTTATACTTTCATACTTTAATTAGAAATGAATATAATATTATATCAATGTGAATTAGAAGATAAATGGCCTGGCATGACCAGGTGGGTTAAGGTGTTTGACTCGTAATCTGAGGATTACGGGTTCGAATCACCGTTGCACCAAACATGCTCGCTCTTTCAGCCGTGGAGGTGTCATAATACATACAGTTAGTAACGATAGCCCAACAACTGACGATGTGTGGTAATAACTAACTTCTTCCCTCTCGTCTCACACTGCTAAAATAGGAACAGTTAGTGCAGATAGCTCTTGAGTAGCTTTACATGAAATTCAAAACAAAGAATAATGGGATTAACCGTTACATTGTAAAGCTTCCTCGACTGAAAGGGCGAATATGTTTGGTGTGAGGGAGATTTGAACCTGCGATCCTCAGAATATGAGTCGAGCGCTCTAACAACCTGACGATGCCAGCCCATTAAGTACATTGATCCAATTATTCGTTCAGAAAAAAAAGTAATTTAGCAGTTGGTGGTAAATGCTGTTGACCAATGTTTCCTTTTCTGTAGTCCATCAGTTCAAATTTAGAGATATGTAGTCCATATCGTTCTTGTGTAACTTTACGCAAATATTCTAAACAAACAAACAAAGAAAACTGGTATTAATAATGGACTAAAACTACTTCGTTATTTATGTAATATACACAGTTCAAACAGGAGATTGAAACAACGTAAAACATGAAATTAAAATTCCATAGATTGTGTATTTATATTACTTTAGAACTTGATTTTATTATAATTAATAAATATGAATGTATATCATGATGAATTAATGTTGCTATAGTTTTTTGTTTGTTTCTGGTATGGTTGAGAATAATATCAATAAATAATTTCTTACCTTTAATTACATCTCCCTCCAGCACAGCGGTAAGTCTACGGATTTACAACGCTAAAATGAAGGGTTCGATTTCCCTCTATAAACTCACTAGATAGACCAAGGTGGCT
Organism: Carcinoscorpius rotundicauda; assembly: GCA_011833715.1. Classification (NCBI taxonomy): domain Eukaryota; kingdom Metazoa; phylum Arthropoda; class Merostomata; order Xiphosura; family Limulidae; genus Carcinoscorpius; species Carcinoscorpius rotundicauda. The sequence continues at coordinate 115,019,742 of CM022393.1, forward strand.
GTGCTAAATGAGAAAAAACAACACACACACACGTTTATGTACAGCGAGTTTAAAACCGTGATTTAAAATTAAAATAAAATAAAGTTAATGACAAGTATAAAGTGAACAAAATTGAGTTAAAAACTTTCGTCTAAAATTTATAAATTAAAACACCGAGCAGTACTCTTATGAAAAGTTATATTATACTTATTTTTTTACTTTAATTTAAATTGCCAAATATTTTTCTATAATATTATCGTCACATTTTAAGCAATAATGTTATAAATTTGCAGAAATATCACTTCATGTGTCTTTAGATAGCTACAGCTTCAAATGATAGGCAACAATAGACCTATATTGCATATTTCAACGATATTTTTTCTATCACACTAAAAGTAAAATAATTATGATGGAAACTCCATTTCTGGCGTTATAAACCCTGTGATTTAAAATTTCACTAGTGGGGAAAACGTTTTGTAAGGTTGAAAAAGAATTAACTGCTTCGTCATGAAAGAGTAACATTAAATCTCTTCTCACAAAAAATACTTCCATTTTTGAGAATTTATAGTAATTTAGAATTTAGTCAACTGTAAATTGATAAATTATGTTGCGGTTTACCAAAAAATGCAACATATTTTAGCATATCTTTATTAGCTGTTGAGTAGTCGCAATTACAGTCACGCTTATATAATTTATAATATGTTAATATATCTTTTGCCAAGTTACTTCTCTATTAACTGGAATTTTGGCAAGAGTAATGTGTCCCGTTCTCTCGTGCTTGTGAAATAACAGTTTTTAAGTGTAACGTTAACATGAAACACTATACAAATGTTTTCTTATTGCGGTATACATTAAATTTCTTGTCTGTTTATAAAAGTTTCAGTGATGACCAAACATGATAATAAAATAAGATGATGTACATCGTCGGTTCCTTAGCCAGTTTTGAGATTAAAACATGATCTTAATTCTTTTAGTACAGTCTCAGGTATCTCGTAGATAAACTTTAATGCGGACCAAACAAGATTATCTCTGTTAGAGTATCTTCCTTAATTACGAACGCGATAGTGTAACTGTTTATCCTTAATTACTTCTGCTACTTACTGTTGAGATTAAAGTAATTTCATTAGAACCGTATCATTTACTCTTCTTTCTCTCCCTTTCTAATAATATGTCTTAAAATATTTAGCAATTTATTTAAATAAATCATTGAAAGGCTTCTTATATTAACAGAAAATTAAGGCTTGATAAACTTGACAGTTACAAATAATGCAATAGATAAGCTTGGAAACTTTAGAAATTTTGTTTTGTTTATTAGAAGTAAACGAATGAGTAATAATTACATTAATATGTGTTTACTGGGTGTTTCAGTGTGATTGTTTGTTTGTTCTTTTTTGAATTTCGCGCAAAACTACACGAGTGCTGTCTGTACTAGCCATCTCTAATTTAGCAGTGTAACACTAAAGAGAAGACACCTGGTCATCTCCACTCACCGCCAACGCTTGGGGTATTTTTTTATCAACGAGTGGTGGTATTGACTGTAATATTATACACCCCACGGGTGAAGGGACGACACTCCGATTATGACTGGAGCGCTCTGATCACCTGGCCATATATCAAGGTGATATACTGTTATTTGTAACTTTAAACTGCATGACAAAAAAGGCTACCAGTCAGTAGCACCTGCCTTTTATGATACAACTAGTTTTAATCGATAATAGGATTTGCTGCCACATTTTTCTCACTTCTACATTAAAAAATGAGCATAATGATTTCAGTAACATATCAAAACTAAAGACTTGGACCTAACGATTCACAGTCGGTAAGCTAATGACAATGCCCGCCTGACACATGTTTACAGAGGTCAATCGCATTTATAAGATCAATGTTTAAGACTATGCCTACCTTTGAAACTACTTCTACCATCGTATAGTGTGCTTAAACTGGTGAATATGTCAACACACTAGTTAAACACTGCAATTTTAATTACAATATGCTTCTGCGAATGGCTATTTTCTGTAGATCCTTCACAATTAGTAACTATCGACTTTCAGCTCCACGCTTAAGAACATCGACGAAAGTTACATAGAGTTCATTGACGTGTAAGAGTTTGAGTGAATTTTTATTATTTAAATTTGTTGGCCATCTTTCTCATTAAACTCTTCTGTCATTTTGAAGTATGGCTAAAAATTTCTAAATTTTTTTGGATTTTAATCATTCGACACTTTCTAACCCTCGTCTATTAACTTGACGCTGACAATGGTTTGGGTACTTTTGGGTTTCCATTAGTAAACATGTCCTTCATTTTGTATGTGGAGGTATGAAGCAAGATTGGCTTGAGATACGAAGTTAGAACCCTTTGCTTTCCAAAATGCTTAGCTATCTGGAACGTTGTTTAATGGATCTATACCGTTAATAATTTTGCTGTATAATTAACAGACCTGCGATAGTTTTATTGTCTTCAAAAATTCGCATACGCTGAATCCAAAAATAATATATATTTTTCAGTGATGTAGGAGAAACAAGTAGAAAAATGGAAACCAGATTAAAAAAACAAAAAATCACCTTCACACATTTTCGAACACTGCAAGTCAAATGGACACAACATAACCATAGAAAACACTAAAATACTAAATAAAGAAACAAACATAAACAAACGAAAAATTAAAGAAGCCTTACTTATACAACAACTTAAACCCAAAATAAACCAATATAAAGGAACACCATTATACCTATATTAATATTATAGATAAAATTATATATTCAAACATCAAACCGCGCCCTCTACATTGCGACACTCAGTTATACAACCCCTTCCAAACATGTGGTCAGCTTCCGGCCAGTTACCTCTTTCTTTGTTCGCTCTTCTATTTGAAGTGTTTTCTGAGCCCAAAAGAGCCGTTTTTTGCATATAAAATATATATTTTTCTTCATCAAGTACAGATTATTAACAAAACGTCATATTTGCTTTTACATAAATAAATAATTTGCAGTAAAGTTTAGTCACGTTTTGTTTTGTGTAAAATGTTGACAACCAGTGGTTTACTGATGATGTGACATGATATCGATCGTTCTAAAACATACGAGAAATACACCGATAATGTCAACAAAGCACAATACATGTTATTTTTGAATTGTATTTATTTGTTGGTACATAATGACGTTTTAGCAGCATTATTTATTCATCGCTGTAAGAACCAAAGCTGTGTAATTCAAACATTTTTATTTGTGGTAACTTTGTTCAAAGAGAGTTTTTTTTTTCTCTTACATATGTAAAATATCCTTACTTGATAGAAAAAAAAACACATTACTTTCAAAATATGCGTAACTGAAAAATTCATTATTAAAACCAAAGCAACTTTTACGAAGTTTAAATTCACAGAACTGTGGGTTCGTTTCTTGGTTTGTGAAATAAACTCTTTCACTATAAATAAGCCTATCTGGGGCAGAATGTGTGATGAATGTTTCTTTGTTATTAAACATAAAGCCATACAATGGATTATCTGTTCTATGCCTATTGTGAGTATCGTAGCCCAGTTTTTAGCATTTTCTGTTCTGAGATTTGCCACTGAGTACAGCGGTGAAGCTACGGATTTACAAGTCTAAAATAAGGGGTTTGATTCCCCTCGGTGATTTAGCAGATAGCCTGATGTGGCCTTGCTATAAGAAAAAAAACACAAACACACCCAGGTACAGCTACCGCTAATGTCTCTAATGTCACACCAATGAATTAACTCTCTTTTCTTTCAATTTGTGATTTAGTTTTAGTATGTATGTATTTTCATATAGTTTAAAAACATGTCCGAATATTATTGAGTCTTCAACTAGCTTACACGTTCAGAATTCTCGACAGCAATAATTCGTTAAAAGTTAAGAGTTAAGCATTGAACGCTTTTGATTTGGGTGTAAATTTCGTGCAAAACTGTTCGAGGACTATTTGTACTAGTCTTTTCCAATTTACCAACGAAAGACTAAAGTGAGAGCAACTAGTCATCAACATCCACCACCAGCTGTTGGTATACTCTTTTAGTGGGACTTATCGTACCATTAGAACACTTCTATCGAGTGAAAGGGCGAGTATGTTTGATGACAGGAGTTCAAACCAGTCGACTGCGAGTCGAGCAAACAAACTATCACACCATGTCAAGCTTACCAAAAGCTAAGAAAACATTAGAAACCAGTGCGTCTTTAATATTTATTGAAAATCACGTTTTATTGTTCTAATTGCTCTTAATCACAAATTTTAGATCTACAAGCGTTAATTCTAGCTATTACTGACGAAATACCAATATTTCACATCACGAAATTCAAAACAGTACCTATATATATTAATGGCTTCATCTTGGTTCTATTTTTTTTTCTCTTTTAAAATACACTGATGTTTCAGCTTAATAAAGTGTGTTCAGAACTCACACGAATGTATACGTAATTTTTTTGACGCTATTTATGTAAATTCGTACAATGTGATACAAATAACAATTTTTTTTCTATACCCAATTAACGTCCACTGACCAATTTAACTGTGCAACAAAGACTAATTTTGCATCTGCAACCAACACTTTGTTATTATTAGACTTTATTCACGGATTTTTTGTGTTTTTCTAGGATAGTAAGAAAGAAATCCAGCTGACGTTTATGATCTTCTATTCACATTTACACCTCTTATATTCCAAAAGTAGCAAATACTTCTATTTTAGAATGAGTATTTGTAATCAGAGCTTCACATTAACTTGTAAAATAATTCTTACACAAACACTGTTTACACTACACGTTAAATTAGTATTTCTTTTTAAACTTTTTAATGTACTCTGTATTTGAATTGTAAATATAAGATATAAAACAGCACCTTTTTATGTTAATTGAACTAATGAAACCATAATTTTTGTAAAACTTATGATACATAGTCATGATGTTACTATCAATGATTCCATAAACTTAATTTTCAGGTTATTTATCTATTTTTTTACTTCATTAACTTGACTTAAAACAGTATTTTTTAAGTGAAGTGGAACATAACATAATAGAAATTGACGTTTATTTTGAAACTTAACTGAGCTATTTATTTAATTAACAATTATGAAGTGTTTTCCGTATCAATAGACATAAAGACCTTGGGGAAGTATATAAATGAAATTGTATTGATTTCTTTGCCATCAGATATTTTGGTTTTGTACATTGAGGATTAGTAGCCATAATAATCAAAGTTACCTTTCATCTATACATAAGCTTCGTTAGCTTCTAAATCTGGAGTTAATATTATTAAGATCTCTAATGAATAATTAATTAAACTCTTGAGATATTGGATAATAAATTTCAAAAAAGAGGTTTTGGGACTCATGAATAATGCTACCTGCATCGTTGTGTAAATTGCACGTAACTTATCGATCTATGGTTGTTATGAAAGATATACTGAATTACATCTTTAAAATGCTTAATGCAGATATGCCAACTAACTACATTACCTTGAAACCATAATCACAAACAATACATCAGTGGTACATCAGGATAACACTAATACAAGTAAAGTTATAGTGACTATTATAAAACAATTTAGCTATTAAATACGAATAAGCTCTAAGTAAGAACAGTTTCATAATAGTAGAAACATATTTTTCAAATCAAACAAACTTGTTTGCCAAATAATAAAATCAAGTAAAAAGAAGATAATTCAAATGAAACATTATCCAAATTAGGAACCAGACCATAAAATTAAAGTCACGGTAAACAAGTGATATGGAAGCGTCAAAACAAAGCATAAAGACTAGTATAAGAACACTGTAGTCAAGATACTATTGAAGCTGCAAAACAAGGCATAAGACTGGTACAAGGTATTATTGAAGCTTCAAATAAGCTTAAAAACTGGCATAAACGCAAAGCAATGAATATATTATTTAACCTAGAAATCTTAGCAAACACTTTATTTTTGAAGAAAGAATAGTGAAAAATGGATTTTTTTTTTTCAATTTTCACAAAACAACTTGTTATCCCTTACTGTCCAAGCCCCAAATGGCTCAGTTCGAGGGCTTATAACACAAAAAATCGGGTTTTAATATCAGCCGAAAGCAGCCCTCATGACGTAGTTTTGCGCTTAAAATAAAAATAAATAAATAAAATCATTGTCTAGTATATCACATGGTTACATTTTGTTGTTTTGAATTAAGCACAAAGTTACACAATGGGCTATCTGTACTCTGCCCGCCACGGGTATCGAAACCTGGATTTTAGCGTGTAAATCCGCAGACATACAGCTGGTTACATCTTCAGGGAGTAAAATGAATGGAATAACGTACAATAATATGAAATTTATTTTATAGCAATTTAATTTCTGTGCTAAAACGTGAGTTACAACTTTCCATATTATAAATAATTCTGGCCAACCAATAAATTATTTAATCTTTATATCCTTAAATTTCTCTTACCTTTACAATTTATGGTCTACCAAAATAACAAAAATATTATAAGTCTAATGTTTCGTTACAATCTAGTGTCTCTGCTTATAGAAGACGACAATTATAATATTTGAATCTTTAATTTTGAATATTTGCTACACAAAGACATCTTTTTTATAACCAATTATCAAAACAAAATTCCTCATTTGTTTTATCAACTTATTTATTTTCAAAGCAAAACAATTTTCACCAAGATGCCGATTGATCAAGATTTATCTATACATGTAATGCTATCAGAATAAAGTTTAATGTATCTACCCATAAAACAGCTCTTTACAAAACAAATGATCTCTGTATTAATAAAATTTTCAAGAATTTAGAATTTCCAGACTGTCAGACAGTTACATAAAATGACTTTAGCGAAATAATTTATTTTGTTATTTAAAATAAAAAATGCTGGTGAAACATGTTTATGAACTAAACATAATACATCTAAGTACATGCATGCATATTTTCATCTACATTCCATTCCCCACATACTTCAAATTCTTAAATATAAACATCACTTTTAACATTCTAAAAGCATTATTATCATCACTTCTCAAAACCTTACTACGTTGTTGCATTCATCTATCAGCTTCTTGAAATAAATACAGCTCCCTGAAAGTTCCCGTACTTCATAGTGTGCTTGTGCTCTTATGATATAGTATAAAACATTCAAGTAAAATAAAAATTATTATGCATAACACGTCTAAGTCTATACTTGAACATAAATAACCTTATAATTTAAAGCGGGTTGTCTTAATAATAAATATAAGTAAAAACTTGAAAAGCTGATTGTTTTGAATTAAATACAAAGCTATACAATGGGAAATATATTCTCTGTCCACTACTGGCATCGACATCTGCTTTGTACCGATGTGAGTCCTCAGACAAACCGCTGTGAGGACAAGTTCAAATAAAGAAAATGTTTTATCCACAGAATATATAGAAACGAAATTTTCTTACTCAATTTTTTCCTAATGAAATGAGCATATATTCCAGTATAGAATTTACATAATTAATAACTATGAAATTTCTGTAAGGTTATATTAATAAATTCACTTTTTAATAAACAACAATTTTGGTGCACAGTTTAAAAAATGATATTGTTTCCAGATTCATAAATACAATAAAATACTGCGCAAGCTCCAGTAAAACTGGAAACAACCTCATACACACAACATGTTTCAATCTGTTTTAATACGACATCTACAGGAGTGCAAAGATTTGTAAGAAAAACACTTACGTATTTCCACACAAAAAATCAACATAACACAATTTACATATTGAAAAATTTTACATTGTCTGTTGACAATATTTACATAAGACCATTATCGTTATTCAATATTTTAAATTACTGTTTTTTAAATTTGATTATTTCAGTTAGAATAACAATATTTGCAATAACAGTTTAGGGTTGTGCTAAAATAACAGTTTTTTTTCCAAGTTAATAATGCGTTGAGTTTCTTTAACATGCTCAGCAAATGATGAAATAGTAATATTATTTTGTTTAATATTTCTTTTGCGTTCATTAATTCTGAATTTTAAATTTCTTTTAGTTTGTCCGAAACAAAAGTTCTCGGGTTTTATATATACTGAATTTTTTGTGATAAATCAAGCTAATCTTTAGTTGCATTACGTATATAGCTAATTTTGTTTATCAGTTCGTATATTGGAAAAATGTGAATTCCTTTACTAAATGTTTATCCTTTGATAAACTGGCTCGGCATAGCCAAGCGCGTTGAGGCGTGCGACTTATAATCTGAGGGTCGCGGGTTCGCATCCCCGTCGCGCCATACATGCTCGCCCTTTCAGTCGTGAGGGCGCTATAATGTTAAGGTCAATCCCACTATTCTTTGGTAAAAGAGGAGTCCAAGAGTTGGCGGTGGGTGGTGATGACTAACTGCATTCCCTTTAGTCTTACACTACTAAATTAGGGACGGCTAGCACAGATAGCCCTTGAGTAGCTTTGTGCGAAATTCAAAAAACAAACAACCTTTAACAAAATAAACCAGGTATAAGTAAAAGTCTTAAAGATTATTTTTATTTTTTTAGCAAATGGTTTTAACTTGATGTTTATATTGAAACCACTTTATATCGCTAGATAATTAATGAATAATAACTTGCTATTGATATCACCCTATTTGCAATATAATTCTAATATCCTATCCATATACTATTAAAATACTATAGTTTTATGAGAATTGATGAAACAAGACTTTTAATGATGTGACGGAATGATTACAGAAATGTTTTCGATAAATAGTAAATTCCATTATATTCTTATCTTTTACTCACAAACAAATCCAAAAAAAAAGGAAAACTGCCATTTATTTCAACTTCATCAGTAAATCTGACAGAATTGTTAATATTACTTACATAATTAGCAAAGAAAAGCTAATTTCTTTTTCTGTGCCGCTAAATTAAAAATATATAATACCTTAACCATACTTCCGCTGTTTTTTTCTTATTTTTGCGTGCTTTATCTAACCATTTTAGTTTTATAGCTCTCTATAAATAAGTCACATGATAATGGAGATAAAGGAGAACCCATTAAGCTTCTACCATTTGAATAAACTTCAATGTTAATTTAAAAACAAAATCAACATGCATTTCTACAACGTTAATTATACCCTTTATTCTTAAGACCGAATTATTTTTTGTTTATTTTTGCCTCAAAATATACAATAACTTTTTTACAGGTTCTTTCAATACATTCTATAATGGGAATGCGTATAGCAAGAGATGACAATTAAAACTCACAAGCTATCACTTATGCTTGATGTGTTTTAGTTTTGATAACAATGAAAAAGTCAAAATTCCCCATATGAGATGAATTAAGTTTAGTAAATGGATCGCAATTCCTAGCTAAATTGTTTTTGAAGACTTATAAACCAACTTTATATCCAACACTGAGGTTTTAGAATAAAATTCCAAACTTGATCCCTTTCCCACACCATCTTATCTCCAGATTGTTTGTAGCTATGCTCAAGGTTCGACAATTGGCTATCTTTGCTGTGATATGGTGTGAATAGTATTGCGTTATAAGATTGTGCAAAATAGACTACTATACAGTTAACTCTAGGTGATTTGAATTTTCGGCTCCCCAGTGGCTCAATGGTATGCCTGCGGACTTCCAACGCTAAAAATCGGGTTTCGATACTCGTGGTTGGCAGAGCACATACATTAAGCTGTGTGCTTAATTCAAAACAACATTGAATTTTTGTTGGATTATTAATATGAGTTTAAAATATTCTTCTCGGAGCTATTATTGTACGCCGATGCATCCTTATATTTACATTAATAATTAAACTTAAATTGTATTGTATTCCTGAGATGTGTAGCTAAAGAGACCAGCTTCATGGAACAAATACAGAAATAGGAAAATGTGATGTACAAAAAACTTCAAACGTCATTAAATCAGATGGTTACCCAAACAAGAAGAAAAATTCTAAAAATGTTAGTATTTGCTATAAAAGAAGATGAAGTGTGTTTTCTGTATCATATATAATCGATAATTATGTGAGAATAATTTTGTAAAAAGCTTTCTGAATGCATGACTTATCAACCTGTTTAAGCTTTATTTGTTGTTATAATACTACATAATTTTGGTGTGTCATTCTCTTCGTTAGCATTAAATTTTTTATTCATTTAGCTTTGTTTATTCTTATTATTTTCCATCATAACTGAAATATTGTTTCAGAGCAGAATAACTTTATTAACCTTCTTCTACGAAAAACAATGAACAGGAATGAAATTATAACAATACACAAATTTAATGCACGTGAATGTAAATACTTTAAAGTTCTTGGTTTGAATTAAGCACAAAGCTACACAATTGGCTATCTGTGCTCTGCCCACCACAGGTATCGAAACCCGGATTTTAGCGTGTAAATCCGCAGACATACCGCTGAGCCACTGGGGGACTCTACGAAAAGAAACAATGCTACAAGTTCTTCGTGAAATAAATACTGATGAAGACCTATCTTAACAAGGAAATCCAATTTATTCATCCATAGGTTTTACCCACCCAAGATCATCAAATATAAATATATATTTTTAAATTCAAATAACATTTTTAGAACTAATTAATATTATTTATTCAAATTTGTAAATTATTTGTTTGTTTTTGAATTTCGCACAAAGCTACTCGAGGGCTATCTGTGCTACCCGTCCCTAATTTAGCAGTGTAAGACTAGAGGGAAGGCAGCTAGTCATCACCACCCACCGCTAACTCTTCGGCTACTCTTTTACCAACGAATAGTGGAATTGACCGTCACATTATAACGCCCCCACGGCTGGGAGGGAGAGCACGTTTAGCGCAACGGGGATGCGAACCCGCGACCCTCAGATTACGTGTCGCACGCCTTAACACGCTTGGCTATGCCGGGCCTTTTTGTAAATGAAGCCTATGTGCTTAGAAATGTTATTATACTGTTAAATATAAATATATTTAATGATAGTGCAGATACATTAAGTAGTATGGGTTAATGAATTCCTTAGAATAACTATAATATCTTCATAGAATGTGAATAATACACTCACCCTAAAGATGTTGTTCATTTTTTGAAATTTCCGCAAAGCTACACGAGGGCTATTTGCGATAGCATTCCCTACTTTAGCAGTTTCGGACCAGAGGGAAGATAGTTAGTCATTACCACCCACCGAATAGTGGGATTGATCGTAGCATTATAACTCCCCACTGCTGAAAGGGCGAGCATATTTGGTGCAAATGAGATTTGAACTTGAGACCATCAAATTAAGAATCGAACGCCTAAACCCATCTAACCATGCCGGACCATTGTGTTGTTTGTATTTCTTCAAATAATTATAGTTGTAGATTGATTAGAATATTTGATATTTTATAATTCATTCGTACTTTCTTAGACTTAATTTACAGAAGGTCAATAAATTAAAAAACTATCAGAACTTTTTATTAATTTTATTTGCACGAAAATTGACAAAGGTTATTAAAAAACTAATATTATTTTTGAATTTTTTCTTCTTGTATGTGTTATTAACTTTTTACGTAGTGAAGAACAATCTAGAAATTAAATTATTATTTTGAATTTTATAAAGAACCGTGTGTAAAAAATGTTATTAAATGTGATTGCTGAGCAATCACAACTTATTTTAGAATATTTTCTTATTCGTATTTTATATACTGTATTTATGAATGTTGCAAAAATCATTTAGGTTTACTTTTATTCTAGTAGAACATATAAGGTTAGATTTAATAAATTTTAGACATACTTCTTAAACATTGCTTTTCCAGCTAAAATGAAAATTGTATAAACAGAGAAACAACTACTTGCAAACAAAACTATTTCTTTCTAATATAAATCAGTACGATATCTATAGCAGAGAGTCATTTTAAAGCAATCTATAGAAAAAGCCTCATAAACTATATATAATTTACTAAGAAATAGTAACGAGAAAACATAAATGATTATCTTCTTAATTATTTAATGAGAGCTGAAGCTGTTTGAGGTTTTATAAGTAGATGCGCCATACTCAGTTAAGCCACAGTATGTATCCGATTTTACATAATTTTTAGTCGCCCAATAAGTAGGTAATTTAGCGAGTTTGCGAAAATCCCCCCTAATTGACTCTGACGCTAAAATTGAATTTTGATACAAATATTTTGTACAGTGTAGATAACCCATTGATTAGCCTTGTGCTACACCACAAACAAATTATCAAAGTAACTTTTAAAAATACTGGAAACTGAGTTGTGAAAGTATCCACTAGGCTCCAAGTAAAAATAATGAATTCACAATTTCTTATTTTTGTATATTTTCTTACAGGGAAGCCATATCAGGCTATCTGCTGTGTCCATTGCGGGGAATCAAACAGCTGATTTTATCGTTGTAAGTTCGAAAACTTACCGCTGTCACAAAGTGGGACAAAAATGTCTTCCTATTTTACTTGGCTCATCAAAACGTTTCGTCATTTACTTTGGAAACTTACTAACTTGCAATATAAATTAGCAGTCTGTGTTATACATATGAATATAAAATGATACGCATTGTAACTGGCTCAACATAGTCCTATTAATAAATATAAAACAAACCTTATCTTGCTGCAACAGTTACGTAGACTCAAATTTTGCTAAATTCATCGTCAGCAGCATTAGCTGAAAGATGTCTTCTAACAGTAAAATTCAAGCTTACATTACCTTGTTATGTGCATCTATCGCAAAACTTTATGAAACGCTGTATTCATTATTAGCGTCAAAAATGTGTTAAAAGTGCCTCATAACTTCAAAACTTAAAATAATCACATATTATATAATGTTAAGTTCAAGATAAACAACTCACTTAGCCAGTGAGTGATAACATTCAGAGTTAAAACTGCCGTATGTTGGAATTAAAACCCTGCAGCGGAATGAAAATAGATTGTCAATTTTGTAGCTTTACGTCAGAAAAATATTAAGTTGAATGAATTGCAAATATATTTTTGCAGTTTTGCGTTTTAATGTATAAAAGTTTTCGTTATGAGTCTGATTTCAAAGATCAACTTCATGTAAAAAGAACATAAAGCTACATCATTTTAGAATTGTTGACAAAAATGCCTGAAAATGAATCAATTCAAAAGAGTGGCAATTACGTATCTGTTAGTTTTTGTCCAGACGTAAGACATTAAAAACACATTTAAACCTATTTAATCGAAATAGCATACAATCACTATTTAGGTAAAAGAAGCTGTTTTAGTGGGTGATTCTAAAAAATTAAGATGAAAGGAAAATCATTTGATGTTGGCAGGTTTCTGTAGTTTCTACAAGAGACACCTGAAAAGTCAAAATCGTTCGATGTCCGCGTTTTCCAACTTGCAATAACGTCATAATGAACTTTGTTTAGACCTCGATCGTAAATATTTTAGACGTAATCTTTAGTAAATAATTAATTTAATATAGTAATGGGCGTAGAGCTTATTTAAAAGGATGGAGTCAAGATCAGATCTCTTTCTATCCTTCTTAACTGTTGGACAATTTCGAACACTGATAGAATCGTTACCTAATCAACTCCTTTAACATATTTACTCAGGCGTAGGTTATCACCTATAAAACAGCATGAAAGTGAGGTGCAGTACTCTTATTGTAAAAAATAAAAAGAATAATAATGAATTAAATGTTTTTTATTAAATCAGTACCACAACAGGATTATGTTTTACAAAAACTACTTTTTCATCTGTTATTACACCTTACGAATTTTGCTACTTGTTACGTTTTTTATGTTTTATGTAGACTAAACGCAATAGAAAAACACAGATAACAGCTTGTATAATTTATTACAACAAACTATTATATATGTAACAGAGATAACATTAATTACATAACAACAATGACAGATATTAAGTTCAAACCTTCAAAATTAATTATAACACAAAATAGTACTGGCCTGTATCTAATATAATGATCTAGAATGAAAGTCCAAAATTTCAGATCAGAAATCCAAAATTCCGGTCTAGGGTGTGAGTTTGGTCCCACGAAGAAATACCGAAGTTTGAATGGAGAATGACGAAGTTCTTTTTACGGTGCTTCTTGATGAACGTCTCAAACTTGCCGCCTTCCAATTTTTCCAGTCTCCCCTAAATAGTCCGTACGTGACGACTCTCAGTAGAACCAGTAATTCGAATGAATCGCAAAGATTGACGAGACAAAATCACAGCTTCTGTAGATCTAGCTTCAGTCACAAATTCAAGTTGAATAAACTCACAGCAAACACTTAAACTTTCTCAAACGAATGACTGACTCTTTTTATTCTTTTCTTCGAATAAAAACTAATGACTCTTCTCTTCTCGTGCGTCTCCGTCTATTTATATATTAGTAGGTCTAGACTTCTCGAACCATCGCGTAACTTCCACAGAGCTCCAGAGCAATACGCGCATGTCCATTCTTGCACGAGACTCAACGTCTAGACACTAGGTCGCCATACATTTCCGTTTATAGTCATATATTTGATCTACCTAATTCTAGAAATTTCTAAATGTTATTTTAAATGAATAACAACATATTTTATTGGTTTAAGCTTTGAAACAATAATATAAATATGGAAATGTAAATAATAGATATGGAAATTTAAACACAACACGACATGTTGTCGTTTACAAAATATTTACATGATATTTACATAACAGTACTATGTAAAAATACTCAACACATTAATATCTCTTGATGTAATTCATAATTGATCTAAAACAATTATATATTAATTAATTCTGGTGTATCATGAAATGAAAATACTACCTGAGTATTACATCGTAATAATTACATAGTTTTGAGTAAAAAAAAGAAATATTCGTAAACACAGGAAATTTCAGTTTCATTTTGTGGAATGAACTAACAAAGGCATCTTGGTTTGCCTCTTTTTTTAATTTCGCGCAAAGCTACACGAGAGCCATCTGCGCTAGCCGTTCCTTATTTAGCAGTGTAAGACTACAGAGAAGGCAATTAGTCATCACCACCTACCGCCAACGTTAATCTGTTTCCATCAAGTGGAGCAAAGAAATTTATTACTTGAAATGCTAGCTGAAGAGCCCTCTCTTTAGTCTCAAACTGCATTCTTGCTTTTAATGATTGGTTTTAAAACATCTCTAATTCGTGGCTTCATTGCAAAGCATTTGTGCTTGATATTGTTGCATTTTAGGCATCTCGTACAACTAGCTTGGTACCATGTATTAAAAAGTGGCAAGTTTTTCATTTCTAAATTTTAGCCTGAACTTCTATTCTATGTCCATTTATGCTAGATAAATGTTAGAAAAGGACAGTTATAGACAAATGCCTAATCACCCCGGTGGCACAGCGGTATGTCTGCAGAACCTCACCGGGTTTCGATATCCGTGGTGGACAGAGGGCAGATGTCCCATTGTGTAGCTTTTGATAGATTCTAAACAAACAATCAAACAGATTTCCAACTGTTTATAATCTGCAACATCTCTAGTTTCACTAGAAATTACAAAAAAATAAAAATAAAATAGAAGAATGCTTTTGGCGAAACGCCTAAGAAATGTTCTTCGCAGTACTGTTGGTCATAATTTATAAAATTACTTTGCACAGACGGGCTGCATCAATCACATGTTTAGACGTTTACAAACATGCGTCCACTGATGTTCGCTTTTTCAACCATATAATAACACTTAAACTTTGTTATCACATTTGTTTACGCTGTAATAAATTTCTTCTTTTACCTTAGCAAACACACACACGAGTAAAGAACTACTACGAACCACAACTACATCAACACAACAGTAACAGACTTGACTAGGGCAACTGCACTGCAAGGTATCCCTTGTGAATGTAAAAAAAAAACAACGACAAACATAGGATTTTGACACACCCACGAGCTACTCACCATGAATGATGTATGCATATACCTCTTCCTGACAAAATACCATACACTTTCCTTTTTTTAAGAATAAACTCCAATCAACTCCCTCTCATACTCTTATTATGAATTCAGAAAGGCGTGACGCTCACCTGACCATTCAAAGATTAATACCAAGACGAGATTATCTTTATTGCAAAAAAGTGTTTTCAGTGATTTTTACACCAATAAATATTATTTTTGTCATATTTCTACATTTTAATTTCACTTCAGTATGTGTATTATTGGCCCGGCATGGCCGAGCGCGTTAAGGCATGCAACTCGTAATCTGAGGGTCTCGAGTTCGAGTCCGCATCGCGCTGAGCATGCTCGCCCTCCCAGCCGTGATGGCGTTATAATGTGACGGTCAATCCCAATATTTGTTGGTAAAAGAGTAGCTCAAGAGTTGGCGGTGGGTGGTGATGACTAGCTGCCTTCCCTCTAGTCTTACACTACTAAATTAGGGACGGCTCGGTGCAGTGGGCTAACAACCTACTCACAAAAACACATATTACTGAAACCGCAAGTGATTGCGGCCCAATGTTCCTTCAAGGAATTGAGTGGCAGATTATGATAATTTATATTATTAATTGTGAGTAAAGCGTTTGAGAAAGTAAAAAAATAAATTTTAGTTTCCATTTGTAACAACAAAGCAAAATTCATTTGACTTATTCAACAGTCTTGAAATAGAATCTAGTTATTCCTAAAAATTATTATTGGCTTACTATATAAGTTTGTTTATACATTATGTTCTTACTTTACCTACAATCTATGTAGAGTACAGTTTTTCACGTTCATTTAAAATATTCAAAGTGTGTATTATACAAAAACATTTACTAAAGTAGTATATCCGGACGATTATGAATAACATTCAGCTCATCGTTATATATAAAGTTTTGATAAATTATATTAAATTTTGTTGCACTCAATTTCTTATAGTTTCGCTCTTTGTATAATACGATTTACTCATGTCGTTATTTGCATATTAGTTTAAGCTAAAATCTAGCCACTTATGAATGTTTCCCATACGTATTATATACATTATATGCAAAACACTCAACCGCTAAATTTTTTCTGTACTCCACAGTGATTAGAGATAATACGATATGTCCAAATCAAAATGGATTTTCTTTATGCCTGCTTTAACTTATACACAATTTATAACGACTTATATAGTTTAATTTTTTTTTATATATTAAGACCAACTACGTATGATTTTACCGGCAATTTATTAACGATAACATATTTTATTGTATTCGAAAACAACAATGTAAACAATCTTAAAAATACGAAAAATATAAATTGAAATTTCTCAAAACAGTTTTCATAACAATTAAATCATACTAACTAAACAAATTTCGCGTTTTTAACCGTTTTGAAAAATATCACATTCTATATTTACAATTTTATAACCAACAAAACTCTACATTTTCTCCATGTTTTATACAAAATATTTTATTCTACTCCAGGTCATTGATGTGAAAGTTTGGAAATGAGAAATATAGAATAAAGTGTTTTAAAACAGTTTTCTTAACAGATAAATAATATTAAGAAATTAAATTTCATGTTTGAAACCGTTTTGAAAAATATCACATCGTATACTTTGAATTTTGTATCCATCAAATTCTGTTTTCTCCACAGAACAATTCAAGTCATAGAGTAACGTTTTTCAAAGATACTTCTTTATTATATAAATTGAACGAAAGAAATGAAATCAGTGATCATTTCATCTGTAATAAAAACATGAAATAAACTGTTTCTATTTATATAACAGAAGAAATATCACGTCTTATATGTTTTCACAAAATTGATTGTTTTTCTGTAGAACATTTTAATTCATATTTAAATACAAGTACAACTTATTTTAACCTTTAATAAATTTTTGAGACATCTGGTCAGTATAATTTTTCATGATAAAACGTTTCATGCATTTAACATTTTCCAATTCAATATTGGTTTTGCAACAGGCCTAAAGTTTAGTGGACATTCTAGGAACAGAATACTCTCTTCTTAGAGTAAGAAGTATGGACAAATTTGTTTATGAATTTTATCTTTATCGTAACAGTTTGAGTGTTATACATACCGTATATACTTATTTTATGTTAGTTTACTCATAATATTTATGAATTTTATCTTTATCGTAACAGTTTGAGTGTTATACATACCGTATATACTTATTTTATGTTAGTTTACTCATAATATTTGAATTAAAAAGAGCGTCTGCTACATGATTCGTTACTCACATGTTCAACTTTTACAACTCATACGTAATTAATTATCAGGTTAAACTTTGATTGCAAATACCTAGCTATTTATATTTTATAAATCGGAAATGATAAGATGAAACATCTATAACGTCAAAATTAGTTCTTTAGTACTATTCATCTAATTTACGTTTTCGTGTGATAATTACAAGATTCTCTTTAATATTTAACTGTAATTCAACATTTTGGTACTGTGCAAAAACATTAGTTTACCTTTTATTTAAAATTTGATATAAGAATATTGCACGTGTGTTAACAGTCCGCTTGAAACATGATGAAAATTTATGTTGGTATTTTAATGGGCACAAAATTGCAAATGTTTAGGCATGTGTTTCGTATAATATAATGAGATTATTTATTTTACATAGGGCTGAAACAAACATGCCTTTCCATTATTTTACAAATATAGCAGTATCCTTTAGCGACCTTCATTTACTTTCATACATTTTTACTCTCTGTTTATGTTGCCACAGTTACACGTATGTGTTCGTCCAAACCTATTCACAACATATTTACAACTCCATATAACAAAACATATATTAAGAGCCAATAATTAAGGTTCTTATTCTTCAAACGTATGTATTATAATAACATTGCTAAAACCTTTTTTTTGTGAAATCGTTGTAACTTTACATTAAATATTTTTTTACATCATACGTTAAATGCAGAAAGATAAGAGAAGTCGGACACTGGATCAACAGATTGAAATTCTGGCACGCTGACCCCTGGAGAGCATTTTAACAATTTATTAAAATATTCATGGTGTGCTCGTTTTTTTTTTGTTTTAGCTTCACGATAAGATATTGTTTGGTATCTGTTGTACAAATAATATTCTGAATTCTAGAATAATTGGTCCTTATACTCACTGCTGAACCACCTGAGAATGAATTTTCCTGCAAATAGGAATAAAATATGAATGATATTAAAATATTAAAGATATGCTGTTCAATATTTCGATCTTTTATAATATGATGAATAATAAGATCATTATTTAAACCATCAACTGTTACTTAAACATTGCGCAGTTACTGCGGCAAATATACAATTTTTTTAAAACACATTATCACAGTATTGCTAATAAATACGGCAAAAGTATAGATAGTTTGAATCTGATAAAATATGTTTATTTTTACTAATTTGTTTATAATAAATAAGAAGGCTACACAATGGATTGTTTGTGCTCTGCCCATCACTGATATCACAACTCAGTTTTTAGTGGCGTAATTGCTTAGATATACCGTTGTGCCACTGGAAGACAAATAAAAATGTTCTGATTGAAACAATATTGACGTAGTACTTACAAAAACACACGTTAAAACCAAGTTTATCTTTTGATTCTACTATTTGATAAATCCCCAATTATAGACCAAAGAAATCTGTTTTTAAATTTCAGTTTCTTTTAAAATACCACAGTAAGTAATCTTAGTATAAATTAAATTATATATTGTTTTTTTTTTATAGCAAAACTACCCAATTGACTGTCATCGATTCGTGACTGTCTGCATTATATTCACAGCAGAGGCTCGGCATAGCCAGTTGCTTAGGGCACCTGGTTTGTGATCCGATGGTCGTGAGTTCGAATCCTCGTTACCAAATAAGGCTGCTTTTTTAACCGTGAGGGTGTTATAATGTTACTGTCAATCCTACTATTTCTTGGTTAAAGAATAACTCAAGAGCTGGCAGTGGGAGGTGATGAGTAACTGCCTATCTTCTGATTTTACACCCCTAAATTAGGGACAGCTAGTACAGATAGCCATCGTATAGCTTTGCACGAAATTCAGTAAATCAAAACAAACTATTCACAGCAGAGATATTAATTCTGAGTTATAACTTTTTAATTCCGCAAGCTATTGTGACCCACCGGTAATTGTTATTGTACGTGAACTGAATGGTAAAAAAATTAACACATATGTAGTTAAATTAGTATGATGTGCAGTACTGAGATTGACTTCTATGTTACTTACAGTGACACATTATGCTAGTTTCTAGACTTTATTTAATTTCAAATTTTACTTTATTTAGTTAAAACTACTAATGCTAATTGGTTATACAAGCTTTTATTAGTTATAGTATATACGGTACGATTAAACCACTGTAACTCTGTGAAAATAATTGGTATTATTATCCGTAAATAAACTAATTATATTAAATCATTCTGTGTTGCTTTTTATATATATTTAACATGCTTAATCATATAATTTCATAGTAATTATTATGAACTATTTGCTTCTCTATTGTTATCTGAATCTGTCCCTAATTTTGAAAAGCCTACCTGCAGCACCGACTGTCAACTTTCACGCTATTCTTTATGTAAAAAAATGGAACTGATCGTCAAATTGTAAACAACTTCCATACCTGTTCTAAATTGCGAATATGTTCGACACTGAGTTTTTATTTCACGGCCTGTAGCTTGCGAGACTATCAAAATATGTCAAATCGTCCTTAAGTGAAAGGTAAAATTAAACGTGTAGTTTATATCTTACTTAAACTTAGAACACTATGTATTGACGTTAAGTAAGACATTTCTCCTTCAGTTTTCTTTTACATATTTTTTTACATATATTACTCAACGAATTCGCATTGCTTGAGCACACATGAATTAATTTTTGTGTTAACAGTTTCATCTTTAGATTCTTTACTCATTTTAAGGCTTAATAACTTTAGAACCAAGAAATATAGAGATGTGCAGTGAAGTACATGTTGACCTAGCTCGTTAGTTTAGAGCTAAATTAAAAATCAAGATTTTGTTTAACTGATAGAATCAAAATTGTGACTAATCAACTTATGTACTATCGTGTACATAACTATCAAATGATAGAATCAAAACTGTAACAAGTGAACAAAAGTATAACTAAATTCAGACAAGTTTATTATGTGCATGACTATCAACTGATAAAACTAAAATTATGACTATTCATAGAAATATAAATACATTCAGAAAAGTCTCTCACATACTAGAATTACCAAATGATACTACCAAAACTGTGACTAATTAACAAAAATGCAGATAAATTGGGACAAGTTTATCACGTACATGGCATGGCTATCAACTCATAAATCCAAAATTGTGACAAGTCATCAAAAATATAACAAATTCAAATAAGTTTATTGCGTGCCTGACTATCGACTGTTAAAATCAAAATTGTGGTTAATGAAAAAACAGATAATTCCGACAGTCTATCACATATATAATTATAAACTTGTGTCATTAAACGACAGTTTAAATGATTTGAGGCAAAATATTCATGTGTCTTTGAAGGAGCATTGGATGTCGTAACGTAACTGAATGACTGAGGTTTGCCAGTGAAGCGAGAGAGAGAATGTCTAAGAATACAGTTTCAGCAGCTTCAGTAGAATTGAACATAGTAAGGCTTAAAGTGATAACTTTTAAACAAACACCTACCGAAACCTTTGACAAATATAAATTTCAAATAAAGAAAAAGTTGTTCACAGTGTCCATAAACGTTTTTTACTATATATACCATGATGATACGATTCTCATTTGCATTATCATGTTCAATATACGTGGAACAAACAATTAAGCATCAATGACAACTTTGTGGAGATGAGTAATTCTACACCTCTCAGAAGAACATACGAGATACTCTGAATCAAAACCATGAAAAACAATAATTAAACTCATATTCTAGACATATTAAAGAACTATGTCTTCCCCCGATTTTTCAGTTATCATACAAAACATTATGGCAGCCTAGTCAACCAAAATCTAGGAGATGAAAATTAAAAGTTTTTAAGAAATAGAAATATTCTCTATTTGAAAGCACGAGCATACCGTCGAACAGTTTCCAGTTGCCATACCAAAATTATGATAATCGAGCTATCCAAATATGGATGATGGAAGACAACACACATAATGCGTCATCTTTATTGTAAGATATTTGAGAATTGAAAGTTTATCTAGTTGCTAAGTGATGGGGTAGGTTTTAAACAAATTGATTGACGTCAGCATACGGTAAAAGTGTAACAGCTAAGGGTATTCAAAAAAAGTTTTCTAGTGTTAGCATATTATAAACGTGTGCCATCTAAAGATACATCAAAACAAATTCACTGAGGTCAGTATGTGACATAAGTGTGCAATCTAAGAGTATTAGAACAAACTCACCAAAGTCAGCATATAATATTAGTGTACCACCTAAGGATATTAAATCAAGTTCACTAAAGTAAACATATAAAAAAGTGTGCCATCTAAGGGTAAGTAAAACAAGTTCACTGAGGTTAGCATGTGAACAGAGTTATTTTCTTTGAACCTTTGATTATAATTGACACACCAGAGGTTTGTGTTGTTGTTATGGTTTTACTCCTTGCTCAAACCGCTTATAATATTTGTCAAAACAATCTGTTTAGTGAAAATAAAGTAAAAACACTTGTTTATTACAATTAGCAACTATGAGATGTATTAAAATAAAAACTAAAATTATGTAAGAAAAGCCCTAGCAATAGGGAGAATTGTGATATCTGGAATATCGGTTGGAACATTTAGTAGTTTTTTAATTAGTAAATACTATATGGAAAAGAAACTCAAATAAATACAATACTAAAGCTTGCCTCGGGCTCTTTTCGTGCTTCGGAAATTAAATAATTGAAAAAATAGCAGTTTTAAATGTTGGTTGGAAGGTTATCCATAAGTTGCTATATTTTCATTCTTAATTTTAGGATATGATTTGAATACTAAAACGAAAAAAAGAACTAAAGTATAACCGTTACAGAGTTAATATATGTACAAGCTTAATCTTTAGCACCTTTAATTTTGGGTAACGAATTAACTGACTGTTACGTATTTTTTGATGTTTTAAGTTCTTCGTAGACTAAACGCAACAGAAAAACACAGATAACAGCGTGTATAATTTATTACACTAAACTACTAACAAATATAACAGATATAACATAAATTATATGATAACAGTGACAGATATTAAGTTACAACATTCGAAATTAATTACAAAACAAAATAATATTAGTTTCAAACTTCAAAATAAATCACAACACAAAACGGTACTGGCCTGTATCTAATGTAATGATCTAAAATTAAAGTCTCAAATTCCAGTCTAGGGTGTGAATTTGGTCCCACGAAGAGATTCCGAAACAGTTCACAGTTCAATGAAATCGCCGTCTCTCAGCACAAGCGGTAATTCAGAAGTATCGTAGAGATTGACGAAATAAAATCACGGCTTCCGTAGATCTAATTTCAATCACAAATCCAAGTTGAATATTCACAGCAAACACTTAATCTTTCTCAAATAACTAACTCTCTTCTTTTGAAATAAAACTGGTGTCTGATTCTCACTCTTTGTCTTCGAATAAAACTAATGACTGAACCTCTCTCCCTCGAATAAAACTGATGACTGATGATTATCTCGCGTCACCGTATTTTATACCGATAGGCCTACTTCTCGAACAATCTTGTAATTTCCATACAACTCCAGAGCTATCCACGCATATCCGTTCTTGCACGAGATTACGTCTAGACAGGAAGTCACCAGCACCCATTTACAAACATTTGATTGGTTTACTTAATTCAAGAAAGTTCTAAACGCTACCCTAAATAAATGACAAAATATTAGTTTAAACTTCGAAACAATAATATCAATATGGAAAAATGAATAATAGAAATGAAAATTCAAACACAACGCGACATGTTGTCGTTTACAAAATATTTACACATATACATAACACTGACCTAAATGTATGAAGAAATTTACTCATTTAAATGTGAAAAAATTGTGTAATAGGAACATTTCAAGGACTTTGCATAGGTATTTGAAGCATAATTGTCATTCCTATGTTATATTCTTGTCGTTATGAAGCGAACATTTAATGTCCTTGATATTTCTGTATGGCTACGGTAGTATAATGATTTGTATAGGAAAATATCCAGAAATTAAATTTTGTATGTGTGTTTTCTTATAGCAAAGCCATCACCTGTATCTAGCGAGGAGAATTAAACTCCTGATTTTAGCGTTGTAAATCTGTAGACTTACCGCTGTACTAGCGGGGGCCAAGGAAAGTGAGAATTATAAATATATATTTACTAATTCTAGACATGAGCCTATTGAGTGAATAACCTAACAGAATGTTTTGTAAATGTGTAATTCAGTTGCAGACTGAGAGAGAGTAAAACATTGTGTCAAAGTTTCTACAATAATATCCCTCTTAGTGAATATATGTTATCTACAACACTAATAAATATTTACCTAAGTATCCCGACAATACATGGTCATGAGCAAGACTAAGAATATCATCCCGATAGTATTTTGGAATGACGATTTGATGAATAACATTACACTTTTCATCAGCAGCAACGTCAGGAGGTCTGTATTTTTACATTAGCACACCTGACTTCTTGTAGTAACAAATAGGGACAGTTCCTATTTCATTTTCATCAACAGCCAGTTGTAGAAGAGAACGAGTTTCAGGATCATTGTCCTGTTCCTCAACAAGTTTGTTTCGACGAAGAGAGTCGAAAAATGTCTTAGAGCCATCAGTAGAACTTAAAGTTGAGTCAGAAATCTCATCGATGTGAGACATGAACGTATCAAACAAAGAGAAATCCTCTTTGGACTCCTGAGAACGTGTCTGAGAACGAGTAACAGCACAGGCGGGAAAAATATCGGAAAACTCTTCAACGAGTTGCTCTGTACTAGGGCTAATAACAGGTGCTTCAACAACACGAACCTCTGGTACCACCTTACTACCAGCCAAATCATTCCCCAAAAGCATAGACACACCTTCAACAGGCAATGAAGCTTTAATACCCACAGTCACTGGGCCTGAAACTAAGTCCGAATGTAAATCTAATCTATGAAGAGGAATAGAAACGACGCCACCTTCTACACCAGAAATGAGCACATTGGCCCCAATGGATGACTTTTCAGAAAACGGAAGTACACTTCCCAAAATCAAACTCTGAAAAGCTCCAGTATCCCGCAGGATTTTAATTGGTTGTAGACGTGAATCGCCAACAAAATAAACAAAACCTTCAGTGATGAAAGGCTTAAATTTGTCCTTAACAATATCTTCAGGTACATCAATAATATTGGACTTGGAATCCACAGTGGACTGGACAGGGTCAAAATCATTGGGAACCAATGATGTATCCAACGAGGGCGAAATGAAACTATGGGGTGATGGCTTGTTTTTTACCTTATAGCACTCAGAAATCAGATGGCCAGGTTTCTTACAATAAGCACATGTTTTGGATGAGAATGACACGTTTTGGGTAGATGACGAGCTTTGAGAATAAGATGGAGTCTTCGTTTGAGAATTAGAAGTTTGCTCTTTTTTGTCTCTGTCGACATTTGCATAATATTTGAATGAGTCATTGGGTTTCTTTCCTGTGTGAGATGTTTTGCTTTTATATGAGAAATCTTTGTGAGTCAAAGCATACTCGTCTGCCAAGACAGCAGCATCATGAATTTTGGAAGCTTTTTGTTCATCAATATAAGTTTTTAGCTCTACGGGAATACATCTTTTAAACTCTTCGACTAACATGAGTTCTCTGAGTTTGGTATAATCATCTTTAATTTCTCTGGAATCACACCACCTGTCGAACAGAGTTTCTTTTTCACGAGCAAATTCGACATAAGTTTGGCTGTCAAACTTTTTGTAACCACGAAATTTTTGTCTGTATGCCTCTGGCACCAATTCATATGCATTCAAAATGCATTTTTTGACGTGCTCGTAATCATAACTTTGCTCGGCTGTGAGCTTGGAAAATACTTCCTGGGCTTTACCCTTGAGAACACTCTGAAGTAATACTGTCCAATATTCGGTAGGCCATTTTAACCTAAGGGCCAATTTTTCAAATTGCTGAAAATATGTATCTACAGCTTTTTCATTGAATGGAGGTACTAAACGAATCTGTTTGGAAGCATCAAAATTATCCAACTGCATTTGGACAACCTTTTCTTCTGTCTGTGCCTTTCTCATATTGATTTCTTTATCAGCTTTAATGCGTTCCATTTGTATTTCGGCATCAAGGCGTTTGTTTTCTTGTTCTGCCTCAAGAACAAGGCGTCTGTTTTCCTGTTCTGCCTCAAGAACAAGGCGTCTGTTTTCCTGTTCTGCCTCAATACGTTTTTGTTCTGCCTCAAGTCGTTTGGTTTCTTTTTCTGCCTCAATACGTCTAGTTTCTATTTCTAAACGAAATTTCATTTCCATTTCTATTTTTTTTAATTCGAAATCTGGGTCAAAATGAGCGACAGGCAATTGTTGTGCAACTGTTTGAGGTAATACCTTTTGGCTGACCAAATGTTCAGCAATAATTTGTTTAATATCTGCTTTCTTCATTGATTGCTTCACTTTTAAATTAAAATGTTTACCAACATCAAGTAATTCAGATTTTTTTAATTCACTGATTAAATCGAAAGAGGGATTCCGATTAAATTCGATAATAAAATCTTCAAGTTCGAATGCCATTTTAAATATACAAGCTGTCTATCTGTATAGAATATAAATCTTATTTTATAATAAAATTAAATTGTTTGTTCGATATCCCGGACGAGCCCCCAATTTTCTGTTACGTATTTTTGATGTTTTAAGTTCTTCGTAGATTAAACGCAACAGAAAAACGCAGATAACAGCTTGTATAATTTATTACACTAAACTATTAACAAATATAACAAATATGACATAAATTGTATAATAACAGTGACAGATATTAAGTTACGACATTCGAAATTAATTACAAAACAAAATAATATTAGTTTCAAACTTCAAAATAAATCACAACACAAAACGGTACTGGCCTGTATCTAATGTAATGATCTAAAATTAAAGTCTCAAATTCCAGTCTAGGGTGTGAATTTGGTCCCACGAAGTAATTCCGAAACAGTTCACAGTTCAATGAAATCGCCGTCTCTCAGCACAAGCGGTATTTCAGAAGTATCGTAGAGATTGACGAAATAAAATCACGGCTTCCGTAGATCTAATTTCAATCACAAATCCAAGTTGAATATTCACAGCAAACACTTAATCTTTCTCAAATAACTAACTTTCTTCTTTTGAAATGAAACTGGTGTTTGAATCTTACTCTTTGTCTTCGAATAAAACTAATGACTGAATCTCTCTCCCTCGAATAAAACTGATGACTGAATCTCTATCTTTTTCTTCGAATAAAAACTGATGACTGAATCTATCTCTCGTCACCGTCTTTTATACCGATAGGCCTATTTCTCGAACAATCTCGCAATTTCCATACAACTCTAGAGCGATCCGCGCGTGTTCGTTCTTGCACGAGACTACACTTCTAGACAGGAAGTCACCAGCACTCATTTACAAACATGTGATTGGTCTACTTAATTCGAGAAAGTTCTAAAACGTTACCCTAAATAAATAACATATTTTAGTTTAAACTTCGAAACAATAATATCAATATGGAAAAATGAATAATACAAATGAAAATTCAAACACAACGACATGTTGTCGTTTACAAAATATTTATACATATACATAACAGTTTACAAACTTTTTCAGCTACCTCGACATTTAACCCTTAATGTACACTAAAACAAACTTGCATTATTACTAGAAACTGATGCAAGTCATTATCGTTCCTGTCAAATACGTACACAACGCCACACATATACAAAACTGAAACAGAACTCTTCATGCTGATCAAAGTTATAATTTTACATTTTAAAAAATGCCTTTCAACAGAGGTCAATTAATATAAAATAAGGTGACTTTCAGTTCTGAAGAATAAGTATCCTACACAAAAAACCCGTAAAAGACGACACTGGTTACAGTTTTATAATACGAATTACCTTTCTATAGCAACTTAAATGTACAACAGGTGTGCAGTAATACAACATTCACCATTTATTAAGAATCTTCAAAATTAGCACACAAAAATATAATATAATACGGATATAAACGACACATATAATCAATATACTGATAACGAAAAAAGTAATAAAGTAATAATATATGCTAATTGATGGAGCCCAAAAACACTCGAGTTTTGAATATTATGACCATTAGGTTTTGCAAAGAAAAGGTAATTTTACTAATTAATAGCGACTAAAAAGTGTCAGAAGTCGCATTATCAAGAATAACAAGGCAGACATTTATTGTTGTTTAACAGTTTTAAAAATATTTGTATTTGCAACATGATAACCTACAGATTGTTGTGTCGAAGCGGAAAGTATATTTTTATCACTTAAACAAATTCCTGTCAGCTACCAATAACACATTCCATTTATTAATAAGAAGGACAATATCGATGATTCTTCACACTCTGGGTAGTGTGATACTAATGGTACAAAAAAAATTCATGATGCATTACAAACACTAATATAAGATATTACGATTTTTCATTTTTCTTTAAAGTTACAAACGGTGCCCAGTAAGATTTTAACGAGGAAGAAAAATGTTAGCTCGTTTTTCTTTTGTAAAAGTCAATAAGACCGATAGAGCTGATAAAATGAAAAATAGATACGAAGAATGTGTCATTAAAACAGATGATACGACTAAGACTAGAGCGAGAGATGTTGTTGTTCGTATTGGTACAGGAGGATCCCAACTAACATTTGGACCAATAATTGATGGATCACTTCAAAATGTGTTTCTCCATAAGCAGGTGGATCACTGCAAGATGGGTTTCTCTATAATATTGTGAAACACTTCTTTGACAGATTGGTTCTGTATAAGATGATGAATCATTTTTCTATAAGATAGTGTATCACTTCTCTTATAAGACGGTTTTCTCTGTAGGATGGTGGGTCATTTCTCTGACAAGATGGGTTTCCTCATAAAAGAATGCGGGTGGTTCAGCAGCAAAAGTAATTTGTTTGAAACTTTATGGAAAGTCTTCTGCATGACAGGATAGCTAAGAAGACCAAAAATATGATTATACATAACAGAAAGACAATTGCAACAGTTGCGCAATAATTTTAATTCTGATTGGATGGAAAGTCAGCTAGAAATGTGATCTTAAATATTGTGACGACCTTGCAAGAGTTAACAGCTATTGTCCTGATCAAGTGACATTTGTATAAAAATTGAATGCAACTGCGTTTTCCTTTCATTTAGTTAAAAACAAAACATGCTCCATATTTTACGTAACAGCATTTTTAATAGTGGTAATAAAAACACTTGTTTATCGAACACATATTTATGACGTTAATGAAAACCTGAGTGTTAGCGACAAAGTGTTTTACATTTCTCTTTCAGTGTAAGAAAAAAATTGAAACTCTTTGTAGATTGAAAACGCCTACATTTATTGATTCTCATCCCAAGTATCACATAAAGTTAATTTCAACAGCTTGTTCCGTCATCAATGTGTTTCGAATGAATAGAGTTAACTTACCTTGAAGCTATAATACTCAACTAAATAAAAATGACCAGTGAGAAATGTGTTTCATATTTAATGCAACAAAGTATGTAAAGTACATTATTGATTCATGGTAACAATTACGGCAGTTGTTTAAAGAAAACAGAAAATGTTTAACAAAACTAAAATTCCACAGTGTAACAGCGGTAACTTTAGAGATTTACATAAATAAAATGTGATGTTTGATTTCCTAATATAGACAAAGAGAAGATGGTCCATTGTGTAATTTTGCCCCTCAGTGGCAATGTATAAAGTTTGAAGGATTATACGCTAAAAGACAGTTTTTTCGACACTCAATATGGATATAGTACAAATAAACTTATTGTGTAGTTTTGTGTTTACCGACAAACGTGGATGAAATTGGCATTACCTGTTCGTCAACCAATCTGACTCATGCAGATTTTTAATTTTTATATGGAAGACAAACAGAATGTAAACAATAAAAATTTAAATTGGAGTAGATATGCTTAATCTCTACAATTTGTTAAAGTATTTTCAACATTTACCCCTTCTAAATTATATGGTACCTATTCCGATTTATATTTTATGAACAATTACTAATCGGAATTGTTGGGAACGACAATTAGATTTTATCTAATTAAAGTAAAATTACTTTAATGTAATGGAATAATTTCATCATGATTGTAGTACATTACATAAGCTGACAACCGAAACTATAAATTAATCTGTTAAAGTCCGGAAAAAAATGGAATTAAAAAAAATTATAAGCTCCAACTAGAAAAATTAACTTAGACCTTTCTAATAGAATATTGAACTAAACTTGTTACTCATGCTTAAGATTTAATTCATAAAAAATACAAATAGTGAGTTCTGTCGATATGCAAGAAACGTTACTGTTCTATTAACATTCTTTTGTTTCACATATTTTTCCGAGAACGTTCGTGTTTTGTTTGTAATAAACATAACTTAATAAGAACGAAAATACTCTAGAAAATTCTGTATTTCAAATAAATTATGACGGTACTATATCTTAACCACCGAAAATAATATCTTAGGAATGGGAAGTAACTTATTAATTAAATACATCCTAAATGTTGCGGAAACTAATCTAATAACTGCCTCAGTTAGAAAATAACCGGTATTAAATTCATAAGTCTTTAAAGTCTTTAAAGATAGAAGGAAACTAAACAAATAGTTAAGTTATTTGGCGGCTGAAAATGTGAATTAATTACAAAACTCAAGATGAATAATTATTGAACAACAAGACACCTATATCAAAATAACTGGATAGCTCAGTAATAAGTTACGCTTTGTTGTTTCTACAATTTTTCATGCATTAACAGTATTGTTCAGGGTGTTTAATGGCTACGTTTATTGTTTTCATTATATTATTAATGTTTGTGTTGTTAATTAACAACTAACTTAAAGCTCCCATGCTGGCTGAACCTTCAGAGATATTATTGAAATTGCGACTATTAATATTGTGAACAGCTAGAGTAAATAATGGATGATATAACACGTTTTGTTCATCATAAGTAAAACATAAGAACAGCATATGGAAATAACTATTTTCTAAGCTTAGCTCATTTTTGGTTCTTATATGTGTAAGTAGCGTATTCTTCAGAAGCTATATAAATTTTAGTGTCTTTCTGACATAAAATATGGTTACGTATTATGATTTTGGGGCCCGACATGAAAAAATGTATTAAGGTGTTCGACTCGTAATCCGAGGGTCGCTGGTTCGAATCCCGGTCGCACTAAACATGCTCGCCCTTTCAGCCGTCGAGGAGTTATAATGTGACAGTCAATCCCATTATTCGTTGGTAAAAGAGTAGCCCAAGAGTTGACGGTGGGTGGTGATGACTGGCTGTCTTCCCTCTAGTCTTACACTGCTAAATTAGGGATGGCTAGCGCAGATAGCTCTCGAGTAGCTTTGCGCGAAGTTCAAAACAAATATTTATTTCGGATGTTGTTGTTGTTGTTTTGAATTAAGCACAAAGCTACACAATGGGCTATCTGTGCTCTGCCCACCACGGGTATCGAAACCCGGATTTTAGCGTGCAAGTCCGCAGACATACCGCTGAGCCACTGGGGGGCTATTTCGGATGAGTCTCCGATCTATTATGTTATGTATTACGATTTCAAAGATTCTAAAGTTTAATTTTTAATTTAGGGGTTAGTTAAGTGTCGCTATGTATCAAATTTATGATAGTTGCCAACAAAATTGATACACGCAATTTTTTTTCTTAACATTAATATATTTTAATATACCAACAAAAAGTAACACCATTTACAATAACGGTTATTACTAATAGTTATTACAAGTGATGATTTATATACAACAGTTTACAAACATATGGACAATACTGATTCTTATCTAGAACTGAATATTTTATCAACAATCCAAGTCCACAACGAACAAATTATTTTTGAACTAATATTGTCACACCTCGTTTAAGCTAGCTAGCTGTCGTTTCTTGATTGGCCTTTCACCGCTTACAAGGTCACTTCTTACAATAGAGATATTTAATATCTTCGTAAAAATAATAAGGTCCGCAGTTATTCACTAAAATGGAACGGATTATAATGTTCGAAACTTATAACGTTCCTGGTTAAATTCTGTATTTTTCCGATTAGTAGACGTTGGTCACAGTTATAGTTTCCAAAGCCTATGGCACACTGACATTTCAACAACAATCTTCTTCCATTGGCTTTCAGTTTGTTGGTTTTTTTTTTAAACCAATCATTCGAGTTTGTAAATAATATTCTAGCGTGCTTTCATAAAACAACTATTATTAGTTCTTACTCTAAAGAATTTTCTATAAGATTAAGCTAAAACAAACGTAGGCATTAAAATAAACGTATAACGATAAATTAGATTAATAAAAAACTTTTTAACCATATTATTAGGAATACATTTTACTTGTTGGTTTGAAATTAAGCATAAAGTTACACAAAGGGTTATATTTGGTCTGTTCACTGGGGATATTGGAACCTGGTTTCTAGCGTTTTAAGTTCGCAGACGTGCCGCTGTGTCACTGGAAGCAAATATTTCGTAATCACTAGCATTACTCAGTTATATTACTTTGAAACAAATCAGATTATTGGAAGGTTGATATATGTTAAAGTATTCTGATATGTATATACATATACATATCAGTTTTAGATAATTAACCCAGAACTTGAGAGCATATGGAGAAAAACTGAAATCACTAACTTGAAAACTTCTTTCTACTGGTTCCCGCAGTGAATGACATTTTGTGTTGCTTCAACTTATAAAGAATTACACTAAAACATAAAACTCCCCCTTTACACCAGTGTTTATCAAAATATGTGAACTATACTTTTACAAGTAACCTAATTCTGTATCATCCTTAACTATGAGTACGTAAGTATGAGAAGTAGAACATAATTAATATTTTTTACTCGTGTTTATTCAAAGTTGTGAAAAGTGGTTCCGAACCACAACTTATATGAAACAAACATCATTATGAGGTATAATAAAAAAATAACAAGTATCTCATTGAGAAGACGTGAGCTGTAAATAAATATCCTCTGTAATTTATTCTTGATTTTTGGATATACAAGACTGTTTAATGTAAGAACTGTTATTTAGCTCATTGAATGATTTAATATTTAACGATTATTCAGTTTGTGTAGCAAGGGTGTTATAGGTTAATTATTTTAAAAGCGATTGTTATAACAAATTTTGCAACGCAACTTTGTGAGAGCCGTATATTGTAATCTATAGTTCAGATGTTGTAATTTGACGTTGTTACTCGAACTACAGTATTTTTTTCGTTGCCCTAAGTGACAATTGTTGCATCGTAGCAACTCGTTGTTTGTAGGAAGTTCTGGGCCACAATTTGCCAGTTTATAAATATAAACAACCAAGTGGAATTAATGAAAGAGAAGCTATAATGGGCGATATACTTTAAAGTGTTTCACAATTTACCAGAGATAAGGAAAATAAAATGTCTTAAGATCCACACTGTAATGTAATTAAATTTTTCACTGATATTATCGTGATAAGAGTGGAGAAAAATAATTACTCTTGTCAGTTGGGTTTCAAAGTAACTGAACTAACCTGTGTTGGCTTTTCACAGGATAATATAATTATTTAAAGCTTTACATACAATTGTGATAACCAATATTGCACCGCTTCTTGTACATACGTTTGACTTGTTTTAAATATTTTAAATTTATTTTGAATAATTTAGTCTATTTATTATTATTTTACTTTATACCATGTCATCCTTTATACCACGTTAAAAGCGCAAAATACACTTGTCAACTATCTCGGAATCAGGCTGTTCAATTGTTGTCGATATTTAAAGTTTGTCTTAGACGACGTATTAATCTTGACTATCGTCGATACATGTTACGTGATTCTCTAAATGTTTTTTTTTCTGTATCATTACAAAGGCATGATAGTATGCTTAGTATTATGGGGTTTACAAGGGTATGTGATGGGGTTTTTACTCGGTTGAACCTATTTCACTTGACATTAATGTTTGTTATGGTTTGTTTTCTTTTTTCTGTTTTCATCTTTGTAGAGTGTGATAGATTCTAGATGCCCGTATTCCTAATTAAAGCATATTTTGTTCTTATATTTTTTGCGATTTTTATAATAGTCTGGATTTGCATTTTATAAACTAGCGATTATTTATGACTTAATTTTATTTTATATCAATTATACTGATTGTAAAATATAATAATAATTATCAAGTGTTACAATATTAATTTTATTACGCATTTTGTTTGTTTAATTTAATGTAAACTTTATTTATTTTTTGTCATATTTGATACATTTTATATTATTCCGGTTTTCATGTATTGTGTATTTGTTTTAAGATGTTATAATGTGTTTACTGTATTCATTTTCATTTTATTATACTTCGTAATTATGTATATACTCCCTTTAAAAGGTGGAATGAATAAAGAGAAAAAAATCCGAACCTACGCAATGTGGGATGAGTATTTGGGAAAGTGACCACTCGGAAATATCAAGTGATAATATTTCTATTTTCACTTGGCCCGGCAAGGCTTGGTGGTTAAGAGGCTCGACAGGTAATCGAAGAGTCGCGAGTTTGAATCCCGTCACACTAAACGTGCTCGCCTTTTCAGCCAGGAGGGCATTATAATGTAATAGTTAGTCCCACTATTTGTTGGTAAAAGAGTAGCCTCAAAGTTGAAAGTGGCTGATTATGACTACCTGCTTCCCATCTAGTATTTTGCTAGAAAATTATGGACGAACAGCGCAAAAATTCCTCGTTTAGCTTTGTACAAAATTTTGAACAAACCATCTTTATTTGGACCCCTCTTGTTTATTCCAACGAGAGTGATTCAAGAAAAAAAGATGATAATAAGACATCATCAAGTCTTGTTTATACTGATAAATATATATTGAATTATAAACAAAAATATTCTCTTTCTCAAATTCTGGACGAGCCCCCAATTTATTACATATCATAATTTATGTCCGAGTAATTTCCAATTAATTGTGTTTTGTACGCTACGTATCACTATTTCAAGTAACTGGAAATTTGAATTTAAAAGTTAACTAACGGTTAATATGTATGAAACTTATGGTATTTGCCAAAAAGATTGTTACACACAATTTTTTTTGTAACACAAATATATTTTAATATACAAACAACAATACAATTTATAATAACAGCTGTTTCATGTAGTTATTACAAATAATGGTTTATATTCAAGATATTTACAAATTTTCAAACGACACACAGTCTTCTACCTGGTTTGGAACTGAATATTTTATCGACGGTTCAGATTCAGGAGGATTGAATTATTTCTGTGTTAATATTGTTACACTTTGCTAGCTAGCTAGCTATTTATTCTTGGCTGGCTTTACACTCTCTACAAGTAAGCTGACTTTTACCCACCAAGTAATATAATGTCCTCGTAAAAATATTAACGTCCATAATTAATACACTAAACCATAATGTTCGAAATGTATAAACGTTCCGAGTTAAACGTTTGTAGGTTTGTTATTAATAAGCGTTTATCATAATTATAGCTTCCGAGGCTTACAGTGTACTGAATGTAGCAGACTAAGAATATTCTATTACTCTACCCTGTCTTGTGATGACTTGATTTTATAGTCAATAAGTGACAATCTAGAACGTTCAACAATTTTCGAGGATGCGCTCGTGTCTTCGTAAAACATGTATTGTTCATTCTTGCAATCGAGAATACTCTACACAATAAGAGAACAAGCGAGACTTGTGCAATGCACATCCAACAACATACGTCACATTCCTCAAACTGAAACAAACGTAGATATTAAAATAAATCCGTAACACTAAATCCTTTACAAATTCTATAATTTATCTTTGATGCCTTTATTATATTATTAAAATATTTATTTATTTACTTCCTTTAAGATAAATACACAATTCACAGCTTTTATAAATATTGAATACATTGATTTATTCGCTGTAACTTTAGTACCCCACTGATACAGCGGTACCTCTTCGGATTTACAATGCTAAAACTGAGGTGTCAATTCCCATCGGTGAACACAGCAGATAGCCCGATGAGGCTTTACTATAAGAAAACACACACATCAATACGTTCGACCACGATCAAATAACAAACGGATTATTCTTATTTTCAGATTTGTCATAGATTGGAGATAGTCATGCGTAGCATAATTATCTTATATCAACTCAAGTGAATAAAGTAATTTTATATAGAACTTAATACTAAAAGTCAAATACAACATCGTATAGCTGTACTCATACTGCATGTATTTTCTCAATATCAAAGACCTCGTGAACTCACATACTCGCACATTATTTGGCTTCTTCTCTGTCTTAATGTATTTCAATTATTCATGTCAAACTGGTTTCTCTAGCGAATTTTTAGGCCTTGTTAATTCAGCTTAGAAGGACAGTTTTCAAATTTGCTTTGATTTGTTTGTTCGTATAAAAGTAAAACTTACCATCTCTGCATTAAGAAAAATATTTAGGCTTTATGGGTTATTGCTACTTAAATGGAATGCCTTATATGTAATTATATTTACCAGACACATTGGAATGATTAAATAAACTTTTTTTTAAATATATTTCAGATTAACAACATTTTATTTATGTTTTCACAGCTCAAGTAACTAATACTCTAGAGTGACATTTTTCGCAAGTTATCACACGATTTGTGTTGTTATATCTTATACAAGGATAATATATGCCTTAATAATTGTTTAAAGTGAAAGCTCAAATGTTAGTGTATGGCAGTTAATTTGTAAAGTAAAGGGTTAATTTTCATTCAAATTGTTTATAATTGAAAAATAAAAATTATGGATGTAGAATTAGCAATGCACTCAAATCATTTTTGTATGTTTTTAATCAGGTAAGTTACAAAAAGTAACACAAATGTTACATGTTCGAATCTATTTTGTTCAGTCGAATCAACTGCTGGCAATATTCTGTTTTTTTTTTTATAGAAGACTTCTTTCTAGATATTGTACATGCACTTAATGATAGGAAACATGTAGTCGATTATTGACCACACGTGTATCGGCGTTTTATTATATGTTCCTCCCCATATTCTCCCGTTTGATAAGGTTTGCATCAACAATGTTTTGTCAAAAAATCATGTTTTTTTGTATGAGTAAATGTGATGAAACTTGCTTAATTAATATTGACATAACTGAAGGTTAGACGTATTGAAACTTGGAAAAGCTTGTTCGCACACATTGAAAGTGAGAAGCTGGTAATTTTAAAATCTTCGCAGGAACATTTACAACTACGACTACCTGAATACAATTGTTATTTCTATGTAAGTAGAGAATGTGCCGCGCAGTTGACTGAAAATTGTGTAAAAGGAAAAAAAAGCACAAAAACGTTAAATTAATCAACACATGACCGAAATTAAAGTCACCAATGGAGCTACAATATTAGATTTCGCGTCTCTTCAAATCGAATACTAGGAATGAAGGTGAAAAAGTTTCATAATAACGACAAGTTTCCCTTAAGAGATTGGTATCGATTTTAATGACATATCATGATCTTTCCTCCTACCCAACGGTAAACTAAATCACTAAGTTCAGTAGTACGTAATAGTAGAGATCGTGATCAAACAAAATGGCGGCCCACAAAATGACGAACTTTATCGCTCAAATGTTTTGGGAAAATTCCCCTGTCTGGGGTCCCAAAGATCCTTTTCTTATACCAAAAAAAAAAGATACTAAAATATACATAACGGACCATGCGCTACTTTGTATAAATAACTAAGTTTGAAGGTAGTTTGATAGAGATCTCGATGAATACTGTAATCGAATCAGGTATACAAACGCCCTACGCTTGGTATTGTTGGTGCACAAATAGCTAATAAAAAGAAAGCAAATACATAAAACAAAAAATCAATTTTACGTAGACAAGTAGTGATAAAATATACATTGTACCACCTGGCTATAGTAATGTATAAAATTTTAATGTTTTGAAATAAAAGAGTCAAAACTATAAAAGCTAAGTTAGTTAAATTTTAGAAAATGACCTTTTATAATTATAGTGATGATTTTTTTTTTAGTTTTAAGCAACTCAGTTTTGTAGTTTTGACTTTCTCGTTTCAATACTTATCCGTAACATTAAAACTTTCTGTGTCACTGTTGTGACACTAGGTTACACAAATATCAAGCCCCACTTGTCATATTTATTTATTTTTACTTTTTAAAATATTGGTAACTATATAATAGCCTTCACCAGCCTCCATGTAATTGATTCGTAAGGACTTATAATGCTAAAAAATCGGACTCACACAGCTTAATGTAATCTAAACAAACAACATCGCAGGTGAAACTTAGAAAATTCACAACTTAAACCACTTAATAATAATAGTAGTTTTAAGCCTTTTGAATTTAAACTTATAATTGCAAAATATTCTTATGAATATTGAGGCACCTTACTTGGATTCGTTGTAAAGGTTAAAATAATAATTACATATCGATCAACAATTAAATGATTTTTTATTTTTATATGAATATTTTTCATTTACTAGATGTAATATCTACTCATTGCTGTATGTACATATAATTAGTTAACACGGTGTGGGTGGATTTTCACCAAAATTGAGTTGAAGGTTTGCTAAGTCCGTACGGGGATATATACAAATTTTTGGTTTTGTGTTTTGTATTTTACAAGGAAAGTAACATTTCAAATTCTAAGCTAACTTTTCATTAATCTTGAACTTTCACAACTCCCGTCCGAAGAGACAGGTATTCCAGATAATTATAAATATAATATTATACACTCTCATTAAACACTCATTTATATGGTTCATGATCAAGAGCATTTACCAGCGTTATTCCTACAAAATAAATAACTCTTTTTTGATTTTATATTATAACATTTGTAGAAGAACAGTACAATAACAAAATAAGTCTATATGTTATACCTTTTCCACTGTCAATAAATTAGTTAGAAACTCAAACAATATTGTGCTTTAGAAAGTTAAACTAAAAATAAGTATCTGTGTTTACACAACCTAAATATATCTTACCTCCTGATCGGTAAAAAACAGACTGTATGTTTGATATTATATATCAGGCTGTGACACTAAAGCTCAAAGTTTGAGTTTCAATAAACAGTTGAATGTACTTAACATTTTCAGCTGTACTAGATTTATTCCTCCAGGACAACCAATTTCGTTGTTCTGTTAGGGATAGCAGTATATGCTGAAAATGCTACTGACTGGTTGCTTACTAGCTGCAGCTAGTAGTTAGAATTATAGGACCAGCAAATCCTAATCTTATAGATCTTTGAACTGATCACTTAGTCTATGTGAGGCAAATAAGCCCATTCAGAATGAAAACAAAATTAACGCTGTGTTACACTTTATCTATGTTTACTTTTCAATATAACCGAATTTTTCTTTTTTTTCTGAATGAACTGAAATCCGATTTCTAGAAGGATAATTTTAAAATTATAGTCAAAAGTTATTTACGTGCCTTGTAAATTATGGTAACAATCATTGTATAAGTATAGTTTATAATTTATGTGAATGTTTAGGATAGTTTTCATATCATGTTTGCCTGTGCTTTCAAACTTTACATGTTTAGCTGAAAGCGTTGAGCGACTAAGAACATAAAGATTAGTTTGATATTTTTGTGAAAGATTATTATTCCATGCTGTCATTGTATAAACAGTTTCAAGATACTCTAATTATGGTATAAATTATTTAATATCTATAAAATGTAGTGATTTGTACAAAATATTTTTTTATATTAAGACCCGACGTTGTTAAGCTGTTAGCGTGTTCAAACTGTAAAACTAAGGATCTATCGTTCATGTACCACTGCTCATAAAATGAAAACATCCTCTGACCTTTAACCCGTGGGTTAACGAAAAAGAAATGACGGTCAAATGCCACTTTTCTGTCAAACAATGTTATTTCAAGAGTTGGCGGAATGTGTTTTTAACTGGCTACCTTGGCCCTCGTCTATTAGGATATGTTATGTGAAAATAGCTGTATATATGATTTTTCGTGAAAGTTATTACACGAATAAACTGATGTGTGAGGTCGCATCTCAGTTTGTTTTTTTTTCAGAAAAAGTCTAGTCCTGAGAAAATGTTCTTCCTTATATGGTACATAGAAGTTCAGTTCCTAATGGTGGACAAAGGAGGTATCCCAATATGGCTTTCCTCTAAAACAACGGATCACGAGAAACTAACATTTAAAAAATGTCGTTATTAATTCGTTTAAAATAAAGTAAATAATTATATGGCTTCCTTCAATTACTTAGAATTTTTTATACAATTTTGTTGTTAGTTATAATGGATTATAATAAAATTTACTGTGAAGAAATATCATGTTAGGCCAATAATGCCTGTTATTAAATCTGTTGCAGAGTTTAATACATGTTGGAAGATAAATAAACAATAAACTTTCTGGACAATTTGACACATTAATGGGCTAAAAGAAAAAAAAATCCATCGTTTCATACCTTTAAGTTTAATCATTTAAACTTAATGTAGTTCATTTTTTAACGAAAGCTTTTTCAAGTAGTTAGTTAGTTGTAGGTGGGAGGATGTCTCGTCGCTTTGTCTTCATCAGATAAGCTGAACGCAAGTACCCCAAAACTGATAAGATCTAAAGAAAAAAAAGAAAAGATCAAACAAGTACTCGCAAAATTATGTTTCAAATAATACGTATTCAAAGTATTTTAAGCATTTGTTAAAATATTAGATAAATTATTCCTAAGTTAAAAAGAATCAACATTTAATTTCAAGTTAGTTTTTGAAAAATATGTTCTGTCCAGCTTAACTAAACTTCTAAAGAAATTAATATTTTACAAACGTTTAAAATTAAATTGCCACTTATTCCCAGTTAATAGGCAGATGTAATGTGAAACAAAAACTAGGATTTAATAGGTAATTTTAATAAGATTATAATAATTTTATACAGATATAATAAAATAGGAAATAACCCAATAGCCTTTAGCTTAGCTGGGCCAAATTAATTCTGGTAATATTCACATGATCTTCGAATAACGCTAGGACCATCTACTTTATTTCTCATTTTCACCTAACATGCACCTTTAATGAATATCTCTCCTTTCATTGAATCATACATTACAATTATATATGAATTAAAAGCATATTGTTAAACAAATAACGATAAAGAAAATTATAACTACACTTCTGAATTAGAATTTTTCTGCCAACAAATCTGCTAAACAAAAGAAAAATTGTGAAAACCTGAAATAAAACTGTTTAGCCAATTCTGATTTCCATGAAAAGGAAATTAAATCAGAACAACTTGCAAGTTTCAACATTAATGACAAGATTAATAACAACTGCGAATTCTGTGCTGCCTACAACTATTGCAAATTGTTGTATACTGGTCTATGTGTGTATCATAGAGCTTCTATTCCAGATACTAACAAAATATTAAGAGAATTACTACATGCTGCATACGTTTCTTTCGTTACTTTATTTTTTTCTTCTTCATTACAGGCTGAACTCAGCATTAACTCACCTTGTTCCTTGTGACTTTATATGTAACATAAACTATTTCAACTTGAAAGTTCTTCTATCCTCTGCTTATAAAGATTTATTCATAGCATCTCAAATTAAGATTAAACATTAATATTCATTACCATATTCCAAATAGGAGCTTTTTGTTACTTAGGGGCATTCTGTGACTTGTCGCGCTATTATTCTAAAAAAAATGGGGTTTATTACGATAACCGGATGTGAGGTGGAAGAAACATTTCACAGCAAACATAGTTAGATGATTAATTGAAAATATTGAGAAGAAATGAAAAGCTGAGCTGTAATAACTTTCACGAAATGTATATGTACTAAATGATTTTAAAGTAAAAATTAATGTTATAACAGTATTTAAATGTGTATTTGTGTTACTCTAGCTAAGAAAAATCTTGTTTTCTTTTAATGCCATGTTTATTTAACCTAAGCTTTTCAGTTAGCTGTTTTCTCTTTTCTCCTAAGTTCCGGCAGCTGCGTATTTGAGTGTTTAATTTATTTTTAGGAGAATACAGAAGTTAAACAACTCTGGATATATTCTTTGTGTTAACTGTCTTCTATCGTGTCACATTTGGCTATGGTAGCCAATAAAATAATAAAAGAAGTTTTGTAAATCCCAGGACTAATACTTTATCGTGTTCTACTTTCTTGTAATTATCATATTTTCAATAATGATTGTTCAGTTAAGTAAAGTATCCTTAGGGACATATCTAAATATATATTTATTATTTTTGTTATTCTATATTAACTAATTTCTTGTTGTATTTGATGAATTTTGGGAAAAGTAGCTAACTTAATTTGAGCGAGGACTAAGTAATTGCTTCAGAGGTCACATATGTTGTTTTGTTTAATTAAAGGAATGAATTTTATAAAAGTTCAATTTTCCAAGACCTTCAGTAGACAATAGTTCAGAGATAGAAGAAGTATAAAAGATAATTTTGTCATTTATTTACAAATAGAAATATAAATAGTTAGTGTGTTTTATTTCACAACTTATACATGTGTATACTTACTCTGAACGAAGGAGTTTTCACTTATGGCAAATATGGTTTGGTCTATTTTCTTGTTTGTTTGTTTTTTAGAACGCTTATGAGTTACACGCATTATAGACGTTAATGTTGCAAACCCTATTCTTTTCATATATCCAGCACATCTTTGACTTTAAATATATATTTTAATTTTAATACATAAACTACCTATTATTTTAAGAGAAGCACAGATGCTTAGCTGAGCTGTGACCTTTACCGTAATGTGTACAAGTGTATTTGAATTTCTAGGTCACGTCTTTTTAGAAAATATGTTACCTAAAAACGAAAATAACAATAAGTTTCCTTGTCAGTTAATATGGTTTCTATATTCCAGAAAATATTAATAGATTAATTGTGTTTAAAGTAATAGTTGTATTAACCTAAATATTCACTTTTCCCCAGTTGTTAAGCTATAAGCTTAAGAACTTATAATGTAAAACAATCGTATTTCGATAATCACGCTGGGCGCAGCGCAAACGGTCCAATGAATAGTTATGACTTAAATACAAATAAACTGTTACTGTCAACACACATAAAAAAACTAAATAACAAATTATAAAGCTTTTGAAGCAAACGTCTCGTTTTCAATGATAAATAAAAGGAAATATTGCAAACTCAAGTGAACAATACGTTGTTAAAACCGTAAGATTATACTTGATAAACGCAGAAGGTCACAGCAACCACACACAACAAAGTAAGTCACATGTGATTAATTTAAAACAAATGAAACCTAAGCTACCTCTAATCACTGCGTCTTACCATCCACATTATCACGTTCAAAATGAATTTTGGGCTACCTTGTGGTCACTACATTCTGTGAACTTACCCGAAATCAAGCTTGCATATACAAGGTGAACCTATATTCACGATTAATATAAGTATATAAAGTACGTTTATTCTTTGAGATTCTATAAAATTGAAGCAATGTTAAACAACATCCTATACTTACCATATACTGATAACCTACATCGTTAATCAGAAAATGATACTAACAATAACTCTAAGTGTAATTTATTACACTGTTTTATATGCTTAGTTCTAATTAAGTTGTTAATTCCAAACATTACAATTCAACCCTAGAAAACCTTTATTTCAGGAAAATATATTTAGGACCAAATTTGCCTCATAATATTCATTCTCTTTCAATCAAGCGCCACTAGATGTCAGGCCAAGACGATCGATAGTTCCACCAATTGATTTCAACTTTATGAGACGGCGTATAATTGGCGCAGAAGAGGAGAAAATGCCACGATCTGAGGATCAGCTACAAGTGATACTGAACACATCGGCAGGTGCAGAAGGACTGGAACTCTCACTGAAATTACATCAATAAGATTAACTACGTCGATAATGGATCTAATCTGGTTGTGGTATTTAAGGATAATCAATTTCATCGGAATATAAAGTAAGTTTCATAAACTACTTTTGATATTTTGTAGCAAAATTTGTAATTTTGAAGTTATGCAACTGTACTTGATAACAGGACATTGCAGCAAGTTTCCCATATCGATGTTAGTTTAAGGACGAAATTTTAAGCCTAATGTTCCTCCTATTTAATTATAGAGATTAAAACTTGATCTCAGAAATGATAATTGATGAATAAATATAGCGGGAAAAGCTGTTTTTGGTTAATATCGGAATACTGTGTAATCTGAATTGACACTAATCGTGTCTTTATATATTGTTACATATATATATATATATATAAGTGTAATGGATATTAATGTCAACCAACAAAATGCTTAATAGGGTTTTCATTCATCTTTTTTTAAAGATTTCTTGGACCTATGTGTTTCTCTAACATCATTGCATGTTTGCTGATCATTTAGTTTAGGAGAAAATATAACTTGAATGAATAAATATAAGCAAGGTTTAAATTAATGTTCTTAGCACTTTAAGTGTGTTGTTTAACTCTTACATCAATGAGTGTAAAACATCACATTAGTTTCATTTTGTTTTATTTCCAAGAATATCATGTTCTAGAACTATCTGTAACGCCCCTTTTTTATTTTAGAATTTTCATATTTTTTCCTTCATAATTGAATACCTTGCCATTTGTACGTGAAATGTGAAATCTCATACATTTAATAGAATAAAACAGCTTTAACATTAGAATGATCATGGAACTAAATGGTCGAAAGTCGTTAAATGATAAATGTTT
Source organism: Carcinoscorpius rotundicauda (assembly GCA_011833715.1). Taxonomy (NCBI): domain Eukaryota; kingdom Metazoa; phylum Arthropoda; class Merostomata; order Xiphosura; family Limulidae; genus Carcinoscorpius; species Carcinoscorpius rotundicauda. The sequence continues at coordinate 115,064,286 of CM022393.1, forward strand.
AGGAAGTATAAACCACATTGCATTGTTAAAAGTTTACCTTGAATAACAGGTTTGATTTTACATCTTCTGTCTATTAACTAGTTTTACCAGTGTAGATACTGACTAAAGTCGTATTAATGAGTTTATATTATTGATTCGAGTTGTTTGTGATGTTCCAATCTAGCACTTCCAAACAGACTTCTCTTTTTAATTTAATCAAAGTAAAAGACACAAAAAATGTTAAGAGATCAAATAAGTTAAATGTGTTTGAAGTAATTTGTTTTTAATTTTTCAAAATTAGAATCATTAAAAACTAAACTAGTCATTAGCAGCTTGTGCGCCTAAGACGAAAACAGTTTGGATCACTTGTTAGCTGTGAATAACTGTCAGTGTATTTGAAACTTCTTATTGCTGGGTGTTCAACATCCATAAAATTCAAATTTATACACTGACAGCTGTACACTTTACTTGTTGGCTTAGTAGCTTGTTTTCTTAGCGGAATAAATAAATGTTATTCCATAGTGAACTTTCCTGTCAAAAAGAAGCGCTAGTCTGATATGTTCCCAGAGAGTAAGTAATAAAGGTGGAACAACGGTTCTAAGCGTGTTTGCCGTTATTCAATTTTACATATTGAAAAAAAGTGAAATTACATGATCATTCATAATCATTAAGGAGTTCAAAATCCGTCAATATGTGCTTTTCATACTCTAATATACATTGGCTATAGATCTTGATATGTTGACTTCGTATAGAAGTTTTTCCACTTTACTTAAATCAGCTTACAAAATAATCTTGGATTTTAAGTGAAATATTTATTACTATTTTTTAAAAAAATTGCGCATAAAAGTAAACGGAAAGAGAAGAGGGTCTCTACTTTAAATCCTTTCCATGATCAATACAACTGTCAGATTTTGTTTAAGGAATAGTTTAAACTATTCATGTAATGATTCACTTCCAGTAAGGTATAACACATTTAATCGAAATCTATTTGTGTGAACAAAACTCTCATAATTAACGCACTATGAAAGAATACATACATATACTGATTATTTCTTTAGAACTTCATCCAGTACAGAACTGAACACTCTTTCAACGCAATGATTTTTTGGACTTAGCCTAGTAAAATCTTAACAATATGCCAGGAAGTATCTTGCTTAAATTCACTTATTTCGTTGAAAAGTGCAGTATTCAATGGTTTGCAGCTGTCGACAAACATTACGGTGATAAATGCACACCTACCAAGTAAAAAATGGCGATTATACTTACCCAAAAGATGACTAAATTTATTATTTTTCACCTCAAACTAATTTCGAGTTGTACGAACCCGATGGATTGTTGCATTATCGTACTGAAGGATTGTCCATCAGGGCAAAAAAAGATCGGAATTTCAGGTTAAATGTGAACAGTAACAACACCCAGGAACATGCTGAATGTTATTTGTCCTTATGAATGAACTATAAGTCAAAAAGAGTTTCTAACATTATTGCACTAAATCTAGGAGCTTGCATTATTAAATCAATACAAGACAGTCATGTAGTTTACCATGTATTCTTAGACAGAAAAAAGAGAAGAAATACGAATCATATAATATCAAACTTTTCAAGTCTTTCAGTACCCATAGTTTATATTAAAGTTCCATTGAAGCTATGTTTTGTGTTTACTTTTGTAATAAACATTTTCAACTTAGAGGTACAAACAAAGTAACTGATAATATTTGGTCTATTAAACAGGTTCAGAGCATTTTATAATTAACTAATGTAGCGGTTAATTTTTCTTGTTCACTAAATGTCATATTACTGTGTATCTATAAACATTTTAAAAATAGATGACTGATAATGTTTTCTACAATTTCTGTTGCTTTTACGTATTCTAGAGGAGTATTTTGAACAATGGTTAAGCAAAACAACTCATTCCGAATTTTTTTTATTTAATTCATTGTTCCATTTACATTAGAGCGTTAATATTGTTTTTTGTTCCGTTTAGCTAGCTCCAAAGCAAGCTTTACTACAACAGTCTTAGATATAAAAGTTACTGTTAACTTTATCCTTGAAGCTTCATTCGCTATATAGATTCTTTTTTATACCTTATGAAAAACAATGGAAGGACTTAAGTTGTTGTTGATAAAGAAAGGATATTTGTTATCACCTTGAAGCAGAAACAACGTGAAAGAACTATGTTTTGCCCAGAAAGAGGAGTCTGGTCATTAGTTAACAACTTCCTACTACCGAGTTTTTAAAACTTTACTTCATATTAAGGTAGTGACATATAAAATATATCAACCATAATTTTATTATCTTTTTTATTGTTTATTCTCAAAAAATAAAAAGGTCTAGCAAAAGATTTTGTTATTAAGCACAAAGCTACACAAGAGGCTATCTGTGCTCTGCCCACCACGGGTATCGAAACCCGGATTTTAGCGTGTAAGTCCGCAGACATACCGCTGAGCTACTGGAGGGGGCTTCATGAACTCACATTGAACTGACACACTCATTGGTTACTCACTAAGTGATTACTTAACTCGTTCTTATATCATTACTCGTTTCCTTTTTACCACACGAAGTTTCCAGATTATTATTAGCATCATTCCCAATAAAACTATATTTTATCTGTAATTTTTTCTATACCGACTTGATTGATCTTACTACTTATAACAACCATAAAAATATAAAATAAATATAAATTACTTTTTCTTTATTTCTATAATTTTTGGTTATTGTAACGAGAAACAATTCTCATTCTAAATACTTTATGTCTCATAACAGTCACATATGTTTTTACTTACTTTTATTTTTATTAGCGTTTGAACTTGTCAAACTAATAATCATATCATACAAGTTGTAAACCATTTGAAGAAAGCTCACTTTACCACACTGAATTACATAATGTACAAGCTACTCATCAACAAACCACAGAAATGATTTTTATGATAATTATTATTAATTCTCATTATCTTACTTAATCTAACCTTATCTAATCAAACAAGTTTCTGATATTTTATATTTAATTTAATTTAATGTCAATAAAAATATACATGAAATACAAGAAATGTAACAGTTGTATTTGATCTCTGGTTTTTGGCTGTCAGTTGCCAATGAAATTTTAGCCTTTGTATAATAAATATCATAAAAAGTAGACTGGGATAACTCTGGTGAATCTGAAAATTAGAGCTATACAAGTTGTGCTTCCACATCTAATAAAATCAGATTTATCACTTTGAGTCATGTTGTAGAAAGTTAGCCAATTTTTAACAGAAATTTGGAGACTATAACTGATGAATGGAATAAATTATATAATATTTTCACGAAATATCAAGATACCTTCACTAGTAAGCATTTTGACTTAAGGTTAATACTAGAGATGCAGCCCCATTACGACAGTTAAAAAGATAAATCCAACTTGGAAAACAAGCTAATACTTTAAAAGAGACAGAAACTGTGAAGAAACAAAGAGAAATAAAAATTAGTACTAGTACATGGACATCATGTGTAGGTTATGCATGGATAACTGGAAAGTGAATGAAGTTACAAAAAGGATGTCTTCCACTGCAAAGGAATTTACTTTACTTTGTATTTTTAATATAGATCAAAATGCAGGAAATAGGTTGTGATAATTTGTTGTGTTACTATTCAGATTATTTAATGGATCTTCTATATTTCTATGACTAATTGAGTGTGTATGTTTTTAGCAAAGCCACATCAGACTATCTGATGTGCCTACAGAGGGAAATCGAACCCTTAATTTTAGCATTAAAATCAGTAGAGATACTGCTATCCCAGTGGGAGACAATAAAGCGTGTTTTTGTTTAAGTATACCAGAACTATCACACATATAAAGATCATTCAATGAAGCTTATGATTAGCTAAGAAACGTTTTAGATTGGAAAGCAAACTTTAACTGAATAAATAATAAATTTACACAATAAGTGTAAATTGTTTCATCAACAGGTGAGTTTCCTGTTATACAATCAGTAGAAAGAGGGAATGTCTACAGGCCTATGTAAAATTGAATCTGTTCAGAATCGGCTAACGCTTGAGAGACACGTATGGTATAAGAATATCTCTAGGATTGAATATTCACTACCATTGTTCTTAAAAATTATTATGATATAGTTCATCACCTACACAGATTTAAAAAAAAAACAAGTTAGTTTTTCTGGACTCTTAATTTGAAAGAGGTATTCAACACATTGAAAACAAATAACTACTATTTCTTTATTTGCACATATAATTCTTGAAGATCCACCTATTTCAGATATAACTACAGGTAATTTTGAAAATATAACATATAAAATAACAAGTGACTGCCTAATACAGTAAAGCATTAAACGTCGAAGAAACGAATTATTGTATAACTAGGAAGGGACTACTGAGTGTTGTTCAAACCATATGTCATTTTCATAATTATCTATATGACTAAAGCTTGCATTCTAAGCATTAAAGTTGTTGGTTAATATTTTGTAGTCTAGTAAATCAAATAGTAATATGGTTCCAGAAATTTCAGAAGGAAATCTTTGATTTTGTGCATCACTCGAGGCAGATTCATAAAAATACTGATGCACTGGCTTCAAGATCGTGTATAAAAAAGAATGAAAACGACATGAAGAGAGTGGAAGCAAGAGATTGTATAGACAATCAACCTAATGTACAATATAGTCGAAGCTAGGATATCCACAAGCTATTATAAAGAACTAGTATGATTCAATGCTCAAATGAAAGATCCTTAATCAAATGATGTGAGATTGAAACCAACTATTTAGTGGATCAAAAAAGTGCAAAGAGCTATTTCACACAGCAAAATTACAATGATGTCTAAAAATAAGTAGAAGGATTTTGGATACAAGAGTAATTGCTATGTCAGCAATGGAAAAGTATCGGTGAATAGAACCAATCGATACAGACAGTATTTCTGTATTATATTTATTCCAAGCCACTCTGTCATCTTTACAACCTTCCAGCAACAGGAAATATAGGTGTAAGGAATATACTGAAGAGAGTAAGAAAATGCCTTGAAAACTGATATACGTCTAACTTGATTAATAACTTGGTTGCATAATTCATACATTTAAAATTAAGTTTATTGACATACAATAAATAAGTCAAAATAGCTGTGACAGGGTACCTAATATTACATATTTTTAATTAGAATAATATCAATATCGGTATTTTGTTCATATTTACAATATTTTTTTTTCTAAAAACGATAAAAACAGAATTTCTTTTGTGAACGCTAGACATCTCTTGTTTCATTCTCAACAAAACTAATGTGTACTTGTCAGTGGAACAAACAGTCATCATGTACAAAAACTTTACTGTTTAAGGTTTAGTTTGTTTTGAATTTCGCACAAAGCTACTCGAGGGCTATCTGTGCTAGCCGTCCCTAATTTAGCAGTGCAAGACTAGAGGAAAGGCAGCTAGTCATCACTACTAACCACCAACTTTTAGACTACCTTTTACCAACGAATCGCGGGATTGGTCGTAATTTTATAACGTCTTTACAGTTAAAAGGGTAAGTATATTTGGTGTGACGATGATTGAAACCCACGACCCTTAGATTACTAGTCAAACACCTTAAACACCTGGTCATAAAAGCCTATCCTATAGTTAAAATTAAAATACTTAAATAAAAAAGACCAAAGAATTACGAAAAAAAATGAAGAATTCAATTATAATGTTGTAAAACATATTTATGAATTAATGAATATTAAATATTTATAAGAGTGAGTGCAACAGTCTTTTGAAAAGTAAGCTAGATAAAACATTATATACATAAATTGATAGAAAATCGAATTTAAAAAACCTTTATTGATCACTAAATCTAAAAAGAATTATATTTCTGACGTGATCATTCAAATTAAATTCTACATTTTATAGAAACTGTACGTTTGTAGGACAAGTAAAAGTTAAAAACTGCTAAAATATCTTAAATAAATGCGTAATTCAACAACCCATATTATTATAAAGAAATTTATATGAAAACTTTGTCAATTATTTTATTAAATTAAAAACAGTTTCTATACTTAGCATTGGCACAACAAAACAACTAAATCTTGGAGATGTTGTAAAGGGCCCAATATAAACGCTAAGTTATGGTTTTCAACTGGTAATTTTGAATCCACGTCTTTCCAAACATTCTCTTGCTTTTAGCCAAGGGACATTATAATGTCAGTCCCACTATTCTTTGTTAGAAAGTATCCCTGGAGTTAGCGGTAGATGGTGGTGACTAGCTGCTCTCCCTGTAGTTTTTTTTATTGCTAATTAGGAAAGGCTAGTGTATTGTTATGTAAATGTCGTGTAAATATTTTGTAAACGACAACATGTCGTGTTGTGTTTAAATTTTCATTTTTATTATTTATATTTCCATATTTGTATTACTGTTTCAAGGTTTAGACAGTGAAATACGTTGTTCTTTGTTTAGAATAACATTTGGAATTTTCTAGAATTAGGTAGATCAAATATATGACTATAAATGGAAATGTTTGGCGGCCTAGCGTCTAGACGTAGAGTCTCGTACAAAAACATACATGCGCAGATTACTCTGTCGAATTTCAGGGGAATGTTCGAGAAAAGAGTCCTAATAATATATATAAACAGACGGCGATAAGAAGGAAGAAAGGAGTCAGACATTAGAATTATTCAAAAGAAGAAGAGTCAGTCATTAGTTTATATTTAATTCAAGAAATAGTGTCTTTGTTCGAGAAGTTTTCAACCTTCGTTGTGTGGTTATTCAACTTAACTTTGTGACTAGAGCTAGATCTACAGAAACTGTGATTTTGTTTCATCAATCTTTGCGATTCATTTGAATTACTGGTTGTGCTGAGTGTCGACACGTACGGGACCGTTTAAGAGAAACCGAGGCAAATTGGAAAACAAGGGACATTCATCGTAAAAGGAACGTCATCAAAATTATTGAACTGTGAATTGTTTCTGGACTTTCATTCTAGATCATTATATTAGATACAGGCCAGTACCATTTTGTGTTGTAATTGATTTTGAATGTTAAAACTGAATCTCTGTCATTGTTAATATATAATTCATGTTATATCTGTTAATAGTTTAGTGTAATAAATTATACAAGCTGTTATCTGTGTTTTTCTGTTGCGTTTACTTTACGAAAAACATAAAACATAAAAAATACGTAACAGTATCTTTATACAAAATTCCACACAAATCAAAAATGTATAGTGTTTTTTTTAAGATACTGTTATTTCTCTGTTGTTTACAGAAGGAAAGGGTGACAACAAGCAAAAATACCATGTTGACTCTCAAACGGTATAAGGGAAAACGCTGAAAAACTCCTCAACAATTTAATAAATTTAAAATGTTTGGTTTGTTGGGAGATTTAAAAATATTATAGAACATCCAGAAAGTTAGCTAACCTGAAAATGAGAACGTTAAATAAAACGTATAAAAATATTAGGTTTTCGTGAAACAACTGTTATTTTTAAACTGCAAAGTTGGAAAAAGTATAAATCAGTATTATAAAAGATGTTTAATCAAACTAAGCATCACTTGATTCAACACACTTTTGCCAACGTGTAACGATGCTGTTTATGCCCCTGCTGTAGAAATCAGAGTTTCTGTGGTCATTTAACTCCCTGAAATCTTCTTCTGCAGTTGCCTGGTTTTAAAAGCGTTTGTTGTTCAAAATGCTTAAAAATAAAAAATATTTATATGAAAGGTCTGGAGAATAATGTGTATGAGACAGAACCTCGATTCCCAATTCGTTCAGTTTTTAGTGCATCATCTTTGACAGGTTTTTATAACACCAATTTTGTTTATTTTCAGTTCGCTCATACGTAACTCACTAAGCCAACTTTTTCGTCTTACCAATCGTATTCAAATCACTTAATTTGCTTGTGCCTAGTTCTGCCAGCTCAAATACTGTTGTGCGAAAATATGTCTTAACTGCTTCCCTTAACATTTTTTTTCATCTAAGGATGGCTTCCTTTCACGAACTTCGTGGTCTTCAATGTCAAAAACCTTTGAAACCAACGCTGAATTATTCGTTCAGTAACAGATCCATGGTCAAATGCCTGATTGATGTTCCTTGTAGTTTTGATAGCTTTTCGTCCAAGTTTGAAGTCGTAGAAGAAAATCAGACAATAATCCTTCTTGTCAATGCTCTCTTGGGGGTTTCGAAACTTACTCTGAGAAGATATGAAACAGCAGACAAATAAGATACCTTGTAAGCAACAAACGTTGTATTAAACCAACCAACCAATGATAAGCTACTCAATGTTCAGTTTCTGAATGTCCTTTTGAGAATTCCGGCATTTATTTCTTGACAATCAAATAACAATAATGGTTTCTGTAAATATATTAAGAGTAAACAAAACGTTAGGAAAAGAGGATAGAATCATTGAGGCTCGATAAAAGAAGCCTTATCTCTGGTTATTATTAGATGGCTGGGTTATTCAATTCTAATTTTTCTTCAATTTTTACTTATTAAGATTAAAAGTATTCCTCATTTTAAACAGTTGATAGATGGAAACAACATCAGATAATATGATCAACAACTGGAAAATTTTAAGAATGGTAAGACTCTTGACCTAGATGATATTTCCTCAAGAGTTTTGAAAAAAGTTCTTGCTACTATTATTGTTTGAAGGAAGTAAATTTAAGTTCGTTTAAATTTGTATGTAGTAAAGCGCAAATCTGCACAATAGGTTATCAGTGGTCTGCCCACCACGGGTATCGAAACCCAGTTTCTAATGTTTTAAGACCACAAACATATCGCTATGCTACTGGAGGGGAGGAGAGTCTATGAGGTTAAAAGAGCGCTTTATCAACAAATGAATGATAAGGGCTGACTTTGGGTCTCTATTTTTTATTACTGTTCAATAATTGTAGTTTATTTAGTAGCTGGGACAGCTTAGACGGACCTATAGGTCTCTTTTTATGTTCCTAAATATTATATTATGTATGATATGGTTCCACTCTTGATGTATATGTGTTATCTGTGAAAAAGATCTATGTTTACATCCCAGCCGTAGAAAATTTTATGCGTATTATAACTTGTATATGTTAAGAAATACATGACAATAGGTGAACATGATAAAGAGATAAATATCAACACTGAAGTTTTATTTTCTTTAAATAACACTGCACAACAATTTTTGAAAGTTTTGCTTCATGAAAAGTTTTTGCTGATTGTGACAGCTACCTGGTGAGTATGCACAAATATAGTTTTGGTTTTGCTTCATCTCGTAGGAACTCTGAGAAATAGACAATTAAATGTTTTCCGGCAATAACGTATTTAATTACGTTTATGTTTCTAATACGCTATTAAGTTCAACATAATTAAAAGTGTTTTGCTTCTGATTTTCCTTTGTACTCAATGTCCGGTGCATCACGTTTCAGTGTCCAACAGTAGTCAGCAAGCATTGTCGGATTCCAATTGCCCTGATATCGTTTTCTCATTGTAGCAATGTCCTGGTGAAACTGAAAATTTCGATGAAATGGTGCGTGATGGGCAAATTTGGATGTGATTTTCATGATCACCAACAGCGTTCAAGAAGCAAAAACTTTGTTGTGCAGTGTTACTGTGAGAATTTAAACTAAAGTTGTCATTCTAGGGTTATTCATTACAACCTTGAAAGATTAATTTAAAAAAAATAAGTGTAGATTATATAGTTTCGGAAAATTGCGCCATTATTTTTAGAATTATTAATCCAATAATCAGCATCAGAAATAGTGTTGAATTTTTTGTAAAACAAAAAAGTATAATTTTCAAAATTAATTTTTCTTTTTAACAGGGAGTGAATTTTGAACTCCATCCACGAAATCTTATAATAAGGAAGAAATTCTATCGTTTGAGTTATAAACATGGTAATTTAATTTACTTAAAATGTTTCAAAATTAAAAGTGTTTGTATAACTGAAAATTTTGATTTTGATCTTTGGTTAATTATGCTTATGTTTAAATCTCGGCAAATTTGTAGTGAAAGAGTTTTTACAGAGTAAGTCCTGATGGATAGATGTTCTAAAAAATAAACATGTTTCTCAATCCGGTGTTTTCACAATTAAAATAAAAACTCAGATAGAATGCATTTATACATTTTCATTTTAGGTATAAATGCTACATCAATATATTGGACATAGCAAGTTAAATTTGCAACTTGTTATTTTAAGCCTGAAAGACACCGTGTTTAACATCTAGTCATGCCAAAAACCTCTAATTTAAGAGTAATAATCATACAGAGGGTGTGTGTTTTTCTTGTAGCAAAGCAGCATCGGGCTATCTGCTGAGTCCACCGAGAGGAATCGAACCCCCTCATTTTAGTTTTGTGAATCCCTACACTTACCGCTGTATCAGCAGAGGACCATACAGAAATGCCAGATCCTATGAAGCCTCATTCCAAACAGAATAGCAAAGCAAACAGTTAGAGCTTCAACCACGGCTGTAGACATAAATCAACACGATCTTTAGACGCTTTATGTCGAGTTCGATACATCTTCCATTAATCCACTCCTGACTCTTGCAGGTGCATAGGCGAAGTTATATATATATATGATAGTGTAATAAGCCTCGTCATTTGGATTTATAAAATAAAATGAAGCTTTAGTTGGAAGTAAATAATATTCATACTATTAAAAATTCGCATATTTCATAGAGTGTACTGAGATATTTTTTTTATTAATAGTTGATATAATATGAACTTCTAACATTTAATGAAGGCTTTTAAACTAAAAACTTTATCAGAAATAAACAATCAGAGTAATAATACAAATATCATATTCTAATAACACCAATTGCCCTACCGAATAATGATGATGAAATTACACAAGAGTGGGACATATCGAACTGAACGAATATCTTTATTGATTCTATGAAATTACATTAAAATATTGTATGTCACAATGCAGGTTTTCTTATATGTTTTTATTTGAAAAAAATGTATTCTGAATTAACTTAAGTGTACTACAAAACTAAACACTTAAGAAAAATTATCGAACTTCATTCTACACCCTCAGATTTTGTACAAGAATAGTATATTTTGTATTTCTTAGAAACAAGGTGATTCAATGAATGGCATATCATTGATTTCTTATGAGAAGAATATAATATATTAAAGACACTGACAAATAGCATTTGACTTGCACCAGTGTGAGTTATAACACATAGAGCAATGTCAGTATGTAACCTCAAAACAAAATGAAATATGTTTGTTTAAAAACATTAGCTATTATAGTCTTTCAATAAGTAATCATGGGATAATTTTCGTTAGATTGTCGTATATAAATGTTACAATAATTATGGCGTCAATTAAAAAGTTTAAATGATCATTACATATCATTTATTTTGTTTTAGCCAGAATATACATTGTAAAAGTTCTAGAACTGTCTCAACAGAAATACCTTTTGTCTGATAAAAGACGTTTTTTTTTTGTAGGAAAACTATTCAATCAAAACAATTGTTGATAACTTACTTTATAACATTATTGTTTCGTTAAATTACATTACATTTTTTGCCAAAATGGTCTTGAAAAAGTCAATTATAAACTTAGTGGTACCGAGAACTTCATGTTTTCAAGGGTAGAATTATAATAGTATCTCTTTTTTGTGTTTATTATTCTGCCGAAATCATATTTCTTATAAAACATGCTAGTAATTTTTTTTGGCAGAGTAAATTGACATCGCTTTAGTATCATCTTCTTATGATATTTGTTTTAATCTCAACTTTAAGGTATAAAACCAACCTTCTGATTTGGAGAAATCATTACTGTAAAGCACTGAAAATATGGTATGATACATACAAAAAGTTCGAATGTTGTAAAGATATAAGAAAGTTTTTCAAACCACTGAACCGTGACTCAAAAAAGCTCCTTTCTGCTAGCATTTGCTTCCTACAAGTGAAATATATCAAAATAGCATCACAACTACACGTGCGAAACGTGAAAGCTATAGTACTATCTATATTGTAAGATTATGAGCCATGGAAAGTAGAACGACACATAGTGATAAAAACCAGTAATGTATAATTTTTGTGTCAAACAGCATCGACATATTACAATGAATAGCATTTTTGTGTCTTTAGCCACACATCTTTACTCTTTTTTCTTGTAAGTTCCTACTGAAATATGATTACGAAAAAGCAAAGTAGTTAATTATTAGACTTCACTCGGAAAAAAAAAGTTAAGAGTATTTGTAATGTGAACCGAAAGGAAGTTTGTAACATTATCATTCTAAAGAAATTAGATGTGTTTCAAAATCCCAAAAATCTAACAAAGTCGTATAAGTTTGGCTTGAAGAAAATGCCATTTGAGGCAACTTGTGTAAAAAAGATTAAAATATAATATGAGAGTGTTTAAGATGCTCAATATAAACTTTATTTTGTCTACAGCCAACACTAAAAGACTACATATTCCGGTAGCTTTACACTGCCATCATCAGGAGTAAAATTGTACACAACAAAAGGGTATTTTTATAAAGAAAATATTTCACTCATTGTGAACTTTAAAGATGATAAGAATATTATACAAACGAAATTCTTTCCAAAGTCAAATGAAATTTGTGTTGTGCATTTCAAGCGTTATTTTCATTTCTGAATTTACCCTTTGTTTACTAAAGTTGTTCTATTTGAATTTTCCTATAGCCCGAAATAAAGTCATTCGTCGTAAAAAACTACTGCGAAAGCTATAACACCAGTTAACAAAACTGAGATATATAGCTGTGTGTACAAGCAATTTAAAGATTCTAACTTTTATCAATATCACATGTAATCAAGATGAAAGACGAGTAATTTACTTTTTTATGAAAAACTAAATTAAAATTATATTAAATACCAAGATACAAGAGAAAAGAAATTACTAAATTAGAAGCTACTTTTTAAAAAGTCGTCTTTAACACGTAAAATAAGATATTGAATTTGATGAATATTTCGGCAATTCTGTATTATGAAAATTAGTGTTGAAACTGAACTAAAAAACAATACACTAAAAAACTGGTTATTAAGTTTTATTTAAAGCTGTAAAAAAGCAAGCTTCTGTTGCAATACCATCTAATACAAAAGTTGTTAAAATGTGGTGGGCCGGCATGGCCAAGCGTTTTAAGACGTTCTTCTCGTAATCTCAGGGTCGCGGATTCGCATCCCGGTCACGCCAAACATGCTTGCCCTTTCAGCCGTGGGGGCATTATTATGTGACGATCAATCCCACTATTCATTGGTAAAAGAGTAGCCCAAGAGTTGGCTGTGGGTGGTGCTGACTAGCTTTCTTCCCTCTAGTCTTACACTGCTAAATTAGGAACGGCTAGCGTAGATAGCCCTCGAGTAGCTTTGTGCGAAATTCTAAAACAAACAAACAAACAAAAATGTGGTATCAACTTTAGACACATGAAAATTAATGTATCGAGTTTAGGTTTAAATTTAGCAGCAACTAAAATAATCCACCAATAAAAGTTTGTGTATATGTTTTTTTATAGCAAAGCCACATCTGGCTTTCCGCTGAGTAGGAGAATCTAATTCCTAAGTTTAGCGTTGTAAATTCGTAGACTTGTTGTTGTGCTAGCGGGAGGCACCAGTAAAGGATGTGGTTCCTTATACCGAATATAACGTTGTTGAATTAATTTAAGATAGTGAAGTTAAAATACTGGTTAGACATTAATATGAATATATAATCTCAAAACGAATTATTAAGAAATAATATTATTTTGCCAAAAGGAGAAAAATTAGCTTTAATCTTAAAGAAATAAAAACAGTATCTTGATAAATGTATGCGTTTGTTACTCAAACAAGAAAAAGAAAGTCTGATTCTTTCCAATATTTGTCCACACCTCTTTTATATTTTACCTATGATCTAAAAGGGAAACAATAATTTTATGGCGATTTTATGCTTTGTCTTAGTGTGTTGCAGCCTACATTGCTCAAAGGTTTTTGTATTACGGTACGAACAATCAATGGATTTTTTTAACTTAAATGTAAGCTTTCTGATACGTTAATGTGAATTGATGTCATTTTCTGTTTTTTTATTAAAGTTCCAGTTGAAGATGCTATAGACTGTTTTCACGATAGATTAGTTCAGTTTTTAAAGTTTTGAACTGAAGTTACTGCCATCAACTGAAGCTTTTGTTAATTTTTTTTCCAATTTTATGAAAAGAACTATAAGTAAAATATTGGATTAACTTAGGATTCCCTCTTGTATGCAGTCTTAACACGAACAGTTTCGAACCTGTCGTTCTCGTTTAAGCATCTTTAAAACCTAATAGCTGGATAAGATTTATGGATTAATTTTTGCTGTTTATGGACACAGAGATATTAAATCAAACATATTTGTTGATTGTCTAGGTAATGTTGATCTTTCTAAATAAATTCTGCTTTTTATAATTATACAGACAGATTTTTTAAAGTTTGTTTTCATATAATTAATATGAAGAACGATTTTAAATATCTGTAAGAATTGGCTAATGACAAAGCTTATAAGGTTTATATCACCGAAAGTATAGTTACCGTAAAAAATGTAACTATATTTTTTAATTAATGTAGTAGTTTAAAAAGTTTAAAAGATATGTATATTCACAGTTTGATAATTTTACCATATATACAAATGCAACCACCTAAGTCAGTCACAAGTATGTTCAGCAAGCATAATTATGCATCTTTTTTAAAAACAATAAACAAATTACAACCGTTTTAGTAATAAGAAAAGCAGTGCCATAAACTACAAAGATGCTCCTTCCCCATACAAAATAATTGGAATCCTTATATTATTCATTGCAACTGTAGTTACAATTCTGGCTAATTTGGGATCCTTTTTGGTTCGAAACCCCACATAACTGATACAAAAAAATGTGGTATTACATAAGAGACTTAGAAATAAGATGGTCAACTCAATGTGATGTAACATAAGAGATTTAGGTGTAATGTTGTACAACACAGTGAAAGCTAAACTGTTTTTAATGTGGATTTATGTGTAAATTGGTAAAAGATACGTGGGATTACATATAGAGTTTGACTGTAATGTAGTCCAAAACGATGCATATGAGGTTTGCATGTCGTGTCATAATAGACGATGCACGTGGATAGAAATTAAAACATAGTTAACGCATTGATGTTTTTTGTATATAACTCCTGGTGCTAGTTTTTGAAAGAGGTGTTTTCTGATGTGTTTCCAAACATCTGTATTATATTTCTAACTCATTATCTTCAGTGATGTTCATGAAATATGATTTTCTCTAAGAATAAAGCTAAGAGTTAAACGAATTTTCAGTTACAAATTAGTTACAAATTTACGTTTTGGAGAGATATCAGATAAATATATAGTAAATCGTATTTAATTATTATTATCATTTTCAAACCTTCACCCCATCGTGATTAAGCGGTAAGATTGAGGGATTACCCAAAGTGATTAAGAGGTAATATCCATGATCACAACGCAGATAGCCGATTTTGTAACTTCCTGCTTAAATGTTGTTGTTTTGAATTAAGCACAGAACTACATAATAGCCTATCTGCGCTCTTACCCACTACGAGTATCAAAACTCAATTCTTAGCGTTATAATTCCTCAAACATAATGTTGTACCACTGGAGGGCACCTGTTTACATAAAATACAACAACAAAAACAATTATTTCCAAAATATTTAAATAATTAATGAAGCCACGATAAGAAAATCAAACGTAACAGAAACGATAATTGTAATGTTTCTTTAAAAATATCTAGAACTCCGTGATATGAGTAGTTTCTGTTATTGATAATGAAATGTCGATTTGAGGAAAAGTTTGTTCGTATTAATTGGTAATACATATATTATTGTTCTTTACTATCTATATTTTTTCTTTCTGATATATATATATATATATATATAATGTATAATGTTTCTCATTTCCCTCTCATAATAGTCTCACAAAGAATCCTCATCCAAATGATATTTTTATTAAAAAACAGAAACATCTTGTTTTAGACTCATTCATTGTGGAATCACTTTCGACGTATACGTGCTGCTTTGGTAATAAAGAACGAGATGTGCTTATCATCTTTTAGTACTTAATCACGTTGAAGTATCGAATAGGCCAGTTTTATCTTCTAGTTTTCTTGTCGATCCATGTCAAAAGAGTTTTTTTTTTAGTCTGTAATCAAGGTTGCTTTAAAAAACGCTTATTTACAAAGTCTGTGGGTGCCCAGTGACTTTCGACTATGTTCCTCTCAGTCGGCTAAGCAATAAATAATTTGACGCGTAGATGGTTAGCTTTTGATTAACATATCGATATTTCCCAACTGACGTATGCAGTTTATTTCATTTTAACCATTTGACCAATATTTATTAAAGCATATCAAGATTATCTGTAGTATATTGTGTGTTCACACATATAAAACAAATGTTGGTGTCGTAGAATAAATGTAAATCATCATACTCAGCTCCAAAATACAATACATCAACTGCTATAAACAAAGACAAATATAAAATTATTAAAATATCATTTTTTCCTTTATTTCAAACTATTTTATTTGTATACAAAGACTTTCTAAGCTACAAATATATTAAATCGTGAATTCTGGATATCATTGAAATTTAAATTAATTGAGAACCTACGTGAGCAGATCATTTTAAGTTCCAAACTTTTTCAACACAATAAAATTTAATTTTGTTTTCAGAGTAAGAAGTATCAGCAGATTATTATAAAATCCTCCAACGACATATTATTATAACAGACAAATTGCATACTAAAAATAATGTATGTGCAACTTCCAAATGCAGTGAAGTCGTGTATACATTTTACTCTGCAACATAAAGTTTTAATATTGAAAGTCATGTAGGAGTGATCTTTATAAAGCTGTATCATCCCAACATTCAAGTACGCAGTTTATATGAAGTATTCGACGATATTTTAAGGTGTATATGTACCTCTATGATTTTATTAGGTCTACGTCGTCTATATAACGTAATGTCAATACCAAACTGATTTATTACTCACTGAAACAACGGTAAGTCTACGGATTTACAAAGATGTTTACTTGTAAGCCCATACACCTTTCAATCCTAAACAAATCAAACTGGGAGTCAGAAGGGAAATTTAATTTTATTTCTGTCTTCTTAAGATTATTATTAGAGTTTGTTAAATCATTTTCTTAATATCACACATAAAACTATGGCTTTTGTTGAAAATAATTTTTGTGGCAATGGTCGAAAATATCTTTAACAACATGTATTTATTTTATAAACTAATGCATCTTAATCTTGATAAACAATCAAATACAAACAATTACAAATACTAGGTTGAATTTTAGTAACGCCCTATGATTTGAAATTAATATTAATTATAGATGTTGATTTTGAAGCTTAGGTATGTTTTTACAATTCATGTATTCAAGAGTCCCAAGCTTACTTTCCATTGCAAAAGGCTTCGTTAAAAGATTCAGGTACAAAGCACATATCTGTCCCTTGTTTAATGAAAGCTTCTGTATTTTTGTAACATTTTGGATATATAGATATTTGATCTCAATTTTAACAATACTAAGAGGTTATAGGAATATAACTAAACAATTAAAACCGAAGAAAACACTTTTAAAGATCTTCTGTAAATGTAATATTAAAAAATGCATATTCTAACAGAGGAAAAGTTAGAACACCTCCACATTTATTCCCACTTAAAATGGCTCAGACATTTAGTTTGGTGTGCTCCTGACTGTTGAAGTGAAAATGAGCACCATGGTGAGAGCAAAAGAGCTGCCTGAGACCTTCAGAAAGAAAATTGTAGCAGCTTCTGAGTCTGGAAAGGGATTTAAAAAGATCGCAAAAGATTTTAAAATTAGCCAGTCTACTGTTCGAAAAATAGTCAACAAGTGGAGGGCTTTCAAAACAACTGCCAACATGTCCAGGTCTGGTCATCCAAGCAAGTTCACCCCGAGAGCAGATCGCAAGATGCTAAAAGAGGTATCCAAACACCCGAGCACTTCATCACGGGACCTACAGCAGGATCTGGCTACTGTTGATGTAAAAGTTTATGTCTCTACAATCAGAAAGAGAGTGCACAATTTTAACTTGCATGGGAGGTGTGCAAGAAAGAATCCTTTGCTCTCTAAGAGAAGCATCAAAGCCAGATTAAAGTTTACCAGAGAGAATGTAGACAAAGACCAGGACTTCTGGAATAATGTTCTTTGGGCATTGAGTCCAAATTTGAATTATTTGGACACCAGAATAGAGGACATGTTTCGCGTAAACCAAATACATCATTCTAGGGAAAAAACTCATACCAACTGTTAAGCATGGAGTTGGAAGTGTTATAGTTTGGGGCTACTTTGCTGCAGCAGGACCTAGACAGTTCACAATCATAAAATTCTCCATGAATGCTACTGTGTATCAGAGGGTGCTTGAGGAACATGTGAGTCCATCTGTAAGAAAATTAAAGATGAAGCGGAACTGGACCCTGCAACACAACAATGACCCAAAACATACCAGTAAATCCACGAAGGACTGGCTGAAAATTAGGAAATGGCCGAGTCAAAGCCCAAATCTTAATCCCATTGAGATGCTGTTGGGTGATTTGAAACAGGCTGTACATGCAAGAAACCCCTCAAACATCTCACAGCTGAAAGAATTCTGCATTAAGGAATGGGTCAAACTTTCTTCAGACCGATGTCAGAAATTGGTAGATGGCTACAAGAAGCGTCTCAATGCAGTTATTTCAGCTATTAGGGGGTAGAGTGTCCTGACTTTTTCTTCACTTAGAACATGCATTTTTGTAGAATTACATTTCTAAAAGATCTTGAAAAGTCTTTTTCAGTTTTAATTGTTTATAATATCTCAGTATTTTTTAAATTGAGATTAAATATCTATATGTCCAAAAATTTTCACAAATATACAGGCTTTCATTGGGTGTCCTAACTTTTACACATGACTGTATGTAGCTGTTCGTACTCTAATACTGAAATCATGCATCAAATATTGGTCAAAAATAGGTATAATATTTAGCTTTTGTAAACCAAATAGCCATTAGCTTGTTTCCTAATTCCTGAGAAGGAAACTTTAAGTACAATTTGACCTTCAGAATAAAATCATAATAGTTGGCAGAGTAGCATTGCTGGAGCTAAACAAACTTCTGTGTGGAAAATTTGTGTTTGCCTGGAAAGTAGAATTGAAACACATTTAATAGAGTGAACACATAAAAACTATGAAGTTAAGTCAGTGACTACACAAAAGGAAGTGATAATCATTATTCAAGTTGCTGTCTCTAACGGCTTCGCCCTGCTTTGAAATGAGGTGGTTATCACGTAAGTGAATCTCCACATTTTCCTGTTTATCATGCACACAGTATGTGTGTGTGGAATTTTACTCCATTAAACACTTCTCTCTTTGTACTGATATCCAGACAGTTGATTGCCTATCCTCTCTTATGACAGGCTGACAGAGGACGAAGGATTTACCTTTATATGAACTAGCTCATAAAAGTTAACGTTTCTCTATTTTAGTAGCGCTCATATTTCATGAACTGTTTTCTTTCTCATACATTACAGTTGAGTTTTAATAGGTGAATTTAAGTGATCAAGATAAATGTGCATTGAAAATTTTTTAAAAGTTATTTTTATAGTATTTATTTTTTACCATTTTTATTAGTTTTAATTTGGCATTTCTAATGCCATCATAAAAACTATTGTTATGAGCACCCAGTTTGTGATTGCAGGACAGTACTAATTTATTGGTGTGTTTTTGTACGTCTGTTCATTAAAAATTGGACTCATTATTTAAAAACTTCTCATTCGAAATTGTTAAATTTTAGAACATCCTATAAAAAGAGACCCTTGGATTACGAGTCACACGCCTTACGCGCTCGGCCATGCCAGGCAAAGCAAAACCAAAACTATATTTGTGTATACCCACCAGGTACCCGTCACAATAAGCAAAACTTAAAAAAAAAATTGTTGTGCAGTGTAAATAATGTGAACTGTATGACAATTCCCTACATAGCATGGAAATAGATCATTAATTAAATACATGGTTTTATGTTAATTATTGTAAGTTACATAATTGTTAACTTTCTTAGTCTTTAAGTCCTATTATTACTGTAATCATTCTCGTCTCTTACTATCGTTTCTACATATTTAGCTAGTTCTTAAAATTTAGCTATTTGTTAATGACCGTTCCATATGATTGCAAGTTGATTGTTTTAATCAACCGGCTATACAATGCCATACAATCACTGAGGAATATTGCAAAAGCATGATGTTTATCGAAACAAACGAAGGCTTATGGATTTTTATAAGGTTCAAAAATTATTATGTAATTCACAACAACTGAAGTCATATTAATTGTATTATTTGACTCATAAGAAACTCTACCGAAGTATCCAGAGAGAGCAAAGCCAACTACTAAAGTCTTGTAAGTAATATGGTTTTAGTGAATTAATGTCTTCAAACTTTTTTAAAAGTTGAGCATATCATATTTTTAAATTATCAATCAAAATTTCTCCCTCGCTTTGAAGTGTTGTAATCTATCACCTGTCAAACAGTGAAAACTATGATTTAAGCAATAATCGCATTTTAAACAATTTCTACAATTTTTTTAGACAAACTGCAATAGAGATAAATATACTTCGAAATATTATGCAGATAATTAAATTTGAAAGATAATAACTTCTGAAAAACAAGCTACTTGCATAGACTACAATTTAAGATCAATATGGTTAATTTGATATACTGTTCTTACTGGGATTATTCAAAGTCATAATTAATCATAATTACAAAAAACAAAACTTATAATAATTTGAATACACTGATTCATCGTTTGATGTACTCGTTGTTAACAGGCTTTTCGTGACTTTGTGGTTGGAGTGCTGGACATCAAATCTGCGACTCTTATGTTAGAAACCTGTAATTGAACATACTCGCGACCCTCATACTTCGAGTCGAAGATCCTCTCTTATCTAGGGCCTGAACTTTCAATTACATTGAATTTAACTTATGTTTGTGTGTGTGTTTTCTTATAGCAAAGCCATATAGGGCAACTGGTTAATCCCAATTTTCGTTGGTAAAACGTAGCTTAAAATTTGTAGATTGTTAATGTTCACATGTTTTCTTTCTTGTAGAATAGAAATGTCTAGAGCAGTTAACTCCTGAGTAAAATTACATGAAATTCCAGTAACAAAAATCTACTATTAACGATATTTTCAAACATAATTCCAGTAATATCTAACAATCCAACAACACTTAGTCTTCTTGAGAGACAAACTACTCCTAAATCCATAGATTAAGCTCGCAAAGTAAAACACTCATAATGATATGATCTCTCTCTCTGTATATATATATATATATATATATACTAGAAAATATATAAATAATAGTAACAAATAAGTAAACATACACTATGGCGCAGAGAGAATATTAATATTAAATAGTTAATAAACGCATTACTGCCATAATATAACTTGGAATGCTAATTTCAGGTGGTAAGTTTATTTAACGTACTAGTTTCCAAATGGTAGTACCTTATTTTTTACGCATTTTTATATGATTTTTATTTTTCTTCTTTACTTTGGAGAGCAGTCACCTTTCTACAACTGTTTGCGGCAGTAAAGGGTGACATAGATGTTGAACGTTGTGGATTTGAGCACCTACATCTCACTTTCCTGGTTTCTAATTCTGTTATTATATTCCTTTAATTGATTTCTTTTTGTGAAACTGGTGAACTGATGTTAAGACTGATAGATGATATATCCCCATCGCAATGTGGTTCTATTTCTGTAGTCACTTCCAAAACCTAGGATACATTTTATATACTATATTATAGCCTATACCCTGAAGATCATTTCAATTGGGACAGCGTTTTTTGTTTTTGTTCACTTTTATTCTTGTTTGTTTACGTTTACAACAATAATATGGTCCATAAATTTTACATTTTCATCAGCAGTGTTAGCTAACGCTATAAAAAAGAATAAAATATGTATTCCATACAAATCACAAAAAAACTAGTTATTTGTTTGGAATTGTTTCGTGTACTATAACCGATTCCCTGCATTGCTAAAAGCATGTCACCAATATACGAATTTTTTTTATAATCCCACATTTATGCACAGCCATTGAAACTTTATAGTATTATCACACTTGAGACAAATTACAACTGCACAGTCAACAAGAATCTAGGCTTACACGCTAAAAATCGGGTTTCGATATTTGCAATGGGTAAAACATAGATGGTGAATTGTGAAGTTGCAACCGACGCCAACAAAATATTACCATACATATTAGCGTTTACATACATAGTCAAGCATAGCTCAAAAAAGATACTACCACACAAAACCTATTAACTGTAAAATAAAACACCATGAATTAAACAATATTAATACTTCAATTAAAATAACTACAAACTAATGTTAATCAATAGAAAAAAAGTTTAATAAATCACTATGAAATATGTTTGTTTTTGAATTCGCGAAAAACTCTTCGCAGACTATCTGCGTCAGCCGTCCGTAATTTGTTAGTGCAAGACTAGGGAATATGCAGCTAGTCATTACCACCTACCACCAACTCTTGGACTTCTCTTTTCGGCCCGGCATGGCTAGGTGGTTAAGACAATCGGCTCGTAATATGAAAGTCGCGGTTTGGAATCCCCATCTCATCAAACATGCTTACTCTTTCAGCTGTGAGGGCGCAATAAATATCACGGTCGATTGCACTACTTATTGGTAAAAGAGTGGTTCAAAAGTCTTACACTGCTGAATTATGGATGGCTAGTACAGCACAGATATCTCTCTTCTAGCTTTGCGCGAAAAAGGAAAAGCCTTAGCAAGAAACTTGTTTCTAATCTCATATAAAATTACATAAATGTAAATCTAATTTTTACATAAACAGAATTAATTTTTCAGAACCGTTTATCAACAAATGTGTGTGTGTATGTGCTTTTTTTATATAACAAAGCCTCATTGGGCTATCTACTTGGTCCACTAAGGGGAATCACACTCCTGATTTTTAGTGTTGTAAGTCAGTACTTTCCCTTGTACCATCGAGGGACTGTTAACAAATGAAACACAATAAACCTTAATTATGCTTAGAGCTGAGAATATATTAAAATTCATTCATATTTTCTGACTTATCGAAGAGCTTCTTTGCTGTTTATATTTTTAGCTAGTGGTTAATCTTGGTCTTCTCACTGTATTCTGCTAAATCATTTAAAAAAACAAAACATAGAATCTTACATTTCTGTCCTTAAAGTAGTTTTCACAATCTTATTAAAATTCATTTTTAGCGACGGCATAATTGCACATAGAATGACTCTGAGTTTTAGTTGTTTTTTTTAAATTTAAACTTATGTTATAGTTCCGTCATTTCTTGAGATCTAATTACATGTTTCGATACAAAAGGCCAAACCCTTTCAACTGATGTATTTGACTACTCTCAAGACTTCATATATGAATTTAATCTAATCTTGCCTAAATTAATTTATGTTTGAAGGTAAAGTGGCTGTTTCTGACGAGTAATCAAACCAAATCATCTTTACGCACGCGTCATGCTTGGTATTGATGGAGCACAAAAATATTCTGATGAATTTGCAAAAATTAAGGTCAATGAACTTAATTCTGCGTAAAAGAATCTTAAATGCCGCAGCTGTTGAGGCTGCCTTCTTGTTCAGATTAAAATAATTTCTAGTTTAAATATTTTAAGTTATAAGAGAAAACACTAACATTCGAATTAGGTTTTTTTTCAGCAACTCACAAAAATCTAGTTTAGGAGCTCAAAACTGTTTTTTGTAACTGGTTGTTTTTTAATTTTTCGTAAAAATACTCGAGTGCTTTCTGCGCTAGCTGTCTGTAGTATAGCAGTGATAGGCTAGATGAGTGACAGTTAATCAACACCATCTACAAGCACAATGTTGGGATTTATCGCACTTAATAACACCTCCAAATCCTGAAAGACAACCATCTTTGTTGACGGAGATTTGAGCCCGCAATTGACAGGTTACAAATCGAGCGACAAGACCATGTCAGACAAATTCGTTTGTTTACTGAATATGAAGCACACAATATGCTATCTGTGCTGTGCCCATCCCCGATAACTACCGGTAAATCTGACTTTTGGCGTTATTTTTCAGAACTACCACTAATCCATTGAAGAGTTTCAACACACTTAGCGGAACTGACATCAATCTTCCAATATGTTCTCTATTTAAGCTTTGTAGTTTGAATATGAAAAGGCCGGCAAGGCCAAATGTGTTAAGTCTTTCGACTTGTAATCCGACTTGTAAGGGTCGCGGGTTTGATTCCCGGTCAGTCCTGCTATTCGTTGGTAAAAGAGTAGCCCAAGAGTGGTGATGGCTCGCTGCCTTCCCTCTACTCTTACATTGCTAAATTAGGAACAGCTAGAGCAGGCCGCCCTTGACTAGCTTTGTGCAAAATTCAAACAAGTAATATAAAAAAAATTGTCTTGAAAGCTTAGATCCAGACATTTTCCGACGCAAAAGTATTAACCGATTAATTATAAAATTGCATAGCGTTTTTATGTAGATATTTTAATGACAAAAGCTACATTTAAATTGGCTTAAAATGATAAAAGGAAGATTTTAATATAATTGTGTGATTCTCACGTGAGAAAGCTTTGATGAATAGAATAACCCTCTGTCATCATGTCTTTGATAACCTTCTCAGAAGTCTAGTGCGAAAACATAAGTTTGTTTGTTTTGGAATTTCGCACAAAGCTACTCGAGGGCTATCTGTGCTAGCCGTCCCTAATTTAGCAGTGTAAGACTAGAGAGAAGGCAGCTGGTCATCACTACCCACCTCCAACTTTTTGGGCTACTCTTTTATCAACGAAAACTGGGATTGAGCGTTACATTATAACGCCTCCACGGCTGAAAGGATGAGCATTTTTAGCACGACTCGGATGTGAACCCGCGACCCTCAGATTACCAGCGCATGCCTTAACGCGCTCGGTCATGCCAGGCCACGAAAACATTAGAACAAATTAACTTAAATCTTGTTACTTGTTTTGTTAACTTATTTCAGGCATTTCCTCATGTTGCTGTTACATTCATTTTTTGCAAATGATTAAGTCTTTGTTTATTATTTTCAATAAAGCCAAACACGTAACTATACAAATAAACGAAAACTAAGCTATGTCGATATCCTTATCCGTAAATAAGTTGAGGATCTCTCCATCACATTACACAGAAACATACAAAAACACTACAATTCCAATCTTTAACATTGTGATACGGTCCAGCATGGTGAAGTGGCTAGGAGGCTTGACCCTTAATCTGAGTATAAAGGGTTCAAATCGTCGTTACACAAAATATGCTTACCCTTTCAGCCGTGGGGACAGTATAATGTAACAGTAAATTCCACTATTCATAGAGTAGATCAGGAGCTGGCGGTGGATGGTGATAACTTGTCGCCTTTCCTCTAGTCTTACACTGCTAAATTAGGGAAAGCTAGCACAGATAGCCCTTGTGTAACTATGCGCGAAATTCAAAATAAAAACATTATGTTAAATAAGAAATCATTATGAATGTGTTTCACAAAGCCTGAAAAATCTGTACTGAAGACTAAATTAACAAAGATCTTACTTTCTGAAAAATAATTGTATAACTTTACTAACTTTATCTCTGGACTCCAATTAAAACAAAGTAAAAACAGCTACAACACATCAGTAACCTTTACACTATTTTTCTCAGTAAACTACATGGAACAAATAATGACGTCCCACGTCGTAATAATGGATAGACACGGGAAGGAACTGAACTATATTAAAGGATGCGCTAACCAACAAAGAGGCAAGAATACACATTTAAAATCTGTTACCCGAAGAAAGCCTAAGTATAGAATAGAAAATGTCATTTTACTCTAGAAACAGGCAGGAGCAGTTCAACAAAGACAAAATTTACCGTTACTTTATTATGTAAAGTATCTTTAAATCAATATCTGAGGAGCACTTATGGACCGGCCATAGTGGAATTTATCAATCTCCAGCCATTTCTAAAGCTCACTTACACGAGCAACAACTGATTTACATTCCTACTCCGATGTTGAGAGCTGAAAAGCAAACCATAAGTTTAGCAGTAAATTTGCATTCGTTATTTCCATTCCCAGTACTAATATGATCCTACAAGATACTTCCTTCTCATTATTAAAAAATCGATTAAACTATGAAAACAAAATTATAAAATTCTACACAGATATTTGGATAGATTTCAAATAAGAATACCAAATAAAATATTCGATTCTACAAACCAACCTTTAAACCACACATCAGAAATTTTAAATATAAAAAACTGGAATAACACATCACAAACCTTTAAAAATTCAATTCCTGATCTTTAACATAAACCCAAGAAATTTATCTTTCGCAATTTCACCTTGGCACCTAGTAACATCTCAACCATTGTCACTGAGAACAGCTACTCCAGAACTCTCAATAACAAAAAGACTGAACCCTGACTTACACAACATAAAATCTTATCAATTTTTTACTTTCACTCAAACCATAAAAAAGATTTCTTATAAAAAATTTACTAGTAGGTAAATAAATTAAAATAGGACCCAAGAAGCAAAGCAAAACAAATAATCAATAAAACTGTTAAGAGACTGAAACTCGAAAACTATCAAAAGTTAGCTAACATCAAAAAGAAACCTTTACAGCTTAAAATGCACAAGGATAAAGTTTTACTCATACTATTAGTAATTGCTATAGATTTACCTCATCAAGCACACGAGTATTTCTCACTAAAATCCACAACCCATTGACTGCTATTTTTCCAGAGTACAAAATGTAGAATATAACATACGTAGTGTAGTGCTCAATTCATCCATTTTAATTCCTGGTTATCTTCGATGTTATCAATAGTCCGTTATATAGTTCAGTGTAAAAGATACTGGAATATTGTGTTTTTCATCTTTAAATAAGTATCAACGTAAAATAATACAAAGAAACTTCTCACAACTATTTACTTTCAATATGAAAAATTATAATTTTAGTACACAAACAGCTTAATAATTGGATTTCCATTTTCACCAACACTCAAAGAGAGTTACTTAAAATAATTTCGAAACACAGCCAAAATGTAAAGAGATACCAAGATGATATATTTGTCAGTTAATCAAATGTACAAATAACTTTTCATATCTTCTTCTAACATCTAATATTCATAAAAGAAACACATACAAATCACTACACGAACAAAGGTGAACAAAACTTGGACTTTTTAGACATTTCCTTTCTCACCCAAGATTATGACTTCATCTCTACAGTATACAGAAACCACACACAAGCAAACAGGTATTCGTACAATAAATCAAACCAATGGTAAGCTATTAAACAATGAATTGTTATAAATATTCTGAAAGAGCAAGAAAAGTCTATACTTGGAAGCAATGTAAAAAAGAATGCAACTTTTAGAAAACGTTTATTGAAACAATAGTTATCTCACCAGCTTTAGCTTAGGCCTCTCAGAAAAACAAAGGTCTGCAGCTCCAACAACAACAAGACTAAAACAAAAACAAAACTTCTTTATCCCACATACCTAATATAGGCGAGAAACTCAAGAGGTCGTACTTCAAACTCAACATGATATTTGATTTCAAGTATTATAAGCCCTCCAAAACTCTTTAATGAAAGTAAAATAACCTCCATAAAAAGTCTAAGTAAACCTAATGAGTCTACAAAATACAGTGTTTTCACATAAAACTTACACGTGGCGCCGTATAACAAAAACTAAATGTACAAAAGAATGATATGATACTGAAATTTCAAAAGGTCACAAGCGGTATAACAACATTCCAAAGCATAAACTAGGATAAATATGAAATTCTGGATATCATTGGAAAATCAGAAAAAAAAAGAATACCCTTCAACAAAACTTTAACCATCTGCATGAAACCGACACCAGCAACTTCTGTCACCAGCCTACATAGGATGAATACTGATATCATAAAATACTTTTTAGATATGCCTATTTATAAAGAAAGACAGGTAAACGAACAAGATCACTTCTATGCTTTAACAACTTCGATTTCTATTTGAAAAACGGTTTTTAAAAGAGAACCCTAAACGTCGTCCTTCTTTTGAAGCAAACAGGTTCGGTTCAATAAAACAATAATAAAAAACTTCTTCTGTTCAATTACTTTATTTTAACCTGCTTCTTCTGTTGAAAAAGTCAATAATCTCTTTTAAGCTTAAGTATAATCAATGAATTATTTCATTTTCAGCATTCATTGCTATACTATATTTTTCCTGTGCATGCAAATATTTACTGAAATGATCTTATGTACCAAAATTTAGCATTATACATATCATATAAAGTAACCCTTTCATCATTTTATAAGATTTTTCTAGTTCTAGGCTAGCCCCCCGCTAGTACAGAGGTAAGTCTACAGATTTACAACTCTAAAGTCGGCGATTCGATTCCTCTCAGTGGGCTCAGCAGATAGCCCGATGTTGCTTTGCTTTAAGGAAAAAAACACACATAGTTCTAGGCTGATACATTATTACAATTGTGCGATACTCGCAATTTTCTTTTTCTTCCTATGCTTTTCAACTTGGTTTAGACTGTAATTATTACTATCAGGAATTGTGTGATATTACTTTATTCCTACCCTTTCTTGATTTAAACGTTTTCTTTCAGATAATCTTATTCTTATTTTTGCTTCACTGTATTTTATTTTCCTTCCTCAAGCTCATGCCGAATGAGCCACTTTCTTTTTTTTTGCCCGTCTTTGTGATTATTACATTTCATAACCATAGGGGTCTTGTCTTTTACATACGGCTGAACTTAGAATGATTATAACTTACTCTAATATTTTTGTAACGATTGATTTAATCCTCTAATCCCTTAAAGATGAGCCAAACCTACGTAATCTTTAACGGATGTTTTATATACCTAATTTCACAAGGCACACTTCACTTATAAGAGTACACCTTTCTTGATGCATGTGTCACAGCTAGAAACCAAAACTTCTATTATTTTATTTATGACTAGAATAAGGAATAACATCCTAGACATTTCGAACTTCTCTTGAAGCTTGTGAACATCTCTTTAACAATAGTACACTAATAAGTAGTTTGGAATAACTTCAAGCGTTTTTTTGTTGGTATCCTTTTTTGGTTTTTGCAAAGGCTAAGTAAACTATTTTCTTTAGAAAGTATTTGTTTATCGTAAAGCAATCAACAATGCAACTCTATCAAACAACAAATATAGGATTCCAATATATTCCTTAAGTGATCGTTTAACTTGAACGTTCATAGTAATGACGTTTTTCTGACACTTAAAATAGTCTGGCTTTGTAGAAAAGAACTATCCAAATGGCCAACAGCTTCACAACAAGTCATTCAAGAGAAGATAAACTATTTATACTGCCAGACACCTCTGCAAATTTTGACGTAAAAGTATTCACTGCCAAGATTTTTCAAATTCTAGCGTGAAGTTTTATTTTGCCTTTACCGTCTTTCATGACTGACATTCAAATTCTACGAATGTCTATCAAACTTAGCTGTTTTTTTTATTTTGAGCCTCTTGTTGTTATTATACCAGTTATCTTTAGCCTGAAACTTCAATGCCTTTGATATACAAATGTAATGGAATTTGTTAAAAAACAGAGATTGAAAACATTAAGCTCAGATTTACGAATATACGTAGTACTTTCATGTGAACGTAGACTTTGTATTGTTGTTTACTCGATATTACCTTCCAACCTATTATTTAGAATTCGTGATCTTGTCTTGTTTGTTGTGACTTTCAGAAATATTTCATAGTTAGTTGATATTTTTTAAAAGGTAAATTGTAGTCAAAACAATTACATAATAATGTTTACAAAGGGTAGCTAGGAATTGTGTAAAATAATGTGTTAGATTAAATAAATAAGTATATTTTAAAAAATGCATGATGAATATAGATGACTACAAAACAGTTTTTTTTTCTTTTATACATATCAAGTATGGCTTGATAGAGTATATTTTAATGCATTATTTTTGTTGTGTTTGTTCTCGTTAAATGTTTCATTTACTATTACTTATGAGTGAATTATCGTATTATTTAGATCACTGTTATTTATTACCGTGTTTATTATCACAAATGTATTTCTAAAACCGAGACTCCTTTTTGTATATTTCTCTTTTTTCGTAGTTCCACGGTTGGTCAGCGATAAACCTATGGAATTATATTACAAAAGTCGGGGTTCCTTTCTTTGCATGCCTTATACTAAGAAAACAGCATTTGGAGTTTATTATTTATATGTTGCATAAGATGCCGTTCAGGTTAAATACGACAAATATTATCATTTTGCTCGAGAACAACCAAACTCAGTATGGAAGAAATCCATAAAGAGATAGAAGCTGTATTGTTTGATTGTAGCTATTTTTGACAGATATAACTGGCTTGTGCTTTTCACACACTCTGATAGATAATTTTGATGGCAAATGTAATGTTCATGTTAATAACAAAAATGCTTAGTTTCATTTAAATCCACTGACCGAAGAAAGAAATTCAAATTATTTCCGTTTTGTCGAGCGATTTAAATGCACAAATTTCATAACGTGTTACATGCTATTATTCACTTTCAAACTTCCAGTCATTCTTCATACCAATTAGCTTCCTACAGTATTGTCGGAACATCACAAGTGCTCTTTATTATTCTGTCTACTACCAAAATAGCAAGGTTTGTATGGTGCATAAAGTATAAAATATAATAAATGAATGACCGAAAGTATGCGATGTTTCTGATTAATAGCATTTCACCTTGATTTCCTGTTTCTACTGTACTATGATAATCCTCTTGTTAAACAACAACAACAAACTGCGTTAACTGGAGGTTAGCCTGTCATTTATTTTTTATCTTAAACATATTTACACAATAAAACATAAAATAAATCTATGAAATTTACCTATCCATCTCCTAGATAATCTTTCAAACCAAGAGAAAATAAGTTAGAAGATTTCAACCAATCTCCTTAAGACATAACTGGTAATTTCTACATACTTTTAGCATACAATTAATATGCCTATAAATAATCCACACACTACCATTATTTTTGTATAATATCAGAACACTTCATAGATGAAATGAGTGACTTATTGAACACTGTACCAAGATCTTTACTTTAGTCATGCTATGGGTGATTTCTCAAAAATATTGATAGTGTGATGCAAATGTTCATAATTAAAACGAATTGTATTGCACTTAAGGTCATTTGCCGATTATTTCTTCAATCCAACTGATCCAAATCATTCGGTAATACAAGTATGCTAACGTTGTTATTTAAAAATAAGTGAAATCAATTTTTAATTCGAGATAATACTAGTTAAGACAAAGTATTAGTGGCGCTGCTGTAGGCTGAGACTAGGTTTTAGTAGCATATCCGGGCTATATGACTGTGGAATCTGCCTGTTAAAATGTTTAACATCCACCTAGAACTTCCTAAGGTAGGATACCTGTTTTTGTAAGGTCATAAGTAGTCTCCTTTACTTTCCTCTCAATTTTTTTAATGTGGTCACGATTAAGTATTTCTTGTGCTCGACTCTTAAGCTGAAGGTTGCAGATTCGAATCTCCGTCACATCAAAGATGCTTTCCCTTTCAGGTGTAGGGGCGTTACAATGTGTGTCCAATACAGATATTCGTTGGTAAAAGAGTAGTCCAAGGGTTGGCGGTAGGTATTGGTGTCTAGCTGCCTTCACTCGAGTCTTACACTACTAAATTAGAGACGGCTAGTGTATATAGCCATCGTATAGTTTTGGACAAAATTCTAAATCAAACGAAAAATTTTCAACCGATTTCTGTCTTTATTGACCTCGTAAGTTGTCGCTTATTGGTACCAAAGAATATTTATTGACACATTTAGAAACTTCGTGATTTGTTTCTGCTATACTTGAATAAATATCAAGAGCTAAATTAGTATCGAAAGTTATGCTTTTAGTTTCAATATTGTGGATAAATTTTTACGTCTTTACGTTAGGTGTATACACTTAAGAATCATTATATTTTTTTTATTTTTTAGCTTTTTATCCCAAAATTACACGATGGGGCATTTGCTCTCTATCCACCATGAATAATCATACCTCACATTTTAGCGTTGTAAGTCCGTAAATGTATCATTCATCCACCGTGGGACAAGTTTACGGCAATTAACACTACATTGCTAACAGAAGACGTAATCACACATACACAATTTACATTTTTATCTTGTTATTCGTCGAAAGATCATCTGTACGGTTATACAAAAAGCTTTGGAGTAATTCATAGAACAATAATTATATTTGATACGTAACTAGGATTTTACTGAAATCAAAATTAGTCATTTCACAATAAAAGATATTCAGCGTTAATAAACTCCTTGATAATTTTATTTTGGTTTGAGAAAGTATCAATATAACTTCACAAGAAACTTCATACCACTAATATTTTAAGATATTTTACAAATGAAACTCATAAACAAATATTCAATTTAAATTATGTTTTCTTTGTTTCTTCAGTTTGATCACTATACACCTTTACTCTTGGTTTTCTATTGTAAAAATTAAAGTGCACTTTTACGATCAGTTTATCTTATACAAGATAGATTTACAAGTAGTGAACCTCATTATATTAGAAATATATATTCACAGAAGGGTTTATTAACCATTGAAACCTTAACTAAATGTTTGTTTCTGTTTTTATGGTTTCCTTGAACTGAAACATTTTTAGACTTTTTGTGTCATGCTCGAAACACATAATCGTATTAAAATACAACAAATACCTTTAAATATAGCCTTTCAAGAACATTTTTTAGGGTTTAATTCTTGACTGTGCTGTATGTTGCTGTGTTTTCTTATAGCAAAGCTACATCGTGCTGTTTGGTGAGTTAAGCGTTTCAAAACATTTTAAGTGTGATATATGACAATTTGTAGAAAAAGGCAATATTTCATTAAAAATGTATATGATTCAAAATAATATTTTAACACTTGAAATAAATTAGCAAATTTAAAATGTAGGTACAAAACCATTTGTGCAGCTATACAATAAATTGAGAAACAAAATGCACTGCTTTTAGATATAAAGACAGAATTTTCGCCATATACACTTCTAAGAAGCCTACATAAATATAAACATTCTAGATGTAAACTTCACTGGCTCAACCTCTGTAAGAAGAAAAGTACGCATAAAGGAGCATATCAATTTGGTGCAGTCTACATGACCCCACGCTTGACGAATATCATGTCGTCATACACCACATTTTTTTCACTAAATGATAAATATGTAAAAAACTGTGTTCTTGAATACCAAACTTGAAACAGAGCTGTACAAGAAATGTCCAGAAACAAAACCATTAACAATTATGTTAACTGTGTTTGATTATTTTGTATAGTATTTTTTGTCGCAATAAATTAGAAAACTACTGACTAGTCAAAGGTAACAAATTAAAAACACTATTCAAGTTCATCTAGTTCAACCATTAAAGTACAAATGCATTGAATAATTTGTTTAGATGTTCGTTTTATAAGTAACTCTGGAACGATATCTGAAAACAATCAGAAAAGTTGCCCGAGACCGATCGAGGTAAAAGTCTCTTTACAATTATGTTAATAAATGTTTGTAGCATTAACATTTCATATCAAAATATGCAATGTCACGTGTTTAACCGAATCAACTTCAAAAGCCATGTCATGACCAATTCCATACTGCACTTTTGAACCGTACAGCCCACTTACAGCTGCTTAGTGGCAAGAAAGCTTTATTTGTTTCTAGGTGAGCAGTTATAGTCTATATTTTTCTATACGGAAACCTTTATGAATTTTTTATTATTGATAGAAACATGTTTTAAAGTACATGTTGGTACCAGTAACCCCACTTCTTCTCTGACGTCTGCTATATATAATAAAGTAAATTGAAATCCGCACTTTTCAATAACCTTATATTGGCTTGGTCACGTTTAGAAAAATTGATATAAACACAGAAAGAATAAAACCCTACACAAATTTTATTAAATCACAGACTATACCTCTTTTATTTATATTATGCTCATATTTAGTTTAATGTAATTTTAAAGAATATATATATTTCATTTTTTGTGCATTACAACAGTTAAGTAAAGAATCTCAATATTTCAAGAATTGTTTAGATTAACTATTAAATATATAGAGAGATACATTTGTCACCTTTTATCCTTAAATAATGAATTATATCAGTTGTTAACAGTTGGCTTATTTTAATTGTTCAGATATTAATCAGTGCTTAAATTATTTCAGCTCATAACGATGAATCTATGTTATTTAAAGTATTAAAACAAAGTTAAAGATATGGGTCAAGATTTGAAAATTATAAATAAATAAAAGTATTTACAAGTATTTAATGTGTTACTAATGCCTAGAATTACTTCAACTCAAAAGATATACACTTTGCAACTGACTTTGTTTGGTTTTGAATTTTGAGTAAAGCTACACCAGGGTTATCTGCTCTTGCCGTCCCTAATTTAGCAGAGAAGGCAGCTAATCATTCCCACCCACTGTCAATTCTTGGGCTACTTTTTCATCAACGAATAGTAGGACTGATTGCTCATTATAACGAAAGGGTGATCATGTTTGGAGTGACGGGGATTCGAGCCCGTCGGATTAAGGGTCGAGAGACCTAAACACCTGGCAATGCCGGGCTTTCGTAATTTAGTATCCTATTTACATTTTGTATTTCTAAATTTCGTAACATCGGAGCCAGCAGTACCAAGGTTGAAAGGCTTTTATTGTTGTTTTTTAATTAAGTACAAAGCTACAAAATGGGCTATATGTGCTCTGCCCACCACGAGTATCTAAACCCGGATTTTAGCGTTATAAGTCCGTAGAAATACCGCTGAGCCACTGGGGGCAGGTGGAAAGACAGACTTCAGTTAGTCTGGTTGGTGGTCTTTTCTATATAGTGTAGTATCGCAACCAAGACAGGATTAAGACACACCCAGAAAGTTATCCATGCTTTACGAGACCAACGTGTAAGTCGTTGAGCTCGAATCTGGCACTTGAGTTTGTTTTTATGCCAATTTAATTAAGAGAACATCATTTATGAAACTATTTGTACTCTGTAATAAAAAACTAGTGGAACCACTTTGTTATGATTATGCTATGCTTAGACTTTTTTCTCTATCAACTTATTATAGTTGTATTTCATCCTGTCAGGAATTAGTTCATACTAATATACACAACAAATTGTGGTCTATTATTCAAATCAAAAACACAAAGATTTAGAACCAGGTTTAGTTCTCACTGGTATCATAATGCTCCATCCTTCGCTTTTCTGTTGATTTATTCGTTCGCTCTTACGCCTTCGAGTTTCTCTTTTTTTAATGCACCATTCTCCTAACAATGCCAACAGGTGGCCCTACAGTTGTATTTTTGTAATTAGAATTATACACATAATCACAGGGGTTCAAAGATTCTAAAGATTTAAAAGGCTATAATCCTCTAATCACTTAAAACCCGACAACTTGCTCTCCTTGCTTAATCTCAACCAAGGATCATCATGCATAACTTCATTTTAATGGAATTTGTTTT
This sequence comes from Carcinoscorpius rotundicauda, assembly GCA_011833715.1. Lineage (NCBI taxonomy): Eukaryota > Metazoa > Arthropoda > Merostomata > Xiphosura > Limulidae > Carcinoscorpius > Carcinoscorpius rotundicauda. The sequence goes on from CM022393.1 coordinate 115,099,687, forward strand.
CAGGTAAAAACCCCTTGTGCTACTTACAAAAAGTAACTGAAGATGATGAAGGAATTTGCTCGTTACACTGGAGTCTTTGTAAATCATGTCAAAGCTTTCGAGCCTTGCAGCTGAACACAGATATTTTATGCTAGCTACCATAAAATATAAAACTTGTGATAGTTGAAAAATACCAACTTTATCTATTTATTTTAGAATTAAGCACAAAGTTAGACAATGGGCTATCTGTACTCTGCTCACCTCGGGTATTGAATCTTGCAAGTGAATCATGATGTGATGGAATAAGGTTTTGGTTTTATTACATTTCGTTAATGAAATGATAAAAAGAACAACGACTACGCTAATGAAATAAGAAAATGTTTTCGTGCGTGTCTTATTTCAACGATAGGTTGAGTGAATTATTAATAGCTCTTGGTGCTAAAATTTAAAATGTGATTATGGTATTATATAAGCTCATTAAGTACGTTACAATAAACCAAATATAAAGATGACATAATACATATAATGCTTGATGGTTCAAAATCATCTAAAATCAGAACTTTTACCTTGTTATATATCCATAACATTGTTATGAGCGCAGAAAATAAATGCATTCATTGCAATTATTACTGAAAATAATAAACTGATTTTATAAAAAGCAAGGACGTTTTAATTACATCTAAATCAAAGAGAAGTTACGCTGTATGTTGTTTGAATGTATACATATCTTCTTCAAAACCTATAAAATTTATGTTTTATTTAAAATTTATCAAATAAATTACATTTACAAATAAGCCAGTAGTAAAAATATTATAAAACTTATAAATTTCTTTCAGATCGTTTCTCAAATTAATTCTATATAATGGGTTAAATTTAAAATGAAAATAACGCAATAGATATGTTATGAACGAAAGAAAATAATTTGCGGCTCTGTAAAAACTAAAATTATTTCTATAACCCACAGAAAATTGGTGCGTTATGTTATTAAAAAACCCTGTATATATTAAGCATGTTTATACGCATTTTTTTTAGAAAGCTAAAGTAATTCAGACTAGCATTACGTATTCCTTCTTGCCTTCACATTTGCAGCCAGGTTTGTTTCTCCTCATGTCGAAAAGGAGATTTCTGAAAATGTGTGGATGAATTTTGTGGATTAAGATAAGCTAACATGTTTTCCTAAAGCAGTCTTACTGACATTCTGCTTTCTGTGAACAGCAAAAAATCGATCTGACAAAAATCGTTTACTCTTTTGAGTGTCTTAGTTTACTGGAAAACAAATAGCCAAATGAATTATTTCAAACAAAAAAGAGTGTGTACGTGTTGAGAAAGTCAAGATAAACTTGTTTTCTTAAGAGATATTATGGGTTTATTAGAGATAAAATGGAGGTTTGAACATGTATAAAAAGTAATTTACTCGAAATCATTAGAACGTTAAAACTTTAACAAAACAGAACAAAAACTAAGGACTTATTGTTTAACAATGAAAAGTTTTGAGCTTGATTTGGTAAACTGATGGAAGAAATGTATAAAAACTTTTCTTTACATTGTTTGAAAGTTCAAATTTCAAAAGCAGTTACAAATAGGAATTCATAAACGCAAAGAGAAAGTATCAAGTAATTACTTCAGTAATTGGCTTGTCTAATGAAGAGAAACGAGTAGCAACCAGTGAAAATGATTGACTTCCTCAACGTTTCACCTTACAGCTTTATCAATGAGTGAACAATATTTAATAAGCACAAGCACAGTCTTAATTTTTTTGTTTTGTTTATTCCTCAGCATATAGCTACACAATTGGTTTTCTGTGCAATGCCTACCACGAGTAATGAAGCACGGTTTTTAGTGTTATAATTCTTCAGACTTACCAATGAGCCTATGGGAAACAGTATTAACAGAAAACACTATGTTTGCAACTAGTTTACTTTTCTGCTAAGATTAAGTTTGAATTTGAAATGATAAAATTGTAATGCTAAACGTTGAGAAAAATAAACAATTTTTGTTGTATAGTGGCTGGTACTTTTCATTTTAACATTAACGACAAAACACATTTCTTTGACAGAGAAACTTAAATATGAACCAAATTATTACAATAAAGCTATATCAATTTTTTAGCTGTTAGCATGATGTTATTAGGCAAGTTAAAACCACGAAATAAGTTTGGCATTATTTGTTAGCCTTCCCAGTAAATTCACTTTATTAGTTTATGTAAAGTTAAGTAATTATTATGTTAGATGTTTCAAAATTGGATGATGATTTTTAACTTTCAATTATCATTTTTTCTGATACATATCATAATCACATATTTCATCTTATTTTTTTACAATTCCTTAATGTCTTATTATAAAATAATTTTCTGAACATAAACAGTGTTGAAACTCGTATAAATACCTAATACTAATACAAAACAAAGTACTTACATTTTAAACGACTAGCTGATACTAGCATTTTCGTAATTTGTAATTTTAGTAGTAGTACTCTTGAAGTCAGTGGTAAGTTACGGGTGTATAATGCGTAAATCCGAGTTTCGATTCCCTGTGGTAAATTAACCACAGGTAGCGCGTTGTGAAGTTGTGTGCTAAATCATAATGACATCATGTATTTGTAAAAACGTTTAAAGAGTAATGATTTTACTAATATTTATTAACTATTCGAAACAATCAATCTTTTAATCTAATTAAGTTAACTCATGGGTTATTAATAATGAAGAAAGCTGCTTCAGAAACATAAGTCATACTTATATGCCCATTATAACTCACCCGGAGGACTAACTTTGGAATAAAATTGTACATTATACATAAAATTTTGGCAACAGTTTCAGAATTTAGTTCACCAATTTATCTTGACCTTCGGTTAAATATTTTTATATGTGTTGTCCTTAATACATATTTAGTTAATGTTATTCCTTAAACAGTGTAAGCGAATCTGGGAAGAATTTATTATTTAAAGCATGAACAGTTTTATTTTATGGTAGACAATATGGTACTTTGTGCAAAAATGCCTCTGTTCTGTAAGAGTTTTTTTATCGCTTGAAAAAAAAAGTGTATTTTATTCAGATTTTCTTCACTTTGTCTATGTTATGTATATGTATAAATATTTTGTAAACGACAACATGTCGTATTGTGTTTGAATTTTCATTTGTATTATTCATTTTTCCATATTGATATTATTGTTTCGAAGTTTAAACTAAAATATGTTATTTATTTAGGGTAACGTTTTAGAACTTTCTGGAATTAAGTAGACCAATCACATGTTTGTAAATGAGTGCTGGTGACTTCCGTCTAGACTTGTAGTCTCGTGCAAGAACGGATATGCGTGTATAACTCTGGAGTTGTATGGAAATTGCGAGATTGTTCGAGAAATAGGCCTATCGGTATAAAACACGGTGAAAAGAGACAGATTCAGTGATCAGTCATCAGTTTTTATTGGAGGGAGAGAGATTCAGTCATTAGTTTTATTCGAAGACAAAGAGTGAGATTCAAACACCAGTTTCATTTCAAAAGAAGAAAGTTAGTTATTTGAGAAAGATTAAGTGTTTGCTGTGAATATTCAACTTGGATTTGTGATTGAAATTAGATCTACGGAAGCCGTGATTTTATTTCGTCAATCTCTACGATACTTCTGAATTACCGCTTGTTCTGAGGGACGGCGATTTCATTGAACTGTGAACTGTTTCAGAATCTCTTCGTGGGACCAAATTCACACCCTAGACTGGAATTTGAGACTTTAATTTTAGATCATTACATTAGATACAGGCCAGTACCGTTTTGTGTTGTGATTTAATTTTGAAGTTTAAAACTAGTATTTTGTTTTGTAATTAATTTCGAATGTCGTAACTTAATATCTGTCACTGTTATCATATAATTCATGTTATATCTGTTATATTTGTTAATAGTTTAGTGTAATAAATTATACAAGCTGTTATCTGCGTTTTTCTGTTGCGTTTAATCTACGAAGAACTTAAAACATAAAGAATACGTAATAGAAAATTGGGGGCTCGTCCGGGATTTCGAACAAACAATTTAATTTTATTATAAAATAAGATTTATATTCTATACAGATAGACAGCTTGTATATTTAAAATGGCATTCGAACTTCAAGATTTTATTATCGAATTTAATCGGAATCCCTCTTTCGAATTAATCAGTGAATTAAAAAAATCTGAATTACTTGATGTTGGTAAACATTTTAATTTAGAAGTGAAGCAATCAATGAAGAAAACAGATATTAAACAAATTATTGTTGAACATTTGGTCAGCCAAAAGGTATTACCTCAAACAGTTGCACAACAATTGCCTGTCGCTCATTTTGACCCAGATTTCGAATTAAAAAAAATAGAAATGGAAATGAAATTTCGTTTAGAAATTGAAAATAAACGTATTGAGGCAGAACAAGAAACTAAACGTATTGAGGCAGAAAAAGAAACCAAACGACTTGAGGCAGAACAAAAACGTATTGAGGCAGAACAAGAAAACAAACGCCTTGATGCCGAAATACAAATGGAACGCATTAAAGCTGATAAGGAAATCAGTATGAGAAAGGCACAGACAGAAGAAAAGGTTGTCCAAATGCAGTTGGATAATTTTGATGCTTCCAAACAGATTCGTTTAGTACCTCCATTCAATGAAAAAGCTGTAGATACATATTTTCAGCAATTTGAAAAATTGGCCCTTAGGCTAAAATGGCCTACCGAATATTGGACAGTACTACTTCAGAGTGTTCTCAAGGGTAAAGCTCAGGAAGTATTTTCCAAGCTCACAGCCGAGCAAAGTTATGATTACGAGCACGTCAAAAAATGCATTTTGAATGCATATGAATTGGTGCCAGAGGCATACAGACAAAAATTTCGTGGTTACAAAAAGTTTGACAGCCAAACTTATGTCGAATTTGCTCGTGAAAAAGAAACTCTGTTCGACAGGTGGTGTGGTTCCAGAGAAATTAAAGATGATTATACGAAACTCAGAGAACTCATGTTAGTCGAAGAATTTAAAAGATGTATTCCCGTAGAGCTAAAAACTTATATTGATCAACAAAAAGCTTCCAAAATTCATGATGCTGCTGTCTTGGCAGACGAGTATGCTTTAACTCACAAAGATTTCTCATACAGAAGCAAAACATCTCACACAGCAAAGAAACCCAATAACTCATTCAAATATTATGCAAATGTCGACAGAGACAAAAAAGAGCAAACTTCTAATTCTCAAAGCTCGTCATCTACCCAAAACGTGTCATTCTCATCCAAAACATGTGCTTATTGTAAGAAACCTGGCCATCTGATTTCTGAGTGCTATAAGGTAAAAAACAAGCCATCACCCCATAGTTTCATTTCGCCCTCGTTGGATACATCATTGGTTCCCAATGATTTTGACCCTGTCCAGTCCACTGTGGATTCTAAGCCCAATATTATTGATGTACCTGAAGATATTGTTGAGGACAAATTTAAGCCTTTCATGACTGAAGGTTTTGTTTCTTTTGTTGGCGATTCACATCTACAACCAATTAAAATCCTGCGGGATACTGGAGCTTTTCAGAGTTTGATTTTGGAAAGTGTACTTCCGTTTACTGAAAAGTCATCCGTTGGGGCCAATGTGCTCATTTCTGGTGTAGAAGGTGGCGTCGTTTCTATTCCTCTTCATAGATTGGATTTACATTCGGACTTAGTCTCAGGCCCAGTGACTGTGGGTATTAAAGCTTCATTGCCTGTTGAAGGTGTGTCTATGCTTTTGGGGAATGATTTGGCTGGTAGTAAGGTGGTACCAGAGGTTCGTGTTGTTGAAGCACCTGTTGTTAGTCCCAGTACAGAGCAACTCGTTGAAGAGTTTCCTGATGTTTTTCCCGCCTGTGCTGTTACTCGTTCTCAGACACGTTCTCAGGAGTCCAAAGAGGATTTCTCTTTGTCTGATACGTTCATGTCTCACATCGATGAGATTTCTGACTCAACTTTTAGTTCTACTGATGACTCTAAGACATTTTTCGACTCTCTTCATCGAAACAAACTTATTGAGGAACAGGACAATGATCCTGAAACTCGTTCTCTTCTACAACTGGCTGTTAATGAAAATGAAATAGGAACTGTCCCTATTTGTTACTACCAGAAGTCAGGTGTGCTAATGAGAAAATACAGACCTCCTGACGTTGCTGCTGATGAAGAGTGGAATGTTATTCACCAAATCGTCATTCCAAAATGCTATCGGAATGACATTCTTAGTCTTGCTCATGACCATGTATTGTCGGGACACTTAGGTGTAAGAAAGACCCTAGATCGTATCCGACGGCATTTCTATTGGCCTAGGATGCGCCAAGATGTTGTTGACTTTTGTAAGACATGCCATTCTTGCCAAATGACAGGAAAACCAAATCAGGGGATTCCAAAAGCACCACTGCAGCCTATTCCTGCCTTTGAAGAACCATTCTCAAGGGTCATTATCGACTGTGTTGGCCCAATGCCAAAAAGCAAAGCAGGAAATGAATACCTCTTGACGATCATGTGTGCTTCTACACGTTTCCCTGAGGCAATCCCTTTGAGAAAAATCACTGCTCCCAACATTGTTAAAGCTCTTGTTAAATTCTTTACCATGTTCGGGATTCCAAAAGTTGTGCAATCAGATCAAGGCTCAAATTTTATGTCCAAGCTATTTGAACAAGCCATACATGAACTAAATATCCATCAAATTTCATCCAGTGCATACCATCCTGAGTCACAAGGTGTTCTTGATCGTTTTCACCAAATTACTGCCACGAACACTCAAAGAACTAGGTTGAGGGTGTTCCCTTGTTATTGTTTGAAGTTCGCGAGGGTATTAAAGAATCCACTGGATTTAACCCTTTTAAGTTGGTTTAAAAAGACAAATAAGCAAAACAACAAAAAAAGTTTTCACAAGTTCAAACTTTTTTTTTTTACTTTTAAGGGGGAGAGTGTTATGTATATGTATAAATATTTTGTAAACGACAACATGTCGTATTGTGTTTGAATTTTCATTTGTATTATTCATTTTTCCATATTGATATTATTGTTTCGAAGTTTAAACTAAAATATGTTATTTATTTAGGGTAACGTTTTAGAACTTTCTCGAATTAAGTAGACCAATCACATGTTTGTAAATGAGTGCTGGTGACTTCCGTCTAGTCTTGTAGTCTCGTGCAAGAACGGATATGCGTGTATAACTCTGGAGTTGTATGGAAATTGCGAGATTGTTCGAGAAATAGGCCTATCGGTATAAAACACGGTGAAAAGAGACAGATTCAGTGATCAGTCATCAGTTTTTATTGGAGGGAGAGAGATTCAGTCATTAGTTTTATTCGAAGACAAAGAGTGAGATTCAAACACCAGTTTCATTTCAAAAGAAGAAAGTTAGTTATTTGAGAAAGATTAAGTGTTTGCTGTGAATATTCAACTTGGATTTGTGATTGAAATTAGATCTACGGAAGCCGTGATTTTATTTCGTCAATCTCTACGATACTTCTGAATTACCGCTTGTTCTGAGGGACGGCGATTTCATTGAACTGTGAACTGTTTCAGAATCTCTTCGTGGGACCAAATTCACACCCTAGACTGGAATTTGAGACTTTAATTTTAGATCATTACATTAGATACAGGCCAGTACCGTTTTGTGTTGTGATTTAATTTTGAAGTTTAAAACTAGTATTTTGTTTTGTAATTAATTTCGAATGTCGTAACTTAATATCTGTCACTGTTATCATATAATTCATGTTATATCTGTTATATTTGTTAATAGTTTAGTGTAATAAATTATACAAGCTGTTATCTGCGTTTTTCTGTTGCGTTTAATCTACGAAGAACTTAAAACATAAAAAATACGTAATAGTCTAATTATACATAAGTTGATTATTTCCTATTATAATCCATTTTGAACTATATAATTAAACAATATGATTTCTATAAAAATATTATTTACCTTTCATAATATCTAAATCTTCAATGTTAATGAAAAAATAGCCACTAAATAGACGCCACACTGTGGCAAGAGTAATGTACTAACTTCTTTCTTCGAATGTTTACTTCCTTTTCCTATCAAAGTTTACAAATGAAGAAGACAATAGATGAAGCCTCGTATTTACCTAAGAAACGTCAATTTTGATTTTCATTAAATGTTTTATTAGAACTATGTTTATTTAAAATAATCAAAGGAGATGTGTAACGTAAAATTTGTAAGTAACTTCAAAGGAAATACACATGTTCATGCTTCGTATATTGATAAATTGCGTGTGTGTGTGCATGTTATTTCTCACTAAAGTTACTTTTATTTATATTATGGTATATTATATTTAAAATAATGTGAATAACATTGTTATCGTTTACTACTACTTTTTACAGTTTTAAAGAATACTTTCCACTGTTATTTTAGCACATGGATCCGGGAATTAACTAAACTCTCTCAAGCTAGTCAAACTTCGTGACTGTAGTGCTTACAATATTATTTGAGGCGTTTGTTTGACGGTTGAACTTCTTTTCTCTCTGGTTTTAATTTCTACGTGTGTATTGAATTGTGACATGACATACCTTAATTTGTTTATTATATAGAAATGGCTTCATTAATTCATAATTTACTGTTAATCACAAACTATTAATCATGAAATATGAGTCATTTCAATATGTTGTTTTTCTCCATAGTAAAAAACCTACTTTATTATTAAAATATTACATGTATATATATATGCATAATGTTTATGAAAATATGTTTTGTACGCTTGGTATTTAAATGCATAAGAGTGAATGAATTGTAAATACTTTATGATTTGCTTACGTATTGACTGAATTTGTTGTTATTGTACAGTACGAGATATACACAAGTTCTGTGAGGAAAATGTACGCAAGAACACTTATTCTGAACTTTCTTTTACTATTGTCTGCACAGAAGATGTTAAGAAAATTTCGTACATACAATAACAAGCTAAACAGAAATAATGTTTAACTACTCTTGTTCAGTCATTTATTAAACTTGTTAGAGAATTTAAATTTTCACGTTTCTTACACAAATGAATAAACTCAGGTTCCACCTGGTGGTTTAAAAGACTAATTTGTATTTTTCTTCTCTTCTGAGGTTAGTCACTTATGTTAACTGGTCATGTATTATATAAACTCTGACAACTTAAGCAACTTGTGCCTTATTGTGTGTGGGCAAAATGAGAGGAAATTGATCATTCAAGTTTAAAAGTGATTCTGAAAACTATATAATCAACAAAAGTAGATAACATTATTAGACTTTATTTGCAAACGCAGCCACGATTATTTTACGAAAGCTTCTGATATCCGTTTCTATTATTAATTTCTAAACTTGCTTGTACACTTTGGACTATTTTAGTAGTAATATAAAAATATATTTATTGATTTCTAGCTCGGTAATTCTGAAAGTTTGTTGAGAAACCAAGCTAATTACTTTATTTTGTTATACAACAAATTTCATCTTGTAAGCAAAGATCAAGTTTGTAGTTACATTTCACCATCACCAATTGCAGCTGAAGACCTGTTTTAAACACCCGAAAGTAAGAAAATACTTCAGGTTTGGGTGTCAAATATGTTAGCTTGCTGTAACGGCATATCCTATCTTGTATTTCATTAACTTCGAAAAACGTTAGTACATAAAAAAGAAGATTATAAGTGTTAGAAGCAGACCATTAGCGCTTTCTGTAATAATATTAAATACAATATCAATTTTTTAAGAATTGGTTTCAACGACTTCAATATCTGATTTAATGTTGTTACTTTAACAAATAGCTAAGGTCGGGTGTGACTTATTGTTAGCGTGTTAAGTTGTAGGTCCGAGACGTATAACTTGCAACCGTTTGCCGCAAAATTCTCTTCACTTTGGTGTCATGGGCGCGCAGTAAGACAAAAGTAGTCCAAATATTGCCTATGAATGCTACCGACTATCTGCCTTCCCTTTAGTCTATCAGATCAAATTTAGATACGGCTGTGAGTTGATACCTCTTTGTGTAATTTGCGTGATAACTCTAAATCATAGAAAAAAAGAAAGACATAAACTTGTTTTCCTTATCTGATTTCTTTTTTAGAATATTGTTCCGTGTGATACATGTTAACTTCTGTGATTGAATCAGATAACTTGTTTCACAATACAAGAGATAATTAGCATCAAATGAATACACACAATAGGATAATTAAAAATATTGTACACAGGTTTTTAGAGTAGAACAAAACAAATTAACTATGTTTTGTATTTTTTGGAAGGTGTGTTAGACTTTGAAACAGATAGGTAATTTCTATTACTTAAACATTCTAATATATACTGTTCTTTATATTACCTAAACATTCTGATATATTCTGTTCTTTCACGTTTCGAGAGCAATAGTTGCTTTTCACTTGTTTTATAAACAATGAAATTGTATGTAGCTCATGTCTTTTACACTTTTGATTTTTTTTATTCCTAATCGTGATTTTGCAGTTAATTCACACACACACACAAAGATTTATTTTAACTAAAAAATAACAATTTCAACGAATCATAACTTTTATTGAGTTTAACTTTAAAGGTGTATTTCATCTAAATGCCTCATAAAAACTTATTTAACGTACAAAAGCCTCCCGGCGGCTCAATGATAGTTCGAAGACTTTCGATGTTTGCGGTGTGCACAGCATAGATAGTCCACTATGTATCTTTGTGCTTAACAAATCAATGCATCAAAATTAGTTTGAGCAAATTAGGAGTGTAGATATTTTTCTGTATTTCTAAAAGTATTTATGGAATTTAACTTAACACATTGTAGTTTACTTATGTATTTCTTATAGTTTTATGGAAGTCACTCTTTAGAAACTACGAAACTCTTTAAAAGTGTCCAACAATCTACCTTTGATACCTATGTTTTATAGATCACAGATCACACAGCGAGAGCCCGGCATGGACAAGAAGTTAAGGCATTTGAGTCATAATCCGAGGGTCATTGGTTGGAAACGCATCACGCAAAACATGTTCGCCCTTTCAGACATGTGTGCGTTGCATAGTAAAGATCAATCCCATTATTTGTTGGTAAAATAATAGCTAAAGAGTTGGCGATGTAAAGTGATGACTAGCTGTCTTTTCTCTAGTCTTACACTCCTAAATTAGGGTCGGATAGCGCAAACAGCCCTCATGTAGCTTTGCATGAAATTCAAAAACAAATTCATAATGAGAAAGAGTAATTAATTTTAGGATTACCGATGGGAGTAAACTGCACCCCAACAGTTTTTTCTATACTATTTACAAACTGAGACTCTTCCGGATTTGATATTGCTGGCTATATTGTTATTATAGAGAATCACTGTAATAACTAGATAAGTTCATTTAAATATTTTATTTGTCCCTACTTAAGTGTTTAGGAGTCGGCAATTGAGCAAGTTATTTGCATCTCAGTAGTGTTTTACAAACACTGTTAATAACTGCAGGATAAAGAAATGAGTATCAACATGTATCAGTAAAATACAAGGTTAACTTCATGTATTATTTTATAGTATAATAAAACAACACATTTCTCGTCAATTATCCTCTAACCATTGATACATTTAAATTTTCGTTCAAGCTAACATGTGCCAAGATATTTAATTACGAATGCACTTAGACATAAGGGAAAATATTAAATGTTATATTGATTGACATATTTCAAAGTGTAAGCAGAAGTGTGTTCACACGTTAGGTTTCTTTATATTCTTATAATGATTATGTTTATATGGGATTTTTAAGTTTTTTCAACTCTCCATATAGTAATATGGGTCAATTCATCTATGTGGATAATATTGTGGCATTAAATTAAAGCTTCTGAACGCTAACTTTTCAATCTATGTATAGGTGAAAAATGTTTATGATACAACTCTGATCCAATTGCAAAATTCCTTAACCCATGTGTTTGCCTGCATTTTAAAGACTCACATTTCGTCTGCCAGTGCACTCATTCGAAATTGCCTTGAATTTCTAACACTTGCCATTTGAAACACTTTATATGTCAAATGTCGAGGTAAACCTTACCTCAGCAAAATTATCATTCCACAATGGCTCCAATCAGCGTTAATCCTTCGTCAAGCTCAATGAGTTTGACCATCTTGCCCACCAACTTCTTCTTCTGAAACATCTTTGGAAATCTGTACATTATATGAGTCCTTTCTAATCATACTGACTGCCTAATGCTAGATCTCCTAGATTATGCTATGGAACAATCACCTAGACTTCATAACGGATGATGATATCCTGTACCTCATCTTCTTCATTCTTAGAAAATTACAAAACATAATAAAATAAAACAAAAGTGTATATTTTCAGTATATATATTTTCAGAATATAAATAATATAAAAGTAAAACAATAAATATGTACGAAAATAAATGAAACGAGAATAACATCCTCATGCAAAAACATGAATCCCGAAATCCACGTACTTCACGTCTGTTATGCTACACACTTTCCGTTTTCATTCGCTTTGATACAACGTTTCCACTCACACGATTCTCTCTTTCTCCTATATCGTCTTCTATTTTCTGCTTCAGTCTAAAACTTATAACGTTATTACTCGGGTTCCAATATTCGTGTTGGACATACCACTGATTGCCCATTCTGTAGCGTTGTGCTTAACTACAATAAAAAAACGAAAACATTTATCCTACTTTTCTATCGTCACATCTCCTAGTTCTAATTCTATAGTGGCAAGCCAGACTATGCCCGGAATAAAATGAGTTACCTCTTTTTTTAGTTTAGCAAGATATAGTTATGTGAAAACAGCAATATACATCGTTTTTACAACTACAACAATGTTAATTATCTATTCTTATTGGATATCTCTATTCCATTAACTATTGTAGATTATTATAATAAAAGTGAAATTTCCACTGTACAAAGGGAAACAAATTTGAGAATGCCCGTAATTTCATGTGTTTGAAACGTAGAAATACTCGACTATCTCAATTATTATTTATTAAGCTGTTGTTATTTGTTTTTAGATATATTTTACTACAAACGAAGCTTAAATGCAATAAATATGAAAGTCAAGGAATAAATCTGTTGGATAATTTATCTGTTAAGATAAAAATATAAATAACCGTGTCAATACAAACTGTTTGTTTTTTTAATTCTGCGCAAAGCTACATGAAGGCTATCTGCGTTAGCTGTCCCTAATTTAACAGTGTAAGACTAGAGGAAAGGCAGCTAGTCCTCACTACCCACTGTCAACTTTTGGGCTACTCTTTTACCAACAAATAGTGTGAATTACAGTCACATTATAACACCTTACCGCTAAAAGGGCGATTCAAACCCTCAGATTACGAGTCGAGTGCCTTGACCACCTGGCTATGCCGGCCGAAGAAAGCTGTACAACTTGTGTGTCTAAAATGATTTCTAATAGAATGTGTTAAAGTTTATGAAAAATGATACATGTTTTTTCAACAGTTTTTTGCTGCATTAACTCTTTTTCAACTAACCAACGTTTACTGAGCCAGATGGTTTTGTGCCTGAGGTTTTGTGTAAATACGCGTTTAACAAGCGTCGAGTACAAAGGTAGCCGTTCACAACTACTTCACATATATCATTTATTTTTAGCCACGTAAATCAACTTTCAAGCAGATTATGGACATTCGCAGCGTTTGATATAGTATATCTCTCTAGGTTTTGGTGCAAAATACATAGCCGATTTTGCTGTACAATTGCGCTAATTTGTTTATTTGTTTGAAGTTAATCACAAAGCTATACAATAAGCTATCTGTTTCTGCCCACCACGGTATCGAAACCCAGTTTCTAACGTTGTAAATCCGCAGACACAAGAGAACAGACTTGTGAAACAAAATAATAATAATAAAATATTCATTCACAATTTCAGCAAAGTACGAAAATCAGTAGAATGAATCATCTTCCACAATTGTCACAAAAAACACGTAAAGACAAAGTACAACAGCAAACTCGAGAAACAATGAAGAATGATGAAATCAAGAAATAATGAATCTTCAACGTGGCAATATCTAATTATGTAATGCTTTATAACTTGCACAATTTGCTTTTCAGTTCATGCGCATTAGTAAAATATCAGGTTTTTTCAATGACACAAAGTAAAAGACCGAGAGAAATTTTTCATGGCTAAAATATGAATGTGTTTGAATTTATTTTGAAACTAACCTACAACATACTCAATACTGCAAAAAATATTATTGTCCAGTTTTCAGTAAGATATTTGAAGCAGTTTTTTTCCCTGTAGCGATTTGTAAAACTATAATCAATAACATTAAGGCTGCAGACAATGTTACAAATACACAAATTATTTACTTTAATAAAAGGAAATTTTCAACCAATAATCATAAAACTAATGTTTTTGCTACTATCAAGATTTTAGCAGTCTTAGGCTATTGAGATAAAAGGTCTTGAACATTGTTTCGAGAACAAGTCTGCTTTTAAGATAGATTTTGTCCGTATGTTCTATAAGAACTTTTTAAAAAAAATCCGGAGTGATAATTAGAAGGTTTATCTACTATCTAAGTGTTTCATAAATTTTCATTATCGTAAACAGCATATCTGATTTTTACTAAACTTGTATGTGCAAGGTGTTTCAGAAGTATAGACAAATAGGGAAATTATATATGATATCCTAAAGTTCAAGAAACACATTTCTTATATCAGTTATACATATTTCAGAAAAGAAAATACCAAGTTAACACAAAATAGCAAGAATTGATATGTGTATTAATGGTATTAATACACCATTAATAATGATATTAATGGTATGTAGTTTGAATATTACATCAATGGAAAATACATTGTGTATTTTTTCATGTGGATCTAAAACGTTTGGAACATTGCATTGTGGACTTCCTAATAAACCCAATACCTTTCAAAAGAATTTCTAATGGAAGCTAATAATATTTGAAGTAAATACTGAATCGATATTTATACATGAAAATGTTAACTTCTATCTCATCCATTTGTTAAAAAATTGTATTTTATTTTAATAACTCCTTCACACATTTATCAATATAATGGTTTTAACTTGTAGTGCCTTGATACTATATAGGTGTATCTCAAAACAAAGACTACTTTTCTGGTGAATAGGATGCTTAGGTTTACAAAGAGTTACTTTTGCTGTTATATTTTATGTTAACATTTATACTACCTAAGGAATATGTTATGATACCAATGCAAATAATTCTAAATACGCTATTTTTTCAAAACTTTAATATCGTTCTATGAATCATAATATTTATGAAAGTTTATTTTATTTATACTTGGCGTGTTCCAAATTAAAATGTGAAGTATCTTCCGAACAAATGATTCGTATTCTCACATTTTGGATTTTAACTAAGAGATAGTGTAAATTATTACAAAATAGAAATGAGGCCATGAGAAGAAACATGTTTCTTTTCCATATTTAATATTAAAAGAAAATGTTTAACTGGAAAAAAAAGTAAAATTATATAGATTATAAGAAAGGTCATTCATAAAAAAATAATATCAAAATTTTATACATTGTAGTAATGCACTTGAAGAAAAGACAAATTAAAAACTCGCTTAGAAGAACCGCTATTGTGTAGAATGTTCACTATAATTACCATGTGTATATTTGATGCCTTACAGATAGATGAACAATGCAATCTAATGTGGAGGATATGAACCAGCAGTAAAGCAATATTTGAGACTAAACCCCAGTACTTGCTTGTGAAACACGATTTTAAAATAACTTTTCCAAAACCTTGTAATTAATATGTCACTCAACAAATTATTATGTTATGGTGTATTTCTCGTAGGTATGAATTTATATAGAGCAATTTATAGGCTTAGTATAACCAGATTGTTTAGTTAGTAATGTTAGAAAATCTGGAAAGGCTGTATATATATTTATGTATATTGTTCATTTAACGACCAAGAATATATGAACAACCTCAAATCTCTATTCTATTTTAAAGTATTAAACTGTAAATAAAACAGCATACTGAATTATTCGAAAACTATTTATCAGCCCAATATGTTTTATCTATTATTTTTAACAGAGCTAGGTTATGGAAATAGTCCAGTTTCTCTTGTATGTTTACTTTAACAACAATAGTCTACAAATAAAGAAAATTTCTACATAAGTATTCCTTTTAATTACGACAATTTACTACATAGAAACTAAACATTTCTTATTTATGGTATTTCTGAAAACATTGTACTAGGTACAACAAATAATAACATACCGCACAATTTTTAAGTTCATATTTTCTACTAAAATACATGAACTTTATAATATTTTTGGAACAAAAGACATTGCTCCTCACATGCAAAGTGCATTTTGTAAATATTCTTTATATGTGCAGCAATTCGTCATCCGCTAGAACAGCGGTAAGTCTACGGATTTACAACGATAAAATCAGAAGTTCGATTCCGAATGTAACTTTGCGATAAGAAAAACACACACAATCACTTTTATAAATGCAAGTCAGTATTAACTTTCAGGAAATCAGATTTTAATGTGTAATTGACTGTTTAGGGAATCGTTACATTAAAAATTCCATATTAATATGACAATATACTTCCAGATCACTCACTACAAAAACAATGTCTTTTTTTATAGTTCTTGAGTTACAGGTTGCAAAAGTTTACCGAGAAAAAGCGAGTAAAAAGACAGAAATTATTATAGACTTTTCTATAGTTTTACAAATCTTGGATGTTATTAGTCTTTTTCATGTTTATTCTAAACATAAAAACTTTACTTTCCCGATGTTATAAGTAGAAAATCACCTTTAAACACGGAATTCGTTACCATGAATAGCGGTCCTATCTTGTATATTTCAATGAAGTAAAATAATCAAAAGGATGTTAAAGATTAAATTTGTTTTCCTTTGAAGCTGTAGTTATTTCAAGTGAATAACAGGTTCATTTGTGGTTTCTTGCATTATGAATGCTCTGCATGAATACTTGTGAATTATTGTTGGAATCTTTAAATTCGAATTGAAGCCGATTTTAAAAACTCAAAAAAACTTTTTTTAGCAAACCTTTTCCTAATAGCTTACATCACACACTCATACTCACATTGAGAGACGTGAATTTTGAAAGTGATTACGTTTTTATCCTCAAATAGGTGTACATTTTCTTTGTAAAATACTTGTATGTAAGAGATATGTTTCAACTTTACTTTCAACCCGAAGTTAACGAGATACTAAATACATTCCCCACCTCGTGTTAGCATGGCCAGGTGAGTTAAAGCGTTCGACTTGTAATCTGAAGGTCGCGTGTTTGAATTACCGCCGCACAAAACATGCTCGCCTTTTAAGCCGTGGGGGCGTTATAACGTTACGGTCAATCCCACTTTTCATTGGTAAAAGAGTAGCCCAAGAGGTAACAGTGGATGGTGATGACCAGCTGCCTTCCCTCTTGTCTTACACTGCTAAATTAGGGACAGCTAGCACAGATAGCTCTCGAGTAGCTTTGTGCGAAATTCCAAAACAAACCACTTCCTGTTACATGCAGCAAAAATCAAATGGCAAATTCTTAAGCTACTTCTAGAAACAGAACCCATTCTGCTGTCAGCGAAATATATGGTGAGTCTCAACGAATGATAAAAAACATCAATAACTACGCCCCCAATAAATATAAAGGACAATTTACCGAGACCCCCCCAAAAAAAATTAGACATCTGATAGAATTTAAAAATAATAAATAAAAAATAAAATCTCAAAATACTTTCGTTCATTCGAACGTAAATTCATTGCCAATAATAATTTCTCATCTTTGTATGGGCATCACCCATAAAAGACATTAATTTTGAGTTTACTACAATGTGATAATTTAGTTTTTTTTTATGCAAACTCCCTTGAAGCGTGTTAGAATGGAGTGTTAAAATACTCAGTTATTACTATAATAAAATTACTCTACTTCTGTATCATGCATATTTTGTAATAATCATGTGAAACAATTGATTTACTTCTGCATATAAGATGTTTATTGTAAAGGTAAATTAATGTTGTAGTAAGCATCTCAGTGTGAATCTTTCCTGGCAGATTCCTAGAACGTATCTATACATAAAATAAAATTTGTGAGCAAATTATTTTACAGTCATATTTTGCCAATTTTTTATGGCTCTAAAAAGGAGCAGAGCTTGCTAAACACTATTTGTATCAGAGTTTAGTTGTGTAGTGATACTAAATTGATTTCTTCTAGCATTTTTCGGTACCGTATGCTAGCTCCTAGCTAACTCTCTCTATATATATGAGACAATACAGGATACCATGAGACTAATTTCAGACCCTAAATTTGATAAGAATCGTAATTCAAGCAGAATTCTTATGACATGTTCTTTCTACAAGTATATTGGAATCCTAAACAATGATAAATATTTTTAATTGTCAACATGGATCAATGAGGCATTACAATAATGTTGAAATTTATATTCTGTAATGGCATGGAAGAATTAACTCTGTAAAATTTAAATAACATTAAAAAAATATTCACTTGTTCTGACGATGAAAAGCAGGACATGTTATGACAAATATTTTTTCAACATATGATATACTATAAACCAGTAAAAGTACCGACTGCAAACAGCTTTGATGTGTTTTTATAAGTTTGACTTTTCTTTTATATCAAATCTGTATGTAGCAGAGATTAAGAATATTCGCAAACAGACAATTTTAATGTTTTTTTGTCATTTATATAATACAACCAACATTTTAAGAGTAATAATACAGTTTTTTTCGTAAATCTTTATTCTAGCAATATCATTATGGCGTAACTTAAAGACAAAAGTACTAAAAACGTTAATAACATAGTCAAAGTGTTCGTCACCAATATACTATAGCAAACTGCCTGTCGGCTAGTACGAATTCAGATGAGTTTCTTGGATACCGGTTCCTACAGAATGGTAGGCCTTACGCCTATTGCCGTCTCTGAAAACTCCAGAAATTGTTTTTATATTGCTCGTGAAAATGCCTAATTGAAGAGTATTTCCTGGTGGTAGAAAGGTAACATATTTGAATATATTAAACAGACACTTAAGATCTTATATCTAAATTTCTACCATGCAAAATGAACGTTAACGTTTACTGATGTCATGTACAAAACTATTGAATGTAAGAAAGTAAACTAACAAGACTAACAAACTTATATGCAATGTTTAAACACTGTGTTGTTTATATTCAATAAAAAGTGTTAAGTATTGATTATCATATTATTACTGATATTCATTTGATCATTCTATGAAAAGAGAACTTGTAAATCTATTAAATTTCCTAACTTAGCGTGTTAAGCAAACTAACTTAAATTTAGATCTATTAATCCTATCCTTGTACTGTTCTTGAGTTATTGGTCTGCTAGGTTTACAAAGAAATGGATGGATTTGTATGGAGAATATGCCCGAGTCGCTTACTAACAAACTGAATAGTTATTATACTAATTGAAGATATTTTGATTGGTTTCTTATATATAAATATAAAATATAAAAAAACTGGTATTTCATTGAGTTTATTTCGTCACTAATTTTTAGATCAAATTCCAAATCTTTCTGGCTCTGAAAGGAAATCCATTTATTATGTTAGCGATATGTAAAAAGCTGTTAATGGCCTTGTTTGTTTGTTGTCAAGTATAAAGTTTTACATAGGGTTATCAGTGCTTTGTCCTCCACGAATATTCAAATCCCATTTTAGTGCCATAAGTTTTCATACTTACGGCTGAGCTATTATGAACTTTGGAAATCGTACCACATTTTAATGTATCATCTAGTTATGGTATAACTATTTTTACATCATTGTTAAATGGTAAAACAAGCATGTTAAAGATTATGCATTATTGTCTTATTTACTTCTTATCAGTAATTAATAAATACAGCTATGGATCGTAAAATCTGAAAATATGGAAATTACTAAGGTTAGCCGTAAGCCAAGTATTTTCTACTTATTTTTTTGTTTTCAAATTATTCGTGTGACTTAAGCAGTTTCATATAGTTTTATCGTTTTTGAGTAATAACTGTCCGTAGAAACGATTGATGAAAGAATGATAAAAAATGAAATTTTGGAGCTAACAATTTACATAAACTAAACCACTTTTTGTTGTCACACATTGATATCAGAAATAAAATTAAAGTCAAAATTACATTATTGAGAAGTTTAGAAATGTTTCTTAAGTAAATTGCGGTTTTACACAATGGTTTGGACAAGTTTTGAAATAAATGATTTAAATAACGATTAAAACGATTGCATAGCATTAATATAATTAAGAATATTAATTCCTGCGATGGATATTTAAATTTCAGAATAAACATCTTGATAACACAATACCTAGTTCATGTTTCCTTTTTAATTAATTAGATATAAAATTCTTCGCATTACAGCTCCATCAGGAAAGTTTCACTGTATTTAATTGTATAAAACTGTTACTTATAGTTTATATTTTAGTGGAACGTTCCTGAAGAAACTGTAAAGTAAAACGTTAAATAACAGATTAAATAACAAAATACTAAATTTAGTGCTATAAGTTTGTGCATTTTAGAAATGAAACTAATACATCAAATGTAACCTCCATTTTCTATGTTGTTATACCACTTTATATTCTTCACAGCGAAGAATAAATAACATTAATTCATTTTCTTATAAGTTAAATATGAAAAAAAAATTGCAATATACATGTAAATATTCCAATAATAGTTTGGAACCAAACCACGATAGAACTGAACATCGTAACAGTTATTTCATATTTCACTAATTTAAACAACTACTGGTCATTAAAAACTTTAAAAGTGAAAAACTCGACTCTTCGTTAACTGATGAGTTTAGTTTGATTGACATGCAAACTTGTTTTTAACAAACTTGACACGTCTACTCTTGTCAAAGAGCACTTGTTAAAAACATCACGTTCTGGTGTTACGCGTGGGAAGGTTTTGTAAGTTGAAAGAATCCCGTTATCTGTCATAACTATGGCATTTCACTTATCATTATATCTGCAAATTCTGTGCTTTTACAGAAAAACTACGCTCTGAAGTCATTTGCCCATCCAACATGAATGACACGTTATTATGATTGCAATAGCATTCCATAATTCCAGCAATGAAGCGCATATATTTCATGAGTTAAAAGTGAAAATAGTTTAGAATGTAAAGATTAAGTGCAATGTAACAAAAATAAATAATGCGCATCCATAATAATTTGATACCAAGCCTTAATTAGAATTATCTTAACAGTTAGTAAGACATGCCTCGGATAATTTGTTGTAAGCTAACCTTAATAAGTTAGCTTTTGATCATCTTGTCTTATCAGTTTCTAACACATCATTTTCAATCTCCTATATTTGATAATTACAATTGAACACTTAAATACCAGATTAAAAAATGTGCGTGTGTAGGTGTAAGTAATTATTGATCATGAAATACAATAACGATGAAATGTGTATCCATGTAGTAAATAATAAGATATAATTTTTCTTTGTTACAGTTTTCCTTTAACAATCCACAGAAGAAACGTTACCAAGTATGAAAATATTATCTTCTACTCTATATACATATATGTTTTTAAAGAGAGGAGTAAAGCTTGTCTCGAATGATTTTGGCATATCCTTTTCTTAAAACGTTTTCCTTTTTAAACTAATCTTTATCAGACTTTTTTCAGGATATTTATGAACAATAATTAGAACAAACATAACTAAAAATTCATTAACGTTATATAGAATATAGTTCAAAACACACAGTTTAAATCTGAACTTATTTTATTCAATCCAATTTAGTCATTACTAAAAATGTCTCCATTTCCGCCGTGGGGGTGTTTTAATGTGACGGTCAATCCCACTATTCGTTGGTGAAATAGTAACTCAAGAGCTGGTGGTGAGTGGTTATGACTACTTGCTTTCCATGTAGAATTCCATTACTAAATTAGGGACGGCTACGACCGATAGCTCTTGTGTAGCTTTGCACGAAATTCAAAACAAACAAGCTTACACAGTGGTTGCGGGCGATAACCACTAATGTGAAGCTGGTTCATATGGACAGACATCCCACGGGGTTGTGCACTTTGTGTTCAAAGGCGCGGGAACCCATTGACCATCTATTTTTTCACTGTTCATTGGAACAGCCTTTGTGGTCCTATGTATATAAATTATTGGAGTTTTATTTTGGTTGTCCTCTATCTAACTGGGTATGGAGGAGATGCCAATTAGTGGGATCACATCCTTCGTTACCTAGGAGATGCCGCAACATATTCCGTTTGCTTACCAGTTTGGCACGACAGGTTATATGTTCTGCTCGTTCAGTTTATTTAGCAAGCCATAGCGAAATTCATTTAATTTCCATGTTTAAAGTACGGGTACGTAAACATATTTATCTCCATTGCCATAGGTGTTTGTTTGTTTTTTGTGTGTTTTTTTCTTATAGCAAAGCCACATCGGGCTATCTGCTAAGCCCACCGAGGGGAATCGAACCCCTGATTTTAGCGTTGTAAATCCGGAGACATACCGCTGTACTAGCGGGGAGCTGGTGTTTGTTACATAACTCATTAGGTGTTTTTTATTATACGTATTCTTATGTTGGTACCTTGGCAAACCAAGGTGCCCAAGGTTATTACTTGTGTACTTTGTTAAGATAAGTTGTAATTTCTTTATTTCCATTGTCTTTTTAATTTTGTTGCCAATAACAGATCTATTGATTTTTTGTTTTGATACGTAAACTGTATTATTTAAATAACTGCTGTTCAAAATTACATCTTTTATATATTTTTTATTTCGAATTTATTAGCTTTGTAGTAATTTTCAGCATGATAATCTGATACATGATAATTTATTAACTTGTGTTTTAATTGTTGTATTTTTGTGTATACCCCCTCGTTGAGGTGGGATAAATAAAGAAAAAAAACAATAAGTGGGTTCGCGCTCTGGACTCTTACTCCACGTCATTATGTCGTGTCCTTCAGCAAGACCCTTACTCCACTTATTTTAATCTCCCCAGTAGTAAGATGGGTGTTAACACACAGAAAAATATTTAACTATTCTCATCCACTTTTCCAACTTCAAACAAGAGATCGAAAGCGCCGGCCCCATGTGACACGTCAAGGATTTAACTTTTAACTTATCCTGATATATTTAAGTTGAAGTACATTTTTATACAGTCGTATTTCTTCTCATTTTAGAAAGTTTACAAAAATTTACTTAATTATACAGATTTGTACCCAAGATACACAGGTAGATGAATTTCAATCCTAACATAACACGAAATAGCACATTTTTAATTTTACATAAGGCACGTTCAGTGGCTTGATTGCAACTAGAGAAATAGTATTATAAAACAGAATAGTCGTTCTTCATACTATAGCTAAATAATAGAACTCCCATGTTTGGAAAGAATTGTTTTGAATTTTGCACAAAGCTACTCGATGGCTATCTGTGCGAGCCGTCCCTAATTTAGCAGTGTAAGACCAGACGGAAAGCAGCTAGTCGTCACCACCCACCGCCGACTCTTAGGCTACTCTTTTACCAACGAATAGTGGTATTGACTATCACATTATATCGCCCCTACGGCTGAAAGGGCTAGCATGTTTGGCGCGACAGGGAGGCAAACCCGCGACCCTCAGATTACGAGGACCTTAACACGCTTGGCCATACTGGACCAGGAAAGAATTAGGGTCCAGTACCTTATTCAGAAAAGTAATGTCATCCAGTTCTGAAAGCATTATGTAGGAAAAATAAAATTATATACGTGTCAACCACTTCATTCTAAAAATTAGTATCATTAGCACAGTATCATATATTATAGGTATCACATTCTACGAAATCGTACCTTCACTGGCTTCGCGGTACGCTTGAAGACACATATGCCAGGATTCTGGTTTTATCTAAAATATAGACATAATTACAAAAACCACCAGTCCTTTGTGCTACAGTATACCTAAACAATTAATTCTGACTTCTGCCTATTGGAAGGTAGAGTCTTCTAACAACTTCATAGAATGGTCGAAACTTCCTAAACAAAAAGAGCTGATCAGAACTCTCCTATATCAGCTTACCGTCCTTATACAGGATGTTCTTGTTCCATACCTCACACTAAATACTATATAAATGATTATTTCAGTAAGCTAGTCCAATCATTCTTAACACTGATTTTAAGCGAGGAACATTCGATATCAGGTCCTTCTTTTGTGACTGTATTCATATTCAAATGAAATTTCTTGAGCTATAAATATGTATCAGGTCATCTCTTAAGTAAAAAAGGATCAGTCTTCTCTCTACTTCTATACATAATTTTCGTCAGTGACATACCTTTTCCAAATCTAACATACACACACAATTCACAATACGCAGACGACATCACAATCTGGAGCACCTCCAGAAACCCAGTAATGGCCATGTCCCGCGTACAAGAATCATTAAACAACGTCTCAACATGGAGCAACAAGTGGAGAGTCGTGTTAAACCCAACAAAAACACAAGCAATTACTTTCTATAGGAAACTTAAGAAGCAAAGAAAAAATCTAGATAAAATAAAATTATCACTTGGAAACACAACCATTAACATGAGTAAAAACATTACATTCCTTGGCGTCACTTTCGACTCAAAACTAACATGGAAAAGACATATAAACAATATACACTCATCCATCAGAAAAAGGATTTCATATCTAAAGACCATAACCGGCAAACAATCGAAATGCGCACCGAACACCATTTTACAAATATACAAGGCTTACATCCGTCCACTAATAGAGTACGGATGTCAAATAACATACAACATGTCAAATAACACTCTCCAGAAAATCCAAGTACAGCAAAACAGAATATTAAAATCCGCATTTGGCCTACCGTCATTTACGCCAACAAACTATCTATACCAAATTAGTAATTTACCAACGATAAGAGATAGAATAACAGAACTCTCTCTCAAATATTATCTAAAAGCAGAAAAAAGAAACAAACTAACGGCATCACTACACAAATTATCAAGTGCACCAACAAAATACATTTCACCGTACAACATATTTCAAGAATCACATTCTACTTAACAAAGAATTTAAACAAATATAATCCACGTCAGTAACACGAATTCTTTTTTTTCTTCTCTTTTCTTTTCTTTTCAGATACAGGGCACACGACAGGCAAAACTTTCGGCGCCTGTCCTGTGAAAGTGGGTTTTCTCGGGGCACTCCCGTTTCTAAATCTTCAGGCATTGGATTTATAGATCCCAGCCCAGGCATCTCTTTTGCCATACCCTGAATCGTGCCGTTTGAATTGTTCTATTTTTGATCTGGATTTGAACAATATTCATGTTCACATCTGCTCAACCTCTTCCTCTCGGGACAAGTCCCGGGCTTCCTTTCCGCTGCTGCCTTTGCCTCCATCCAAGACAACATTTAGAAGAGATACTTTCGACCCAAATAGTCAAGAATAATAATTATAATATATATATATATAAACAAAAAAACCACCATTTAATCTTAATAACAATCCACGAAAGGGGACGAAGAGGAACCACAATGTTCCTGAACACCCCGGTTGGGGAGAGAACTCTTCTGATTTCTCTCTCTCTAAACTGAACCCCTGCCACGTTAGTTTAGTTTAGTTTAGTCTTAAGTAATGTCCGATTTTAGGTTCAGGAAAAGAGAAAGGATTTCAAATGTTCCTAATGTTATTTAATCAATAATGTATGTTCCATTATTATTATTTACTTACTGCCAACGTTTTACAAGCTTCTGAATACCACTTCTATAAAGTTTTTGGTGTTTGGAAGAAAAAAGAATTACAGAAAGTAGTTTTGACATCTTCATATATTCCAAGCTCTTTTCTATTAAGATAATTTTGCAAACTTCGAAATAGATAGTATCGGATGGGGTAAGGTCTGGAAAATAAGGAGAATATGGAAAATTTTCCCAATGTAGCTCTTCAATATATGCAGATGTGATCCTTGCTCTCGTTGGCCGTTCATTATCCCGGTGTAACACAACACCTTTACGACTGATCAAAACAGGCCTCTTTTCTTTCAGTGCAACATTCAAGTGCTCTAACTATTGACAATAATAGTCTGATGCAGTCGTTACATTGAGTGGAAGCAACTTTCCGAAGGTAGAAGTCCATTTTGGACTTGTTTAGCCAGTTCACCTGCACTAACCTGTCCAAAAAGGTGAGTTACTTTCACGATAATGAAAAGAAATGCAAATGTACATTCTTTCTCTAAGTGTGGCTTTTATAAAATCATGGGGAACTTATTCTCCAAGTCTGATATCTCTCAAGCCGTTACAGATGATAGTGAACTGTTGAATAGGTTGAATTAAGTTTCTGTGGTAGTTCTTCAACTATTGCAGCACAATCTTCATCAAATGCAGCCAGCAGCAAGTTATCATTAAACTCAACAGGACGATCTGAATATGGCGTATCATATAAGCTTTAGTCACCCGATCTGAACTTTTGAAACCACCTTTGACATTTTCTTTTATTGAGAGACTCCGCACCATAAACACCTTTAATGTTTCATGTAGTTTCAATTGCACTATTGCCTTTTTTTTAAACTCGCAAATCATTATATGGCTAACGTGTCTCTCAGACACATCTACTTTCATAAGGGTTTATTTTATTAATGATCTGAAAAAGTGGAGTTGGGTTAGTTTTTTAATTGTCTGGACATGTCTATACACGTCCTACTACATATTTTAGTCACTAAAGCCTTCTTCAAGGACAGAAATGATGATGCACTTTCTGTATTAAATTTTCGGATATTATTTATGGGATGCTTAAGAAAATAATCCCTTCACAATGTTTATTTTTGCTTGGGAAGTATTGCCAATTATTTATATTTTAGGTCTCGTCACACATATGTTTCGCAGGGTCTATTTAATTTTGACATAATATTTATTACAAGGAAACTACTACGTTTCGTTTAATACTTCACAATTTTTTACAACAATGTAGTTGTTTACATCTTCGAAAACCTCACCGATTTACCTTACTAAATGTTTATATATGTATTTCAGAAAGACGGCATAAATCCTATAGCTCTCTTGCTTTATTTCTTTTAAATATGAGAAACTAGATTACGAAAGTCAACCTAAAAACTTTAGAAAGACTGAGTAAATACTTTTGAGAAATGTTACGTTATAGGAGGCTTTGATAAACAAAAGCTTTGTTTCGATTACTTTACTTTCCACATAGGTAGATTATATGTGATGTACGTTTTTGAAAAAGTAAGTAGCAAAACAAATACTATGAATAAACAAAGTTTTGTTTCACCAGACTCTGTGTTGACCGCATAAGAGAAAACCTGGATAAAATAGCGTTCATGGCGCATATTTTACTAAAATTGATCAAGAATTATTAAGACAGTTTTCCTTCACTGTGCTTGTTTTATAAGCCAGAAGTAGTCTCGTAAAATTGAATTTTCTTTCTAAGCACACACCTAGTAAATCGGAAACGTTAAAGTTCCTAAACAGAATACAATCTCTAAATGTTATTTTATATAAAAAGTTAAGTCTCTTCGATGTTTGTATTAGTATGAGATTATTTCATGTCAGTGAGTTTATTATCTATTTTTTATTGGATTACCTATTTGTTTTAAATTTCGCTCAAAGCTACACGAGAGCTATTTGAACTTGTTGTCCCTAATATATCAGTGAAAGACTAAATAAAAGACAGCTAATCAATGTCACCGACCGTCAACTCTTGGTTTTCTCTTTTACCAACGAATAGTGGGATTGGTCATCATTTTATAATGTATTCATGCCTGAAGGAACGAGAAAGTTTGGTGAGATAATTAATTCGAGCCCTCAATCCTTAGACTGCGAGTTAAGCCCCTTAACCAGTGACCACTACAGGCTATTCTATTAGACAATATTGATCTTGAAAACTAAGATTTCTCTGATGAATCCACACCACAAAGTAACATAAATTTTCAATTTTAAAGATTCCAGCTGGTTTCCCAACTTTCACATTTGTATTTAAAACTTCGAAAGTTATAATTTCAAATGTAATGTGAGTTTAAGTAACAAGATCAGCTCTTAAATCTGAACAGATACTTCATTTCAAGCAACATACTTGTGAGTGTCTTCATTGTATTGACTATGAGCTTTGTGACTATTTAGCATTTATGTTCTTAGATACATAAAATAAAACACAAATAACAACAACGTATGGACATCACCTTACAAGTTAATTAACATGTACATGTTAATCACTTAAACCTTATGTACGGTTACAGTTCGAATTTTTTATAACTATGGAAAAGAACCATGTTTTGAAAAAAAGTGTTATTTAAATGATCAGAGTTCTGTGAATTTATCAAATAAAGTCGCATATTAATCAATAAACACTTGAGTGTTCATTCTTTCCATCAATATCTAGATTGTTAATTTAAAATAGGTAGTTAATTAGAGCAAGCACGTGTAAGAGAAAGGTTGAAAAATGATGATATAATTACAAAATATGTTTTTGAAATCAAGTATTGTTCAAATGTGTTTCCATTTAAAATCAAATATCTTTTAAGAAAAATAAAACCTGAACAAAATTTTAAGTTTTGAATAAATGCGAAAAACAGTTTTCATCTTCAAGAATCTTAACATCTTATTTATTTGTATGTAGATGATCTATGAACACTCAAATAAATTTACAATAAGAAAAACATAGTACTAATAATTTCATATTCGGTATGTTATTCTTTTAAAACAGAGTACCAAAAATAATTATACGTGATATTGAGTTAGAAGACAATCAGATATTGATGTTAATTGTTGTTAAGCACAATGGATTATCTGTTGTATGACAAGTAAATACAAAATTGAATTAATGTATATACAGGGTGTCCCAGAAGTCGCGCACCATACGTACATATAATAATGTCAAAGGATTAGCACTGCAACCCTCAACAAAGTAAAAGACAGTTTTATAAAGAGAATTGATGAATGTATCAAAGCAGAGGGTGAACAGTTTGAGCATCTGTTATGATTATTATCAATAAAATTGTTATTCATATGTATTAACATAAAAATTTATATGGTGCGCGACTTCTGGGACACCCTGTATAACAACAGCAGGTGGAGAAAATGTGGCTTAAACATTTAATATTCATCTTTAAACTCCAAAACTATTATTTCTAATGTTAAGTCAAAAAAAATGATTGAATTATTCATGTTATATGAAAATATAAAAATTACAGCTATGAAGTGGAGTGCAATATATTGAAACAATTTCGTATATGAATAGCAGCAAGTCACGTGAGAAAAACAGCTGGCATAAAGACGCGGTGCAACGACATGCATAATAACTAAAATTCGAAATTGTTAGGCATTTCTAGGGGGTGTAATGCCACAGAAATCTTATTGCTTTCGGGAAGGTTATGTAATATCCCTTTCAGATGCAAAATATTTAAATTCTCAAACCATAAAACATATTTAGATCCAATAATTGCAATTTATAAGACGGTGATATATTTTATATTCAATGTCTTTGGAAAACAAAAGATGATGGATCAACTTGGGGTTCTCTGACTATCCAGAAAGCAAGACGAACCATGAATGTGGTATGTTAAGCAAAGTAAGGAGTGATAAGTGGGAATCCACAAGCAAAAAGGGTTGGTAACAAAACCTGTTCGCTTTCCCCATGCATTAATCTGCAATAAAATCAAGAAGGACATTCGACTCGAAAAACGACACAAGTCACATGTACATAAGTTACTTTCACGCATCCCTCTAATTGTCACTTATGTGTTTATCCATGTTATTCCAAGTCGCCAGACGCAAGACCTATGGATTTCAGTGCGATATGATTATTATAACGGAGGACGTTTGGAAACAGACTTCTGAACTAGATTGAAAGCGTACAAGAAAACTGGTGTGATTTTGACATGTTGGCTTACCAAAAAAGCTCTTTGTGAAAGAAAACAAGTTTCTACATTATATATTGTCAAAACACACGATATTGATATATGAAATGGACGTTAACTACTTGGTTAGGCTCCAAACTCGTTTTTATACAATATATTCAACCTCTTTATATTGCTGTTGAAATTTTATTTTAGTGTCTACATATATTTACGTTTAAATTTAGAAAAGAACTCCAATAACACTAACGGATTTTCATTCAGTGAAGATAAATTAAAAATTGCTATTGTGAGCTTGATAATCAATAACATAGTTGTTGAACCAGAAGAGCGACGTCACGTGTTTCTAAATAAAAAATACCATTGAAATGTGCATGTGTGCGTATGTG
Organism: Carcinoscorpius rotundicauda; assembly: GCA_011833715.1. NCBI lineage: Eukaryota > Metazoa > Arthropoda > Merostomata > Xiphosura > Limulidae > Carcinoscorpius > Carcinoscorpius rotundicauda. The sequence continues at coordinate 115,129,772 of CM022393.1, forward strand.
ATATTAAGTGAAAGAAAACAAAGATAAATAGTAATTTAAAAATAAAAAGGTCCAACAATAAAGTGTGTTTGTGAAGATGAAAATATTCAAAAGAACTGTAAAAATGAAATATTAGTGAAAAATTGAAGAAATGTTGTACATAATACTGCATACGTCATGCATAAATGATAGTATGTAAAGAATACATTTAAAAAAGTATAATACAGAGATAAAAAGAATGTTGATTACATAATAACAATTGAAGCTTTATTTACGCAATTATAGATAAAATCGTTTCAAAAGATGATTCTTTGAGATTTTTCTTTCTGGAAACACTTTGAAATAAAAAAAGAAAATCATAAATTGGAAGGAAAGTGTTTAAAATATTATTCCAGCTTGCCTGTTTTATTTTATTTGCCTATTAATGACATAACAACATCAACACTAATCATAACACATATCGATGACAAAATGGTCAAGATTGATTAAAAAGTAGATTTGTTTGGTTGTTTTTAAATTTCGCGCAAAGCTTTTCAAGTGCTGTCGACGTTAGCCGTCCCTAATTTATCAGTTTAATACTGGAGGGAAGGTAGCTAGTGATCACTATCCATTACCAACTGTTGTGCTACTCTTTTACGTACGAATAGTGGGATTGCCCTTCACATTATAACGAAGGAGCGAGCATGTTTGGTGTGACAGGGATCCGAACCCACGACCGTAGGATTACGAGTCGAGCGCCTTATCCACCTGGCCGTGCGGGACCTGAAAAATAGGACAAATAGAATATTGTTTCAATCTTGACAAAAGATTCATGGTTCTCTAATGCTAATTTTAGTTTGTTCAACATGCTGATCGTTGCATTGTTTGCACTTTTTAAACTATATTGCGTTTCATTTTGAAAAAAAGTTTAATTTCGTTATATTACAGTGCATTTTTTTAACTGTTCACGAAAAACATTGGTGTGTATGTTTTTAATTGCTATTACATGTCTGAAATCGAAATTTACTACCAGAGGTGGAGCAATTTAGTATAATTAACTTTTGCGCTAAAAGGATTTTATCTTTCAGAAGGAAGGAAAACATTTCAGAAAAAAAATGGCTTTAGCCTTTAATATAGAAAAATTAAAAGTTAGTTAATGTTTCGTGAAGTATTTTGTGAGTTTTGAATAGTGTGCAACAACTGTACGAGCTCTGTAACATTTGTAACGCGTTTTTATTGAATTCACAATTATTTAGAGTTATGAAAAGTGCAGGTAAATCATTTAATTTCGGGCTGTTGAAAACATTTCAAGCACTTTTGTTAGATTCTATTACTTCATTATAGGGAATATTAGTGTACCTAGATAAAACGTCTGTCGTTTAAAGAAAGCAGAAGTTGTGAATATTATAATTAATATTCTGAATAATTTTAAGGAAACGAGTAGTGTTTACAAACAAAGGCTGCAGGAAATGTATTTTGAGTAGTGATAAATATAAGCAAACATCTTATATGGCTACTGAGCCATTGTATAATTAGAAATTATGGGATGATCACAAGTGTCAGGTTTGTGGATTTAGAGTAATAACCAAAGTATTCTTGGGCAAGCTCTTTCGGTGCTAAGTATTCAAAAGCATTTTTATTTCTTGGTTTGATCGAAAGAGCTGTTTTACTTTGTAATTAGCTGCCCTTGTAAACTCATTAGTTATGTCATTAGTAAGTTATATGTAAAAAGTTGTGTCACTAAGTTGTCTACAAGCTTCAATGATCTAGTCCTTTATATCAAGCATGGCATCCATTATGCCTTTGTCAGCAGGATTTATACTCATGTCGTTGCGATTTTTAGGGCTTCAGAGCTATTCTTATTTTTGGGTGAGGTTACTTTTGGGGGAAATGTTAATAATTATATCATGTTTTTCTTAACAGTTTTAACGTAGGTTTCTAAATGTTGTTTTTTATTGGCGTCTACGTTGGTGTACAAAGATAAATGGGCGCTTACCACCGATAAGAAGCGAACAGTTTGTTATGAAAGCAATAACAAATTATCGGTTTTCACAATAATTTGTATGGATCAGAAATAAATTCATTTTCGTTCGGAAAGTTTTAGCGAAGCAAATATTAACTCTTCAATGTGTGAGAAAGTTAGTTTGGCATCAGAGAAAGTTTGACCACCACAGAAGATTTGAGTTAGTCCCTAATCTATATACTAAGTTAAGAATGGAGAATATCCATTATAATAAAAAAATAAACAGAAGAATAAACTAGACATAGTAAAAACTAAAAGTAAATGTATTATTTATTCTAACCAAAATTTTGTTTCCATACTGTGGTAAAACGTTTCACTTGCTTAGGCTTTTATCCAAATAAAAAATGCCAATTTTTGGTAAAAGCTGTTTCACTCAAACTGCTCGGTATAGTTAGGTTAGTCCTGAATCTACAAGCTAAGCTAAAGTTGTATAATTGTCTTTAAATTAAACTTATTACAAATATAATCAATTCCATGTAAGACAATAATTATATTTAAGCTAATAAACAAAAATAGATATATTAAATATTGTCACCAACGTTAAGTTTCCTTACCATAGTAAAAGTTAAAACTGCTCAGTCAACGTAGAATATTTAACATTCTTAAACCTAAAATTAGATAACGATGTGAACTAATTTGTATGAATTTAAAGCTACCTATAATAATTATAATTATTAGTAATGTTGCGTTTTATCAATTTGTTGCTATACACTGAATTATCTACGCTCTGTCCATCACGGGAAATCGAAGCCTGTTTATTGACGTGGTAATTCCATAAACTTACCCCATGTGTGGCAACTGTTAACGATAGTAACTTTAAAGAAAGGGTAGTGTATGATACACTTATAGTTATTGTTTGCAAATAAACTATATTCACTACTTCTAAAACCTGCGAATATTGAAAGACCTATCTACTATAAAAAATAGCGTCTCCATTTCCAGAGTACATGTGTAACTTAAGTTCTTTTGAGAAATCCTTGTATGTCTAGTACTTTGAAGAAACACGTTGCTTGTTGAAAGTTTTCACTTTGTTTTCAATGTCCTCTACTTAGAGAAGAAGAAAGCAAAGAAATAGAAACAATTGTTTGAAATACACTACATCTTTTTTTCATTGTAAACTTTAGTCTTAGATAACTTCTTAAGTAACTATCTCAATATTTGATGCCATAGATACTTTTGTTTCAAAATAAATAATATAACCATTAAGTTATAACGTTCTATCATTAGCTATATTTTTAATTTTCTAACTATATTGTTTGTTAAAGAAAGATATCAGCTGTAATAATGACATTAAATCTTTAAAACATAATAATTTATTCCATGGACACTTAGGGAATTCTGAAATGTTTTAATAATTTAAAATGAATTCTTATAATCATCTATTAATTATAGCAATTTTGATTTTTCCTGTATTACAACCGTCTGCGTTTTTAAGATTTGACAATTTAGGCTCTTAATTACACAATTTTGAAAGTTATCTATAAACACTCATTATGATAAAAATTAGAAAACAATATGAAATAGGTTATAGGTTCCGAAATTTTCTTAAGAATTATAAAGTACAGTCATGAACAGTTTTAAACATTTTGTTGTTATTGATCGTTTTAATTTTGTAATATTTGTGCACATTTAACATTCATATTATGTAAACTTGTCACTATCTCGACATTTTTAGGATAACCCAGTAATAAACCGTAAATTACAGCTAGATGATGTACTGTTGCAGTTTAAAGTGTTTGGACAATTTAATTTAAAAAGAAAAATACATATAAAGTAATTTTTATCACTTTTAACTGTCCTATTGAAGAGAATATTCTGTTTTATAATAAAATAAAGATTGCTACATAACATGAATGAAATGAAAAAAGGACAGACTAAAACCAATTTCAAACTCTGAAAAAATTATTTGGATATCCTTTATCTAGTATTTTATACGTCACTGCTTGCTTCGTTTACAGCATGTGGTTGTAGTATTTTTGTACATTTTGAAACTAGTATTCGGCACCTTTGTGAATATACTTCTACCAATTCTTCAAAACACAGAGCTCCATTTCATACAGTCACCTTTGGTTTCCTTTTTGATACTGTACTCTTCGAGTAACTTTACAACATTTTAAAGAGAATAAAGTCACTGGACAGAAATGGTCAATCCATAATTGTAATCTTCTATATTTTTATCAAAAAATGTCTTTATAGACTTCGCAGATGCTTAGAGTCATTATTTTACAGTAATGTAAACTTTCATCCAATCAGTTTTCTAGCACTTTTTAACAAATTAAAGCGTAAAATGTCTCGATAAATGAATAATGTGCGATGAACTTATCTTTAAATTATCGTAGTTTTCTTTAAATATATTATTGCCTTTTTGAAAACAAAATTCTATTTTGGATTCGCCTGTCTATGTTATAGGGCTGAAGAAATTATCAGGCCTTTGTAAGCGTAAACTTTATTTGCTTTCTTTTATGTTGTTGTTAACCAAGTTTGCATCTTGATGCTCACAAAGTGAAGTTGAATGGTTTGTTCGTAATTCTTTTGTCTCTTTCTATCCATTTTAATATCAGATTTGTCGTAAAATCATTAGAAATTTCCTGAGCTGTTCGAAAAAAATTATTCTAGATTTTACAGAAATTTTATTGTGTCTTTCACACCTGAAGTCATTTGCAGTAGTTCCAGATTGTCTACTTCTCAATGATAGTTCAAAGAATTTCTTTGATAAACAGTATTTCTATTATTTCCTTGGTAGATTCTCAGTTTTGTTCAGATACGTATCTAATAGTTGATAGCGCTGCTGCATTCTTTGGGTTTAACCATTATGTTATTTCTTTTACTTTTTGAATCACATATTTCTAATTTATTATCAGTCATGAAAAGTATGAATAACTAATAACGAGAAGATTTTAATAGTTGGTCATCAAACAACAATTTATAAGCATTGGAAGTAAATGTATTCATGGTGGATCAATTACATATTTCGACAGACTATAAGTCTGAAGCTCGATATGGCCAGGTGATTGGAGCAGGTTCGAATCTCTATCTCACCATACATGCTTGATCTTTCAGAGGTGAGGTAATCATAATGTGACGGTCAATTTCATTATTCATTGGTAAAAGACTAGCCCAAAAACTGGTCTTGGGTGGTGATGACTAGTTACTTTCTCTCTAGTGTTTTCGATCCTGCACGGCCAGGTGGTTAAGGCGTTCTACCCATAATCTGAGAGTCGCGAGTTTGAATCCAGTTACATTAAACATGGCTCACTTCAGCCATGGAGATATTATAGTGTGACGGTCAACCACACTATTCATTAATAAAAGAGTAGCCGAAGATTTGGCTATATTGCTAAGTTATGGATGACAAGCGCAGATAAACATCATGTAGATTTGCACAAAATTCAAAAATAAACAAATTAGTTTTCGGCTGGTACGCCTTTTCTGAAGTATTTTTAATTTGAACGAATACACTGTCAGATAATAGTTTTTGGTAACAAACCTCCTGTTATATCAATGCTTAAAATTTTCAAAACGAGAATGTACAAGCTCGAAACGTGGTAAACATTAAAACATATGATTATCAGGTACCAACTTTTGATGTACAAATATCATCTTTTTGTTTTTGGTGTTTGAATTGTTTCTTCTAAGTTATGAGTACTTGTAAGAGAAAATGATAAAACATCTATACATATATATATAACAGCATTAGCCGTGTATCTGTCTGTTATCTGGACGTCAAAATTAATTCTTACTTGACAACTTCTACATTCTGATCCCAGATCAAACGATAGTGACGTTTAATGTTTGTTTTTGACAGTCCTGCATGTCAAATGACACACTCGCAAACTCTCAATGTGGTTCCAACGAAATGACTGCAGTGAGAAATGTACTACTAAGGATAAAGTTATGCACAATGTAAGTATCATAACCAATTTTTGTTTTAAGATGGTAGACTTTTTACTAAGCTACCGGTGACCCGAGAGGCGTGAGTACATTGTTTGTTTGTTTGTTTTTGAATTTCGCACAAAGCTGCTCAAGGGCTATCTGTACTAGCCGTCCCTGATTTAGCAGTGTAAGACTAGAGGGAAGGCAGCTAGTCATCATCACCCACCGCCAATTCTTGGGCTACTCTTTTACCAATGAATAGTGGGATTGAAAGTCACATTATAACGCACCCACGGCTGAAAGGGCGAGCACGTTTGGCGCGATCGGGATGCGAACCCGCGCCCCTCAGATTACGAGTCACATGCCTTAACACGCTTGGCGATGCCGGGCCCGCTTGGGTACATTATAAGTGTGTGTATGAATACATATACAGATAAATATATTAGTTTATTATAATTCAAAAGAGAAGCCGAAAAAAATTTAAACAATAAACACTGCGTTAAATAAAAAAAATCCCAAGAGACAAGGTAAAATGTGTGCTTATAAAATGCATCCTAGGTTTTTTGAAGTAACTGCGGAAGTAGGACCCATATTGCAGTGTGGATACACCGTCCACCAATCTTAACCTCCATACGTCAGTCTCACATAAGAAAAAAAAGGGTAGCAATAGACATAGAATTAGAAATAGAAATAAGAACAGCGAGATGTGAGTGCTCAGGTCCGTAACGTTCCACATCTATCTCACCCTTTACTGCCTACAGAGAATTGTAGGTAGGTGACTGCTCTCCCAAGTAAAGAATTAATTGAAAATAAAAAAACAAAATGACATAATACCGTTCGGAATGTTAATATTAAAAAGTACGTTTTCATTTCACTTACCCAAAAACAATAGTACATTATTTACTTATTATTATTTTTATGTGAGACTATCGAATGCAGGCTTCGACTGATAGACAGTGTATTCTCACCGCAACGTGGGTCCTTATTTGTTTGTTAGTTTTGAATTTCCCACGAAGCTGCTCGATGGCGATCTGTGCTAGCCGTCCCTAATTTAGCAGTGTGAGACTAAAGGGAAGACAGATAATCATCACCACCCACCGCCAACTCTTGGGCTACTCTTTTACCAACGAATAGTGCGATTGACTGTAATATTATAGGGATGTGACAGGGATGCGAACTGGGATTACGAGTCGCACTCCTTAGCACGCTTGGCCATGCCGTGCAAATGTGGGTCCTACTACTTTTCAGTCACCTCCGAAACCTAGGGTACATTTTATAATCCCACACTATACCTTGTACCCTAGGATGTTTTCAGTTAATGCAGTTTCTATTGTTTAAACTATTTTATTTTGGCTTGCTTTTCTTTAGTTATAAGAAACTAATATAACTAATCAGAGGTTTCGATTTGCTGTATTTAAGGCAGTCTTTCCTTGTGATTTTACTTAGTTCACAAATTAACTTCATTAAAATGTATTGATTTTCACTAGTATATATATATTTCTACAACAATATTGGGTGAATATTTAACTCTGTAAATATATTGTTTACATCTGATTTATCAGATGTAAATACACTTAATAGCATTGAAAAATTACAACCCTTACATATAATGTCCTTTGATATAAAGAAAAGATGTTTGAAAAGCTAGTTCTGTATTTTTTTGTCAACTTGTAATATACATTTTGTGAGTAATCACTAACAACCTCTTTGTTTTTATCTGTAATTAATTTGCAACATTAACATAAGCTGTTAATAATCAAATGATTATTTCTGTTGAAAGCTTTCAAATGATAGTGACATAGTAACTTCTTAATTTCTAATATTTCATCTGTACAGTCCAATAACCACGGGTTTCATTGTGATTGGAAATTACTGTACACAATATAAAAAAACCCTTAAAATGCTTTTAACACATTCTAAGGTCGTTTTTAAGAATACTTAGGTATTAAAAGTATTGTACCTGTTTGAGAACTTTCAGAGAGAAAGTAGTTTGAATTTTAATTAATAAAATATTTATAACTGTGAAATAAAAATCATTTTATAAATAAGAGAGAGAACTTACGAACTAATAGAAATGCTTAATTTTTTAGTAAATAAATATATAACGTGTAAAGTGATCTGATATAAAGTTTAAATTTTAAATTCTCAATAACGGACGTAAAATAATGTTGGACTAAAAAGGTCACGGTAAAGTGTCGAAACAAGCTAATATCCATATAAATTTAGTATTATTCTGTCAATGGAAATTTAAACTTAAGTTATATTCTAGTATTTAAAATACGTTATGGTAAATAATAGAACGTGTAAGAAACGAAACTATATGCATCATAAAATTTGATTAGGTACATTAAAAATGTATTCGCTCTCTTGAAATCAAAATCTTCAATTATGTTTTACATGTTTCCTCAATTTAATACTTTATCGTTTGAATTGTCGAACGTGTTGTATTAAACTAAACTGTAAGATCATTTTCCATGACATGCTTGTTTTAAGACCTTCACTTGGCAAACAACAGATCATAGGTTATCAAAATAACAGAACAAAATATCTCGATTTTAACTCCTTTTTTGTTATGATACAGGAATTTCTCAACGCTTTTCAAAATCCTGTGTTGAAAACTAATTAAACTTTCTGAATAATTTTGTAAAGAAAGTGTGGTCCTTGGAGGACTAGTCTCACGTAACTAATTGTTCACCATGTAACAAGTTTGTGTAACACATCGTAACAAGAACTAACTTAATTTAGTTATTTCAGAATAAACATCTTTGCCTTTAACCTCAGGCAAGAGTAGAAGAGATCGAAACTGTGCCAATGTTGATGTGGTTTTTTTCCTTAACAGGAGTTAAAACAAATGTCAAAAACACCTAAAAGATATCATTTTTATCTTATAGTTTGCCTTTGGTAAAACTGTGACACAACTGGTGTATTATTATGTGAAAATGTTAAAAATGTTATTATGACTTTACCACATAAAAAACTCGGATATACCTCCGTACACAAAATTTTTGAACAATTAAACATGAAAAAGAGAAAACTCAGGAAAAAAAAACATCTATAATTCTTAACTGTTATTGAAAAACAGAGAAAGTAAAGACTCGACTTTTATAATAAAATAATAAGTTATAACATAACATCAATAAATTGAAAATAAGATGTATGATTAATTTCCTATTTCAAAAAGTGTTAGAGCAATCAACATATTTCGTATGAGATCTATTCGTTACTTGAATGAGGAAGCACAGTACACTAATAAATAATATACTGGCAATCACTGATTTATGGGCATAAGGAAAACGTCTATTGATGATAGTTTCAACAGAAGCTCAAAATGGTAGGCCAATGGTTTATTTATTTGTTCTTTTTTTTAATTTTGCAAAAAGTTACACGACGGCTATCTGCACTAGCCATCTCTAATTTGGAATTGTAAGATGAGAGGGAAGATAGCTAGTCATCACCGCCAACTATTGGGATACTCTTTTACTGACGAATAGTAGGATTGATAGTCGCATTATAATTTCACCACAGCTGAAAAAGCGAGCATGTTTGGTGTGACAGGAATTTAATCCCTCAGTTCTAAGATTACAAATCTAGCTCCTTATCCATCCTGTCCGTCGTTTATAGTGACCTAAACTTTACATTCACGTCTGCAATGTTTAGTTTTTTTATTTCACTATTGATAAAGTACTAGTGAAAATGAAATTGTGATTTATTTTTCCAAATATTTTGAGTTACCTTGATGTAATATACCCAATTTTTGGCTTCTAGAAATTATTACGAATAATTTATCTGTTTTGCTAGTTTCACCAATACATAAACGTTTTCTAATAACTGAAATATATGTAAAGAAAGAAATAGAGAAAAAGTGCATGAATTAAGGAACAGCTGTAAATCTACTGACTTACAACACTAAAATTTTTATTTTGATTCACGCCCCCCCAGTGGCTAAGCGGTATGTCTGTGAACTTACACCGCTAGAAACCGGGTTTTGATACCTGTGGTGGGCAGAACACAGATAACAGATTGTGTAGCTTTGTGCTTAATTCAAAACCGATAAAAATCATTTTGATTCCCAGAGGTGGACACAAAAGATAGTTTACTATGGTTTTGCTATAAAACAAACACCTAAACATGAGACAGATACTCAAAATGAATATAAAGCAATACATAAAATATATTGTTATTAACTTTTATATGAATATCTTTACGTTATATAAATAAAATCCAAGTACAGTACACCTTAAAAACAAAAATTCCAGACCTCTGTCTTTATCCAAAGAAAAGCTCCACGTTTAATCATTTCCTGCTACTATTACATTCACTTCAATGTAATTATTTAAAGAACAAATTGATTCAGTCTCATCCTCCACGACATGATAAGGTGACTGTAGCTAAAACCATGCACTGTTTTACCTGATGAAGTACATTTTTATTTGTTTTTTAATGCAAGTTTGTGCTCATTTAAACGTCATTTTAGAGAGAGAGACCGTTCACTAAGAGTTTTTTTTACAATTTCCTTCTTGTCCAAAGTTATAGTTTAATAAAGAAAGAAGAATATTATAAGTTTAAGAGAACTATAAGCGACTTTGCAATCTGCATGTATATGAAAACGTTTTCTTATTTATTCTGAGATCTAAGGACAGCAAGATAGACAAGTAACTTTATCTGTCGTTTTTGTACGAACAGTCAAAAATGTCGGAAATCAAACCATTCCAATTATAAATTTATTTTGTTTTGAACTTATCACGGATGGTCGGTTGCAATCCTTTTATCATTGGCTGCATGTTAAACGTGGTTTGTTGAAAAGGTCAATATCGTTGGAAAAAGTATAAACAAAAAGCTCGGTAAGTTAGTATACGTAACATATCAACTTCTTGAGAAAATGGTAACACGAATCTACATGTAGCAGTACAGTGATTGCAAAAGATTTCAAATAAACTGACGTTTCTAGGGGAACATAAGATCTTCTGCAAATCAAAACATTTGAAAAAAGTTATTGGTTATTTTAGTTTTCAATCGCAGCCATTGGAATTGTTTCATTAGCGTAAAATATTTTAACTTGTGTCCCAAATGTAATTACTTATGACAACGATTTAACTGTTAACCCTAGCTGTTCACATGAAAGACTACACCGATACAGTAGAAGTCAATAACATAAAATTATTCCAACCGTTGTTTAACGAAAAAAACACAAAAACAAACGAACTACAACAACATAATACACTATCGAACTGACTTTATAATTGCCCTTTGTAGCTCAAGTGTGTGTTACTTATATTCTAAATCTAACCAACTGTGGAATCTTCTGAAAAATCAACTGGAAGAGATGAGCTTTAACTGTTGGATTACAAACAGATAGACTCAATATTCTCTTATAGTAAAAAGTTTTAGTAACGAAAACTATTTTCAAAGTAAGTATTTAACTAAAAAAAAAGTACAGCGTTCCTAAGTGGCACAGTGGTATGTCTGCGGACTTACACACTAAAAACCGGGTTTCGATACCCGTGGTGGGCAGAACACAGATAGCCCATTGAGTAGCTTTGTGATTAATTCTAAACAAACAAATATAGAGTTCCTAAGCCTTTCTACAACATAGAAAAAGATTGCTCTCAGAATAGTATTAGTCTTAATCAACGATGTCGAGAAAAACCACTTTAGAGAAAAATATATATGTAAAAACGGCTTGTTTAGGTTGAGAAAATATTTTACGTAGAGGAGCGAACAACGTTTTGACCTCTTTTGGTCATCGTCAGGTTCACAATGTTCACGTTGTTCGCTCCTCTACGTAAAATATTTTCTCAACCCAAACCAGTCCTTTTTTACATATATAGTATTTGTCTTAATATCTTAGAAATTGTGGCTACATTCCAAAGTGCATTTCTTTTAAAAATAGTCTGCCTGATACACTTTTCACCACATCTATAACACTATGTATATCCTAATCTAAAATATTATATAACAAAAACGAAACTATATATCTACATTAGAAATTTACTTTTATAAGTTACATAAGCTACCCTACATACTATAACCTTACTGGGTCTTTTAGTGAGACGAAAAAAAGACTGCCTTAAACGTAAAAAAAATCAAACATGATACATGATCATCTGAGTCATGTTTTTGGGATTACAGGTACTAATAACACTATGTAACACAAATTTTGTTCCTGGATAGTATGTGTTATTTCTTAATTACTCTTGTTGTGAAAATACAAAAAATGGCCGTTATTCCCTTCAAGCTTTGCCTTTGTGACCTGGATAATAAAATTTAGAAATTAATATATTTTCTTTCTAAAAAGGGAAAATTTGCACACTTTATTTTGCATAAGACTGAATAAAACAACATATGAATCAAGATTTACGGGTATTTACACTAAAGTTATACAAAAAATATTTAGAAATGAGTAGTTTTTTTAAATTTGCGACTGTAATGTAAATCACTTTCACGTATCCTTCCACAAATATAGTCTCCCATCATTTTTTCGCTATACACTACTTGGTGGCGGCGTTCAAAGTCCAGTATATCTTAGTGGAAGCGCTCGCCTTGCTCCTCTGAGTATGCTCCCACGTTCTCCTTGAATTTATCAACATAAGCGTCAGGGATGTGGACGTTCAGGGACATTTTGCAGTCCATTTTTCCGTAGTTCTTCATCTTAACCTATTCCACGTAATTTTCGGCTTTGTGATTGTCCAAGAAGCCTCAAACCACTGTGAAAAAACTGTCCCAATATTTTTTTCTTTCCAACTGAGTTTCTTGGGGAATTCTGTGCACTACAGGATCTTCTTTATTTGTGATCCAACGAAGATATCAGCGTTGACCTTTGTTTCAGACAGCTTAGGGAAGAAGTTTCGAAGGTAGTTGAAGGCTACAGACTTTTTTTCAAAAGCTGCGACAAATTGTTTCATAAGATCAAGTTTACGTGCAATGGTGCGAACAACACCTTCTGGAGGTCTAATGGTGGCTCACACTTCACACTGTGCCTCCCCACAGAGAACTCGGTCTTTTGTGGCCAGTGCTTCCTGTTGTAGTGCGCTGCGGTGTTCTTGGTGTCCAAGAGGCAAAGATGACAAAGAAACTTGGTAAAGCCTTCTTAAAGATCCATCAAGAATGCTGCCATTCTGAAGTCTCTGATAATCTCCCAGCCATACTCATCATATTTCATGGCTTCAAGCAAGATCTTGTTGTATTCCTCTTTGATGTGCATTGCATAAGTCAGGGGAAGAGACGGATACATATTCACGTTATAAAGCAGCATAACTTTGAGGCTTTTTAATGAGTTATTAATGAAGATATGCCATTCGTTCAGGTTACAGGCAATTGCAATTGCCTCGCACAGACCGTTTACATTGAGGCAGAAGAAGAGTCCATCTTGACAAGTGAAGAAGCTTGAACAATGTCCGTAACGCTTCCTCTAACTTGCAACTTGCACACTTTCATTTACCAAATCTTCTCCTTAAGCTTAGATATCAAAAGCTCGCCATTCGACTTTGTTAGACCAAGATATCTGATCAAGTCATTGAGGTCTCTTTATTTGGAGTAGTATAGATTTTTCTAGCCAGCTGCACCTCTGAAATTGTAATCTTGATATTTAACATCTACCTACCCTCCCGATTTGCCGTTAAATTTTGAGGATGGCTGCTTTCTCTCTGGTAGAGTTGGTACAGGGAGCTCACGGCAGTGGGGTACTGAGGCGATGGATGATGGAAGGTCTGGATACATAATAGAAGACTCATTCTTGCCAGCCCGTTGTTTGTAAGGGTCCACCAAGAAGAAGTAGCAATCGCTTGAGTGATCATTGGGTTCACGCCAACTTCTTGGAATGGTGAACTTTATGGTTCCTTTTTCCCCTTCGTACTATCCGCAAAAGAGCAAAATAGAATTGGTATTATGAAGAATAAATTTATTTCATCCACAACTAATGTTTAACAGGTTCATGCAAAATATGTTATATGTGATATTTTTCTATAGTATTGGAAAATTAAAAAAATAAAATATATTTAAATTTTAAAAAGTCTGAAATTTGTATGATATAAAATCTTACTATTTAACGAGCAAAAATTGTTTATCTTACCTTCTAAAGTTTTTTGCAGTGCTAGCAAGTAAAATGAGATGCTCAGGGTTTGTCTTGATCCGAGACAGGCATGCCGAAATATGCCTTGTAGGCTTCATATATTTTAGCAGATGCTGTCACAGAGTACTTTTTCTCTCTTGTTTAGATAAATTGGCCAGGTACATAGTAGAATGCCTTTGAAGAATGTTTGCAGCTGTTTGTTGTCATCTCAGATACAATCATAGAGATCTATGTGTTCACTTAAGCAACTAAAACTGAACTGATGTTGTGAGTAGTTAGCCACTATATTTTGTTATGAAAAGTTATAGAAAATTCTAAAAGGATCTTGAAAATTCTCGTAATTTCTACAACATTCTAGAAAATTCTTGTAAGTTAGAGAAATTTTTCTATCAGCTATTCAGCACTGAATCTACCTGGAATGTTTTGGAAAATAGGTAAATTTGAGAATTTTGTTACCCAGGCCACAAAAACAAAATTTGAAGAGAAAGTTTTCATTTTTCCATTTACTTTAGACATAGGCAATTGGGAAATAATACTTTCTGCTCAGGAACAAGAAAAAGTGAACACTTTGTTATATAGTGCAATTTAATGACTTAACAGTTTACCCCAAAAACTATGAACTTATCTGATCACTAAATAAGTGAGGACCAGTTGTTTAAGTAAAGGATAAAATTTTCTAGAAATAAACTCATTTCCAGTTTTGCAAAGGATTTAATTCCAGTTATTAAATCTCATTTGAATAAACTTTTCAACTCATTTCGAGTTAAAAGTAATACCCGTCAAATGTCATCAGCAACACTTATAATAATTGCAGATGTAATCTCACAAAACACTAAGTAATTGAGTAATAAGGTTGGCACTATCGTGCCAAAAGAATATCACGTCATACTAAAAGGCTGCCTCAAGGAAGGGTAAAAGGAGATAACCATTAAGCGTGAGGATGTCATAGTTCCAAAAGTTATCATCAGAGGGCGAGTCATCAGAGACGAGTTGCTAGGCTGCCATGATAGGCAGCTCTTTATGTCATAGTTCACTAATGAGTGTAACCAAACTAATAGTGAGCTGGAATTATAGCTCGACTATTTACTTAATTAATAATTAAATACTCTTAAATTGAAGTAGAGAACGTGTTTCTAATCAATCATGACTCGTACAATATAGATATCAACAAGAATATAATTAATCACAAATCTGATAGTTAATCAAATAATTTATAATTAAATCATCGTAATAAAATAACACTTAAGACTGATTCATTAGTTAATTAATTCGTCCTAAAAACGATGCTTAACATTAATAACTTAAAACGTTTATAATTAATGCATTGAGTCATCTATAATTAAATTGTCCGCTTAACATTAACTCAATATTTAATTAAATTATCACGGAAAAGAAAGCTTAATGCTAATTCATCAGTTAATTAGATTCCCAGCTAAAAAAGAACAATATATTAATTAAAACTTAGTCTAAACCGAGTGTCTAAAGGTTTCAGTGATATAATTAATTGTCAAAAACATTCATGGTGATGAGAAACCTACCTGAAGTTTAAGTGTATTCTAAAGACGACTGGTTTGAGCATAAAACCTTTAATTAAAATGAAATACTGACCAGCGTTTTGACCTTCTTTGATTAATTTTAGATTTTACTTTATTTTAATTGAAGTTTTAATGCTCATACCAGTCGTCTGTAGAATAATTTTGTCGAAAATTATTTAACATAACATATTTGAATGGAATTACAACTTATGAAAAAATTATATGTCTGGAATGAACAATATATTTTGTAATATTACATAGCTAGTCCAAAGACCAAGTAATTAAAATTCAGATTTTGTGAAAAAACCTTAATTATTAAAATAATTTTATAATAATAAACTTCAATTAATATTCATTTTGCACAAGTAATTAAAGTTTTTTTTATTTTAGAAATTATAGAAATATTTGAAAATGAAATGAGCTACGTACGTTACTTGTAGTTTAAGACTGACTTTAAATATACAAATCACGAACTGTCGCACATTCTTAAACATTAGGGAATGTTAAAATGTTTACTCATATGATGTGCATATAAAAAAAATTATTAAACACTTATTTAAATAGTAAACGTGCCAAAAACAATAAATATTTTGATCATTTATATTAAATGGACAATTAGTCCAAAAATACTATATGAGTATATTTCCAGTTTCTTATGATAAAATATGACACACACTTTTCTTTCTCGTTTTACAAATACTGTATGCTTGCAACACAAATAAGCTGTTACTTTCATTATACTGCGTTTAGATCTAAAATTTTCATTTAAATATAACATGTAAAGTTAGATACATGGTCTTAACTTTTTGAGGGTGTAGTCCTTTAAGTGCATAAAGAAATATCAGACAGTTTTTACCTAACATTGAAAGTATGGAATAAATAACTTCTTTCAATGTTTCGTGAAGAGTACATATTATTTTGAATGAGAAATTCATTACATTTTGATCAGTATTTTTCCAGCCACTAAATATAATAAATGAGTGACTTACCAATTATGATTATGTAAAATATCAACGCTTTCAGACTGTCTACAATTAAGAAACTAATAGCATATTACAGACATACATTTTGGAAACAGAATTTTTAGAATTACAAAGGTCACACACAAATAGTGTGAAGTTTAACGTCAAGACAAGATTCAGTGATGTCGAGAAACCCACTTGTTGAGAATTTTATATGCAAAAACGGCTCGTTTGGGTTGAGAAAATATTTTACATATAAGAGCGAACAACGTTTCGACCTTCTTCGGTCATCTTCAGGTTCACAAAGGTTTCTTTGTAATATATATGTATATATTATATTTTTTACACATATCAGTTAAATACAATTTTTTATTTAATGTTTTCTAAAATGTTATTATGGATCATTAAATATGCCATGCCCGACATACTGTCAGACTTAGACAAAATGAAAGATCGATTCTATTTAAATTGAGGTTTAAGTATCTCATGATGCAAAACGTTTGTGCTATATTTTAGACAAAAAAATTTTGATAGTATATATTAAGGTCCATTTGATTTATTTAACAGTAGTGATATCTTAACTTTATTATACTTTCTAAATCAAAGACAGAACAAGAGTACTGTTTGCATAAACATTTCAATCATGATTCATTACGCTGACAGTCAATATCATAGATGTTAAACACAGAGCATACTCATTGTCGAAAATACATTGAGAAACACCAATCACTGTGTTGGTGTCTTTCTTTCAAACACAATTTCATATGTATGTGTTTAAAACTTCAAAATTGTCTTTGTTAACATTAAAAATACACAAATTATGTGACTGACTACATTTAAATATATTACAAACCCAGTAACTTATTTTCCTACAGCTACGAGTAATAAATGAATCACTTACTGTAACTCTTAACAGCTCACAAAATTAACTCATAAACTCTATCTTAAACTTGTGTCAAATATGATTACTTAGTTATACTTTTGCTGTGATTTCATTGTTTCAATAAAAAGAAGAGTCTGTAATCAACTTAAGGAACATAACATATTATTTTACTAATTACTCCATTTTTTTAATTGGAAAATTTAACATATTCTGAAGCTTATCCCTTTTAAATCATACT
Organism: Carcinoscorpius rotundicauda; assembly: GCA_011833715.1. Classification (NCBI taxonomy): domain Eukaryota; kingdom Metazoa; phylum Arthropoda; class Merostomata; order Xiphosura; family Limulidae; genus Carcinoscorpius; species Carcinoscorpius rotundicauda. The sequence continues at coordinate 115,147,312 of CM022393.1, forward strand.
GTACAAATAAAACTCATAAAACTTTGCAGTTATCATTCTATGTCAGTGAAAGTCACTCAAATTGGAATAAAATCTGTAGTTCTGTCTGAGCTCAGTAACATTTTAGTCAAGCTTTGACATTCCTCTAATCTTATTGGTCGTCACGTGGGCAATGACACAACAGTTGAAGATAAGGTCGCCCTTGTGTCTAATAAGTGCTGCACATACTTATTCGTCACATACAAAAATCACCACAATACTAAATATTTAGTTTACAATCAAAGTCGTAAAGTAATCCTTAATTATAACTCAAGTAATCTTTCTTTCACTATTTTAAAATTGTTACGATTCCTTATGTAAATATGAAACTGTTTACACTACATCAAATCTATGAAAATTGTTAAAGATCTGTGATTTACTTATAGGAAATTCACTTCTTGTCATAGTTTGTTTGTTTATTTTGAATTTCACACAAAACTACACAAGGACTATCTGCGCTAGCCGTCCCAAATTTAGTACTGTAAGATTAAAGGGAAAGCAGCTAGTCGTCACCATCCACTTCCAACTCACGGGATACTCTTTTACCAAAGAATAATTTCTTCTATTGGAATTAACCATCACTTTATAATGCCCCCACTGCTGAACAGAGGAAAATGTTTCGTGGAATGGGAATTCGATCCCTCGACCCTGAGATTGCAAATAGCTATTCATAGCCATCTGGCCATACCAGAAAAGAAAAGAGACGAAAATGGATTTCACTCCCCCTCTCTGTGTTTATTGCTGAATCTCAGTATAACATGGTGTTTAGAGTTCTCCACTTACAATCTGTAGGTCGTGAAACCGACAGATTAAGACGCCTGGCTTACTGTATCGCGAAAAACTGTTCCACATGGACTTCTACTTAGATCTTGACCCAATTACAAGAAGTCTAGTACGATTATGACCTCGCTTTGTTTATGTTTTGACATTTTCTTCTATCTGTTCATCCTGTCACTATTTGGTCCATGCCTGCTTATTTTTCATAATTATCCCTTACTTTCTTAATCTTTATTGAAGGCCGTTTTCGAATGTCATTACGAAAGAACTTTCCAACAAAGTTTAACTTTTAATACGCAGCTTCAATGTAGCTAATTTTTTTAAAATAGTGTTTCAGTAGCTCAGCAATAAGTCTGAAGGCTGATAACAATAAGTGCCTGCTTTCAATAGCCATAATGAGTTCAACTTGTGTGAGTTGTTGTTTCTTTATTAGCAAATAAAAAGTTTCAAAAATACGAATAAACGCTAGTTTATCTGTTAGAAACAACGGAATATTTGAGTTTTTTTCTTTAATGCCTGTTTAAGTCTGTACTAGTATCGAAAAACTCACAAGTTTTACAACATCTGAAATATTCGAATTGAACGCCTTTTGACAGTAACCAATAACGCACTTAACCTAACATTTTATGTAGATACTTTGGCAATACCAACTCATGGAACTCACAACAAACGATTAAAAATAAATAATATAGAAGTTTGAATTTTAAAATGCTATTCAATGGTAAAGGAAGCTTAAGCAAAATGATTTCATTGTCAGGAAAGCTATTAAAGTAATCATGACATTTAAATACTTTTTTACATAAATAACGTACCTGTTTTATCTCTATCTACAAGAAACAAGAAATTAAATTAATTGATAACACAGTAATTTGAATAACTTCTTTCATTAACGTAATTACAATGTTGTTTTAAACTATTAGTTCTTTGTATAGCGGCTCATTGAATGACTCTAAGTTGTTGGTTTTTTTTCTTTTTCAGAGTAGAAACTTTTATCTCCGTCATCTCTTGATCAATTTCAGATCTGTTTTCAACTTAGGAGATCAAACCCTTTCGATTCTTAAGTTTAATCACGCCCAAGACTTCATAGATTATTTTATTTTAATCCTAATTTAAAGAATTTGAATTTGAGGGTACGCTAGTTTAGATCGTGATGAGTAATAAAATCGAATCGGGTATAGGCTCGTTCCACGTTTATTATTGCTTGCGCACAAATATATCGCTAATACAAAGATAGGTAATGGTCTCACAGATTAATCTTTTGTAATCCTCATATAATTTAAAGTGCAGCATCTATGGAGGATTCCAACTTGTTTTTTTATTTTTTATATATTTAGTGCACTGATTTATTAAAGAAAAAAGATATCTACAGTTATTATTTCTGCGAGGTTTATGTTCTTTTTTTTCTTATATTAAAACTTGATAGACCTTCATTGGCTTCAAATTCACATCAGCAAATCGTACCTTTAAATGATTAACCGAAAATATTAAAGTAGTTTTGTAAAATAAAAAAATATGTAACTATAGCAGCCTAGTTTCAACATTCTCGAATACACAACTCACGCTACGATATCCTGTAATTTCTCTTTTTCTCGTGCTTGTTTACAAACATCTTCAGACAGTTTGACTTGGTAATGAAAAATTGTTATGAATGTACGACTGTTTTTCCATCCGGAGATTTATTACTACCCAGATATGCCGTCTCAAAATCTTTATTTTATAAAAAGTAGATTCTTCATTACCACGTTTCTTACATTATTTGTTGTTAAGCTATTCGAAAACTTTTTTAATAACCATCTCTAATTTTCAAACTACAAAGTAGAGAGAAAGCAGCTACTCAACACCACTTACCACTAAATCTTGGCCAATTCTATACCAACGATTAGGTGGAGTGGATATCGTATTATGACACTCCATCGGCTGAACAGGCGACCATGTTCGATGATGGGATTCGAACAAGCGATCTTAAGATGGCAAGTTCCGTGGCTATCCACCAGGCTATATTGAACATCTCTTATGAAAGAGTCAAGAATATTTTTTTATCTTGCTTCAACTTTATGTTCACATCTACAGAATATATTCATTAGACGAGAATCGAAGTTTATTGACGAATTATAATACAACAGTAGCAACGATAACTATTTGACACCTGCGACGTTAACAAACGTTCAAGAATTAAATGCATATATTTCCCAACAAAACCAAGTGATACCAGGTTTTAGTTGTAGATAAAAAATGTTGAAAATGGGAAATAACTCATTTTATTGAAAGTCTTTTGAAAAATTTAATGATATTTTAATATGTTTATTTCTGTATATCAGCCATTGTTTCAGCTATAAATATGAGTGCTTATAACTGAAAAACGGGTTTAGGTACTTTGTGTGTACACAGTGTTGTGCTGGTTTGCGCGTAACAACAAACCAATAAAAATAATTTCTGTAGTGACTTCATTTAGTTAATATGAATAATCTTTAACAACAGTTTTAAAACATTATCCATGATTATTGTATTAGCAACATAATTTATGGTTGTTTTATTATTATGGCTTTGACCAATTATAAAACCAAAATATAGGTTTTGTGACTTTATCCACATCTTAATTTCTGTAAGAGGATGATACTCAACTTGTTTATATACTTTAGGAATTAGGGTTCAGTAAAAGAAAATCTGATAGATTTGATAAATTGCTTTTTAAATTTATATGACGTAAAGCCTAGTAGTAATTAAAGGCAAAATTATCAAAGAGTACATTTTATAAGCCTATATGACGTATGCATCTCTTTATGAAATTAAACTCTTTAGATGAAACAGTAACGATACAGAATATTCAGAATGAATAAAGTACAAATTTTTAAAAGCAAATTGCTAATGTTCTAATACAAAGTAATTAACCAATTGAAAAGTAGTAAATATTTTTGTATTACTCATTCAAATACTTTTGTAAGGTAAGGCATTCATTAAATAAATAAAGAAACGTGATTATTTTCAATTGAAATAAAGCAGCCATAATTACCAGCTTTACATAGAAGAAGAATAAATTTTCTGCAATTCATTTTAAGTTTAAACTTAAAATCGTATAATCTTTCATCCAGATAGAACTTCTGAGCTCGTAATTGTCCAATTTTGTTTGATTGTAAGCTTGTATGCAGGTCCAATAACTTTTAACACAGCTGTGGGAACACATGAAAGCATTAAAGCTGTGAAATGAATGAACATTTTTTTTTACCTTATTGCCTGTGTATTTATATAATGATGTCTTGACATAATTGTTAGCTGAGAGTGTACAAACAACATGAGGACCTAAAGCAATTGTAAAAGTAATAGAACTGACAGTTCACATTTTTTTTCCGTTTATTACAAAAATATTAGCTCAAACAGATTTTGAAATTCGGTAGCATAACATACATTTCACATGCCATCAGCTTGTTAAACAGAATAAGCATTTTCCTCATATTTTCTCATATCCTGTTGTTTACTGTTTATACGGAACATTTATCTTTATATAAAAATTGCACCGTTAGATTTGCGATGTTGCTGTGACATAGAATTTTTAAGTTAGATTTTATCACGCTTGTTTACATTTAGAATTCCTTAAAGAAGGCAAAGAATATCCTGCTGTAAATGAAAAATCGTTCTCATACATTTAGTTTCTCATCTAATAAGGTTCTACACGCAGAAACCCCCAATTTGTAAATATTACTATAAAAACAAGTAATTTAATTATCAGAAACCACATTTATTTTTTAAATGTGAGGTTGGAAGAGAATACTGTGAAATTATATCTGTAAAGATATTAAACTTACCTGTTGCGTGGGCCCGACATGGTCAAGCGTGTGACTCGTAATCTGAGGGTCGGAGGTTCGCATCCCCGTCGCGCCAAACATGTTTCTCCTTTCAGCCGTGAGGGCGTTATAATGTTACGATCAATCCCACTATTCATTGGTAAAAGAATAGCCCAAGAGTTGGCGATGGGTGGTGATGACTAGTGGCCTTTCCTCTAGTCTTACACTGCTAAATTAGGGACGGCTAGCGCAGATAGCCCTCAAGTAGCTTTGCTCGAAATTGAAAAACAAAACAACAATGCATGTTACTAGATCAGGTTCCTTCTTATAGTGGTAAATCATTTCCTCTGTCAACAATATTTAACACTAAAAAGTTATCTGCTAATTTACAACAACATTTAATATTACCTGTAGACAAGACAACTGATAAAAATATATTGTTCATTAGTATGTCTGGAAGATAAACTGTTAAAGTTTGTGCTGTGTTTACTTCAACATGTTTACAAGCTTACAAGCCGCAGTTAAACCTAATTGCTTATAAGAATGTGAAAGCGTGCTACAACAGCGAGTTCATACCATAAAATATCAACTCCAATAGCTACCCGCTAGTACAGCGGTATGTCTCCGGATTTATAACGCTAAAATCAGGGGTTCAATTCCCTTTGGTGGGCTGAGCGGATAACCCTTTGTGACTTTGCTATAAGACAAACACTCAACTGCAATATACAATAGAATAGACTTCCTACGCCTAGTTTCATTAAAACAACTAAGAGGCGATAAATTGTTATTAAATAATTTTAAATATAATTATGAATGTAAAAATAGTCAATCATTTCAACCTTCTTAGAATAAATGAATAAGAAAAACGAATATATTTTCCTAATAATGATAATATATTGCTCGGAAATCAATTTATGCAGTTATGGGAAACATCTGTTACTAGATGTAATTCTGTAGGTTCCCTGAAAGTGTTCTGTTTAAAAAATAAAAACAAACACCAAATATTTTTATTTTCTACTTTTGAACTTCGTATTTCATGCTGTTTTGTCACCTACAAAATATCTAATTCTTCTCTTGATCCGTTGTAACAGTACACTGTTAACTGGGAGTCATTTTAATGTCCACTGACTGACAGATAACACACCAGTATATAAAGGTGCAAGTGATCATTGTATCCCTTGGAGGAAAATAAATAGCGTAAGTGATGTTTAAAACATTAAAATACCTATTTTGAGATACTTCTAAGGAAACAAAAGATGGATTATTTTTAGTGTAATTCATTATGTAAACTACAATAAAAAGCTGGAGGATAAAGTAAGATTGATGCATCAGATATATACGTAATCATTATTTTTTCGACAAATCGTAATTAAAAGATAAACTATATACGCATTTATGCTGTCTGAATTTAAAATTACTGCTTATATAATACCTCCCAATATAACATATCAACCAAATACTTCTTAGTTTTACTTCTTTTGTTTTAAAAGTTTTTAAGTGTACATAGGTATTTATCATTAGATGTTTTTCAACTTAAACTAAGCCCCGTATTACGTACTATAATTTAAAATAATGTAAAACTGAGTCAAATTTGAATTTAAAAGTCTAAATTTATGATATTTGCCGATAAGACAAGTTTCTTTCATGTATTTATGTTTTACTTATACCAAAGCCACATCAGGCTAACTGCTTAGCCCACCGAGGGGAATCTAACCCCTAATTTTAGCGTTGTAAATCCGAAGACATACCGCTGTACTAGCGGGGGGCAAGTTTCTTTCTAAACACAAATATATTTTAATATACAAAGAATAATAATACTATGTAACAATTTTTTTTAATTTTCTTTTTCCTGGACAGAAAGTGTTATTTTCCAATTGCTTATGCCTAAAGTAAATGGAAAAGACGTATTTTTTCTTCAAGCTTTGCTTTTGAGACCTGAGTAATGAAAATTTCAAATTTACCTATTTTTCCAGAACATTCCAAGTAGATTTAGTGCTGAGTAGCTAACAGAGATTTTTTTCGAATTTACAAGAATTTTCAAGAACGTTCTAGAATGTTGTAGAACTTACAAGAATTTTCTAAAATGTTGTAGAGCTTATAAGAATTTTCTTGAACTTTCCATAGTAATATATATACAGGAGCTCACCACTCACCACTTCAGTTTAGTTCTCGCTGTCTAAGTGAACACATAGATCTATCCAAAGAAGCTTTGTCTTGGGGTAGCAAGGACACCCCCAGCGCACTACAACACAAAGCACTGGCTACAACGGACCGAGTTTTTTGTGGGGATGCACAATGTCAAGTGTGAGCCATTAGTCGACCTCCAGAAGTTGTTGTTCTCATCATTGCACGTACAATTGTGTCTTATGAAACAATTTATCACAGCTCTTGATAAGAAGTCTGCAGCCTTTAAGTACTTTAGAGATTTCTTCCCTAAGCTGTCTGAGGCAGTAGTCCACAAAAAATAAGTTCATGGAGTGCACAGAATTCCCCAAGAAACTCAGCTGGAAAGATAAAAAGTTGGAACAGATTTGTAGCAGTGGTTCGGAGCTTCTTGAGTAATTACAAGGCCGAAAATTATATGGAACTGATTGAAGCTCTTGCGAAGAACTACGGCAAAATAAGCTGCAAAATGTCCCTGAAACTCCACATTCTTGACGCATATGTTGATAAATTCAAGGAGAAAGTGGGAGCATACTCAGAGGAGCAAGGCTAGCGCTTCCACCAAGTAGCGTATAACGAAAACATGATGGGAGACTGTATTTGGGGACTGATACGTGAAAGTGATTTATATTACAGTCGCAAATCTTGAAAAACTTTTCACTTCTAAACATTTTTGTATAACTTTAGTATAAATACATGTAAGTCTTGATTCATATGTTGTTTTATTAAAATCTTATGTGAAAGGAAATGTACAAATTTTCGCGTTTTTACAAAGAAAATAGGATAATTTCTAAATTTCATTATCCAGGTCACAAATACAAAGTTTGAAGAGAATAATGAACATTTTCTTTACTTTTACAAATAATCAAATAAAAAATAACACATACTATCCAGGAACAAAATTTATGTTACATAGTGTTATTTATCGTAATGAATTTGCAAAGCTACAAACAATATTGAATCTTTCATTTATCTGGTCTGGAACTTTCTTGACTTCTTATCGAGGGTTCATAATGAATGCAGTAATTCCAACTTAACATGGAAACAATTCACTTAACAGGAAGTTAGCTAGCTCTATATTATTCACTGGCCTCAAGCCTTGATGTTGTGTGATGTTTTCGTAAAAGTATTAATGTCCAATATGAGTTCATCGAAGTTGAATGTTTTGAAACGTTCAAAAATTATAAGCTCTACTGGTAAAGTATCAGTAGTTTCCCGATTAATATACGTTAATCACAATTATAGCTTCTGAGGTTTATAGTATACTAACTGCCTTAAACCAATAATATATCTTCTCTCTTCGCCCGTTGCAATGGCTACCTTCTATAATCGTGAAGCGAAATCCTCGAAATTTCAATTGACAACAATAATGGTATTTAAATACATTTTTTATTCTTATGCTCGAGAATCTTCTGCAAATTTAGTTAATAACCGGAAATTTCGCGATATAAATTTAATAGTATAAGTTGTTTGTTTGTATGTTGTGTGTTTTCTTTAGCAAAGCTACATTAGGCTATCTGCTGAGCCCACTCAGTATAAATTAAATGGATTTTTAAATATATAGCTAACTAAAACAGATATATAATAGGAAATCCGTCACACCCGTCCTCTCGTGCAAGTGGTTTAAACCTCTGAGTAAGAAATTAATAATTTGATTTTAAGATATTTAAACTATTCATTAATAAAATGTGATTTGACCAATTCGTTACCTTGTAAAACTTAGAAGTTTTTAAATTATGTTATATTTTTAAGTATTATTTGTTAACTTTTAGAAAGCTCTCTACTAAATTAAAGACATAGTGACAAAAATAACACTTTTTTGCTCGTAGTTACCTGGAGACATTTTTATATTTTTTTTGAATTTCTAACTTTGAGGGAATATATGTTTCTACATCATTCTTAAAGTGACGATGCGTGATATGAACTATAGACATCCCTAACAGAAAACAAGCTTCTTTTCTGATCTGAGAGTTGAGTGTTTTTCTTCGATCTTATTATTGAACACATGATTAGTGTTCTTTGCCTAATTAGATCACGAACGATCGTTGCAGGAAAGGAAGCAAAAAGCTCTATCTGGATGATAGAGTGAATATACACATTGATATTTACTTTGCCTGACACCGTGATAATTTTATTGGAGTATTTCCTTTATGATGTTTCCTTCTGCGTCTTTCTCTTCGTAAATGTCATCCGTAGATTGCTCTAAACACCAAAACTTGCATTTCAACATTAAATATATTCAACTCACAAATGTTTTGACTCGTTTAATAATTTTCTTTAATGAAGTTTCTGGTGCACATCTTACATCTGAATTTGATGCTTATGCGCGTAATTACAATAGAATTGTAGATATGGATTCTATTGCTCACATTGTTGTGATTAACTTTCAGAAAATTGGGTGTTATTGATGCTCCTTTTATGTTTTTGTTAGACGTGAGTAAGTTACAATAACTAACTGGTGCCTTGTTTCTATCCATTTCAGATGACGAGACATTTTCAAGACCCGGAAGCCTTAAAATAGGAGATACTGTTTCAAGTCAGGTTTTAATAAAAAGGTTGACTCAGAAACTTTACATTAATTTTAACCTAATACACAAGAAACTGCACATATAAACTAATTAACGCAGAGGTATTCGATATAAATTGAATAATAAAGGAGAATTATCGACGATATTAACAAATGATCACTTAAAACTTAATAAAGCAGAAATACTACTGAAATAAACAACTAACGTTCTAAATATGCGTATGAATGAATACAAAACCATGAGGATTTGTTGACCAGAAAATCCTATTTCATATTATTACTACTTAGTTAATGTGAAAAATTATGATAAACGTTTAAAACTTAGAGCGTTACACCATTATATATATATAAATAAACCGATCCACATGTAAAATTAGCATAGACTCGAGATTTTTATTATGTTTTTCAGGAAAAAGTTTCAAAAAGACACAGTATAGTGCCCAAGTAGTACCAGGACTCTTAGTTACCATTCTTAAATTGTTTTGAATTAAGCACAAAACTACACAATGGGCTATCTGTGCTCTGCTCACCACGGGTATCGAAACCAGGATTTTAGCGTGTAAGTCCGCAGACATACCGCTGAGCCACTAGAGGGCTACCATTCTTAATAATGACATGAACAAATACATATATATATTACGATCACCTGAGATTTTTTGAGCAGATTAGTAATGAATAGAAAAGAAAATATGTTTACAAGGGCAAATTACGATTGGGATATTGTATTCAATATGACAGGAGCACATGAAAATGGATATTATTATGATACCATAGAAGAGATAACTCAAACCGAGATCGAAAACGTAATACTTAAGAAACACTTTTCGGTAAACACGATGCTGTGGCCGCTTTTGAACCTTTCATACCAACAAAATAGCACCGAGGTTTATAGAAATTGTTTATTGTCAACCAACAGTAATAACATAGAATGCTGGAAGTTAAACAGAAAAAACAACAACACATTGGAGATTTTGAAGGGTTCGGAAAAGGGTTATTGGGCGCTTGTACTGGTTTTACTTCCTTTTCTGGCAGTGGTTGGAAACATCTTGATAATATTAAGTGTCTATAAGGAGAGAACACTTCGAACTGCAACCAACTATTTTATTGTGAGTTTGGCCTTCGCTGACCTCCTAGTTTCAGCAGTAGTAATGCCATTTGCCGTGTATGTACTGGTAAGTCTATATTTATACTTTATATAACAAAATGAAATGAATTTATTTTGATGAAAAAATGGAGCTTTGATTATATGTTGTTTTTTGTTTTTTTTTACATTGTGAGAAAAAATGTTCAGCAGTGAATAATAGCTATCCATTTATTAATTTTATTTCTCGACAAATATCATCAGTACATTTAACTATTAATTACTATCCAAGTATCTACTTTTCTTAATTTGTTTTTAATTACCTCAGATTTTATCAACGTATAAAGTTTTCTTTCCATGTGTGATTAATGCTTCGCAATACTATCTTCTTTTTGCATCTGAAATATAAATATTTTGCTAGAATATTTCAATTTTATCTCTGCAAATCATAAAGTCTAGGACTTCTTAGTTGGCAATAAGACGAGTACAACTATGTGAACGTATTGGGCAGAATAAATGAGTTGACAGAACATATTTCATAACCTCGTATAGACCTTATGTTATGAAATATCTTCTACGAATATCACTAATTCTGTGTAGCTCTAAGCGTTTTCCTACTGGGAAATAAAAGAGGCTGCAGGCTTTCTTGGTATTTGTCTGTGAAGCTAAATGAAACCATGAGATATAGAGATGAAGAAGGTGGTTCTTATAAGAATGGAATGCAGTTTTATCCAGTGTTGACAGGAGCAAGTATAAATTATTACAACCTACTGTGATCAGGATCTCACAAAATTCTTTATCCACATATGTGATTTTTGCTTGAAAATGTCATTTAAACAATTTGATTTTTGACTGTTTCTCCAGTTTTAGAATTGACATCTACAGTGATATCTGTCTTCTGCTTGCAGTAAATGAAGGCATCAATTGATTTACCTGTTATATGAAGGACATGTATTGTAAAAAGAGAAAATAATTAAATGAATAAATTATACTTAGTACTTCTGTTTGAAAGCGAAAAATTCTGGCTTTATCGTTTAACTATGAGCACTCTATTAGCTTTATTTCAAAAACAAAAAAACGTTAAGTACGAAGCAATTTCGCTTGTTTTTTAATCCTCATGGATGTTCTACATTATACTGTTTTCAAATATTAAATTAATTGTGAAAACAGTAACAATACTTTAATAATATAAAAGGCCTAGCATGGCCAGGTGGTTAGGGCGCTCGATGCGTAATCTGAGGATCTTGAGTTCGAATCCCCATCACACCAAACATGCTTGCTCTTTCAGCCTTGGGTATACTATAATGTTACGGTTAATCCAATTATTCATTGGCGAAAGAGTAGCCCCAGAGTTGGCGATAGGTGATGATTACTAGCTGCCTTCCCTCTGGCCTTACACTGCTAAATTAGGGATGGCTAGCGCAAATATTTCTTGTGTAGCTTTGCGCAAAATTCAAAAGAATTGTTTGTTTGTTTGTTTTTTTTAATTTCGCACAAAGCTGCTCGAGGGCTATCTGTGCCAGCCGTCCCTAATTTAGCAGTGTAAGACTAGAGAGAAGGCAGCTAGTCATCACCACCCACCGCTAACTCTTGGACTACTCTTTTACCAACGAATAATGGGACTGATCGTAACATTATAACGCCCCTACGGCTGAAAGGGTGAACATGTTTGGCGCGACGAGGATGCGAAGCGGCGACCCTCAGATTACGAGTCGCAAGCCTTAACGCGCTTGGCCATGCCGTGCCCAATTCAAAAGAAACAAACATAATACAAATTTTAAAAATTCATAAGTTGGATCATCTTCGAACAATAACATCTCAAAATTTAAAATTTATTTCTTGTATATTACCCAAATTTCACATTAGCTGCAAGCAAATTTCCTGAATACTCAACAGTTTGTTTGTTTTATAGCTTGATTTTCCTGACGCCGTTTTTAAGCTAACTTTTACCGAAAGAGATATTTAATGTCCTCGTAGAAATACTAACGTCCAAAGTTGATTCACTGACGTTGAAGACTTTATAAAATGTTCGAAATATATAATATTTCTTGGTAAAATTCTATAGTTTAGCCGTTAATAGCCGTTACCCATAATTATAGCTTCCAAAGCACCTTGACAGTATCTGACGAATTATAATACTCTTCTCTCTCTCGATAGCTGCTTTTTATACGAATCACGTGAGTTTCTCGACATTTCAATAATATTCTGGCGCGTTTTTGTAAAACAAATATTGTTGATTCGTACAATCAAGAATCTTCGAGAAATACTGAGCAAGGCAGGACTTGCGCAATACGTAGCCAACAATATACGTCACATGCAAAAAAAAATACTATAAAGAAACAAGCGTGGGCACTAAAATAAATGTATAACAGTAAACGTGGATTAGCGGTGTCACGCTTTGGCCAGGTAGCCAGGTTCGATATTGGCTCATGTCGTGATATTATGTTCTTAAACAAGGCACTCTCCTCATTTTGTCCAGCTCCCCAGCTGTTTATTGAGATAAACCTGCGATGTACTGGTATAATGTCTAAGGGAATGTGTCACAATTTCCATCTGTTTGTGTCACTTAAAAAAGAATTCTATGGTAGCAGCGTAATGTGGTTTTCAAGGACAAGGCACAGAATTAACTTTTTAACACGCCTTAATATGCTTTTTCGAAGTACTCTAGGAAGTTAAAGAGAATTATGAATGTTATACTTATTAACTTATTTCAGAATACAAGTAGAAATGTACGTAGGCTAGATTTCTTTGTCTTCTCTGGAGCATCCATACTGAGATCTTGATGCTTACAATATCATGAGTTTTATTCAATTTTTGTTTGTTTGTTATCAAAATGCTACAAAATGGACTATGTGTACTGTGCTCAGCACAAGTATCGAAACCAGTTTCAGCATTAAATCTAAATGGTCATGAAAGATACTTTATTGCATTTCATCCTATTCTGCAGTAAATATCATGGGAATTAACCTGCAGTTAACATATATCCTGTTCAGGTTGAAGGCACCACTTTCTTATTTCCTTGTGTCTATTAGATAGGTGTTGAGTAACAGATCCTCTGTGCAGTCTTGAAATGTAAAGAATTAGAGTTTGTTTTTAACTATCTTGTTACTATTTTGCTAAAATCAGGGGTTCGATTCCCCTCGGTGGGCTCAGCAAATAGCCCGATGAGGCTTTCCTTTGAGAAAACGCACTATTTTGCTCGTTTGTCCATCCATTTGGTTCACTCCGTCCCTCATTGCATTATAAAATGTATACGTTTTACGACCATGTATTCTATTTTCTATTAAAACAGGAAATAAAACCCACTACATAGAGTGATTACTTGATTCACGTATATAAAAACAAACTTTCAGTATACATTTTCTTTTGAGTTTTTGTTGCTTTGTTTTTGTATTTCGCGCAATGTTACACGAAGACTATCTGCGTTACACGTTCCTAATTTAGCAATATAAGACTAAAGGGAAAGCAGCTAGTCATCATCACCCACCGTTAACTCTTAGGCTACCCTTTTACTAACAGATAGTGGGGTTGACCGTCATATTACAACGCTTCCACGGCTGAAAGGGCGAACACGTTCGGTGCAATGGGGATTCGAACCAGTGACCCCCGGATTACGAGTTAAGCGCCTTAACCACATGGCAATGCCGGGTCTTTACTTTTTCTTACTTACCCTTAAACTGCCCATTGGTTTTTACACTTTTTACTGAGACAAAACTCTCATATTTCGTACTATAATATACGATTTCATATTTCATCCTGTTACAACACTCGCAGCAAAAAATTAACCCAAATAACTGAGTAAAATCATCAATTTTCTGTGCAAAATACAAAAGAATACTAGCAATTATTTATGACCTATAATGTAATTACCAACGCTGTAAGCCGTTTAGAAAAATGTTTTTAAAAACCTAATGTTTTCTTTTATCCCATAAATAATTCAAAGATTAAAGTATAACAAATAATAATGCTACAGGCCATCGATTAAGTTTTAACCAAGATAATCCATAAAGCAGGAAAATAGTATTACACTCCATAATCTGTTTTGCTATTAAACCAAAGGCATAGTGATAGTTGAAAGGACGATATTGTTTCAAACAAAACAAGTATTTCATTGCAATATATAAATAAAGTAAGCATATTTACTTGTTACAGATGCATAGCTTTACAAGTGTAATTCAAGACCCATACAAATATTCGGAAACCATATTCTTAGAAGTAGCAAAGAAGCAGAAATTTTCGACACCAGGAATTCAGAATATTTTGTAAGCTGAGGGAGTTTATTATAGTTTTCGTAATGAATAAATCATTAAATTTTCAGCACTTAAGACGAGGCGTTCTCTCGTTGTTGGCATTAATTTCTTAAATGTTTGTTTGTAATAAAATAATGCCTAAAAATGTTTATTTCTAATTTTAAAAAACTCAAGACTTATATTGTTTGAAAATGAAAAACAAACTTGTTGCAAGACAGCAACAAGTTCTAATCATAGTGCTTAAGTTCATTTTTATTGTTTATAAAAAATTAATTGCTTTGTAATTTCGAAATATTTAAAAAATTAATACTACAATAAATATACTTGCAAATAAATATAAGCAAAACCTGCAATAAAAACGTAACACTAAAGATACTCACTCTGAAAATATAAATCATAGTTATTAAGTGACTATCATGGCTTTTGGCTCAAGTGTGTGTTTGGTGTTACCGCTTCTTTACTTGCTCATGAGTGTTGCTATTATCAAAAATTCGTATTCAGTGTTACGTGCTGCACGTCATTAACGACATGTTTTGTGCTGCATATTTAACATTTGAAGTGACTTACGGTGACATTACTGTATAATTGAAATAATATTAAATTTACTGTAACAATGGTTGTTTATATAACTGCCTCCCTCATTCATTCGAGTCTTAATTCGTCATATTCGTGGACACGTATTTCAGTTCTTTTTATCTCTTTCAGCTTCAAGTCTTGCTCTTCTTTCATCCTGTGATTGGCTTCTCCTCATCTTTGCTCTTTTTAACTGCATGATGCCAAAGTAGAAAATTTAACTCGCATAACTTAAACCCACCAAAATAACCAAAACAATACTTCAATATTTTTTCCTTTCAAGAGATAATACAACTGAAATCTAAATATTATATATTACCGAAGATTACATATAAACATGTACTTATGTTAAACGTAATTCATAAAATAACTTCACAAAACTCAGATACCCATCTCCAGCAAGCTTATAAATAGACAAAAACCCTCTACTAAGAGTCAGAGATCAGTAAAAGAGAGAATACGAACCCTCCAATTTCGAAGGGCATAATGAAAAATACCGCTCAAGACATTAACTTCTTTGCACAAATCAACAGTGTCCTTCTTCTGTAAAAACAGTGTAACCACTTCATGTAATAAGCTGTGAACTTAAGGTAATATGAGAAACTCATCACCACCACTGTTTTTTCAGACTGTTGATTCTATCATATCATTCCATTTGATGCTGTATCTTCTGCGTTGTTTTAGAAAAATCAGTCTTATTTCTTCTGCTACACAACATCTGTAAGTTACCCATTGCTCCATCACGAAGAATGGCCGGTTATTTAGATAAGTTCCTGAAAACCGAGTCAAGTGACTTTGTGTGTGACATCTATGATATCACAGTAGTGAAAATTCTTGATATAGATGTATCTCAGAACGGTTAGTATGAGTATTAACACTTTGAAAAGGAGAGAAGAATGTTTCGACCTTCCTAGGTCATCTTCAGGTTGAGAAAGAGAGAGTGGGTTTCTCGTCATCAAGAATTATCTATATAGATAAACCTTACTAAGACACAGGTTGTAGGTGAGAAGTTGTTGATCATGTTACATACGCACAAAAGGGTCAAAAAGCTTCACCATATAAGGCAAGAATTACACTATCTGTAAACACAAACGAAACATGTTTTGTACAAATATATATACCATTGTCTTGTTCCCACACAATCACTCCTTTCTCTTACAGAAACACGTTATCACCAATGTATTATGGTACCCAAAAACGAAATGTTAAGAACACGATGATAAATTTTACCCACTATATGAATGTCACCACTAACAGTTACATCATGTTCAAAGGCTAAATCTGTATTCAATGCTAAAACAAATGTCACTTCACGTAAACTTAGACAAGGTATTATTAGGCAAAATAAACACCTATCGATATTTCTCGGATACCTAGTGCAACATCAATTGTATCCTTAAGTATGGTACATCTATTTCATAATGTCAATTACTTCGTCACCTTTCAGTGACCTTACATGTAAAGGACGAGAGATTTTAAAACACGTTTGTGTTGTGTTTGTGTTTTTTCGTATAGCAAAGCCACAAAGGGCTATATGCTCAGCCCACCGAGGGGAATCAAACCCCTGATTTTAGCGTTGTATGTCGGGAGACATAGCGCTGCACTAGCGGGGAGCATTTTTAAAACGCATCATCTCCTCCATAACAAAGCTTGGAAATTAAGTACATCAATCAAAAAACTGCTTTAAAAACACTACTCTAAGATTATGGCAAAATACTATATACTAACCTTTTTAAATCCATAGCATTTATAAATGCTGACAATGCTCAAAGGATTCGTATTATCCATTCTGTAGTAACACAAAATAAATGAATTTTCCTTATTTTAATGACACATTTACCTTGTGTGTGTTTTTCTTATAGTAAAGCTACGTCGGGCTATCTGCTGAGCCCAACGAGGGAAATCGATCCCTATACCAGCGAGGGACAGATTTAACTTAAACCTGAAACTTTTACCATCACTCGAGGCTATACTTGTTGATTTACACTGAACAATAAAGTATTGAGTCTTATTTGTTGTAGCTGAAGGTTCCGATTGGATAAAATCTGATAACGTGCGTCAATGTGTCTCCCTACAAACCACACAAATCTAATGAGGAATTTTAGCCAATTATTATAATTTTTATGAGAGTGAGTGCATATCAGATTCAAATTTATTACTCATCACTATGTCTACCAATCTAACCTCGATTATAATCTAACTACAGAGTGGTTGCTAGAAAAGCGGAAAATTTATCAAACAGCTATTTATTTTTACAAAGAATAACTTTTACGAAGTTTTAGAAAGGCATATGTTATATTACACTCATAGATGCTCAAAATTATTAAAATCATGCATTTTATTCATGATGTAAAGAAATCAAAATAGAAATGAGTAAGCACGCATTTTATTCATGATCTCATCTGACCCTCAAATTTTCCGCTTTTCTAGCGACCACCCTGTATTATAAGTTAAAAGTGTTACACATTAAAATTTTAAATAGCCTGAAGCTGAGCTGAAGGTAATATAAATTTAGAAGTTAATTGTTTGTTTTTGTTTTGTTTTTTAATTAAGCACAAAGCTACACAATGGGCTATCTGTGCTGCCCACCACGGGTATCGAAACCCGGATTTTTAGCGTGTAAGTCCGCAGACATACCGCTGAGCCACTGGGGGGCTAGAAGTTAAGTAGATGTAGAAATGTGTAAAATTCATTGTATTTGCCGATAAAATTGTTACATATAATTTTTTTTCTCAGTAGAAATATATTTTAGTATACAAACAATATTACAATTTATAATAACGGCTATTACAAATAGTAATTACAATTAATAATTTATATATAAAAGATTTACAAACTTACAAACAATATTGAGTCTTCTATCTGATCTGGAATCTCCTTGATGTTTTTTCGAGGGTTCACTACGAGCGTATTAATACCGAGTTGATACAGGTACAATATTCTTTATGGGGAATTAGCTGGCTTTTCACACGTGAGTTTCTTCAGAGAAGAAATTATATAATGTGTTCGTTAATCCGTTAAAATTAAATTATTTGTAATATTATAAATATATAAATGTTTCTAGTTAAATATTCGTAGTTTCCCGATTGATAAGTGTTAATCGCAGCTTCAGAAATTTATAGTATACCAATTGTAGTAAACTAATAATATATACTTTTTCTTGGTGAAATTTCTCAATACCGACTTAACAGTTTAAGTTGCATGCAATTCTAAATATATATTTAACTGAAACAAACATTGATATTAGAATAAATATATAACAGTAAATCCGTTACAAAAGTCTTATGTGTGACAAATGGGAAGACAAAAGTTTGACCCCTCCATGCCACTTTTGGAGACGTAAGTATCATCATGCCACGTTTGGTGGAGATTGGTCAAATAGTGTGAGAGGAGCTAGTGGACAAACATACAATGTATTTCTCTTATATATTTATTACTATTAAACGTGTTTCATGAGAAAGCACAAAATCATTGGAGTGAACTATTTGTTACCAATAAAAATTGTATTTTACAAATTATTTGAAATATAAGTGATCCAACAGTAATAAACACCTGCCGAGTAAAATAAGTTTTAATAAGGCGACCAATAAATGCTTAAAAGTTAATAGAATTTTATATAAAAAACAATGTGATTAATTCTTTCACTGCTACGGATTAACTTTATACTTCCCAAAGGTATATATATAAATATTTCGTGATCAATATTTTAAATGTGTCTGTTATTATCATATCTAAAATTTATTAGCAAACCATTGAAATATTTAAAGATGAATAATAACAATGTTTGAGAATTATCTCTTTTTTTTTGCTATTCAAACTTGATTTCTTTATACCTTAGATCTTTAATACCTAAATGAATTAAGATAAAATGTTTACTCTAGAACATTTTCTAGTTTACATGAAGATTTTGTCCAGTTAATTAATATATATTCACAAATTCAGGAATAACCCTTCGTTATGTTGAAACTTGAAGTTCATTTTTAATTAACAATGATTTTGTACTAATATTATAAGTTGAAATTGTCGGCGTTGCTTTCCTAAAATTAAAATATTTGTAAAATATTTGAATTTCTAGTACTAAACACTCAGTTTTTTTTTGATTAAATGAGTAATTAGTGAGCAAAATAAACTGCTGCTTTCCGAAGCATCTTATATTGCGATGGCAACCTTGACGCTGAAAATAGAAATAAAATTTGGTATTAAACGTATAACCACATGGATGTAAGCCTAGATGTCTAACACGACATAGTTATGTTGCAACACCAGCTACAATTTTACCTAATATCATAACTACGTAGTAAATAGATATAAAGAATAAACATGAAACTCACTATAGTCTTCACTCACAGCCCAGAAAGTTTTATTATACTTTTATTCATGTAATTAGGTAAGAGAAATAATCAGTTTTGCAATTTGCTGTTGACTGTGGTAAACTTTTATTTACTGCATCACCTTTGTGAATTTGTAAAGTTTCTGTATCTTTCAGATTAAAATGAGAGTGAGGAAACAAAAATATTTCACAGTCTGTAATATATAATTTTATTTGAACATATTTGAGAATTTGTTTTTAATCCATATTTCGTCCAAATGAGTTTGGCTGTGTTTAGCTGAAGTAAATAGGCCATTGTGAGGTAGGCTAGTATCTAAGCATGAAATGAAAAGTGTTTGACTTTGCAGTGATGTTGGATACAACATTTTCATTTTAATTCAAATAACACAACCATTCTAATACAGTATCTAATGTCCTTGTGGAAATACTAACGTCCGAAGTTAATTCACTGAAATTAAACGATTTATAATGTTCGAAATCTATAAAAGATTCTTGTCAAATTCTATTGTTTTTCGATTAATAAAACGTTAATCGCAATTATAACTTCCGATATATATATATATATATATATATATTTGTTTTTAAAGCTTTGTTCTACACTAAACTTTTATTCGCAGCAATATAATATTCAGTAAAACCCTGGACAATCAGAATGTTACATTAAAAATATTTAAAAAATAAAACTTGTACTTTGAAATGATCCAGTTTGGTGACTAAAGTTAAACAAACTTGTCTATCGCAATTTTATTTTATTTTTTAATTTATTCATGCTGCTAGCTTCAAGATATTTTTTACACAACTGGTTTGAAAATTATATAATTTTAGAGAATGTGATCTCTTCTAAACAAGCATAAAACAAGAAAATTAATTTAATGTTGGAAGTGATATTTTTATTTAAATGCAACGTATAAAACCAATGCAACTGACTCAATATTTTGCCCCCCAGTGGCTCAGCGGTATGTCTGCGGGCTTACACGCTAAAATCCGGGTTTCGATACCCGTGGTGGGCAGAGCACAGATAGCCCATTGTGCAGCTTTGTGCTTAATTCTAAACAACAACAACGACTCAATATTTTAACATATATCTTTAAAACTCTTCAAATATACATCGTTATTAAATATACGAAATTAGAATCCATGATATAAGTATTAGTTTTCCACAGTAGACATCTTTGTAAAGAAAACCAAGTTATCATAACAATAATTAGATTCTTCTTAATTTGGTGTAATTTCTTATCTTGTACTAACAAAATCAAAACGTTCATCAATCTTTCAATTTAGCATCTTCTGCAGTTGCATAGCTGTAAATATGAAAACCTATAATGCTAAAAATCAGATTTTGATACTTATTTTGGGTACAGTGCAAAACGTCATGTGTGTAGGTTTGTGCTTAAGAAAAAGAAAAAAAGTAGCGTTATTTGTTTGGTACAACTTTTTCATCTGATAACTGTAATTTGTTTTACAGGTCTAAACTAGCAAAAATACTTAAAGCTACTATTCTTGAAGCGTACACAAATAATTGTAATTGTTTTGAATTAAGCACAAAGCTACACAATGGGCTATCTACGTTATGTCAGCCACGATTACCGAAACACGATTTTTGGTGTTATAAATCCGCAGACATACCGCTGAGTCACATATTAATTTGACTGAAAAATTGAAATCTTTATGGTCAAAAGAACAACGTGTCTAAAAAGTGATATCTTAATTTGTAAATTGTTCAAAATAAATATTTCTGCACTCTTTAAACATAGTAAAAAAAATATTTCTACCGAAACTCGATCAAAAATTTAAAGTTTTGTAGAATCGTGCCAATAGAAAGTCTGGATAATGTACAATTATTTATTAATCTTATTTCAACGTATTTTGTCAAAATATAGTGTTTCCTTAAAAACATTTCAACGTATCATTGTTTCAACTATTCCAGAAAGGGTTGTATGGTAGTGAAGTCTTCTTTTCTATTCCTTTTATATCAAAAGTTTGAGTCGTTTGTCCCAAAAATGAAAGTT
Organism: Carcinoscorpius rotundicauda; assembly: GCA_011833715.1. NCBI lineage: Eukaryota > Metazoa > Arthropoda > Merostomata > Xiphosura > Limulidae > Carcinoscorpius > Carcinoscorpius rotundicauda. The sequence goes on from CM022393.1 coordinate 115,168,819, forward strand.
ACTGAACAAAATTATAATAACTTCATTCAAGATCAACATCTTTTTGTTAGGGAAAAGATTAATAAACAATCATCATTACTTAAGAATATAAAAAACTAAAATTTTATAGTGGTGTCAATTTCAGGAAAATCTTAAATTTTTCATCTCACGACGTTTCGTAACCATTTTATTGCTCTTTCATTGTTTCTTCCGTATTTCATATTTTATACAAGGCAGTTTCACGATCGTATCACATGGGCATTCTTTACAATAACGTTAATCCTTAAGACAAGCAATCATATGTTGATAAAAGTTGGAAGGCTGCTAAAATATTTTATCATATAGATGAAACACAAATAATTTCCCCAGCACATACATACTTTTCTCTAATGCTATATTTCTTGTAATATCTATTGCTCTCTTATTGAGTCTTATCAGTGTGCTGCAGTAAATGCGAGACAGGTGAGTATTACTATTGAAGAGGAGCTTATTTCGGTCCATCAGCTTTCAGCTCCATTACACAGTCTTTGTCTTTTCCAGAGGCTAAAATCTCATTTGGATAGATCTTAAGCCGCCAGATAGCTCAGTCTAAGAGCTTAAGCTGATTATGTGTTAAGGTCGCATGATTGTCTTTTTCGGCATGTATACTTGTCAGCAAGATAGCTGAAATCTAGCATATCGTGGAAAATAAATAGTTTGACATTTGTATATTTTATTGGTTTAGCTGTAACAGTAAAGGCAGTCTGTTTACTTCAATTTGATCAGTTGAACCAAGAAATAAGTTTTCTTCTTCTTGGTAGGTATAAATTAAGTGCGCGTATTTTAGCAGATAATCTTAAATTTCACATCTTTATAGTAAGCTTCTTTCAACCATCTTCAACTCCTAAGTTCTACCTAATATTTTATTGGAGATTCATACCTTTATTTCAAAGAGCACGAGGAGCACAAGGAAACGAATTACTTCGGATATTATGCTTGATTCGATTTCCAAGTTAAGCTCCAAATGGGCTAAAAAAAGATACGCTACAGTAAATGTTACAAGGAAAACGTCAGATACTTGATAATTTTAGTTTCTTTCTCAGTGATTACGCAACAATTTTTGTCCACAACACACACATATAGTCCTATTGATATTATCATCATATATAAAACCTATTTGCATATCTTAACCCACATTGAGTATCGGATCTACGCAAGTTTCAATACATGAAAAAAACGCAATTAATTTAAGAATTAAATTATATGACAATGTTTTATATATATATATATCGACGAGATCAAACTCATGAAAGTTCCCCATATTTCATTACGCAAATTTCTTTCATCAAGTTAGTTTTAGTGTTAAAATGTTATGTTTTTGACAATCCAGAGCAAGACAGAAAAGGTGATCACTAACTTTATGCACTTGGGCAATTTTTCGATTTACTTTATAATTTTATTTTACATTAATCAGAGATATTGTTTCATTTTGTAATTGTTTATTGAATTTTAAACTGTTTTATGTACTAACAAATTTAGTATAATAATAATAAAGGTAGCACATTATTATCATAAACACATCAACACCAAAAGTACAGTATATTAACCATAACGGTAATATATTCTTATCATAAACACGTTAAACACTTATCACGTAATTTATACTTCTCCTTCACTGCACACTTTCTCGTTTAGTTGGATATTACGACAATCCCCTACTGAGATCTTGACACTAATGTGGATTTTTCTAACATTTCATTACTAAGACAGCCGCCCACCAATGCTAGTAAAGTATAGACAAGTGACAGAGTTGTCAGAATGGATGACACAAACCAAGATAAGTTCTACCTTACGTTGTTGTCATCTCCGTAAGCGTTGATGTTATTGCGTCTTTTCGGTTTCTTCCATTTATAAATTAGAAATAACTGTATGTGGATACTTTAAATATATTTTATTTATATTCTGAAATATAGCTTCGTTTCACTTTTATGCTATTTTTAATTTTATTTCTCAAAGAAAATGTATACATATATAAGACTATTTACGTTTCCCAGGATCTGTACGATTCTATGTAATATAAATGCACGTGACAATCAGTTTATGAAGAACAAAACCTACCTTCTCATCATCGTTTACGAAAATTAAATTTATTTCGAGGCTTTATCTTTTTTAGTTTATCTTTATGTAACACATAGATATGTGCTGAATAAATACATTTCTACGTGTTTTGAATATCTGTGCCATTGAAAAGAAGTTTTCTTTAGAAGCTTTTGTGATTAAAATTAGTCAATTAGATCCTACTTCTTGCAATATACATTAAAATGTATGAATAAGAACATAAATTATTACCACAGATCATCATTTAATCTACATTGTTATACAAAGAAATACTCTGAAATGATATATCTTGTAATTAAGTGAGGCGAAGCATTTCACTTTATAGCTCTTAGTAGAAGGTAGTGCTCTGGTGCTCTGATTATTTTGTTTGTGCAAACTTTGACAAAGCGCATTAATCAAGAGAAGTTATTAACTGTTTTTGAGCATGCTTTTAGCATGTTTTGGTAGAGGGAAGAAAATTATCAATAAAGAAATCGCTTTAAAAGTAATAGTCTAATAAAGCTTCCCTTATTCACTCTTCTGATCATCCTTCTCGGGATTTCAACTTATGATTTTATATTTATTATTTTGTGGATAACGGTTAACAACAAAAATTGTTTGATCATTTTCATTCATAGACTTCTCAGTGTGTATGAAAACTTGTGTAGCGATTACATATTTAAATATCCATAAACGTCAACCGAATATAAGAATCCAGAATTGAATTTAGGCTAACATTTTGCTTTGATACTTTCATTTCAACACATGAATTATTTCAGGACTTAAAAACAAAATAATTAAGTACTTAGACCATTTTATAATATTATATACATCATAGAACACATTGTTTAAACATACGTAATATCTAAATAATGTTTACTTAACTATAAGTATCGTAATATATGATTTTCTTATTATTCTCAACCAATCCTGATCTTGAATAGGTCTGCGATGGTTTTACTGGCTTGAGAGTTTTACATATTCTACAATAATTTCTGTACACTGAATCCGGTAATAATGTCCATTTTTCTCTACTACATACAGATTTATTATAAAACGAAAAATATAACTTTATATAAGCAAATAATTTTCATTGAAATCGAGTCAAATACTGTTATGTTTAAAATGTTGACAGCTACTGGCTACAAATTTTTCTAAACCAATTGTAAAGTGATAATCTTGTGGATAGTTCTATAACCTACGAGAAACACACCTCTGGTATATAAGCAGTTAACAGGCTGCATGCTATATCATTTCTTGATAGTATTTGTTTGTGCGTTCACCTTGACATTATTTTTTTATATTATTTACCATTTGCAAAGGCAACAAGACGTTATGTAAATAACCCAAATATAATCTGGTAGATTTGTGATAAAGAAACAAAGGTAAAACATTACAAAATGAGTAAAAAACGTATTTCGTGTATTTTGGAATAAAACTTAGGGACCAAGACAAATTATGGGCCCTGCACAACTTTTGCACCATTTATGTCGAAAAGTTGAGACAATAGGCAAAGGGTACAAAAAATTTTTGCCTTTTGAAATGCCCCCCAGTGGCTCAGCGGTATGTCTGCGGACTTACACGCTAAAATCCGGGTTTCGATACCCGTGGTGGGCAGAGCACAGATAGCCCATTGTGTAGCTTTGTGCTTAATTTAAAAAAACAAAAAACAACAGCCTTTTGAAATACCAGTGGCCTGGTGTGGGCTTAGAAACCACGGATATGACTGTTATCTTTGGTCACGTAACGATCATGACTACAACTCTCGAAATAAAAAGGAAATTTCTTATCTGAACCTTCAATATGCTATAAGACCTATTTCTCATTAACCTGATGTACCTTTACCTACTCCACTGTGGACTCTTTATACAATTTGATATGTTTTTGAATCTGATGTCTATAGAAATCATAAGAATTGTTTTCAAACATTTGTTGAAAAACAACTTTTCATCCAAGGTAAACCTAATAAGTTGGTCAGAGATCTGAGCCTTCCAAAAGATTATTCAAAGATTTTGGGATTTAAAGTTCAAAATAAGAATTACCTTCTCCAGGGAGCTTATTTTAGGGGTACAGAAATTATGAAAAACAGTTTATATCATACCTTTCACAAGAGGGCTCACTAGATTAATGCAACAATGTTGCTGAATTAACATCAATGTTAAAAGCTGCATTCTGTGAACCAAGTGAATAGCGATTTTTTATTGATTCTTCTAAACGAAGTTTAAAATGTGTTCTCCTTCACACTTGTAACATATATACAACTGTTCCTATTTCTCTTTCGGTTTACTTGAAGGAAACGTACAGAAATTTTAATAAGGTCAAATACAAAGAACTGCGTTGGTTACTTTGTGGATACTTAAAAGTCCTTTGTACGTTGTTGGGTCAACAATCTGTTACACAAAGTTTTCACGTGTTTTGTGTTAATAAAACAGCAGAGCACGAAATCGTCACTGGATAAATAAGCGATGGCCATGCAGAATCAGTCTGATACCAGGAACAAAAAACATTAAACTTGAAAGTTTCGTTGACACAAAATGTGATCTTATTACTTCCATTTCACATAAAAATGGGCTTGAAGATGCAGTCTGTAAATATCTTAGACAGAGATGGTGACTATTTCAAGTATCTGTGTGAGCCACTTCCAGAGCTCTTTCACATTCGAAAATTAAATTAGGGATTTTTTGTCAATCCTCAGATTAGGAAATTGATTTCTGATGAACAGTTTGAAATATAACGAAAAAAGTTTAAAAATATACATGAATTATATTTGAAGATGTTATCAACAAATTTCTAAGAAACGACAAGGATACAAATTCCAAAAATATTGTGACTAACATTGGCGATAAATTCAAAGAGTTGAGTTTTCATATCAGCTTTAAAGTTCATTTCTTACACTCACATATTGACTATTTCCCTGAAAATCTCTGGTGCCATGAGAAAAAAACAAGTGAAAGGTTTCATCAAAATATAAAACAATAACCACAACACGTCATTTGAGACTAAAATAAGTAGATTTTCCAGAAGAGATTAAGATGAATTAGGGTGATATTCGTTAACATCAATGTTCTTCCCTTGTCATCAGTTTTTTTGTATATTTCTTAACGCGTGTTTGTGTTTTTCGTATAGCAAAGCCACAAAAGTATGTGTGCTTACCCCACCGAGAGGAATCAAACCCTGATTTTAACGTTATAAAACCGGAGACATACCGCTGTACTAGCGGGGGGGGGGCGTTTTTCTTAACATACATAATAATAATAAATGTTCATTGCAGTAGACGAAATAATAATTTGATCGAGTGGGAACTTTTTATTTCGCTCCCTATTTGTAAAAAGTCCTTGCCTGATAATAAAATGTATATTACTTTCGAAATCTGATTAGATGGATTTTGGGAAATCCGTTGCTAAAACCATATTAACTTATAGTTCATTAACCAATGATAAAGAGCATTTTATTCTTTGAAAATTTTCTCTTATGAGCGTTTGTTATTCATATAAGCTGCACTGCCACAAAAAGAAAGAAATTTTAACCCCTTATTTGTAAGGCAAATGCTTTCATTTGATTTAATCATTAAAAAAAGAACAGCTCCAAAGAGACTAATCAACTTTAACAGCTTCAGAAAAAATATTTTTGAAGACTTGAAGACAAAAGAAAAAAACAAGTACTTACTTTTATATTTCTTGTTTTACAAAAAATCAAAATTCGATCACGTAGATTTAAAAAAAAAATTTCGATTGAGAAATGTTTGCAATCGTTTACAACTTTAAGACATTTGTATAGTATTTTGTTTGCAGTTTGTGTGATATTGGTTTAATGGTGGTTAATAAATAGAAGTAAGCTAGTGTTTGTTAATGTAAGTTCAAATGTTTGTTACTTAGAATTTTTACCTCTAAAGTAATAGAAAAATGTGGTCAAGTAAAATTCACATCTTACACATAATTATGTTTGGTTAAAACTGACAGAAGATTGTTATGAAATTTGTCATCTCATTGAAATTTATCTAAAAACTAAAATCCGTGTCATATCATGCATCTATAGTTTTCATTTTCTATTTAAGCACAAATAGTGTTATACTTCAATTGGCTGAATTCTATTGATAATATGAGCAGTTCTCTTGAGTACTATTCATTAGAACAGTGTTGGAAGCGTTTTATTATGACAAAACAAAGCCATATTGCTCAGTTCAGCTACTTGACACTTTTTGCAAAAAAGGTAACGAAATCCTAATATCGTGAAAGGGATGTATGAAACGTTATATGCATGCATGAAATTATGTCCTAAGGAGAATTATCTGAACTAAACCACTCTCCTGTTATGGATTACAGTGTCTCTGTGATCCTAAAGCTCTCTGTAAAGTACTTCAAACAAAACAAATATCAATGATCATCACTTATGAGCAATTATTTATTCGCTGAATATTTCGTAATCAAGCAACTCACAAGGATCAGTTATTAGTTAGGAAACTCAACAGAGATCGTTAATATATTTTCATTAAGTAAGTCATAACCCTCGTGAATAATTTTCTTAATTTCAAAATCACTACAACTGATACACAATTTACAACAGAAATCCACAGAAAAAACACCCATACTAGATTATACATTCTCTGAGCCTCATCGCATGAAACAAAACAAAAATTCAAAATATTAAGAAATCAATAAAACACGGCCACAAAATTATGCCCACTCGATAAAATTAACTATTAAATCAACAAAATATAACCACAATTCATCAACATCAACAAATTTCCTCAAAATATCGTGGAAAAAATTATACGCACACACCTAAACCAACAGATCCCAAAATACAACAAGCTACAAAATCTTATACTGCTTCTTTACCGTACGTTCCCGACATCAACGAAAAAATAACCAACATTTGAAAAAATAACATAACAAAACACAACATTCCAGTGAACACCAAATTTATTCAAAAAACAGGTACAAAACTAAAGTCTATGTCATGTAAAAAGTACACTGACAAACACAACACCAGCATTATTTACAAAATATAATACAACTGCCACGACTTCTCTATTCGAGAAACAAGCAGAAAAATGGAACCTAGATTCAAAGAACACAAAATATAGTTTTACATGTCTTTGAACACTGAAAATAAAATAAACACGACATAACCATAGAAAACACCTAGATACTAAGTAGAGAAACAAATATAAACAAACGCAAAACCAAAGAAGCCCTACTTATACAGCAACTGAAACCAAAATTAAACTAATATAAAGGAATACCTTTATACCTATACTGATGAATAACTTAACATCCACCTGCAACGCCCCTTACAAATCCGTACCCGTTTATACTCTCGGTCCTAAGATATGTGTCTGTCAACGGTCATATTCAAACTTTCTCTTTCTCAACCTGAAGATAACCTAGGAAGGTCGAAACGTTGTTCTCTCTGTTTATCAATAAAAGTGAAAATATTCATACCATTCATTCTGAGATACAATGTTTAGTTAGGTAATTCATAAAACTCATGACTACCTCTCAGATAACTCCAGAGACTTATGAACTTTGCCTAGTAAGTTATAAGGCTCATGACAATACCTAATCAGAAAAGTCATAATATAAATTAAAATATTTTTCTTTCATATAAATGTGGATTTGATACCTCTGAAGTCAGAATGAAATTAGCCTCGTAACCTTTGACCAAATTCTGTTACACCTTCAATGCAAGTCAGGTATTCCACCTCTTTAATTTAACATTGTTCTAACTCGGAAAATGTTTTATTTGAAACTTGTAGTAGCCGGAAAACGTCTTACAGATTGAAAAATATAAGAATGCGTCTGGTTATTCAATTATTCAAATATACGGTTGTAAACAGAGCCTTCTAATGGCTGTATTTCTGTCAATATAAAAAAATTACAAAATTATAAAAACTTTAAAAAGGAAAATGTTTGATCTTCTAAGGTTATTAAAGTAATGTTTGTTCAACGAAACATTCTTGAATGCTAAATAATACAAGATATCTCAAATATTGGAATTTAGGTTGATAAAATAATTTTTATCTTTATTTATTTAAACCTAATTCACTCCTTAACATCTTTCCATGCAACATCACGAGACAGATAAATAACGCCCCCGTTAGTACAGCGATAAATCTGCGGACTTACAACGCTAAAATCAAGGGTTTGATTCTACTCGATGAGCTCAGCAGACGATCCGATATGGCTTTGCTATAAAAAGCAAACACACAAATAGTATGGTAAATAATTATTCTAAAAGTAATAAAACATGAAAACTCAATTTTCAGTAAATGGTATTAATAAGCCACTTCGATGTCCCGTTCAGACCTTTCATTGACAAGAATCAACGTCATGTTGGTACTTAAAGTCAAGTGGAGTTATTCTCTCCTTGTGATAATGATATTAATTAACTGCTCTTAAATAACAATTAAAATGTATAAGAAAGAAAATATTTAACTGAAAATATACCGTAATATTTTCTTCATATAATATTCAATAGATTATTCGTTTGAAGATTAGCTTAGTCTTTTCAAGCCAACTCAAAAGTTCGTTCTTTTTACAATCGTAATCACTTTAAGATAAATTATCTTATTTTATTACTGCAATTGTAGGCACACTCGTGAGCACTGTAAAATTTATTTATCTCTGCTATTTTTCGTTAATACAATTGAATGTACCCTCGTGAACACTGTAAAATGGATTTATCTCAGATGTCTTTCACTGCTACAGTTAAGGTTACCCTCATGAGCACCCTAAGATGGATTTATCTCCACTACTTTTCATTGTTTCAATTGTAGATATCTTCATGAACACTGCAAGGTGGATTAATGTTCACTGTCTTTTCTTATGACTATGGTGAAATATTTCTTTCCACCATTTTTCACCACTACAATTGTAGTTATGCTCATAAACGCTGTAAGCCGGATTAATATCCGCTGTCTTTCCATCTCTTGATTGAACTTTTATTTTTCAAGCTTCGAACAATAAGCTGTAAGTAAAAATCCAAGCTCATTTCCTGTTATCTCTGTCAACACATTTATAATATACGTGCAATATATGGATGAAATCAGTTAAATAGCTTTCCATGGAAACGTACTACAATAATAATTAAATATTTTACTTGAAACTTAAAACCTCAGTTTCTCTTTTTATTCTTTCAAGTGATACCTTTGAAGTAAAATAATAGGTGCTCTTGTTTACAAAGTAATATTGAATGAAGGAGCGATTATCGTTAAAAAAAACTATTTTCATTAATATTTTCATAGTGCATAGAGTCTTTAAAATATCTGGAAATCAAAACTTATTTTTGAATCAGAACTTGAGAACATTAAACAGATGTTTAAAATAACTTGTTTTACATTATCATTCCCAATCAAAATAAAAAACACCCATACTTGAAAACATGGTGTTATTTTTATTGTTATTTTAATAATAAAAAGATCTTACTTTAATCATACCCTATTTAGGTAAAATTTTTAAAAAATATATTTGAGGAAAAACTTAAGAAAATTATCCAAAGCTACACTCACAAAGTCAATTAAAATGTCCTTGAAACAGAGTCTAGGCTACTGTCAAAAGGGCTCTTCAACTTCAAAAACAAACGACATCTTTGGTATACTTTGCTAGTAGTGCACATGTTCACATGCCCGAGGTGCAACCAAGGATATATTGGATCAGAAAACATAAGTTGTACGAGCAACTATTGTCTAAACAAAATCGATTTCACATTTATTTACATTTTCTTTTCTTTGGTCATTTTCTATTCGCGAAAATATCTTTACTTTTAGAGAGAACAATAAACATTTATTTCTTTTCTGCTTTTTTGTTTCTTTTAGAAAACATAGCCACTTCATGTTACTTGCTTTGTCCACCGTTTTTAGTGTTTTAAAGTCAATATACTTACTTGTCTCCCTCAGTGGAACAAATATTTGCATGTTTTGCATAGTTATATTCTTACTATCAGAAATTAGGTTTCTACACTGGATCTCTGATTCAAAACCAAGGATGACAAGCGAGATTATATTTCAATGTTACTTATTAAATTGAAACAAAGACGTTCAAAATTATTCAACATTTGTTTTTACATAAATGAGTGGAAGTAGTTGTATTATGCTCAGCGTAAAGATGCTAAGTTTGACAAGTTCGTCTGCAGCTTCATTTTTCTTTTGTAGATTTTACTTCTTTTACCTTTTCCATAACTATTAACATCATATTTTTAACACAAAATTTTATGTCATTTAACTTTCTACTGTCAGCTGTAAATCTATAGAATATTGCTAACGAAATCCAGCAGATTAGCTTAGATGAACATATTTTAAATGGTTACGATCTCTAAATTCAATTGATTTAGCATTACTGTAAAATCATTCTCTATATGGTCTTCTATATACACATAATATGAAAAAACTAAAAAGTTACTATTGGTTTGGTGCCATTTACCCAGTTTAGTTTTGTTTTTATGAAATCATAACTATTTGTTTAAGAGATGGCAGCACCTACATGACAGCTGTAGACCAGAGTTTCTGAGAATTTGCATAAAACTAATAAGAGTTAGATCGAAGTCAAAATAATGTATCTTTAGTGTTCAATAATGATAATATTCTCTAATTTATCATGGGAGAATGTATTCGCACTATTCTAAACAGTTTATATGATTTATCGTTTCTTGATGTAATAAACTAATTTTAAATTAGCGTAGTTGTACCCTAGTAACATAGCTGCCTGTTTGCCGACTCACACTAATAGAAACTGGATTTCGATACCATTGGTGGGCAGAGTACAGACAGCCCGTTGTGTAGCTTTGTGCTTAATTCCAAACAACTAGTGTAGTTTATTGTGGTACGGATTGCTGAGAAAATAAGGATGACTTGGAAATACGGAATTTTCAGATACCAAAAATCTAGTACATTTTTGGAATGTTTAACCCTGAGATCACTTGGTTGGATGTTTAATAAAAGTAATGTTTATAGCTTATAACAAAATGTATTTGAATTCAGTCATAAAGCTACATAAAAAGCTATCTGTGTTCTACTCAAAACGGCTATCTAAACCGGATTTCTAGAGTTATAAACTTGCAGACACTAAGAGGGGAAGGAACTGATATACAATGTATTTTATGCATGCTATTTTTCTGTACCTTATAGTTAATAGAATGATTAGGTTTTAGTAACACTTTCCGGATAAGGTGTGTTATGATGAAGAGTGCCCATCAGATTGGAGATCTGATTATTAAGAAAACAAAAAGAATAAACGACTGTGACTGCAGATCATAGCTTTAAAGGGACCAGTTTTCCTTACAATTATTTTCAACACATTGCTAGAAAAACGCAATTTTGGTGACTATAAATGCACATCCTAGTTCTTTGTTCCAAATTTTAAGTATCCACTCTTTTAAACCATAACATAAGTCAATATTAACAGAACATTATGTGCTTGGACAACATGGTACCTATTGGTCCATCTCGGCTGTTCCACAATCTAAAACAAATGAGCTTAAAACTAAAAATTAAAGCCAACCTTTATAATTCATATATCTGTCAAGCTGTCTTTAAAACTAACTCAAATTTACTGTCTCCACAACATCCAAAAGCAATGCATTCCATTTGCTAACCACCCTATTAAAAAATAAAATATTTACTGAATATAGCTCCTACCCTATAAAAGTGTATACTTATGTTCCCTAGTCCTATTATTCTCAATGTTAAATATTAAAAAATATTATTCACCTACACTATCAATTCCTCTTACAACCTCCATCAGTCTTCAAAACTCTTACACAAAACCACATCTTATTTAACATACAGTCTCAATTAATGTTTTTATGTGATATATTGTTTATATTTTGCTTGTTTATTATTGATTATCCATATCAAAAATCTCCCTAGACTTCTACTGTATTTGGTAATTGATAACCTCCTTCTTGACAAGTCAACTTTGAAAATAATTTATCTTTTTAAGAGATGGATTTTCTTATTTCCTGCTGAGATGATATCAATAAAAAGAAGTTATTTTCTTGAGGAGTGTATCTTCAAGACTTATCTGATAATATGAAATAAATTTAATACTGCTCTTAGTAGCTTCTGGCTACAGGTATAATTATGTCACTATTTTCAGATGATTTTCATGTTAAAAGGATTTCAAGAAATTTCACTACTCTCTTAGGTGTTTTACGTGAGATACTATTAATGATAAGAATATCATTACATCAATTACTTGTTTAATACTGAATAACTTACAAAGGTTTTAAACCTCTTTGTTTTGAAACAGCTCATAAAATTCACCTTGAATTTAAAAACGTAAGATGAAACCTCCTCAATAAAGACTGATGGATGGCTAATTTGCACTATAATTTCACCATAATGTCGATTACGTCATACGAGTCGTCCTAAATTACAATAGTGACGTCTTTATCAAAAATAAAATCATCCAAGATCACCAATATTTCAATTTTAGGACCATCAACCGCACTTAAGGTTGAAAAACCTTGGTCAAAATATTTACATACTGTTCTTTGTTGAAGCCATTGTTTACATGCATGAAGCAGTTATTGAATAAATGTGCGACAGTAAATTCTAGGTTACCTTGCAAAAACATCCAAATGTCTAAATACTGTGTTCACTTCTGCCTTTCTAATAGTTTCTGATAAGAGAACCCAGGTTTAAATTCTAGCTTTTGCCCAGTACATATTACATTTTTAGGAATGAGCTGAATACAATAACTAAACTGTCGGGAAGAGAACTAATTAGCAAACACTTACCATTTTGATTAATTACAATGACGATTATACAGACTACTAACAAAGGGAACAAATAAAAACTGACTCAAATGTTTCCACTTCATTCCTTCAAATTTGATCAATCCTAAAACATCTTAGTGACAAATGAAACTTTATCCTTTATACGAAAAACCCACTTGAAATAAAAATGTATCTCAGAACGGCTAGTTTGGGGTTTAAAACTTTTATTGATAAGCAGAAAACAACATTTCAATCTTTCTAAGTAATCTTCAAATCTTGAAACGTTAAGAAACGTTAACCTGAAAATAACCTGTGAAGGTCGAAACGTTGTTCTTTGCTTAACAAATGTTAATACCCAAACCAGCCGTCCCGAGAAACTTTATCCTACTTTATGAAGATTTTAACTACACAGACGAAAACGCCCGTAGTTGCTTCCATCACTGATGAATCCCACAACAATTTTAATGACGATAATTTATATGGAAAGAAGTCTTCACATTTCTAATATGAATCATCCCATAGTTCACTGCCATGTCATTGTCACAGTTACATCCGTGACTTCATACCTATCACGAGGTATTTACCCTCACTACCCATTACCAACTTTTCCTTCTGTATATTTTAAATATTTTATAAACTTCAAATATCCCGGCATGACAAGGTGGTTAAGGTACTCTGCTCGTGATCCGCAGGTCGGGAGTTCAACTCCCTGTCACATCAAACATGATCGTCCTTTCAGCCGTGGGGGCGTAATAATGTAATGGTTAATCCAATTATTTGTTAGTGGTGGGTGGTGATGACTAGCTGCCTTCCCTTTAGTCTTACACTATTAAATTAGGAACGGTTAACGCAAATAGTCCTCGTGTAGCTTTATACAAAATTCAAAACAAACCAAATCAATTTCGAATAGAGCAAACTTAAACAACTTCAAAATACGTTTATTATAAATTCAACTAGGTACCGTCTTTATTACATCTATTATTTTCATCTCACATCCTAGCAAGCAAAAATAAGATATTGACACCGAGGATCAACGTTGACAATAACAAAACTTCACAGGAATTTCCTGCCCGTGAACGAAATCTCTCGGTCAAAATATTTACATACTGTTCTTTGTTGAAGCCATTGTCTATATGCCTAAAGTAGTTATTGAATAAATGCGCGAATAATAACAAGAAAGTATTATATAATCATAAAAGCAAGTACAAGTTATTATTCTGTTACGTATAAGTTGTTTTTTAGCAGCATTTGTTCGTCAGACTTAACATACACACTGGTTTTGGAAAAGAGGATATGTTTATGGTATAATTTTTTTTTGGAAACAGATTAATGTTTTGTTCAGACAGTTTATTTGTTCTTGGTGTAGAGTAATGCCTTTTCACATGCCAGAAGTTACAGTCCGCCAAATTTTTCGATTCTCCAGAAATGGTATAAAGCAAAAAGATAATGCTAAAACAGTAGAGAATAATTGGTGTACTCCATTCAGAATGTTTGAGCATTATCAGACTACAGGAAACTTTACTTTAAGAAGGTCTACCATGGAGACGTTAAAAGACATTCATAGCCAGCAAAGTCTCCAGACTCTAATCCTAATGAGAATTGTTGAATTGATCTGGAAAATTGCAAACCACGACCCTAAACCAGTTACTGTAACTGAGCTGCAGTGCTTACAGCTCACAAGATGGGATGAAATTGTGGTGCATATCCATAACCTCACAGACAACATGCCACACCGCTTCGTGGATGTTATTAGATTACGAGCAGAGCCAACCAACTACTGAATGTTTAATATGAACTGACTCGATTTATAATAATATGATTTATGTATTGTCATTTCATGTATGTCATTATTGTCATGCATGTTCATCATGTCTATAGAACCTGTTTCATTACATAAATTACATATGTAGATGTGTTACATAACACGTATTTCTTAGTTTGACAACTCTGAATATATCTGTGTCCTATCTTAACAATAATGACCTTATTTGTTACAAAATATGCAAACATTTTGGCTAAGACTGTACTAGCTGCCTACAATTCTTTGGAACCAAAATTACTTTTTATATGAAATTTGAAGCATTTAAAACTTTAATTGCATGATATTTAATGAGCATAATTATTATTTAATAAACTACGATGCAAAACAAAACTCAGCTACATTTGTTAATTGTGATTTTGTGAACACTGCAGCTAGCAAACTATTATAATTATTTTATACAAAAGCCTAACTCTGTGGTCATGCAAGCATTATAGGAGTATTTAATCACAGGTGTTAAACTGGAATTTGTTTTTCCAATTTATGATATTGGTTAAAGTAGCGTTATAATGGATGAATTATACAATAAAGTGGCTACAACGTATAAACAAGTTGGTGATCTCTAATCTTATTCCAGTGAAGTAATATAGCCCTGTTACTTGCTGCTTAATCTCTGGTATATACTTAATTCCATTTTAACAGTTTCTTAAGTGTTTTTTATCTTATAATGATTTCCTTCTTTTGAGGATAGGATAGAAGACTAGTCAACTTGTTTGTTTGTTTAGAATCAAGCACAAAGTTACTCAATGGGCTATCTGTGCTCTGCCCACCACGGGTATCGAAACCCGGTTTTTAGTGTGCAAGTCCGCAGACATGACTAGTCAACAAGCTGATGTTTCTTTTCAGGTGAATGTGGATTGGGAGCTTAGTGAAACTCTCTGTGACTTTTACATTGCGGTTGATGTAACGTGCAGCACCGCTTCTATCTTTAATTTGGTAGCTATCTGCATAGACAGGTAAAAACAAAGTGTATTTAATTATTTTTTTGTATAGCAGTTACACAGTGCATACAAAGTTTAACGTTCACAATGTTGTAAAGTTAGAGCATTAACGGCTTTTTTATTAATTTATTTTACACTTATATATATGTATGTAAGATTTTCAAAGATGGAAAGTTCTCTTGTATTTAAATTATATTCGAAATATACCAACAAAGAAATAACAACAGTTACAGATTGTGTTTCGGTCTCTGAAATGGAACGAAACATTACTTTTTAATTGCTGGTGCTTTTAAACTGAGAGATTTTTCATGTAAAATATAACTATTATTATCTTATTAAGCTTATCATAGTTTTTTATATATGCGTAACATCTTGATTTATGTGGTATTAATAGTTTTATTATCAACATAATGTTTACCATAAGAAGTTAAAACTATCCAGTTTAAATATTAATTGTAAAGAAAATGTATCAAATAAGTTTTAATTCTTCTTCTTCATTTATCTGTAACCTTGTTATTATTAAAGCTTTTCTGAAAACTGTTTAACGAAAATAAGGTTATCATTCTCAAAGCAATGTTCTACAACTTGTCTTTTGTGTTGATATTATCTATTTCACTTACACGCTTAATGTACCACATAACTTTATAATAAAGTACAAAATATTTCAACATGTTTACCGAATAAATATTTTTTTCAGGTTCATCGCCGTTACACATCCCATTAAGTACTCTAAGCATAAAAATAGCAAACGAGTTGGTCTTACTATTGCTATTGTGTGGATTGTATCAGCAGCTATTGGCTCGCCAATTGTGTTAGGCCTAAACACTACCGCTGACCGCAAACCACAGCTATGTATCTTCTATAATTCTGACTTCATAATCTATTCTTCACTGAGTTCTTTTTATATTCCGTGCTTGGTTATGATTTTTCTCTATTACAAAATATTCAAAGCAATACACGACAGAGCTAAAAAGGGTGTAGGAAAAAGAGAACCAGTTTCTTCCTTCACAAAACCTGCTCTTGTAATGAAAAACATAACTCCGGGCAGGCAACTTCAAGAAAGTTCTCTCAACATTAATCCTGCGATCTGCATTGAAAAACAAGAAAGTAAAATAGAAATCGAAACCGTTGATGAACCAGAACCCCCGACATGCGCAGGTAACAGAAATCATTTCAACGTGCTATGGGGGAATAATACCAGGAATTTCTATCAGCAGCCAACTCAATCGAAAGATCGACAAGCAACCTCAAGTGTACAAACACATATCACGTACTCCGCAAATTCAGCTGAGAAGAAAAGAACAGAAAGTGATGTATCCTTGGTGCAGGAAGATCGTAGACTCTGTATCGCTACCCTGCTAAAGGATTCGCCAAAGTGTTCGACGATTAGCCTCAACAGGTTAGAAATAAGCAAAACACCAACAAACTGTGGTTCCACTGCTTCACCAAGTAAGCCATGCGAATCTCTCTCAACCGAACATCAGGCTTGTACGAAAAAAAAATCAAGATTTAATCTTGGCAGAAAACATAAAAGTAGTCGAAAAAAAAAGGAAAAAGTTTCAGCAAAACGAGAAAGGAAAGCAACTAAAACTCTTGCTATAGTTTTAGGTGAGTTATTGACAATGGAAAAAACTAAAGATCAAATGTTTAAACATTAAATATGTCTTAAATCTTATTGAATACAGGCCCGACATGGCCGCGTGTTAAGGCGTGCGAATCGTAATCTGAGAGTCGCGGGTTCGCATCCCCATCGCGTTAACCATGCTGTTGGGGCGTTATAATATTACGGTCAATCCTACTATTCATTGGTAAAAGAGAAGCCCAAAAGTTGGCGGTGGGTGGTAATGACAAGCTGCCTTTCCTCTAGTATTACTCTGTTAATTAGGGATGGCTAGAACAGATAGCCCTCGAGTTGCTTTGCGCGAAATTCAAAAAACAAACAAACAACTTATTGAATAATAAAGTAGTAATTGTTAAGTCCTTACTATCACAAAATATTAACCTTTATTTCAACGAATTTTTCATCTCTTTTTTTCTTTAAACCATTTGACGCAACACATGATAATTTTGAAAAATGAAAGTTGCAGAATGTGTTTATAAACCAGTTATCACACTGCACAAAAAATGATAGTGTGCTTAAAATTATAATACACTCTTGTAAATGAAACTACACTGGATCCTGGGAAAGATAGTTGGTAAACTTCATGTATTTTCTTTTATGAGGAAAGCATCATAAAATATTTTGTATACTACCGAGTGCATGTTATAAAGAAAATTACTTTAAAATATTTATATAAGACAATTTAAAAATTGTCATGAAAACATTTACTCCCTAGACAATGGTAGGATGCTAAATACTTATCATTGCATGAATAGTATTAGTGACGTGTGAACACAAATAAGTTTTTGACAACCTGCAACAAACGTTATAGCACTTCCTTTAAAAAAATGTATATAAATCTTACCTGGCGAACATATTTTACGTTTTCTGTTAAGTGTCGCAAGTGAAAGGCTAACGAGTTTTAAACAGATTTTTATCCTATATTTGCATCGTACAATTTTACGTTATCTTCCAAACTCCCTTGAGTTCAATATAAACTGTAGTTTTATTGCATTGATAATATTTGGTTCACTGAAAATAGTTAATGTTCATACTTATATACATAAGTATATGTATATTTTTAACTACAAATGGTAATTAATAAACGTATTGTTATTATTTAAGGTTATAAGACTATATAGCCATGCATAACGCTCAGACAAAACTTTTTGAACTTCATACAAAAAGGCTAAAGTATTTATCACCTCATTTAATGCTCTTCGTCAATAAATTGTCTTATATTAATATTAAACAATTATACAAAAATTGAACTTACTTCCTAGGCTCGGCATTGCCAAGTGATTAAGGCACGCGACTCGTAATTTGAGGGTTGCAGGTTTAAATCCTAGTCGCTCCATATATGCTCGCCCATTCATCCCTGGGGGCGTAAAATTGGTACTGTTATTCCCACTATTCAGTGATGTCGAGAAACCCACTTGTTGAGAATTTTATATGCAAAAACGGCTCGTTTTGGGTTCAGAAAATATTTTAAATAGAAGAGCGAACAACGTTTGAACCTGACGATGACCGAAGAAGGTCGAAACGTTGTTCGCTCTTCTATTTAAAATATTTTCTGAACCCAAAACGAGCCGTTTTTGCATATAAAATTCCAACTATTCGTTCGTAAAAGAGTAGGTAGCCCAAGAGTTGGCAGTTGGTGGTGATGACTAAATTAGAGACGGCTAGAGTAGATAACACTCGTGTTGCCTTACGTGAAATTCAAATAAAACCTTACTTCCTAATGTATTTTTTCTAATGAAATACATTATCATTTTGCATGTATACTCAGTTTTGAAAAGTATCCTCTTAGTGATAAAGCATTATTTTAGTTCAAGAACTCTGTAAACATCTAAAAACGGTAACAGAAAATTGCAGCAGATACAAACGAATGATGTGTATTTAATTTGAAATCTAAACAGCTTTCTGTATAAGATCATGAATCATCAACTCTTAATTCGTTTATAAATATGGTATTAGAAAATGTTGTTAAGCGTGAGTTTTAGGCCAAGACAGTTACTGAAAACATTATACGTTTATAAATATTACATATATTGTACTTTAATCGGTACAAAAAAAGAAATTACTATACATTTTTTCGTCTTTGACACAAACTACTCACACAGTATTAATGTAACAATGGTGATATCTTGTCCAATGTACGTATTTTTTTTAAATGGCTTAAACTTTCTTGTACGTATGAAATTGAATTAAGAGTTAATATTGTCTTGCACTTAACAAATAGTTATTTTGTTCTAGCTGGCGTACCCTTTCCCTGAACGGATGTCATGTAACTTCATGATTAATCAAAGGTCACCTTACAACATGTGCAAGCCCCTTTCCTTATATGTAATTACATGTAAAGAACGTCAATAAAAATAGCAGAACACAAAATGTGAAAGCGCAAACTTGCATGGATCAAAAAAACATTCTTGACAAATTTGGTAAAGCTTTATCTACAGGGACCCATTCTCGTGAAGATCCAACCACACCCTGCTATGAAATTACATGGAAATATAACAAACATTACTATTATATCTATATATATATATATTCGCATACTTTCATGCCACACCGTAACCAACAAGTTCAGATATTAAAAAAAGATATGCATTGATAAGTACATTTCTCTCTCCAATTATATTTTTTCCCAGCTTTATCGGCCTTAAATATTAGTTTATTTTCAATACAAATAATTAGTTAAACCCAAATAGGATTGAAAAGAAAACCAGCTAAATTTTGGCATAGGTAAAAGGGTGTGGTTCGTTGTTAATTCTTTTAGTCGACTACTTTTTATTTATAAAAATTAGTTAAAACCTCGTTCAGCAGGATTCATTGGACATGTCTTGCACATACCAAGCAATCTTACCTCCAAATGTCAGTTTAAATTTATACAAGAGTTAATAGATTTGTCAGTTACTAAAGTATTTAGCTATTTTAAATACTCAACGTTACTCAATATTAACAGAAAGTATAAAGTTGTTCATTCTTATTTGTCATGCTTAAAAAACTTATATATGTTTCCTGCTTCCAAATTATTTTAAGAGTAAAATATTTTTAAACTTTTAATACTAACTTTTTCAGAATAAACAGTGTCTTCTACTGTTCTAAATAATAAAAAAACAATACTGACGTTTCATAGGTAGAAATATACTTCAAATTATTCACAAAATATTATTTTTTAGGTGTCTTCCTTATCTGTTGGGTTCCGTTTTTTACGTGTAACATCATCGATGCTATTTGCATAAAGCTGACCAGTGTCGACTGCAGACCCGGAGTGACAGTGTTTCTTTTAACTACATGGCTTGGCTACTTAAACAGCTGTGTGAACCCAGTCATTTACACCATTTTCAACCCGGAGTTTAGAAAAGCTTTCAAAAAGATCCTTAAAGAGCTTTACATGTAAACAACAGATAAAACATTGATATCATATTATAATTCCTGTTCATACCACGATATTTTAGAACAAAACTGCAGAAAGTAAGATTCTAATTAGATTGAAAACTATCGTTCTTCGATAGTTTCATCTGTGGATAATTATCATAATAAACCATTCTCTAATGAAAAATATTGTGAAATTATACCAATTTTCGATTTCTCATCATGGAGACATTAGAAAATATTACAGTTCTCTTTCTACCTTCGGTAAAATTGTTTTCACATAATGACCTTGACTGAAGAAAATTTAAAGCTAGACCTTGTGTATACCTAAAATCCAGAAACTAATTGTATCTTGCATATTAGATTCTTTACTCGTTTATGATACTAGCAACTTGTATGAAAAGGAAAACGTGAAATAAACTGTCAACTGTTGCAGTCATATGTATGAATATAACGTAAGCACAACAACGTTTATTGTACTGTCATGTGTTTGATGTTATTGTCAAATAATTTGTTAGTAACGAACGACGTTTATGAATTCTTGAAGGCTGCTACTTTGGCACTTTTGCAAACATCTCTTGAGATATTAATACATTTAAAACTTTTTTTAAGGTATTTAAAATAAGTAAAAGAAACATTTTTATATTTTTGACGATTTTAACATTTTCATTAAATTAAGTAAATGAAACGTAAACAATTAATCTCAGATATAGAACAACATTCTTGCTTGTAATTAGTAAACGGAAGCTCACTCCAAAAAATATTGTAAAGTTATCTTCATATGTGTAGTCTACCCACTAACACCCTTCGCTCATTAGACTAGTTATCTTCTATTATTATGATGAAAGCTTGTCACTATCTACTCTTTATTCTACAGTGATTCTAGTCTACACACCAAATACGTATGTGAGTGATAGAAAAGCAATGAAAAGACACCATATCTTACTTAGCAGATGAAGCTAAAACGCAATAAAAGAACAAACTGCCAGAAATCTTGATATTAAAAAACTAGTTTTGACGTTTGTTTATTCCTTTGACTTTACGTTGTCTTCTGATACGCAAATTGGTCAACAACGCCTACACTTCAAAACTTTGAATTCCCTGAGGTACACAAACAATTATAAAGTTGTTTAGCTAGAAGTGGCCTTCAAATATGTCAAAATTAAGTCACTCCAAGCTAAAAAACATCATTATCTCCTGAGTTTTGAAAGAAAGATGAAATTTTGGAGTTACATGGGTCCTTCTGAGCAGTTTTCCTGCCAGAAGACAACTAGTGCTGTAGAGATACACAAAACTGTCGAAAGCAGTTTCTCCAATATCAATATTTGTGACAGTTTGTTCCACTTGCTATGATTTTTTACTAACTGAGTAATAGAACATTAATATACTGTACTTTATCAAAAATATTGTTCAATTCATTCAGCTCAAGTCTTCCAATTTACGCTATCGTCCATAAGTAATTCAATATATCTGGAGCATCAATTTAATTAGTCAACAATCACAATATACTATACAAAAAATATTACTGAAGTTCATAAATTGATATATTAAAAAACATTTGATGAACATTAAAATAATTTACTTTTATTTTGTATTTTGCTTTTCATAGTACGTAGAAAATATTTCCAAAAAAGTTTTTTAAACAAAATACAGCATCAAAGAAGGCTTTGCTACATTACAAAACCTTATGAGAAAACTGTTTAAACTTCTGCTATTATATAAACGAAGGATATTTCTGTGGATGTCTGTGGAGCATATTTATGAGCATTTACAAAATTTACTTCCATTTGAACAAGAGTACTATTTCGAGCAGTTTTAACACACTCTGTCTACATGTTTATTTTAAGATGAAAAGATTATTGTTTTGTAAAACATATGGTACTTAACAGAAGTAAACATAAGACTGAAACCAAGAATTCAGGAAATTTGATATTATAAATGTGTCTCAAGAGATGAAAAAAGAGTTTCGTACGATAATTTTGCGAAACTTGTAAAATATGTAACCAGTTAACAAAAATATTACTCTTTTGTACAATCCTGTTGTAAATACCTAATATTTTAGATAATTTTGTTTTAAAAAAGCATGAAATCTGTACTGACTGTTCTTTAATATAAAATAAATGTTGTACGTCTTTCTTCAGGGGCTGACTTAAAATGTTTAGATCCTACGGTAAATATTTAGGCGATGATCTCAAACAAAGCTGTCGTTTTTACTCTTCTTATTTAGAAATATATGTAAACAGCTCAGTAAAAATAAAACGTGATTCATCGATACTTTTTTCCTAAATTTATTTAACTATCATTGACTGACAACATATATTTCATTTGACGTATTTTCTATATTTATATACATGATTTGGTTTATTTTTATACAAAAGAATAAATAATTCACATTTGTATTTTATTTTAAAAAAAACAATTAATGAATATCAGAAAACTCGTTATTATTAAGTATTTTCTCATGTTCAATTTTCCCTATTTAGGCTATTTTGTTTACAGTTGTTCTCTTTTATTCCATATCAAAACTCTTACAATTCTAACTTGTACACAGATAAAAAAGTCATATAGCAACCTTTTATAATGTGGAACAAAACGTCTCTCAACTTAGAATCTGGTTACTTTACATCTTCTACTTAACGCCATCTGCTAACAAGAGTGAAAGTGTGTTCCACCTTATTAAAGGAGCTCGGCATGGCCAAGCGTGTTAAGGCGTTTGACTCGTAATCCGAGGGTCGTGGGTTCGAATCCCGGTCGCACCAAACATACTCACCCTTTCAGCCGTGGAGGTGTTATAATGTAACGGTCAGTCCCACTATTCGTTGGTAAAAGAGTAGTCCAAAAGTTGGCGGTGGGTGGTAATAACAAGCTGCCTTCCTTCTAGTCTTACATTGCTAAATTAGGGATGGCTGGCGCAGATAGTTCTCGAGTAGCTTTGCGCAAAATTCAAAACAAACAAATAAACTTTATTAAATAAGGAGGAAGAGGTCAAAGAGAACTTGACCCTCAAGGGCAAAATACCCAGATACCAAATAAATACATGCGGTTACATTTTCAAAAAAAATAAGGCGATAGTAAAGCCAGATGATCACAATACTTGTATTGTACTGTTACATCCTAGTGGCAACGATGACTTACCAATGTTTCTGAAATATATCTTTCAATGGGTAAATTTAAAAGTGTTATTATAATGGCATTTTCATTCTCTACAGCTGAAGTAAATCTACTGCGCTAAAATTTTTGGTTTGTTTTTCCCACGGATAACAAAACAGGCAGCCAAATGTAGATTTACTCTAAAACAAACATTAAATGTAGGAAGGTGAAGTGATTACCAAAAGCAAAGGAAAAACATTCATATAGAAACACGATTAAATGTAATTATTTCTACTCTATGACATCGTAGATTAATAGTCGTATTTAAATAGTATCACTTAATCCTGTAGAAAAAAATTACAAAATTGAAAATTTTCCTAACATAATATATTGCATATTAAAACTGATTTTGATATGTTTTTTTTAGTTTGTTTTGTTGTTAAACACAAAGTTGCACAATTGGCTATCTGTGCTATACCAACTGCGAGTATCAAAATCTGAGTTTTAGGATAGTTGGCCTTCAGACTCGGCGCTGAGCCAATGGAGAGTTGTTGTTTTTTTGTTTTTAATAAATATGTTTGCTTGTTTTTATGACTAAAACTTAACACGCAAAGTGAATTATTTAGTAACTGCTCTATATTTACTGACTTTTGAAAGATAAAGTAAGATGTGGGTTGTCAAAACTTTGGACCTTATATAACAAGAAAATGCCACGTATATAAGTTGCGAACTACACACCACCACAGAAAGTACTAATTTGTGTTTCTACAGTTAAGATAGCTTTTGAGGTTTCAAAGTACATAATATAAATAATATGAAGCTAGAAATGTATCTTAAAATAGCTGGTACGAGTATTAAAACATTTATTAAAGCAAAGTAGAGAACAACGCTTCAACCTTCTTAGGTCATCTTCAGATTAACCTGTTTTTATTTTAATAAAAGTTTTAATACTTATACCAACCGTCTTGAGATACACTTTTACTTTAAGTGGGTTTCTTGTCACCAAGTAATACAAAGTCAGATTTTGAAATTTAATTCTGAGTAGTAATGTCAGTTTCCAATCTCCGTATCAAAAAGAAGCAATAAAAATATTTTAACCAGAATTATGTATTCTTTATTTTTGACTTAACGTGTTATTCATTATTATCATTTATTGTCTTAAAAGAACCATGCCAGCCAGTGGCTCAGCGATATGTCTGCGCACTTACACGCTAAAATCCGGGTTGCGATACTACTGTTATGTAAATGTTATGTAAACGACAACATGTCGTGTTGTGTTTGGATTTTTATATCTATTATATATATTTCCATATTCATATTATTGTTTCGAAGTTCAAAACAATAAAATACGTTGTTATTCATTGAAAATAACATTCAGAACTTTCTAGAATTAGGTAGATCAATCATATGTTTATAAATAGAATGTGTATGTCGCCTTGGTGTATAGACGACGAGTCTCGTGCAAAAACAGACATGCGCGGATTGCTCTGGAATTCTGTGAAAGTTACGCGATTGTTCGAGAAAACAGTAGGCCAACTAATATATAAACAGACAGCGATAGAAAATGAGAAGAGTCAGTCATTCGTTTTCACTTTCGATTCAAGGGATATAGTCTCCGTTTGAGAAATTTTCAACGTTTGCTGTGTGTTTATTCAACTTGAATTTGTGACTGGAGCTAGATCTACAAAAACTGTGATTTTATTTCGTCAATCTTTACGATTCATTCGAATTAGTGGTTATACTGAAAGTCAACACGTACAAGACTGTTTAGGGGAGACCGGAGCAAACTTCGGAATTTCTTCGTGGGACCAAATTCATACCCTAGACTGAAATTTTGGATTTCTGATCTAGACTTTTGGACTTTCATTCTAAATCATATTATTAGACACAGGCCAGTACCATTTTGTATTGTAATTAACTTTGAAGGTTGAAACTGAATATCTGTCATTGTTATTATATAATTTATGTTATATCTGTTACACATATAATAGTTTATTGTAATAAATTATATAAGCTGTTATCTGTGTCTTTCTGTTGCGTTCAGTCTACATACATAAAAAACGTAACAATACCCGTGTTGGGCAGAGCACAGATAGCCCATTGTGTAGCTTTGTGCTTAATTCCAAAATAACAACGATATAGAACCATTTCTTAATTCTATATGCTGCGTTTCAATTGACAATGAAAGCCTGATGTCGCCTGTTCTAAACAGCTATACAATCATAAACAGTTACCAAACGTTTGTAAGCATTACAGTACACATGATCTTTCTTCTACTTTGAATAAACGAAAAATTTTAATTTTGATTTGTACAATTTCTTATTTCCTCTTACGCATTCTCTCAAAACAAAACTTGTGAGATCCTATATAAGCTGTTATCTGTGTCTTTCTGTTGCGTTAAGTCTACATACATAAAAAAACGTAACAAAAAATTGGCGGCTCGTCCGGGATTGATCAAACAATTTAATTAGATTTATATTATATACAGATCGACAGCTTGTATATTCAAAATGGCATTCCAACTCGAAGATTTTATAGACAAATTTAATTAGAATCCCTCTTTCGAATTGATCAGTGAATTAAAAAAATCTGAATTGCTTGATGTTGGAAAACATTTCAATTTGGAAGTGAAGCAAGCATTGAAGAAAGCAGATATCAAACGAATTGTTGTTAAACATTTGGTCAGCCAAAACGTTTTGCCTCAAAAAGTTGTACAACAATTGCCTGCCGCTCATTTTGACCCAGATTTTGAATTAAAAAGAATTGAAATGGAAATGAAATTTTGTTTAGAAATTGAAAGCAAACGTCTTGAGGCAGAACAAGAAACCAAACGACTTGAGGCAGTACAAGAAAACAAACGCCTTGATGCCGAAATACAAATAGAACGCATTAAAGCTGATAAGGAAATCAGTATGAGAAAGGCACAGACAAAAGAAAAGGTTGTCCAAATGCGGTTGGATAATTTTGATGCTTCCAAACAAATTCGTTTAGTGCCTCCATTCAATTAGAAGGCTGTAGATAAATATTTTCAGCAATTTGAAAAATTGGCTCTTAGGCTAAAATGGCCTACCGAATATTGGACAATATTACTTCAGAGTGTTCTCAAAGGTAACGCTCAGGAAGTATTTTCCAAACTCACAGCCGAACAGAATTATGATTACGAGCACGTCAAAAAATGCATTTTGAATGCTTATGAATTGGTGCCAGAGGCATACAGACACAAATTTCGTGGTTACAAAAAGTTTGACAGCAAAACTTATGTCGAATTTGCTCGTGAAAAAGAAACTCTGTTCGACAGGTGGTGTGATTCCAAAGAAATCAAAGATGATTACACAAAACTCAGAGAACTCATATTAGTTGAAGAGTTTAAAAGATGTATTCCCGTAAAGCTCAAAACTTACACTGATGAACAAAAAGCTTCCAAAATTCATGACGCTGCTGTCTTGGCAGACGAGTATGCTTTGACTCACAAAGATTTCTCATACAAAAGCAAAACAAATCGCACAGCAAAGAAACCAAATGACTCATTCAAACCTTATGCAAATGTCAACAAAGACAGAAAAGAGCAAACTTCTGATTCTCAAACAAAGATTTCATCTCATTCTCAAAGCTCATCATCTACCAAAAACGTGTCATTCTCATCCAAAACATGTGCTTATTGTAAGAAACCTGGCCATCTGATTTCTGAGTGCTATAAGATCAAAAACAAACCATCACCCCATAGTTTCATTTCGCCCTCGTTGGATACATCATTGGTTCCCAATGATTTTGACCCTGTCCAGTCCACTGTGGATTCCAAGTCCAATATTCTTGATGTACCTGAAGATCTTGTTGAAGACAAATTTAAGCCTTTCATCACTAAAGGTTTTGTTTATTTTGTTGATGATTTACATCTACAACCAATTAAGATCCTGCGGGATACTGGAGCTTTTCAGAGTTTGATTTTGGAAAGTGTACTTCCGTTTTCTGAAAAGTCATCCGTTGGGGCCAGTGTGCTCATTTCTGGTGTAGAAGGTGGCGTCGTTTCTATCCCTCTTCATAAATTTTATTTACATTCGGTCTTAGTTTCGGGCCCAGTGACTGTGGGTATTAAATCGTCATTGCCTGTTGAAGGTGTGTCTGTGCTTTTGGGGAATGATTTGGCCGATGGTAAGGTGGTACCAGAGGTTTGTGTTGTTGAAACACCTGTTGTTAGTCCCAGTACGGAGCAACTTGTTGAAGAATTTCCTGATGTTTTCCCCGCCTGTGCTGTTACTCGTTCTCAAACACGTTCTCAGGAGTCCGAAGAGGATTTCCCTTTATCTGATACGTTCATGTCTCACATCGATGAAATTTCTGACTCAACTTTAAGTTCTACTGACGACCCCAAATCATTTTTCATCTTTCTTCATCGAAACAAACTTGTTGAGGAACAAGACAATGATCCTGAAACTCGTTCTCTTCTACAACTGGCAGTTGATGAAAATGAAATAGGAACTGTCCCTATTTGTTATTACCAGAAGTCAGGTGTGTTAATGAGAAAATAAAGACTTCCTGACGTTGCTACTGATGAAGAATGGAATGTTATTCACCAAATCGTCATTCCAAAATGGTATCGGAATGATATTCTTAGTCTTGCTCATGAACATGTGTTGTCAGGACACGTAGGTATAAGAATGACCCTAGATCGTATCCGACGACATTTCTATTGGCCAAAGATGCGCCAAGGTGTTGTTGACTATTGTAAGACATGCCATTCCTTCCAAATGACTGGAAAACCAAATCAAGGGATTCCAAAAGCACCACTGCAGCCTATTCCTGCCTTTGAAAAACCGTTCTCAAGGGTCATTATCGACTGTGTTGGCTCAATGCCAAAAAGCAAAGCAGGAAATGAATACCTCTTGACAATCATGTGTGCTTCTACACGTTTCCCTGAGGCTATCCCTTTGAGAAAAATCACTGTTCCCAACATTGTCAAGGCTCTTGTCAAATTCTTTACCATGTTCGGGATTCCAAAAGTTGTGCAATCAGATCAAGGCTTAAATTTTATGTCCAAGCTATTTCAACAAGCCATGCATGAACTAAATATCCATCACGTTTCATCCAGTGTATACCATCCTGAGTCACAAGGTGTCCTTGAACGTTTCCATCAAACTCTAAAACACATGCTTAGAAATTACTGCCACGAGCACTCAAAGAACTGGGATGAGGGTGTTCCCTTGTTGTTGCTTGCAGTTTGTGAGGTTGTTCAAGAGTCAACTGGATTTAGCCCTTTTGAGTTGGTTTATGGTTAATCAGTTTGCGGTCCAATGAAGTTGGTTAAAGAGAAATGGTTGGAGGGCAATAACTCACAAATTAGCTTGTTGAACTATGTCTCTGATTTCAAAACCAGATTGCACAATGCTTTTAATGTTGCCAGGGAAAATCTGAAGTCTTCTCAGGAAGAGATGAAAACCTTGTATGACAAAAGGGCCAGGAAGCGATCTTTTAATGTTTGTGACCAAGTACTAGTCTTGTTGCCAACATCAGGCTTTTCACTTCAAATTAAAATAAATGGGACCTTATTCAGTTAAAAAAAAGGTTTTCATAAGTTCAAACTTTTTTTTTGCTTTTAAGGGGGCTAGTGTTATGTAAATGTTATGTAAACGACAACATGTCGTGTTGTGTTTGGATTTCCATATCTATTATTTATATTTCCATATTTATATTATTGTTTCGAAGTTCAAAACAATAAAATACGTTGTTATTCATTGAAAATAACATTTAGAACTTTCTAGAATTAGGTAGATCAATCATATGTTTATAAATAGAATGTGTATGTCGCCTTGGTGTATAGACGACGAGTCTCGTGCAAAAACAGACATGCGCGGATTGCTCTGGAATTCTGTGAAAGTTACGCGATTGTTCGAGAAAACAGTAGGCCTACTTATATATAAACAGACAGCGATAGAAAATGAGAAGAGTCAGTCATTCGTTTTCACTTTCGATTCAAGGGATATAGTCTCCGTTTGAGAAATTTTCAACGTTTGCTGTGTGTTTATTCAACTTGAATTTGTGACTGGAGCTAGATCTACAAAAACTGTGATTTTATTTCGTCAATCTTTACGATTCATTCGAATTAGTGGTTATACTGAAAGTCAACACGTACAAGACTGTTTAGGGGAGACCGGAGCAAACTTCGGAATTTCTTCGTGGGACCAAATTCATACCCTAGACTGAAATTTTGGATTTCTGATCTAGACTTTTGGACTTTCATTCTAAATCATATTATTAGACACAGGCCAGTACCATTTTGTATTGTAATTAACTTTGAAGGTTGAAACTGAATATCTGTCATTGTTATTATATAATTTATGTTATATCTGTTACACATATAATAGTTTATTGTAATAAATTATATAAGCTGTTATCTGTGTCTTTCTGTTGCGTTCAGTCTACATACATAATAAACGTAACAATACCCGTGTTGGGCAGAGCACAGATAGCCCATTGTGTAGCTTTGTGCTTAATTCCAAAATAACAACGATATAGAACCATTTCTTAATTCTATATGCTGCGTTTCAATTGACAATGAAAGCCTGATGTCGCCTGTTCTAAACAGCTATACAATCATAAACAGTTACCAAACGTTTGTAAGCATTACAGTACACATGATCTTTCTTCTACTTTGAATAAACGAAAAATTTTAATTTTGATTTGTACAATTTCTTATTTCCTCTTACGCATTCTCTCAAAACAAAACTTGTGAGATCTTTACTTCAAAGTTATCGAACATCGCATTTATTATTACTGACTTTAAAGATAAATAACATTTTCTCGTTCAACCTAAAAGTTACAATTTTAAAAACACTGCGATATCTTCAACATCAGTTTGAATGCGTTTTTTTAAAGACAAAACAATACTGAGCTACCTGTTGTGTCCACCACCAGAAATCAAACCTCGTAAACTTACTAGTGCATCACCAGCGAACACAACAGCAGTACTTGCTTTCAAAATTTTTTTTGATCATTGGGTTTATGTGCGGTTCTGTCGGAAACTAATAAGGTTGAAATACAACTGCTAAGCTGTATTATTTGTGAAAAAGCTTTCTACTCATATTTATTAATAAATATTTTTATGGCAGAGCTGAATGTTCACCTAACTCCGAGAAAATTAGACAATACATTTATTTCGTCTGAATGAATTCCAGAAACATTTGATGCAGCCTAGAAAGAAAATAATGGCAGTTTTTACGTTAACAGCTAGCTATCGAAGAACACAAGAATAATTAAATTTGTTACATATATGTCTATATATAGAGAGATTGAACAAACTATTGGAAATTTAGGTAATATCTACTTTTATTGTAATATGAAGTTGATCCTTCATAAGCTGACAACAAAACATTAACAGACAATGCAAGTTATGGAACAAAATGTATGTCATACACCAGATAAAAGCATTTTTTTCACTTCTTTATCAAAGTTTCTTCTAATTGTTAAAGTGCAATTAGTAATGAAAGACCAGTTTCAAAAATTAATTATAAGTGTTCAATAACATATAAATTTGACTATTGTTGTGACCAAATTAGGTGTCCACACACTTACTCTTTTTCTTGAGATCAATCTTTAATAGCATTCGTACAGTATCTTCCTGAACGAGTCCAACTCAATTTGGGAATAAAATCCTCATCATAAAGCAAACCTGTCTATAATGTTGCTGATGTCAAAGCCGTGATCTTTACTGAATATTGGTTGATGAAAATTATCTCCCCTGTTGTCTTGGGTTTTCAATGCTGAACTGTTTCGATTCATGATGTTACCTATTTTATAATTGTGTTCTGTCTCCTCTTTTAATCTGATTTAATTTATTATGATATTAGAGAGCTTAACCTTATGGTCATTATTATTCGGATTAAACATTGCAACATGTCTTGTTTTTAGTATATTATAGTGCTTTTAATGCACACTAAAACTAACCAATTTTC
Source organism: Carcinoscorpius rotundicauda (assembly GCA_011833715.1). Taxonomy (NCBI): domain Eukaryota; kingdom Metazoa; phylum Arthropoda; class Merostomata; order Xiphosura; family Limulidae; genus Carcinoscorpius; species Carcinoscorpius rotundicauda. The sequence continues at coordinate 115,200,364 of CM022393.1, forward strand.
TCATCATTTTATCTAAGCCATATAAACAGAAGAGAAATAAAATCGCAAAGAAAAATAAACAAAATGAAGAAGAAACGAGAAACACAAAATGATGTAAATAAAGATTAAAATGAAGTATTGACCAATGAAAATACAAGAAATAAATGTACATCTTCATAGAAATATCGCCTATTTTGAACGTTAATGAGAACAAACTGTCATATCCTTGGTTTAATAACATGTCCCACTCCTTTACTTATATACATATCACCATTTACTCAATGGTGGGTCTAATGACTTGCTTATAACCCTGAAGATCATAATCCACTGTGGGGAAAATACAAACAACCTATTTAATGATGAACTCACTTGAAGTAAAAATGTATTCTAAAGACGATTGGTGTGGGTATTAAACCTTTAATTAAAATAAAGCGCACAGCAACGTTCCAGTCTTTCTGCTCATCTTAAGGCTAATGTTGTTCTGTACTTTATTTTAATTAAAGTTTTAATACTCAGACAACCTATTTAGTAATATTTCACTTAGAAACGAACAATCACTTACATGTGTACTTCTGTTGTTCCAGAGTAAGAAGTGTTAACAACCACTGTTTAGTGGGAGTACCAAATATAGACTAGATCTTTGTCAAATTAATGCAAGGCATTTTTACTATCCAGTTAAATATAAAAGAATTTTCAATTGCTTTGTAAAACATTAAGGAAAAATCCTATACGTAAAAACAACACACAAAATAACATTTTACTTTTAAGAAAAATTTACAATGAAAACTAAGCATCGAATTAGAAATGACACTTCGTGAAATAACTGCTGACTCTCAAATTCAGTTATTTGGAAAAGCTAAAACTTAAAACGTAAACTTTGAACATACTTTACTAAATATTTCCATTTTATAATTCTCCTATCTTTAAAAATTTGTGAGCACATCTTCAGGAAAAAAAAGTTATTCCAAAACGTTTATCAAAAATTCTTGTTTTGAAAAGCTAACATTATATTTGTTTGTTTTGTTTCAAACACTGAAGCCTTTTAGTATTAAAATTTTCTTTTATATTTATCGCAAAACTGCTATGGATATCTGTTGCTTTATACTGAGCTACTGATTAGATGAAAGAAAGGGAGCCATTTAGCAGTATCCTATCACACACCATCTACTGTAATAGTGTACCAACAATTTTGTGGAGAAAATAATTTCATAATAGTTTTATTCTTCATTGTTAACGTTCATTGAATATCAATAATAATTACCATAAAGTAAAGCTGTCCTTCTAAATTATGTCAACTATTTTGTCTTTATCACCGTTGCATTTTTTATTTTGTCTGCTAAGAATATGACAAGTCATATCTTAGAAATTTAGGCATAAAATATCTTAAAGAAAAAGAAAGGAATGTGTTATGTATTTTGTACTACCTATTGAATACGCTTTAATTTACTTTTCTATTTTGCATTAAAATTAATAAATGGCTTTCCCGCTGCAAAACTGAACTTCAGTTTATTTAAACTATAGGCTGGTGGATATATAAAAGCTTACCATAGTTTCACGATATTTTCAATTATTTTCGGTGAGCACAAATATTCATACATTTTAATACAAGGCTTTCAGTGTGCTTGAAGTAATCAATAATATTTTTCTATAGAAAGAGTTTGTTGGATGATCATAATATCTATGTTTTATGTCAAAACAGGTTTTTGACAAGTCATAATGTTAAGACATATTTTTTAAAGAAATGCGTTAATATAATACTATATAATAATATAATACGCCTAGTATATATGAAATAAAAATTTTAAACATGTAGCCTATACACATATGTATATTTACACGCCAAGCAATGATATCAAAATATAAGGAACTGGAGTTTTCATAAAAGCAAGCTTTGTAAAAGATAAAAACAAAACAGGCGACAAGTTTGAGCAAGATTATAACTTTCATAAAGAAGTTAAAATGACATTTACGCCTCAAGAGAAAAAAGTAATTGAATTTATTATACAAAGAATACTTCCGAACCTCTCTGATTTCAAAGGAGAATATCAATATATTAAATAGAATATATTTCTGTATAAGCTGTATGTTTACAATATTGAGTTAATTTATACAAGGTTCATAAATATATATATATATATATATATATGAGTACAGACTATATGTTTAAAATTTTATGTAAACGGAGTTTATAGCATGTCACTCTCAGGCTTAACGGTTAAAAAGTTCGTCATACAATATAAGGGTTTGTAGTTCGAATGCTCGTCCTTTCAGCCGTGAGGGCATTATAATTATATGAACTCCACAATTGGTTGATACAAGAGTTGGTACTAGATAATGTTGAGAAACTTCTCTAGTCCATCAGGTGCGGCATGACCAAGCGTGTTAAGGCGTGCGACTCGTTATCTGAGGGTCGCGAGTTCACATCCCCGTCGCGCCAAACATGCTCGCCCTTTCAGCCTTGGGTGCGTTATAATGTGACGGTCAATCCCACTATTCGTTGGTAACAGAATAGCCCAAGAGTGAGCGGTGTGCGGTGATGACTAGCTGCCTTCCCTCTAGTTTTACACTGCTAAATTAGAGACGGCTAGCACAGATAGCCCTCGAGTTGCGAAATTCAAAAAAACAAACAAAACAAACAAACCTCTAGTCCATCACTGCAGAATTCAAAACAATCATGCAGATAACATCACATTTCTTTGTTAACATATAAAAAGAAAATAATAAAACATCTAGAGCAAACACATTACACAACTTCAAAATTAAACTTTTTTTTTAAGTCTGAACTGTTTGATCTTGTTAGAGGTTGTTGTGTTTATAGTATAAATATCAACATGAAATATTGATGAATACTGATATTCACATGAATGAGTGAATTTAGTTGGTAGTTGAAAAACTTTATGAAGTATGTAATATTTGTTGATCCAGTGAAAATTTTAAATTAAATGCTTCTTTTATTACTCGTAAAACGCTTCTCTCTTGTTTCTTAAATAAGATAATAACCTCAGGTTTTAACCACCAGGGAGCAACTACAAAAATGTACAACACAAGTACGTGTTTGTGTTTTTCCTATAGCAAAGCCACATCAAGTTATGTGCTCTTTCCACCAATAAAAATCAAACTTCTGATCTTAGCGTTATAAATACAAAGTTACGCAAGACAAGTAAAAAATAAAATAGTTGTAATGTTTGTTTTATTATATTTTGTCTTGATACATAATATTGCATTGTAATATGGCAGTAGAAATTATGAGTCAAACTTTGTGACATCATAATTGGCTATGTCACCAATTTTTCCATTAGTTAAATTACCTGTAACTCATAATTTGTTATTATAATTATTCTAATACACACAACCATTAAATGTTTATTAAAGTAAAATTTGAATTGTGGCTAGTTTCTTAACTTATGTATATTGGTTGTTTGAGTTATTTTTTATTTTTTTTTTGCATTCACAACAAAAACGCGTGTAAAATTATAAATAAAAATGTTTTATTACCAAATTTGCTACAAAACTCTCCTTTTTTAAAGGTACTTGTGCAGTTTTTTAATATTTTTATGGCATACTTTTCTTCTGTTTCCCTTTTTTTAAAACACTTAAGAATTATAAAAGTATGTACAGTTATGTAAAAAAGTTAGGATGTCCGATAAAAACCTGTGTATTTTTTAAACATTTTTGGATATATAGATATTTAATCTCAATTTTAACAACACCGAGAAATTATAGAAATATAACTAAACAATTAAAACTGAAGGAAGGACTTTTCAAGATCTTCTGTAAATGTAATTCTACAAAAATACATATTCTAACTGAGAAGAATGTTAAGACACCCTACCTCCTTTGGCTGAAATAACTGCAGTGAGACGCTTCTTGTAGCTATCTACCAATCTCAGACATCGGTCTGAAGAAAGTTTGGCCCACTCCTCAATGCAGAATTCTTTAAGCTTTGAGATGTTTGAGGGGGTTTCTTGCAAGTACAGCCCGTTTCAAGTCACCCAACAGCATTTCAATGGGATTAAGATCTGGGCTTTGACTCGGCCATTTCTTAGTTTTCAGCCAGTTCTTCGTGGATTTACTGGTATGCTATGGGTCATTGTCGTGTCGCAGGTTCCAGTTGAGGTTCAGCTTTAATTTTCTTACAGATGGACTCACATGTTCTTCAAGCAAGCTCTTGTGAGCTGTTTGGGTCCTGCTGCAGCAAAGTAGCCCCGAACCATGACACTTCCACCTCCATGCTTCACAGATGGTTCTCTTCCTGGAATGCTGTATTTGATTCACGCGAAACATGTTCTCTATTCTGGTATCCAAATAATTCAATTTTGGACCCATCTGTCCAAAGAACATTATTTTAGAAGTCCTGGTCTTTGTCTACATTCTATCTGGTAAACTTTAGTCTGGCCTTGATGATTCTCTTAGAGAGCAAAGGTTTCCTCCTCGTACACCTCCCATGGAAGTTACACTTGTGCAGTCTCTTTCTGATCGTAGAAGCACGCATTTCACATCAACAGTAGCCAGAGCCTGCTGTAGATCCCGTGATGACATGTTAGGGTATTCGGAGACCTCTTTTAGCATCTTGCGGTCTGCTCTCGGGGTGAACTTGCTTGGACGAATAGACCTGGGTATGTTGGCAGTTGGTTTCAAAGCCCTTCACTTGTTGATTATTTTCCGGACAGTGGAATGGCTGATTTCAAAATCCCTTAAATTCCTTACCAGACTCATAAGCTGCTACAGTTTTTTTCTGAAGGCCTCAGACAGCTCTTTTGCTCTCACCATGGTGCTCATCCTCACTTCAACAGTCAGGAGCACACCAAACTAAATGTCTGAGGTTTAAATAGGGCAAGCCTCATTTAAAATGTCGAGTAACGATCTTCTAATCATGTGGTCCTGGTGATACAACTGTGTGTAAGTTGAGTTATTTTAAGTAGGAATTATATTTACAGAAGATCTTGAAAAGTCTTTTCTTCAATTTTAATTGTTTAGTTATATTTCTATAACATCTCAGTATTGTTGAAATTGAGATTAAATATTTACATAACCAAAAATGTTACAAAAATACATAGGCTTTCATTGGGTGTCCTAACTTTTTCACATGACTGAATCTGTAAGAACTAGACATATAAATATAATGGTTAATCGCTATGCTACTGTGTTTTGTGAAACAAAAACATCAGAGCTTGAAAATCTTCTAGAATGGTTTATTTTGCACAAAAAATTCACCGAGTATGAATATTTTTTTGCAAAATTGTACTGCCAAAATAAAACAAAAAAATTTAAATTTCGGAGAATTTTGAAAATATAATATTTATTTTTCGCATTTCTTTTTCATAAATGCATTTTAACATGTCTTAACAAAATCAAGATTTGTTTATAATATTCTTTGAGCTCTTTTGAATAAACATCGGTTTTTACAGAGTTGAACAAGAAAACTATATGAAGGTAATTGTTAGTGATATTTTTTTAAAGGGAGAAGCTTATAGCTAATTTTAACATCGATTTCTTCTATCGGAGCAGATTTTGTTATAAACCTTGTTTGTTGTTTTTATAAATTTTGAATGTGTGCTGGTGTCATGCTTTAGGGAATTGCGTTGTAAAAACACTAAAAAGGAAGCTTATATCTTCTATTAAACCAACTGACGAATACTTCTGAGCAGAGAAAGGTTCGAGAACAATACATCCTTTGGGATTTTTTTTCATTAAACAAAGAAAAAGAAAAAATTCTCACTGAAGCGTATCAACTATTCTTGTTACTGAAAGGACAATTGAAACCATCGATTACTTTTAAATTGTGTAGATGAGCCACCCACAGTTCTTCACGTCCATTTTTCTTACCGTACAAAAAACATTAAAAATCGCTCGAATTCTATGTCTTCAGTATGACTTTATTAATTTTTAAATTTAAGATTCACCTACCTATAATAAAGTCAAGATGGTTTGCTTCAACCCCTTTTATATGTCTACATTAGAATAAATAGATTCACGATGTTATTATCCAAGGAAGAAATAATGTGAAATAAAAATTAACTTTTACTGACTTGGTAAAATTTAAAATAAAAATGTGAAGCAGCTGTCCGTACTTCGTTCTAATCTTTTGAATTATAAAAACTTTCTTGTGACTGACTAGAAAGTTTCAAATTAATTACTTGTTCTATTATTTGTAAGATGTACTAATAGCATAGAAATCTGTATGAAAAGCGAGAAATGTTAAGCTATAACATCATGATATCTAACACGAGAAGACATGTCTACATGTATCAGAAAACACAAATATCAGAACAAGAACATAAATGTCTGAATGGTTCACTCTTTGCAGTTAAGATGCTACACAGTTTTTGGATGGAATAATCTAGAGGGTAACGGGCTGAGCTGCTAATCGGAAGGGTCAGGATTCGAATCTTTTTGTTGCAAGAGAAATTGGAGACGTAGGTGGAAATAAATGTATTGATCTCACAGTAGCTCAAACATTGGTACTGTTAACCAAGTTTTTTTTTCCTATCAGGAAAAACAAATCATAGTTGAAGATATTAACAACTGAAAATTTCATTTAAAGAGAGAACTTCACCCAAGCAAAAACATGATACGTCATAGAATTAAACCAAAGCGTGTCTGTTCTAATAACACTCACTTTGCTTTTATTTGTTCCTACACATATTTAACAAATGGTTTTGTTTGTTTTTTAGTTTATCGCAAAGCTACTCAACGGCTATCTGCGCTAGCCGTCCCTAATTTGGCAGTGTAAGACTAAAGGGAATTCCACTATTTGTTGGTAAAAGAGTAGCCCAAGAGTTGGCGGTGGGTGGTGATGACTAGCTGCCTTTCCTCTAGTCTTACACTTTTAAATTAGGGACAGATAGCTCTCTAGTAGCTTTGTGCGAAATTCAAAAACAAAAAACAAACAAAACAAATCCGGCTTCCAGCGTTGCAAGTCCAGAGACGTACCGCTATGTCACTGGGGAGCTGTTATCATACAATAGATACTTGTTCATGTGTAAAAGAAAAAAATATATTGTGTAGCTTTTTTCAGTAAAATATGATTACCAAATAATACAATAAATTTAAAGAAAAAAAATTTTAAATTATTTTAAGTGTTTATTTCCCCTCTAAAGCTAATTTCTTTTCAAACGCTAAAACATTTGTAAACGTTTTCTTTCTCTTCTTTTACTATAAATTTCTTATTGATGGCATTACTTTTGGTCTCTTTGTCTGTCCACATTTATCACGAACATTTTCAATCTCTTGAGTGTCATTACTTTTTGAAGTTTTTATCCTGAAACTCCACGTTGTACAATGGTTATCACATAAAGAGACATACAAGAGAAACAAAGATAAAAATCACGAACTTTGCAGACTACCATAGATAAAAAGATAAAAAAGGAAATATCTATACCAAACCCAATTACCTTACTTTAAATTGTGTCTTGTTACGTTCAAACAGTTCTCATAACAAAGCAAAAATGGCCACATCTTTAAATTTGTCAAACTTGCATATATAAAGGCACTTTGTTAGCGTTCTCATGAATTTTAGTAAATTGCAAAATTATTACTACAATTGATGGCTTTCATATAAAATGTCTTTTTGAATAATAATGACAATTAACATCATACGAAAGACAATCCATAATTTTGTCCTTTTGTATTACTTTTATTGGGCCAGGTGGGTTAAGGCGCTCGACTAATGACCTGAGGAGGGCGGGTTCGAATCCCCGTCGCATTCAACATGTTCGTTATAATGTGACGATTAATCCCACTATTCATTGTTAAAAGAGTAACCCAAGAGTTGGCAGTGGGTGGTGGCAACTAGCTGTATTTCTTCTAGTCTCACACTGCTATATTAGGGACGACTAGCACAGGTAGTCTCTTGTGGCTTTGCGCAAAATTCAAAAACAAATAATTACTCTTCTTTTTTTTTTACTTCTTGAGTTTGCAGATTTATCTTAAAATATATTTTAATGATCTTAAACATTTCCAAAAAGTCAGTGCATAAAGTAAACGTTAAAAGCAATAAAAATTATTAAAGATTTAATTAAGATTGGGAGTAAAAACAAGTTGTTTAGATTTTTCAACATTTTCTTCATTGAAACGTCAATCCCTTATAAAAACATTCTAATCACAGTTATATATTTAAGTTCAATAAGCTATATTCGGTGAAATTATCTATTACACACACACACACACACACTCATAAGTGCAAATACAAAGTAAAAAAAGGGAAATTTTCCTTTAGTCTTCAAGAGAGGAAGTCATCTTAAGTTATATGATTTCAAATTATTTTTATTACACATCATAAGTTATTTCGGACAAATCTACGATTTATAATGCCACGTACATTACATATTACTATTTCAAATGCGGGAAATTTTAGTTTTAATTTAGAAATTAATTAAACGCGGATTTATGAAATTTTCCAACAAGATTGATATACACAATTTTCTTTCTTAACATAAAAGTATTTTGATATACAAAGAACAATATAATTCATAATAATTGATTATTACAAATAATGTTTTATATACAACAGTTTTGCAAACTTACAGATAATACTGAGTCAAATATCCGGTCTAGAACTGCATATTTTATTGACAATTCGGGTCTAAGACGAGCAAATTAATTTTGAGTTAATACTGTCACACTTCACTTTAAGCTAGCTGGATATGGTATCTTGCCTGGCCTTACAACGCTTAAAAACTCACATCTTACCAATAAAGATATTTAATGTCCTCGTAGAAATAATAACATCCGAAGGTAATCACTAGAGTGGAAAGTTTTATAATGTTCAAAATTTATAAATGTTCCTGGTCAGGTTCTGTAGTTTTTCGATTAATAAACGCTAATCACAATTATAGCACAATGATTGTAGCTGACCAGTAATAATCTTAATACTTTCTCTTAGCACGTTGGTTTATATAGTTTAAAGCAAGATTCTAGAATATTCAATAGTGTACAAACTCGCAAGCATTTTCGTAAAACAAATGTTATTCATTCTCACTCTCAAGAATTTTCTACAAATTCATAGAACAGACAGGACTTGCGCAATACATATCCAACAACATACGTCACATGCATAAAAACTACAATGAAACAAATATATGTATTATATTTAAAGGTATATAATATAAACAGGTATATAAACAGACGGTGATGCGAGGAGAGTCAGTCAGTCATTCGTTTTCATTTGATTCAAGAGATATTGTATTCGTTTGAGAAATTTTCAACGTTTGCTGTGTGTTTATTCACCTTGGATTTGTAACTAGAGCTAGATCTACAAAAGCTGTGGTTTTATTTCGTCAATCTTTACGATTCATTTGAATTACTGGTTATACTGAAGGTCAACACGTATATGACTGTTTCGGGGAGACCAAGGCAAGTTGAAAAACGACAAATTTGAGACATTCATCAAAGACATCGTAAAATGAACCTCGTCAAATTTATTGGACTGTGAATTGTTTCTGGACTTCTACATTCAAACTTCGGAATTTTTTCGTGGGACCAAATTCACCCCCTAGACTGGAATTTTGGATTTCTGATCTGGACTTTTGAACTTTCATTCTGGATCATTATATTGGACACAGGCCAGTACCATTTTGTATTGTAATTAATTTTGAAGGTTGAAGCTGAATATCTGTCATTGTTATTATATAATTTATTTTATATCTGTCACATATATAATAGTTTATTGTAATAAATTATATAAGCTGTTATCTGTGTCTTTCTATTGCGTTCAGTCCACATAAAAAACGTAACAGGGAGCACCTGACGTTAAGATTGACAAAGTAAGTCGTAAACATATCAAGTCAATGTTTTTCTTCCACATATGTTAAATAAAAAAAAACTGTACGTATTAAGATTAAAGAATAAAGTTAAAATAGAAAATAGTACGGAAAGAAATAATCTATATTATATTCCTTGTTTTATTTTAATTTCGCGCAAAGCTACTCGAGGCTATCTGCTGAAAGAAAGAACATGTTTGGTGTGACGGGGATTCGAACACACGACCCTCAGATTACGAGGCCACTGTTCCACATTTTTCTTGCCTTAGGCTTTTTCAAGCGAATAATTTATTGTATGCTCAATAAACATTAAATTTTGATTTTTAAACAAATGTGCACAGCGTCATAAGCCTCAAACAATAATACAGAACCTAAGGTCAATACAACGAACCCAAAAACAATGAAATACAAAATTGCAAAAATCCTCTTGAAGAATCAGTGAAAACTTTTCTGCAAATGTATCAAAATCTATATAGCTTTTTAACATTAAAGAATACAAGACGAAAACTTGATATAAAAATCTTCAATACAGAAGTAATATTTTTACAGTACGAAAAACAAACCTCTTAACATAGATACCAGTACGAAATGGACCCTTTAACACAGAGTGTCACCCAACATTAACATAAAAATCCTAAGAACATACTCTTCTATACCGAACTCGAGTCCCTTTTAGGAGGAAGCAATTTAACATACTCTCTGTTTTGTTTTGTTTTCAAAATTTGCCTTATAATACAAGATACGAAGTAATAGTATGGTGTGAACACCTTTATAAGTCTAATACTAATATCAAATGGGAAGTATAGTCAATCATAATCATGCTTTGCCAGCTTGTAAGAGGCGTTCGCAATAATACAAATTAAAATGCACCTCACATTGAGGTGCTGATATTGTAATAAAGGGCTCATTTAATAATGTTTATTATATTCCAGCCGGCCAAATGAACTCTGTATTCAGTAAAATAAACCTTCAGCAATAATAACAGCAGAAAAGTATTGTTAAAACACTACTGTAAACTCTTTTTCTTTATCTTGAAAACATCTTAAGATGTAAATACAGAATGCTCGAACTAAGGACTGACTCAGCCAGAGATTATACAATGTACTGGATAAATTGTATTGTTTGTTTGGAAAGCAAAGGTTGAGGAAACTTATCATTCAATAGCCTTTGAACTACCCGATCATTCTAACTGTTGATCAAGTGAAAATTACAGAAAGTGGTGTATAGATTCTATAGTACATATCAAGGGTCATAATAACATTGCAGTTAACAATGTTCTGACGACTTGACCGTCTTAGCTATGTAAACTAGGGTCATGATCGAAAAGTTAGCGGGGATTATCTGTGTTCTTCCCATTGCGGACATCTTTTTCTATATATATTTATAAGAAACGTTAAAGTATATATATATATATATATATGTGTGTGTATGTATGTATATATACTTATACAGATCTTTAAACATTTCTTACCTTTTTTAAGTTGAATATTTTAGATGTGATGTGAATAATTATGTTTGAAAAGTGTTTAAATAAATGACAAACTAACAGTCCGCTATTAATTAGGAAATTCGTCGAACGTTTTACGCTCTGTGTAAACTATGGCTGAATTTGTTGTCATGGTGTCGTATGGTATGTAGCCAGTTAAGTAAAAATTGACACGCTGACATTAATGGATGATTTAAATGTATATTTGCATGCTTTAGCTTTGTGTTCCCACATGTTGCTTATCGGAGATAGGTTGCACAAACCTTTACGTTGCCTAGGCAACGTGATGCAAGTTGGTGAATTTCACGCCTTAACAAACAAGAAGACAGCAGATTGAGGACATGGAAGGCTGTCATATATTTCATATTTTTATTTTTTTTTACAAAATATTTCTCTTTGTGAATTCAGAGATAAACGATGTATCCATTAGATATAAAAATGACATGACGTAAATAAGCAGGAAAGTCATATGTTCAGAAAGCAAGTAAAAGATGCAATTAAAAATACGTTGAATAGTAAATATTTGATGACGACTGAATAGTTTTCTGTGAAAGAACACTTGATTTTTTAATACTATTGGTTTAATACGATTAAGTAATGGTCGTTTAATTTGTTAGGCCAATAAGTCTTTCAGGTACACGAGTGATCCAGTTACCTTTTTATATGATTTTCAGCTTAAATTACTTAAGTACAAGTTACTTTATTTAGGGAATTCCTTTATAAATAATAGATAATTTTGTTTTTCCAAAATAGAGAAAAAGGTTATGGTACATATGTAATAACAAACAACACACAAATAATAGCGGAACTTAAGTAAAATATAAAGATGAATTCCTATTATTTTAGCTCCATAACAAATTTTAGACTTCAAACATACAGGTATTAAATAGGTTATTAAAAGGTGTTTAATAAGCCCAGAGTATTAATTAGTCCCTAACGGAGTAGCCTTTCGCAACAGGTAACCTGTTTCTGAACTCTTATGTTTGATTAATAAGTAATTTTCCATTGTTTAACGGTGAAAAGTCACCAAAAATAGTGCTATAAATAAAGCATTATGTCGCAATTCTTTCCTCGGAAGAATATTCATATAGCAAACTAAAAATGCGATATATATATTGTTAAACACGACTGTTAACAACGTAGTAAAGAGCATTGGTAAAGGAAGATCAGCAATACACTGATGTAAGGGTGTAAAACCACCTAAACATCATTGATAAAGCAACACACTGATATAAGGATATTAATTCACCTAAACAGCATTGGTAAAGCAACACACTGATATAAGGATCTAAAACCACCTAAGTATCATTGGTAAAACAACACAGTGACGTGAGTATGCAAAACCATCTACATAATTTATTGTTTATGAATGTGTAAATTACTTTCCAAATCAATCGGTAATAAAAAAAAAAAATTAGAATAAAAGTTCTTTATGCGTAAAATAATTTATAAAGTAAACTTCCTATACGTGAAAAATTGATTTTTTTCACTGCATTAAACAAAGCTTTAATGTACTTACCATCGTGTGGCAAGAAACAGAAGACTTGTTATATGTCACAAAAGCATTTCTTTGAGCATTGTGCATCTGTGAGTTTCTCCTATGTAGGTAAATTTAAACTTCAGAAACTGTAGAACAAATCAAAGGTGGTAGAACATGTTGCCTCCAATTACGAGATGCTAAATCATCATATTACACACTTGAACTTAAGTAACATATCTACTCCTCAACAAAAATGAAACCGGTGTTCATGCTATCCTATTACGTACTTGAGAAACATGGAGGGCAATAAAGGATAGAACTTGTAACGCTGAAGTTACCCTAAAATATGCCTTACTCTTTTCTGTAATCTCCCACTTAATAAAAATTACAAATGTTTGTTTTTTATTTACTTCTCAAACACTACATAATTTACCAGTTATAAAGACTTGCCGTCTCAGACCTCACATCAATAAAAGACTGGTACCACCTCTATTGAGAAGTATCCTAACTGCTCACACACGGGACTAATGAAAGGGGTAGCAGCTGCTCTGGTCCCTAGGGTTTGTTAAGCTCGCTAGAAATATATAGTAGTTAGTGAATTAAAAGTGTTATTGCTTTTTCAGCCATTTATGAAGAAATGACTAAATTTCTTTATTAATCAAAGAAAATTAATAAATAGTAAGAAGGTGGAGCTATAATATACTGACCCTGGAACCTGGGTTGGCTCTTGACGCCCCTACTCACGTCTATATATAATGGAAAGTTTTCTCATATGTCTAGTCCAAGATTTACCTTTCGAACCTCAGTAGAAACTAGTTACAATGGAAATTGAAATAAAGTAATGGTCATTAAACTGATAAATAAATAAACTGAGAAATATTTCCAAATAGACTCACAACTATTACACAGTGGTGTCTTGGTTATGCCAAAGTATTCCTCTAAATCCCATTACATTAATAATTTTTAACACTTAATAACTTGCCCTGGTTTGCTAGGTAATGGTATCAATACTTGCAGCAGGAAGACTGCATTTGATATTTAAATATAAAGTACATTTTGAACGTTTCTTATGCACTTGGGCCCTTCGAGATAGATGACTGTTTCGCAATTCATTAACATTTTCCAGTCTTGGAAAGGTAAGCTTATTTATCGTAACATATTTATTAATTGAATTATATAATCTTTTTTAATCCTAACTCGTTGAATCTAAACGACCGGAAGACGAAAGTGTAAATTGGTGCTGACTTTATATAACAGTTGTAATTATTACAATGAAAAAGGAGACTGGAAAACATTTTATTATGGAATTTATATAAAATTATTTTATATAAAACTTTTTATAATTATTATTTTATATAAAACTTTTTATAATTATTATTTTATATAAAATTTTATATAATTTTATATATTATTTTATATAAATCAGGCTTCGGTATTATAATGGGAAATATACAAATATATATGTTGTTGTTTGTTTGTTTTTACTATATTGTTTGTCGTATTTTTACGACAGTGAGAAGTAAAACGTATATCATTTATTTGTGCAAACAAAATCCTTACTTTGGATAAAAACTGTCAACGTTAACTGAATACATAAGGATAAAAGAGGTATAAGAGGACATATCTCTTAACATTAAATGTCCTGATGTAGTAGATAAACTGCAGTATTTTTTAATCCAATCATGCCTCCTCATGAACCCAACAAAGACTGATATATTAATACTTCTTATGAACTACGAACGAGGATCTTGGAGATGAAAGATAAGCTCATGATCTATCAACATATTTCTCGAGCCTTGGAAAGATCAGCTTATCTGTCGTATCTTCTTTATTAGGTGAATTACAGAACACCTTTAATCCTAATTTGATTATTACAAGAACCAGGAGACGTGAGCGTAGAACGAAAACTGTTTCAGCACAGGAAGGAGTCTAATGCAGCAACATCTTTCAATATGAAATTCATGGCACTTAAGAAGTTTATTTTGTAGGATTTACTTGACAAAGAAATCAATGAAACAATACGAGCACTTATATACATATATGCATGTGCGATCTTTAAGATAAACACAATGAAATACAGGAAAGTTCCCGTTGCATTAAAACCAAGCAAATACTTCCTGTCTTATTGCGTTACACGTTTATACAGAATAAATATTACCTAGTTGTTTTCATTCTTTGGTTGGATTAAAACCCGCAGTGTACAAAAAGTGCTAGAAAAAGTACGAATGGTATAATCTTAGAATTATAGTTTCGTTCACTATTTCAGTATATTTTGCGTATTGTCTTTAAACACTTCTTTATAATTAATTTGTAATCTATATTCTCTGATAACAATTTACTTTAATATATTTGAAAACTGATGTCGATGAGTAAAAAGTAATAAACCATACAGATAGACAGAGAGAAATACAATTTTTATCATTTGGTTAATTTAAATTTTATCGAAGAGGTTATCACGTTAACGTGCACAATCCCCCGTTATTTAACACACATTAGAAACATAATATAATTATGGAATCTTAACCATTTATTAATTAAAATATTTTTACGTGTTCTTTGCTTTCACGCCATTTCTCGAAATTACATGGCTGGGCTAAATGTTCTTCTTTCCCGGAAACCGGTTTTGTGCTATTCACTTGGTTCACTGGAATGTGCAAGTAATGAAATACGCTAAAGTAATCTTATAGATATAAATATTCATAAATTTCTGTTCTTCTTTTCACATGTTTACAATTGAGCTACTTTGAATAACCTTTTAATACTATCTATTTAGTTAAACCTCAAAATATTTTAGGTGTATTTTGGACCATCTCTTCTGAATATTAATTTTATTGTAACATATAAGAAAAAATAATTAAATTACTTTGTCTTTAACTTCGTTGTGTGTTGAATAACCAACCGTATACGTAGAAGTGTCTTGAACACGCCAAAATATTCCACTAAGTCACGTGACAATAACTGTTTCATTTAATGCTTGATAATATACGCTAATTTGATAACAGTGCTACAAAGATTTACAGCAGGAAGACCAAGCTAAAAAGGACAATGTAAAAGTACATATGTTGCTATTGCATTACATGTCCCATTTTAAAACTTGGTAAAATTATTTATGGAAGAAAGACAGGCACAATTACCAATCTAATCATATATTGGTTGTCCAGCCGGTGAAGTAAACCTGAAGTGTACTACCTTTGTAAGACAAACAAAACACCATTAATTTGTAACATAGTACCTATGATAAAATGCCATCAGAATAGTAGTAAATGTATTTAAGTATCACTACGTGATTCTATCAAATCACTTTTGTAAGAAACATATTTTTAGTACTTATGTTAGATGTTCCATAAACGATGACTGTGTCTATAGTTTTATGCCCGAAGTATAAGCGATTCGTGTGATTTTAAAAACACCGTAATGCAACTCTTAGTTCTGACATTATGTTACTGCTTCTGATTCTCATAAGTGAAAGCTTTTTGTATATAACACAGTTATATGTTTTAGCAAGTCACTTTCAGTTGCATCAATTGCATTATACTGAGACAAGTGATTTTTTTTTTAAAGTCAGAAATGGAAAATTCTATCCAATTGGGGAATCTCAGAAATGTGTTGCTACTTATGAATACTTAATTAAATACATGGTACTGAAAAGCTCAAAGAAGAGCAATATCCCCTCAGTGGCTCCGAGGGATTATAACGCTAAATATTGAGTTTCGATACCTGCAATGAGTAGAGATAACTTATTATATAACTTTATGTTTAACAATAAAAAAATCAGTAAAAAGTTTTACAATAAAGGCGGTGACGAAACTCTACTTGTAAAAAATGTTGTCAGTAATTAAGCGAAGTAAGACGACGCAAAATGAAAGCCAAACATAATTGTTATGTATGTGTGTAAATATTTTGTAAACGACAACATGTCGTATTGTGTTTGAATTTTCATTTGTATTATTCATTTTTTTTCCATATTGATATTATTGTTTCGAAGTTTAAACTAAAATATGTTATTTATTTAGGGTAACGTTTTAGAACTTTCTCGAATTAAGTAGACCAATCACATGTTTGTAAATGAGTGCTGGTGACTTCCGTCTAGACGTGTAGTCTCGTGCAAGAACGGATATGCGTGTATAGCTCTGGAGTTATATGGAAATTGCAAGATTGTTCGAGAAATAGGCCTATCGGTATAAAACACGGTGAAAAGAGACAGATTCAGTCATCAGTTTTATTCGAGGGAGAGAGATTCAGTCATTAGTTTTATTCGAAGACAAAGAGTGAGATTCAAACACCAGTTTCATTTCAAAAGAAGAAAGTTAGTTATTTGAGAAAGATTAAGTGTTTGCTGTGAATATTAAACTTGGATTTGTGATTGAAATTAGATCTACGGAAGCCGTGATTTTATTTCGTCAATCTCTACGATACTTCTGAATTACCGCTTGTGCTGAGAGACGGCGATTTCATTGAACTGTGAACTGCTTCGGAATCTCTTCGTGGGACCAAATTCACACCCTAGACTGGAATTTGAGACTTTCATTTTAATTTATTGTATTAGATACAGGCCAGTACCGTTTTGTGTTGTGATTTAATTTTGAAGTTTAAAACTAGTATTTTGTTTTGTAATTAATTTCGAATGTCGTAACTTAATATCTGTCACTGTTATTATACAATTTATGTCATATTTGTTATATTTGTTAATAGTTTAGTGTAATAAATTATACAAGCTGTTATCTGCGTTTTTCTGTTGCGTTTAGTCTACGAAGAACTTAAAACATCAAAAAATACGTAACAATAATTCAAACCATATTCATTATACACGGTATCAAAAGAGACATATAAATGTGTTTAAAAGTATGTTCTCTGTTTTATTTATTTTTATGTAGCTTTTCTCAGTTTTCATTTTTAAGCTCCTGAATTTTCCGTCAGAAACCGAGTTTTGATACTGGTGGTGGGCAGAGCAGGGATGACCTTGTGCGTAGCTTTGTGCTTAATTACACATAAACAAACAAATTTTCGCTCTGTCATTGGTATGTTTAGCTTAGAACACAAAATAAAAATAATTTTCGTTCTATTTTCACATTCGTTTCTGTGAGTTTTGCTACTCGAGGGCTAGCGGAATTAGACGTTCCTAATTTAGCCCAGTGATAGACTAGAGTTCTCTTTACTCTAATCAACAACAACACCTGCCAACGAATGGTTGAATTAACCCTCACTTTTGAACCTACCCCCCCGAATGACCATTATTGAGTTACATTAGTACTCAGACCCAAAATGACATGTCATGGTTGTTTGAGGTGCTCGACTCGCAATCGATAGGTCGGTAGTTCGAATCTCCTAACTTAATGTGTTCGCTCTTTCAGCATTTACTTTAATATTTACTGACAACGTAGCAAAGTCGAATATGAAGATACTATTTCAACTGGACTTTTATACGATCATTGGTAACTTCAACAACATATTACTAGCAACTGATTGGAAAGACTCTGAAATTCTGATCTTGAATGAACCAGAAAATTTGGCCCGGAATGACCAGGTGGATTAAGGCGTTCGAATCGTAATCTGAGGATCGAAGGTTCGAATTCCCGTCGCACAAAACATGTTCGCCTTTTCAGCCGTGAGATTGTTATAATGTGACAGTCAATCCCACTATTTGTTAGTAAAATAGTAGCCTAAGAGTTGGACGTGGTGATGACTAGCTGCTTTACCTCTAGTCTTACACTATTAAATTGTGGACGGCTAGCGCAGATAGCCCTCGTGTAGCTTTGTGCGAAATTCTAAAACAAACAAACAAACAAAAATGTGGTATCAACTTTTGAAACATGAAAATTAATCTATCGAGTTTAGGTTTAAATTTAGCAGCAACTAAAATAATCCACCAATAAAAGTTTGTGTATATATTTTTTTATAGTCCTGAGCGATCACTATTATGAATCACTGTGCTTCCTTATTCATGATGAAATGGAGAGTTCCTTAGTGAGGTTGAAGAGAAGGCGAAACGGATGCTTAGCACAACTGTAATAAAGTGGTGTCTGACATGCTCTCCAACAAAGACGAATAATGAAAAAAGTAATGTTGTTTATGTCGTGTCTGAGATTTTTTTAGAAATTTACATATGACTTAATGTATCATAAATTATAAGAGTACCCAACACTAATAGGGAATTTAGCACACACACACATTATATATGCGTAGACTATTAGCCACTAACATTTTAAATAATTCGTTTAATAGTCGTAGTTTTAACCTAAGATGTAAAATGAATTGCTATGTAGATTTTTCTTGAAGAACTTAATCAATATATTTGACACTGATGACTAAATGAATAAAAAAATTTCAAGAGGTAAATAGAACTTTTATAATTTGTAGCATTTAGTTGTTAACACTTGAAATGTAACCTTGTAATATTAAATGTTTTATTATTTCCCATTTAAGCACAGTTTAGATAAAACACAAACAATATGTTATCTCTACCATTTACATTCATTACTTTCAGCGTTAGTTTTAATAAGACCAGTATACATTATATTGTTTTTCGTGTTTCTACATACCATGCAAGTTGTGGAGTTTGAGAAGTCTTTTTTTAACATTAGAAAACTGTATTTGGTTAATTAAGCTTGATCACGAGAATTCCTTCAGAAAAGCGAAATTTCAAACTCTTTGAACTCAGTGACTGAGCTAATTAAATGCATTAGAGGTTTCGCTAATAAGAAAAGTATCCTCTAGAAGAAAGAAGACTTCCATATTAAGCTTATTACATTATTATACATTCTACCAATAATCTTTCATTGGTATTCCCTGAGGTAATAAATTCCTCTTACTGATTTAAGTAACTTTATTCGATTAGACCATATGCTACTGTTAAATCGAAGTCATGATTTCTCCACAAGCTTGGGTTTAAACCGACATATGCAGGAACATTATCAGTAATTAAAACAGAGAGTTATTCAAGTACTCCTGAAAAAAATTATTAATCCGGCTCTAAGCAATAAATAAATAAATATCAAATGTACGAAATATTTTAAGAAAAAGTTAGCAGTGCGTAAAAAAGTTGTGGTGTTAAATATTAATTGATTTTCCTCTAATGCATGTAGTTTAAGATTTACAATTACACTAAATTATTTTCAATGTTGCCATTACTTTTATGGTTTGTAGATTTTATTGTTTGTTGTCAATCGTTTATCGAAATTTGTGAATAAAGTTATGGTTTTAGAAAATGACTTCAAAAATCGAACGTTCGCAAGTGAATGGAATGTGCCTCCCCAAACACCCTATTCGATAAAACATTTCAAGTAAATTTCAAGATGGAATGATATTTAAAGAAGGCGATACTTCAGAGAGATATAAACTTAACACAGTATCAAATGTAGATTTTTTCTTAAAAAGATATACTGGGGTGTACTACATTGTGACCATACTATACATAGGACACTAACTTTCTGCGTAAATTGATTTATTTATAACGTTTGTTTTTGGGTTGTTGTTTTTTTTAATTTTGCGCAAAGCTACTCAAGGGCTATCTGCGCTAGCCGTCTCTAATTTAACAGTGTAATACTAGAAGGAAGGCAGCTAGTTATCACCACCAACCGCCAACTCTTGGACTACTCTTTTACAAACGAATAGTGGGATTGATCGTACATTATAACGCCCACACGGCTGAAAGGGCGAACATGTTTGGTGTGACCGTGATTCGAACCCGCAACCCTCGGATTTCGAGTCGAATGCCGGGCCCTTATTTGTAACGACAAAAACATTCCACGTAATTTTTGGCAAACGAAACCAATTTTCGACAAATTATATGCAATTTCATGCATTATATGAACCAAAACACTATTATTAACAGCCCCATATATTTTCTATTTACTACAATATGTGGGATTGTTGCAGGAAATCTGTGTGTCAAGTCTTAATTGAATTAAATATTAAATGAATTGCAGATCAAAATATGTTTTTTTTTGTAAGATGTTACCTTTAATCCCCTAATATCGGCAGGTGTATAAATAAGAAACAATGAAAGGGATTTGTGGTCGTATTAAATCAGAGTATATGTTTAAAAAATTGCACGACAATGAGCTAAGAAATAAAGGATTAGCAAACAATACTGATGATTGGAAAGAAGAAGAAATAAATATAGGAAATTCAATAAATCACCTCCAAACAAGGGAAACACAAGGAAGTAAAGTGTTCAAAGCTTGAAACTAAATAGTCAAATGATCTAAGAAAGTGTATCTCAGAACGGCTGGTATGGGTATAAACACTTTTTTACTGATGAAGCAGAAAACAATGTTTCGACCTTCCTAACTTATCGTTTGGTAAACAAATGATCTCAGAAAGTATTACGTTTAAAACATCCATTAAACAAAATGCTGATTTTTGAGAAATTAGCAAACCTTAAGAAAACAATTTAATTAACAAAAGAGAAAATTATCTTTTTACAAGAACAATTTATATTACTTAAAAAAATGTTTTTTGAAACGGGAAATACTTTACATTGTAAAGAAATGCTCCCAGTTGCTTAGTTATTTGTCTGCAAACACATATCACTAAACACCAGGATTCAACATCAGTAGTGGCAGAGCACCAATAGCCCTTCGCGTAGCTTTGAGCTAACTGTCAAATAAAAATAGCTGTAAAGAAATGAATTCTATTATCTTAAGAGCTTGACAGCCTTGTTGCAGTACAAACATACGGCCACTTAAAATTATGATTCATTTTAAGTTAACACAGACTTTCGCTCGTGGCCTAAAATTGTTAGGATATTTCACTTCTATTCAAGAAAAACTATTAAATTATATCTGCATTACCAAAGTCTTATCATATTAATTCATGTAAAGTGTCAATAATTTCTGTTGTTTGTTTAAAATTCTGTACAAACCTATACAATGGCCTATCTCTGTTCTGCCTTCCACAGACTACCTGTGATTTGTCCACCGCGTGTTTCGGAACGCCATTTGTAGTTTTATAAACCCACAGACGTTAGCTCACCCATGGAGGTCAATAATTAAGGTTTTTGATTTGTTTGTTTGTTTGTGGGTTTTAATTTCGCGCAAAACTGCACGAGAGCTATCTGTACTAGCCGTCCCTAATTTAGCAGTGTAAGACTAGAAGGAAAGCAGCTTGTCATCACAAACCTCCGCCAATTTTTGAGCTACTCTTTTACCAACGAATAGTGGGATTGACCGTCACTTATAACACTCCCACAGCTGGAAGGGCGAACATGTTTGCTGTGACGATATTTCGAACTCGCTACCTTCAGATTATGAGTCGAGCGCCCTAACCAAATGGCCATGTCAGGCCTTAGTTCTGTGAAGTGCCAAAATGTTAATATTTTGTTTTAGAACTGATTATATCTTGACTGTTTCAAAATGTTTGCACAAAGCTACACAAATTTTTTGTTTTGTTTTGAATTAAACACAAAGCTACACAATGGGCTGGCTATCAGTGCTCTGTCTGTCACGAGTATCGAAACACGGTATTTTGTGTGTAAGTCCGCAAACATACCACTGTGCCACTTGGGAGTACTACACAAGTTATTTTCTGCAAATAGCCATCTCTAACTAATAAATTAGGAGTAAAACAGCTAGTCAGCAACCCCAACTACCTTCTCTTTTCTGGTGGAACAGTATGGAGTGTTTTCTCTTTTATAGTAAGTTGCTAGTCCTGGACCCACAGTTTTATAATTTAAGTGCGCTTACTGATAGGTTAGCGCGATCCCTTGATCTTATGATCTCGACTAGGCCAAAGCAAAGTGCCCGTGTCATCAAATTTTACACGGATAATCATTTAAAAAATATATACTCAATATATTTTATCAATGTATGTTAATAACTTTGCCACAAAACCTAATCTGTAAATCAAAGTTTTATATTATCTGGATTTTATATTTTAAGTTCGAAAATAGGATATTCAACTAAGCTTTAAATCTTCATTTAATATAATACATCTTACCTTCCAGCGTTCCGTATCAGATTTCTTTTTTTCCCTTTTATGGATCTCATAATGCCCAACGAATTAGGAAAACATAATCTATAGATATCTACAAGCCATGATATAAAATGTAACCCTGTTACCTTCTCAAACTGTTCTCAGGCATTGTATTTTTAGATGCCAGCCAAGGCAATATCCTTTCCCGGCCCCGAATTATGCCGTTTGAGTTGATGTTTCGTTTCGTCTCGTCTGCTGTTCGGTCTACGGGGTCCGGCCAGCCTACTTCTATTGTGCCGCCTTTGTCTCACTCTCCTTTCTCACCGGTCAATTTCATTCTGCCCCAACTTAAACAATTCAAATCAAAATACAGGAAAGCTCCCACGTAAAAGTAAATAATCTTCCATGAGCAAGGACAAAGAGGAACAATAACGTTCCTGACTACTCTTAATGGGGAGATAATTCACTAGACCTCTCTGTCTCTCTGAACTCCTACCAAGTTCATTTCGTTTCTTAAACTGTTGAGTTATAGATTAATTTGCTACATTAATCAGCTAAGTTACTCCATCTTATCAAAACTTGAAATGGATTTGTTTACGTCACGACTCCTTATTTGATTGGCATGTTTATAACAAATAGAAAAGGCACTTTTCCGGCAAATAGAATCATATTACAGTTATTCTTTCAGCCGCCAGATCCAGACGATTCGTCTCAGATGGTTTATAGTTATGTACGATCGTTTTTGTTCATCCCGAACAGCGAGAAGATTTTTTAAACTATTTATACTTTAGTTGGAAAGCCAGTTAAATTACTGTTAGTTTGGAATATCGTGTACTGGTACTTATTACATTATTTTTGTTGTCTAACTGCATATACGAAAACAACATGTTTAGCGAAGAAAGGTGAAATCTACCAAAACGGAAAAAGTAATTTGAGTCACGCACTTCGCTTGTGGTGTTTATAGAACGTGCTAATATTCTGCTACTGTGGTTTATTGCTACTTGACAGAAGAACTACTGCTCAAATGGGTACGAAATTTAGCAATAAATTCATAAAAATAAAAAAGCAGGTATAAATGAATTAACAGTTGATACTGTGGATATAAGACCAGTTATTCGGTGAAATGATCCATTATAATAACAATTTAAACAAGAAAAAAACATTGTTCATTGGAATTCATATTTTCAGTTATTTTAATTATAAATTTATTATATTTCTACCGTTAGTTTTATAGTAGACAAAATAAAGGAATAAAATATAGCTTCACCAAAATGATTTTGATATTTATATAGAAAGTTCTAAAAGTTATACAAATGAAATACGAAAACTTTCAAATGAAATAAATAGTTTCATTCTTAACATAAAGCTGATACAGCGATAAGTCTACGGATTTACAATGTCAAATCCGGGTTTCGATTTCCCTCTGTGGACTCAGCAGATAGCTTGATGTAGCTTTGCTAAAATAAAACACCCAAACACAGTTAATATGAAACCATTTTATTCTCAGACTATTAAAAGTCTGAGTCAGACTTAGTGAAAGATTTGTAAATTCGCAGACTAGTCTTTAGTAGAAATGCAATATTTTAAAATCCGACTTTTGGTGTACAACAGATATGTACTCTTATTAACAGCTTCAAATCGTTCCTGAATATACAAAGGGTAAATTAATATTACATTGCTATATATAGTTTCATAAATACGAAGTAAGTCCAGCGGAAAGATTCGTTGATATAATATAAACCAAACAACGAGTGGTGGAAATTATTGCTTTTCATGATGACTTTTAGGATTTTAACTCCGGATATGACGACCAAGGTGCCTTGAATCATAACTGTGGCCTTCAAGACACTATAAGAGTAGGTCCCTTTATTCATGGATGTGATATTCAAGGCAACATAAGAAAAGGTGTCTTGAATTGTAGATGTGACGATTAAGAAACGAAGATGATAGGTGCATAAAATCATGACTGTGATGAGGAACTTACAGTTTGCATTTTGATTGTTTATGAATCTATATGTCGCAAAATATGATATAAAATTATTTACAATTGATACTGTAAATAAAAGATCATTAATCCAGCGAATTTATCTACTCAAATAACAATTGAAAAAAATCATACTCATTGTATTTGATATTTTTCAGGGTTTTTTTCACGCACATTAATTATTTCTCTACAGCTAGTTTTATGATAGAGAAACCAAAATTATAAAACTTTACCAAAAAAAGGTTTTAGCACAAATGTAAAAGGTTCTAAAAGTTATGCAAATTATATGTCGACAAATATAATATGTAGGATGTACCGTTAGGTTGGGTTTGTAAAATATTTATGTTAATATTAACATCTGAAAGGAAAAACGAGTGATAAAATTCCAGCATTTTGTTTTCCTTAAGATGTTTCTGTGTCTTTCTATCTTCTTCTATTAGCAATCAACTTTCTTTACTCGTACATATAAGAAATTCCATTTGTCTCATTACCCAAAATCTACTCTCTCTTTAAATATAATTTTTATTTGAAATTGGTGGTAACTTAGTATATTGTGTATTCCCTTTGGATGTAGATTCTACTTCCACAGAGAACAAACATTGTCTAGTGAATATCGAGACTTAATGTCATTGAGCACTCTCCGTACTCTCAGGTTTGTAAATAGTATGAAATAACTGTAACACAAATTGTTTTTTACACAAAGCCAGACAAAAATATTGAGGTGTTGGATACTACTGACTGACTCCTTTAGTCAGTAGCTCAAAATTATTAAATGTGATGTTTGAACTCTTTGACTAAACCACTTAGCCCGGGTACCTGTAAGGTACTATTCGGGTTGAAAAATATTTTTATTTATTACTCTAGAAAAATAATTATCTTATGAGAAACGTTTTGGAAGTTTTATACGTTTTATTTCGTTCTTTTCAATGTTAATTTCATTAAAGAGTACTCCAGTTAGAATGATATAAATTGTTTAACAGCAACTAATTTTTATACAGCCAACTTCAAAAGGTTGTTTGTGAACTATTTGATCAATATAAGCTGAAATATTTGAAGCAATAGTTAACAATATCTTACACTTTAAATTAAACGAAGTTTCTTTATCTTGTGTATCGCATCAGAGTCAGTAATAATAGATAGCAAGAGAGAAGATAAACAGAAAGATGGTGATAAGTTCAGAATAAGAATATATCCGCATCTAGTTCCATAGAGTAGATACATTGCTGACTTCTGTTAAAATACTCATGGCTTCAAAGTATTTCCCCTGGAGTTACGTTTAAGTTTCATGCAATGTGATTTTCTAAACATTTCTGTTCTCTACCACATGAACGTATAATGTTTTTTATTTGTCTGGCATGGCCAAGCGTGTTAAGACGTGCCACTCGTAATCTGAGGGTCGCGGGTTCGCATTCCCGTCGTGCCAAACATGCTCGCCCTCTCAGCCGTGATGCGAAATAATGTGACGGTCAATCCCACTATTCGTTGGCAAAAGAGTAGTCCAAGAGTTGGCGGTGGGCGGTGATGACTAGCTGCCTTCCCTCTAGTCTTACACTGCTGAATTAGGGACGGCTAACACAGATAGCTATTGAGTAGCTTTGTGCGAAATTCAAAAACAAACAAACAAAATGTTTTTATAGAATAATCGAAATCAAATGTTGTTAAGAAAGCGCCCTCTTTTAGTAAATATTCATAAGTATTTTTAAAATGTTTTTACTGTAAATAGTATCACAAACTTTAGTCTTCAAGACATTTGGTACAAACAAATTTAGAATTTAAATAAAAGATGTGTATTTTCGCAACTGGTGTTACGAGAATTTCTGTATTTATTTCAGTGAATCTGTGCAGAATTTAAGGAGTAAAGTTAGGTGTAAATTCAGCTTGTTTTTACTTTTGCATTAACCTTTATAATATTATAATAAGACCTTTTATTATTTTGGCTTTTAGCATGTGCGACTGCTTCCATATGGTGTCCACATCCTCGAAAGTAAAAACAATATAAACTGGATTAAGAAATAGATATGTTAATTTTCGATGCAATAACTCATATTATATTTACGTTTTATATTATATTATACATGTTTTAGACAGCTTTGATCAATGTTTCAATCACTCGAAGCTATAGCCTTATTACACATTACAATGGTTAATCATGTAAGATCAATAAATACCCTCATTAACTGAATACTCCAATTGAATGTTTATAAAATCTAATTTATACAATTTTCACAAACTTTGGTGAAAATTAGATAGTAAAGATAAACTGTTTTTTTTATATAAAATAATTTGTCTATTACCTTATAACTATTTAATAAAAACATGAAGTGTCATTTTATCTTGGTCAACTTTAAGGCTATGAAATTATGACAATCCTACATTTCAGTTTCCAGTCACGTGTAGAAAGGTATTTTTCTATTAAAGAAACGTTATTATACGTCATGATCTATGGTACCATTAATATAAGTTGTTGTTTTTATTACTTTGCGCAAAGCTGCACGAGGAGTATCTACGTTAGCCGTTCCTAATGTACAATGTAAGACGGGAGACAAGACAGCTAGTCATCACCATCCACCTCTAACTCTTGGGCTACTCTTTTACCAACGACTAGTCGAATTCAACGAATATCATAACGCCTCCACGGCTGAAAGGGCAAGCATGTTTGAAGTGACGGGAATTGAAACCCACAACCCTCAGATCGCGCATCACTAGCCCTAACAACCTGGTCTAACATAAGACTAAAACCACATGGTAACTTTGAGTAAAATATGGTTTGTTATTTAAGAAGCTTTTTACTTTTAATAAGACACTTATAGGTTTATTTCTTTGGTGCAGACGTTGAGAAAGTTATGTCGGTAACACGTACTGCTCTTTTCAATCTTCTTTCTTTAAAAATGATACACACTCCTAGGATCTAGACGAAGGAGTGAGTATATATAGTTACGTAGACAACAACCTTATCACAACATGCTTACCTTCAGCTTTCTCTATAAAACGGTGAGATACTGAGGTTGAACATTTTGAGTGAAACTGATAGCCGATACACCAAACTCACATACAAATTGTTTTGGGTAGACGAATAAATGTGTATTTAGATAAATATGAGAGATCGTCATTTATTTTTGGACTATATATTAAAGAAATATACCTATATTTTCATCTTATAATACGTATACGACCCAGAATGATCGTTATTTTGAGTGTATAAAAACAAATTTCTATTTTATTTTATTCAAGCAACGAGGTTTTGTAAAATGTGAAGATTTGTTTTGTTTTTGAATTTCGCGCAAAAGCTACACGAAAGCTATCTGCGCTAGCCGTCTCTAATTTTGGAGTGTAAGACTAGAGGGAAGGTAGCTAGTCATCACCACCCACCGCCAACTCTTGTGCTACTCTTTTACCAACGAATAATGCGATTGACCGTCATATTATAACACCTCACGACTGAAAGGGCGAACATGTTTGGTGCAGCCGGGATTCGAACCCGCGACCTTCAGATTACGAGTCGAACGTCTTAACTCACCTGGCCATGCAGTGCCCTATGATGTGAAGATGAATTCGTTTCCGCACATAATGCTAGCTAGAGAGAAACGACGGAGCCCCCCAGTGGCTCAGCGGTATGTCTGCAGACTTACACGCTAAAATCTGGGTTTCGATACCCGTGGTGGGCAGAGCACAGATAGCCCATTGTGTAGCTCTGTGCTTAATTCAAAACAACAACAACAATAAGAGAAACGACAGAAACAA
Source organism: Carcinoscorpius rotundicauda (assembly GCA_011833715.1). Lineage (NCBI taxonomy): Eukaryota > Metazoa > Arthropoda > Merostomata > Xiphosura > Limulidae > Carcinoscorpius > Carcinoscorpius rotundicauda. Next base: position 115,228,707 of record CM022393.1, read on the forward strand.
GCCGTTCAGCACGACATCTATCATGTGACATGTTGAGTAAGAGAAATTATTCCCACAAAATTTAGTAAGCTTAAACAGGTTCCCCATTTTAATTAGGAGATGAGAAGGTATGCCTAGTTCAAAATAATTTTCTTGCATCAACTTCTTCAGAATTTGCACACAAAAATATATTATGGTAATGTTTTACAGAGAAACAGATAAATAATTAATGAATATATAAAACTATTACTCGAATTGTTTACTGTTAATGCAAAAAACATCATTAAAGTTATTTGTGCTATATAGACTAAACTCTTGTTATTTTCTTGTTTATATCTGTAATTTAAGATTAAACTCCACAGTAAATATAACTTAAAATTTATATTTTCGTACATAGCTTTCTCGTACTTCATTTTTCCTTGAATGACGAATAATATACTTTACATTAACAAACTGATTCTGAAACTTACATTTCGTATTCAGGCAATTTAATGCCAAGTATTTTGCGAAGGTAATTTTTTAATTGACTTTTTCTCTGATAATTCCTTTTACCAGAATTGTTTATCATTAATATGCAACTATTTTTACAGTATGTGATAATAACTTCAGATCAGATCAAGTTACCTCCTCAAAGCGAAACTGAAGATCAATCTAATAATAAGTATATAACTAATTAAATACATTTTTCTTACACGCTTACTTGCAAATATTAGAATGCATTATTTCATCAATTGGGTACTTTTGCTGTTAACGGTAGTTTCATCAGTAAACATAATAATACCTTATAAGGATCGGCTCTTGGTCACAATTCAATACCGTTATATTTCCTGATAGTCCCATAAATGTAGCAAATTTTCAAAGTATTCTCCAAAACTAGCTACATTTTAAACAAATTTAGGCTTTGCGTGACATTTCCTCATTTATTTCACTATCTAACCTCTTAATAGTCTTGGCAATAAATTGAGGACTTATGTATTCTCTATACGGCTGGTATGGGTATTAGAATTTTAATTAAAATAAAATACAGAACATTGTTTCAACCTTCTTAGATCATCTTCAGGTTAACAGAGAGGACTTATATCGATGAAAATGAGATTTCAATATATGCCCTTTGTGAAGATTAGAGCTGAACAAAAATTAAACAAAATTTCTCTTTACCCAGTGTCATATGAACCGATATTTCCCTTCTAAGTCAGAATAACTAATCCAACAGCTTACGATACTGTATATCAGTTATCAAATATGAAACTCAAAGCCTTGAATATCGGAGTCTATTTCCTAATCTTTCATTTACCGGCAAATGACTTAGCAAATGAAAATTTTCATATAGCATGAATGAAACTCATTAAATGGATGTCCTCATGCAACAACGTCAAAACAAGGGCTACTTATATAATGGTGAATATTAAACTTATATTATCATGGATCCTTTTCTATCACTAAATTAATCAAGTAAAAGAGATGAAAGAGCCCTTTAACCTTTTCATTGTCATGCTTTATAGATAGGCAAATCTCCAAATGGTATATTTATTTTTTAATATATAACAAATAAACCAAAATATAAATGGTGTTTTTAATGTGTTTTATTAGTATTAATTCTCTATTCCTCAGATGTAACAAAGATAGTAATACAAACTCCTCATCTTAATCAGTGCACAAAACTTCTTGAACGTTTCATCTCTTTGTTTTCGCTTGTTTTTGTTTGTTTGGAATTAAACACAAAGCTACACATTGGGCCATTTAAGATCTTCTTCTCACCATTTTTTCTCTGATTTCTAGCGGTGTGAGTTCATTATCTCTCTATACTGATATGTCTGTAATAATTTAATAATTCCACAAATATCTTCAACTTCTATCTATCAAGGTGTCCTATTACTATGTAGAAAGAACGAGCTGTTGGCTAAGAGTGCTAATAACACAGTCAGATACTTTCTTTGTATTCTCTCCAGGTATTTTTTGTTTATTTATTACATATTTCTATATATATAGAAAGAAATATTTGTGGCAGAATTAGAACAGATATTTTCGTTGAATAATTTTCACATGATATTTAATGCGAATGGATATCTAAAAAAGAGAAAGACAGAAAGAGAATTTCAATACAATTTACTAAAATATGACCTCACGTTGAACTTTAGTCCAAATATAAATATCTTTTGAACATTAAATTCCTTATCCTCACAAGCCCATTTTTAAGTGTGTTTGTTTTCCTAGGCTTTAAAATTTTCTTTTCTTTCTCGATATGCAATTCATAATTTTAGCTGCTACTGTAACATTGTTCTGAATATTGCTCGTATCGGTTGCTGAAAGTTCTTCGTGTACCGAAATCAGGAAAGGAAATATTTGTTTTCATTTCTGTAAACTATGATATATATACTACACTAATTCCAAATGATTGGTGTAAAGCAACAACTCGGTCTTTACATTCAAGGATTAGTTCGAAAATAAAATAGCTTTGGTAATACAGTTCCGTGGTGAAAATAATATGATACAATAAAAAATGAAATTCTGAGAGAAGGTAGCCAAAAAAAGTTATATACAGAAGCTCATATATACGGTTTCCAATACGAGTAACTTTATAATATCCTAAGGACAACTCACTTTATATAAGTTTCTGAAACAGAGACAAAATTCAATGAAGCAAAAGTTTCACATGTTCTTCCTTAAACTATCTTCTTTATCAGTCAAACCATAGGGATCATAAAAAGTATGATAATTTTAGTATATATTTCTAAAAAGGGTCTGCAAAAGATGAGATTCTTCCTGAAGTAATACTTAAGTACAGTATTGATATAACTTCTCATTCTTATTGTATTAAACATTTAAGCTGGCAATAAGTGTGATCCCTTTTAGCTACAATATGTGTAATGAAACATCACGTTAATCTTACGACACATTTTAGTTATAACATGTGTCAAGAAAAGCGTGTATCTGAAATATTATTGTGCACCTCTGTCTTCAAATTCATAATACTGTTTCGACATATTTTCGTTCCTGTGACTCTTCGCTAAGTCAGGCGTTGAGATTCATAACACGTAATAACTATCATGACACTAAAAAAAAAAGAGGGAAAAATGATAAATTACAAAGAGAGAAAACGACAGCCCAAACGATTTAGGAAATTCAAAGACGTATTATGGCAAAATACAAAATGCTTAGTAATGTTTAAAAATACAAAAGAACCAATACCTTTATTTTTAAAAAAATGACAGAGAATAAAGAATTATTCACAATATTAGCAGAATGACTGTGTATCAAACAAATACGAATACAAAGTAGTCGACTTAACGTTTCTGGAAAAAACCAAACAGAGCCTTACTTTTAGAAGAACGTTCTCATTTAAATATTTAACTTATTCATTAATTAATATTCATTATTTCATGGAAAATTCAAAGGGTTAAGTTGTAGTATTTTTATACTACCTTTCATATTTCATTTTGTTTCTTCATGAGAGACTAAAACAGCTAGTGTATCAGAAATTAATTTTTCCATAATTGTTATTTTTAACTTTGTGTTCGTTAGATACAAGTAGAAACGTCGTTAAATACTAGCACATGGAGCCTGTGCTCCGATTTTACCTGGCAGTGCCTCCAATCACCATTTGGTGTCTTGAAAAAGCAGAATATAAAACCACGATCAGTACGGATACGCCATACATTCCTGCGCCTGTAAACCCAATTTTTAATCTTTTAAGATTCAAGCAATGCCTCTGGCTACAACTGTTACATCTATCTTAATTACATCAGATCTACTTCAATTATGGTAAAATATACTTTCAGCATCACGTATGAATCATGAGGGCTGAGCTCAGTATTTCTTGTGAAAATTTTGTATATTTTAAAGTTTACCGTTCTTTCGTCAAAAATAAAAATGTTAATAAATTTAAACTGGTAATCTGTCGATCATAATTGTTTAATAAAAGTTTGTTGATTTTTTACAAAACATTCCCTTACATCAACTTTACGTTTAGCAAGAAAAGTTTGCTTGGTTGGGTTATAGTCTAGGTTTTCAGTACAAACTCTGAAATCAAGCTTCCATGGTGTTTTTAGCCAATTTTCGTTATTTTCAAAGTCCTTGTATTTTTCAGTTTGTTTTTACTCGTTTATATTTTATATTTATACTAAATTCGCTAAGATTATTTGCCATAGTCCCGAAATTCAAACTAATTAGCAGAGGGAAAGCAGCCAGCCATCTGCATTCTACCACCTACGTTAAAGGATTGACTGTCACTTTCATAAAACATCCAAAACTGAATGTACTAAAGAAGCAAAGTAATAAAGTATAGGTTTGAACCAAGTTCACTGGTCCGTAGACCAAAGCTCTACCACACAGCCAACCCGCACTGAATTCGAGAAAAATCTTTAGGCATTTCCCTAAATAACAACTTCAACTAAAAAGACGTGTTCAAACTAAAAGATGTTTTCTTTCTGACAAATATATTTAAAATGTGAGTGTGTGTTTTCTTATAGCAAAGTCACAACAGGATCTCTGCTGAGTCCACCGAGAGAAATAGAACCCCTGATTTTAGCGTTGTAAATCCGAAGACACACCGCTATACCAGCGTGGAGCATTTAAAATGTGATAACACACAACAAAGGTTAATTAATTTAGAAGAAAAAACAAAAACTGGCGAGTAGTAACTCGATGTTCTCGGATAAAAATGTTCGTAAGTATCCTGCATTAACTGGAACCTCTCTCTCATTATCTTTTTTTACATAATTTGGCATACTATATAGGCTTAAGAACTAGGAATGACCGAATGGCTATTGTTCCCAAATGAATTATAGTTGGGATTGAATAGTATCTGTCAGGCAAAAAAAAAGATAATCTAAATTAGATAAAAGATAAGAGAGTAAAAAATAGCCGTATAATATTCTCTCCGTTATTTGCATAAAAACATTTTTCAGACTTATAATGCACTCTCACAAAAAATCCTCAATCGCTGCTAAGATCAAAGATACACATAGTTCGATATCAGTAGAACTTGTGATTAGACATAATTATTGTTTAAAGTGGATAAAGAACGTAAACTTACTGCTTCAACAGACGTAAATTTGAATGTCAGAAGATTAGCTTGAAACCGAAACCTCAAAATCTTTGCTTATATTAAAAGATGTCAACATTTTAGCTACCCCATACATCACATAGGGAAGAATCTCCAAATCCATTTATGACATGCTCATTTGTCTATTCTCAAACCATAAAAACCTTTTTACGCTTGTATATTCATATACGTGTGTATGTGTGTGTGTGTACGTTGAAAACTTATTTATTCTTTTGGCTTGCTTCATTTTGAGCTTGGATTGTTTTAAAATTTGTGCAAAAGTACACGAGAGCTCTCTGTGCTAACCGTCTCTAGTGATAAACTAAAGAAAAAGTATATAGTCAACAACACCCACCGCCAAGTCTCAGGTTATTTGTTACTAATGAATAACGAGAGCTCCTTTCACATTATAACGTCCTTATAGCTAAAAAGAGCGAGCATGTTGAGTAGTTCCTTTTGAAAGGAAGAAGTTGCTCTTTATAATAAACCTTTAAAAATTGTTTGTTATTACTTAAAATAAGCTGAATACGAAGCCTTCTCACTACTTTGAGAATGACAATATGTAGTTCTAAAATATCACAAATTTATATGGTGTTTGTCACGTGACTTCTTAACTCTAACTAAAATACTCTTAACCACGTGTTTATACTTATATATATTTAAATTTTTCATTATTTTAATTTTTTGCATCGAAGTATCTTCCGATTTTAATCTTTTATTACAACTTTCTGTACGCTTTTCTACCGTTCCCTTTCATTTTCATATTTTCTTCAGATTTTTACATTATCTCTCTTCTTCGTTTATCAGTTTCGTAAACAATTTGGTAGATTAGCACGTGTTGTTCTAATTTCTTTAATACTTTTAAAATTATTACAACATATAGTATTTTCAAACGTACACTACTTTAGTTCTCAATTCACTTCTTAAATTCCGATGAAATTATTGAATTCCTCAGCTTTTGAGTTATTTACTCTTCCAACTCCCTCTTATTTCCACTGGTTATCCAATTGTTCATATGTTATCCTTCTTTCCTCTTAATCTCATGCAGCTCTTTTCTCTTATCCCTACTTTCTACAAGCTCATAAAGTGTTCACTTAATTCTTTCATATTCACTACTTGTTCACTCTCCCTTTACTTTTTCCTGAAGTTATTTGTTGTTTTATTATTCTTTTTCAAGATCTCCCTTTCATTTTCTTTTATCATTCTGCTATTCAATTACCATTCTGTATTTTTCACAACTATTTTCATCGTATATGTTTCTTTTCTTCGAGATCGTGTTCTTATCTTTTTTTAATCACTAAGAATGCACCATCAATGCTGGTGTTTTTTTTTCAACCTACCAATTTACGAGAGCTTTCATCTCCTTAACCATTTTCTCTATCCCTGAATAACTTCCATCGTCTTTTTCTCTATCTTAACTGTGTATCACAAACGTTTTTAAACGGTTATAACACAAAGCCCATTTTTTTCTTTCCACTCTTTGCCTATTTAATTTTCTAATGATAATTGACGTTAAACTCCTTCTCTTTACTACTCTATGACCTTTGCTCCACCTATTCTATTAGGATTATCATTTCATGTTTGCAAGTGCTTTCCAAATGTAGTTATATTACATAATCCAGCTACATCTCATACTGTAACACTTATCTACCTTGCATCTTTTTTCCCACTTTTTTTTCTTTTACTACTGAATCACCTTTTTAAATTTTCCTCGTCTCGTTCAAATTCTTGGTTTTCAATAATTGTCTTGTATTTCACGTTATATTCACCTTCTCTCATGCCTAATTTCTCTGTATTTTATAGACTGATCCTCCGAATATATATTTTCTTACGTTTCAAAATTTATTATTATTTTCGAATTCATTCTATTTGTTTTTCTTCTTCATAATTTACTATTCTAGATCTCGGTCTCTTTTTTGTCCTTGTATACAATTCGACGTCTTTGGGAAATTTTCAGTGAAATTCGTACACTTTCTCTATTTTTGTAAAATATCCATTTTTCATCTCCAGTCATTAATCTGTCCAAAAAAAGTTGAGACTCTCTCAGTTCTGGGTTATTTTTTACATCCTCTTTGATTCTGTTAACTGTCAAATTCTGTCTTTCGTATAAATATATATAGTGATATCCTACATAACAAAAGAAGACGGTGTTGTAAGAGTTTGAAACTTTACTGCTTAAACAGTTTTTATTCAATTATTATGACATCATCTAAATAAATTTCTTGTTATTACATACTTCTATATTAAAATAAAGTACATACAGTGTCATATATTGGTAAGACGTATTACAGTTTCCTGGCACTCTACCAACTGAAAAATCAAAATAACTAATGCTTCACTACAAGCTAACCAGATGATTAGCCCACTCGTATTTGTGTCTGATGTTTCACTTCTTATCATATATCGAAATTACTATATTTTCGTAGCGCTAACTAAAACGTTCTAAACATCCTTGGAGTACTTTAACTTTATGTGCCTTCTAGTTAACACCGAAGTTGAAAATATAGCTTACAATGTATAACTTACTGGTACTCGCTCTCTGTAAATGCTCAACCATCTTGTAAAGTTCAACACTGGTCATAAACGAGGTGCGCTGATTGATAGGGCGTAATGTGACCCAAACATAAAGGCATTACATCTGGTATTAAATACACAAACTTTCTAAACTAACAGAATTGTATACACACAAACACACACACACACACATATATATACTTTAAAAATTTGGGTGTGTTCCATTATACTTAATTAAATGTTAAATTTTGTAAGAAACTGGACTGCTCAAAATCTGTCCCTTTGAAACATTTTTCTGAATTTCACCAAGGTAATTGGATCATCACGGTAAAATTACGTGGTTAATTTCGGGCATTTTCGGAATTTACATATTTTATATTCAGTGATAACATATGTTATTATATAACATACGTATGTAGTGCATATAGTTTTAGTATGGAGAAGTAATGTATACAAAATATACAACGCTTATTATGCACACAGGACTAGTCTTCAAATTCAAAATGAAGACTTTTGTGCTACGATTTAATTTTCCACAGTGCACAGGCTTAAATTATGATTAAAACATCGAGAAATAATAACTATGGTGATATTAATAACGATAACTCCTACTAGTATAGCTGCGTAACTTAAGTACATGACAGTAAAACATATGATTTCACAAAATGAAAAACAAATGGACTAAGAGCTTATTATGTACACATTAGTATACTAATTTTTATTGCTTTTCCTACTTTTATTTTATTTCAATTAATATTGCATTTCTAATATTTGTACCACACTATTAATAACCCACTTTAATTGTATCTCTAGTACTCTCCACCCTAATACAAAATTATTATTTTACTTTATTTACATCTTGCAGTAGATAGTTGGAAATGTTCTTACGTTATTTCCCCCGCTAGGGCAGTGGCAAGTCTACGGATTTACAACGCTAAAATCAGGTGTTCGATTCCCATCTGTGGGCTCACCAGATATCCCGATTGGGTTTTGGTATAAGAAAACAAACAAACAAATAATCTTATGTTATATTTTGAATATATACAATGTTTCGACTTCTAGTGTAATTAATTTTACGAACGACACAAAAGTAAATATGAACATTATTATGAAAAGTAAAACTTTGTTAAGTGAGGAAATATGAAAGTAGGTAAAATTGAAGGTGAAAAACGTTCCATCTTTAACAAATAAATGAAGGTCGTTAAATATACTGAATCCAACACTGATCTCAAGATTGCATCCAAAATCAACCAATTAACCTTAGTTAGAGCTCTTAAAGAAAAAATAATAATCTCGCCGAGAACCTTTAAAGTATACAATTCCTCAAACTAAACAAAATTCCTCAATAAATATTTTAACTATGTTTTTAAAACAACAAACACATGGCTAAAAAAGGACAATGCATTTTATAAATAATTTACACAGCTAGAAATTATTCATGTGCAAACTTGAAGTCGTTAACCTTTTATTCACCAATGAAGCTACACAGCTAAAACCCAAGATTGTTGTTTTTGAATTTCGCGCAAAGCTTGTTTTGTTTCTTTGTTTTGGAAATTCGCACAAAGCTACTCGAGGGCTATCTGTGCTAGCCGTCCCTAATTTTGCAGTGTAAGACTAGAGGGAAGGCAGCTAGCCATCACCACCCACCGCCAATTCTTGGGCTACTCTTTTACCAACGAATAGTGGGATTGACCGTCACATTATACACCCCCACGGCTGGGAGGGCGAGCATGTTTAGCGCGACGCGGGCGCGAACCCGCGACCCTCGGATTACGAGTGCACGCCTTAACGCGCTCGGCCATGCCAGGTCATTCGCGCAAAGCTACACGAGTATTAGATGCGTTAACCGTTCTTAATTTAGCAGTGAATAACCAGAAAGAAGACAACTATGTTTGTTTGTTTTGAATTTCACACAAAGCTACTCGAGGGCTATCTGAGCTAGTCGTCCTTAATTTAGTAGTGTAAGACTAGAGGGAAGGCAGCTAGTCATCACCACCCACCGCCAACTCTTGAGTTACTCTTTTACCAACGAAGAGTGGGATTGACCGTCACATTATAACGCCCCCACGGCTGAAAGGGCGAGTATGTTTGGTGCGGCCTTGATTCGAACCCGCGACCCTTAGATTACGAGTCGAATGCCTTAACACACTTGGCCATGCCGGGCCAGTAGGCAACTAATCATCACTCTGCACCACCAACTCTTGGACTGAAGTTTTGCCATGAAAAGTGGGTATAGGCCGCATATTATGACGCCCTACGGCTGATAGGGCGAGCGTGTTTGGTGCGACAGAGATTCGAACCCACTACTTGCAGAATACAAGTCAAGCGCCTAACTACTTTTCCATGCCGGCCCTCCTGGGGTTACTTTTTTACCAACGAATAGAGTCACATTATAACGCTCTCACGGCTGAAAGGGTGAGCATGTTTTGTGTGATGGGATTCGAACCTTTGATTATGAGTCGAGAGCCATAACCACCTGGTCAACCTGAGCCATCTAAAAAGGTCGAAACGTTTTTTTTTGTTGTAAACTCTTTCCATTATTCCAATTAGCTTGCCTTGATTAATCAAAACAGGATAAGAAAAATAAGATTGAATACAAGAATTCCTTTGCACAATATTGTAAGTCTGTAAAGTGACTGTGTTTTCTTATAGTAAAGCAGCATTGCGATATCAGCTATTTTTTCCGAGGGAAATCTGGCCTCCGATTTTCGCGTTTTAAATCTGAAGAATTACCGCTGCCCACCAGAGGACAATCTATGTCGTAAAACAATAAACATTGTATGGGATATTTGGATAATGAAAATTCGACCTATACGTAATAAAATTTACTGATATGGAAACCCCTTTTCCTCAAAACCATTTTTTATTTCGATAATTAATGGAACAGTCTGTAACTTTATACCTCCCGTATTTTAATCGACTTGCAAGATCTTGCCAATGGCCCTGTTGGTGGTGCATATAGTCCCACATTTATCTATACCAAATTTATGAATGTACATAGTTATAAGAGCTTAAAGGCCAGGCATTCTATAAGTCATTTAAATGTAACGCACAATTTTATATTCATGGAGTTTCCAAATATCAATTGGCATTAATCATTGTTCATCTAAGATTGACACACACTGCTCAATTAATCAAATTACATTGATCCACAAAATCACATTATTATTACAAGATTTCGCCACCTATCCAGCCTTGGATTAACCATTATACAAAATAAGCACGTGTTTCGGGCATCAAGGGAAGGGGGCACAACAGAGTTTTCACCTAACCATCATGCCCTTAACTCTTTTACTGTCATACTTAACTTTAGTCGATTTTTTTGTAATTGTCCTTATCTGCCATGTTCGACTTTACTATGCATTGTTAAAAACACGTTTTCTTCAGCTATGTGAGTTTTGAGAAGCTACTAAGCAATGTATCTGAAGTAAGAACTCATTGATTTGCGAAATATTACTGTAAAGAGCAATACAAAACTTCAGGTAAAAGATCATCATATGTTATGATATCTGTCCTTGAAGATGAAATATTTTTCTTAATTATTCCTTCTGTTATGGCTATTTATAAGAAATTATAGGCAGTGGAACTGTTTTTTTTTACCTTTCACTGCTTTATTCAATCACACCTACAGTTTGTTTGTTTGTTTTGAATTAAGCACAAACGTACACGATGGGCTATCCGTGCTCTGCCCACCACGGGTATCGAAACCCGGATTTTAGCGTGCAAGTCCGCAGACATACCGCTGAGCCACTGGGGGGCCACACCTACAGCAAAATAAGAGTATAATACCACAGAAACATAAGTCAAACAAAATGGTGACAGATATGTACAAAGACGTTACTAGTTTTATATTTAATCTTAGGATCGCAGGTTCGAATCCAGGTAGCACCAAACTTACTCGCCCTTTCAGCCGTAGGGGCGTTATAATGTTGTGGTCAATCCCACTATTCGTTGGAGAAAGAGTAGCCCAGGAGTTGGATGATGATGACTCTATCTAGTCTTACACTGCTAAATTAGGAACGGCTAGCGCAGATAGCTCTCATGTAGCTTTGCGCGTATTTAAAAAAAAAAGTTTTATTTTTTTTCGGCTTCTGTTTTCGTACGTTATATTTGGGTTATTTCAGTTTTATTTGCTTTAGAATCGCATTATTAATGTGTGTTTTGTAATATTTCTTATAAGTATATTTCTCACTCAAGCTTTTCTGGGCCGTAATTTTTTGCTTCAAACAACTTGCTGTAAAAACAACAACAAAAAAACACTCCTTTGTGTGTGTGTGTACATGTATTGAAATTTATCATACCAAGAAAAAGTCAGAAAAGAATACCACTGTTCATAGATAACATGTAACGTATAAAAGTATTTAAGCATGTATGTCTGCATTCTTTTGTGATTATATTTTTTGTTTGTTTTTGAATTTCACGCAAAGCTACTCGAGGGCTATTTGCGATAGCTGTCTCTAATTTAGCAGTGTAAGACTAGAGGGAAGGCAGCTAGTCATTATCACCCACCGCCAACTCTTGGGCTACTTCTTTATCAACGAATAGTAGGATTGACCGTCACATTATAACGCCTCCACGGGTGGGAGGGCGAGTATGTTTGGTGCAACCGTGATTCGAATCCGCGACCCTCGGATTAAGAGTCTAACGCCTTAACATGCTTGGCTATGCTGGGCCCTCTTGTGATTACACAATAATATAAACAGATAAGAAGCTCAGATTTACTTAGAGAGATAAATGCAATGGTGCCCGGTCTTAAATGTGGTTTAAAGCCGAGCACCCTTGTTTTTATTCTCATTCATAAATAGCCAACAAAATTTTGTTAAATATGTAATTTTTGATCCAAAAATGGAGATCACAATTATATTCTCCTTACTTCTTCCTTAATCCTACCCGGCCAGGCCCTGTGATGGTGGTGATATATTTTATGAGAAACAGAAACAATTACAAACATTTAGGTGTAATTTAACTATCTTGCGACTATAAATTCAGATTAGTATGTGTTTTATTTTTACATTTCTGAAAAGTTGGGAAAACAATTGGCTGATCGGATAAAGGCGATAATTCGACCTACTAGGTTAAATTGCGTAAGACTTCGACATGTAGATCATGATCCATCCTTAACGTTGTTATGTATACGCTATACTACTAATAGTCGTACAGTGGTCATACAAAGATACTGTAAAGAACCGACAAATCAATAGCAATCAATTTAGGATTGTCTGAAAAAGTGCATGAAATGAACAAGTTCATGTGAGCAAGGTTAGAACTGAGTACTGAGCTTAACGTTAGTGGTCCCATTTGCAATGTATTAGCATTAGGTCTAACATTAGTGATGTTATTTGAGAACTGAGTGACAATAATGTGAGGTCTAAATACTATAACTAGTTTAGTACAAGTACACTGGAATCGCTACTGTAGCCTGGAATAATGAAGTGGACTATTCCCAATTTATTGTTGTCGTTTTGAATTTACCTTGGCATCCAGACATGTAGATAAAGTTTCAGAAATATGCATATATTGTTGATGTATGGTTTGTTGACTCATCCCAAGGTCAAAACTGTGCTTAAAATTGAGGTTAGAACTCACTCTTCAGATATTTGATTTGGATTAAGATACTCTAGCCTAGGCCTAACCCAATATTTAGTAGTTCAATGTGCAGTACATTTTACAAATGATAACATGTTATGTATGCGTACCAGTACAAAGTGATCACTGTGTATTTTGACTATTGCAGTATGTGTTATTGACAAAAAATTGTTTTGGAATACGTTTTCGCTCACAATAGATTTGCATATTACCATTGACATTGCTTCTTGCATACAGCTACCATAGCAACAACCTTAACTAAACTTTTGTAATGATTAAAAACTAATTATCTTAAAATGGATTGAAGCCAGTCTCGAATGGTTTTCAACAAATTAGAATGCAACAAATAAATAAAGGTATTAATGAATGTTTGTGTGCTGATGAACCTAGGTCCTAGGATAACTTTCTGACAATTTTTGTCTAAATGTAGACCACGAGTTTAGTATGTTTGACTGTCTTACCAACGTTTTCCTGTATGAATTTCAGTGTTTTTCTAATCATTATAACTATATGTAATCCATATCATTTTTTTTATTTTTGTTTCTGTATTTTACAGAATGTGTTCAATTAAGTGGTGCACAAAAGAGAAAACTGACAAAAAGAACCAACAAAATGCTTTGGATTTAGTGGCCAAGCCTGGAAAGCTGAATAATTTTTTCACTCAATTTACACAACATGATCTTCCAAATCAAAACTCATCTCCGCCATCAGAAGTCACTTGTACTGCATCTGACAAAATTGATGCTGAACCAAGCTCCACACATACAAGTACCACTTTGTCCACTTCAAGGTCAGAATATCATGATGACGTTAACGTCTAACAGGCTGGCTCAACTGGCACAAGTCTCACAACTGATCTCACTTTGCCTGTCAAGACTCCTAATATCTCTAGTGTTGATGTTGATGCAAGTTGTTCTAGAAGACAGTTTAAAGTTGAAATAATTGCTGAAAATGTAAATCTACTGATTGTGGCTTGATTTCTTTGCTGATGATGTGGGTTATTGGATTGCTTGATGACCCACTGACTATCAACATCATAATTCACTGGGGAACACTTTCTCAGTAAGTTTGAATTGCATTGGATATTTTAACTGATTCTGAAGGAGTTTTAGGCGCTGATTTCAAATCTGAAATTAGTTTTTCTCTACAAGCTCTAGTTTGTATGCAATTTGAGGTTAATGAAATTGTACAAATGTGAAACATGTATAAGCATTTTCACGTCCATATATACAGATAGCTTCTAATATTTTGATCATTCTTCTTTTTTTCAGATCAAACATGGCTTCCAAAAATAGATATCATTGCAGAAACAAGCCTGATGCCTTCTGCTACATATGTGGATGCTACACACTCAATCGTCAGAGACGTAACATATCCTCGTTCGTCAAGCGTGCCTACAAGGCATATTTTGAAGTTCATCTTGGTGATCAAAACAAACAATGGGCTCCTCATGTTGTGTGCCACAATCGTGAAAAAAATGCTTCGAGACTGGACCAAAGGAAAACGCAATGGTCTGCCTTTTGGCAAACCAAAATGATTTGGCGCTAACCCACCAACCATGTAACTGACTGTTATTTCTGCATGGTAAACACAATGGGTGTTGGGAAGAAATACCGACATAGATTACTTATCCGAACATTTCCTCAGCTATTCGGTCTGCTCCGTACTCTGGAGAAGTTCCTGTTCAAGTTTTCAAAGGCTTGCCTTCATTGGACGATAAAGACATTGGACATAATACAAGCGAACAAGACAGTTGTGACAGTGAATTGTCAGAAAAGTGTACACAATCGGAGAACTGTTCTTCAGACATTGAACCTTTCCCCGTCCCCAAGCCTCTTCCTTACTCTGAACTGAATGATTTAGTGCGGGATTTAGGTCTTTCAGAGAAAGCAGCAGAGCTTTTGGCATCACGATTACAAGGCAGAAATCTTGTTGATCACTCTGTTAAAGTATCATATTTCAGAAAGCGTGACCAGCTTTTTCTTTTCAGAAGACAGACAGTTTGTTAACTGCCATGACATCCAAGGGCTTCTCAAAGAACTGGGTGTACCTTACTATAGTCCTGCTGAATGGACACTCTTTTTAGACAGTTCAAAACGCAGTCTAAAGTGTGTTCTTTTACATAATGGAATGTTTATGGAGCAGTACCTTTCGGTCACTCAGTGCTTTTGCGGGAAGACTATGATGATATGAGAATGGTCATGGACTTATTAAAATATCATGAGCACAATTGGATCATCTGTGTAGACTTAAAGATGGTCAACTTTCTTCTTGGACAACAGAAAGGTTTCACCAAGTTTCCATGTTTCCTCTGTATGTGGGACAGCCGAGCACGAGACAGATATTGGGTCCAGAAGGAGTGGCCTATTCGTGACACCTTTAAAGCAGGCATGCCAAATATCATACAAGACCCAATTGTAAGCAGAGATAAGATCATCTTTCCTCCTCTTCACATCAAATTAGGTTTGATGAAGCAATTTGTCAAGGCACTGGAAACCGAAGATGAATGTTTCCAACACATCATCACAGCTTTACCAGGGTTATCAGTTGAAAAAGATCAGAGCAGGCGTGTTTGATGGCCCACAGATTCGAACCCTAATTCGTGATCAGTTTGTTGCTAAGATGACCGCTTTAGAAAAGGCAGCATGGTTATCCTTTGTGGCAGTCGTTCAAAACTTCCTTGGAAACAATAAGGCGGAGAACTACAGGAAACTTGTGAACAGAATACTTCTCGCTTTTCGTGATCTCGGGTGCAACATGAGCATCAAGCTTCATTTTTTGAACAGCCACCTTGATAAGTTCCCTGACAACCTGGGGGCTGTGAGTGACGAACAAGGAGAACGATTCCACCAAGACCTTAAGGTCATGGAAGAACGCTACCAAGGGCGCTGGGACAAAAGTATGATGGCTGACTACTGCTGGAGCATTAAACGAGATTGTCCAGATGAAGTGTACAAACGCAAATGTTACAAACGCAAATTCCTATCTGAATAAAATACACAAACAAATTGATAAGCTATTCCTGTAATAACGAAAAATTAAAAAATAAATAAAAATGTCAAATTGCATAAAATGTGTAGCTTGCAGACAAAAACCGACTTCAGATTTGAAATCAACACACTCAAATTGACTATAGAAAGGTCTTTTTTTAAATGCAACAAAATGAGTGTTCCCCAGCGTCATGGGCCATTTGGCAAATCTTGCCGGACTTTCAACAGTGGCGGGCCCGGCATGGCCTAGCGCGTTATGGCGTGCGCTTCGTAATCTGAGGGTCGCGGGTTTGCGCCCGAGTCGCGCCAAACATGCTCGCCCTCCCAGCCGTGGGGGCGTTATAATGTTACGGTCAATTCCACTTTTCGTTGGTAAAAGAGTAGCCCAAGAGTTGGCGGTGGGTGGTGATGACTAGCTGTCTTCCCTCTAGTCTTACAGTGCTAAATTAGGGACGGCTAGCACAGATAGCCCTCGAGTAACTATGTGCAAAATTCCAAAACAAACAAACAATTCAATAGTGGCAAATCAATGATATACTGTTCGCAAAATTTTTCTTCCGTGTAAAAACCAATGGTGAGCAATACAAGAGAGAGTGATTATTGCATTCATCATAACAGGATCAATTTACTGCTTTGTTTGTATACCTTTTACCTCTAACTTTTCCTCGCGTGTTGTTGAAAGGAAGAGTTCAGTGACTCTATGCTAAAATACTTAACTCGCAGACAAGGTTTAGGCTTGTGACAAGAGTGAAAAAACAAATTAAAGAGTACAATTATTTGAAACATGTCTTGAAGCATACAATAGCTGTTATTTGTACGTTAGCTGAACGTGGCCTGGTTTTCAAGGAACAGATGAAAAAGTTGGTTCACTACAGAATGGGAATTTTTTTGAGCTCATAAGTCAGTTTGATCCATTTTTAGCAGGATACATTTCGAAACATGAAAACTCTGGAAAAAACCCTTTTTATTTGTCCAAAACCATTGGCTCAGAAGGTCAAAGCGTTTATTGTTAAGGAAGTAAATTCTTCTGTTTTTTTTAGCTTTTCAGTTGACTCAACGCCACATCTATTACACATAGATCAGTTAAGTGTTGCACTTCAATACTTAAACGACAAGCAGCTTATTGGACGCTTTTTAACATTTCTAGAAGTAAAAAATCATACTGGTGAGAAAATTGAAAAACAGGTATTGCAGTACTTACGTGAAGTTTGGAAACGTAATTTCTCAAAATTTAAGGGTTAGTCTAACGACAATGCTGCTAACAATTCTAGGCGTTATAAGGGGACCCAGCAAAACATTTTAGAAGAAAATAAGTTTGCCATATTATGTACCCTGTGCAGCCTGTCCACTAAATCTGGTAAGCCAAAAGGCTGTTGACTGCTGTCAAGTGGCGGTTAATTTTTTTTCTCTACAATACATTTGCGCTATACTTTTTTCAACCTCAACCAGCTGGTGGAAAATTCATAAAGCTTGTCTTGGAAATGAAAGTGTGTTAAAATCCTCTCTGATACCAGATGGGAGGCACATGCAACACCAGCAATTTTGAAGTATTTCTTTCGGAATTTAGAAGATTTATAATGTCTAATTGTAGATCAGTCAAAAAAAAGAAACACTAGAAGAGAGGCAGACAATATTGCAAATAAGATGTAAGGGCTAGAATTTGTTTTTATGTTGATCATATGGGATGAAATTTTGCAAAAGTTTCATAAAGCAAGTCAAGTTCTACAAAATGAAGATGTGAACTTAAAAAAAAAATGAGTAGCCTAAGAGTTGGCGGTCAGTGGTGATGACTAGCTGCCATCCCTCTAGTCTTACACTGCTAAATTAGGGACGGCTAGCGCAGACAATCCTTGTCTAGCTTTGAGCGAAATTTAAAAAAACAAACAAACATAAAAGTGTGAATCTGTTAAAATTAATAATCTGTAAAATGATTCTTTTTTAATTATCATTAATCAAAGAAGTAATTTTTTTAATCATTCTTGTCAGTCGGTTCTTGATTTTGACCCATGCCCAATCTGTTAAATAAGTAAATTAAAAAAGTTTTTATTAAATATTGTTATAGGGTCTGGTCTGAAAGAAAACCGAAGGGTTATAAATTTTCAAACTTTTATTTCATTTTCAGCACTTATTAAGTCTTAATGTCTTGTCAGTTAAGCAATGGAGGAGCCGAGGGGGCACTATTGTTGGACTGTCTCAGGGCATCATTTGCCCTTAATTTGTTCCTGTACCTATGAAAAATATTTCGAAACTCACTTTTCCTGAAATAACGACAGTTAAAATTTGAGTTACTCAAGTTTTCTCTGGCTTGGCATGGCCGAGGGCGTAAGGCGTGCGACTCGTAATCCGAGGGTCGCGGTTTCGTGCCCGCGTCGCGCTAAACATGCTCGCCCTCCCAGCCGTGGGGGTGTATAATATGACGGTCAATCCCACTATTCGTTAGTAAAAGAGTAGCCCAAGAGTTGGCGGTGGGTGGTGATGACTAGCTGCTTTCCCTCTAGTCTTACACTGCTAAATTAGGGACGGCTAGCACAGATAGCCCTCGAGTAGCTTCGTGCGAAATTCCAAAACAAACAAACCATCTATATTAATTATACGTAATTCGTAACTCTTTTAATTATATTTATTATAATTTATTTATGGGAAGGTAAGATTTCATCTACAACTCGAAACTTTATTGTTCGAATACTCAGCATTGTTTTCAAACTACATTTCATACCATTTTATTTGTTGTCAGCGAAATCTTACACAGTGGGTTATTTGTGTTGTGCCCACTACGGGTATCGAAATTCGATTTTTATCGTTGTGCGCTTACAGACTTACCACAATTGTGAACCATGAATGATAAATGGTTGCAAGAATTGAAGTTGAAGAAAGAGTGATTGCTGCATATTTACATTTAGTATTTTGCTTTCATGTTGGGATTAGAAAAAATCTCGCTTCTATCTTTCACAAAGTTAGTTTTGAGTCATAGAGACAAGATTTATAAACAGTGAATTGGGATAACAAGTTGAAGGTGTTGTAAGACGTATAAAATTTTTTAGACAAACTGCTTTTCATTCAAAATAGGTTTATATTTTAAGAAGAGAAAAAGTGTTACAGTGGAGATCAACCTAACTACAAAAATAAAGGAGATAATCACCAAAAAAGTCTTTAGTTTAAACTGACAGATTAATTGTAATATATACAGAACAACAGGAACGTCAAAGATTAAATAATGTGGTTTTTAGTTTGGTTTGAGTTCCGCGCAAAGCTACTCCAGGGCTATCTGCGCAAGCCATCTCTAATTTCGCAATGTTAGACAAGAGGGAAGAAAGCTAGTCATCATCACATACCGCAAACTCTTGGGTTACTCTTTTACAAACGAATAGTGGAATTGACCGCACATTACAATGCTCTCACGGCTGAAAGGGCGAGCATGTTTGGTGTGACGTGGATTCCAACCCGCGACCCTTGGATTAGGAGTCGAGTGCCTTAACAGTGTGGTTTTAAAAACAGCTGCTTGACAATGTTAATACCAACAAGAAGGTTTTAAGTGTGTTAAATGTAAGCAAATGGTTAACATAGGGATTGGGCTTCTAAATTATACTGATGATGAAGATTTTATTAAAAACCAGAAAATAGCTGAGCTGTAAAATTTTGTCTTGTATATTTTTTTTAAAAGTGAATTATTAAAAATATACTTGACTGTGAGAATTACAAGTAAAATACTACTATTGACATTAAGATATAGATATTAATCCTTTGATTTAAATAGAGATAGCGATATTAAAAACTGATAAAGCATCAAAAACAGAAAATGTGTTCCCCATGATTTGAGAAAAGGTCAATGATCAGCGTAACGGATTTATTATTAAGTATTTATTTGCTATCTACATTTGTTTCGGTTTAATATACACTAGGAAATATATGCAACGTATGTTGTTAAATGTGTTTTCCGAAAGTCCCGCCTGTTCTCCAAATTTGTAGAAAATTCTCGAGCGTAGAATTCAACAATGTACGATGCATATACTCTTAAAAAAAGAAACGCAAAAGGCAAAATTTGAAACAAATTGTTAACAAGTTTATTCCGGGTAGTTCTGTATGACATGTATGAAACTTTGCACATTCACTGCTGAACATCCAAAGTCTGTAAAAACGAAGTCCACACTCACTAGTTGAAGTTTAACGTCACTCAACGTCAATAACGAGTATCCCCCCGTGAGCATCAATAATTGCTTGGCATCTCCTGCCCATGGAAGCGATGAGATGACGAATCACATCCTGTGGAATGGCTGTCCATTCAGCCTGCAAAGCAGGTAGAGTCTGCAGTTAAGGTTGTCGGTCCAACTTATCCCAAAAATGTTCGATGGGGTTTAAATCTGGTGATCTGGGAGGGCCAAAAAAGAACGTTGATGTTGTGGTGTCTCAAGAAGACAGTGGTGAGTCGGGCTGTGTGAGGACGGGCGTTGTCATGTTGAAAAACGTTGTTGATGGGTTGCACATGGGGCCTAAGAATCTCATCGACGTATCGTTAAGCCGTAAGATTCCATCGAATGTGCAAACAATTCGTGTTTTTACAGCAAGATAGCTTAGGCATTTAGTAAAGTGTACCGATATCAACAATTCTTTCTTCATAGACTCGGACTGTTGATAAAATATTGAGTTCCAGACCAGATAAGACCAAATAATGTTTGTAAAACTTTTGTATATAAATTATTTGTAATAGCTGTTATTATAATTTCTGTTGTTTGTATATTAAAATACATGTTAAGAAAAAAATTGTTGATAAATATTATATATTTTATATTAACATTAATTTCACTTCTAAATTCAAATTATTTTTTTTTATTATTTTATAACACGTATTAAAATAAATCGTAGATCGTCGGAGATAAATTATATGTAAATTTGATACACAAGTCTCTCAAAAATAGTTTGCTAATGCACAAGGATTGGGGTGTTACTAATGTTTCTCTTAAGTATGAAAAAGTGATAAAGCTCTGGAAATAACAGACTAGTTAGTATTACTTCTGTACTGGGATGAATTCTAAAGATTATGATTATAAAAGCTTTATACAATCATTAAATGAGATTTATTATTAAAAAATTCACCACTAACTTGTTACTATTTTTCTAAGATGTTACTGGACCACAAAAAGGGTATGGACTTGACCTACTTGAACCTCGAGAAGACGTTTTGATAAGATATCATAAAAATTATCAGTTAAGAAAATTACAGTGATAAGAACTGGGGAAAAGCTGGACTGTATGGTGGTTGGCTGGAAAAGTAAAAAAACATGTATTAATTGAGTCCAGTAAAACTAGTGAATGTTTAGGTCTTTGTTGTTGTTGTTTTTTATTACATTAATAATCCTGATCAGGGTGTAAACAGTGAATTAGTAAAGACTGCTGATGACATTAAATTACGCTGCACAACAATTTTTTTGAAAAGTTTTTGCTGATTGTGACAGGTACCTGGTGAGTATGCACAAATATAGTTTGGGTTTTGCTTCACCTGTAGGACCTCTGAGTAATAGACAGTTAATTGTTTTCCGGCAATAATGTATTTAATTGCGTTTATGTTTCTAATATGCCAATAAATTCAACATAATTAAAAGTGTTTTGCTCCTGATTTTCATTTGTATTCAATGTCTGGTGCACCATGTTGCAGTGTCCAACAGTAGTCAGCAAGTATTGATAGATTCCAGTTGCTCCGATATTGTTTTTCCATTGCAGCAATACTAAAGATTTCGATGAAACGATATGTGATGGGCAAATCTGGATGCGATTTTCATGATCAGCAGCCAAAAATCTATGAAAAACACCCAACAGTATTCAAGAAGCAAAAACTTTGTTGTGCCATGTTATTAGATATTTCTAACTGTATCAAGGATGATGGGATATTATAAAATGACTTAGATCAGTTAATAAGTTATTCAAATATTTGGCAAATAACCTTAAATTACAGAAAGGTAATAGATTTCAGTTATCACATTTTTACCACACCTTTAATATAGATGGTTCATGTTCAAGCCATTAAAGCAGTACTCTGTTGTTATATGTAAACTTAATAATATTTTATGGTGGATTTATAAACATAATGATCAGAAATCAAAAGGGTATTCATTTCATCAAAAAACTCACCAGTGAAGCTTCTCTTGAAATACTGTGCACAGTTTTTATCTCCTTATCTACCCTTCAGATAGGGTTTAAAAGAAGGCTACTCATATGATTTTAGAGATGGAAAGGTTGTCTTATAGAAATAGATAATTAAACTAATTTTGAGAAAGAAAGGGTAAAAGATTATCTAATTCTAGCTTATAAAATTATCAATAGGATAAGTTTAAACATTTGAAAATGACATGCTAGGCTCATTTAAGACAATTTTATTTCTGTAATATATTGATTAACTTATTGAATGAGTTGTACATTGGCACTATTGGAAACTAGCATTTCACAGATTTTTGAGAGGAATCAGTAACTTCCTGAAAACTAAATGGTGAGTTTAAATTTTTAGTGTTCTCATGATTGGTGTGAAATGACAACCTTTACAGGACAAATGGTTCCTTGTTGTTAATATTTCATGTTATGTCCAAGCTAACATTAGGATGTATAAAATAAATCTATAAAAGCCATATAAAAATTATGTCTCAGAAGAACTCAAAATCTAATAGAAACATCAGATTATCAAAATTACTAGGCAGTTGTTTATAAAAGTCAATCAAGAAATGAATTTTCATTTACACACCATTCAACAAAGGCAAGTTTTGTGGTGTATTTTCACATGTGCTAATAAGTATTTATTGTAAACCATATTCTCAACACATTCAAAACTAATGTCTATACTGAGTTTACAAAAAACCTATGTCAATAGGTCATAATATATGTTTAAATTCTCTCAATCTGATGATGTGGTACCTTTCTACTAGCTTGATGCAGGTTTTCTAAATGCCAATGACCCTGACCTTAAAACTTTAAATAATTCTATAACTTTGTATTAAGTGCCTGTTATATTGATCTGGTCAATATCCATTCATCCTTTATTGAAATACTTCCACAAAATTTGGGAAGTTGTTCTATTTGAAGACCATATCTTTGACCCTTGACTTTCAAAACTCTATCACACTTAAAACTTTGAATGTAGTATCTGTTTGAATAAGATAATATATATATAGAGAGAGATATTTTGTTCCTGTCACAAGTCATTTCAGGATCCAAGGTTTATTATTAAAATATTAAGTGAAAAAAACTTATTTGACCACCTGCTAATTTTAGTCACTTTAGTACAAGAAACATAATAACAATATATCAAATATGATTAAAATAGTTTTAAATCAATTATGTTTCCAGGTAACTCTATGGTACTTTCTTTAAAACAGAAAAAGAAAATGCAAAATAATAAAAATAATGAACAAGACATAAAAAACCACCAGAATAATCAAATATGTTAAGAAGGGGCTTACTCACTGCACTTCATAAGATTTTATAATAAAACAAAATAAGATGTGCAACTGTTTTTCTCTGTTCACCAAGCACTATTTAGTACAACTATACATTCTCCTGAAAAATAAAAAAGTTAACAAAGTGACTAAGGTTTACCTTCAGAAGTAAGTATTACTGGTTATACCAAAAGATGGTAGCAAGGCATGACTCTGTTTGTACAAAAATTCAACAAACAACAACAAATGTTGTTGCATCAGATCTTAAAGTTTTTTAACTAAATAATTAGTCCTGGCTTTTTATCATTATCAACAAAGATAAACTAAACAACATTTAAAAATTGATTTTATATCATTTTTATCATCAAGCATTTGATGTCATAATTTACTATCCTTTATCAATATTTATCTTTATGCTTTTGTTTGCATATATATTTAATGACAAAGCTGTAAATCTTTTTATGTACCAGATAATCATTACAAAACATTATTAAATATAGACAAATGGGCAGTATTACTTCATATATTGATCTAAATATGTGGTAATGAAGACATAAAAAGTTGTATGAAAGTATAAAGTAATAAGTTACTTATCCCTGTATTGATAGTAGATAGAAGTTGAAAACGTTTTATAAGTGAAAACATTTAAATCTCATCACTGCCACTGATAATAAAACCAAAATTTCGAGCTGACTACCATCTATGAGATTTTATGTGAAATAAGTCTCAATGTATTTTCTACAGGCATTTTTAGT
This sequence comes from Carcinoscorpius rotundicauda, assembly GCA_011833715.1. Lineage (NCBI taxonomy): Eukaryota > Metazoa > Arthropoda > Merostomata > Xiphosura > Limulidae > Carcinoscorpius > Carcinoscorpius rotundicauda. Next base: position 115,252,993 of record CM022393.1, read on the forward strand.
CCATCTTTTTCACAAAAAAAAGATAGTTACTGAAACTGATTTATCATTTGAAGCCTAAATCATAAACTTACTAAAGTGGATAATCTTGTAATTTTCTGTGCACTTACAACTGGTTCTATTTTATATCTTACAATTATGACAATGGAGTCTTTAAAAAAAACAACTTTAAAAGCCAAAACAAAAGATAAAAAACTCAAGAAAAAATGGAAAGTATTTAAAAAAGGTGGAACAATTTAATCACATACTATGTAATCACTGAATTCTGTGTTCAGAAAATAACGTTTCATAAAATTAGTTTTAAACTATCACCTACATCTTCTAATTTCTAATTGTAACTAAATATGTAGTCTTTGATTCTCCAAGGAATTATTTTTGAACATTTCATTTACCAATCTCAAAAAACCAGATGGGACATTCTTTCCATACCTGTATGAAGGTGAAGGACATGACATTTCAGGAATACTGACACTTTAATCCGACTTACCATTAGTTATTATGGTCTGTATATGAAATTTCCTATACAAAATTTCCTTTTCAATAATACACTTATAAATTACAAAAGCTGATCATTAGAGATAACTCAAAATATCTAAATATTTGGATTACTCAGACCTCTCTATTTACTGATTACATTAAAAAACGGGGAGAACAATGCGGGTAAAATATAAAGGGCAATTATAGGAGAAATAGCTTTCAATTAATATGAAATGAAATTGGTTGAAATATGTTTTGTACAAAAATTATGGGTTTTTTTTTAAATAATGTAACAAATAATGCTTGTTATATACATTTTTATTCCAAAAACATATTTGTTAACCAGTACTGTGGTAGTGCTCTTTTTTATGAATATTACATTTATTTCACACACAGACGTTTCTTTGGTTAATATTCAAAATAATAAAAGTAAAAGCAGAAACTCAGGAAAGGTAATCAGTTGTATTTCCAATTTATGCTACAAATGAATAAACAAGGTGGATGACAATTAAATTATCTTAATTATAACAAGGTAAATAGCAGCAACTTCAGTAATTTCAGTATTAATTTCAAATTTACAGTTAATACCTAAATATTGTGCTCACATAAATGCTCATCAATTGAGCTTTAATACCACCTTATTTATTTTTGCCAAATTGAATCTTTAGTTAAATCTTCTGAGCCTATGGTTACAACAATACAGCATAAACATTATCTTAAGTTTGTTTTCCCACTTCCTGTATTCAGTGCATAATATACTAATATGTATGTGAACTACATAATATATTCAAAATGCAGGTAATTGATGTTAAACAATCTAACTGAGCTGTAGCTCATACCAAATTATGCACACCATAATGGTTGTTTGGTTTGTTTCTTTGTGCTTACTGTATAATGTTGCTTGCATCCACTTCTGTGCAATTGGTGATCATGTATTCACATTTGTAAAATATTTGAAAACACTATTTAATTACATTTTTTGAAATGGCAGAGCTGCTTTAAGTGGTATTAATATTGATTTTCATATATATAAGCAGTATGCAGACCTGTACTTCAAACAGAAAAATTTACTTATAAAACAACAAAACAAAATTCTTGTAAACATAACCCTGAAAAAAAGCTCAACATTATGCAGACTGTAAAGCTTCAACACATTTTTTTTTGCAAATATGTGAACAGTATGACAAACAAGCTTTACACATAGCTAACATCTACATTTATGAGTACCCAAATAATATTTTATTAATGTAGTAAAATAAATTTCTGCAATTATTTTAAAACTGCTATGTAGTACCATGTTTTTATTTCTGATATTAACTGTTACATTTAGTATTACCTAATACTATTTAATAAAGAAGTGCAGATGTTTAGTATTTGCTTTAAAAACATATATTTTAAAAATATATAAAAGTTTGGATTACTAGTAATTGATATTTGTTTTTTCTGCTAAACAAACAAAAAACATCTGGTATTTGAATTCTGTCTAATGTGTGACTGAATGTTTTCTTGGATCTAACTAAAGTACTGAACTACTCATGAATATTCACTTAGATCTAAGTAGCCCTTTAAAACTTCTTAAAGATGACAAATGGAACCAAAACTCTGAACTTCACATGGACAAGTTCATTTAGATCTAACTAAAACTCTGATCAATCATTTTTTAAATACACATTTTTTTTCCATAAATACCCATCATGCAACTATTTTAAATCTACACTCTGATTAATGTATAACAAGAAGAAATACACATTGTGCTGTAAGACATAGTAACTGCTTGCTCTTTCTGCATCAGACAATGTAGTTAACTGTCCAAATCACTCCCACATTTAAAAAAATTCTCAGGTATTATTTTCTAAGTTTGAAATTGTGGTGTAGAGTTTTATAAATACCTTGAAAAAATAAAAATATTTCTATAACAGTTTTCAAGCAAATTAATTTAGAGAATGAACATACAAGATTTTATGGTTAACCTATGTGTGTAAACAGTTATGTTCATTCTATATAAATGTAAGAAAAAAATCCTTAAACTAATAATAACATTTTATGAAATATAACAAAGGCACACACATACACAAAATAAGTTAATGTTATTTAATTTTATAAAACAGTTTTTGTTGGTCTAAAAAAATTACAATACATTTGTTACAAAGTATTGATGAGTTACATATGTACTACATTTAATTTTAGTCTTAGAATAACTGTTTTAAGCTATGGATAAAGACTTATAAATGTTATTATTATGAAAGTAAATTGTGACTTTTATTAAAATGAAACATGTGGAACTATATTAACATGCTTGATTTCCTTTCTCGTCATTACATCTTTTCCTAGTAAAATCTTCATTTTCTGAAGGAAAGAAAAAAGTGTGTGTATTATATACATATATATATGTATAGCAAAATAAAATCAAAAGGAAGAACTTCATTAAAAATAGTAGTTCCACACTTAAATACTTTAATGAACAAAAACACACACACACACATATACTGATTCCCACAATACTTACCTACACTTTCTTGTACAAAAATACTTTGTCAATAAAAAAACTCACCTTATGTTTAATACTTGCTAAGATAATTATTTTAGGTCAAACCACAACACTTTTTAAAGTTTTGAATGTTTTGTTTAAAATATATTTTGATTCCTTTCAGCCACAATAATTGACATTAAACATTAAAAAGTACCAACCTCAGTTTGTATTATATTTCATCTTGGATTTGGGGCGACAACGTAGGGCTGGTAGGGCATTATCTTTCCTTTCTTGTTACACACATAAATCCACCGTGGGCGAACAAATACTAAATTACTATTTTCATCAAGTGCCTGAGGAAAAGGTGATAGAGAAATGTTGAGGAATAGTACAAAATGTTAAAACATGGTCAGTACATTGTTGTAACAATTACAATTGTTAGGCAGCTATTGAAGACCCCTCAGCAGAAAAGCAGTGTAAAGTTTAGTTAGTAAACTTAATAATAACCAAAGCATTTAAATAAACAAGGCTTGTTGCTACTTTATATCATTGGATTGAGTGAAAAAGTACAATGTAATATTTTTAAATTCAATAGAAAGGTAACATTTAAAATCATCAGTTCTATGAACAAAAATTTCAAAAGTCTGAAAAAAACACAATAGCATCTGACAAGAAAAACAAAATTATCTAGACCATACAATGCACTTAATGAATTTATACGTGAAATGTCAAAATCTTTTAAATGTCTGTTTAAAGGGACATAATGATGTCAAAAACATAATGAAAATATCAGTCTGAGCTTCACATTCACATGCTGCAATCACCAAATTAATTAGAACAGTGTAAAAATTATATATAGACAAAAAATTATAGAGTGAGAAAAAAATTATAGAAGCAATTGTTCTTGAAAATCACAACTGTGGGCCTAAAGAACAACTGCATGAAAATCTAAAACACATACCACTAGACCTCCCTTATGTGGCAAAATAAGGACCATATCATTTCCTGTAAAATGCTCATTTCATTCATTAAATCTACTAATACAGTATATGAAACTTACATTATTTACATAATATTTATCTGTATTAATATATTTCTTTATATACACAAGTGTTCATTGTTTGGCATATATCTTTTGTACTTTTAAACACAGAGGACAATAATGCATAATGAATAAGTGAATATATGTGTAACTTGTATATACATCAAAGCATGTGTGATTATACACACAATGAATAATACACTTTTTAAAAGTACAATCACTACAGAGATTGTATGTTATTTGTTAAATAAATAAAGCAAATATGTTGTGTTGTCATTTCTTTACAATGTTCAAAATAAAACCTGAGAAAGACTCTAGTAGTATAGCTAAAAACTTATCAAACTAAAAATAAAAAACATTTATTGTGTAGTATGGCCTAAGGGTGTTTCATTTAATTGCAGTATCACATATTAGAAATCATACAATTTCATGACATTCAGTTTCCAAAATTCACTGTTAGGTATGTCTGCAAAAGGTACTTTTTCTCCAGGGTTAATAACAAGAAAATGCAATGATTATTTACCAGTGCATTTTACATAAATCTAAAATATTTACACATAAGAACAAGATCTCCATGGAACTTTAATTCTTTACTCAGATGGTTTGAGAAAATCTTTTCATAAAGTATGAAGTTTAATATGATATAATTTCCACTCAGTGAGCCACACACAAATTCACTGTACCTCATCAAAGTTTTTATCCCACTGGGCTAGAGTTACCACATACTGGACATGATCACTCATGTATTCTTCAATTGACCTATAAATAAATAATTATTAAAAAAATATCTTTTTAATCATTTCTATTACAATAGTACAATTTTTATAATCTTTATAGTTTGAGTCTAGAATTTCTCACATATCAGAAAAATAATTTTTATGTTTAACACTGAAAATTGAAATTTTAAGTATTTTTGGGTTGCACTTAGTTATTTTGTAAGTTTAACTTAAAAACACAACTGGCAAAAACAGTTCCATGTGAAAGTAATGCATCTAAATGTAAAAGAAAGAGAAACAAAAAACAATAGCTTTTATTTGTCAAAGCAATTTAAAGAAAACTTAATTACTTATAATCTTTCACAACAACTGTACATATATAAGATATTACATATATCTAGTACTTTTTGAACCTACTATTTTATGATTTATACAAAACAAAAATAGGTTAAACAAGTTTCAATGTTAAAGAACCATTGAATAAACAGGTTTAAGTTACAGTGATTTCATACTTCAAGCAATCAGGATTTCTTTTCACATAAAAAATATAACCATGGTCCTAAGATTGCGAGAAACTTATTAGCAAGAAAAATATAGACCAACAAATAGAATACATTTAAAATGTATGAATAAAAACTAAGCCAAACATTCACTTAAAGTAGAAAGAAAAACAGAACTAAATAAGTCTTACCCACAATGTCCTTTAATATACCTAAGAATAACTCTTCGGTCTTCTGGAGAAAATTCTCCATAAAGAAAAAAAACTTTATTCCTGAAAAAATCTGGTATGTGAGGCAAGGGTATGTGTGAGGTATCTGGTTTTGCATCTTCAGAACCTCCATCTTCATCAATATCAGTGTCTTCTTCATAAATTGACTCAGTAACTTTCTCTTCTTGTACTCTGTTGAAAATATATTGAGTTAATTAGTTGTTTTAAACAATGATAATGTTTTACATACATGTACATAAGTTAATGACTTATTGAATTGAGTTTTTGAAACATAATGGAAACCTTATTTTATTGAAAGTGATGACAAATATACAACACCATTTTATTAATAGTAATCATTAATGACAGAAAACAGAAACATGCAATGGAAGTTTTGTTGGTCTACAATACTATGTGTTCTATGCTACCTCAACTAGATTCTGTCAATTTTATTATGCTTTTGCAGGCACTTTATCATTTGTAAATTATATGAAAAATATCTATTTGGAATTACATTAATCATTTTGAAGGATGCAAAATAGACAACCAATCCAACAGTTTAGTAGAAAACTGTCTAGTGTTTAAAAAATTCAGAACAGGGTATTTCTTTGTCTTGCTGGAAGAAACATGCTCTAATAACATCATGGACTTTCACATGTTTTAATATTGCCAAAAACTTTCAACTGCAGGAATAAAAGTTATAAAGCATATTTAAGTAAACAATTTCAAAGATTCTGTTATGAAGTAACAATTTTGTCTTCACTTAATATGGGTTGTCCAACACTCCCTGTCATGACTTGTCAATCTTGTTATGTAACTGATTAAGCCATCAATAAATTTGTGACAGCAACATTTTATGATAAACTTCATAAAAATGACATTGCATAAGAACATTAGGCTTAATTTTTTAACACCAAAAAGTGCTTTGGACATTTTGGTATTACCTGTGAGAAAAAAAAACTGGTAAAACAGAATATAGTCTGAGGGATTTCAAACGAAACTTTTATTTATCACACCTTTATCCATTTTCACATAAAAAGAAGTAACTGTAATAATAGTTTAAAAAATATTTGTAACTATCATGAATGTCTCTTGCTAGTTGATTGGTTGATTTGGTGTTTTATGGCATAAAGCAGCTGAGCTATCTGCACCAAAAATACAGTAAAAAGTTAAAATTCATAAAAGGAAATTAAGGTAAAAAAACAACAAATAGCATAAAACCAATGTTTACATCAAGTCTACAGCGTTAAGAGAAAAACTACAGTAATACAAGTTGTATACGATTTTCTGTAGTATAATTGTAATTATCATAACTCACCAGGAAGACTAACAGGTAAATACAAAAACTAACGTCAGTCACCTGAAGTTGGTCTTTCCAGTCCTGGTTCTGAGTTATTTGATATTATGGCTGGCCATTTACAAAAAGTAAAGTAATAAAAGTTTTAAAAGACTTGTTGCAAAATTTTAATAACTCACCAGGATGACTAAGAGGTAGTTTAAACAGCAGTGTAAGTCACCTGAAGTTGGCCTTTCCAGTCTTGGTTTCAAGTTATTTGATGTAACGGCACTTTTCTAATTTCAAATCGAACTAGATGGAGTGTCATTCTTAAAAGTGAATCATATTAAAAAAGGTCTAATGTATAAACCCTGTAGGTTGTAAGCCTTGATGATCCATTTACATCACAGATGTTTCAGTACTATTGCTCATCTATCTGATGTCTGTCAAATTTTGCAGCATATATGTATGATGTAACTTGGGCACATACTTATACAATTTACTACTCTCTTGTTTTAAAGTTGTCAAGTTTAAAATGTAGTCTTAAATTTACCTCAGTTTAGATAATTAGAATAACACAAATACAGTAGGTGTAACTATGTATTGGCCTACAAAAGTACACTATTTCAGCTACTGTACTTTACATATATATATATATATTAACTAAATTAATGAATTAACTAAATGTTTAAATTAACTAAAATTTAAACATTTATAAGTAAATAGTAATATGTATATATATATATATATTTTAGTTAATTTACACATTTAGTTATATATATAACTAAAAGCTAAGTTAATGATGATTCTTAAAACGTTACTTTTTTCATAAGACCAACACTTACTGATTTATGACACACATAGTCCATGAAGATAACTTTGAAAAATTCTTACTCTCAAATATCTGCTAACTCACATCCACCCACTCAAAAAAAACAAAAACTTTCACATCATCCCAATTTTGTCTAATTTTCATTATTTAGTACAGAAATACATCTTGATAATAACAATACAGTGGAATTATTCTCTTACAATGTTTACTATTCAAACCATATATTCACAAGTCTAGAAGATTAGTAATGTATTAATAGCTTTATTGTTTTTAAATAGTTTATGCTAGCTCACATTTTTATTTCATCTTCTGTGTCTACTTCTGTATCTACAGACTCCACATCAGTTCCTTCATTGAATTCATCCATCCAATCTACAAAACAAATTCTTTATTTCTTCCTTACACTGCCAAAGGAAAACCATTAAAACATCTAAACAAATTACACTAGTAGTTTGGCTGAAAAAATAAGCCACTTTCTGAGTTGTGTTTTAAAAAATCAAAGTTCAATGTTCCACAAAATTTCAAGGCATTTCAAGAAAGTGGAACTTTCTGATCAACATGACATGAAGCATTAGTATTTGTACTAAAATAGTAAATAAAAGATCATTGTTAATTCTTTAAAAAATAAAGTCAAGAACATAGCAGGGTCAGTTTGAACTAATAAATCAATATTGTTTAATTTACTGTATAATATACAATCAGTGTATAAAACAATATACAAGTATAAAAACTAAAATCTCATTTCCCTTTCTTTTAGTAGGTAGTTACAGTCCATCAAGGTTTTCAAAGTTCTTCATTGTTTCAGTCTTTTTCAAGAAAGAAAGTTGATTATAGAAACATAAATTAGGTTTGCTTATCAGTATACAGCTCAACGTACCAAAGTGTTTTCATATATAGTTACTTTCCATAAATTATATGTGACAAAGTTCACTGCTGTATGAACTGTTATTTTTCATCAATTGAAGCCTTTGTTGTTGCCTCTTCTATCAAGAGTGCTGTAATATTCTACAGAAAAATACATTTGTACATATGTATGTAAATAATAATAATTAGCACATAATAAAATACGGATATTCTTTCAAATATATATCAAATTAAAAAAATACAACTAAATTTACAAATAACATGCAATCACTTGTGAAACAAAACATGTAAGTTATAAAACAGGACTAAACAATCTATAATGTGCCTCTCTAAAAATTTCTTTTTGCTTGAAGCACACCTTTTAAGTTTGTAATTTTTTAAAGTGGTGTATAATGTGCTACAAGTATGCATAAATAAATTAATTTATATTCACCTATATATTTTGCACCAAACAGTTCAAGGCATCTGTCTTAATGTAAAAACATGTTAAATAAAACTTACGAACTTTCTCTTGTATCACACAAAAAATTCTTATTTCAAAGAAATGGTATATTGATTATGCTGTAATGTATACCTTTCTGAAATAAATCATTTTCATATAATATTAAAAAGCATGTGATTTTAGTGCAATGAAATTCAGTTATTGAAATTCATAAAATGTCTAAATTGTAAATTGCTCGTAGTAATACCACAATATCAATTTAGCACAATCTGAAATTAACTTTATTTAAAGTGTGATTATATACAAATATCAAATTATTCACAACCATACAGATGAGTTAAAAAAATAAAATCAACATTTAATACATTTTACACTTCAACATTTTAATGCATCACCATCATCAGAAGTGCAATATTTTGAACCTATATAATGATTTAAAAAATCATATAAACAAATGTACCTAGAATGCAGCTTAATGACTTTTCCATCTATTAGTATTTCCCAATGGTTTACCATCCTTGATTAATGAGTATTATTACCATTGTTGTCTGCAAACTTTACTAAAATATCACTTTTTAGATGTGGCATAGTGGCACATAAATTGACCAGCACAAACTTTCAGCTCATAATTCCATCATCTCATGATTAATTTGAGATCTAATTACAGTTTTGGACTCAGTTGGTAAAACTATTTCAACTTATATATTTGACCATGACCAAGGTCTTAAAGATTAAACTATTCTATTCCTGCCTAAGAGAATTTCAATTTGATGGTAGGCTGGTAGAGATATTGATGACTGCTAAAACTGAATAAAGTATATGCTTGATGTTACTGGCACATACAAATGAAGCTGATAAACAGGAAAAAGAAGTCTTATAGATTAAGTTGTTCTAATTCTGCTTATGAGAATTTCAATTTCTGTGGCTATTGAGCATTCCCTCTTATTCCCACTTGTATGGTCAGCTAAAGGCAAGATCTTGCATTATTTTTTTCCAATATACCATTTGGGTTCATTAATTCATTTTTAAATTTCTCCTAAGTTTGTTTGATAAAAATATTTTCAATTTGCATTTATTTTGTATATACCAGTTTTTTTTCCATTAAATCAACTTTACTTTCAGTAATATTAAGTATCTGTCTGCTGATGTCAGGAATATATGGTTTCGTGATTTTTTGATTCGTGAGATATATTTACAATCAAATATCATTTCTTAACCTCAAAATTATAAGAACCGACACACAATTCAAAACAGAAATCCAGTATATGCTTGATGTTACTGGCACATACAAATGAAGCTGATAAACAGGAAAAAGAAGTCTTATAGATTAAGTTGTTCTAATTCTGCTTATGAGAATTTCAATTTCTGTGGCTATTGAGCATTCCCTCTTATTCCCACTTGTATGGTCAGCTAAAGGCAAGATCTTGCATTATTTTTTTCCAATATACCATTTGGGTTCATTAATTCATTTTTAAATTTCTCCTAAGTTTGTTTGATAAAAATATTTTCAATTTGCATTTATTTTGTATATACCAGTTTTTTTTCCATTAAATCAACTTTACTTTCAGTAATATTAAGTATCTGTCTGCTGATGTCAGGAATATATGGTTTCGTGATTTTTTGATTCGTGAGATATATTTACAATCAAATATCATTTCTTAACCTCAAAATTATAAGAACCGACACACAATTCAAAACAGAAATCCACCGAAAAATCACCCATACTAGACTATACATTCCTTGGGACTCAGCACATGAAACAAAACAAAAACTCAACATACTAAGAAACCAGATAAACACAGCCATAAAACTGTGCTCACCAGATAAAATTAACGATGAATTAGACAAAATAAAACAATACTTCATCAACATCAATAAGTTTCCTCCACAAACCATAGAAAACATTATATGCACACACCTAGACAGAAAGCAAAATCAAACAACAAAAGTAAATATATCTCACAAATCAAAAAATCACGAAACCATATACTGCTGTATACCATATATTCCCGACATCAGCAAACAAATAACCAACATTTGGCAAAAACTAGTAAGTATCTGTCTATTCCTGTTCATTGATCCCTGTATCAGAAAGTTTTTTTTTTTTAAACTGTTACATTATTTGAAAAGTTAAACCAGACATAAATTGTAATACAAGCCTTTTTTCTTAACATTTTCAGCTACTGACTTTAATGTAATATTTTTGTCCATGTTTTTCAATGTTTTGACAGATCTGTTAATAATATCAAGATTAAAACCTCTTTCTACTGCTCAGATTTGATTAATAATAACTAATTATTAATATTTTGTTCCAAACATAACTTTAAAAGTCTATCCACATAAGTACAAAAAGCAGTGATCTTTTGGGAATTAGTTTAACATGATTTTTCATGTAGAGACAATGATTACCAAGAATAGTTTTATGTAAATACCAGTAATTTACAGTTATTAAATTGTGCAAAAAAATGGGAAACAGTTCTTTTCCACAATTTCATATGCAAATTTACTACAGATGTCAACACTTCATCAACATCAACAAATTTCCTCAAAAAAAAAATGTAACTTCTATATTGGAGAAACAAGATTCAAAGAACAAAAAAAAAATCTTCACATGATTTGAACACTGCAAATCAAATAAACACAACATAACCATAAAAAAAATACCCAGATACTAATTAGAGTACCAAATATAAACAAATGCAAAATCAAAGAAGCCTACTTATACAACAACTAAAACCAAAACTAAACCAATATAGAGGAACACCATTATACCTATAATAATTAATACCCTTACATCTAACTGCAATGTCCCCTACAATCCCATACCCATTTATACTCTTGTTTCTAAGACATGCCCAGCAATGGTAAGTTGCAAACTCTTTCTTTGTTAACCTGAAGATGACCCAGAAATGTCAAAACATTGTTCTCTGCTTTATTAGTAAAAGTGTTAATACCCATACCAGCTGTTCTGAGATACAGATTTACAATAATGTGTACATGACATAACCATGATATGAGAGATGCAAAGAGCTGTTAAGTGGTATTTAAAACAAAACTGCACTCATCAGCATGAATTTACTAACTATGAACAGCAATTATCAGAAGAATGTAAAGAAAGGTAAAAACTACTAACTATACCTATTGCTTAATCTGTGATAAAGCCGAAAAAATGAAGTTTCCATTCAAACATCAATATGTCCTCATCCTGCCTATAAGGAAAAGCATGTGGAATCTGATTATCCTGTCCCACTGATAGTAAGGCAGTGCTTTTCATATGTACTGTAATACTCTTCACAGAATATTCAAATTGCCTTTTGCAACCCATTTAAAATAAACTTTTGAAGATAAAAGCCTATTTTTGATCATAGGAATGCAATGATTTCTTTCTAACTCACACCCAAAATAAAATATTTCTGACCGGTATTAACAAACCCACTGTGCACAAAGAAAGCTGCAGATTTCAGACTGAGTATGTGCAATGATTACTAGGAATACATTATGTTAACCTATTTTATTTTAAAAAATGGCACAATAAAATATGTTCTAAAGCATTAGAAGTAATGTAAATATATTCATAGTTTTCTATCTCATATATAAAATTTATCTTTGCTGCATACAAATGTTTGAATAGTGGAAACAACAACATATAATGATGTTTCCAATTTGTGTTCTTTCTCCTTTTTTCAGATTCATAAATACAAACAATTATGGTTTCTATTTTGTGTCAAATCACAGTTGTGAGAATTTTGTGTGTTGAAACTGAGATATCAAGATAATTACTTAAACAAAATAAACAAAAACATGGAAAACCATTTAAGTTATCTCTATAACCTTTCACAGAACACAAACTGTACAAAACCATTAATAATTTATTCTCTTTCAAACACAAAATATAACAGGCCTCACAATGTCCTAGAAAAACAGTTTAGAAATTACCATTCCATGTGCGGTAAAAAGGGAATTCTACACACACAAAATTTCAAAAATAAAAAGACAATGTTAGATACAAAAAATATATGAAAGTGTAGATGATACATTTACAACATCAGCATTATATACAAAAAGTTAAAACAAAAAATGCGTAAACAGTTAAGTTTTACACATTTTGAAACATTCACCGTTTTTAAACTAAGCTAAAAGTAAACTTCATTAATTAGTTGATTTAGTGTTTTATAGCACAAAGCAGCTAGGCTATCTTCATCAAACATTTAGTAATAAGTTAAAATTAAAATAAATTTAGTAAAATTCATAGAAAGAAATTAAGGTAAAACAAAACAATATAACAAATAACATAAATAGCATAAAACCAATGTTTACATCAAGTCTACAGCGTTAAGAGAAAAACTACAGCAATACAAGTTGTTTTAGATTTTTTGTAGCATAATTGTAATCATCATAACTCACCAGGAAGACTAACAGGTAAATACAAAAACTAACGTCAGTCACCTGTAGTTGACCTTTCCAGTCCTGGTTCCGAGTTATTTAACATTATGGCCATTTTCAAAGAGTAAAGTAATAGAAGTTTCAAAAGACTTGTAGCAAAATTTTAATAACTTCCCAGGATGACTAATGGGAAGTTTAAACAGCAGCATAAGTCATCTGAAGTTGCCTTTCCAGTCTTGATTTTGAGTTATTTGATGTTATAGCCATTTTCTAATTTCAAATCAAACTAGATGGACTGTGATTCTTAAAAGGGAATTAGATTAAAAAAGGTCTAATGTATGAATTTAAAAAAATTTAAATGGTATTAAAAAGATCAATGGCCTTTAGAAAACTAAAAACATTACTCAGGTGGACAGTATCATTAATAACACTGTCTAACATTATGGACAAAACTTGAAATAAAACATGTTTAAAATGATGCCGTCAAGTCGTAACAATGGCAAGAAAGTAAAATTTGGCTAATTGTAAACTGAGTGTTACACAGACTGCACACTAGTGCATCAGTTCCAGATGAAAGAAAACAACAAGTTAAGAAACTGTGACCAATGCACAGTCTAGTCAGAAGAATTTCCTCCTTCTGATCATTACAGAAGTAAGACGGCCAAAGTCCAATATAGGGTTTTATTTGGAAAAGCTTATTTTCACATTGCTCACTCCAAATCGACTGCCAGCTGGTACAGAGCCGAGCCTTGAATACAGGACCACAGTCCATGTATGGAACAGCCATAGCAGTGATAGTGCCGGAGCAGATAGATTTAACTGCGGTGTTGGCGAGCTCATACTCACATATAACAAGATGGCTTAGTATCCAGGAAAATTGGATAGAAGTAGATGTTAAAGAGAAATGGGCCAGTCAGTTTTCAATGTCAGCAAGAACAGGGTGTGAACTAACATGTAATAATTCCAGGGCCAGTAGAGAACTAAGCAAATCAGTATAAATAGTGCAGTTTGAGTTCTGCTTAACTTCTATATGACCCAGGGCAAGAGAAATTGTGTACAGTTAAGAAGTGAGCACAGAAGCTGTAGAGGGAATTTCTGCATACAACAACCAAACCACAACAAACCATAGCAGAGCCCACACAGTCACCAGATTCTGAGACATTTATATAAATAGGAATGGAAGGATGGTTTGAAAGATGTTAAGCAAATAACAGATAGTATTTCCAATTAGGAGTGTCTGCTTTTCACAGATCACTTAAAGATATGTCACATTTGGAGACTATAAAAAGCCACGGTGAGATGGATTGACCAGTGGATACAGCAATGTTATCCAAGGACAGACCCAATTCATCTAACTGAGCCTGGATACCAAGGCTAAAAGGAGCAATAGCAGATTGTCTATTCTGAAAAAGTATGGCCCACCAAGAAAGGAAAACACAACCCTAGGTAGGATGGTTTGGTAAAGAACAAAATTTAGAAGCATATAGTAAAGACAATAGCAAAAGGCATACATACAAAAAAGGGTCATGAGACTCTATGTATAAGCTCTGAACTTGTGAAGTGCAGAAAGGCCCAGTGCAGAGCCGAAGTCCTTGATGATGAATGGGGTCCAGCGTCTTTAAGACCAAGGGTCTAGCAGAGCCATAGACCAATGATCCATAGAGGAATTTCAATCAAATAATAGCACAATAAGTCGTTAGCATAGAACATTGATCCACTCCTCAAGTGGTGGAAAAAAGGACATGAAGGATGTTCAGTGCTTTTTTACATGCGACCCATAGCAGCTTGAAAGGAAAGAGGTTATTGCTCTACCTAAACCTTGATGGCTAAGAAGGTTGAGGAAGAAGCACAAGTGCAAGATATCTGGCAAAAGCTTTTGCCGAAAGTATCAGCAATGTTTCGGGTATCAGCTATTTTCTGGCCATCAGAGAGCAAGATCGAGAAGAAAACAGAATTATATTACCCAATGACCTTTTTGAATCTTGTCCCACATGACTTTGGAACTTGTGGTAGAAAATACGCTGGTTGTGAACTTGATCCAAGATTCCTTCTGGCTTTGACGTCTTTCCCACCGAGCATGTGTATGGGCATGTTGGAAAGCAATGCTGTTCTGGAGTGTGGAATATCTAAGGAAAGTATCCTAGGCCTGTTTTTGAGTGTTCCGTTACATGTGGCAGGCAGGATTCCACCATGAACAAGGATATAGTGAAAAATGTGTCAAGGTTTTAGGAATATACCAAGCAGCTGCTTGTATAATACAGTGAGTTACTCCTGGCCACACAGTTATCTATTGATGACTTATCGACAATGGCAGGATCAAGTTCTGCAAAAGTAGTGAAAAAGAACCAGTTTGCATGATCCTGCTTGCACAGGGACAGATTATCACAAAAGGAAATGAAGCCACAAATACATAGATTTGGAATGAATATGAACTTTACTACCCACCTGCCCTGATGGGTAGTAGTCAAAACTAAAAAATTAGAGCTAAAATTCTTATTTTGTTGTTAATTATTTAACCCAAAACAAGTATAAGTAAAGCTTTATCAAAATTATTTTAAAATCTCAACAATTCAAGTATAATTTCCTTTTTGAGATACATAAATTATTTTTCTAAAATTCACATCTCAAACTCTTATATTTGTTATAAGTTTGATTTGGAATGCCTAGGGTGGAATCATTGCTTTTTCTGATTAAAACTAGGCTTTCAGCACCAATCAATGATTGTTGCCCAGCTGTTTTATAGCTCATGAAGATTTCTCTACTTTTTCCAGGATGATAAAATCTAAGCTTGCAGTTCATTAATGTCAATTTATGAAAAGTGTCAAGAAAATTATTCTACATCATTGAGACTAGTATATAAAATGTTTATTAAAAAAATGTTTGACAAGTAAAGAAAAAAATTTTACAGAATATTTACAAAAATTTTATCATCTTCCCACATTGCTATTTCCAAAGTATAATGTTCTAGAAACCTTATAGCCTTCCCTAAAATATTTCAGATCCACATCAAATTTCCTCACAGTTTTGCACCAACTTCTATCACTTAAATAATTTGCTAGTAGTTTTAAAATTAAAAAAAGAATTTGTATTTCTTTTCTCTCATCCTTTTCCTAAGCTTTAGTTTCATTTCATATTGACAACAGAGTTACTGAGGAAAATAATAAAATACCTCAAATCAATTAAGATTTTCTACAATGGCAGGTGGTTGTTGTTGATGTACTTATTCCTTAACTTTTTCAACACAGAGTAAGTCTATAAAACTGACAATGAGATTTATTTTTCTCCATATAAGTTCTTTACAGATTTAATACTTCTAACCTTCAATTTACTGTCTAAATATTCTCAAAATTTGGCAGTACTTCACTTAATATTACAAGTTTCTAACATACCAAAATCATATTTTCTATTGAAGTATTTATTTCTAATAAAATAAAATAATTTGTCCATATATATATTGAGTATTTATGTTGAATAGTCTGTGTAAAGAGTAATTTTCATGTTAATATTAAAAATATTTTTCCTTATCTGAAAAATCTCATACTCACTTTGTGTAATCCATTAAACCTCCTAAATAATTTCATTTTTTTTTCAGTAAAACTTGATAGTTTACATATTATTTTCTCTGACCTAACTCAAAATCAAAATGGTAAATCTGACCAACTTCATAAATACCAGAAAAAAAAATTCAAGCAAACCTAAATTACACTTTTTTCTATAACGACTTTTTATTGTAATATAAAATGACATTCGTTTATCCTAGATAACTCTCAGTTTGTAACAGTATACATCTATTTATTACTAAATTTTATTGTTTTATTGCTCTTTATACCTGACTAACTACTGACCTTGCATACATAAGTTGTAAATCACTCTAGGAGCCTGCATCTCATGTTATGTTGTCAAATTACATTACCCATGTGCTACTACAGCTGGTAAAAGAAGTTCATGTACATTGCTTTGTGAAACATTTTTATTTTATTATTTTTTTAAATTTAATCTAGATTTAACTAACCTAAAAATATCCTCATTTTTTACATTTTAGTTGCTTATATAACTATACACAAAGAATAAACATGAAAAACAAGAAATAAAATACTTATCTAACCTTATTTTTCTTGCTCTCGGTTACTGAAAAAAAGTTAACCCTAACTTTTTCATACTCTTAATAGTATTGGAATTAATAATTATTATTTAATTAAATAATGCTCCAAACAATATAAACTAATAACACAAAAAACAATTTTCCTTCCCCCTCAAAGATGTTCTTGGTTTGTAACTTTGTGACAAAAGCTCTCACAAATTCACCCAAGCTAGTCACGAGAATGATGTTCGTAGTCTGAGTGAAATTGACATTTAATTACTCAGAACATAACATGATACAGCATGTGATTTGGTACATGAAAACCTTGAGTTCCTATTGGTTATACGTAATATATAATTATATGAACAAATTATAAAAGTGGATGTGACAGAAGTGTAGCAGGAGGGATTTGATTTTCTATTCAATAGCTCTTTAATCAAGCAAATTTGAAAACTATAATAAATGTGGTTTATCTGAGTAATGATGATTTTATAAAGTATAATTTATGTTTAATTTCATATCTATTCAAAAGGTTGTGAACAAAATAGGGATGATGATATGCCAAGAGAAAATATGTCACGTGTGTCACACTGAGGAAAATTCTGATTTTTTTTCAAATAATGCCTTGTACAATTAAAAATTAAAACGTGCATACTATTAAAATATAGGATAAGATAAAGTAATTTAACAAAATTTTGAATGTAAGACACTGTGTCATGCTGAGTAAGAAATACTTGAGCAAATAGGATTAAATAATAATATACAGCATATACTTATAAACTTACTTCCTTGATTAAAATATACGAGTTATGGTACTTATGATTGCATGTTTGGAATATAATGATTGTTTTCTGCATCATCATAAGAAAAAAATATTTGGGTCTAATCAATGAAAAATTTTATGATAACTATCCCAAAAGCATTAGAAAACATATACAGTAAAACCTCTTTAAGATGGAATTGCACAGGACCAAGTAAAATACCAAAATGGTTAAAATTATTATGACAAGATCATAAATATTATCCATCAAATTGCTCAAAATATAACTACTGAACAATAAAACACACAGTTACTTCTGAATAAGTTATGCTGAAAAAGAAGAAAAACTTACTTTCTTGTATAATTGTGCTTTTGTTTTCCTCACTTCCAGAATCTTCTTCTGTTGTATTGTTTCTGGAATAATTTCCCAACTTGTACCTGCAAAAACATGAAATTATTACTGTGTAATGAATACTTGAACATTATCATATTTCTCAGTAACATTTGTCAAATGGACAGCAACTGCCCATTGTGGAGACACAAGTGTAGAGGACAATAATTCGAAAGTCTTCCGCCTTTCCTCTTCAAGCATTGACTTTAAGACAAAGGGCAGAAGACTCTCAAATTGTCATCTTCTACACTTGTGTCTCCACAACAGGCAGATGTCATCGATTCTACAAAGTTTCATCATGAATACTCTGCCTAAACAATCTATCAAAAACATTCGACAAACTTTTTTGTGTCTATTAAATCTGGCAGACATATTAAAAAACCTCTACATAAAATAAAAACACAGAACTGTTTTACTGATTGTTTGACTTTCCTAGAGCTTGTAACAATAAAAAAATTACATTTACTTTTCTCATGATGCTACATCTCAAATTACAGTAAAAACCAGCAAGGGCTATAAAATTTCCAGATGAATTACTGAGAAGATACATTAACTGATGTTTTTCTTTGATGAATGCCTTTATAAATCAGATATTAAAAAATTTCAAGAACTTATGTGCACTGAAACTAATAACATGCAAGCTTTAACAGTTAGTCATGCTCGGAAATAATTTTCCTTTAATAAATTATAAATACAGCTTAAGCATTTCTCTAAATGCAGAAACTAGGCTAAAAATTAGTAGATACAGTTGCAGGAGATATTTGGTAAAACTAGAAGATAGGAAAACACAGTAATCTCAATTTCAGAAACTTAAGTACCTTTCAAAATATTTTTTAAGGTTTCATCAATTCATTCAGCTAAATAATATCAATAAAATGTGAATTGCAAACTCCTTTATTCCATTAGCTATAAAAAGTTAAATCAACAAAAAAAATGTTTACTAATTACAAGTTTAAAGAAACATTTTAACAGTGAACATTAACTATAACATAATACAATTGCAACAGTTTTACTCTTTCTAATCCTCTAGACTTTGTAAATAACATTTATATGTCACACCATAGTGAACCATGAAAAATGTCCAGAAGTAAACATTCTAAGAAGTATATTTGTCAAAGTAGTCCACATGGCAGTATTTATGGCTTGTTTTAAATTCTTGGTATGCTTTTTACATATTTTGAAAGATTACTAAGTAACGAAACTTTTGTGTCATATTAAAAATATGCTTCTTAACCTTTTATCTCCAATATTACAGTTAATCTATTTCCTACACAAATTTTTTTACCTGAAATCATAGAATGAATCAAAGTGCAAGAAGAAAAATTAATAGCAATTTTGAGTGATGTTAGTTAGGAAAATATTACCAAAATCAACTTAAGACATCAAATAGACATTAAAGTTTTCAAGAATATATCTTAAGATTGTTTAGGTTATCTGAAAAATACACAAAATACTAGAACTAAACTGAATTTAAACAATGTGATTTGAAGCATGCACACACACACACACACACACACACATATATATATATATATATGTATGTATATGTATATATAGTGAAAGAAAAACAGAATTTTAGAACAATAACTCACAGGTAAAACAATACGAGCCACACTATTAAAATGTTATCAAGCATTTAAAAATATCTAAAAAGTACCTTTTAAAACAAAAATTTCTGAATAAAACACAAGATTTTAGGTACACACTTATAATAAACTTTGAAAATAAAAAAAGCATGAGAATTACTCTCTCCAAGGCAAAAGTTTAGATTTCTTATGACAATCAAGGATCCAGTGTTTGGTGACTATTCTACCACCCTTTGAGAGCACCTGGGTATATTTTGGAGTATTAACAAAGGCAGAACTATAAGAAAATTTGGGAAAAACAAAATATCATTTCACCAGTGAAAAATTAAACTCTTTTAGTTTTTTTAATAAAAAATGATACATATTTCCAAGTTGCTTAAAATTCTAAATATACATTCTAAAATAATATGATATGTCTTGCAATATTTTTTATATTTTTATACTCCAAAAATAGTAATCTTAAGGCTTGGATATATTTCTTACTAAACAATAGTTCAGAACCACAAAAACTGTTGATCAATAACTAGGAAAAAAAAAAAAAATATATATATATATACATACAATGTTAGAAAAGCATTAACTCAATGCAAGTGTGTTTGATGAAGCAATCAAATACTGAATTTGGAATGTTGATAAGTTATTCAAATTTGTGTACCCCACTGGAAGTAAATATCAACAAAAGTTACAAGGATAACAGCTAAATCATTATTGAATATAGCAAAAACTTACATACTTTATAAGTATTACTTTTTTCTAGTATTTGTGAAATAGTCAATGACCCTATAAATGGAAGTGTAACTACAAAAGAGAATCTCAACATATTTCCAATGATGCCTCAATAAATAATACATCCATCACCATAACTTGGAAAACAATGGAATTTTCTAATCAGTTAATCATTAGCTCATTAATTGACTACCACTACCTTCAACTAATGAATTATCCTTACATCAGGCTTATCTTCCTATTTTCATTTTTCTTTGAACACATCGTTGAAATATCTTTGTGTAATATAAAAGACATTTTCTGTAATAATTTAAAATTACAACAAAGTATAAAACATGTAACAAGCTTCAAGTCAGATGAATACTGTTCCATGGATTTCTACCTACAAATAAACTAGTTCTCTGCGAAAATTAGTTCTCCTTAAATAGTTCTCCAAAACTAATAAAAGTTTTTGTCACAGTGAATGACAAAAGACATATAATTCTGTGAAAACAATTTCTAATGATCTAAGAAAAACAAATACAATATTTTATGTTCATCAACACCACTTCTAATCATAAAGAAATTAAAATAGTTCATAGAGTAAAAGTCAAAATAACAAAATGAATATGAAAATATCTACATTTTGTTTTGGAATCTATTACTAACTCTATCATCACTTCAAATTAATCTAGGCAGCATTACAGTAAATTAACCTATAAAACATTTTCTTCTAGCAACACCAACCACGGGGCTCAGTATACCCAATGCTATTTTATTACTCATCAGAATCTCCACCAGCTTACTCTCAAGCAGGAATTCATTTTGGCAGGATTAGAGTAAATTAATCTATAAAACCATGATTGAGAGTGGTTAAATACATCAATTGAAAAGGCATGTCATCCCAAGTCCAAAACTGTGATCAAGTCTTAAATCAGTTAAGATATAATAGAGCTTTGATCTTAAATTTGTACTTGAAAAAAAAAACAATAAACAAATCAGAGCCCTCCTGTGAACCATTAGATCCCAATTAAAAATATTGTAAGCTCTTAAAAGAGAAGTTGATGCAGTTGAAAGTTTGTTTGTTTTGTTGATTTTCATAAAAACCTAAATGAGGGCTATCTACACTATACATTACTAACTATGAAGCAACAAACTAAAAGAAAGACAATTAAATCATCACAAGACTGCCAAATCTTTGGCGACTCTGTCCTAACAAAAAAGTGAAATTAACTATCACATTATAATGCCTCATGGCTAAAAGTGCAAGCATATATTCAGATACCCTAATTATAATTATCACTACATGGCAGGCATGGAAGCTTAGAAAGAGTACATTAAATTATTAATATTTTTACATTTGGCAGTAAAAACTGGAAGTTAATAAACAAGTTATTCAGAAATAAATATTTTTGGAACTAATAAAAAATAAAGAATATTACTTTGTCATAACTTTTTGCATTAAAACAAGTTTTCTACAGGACCACTGGTTATGTTTGTAATTTGTAATAAGAAGCCAATACATTTATTACATTAAAGCTACACTGTTATTTATACACACAAGTTACATAAGAACAACACATACTGCTGAGGCTCATCTTGTAACCAACAGTAACTACAAATACCATACTCTCACATTCATGAGTTGTTTGTGATGACAAGATACATTCATGAGTTGTGTACAGGCAGAACACATGCATACAGTCACACTAAAGAACAGACTGGATAGGTGGAATTCTCATCTGTAGCTCTGAATTTTCCTCATAGATTTTTTCACTTCCCTTATGAAGGTTTCAAATCCTATAGATATTGACAAGCAAGAATATAAAATTTCAGCCTCTTATTTTGTCTAACCAACACTGACACATCCCTCTGCATCTCCTGCCTTTCAAAAAAAGGACCACAATTCTCTCTAAACATATTCTAAGCTATGTAAATCAGATGGCTTTTTTTGTTCTCACTGGCTTCAGCCAACAGTTCACATGGACAGTACACGTGTTTGGACTAAAAATGATGATAATCACAGTAACAAAATTTTTTATCTATTTATAATTTAGTTAGAAAGCCATACAAATTATAGTAGTTTGGGGATATTTTATATTAGTAACTGATATATTTTTGTATTGTAAAATATACATTTGAAAGCTATGTTAAGTTTCTTAGTTTTTTATTCATTGTTACATATTTCTTTAACAAAAGTAGCTAATGAGTAAAAATTACAAACTAAATAGGTAAGATAAAATAGCTTAAAATAAATTATAAATACAAATATTCCAGTGATCTCTATTGGAAGAATTCATGCAGTATGCAATTTTATGATGGAACTTGACAGTCAGTTTATGCCAAGTTTTCATTACACAAGGTTCAAAGAATAATGAAACAAAAAATTAAATGAAAATAACTGTGAATAAATTTAGAGGCCTGAAATTCTTTGGATATATACTTGTAACTCTTCATTACAATTTGCACTCAATTCTAGATAAAAAGGTACTTTTGATTTTACTTCATATTTTTCATCTTTTCTTCACAGTTCATGGATGTTTTCATGACACTTGAAGTAGATAACAAAATGCATTAAGTATAAAATTTTAATAAAAAACTTTTAATATTATTTTAGAAGTTCTAGAATACAAATGAAATATAAAAACTATATGACAAAAAGAAGTACTTTTTGTTCCAAGCAAGAAAAATTACATTTCACTCAGACTCAGTGGAGGCTTCGTAAACTCACAGACAAAACTCTACCAAAAATATTTCATTACAAATTCAGATTTTTTGTATGGAACACACTTTTAACCTTCATTAAAATTTTGACAAATTTTATTAAGATGCACTCATTGCATTCAACTTCAATATATACATAATATTGGGATTAAAAATTGGTTGTAACAGAAGTCAGAATGACCACAGAGTTAATAGCAACCTTAATTAATTGAATATTTTAAATGGTACTAATCAATGAACCCAATGTTCACAGGTAACAAACTATATTGATTAATCAAGTTAATCATACAGCTCTACTGCTCAAGCAAAAACATAACAACAGGAAATAAAAATATAATTAGTTTATTTAAGAATCATTAGCCTAAGCAAAACATAATCTTACACAAGATGAGTACAAGAGTCATCCCAGTCTCCTTTATATGTAGCACCCATAGCACAGGCTTTATCTCGCAACTCACTTCGAAATGGATTCTGAAATCCACTTAACACAAAAACAACCTTCTTCATTATCTGGTTAAGAGGCCTTTCCTTCACCTTGTGAAATCTTTTTGTCTCTGAAACAATTAAGAAAAAAAAGAGATACAAATATACACACAAAATTACATATTTACCATTCTAAAACATTTCCAGCATGTTTCATTATTAATGACCAAGGATATATATCTTATAAACTTAAAGCTACATAAATCCACCAATCTAGCATGTGTCCATTAAGAAGTGCTTATCTAATTAATACAATATACATTCCTTATTTCTAAAAACAATCATGATAATGATTCCTTGTAATAAAAGTTAAAATTTTCCAAAACTGAAAATGTATTTCTTATAAAAGCTCATAAATACTTAACTTTACTGTTGACCTTGATTCTCCAATTTACCCTCGTAAGTATTCATGTGAAACATCTACATGCTATCACGAACACGAATAAGATACAACTCCTGCCATAACTAGCCCCCTCTCTTATGTGCAGCCTGAAACTGCTTTGTGATGGGACATTACACACCAAACAGATGCTAGAAGAAAAGAGAATGGTGGGAAGTCTGAAAAGAGGTAAGCATCTCTCAGAAAGACATTTTCAGTTCTGAAAAATCTTAAATTCTGATACAATATCTCACCTCCTCTCACTAATAGCTATAATCCCACATTGAGATGGTGGAATGTCTGGTAAGAAGAAGATATCCCTTAAGAAACAGCCAAACAAAAGATAATTGGGAGTACAAATAAACAGAATACAACATCTCCATGGGAGACTGCACTACTTCTCAGCCAGGTATAATTTTTGCCTAAAAACATTTTGTTGCAATATGGACATGAATAGTTAAATAGTTTAAACAGTAAAGCTTTAACATGTATCCATACCCAACACTGCCATCATCATATATCCACTTGAAACTGACATCCAGGAGAAGGTAGGGAAGTGTACAAAAAAGTGAGGGTGCATTTAAAGTTAATCATGAGATTCAAAAGGTATCTTCTAGTCCATGGTAAAAGTGTACCTGGCCATGTGTGAAATACAGAGATCCACAGTGTAGAGCTACTATGGCATGTTGGGCTGTAACAGGAAGTTAGATCTTAATCAACATCAAGCAAACCATGACAAGAATATATATATCACATGGCACGAATAGAGTCCTTAACCTTTCACCTCAGATACAGGAACTTGCAGGGAACATGAGCATTTTTATCAAGGATCCACATTATCATGTGCATACATCCAACACAACTGACATCACATCCACCAAGTACTGATATCTAACAAGTAACATACAAGTAGAAAGTTCATAACTAGAAGAGAAAATTGTTTGCTATACATAAAATTCATATGTTTTACTGGATTATTTTAAATAAACTAAATTAAAGATTTGTCCATGAGTATTTGTTTTGAATAGTTTGTGTGAAAAGTAATTTTTGTGTTGAGCTTAAAACAAATTTTCCTCATCTCAAAAATCTCAAATTTCCTTTTTGTAATCGCTAAACCCTGTTAAATACATTTCAAACTTTTTTTCTCAGTGAAGCTTTGGATTTTATCTGTTGTTTTTTTTCTCAATTGTAATTCAAAAATGAATTAGTCAATATGATTATCTAGCTACCAGAAAAAATTTAAATAAATCTAAATTACTCTTTTTTTCCTTTTGAGAATGACCTCAAATTGTAGCATAACACATTTGTTTATCCTGAGGAGCTTTAATCTCATAACAGTGTACACCTATTTATAATTAAATTTTATTACTTTATTGTCCTTTGAACCATGTCTAACTGCAATCCATGGTATTTATAAGCTGTAAATCAGTCGGATCACGTTATGGTGTCAAATTACATTACTCATGATCTGCTTGTTTGTGTTCCTCATGAAACATCTTTATTATTTTATTATTTATTTCACTTAATCTTATCTAACATAAAAAGATCCCTATTTTTACATTTGACTATTTTTACATTTAAGTATACTTTTTTGCTATAATAGCAGTAATGTGATTAATAAATTTTATTTTATTAAATAATGAACCAAAGAACACAGGTTAATAACATTCCAAAAATAGACAATTTCCTCTAACTGTTAAAATTGTTTTGGTCTTCTAGCTGTGGGACAAAAGTCATTACAAATTTATCCAAACAAATCATTAAGTTTCTCACTGGAATGCTGAAACTGACTATCATTTGCTCAAAGCACAACATTTACAATGTACCATTTGACAAATGAACACCTTGACTTTCTGACAGTTGTATGTTATATGTAATTAAACATAACTGAGAACTATTAATATATTCTGAAAGACAAGAAGTGACAGGTGGGATTGACAGGAAAGGTCTGATTATGTATTTGATAGCTCCATAACCAAACAAAATTGAAGGCTATAAACATAATGGTTTTGCTGAGCAATTTTGATTCTGCAGTAAGAAATTTAAGTGTTGGAAGAAATAGAGAAGACAAAGATTCCAAGAGAAAATATGTTGTGTGTAAGACCAGAGAAAATTCAGAATTAAAAAAAAACAACAAAACTGCTTTGTAGAAATAGGAGCTTAAAACTTATTTACTGTTAAAATACACATTATTAGCTAAGATTCTGTGTTATACTATTTGGTATAACATAAAACTAGTTTGAAAAAAATTTGAATGTAAGACACTTAACCTTTGTGTCATGCTCAGTAAGTAATACCCTGATTGTGAGGGTTAAAATGGTGAATGATGAAACTCCTGTCAAAAGTAGAATTCTAGTTCCCAGGTCTCAGGGTTGACAATGTCTACTGGGGATGCACAGGCTTTAGTTCATGGAGAGTTTATGTCTTATACTCAGCCAATGATTTTTTCCTTTCACATTATGACTTTTAAGAAGGGGGATATACCTACTGTGTGGAAATTGTTTTTCTGTGGCACTTTCCATCTTTACTCTACCTTCATGTAATCTTCAGGGTTAGCTGTTATTACTTTCCCAGTAAATCTGTGGTATGTTTTTCAGTGTATATTTCTCGCATCTTGTAGGTAAATCCATGTTCAATGACTTTATGTGAGTTTGAGTGAATAGACCTAATTTCTGCACTTAGTAATTTAGGTCATTTATATGTTTCTGCTTAATGTTGGGTAAGCTTGATTTTAATTCTTTCTTTCATTTTGTTTATATGTTCCTTTTTTTTTTTTACTACTGGTCACATCTAACTGAGGATTGGATTAAAGCTAATCTTTGTTATTGTTAAGTGGGAATCTTCTTTATTCTCATGTTATTTAGGGTTACTTTTGTTTTCATATCTTTTGTCTTATAGAATATTTGGTGAAATTAGACATTTTATATTTAAGGGTCCTTTAGTGGCTTTGTAATTTAGATGTTAATTATTGCTTTCTATTTTTGTTAAATTTCATTTTTTTTCAGGTTTGTTATTTTTATGTAATTTGTAGACTTCACATGTTTATACATTTTGTTTGTAATGCATACTTTTCTCAGTATGTTTAATTTATGTGCCTGGCTATACTTTGTGATGGTACCATGAGTTCTACAGGTTCTGTATGTGGTTTTCTGCCTTCTATTTTGCTTCCCCTCTATCTGCTTCTCAGACCTTCTTTCCTTGTACTAGAGATCCTACCTTGTCCACTTGACTTGCCGAATCTGTTCAAGAGAGTACTTATTATACAAAGGAGTTATAAAATGTGGTGCCCACATTGAAAGACAACAGCTGTCAATGGAATCCCAAGGAAGATGAAGGAAAACAGAATGTGGGGACAAAGGAATAGGAGAGTTGAAAACAAGGATAACTCTTACATCCCAGTGTTTGTAGAAATACTGAAGAATATAGACATAAAAGCTCCTTAATTCACTACATAATGACAAAGACTGTCTGTAGCCCTGAAGACAGCACCCCAAAGACTGACAACAAACCTTGGGAATATGTGAGGCAGGAACCAGCACAAGAGATGATGGAAAATGGCAAGATACAGAAACAGGTACAATTAAGTTTTAGGATAAATGGTATGCCAATGAGGAAAGGAGATATGAAACTGAGCAGACTCAACCCTTGGCTCCAAAAAGAGTCAAGAATGTTCCTGAAAACCTCCTAGCATTGAAAAGATGCTGTGTGCAAATCTCACAAAAAGAAGGGAAGCAAACAAATATAAGACAAAATGGCATCCTGACCCAAAAGATCCCAATAACAGATCAACCTCATTTCCAAAGTTTGGGCATAAAATGAGAGGTTTACTGGTATAGAAAACAAAAGGTTCCAGGTCTCCACTGATAAACTCTTTTGAGAATGTTGAATAGTCTCAGACAACAGATTAAGGAGTACATGGAACAGAGAAGATTGGACAGAGTGGGGCAAAATTGAGAAAACCGAGGATGAGAAAAGCAAACCAAAGTGTTGAAGTCAGATGCCTATGAAGAGCAAGAGACTTCAAACAATGCAAATCTAGAAAGTAAAAATCAGAACAATGATATGCCAGAACATGGTTATTAAAGTACATAAGGGTAAAGACATACTAAAAACTGAATGCAACTGTTCCCAAACCAACTCACATGAACCACAATAGCTAAATACTGACAGAAGTACTCAACATTGAAATGGAGTAGAATCACAGGAAATGGAAGATAAGGATAAAACATAACTGAATTTATCATTTGGTCCAATAAACTGTTTTAAAAATATGTATAAAATAACTTAAATTGAAATTAATTTGGAAAAAAATTGATTATTGGAAAAGCACATATTGTTAGAAGTGAGAATTGTACTTTATAAGATAATTTTAAATTTAAAAATAACAAAAAAGACAATAAAATTTTGCAAAGTTTAAAAAAAAATGCAATAAAAGTGAACAAATTGTACTTCTTAAGAAAACTAATTACATTTCTGAAGTTGAAGAAATTTTGAAACAAAGTCCATATGAGAATATTAAAATTAATCCTATAAATAAACTTAATGCAATAGTTAAAGAAATAATTAGAGTTGTGTAACTTTCACACCTTATGAAGAAAAAAAAACTCCAAGCAATTTTATTTTACTTAGATTATATGTTTGACCTATAAATTACAAAATAATGTGTCTAATATTAAGAGTTCAACTTGTAATGTACTGAAATTTATTTCTAAAAAATTCTCATTTTTAAGGGATTAATTTCAGATCAAAAAATATGTTAATGTCATTTGGTGTTGTTAAAAAACCTTCATCATATTTTGGCAAAAAATGTTTGTTTTGGAATTTTGCACAAAGCTACTCGAGGGCTATCTGTACTAGCCGTTCCTAATTTAGCAGTGTAAGACTAGAGGGAAGGCAGATAGTCATCACCACCCACCTCCAACTCTTGGGCTACTCTTTTACCAACAAAAAGTGGGATTGACCGTCACATTATACGCCCCCACGGCTGGGAGGGCAAGCATGTTTGGCGCGAACCCGTGACCCTCAGATTACAAAGCGCATGCCTTAATGTGCTAGGCCAACAAAAAAAAATAAAAATTCCATTTTAGAAATAATGGATGTAATTAACTTAACAGATAAATGTGTTGAAAACTCTTTTTTCGAAATTAATAGCAAAGTTGATAAACAGAATGAAAGCTTAGCTATGGGTTCTCCTTTATCCCCATTATTATGTGACTTATTTATGGGAAATTTTGAAAGTGAAGCATTAGAAAGAGCAGAAAAAAAACATGAAGTGTGGTTACGGTATGTTGATACACATTTCTTATTTGTTGGCATGGTACAGATGAAATTTTTAAATTTGGTAATTACCTTAACTGTACTGATAATTTCACAAGATTTAATTATGAAAACTGTAAGAAATGTTTGTTTACCTTTTTTGGATGCTTGAGTGAGTAAAAATATGTATATATTGGAAACTATCATTAATTGCAAATGTTTTCTGTAATCATTCTGTCACATCAGAAATCCTGTCACACTAAATCTCAAAAAGTTTTTTTTATTTTTATGTGGATAGGATATTAAAATTATGTTGTAAACATGAGTTATTACTATCATCCTGTTTACAACATAACAGAAATTGAAAAACAGAGATAAAATTATTAAGTTAAAACCATTTGCTTAAAAAAAGTAATAAAAAAAGTGTTTGGTACTATCATTTATACCAGGCTTATCATGTCAAATAATGAAAACATTTAAAAACAAAATATTTTTCTGGTGTATAATTTCTAAATACAGTTAAAGATAAAATTAATTTAAGGGAAAAATTTCGTTTACATAAAATATCATGTGAATGTAAATTAGTTTACATAGGACAGACTAGAAGAAGTTCAAAATTCACAATTGATGAATACAAAAAGAAACGTTGAGAGCAATAATATTACTATTTTTTTCTTTCAGCAGAACACATCAGTGAAATTAAACACACAATTCAATGGGAAAAACTGTTATTTTAGCACAATATGAAAATTTAATCAGTATGAATATAAAAGAATCTATTGAGGTAATTAAATATAAGAAAGGAAGTTTAAATTACTAAATATGAATGATGAATTTGATGGAAATGTAGTCAGAAGATGGCATGAAATTCCTTAATATGCAAATTTATTCTCTGGTAATTGTATAAATATGGGTTATATCATACAAAACATTACACTCCAGAAGCAGACAAAGTAATATACATCAAAACAAGAAGAAAAAAGAAGATATTGTATCAGATATTTTAATTTTCCTTTTAACGTCTATTCTACACTAACAAGCAAACATTAAATTTTATTTCTATTTAATTCTTCTAAACACTTTTTCTTTTCTGTAAGATACATGTTTAAACATGCAGTCCACAATACTTTCCATACACAAGTTAAAATTCATTCTACTGAATACTACATATATTTAAATTACAGATTTTCAGGTAGACAATGTTATATAGAATACACTGACAGAATGGTTAAAGATAATATACTGGTTCACCATAAGGAAACTTATTATATGCAATTATGGAAACAATTTTTTTTCTTTAAATGCTTAAAATTTCTTGGGTAAATAAACTTACTTAGATCATTTCTTGAAGCTTTAAAATAGGCCTAATGTGAAACCTCTCATTATTTAGTACTGTTAGAACACCACAATTAGTCCAAGAAAAGTTCTCTAAAAGTACACTTATTTTCACAAAATTTTAAAATTTTCATAGTTAGGGTAAAATTTACTTTGCACAGCTTCATAGAAACAGGATCAATCCAACACACAAATGGTGTTGACAGTGTTAATTTACATTCTGATTAATTGTATGGAGAGGCTTTTAAACATTTAATTTAATATTGTGTACAAGGCTTCCTACCTACCTTTTCAGAATTTCACTATTAGTGGTATTAATAAATAGAGCTGTTTTCCCTTTTCCACTTTTGATACGTTTAATTATTTACATGGTCATAGTGTGTAAGGGTTGCTACAATACAACTAGACATATTCTTTGATAGACTGTTTAGGCAGAGTATTGATGATGAAACTTTGTACAGGGTGTTTGAAAAGTCACTGTGCATTGATACATTTATTAACAGACATGTCTCAATGCAGAATACATGAGATAAATATGAATGACACTTATAAACAATGTTGAAAGTGACCCCCCCCATTGGCATCAATACAGGCCTCGATCCTTCTTATTTTGTTTCTAAACACCACTATTAGTTGCTGGCTTGAAACAGATTGAATAAAATATGATTACAAAACTGCACAGTGACGTTTTGAACACCCTGTAGAATGGATGGCAACTGACTTGGAGACAAAGGGCAGAAGACTTTCGAAATGTTGTCCTCTACCTTTGTGTCTCCACAACAGGAAGTTACCATCCATTTTACAAAGTTTCAACAACTAGACATAGTTTTCTGTGGTTCTGGGCAAAAGATTTGATTATTTTTCTTTTACCTTTTGCAACTTTATTTGAGGGTGTTTCTTCTTCTTCAGGGGATTTTTTTCTTTTTCTCTTTACAATATTCTTGTGAGATTCTTTACCAATACATTTTTGTTCATTTGGCTTTGAACTGCTTGTGGTTTTCCCTTTTATATATGAGTTTCTTTTGTATTTTTCATCACTAGACTGCTTTGTATTGGCCAGAAAATTCTGCTTTATGGGCTCAGAAGGACTTCCACCATTGTTTCTTTTTTCTTTATGTTTCTATAAACATTAATGATTGATACATAACAGCACATATAGCTTACTGAGAATCAAAAAGCTTCATTAATAATATTTTACTCTCATGATCTCTACTTGAGGTTAAGTAAATTCACTTAACCAAAAAACAGTAAGAAATCTAATACTTCAGAAATCTATCAAACTATACACAAAAACAAAAAAATCTAAGAAAAGTGAATTAAATTAACACTGTAGAAAAAGAAAGACAGACAAAAAAAATGAAGTATAGTAACCAGAAGGACATGGCTTCATTACATACCATACTTACAAATTGTAGACAATTAAATACAAATGACCAAAACAAAATACAGAAAAGTATGTATTTAAAATAAAACTTTGGATGAAGAGAAAAAGAAAGTACTTATGCAACTTCTAGTTCTCCCTGTTCACAGGAACCTCAAGATTACTTCTTGAGTTCATTACTTAAGTGTGTGCCAAAATGACATGGCTAAGAAATTATTATAGGTTAAATCAGGTAATAAAGACTGATAAAATAAATAACATGTAACAGAGTTAACCATCAATGAAAATTATAATTTCTCAACCTTCACATATCTCATTTAAGCAATCTTAAGATATTTTCTGGAAAGGTATGTATTATATTTTAAACTACACATTTTTTCCATGAGATCATAAAACTCAGAAGTACACTGCCATATTGAAAAACATCTACTTCAATATTCATGGTATTTATTGTTTCAATAATAGAGCAATGTAATAAAGCTATTAACATATTTTCCATCCTTTATATCAGATAAAAGCCACAATTAGCATTCTATGTTGTTGTATGTCAGATGAAATGTATTAATTCTTGATTTTATTACAAAATAGAGAACCGATTGTTTCTCACATAAAAGCCATTAACATATATGCGACTAAAAAACAAAAGTCGGGAAGAGTACAAAGTATACAGTAAATTTACACTAACTGAAATGTGTGAAACAGTAATTTTATGTAAATTGTAATATAATCTCTCAGATATTTTTCTTATTTTTATCCAGCCAATGTTAACAAGCAAATAAAATGCATAAGATATTTTTCTGTATGAATTTTAAAATATAATAATTATTAAATTAAAATAAAAAGTTGAAGCTATTTGACAAGTCAACAGAGTATTATAATTTTCTTTGAAATAAAATTTAATAAAGACAGATCTTTTGAGCAAATATTGAATTTATATATGCAGTTTTTCACCCACATGCCTATTTCAGGCAGATACCAATTATAAATAAATAAGGAACAAAATGAATATTCCATTTTGTGATTCATCACAATGACAAGACAAATATGCACTAACAAAAAAAATATTAATACTGATAGTCACGAGGGCATTGCAGAAAGACTACTTAGAACTAAAAATTAGTGTGTGTGTGTATTTATAAAACTTGCCTACACTTGTACATATGTAAAATAAATAGAAACAAATCACAATAATAACACAGTGGCATAAAAACAGAAAAATAATTTTTTTTTGGTATTATGCACAAAGCTACACAAAAGCCTATTTGTTCGCTGTCCTCTACAGGTTTCAAAACTTGGTTTTTAGTAGCATAAGGCTGTAGACATATCACTGTGCCACTAGGGGCAGAGTAAGAACTTATAACAACTGAATTCCTTGTTAGTATGATGAATTTTCCATACAGGCCAGGTAAGTCTATAGTTACTTATTTGTTTGGGTTTGTGAATCAGAACCTTTCATAAAATTTTTCTGTAAACATCTGTTCAATTTGTTTGTTAAATGTTTTGCTGTAAAGGATAACATAGACATCTTTAGATATGTATACTGTTATATAATGTATTCCAAAGGTTTTCCATTCTTTTAATCTCACTATGCAGTTATGGATTGGTTTCTTCAATGTAACCAAACAGTGCATAAGGTAGCTAGTGTAAAATACTTTTTACATTGAAAACTAAACATATTTGGAAAAGATTTTAATATTTTATGTAATTTAGTAATATAACCACTGCTTTTAATTAATTATTTTACTTTAATTATGATTCATTTCATCATTTATAATTGATAAAACAACAAAGTTATTGCTAAAATTCTGAAGTGAGTTTCTGTTCTGTTTATTGATTACTCAGTTCATATTTTTTTTCACTCTAGAAATTTTGTTTTATTAAAAGAGAAATTGTTGGCTTTCCTCTTTCAAGAATGTTACTGTCTGAGATGACCCCAAGAAGAGAAGTTAGAATTATGCAATACTCCACTAGATGGTTTTACATATACCTCATCAGGTAATGTTTCATGCCAACTAAATTTAAAAGAGCCTCAAGGTCAAGAAGTTAATTAGATGCACTCTAAATGTTCCACAGTAAATTTTATGCTAATATAGATATTGTTTAGATGCTGAATGAAATCTCATGGCTGCACAAGTTAACTCCAAACAAAAAATAAGTAGCTTATTAAAAAGTAAATTTATTATTTATACATAAAACACTACTAACATTTGTTGATAATGTATCTATATTATCAGTTTACAATCAGTAACTGCCAGTTGTAGGCTATTAACAAAACATTGTGAATAAATGAATTTTTATT
The DNA here is from genome assembly GCA_011833715.1 of Carcinoscorpius rotundicauda. Taxonomy (NCBI): domain Eukaryota; kingdom Metazoa; phylum Arthropoda; class Merostomata; order Xiphosura; family Limulidae; genus Carcinoscorpius; species Carcinoscorpius rotundicauda. The sequence continues at coordinate 115,287,581 of CM022393.1, forward strand.
TGAGAAGTTCTAATAATTTCATACTTTATTTTTATTTGTATAAGTACTAAGACCTAAGCCAGTAGCACCCAACTTAATTATTCTCACCTCTTTGAAACACATGGAAAGATGACTGAATATTCAAACAGGTTTGTTTTCTTAAATCATTCAGAAGAATGAAGCAATACAAGACTTTAATTCTACAACTCTCATCATATTAGCAAATAATGTTAATGCTTGAAGGAACTCCTTCAAAATGAATTAATTGGATAAATAGCTGAAATGAAAGATGTTTCCAACATTATAAAAACAGTATATGTGTGCTCCAAGTGTATTATGATGTCCTTTATGACATATTTCATCATTTGTGCAGATGTAAGAGGTTTAAAAAATCAAGCATCTTATTTACACATTTTAAGAATTAAAATAAATTTCAAACTAGTACTTGCTTATAACACTGAAAACTTTTCTTGTCAAGAAAATGTAACTCACAATTATGTGACCTACCATATACATCATTTATCCATATTCTAACCTCTCATTTTCCTTTTGACTTATTGCACACTACACGAGTTTTAAATAAGCTTTGCTTCCCTGTCATAAGTTAGATTTGTTTGAAATTTGTAGTTGTGAAGAAAATTCAGTTTCAACTAGACAGAAGAGAAGGTCTCTTAGAGGCAAATACTTAATTGAAATTGATTTTGCTTTTAAAAATGTAAAATTCAAACTAGGCAGACATTCCTCTGAAATACAGAAAGCCAGAATACTCACACTGGAAAGGAAGTTGAAATGGATAGAGAGGACATATTGCAATACATGTACAAAAATTGCAGACAAGTAGAGTCAAGATAGAAACAATAATAAAAAAAAGGAATTTTTAGAATCAGAGTCTGGGAAGACTAAGTGAAAAGAAAAAGTCTTCAATAAAAAAAGAAGATGGAACCTAAAGGGCACATACATTCTTCTTAGCCATGTACTTCTTCATCCATGAACATCCATATTAGTGGAACAGAAATCAGATTTGTGAGTAGTAATAGTGCATTAGTAACCAGCAGAGCAAACAGTGAGATGCAGATGAAAACATGAAGAGATCGGAGAATTAATATGTACTGAGCAAAATTTCCACTGCCATGAATAAATGTAAATGCAGAGGTGGAAAAGGTAGCTACTGAGACATCATCAGCCATTAGATGGCAAAAATGTCTAAATGTCTGAACCTGTAAGTTACTTACAGAAGAAAACATAACTAAGATAAAAATTGAGCAAACAAGTTGCAAAAGTATAAAAAGAAAAATTGGGCATTTGAGCAATATATTTAATTTTTACTGAGTCTGTGTCTCAAAAAGGACTGAAAACATAACAGGGACAACAGAGGCACATGGTATTTGTGGTAACACAAAGTGACTGAAAATGGACTAACAGTACAGCTCTGTAGCTTGCTAAAGAAGCAAAAGAAAGATAATAGGACTCCTGGAAGAAAGACAAGAGAAGTGGAAACCTTGGTGAAGCAGGAGAGACTTGGAAAGAAGAAATGAAAAACTAGATCAACTCATCTTATTCATTACCCATAAAAGAAGGTGTGTAGATGTATTGTTACTTAATCTCACTGGGCTCTAGATATCCAACACTAAAGAAGATGGACTAGGAAACCTGCAAGATATCAGATGATGATTCATGGTCATCACAAGTACCAAATCTTAAAGACTTCATGTGAAATGAAAATAATCATGTAATTTGTACCTTAAAAAACATACGGTAAGTGGAATTTTGCAAATACTGAATATAATATGATACAGACACGAGCATTCCAATTTTAACAGTACCAAAACAACTTGATAATAATTTTTGCTTTCCAAATGTTGTTCTTCAGTTACCCTACAAATATAAGAAACATAAACACTAGTAAACCCTCTGTAATACATGAAGATCAACAGGTTCCCAATTTACCTTTAACAGCAAATATTTTATTATAAGCAAGAAGTAATATTGATTTAAAAAACATTTTAAAGGGTTTTGATTCATATAAAATGCAAACCAACAATTAATAAAAGAATAATAGCATAATTAATTCCTTTCATTCAAATTTCAAAATGCAATGAAACTTAAAAGAATAAAAATGTAGATTTCACTGTATGTTATTGTTAAGGAGCTCTTAGCATAACTGAAATGCTCAACAATTACTTCTCATGGTGGGCTGTATAAGTCCCTCAGAGCTTTGATTCTGACTGAAACCAAGAGTGTAACACAATTAACGTTTTAAAGTCAATGAAATAATCTAAATCACTAGATTAATTCAAACTTTTCCCACCACATTCACTTTTGAAGTCATAGGAGAAAAAGTGTGAATAATGTTAAGCTACGCCTGCATGCACAACTTTTCAAATGTGAGACAAACACATGAACAGACACCATGACTCACAATATAAGAAAGATGTAAGTGAATGTTTTTTTTTGTTCCTTATCAACTGTTACAAATAGGAGCTGATTGATAATGTTTATGTTCAAAATATTACAAATAAAGTCAATTTTTGTTTAAATGCTAAAAGTTACTTACATTTATTTCAACATGTTAAAATGATAATTGTAGAGGCAAATCCATCTAAATGACCCTTACTACCCTCACTTGAAAAAATTTGGTTATTTCATCCAGAACTAAAAGTTTCAAATTCCTGGCAAACAGTATATCTAGATAGGAATAGATTATGTCAAAGTAAATTTACCTACTTGTTTTGAAGGTTCATATGAATTAGAATTTGAAGCTGATGAAAAGAGAACAGCGGCTGCAAGAGAAGAAGCTTCTCTAATTGGTGCAGGACCTAAACAATTTATAATTCTCAATAAAATATTTAGTCACATCAACACTCACATTCTGTGAAGATCTACAACATAAAATGGGTAAAGAAAATGGTAACTTAGTGAATTAAGACCCATTAATTGCAAATAATCAAGTTTGTACAAAACCTATTTCAGTTACAAAAGTCATATATTAGCAAGAAATTAAATAAAAAATTATATTAAAAATTCTACAAAAAGCAAATGAATTACATTCATAACATCTAACTGTTAAAGGTAAATTTTCAGTTACAACAAAGACTAAAAAAAATCTTTAATACAAATGACAAGTTTTATACGTTAAATTTTTGTTTGCTGGATTTCATCCAAAGCTACAGAGGAATACCTATACCATCCATCCATAATTTTGAAATAAAAGACTAAGGCAGCTAATCAGCACCACCACCACCAGCTGGATTTCACTGTCACTCTCAGAATAAACCTACAGCTATAGCTCCAATGTGCATTTTCTGTTTTAACAATAACAAGATATGAACCACAAAATTAGTTTCCAATCCAGCACACTAACCATTAACTTCAATGAAGAATGTTAGTTTATAATTGTAATAAAATAATAATTGACTATAAAGTGCTCTGTAGAACACTGTTTATCATGTTGTATTTAAACATTTTTGACATCAACAGTTATAGCCTTGTTGAATCACCATTTCACAAAGGTAAACAACTTCCATGTGACAATTCCATGCACTAATTGAACAAAAGACAGAACCACATTCAGTTATTTACTTTATTCAGCGAATAACACTTAACATCTCAACATATTAATAATTTATGACATGTTGAGTGTAATGCATAAATTTCTAACTATTTTTCCGTCTTCCATGCACATAAGTTGCCTTAATATTTTCATGGGTCAAAACAAAAATGATTCCAAAGTTTTTTTTTATAGTATTAGAAACTGTATATTATGCTTATATATCCAAAAGACAAGCAAACTATCTGTAAATTGGTGCTAAATTTTAACCTAATATGATTAATGGATAGTAACATTTACTATGAAAAATTTCAACAATTTGAATATTAGACATAAATAGTGTTAACAGTGGCAGCCAACATTTGTGTAATTTGTAAAAAATATTTTCATGAAAATGTTTAATAAGTTTTTAAAGACAATTTTAACACATCCCATTTAGAATTACTAATGTATGAATGACTATGTTTTGATTGTTTCTAAAATATGCAGTAATCTTCAATTGCCTTTGGAAAGATGAAATAATTGTGTAATCAAAATTGAAAACATTTAACTGACAATGGTAACAATGTTTTTTCAATTATCATATTATGTTAGCTATTACAAATAATTATGTAGCCAGTTAGACAATTCTTACAAATGTTGTTTGAATATGACAAATATAAAAATAATATTCAGGAAATTAGCATTTTACTTATCACAATATTTTGCCATCACTCACTAAACCTGATTAAGCTTATTTAATGTCTACCTTATTTGCTTTCAAATAAACACGATTTAACATAAAAACACATTCACATGTGGAAGATACATCTAAAAAAAAACTACAAAATAATTCCAAGCTCTGTGGTTTGTTCTAAGTTTTCAAACCTCTTATCTAGCTGGATGATGTGATATCAACAACTGGAAGGAATGTGCAACAAAAGCACTACCAAGTGCAAAGTAGATGAAAGGCTTCTGAAAATATGTACTCTTCAAAAAACAGAGCAAAAGGCAAATTTGAGACAAATTCTTAACAAGTTTATTCCGGGTAGTTCTGTATGACATGTGCAAAACTTTGGACATTCACTGCTGAACATTCAAAGTCTGCAAAGGCAAAGTCCACGCTCACTAGTTGAAGTTCAACGTCAATAACGAGTATACCCCCGTGAGCATCAATAACTGCTTGGCATCTCCTGCCCATGGAAGCAATGAGATGATGAATCACATCCTGTGGAATGGCTGTCCATTCAGCCTGCAAAGCTGCTGCAAACTGAGGTAGAGTCTGCAGTTGAGGTTGTTGCCCTTGCAGACATCGGTCCAACTCGTCCCAAAGATGTTCGATGGGTTTAAATCTGGTGATCTGGAGAACTAGGGAAGAATGTTGATGTTGTGGTGTCTCATGAAGACAGTGGTGAGTCGGGCTGTGTGAGGACGGGCGTTGTCATGTTGAAAAATGTCATTGATGTTCACCATGATGGTTGCACATGGGGCCTAAGAATCTCGTCAACGGTTGCATACGGTTTGATCAGAAATCCTATGCAGCCCTGGTATGGTTAAGGCAGTAGACGTCACAGTGGTGGTCTTATCCCGAAGGTGACATAATCGGATGTAGCGATCTTGTGCGGGCATGGTCATACGAGGTCTGCCAAATCGTGGATCGTCACAAGTTGATCCATGTTGTTGGTGATGATTCCATAGCCTTGTGATGGTGCTTGGGTGGACATTCACAGCTCTGGCAACATTTGATTGAGATTCGCCTGCTTCCAATCAACCAATGGCGTTGTTGCATTGTGCTTCAATCAGTCTTGGCATAACTGTATTGCGTGTCAGTGGCTACACTGAGCTATGGAAACCAAAATCCCGTCACTTTTATAGGGATTTTGCACATGTTGCACTTGCAGAACATACAGATCTCTCAAACAAATTTACTGGACACGAATGCGATTTGCATAAAATCCAATGTTTTCCTTTGTTTTCAAAGTGCACAAATTTTATTTTCATTTTGGTCTGACAATCAGTGCCTTAACACGTGTAACATCACATGCTCTGAGCTTGTAATGTTATTACATATATTTCTCTTTAAATTAAAAAAAACATCCCTTTTGTGTTTCTTTTTTTAAAGAGTATATATAGCAAAACAAAACTTGTTTTGTTAATATTTAAGTTGATAAAGTGAGTTAGTTGTAACAAAGTGATGTTGCTAACTAGAAGAAAATGTTGTATTTTGTATACTTTTATATTTAAATATGTAATTTGGTTGCACATTCTCTCTGAAAAAAAATGTTACTATATAAAAAAGACACAAGATGAGATGTGAGCTTCAAGATCACTTGTTTTTATTTTATGCTCCTGGTCAACTTTCTAAATTGTTAAGTCAAAAACACAAAATGTGAGACAAACTTTGCTGGTCAAACTCCAAATCAAAATCTGAGTCTCAAGATAAAGCATTCAAAACACTTTAAGTAACGTTAAAAAGTAATTTTGTGGTAAATAAACATTAATTATCAAGCAATAGAGAATCCTCAGTTCATCTTTCCTGCTGCAGATGTATACAAGTAAAGTTCCTCTTTCTCAGCATAAAATAAATTGGCTAATTCTGACTGCAAATTATAGTTCCAAGTCTTCCCTATCTATAGTTTTGTTTTTGCTCTTAAGAAGCACACACACACATACATACGCAGATCTATACACATTAGACTTTTAGAGAAAAATCACCTCATAAAACTATAGTAGTAACTTATTTATTTGACAACATTCCAAGTAAACTTTCTTTTTTCAAGCCTGTTGGTAAATGTCATTAACATACCTGTTAATGGGTCAAGTTCTTTATTATTTTTCCTTTTAGCAAACCAGCTACCAACTGACAGATCATTTTCACTTGTTTCTGATGGTTTCAGCATAAAAGCTCCAATTTTCTTAGGCTGTACATATAACAATAAACTTTTGTTCTCTTACCCTTTTTCATTGCAGTGGAAAAAATTTACAAACATACCACTGACTTTTTCATTAAAGAAATACAAGTGTGAAAAACACAACTTGACTGTTAAAGATATTTATGTAGTTCAAACTTTATATTAATTATAATTATTAAATGTAGTGATGGGTAGCAATAAAAATTCTTCCAACCATACTGCATTCACAAAATTATTATAAAGTAACATTTTCTAGCAATGAAGATTTATTTTCAATAGCAATTTACCACCCTCTCACCCAAAGCTACCATGACTTTGATTTGCCCTCTAAGCACTGCTAAAATATTTTCAACAGTGCACAAGTCTTTTATAACCCTTCACTTTTTGTCACTGTTGCAATGTCCTGATCATGTGACTAACCTCCACCAATCATACTGCACCACTTATACTAGTACATGTATCATTGTCATCACTTTTTAAAACTGTCAGACACAAATCATAATCACTGAGAAGGAAAGGGGGAGGTGGGTGAGAGGAGCTAGAATCATATACTGCAAAGGTGGAAGGGCCAGTGAGAAAGAAAAACACTCAAACAATTAGAGAACAACCATCGTGAAAGTATAGTTGTGCTACTTTTATAACAGAAGATACAGCTGTATGATACAGTACAACTTCTAGAATAGTTATGATCTTCACCCACTAACAAAGAAAGTAAAGCATATAAGGACAGAACTTATGAGGCACTATATCAGATAATACAGATTTCATCCATGTAAAACAAAGTATGTATTTTTTGTTTGTTTGTTTGTTTTGAATTTCCTATGCAAAGCTAAACAAGAATCTTTTCTAATTTTTGGTATTAAGTTTCTCTTAAATTGAACTATGAAGATTTTTCTCTTATTTCATGCAAAGCTACATGAAAACTATCTGCACTAGCTGTTCATAATTTAGCAGTGTGACGCTAGAGAGAAGGCAGCTAGACATCATCACCAACCTCCAGCTCTTGGGGTACTCTTTTACCAATGAATAGTGGAATTGACTGTCACATTATAATGCCTCCATGGCTGAAATAGTAAGTATGTTTGGTGTAATAGGGATTTGAACCTGCAACCCTCAGATTACAAGTTGAGTGCCTCAGCCACCTGGCCATGCCAGGTCAGCTGGTATGCAAGAGGTCCACATATGTAACAAGAATGAGCATGTGAAACAATCCTAGTTGGATTTGAAGAAGATGCCTGGAATCAAATGCAAGAACATGAAACTAAGGCCAAGAAACCAAACGTGAATCTGAATAGGTCAAATATGGTGCAAATGAATAAAACTCATCTAGGGAAAGCCCCTTGGTATACATCACATTATGTCAAACACAGTCCAGAAAACAACCAGTAGAAATGCCTTGCATGGTATTTTTCATTTCATATTTTGTACTTTACAAATTGTGGTCAGCCTGGTCAGAAACTAGCTAGTATAAGCACTTTGCATTAAATTTTTTGTTTAATACCTTCAAAATTATTTATTTAGAAATCAACATGTAAAGCCTGCTCAGGCAAAAACATCCATCAGTAGCACCTTGTGTTTCACTGATTATAGCAAGTGTGGTCCATCCAGTCAGAAAATATCTTGTGGAAGCATCTGGAATAAAATTTATATTCCATGATCAAAAAGTGTAGTCTATCAGGGCAAAAAACAGTGGGTATAAACTACTTGGATTGAGCATATTATGACATTAAATAATATGAAACATAACATTGTGGTTCATATAACAATGAAGTTTAATCTTATGCCAAAGGAAACCTCCATTGTCCCCCATGTGGACCAACAAAAAGAAAGTGGAAGTGGTCAGGACTCCCATACTACATTAGAAAGAAAGGGGAGGAATGTACATCAGAGAATCTGGAGAAATGACATACTGGGTGTCTCCAATTCCTATGTTGAAAAGCAGAAAGATCCTGATTGTAAAAATCATAGGTCAACAGTTGATTGATTGATTGATTTAGTGTTTTGTGGCACAAAGCAGCTAAGCTATCTGTAACAAACGTCCAGTAAAAAAGTAAAACTAAATTAAATGTAGTAAAATACATAAAAGGAAATGAACATAAAAAAAACATCATTGAAAAACAGAAAAAGCATAAAACTAATGTTGACACCGAGTCTACAATGTTAAGAAAGAAAGCAGAGTAAGAGAAGTTGTAAAGGACTTTCTCCAGCAAAATGATAATGATCATAACCCGTCAGAATGACAAACAGGTAAGTACAAGAACCACCGTCAGTCACCTGACTTTCCAGTCCTGGTTCTGGGTTATGTTGTCATAACAGCCATTATCAAAAGGTAAAATAAGAAAAGTGTTAAAAGACATAGAGCAAAATCGAATTAAAAATTAGCCAAATGTCTTATGAAAAGGTAAAAGGAAAATAAATGTAGTAAAATTTGTAAAAGGAAACAAAGTTATAAAGAAAACAGAAATTAAAAATAGAAAATGGTGTAAAACCAATGTTGACATCCAGCCTACAGAGTTGTAAAGGATTTTCTGTAGCATAATGGTACTGATCATAACCAGCCAGGAAGACTAAAAGGTAAGTATAAGAACCACCATCAGTCACCTGAAGTTGGTCTTTCCAGTCCTGGTTCCAGGCTATGTGTCATTATGGCCAGTACTAAAAGGTAAAATAATAAAAGTGTGAAATGACATGCAGCAAAAGTGTAATAACAACTTGCCTGGACAACTAACGGATAGTCCAAACAGCAGCGTTAGTCACCTGAAGTCGGCCTTTCCAGTCCTGGTGTCAAGTTATATAATGTTCTGTAAATTTAAAATGTAAATTGGAACTAGAAAGAATGAAACTGTAAAAAATGAACCACAATTAAAAAGGTGAAATGAATAAATATTTAACACTTAAATGAGATTAAAAAAATTAATGGCCATTAAAAAACTAAAAACTTTATCAAGGTGGACAGTATCACCATCACTAATAACACTGTCCAATGTTGCAGATAAACCCTGTGAAAAAACATAGTTAAAATAGTGCCATCGTTGAGAATCGTAACAATGGCAAGAAAGTAAAATATGGTTTATAGTGATTTGAGCATCACACAAACTACAAATTGGTGCATCAGTTCCAGATAAAAGAAAACAATAAGTTAAAAAACTGTGACCAATGCGTAGTCTAGTTAGAACAACTTCCTCCTTCCAAACCTTATGGAAGCTAGATGGCCAAAGCCCAATACTGGGTTTTATTTGAAAAAGCTTGTTGTCGCATTGCTCACTCCAAGTGGACTGCCAGCTGGCACAGAGCCGAGCCTTGAATACAAGACCATAGTCCATGTACAGAATAGGCACAGTGGTGATAGTGCTGGGGCAGATAGATTTAGCTGCCGTGTCTGCAAGCTCATTCCCGTGAATACCAACATGGCCTGGTATCTAGAAAAAATGGATAGAAGTAGCAGTTAATGAAAAATGTAAGAGTCGGTTTTGAATATCAGTGAGAACAGGGTGTGAGCCAATGTGTAACGATTCCAGGGCCAGTATAGAACTAAGCAAGTCAGTATAAATAGTGCAGTTGGAGTACTGCACAGCTGCAATATGATCGAGGGGAAGAGATGTGGCATACAATTCAACAGTTAACACAGAAGCTGTAGAGGGGATTCTGCACGCAACCACCGAACCGCAGCAAACCATAGCAGAGCCCACTGAATTACCTGATTTGGAATCATCTGTGTAAATGGGAACAGAATGATTGTTTGAAAGGTGTTCATTAAATAAAAGACGGTACTTCCAATCTAGAGTATCTGCCTTTTTCAGATGACTGAAAGAAAGTTCACATTTGGGGGATGTAATAAGCCATGGTGGGATGGGCTGACCTGTGGAATCTGGAATGTTATCCAAGGATAGACCCAATTCAACCAATTGCACCTGGATGCGAAGGTCAAATGGAGCAATGACAGATTGTTTCTTCTGAAAAAGTACGGCCCACTGAGAAAGGAAAACACATTCCCAAGTGATATGCTTTGTTAAAGAACGAAGTTTCGAAGTATATTGTAAAGACAGTTGCAAATGACAAAGGTGCAGAGAAGGTTCATGAGATTCGACATATAAGCTTTGCACTGGAGAGGTACGGAAAGCCCCTGTGCAGAATCAAAGTCCTTGGTGATGAATGGGATCCAGCATTTTTAAGGCCAAGGGTCTTCCAAAGCCATAGACCATTGATCCATAGTTGAGTTTTGATCGAATAAAAGCACGATATACCTTTAACAATGAACATTGATCTGCTCCCCAACTGGTAGAAGAGAGGACATGGAGGATGTTCAGTGCTCTTGTGCATTTGACCAGAAGCTGCTTTAAGTGTGGTATAAAGGTCAGCTTACGGTCAAATATAAGCCCCAAGAACTTGGTCTCAGGGACCACTGGCAGCAAAACTTCACCAATATGAAGTTCAGGATCAGAATAAATACCCTGTTGGTAGCAAAAGTGCATGCATACGGTTTTAGAGAGAGAGAAACTAAAGCCGTTTGCCATAGTCCACTTCAGTACACGCCTGAGGGCAGTTTGTAGTTGCCGCTCAATATATCTCATGTTTAACGACTGACATGACATGTGAAAGTTGTCAACATGCAGCCCATTCACAATAGTGAGAGCGAGTTGTTCAGTGATGGCATTAATCTTTATACTAAAAAGTGTGACATTCAAAACACAGCCCTGAGAGACTCCAAGTTCCTGTACAAAAGAATGGGAAAGTGTCAAACTCACACAAACTTAGAATCTCCCATCCATCAAAAAATTGTAATAAACATGGGGAAATGACCATGTAACCCATACGTATGGAGGTCTCACAAAATGCCATTACTCCATGTTGTGTTGTAAGCCTTCTCAATGTCAAAGAATATTGATGCAAGATGTTGGCATTTGAGAAAGGCTTCTCTGATTGATGTTTCAAGATGAATTAGGTGGTCTGTGGTGCAGTGATGTCATTTGAACCCACACTGGGTGGGCAAGAGGAGGTTGTTTGATTGGAGGAATCAAACAAGATGAGCATTAACCATCCTTTCTTAGGTCTTACAGAGATAGCTCGTCAAAGCAATTAGACGGTAGTTTGAAGGAATCTTGGGATCTTTCCCTGGCTTAGAGAAAGGTAAAATAATAGCCTGGCACCACACATCAGTAAAAACATTCTCCTGCCAGATCTGGTTAAAGACAATTAGAAAGACATCAAGAGAAGCAGGAGATAGATGGTGCAGCATGTCATAGTGTACATCATCAAGTCCAACAAATGTACTGGCAGATGGATGAAAGGATATTTTCAGTTCCACCAGTGTAAAGGGACAATTACAGTCAAAGAGACAGTCAGTTTGAAAGGAAAGAGGTGAACGCTCTGCCCGAGACTTGATGGCCAAAAAGGTGGAGGAACAAGCAGAAGTACCAGATACCTGGCAAAAGCTTTCAACCTAAAGTATCAGCAATGTTCTGGATATCAGCCGCCTTCACACCATCAGAGAGTAAGATCGAGAGGGGGACAGAATTGTAGTACCCATTAACCTTTCAAATCCTGTCCCATATGACCTTGGAACTGGTGGTAAGAGATATGCTAGTTGTGAACTTAATCCAAGATTTCTTCTGGCTTTGACATTTTACCCACCTAGCATGTGCACGGGCCCGTTGGAAAGCGACACAGTTCTAAAGTGTGGGATATCTACGAAAAGTATCCCAGGCCCATTTTTGAGCCTTCCGTGCTAAGTGGAAAGCAGGCTTCCACCATGGACAATGATATCGTGGAAAACATGTCAAGGTTTTAGGTATACACTCAGCAGCCAGTTACCACTGGCACACAGTCGTCTATTGATGGCTGATTTACGATGGCAGGATCAAGTTCTGTGAGAGCAGTGAAAGTGGACCAGTATGTCTGATCCAGCTTCCACCGGGGCACGCGGGTAGGGAAGCATCTCTCTCAAAAGGACAGGAAAATGACCACTGCCTAGTGGATTACTGTCAACCCTCCATGAGAAATGGGAGAATAATGAAGGGGAGCAAACCAAGAGATCAATTGCGGTAAAGGACTGACCAGATGCATGAAAATAAGTGGAAGAACCAGTATTGAAAAGAGAAAAATTGTGATCAGAGAACATTCACTCTACAGAGTGACCCCTCCTATCAATAAGAGCACTTCCCCAGAGGGAATGATGTCCATTAAAATCCCCCAGGATTAGAAAGGGAGACAGCAACTGTTCAATGAGAGCATCAAGGTCTGATTGATCATATATCTCTCCTGGGGACAGGTAGAGAGAACAAACAGTGATGGTATGACCCAAGGAAACATGGATGGCTATGGCCTTAAAGGCTGTGTTGAGCAGCAAAGACAGGGTGGGCACATGCTGATCAACCAATAGTGCCACCCCTCCATGTACTCATCCATCACACAGCCTGTCATTTCTGTACAGAGAAAACTGCCAAATAGTGACTATATCAACAGGTTTTAGAAATGTTTCTTGTAAAGAAAGGCATACAGGATGGTAGGAAACGATCAGTGTTTTGATATCATCCAGATTAGAACATCAACTTCGACAGTTCCATTGCATCAAGGTGGCCATTTTTAATGACAGGTAGACGAAGTGGCTGGAGAGCCCTTCTGTTTCTGACCATGTCTTTTTTCCTGACAGTCCTTATTTGGAAGAGGTCTATTGACCTCCATGGATCCTTCCATGAGTTGATTGGACAGGTCTTTGTTGTTGGAAGGGGATTTCAGTGACTGAGGATGCAAACAAATGATTGTTTTGCATCGTGGGGTGGGAGAAAAAGATGTATCAGAAAAAATACCTGTATCTGAAACCAAAGGATGTAGATCTTGAGATTTGTTGGAATGTATGGGATGAACAGAGATGGGTGTAAAAGTCAATTCATCAACCTTTTTAACCATGGAGGTCAAAAGGCTTTTCATTTGTTTTGAAAACGATTCTCTTGGAGGTACAGAGAGATCTATCTGCAATCCCACTGTAGTTGTGGAACGAAGTGCAGCAGCATATGTCCGAGATGGAGTGACAGACAGCAATTTCCAAGCCTCAGGATAACTAATGTTGTGAGTTGTTTTCAAATGCTGCACCTCTTTTTCCTCCAACCATTTTGGGCAAGAAAAAAGTAGGAACAGTGGGAACCTTTGCAATTGACACAATGTGGGTCCGTGTGACACTCATAGGCATCATGGTTCTTGCCACCACAACAAGCACACGTCAGGGAACCACTACTGAACATCTTTGAGTGGCCCGAACCTCTGACATTGGAAACATCAAAGAGGGTTTGGAATGTACGGCCATACCCTGCAAATTAGATAACCTGCCTTGATGGTGGTAGGTGCACGTGGTGATGTAAATGTCAAAATGAGGATATTTGTTGGCAGTGTAACTCCATCTTTGCGAGTGGAGATGCTCCTCACTGCAGAAACTCCTTGAGTGGAGAGACCAGCGAGAATCTCTGACTCGGGGATGATCTTCAAGTCCCTCTCAACAATAACTTCTCATGATGAATTCAAGGTAGCATGAGTGGTAACCTCAATAGGTACATCCCCAATTGCCTTTGAATTCAAGAAGAGTTCACTGTGTTAGGATGTGGATGTTTCAACCAATATGTATCCAGATCAAAGCTTCTTTACTGACTTTGGAGAGCCAGCAAGTCCCTCTAGTCCCTTCTGAATAATAAAAGGGGGAAATTTGTCCTAAAGGTTTTTATGAAAGAGAATGTAATATAAGAAAATGGGGTATAGGTGTTACAGTCTTCATAGGCTTGAAGACTGCTCAGTCTTCAAGAGATGGTCATTTACCTATTCACTGTTTTATTTAAATTTTTTGTTGGAGGATCCATAGGAAAAAAAGGAAAATTTCGGTACCCACTGACCCTACCCACCATGGAGCCCTATGAGGAGATGTACTACAATGTCATGCAAGGACATTGCAGCAATGCTGGGGTTTCGTGAGAACTATACCCAAACACCAGCATCAGACACAATGTTCACAACACCCATTGAGAACTTCCAACACTGGTACTTGGTTGACTCTAGCCCAAGTGGACCAGTCAATTGACCCAAGGGGAACACCCAAAGGCTGCCCGTCTACAGGAATTCAAGCCCAAAGTAGTGTGTTAGGGTTGGACCCCTCCACCACCAGGATCTTCTTCTCCCCTTCAAAGGTCACCAAACACAGCCAAAACGTGGGTGAACGTTTAGATCTCAGAGGAGGTAAACTGAAAGATCAAAACGTTCCTTAGGAGGTCCCCTCACCACGTACAGGAATCCACATTGAGGGGCATCGGTCAACAGGGAAAACCAAAAATCAACATCTGCTTTTACACATCATGTCTATGAATGAGTCCTTTATATATAATACAATGATTATAAAAATATATAGGTATCTGCACATCCCAGAATAAGTGGACAGTGATCTTACACTAACACCCATCTCCAGAGTGAGCATTATAGAATTATATAAATTTAGTGCCAAGACATAATATTCAGTACACCTGACCAGATGACATCTACCACCAGGTAGGATCTTAAACTATGATGTGAACCAATATAAAAAAGAATAGTATGTTTACTTACTTTAGGCAAGGGCAAACAGACATGTGTAGTAGGAAGAAGACACAAGCATGTCATGCAGATAAAGAGTGTCAAATATATTTGGAATTGTCCATACACCAGCCTCAACAATCTCCTCCAAAACACAGAGATTGTAAGAAGCTAAAGACAAAGTTGGATGACAAATTTGGTGTAAATAAACATAATGTAAACAGTGACCATCACAGAATGCCAGTCAAATGAGCTGACAACTCCAACAAATGAGGGTAAAAGATGAAAATATCATGGGACACAGAGGACTTCCAAGAAACAAAAAGAAAAGAATGAGAATTATAAAAAGAGATAATACAAACCACATATCATAGAAGGAGGTTATTTGGATCCAAACAGAAGAACAGGAAGGAAAAGGAAGATAAGTAAATGTGAAAAAAGGCCATATAATGTGAAGGAAGGCATAATCAGGATACTGAATAATATACAAAGAATGGTAAAGGATACAGAAAATATTAATGGCATAAATATTAAAACAATGGCTACTGCATTTCAGAAAGGAAAAAAGTTGGTCTTAATGGAAAAATGGCACAATAAATACACGACAAAGAAAGAACTAGACAGCAAATAAAGAACACTGAAAGCCAAATCTGGCAGAACAAATAAAGGAGGAAAAATGACTGGGAAAGGAGGAAAAATAACAAAGGAAGAGAAGGCATTCTAGAAGTGGGAGAAAGGAAGGCATTAACAGAGCAGCCTTAAGAAGAGCAACAGT
This sequence comes from Carcinoscorpius rotundicauda, assembly GCA_011833715.1. Lineage (NCBI taxonomy): Eukaryota > Metazoa > Arthropoda > Merostomata > Xiphosura > Limulidae > Carcinoscorpius > Carcinoscorpius rotundicauda. The sequence goes on from CM022393.1 coordinate 115,303,320, forward strand.
TAAAACAGACACACCCTGAACAAACAACCAGCTGAGGAACAGAAAGAATGTTCAAAACCCATGACCAATACACCAAAGTCTGAAGTTAAACCAAAATTTAGCACACAGTCAAAGGGGAAGGGTGATTGATGAAGGCAAGGAAGGACATGAAATGATGAGCATGTCCCAGAGCTGAGTTATATAATAGGACAAATGTCACACATGAAGCTGATGTGTGATGACACTGGGATAAAAAACATCCAATCATGGTTGATAAAAAAACAATTAACACAGAGATAAGGGCAAGGGTGTAGCTAAGGTAAGAGCCAGAACAGAGGTAACTTCGTCTGAGCTGGCCAATACAGAGAAGCCAGCAGAAAAAAATGACTAGGAGGGGTCATAAAAACAAAAGCCCAGGAGAGGAGTCTGATCAGAAGATAGGCATATAGGTAAAGACTCTTCAAATCTGAAATGAAAGCATCTATACACAGAGATAAGGGGTGAGAAACTGGTGATAAAAAACAAAGGAAGTTTGGAATTCCAAAAAGTGTTGAACGCATATATATATTTCAGAATTCCCTGTTGAGAACACACCTAATGATGGGGTTTCTCCATGGGGAGAACCTGATTAAAACATGACAAGCAATTAGCACAAGCTTCATAGCTCTGGGAACATGACACAACATAACAGTTAAGTGTCATCAGTATTTTAGTACAGGAGATCGAGAAGCTGAAAACATATAAATCTGGGCTTGGTTGGTTCCAACTTGCTTGATAATAAAAATAACAACAGTGGAGTTGTCAATATTAACCATAACCATTCACCCCTGAATAGGAGGAAATGATAAGAGCTTAATGAATTGTTCAAGGTTTCATGATGTGAAAATGGAGAGTAGCCTCCTCAAATGATTACTGATTTGAATTTTATGGGAAACAGATGAAAGCCTATCAAGGAAGTATCTATAAACAAAGCTGAAGAGGAACAGACTGAGCTAAGGAAGCAAAGAGAACCCTAAAATAAATAAGATACTGGAGTGGGTAATAAAGGGTTTCTTCAACTTGATGAGACTCCCCTCCCCCTCAACCTCTTTACAAAGAAGTGGATGTGAGTGAATTATTGAGCATAGGAAGAAGCAAGCAGAAGCCAATCTTCCATGTAATTGGGAATCCAAAGACTCAGCAGGTGAAGATGCCATGCAAAATAGCATACCAAACAACAAAGTACATAAGGATCTGAAGAAAGACCAAACAACAACACCCAGAATTGGAAGACAGAACCACTGTGGATGAATTGAAGAAAAATAATGTGAGGATGAAGCATAAAACTAGAGTGAATACAGTCTTATCCAAATAAGAATACAGCCAGGAAAAAGTTATTACTGGACTCCACCCTCCTATGTTACTGAAAACAGTAAAGAGACAGGAGTAAAATTTCAATTGAGTGGGCACAACATTCTACAACTCCTTTTTATAATAAGTACTCTCTTGAACAGATTCGGCAAGTCAAGTGAACAAGGTAGGATCTCTAGTACAAGGAAAGAAGGTCTGAGAAGCAAAATAGAAGGCAGAAAACCACATACAGAACCTGCAAAACTCATGGTACCATCACAAAGTATAGCCAGGCACATAAATTAAACATACTGAGAAAAGAATGCATTACAAACAAAATGTATAAACATGTGAAGTCTACAAATTACATAAAAATAACAAACCTGAAAAAAAATATGAAATTCAACAAAAATAGAAAGCAATAATTAACACCTAAATTACAAAGCCACTAAAGGACCCTTAAATATAAAATGTCTAATTTCACCAAATATTCTATAAGACAAAAGATATGAAAACAAAAGTAACCCTAAATAACATGAGAATAAAGAAGATTCCCACTTAACAGTAACAAAGATTAGCTTTAATCCAATCCTCAGTTAGATGTGACCAGTAGTAAAAAAAAAAAGAAGGAACATATAAACAAAATGAAAGAAAGAATTAAAATCAAGCTTACCCAACATCAAGCAGAAACATATAAATGACCTAAATTACTAAGTGCAGAAATTAGGTCTATTCACTCAAACTCACATAAAGTCATTGAACATGGATTTACCTACAAGATGCGAGAAATATACACTGAAAAACATACCACAGATTTACTGGGAAAAGAACAACAGCTAACCCTGAAGATTACATGAAGGTAAAGATGGAAAGTGCCACAGAAAAACAATTTCCACACAGTAGTTATATCCCCCTTCTTAAAAATCATAATGTGAAAGGAAAAAATCATTGGCTGAGTATAAGACATAAACTCTCCATGAACTAAAGCCTGTGCATCCCCAGTAGACATTGTCAACCCTGAGACCTGGGAACTAGAATTCTACTTTTGACAGGAGTTTCATCATTCACCATATTAACCCTCACAATCAGGGTATTACTTACTGAGCATGACACAAAGGTTAAGTGTCTTACATTCAAAATTTTATCAAACTAGTTTTACATTATACCAATTAGTATAACATAGAATCTTAGCTAATATTGCATATTTTAACAGTAAATAAGTTTTAAGTTCCTATATCTACAAAGCAGTTTGTTTTTTTAAATTCTGAATTTCCCCTGATCTTACACTCAACATATTTTCTCTTGGAATCTTTGTCTTCTCTATTTCTTCTAATACTTAAATTTCTTACTGCAGAATCAAAATTGCTCAGCAAAACCATTATATTTATAGCCTTCAATTTTGTTTGGTTATGGATCTATTAAATACAAAATCAGACCGTTCCTGTCAATCCCACCTGTCACTTCTTGTCTTTCAGAATATGTTAATAGTTCTCGGTTATGTTTAATTACATATAACATACAACTGACAGAAAGTCAAGGTCTTCATTTGTCAAATGGTACATTGTAAATGTTGTGCTTTGAGCAAATGATAGTCAGTTTCACTCTGAGAATGAGCAGCATTCCAGTGAGAAACTTAATGATTAGTTTGGATGAATTTGTAATGACTTTTGTCCCACAGCTAAAAGGCCAAAACAATTTTAACAGTTAGAGGAAATTGTCTATTTTTGGAATGTTAATAACCTGTGTTCTTTGGTTCATTATTTAATAAAATAAAATTTATTTATCACATTACTGCTATTATAGCAAAAAGTATACTTAAATGTCCTCAACAACTGACAGTAAGAAAACAGAAGATTGGATAAGTAGTTTATTACTCATCTTTCATATTTATTCTTTACATATTATTATAAAAATAAGTCAAATGTAAAAATAGGGATCTTTTTATGTTAGATAAGATTAAGTAAAATAAATACTAAAAAAATAAAGATGTTTCATGAGGAACACAAACAAGCAGATCATGAGTAATGTAATTTGACACCATAAAGTGATCCGACTGATTTACAGCTTATAAATACCATGGATTGCAGTTAGACATGGTTCAAAGGACAATAAAGTAATAAAATTTAATTATAAATAGGTGTACACTGTTATGAGATTAAAGCTCCTCAGGAAAAAACAAATGTTTTATGCTGCAATTTGAGGTCATTCTAAAAAGGAAAAAAGAGTAATTTAGATTTATTTAAATTTGTTATGGTAGCAAGATAATCAATCATATTGACTAATTCACTTTTGAGTTACAATTGAGAAAAAAAAACAACAGATAAACTCCAAAGCTTTACTAAGAAAAAAGTTTGAAATATATTTAATAGGATTTAGGGATTACACAAAGAAAATTTGAGATTTTTGAGATGAGGAAAATTAGTTTTAAGCTCAACACAAAAATTACTTTTCACACTAACTATTCAAAACAAATACTCGTTTTACTCATGGACAAATCTTTAATTTAGTTCATTTAAAATACTCCAGTGAAACATATGATTTTTTATGTATAGCAAACAACTATCTCTTCTAGTTATGAAATTTCTACTTCTCAAATTTCACACACGGAGGATGTGAAACAAAATTTTTTTCAGGTTTTATATATGTACGTTTTGAAATAACCAAAACACATAAATTACTATACCAATACCACAGAATTCCAATATAATTTATTAAGCTTGGTAAATAAACTATATTTAGATCTACAAGAATATGAAATTTTGAGCACCCTAAAGTTTTGCCTTAGAAGTTGGTATCTTGTATAAACAGAAAGAGTTCCATATTTGCATACTTGAAAGAGGCCAAGAAAGCCACTAGAGAGACATTCTTAGCTTTTGATTGGTTATTCACATATCATTGGTAAAAGTACATGTAGGAACAACCACTGTGTTTGATTCATTAAATACACCAATATCTCAGCAAATAGAAAAGTCAGGAGGTTCATATTACATATTCTAGCTTCTAAGTTTAGGTAATTTTGAGTTTCTAATTCATAAATACACCAATATCTCAGCAAAGAGAAAAGTCAGGAGGTTCATAATTCATATTCTAGCTTCTAAATATAAGTAATTTTGAGTTTCTAATTTATAAGAAACAAGAGACTTTGTATTTGTATTTCATAAACACATAATTTGAACCAATGCTGCATTCAACATACCACGTGACACACAAAATTGATATCCAGGTGTGTTTTTCACTATTTATTTTTTAATTAAGAAATTAACTAATGTATAACATTTAATTTGATACCAAACTTATTGACATAAATTCATAAAATTTTGAATACAAGTCCACAAATGCAATGACATGGTCTTTACTCATGTTAATATGGTTATATGATTCTTCAATCACAACACCTAGATCTTTTTCTTAAAGCATAGTATTTAATGTATTCTCCATAAACTGTATCAATAATTTGAAATGTGAAAAATCTATATCTTTCACTTTCATTCTGAATAGTTAAACATCATCTGCCACATATTGGTCCAATACATCAAATGATCTCAGTCTATGTCTACAGCACCTTTGATACAGTTATCTACCACAAAAATACTTCTGTCATCTGCAAATAGCAGAGGACAAAGTCCTGAAGCACAGCACTTGCCACTGGGATCCAGTCAGATCTAACTCTATTTATTGCTGTCTGCTTTCTATTCTCCAGGCAATTTTCTATCCAATTTAGTAACATTTCCCCCCACATATAAAGATGCCATTTTTATAACAAGTCTTATGTGAGCCATCTTATGAAATAATTTTTGAAAAACAATGTAAATCAAATCAACACCACTTCCTTCATCAAATGTCATTTGTATTATCTCAAGTTACTGACTCACAAAGAAAAAAAAAGTTTAGTAATTGTTTATGCTTGCATACACAATTAGGTATTATCACAAAAATAAGCATCTGAACTAAATAAATAAAGATACAAATTTGTTTCATGCTGATACACTGCAATTTGCATTTAAAGTTGTAGTAAATGGCCAGTTTTGAAACAAAAAGAGAATCTAAACAGCAAATAAGAATTTCACTACAAACCAGATTCCTTCATATTATTCTAAGTTATATGCATAAATACAACTTTCATTCACAACTTCTACTTTTTTTTTTTAATTTCACACAAAGCTACATGAGGGCTATATGCACAAGTCATTCCAAATTTAGCATTGTAAGACTAGAGGAAAGGCAGCTGGTCTTCACCACCCACCACTAACTCTTGGGCTACTCTTTTACCAACAAATAGTAAGATTGACCATAACATTACAATCCCCACATGAATGAAATAGCAAGCATGTTTGGTGTGAAAGAGATTTGAGCTTGTGACCCTCAGATTACAAGTTGAGGGCCCTAACCATTTGGCCTTTACATCTTTCTAATCAAGTTTTAATTAAACTTATTTGCCAATTACAGTAAGATACTACATGAAAAAAAATAGTTTTACAAAAATCTAAAGTATAAAAGCAAAAATGTCTATATACATAACATGAAGACATTACATCAGTTTTAACTTAATGAAACAGATGTACAAGGACCCTCCTTGCTAATGAAGTTATTATATAAACACTCCAGAAAATCCACTGCATAATGGTTTCTGACATATATGTAATTGTGAATGAGGTCATTTTTTATGATTTATTTATGTAAATATATGTGTTTCATTTATTATTCATTTTTTTCTATCAAAGAAAATGGTGCATTAGATAATTTCAAAATAGTATGTGATGAATATCATTGTATTGATTAAGGTTATAAGATGATCCAACTTACGTTGACCACGTAGAAAAGTTATTTTCAGTTATTGAGCACACTTTTCTGGCAGCATTACCATAAACCAGACTGCCAATGACATTCATCACATAGTATTGATTAAGGTTATAAGATGATCCAACTTACATTGATCATGATGAAAAATTATTTTCAGTTATTGAGCACACTTTTCTGGCAGCATTAATATAAACCAAACTGCGCATAAGTTATTTACCTGCTGCACTGTAAAATACTAATGGCTAGATGTTAAAAACAATGAATATATATGTATCTTAGATGCAAAAGTTGTATACACCACACCTGAAAAATTGAGTTGCCAATAGTAGTACATTTATAGATATGTATTATTTTGACTAAAAGGCTTATAAATGTTTAAAAAATAAAACATATTTGGTAAAGTATGAAATAAATAAAATACTTTGAATTTTTAGGTTTTTGCATAATAACTTGTAACTAGAAGAGACCCATAAAACATATGATATTAAATTAGCAGCTTTATCATTACAGTACTTTTTCATAAACAGGATTTCTATAATAATACAAAACATTTCCAATCACAGTTACTAAAATCTACAATTCAACTTCTTAAGGCCTTAACATTAGTCAAGCTTTTTTTTTTTAAGTATGGTGTGTATTCAATAAAAAAAAATAAAACAGTATATTGCACAAGTTTTTAATTTAGTTTATTTTGGGGTAAACTTTACCATCCTTAATACTCTCAATAAATAGTTATAATTTTATTATATAACCTGACAAAAACATTATATTTTTTAAAAACTTTGAAATGCTTTCAATATGTTGTTGTACAAAATGTTTATTACAAGCATATTTACATCTGCCTTTTGTTTACATCTGTTGAAATGAACACCCAAGTGCATTTAGACAGGAAGGAGCATGTTCATTTTTAGGGCAGACAAAAACTAAGTATTATGATTATTACAATAGGTGGTTTCATTTAAAAAAGTAACCCAGTTTGATTTCATTGCATATTTTTGTAAAAGCTGCAACAAATAAGAGCTGATTTTATCAATGGCATAAATGTACACAAGCATAACGATTAGAATAGCAAAGTTTATATGCAATAGAAATAGATGTTTTCATAAAACAACAACAATTAACAAAATAGTTGTATTTCTATTACACTACCTCTATAAAGCAATTTACAATACAACAGACAATATGTATTTCCTTCATGGAAAACTTTCTGACCTGTATTTGTAATTCTCCAGAAACTTCGTCTTCTTTTGTTGTTGTTGAATCAGGTTTTGAGTGAAAGTTGATAAAAGAAATTCCAAACTGAGTGTTCTGAAAGATATATATATATATATATATATTAGTCAGAGGAGATAACACTTCCATTTCCCTTTTTTTCTTAGTAAAATAAATAAAAAAGTGAACAAAAATTTTAATTAAGTAATACATTGAATTATGTTCCGAAAATCATGATACAGTGTAGCAAAAAGCAAGAAACTTTGGATTAAATGTATGTACAGCTAAAGTGAATAATGGATTTTACTACTTCAGTATTCACTACCCTATTCTATTAAAGGAAATAAAAATATCATACATCTTTTTACACATTTATTGTACCTTGTACACCTTAAATTGAAAGCAATTACTTAAAGTATCAAAACTTTGTAAACTGTGTACACTATTTTATGGATACTAAATAATAAGTATTGGCTTTAACATCAAATCATATATCTTTAAAAGGAATTTGACCACTATGCACCTTATACGATAGAGGCATCATATCACACACAATTCTAGCAGTTGTTTTCTAAGGAAATATTAATCCCCAGGGGTGCTCGAAGACTAAACAGTCCTCCTTCAACCGTGCACTTGGTAGAAGTAAAGAATTTTGACAACATTATTATTGATAATAATTTTGGGTTAAAAAGATTGATAAGTTTAACACGGATCTGGTCAATGCAAGTCTGGCAGCCATGGTAACTGACAAAGTGAAGGTGAAGTTAATGCCTGACTAAAGAAGAAACAAGAAGCAGGTCAACAGATAAAATATCAACAAAATATCAAACTCAAATAGGCCCATTCAGGGCCAGGCATGGATCAATAGATCAAATTACCCCAGCTGGGATCTACAGATCCAATGCTTTAGATTTGAGTGTGAAAGGAAACGGGAGTACTCTGATAAAACCCATTTTCAAGGCCTGGGCGCTAAATAATCTACCCATACCGTGCCCAGGAGTAGCTGTGAGGAAAGAAAGTCTGGATTAATAATGCATACAGGATTCAAAATGAAATAAATAAATACATTATATATATATATATATATATATATAAAGAGAAAGAAAGCAAAGAAAAAAACATGAGAGGCTTGGCTTAAGATGGCACTGTAGAAGTAGCTGGTTTCTTGTTGCCTTGGATGAACCACTTGCGCTTTGCTTGTATACCTTCAAGGAAATTCAATGTGAGCTTGGGTTCAGAGATGCATAGAAGTGGTGAGGATGGACATCAGTTCTCTAGTTTTACTCCTTGGCTGTGTTGCTCTGTGGTGGACTGGACTAATTTGTGATTTCTTGCAGTCTTAGTTTGTAACTTTTTGGTGTTTGTGGTCTTGAAATTTGTTTAAACTGATGTGTCTGTAGTTATAGGTCACATGGTTTGTATCTGAGTTGAGGTTGTAGTAGTTGAAATAAAAGTTGTGGTCTGGCAGGATTTGTTGTTTGTCTTCTTGAGTTCAATTAGTCCACATTTGTTGCTGGTAGTGGAGGTTGAGAATGTTTGTGTGTCTTTCCTGATTGGATCTTGAATAAGCAATAAATCAGTGTTTGACTGTTGAAAGTTATTTGGGTGTCTTTCCTGATTGGATTTTAAATAAGTGATAAATCAGTATTTGACTGTTGAAAATCATCCGTACATTGCCTGTTTTGTCTGGAAGTGTTATATAACTGCAGGTGAGTAGAGCAGCGACATGGGCATTCAGCACTGAAATGAAAGACATGGTATAAACACCCGTTGCACAAAATATAGTCAGCACTGTGCTTTGAAGTTGTTACTGTCTTGATAAAATAGGTGGACTGGTTAGTATGTTTAGAAAACACACAATAAACTGCATGTAGTTTAGTTTGGTTTTGATTTTCAATAGCCTATTCAATTTCATCTGGTTCAATGTTGAGGTGGATGCCTCTAAGAAAAAATGAGAAGAGGCTAACAGAACTTTTGATGGAGGCACAAGTAATGTTGAATGCAGTGTACCATGGTATATAGAGTCTGCAGGTGTAAAAAACTGGATAAAAATTCTGCCCCACAAAGAATTTGTCTTGGATGGGTCAACAGTTGCATGCAGCTTGGCTTGGGCGATCAATGTGGCTACTTGAAGCTGCATTAGGTTAGGTGATAGGCCATCAATGATTACCAGAGAAATTGGTGGGGGAACTGGTATAACATGTCCTGGCATCTTACACAGCATGATAGCAGAGAGAAAAGAATGTGTTGCTTGCTTGGTGGCTAGCACTGGAATTGTGACTGATCATATCACATTACACTCAACCCGATTATATCACACTTCACCTGATCAATAATTTCTTTCAAAGTTACTACAATACCTCATTTGTGGTGCTTTATAAACATTTACCACCTATTAAATCAGCATTTTGTTTTATTTATATTAAGCATCTTTAGTTTCTAAATTCATAAACTTAAGACACAAAGAGAAATTCTAGTATTTATGTTTATTATGTTAAGCAAATACTTGAATCTCTTTGTTCATTGAATTTTTTGAAAGCCATTTGCACTAGCTGTCTCTACTTTTGAAGTGACAGACCAGAGGGAAAGCAGTTAATCAACACCACTAATAGCTGCTCTTTGCTACTCTTACCTTAAAAAAAGTGGGATTTTAATGTTCTCTAATAACACATCCACCACCCATAAGTGTAGAGTGGAAAGTTTTTTGCTTTGTTTTTATGGTAAAAGAGTGGAACTTTAGATCCACAGTCTAGTGAGTTAACTATTAGGCCATACCAAGACCTTGTAATGCAAATAAACCTATATGTAAATGCAAATTCTATAATAAATTAATATATATTTGTATTAAAAAGCACACTTTTGTCGAAATATGAGAAATCTTGCACAATAAGCTGTTCAACAACACAATTCATAAGATAATATTTTCTTTTACCTTGTTGAAAGGTTGAGTGCAAACAATTTTTGCTATGTCCCACTTCTGATTGGAAGCTTGCAGTGACAGTTTTTCTGGTCCAAACATTCGAACACGATTAAGATTTGTCCCCTGACGACTCTCTAATGGAGTCATGAAGGAAGAAGCAACAAGTAAAACCTAGTAAAAGAAAAACAGAAAAATAAATATTAATTCTGAAGTGAAGCTTCAAGAAATTCTACAATATACATAAAATTTCATTGATTATTTCCCATTTTAAAATTACTGATATTTGATCAAACTCAATCAGAAGCAATGTTGTGAAAAATATATATTCAAATAACCATACCTTTTATATTGAATTACATAATTTCAATTGTGTTACACTCTTGTAGCTTTTATAAGAAAAAAGTATTTCCATTTGCTATCAATAAAGCAAAACACAAACACAATAAAAGAAAGCATTTATTAAATGTTATATAATCTTCAAAGTTTCAGTAATCTAGAGATATAAAATAAACAAATAATATTGTAAGAAGTAAACAATTTACTTTGTATGTTCATATATACATAATATCAAATAATGTTTAATAACAATCATGTCTCGTACATTTTGACTTAATTACTAGAAGAAAAACAAAACACTATAGATGTATAACTATGTGTCACATCAAACCAGTGTTTTTCTTAAAGTCACCATCCTGATATTGTGTCAGTTAATACTTCTTTTGCAAATTTGATTGAGGATTTGTATGTATAAGATAATTTGTAATAGTACATTTATTCCACTCATAAAATCACTGAATATTATAGAAATAAATGAAACTTACTGTTTTATATGCCAACCATAATAAGTTAATCTGAAACATCAATTTGTGAATGATCTTAATAATGTAAAATTATTAATGTAACAGTGATTATTACAGAAACATCTGTTTGACTTGCACTGAAACATACTATGGTCTTGAAATGTAAAGCAAAAATAATAGTGCATTACTCTAGCCAAATCGTAAAATGCTGGAACGGTCTGTGCAAAATAAAACTATATCATTAGATCTACTGCACTTGAGCTTTACTCAAAGGATTTAATACATTAAAATAAAAACATTAGTTCCAGGAATTGAGGAGTTAGACATCACAAGGTTAGACCTTAAATGAAATTCAGCATTACATAAACGATGAAAGAAATCAGCATGTTTCCCATGATTAGTGCACTGAGCTTTTATTTTAAATGATAATAATCATTAGTATTCTACAAGAAAGTTAAACATTCAAAATTTTCAGAGAGATGGAAAATCACATGCATTTTAGATCCTCATACTTGAATACCAAAAATCAGATAAACATTTAAATAAAGTAATATCTTTAGTTTTTAAATGAATATTTTTGTCAAGATTGGCTGAAATATAATATTTGCTTAATTTTAATTTTCACCTTAAGGAAAAGCCATAATTTCAGAAAATATTCATTAGATAATTATTGATAACTATACTTTTAAATAATCAGACATCTGTATTGGTGGCTACAGGAAGTTATAAAATAAATGACTGTGATATAATAAGACTGTTGAATACTTAATAATATAGTAAGCATCAGAGTGTGTTTTCAGTGTTAAACAGTTTCTAGCTAAATCAAGTCTATTTGCATTAGTATGTTAAAAAATTGCAACACTGTGTTTTATCAATACAGAGTTTTTAAGTGATTTTTGTTCATGTTATTTGTGAGTTAGGAGCATAAGTGAAATTAGCCTGTAAAACACAAAATCAAATAGCTAATTACTCACAGCTTTTTAATTATCCTGAAAATTTTGACTTTATTATTATCATATTAATTACTTTTTTTAGTTTAATTCATTTTACTTTATAATATATTTCCATACAGAATAAAATAAACCAGAAGTTTCCTAAACAACTCAAAATTGCTGAAAATTACTTGTGACCAAGATCCCCTCAACCTAAACAGCTGCCCTGCCATTTGAGCTTCTTCTATCAAAATTGTGAGAACCCACTCCATCAGGCATGCACAAAATTCACAGTTCTTCATAGGCATTAAACAGTGTTGCTTTGAGCTTGAAGAAAAAAGAATATCCTGAAGCTAACATTAACAAGGAAATAAAACTCAACTTAAAATTACATGATGCAGATAAGCCAGAAAATGCAGAAAGTCACTGAAACTTTGCCAATGTATAATAAGCAAATTGCATGTTAATTGCACACACGAGCATTTCATGCCTTAGTGAAACAAGGAATTGTATACAGATAAAAATATTAACGCTACACTCAAATGATAATCTATATGCAAACAATTTTGTTGCAATATCTTTTCATGTGAGAGTGATCAAATATTTAATGATTAAAAGTAAAGTATAACAAAAACATGCAAAACTGTAAATGGTATTGGGTAATATTCATACTCACAAAAGACAATAGTTAAAAAGTGTTGATATGAAAATCAAATAATTAATGACTGCTGACAAATAGTGTGTGTGTGAAAATTACATGTGCAATCACATCTCACAATGTTTATTCAAAGAATGTACAAGCCAATCACATTTAATTAATAAAAGGCATGAGATATATAACTGCATATGTCACATTCTCATACAATGAATTTTACAAAAGTTTAAAGAGTGCAAATGATGGACAGTAAGCAAAAGATGATGAAGAAAGAAAAGAAAAATTTAAAAATGTCTTATTATCATGTAAAAACTGTATGTAATTTAAAGTGCTACACCAAAATAAGTTCCTTCATATTCTTTTTGATGCAAAATCATTTCAACACTACTTTCTACTACAAGACATCACAATCATGTTAATAGAAGTTATCTTTGTGCTATGAAAGATGCTTTATACGACAATTAATTGTATGTATAAGTACTAATTATTAAATTATACCAAGCACTTCTCAAGAAAACGTGACACCTGAAATTCCTGGGAAGGACCAGATGACCGTTGTACCAAGATTTCTACAAAAGCTGAACCTTCATTTCCAATATCAATAGAATAAATTTCACTGGCTTTCTCAAACTGAACCACAACAGAAGCTTGGTTTTCACCAGGAGAAGCACATTTCCACTTTCTGTAAGTTTCTGGTTTTATGAGATTTTCAGCTTTGTGAACCTGTGAGAAAAGTAGTTAATACCACATATCAAAATTAATTAACTAATTAATGCAGACATTTCATAAATAACAAACAGGCAGAAATAATGAAGTTTGACAATCAGTAATATCCAAGTACAGTTCAACTTTAAAAGTTTGTGTCACTAAAGTACATTTCATTTTTGGAAGAATACATTTAAAGAAAATGATACAATGAGAGAATTAAAAAAGAAATACTCCAACCTGTGAGTATAAAATAAACATGTTTTATCTAAATGAAGTCTTAACATATAATAAACACTCTATGGACAAGTAATCTACTTGTCTTAGCTAAAGACAGCTCCTACATGCCAAAATTAATATTTGGTAGATCTATTTTTGCCATAAAGTACGAAAAAAAGATAATGTATCAACACTATCAATTCCCTTAACATTCTTAAACATCTCAATCAGAGTCACTATATTCTTTTTAAAGAAAAATTTCATAATCTTCATCTATCCTTATATGATAATCTTTCCATCTTTTATCCATGAAAAGATGCTTTCTAATATTTGAAGTCAACAAACACAATAGGTTATGGAAAAATAGCTTATACTCATCTACATAATTAAAAAAAACTGGAAATTCATAACTGTGTTACAGTTCAACTTAATAAAACAAAAACAAAATATATTTACTGTTATCCAGATAAACATAATAGCCAAATGACTGTTTGTAGCACAATGTATCTCCTAAACAGTTATTGTAAAAAAATATATACATATATACATACATCATAAAAGAAAAATTATTCTTTTCATTGCACTTCCCAAAACCTTTATACTGATATCAGCATTGATCCATCAGTTTTCATATGTACTGAACGGTCAATCTGAGAAACAAAACCTATTACTAACAAAAATATTTCTGTTTCTGAGGGAAATCCATGAAAATATGAAACTTCTATTGACTGAATGAAAAAGATACTTCAAAGATAGAAGCATTAATGGAAAAACTCATAAAGTGTGTGTGTTTTCTTACAATAAAGCCACATTGGGCTACCTGCTGAGCCCACTAACTCAAAGAAAGGAACATGTTGAAAAAATATTTGCTGTTATTCAACTTATATTCATATATTTTGTCAATATTACAAAATTCATGATTTTATTGTACCCTGCTAAATAAATTTATTTGTATTTTATTGGAAATCTTCCTTTAACATTTTATTATACAGAAAAATGACTATCCAAAAATGCTCACATCAGTAGCAGTCTTTTATTGTGCTTGGTTGTTTAGCAAACCTAAGTGATCTATTGTGCTAAATGCATCCATTGCCTCAAAACCTAAACACTTTTGCCAACAGTGAATTACAGTCAGTTTCCCTTGTTTAAAAAAAAACAACACAATGCAATTTTCCTTATTAAAATGCCACAGGAGATGACAAAATAGCTGACAATCATATATACTCTGATACATTGGATTTGGTTGATTGCACATTTTATATTTATTCTTAACTACTTTTAGGGAAACTGCCATTGAATTGTTTTAATGGGTATCTTATAGTTATATATAATTGTATAAAAACAAAGAGTATTTTGTTCAGCCTTTCAATTTATGTAACAAGTAAAATTAGATGTAATATTTCTTATTCTGTTTATCTGATTGTAAAGTGTACAATAAAATTGTCACATAAAGAACACACGAAGATATGCATTAGAACTAGTCAAAACTTCTGCTTTCCCTACCTTTAACCTACAATACAATCCATAGCATACGTTCACCTAACTATAACATACAAGTATGTTAGATATGCTGCCAACAACAACAAGTTTATTACTATTCTTAAATATTTTATTATTTGGAAAACTTGATGAATTAGTCATCCATTTTCTCTTTTACAATCCTACACAATTTCTTGAGGTTGTGAATGACTGTATGTAAACTATGCTATTTCAGATATTTTTCTAAGCTTTGAAGTGATTAAAGTATATATTTGGATGTGCAAATTCCTGTTTATAAAAATTAGGCATATTGTGAATAACTTTAAACCCAAATTAAAGTTATTTCAAATCTTGAAGAACCTTTGCAAAACACAGGAAAGATTTAACTATTATTTTGTTAATATTTTTCACTGTGAAATTTCCTGATGACAGAAAAGTTTCTGATGTGATCATTTTCTTTTTTTTTTAAAGAAGGGTTTGGGGAGATTCTTTGAAAATAAATAGGTAGTGGGTATTGTATATGTAACCCCTGCAGCTATGATGATGATACTAAAATGATGAAAAGTGCTATTTCTATTGAAAATGGTTCACCTACACAAAATTTACCTTGACTGAGTCAGAGCATAGAAAACAAGTTCTTATACTCAAAAGCAATACTGTTTTACACTTGGAGTGTGGTAGTTTAAAAAAGACTTGCTGAGTAAAGTTGTTGTGAAAACAACAAAGAAATTCTCAGTTCTGTTGATAAGAACTTTGAATTTAAGAACAGAAAACACTATTATAAGTTTGTGAAAGACTGGTGAAACATCATTTAGAGTGCTTGGTAATGTTTTATAATAAAAATAACAAGACCTTGATGGTAAGATTTAACAGACAGACTTAGATAAATCAGTTAGACAAACATATCATAGTGAACACTTAATTCATTGTACAGTTAACCCTATGGATTACCATAAATGTGTGTATTTTCTTATAGTAAAGTCACATTAGGCTGTGTCCACTGAGAGGAATCAAACCCCTAACTTCAGCATTGTAAATCCATAAACTTACAGCTGTACCAGTGAAGGACTATCATAAATATAAACTGATGCAGAATTTAAATGAACTTCTTAAGTGAACAAGAAAAAGAATCTTGGTGTTTTTTTGTTGATAAAATTCTAAAGCCTTTGAGACAGTTTTCTACTACAAATAGTAAACCTAATAAAATTTTGGATTGTGCATAAAGGAATATTGACTATACAAGTTTAAACAAGTCACAGTTTTATTGTACAAACTTCTAGTTACGCTTCATTTAGAAGAAAATATAATGGTTTTTGTACTCTTATCTTACAAAAGAATGAATTCCTGAAGATATGCTTCCATGGATGGATGCCCTGTTATATGAAGAAAGAACTGTAAAGAGGATTTATGTTGAGCTTTCTTAATATATCTTCTCTTGAGCAAAAAAGGGTAAGAGGTGATCTTACAGAAAATTATAATGATACAATGAAGGTCAGTGACTTTTTCTTGTGCTGAAATCTCAGGACAAAAGGATGTAAGTTTAAGATTTGAGAAAAGAAAGGCTAGGCTCTATTTATACTTTTTTAACAGAATGATGAGGTTATGGAATGAGCTGCCATCAACAATGGAAGATATCAGTAACTTTCAAACAATTATGTGCAAAATCAGTGGTTTCATAAAAAATAAATTGTGGGTTTAATTTATAATTTTCAACATGGAGAGGCAGTATTGGAAGACAAAATGTATGTGTCCTATTAACTTTTTATCTTTTGAAGACAGAAGAACCAAGGATGATCCAGTCCAAGAATTTAAGATTATTTAGAATATTGATAAGACTGGTACATATGTATTTTCATAATGAATTTCAAGAGCAGATAAACAAGGTATAATACATTTATGTTCCAAAAATATCAGTGAAATATATAGTTCAGACAACATTATATTTTCAAAGAAGTGACAGGTCTGTGGAACAAATTGCTATTTACAATTTGGAGAGAAAGAAGTGAATGAAACTTTACAAAAGTTTAATAAAAGTTTGAGTATTTGGGGATCAGAATTGGAATTAATGATTACTTTTTGCTTGTTACTTTCTCTTACAACAAGAACAGGTCCTTGTACCTAATCAGAATATCTTTGCTGAACTGAAGGGGCATTTTGATGTTCTATAATTTATAAATTTATAAAAGAAACAATACACATAATTTCTGGAATATACATCATCCCACTTTTTGACAGTCCTATGTTCATTTTTTTTTTCTTTATTTCAGTCTATATAATATTTGCTTGAATATGCATTAATTATTTTACAGATTCTTAAAGACATTTATTTTAGAAACTGAATTACTCTGGGCTCTAATCTGGATAAACATGGATGAGGCTTATCATATATACACAGTTTTCCACTGGCAAAAATGTAAATCTTTATATCACTGTATTAATTATCTAAATAAGACAGGTTTTTACCATCTAATACATGAACTGAGTTAACTCAAGCACCAATATATATTTTCCTCATTTCCTTTCTGTAACCTTCCACTTGATTAAACTTGTTACCAGAGTAATTTTACAGACTGTGATAATGTATTTCAAATAATTTCATAAACATATGTCATATACAGCTAATAGAACTATTTTCTATGTTTGTTCCCAACATGAAATCAGATATTTAATATTGTTTATCCTTGTCAATTTGAAGATTAGGTTATCTTTAATTTGTAATAGACATCAGTTAATTTTATGATTGTCTTTGTTGAATTATTTTGGTTTTTAAAGGTAAAGGGACTTTTAATATCAGTTGCATATTTATTCAAATATTTGTTATAGGCCGTTTTTCTATTATGTGATATTATTACTAAATTACAATTTTTTTCTTCTGGGCTGTTGATGAAATCATTTATATAACAGTCATTTACCACTTTGTATATGATATTTCTAAGTCTTTTAGTCTTAATGTTACTTATGGACAAAAAACTAAAATTAGAGAAATTATCAGTAATAACATGTGAAATTGTACCCTCTTCAACTGGTATAATGAAGACTGTTTTAAAAATACAGTAAGTTAATGCTATGGATGTGCACGACCAATGGTCATGATTATGATCGTAACCTGTGAAATATGACCATCAAATAGTGACCATGTGAAGTGCATACTTTGAAGTCCTGTATCCTACTCGAAGTCCCTTATTGTTTGGGTTATTGATTGTATTGAGAGTAAATGTATTTTAAGACAGATCACTGTAGTGTTAGTGTTATTGTCATCAAAGACACTCATATAAACAGAGTAAGAGGGACTGCAATCTAAATGGATATAAATAGAAAAGATCAATACAGTCCTACTTATCCCATAAACTTTTAACATTCCACATCTTATCTCACAACTAATACTTTCTCCAAATCCCAAATTAAGTAGTAACACAAGCAAATGAACAGAAAGTTCAAAAATTAACAGGTGACACACCAAGTGGTATTATAATCTTGAAAGAAAATTTACTGGTAAAGTATTTGATGAGGATCGTATAAAAAAAAAAAGAGTAATCACTTCCTTTTTAAGTTGTACTTTTAGTGAATTGTCAGTAAATGCAACATATACTAGGCATACAGAAAGTGGTTCTCTTCCGAAGTATACATTACTTACCTATTCATAAATACCTAATATTTATTTAAATCAACTTTCCCAAATGTCTAAGAAAACTTTAATTATACTAAATATTTTTCTTCCAGGTTTGTACCATATTTAAAACAAATTAGTAGTAACTATAATTAGAAGAATAACGTTTCTTATTTCATTCTCTTGAAAGGTGGCATGACACATGATGCTGCATTTTTCTTAACTTTCTATTGCAACATCCAACACTACCCTAATATTTACTACCCACATACAGCCACAATAGTTCTATAAAATATATTTTCACATGATTAAGTTTGAGAATATAACTGTTGTCACCCCATTTCTTGAGGAATCAGATGAGTTGTAAAGTCTGTTTTTTCTGTTTACCCACAATTAGAGAGAGCGCAAGGTTTTTTATTAATAATTGTATTAACCTCACATGATTTTAACTCTCCTTAAGCACTAAAACTTTAAACTTGAAAGCTGAAGAAATAGTATAGTACATATCAACATATTACTATTACCAGTTTGCTAGCAACAATAAATTGTTCGTTTTTAATTTTAATAAGAATAATGCTAAAAACAAAAAGAAGATATATTGCTGTTTATCAAGTATTAAATCCACTTAGATATTACAGTAAGACTAACGTCAAGTCCTAGAAGTACTATAGTGTAATACTGTTTCGACCAGGTGTGTTAAACTTACAACGTACACCTATCTTTACCTTATCTTCACTGCTGAACGAAACGATATGTTTAATTTCAATTGGTGGCATTTTATACCACTATGTTTTCAATTTCAAATCTCAAGTTTTAAAAAGCTGTTGCTTAATTACAATAATTTATTTGAACCACCTATACTTTAATTTATCAAAAAGAAATAATACTTAAGCCTACACTCCATAACACTAACTACTAACTACAGTACTCTTAACGCTGCTATAAATTCATACAAATATATATGTAATACATATACGATTAATAATGTAAATTAAACTTCTATAATCTGTATCAGAAAATTTTCAGCGTGTGCAATTCATTTTTTCAAACGTAGAAACACTAATAAGAAAAAAAATATATAACTATAAACGACGTTATACGAAAAAGCAACATAATATACTCAATTTTATTAATCTGGAACACGTTATAATCATATTACGCTGAATATCAAGCTTTATTTTAATGCTGACGAAGACTAAATATAAAATGCTGTGTTGAAGCTATAATTGTGAAACGTATGCTTAATTATTTTTTAGAAATAATTTTATTTGTTCCTCTGCACTTTACTTTGTTAACTTTGATTAGACCTGAATTTAAAATTATAATTCTCGATAAAGTTCTGGGATCCATCAGGTTCTTAAGCTTGTGACTATACATTGTGTAGAAGTCACTCGTTAAAAATACATGAATCGCGTAAAACGTATAACATAAAACACCGCCATTAATCCATTAGCTATGAGTTCGTTTCTTTGTTTTTGAATTTCGCACAAACCTACACTAGTGCTATGTGCGTTAGCCCTCCCTAATATACCAGTGTAAGACGAGAGGGAAGACAACTAGTCATCTACACCCAGCGCCAACTCTTGGGCTACTTTTCACCAACGAATAGTGGGATTGATTGTCACATAATAACGCTCCTACAGCTGAAATGGCGAGAATGTTTGGTATGACGGGAATTCGATGTAGTGCCTCTAAGATTGTGAGTTGAGAGTCCTAACCGCCTGATCATGTCATTATACTGTCGAGTATCTATGTATTTAACAAAATGTTTCTTTATGTATTTAATTGGTGTTGAAATAGAATATAAAAAAACATCATAAAATTACTCAAAACGATGTAACATGTGGACCCCTTGGTTGTTTCAGATATCAAAACAATATGATAATTTCATTGAGGGTTAAAATGTTTTATTACACCGGAAAAAATTATCTGCTACTAGAAAAATAACAACATTTTTCTTTATCAAATTTCTTATAAATTGAAAAGTACATCCTTTAGTAAATTCCTTTCATGTTCATTGCGTGTGCAAAAATAATTTATTGCTTTGTATTCCCATTTTGATGCATTGGCTACAAGATATGTACTGCAGAGTTGGATATATCTGTTTAAAATTATACTGCTCATTTCATGGGTTCTTACTTCTTGTGTTTAAAAGGCTTCTTTCATAAAGTAAAATAACGTTTTCAGCTAGAATAACACATGTCCGAGAGGGAGTGTCCGTCATCAAGGAGTGGTGATTGTCCAAGAGAATTGTCGGATTTAGAGAAAGTCCTCTTCTGAGTGTAGGATTTCACTGAAGATGAAAAGGTTTATGACTGCTCTTGTCACAGATATGATTAAGTACAAGAGCTGCCAATGTCTGATGTACTCAGAATGGCCGATCATGCTTCTTCTGTTAGGGAAACATATATGACGAAAGACTCACAAACTGTCTGAACAGTTTGACTCCAAAGACACAAGCTTACATAAGACTCCCAAACATACACCAACCAGAATAATCCAATTCCAACTATGGGCAAAGCCACCTGAGGCTAGACAAAAGAAACTGGAAGTTGTACAATCTCTACGAACACAGGCTTTATCACTAGCAGCTGAGAGAGTATGCAATAAATGGAAAACATTAATAGAATATGAGACAGTACTATGCCTCTTCGAGTCTAAAGGCACACTACTGAGATAGTGATATATTATACAGGAACCTGGGGTCAACCAGAACTGATGGATGAGTTACCAATCACATCTCATCATTTAATCACCTTGCAGGAGGGTCCTATCATTTGTTAGAGTATCATGGAGCCCAAAGAGTACATACATTATTGTTCAAACAATGTCAAGTGCATCATCGCGCATTAATAACTTCAAGTTCGTAAACAAAAGCATCTAGCCACGATTACTGTCATTCATGAGTGAAGTGAAACACATCATATCTCTAACATTCAAACGTACAACTAATTACAATTTAGGTTATTTTCTGGACCCCCCCTCCCCCAAGTAGTATATCTGTGGACTAACAATGTTGGAAATTAGGTTTTGATACCATAGCGAGCAGAATACAAATAGTCCATTGTGTAGCTTTGTGCTTAATTTTAAATAAATACAATAAAAATTATGACCTTCAAAACTGACTATGGAATAATAATCAGTGATGATGAGAAAACCCACTTGTAGAGAAAAATATATATCTGAAAACGTCTTGTTTGGTTTGAGAAATGTTTTTCTCCAGCATGGGCAACCCAGTATCACCAGTTCTAGCTAATACTTTTATGACACAAGTTGAAACACAAGCAATTAACACAACACTGCATCCACTACTATACGGGTACATATATGTAGACGACACGATTGCGGAATTCACATCTACAGAACACACACTTAATTTTTTTCAATCACATTAACTCTATACATCCCAACATTAACTTCACATGTGAACAGGAAGAATGAAATCAAATATCATTTCTTAACCTCAAAATTACAATAACCGATATAAAAGTTAAAACAAAAATCCACCGAAAAATCACCCACACTGGGTCCTTGGAACTCAGCATATGAAACAAAACAAAAACTCAAATACTAATAAACCAAATAAACACAGTCAAATAAAATTAACGACGAATTGGACAAAATAAGAAAATGCTTCATCAACATCAATAGGTTTCCTCCGCAAACTGTAGAAAACATTTACGCACAGACCTAGACAAAAAGCAAAATCAACTGACAAAAGTAAATATATCCCACGAATTAAAATAATCATGAAACCATACACTGCTGCATACCATATATTTCCGACATCAGCAGAAAAATAACCAAAATTTGGCAAAAACTAGTAACAAAATATGACATTCTAGTGAATTCCAAATTTATTCAAAAATCAGGCACAAAACTAAGGTCTATACTGTGTAGAAACTATACTGACAAACATCACACCTATATTATTTATAAAATACAATGTGATAACTGCCACGACTTCCACATTGGAGAAACAAGATTCAAAGAACAAAAAAAAACATCTTCACATGATTTGAACACTGCAAATCAAATAAACACAACATAACCATAAAAAATTACCCAGATACTAATTAGAGAACCAAATATAAACAAATGCAAAATCAAAGAAGCCTTACTTATACAGCAATTTAGGCCCAAAATAAATTAATACAAAGGGACACCTTTATACCTATATTAATAAATATAATCAAAGATCTAAGCACGCCCGCAACATTCCTACACTCAGTTACACAACCCCCTTCATACATGTGGTCAGCTATCGGTCAGTTACATTTTTCTTTCTTTTTGAACCTGATGATAATCAAAGAAGACCGAAACGTTGTTCGCTCCTCTGGATAAAACAGTTTCTCAACCAAAACGAGCCGTTTCTACATATATTTTTCAGCTGTGGAATACTTAGTTCTGAGTTTATATAATATAACCTTGGAAGCCTCTGACCACTTGAATAAAACAAAAGTCATTGAACATTACTGTGTCCTCTGAGTGAATAAATTAGTGAAAAAAAAATTAGACATAGTTTTATAAAAAAATACAATTAAAATCTATATTGAAACACAAACACAGTGCGCAAAATTACTTGATATAACATGTGGTTATGGCCCGGCATGGCCAAGCGCGTTAAGGCGTGCGACTTGTAATCCGAGTGGCGCCAAACATGCTCGCCCTCCCAGCCGTGGGGGCTTTATAATGTGACGGTCAATCCCACTTTTCGTTGGTAAAAGAGTAGCCCAAGAGTTGGCGGTGGGTGGTGATGACTAGCTGCCTTTCCCCTAGTCTTACACTATTAAATTAAGGACGGCTCGGTGCAGTAGGCGAACAACCTACTCACTTAAAAACCTGTTGAAGAATTCGCAAGTAATTGCGGCCCTATGTTCCTTGATGGTATCGAGTGAGGGCCTGGCATGACCTAGCGCGTTAAGGCGTGCGCTTCGTAATCTGAAGATCGCGGGTTCGCGCCCGAGTCGCGCCAAACATGCTCGCCCTCCCAGCCGTGGGGGCTTTATAATGTGACGGTCAATCCCACTTTTCGTTGGTAAAAGAGTAGCCCAAGAGTTGGCGGTGGGTGGTGATGACTAGCTGCCTTCCCCCTAGTCTTACACTGCTAAATTAGGGACGGCAAGCACAGATAGCCCTCGAGTAGCTTTGTGCGAAATTCCAGAACAAACAAACAAAAACAAACAAGGTATCGAGTGGTGAATGAATGATGAATGATAACATGTGTTTATTCTTACTAGATCTAGACAATTGTTTTTTCAGACTTTCTTGGATAAAGTTCTTCTTCCAGATGGACTAAACCTCATGTTGCTCAATTAAACTTAAAACAAGCACTGCCCTCGTGACTGTTCATTCCCTTTAGATAATAAGTGAAGTTGTAACTTTGAATTATCTTCTGACCTGTTTGACATGGCCTGATGATTAGGGTTACACTTTCGAATCCTGTCATTAAACTCATTCGCTCTCTTAACTAATTGAGCATCGTAATATTACGACCAATCCTACTTTCCATTGGCAAAGAGTAATCTAAGATTACGCGATGGGTGGTGTTGACAAGCAACCTCTTCTTCCGCCTGTCATTTATATATATTGGGAAAGGATAGGACAGAGAGATCTCGAGTAGCTTTGTGTTAAGTTTAGAATACAAATTGAAAATATTCTGACGTACCATTACAGGAAATTACTGTTTTTACTTCTTCTTATGTCAAGTATAACTTTACAACTTTCTTCCGAATGGAAAGACCAGGTGTTAATTTCAGGAACAACTCAATATGAAAGCAACTTGACACTTTTTTCGATCATATGCTATATGGAAATCTCATGAAGGCCTGAATAATTGAGAAAGCTTGAAATTTTCTGTATTAAATTAAGAAGGTAAAACATGTGGAATGAACGCATACAATAATATTCCTATTTTAAATTAAAGCTTCCTAGAGCAGTTAAAATATTGAAAAAAATATAAATGCACCTATTCTTAAACATCTAATGTTTCATTTTATCGGTTAGTGACCATAAAACATTGCAAGAAACTGCAATGAAGCATCTTAAGGTATTTCCATAATACCTCAAACTTTCTGCAGACTAAGTCAGCAGTGTATGGACTTACAGTTGTAAATATACATATATAATCTAAGATGCAATCCTCAACTGACAGACATCACAACAAGTGCGACAACTCTCTCTAATACTTGTATGCTTCACATTAGTTAAGGTGGCATTGTAAGTTTTTGTTTGTTGGTTAGTTGGTAAGCACAAAGCTACATAATGGGAAGTATGTGCTGTGCCTTCCACGAGTATCGAAACATGATTTTACAGCATTAGAAGCTTTCGGACTTATCATTGAGTCGCTGCTGAAGCAAATGTGTTTGTAAAATTTAATAAATCTATCAAATTATTTTGACTTAAAATTAAATAATTAACTAACCCTTCAATTGCTCTTACACTTTGCAAAAACGTTGAGAGAACTGATTGTTAATTTTCTTTATTAATAATTCTTTCAGGTCTTACAACACAATATAAACATAAAATAATTTATATTTTTAAATGCCGAATGCATTATAATAGCAAATAATACCTACAGTCATGTGAAAAAGTTAGGACACCCCATGAAAGCCTGTGCATTTGTGTTACATTTTTGGAAATATAGATATTTAATCTCAATTTTAACAATACTGAGAGATTATAGGAATATAACTAAACAATTAAAAGTAGAAAAAAAATACTTTTCAAGATCTTCTGTAAATGTAATTCTACAAAAATGCATATTCTAACTGAGGAAAAAGTTAGGACACCCTACCCCAATTGGTTGAAATAACTGCAGTGAGACGCTTCTTGTAGCTATCTACCAGCCCCTGACATCGATCTGAAGAAAGCTTGCCCCACTCTTCAAAGCAGAATTTGTTCAGCTGTGAGATGTTTGAGGGGTTTCTTGCATGTAAAGCCCGTTTCAATTCACCCCACAGCATCTCAATGAGATTAAGATTTGGGCTTTGACTCGGCCATTCTATGACTCTCCATTTCTTAGTTTTTAACCAGTCTTTGGTGGATTTATTGGTATGTTTTGGGTTATTGTCGTGTTGCAGGGTCCAGTTCCGCTTCACCTTTACTTTTCTTACAGATGGACTCACATGACCCTCAAGTACCCTCTAATACACAGTGGAATTCATGGTGGATTCTACGATTGTGAGCTGTCCAGGTCCTGCTGCAACAAAATAGCCCCGAACCATGACACTTCCACCTCTATGCTGCACAGTTGGTATGAGGTTCTCTTCCTGGAATGCTGTATTTGGTTTACGCCAAACATATTCTCTGTTCTAGTGTCCAAATAATTCAATTTCGGACTCAGCTGTCCAAAGAACATTAATTCAGAAGTTTTGGTCTTTGTCTAGATTATCTCCGGCAAACGTCAGTCTAGCCTTGATGTTTCTCTTCGAGGTTCAAAGGTTTCCAACTTGCACACCTCCCACGCAAGTTAAACTTGTGCAGAGTCTTTCTGATTGTAGAAGCATGCACTTTCACATCAACAGTCGCCAGAGCCTGCTGTAGGTTCCGTGATGACATGTTAGAATGTTTGAAAACCACTTTTAGCATCTTGCAGTGTGCTTTCGGGGTGAACTTGCTTGGACGAATAGACCTGGGTATGTTGGCAGTTGTTTTGAAAGCCCTCTACTTGTTGACTATTTTCCAGACAGTGGAATGGCTGATTTCAAAATCCCTTAAATCCCTTATCAGACTCATAAGCTGCTACAATTTTCTTTTTGAAGGCCTCAGGCAGCTCTTTTGCTCTCACCATGGTGGTAACTCTCACTTCCACAGTCATGAGCACACCAAACAAAATGTCTGAGGTTTAAATAGAGCAAGCCACATTCTAATCATTTACACTTGGTGTAATACACCTATGTGTGAGTTGAGCCATTTTACGTGGAAATATACGTGGGGGGTGTTCTGACTTTGCCCTTAGCTAGAATATGCATTTTTGTAAAATTACATTTGCAGAAGATCTTGAAAAGTCTTTTCTTCAGTTTTAATTGTTTAGCTATATTCCTATAATCTCTCAGTATTCTTAAAATTGATATTAAATATCTATATATCCAGAAATGTTACAAAAATACACACGCTTTCATAGGGCGTTCTAACTTTTTCACATGCTTATGGGTTGTATCAGAGTTGTCACTAGGCGCTGTCACACGGTATCCATTCTTCTCAATTCTGTTTGCCAATGCTCCAAATCCTCAGTTAGTGTTTTGAAATATCAGAATAGAAAAACATAAATGATATCATGCTAAAGCGACGAAAATGAGCCTAAACCATGAAATGTTTAAGTATCTAGCGGTGTTTATGGCCTTTCTACATCTTAATTTGAATATTTCTTTCTAATTAAATGGAAAGCTTCGGAACGGGTTATCTTCACCATGCCAACCACTACTACAAGGATCAAACCCAAAGTTTATTTTAGAAGTATATAGCAGGATAACTTTAAAGTATTCATGACATAAACAATAAAAAATGTTTTTATAGTCAGCTGGATTTCCAACACATAAAAAAGCTATTAGTATTCAACACCGAACGTGAATTATGGTCTAGAAAACAAATAAAAGCAAAGTAAATATTCTAGTCAAAGTGTGGACCAATTATGATCATTAATACCTTGTTTTAAGTTTTAACATGAGCATGTGGAGTATTTATGAAATGAAATATTGTGTCTATAATAATCCCACAGTGTATAAAGTGCTAACAAAGTATGAACTGCACTTTTGGTTTGACTAGCTGAGCACGGATCAGTGTTCAGTGTATTAAGTAAACTATGATCCAAATTCCAGTGGTTTTTGCTCTTCTACCACCAAAAAAAGAGAACATATTGCAACTCGTAACTGCAAGAGACGGTTAAGTAAATTGGAGTAACCCACTAATTGACGATGGGTGTTGCTGACTAGCTATCTTCTTTCTAGTCTATCACTTCAAAGTTAGGAACAACTGATGTAAATAAACGTCGAGTAGTTTGTGATAGAGGAAAGCAATAAATCAGATCCACACTCTGACACACTAATCCACGGGGGGTGCTTGACCCTATATGCAATTAAACTGATGCTGTGTATTGTATTTTCATGAAAGCTCTTTCCTAGTTTTTATCAGTTTCAGGTTGCTTTTAGCCATAATCACTTGATAATTACACTTTTCGAGTGTTATCAGATATTTTTTGAAATACAGAAGTGATCAAACAATAACTTTTATCTACAGAGTGGTCGCTAGAAAAGCGGAAAATTTGTCAAACAGCTATTTATTTTTACAAAGTTTTTTTAAAGGCATATGTTATATTACACTCATAGATGTTCAAAATTATTAAAATCATGCATTTTATTCATGATGTAAAGAAATCAAAATAGAAATGAGTAAGCACGCATTTCATTCATGATCTCATCTGACCCTCAAATTTTTCGCTTTTCTGTAATTAGAGTACAATAGATAAAGACAAAAGTTTTTGGAGTATGGTATTTGGGCTTGGCCAAATATATCGTTTATATAAGGTTTTAATAGACAAAATTTGAGAAAATGTAAAGTTATCATCTCCCGCATCTCCATTTATATAAATATATATATAACAACAAAATACTAGTATTTTAGAACTTTTTGGGCTTGGCCCAAATACATGAAAGTTCTCAATTACTTCTACCCCACATCATATCAAAACACTCCAAGAAGTTGAAGTTCATAAAATATTTTTATTTACCGAACAAATAAAAATGTTCGAAATAGGATGTTTGAGTTATGTATATATGTAAATTAACGTGTTAATAAATGTCACCATTTAGTGTTCTGTAAAGTGTTTTCTGTTGTGAAAGTGTCAGTCTGAATCTGCACCGTTTATGACAATTAAAAAAAAAATGTACTAAGAACATTAGAACAATTTATAGTTAAACAAATGAATACATAAAATGCCATTATAAATATATATACACATATTTGGTGCAAAGCTACACAATGAGCTATCTGCGCTGTGTCTACCGTTGAGAACTTAACCCCGAATTTAAGAAATACTAGTTCGTAAACTTACCGTTAACCTATTAAAGAACCAGTTATGTAATAAAATGGCTTTTAAAGTACTCTTTTCCTGATACACTGGATGATTGACAATCATTTCCTTTACCTTGCATTCTGCAATGGTAACTTTACAAGATCCGTATTTATTCAAGTAAATGTGACACAAAATTATTGTATTACGTTAAATCTAGAAAAGTATATATTACGAAATTTTCAGTTTTTGCGTAGGATAACTTTATGTTTTGTTTGTCCTAAAACTAACTGACGTATTTGTTCAATGCATGGGGAAAACAAAGAAACCAAACACCAATCAATTATGTCACTTATTAATGTAGGTTTTAAAGATGCATAATAGTGGTGGTGAAAATCACTCAGTTGGCTTGCTAGTTATAAGTAGACACATGAATCTTGAGGGTGGCATACTTATCCGACCTTTTTAGTCACTCAGTGGAGGGCTTAAAAGCACATGTTGTAAGCAAACATAGATACTTTTGTGAAATAAAGGTTTAAATGAGGGTAAAAATAATTAGATGATAAATGCCATGCTTAATCATTCATTCTTTTGATATGATAGGTTTGGACATGTTACAGATATTTTTATAAAAAGTTCTAAAATACTAGTATTTTGTTGTTATATATATATTTATATAAATGGAGATGCGGGAGATGATAACTTTACATTTTCTCAAATTTTGTCTATTAAAATCTTACATAAACGATATTTGTTCATTTCATCCACGGAGTTACTGGTTAAAGTGCAATGATCTTATAATCATCGAAAGATGACCAGAAACAAGAAATTTAAAGCTATTTGTAAAACGTCAAGTAGGAATTAAAAATCACGATTGTTTTTAAAAATTAAGCACTAGAACTCTATGTGGATAAAAATCATTGAAAAGTATAGAACTATTTCTGTTGTTGTATATATAAATTGGAATAAGTTCACAATTTGATTTTGTTTCTTTGTTTAGAATGGGCTATCTTTGCCCTGGCCACTATAGGTATCACAATTTGAAGTGAAGTAAAACAGGCCCAATTTAATTTCCTGTTTAACAAAGAACCGTTGTATTTTTTTTAGCAGCAGTATCTTTCTGAAGAGGATTTCTTGTTTCATGGAAATGTATTATTGCAAACTTTATTACAATGACCCCTTTTAAAGAAATTTATTTGAAATTAAATTCTACAATCAATTTTCTGTAACATTTCAATATGCGAATTTTTGTCGGATATTTCAGAGTGACTTTGTTTGTGAATCTTGGTATCATTAAAGATGACTATTAAATTTGAGATACGTTATTTTATTGAAAGCTGGTGGTATTTAAACTTAATAACGGCAACAACAGACGAGTGATAAACATATGAGTGATACAAATGTGTTGATTGACATTTTTTTCTTACACGCTAAAATCCAGGTTTCGATACCCGTGGTGGGCAGAGCACAGATAGCCCATTGTGTAGCTTTGTGCTTAATTCAAAACAACATCAACAACGACATTTTTTTAAAAGTTATTTTACAGAACAACCTGAATCACATTTTTCACAATTTAAAATTTTAATTTTCTGGTAATTAACACGATAGCAAAGTGAAATCAAACAAATTTTTATTTATTATATGCTTTACAGATGTTGAATAATCAAAGTTCAAGATTCTTGAAATTTATAGGTAAATGATCAATACTGTTTGTAAGGGTAGCTCGTCATATGAAGAAATAATAGTTAATTTCGCGATTTCGTTATCTATTGTAAAATTTGATAAAGCTAGTCCATCATTCATTTTGTGCTTATAGGAGTATATAAGACATAACGGGCGACAGATAGTCATTCTTGTCACCAGGGTCATTATTTAAAATCCAGATAATAAACACAGTCCCTTGTTTACATCAAAGTTTTCCAAGAATGTATGACAAGATGGAGAGGTTTATAATAAGTCAGAGATCATAGCAGATATCACTTAATTTCAAAGAAATGTGTTAGTACGAGTCTGTAAAATACCTTTATTTTATCTGTTATTTATAAATTTCATGAAAAGAAAACAGTAAATGGACTAACAAAAATTAATCTTAAGAAACTTCATTACAACACACCTTTATGATTTTTTACAACTCCAAGTTAAGATAATGGTTAATTATTCATTTTTGGCTGGGATTATAAAAAAGTTATTATCATAAGAACGATTATATATGAAGTCTATACTAAATAAGATATCCACTTCCAAGATAATGGTATCACCAAAACTTACAATCAAATATATTTTTACGGGTTAAACTTAATTATGAAAATGAAAAGTAAAAGTATTATCACATGTATTTAAGGTACAACTACACAACCGGCTAAATTATGTGACCATTTCTAAACTGTAAGCAGATAAATATTAAAAAAAAAGAAAATAATTACGAACAATCTGCTGTGCTTCGTCCTTGAACAGTCTATCTAATATGCCACGAGGGAGCAGCGCTGTTGTCAAATAAACACACACATACATATACAAATATCATTGAAGGCCTAGCAAGAATAAGAATTTATGTATATATATATTTGAATACGTAATTGACAATATTAATTGTAATTGAACTAAACATCATAAATTCTAACAAGAGAAAATACAATTTTTACACGATTGATATATTAAATACAAATATTTTACTTTAAATCAAAAGTCACGTTTCGAAACATGAGTTAATGAGGGATCGTATGTTAATTAAATATTTGTTATGTGTTTTTGCACGAATCATTCGTATATGCTTTCCTGTCATGGAAAAACTCAGATTCAAGTAATATGTATAAGAAAAAAATAGTTTATCAACATATAACAAATAAGTAGTATTTCCCATTTTTGAAAGATTGAAACAGCTAGGATTTCGTCGATTTTCTAGAGCTATCAATTTGTTTAGACAAAATATTTCGACTATTTTTATAAAAGAATTTCTATGTTTACAGTTTTAAAAAACTTTATCAAAATATATAGTAAATTTAACAAGTTTTCAAATATTTGTAGGAAACATCTTTAAACTTTCAAAAAAGAAACAATACTTAAGGCTTTTTAACTTTCCTTAATGACGTCATAATTTTAGACATTAATGTTGAGCTAAGAAATATTATCAACGATCGTATGTTTAACATCACAGTATAATAACAGAATATAGTTGAAAATGGTGAAATGTGAAATTTGGTTGTACTATATACTTTTATGGGATAAAGGCCAGATCAAAGAGCTGTTGTTTCTTTTAAAGACACAAAGTATATATGACAATATTTAAGTCACTTTGAGCTTTAGAAAACGTGTGTTCAATAATTCTGTATTCAAACTTCACATTACGATGTAGTTTTAAAGTATTTAAAATAATATGTTTAAGATGACGATTTGTGATATATAATGTATAAGGCACTTTAGGAGAATATCAGGTAGAAAGTTTTGTGCTTTAAACTGGTGTTTTACCACATAAAATAGTTTAATAGACTTTTTCAATGGTGCAAAAATACTGAATGTTTTATAATACTACAATTTGTAAACCTTTAAAAATCTATTATTCTAACAATTTCCACAAAGCGCACTTTAATAATAAAATACAATAACTGTAATATATAAAGAAAAACAGAGATCTTATGAAACATTTTCTGACAACACAATAGTCAGGCAATATTCATATATATACAATGATTTCTCCCTTTGTTGTTATACCAAAAATAAACTGCATGACTCTAAGAGTCTGTCGAACACGCAACTGAGCCGATTTCTGCTAGTACTACAGAACTAAATTAAATGTGGTTTCCAAAAGTGTAAGAAGAAACTTTTCTCTTTCCAAAGACGAAAGAAATACTTGATTGTATCTCAGTTCGTCATGTGATGTTCAGTAAGGAAGAACAACTTTCTTAGGTGATGCATAAGTGGACCAGATCACTTTTGACTCTATTCGTCATCTTTTTTCTCGGGCTTGAAATCAACCATGGCGTACAACTCCTCGGGAGTGTAACCCAAGAGAGATTGGAGATCACACACGAAACGGTACACGTAACGTTTGCCTGCAGTCTTGTGAATAATATTTTTATCGTAATAATATCTCAGCCCGCGACTGAGCTTCTCATAGTTCATCTTAAGTTTGTTTTTCCGAATGCCCCAACGTCGAGCCACTTCATCAGGATCTGTTAGTTTGAACTCCCAACCGTCACCTGTCCAACTAATGAATCCTTGGCAAGATTTGTCGGTTAAAAGTTCCAACAAGAACTGCCATAACTGGATGGGTCCGCTCCCTACCAAATATAAATTGCTGGTTGTAAAACAAATTCACGAAATTACAAATATACTTTGTATGACAATATTCAATTAAAATAATCGGTATTAATGACTGATTATATAACAAAATTCTACAAAATAAAATTATATTCTTTAAGAATGATTAATTTATTCATGGATAATCTTAATGAAATAAACACATTAAAATTAGTAACATATTTATACATGTTCATATTATAGACATGGTATGCAACCATTCAGTTTTCATAACATTTTAAAATCGGTCTTTCTTATCTGGTTGTCCAATAATCTCAAAACTCAAACACACACATGTAAATTTTTATTTCACACTTGCAACAGTTATCTCTCTTATTTTTTCACTTGTTTAAATATTCAAGCGTTCATCTGCCCCCTGTCTGGAAAGCTACACACGCAACCAAAGCTCAACATTAACTTTGAATAAATGGAAAATTTGTTTAATTTGATTAAACTAGACAAGCTGCCCACAAGCTGTTTTTATTCTGCCCACCATAGGTATCGAAGCCATATTTCTAGTGAAGTAAGTCCACAAACATCATATCACTGGAGGCAAGACTGGAGGCAGGAATAATGTTGATGTAGTTATTTGAGGCACCATTGTAAAGTTTTCTCCTTTTCTTCATATATATGTATTTTGTTTTATGACTGACATTTTTTTTTAAACGTTAAAAGGTGTACATCCGCATAAAGTAGTGCCAAGTTCTTAAATTACTTTATTTTTAACTAAAAGTAATTATTAGTAATTTTTATCACTTTACTGATGCCTCTACCATATTGGGAGCAGAAATGCCCACCTCAGTGGATAAATTTTCTCTCACTTACCTCAAAATGATGGTACCTTATTTTTCTTTATTTTAATTTCATTTTAATTTAATTATTTATTTTTATCTGTTTAAGTTTATCTTTTCTTATTATTATTTTAACTTGGGAGAGCAGTCACCTTCCTACAACTATCTGCAGGCCGTAAAAAGTGATATGGATGTGGGACGTTGTGGGCTTGAGCACCCACATCTTGCTCTCTTAATTTCTAAATTTCTTTTGTGAGATTAGTTGTGTGGAGTTTAAGACTGAGAGACAGTGTATTCCCACCGCAATGAGGGTCCTACTTCCTCAGTCACCTCCAAAACCTAGGATACTTTTTATAATCCCACGTTGTAGCTTGTACCTTAGAATCTTTTTAAAAATATGCAGCATATATAGTTTAATTTTAATGTGTTTTGATTATGACTTAAAATTATGGTTATAATATAATTAATTAGATGTTGGTATTTGCTATTTTTATCACAGTTTTTTCTCATGATTTTATTTACTTATTTCGCTTCATTTGATGTAATTATTTTATTTCACTATATATATGTACACACACATGTACTCACAAGTGTGTATGCGTGTACGCAACATATGTAAAAACGGGACTTTTCTAGCTAGAGAATCTAGCTGGCATTACTGGGCAACTTTCAGGCACATTCTAAAGATTGTATTCATGCAATCGATAATTTTACATGGGTATTTTGGCGCCCCCAGGGCAACTGCGTCCCGGGTATTCGCCTGGCTCTGTTTAAGTTACCCAACCTACAAAATTGCACACTAATAACATTTCACTACATGTATGTTTGTGTTTCCTTATAGCCAAGCCACATCAGGCAATCTCATGTGTCCACTGAAGAACATTTTACCATGTGTCACCGTATTATCACCCATATTTTAGCAATGCATAAAAATATAAAAACCCTGGCATGGCCTAGCGCGTAAGGCGTGCGACTCGTAATCCGAGGGTCGCGGGTTCGCGCCCGCTAAACATGCTCGCCCTCCCAGCCGTGGGGGTGTATAATGTTACGGTCAATCCCACTATTCGTTGGTAAAAGAGTAGCCCAAGAGTTGGCGGTGGGTGGTGATGACTAGTTGCCTTCCCTCTAGTCTTACACTGCTAAATTAGGGACGGCTAGCACAGATAGCCCTTGAGTAGCTTAGTGCGAAATTCCAAAACAAACAAAAATATGAAAGTCAAGTAGAAGCTGTTTTATACTGCTTTCACTAATTCTAATTAATGCGCAACAACATGATAAATTTCAATAACTATTCTTTCATTAACTAAAAACGATCCATGGAATTATTTTTATCAAGAAAATTGGCTTCATAAAATTGTCTACATTAAAGTAATTTAGATTTACAAAAAAAATCAATAATTTTTTTTCGCAACTTTTAGACACGTGTCAAATGATTTGAGCATCTCATCTTGTTTTGTCCGTACCTGTAACTCATGGAAAAATAATGTAGCATTTTAAACTAATTTATGTCTATAACAAAATTCGCTATGATATTTACGGATACACAAAAAGCCATACAACAAAGTACAAATAAGGAAAGTTACAGCAGAAACTTCTGTTATTCTATATTTTACATCTGTAGGTTCTGTCTATAGTCGATACTTTGATAGCTTTAAAAGTACAGATTAATTTCAGAGTTAATAATAATTACAAAATATTCGCTACAAACAAATATTTCAGCTGTCGCTAAAGTGACAAATACTATAGAGTATGCAGCAGATGCTTTAGAGGGCTGGCAATAAATGTTTAATACAAAAAATAAGAATAGTTTTATAGTTAGTGAATAACATTTAAGAATCAATAGAATATTGTTTAAAAATGTGCACTTCAAAATTTCATAAAAAAATTGAAGGTAATACAATAAAAATCAGAAGTTATAGTTATTGTCGTTAAATAAACAGAACTTAGGCTTATGAGTTCGAATATTTCTTAGTACATGGAGGATAAATCAGTTAGTTTGTAATTAACTGTTCTATATTCTTTCCTCTTAAATCCTTTATGGTTTCCTTTTATATTTCTTATACTTGGGATTTTACCATGTTAATCTTTTTTTTTGCTTTGACTTTTAGCAATACACAAAATAGCGGCAAATCCCAATAAAATAGCGACATTGTGCTAACTACTCTAAATAAAGAGAATAAAGCGAGAAAGGTTCTTTCTGTTTGCCTATTTGTCATGTACTTCCATCTCATCGATATCAGAAAGCTAAAGCTTTTATATTGAAATGTTGCAAAATTAAGATTTACCTTCTGAATTAAAGACTATTTTCAATATATGTCTCAGAGTCTTTGCAATATATGAAAATGTATTGTTTACTTTGGCAAATAATAAATTATTTTAACTACCCATATGAAAAACACCCAACGAAAAATACCAGCCCAATATAGCATCATGACTCGGAAGGCCACATTCGAAAGTATAATGTCATCTGTATGTAAAAAGTTGGCATACCTCACATATTCCAGTTTTCAGTAATAAAAGAATGAACGTTTAACCGGTGAGTGAACAACTAAAAAGAGTAAAATTTGTTAATTTCAGAGTCAATGAAAAACAATATTTATGCTTGAATCTTCTGTATGCTAATCACCAAGTTCAGTGTGATGTAATAACTTTCAATCAAACAATTTCTATAATTTAAAGATTTATTTGTAACTTATACATTTTTCTTAGCTAACCATTATTCTGCTTACTTTGAATAATTTCGAAAAGAGAGTATACTTCCATGAACTATCTGTTGAGTTAAATGAAAATCAATTCTCAAGTTTGCATTTTTAAAATTTTGAAAAATTACAAGTGATAGGCCTTCCGAGTCTTGCTTTAAATTTACCAAATTTACACCCGGGTAACCTGCAAGAACGGCGGCTTGAATGACTGGCTTGCTATCATCACCTCCCGTTAGAGGACTTTGTCCAAGAGACTGGCCATGATTTAGGCTTTGGATCTGATTCACGTTGCTCAGTGGCATATTAGAGTCACGAGTAGAAATTCCCGCAAAGGCCGGATGATGTTGATTGTGAGAATGGATCACTGGGCCTGTCGGAATTCCGGGATGACCTGATAGTTCAGGATTCCAATGATCAACTGGGCTGTGAATGGAGCCTGGAACAGTCTGGAAAGGTGGCTCATAATGATGAGTCATGTAGCTGTCAGGTGGAAGCATTTCATGGGGGTACCGAGCTGCAAAATGACAAATAGGCTCATAACTCAGCTAAGGTTTTCTTCACAAACCATAAAATATTCAAATAATTTATAACTCTTTCACTTAAAACGTTTTTACAGTAAATAAGTATAATTTGAATAATTATAAATTATATTAACTTTAAAGCAACAAATATTTACGCCCCATAGTGGCACTGCGGTATATCTGCAAACTTATACTGCTAGAAACCAGGTTTCGATACTCGTGGTGGGCAGAGCACAAACATCTCTTTGTGTAGCTTTGTGCTTAAATACAAAGCAAACAAAATAAATATTTACTATGAAATAAATTTGGATAAGAAAACTTCAGAAAATGAATAACAACGGCCTCTTGATTCCCAGCAAGTATAAATAATAAAAATATTTCTTGGTTACTCGTTGCTTTCTTTTCTAACGGGTTATCTAACTGGGAATGAAAACAGCTGCTTCTTAAAATACTTTTATGCAAAACGGATACTTGAGAAACCTACTAACAGTATTATATCAAACGTTATAGTCCAAAATTATAAATTAGAATAGTGTGCAATAAAGAGGCTATTCGCCTGATGCTCTAACTACGCTTTCAAAGTTAGAGAACACGTAATAACAAACATGAACAAGTCTGTTGTACCCGAATACGCGATCTAGTTTTCGTGAACTGTTAATGGAACAATTATTATAGACGTCAGAATCAACCTATAAGATGACATGATTTTTGTTACTTTATGCGCCTCTCTTTATGTTCTCATATTTTATTACAAAATAAAAGACTATCACCGTAGAATAAAATTGTAGCTGTTGTGATTTGAGAATTACTAATCAATTATGCAACAATTCTGGAAGGAAGGGCATGTGGGGCAGACTTCAAAGTACAATGGGCAAGGACATTTATTAAACGTAAATTTTTAGTATGGAGCAGATGTATGGTGCTGTAATGCTTAATATAGAGCCAACGTCAATAAACTGTCCTGGTTTTTAAAGATCCAGGTGTCTTGATTCTAACGATGCAGATTGTCTCTAAACCTCTCATGTATCTGTTTGATTTGAATTTCCGATAAAAGATCAGCGTACCTATTTTAACAAAGCACAACAAATAAACATCAAATTATGAACATAATTTCGTAAAAATCAATAACTTTGAAGCACGTGTAAGATAGCTTTGAAAACGAGCACAACTCATTTTTAAATAATTACAAAATATTGTGAAGTACTACTAGCTTTCACTGTAGTTTTATTTCTTTTTGGAATTCTCAACCAGTTAACTAAAGAATTACCTGTGCATAACCATCCCCAACTTTTAACAACAAACTACAGAGGAGGCAACTAGCCATTAGCACTAACTGCAAACTCTTAGATCACTCTTGTTTGACCAGATAGTAAAGTTGGATCGTCTATCTCATGATATATACACAGTCCTAAAGTGTGTGCCCATTTCTGTGGTTGCGGGCCATAAACCGCGATCTCTCGGATTCACATTCCATTTATATAACAACTGGGCAACACCCGAACTCTTTCACAGTAGCAATCGTAATTTATTTAAATATCAAAGAAAACATCTTGAATTTCGAAGGTAATGATCTGAAGAAAACAAAAAATATTCCGTTTTTATTCATAAGATATTGGATAACCTTATTAGTTAAACGAGAGTGTTTTCTAGGTTTTGGTATTAATTTTCTGTTAAACTGTTTGTTTTTTTTTGGAATTTCACACAAAGCTACTCGAGGGCTATCTGTGCTAGCCGTCCCTAATTTAGCAGTGTAAGACTAGAGGGAAGGCAGCTAGTCATCACCACCCACCGCCAACTCTTGAGCTACTCTTTTACCAACGAATAGTGGGATTGACCATCACATTATACACCCCCACGGCTGGGAGGGCGAGCATGTTTAGTGCGACGCGGGCGCGAACCCGCGACCCTCGGATTACGAGTGCACGCCTTAACGCGCTCGGCCATGCCAGGCCCTGTTAAACTGAATTATGAAGATTATTTCTGTTTCACGCAAAGATACACAAGAACTATCTGCATTAGCCGTTCCTAATTTAGCAGTGTGAGGCTAGAGAGAAAGCAGCTAGACATAACCACCTATCGCCAGCTCTTAGTCTACTCTTTTACCAACGAACAGTGGGATTGGTCATAACTTTATAATGCCTCAAAGCTAAAAAAGCAAAGAAGTCTTATAGGACGTGGGATTGGAACCAGCAACCTTGAAAATGCGAGTCAAGCGCCCTAACCAACTGACCAAGCCAGGCAATAATTAAGAAGAAAACAAAATTAAAATTGTACCAAGAAAAAGTCTTCCTTAAGTAATAAAATCCAAATACAGAAGTGCTGTGACGTCTGCCACGATGAAACATTTTAATATGTAATTGTTGTTATGTATATGTGTAAATATTTTGTAAACGACAACATGTCGTGTTGTGTTTGAATTTTCATTTGTATTATTCATTTTTTTTCCATATTGATATTATTGTTTCGAAGTTTAAACTAAAATATGTTATTTATTTAGGGTAATATTTTAGAACTTTCTCGAATTAAGTAGACCAATCACATGTTTGTAAATGAGTGCTGGTGACTTCCTGTCTAGAAGTGTAGTCTCGTGCAAGAACGGATATGCGTGTATAACTCTGGAGTTGTATGGAAATTGCGAGATTGTTCGAGAAATAGGCCTATCGTTATAAAAGACGGTGACGAGAGATAGATTCGGGGATCAATCATCAGTTTTATTCGAGGGAGAGAGATTCAGTCATTAGTTTTATTCGAGGACAAAGAGTGAGATTCAAACACCAGTTTCATTTCAAAAGAAGAAAGTTAGTTATTTGAGAAAGATTAAGTGTTTGCTGTGAATATTCAACTTGGATTTGTGATTGAAATTAGATCTACGGAAGCCGTGATTTTATTACGTCAATCTCTACGATACATCTGAATTACTGCTTGAGCTGAGAGACGGCGATTTCATTGAACTGTGAACTGTTTCGGAATCTCTTCGTGGGACCAAATTCACACCCTAGACTGGAATTTGAGACTTTCATTTTAATTCATTGTATTAGATACAGGCCAGTACCGTTTTGTATTGTGATTTAATTTTGAAATTTGAAACTAGTATTTTGTTTTGTAATTAATTTCGAATGTTGTAACTTAATATCTGTCACTATTATCATATAATTTATGTTATATCTGTTATATTTGTTAATAGTTTAGTGTAATAAATTATACAAGCTGTTATCTGCGTTTTTCTGTTGCGTTTAGGCCTGGCATGGCCGAGCGCGTTAAGGCGTGCGCTCGTAATCCGAGGGTCGCGGGTTCGCGCCCGCGTCGCGCTAAACATGCTCGCCCTTCCAGCCGTGGGGGTGTATAATGTGACGGTCAATCCCACTTTTCGTTGGTAAAAGAGTAGCCCAAGAGTTGGCGGTGGGTGGTGATGACTAGCTGCCTTCCCTCTAGTCTTACACTGCAAAATTAGGGACGGCTAGCACAGATAGCCCTCG
Source organism: Carcinoscorpius rotundicauda (assembly GCA_011833715.1). Taxonomy (NCBI): domain Eukaryota; kingdom Metazoa; phylum Arthropoda; class Merostomata; order Xiphosura; family Limulidae; genus Carcinoscorpius; species Carcinoscorpius rotundicauda. The sequence continues at coordinate 115,343,752 of CM022393.1, forward strand.
AGTAGCTTTGTGCGAAATTCCAAAACAAACAAACAAACAAACTGTTGCGTTTAGTCTACAAAGAACATAAAACATCAAAAAATACGTAACATTGTTAATAGTAATTTTTCTTAAAATCTCTCTCTACGGTGATACGGAAATGAACGCCTTGAAAGCACAGAATATTACATTTGAAAATATCCAAACCCAAAGTAAAAGTTAACTGAAAATCTACTAAAATAAATGCCCCTCCAGTGGCTTAGCAGTATGTCTGCGGACTTACAAAGTTAAAAATCGGGTTTCGATACCCGTGGTGGGCGGAACACAGATAGCCCGTTGAGTAACTTTGTGCTTAATTCCAAACAACAACTAAAATAAATGTTAACAGAAGAGAACCATTTGAAATGTAATTTAATATAGTCATACTTCGATAAATAGAATCTTTCTTCGGGTGATCAAATTAGTTAAATTTCTTGACATCACCTTATACTGAGACTAACGTGATTGATTTATGTTGCATTTCGTACATAGTTACACGAGGACTATATGTATTAGTCGTTCATAATTTATAAACTAATTAACTTAACACCACCCGCAATCAACTTTTGTAGCAATAATACATTATAACTCTCCCAAGGCTGCGAGGTAGAGCATGTTAATGTGACGGATATTTGAACCAGTGACGCACATATTACTAAGCCGACTAATGTAAATAAACATATCATTAATATAAAGAAAGAAGAAGAAACCAGTTTTTATACACACAAGTTCAGATTGGTTGAATGTTGAAAAATCTAGCATCATGAAATTACACACAATTCAAAATATTGTATTATGCGCAGAACGTTTAACAAATATTATACATATTACAAGACAAACTGTCTTTCTGTGGCTTACCACTAGATGTAAAGGTTTATAACGCTAAACACTGCGTTTCTATACCCATGATGGGCACAACATACACATATTTCGCTAAAAACAAATAAATACAAATTATGCAAACTACCTCATGTTCCCCGAGATATTTCTCCAAAGTGAAATATCTCTTTCCGTGACCCAGCAGAAACTCTGTGAACTTATAACGCTAGAAACTGGGTTTCGATACCCGTGTGGGTACAGCACAGATAATTAAACCAATATGTAATAAAGTATTTTGAAAGAAATGTTAAGAACAATAATAATTTCCGGAATCTCAGCACATGATTATAACAGGGTTAATATTTACTTAAGTTTTCTGTCCAAAATGATTTAATGCTCAAATAGATAATATCTTTGCTCATTTGATTATTTTCACTTTTCCTCTTTGTATTACATTTGTTATTCAACATCCTTACAAGTATTAACAATATTTTAATACAAGTATTAACAATATTTTAATACAAGTATTAACAATATTTTAATCTACTGCGCTTATTGTAATAGCTGTGCATGATAATCATTTTACAAGGTCCGAGTAATAGAGTTTGAATATATTTATCTATAGACTTTATTGGTGTATTTTGTTAAAGCCATTGGCTGCATAACTGTATTCTTTATAAGTTTCAGCAGTAAAATTGCACTATGGAAAGAGGAAGTGATGAAACCTACACTTTTATTCTTGGGTCACCTCGAAATTGTCCTAACGTCTTCACAGAACAGTAATAATAATACTTTCACGTTATTACTATGAAGATGTAACAAACGGCATTAGTTAGTGAGTAAATATTTTCACATGATAATGTTAATAGTAGTAAATATACAATTCTACCTCTTGGATAACTTTTCGTAGAATAAGTAGGCTGATATTTGGTTTCTGGAAGCATGACTGGAGTGGACGGCGTGGGATAAAATTCCGGACTAGCGTCCAAATAACCCGGATGAGGAGTACTGGCCTCCAACCCGTATTCTTGTGAATCATTGAATTGCTGGTTTAAACCCATCTCCTCGTGGTTCATGTCATTCAAAGTGTGTATTGACTCAGTGATATGATTGTAAGCACCTGATGGAAGAAAGAAGTTTTATTCGACAAACAATTTTTTTACTTCAAACAATGTGATGCTTTAAATGAGTGTAATAAATATGTTCTAAATAGATACTGGAAACTAGATTTGTGACTTTTCAAAATAACTACTGATAAAGTCTTGAGAGTAAAGAAAAAAGTACAAGTAAAACACACCCATAATTGTATTATGGGCCGGTAATTATTATTTTTCTCAACGGTTGATTAAATATCTGTGTACTTACTGCTTCACTAAACTGCTAAAAGCGCAGCATATGTGAAGTCAAAAGAATTAATCAATCAAAGATACAAAATAAGTAATTTTTGTCCCAAACTCCACTGACCTGAATTTTTACTTTGTTAACAAGTTAAACACCTACCATAGCTTTCGTTAACAAGTCAGATTTCAATGCCACCGGTTCCAAATGAGTGAAAACAATGTCAACGAGCGGCTTTCTTGAGAAGCTGGAATGATTTTATGTTGTTCTCTCTCTCCCTTTTTTTTTTCTATCTCAAAGATTACTGACCATAACATTCGTGGCATGTGCGTAAGCATGACTTTTACTGAAGGGTGGAAATATAAAAGGGAAAAGACAACAGGTGGCATTAGCATCTGGTCTTCACATACAAATATTATTTATACGAATGCGCACTTTTATGGAATACAGGGTCATAAAACCTCATTTCGTTTGGAGGTTTTATACGGACTATCCGTGGTATGCTTAAAGAGGACTTATAAGTGACAACATTACATAATATGATATCTACGAGCTACTATAGCTTGGGACATAGCAAGTTGCAAGTGCACTTTATTCTTGCAGTGAATTTGATGACACCTGAAATCATACACAATGGCATCTCTTAAAAAGTCGATGAGTTATAGTACAACTCATTTGTAAAAATTACAATAGGAGGTTAGAATCTTAATTATTAACTAAATACTGTAATATCATGTTGTCTGTATACTAATATCAGCAGTTTGTTGATTTACAGATTTTAGTTATCACGAAGTCAAAGTAATATCTAAGTATGGGATTTTCTTAAGATATATAATACACAGAGAAAATACAAGTATGTTAAGTATTACAACTGTTTCTTTTTGGCTAAACAAGTGTTTTCAAAGTAGAAAACAGCATGTTTCAATAAATTACATAGTTCTGTACTAAACTGGTATTATATTGTGAAACATCCCATTTTCCGAACATATATATCAAATGATATTATTCCATGATTGAACAAATTGGAGCAATCATTAGCAAGGTTACGCGAACAGACGTTGCTGCATTATTTTCTTTACCGTTATATATATTATATCTAAATGAACATTGTGTAACATATACATTCAAATTTGACAGCAACCTAGGCACATTATTCTAAGTGGAGTTATCATTTAGGATTAAAGCCACTAAAAGGTATGTTTGTTTGTAGTTAAGCATAAAGCTACACAATGGGCTGTTAGTGTTGTGCTCACCAATGATATTGAAATTCGAATCCTAGCCTTATAAGTCTGCATATTTTCCGCTGTGTCACAGGGGGAGCTAAAAAGGTACGACAAAAGATGTGGATTTAAATATTGAATAGCTTGAAGTTTCTAATTTTTCTTCAGTTAAGTACTTACAATTTACAAGAGTAGTATTACAGTTATAAATATTTAAAAAATCTGAAGGCGTTTTTCGCATTATTGGCCTACTTCTAGCTCAATAAAAATTGTTAATATCTACTAATCTGACATCGTTGGCGGACACATCTGCAAAATACGTAGAGAAATTTTGTTCTTTTTGACAATTTTAAATTTTTAAGTAGGCTTTCGCAAGAAAAACAAACAAACATGTTACTAAACTTTTCTAAATCTCTCAGCAACTACACTATCCAAATATATTGTGTTTAATATTATAAGTGATGTGAAACTTCCTTTTGAACAATTAATATATCGTACATGTAAATACGAAGCATTTTATAAAGGAATGAATGGTGACCTATATTTACGCTTGCGCAGTAATAGTTACAACTGACGGGTGTAGCGCAAGTCGCTGAAGCAGAAAGGAATTAAGCTATCTGAAAGCGATGAAGCAGCGAACAGGTGACCTAAGCCTAATGGAAAGTTTACGTGGCTGTCAAACTGGTACAGTTTTGTCGATTTATATTGAAACTGTTCTATCATTACTTCATATGATTTAAATCAAATCTGCAAACAATAATTTATTTTTTTCTCTACATCACAAAGAAAATATCTCTGATATTTAGAGTGGTATGGGGGAAGAGAATTTAAATTAAGAAGTGTCCGTCTTCACTTACACCAATATGCGTTTTTATACAGACCTCCTGTCGCAAAAAAATGACCCAAATTCAGGAAAGAAAACGTCAAACTGAAAAACTGATTTGAAGCGCAAAACTGCATAATCGTAATCCAATAATACAATCTAAAAACGCTTCTTCTTCTGATTGGAAGAATATATTCATAAGTGAAATCTGTAAAAATACCTTGCCAGGAACATAAACATAGAAAGAAAGAAGACTGCTTCGCTTGTGAGGTTTGTAGATACTGTTTACCTTTGGATTCATGTTCGAATAAAGCAAATCATATTAACTGGAAGCGAAGAAATGATGGTGAACGAAGAATAGTGAGACGGACAAGTGCTCTGAGAGGTCAAAATCGAATAATATTAGAAGCTTGCAAGTGAAAGATTCTGGAGAAAATGGACGCCCGCAGGAGCTAGTTTTCGTGACTGGGATGGTGATCTTATAATTCAGAACCAAAATCAACGGTAATCTTTTAAGATCTGTATTTGTGAACGAACTATATTATATCAATTCATAGCTATGTGACATCGTCTTGCAGAACTAAACTATTACTGCGCTTAAACAGTTGATATGGATTAAACCTGAAAGACAGTTAATATAATGAGTACGTTTCAATAATTATTCTCCTCCTAAAGCCATACTATTCACTATTTTATTAGAATTCACAAGAGTACCTAAACATGCTAAACATTTTTTTAAGAAAAATACTAAACATTCTAAAAATATATGTGTATGTATAATGGTAATCTAGGTTTTTTCGTATTTTTTTGCTCTGTAGAAAGAAGGACAAGTATAGATATATCTGTATTTGTAACGCTCTCAAGTAATCCATAATTATTCTTAGCAGTAACGAGAATTGAAATGTTATATACCTTCTTATTAAAACGGCCATATTTATTAAACTTGCATTCTGATTGAGGAGTCGAATCCCACTTTTTCCAAATTCTTGTGCCTGTTCATTGTACACTTAAAAATTCCTAGTTACAAAACAGAAGTATAATAGAGCAACGAAACGGCCAAAAGTCTTCACGAGAAAGTTATTATTACACTATTAAAGTTCAATATAGAACTTCAGGTGGGATCTTTTCTTATTGAAAATAGCAATAAATTAGCACAGATAAGTAAATTCCAAAGAACTCTGTGCCCAGTAATCGATATGTTTATTGTATTTATCTTTATTTAAATCAAGTATTCCGTGGACATGAATATGATACTATATTTATGATATTATGAAATAGTGTAGGATCAAAAATTAAAAGTTACGAAACAACAAACCCAATGATCTGAGTGCTTTCTTAAAGTTTATCTTCCTTCTCTGAGAAATCGCTCAGATTATCTGATGTTTGCTTTAAGACTTATTTTTTAGTTATTTTTATCATTCTTATTTTATTAATAACATGATGTTACAGTATCTTAAATATTCAGCTACACGTTAATTTATATAGATTTGTACCCTGATAAAATTAATCAGGCCCAGTGGACGGAATATTACACACAAATATAAAGAAAAAGCAAAAACAGTAGCGAGCCCTAAGAAATAATTATAACAATTAAAATACAGATTAATGATAAGATTGTGCTTGTATTCTTTATATAACTGGAGTATTGCATATTAAACTCAACTATTTTTAAAATGATGGAACTAAAACACTCAAGTGTGTGTGTGTTTTTCGTGTAGCAAAGCCACAGAGGGCTATCTGCTCAGCCCACCGAGGGCAATTGAACCCCTGATTTTAGAGTTGTAAATCCGGAGACATACCGCTGTACTAGCTGGGGGCGAAACACTCAATACTTTAACGTAGATGCGTCTGTTATTGAAACTATCGGAATATCACAGTGTTACAACGCGTAATTGGAAAAAAAAGTTTATTTACAGAGGAAAATTCAGGTAAATACTGAATAGACTTTTGGTTAATAAAATTAATGTTTATGCTTCTTTTACGACGAATGACGACATACAAATATCAAAATGGATACTGTCTGTAAATACGTCTGTAAATCACTTTAACGTTTAAAAACATTCATTTGGTTAAGCCAGGAAATCAAAGAAACATCGTAAAGATAAAAAAATAATAATAAAATCGCACGAATAATTTTTACTTACTTTGTAAACTCATTAACTCCATCCAGTTTCCCCTCAACCCACCTGTTGTTAAAACATTCCCCCATCTAAAAGGTTCAGCGCGTGTGACAGATGGTAAGGACCGTCGGCACATGGAGAGCCCAACGTGGTTTAGCTTCGATCAGCACCAAAAGAATTATGCACCCATGGCCTCACACGGGTAGGCTATAGCAACACATGACAGGTGAGGGAGGCGTGCGCAGTAGGACGTGGAGTAAAATCAAGAATGCGAACCAAATAATTTTCGACTTCTTGATTTAAAAATTCTAACTCTTGTACCAGCCAGCCTATAAGTAATATATAATTCTGACCTTATGAGAATTAACTGTTCAGCAGCAACGATTACTTAAGTATTTTGTGTCATCCACCGTTTATGTCTTATATATTTATAGTCCCTATTAGTAAATGATTCAGATATAGTAAACTTTCATAAGCAGCACAATTTTTGTACGAAATCTCTTTTTAAAATATAATCTTAAAATTAAACTTATTTGCATATATAGATCACTGTAATTTATTGTACAATTACAATTACTCACTACATAACGCAAATTTCAAGTAATCACGATGTAAATAAATCTCTAAGCCAAGCATAAAGCATAAAATGATGAAAGTTATTGAAAATAAAAATATTTCGATTAACGCAATTATACAGAAACGTTATCTTCTTATAATGCTTATTCTTGTTAATTTGATATAAATGTTAAACAAAACCGAATTAGCTCGTGACTTGCAAATTATTAGGGACAAATACACACGGTAACCTCCCACTATTTCATTCAATAATTGCATACCACAAGATTGGATTTCATTGTCGTCTTCTTTCTGGACCGAGATATATGTTTCTATATCCAATGGCACAGCTCATGCGGGCTCGTGGCCCGTGAAGGAGAGAATCCTGTTTCCGGACATTACAAAAGGTACAACTTTACTCGTGTCTATTATCTCCATGGTGATACAGTTATTGCCCTCTTTCTGTGACAAGAGATTTCCGCTGACCAGCAGGTGAGAATGGCCGGATATGACCATTTTCAGTATCAGCTTTAAGAAGTTATAGTATATAGAAAAACTCGAAGCGAAGTGCTCATGATAACCAAAGCGACATGATACATAAAAAAATGATAAAACAATATTTGTATTAAAATTATTATATAATTCCAGTACAACTATGGGGTACAGAAATACATCACTTTTTAAAATAACGCAGAGTGATAAAAATCAATAAGAATTATACATCAATCATTTACAGAGGATATATGTATATGTATATACATGTATATATATATATATATACACCTAAAACTCACCCTCAACATAAGGTTGGCTATTGGGAACGGCAGTACCGGGTCCGGTGCCGTTCATGACAGGAGTAACTTTCGGTTCTGGCAATGGATAACTTCCCCCTTGTTGAAAAAATTCGTCAAAGTCTGGCATGCATACCGATTCGTAGAGATTGGAAGGAACGTTTTCCAAGGAAGATCTTTGTTTATCCACGTCTGAAAAAATGTTATGTTAACTTAGCTTTAACAGCTTTGTTTTGCCAATACAGTAGATGATAATTATTCACAGAAACAATAAATTCAGTTTATTTTGAACAAAGTTATCTTTCACCATTTGACGAACACTCTAAAATTATCTTAATAAATTTTATGCGTTAATATCTAATGTGCAAACAAAACCTACCAAACAAAAAATATCCAAGCAAAGTTATTAATTATCATCCAGGGTCGTTCTGGAGGGGTAAGGGAGGATAAGATCGAAATTTGTTTAGTCCTTTACATCACTTACAATTATAAGAAATTACTTATATATGTTTGTGAAACGATTTGTACTTGTGGTAAGTTTTTCAATACAGTCCATATTAAACAGAACTTGTTGACTATACTACATTCGCCTAGTGAATGTAAATTATTGAGGGTATGTGACACTCTCTTCACACACACTCAGTCAGATTACACTTGTTATTATATCTTGTGTAACGTAAAGGAATTATTTCTAAGGATTTTTTTTATTTATTAAACCTTTAGATATGACAATAGAAACAATAAAATGGTTAATTACAATAAAAAATTACATCGTTCATCTGTGTAATACATATGTGTCATTAATATTTTACTATATAACATCCCATATTGCACATGAAAGATTCTCTGCAAATACACGCCGTCAGTAACATTTCGTCGAGTTCTATATTGTTAAGTATACCTTTCAGCAGATGGGTGCCACAAATTTCGTGCTAGTCGGCGACGACTGCGAGATTTATACAGGCGTTCAACATGCGCAGGCCAGAATTAGAAACAAGGGGAATATAGGCCTAGCGTAGGGGGCTAGGACCCCGCGCTAAGCCTTCTACGACGATACAAGTCAAACGCCAGCAATATAAAACACTCAATTTTGTAAACATAAATGAACATTACAATGAATTAAATATAAGAAAAGCTAGGGCGCTCAGGAATTATTAACTAATTCTTGAAAAGAATAAAGACTAGTATTTTAACTCTTTTATCAGAATTGAATATACTGATGTGCATCTTCATCTGTATAAAACAACTATGAGTAAAAAATGGAACGTCCTCATAAATAGTAACATAACATTGATATCAACTTGTAAATCATTAAAAGTGCCCCTCAGTGGCTCAGTGGTATGTCTGCGGACTTACACGCTAAAATCCGGGTTTCGATACCCGTGGTGAGCAGAGCACAGATAGCCCATTGTGTAGCTTTGTGCTTTATTCAAAACAACAACAACATTTAAAAGTAATTAAAAATGTTTTCCTCCTAACAAGCTCTTTCTTTATTGAATTTGTTAAAGTGTAAGCGCAGTATAATTATTTTGTAGTTGTAATATATCAATCTAAAGAAAAGGTATTTTAAACACAAATGAAATTTCTAGAACACACAAAGCTCCATTTAAATGTATACATATAATATATGCGTACACCAGAAAACACTGACGCAGTAAATATGTAAATCATATCATTTATCACTGAGCCTTATCTAAACATATAATTGTCCCAAACTAGCCACGAATGAAAAGGTAGTACGTTATAACCGAAAAGAAACAATAAAATCAATACTATAGAAAATTGCAGGCATTAAAGTTAAAAATGTATTAAAAATATATTGTGGCATGAAATATATAGTATACTAACTCGGCATAGGAATAACGGAATTGTTCTCCATTGTCATAAATACAATCAAACATACCAGAAACGAGTACACAGAACCCACAGAGATACCAAAAGCCAATGTCTACACACAATCATAGATACCACTACTTGTTTGACAACTGATAAAAGTTTCGATGGTAATCTCAGGTGACTTATATATAAACTAAAGTTAATGTAAACTTTACATACATATAATTAATAATTTCAAATTAACTTGACAAAATAAATGACCCAAGAGAAACCTAATCTCAAACCATACAAAATTCATAAACGCTTACTTTCCATTATTGAAAATAGAAGGATATTGCACTTCTTTAAGCAAAACGGGATTAAACAGAAAGTTACTAACCGAGAAAAAATATATATACGTTTTATAACAAAATCTTAGTAACAATCTGAAAGAACTAAAATAGCTATATATAATGCATATGTATTATATTATACATAATTATATATAATATTCACAGTTAGAGATAATAAAATCATTGATTTAAGTCAATGTCATAAAATCATATGTTTACTGAAAAAAATTCGACATTATAAAATTGTAAAGGAAATCTGATATGAATTTCTTTCTAGAATATCTCGATCTTCATTTGTAATAGTACTAAAATATGTATAACTGAACAGTATATTCAATATATCTCAACCTTATTACTTAGATACAGAAGGTGTTCTGAAACTAATAACTAACATTGTTTGTTTTCGACATTCTACTTCTGGACGACTACGGAAAAGGGTGAAAAACACCAGAAGCTAGTACGGATACATTACTTACTGAACAAGAGGAAGGACTTTGGGATGATAGAGGTACCAGTCGGAAACACAGTAAATACAGTATTATGAAGTTTTCCGACGGATGCAGAGCCAGGATGTTATTTGGAGTGAAATATGATAAATCCTGCTGGGGCCAAGCGGTGTAGTTACTTTACATCGGGATGAGGACCCTATTACACTATGTTTGCCTTCACTCTGGTTTTTTGCGAGTTTTACAGTTTGTTCAAATAGCAAGATTTACCGCTTGGGGCACGTTTTACTGCACCGAAGGATAATCTGTGAACTCCTGCTTTTAGAAAGATGTGCAAGATAATATTTTATGCTAAGTCTGTGACAGAAAAATGGCAGAGAACCAACTGCTAGCTCTATCGTGGAACTTTTTCTTTCTCCTTCAGCCAACACACAGGTAAGACTAACGTTGATTTAACATAGTAGTGCGCATGGGAGGATCAAAGCCTACTACCTTTCTATTCATTGGCTGGTGCAGCCATAGAGAAAAGAGGGAGAATAGAGTTGCGGGGGAGAGTAGGAGAGGGTACCAGTATATTGTTCTTTTAAATAGAACCCCCATCCACAGGATGTACTTGGGACATGTAGTGTCATGTGCACGAATTTACGAAAGGCTTAATGAACACACGAATATAAAGTTTACAGAAATTAGCAGTTATGTAAGTCGGTTCAAACGTTTTTAAAATCCAAACACAAAATACTAAAGAATCAAACTGATTTTACTTGAAAGCTTCAAACATACGAAGATAATTGGTTTAATTAGGGTTATTTTAATTAAAATTACATTAGAAAAAATATTTCTTAGATTCAAGTTAAATGCCAAACTAATGTAGAGTCAAAATTATTTCACTGAAAAAAAAGGTTCTTTTTAAGTGCTAATTATTATCGAACAAATGAGATGCTACCCAGTAAATGACGCATGTATTATGGCCTGATGTATTTGATTGGAATATTTTAGAAAATTAAGTATATAATTGAAATGCTGTTTTGAAACATTTCTTTTTCTGAATATTTATAAAACAGAGTACTTTCGTTATACGATCTTAAAAATTATATCAAAAAGTTATTTACCCTTATACTGTTTTTTAAATTTAGTGTTCTTTGAGCTCGAAAATGTGTTGTTTAGTTGTCTGTATATGCATACATAGAGAAAAACAGACAGATAGATAGATGGATATTGAAAGTTATAAAAATTACTAAATTTTCCTTTCTATTACACTATTTCAGTGTACTGTTTCGATGTATAAAACGACTCTCCATCTATATGTTAGTATTTCAACCAGTACTCTACCATACAATAAACAGGATATCCCGCCTCATCCGTCCCGGCGATATGGCCCCACGCTCGCCTATCTATTTTCCGCTGAACCAATTTCGTCATCATTTTTCCTGTCCTATTTACTACTTGTTATAGAAGGAAATATTTTTGCGAAAGTCGAATTTTAACAAGGAATTATACCACTAACAACTCCGCCTAAATCAGCTGCTAGTAACTGCAGCGATTTCATATATATTCTATTAACGCCACTTCCTGTTGTGCTGGTATCTATACATAACAGCCTAGCTATTTATACAAACAAACTATAACAGCTTACTTTTATTATAGTGAAAAAAACCGACAAATGAGTACCGAATTGTTTTGATAAAACATTGTCAATTATAAGACAAAAAGAGAATTTATTTGGTATTACACTTTGTGTTTTAAATATTGGAACACGAATAAAGTGTTCAGTCTATACAGCATAAGTTATAATATTGCAGAAAATATTATCTCATATTTTTATTACCTTTCTGTAATAAATCCAAATGCTCCCACAAGATATCACCCATAAACGGTGGAGCACGTGCGAGGAAAGACTCTTTACCAAGCTCGCACATATCTCGACCTTTCATTCTGAGGATATAAAGGTTAATTCCTTCCAAGCTGAATTCTTGAATTGCCCAATTCAGCCAGTGGGTCACATCCATTTCACTCCATTCACGTGGGTCTACAAATAAATAAATATCAGAATTGAAGTACTGTAAAATATATTGTTTGTAAAATTTAAAGTTGTTTTTAAGACTATTTTACTCGCTTAAAGTTCTTCCAACGTTTTTTTTTTCCTGTACAAGAGATTGATTACGTAAGAAGAACTAAATTAAATTTATTCTTTTGCTTCTTGCATAAATACACAACGAATACTAATAGAAAAACATCATAATTAATAGTATAAAATACAATAGTTATAGGAAAATACTCAAGTGATGACTATAACATTTAAGGCAAGAACCCACCAAAAAAGAAAAAGAGAATATTTTCAGTAGCAACAAAGGTTCTAGTGAGGCGTAATAAAATTTAGTTATTTTTACTATTTTATTATACATTTTTTCTTGCGGAAAATATATTTATTGATATTTAAAATATAAAAAAAAGAAATGTAATAATATTTACTCTGACATTTTTCTTTGTCAGATCAGACGCTGTAATTTTATTTGGCTTTTAGCTAAAACTATACAATTAACTATCTACGCTCTGTTCACCGCAGGAAAATCGAAGCTGGATTTTAGCACTTTAAGTTCGGAAATTTATCACTGACCAATCGTGATACCAGTTGGGAGGCGATGAAAGCATTGACGAAACATTATATGATACCCTAAGGTTGTAAAAAAACGTATAAAAATAATGTTCATTTTCTGTAATCCAGAGAGTATTATATGTCAATGATGAAGAGTTTGTGTGTTTATTTGTAATTAATCACAAAGCCACACAATGAGCTATCTCTGCTCTGCCCACCACGGATATCGAAACCCAGTTTTAGCGGCGTGAGTCCGCAGATTTATCGTTGTGCTATAACACTGACATCATGTTGAAATATCTGTATCCTACCAAAGTGCATGTTCATATCTTTATATAAACTGGAGAAAAACAACAACAAATATACATTCATATGTGGAGTTAAAAATACAGGAAAATGAATTAGGGAGAAAGATATGTGGTCAATTGTTCTGCCTGTTATACAACCCTGATCACATATTTCACCTTTTTTGATTAAACAAGGCTGTCCCTGCATTTTAGCTTATCACCTGTTGTTCAAAAAAACGTACATACATTACACAGCCTACATTTATGTGATTTATGAAAACAAAATAATATTTTTGTTTTAATTTCCCAATCTATATATAACTATTTATCTTCTCCTTCTCTGTAAAATAGAACAATTAATGATACATTAAATACATAAATTAAGGAAATGTATGTTGTTGTCTGTAACATATCTATACATGCTGCCGAGCCACTATGATATTTTATAACATAAGACGAATTGATGAGAGGTTTCGGGAACTACTTGTCGTAACCAGACAAAATTGCTCAGGTGAAAGCATTACTAACGTCATGACACAGCGAATTTGCGAAACTTTAACATTTTTTTTATTTTTATACGACAATGGTACGGAATACAATGCACATACTGTTTCTACTATTCAAACACAAATTGTATGACAAAAACGACTATTGTAAAACTAGATAATTATACAAGTATTTTGTGTCTGCCGTTTTCAGTGTTCCACATCAAATTCAAAACGTTACCAGCATTCAGGACGTACTAAGGTCAAAATAACCTTGGAAAAGAGGTGGTCCAGGGATTTGAGAGTTCAAAAACAGGTGATTTTATTCATCTTTTACACCCTGTTTCGTAACTAGGAATGTTGACTACGTCCTGTCACCAAAAAGCAGTAATAAGACCGCTCAACACGACTCAATGGTGCTTCCGGCGAAATAAAAGAACATTGAGCTGCTAATCCTAATTAAACATTCTGGTCAATTATTAATTTCAATATACTGAATACAGACTACAATGTGAGGTCTGCAGTTGTTTAACATCATCAAATTTTACGTTTGACCAATAAGACAATGAAAAGAATTTAATTTGAATCATAAAAATTGCAGTCTCGAACTAAATAAATTAAATTGTGATCAGGTTTATTAAGAACGTACCTTTGATTTCGTAAGCTGTTGTTGTTGTTTTGAATTAAGCACAAAGCTACACAATAGGCTATCTGTGCTCTGCCCACCACGGGTATCGAAACCCGGATTTTTGCATGCAAGTCCGCAGACATACTGCTGAGCCACTGGGGAGCAATTGTGTAAGCACAAAAAAGTGAGAAACAAATGTGTTCTGCGGTGTAATTATTGCTCACTCTTGACCAAAGAAAATTAACTAAATAGCATAACAGTTAAAATTTAACCCAGTAATTTAAATGACTAGTTTAACAATCTTCGTATAATGATTACAGTACATTTATTTATCGGTTTGGTACTTAATTGTTAGCGATATTTTCCGCCATAATGATAATTTTTTTGTTCGTCTCATAATTTTTACGCAAAGGTGCACAAAGGACAATTTGAGCATAGATGCTTATAATTTTAAGGTGTGGGAGCAGAGAAGAATCAGCTAGTCAAAAGCATCCATCAGTAAAACGTAGACTGAGCAGAAAGACTTAGTATCACTCTTATAACGTATCCAAGACCTCAGTTTATAGAACGAATTTTTACGGCAACAAGTTGCAAACCGTTAATCCTTGTTTCATATTCCGAATATGTTTTAATCAATAATCCACGCTAAACGAAGATATTTGGTCAACTCAGTAATACTATTCAATAACAATTACCTCATTTATTTACATCTGCTCTAATCGTAACTAACGAAATTTCGAAAACTTTATTCTAATAAAGCAAAATTTCTTTGAAATATATAAAACACAACGCTTTTTCTCTGAAAATTCAAAGTTTTAATCCTTCGAGTTAATGCGCAATTACCTCTGAAGTAATACTTTTAAAAGAAGCTACTTAAAAGAAAAGAATTACTTTTTTCAACATAAATATACTAGTGAATACTCGTTTCTAATCTGCATGAGAGGAAAAAGCTTGAGTGAAAGACATAAGTTTCGTGTACATTTAAGTGAAAGCACGTTCTACGAACCCTATCCTGGAAAGTTGCATTTGAAATTTGCACACTAATTATTTAAAAAAAAACCTTAAAAAACTATGCTATTAGACGTCAAACAATAGAGCCTGTTTCAAAACTATTATATTTAAATAGATTATTTGTCACACTTAACGCATATCAAGTTGTTCAGTTATGGAAACTAAAACAAGAAGAGCGGCAAAATCGTTGTTATGAACGTTTTTAAATGTCCCCCAGCGACTCAGAAGTAAGTTCAAGGGATTACAACACTAAAAATCAGGTTTCAATACCTGCTGTGGACAGAGCATATATAGCCCATTGTGTAGCTCAACAAACAAACAAATAAAACGGTTTGAACATTCAACAGATTTTAAAACAAGCAAAGTAGAACTTAAAACTTTCAGGCGTGTTGTTGATGTTAACAGTAGTTCATGAAAGGCACTGATGTATTTTGTATTAACCGTGTTTATTTGCGCATTTAGCTATAATGTCAAATGATTCAAACGACAGAATTAAATTTAAAGAATAACTAATAATTAAACTAGTATTAGTTACACAGTAGTTCTTCTATACCTTTAGGAATACATAGTTTCAATCTTTCCTTTTCCCAGTTGCTGAAGCTAGCTGTCAGTGCTTGGGTCATTTTCTGATTGGTCCCTGGAGTCAGTGGCGGCACCTGGGTGGGAAGTTCTGTAATAATAGAAACTTAAAATATAATGGCCAAAGTCACACAAAATACAATATGTATTTTTAAAACTTAAGTTGTTTAAAATAGCACGTTGATCTAGTTATATGTGTAGGTGTTGTACTGAAATCCATTCGAAATATAGAAATTGCAAACAGTGTTTTCTAGGATCTTAACAACTAAATTTACTAAATTATCTGAACAAAAATAATACAGCTTCACTTAGTTAACACAGGATACTTTGCTTGAGTGCTAATGTTAAAAGACAGTCATTGTAATACTCATGGCTTATATTTTTAGCTGAAATAAAAGTAGCTGTTATCGATTGTGATCTTTATGGTTATACCATTATCTTGGTATTTAATAGTACCTCGTATTAAGAATAATTTCTGCTACATATTTGAATATTAGATTTTGTAATTATTTTTACACTGAAAGAAAAGTAAATATATATATATACATTCATAACTATGAAAAATTGTATACATGGTTCGAATAAAATGATACTGAGCTGGTACTACCTCCAACCAGTGTAAGTCTAGGTTCAGTTAATTTCGGGCCCATAAGTCTTTCTCTCTTGTTTATCCGGCATCTAATTTCTTCCTTTGATGTTTGATTGCTTTAGTGTATGTGAAGAATCAAAGAAGTTCCAACAGGAAATGCGATATAAAAGTTTTTGTGTAAAAACTTACATTTTCACTGATTCCTTTCTTTAAACTAAAAAAAAAGCTCTTTTTCACTACGTATCAAAGAAAGAAGTCTGATTTGTTCGTTGCCCTTAATATGACATAAATTATATACTTAGTACGTACGAAAAACTTGAAAACGAGGTAAATATCTCTAACTTCTTTCAAACTTGATTAACTTCAACTTAAATTGTATTCACATATAACAGTAGACTGAGTCAAAAGATAGGACAATGGTTTTTAAGCACACTGGAACAGTCCATGCCTTACACACCATAACATAGAATACATCAAAAGTATCTACCAATGGCATCACAAATTAAGTAAATCCGACATTCGATTGTAATAAAAACAGGTATTTCCAAATCCACCTCGCACAGTTAGGAACAAAGTATTAAAGTTGTCTGTTCTCATAGAAAGAAACGACCCGAACAACACTGCCACTTGCAATGAAAGCGAGGGCTGAGGACTATATCAAGACACTGTAATTATGTCCTCCTCCGCCCTCAGCCAACTGGTATAATCAGTCTCAATGGGCTGAGTCACAGAATGGGAGAGGAAAGAGTAGACGTTTGCAAGCCGAGAGGAGGCGTGCCGTCCTAAGTTGGCCACGCGCGTGATCATGGCCGTTGCTAGGACAACGGTGGGTGTCGAGCGACTTTCCCATCTCCCGTACCGTACCGTCTTGCTACAACGATAGAAATTTCTGTAAATAATCACCTTTGCTTCTGTGCTTCGTGTCCAGTTTTGATTTGATAAAACTGTAGATATTAAGTCCGGAGAAACTGTGTAAAAAACTAAGTTACCAACAAACTTTTACTCGGATGTGTGAATAGAACTAAGTTATCCAAAAACCTTGACTCTTGCTGTGTAAAAATAACTTTGTATAGATATATTTTGTGCATTGAATATGAATGCAATTTATTTCTGTATACTATTTTCTAATACAATTTCATGGAGCAAGAGAAAAGTTCTGTAATTCATCGTAAGAGATTTTTACTATCATTATTCTCCTCCCCTTTTACAGTGACTCAGGGGCAAGTCTTAAAGCTTAAAATGACAAGAATCGTGTTTCGATACCCGTGATGGGCACAACATGGGTAACCTATTGTGCAGCTTTATATTTTACTACAAACAAATAAGCAAACTATTACTATTGTTAATATACAGTGGCCCCTTGATGATTCAACGGTAAGTGTGAAAGCTTAAAATGTTAAAAATCAGGTTTTGATACCCGCTGTGGGCAGAGTACAAATAACCTAATGTATAGTTTTGTGCTTAAGAACAAAGAATGAAATTTGTATATATTTTTACTCCTTACAGTTGATCATCACATTTCCAGCATTTAAAACGTATCATATTAAATAAGAAACAATTTTAAACATACAATCAGGAAGATATGACAAAACACATAGAATATTAGTTGTGTGCTATTCAGTTACTTCGTATTTTACTTAGAGTAAATATGTATGCTTTTCGGATACGAAGATATATATGTCACATATTACATCTCGGATACTTTTAATGTTTAAAGTAATCCGTCTCATTTCCTTTAAGATCTCTCTTACTGTATTGCTGTTATTTCAAATTTTATATTATTTATCTGCGTATAACAGGATGCACTTATTCTTTGTTTCATACTGTGTAATTGGATATTTTAAGCTTTACGTTAAACTTCTGTGTTGTACAATGTCGAAACTATTGGCTTTGCCATAGTTGCTTATGAAGTTTCTGCATTTTTGTATTTTATTCACGTATAGAATAATCACTACTGACTTTCACACATTTCTGAATACAGTGCGTGTTTCATTTATTTATTCATAGTCTTTCAGTGTCGTATACATTTCATAACAAGAAATATCTAGTGTCATTTGAGCTCCAATCCTAATTCCAGTAGAATAAATACATAATGGATTAGAATTTAAGTTTTGAAAAGCTACATCTCCAATAACTGTAACAAATAAGTTAACTTGCTCTTTGCCTAATTTTTATTATTTAAATATACTGAAGAGTAATTAATTACTTTAAAAATATATCAAATTAGTAAAGTTGCGTTTATATCTTATATCTATTCAAATAATTTCAATACAAAATAGTGGAATCGAATCCTTTCCTGCATTAACTCTGTTAACAAAAAATATTTTTGAGTCATTAAGATTTATCAACTATTGTATTTTTTCTATATAAATTGTTGGATTAAGTTATAAAATTCTACTTACATTTTCGATATGAAAGATTCCGACATCATCAAATAAAATTTTCTTACCGACTTTTGACTTTTAGCGCATTGTACACTCACCCTGTTAAGTTTTTGTTTATACATACAATCATCGAACTCTAATTATTATAAGACGAATTCTTAAGTATTATTTTTATTATTAATGGTTTCATACGTTCTTTCCAAATTTAGTTTAAGTTATTAAAGTTCGTGGTATGGACACTTTGTGTTATGTTGAGTATCTACTTTGAACACTTTAAACTATGTTCGTGCTGAATCATTTAAGTTACGTTCGTGCTTTGAATTTTTAAATTATGTTAAGTTTTTACCCTCGGCATATCAATTGCTCTGAATACTTTAAATTATATTCAGTTCATGTCCTAAATACTTCACGTTGTACTATGTTCGTCCCACGAATACTTTAAGTTACTACGCAAAATTCGTGGAAATTGTTTTATCTTTGTCTTTAATACTTCGTCCTCCATTGGCATAGTGAACTTCCAACACTAGAAATCAAGTTTCGATACCCTTTATAAGAAGAATACAGATAGCCCATTGTGCTATTTTTACTTAATTTAAATAGCCAAACCGTAATATTTCATTTTGCTGTTCAATATACACTAAAAATGTATATATTATGAACAACGCAAGTGTGGATCGAAATTCTTAAATACTATAGTCTGAGTGTATGTCTAAATACTGTAGTCTGTGTGTATGTTTACAGCTTAATGGTTTTAAAAAAGTTATTTTAAAATCGTATGCTTGCTCAGGCTCTTTCTCATCAAATGAATAAAATGTATCATATAAGATATAACTGTGTAGTGAGTCTTCCATTGTTTAAATAATTGTCAGGCTTACAAAGTTCTGTTTCCGGACTACTTGGGAGGTTATAAATTTGTAAACATATACCAATTCATGGATCACTTGTAAGTGCATTTCTAACACTTGGGTGTTCTTGAAGAAATACACTAACAACTTATTGTCAAAATACGAAACCACCTGGAACAAAGGGTACGCCGAATTCCGCAACTTAGTTCAAACTATAGATAACGTCTCTGATTTGTTAACACGTTTTCCTGAGCCTAAACTGTTGCCCTTGAAAACGAGCAAGAGATCACATGCTCATACAATGGTCCAGGATGCGGGTATATAAGATGGTACTAATAGAAAACGTGCAGCGCGCCGATATTTTCTTTCACCTCAAAAGCTACTGACTTGTTAGCAGTGATCGGTATCTCAGGTTGCAGTTGCACTACAGCGTGATCTTTGAGATTTTTCGAAGAAAAATGCATTCAGGTCAAGGACTATGAAATTCTTAAAAGGTGTTTAAAAAAACAGCGTTAAAATTACGCATGAGAATATAAATCCATTCAGTTTCACACTTATTCTCACGGATCCTTACGCCATTGTTGCATCCAAGTCGTAGAAAAAACGAATCCCTGAACTCTGCCTTGTGTTGATCGTGTACTATTTTATGGTTTACGGGAATTCTTGCAGCAAAAGTAAGGATGAGATGATCCATAGTGTGTAGTACTCCTAAACATAATGAGGTTAAAATTGTACCTGCGCTCAGGAAAAAAAAAAGCACAAAGTGTGCGTTTTAAAAGCCCCCCAGTGGCTCAGCGGTATGTTTGCGGACTTACACGCTAAAATCCGGGTCTCGATACCCGTGGTGGGCAGAGCACAGATAGCCCATTGTGTAGCTTTGGGCTTAATTCAAAACATCAACAACAAGCGTTTTAAAAATTATTTTTATAATAATATTAAAGTATAATTATCTTACTAGTACATAATGTTTCTGTTATTACCGGAAACAAGTATTCAATGCATATAAAATGACATATATTGTATTCGTTTACAAAGCACACTACCGAATAAAAGACTGATATGTACAGTTGTATATTATGCATATAAATAATTAAATGAAGAAACCTGGAAATACTTATTTCTTTATCGAAATTTTTCTGCAATGTATTAAACTGATAAAAGTGATATGATGAGCTGGATGAAATACAATTTAACTCCATGATTATCAGCGAAGTTGTTCTTCAAATAATAAACAGATAGAGCAACGCGTAATGAAATCTCTACATGAACAGCGAACTCACACTTTATTAACGCTTATAATCCGATTCCTTGATAAACTTTAAAAATTCGAAAGTTGGTCAGTCTGAGGTTGCGTGACTTGTAGTTGTCTGATAAGAAACGCTACGTGATCAAACCACAAACATGATCAAGCGCTCCACTGTCCAATCAAATTATCTGATTTATCGTTATTCTCTTTTACTTCATCTTGTATTTCACATGTCCAGAAAAATCGAAAGCCGTATTAATCAAAAGAGCGTGACTGGAAAGTCAAATCCCTCCGATAGAGGGCATTAAGTGTAGGACGAGAACAGTGCTTGCGGCAGTTCCCACGGCTGGATCGGTCTTCATCCTGTTAGCGGGAACAACGTATCTCAAGTGTTAATACTTAGCGGTGTTGAAGCGCCAAGTGATAGCGATCGCCTATTTTTCCCCATTTTTCGAACTGACTCAAAAGCGGCCAAGGGTATTGAAAATAATAATAATTACGAATCACAACACTTCAGTAGCTCTTCTGTATTATGATCGGGTTGAAGTCGTTGGTTATTCATATTCAGTATGTTTCCTTAAACCGAAACCAATCTCGCAGAGCATATGGTAAATATATTCATGAGCCAAATAGGAATCCCCACCCAACCCACTAAATTATAAAGGGATAAAAGCTAGTGAAAGGAAAAAAGTTTTTGCTCGTTGTTACAAGTTTAATAATAAAGACTGAGGTTCAATAAACTTACTCTATGGTTGTGTAATGGTTGCATCCAAATATATCATCTTTTTATTGACTCCCCAATTACACGCTTCAAATACCACCTCTTTAATAATTATAAAAAAATAATGCAGTTCCGAATCGTTATTTTTATTCACTTAGTCTTCTTTTAGCTCAATATTCATTTAACAAAATACAAATGTTAATTTTGTTCTCTGAACATTTCAATTTCGATTAACCTTTCGGAAACATACTTTGGCTGTTTCATCTCTTCAAAGTTTGTTTTAAAATGTAGAGAATTTTCTTCATATGTCATTATTACTTTATGGTTAATTGTTATCTCTTTTTATATCTTTAATGGTTGAGTCCTCCAATGACGTTCTCTTTATTTAACTCACATTTGTCGTACTGATTTTCTATAAAAATCTGTGAATACCATGTTCTACAGTCACAAGCAAATGTTAAAATTTTAAATACCACCATATGGCTACCTAAGATTTATGTCAATATTTACATATTACAAAATGTGCATGTTACCCATTAGTTCAGAAATATCTGATTTTTCAAGGGAAAACTTACTGCACAAAAGAGTAACTACTTCATAGGAGTATGCAGGCGGCCTTACCACTGTAAATACAATTAAGTAACAATATCAAAAGATAGGCTAAATGGAGTGGCAAAGTTTAATACACCTAAGTTCTTTATGCATGTGTTAACTTATACACTAAAACGTAATAAAATCAAATGTTTTTAAAGCAATATATTCTATACCTTGTAAACTCATATATAGGTAAACTAGAAAAACCTTAAAATACTGCTTCTAGTTAAGCTATCAAAAACTGCCTGACAAAACACAACTTGAAAAGATATTTAAATATTATAATAATCTTTTTAGCCAAATTAGCACGAGATGTATGACTAAAAGACAACATGAAAATATACTGAATAAAGTCACTTGTTTTCTCAAAAACTTTATTTGCCGAACAATGCAAGAGGTTCTGACACAATTAAAAGAAACTACATTGACGTTTTCACTAGCGACCAATCACTTAAAAGTACTTACTTATTGATGACGCAGGAATCATGCGGCTCTGTAACAAATTTCACTGCTATGTTAGCAGAATTGGCACTAATAATAATGGTCTTAAAACGTGAACGAGAAACGAAGGGTGTTAAGAACCAATAAATTATTAAGTTACCAATGCGGTGATCACAATTGTAAAGTCTTATGACGAACTACTAAACATACAGAAAGGACAATTATGTAATTACCGTTTCTTGCTATAGCCCTGACAACTGCCTTCCAGTTAATCAAAGCACCAATAAACTTACGTTTCGACATAACTGTTCCTGAATCAAACAGTCATAGCGTAAATATATTACATAGTAAACGGGATATTCTGAAACAATGTTTATAGTTTGAATGCACAGCATGCATGAACGTGTATTCTATACCATCCTTGGTTCTCCACGTGTAATCCATATTCAGCTGTCTTATTAAATATTATATCAGTTTCACAGAAATTAGTACAGTTGCGTCTGGTTGAATATATAATTATCATAGATAGATTTAGTTCCAAAAACTTACAGTAGCAGAAGGTAATAATGATATTATAAATAATGTTTTTGGGTAGCATAATTATATGACAAAAGTCAATAGTAATTTACAAGTGGTATTAAAGTTCAATAAATTACAACAGTATTGTATTCGCTGATGTGAAACAGTATCTAAACACAACATTAGAGTTAAGAACAATATTTTCTTTAACATACGTGAAGATTCTATTATTATTTATCACACAAACTTACAATGCTAAAATCATGGGTTCGATAACCCTCGGTGGACTCAGCAGATAGCCCAAAGTGGCTTTGCTATGAGAAAAACACACAAACCAAAAGAGACAACATTAGTTATATTTCTACTGCTCTAGGTAGTAGTAAAAAAGTGAAACTGTTATAAAAAGAGTAATAATTTTCATATGTAAATCTAATATTTCTTTCTTCTTGAACATATTTCAAACAGTATCAAGAAAAACGTAAATAAAACAAATCGTCTCCGTATAAAAATAAAAACTTCACACTGTTTGCCACTAAATTACATTTCAAACAGGAAGCATGCTATACGAGTTAGCCACGACCCAAAGCACATCCTATCTTTTACCTACAACACCCCATCACCCACTTCAATAGCAGTAACTACCGTTACTCACCCCCGCTCTCAAGGGGGTGAAGGTAAGATTTTACACCAGCTGTTGTTGTATTTCCAGCAAAATAAAGTAGTTTTTCTTTGTTTAAAATCGTGTACGTTTATAACATTACGTACAAAGTATATATGGTTACTATAGCTTACTCGAAGACGTCGTTAAGCGCTGAGCGAGCCTCGAATTGCCACTTGGTGTCTTGAAAAATTTAAACAGGAAACTGTTATCGATATCATACAGAAACGCGAATATTCTCGTTACTATGAACTTGCGCCCCGAATCTTTTAAATACCGAGTAACACCTATGGTTTTAATTAAAACAACTTAATGAAGATTAAAGAGAAAAAAATGAATTTAACCGATTTTAGAATATACAATGGTTAGTCCTCAAATTATTATCAAAATATCACGAGCGCTCGATATTAGATTTTGTTTTATCTTTCAAACCCTGATTTTCTCATTCACGTTTATTTGATTACATACAGTTTGATCTCGAACATCTCTCTATAACTTGACCTAATTACACAAGCTTCAATCACTGGCTCCGATTATTTACTTAACATGGTATGCATTTTATGTACCCAGTTTATTATATCAGGAGAGAAACCCATGCAACAATACCAATGTTTAAGCTTCCTGTAAAACTAATGGAAGGCATATGTGAGGATAAATTTATACTTTTAACTTCCGGTAGCCTCATTTTAAGTCACTACATAGCGAAATAGGTAAAAAATATAATACTTTATTTTAATAGAATTCAAAATTATGTTCAAAACTCTCGTTTATATATATATTAAATTCATGGTAAAATTTTCTATAATAGAAAAATCAGGCATTTAAACTTAATACATTTCGCTTATTGCTAGGAAACGTTACATTTATAAAATGTACGTAAATTGGTCATCGAGATGTGGTAAAACACGCCAAAAAAAAACACTTTGATAAGATACATAACTTCCACACTACTCACAAATTATCAAGCCAATGGAATATGATTAATCATGGTAAATCGTGTCGGTCTAAGTTCAAAAACTTATTGTTGCTTAAAATAACTACACCAATTTAGTAGGCTTTACCATACGCTAAATTGGTTTGTCTCGAATTTCGCGCAAAGCTACATGAGGACTATCTACGCTAGCTGTCCCTGTTTTAGCAGTATAAGACTAGAGGAAAGACAGCTAGTCATCACCACCCATCGTCAACTTTTGGGCCACTCTTTTACCAACGAATAGTTGGATTGACCGTCACATTATACACCCCCACGGCTGGGAGGGCGAGCATGTTTAGCGCGACGCGCACGCCTTAACGCGCTCGGCCATGCCAGGCCTATTTATTTCTAATCAGACCTGAACTGAACATATCATGCCTAATAAACTTAAAAACAGATTTCATTTCTATGTTCAAAGTGAACACATGTACAACAAAAAATGTAAAGACAGTGTAGTAACCGCTTTTTTTTTTGTTTGCTGAGCTATTTTGCATTATTTAATAAAGACTAACAAAGTCGTGCCTGCTTAATGATATCGAAATCGCTTTATTTCTTCGATTACAAGTTTCAGAATTTATACAAGTTCCATGTAATTATTGATAGGCATAATTTCACAAATAGTGCTGAAATGTAACTATGATATTTCTATTACTTAGTTGACAACAAAATTTCACAGATTAAAGCGCTCGACTAAACTTGGTACACTTTCAAAAAAGCTCCAGAAACTTAGACGCATTCTCATCGAATTACATCAAAAACATTCCAGAAGTGTCGGTATATCCTTAAAAGATTCGGGGCTCGAATCTTTTGGGCATTTCAGTATGATACCGATAATGGATTTGTTTTCTGAATTTTAAAGGCACGAGCTCCGGGCACCAGCGCTTAGCGACACCTCTGAAACTTCAAATAAAACATAAGAAAAACATATAAAGTACTTTCATTACACTGTGTTCTACAGTACAGTGTTAGTCAGTTCAAATTATACAGGTTTGCACAGCATTTAGGTCGTTAACCTGTGTGAAGATGTAAGTTAATTGCGTATGAGATGTGTTGTTGTTTTATAAGAGAGCTACAGGATTTTGGTTGTGAACTAGCAGTTCACTGAATGTTGAAACCTGTATTACTGTACAAAAGAAGTCGTTCGTTTTTTGATACGCGTTCAAAAAAGAAAAAAAAAGTTATTTTATTTTTCAACGTCGTTTTCTCTTATCGAAATTGACAAAGGCCAGTTTTTCGAACCGTGGTTGTTTTTTCTTTTTTCAAAGCAGCATATTTCGTTAAAAGAATAATACTCTTAGATACGAATTCAGACTTAGTTATTTCAGGTTTTTCGTCTTTTATTTTATAGTATATTTCCTTTGCGAAAGAAAAATAATTCAACACCACGACCAAACATATACTTAAATGTTTTTTAAATGTTAGCTGGTTTGTCAGCTATATTCAAACTCTGCCTCGGGACAACCCGGTTTAACTCGCAAAGGCGTTGTTGTCTTGCGACCCTACGGCACCACTCTACCTATTTTCTCATGGTTTGTGACGTAACATAAGCACGCTCCCACGCGCCAACCAACTTGCACTTTTACTACGAGTACTACAAGAAGGATTTATGAATGAACACTTATGATAAATGAATGAAACCTGTTTTTGTTCGTACGAAAACCTGTACTGCCGTAGGCGAAACGGTTTTATGAATGAACCAAAGAAGCAAGGTCCACTGCAAGTATCCGATTGGCTGAGAGAAGCGTAATGACTCGTCGACACTTCTTGAAGCAGCAAAAATAAGAGACAGGAAGGACATAAAAAACTTAGGAACCCTAGACAACTTATACATTAAGCTTTTGATGACTTCAATGCAAGTTAGAGAGTTCATGGAAGTTTATATAAACTACACTACAAGAAACATTATTTTAAGCTCAATTAATTGATTTCAACTCTGTTAGAGTTGATATAATATGCTAATGAACACCAATATATGATAAACATTGTCTTATACTCTAACATATGCGGTTTATAGTATTTTGTTACTGTGAGGAGGTTCTTTTTAACAATACATGTATAGTGTGGAAAGTATAATATATCGTGTTTTATTTGTACTGTTAGTGCATAGCAAAGTAACACGATTTGTTCTTTATAAAAATAAATCGTTGATGTTATGGCACAGTAGAATATATTTGTATTCGTTTGGTTTTGTGTTAGTTCAAAAATACACAAAAGGCTACAAAATAAATCCCGGGAATATTAATGTTGTAAGTCAGTAAACGTACTGCTAACTGGAGAATGTATTATATTTGCAGAAATAAGATGATATATATAGATTTAGAGACTACAGCTACCTCATAGAAATAGTAATGTTATTGGCTATCATAAATTTATTAACTACTTTCTACTTTTGATATTATATTATGGCTGAATAATACGACTTGGTGAATTTCTTCTGTGGTAGTTAATGTCTTCCAGATTCGTGATATGGGATAAAATAATTCATTCGAAGCTAGTGTGAAGTACAATAAAAAAGTTCACTGAAACACTTATTTAAGAATTACAATTGTAGAGTATAGTAGGCTGTATTGTGCCTTTTAGAAAGAATTACTGTTATGCAGTACAGTAGAATGTTTTCTACGTTTTCTAGTTGTTAATTAAAGCTATTGACTGAATTCTTTATATCATATCTTACGTATTTTAGTCATTGGGTACTAGTGATGAATGGATCCTTTTCTTATAGACTACATCTAATTGCATAACGCTAACCGAATGTATATAGCTCTGTTTTTCTTGTTTCACAACTGACACTTGTTTTTAGCGAGTGTTGTTTATTACAAATTATAAAAAAAGTGAAAGACATGAAGAAAAACGTAAATATTATAAACTACTTTGTCGATGTGGTTTCACAATCCATGCATTTTTCGGAACATTTATCCATTTACATCTGTGTCAACTACGAGGAAGTTTTTGCAAGCTTTCAATACACGAAAACAATAACAACATAAATAATATTAGAAAACAGTGTTACAACAAAAAAATCTGTAATTAAAAATATAATACCATTTTGTTATTAATTATTTTGTTATTTTGATGTAAGAAGACTTGTACCTTATTTTGTTTGTTTGTAATTAAACACAAAGCTACACAATCGGTTATCTGTGCTTTGCTCGTCGTAGGTATCGAAACCCAATTTTTAGCGGTCTGAGTCCATAGACATACCGTTGTTCCAGTGGGGGATTGTACTTTATTCCTTTCTAACCAGAAATCACCATTTTAAAATTGCACTGTGTGGATTTTTTTAACATTAAGTACGGTACCATTTTCTATCAAAATGAGTCATTTCTGGATGTTAAACATTACCGTAAGCAAAATACTAACTCATGATTTGGTTATTCATTTGTGAAACACTACAAGGAAAGCAATAACCTGCTTCGAATGGATGAATACGAAATAATATGTGTGAATGTACCTACATATCTAACTACACACTCGGCCTACAAATGGTGGAAAGGTGTAATTTCCAGCATTACTGTATAATTTTTACAACAAATGATAATGCAACATCATGTATTCACTAACGTGTCAAACAGTTGGAACGTAGCACTTCAGCACTGTTAGAATAACATTAATCCTCAAAGTCTAGCCAAACTACTAGCTGTGTTATTCAAACATCTGGCTTTTACTGAAAATGAAAAGCTATGGTAATTAGAAAGGAAGATGCCATGCTTTGTTCTTGTAGCATTTTAGATCAACGACACTCATGTTCAGCAACATGCGATTATTACACGTTTAAAGTAGTTGTATTTTTTAGATCATTTTTAAAAAATGTAGAAGAACTCTCTCACATTGATGTATCAATCATGTTAAATTCAACCAACTGCTAAGATCTATTTCGGAAACAGTCCTTTCCATGTCCTTTGACATGATTGCCTCATAAAATTATCTCTTGGTGAAAACGACAACGAAAATTATATGGATGTGTCAGTTACAGGGCTTTCTACAAGAAAGAATATGTGACTAAAGACTGGAGACAATGTTTCATATTAAATTTCATTTGATGGCAAGCCTCCATACAGAGATATTTAGAGTTACAGCATAAATGTAAGATTATAGTAACATTATATAAAATTATTGCTATACATTTTAACCAATATTCTTTTTATCTGTTAAGCAATAAACAAATAAATAATTGACTTCGAAACAATTTCTCAAATGAGGGTACTGAGAACCATTGAAACAATGGAAACCCCTGTACATACAATAAAAGAGCCACGTCAAACCAGTGGTACTGCCGCTCCCGCTCCCTCGCAGTCTTTGTTTATTCATCTCTGATATTAATTTTTCCATTTGTAGTAGAAAAATGATGCTAATAAATCATTATAATCAACCAATGGGATGGTGTAAGATAAAAACAATGTTAATATGTGTACATATGTAAATATACAGCGATGTAAGTATGTTTGCAGACCAAAGTGACTCTCATTATCCACGTGTTTGTTTACCAATCTAAAGTCATTAATCAAATTGATAGATCTTTCGTGCCAACTAAGAGTTAAACCAGAGCTAATTTTAATTATTTTGTGGTTGAACTCTCTAGGAAGACGGAATGGACTTGCAGTTGAACTATCTAGGACATGACACAGGTTGACCGACTCGTGTGATTCTGTTTTCAGTATTTGTGGGTAGCTATACACATGAGATATGTACGCTAGCCGTCACTAATTTTCATCTGATAGACTATAGACAAATTGGTCAATGGCATCCACTACCATCTCCTGGCCTACTGTAATTACACCACTGGAATTAGCAGTCCCTATTATAACAAACTCATGATCCCAAAGTTCAAAAGGAGATGTCGAGCAAATTGACGTGAGTCATGGTCTCATGGTTTAACAATCCAAAATGTTTATCATGGTCTAACTTGTGTGCACTTGGAAACAGAATTTTATTTCATCCAATTAATGCTTGTTCAATTATCACTTTTGACAAAAAAACAACAACAAACAAAACAAAATAATTTATTGCTGGGGAACCTGAAACATAAAAATAGTCTAAATTTCTCAAGTTTTTCCTATTTTGTTATATAAAGGGAAACGAGAGCCAAAGTAAGGTATGTTTTCAGGTTTCTTTAACGTCATGTAAAATAATCTGAAAGTTATTTTATGGCAAAAGAAAAAAAGAACATACGGAAAGCGCGCTGTGGTCTGTGAACACGCAGTACCACATGCTGAACTCACAGATATTTCGTTTTTACAAGAAGTCTTCGTGCACCCCACATGCAAGAAATGTTGAACAACGAGAAATAGCTTTGTGCGCTTGCCACATGGAATTTTATGTGTCGGTCGCCCCAGCGGCTAAACTTGTGCTCGTGTGGTTACCAGATGTTTGATGACCAGCCACCTTGTCAGCAACCCTCTAAAATGCAAGTACAATCATTTAAAAACTACGCTAGTGGCATTCAAATCACTCTACATAAGGAAAGTACACATGTCTGTGCGACGTTTGACGGTTGGGACTAGAAAGGGAATCTCTTCAGTTTATCCAGTTATAGCATTCGCTATTATTTGTTAGTTCGGTGTGTTTATCTTTAGTCATTTTATATAACGATTTATATTTTGAAAGCAAACTTTGTAAATTACAAAACAACAAAACTAGTTTTTTTTTGTAGCTAAGCGCAAAACTACACAATAGGCTGTGTCGTACCAACCACGAGTATCGAATCTTGATCCTAAATGATACCATTCTATACGCCCATAAATGATTTGAATGAAATCATTTGGACTGAAAAACATAAAGTAGCTGTTAAGAATTATTTTGCCTTTTGAAATATTGAAATTTGAAATATTTTACCAATATTGAAGTTTCCCATTAACGGTACAAATATGTTGCTCAATTGAAATTGAAAAGTGCCTGTGAAAATGATAAACATAAATCATATTACATCAGCATACAACCAAAATTAAAAGAAATTTATGTTTCAAATAGTTTTGATAGGAAATGGAAAAATTCCGAAATATTAAAAAATTGAATAAAGTTGTTTTTGTTTGTAATTAAGCACAAAGTTACACAAAGGGCTATCTGTGTTCTGCCCACCAAGGTATAAATTTAGCGTTGTAAGTCCGTAGACATACCGCTGTGATACGGGGAGAGAGACTAAATGAAACAGATACGTGTCTGCAACATCAAAAACTGTTCCTAACCGTTTGAAAATAAAAGAGAGGACTGGAAAACAGAAATTTAGAGATAGGCTTTAAACATATTTTTTGATTTTTCAGTAATATTACTTTAAATCTTTTCTTTTGAATGTTCAGCATCCTAAAAAGTATTTAATAAATGTATATAAAAAAACTTAAATTGTACGAAACATGAAAATGTATTGTTCTACAATACTATTTGTTGTGTTCATTTCACACAGATGAAATAATTAACATATAAATCACTTTTTTGTATACATTTTAACTTAATTACTAAGTAGGAATCAGTATGGCCAGATGGTTAGGGGCGCTCCGTTCGTAATCTGACGATGGAAGCTTTAAATCCCCGTAACACCAAACAGTTTGCCTTTTCAGCCGTGAAGAAGTCATAATGTTACTGTTAATCTCACTATTCTTTGGTAAAACAGTAGCCCAAGAGTTGGCGGTGGCTAGTCTTAATCTACTAAATTAGTGATGGCTAGCGCAGATAGGCCTTGGGTACCTTTGCGAGAAATTCAAGAAAAAAAATCAAACAAAGTGGCTAGCTCAAAAGTAGAAGTTTGTAAGCGTTAGTAATACTATTTATTATTCCGTAAAATTCAATATTGTAACAAGACTTAAAGGTTCTTATTTATTAATTTCAACGTTCCAGCACTTTTTTGAATTAATTCATTTATGTAATTTCTACAAAACTTTGATGAAAGACTGGAGAGTATAACATATCGTTTAATAACATTTGAATTCCATAGTTCTATTACTTACCTTGGTTCCGTTTAACTGTACCAACGACAAAAGGATGCATGCTAGACTGTCATCTACTGTGATATCACATCATAGATACCGATGGAATTTTCAGGATTTAAAATCGATAATGTTGTATTCACTTAACTATCCATTATTCAAAGCATCTTATGATATACTGCAATAAAACTAAATTTTGATCCCTGTACTTTTATAATAATTATTGAAACCCACAAAGTTATCTCGTTAAGCTAAATGTTTTAATTACTGAGAAAATCACCAGTTTTTATCGGGAGTGGCATCACAATGAAAGAATATGACTAAAATTACACCAACCTCTAGCAAATCGACTGATGTTGGTGCCTCTCAGACACCTGCCGATGTACATAGAACTAATGACCTGAAAAACTTTTATTATGTAAGGCCATCACGCTTACTGTGTCTTTACAGATTAGCAATAAGTTATAGCATATAAACTGTGCTTGTCGGTTACTTTAGTTGCCACTGAAGATGTTGTTTTAGTTAATGGTTATTTATTCTTTTAATAAAGAACGAAACTGAATAAAAATACCTTACTTGTTTATCATCTTTACGCTCGTTAGCAATATTGGCGGTAAAACAAAAAAATGTGAAAAACACGCATCAGACGACTGCTACCAAAAAACAAGTTCGCACGCCCGGTCTTGAAGAAATAACTAACGCTTTGCTGTCTGCATGTTAGTGAGTGGCATGTCACCTGAAAACAGCTTAATGTCCGGTAATTTTGAACTGGCTGACAATATCCGGTTGAGACCATGTGTTCAAGTGACTGTTGTTAAACCCAGTCAAGACCACCATTCTTTATTATTTCAACAGGATAAATCTCAACACACCAAATATTAAAGAATGATTAAATACAAACACTGTATAGATAAGCCATCAGAATGATATTAACATATGAAGTGTATTTGATAATTGTAGGTAATTATCCATTGAGCTGAGCTGAGCAACCGGCACGTCGATCCGTGTATTCTAAGCAGGCACAATAAAAATATTCACATCAACAACGTGTTTTCATTGAAGGAAGTATCATTAAATATTGTTACTTATACTAAAGTTTGTATATTGCTACATTAACATTAAAGGAGCTAAATTTTTAGTGAGAAACAAATACCGTAAATTAAAATAGTTTCGTTTTCCAAAGATACATTCAAATGACTATAAAATCAGAAACTTGCATAATTAATCTTTGGTTGTTATTAAAAGATAGATCAAAATATACTAAACAAGAACACACTGTGGAAATCAGTCGTAAGTTATAAATATTTAATTAATTTTTAGCTCTTTATGCTCATGTACACGTGATTTTTATAAACACATAGAATAAAGAAACAAATTGTCCTGATTTTCTTGTGTGTGTTTTCATACATTTCTTGTATAAATATATGTGTGCAAGATTCAAGGTATATTACAAGATTTTCAAACCGTAATGTGTAATTGTATTTTTAAGCAATTGTGTCATCCTATATAATTTTACATATTTTAAACAGTTTTTACGATGAGACTTTGGTAAATTCGCATAACATTATATAGATAATACATAGACAAATAAACACTTTTTATCATTAAACAATAATACACTGTGTAAATATACTTAATATACTGAGTGATTTTGGTATTTATAGCAACAGCTAAATTATATAATTATTACGAAGTTTTTCAAGGTTTCTATCTTTTCAGACGCCATGTGCATCCCATTACTGAGCACGTGTTTGAGTTTTGTTTTTTTTGTTCCAGCTTTGTATATGTTTGATAAATGAAGACTCAAAAACGCTTACTTTTGTGTTAAAATTCATTACTGACATGGATATGGATTTATGTTTCCTCTCAATTTTCAGATTGTTTGAAGCAACAATCTATATGAGTGCCGATGCAGTTGTTGCTGACATCAGTTAAAATGTGCAATTATAAAACTTTCTTTCCGTGTTTATATATACATATATGTACAAAACTGGACCTAAAGTCATAATCCCCACTGAAAATTAATGATACTTTATAAAACTATTATCGCTAAACGCTTAGCGTAATGGTTGCGATTATACACTATTGCCAAACACCATGATTTCCATTGTAACAAGTTTGTACAGGTAAACCCAAGACCCCAATTTTGACAAACCTATTGTAGTTGGGCTCCAAGAAACAATAAAGTTGACCAAAGACATAAATCTTCATTAGATCAAAATAAGTACGTGACCAAAAGATATTACTGTGATTCGAACTTTTCAACGATCTTTCTCAAGAAAATAGTCGTTGATATCGAGGTATAGCTGAGTGTTTTAATCTTTAATAGTCGTTGATTTCGAGGTATAGCTGAGTGTCTAAATCTTTAATAGTTATTGACATCGAGGCATGGCTGAACGCTTTAAATTTTTTTAGCTTGCTAATTATTGATGGTTTTGAGATCGCAATCACAGCTTACTTCTGATAGGGTAGGGTATTATTTTGGAGCTCATAATACCCTAAACGTTCTGCTGTGCGAGTTTTCTACATCCCTGGATGATCTTTCTTGGAAAAAATTATGTCATCTTTTCCAGCCGTTAGGTTTAACCAGCACTCAGGAAATAAACATGTCCCTCATGCCACAATTTGCAATTTTGTATTATAATATGTAAGTCGTTTAAAATGAAGTACTATTAATCCCGTGTAAAAACAAAAGTTTATATTAAGGGAAAAAGAATTGGTTTGAATTTCGCGCAAAGCTACGCGAGAGTTATCTGCGCTAGCAGTTTTTAATTTAGCTGTGTAAGACTAGAAGGAAGGCAGCTAGTTATCACCACCCGCAGCCCACTCTTGAGCTACCCTTTTACCACCAAATAGTGAGATTAACCGTCACATTATAATGCCTTCACGGCTGAAAGAGCGAGCATGTTTGATGTGCCCGAGATTCAAACCCACAACCCTCAAATTACGAGTCGAGTACCTTAACCACGTTGCCACGCCAAGTCGGATAGAAAAAAGAAGAGCAAAGGATTTGTTATTTTAAACTCTAAACAGTATGTACAATTTATGTATATGAAACTGAAATAATAAATGTAGAATCTTACAACCAAATGTTTGCTGCAACGTGAAAGTTTATCAAATACCAATAAATTAAATCTTTTATCAGTAAGAAAAAAATAAAATCACGGATAACTCTTTCTTACATTTTTTTACAACATTAACATCGCATAAATAACACATTATAGTGCTCTGATTTTAATGAAATAAGTAATAAATTGAAAGATCATTACACAGGACGTAATTCTAAACTGTTATTCAGGACGTCCTGCAGATAATGGTATCTGAGTAAATATTTTGGATTGCTAAGGAGAAAGAGCTCTTTCAAATTTTTAATCAACATCAAGGACATGTAATAGCGGTATAATGAATTTTGGCTAAATAAATAAAATCAATAGATAATGTAATACTTACCCTTTTGGCACTTTATTCAAAAGACCATGGGATTTTTAACTATAAAACCCTTTGAAATATCTTGTATAGCTTCTGGAAATGACCTGAGACAGTTTTTCTGTATTGTTTAACTTTTCAAATTACCTTGAACCTTTTTTTTTGTCAGTCGTATGCTTGATATATTTCAATAATTGAGCTTCACAACTATTATCAAAAAATTACACAAAAAAAAATGAAATCCGGAAAATAAGGAATGCAACAAAAGTGGGATCCCATCTACGAATAGATCAATTATTATTAAGACAAATATAAAGATACAAAATTAATATAAGAAAAAAAGAAAAATATTTATAATTCTTTAAGAAAACTTCTCATGAAAATCTAGCCTGTCGTTTTGACTTTTATATACTTCTCTGTTCTGTTGGTTGTAACGTTTGCACATAAAATTCGCGCCTGATATCACTTGTGACCCTATAGTTGATGGATGTAGGAAACAGGCCATAAGTCCACCCTATATACAGAATAAGACAGGGGTAAATTATATTCTAATTAGCTGTGCAAAGCCAGCTCTGCGGTTGGTTGATTTTAAGTATCCTCGACTTGTGTATAGGCGCCTTGAGGGTGTGGGCCTCAGGGTGCGAGGCCTTGTCTTATCGCTAACTTGCAGACTGAAACACAGGAAGGAAGCTGAGATGGGTATGGTAAGTAAACTCGTTTATATGTGACAAAAGTTGTTCTGCACATAATCTCTTTTGCACTGTATGTATAGTTATGCTTTCTGATTGGGAAAACAAAAGTTTCTTATACAGTGACTTGTTTTGTTAAATATGCAGGAACATATTTGTTGCTTTATTCTAAGCTAATTTGTATTAAACAAAACTTTTACAACGGTTTAGATATTAACTTAGAAACGAAAACTTATAGCATAACAAAATGTATCTTGTTTCGAACAATATAGGAGCATAATGATACACTGTAGGGCTAAGCGCTTAACGTAAAACAGCCTAATTTCAGGCATGTTGTCAGTCTAATTTTATTCAACAGATAAAACTTGGTTTAAACCAAGTCACAAGAATAGCACCTTGTAGAAAATGTGTTTGATTACAGTACGATTAAACCACTAGTTTAAAGTGTTTAAGTTAAGAAAGAAATATGAGTTGGTAAGGATAAGTTTTTTATAATGTGTTTTAAATAACGTTATTTTAAGTTTATAATTCTAGAAAATAAATATTCATACTTCCTTGTTTTGTTTGGTCTTTTTAATATTTCATGCCATATATATAACGCCATCTGGAACACAGCGAATAACTTTGGCGAACAAGATTATTGGAATCCATTTAAAGCCGCAATTGATTAATTTTTCTATTATGTATATTATTAAACGCAAATATTTCTATCTAACTAAAATGTAGAGAACAACCGAGAAATTAATTTGATTAGATTCTAACAGTTTTCTCTTCAGATGAAATATCAATAGGCTTTTATTACCGATAGAAATTACTGTAACGTAATGTATCGATAAGCATATAGAAGGGTTAATGCATGTGTTTTCTTATAGCAAAGCCACATCGGGCTATCTGCTGAGTCTACCGAGAATATTCGAACCCCTGATTTTTGCGTTGTAAATTCATAGACTTACCGTTGTACCAGCCTGGGACTTATAGTTAAGCCTAAAGTTATGTGTGTTCTGCCCACCACGGGTATTGAAATCCCACTAGGGGCAACACAAACTATAAGAGATCATTTGAGGTTAAAATAGAGCCTATTTACACAATTTTAGTTTCAAAAAAGTCATACATATTGTTTCAAAGACTTGTTAATTTCTACAAAAGAGTTATTACGCAATTTTGAAATGGATATATCTTATTTCAATACTTAATTTTAAGTGAGTACTTTTAAATTATAACATATTACATATAATTAATAACATATAATTTTATGTTATAACATAAAATAAATAGAGAGATGATTTAAATAACCTTTAAAAATATTCCTTATCATACTGAGAAAACATGCCGAATCGCAGTGGACATGATTCCGACTTAAAAGTTGACACAGATATACATCAAACACTCATGACGCAGGTGCAAGTCTCTATGATTAATATTAAAAGTTACTTAATTTTTTTTGCAAATATGGAATCTATTTTTTTAAGTGAAGAAGCTTCTGGCTAATACAAATTTTTCATGAAGTTCGTATAACCTTGTTGTAGTAAAATATACCATCTCGTAAAAACAAGCTTTCTTTTTTCCATGTCATTTGCTTAATTTTGGAATATGTTAAGGTACGTGTTTTGACATTCATTTTTTATGATTTTAAATGTTTAAAAATGGCAACATCCCAATACAAGAGTTCGTCTAGACCAATGCGAAAGTTTAAATCAAGTCTTCTTGTCGTCCAAGGTGGGAAAATCCTTTTCACGTGATTTAAAACTGCTCTCAGGAGTTTTTTCTTGTGGTTGGCTAATTACTCAGTATTTATACTGCTACTTTCTTCGACAAATTTTCTTTGAGTTGAAGCAATGTTACGAAATCAAATACAACTACATTTCAATGTATGGAATAATGCCTTGCAAAGGAAGATGAGACAGTTGTTCCACTAGAGAATTAACTGAATTGTTTAAGTTATAGGTTGAAAAACAAAACAAAATGAATATCAACTTTTAAAGCTAAAATAGGTATACAAAGTAAAGGTTGTGACTCGTGACTTTAAAAGTTTTATAAAATATTAAGAACTACGAAGTGTTAAAAATCTGAAAACAATCGCAACCAGAGAAATACTCGTTTGATATTTAAATCGCATATATAGAAGAAAATAACATTTAATTTATGGAAATATTGAAGGTTAAATAAATTAAAGCTATTTATCAATAGGTTAGATATTAATTACATGTTGTTGATGTTTTCAAATTGACCTTAATAAATAGAAAAACACGTTATGTTCATTATTCAGTTCAAGTCCTGACTTGTGCGGATTAGGACATTAAATTTATCATGTTAAAGGTAATATGTATGGCTTTGAGGGTTGGCAGTTAGTTGGTAGTTAAAACTGTGCGCAAAGTACAAACTGCAGCATTGACCTTAATTAAGCCTTTCAATGAACCATAACTTGCCGACATCCAAAGGAGCACTTAGTTCAAACTGTTCTCTCATTCTGAAGTATAAGCTGATCAGGTGAAAATCACATTTAGAAATAACCAATTGTTTGTTTGTTTGTTTTGGAATTTCGCACATAGCTACTCGAGGGCTATCTGTGCTAGCCGTCCCTAATTTAGCAGTGTAAGACTAGAGGGAAGGCAGCTAGTCATCACCACCTACCACCAACTCTTGGGCTACTTTTTTACCAACGAATAGTGGTATTGACCGTCACATTATACACCCCCACGGCTGGGAGGGCGAGCATGTTTTAGCGCGACGCGGGCGCGAACCCGCGACCCTCGGATTACGAGTGCACGCCTTAACGCGCTCGGCCATACCAGGCCCCAATTAACGCTCTCAAAAATTGACGTTACTTACACATTATTAATTCTTAAATTTTTATGTTACCAATAAGAATGTCATATTTTAACAAGACAGTATTCTTCACAGTGAATAAAGCTGTCGTGTGACTTCTGAAATAATGTATTTTTCAACAGCCTTGTAAAGTATATATCTCTTCTTTAATTCTGTATTAGGCATTTAAAATGTAACCAGCTTTCGTATCTTTAATAAAATGACATTTAATTGCAATGAGTCATTTAGTGTTCTAAGCTGTCAAAAATAGTGCCCACATAAATAAGAAAATTCTTAAAAGTAAGAAAATAATCGAGAAGAGTCAAACACATTTTGTAGAATTTTACTTAGGATTTGTAAGAAATCATTAGCGCTTTCATAAGTGTAATTTGAAAGAACATCTTAGAGCCCTGTTGTGGTCACATTTTGTAAAAATGTGCGACTGTTGTAGTTATAATACAATTTACCCCGTGATAACAGTGTTTTGAAAATATAAACAAATAAGTGCTGATGTACAAAAATGTAGTGAAACAAAATAAATCGCCTCAATCTACATCACATCATTAGGACAGTATATGATTTGCAAAGACTTGGGCCCGGCATGGCCAAGCGTGTTAAGGCGTGAGACTCGTTATCCGAGAGTCGCGGGTTCGTATCCCCATCGCGCTAAACATGCTCGCCCTTTCAGCCATGGGAGCGTTATAATGTTACGGTCAATCCCACTATGCGTTAGTAAAAGAGTAGCCCAAGAGTTGTCGGTGGGTGATGATGACTATGATGACTAGCTGCCTTCACTCTAGTCTTACACTGCTAAATTAGGGACGGCTAGCACAGATAGCCCTCGAGTAGCTTTGTGCGAAAATTCAAAACAAACGAACAAAAAAGCAAAGACTTAATGCATTCCGTTGAGTACAACTGTCCTGTCATAAAGACTTCATATATATATATGATAAACACTTTTCAAATAAATTGCACTATAAATAAACAGTTTTGATCAGAATATCGTTCAACGAGAATAACTTAGCATGAAGCAATGTGTCAGTAGATAAAACACAGCGTCAGGGTGTGTAAGGGAAGTTGCTGTACTTTAAACTCAGTGATCTAATTAGGTTCACCTTGTTGGAAATAAAATGAAAGTCATTTTATTGTAATCAGTATCAAGCGAAATCTTATATCTGTCAAGCTTTAAAAATATTTGTTAAGTTGTATGACAAATATTTTGATATAGTGTTACGAAACTACATCATAACTGAGAGAAAAAAATAGCTTGTTAGATTGGTTTGAAAATCGCACAAAGCTACTCGAGGGCTATCTGCGCTAGCTCTCCCTAATTTTGCAATGTAAGACTAGAGGTAAAGCAGCTAGTCATTACCACTCACCGCTAACTCGTGGGTTACTCTTTTACCAACGAACAGTGGGATTGACCGTACCATTATAACGCCCCCATGGCTGAAAGGGTGAGAATATTTGGTGTGATGGGGATACAAATCCACAATACTTAAATTACGAGTCGAGTGCCTTAACCACCTGGCCATGCCAAGCAACTCTATAGAAGTGACAAGTTTTTTTTGCGTGTACGCCCAAGCGGGCCACTGCTACTAGAAACTGGGTTTCGATACCAGTGGTGAGCAGAGCACAAATAGCCCCTTATGCAGCTTTGTGCTTAAATGTAAACAAACAGATTAGCTGTCTATCATTTAGTTTATCAGCTTAAAATTTGGAAAAGCTAATACACATTTACTTTTGAGTAGTTTTGTGCAAATATCAAGAGCAAAATTATTCAAACGGATTTTTAAGGCAGCAAAACAAGATATAATTGCAAATTCCTTTCAAAGGAGAATGTACTATGAATTTCACTCTTGCTTGCGATAAATTAGTTTGTATGGAAGGAACAATTTTATGAAAATATGTTTGTCATGAAAAAAATATACTAAGTAAAAATAAGAAGTTTGTGTAGAAAAGAAAAATAACACCCCTTCCCATTGGCCCAGCTGTATGTCTGCAGAGTTATACCGCTAGAAATCGGGTTTCGATATTCATGATGGGAAGAGCATAGATAGTTGGTTATTTTATTCTTGATAATAAATATGGATAATTACGCCATCTAATGAGTTTTTAGGTAGGTGCTTTAGCATATAGGAATTAACCTCCCATTTTTCCAGTTTGTTTATGAACTGTTATCACTAGTGTTCCAGCCTAACGAATCTCAAGTGACAACACAGACAGAGCGGAAACAGAACCCAGAACACTGTTAGCTCCACCCATTTTGTGACATTATTGGGGTAACATGAAATTGCTTTTGTTTAGCTGACGATGTAAAATAAATAACTTTCGATTAATATTTTGACATAATGATCCGTTCCATAACAAATTAATAGAATAAATCTTAACTTTGCTCGTTATTTCTCTAACTAGTGCCACCAGTGGCTGAGAGGTAAATTTGAAGACTTATGGTACTACATATCAGGTTTCCATAATCACGGTGTAACTTTGTACTTGACAACAATCAAACAAAAACCAGTGTGCCTGGCTATTTACCAGTCAATGTAATTTTTATCAATTCGATATAATTGTATAATTAAAGCTTAACAAATATGCATGCATCTCCTGTTCACTAACGTACAGAATGCTGTTGTTTGTTCTTAATTTCGCGCAGAACTAAACGAGAGCTCTCTGCCCTCCTCGTCTCTCTTTTAGTAACGAATAGTTGGATTGATCATAACTTTATAATGTCCCCACAGGTGAAAGGGCAAGGATTTTTGGTGTGATGGGGATTCGAAGCAGTGACCCTCCGATTATAAATCGAGTGCCTTAACCACTTGACCATGTCAGACCGAGTGCTATTGGATTTTCCTAAACAGGGTTATAATATACTAGCTTGATAGCAATATAATAATAGTATGATTACCAGCGCATGACCCGTAATGAGTTTTGAGTTTAATGAGAAAGAGTAAATAAGAACACTGTGTAAAACGTAATCGAAGGTAGAATACAACGCTTTTGTACACGTTGATAATTGGTTATCTAATAACGTGTACGTTGTTCAAAATTTATTTTGTCTTTCTGTTAAAAGTAATTAGGGATAAATATCAGAAAATTAAAGGATATCAATGAAGAAAGAGTAAAGTTTTAACACCTCAAAATAGTCAATGTGAGATTTATAACACTCAGAGCTCTGACAAAACATCACAAATGATAAGTGTCTGATGAGTTGTAAAGGTGAGAAACAGCTGGTGTAATAATTGGTTAAAAACAATTTATCCCTTTACGTGGCCGCCAATCTCAGAAAGAGTAAGCTCTTTCATACGCAATATTTTCTGAAATAATTAGGAAGAAGAAAGGCAAGAGCATCTTTTAGCATTATGAAACAGCTTCATGGAGCAAGTCATTAAATTATATTACTGTAGTTACCCAAAGAAGAATTCTATTCAGTTGTTAAAGGAAACTTTTTAAATATTAAATTTGAAAGCATTCTGTGAAAAATGAAAGAACACTGAACGTTTTCTTTCTTCAGTTTTTACGCGAGTAAACTGTAAACTGACCTATCACATTTTGTTCCCAGGGATTTTTCATGTATGCAAGACATAACAATGAGACAAATGTTGCCCAGTTCTAGAACCTAACTAAATAAAAAAAAAACTTCAAGAAACAATAATCGAGTAGTTTACAGATTAAGCCTAAATTAATTTATGAGCCTACAGCGATAAGCCTATGGA
This sequence comes from Carcinoscorpius rotundicauda, assembly GCA_011833715.1. NCBI lineage: Eukaryota > Metazoa > Arthropoda > Merostomata > Xiphosura > Limulidae > Carcinoscorpius > Carcinoscorpius rotundicauda. The sequence continues at coordinate 115,386,156 of CM022393.1, forward strand.
TTTACAACACTAAAATCAGGGGTTAGATTCCTCTTGCTAGAATCAGCAGATAGCCTGATGTGGCTTTGCCATAAGAAAAAATACAAGCACATTTCTTGAGCCACAGAGCTGTTGAAAAGATATACCGAGAACTTTAGCGAATCTAGTAGAGAGAATTAACTGACGCTAACGACTTAGCATCAAAGCTTACATTATAAGGTGGGCGGCAGCATTACCTATGTGGGAACGGTTGGATTGATCATTGAAATGGTATTTCAAATATCTCCTCAGTTGGTCGTCACAACTTTACAATATTGTACAATGTTTCCTTTTATAACAATATTTATGTAAATACTGAGTCACATGTTTTGTGAATGTTTGTAAATATCACAGCAAAAAGGTTGAATTTCCTGTTCCTTTGTCTCAAATGGAGTATCCACTTTTTTGAGTATTATTCAAAACGTGTAGTAATTTAAATTAAAGTCACTATTCTAATGTAAATTATGTTATAATTAGCCCCTGAAGTTAAATTTCTTACAAAAAATGTTATTTTAGAAATGTGAGTACATAGTGGAATAAGAATTACCAACCAATAATAGTTAAACAATAAATACCACAATGGAACCTCATTGATTTACAGATAAGAATTAACATATAGCAGTATATATAAGCATTAAATCAAAATTAAGTTTAGTTTATTTTTGTCTGGTAACATTCCACTACACTAGATCCCTACATTGACTTCCATTTTTTGGAATTTTTTTTTTACTTGTATACATATTTATGCGATTTAACGATATTAATAACGTCAGAAAAAATTATATTAAATTACTTTAAAATGAAAGTTAGAACATATAGAAGAACAACTTATATGCGTATACTTTACAGTATATGTAGCATATCATCTGAATTATGAATATTAACTTCCGATCAGGGCGCAAAGATGTTTATTTCGACGCAAAGATGAACTGTTAGTATTTCCAAAATGATTATGGCCAGTAAACATCAAACACGGGATGTAATAGGTATTGTGCTAAGGTATACGACATTTGAAAATCTGTACAGGATAACAGCAATCATTTAAGAATAAAATTTACTGGGTATTTTATTAACAATATTTTCAAATAACATGTCTATAAGTGTTCTATTTTCCGTAAGAAACCTTTAATAAGATGTTTAGAACATGCTTATTAACGATGTGGGTTATACTTTATAAACATAGTTTTGATACAAAAGCCTTTATTGGGAAGGAGAAGAATTATTGAAAATTTCCTTCTAAATGCGGCAAATGTGTGTTTGTTTATTTGTATCACGTGTGCTTACATGCATAAAGCGTACGAATAAGAGGCATCGTATTTGAAAACAGATAAAGTCTACGAATAAGTATTCTTTATGTAGAGACGACTTGTGAATGTTTACAACACTCACGAATAAGCCAAATATTCTCAATCAAGTAAGTGTATGTACGAGTGTACTGAAAGAGCCTTTAGTAATACATAGATCTGTAGAAGTTAATTTAGTAATGGCGCTAATTAGTGTGGGGACCAGGAGAGTCGCTTGGTCAGAACCTTAAATTTAAAATCTTGTTTTTTAGGGGGCTTATTGAGTTTCGTGACTTGTTTTTATGCGCATCGCAATCAAACCAAAACGTGACACACACACACACTCTCAGCTTTGAGCTGTAAATTATATATACAAATTAGATATTCAGATCGTGTTCTACTTTTTTTTTGAGCAAATAATGATTGTCTCATTTTATTTTCACATGTCACAAATTTTCATTTTAGACAGAAACCTTAAAACATAGAAGTGGCTCAGGCCTCTCTGAACCTTTGAGAGTTCTGTTTAGTAACAAATAGTACCTGTTGAAATAACCAAGAGTAATTTTTACACACAGTTGTATTATCTTAGGATATATGTAGCGTTTACAGAAAGAAGAATAAGTACTTATAAATGTAGCTAGAGTTGAAAAAATGGCACACAATTAAAACAAGTACAAGGTAGCATAAATCAAAATTATATATTCTGTAATTCCATCAAGATGTGAGGAGTGCAGAGGAATCTACTACAATATCCTAGAAAAAGAGTATATTGGTGTCGCGACATTTTGGGCTGATTCTTATTCATGAATTATAATCATCAACGGGATTACCTTGGTAGTGCTGCTGTACGTACCATTCGATTTATTAAGTAGATGAGAGAATTTTATCCATAATGTCTTATTTTAATGCTGGTGGAGTGATTTATTGTTGAGATAATTACTATTCTCTGTATTTAGTGCTTGAAAGCTAAAGTAATGTCCGTTTACGAGAAAAGGACCCCGTTGTGCGTTTGCTTACTGTATTGCGTAATTAGTGGTCTATGATAAGTAATTCTCCCAACAGTAACAGGTTCAACGTAGCGTAGTGCCTTGTTATGACTCCACTGTATTGTTTTAGTGGTCATTATAGATGTCCTTACCTAGTGTAGCGTAGTGCCTTGTTATGACTACTGTACTTTTTTGGTGGTTGAGAGAAAAGAATAACACTAACATCTGCAAAACAGTTGAGTTTCTTCCTGTGGCTGTATGTACCAGCAGTAACAACATACGTGGAATTTGTGACTTTATGCACCCACAGTAATAACGGGCTTGAAGTACTGTGATAACATATATATTAAGTACTTTCGTGACTACATCTACACAGTGAATTACTGTGAAAATACATACCAACAATAACAACGTACTTGAATTACTGTGACCACGTATACCAGCAATAACAACGTACAAAGGTGTATTACTGTTAGCACAGCCTCAAAGTCACTAAATTACCTGAAATGACTCTCTGACCTTTTGTAGCTGTACCAAAATTACATATCTGGATTAACAATCTTTTATGACTATCAAACACAGAGTACATGAAATAACTGTGCAACTTTTAGTCATTGTTCCAACAGTAAAATATGTCAAGTGTCTTTGTGACTATATCTACACAAAAGTATAAGTAATGGTAAAATAGAGGAGTTTTTTTATGTGCTATTTTATATATACCGTAATAGTTTTGGTATTGCCTCTGAAGCATCGTAGAATTACATAAGAAAATCAATTGCGCGTTACGGCTGCAACACTAGCGGTTAAAGATAAGTTATAATATATTACCATTGCTAGTGATGTAACAGTATAATTATTTTTTGTGACTGTAGTCAGTGTACAAGTATTGGTGAAATAAGAAACACCACAGGTCTCAAGGCCAGTTGTCTCTCAACTTAAGTTGCTGAGCAGCTGTGATAGTAAAGACTGACGAATTATTTACTGCGTCTTAGCAATACAAGCGTTTGACGAGTACTGGCGTACGTGCTCTACAGTAGTCTGTCCCGACGCTTTAAAGATCTTAAAATAAATTTTCAAATGTCCTCTAACGAAAGAAGCGAGAATTGAGCCTCCCTGGTGGATTAAGTGTGAATCCCCTTGAAGATGTAAGATGATTCCTTCAATGAAAGGAGTCAGCAAGCCGGACGATAGAGGTCGCCTTGATGTGTAGACATTAAATTGTTAAGTTCTGTAAAATCTTAGTTGCAACTATTTTGATGGTGAAGTATGATGGGTCTTCATTTACTTTGCTTAATAGCATTTATTGTAAAGTCATTAGTTTCGTTCATTCTCTTTTTTGTGTGTGTGCATATGAAATAATATATCGTAGCTAGTTTAATTTATTGTACGATAAGCTAGTAATACGGTGCATTTACGTTCTATACTCATTTTACAAAAATGGTTATTTATTCTATTATAACAATATAAACAACAAAGAATTCCATATACAAAATAATATTGTTAATATAATATAAATCCTCTGCATATGTATATTAAAGTGAATTTTAAAATAAAATATATGTGATTTCGGTATTAAAGAAAGGAATGTTTCTGAATATTTTTCAGTAAAAATTACATTCATTAAAAATTTTACATGGATGTCTTTACAATAAAACCAGGCGGTTCTGTCATTGGAAAATGAAACATTTCATGTATTTTGTTTTTTGTTTCGTTTTTAAAAATACATTAACAATGGTTAACAAATAATAAAGTTCATTTTACAATGTTATATGAAATTACCATACTTCATTCTTTAAACAATTTACCATCTATTCAATGGTGATCTTTTGAGAATGCTTAAAGACATTACTCTTTGTGAAAAAAATAAGTTATGCCACGCTAATTATCACAGATCATTCGAAGCTGTAAATTAAGACCAGGTAACCAGTGTAATAATGATTGTAAAAAATATTTTCCTATTTTAAAGACAGACAAATCTTAATTTAGAAAATTATTGTAATTCGTTCAAGTTTACTTTTGTTAAACCTAGCCAAGTATAAAATAATTCAATTATTTTTATATGTTTGATTTTACCACAGACACCAACTTAAACATTGCGAAGGAAATCATTTAATTTCATTCTGTAAAACATTTTACTAGCTAGGTGCAGATAGTTTTACTTCGTTCGATCTCTCTCTCTCTGTGTTTGATATTTTAAATAATTTAACTAACAACTGTCAGTAAATTCTAAAACTTGAAAAACTTGTTCGAGCAGGAAAAATAACACACAGAAAGCGAGCAACGCTAAACATTTATCATTATTTGATCTTAAAAATTCTACAAAGGTATGTAAATAATTAAAATTATACAATCATATATTAGATCACTCTTTTATTCAATGTCAACAAACAGGTAGATGACAAATGAAATTTAAAGAAGTCGTATCTGAAAGCATTATTGTTACACATTGTTTACCTAAAGTTACATCGTTTTTATGCAGGATCATTTAGTTGTTCATTTGATTCAGACTCCGAGCATTTATCTAATTTTACTTCAATATTTGTGCTGAGGTAATTTCAACTTTCGTTTATTCACAAGAAACAAAAGAATACATACTACAAAGAAATTGACTGTAGGTAAACTATAAAATATCAACTGCAAAATAAACTTTCAAATTGTAATAATAACACTAAACTTTGAGCAGAGAGATTGCAACAGTAGGACGGATCACAAAAGATAATTAAGACAAGACATGTAAACAAAAGTAATAATAAGAGTAGGACGTGAGCGAAAGGATAATGTTCTTTAGACGCTAAAGTAACGATAGAAAGACTTGGACAAGATGTTAGTGGTTTATACGAAAATAATGAGACTCACTTGTACTTTGGTTAGAATTAACCACAAAGCTACACAATGGGCTATCTTTGTTCTACCCACCACGGGTATTGAAACTCGGTTTTAGGGGTTTCCCTTGGTTAAAAGTTTGTCTTACCTAATTTTATTTGCTAATGTCCACTGTCAAATCAATTACATGCATAAATAATTTATTTCAAACAAAAAAAGTGATATTCAGTTCTATTAGCCATGCGCGATCGTGAATTTCAACAACCATAAAGAAACAGTAAATGATATAATTTATTTTTAATCTTATAGGAGGGAGTAAGAATATTTCAATTTAAACTTTACAAACATATATGATAAACATTATTAACTAGCTATTTCAGTTATTTCTATCTTACAAGTAACAAGCTGTCTAGAAACGTAATAGAGAAACAAAGTGAATTTTATATACAAGTCATACGTTCAATTACTTTAACGAGTTCTCACTAGTAAGCGAGACCCGGCATGACCAATTGGTTAGGGCACTCTACTCGTGATCTGAGAGTCGCGAGTTCGAATTTTTGTCACACCAAACATGATCGCTCTATTAACCGTAATGGTGTTATAATGTGATGATGAATCCCACTATTCGTTGACAAAAGAGCAGCCCAAGCGTTGGCGGTAGTTAGTGACGACTTGGTGCCTTCTCTCTGGTCATACACTACTAAATTAGAAATGGCTAGCGCTTACAGCTCTCGGGTAGCTTTGCGTAAAATTCGAAAACAAACAAAGACCAGTAAACGATTCTGTTTTTAAAAATTACTTAGCTCACAAAGAAGAACTTTTGTGCACTCAGAACTAGCAAACTTGAATCCTTACGCGCGCGCGTGTGTCTTTTTATCGGCTCTTAAAATACGGTACACAAGAAACCGTGAAAGCAACATAACCGAGAAAGGGAGAGAGAGAGAAGAAAAAATGGAGAGAGAGATAAGAGGGAAAAGTCTGGATGAGGTTTCCTCTTACACGGAGTCAGCATAAAAGCTTGATTAATGAGTTCCTACTGTCGTGGCGGGAACATCTGTAAATAAGTGCCATAAAACCGATGGAAGATTCCATCATAGTAAGCTATTTTCCAAAGATTAGCTGAGCAAAAAAAAATCACGTTTTTTTTTTCTAAACACAGCACTAACAATTCCTTTTAACACCAATTCTGAATGATAAGTATCAATCTAACAACTTTCCTCAAGCACCAAGTGCACCTTTAACAGTTAAAAGTGATATATAAGCTATACATATTAAAATTATAAGTCATAATTCCTATTCTGAATATACATATGAAAGTTGGCTGTGGAATTTTAAAAGTTTTCGATGGGTTTTAAAATGTTGCTTAGAATGCACAACAATCAAGTTTAATTTTCTTTTTAAATATAATTAAATTATACAATATCAACGCTTTAGGATCCCAGAATTTAGAATCCAGGAGCAATATCTCGGGACAGTTTTGATTAATCCTAAATAAGTTGTTTTTTGTAACTGCGTCACTGGCTTTCTATGGTGAATATTTTTCTATTTTTTCGAATAGTTAATCATAATTATAATAACAGCACACAGTAACATATACAATCTTCATTGTAACAAACCATAAAAACTATCAGAAGAGGTGGGGAGGTCACGGTACCAAGCAGTGTTCAGTGACTAGTTATTCTGACTTGAATCTTTATATACAGTGCTGCCTTGATAAATATACGATTTCTATCGCTATAAAACATTTAACTTTTCGTACGTTACGTTAACCTCATATACAACACAGGTGGTGTAATACTGGCGAGGTGAACTTCCGGAAAAATAAACGAACCATAACATCAAGCATTTATTTATCATGTAAATGTATAAAATAATCGTAAGAAGTGACAACCTGGTCTAGGGCATTTTTATTAATTATTTTTGGACACAAGTGAAATATATAAAGTTTTAGTTGTTAATACACGCATTAATATACTCTTTTAATGTCTATATTTTATCATAAAAAACAACAAAATTTAATTTTGCGAACCCGCGACCATCAGTTTACGAGACGCAAAATTAAATAAAATGTTATTTTTCCGAACATTTATTAATGTTTATGTCCATTCATATTTTTTTATGAAGATACAAATCATGTACTCATTTGAAAACTTGACGAGATGTTAAGAAATTATACTGGGAAGCATCAGAAATTCCCCTGGTTAAAATGAATGAAATAAAATTTACAGACTGCCCTTTTAATTCTTGTCCGCAGACTAAAAAAAACACCAGTGAACTTTACTTATAAAATTCTGTCACCAGCTGTTCTTCCTTCAGAGCATACCTGCCCTTGTTGCTGTGTATGCACATTTCATTCATATCTTTTACCCCTCCTGCACGAAACGCGCGCTGTGGGATCAATTTTCTTCTAACGCATGCACTCTTCTGCTCGAGAACTCCAAGAGATTTTATCTCCTACTTGGATTAGAGCCAAATTAGAAATTTAACGAGATTACAGCATAATCTCAAGCTATAAATGTAAATTTAGTTCTATAGGTATTTTCATAGGTTAAATAAAAATAATTATCAAACATTTTGACTTTGAAAAACAGCTAGTTTGTGAAGCATTGAAATGTTCTTCCTCTTAACATAGATAACTATTAACTTACTCGAAGAGAATGTTCAGAAGCTCTAATTCACCGTTTTCAATCTTGAAACTTCACTGCAAATATGCACAATAAAACTGAACAAAATGTTATTGTAGACATGTTGATTATGCTGACAAATTAAATGGGTATCGAATATACAGAGAATAATCTCATTGTTTCGTGTTTTGTAGAATTGAAGCTTAAATATATTGATATTTACATGTAACTTTGTTTGAATATCTACAAATTACGATATTTTACTTATTACTGTAAGTTATTTATACATATAATTTTAATCCAAGAGAATAATATATTCTAAAATACGCCTTGTGTACCAGCAATGGATGTTTATTGTTAGAGCTAATCTTTCACAAAAATCAACAAGAAGCCATTTTTATTAGTTGCACAGTTTACGTTGGAAAACAGGTTGCGTAAAAGTTATATAATATTACCTACCTTAACTTTTATATGTCTACAAGTTTGCAAACTTACTGTAATTAACAACAATTTTGAGATATTAATTATTTTCATTTGTTTACTCAATACTTAATGACTATGACACTTTATGAAAACTTTATCGAAAATGATAAAACATAAGGAATAGTTTAAATTAATGATTTCACAGAAACGTTAGTGCTATTGAAACAAATAATTAATAACAATATCGTAAACCAAGCTTTAAAAACTGACTGTGATATGTAAATATGATATCTATTAACTCTAATAGAATGTTTTCAAAAACGTTTATAAAACGCTTTACTTAAAGGAATTGGTTACATCAAGTTAATTCGCACTACACAGTAGCTGAAATCTTATTACCTTAGTTTAGATACAACCTAGACAAAGTTGAAGTAGATATAGAAAACTGTGTAGCAAGCTTGTTTAAAGTCCAAATATCTGTCTACGAATTAAAAACACATTTCATAAAAATAATAAATATATAAATATTCATTTTACTGTATTCAAATTACTGATCAAGAGATTTCACATGAAAAATACAACATATGTGAAATAGCTAAGCTTAAAATAATTGTTATGAAACCTATCTCATTTTCGTTCTTTGCCTATCTATAAACCTGCTTCACGTTTTAGAAAAGAATACATAACGAATTTTACAGAAATTCCTCTTCTTTTAAAATAAAAAGAAGTAAAATTTATTAATTACGTGAAGTTACTTAAACAGAGAGATCGTGTTATGAAGTTTAAGTAGTTTTAAGTTGTATTAAGAATGAAATTTTATATGTAATTCGATGAAATGAAATCGATTTCCGATGTTAATATAAATAATAATATTTTGCTGATACGACACTCACCCATTGAACTTTCTTCGGAAAGATCACTCAGAGAAGGCACTTTTTGCATGGATCCAAGGGATCTAGGCACACAAGAATCATCATTGATCACTTCCCGTTTAATAGAATGTGGTGGAATCATAATGTGGGCATTGCAATCTCTCGGAGCATAGTCCATCTCAAATTTTATCTGAAAAAAAGTATAAAGAGTTATATAGTTACGTCACACAAAGTTGCCTCTTGGCTTATATTTAAAGGCAAAGTGTACTTTAAATTTAATTTTTAAAAATGCTGTTTATTTTGCATATTCACACAAAGCTAACCAGGAGACATCTGTCCCAGCTGTTCCTAATTTTGAATGGAAAAAACAGAGGAAAGACAATTAACTGGTAAACATAAAACACTGGTGTACGATTTCTGGTTCCTCTAATTGAACTGCGGGATTTCACCCACTTTATTACAACGCATACACAATCAGAATATGCTGAGCGTTTTTTTTTCTTCCCCCTTTTGGCAGTAACGGTGTGCAAACCACGGACTCTAGGAATGCTGACCACTAGGCACGCCTAGCCTCATTGATAGTCACGACAAGAACTATGAACATTTTGGTGCCCTTATGAAATGCACCATCTTCAGTAGCCTCGTTACTATACATTAATTGAAATTTAAAATGTTTTCTTCATGCAACAAAAATCCCTTCTCAAAGTATTTATTTCGAAGTGCATTATATTCATAAATTTTAACTGTACTGACAGGAAACGAATGAATAATAAAGCAAGTATCTCCTTATAAATAGCTATTCATATATGAGAAATCCAATTAACATATCAGTATGACATATCTTAATAAGATTGGTCATATACAGTAATGTTTCATATCATCATTATCATTCACCACTCGATTCCATCAAGGAACATGGAGCCGCAATCGCTTGAGAATTCTTCGACAGGTATTTAATTGAGTAGGTTGTTAGCCCACTGAACAATGTTTTATATAGAACAAAATAATTTCTATCCTTAACTATTATATTGTAGTTTTCAACATTATAAGCCTTTATAAACCGACGAAGACTAAATTCAATATTTTGGTTCCAAAAATAATTATTTTTATCTCATTTGGTTTGTTTTGAATTTCGCGCAACGCTACATTAGGGCTATCTGCGCTAGCCGTTCCTAATTTTGCAGTGTAAGACTAGAGGGATGGTAATTAGTCATCACTACCCACTGCCTACTCCTTTACCAACGGATAGTGGGATTGACCGTAACATTATAACTCTCCACCGCTGAAAAGATAGTATGTTTGGCTATACTGGGTCTTTCTTATCTCGTAAATGCAATAGCACGAATAATAACTGGTATTTTAAAATATTATTATATGTCTAAATACACATTTGTTTATTTCAAAAAAGGTAATAAAGCTCTAAACAAAACTCGTCTTTGGCAAAAACAATTTATTTTCTTATCAATACGTTCTGACTCTAAGTTAGGTATATTAAAGGTTCCACAAAATGAATCTGTAAAGATTAGGAATATTTAATGTTTTATGATTAAATTGTTTAATTATTTTACACAATTTAACATTTAATAAAACACTTGGTCTTTTACTTTGTTTTCTTTTCACAAAAATTTTCACAGTTTTATATTTTTTTACGAATTTAATTTCTTGACCTAAAGACTAGTTAGACTACTTTCATTTTCTTACTTGATGTTTTGGTAACATATACTTTCATTGTATGATAAACATTAAATCATAAGCCAAAACCGTTATGTTAAGAGAATGAAAATGTTTTTATTTCACGTCTTTTACATAAACATGTGACAAATTGTCCTCTGGCGTTTTACTTTCCACAGTTATCTAGTTGCTCAATAAATAATTCCAAACTAACTGTGTGTGTTTTCTTATGGCAAAGTCACATCGGGCTATCTGCTTAGCCCAGTGAGAGAAATCGACCCCCTAATTTTAGCGTTGTAGATTCGCAGACATACCACTGTACTAGTGGAGAGGAAATCCAAAATAAATTGCATACGTCACAAGCATTGAAATCAAGTCTAATCTAATGGTACTAACGTTGAATAGAAATCAGTCGCTTCTGGTTACATGTACAAAAAATATATGTTAGAATTCTATTGTCTTAAAAGCTAGTTGCTAAAACACTCGACTCTCAACCTGAGGGTCGCAAGTTCGAATTAAGTCTCCGAACATGTTCGACCTTTCAGAATTTGTGGTATTATATGTTACGGCATATCTCACTTTTTGTTGATAAAAGAGTAATTAGCCCAAGAGCTGGTGGTGAATGGTGTTGACTAACTGCCCTCACTCTCGTCTTCCACTTCTAAATTTGTGACGACTAGTACAGATAGTTTTCAACTTACTCTGCACAAAATTCCGAAAAAAAAGAAAGAAATAAACACTTCTTTAATAGATTTACTCACTTATTCTTTAGTAAAAGTATTTGTACGTTTAATCAAAATAATACACAAGCAAGGAGAAGTAAGTACTATAGAGGGCGTTTTATTAGATCTTTTATTTCTCATGTTACATTTCAATGATCACGAAGCATTTAAGAAGTAATGCTAATATTAATAATAGAGTACTAGACCTATTTTCCATTTGAAATGTTCAAGGCAGAGTCCAAGAAAACTAGCATATGTGTTTTTCATTGACGAGGTATTGTTCACATAGATTTACGTTACACAACATTTAATCATTTAGAATGTAAACATAAAACTAAAACAACAGGGATAGGAAGTGAGGAAAATCCTTTAGAAATCCTCCCCTGCAAAACAAACTAGACTAATTCTCTCGGAATTATTATATGCATTATAATATTTTTGTAAATAAAGAAAAACTCTTGCTGCCTTATTCGACTTAACAAACACAACTTACACAATATTGTTTTATTAATGTTAGCTGCTATGGTGAGCAGTAGAATAAAACTTCGAATACGTGAAAGACGACAGTCCCATCGAGGGTGTGAGAGAGCTTTCTTAAACGCCCGTAAACGTGGGAAAGTCTGTCAGTGCCCTTAGTTTGTCAGTGACTACTCGACTGAAGATGTGTCAATACCGATGAGGCGTTGCTTGCAGGATGGGCATATGGGGTTTTTCTCGTGCCCTATGACCTAGGGGCTTGCGCGTTACCGGCATCTTATGTATGTGGTACCGTGGGAATATAAGGATAGTTACCTGTGACAGATATCACAAAACAATCTGCAATTCTTTCGTTCTTACCGTTATTCTGATCACTAATGTATAAACAATTTTATGCAATGATCAATCAGTTTTAAAACTATGTGAGTCACTACGAGAGATGACAAAATTTAGAATTGCAGCTTCAAAATAAAAATAAGCTACGAAAAAGCAACAAAAAATTTACACAAATATTTTCGACACATTGATATATGCTCCAAAACAGTAACTTGTGTATGTTTTTACAACACTTTTCAGAGGTGATACTAACGTTTTGCTATATCCGCCATTTATTCTACTAATTCAACAAATGGGTAAATAAATGTAAAAGAAGTATGTTAATCATATGAAGATAAAATTTATTTCGATATGCAGATACATACATTACTGGACCAATACCACAAGCATAAGTGATGAAAACTGTCAGTGCTTCGTAACGGCAGCAATTATATTCACTGACAATTTTTAGTGGCACAAAATAAATAAAATTCAAACTTAATTAGATCATGCTTATTCATTGTAGTGAAGACTATCAAAAGCTCTATCACAAACTGAAGAAATTATTGAAAATAAAGATATTTCAAATAACATAAAAACTAAACACAACTTCTATACATTTAAAACCTGAAATTAATGTAAACCAAGCAGCAAAATCTTAATGACAATATAAGTAACTGAAATGATTTAAAATCAAGAGCGTTACCACTTTCAACAATAGCAAGCGGAACCTGCTTGACCATAAAAAAGTGAGAAATAAAGGGCCCGGTAAATATACAAACCTATACATAACAAAAGATCATTGTTCTACCAACACAACGTGGTTGCTGGCACATCTCGGCTTGTTTCTCGTAGAATATTCAATATAAGTCAAGCGTGAGTACCTCCACCATGCGCCCTTTCACTTGGAAGTATTGTTAGGCCAAACAACAGGTGGACGACATATTTGACGCAGAAGAATTGTGTGATGGTTAGGGCTACACGTCATCGATGTTTCGCGAGCATCGAATAGTTTTGTTGATTCCCATGCTACTATAACCTTGAAATATCATTCAATATTATGTTGTAAATATAATAAGTTGTACTTCCAAACACTTTGGCATAGTTTGTTTTTTTTCTTTTAGAGTGAATACTACTTATATAGCCCTTTCTAGGGTGTTAAAAGACAGACCGAGTTACGTAGATAAAAAAAAGAGGCCCTGTTTTAATACATACATTTTATATGGCTATTCCGTACTAAAAAGGTGCACGAAACTGGCAAAGATTCATATCCAAGATTTCCTTCTTTGTTAATACATGAGCGTGACAGATATTTTTTTAATATGCGTGTTTAGAAAATTTGGATACCTAATAAATAATTTATTAAATATGTAACGTCTGTTAGTTGGAAAATCAACTGCCAGTAGCTCACTTAGTCCATATGATATTTGTTCAAAGAAGAATTATTTCAGTCTTGAAAAATAACTGTTTTGATTAAATTTAATACCTTTACTAACGCTACATGTAACACAGAAAAACTGTATCTAAAAATATTAAACTGACTCTTATGAAGTTGCCTACCTCTACACGTCCCGGACCGTTATGTGAACTCTTCATCTGGTGCAGAAGGCATTTCTCAACTTCTCTTTCATTATATTAACCGTAACTCGAATCTTTTTTGTTTTAAACACCTACCCAAATCTCCTGATGAATAGTATTTATTTTATATATTAGCATATCTAAATTTTAAAGTTACCTCTTCATGATTTTTACTGCTACTCAGAAAGTGCAATATGGGAATTAATTTGGTTATAAAGTGCGTGTTTTCGATCTGCTACAACACGCAATCAAAAAGTCAAACGAATCAACCACCAACTCTCACAGTTCTCTTTATACATTGTGTAAAATAGTTATTGGAGCTATGGGAAGTAATCGTTGTCTTAGCAATCCAACTTATGACAACATTGTCTGATTGTTACAATTCTTTAATCTTCCTCTTCCTTATTAAGGGTTCACAATCATCAGGAAACAGGACTTAAGCTGCAAGGCAACGCAAGCAGAGCGCCGCTACTGAATGACTGAGATTATACTTACTTATAGCTGTGGTGTAACATAGCTTTGTATGAACCATGTACACATATGCAAGCCACTTTAATTCAATGATCAAGTTGCCCTCCTGTAAAATAACTCGATTCATTCATAACTAAATCGGTGAGATAGATATACGTCACAACGCCATATATATACATATATATTTAACCACAGTTGCCTTTCATTGACAATTTTTCGTCCGGAATATGTGAACGTGTAGTACGGCGAAAAAATAATACAGGATATAAAATGAAGAGCAGACAACCTAACCCTTACTTAAAGGGTGTATATGAGAGGAGGGGTTACTATAGTGTTGTCCAGAACCGGTTGTTTCTAGTTCAGGCTAACAAGTGCACCACACTTTACAGTATAATCACACTTGAACTGAGTGCCTCATATTAAACAAGCTTAGTTTATTTCAAAAGTGAAAAAAATAATGTTAGGAGAATGTACGTGAACTTTCCATGTAGTCAGTATAACTAAAGAAAGAGGCTTGCTAGAACTATGTGAAAAAGTATGGTGTTGTTAACATGTTAAATATAAAGGTACACGAAAAATCTCTTAAGCCATGTGTTGAATTTACTATAGAAATTGCACTATGGTCATCTGCTATAGTAATTTATTCTGAAGAAGTATTTTGAAAAACATAAATAACACAAAAATAAGTAAACAGAGTGTTGATACATTTCTTCTAGGTTTGTTTTAAATAGTCTATGCTCTACTATTTTAGTCACTCACAGATATTTAAATATGTTTTTAATTTCACATTACCAGCTTCTATGAGTGTGTGCTTGTAATTATATTAAAATATATATTGTTGTTGCAGTGGTTAGTTATTGATGCAGAACAATATATTTAACGCACGATCATTATGTACATAAGAGCGTTTTTACTTCGACACGCTTGAGCAATAACAGACCAACTGACCCGATGTACTTCAGTCTTTCAGGGGATTATCATTTTTTCTAGCAACTTCAACCTCCCTGTATACCTCACCTCACCATTCGTGTAATGACTACACGTACATGTACATGTACAAGACGAATAATATAGGCCTTGGATCAAATGAAACCGGATAAACTGACGTGAAAGTTAGTTTAAGCTGTACACAAAACGCGTGACAATACAATAAACGTATTCTCCATTGTACTGGAAAGAAAACTACCTTCGTTGTATAGTTTTGTTGTTAAACACAAAGCTGCACAATAAGCTATGTGTGTTGTGCCTACCACTAGAATCAAAACCAGATTTGTAGTTTTTAAGCTCACTGTATTAACGCTGAACTTCTGGGGAGACACAACTTCCACACAAGTTACAAGTCCGTTTAACAGATGTTTTTATACTGAAAAGTAACAAGACAACGTAAAGCTAGTTATGAAGATCTCCAATATTAGTGAATATACTAATTTATTATAAGATCTCTATATAGTTATAATACAGTTGGGTACCTTTAATTGCATTCACAAACCAGAAAAGTTTCATTTATTTAAGATAATTCAGTATTAAGTTCCAATATACCTTGTAGCAACTATTTTCTATCAGATTTACCGAAATATCGGACTTAAGGTAAATTAATTGCAGTAAATATCAGTATATGTATTAAAATCATCATATACATCTGTTTGGATTCCAGCAAAACTCTTGCAAACAAAATGGTAGTATCTCTGATACTTTAAATTTTGCGATGAAAAATTCATTTATATGGGGACTTGTATATCATCTCTCAGCATCCTCAATACTGAAACCTTGTTCACAGGTTTGCACACGAGCCTTAAATGCAGGCTTCAAAGTCAGAGAAGCAGAGGCATGCACGCTCTTCTTAAAACACAAGCCAACACAAGATGTGAAATCTGATATCATCCGCTGCAACGTTACTTAGAACAGACTAAGTTTTCATTCATGGTATGACTGAGCGTTAGCTGGGAGAAAGAAAGACAAGAAACTGTACGTTGTTATAGCTACTCACAACCCACCTCTACCATGCTTGAGGCTTTTACACGTAAAATCATGGCGACTATTTTTGAAAATTTATTTAACAGCACCGCCCTAAAATCAATGGCGAATCTGGGCAAAAAAGTATTTGCGTTTATTTTAACATTACTCATATTTGCTGACTAGCTCATCCGTAACAAAAACTTGGTTACTACTGTCGCAGCTTTTCGGTTGTGGTTTTTAACAAACTTTAGACGAACAATGCTACATTTTAAAAACAGTCTAGTGATGTAAGCTTACTAATGTAATTCACAGGTCTAAATGTTTTTTCAGATAAATTAAGTATATTGAAAATATATATCTTATCATCAGGGAATTGAGTATTATAATTTGTTTTTAATATTTGCTGAGCATACTTAATACAATAAGTTATAGTTATTACAAAATTGTTAAGAGTACACTATATTAGTTTATATGAAAAAAATGACTGGGTAAAATACTTTCAAGTATGTAGAAAGATCTTTGGTCTGTAGGAAATAAATTATTACAAATATTAATTTTTATTTGAAACTAATCGATGAAGACGCACAAAACAGAACATAATTAAAAGCTGATCGTGTTTATCACAAACTCTTCACTTACTTTTGGAACTCTGGGTTTCTTGCTGCAAGCTGTTGTGGTGTTACCGGAGTTTCGAGGGAAAAAATCGGTTTGCTCCAAAGAATAGTCACCGTAAAACGATTCCAATTCCATGTTCTGTTTGATTCAAAGATACAAAAAAACGTTTATTTTTTAAACCTACTAAGGATTTTAGAAAAACTTCTACTCTGAAACAAACTATTGAAATAATATATTTAAATTATTTTTACTACATTATAACTAATGAAATAAATGAGTTTACAGCAGTAGCAACTAGCATGGTTAATTAAACAAAGCAGCCAAGCGAATAATACAGAATTAAGTTTTGTGTGTACGGGCAGTACATTACTTACTACAAGTCAGTTAAATTTTAGAAAAACACGTTGCTTTAACATCATTTTGTTATTTATTTAGTTAAACAATATATAATATTGTCTTGTTTCAACTTAATCCACTAGCAATACGTTAATCAAATCATCACATATAAAAAGTATCAATCTACAATTTTAAAGTTTTATATTAAAATATATACAATTTATATACATTAATGTTACTTAAACTAACAAATAGTAACTAAAAAAAACGAAAATAATTTTCTTGCTGCAGGATAAACAAACAAGTTAGACGTTTAAATTTAAACTTATCCTTTTATATGATATTATTTTGATTTTTTAATTCAAATATTCATATAATTAAGTTTTTTTTCAAGCAGAGGATTCAATGGGTTAAATACATTTTTCTTCACCTAACCTTGAATATTATACTAATACAAATTAATTAATTATTTCACAAAAAGTAACCATTAATTTGAAATCTGTTTACTATATGCGCTTGGTTTTATGGTCTTCGATCGGCTGGTTCCAAGAAAAGATAGTTCATCCACGAATTTTTTTTTATTTTTAATTTCAAAGCATGCAAATAATGTTGCAACTAAGAGAGATAAGGTGTGTTAAAAATGCACTTAAACAAATCGATGATGGTGTAAAGTAAACTTTACTGCTGCTGGTACGTTTAAAAATATATTTTGCCTTGCTCTGTATAGGAAACTATTTACGCTTATTACCTTTCACAGCTTGTTACCAGAGCCGAGTCATTGTTTAAATGGTTGCAAATAATTACGTTTAATTTTCCTTATACATTTTAGATTTTTTTTTTACTTTTTACGACAGAATCACGTTAAATACAGGGCAAGATGTGATGTTCGAAAATTTCTACAATGATATATACTTTATGATCAAATTTGCCTAAGAATGAAGTTATTTTGGAGATAAACCATAAGTAAAAATTAATTAAATCACTATTACGACACGAAACGATCCCCTTCTAAATATCTCTTATTTTACAAATGATATTACACAAAATACACAGCAACAAGTTAAATAAAAAATGTTGATACAAAGTTCCTATGTTATTTTAACGTGTAGTAATATACATGATAATATAAACTCATTATTAGTTTAACTGCTTGATAAATGTAAATACTAAAAATTATTTGTTGTAATATTTGAAGGATTCCGGAATTTTCACAAAACACAACTAAAATTTAAATTTAAACACATAGCAAAACTGAGATTCTAGTATCTATTCCAATTTCTAATTTTAACGCCTTTTATTGTTCTAATATTAATAGCGTTTGAAACCAAAGATACAATAAAAACACTGAAACAATGATGTAATTTTAAGATACAAACATAATTAGTAATGCTTCGTGAATACTTTTAGATAAATAACGAAAAACAAAACTTTGTAAACCACAGTAATCCTTACTTTCAATGAGGTATTTAGCTTGGCAGGTAGTAGGCTAAGCCTATCTTCCAAATGCTGCCGCTGTTTATCAGAGCTGGCCACCCGCTCACTCTCAAATTTTGAGGTGTTGTCCTGTGTTGTAAGTCGAAAATGGCTTGTTAGTCTTTGTTAGACTCTGCTTGACGTCGTCTGCCAACTTTCTAACCAGCCCTGGTCTTGTGAGTATAGAAATATTCAAACCAATTACAGAGAATTCTCCGACAGGTTTCTGTTTCTGAATAATGACATAAAGTATTTTCAAAAAAAGAAAAGTAGACGTAGCAAAGCCAGTTGCGCTGCCAGTTCAACACAAAACTTTACTCTTGCTCCAAGCCAGTCGCTAGGCTGTTCCAGACTCCCCGTGTTTCGGTATTAGTGAGTGTGTTTGTGAATGGAAAATGCGCTTCGTTTATTGGTTGATCTCAGTGAATAGTTGGTGTGGGAGTCACTACCATTTGAAGCCCCAAGCGTTTATGTGTAATTGCATGACGTCATTGGAAGTATAAGGTGTTTGCCCCGTAAGTGGAATAGTAGGGGTTAAAAAAGGGGTGAAATTTAGAGTAGCGAGGTCAAACATCTACGGTTTTATTTAATATTCCGTAAATACTTGTTCAAAAACGGTTAGGTGTTACATTTTGTTGTGTGGCAGCATACCAGTCTCTTACACTATAGATTTTTGTTGATTGTTTTTTGCAATTAGTGTTACAAGTTTTACTAGTACTGGAAACATTTGTTTAATGAAATGCTATAAATAATATAAACATTAGAAACTCAACCATAATCAAAACCTTTTCAACTAATGTACAATTCTAGCTATCTATTGGAAAAGATGTAAAACATAACAGTTAATCAAAACTCAGAAAGTAATTTGGATATTAAACGGTAACTTTCTTTTCAAACTCGGAAAGTCCCTAAATAATCCAGTCAGTAAACTACTGTTCAGATGACGCATTTGTTTAGGCTTAGTATTGAGAAAGAAAAAAAAACTTTCATTTATATGTGGACTCTTAAGTCTTGTAGTCTAATTTTAGGAAAATATATATTATATACGTATATTTTTTCTACAAGAAGTGGATGTTTAGCAATTTTTTGTCCCCAGCATTTAAAGGCTTACAACACTAAAATCCGAAGCTCGATTTCCCACAGTGGACATAACAGATAGCCTAATGTGTTCTAAAACAAAGAAGATTGTTCTTTATAATCTATGTAAATATTTTTTATCCAATTCATACGTGAATTTCTTATAGCTGGTCTTCCAGTTTAAGAGTTATGATGTTAAAAATAAAGTTTTAATATTCGTGGTGGACACAGCACAAGCAGCTCATTGTGTATCTTTATGCTTTCTAACAGACAAACAAATAATTAAACAAAATTGTTATAATTGAGTAGCCAGTATTCCTTTGTAAGTATCAATTTTTTTCTGATTCTAAAATATTGTAGTTCAAAGTTCATTGTTCAACAATATAGTATTAAGATAATTCTTTTTAAATTATAAAGAAAAGCTATAGTTAGTGAATCAAATAAACAGAATAATATTGAATGAGAGTGGACAAGAGTATTTCCTATAGTATGTATTTTTTAAAACTGCATTTGACTGGACTTGATACGTTAGGAATAAATTAAGCTTTATATATTGTACATTGAATACGGACAATGATTCATAAAAAAACGAAGAATAAAGGATTATACGATTTCACATATAATAATGTATTTTTATTGTCTTAATTTAAATATGGGTATCAAAATCGTTAATGAAATATACAACTTTAAATATTCCAATAAAACAAACAATTTTAATCTTGATTTGTAACTTTCCATTTTCAAATAAATATTTCTGATAAGCTACATTACAATGTTTACTATTCACAACTTATTAGATACAACATAAATTATCCTTAATTACCAGATTTCATGAACAGAGCTCTTAAATTATCTCCAATCTTCATAAGAAAGATTCTCATTTTGCACTTTGAACAACAAAGTCATACAGTCTTCCGGAAAATCCACTAATTTGAGTGTCACCGATTTCGTATTTAAACATTTTACAAAATATCACGACGCTATCAGCACTTCCAAAATGCACTATATTTTTTGAACAATAATAATAATGAACCAGTGCAGTAGGAATACCAATAATGATTTTAAGTTTTAGTATGGTTAATTTGGACAATATGTATTACAGTTTCTTACATATTATGACATTTCATTGTTAACTGTGTTGCATTACTTGTGAATTACTTTAATTGTCACCATTCTCATTGTTGCTACTTCAGGAGTATTAACTGTTTTGTTGTGCGTCCGTATTGTCCTGCTGCTGAATTCTATAGTTGCTGATCGTAGCATATGTCACAAAAAACATTTGATATGAAAAACAAATTATTAAAAACAAGTATTAAAATTCTTGAAAGCATAACCGTTCAATACTTGTTTAAAAGTGTCAGTTATTGTTGTCAATCAAGTCGGTTAGTAAAATATGTTATTTGTCACCTAATCTAAAGTTCAAGGAACCCTCACAAATGAAGATACATTTCACAGAAAGCAAAGTGAGGCGTGTTTTATTGGCTGACCTCTGGGTCTAATCAAAGAGTGTGTTTGATTGCTAAGGAGATAAAGATAATATAAAAACAAAATAATTATGTATTATATGATTGAATATTTAAAAATCACTTTAAAAATAATGACAGCAAATACGTTTTACTATTGTAAGGAATTCTGTATTAAATCTATGGCAGTACTTGAAGCACAAAACCATTGTTGATAAGATCTGCAAGAGAGATTTTGCAATATTTGTTTTTTGCGTTAACTTCTTTAGTCGTGTCAGTAGGAATGTTCAATGCATATGTTTTTATCAACCTTTTACAATATTTATTAGTGCAATTTTACTATCAATGTTATTTTGCTGTGTACATAAATTTAGAAAATAATTTTATATAATCCATATGTAAATTTTATTATTTTTTGTGTTGGTTTTGTTCATAGTGTCAGTAGGGCAACAGGTATGTTTAGCACATTTAATTTTTATTAATATAATTTAATATTATACTTTTATTATTATTTTTAGCATAGGAGGCGGCATAGTTAAGTGGTTAGAGCGCTTGGGTCGTAATATGAGAATTGTGAGTTCGAGTATCCGTTCTACCAAACATTCTTGTCCTTCAGTCATAGAAAATTACAACGTTATGGTCAATCTTGTTATTGATTGGTTAAAAAGTACTGATGCGTAATAACTACCTCCCTTCCCCTTAGTCTTAGACTGCTAATTTAGGGATTATTAGTAGAAATAGCCATCGTGTATCTTTGCGAAAAATTAGAAAGAAACTCAGTATTATGTGTATTTAAGAATAACCTAAACCTCCTACGCTACTTAAAATGGTACTTTTGGATAGCTAAAGTCCTTGCAGGTTTGATTTCTGCAATTTGACTAGATATCATACTTTAAGTGGAAGTTTATATTAATATACTAATATGACCAATGCTACATAAAACCAATTGAGAAGAACTGAAAGTGCTACTTATAGACAAGGGCTGAAAGCTGCAACTGTTTCTCCAGTGAGTGAAATAGGAGATATAAACTGCTGAAGTTGGAGATCGATTTTCTCCACAGTATGATATATACTTCTAAGGTGTCCATAATTACTCATTTGCCACTTGAAGGCAGAATGCTGAGTTTCATTTTTGGATAGAGGTCCCTGAACATGCCCACTTCATTGCGCCCCTAACATTTAGGATGGCATAGCTTGGTAATGAAAATAGTTAAGGAATTTACATAAAAAGGACAGTTCACTGTGTTGAAGGTTAAACAGATCACATTCCAAACATCAAAGGGTGCAGCAAAACAGTATATCAACTATTTTCTAAAGTATTTTAGGTAGGTTTCTGCCTGAAAAGATAAGACTTAGAAACAGTAGTACAGTGCTTGACCCTGAGCTTGAAGAGGCCCAATTATAGGACCAGAATATAATTTTATTCAAGTTGGGTTGATATTTTCACCGATTAGAGTACAAGCTATCGTTTAGAAGGAATTTAAGGTTTAAAAAAGGGTTTCAGTTAAGAATTTGGATGTGTATGTGAATGATCTATGCTACTTGAATGGGAAAACACATTTTAGAATAACATCAGCAATTGTAATGGTTTTTTCAGAATTTTTATTTGTAGGTTAAGTGGTGAGACGATAAATAATCTCTTCGAAGTGAGATATATTATCACTCCCTAACAAAGCAGTTTCTGTTGCGATGGAGTGCAAAGTCATAACTTGAAATAGGTAGCAGTAGCGGAAAAAGTCCACAGTGGCAGCTACAGTGTTTGTGAACAAGATATATCATTCTTCATAAGCGAGTGCATCACGCCAAATTCGAACTTTCTTAAAAGCATACCAAAATCCAACATATACTGGCACTAAGACACAACCCTTTAGCTTATTTTCATCGAGAGGCAGAGCTTTCCCAGCCCTTCTATAATGTTTATGCAATAACCAATACCGATATGATCTTTTTCTCGAGGGTCAAATTATTTGCTTTGTGTGTGGACATTTGGTAGAATAAATATGAATTGCACGTATCCTGGTAAGAAATAGGGTAGGTTGGAATATCAGTTTTGACTGTCTGCATAGTGGATGCTGGCTGTAAGTGCAGCTACTTCAACTTTATGAAACTAATGGAACTCAGGTTTGAAATACTTCGAGGAGTGATGTCGGCAGCTTGTGCTAAAATATACAGCATCTATCCCAGTTTTCTTAGAGTTGGGAAAAACATGGTATCTGTCTGTAAGGATGCAAGATGTTTTTGGTTGTTAAAAAAGCTGCCAGGACAATAGTTGATTTTGCTAAGTAACAGATATTTCGAGTCAAACCACCAGTTCAGACAGTTAATACTGATTACATTTTGCAAATGGTCTGGCAAATGGTGATAGACAATATTTGTTTGGAAGAGAAATTTTTAACTTTGTATTAAAAGTATTAGTAGACAGGACTTAATATTTGATATACTACAGAAAATATAAATTACTTTTGGCGGTGCTTTGTGTAAATTGCTTTCTTGTGTAAAAAAAACTGCAGTACGTGCAATTAGTATTTTTGTTGTGTTATAGATGAATTCTAGTTCATTTTGATTGTAACATCAACACAAGAAAAGCACTGTTTCCTTTTCAGAAAGCAGGCAATATTAGTTTAAAGATAGTTTGCAAATCTTTGATAACCCGAAGATGACCTAAAAAGGTCTAAATGTTGTCCTCTGATTTATTTTAATTGAAGTTTTAATACTCCTACCAACTATCTTGAAAATATAATTTTACTTCATGTGGGTTTCTCGTCATCATGAATACTCTGAGTATATATGAAATCTTAATGTTATTCATAAACATGAACATTCAGCTATCTAAAATAATAATTGGAATGGCAAGTGAAGTGGAAGTAATTGCAACGAGTGGTGTAGTTGGTATTGCACTGCGTCTGAAAACAAATACATGATTGTTGGCATATCTGAGGTTCTAATTGAGGGCTGTAATTATAGGACCATATAGTTGAATGGTAAAATAGAAACAATTGGCCATCACATAGATATATGTAGCAACCATTTAAATAAACAACTCCTATTCAAGGATTTGTTGGCACTTGGGATGTAGCCAAAGCAGAAATATTGTAGATAATAAGGGACAAAATCTCCAGTAGTTATTATCTTGGTTCTTCAGTTGATTTAACATGCATGAATACGGTGACATTCTTCAATGCTTTTCTACTTGAATGGACAGGTGAGTTTCTTGATGAACTGGAAATAGCATAATAATTCAATTCTTTAGACTTGACATTTGGATACTGGTATGTCATGTTTAATGCTGAAAATATACCAAAGCCTGTATTTAGTAATTGAAATTGTTTTGTAAAAGTCTTAAATCATGTATTGAATCTGTGGAATGTGCATCTGCCACTTACTACAGACTGGTTTCTTATACTGAACGAGATGCAATGGGAAAGGTGGTTGTCTACATAATAATCCTCTGGTGCTTGACCACATGTTTGAGTCTACTGATACTTGGTATTTCAGAAGATAACATTTGTAAGCCTGATATTAAGATTATGCAATTGTATGTTTATGTACATGCGAGAGGATATTTTTATTCAAATTGCAGAAAAAGCTAAACTCTCAGTTAACAGAAGACTATAACATTATGGGACATATTCAGGTTAATATGCTAAGTAGTATATAAGCTGCTTAGCGAAAAGTTGTTAACTATGTTATATAACAGAAAAAAATTTAGTACTACTTTGGAAATTACAGCTTTGAATGTTGTTAGTTCTCTTCCTGAAATTAGTTGATGTAATTGGTACAAGTTGATGAATACTGACTACTTCACAATGTAGATCAATACTTCAGGGCAAACTATTGCTGATATGTTGGTGGAATACTGAGAAACCAGATTTGGCTCATCTGGATAAATTCAAATGGATCAGAGATCTAATTTTAATAGCCTATGAGTTTTCGTAGTGTTGGTTGTGTTAAAGTCCTTCACTTTGCTTTATCACCACTCATTCTGATGGTTTGATAGGACAGGTAGTATAACCTATCAAGTATGTTTTTCATTTTTTAATTTGGACAAGCAAACTGGGTGTCTTAACACTCGTTGCACGTCTGTAAGGTCTGTTTTACCATAGAACAAAGACTGACCAATTGTTTGTAAAATATACTCATGTTTGGATCAAAAGTACTATTCCCTACAGATATAATGCATTGTTTGACACATAGAGCAGGTTAGCTACAGTGTCTGAGAAATATCTAAAGGAAATTGCATAACTCTTCAGTAAGTACAGCTGGTGTTTGTCGATGCAATGGGCTAAATATTATCAGTTTGTACAGCTTAAAATGATTGTTAGGGTGTTTACAAACTCAGCTAAAATGACATAAGTTATTCAGTAATTTCAATGTGAAGTGTCATC
Source organism: Carcinoscorpius rotundicauda (assembly GCA_011833715.1). NCBI lineage: Eukaryota > Metazoa > Arthropoda > Merostomata > Xiphosura > Limulidae > Carcinoscorpius > Carcinoscorpius rotundicauda. The sequence goes on from CM022393.1 coordinate 115,411,724, forward strand.
TGTAATTCTGTAGAAATTACTCACTCTGTCTATCAGACCAGTAACAACAGAAGTTCTGTGACTCTGATTGCACGGAGCCTCCGAGATTCATCTGTAGTTCAGTTGAGGCTGATGCAGCTTCTTTATGTGCAGTGAGAAAATTGTATTGTTTCTCAGCATAGAATACAAGTCAGGCTTTCATCAATCTAAGTAAATATATTTTAGCTTAACTGGACTTATATATTTTTTTTCTTTGAAACCAACTAAAGCAAATGGCGATACAGTATCTTAGTTCACTACTGGTTTTGAAAACCTCCTTAGCACAGTAAATGTATTTTAATGTAAATATTGTACTCAGCCTACGTTAATGAGTATTTATTGATACTTATGGGTAAGACAACATGAATGTTAGTGCTGGGTAAAAAAAGTTTATCTGAAATTAAGTTAATTAAGTTTTAGTTTAACTTAATTCTGCTGGCAATTACTCATTTCATGGTGTCCAGTGAACACATTCTTATTCATGACAGCATATTATGACATCAAAGCTATTGAGACATATTTAATAGAGATAACCATGAAAAAATAGCATACAAACAAGAGACAATCTGTGGAAGTAATTGGTATGATGTTGTGCCCGCAAGTATGAAATATATAAAGTAATTCACGAACATTGTATAGCATGAATGATTTAATTGCACTGTCACGCACAATTTTTTGAAAATGAATAATATGTTATAGATATAAGCACTTTGAGATATCAAATATATGTGTGTTTGTGTGTTTTCTTATAGCAAAGCCACAGCAGGTTATCTGCTGAGCCATCTAAGGGGAATCGACTCCCTGATTTTAACGTTATAAATCCGAAGACTTACCGCTGTACTAGCGGGGGGGGGGAGTTAAAATATCAAGCAAATTGTTATTATTACCCTGAACGCATTATTTAAAATGCTGTGCGCCTTTTATTTTTATTAATGCTGGTGAGTAACTGTTTCAGTTTTGGCTCTGAACGCCTCCCCCACCAGTGGCACAACTTTATATCTGCGGATTCACGCCGCTAAAAACCGGGTTTCGATACCCATGGTGAGCAGAGTACAGATATTCCATTACGTAGCTTTGTGCTTAATTGTAGACAAACAAACAAACAAACTGAAACATTTAGCAAGTAATGAATTTTCATGGAATGTATCAGAGTAATGGGTAGCGTTATATTGTTTTTGATGTTTTAATATATCAATAGTGAAATATATATGTTGATTGGACCATAATATTAGGAGGAAGGTGAAATATACACAGAATATCCTCTAAAAGTAAAACTTGTGCATATACAATACATAACCTCTAATATATACAAGTTATTATTAATAAAGCATATAAACCTACTCAAGAAAATTAAACCTTAAAATCATATAAATACAGAGAAAGCACATTTTTAGAGAATACTAATAAAACGAATGAATATATTTGCTATTTTATTATGTACATATAATTATGGAAGCTAAGGTCACTTGTTTATAGTGATCATGAGAGCAAATTCTATTATACCAAGATGGTCGTGTGATGAAATGTGGTTGTCCAGAAATTTAACTCTGTCTCTTATAAGAGACTTGTGCGCTCTCTACAGATCTTCCCATAGTACACCTTTGTTATTGATTTTAAAAAAGCCATTCTTTTAAGTTTTTGTTGCTAAAATATCAAATTTATGCACTGAAACTTTTCTGTTTGGACACCTTTCAGATGACTGAAATTACTTATGAGTCCATAAGATACTAAGGACTAATATGACTTTCGGGCAACTAAACTAATAGCCAATGATGTATTGCTTGTTGACTCTCAGACATGCAGCTCCTGACTAAAGCCATCAATAGATTAACACTACAGTATCTAGAGACCATCACGAATCTCAAAGAAACTGCTAAGCTGATCAGGACCGCTTGCTACTATTATATGCTGATAGAGCCAAGTAATTTGACCAACGACGACTATAACCCACTCATATTAAACTAGTTTATAATACCATAGTATTCTATCTGGAAGAGGCATGTGAAGAAATAACTTAAAGAAAGAACACCGTCTTCAAAGGCCAAAGAAGATCTTTCCAGAGCTATATTCTTTACATAGCCCAGCTAAGCACTAAGGAGGTTTGATCATTTCAAATCCAAAGATCCAGGCGTTGACAGCTACACCATCTACTGAGTTCCTGATATCGATATGAAAGAATCCATGTCAGATGCTCTGCCTCCTCCAACTCCAAAGTGGCCCTAAGACTATCCTCTACAGCCAATAAATTTAGTGCTTTCCACCATGCCACCAACCAAAATGAAATCCGTCCTTTGTTAAAGCTAGAGCAATTTACAGAATTAAGCAGGAAAGTGAGCAGTTGTTTGGGCACTTTATAAGTGGAAGAAAGACTAGATCCTGAAACAAAGAGCTTCTTCAGTACAGCTGGAGAAGTTGGAGAAAGATGTATTCTATTTTAGTGCTGTTATCATAGACTCGAAAGACTTTTGTGAAAACTCTGGAAGCTGTATATTAGACAGCTACTGCTAGCTGTAAGTCAACTGTTACATCGGATAACCTGTTGTTTATTATTTTATTTTGTTTATGTGTAAACTCTGTTACATCTATATAAAATAATATTTTTTACATAGGCTTTATATAGTGTTTATTCCTTTTTTATGTATTATTATTATTGATTTTGAAAACATGTATATCTTTACATTGTAAATTCCATATAACTTTTAATGGAATGTTTTATGTGTCCTCTGGTGGCTCAACAGTAAACATGCAGGCTAAAAACGCTAAAAATTCGGTTTTAAATACTCGTGATGGTTCATCATGCTAAAATAAAAGACGTCTTTGTGCTTCAGCCAATGCAACTGCAAGAAACGAAGTAATAGCGAACTGAAAGAAAGACCAGAAAAAGAGGACAAGTATTTATAAGCTAACTTATTTCAGACTTGTTGTGTAGTTTCATGCTTAATAAAAAACAAACAAAACAAATTGTTTTATGTTATGTTTTATGTATTAATAAAATGTGTTTGTTTGTTTTGTGTTTTAATTTCAAGTTATTTTTTTCTGTATTAGATGGCTTTGACTTTGTCTTATTTATTTTCTGTATTTTTCTTTAACTAGTATTTATTTTATTACTTTTGTATGCAATATCAAAAGATTTGTTTATGTATTCGTTTGATTATCACAGGGGATTACCAGGAAAGAAAAGTTTTCGTACATTACTTTATGTGGCAGTTGTGTATCAAAAGAATCTGTATAAGTGTATATAAATATGTATGTATATCATAAATGGTATCTTTTATTTTATTTCTTTTAACTTCATGTAAAGAACAGTGTTGGCACAGTGCTAGTTTTCTTATTTTTTATTTTTTTGATATAGTCCTTAATTATAATCTGTATAAAGCTATAGTTTTGGGCTATGCTTAAAATGTCTTAATTTCTTTGAGGTGTTTTGGATTGATCTCATGATGATGGTAATATCTAGAAGTATCCTGAATGTCAAATTTTGAAGAGGTTTGGGAAAACAAAGATTTTAATTTATAAAAATATCAGAGTGAATGATTCAATTAGCAAACGAGCCAGTGAAACGAGCAGCAAGTGAATCTGTTACCGTTACCGAGTACTTGAGTCTTAGCCGGTTTTGCCTTGCGTTGCAGATACGAAATAAAAATTAAAAAGTAAGTGACTGTTAAGTTTTATTTAAGATTGAAACCATTAACCAATGCAGCTTATATAAATAATTTTATAAATCGATTTTGTTACACCTAAGTGGACTGAGTTTTTTATTCTTTTCTTTTTCTTTTTACATAACGACAAAAAATTGTCCTGTGAAAGAATTCATTACCACATCTTTGTCAAAAATGGGATTATTTTTGTAAAACAGAATTAAAGTTAAGCTCTAGGACTGTTCCCAGAATAGTTGGTAGGAATAAGGGGGGGGGGTTCTAATTTGTGAGATCAAAAGCCAAGTTATATTGTGCGAAACACAATGAGCACGCAAAGAATCTTAATTCTACCGGGCCTTGAGGCGTGTACAATTATATTGTTTTAGCTGTTTCAATCATTAGGTATCATATAAGTAACTATAAGCGTTACTGAAATAAAATAACACAAACATGGTTTCGGCTGATTTCCCTTAACTCCCCTTCACTTGCGTACATATATAAACTTCAAGATGATGAAACAATCTTGAAGTAAGATGATAAACAGTGAAAAACTAAACAAGGTCAAAGAGACGTAGTTAAAATAAATCAATGTAAAAATTAAATAATTCCTGGAGAACAAAAACAGAAAATTAGGAGAGAGAAAAAAACATTAAAAGAAGACTGAGAAGAAGTTTGTTTGTTTGTTTTTGAATTTCGCACAAAGCTTCACGAAGAGTATCTGCGCTAGCCATTCTTAATTTAGCAGTGTGAGACTAGAGGGAAGACAATTAGTTATCACCACCCACCGCCAACTCTTGGGCTACTCTTTTACCAATGACTAGTGGGATTGACCGAGTGTTATAATGCCACAATGACCGAAACAGCAAGCACATTTGGTGTGACAAGAAATTGGACCCACGACCCTCAGATTGCGCGCCGATGGTCTTAAATCTCTGACCATGGGGCCTTGAGAGAAGTAAAGTAGACAACACCAGCTGCTGCTAACTCTAGGGCTACTCTTTACGCAACTCTTGATGATAAGAAACCCACTTGAAATAAAAATGTATCTCAAAACGGCTGGTATGGGTATTATCACTTTTATTGATAAGCAGAGAACAACGTTACGACTTTCCTAGGTCATCCTAACCTGAATATGACCAAAGAAGATAGAAACGTTGTTCCCTGCTAATCAATAAAAGTGATAATACCCATTCCAGCTGTTCTGAGATACATCTTTACGCAATTGTTTGTTCGAGAGCATTTAAGTTTTTAAAATATTAACTATTTGATTAACTACGTTTTAATTCACATAAAAATACTGATTGAAATGGGTTAAAATAGTTCCAGCTGGTTTAAAAACTTTAAATACTAGCATCAGACAGAAACATACAGTGTTTTTCGTTACAAAACTACAAAAGAGAAAATTATTTCTACACTTTCTTTGTTATATATAACAATAAGCTGATATTTTTGTTTGTTTTCTGAATTTTGAGCAAAGCCACGCGAGAGCTACCTGCTCTAGCTGTTCCTAATTTGGTAGTGTAAGACTAGATGAAAGGAAGCTATTCCTCACCACCTACCGCCAAGTGTTAGGCTACTCTTCTGCCTAGGAATAGTGGGATTGGCCGTCACATTATAATGCTTCCACGGCTAAAAGGGCGAGGATGTTTGGTGTGACAGGGATTCGAACCCACGACCATCGGACTACGAGTCGAGAGCCTTAACCACCTGGCTATGTCCTGCTACTATGGAGTAAGAGACAGAAAACTGCAATGAAATAATACGAAAGAGAGAAAAAATTGAGCGAGAATTAAAAGACGTAAAATGTATAGAAAATCAAAAAAATAATTGAAAACTAGATATACGAATCTAAGTTACCTTATCTGAATGTCCAACGAAAAATAATGGATTTATTGGCCGGCAATGAATTAATAAAATCCACAACATCTAACCATATGTGAACTCGGCTAATGCAAAGTAGATCTGCATTTGTAAAGGAGGTTGCACAGTGATGGTGGAGCTTGAATTTATAAGAGTTGAGGAAAACAACTGAAGGCGTTATCCAGAAATTACAGAATTATCAAATCAAGTCATATATTAACAACAGTTCTTTTTAATGACATATAATCTCTTACCTCAGAACGAAAGACGTAAACCACAAAAAATGTTTCCAGTGCAACTTATAATGATATTTGTAATAAAGTGTAAGCAAAATTCTGTAAGCCTAGCACGCCCAAATGTCTGCATTCCTTCTCGAGAACAAAATTAAAAATTTAATAAAAAATGACAGAAAAATAATCATGTAGCCGTTCTCTCATACACATACAAATACTTTGTAGCCGACCTCCCACACATTTTCAAATTCGTTAGAGCTGTATTCATTTAAATTGACACACAAAAGTCTTTGTTGTAATTGTCTTTAAAAGGACATCAATAGAGAGATAACTTATTTGCTTAGCTTCAATAAATAATTCATCAGAATAAGTCGACCTACATGAGATCCAACGTTTCTTGTAGAGAACTCTTTCAGATTTTTTACAGAAATAAAACCATCAGCAAAGTTACTAGAACTGTAGTGTGTATTTGTTGATTACAAGTCAAAAGAGGCAACAGTCACTTCACATAATGTACTAGTTATGTCTTAAGTGGAACAATCTTTACATAATATAGGGTATCGTCTTAGAAATGGCTCAGAGAAAGACGATTCTGGGGATGGAAGGGTTACGTTACAAGGCAAGTGGTAATAATATTAAAGTTTACAAAAATACCAAAAGGTTAGATAGGATAATGGTCTCTGATTACTTTGTACTATTTTCCAAAGTGTTGCTCATGGAATGATTTATTGTCGGAAATAGTTTAGGTCGGCATTTTACAAGAGATTAAAAGGGAATTTATAATATCCTGAAAAATAAAATATTGGTTTAAGTTTTTACTTTTCCTCGAGAATATGTGAAGTGGACAATTTTGAAAAGCCAAATTGTCTCTTCATGTCCGTATATTATTTTTATTCGGCAATAGAAAATATATTATTGGTGGAAATTTAGTTACCATCTTTGTGCATCTCATCTTTTGAAACACCGATTTACTTTTATTATGGTTATTCAGTTTTATTATAAAAACTCTCCCTTGTAACTATTTTTCTGTTGTTATTTATACACGTTTTAATTTATGAAACTTTAATGAAATTTTGCCTTTCTTATAATTCTATGCATCAATTATACCAAATCTTTCAGGATGTTACAGTTCATTTTATCTCTTACTGTACAGATCAAATGAAGCATGGGTTCTTACATCATATAGAAAAACTTTGGCCAAAAACTATCAAGTCCATTTATGATCACAGTTTCTCTTATATTTGTTTATTTGCATCAAACCAATCTGGCAAATCAGTTCTTATCTTTTCTTTCACTTATATTCGGTATTAGTTGTCACAATCGTGTAAAAGTGAGATTCATCATAAAGTTTAAATTCAACTAATTTTTATTTTACAATGGGAAATGCATTTACTGTTACCAAGATCCTGTAGTCATTATCGTACTTTAATATCCACATGAAATGTAAATTGTCTTTCCGTATAAGAAGATATATTTGCATGTTAGGTTTAAGGAGAACCATTCTTTAACTGTAAAGTTTGTTCAGTATTTTCTGCCTTTTTGTTTTGTCAATCCTACTTCTCAGTTTCTTTCAGCAGGTATTTAACTTTCGCCTTCTTCGTGTTTACATTGCTATTAGTTATAAGTGTCAGGAATATCCAGATTCCTTTGGCTTACAGAATTACTGAGGATTAACTATATAAGGTATGCTTGAATGCATTCGGGGTTTGATCTCCGGAAAAAGCACAACACAACAGTTCATTGTGTAACTTTGTGACTAACAACAAAAAATTATCATATTTTATGTTTTGACTGGCTATTAGTAGTGCTGGATCACTGCAAAGATTGATGATACCGTAGTCCCGGGGTCCCGGACTCCTTGAAAGCTGTCTCAATTAGGGATGCTTGATCACGCTTAATTTATAAAACTGTTTTAACTGTTGTTAAAACTAATGAAAAGTTTATATTTCTCATTAAAAGTTATTATTAATTTGTAGAATCTTTACACTTTCTTTCTCTATCTCTTGTACCACAAGCTATGTTGTGATTTTTCTCACCAAGAGTTTCAGATACTGAGGATTATTATAATCTTTGAAGGATTAGTGTTACATTCTATAGACTGAATATTAGTACTTTTTATTATTTTTGCTGTGTTTTTGTACTATTGTCACAGATAACAGTAACTTTATTTTGTGACAGATTTACTATTATATATCTATTTTAATATCGATGTTTGTTTAAGTTAAATTTATATTTGGAAATGTACATAACATATACTGTTAAATCTGCCTTGCAAAATTCCTACCTATTCACTAAAACTGTAGATTCTCGATTTTAAGAATCAACAACATATATGTGTGTACGTAAACACTAGTTTATCGTTAGTAGTGCTATCCAGAATGAAATTTCTAGAAACTCCACTCACACTTATAAATGTAACCAACGCAATATGCCAAGAGACAGTATATATATGTGTATATTATCATTAGTTAGCTATAGTTGGGGTGCTAAACACCTTGGAAGTTATTGTTGAAGCTTTTATTAATCCGGAACTTCAGTTATTTGGCCAGGAACTCTTAAAGATTTCAATCGTTAAAACCATTTACAGTAAACTCTCGTTGTAACGAAGTCGTAGGGACCAAAGAGAATTGTTCGTTACAAAAGAAGTTCGTTAAAAAGAAATTTTTTTTTCACTAGCCAAGTCTGGTAATGGTAGGCCCTATAACTGACGACTATTGCAGTACCGGTAATTGGATTAAAGACTCAGAAGTCACACGTGTGTAAACACTTAAACACATTTAATGAAATTCAAAAGGACAATTAACAGCACTTGTAAAAAAAACATGTAAAAAAATAACATTCGTAATATAGACATATGAAATTATATTGTAAGGATACAAACACCAGCAAGAACGTCTAATTGGAGTCACTTGAAATATTGCACAATGCTTTTTGCGAACTGCTGTCCCTCTGGCACTTGGTCACAAAATGCTCCATCATGTTTAATTGAGAGATAAACTGTCCTGCGTTAGCCTGGTGTTCAAGATATCTCTGAAGTTGCAGGCACATCTCACGAGCTGCAGAATGTGTTGGGATGGGGGGTTCCTCATTGTCGTCATCTTCACTTTCACTGTCATTTTCTGGTGTCTGTTTATTTTGCACCATGGCCACAATATCACTGTCTGTCAGGGGCGCGCTAGTGATCAGATCATTATCAGCAGCCTCGTAGTCCTCTGCTGTGCCATCCACCGTAAACCCAGTGTCATTCAGCCGTGTCAAGAGTTGGGCCAATGGTTTGTCATCCTCGGTGTCCTCACTGTTTTCTGCTGGTTCTGGAGAGGAGAAGCCACAAGTTCTGAAGCAATTGGCTATGGTTAATTGCTTTACCAATGACCAGGCAGAGCGTAGCAGTCGCATGGCTTCAAGCACAGCCACAGTGAAAACACTTTTATTGTGTATTGAATCAATAAGACGCTGTACAGTAGGGTGCGGTAATGATGTTTTAGATTGGCGATGATGCCATGGTCCATGGGCTGTGTCTTGCTTGTGGTATTGGGAGGCAGGAACACCAGCTTGATGGCCTTAAGTCCAGTGGGGTTGGAGTAGGCGGGGCAGTTGTCAATTATCATAAGGACCTTTCTTTTCTGCAGCACAAACTTTCGGTCAAGTCCTCTCAGCCACTCGGTGAATAGATCTGATGTCATCCAAGCTCGCTTGTTGGCTTTGTATGGTGTTGGCAGGGTTTTGACGTCTTTGAAGCAACGCAGTTTTGCCGCCTTTCCAAAAAAAAAGAAAGAAAAATGTACATGGTTAATGTCTTGAAATTAAAAATGAAATATTCACATGTCAATAATCTGAAGAAAATCATAAAATAACAACTTATATAGAAAACACAGGAAAATATTTTTACCTGCTTTTGACACTCACCTATGACAAGTAAAGGAAGCTTCTCGGTGCCGTCCATATTGACGCATACCAAAACAGACAGCCGCTCCTTCCCTCACTTCCCGGCGTGACAGGAGTCTCCCTTGATAACAAGAGAGTTGTCTGGCAGAAGTTTAAAGAATAAGCCAGACTCATCTGCGTTGAAGACATCCCGTGGGCTGAAGTTTTCTAGCAGGCGTGGCAGTGTTGTTGATGTTCACTGGTTTGTTTGCTCTGGTTCTACACTACCAGACTAACCCCAGATCGTACGAAATTGAATGTCGTGTCTTTTTTGAATCGGGTTAACCACTCATCACTCATGCAAAAGTCAGTGATTCCCATTTGATCAGCAAGTTTTTTTGCCTTTGCTTGCATAACAGGCCCAGAGATAGGAACATTCTCTGATCTAGCATTTTTGAACCACAGAAGCAATGTCGCTTCTATCAGTGATGTCGAGAAACCCACTTGTTGAGAATTTTATATGCAAAAACGGCTCTTTTGGGTTCAGAAAATATTTTAAATAGAAGAGCGAACAACGTTTCGACCTTCTTCGGTCATCGTCAGGTTCACAAAGAAAGAGGTAACTGGCCGGAAGCTGACCACATGTTTGGAAGGGGTTGTATAACTGAGTGTCGCAATGTAGAGGGCGCGGTTAGATGTTTGAATATATAATAATCTATAATATTAATATAGGTATAATGGCGTTCCTTTATATTGGTTTATTTTGGGTTTAAGTTGTTGTATAAGTAAGGCTTCTTTAATTTTGCGTTTGTTTATGTTTGTTTCTTTATTTAGTATTTTAGTGTTTTCTATGGTTATGTTGTGTCCATTTGACTTGCAGTGTTCGAAAACGTGTGAAGGTGACTTTTTATGTTCTTTGAATCTGGTTTCCATTTTTCTACTTGTTTTTCCTATATAGAAGTCGTGGCAGTTGTCACATTGTATTTTATAAATAATGTTGATTCGTGATTTCTGCATAAACTCAATCTTTAATTCGATTAGATAAGAGTAGTCCGATAGGCTGGTGTTGTTGATTAGTTGTCTTAATTCTAGTTTATTAGCTTAAGAGTAGTGACAGTTAAGCACAACTTTCATTAGTTGTGCACAAAGATTTTAAATGAAGAAATCCTTTTCTATCATATCAAATGGACACAACATAACCATAGAAAACACTAAAATACTAAATAAAGAAACAAACATAAACAAACGCAAAATTAAAGAAGTCTTACTTATACAACAACTTAAACCCAAAATAAACCAATATAAAGGAACGCCATTATACCTATATTAATATTATAGATAAAATTATATATTCAAACATCAAACCGCGCCCTCTACATTGCGACACTCAGTTATACAACCCCTTCCAAACATGTGGTCAGCTTCCGGCCAGTTACCTCTTTCTTTGTGAACCTGACGATGACCGAAGAAGGTCGAAACGTTGTTCGCTCTTCTATTTAAAATATTTTCTGAACCGAAAAGAGCCGTTTTTGCATATAAAATGCCGCTTCTAGGTCAGAATGTTTTGCAGTTCGCATGCGTTTTCTATTGGGACAAAAGTTGTCTCGAAAAGACAGTATGGCCTCTTTATTTTCCACCACGTTGACAAAGTGTTCAGAGGCACGTCAACTTCTTCTATTGCTGCAATTTTAGTTTCTATCAATACAAGCTTGCGCTTCGCCATGATCAATGATTAATGATCTGTTTAATTTGACTGTGATTAGCCTTTTATAGGCCACAACATGCAGGCTGCCCAGGCATAATCTACTCAAGCCATAATCTGAAAATTTTATATCTAAGCTAATTTTTGCTGGGAGGGCGGGTGAGTTGGGGCGGCCAAGGGTTTAAAGTGTTATTGACCATAATTGTTGTAAAAACATTGCTAGGCTAATCTACTACCCCATCCGCAGTCCGCTGTTTCTCAAGTGTAAGATTTTGATGGTGGCACCACACATTGTTGCGTGGAGACTGACTAATTGCACTTGCTAGCGGCGTAGCGGGTGGTCGACAGCCTGCAGCGGTGACAATTAATTTGGGGAAGAAGAGAAAAATAAATATCTTTGTACCTGGTTCGATACAAAGGATGTAATATTGATGCTTTTCACACCCTAGAGTCTATAATTATACATCGTTACAAGCCGACACTTCGATATATGCAGTTCAGTTCAAGGGGCTTTTGTTACTATGTATTTATATGGACAGTTGGCCGGACCAGTCAACAACTTCTCTCCTATATTATCACTATCAGAAGGTTCACTATTTTTGTTTCCAATTTTCTTATGTTTAAAATGTTTTTCCACCGCTTTTCTATTTTAAGCCACAATGGAGGAGACAGAACTTGTAACAGATTTTATGCTTGTGGTCTTAAGTTTTTGTCCGTAACATTACCAATATCTTCGGCCCGGCATGGCCAATTGTGTTAAGGCGTTCGACTTGTAATCCGAGAGTTGCGGGTTCGAATCCCGGTCGCACCAAAACATACTCGCCCTTTCAGCCATGGGGGCATTATAATGTGACGGTTAATTCCACTATCACTATTCGTTTGTAAAAGAATATCCAAGAATTGGCGGTGGGTGGTGATAACTAGCTGCCTCTTGTCTTACACTGCTAGGGACGTCTAGCGCAGATAGCTCTCGAGTAGCTTTGCGCGAAATTCCAAAAAACAAACAAACAAACAAATCTATTATATTCTGTATTTGAATATTGTTACGTATTTTTTATGTTTTATGTTTTTCGTAGACTAAACGCAACAGAAAAACACAGATAACTGCTTGTATAATTTATTACACTAAACTATTATATGTATGTAACAGATATAACATAAATTACATAACAACAATGACAGATATTAAGTTTAAATCTTCAAAATTAATTACAATATAAAATAGTACTGGTTTCAAACTTCAAAGTTAATTACAATACAAAATGGTACTGGCCTGTATCTAATAATATGATCCAGAATGAAAGTCCAAAAGTTCAGATCAGAAATCCGAAATTCTAGTCTAGGAGGTGAATTTGGTCCCACGAAGAAATTTCGAAGTTTGAATGGAGAATGACGAAGTTCTTTTTTTACGGTGCTTCTTGATGAACGTCTCAAACTTGCCGACTCTCAGCACAACCAGTAATTCAGATGAATTGTAGAGATTGACGAAATAAAATCACAGCTTCTGTAGATCTAACTTCAGTCACAAATCACAGCAAACACTTAAACTTTCTCAAACGAAATGACTGACTCTCTTCTTTTGAAATAAAACTAATGTCTGACTCTTCTCTTTCTTCTCGCGTCACCGTCTTTTTATGCCAGTAGGCCTACTACTCGAACAATCGCGAAACTTTCATAGAACTCCAGAGCAATCCACGCATGTCCGTTCTTTCACGAGACTCAACGTCTAGACACGAGGCCGCCAACATTTCATTTACATACATATGATTGGTCTACTTAATTCTAGAAAATTCTAAATGTTATTTTAAATGAATAACAACGTATTTTATTGTTTAAACTTTGAAACAATAATATCAATATGGAAATATAAATAATAGAAATGAAAATCCAAACACAACACGACATGTTGTCGTTTACAAAATATTTACACGACATTTACATAACAATATCTAAATGTCTTATTGCTTGTCACAGCATAAAAACCTACTGTTTTATTTTCATAAACATTACGAATTAGCTTTTCAGACAACTTTATGATAGACATCGTTTAGACAACTTCTAAAGCGATGTCCATTTTTTACATCCTTCTTAGAAATGTAAAACGATAGAAATTGTTTTTTTATTTTTCATTTCTTGATTTCTGAACTGCTTACGTTTCTAGAGTACTGATAGAGTGAAAAATATACAGTGAGATTAACATTCAATATCTGGATCCAAGTTTGTATTAATATTTGGTCGAGATCGTTATCTTTGTAGTCTCTTCCTGCTTTTTGTATCCTATTGGATTTAACAGTCCAATTCATTAAGATAATTTTGAAGTGAAACAACTGCATCTATTTATCTACACACTAACGTTACTTCATGCTCAATAACCTAATTTCGATTACATAACTGCATGGTTCTTAAATTCCAGAATTAACTTTCCTCTTACTCATCCTTCTAGTTCAAATCTGGATTTATGAAAAATGATGAAATTGCTATATTTATTCTTTTTGTGTGTGGTGGAAGTAGATGTTATTACTGTCTTATAATTGGAGGCGAAAAATTATACTAATTCATAGAGGATACAGGTGGAATTTCACATTTATAGGAAGGAAGATACATCTGTTTGGTGTCTCAGGATAAACGTAATTATTATTATGTTATTTTTGTATTCAACGTTAAGTCTGGACAATCTTTTTATGAAAAATGGGCAGGATATCAAGATAAATGTTAATCAAGTATGGAACTCTGCCTTGTATGGGAAGCTGAAGAAGTTCCTCTACCATAATGTGGTCATTCAAATAAGCTTTAGATGAATCTGGATTTTTCCAATATCATGAAAAAGAGATATCTCATGTATGAGCTACTCAAGTTTTCTTTAGGTGATTGGTTGTAAATAGGTAGTAATACTTTTTCTTAAATGGTAAACCTCTTATGTGTATATATATTGAAATTAAGACTAGTTTGGTTATCTTTTACCGTAACAATTACCAAACTTTATAAATCGAGAAGTGACTTTTAACTCACCTCATATTTGGTTGGCTACATTGGCATCTCAGTCTTCACAATGAATAAGGTATTCTTCTTATTTTCCTTTTTCTAAATTAGGTTACTATTGCTTTTTCTCAGTATTTAGTATTACATTTTGAGTACCTACTTGAAGAAGTCTTCATGTTTCACTTCCTTAAACATACTATTTTTCTTCTTTGAAGAACTTTATTTTCAACTAGAGTACCATTTCTTTTATTTTCACGTTCTGACAGGTAAAACCCTCTGGTGATGTGTCAGACTTCTGTATTTGAGTCCAAGGTGCATTAGACTGTTCAGGTTATGACAGTTAAGAGTTAATTTATATGGATTACTTCCCAGTTGGCAGATCGTGTTTACTTTGAGTTAGCCACACCAGCTTGTCCAGTGTTAGCTGTTCCTAGGGGTCCCTTTCAAGATAGACTGTTTTTTTTTCAGGGGGTGTCGCTAAGCACTTGTACACGGTGCCTGTATCCGAATCTGTTTAAAAGTACCCCAAATCTCCAATTGATGTTTTGAAAATTCATAACAGGAAATCATGATTGATATCATATTTAAACTTTGAAAATTCCAGCCCCAATGATCTTAAACCCAGAATCTTTTAAACACTTAGAGGAATCCTTCATAAAAATATAATTACATTTCATAATGGAAAGATGGAAGATAGTATAGAATAATTTCTTCTTTTTCAATCAGTTATTTTATATAACTGGTTCTGGAAGCTGACTGACGAATCTCTACTGGACAGCGCCATGAAACTACTAATGGGCACAATGTCAATGTTAATGTTAACTTTACACTTTACCTTTTGAGAGCAATATAATTGGTCTTTAGATATCTTAAAACTATAATACTTATAGATAATGTGTAAAAGAAACGAAGGAAACCAAGTGTGAATATTATGAATTGAGGTAGATAAATGCAAGTATTAGAATACAAGCAACAAAAGGAAATAGTTTCTCATAGTTATGAAGGAGAAGCTTAACCTACAATATAAAAACTCACAAATCCTTAGTACTCGTCAGAACGCAAACTCCATCAAAATAAGTTAAAACGTTTTCTTTAAACTTATTACAATTTATAGGACACTGCAATAAAGCATATTTTTGAATAAAATAACAATAATCTGAGAGCAGTGAATTTTGCTAAAACGGATGCTGTTTTTTACAAGTGCCATCTTATCTCTCCAACAGAAGTAACCAAACAAGTGAACTTAGAAGAGAACAAACTAGAAGAATGTCCTGGAAGTGCACAAAGTCACATAAATTATAAATTAACAGTCTAATAATAAAACATTTAAGAAATAAAATCAGTAGTTAGTAAAAATAAATATATACGTGTATCAAAGTTCAGTTAGTTTGTATAATAATGCTATATAAATTAAAAGAAAAAGTTGCAAAAGAAACATTTACGCATATTTCCGAACAGGTTAATAAGCTCTTAATAACGAGAAACCCACTTGAAGTAAAAATATATCTCAGGACGGCTGGTATGGGTATTAACACTTTTACTAATAAAGCAGAGACAACTTTTCGACCTTCTTAGGTCATCTTAGGTTAACAAAGAGAATATGACCTGAGAAGATCGAAACGCTGTTCTCTGCCTGGTTAGTAAAAGTGTCAACACCCACATCATTCGTCCTGAGATATATAGGTTAAAAAGCTATCCATCTCAGAAGGTCGATTTTTTTAATTGTTGACAAGAGCCATGGTGGAAAAGCTATTTTTAAGTATCTTAGGACATAGTTAAGACATTGGTTAAAGTTCTAATTTGTACATAAATACTGTGGTATCAGATTTTGTGCTGTATGTATTGCAAAGCTTGACTAAAAGAACAGGAGAGTTCTAAAATGATAATTTTGGAGCATCGATTTAATAAATAAATATCCTAGAGAACTTTATAATTGGAAATGATATCAACACGTTCTTGATACACTTCATGTTGCTGCTTTTTAGGTTATTACGTCAAATTACACGTTTTGTAAATATATTATTTTACCCATATAAATATCCTTTAATATTCTAAACGATTTACACGATACAAAAAATATTAAAAGTATAGTTTTGTTTGCACGTTTTGAAGATCATAATGAAAAAGACCTAGCTAGCTGTTTTTACCAACATTCGTTAATTCAATGACGTTTTTAATTAAAGTATCAAGAATTAGAATAATATTTAGCGCAAATATCATAATATTTATAAGACATGAAAAATATCTGATGTGTGAAAATTTAGTTAATGTTACACAATATAGAATAGCTTTTATCTTCGCTTTGGTAAAACATAGGATTTCTGACTTGTTAACTATTTTCTGTGTGTTACGCAAACCTTCGGTATATATGTTTAAATTTCTGTCTATCGGTCTTATAAACATATAATTTTACATGTTTCAGGCTTTCTTATTTAAGTACGTATTTCTTAACAACAGCACGATCACAGAATCAACCACAAATGTACATGTTGGAATCAGGTGAGAACTGCACACGTTAAGAATAACAAAATAGAAGTGTACACATTAAGAATAACGAAACAACTGCACACGTTAAGAATAAAAAGAATTCTAGACGTTAAAAATGGAAAGAGAACTGCACTCGTTAAATATCAAACATACGTCTAGAAGGCCTTAAAAACTTTCTTATTGGTCAGTAGTCAGCGATAGAACATTGCAGCTATGTATCAGGCATGGTCATACATTATATGATATAGAGAATGACAAAGCCACAAGACAAGCCAAATCGTAAAGAACTTTTGCCACATGTATTATGCCAAACTGGCACCTATTCAGAACTGTTAAGTTTTTCTTTTTATGTTTTATGTTTTTCGTAGACTAAACGCAACAGAAAGACACAGATAACAGCTTGTATAATTTATTACACTAAACTATTAACAGATATAATATAAATTATATAATAACAATGACAGCTATTAAGTTTGAACATTTAAAATTAATTACAACACAAAATAGTACTAGTTTCAACCTTCAAAATTAAACACAATACAAAATGGTACTGGCCTGTATCTAATATGATACAGTCAAATTCCAGTCTAGGGTGTGAATTTGGTCCCACGAAGAAATTCCGAAGTTTAAATGAAGAAGTTCAGAAACAGTTCAC
This sequence comes from Carcinoscorpius rotundicauda, assembly GCA_011833715.1. Lineage (NCBI taxonomy): Eukaryota > Metazoa > Arthropoda > Merostomata > Xiphosura > Limulidae > Carcinoscorpius > Carcinoscorpius rotundicauda. The sequence goes on from CM022393.1 coordinate 115,429,160, forward strand.
AGTTCAGTAAATTCCACGAAGTTCTTTTCACGATGCCTCCGATTAACGTCTCAAACTTGCCGACTCTTAGCACAACCAGTAATTCAGATGAATCGTAGAGATTGACGAAATAAAATTACAGCTTCCCTAGATCTAACTTCAGTCACAAATCCAAGTTGAATAATCACAGCAAACACTTAATCTTTCTCAAACGAATGACTCTCTTCTTTTGAAATAAAACTAATGTCTGACTCTACTTTCTTCCTCGCATCTTCGTCTGTTTATATATTGTAGGCCTAGACTCCTCGAACCACCGCGAAATTTCTACAGAACTCCAGAGCAATCCGCGCATGTCCGTTCTTGCACGAGACTAAACGTCTAGACACGAGATATCCAGCGTTTCATTTAAATACATATGATTGGTCTACTTAATTCTAGAAAATTCTAAATGTTATTTTAAATGAAAAACAACGTATTTTATTAGTTTAAACTTTTAAGCAATAATACAAATATGGAAATAGAAATGAAAATTTAAACACAACACGACATGTTGTCGCTTACAAAACATTTACACGACATTTACATAACAAGAACTAATAATATATATAGAATTAGTACAATACTACTGAAAAAAGAAACGTGTGATGTATTCCTAAACATAAGTATCTTGAATTGAGTTTGTTACCCTTGTGTAAACGCTAATAACATGATGCTGCTAACTGAAATGTAATTATTTGATTATTATTGAATACATCGATATCTTGAAGAAATCTACACATAACAATGCATCCGTACCTTAATATTTTTGTTTATACATTCTTTACTGCTTATGTCACAACACTAACTGGGTGTGGCTATTGTATTCTTTCTAGGTACAGATGGTCTCCATGAGTGATAAAACAGGAATTTAAGTTTATTAACGCTCATTTGTATGCACAACAAGCGTACTTCAATATTCAGTACAAAAATCTTAACAACTTCTGAATTTGAGTTTATGAATTATTAAATATAAGTAATTTATAAGTTTCTGTCATTTACGATGAGAAACATTTTGAAGTGATATACTAGAGGGAGTGTTTGTTTGTTTGCTTTTTGAATTTTGTGCAAAGCTGTATGAGAGTTATCTGCGCTATCTATCCCTAATTCAGCAGTGTAAGACTAGAGAAAAAGAATCTAGTCATCACCGCCCACCGCCAACTCTAAGGCTGCTTTTTACCAATAGATAATGGAATTAAACGTCACACTGTAATAACCCTGCGCTGAAATGGTGAACATTTTTGGCATGGGGTTTTGATAATCTTATCCGCAGATTATGAGTCAAGCGCCCTAATTACCAGATCGTATCATTTCAGTATATCGTAATAAAATAAGAGTTTGTGATATAAAAATTTAAATTATTTAATACAGCAAAAACTTACATATGGAACTAAGCAGCTCTTTGAATTTATATATCATTAGAAAAGACAATTTATGTTTGACATTATTTTACTAACCTTGAGAATTACTTTGAAAGTAATCAGAGTATATGGAGAACTAAGAAGTTCTGCTCTAGCTGGGAGTTAGTTTTGTTTACAAAAGTAACTAAGATTAATATTAGGTTCGTTTAAGGTATTAAAAATGTAATAGCAGAATAAAAATAAACCTATTTTATTTGTTTAGAATAGCTCGCGGCCTCACGCAGTCACTTGTCTAACAGGTGCTGACTGAAGTTTTTGTATATCAAACTTGGCCTTGACATACTATTATTTCCTGTACATGTTGGTTGGGTTACTCCTGACGGTGACACCACAGTCACGTAAAGGTTGTAGTTGTCGGCTTGGTGCTCGTACTAGTACCACCCGAGCTTATTGAAATGTAACAGATTTTGATTTTCAGTTGAACGAAAATTGTGTTATTACAGTTTAAAATATTATACCATCTTTAATATTGTAGTACATTTTTCAGGAATAAGACTTTATGACTCAAAAAGATCAAACAAAACCCACAAGCTTAAAGTTTGCAAATAAAATGTATAATATGGTTCTCTAAACGTTTTTTTTTTGCTCTATTTCCTTCTCTTCATATTCTAATTTTATAACTCTTCACATTTGAATGATTCATTGGACCTAGAGAGCAATAGTTTTAAACGAATGTTTTCCGTTCAGCTGACAGCAATTAACTAACTAACTTAGAACAGATTATTTTGAAAACAACATAATCTAAATGATAGACAGCAGATATCTTCTAGTCATAAGGATAACATCATCCCAGCATAGACTTATTTTAATTTTTTTTTCATCAAACTGAATTTCAAGAGTTTTTGCGTAATTCATATTAAATTTCGAGAATAAAGATATTGTGGCTGATTGGATTTCTTTGTTGTAGGTCTCTAGAAATAAAAATTAAATCAATTTGTTTAAAAACAGTAATTATTGTGTTGCTGATGACGATGTCTTAATGCAAAATAATAAAGTGGACTATCTGAACTTTGTCCATTATGTGAAATTGAACCCTGATATCACTGTGCAACACTAAAAAAAGTACAAAAGATCTGTGGTCATTTTTATATGCAAAATGACATGGGAAATCCATTTCTGGCCTTTTTTTTGTTGAATTAGGCATGTTTTTTTGCAAAATTGTCACTTTATACCATTTTTGTCAATATTATTAAATAAAATTCTCTACTGCATTGTAAAATGGTTTTTAACCCAGGGCTTGAAACCAATCTTAGTAACACCTACAATGTGATATGATAAATAGCATAGTGTAGTTGAAAATCATATTTTCTGGTTTATTATTGTGTGCTTATATTTAATTGAGTTTATCACTTAATACTTTGTACTTCAAAACTTGTGTTTAATGTTATTTTTCTTTCAGATCTTATTTGTTTTCAACAATGAGTGCAAGACAGTGAAAAATGATCCAAACAGATTCTGTTACATATGTGGAGAATTAACTTTTGCTAAAGAAAAGCGCAGTATTACACGCCATATCAAGAAAATGTACAAGGCATACTTTGTTTGTGATTTTTGGGGCCAGGACAAGTCATGGGCTTCTCATGTGTGTTGCCTTACATGTGTGAAGACATTGAGTGCCTGGTATGCAGGAAAAAATGTTCACGTGAAGTTTGGTGTGCCAATGATTTGGCGTGACCAGAAAGAATGCTATTTCTGTCAGCAAGACTTTACAGGCTGTACTACAGCAAAGAAAATGAAACACATTGTTTTCCCAAATTTGCAATCAGCAATGCGCCTAGTAGAGCACTCAGAAAATTTACCTGTGCCCAAACCTCCAGATCAAGAAATACAGAGTTCAAGCAGTGCAGATGAACATTCCAGTGGTGAATATGTGGAGTCCAATCATCCATAAAGCGAGAATAAATCAATACCATTTTCTCAAAAGGCTCTAAATGCAGGGATCTCTATCTAACCAAAAACAAACGTGAGTTTCTGGCATCAAGGCTTAAAGAACGTAATCTTCTTAAGAAAGGAGTGAAGATAACACTGTACAGGAAACGTACAGAGGATCTGCTTGCATTATTCACCGTGAAGGATGAGTTATGCTTTTGTAATGACATCACTGAGGTTTTTGAGCAACTAGAAATATTATATAGTAACACCAACTGGCGACTTTGCATAGATGCATGAAAGCTGTTCTGCTACACAATGGTAACACTCTGCCTTTGTTCCCATAGCTTATAGCACAACCATGAAAGAATCACATGAAAATCTGAAAGAAATTCTAATAAGCATACAGTATGATGACCATAACTGACATATTTGTGCAGATTTCAAGGTTGTGGCCATGCTTACTGACCTTTAGCTTGGCTATACTAAATTTTGCTGCTTCCTGTGCTTATGGAACTCCAAAGCAAGAACTGAACATTATGTATGCAAGAATTGGCCGATCCGAGATTAAATTGAGCAAGGAAAACACAACATCATGCACAAACCACTTATGAAAAATGATAGAATTCTTTTACCACCTTTACATATTAAACTTGGTTTGTTTAAGCAATTTGTGAAAGCCTTGGACAAGGAATCCTCCACATTTGCATATCTTGCAGAGAAGTTCCCTTTCCCGAGTCAAGCTAAAATTAAAGAAGGTATCTTCATAGGTTCCCAAATTCGAAAAATTGTACTTGATGAAACCTTCATCACACATCTCAAGAGAAAAGAGAAGCTTGCCTTTGAGTCATTCAAGAAAGTTTGTGTAACTTCCTGGGGAACCATCGTTCAGAAGACTATGTACAAGTTGTGAATGATCTGCTGAGTCATTATCATGATATTAGATGTAACATGTCTCTAAAAGTTCATGTGCTCCACTCTCATTTGGATTTTTTTGCCGAAAATCTTGGTGATGTGAGTGATGAACATGGCGAGAGATTCCATCGGGATATTTCAGTGATGGAGCAACGATTTAAAGGTAAATGGAACCCTGGCATGTTGGCAGACCACTGCTGGGGTTTAAAAAAGAAGATCACACTCCACACAAGAGGTTCAGAAGAACAAAAGTTGTTTAAACTGACAGGTGTGTGTTTTTAATTCATAACCAATAAATGTTTTGTTATACCAACTAAATTTTTGTTTTGTTTTTGTAACTTTCAGTATTTGCAATGTTGTGTTCAATACGCGATATTTTGCAGTATATTATAAAAAATATGCTTCATGGTGCAGGAAAACAGTGCCTAATCTGGAGGAATAAAGGTCAGATTCAAAATTAGAACAATTTTTTGACCCAGAAACATGTCTTACTTAACTTGTACTTTCTTTGAACCTGATATTTGTTGCATAGTGTATTTAGCGATGTAAGTCCTTACTTTTAAAAAGAGAGGGTTTATACAGAATCAAAATCGCGGGTCTTAAAAAAAAGTTTACACGTAATATAAATAAGTACTTTTGTACTTGTTAAGAATAGAGTCATGTTTTCCTATTAGAAAAAAATTTCTCTTATTTTTTTGTTTATTAGAGTTGTCTTCTCTCCTGAGATGTTTGCCCGAGAAAAATCAAAACAATGATTGTTTCTAGACATGTGTTAAGATATATGAGATGAAAATTTTATGTTTCTGCAAACCAGTAGAAAGTTCCCTCTTTGTCTCATCACAGCTTTGGCAGTCTGTACAATCAATTACATGCACATTGTCTCAGTATCTATGTCCATACACGCTTGGAATACCAGATGACATCGTTTTGTTCTAGATAAAAATGTAAATTGTACTTTATTATCAGTTTATGCTCTCTGACTACTTTGGACTAGATTGTGTGATACTACGAAAAATGTTTGATATTAATGGAGAAAAACAAGAAACAGTGAGATATTAAAAAGATCCATTTTCTATGTCAGTTCGTAAATTGTTTTCAAAGGAAGAAATTACTTTCTTAACAAAGGTGAGACAGAGGTTATTTAGTAAACAGAACTGAAATTTAAGGTTATCGTCTTCATTTTTGAAGCACTTGATGTTAAAACTTATAATTTTATATCTACACGATATACACTTTTTGATATTGGTTTTGAAAGGAATCTTGAGGACCATAAAGTACAGTGAGAGTTTTCTTACAAGTACGGAGGTTTGACACCCTGTATTTATTATAATTTTAAAGAAGAATATTTAGAAATGGTAATTTCTCATGAACTTCTTTGTCCATCGTGAATTTTATGCTTGTGTGTACTTGGGTGAAGTGAGTAAAAATCTCGTGAAAGTTGTCGAAGGCTAAAAAAACGTCAATAACCTATCAAAACTGCAAAATTGGTTTGTAAAGTGAACTTGAAATGGTAATATCTTCAGCTTTTATCATGAATATGTTGACAAGTAGGGGAGCTAGAAGACTTCCCAAACTTAGGCCTTTAATAATAATATAATTAACACTTTCAAACTGGAATATGAAATATTTAGAGGCAAAAATAAGCCGTTCTATTATGGTTTTGATGTTTAACCGTAAACAAGGCTTAAAATCATTTTAGTATCATTCAGTGGCAAAATTTATTACCTGAAGAACGGGTATTGGAGTAGACTGATTTTTTGCATCAAATGTGACAAACAAAATAACTTAATTCTTTGAGTTTCTTGATAATCATTTACTTTATTTATGATTGAAGAAGCATGAAAAACATACCTGGTTCATACCCAAGCAAGGAATTTTCCTAGGTTATAAATAAAAACTTTGTATGTCAAAACGACTTGTTTGTTTGTTGAATTTGACGCAAAATTGGGCGAGGTCTATGTGTGCTAACTGTCTCTAAAGTAGCTGTGTGATACTAGAAGGAAGGCAACTAGTCATCAACACTAACCTCCAACTCTTGAGCTACTATTTTACAAACAAATAGTATAATTGATCATCCATTATAACTGTCATGGCTGAAATTGTGAGCATTTTTAGTTGAATGGGATTCAAACCCGTAACCCACAGATTTTGAGTCTAGCGCCCTGACCTCGAGCACTCTGTTGTATCTACCGATGGAATTGAGTCTCTGAATTTAGCAATGTGAATCCGAAGATTCGCTGTTTTCAAACAAGGGAAAGAAACAATAGGATGTGAGGAGAAATCAGGTTGGTGGGTTTTGGGAGACTATAAATTTGAGAAGTATGGATATATGAAGGACGCAATATTGACACAAACAATTAGATAGTTTAGACTTTTTTGAAAAACTTTAAAATAAATGGTGTTAATTTATTTTTATCTCGTAGGAGCTAAGTTAGTTTCAATATTTTAGGCATGGAATAAATTATCAAAGAGTATATACATCTTTGGCTGGTAAACTTATCCGTTCCGTGATAACAAAAGCGCTAACTTTGTTTAAAACTGTACGTTAGTCATTTTAAATAGGTTTGATGTTTTGTGTTTTCTGAAGAAAGATATAATTTTAGCAGTCTGCGCTTGTATGGAAAGTGCAAAATTTGTGAACCAGAAGCTTTAAACAACAGTTAAAATTTGATTATTTTTTGAAATTAGAGGAAAATACAGAGAGACAAATTAGGTTTCATGAAAGAGTTCTTTGTTTATCTAACGAAAGATCTTGATTATTTGTACCTTCTTGAATGATCTCACAATAACTATAACACAGATAGTTTTTTTGAATTTGAAAAGACATGAGAAGAGACGGATTTATTTGATGAATAAAATATTTCTGAATAACTATTTGTTTTTAGGTCTTCTAATCCTATCTGAAATTCCAGTGTAGGGAGAGTGCTGAGTGTAGTAGTATAACTAAAACATTTTTTGAAAAGCTGAATTTAATCAATGATTAACGAAAGTAAGGTCAAAATCTTCTTATTTTTTATGATATAGTGTAAGAAAAGTAGGCCTATTCACTTGAAAATATGGATTTTTCTTTGTGTGTGTGTGTGTGTTTTGTCTTTTATATTCTCTAGAATGTCTATCAATTACTATTTTTCTCGTGGTTGATTATATTTTTATTAATAAATCGGAAAATGATTTCATAATCTTTGCAGTCAATATACTTTATAGATTTTTTGCCACCTGATCTGATGATGCGAGGTAAACCTGGTGAAACGTTGTGAACAAAATAAATAAGTTTTATATGTACAGCCAATAAAAAATAATGTTTATGTAATCGTTTCTAATTCTAATAGTAATTTTTGTTGTTGTTTTTTCTCAAACAAAAAAATATTATTTTGCCCATGAAATATGTTCTTCCATAATTGAAGTGTTTAGTCTTTGTATTCACTATATTTAAAAACTAAAGTTTAGTTAACTTTACTGAGAAAACAAAACAGCATTATTTAACCGATTGATGTAAATTAAAATCTGTAGTTGCTATTGTTCTCTTGCACAAGACACTGTTAGATACAAGGCTTTGGCTGGTTCTGAGGTAGAACTCTAGGTTTAGGAGTTTGTGAATCTAGGAAACATCACAAAATATTCCCTTCACCTTAAGCTGTAAAAGCGTTATAAGAGTAATAATAAATTTGTTTGTGCAGATGGTAAGCCTTAATAATTGAATATTGGTTATATCCCTTTGGAAGTAACGATGGCATCTTAGTTGTTTAGTTCGTTTGTGGAGGATATCTAATGCATTTTAGAATCGTTTATACACATCAACCTCGTCGTGTGGTTGCATCAGATGGAAATGCTTTCAAACTAATTTTAAAATATGTGAAGTGTAATTGCTGTATAGCACATTTACCATTGCCGAGATATGAATGAACCAAGGACAGACGAAATGTATCTTTCATTGGATTGATAAGTTCTCACTGCATGGACATGCTATAATTGCTACCTTTCTTTGCATGCATACTTTCTTAAACGAGGATGGATACATCGTCATTCTTTGTACCAAAAGTCCCATTCAAGAGGGAAAAAATTGTTAATTATCATTCCCTAACATGGATATTCCTCAAAGAAGAAGTCTTGGAAAGCAGTCATTAAAAGTGTAATTTCGTCAGCCCATGTGGTCAGGTTAACGTATTTACCACCATGTTCATGAAAAGGATTCCCAGACGCACATTTGTGCGAAACTATTCGCTGAGCATAACTTATTGTAATTGTCCGTTAACAATATTTCAGCGTGAGACTTATAAAATATTCAGTGAGCAATGTGACGAAATATTACTGGCGTCACAATTACGAAAATTTGTCAGATTTATTGGATAAAATGATTTCTAACGCATAACCACGTATAATTCGAGGGAGGGATACTTAAGTATAGACTTATTCACTGATTATCATTTGTATGTTGTGCAGTAATACCACACAATAAAGGTTTCATCATTTCAAATATTACAAGATATGGCCTCGACACTTTAGCACAATTATTTTTATCAGCATACCTTAAAGTAGTACTATATAGTTAAGGCGATTTCCAGAGTGAATTTTTTGAGGTTTTAACTGTATATGTGTTCCCCGCTGGTACAGCAGTAAGTCTATGGATTTGCAACGTTAAAATCAGGAGTTCGATTCCCCTCGGTGAACTCAGTAGATAGTCCGATGTAGCTTTTCTATAAAAAGAAACACACGTGCTGAAATTTTTGTGTCAAGATTTGAGAAAGCTACAAAGGTAAAAATGTCGGTTGATGTAGTTCAAATAACGAACTATACAAATGTTTAATATACATATATATTAAATGTATATATATATTGCAGAATAAACAAACTGGATTTCAGAAAACAAGGAATAGGATATACTGGTTGGTAGTTTATTGTACAATACATTATTTATTATTTTTACTGTTATCATATTTTGTAGGTGATACGACTTCTTTAACTTTATTGTCTAAGGCAGGTATTTTGTAGATACTATTGCAAGTAAAGAAAGCAGAATAATAATATACTGTACTGTAGGTAACCTGTATTCTAGAAGATTTCAGTCCAACCATATCTCTATGTCAGATTTAGAGGTGTAACTTTTATCTTTCTACCTTTCCCGTATAATCACAAGCTCTTGATTACTCATGAAGAGGAATGAAAAGTAATTTGATTATATGACAAACACTCGCACGCCTCATGATTTTAAATTAGGGATATCTCATCCCTTAGCGCATAGACCATTAATTGGAAGTGGAAATGAAACGTGAAGTACATTTCACAACTGATATCCTGTTGAAAGTTCAAACACCCTGTGATGACATTTACTGGGATCTTTTTGCTGTGAAAATAAAACTCTCGTGACTTCGAGATTTCATGTGTACCAAAGACAGCGAATGTAAAGAAATTAATTCAGTGTGATAAACATCGACACAATACGTTTAGATATTGCGTGTACCCTTCTTCGTTTGTGCTTTTTCATTTCCATACTAATTTCTATACTCAGTGATGTCGAGAAACCCACTTGTTGAGAATTTTATATGCAAAAACGGCTCGTTTGGGTAAAATATTTTCTCAACCCAAACGAGCCGTTTTTGCATATAATAATTTCTATACTGTTAAGCTATTTAAACGATTCTTCCCAAACATGATAGAATTACAGAAAAGTGAAGCACATTAATATCCATTGATTGTTATGTTTGTTGTTAAGTACAAAGTTATGCTATGAGCTACCGATGTTTTGCCCACTAGGAATATTAACATTCACTGTTTAGCTCGTAAGCCTACAGACTTATTGTTGAGTGATTGAGTAGGTTTTTTGTTAATAATACTATGTAATGTTTTGTCTGTACTCTATCCACCATGGGTATTAAAACTGTATTTTAGCTGTACGAGCCCTCAGATTTACCATTGAACGACAGAGTGGGGGTGGGAACCGCATACATATCAAGATTAAATTTCAAACTGCAAGATCTTATACCATATCATATTAGTATTTGATATAGAAGTTTCATCACCATTAAAGTAACATTACGTAGTAATTTTGATCTTCAAGAGTTGTAAATAATCCTTTTAAAAATATTTAAATTAGTTATAGTTATAGTTATAGTTATACTTTAAACAGCAATTTTCATAATCAGTAACAAACACATAATTTGAAATTAACGTTGACCAGGTATTATTGAGTCAAATACAATAAAAATAATGCTCTGCAAAAATTTCCAAGGAATGAAACTCTCAATGCAATTTACTTGTCTTTAAGCTTAACGAAATGTATGTTTATTATAGCGAAGCCACATCAGGATATATGCTGTGTCCACAGGGGGGAATTGAATCCCCTGATTTTAGCATTGTAAATCCGTAGACTTACCATTTTGCCAGCGGGGATTTAACGACATAAGAAGGAGAATTAATTATATATGTAAAAACGGCTAGAATGGATAGAGAAAACACTATATAGAGGAGCGAACTATGTTTCGGCCTTTTTTGGTCATCGTCAGATTCACAATGAAAGAAAGAGGTAACTAACCGATAGCTAACAATATGTTTGAAACATTGTTTGCTCCTCTACATAGTGTTTTCTCTACTCATATCAGCCGTTTTTACATATATAATTTTCTCTACAAGTGGGTATTCTCGTCATCCAGGAGAATTAATGTTTCAAAAGAAAGCTATCTACTGTTATTTTTATGTGTAATAAAGACATGGATAGTGTTTAATTTATTGTTTACGTTGATGGTTTTTTTTTGATATATGAAGTCCAAAACTGGACTTGTAGCCTAATATTCACACAAATTACATCACACAGACATATATATAACCAGAATATGTAAATGTTTTATAGTGTGTTATGTGACGTGATATAATTTCATGAATATACTTAATAGTTATAATTTATTCTGTATTTTTTAAAACAGTATTTGAAACCTGTTGAAAGAGCATCAAAATTCTCCAGTGTTTCCGTCCATAGTAATCTACTTTTCCATCGCTTGCTCAATAATCTTCCTATTTAACAAACAAGTATAACCAAAGAAGTCTGTTGATTGATGTCATCAAGTGTTTGTTGTTTAATACATGCTTAAACCAACATATGAATAAAGTAAAATATTCTGGAAAGACGTGAATTTGAGATTAGGGGTTTATTATTACTTGAAACTACCTTTCCAACGAGACTATTTCGAAAAGAAATTGTTCTTGATTTCTTTTATTTTTAATGAACAACAGGAAACACTTTATCTGTAAATTCTAGTTTTACTTGTAAACCATAAAGGAATTTTTTATTACTACAATGGTGATTTTGCAGACGCTTTTCAGAGTATGTTCAGTCAATCAGCCTGCACAAATTCGCAGAAAGTAGCAAATTGACAACATATGGTTTACATGTGTACTGCAAATGTTCTGAATGATTCACGCAATAGTTTTGATGTAGATATGTTAAGCGAAACCACTAATAGAATACATATTTAATCAATATATTCGAAATAAACTTTAATTAATGTTGTTTTTATCACTAGTAGTTGTTTATTATACCGAACAATCTGAGCTAATTAATAATGTTAAAAACAGGACAAGCGCTATGAGGGTATTTGGGTGAACCTTGAAACCCCAAATTCCTCATTGGCTCACTCACTTTCATTTTCCCTAGCGGTTTAAAAAGTTTTATTATCAATTTTTAAAAAAAATCGTAAGATTTGTTTCAATCACTGAAGAGAGTCAAAAGAAGATCCATTTCCATTTCTCTCTTCTTCCCAACTGGAGAGGATCCGAACCTGGTTGAAAATTTAACTGATAGACTGAACAAACAACTTGAGTCACGGCTATAACAAGTAATGTTTTATTTAGATATTTAAAATTGTAAGGATGGACGACATTTTGTATGATTCTAAATTATGAAGTTAGCTAGTGTGAAAAGCACATAACAGCTGACGAAAACGGCATCGTTGACCCATTCAACTTTTGTAAGAATAATGATTCCAAACCAGTTGTTTCATTTAGCGAGATGACGTGGCAGAGCTAGAGTTAAGCTTGAAAAACGACTTTCTAAAGGTTTTGAGAAAAATTAAATAAAGAAAAAAACAATACATTAATGCTTTAGGAATTCACACTTTATCTGTCACATACTGTGGGTTAGGTAACTTTGTGACAATACAGCTGTTTCTGATGCGACAATAAATACTGGCTTTGTCTTCTGTTTAATCAATCGATGATAACTATTTTATAAGTTGTGGTATACATGGAATTGAAGTTTATTTTATTAAGCACTTAGAACTTACTCATTAGAATCGAAGTGAAGATATAAATTATCAGAATCTGGATATATTTTTTAGAGATGACCCTTTAATAACATATCAACAAGTCACGTGAAGCTAGAATACCAATTATTGTTAATCATCTCCTCTTTAAACTTGCATTCTCTGAAGTAAGTGGATTTTCCCATTGGGAATCTTTGTTTACCCTCAATGAGCTACGCACACTCTTCTGCGGACAGGACTTCATTCACAGGCGGGAGAAAATTTATTTTCCTAAAGCGCTTGCAGAAAAGTTGAAACACAGCCAAGTCTAAAATAGCAGCTGTGCATATGTCTATATAGTAAAAGGTACATGTTTTGGTTCTACTTAGTGAGGTTATTAAATAATCTTGCAGTACGCTGAAAATTTACGTTCATACTAAGATATATGTACGAATACATAGAGCAATGATGTATAGACGTGTATTTTATACAATGTTGCTTATTTGGCCTGATTTGATCATGCAGTTATAACTTAAACACATTAAAGTCACAAGACTAAACCCATCCAATATTTGCATATTTGTTTCTACAACCCCATATAAATTATGTTAGTGATTTACTTAATTTTAGAGAGAATGTGAACGTATAAGCCTCTTATCCTTAGTTAGTGACAGTTATATTTGTTTTAGACCTGCATGAAACATTTAAACAGAAACATAGCATTAAATTTAATATGCGATGACCATACGTGAGCTTCATGCAACGTAAAAAAGTGGGAAACTGGATAAAACCCCATTGGATAAAAAGTTCTGATATTAACAAAACATGCTGTAAATTATAAGTATTATAAAAGACGAGAGAAACAAATATAAACTTTTTTCACGTTTGTTTCGCTTTATCGTTTCTTGGTTTCAGACGCTTCCTGCTTTATTGTAGGCACATTTTTAAATTTTATACGAACAACAAAGGATTGTTATCCATGATTCTATACAAGTGCCAATAAGGCTATTGAGCCAAAGATGCAGTACCTGTTACTTACTGGCACAAACAACCAGTCTTGAGTTCTTTCTATCTTTGAAAACATGGTTCTCTGTTCTAGAGTGCGTTCACGTCTGTAACTAATTTTATGTTCGTACCACGCCCAGTCTTTCTGTCTTTTTCTTCCTCTTTGTGTACGGCTGTAGGATAAAGTTTGTGTATTTTAAAACTAGGCTTTCTGAGAAATTTGAACCCGACTTGCTTTGGCAGCAGGCCAACATTCACACAGGAGCGGTAACTGCAAAATCCACTCAAAAGTAGACTTATGAACGCCCGTAAAGAAATATCTATAACACTCATTTCGGAGGATTTATTATTGATTAAAGTATAATTGATTTTTTAATAGGTTTTGGTTAATTATTGTTGTACTGTGCAGTAAGGAAACACACACATACACACAAATGTAACAAGAAAATGTAGCTTGAAAGATACAATTGTAACATTCAAGAAAACCTAGTTATTAGCTTATCATAGATAGTAAAATCTTTCACATTTACCAAAACTTGCTCTGTGAGAGTGCTTCCTAAAGTGTGTACCACGAAAGAATCTCAAGAATGGCGCTGGATTTTTATAATTATTAAGTAATTTTCTACATACTTATGTAAATTTATTATAAATTTAATAAATTCTTAAAATTTTGAGTTTTGATTTATTTTCTCTTTGATACATGGTATAACAATAATATTTGTATGTCCTAGTCGAGAAAGTACCGCTAGGCCTGCCATACATTTTTTTATTATTTATTTGTTATTGTTATTTATTTAGTTATTTACATTTGTCGCAAAATCTTTATGCCGCGAGTTATGGTTTCATTTGTTTATCGTCTTTTTTCTTTCATTAAATGCATCTTACAATAACAAGAGGCTGAACTATGAAAATAAACAACCTATTTTTATGTTATGAGCAACTAAACATTTCCACATACTTTAAATGAATTTTCTTATTATTTTTTTATACGAACTGTTATTGGCCCGGCATGGCCAGGTGGGTTAAGGCGTTCGACTCGTAATCTGAGAGTCGAAGGTTCGAATCCCGGTCGCACCAAACATGCTCGCCCTTTCAGCCGTGGGGCGTTATAATGTGACAGTCAATCCCACTATTCATTGGTAAAAACCTTGGCGGTGGGTGGTGATGACTAGCTGCCTTCCCTCTTGTCTTACACTTATAATTATGGACGGCTAGTACAGAAAGCTCTCGAGTACCTTTGTAAAAAATTCAAAAACAAACAAAATACGAACTCTTATTGTTATAGAAATTCTAACTGCATAATGAAAGAAAAAGCCTAAAGAGCGTTCAATTGTACAAGACTATACTTATCTATTACTGATTAAATCTTATCAGTAATATAATTTGAGAAATTGTTTATCTGGCTGTCGGAGTTGCGCTTATCTGAATCATTTTTTTATTCAGTGGTTAAAAATATATGTCCTTGAAGGTACAAATATTGAAAATGATGTTTACAGTAAAGTTATGAAAACAGCTTTCCAATACCAGTTTTAGGTTCTTTATTTTTAACTCCTGGCTTGAAATACTACATCTCTGCAAATTCTGTTGAATTTAAACACTTTATATGATACCTTTATCATTGCACCTAAAACTAGACTTATGATATTGTTATCTTAGAAATGTGAGAAAGAGCTGTTACAAATTTAAGAATTTATGAGTGACAGCAAAGAAGATTATGTCCATACTACATTCATCATAACTGGTGCTATAAAAATTTTCACTCAGTACTCGGGCTTATCAACACCATTGAGATACGATAGACATATTAAGTGACCAAGTACTATTTATATCATCAGTTCCATAAACAACAACTATAACTGTGATTATTATAAATGTTATGTTATTTAGAAATAGCATGTTTTATATACTAATATGCAAGATTTTTATAGCAGGTAGTTGTGACTTATTGGCGATACATTTCAGCAATGAATAAACAGCATATAGCCCATTTGTTTTAAAAGAATATATTTAAAAAATCAAACGGATATTTAAATGTTTGTTACACAGTTAAACACAACATTTGTATCCAGAGCTTCAAATAATAGTGTCTTTCCTTAGTGTCTACGGCCTGGCATGGCCAAGTGTATAACGCGTGCGACTCGTAATCCGAGGGTCGTGGGTTCACGCTAAACATGTTCGCCCTCCCAGCCGTAAGGGTGTATAATGTGACGGTCAATTCCGCTATTCGTTGGTAAAAGAGTAGCCCAAGAGTTGGCGGTGGGTGGTGATGACTAGCTGCCTTCCCTCTAGTTTTACATTGCTAAATTAGGGACGGCTAGCACAGATAGCCCTCGAGTAGCTTTGTGCGAAATTCCAAAAACAAACAAACAAACAAACTTAGTATCTACACAGACTATTCAGTTACTTTATAACACAATTGACAAGAAGAATTATTTTTCTATGATATGTTCTCAGAATACAAGCGGTTACACTGTTTGACACAACAGTTATATCCACAGATTTGAATAAATAATTGTTTCTTTTCGTAAAAGTATACAGTAGTCGGTTCAGCTACTTTATAACACAATTGATAATACAAATTATTTCTCAAATACTCTGTTATTACACAACAATCTTTGACAACTTTATTTCAAAGGTTGTCACTATACATTCTTTTTGGTTTAAACTCACAATCACTCAGTCTATACTTAGCTATCTATCTAACTAACTCGAACTACATTTTGTACGTGTCATTTTTAGACTAACAGAGGGCTAGAACATTCCACACACTATGCAATATTATGATGCAATAATACTCAATTGAAACAACGAGAAAAACTTAGAAATTGATGGTTTTGAATAAAATCTGTATCATGCATTCAAATATTGCAGCTTCCTTGTGTTAAATATACTTGACTGTTTTAATTTATGTATAGCTCGAGTGTTAAATTTAAAAGCGATAATATATCGCAGATTTGTTTATGTAACTGTGCGATAATATGTTGTACACTCTAGTTGTTGTAAATTAGTGACTGTTGTGTTATTGTTATTACCTCATGCTTTAGAAACTTTCAAGTTTTCCGCGTGTATTATTATATACTGATATTTCTTTGTGCGCTAAACAGTACTAGGCTTAACATGGGCAATTTATAAATACAAGTCCAAAGTGTAGTTCAAGTAAGTAAGTGAGAGATTTGCAGATTTGTGTTTGTGAGTTTGGCCATAAAGAGCATAAAGTGGTCTTTTTTAAAATGAAATTATCTTAGACTGTTGTGAAATAATTGATTACATAAAAAAATATATTATCAGTTGTGTTATGAAGTCATTGAACAAACATGTGTGGACTTTTGACGAAAAGAGACAATGATTTTAAAGCTTTCGATAGAACTACGGTTGTCAACATCGTACATATGACTGAATTGTTTTAATATATTGTTTCAAAACAAGTAGACTTATGCTGTTTGTTTTCTCTTTACATTTATCGTTAACAAATCACAGACTTCTTCTGTAAATATTAATGCCAACATACATAAAACTTGGCATTGATGAGTGACTGTCACCATGGCTGGTGCTATTAGAAGAAAACGAATAGAGACAATTTGTCAGATTCACCACAAGAATGAATTAATACCACTTTGGTTAAACATTGCATAACTGATGGTCAGCTCATGATAGCAAATGGTCAAACAGTGCCAGTGGTGATTGAAGCACGTGACAGACATTGAGATATACCAACGAACCGCAATATGCTGGTAAATGAAAGCTATGTCGGGGACAAGAAACTGAAAGTCCAATGAGACACTGGGTGCAGCAGTATAATAGTGAGAACTATTCTAGTATACGATAACGAGATGACGGTCAAATAATGATCAGTAGAGCAGTGAGAAGCCTTTTCATAACAAAAATAAAGGTGGATGTTCCATACTACATGGTAAACCTTGAGGCCATGTGTATGACGGCGCCTCTCTATGAATTGGTGATTGGCAATATATCAAGCAATAAAAGATTGAAGAAACAGAGAAAAAAGAAACTGATGGTGAGTGTATGCAGTCACCACAGAAGTTCAAGAAAAGAAGAGCAAGCAAAACATCAAGCCTCTTCAAATATCGTAGGGTGACATTCCGAGTGTAAGTATATGAGAACTGAAGAAAGCACAGAAGAGAGATCCTTTACTGTAGAAATGCTGGAATAGTACCTGTAAGAAAGTCGAGCACATGACCAAGGTGAAAGGAGTTTACAGAATAAAAGACCAAAAAGGAGTGCTCCACCAGGTCTATCAAAGTAGTTTTATTGAAGACGTAAAGAAGATCGGAGTATCAGCAGGATATCAAATTGAAGTAATGAAGCAAGCTCACGAGTCAACTGTAGGAGAACATCCAGGAGCAAAGAAGACGGCAGACAAAATTGCCAGTAACTTTTATTGACTGGGATAATTGGAGATTGAAACAATGAAAAACTTAAAAGTTTCTAGTAGCATGAAGCAATAACACAACAAAGGCCTACTCATAACAATTCAATCATACAACGTATGATTTGCACATGTTCACATAGACAAGCCTATAATAATTTGTCTCTGGTAAAAATAGCTAAATGTAAAATTAACACTACACATAAGCCGTCTAGATCACGAAACGCACATGACTTTTAAACAGGCATGTATATTTGACTTCAAGTCAGAATTACAATAAGAAAACACAATATCATTTGTTTAATCTAAGAATACTTATTTATTATTATTATTTTTGCTTAGCTTAACTTTATTAATCATTTACAGTAACTGGCTTAATATTCTAAATATCGAAAGTTAATTCTGTGTAGAATCTAAGATATTGGCTTGACTATATTGTGGCAGTATGCTAAAATCATGTACCTCACACTACTTTCATGATATAATGATTCAATGTTTAATTGTTTTATGAGTTGATGATCACTATTTAAGAAGTATATTGTTAAGTTAACATCGTAATAAAATAAAAATGCTAAATCTCTTGATATCCTGAATTGTTTCACTTATTTTCAGCTTGTTAATAAAATTCAGCTAATAAAACTTACATTTAGATACAAAAATATAATTTTAAAGTGAAAAGAATAGAATCTTTTCATATGCCATCAGGCTGGTTGTCCAACCAGATCAAATCAGTAATCACCAAGACCTATCTGTCTGTCTTGAATATATATATATATATATATATTATATAGAGAGAGATAAATACTGGAAATTACTCATTGAATCATATTCTGAGTTAATACAAATAACCCAGTTCATACAGAGGAAGCGAGGATCGTAAGAAATATGGCTCTTAACCTCTACAGGCAATAAGTTTACGAAGCCCTTGACAAGAAATGGAGAGAACTATATAGCCAATTTCACTAGTACTTCAATATTGTGCTTCCACTAACTTTTGGCTGGCACAAGGGCCAAAACAGCGATTTCAGACGTTTACAATGAAAAAGGTATTCAACTCCATATAGATGAAGGCAAGGCTTTCATGCACGGACTCATCAATTAACGTAACCAAGATTGCATGCAGCAGATACTCAAACTATATTAATCACTCTGTGGTTTAGAACTTTACAGATAAAACCTTTTTTAATGGGCAAGATACACAAAGCCATAAATACATCTGAAGCTGGAGCTAAAGGAGATGGCATATAAATCTTCATCATCAAAACATTTATAAAAACTAACACTTTGAACTTTGCATTGCTGCACCAGTGCAGCTGAGCGACAGGTAAGATCCCTAAAATATAAGCTGATGAAGGGCCCGATTAAAAGCGGGAACTAGTGTATCTACATTTCCAGGCCAACTGCACTAAAAATATTAAAAATATATGCTTTTTTTATCAATAATGATTCAACATTAAAAAAATAATCTGAATGCACATGCGGTCCTACTTGTTTATGATATGGCGAGATTTATTACAGTAAAAACGTTACTAAGACATATACGCAATATGAGATGATTTTTTAAACAGAACATCATTGAGTAACTTGAATGCACGTGACACAAAAAAACGACGAAATCTGTCTTGCAAGCGAGAGCAACTTCGCGTCTTCGAACATGTGTTTGTCAGTAGTGGATGCAGGGGCGTGAATCCTGGAGCTTGAACTCCATCGTTGGTTGTGTTTGGTCCACGCTGGAGCATACCTAAATACCAATAAAGAATTTAAGCAAGATTGTGAAGCTCAAATGGACATACACTTTCAGAATAGACAAACTTTAAATTATAACTACTTAATAGCTAAGACCAAAGCCACACAATGGGCTAGATGTATGCTCTGCCTGTCACTGTCATCGAAGCTCGGTAACTACCGATGTAAGTCCGCAGACTGTGCCATGAGAAAGCAGATTAAAGGTACTTAAGATAAACAAATGTAATTTTACATTATAATTTAAAGTCGCTCCAGAAAGAGAAAATCTAATTTATATTTATTCCATTTTTTTTTTGGGGGGGGGTTACGAGAATGATCAAATTGACCAGCCTTGTGTAAAGTTAAAAGTGGAAAAATATAAAGTTTTTGCTGAAAAAAGTGTGAAATATAGGTAGGAGGTTTGAGAGATTGCGAATGACATATGAGATTTCTGAGGTGAAAAAAGTATTTTTAATTTTGACATGAAATCACTTTGTACTCGAAGTGGCAATGTATTCAAGGACAAATCTTTGGTAAAAATATATCATTAACAACTGATTTTTATATACAATAGAATACTTATAATGTTTGGTAAAAGTCTGCTAAACTTTGTAAAGAGATACACAGAGAATTAAATGTTGTAATATTGAAACTATATACAGGTAAATATGGTCACATGGTTGGTCTCCGGAATCAAGCCCGTATTGAGTGCCTTATTTAAGTAACCCTTTCGCAACGGATAGGTCAAACTGCTAATGTATATCAGTATTATTGGCATTAAAGATAATATACAGATCATATTTTAATTATTTTAAAAACACACGCACACATATATTTGTATACTGAATTTCACTTTCTGTATATCGTATAACCGAATTATATATTTTAATATTTTCTACTACCTTTCAATTTCATGTAACTTTCCGTGGAGTATTGCACTTACATTTTATATATATCCTCGAACTAAACTATTAATTTCTAGCAAAAATCTGCCAACGATAAAGAAACGAAAACTTGGCAGGATCGTGATGAGAAAAATTGGCATATTACAATGACGGCCATCGAAAGTCAATACCTTAGATGTTCGAAGGTAGCTCATATTCATTCGCCCAATAAGAGGTGTTTTTGTTGAGCTAAAGATTAATCAACTTAACTACAGTAGAGTAGCAGTTTGGACGTTTTAAATGAGATTTTAAAATTCAGAAGGGGTGTGGTAGACGTTGTTTGAGGAGAAGGAGGCACAAATTCCAGCAAAGCAGATAGACGAGAAGAAGTATGACATTTACAAAATTTCAACAAACGGAACTTTTCAGGGACTGGCGGGGATCTGTAACTCCTGATACCGTGGTTGTGATATATAGATCCAATACCTAAAATTAAATTCTGAGGGAAAACGGAAGAACCTACAGAAAACCCACTTTCACTGGGTGGGACCTGATAAAGCCCACCTAGTGTCCAGATGCAAGGAGTAGAGAAGAATGTTGTTGTTTTTTGAAATTCACACAAAGCTAAACGAGAGCTATCTGCCTTAGCCATCTCTAATTTAGCACCGTACGACAAGAGGGAAAAACAGATACTCATAATCAACCACTCCAACTCTTGGGCTACTTTTTTACCAACAAATGGTGTGATTGACCATAAAATTACAAATACCACATGGCTGAATGGTCAAGCATATTTGGTGTGACGGGAATTCAAACGCTCGATCCTCAGATTACGAATGGAGCGCCCCTAACCATCTGACCATGCCAGAGAGAGCGATGATAGCTGCTTGTTATTTGGATAAGAAAATATACAAAAATTATCATATATTATGTAAGAAAAGTATATAACAGTTGTATTCATAGGTTAGCGTTATTATCGTAGTAAGCGTATACAGATTTTCTCCAAGAAGAGTGACCAGTAGAATGAGGAAAAGTGAAGCGAGTGAACTTCTGTTTATTGATTTTTCTATATTATCTCAGGAATAACGCACTGTTAAAGTACCATGACTTCCACTGAACATTCTGCTTTCAAAGCGTGTCATAAATTCTCTTTGGCGATTCCTATCTTGTTATTTGTGAATAGTAAAACGTGAATATTTCACTGAACTGACAGCTATGTCTATACGTTAGATTTCTGTCTTTTGTTAGATTTGTTAGATGAGAATACAATTCAGAGAAACAAACCATCTAATGTGAAAGCACTTGAAGCGGTACAATTATGGATTATGTATTTAAGATGTTGAGTGTGGGAACAACAGTTTTCAATCACCCCTCGGTTTTTTACTGAAAAATTCCTGCGAGTAGATAGATAGAACTGAGAGCTATATGGTCCAAAAGTCTAGAACAAATCTCACAATGATGGATCTACTTGCACCAGTGTGAGAATAATTTAAAGCTATTTTTGTGTTAGTCAAAAAGGGCCTGGTATATCCAGGTGGGTTAAGGCGTTCGACTCGTAATCTGAGGGTCAAAATGATCAAATCCCCATCGCAACAAACATGCTCGCCCTTTCAGCCGTGAGAGCGCTATAATTTTACGCTCAATCCAACTATTCGTTTTTAAAAGAGTAGCCCAAGAATTGGCGGTGGGTGGTGATGATTGGCTGCCTTTCCTTTAGTCTTACACTGTTAAATTAGGGACGGCTAGTGCTGATAGCCCTTGAGTAGCTTTGCGCGAAATTCAAGACAAATCCGCGCTTGGCTGTGATGAAAATTTGAAATCGAATAGTCTTGTATTTTGTAAAAATGCTTTTCAAGTTCGTGTTATTAGTAATTATTGGCATTTCCTGAAATACTAATAATCTGACGATAGCTGGGCAGCTTTAAAGCATGAATGGTAACTTTATTTGCTCTTCATATTTTGAACTATTGTGACAAGTACCCATTGGAAGCCTTCAGCTCTAGGCCTCGTAGGCCCTTATTCTAGCCCTGTGATGATGCTTTTGTCAAATCCTTGCTGAAGCCATCGAAAGAATACTTTCATCTCAAAGAACATTAAATGTATCTTGAATATTTGCTTATTATATTTGACTGCTTTAACACCATCATTGGATGGTTATCACGATGGAAGAAAACTGAACGGCACTGCTTAATTCACAGCTGATTTATAATAAATATTTGAAATTCTTCAAACGCCTTAACAGTAGTTTTAAATCTAGAAAATGCATACAATGGAATTCCTATTCTTCGTGATGGGATGCTTAGAATAGGAATCGGTGTGAAGTGGGTGGTGGCTGTACTAACGGGAGATCCGTCGTGAAGCATTAAAGATGGAAAATATATTAGATTACCATCAAAACTGATTTGCCTAGAATAATAGCACTTTCTTCAATTCTATTTCGTATTTTACTTGCTTTGAAAATCCATCAGATGCTATGTGCTAACCTTTGTTAACGACATTTTGTTTCGTAAGAGGAACTCTAGTTAATTTATAGTTTAAGAAAGAAGATGCAACCATCTTTTAGCAGTATGAATAAGTGGTGCCGTAACACACGAATGATTATCATTCCTGTCAAAGTCACAGCCGTTTTTCATACACTGAATACCAGAAACGCTACTGAGATCAAATCATCACAACTTTTATTGTGATTTTGGCCTGACAGTCACTGCCTTAACACGTGTAACATCACATACTCTGAGCTTGTAATGTTATTACATATATTCTCTTTAAAATAAAAAAAATATCCTTTTTGTGTTTCTGTTTTTGAAGAGTATAATTGAACAGTAGATATATAGACACCAGTGAGACAATTTACTACCAATAAATTTTAGATATCCAAATGTGAAATAAACATAATGTATCACTGGTATCTTTTGAAATCATACTAGAGAAAAAAATTAAAGACTCAGCAAAGAGTGAAATAAAAAATGCCGTAACCACCAAGTAAGACTATGGTGAACCTGTCTTTATGGTCACAGATGGTTCCTACACCAAAAATAATAAGAAAGCTGCTTTGGGAGAGCAACAACGTTCTACATAAAGCTGGTGGAACATTGAATCCACCAACAAGCAGCTCATTGATGGAGCTGAAAGCCATAAAATATAAATCAAGATCTCTTCTGAGTTTCTGAAAACAATAATCAACGGTATAATATCTGCAAATGACACTCAAGCAGCACTGTTTATTGTTGAAAGTAGTTGTTTCCCAAATGTATAGAAAAAAGTAAAACAACTGAATGTGAATATCACTAATTGAATGCAATTTTTTCCAGAACCTCAATTGTGAATTGTAAAACCTCAGTTTAGGTTTCATTTTATCAGATATTTTTTTGGAAACCAAATAATGCTTATTAGGCTTAAGAATAAATTTCAGATAAAGGTTAAACATTGCAACGTCTTCCTATGATCTGATGACTTTGACACATTTCAGAACATAAAGTGAACAACAAGCAATGAACTCACTATCTGTCACAATACGGTTTGAGTTGTTACTGAAAACTCAATAAAAACTGAATCAGTAGCATGAAAAGGTTGATTATTAATTCTACAAAGCATTTTTTTAATCATGAATAAAATTTCAAAACTATATTTGCAGAATATAACAATATTTTTCGAAAAGCTCGCATTTTTGTCGTTGAGAAGAGTTATAGGAATTCGAGTGAAGATAGAAACTAGTATTGGTGTGTTCTCATTAATCTTTTGTGGTGAAACATCCATTAATCCCGTAAACAGAGACATTAAAAGGTAATGTGTCATTGGTTTACATTTATTTTGCAAGGTATATGTTATGGTCAATTTCACTAATAAGCTTCAAATAATGACTGGAACAAAATTTTATTTACTAATAAAGCAGCTCATTCAACTTGAAATCTGAAATAAGATTGTTTATGTTTAAACCATGAAGTTTATTACAGCTTTTAAAATACGTTAAAAATTCATGAATCAGGTATAAAAGTAAACAACAATGAGGGTGAATATCCTTTAGAAATGCCCTTATAAGTGGCGAAGTTAAGATAGTTGAGCTGAACTTGTAACATCGTAAGAACACTCCATAGGAAATCCTTTGCCTCAACATTCGGTAAATTCTTAAGATTCAAAAGAGGCTTTAATATTAGTCATTACTTACATGACAAAGTTACTGATATTGTAATAATACTTTTCTAATTATGATACAGTGAGCATATCATATATGTTTCAGCTCCAAAAAGTTTAAACTTATTTCACTTTTGGAATTTTGAGACTTCAATTAATGTTATTTATTACTTTTTATCATGAAATTGTTTTAATAAAAATGTATTACGGTCCTACAAAATTCAAGACTGTGATATCTAAATTCTTAAAACATATACATCAATAAAACATCAACAGCTCTTTTATAACATTATTATTTTGAGTGAAAAATAATTATGTTTGATAACTGATAACTAAAACAATATATTTTTATTTTTAAATTATCAATAATATCAATTGAAAACGAACAAATCTGATAATAAGGGCAATATTTTAATTTCAGTAGTGGGCTTTCAGTACACCTAATATATAGGTGGAACTGAATTTCCGAATCTTTATCAGAAAAGAGAGAAGTTTCTACATAATAACAAATATAAAATGCTATCAAGTCATTATTTCACAATTACATATTTTTTAGTATTTTTCCTAGGTATGCATTGTTTAGAAAATTTCTGTTTATCGGTCTGAACCCTTCCAACAACAGACGAAAATTATCCGATTTTAATTTAATATTAAACGGTTTCAGATGTTAACAATGAAACACTGATATAAATGACACATTTTTAAATATACATCACCGAGCTTAGTTATTTATACAATAATATAAAGTTAAGCCCTTCCAAAAGACACTTGATCATTTTACTAACAAAAAGAACTGTTTAAATTACAATTTAAAATTAAGTAAGTAGAAAATTTGTGTTCACTGTCAAGAGTTACGAAAACGTAACAAAAATGACCTTAGCAAAATATGCATGTAGAGTAACATATAAAATTTTAAATAGCTTTCCCCAATAGTTACAAAATACTTGAGGAATAATTTCACATATTTCATTGTTTTTATATTTATTGTTGACATTTCATGAATAAAAAATAATGTTAATGATTTCCAATTGTTAACATTAAGGCTTTATTTAAGACAAAATACAATTTATGTCAAGATTAACTTACTCAAAAAAAATCACCAACTGAGTAACCAATTAATCTTTAGGATGTCATTTTGAATGTCAATGAAAGATAGCTGAATGTGGGAAATATTCGGATAGGAATTCTTAGAAGAGGAATGAATGGAGATACGAAAAATATTTAAAGTGGAATTCAACCAGTTCTATCCAGAAATTTCTATTTCAGCTAGAAAATGAAGCTTGAAGATAAGAAAAGTAGCAAACTTAATCATTACAGGTTTTTGATTTGCAGAAATATTTGTTTATTTGGAGCGAATAACATTTCAAATACGAGATGTAGACAATGTTTTTGTTTTCATTGCAGAGTTACAAAACGAACCTCCTCTGCTTTTTTTTTACATCGTGAGGAATTGAAAACCGAATTTTAGCATATTAAGTTTGTGGACTTCTCGTTAACCCACGTAAAATCAGACGTACATGACTACTTTATGTGGACAAATAACAGTGTAACGGATTTAATATTGTTTATTTATTTTGTTATTTATGTTTGTTTTAGTCTAAAATATATTCAGAAATGCTGACCACTTATGTTATTGAATGTGTAGTGCGAAAGTTCCCCATGTTCTTTAAATTTGTAGAAGATTATTAGACTTAAGAATGAACAATGTACGATGTGTGTATGTAAAAATACTAGTGATTGCCAGTATTATTATCAGCTGATTTTTTGATAATCTCACCTAATGAGTATAAAAGGCAACCATCATCATACGTGAGGAGACAGTTTAAATATTTTTGGTCTTCTATAAACTTCAAAAACTACAATTTGGATAAACGCTAATTAATCGGAAAATTTCGGATATTTGACCAGGAAAGTTTATAAATTTCAAGCATTATAAACCGTTCAACTGAAGAGAAATAGCTTTACAAATTATATTTATGGGTAGACATTAGATATCATTGTTGGAGAAAAGACAGCTTGTAAATGGCGTGAGGCTAGCCATTAATATCAACTTAGAATTAATTCGCTAATTGTAAATCGTCGATAAAATACTCAGTCCCAGACCAGATATAAGACTTAGTATAGTTTGTAAGTTTGTAAAAGTTTTGTATATAAACTATTATTTGTAATAACTGTTATTATAAATTAGATTATTGTTTGTGTATTAAAATATATTTACGTTAAGAAGGAAAATTGTCTGTATCGAATTTCTTGAGAAATATCATAAAGTTAATACAAATGAAATAAAAACCATATAACCCCACCGTTTTCAAAAGATGGAAATTTCTTCTTCAGAGATAAACTAAAGGCCATAAAGGTGATACATATTGAAATTCAGTAAACTAAAATACAAATGTTTGGCTATTTGAAATCTTAATACGTAACGTTCGTAAAATGACAAATCGGAGACTCTTGTCCAGGATAAATTATAATACATAATAACAGGAATATAGTTAAAAAGATGCTAAATTATATACATAGGGAGTTTCTGTAAATTATATAACTTTGATCTCATTTGAAAGTATTGTAAAAGTACTATTGAACCATATTTCAAAATACAGAGAGCTAAACAATCTTTATGAGAAAGTTTTCCAAATTCAGTGTTACTCTACGATATTACTGCAAAATTTATCTTACTGCAGAAACAGACATTTTATAATATTTTGTTATTAAGCACAAAATTATACAATGAGCTATTTGTACTTCACCTATAGTGAACATTAAAATCCAAAATTCAGCAATATATGCCGTCAGACTTACTGCTAAGCCACTAAAAGCATTTGAGTTATTAGATTAGTCTTTCAAACAGTTCAACTACAGTCATGTGAAAAAGTTAGGACACCAATGAAAGACTGTGTATTTTGTAACATTTTTGAAAATATAGATATTTAATCTCAATTTTAACAATAGTGAGAGATTATAGGAATATAACTAAACAATTAAAACTGAAGAAAAGGCTTTTTAAAATCTTCTGTAAATGTAATTTTACAAAAGTGCATACTCTGGCTACTGTTGATGTGAAAGTGCATGCCTCTACAATGAGAAAAAGACTGCACAAGTTTAACTTATATGGGAGGTGTGCAAGGAGGAAACCTTTGCTCTCCAAGAGAAACATTAAGGCCAGACTGAAGTTTGCCAGAGAGAATGTAGACAAAGACCAGAACTTCTGGATTAATGTTCTTTGGACGGATGAGTCCAAAATTGAATTATTTGGACACCAGAACAGAAGATATGTTAAGCGAAAACCAAATACAGCATTCCAGGAAAAGAACCTCATACCAGCTGTGAAGCATGGAGGTGGAAGTGCCCAGATCTTAATCTCATTGAGATATTGTGGGGTGAATTGAAACGGGATGTACATACAAGAAACCCCTCTCACATCTCACAGTTGAAAGAATTCTGCATTGAGGAGTGGGGCAAACTTTTTTCAGACCGATGTCAGAAGCTACAAGATGGCTACAAGAAGCGTCTCACTGCAGTTATTTCAGCCAAAGGGGAAACACTAGCTATTAGAGGGTAGGGTGTTCTAACTTTTTCCTCAGTTAGAATATGCATTTTTACTAAATTACTTTTACAGAAGATCTTAAAAAGTTTTCTCTTCAGTTTTAATTGTTCAGTTATATTCTTATAATCTCTCAGTATTGTTTAAATTGAGATTAAATATCTATATATCCAAAAATGTTACACAAATACACAGGCTATCATAGGGTGTCCTAACTTTTTCACATGACTGTATTTGTTATGAAACTGCAGCATCAGAACTATTACTTTTACATGGGTGTGAGATAATGTTCTGTTCGTTTTTAAGTACGTTCAACAAAACGTGTTTTAGTTTTTATGATTCATTTCGAGAACAATATTTAAACTTTAAGGCTAAAAAAAGTCGAAAATTAATTCCAACTTGTTGTGTTATACTCAATGAGAGTAAACAAAGGAGAAGAGACCCATGATTGTTGGCACTCCATTATGAACTGAAGCTTATTTTATAAAACACAAAAACCAGTTCACACAGTGGTAGCAGACCGTGACAAGAACAAAAATATTAACATTAACACACAGCTGTGAACAGAGTCTGAATGGGCGTGGTTCGTTTTAGAATTCCGCCATCTTAGTTCCACTGACATAATCACAGTTCACTCACAGAAAAAAATCTACAGGTGTTTCATACATTTAAGGATTTATTTAGGAATCTTTTATGATGACGATTATAAGAGAGAGATTGAATCGTTGATAAAAGAAGAGTAAACACGATAGAAAATTAATAAGGTGCTCAAAACATTACTTAAGTCTACATTAAAAGAATTCATTTGCGTGAGTCCTCGTTTCTATTTATAACGCATGCAGTACACTCCAGTTTCTCTTTTTTTCTTATTTAAAAATGAAGTATTAATTGAGGTCTTGAATATCGAAATATTCTAAAATAGTCTGATAATTGCACTTATCTAGCGTTTATATATATATGTTAGCGCCATCTATTGGCTGCATGGAAACTGATACGTTAAAACTATGTACAAGCTTCAGTAGTTTGTTTGTTTGTTTTTGGAATTTCGCACAAAGCTACTCGAGGGCTATCTGTGCTAGCCGTCCCTAATTTAGCAGTGTAAAAATAAATGAAAGGAATCTAGTCATCACTACCCACCGCCAACTCTTGGGCTACTCTTTTACCAACGAATAGTCGTATTGACCGTAACTTAATAACGCCCCCATGGTTGGGAGGGCGAGCATGTTTGGCGCGACTCGGGCGCGAACCCGCGACCTTCAGATTACGAAGCACACGCCTCAATACGCTAGGCCATGCCGGGCCTAGCTTCAGTAGAAGACATGTAAAAGTTTTACAATAAAATACCAAGAATTAAATAATTCATTAAAAGCACTTTATACCAAATAGAAAAAAAGATAAAAAAATACAATCAGTTGCGTTTTGTTTATTGATGCCCCCCCAGTGGCTCAGCGGTATGTCTGCGGACTTACACGCTAAAATCCGGGTTTCGATACCCGTGGTGGGCAGAGCACAGATAGCCCATTGTGTAGCTTTGTGCTTAATTCAAAACAACAACAACAATGTTTATTGATATGCAAAATGAAGAACTGATGAGATTTGTAAAGTATCAGTGATTATGGTATACAGCTTTTAAAAGACAAAACGTAAATTTTTGTAAGGTAATATGGTAATTTGAAGAACTTTATCCTTTTAAGTTAGTTATGACTAACTCGAAATCGATAAGTACCAATTACAATACTAAAAGAACTGAACGGAATTTTTGTTTATAGGCTTTACGTCATTGTATTATTTTCTTTGTATGAAGTTTCTACAGCGTCTGCAACATTTACTAATACAGTACAACCTTTACATTAAGAGCATCCTTCCGACTACTTTGAAATGCTTTCTATAGCTAGGTGTCATGTTGACCGTTATAGATATTTGAATTTTAAGGCTCCCTATTTTACTAGAAATTTGCAGGACATGGGTGTTCATGAATTTCATGTTGCCATGATATATATGGAGCGTTATCAACAAGTCTCAGGTGGTGTATTACTTGTACCTTTTTTTTCTTTATGGACAGCTAGCGTAAATAGTCCTCGTGTAGTTTTGAGCGAAATTCAAAATAAACAATTAAAGGATTAGGCTGTGGGTCGTAGTGTCCAGAATTTTACACACGATTTTTGTTAGTAAAAGAGTAGCCCAAGAGCTGGCGGTGGGTGGTGATGACTAGCTGCATTCCCTCTAGTCTTACACTGCTAAATTAGGGACGGCTAACACGGATAACCCTCGAGTAGCTTTGTGCAAAATTTCAAAACAAAATGATAAAAATTCATAAGTATAATAACATTGTTTTTATTCTTCAGAAAAACACTACACAATGTTTTACTGAAATATGCTGCATGTTCCCTTAAAAATAAAACAACTTCATTATGTATATAAATCATTGTCTGTCAGTTTATTATTATACTATACTACCCTAATGTGCTTTTATAAACTTGTATTTAACTCACATTACTTGATTCAAAGAGTTTCAAAAGTCCGTGGGACAGTAGAAGCTGTTAGCTTGTTTCATTTATCCTGGACAGTAATTCAAAATTATCAATGGTTACACCTAAATAATGAAATTCTCTGAACTTGATGTTTAACCAACGTGCTCGTTTTCTGTCATTTAATGTGAAATCTCCAACTACATTTAGTTTTACTCTTTAAGTGCAAGTAGTGACAGTTATTTTCAATAACCAAGTTAATCGGTTATTATGCTCATCCACATTTTTTCTACTTGATTTATAGTCTCATTCTGTATTCAGGCACTTAATAAAGCGGGCAGTTATCTTTGTATGCGTGTATGTTATATCTATAAATCCCAAATATCCAAGACGAATGAACAATACCTGTCTGTCATGTTTATTGGGTAGGTTCCGAACCATATGCTGTAGTAAACGTTTTTGTAGGGTCAAAATGCAATATTTTTACACTGTGAAATTTTCGTTGTAAACACTGTAAGATACATAAACTGATAACTTCCACATTATGTTCTAGCAGAAATCATCTAGTCCGCTTATTTGTTTGTTTGTTTTTGAATTTCGCGCAAAGCTACGAGAGCTATCTGCGCTATCCATCTCTAATTTAGCAGTGTTAGAGTAGAAAGAAAGCAGTTAGTTATCATCACCCATTGCCAACTCTTGGACTACTCTTTTACCAATGAATAGTAGGATTGACAGTAATATTATAACGCTTTTACGGCTGAAAGATCGAGCATATTTGATGGAACGAAAATTCGAATGCGTGACCCTTAGATTACGAGTCGAGTGCTTTAATCACGTGGCCATGCCGGGCCTGATTCTATAAATACTAAAAAATGTCTAGCCTAGAAAAATTACAAAACACAATGGAATTTATTGAAACGTTTATGGATGAAATTACATACACCTTTACCTTGCAAAAGAAAGTTTCTAGCATTATCACGATTTTCTTTACTTTTTGGAATATGTGAAGAAAGATATTTTTCAGCCCCTTTAGGCCATTCTCGGTTTTTAAAAATTCTTCCAATTGCGATATCATTGTGTAGCTAGTTGGCTTCCAACTTCTAGTCAATTACGCTACTGCATAGTTTTTGAGGTCTATTTTGCTCTCACTGTTTGTGAGCTCATAAATGTACAGTAATGATTTGACAATGGCAATCATGATATGTTTAACGAAGATAAGAACGAACTTGATGAAAAACCAGAAACGGATAATGGTTGATTTCTAGTTCAAAATATTTTATGTTAAACAAACAATCGTTAGGTATGTTTTAGACCAGGTCAAAAACGAAAAAATGAAAATAAACAAATCTGTTCCGGATATATTTGCTTTATCCTACACATTTAATCAGTGGTCTTGAACTTCCAAACTTAAGGTTTTATACTTTATAGTGGCTGGAAAATGAAGGAGTTCTATTTTCACTAGACCTTATCAATGATGTAGTTTCACTAATTCTTAAGTAAAAGTACACCATCTGATTGTTCCAACAAGTAATCCTCGCGTGAGTCTTATGTGAATTAACATTCTTCTTCACAATGACATTCTGCTTGTGTGCTCATAAAGCCAACGTTCCATATCTTCTTTTCTATAGGAGTAGGTGTTCTACCTATTGTAATTAACCATCCTAGCTTATGCTTTGGCCTGGCATGGCCTAGCGCGTTAAGGCGTGCGCTTTGTGATCTGAGGGTCGCGGGTTCGCGCCCGAGTTGCGCTAAACATGCTCGCCCTTCCAGCCGTGGGGGTGTATAATGTTACGGTCAATCCCACTTTTTGTTAGTAAAAGAGTAGCCCAAGAGCTGGCGGTGGGTGGTGATGACTAGCTGCCTTCCCTCTAGTCTTACACTGCTAAATTAGGGACGGCTAGCACAGATAGCTCTCGAGTAGCTTTGTGCGAAATTCCAAAACAAACAAACTTATGCTTTATGGGTGTAATCTAAACATTACTGTTTCGTCACTTCTTGTTGTTAATATAACATGGTACCCTTGGTCAGGATACTGAGTTTGACGTATAGTAGTAGATCATACATAGATGTAATAGGATCCTACACTGTATTATCTCTTTTTTAAATTTGACTTTGTGAAGGAAATGCCATCTGGTTAGGTTAAGATGTTGCTTGAGACACTTAACACAGCTGTCCAGGGTAATTCTTTCAAGTTTAGTGAATTTACGGCGTTAATTTCATGTATTTAGAAGTTGGTGTTAGATATAAGAGCTGGTGTTAATCTAGGTTGCATTGTCTTCACGTTCAGCTACCCAAAAGGAACATGGTTAAGTTATCAGTATGCCAGGAACGAGGTATTGAAGGGTTAGGTTACATTACTTGTTTTATAGCAAAGCCATATTAAGCTGTCTGCTTTGTCCATAGCAGCAAATCGAAACCTGGACTTTAGCTTTGCAAGTCAAGAAGCTAACCGATGTCTTACCAGGTGACGTGATTATAGGCTCAAATCTACTTCTTTACAGTTTGCTCTCTGTAATTCGCAATAAGAATGATCCCACAAATGAAGACTAAGGACAGTTGTTAATTGAGTAAAGGCAGATCTGACTAACAAGTAGGGAAAGAGCATGTAGAAAAAGTATGTAATTTCAAATAACGAAATCACAAGATATGATATTCTATCGTGTAAGTAAATACAATGGACAGACAAAGGATTTGTGGGTTTGTTTGAATCATTATAGAAAGGGCCAGTGGATTAGCAGTGACTTTACTGACTCACAACGCTAATATCAGGGTTTAATTTATCAGCAGCGGTAAAACACAAGTAGTGCATTGAACGGCTTTGCACAAGAAACAAAAGAAGAGCGCCCCCAATATCTCAGCGTTATGTCTGGGGACTTACAACGCTAAAGTGCAGGTTTCGTTACCTTTTGTGGGCAGAGCACAGATAACGCATTGTGTAGCTTTGTGCTCAATTCAAAACAACAACAAAAGAGAAGTATTTGTTTTCACAAAAACATGATATGTATACAATATTTACACTTTGTTTGTTGGTTTGTTTTGTTATGCATAAAGCTACATAAAAAGATATCTGTACTCTGCCTACAACGGGTATCGAAACCCGGTTTATAGCAGTTAGGTCTGCAAATATACCATTGTGCCACTGGGGGTGTTTAGAGCTTATAGATGCTCCTTTAAACTGTTAATTTAACTTTCTGACTTCAAATTTAACTTAGTTACTTGAGATTTAGCTTTAAATTTGGCATTATAGAGCTTGAATATGTGAATGTTGCCAGCTGTCTGAACGATAAGTTTGATAGGATATAACGCTAAAAGCTGGTTTCGAGACCCGTGATTGATTGGTTACAGATAACTTGATAGGTATCCTTTTGGTTGAAAACAAACTAAACCAGTATGGAAACATTTAATTTAAAATAATAGAATCAGATCTATACTCGCTTAGATACTACAGACGACAGAAACAAATGCTTTGAAAAAATATTTTATGAGATTTCTCTAAAGAGGCAATAAATAATAAAAATATTCACTTTTATAAAAAAATATCATTGATTATTTGTATACAACAAACACGCGTAATAAACACATACAATGGTACTATTTTGCAGTACTACCTTTACAAATTTGTAGCTGAGTGATTCATCAACATTGTAACATAAAACAATAGCTGAGTGGAGCTCTGTATTTCCAAAAGATGATCCAATGATCACAGAAAGGTAAGTTATAGGATGTCAAATCAGACTAACACAGTTAACCACAGAAACAATTTAACATACCGATAATCCACGAGATGACAATCATATTGGGCACAAATGAACGTACAGCCAAGAGATTTCAAATAAAAAACAAAGACTAAAATTATTAAATTAAGATAATTAGTGTTGGAAGATTAACCACTACCAATAATTAAGTTTTAGCAGTTGTACCTTGAGACACATTTGTTCAAATGTACTTCAGAAATGTGATATAGAAGTTAAATTACTTACTGTGCTATAAACTAAAGGTCTCAAAACAGAATGTTTTAGACCGTTAAACTTAAAATAAACAGAACTGAGCATACTATTTACACATAATTATGCGTTCGATGATAGAATTTCAGCAAAATAACACAAAATGTTGGTACCTATGAACACCATTGGAAAGAATTCAAACATCTTCCAAAGTTTTGTTTTTGTTTTGAATTTCGTGCAAAGCTAATCGAGGACTATCCGTGATAGCCGTCTTTAATTAAGCAGTGTAAGAGTAGAGGGAAGGCAGCTAGTCATCACCACCCATCGCCAACTCTTGGGCTACTCTTTTATGAACAAATAGAGGGATTGACCGTAACATTATAACTCCCCCCACGGTTGAAAGGGCGAGCATTTTTGGTTCGACCGAGATTCAAACCTGCGATTCTCTGATTACGAGTCGAACGCCTTAACACTTTTGATCATGTCGGGCCGACATCTTCCAATGTATTCTGATGCACAAAAAAGGTAATACGCATCACACGCAACCATTCGTTTACGATATTTAAAATATAACTAATATTTACTGAACGTGCAGTAAATATCTTCGAATATATTTGGTTTAGTTTGTTTGGTAATCACTCCTTATCACTGGTCATGATATGAACCTTTGAGAATCTGAAAATAAAGCATACGTAATTATTTCCATGATCTGAGATGTTGTTAATATTTTTTAAGGTAAGCTGTTTAAGCAGTGGAGAGGGTTTTCAAGACGTTTCTGGGAAGTACAAATGGTACAAGTTGTAAAATTTCAAAAGTCATCATCTCAAATTTCTTGTAGTGCATTTTGAAGATATTAAAAATATTTTTCACAGAGAAAAACGTCATTTAATGTCTTTCTCCATAAAATTCAATAAGAATAATAAGGAATCAGAGTCAATATCGAAATGACGGAACATTTACTTTTAGAGCTTATTTGAAGTAAACTCACTTGGAAGAGTTGAAAGCTCAATTACGTAAGATTTCAGATCTTGATAAGAATTGATAATGAAATATTTTATTCAGCTTAATTGGTTAAAAAGACTAGGTGGTTTGATTGCAGCAGTGACGAATAATTTACCAACTTTTGTAATTTATATGAAAGGTGAACAGAATTACCCCAGAAGCTACTGATTAAAAACAATTTACCAGTAAAGCAATATAAATATTAAAACCAAGCTAAGATTATTATATATATATATATAATTAATAACATTTATCGAATATGTAGTATTTTAAGTTTCACGTTGAGTTACGCACTACATATTTTTGTTTGATTTACTAAAATCGGTAACAAATAGTTTGTTTTGAATTTCACGCAAAGTTACTCGAGGGATAGCTGCACAAGATGTCCCTAATTTAATAGAGTGTAAGTAGTTAGTCATCACCACACACCATCATCTTTTGGGCTACTCTTTTACAAACAAATAGTGGGACTGACCGTCAGAATACAACGCTCTCACTGCTGAAAGGGCGAGAATGTCTGGCATGACGGGTATTCGAACCGGCTACCCTCGAATGTGTGTGTCTTAACCACCTGGACATACTGGTCCTAGGAAATAGTATTTTTGTGCATAAATTTAAGTCGTATTTTTTTATTCTTAAATTAACATTTATTTTATTATGTTATCTAACAATATACTTAAATACACTCATATTTGAACACATACCAAAAATAAACGATAATTTGTCCATTATATGAGGATTGAGGTTGAATTTTCTTTTATTACAGTAAACTAAATTCGGTAAGTAATTTCTTAGCTTACGAAGACGTTTAAATACAAGGCCTTATTTGTCGAACACATGAAACCGAAGACTGACGCTACTTCCATTTTCTCTTTATGATTAAAAATTTCCTGTTATTCACTGCAGGTTTTGTCATATCTTGTAAGATTAGACATTTATACCGTGTATTTCTTATAAACTAAATATTCTTAGTTTACATATTCTGAGTCACCAGTTTTCTGGTCATTTAAAGAAATTCCAGTTTCTAACTTTGTTCCATCTTGAAATAATATCAGTCTAACAAATTAGAATCTATCATAAATATATGTATCTTTGAAGGATGTATGAAACGTATTTAATGTTTTAATTCAGAAATTACTTTAACAACCAAGATAATGATTTATTTGTTTTCATATATTTTGTTAAAATAATTGAAAAGTAGAAAATATCTGAGATAAATGTTTTGATAAAATTAATGTTTTCTTTCATGTCCTTAATAACGCTGCTTAAGTAAGTACGTTGGCCTGCTTCATTGAAAGTTGGGGAATTTGAGACGTGATGTTAAAAAAAAACAGCAATCAATCGTTAGTAACAATTTGTTTATAAACCGTGAATGTACAGGGTGGTCGCTAGAAAAGCGTAAAATTTGAGGGTCAGATGAGATCATGAATAAAATGCGTGCTTACTCATTTCTATTTTGAGTTCTTTACATCATGAATAAAATGCATGATTTTAATAATTTTGAGCATCTATGAGTGTAATATAACATATGCCTTTAAAAAACTTTGTAAAAGTTATTCTTTGTAAAAATAAATAGCTGTTTGACAAATTTTCCGCTTTTCTAGCGACCACCCTGTAAAATAACACATAGTTTCCTTTTTTATGAATAGCGGGATATTATTTTTTGTATGATAATTGTATCACATTAAACCAACAAATCTATATCAATGACATTGAGAATGTAGTTAAACAGGTAATACTAGCCATCATAGTCTATATTAAATATGATGCATATCCACCATCGTTTCATAAGATTTATAAGTCTTTGGTTTTCTCAATCCAACTGCTTACGACTGCTTTTAGAATTTCAGGCTTTTTGGAAGTGTTGCCTAAACATTCCATTCGATTCAAACAGATGGAAGTTGAGGTTTTTAAGTAGGATAATTGTGGAAGTGTTGCATTTGAAATTTTTAATTAGTCGTCATAAATTAACCAGCAATATATGGCATAACGTTGTCAAAATACACAGAAACTTTCATTTTAGCTCATCGAGAACAAAATTCAATGATACATAGACAATAAGAACACCAATTCTTCTGTCCCTACTGCTAAGACACTTGATTCAAATATGACGTTTGACAACTAAAATCCCTAGACGTCTCTGTTTTCCAATTATGATGCACGCCACCAGTCGCAGATAATGTCTTTAAAGATGATAAAAGATGAATCGTATCATAGTCAATCGCTAGTAATAATATGATCAT
The DNA here is from genome assembly GCA_011833715.1 of Carcinoscorpius rotundicauda. Taxonomy (NCBI): domain Eukaryota; kingdom Metazoa; phylum Arthropoda; class Merostomata; order Xiphosura; family Limulidae; genus Carcinoscorpius; species Carcinoscorpius rotundicauda. The sequence continues at coordinate 115,466,941 of CM022393.1, forward strand.
AACTAGCAAATAAAAATTAACTCGTGGTTTCTTTCTTTCTCAGTGTGAACATACAGCAAGGAGGAAGCTGTATCTCTAGAACAACAAATATACTATAAGGAAAAATTTGATAAAAATTTCGCTTCCAGTCATGTGCCAGCACATGTAAGCTAGTAATTAATGAGAAATCAAATGATTACACATAGTTTATATACTTATTAACATATTATTATATGTATCTTTTGTTTCCTTTGAGTAAAGTAATATTATTTTATTCGATATTTCAACTGATTCTCATAGAGTGAATTTGTTTCCTACCTTTATTATATGGTTTGCCACCGTCAAGTGGTGAGGGTGCTTACAACCCTTACAACCGAAGTAGTATTATATTGTGATGATAAATCCCACTATTCTTTGATAAAAGAATAACCTAAGAGTTGGCGGTGGGTGGTGATATCTGTCTGACTTTCTTTCTAAATTAAAAACGGCTATCGCCGACAGCCCTTGTGTAGCTTTGCGCGAAATTCAACAAATAATCAAACTTTAATTGTATTACTTGTATATTACCGTGGGGATTTTTGTCTTCAGAAGAGATGTTTTTGTTTTTCGTACGTAATCTAATTTTATTATGAAAACGCTACCATAAATAATCTAGAGTATAAATAAATATGGAAATACAACATTAATTTTCTGAAAACGTATTGAATTATAACCTTATCACTTCTTTGCTTTGTTTAGAATTTAAAAAAATATATATACAAAGGGTTATTTGTGTTCTGTATACCACGGGTATCGAAACCAGTTTTTAGCGGTATGAGTTTGCAGACATGCCCCTGTGCCACGCACCTAATCACTTATTGGTAAGTGGTACTCGAGAAAGATAAATATTTTAAAATCCTAGTTCTGTTAACGCAGCTTTTAGAGAATTAGCTTCAAACGTTCGACTATCAATGTTTATATATTTAACATATTTGTATTTTTATAGACTTACTAAAATAATCGAGGAAATGGTTTACGTTTATATCAAAATTACATAGTTAAAGATTATGGCAAACGAAAGTTACAACGTAATCAAATCACCGCTTTGAAATAGTGGGTATATTCTTAGTTTAAAAATTAAGTTATTATATTAGTTATACACTTCCATGTGAATTTTTATTCTTAGCTTGCTACTCAGTTTCACGTGTGTGCATACGTATATATATGTTTATTTATTTAGTGTAACTAATTTACTATTTTGGAAATAAACTAAAAGTAAAATTACACTAAACTTAGAAACTCAAAAAGTAGAATTATAGAGGGATATAAAATAATCGCGGTAAAAAAACCTAAACGGTTTTAGGAATACTCTTTTTTTCCAGTTATTCATTAAGATGCATGTGGAAAACTAGTATGCAAACAATAAAGAATCAGTAAATGATCAATTAAGAATTATATAAACTGGAGCCCCTGTGCTCAAGTTCACAAACGACTCAACAGTTTAGAAAGTTTTTCACTTGGTATTTCGGAATGACGAACGTTTGTGGAACTGATACAAACAACGACCAAAAATTAACGACTAAAAACAACACAAATACAAAGTATATAAGCCCACGCAGATTACAAAATAAACTATAGGCCCTTACAATAAAAGGCAAACGTATTTGCAGTTACAAATAAACCGTTTTCTTGATCGAGTGGATTAAGTCACAAAGCCAAAACTTAACGTAAATATGACGCACACTTCTGACATTTGGACGTATTCTGACCAAGATTCGTTCTATTCTTGTTATTATGTGCATAATCTCTAAAATTACGTAATAAGTAAATAATGTAAATTCTGAAATTTATACAAACATATATTTCAAAGATAAATAGTTTCTTTGACGAATATTGCGTAAGTCAAGTTATTCCGATTGTAAAAACGGTTGGCAACAAGGAAGAATTCATAATATGTCCACATATCTGTAAGAGCTGCGACATTTGAAGAATTTCCCATCTACTTACAATAATTAAGGAAGGACTTTTACTTTTTAACTCGTAGGATTTACGTGAAATTCATTGTACAGTTCATAAAAGAAACACCAGTTGAGTAAAGATGAGAAAAGTCGCATTTATTCATTTAATAAAGAATAATGGATTTTATTTCAAGCATTCATTTTAACTACAATTGAATGTTTTAGATGTCTCATCTGTACATTAGTTCAAATTTTAAATGTTAAAGTTCATTGAAAAAACACTAAGTATATAAATAATAAAATGATCAGGAAATGTAGTACCATTAACGAAGAATAGGCGAAACAGTCAGAATAATTATATATTTGAGGATTTAAAAGTATATTGTGTTGACTGTAATCTTGAATTGATACGTGTTGCACTAAGACGTTAGTAATGTTTCTAGTTATTGTATGCAAACATGAAAAGTGTGCTTATAACCTGCTGAATAATTTGTTAACCATATAAAACACTTTTTTCTATGTAGATCAAACCAAGGATTTTGTTTAAGGAGTTATAGAGATCCAAAACTTTCCTGTAGTCATAGATATAAACATATTTAACACAAAGTAAATACACAATACTGTATAAACTAATTTGAAATAAACGAAAGCCATTATTGCGGAACAACACCCAATATAAACAAGTTCCGACATTTACACGTGTCTTTAGTCCAATTTTTGTTTGTGAGAGAATCATATATCCAAAAATTTGTTGGACTGAGGAAGGTACTTCAGTGTCAATGAAAATACTGTAAACAACTCAAAATCCACATAAGTTTGCATTGTGTTATGGGAACATCCTTTCTTCAACATTGTTCACTAACATTTCTTACGTATAGAATATGGCCTTTTACAACTATACTACATTTACGGTTTTTTCTTTAACGTGTGCATAATCTGAATACTTTTACAAAAAAGAATTTTTAAAAAATCATAATGTAAAAAATATAGATGAAGAACGAAAACATTATGAAGTGTAAATGTTTTCTCTCTTTGTTCACAACAATATACCTATCTTTTTATTTTAGTGCTGCACGCTATTAAAGGTTCCTCAGTGGGGCCATTAGTAAGTTGAGGGACTTATAACACTAAATCTGGGGCTTGTACCTCTACTAGAGACAAAGAGCAGATAGCATAATTTGTAGCTTTGTGCTAAAATAGCAAAAATAAAAGCATAATGCAAATAAAAAGTTACAAAACGTTTATCGTCAGTGATTATGTAAAAATAAAACTATAAGTGAAAATTTCATCTACAGATAATGTATTGGTATTATTAACCTCACTTCCACCTCATTTGCTAAGCTGTCACATAAGTTTAATCTGTTTTGTTGTGAATTTCATGCAAAGCTACATGAGAACTACCTGCGCTAGACATTTCTGACTAAGAAGTAAGAGACTAGAGGTAAAGCAATTAGCCATCATCACTACCCACCACCCATCCTGGGCTACTGTTTCACCAACGAATAGTGAGATTAACCGTTACATTATAAGAGCGAGCAAATTTGTTCAGTGGAAAGTTGATTCGAACTCGCAACCCTCAGATTACGACCTGTGCGCCCTAAAACAATGGCCATGCCTGGCCTGGTCAAGTTTGTTTGTTTGTTTTTTTGGAATTTCGTACAAAGCTACTCGAGGGCTATCTGTGCTAGCCGTCCCTAGTTTAGCAGTGTAAGACTAAAGGGAAGGCAGCTAGTCATCACCACCCACCGCCAACTTTTGGGTTACTTTTTTACCAACGAATAGTGGGATTGACCGTCACATTATAACACCCCCACGGCTGGGAGGGCGAACATGTTTGGCGCGACTCGTGCGCGAACCCCCGACCCTCAGATTACGAAGCGCACACCTTAACGCACTAGGCCATGTCAGGCCAGGCCTGATCAAATAAGATATACTTTCAGATACAAGAATGACCAGTCCTAATTTCTTAGTTCTACCAGAAGAGAATGAAGCTCGTTAGGAATATCTGTTATCACAAAGACTTTGTCCATCTTTATGCTGACTAACGACATAGATTGTCATTCTTAAAATGTACCTAAACCTGGTAATACAGAGCGACATTGTGGCGCAAATTTTCGAATTACAGACAGTAAGCCCAGTATACTAGCTCTTTGTTTATTTGAAGCAGAAAGTTAAGCGAGTGGTTAGATACGTTATGTCTGTCATAGATGTAAAACTCCGAATGTTAGTGTCAGAACCATAAAACTTACGGCTAACCCTTATTTAATTCGTACCTGGTCCTCATTACAGATACATGCTGGACATATGAAAGCTAAAAACATTGAAGCATTATATTATATAACTTCTAAGGGTTCGGAAATATAAAATATATATTAATTAAATTAATTAATCAGATCACATGCAACATTTTTATACAGCTATTGGTTTCTTAAAATAAAACAAAGCGTATATCTAAATAACATCAACGTTTTTTCCTGGCCCTCCAGATCACCAGATTCAAACCCCATCGAACATCTTTGGGACGAGTTGGACCGACGTCTGCGACGGCGAAAACCTCAACCGCAAACTCTATCTAAGCTTGCAGCAGCTTTGCAGACTGAGTGGACAGCGATTCCACAGGATGTGATTCTTCATCTCATCGCTTCCATGAGCAGGAGATGCCAAGCAGTTATTGATGCTCACGGGAGGTATACTCATTATTGACGTTGAGTGACGTTAAACTTCAACTAGTGAGTGTGGACTTAACTTTTGCAGACTTTGAATGCTCAGCGGTGAATGTGCAAAGTTTCAAACAGGTCATACAGAACTACCCGAAATAAACTTGTTAATAATATGTCTCAAATTTTGCCTTTTGCGTTTCTTTTTTTGAAGAGTATATTATTTTTTGAAGAAGTTCTTATTACTGTATTTTAAAAACTTACTCAAATTACTTGTGGAAATTCGCACAAAGCTACTCGAGGGCTATCTGTGCTAGCCGTCCCTAATTTTGCAGTGTAAGACTAGAGGGAAGGCAGCTAGTCATCACCACCCACCGCCAACTCTTGGGCTACTCTTTTACCAACGAATAGTGGGATTGACCGTAACATTATACACCCCCACGGCTGGGAGGGCGAGCATGTTTAGCGAGACGCGGATGCGAACCCGCGACCCTCGGATTATGAGCGCACGCCTTAACGCGCTCGGCCATGCCAGGCCTTCGAGAAAGGAAATCACGATAAAGATTTTGTCGTATAATTCGACTATCCATTTCAAATAGTGAAGAATACTGCATTGTACGTATTGTGGTAAAATGTGCCTAACTCGAAGGCACTGAGACTCTAATCAGGCCTCCTACTTGTGTTTCACTCCATGGCTCCATCCCAGAGGTTCAGTGCCATTTGAACCTCCCACGACGTATTTGATAAATGAGTAGGTGTAAGCTTTATGTGTTAAAAGTCGCATCAAGATAATAAGTAAGTTAGAGGAAAATTAGCTTGCTTTGATTTGTTTTCTTGAAATTCGAGCAAAGCTTTTCAAGGGATATCTGGGTCAGCCGTCCTAATTTTGAAGTGATAAACAAGATGGAAGACAATTACTCAACATTCTCAACAGCTAACTCATGAGTTAATCTTTATCAAAGAGCATATAAAATGTTTTATAATTCTTCAATGATAAAAGGATGATCACCTTCGGCTACGGGTATCGATCTCGTTGCCCGAAGGTTATGCCTAGCTTATAAAGTTAGTCAAAATTTCGTTATATGATAATTAACAATTGGATATGCTACATATCGAAACCAGATTTTTAACGTTAAAAGTCCATGGACATACTGCTGTGCCACTGCGATATGGCTAAGAATTTAGAATTATTGAAAATTCCATTGAAAAGTATATTGATAATTTTATCATAAAGGCAAAATAAAATACTTGAAATTTCCAGAAAGCCTGATATTTTATTTTTCCTTTGGAAACGGAGTATACGTATGCTGTTTAGATTTGGGAGCCTATAACGATTACTTTAAAAAGTTAAAAATTCATTGTTAATATTATTTCCTTCATTAATTTTGTCATATTATGCACATCTATCAACGCTAAAATCAAGGATTCGATTCCTCTCGATAGGCTCAGGAGATAGCTTGATGTAATTTTGCTATAAAAAACACAGAAACAAACATAGGTTGCTCTGAAGTACAAAATACTTCTGTGTATCCATTAAATATACCACAAGTAATTTTATATCCCCATTTTTGGTAAAAGTACTCGTTCTTGATATTTTCTCTTTTTGTTAAACACATAATGTTTTCAACTACATAAACATTAAATCATTGATGTCTTCTAGTTCTCCAGCATGGTGTTTCATGGCTATTAGTTACAATAATTTTTGGAAAAATAATGAAGTAAAACCTATATTAGGTGCTTATCTAAAGATTGACACACAAGGAAATAGGTTCACTATATGTAAAACTTCTCATATATTGGCGGTATAGAATTTTCAAGACTATTAACGACAATTATATTGAATCTAAACTGTAAAAAAAGGTGACAAGTAACCTTTAATACTCGTAAAAACAACAATATCAAATTCAACCGTAAGTCCTTCAAAAATATGAAGACATGGAATTTCAAACAATGATTAGATTTTATTTCCAATACTGGTAATAACAACTCTATTGAAATCAACTATAAAAACAAAACAGGAAACAGAAGTGTGTTACGTGGGAACACTGGTAATAACAACTATAATGAAGTAGCCATCTTTCACAGTCCCTAATTCTGAACTACTCACCAGAGGGAAAGCAGCCAATTAGAAATACCTTACCATCCATCATCCATGATAAGGGATTGTCTCTTACTCTTACAGCAAACTCACAGTTTAAAGTGCTGGGAATATTTTGTAGTATCGCAAGAATTCGAACATAGGTCACCAGACATAGAGAATTCTACCATAGGAATAGCTTAAACAGCTATAAGTGGTCTAAACGTATAAAATTAAAACCTTTATCATTACTATTTACCTTTAAGAAGCATTTATATAAGTCAAATGGAAAAGATAATCCCCTTAACTAGGAAACTCATTTGGATTGGGCTCAAAACTAGGCACATCTTAACATAAACACACTCTCATGTGAAACTAGAATACTTTTGAAGAAGTGAGAAATTAAGAACTGGCGGAATTCGAAGCAGTGGTTTAGATACCAAGACACATGTACTAAGCTAAGTAAACATTCGCCACATAAATCTCAGGTATTACTTCATGGGTTATTAAAGACAAACGAATTACGAGTGAAGGAAACATGTTGACTCCCAGTTAGGGATACATGTTTGATGACATGATTCCTAAACAAAGCTTTCTGATTTGAAATATTTGTAATAAGTAGAATTTGTATTACTCATTAATGTGGTTGGAATTTTATTAGTCTCCTGGCTGTGAGAAAAAAAAGTACTCGTTACATCCAAATTCCTGTACAAAACACGGCAGTATTTACACATGCTGCACAATACTAAATCTGGTTTTTCATCTCAAAAAACGGGTTTTCTCCGCGGATTTCGCGAGTTCTTTCAACAGAGATAATCATTAAAATGTCAGCGCAGCATAATTAGTGCCGTAAGGTGACCCAATTGCGGCACTTGCCTTAACATAAACATTTCTATTGTTTTATGCAACAGGAACACAATCTAGGCCCACTCCTAAACTTCACATCTTCCAGATTGAACATTACTGAGATTTAAGCTGTTTTCACTGAAATATGTATTTGTTTTTTGTTAAGAGATAAAGTCCTTTACAGGAATTCACTTTTAGTTCTAGATTGAATACCAAGAACAGAAACACCCCGTCCCCTGTAGTTCTCTATGTATTCCGTGATTCGGTATGTTATATTCTGTAATTGTTACACGGAAAATATAGAAATATTTATGATCAGTAGATCACACTTATTCCTACTTTAATAATATAACGTAACACTTCATTCTCTCTATGAAGAAAATACCCTGAAGCTTACTGTTGTATTATTTTCTTCTTGAAAGATGATAAAATTTAATGCCACTTTAACCATAAATTCACAAATAATGGCGTGAGAGGCATGACTTAAAAACTGAATTGTATTAACATGTCATTATAAAGTATATCAGACTACCTTCTATTAGATAATTTAAATCAGTAAAAGACTAGATTTATTGCCTTATTATCAAGTCAGCCCATAGTCTCTGAGTTATCAAAACACTCTCTTATTTATGGAGACAAGGATTTTTAGACCTACTTCTTTTTATTCTTAAATGACAAACACAATTCTGATCAGAAATTGTGATGAAGTGTAAATAGACTATATATATATATATATATAACTAAGTATTATGATTTCATGGGTGAAATACTGTTTTGGTAACTGGCTACAGCAATAACATACATTTCATGGTGCATTAGTAAGCTGATGGACAGGCCAGGTGGTTAAGGCGTTCGACTCACCATCTAAGGCTCGCGGGTTCGAATCCCCGGCCCAGCAAATATGCTCGATCTTTCAGCCGAGAAGGAGTATAGTGTAACAGTAAACCTTTTATTCATTGGTAAAAGAGTAGCTCAAAAGTTGGCGATGGGTGACGAAGACAAACATCTGTGACTTTGTGAGTGTATAATACCTTCTTCGTCTGTGTGCTACCTGTATTTTCTTTGTATATTTTGTATTTATTTCCGCCCCACGGTGGCTCAGCGGTATGTCTGCGGACTTACACGCTAAAATCCGGGTTTCGATACCCGTGGTGGGCAGAGCACTGATAGCTCATTGTGTAGCTTTATGCTTAATTCAAAACAACAAAAAGTATTTATTTTCTTGTGGGTTACATTTCAAACTTATTCCAAACAAATTCTACTACTTTCTAGTTTTCAGATTTACACATCTGTGCACTTATAATATAATTTTCCATAATACTACTATAGATACACGATTATATACAATTTCAAAAATTAGGCGGAAATGTATGTGTTAAAAATACGTTTCTTCCAACGTATTTTCTACTTCTTAGTTATTATTATTATTGTCAGCTGAATTGTCAGAAATGACCTAAATGTACCTCAATTGTACTATATGAAATATAGTAAAACAGAAATATTGTTATTGAACAAAGAGTGCTGAACAAGCAATAAAAATGCGACTTCAGCTATGATTTAAGTTTATTCGTAAGTTAGAAAACAAGCTAAATATTATATCGTATTGTTACCTAACAATAATGTGACGAGTTGTTATTTATCTGTTCTTTTAGCATAAGTTTAGTACTTTAGTGGGAATATATGAGTGTTAAAACAGTGTAATATATCCAAACCTAACGTTAGGCTAAAATTTGTCAATTGGTTAGTTAGATATTTGAATTTATCGTTATTTATTTCAAGGTTAAAATGTTTAAGTGTAGTATAGGTATTAAGTGAACACAGTGTGAAAGGAGTGAGTTTTATTTAAGAACTTGGAAGCAGCATGCACATTTAAGAAAACTAGTAGTGAAGGTGTACAGTTTGTTTGTAGAACTAGCAAGTTGGAGAGGCAGTTGGAGGCTGTGCTAAATAAGATAGACGCGGTGGATAAAGTGAAAGGTAAGCTATGGAAAAAAGCAGCAGCATGTAAAGATGAACTGAAGATTTTGCTTGCAAAGGATACAGTGGCTAATTATGAACTTAAGAAAGTTAGAAAAAGTATTAAAAGAGCTGTTAGAAGTGTACCTAATTATGACGAGCAGGTTGTATCAAGAAACATTTTTCAGCCTATGGCTTGTGCAGATGAGTAATCGAGGGAGGAAAAGATAACAAGAGGAATAAATAAGAATGAAAAACATAAAAGCTTTATTATTTAAAGAGTTAAAAGTAATTATTTAGACAGGAAAATCTGCAGGGTAAATGCCTCAGGAGGAAAAACTAGATTATGTTATCCAAGGACAGAGATGTGTGTTGTAACCGAGAGTGTAAGTGATAAAGTTTGCTGGCAATGATGCAGTTTTTGCGCTCCACATATGGGCTAATTATTTATGAAAGGGTTTCTTAGAGACATACGTGGCATTGATAAAGAAATTCGGATAAAAGGGTTAGAATAAGTTAATTATATTTCAGAGATTACGCCAAAACTTGATTGCGGGTATGAAATTACAAATAGGTCACTAATGTTGAATGTTAGGTTAAGAACAGCATGTTGATTGGCTAGACTTATGACATTAGTTCAATTGGAAAAGTGAGATTTTGTCATGGATGACTTACAATTAAATAAGTCAGGGGATGGCTCATTTGTAAGGGTTCTTAACTTTGATTTAGGACTAAATATTGATGGGTGTGTGTGTGTGTGTGTTTGTATAGCAAAGCCACAAAGGGCTATCTACTCAGCTCATCGAGGGGAATCGAGCCCCTGATTTTAGCGTTGTAAATCCGGAGACATACAGCTGTACGAGCGGGGGGCGATATTGATGGGGGAAAAACAACGAAGAAATAACAATATGTATAGAAAAATATAGAGTAGGAACAAAATGCAAAAGTAGTTTCAATGGTAAGCTAAAATGTTATTATTATACTATTAGAAGTAAAAAAATAAAATATATTACTTTGGAACTTTGGTCCGAAGAGAGGATTTTAATGTAATGGAAATAACTGAAATATATTTAACTGTAATAATTCTAATTACAGGAATATCTTTGAAATACATAATTGTAGTTTGTTCAATGGAGATGATGTATTAAAAAAAAAGGAAAGAGTGGCTTTATATGTAATGTTTGAGTTAGATCCTGTTGAATATGAGAATATCAAAGCTAGCAGTGATGAGGTAAAACCTGTTTTGATCTACTTTACTGTTTGTAAATGGAGAAAGCTTTGAGATGGAAACTATTACAGCCCACCAGAGAAGCTGACAAAATTAATAAGAAAATTTACGGTAGGATAAAACTTTCAGTTGCTAATAACGCCATAATTATGCGATATTTGAATTTCCAGCATAAACATTGGAAAATGTTAGAGTCAAATGATGAGGAAGACAAGTTTTTAAAAGTGTTTAGAGTTATTTTCTTCATCAATTGGTTAAGTAACTGATTAGGAATAACATATTAAAGATTTATTGTTTATTATTATTAAACGGTAGACACTGGAACCATATGGGTGCAAACAATTATTATTCAAATAAAATTGATATTTTGCTAAATATCAATAAAAGGGAAGTTAAATGAATCAGTCAATGTCACACATAGGTCCTTTGTTATGACCTATGCTATTTTTGATTTATATCAATGTGTAGATCAGATAATGATAAATAAGTTATTTGCATTTACTAACGATATTAAACTTTTGGGATTTTCGGGTGTGATAAAGTTGCTGCTGCTTTGCAAAATGATTTTGGTTATTTGACGAGTTGGGCAAATAAATCTGAAGTCGTGTAGGAAACATCTCTAGTATTTATTTCATTTTTTATCCTGAAATTTAATAAAATAGATAAAAATAAGAAGTGATATAGTGTTATTGTAGAGAACAATATGAGAGTTTAAATACTCCTAAATAATAAAAAAAGAAAAAAAACTGATATATTTTATTCTGAAACTCTTCTTTCCTTTATTTTTTTTTCTTTTTGAGGTGTAGATATCATGTACAGAAGACTGTAGTTACAATTAATAATAATGTTTTTTTATAATTTGCCATATATCAGTTTGTTTTTGAGTTTCACGCAAAGCTACTCAAGGGATATATGCGTTAGTCGTCCCTAATTTAGCACTGTAAGCCTAGAGGAAAGGCAATTAGTTATTACCACCAATTATTGGGCTACCCTTTTACTAACGAATAGTGGAAATAACTGTCACTTTATTACATCTCCATGGCTGAAAGGGCCAGATTGCTCTAACTACTTAGCCATGCCCGGCCTGCAGCATCAGACAGATACAAACATGTGTATTTAGTATTCAGCGTTGACAGCAAAAAAGAGCTGAACCAACAAGCACAATATGAACAACTTCTGAAAGACTTGCATTGTAAAAGGAAAACAGTATTTGATAATTCATGTTATTGTACACTGTTTGATAGCATAATAACTGCGTTTAACATGTGAAGAGTTATGCATTTAAAAAGCAAAATGAGTATTCGTACAAGCGAGTAGTTATAATTTTATGTAAGCACAAGAGATCATACCTTTAAATAATTGAACAACCATACATCCCACAGAAGGATCACATTTGTATACTGCAGAGTAAATTTAAATTATTGTTATTTTCTTATTGATGTCAAATATAAAAGACTGTTCAGCGTAAGAGTCATAATTTAGTTCATTTAATGATCTAACATTTAACGATTATTTTCACAATAAGTGTTAAAAGTAATAATTTTAAAAGTGATGGTAATGAGTTGTATGTTGTGTGTATAGTAAATTGTTGTAATTTGACGTCACACTACTCGAATTTTCTGTACTTTTCTCGTTACCTTTAATGAGTATTGTTACATTAATGCATCTTGTAGTTTCTAGAAAGTTCCAAGTTTCAGTTTGACCATGTACACATATATAGGTGATCAAGTGAGCACAAGTTAAGGTAGACTGTGTGGTTGTTAGTTTAGCATTGATGGACAATATTTAACATAAGTTTCACAGTGGTATTGCAATAACATAGATAAAAGAACATAATTTCTCTTGTCAAAGGGTGTTTTGAAGTCATGGAACCTGCCTGTGAGGACCATGATGAAATGGAACCAATTATATAAACTTATGAATACAACTGTGATAATCCACAGAGTAAAGTAAGTGAATCAACAGTAGATTATGCAGTAAGAAACAGTTGGAAAGAATATTATTTTTGTCATTTAGGTTCTATAGTAACTGAACTAGTTGTTGCGGACTTTTGATAAAAAAGTTAATTATTTTGAGTTTTAAACATAACTATGACGTTCTATAGTGTAATGAATTTTTGTACATATTATTTTAAAACAAGTGTATTGTGTGATGTCTGTTTGTAGTTAGAATTTATCAACAACAAGCCACAGATACCTACTGTATAGAATTCGGTCCCATAAACCCAGACAAACGAAATACTGTATTGTGTAAAATGTTGAATTTTAATAAGCCAGTTTACGAAAGAAAAACTGTTTGTGTCTGTATTTTGTATCTATAGCGAAATTACTAAAGTTTTTCTCTACTGTCCCTAATAGAGATAAGACAGCAGCAGTTAGTAGCATCCTATCATCCACCATCCACGATAAGAGATTGTTTGTTACTTTTATACCTTATCCACAGTTTAAAGAATGGGAATATTTTCGGGTATCACATGAATTATAACTCGAAAATTATATATTTAAAAATCAGCTAAATTCTGTTGTCAAAATTTACTAGTCAAATTTTTAAAATGAAATTTAAAACCGGTATCATTCTCTAGTTTGTTAATATTTTTATTCTTTTAAGGATTATATGCCATTTTACCTTCATTTTTTAAATATTTAGTACCTTTTCTTACTTTTGAATGTTGTATATCTATTCACTTTTAATGTTAAAATAACAACAACAGTGAATCCACTTGAAATTATTTTAAGCATGATTAAAGCAAAGTAATTTATGAGAATATGTTTTTCCTTTTTTTTAGCCATATTTTTGCATGCCAGCAATACCAAGCATGGTTTGCGCAGAAACTCAATTCTATTTTATTCTTCCTTAGGATTTCTATCAGCCTACTTATTTTCTGTTTACTGTAGCCATTGGTCGTCTAAGCTATGTATTTCTTTTTACTTGTATAATGTTAAAATGGAAAATAAACTTGCCAAAAGACAGACAATTTCTTCCTTGAATATTTGAGTGACAAAGTTTATAACATACAACTCTGATACCGATTGTTCTAGTTAAATGAGACCTTTACAACTTGTTTTGTTTTAATATTACATTTCTTGTTTTAGCCTAAAGGTACAATGAGTTACATGTTCTTCGTCTGTCACGAGAAACTGAGCCTCGGATTTTAATATTGCAAGTCCATCAAATTACTCCTGGACTATCAGGGGACTATTTTTCGAAACTTTATACTTAAGTAGTGCAGGAGTTCAAAATGTTTAAATTTTCCGAAAGTGTAAGCAATTTCTCTTTAGGGAAAAAACTTATTTGTAATTTTATTTTTAACATTTATGAACAATTTATAACTCTCCAAATAACATTAACTTATGTTTAAAAAATCTGGTTAATAAGTTGAAATGCAATGCTTCTACAATCATAACTATTTTCATGTATACTACTTTTATTTGAATAAACAGATTTAAACAAATTATGTGTTAAAATATATTTCCGTTATGTGCTTAGTTTCGTGAGTAGACATTAACGCTATTTTTATATTAAATGACGAAAACAAATGACTTCTTTCAAGTTTCGTAACAGTGACTTGCCCAATGATATAGTATAGTAAAGTACTTCCGGTTGTGTTTTTTTATTCTTTTTATAAACTGGAGGCGATGCAGCTGTAAATGCAGGAAATAAGGTCTCAGGAACACGAAAAAAGTATGCAGTATAGAAGTAAATTAGTTCTACACAACTTTACACCTGTTCGACCGACTGACAAAATATGGCAGTTTAGCAGGCACAATAATTGCAATTTAACATATTTATTAATAATACACAAATATAAATTAATATATAGAGCATATAAATACTCTAAAAAGCTACTATGCAGTGAATTTAGTAATGAGTTAGACTAAATAAATAAGTCTATAAATTAATCTTCGAGACCTTAAATCTAAAATTTTTGTCTATACTCGTTTAAACAACGTGATTTGCGCATTATTTAAGAAGATGCAGAAACCAATCTCTTGATTAGCTATACACTATACTCGTATCAGATAGTCTTAAATCTTACTTGAAGGAACTTTCTCCTGTCATTGTGTAAGAATTTTTAAACATCTCCTGTTATAAGACTGAAATCATGTCGGCATGATATAAGGCCTTTTAAATTTACATAATGTTATTAATTTAAAACATAAGTTTTTAGTTTCACAACTCGATTTTTTTCATATGTACAAAAGTTTTCGCAGTTGCAGTAAAAATAAAAAACTTTACAAAGTGGAAATGTTTTGTATCATTAAACTTCATTTATACAATGTGTCTGAATGCGAAATAGTAATAATTGAGTTAACATTGTCTTTCAAAGAAATGGCTGAGAAAATAGGATTGACCATAAGTGAGGAAAAGCAAACAAAGGATTGTGAAAGTATGTATAAGTGATTGGGTTGGAGAACTAAGAAGAGTAGTTAACCAGAATGTTGAATATCTGAATGATCTTAAGTATCTAGGAACCACAATGACAAGCGACAATTATATGAAATCAGAGGTGAATTATTGCAATTAGATTTAGAATATGCGAAAGTTCAAAGGAAGTGTGAAGTAAAACAAATGTCAAAGGGAAACCTAACGACAAAACATACAACATCACAGCAAAGTAAGTAGTTTCATATGGATTTGAAGCATATTCACTTATAGCTAAAAAGAAAGCTATGAATTTTGAGAAGACATTATAAATCGAATAAATATTTGCAGGTATTCATATCTAATGTGTGATTCAGATGAGTATAGATGAAAAAAGATTATTTAAACAAAAAGCAGCTTTTGAGACTATAATATTCGGAAGATCACAAAGTAAGATTTCATAAGGAAGAACAAGAGAAGGAAAACGAGATGATATTGGAGGGAATACCTTTAATGATGGGGTAGAATATGAAAAATGTCCAGAAATTTTACAGGATAGAGAACGATGAAGAGATTTCGTGAGAGCGATCAAAGGGTCGATAAGCCCGTGTGATATTGGTAAAGAGTAGTATTTTAGTTGGTTTATGAATCTGACAAATTTTATTGATTGAGAAGTATGTACTAATATCTATTTTCCTTATAGATAGTTTAAAATATTTATATTGAGTTGAATATGGACTGGGTAAGTGAAACACTTTTAAAATTTATTGGTGATTATATAATCTGCTGATAATGCTCGAATGAAGATAACGTTTCTAAAAATATTTTGTCTTCAGGTCAGTTTGTATTAGCTTCTGCAAGCCTTATAAAGGGCTCAGATGAATTGAAATGAACGTGCTTTTATTGGTCATTTGTTTCACGTTAATCCACCTAAATACTATATAAGACCTTGCATTAGATTTTCTCGGTATTTGCATCATACTTATTATTACAAGTAAAACAAAAGTTACTTGGTAAATTTATAAAATGAATTTTATATTATCATCCTCACACAATAATACACTAACTTGATAATGTACACTAACAGTTTGGCGTCGCAATGTCTACTTCGCAGTTTGTAGTTGATAAAGCAGGAAGGCAAATAACTGACAAAATGTTCCAGTTGGGCGTACTATGAAGTCTTATTTGTTTCGATGGTGTAATCCTGAGAAATCATGCAGCTTATAACATAAATAATTCACTGAAACATCATTCAGAGCTTTTTATTCTTATTCTCTTTACAAGTCTGTAGAATATCAACTGCATTTCTAAACCGTTTCACACAGCTTCACTTAATTCTCAAATTACTGATATAGTTTTTGTACCTTCTCTTCTGATGGGGGTCTCTATATTGTACTATAATGAGTAATTTTATGTTTTTGCGTGTGACATCAATCACTGTAAAGAACTGACCAAAACACTTGGTACAACTAATCATTTCTTACAGGAAGAACATAGAGTAATTGTTGGTATTTTTATCTTTTGTAACTCATGTTTTATTATGAAACTTACTTTCAACAATATCGTGCATCCACAAACAATTTAATGAATAGGTAATTTTTAAGATTTGTCACTTGAAGATTATAACAATTAGCTGAAATATTATTTCATAACTTAATTATTAAACAGGGTTATTTTTATTGACGTTTTAATATTTAGTTTGTTTGTATAGAAAACATACAATATTTGATTCTTTGTCTTTCTTCATAAAAGACATATTCTTTAATAATATAACTATTACCTTTCAGGGAATTTACTCGAATGTACAAAGTACAACACTTTAATTTAATTTAGTTCACCGAATTACATGCATTGCCCTTCAGAATATTCTATAAGTTTTTATAAAGAAAGTTTAATAAATTATTATTTAATCTATTTTTCAGACGCAGCACGCTCATTAAAAAAATACCACATTCATATTTTAAGAGAATCACTGGAGTAAAATATTTGGGAAATTGCATAACACTTGTCAAAGGTTATCTTAATAGATGGATTTTCTCCTGGAATATTTAAAACACAAACACAGTCTTCATGTTTGCGAACATGTACACCATGGTTAATTTATTGGTTCAACTTAACCGACATAAAATTTGAATCTGTTCGAGAGATAGAAATCTTCAGATATAAATACTTGCTTCTGAGACCCACTTCTGAACATATGGAAGCATTTGCGATCTATCTTATACTCGTTTTCTCTTCGAGTATGACCAACCCTCCTATTTGCTTCACTTTTGAGGATGAGAGGAGGAGTTTTCTGATAGGCGGAGCAGCTTTTTAATAGAAAAGATATGATTGGTTCTGTTCTTAGAAAAATGATAATATTATGTCATTCACTTCGCTAACAGCGCAGAAAATATTAGACTTAACCAAATAATATATCAGACGCAATGCTTTCTAGTTATATTTGAAGTGAAGCTAATTAAATTAATGTTTGTTTTTGTTTTTTTTCATATGGTTTACAATATTATACATATATAGATATTATGCACTTAACTATATAAAGTTTAAAATATTCTTCTTCTGTTAATAATATAGATTACACATAAAAGGAAAAGAGAATAATATCTGGTTATCTTAGGAGAATACTTGTGATATAGGTTAGAAGTTAAACAGATGAATATCATTGATCTCAGATGACCAAAACGTTTCAAATCTATATTGCTGAGATTAAATAAACCTTCTTCTCTTAAGCGTGGTTTGATCAGTTCTTCAACTTAACATCACATATTTATTTTGTATAGTAAAAATAATGGTATACTTCTAAGTATTTAAATATGTTGACTTTTAACTTAAGTGCAAGTAGTTTCATTTATTGTCCTGTACAGAAATGATTACACCACAAATTAATGGTTTTTACTTACGAGTAATATCCACTTTAAACCTATTTGATGTTTAAGTTGAATTAAAACACTCGTGTTTTCCATTGTTTTTTTATTTCTTACAGTTGAGTCTTCCACTTAATATTTTGTTATTGTCGTTTAAATGAAAAACTTGTTATGTAGTTAGCGATTGTAGCTCAGTACTAAATGCTCACCAATGAAAGAAATACTGCGATTCATTCTTTTTAAGGAATATTTAAGTGTTTTAGGAAATTTACCTAATGTATTAATGTAGAAAATTCGTACATATTGTCTGGAAGGCTTTTTAAGTCTTTTCTGAATAAACAGACGAGAAAATAAATATACAAATGTCATGAGATTTTTAAGAAAGACCAGCTCTAGGGAGGAGTTAAGCTATATACTTTAACTACATGATGACGAGAAACTCACTTCGGTTAAAATGTATCTTAAGATACGAATTACCTCGCAGACTTTCAAAGATGAATTGTCATTCAGTGCAGTAATGATCCTATGAGTTTCAGAAACATTTTAGCTTGTGTAAAATTCAGAAAAGGCATGCATTCACTGTAACTGTGTACAGGAAGCTTCCTACAGCTAAATCTTATTGATGAGCTTTAGTTCAACACAATTAAGAATACGAAACCCTGCCTCTCTTAGCGTCTTTAACATCAAAACTAGGGCGGATTGTAGCAATAAAATGTCATGTAAAGCGAAGAATTCTGCTAGTTACTATGTGTTTTAAGGTCGGGGCTTAATAACCTACAAAATTATCTGAATGTGATTAATGTCATCCTCATCATAATAAGTTTTGGGGTAATCATGTGGTTTGGATTCATGTTAGCTAGTTTAGACTTAGCTCTCCTTACTTGAATTAATGCATGTCTGGGAAATTTTTATGCTACTTTAATAAAGATAACGCACGAAACAAATCTCTATGCCCAGAAATTACTTATTACAAATAACGTCCCAAAACCTTTTCTTTTGTCCTAAGGGTCAGTACTTCAGCCTTAAACCTGTTGAACTACACTATGACGTTCCGAAATGTCGCCTAAGAAAAGTTAAGGACACATCCTGAAACATTATAAAGTCGAAACTATATTTTTGACTCATGTCGTAATGTCAAGTCTGTTTCGGACTCACCAGACAGCCCAATGTGGTTTTGCTGCAAGAAAACACACACACAAGTCTGTTTAAGTATTAAACGCATAATATATAATTATAAGTGGGGAATAAAGACTTTAAAAGTATGTAGAAATGGTGAGCTTCGTAATCTTCTTTGAGAAGCTGCTGTACCATTTGGAGTTTGAATGCATCGGAGTCCAGTTGAAATGTTTTTCAAACACTGTGGCGTTTAATGTACGCACGAGTACAAATCCCATGGAAGAATACTCTATGCAAAAACCCTGCAGCAAGACTCAGTGTTTCAGTAAAAGGTATGTGAAAGTTTTTGTATACATTACGTAAAACTTTTATTGTTAACAATCCACTTACTTGGGCTAGAGAATCAAAACTCTTCGAAAATGAACTTAAACACCTCAGGGTATATTCGTTATGAAAAAGACGATGGCTGAATAAACATTGTGCTAATGGCCTATCTGAAAATACAGGTGTTTTTCGAAAAGAGAAAAATAAACACCAGCAAGAACTGGTTTCATTTTATATGTACTTTCTCGAATACCACTACTATGAAAGAAACTTAACAAAATTTGAAACGGGCATAGGACTACAAATAGTAGAATAAAGCTGGAAATGACTGCTGTATAAAGACGGGTCCAAGTTCTAATTGTTTGGGAATAAACAACGACGGTTTGTTCGATGGTAGAGAAGATAATGGTATTATAGTAAATTTAAAATATCTACAGTGAAGCATGGTGTGGGATCAACACCAGATTGGAATTGTAACCTAATCAACTGTTTTGTGGTCTGTACAAAACCCATTGAACTCTAACTGATGAGAAGCACGTGTAGATTATGATCCATCTTCTCAAAAACACGTTTCACCAGGTGATGTTACGTCTCAGAACAAGAGAATGATCTCAAATATATTGAATGGGGTAAAACGATAAAACCGATGGCACTCACAACCATTATCTGGACATCTTGAGGCCGTATGAACTGACAAGGTAAAAAGGCGACCAAACATCTTGGTTGAATTGTGGAAAGTTAAATGGTCTTAGACTGATAAACTACATATTAGAACAAGGTGTAATGCTCTACGCGAAGCAAAAAGCTCAATATAGAATAATACTGCACCGCACAACTTGTTTTTTTTCTGTTGTCTGTGATAACGTTTGTCGCTGTTTATAAACTAACCATCTATTTGTAATTTATCATTATTTGTTACTCCAGTGCATTTTTATCGCTTGTGTGTTTCCCTAATCATATCCATTATTGCAGACACAACATTTTTCTATACCATCAACACAATCATTTAACTTATCAAGCTCTTGCAGAATTTGAAGTTTGAAAGCACGTAATTATAGATCAAACTTTTTCAGGTATTAAATATTGCAGCTTTTGGTATTTCAAATTTTACAGAAATCCTCATTTTATCGCACATCTGTATGACTTTTAATAAAAATTATTGAGTCTTAAAACGTGCACAACAATTTATAAATTCACAACATGTAAATACATGAGGATTCGTTTAAAATAAAATTTGTAATTAATGAAGTACCTCACAAAATGTTATTGAGGAATTAATCATACAATAAATATACATTCATAGATGGCGTTACTTTCATATACGAAAAAAACAAATAACTTTAAAATTTATTTTATAAAACAACGTATATATAACGAGGGAGAGGGTACACTTACGTCTTATATATACCTCTGAGAGTGCACTAGCAATCTATATGGAGGAAAGCAATGAATAAAATGGCCACTACTATTACAATACTACATAAACTGAGCTGAAGTTTCTACTCCAACAGAAACCTCCATGGGTTTTATGAAGAGCCGTTTCTTGAGTTATACCCACTTGCTACTTTGACCTGTAAACTTTCTACTTTGTTCTGTAAGACACTTCCGTCACCAGTTTCCGTCAATTAATTAATAACGTAAAACACTGTGGAAGTGAATTAAGAGCTGTATGTTGAAAGCAGGTAACAGAAAGCACCCATACCGCCACTGACTTCTCTGATATCTCTTCCTACAAAGTTACTATCACCATCGTACAGTGTATACCATGCTTCAAGTATATAAATATTGAGTTCTTAAAACTTATATAAAAATTTTGGTGAAATAATAATAAATATTGTAATCATATGTTATACCATAAAGAAATTGTGTAAAAGTCAGAATTTTTGTGTCACTTATCATAAAATCCATTTTTTTTAAAGTTGTAACCCGTATGAAGGACAGGCACTTCAGCTTGTATTAGATAAAACTATACAGAACATTCACAACATACAATAATAACTCTTAACTACGTTACCACGGAGCTTTTGCTAAAAAACGAGATAATATAATTGAAAATACTAGCTTCAACTTTTCAAAATATTGTTGTTTAGATATTATGGACTAAATCCATATCTTTTTAAGATGTTCTCAGATTATTTATATATATACATGTATGTTTGAAACATATGTATACAAACATATGTTTGTATTGTACGAAACATAATCATGAAGCTAATGTGAGACATGAAATTTCTTTTAGGTTTCCCCAGCCTTAACTATGTGAAAAGTATTTTGTTTTCATTTAAGGTTTTAAGTGGATATATATATATATATCCACTTAAATATATATATATGTATCATGAAACTGAATATAATATAATGAAGTGGTTTTGGAGCCAGATGATGTCGTTACAGCCCACATAGCAAAGTTCAGTTATTGTATATCTACCGACCGTATATCTTGACAACAACCCTGTATTGTTGCTTTCATTCGAAAGAAAATAAAGACAAGTCCATCGTAAGGCTGTTATATCTAAAACACATCACTCCTCCCAAAGGACAATTCATATTTCTTCTATTGTAAAAAGACAGCGATTTGCAAGCGCTTGTCTCAATGGTTGGATGGCTTAGAAATCTATTAGTGTTTTGTCCGGCGGCATGATCGATATGATTTCGTATGGAATAGGCAGTATACAAGTTTTATTTTCCGGCTGCTTGAGGCATGCGATGGTTGAACGTACATGTCGTGAAAGCTGCGTGTTTATAGGATTCTTGTGCCTCTTTCTGTAGAAGTAGATCCTTCTATTGTAAGATGCCACATTTTACATATCATGAATAAGGTACTATTTGTTACGGGTATCTCTCTAGATAACCCTGATGTATCAACTTGGTTTATATTTCTTCTTTTTCCCAATGCCATTAACTACAGAAAATATATATTTCCGTCTTGAAAATTCTAAATCCCTGATCTTATCACAGATTTATGTTCCGAGTGTATGAAAATTTTGTGTCGAAAAGGGCTATAACATACCACTTGCAAAGGCAATCATTATTTCAGTGGTATCGTGCTACCTATAAAATGCTAAACAATGTCAAAATATAGTTTTGATACGTGCCGTTCCACCGCGACTATATATCGGCTTTGGTAGTCACATGAGTTGCTGATTTGTATTTTCAAAATCTGTTTACTATAACATTTCCAACCTTATATGTATAAATGAAGATGAATAAAAGAAGTTTCATTTCTTCACGTTTACAAGACAGAAATATCATAAATTTATTCTACTTTTTGTTCTGTTTGCAGTGTCTCTCGCTGGTACAGCGGTAAGGCTACGGATTTACAACGCTAATATAAGAGTTTTGATTCCACTCTGTGGACTCAGCAGATGGCCTAGTGGGGCTTTGCTACAAGAAAACATACACATACACTTATTTGTTAGTCAAACTAATATAATGGGCTATTTACGCTTTCTTTACTTCGGACAATGGATCCTGAATTTTAGATTTGTAAGTCCGTGACCCTCCTGCTAATTCACTGAGAAACGAATCAACATTTACAGTGCCACAATTTACACAAAATCTAAACACATCAAGAGGATGTCAAAAAAATTGTTAGTGTTAATACTATCAACGCAAATGTGTTAGCAGTGTATATTAATATTTTAACCTATAAGAAACAAAAACTACTTTTACAGATTATCTAGAACTGGTAGAAAATGCTCTCTGAAGAATTTATAGTCCACAGACTTAGTTAGTTTTGTTTTTTTGGAATTTCGCACAAAGCTCCTCGAGGGCTATCTGTTCTAGCCGTCCCTAATTTACCAGTGTAAGACAAGAGAGAAGGCCGCTAGTTATCATCACCCATCGCCAACTCGTGGGCTACTCGACGGGATTGACCGTCACCTTATAACGCCTCCACGGCTGGATATGTGAGCATGTTTGGCGCGACTCGGGCGCGAACCCGCGACCTACAGATTACGAAGCGCACCCCTTAACGTGCTAGGCCATGCCAGGCCTGCTTCGTTACTCATAAGACTAAATATTTCAAATCGTGAAAACTTTTTAAACCACCAAAACATGTTGTAAAGTACAGTCACTTAATTTTTGCTGACAATAATAAATTACTCTAAAAATAAATGTTTTAAAATAAATAATAGTCTACCCAAAGCAATTAGTAACCAACAATGTTGCTAAATTTCTACTTTTCTTCATTATACAACTCTTTATCTACCCAGAAAGGTGTTTATTATTTTCAATGTGACGATAAAGAATGTTTTTTTATAAATACCTATATGTACTTTATAAGATGCAAAAGTATATATTATATATAAATATCTATAAGTGCTTTGTAAAATACTTATTTGTTTCTAGTTAAGCGCAAAGTTATACATTACCCTACCTGTGTTCTATCTACCGAGGGTACTGCACCCGAATTTTAGTGCTATAAATCCTCAGATTTACTGCTGAACCAAAGGGAGTCTTTATAATATACACAAATCTGAATAAGTCTTAATAAATATTGTATAGAATCAGAAATATATTTAAATGCCTAAACGTATTTCATAGTATAGTTTTCGAACGATATACCTATGTTTCTTAGTCTCTCGTGTATAATTAAGGTACGTGTTTTAGAAAGTTTATATATATTTGTAGTTAAAAGAATGTATTTTATGTTTTTAGCCTTGGAAAAATTTCGTGCTGACAAGATATTATTTTCAAAAAATAGTATTAGCAGACTCAAACTATTGTGATAATTTGAAGAAATCACATTAAATTATATATATATATATATATGTGTGTGTGTGTATGTGTGTGTACAGTTGCAATCTATTGTGGACAAAGTCGGAAAAAAATTTATCTGTTGGGGCTAATAGTAAAAATTATACATATAATAATAATAAATGGAGTCTATTTTACTTTTTGGAAAGTCTAAGAATTTACAACGCTAAAAGCAGGGGTTCGATTCCCCTCGGTAGACTCAGCAGATAATCTAATGTTCCTTTCAGTGATGTCGAGAAACCCACTTGTTGAGAACTTTTATATGCAAAAACGGCTGTTCTGGGCCCAGAAAACACTTCAAATAGAAGAGCGAACAACGTTTCGACCTTCTTCGGTCATCGTCAGGTTCACAAAGAAAGGGTTACTGGTCGGAAGCTGACCACATATATTCAAACCGCGCCCTCTACATTGCAACACTCAATTATACAACCCCTCCCAAACATGTGGTCAGCTTCCGACCAGTAACCCTTTCTTTGTGAACCTGACGATGACCGAAGAAGGTCGAAACGTTGTTCGCTCTTCTATTTGAAGTGTTTTCTGGGCCCAGAACAGCCGTTTTTGCATATAAAAGTTCTCAACAAGTGGGTTTCTCGACATCACTGATTGTTATTTCACCACGGCAATTGTTCGAGAAGTGTAAGTTTTTTGTGTTTTTCTCAGTGTATTTGTACTTACCTGTTTCCATTATGTCTGAACAAGCATACAGTACACCACCATTAACAGTACACGCTCACACGATTGTTAAGAAACTAAGAAATTTAAACCTACGTATCATTAATAGAAGAAATGACATCAACTTTATTCAACAATGTAGAAAAGAACAACTAACCCCTAATTTTGTAAAGGTAAAACTTTCAAAAGATTTTAATAAATACACAAACATTATCCAAAATTTACAGAAAAAACTTCTTAAAGCCATGTTGAACACAAAATACAAAGAACTACATGACTTACAAAAACAAAAAATGAACTTAGACTATCAACTAGCATGCTGCATTAAACCAGAGATTTACGGACTAATACAACGAAACATAAACCAAATCAATACTAAAAACGATAGAGACAAAAAGATCCGCCACAACAAAAAACTTGAAAAACTAAGATGTAAGCAACAGAAAAGACATCAACATGACAAACCGTTGACCAACCTCATAATTAACAGATCTGACCGACAATTAAACACAGACGAGATACATCTACTTAACAAAGGACTCAACTTCGCAATAGCACCAAGGTACATTCCAACCATAGAAATCAAAACATGTTTAGAAGACCTAGCCAGGAGACTTGTGATACTTTCTACAGAAAACAAAAACAACAAACAGAAAGAAGACAACTTAGATAACTTTATTGACATCCAACTGCCAAACTTCCCAGGTAAAATTACAAATTTATATTTTCCAGAACCACCTAAAAACATTATCTTAAACGATTTTTTCAAAGAATTTTCTTACAAAACTATCAACATAATTTCACAAAACAGAAAACTAAAAAACAACCTTACAAAAAGAGACATTAATTCCATTAGAAACCCAAAACAAGACAGAAACATAAAAATTCTAAAAGCAGATAAAGGTAACGCTATAGTAATAATGAACACGAATGAATACATACAAAAAATGAATAACATCCTATCAGACACGAACAAATTTAAACCAATACACACAAATCCAACAAAGACACATGAGACGCAACTAAACAAATTACTACTACAAATAAAAAAAGCCAACACAATTTCACAAACACTTTATTCCTACCTACGTAAAACCGACTCACGCACACCGCAAATATACGGCATCCCCAAACCTCATAAACCAGATTGTCCATTACGACCAATAATGTCAACATATGAATCGTTTAACTACAATCTTGGTAAATACATAGCATGGGCATTCTCCAAATATGCAACATCAGCCAGCTCATTCATCAAAGACTCTTTTAATTTCAAGTCCAATCTAAATCAACTTAATCATAAAGCCTTAATGGCCAGTTTCGATGTTATATCCCTCTTCACAGAAGTTCCAACAACAGAAGCCTGCAAGATAGCCTTAGAACTCTATATTCGAGACCCTAACCCGATCATAGACATTCCCAGTAACCAGTTAGCAACCCTCATAGAATTCACCACAATAAAGACAAACTTCATGTTCAACAACCAAAACTATATACAAACAAATGGCCTAAGCATGGGCAACCCAGTATCGCCAGTTCTAGCCAATATTTTTATGACACAAATTGAAACACAAGCAATTAATACAGCATTACATCCACCACTATACTGGTACAGATATGTAGATGACACGATTGCGGGATTCGAATCTACAGAACACATACTTAACTTTTTCACTCACATTAACTCTATACATCCCAACATTAACTTCACATGTGAACAGGAAGAAAGCAATCATATATCATTTCTTAACCTCAAAATTATAAGAACCGACACACAATTCAAAACAGAAATCCACCGAAAAATCACCCATACTGGACTATACATTCCTTGGGACTCAGCACATGAAACAAAACAAAAACTCAACATACTAAGAAACCAGATAAACACAGCCATAAAACTATGCTCACCAGATAAAATTAACGATGAATTAGATAAAATAAAACAACACTTCATCAACATTAATAAGTTTCCTCCACAAACCGTAGAAAACATTATACGCACACACCTAGACAGAAAGCAAAATCAACCAACAAAAGTAAATATATCTCACGAATCAAAAAATCACGAAACCATATACTGCTGTATACCATATATTCCTGACATCAGCAAACAAATAACCAACATTTGGCAAAAACTAGTAACAAAATATAACATTACAGTTAACACTAAATTTATTCAAAAACCAGGCACAAAACTAAGGTCTATACTATGTAAGAACTACACTGACAAACACCACACCAACATTATTTATAAAATACAATGTGATAACTGCCACGACTTCTATATAGGTGAAACAAGTAGAAAAATGAAAACCAGATTCAAAGAACATAAAAAGTCACCTTCACACGTTTTCGAACACTGCAAGTCAAATGGACACAACATAACCATAGAAAACACTAAAATACTAAATAAAGAAACAAACATAAACAAACGAAAAATTAAAGAAGCCTTACTTATACAACAACTCAAACCCAAAATAAACCAATATAAAGGAACACCATTATACCTATATTAATATTATAGACAAAATTATATATTCAAACCGCGCCCTCTACATTGCAACACTCAATTATACAACCCCTCCCAAACATGTGGTCAGCTTCCGACCAGTAACCCTTTCTTTGTGAACCTGACGATGACCGAAGAAGGTCGAAACGTTGTTCGCTCTTCTATTTGAAGTGTTTTCTGGGCCCAGAACAGCCGTTTTTGCATATAAAAAACTAATGTTCCTTTGCTATAAGAAATATACACACACACATACACACTTTTCGGAAGTTTATTCTGTTGCTACTTTGATTAACTTATTGATTTTGCATTATATACAAATATTTTGAGCATATTTAACAACTATTTAAACACAGGTTTGAGATTAGTAAAACAGTGCATGGGAAGCATTGAGGAGGGAATAATGTGACCACACGTAGCCTACCAATACAACGTTACCGACTTGTATGTATATTGATATTAATGTTTTGTAAATGGCAAATGTAGTATTTGAAATTACGGATTATAAAACTGTTATATCAGCATAGAATAAACATAAGATACACGAATTCAGTAAAATAAATATAACATTGTATGGAGGTATAAACAGAAAAACTGCTTATTAACCCATGGCTTTAAACGTTTTTCAATTGCAACATTTGTGTCAACAAAAATAATAATAATTTATACAGACAGAAACAACGATATCTATAAGCGTGTTCTGATAACTTAGGTCTCTTCACATACAAACATACATATGCATCAAATTTATGACAAATCTCATCTAAATCTGAGTTAGTTAAAAGTTACTTAGCTGGCTGAGATGATACATATGTCATGATTATCGTTATTTGTGTATTGGAATACAATAATATTTATCATTTTAAGAGATACTCAAAAAGCTAAATACAAATTCTCCAACAATTTTTAAAATAAAAATGTATCCTTGTATCTGTTTCCTAAAAAAAAACAACATTGTTAATATTTTAAACGTTTATGAAAATGCTATAAGCAGGTCCAGGCGATTATGGGTTATATATATTTTTTTGTCACCATAAATCATATTTGAAAATCTTGAGTGTTACGAAACTTATAATTGTACAAGGTTGACAAGTACACTAATTCTGATATGTAAATGTGTGAATAATATCTTAAACATTTAGAGCTTAAATACCATTAATAGCTGTCACCGAATATTTACAATAATTTCAATTGCCTTCATTTATATATACGAAACTATTCCAAGTAGTTCCAAGAATTGAATTAAACCAATCTTCGAATAAACGTTTATGTTTACTTAATGACTCCGTGTTTCACAGTTTGATATTTTATTAAATGCGATTCAAGCTAACACAGTATTACATGTACATTCAGTGGTGAATTTTCTAAATAAATAACCAAAATAAAACAATATATTTCTTACCTGCTGGTAGACATAAGATTATATCAGTCTCTTCTTCATAATCCTTTACTTGGAGCCAGAAATCACTCCTGTATTATTACACAATCACAGGGTGTATGATAGCTGAACAAACCCAAATGTACTGGCAACTTCATCTCAGGAAGGAGTGTTCCAGTTTAGAAATTTTGTAATTTAACATGTATTTGAAGATAGTAGGATAGTTTTATTTGTTATCGAGTTTCTTAAATAAATGAATCCAAAGTTACTAAACCAAAGCCTGCAAGTACGTCACAGTAACATGTAATTTTTGAAGAGAGTGTTACTGTTTCAGCTTGTTGTGTTTATTTGCTTACGTCATATATCAGCTGTTGTTGTGTAACGAGTAGAATCTGATTTTACACAGCAGGTTTAAAATAGATAGTTATCCTACATGTGTTCATGAATCCAGTGACCGGATGAACGTGTTTTCTTTTTTCATCTGAACAGTTCCGTGAAATGCTGTAATGTCGTTATCAAGTTTGTTTTCACAAAAAATGTTCCAGTGTTTATTAATTCAATTTGGTTTCAGTTGTCATCCATGCACACTCGAATCCTTCACACCTACTCCATATTTTTAATGTATGTGATTATGTGTAACTGTTAGAGACGACGGAGTATGCAAAAGTAGAGCTGTTATTAAAAAAGCCGCTTGAAAATTTAATACTTTTCGTATGTTAAGTGAGAATTCAGAGAAAATATTGACCCATTTCTTTTCTATTGCTGAAACAATGGATGCCATAAATAGTCTTTCACTTTATTCCAGCATTTCTGAAACATTTGCTATTAAGAACAGCTCTTAGAGTTGCTTCTTTCTAATGGTGTAGATGGTTGGTTACTTGTTTTTCAAAGTTCTCGGAAAATGAATAAGTGTGCAGATAAAAAAACAATATTACACCACAATCAACCAGACCTGGAGTATTAAGTCACCAATACGTTGCTTGACATACATACCACAAACATTCAACAGTCCGGTTACATCTCAAACCCTCCTAAAATCCAAGTTTTCATTATTCTCAAAATGATTTCGTTATCTTAGTAAAAGAACACAGACGACAATAAGTTTGTTTGTTTTGAATTTCGCACAAAGTTACATTAGGGCTATCTGCACTAGTCGTCCCTGATTTAGCAGTGAAAGACAAGAGGGAAGGACGCTGCTAAAAGGCTACTATTGTACCAACGAATAGTGAGACGAATCATCACATTATAACACTTACACGGCTGAACAAATTCGGTAGGACGGGGATTCGAACCCGCGTACCACAGATTTTGAGTCGAGCGCCCTAACTACCTGACCACCTTGTAAAAACCGAAAAAGTAATTTTAGAAGCACTGATGATAAACCATACAAGCGGTAGCAATTCTAAATTTAGATAAGATACCTAAAATGATCAGTCAGGAAATACAAAACGAACAGTTAAAACTAAAATGTTTGATGTGAACCAAGATAAAACACAAACTGTCAAACGTAGTACTGATGAATATATTATTTACCAGTTGCAAAGTTTGTTGTAAGTGCAGAATGATGTGTTGTAATATCAATATGAATCTATGAAACATGTTAACAAACTTCTGATGCAGGTAAGATATACTCCAGAGTTTGGATATTACAAGGTATGGATAGTATCATAGGGTGTAACATACTATTGTGAATAT
This sequence comes from Carcinoscorpius rotundicauda, assembly GCA_011833715.1. Lineage (NCBI taxonomy): Eukaryota > Metazoa > Arthropoda > Merostomata > Xiphosura > Limulidae > Carcinoscorpius > Carcinoscorpius rotundicauda. The sequence continues at coordinate 115,497,296 of CM022393.1, forward strand.
TTAAATTCAGTTTTTATGTCAACGTTTGAGCAAAGATGTTGAAAGATGGTAAGACATTGTGCCAGTTGCTACATCGAGATAAAAAGTGTCAACTTGAATTAAAGATTTGCTTTAAAAAATGCTCCAGATATAACTGTTGCTTTTCCCAAAACTGTAAAATGTAATTAATATTATCAATTACTTCATCCAATTGGCTGAAATGTATCTACTAGTTGATATATTGAAATTGTTTGTCACAGATGTTTGAGTGAATAATAGCTATCATGCTTTGGAGCAGCTGTAGAGATTCGGGTTAATCAAGAAGTGAATTTCTATAGCCAGTTGTACGTCCTATTTTGTTGAGTGTTAAGTATAGTGAAAATATATCCTTCACAATATAATCCTTATTCTGATGATTTGTCTTAAAGGGAGATACCAAATACCAAGTATGTTTAGTATGTTTGGCGATTTTGCCCAAACTAAACGGAATGAACATGCTTCTACCGTATGCTATGAAGATGTACTTGCTAAACTGCCCAATAGTTGATTTAATATTTCTCAGCTTCCTAATATTCGGATAAGAAGTACAGTTCCCAGTATATCTAATTTATGTTCCTTCATTCAATGTTGATGTGCTGCGATATACACGGAAATATACTGAATGGCTGTATTCTGTTGTATTTAATACACGTAAAAATGTGTGTCAATAAATAGATAAGGCAGTTTTGAGTCAAAAAGGGTGTTATGATAAAACATTAGTAGACCAAAGCTTCTGTCTCGTGGCTAAGTTTAGCTATGTACACACCAAAATTGTATAAGCAACATAGTTCAGCGAGGTAAAGTATGTGTCACAGAAATCGTATGCTCCCAGGCTAACTCTGATATGAGAATATTGTATTATATGTATATATCTGTATTTATGTACCTGCCTGTTTGTTAAGGGACTGATGATAAACCGAACAACAGTGGTGGTTTTCTGATAATCAGATAAATGCCGATGATGACTTCCTCATTATTATGACTGGTTTTAACGCTTGACCATCATTTGAGACAGTCAGTTGAATGAGAAATAGATGTCTCAAAGGAAGTGACATTTACTGCTTTCTGACCTATCGAGTGGTGATTCCCAACAAGATTTATCAGGACTTTTTATCGTAACTACTTGATTATCATCCAGTGAAAACAAATGACAGTTTGAAAGATTAACAGGTGAAAGGGCAGTATGGCTCTTGATTTATGAGCTATAGAGCAATATTTGAAATCAAGATATTACCGAGGTGTATTGAAAGTTACTGCCTGATATATTTAGCTAATATTTATTAGTATTTTAACAGAGTGTACCATTAAAGCCATTAGATAAAGAACCAAGACAGATGAGTTCATTTGATGAAGTCATAGCGAAAGTGATGATCGGGTTTCATTGTTTGTAATAACAGAGAAGCCTGACAACCAATATGCCAAATATCCTTTCTCCCTGACCATTCACGTTGAGTTCTTTTGTACAGTATTTGATTACATGGCATGGCCAAGTGTGTTAAAGTGTTTGACTCGTAATCTAAAGGTCGCGGGTTCAAATCCCAGTCGCACCAAACACGCTCGCCATTTAAGCCGTAGGGGGCGTTATAATATAACGGTCAATCTAACTATTCGTTGGCTAAAGAGTAGGCCAAGAGTTGTCAGTGGGTGGTGAAGACTAGCTGCCCTTCAACTAGTCTTACACTGCTAAATTAGGGATGGCTAGCGTAGATAGCCCTCGAGTAGTTTTGTGTGAAATTAAAAAAAACAAACAAACAATAACTATTTTTATAACTAGATAGTGAATGTTAGTTAATGTTTATCCAATGTTTCAACTGATAATCTTCTATCAACTAAAATGGGTCCTAAGAAGCATTATTTTTCATGTTGATAATGGCAGAAATTCGGTTTTAGACCTTTGCGGAAGTCTAACGTATGTTTAATTAGTGTCAGGAAGCAAGTTGAAGTGTTCTATTTGACCCATAGAGCTATGAGTATTTTCAGACACACGCATAAAGGATCAGTTTTTCTCTTCTTTCATCCACTCGATAGACCCATGCTATGTTAATGCAAATAGGTATTACATTGCTTGGGATGACAATTTGACATATTTACTTAGGTTTCTCTGGTAACGGCATAAAATGAACTTAAAACCCAGCAATCTGAAGCGTTTCTTGTAATAGGACTTATAGAAATAAAATAAACACGACTGGGCCAGAACCAAACAAGTAAAAGGAATGCATATACCTGAATTTACCATATTCTTCTCAACAGCAACCAAGCTGCAACTTCAATCCAATGTAGTTGACTGAAGTCCTGAATTCCCATACTAATCACTGAATATTTTTTCAGCTTTATTGTCACTGGAGTCGGGAATCTTGAAAACTCTCTATTGCACTCACAACTAATCATAGGAACATCACCAATACATAAATAAGTTATTGGACAATTACCAGTGACACCTCATTTAAGCGTCAGTGTGATGTGTTATTCTTACCATGGTCGTTTCAAGTAATGGTATATTTAGAATCCAATTTCAAAAATAATCTTTAGAGCGATCAACACAACAATAAAGGCCACCTAGCATCGGAGGAGTCAATGTCAGCAATCATATCTACTAAAGAAAAATTATGTATTTGTTTTAGCTAATGTTCACGTTAATGTCAACTTTGTTTTATCATTATTTTACATTTTTTAATTGGAATTTTGTTTGAGTTTTCTATGTTCCAGTTTCACTTAGCATTTCAATTATATTCTGATAGTTGAATTTTGTTTATAGGTTTTTAATTTTATTTCATATATTGTGTCCTTATTTTTGTTTTATAATGGTGTGATATTCTCAGGTGAACTGAATTATCTACAAGTGTAGGCTAGAAGCATTAATAAAAGTAGAGTCGAAGACTAAAAGATAAATAGTTTAGATACCTGTTTGGAAAGGTGAAAGTTGTCTTTATTAATTACATAACAGCAAAAGAACAGTATAGGTACTCATGTCATGTGAAAGATCGTCTCTACTGAATCGTTAATCAGGTCTTCAGCTTCTCATTTATTAAGCTGAATTTCCGCAGAACCAATAACGATGAAAGCCAAATAAATAAAGACTTATAATATTTAACTTCAATGCTCGTACATTACTGTTATTTTCTTTGTTTTATTGGCGTCACCACATGAATTATTAGTCTTTTAACATTCACAGTCTTAAATATGCCAATGCCTTCTCCTCAGTCAACAAAAGAATGTGTCTATCTTCTCACAGGAAGAGACACTTGGTCCAAGAAATGGATAGAGAGAGAGTAAAAAAAAAGTCGCACTTAAATAGGGAAACTCCAAATGATTCTGAACAAGGTATTTTTATGTAAAACTCTAAATCACGAAAAGTGATAAATAGGTAAATAATTTATCTGAATATTACAATATATTAGTTGGCTTGCACAGTAAAATTAATTTATTATTGTTTTATTTTTTGTACTTCTGTTCTACTTGCTTTGTGTAATATAATTTTGAATTTTCATTGCATTTTATTTTGAACTTAATTTACTTGAGTTATTTTTACGTTGTCTTTTATTTAATGAAGATAATCTAAGGATTTTGGGATACCACATTACGAAATTAGTCTGATTTAAAATAACAATATTAGAGTACTCTTTTATTTTTGTGTTTGTCTTGCGTGATGTATCTAGGAAGGCTTTCTAACAGACATTATGTGTTAAATAAATAAGTATTGGTTTGTCTGAAATAAAAATTACATGGTTAGACAAAACACTCACATATACATAACTTTATTTAATAAAACTACACGTAAACTAATAAAGTAATAGTAATTATAATAGTGTACGGAGTATGAAACGGTTGTATGACATAGTTTTAGAAGTTGAGATAGACAAACTCACAAAAACTCGAAGTGAAGAAAAATAGCTGAAAGATGTTTATAAGAGACTACAAAGCAAACCGAATCTAAGTTATTGCAAAGTAAATGCGAAATTTTAATGAAAGCAAACTTAACAGTTTTTGCAGAAACGTCTAAATGTATGTTTACAAAGTGATAATCATATGATTTCAATCGAATTGCCCGTGTATATTTTAGCACTACATAAATTGTTTATTTGTTTTGGAATTTGGCGCAAAGCTACACGAGGGTTATCTGCGCTAGCCGTTCATAATTTATCAGTGTAAGACTAGAGAGAAGACAGCTAGTCATCACCACCCACCGCCAACTCTTGGGCTACTCTTTTACCAACGATTAGTGGGATTGATTGGCACAACATAACGTCCCCACGAGTCGAACGTCTTAACCCACGTGGCCATGCCGGGCTTACGTAAATCAAGGAAACCCATATAAATTGTATTTAATGTAACATTCTCTTTCTCTCTCTTTCTTTTTTTTTTCTGAAAATTGCACGAAACAAGCATTTTGGTGTGAAAATACTTTTCAAATAATAAAACTAAAGTTGAAATAAAAGCCAGCAGTCACGTGATAACAGTGACTTTGTGCCATTGTATACCATTCTGAATTGGAAAGTCAATATGCAATTCAGACTCATCGGACAGTAGCCTTTCTAACGATATGAGATTTGTAGTGTTTGATAGAGAAATTTTGTAGTAACAGTTCCGAACAGAAAAAACGCAACCGCGTTATTCATATAGATTATGTAACCTCTTTGCAATGAATAACGCTCAAGTGGTAACGCTATAGATCATTTTACTCAACTGTCATCTGGAGATTTGCTTCTGTTCGAAAAGATATATGGATACGTATCATCAATATCAATTTCTCGTTACCCGTAAAATAACAACAATAATTTTAAAATCATGTTTGTAGATACAAGATATTTTAAATTAAAATACAGAAAATAGTTTCATACATCTAAAGTATATTCGAAAGTATAAAACAAGCGTTTTTACATTCTAAAACATACATATATTTTGTTTTAAATACAGACTTACTTCGAGTAAAATGAAAAAAATTATTTCACATATTCTAACTTTAAATTATTTTCTTCTGATGTACATTTATCTTTTATCTGTTAAAATTCATACTTATATTTATTCACTTATAATAATTTATTTAAATTAAATTTTACTTATTGGATTTATGCTCGTAAATAAGAGATTTTCTAGTACAATATATGAATTACGAATCTTGCAGAATTTTCATTTCCTTTCCATTTTTTGCACAACCTCCTTGGCTTGCTAGACACACATGCAAACATACTGTGCCACTTAAAATGAGGTTATTCTTTGATCTTCAAAATTTACATCAGGAAGTTGAAAAGCTTAACACATGTACATTTCTTTTTAATTCATACGCAAGTAACTACGTGATATAACACGATACAGAAAAACAATTTGAAGGATAGAACAGGCAAGACCGGATATCGTGCAGACACACGTGTACTCACACGACGCGCATGCCCAACTACATCGTTGTGCACCCACGCAGGATACGTCACGAGTAATATGGGAAAATTATAGTGGTTATTTATGGAGTCTCACACGTTTGTTTTATGTACATGGAAAGAAAATTACCCCAAAATTTTATGTTCATTTTTTGCAGTAGTAAAATATTTCTCCAGAGGAATATAAGTCTTCTAATTTACATTATACAGAATCGTTTGTTTTTTGAACTTCGCAGAAAACTACACGAGATTTATTTGTGCTAGCTGTCCCTAATTTAGCAGTGTAAGACAAGAGGAAAGGGTACTCTTTTACTAACGTATAGTGAGATTTACCGTAAAATTATAATGCCACTCAAGTTGAAAGGGCGAACATGTTTGATATGACGGAGATTCGAACCTTCAACCCTCAGAGTAGGAGTTGAGCGCCCTAACTACCTGGCCATGCCAGGCTTTTTGCGAAATCGTGCCTACTTCTTCATGCTAAATCAGCATATAGTTGCTTCCTGTTATTTCGAATGTTCAATATCACTTAAGCTCATTTTAAAACAATTATTTTTAAACAATGGAAATTTCGTTATAATTGATAACAATTCTGTTCTAAAAATATAATTTTTGTAATATTTTGAACAACAGTTGACTACTTTTAATGACTACTAAAATAGCTATTAAAAAGGTCCAATTTGGTAAAACAAAGTAATCCTTTAGTTGATATTCACCAAAACTGGCTGCAAAAAACAGTTTAACATAATTAAACGACCAAAATAGAACGTCTTATTGAAGGCCTTGCGAACAATCTTAATTTTTTATTGTAAGGTTTGTTGATTGAAATACATAAGTATGATTTATTTCACACGATTTGTGACGAAATATGGTTGGATGTTTCATAGTTGAAATTCTTCATCTTCTTGTATACGTTACTACTTAATGACATGTAAGACAGCTTATCTTTATTCAACCTACCACCAGCTGGCGCTACGGATGTTTGGTACGTGTTTGTTTCTTTTGCCCTACATTAATAGGAAGTGTGTTTTCTGCATTATAGGAGGTAAACTGTTTTGAAATAATTAAAAGTGTCACGGTGAAAAACGGTACAACTATGTATTTATAATGCATGTAGTTTATTTTTAAACATATTAAAGTTAAAGATATATTAAATGAAAAAAAATAAATTGTTTGAATCGAATAATCATATTTTACTGTTTCTTTGCTTTTATGCAACACAAGAATGATTAATTAAAAGTAACGTTAAACAGTTCATTCTTAAACGTTTTCTGCGTTTTTCTATAGCTTTCTCTCAAAATGAATTTTTTCATAATTTTCAAAATTGTCAGATATGTCAAGCAACATGTATGAAAACTAGTTACTATGTTATACCAAAGCTGACCTAAGATGTTACTTGTGCTTATTTGTGTTTTTACCTGTACACTAGAACACGTTAAAATATACATGTTTGACAAATTTATTTAACAATGCGTTGCCTTTTTTCTTTTTCTTTTTGTTTAACAGAAAACTATATAAGGGCCTGCATGGGCGGCACCCATCTTGGCTGCCAAAACCAAAAGTTCTGTGTCATAAGCCCCAATTAATAAAACTTAATATAAGAGATTCTATGAAAAACAGGAGCACAAATGAATCTCGCGCTGATTTCAAAGCTCCGACTTCCTTTTCTTTCTTTTTGTGGCAGCGAATATGAATAATCAGGGCCGTTCTTAATAAATATTTTTTAAGGATAATAAATAACAAAAGCAACTTGATTTAAATAGTTTCTGTTGATTCTTGAGAAGGTTTAATGAAACTTTGAAAATTATTTATTTTAATATGAACTACGAATTATTAATAAAAAGACAACTGATTTCTTTTCGCTCAGCATGTTGTTACCAAAAACATCAATTAGAATTCAAGTGAATCTTTCTATTGATATAGGATTTTTTATATTTAGATCTGTGTAAAACTTTCACCAATTTCTTGAAACAGAGTGATTTTTTGCTTTTTTTTGCGACGGAAAAACTTGGTCACCTGGAGAACCAATACTGTGACATTATAACCATTTTTTTACCTCGTATATTTAGCCTATGACTCAGATTTACTGCGCTTGGTGAGTTGCACGTTGACATTGAATTATTTGGGAATTAAAATGCTCGACTTACAATATAAGGGTCACGGATCTAACCCGTCACCAAAAATGCCAGACCTTTTAACCGTATGGTGTTGTAATGTTACGGTTAGCCTTACTGTTTGTGAGCAAAGAATAGTCCAGGAGTTGGCTGTTGATAAAGTTAAATCGCTGCCCTATTTCTAGTCTATTATATCAAAATTGGTGAAGCCTAGCAGAGATAGTTTTCACGTAACTTACCGTAAACTTCATCGCAACATAACAATAAGAAACAAATTAATAATGGATGCACTAAAGTAAATAATACAAGACTCTACTTATAGAATGTCAAAAAATATATCAGGCATCCCACTGCCTCAATAGTAAATCTAGAACTTACAACGTTAAAAACCGGATTTCGATTGATGTAAATTCTATGGTTTTGTGCTCAAAACCAAAGCAACGAACAAAATAGTATATACTATTCTTACGTATAGGAATCAGAATGGTACCATGAAAACCTTAACTACCATGTTTCAAATCGTCTTTAATAACAACAACAACATAATAATCTGATTTACTGTTGTGAAAATATTTGATGTGGTTATATTTTAAACTTTCATCGCTACTGTAGAAAATTAATTCGGCCAGGTATAAATACAAGTAATTTTACTAAAACTTTCTACAGGTATTTTGACATATTTGTAATCTGAATGTAGGAAAAAAATAAAAATTAACAAATCCTATACCTTATAAAAATTTTACATGCATGGGGTATCCCAAACAATCTTCTAAAAGTTTTACTTTACGTTTGCTTTCTAGTATAGAGTAACTCAAATGAAATGATTTTTCTAAATACATGAATTGAGGTACTCTCCTGAAGAACATCTTGATTGAAATAATTATTGGCGTTGGTAATTTAAGAATGCAGGATCAAAGCAATAGAACATGAATGACTTGGACCTGTGTTATTAAAATCTCTACATTCCTTACTCTTATTTTGGAAACTTTATCTTTGCGATATCATTCACTTCAAACTGAAACGAATAAGTAACCAAGAATTAAAAACAAATAAAGTGGTCTTACTCATTCTAATATTCCACAAAATATTTTCGCAAGCTACATTTTAAGAATAATAATAATTTTCTGTAAAACCCAACAGTAAATAAATAATTAAACAAAAAGTAATAATTAAGAAGCAGTAGGCAACAGATTTTTTCTTACACCTAAAAATTTACTCACAGACGTTCAGTGCGACGAATTTTAACATTTCCTTCACTTTCTACTTATAAATTAAACATTGTAATTATTGAGAGTTTCTTTTTCGAATTTTACACAAAAATAAATTAAAGAGAAAAGGAAACAACAAATATTTAGAAACAGGTTGTGTTTCTAAGTGGCTACATATTAAATTCAGTACTCATATCTTTCCGTTTAATCGTTATCACTCCCACATTCAAATTACGCTTTTTTCATTTGTTTGTCTACCATATTTGAAATTACTCTCTCAAACCACACTTACTTTGCATCTGTATTCCTCTAATTTTTGTATCATTTCCATAATCATTGTGAAGTTACATTTAGAAATGTGGTCGTACACGGAACTGTGTACTTGAAATACCTTATACTTTACACTTGAAATACAGTCGTAATGAAGGGCAGACCTATCAACTTTCACTTATGTTTTTTAAACATAAATCTCTAGCAATGAACTGTAGTAATATAAATATTTTTATGTAATTCACTATCATTATATAGAGAGTTTTGCAAGTAGAACAGTTTAAACAGTAATGTTATAACGACGAAATATTAAGTCCAGAACACTGAGATGCGGAAATATAGATATAACACATAAAAAATTAATTCCTTGCTATTCAAGTGGTCTTTCCAGGATCATAAAGTAATGTCCAACAGCTGTCAAGGTTTTTTGAAAAGGATGAAATCAGTAAATTTCATTGTTTCAAAGTGCCTTGCTAACACGTGCTTTAGGTTTAAAGCATTTGCTCAGATTGTAGTTAGACTCTGAGGCGAGGAAGTATACACATAAAAAATATTGACGACATATTTTTTACATTTGTCTTACGTGTATTTTAATCTGAAGTGCCCATTTACACTCTGTACTATTTTAAGTGTGTCTCAAAGTATAATTCTCCAGTTCGTTAGAAAAGTATATATTACTCTTTCAATTATTTTTTATATTCACACAGTTCTATACGAATTCGCTTTCTTTGATAATTAGACACCAACATCATGCTCTTCAGTGACTTGGAAAATCTGGTAAGACAACACTTAAATAATAAATTGTGAACATTATTCAATATCAGATAAGATGATCGAATTAAGAGATGTGGGTATAAAGTAGCTTCTTCTATGACATAAATCGAATGTTATGAGCTATAACACATTCCACATTTTTTTCATACTTATACGAATATATTTTATAATGGAGAAGGAACATCCAAAATATAAACATACTAAGTGTCAGGAAATATAAACAAGGAAATTAAAATGAATGTTTTAATAACGGCTGTCCTAACACTTGTAAAAGTGTTACGATGTCTTGTATTGGTATTTCCTTTAAGGAAGACATATGTCAAGACACCATCGGAAATGTGATATTGTCTTATATAAACAACTCATTAAGGTGCTAAATATCATACTTGCTTCGGCAGCACATACACTAAAATTGGAACGATAGAGAGAAGATTAGCATGACCCCTGAGGAAAAATGACATACAAAATCGTGAAGTATTCCACATTTTTTCATACTTATACGAATATATTTTCTGAAAGCCTCTTGCATCTCAGAAAGGATCGCGTTTAAAACGTTCCTTTTATTTTTTGAGAAAAATAATATAGGATCTTATGTTCATCTCTCAAAATGTTCAAATACATTTTTATTTGTTGGGAGAAGTAAGCATTAAAAACTTACCTCAGTGAAAGGATTAGGTACCTAACGACATCATGGAATAAAGTTTATCCGTATTGATAACGTTTCAAGTAAATGTGACACGAAAACACTGACGATACAATTTATTGATAATAAATTAAATTTACTTCTTTTTTCACATTTAAAGGTAGTGTAATTACTACTTTTCTTCGTACAGTTACATGTTCTTTGTGAAAAATAAAATCTATGTAACGAACCCTTTGTCCCTGAACTTCGAATTTTTCTTCTCATATTCACCAACTTTACTTACATATCAGTTTCAATGAATTAACTGACGCAAGCAAGTCTTTTTTGAAAAGCATAAATTGCTCTTTTTTCTATTAGACAAAGACAAATGTTTAGAAGCGTGTTATATTTCTGAGTGGCTAGTTGTTAAGTTTAGTACACACTGTCACCTTTACCTACATATTTTTCTTTTGTTTGTCTACCATCTTTGAAATTACTCTCTCAAACCCCATTGACGCTGCATCTGTTTTTCCTTTTTCTTTGTGTCATTTCTGTAATCATTATGAAGTTACATTTAGAAATGTGGTCGAACACAGCATTTTATTACCGTTTCCTTAAAGCTTCAAATAAAGTCGGAGTGAAGGGCAGACCTATTAACTTTCACTTATGCTTTTTAAACATAAAACTTTAAAAATGCACTGTAGTAATTTAAATGTTTTTATTTAATTCACTACTATTATATAGAGAGTTTTGCAGGTAGAACAGTTTGAAGAGAAAAATCATAACTCTCGAAATATTAAGTCCTGAACACTGAGGTGCTGAAATATAGATATAACACATAAGAAATTAATTTCTTGCTGTTGATGTGGCCTTTCAAGATCATGAAAAGCTGTCAAGGTGTTTTGAAAGGGATGAAATTAGTAAATTTATTGTTTCAAAGTGCCTTGCTGACACGTGCAAGTTTAACGCATTTGTTCAGATTTTAGTTATATTCTGGGGCTAAAAAGTATACACATAAAAAAATATTGACGACATATCTTTCTCCTTTGTTTTATGGCTACTTTAACCTGAAGTGCCCATTCACACCCTGTACTATTGCAAGCCTGTCTGGAAGTATAATTTTCCAGTTCGTTAGATAAGTATGTATTACTCTTTCAATTGTTTTTGTACTCGCACAGTTCCATACGTTTTTACTTTTTTTGGTAATTAGACATCAACATCATGCTCTTCATTGACTTGGAAAATCTGGTAAGACAACACTTAAATAATAAATTATAAACATTATTCCATTTCAGATAAGATAATCGTATTAAGACATGTGGGTGGGTATAAAGCAGCTCCCTCTATGAGATAAATCGAATGTCATGAACTCAATACTTTGTAATGAAGAAGGAAGATCCAAATTATAAACATAAAAAGTGTTACGATGTCTTGTATTGGTATTTCCTTTGAGGAAGACATATTTAAAGACTCCTTTGATGTCGAGATAATGTGATATTGTCCTATATAAACAACTCGTGAGGTACAAAACATCGTGCACCTCCAGAAACCCAGTGATGGCCATGTCTCGCGTACAAGAATCACTGAACAACGTCTCAACATGGAGTAACAAGTGTAGAGTTGTGTTAAATCCAACCAAAACACAAGCAATCACCTTCTACAGGAAATTAAAAAAGCAAAGAAAAATCTAGAAAAAAATATCACTCGGAAATACAACCATTAACATGAGCAAAAACATCACATTCCTTTGCATCACTTTCGACACAAAACTAAAATGGAAAAAAACATGTAAACAATATACACTCATCAATTAGAAAAAGGATTTCACACCTAATGACTCTAACCAGTAGACAATCGAAATGTTCACCAAACACCATTATACAAATATACAAGGCTTACATCCGTCCACTAATAGAGTATGGATGTCAAGTAACATACAATATGTCAACAACACACTCCAGAAAATCCAAGTTCAACAGAACAGAATACTAAAATCTGCATTCAGTCTACGTCATTCACGATAGTAAATTATATACATCAAATTAGCAATTTACCAACACTAAGAGATAAACTAATGAAAATATCACACAAATATTATCTAAAAGCAGAAAATATAAACAAACTAACGGCATCACTATACAAATTAACTAGTGCACCAACAAAGTACATTTCACCTTACAACATATTTCAAGGATCACAAATTACACAACAAAGTATCTAAAGAAATAAATTCCTGTCAATAATATGTATTCCATTTTTTTCAGATATCGGGCACACGACAGGCAAAACTTTCGGCGCCTGTTCTGTGAAAGTGGGTTTTTTCGGGGCACTCCCGCTTCCCCCCAACAGCAAAAACTTAGGCATTGGATTTTTAGATCCCAGCCCAGGCAACTTTATTGCCAGACCCTGTGTCGGGTCGTTTGGATTGAATTCATGTTCATATTTGCTTGACTTCTGCCTTTCGAGACGGAACCTGGCCATTCTCTCCGGTGCTGCCTTTGCCCCTTGTCCAAGATAACATTTAGAGTTACATCCTCCACCCAAAAAGGAGTAAAAAATTATTTAATAAATAAATAAATAAAACTAAACCTATTAACAATTCACGAAAGGGGATGAAGAGGAACCACAACATTCCTGAACACCCCAGTTGGAGAGAGAATTCTTACTATTTCTCTCTCTCTAAACTTAACCCCTGCCACGTAAGTTTGCGTTTCCAAAACATCGTACTTTCTTCGGCAGCACATATATCTAAATGAAGGGCAGATTTTTCAACTTTTACTTATGCTTTTCAATCGTAAATCTTTAACAATGCAATGTAGTACTTTAAATGTTTCATGTAATTCACTATCATTATATAGAGAGTTTTTCAATTTAGACAGTTTGAACAGTAATAGCATGAAAACCGAAATATCAAGTCCTGAATACTGAGGTGCTGGAATATAGATATAACACATGGAAAATTAATTCCTTGCCATTCAAGTAGCTCTTCCGAAATCATGAACTAATGTCCATCAAGTGTTAAGGTTTCTGAAAGGGATCGAAGTTGTAAATTGAATTGTTTGAAAGTGCCTTGCAAACGCATGCTTTAAATTTTACGCATTTGCTCAATTTTAGTTAGACTCTGAGGCGAAGAAGTATTCACAATCAAAATATAGACTACATATTATTCAACGTTGTCTTACGCATGTTTTAACCTGAAGATCCTACTGAAGCGTTCCACATTTTTTATACATATACTTATATACTCTCTAATGGTCTTTTTCGTCTTAGAGGATATCGCTTTGAAGTCGTTTGTTTTAATTTTTGCTGAAAAGAATATAAGACCTTAAGTTCTTGTCTCAATATTTTGATTTTTTTTTCCTTCGCGGCAAGTATAAGCCTTTTAAAAATTACCTCCATGAAAGGTTTAGGTACCCAAGGATATTGCCCCCCAGTGGCTCAGCGGTATGTCTGCGGACTTGCACGCTAAAATCCGGGTTTCGATACCCGTGGTGGGCAGAGCACAGATAGCCCATTGTGTAGCTTTGTGCTTAATACAAAACAACAACGACAACCCAAGGATATTATTGAGTAAATCATAAACATAATCGAAGTGGTTAATTTTTTTTGATGTGATTCTAGTTATGTTCGATTTTTTTTATGAGATCTTATTATTACCACAAAATTGCATTGTTGAAATAAAAAAAAACACTTTGTGTGGCTGGTACCTTTACAAGTTGGAAATATCAAAATTTGGCACCATTATCGTAGGACTTCTCTTATATAAGGCCTTCTATACGGCGGAACCTACGGAACGCGAACAGAAATTTATTTTTTACCTTTCTCATCTATTTGACAGTTGGATAAAATGTTTTTTTTATTAAATATTAATTCCTTATTTGATTGATAATTTCTTTAAATATTTATAAATTATGGATCATTTAGTCATAGTCAATATTAGTTAAATGTATCCTGTTATTTTACCTGGCGTCATTTTTCCGGTGGCTGTTGATGGAACACTATAGAAATCATGGATAATCGGTAAAAGTGAAAATTCGCGCTGTTTTAAAAATTTAAGGAAGAATCAACTTCTTGTGGAATAGAATGCAAATAAGGCATTTGATTCGTAATCTGTGGGTCGCGGTTTCAAATCCCTGTCATACCAAACATGCTCGCCCTTTCAGCCGTGGGGCCGTTATAATGTTTCGGTCTTTCCCACTATTAATTGGTGAAATAGTATCCAATGTGTTGGTGATGTCTAGCTGCTTTCACTATAGTCTTACAATGCTAAATTCAAGACGGCTAGCTTAGATAGCCCTCGTGTAGCTTTGCGCGTAATTCCAAAAACAAACAAATACTTCAGAAATAGGTTATAATAAAAAAAATTATTATTAAACTTAAATGTATTTACATTGTATAATTGACATTAGTATTACGTAAACATTAAACAAAGACTAGTTATTTCTATAAAATTAAATTACTCTGATTAGAAAGTATTGATAAAGAATTAAGTTATATATTTGGTTATGAAAAAGATTAATTTATTATCAAACTTAAATATATTTACATTGTATTATTAATATTACCGAAGAACTAAACAAAGAGTTATTTTACAGTTATTCCTGGAAAATTAAAGATAAAATTAATTTACTCTGAATGTAAAGTGGTGGTGAAGAAATGAGTGATTTATTTGGTTATAAAACATTAAGCTTAACATTAAGTTGTTTAACAGTGATAGTGCTGGTACAGCAAGTAACTTGTTTTTTGACTAACTATCCCATTATTCATTGGTAAAAGAATCGCCCAAGAGTTGGCGGTGGGTTGTGACGACAAACTGCGAAGAGAAGCCTCTTATCTGACACTGCGTTACCCCTCGAGTAGCTTTGCCTGAAATTTGAACCAAACCAAACTGTTTTAACAGTTATTTTATGCCTGTTCTCGTATAATATGTGTCGCAAATTCGTAAACTTCTCTCTTGGTAACGATACAGATAGTAACCACCTTCCAGTCTAACATATCTTCAGTCTCACCCCCCACTTAAACAAAATTAAAGTAAAAGATAAATTAAATTATGAGAAAGCTAATTGGCTACAATTTCAATCAATGATAAACCCATTTTTACCGACGGAAGTACTTAACTTTGCCGCTAACGCATCAGATACAGATGCATATAGTCATATGATATCTGAGTGCCTAAAACATGCAGTCAACAGCTCAATACCAAAACAAAAACACTCCACAACAACACACATTTGGCAACCACATCAAGAAATAATACACCTAATAAAAGAAACTACACAGACAACATATACAAAATCGAAATCCGACACAAATAAACATTATAATAAATCAAATCCGACAACAAAAACAAAACAGTTGGGACACCTTCTGCTCACAATTAAATCATAAAACAGATCTAAACAATTTTGGACGCACTTTAAAAGATGTACCTACAGAGGAAAAACAAAGAATACCCACCATTTGAATCACATGAAAAAACAGCTTACAATAACCTATAAAAAGCAGAGATATTTAAAGACCACCTAAAAACACGTTCAAAACATACCATGAACCAGACAAGAACAAATACTTCTATAATAAAATCAATAACTTCATTGAACAGAACAAAATCATATACATGCCAAAATTCCCCAATAAACACATTAATTAAACGAGATAAAACAATAGACTGGAGCACTCATCGACTAATAAAATATATAACAGTAACGGAAATATTAAGAGTAATCAAAAACACAAAACACAAAGCATCCTGCAAAAGGTGGTATACAAGCTATCCTCCTAAAAATGGTACTCAGAGATTATATAAATACCTAACAGTTCGATTTAACTATCAGTTTCAGCTGGATATATTCCTGTTTGTTGGAAGGAAGCAGTAAATTTAATGTTCTAGAAAGAAAGAAAGCCAGCAAATAAATCAAACAGGTGCTGCCCGATTAGTCTAACCAGTTGCATCGGAAAAATTTTAGAAAGAATAATTAGTAACTGACTTTTATATACTTAAAAGCAAATTCAAAATTATCCGAAATTCAAAACAGATTTAGAAAATATAGACAAACTACAGCCAACCTAATCAAATTAACTGAACAATTTCAGCTTTAACAAAAACGAATGCAATGTAGCTTGCTTTCATTTACGCGAGTAATAAGCCACTGTCGTCGGACCTTTGGTTTTAAATTACAATTTGCTAACGATGTAGCGGTCTTGAAAAGTGCCTCCTCTCCTTCAATAGCTTAAACAGACCTCCAACCAGTCCTAAATAATTTAAAAAATGGTGCAAGAACTATAGAATACAGGTTTTGTACTCAAGCGTTCATTTTTTTGTAGGTGTGATACGAGCAATGAGTGGGTTTTATTTGGAATTTGTATATATTTTTATTATACAAATTTTAGGATGCTGGTACTAGCAATCGCAGTGATGTGCAATTTGTATGTCAAGTTTGGAGAATAAGTTGGAGGCTATCCTAATTAAAGTAGAGCTAGTAGATAAAGAGAAGGGTAAACTGTGGGAAATGGTAGTTTTGTTTCAAGAGTAGTTTAAACTTCTGCTTAAAAGTGTACAAAGGATACATACATCAGCAAACAATAACTTTCAGGAAGTGTTACGTTTTTTTTTGTTTTATGTTTTTCATAGACCAAACGCTACAGAAAGACACAGATAACAGCTTGTATAATTTATTACACTAAACTATTATATATGTAACAGATATAACATAAATTATATAATAACAATGACAGATATTAAGTTTAAACCTTCAAAATTAATTACAAAACAAAATGGTATTAGTTTCAACCTTCAAAATTAATCACAATACAAAATGGTACTGGCCTGTATCTAATATAATGATCTAAAATGAAAGTCTCAAATTCCAGTCTAGGGTGTGAATTTGGTCCCACGAAGAAATTCCGAAGTTTAAATGAAGAAGTTCAGAAACAATTCACAGTTCAATAAATTCGACGAAGCTCTTTTCACGATGCCTCCGATGAACGTCACAAATTTGTCGCCTTCAATTTTTCCGATCTTCCCTGGCTAGTCCCGTACGTGTCGACCTTCAGCACAACCAGTAATTCGAAAGATTCGTAGAGATTGACGAAACAAAATCACAGCTTTTGTAGATCTAACTTCAGTCACAAATCACAGCAAACACTTGAACTTTCTCAAACGAATGACTGACTCTCTTCTTTTGAATAAAACTAATGTCTGACTCCTCCTTTCTTCCTCGCATCTTCGTCTGTTTATATATCGTAGGCCTAGACTTCTCGAACCACTACGAAACTTCTACAGAACTCCAGAGCAATCCGCGCATGTCCGTTCTTGCACGAGACTCAACGTCTAGACACGAGGCCGCCAACATTTCATTTACATACATATGATTGGTCTACTTAATTCTAGAAAATTCTAAATGTTATTTTAAATGAATAACAATGTATTTTATTGTTTAAACTTTGAAACAATAATATAAATATGGAAATATAAATAATAGAAATGAAAATTTAAACACAACACGACATGTTGTCGCTTACAAAACATTTACATAACAGAAGTTAGAATACTGCGAGGGCTAAAAGTACTGTATTAGAAGTAATTGTAATAAGCCTATTTTGAGTAACAAATTTCAGCTCTTGACTTATACAGATGAACTGTTGGAGGGAAGGAGCACAAAAGTCGGAGTCAGAGACCGTACATAATGATGTAGGGAAAGGTAAGACAGAGGAACTAATAAAAAATGTTATGGGGTTGATAAAATCAGTTAAGTTGATAAAAGGTCAAAATTTAAGTATCTCAGTTATACTGCCGAGGATTAATTATGGGGAGATGAAATTATGAGTAGGTCACTGATGCTAAATGCTAGGCTTAGGTTAATGTATGGGCACTTTGTTCAAAGAAGAAAGTTTTTTGAATGGATGGTTTACATCTAAATAGGGTAGTGTCTGGCTTGTTTGTAAGGGCTATTAATTCAGCTCCAAGAGAGTATTTAAACTTTGACTTAACAGTGATAAGGGCAAGAACAGGCTAAATGAATAGAAAAATAGAGAAAAGTTTAGCATAGAAAATATAGAACTGGAGTTAAGGATAGACTTGTTACTACTGTAATGATAAAAGTGTAAGAAATAAAATAGATGACTTCAGTTCAGAGCAGTGGTAGGAATGGAGGATTTTTATATAACTGAAATATGTAATGACATAAATGTCTTTTACAGATAGTGTCACAAGTTATTTGATAGGGATTGAGTGCTATAGAGAGTAGAGGAGTGGTTTTATATTTTAAAGTTGAGGATGTGGAAGATAATTGCAAGGAAATTTAATCCATTTGAGTTTCTATCAATGGTTAAAGGTTTTTAGTTGAAATTTGTTATAGACCACCAGATGATACTGATGAAATTAGTGAGAAACTTAAGAGTGAAGTTGAGATTTCAGCTATTAATTATGGTTGATTTTAATTTCAGGCACATAGATTGGGAAATTCTAGAGTTAAACCATGAGAGATGAATTTTCTGCATATAAGTGTTAGGAATAATGACATTTTGGTTACAGATTTCAAAAAGGAAACAAAAATTATCTGTAGTTAATTTAGAAAATGAGTTATTTGGAGCCACTGTTATGTAAATGTCATGTAAATGTTTTGTAAACGACAACATATCGTGTTGTGTGGATTTCCATATCTATTATTTATATTTCCATATTTATATTATTGTTTCAAAGTTTAAACCAATAAAATATGTTGTTGTTCATTTAAAATAACATTTAGAAATTTCTAGAATTAGGTAGATTAAATATATGACTATAAATGGAAATGTTTGGCGGCCTAGCGTCTAGACGACAAGTCTCATGCAAAAACAGACATGCGCAGATTACTCTGTGGAAGTTCCGGCGAATGTTTGAGAAAAGTAGGCCTACTAGTATAAAAAAGACGGTGACGCGAGGAGAGGAAGGAAGAAGAGTCAGTCATTAGTTTATATTTAATTCAAGAAATAGTGTCTTTGTTCGAGAGGTTTTCAACGTTCGCTGTGTGATTATTCAACTTAAATTTGTGATTTTGTTTCGTCAATCTTTGCGATTCATTTCAATTACTGGTTGTGCTGAGGGTCTGCACGTACCCGACTGTTTAAGAGAAACGGAGGGAAATTGGAAAACAACGAATTTGAGACATTCGTCGAAAACATCGTAGAAGGAACTTCATCAAATTTATCGAACTGTGAATTGTTTCTGGACTTTCATTCTAAATCATTATATTGGACACAGGCCAGTATCATTTTGTATTGTAATTAACTTTGAAGGTTGAAACCAGTACTATTTTGTGTTGTAATTAATTTTGAATGTTGTAACTGAATATCTGTTATTATTAATATATAATTTACGTTATATCTGTTACATATATAATAGCTTATTGTAATAAACTATACAAGCTGTTATCTGTGTCTTTCTGTTGTGTTCATAAAACCTAAAAAACGTAACAACACTGATCAAATGTGGAAATTATCTGAGAACAGTTCTGTTATATATTTAAAATAAATATATTCCTTATAAAAAGAACAGGATGGGTGAAGTAAAAAACTAGATTGACTTACAAAGAACATAAAATATTCAAAGAAAAGCATCATAAATTTAAGAAATTTAAATTGGCTGGTATAACAGATGTAGAAGATTATAGAAAGTCAAGAAAGTTGGGCAAACAGGAAATTAGAACATTAGAAAGGTTGGATTAATATGTAAATATTAACAGAAAGGATTTCTTTAAGTATATTAAGGCTGAACACAATGTTAAAATGATGTTTGAATCCTTGAGGAATGATAAAGGAAGGTTTGTATTTGATGTTTATGAGGTGGCTGGGTTATTAAATTCTGTTTGTCCTTCAGAGTTTGACAATCAAGGTATAAGTAATATTCCTGGTTTGAACAGTTGATAAATTGAAACATGGCTAGACAATATGATTGCATAAATTAAATTGTAGAAAACAATTTTGGAAGTCTGATAAATGCTTTGTAGAATCATTCAACAAAGTTCAGGATAGTTAACATGGCTAACCTGAGGAAAAAATTTTGCTTTGTAAATCATTCTTTTGACATCCTTTGAAAAGGTTACTGCTTATTTAAATGGTAGTAAAGGTGTAGATTGATGTTTCTAGATTTTTGAAAAGCATCTTACATTGAAAATTAATCTTAAAAGATGTCAAATCAAAGGCTTCTAAAATAATTATCTCTGTAGACCTGGAGGATAAGTTACTTAACTAAATAGAAGAGTAGCTTTATGGAAGAAAACATAAGGTTGTTATAAATAAAGTTAAGTCAAAGTGGATTGAGCCACATGTGTGGCTTTTCAGGGCTTAGAATTGGAATTTTTTTATTACTACATTTTTGACATGGATGAAAGAATGTTCAATAGCTTAAATTTGAAGATGAATTTAAGGTCTTTGGTATTGCTAGCTGTGAAAAGGATTCTATTGATTTATAAAAGGATTTAGATCATTAGTGAGTTGTGGAAAGAAATGACAAATCTGTTTTTATTAATATAAATGCCTAATAATTTGTTGTTTATCATGATTTGAAATATTAGTATAATATGGATAGGAATAACTTTTAATAGGTCATGAAAGAAAAGGATTTTGATGTGATGGTTGATAAGTGTAAAGCCATCCAAACAGTGTGTTACACCAAGTGGTATGGCATGTAAGATTTGAGGTTGTATCTACAGAAATACTGAATACAAGTATAAATAGGTTAAGTTTCATTTTGTAGATCACTGGTTAGTACACATTTGGAGTACTGAGTTTGGTCTTGGGCTCTTTACTTTAGGAAGGACATTGAATTATTGGAAAGGGTTCAGAGTTTGGTTACTAGAATTGTTTCTGGGAAGATAGAGGTTGTCATAGGAGAAGAGATTAAAATATTTGATTTTTTTCTTGAAAGAGTTAGGAGATCTAATTAAGTTGTTTAAAATTGTAAAGAGAATTTGTAGTGTTGATGCATCATCTCATTTCTTGCTTAACTATGAGAATAATGAGATATAAATATAAGCAAGGTATGGGTCATTAACTAAAACAATTTTAATTTTATTTTAATAAGAGTTAGTTGGTCCCTGGAATGGGTTGCCTTTAGATGTTGTGGAGGTAGTAAATTTAAATGAGTTTAAGAGTGTGGTTGATAACTACATGAATGATAAGGGCTGTTTTATGATTTTTTTGTTTTTCATTAATTTATAATAGTTTAGAGAAGAACAAATAGTAGCTTGTTATTCTTAAAGGTTGTTGTATATTGTCTTCATAACCATTGATATTTAGTTCCAGTTCTAGTATTTTCCCACTGTTTGACTCCACATGATATATTTATAAGAAAGAATCTTGAAAGAAAAGTTTTCCATACTGTGACCAAATTGAATTTTTTTTTTTTACTTTATTTTATGGAAATTATTTTTGAAAGAAGTATATTAGTAGGAATAAATTTGAATGATTATCATAAACTTAAGCTAAGGCAGTGCTGTATACTGATATTCATTGGGGATTTGGAAACTTGAAGATTTATGAGAGTTTAAATCATAATTATTGCTGTAGCTGAATATTGGTTGATAAAAACAGTTTAACTGATAATAGTTGTTCCATAATATGAAATGCAAAGAAGACCTGTTAATTTGGTATAGAAAATTACAGTTAAACAAAAATGAAAAAACTATGATGACAAAAATTGACCTGAATCATATATATTTTGAAGTCATAAATTGATCTTATTTAAATTTTTAACTGGAATATTTTCCTTTTTATGAAATTTAAAATAATGAATAATCAAAATGTTCACTTACTAAATTTAATCTCAAGATCCATTTACACTCAAATGAAAGTCATATCTAAGTTAATTCTTCAAAAATCTAGTTAAATAACAAAAATAAATGTTGCTCTTTCTTATTTCGCTATTTCAAAATAATGAGAGGTTAAACAAAGAGAATCAAGGTAACATACTATATAGATCTGGTGCTAGTGTATATGGTTGAATTCTTTAAAAATTGTGTCTAATAAAGGCCAGGATCATGAGATATAGTTCAGATCAAATTCAAAATTTTGAATTTAAAAATGAACAAAATAGAGAACCTTATTAGTAATTGATAAGTACAAAATATCTGTTAAAAATTGATGAATGTTCTCCTTAAGTATTTAGTAAGTGATTTTCTTTGGCTGGTATGCATATTGGCAAACGGTTAATGTGGACTATCAATCTTATAAAAAATCACAGTTTGCTGTTGCTGTCTCAACAAGTTCAGATATACATTCTTCTTTTCTTGAAATTCCTATCAGCAGTGAGCAGGTGCAAATTACTAGTTAGCTCTTATATAGCATGCATTATCATGCAATAATGCATTTTGCATATGAGGTTTATTGGGTTTTGCATTTTACCCATTATTAGTTAAGTATTATAAGTCATGAAATAATGCCTTTTTTTCTCATCTTCCCTGGCTCTTTAGAAAATCAAAATGACTGAAATCATGTGCAAAAAAGTTATAGGAAGTGAAAAAGAATCAAAATAGAAACAGCAGCAGAAATCAGAGTAATGGGGAATGAAACAGTGATAGAAAAATAAGTGGTGGGAAGTAAAAAAGTGGCAGATCTTCTTGATTGCTGGACTTTAGAATAAAAAAATGTAATTTTCCAAAAACATAACTGGATAATTGGGAAAAATAATCTTGGCTCTGAAACATGCACACAATCTGAGACTCTCGGGTCTGAAAAATTATTCCACGCTTTTCAAAACTTTTTGCTACTTTTTTAATAATCTTTAATTTGTTTTCCTTTTGGAATAAAAAGCACAGACAACAACTTCAGGATATTGATATTTTTAATGAATAATGTTTGAATAGAATAACTAATATTTTTATACCAGAGGTATAGCATAAAATATCACATACTGTTAGGCCACCAATCATGATGATAATGTATCTACTGTATCATTTTGTTTTTGACTTGTAAGTTATTGACTGTGTTGTTGTGATTTGGATCAAATGATGGGAGGTTTTGGGTTTGGAATGCTTTCATAAGATATTGGACAAATAGTTCAGCTTTACTAGAATTGCTTGAGGCTATGATGTTATACTTGATTTCAGAGTTATTTCATGAAGAGGGGGTGTTGCATACTGAACTGAATTTCCTTCAGAAAGTGACGGAATCTGTTTTGATTTCATTAATGGATAAGCAAACTTTTTTCAGTTAATGTCATACTGCTGTTTTATTAATAATTTAATTATGTTATGTTCCATATTGTTGAGTGTTTTGGTGTGGTAGTCATGCATAATAACAAATTTATATCTTAAATGTCTTATTTGTGTAATGTGTGAGTGGGTCTTAAGGGATAGTTTCTACGATTTAAAGTTAAATGATATTTTGTTGGGTGGGACTGTAGTCAAGATTTTATTTTTTATTGAAGAGATTGTAGTAAAAGTTAAATTATCAATTTAAATAATTGGGTGTGATGAGGTCTGTTTCGACATGAGATGAGTTAATGTATGTTTGGAAAATGTCTCAATCTGTCTGGGAAAGGTCATAGAAAAGAGGTTTGCATGATGTTTATGTTGGATGGAACAGCATGAAATGTATGAGGTTCTGATCTCCACCTATGTTATCTAAGACATAGAAATTGGAAAAATGTGTCAAAGTGGTTGGGATAGTTATTATCAGGTCAAAGATGTCTTCAGAACTATCTATATGGGTGTGTATGGACATGTTATCATTTATAACCACAAGGCTGTTTTATTCTGTAAATTTGTGCAGAATGTTCCTGTTCATTTTCCTGCATGATAAGTTGGTATGTTTTGAGTTTAAATCACCTAAGAAGAAAACTTTGTGTTTCTCAACAGTCAGTGTTGAAATAGACTTATATCTAATGTAGCCCTAGGGGATACATGTATGGCCCCAAGCATGAATGCCACTGTATAAGCAGGCTGAATGTCACAAACTGTGATGGAATTTTGTTATTACTTTCTTTAACACTTTTATCATGTGTCAATGTAATGTCACTTTTCTATAATATTGCAATTCCTCTCTTGGGCTGGAGATAGTAGTGTAACCAGGTAATATGAAATTATGGTTCTTATTTAGATATGTTTCATCTAGAGGAACTATATCTATGCCATGTTTGCTGCAAGCTCTGTAAAATTGAAACATTTTTTGGTGTAAGCCTCCTTGTTTATTAAGGTGTAAAATCGAAACCAGTACTTACCTGAACATGTGGGGTGTAGCCAAATGAGTGGAGATTGTAAAGGTGCTGCCTGAGGATTACATAAATATGCTACCACCTAGAGGTTTGTAACTGTTATATAATAGACAAAGAATTCTGACACCTGAGGATTAAATAATTATTACATAATACAAAAATTATCTCAGCTCCGGAATTTTACATGTCATTTGGTAAACACCAGAGGGTAATGATATCAATGAAATGGAATCAGAAGGTGTTTTTCTAGCCTTACCTATTGTTAGAAACTATGATGTTGCAAAGTGTATCATTATATTTCAACATCTGATTATGGTGTAAAAGCAGTAAACTCATCTTATGTCTAAAACAATTTACTAATTTATAACAGTTATATATTTAATGATACTTTTGCTTTTCTTGAACTTTCTATTTAAATTGCTTGTTGTACTGAAAAGAACACTTATCTGACATGCAAGTTTATGACAATTTTACTGTTTCACTAGTTTGACTTTGTTATCTATATAATCACATTTTTGATAAATCATTTTTGTTGTCTCTTGTGATAAAGGACGAGAAAATACACAACTGATTTTGATTTAACAAGTGGTTATACAGGGTGATCACTGGAAAAGCGGATAATTTGAGGGTCAGATGAGATCATGAATAAAATGTGTGCTTACTCATTTCTATTTTGATTTCTTTACATCATGAATAAAATGCATGATTTTAATAATTTTGAGCATTTATGAGTGTAATATAACATATGCCTTTAAAAAACTTTGTAAAAGTTATTCTTTGTAAAAATAAATAGCTGTTTGACAAAGTTTCCGCTTTTCTAGTGACCACCCTGTAGTTTAAGTTTTTATATTTAAGCATACTTTTTACAATTATTGTCCAGAAAAGGATTTTTATTTAAATATCATGTACCTTCATTAATTTAATTTCATCCATAATATCACCACGTTCTTCACAAAATATGTCACGTTTCTCATATACTTCTTAGTGTTTCTATGGGCCAAAGACTGTTCCTTTTGGTAAACAGTGTTCTGTTGAGCACCTGCTGTGTTACTTTCACAAGTTAACTGTTATAACATACATATTATTCATTATTTAAATAAGGAAGTCATTGTAACCAATAATTTACTTTACATACTTTGCTCATCCAGAAAAGCATGCTTATTTTGCTATGACTAAATACAGAGTAACTCAGAAGCAGTTATACAGCACTGAGGAGTATTTGAGGACAAAATGAATAATAGGAAATTTTGGAATGTTGATGAAAGGGTACAACACAGATGCATTTGCAGAACCTGGTGGACAGATAGACTTGTGTTAACAAGTTTGCAGAAGTGAGTGGCAAAATTAATACCTGGTGTGGATACCTGTACGTGGTGAGGGTACCTCCCAGGGAAGGTTCTGTTCTTACAGTTTGCCTCCTCTTGGATCTAAACATCCATCCACGTGTTTATCATGCGTGGTGACCTGTGAAGGAGTTTGTGCAGTGAGGCACATCTCCACTCCCAAAGATGGAGTTACACTGCTGACAAATATCCTCGTTTTGACATTTACATCACTAGATGCACCTGCCACCATCGAGGCAGGTTATCTAATTTGCAGGGAATGGCCATATGTTCCAAACCCTCTTTGATGTTTGCCACCACAACAAGCACATGTCAGGGAACCACAATGCCAATGAGAGTCACACAGACCCACATTATATTAACTGCATTGGTTCCCACCTTTCCTACTTTTGTTCTTTCCCAAAATGGTTGGAGGAAAAAGAAGTGCAGCATTTGAGAACAACTTATTAGTTATCCTGAGGTTGGAAATTGCTGTCAATAGACCTCTTCCAAATAAGAACTGTCAGGAAAAAAGACATGGTCAGAAACAGAAGGGCTCTCCAGCCACTTCACCAACCTGCCATTAAAAATGGCCACCTTGATACAATGAAACTGTTGAAGTTTATGTTTTAATCTGGATGATATCAAAACGTTAATTGCTTCCTCCCATTCTATATGTCTTTCCTCACAAGAAACATTTCTAAAACCTGTTGATATAGTCACTATTTGGCAGTTTTCTCTGTACAGAAATGACAGGCTATGTGGTGGACGAGTACATGGAGGGGTCGCACTATTGGTTGATCAGCATGTGCCAACCCTGTCTTTGTCACTCAACACACCCTTGGAGGCTGTAGCCATCTGTGTTTCCTTGGGTCATACCATCACTGTTTGTTCTCTCTACCTGTCCCCTGGAGAGATATATGATGGATCAGACCTTGATGCTCTCCTTGAACAGTTGCCATCTCCCTTTCTAATCCTGGGGGACTTTAATGGACATCATCCCCTCTGGGGAATTGCTGTTATTTATAGGAAGGGTGGCTCTGTAGAGCGTATGCTTTCTGAGTACAATCTTTCTCTTTTCAATACTGGTTCCATTTATTTTCATACACCTAGTCAGTCATTTACCGCTATTGCTTTCTCGGTTTGCTCCTTTTCATTTTTTTTCATTTTTCATGGAGGGTTGACAGTAATCCACCAGGCAGTGATCATTTTCCTATACTTTTGAGAGAGACTGGCCATGGTTGATGCCACCCTACCCATGAGTCCTGGTAGAAGCTAGATCAGGTAGACTGGTCCACTTTCACTGCTCTCACAGAACTTGATCTTGCCATCATAAATCAGTCATCAATAGATGACTGTGTGGTAGTGGTAATTGACTGTATGATACAAGCAGCTGCTCAGTGTATTCCTAAAACCTCGACACATTTTCCACAATATCCTTGTCTGTGGTGAAATTCTGCTTGCGACTTGGCATGAAAGTCTCAAAAATTGGCCTGGGATATTTTTTTGAGATATCCCACACTTTCAAACAGTATTGCTTTCCAACGGGCTTGTGCTCATGCTATGTGGGTAAGATGTCAAAGCCAGAAGGAATCTTGGATTAAGTTCACAACTAGCATTTCTTCTACCACCAGTTCCAAGGACATATGGGACAAGATTTGAAAGGTCAGTGGGCACTACAATTCTCCCTTCTCTCCATCTTACTCTCAAGAGGCAAAGAGGTAGCTGATGTCCAGAGCATCACTGATACTCTAAATGAAAGCTTTCACTGAGTATCTAGCACTTCTGTTTGTTCCTTCACCTTCTTGGCCATCAAGACTTGTGTAGAGCATTCACCTCTTTCCTTTCGAAATGACTGTCTTTTTTACTGTAATATTCCCTTTACATTGGTGGAACTGAAAATGCCTCTTCATCAGTCTGGCAGTACATATGTTGGATCTGATGATGTACACTATGACATGCTGTGCTATCTCTCTATCCTGCTTCTCTTGATATTCTTCTAATTGTTTTTAACCAGATCTGGCAGGAGAATGTTTTTCTTGATGCCTGGCACCAGGCTGTTATCTTACTTTTTTCTAAACCTGGGAAAGATCCCAAGATTCCTTCACACAACCGTCCAATTGCTTTGATGAGCTGTCTTTGTAAGACCTCAGTGAGGATGGTTAATGCTTGTTTTGTTTGGTTCCTTGAATCAAACCTCTTTTTCACCCACCCAATACGGGTTCTGACGACAGCATTCCATCACGGACTACCTAATTTGACTTGAAATCAGAGATGCTTTTCTTAAATGCCAACAACTTGTTTCAATATTCTTTGACATTGAGAAGGCTTATGACACAACATGGAGGTATGGAATTTTGTGAGACCTCCATATATATGGGTTATGTGGCCATTTACCTATGTTTATTTGACATTTTTTAATTGACAGGAGATTCCAAGTTTGTGTGGGTTTGACACTTTCCCATTTTTTTGTACAGAAACTTGGGGTCCCTTAGGTCTGTTTTTTGAGTGTCAAACTTTTCAGTATAAAGATAAATGTCATCACTGAACAACTCTCTGTCACTGTTCAAACAGGCTCTATGTTGATGACTTTTACATCTCGTGTCAGTTGCTGAACGTGAGATACATTGAGTGGCAACTACAAACTGCCCTCAATCATGTATTGAAGTGGACTACAGTGAACGGCTTTAATTTTTCTCTCTCTAAAACCATTTGCATGCACAGATCCTGCCAACAGGGTATCCACCCTGATCCTGAACTCTGTATTAGTGAAGTTTCGCTGCCCTGATACCAAGTTTTTGGGGGTTATCTTTGACTGTAAGCTGACCTTTATACCACGCTTAAAGCAACTACTGGTCAAATGCACAAGAGCACTGAACATCTTCCGTGTCCTCTCTACTGCCAGTTGGGGAGCAGATCGATGTTCTATATTAAAGATATATTGTGCTCTTATTTGTTCCAAATTCGACTATGGATTAATGGTCTATGGCTCTGTCAGACCCTCGGCCATTGCTCCTTTTGGCCTTTGCATCAAGATGCAATTGGATGAATTGGGTCTGTCCTTGGAAAACATTGCAGAATTCATTGGTCAGCTCATCTCCCCATGGCTTATTACATCCCCTAAATCTCACTTTTCTTTAAGTTATCTGAAAAAGGCAGATACTTCTGATTGGAAGTTCTGTCTTTTATTTACTAAACATCTTTTTAACAACATTTCTATTCCAGTTTATACAGATGGTTCAAAATCAGGTGACTCTGTGGGCTCTGCCATGGTTTGTTTCAGTACCGTGGTTGCATGCAGAATCCCCTCTAAAGCTTTTGTGTTCACTGCTGAATTGCATGCCATATTTCTTGCCCTGGATCATATTGAAGCTGAGCAGTACTTTGACTGCACTATTTATACTGACTCCCTTAGTTCTCTGATGGCCTTGAGATCACTTCACATTGGCTCACACCCTGTTCTTGCTGATATTCAAAACTGACTGGCCCATTTCTCATTAACATCTACTTCTGTCCAGTTTTTCTGGACACCAGGCCACATTGGTATTCGCAGGAATGCACTTGCAAACATGGCAGTTAAATTTATCTGCTGTGGCACTGTCACCACTATGCCAATTCCGTACATGGACTATGGTTCTGTATTCGAGGCTCGGCTCTTTGTCAGTTGGCAGTCCACTTGGAGTGAGGAATGTGACAACAAAGTATTTCAAATAAAACCCTATATTGAACTTTGGCCATCTAGCTTCCATAAGGTTCAGAAGGAGGAAGTTGTTCTAACTAGACTACACATTGGTCACAGTTTTTTAATCCATCAATTTTTTTATCTGGAACTGATGTGCCGGTGTGTAATTTGTGTAACACTCAAATAACTGTAAGCCTCATTTTACTTTCCTGCCATCATTACGACTCTCAATAACGGCACTGTTTTAAACGTGTTCTGTCCCAGAGTTTGTCTATAACATTGGACAGTGTTATTGGTGATGGTGACACTGTCCACCATGATAAAGTTTTTAATGGCCATTGATCTTTTTAATCTCATTTAAGTGTTTGATATTTATTCATTACACCTTTTTAATTGTGGTTCCCTTTTCAATCTCTCTAGTTCAGTTTGACATTATAAAATGGCCAGAACATTAAATAACTTGACATCAGGACTGGAAAGACCAACTTCAGGTGACTGACGGTAATTCTTGTACTTACCTGTTCGTCTTCCTGATAGGTTATGATCATTACCATTCTGCTACAGGAAGTCCTTTACAACTTTGTAGACTGGATGTCAACATTAGTTTTATGCCATTTTTAATTTTTAATTGCTGTTTTGTTTATATCTTTGTTTCCTTTCAGGAATTTTATTACATTTACTTTACTTTTACCTTTTTACAGGATCTTTTGCTGCATGTCTTTTAACACTTTTCTTATTTTACCTTTTGATGATGGCTGTTATGTCAACATAACCCAGAATCAGGACTGGAAAAGCTAACTTCAGGTGACTGATGGTGGTTTTTGTACCTACCTGTTTGTCTTCCTGGTGGGTTATGATCATTACCATTTTGCTAGAGAAAGTCCTTTACAACTTTTCTTACTCTGCTTTCCCTCCTAACATTGTAGGCTAGGTGTCAACATTGATTTTATACTTTTTCTCTTTTTCAATACTGTTTTGTTTTACCTTCATCTCCTTTTATGTATTTTATTACATTTAATTTATTTTTACCTTTTTACTGGATGTTTGATGCAGATAGCCTAGCTGCTTTGTGCCATAAAACATTAAATCAATCAATCAGTATGGGAATGTTTCCAAAAATGAAAAGAAATGAACAGAGCCACTGTGTTTTATTTAGTAAATTAACCATATATCAGCTAAAAACAAATGGTATGAGGTTTTTATTTTATATTCTAGCTTGTTTGTATTGTTAATTTAGGTTGTAACTTGTACAAAATTATACACTTGGTGTTTTCATATCAAAGATATCTAATTTGAATCAGTACTGCATTCAAAATATCAGGTGACTCACAGAAATTGATATTTAGATGTGTTCTTTTAATATTTACTTTTAAATTCAAAAAATTAACTAATGTTTAATAATAAAATTTCTGTTATAATCTGCAATTTGGTACCAAAGTTATTGACAAAATAAAACTTTTATTGTTTGTCAACAAATGCAATGATATGACCTTTAATCTATGTTCTGTCATGATAGAATTGATGAATGCCCTTTGGTTTATGCAATTTCCCTTCAATATTTTGGAGATTAATGGATGTTATGATGACAGGATTACAAGATTTTAAATGCTTTTATTGTTTAAATGATATTATAGTGTTTGCTGCAAGTTTTGAAGAACAATTAAAATAGTGTATTTGATAGGTTTATGGAATTCAAATTTAGTGCTCAAGACAAGTAAATCTCACTTTTCGAATTTGAATATTTAGGTCACTTGGTAACCGTAAATAATGTAAAACATGATCCATTAAAGTTTGATGTTTGTAAAAACGCTTTAGTGCCTAAAAGAGTGAAAGACATTTGTGCATTTTTAGGAGTTGTAAGAATTTATAGAAGATGTATATCACATTTTGTATTGCTGGCAAAACCACTAACAGGGCTAACTATGAAAGAAAGAAAATTTCAGTGAACAAGCCAAAGAAAAGATGCATTTGAGAAATTAAGAGATACTTTATTAAAAGCACCAATTCTAAGCTACCAAGATTTCAGTAACTAGTTTATTCTAGGCACAAGGTACTTCAGGATTTTTTTAGGTGCAGTATTACCACAGTTGAATGAAAATGGAAAAGAATAATGTATAATCTATAGGAGTAAGTACTTAGAGAAAGGTGAGATAAGCTGTTCAGTTACAGAGCAGGAATACTTAGCTGTAGTTCATGGAATTAAAACTTTATAATGTTATTGGTAGGTTAGGAATTTCACTATTATTATAGGTCATGCACTGTTGAGATGATTGATAACATTAAAGAGATCCCTCTTCTAAGTTACAAGATGGTTTTTATCACAGAATTATGAAGTATTACATTGACCAGGCAAAATGCATTTGAATCTTGATACTCTAAGTAGAATTAAAGCAGGAATTTAAAAACAGAGATGATTAACAAATTAAAAAAGTGAAAGAAAATTAGAATGTGTTGGAAATAATTTAGGAATTAGATCATGTCATTAACCAACAAAAGAAATATGAGCTTGTAAATATTCTATAAAATAGTGTTACTGGAAACAGATACAGAATACATATTAAATTCTGATATTTTATGTAAAAAGTGATAATGACAGAACACTGTAGATAGTTATATAAAATAATTTAAAATCCAAAGTCATGGAAACTTATAATTTTATGCCATTCACAGCACATTTGATTTTTGCAAAAATGTACAGTAGAATAAGTAAAAGACTCTCTTTGCTAAACATAAGAAAGGATATTAAAAATAAACACACAAATTAGGAATTCTCTTTTCTAAGGAATGTAGTATGACACAGTATACTTCAATATTTTCTGATGGATAGAGGCAATAACTTCATTTCTAAATTAATGAAGGAAATTTGTGAATTACTAGATGTTAAGAAAACTAAAACTGCTGCTTACCATCTAGCTGGTAATGGTCTAATGGAGAAGTATTAAAAAATTTCAGATGGGAATTACCCAATATTAGAATATTAAAGTGCTGAAAATGAATCCACTTAGCAAAGTTTGTTTTTTCTGTTATGTAGTAGAAAGGGCATGCTAACTGTGCATGAGATACTAGCTCCTAGAAAAGTAAATTATGCAGTAGGTTAAAACTATAATGCAGAGCTATAACAGTGGGTGCAGATAACATTTGAGTTGGCTAATGAACAGTTGATTATAACTGCTGAGTGTAGAAATAAGTGAACAAATAAGAAGGCACAAACTAGCAAAATAAGGTTAAAATACTTGGTAGTGTTATGTTTTCATTGTTAATAAAAAAAAACACTAAAAAGCTGGCAGAACTGTGAAAATGACCTTTTAGTCATAATACAAACAAACCCAGTTAATTTTGAAATCCAAATGTATGAAAAAGTTAAACAATTAGTACATGTGAATAGGTAAAGAATGTAAAGATTTATAAATTTTATTAGGATGATCATTTAACTGATGAAGGAAGTACATATAATCAATATGAGAACCTACAAATAGAAACAACTCAAACAAGCTTGACCTGTCTTTTAACAAAGAAGAAATAATAGCACCAGAAACTATGGAATATGAGTGTGTTCTATGAGGCAACAAACTTATAGTTACAGTATCTCAGTTAATGATACAAGTTGATACAGTGACCCATGACTAGAATTGTAAGTCATGCAGTCCTATTAATAATTCAAACAGAAGTTACATCTACAACCAGGAGGAGAGGTATAAGACCTCCTCCACAAGTAAATATACACAATCCAAATTGTTAAATTAGTTAGTAATGACTCTAATAAAGTAAGAGACAGTGTACTAGAGGCATTTAATAACACAAGTTACTTAAGAAGTTCCAATTAAGTAGGATAATCTTGTATGTGTATGTGATTACATATGCTCAGTTCAGTATTTTAATTATGTATGGTAATAGCAGACATATCTGTTGCTTTACCAGGATCATTTTGTTATTGATTATAGGAATCGTAGATGGATAATGTAAGTCTTGTTCCACTGGGAAACAAGGTAGATATGGTATTTGTTGAAGAAGAAACTTTCCAATCATCTGGAGATAAATGTTTAATTGTTCAAAATGTACAGTTTCCACACTATGTTTGGTTATTAGTCTTTGAAGTAGAAAATTTCATGTTATCTGGAGATAAATGGATAGTTGTTGAAGACATATGGTTTGCAGTTTGCATACTACGTTAGGTTATTTGTCTGTTTGCAGTTGTTTGAGTTTGTTGGATATTAATGCTTATGTAAGATTTTGTGCAAAAAAATTCAGCAAATATGATGGCAAACCATGTGAAATATCAGGAAACAGCTGTCTTAAAATCACTAAGGATTTTAAAAGAAGGACTGGCTGAAAGTTAAAAGCTGCTAATTAAATGAGGATTTTTTTTTTTTTTTGAAAATGCAACTGGTAAAATTTTAAACTTCTTTCTTGTAACTATGATCACAGAAGATTTGTGAGAATTAAAAAGAAAAGGCTATCAGAGAGAAACATCTCAAGGAATAATTTATTTAATATGTTGTTTAATATTTAATTCATTGAATTAGGCAATTGAATTTCATGACCAATAAGATCAGGAAAGTATCTAGAGCACTTGTAAATATTACTAATGCATTGATACATACTTAGAAAGGAAGAAACTGAACTTTATAAGGCATGTGTTGAAATGTTAGTTTTCAACACAAGAATTCAGAATAATTTACAGCCAATATTGTTTACTGTCAAAAGTAACAGGACTGAGTCAGCTATATTAGTACAAGCACTGTATGTGGGTGCAGACAGAAAGTGTGAGATTAAGTAAATTATAAAGTGTTAGATGAAATTGAAAGAAGGAACTTGATTGTTAAGTGTGAAAAACATTAATTTGGCTATCAAACTAGGGAAGTTAAAGTAAGAGACTTACTGAAAATTATCCAGCACATGACCAGGGAATAGTACTTTTAGAAGTAAAACTAAACGTACAGTATAAGAGTACCAGATCTGCAAGAATTATTGATCAGAAATGTAATTGCAGTTAATTCAAAAAATAAATGTAGATTCAGACATTAATGAACTAACAAGTAGATTTGAAGAAACTCCGAATATGCTTCTTAATGGGTCTGGGCTAATTACTAAGAAATTTCACTGGCATATAGATCATTTGTGAGCTACAACAGAAAGAAATATGTTAGGTAAATGGAAATTTTTAAATTCCGTAATGATAGTATTATGCTTAATAGTAGCACTAACAAGTGTAGTGTTGTACAACATATGTGACAAATTGGCCTTGATAAAATGTTTGAAATTAGATAGGCTGTGTAAATTAAAAAGAGAAGAAAAGAACAGATTTAGGCAACAGAAGATTATCTTATTCAGAAGCAACTGAAATAGCAAACTAAATGATTGTGATTCATCTAATTAGGACGTACTTGATTTTGTAGACTAATGACAAAATTAGGTTAGTTTAACAAATTGATGAGGTTAACAGATTGAAAAAGTAACATTATAGAATGAAATTAATAGGCTTAGTTCAACCATTGATGAAGAAAGGATAGGAAGTTGATACTACAGGACAAAGAAGTGAAAACAATGTAATTAGAAATGTTACATGAATGAAAGTATGAGGTGAATTGGAATAACTTTGAGATTTGTGACAAAGCACCTTCATTAATTCAGTTGTCACGAATGCATCCGAACAATGATGATACCAGAATTATGTAGTGAAGTGCTCTTGATGTTGATAGTGTTTTTACTTATGTTAATGATATGCATTGGAAGAGAATAAAAAAAGAAAGAGCATCTATCAGTGAGATTCAAAGAATTAAAGTATCCAATACACATGCTGAATGAGTTAGCTTTGTTTGCTTGAGATTAAGTATAAAGATACACAGTGGGCTATCTGTGTTCTACCCACCACAGGTATCAAAACCCAGATTCTGGCTTTGTAAGTCTGCAGACATACTGCTTTGCCACTGGTGGAAAATTAGTTAGCAATCAAAGAATGTTATAGTTTTAAATCCTCCTTTCTCAATGACATGCTAAGCAAATAAGATATTGCAAAGAATGGAGCATACCATATATTCCTTTTTTCAGAAATCTTGTAGACATTTGGTGATAGATTTTACATTGATTACACAAGCTGTATCAAAAGGAGTAGAGAAGACATTGTTGGAATCCTGAATCACAAGATTTGCAATATCGAGGACAATGAACATCCTGCTTACAGACTCAGTGAATATAATGTGATTACCATCCTCATCTAGGAGAGCACTTTGTTAAGTAAAAGACACAGGCTTTGTATAATTGGATAGTTAACAGTTATGTATTTCATTGGTTCTGTCTCAAATTTTACACTGAAAATTCAGTAGTCATCCAGGATTGCAATAATATTGAAAGGTGATGATGACAGAAGAAAAATGAAGACATTATGTGAATGATATCTCAGGTTTTTATTTTGTTGCATTTTCTTATATATTTCTTAATTAATAGATCATTGAATTCATGTCATATATAAGTGATAAGGAGTCTAATTAACTTGTATTATTATAAAATTGGAGATAATTGTTTATAATGTTTTTATATGAATTAATGTATGGCAATTTGAACCAGTGTAATATGTTTTGTTTATTATGGGATTGACTGAATATTATAATTCATGAATCCTGTTCTATTTGTCTTGTCATGAATAACCAATTGATTATACTGCATTCAGTGTTTAAAGTATATGCTTTTATTTTATATTACTAATGAAGGATATGTGTTTGGACAGTTTTGAATAATTTGTGTTTGAGTTTTATTTATTGATATGGATATATAACTGATGAACATAACTTATGAATTATGTAATTAAAATTATGATGGTATAGCATTTAATCATATAAATACATAGATTAACCAATTTCATGAGTTTTAATAATTAAAGAACAAAACTTGTCACATATATTAAAGAATGCAAGAAAAGCAGTGGAATAAGGGTAATAAGTAAAGTTAGTAGCAATATAATGGTAATTAAATAATTATTGAAACTATCATTGGATCATTATTAAATTATATTTAAGTACAATAAAATAAAGTGCTCAGAGAAGGCACTGTAAGCATTATTTGATATACAAGAGAGAAATAGAAACACATAGGTTGGATGGTGAAATTTTCCACAGATAAAAATTTCTTTTAAGAGGGAAGATTGAAGTTTTTGTAGTATATTGGACATTTCACCTTATTTCCAGTTCTTTAAGAATTGAGAAAATATGCAGGTCACAAAAAGTTTCATGTATGGCACATGTATATGTAATAAAAAATACTGTGCACACACAGTGAACAAATAAGAGAAATTATGCAATGATTCACCAAGGGAGGTAAGTAGGTAAAGTGCAAATCAGAAATATATTCTATTTCACACTGAAAAAAGAGTATATGATGTTGTAAATTGATGCTATCAAAGCTGTGAGTACTTGCACAAAATTCATTAAAAGTTACAGATGGGATTCCTATGTAGAGTGATTCTACTATAGCAGAGAGAGAACTACAACAGAAATTCACAACTTCCTAAAGAGGGATTACTCTTAAATTTGATACACAATTAATGTTGAGAAGGTGTGGCTCAAACAAATTGGCTACAGATTTACTGTCTTTAACTGTAACCAATTATCAAATTATTATTTGTTTGTTCTTATAGTATGGAGGATTTGCAAATATAATCAAATTAAGTGTTTGATATACTTTTGGGTTAGATATGTACGTACACTATTTAGAATGTTGTAAGGCTACCAAACGATCTAATATAATAATTCCAATTTTTAGGTGGAAAGTTAGTCTCTCTGATTCTTCTTCTGCCTCTACCATTGATACCAAAAATGATAAATCTTTAGTTCTTTAAAATGTTCCAAATACTGCTTTAACCTTGATGTAAGTAATAACTGCTTTTCCTTTCAGTTGAGTAATGTAGTTAGGAAAGTGATGTAAAATGAATCATGTTAAGAAGAATTTATAGATTGTACTCGGGCATCTTTCATTCTCAGTAACACTTTAATTGAGAGTCTGTTAATTATAGAAAACAATTTTATGACAATTTTAGAAGAGTTGTTTAATGAAATAACTGAATCTTTAATGTAAAAGTTATCTTTGAATATACTATATTAGAAATTTGATGTGTTTTTAAATTTTGGTCTTTAAATTAATTCTTCATTCAAACTGTAGACCTCCTCAAGTTAGTGATTTTTATACATCACTTTTGACTATATACCTGGATTTAATATAAATCTATTGTAACTGAAGTTAATTTGAACTCCAGTAATTTCACACGTTTTCGAACACTGCAAGTCAAATAAACAAAACATAACCATAGAAAACACCCAAATACTAAATAAAGAAACAAACATAAACAAACGCAAAATTAAAAAAGCCTTACTTACACAAGAATTCAAGCCCAAAATAAACCCATACACCTTTATACCTATATTAAAAATAATAAAATAAATAATATAAATTTATATATTCAATCATCTAAGCTCGCCCTCTACATTCCGACGCTCTGTTACACAACCCCTTCGAAACATGTCAGCTTCCGGTCAGTCACCTCTTCCTTTCTTTGTGAACCTGACGTAATAAAAATTCTCAAATCTATTTAGCCGTTTTACGTGTACATTGTTGGTATAGTTTGCATCTGATCAGAGAAAACACACAAAAAAACTATTATAAACCAAAGAAATAAATAGTGATTATTACGGAGTAAATATTAATTCCTTACATGGATGGGCATAGCTTTAACAGGGGTCAGAGGTTGTATTTGTGCATTGGTTACAAACTATGACCTTTATGGAGTCATAAACAGTATTTTTGCATGTTATAATATCAACGACTGTAGAGGAGGTAGGAAGTTGTTATAAATGTGCTTGATCCTCTCTGGTCTATACAAGAATATACCTCAATACAGATAAAGAATTCTAGCAAGATTGTAAAATGTGCAGTGAATAATTTTGAGTCAAAACAAATATTGCGTCCATGCTAAGTTAACCATTATCGATATTATTTTAGAACAAAAATATATTTCGCAAACTATTAAGTCGAAATTATTTCCTTCATATTGGAACAAGAAAAGGTCAGTAAAGCATGTGGTTATTGAAAAGTTGAGCTCTTTATTTCATTACATTTGATCATTATAAGCTTCCATCATGATAAGTATTTAGTTTTTTACCTTGACGCATGAAAATTATCTCATGGTTATAGCAGTGAGGGTGCTTCTGCTTACATGAAACTACCTCCTCTGGAATCCAAACGTCTACATATACATTTAAGATTCCTGGACCCATGAAGGGGAGAAGATTATGGTTATTGAATAATTTCAGGGTTTTACAACACATCACTTTGATCTTGAACTCTTCTAGATGACTAGGTGATGACAGATTTACGATCGCAAATGGATTTGGTAATGATGTTTAAGTTAAATTTATATTTAGAAATATACAATAACTTGTACTGATATATCTGTATTGCGAAATTTCTGCCTATTCACTAAAGTTGTAGATCGTTCGCGAATGTAAGAATTAACAATATATGTGTACGAAAACACGAGTGTATCGTCTATATTGGCGTATTGACTGAAATTTCTAGAAACTTCTTATGCCTATAAATGTAACCAACGCGAATGTGCCAAGATACTATACTATAAACCTCGGAAATTATAACTGTGTTTGATGCTTATTAAACAGGAACTTCAGAAAGTCTTATAAATTTTGAACATTACTAACTACTTTACGTTAGGGGATTCACACCGGACATTAGTATTTTTGTGAAGATATTATATAACTTCACAGCGGAAAACTTGGCGTGTTATTAACGAAACAAACAGAGCTAGCTAGCTTACTGTAAAGTAATTTGTGCCTACATTAACTTGAAATTAACTTCATCATCGTGAACTCAACATAAAATATTAAGATAGCTCTGGACCGGAAAGAAAAATCAATATTGTTTGTAAGTTAGTAAAAATTATGTCCACAGATCATTTTTTCCAAACCGTTATTGTAAATTTTATTATTGTTTGTAAATTAAAATATGTTTGGACTGAAAAAGAAACTGTGTATTTCAATGTTTTTGGCAAGTAGTGTTATTCTGTTGTACGTATTGACATCTAGATTTAAATTATCGCTTAACTGAATTTTATGATATTACAAATTGTGATACGTGACACTAAATAGTAGAATATACTCTGATAAAACTCGCTAAATACTCATTATATTTTTATAAGCTTCATTTTGATTGGCAGTGAACGAATTGAACCCAGTTCTTTAGTTATTTGAACAATTGTGCCCATTTAAATCTTAACCCGATTTGGGATACATTAAATTCAAAAATGAAAAAAAAAGAAGCTTACAGCAGGAGATTAGTAGACATTTGGCAGTGTTCTTCAGGATTAAAAGGTGAGTGATGTTAGGCGTTTATTTGCTCTGAGAAGTATAAACTTACAAAGTAAATTAGTGAGAAATAATAAAAAATTCAACGTGGATTTACCAAAGGGGAATTTTGTCTTATTAATCTGTCATATTCTTTCGACCTGGCATGGTCGAGCGCGTTACGGCGTGCGCTCGTAATCCGAGGG
Organism: Carcinoscorpius rotundicauda; assembly: GCA_011833715.1. NCBI lineage: Eukaryota > Metazoa > Arthropoda > Merostomata > Xiphosura > Limulidae > Carcinoscorpius > Carcinoscorpius rotundicauda. The sequence goes on from CM022393.1 coordinate 115,537,418, forward strand.
TCGTGGGTTCGCGCTAAACATGCTCGTCCTCCCAGCGGTGGGGGTGTATAAAGTGACGGTCAATCCCACTATTCGTTGGCAAAAGAGTAGCCCAAGAGTTGGCGGTGGGTGGTGATGACTAGCTGCCTTCCCTCTAGTCTTACACTGCTAAATTAGGGACGGCTAGCACAGATAGCCCTCGAGTAGCTTTGTGCGAAATTCCAAAACAAAGATAAAAAAATTTTTTTGCAGGATGTTTTCTATCAGTGAGATAATCGAAAGAATTCAGAGCTAGTATAAGGGGACTTTAAAAACTTTTTTTTTTTTAATGTATTATACAAAAAGTTGGTTTAATAAACCACGCCAGTTCCTAGACATTTAGTGTTCGGCTAGACTTTACATTGTAATTGTTGCTTACGTACATCAAGATATAAAATTAACTGTTTCAGAAAGTTAGACGGAGCTCATTTTACCAGTTTTTCAGTTAGAAAATTGTGTTAAATGGAACTTCTTCCTATTTCGAATCTTAAACATGACCATTACTTTCAGAACGTAGCAAAATGAAATAAGAATTTTTTGTGTTATCGGTGATTAGATAATAATCTCAACTTAAATAAGATCACTTTTTATGTTTTTTTTCTTTTTCAGGAGAACGCTTAAAGATTTTAACCAATTCTTATAAGGTAGCTCTTCTATCCTTGAAATCAGTCTAGTCGCCTATCTTGAAATTGTTTCCCTTTTGCCTAGTTATTCAAACTGTTAATGTTACTTTCTTTTCAACATACGTATAATAAAAAAATCGGGTAAGATTAAAACACAAACTAACGCCTTAAGAACTTATCTTATTCATAGATCTGGAAAAGAAAAACAGCACTTCTTATCTTAAGAGACGTTAAATGAAAGCAAGGTGTGTAAACAATTTGTAATATATTTTACTTAGTATTATCACGTATTTTATTCCTTGCAATCTTACAAAAATATTAGGGAATATACAAATAAATTATAAATAGGAAGGAGAAGACGCGTTGGTGATAAAATCCGTTAAAAAGAATCAGTTAAAAAAACTAGAATATCTTCTATTATTTGTAAGTATGAGACAACCATCTTTCGTTAAAACTTTACAAGTATTTAATGGGTGGATTTTTATTTATTAATTTCGTTTGAAGTGATAAATAGCCCAGTGTGGCTTTGTTACAAGAAAAACACACACACTAAAGTGGTAGAAACCATAACTGAAAATAGATATTAAAGTGTGATTAAAAGTCCATTGCCCTCCACACACACCCCAAAAAAAAGAAAAAAGAGAAAAGGTTTTTTCAGGTGTAATTTTAATCGAATTCTTTTCATAATTGAGGAATTTATCACAATAGTCAGTTATAAAAGTAGTAGCTTTCAGTAGTTTCGTATTATTGGTAGAAAGTAAGGTTTTTGCACTTACGATAATTTACTTACGTCGTTTTAGCAAAACTTATAATCATTCTATACTGTATTTTAATAATTTAGTAAAAGGACAAAATCTGTACTGATTGCAAGTGACTGTAAATATTTTCTTGTCTTGCTTGCTTAATTGGGCATTCATTTTTTTTGTCTTTTTAACAGCGAAATAAGACTTTTCGTTAAAGTTTGATAGTTGAAAATTGCAGGTTCTCAGAATAGTTTTTGCCTATAATACTGAGGTATATGAATGTACAATGTTTTTTGTGTGTAATATTACAAATGTTGACATTTAATATTTCTTCTCTTTTTATGTTTTATACAAATCTGTTAAACTGATTTTGTTCAAAGGTACTTTTGTTATTTTGTTGCACACTCTAAGTAAATGCACAATTCGACACGCAATATGAGAAAGTCGATAGCATCCTTTCAATAATTCTTCAGGTTGTCAACCTATGAAGGTCGAAAAGTTGTCCTCTGATTTATTAATAAAAGTGTTAATACTTTATGTATTTAATATATACTTAAGTGTGATTAAAAGTCCATTATCCTCCACCCCCCCCCCAAAAAAAAAAAGAAAAGGTTTTTTCAGGTGTAATTTCAATCGAATTCTTTTCCTAATTGAGGAATTTATCACATTAGTTGTCACAATAGTCAGTTATAAAAGTAGTAGCTTTCAGTAGTTTCGTATTATTGGTAGAAATTAATGTTATGAGATACAAATTCTTTCAATGGTTTATTGAGTGATACCTGGAATTTTCTGCTCTTCCATTTGCCAACAAGAATGACCAAAAATGTATGTAACGCTGGTTTCTATAAGTAAATGTTAGGTTTATTGTATGACAGGAAACATTGTATTTAACCAGTATTGTCTTAAATATAACTTTAGTTAGTTATGACGAGAGAAGTTGACCATTGAAAGTATCCTTTCAGAGTTAAAGTCAGTTGAAGATTGACTGTTACGTTATAACGCCTCTATGGTTTAGCTTCAGATATGACATTTAAAAAAATCCTTAAAATGTTGATTGTAATGTTCGCCATAAAAGTACCATTTCTTTTTTCATACGGCTACCAAAATGGAAAGTATTGTAAAAAAAATATGGTAAATGATCAAATTCTTTTTTTTAACAAATGTACGAAACTGTATACATATTTGAACATCCACTTTTGCAGCCGTTAATATAAATGAGCAATACACTTATTTTCAGGTTGGGTAAATATAGTATTTTTTTCCCGTCATGGCCAGATAATTAGGGTGCATGACTCGCAATCTCGAGGGCAGCAGGTTCGAATTCCTTCCAGCCATGGAGGGCGTTATAAAGTTCGGTCAATTCCACTATTCGTTGGCAAAATAGTAGCCCAAAAGTAGTCCACTATTTGTATTTCATGTACTCTTTTATTGATGATTCGGGACCTTCTAACTCAGAGAGCCTTCGTGTAGCGTTACACGAAATTTTGATAATTTATTCAATAATTATTTGAAAAAACTTTATGATTAAAAACAACAGATCAAATTTCATAATTTTTTTTATTTCAAGAAGTATTAATGCTAAAATGATATTTTTTTTACTGTTTAATAGATACTCAATTAAGAAATTATATTTGTCATAAGATGTAATACTATTCGGCTTGTTTACTTTCAAACACTGTTATTTATTCAGTCATTCGGGCCCCCCAGTGGCTCAGCGGTATGTCTGCGGACTTACACGCTGAAATCCGGGTTTCGATACCCGTGATGGGCAGAGCACAGATAGCCCATTGTGTAGCTTTGTGCTTAATTCAAAACAACAACAGTCATTTGGATATTTTTGTGAACAAAGTGTATAATAACACTATAAAAACATTATATCCACCAAATAGATTGCTGTCGACGCGTTTTGCTTAAAACCAAAACCCATCAGTATAATCAGTAGTGAGGTTGGAATACAAAACATAGTAATGGAAAGAACAATATTTACAAGGGGTAGACAGAAAAAGTGTCCCTCCTGAAAGTGTTAATTTGTTATGTCTTTTATTAAATAATGGAGAAATATGTAAGACCTGTATGTTTTTAGAACGCACTTGAAGAGATATATTCATATATTATTTTGGGGTGTCATTTTAAATAAAAATGCTGACGTAAACATGGATAAGGAGAATTCCATGCTTAATTTCATTAAAATTCACGTAACCACTGCTTCAAATCAAAATATTAAATTATTCAACAGGATATTGGTCTTATTTTGGATCAGAAAATGCAAAATATTTTAAGTAATAACATAACATAATCAATAATTAATGGCATAGCAGTATGTCTGCGGATTTGCAACGCTAGTAACTAGATTTCGATACTCGTGGTGGGCAGAGCACACATAGCTCATTGTGAAGTTGTGTGCTCAACTTCAAACAAACAAAAATCATAATCGAAAGTAATGTGCTGAAATATCGAATGAATATTCTCAACTCTTGTAAATTTATGTTTAATAAATTAATGTCACTTATTGTTTGAATGATTTAAACCATTCAAGACTATACCTTTAAAAGAAGTGTAAATTTCAAACTATTTTTCTCTTTGAGAAATGTGCAATTGTTAATATCTTCTGTTCATTATAAAGCACACCAAGTGAACTCATAAAACCCATGTAAATTTTAGTGAGTTTTTGAAGTTCTCTATTTATTCATCTTTAATTAGTTAAATTTATTGTGTAGTATAGCTCGTTTATCCGTGATGTTTCCTATTGTGTTTCATAGTTCGATATTGCAAGAAACTAAGAATCTATAAACTCCAGCTGCAATTTTCTAAACGTTTTATTTTTTGGTGGTTTACTTAGCAATATGTTCTTTTGAATATCCGTATGTGTTTGTGAAATACGTTTCAATAAATAGATAAAGGTATAGAGTGTTTAGTGATCAATCAATTTTTTTAACAATATCTAGTGAAGGTTTTCTTAATGACAATTATTATTATATTGCCTTTTATATAATTGCATCCTTATGTATTATTAAAAACTTTATCATCGGAAACATCAAAGGTCACATAGATTCGCAGTTTTCTTTTGCAATATTATAGGTTTTTTTTAGTTAATATTAAAATCCTCAAAATTAAAGACTTGTGAAACAGCTATCTTGGTAAATTTTTATTATATCTATATTACGTACAGAAAAATTAGTTGTTAATGAAAAATGATAGAGCCTACCTTCAGAAACTATTTGTAAATTACGAAAATGCATTGTTAAACCTAGTAACTAGTATGAAAAACAATTAAAATATCACATTTTTGTAATAAAAACCTATAAAATGGTAGAAGAAAAGTAGATATATGGATAAACTGTTCAAATACACAGTAAGTTATTTAACCTAGGCTTATTGAACAATACTACATATTTTTGTCATCATCGAGAAAAGCTAGGAGTTAATACAAAGAAAATGTCTCATCTACATTTATACAGATGCACACGTATAGATAAAACAGTAATTTTGTTTACACCAAACTTTTATCTGTGGTGCTACCGATATTACAAGATCGATTTCCACAAAACTATTTGCAGGCTCTTTAGTCAAAAATAATATTTTATTTATATTTTATAAATGTTAAAAAAATACAGTAAAATAAAAATATGCTTATTTGTTTGTTTGCGAACTACTTGAAGTTTTTGGACGAATCTTAACCAAACATGGCAGGATGAAATACTGGACCAAGAGACATTCCAAATAATTGTTTTTACTTATCCCACCCACCTTGAAGCACGTCCATAGCAAAAATATATTTATTTCGGTAATAACTGAACAGTCATGGACAAATCGTTATTCCTAATTTTTTTCGTTTTTAAGTTTTCTTTGTGGATTTTCTTTTATTTTAAAATGTCACACATTCACAGTTTTACTAAGGAAAATAGAATGAAAAGCACACTCTTCTAGTGACTGGGCTACATCTGAAAACCCCTTGTTTTTCATATGGGTAGTTATATGTTGGGTGTTTAAGACTAGGATCACAAATAAATATATTTATTTTGATCAAGAAACTAGTGAGAGTTGATATGGTTTATCAACAAACACTGAAGACGAAGAGAGGGTTTAGTAAAAGTACTAAAGTAAAGGAAAATACTTGTTTCCTTTCACAAATGCGGTTTAAAATAGGAATGAAATAAACTAGTTGTGAAGTTTGTATAATTTAAACTAAGCCATGTATTCGATCTCTCTCTCCCCGCATGTAGGATGGACGCCTTACTTTGTTTTTAATAACTTCTAATTATTCTCTAGTATTTATTCATCATTTTATATAATGTGATTAACATTCTTTTAATCAATAGAGTAAGACGAATTTGAAAAGTGTTCCTGTAGAACAGATTCGTTATTATATTTTTTTATTTTCCTATCATCTGTTCATGTTATTTTAAGTTACTTCACGTTTGTCTAGTGCAAATTAAGTTTAGTTTGAATTTCGCGCAAAGCTACATGAGGATTATCTGCGCTAGCCGTCCCTAATTTAGCAGTGTAAGACTAGAGGAAAGGCAGCTAATCATCACTACCCATCGCCAACTCCTGGGTCACTCTTTTATCTACAAATAGTGAGATTGAACGTCACATGATAACGCTCTCACGGCTGAGAGGGCAAGCATGTTTAGTGTGATGGAGATTCGAACCCACGATCTTTGGATTACGAGTCGAGTACTTTAACGACCTGGCCATGCTGGGCTATGCAACTTACGTTACTTATACACAAACTTGTATAAACACTTCATTAATGTTCTTGTTATAGTCCATATTGTAGTCCAATGATAAATTACTTAATAAAATGTCATTTGACAACCTGCATGTTTCTTTAAGATACACTCCAGTAGCTCAGTGATTCCTCTGAAGACTTATTAACACTCAAATATTGGCCCGGCATGGCCAAGTGTGTTAAGACGTGCAACTCCTAATCCTGAACGCCACTGGTTCGCATTCCAGTCGCGCCAAACATGCTCGCCCTTTCAGCCGTGGAGGTGTTATAATGTGACGATCAATCCCATTATTCGTTGGTAAAAGAGTAGCCCAAGGGTTGGTGGTGGGTAGTGATGTCTAGCCGTCTTCCCTTAAGTCTTACGCTGCTAAATTAGGGACGGCTAGCACAGATAGCCCTCGAGTAGCTTTTACATTAAAAAACAAACAAATAAACACTCATATCTAATTTCAATGTACGACGTCGGTAAAGTATCATCAAACAAACAAAAATGTGAGCTAAACAAAACAAAAAATCATAAAAAAATATTTTTTGTTTGTGCATAAATAAACATACCATCATCGTATATCGTATCAAAATTATTTAATTTTTACTTATTAAACAGAATTTGTTATTAATTACAATACTTAGTGTAAGTTTCATATAATATTTGAAAAAACAATCTTACGAGGGTTTTTTTCAAATAATTTAATTACGACATAAAATGAATTTCATTGGTTAATACATACTCAATAATAGAAAATGAAAAAGTGTTTATGTTTGTACGTCTTGTATGGATGTACATAAGCTGCTTTTTTACTGTTATTTCGGGTTTTCTACACGATAATGGAGAGAAAGAATCACCGTCGAAACACGTATGGTTGTCCAACGAAAATATTTAATAAGTTATTGTGTATTTTTTAATTTTACAATGTTTTCAAACTGGTTGACATATGTCTTAATACCGTTTTTTATCATATCAACATAAAGAAAATCTACATGTGTTATGTTGGAAATATCTCCAACGATATGATGTTAAAAGTTCCGAAGAATGCAACAAGAATGGTTTCATATTTGATAAAGAAGCTTTCTTATTTTTTTTTCAAATAATGTTTGAAACTTACTAATTGTTCTAGGTCATTTACTTGATCATACCTTCTTGGATATTAAATAAATAATGATATAATTCCAGCAGAGCAGTAATTTATTCATTATCTCACCGGCATACATTCTGAATTGAAGATTAATTAGTTTTTTTTTCAGTTTAAATTAGACAACCGTTATATTCCATTTTATGGATGTTCTACATTTCTCCCTAATTTCACGATAGTAACCTATATTGCCGACCATATTTCTTGAAAAATAAGTTTTTGATGTCCTAAATAACTAAAATTAGAATTGTATTGTAAGGTTTAAATCTCAATACAGACAATCTTTTTATCATAATGCTAAAATAATACATGCAAAAGCATTACAGTTTTCGATATTTATGTGCGTCTCTTCAGTAGATAACAGCACAAGGATGAATTACAGTTGACATTTTTTCGCCAACTATCACTCCGTTGGCTTAACGGTAAATCAGATTTTATGAAGTTAATAAAGGGGTTTTTATATCCGCTGTGGGTTGATTACATTTAGTCCACTGTGTATCTTTTGTTCTTAAAAGCAAATAAGCAAACAAATTATCTTCCAGTGGTCTCTCTGCTCCATCATACCTCACGTGATATAATATTTATGTGTAATATGTTATTTCTTTCGATAGTGTCTTTTACACGCATATTTCAGATTAATTTTAAAAAACGCTATGCATTAGATTTTTGTTTGACACTAAAGTAATGGATAGTTTGAATGATTATATGGAAAGTACATCCTAATATTTCAAAGAAATGCAACCATTTACTGTAATATGTTCAACCCTAAGATTACTTATGGTAATAAAACATTTATTAGTTCTCTCGTCTATAGAAGAAAAAAAGTTTCATCTATTTAGATCAGTGTTTCTCAAACTTTTTTATGCCCCACACCCCTAAAAAAGATTTAATATATTCTCGCACCCCTCACAGTGGTTTGTCAGCAGATATAAAACCTTATTTTGGAAGGGTTACACAAGAATCAAAGCGGGCCCTTCTACCTTTCAACGATTCAACATCATGGCCTGCAACAGCTGCTCCACCATGCCGGTTGTTAAAGTGTTCCTGCAGTTTAGATGGCTTCAAATTTGCGTTTGAAAGGACAGCGTCACAAAGCATGCACTGGGGTTAATGCATATCCTCTGTTGTTTCAATACAAGTGAAACCAAACTTCACATAATCATCATTCCATTTCCTTTTTCTTGACATAATGAAATTTTTGCACGAACACAGAATCAACAATGCACTGATTACCATAGCATCACGCACGGGTTTATATACTCTGCGAAACTTTCTAGAACATTCTTGAATATACGTCACATGACGCCATAGATTAATTCTGGATACTTCTGGAAGTTTCTCGAGTCACGATCACGTGAATACATAACATAAATAAATAATAGACACTTGAAGATGGCGTTCACGAACGTAACCTAATTAGTTGTGCTGAGTATTTAGGTCACGTTTACGTTTCGTGTGTTGTTTGTTTACAGTTGTACATCAAGATTTCGGTCTGCGCCGGTGACGGTAGAAACGATAGTTTATCGTAACAAGGTAAAAACAAGGTAACAAGAAAAATAAGAAATAAAAATCAAACGTAATTTTTGAAGGTACAGAACAGTACCCTTAATCTAAACAAAAAAAGGACTAAAATGTTATTTCGCGCCCCTGGAACGCTATCTCGCAACTCCAAGGGATGCGAGCATCCCTGGTTTGGAACCACTGATTTAGATAAACAAGAGGTAAGTTTTGACAATAAATGACTATAAGGACATTAGTTGATGTCAATTAGCATATTTAAAGTCACGCATAAGAGAAGGAAAAAGTTTCAACGTCTCAAATAAAACATGAAGGCAGTTGAAATCTAACCAATATCTTTATTTGAAGATCAGTTAAATGCGTTTAAGTTTTTTATTGCCTCGTTTGTAGATTAAAAACTCTCACATTGTCAGGTTTATTTTCAGATTTTCACATTAAAAGACTTATTTGTTTTATTAATGGTGATACAAAATTTTAAACGTATGTGGGGTTAATATCAAACTTTTGAAGTCAAAATATAGTTCATATACCATGGTTAGTCTCATAGGATTCAACAGATAACCAAACAATACGTTTTCCAAAGAGTAACTAAAATGTTAGAACAGGAGTAGGTCTTTTGAGGGCAATACAATAACATGAACAGTTATATTTTTTCTTCTGTAGCTCTGAATGAAAATCTAAACAATATTCCTTCTTTCAGATGGAAACAAGACTGAAAATTATCGTATTAGTTCTGAGTTTATTTGCGAAATTTAAAGAATTATAAATCCTTGGCCAAGTAATACTGATTGAGTGATTTTGTAGAAGGTTAAAGGTTAAATACGTAAGCCACATGCTATAAATCTTTGCATATTTTTGGATAATGAACAGATACGAGAGGATTTTAAATTTACTAATATTAGTTCTTATAATCTGCCCAATTAATTATAAATGTATTAGTCTTACGTAAGTAAAGAATAAATTTAAAGTCTGATAGGAGATTCTTTAAAAATTTGCTTAAAAACTTAAAACTGAATTGTTTTACATGAGATTTTTGCCTTACTAACATTTTGACATTCATCGAAGTTGTTCTTGCTGTTGTAAGTGGGGATAATTGTGTAAATTTGGTGTATGTAGATATCGATAAAGCATTTGAAAAGGTGCATCTTAAAAGCCTTGTTAAAAAGTTTTCTGTAGGTGTGGGTATAGATTATAGATAAAATTGGTTAAATGGAAAACAATAGACGGTTAATATAAACAAAATTTATTCAATTTGAATTAATGTCACGAGTATTAGAACCTTTGCTCTTTTTACACACCCTGTGAAAGATATCCAATGCTAGCTTGTCTATTTAGTTTTAGTTGTAGATTTCTAATTGCCAATGTCATTTTAATTCGAAACAAATAAACTTTTCTTTCTGCTCCAATAACTTGAAACTATCCTGTGGCTACAGCATTGTCGTTACAAACTAGTACAAGTTTGAAAACGCTTGATGCTTCGGAAATACTTCGGTAAACTATGTTCATAGATTCTACCATGTCTGTATTCTTGTAATAGATTCTATATTTACTCCAGAACACTCACCACATTTATACATGTAGATGACATTGAGCTGTTTGGTTTCTTTATTTATGTTTAAACAAGTAACAGTTCCTTATTGAGATGATGGGTTTAGGGATGACTAAAAATTCTATTTGTGGATAAAAGTACGTGATGTACTGAATGATTCTGTTTGTAATTATTTTCTTTGGAAAATCATTCTAACTTTAAATAACATTTATTGTCATTCACTTCTTCATTCTACAAAGTTTTTGCGTTATAAAACTACTATAGTTTAAATATATATATATCTAAAAACGTAAGTTTATGATACTTTCAGTTTCTAATCTTCTCACCCTTTTTACTGATCAGGCTGTCCAGGAACGACAAATAAGTATTTTTTTTTGTTTTCAGAAGAAATTTAATATTTCTGTATTGTTCATTCAGATATTTAAAGATACTTCTTCACCTGTTCTTTATTCTCAAACACATAAAAATGTTCATCAAAATATCTTTTGCAATAACGATTTAAATACCTTTAAAAAGTCTTTTAACCAATTTTTTCATAAACACACAGAATAATTAAATTATGAGTGTCACAGAACAATTTATGTATTTTTAGTAATCCATACAAAATACCAGTATATGTGATCTTACTTCCTTATATAATTGTTTCTTGAAAACCTTATGTTTATTAATTGCAATAAAAAATCTGCCAAGCTTATTTTTTTAGATTTTGTTTGATATTTTACTTTAAATAAAAATACTGCAATTTTACTCATAATTTAAAAAAAAACATTTTATTGCAATCTATTTGATTGAAGATAACAGCCTCATTTTTTTTTATAAAGCTTAGTCATTTCGGTATCCTAGTTTTTACTTAATGTTACGGTTTTAAGGTTAAAGTTACATATATGTATAACCCTTGAAACCGAATTTGAAATACGTGCACACACATTATTAAAATATATATGCATATAACAACAGTGTATTTATGTGTTAACAAAAACATGTGGATAAAATAATGCCCTACAAAATTTAAACTATTGTTATATAAAAGATATGTGGAAAATATTTTTTATTGTGAAAATGAAGAACAAGTGGAAACGTTTCTTGAATATTTAAATAATCAAAATAGAAACAATAAATTTACTCTAGAAAAGGAACAAGGCTCATTTACCATTACTGAATCTTCTGTTAATCAAAGAGGGTGGGAAATTTGAAACTGGAAGTTATTATAAACCTATATTTTCACGTTTATATTTTAACTTTAATAAATGTATACCACAGAAGTTTAAAGAAAACGTTTGGAAGTTATTTTAAACCTATATTTTCATGTTTATATTTTATCTATAATAAATTTATACCACAGAAATGTAAATAAAACGTTTTGAACTTTTAGTATACAGAGCTCATAAACTTGCCAGTAATATAGAAGTTGTAAAGAGGAAATAAACTATTAATACTATTTAACTTAATAATGTTTGTTTTTGAAGTTTGCGCTAAGTTACACGAGGGCTACTCTCGTGCGAATATTGAGATTGACCGTAACTTATAACAGTCCTACGGTTGAAAGGGCGAAGATGTTTTGTTTAACGGATTCGAATCCAAGACATTCAGATTACGACTTGAGTTCCTCAACCGCTTGGCTTTGCAAGGCCTTTAAATTAAGAATAACGAAATTTTATAACGAAAGTAATAACTAGCAGAATCCATCTGTATATCAAGAAAGTTTCCACTCCAAAACAAATGACATCCACATGTATAATTGCTTTAAGTGTTCTAAAATTTGTGCAAAATCTGCTGTAAAAAGACGGATAGAGTAAAGAAATATAATTTACAGTGGTTTGTGAAATCCCCAGACGTTTAAAAACACGTAATAGTTCGTAGTAACACTTCTGTAATTATTAAGTGGTTTCAACTAATTGAACTGTAAAAAAGTATTGTTTGGTACGAGTTAATGCGATTAAAAATAAACAAAAAATCAAATTAGATAGTCTATGACTGGAGAACTTATCGAAAGTTTAATTAAACTGTGAAATATTTCTTTTATTTTCATTTACACCAGATACATAGATAGAGAATTGGTCAATACCTTACTTAAGTTTACTGATATATAAGTTTTATTGGTGATTCTTTGCAAAAGTTTAAAATTAATTAATTAGTTGGGCGAATAAATGAGAGATGACTTTTATTTATAGCAAATGCAAGGTAATGCATATAATTTATCATAAATCATGAGGTTAATTCCAATGGGAATAACAATAGTGTTATGGAAGAAAAAATCTTGTTTTTATGGATGATTATCCTCTTGAGCCATCTGAACAATGAGCTGTTGCTAATCCTAGGCCATATATAATAATAATTTAGATTTATCTACAGAAATACTGAATGCAACCCAAAAGGGTTATAATTTAATTATTTGTCATTGGTTTGTCTACATTTAGAGTGCTGTGATTATCCTTAGGATCCTTATTTTAGAAAACACTTTGATTTTTTGGAGAGGATTCATAGATGGTTAATTGGAACAATGCCTGGAATGAAAAAGTTGTCACAGGAGGAAAGGTTAAGATCTCTGAAAATTGTTTGTCTTGAAAAAGAAATGTGATTGAAGTGTTTCAGATTGTTAAAGAAATTTATAGTATTGATGATGCATTCTTTTTTGTTTTTATTTAATGATAGAACTATGGAGAAACAATTAAAAATTTACTTTCATAAAACGGCCGATATGGGTATTATAACGTCAATTAAAATAAAGTGCAGAACAACGTTTCGACTTTCTTAGGTTATCTTCAGATTAACAAAGAAAGGTTGTATTATGAAATACAAGTTTTGGTAAGGGAGGAGTCATTTTCAGCTAAAATAGCTTTAATTTTCTAATCTAGGCCTTTCAAATTTGATAGATGCAATTTATTTAAGAGAGTTTAAGGTAAGACTAGAAAAATGTTTATTTAACAAATTCTGGCTTTGAGTATTTTATTTTAGAGACTGGTATAGTAGATGTGATCGACAATTTAGTTTCTCGTCCTAAAATTATATGTATATGAAAATTTAATTGTACGATGTGATTGTAAGAAATTTTTGTATAAAATTTCCTAAAATTTGAGTTATTAGATTTCTAACAGAATATGGAACCCCAAAAACATTGACACTTTGCATACCACCATAATCTTTGATTTAAAGACTACAGATATATTAGGTGTTCTTAAATATGTAATGTTTCTATATGTGCGAGGTGTTATAAACTCATATAATGTATTTGTATGGCATATTCTCATTTGGGGTAGTTTATAGGTTTGCGAATTGTTCTTAATAATAATTAAGAACATTTTGCACAACCTAACCATGACATTAAGAACTGTTGGCGTCTAAAGTGTTAATGCCCAAATTTTCTATGTTCTTAAAATCTTTCAGACGTAAAAAACGCCATACGTACATCTATGACAACCATCTCTGAAAATTTTTAAAAGATGTTTTATTAATTTTTGCATTGTTATAAATATATTGTCTGTAATGTTAACAGCTTGTCTTTTTTATTAGGGTTTTTTCTTTACTTGTTGTTATTATATTATCTAAAGTTTGTTTGTAGTTGAGCATAAAGCAACACAATAGACTATCTGTGCTCTGCCCATTACGAGAATCAAAACCCGGTTTCTAGCAGTGTAAGTCCGCAGACATTACGTTGTGCTACTGAGGGGCATTTTTCTAAGTAAAGTATTATATGTATTATCATCATCATTTTAAATAATTCAATTTTCTGTAATATGCAATCAGGAAAATGTTCAGGTAAAAATCTGAAACCTTAAAGTTCTTAACAATTGCGTATTAGAGTTTTACTTACAGATGAATAAGCTTTGTATCTTTGTGTTTACATGTTATATCAAGTTTTAGAAAATCGAAAGACAAGACAAACAAACCAACTAGATTTTCTGTGACTCTCTAAACTGAAGTTACAAGTATTGTATAAAAACTTTCCTAAGTATTAAATACTTGCCATTCCTTAATTAATTCTCAATAATGAATACATATTTAAAATGAAACTTTAAGTTTTTAAGCAGAAAAAAATATGTTTAGAAAGAGTTAATATTTAAACAACGTATTTCTACTAATTAAAGCATATGGAAAATCTTGTTGGTTATATGGCAATAGTTTTTATTATAAGGTGACTTCTCACTTTTTTGATGGTTGGTCAAAGAACATGAACAAAGAATAATTTCAGTATCTTCTGATGCTTATCTATATGAAATACGTTAAACACAGAAATCGAACACCTTGAAGTCATAAAGGTTTCAAAAGCAAAAATATACTGTAATTTAATGGGAAAGTTCTGTTTTTTGTCCAGGATCTTTTGGGGTTTGGTTGACCAGATTCGATCTCACAGTCAATAGCTTAGTCTCTTTTCTTAATCTTGTTTCCAGATTGGATCGTCAAAAGTTAATAAAAACTGTCAGCGACACAAATGTGCCATAGATCAGTTAAGGCTTCAGTCGAAGTACTGACACTAGCAGCAAAAAAAGGAAGACTGGTTTGGTGAAAAGAAATTTGGAGACACTCATTTTACTTCTGAAGATGGGATTAAACTGATAGACATTTCTTATTCCAGGATAAAATATTTGAGTGTAAATATTAATATTAACTTCAAACTCTAAAAGAAAGAGTGCGTTAAAACGAAATCATGTTATACTTAATTATATTTTAATACAACTGTTCAGAGAGCAAAGAAAACAAAAACGTCACACATAATGAAGTTTAATTGAACTATGTTACAAATTGTGCATATATAATTCAAAGAAAAAATCTTGTGTATGAAAATAGATGCGGCCATAAAAATGATTGAGTATGCAATTTTAAAAAGTGAAATCATAAATGGCGGCCAAGCTGGTAGCTACATTTACAGCATTGAATAGAATTTTACAGAAAATATTAATATACTTGTGAGCCAGGGCACGTGTTTTGGTTAACTTGGAGCACCATTTTGAAGTTTTAGCATTTTAAGTCCGTAAATTTATCGCTGTTTCATCAAGAAGTATCTGTAATGAACAAATAAAGGAAACCCTTTTCAAAAAAGGAAGTAAACTTACAAATGATTAATATCACTCCTTCAAAAACAATGTAAACACGATAGTATGGATAAGAATTACATCATCCCTACAATAGCTCAGGCACACAATGTAGTAGAATTTTAAAAGACAAAAATAGGCTAAATTGAACACAATTGTGATTTAATAGTTATATATGTTGTTTTATATTCATATTTGCTTCTGTTATATAGGGATGGTTCAAATGCCATCCCCACTATTTTTGTATTATTTTCGAAAGATTGTTCCTAATCATCTCTGTGTTTGAAAAGCTTGTTCTAATCCAATAAACATACAATGAGGTTCCAACTGTAATGTTCATTGTTTGCCTAGTATTGGTAATTCCTGAATTGTAAAGGAACTTGAGAGACAACATTGAGCGCTAAGAACCTGTTGTTTCTCTTTAGTTCCGCTGCAGAATTAAGAGTTTGATTTTGCTGAGGATGAGTATGTGTGTTTTTCCTTATAGCAAAGTCACATAGGGCTATCTGCTAAGTCCACCGAGGGTAATTGAACCCCTGATTTCAGCGTTGTATATTCATAGACTTACCGCTCTACCAGCGGGGTACCTACTGAGGATAAATATTGATGCTATTTAACAGGTACAGTGCACACTAGATCATGTGAGGTGGTTTACAGGCTGTCAAATTAACATTAATATTATCATGCGGTGTTCCGGTAAAGCTGTGAGTTGAGAAAGGCTAGATGAAGGTGATAGCTTGGGTGGCCCATGTATGTGGCAGATATCAAGGCTGTAGTAAGGTAGTAAGTTCCAGGACTAAGGATTTTTAAAATGTGGTGTAAAACTGTAGTGGAAAGTAAGCAACTAGAACAAGACATAAGATTAAACTATTAACTTAAACCTTAGTTTCTACCATTACAATATTTTTAACTTTACGTGACATGATATCTTTTCAGGGCAGGGATCATAGGATCCAACAATTCAGGTCTAATAATTGTTTTCTGTGGGGATAAACGGGAGTACATTCTGAGAAAACCCACTTTCACGGTCAGGTTACAGAATAAAATACCTTGATCGTGTAGTTGAAAGAAAAGAAAAACAAGGGTATTAGAACAATAAAACATGCGGCCGTTTTATGGAACTAAAAGACGATAGGAGTGACTATCTGGCTGGGAATAAAATATCGTGGCCATTGTCACATTTCTCGAACACACAATTGAAAGGTTTCCGAACCGGACTTGAATGGTAAAAAAATTGGCGAAGGGGGTAATGGTGTCTGTTGTTGGTTGGAGGTTGAGCGTAGGTATCTGCTTTAATCAACATTTTGTTCTTCATCGATCTAAAGTTTTTATTTCTCCTGATGTTCCGGGTTTGAGTCTGCTGGCTAGAAGGTGAATGGTTTTCAGTAGCGGTTGATGTGTGGTGTGAGCCAGGCCAATGTTTTTTGTTGTTTCATGTTTTGTTTTGTCTGAATGAATTTGGTGCAGGTACTTATGGTTTTAGTGTGTTGGCTATTCTATGTGTTCGTCTGAGTGAAGTTATACTTGACTTGGGTGGTCGTGCGACAGGCTTGTTGGTCTTGGTAAAGTGAGTCGGAGTTTGTGGGTGGGCGTGTTTGGCTTTGAAATGAAATAAATGTAAAGAACCATTGGCAACGATAAAACACCTAATAGTCTCGAGGTGGTTGCAACCTTCAGGTACTTGGTATTCAATTTCTGTTTCAACCTGTACTTAAACTATTTCAAGAAACACCAAATGTATACAAGAAGCTAACTTCAAGAGGTAATGATAACATCGCTTGCATTAAAATCACGATTTTTAAAAATTACTATTAGTTATTAGTAATAATTATAAAAATGGACACTCCATTTGAAACTACGTCATCTCAGTGAAATTAATTGATACTATTGCTTTTGTTTCTGAGTTATCAACTAATAAAAAGAATCAAGAGGAAGAAGGACAAGAAATTCAAATTTTTGTTACGATATTTAAAGATATTCCCAGTCATTATATAGACATTGTTATAAACAAAAGAGTGCATAGTATCGTAAAGTTTTGACGACATATTGAGGAGATACTTAAAATACCATTTCGACAAACAGCCTGATCCATCTCTACATAAGCAGTACTACCACCTGCTTGATAGTATCTACATCAATGTTACGTATTTTTTATGTTTTATGTTCTTCGTAGACTAAACGCAACAGAAAAAACACAGATAACAGCTTGTATAATTTATTACACTAAACTATTAACAAATATAACAGATATAACATAAATTATATAATAACAGTGACAGATATTAAGTTACAACATTCGAAATTAATTACAAAATAAAATAATATTAGATTCAAACTTCAAAATTAATCACAATACAAAACGGTACTGGCCTGTATCTAATATAATGATCTAAAATGAAAGTCTCAAATTCCAGTCCAGGGTGTGAATTTAGTCCCACGAAGAAATTCCGAAGCTTAAATGAAGAAGTTCAGAAACAGTTCACAGTTCAATAAATTCGCCGACTCTCAGCACAAGCAGTAATTCAGATGAATCGTAGAGATTGACGAAATAAAATCACAGCTTTCGTAGATCTAACTTTAGTCACAAATCCAAGTTGAATAATCACAGCAAACACTTAATCTTTCTCAAATAACTAACTCTCTTCTTTTGAAATAAAACTAATGTCTGACTCTCCCTTTTTTTCTTCGAATAAAAACTGATGTCCCACTTCTTCTCGCGTCACCGTCTTTTATACCGTAAGGCCTACTTCTCGAACAATCTTGTAATTTCCATACAACTCCAGAGCTATTCACGCATGTCCGTTCTTGCACGAGACTTGTCGTCTAGACACTAGGCCGCCACATTTAATTTACAAACATATGATTGGTCTACTTAATTGAAGAAAATTCTTAATGTTACCCTAAATGAATAACAACATATTTTATTAGTTTAAACTTCGAAACAATAATATAAATATGGAAACATAGATAATAGAAATGAAAATCCAAACACAACACGACATGCCGTCGTTTACAAAATATTTACACATTTACATAACAATCAATAATACCCAAATGATCTGTTTTTAAGTTTTCTGTACATAATACTATTTAAGTAACCACTTGGATCCAGCGTAGACAAGATAAGTAATAAAAAATGTATATGTTGTGCGTTAAACCACCCGCATGTTCTCGCTATATATATATATATATATTACTTCATTTATAAGGCACTTTGTGAGGGTAACAGTGGTTCAGTTGGATAGATATTGTGTTCCTTCCCAAAGGTAGGTATTATTCTACGCAAACCTTTTAAAACTGTAGATAAATTTTACGACATACTTTGTTGTACCTTGTTATTTAGTGTTTTTGTTATTTTTGATAAATGAATCTCAATGTATTTTTCGTTATTGACAGAAATTCTTAGGAAATGCATAATTCAAAATGTAAATTTGCAATACCTCTAATCTAATGATAGAATTTTACAAATGATCGTATCTTAAAAGAGACTTGCTCATTATTAAGTGTATTCATAGAATTAGTGTACGTAGTTGAATTAACAAAGCTCAATTAATATGCAATTGTAAGTTCGACAGACATATATATACGTTGAAAAAACTGTTTCAGAAAATATAATATATTGCAAAAATATGCGTAAAATGTAAGCGGGAAGTGCATTTATATGAACTTAGATTTGTGAATCTGCTGTTTACCATTCCTAAAACACATCATCTCGGAATGGAATGTTTTACGAACGTGATGTATTTGAAAATATCCTGCGTAAACGAGTTGTGACAGTTGTTATGTACATCAAGCACGTTTATCATTGTGTATTTATTCATTCATATTTGACCTTGTTTCACAGAGGAAGATAACATTGTTTTGACGTATTTTTGAATAAGCAAAGTAAACGTAGCTATTTATTACAGAAATAAAATATAAAAGTTATTCATGAGACTATCCGAATAAAAAAATCTAAAAGTTATATTTTACATTATTATACAAGTTTTGTTTTTACAGTTATTTTCAGTGTTTTAATTAGCAGACCAATTTAATTTATAAACATGACCATGAAACCAGTACAATTATTTGAAAACAATATTAGTCACAATATTAATTCATATTTCATCAAATATTAGTTATTCATTCGTTAAAAACTATATTGTGACTGCGATCACGTAAATTTCGTTTCTTTATTTTTAGATACTTTGAAAACTGTATGAACGTCTTTTTTGAACGATCAAAAATACATTAACAACCTTACGGTTAAAAAAAATGTCAAGTTTATGTATTCAAATAATATTAATTACCTAGCTTGTGAAATCAGATCACTGGAGAAGGCTCGAGGTGGTAGATAGGTCGAATGTTTGTTTAGTGTTAAGTATAATATAATTGGTTGTGGCTGTTACAGATATTGTCATAAATTCAGAGGCTTACTGTTGAGATACTGGTGAATTAAGAATAAAGAAATCCACATGAAATGGCAAGGAAACATTAACTTATTTTAATTACTACCGAGATAATTTTCAACAAAAAACTACGATAATACTGTGATCAGCTTAAAAGTGGAAATGTTGATTTTAAGTAAATAAAACAGTGATTACTCATAGAAATAAGCCATTCGCAAGTAGTTTACCATTAAAGACAATTAGAAATTAAATTTTGGATCATTATGTTTTCTGCGAACTATATTCTGTTTATATTAATTTCACTTTGTAGAGGTATATCATTGTTTTTGGGTATCGTGTATTTGGTTTCTATCAAGTGGTTAAAACATGAGAATAATCATTTAAAACGTTCTTTGATTCTTCTTTTCAGTTCTCTTCTACTTTGATGGAAATAGATTTTTCACGCGTGTTTAAATTAATCTTATACAAATAACACTTCTTTGACGTTAGTTTTTTGACAAGTTGCTCCAACGTGCGCTTTATTTCTGTCCATAGTTTTTATAATTAAAGATCTTATTACAATAAGTGTTTTCATATTTTTAAAAGTTTTCTCTAAAATGTTCAATAGAAGTAGTAGTTCATTTTAAAACTTCCCTCGCTGTCTTTTAGTAGTTTCTTGCATTGGGTTTCACCGAGAGCGGTTCAGTAAGTAAAAGATTGCTACAGAAGTGAATATGGTGGAAATGAGTCAAAAGCAAATCATTAGTTCTTGAATGTTAACTTTAATCCCTAATATTACATCCCAAATATGTCATACAATAAGATTAAGCCTTGCATTTACTAATTATCATTTTTCTCTTAAATTGTGACAAACACTCCAGAGAATACGTTTCATTAACCAAAAGGGGTAACTAAAAAGTATAAATCTCTTAGTAAAGTTTCTTGTGTTCCATTTACTATGCTGCCCGGTTTTGGACATGATCTTTTTCGGGATTTGGTTTGGCTTGTTTCTCCGGTACTAACTCTGTCTCGCTCATCAATATTATGACCAACCTCACTCCTTTACCAAAAAAAGAGTCAAAACAAAAGAAAAACAAATACCCCCTGCTAATTTAAATAATCTATGACGAAAGGGGACGAACCCACGACCCTCAAATTATACTTGATTAAGAATACTAGAGTGACAAGAAACGTATTTATTTAGGAGTAGATTTAGATCAGTAATGAATGTCACGTCTTAATGCATTATTAATATCTTCAGAATATAAAAATACGTCATCTCTAAATAGACTAGTGACTATATAACAAAACTGTTAAATTATTATCGAACTTCAAATGTCAAATTTATTATTTCGCAGACAGAAATGTTTCGAAAATTAGCCAACTTTTGTTCATAGTTTAGCAGCTTGGAGAACTCTTTTACTATGTGAATTACCTTACCATAAATCGTGAGCGAAAGTGAATCAGAAATAAAAATACCAAACCTGCCAGAGTTTATGTTAAGACTTTTAATTAATGTCACACATATGATGTCTTCTTCAAAGAGAAAAAGTGTATAAATTACGTGTCATGACGACAATCTCGGTTTTTCTGAATATATAATAATATGTCACTTCCAAATAGACCAGTGACTATATAATACTTAGTGTTACGAGATTCTTGGTTGCTTAGGTGGAAGATTATTAATAAAGGATGAAAAAAGACCTTATAACTGTAGTTTATTATTCATAATATCTTGTCATAACTTTATGCAGAACGGACACTAGCATAAGCTCAGTGTGAACCGAAAATACATTGATTTATCGTTTTTAACTTTAACACGTTGATCACCTTTGAACCTGTGATATGAAACCTGCATAGAGCATCGTCATAATATTCTTTTAAGATTCACTAACATTCGTTATTCATAACTCTTATTGTTATGTCAACAGATATTGAATTTGAAGTGTTATTAATAAATTATTAATAATATATGCACATGATTATACACATGCGAGTATTTTAATTATTTACATTGATTACGTACATACTGGTTGTATTTAGTTATAGCACGATATATGACTTAAATATATTTAAAACCCCAGATAGCAGCGTTTAGAAATAATTGAAATACGCAGTAAATGAAATAATTAAAATGCCAAATAATTCAAAGGTATTTTAGTTACTTAAAAACATGAATTTAAGTATATGTTATTTTTTGTTTGTAGTTGGGCACAAAGCTTCGCAAAGAGCGACCTGTGCTCTACCCACTACTGGTTTCAAAACCGTATTTCTAGCGTTGTTAGTTCGTAGACATCGTTGTACCGATAGAAGGGAAGTATATAATTATGCTTCTCATATTTTATATAATTATAAAATAATTTCGATAATCATTATATTCGGTATCTTATGCGATAAACATGGGCTAAACGGCAGGCTCAGAAATTCCACGGAAAGTTTAGGCATAATTATTTCTAACTTAGAATTTACAGCCAAGGGCAGTGCAACCAGTCAGTGGCACCAGCTGTCTGCACGGCTACCCTTAATAAACAGTCATGGTTATGTCATCCTCAAAGCTGAATGTGTGAAGCAAGATAAATAGCATATAGCTACTCGAACCTTGGATCTCTTTTATCTGCAAGCTTATTAAGCCTCACTTTGCCAAAGTGTTACGTATTTTTTAATGTTTTATGTTCTTTGTAGACTAAACGCAACAGAAAAACGCAGACAACAGTTTGTATAATTTATTACACTAAACTATTAACAAATATAACAGATATAACATAAATTATATAATAACAGTGACAGATATTAAGTTACAACATTCGAAATTAATTACAAAACAAAATAATATTAGTTTCAAACTTCAAAATTAATCACAATACAAAACGGTACTGGCCTGTATCTAATGTAATGATCTAAAATGAAAGTCTCAAATTCCAGGCTAGGGTGTGAATTTGGTCCCACGAAGAGATTCCGAAGCTTAAATGAAGAAGTTCAGAAACAGAGTTCACAGTTCAATAAATTCGCCAACTCTCAGCACAAACAGTAATTCGGATGAATCGTAGAGATTGTCGAAATAAAATCACAGCTTCCGTAGATCTAACTTCAGTCACAAATCCAAGTTGAATATTCACAGCAAACACTTAATCTTTCTCAAATAACTAACTCTCTTCTTTTGAAATAAAACTGATGTCTGAATCTCACTCTTTTTCTTCGAATAAAACTAATGACTGAATCTATCTTCTTTTTTCGAATAAAAACTGATGACTGAATCTCTTGCATCTTCGTCTGTTTATATATTGTAGGCCTAAACTCCTCGAAAGAACGCGAAAATTCTACAGGTCTCCAGAGCAATCCGCACATGTCCGTTCTTGTACGAGACTACACGTCTAGACACGAAGTCACCAGCACTCATTTACAAACATATGATTGGTTTACTTAATTCAAGAAAATTCTAAATGTTATCCTAAATAAATAACAAAATATTAGTTTAAACTTCGAAACAATAATATCAATATGGAAAAATGAATAATAGAAATGAAAATTCAAACACAACACGACATGTTGTCGTTAACAAAATATTTACATATATACATAACAAAAGTCATTTTGAGCT
This sequence comes from Carcinoscorpius rotundicauda, assembly GCA_011833715.1. NCBI lineage: Eukaryota > Metazoa > Arthropoda > Merostomata > Xiphosura > Limulidae > Carcinoscorpius > Carcinoscorpius rotundicauda. The sequence goes on from CM022393.1 coordinate 115,560,726, forward strand.
GTTTCAGGAAAATGGTTATTTATATCAGATATAACTAGAGAATCATATGAAATTAATGATACTCCTAACATAGTACTGAATTTAGAACACAATTTATTTAGAAATCAACTTCAGCTTTTATTATACCACTAGCATAAATGATCTCTTTTTTTTTCTTCTTGTAACCGCTTAGTGTACAAATATTTAGAATTACAACAACAGTAGCTTTTATCCGCTTCATTGTGCTGAATATAAAAGAAATACATAATACTAAACACTCTATCATTCACTCTTGCCTTTTGAATACATTTTCAAAGAGTTGACGGAATAATATCTTTCCCAGTTTGACGGGGAACAGTTTTCAGTGTATGAATTATTCACCTTACATAATAGCGGAACCCCTCTTTGGCTCTTTTCATGAGGTTGTTAAACCATTCAGTTTTAAACATAGAGGAAAATAAATAGAAAGATAAAATTGTCTGAGAACATAGAGATATATAGATTTGCACATTTAAATTTATTTACAGGCATTTTTAATCTCGTTCCCTACCATAAATTTTGAGTGACAAAAGTATTGAAAAATAATAACAGAGAAAAACTACACAAAAGTATAAAAAGGCTGTTGTTTTATTCATAATTATTGAACAGGAAAGGCGAATGTTATGATATTGAAACCGGATATTGTTACCTCACTTCCAGGAAATTAAATAAGAGCAAAATAAATAAATACAGTTCAATGTTAGATTCTTCTTGACACAAGAAAAATGATGGATAAAAGAAAGGTTATTTTTCTGGTAAGTGTCGCTGAGAATGATTATATATTATTTGAAGAAAAGCTGAGAAATAGCAAACAAAAATATTCTCAGAAAGTTTTGGTCAATTTTTCTTTAAATGTTTTATTTCTGATCTACTTTTCAAGTTATTAGTTTTCTCCCGGGTGCTTTAGATTTGACAGTTATCTTTCCCCAAGTGCTCTGGAAGAACTACGATATGAGGTTACGGGACACTCTGTAATATAACTTTGCCCCGGCACACTGTGTAAGGTATTATATATTAAATTACACAGTGTTTAGTATGATCATATCTAATGACCCCATTTTCAAAAATCTAACAATGAAATCTATATTGATTACAATAACCAGATTTGTAACTATATGTATTATTTTCCTAATTACGAATTGAATGCTGACTTAATTTAATCTGTGGATTGTTTTTCTTTACTTTTAGTTTTTGTTCTCTACGTTGGAGTTTGGGTTCTGCAGTATACCTCAGAAACCAATTTCAGATCAATTCTCCCCTGAATGTGTACAGATTTTCAGCGAAACTGTACCAGAGATTTGTAAGAAAACAAGAAAATACCCAAAGTAAGTATCCATGTATCATATTAGCTTTAAATACACAGGGAAAATGTTAAACGTACATTTCCAGAAGTACAACAAAACAAGGGAAATTTTAGCTGAAGATATATTCTCAGATTCAATTTGATATTTAGGTAGAATGATAGAAGTATATTTTTTACTTGTGATTATATAAACTCAGCTAAGATGAAGATGGTTGGATCAACCGATAACTAATTATGTATATAGAAATGTCTTTCATTGTTTAGTGAAAATTAACTCGATTTATCATCTGAAGTGCTCTTATCGCAGAATTTGTGTTATCTCTCTTTTTTATACATTATGAAGAAACAACTTGAAGTGTTATTCTGTACAACGGGAACGTTGATACACAATATTCAGTACTACAAATCGAGTACAAAGCAAGATAAACTATTAAAGATTTTTAATATTCATTTAATTCAGTCTAAAGCAATACTCCTATATTGGGGCTGGTTTGGCCTTTATTAAACTTGCCAGGTTGAGGATCTGTATATCCAAGTTTTACGCCCTCCAGTGGTACATCGTCATGTCTGTGGACTTACAATGCTAGAATCTGGGTTTCGATACCCTTGGTGAGCAGAGCAAAGATAGCCCATTGTGTAACTTTCTGCTTAACTATAAAAAAATTAGAGTATAATTTTCATATTTAACTCTTCCATTTCCAATATTATTGTGTTTATGCTTAAATATACCCAATGAGCTGATTACCCATTATTCTAATATACTTGTTTTAAACATCTAATTCATATCGCCTGATGATTTTTATTATATTCTTGTGTAAAATTCTGCATTTTAATCCTTTCACCGTAGCTGAAACTGCTTAAAATAAATGTCCTAATTAAACAATAAATATATGTTAATAAAATGAATGAGAAATCAACAGATTTAGATTTTGGGAAATAGAGGCCGCTGGTGAAAATTATAAGAAAATTTTTCTGGCACGATGAACATTTTGACAGTATTATCTGATTTTATTCAACATTTTGAAATTCGTGGATTGTGTTTGTTGATAAATTTGTACTTATGGTCTTATAGCTTACAAAAATCGAAATTCATAAAGAGAAATGAATATAACATTATTGTGTTAAGATTTTAAAGCTATGTATTGTAACCAAAATAATATCTTTATTAGGGACGAAATTGCTTCTTTGGTGAGAGATTCAGCTCTGAAATCAATGTGTAACTCATTAATTAAGAACAATGTTCCAATAAAAACACTAGAAACAGAATCTACAGAGGAGCCTGCATGTCCTTTCCGTACTGTGATAATCACACCCATGGCAGCAAAGACCTTGCAAGGAGATTGGGTGTATGTCGTCAATGTTGAGTCATGCCAACAAACTTTTATTGGGGAATTATGTGAAAGGTAAGTTCCTTTGTTTTCTTATAAAAGAAAAAATTGAGAAGGAGATGTGCAAATAATCATATTAATTTAAAATGAACCCAAAGTGATTATAATATAGCCCTTTTCTTTTCTATTTGTCAAATAAGATTATTTTAATTTTAATTTCAACTAAACTGTCAGCTTCGTAGCGTTTGAGAGATATTAATAAGTTTACTTTTATGGTGAAAATCATGACGCAAATAAGTTATTTTCTACTCTATTTCACACATTTTAACTTCTCACTATTATGGAAAAAAGAGATGTTTTAAATGCTTACATTAAAATGTGATGCTTGAAAAGTTTACGCAGTCCTAAAAATCAGTCATTTTCAACATAATAAATTGATCGTCCTCCAATGTGTTAGTGGTAAGTTTACAGGCTAACAACACTAAAATCTGAGATTCAATTCCCTGCGGGCATGGCCTGTTGTTTAGTGTGCTCGACTACCAGTTTTGAATGGTGCAGGTTTGAATCCCTGTCATGCAGAATATAGTTACGTTTTTAGCTATTGGGCGTTAAAATGTGACTTTCGATTCCACTGTTCGTTGGTAAAAGAGTAGATCAAGAGTTGGCGGTGAGTGATGTTTACCAGTTGCCTTCCTTGTAATATGTATAGCTGCTACATTTGAGACAGCTAGCGAAGACGGCACTCGTGAAATTTATAGGGGTGTTACATGAAAATGAGACGAGGCAATTAGGTCAACTCCTATGCGCTCATATGTTCTCGAAGTTTGTTTAAGAGTTAAAGTGTTTTATCTGATATGTTTTTATGTAAATATAATTCAGTTTTCCCGAAAGGTACTTTTCAAAAACTTTGAAAACAGAACATAGCTTAATTCTATTTGTTAACTTATAAATTGATTGCACAACTCTAAGAGTGACAACACTAATTTTTTTTTTCTCGAAAATATCCTAAAGTTCACTGTAAAAAGTGGTAATTGCTCAGGCCTGCGAATATAAACTTCAAAAGTTGTTTTGATTTTAACAACGGGTTTTTCATAATGTCGCTACGCAAACTTCGAAAATAATATTCATTTTTAATTTTATGTAAGTTTTGTATTTGTTTACAAATAGGAAATATACGTTTCTACTTGGATCAAATTATTATTTCGTTTATCACAATGAATATTTTTTGTTATCGTAAAGATAAATATATTAACCAGAACGTATGTTTTGGTTATAGAACGAAACTCACTTTACGTTTGGTTTAGAGAAATCTATTGCCAGTGGTTGTGAATATTTTAAGCATGACAAAATGTAACCTAATTTCAAAGATTCGGTTATGTAAAAGTACATATGACGTTTTGTGAAAAGTCTGTACTTGACTGAGAAACATGAATATCATTTTTCGATTCAGCATACGTGAATTACTATAGAACATGTAAACGTTTCAAGACAATAAAACCATAGTTGGCCAACGTTCTGTTAACACTTCATTTGGAAACTATTTTGTGAATTATTTGCGTTTAGAAAATTTTTTTACACAAAAACAAAATGTCATAATAGCTATGTATACTTTTTACTTGTACTGTTGTGGAAAGAAAAATAGAATAATAGTAAAAATAAACTTACGTTGTTCCTGTTATATTTTTTTCTAACTTTAAATTTCTATTTTTTGAAATTATTTTAGTAAACTCTGCTCTTCTACAATCCTACTTCCCAATGGCTACGACAACATATGTAAACAGAAATATATTACTGTTAAGGCCCTGACCTTTTCTTCGTCCGGACTCCAGACAAATGAGATTTTTATTCCTTCCTGCTGTGCATGTTACCTGACTAGCTCGTTTTGAAATTAACATTAAATTTCAAGATTTATTTGATTTAATAAAATGAACTGTCGCATAGAATATGTATTCAATAAAATCTATGTCGCACAAGTATGTAATGGAAATATAATAAAAATATGATACGATACACTACAATATTCAGTACAAATTATGAAAGAAAATTAACTACACAAATTTACAACCCTGCATAGTTGGAATAACGTATAAAATAATGCCTTTGAAATGAAGGATCAATTTCTTTTTTAACTAAGCCATCTGAGCTTATTATAACAGATGATTTCTTAATATATATAGGTTAATCTTTATAACTTATGTTCTATAATTCTTATAAATTTGTCACAAAAACAATAGTTTAAGCATAATTCTTTTTATTTAGGTTTTTTTTTATTTATTAAACGAAAATGGATATGAAATGAAGAGAGATATGATGTGTTTTTAAAATTTCACTTCCATCCTTGCATATAAGGTAGATAATTACTTTTTTTATTTATTTTTTTAAACAGTAAACATTTTATTTTATTTTCTCAGTCAAGATAGGTAATAATCAAACGTTTACATTGGTCATACTGGGAGTTTTTTGTAGGATACATTAGTTTGACTGTATTTACACCTCTAGTGTGACTACACATATATGGGATGTCAGAACATTCATTACATTGTTGAATTTTGAAAACGCTATAATCATGCTTTGTGTAAAAGAAATAATTTTGCAATGAACTGTATTTTCAAACAATAAAGTATTGGAAGAACAATTATAACATTTTATGTTCATTAAATGCAAATGAGAGTTTATTTAAAATTTGATCTTTGTAGGGATTCACATACACAATCTTATATTGTTTAAATGCGATATGATTTTGTTTAGATACATCAGATTACGCGTAAATTGATCTATGAATTCAATACAGTGTGCGGCTTCTCGTGAAATCAAATACAACAATCAGCAAAATAATTCATCGTACAATGATATTTAACAGTTTCAATTTGTTGCTGTTTTCAAACACTGTTTCCAGAAAAAATTAAGGCAGAAGTGTTCTATGTGTATATGAGAAACAGAAGGTATTCAGATTTTTTTCCGCCCCCCAGTGGCTCAGCGGTATGTCTGCGGACTTACACGCTAAAATCCGGGTTTCGATACCCGTGGTGGGCAGAGCACAGATAACCCATTGTATAGTTTTGTGCTTAATTTAAAACAACAACAGATTTTTCCAGTACTTGATGCTTATTTTATTATTTTGAAGTTGTTTATTTCGTATTATGTAATGTCATCTTGTTGAGTTACAATATTTACCGTATATAGTTTCATAGAAGTGATTTTTATATTTCATAAAAATATGAGAGTTTTTGGTAACTAATAACCAAATATGTGTTTGTTTGAAATGTGTTTTCTATCATCTACCGATCACGGTTATCTAACCCGGTTTTTAGCGTTATAAGTCCAAAGACATATGTTGTAACATAGGGGAAGGGGGGTAACAAAATGAGATACCAGAGAGCAAATTGTGCCAGAATAATACTATTAAACCTGTACGAATCCAGCAATACAAAATATATGTATTAACCATAAACAGGACAAGTCCATACGTTAAATTTGTAGATTTCAACGTGGCGTGAAAAACACTTCGTGCTTTACAATTGCACCAAGAAAATTATCAAGATTTAAAAGTTTAGTTTCATTGATTGATTTATAGCAAAACAACATTTGACTCTCTGTTATGTTCACCGCGGGGTATCTTGCCCCGTGTCTGTAGACTTATTTCTTTCCCACTGAGAGACTTAAAGAGTTAGCAAAACGCTGTAGAAATTATGAACGAGATATAACCATATGTGGGCGAAATCCAAACATAAAGGTGGAAACAAAATAAGGTTTACAACTGATGACGAGGTGAGGTTAAATGTGCACTATTATGTACATTGACTTCACGTAAGTTATCAAGCACAAAAATATTTCTTGTATTTAACTATATAAATAATAAATGTACCTCACATTTAAGATGAAATACACATATTTCGAAAAACAACATTACCCTTCATTCATTTCTCAAACTATCAGCATAATCCTGACAGTATATAAACATAAATTTTGTTGCATTATTCTTGTTATATTATTTTAATATACAATTATTATATTATAAAGGACTATTTATTGTATAGCATGAATATCATACTTATAATTACAATGCATACACGATGAATGAAACTGCATACTTCATATACATTTTTGTTCACAATAAAATAACTACAAGCTAAATTGATGTTCCTTTTAATTTATAAAGGTTTATTCTCCGTACTCGAGTAATTAATGGTTTAACATTTAAACTCATAGACTGTTTTGTACAATAATTTAAAACGTGTAATCCGGGACTGGTCCACTGTCTTTAGTACAGCAAAACAAAATCAAAACAATGGTATCATTCACTATTGTATAATTCTGGTATGTTCTTGCTCTTAAAACTATATAAATCTGTTTTAGTCGGCATTGGTGTGAAGAAGAACTGACGTCTATCTGTTTGTAATTAAACACAAAGCTATACAATAGGCTATCTTGCTCTGCCCACCACAAATATCAAACCTGTCTTGTAGCGTTGTAAGTCAGTAGACATTCCATTGTGCATTAATGAGGTTTGCGAAAACTAGTTTGAGTAATTAAATATTTCACAAACATGTTCTGAACAAACAATGATAATCAATACTAAACGTTAAGTTATTAAACTTTTTACTAGTTTAAATTCTCATTTCCCTACAGGCTTTCATTTTTTAATTGAACAATTTCATAAGTAATTAAGAAAATGATTTTTTATAACTTCATTCTCGAATATTTCTTAAAGTCAAAAGTGTGTAAAAGAAAACAAATAAATTATTAACAATACGATGATTTCTATAATGAAAATACGTCATGAAAAAGGAATGTATAACAAAATAATAGGATGTTCAAAGCTTATGAAATTACGTACTTCATCTAAACCTATAATCAAGTTAAGGATATAACGTTCATTTGGTTATACCAGAGAAAAAAAAAATAAAGCTCCAGTTGGATTCGAATTTATGTTGTTTTCTGTAATATTCAATTTCGTATTCAGATTGTCAACGAATGCTTCTAACTTATTTGAATACCTCATTGATGTAAACAACTAAAATGTAGGAAAGAACCTATGAACATTTAAAGAGATTTCATTTATAGATGAATGTAAGATAAACATGCGGAATCAGTAATATTACAGAAACTGTAATGTCCATTTTCTTTTAATAGTTATCTATGATGATGATTTTGAATACGTTACGAGAAGAAAAACATACTTTCTCTATCGGTATATCAATAAAAATAGGGAGAGGGAAATACATTCTGAAAGAGTTATAATTGAGATGTGTTTCCTAAATACGCATAACGCATTTTCTTCTTTCTTCTAAAGTATAATAATAAAAGTAATGTAATGCTAAATTCTGAAATATAAATAATACCAGGTAAGAAATTACTAATAGTAGTTTAAACTTGTTTTCAGAGAATATTAACTTTATGTTGCCGGTGGTATAAAATCCTGGAACGATAAATTGCTTAAGTTTTCCTTAAAACTAAAAATGATTGAACTATAACGCTCGGAAACAGCAATATTACATCACACAATAAATATATAAATATGCCAGAACAGGAAGTGTTACGCACGATTTACAAGCTCCGTGTAACATCACATAAATGTACTATTTATTTATATATTTTTAGAAAAAACTGAATATTATGTTAAGTTATCTGTATAATAACAAACAAACAACAGATACGCTCATTAGGAACTGACATCAACCCTCTCGTTGATGCTTAAAGAGAAACGATAGACCAAGAAATGTGAACTGGCAAAGTTAACTAACCATAAGTTAATTTCCTGTAGTATTACCCAGAGTCTTTGAGTACATCTAGCAAAATATTTTACGGAGAAACACGTTCAATCATCAGTGAATGTTTTCCTATTTCACTCCACAAAAAACGATTTTTATTTTGCTTAACACTGTATATCCACAGTAAAAGTAGTGTACAAATTTCTTGTTATTACATTGCCAACATCAAGAAATGTTTTACAAAAATGGATTTTCTAACTTGTCTCGTCACATTTTCAAATAAGTTTGAGTTATAGCATGGCGTAGTAATACGCGAAGAAGTCAAAAGCAATTAAGTGAATTAAGGTTTATAAAACCTGTATTGAACTGACTGCGAATTATTTGAATCGGTCACCTGTCATTTATTATTTAAAGAATGCATTGAAGCTGAGACATGCGTATAGAAAAAAGATAAAGTTACACTGTGTCTGTTTGATAAATTTATTGTGGAAAAAAATTGTAACTGTTCGTATTCGTTAATTATATCTATTTTAACTTCATTAATTACTTTTCTTTTGTTGAAGAAATTAGTTTTTCAATGCATGAATCATATTATAGGTATGAGGTACAGACTTATATTTCTTTCAAACTAAAAAATTGTACCAAGTAAAGCAATATAAAAGGTGGGAAAAGAATGTGAATCTAGGAGAACATTACATTAATTCGTTCCTTTAATTTTTTGTTTTTAAATTTCGCGCAAAGCTATGCGCAAGCCGTCCCTAATTTAGCAGTGTAAGACTAGAGGGAAGGCAGCTAGTCATCACCACCCACCGTCAACTCTTGGACTACTCTTTTATCAATGAATAGTGGGATTGACCGCACATTATAACGGCGCCAATGCTGAAAGGGCGAGCATGTTTAGTGTGACGAAGATTCGAACCCACGACTCTCAGATTACGAGATAAGCGCCTTAACCACCTGTTTTCACCATTAAATGAATTTATCTGTTAAGAAGTGTGATTTCAAGAGGTATTGCTATAATTTGTTTTCGTCTTTGGACACTAGGTACACTCTCAACGATTGACTTACTAGTTATAGTTGAATTTAACTATTATTTTAACGAAACAGGCGTAAACAGAATAGGTGAATATTAATTAACTAAATCAGAATATTTTGTAGTATTTCACTGAACGTTTTCTCTACAATGTTTGTTACATATTATCTTCAGTTCAGACACTCGCACGCAGTTTTATATATCAAAATAACATTTTATTAGATACTTAATACATCCAGAAGAGATATACATATAAGGTTTATATATGAAGCTTGATACTTAATACATCAGAAGAGAGATACATGTAGTTTTTTTTTTATATCGAGCTTGGAAAATACCAATCCTTAGCCAGTCATGAAAAACAAATAATTCTAGTATTGTATATCCATATAATAACAATGGTATGTCGAATAATTGTTTTTATTTGAATAATACTTAGGCATATTGTACCGTTTAAACGTATTTGAAAGAAATTACTGATGAACTACTTTGCAAAAAAAAGAAAAAAAATGTACTGGAAAGACAGTCTTATTCATCGTTTTCTTTGCACCTTCGTATGATAGTTCATGCGACTCAATAATTTACAATAGTTTTATCTCGTAGTTGGCCCATGTTCACAAAAGAATTAAAAACAGAAGTAAAGATTAAGAGAGAATCAAACTAGATTTGACAGCTCAACATCTGGTAGTCCAAGAGTTCTTACATGGAGATCTCATATCTCGAAAAGGAACATGCTATTGTTTAGGTTTTAGGTAAGGCCCTTAAATAGTAACCTAAAATAGTTTAAATGTTTGAAGCATCTGTAGCATACCGTTACAACCAATTCTTCATTATTATTCACATTCCATTCTCTGCTTACATTCCACAATTATATGAAACCTTCTTTGTGTAGTTGCTTCGCTCTTCGAAGCAGAACAGATGAGCTGTGAATTCACTGAAACTATCCTACTACAGCGGAAATAATGAAGCAAAGAACAGTTAAGCTTTCTACTACGCATTTTTTTTCACTGCAATTGATGTTTTGGTGAAGAAAATAAATTAATAGCAAAGTAATATATTATGTTTATTGAAAAAATATTTCGTGTATTTTATTTGATATACACATCAACCAGAGGTTCTTAAACTTTGTCACAGTGTGCCTTTCTAGGCTAAGAAAAAATATGCCTGTTCGTAGTTTAGGGTTTGAGAAGTTGCAAGAAAAAAACATATCATAAAAGCCTGACATGTTGTTATTAAAACACACTACCTGCCCAGATAAATATAAGTTATTTCCTATATATTTCTGTTTTTTTTATATTATGAAACATTTCATTAAACCAAATTCTGGCAAGTAGCTTCATGGTCCGATAATCACTGGTATATATTGTTTTAAAAAAATCTGGTACTGCAATGATAGGCTTGTCTGAGTTAGTAAACTACCATAAAGCATAGTTTTAAGCTGGATAATGATTCTCTAAGACTCACAGCACATTAATGCCTCATCAATATTTAAGTGTCTCAATTTTTTTCCGAAGTTTGCTGGAAACGTTGGTTTTCATTTATCAACTTGGAGATGTTCTAAATTTATTTTAAAAGTGTTGGAGTATTAGATCTCTATAAAATGAATTTTTTTCTGTGGTAATTAAAATGTGGTTATCATGATTAGCATAACATTATAAAAAGATCCAACCGTTGATTAAATTAAATAGGCCAGCGAACTTCAACTCCATTAAAGTTGTTTTGATTTTAATAACAGATTTTCCATAATTCAGCTACGCAAATTTCGAAAATATTCTTTTTTGCTTTATCACGTAAAGATGTTTTTACAAATCGGGATATAAAACTCTTACTTAGATCAAACTATTATATTTTTCAGCTCAATAAACATTTTTTTTTATAATGTTTGGGTTCTAGAACGATCAAGAAGACTCTCACTTCGCGATTGGTCTAGAGAAATCTATAGCCGATGGTTATCAAAATTTTGAGCGAAAGAAATTGAGACAGCTGAACATCTGGTAGCCTAAGAGTTCTTACATGGAGAGCTCATATCTCAAACAGGAAAATGGTGTTGTTTAGGTTTAAGGAAAGACCTTTAACTTGTAACCTAAAATTCATTTGTTCATTGATTCATTTATGTAAAATTGCGTATGGTATTTTGTAAAAAACTATGTACGTAATGCAGAAAAATAGATATTATTTTCAAATCCAATGTACAGGGATTACCATAGAACATGCAAAAAAATTTAAGACAATAAAACCCTCGCAAGCCTGTGTTATCTAGGCTGTTCAACTTTTTGATATGCGAAAAATACCTTAAAGTACACAATTTATTTATTTAGAAGCATTTTTGTTTGTTTGTTTTGGAATTTCGGACAAAGCTACTCGAGGGCTATCTGTGCTAGCCGTTCCTAATTTAGCAGTGTAAGACTAGAGGGAAGGCAACTAGTCATCACCACCCACCGCCAACTCTTGGGCTACTCTTTTACCAACGAATAGTGGGATTGACCGTAACTTATTACACCCCCACGGCTGGGAGGGCGAGCATGTTTAGCAAGACGCGGATGCGAACCCGCGACCCTCGGATTATGAGCGCACGCCTTAACGCGCTCGGCCATACCAGGCCATTTAGAAGGAAGTATAATTAATTATTCACACTTTTCTATTGCCAAGATATTTAAGAAGGTTTTACGAGGTATAAAATCATTTCTCCTCAGTTTTATTAACAATTACTTCAACATCGATTGGTTATTAGTTTTTCAAAATAAAGCTTAATATTTTCTTAAACAGGACAGCTTAGTGAGATATTTACAATGTTCGACCACGAAGGAATTTTTTTTTTCCATTTTCAGACTTTGACTTCTGACATAGTGGACATTTGATACTGAATCTACACTTTAAGTGGTCACACGTAGTTGACCTGTCTTCGATCTTTTGCCATGTTCTACAATGTGCCAACAATCTATTGCAACGTTTATCAGTCTTGTTTTACCACTGGTGCAGGATCGCAAAGTAAAATAAAAAAACTAATGAAGATTAATGCAAGCAGTGAAATACAAACTAATGGAGCTCATTACACTAACCAATATGAACCTAAAACTCTTAATAAATAAAGTCTTATGTACTTGTATAGTACTAATATTTTGTTTAAACACAATGTATATAACTATCGTCTCTTGAAAAATATTCTTCAGACACATATCAATTTTAATTTTGTACTGAGTTAATTCAAACTACATGTCCAGTCACTATTTTTATGATGTATTGTCACATTAAAGCTTAATCTATGCAATATTTGTATCAAAGCCGTTCATATGAACGTAAATGTGACAAAATAAAAAAAACATCTTACACCAAGATATGTGTAATGTAACGAATGCTATTTTTCGAATATGCACAATTTAATTTAATATTAAAATAAATGTGTGACACTTGTAGTTTTTTGGTAAGTACATGTACAACCAAATCATATGCAATACTGGTCTTTGTCTTACGATACTTTTAAATCAAATTACAAGACAAAGATCTTTTTTACAAAACAATTTTTTAAGAACAATAATACATCATTGGCACCAAATGAAATGTGACTGTCCTTCAACCGATATATGTTACTAATAAAGTAACTATGTTCTTAATAAGCAGTCAAAAAAGTAAATATATGTATTGCAAACAACTTGTAAGTGACTGTTTGTGCTGGGGACACATATATTTCTATATAAGCTATTTTGTATCACATATGTATATATTTAAATAATGTGCTGTGGTTGACACTAAAATATGAACACCAAGCGAACGAATTGTTTCTTGTTCGTATTATATATCTGTGTTGATTTACATACAGATATATATCTGTGAATGAGAAACCCAAATTATATACATACTCAGCATACGTGTTGAGAACTAGAACATTAATGTGAAAGAGGTTGGTGTAATCTCGAAACATATCAAGAATGTGATTAAGTTTGATGTTCATGCTGTCTTTTAATAGTCTGTTACTAAAAAGATTTTTAACTTTGGTTTATTTGGTGTGGCCACGAATGAATTAAAAAAGTAAAACTTCTTACAAATACATCAAATAGCGAGATGAATGAAGAGTCAGGGTGGGAATTACATTTTATACTTGTATCGTTTTTAGTAGCCATACAAACCACTGCAGTAGTAATTAAATATTCAAGTCTTGGAGAAATTAAAATCAGTGCAATTTAATAATTCCTGCTGTTTCTGTTCAGGTATCGATCTATTGTGTTCGTTTAGTGTACTATAATATCTGAAATGTAAGTAATAGTTTCTTGTTTATATGGTACGAGTAGAATAAATATACTTATGTCAGTAAAGTTTAGTGAAAACTGACTTGACCCACGTGCCCCAATTCGAGTTTGTTACGTGACTAGCAAGGGAGAATCAAGGCACTTCGCAAGGTCAGCCAAGTCTCTTTTGGTTATTTTTGAAATTGTATCTCTTACGCACCAAGTCTTAAACTTCAGTCTGTTGAAAATCCCTAGGGGTTACAGCAAGTAAAGATTCAGCCACTTCCTTTTTGTATCCTGTTTGTAAATCAATGTAATCTCCACTGGATTGAGAACACTGAGAGTCCTGAGTTTTTTCAAAATCTGTGAGGAGAGGAGTACACTTTTCCAAATTTTGTGCCACATTCTCATCTTGATGTTCCTAAAATATGAAAACAGAAGGAATAAGTTTGTGTCGGAAAGTAAAAATCATTTACTAAATAGCTGTATAATAGGCGACAGAGAGCTTACTTTCTTAAACTACGGTCAAACTAAATGAAAATTGATTGGAACATGTTAGAGGCCAGTTAAAGGTATATTCTACTTACATTAAAATTTATGTATGATGCAGACTTATGAATATTATTTGTAATTTAAAGCTACAAAGGATTAATCGCACTTCATAAGAACAGTTTTCATATGTATTGCAGTGTGTTGTATTTGCAAGTGCAAGCAATTATGCCATGGGCAACATGTTTACCATCTATGTATTTTGTTTGTGGCATATTCTTCATTACTTATGTCTGAAAGATAACGTTACAACAATTTCTTAAGAAGAATACTTATATAATGAGTTAATTAAACATTTAGAGCCAATGTACACAACGTTTTGAACAAGGAAGTCTTTAATATTTACTATGGGAGAGGAAGCTTGCACAGTACAAAATTTATAAAAATAACTGTCTCCGAGCCCATATCTCCAAGACAATGTGAAGCAATGCTTCTATTTGTAAAGTGAATGACTCACTTATCCAAGGATTATTGCGATAAATGGGCATATCTCCTGGTACTGCTAACAAAATAATTAACAAAGGATCACAGTCTCTCCATCTTATCTTGAAATCAACGACTGTTTAATGGGAAATATCATAAAAATACTTGAAGCAATAGCACTGCTCTTCGACTATATATCAATGAAGTTCCCCATTTGCAGCTCCTATGGGCTATTCTGCTTTGGGACAGCTTATAGTTAGTTTTGGAAGCCCACGCACCATGAGGGATTTATGAAAAATGTGTATAAAACTTGTTCTCAGAGTTAGCTGAAGAATCTTTTACAATGAAAACCTTGATTTTGAAGGAAACTGTGTCTATAAATGGAACAATGGATTTTAATATCGTTCGTAATAAGCGCACTTAATATTAAGTATTAAATTTCAAACTAAGATATTCACCATTTATGATTTGTTAATAAACGAGCACTACATATCTTCTTTTTTCAGTAACAGTCATTCCTGATCGGATCAGATAAAAGAGCAAAAGTAACTGCATATACTCTGTTAAGCTTAGGGTGTAAGAAAGAAATATACAATGATACGAATTTTACAAAACTTTGCAGAATCTAGAAACACAAGCACTAAACATATTCTAATATAACCAAAGAACTTGTAGGTTGCAATATATTTTACACTTCAATTAAGCTTTAACAGTAAAATAGAGAAAATAGAGAATAAATTTATAGTACTCAGATTCTCAATAATGTAGATCTATTTTTAATTTGGATCGGTTTTATATACTTTTTGTTTTGTTAGGGAAAAAAAATGGTAAACCTCAGCATTATCACCTACTATATACTGTTTTGATTCTAGGCACACTTGAAACCTATAATGAAGACCTTTCTGCACACTGAATAAATTATCATCTTCGGCAAATAGATTCTACGATTATAGAAATAATTGGAAAATTAGTAGGTTACCAAAAAAAAGTGGGCGGACTTATAAACAAAACAGGGAGGTATATGGTTTATACATGCTAAATTAAGTAAAATCACGTGCACGTCAATCAATGCTATGATTCTTGAAATAATTAAAATACAGTTGAAAGCAATTAGCTAAACGTCATCATATTGACAAACACAGGCACCCAGACTTTCAATAAAGTACTGTTTCTTCCTCATCTAATAAGTTTATTAAAGTGTGATTCATCATTTTCTGAACAAAACACATAAAAATGTCACAGTTAAGTACACTAAATCATAGAATTCACACTCCAAATAGTCGTTAAATTCATGTTCAATGTATTTCAAAAATTCTGTCTTCTTTACAAAGTTGTCGCTACTTGATGGATACCTGTCATCGCCGTCTATAATTTAGAGATGATAGTTAAGAGAGAAGAAAACCAGTTAGCTTTTAGACTACATTTTTAACAATCGAAAAGTAAGATTGACCATAACATTACAATGCCGGTGACATGATTCAAATTTGCGAATCGTAGCTTAAGACTCGAGTGCTTTAGCCATCAAGACATATTTATGAAAACGAAAATGTATATATGTATATATCTATAAATATATACACACACAAATATATATACATACATAGAGAGAGAAAGAATATTAATACTAAACAGTCAGGAAAGATAAAATAAAATCGAAAAGAAGGACTGGGTTAAAAACAGAAAATCCAAACCTCAAACTAATTATAATTTGTTATAAACAAAAATAAAAAAGCGTTGTACTAATCCAAAGAATCCCCAGGGTACAATCTATAATGTGGGATATAAAATGTCCCCTAGATTTTGGAGGTGACTGAGGAAGTAGGACCCACATTGTGGTGGGAATACACCATATATCAGTCTTAGTCTCCGTATGTCAGTCTGATATCAAGAATAATTAAATAATAAATTAACCAAATATAAGTTAGGAGAGCGATATCTAGGTGCTCAACCCCATAACGTCCAGCATTTATATCACCTACCATTCACTGCCTGCAGATAGTTGTGGGAAAGTGATTAATCGTCTCTAAAGTCAAGAAGAGGACAATAAAATAAAAAGTAAACAATGAAGAAATGATAATAAGGTATTGCAACTTTGAGATAAGTAAGTTAAATAAATTATCTTCTGAAGTTGGCATTCCAGCCCCTATTATAATAGTAATACACTAATTAGTAGCCCAGTAAACAAATTATACTAGTAGTAAGCGCCCCAACCAGTTATTTAAACTAACTAGTATAACTCCCAACCAGCATCTGTTACGTTCACTGCAACTACCAATTTTCGGACTATAAAGAAGACTATATATGCGATAAGGTGTTAATACGCATAAAGTGGATTAAATAACCTTATTAGCAACTAAAAATAATCATCAAAAACTTTCAGTAAAATGTCCTTAATTTTTACTTAATATTTATTTAAGATATTATTGTATTTATCATAGGATATTTTAATAATGTTATTTTGAGGTTTTTAATTAAATCCACTAAAATTAATTTTATTATCAATATTTCAACATTAATAATAAACTGTTGTAATTTATTATAAATTTGACAAAATCTGAATAATTGTAAAGTTAGAATGCTTATAACAGAAGAGTATGGTACATTATTATTAAAAGAATAAACCATGTAGTGAATAGGCAAAATATTTTATCAAAAGTATTTAGATTGATATTATTATCAATTATATTAATTTCTAAACCTAAATAATGTACCTATACATTATACATTGAAGAAATAAAGCACTCACATCTCGCTCTCCTAATTTATATTTATATTTTTTGATTATTTTACTATTTAATTATTCTTCATGTAAGACTAGTGAACTATAGTTGAAACTGATTGATGGTGTATCCGCACCACAATGTGGGCCCTACTTTCGTCGTAACCTCGAAAAACTAAGGTATATTTTATATCCCACATTATAGCTTGTACTCTGGGGATTCTTCCGATTAGTGCAGCGTTTTATTTTTGTTTGGACTTGTTTTTGTTTATAACAAATTATATCTGTATATACCTATACACATTACCAATATTATGTGAGCTACTATCATATTTTATGAGTGTCTGTATTGTGCAAATAATAATATTTTTACCTACTTATTATACATTTTCAGTAATTCTTACAGTTTTATTGACTGCTAGTATCATGTTGATAAACGTCACATTCAGTTTTGTATAATACTTTTTGAAATTTGTTTCGGTAGTACATAACATGGTAGTAAGTTTTATTCTAATTTTATTTTTACGCTCTTGTTTTTCCCGAATCTGTAACTAAGCTATTTCAACAAAGAAACAAATGAAAAATAAATTCTTCCTCCAAATAGATAACTGTAAGACATACAGATGAAAGACTATAACAAATAAAATAATATGCTCAGCATTTTGTTTAGGCCACATGGCACTCACTGATTAGAATTTTCTAGTAATATAACATTATACAATAATAATGACGATAAGCTACAAAGAGAAAAGAGGTGACGAAGAAGTTCTGAGACGTGTTGTTGTTTAGTTGTTGTTTAGAATTAAGCACAAAGCAACACAAAGGGCTATCTGTGCTCTGCCCACCACGGGTATCGAAACCCGGATTTTAGCGTGTAAGTCCGCAGACATACCGCTGAGCCACTGGGGGGCTCTGAGACGTGCAAAGACGAAATTATAACCGGGTATAAAGAACAGAAGTTGAGCAAGTAATTAGATCTCACGTAGACTGGAACAGATTCTGATTGGTGAAGTCGAAAAGATAAAGATGAGAAGAAGAAAGACACTCATTCAGTTTTCAGAGTACAAAATATATTGGAAATTAGGGGTTTAAGTGAAGGCAGAGAAAAATAAACATTATTGTAAAGCCGTAGTCGTCGACAAGTGACAGTGAATAGGACACCATGACAGATTTAGTGTACTTTTCTATAACTGGGGTAGAACACCGGCATAGAGTGAATGTACTTTTCTATAATTAGGTAAGACAACATGACAGATTGAAATAACTTTTCTATAATTGGATAGGACAACAAGACTTATTGAATGCACTGTTTTATAATTGGGTATTACACCATGACTGATTGAATGCATTTTTCATTAACTAGATACGATAACATGACTGACTGAATGCACTTTTTTATAATTGGATAGGACAAAATGACTGATTAAATGTACTTTTCTATAAGTGGTTAGGACAACACGAGTGATTGCTTGATACTTTTTATACTCCTATTTTTCCGTTTTGCACCTACCGAAACTTAATGTTTATAAATTTTGTTCCAAGACCGCTTACTGCTTACCTTTTAAATATAACACACGCTTACACATCATTAATTATAGTTTTGAACAAGAAGATTTTCAACCATAATCTATTTCATTTTTCTTTGAATATAATATATATAACTTGATTTCTTTTTATCGTTGTTACATATACACTAGGAATATTTCACCAAATGATTTGATATGCGATTATTTTACTGTAATTTATTTAATTTACAATAGTTTGATGAGAGAGTCTGTCGATATTATAGAAATATGTACACGGAAGAACGAACGTCACGTCTAAGTCAAATGACATAAAATACAAATGCCTGATTAAGTTTTGTATTAAAAAGTATCTGATATTTAGAGATCAACTGTTTATGCTTATGTTCCAATTGTTATTAGTCGTCTGTATGAAATTTTATCTAGAAATGTTTGTTTGTAGTGAAGCAAAAAGTTACTCAATGAGCTGTCTGAGCTTTGCCCATTACAAGATATTAAAAATCGGGATTTCAGCGACATAAACCTTCAGATTTAACGCTGTACTACTGGGATCTCGTTCGGCGATATAATAAAACTTTAGCCTTAAGAACCTCAAAAATGCCTTCAAGTTACAGACACAAAATAAAAATTAGTAAATACATTTTCGTAATTATAATATTAGTTAAAAGTAGCACAGCAGCTGAGGATTGTGGAAACAGAGGTTATACGTACAGTACGTCTATTGAGTTGTATCACTTAACCTTTCAGATGTTCCTTACAACTGTATTCAACATTGACACATATGTCCAATAAACGCTCCTCTGTGGCGTATATTCACTCTTACATTATACTGATATGAAGTTACTAATTTAAATCAGAGATTTTTTTCACTTACTCGTATAATACCACATGAAATAAGAAACTGTTTTAATATATATATACAGGGTGTTCGGAAAGTCACTGTGTAGTTTTGAAAGTAACAATAACAGTATTCATTCAGTCTATTTCAAGCCAGTGATGTTTAGAAACAAAATAAGAAGGATCCAAGCCTGTACTGGTGCCAACGAGGATCACTTTCAACATTGTTTATAATTGTTATTCATATTTACCTCCTGTATTCTATATTGAAACATGTCTGTTAATATATATACAAGTGCACAGTGACTTTCCGAACACCCTGTATAAAAGAAGGAAATCATTAGTACACAAAATACATTATCTATCCACAGTTGAAGTTAAGGAATGATATAAACATAAAGAAAGATTGACCTTGAACTCAACTTGAACTGTCAACAAGAAAATCGCTGTTGAGTTGACAGTGAATGATAAGAGTATGAGCGACAAACTAAAACCATAGTGGTGAGTTACACCTGATATATTAGAACATAGAACAGAATGTTGAAAAAGAAAACATAAATAAAGCATTTTCCCAAGGTTGTCAACTCAGAAGTAAGAATGAATATAAAACTCAGACGTTATCGAACATGAAGAAACATTACACGTAAACCTTGAGTAAATAAAAAAGGATAAAATTTTACAGTGGAACTCTGGTAGCCATATACCAAGAATTAACTTCAAAACAACGATAAGAAGCATCATAAAAACGAGAAAAGATATATACTTCAGAAATTTAGAATGAATGGATAAAGCTGTTGGACAAAAAGACAGCCTGAAGAGCATTAGAAAGAAGTAATTTTGTTAGAGACAAAACGTTTTAGTAGAGAAAACAAACAAACAAACAATATAGGTAAACTCAAATCTCTTCTGTTGATAATGATAAAAAGCTGAGAGACTATTATAGCCACAAAGATAAGAAACTTTTAAACTATTTTCTACAACCTATGTCACAAGTAATCAATAATACGCATAATTCTTTGACAATAACCGCTGGACAATAGGTTACATTGCAAAAGTTAATTTTTCTTGGTTTGTTTTGGAGAAAATCCACATTTGACTATTTGCGGTATCCATTGCGAAGAAATGAGCCTCGGATTTTAGCGAGAAAATAGTTTAAAAGAGAGAAAGTATTTTCAAAAGTTTAAGAGTTGTGTGCAGCATCAGCATTATAAACAAAATGGATAAATTAAAGAACTCGTAAACACTTAAGAGAGATATCATAAAGCTAGGCTAATAGTGTAATAAGACGTGGTTAAGCTACGAGAGTATAAGATTTGACTTAGTAGTTCACATGGCTAGATAATCACCGAGGATTTGTTTGTTTTGAATTTTCGCACAAAGCTACTCGAAGGCTATCTGTGCTAGCCGTCCCTAATTTAGCAGTGTAAGACTAGAGGAAAGGCAGCTAGTCATCACCATCCACCGCCAACTCCTGGGCTACTCTTTTACCCACGAAAAGTGGAATTGACCGTCACATTATAACGCCCCCACAGCTGGGAGGGCGAGCATGTTTAGCGCGACTCGGATGCGAACCCGCGACCCTCAGATTACGAGCGCATGCCTTAACGTGCTCGGCCATGCCGGGCTAATCACAGAGGAAGCCAAACAACTGAATATCTGTGTCTCAGAACAGCTGGTATTGGTATTAATGCCTTTATTGATAACCTATTAACCTGAAAATGACCTAGGAAAGTCGAAATGTTATTCTTTACTTCTCAATAAAAGTGTTAATACCCATTCTGAGATACATTTTTATTTGGGTCTCTCATCATTAAGAAAAACTGGATATTAATAAAGTAATGCGATCTGGTAGTCCGTTTCAAACAATAAATGGTATCACGTGTACGCAACTATAAGCGCTATGATGTGTACGGTCAAATTGGCTGTCACATGTAACTAGTTCTGAAATACTTCAACTGACGGATAAATGAATTTGTGTGGCATATAAATAAAATTCCAAACAAGTGAAAACCTTCAGACGCAACGTTACTAATATTTCTATGTAACGTGTAGATTAATCTGACAATAAACTATAATGGTTATTTTGACAAAGGTTTAGTTTCTCAAACAACAAAGAAAAATTAAGCCAAAAGATAAACAGCAATAACAAAGAAAACAGTAACTGAGATGACGGTAGTTGGACAGAAACACCACTGAATTTGGTAATAAAAGTAACTCTTGCTGTTACATGAAATGACAAAGTTTGTAAAAATGTAAAAGTGAATAATATTGTCATGTAAGGAAACAAATATCATTGTTTATTTTAAAATATTATTATTGAATAGGCAAAAAATAAAAATAAACTGTCATTTATAATAGTAGTTTCAGCAACTAGGGTGCGTTTTTTTGACAATATTAAATATATTAGTGTTACGTTTTTTTATGTTTTATGTTTTTCGTAGATTAAACGCAACAGAAAAACACAGATAACAGCTTGTATAATTTATTACACTAAACTATTAACAGATATAACATGAATTATATAATAACAATGACAGATATTAAGTTCAAACCTTCAAAGTTAATTAAAAAACAAAATGGTATTAGTTTCAACCTTCAAAATTAATCACAATACAAAATGGTACTGGCCTGTATCTAATATAATGATCTAAAATGAAAGTCTCAAATTCCAGTCTTGGGTGTGAATTTGGTCCCACGAAGAAATTCCGAAGTTTAAATGAAGAAGTTCAGAAACAATTCACAGTTCAATAAATTCGACGAAGTTCTTTTCACGATGCCTCCGATGAACGTCACAAATTTGTCGCCTTCAAAAAAAACATCAGGAAACTCTTCAACGAGTTGCTCTGTACTGGGAGTAACAACAGGTGCTTCAACAACACGAACCTCTGGTACCACCTTACTACCAGCCAAATCATTCCCCAAAAGCATAGACACACCTTCAACAGGCAATGAAGCTTTAATACCCACAGTCACTGGGCCTGAAACTAAGTCCGAATGTAAATCTAATCTATGAAGAGGAATAGAAACGACGCCACCTTCTACACCAGAAATGAGCACACTGGCCCCAACGGATGACTTTTCAGAAAACGGAAGTACACTTTCCAAAATCAAACTCTGAAAAGCTCCAGTATCCCGCAGGATTTTAATTGGTTGTAGACGTGAATCGCCAACAAAAGAAACAAAACCTTCAGTGATGAAAGGCTTAAATTTGTCCTCAACAAGATTCTCAGGTACATCAATAATATTGGGCTTAGAATCCACAGTGGACTGGACAGGGTGAAAATCATTGGGAACCAATGATGTATCCAACGAGGGCGAAATGAAACTATGGGGTGATGGCTTGTTTTTTATCTTATAACACTCAGAAATCAGATGGCCAGGTTTCTTACAATAAGCACGTTTTGGATGAGAATGACACGTTTTTTGTAGATGATGAGCTTTGAGAATAAGATGAAGTATTTGTTTGAGAATTAGAAGTTAGCTCTTTTTTGTCTTTGTTGACATTTGCATAATGTTTGAATGAGTCATTGGGTTTCTTTGCTGTGTGATTTGTTTTGCTTTTGTATGAGAAATCTTTGTGAGTCAAAGCATACTCGTCTGCTTCATGAATTTTGGAAGCTTTTTGTTCGTCAATGTAAGTTTTGAGCTCTATGGGAATACATCTTTTAAATTCTTCAACTAACATGAGTTCTCTGAGTTTTGTATAATCATCTTTGATTTCTTTGGAATCACACCACCTGTCGAATAGTGTTTCTTTTTCACGAGCAAATTCGACATAAGTTTGGCTGTCAAACTTTTTGTAACCACGAAATTTTTGTCTGTATGCCTGTGGCACCAATTCATAAGCATTCAAAATGCATTTTTTGACGTGCTCGTAATCATAACTTTGCTCGGCCGTGAGTTTGGAAAATACTTCCCGGGCTTTACCTTTGAGAACACTCTGAAGTAATACTGTCCAATATTCGGTAGGCCATTTTAGCCTAAGGGCCAATTTTTCAAATTGCTGAAAATATTTATCTACAGCCTTTTCATTGAATGGAGGTACTAAACGAATTTGTTTGGAAGCATCAAAATTATCCAACCGCATTTGGACAACCTTTTCTTCTGTCTGCGCCTTTCTCATGCTGATTTCTTTATCCGCTTTAATGCGTTCTATTTATATTTCGGCATCAAGAACAAGGCGTTTGTTTTCTTGTTCTGCCTCAATACGTTTATTTTCTTGTTCTGCCTCAAGAACAAGGCGTCTGTTTTCCTGTTCTGCCTCAAGTCGTTTGGTTTCTTTTTCTGCCTCAAGACGTTTGCTTTCAATTTCTAAACGAAATTTCATTTCCATTTCCATTTTTTTAAATTCGAAATCTGGGTCAAAATGAGCGACAGGCAATTGTTGTGCAACTTTTTGAAACTTGTTACTGCAATAATATTTGATCTACAAAGTTAACTTTAAAAGTATCAAATTCTCAAACTATGATCAAGAATAACAAGAGCAGAAATGTAAAAAAAAATAAACTAGATAATATTGTAGCTTATTTTAGCCTGTTTAAAGAAATAAAATAATCGTATTATTGATTCAAAAGGGAAGTAAACAGTAATTATTATTACTAGTAGTGAAACGATTTATTATTAAAGATGTGTAGCTTATTTTTGCAAACATAAAATGAGGTCAGGAATGTTATATCACCAAATATGTAGCATTTTTTTTAAATTTTTATTTCTATTTACTCAGCAAAGGAAGTAAAAGCCAGACTTTGTTTTTAACACTGAAGTAGTAATAACGTTTTTGATCAATTGCAGTCATGCTAATTGCCGTGTTCTATTATAGAAAGGTTAGTAATTATTCCTTAGTGAGATATTTTTCTTCTCCGACGTATGATATTCAAGAGGAAAAGTGAAGTATAACGATATTTAAATATTAAGTTATATGTATTGAAATAACAAAACACAATTTCCAAAATGCGTAAAAAAATAACTACTGAATAACTAGCTACTGTCAAGGCATATAAATGATAGCTGGTTCCTCTATCAATGCAAAAAATGCTGAAAGTATACTTCTAATACATCAAAATATTTTCCACGAACGCAAGATGTTTAACAAAACATTTTACTAAGACGTGTATGTCGAATTTCTAGTTTTTTCAGTCGATCTCGCCATAGGAGCAACATGACAGTCTAGTGAAAGATGCGACCATTCAGAAAATATTATTTCGATAGCAAATGTGGAAACTGTTTTATTGCGTGTCTTATAACAGATTTTGAAAGTAAGCGTAGATAAAGGATATTTTAAAAATTTCACAGTAATCTGAATCCGAAAACATTTCTGAACCATTTAAAATTTTCAGCAATACAAGAGTTTTATTGTAGCCTCAAATAAATATTTTTGTGTGTGTCATTTAATATCCACAATAACTGCATTTATGATGCGATATAGAATGATAAATGGAGATAAAAATAATTTGTAATCAGGCACGGATAAATTTTCTGAAGACATTTTAAAGAGACGTGTAAAGAAACGCGTACAGAGAGGAACAAACGTTTAAAAACTATATGTTGATAAAATTTATAAAAGAAAATGTGAAATAACAAAAATACAAAACTCTAAAATACAAGTATTTTAGAGTCTTAAAAGAGTGAGAAAAAACGTCCTTCTTAATAGCAAGATTTAACTTCTACATTCAAGGTATCTTGAGATTCTTTGGATGTTAAAATATTTCCTAAAGCAACATACGAGTACTTCAATCACTGTTAAGACTCACCTTCTACGAGTGAATACTTGAACATAACATTTTGATAATGGAATGTCGACATTCACAATGTACGTCTTTTGAAAAGTCGTAAACGAGTTTTCTTTTAAAATATTAATAACCAGTCATGCACAATTAACTTATTTATATATTTTAAATGTTCAAATGTGAATATTATTATAGTTTTTAGAACTTTTCGAGCGTTTATGATTATGTTTTACACTATCTTTTTTTAATCTGAAGTAACAATGTGCATTACAGATCCTGCTATTAAATCGACTTTTGTCTGATTGTCTTGTAAGTAAGAATTAATTTACCAACTTAACTTATTCATTGGTCGTATAATATGTACGTGTTTCCCAGATAGATCAATTTAATATTTCTACTGTTTCGGATAATTAAATCTTGCTTACACCTTTTATTTTTTTATTTTCTGACCTTATTACTTGCTTTAATAAGAATTAGTTATGTGTTTTACTTACCACTGGTTTTCCGTGCTTTGCTGAAGAGGCTTGTGTAACATACAGCCCTGGAGAAGTTTCTGGATATAAATGTCTTTCTGTGAAACTAGATGACGCTGCTTCACTAGCGGCGCTTTCGAGGTACTTCATTTCTGCTGAATGAAATAATTAAACACGTAGTTCAGCTTAATGTTAGTATATAAATAGTTAAGCAATTAAATGATTAAGTAAAATTTATTTACGTTGTTTAAATTCTACTAAAGCTTGATAATTTTAATTTTGTTTAATATTAAAAATTATGATAACGTATAAAAAGTAACGTAGGAATATTTTAAAAGTATTTCCGTAATACATTGTTAAAATCATGTGTAGTTTAATACGACATAACTCTCCTTTAATTAAAAAAAGAAAATAGAACTAGCTTGCTCGTTATAAATACGATTCCTAACACAAAAGCGAGATTTTTTTAAACACGTGTTTTATTAAAATCTTTTCTTGTGGGTTTTCAAACCCCAAATAATAATGTATAACAAACACATTGATAAAATTAGTTACTGAGACGAAAGCATGATAACGCCTCTCTTAGTATTCATACAATTTATCTATAAACTAAACATTAAAAGACGCTATGTTCAGTGTGCCTTGTTCTATGATTTTAGTATAAATTGTTTGTTATATCAAATATTTAAAGAACAAAACCACGTAATTCTAATTGGAGACTATCTACTATGTATATGTTCTAATCTCCCTTTGTGTGTTATATTGAAAAATATTGAACGTGGCTTTAAATTTATTAATAAAATAATCTTTTATTTTGAATAAGAATAGCAAAATATTTGCTTTAAATTAACAAGCCCCCAGTGGCTCAGCGGTATGTCTGCGGACTTGCACGCTAAAATCCAGGTTTCGATACCCGTGGTGGGCAGAGTACAGATAGCCCATTGTGTAGCTTTGTGCTTAATTTTAAACAACAACAATTTAAGTTAATAGTAATAAAGAGTTACATTTTTAAGCATTTTAAAATTCGTTTCATTATATATAGATTTATATTTCTATATTATACATAAGTATACGTTAAACTCAGGTAATAAATATTTTCCATAATGTCTACGAGGTACAGGCTATAATTAGGTAACATAGTTTCTCCTAATGTCTAGTGAATAGTGGTTAGAATTAGTGAAAAAAATTTTTGCTAATGTCTAACATATACTGGCTACGATTGGGTAATATCTATTTTTCCTAACGTTTAAGAAATACAGACTAGAATCAGGAAACACATATATTTCTAACATGTTTAACAGATACGGGATAGAATTAAGTGATAAATATTATTCGTAATACAGGCACAGACTAGAACAATTAACAATGTTTTTTTCTAATATCGAACAAGTATGTGCAAGAATTAGGTAACATTTTTTCCTAATGTTTAAGAAGTACAAGTAAGAATTATGTAACTTTTTTTTTGTAAATACATAACAAGTACAGTTTAGAATTGCGAATGAGTTCCTTATTGTAATGTTTAAAAGCTACAAGCTTGAATGAGATAACATATCTTCTACTAATGTCTAAATATACAGACTAGAATTAAGTAACTTTTTCCCTAATGTCTATCACATAGAGTGAAGAATTAGCTTACAAGTTTTTCTTAATGTTCAGCAAGTAATGCTAGAATTAAGTAACAAATATTTTACCCCCATGTTTAACAGGCACAGACCAGAATTAGGTAATATATTTTTCCTAACGTCTAACAGGTACAAGAATGAATCAGAAAAAATAACACTTTCCTTATTTTATAGAGGTACAATAAATTAATTTTCTAATGTTTAACAATTAATGCCTTGAATTAGGCAACAAATATTTCTTTTAACGTTTAATGACAATAGAGTAAAACTAAGAAATAAATTTTTTCTATGATTGACAAATATATGCTAGAATAAGTTAACAAATATTTTCCCTAATTTAAACAAGTACAAACTAGAGTTAAATAACATAATGTCAAACAGTTACGCGATAAAATTAGGTATCATTTCTTCCATGGTGTTTGAAACGTTCAAGCAACAATTAAGTAAACATTTTTCTCTCTAATATTCAACAATTACAGGCTAGAATTAATAAATTATTTTTTTCTTAATTTCTGATAGGTAAAGACTAAAATTGGGTAACAATTTTTTTCCTAATAATTGAGAAGTACAGTCAAGAATTAGAAAATTTTTTCCATAATGTTTAACAGATGCTGAGTAAATTAAGGTGAGAAATATTTTTTAAATGTTTAACAGGTACACATCTAAATTACATAATTTTCCCCTTATTCTGAACTGGTAAAGGATAAAATTAAGTGATAATTTGTTTTTCTTATGTTTATAAATGTAATACTATGATTGGGTAACAAATTATTAATAATGTTTAAATTCTACAGGCTAGAATTAGCCAATAAATGTTATTGGTAATGTTTAACAGGTGCATGTCAGGATTAGGTAAACATTTCTTAAAAGCCTAACAGATATATGTTAGAATTAGGTAACAAATATTGTTGCCATTTTTAATAACTTCAGTCTAGAGTTATATATGATTTTTCTAATATGCAACAGTTATGACATAAAATTGGTTATCAATTTTTCCCTAGTGTATAATAGGCACAGTTCAGAGTTAAATAATAATTATTTTCCTTATGATTAACAGGAATAGGCTAGAATTAGGAAATTATTTTTGTCTCTAATATCCAATAGGTAAAAGTTAGAATTAGGTAATTTTTTCTGAATGTGTAGCAGGTACACGTTAGAATTACAGAAATATTGTTTTTCCTAATGTCTAACAAACACAGGCTAAATGTAAGTAACAGTTTTCCCTAATGTTTAACAGGTACTGTCTAAAATTTAAAAAAAAAATTCTTCATTGTACAACAGGTAAAAATTAGAACTACCTTTTAAAATTAGATATCAGTTTTTTCCTAATGAGTAACAGTTACAATTCAGAATTATGTAAGAATTTTTTTCCTAATGCTTAAAGTGATAGGCCAGAATTAGGAAATTGTTTTTTGTTTTAATGTCCAACAGGTAAAAGTTAGATATAGATATTTTTCCCAAATTTCTAGCAGGTACATGCTAGAATTATGGAAATATTGTTTCTCTTAATGTTTAAGAGGTAAACATTAAAATTATGTAAACATTTTTTCTTAATTTCTAAAAAAATACTGACTAAACTTAACTAGCAAATGTTTTCCCA
Organism: Carcinoscorpius rotundicauda; assembly: GCA_011833715.1. Classification (NCBI taxonomy): domain Eukaryota; kingdom Metazoa; phylum Arthropoda; class Merostomata; order Xiphosura; family Limulidae; genus Carcinoscorpius; species Carcinoscorpius rotundicauda. Next base: position 115,589,814 of record CM022393.1, read on the forward strand.
ATGACTCTCAGATCAGTTCAAAATTAGAAAATATATTTTTGTTCAAAGTTAAAATTGGACGATAGTGTTATCCTAATGTTTAAGAGATACATGATGTCTAATGGTACAGTCCAGATTTAGCAAAATGTTTTTTCTTCAATGTATAACAGATAAGAGTAAGGATAAAGTAGTAATTTTTTTCCTAATGTTTAACAGGTACATGCTAGAATTATGGAAATATTATTTTCTCCAATTTATAGAAGATGGAAAATAAAATTACATAAATATATTCATAATTTCAAAAAGTATAGACTAAATTATGTAACAACTTTTTCCTGATGACTAAGAGATTTAGTACTGAATTAGGATTTTGTTCCTAATGTCTAACAGATACAGGCTAGGATTAGTTATTAATTTTTTCCTAATGTTTCACAGGCAAATGCTAAAATTAGTTAAGTTCTTACTAAAGTATAACAGATATACATTTGAATTTAGTAACAATGTTTTTTAATGCCACTAATGTCTAAATTATTCTTCCTATGAAATAAGTTTGTTTTGTTTTGTTTTTGGAATTTCGCACAAAGCTACGCGAGGGCTATCTGTGCTAGCCGTCCCTAATTTTGCAGTGTAAGACTAGAGGGAAGGCAGCTAGTCATCACCACCCACTGCCAACTATTGGGCTACTCTTTTACCAACGAATAGTGGGATTGACCATCACATTATACACCCCCACGGCTGGGAGGGCGAGCATGTTTAGCGCGACGCAGGCGCGAACCTGCGACCCTCGGATTACGAGTGCACGCCTTAACGCGCTCGGCCATGCCAGGCCTCTATGAAATAAAAGCACTATGCAATTTTAATTGTAGACAATTATTTGTTCATGGAAGTAATTATTTTCCTTATGTTTACTAAGTACAGATTAGAATTAGGTGAGAATTTTAGTTTCTAAAGTCTAAGAGATGCAGGCTAGTACTAAGTAACAATATTTTTCTTGATGCTTATAAAGTACTGGGTATAATTAGGTATTATATTTTCTTGATATCTAACACGTAAAAAATATAGTTTCATGACAGTTTTTCCTAATGTGTAACAGGTATGGGACAAAAGTAAGAAATATTTTCTATCCTAAGGTTTCACAAATGCAGTGTAGAATTATGTAACAAATATTTTTTTCCTAATTTTAACAAATACAGTTTAAAATTAGGTGACAAATATTTTTTGTAATATATGACAGGTACAGTTTAGAATCAGTTATTTTTTTTGTGTCTAAGGGGTATATTATAGTATTTGGTAAATATTTTTCCTAATCTTAAGCGATACTGTTTAGAATTAGGTAACTTGTTTTCATAATGTTTAAGAGGTTAAGATTCATTTTCGTTTTATGAAGTATAATCATGACCAAGTTTCATCAAATTTATTTTAATTGTTTCAAACACCAAATACAAAAATAAAAAATTAACTTAAAGAAGCTATGGAATGTGAATTAGATAAATTAAAACTGGATATGTCATTATGCACAATTATTGAAATACATCTAGAAATGTTGACTGAAATATTTTCAAACTGAAAACAGTATTCTAGTTTGAGAATTGGAAGTACAAAATGATTTCACAAAGTCCAAAAGAATTCACATGTGCACTTTAAAAAGTGAAAACAAATAAAAGATATGAAAGTAATTTGTAATTCTTTGCAAGGTTTCTTCCCACACACCATTCCAGGCTAAATTTCAACTAATGGGAAATATTTGCCTCCACATAATGAGAAGGTGTTACAATTATTCATCTGTGATAGAACTGTGTGGCACGAAAGTATAATACGTTGCACTTCCTCGTTTGAATGCTCTGAGAAATTACTACCATAATTTTCTTCAAGCAAGCTATACCACCAACTCAATGTTCATTATCTGGGTGAATGTAAACATTTTTTGAGGATGAGTTTGAAATGTTCAACTCTTTAATTCAGTTTTAATGAAACTATTTGCCACTACTAAATGATGTGCAACGGATGCTTTCGTGTATTTTTCTGTTTACGTGTAATTATTGAATATTTTATACCAATTCATAAACTAACAATTCTTTTCATTTAAATTAACTTTTATATCTGCTTATGTGGGATGTTCTCACTATTCACTTTAGCCACACTAATATATCTTTGAAGTAAAAAAGGACAAACAAATGCTATTATGAAACTTGTAGAAACTTCCATGTAGCCAATATTGGCAGCATGTGTGTCTCAATGTCAAATAAATATAAATGAAATACAATAGTTAGCAGAAGCTTGGAAGTCTTGGTTATCCTGACACTAAATTCAGAAAAATAAAAGAAACTACACAAAGTAATCGAGATATTCAATCCATATATATTTTATTTAAACTGATGACATATAGAACTGGCTTCAGAACAGAATATGTCTAGGCTATTTTTATAATATATGCCTTTCATTATCACTAGCCTACCTGGAATAACATCTGGGCATTTTTCTTCACATGTTGTGCCTCTGGACAAGTCTTCACTGACAAAAACTTCTTTTTGTAATGGCTCAGAATATTTCCTGTGAAACAAAAAACATAATTCCTCATGAATTTAATGAAAGAACAATAGTTAAAATCAAGAACATGTAATATGGTTAAATGAAATATATGCCTGTCTAATCACCTGGAAAAAAACAACAATAGGAATATATATATATGTATATATATATATATATATATATACTCACAGATCTTCTCCACCTGGTTTTCTGCCACCTGAAAAAGAAACAATTAATTTAAATACCAGCCTTTCATTCAATTTTGCTCCTGTCATACATGTGTAACATGCAAGTTTACAATATTTTGTTTCTGTGACACTTTATGAATAACTTAAAAATCACAAGTTTATAATCTTGAAATAAAATATTCAAAATGAGCATTTATTGTATAGCCATTGCATTCTTATTTGAAATATTAGTTAGTATTGCCAAAAATAGTTTAAAATAATGTCAGAGATCTTGAGAATATTGAATGGTGATAACAATTATTACAGAATCAAGCTTTTTACGCAACTTAATAACAGATGTAGCCAGGCATATGCCATTTCTTCAAAGCACTTTCCACTCTGCTGTAATTTGTTTCCATAAGGTGCAATTTGATTGATGAAAGAGTTAGCTACATCTATAAATTTGATAGTACAAGTTATGTTTATTATTAACACACCAGCTAATACACTTTAAAGGTATGTTTGTATAGTGTAGAGATGACGTTTATACATCTTCATACGAAGATGTTATCCTGTGACTGGCACACCAGTCCTCTTCACATCTTATTTACTTTAAAATATTTGGCAGGGATATTTTGGTAATTTACAGTTCTAATATTCTACTTAAGAGTTATAAAGTAAGAGGAGAAGTCGAGATAAAACATCCACATCTTCAGATTTCTTCACGAATTTTTGCTACTGTTCTATGCTGGTTTAGTGCCAAGTTTTCAAATTTCCTGCTGCTGCTTTTCAGAGGGAAAAAGTGAAGATTCTTGTACAACCTGGCTCAGATCATTTTATCACGTATTCACCTATCTGTGTTCGGATTTCATTTCGTTTTCTGCCAAACGTTTAGAAGTTCTACCGTTACTGTTCACGTGAAATCAGGTAAATCACCATCAACTTAGTTTATATCTAAACAAAAACGTGCATTTTTTATTTTTTTCCACATCTGAAAGCAATATAAAATCAAACTTAAAGTACAAGCTTATTCCAATGGCTATAATATCTGCAAGTAATTCACTTAATTATGTTCCATTTTAGATAAACTTTGTTCACTACTATTTACCTTGTAACATTATTTGAACCTTATTTTATGAAATGTCACTTTCCAACTCATTGACAACCACTAGTATATCAGTTTCATTTAAAATTTATCCAAATTGTGCATGTTTTTTTCTTGTATACATACCTCACGTACCTAAACTTACAATTGTAAAACGAATGACAACATGACGTATTATAAAGAAGACATACATCACTGTAATACCAAATTATAAGATTTGTTTTGAATTTCGCGAAAAGCTACTCAAGGGCTATATCTGCGCTGCCAAATTATAAGGTAGGAGCAGAGACCTGCGGCCAAATTATAATCTTTATTTCAGTAGCATTTCTTGAAATGAAGGATTTCTAGAATAATACAAAATAATAATGCAATAATTGTCTTAGACTTAACATTAGTAAGCTTTTATTAAACAGGTCTATATTAAATAAAGATGTAAATTAACACTGTACTTTTTTCTTTAATTCAGTTTGAGCTAAATTATATTTTACTTAATACTATTGATAAATAACCTTATAATGTTATCGTAAGACTTAACCTTAAAGTTTTGACAAGCTTTTAACTTATCGTTGTAAAAACTGCTTACTAAAGTATTTTTACATCCGAAATTTTTACATTTGAAATGAAAAACAACAACATTATGTGACAGTAACTTAAACCTAAGTTCGTTTTATTCTCCGAAGGCGGTCAGAAATGTTTGTTTCTCTTCACCCAAACGTTGAAATTAAATTCACGCACATAAGCATTTAAATAGTTTTATTCGCGTCATGGAAATGGGTACGCATCTCACTTAGTATTATGACAATAGGTTTTTATAACACACTGTGAAACATTTCGCTTGTACGCTTAACCACTCTTCCATTTTATCTTCATTTTTCTAATAAGAAACCGACTGGAATTTGTAACTTGGACAGAAAAAGTGACAAAAGCCATAGATCATATAATTGGTTAGTATCTTTCGTTGCTTCAACTTATACCATCAGCTATTTACCTTATAATTTAAATGTGTAAACAAAATGTGACCTGTAAATGTACAAATATAAAATATATGATCTATTGTATATGTACAAATACAAAATATATACTCTACGGTTCATGCACCCATTTTAAGTATGCATTTTTATGTGCACGAATACCCAAAAGATATACAAGCAACACATTCATTTCAAATTATTTCATACATTTTTAATCAGAAAAAAAAATGTGAATGGTTTGGTAAGAGTAAAGAAATGTCGTTTGTCTAATTAATAAGAATGTTATAAGGTTATAATTGTATTTGAAGGAGTCTGGTATGCAACTGTAGTGCAGGAAATGTTTTCTTACGATATAAAGATGAGGCACAAAAATAGATTTCTTTAGACGTTCAAACAAATGAAATAAACAAAGTTACTGTTTCCTTCTATCTCACATGTGAATTTTATACGTGGATGTGGAGAGCTTAGGTATTCTAAAAACTGTGTTATCAGTGTTGTGAAAGAGTATAAAACTGTCATCGACGGTCCTTCTATATAACACTGATTTGTAATAAAATGGCAATTATTTAGCCATTCATGATCGTAAAAACATAGAAGAATAGTCGTAAGGGTCGGACCTGAGGTTATCCAATCGTCATTCTGTCTATCTGCTCATAAGGATTGCCATTTAAAACTGTGTATTGTCATTGAGGGCCGATTTAAGAGAATGCTTGAATATTTTGTTGACTAGAAAGCAGAGCATATTTGTTCTAACTGTTACGAACAGAGCGCATAATATCTGTTCTGGCTACTTTTTTATTCATCCAGAAACTTAAAAAAATCACAACATATCAGAGAGTAATGGTTATCCCCTTAATATCTTACAATGTATCACACGAAAATTTTTAACAAATAAAATAAAACCTACAAAAAATCACACATTGTCTTTTAATATCTTTTTACTCCTTTTATTGGCAAACAAAATTTTAAATTCAAATAGCAAATTCAAAAAATAATCAAAGCATTTTACCAACAAATTAAGTTACGTTTAGTATTTATGTCGGCAGTTAAAAATAAAAAAATATATTCTAAACCAAAGTCATTCTACGCATTCCTATGCTCTCGAGGGTTATAAAAATACACGTGTGATAACTTTAAAGCTATCCCCCAGTAGCACAGCGCTATGCCTAAAGACTTACAATGCTAGAAACCAGGTTTCCACTTCTGTTGTTGGCAGAGAGAGTACAGACAGCTCATTGTGTAACTTTGTGCTTAACTTCAAACGAACAAACTGTAAAGCTACCCGTATTTGTAAAACTACACTTCACCTGCAAATACGTGCACACAAGGACATGGGAATTTCAACAAGAAGCGGATGTAAGCTAAGTAATCCACTTAAATATTGTATACTATTGCACAGTAAGAATAGAAACTACGTCTAGAAAACTTTAAAATTCTTGTCTTTGGAACCAGAGATTACAGACTCTTTAGTAAAGAAATTCTTTATATTCTGAATGAATCACCAACGTTTTTATTTGAAACTTATTATCATTTTAAAAATACAGTGTTTATTTTTTAAATATAAGCTAGTGTGTGTCATAGTTTCTCTTGAAAATGTCATTTATTAAACGTGTAGCATAATATTTAAAAAGACGCTGCTGGAACAATGTAAAATATGGTGAAGGTTCTCTTGGTATTCATACACTTTTTTCCATAACACAAACAGTAACACACAGTATGTTTAGTATACCGTCTTCTATATGTTTGGCCTAGCGCGTTAAGGCGTGCGCTTCGTATTCTGAGGGTCGGGGGTTCGCGCCCGAGTCGTGCCAAACATGCTCGCCCTCCCAGCCGTGGAGGCGTTATGATATCACGGTCAATCCCACTTTTCGTTGGTAAAAGAGTAGCCCAAGAGTTGGCGGTGAGTGGGGATGACTAGCTGCCTTCCCTCTAGTCTTACACTGCTAAATTAGGGCACAGATAGCCCTCAAGCAGCTTTGTGCGAAATTCCAAAAACTAAACAATTCTAAATGTTTAGTTTATGCTGTTCTACCTATTAAACTAGAAAGTACTATGTAATTTTGTAATATCTAATTGTAACCATATTCTATTCATTCGTAGTTTTGGATGCGTAACTTTCAGTGATATATCGAGTAAACACCGTGAAAAATTTTTATATCTCATCGATGATATGTTTGTTTGTTTGTTTGTTTTGAATTAAGCACAAAGCTACACAATGGGCTATCTGTGCTCTGCCCACCACGAGTATCGAAACCCGTTGTTTAGCGTGTAAGTCCGCAGACATACCGCTGAGCCACTGGGGGGCCGATGATATGCTTTTTAAACTATTTTAGGGATATCAGTGCCAATACCGTTAATATTCATGTAGCCATGTTATTGTCATCATTGTCACAGCTAACCTTGTATGATTTAGGGTGGGCCAGGCATGGTCAAGTGTGTTAAGACATTCAACTAGTAATCTGAGGGTCGCGGGTTCGAATCTCGGTAGTACCAAACATGCTCGCCCTCTCAGCCTTTGGGGCGTTATAACGTTTAGGTCAATCTCACTATTCGTCGGTAAAAGAGTAGCCCAAGAGTTGGCGCGTGGCTGTGAAGACTAGCTGCCTTTCCTTTAGTCTTACACTACTAAATTAAGGACGGCTAGCTCAGATAGCCCTTGAGCTAGCTTTGCGCAAAATAAAAAAACAACAAACAAAAACAATCACTTGTGGTTACAGTTTGTGATCAGATGCTCTTATCATGTGTAGAAATAAAAAAAAATACCTGATAGTTTCACGTTTTCTTTTCAAAAATTTTGTTGTGTTCTGTACTGTGTTAAGATCATTTAAGTTACCTAATATAAAAAGTGTATTCTATGGGTTATGTGATAATATATTTGTTTGTTTGTTTAGGAACTATGACTGGGGCGGCACACACAAGTCATTTGTAGCAAAATGACAGCTTAAGACACGTTGAAACACTTCACTTAAGGTGTGTGTGTGTTTTATAGCAAAGCCACATGAAGCTATCTGCTGAGTCCACCGAATGGAATTGAACCCCTTATTTTAGCTTGTAATTGTGCAGACTTACTGCTGTACCACTTAAGGCAGATTGAACATGTGTCAACCAGCTTCGCATTAAGAAACTTGTATTTTTACGTTGTTAAAAGGAAGTTAGATATAATACTAAAAATAAATTTATTTTGATTAATATAATTATTATTTAAATGTTGAAGAATTACCAAAAATTAATCAAAATTATTGTATGTTCTTTTATTATTTTCTTATTATATATTTGTCTAAACTTCTAATCTTAACTTGCATTTGGAGGCATTACGACGAAGGATAGTTAAAGTATTTTTATAAATTAATTCGCTTAAATTTACAATAATAAAGTGTATTTAATTTAATCTCTTCCGTATCAGCTTACTCCTGGACGTGTTTCAACTTTCTCTTACTCTTTTCTACTATGCTCATTTGTAAGAAAATTAGCACAGAGGTGAGTGACTTATTTTTGCTTTACAATAGAGAAACGTATCTAGTATAAGTTGATATTAAAATTATATATCTAAAAGCTCACAATTGAATTTATTCAAAAATAAAAAGTGATTCAACCAGACTTAGTCTCTCATATAAGATTACATCATCAACAATTTAAAGAGCTATTCTATCCATCCAATAAAAAATATATTTTTTTCTGTACTTGAGGATGATGCCATGGAGTATGAATCGAATAATTTAAAACCAGATATGGTCATATGCTCAGTAACTGAAACACATGTAAAACAGTGAACTGGCCCTAGAGAAGAAATAAAATAGGAGAAATTGGATTGATGAAAGTCAGGCCAGCATTTACGATTCTGTGATAGAATTTTATCCAAAAAACTTTACCTTGCCTTTAAATGCTAGAAGCAGTCTGGCGTAAATCTTGCTTATGCACAGCAAAAAAGTTTATAATTTATTTTCTTATGAGAGAGACTACGAGTTGACGATGCTGCCTCTTTTCAATTTTATTACTTCAAAATGAGAGTCGTCTGTGTACACATAACTGTTTATGCAGTTTTGCACGAAAATTCTAAAATAAAGAAACCTTTCTTGAGAAGTTGTGTTAAATATATTTTAAGTTTACTCTTAATTTTCTTTCAACTTTTATAATTAATATAAAAATATTTAAAAAGCTTGGAATGATAATAAGACTATACATGTTTGATTATCTTTTCTAGCAAACTTTTACGGGTAAGTTAATATTGAAATATATATTAATGTAAAAATGTTCATTTTGAATACAACTTTTCTGTTCAATTTGAAACATAATTTCCAATTCAGTTTTCCATAGTAACTTAATTAGGTTCTTAGCATTATATATCAATTGTTCATAATTATTGCTTTGCGTTAAATTTTTACTGCCTAGCTTCAAAACATGCATGCGTCCTGTTATAAGTCAACAGAAACATGAGAGAAAACCACTGTTGTCAGAACGAGAAACAACAACGTCAAGTTAACTAAGGAGGGCATTACAGTGATAGTAGGACGATTATTCACGCCAGCTTGAAATAAAAGAATTTTAAAAAAATCACCTGAGATGTTTTACCCGTTTTCATGCTTTCCTTATCAGCAGAGAAAAATAGAAAATTGCAACTGGGAGCTAAAACTCGAACATGAAACCTAAACTTAAGTCTTCTCATAGCCTAATTGGTCACTTCAAGTTCTTTTTTATAAAACCTTTTCAATAGAAAGTCTAAAAAGTGCATAAAATTACGTTAAAATCAGTAAAAAGATAAAGAAACATACTATAAAACAACCTATGTAAAATTTATGAAAAAAAGATGGTTTATCGGGTCAGTCTATTTCTTTGTCTCCAAACTATACATTTCGGACAGGTGCATGTACTTAGTTTAAACTTCCAATTAGAAGCTGTTCATTTTAGACGTTTCTAATAGTCATAATTTATTAGAACAATGTTTATGTGGGAAGAAAATGGAATTGCTACTATCATTAATTTGTTTAACGTTGTACAGTGAAAATTTTATAAAAACTGAAAAAGAGCAACAGCAAACAATTGCTTAGCCTAATACATAAATAACAAATCTGAAATAACCAACCAAAGAGTGAATAACCTCTGAAGCATGTCGGTGAAAGATAATGTTATCAAACGATTTCCAGTCTAATTATCTTTACGTATAAAAGGCAGTTCTGTGTAAATTTACTTGTGCTTGCTCCCTGTCGCACCAAACATTCTCGCTCTTTCAGCTCTGGGGTGTTATAATGTGAAGCTCAATGTGGCGGTGGGTGGTGATGACTAGCTGCATTACCTTTAGTCTTACACTGCTAAATTAGGGACAGCTAGCACAGATAGCCTTCGTGTAGCTTGGCGCGAAATTCAAAAAAACGAACAAAGTTATACTTGCTTTTTATGTTTTATAGCCCATATTTCAATGAAAGAGATTATAAACAACTTAGTTTAATTGTAGTCATGAAACATAAATACAAAAGGCCTTCAATGGTTTTACTATATTAAAATCTTTACATGTTCTACGATAATTCCTGTACGCTGAATCCGAAAGTTCATTTTTCTGAATCACGTGTAGATTTTCTCAAAACGTCATATGTACTTCGACAGCAGCGAATAACTTTCCTTGAAATTGGGTCACATCTTATTAGGCTTAAAATGTTGACGAGCACTGGTTTTAAATACCTCCAGTGTAATCGCAATGTGAGAGTCTTATAGGTCGTTCTAGAACCCATGATAAAAAGACCGCTAGTATATAAACGGTCAACAGTCGCATAGCGTGTCATTTGTGCGTAGTATTCGTTTGTGGACGTCTTAGATATTATTTTTTCTTTTCGATATTATGATTCGTTGCTATAGGAACAAGAGATGGTGTAAGTGCCCCGTTCGTATTTTGTTATATTTATGGAATTTTTTAATAAATTTGATCTAAATAAAAGTTTTTGTTTTCTACTCCCTTTATAAACAAATGCTTGACCTGATAGAAAAAAATTAAAATATTAATTTCTAAATATGCGTAAATGAATTATGGAAAATCAGTTATTAAAACCCAAACGACTTTTATGAAGCTTAACTTTGTAAGCTTCGGTGTTCAGAAATAAAACCAGAGAAGTCTACACTTTGAAGAAAAATAGCAAATGAAATATTTACTTATTTAAGTTATTTACGAAGTGAAGATGTAGATTTAATTGTTGCTTATTCTCAGTTCTTCTCAATATCTAAGCTAATATACACTATATATTAAGCATTAAGTAGCTTTGTCGGTTCATTTATTTTAATAGATAGCTACTGTCTAGTGATAGAACACCCATACTGAGCGTGGCTTAGTTGTTAAAGTGTTCAAACATGATTCTCTTCCGTTGTCGCAAAAATACGTTCCACACTGTCAATGGGTCATAATAGAGACAGTCATTCCCATATTTGCACTTAAAATTATGTTAAGAGTGACTCTTTTTTTTTTAGCCTGTTACTTCAAATAATATAGCCAGCTATGTACAGATGATATTTTGTGTAGCTTTACGCGAAAACTGTGAAATAAACAAACCTTTACACAAACAGAAACATCAAACATCAAGTATTCGAACCAGGATAGCCAGATAGTTGGAGCCCTGGACTCGTAATCTGAAAGTGGCGGATTCGAGTCCTCGTTACACCAATCATGCTTGCTTTTTCAGCCGTGGGGGTGTAATAATGTGACGATCAATGGAAATGCATTGATCCACCTTGGGAGTTAATTTATTACATGTTGTGACTAATCTTTTTTGTGTATTTTTTTGAGAAACGGTCAGGCGTGGTTCGTGATTAGCGTATGACACGTTGAACCTTCTACACTTTCAACTGTGGGCACATTATAAAAGTGAATGTAATGTTCCTGCCTTTCGATTGTAGGTAATTATATCGACGACTGATGTTCCTGAATTATTGCTATCTTTTTAGTTTCATTTCAAACGTAAGAGCAGATGTGACTAAACATAAAGATTTACAGCGTAGAGGTTTAGCCCTTGTGAAATAATCACTATAGAAACGAATGCTTGTTTTTGAAATCATTTTTTCTCAGGTGTTATTTCCATAACACCTTTATTACTTTTTCAGTAACAAAAAAATGTTAATGATTTTATTTTGAAAAAAAGATCTAATTAGAAATACCATAAAGAGAAAAATAGAACAAAACTTACAGAGTAAAAGTTACAAAAATGACACATTTGAAAAAATATATCTGAATAGAAAGAATATTAAATAACTATATGGAATATCTGTCTCCTGAATGAATGCTATGTAAATTCATGATTACTGAAAAGTTGCTTCACTTATATGTAACTTTAAAGAAAAGAAAAGAAATGAAAAATAAAAACGCCAAAACAAACTGCAAAACACGAAACGTGGGACTGTAAGTTTGCACATATCTCGCGCAAGAACCCATCAAACCTTCATGCCAAACGTGATGAATATCCTTTAACAGGGACGAAGTAGTGGAAAAACCAAAAACACTTTTCCTTTCAATGGATGTTATGTTTCTGAATTTTTGTATTTGAAATACTAACTTATCATGAATTAACGAAATACCTTGGATTTTCACCGTATTAGTGTATAGAAGAACATAAAATGTTGATGACACATTGACAAGTTTTCAAAAATGTATTCATTTATTTATTTCTGTTACTGTTAAAACAAAAATATGTGTATTCAGTTTTATGGCTTTTTCTTCTGAATTTTGTTGTAAAATCAGTATAATATCTTTGTCTGCTAAACAAAACTTTTATTTTTGTTTGAATATCCGTACATTTTCTGTTTTTTCAAGATATTTGGAAACGCAAAGGGTACAGTAAAATCTGTACATTCTTATCGTTTGATAGTTCTTTCGTTTGTATGTATGCACAGAGCTTCATAGTGAACTATCTATGCTCTGCTCAAACGGGTATCTCAACCTGTTTTCTGTCGTTATGATTCCGCAGAGGGGACTATTCTACTGGGGGCACTTTATTACCAACTATATTTTTAATTAAATGTTAAAAATACTCACAGTACTAAAATATTCCATAAAGCATACACTATTAGAAAAATTAAAACTTCATAAAAGTTATTTTCGTTTTAATAACTGATTTTTTATAATTCAGCTACCCAAATTTCAAAATTAATGTTCATCTCTTTGTATCATATAAGGATTTTTTTACAAATCTGGAAATTCAAAAAGTTTGCTTAAATCGAATTATTATTTCTTTTGCTTCAAACCTCTTAAGAATCCTTTGGGAGGCCTATATCTCTCACTAACTTGTTAAGTTCACCTTTTGTGAAAAGTTGTGGTTCACCAGACGTTTCAGGTTGAAAACAATTTCCAGCATCATTTCTATAGATATCAGATGAAACTGTATAAAGAGTAGGTACAGGTACATGAGGTCCATGAGCAACAGGTCTTGTACAAGATTAAAGTTTCAGATAAGAAATTTGATTTTTATTTCGAATGTTGTATGTAACCTTTTATGTTACATGACCAAAATTAGCAGTCATCTTCATGGTTTTTAGGCTTGCGTCAGACCGTTAGAATTCCAAAAAGGAAATGATTTTTTTTAACATTAGTTCATTGTCTCTACTTTTCGACACAAACGGTGCGAACTTTGTGCAGAGTCCATGATTTATATCAGTCTCCAAATTTTAGTTCAAAATACAAGTAACACACTTTTTGACGAATCCTGTAATATTTTGCCTTTATTTCTTCAGAATAAAGTTACCATAAATATAACAAAAATGTTTAGATCATTTACAAAACCTCTTCTTTTCATAACAACAAATAAAGAGTATTCAAAAGAAAAATAATGCTCAAACGTATGTACGAACAAATATTATCTAGAAATGATACATCATACAGCCAATTAATTGTTTATACACTGGCAGTGTGTTTCTCGAGGGTTCGAGAACAATGTATAAAATTTCCAAGTTGCAATTGGTCTAGAGAAATCTATCGCTAGTAGTTATCAACACTTAAAGCATAATAACACGTAACCTAATGCCCATGAAAATTATTAATTGATGTAAAAGTATAGATGGCGTTTTATGATAAATATGTAAGCGATTTAGAAATATAGATATCATTATCGGATTAAGTGTAGAGGAATTACTGTAGAACGTGTACAATTTCAATACAATAAAACCATCGCAGGCCAAAGTAATAATTGTTAGAAGTGATCTTCATCTGAATGAGGTTGCATGGCCATTAAAAAGTAAATCATATGACTAAGCTGAACAGTTTCACTATCTTGATTGGGATTAATTCAGATTTATTTTATCGTAAACAATCTTGTTAATTAGATAAACAGCACTTTCCTGCCTTGAACAAAACACTCATACTTCTTTCCAGTTAAAAAAAACAACTCAAATAAGTAAAAATAGATTTCTTGCTTTTATATCTTATACGTGTTCATTTAGTTTGAAGTAAGTGTTTTATATGGGTACATATACAAGAAATCATATGTTTTATGCGTACATGTGTATTACAGTACGTATTTTATTAATATGCGTTCTATGCTGTTTCAGTCACTTTGTCCCGATTATATCGATATTTACGGCACATAAAGCTATTGTTAAAATTTTCAATATTACATTTACGATTGAAAATGAACATGATCCAGGACTTTTTTTTGTTTTATTTGTTCTGTATATAATACGTAACAGTTTTGTAACTGGTATGCAACATAAATCGACATTTTCGAAATTGTTATTCTTCGGTCTTTTGAAACTAAATTTTTGAAAGTTTTATGTAAAATTCAAAGTATACTTATTCTTTATTGTGTGAAAAACGAATATCTGTATTTTTGGTTTGTTATTGAGCACAAAACTACACAACACAGGAGTTTATCTGTATTATATCTATCAATGCTATCGAAACTTCGTATGTTCTAATAGTTTTCAGACTTATCACGAATAAATATGACAAAAAAATGAAGTTTCACTGGTTCAGTAATAATATCGTTGATAATTTGCTTCAAAACAGTTTAAACAGAGCTTCCATTTCTCAGATTTCGTAGTTATTGTTGCTAAGAAATATATCACAGTGATTTTTGCCATATGCTGGCGGTCAGCATTATGCAGATAATAAAATAATTGCCACTTTTAATCAGATACAAGTTAAATATTTACTAAAAAATATGCTTACTGTAAAAATAATTTTAAGAACATATTTCCAACATAAAACGACATAAGGAGTATAAGAGTTAAACTAAAGAATCATCTCCGCTAGAATATACAAACACATTAAAATGAGACTGGAAACTGCTCTAACGTATCAAGTATTTTCTGAGTATAATGATGTAATGAACAGAACCGAATATGACTACACTTAATGAGTGTATAAATTGAAATTCCCCTTAAAGAAGCAAAATATTTTTATCTCTTTTTACAGTTGAAGCCCTCATTGTCAGAGTATGTGTTTTTTACAGCAAAGCCACAAAGGGCTATCTGCTCAGCCCACCGAGGGGAATCGAACCCCTGATTTTAGTGTTGTAAATCCGGAGAAATACCGCTGTACTAGCGGGAGGCCTTGTTGTTAGAAAGGGAAAGATAAAAAAAATAAATTAAGGTATATATCGTCTGAATTTAATCTTAGGTAGTAGCGCAAAGAGAACCCAACTTCCATACAAGTATAAAATGATAGAAATTCTATAACCCGAGTGCTTTCGAAAGCACTCGGGTTTTATAGTTTTATAGTTTCTATCATTTGAAAAATAAAGTATGAGGACTTGTTGAACATTTTTTTTCTGACGTCATGATTCTATACAAGTATATATATTGTTCGTGTTCCAAGAATGATTTTCTACAAGTAAAATTTGAAACGGTAATAATAATATTATTTATTAATTATTAATTTTATTAATAATATTAATTCATAATTTGTCTTACTATAAATATTTGAAATACTTGATTTAATTGTTGAACAAAAGAAGAAACATTCAAACAGATGCTGTGACATTTTCAAGTTAACATAAGAGAGAGAGAGAGAAAAATCCAGTATCAGCGAACTGAAAGTAATGTATTATTATACATATTCATTTATTTTTTAAGTATTCTAATGAACAAAAAAATAATCAAATATTGCGTAGAATAAAAATATTTTGTTTAGCTGATCTTGAATTTCTATAAAACTGATCAATATATGAAGGTACCTCTTGTAATATGGTTAAGTTAATAACATTTAAAAGAGTACCGTGTTAAAAAATCATTTACGCCACACTCTTCGAATTTCTATAATTGCGATAACAAATGGAGGGCTAACATTTTGTGTTTTTTCTATCACGATGAAAAAGCGATATTAATGAAATATTCTTCAGACGGCTGAAATAATTATAGAAATAAATTGTTAATATTTGAACATATGACTGTTTTGATGTCTAAAATATGTTCTGGTTTACTTAGTCATTGTTTTAGAAACGAAAATTATTTATGTTATAGATGATCGACAATGTGTATATTTTTATTTAGTAGCAAAATAAGTTCAGTCTGTGTCTAGCTGCTGAAAGGGGTTACCTTTTGATATGTCCCAGCTTTGCTGAAGTATATAAATAAAGCGTGAGAGTCATGTGAAAAAGTTAGGACACCCTATGAAAGCCTGTGTATTTTTGTAACATTTTTGGACATAGAGATATTTAATCTCCATTTCAACAATACTGAGAGATTATAGGAATATAACTAAACAATTAAAAATGAAGAAAACACTTTTCAAGATCTTTTATAAATGTAATTCTACAAAAATGCATATTCCAACTGAGGAAAAACTTAGGACACTCCCACATTTATTCCCACTTAAAATGGCTCAACTCGCACACAGGTGTATCACACCAGGTGCACATAATTAGAAGATCATTATTTAGCATTTTAAATGAGGCTTGCCATATTTAAACCTGAGACATTTAGTTTGGTGTGCTCCTGACTATTGAAGTCAGAGTGAGCACCATGGTGAGAGCAAAAGAGCTGTCTGAGGCTTTCAGAAAGAAAATTGTAGCAGCTTATGAGTCTGGTAAGGGATTTAAAAATATCCCAAAATATTTTGAAATCAAACATTCCACTGTCCGGAAAAAGTCAACAAGTGAAGGGCTTTCAAAACAACTGCCAACATACCCAGGTCTGGTAGTCCAAGGAAATTCACCCCTGACCAAACCGCAAGATGCTAAAAGAGGTCACTAAACACCCTAACATGTCATCACGGGACCTACAGAAAACTCTGACTACTGTTAATGTTTAAGGCCTGGCATAGCCGAGCGCATTAAGGCGTCCGCTCGTAATCCGAGGGTCGCGGGTTTGCGCCCGAGTAGCGCTAAACATGCTCGCCCTCCCAACTATTCGTTGGTAAAAGAGTAGTCCAAGAGTTGGCGGTGGGTGGTGATGACTAGCTGCCTTCCCTCTAGTCTTACACTGCTAAATTAGAGACGGCTAGCACAGATAGCCCTCGAGTAGCTTTGTGCGAAATTCCAAAACAGTTAATGTGAAAGTGCGTGCTTATAGAATCAGAAAGAGACTGCACAAGTTTAACTTGCATGGGAGGTGTGCAAGGAGGAAATCTTTTCTCTCTAAGAAAAAAATCAAAGCCAGACTGAAGTTTGCCAGAGAGAATGTAGACAAAGACCAGGACTTCTGTTATAATGTTCTTTGGACAGATTAATCCAAAATTGAATTATTTGGACACCAGAGCAGAGAACAAGTTTGGCGTAAACCAGATACAGCATTCCAGGAAAAGAACCTCGTACCAACTGTGAAGCATGGAGTTGGAAGTGTCATGGTTTGGAGCTGCTTCACTGCAGCAGGACCTGAACAGCTCACAATCATAGAATCTACCATGAATTCTACTGTGTATCAGAAGGTGTTTGAGAATCATGTGAGACCATTTGTACGAAAATTAAAGTTGAAGCGAACTGGACCCTGCAACATGACAATGGCCATAAACATACCAGTAAATCCACCAAGAACTGGCTGAAAACTAAGAATTGGAAAGTCCTGGAATGGCCGGGTCAAAGCCCAGATCTTAATCCCATTGAGATGCTGTGGGGTGATTTGAAACGGGCTGCACATGCAAGAAACCCCTCAAATATCTCACAGCTGAAAGAATTCTGCATTGAGAAGTGGGGAAACTTTCTTTAGACCAATGTAAGAGACTGGTAGATGGCAACAAGAAACGTCTCACTGCAGTTATTTCAGCCAAAAGGAGTAACAGTAGCTATTAGAGGGTAGGGTGTTTTAACTTTTCCTCAGTTAGAATATGCATTTTTGTAGAATTACATTTACAGAAGATCTTGAAAAGTATTTCATTCAGTTTTAATTGTTTAGTTACATTCCTATAATCTATCAGTACTGTTAAAATTCAGATTAAATATCTACATATCCAAAAAATGTTACAAAAACACAGGCTTTCAAAAGTTGTCCTAGCTTTTTCACATGACTGTAAACTTTTCTTAATATTAAGATATTTTATTTAACTTACAAATATAGTTTCACATTAATCTACATATTATAAAGTGTTCTCTTTTCTCACTGAACTGGTTGTATATTTGGTTTGTTTGGTTTTTAATTTCGTGCAAAACTACGCGAGAGCTATCTGCGCTAACTATCCCTAATTTAGCAGTATAATACTAGATGGATGGTAGGTATTTATCACCACCCATTGCCAACTCTTGGGCTTCTCTTTTACCAATGAATAGTGCAATTGATCTCACATTTTTTACGCCCTCACGGCTAAAAGGACAACCATATTTGGTGTGGTGGAGAATCGAACCCGCAACCCAAGGATTATGAGTCGAGCGCTTTGACAACTGGCCATGCTGGGCCTTCTTGGTTTGTCCAAATGAAGAGTAAAAAGGACGGAGCATGAAAGTCGGTATTCCTGTGTAAAGCCTTATTAATGCGTAATTCCCGTAGAATCGTCAAAAATGAGTGACTTATAAAGTGGGAGTTAGACTGATTTCTTTTCGAAAAAAAATATGAAAAATAAGCATTACAGTCTGGTGTGAGAGTTTATACAGGGTGGTCGCTAGAAAAGCGGAAAATTTGTCAAACAGCTATTTATTTTTACAAAGAATAACTTTTACAAAGTTTTTTAAAGGCATATGTTATATTACACTCATAGATGCTCAAAATTATTAAAATCATGCATTTTATTCATTATGTAAAGAAATCAATATAGAAATAAGTAAGCACGCATTTTATTCATGATCTCATCTGACCCTCAAATTTTCCGCTTTTCTAGCGACCACCCTGTAGTTCAATTTCAGAGTAATGAATTATTTGGAACCTTAATAAGTACAATATTTACGGTGTTAAATATTTTGAAAAAACACTCAGTATTTGTAAATGTTCAATAAGTTAACTAGATCTAGAAAAAAAATATTAATTCTATTTTTTTGCTTTCCGAATATTACGATTTCATGATTATTATTGTTTAATGCATATGTGTGATTATTTTTTTCTCAAAATATAAAAACTTCACTTTGGCGAATTTTCAGTTTTAAATATAAATAATTTTGCTTTCAAATCTTTTAGTCTAAGTATCTTGAAAAGTTACAATAATTCAATAGTTTTAGAATTTCTTTTCTTTTCTTTTTATTTAGTCAAATTTATGTAAATATATTCTATCATTATCTCATTTTTATTCGAAGATCAAAATGCTTCTGTTCTGTAAATTGTAAGCTGTTTTCACTAAATTTTAGTTTTAGAATTTATTCCACAGGTACGTTTTCTTTGTTAGTGTTTTTCTTTTGTAATTATAACAAATCCATCTCCATGCTTTACCGAAAATAACTGAGAATATGTTTTTTACAGTTGTCAAATGCACATATTTAAGGCTTTTCAAATATGTATTATTGAATATCATCTTTCGCTACTTTTGTCGCATTATTACTAATTTTTCACCTTGCTAGAATTGCGAAGCTGTGTTTGTTTTCAGTGATCATGATAATTACAACATAGGATCATATTTTGCGATTCTCATTTACATACAACAGAGGAGAAGAAAACGATTTGGATATGCTCAAAGCATTTTATTATTGGATATCTTCAACTATTTTCTCATTATCAAAATATTTTTCAAGACTTTTGTTAAGTAGTGCCCATCTTTCCTTTCTGAATTGTAGAAACAAATTTGAATTCTGACTACCGAAGCCTTTTTGACGTATTTTCAGTGATGAAAAAAATATTTTGTAGTTATTAATCTCATTATAATATTCATAAAATAAATCAAACATTGACATAAATACATTAACCAAAAAATGCATCGATATGGAGTAAACGGTTCTCCAAATATCTATAAAAGTTCTTTATGATGGATATAGAGTCTGGT
This sequence comes from Carcinoscorpius rotundicauda, assembly GCA_011833715.1. Taxonomy (NCBI): domain Eukaryota; kingdom Metazoa; phylum Arthropoda; class Merostomata; order Xiphosura; family Limulidae; genus Carcinoscorpius; species Carcinoscorpius rotundicauda. The sequence continues at coordinate 115,609,866 of CM022393.1, forward strand.
ATTGAATTATGGCAGAATGAGAGACCAAACACTGTTGTAAGCCAGGATCATAGGTCAGTAACGTTCGACGTTTCAAATATTGTAATCTTGAAATAAGAATGGAAAGCACGAGTGTATATAGCATTGCATTAATTATATTATATTTTAAATGATTCATGAACCAAGTAAGGTCAGAATGAAGTCTTTAATATGGGAATACGTATTTTTTGTGATTAGTTTATTCATGTGCCATTTAATTATTTAAAGCGATTTTAATTGTGCAAACCAGCAAGGTACGTGACATCTACAATTCATATAAGCTCACAGTGAAACAAAATGCTCCACAAATACATTTTGACATTTTTTTACGTTTTCTTTAACTATTGTGCTGTAATCAAAACTATTCTAATAATATAAGAGACAACCTTTTTCAACGCAAATTATTCATGTACTCAAATCGTAAAAATGTATTCACATTGGGTATATAATTTTTTTAAGCCTGGGATATCCCTTGCATATTATGAGATTTAGAAACGAGAGAATGTGGGTTAACTTGGGGTACCATTACAACCCATAAAGAGATCTGGAGTAAGTAATACCTAAACCATATAAATCAAAATGTGGTGTTTTGTAATTAGTTGGAATTCTGGAAGACAAACGTCAGTGACAAAACTCAGACACTTGTTCATGCAACAGTATGTAATATAATAAAGAAGAATCTTTGTTTGGAAACGCGACACGAATCAACTGTATGCAAATTGTATTGACAGAATATAAGTTTTAATGCCGCATAACTCAAATAGCTAGAAAGTGAAATGGTATTTATTTTCAATATGAAGACATACGGTTGAAATCGCTTAAACTAGCATTTGTGGATTTCTGTGCAATGAGGTTGTAGAAACAGGAGATGATACATAGTAATGCTCGTAGTATACATGGATTATGGGAAACTTCAGGGAGATGCGGTACGCTTTGGACATTGAAGCCTTACAACGGAACTTTTTGAAAAGGGAATTATAATGCCAGGCTATTGTCAATATAAACGATCACTAGGTTATGCATATACACATCGATATAGGCTGTAATGACGTGATGAGGCTCTAAAATCGTTTTTGTATAATGTAATCAATCTTGACTATCAACCCTTTCTAACTTTTTCTGAAATGTTAAATAGCTTTGATATGAACAGTCTGGATAATAAATAAAATATTTCGAAATTCAAGAAAATGAGTTTTTAACTATCGTATATGTCAACCTTTGTTTTTCATATTTAAAATGTTAATCATTTTACTTGAAATTCAGGAATGTCAAAAGGACTAAAGCCGTTTACCCAGACATAATACTGAAAGCGAAATTATATATTTTTTCTGCAATATGAAATAGTACCATAAGACGTTTAAAATTTTGGAATTTTGCACAAAGCTACTCGAGGTCTATCTGTGCTAGCCGTCCCTAATTTAGTAGTGTAAGACTAGAGGGAAGGCAGCTAGTCATCACCACCCACCGCCAACTCTTGGGCTACTCTTTTACCAACGAATAGTGGGACTGACCATCACATTATAACGCCCCCATGGCTGGGAGGGCGAGCATGTTTGGCGCGACTCGGGCGCGAATCCGCGACCCTCAGATTACAAAGCGCACCCCTTAACGCGCTAGGCCATGAACATTTAAGAATACAGATTAACTTATATACATATAGAAGCAGTCAAGGTTTTCAAGAAAGGTTGTGGAATAAATAATAATCAATATCTATAATGTCCATTATGTAATTTCTCATCTCCACCTGTGTCATAACATTAATGAAGTATGAATAACCCCATTATTTGTATGTTAGTTGCCTTATCTTATTACTTAACTGCTGTTACAAATATTTCATAGATTTAGCTTTTTGTGGTGATCACTTTACAACTTTTACATCATTGATAAATCCCTTCATCTCTCCAAAAATTTCTTATTTAACAATGGAGTATGTTTTGGATTATTTATCGTGCTTAGTTTGTTTTTTTTAATTTCGCGCGAAGTTACGTGAGAGCTACCTGCGCTAGGCGTCCCTAATTTAACAGTATAAGACTAGAGGGAAAACAACTTGTTAAACACTATCGTGTTTAAATATAAAGAGATGGTTAATTAAGCATCGTCCATTGGATGCTGGAGAATGAACTAGGAGGTAATAGTGTTCTTGTTTCTTATTCTTGAGTCCCCCGGTAAGTCTATGAATTTACAACGCTAAAATCAAGGATTCGGATTCCCTCGGTGGACACAGCGGATAGCCCAATGTGGCTTTGCTATAAAAAGTAAGTACACGCACTCTTGATAGTCAATAGTCAATTTTCAAAATATCTCATGCCCTTGTATGAGAAAAAATTATACCATCTATGTACGACTAGTTTGCTCATTCACTCTTGTTTAAACTTTTTCAGTCATGCCTCGTAACAAACACCATTAAAGAACTTAAAAGCAAAGAAAAACAACTCAATCTTTGTTTTTCCAGTCCATAGCACACGATCCCATACGCTCTTTGTTTTTTGCTTTTTTTTATAAGTTTAATCTCTTGACAATGTAAACATGTGGAATGTTAAGTTTCTCTGCAGCAGACTTTCATTCTATACCAGTTTTTGCGACTGCTTTTGAACAGTTATACTGCTGATATTAATTTTTTGAGTGCAATTTATTTCTGCGTTTATCCACTATGATATTTTGCATCGATTGCTGCATGTAGATAAGATATATTCGGATATATATATAAATTGTGTGATTGTTTGTTAATTTCACGCAAAACTACACGAGAACTATCCGGGCTAGCATCCATAATTTAGTAGTGTAAGACTAAGGGCAAGATAGCTAGTTATCATCACCAAATCTTGGGGAATTCTTTTAACAACAAATAGAGGAATTGATCTTCACATTATATCGCCCTTACACCATAGTTGGATGGGGATTCGAACTAACTACCGTATGTTTACGATTCGAACATGCTAACCAAAAGGCCATGCCGGGCTTAAAAAATCAAATTAAAATGTGCAGAAGCGAAAACCATTGAACAACATCAATACACAACTCAACAAAGGTTATCAAAGTGCAAGCCTTAATGTCTGCAAGTGTGCAAGAACAGACATTAACAGTACTCATTTCTACATTTATATTATACATTATAACATACGTTATAACAACCTGTTTTAAAATTATCAGAAGTACCTGCTATGGGTTTTTTTGATATGTGAAAACCCAAATAGAAAATAATTCTAACTGACGTAGCTCCAACAGGAAAGAACCTAAAATCCGTAACATTTTCACCTGTAAATACGTTCTTTTGTTATTGTAGGTAGGAATACTGTTTTGCATTTATTCCTTTTGTGAATCACGAATGTAAGAGTCGGCATTTTTTCTAGATGTCTTTAGAAGTAATAACAAAGTATTTTTAGAGGAAGAAACTGACATATCAAGGGTTATCTTCTGATAGAAATACAGTAGCAACAGTACCAACAAAAACAAATAAAAGCACGTCATTAGTTACAAGGTTGCATCAAATTATATACTCAGTATTAATGCATATTAAGCGCAACGTTAAGGATACATTTCAATTGTAGTTATGGATAGGTGTTGAAATATTCATGTCTTCGCACATGACTGTTCTAGACACTCAATAAACGTGAGGGTAATAAAAACTGGACTGTTTTTGTCGATGGACAAGAATTGTTAGTCTGAGTTAACTAAACATTCAATGGCTATAACGTGATTTTGTTGAAGTTGTTGTTTTTTTGTTTTGATTTAAGCACAAAGCTACACAATGGGCTATCTGTGCTTTGCCTACCACGGGTATCGAAACCAGGATTTTAGCGTGTAAGTCCGCAGACATACCGCTGAGCCACTGGGGGGCGATTTTGTTGAAAATGTATCAAACTCAAGAGTCAAAAATATATCATAAGCACAGCAATAGCTAAGTGAAGTTTGAGGAAGATTCTCAGACATTTTAAATTTTCTTTTTTCCCACTCTTTATAGATTAATCTTACATTTTGTTAAGTATTTCGTGCAGAACCAATTATCACGTGACATTAGAGTTGAGGCAGCAAAGCAATAGATCTATCTCAATGTAAACTATAGTTAGCGTATATTCAATAAACTTACTGTTATTTGTAAACATCATATTTCTCAAGCAGTTGAGTTGATTCCGTAAACCCTACTTAACAGATTCACAATTCTTTTGTTTTTGGGACCATACATTTTACATGTTCTTCTAAACTGTGCTGAGAGTACCACCTCTCTCTCTCTCTTTATATATATATTTATGTAAATATGGGTAAACGTGTATTGTTAGTTTAGGTTATTTTATTGTTAGCACATCGTATTAAAAACTAGTTATTTAATATTAAGGTAATTGTATACCTAGGGTTTGATGGATCATTTTTGAAAAGACGATATAAGAAAATTTTGCATAAAATATTTGAACCAGTCCTCATATTATTAGCTGGTCAATGGCTACTCTTATTATTCCACTTTTATTCTTTTGCTGTCATAAATAAGTTGAAGAGAGTTTTAAAATTCGTTTTATCTTTAATGATTTACTTTTGTTAACACACATATATATATATATATATATATTAGTTTGTTTGGTTGTTTTGGAATTTCGCACAAAGCTACTCGAGGGCTATCTGTGCTAGCCGTCCCTAATTTAGCAGTGTAAGACTAGAGGGAAGGCAGCTAGTCATCACCACCCACCGCCAACTCTTGGGCTACTCTTTTACCAACGAATAATGGGATTGACCGTCACATTATACGCCCCCACGGCTGAGAGGGCGAGCATGTTTAGCGCGACGCGGGCGCGAACTCGCGACCCTCGGATTACGAGTCGCACGCCTTACGCGCTTGGCCATGCCAGGCCGAATATATATTCGACTAGCAACATATTTGTGTAGTTTTCTCACGAACTTTTCATTGTTTCGCTGTCGCTTAAAAATGTTTCGTGTCTTTCTGATAGCAAAGCCACATCGGACTATCTGCTAAGCCCACCCAGAGGAATCGAACCCTTGGTTTTAGCGTTGTAAGTCCGTAGATTTACCGCTGTACTAGCAGGGACTGGACATGGTTTAGACAAAAATGAAATAAAATTACATATCTGATTATTTAGATATCTTTATCTAACTGGTTGTTTGAAGAATATCATTTCTTTTATTCTTAGTGCATGTTTGTCAGCTGCAGCGTCAGTGTTTGTTAAAATAATTTGTTGACATTGGGCGTCTCATTTCACATTTGGTATGTAACGTACTTGATAAACAAAACAATAAAGGCCCAAGAAAAAGAAAAGAAAGAAATTATCTCAACAAATAAAGGCTTTGCTCTTGAAATAATCAGTTATAACATACTGTAGGTGAAATAGGTGTTCATGTTACAATGTGTACAACAGAATAAAACATTGCACTTTCGTATCATTTGTCATACCTTTCCTGCGGACGAGTATTCTTGATTTCTGTAGGATGAGAGCACAGGCAGCTATCAAGATGAAAATCACTACTACAGACACCACTGTTATTAAAATCGGTTTCATTGGGAAATGCCAGCCAATATCTAGTTACAAAAGAATAATAGAGACTATCAACTATTTTACTTCTCGTTATAGCACCAACACAGTATTTACACTTAAATTTCAAGTATAGCCTGTTACCATTGTAAATAAAAACGAGCTAAGCTTTGATTTTAAAAGATATTTTACATTATGTTAGTAGGGCATTATTAATAATATTTTGCTAAAATGTTTTCTCTGTTATATTACAATGTGTAATTATATGTAATGTACCATTGAAAATGTTATCAAATATAAGAAAAGCTATTATTATTTTAAGTCAAATACAGAAGAGACTATAAAATACTCAAAGTTAAAAGTGAGAGAACTCAGTTTCTACTTATCAAATCATAATTAAAAAAAAAACAAATTATGACCAGAACTAAATTACAAAGAAGAAAAAAGGGAAATTACTGTAGGTTTTATAACGCATACGTAATAGGCCTTTTAATAAAGGTGACAGATATAGCTATAATGCTAATAACATTTAAAAATAATAGGAAATATAGTCAAACTATGCATTATGGAGTTTCTCATTATTGTAAAACCTATTCAAGACTAGACCACTTAATGAAAAGAAACTTTTGGATTTGCAAATAGGACTCACAGTGATTTTTGTTTGAATATGCGTTCAATTAATTTTATTTGGTAAGTTTAAATGTAATTGCATGTGTTTATTTCTCTGTACAAAGAGAAATGTTATAATGCTTATAAGCGTATTAAGTAAGAATTCCTGTTATAATGAGTGATTTTTTTATAAATTTTATTTTTTCCGATAAAAAAATTTCACAAAATTATGAATTTTTTACTGAAACTTTAAGTACAAATGTGTGTTTTATAAGAAAGCCACATTGGGCTATCTGTTGCACTGAACAAAAGGAACCAAGCCGCCTGATTTTAGTATTGTACATACAGAGACTTACCGCTATTTCACGCAGATACTTTAAGAATAAATATAACAATACCTATTTTTTTTCTAATCTCGGACGTTTTTGACAATAATAAACCAGATAATTTTTATATAAGGTTTGTCTGAATTACCATAGTATTTTAATTAAAATATTCATTTCTCATATTAATTGGCAATAATTTTCAAGAAAACTAATGCAACAAAAACTGATAAGATATTTAAAAACAGTACAAAAGCAGAGAACAAAAAGTACGTATCACATCAATATGTGAAATGATTTCCTTCAATGGTTATTTTCTTGAGAAGTGTTATAGCTTCTGGTTAAGATTTATATCGTATCCTTATAACAGTTACAACTCTCAAATGTTTAAGTGATGACTTAAACACAACAGTCACTTTCAGCCACCATTGAAAGCTAATAATTAAAAACAAGATTTTATAGAAATATTTAAAGAAAAGCAATGAATAAAATCACCAGCTAAGTTTGCTTAGCTACCAAAAAAGTAAGTAATTTTTATTTAGTTTGAGAAAAGGATATGCGATTGCTCAGTTTCATAAACATGGGGAGCTTCAAAAGATTCACAATAAACTACTGCACTATTTTATATTTGAATATAAAATTTCTAGTAGTATGTAATGCGACCTGGCATGGCCAAGCGCGTAAGGCGTGCGACTCTAATCCGAGGGTCGCGGGTTCGCGCCCGAGTCGCGCTGAACATACTCGCCCTCCCAGCCGTGGGAGGTCAATTCCACTATTCGTTGGTAAAAGAGTAGCCCAAGAGTTGGCGGTGGGTGGTGATAACTAGCTGCCTTCCCTCTAGTCTTACACTGCTAAATTAGGGACGGCTAGCACACATAGTCCTCGAGTAGCTTTATAAATTCCAAAACAAACAAGTATGTAATGAAAGAACAAAAGTAAGTTAAATTACACAAATTAAAAGTTTTACTACGAAAAATTGTCTAAAAGTTCCAGCTTTTATGAGTTTTTATGTTATAAAGTGCTCTGAACGGTTTTGATATGTTTACTTCTAGACTAACTTGACGAAAAGTTTTTCTCTCTACGATTTTGTATTTTGATTGTGAAATTTAAAAACAATATTTCTTTAGATAGGTTTAAAATGTTTACATAACAAAGAGCAAGTATAAGCACACACGTTGTTATAAAAAAAGCGTTTTATGTTATGTTTTATGATATACTTTAAGCTTCCGTGACATGTTTTTCTTTTCGTTTTTTTATTTCGACGCGCTTTCTCTTGTACTTCGGGAAAAGAAGGAAAAAATCATTCAACCTTATTTATCTTCAAGTAGGGTGTAAACTTCCCACAACTGGCATACGAAATGCCGAGGTTTTCTAGATATTGATGACATAAAGAAAGAGATCCCACTAGGTTTTAACAAAAATAATGTCTGAACGCCAGTTTATTGGAAAAGAAGCCCGATCGTGTCGAGAAAACAAATAGTTTTATTGCTTCTATTCAAAACACGAAAGCAAATGGTTTTAGAGCAACACAAATAAAAGGATATGTTTGGTGTTTTATGATGTATTTCAAAGAATGCTTTGTAAAGTGAACCCTTTAGTTCAGTGGATGAAAATATACAAATCTCTTAAAAAACAGGTGCACAAAATCTTAAGACACCTACTAAACTTTACTTATACATAGGTATGTATGAGTTTCATAAACATGATGTATTCATTGCAAGTTCAAAGGTATGTTTGTTTTGGAATTTCGCACGAAGCTACTCGAGGGCTATCTGTGTTAGCCGTCCCTAATTTAGCAGTGTAATACTAGAGGGAAGGAAGCTATTCATCACCACCCACTGCCAACTCTTGGGTTACTCTTTTACCAACGAATAGTGGGATTGACCGTCACATTATAAGGCCCCCACGGCTGGGAGGGCGAGCATGTTTGGCGCGACCGGGATGCGAACCCGCGACCGTCAGTTTACGATTCGCACGCCTTGACATGCTTGGCCATGCCGGGCCAAGTTCAAAGGAAAACAAAGGAAGTGTACAATGAAGAAGCCTGAGGTCCTATTTATTGTGCTAAAATACATGTTTTATAAGAACCTGAAAATTACTTAATAAATATTTTTTTATCAAATAATTTACAATTCAAAGCTCTCCGAGTATGTAACATTCTTTAAAAATAGTATTTGCTCAATCAAGTTGAATATATTCAAGTCATTTGAAGAAAAAAAAACCAGAAAATATAAATAAATAAATAGCATTATAAACATAATACCTAATTTCTAAGACTGGTTTTGCGTGTATTAAAGGCAGATAAAATACAGTGCACTAGTATATAAAAAAAAACTTAACAATGACGTTTTCATAATAAAACATAATGTAAATCTTCATGGCTAATACTGAAAGAAAAGCACTTTCCATGAGCGTTCACAAATATGTATAGATTAGGCAAACACTTTGAAACTAGTTAGTGCTTCCATATACATGTAGAAGACTTCAAGAACTAAACATATAGTAGATAAAGATTTATTCATTGTATAAAATAATTCATACTGACAAGTATTGTAAGATTTCTCCGGTTTAACATGTAGCTAGAAAGATGGTTAGCTCTTCTTTCCAAATAGAAACAAAAGAGCAAAATTATGACAACATACAGATTTTTATAAAGAGAACATTTCTTAAAAGGGATTTTTCATCATTAACGGAATATTCAGGATAGTAACAGATTCTCTGTTTACACCATAAGTCAACTTACAGTTTGTCTTTACCTGCTAAATGAGGGTTATGGTTATGAAAGAGAACTCTTCGACTAAAAAGATTTGCGATAAACTTGTGAACATCTTCATGTATTGTCAACAATAAAACTAAATAGAGTCTTAAGTTACCTACAGTTCTCAGCCTAAAGTTTCCAGCTTGAAATTAATGGTTGCTTTTTATGAAGAAAACGTATATGTTTGTTGGGTGGATTTCGACTACAGAAGAGTTTTCTGCGCCAAACATTCTTCATTTTGAAATGATTAATAATAGAAAAAACAGCTAATCAGCACACCCACTACCAGCTTTTGGTCTACTTTTGCTATGAATGATATGACGTGTGAGCGATACTCTTATAATACATTCATGACGTTAAAGTGTGATTTTATTCGGACATTGATTGGATGCCAACTACGGAATGTTCGTTTCATAGTATGGCCTGCTGACCACAAAACCACTCTCGTCTTCAAAGAGAACAGTGACTGAAGAATCTATTATAAGGACAATTATATACGAGCGCTATAAAGTCTCTACTTTAATGTGATATTTTTTATCTTCTTTTTACGAGCTTGCATCTTTATGACATTAGTTAGTTTAAAGAAAGCTGCACAAATGGAGAATGAGAATGTGAAGCCATTTTTATAAAGTGGTAATTCACTTTTGTATCTTATTATATACAACAAAACCAAAATGACTAAACGTGGCTGGCATCATAGTTTATTGTAAAGCCCTCGTTTTGTTTGTTTCATTGGTTTTCTTCAAAACTTCAATTAAGTTTGAAGTGACGTACTACAGAAAAGCAGCTACACAACTGTTACGTATTTTTTTTAAATGTTTTAAGTTCTTCGTAGATTAAACGCAACAGAAAAACATAGATAACAGCTTGTATAATTTATTACACTAAACTACTAACAAATATAACAGATATAACACAAATTATATATAATAACAGTGACAGACAGATATTAAGTTATAACATTCGAAATTAATTACAAATCAAAATAATATTAGTTTCAAACTTCAAAATAAATCACAACACAAAACGGTACTGGCCTGTATCTAATGTAATGATCTAAAATTAAAGTCTCAAATTCCAATCTAGGGTGTGAATTTGGTCCCACGAAGTAATTCCGAAATAGTTCACAGTTCAATAAATTCGCCGTCTCTCAGCACAAGCGGTAATTCAGAAGTATCGTAGAGATTGACGAAATAAAATCACGGCTTCCGTAGATCTAATTTCAATCACAAATCCACGTTGAATATTCACAGCAAACACTTAATCTTTCTCAAATAACTAACTTTCTTCTTTTGAAATGAAACTGGTGTCTGAATCTCACTCTTTGTCTTCGAATAAAATTAATGACTGAATCTCTCGCCCTCGAATAAAACTGATGACTGATGACTGAATCTATCTCTCGTCACCGTCTTTTATAACGATAGGCCTATTTCTCGAACCATCTCGCAATTTCCATACAACTCCAGATCTATCCACGCATATCCGTTCTTGCACTAGACTACACTTCTAGACAGGAAGTCACCAGCACTCATTTACAAACATGTGATTGGTCTACTCAATTCGAGAAAGTTCTAAAAATGTTACCCTAAATAAATAATATATTTTAGTTTAAACTTCTTGTTTGTTTGTTTGTTTTGTTTTGGAATTTCGCACAAAGCTACTCGAGGGCTATCTGTGCTAGCCGTCCCTAATTTAGCAGTGTAAGACTAGAGGGAAGGCAGCTAGTCATCACCACCCACCGCCAACTCTTGGGCTACTCTTTTACCAACGAAAAGTGGGATTGACCGTCACATTATACACCCCCACGGCTGGGAGGGCGAGCATGTTTAGCGCGACGCGGGCGCGAACCCGCGACCCTCGGATTACGAGCGCACGCCTTAAAGCGCTCGGCCATGCCAGGCCTTGTTTAAACTTCTAAACAATAATATCGATATGGAAAAATGAATAATACAAATGAAAATTCAAACACAATACGACATGTTGTCGTTTACAAAATATTTACACATATACATAACAACAACACCATCCACAACGAACTCTTGAACTATCACTGTCAACCTGAGAAGTAAAATTTAATCTTTGTTTTTATAACAAACAAATGGCTCCAGAGTGCGAATCGCGATTGTTTCTCCACGCTAACAAGACACGATCTATGGAAGTTCAGCTTCCCAGCGCTACACATTAACTGCGTTTGGTTCAAATTCTGTGTGTTATATATATTTGTTTTTCTTTTGTTGTTATTTCGGTGCAAAGATACATAATTGACTATCTAATCAGTGTCCAACGTGGATAATCGAGCGAAATATTTTAGCATCGTAAGACCAGGAACTTTCGGCTGATCCAGGTTAGGTGCTACATGTTAAACTATTTCTTGTTTCTTTGTTTAGAATTAAGCACAAAACTATATAACGCACTATATGTGCTCTGCCAACCACAGGGATCGAAACCTGGTTTTTAAGCGGTGAAAGTCCGTGGACATATTGCTGTGCTACTGGGGTACATGTAAAAAGAAAATAAATGCTGTAGATGATGCTGAGAAGACATGAAAAAATCAGATTTTCCATGAACTAAAACTTATATTGTAGTGAAGTACTAATGAACTGCTTAGAAGCGAAAAGATATAGTTAATTTGTTCAAATTTGCGCAAAGCTACTGAAGGGTGAATTGCACTAACTGTTTTTAATTTTTAAGTTGTAGAAAAGAGGAGAAGCAGCAAGTAAAGAGCACCTACTACCAACTTTCGAACTAATTAAACGGTATAATGGGATTTAACCGTCACTCTTATGAAGTACCAACTGTAAGGTCCTTAAATATGAAGTGCGATGTTTTAACGTTAATTAAAATCAAACCATAAAACCCAAGATTCACTGCTTTAAAGCGAAAAAAAATTAAAATTTTGAGCAAGTAATTGTCATATCTATCGAACTGAAAGACTAAAGGTTTTCCTCCAATTTGAAATACACGAATTCAAATAACCAATCATTTGACATTTTATGCAATACAACCTTATAAATTACTTTCACAACTTTTTGTTTGATAGCAATATTTTCGATTTTTATTCATTCTAAATTCTTGTTGATACTATTTCTCTAAATTTTGAAAAGTAAATTTCTTAAATACTAGAAAGAAAAGGTAAACCTACTTTCTACGGTTGTTTTAGTATGAAATATATGAATGTTTTTTAAATTTCATTTTAAATTCAATTTTTAAACTTGTATCTAAGTAATATTTTTACTGAAACATAAAATACACCAGTAACACACTTCGGTACACTGTGCACTATAAATATTAAATTTATCAAGAAATATTACTAGTTTTTATATAGTAAAAGCGTTGAAATAATTAAATTAGGCTTAGCATAGATTATTTCACTTATGAGATGAAATACTTGAGATCCAGTTGACAGTTTAATTTTCACTTCAAAAGATAAAATCGACGTGTGACAATTTACAAGGTACGTTTATGATACATAATGAAATCTACGATGTTCTTTCTTGAGGGTATTACTTATTGCAGGGTTTGAGATCCTTAGTATACAAGTTAAACCAAGTCTTCTTTGTTTTTTCTTGTATGTAAATTAAGCACAAAGCTACACAATGGGCTATCTGTGTTCTGCCCACCATGGGTATCGAAACCCGGATTTTAGCGTGTAAGTCCGCAGACAGTTTTTTTTTCAATCTTGTGCAAAGCATTAAGAGGGCTCTCTGCGCTAGATGTCTCTAATTAAGACTATTAAGAATAGTAGAATTGACCGTCACATTAATACGCCCCCACGGCTGAAAGGACGAGCATATTTGGTATGACGGGAATTCGAATCTGTGACCCTCAGAATACGAGTCGAGAATTCTAACCCCCTGGCCATCTCTGGCCTAAAGCAAGTTATTTACCTGATTTAATAAAATTTAAGATGTTATATGCCAGTGTACTCAACATTTGAGGAGATAAAGTTCACATTGTTTCTGCAACGTATAATTCTTTCAGTCCTAAAATTCGCAAGTTTCTTATAATACAAGTCCTTAGAGGTTATGAAGCTCATAGCGTCTTTAACGCACTATTTAGTTCAGATATTAAAATTCATGACGGCCTATTTGCAATGTTCAATTAAACAGAAAATGATACACCCTTGTGCAAATTAATTGAAACAAATGGTCATTTTACAATATTTTCAGCATGGCGGCCGGTGTAGGCTCGCTGGACCCGCTGATTTCTTTTAACAGTCATTTTTCACACAGATAACGTCATTTGCTGTGTTTTTCAGTACGGTCGATCTATTTTGGGGATTGTTACGTTTTTTTATGTTTTATATAGGCTGAACGCAACAGAAAGACACAGATAACAGCTTGTATAATTTATTACACTAAACTATTATATATATGTAACAGATATAACATAAATTATATAATAACATGACAGATATTCAGTTTCAACATTCACAATTAATTACAATACGAAATAGAACTGGTTTCAACCTTCAACGTTAATTACAATACAAAATGGTACTAGTTTCAACCTTCAATGTTAATTACGATACAAAATGTTACTGGCCTGTGTCCAATATAATGATCTAGAATGAAAGTCCAAAAGTTCAGGTCAGAAATAAAAAATTCCGGTCTAGGGTGTGAATTTAGTCCCACGAAGAAATACCGAAGTTTGAATGGAGAATGACGAAGTTCTTTTTACGATGTTTTCTACGAATGTCTCAAATTTGTTGTTTTTCCAATTTGCTTCGATCTTCCCTAAACAGTCCTATACGTACCGACCCTCAGCATAACCAGTCTCCCCTAACAATCCGCACGTGTTGACCTTCAGTATAACTAGTGATTCGAACAAATCATAGAGATTGACGAAATAAAATCACAGCTTCTGTAGATCTAGCTTCAGTCACAAATTTAAGTTGAATAAAATCACAGCAAACACTTAAACTTTCTCAAACGAATGACTGACTCTTATTTTCTTAGAATAAAAACTAATGACTCTTTTCTCGCATCTTCGTCTGTTTATATATATTTGTAGGCCTAGACTTCTCGAACCATCGCGTAATTTCCCAACATTCCAGAGAAATCCGCGCATGTCCGTTCTTGCACGAGACTTGTCGTCTAGACACTAGGCCGCCACATTCCATTTATAGTCAATTGATTGATCTACTTAATTCTAGAAATTTCTAAATGTTATTTTAAATGAATAAGAACATATTTTTTAATTGGTTTAAACTTTGAAACAATAATAAAAATATGGAAATATAAATAATAGAAATGAAAATTTAAACACAACACGACATTTTTTCGTTTACAAAACATTTACATGACATTTACATAACAGGATATATGATGAAATTTTGAGGAATATTACGTCATTCGAAATTGCGTTTGAAGGGCAACGAGACCACTCAAAAAATAACTTCTTACCAACTCAGTGAAGAAAAACGGTATCAATGGGGTCTGAAATAAAGAAATGGACGCAAGAATAATGAAGGAAGGTGTTATTCAGTGACGAGACTCATTTCTTCGTGAAGGGTAAAAAAAATCTGCATGTTCGCAGATCTCCAGGTGATAAACTTGGAGAATTTTCCATCAATCAGTTCGTAAAGCATCCATGGAAGAAGTTGTTTTGGGGCTTTTTCAGCTACTATGGCGTTGGAGGCTTATATATCGTAGAAGGTATGATGTGAGGACCACAGTATATTGAAGTTTTGTAGAAAAGAGTCTTTACAGAATTGAAATAGAAATTTCCAAATGGATCTGGTATTTTTTGGCAAGATCTGGCTCCGTGCCACACATCGAAACTTGTGAAGAATTTTATGACTACAACGCAAATAAAAGTGCTGGACTGGCCTGAAAACTCTCCGGACTTAAATTATATTGAAAATCTTTGGGCGATTTGTAAAGAAAGACTTCGGGGAAAAATATACTACGAAAGATAAGCTAATTAAGCCATAATAAAGGTGTGGTATGGTGATCCAAATTTAGTAAAGATTGAAATCAACTCGTGGACTCGATGTCAAAGTGGATTAATGATCTTTTGAAATATAAAGGCGGTCATATTATGTATTAATTTGTGAGTACTGTTCGGATTTTCATAAATAAAACGCAAAGAATTGAAAAAAAAGTGTAATTTTCCGTCTTTTTTCAATTAATTTGCACAAGGGTGTATGCTCACAGATCTAGTTTAATTGTCATTTTTACTTCAGTCACTGGAGTTAACAAGATTGTTTCTGAAACGTTTGGTTTGGTTTTTGGAATTTCGCACAAAGCTACTCGAGGGCTATCTGTGCTAGCCGTCCCTAATTTAGCAGTATAAGACTAGAGGGAAGGCAGCTAGTCATCACCACCCACCGCCAACTCTTGGGCTACTCTTCTACCAACGAATAGTGGGATTGACCGTCACATTATACACCCCCACGGCTGGGAGGGCGAGCATGTTTAGCGCGACGCGGGCGCGAACCCGCGACCCTCGGATTATGAGTCGCACGCCTTACGCGCTTGGCCATGCCAGGCCCATTTCTGAAACGAACTACGAACTACAGAATATGGAATTCACGTTATCAGCAGTACAGCGCTTACAAAATTTCCTGTAATACAGTATGTATTTAGGTTGTATGTTATTGCTGTCTTTCTTTGTTGACGTCTAAAATATTATTTCTACAACACGCACTTTAATCACTTCACTTTGCTGAGTTTCAACGCTTCTGTTTACAGAGTAGTTTGGACATTAGATGATAACATCAATGTTGTACTTATAAACTATAGTTAGGTACTTCAGCTCAATTGTTGTTATTTACTATCTGTATTCCGTTTCGAACTGAGAGATAGAATAGTGGTATTTTACAGTCTGTTTTATAACGCTCACTCGACCTCAAAACACGAAGCAATATTTGTTTTTGGTGGTAATATTGCACGATGTGCAGAACCTTGGATTTATTTTTCAGCAGACTAAACCATTTGGTCGCTTTCTGCACACAGGGAAGGTGCCTACTCAAAACTCTCTGTCAGCTTTTGAGCTACTCTTTTCAGATCAAATGCTTGGATTTACATTAACTGTTATGTAATGTAAGATCAAGACATAAATCAAGAAACCTCTTTATATAATGATCTTACGTTCTGTGTTTTCTATTATGGTAAAATTAATAACAAAAGTCTCTCTTTGTAATTTTCAGTTTTTAAAGAGAAATATTCTATTTACAAATGAAGAATTTTGGTCCCATTTATTCGTTAATGCATATGTTAAACTTGGATGAATTTTTAGTTTTTCTTAAAATTACGATTTTGATTTAATTAAACTTTTTGCATTTGCACTCCGGCCTTACAAATGGTGATGTAACTTAATTTTTTTAGTTTTTATAAGCTGTAATGTGTTCATGAAAACTAATATCAATGCCTCGTTTTACAAAACTTTATTCTGGGATACACTATCAAGTATCTTAATGGCATGTAGCTACATCGAAGCGACTGGTTTACTAAATTATTCAGTATGGTGACTAAATGTCAAGTGTCTCTTTTGAAAAGACGGTTCAACAAATAAATAAAGAGTGACGAAATGTTATTAACAGATACATGCATAAGTCATACAACTTAAGTAAATCTTGTATATAAACATCTGATCAACTCCCTGCTCTTACATATAAACTTAGTGCATTTCAGTTAATTACCTCTACATAACATTAAGCTCGGTAACTATTAGAATCAAAGTCAAAAGTTGCACTCGATGTAATGTAGCCAAATATAATAAACTTTGATAATCATCACCATATAATTATTTCTTTCGGCGAACGCAAGTATTTGTGTGTCTTAGCCACATCCATATTCACTTAACTTGATCTTACTGCTCAAAACATAACTGGTAATGAACATAGTAGTAACGTGTCTTAAATAAAACTCTCAAATGGAGATAAAAACCTCAATCTGAAAATGTTACTATCAATATTATAATCTTTATTAACCTGTTTCAAATAATTCTATGACTCTAACGATTAATGAATGAATCATTGTTTTATCTTTCCTTTGATCCCATTCTATAAAAGAAAAAACAAACAAACAAACTCATTCATTCATAATAAAATATCTTAGCCTGTATTTGAAAATATTTTACGTCAATCTAAAATTAAACTGTTTTTATTACACATGTTTATACTTATTATCTATAATAAACTCCTAAAAACAAACACAAAATAATACAACAGGAAATACACTCATACCACAGCACACTCGCTCACTTTAAGGAAGCTAGTGGTAAGATATTTTGTAACCTTCTTAACATTCGAGGTTATTCAGCGGTTCAACAAGTCTGAGGGATTATAGCGATGGTAGAGCACAAATAAAGAGAAAAAAAAACAAAAAACAGATAGACCATTGTGTAATTCTGGGTTTAAACACAAAGAGTCATGTGCTTCTTTCTAATCAGTCTTGTGACTAGTTCTCTATCAAATGTTCACAGTGCTTTGAAACACAATACAGTAGGAATTTACATAATCTTGAAACGCAAGTGACAATGGAAGAAATCGTACTTATCACTTATGTTATCAATAAAAATTGCGCGTTTTTTCAATAGCTGTTGCAAGTCCTAACAAATCTCTGACCGCTTGCGTGTATAAATACGTTTGATGTGTAAAATATTTTCATTTCACCAAGACTCACGAAACTAAATCTCTTTGTTTACAGTACAGTTAGCAGATAATATATAAAAATATTTTGTTATAATCTTATTTGTTTTTCTTTTGATGACGAGAAACCCACTTCAATAAAATATGTATTTCAGGATGGATTGTACTGGTGATAACACTTTTACTGATAAGGAGAGAGCAACGTTTCGACCTTTCTAGGTCATATTCAGGTTAAGAAAGAGAAAGTATTTCAATGTTATCGTTAACGGACACATGTCTTAGAGACGAACGTATAAACGGGTTCGGGATTGTAGGGGATCTTGCAGGTGGATATTAGATTATTACTTGTATAGTTATGAAGGTGTTCCTTTACGTTGGTTTAATTTTGGTTTTAGTTGCTCTATAAGTCAGTCTTCTTTGATTTTGCGTTTGTTTATATTTGTTTTTCTACTTAACATCTGGGTGTTTTCTATCATTATGTTGTGTTTATTTGGTTTGCAGTGATCAAAGACGTGTGAAAGTATTTTTTGTGTTCTTCTTTGAATCTTGTTTCCATTTTTCTGCTTGTTTCTCAAGTACAGAAGACAGACGTGGCATTTATTGCATTGTGTTTTGTAAATAGTGTTGGTGTTGTATTTGTCAGTGTAGTTTTTACATGGTATAGACTTTAGTTTTGTACCTGGTTTTTGAATAAATTTGGTGTTAACTGGAATGTTGTGTTTTGTTATAAGTGCTTTTCCAAATGTTGGTTATTTTTTCGTTGATGTCGGGAACATATGTCATGCAGCAGTATAAGGTTTTGTAGCTAGTTGTATCTTGGGATTTATTGTTGTTTATTGTTGAATAGATGTGTGCGTATAATTTTTTCCACGATTTTTTGAAAAAAAATTGTTGATATTGATGAAATGTTGTTTTTCCTTTGTTTATTTTATCGTTAAATTTATCAGGCGAGCATATATTTTTGGCTGTGTTTATTTGGTTTATTATTATGTTGAGTTTTTGTTTCGATTCATGTACTAAGTGCTAAGGAATTTATAATCCAGTATGGGTGAATTCTCTGTGAATTTCTGTTTTGAATTGTGTATCAGTTCTAGTGGTTTTGAGGTTCTTAATGCAATTTGATTAATTTTTTTTTCCCATTCGTTGGTGTACATAATGTTGGGGTGTGTCGAGTTAATGTGATTGAGAAAATTAAGTGTGTGTACTGTAGAAGCGAATCCGGAAATTGTATTATCACCGTATCTGTTCCAGTATAGTGTTGGGTGTCAGGCTAAATCGTTTGTGATTCAATCTGTGTCATAAAAGTGTTGACTAGAACTGGTGACACGAGATTAACCATACTTAGGCCATTTATGTGTAGTTAGCTTTAGTTATTGAACATAGTCAGTTTTATGGTAGTGAATTCACAAAGGGTGGCTAATTGGTTGCTGAGAATGTGTATCAATGGGTTGGAGTTCTAAAGTTATCTTGCAGGTTTGAGTTGTTGGGACATCTGTGAAGAGAGAGATTACATCAAAACTGTCCATTGAGGCTTTATGATTTAGTTGATTTAAAATATATTTAAAGCTTTTGAAAAGTCTTTGAAAAAGAAACCGGCTAATATTACATATTTAGAAAATACCCATGCTATATATTTACCGAGGTTGTTGTAGTTGAATGATTCATAAGTCGGTATTATGGGCAGTAGTAAACAATCAGGTTCGTGAGGTTTGTGGTTGCCCTGTAGTTGTGTGCGTGAGTCGGTCTTTCGTAGATAAGAATAAATGGTTTTTAAGATAGTGTTTTTTTTTTGTTCATTTGCAGTAGTAATTTGTTAAACTGGTTTTCATGTGTTTTTGTTAGATTTGTGTTCAGTAATTGAAATTTGTTTGTATTTGAGAAAGATATTGCTCATGTTTTGAAAGTATTCATTTGTTTTCATTATAACAATAGCATTATCTTCATCTGCTTTTAGAATTTTGATGTTGTTGTTTTGTTTTCTGTGAAATCATGTTCATGATTTTGTGTGAAAATTCTTCGAGAAAGTTGTTTAAGATAGTGTTTTTAGGTGTTTCAGGGAAATAGATGTTTTCAGTTCTACCTGGAAAATAGGTTGTTGGCTGTTTCAAAGAACAACAATAAATCTCAAGATACAACGAACAGCGAAACAATAACCAACATTTTCAAAAACTTATGACAAAACACAACATTCCAATAAATACCAAATTTATTCAAAAACCAGGTACCTAACTAAAGATCGTACTGTGTGAAAACTACACAAACAAACACAACACTAACATAATTTATAAAATACAATGTAACAACTGTCACGACTTTTGTATTGGAAAAACTAACCGAATAATGAAAACTAGATCCAAAGAACACAAAGAAACACTTTTACACGTTTTTGAACACTGCAAATCAAATAAACACAACATAACCATAGAAAACACCCAGATGTTAAACAAATATAAACAAACGCAAAATCAAAGAAGCCCTACTTATACAACAACTACGACCAAAATTAAATCAATATAAAGGAACACCTTTATGCCTATAATAACCTAACATGTATTTGTCAAAGGTCACAATAAAACACTCTTTATTGACCTGAAGATAACCTAGGAAGGTCCAAACGTTGTTCTTTCCTTATCAGTAAAAGTGTTAATACTCATACCAACCGTTCTGAGATACTTATTTGTTTTTCTTCCTGATTCTTTAAGTCTGTATTATCTCTTGACTCATAATTTGAGTGGCAGGCTTGAACCTCTACCACATCAAACACGCTTACCCTTTCAGCCGTTGTGGCTTTAGAATGTAACGGTCTATTCAATTATTCCTCAACAAAAGAGTAGCCTAAGAGTTAGAGATAGATGGTTATGACTAGCTACTTTTCTTTTAGTGTTACAATGTTAAATTGGGTCAGCTAGCGCAGATAGTCTTCGTGTAGCTTTGCGCGAAATTTGAACCAAATCTTTCTCATTCTTGAACACAGAATTATTTTACTTTTTGACTTTGGGTTTGGACTTTGAATTTGGTGTATGAGGTATCCATTTAGGCTCTTCTTCTGACTTCAGACCTCAGCTAATAATTTGGTTTAGCTTTTGGAGGCTTCTCGACTGTTTGATTCATTGCGAGTCGACGGTAATAGAGACAGAAATACAAGACCATTTAATCAGTGATGTCGAGAAACCCACTTGTTTAGAATTCTATACAACCCCTTCCAAACATGTGGTCAGCTTCCGGTCAGTTACCTCTTTCTTTGTGAACCTGACGATGACCGAAGAAGGTCGAAACGTTGTTCGCTCTTCTATTTAAAATATTTTCTGAATCCAAAACGAGCCGTTTTTTGCATATAAAATTCTCTACAAGACCATTTAATCCTATTTCATTTGAACTAGCCAGTGACAACAGGCTCAGCGTCATAAACTAACGAGAGGACATACCGGCCGGGGAGTTGGAGACCGGTGTAAAGAATATGGAGTCTCAGACCCAGGGAGCGGACCCGCTTATGTCAGGGACTAAGGGTAAGTCTAGTGACGGTGGCCAAGTAGATAAAGCAAATTTAAAGTTGAAGTCTCTAATGTTTATAGCCGAGCAAGAATTAAAAGCAAAATTAACGCCTATTAAAGAAAACTCTATACGGACTAGGAAAAAGAGAAAGTTTATGTAGATAATATCACGGAAATAAGTAATAATATGCCATCAACTAGCAGTACAAGTATTCAAACAAGTATTATTGCACACAATCAGTGATGTCGAGAAACCCACTTGTTGAGAATTTTATATGCAAAAAACGGCTCAGTTATACAACCCCTTCCAAACATGTGGTCAGCTTCCGGCCAGTTACCTCTTTCTTTGTGAACCTGACGATGACCGAAGAAGGTCAAAACGTTGTTCGCTCTTCTATTTGAAGTGTTTTCTGAGCCCAAAAGAGCCGTTTTTTGCATATAAAATTATTGCACACAAACCAATTACAGATAAAGTGAAAGATCTTTCTGAACGCGACGGCTTCACGCTTGTGCAGACCCGTAGTCAAAAAAACAAACCAAACAAAATACAATCACCACAGACACACATACACAACGAGTCACAAATGTACCTAAATTCGGTATTATAATACAAGGAGTTCCTGGTAGTTTCAATCAACCTCAATTGGCCAAAGAGGTCTACAGGTGTAAACCCAATACGAGAATCACTAACATAAAGCGTCTGCCCAGAGGCGGTGTTCTAGTTCAGGGTCAGGAACCCGCTGACCTCAACAGCCTACTGAAAGCTTGGCCTGCGGACGCTTTTAAACCCAGAAATATTTCAATACATCTACCAGGAACTAAACCGACACCGAAATCTTTTGTGATGCGAGGTGTTCATTATAAAATAGATATAGAGGACATCAAGGAAGAGTTAAGTAGACAAAACATAAAACATATTTCAGTTGACCGAATAATGTCAAATATCACAAAAAAACCCACCAACCTAATTAAAGTGGTCACAGACAACAGCCAAGACATCACACAATACATAAACAATGGTATCACTATGTGGTATCAAAAGTACACAGTCGAACCAACAAAAACACCGGCAGTGGTTGTCACACAGTGCTACCGATGCCAAAGGTTTGGTCATGTAGCAGCAGCATGCCAAGCAAATGCACGTTGTGTGGGCTGTGGAGAGAATCAACACATTACACAGTGTACAAAACAGAACCCCAAGCCCAAATGCCGCAATTGCGGGGAAGAACACACGGCAAACTACAAAGGATGCCAGAAGTATAAAACAATTAAAACACTTATACGAAATTAAAAATCCTAACACGAACAATTAAGGAACCCACACCCATCACTCCAGCACCACAAAGCACAACTACACAAACAAACACTTATGCTGCAGTGGTTAAAAACTCATCATCCGGACTAGAAAAACCTTTACCACGTGAAGAGGTACAACCCACACCACCTCAAAACACACAACCAACAACACCAACAACAATAGAAACCACACTGGCATCTGCCATAACCTCCACTCTATCGGAAGTAATGACAGTATATACAAACCCCACTAACACAGACAGTCTTACAGACATAATAGTCAGAATTATACTGAAAAACATACAGAAATTCCTGCCGCAAATCTTAACATCACTCATAAACACCACTACACATGGATAACTTTACAGTCTTACATGTCAATATCCAGGGTGCTCTTGCTTCCAAGAAACATGAGATTGAAGATACAACAAACTCCGTAAAACCTGATGTAATTTTAATTAGTGAAACCCTCCTCTATAACTACCATAGATTTAAGTTAAATGGCTACTCCATTATTAGACATGACAGGAAGGATAATAGAGATCCAAACAGAGGGATATTATTATTGTATAAGACTGAACTTATAGTTCAAGAACTTAGTATCCCATCCAGCAATGAAGCAATTATTATTAAGATAAAAACGCTAAATCATACAGATGTTACCGTGGCGGGAATCTATTGCTCGCCTAGTACAGTGCTAGATGTAAATCTACTGAATATATTATATAATAGCAATTGTAATCTTATTATTATTGGCGACCTAAACAGTAAACATATAGCAATCAACTGTCGCAGTACAAACGCAAATGGCAACCTACTTTATCAATTTTTGGATGATACAAACATGACGTTATTAAACGATGCAACTCCGACACATATATCTTACGCACACGGTACCAGTGAAATACTGGATCTATGCTTGTGTTCGTCAAATATGAGTCACAAATTTGTAAATTTTCATATTGGTCACGATTTAGATAGTGACCACCTTCCAGTCTGGTGTATCTTCAATCTCACCCCCCACTTAAACAAAATCATAGCTAAAGACCAACTGAACTACAAAAAGGCTAATTGGCCAGTTTTTCAATCTATTTTCAATGAAACCTTACCTCCCGAGGTACTGCATATAGCCGCGGACGCATCAGATATAGATGCATACTGTCATATCATCTCTGAGTGTCTAAAAAATGCAGCAAACAGTTCGATACCGAAACAAAAACACTTCACAACATCTCATTCTTGGCAACCGCATAAAGACATAATACACTTAATTAAAAACAGGCGTATACTCCGCAGACAGTACATTCAAAATCGCAACCCCACACTCAAAACTCAGATAAACACAATAAGGAATAAGATACGAAACTTGATCAGACAACAAAAACAAGAAAACTGGGATAACTTCTGTTCCGAACTAAATCACAAAATTGATCCTAAACAATTCTGGACACACTTGAAAAGATTTACAAATACAGGAACAACAAACACAGTTTATCTACCACTGGAACTGGATGGAGAAACAGCATATACTAACACAGAAAAAGCCGAGTTATTTAAAAAACACCTGGTCAACACGTTCAAGACTCATCATGAACCACATATGAACAGGTATTTTTATAATACAGTTACAAACTTTATTGATCAAAACAGAAGCATTTTTACACCTGTATTTCTAATCAACACAATTACACACCAAGAAAAAGCAAAAGACTGGAGCACTCAACAATTGATAAATCATATCACTGTAACAGAAGTCGTAACAGCTATTAAGAACACAAAAAAACAAAGCTCCTGGAGAAGATGGTATTCAAGCTATCCTCCTAAAACAAGGCACTCAGAGATTATATGAACACCTAACAGCATTATTTAATCTCTCACTATCAGCTGGATATATCCCCGTTTCTTGGAAGGAAGCAACAATATTAATGTTCCAGAAAGAAGGAAAGCCAGCGAATAAACCAAACAACTACTGCCCAATTAGTTTAACCAGTTGTATTGGCAAAGTATTAGAGAGGATAATTAGTAATCGTCTGTCAGTTTACTTAGAAGAAAATTCAAAATTACCAGAAATACAAAACGGATTTCGAAAATTCCGTCAAACGACAGACCACCTGATTCGACTAACAGAATCAATTACCGACAGCTTCAATAAAATTGAATGCACTGTAGCTTGCTTTCTCGACATTGAGAAAGCATTTGACACAGTGTGGCATAACGGTCTACGACATAGACTACTGGAAATGAAATTACCCCAGGAAACTATTCGCTGGCTCTCCAACTTCCTGGATAACAGAATGTGTAAAGTTAATGTAAATGGGGCCCACTCAGGGCCCTTTTCACCCGAAGCAGGAGTTCCGCAGGGAGGGATGGTTAGCCCTATTCTATTTATCATGTATGTGAGCAATATGCCTCTGTCGGACCTAAATTTAGGTTATGCATCACAGTTCGCTGACGATGTAGCAGTCTGGAAAAGTGCCCCCACTCCATCGATAGCAGCAACAAACCTGCAGCCAGTCCTAAATAGCATTGAAGAATACTGCCAGAAATACCGAATCGGAATCAATATTCCAAAAACCCAAGTTATATTATTCAGCAGACGGAATAAGCTGAAAAAAGATCCACCAAAACTATATATGAATGGATCACTTTTACTGACTGCTACTTCTGCTAAATTCCTAGGTCTAACCTATGACTCAAAATTAACGTGGATACCACACATAAAAAATGTACTGACACGAATCTGGAAAAGAGCAAATTATGTAAGAAGTCTTTCAGATAAAAACCAAGGAACATCACCAGCAAACATACTTAAAATCTACAAAACGTACATTAGACCAACAATAGAATACGCATCACCTGCATGGATTAACATAGCACCTACACATATACAGAAACTTCAACGTATACAAAATTCAGTACTAACTTCAGCTTATAAAGTACCACGTAGCACCTCAACCACATTCTTGCACAAGTATGCAAACATAGACACAATATCTGAAAGACTCTTGCATAATACTCTAAAATACTTCAATAAGAATTGGCATAAAAATGAATTAATGTGTGATCTCGACAGATATCACGTACATGATAAAAATAGTCCTAAATACCTCTCCCCTTTTAACTTATATTTAAGTAATGTAACTCAAGCTGGCCACTATGCACTAGACACTTAGTCCTTGATTACTATTTATCATATAATTATTATTATTAATATATTAATATGCTTACTTTATTTGTGTGTGTGTGCGTGCTACTACACGTAGTAGTAGTAGCATTCTTTCTTTAAAAAAAAAATATTGTTTCGTCCATGCATGGTCTGAGCCCTGAAATGGGCCTGAGCATCAAGTTATACTTTTACTCTGGCCCAAAGCTATAAAAAAATAATAATAACAATAATGATAAAAAGAATAATAAATAAATAAATAATAATAATAATAACAAAAATTGTAAATTGTTTTGATGCTATGAATGTTCGGGAAGGAGGAAGAGGTCAAATGTACCTGACCCTCCTGGGTATTTAACAACAATACTCAAATACCGACACATCGGAACGTAACACAGAATTCTTTAGGGTAACGTCTGTACTAATTAATCGAAAACGCATATAATTACTTTTTCTTTATCTCTCGTTCTCCTACATATTTTTCTTCTCAACTTTTTTGTTTTAACTATAAATTGTTTTCTTACGTTTTTAGACATATTAGACTTTGAAATTGTTATATATGTATGTATACACGCATTTGCTATTTCATTCGTATAGTTTATAAAGCTGCTCAATTTACCATCTAATTTAATCTCTTGTCATGTTACCTTCGATAAAGTGAATTGTAAATATGAAAAAAATACATATCTGAGCTATTGTGATTGACGTTCATTCTTAGTTGTCACAAATTTGTACATTATTCGAATTTCAAAAAAACAAACAACAACAACAAAAAGAATCCTTGGATCTCTTTGTTTACGACCCTATAGATCTTTCATCGTTAGCTTCGTTTCTACAGATTCAATAATAATCAATGAACCCCGAAATGCCTAAAACTCGTGTGTTAAAGAAATTAACATTTAATCGGCTGACATTATGAAAAAGAAGTTCAATTTTTAAGAGCTCAACTAATAATTAATTTGGATTGAGTGAGTTGTAACAAGAGACAGAGGTTTTCAAGCTTGTTAGAATAAGGTTGTAAAATTGAATACAAGTTAATCGTAACAAACCATGAACGATTTTAATGATGCGTCTGAATTGTATGAATTTGGGTTAAATAAGTTTATTATTGAAGTATGTGTGAATCTTTCATTGCTGGTTATTTTGTGTCAGGAATGGTTATTAAGTTACGTTATAATCATATATTATCTACGTATCTAAGCCTACCATAAGAATAGGAGAAGACAACAACAATTTCATTGAACATCTATCAATACAAAAATGTAGAAAATCAAAATTACTGCCTGTCATGTGATTTGGTTGCTTGTGAAAGATTTGATCACAGATGAGTTATTTGGTCGATGAACTATGAGTAAAGGAGTAGACTTTATTCTGTTGTGTTAGTGATTGGAACAAAGTGTTCAGAGGTAATTATTTTAAATTATTAGGATGTAAAAAAGATTACTCAAGCATTTTTAGCATCA
Organism: Carcinoscorpius rotundicauda; assembly: GCA_011833715.1. Classification (NCBI taxonomy): domain Eukaryota; kingdom Metazoa; phylum Arthropoda; class Merostomata; order Xiphosura; family Limulidae; genus Carcinoscorpius; species Carcinoscorpius rotundicauda. The sequence continues at coordinate 115,637,060 of CM022393.1, forward strand.
TCACAAAATAGCATTTTCTTCAAGAAACGTCAGCAGTACAAGAAAATGAGTATGTATATTTTGCTGATAGTAAAGCCACATTGGGCTACCTGCTGTCTCTACCGAGAGGAATCAGACTCCTGATTTTAGCCTTATAAATCTAAAGACTTATCGATGTCACAGGGAGGACCAGAAATGATTTATGCTAACAATTCATTATACTTAAAGTGAAACTTAACAGAGGTGAGTCTAAAGTAGGTTATACGGACTTACTAATGACACAATTAAATCGATGTAAATGTTAGGGTTTATGGAAACCGTGTAGAATAGTGTGAAGTTTAAAGTCAGGCTGTGCCTAAAATCATCCTGTAGCTTACGTAAAAGGAAAAATGTTTGATACATAAATAACCTCGATTACCAAAAAGGAAGCTTAGCACGTATTTGGAGTTAGAATGCGTTACAATCATGGACTAGCGCGTTAAGGCGTGCGTTTCGTAATCGGAGGGTGGCGGGTTTGCGTCCGAGGCGTCCCAAACATGCTCACCCTCCTAGCTGTGGGGGCGTTATAGCTGTGGTATGAGTTATAGTTTAAACGAGTTTCTTTGATTTTACCTTTGTTTATGATTGTTTCCCTGGTTAGTATCTGGGTGTTTTCTATGATTATGTTGTATTTGATTTGCGTGTTCAAAAACGTGTGAAGGTGCTTTTTTTTGTAATCTTTTAATCCAATTTTCATTTTTTTTTTGCTTGTTTCTACAATACGGAAGTTGTGGCAGTTGATGCATTATATTTTGTAGATAATGTTGGAGTTGTGTTTGTCAGTGTAGTTTTTTGCACAGAATGAACTTTAGTTTTGTAGCTGGGATTTGAATATATTTGGTTTTTACTGAAATGTTGTTTTTTGTTATATGTTTTTCAGAATGTTTTTTGCTGATATCGGGAATATATGGTACGCAACAGTGTAAAATTTTGTAGTTGGTTGTTTCATGGAATTTATTATTTGTTTGTTGTTGACTATATTGTTGTGTGGATGTGGATGTGTATATACTTTTTTCAACGGTTTTTGGAGGAAATTTGTTGAGTCGATGAGATGTTTTAGTTTGTTGATTTAATCGTCATTTTTATCGGGTGAGCATAATTTTGTGGTTGTGTTTATTTGGTTTCTTAATATGTTGAGTTTTTATTGATGATGAGAAACTCACTTGAAAGATAGTTAAGATTTTATTTTTTCATGCGTTGAGTCCCAGGGAATGTTTAGACCAGATTCCTGTTTAGAATTGTGAATTGGGTCTTCTGATTTTGAGAAATGGTGTTTGGTTAGTTTTTTTTTCATATTCACACTTTAATATTGGGTTGTATTGAGTAAACGTGGTTATAAAAAAAACTAAATGTGTGTTCTGTAGATGTGAACCCAGCAAAAGTATCGTCAACATATCTGTACCAGTATAGTGGTGGCTGTAAGGCTGATTGTTTGTTTGTTTTTAAATTTCGCACAAAGCTTCTCGAGGGCTATCTGTGCTAGCCGTCACTAATTTAGCAGTGTAAGACTAGAGGGAAGGCGGCTAGTCATCAATACCCACCGCCAACATTTGGGCTACTCTATAACCAACGAATAGTGGGATTAACTGTCACATTATAACACCCCCACGGCTGAAAGGGAAGTATGTTTGGTGCAACCTGGATTCAAACCCGCGACTCTCAGATTGCGAGTTGAACGCCTTAACCCGGCCATGCCGGGTCTGTAAAGCTGAATTGATCTCTTGAGATTCAGTCTGTGTCATGAAAATTTTTACTTCAAATGGGTTTCTCATCATCAAAAATGCATTTAAACACAGAATATGATATCTTATATTATCGAAGATTTTTAAGCGATAAAATTGATTGGATAATTATCATGTTTTACTAGCAAGAGCCTTTTCGAATACAGAATTATATTATACACAACTGTTGTAAAATAAATTTTGAAATAATAGGTTACATTTTATATTCCTCTACACGTTTGCTTTCAAGAAAAGTTCATGTAACATGACGTAGAATAAATAGAATTTATTATGAAATGCGTTCTCTGGAAGAATAAAGTATATTGTTTTCATAAGGGATTACATTCAGTTTCTCGATAAGTGGAGAGTGACAAACATACCAGTAATAGATTACCTTGTTATTTTCTCTACAAAAACAGCATAACTAATATTTGAATAACGCATAACTTTCTTCTACCCTGGATACGTTCAGAAGGACTAATGTCTGAATAACAAATGACGTCCGATAACCCAACTTTAATACCAAACGAGATTGCTTTAAAAATGTGTTATTTCTATTTGTCGTTTTTAAACCAAATTATTAGGCGGTGTCATTATTTACTTATACTATTATTTGTTTAACAAATAATTGTAAAAATTAAAAGAGGTATGACCTTTAAAAAAATTTAACTTATAGCTTCACGAAGGTTTCTGACAAATATTAATTAATTAAGACAGTGATAAAAAATGACATGAAACAAATACAAGTGATTAAAATTCGGTAGTACAACATCAACAGCTTCAAGTTTTACGAATACGTAAAATGATTAAATTATTTTAGGTTATTTTTATTAAAAGAAGTTTTATAGCAAAGCCAAATTTGGCTATCTATTGTGTCTGCAGAGGGGATCGAACTCATGATTTTAGCTTTTGTTTGTTTTTGAAATTCACGCAAAACTACACTAGGACTATCTGCGCTAGCTCTTCCTAATTTAGTAGTGTAAGACTAGAAGAAAGGCAGTTAGTCATCACCACCCACCGCCAACTCTTGGGCTATTCGAATAGTAGGGTTGACCGTCACATTATAACACCCCAACGGCTGAAAGGTTGAGAATGTTTGGTGTAACGGGGATTCGAGCCTTCGACCATCAGATTACAAGTCGAGCGTTTTAACCACCTGGCCATGGCTGGCCCGATTTCAGCGTTGTTTGTCCGAAGACTTATCGCTGTCTGAGCGGGATACTGTAAAATTGAAAAATTGTAGATGTCAAATTAATTTCATATGTTATTGTAACCTATTAGTTTCGCTTAGAAGTGGTTAAATACTATAAAATATTGAATACAAGTGGCCAATCAAACAATTTATCACTATCTTTACTATATATGAATGATATTTAAATAATCATTTGCCAACCATGCATTTGCCTGTATTTGTATTATATTTATTCGGTAATTTATTCTGACATTTAGCTTGCATTTTGGTTATAAACATTCGATATTGCTTGTTTATAAATAGAAAGTTGCGATCTTACAGTCTGAAAAAGGAAAATCGATTTTTTTTTTTTTGCTTATAACCGACTTAAAGAATTTCAATCACTGATGCTTTAACAAGCAAGACCTGGACAAAGTTTAGCTGACCTTGGTTTTCTTCAAACTCTAAGCTTTGATGATAAGTTATTATTGAGTTTTAATTGATAGGTAACAGCTGGCTATTTTACGTCAGTCAAAATTTATTTTTGAGTGAGTCATTATTTTTTTACATTTTCGGCTTACGTACTAGTAAGGCCCGGCATGGCCAAGTTGGTTAAAGCGCTTGACTCATAATTTGAGGGTCGCGGATTCGAATCCCCGTTACATCAAACATGCTCGCCCTTTCAGCTGTGGGGACGTTACAACGTTACGGTCAGTTCTAAGATTCGTTGGTAAAAAAGTAACCCAAGATTTGGCGGTGGGTGGTGATGACTATCTGCCTTCCTTCTAGACTTACACTCCTAAATCATGAACGGCTGGTGCAGATAGCCTCGTGCAGCTTTACGCAAAATTAAAAAGAAACAAACAATCTTTTACAGTCACATTATTGATTTGTACGACATCATTCAGCAATCAGACATCCGAGTTTCAGTTAGGTATTTAATCGTGGCTTTTATTGTTGCAATGTGTATTTCAGTTTCTGGTCATCCAAGAAAGACGAAGTGATAACCAACTAAATACTGTTTAGTGTTAATATAGACATATGATTTTTCTGAATATGGATGTTGACGTGAACTCTTTTTTGATTAATTTACCGAAATAAACTAGTATCAGGCGTGATATGAAGTGGTTAGCGCGCTGAACTGAAGAATGTAAAATTTAAATGTTCGAGTCGTTGAACATGATTCGCAATTTGGGCGTGTGACAATGATGTCAACTCTAGTGACTAGTGCTACTGACTAGCTCTTTAGCAGTTGTGAGTTACGGACATGATTGTTTGTTCCACAAGGATCATATGTTGTCGGCCAGATGATAAATAATAAATATTTAAATAAGTCCAAAAACTACTTTTAAAAAGATTCTTATTTTAATTACCAGTTGTAAAGAACATTTCAGAAAAGAATACATGTTTAACAATCAAATGTGTTAATTAAATGTGACGTTTCATATTATTATTGTTAATGTTTTTGTCGCGCCATATAACGAGCTATTATACTAGTAAAAGATACAAAAACCTACCACGTCTAGACTGGGTTGCTGGTGGTTGTAATGTCTCGACGGTCGTCACGAAAGGGTCACTTTTACCCTGAACGTTGATAGCATAAAGTTTGACAACGTATAGAGATCCAGGATTAAGTTTTTTAGCAACAAATATTGGGCTCTGAACTGTAAAATTAGATTCCAGTGCATTTCGGCCCTTGTGATAAACCTCTGCGTAGAAATGTTGTCGAAGTCCACCATCATAGCCTTCAAAACACTCTACCAGTATCGTGGTTTGAGTTACGTTGGAGAGAGTGCAATTTTCCAGAGGTTCTGGTGGTCCTGTGGAAAATATAAAGGCTCATTTGTAACTCTTTGTGAATGAGAATGGTTTCATACAATACTGCCCTAAAGCTTATTAAAGCAAAAAACAATATCAATATCGGGGATCAATACCCACTGTGGTCAAAGTGCAGGTATTTCATTGCGTTGCTTTAAATACAAAACAAAACTGCTGTAGTGCAAAGCTAAACAATGAGATATATATGCTCTTTCCGCCATGAGAATAGAACCCCGCCCCAATTTTTGCATTGTAAGTCCGTAAACGAATATACAGCCCGGCACACAAACTATCGAGCCACACTCACCCCCACGTGTAACTGAAACACCAGAAAATATTATTCATGTTATTGTCATTTTTTTATAACTAATGATAATATTCAAACACAGAAAGTTGTGGATTTTTCTGTAATTAAGCTTTCTTATAGCCAAAAACCGGTTTATTAAGAACTCCTCAACTGAGGCGTATTCTTCAGAAGTGGAAAGGTCAAAATCCATTATTATTATTTAATTTGACTTCCGTTCACATTAAGTACCTATTTAAGGATGACTTGACATATAAATATCAAATATGTAATATAACTAGAAATTAAATAAAAGTTCGATGTGAGCTGGCATAATATAATTCGACTATATTTTTCACTACTTATAATTCTAAATTTTAAGTTATATAAGCAGAAAGTGGCTTTTCAGTTAATGTGTTATACTATTGATCTAAAGGATTAGAGTCAAACCCAATTAACAAGCATGGTAGCATTATTTGAATTCGCAGTACATACCATAATAAATCGGAAACTCGCTCATAATATTATAATAAGTAACAAATGCTAGGTTTTATATGTAAAGTACAACCATAAGATTGAAACGTTAAGGCGTGCACTCGTAATCCGAGGGTCGCGGGTTCGCGCCCGCGTCGCGCTAAACATGCTCGCCTTCCCAGCCGTGGGGGTGTATAATGTGACAGTCAATCCCACTATTCGTTGGTAAAAGAGTAGCCCAAGAGTTGGCGGTGGGTGGTGATGACTAGCTGCCTTCCCTCTAGTCTTACACTGCAAAATTAGGGACAGCTAGCAGAGATAGCCCTCGAGTAGCTTTATGCGAATTTCCAAAAACAAACAAGATTGAAACGTTGTAGATTTTTTCTTTTTGTCATGTAAATATGTAAAGAAAAATATCGCGCTATCACATATTTAAAAATATATTTCAATTTTGACAATACTACATATGACAAAAACATTAATTTGGTTACTGTATTTTATTTCTGGAACACTGAAACGTAGAGAAGCAATGCAGTCTTGAATTTTGTTACCTCGCAACACTTTTCGCATCTCTTTATATATTCTTCTGAAAACAAAACATGGAATGTGTGAAATTTTTAGAGTTTAATAATATGAAAATAGAGAATATAAAGAGCATCAGAATGAAATAACACAACCACCGTGACTATATTTTAAACACTCGACTAATTCAGAGCCAGAAGCATTTGTAAACAATTAAAGAAAAAAGGAAGGGAAATGTTGCAAATTTTATTTAATTTTATTAAAACTCTAAAAATATACAAAATCATATTAGGAAAAATCTGTAATTTAGCCATAACAAATGTGTTCTTTTTGTTTGTTTGTTTTTGAATTTCGTACACGAGGGCTATCTGCGCTAGCCATCACTAAGTTAGCAGTATAAGATTGGAGAGAAAGCAGTTAGTCATCACCACTCACTGTCAACTCTTGGGCTACTCTTTCACCAACGAAAAGTGGGGTTGATCGTCACTTCATACACCCCCACGGCTGGGAGGGCGAGCATGTTTGCAGTGACTGGGACTCAAAAACGCAACCCTCAGATTACAAGTTAAACGCCTTAACAATATGCCCAGGACGATATGAAAATGTTCGAAAATTGTATTTGATCTTGTTAAAATTCCATGATGCCTTATATTTGCAAGTACAAAGAAGCTCAGCAGGAAGTTTGAAGACTTATAACTCAAAAATCCAATTTTAAAACACGTGGACGTAGTTATAGGAACAAACAGCACAAAAATAAACAAACAAATTATTCCTAGAAACAAATAGATAATCCGAGTGAGATTTACGAAGTTAAAGTCAGTAAATTATTTCAAGGACCACTATTAAAATAAAGTATTCATTAGATGAATGGTTGTAGGTACAATAAAAAGACTAATTAGCTTGTACATGCATATATGATTAACATTCACTTGAAAAGTCCGTTAAAAGTAATAGCATTCAAATTTTTGCTGCAATTTCTATAAAAAAACTAAATTTTTATCTATTTTTGCATAGATATAATCGAATTTAATTAATATGGCATAATGATTTCGAAATACATTGAAACAGTAAGTAGTATTATCGCTTTAATTTGCATTATCTAGAGAAGTTAGAGAAACATTTTGGTGTATACATTTTTTATTCAATAAATATATGTTAATGTTTCTTCCTTGGTGATTTCAGAATATTTTTTAGTTATTTAACAGTAATAATAGCTGATTCAGCATCTTGTAGATTGAGTGCTGAGATTTTTAGTCATAAACCATTTGTTTGAAGACGAATAAAATGAAACTTTTGCACGACAAAAAAAATTAAAAAGTCTATATTACCTGCTGGAACAACAGTAAAAACGCAAGGCATATCTTGAGTTCCAATACTGTTTGTTCCAGTACAAATGAGGGTTCCGAATTCCAATTTGTTTTTCGGCAAATAGGTGAGAGTGCTAGTTGTTCCTCTGCTTGTGAAGTTCGATAGGTCAAAACTATACACTGAGTTATTGAACGTCCAAGTGAAAGTTACATTATCTGGATCACTGTCCACCTTACAAATCACTTCGACTGAACGATTCAGAGCAACACCATATATGATCTTCTGGCTAGGTTTACAAATAGGTGAGTCTATGGTAAAAACGAATGCTTTAAAAATATATGCTACAAAGCAAATGCAGTGCTTTATATTACACATTTCAAACCATTTTGTAAAATACATTGTTTGCATAACTTACGTAATTGTTAAGTTTCACCTTGATGAATAAAGAGAAGCTTGAAATAAATCAGAGTGTATTATATATTGGAAAAAACAATATTTTTTAAACTTCACACAAGTTTATATTGGTATATATATAGAGAGAGGCCTTAAATTTCAATATAATGAACTTTCACACAAGGTTTTATAGGTTCTACATAGTAAAAGGTTTATTTTATTCACAACGTTTCACTAGATGTATCTGGTATCATCAGATGAGATATAAATTTGTAAAATAATGACGTAATAATTTATAACCAATTGTAATCTATAAAGTATGAGCACATGACCAACTAACTGTAAACAATAAAATAATTGATCAATGAACTGTCAACTTTAGGTATAATAATAATAATAAAAAAACTTTTAGGCCCGAGTCTAAGTATTGAAATTCGTTCTATGTACAAATAAAATCATAAGTTCCGACACTGACTGTTCCCAGAAAGAAACAAAAATCTCTGTTTACAGTTCTGTGTACAAAACGATTTCCCTCCCTTTGTTGTTAATAAGGTAATTGTTTGTTTTGAAAATAACCCATTAACTAAAATTAGTAAGGGAATATGAAGTTAAGATTATAATAAAATGTATATTTTTTCCAAGGTAAAAGCTAGGTTAGCTCCTATTTCTGAAGTGCATATGTTCAAAACAAACAAACAACTTTCTACTCGTTTGCGGGAACATTTGTAAACTCCATCCAATGTTTTTGAACTCTTGTCAAGGTACAATCATTCTTTCTATTATTTATGAGGGGTGCACGAAAATAAAGTGAATGGGATGTTCTCGAAACGTTTTAGAAATATAGTTTAAGTTGTTTCAAGTAAACTAGTAGAAACATATCCTGAATTAAAATATTTTACAAATAACAATAAGCATTAGAACAACAACAACAAAATTCTTCAGTAAAATCTGTTGGTGTGTGTGATTCAGTTTCAAACTTGAATGATGAACAAACTAAAGTATTCAGATTTTATTTTGTATGACAAAATCATAATCAATTATTATTTGCATGGAATAAAAGTTATTTTTGGTATTTATTTGAATTTTTGTGACTTATAATTCTCGTTCATCATAAATATAAGATATTAGAAAAGAAAATGATCATTTCAATATTTTAAATAACTAATTTATTAAATAACAGGTCTTGCTATATTTTTACACATCAGATTAAAATATTCAACTGTACCTTAAGTAGTAATAATTTTAACTGTCACCTGAAGTTGATAAAGATGCCATTTCGAGTCTAAGTCACTGGTACCTTTAACCAATAAAAATATATGTAGATAGGCTTTTAATTCTTCATAAGATATTATAAGAAGAAAAAAAATAGGTGATTTCTGAGAAAATTGTTTGTTTTTAATTATTACAGAATTTCAGATGTTTAATCACTATAGTGTAAATGATGTGAGATGCTTTCATGTATGACTTAATTGTTTTCTAAAAATAGTTCAAGATGATTAATAGAAATCCCTCATGAAAATGCATTATGGTTAAACAAATTTTTGTTGCAGTTGAAATATATAAATTCCAAGTATTCTGCCAAGTTCATTAATGATTATGTTAAATTCGTTTCATTTAGTAATTATGTCAGAATATGAGAGTATTGGAATATTGTTGACGTGTTGTATTCTAATCAATATAGTTAAAAATTGTTCATGTTGTTTCTGAAAACACTTTCGTGCTGGAGAATTTCTAGCCTTCATCAATTTTATCAACGGATGTGCATCCAAATATTGTATATGAATAAGTAACCCAGAATGAATTAGGCAAGTGTAATTCAATAATATATTACTCTTAAATAATGCTCTATTTGTTAACGATAGAACAACTTAGGAGATCGTGGTGTCCAGATTATTATTTAAAGAGCGAAAGTGCTGAGGTTAATTAAACACACACACACATTTATTATGAATCAATATTTCTTTCTATTTTTTATATTTGAGATTAGTTATCTCTTATACGATTAAAGCATTTTAAACCGAATGAATAGTAATTGAATGGTCTTTAGTTGTTCGTAACTGTATATATTACTCTTTTTGTTTGCCCGGGTTCAATCATAACAAGATCATACATTTCAAATGAAGGTAGTTTTGAATAAGAAAACATGTGAACAATGAATAGAAATGTTATCTTAAAAGCAACACATTGAGAACTTTCAAACAGTCAAGCTTTATGAGAAAACTTCAGTTTTCCTTACAGTTGAAAACATTGATTATTTTATGAGCAAACAGACCCCAGTGGCTCAGCGGTAAGTCTGCGGACTTACACACTACAATCCGGGTTTCGATACTCGTGGTGGGCAGAGCATAGATTTCCCATTGTGTAGTTTTGTGCTTAATTCAAAACAACATTATGAGCAAACAAAGTAAAGTTTTATCTTTAATCCTGATAATTATGTTATTTTCAGATTTAAAATAATGTTAAGCCATTTATTTCCTTTAGTGATTATTATTGTCCGTTCTTTGCATTACAGGTTTCCTGTTTCTTGCTCGTCTTACCGCTCCGTTTTTGTTTCAGATGCTTATAATGTAGACTGAGCAACTTTTTACTGTTTTTTTTTAATATAATGAACAATTGAATAAAGAACCATGGAATATGTTTTGTAAGTTACCTATTGTTTTGTCAATACTGCCAACGTTTTTAAATAAAGTTCATTATACCTTCTTTACTAATTAACAAATTAGTTACAAAATTTTGTTAAAAATACAATTAATGAATTAAATGATCTATTTATGATCTTTTATTTAAAAAGAGACGAAAAGCTTTTTTTTATTTTGCCAGCCCTTAATCTTTTGTTAGAAAGTGAGCAACGAACTTATTATTTCTGTGGTTCTAGGAATTATTTTTATTACATCTTTTACATTTATTCTAAGCTCCGGCATATAATTTATAAATAAATTAAACACTGTTGCAGTAAATGTTTTAAAATCTTCATATTCATCCTTGAACAAGAAGTTAACGTATTTACTTCCTAATCGTATAGTGAGGTGAGGCTAGTCTGTAAGGTCAGTTTAAAATTAAATGTTGTTTAAGTAAGACATTTGCAACCTTACAATAATTGAAAGTAATTTAAAAAGTTAGCTTAAATGTTTTAAAATATCCACACTAAATGTTTGTAGTTTATATGCATACTAAACTTTGAAACGTAACTTTTACACTACTCAGTGGGCCTTTAGAATATTGTAGGTATTAATTTAAGGCCAGACGTAATCCAGTAGTTTGAGACTCGGAATGTGAATCTGAGTGTTTACGGTTGGTGTTTTGTTTCCACAAACACGCACACTGCGCAAAAGATCCGTTGTAAGAATGACAGTCAAATTCCACTCTCCGATTAGAGCGGATTAAGTGGGTGCTGTCGACTAACTATCTTCTCTCTGTAATATCTCCTCACAGTAAGAAACGAATAGTATAAGATATTCAGCTTTTCAGCATGTTTGAAGTAATTTTCGAAAGAAGCAAGCAAACACTTATTTGATTTTCAACTCAAAAGAAAATACGAATGAATATGAATCGTAATTATTGAAATTTGACAAAAAAATACCGAGTAAAATCTATTACAGTGACTTCAATTTATCAAGTTCAAAATTTTCCTATACGATTAAAATTCTGTAATCCTAAGAAATGCTTACACTGTACCCTGAGGTAGATGGCGGTGCTTTCTTTCTGTCCTATGTTATTTGTTGCCATGCACGAGTAGCGTCCTCTAGCAAAGCGACTAACTTTTTGAAGAACTAATGTCCTGTTATCTATAATAATTCCAGCTGAGTGATTGGCTGATATCTCTTCATCTTCATATTTCCAACCGAATTTTGTTACTGGTGGATTAGCCTTGATGTCACATTCGATGTACACGTCACTATCTTCTTGAATAGGAGAGTGACGTATTTTACTTCCCAATCGTATAGTGACTTGAGGTTCATCTGTAATGTCATTTAATATTAAATGTTCTTTATATAAGGGAGCTACACTTGAAAGATTTAAGAAATCTGTACATATTTTATTGTTGAAAGTTTCAAAATATTCTAATCCTATAATCTAGAGAATAATCGTATTAATATTAAGTGGCGAATTGCATTAGATTATTGTGCACCTCATACTTTCCTAAGCTTCAATTCTTAAACATTTTTAGACATGTATATACGATCATAATTTGCAATTCATAAACTCTTCACCAATATCAGCTTGATAAGCGAGATTTCTGGTCTCATATTACGTAAATCTCAAATCTCATTAAAAATATTTATTCTGCATTTTCAAACAAAATAGTAATGATCAGATATCTGCACAAAAAATCCGACGGTGACAGCTCGGAAACTTTTAAATTCTGTCCTGATAATTAGATTTAGGTACTGTGGAAACGGGCATTTTAAATGGTTACACCATAAGTCTAGAATAAAAATAGAAGAAATCATGGGCTGTAATCTGTATTGGTTTTCTTTCACAGACATGACGGCTTGGCCTGCAATTCATAAATTTTTTTGAATTGAAAGAAAACAATATTTCTTCTGAACCTCGTAATTATGTTATGTAAAAAATAAAGACATAATTTTTAATTCTTATAATAACAGATGTGTTAAAGTGTGTAAAGTTTATTGAACACTATCTGAACTAATTCATATAATGGAAGAAAAAAACAAGAAGATTTGTGAATATGGAGAAATGTTTTAGTTATTTGCGAAATCGCAGTTTTTGGTAATTTAAACATTTGCTATCAATTTAATTACCCACATATTTTCTTTAAGCTGACTCAATAATCACTTTTCACAAACAATCCAGATTGTTGAGCCATAAATATCCTAAAAACAGAGAGTTAATGTATAAAATGTACTGAAGAGACTATTCATATACACCTTAGACTCTAATTAATTTATATTAATTTAAAAGTATGCAGTTATGAATAATATTTATATAGCTGTATAATAAAGATTTACTAAATAATTTCTTTGTAAAAAAGTATGAAAAATTTAGTGGTGTCTGTACATTGCTATATTTTTGAAGTATTGCTACTTTAAACACAGTTAATACACTGTAACACGTGTGCAGCTGACACTGTTCCTTTTCTATGAGGGCGATAACTGAACATAACCTTCGAATAGCCAACAACCTACTTACATCTAACTTCTAATTTCCAACTGTCTTTGATTGTGCTCCCAGGAATGTGTCTATTCTCAGCAGAGCAATAAAGCACACTTCCATCATCTGTAGCGGATGGCTTAAATACCAGTGTGCTAAGAGTGGAGTTTCCATTGGCTGGAATAACAGTCTTAGCCGATTCTAACTTAGTACCTTCCTTCCACCAAGTAACATCAGCAGGAGGTCTAGAGCCTGCCGTACTGCATTCGATCTTGACAGACTTACTCGCTAACAACGGTTTTCTCTCACCTTCTATGTGTACCTCAAGTGGCCTAACTGTGGATATAGGTCAAAGTTTAGTTAAAAATATGTCTAAAGGTGACAGATGTAGTGTCCAAAATGTAAAACATGGTGTAAATAAATAAACAAATAAACAAACTTCTATTGAAGTTTCAAACTAAAATAAACGAAAGAAAGCTCTACAGCCAATTTATAAAAATATATTTGCTACTTAAGAACATTATCATAAAAAGGGAAGAGAGGGGATATCAGGTAGATGTTATCTGTCTTCTCGTAAATTCCACTTCGTTTCAGAATAAACTACTGTACTCACAAACTACTCATCAGCTCTTATATTACGCTTTGATGTGACAGGAACATCATATACTTACTTATCCATCTACAGTTAGTATGTGATTGCATTAACCTTGGAAACTTGTTCTTTCAGTTATGCTGCTTGATTTTCTCAATAGCTTAGAAGCAATATAAATAGTAACTAGTATTTAGAATTTGTTATTTCAGTGCAAAACTTCATAATGTGTAATTAATGTACTATAATAATTAAATATAAAAAGCATTTTCGAGAGACTTAAAGTAACCTCTAATTTTGCAACTAAACCACAACTAATTACATAGATAAATGCTTGTTTAAAATATAGTGTATTTAAAAAGATGAAACGATTTTCTAAAAAAAAACATTTTAGAGTCAAAAGTAGTAAAATTAGTAATATATTAGAATGTAAAACAAAATCAGGTACTTCTACACTTTGTTTAATGCCAATCACAAGCCATGACTATAGATAGCCAACTTATTCAATACCTCTGCGATTCGAATTGAAGTATTTTTAAATTGTCTTCAAGTCAGATAACAATTTATGCTTGTAAACTCTTATATTACTATTCATTCAAAATACATGACAAAATAAATTACTGGATTAGTACATCATGATATTGATAATGGTATAAGATTTTTAATTATGTGTTTAAAAACAATAACAAAAACTCACAGACGTCGCAATCACGGAATCGCTTTTTTTGTATTTTTACTCAATATATTTGCTCTACAGCTGAGCAATAAATCTGGCAAATCATACCCCTAAACATCGAATATTGAGACTTGCGGGGCACTGTAAAGATAGCCAACTGTGCAGTTTTGTGTTTCCCAACACAAAAACAAACAATCAAAGATATTTTATAAGATCAAATTGATTGTGAGCTTCCGGTTTATGTCCATTTCCTTCTATATTTGGTAGTTTCTCAGCTTCCATATGAAACAATGTTTAGAGGATTTTTCTTTGACTTTGAAGTCTTAACACTATCACAATTTTCTTAGTTTTCAAATATTCTTAATAGTTAAAAAAGACTGAAACAAAATTTAAGCTGAAATTAGATTAATTATACTAACAATTTCCTTCAACTTACAGTTCGCGTCAACATATTAACGTAATAACGTCAACTAACAATAAATACCAAAAAATTATAAAATACTAATCAGGCAGTTACTTATTGTTTGTTTGTTTTGGAATTTCGCACAAAGCTACTCGAGGGATATCTGGGCTAGCCGTCCCTAATTTAGCAGTGTAAGACTAGAGGGAAGGCAGCAAGTCATCATCATCCACTGCCAACTCTTGGGCTACTCTTTTACCAACGAATAGTGGGATTGACCGTCACATTATAACACCCCCACGGCTGGGAGGGCGAGCATGTTTAGCGCGACCCTCGGATTACGAGCGCTCGCCTTAACGCACTCGGCAATAGTTACTTATTTCTACTGTATCAAACACACAAATGTGGATAATAGTACCTTCAGTGTGCATTTATTATCTATATTACATATGTTTCACGCTATTTATAATATGAGACACGTGCCAAAAGAACCTCTTATTCACTCCATGTTTTGGTTTACAAATTATCTTACTAATTAACAATATGTCGTTATTATCTCGGTTCAGCTTAATTTCTCGAAAACAGTTGCTAGAAAAGCTTAATTAATTTTTGACAAATGAAGATAATTAATCAGTTTTAACCACCAAATTATTCCACTTTTATTTACGAACTTGATAATTTATTTTGCGTATATGTTGTATATTTGTGTATATAGAACTAAGTTCCTATAATTAGTTACAAGGCATGTGGATCTATGGTAGTCATATATTTATTACCTCGGCAGTAGCTCACAGAACGCTAACCTTGATCTAAACTAGATCTATGCCTCAAAAGAGAATTCTCCATCAGGGAAAGTAATCTTATTTCATGGTACTCAGAAAATAATCCTGCTATAATATATGTCGAAATACATTGGAAAAAAAATATGTGTTTCAGACTTAAATAACTTAAAGGACAGTCTTATAGAAATCTGGGTATCAATAAAAAATATATCCGATGGACTTAGTTACTCTTATGCATAGAGAAAACAGACAGGAAAAATACAAGATAGAATAAATATAAAAACCCTACGTGTGGTAAAGAAACCAACAACAAATATATTGAAAGGTGGAGATGTAACAGTAGTGGTTGTAGCTTATATTATTGTCAATAAAGTCTATTTATAACAAAAACTGCTTCCATATTTATACATCTTGTTTTACACAATAAAGGTATATCTACTTGAAGTTATTTAAAACAAAAATTGTTTTGCCGTCAACAGGTAAGTTAATTAATATTTTTTTTATTTTCTAATACTATTCTTTTCAATTATTTAGCCAAAATATATAACCTAGATATAATAATTTTCATATTTGTACTTGATTTTGAGATATAAAAAGGTAAGATTCTGAAACTAGAATTAATATAATTTTGATCAGTTTGTAATTAGTTCTGATTAGGAATTTGTTTGACGTGTTAAAATCAACAAGTATGTAATTTAGGCAGCTAAACCCTTTTAACATATACTAATTTTCATTTAATTATCAATTCTCCCACTACTGTGCTTCTATTTTTTGAGAGAAAAAAATAGCTCGAACCTTCTTTATCCCACTTATGTTAAGATAAAATATCTCACCATTCTTAATAAAAATTTATTCAAAGTTATATTAATTATATATAAAATGTCTTTTAATATACATATCCCGACAACAATATTACGTAATAGCTTCATCTAAGAGTAAATAGACAACAATTAATAAGGCACATATCTAATAATTCTCCATTACTGTGTTTGTGAGTACTCGTGAAACTAGAAAAATAATCTCCTGGAAAAGGCTAAATCTTCATTATATATTCACAAAAATATATGTATAATAACAACTTAGCGTAAGTCTACTTAGGTTATCAACATTTAATGCTCTTTGTAATACGGGTCACTCTATGTATCTATTTATTCAAGATCATAGTTGTAACCATCGCTACGAGAAAAAAACATTTTAATCAGTAATGTGGGATAGAGTTGTTAAATTTAGGTCCCATAGATACATAAATATATGTGTATGTGTTGGACTCTAAACATTTAAATACTCACAGTTCATATCCACAGCAACTGTCGTTTGCAACGGCAGTAGGAAGTTATTATTGATCGACATACAAGTGAATGCTGCCATCAGATCATGACGCTTTAGCGCTGGGATTTCCAAAACATTTTTAACCCAGAAGTTGTCTATTGTTTCATACGAATCATCCAATAACACAGATTCCCGCCACCAAGTAAGATTTGGTCTTGGATTTCCTTCAAAATAAGACAATTAATAGCAAAAATTAAAACTATTCACCGTAGTGATTTTTTTTTAAAAAATAGCATTTTAATTATACATACTTTGATTATTATGAAGTGAAAGGAAATACTTTAACCTGTTGTAATTTTATTGACAGTGGTTATCACATTTACATTACTAAGATGAAGCAACACTATTCACAAGTTTTAATATTTTGTATTTAAGAAAAAAAGATCGTTTATTAAAATATGTTTTATTAAAGTTAGTACAGCGGTAAGTCTACGGAGTTACGATTCTAAAATCAGGGGTTCGATTCCCCTCAATGGGCTCAGCAGATAGCCCCATGTGGCTTTGCTATAAAAACACACAAAAACTGTACAAATTAGACATTTTAATAGTGAAACAGACACATAAATGTTTAACGTAATGATTAACTAAAAACAAAAACGAGTAAACGAAATTAATATATAAATAGCTGTTAGAAATTGTGTAGCATCAAACGTATCCTAGCAGGCTGCATATCGTCAGGCTCAAGAATCGAGCTTATAATATATTTTTGAATGTACCTCGTAACATCAGCTATATATAGATTATAAAATTGATAATCAATCCTTCTACTCAGTTTGCCTTACGGTGGAACATCAGTAAGTTAATGGACTTAAAATGTTTAAGTCCGGAACTCAGTTTTCCCCGGTTGACACAGCAGATAACGCAATGTGGCATTGCTCTAAAATAAACAAAAACAATAATGGTTTTAGAGTAGGAGACTGGTGTTACTGACTAATTGCTATTTCATAACGTAATAGTCCTAAATCAGGTATTTCATCCATGAGGATGCTATTCAGGTAGAAACTGCTACACCATATCAAACTTGAGAAGTTGGGGTCTTCTAAAATCTTATTCCGCAATAAAAATAATAAAAACAGAAACACGCGGTAATTGAAAATCAGAACAAAATTAAGCTGTTGAAAAGACTGAATAAAAATAATTATTTTGAATTACTTTATTTCATTTAACTCGCAAAAAGAGGTAGTTTCACATCACTTTTGAATAAAATAAGTGAAAAACTAATTAAACAAATTATATCTTCATCAATCTAACCCAGAAAAAACAGTCAAAGAACGAAAACGAATTACAAAAAAATTGAAACACCCGAAATGTTTTGTACCTTTTATGTGAAATTAAAGTTCATGGAAATTTAATAAGCCTAGGCACGTGTAAACTCGATTTGCAATTGTAAAGTGTTTGGAAGATAATATGACAGCAACAAATGCGCGTGGGAAGTTTTTGAGAAAAAACAGCAAGTGAAAACAAAGCCGAATCAAAATAAAACCATGTACCCTGATCAGCAGATTTGTAGATGGGCTAATTCTCTTGAGAAATTTCTTGGTGAACTGGTTTGTCTGAAAAAGCTACGCTTTATATTCTTGTTGGTTGTTTCTTCTGCTGTGTTGGTGAAACCGTAGCAGCTGCATCAAATATTTCGATAACGCAGTTTACTCCTTTTAGTTTTTCTTTTCCATCGTGCTCACAGCATTACTCTGGCCATTGATTGAAACAAATGTCTTGTCCACTTGAGCAAATATTCTTCCAAGAGCTTCTAGAAGAATTCCAAGCAAAATAAATCTTCTCCTACTGAAACCCAAATTCCTTCAGTCTAAAGCAATAAATTCTTGCAGTCAAGGAGTAAAACCCTCTGAATTATTTGTTTGAAATTAGCAGTGACTCTCAGGGCTACTCTTGTATTCTTTACGCAATCAGCAAAGCATAGTAAAGTAAGAGTAAAAAAAAGTAGTCTAGGATAAAAGGTTAATAATGGTTTACCAAATACAAACCTCCAGCAACTTCGCATTGCAGACGAAGTGAATCTCCTTCATTATGAGGTCCTATTAAACTATGCTGGATTTGGCCTGCCTCGTTCTTTACTACTGGCTTTTTTGGAGGCACTATTTATTTGTGAAAGAAGGAAAGAAGTCAGAAACAGTTTATCATATAATTTTTAATATATTTTTTTTTGCTTGATAAATTCAGCTAATAAAATCCACTTTACATACGTTATACATAATAATGTGCTCTAAGAATTAAACATATTTTAGAATAATATCTTACTATTTTGTCTACTATTTTGCTGTCATTCAGTGTTAACATCTTTTGTTGGAATTTTCACATTAACCTACAGTCTAATTCTAGTTTATATCTATTAGGCTGTTCAAAGATGTAGGGAAAGAACACGTTCACGCTTTATATTTTTAATTGTTTTGTATATTTTCGGATCAAGTATAACATCTACCTGTAATAAATTTATATAAACCTGGGATCCACAAAACAACATATATACATATATATTCAACTTCAAAACTTATTTCATTTCGATTAGTGACGTCGAGAAAACCCACTTGTAGATAAATATATATATGTAAAAACGGCTCGTTTAGGTTGAGAAAAAATTTACGAGCTGTCTTTACATATATTATTTTATTGCGACCTTTCACGCTGCTTTGTAACAAATATAGCGCAGATTGCATCATATCGTAAAATGTACTTCTCTTTGTCTGAACTATTAAGTATTTCAATAGTTTCGATGTAGATTAGGAAATTTTATTTGCATAGGCCATTCCTCGTGTGACACATGTTTTTAACAGATATTTTTACAAGCATATCTTCTGTGATGTTTACTTATCCTTCAACGAAACCTTTAATAACGTTAGGACATATATCAGCAGCAGCATCTTTCAGAGTTAAATTTCTTTAATTTTTGATATAAACGGTTTAGTTCCAGCAAAGAAGAATCCATAGTTTGAAAAAAAAGATAAAATCTATCAATATTGTTGTATTATTGTTTTTATTAAAGCAGACTAAAAAATGGCACAATTATATGGGACAAAGTAGAATAGATTGATAAATTAACATTGGTAATTTGTAACACTACGAAGTTTTTTTAAACTACTGAAAGATCATACTTCAAACAAACTCATAAAATTCCCGTTAGTCTTGAGTAAAACTAATGCCCTAAAAGATAATACTTATAATGACATGAGATGATTTGATTCCTAACTGTGTATTTAGGACAATTGTTGGTAATAGCTGTGTTGATTACGATTTTGTAGTGTTCAGATATGAAGAATACTTAGCGAGGTTTGTAAAGTACCTGAATTCTAGAACCATAAGCTCACCTGTTCACGCCAACAGTGCTCCAATCTTTTGTCAGTTTTTGTCAGACACTAATTTACACCGACATATATATATATATATATATTGTACACAGGCTCACTATACACATCTACTTTATACAGGCCCACTATAGGTAATGATATATCTATTCTACACAGAATTCCAATTACACTATATGTAATAATCTCTCTACTGAAAACAGAATCACACTCACGAATATTGAAAAGGAAACTAAACATTATGATCAACAAATGTTATTTATAAGTTCACCTTCAATGTTGGTACAGAATTTTTACAAGATTTCAGAATGTTTCAAGTTTAAATATGGTATGCAGTTTTTTTTTAAAGTCATGTGCGTATTATTGATGAATTCTGCTGCCCAACGTGTAGGGGTTCTTAAGATGGGCTTACTTTTGGAAAACAAGGAAACCTTTTAAGACAACATTTCAGTCGTAAGATAAAAAAAAACAGCTCATCCATTGTTCAACATGTACAAGGTAAAAGTGATGTGGTCTCGACCACCAGTACGTTCAAAGTAGTCCGTAAACCAAAAACAAGACTATTTTTACAGAATAAGACGACACTTTTAATATTTCAAATAAAGCTTAAATTAAACAACAATAAAATAGCTACTGAAAGTTTACTTGAAATTTAGGCATTTCTATTTTCAATAATCATTAGGCGTAACATGAGAAGTGAATATGCAAGGCACTGTCATCACCAACGTAAGTTGAATAAATAAATAAATACTTTTAGCTTAAACGTGAACTGGACTGTATAACTTAACTTATAACTTAAAATAAAAGTAAACATGTATATAAAAACAGCAATACAAAATTAAAATTATGTAGCAATTTGGTCATATTTTAATTTACTTCCTCAAACAACGTTATTTTAGCTTCACTGTTTGAAATATCTTTTTGCTTTATTTATATTTACATCCATTACAGTCAATATGGTTTGGGTTATAGTATTATGAATACTACAAAATGTCTTTGTAAGACTCCGGTTTTTGACTTTTAATTAGAATTACATTTATATTTCTCAGATAATAATAATAATTGAATCCATGAAAGATTATGCGAGCAAAAATATGGGTGATTTTTATCGAAACAAATAAAATAAACATTAATTTATGTAGGTTCCTGAAGTAATTTTGAATTATCTTAAGTATATATGTTTGGCTGTTTCTTACATAGGTAGATAAATATAGTTTGGGACAAAATGTTTGTATACTTCTATATTTATATTATTGTCAACACACCTAGAGTATTATTGAATAATTTCCCGGCATGACCAAGTGGTTAAAACACTCGACTCGCAATCCGTGGGTCGCGGACTCAAATCCCCGTCACACCAAATATGCTTTACATTTCAGCAATGGGGCGTTATAATGTCACGATCAATCCCACTATTTTTTGATAAAAGAGTAGCCCATGAGTTGGCTGTGGTTGGTGATGATTAGCTGCCTTCCCTCTAGTCTTACACTGCTAAATTAGGAATGGCTAGCGCAGATAGCCCTAGTGTAACTTTGCGCAAAATTCCAAAACAGCAAAGGAAACAAATTATTGAATAAATACAAAAGAAGTAACAGAAAAGGTAGCGTATGATCTGACAAAAGTATACAATTTGTTATTCTGGTTTATATAAGCCGTTTTGAGCATTTATTCGTCAAAACGGTTTGTATAAAAGGGGTACTTTTCATGTATTGTTTTTTTAGAAACAAATCAACAGTTTGTTATCACGTGCCAGAAGTTATAAGTCGAAAAATTGTACGACTGTCCATAAAAAAATAAACGTTGCCCGAATAGCGGTACTGTATCCAGAATCCTGAAACGTCATCGAACTATAGAAAACGTTGTTCTAGGAAAGTATACCAGTAGACGCCGAAAAATACTGTCTTGGAACACATTATGATAAGAATGGCATGAATATAATCATTCCAGAATATCCAGAAAAACAGTAAACGGGAGAGTGGACAAGGAAGATTATTTTGCACGAAGGGCTATCTTCAAACCGATATTAATTAGAATTTAGCGCCGTCACCATGTTACTTGGACAAAACAACATGCTAACATACAGTTTTAACACTTGAGACAAATATTATTTTCGTATAATCCTGTTTTTGACTTGCTAAAGCTGATGATAGAATTTATATTCTTTGTGTTCCTGGAGAACAGATAAGAAAGAGTGTGTTTTCTATATGAGGCGGTTCAGTAAATATTTTGACAACATAGTGAAAAAACAGTCTTCGTATCCTCTTTAAAAAAATCATTGGTATCTCCTGCAGGCATCACATGGACGTGATATTTCTTGAGAATACTAGGGCAAGATTTGGCAATAACTTTGTGTTTCTCGATGATAGTACCACTATGCACAATTCATGTATTATACAGGATAATTTCGATCAGGATGACATTACAGAATTGCAATAGCCAGCAAAGTCTTCAAATTGCGATCCTGTTAAAAACTATTATGCAGACAGGAGACGGAAAATTGCTAACCGCTATTATAAACCGTCTACTCTAGCCAGATTAAGGCTCTTTTTAGTGAAAACTTGGATCAAGTTACAGTGGCTTATATCAATAACCTCATCGACAGCATACTACATTGTCTTTTGGAGGTTATTAGAATACGAGGTCAAGTGATAAAATGCTGAATGTTTAATATGACCAGATAGAAGATTACACGCACTATTTATAATAATTTGATGTTTATAATAATTATACATGTTTTATTTATATTTTGTTGCATTTGATTGTCTGGAATCCCTGTGCATTGCAACCACAAGTATCGAAACACAGTTTCTAATTCTACAAGTCGAAAGACATACCTCTGTATCATTCTGGAGCAAGATGAGCAAGATTTATTATGATATGTAAAATGATGGTTTGCAAATCTTTCTATCTGTGTCTGATAAAACTGTTTGCTGCTCTAATAAGCCTTATAGACATCTTGTTATATTGCTTTTTGTAAGTTCCTAGAAAGCAGGACGAAACAAGTAATGAATGTTTAATATGAACTGATATAAGGGTAAATATACTGTCTATAATAATTTGATGTATTATTTTGTCCTTATATTTGCTTTGTTAATATTTTGTTATGATAGGTGAACTGCTGGATTACATATCTTTTTAAAACTGCCTGATAGAATTGACTTCTGTTCTAACAAATCGCTCACGATATCCATAGAACCTGTCTTGCTATACAAAATACACAAGTAGATGTTTAATATAACATGTATTTTGCAGTTTGACGGCATTAAGTTTATTTGTAGTTCGTCTTAATAATAAAGATATTATTTGTTACAAACTGTGCAAATATTTAGGTTAAGACTGTAACAAAAACAAATTTGTCACGCGGTTTGCAAATGATTTAGGTAATCACATTTACTCAATCTTGATTTGGTGTCAACCTCATTTAACTATATCTAGGTATTTAAGTTCATTTATGGATGTGAGGACTGGATGCTAGAGTATATTGATCTCAGTAAACATTTTTTATAATTTCTAGAAAAAGTGACATTTTTTTTATTTTCACGAAAGTTATTATTATGCTTTTTAAAAATATAAATGACCGTAATAAGTCTGGAATGCAAACTTTAAGATGTTTTACTTATCATCCTGGTCATTCAGTTGTAGTAACTTCTATATTCATTTATTTTATTTTGTTTTGTAAAGAGCACCTTTTCCTCTCACAAAAGGCAGGAAGTATATAGTGGTTTAAGTAGCCAAGCTTTCTGAGCCACAGAATCTATATCTATTCTTCATGTTGATTTCTTTCACATGTGAGGCTTGTAAATATAGTCAAATCGATAACGTATTAGACGGCATATCCGTACAATGATGTGTGAATTATTTTCGTAGATACTGCACTTACTGAGACACATATTACTCTTCTTACGTTGCAGTGTGGTAGTTAGATTTACTTATCTGTATATATTCGATTTTATGGAGTTAAAAGATAGGCCAAAAGAGGAACTAATTCATACTCTGCTTAGGTTTAAGCCTCTCTATCGATCCTTTGAAGATAAAAATTTATAAAAATGATATGCAATGCTAAATAAAACGACGATCCATTTTTAATTTGATATTAGTGAGTGTAAGTTGACTTTTGACTTATCCTAAGAGGTGATTTTTACCGCATATTTTCTGGAGTTAACATATATCTTTACATTTACGTTTCTCTTAGTTTCAAAGCTGTAGAGTTATTTTATGAAATTAAAATGTGGTTGTGTTATCTCTTCTCAAACGGATTTCTTTACGAGATAAATGGAGTAGCTATTGCTAACTAATAGTTCGGGTCAGGGACAATGCAAATAAAGAAGTCTCTCAGAACGTAATGTAATTCAGGATTTAATATTTTAAACAATTTTATGTACTTTAACATTCATAAATAAAATCGTGATTTTAAAATTATTAAAGATACCTTTTGCTTTAATGTTAGAATTTGTGGTATGAATGTTGTCTAATTTAATTGCTAAAAACATTGTAGCCATTATTTAATTTTTGTTAGATAATAAAATAATATTGAACCTACAATTTAAACTAAATTTTAGTGATATTTCTTTAAAGTAACTAAACGTTTTAGAAATAAGAATTTATTATGCGTGATAACAACTTGTGAAACACCAAGAACAACACTAGGAGCTAGTAATGACTGAAAACTTACTTTTGAGCCTAACTATTACTTAGACATTTAGAAAACAAAATTACAAAAAAATGGAACAACTAGTTATAACCCTCTCATTGACTCTATTAATAATTTTAAAGCTTAACATAGTTTTATTTTACATATTAGTTATATTTCCGACAACATGAATAATGAAATTTCACTGTAAGAGAGTAGAAATTACACGTTTGGAACTGAAGAAAATCACAGTCATAAAGTAAAATAAAAGCTTGCCAGCTATGTTTAGATTAAAAACAGTGCAATACGAATAATAAAAAGAAATGTATTATCAATATTTTTCATGATATCACAAGCAACGTCAACTGTGAAATAAATATATTGTCAAAAAACATTAGGTCATCAATCCTTAACTTAGTATTTTCTTTGTAATGAATTTTCGTAGTTTGTTTTCTGGTAGTAAAACGTACAAATAAATCACGTGTTCCAGCTACTTCTAGTTTACTGTAAATTAATGAGTTTACCGGGGACCCATCAGTTCATTTTTAAATTAAAAGTAAATAGATAATTCGGAAGGAAACCCCAAAAGCTATAATTTTTAATTTAGGATTAACTGATCGCGTGTTATTATGGAAAAACTCTCATTTACTTCTATGTCTATATGAAAAAAGACATCTAATTCTAAATTAATGACACTCGGCGGATCTGTATGTATGTCCCAGAAATTGGGTATTAAGCAACGTACAAGTGTTTTATTAACTAAGAATAAAAAACACAGCGTTGAAAGTACTTTAGAATTAATTGGGTAAACTATTATTGCTCTTGGGCCAATTACTTTCCTTGGTTACACATAATTATAGTAGTGAAGAAATATGACTTCCATTTTACAAATTTATAGATCATGCGTTACATAAAATACGCTAATGTATTACTATGATGCTTTTATTAAGTACAATTTAGTACCATATAGATAAAATACAATTATTGCTTTTAAGCTGAACTTCTCTTGCTTTTGTTTCTAGTTAATCGTTTGTTTGGTAGATAATTTCTAGGATTGAAACATAATTAACTTATTTCATTACTCCGTTAAAGAAAAAAACAAATTTATGCTTTAAGTTGAACATGATTATTCAATTTACTTACAAGAAAAAAAAGCTCTCACTGAGTCATTTTTAAAATAACAAACAAAAATTCCATTCATCTTACAATAATCACTAATTGTATTTTCGAAGTCATAAAAAACTGATCTAAAATGTTAATTATGATTTGTAATGTCTCCCTAATGTTTTCTCAGTGTTTTAATCATTTTACGTATATAAATTATTGGAAAAGTAGATAAATAATTAGGACCTATTATTCTCAACCCCAATTCTAAGTAGCGTGTTCGAGCTTTCCGAAAGTCCACCCTACAAAGGAAGGCTCCCTCGTCTTCTTTCAGGACTGGATCTAACTGAAGTCGAGCCATAGTTCCTGTAATGTTGAAGTAGATACGAGATGCCATGCTGTCACTCTTCCAATGTCTTGCTCTATCCAAACTGCCATGTCTAGCATCAAGACTATAAATCGGTGATGGAGACTTATCAGTATACCATAACACCAGGTCCAAGTTGTCATCTAAGGTGTCAGGTGTGATATTACATGGTAGGTCTGCTTTTCTTCCCGGAACCACATACAAATCGTATCTTTGAACTAAAGGAATATTCAAAAGGTAGTTTCTCATCACAAAGTTACATAATTGGGTTAATTAATTTAATAAATCAATGCTATCAAGAACTTAAACATAGTGTTATATGTTCATTTATAATAGTCGAACTAAATTCAGTTTTATGATTAATGTGTTTTTAATGTGAATAAAATACTATATTATATCGTATAAAACCATTTCATTCTTCAACATGTGTCATTTCATTGAGCAAGGACTTCGTAAGTTTCGACATAACGAAACTATAATTAGCGAAAATTGTGAAAATAAATTTTGCACTTTTTCATTTAGTTGAAATTTTAACGTATGCAATTCAAATATTTTGATTCAAACCAAAACAAGGTAAATATACTGGATAGAAAAAAAATCTTTGTTAAAACCACAGATGACGTATTTGGAATTTTCAAACTGAAAATAGAACACATTTTTCATGCTTTTCTATTTCTATCATAATTTTAGGTAGAAATGGAAAGGTATACATTTAACATATCTTAATGTTAAACAACACAAAAAATTACAAACAATAAAAATATTTTTTTTTCTGAAAACAACGCATTTCTTATATGTGTTTCTATTCATAGCGAAAACTCAGACCTCAGATGTTAACACCGTACCCTGTAAAATTACTTCTACCTCACTAGAGGGCTTATCAGCTATTACGAGTATAGAAATCATGATTAATTTATTGTTCTCACCTTTTGATACCATTAATAGTAAAATTATATTGCTAGCTAGCATATTATATCTCAAGGAACAATGCATGTATATTTTAATTGAAGAAAACAAAACCGATATAGATTAATGACGTATTACTTACTGTTTATCCGCGAGATATTTCGGTTTTGACTTGAACAATAAATTATTCTTTGGTAAAACTATACTTGAGCACATTTCTGTGTATTAATCTTTGAAGCCAATCATAGGAAACAAGCTCTGATATAAGAATGAAATTTATGCAAAATATGTTTTCTTTGATTTTGTTGATGCTCAAATTGTTTTGCATCTTTATTTACAATAATAATTATATTAAAAATAACTTTATGCTGACAACTTAATACACCCATCAATAAGCGCGTGTATTGTAGCTTAAGAATGTGAATGTACGTGCTTGGGAGTTAAAATAAATACCTTATATAATAAAATTAGAC
Source organism: Carcinoscorpius rotundicauda (assembly GCA_011833715.1). NCBI lineage: Eukaryota > Metazoa > Arthropoda > Merostomata > Xiphosura > Limulidae > Carcinoscorpius > Carcinoscorpius rotundicauda. The sequence goes on from CM022393.1 coordinate 115,664,456, forward strand.
CATATTTTCTATGTATCATGAATACCTAATTTCATTCTGATCTCCCAAGAGGTACTTGGAGTACATTTACTTAAAAGACTTTCACAATAATGGGCAAGGATTGGTGATAACAACGGAAAAGCAGACCATATGATGAACAAAAGATTGGATAGATATGTCAAACGACTGTGCGTCGTTTCTGTCACTCATTTAATGGGTGCAGTCATTTATGATAGATGGTAACCACACACCATAATGTTATCAATCATTTTCTAGATGATCAGTGAGTGAATTTCAACAGAAATACTCACTTACCACTCTCATCCATATGCAGTGCTTTAGGAGGAAAGCTGTTGGTGGTGAATTTTCGTGACACACAAATACTCCAATCTTCTATCACCATTAAAAGATAGTCAAAAGCTCATGACATTTAAATAGAGTAATATAGCTGTGAGATAAAACGAAAGAGATGTGACAAAATGACATCGCGTAATTAATAAAAACATTGGAAGCTATAAGCAGCGATTAGTGTCATACGTTATAAAGAAGCTCACTTTGTGCAAGGATAAGTTGAATACAGCGGTAAAACTTTTCACAGGCTGATGCAATGCTAAATAATAAGTACGTTACTAAAATTTGCATACCCTTTTACAAAAACTTCAGGTGATGAATTTTTATCGAACATCAAGGAAATATGACAATATCAATTATTATCCTTAACAATAATAAGTAACAATAATGTTGTGCTAATCAAAGAGGTCGTTGAGAAAGTTTATCTTATCGTAAGGTATTCCAATACCCAACTTTATTTTTTTCAGAATTAGTATACGGTTATGAACAGACAGGTTATTTAACTCCTACAGTTTTAAAATATAGAATTTTTAGTTTGTAAGGTATAAAGTCTCATACTAAATAAAAGTTGATTAAACTTCAATAAAACTTCATTGCAAAAATTCATAGCAGTAAAATAATATCTGCATGAACAGTAAAGTTATATCTGAATACTTGCTATACAGGATGCGTATTTCAATAACTTAATTTCGTCGGGAGAAATAGTTTTCAAACTGAAAGCACTAAGAATATGATTAAGCTAAAATCAAATTATTTTAATTTTATTCGATATCAATTTTGCTCGAAAATTATTGTTAATATATAATAGATAGGACTGTTTTTCTTATAGTAAAGCACATCGGGCTATCTACTGAGTTCACTGAGGGAAATCGAATCCCCGATTTTAGAGTTGTAAATCCGTAGATTTACCGCTGTGCCAGCGGGGGACATAACTGGTGAAATATATTTCATAAAACAATTATTATTTTTGTACTTCGTTGGAATTTTGTTATATAGGTGTTACGTAGTTGGCTATGTTTTAACCAGGAAAAAGAACAAACAAAAATATACATAACTGTAATGTATTTCTCACAGAGCTCTTCTGTTACAATAATAATATTTTACCAAAGTTGTCGTATTTGTATAAACTTTTCTCAAAAGATTGAAATGAATAACTGAATTATAGTAATACAGAGAAATTGAAGAAAACCAGCTATAAATTAATATCTGGTGTGATCTTTAACGAATATTTTATGAAATCGTATGAAGAACAAAATGTGCAAGAACAATGATCTGTTTGAGGTTCTATATATATATTATTCAGTGATACATAAAAGTTACACTCAGCGTAGAAAAGGCCCGGCGTGATTAAGAATCCCGACTCATAATCTGAGGGTTGCGGATTCGAATTCTCATCACACCAAACATGCACACCCTTTCAGCCCTTAGTGGCGTTATAATGTGACAGCTAATCCCACTATTCGTTGGTAAAAAAGTAGCCCAATAGTTGGCAGTTGGTGGTGATGATTAGCTGCCTTCCCTCTAGCTTTACACTGATAAATTAGCGACAGCTAGAGAAGATAGCCATCGTGTAACTTTGCGCGAAATTCCTAAAACAAATCAAACAAGTTTTGATATTAAACATAAAACCACACAACAGGCTATCGGCACTCTGTCCACCACGAATATGAAGGTCGGTTTATAGCGTTGTAAGTGAATATACATACTTTTATGATACCGGAAGTATCTAACAACGTAGTTAAATAAGGACCATATTTAATTAAACACATTTTTTACAGCAATTCGCAGTCAGGTATTCCCATTAACACATTAGAGTGTTTAGACGACTGTGATGTAGGTACGACATTTGTATAGTACAGAAAAATACTGTTGTTCTCAAGTTAAATGTTTGAGATGTCCAAATTACAACGTTTACGCCTTTTTTAAGCGCTATGCTTCAGAATTCATGTGGAATCGAAACATGGAATTAGGATGAAGTTACCGTTAGTCCTAGGGAGCACGTTTAGTTTCGTAACAAATAATAACTAATCTTGCCTGGATAAATAATTCAGAATGCTTTTAAACTAATGGTTTAGCTTTATCGATAGGTTTATAATAAACAAAATACAGACTACTTTTTCTAACGTCTGTAATACGATTTCAGTTAAGAAATCAAAATGTCACTTGTTTTCCCAACCCAAGTTCCGTAGTGTGACACTCTTTTCACTAAATATTTCGATATAATACTCTAAAATGAAAATACTGTATTTGCCGACCTCAAAGACGCTATTTTTTCCCCCAAAAATAAGTCTCAAAAGTTTATCCTGCTTCTTCCAGGCCGAAGATTACTTGCTTATAGGCTTAAGTCTAAGCCCACTGAAAGCATTCCGATACTATATAGTTGTCCAAAACCCTCTATAACTCTGAATAAAAGTTGTTCATTTCAACTACCGGGGCATAGTCACGTATATTTTCCACTTTAAAGATGTCGTGGTCGCTGTCAAATTGACTATCTAAAATGTATCAATAAGCAAGATGACAAGATGACTAAGCGGATATGAAATTGACTATTAAGCAGTAACGATGATCTATTACTAGTCAGTTTGACTGACTCTTAGTTTAAGCAATTAGTCAGTTTGACTACTTACCAGTCAGAAAGACCATGTCCCAGTCTGTTTGACCACTTCCCAGTCACCTTGACTACTTCATAGCAGCACTGCTATGCTAGTCTTAAAGACTACTTTTGGTCAGAAAGACCAACACCATAGTCAGCATTAACTCATGAATTCACACACTTGATGTTTCTTATAGCATTAAGGAGCAGTTCAAGCAAATGACTGTATACATACATTTTGTTCCATAAATACAACAACTGAAACGTGACCAGAGTTAAATTTTGCAAGAATTTATTTATTTACTTTAATTTGGGGGGGAATAAATTTCTTTCACACAAAATAAATCCTACCTAAATAAATCTTATTTATCGATCACTGCTATTTCTTCAATTTTTTATTTGACAATTGTGTTTTTATATTGTTGTGTGCATGTGTTGGAATATCCGAATATAAAATCCAATAATCAATACATTTATTATTACTATCCACAACGATTTAAGTTATGAATGAAATAAGCTTCATCCACGTGGGTAACACTCGCGCTAACAGAACACGTCCGAGGAATGCATCCGATTTGTCTTGTGGTCCGCAGCGCAAATCGAGTACAAATGGACAGCACCTACATTAGGGGCGAGTGAAACTATTTCTTTTCCAGAGGAGTGTACCAGGTCGAGTTTATTTAAAAGCGGGAGTTTCTTGTGCAAGGATGGCTGCAGCTGTTATTTGTGGAGAGAGGTTGATCATTCCTCAAAATGGTCGAGCGGGGTTTAAGGGCTTACATACAACAATACATATACAGGGGGGAGTAAAGACGGCACGGTCCACCCATTAACAGCAGCCGAAGGTAGGAATGACACTACAAACCCAAAGGGGTCGGGGGGAAGAAATCACATAGCAATATTTTATCGCACATTGGAGAATTGTATGTGACGTTTATAGAATTTATAATGCCCGAAACTTGTACTGACATTGCATATTTGCCATGCAACCGTATAGATGACGGAAAGAAGAAATTCAGGTAAATATTAATCGTTTATGCCTTATTTTCCTATACTATGTTTCAATAAAACAATATAGGAATACGATAACTTTCTAGATTAGCCGAAGTGAATCCATCCATATGTGGATGGATAACAACTCGTTATGTGTAAACAAGGATGGTTGCCCGTTACTTTATGTAGGTCTGTACTACCGTACTCTAGTAGAGAAGGAATATTTATATTTAGGTAATGCTTTGAGACAAGTATGAAATCGAAAACATTCCCCAGTCTTGACATCACAAATTGACATCGAACATTTATTCTAAACCATAAAAATAACTTTGATCAGTGGGGGGATCCTAGGAATAGTATAGTTGCAGTGATAAAAGCTTGCAAGAAAGAAAGTCTTGACTTTCATTCCATGATTGAAAATTTCAATGATCACAACAATTTCCAGTCTTACATTGAAGATAATTTGTCATTTCTTAAACCTGTTAAGTGTATGACCTGGGAATTGCTGGTGTCGGTAAACATGACACAATGCGGTACGTTTCTTTATCAGATACTCTGAAGTGTTTGCTTAAACATGATGATATTTTTAGCCAGGTTGTTTATCCTCGGCAGTCAGCTGATGATTGTCTTAGAGGTGTCGTTGATAGTGAACATTTCAAATACTATCCATTTTGGAAAAATAACTCCCCTTGCCCATTAAATCATTCTTTATTTTGATGAGTTTACAGCTGTGAACCAGTCTGGAATACGAACTCCTGCTTATAAATATGCTGCTTTCTTCTATCAGTTAGGAAATATTGAACTTATTTTGAGATCTCAGCTTTATTATATATTCTTAGCAATCTTAATGAAGAGCCAAAATGTGAAAAAAACATGCGCTAAATACAGCGATGAGACCTTTGATTGAATAACTATCTTTTTTTAAAACATTAGTATTGACATTGTCAAACCAGAGGGAACATTCATACTCAGAGGTACCTCTTGTTGTTGTTACAGATAATTTGGAAAGCCATGCTATTGGAGGGTTTCTTGAATCATTTTCTGCTTTCAGATCATGTAAATTCTGCGTGGTAACTCGGGATGATTTAAGAAAGTTGACTGATATTTTAAAAAGTCCAAGGAAATCTATTGCATCCTATAATTACCAAGTTTCAATGGTCGAAACCTAACCGACTTTGTCAAGTACATATGGGGTTAAACAAACATCGCCCTTGAACGTTCTGCAGCAATTTTATGTGGCAAATGCTCTACCATCTGATATATTACATAATCGTTTTGAATCTGGCTTGATGTTAGAAAGTTTAGTTTTACTCATAGACAAGTATGTCTTGTCTGAATACTTCAGCCGTTAGTACCTTGCAGGCAGAGTGAAGGAGTTCCATTACAAAGGAACTGATAAAATCAATAGGCCTGAGCTTGATTTTTGATAGGGTCTGTACATATTAAGCAAAATGCTGTGCATGTTTGGTGTCTTTTAAGGTTATTTCCATTACTGGTAGGTGATGTAGTGTCAGAAAGCAACAACAAATGGGAAGTTTTGTTGGCTTTGCTGGATATGGTAGAATTGATAATGTGTCCATCAATGTCATATGCAAGCACTGAATTCTTAAATGATGTTATACAACAGTTCCATGTTCTTTATGAAAAAGAATTTCCAAATAGAATTCTCAAGCCAACAGGACATTCACTTTGTATTTCCCAAAAGTGGCTTGCAGATTTGGTCCACTGAGGAATGTGTGAACCATTAGATTTGAGGCCAAACAGTTTTTTTGTTGATGTTGCAAGACGTACCAAAAACCGGAGGAATCTAGCCAACCCAATGGCAATGAGACACCAGTATAAGCTTTGTTCACATTTGGAAAGCAATGGATTTCTTGGAATAGATGCCTTTGACCTGACTAATCCTGTCAGATTGTCTATGAATTAACTCGGAGAAGAGCGAAACCTTGTCAGTGCATTTGTTGGGGAAGGCGATTTTGTCACTAAAGCATCAGGTTGTACAGTCAACTGCCTCACATACAACACAGGGACAATGGTTGCCAGTAGCTATGAATTTGACAGTCTTCAATTTTCTTTAATGATCTGTTGCTTTGTTCTTTGGGGAAAACCTTTTTTGCATTGTCAAAGAAACCAAACTGTTCATTATCACAGGCATCTTCATGCTTACATTGTTGAGCCAATTAGAAGCTATGAACTCTTGAGCATTCCAGATCTTTATGATCATTACCTATTGCCTTTTCATGTGAAAAAAGTGAAAATATGATCATCCTACATCATTACATTCGTGACGACTGAATGATGATAAACTGTACACAGAACTCTGTAATCAGTGGTAAATTGTAACCTTTTTTATGTAGCTTGGTGTGTACCTTCCATTGACAAATTTCATCAAAAGATTTGACATATTTTATGTAAATTTGTTTCTGCCTTTTTGTGACTAATTTTATCAAAATTTTTAAACAGAGAGAACTTGTATCATATTAATATGTATCATGCATATTTACACCAAAATCATCACCATCTATTGAGGTCAGACTACTTATATTTGCTTTCACCTTTTAAAGGCTACTGTTTGTTAGGGAAAACCAAATGACTAAGTAAGCTCTATTTATGCCATTCCTGCTGATGTTAAATTTATGGACATTTAGTAATTCTTTTTGTTGATTTGTACTTGTTCTTCAATGGCAACTTCTCTGCATGTGTATACATATAAATCATTTTTTATCATACTATACTTTTAGATACCAGAGAGATAGATTTATCTTACCACATTACCTACACTGAAAAAATTGTGGGTTCGGTGAATGGTCTGGGATTATTCCCCAGTTAGATTTCTGACAACCTAACTCTGGATGTAGATGCTACCAAGTTGTCAGCTCAAGTGTACATGGAATACTGGCAGGACTAGGTGGATGTTCAATGGTCTGACATTCCAAAACCACGAACAAAGCTGCGCATTTTTCTGGTTTCTAATGCTGTGATCTCTGACGGAGAGATAGCCGTTGTGGTAAGACGTTTGTTAGAATGCACAACCCATTTAAATTTGAGTGATTATAATCACTTTGCAGAAACTTTATTCCGAAAAAAAGAGGAAAAAATTGTTTAATATACATTATTCAACATAGCAAAATTAGTGTTCTTAATCATTTAGACCCGTTAAAAATTTAGTTCGTGTACGTACTATCTACATGAGCATTATGTTATGTTTATTGGGAAATGTATTTGATCACAAATATATTCTTTTATCAACACATTTGACTTTATGAGCCCAATAAAATTCGTCCTAAAGTGCATAACAGGAATGACCATATCACCACTTGAAAGTGTATAAATGTATTCTGCTAGAAATTTGTTCATTAGTTACAAAATAAATTAAATGACATTTTTGTGTTGCATAATATCAGTGAAGAAACAAGTGAATATTTTGTGGAAAGTTATATTTTTTAAAATACACACAAATAGATATATTTACCAAAGAGAAGCTGTGGAAAATACAATTTTGATATTTTGAAATATTTATTTTGTTTGTATACGATGTAACCTGACTCAACTAATGAAACTCAACAAAATTTACGTCCTGGGGGCGTTATAATGTGACGGTCAATCCCACTATTCTTTGTTAAAAGAGTAGCCCAAGAGTTGGCGGTGGGTGGTGATGACTTGCTGCCTTCCCTCTAGTCTTACACTGCTAAATTATGGACGGCTAGTGCAGATTGTCTCGTGTAGCTTTACGCGAAATTAAAAAGAAACAAACAATCTTTTACAGTCACACTATTAATTTGTACGACATCATTCAGCATTCAGACATCCGTGTTATGTAAATGTCATTTAAATGTTTTGTAAACGACAATACGTCGTGTTGTGTTTAAATTTCCACATCTATTATTTACATTTCCATATTTATATTATTGTTTCAAAGCTTAAACCAATAAAATATGTTGTTATTCATTTAAAATAACATTTAGAAATTTCTAGAATTAGGTAGATCAAATATATGACTATAAACGGAAATGTATGGCGGCCTAGTATCTAGACGTTGAGTCTCGTGCAAGAACGGACATGCGCGGATTGTTCTGGAGTTCTGTAGAAGTTACGCGATTGTTCCAGAAGAGGCCTACTAATATATAAACAGACGGAGACGCGAGAAATAAGAAGAGTCATTAGTTTTTATTCGGAGAAAATAAGAGTCAGTCATTCGTTTGAGAAAGTTTAAGTGTTTGTTGTGATTTTATTCAACTTGTATTTGTGACCAGAGCTAGATCTACAGAAGCTGTGATTTTGTCTCGTCAATCTTTGCGATTCATTCGAATTACTGGTTGTGCTGAGAGTCGGCACGTACTGACTGTTTAGGGAAGACTGGGAAAATTGGAAGGCGGCAAGTTTGAGACGTTCATCAAGAAGCACCGTAAAAAGAACTTCGTCATTCTCCATTCAAACTTCGGTATTTCTTCGTGGGACCAAATTCACACCCTAGACCAGAATTTCGGATTTCTGATCTGAACTTTTGGAATTTAATTCTAGATCATTATATTAGATACAGGCCAGTACCATTTTGTGTTGTAATTAATTTTGAAGGTTTAAACTTAATATCTGTCATTGTTTTTATATAATTTATGTTATATCTGTTATATATGTAATAGCTTATTGTAATAAATTATACAAGCTGTTATCTGTGTCTTTCTGTTGCGTTTAGTCTACGAAAAACATAAAACATAAAAAAACGTAACATCCGAGTTTCAGTTAGGTATTTAATCGTTGCTTTTATTGTTGCAATGTGTATTACAGTTTCTTGTCATCCAAGAGAGGCGAAGTGATAACCAATTAAATACTGTTTAGTGTTTATATAGACATATGATTTTTCTGAATATGGATGTTGACGTGTACTCTTTTTTGATTAATTTACCTAAATAAGCTAGTATCAGGTGTGATATAAAGTGGTTAGCGCGCTGAACTGTGAAATGTAAAATTTAAATATTCGAGTCGTTGAAACATGATTCGCACTTTCGGTGTGAGACAGTGAAGTCAACCCTAGTGACTAGTGCTATTGACTAGTACTTTAGCAGTTGTGAGCTACGGACACAATCGTTTGTTTCATGAGGATCATATGTTGTCGGCCAGATGATAAATAATAAATATTTAAATAAGTCCAGAAATTACTTTTAGAAAGATTGTTATTTTAAGAGTTTACAGTGAGTGGTGATGACAAACTGCTTTCTCTCCAATCTTATACTGCTAAATTCGGGACGGCTAGCACAGATAGCCCTTGAGTAGCTTTGTGCGAAATTAAAACAAACAAACAAACAAACGTTTCTTTATGACAATGGGAATGACTTAAAGTTCCAGATTACTTCTACATACCGAATATATGCTTAATATTCAATTGCAGGTTGAAACCTCATTCATCTATGAAAACAACATTACGTAGTTGTTCCACTGAATATGTTTCCGACACTATTGCTGACAAACTAGCTTATACCTCATTAGTTAATTGATCCACTGGCTATGTTTCTGGTGCTATTGCAGCGTGCTAGTTTATATCTTGCTATAAGCAGAAATAAGTTCACAGGTAACTGGGAGCTAGCTTCCTAAATTATTGCTAATTGTTTCTATGCAGACTTGATATATATCGTTTAAAACATTAGACTTAGTTTCTAGTCAGGAACCTTACTGCTGCAGTTAATCACAAGTAAAATAAAGTAGCTGCATTTGAATTTTAGTTGATTATCTGGGTTTTCCAGACGTACAAGAAGCATAGCCATTGGTTTGGATACAGAACCACATTCATCTAATGACAAATTAGGACAGTAGTAGCCAATTCGAATCAGCTTGCTGTGAATCACTTGTGAATTGAACATCAAAGTATCTTTTGTGAGGTCACTTAGTGAACAATATAGATCATTCTCTGAGTCACCTTAAAGTAACACTTAAAGTTACCTGATACCACTAAATATAGTGTTGACTGAATTATTAGTTGTTACATACTATAACTTATCTTGAATATGCCTCCAATTTATTATGTCAGGTTTAACGATTTCAAATAGCTTGAAATTGAATTAAAATGTAATTTTGATTTAGAAGTTAATTAAATGTAGTGAGGTACAAATATATTATGTATACCAAAAATGATATACACGGTTTTCTTTCTTAATACAAATATATTTTAATGTGCAAACAATAACGCAATTTATAATAACGGTTATTACAAACAGTTTTTACAAATAATGATTTGTATACAAAAGCTTTACAAGCTTACAAACACTATCGAGTCTTCTATTCAATCTGGAACACCCTTCATATCTTAACGAAGGTTCACGACGAACTAATTAATTCTGAGTTGATATAGACACAATTCATTTAACGGGAAGTTAGCTTGCTCTCCCCTGATCACACTGCATTTTTTGCTGCTGAAGTTAAATAATGTCTTCGTAAAATACTAATTTCTGAAGCGAATCCACTGAAGTCAAAGGTTTGTAAAGTTTAAAATTTACAAACGTTCCTGGTCAAATATCTTTAATTTAACAAATACAGCTTCCGAGGATTATAGTCTATCAACTGTAGCAAACCAACAATATATGCCGTTCCTTCACATATAGGTTTATAAATGTTAGGTGAGGTTCTCAAAATTTCATTTGGCTACAATACTGTCAATCACTAGTATTTATATATACAAATTGTACGTTGCTAATTCTTACACTCGAGAATTTTCTACAACTTTAGTGAATAGGCTGTAATTTTGTGATACCAATTTAACAGGATAAGTTACACGCATTTATAAATATATGTATAACCAAAACAAATATTGATACTATAATAAATACATAATAGTAAATTTATTACATAGTTCATATCACATGAATTTTTATTAGTTAATTCATTTTGTGACAATAAACTGATGTTATTTATAACAAATGTGTTTTGATATGCCGTGTAAAATTCAAGCAATCCTTTCTTTTGACGTAATCAGTTTTATAAAGAAAACGGTATTTCAATTTTTTTAAATACTTACACATGGAAAATTATTCCACGTTTTTAGCTTTTCTTTTGGACAAACACCAGTTTTATTTTCTTGTTAAGAAAAACTTATACACTTGATACAGTATTTTCATTTCATCAGACAAAACTGCAACTAATACTGCCATTATTACATTACTTTAAAATAATTTATATTAATAATAAAGAAAGTTTAATGAGCAAGCTGTTAAAATATTAGTGTATTTGGTAGTAAATTTGAAATTGGCGAAGAATTCGTGATGTTGTTACTTTTGTGTTCCCTCTGGTGTGCAATACCTGAACCTTGAGGTATCTATTTTAGCAGATTATCTTTTATGCCGCGTGATCTTTTAAGTTTAATGAACATATGTGCGATTTTAATATGGAAAATATTAAGTTTATTTTAAATTATAATATACACTGTATGTTCACAGTCTGGAATATTGAAATATTATACACCCATCAGAAATTACAAGTGCATTTTAACGGTTTAAAGGGCAAATTTGGCAAATTACCAGTGTAAAATAGCCACTTAATTAAAAAAAACAAACAATTTGTATGATATTTTACATGTAACATTACAAGAAATAGTTCAATAATAAAAAATAACATGTGCAATTTATCTGCATATTATACAAATGCTTGTAATATTCATCCAACACATATAGAGATAATCTTTTATTAATAATGGTAATCAGTGTAAAAATACGTTTGCTTTGTGTAATATTATTCTATTTCTCGATAGTGATAACATTTTAAGGTTTAAAAGTAACGTTTTAACACGAAACTGAGTTTTTTGTGTCGTATATAAGATAAACAAGGTAATAACGTTTTTGTAAATTAAATGGGTTGTTAAACTTTTACATGAACGAAATACAAGTTGTAATTTCACTGGCCGTATCTTTAAAATGAATCATGATTATGTAGTTTAATACATATTGTGACAATCAGCAAAATGAAAAGAGCAAAACATCTAAAATTTACGAAGTCTACCATTTTGCAATACATCCAAGCCTCTTATTATCATTTCGCGAAAATGAGCTATTTGTTTTACTTTCGCATCGTGTATTTACTTTTTCCTGAGGGACCAAGAAAATATGCCGAACGCTAACAAGTACGATGCTGCTCTTTCTGAAGTTGTATTTTGTTAAATTTTCTACAGTGTGTTTTGTGATTCATAGTATTTTTCTCTTCAAGGGTACTGCTCAATAGTTCTGTTTTTTGTTATTACTATTATTACTGTGGTGCTTTTTTCTTTTGCATATAGCAACTGAATGATTGTGGTCGATTTGCTTTTATATTGTGAAGCTGGTTCCTATTCAGTTGTACATGACAGTTATGAGTTTAAATTTTCTTTTTTATATATATGTGACAAATTTCTTAGTTTGAGTTCTTTGTGAGTGTACAGGTGACAAAGTTCTTAGAAACATGAAGGCATTGAATGGCTATCTCTGAAACATTTTGTATCCGGAACAGTTTAGTAGAAAATCAAAATCTATTTAGTTTTCGCTCTCATTTTTATTTATTTTTAATGCTTGAAATTATCATTTGTGACCGACTACTGGATGCTTTTGTTTGTCTCTAAGTACGTATACATCAGTGATGTAATAGGAAAATAGATGTGTTGCAAAAAAGAAACTGGTTTCTCCTTTTTCTCCACCTGAATCTTCTTTATTCTATTCCTATAAGTAAATTATACCAAAATTAAGGTGTCAAGTTTAAGTTTCCTACCATGACTTGAGTTTTATATTTATTCTATATTACCAATATATCATGACATAAATTAAATTTCCCTGTAAAAGATACAATTATTGAAGTTTATCTGAAATAGATTATATTGTACTATTTAAATGTGGATGTTTTTCCAGTCAAGATAATTTTAAAACTGAATGTTGGTTACTGTTGAAGACAAAACAAAAAATGATTTTATTTCGTTATTTGTAAATATCTGAGCTAAGTAATTTCTGCATAATATTTCAGACATCTGTATTCAGCAAACTTTTTGATGGCAGCCAATAAACGTCTTAAACTTTCTTTATTGGTTTTCTTGGACAGTGAGCTATATTGAATACAGTTAAAATGTACTGTAAGTACATGTAAATATTTGTATTTTGTTGGAATACAAAAGAAGAAGTTTTCGAAAAATAAATGCTTGTTAATACTTGAATAAGGTGGTTTTGTAAAAACAAAATGTAGGATTGTTTGTTTGAATTTCACCCAAGGCTACACAAGGGCTATCTGCGCTAGCCTCTCCTAATTTAACAACGTAAGACAAGAAGGAAGGCAGCTAGTTGTCACTACCCATCGCAAGAACTCCTGATCTACTTTTTTACCAATGAATAGTGGGATTGACTGTCACATTATGAAGCCCCACTGCTGAAAGGGCGAGCATATTCGGTATGACGGGGATTCAAGCTCCCGACCCTCAAATTACGAGTCGAGTGCCTTAGCCAGCTAGCCATGTCAGGGGAGGAGATGTAGGAATAAATATTCAGCAAATATCTCTCTTTCTCTACCTATATACGAGGTCTGTTCAAAAAATACGTGGTCTGTTTGAATTGCGCGGCTCCAGTTGGTTCCAGGGGAATCCGCTTGGTGTCGCTAGGTTCGCACAAATCAGCTGATTACGATTGCAGATATCTTCATTTGTGTATTAGCTACGCGGTGTTAAGTGAAGTGCGATTTTTACGTTTGGCGGATTTCAGAATGAATGACCTGAAGGAGCAACGACTTGCTGTGAAATTTTGTGTTAAACTAGAAAAATCTGCGACTAAAACTTTTGCTATGCTTAACACGGCTTACGGTGATGTTGCTATGAAGCGTACGGCATGTTTCAAATGTCACGAACGTTTTAAGGATGGTTGACAGTCCATTAAAGATGATGAGCGTCCTGGACGTCCTTCCACGTCATCTGACGACCCACACGTCGACAAAATTGACACCCTGGTGCGGGCAAATCGACGTCTGACTGTCAGGGAGCTTGCTGAAGAGTGAGGAATATCAGTTGGATCTTGTTACGAGATTTTGACCGAAAAATTGAAGATGCACCGCGTTGCTACGAAATTTGTGCATCAGAACTCGTGAGTATTTGGCCAAACACTCGATCACTGTTCTTCCTCACCCCCTACTCACCTGACCTTGCTCCTTGCGATTCTTTCCTGTTCCCCAAACTCAAAAGACCCTTGAAAGGAAGAAGATTTGAGACGATTCTCTAGATTAAGGCAAAGGCGATGAAGGAGCTGGAAGACATTACAAAATATGCGTACTAGAAGTGTTTCAACAAGTGGAAACACCGTTGGGATAAGTGTGTGCGTTGGGAAGGAGAGTACTTTGAAGGGGTCCGAGACCTGTAACTTTTAAATAAAGTACATTTTGTTTTATGACGTCAGTCCGCGTATTTTTTGAACAGCCCTCATATACATATACACGCACATACACAATACTTATTTATGAAATATAGATTATAATGTGTTTTTAATTAATATACATTGTTACAAGGGTTTTAATTCGATATGCCATACATTAAAAATATACTTTGGACTAAGCATTAAAACTTTTTTGTTTTTTTTAATTTAGCTTGTAACATCTATCAATATTTTATTATTGTTTTTCAAATCATTATTATAGGTGGCAAGAACGTTTAGAACCATGTAAGTGTCTTAAAACAGAAATTTAAAAATGAAATTGATTTTATTTTTCGTTAACATAAAAATATCAGACTCTATTGTAACGGACATTTCACACAATAAAACCATAATCAGTTAATACCCTGTACTAAGTCTGAGATTTATCTTGAGCAAATAATCTAATTGTTCGTTTTAGTCGGTTATTAAGAGTTTTATATACAGCTTTGAGAATTTCACAAATGATGAATCAGTTGAAGACATCTTTAAAAGTGCCTTTGGAAATGTTTCCAGTTGACACTACGACCAGAGTGATAATTTAAATTTTACTGCCTCATAGTGGTGATGATTAGCTGCCTTCCCTCTAGTCTTACACTACTAAATTAGGGACGGCTAGGTGCGGTGGGCTGAAAACTTACTCACTTAAACAAACCTGTTGAAGAATCCGCAAGTGATTGCGGCCCAATGTTCCTTGATGGAATCGAGTGGCAGATGATGTTAAATATAAATATTGCTGTTTTTATTTTTTACAACACATATTTGAGTAAGTTATTCAATAAATTTTCATTATATATCGTCATGTAAATGTTTTTGTTTGAAGAGCCTCTATGGCCTACCAAATTATTTTATGGAACAAATGTGGTGAATGTTTGTCTTTCAAATATTTTCTATTATTTTTTTTCAATTTTTAAGACTTTTTAGTTTAGAGTTGAACCAGGAAATTCGTGACACATTTTGTTAAGAACTTTAGAAAACAATTTAAGCAACAAAGGTATGCTAAATATTCAGCGCATATGAAAAGCAAATATTTTTTTGTAAAGTGTGTGTTTTTCTTTTTTGTAATTTTGTAAAGCTACAGCATCATTGTATTATGTTTGTAAATATGGTCATGTTATCTCAAAACTTTAAATGAACTACAAACAAGAGGAAAAATACGTTTGCATCTTTCAATACACAATACATAGTATATACCTGATACGAAATGCGATCAATTGAGTCAGGGAAATCACATGAGATTGTATCTATACAAACATCTTTGGAATCCGTTGCTTGGAGGTCGTGGCTGTTCCCTTTTATCTGGTTCTACAAGCTCCAGCGAACGATAATATTTCTCGCGTTTTAAACTAATGTATATACTAATTTGTTCTACAGGTAGAAAATTAATGCAATATCGAAGATAATGCTATGACTTGGGGATTATTTTTTGTTACCATACTGCCATAAATTATTTCTTTAACTTGTTATACCTTCCAATTCTTATTTAACCAGTGGTTGGGATTTTTTCCCTCTTGCTTACCCCTATACACTTGATGATGCTTGTTAATCTTGGGTTATTGACGTAATACATCAATGAACACGCTACCAAATAGCAGCTACCACACATTACATCAACTTTGACTGGGACAGAGAATAAAAGGGATAGACGATTTGTGAATTCACTTACTCATTGTTCTTTTATATCTATATTAAATCGCCTGCAGTTTCTCTCTTTTGTACTTTTTGCCCGAGGTGTTTGAGTTAGCTGTGTTTAAAGTATTTTTGGTAATATGAGTTTTTCACCTCGTTACGTAAATTAAATTCACCGTTTTTGATTACTCTGTCTCCACATTTTTACATACTTACATACACACGTACATAATGTTTATTGTAAGACATAAAACTGAAGAACACATGCTAAGGATAGTCTTAGTTTCACGAATAGCATAGCTAGAAATATTTCATTTCGTTTTTTTAGAAACAGCGGTTTTAATGTTCCTTTGATAACTTGTTCTTAAATTTGCAATTTTGTAGGCTTTATTTGTTTTTATTCTAATTAGTTGAATTTCTATCATTGTTTGAAAAGTTAACTATTACAAAATATATCTTCTCGCCTAAAAAATAGAAACATAAAATCGAATTATTATAAAGTCTAAATCGAAAATAATATTTTTAAATACATTACTGGTTATATACTATTCAATAGTTTCATGTTTTGTTTGTTTTTAATTCACGAAAGTTCCCTTTTATTTTTCTTCTTTCACGTTTGAATAATATGCACTCACTTATTCAATGCCCCCCAGTGGCACAGTGATATGTTTGCGGACTTATACACTAAAAACCGGGTTTTGATACCCGTGGTGGGCAGAGCACAGATAGCCCATTGAGTAGCTTTGTGCTTAATTCTAAACAAACAAATTTATTTAACATTCCGATACAGAGATAATAATGAACAAGAGGCTAGATGGCGCTACATATATATACTTAATTCACCAAAGTAAACATTATTCATGTAAGTTTACATTAAACATTTTTGTAATTCCCAAGTAGGTAGCTAATTTGAAACGACCCTTTAGATATAAATATAAATGAAAATCGTTAGAATAGGTAGGTACAGAAAGAATGTTACGTTCCCTCTATTGTTCTTCAAAAATACCATCAAATTTCTAGTGTAAAGAAATACTGTTAGGAACATTTGTAAAATATCTTCTGTTAACTGATAATGCGGCAGTTGTACTTTGTCTATGTATAAGCTTTACAGTTTAACTGAGAAATCGTTAAGAAAAGTATTGTGTGAGAAAGGATCAATAACTGAGAAAGAAAACAGCTGCTATTTCTATTTGCTTTTGTAAGTTATTCACTGTTAAACGAATCGCTAATTAATATCAAATTTTATTAACCCTATTACATTGCTCTGCAGATCACGTTTAGTATGGATAAAGAGAGATATTTTATATGCAAAAACGGCTCGTTTGGGTTGAGAAAATATTTTAAATAGAAGAGCGAACCCAATTTTCTCAACCAAAACGAGCCGTTTTTGCATATAAAATTCTCAACAAGTAGGTTTCTCGACATCACTAAAAGAGAGATATTTTTTTCAGTATTGCATTTAAATGTTTTTTTTAAAATTCATTTACAGGCGTGTTTGCTTTATTTAAATAGTAGAAGAGCTAGAAAAAACAACATCTTGTTTCCAAACGAAGTGTCAATTTCCTTACTCGGCATGAAAAAAATAAACAGCGACCTTTATCACTTATATAATTGACCCCAGTTACCGCTAATGTACTAAACATATAATATACAACGTCACTGAGAAACATTAAGTGAAAGTTTCTAATAAAGTCTACTAAAAATAGATAAACAATAACTATACTTTATGAAATATTGTTTTTACGTTATTATTTTTAAAAAAATATTTCAACTAAAATATTTGCCTCTACACGTTTCATAAACATAGGTGATATCTTAACATAAAGATTCCTTGTTAAGTACAGGCCTGAAATGTGTTAATTAGAGGGCCAGCATCATATATTTTTGATAATGATATATTTATTTCGGAGCGATTTCGTTTTGAACTATGCACATATAATCTACTTTAATAAACCTATCATGTACTCAGAAACTAAATGTTTATAGCCTAAGTACTACTAAAATTCATATAAAAGTATTGTTAAAATCTTAAAAACAAAACTGAAATTTTGAACTTAATTAAGAATACGTGTTCAGTTAATCTAATGTACAAAGTGATTTCGAAATTCTAATCTTTTGAGCGGGAAACTCTACAAGGGACTTTTTTTCAACTGAGCTGATTAAACACGTAACTTTTCTTCTTAGTTTACTTACAAATAACCTAGTTCAGTAAAATACGTAATAGAAAAGCGTAAATAGAAATGTTTATAACAGCTGAAAAATAGTTAAAGACCAAAAGTCGCATTAATAATGAATATTCTACAATAATTGTTTTCAAATCCATACTGTTTACACTAAAATATATTGGCATATACTGATTTAGATTTTGTTCATTACACCTTATTTCACATTAAGACGTGTTTCCAATACAGACGTATTTGTTTGAATTATGTTCAAGGAGTTTAAGTATTCAGTTCGAATGTATCTTTATGAAATACTGATAACAAGCCCGCGAAAAGGCATGTTTAAATTCTGTTGGAAAGATTAAGAATGGGACAAATAAACCTAATTTAGGAACTATGTTTAAAACACTAACGCAATCTGTTTATTATGTCTTGAAGATTGCGGGTTAGAATCCCTGTCACCGCACATGTTTTCATTTCAACTTGATAGTTTAAGGTACTCAATTCGCTATGCGCAGATCTCGGTTCAAATCTACTCATTGAACATGCTTTCTCTTTTAGTGGTGGGGACGTTGTAATGTTACAGTCAATCCAAGAAATAACGAGATTGTAGCGGATGTTGGTGACTAATTACCCTCCTTTCAGTCTAGCACTTGAAAAGTAAAAAAGACAATTGCATATGGTCTTCTAGAGCTCTACGTGAAATTTAACAGAACAAACAAATATTTTTTTTTCAGTTCTGAAATATAAGGGCGGACCTTCGCTTCATCAAATACCGTGCCGCAGTTGAACACTTTAATCACCGGTTCAATGTAGAAAATATTTTTTTTATTTTCATCTTTGTTCGATGAGTTGTTTTACTTTAAAGTAGTGAGTTGTTTTTAATGCCATTCCTTAACTTTATATTTTATAATATTAATACAAATTATCATAATTATAAAATATGAAACATTCTGTTTACATTAATACACAAATTAGGTATTTGATATTTTCCATTTATAGGCAATTTATTATAATTATTTTGATGAATATAAATTTCCGTCATTTAATTATACGCAGAATTTTTCGTTGCCAACTGTTATATGTAGGAAGTCCTCTTAGTGTCTGTTTCTATGATATTTGTTTATGGCAACAACATCAAAGTTTTGTGTTACCTTGTATCATTCTGAGCTATTGTTGTGTGTTACCTAGAAAGATTCAATGAATTTCAATGCATAGGCCTCAAATATAAGTATTATATTTGGTTATAATACTTACCAAACACTTCTTTCTAACTACTATAGTTTTCTTTGATTTTGAAGGCTTATGATTTTGAATTTTTCCTACTTTTCCTTATGTACTAATGTTTTTTAAATCATTTCTTTTAACCTGCTGCTACGCAGATATTCGATTAATGACTGAATAAAATTCATCTTTAAGAACACACTACTTAGCGACGCTTTGAGATACTATTTGTAGGAAATCTTTTGATAATTGTATTTATATTTTATAACTTTTTTCAATGTAATAGAGGAAAAATAATGATGTTTTAGTTGAAAATATGCTGGTCCTTTCTTGGTGTTTTTGTTATAAGTGATTATTTAGTTGTTATAGAAAGAATATCTAAACCTCATATCCGTAGGTGTTGCTGAAATTTCAGTAAGTTGGATGTATAATATATCTTTTATTTTTCTTACGCGTCTTTTATATCCATTTGTTTCAGTATTTTCTTTTTTTATTATTCATTGTCCTTCTTGGACCTGAAAGGTATAGTTTTATATGTATATATCAATATTAAATGGTGGAGTATTTCTCTTGCGATCTTGAATTCTAACTTTTATTTTTTATTTTTAGTTTTCCTACACACTGTTGTCTGCTTTTATAAGTAATGTTATCTGTGTTTTGTTATTTTCATGGGTATACATAGTACGAATCTGCTCTCCAGGATATTTTAGAACTCTTGTTCACTAACCGAAACTATATTGTGTTGCAAATTGTGAAAAATGTAATTATGGAACGTGATGAGCTTCACAAACATATTTTCTTTAAATTATAAAGTTCTGGTTTCATTTAACACGTTAAGCTTACAAAAAGAAGTTATATATGATAGCTAATATTTCTCTCGCACTGCACACTCTCTCAAATATTTTCCATACACTATTTTATTAGATCTGTCTAATACAACATAATATGTTCAGGGCCAATAAGGAATCTCACAGTGTCTATTTCAGCTATCCCATCCTTTAAACCAAACTAAAAAAAAAATTAAAAGTAGCTATTATCTTTGATATATCTGTCAAGCTTTCTCTTAAATTTGCTGCTTCCACAACATTTAAAGGCAAACCGTTATGTTACATAAGGCAACCAATATATTTAAATAGTTGAATAGTTTAAAAAACTGATAAACAATTACCCCAAGAAACTTTTCTTTCATGACACTATCAAGCTACTTAAAATTCAAATTATGATTACCAACATGTAATATATTGCATTTACTATAATTAAAACCAATCTGTTATTTATTTGCCAAACTCACTAAATCTAAATCCTTTTTAATGCAGAAATTTCTCTTTACAGCTAGCAATATCCAATATATTGATATCATCAACAAATTTAAGCAATTTCATTAACCGTTTCTTTATTTATGTCATCAATAGAAATTTGAAAAAATGGCTCAAAAATTAGTCTTGCGGTACGCCAACTTTAACGTTAGTCAAGTTTGACTGAACTCCATAACAAAAGCCCTCCACTTTATTTCATCAAACCACTCTTCTATCTAATTAGTTAAGTTATCCTCACATCTTTAGAGATAAGTTTCTTTACAAGCCTGCTACGTGGCACTTTGTCAAATTGTTTTAGAAAAAAATAGCTATACAGACCGAATCTACATCCTTACCCTCATCTACGTACGCAGTAATATTTTCAAAACATGTCTAAAGATTTGCAAAACAATTTTTTCTTGGTGAAACCATGTCGATTGTCTGAAAAAATTCTAAACTTTTTTTAATAAATTGTTTTTTATCAAGCTTTTCAATTTTTTCCAAACCTGGTGTAAGAATAATAGGCCTACTAGGATATCTTCTATTTCTTCCCTTGACATTAGCAAACTTCCAATCTGTTGGTACTTATCCACTCTTCTTGAACTTCCAAAAAATTGTGGTAAGTTGCTAATATATCCAATGAGCTTCTTTAAAAAACATTTGAAAAATATATTTTCTAGCCCAGGAGCCTTATTATTCTTTATATTTCCCAGTTTTATTTTAACAAGATTAATTGTTTTGTTTTAATCTATCAATTGCTCATGATGAGAAATACTTCCAAAGTCTTCATTAGTAGGAACTGGAATTATCGCATAATTTAATAACCAAGTAATTTAGAAACCAAATGAAAAATACTTACTGTTAACATTTATGTTTTCAGCTAAATTTTTTTCATAAATAATTTTGGATACCTTAGTTTCATGTTTGGTCAACTTTCTTGCTCTTGTATAATCTTCTAATTCTTTTATAATATCAGTCAATTTAAATTTCTTAAATTTATGATGCTTGTTTAAAGGTTTATTTTATAAACTTTGTGAACAAACTTGATTTTTCCTTTCAGTTACCCTTTTTTTTCTGTAAGAATTTGTTTTTGTTTTTAAATTTCGAGCAAAGCTAGTCGAGGGCTATTTGCGCTGGCCGTCCCTAATTTAGCAGTGTAAGACCAGAGGAAAGGCAGCTAGTTATCACCACCCACAGCTAACTCTTGGGCTACTCTTTTACCAACGAAAAAGCCTTGAGGGCGTTATAATGTTACGGTCAATTCCACTATTCGTTGGTAAAAAGAGTAGCCCAAAAACCGATGGTGGGTGATGATGACTAGCTGCTTTCTCTCTTGTCTTATACTGCTAAATATGGACGACTAGCGCAGATAATTCTCTTGCAACTTTGCGCCAAATTAAAAAAAACAAACAAACAAACAATATTTCGGGATAATTGCATTTCAATAACCCGCCCCTTAATTCATGGAATGAGAATAATTTGGTATAATATTGGCTTATTATTCTCACTGACCGATCTTAAGGAGTATGGAGTTAAGCAGGAAATTTAATTTGGAATTTGTACAATATCAACATTACTATAACAATACAGAAGCACTTGAGTGACAAGCATGTCGTTAAATTTAGCCCAATCGTCCAGTTAGAACCGTTGTAACCAATAAGTGTTCATAAGGTTCGTATTTGTATTCGTTTCTTCAGCATAGTTAGGTTCACATGCATCGATGACTAATAATTTACGGTGAGTTGTTGAATTAATTCACAGTACTTGCATATAGATGTTTAAGATCATAAATCAATACACTAAGATACCAAAGGCAATATACATGAGTATCAGTAAATATATTTTCCATATAACAAGTGAACGTTTAGAAAAAGACGCACAAGCCATTTAAAACAAAACGAAAAATTATGAAGGTATGATTTCAAACGTTGATTTTGTAAAAAAAAAAGTTTCGTTTTTATACTTAGACTCGATTAAGAACAACTATTAAAAAAGTAGATAACTTTTACATTTGGTTATATATAATCTACGAAATAAATTCAAAAGTTATTTTCAGTTCTTTAAATGATTTTACATCTTCATCTCTCAGGTCATAATATTTTTGTTTCCATGGTTACATGCACCAGATGTTTGAATATAATAAAGTTATTTAGAAAGTCAAAACATCATTGAAAGCTTTTAGTGTTGGCTACATCTTAAGTCTAAATTATAATAAATAAAATAAAAATTTGTTAGAAATAACTGTTTTCAAATACTTCATGGTTTGAACTCATCATAGATATATGTGTATACCAATTAAAATATATTGTATTTACCATTTTCATCTTAAAACTTAAATATACCTGTTTTAATTTAAAGATATAAATAACAATGTTTCCTGATTTTAAAATACTTGATTGCTTACAAGAGTAATTAAATGAAGGTTGTGTTAATTAATTTAAACCTTGAATATTCAACTGTTACTGCAATTTCTTACTGTATAAATTATATTTTATTTTAAACATTACCGATGATGTGGAATGCAAATTGGGAAAATTCAGAGAAAGTTGCAAATATGGAGAAGGAGCAGAAAGACCTAACTGTTCTTCGTAACGGGTTATTTTTCGTGATTTGTGTTTTGTTGATTGATTGGTTCTTTTTAATTCACACTCATGTCTCTCGAGTGTAGCGGCCAGTATTCAAAAGTACTGAATTTAATTATTTGAGTAATGTTTGAGAATTGAGAATTTACTTAACAAACTTTGTGTATTGATTGCTTCTGGAAATTTCTAGAGAAAAAGTATTAACGTAAATGTCAATGTTCTAGAGCACTGCTCGAAAGGTTTGGATAGGCTTATCTATGATAGCAGTACTGTTGCGTGAAAAGCTTATCACGTAATTATATTTCAGTTGCAAGTTTATTAACTAATATAGTCTAAAATATTTTGAGTTCATTACATGGACTTTTCCACGTACAGGTAAACTTAAGATATCAAAAACCAACGAATGGTACCTCGTAACCTTCAAGTATTTCTTGGGTCAAATAATTAGCCAAAATATGTTATGCTTCTCAGTATAAATTTTAGCTAAAATTACGTTATTAAACATTTGTTGACCTATTAATATGGTAATATTTATAATACAATAAGTGGTTTAAAAATGTTTGATATTATGATGTAAAGGTGTATATGAATCATCATCTTATAGTAACCTCAATGTCGGAAAGCTTGCCTATGCAAAATAATAGCGATAATAAAATTCCAATAAAACCTCGTAGAATTTGTGAAACCTTCATATATAATGTCCTGAATTGAAAATTGCAACTGATAATAGGTACATTTCAAGTTCGTTAATAGTTAATAGCAATGTCAATCTTATGATAAAAATACAATATCGGTATAATAATCTTTGTTAAAAATAAAAACTATGTTAAATTAAGTGTAACAATCACGAACCTCAAGTAATACATTAGATAATAATGATGTGAAAAACTAATCTTAAATATTTAATATTTTTTTCTTTTTTACAACATATCGTCATAATATTGGCTTACACATATCAGTTCTTCAAATGTCAGTGACATTTTAATAAGTTTTAATTCACAAAACCTTTAGAATAAAAGTCAAAATTTTTACTTGTTACCAAATTTTTAAATGCCAAACGCAATGTAATTAATTATAATAAAACTTTATTTAAGATTCATTTCTTGATTTGTACCACATGACTGTAACATGGCTGAGATAATTCAGTTGTTTCAGAATTTTGGCTTTCCGTCGAGTAATGTTCACTAGTTTCCATGAAATGTGTATATTTCAACAGTTCACTTTTAGGTGATCTACAAAAAATGAGTTTCTGGTTTCAGCTACTGGTTACTTACTTTTTACCAGAGGCCTGGCATGGCCTAGCGCGTAAGATGCACGACTCGTGATCCAGGGGTCGCCGGTTCGCGCTCGCGTCGCGCAAAACATGCTCGCCCTCCCAGCCGTGGGGGTGTATAACGTGACGGTCAATCCCACTATTCGTTGGTAAAAGAGTAGCCCAAGAGTTGGTGGTGGGTGGTGATGACTAGCTGTCTTCCCTCTAGTCTTACACTGCTAAATTAGGGACGGTTAGCACAGATAGCCCTCGAGTAGCTTTGTGCGAAATTCCAAAACAAACAAACAAACAAAATTTTTACCAGATTACGGAAAAGTGACACAAAATTTTATTTTGTTGTCATTCTAATATGTTACTATTTTTATCTTGCGATTTTAAAGTGTTAAGAGAGCAGGATGTTGAAAAATATTTTAGCACATTAAACAAACACATACTATGTGTGTGTATAAATATATTTATGTGTAGACACATATGTATTAGAAATACGTATGTGTGTGTATAAATATATTTATGTGTAGACACATATGTATTAGAAATACGTATGTGTATGAATAAACATATACTGTGTGTGTGTATAAACAAACACATACTATGTGTGTGTGTATATATATTTATGTGTATATATATATATATAATCCAGAAGTAAGAGACCCTATTAAAACACTTCTTTCTTTTGACAAAACCTTTTGTGTTGCGATTGAGGTTCAAAGTTTATCTGCTAGCAAATATTTATTTATTAATTTGTATTGAATATCTTGTTGCGAAGAAAACTGAACGTTTTGCCTCTAACTTTGAAAATGAGTTCGTTGTGATTAAACAACAAAGTTTATTTATGTTCTTTAATAGACAGTTTGTGGCAGCGATTTTAAACTTCGTTAGTCTATGTGTTAAACACAATGCTAAAAAATGCATTACCATGTCAAATTAATGATACAGTTTTGTATAACTCGTTTACAGAAATGTGGAGAATGTTTTGAAAAAGTCGAGTAATGGTTTTTGAAAATGTGCTTAACAAATGAGTTTGAATCACGAAGTGCTAGTAATTGATCCTTCATGTCAATTTCTATTATTTTGCTGGATCTTGTGAGACCTATCAGGTGAATATTATATCTACATATTCAACACACATAAGACAGTGGCGCAATAACTTCCTAGCTTATATTTTTCAAGACACCAAAAAATATAAGTTAAAGCAACTGGTTTTCAAATTAAAAGATACAACAAAACGAATATAGAATACTATTGAAAAAGGCTTGTCTTAAGTTCTCTACCGCTTGATTGTTTTTTTTTAAATAAATTCAAGAGACTGTATTTAAAATATAGGCTATCCCTATCACATTGTTCAAATTAAGAAAAACTGTTGATTTTATTAATTTACGAAACAATAACCCAAGACAACAACTGTTGTTTATGTTTTTTCCTAAGTAAGATGTACTATACTGTTTATTTATTGTTGTTTTCATTAGCAGTATTAGTTAAATATCAATTTCATTTATTTTGTTTATCGTGCAATATTAATTTGTTATTACAAATATAACTTTATATTAATAGCTTAAGCATTTGTCTTCAATACAAGTCTAAATAATCTAAACTTGTTAAGCTCTTTAAACCATCATTGAATTTATAGCCAAATATATTATTAATAGCAAGGGCACTTAACTGATAAAATAGTGAATTTTAATTTTCGAAGTATATTTGAAAATAATATTACATTAAAATAGTTATATTGATATCCAGGTTTCTGATTTCTCTTTTATCGGAACTTACTGTTATTACTAAATATATTTAGAAGCTATGATTAATAAGAAAAGCCCTTAGAATCTGCTATTTAACCATAATAACTTATTCTTTTCAGAGGTTAGTAAAGCCTTAAGTGATAATTGAAAACAATTATTATATAGATTGTCTTACCCTCTGTTGTTGTCAGGCCTGATGAGAGTGTTCTTAATGAATGAGAAGACGAGTGCGATTAAAGTTTGTTCTAGCTCTCATATACTTTATTATGATGATTTTTGTCATTAATCTTGTGACCTTAAAATTGAAATGCTTATCTTGGCTTGACAGAAAATTACCCGCTGGAAAATGAGTGTATGACACTACATTAACTACAGATACTAAATTGTAACAAACATTAATTAAGACTAACATTAATTGCCTGAGGCGTTTGAAGAAAGTCTTCAGATTCGAAATTTGTTTCAGAGCTAGCTTTTCTTGAAGGATTCCTTTCGACCCAGGGCTACTCCCAAACTCGCATGTACAATGTCTAAAGTGAGTTTGAAAAAACACAAAACTTTAAAAAAAATAGAAACGCTTATTCACTGGAAACAAGCTAATGAACTGTTCCAGGTATCTTATTTTGTGAAAGAAAAAAATATTCACTATTTTTTTATGAAGATGACGTAAATATTCGTTTAAAAATATTGAAACGTTGCAATCGATTCTCATTTCTATGGGAAAAGTACACACATTTTTCTCCATATGTATATAAAAACGGAAAATATAAATATAAAAAGATTTAAGTAAAATCCAGTGTTGAATAAAATTGTGAAAACATGAACGAATGTTGTTACCATTTCCTCTAAAACAGACAATAATGTGAAGTTGAAAGTTCTAAAAATGATTATTTATATTTCATAACGCTCGATAAAAATTTGCAACAGAAAAAATCATGAGGCATTTATGATGATGTAAAGTTGTTTGGGCTGAAATGAACAATGTGAGTACATATATTTCGTTTAATGTTTTTGAAGCTACTCAATGGGTTATTTGTGCTATGCCCACCACGAGTATCGAAACCCTATTTTCAGCCTTGTAAGTCTGCAGACATACCGCTGAGCCATTGGGGAGTGTATTTCGTTTAAACGAATATTTATACATGCTTTCCTTTCAACAAAGCATAAAATGTTGTAAAATATAAAAGAAACTACTATGATATTTCCAGACTTATTTTATAAGCTAGACTATATTAAAAATAGGATTAAAATTAAATCGTTTTAGTTGTTTCAAATATTCAAATTATTTTAATGGACAGTATATCAATATTTTGTGTAACTGCTGTTTTAGCGTCCCCTAATATTTGGTGAGCGTCACTTTAGTTTTAGAAAATTGAAGTATTATATTGAGTTAGAAGAAAAAATATGGCGGTGTGGTAATTTATTAAATACCTGAATAATACTTTAAAAAATCAGTGATATTTTTCTTACTCGTTTAACCTTGTTTGTAGTTAAGCACAAAGCCACACAATGTGCTATCTGTGCTCTGTCCACCATAGGTATGGAAACCTTTTATACCACTACTTGGTGACATCCAAAGAGAAAGGATGAATTAAATTTAATGTTCATAACATATGATATGTGTTAAATATTACAATAACTAGTATAAAAGTCCGTGAAATATATGACGGGAAATCAAAGCCTATCAACTTTGAATCTTTTAGTATCCATTTGCAACTTTGTTACCCGTAAACAGACATACGACATTTAAAAAGCCTTTAACACAAACTAATTAATTTCATTCAATGTTATTTAAATAGTTGGCTTGAAACTCTTTCTTGACAGGCTTTTACATAGGAAAAAAATGCTGAAATTTAGAAGTTATTTACGCCTTTGTTAGCCATTGTCTCCAACTAATATTGGAACGGAGAATGAACACAGAAAATAATAAAAGAGAAAATTTGAAAATGGATTCATGTAATTCTCGAAATTCGGAAAAAAAACTGATAGACAATTAAATTTTATGATTATGATGTGATGATGATAGAGAACTTATTAATGAAGCTTTTCAAAAAATATTGCACTTCTATGTTCATACACACTGATAATAAAGCATTGAAATTAAAACTCAGTAAAACAAAAAAATATTAGATACACGTTTAGAGTTCATACATAACTCGGTCGCTTATCTTATTAGAGCTTAACTGTCTTGGAAAGAATTCAAGAGTAAAATATAACAAAATTCAAATGTAACACTTGTTTATTGTTTTACAATTAGTTATAAAACGATATTGTAATCATATATCTACGTTCCTTGGAATTATAAATTTTTGTGATGTATGTGGAAGAAATAATACGAAAGTATAAAGATAAGATTTAGTGTTTTTTAAACTGAAATACCTTTATATAATAATCATAGAATCAATGTAGCTATATTTTTCTTTAATAAACATTCATCATTAATAACAATTAAATAATGAAGTAAAGTGAGTTAAATGTAGGAATAATTTCAAAGTTTCTTAATATATTAATAAAGTCTACTTCATACGAACAACATCAATTTTCTTATTACGTCGCCCACATAAGACATTAGATGAATCTATGTCAAATTGTTCGGATTAATTTATTACATATTTAAATATTACCAATTCACGCACAATGTTTGTTATTAATTTTGGAATGGATGCTAGAAGTTACGATTTGATAAATTTATAATTTATCAATTATAAAGGGTTGTCAAACCTGTCATCTGGCTGAAAGGCAACATTTGGCCAAATAAAATGTACTACAAATATAAATGTTTTATGAAATTTATAGGGAAAATGTCAAATAATTATGTTCTATATAAGACTATAATATTAAAATAATTGTAAGCAAATTGGCTATTAAGAGAAGTAAGTTATTTGGTATGTTTATATGCTATTTAGGTCATAATCTACATAATTTCGACATTACATATATGTGTGGGTGCTATTTGTAAAAATAATAAAGATTTAGATGTGTTCCTTGTTACATGAGTAATATTCTATACAAACTAGTGTGTTTTATACATTAGTTTGTGTTGTTTATACGTAAAACTAATATATATATATGTATTTTGTTTGTTTGTTTCGAATTAAGCACAAAGCTGCACAATGTGCTATTTGTGCTTTGCCCACCACGGGTATCGAAGCCCGGTTTTTAGGGTGTAAGTCCGCAGACATACATTTGTTTGTAATATTTCACACAATGATCTAGACTATTGATTAATGTATGCCTTGAGGCAAAATATAAAAAAGAGAACATTTAGTATTTTTCAGTCTGAGAAAATAATAGTTAGAATGTCAATGTTTCATATAACATTATGTATTGTGTAAGTTGCTTGTGTTAGTGAATTGTAAAGTCAGCAAAATATCTCAAAGAATATATCTACTTAGCACCGCCTATTGCCAATTTATCGGATACTGTGATTGTATAGCGAAATGTGGTGCTAACAAATAAATCCTATATGAATTAACCGACACTCTAGCCTTTGACTTACAATTGGCCTTTTAATGTCTATAGTAACCCAAAATATCATTATATTATATAAAAAAATAATCAAACAATTATATAGAAATGAAAATAAATTAGGAAAGAATCAAATTTTATTCCAAACGCAATTGAGTAGAAACAGCTAATAAAATATAGTTTGTCGTATAGATGGAAAATAATAAATGTTTGTTGACTTTGAACTGTAATGATATTCTTTGAAGTGGAAATTGTACAATTTATTTTCTTTACAATCGTTACACGCTGACATCTCAAATACACAGAACATCCTTAAATCAATCAGTAATTTAAATTCAAGGGTTTGAACCTGTGTGCACTGCAACTTAAAGTGAATTGATTTCCTTTACGTGAAGCTTAGAGTGAACGTATCATAAGGTACTATGAGAGTTATTCTTTCTCAACTAACCAAACGCTTTTGTGGTGCAAGACATTTAAAAAAAATAACACAATTAACATCACAAGTGAGGTTTGTTTTGTGTAATAAGAATCGACATCTTACATCCTCCAATAAACAGTCTCACTAATTTTAAAATCAAAAGGAGAAATATATTTCTTGTTAGTAAATGAGATGATCTTGTTTTTATGCTTATGACAAACCTACTAAGGCTATCTGCTGCTATCCATACTTTTGAATTTTGGACCGAAAGAAAGGAAAATGGCCGGCATAAACACCACCAACTTTAAAGTAAATCTTTACAAAAGGATACTGAGAGTAACCGTCACATTGTAAACTCCTAACGAATGAAAATTGAAGCAGATTGGGCTCAGGGTTTTGATCCCGCGATCACAATTGGAAATGAAGTATCTTAACCACTAATTTGATTTGTGTTATTTATTTCAGAATACCTTTTGTTTTTATATAAGAAAAAATAATAATTGTTGCCTAATATGTGGCCAAACAAGGTGGTCCGACATGGCCAGGTGGTTAAGGTATTCGACAAGTAATCCAAGGGTCGCTGGTATGTTACACAATATATGCTCGATCTTTCAGCCGTATGGACTTACAGTGTGACGGTCAATCCCACTATTAGCTGGTAAAAAGTAGTCCAAGAGTAGTTAATGATGACTAGCTGCTTTCCCTCTAGTCTTACACGACGAAATTAGGAACGGCTTGTGAAGATAGTCCTCGTATAGCTTCGTGCAAAATTTCAACCAAACAGAACAAAACGTCTTATTCATTGTTTAAGAAATCTCTTAAGGGACGTCATGTTAGCTATGCTCTTTGATTAATACTTATTGTTTTTTGAAATAATTTTAGTTTTGAATTTAAAATTATCGAAATTACATCACAGCAAAATTTCCTTTTACCTTACCTTCTTTTTGTTTTTATCGTTTTTCAAACATTTATTCCATGTTTGACAATAAATATCAAAGTATATACAAAAATTACCAAATTATTGCATAGTAAAAATGCAAAGTTAATTAAATAAATTTTATATTAAATGTCACGAGTAAATACGTCTGAAATCTATACTTGTTAAGAGATTATCAATTAGAAGAGCACTGAACATTCTGTCAAACAGTCGTAAAAACATCAATCCTGGTTATCTAAAAAAAAGTACTAGATAAATAAAGTGACATATTCAGGAGTATTGCTATTGTAGTATTTTTTACATTGTAAGCTTTTTCAAAAGTTGCAATGAGTAAACAAGTGAAGCGACTTAATTATAAATTAATAGGTTTTTTCTGGGTTGTTTTATTTGTTTCAGCATAAAATGATACAAAAGTGGGTATAATTCATAAAATTAATATAAATAGTTTACATTACACGATGAAACAGCATACAAGAAATTTTTCATTTTATATTAATTGGTTATATAAAAGTTCTGTGTAACATAAACTTAAAAAAATCTAATTTTTATTGAGTTGTCAACTTTAGTAGAAACACGAAAACTTTCTACTGAGCAACCATCACGAAAATTCTATTACAAATGTTTTAAGAGTTAGACTTGAAAAAATTCTAGTCAAAAATGTAAAATTTTCACTTTTCTATGTATCACATTGTATGTTAACAACTACTAGCCATTCTAAAGAAGTAAATGAGCTCATTTCTGTTCAATACAGAAATGCTCTTTGAATAAGTAAATTAGAACATAAGATGGCTTAGAAGATAGAAATAAGATAACCAAGCCTAATTTGTATTACAGCATTCAAATAGCTAAATCATACTTCGAATATTACTTGGCAATGCTGTTGTTGCCGTTATGCTAACTCCTAATTTAAGTCAACTTTATTTTATACTTGGAAAGATTATACGAAACTGGTTAAAGATAGATATTCCTATACTTTTATTACCGACAATAACTTGGTCTGTCAGATTAAGTTTCAACACCATTTAAGGAACTAGAAACTATTTCAAAACTTTAACAATTTGGGAGATCTTTTATCCAGTTGATGGAGTTTACCAAAATGTTTTGGTTTCATATAATCTTTAAGCTCTTTTTGAGGTGATATTTCTCTTTTGACTAAAGTAACACTTTTTATCAGAAATATTTCTAATGAAACATTATATGATGTATCATGTCATTTTATAAGTATTGTCGATTTTTGGCACAGGATAAGTTTAGATGCATTCTCAGTCATATAAGATGTATGAAATAAATTGATAACATTAAGTGTAAGCCAGTTTGTTTGTTTACTAGTTTTTGTTTTATTTATTTCAGTAGCTCCGATTACCATGGAGGTGTCAGAGGAGAATATAAGGCATATAATGTTTTACGAGTTCAGAAAAGGGAAATAGCTCTACCGAAATGCTACCCAAAGCATTCAAGAGGTGAACAAAAATGACATTTTGAATATCAGAAAGTGTCAAAGATAGTTCAATAAGTTTAGAATTGGTGACTGCAGTTTGACAGATGCAGGTTTCCCTGGGCACTCAGTTAAGTTTGACAATGACTTGCTTTTAGCAATACTGGAAGAGGATTTTGCTGTAACTGTTGAATACTTAGTCCAGAAACACAGTTTTTCTCATTCCACTGCCTATCGACATTTGCAACAATTTGGTAGAGTTTCAAAGTTTGGAAAATATGTACCACATGAGTTGTCAGCTGATAATCTGAGAGAAGGAGTAGACATCTGCACAATTCTTCATTCTCATGAACTTCAAGCTTCCTTTTTGAACTGTCTAGTGACTGGAGATAAAAATGGGTACTATATAAGAATGTTAAGTGCCGTCAACAGCAGACTAGTGCAGGAGAACCAGCTATACCACAACTAAAAGAGAACTTGCACCCAAGGAAGGTTTTACTTAGTGTTTGGTGGAATAAAGGAAGAGTAATACACTCTAAATTGTTACAACCAAATCAGACAATGAGTGCTGAGAGATATTTTCAGCAACTAAATCGCCTGAATACCACACTAAAAAAATAAAAGAGACTTGCTTTGTTGAATCAGAATGGAGATGTTTTCCTCCATGACAATGCACGTCCTCATACTACTAGGATTGCTTCCAGAAAAAATGAAGAGCTTGGCTGGAAAAAAACTCTCCTATTCTCCTCATTCTCCTGATCTTGATCCTTCAAATTACCATCTTTTCAGAAGCTTGTAACATCATCTGACTGTAAAAAATAGTTTATTTTATGAATGAGTTAAAATAACCATTATATCTTTTTTTGTCTCAAAACCATCTGGTTTTTTATAAGCGTGGTATTGAACTTTTTTGAGACGTTGACAGGCTGCTATTGAAAGTAATGGAAATTACATA
This sequence comes from Carcinoscorpius rotundicauda, assembly GCA_011833715.1. Classification (NCBI taxonomy): domain Eukaryota; kingdom Metazoa; phylum Arthropoda; class Merostomata; order Xiphosura; family Limulidae; genus Carcinoscorpius; species Carcinoscorpius rotundicauda. The sequence continues at coordinate 115,697,874 of CM022393.1, forward strand.
ATTGATTAAAGTTGTTATTTGAGTATTTTTTCTCTTTTTAAATCTTAGTGTTACAAAAAGACATTACTTATAGGATGATCTGATAGTAACTGGTTACTATCGAGTAGTAAAAGACACCATTAAGCGAGTAAGAATATTTGAATAAGTTACGTATTCTAATCTTATACATTTTGATTCCAATACTTATTTTCCATGGTTGTGTTGCTTTATCAGGAACACTTGTAAGATTTGGTTTCTGTGCTACTTGGAGGCAATTTATATGTTATTATTACCAAAAAATGAATTTTCCGATATCTTCTATTAAAAATATTTTACGTTGTGTGTTTTCTTGTAACAAAGCCACATCCACCTGTATGCGGAGCCTACCGAGGGGATTCGAACCCCTGATTTTAGTGTTGTATATCCGTAGATACACCGCTGTACTAGAAGGAGACAAAATATTCTACTTTAGCGAATGATCAATAATATTGAAATTCCCATAAGATATACATTCTTTTACATTTAAATTACAGTATCAAATCAATATAATCTCGTGAAAGATATGACATTCATACATTTCTACTATTTTAACCATGATTGACTGACATAACGTAAAATTTAATATTTAAACAAGGGCAGCATTGATGGTTAACAAAAATTGTCGAAGCTGAATTATATCACCAATAATTAAACTGAAGGTTTCCCTGCAAATGTTAATGTGAGACATTAATTTTCAGTAGTTGATGTTCCAAGAAATCACTCCGCACATGTGTGAAAATATTTTAATTATAGATAACACAAAAATGCGATGTGCACGTTAACAACACTGACGTTGTTAAGCTTTAAAGACAAACGCTATGTGATACAAACAGAAAATATTATATATTGTTCTCCACAGTAATGTTCATCACAACATTTCCAACATTAATCTTTGAATATAAATTTCAAAATATTTTCGTTTTTTTTAAGGAACTTCAGTAAAAGTTTAATAATTTAAATGCGACATTTAATTATTTTGATTTTTCTGGATATTATAAACTACGTTATTGGCACAGCCTTTAATAATTACCATGGAGAGTTGCTTAAATTATTTTATTATTGGAAAAAATTACTTCGTTTATTTGTTTGGAGTTGTAACTAATGATCGATCTAATTCTATTTGAATTGCTTGCTGTTAAATGAGAAACATTTTTACTTTCAGTTAAAATCTTATTTTCCTAAACATACTAATTGCAATCAAGAGAAATTGTGTTCATTCTATTACGAAATTCACTGCTCTACATGAAGCCCTCCACTTAATTGAGAATAAGTATAAATCAATGAAAAATAACTCGAATAAATTAATTTCGTCCAGCATTACATAAAAGAAGGTTTAACAATTAAGTTATTGTTATTTTCTTTGTAAATGGTATTTGTTGTTATTCACCAGTTTACTGTTAAAGTACATTGCAAATGTTTATCGTTTATATTCCTACTTGAAAATATCACTCAATTACAAAATGCTTTACAAGTCTTGTAGTATGTTTAATTTCGAGATACGAGTACTCTCTAATGGCAGTTCTGTCACGTATATTTGATGAGCTATGCAGATCGATGAAAATATTTTTTTATCTGTGGTGTGATTCAAGATTAATTAAACTGAAGTTTGTTTGAATGAAAAATAATTGTGTATAAAACATAAAGTAATCTATTTGTGGTAAGTTAACAACTAAGGAAAAACGAGAAACTGATTAAATCATGTCAATATATATTGTTGAATCAAATAAATATTGTGTAACCATTAACTTATCAACTTATAATGCTATTTGTTTCAGGTTTAAAAGGAAAAAAGTTGTAGATTTATCTATTTCTTGTTTAGCCTTAAATAGGCAATAATGTAACTGAATACAATAGAAACAATCTTTTTTTTTAACTATCCAGGCTGGGATGACGTAATTTATAAAAATAAAGTAAATATGCTAAAAGTTCAGGGCAGATAATGGTTATTATGCTTATTTAATATAACTGCACAGAGATTTTAAAATCACTCGGAATATAACTGAACAGCGTATGCTTACCACCAATTGCAATCACTGAATGACTGTGTTGCAAAAAGAAACAAACAAAAAAAAACCTCATTTAAAATTCAAGGCTTTAGCATGTGAAAAATTGCTTCAACGCATTGTTATTCTACTGGTATATGGGATAACAAATACATTGAAGAAAATGGTCGTAATAACATCATGGGGCTTTTTGGATCTTGTGAAAGAATCGAAGAAAATAACAGTCACGCAAAGGCTGGTTAATGGAAAATACATTACTTATTTGAAGCTTTGAAGAACCTAAAATGTAATGAAGAGGGTGAAAATGGAGTTAGAAGTTTGATTTGAATAATTTCAGGGTAAAATAAGTGTAATAATATGTTTCACTGTTTACATATATTTTCAATTCCTAATACCAGGTACTGTATATGTTGAAATGCCATTATGTATGTTGTTTTAGAATATTTCAATGTATATATCATAAGCAACGAATAAAACTACAATAGTAACATGCATCAGCCATTATAAGTGATTAATATAGCTATAATAGTACCTATCTTTCACACTACTTTCTCTCTAATATAAAAAGAATATATATAGGAAGTTCAAGCGAAAAAATCGTAGAGTAACTGTGACAATACATTTATGAACGATGCTTAAAATATTGCCATAGATTAATTTCAGTGTTATTAAGCATATAAATAAGTATCTTAAGCCTAAAACACAACTAACGTTTCTTTAACTTTCTAGACTCGTTTCTGTGAGTGAAAACATGCTTAGTTCCAATTTAAAAAATCTGAATGACCAGCATATTACATTTTTGTGGCTGGACGTGGCCGAATGATAAGTATGTTTTGACAATGAATCCAAACGTTCATCATTAACGGCTTTTTGCCACAAAAACACGGAATATCAGATGAAAAAAAGACTTGACACTGAATGTTGTTGACTAACTCTAGTCAATCAGTCAACATTCGGAATTATAAAGCTAAAAATTTCTAAAACAACCAAATCAGTATTTACTTTCGTATGTATAACTTTTTAGTGTTATATTATTTTATAAAATTATAGAACAAATGTGGTATTTGAAGAGAAAGAACATTTCAAGAAATTATAACTCAATAAAACGATTGCAAGTTGATGTCGTGTAAAGAAAACTTAATGCTTTTGTTCCATCTGTCTTAGTACCGTTTAAAAAAGTTTTTAAAATTACGTTCTACTGTAAAATAAAACTACGCCAAAATATCCTTCACTCTCATACAAATTTTTTAGTTTAGTGTGGTATTGTTACATTCTGTTAAAATATTTTATGATTGATCTTAGTTACACACGACAGAGTTACATTTAATCGTGCTGGTTACAATTCAATAAAATACTCACATCATCATTAGTTAAATAATGTTAAAGAAACATTTTAAGATGTTGAATAAAATATTTTGAAATACTTTCTCAACACATTTTCACAACAACAGTTTTGTACTATTAGCTTCAATGAAACCGAAATACTGGCATAACTTGCTACCATCTGGAAAATAAAGGTCGCGTTTTACTAACATTGTTGCCAAAAATGTCTAAATACTTCTTATAAAAAATTCTGAAAAAGGGCAAAAGTAGACTGCCTGTTAAATAATTTATTAGAACTTAATTTATTCTTCAGTACAGATTTCCAAGTGCTTGAAAATATCGAATGCAAGCATCAAAATGTTTATTTTTTATATTTTTGCTTTAAAGCATTTAATTTGTTGGTAAAAAAACGTTGTCATGTGTAATTAAATTGTGAGGAAAGTTATCTCCAATTAAATATACAATATTAAATTTGTAAGACCTTTATCCTTAAATATTTGCCCCCCTCCCAGTGGCACAGCGGTATTGGAAGAGCATAGATAACCCATTGTGTAGCTTTGTGCTTAATTCAAAAAGAGCAACAACAACAAAAACGTTAGATAATTAAAAAATGGCATCAGGCAGTTTTCAATTAAGATATTAAACACACATTTCTAAATATATATTTAGCTGAACCAAAAATCAATATTGAAGTAAATAAATAATAGTAAATCTGTCACAAATTAAACTTGCTATGAGACATGGTTTAAGCATAACTAAAATTATACATTTGAAAATTGAAATATGTACTTTTTATTTCAAGCAAGTATATACTTTTTGTTTCAATTAAAGAAACTGTTTGTTTGTTTTGGAATTTCGCACAAAGCTACTCGAGGGCTATCTGTGCTAGACGTCCCTAATTTAGCAGTGTAAGACTAGTGGGAAGGCAACTAGTCATCACCACCCACCGCCAACTTTTGGGGTACTCTTTTACCAACGAATAGTGAAATTGACCGTCACATTATACACCCCCACGGCTGGGAGGACAAGCATGTTTAGCGCGACGTGGGCGCGAACCCGCGACTCTCGGATTACAAGTCGCACGCCTTACACGCTTGGCCATGCCAGGCCTAAAGAAATTGTAGAGCCAATTAGCATGCATTGATGTGAACGTAAATATCAATTAAGGTTAGACTTCTTTTGAGAGTGGAATTTATTAATAGCATTAAAACAACGAAAAGAAGTAGATAAAATGCTTTGTACATTCTTACTAAATGAATTTTTTTAACGTTTTATTGTTTTTTATCAATGAACATACTTAGATTAATTACTTTTGGATTTTTTTCCGTCTTTCACTGCATAACTTTATAAGTACCTTCAGGAATGGACGTGAATGACTAACATAATATTCAGTGTAAAACCGTGAATAGTAATGTTACATATACCACCTCACATGCTTATATTAAACTTTTCATTCAGTAGAATTTGATACTTTTATAAATTTCCAAAATAATAATAATATCTTATAAAGCAACAGATATAAGTCAATTTAAATAATATACAATGATCGATTTTCGGCAAAATATCTTTAAACTAAGATAATACATGTTCACAAAAGTATTTATTGAATATCTTTTGAGTATCAATTTTAACTATGATTAATTTTATAGTTTATGCATTTCTTAGTTAAATTGGTAAATACAATATTATCAATTTAATATAGCATATGTGAAAACGGCTGGTATGAGTAGAGAAAGCTCTATGTAGAGGAGCGAGCAATGTTTCGACCTTCTTCGATGACTGAAGTTTTCTCTACCCATACCAGCCGTTTATACATATATATTTTTCTCAACCAGTTTGGTTTTCTCATTATCATGAATTTAATTTAGTGTCAAATGAAATGATTTATTTTTGGTAAGCGATATAGCAACAAAAAATAAAAAAAAAATATTTGAAGAAATAGAAAATCTAAGTATTGTTCGTTATACATTAATTAGGTTTATAACATAACTTTTATGGTGAATGAAACACCAAAGAAAAGTAGTAACCAATTTTTTCAAGAGCAGATAAATTATACGAGCTTAACGTGACAAATAAAACTGCACATCATGATAGGCCCAAATGTTTTAAAACCACTTTATAGTTTAAATGCCAGCATTTCTCAATAAGAACAGTATGAAAATACATTCACTTAAGTGAATAATACAAAAGACAATACTTTCCTTACTTTAAAGCTGGTGATATGAAAAAGATACTGATTTTGTGTGTGAGAAAGAGGTACGCACGGTCATGAACACAGGTGACATGATAACTTAATAAGCAAACTGTTATTTTTGATCAAAATTTTGATTGTGAGTAACATGCTAGTAGGCCAGTTTTATCCTTTTTATGTTAATTACAAACTCAGTTATGTTGATAATTACTCAAGCTAATTAAGTCGTACAGCAAGAAAAATGCGTATGAAAAACTTCAATCAATTTAGATACGATAGACTAATTATATAGTAATTTCTCTCTTTAACTTGTCTTCAAATATTTTTGTACGTTTCTGTAATTACTTTTGATTATAAAATGGATTTCTTTAAACCCTCGAATCAAATAAGATAATTACTTGAAGTAAGCTATTTGATTGGAAGTTTAGATCTTTTCTACACGAACAGTCAGTTATATACACATATATATAGAATTATTTTGAAATCAGAGTTATTGTTAGTGTTCTGAATCACATTCATAGAGTAGGAACTGTTATCAAAGTTTTGAAAGCTTTATCTTTTTTTATCCTCATTTGATAGTTTCAAACACGTGTTGGGGTCTTGTTCTCAACACAAACCTTTCTTTCAACAGCAGGAACTCTTTCTTTTTACTAAATATCTTTTTGTGCTAATCTACGGATTTACTGTAGTGTTTCGGAGCCTTTGTTTAATTAAACACCACGTTTAATTTCTCACGCTTTAAAGCTAGTAAATATGGAGCAAACTAGTTCGATTACGTTTTTCACGCGAATTACTAATCTGTCCACTCATGTTCTAGAAATCATGAAAGAACATGATTAAACTTTTTTCTTGTATTTCAAAGGTTTTCGATCTTTTCTCAGTTGTAAATATTATGATTGCCTGAAAGATTTACATGTCTTAAAAACTTCGTAGATGTGATAAGGAAGTTATATAAGGTAATGTAGCTAGAATAGCTTTAATTGACAAAAAGGCAGCTCGTAGAGTTGAGTTACAAGATAATTTAAAAAAATCGTATAGTTAAATAGGAAATCACTTTTCAATTATAGATAGTTCCAAACTTCTATTATTTACTTTCGTGATGTGTCATTCTTTTTCCATTTTCAAGTAAATTTTATAGAAAATAGTATATTTTAGTAGAGTGAAAGAAAAAACTAAAAACATATTTTCGAAGTAACGCTGACGTGATTTTTTCCTAATGCATTTTTATGTGTTACATTTTTATTAATCTCACTAAAATATTTTAATTGTGGAACAAAATAATATTTTCAAATCAATACGAATTATTATAATTGTGTTCAATATTTTTACTATAGCTATTGTAATGCAACAGTGCAAATACTCTAATATTCTAAGAAAACAAACACAAGGTGTTAACGGTAGTTAAGCATAAACTACATAACAGGCTGTGTTAACCATCAAGTATCGAAATCCACTTTTTAGAGTTATAAGATGCAACAATGAAAGAAAGATACAGTATTAAAATGAAAATTCTTTCTATTATAAATGATAATTTACACATTTAATTTTTTTTAAATATTATATCTTTTTGCACTTGGAAGTAATACTAAATCATAGACTTTCAGAAAACTAAAACCGATAAAAATACACAATCAAATTAATGAATGATTTAAATGTTTATATTACAGTCAAAAATGTTTCTTTTATTCCTTATTTTGTAAAATAAATAACCAGCATATGCTAAATAGGTTTGACAGTGGATTGCAATTTAAAGTTACTAATCCCTCGAAAATGTCTATCTTTGTAACAGTTTTGTTATAATACTTAGGCGTGGTTAATCTGATACCTATATGATGATAAAGTTAGCACAATATTTAAGTTGAATTTTATAAAATATAGTTGTGGCGGGAAAATGTAGTTTTTATGTTGCATATGGAAATAATTAAAATATATATTTTATGTAAAGAAAACTACATTACTATTACTTTTTCGAATGTTTGTTTGTTTCTTTGAAATTAAGCACAAAACCAAACCATAGGCTCTCTGTACTATGCCCGCTTAGGGTATCGAAAGTTGGTTTCTAGTATGAATTGTCCGCAAGCATTCCAACATGTTAGTGATGGTATCTTTTTTTATCCGAATACACCTGTTTGTATTATGTAGGCTACTTGAGTTGCGTCTAGTATTTTGAGTATTTCTCTTATTTTCTGTTCTTTAAACTGACATTGGTTGTTTCCATCTTTACAATCTTTAATTAAAAGAAATAGATAGAGGAAACTATTTTAAAAATCTTACGACTTCATTAAATAAAAACTGTTGTCACCATGTTATAAAAAACAAGAAATATAGAAAACACATTTCATCGATAAGAATAACATTGTGATTGAAATGGCAAGAATTTATTTTTCGCCGCAAAAAGGATTTAGAAATTTGGATAAAATCTTTCTTTATTAATTGAAGCCATTCTTTAAGCAAAAAGAATATCTAATGAGAATTATCTCATTAATAAGTTCAGAAATGTCAAGTACGCTTATTAAATTACATGTTACATAGTTTCTGCTAGGAGATAAATGAAAAAAAAATGTATTGAGTTTGTTTCTGTAAGGGTTTATGCTTCATAAAATTAAATTAATCAATTACTTTGACCAGATTCGTTTTTGAAAATTATCGGTTATTCCATTCTTATCAAAATACAAAACAATGTTTCTGCTTTAGCGAAATTTTCTTAGTGATGTTATTCAATAAGTAATTATGGTTTGTTTGTTTTTCGTATAGCAAAAATACAGAGGGCTATCTGCTTAGCCCACCGAGGGGAATCTGTTATGTAAATGTTGTGTAAATATTTTGTAAGCGACAACATGTCGTGTTGTGTTTGAATTTTCATTTCTATTATTCATTTTTCCATATTTATATTATTGTTTCGAAGTTTAAACTAATATGTTGTTATTTATTTAGGGTAACATTTAGAATTTTCTTGAATTAAGTAGACCAATCATATGTTTGTAAATGAAGTTCTGGTGACTTCGTGTCTAGACGTGTAGTCTCGTGCAAGAACGGACATGCGCGGATTGCTCTGGAAATCTGTAGAAAGTTCGCGGTTATTCGAGGGGTCTAGGCCTACAATATATAAACAGACAAAGATGCGAGAGAGAAGGAGATTCAAACATCAGTTTTTATTCGAAGAAAGGGAGGAGAGTCAGACATTAGTTTTATTTCAAAAGAAGAGAGTCAGTTATTTGAGAAAGATTAAGTGTTTGCTGAGAATATTCAACTTGGTTTTGTGATTGAAGTTAAATCTACGGAAGCTGTGATTTTATTTCGTCAATCTCTACGATTCATCTGAATTATTGCTTGTGCTGAGAGTCGGCGAATTTATTGAACTGTGAACTGTTTCTGAACTTTTTCATTTAAGCTACGGAATTTCTTCGTGGGACCAAATTCACACCCTAGACTGGAATTTGAGACTTTCATTCTAGATCATTATATTAGATACAGGCCAGTACCATTTTCTATTGTGATTAATTTTGAAGTTTGAAACTAGTATTATTTTGTTTTGTAATTAATTTCGAATGTTATAACTTAATATCTGTCACTGTTATTATATAATTTATGTTATATCTGTTATATTTGTTAATAGTTTAGTGTAATAAATTATACAAGCTGTTATCTGTGTTTTTCTGTTGCGTTTAGTCTACGAAGAACATAAAACATAAAAAATACGTAACAAATCTAACCCCTAAATTTAGCGTTGTAAATCCGGAGAGATACCGCTGTACTAGCTGGGGGCGAGTAGTTATGGATGTGTGTGTTACTTCAAAGACAAAAAGTCTGCATTTTGGAAATCGAATAATTAATAGCTTGCTACTACTTTAAAGACATAGATTTTGAAGGTTAACTTTATATTCTAGAAATATTTTATACTAATTTTCATTACAAGGTCCCATGGTATTTTAGAAAAAAATCAGAAACTACTTTTCTAACGAGGTTTCACTCTGAAAAAAACCTATGGTTGTTCCTAAAATACATCACAGTAACTTCAATTTTAAGTTTCAATCGACAAAATCCAAGGCATAAAGTTATAAAATCAAAAACTGATATACTATCTAATTTCAATACGAAATATGGAAATAATATATTTAGTACCATTGATACGTTGATATAGCTAAGCATATGTTTATATTTAGCATGTTGTAATATTATCAACAAGATCTTCAGTATTTTTAGATACATGAAGGTGTTTAGCGAATATTCATGGTATTCAGGATAAAAATGAAGAAAATAAGCACACTTAGACATGTTTCATAAAATTACACTTTTGACATTATAGATTAAATATAATTATATTTTAATGATGTTATTGCTCTATAAGTATCGTACATACTGATTAGATTTCAGATTAAATATTCATTTAACTATGTGTTTAAATTTAAATTAGTAAATAACATAAAAATGACTTGATTATAACTTTATAAAGATTGACAATTTTTAAACCGAAACTATATTAATTGTTACAACGTATTTTGCAACGTCTTTCAAAATACCGAGTTGTTTTTTTTATATTTTGATATAGTACTAATGGCAAAGGTTTACTAAGAATAAAAAAATATATATTTATAAAGTTCAAATAATTGTCGAAAAGTAGAGTATGATAAGGTTCATGTTGTTGCTGCTGTTTTTTAATTAGCATAAAATCTAACAATGCGAGTCAAGTGGCACACTTAAGTTTATTTTTTAATGAGAGTACATTATAATTATAAACATATTAGAATAAGCTCTCAAGCAAACATTGCGAACGATGACTTCTTAATGGAGACGTATGGTTATTTTAGTTTTTTTTTGACTTGCGTAGTTATGAGTTTTAATTGAATGAAGACAACACATGCTGTTCAATTTTCTTCTTTGAGTTAATTTTATCCAGTTATGGTTTTTAACCTGTTTTTTGCCACGCCTATCCTACTGATTATTTCGATGGTCTGTGAATCTGGTGTTTCGTGGTTCGCTTCCGGTTGCCGTCATGTCATGGTCAATATTTTGGCCAAAGATGAATTACAAAATATACTATCAAACAACAAAAATTATTTATTTAGAGTAAACAAAAAATTGACGGTATTCATTTATTATCAACTGCTTTTTTCAGTCTATCAGTTTCGGAGGCTTTTGCTACTTTGAATGAGTAACCGAAACGAACAAACTGTTTTAACACGTTTCATTTACCTTCGTTGAGATACTACCTACATATGCTTTTGCTACATTTGAAGATTATTAGTGAAGCGTAAAACGGCATTCACTTGATTTTATCACTACACAGTAATTATGTTTTTGTTCAAGTGCCATTTGGATGTCTGGTTCTGTGTCATTTTCACAAAGTGTTATAACTTTCCATGCGTCAAGCTTCCCAAGAAGCAAATTTACCAGTGATTTCTATTCTTAGGCCCTAAACAGAGGTCACTCATCCTTTCTGATTAGACCCGGCATGGCCAGGTGGATTAAGACGTTCAACTTATAACCTGAAGGTCGCAGGTTCGAATCCCAGTCGCACCAAACATGCTTACTCTTTCAGCTGTTTAGGCGTTATAATCTGACGACCAATTGGTGAAATAGTAGCCCAAGAGTTGGCGGTGGGTGATGATGACTGTCTGCCTTCCCTCTGGTCTTACACTGCTAAATTAGGTACGGCTTTAGTGCAGATAGCCCTCTAGTATCTTTGTGCGAAGTTAAAAAACAAACATACAAACGTTTCTGACTTTTGATGAAACAACTCACTAGGAAATAATTATTCTCTGTCTACTTGTGCTTCAAAACGACGAGATTGTGGTTGTTTTGCTATGAACTTCAAGCTTGTTAAAAATATCCTAGACAATTCCTTTGATTAAATGGAAAAATATAGAAATATGTAAGTGAATATACAATACTGAATTTGTAGGTAGTATTTCGCCTCTGAAAATATAAGTATCTCAATTAAGATATGCTTCCCTAATTCATTGAAAGAAGCAATGTTTTTGTCCTAGTGAGACAGTAGTGAGTTTTTGGATTTACAATGGTAAAACCAGAAGCTCGATTCCCTTTTGCAGTCGCAGAAGATAGCCCAATGTGGCCTTGCTATCAGAAAACACACAGCAATGCTTTTGTTACTTATTATTTTACTAATTAAAGGCGTTTATAAGGTAAAAAGTTTATGAAAACTAACCAAAGTTGTAAAATGTAGCTCTCTTTAGTGTTATTGCAAGTTTAAATTAATTTCTATTCGTACCTTTGATTCATTAATCCTGTACTCCAACACCAATAAAAAGTTTACTAGGAATTTTAATTTCGAAAGTTTTCAATTTTTTTTAACTTTTTCCTCAGGAAACACTTTGATTACCCATGACAACGTTTACAGAAACAATTTTTGAATTATACGCTTCATAAAATCTTGTTACAAGGTGTACAATTTTTATTTCAGGTTTATGATTGCAATTTGGAAGATATAATTCTGTAAGCCAAGACAAAATTATACTATTATAGAATTTGAAGTTTAAAACTGTTTAGAGTAACGTCCATCGATTTTAAAGAATTTTGTAGGCTAACAGTGAAACGACCAATAAACACTGATCAAACAACTGTACCAACGTTCGTGTAAAGGACTTTATATGTTTTAACTTAACATTGTTGACTCTGATTAAATAAATAAAAGAATGTTTACGTTGGCTATAAATGAAACATTCACGTGAATATTGAAGGAAGGAAGATGTAAAGAAAAAATTTGCCAAACGATGGCTGACTGTAAACAAAACCTAGTTTCATGAATGTAAAAAACAAAACAGAAAACTACTATACTTGTCAGGCATATTGAAAATACTAAACATAATAGCAACTATAGTAAAGAAGAATAAAGTATATTTCATATCGAGAGAAATGTCATTTCAGTAAGTTTAATTATTAATACAAATATTCTAGTAACTTGCATAGAAAGATTACAAAGTAAAGAGCTAGAACAAAGTATTTCTCTCTGTCTCTCTCTTTCTATATATATATACTTTTTAAATCAGTAATTAAAGCTCTTACCTTTTATTTGATCAAACTGAATGTCTTAAAATATCCTCTATTTTAACGATTCCGTAAACTATGAACATCGATATAGTGGCTAAGAATGGTTTATTGTAAAGTTGATTTCCTAAAATAACAGTTATCTAAATATTACTGTATATCATCAAGTTTGGATTAAATAATGTCTTAGTGTTTGGGATTATTTGAAAATAGTACAAATTCTGATAAAAGCAGGTTTTATTTATTTTTGTTAAATAAAAAATGATTAATATCTATTTAATGCTTGATTTCTTGAACATTTTTAAGAAGGGTAACAGAAAACAAACATTGTTCTTAGGAAATGTGTTCTCACGGTTCCGAATTTATAAATATTTTAGTTCAATAACAACTTATTGCAACATCACTAAATAAACAGAACAGTAATTTAAGAATACAAAAACTGTTGAAAGTTATAAAAGTTAAAATATCTTTCTATGATCGTTACTAACTGGAATAATTCTACAAAGCAAATGAGCTTTGACAATAAGAAAAAATCTATACTTTTTTATGCTTTTCTTTTAGAAAGCTGTTAGAATCTGGACTGTGCAACAAAAGGTCACACATAATATACTTGTCAGTAAGCTGTTATGGTCTGTCGCCGTTACTAATTCAATATGGGGAAAGTATCCAGCCAGTAGAATTCATGATAAGGAAATGATTGTTACCCTTATAACGCACACACAAGTTAAAGTGTGTAAAATATATTTTCGGTAACACTCGGATTAGATGCCAGATCGCCAATGCAGAGATCTACAGCTTTAGACCGAGTTCTACTCATCTTGAATGTGCATCTTCAACGTATTGAAGTTGTTCGAATCTGGGATTCAATTTAAAGTGGAATTCTTTTTCTTTAAGCTGAACAGGACTTAACCATCAATGTTTCCGAGTTTTAAAACTATTGATTCATGATTTCTGCATAAACTCAATCTTTAATTCGATTAGATAAGAGTAGTCCGATAGGCTGGTGTTGTTGATTAGTTGTCTTAATTCTAGTTTATTAGCTTAAGAGTAGTGACAGTTAAGCACAACTTTCATTAGTTGTGCACAAAGATTTTAAATGAAGAAATCCTTTTCTATCATATCAAATGGACACAACATAGCCATAGAAAACACTAAAATACTAAATAAAGAAACAAACATAAACAAACGAAAAATTAAAGAAGCCTTACTTATACAACAACTTAAACCCAAAATAAACCAATATAAAGGAACGCCATTATACCTATATTAATATTATAGATAAAATTATATATTTAAACATCTAACCCCGCCCTCTACATTGCGACACTCAGTTACACAACCCCTTCCAAACATGTGGTCAGCTTCCGGTCAGTTACCTCTTTCTTTGTGAACCTGACGATGACCGAAGTAGGTCAAAACGTTGTTCGCTCTTCTATTTAAAATATTTTCTGAACCCAAACGAGCCGTTTTTGCATATAAAATTCTTTTCTATCCTTGATCTTGTTTTTATTTGTCACCATATATTAATCTAGATAACCAGTACGCCGATAACTTAATCAAGAGTGTAAATGATTTACTATTATATATATATTTTAATGTCATTGTTTGTGTAAAATAGATTTTTATTTAGAAATGTACATAGCTTATGCTATTAAATCTGTATTGCGAAATTTCCGCCTATTCACTGAAGTTGAGAAAGATTTTTGAGTGTAAGAATCGACAAAGTATATGTAAACCCAAAAGAATCGTGAATATTGTTCTGCAAGCTGAAATTTCTAGAATCTCGCCTCACACCTATAAATGTAACAGTATTTATTAGTAGGTTGCTACAGTGGGTATACTATAAACCTCTGAAACTGTAATTGTGATTTTGCTTATTAATCGAGCGAGATCTTTAGATATTGACCAGGAATGTTTATAGATTTCGAACATTAGAAAACATTTAACTTCAGCGGATCCATAATAAACATTAGTAGTTTCATGAAAATATTATACTACTTTAGCAGAGGTATAATTCGGCGTATGGCGGGCGAGTAAAAAAAACGAATAAGGGACTGACTGGCTCCCTGTTGGGTGAATTATTGTTTCCAAGGTCTTGGCTTGACTCTTAATCTGAGAATCGCGGGTTCGAATCCCCGTCAGACCCTTTTAATCTTAATGGAATTTTAATGTGTAATCAATCACACTATTCGTTGATAGAAGAGAAGCTTAAGAGTTGGTGATGACTAACTGCCTTGCGTCTAGTCCTATACTGCTAAATTATGGACTGCTAGCGCAGATATTTCTGGTGTAGCTTTGTGCAAAATTCAAAACAAATGAAAAAAAAACAATTATTTGTAAGCTTGTAAAACTTTTGAATTCAAATCATTATAAATTGTATTATCATTTGTATATTAAAATATATTCATACTAAGAAAGATATTTAACCGGAGAATTTTTTTTCATTGTTTATATCCGAATGCCCCCCAGTGGCACAGTGGTATGTCTGCAGACTTACACACTAAAAACCGGGTTTCAATACCCGTGGTGAACAGAGCACAGATAGCTCATTGAGTAGCTTTGTGTTTAATTCTAAATAAACAAATTATATCCGAAACTACTTCAATGAAATTTTTGCTGTGACTAGTATTCTAAAACTACTATTTTAAGAGTGCCTTGGCATAAATACATACTTATTAACAAAACACCGAAGAACTGCTGTATTATTAAGTTTAATAAACATTACGAATTTTAAATATTTTAATGATATTGTATGATAGTTTATAAATGTAAGGAAACATAATATATTGGGAGACTAAGAGACATTTATGTGAAAAACCTTAATAACTCTTGCAGAACAAAACGTAAAGCACAAGAAGTATTAATCAAAGAAGGCTTTTAAAACGACTGCAAACGCTGGTAGTAGACTACGTAGTTTTTGAGGAAAGAACATATAGAATAGGTTTTGCAGTAAATGAGCTGTTGAAAAAATAATTTGAATGAATTAAACTCATCACTTGGTATTTTTTATCATTTTATTTTTGTATTTTTACCTGTTTTTTAAAACTTTATAAAAACCCATTATCTTGTAATTATATGTTATATTTCCCAAAAGCACTTATAGCACTTAATTAACTAATCAAATCAAACAAGTCTTTCTTCTTGATTCATTTGAGGAAAGTTCGAGAAATTAAATACAGTTACCTTTAGATTATATTTCATATTTGAATAGATCTGTTAGATGGTGAAAAATGATATATGTTTATTGATTTTTCCTCTGAAAGTGAACAGATGATAAATTGTGAAAATGTGTTCTCAGTTTTACACAGTACACATATAATTAGTAGAACCAGAATGGTTCTATTAAAGAATCCACCAGATTTAACCCTTTTGAGTTGGTTTAAAAAAACAAAACAAACAAACAAAAAAGTTTTCACAAGTTCAAACTTTTTTTTTTACTTTTAAGGGGGAGAGTGTTATGTAAATGTGTAAATATTTTGTAAACGACGGGATGTCGTGTTGTGTTTGCATTTTCATTTCTATTATCTATGTTTCCATATTTATATTATTGTTTCGAAGTTTAAACTAATATGTTGTTATTCATTTAGGGTAACATTTAGAATTTTCTTGAATTAAGTAGACCTATCATATGTTTGTAAATGAAGTGCTGGCGACTTCGTGTCTGGACGTGTAGTCTCGTGCAAGAACGGACATGCGCGGATTGCTCCGGAGACCTGTAGAAATTTCGCGCTTATTCGAGGGGTCTAGGCCTACAATATATGAACAGACAAAGATGCGAGAGAGAAGGAGATTCAAACATCAGTTTTTATTCGAAGAAAGGGAGGAGAGTCAGACATTAGTTTTATTTCAAAAGAAGAGAGTCAGTTATTTGAGAAAGATTAAGTGTTTGCTGTGAATATTCAACTTGGTTTTGTGATTGAAGTTAGATCTACGGAAGCTGTGATTTTATTTCGTCAATCTCTACGATTCATCTGAATTATTGCTTGTGCTGAGAGTCGGCGAATTTATTGAACTGTGAACTGTTTCTGAACTTCTTCATTTAAGCTACGGAATTTCTTCGTGGGACCAAATTCACACCCTAGACTGGAATTTGAGACTTTCATTCTAGATCATTATATTAGATACAGGCCAGTACCATTTTCTATTGTGATTAATTTTGAAGTTTGAAACTAGTATTATTTTGTTTTGTAATTAATTTCGAATGTTATAACTTAATATCTGTCACTGTTATTATATAATTTATGTTATATCTGTTATGTTTGTTAATAGTTTAGTGTAATAAATTATACAAGCTGTTATCTGTGTTTTTCTGTTGCGTTTAGTCTACGAAGAACATAAAACATAAAAAAATACGTAACAGGTTCTCTGTTGGATGAAGTTTATTTTTATAGCATTATGGATAAATACTGAAGAATTTAATGATATGATCATTGAATATTTCATAAGTTCTGTTCATGAAAATATTTAGCTAAATGATTACACAAGTACATGTTGACACATGCTGACTATTTTTTAACGTCTCTGATTTTTAGACAAAAGATAAAGAAAAGATTTTTTTCACAATTAATACACTGTAAAATTTCTGTGTTCTACTATTATGCTTGTTCGACCACAATTTGCTTGTATAAATCAACATAGCGTTTTAAATCTGTAAAGGGATGTAAAAATGTTTTATATAATTTTATAATTCACCAGTATATAATGACTGAAGTACGTTTAAGTTTTTCTTACATATATAAAAAAATGTTAATTATATGATGTCATGACAGTTATTTTAATTTTGAAATAAAGAAAGAAAGTATCTTACACATCTTAATAGTTCACTTCAATAATAGTGTAATATCTTTTTTTTTAGAATGAACTCTGAGGGATAAATTTAAAGAACTAGGTCCAGAAAACTTTAATAATTTAGAAAAATAGCATAAAATTTGTTTTATTTCATGTGTGTAAGTTGAAATTAAATTAATTTGTATAGGCTAAGCTTCAGAATAAAGTATAAAAGCGAATATTTCAAGCATACTAGCATAGGTGATATTGGCATAAAAGTTATATTAAAAAGTAATAATTTAAGAGATTGGATTATTTGCGGGAAAAATTAATTTTGATATCTTGATTTACTGTAATTAAGCTAGATTATTTGAATACAACTGTATGGCCACAACTTTGTAAACTCTATTGAAATGACATGAATGCCTTTCAATGCTGCCATCTTTTTTACTGTCATGATGAATAGTAGTCAACATTTGAAAGATTTAGAATGTAAAGTGTTGTGTGTTATTAATTTTCGATTTTCTGACCCATTTTTATTAGATTTGAAAAGAGTTAAATAAGAAGAAGAGTGAGACAGATACATATTATTTATTTATTTTATTAGTTAATTTTAACCAGTTACAAATAATCTCTTAAATGTATCACAACTGCCAGACAGTGAAGCCTTAATGACCACGAAGGTAATCTTTTAAGTGATTTATTTTTACGAGCACGAGTAAGAAGATGTTAAATATTTTATATACTATATTTTTGTTTTAAAAAATTTCGAGGTGAATATCTGGCATTTGTTTTTTTAAAATGCTATGTTACAAGAAAGAACATAAAAGGAGATGCAGACCTACACAACTTCAAGAATCATTATTAAGGTTTAGACTCTTAATCAGCTAGTCAGTATCTTTCATTTAATAAAATACTGAATGATTATACATAGAAATAACTTATAAAGCTTTGAATTATAATTATGAAAATTTTAACCTTCATTAACCACTAAAGTAGTGTGTCAGGTTTATTGATGCATATCACGTAAGTATGAAGATCTCCAACAAACAGGAAATGTTTTGGAAGAAATAAATATATCACAGACAACAAACAAAAGTTTGAATCATATCTACGAAATAAAGAGACAAACACTGATATTTATTTAATCACAAACTAACAGCATATGTCAGCATTTCCTACTATTACTTGCCAACTTCTCATTTGCAGATTGATGAATTTGTCTGCTGTATCATTCTTACGTTTGGTAGACATTTCTTGGAATAATTACTATAAACTAGAGACTTTGTTGTGTAATCAAATACAGAGAACAAGGTTAATTCTAATGTACGACTATTCAAGTTCAAATCACAAGAGTGCATAAAAGGTTTTGTGAAAAGGAAACATACATAATATATTTAATGTTATGAAAGGATAAAAAACATAACTGTTTGATAACTGCTGATTTGTAATTTGCTGACTATATCCATAATTATCTTATTATTGTAGATTAAAATCACTTGTAGGTATGATTCACTTGTAGAGAATTTCACAGGACACACTCTAGATCCTGAAGCATTCTGTTTTGTTCATGCGTTTATTTATAGGTTACGAAGAAAAATATTTTTCAAAGTTGTATAAGAATTCAAAGTTTGGAGGATTTGCTTTATTCTCTTTCACAAGTGAGAGTTTGCGTGTTTCAAAACTGAACGCAGGACTAATTCTCTTTGAAACTTTCTTTTAAGCTATACTATGTTTCAAACAACACCTGAGGGATCCTACATATATGTTTTAAATACGTGACTCGAAAAACACAGTTAAAACTACACTACAAAACAGTTACGACCATGGTGACAAGTATATTATAATTTAGTTTTTTGAACCACGTATTTATAGACGTCTGTTTATGATATATTTATAACATCGAATTCAACTGCAGCACGTCAATTGATTGACATGCTCGGTTTATCTTACAATGTGTGTATGTTTTACGTTTGATGACGACATTGAAATTGTAGTTAAATTTGCATGTTCTTGTTTTCCTAGGCAATAATGTACAATTCGTGATGGTAAATAATTTTGCAACAGAAGGGACATGTTAAATCTACAAAATCGGCACCAGTATTTTTATTGTAAAAATAGAACAAAGTTGAAAGATACAACTCTTAGCTCTGATATTTTTCTTATGGAGGATAAAACTGCATACGATAGAAAGTTTCTTCTAAAACATTATTTAATATTTCATTCATAATGATAAAAAAGACGAATAGTAATATATGTATTAGGCATTTTAGGACATGAATATTCAATTTTTATGCATTTATAAGTAAGTGTTCCATGAAAAGAATTAGGACTGTACAACTCCTTCGAATGGAAAAAATGTGCTATTTAATACAATAGTTTAAAACAACCTTTACATATGCAACAGTGAGTTAGATTTTAAAGGATAAATTTGTTTACTAAAGTAAAAATGTCTAAACACTTAGATCAATTAACTACTATAATATACTCTATATCGTCAAGAGAAAATTGGTTTCTTTTTTCGAAAAACATGACAATTTCAAGTGAATGTTTTGGATCTGTATTGAGCTTGTTTGTAAATGCGTGAGTTCTATGTGTTCTAAAATAAGTCCAAGAACAAATTTTGTACGTTCCACTAAGTAGGCAGTCAATCAGGTTACGTTTACCCAAAAACCTGGGTAAAATGACGCCAGGAATTTATTTCTCACGTAACAATGGATGTTTGTTTGTTTGTTTTGGAATTTCGCACAAAGCTACTCGAGGACTATCTGTGCTAGCCGTCCCTAATTTAGCAGTGTAAGACTAGAGGGAAGGCAGCTAGTCATCACCACCCACCGCCAACTCTTGGGCTACTCTTTTACCAACGAATAGTGGGATTGACCGTAACATTATACACCCCCACGGCTGGGAGGGCGAGCATGTTTAGCGCGATGCGGGCGCGAACCCGCGACCCTCGGATTACGAGCGCACGCCTTAACGCTCTCAGCCATGCCAGGCCACGTAACAATGGAGAAATAAAACATCGCTTAGATCACGATTTATAAAGATGTTTGCAAACGCACACAGATCACGATATATAAGAATGCCAACAAAGACACATAGAATATGTGTATGTCGACGATGGTAGGTAACTCATTGCTGCTTATAAGTGTATAAACGTATTAAGTAAATAGGTAGAAAGGCATTATAACACACCTGTTCCAGTCATAAGAGTAGAAATTATGAAAATTAGTTTGAGAAATAGTGTTACACAGTTCTATATAAACGCTAAATATTTAAAAATATTGAAGAGTTGTGCTGGAAACAATGTGTTAAGTGGTCTAAAACTGATAATGTCAGATAGAGTTCGAGGTACATGGATGTTTATTTAATCCTCTTACAGTCTAAGACTTTCAAATATTTACGTTACTTATACTAGCTCTGGAGCTGCAGCCCATCAGTTAAATATCAATCTACCAAGAGCGATGCCAGACTTTACTAGTTTGTTTTCTGTGGAATGTGGACCAGACAACAAAACAAACTAAATTCTCGAAGCACTTGAATAAGACACACATTCAATAACTAACACAGTTCACAGAAACATTACGAAGAGAAACGGAGAGCCATCGCACTTTACAAAAATAGTAGCCATCACCGAGGAAAGAGATGCTGCTTTTATTTATTACACTTTAAAACCGAAAGCCCCACAGCAAATTACGACCGTCTACTATCAGAAAATTCACCCCACATCTTCCACATCGGATCTATATAACAACCTCCAAAGACCAAGAAACCAGGATGACCACTATGGAGAAACCAAGAACAAAAGACCACCACATTTAGACCGGAACAAACAAAAAGAAGGAATCACAAGACGAGACAACGGGATTCCATCATGCATGAAGCCACGATGCAAGAACCTCTCACGACAACTCAGCTACAGTAGACCAAGAAACCAAGAGTGGAACAGCTACCAAGAATAAAGGAAACCAAGCAGGTCTTCACCCCGTACGATAGAAGTTGTTCCAATCGCTATGGCCATTAACTTGCTAAACAAACACATTCAAACCTTTACTTTCCATTCATAGATCTACTGACGACACGTGCGGCATGTTATCCTTCTTCCTATGTCCTGCCCACAGCGACAATGAAGTCTCGACGACGTCAGAGTCCACTTCAGCCTATGTTCACGTGAACGTTTCTTCAAAAACAGTAGCAAAACAATGCTGACAATTCCTCTCACGCCTACTACTCCAACTTCCTATTCTAATTTCACGTTGCCTTATTTCGTTTGTTTGGTTTCATAGGACGTTTGTCAGGTAGAATATCCGACACATGACAAGTGAAAGTGTGTTTGGTCAAGGTATCTCAGTCCGAACCCCTAACCTCCAATCAAATTTTCTATGCTTTGTACTTATAAATTCTCGTCTTCCTGAAAAATCAGTCCAATAGGGGTTGTTGGTTTGTCTTGAGTTAGTTAAGAAAGAAAATTGCTATCAACAAACATTCATTTATCTTCTTCGACCTTCTTCCGGTACATACTTTACAACTAAAAGTCTTAATGTATTTTAAACACAACCATACTGTTTTACTGTGAGTAGGAATAAGAGAAACACCCAGCTTCTGAGCAATTCTGGTTGTTTCTCCAGGTTTCTCGGGCAATCTTAAATTGAAATAACTGCCAAGTTATGAGTTTTACATTTTGCTTCAATTATTGCAATATTGCCTAGTAAACATAAAGGTTAAAGGTGAAAATACTGCTAGCAGCATGGGTGGTCAAGTCATGACCCTGGGCAGTATGGTCATAAATGATTTTTGTAGCTTTACTTTTCCTCAAAATTAGGCCCATCTATTATTGTTGTGTAAAAAGTCAAAAGCTTTCTAGTAAACGTTACTACATAATTATCTGTGTTATCAACTTTTGAATCGGTATAAACAACATCAATATCTTTATCAAGTCGGGTAACAATGATGCTACTGGTTTTATTTATAAATTCTTTTAAAGCTGGTAATTCATTTACAGATGGAAAATATGTAGTATTTGATAGTGTGGTGAGAATTATTAGGTAAAATCTTTTGCACAGGATCATTTACAATTATTGTTGAGGGTAACAGCAGTGTATGTAATTAACAATGTGTTTCTCAGCATCAAATCCAATATAATCATTATAGTTACTACGTTTTTTTTTAGATTTACTTTTGGATACACATCTTTCATACAGTCTTATTAACTCGTAACTCGTGCAAAAGAAACTGATATGTAAGTAAAGCTCAAATAAGAGATTATACATTATAGGGAGCCCAATATATCAATGAGAAATCATTCCTAGTGACATTTAAGGCTAAGCAGTTGGCTGCAATCGAAAACTGACGACTTGCAAGATTAAATTGTAGAAATGTAATAATAAAAATAATTTTGTAAATTATGTATTTATTAGGAAAATTAATGTCAACTTTAACCATTTTCTAACTTTGAAGCCACTTTTTTCATGAATGCATTGCAATCATCGAATTCATTTCCATGTTTTTGTTTGTCTATAATTGAGCAAAAAGCAACTCAATACTCAATCTGAGCTCTGTCCATCACGAGTATCAAAACCCTGTTTCTAGCATTGTAAGTTTGTAGATAGCCTGATGTAGCTTTGCTATAGGAAAATACAAACAAAATAGGGTGGTAAAAATCATTATCAGGTCATGAATCCACCCCCTCCCCCGAAGATAATGAAGACGGTGATGTTGGATATATCAGAATATACTAATTTCATTTTCAAGATTTTAGTAGCTAATACAGATAAAACAACCCAAGGCAACATATAGAAATTATAATGTAATGACTTGTACAACTGTAAAAGTTTAAAATAAAACAGAGTAACAATATTAAAAATGTAATTATTTAATTAAATTATAAAACAGCGAATTAAGTATGACATAATTGTTGCTATCCTTTATTCGATAAAAGCTTTCGCCTTATACTTTTGCATGTAGTATTAATGATATAAGTGTAAGTTAAAAACACATCTGGTAATATAGAACGCCCATTTGTTCTGTCAATGCAGTAGAACAAAACAAAAGAAAACATATTAATATGTTACTTTCAATGACTAACAACATTAAGCATGTATCATAGTGAAAATGAAAATCCCGATGAGATAAAATAAAGAAAATTAAGGCTTCAAATGCTGCCTAGGGCGTAACATGGATTAGTTTAAATAAAGAGCATCTTATCTAATCCAATTGTTATAAAAGTTATAGATCCAATCCCATGACTATTTAAAAGGACAAAAAACAAATACAAACGTATTTCAATATGCCTACAGCTCCAACAGAACTTTTCACATAATCCTCTTTATTTATCTGTCTATCAAGAGATACTGATAGAAAAAAGTAGCATATTTCGTTATAACTTGATCGATTCTACTGACGAGACCTGAATCACAGCTGAAATCCCAGGATTTAGGTGATTATTAACAAAGTAAACTTTTCTCAAGCAAAAACTATAACATTATTTATTTTTACATATAATTATAGCAGATAAAACAAAAACACTGAACTTTGTAAACTGGTATTTTAGAAGAAATGTTCTTTTTTACAGCACACTAAATGAGTATATATAAATTACGTTTCTCTAAAGCATATGAAAGAACAAAAAGTCAGTATGTTATGTAAGCTCTTTTTCTATGAATTGTTCTAGGAATTGAGAAATTAATAAATTTATTGCTTTTAAAAGTTTTCTATGTGAGAAAATAATTAGTTAAATACTCTTGATTTCCAATCTATAGATATCAAGATATATAATAAACACCTAAACGCGTTAAAACCGATATAGAAAGCATAATACTGAAACATAATACACATTTATCAAATGTAAATGATGCCTATTCTAAAACTTTTGAAATGCAAAATCTTAATTATTTTGGATTCCTAAACAAAATGAATCATTACAAAAGTGTTTGTTAACGTTAAGTAACTAAAGGTCGTATATATAATATATTTTATTAAAATTCATTTTGTAATTCCATGGAAATACTAATCTGTTTATTATAATAGGTTATTTCATTAAATACCTTGAGAAAAATTAAGGATTTTAAAGTTGGACTATTTTATTTTAGTATATTACTAATCTTCATTCAATTCTTGATATTATCAAAATTAAAGATACATTAAGATTTTCAATATATTTTATGAATTCTGGTGAATTAATGCTTTGCGGTGATAAATATCGATGTTTTTAAAACAACATCACGTGTAAAAATTATTAATGTTTTTCATCATACAAATTTTACATGTTTGTTTATTTTAAAATTAGCAAAACATTTGTGAAATTCGTCAATATGTCTTTAAGCCAATACAGAGTGTTTATGGGTGTGACTTTAATCAAGAAAGTTGCAGATTTACACTTATTTGAACTTCAATTTTCAGTCCTAACAAAAGATATTAGTTAGTAAAAACAAATATAACGAAAGCTTGATAGATATTTGTTGACACTATCTTACCGCATTATCGACTTTTTTCTGCTATTTACTTTATACAAAAAATGTCAATGCAACGAAACAACATCTTGGGTTATTTATATACCTAAACATTACAGCTAAAATAATAACTTTTTAAATTTGCACGTTTACATTTTGGTTCATATACTCCAACTAAGTTATGAAACAATATGTATTTTTAACAACTTATTACAAGTTGTTGTTGTTTTGAATTATGCACAAAGTTACACAATGGGCTATCTGTGCTCTGCCCACCACGGGTATCGAAACCCGGATTTTAGCGTGTAAGGCCGCAGACATACCGCTGAGCCACTGGGGGGGCAACGCATTACAAATATACTTTATTTAATATTATAACATTTGGCAAACAGAACTTTCAAACCCATTCATATTTTTGACAAATGGTTCTTCTCTTGCTCATATTACTATTATTGTTTTTATTTTCTCCATTAAATATTTTCATTAATGTAATGTTTTTCATGTGTCATTATTTCTTACAACATCGATTTTAGTTCTAGGATTGCAAATTTACAGTACTTTAGATAAATTCTGTGTCCAAGAAATAATTGTGAGTTTAGATTTGAATTAGTTGTGTACAGTTGATTTTGAAATTCACACAAAGCTTTAACATGACTACCTGCACTAGCTGTCGTTTACTTCAAAATATTAGTCTAGACGAGAGGCATCTAGTCAGCAGTACCGAATGCCAATTATTAGGATATTCTAAATAAATAGTTAGGATTTCACTGCTATTACTTTTATAACTGCATAAGATATGCAAACGTTTATATACATATTTATATATTTAAATATGTGAATTCAAGTACATCGCAATGTACATTTACAGTTTCATGTGAAACAATGAATCTTCATTACATAATATTGTTGTTTCTATTTCTAACAGTTCTGCTTGAGTATCAGCTTAGCTCAGTGCTTCTTTCGAAAATGTTTTCTGTGTGAAACTTTCCTCTAGGTTTTTGGAAAACCTAAAATTACATAGTAAACAACCCTTTGTTCTCTATACAAGTCAATTGACAATGTATATACATATGAGATAACTGTGTCTAGTGCAGCAGTATGCAAGTAAAATGAGGAGACCAGAGAATCTGAAATAAATCCGAGCTAAATATGTGAAGATGGTAATTTATATTGTGATTGAATAAAAAATAAATAAACGCAACAATGACTGTTCTTGTAGTTAGTGTTATTTATATAATTTTAGACTTTTTGTGATAAAATATACTTGAAACACAAAATTTTCTGACCGTTTTGATAAAACAGAGTAGGATGCACTTTGCTAACTTGATCTATCATGCATCTTATAGCCGAGGGTGATACAAGTGGCGATCAATCCCACTATTTGTTAGTAAAAAACTATTTAAGAGTTAGTGAAAGGTGGAATTGATTAGCTGCTTACATCTAGTCTATCCTATTAAATTAAAAATGGCTTGTGCAGATAGTTCTAGAATAGCTTTGCAGAAAATTTAATAAATCAAAGAAATTTTCTCCTACCACAATGTTTGCGATTGATTTCAAATCAAGATAACTTGGAGTTTAACCAATTTTATTCAGAGGAAATGACAATCAAGTATTTTGGGTATTAATTATTATCCCTTCTCTGTGGTTGTTTGCATCAGGAGACTAAGGCCATTTGAATACTGACGCGTTTCAGAAAACTTATAAGTAATAATCGAAATCCTAGAATCCTTGCTGGATGCGTTTAGGGGTACGTTTTTACACATCTCAAATTATATAAATCAATTAAAATATCATTTGTTATATTCTTTAGACTAAAGATGGTAAATAAAAGTAGGCTACTCGGTATGTTTGGTACTAATCTAGTTGTTAATATATTTATGCCGAATATAATGAACTAACAATCTACATAAAATCAAAACTGCAGGCGATCTTGAATGGATGGCTGACGTAAATATAATAGACTCTGGTTTTTGAGTTTGAAGCTCAAAATAAATTAAAATGAGAACAGTCTGTGAAAAAATGTATAATTATTTTACTTTTGCTTTAACTATCTGAATAAAACGTAATTTAAGGATACAATGCATATTTTATTCTCTTTTCTTCTTGCGGATTTTCTGCTAAAGTTTCGAAATTTGTTAGTCTAAAATTATGCTTTCCCTCTTAGAATTCAGGTTGTAAAAACTGTGGGAAGAAGCTAGATTTAACCTTTTTCACATTTTAAATTTATGTGTGTTAAATATAATTATCAAATAATGAATAATGTTGTTTTTTTTACAAATAATTGCTATAATACTTAAATTTTTTTCTGGTTGACAAACTTTGTTAAAATGTGTCATGAACGTCAGTAAAACTTGCTTGGTTTATTAATTTAGATGCAAAAGTTTATTGCAAACCACTTGTGTATCTAAGCGCCAGGTGGTTCATCAGTTTAATTCAGGTGATGTGGCAGAAACTGTTTCACTTTAAGTACTTGAAGAGTCAAGGAGACACAAAGTAAGAGAAACCAGTGTCCAGAGTTAGAGCAACTTAAATAAGCTAAACTATTACATGTATAGGTTTATTTTTTACTTTAATACCTGTTAAACTGCAAAAAAATGTTCTAAATAATTTTTTTTAGAATAATTTAGGCCAGTCTTTAAAATAATTACTTAACATTTATAACCTTCCTTGATACGTGTTGTAATTTCAAGTGCTAATTTTATTTAAGGTTTAAAGACCATTATCACTTCATAAGTGTTGGGATAACATTTTTGTCCAAGTATTATAAGAAGTTATAAAGGTAAAAAAAAACATTGTATTTGTCATTACTGCCATTGTTCATGAAAGTTACTGATTCGAAACATTGTAAAATTGTTATTTAATTTGGATGTGTGCCTTTTATCGCCATATTCATCTTCCATAGTGCAAACTGTTTAAAGTGCTAAGGGTAGTTGATTGACACAGAGAAAAGTATCATACTTGCTGCTACTGATTCCCCAGATCATCACTTTAATACTAAAGAAATATCTAACACATAAAATTAGGATAAAACCAATACTGAAATGAATGCTATCTACCAGGATGTAGTGAAGGTACTAGATTCAAACGTCATACTTTATAGTGGATTGTTGTCAATACACAAGTATGGTTTGGTTTTATATTAATAAACACCAAACGTTAAGACAAATGACACAGGAACTGACGTATAGATATAACAAGTTTTTTTTTTATCAAAAATGATTTTATAAGTAGAGTATTTAAAACATACATAGACTTAGATATGTTTATTTTCGGCGTTTTGTGCAAGTAAACACCCAACAACAACTGACCTAGCCCAAGTTCTTTCAGTAGTTATAGCAATTTATTTTTTTCCTGAAAGATGCTATAGGCTGTAAGTGCAGTAGTTATTGTTAAAACAGAGTCCATTGCTACTTATCTAAAATGTTGTTAAAGAATGGTAATACCAAAATTATGCGATTATTCTATTTTCTTTATCTTCAATATTTAATATACTGAAAAACTGCCCTTTTTAATAAATGAAAAATGTGAACAAAGCGATGCAGATAAAAGGGCAAATGAAGCCTAGACAAGAGTAACATAGGAAGAGGAATGGTAACAAAAAAGATGGATCCAGAAATAGATATGGGTTAATTGTTACGTTTTTTTTGTATGTTTTATGTAGACTAAACGCAACAGAAAAACACAGATAACAGCTTGTATAATTTAGTACAATAAGCTATTATATATATAACAGATATAACATAAATTATATAAAAACAATGACAGATATTAAGTTTAAACCTTCAAAATTAATTACAACACAAAATGGTACTGGTCTGTATCTAATATAATGATCTAGAATGAAAGTTCAAAAGTTCAGATCAGAAATCCGAAATTCCGGTCTAGGATGTGAATTTGGTCCCACAAAGAAATACCGAAGTTTGAATGGAGAATGACGAAGTTCTTTTTACGGTGCTTCTTGATGAACGTCTCAAACTTGCCGCCTTCCAATTTTCCCAGTCTTCCCTAAACAGTCAGTACGTGCCGACTCTCAGCACAACCAGTAATTCGAATGAATCGCAAAGATTGACGAGACAAAATCACAGCTTCTGTAGATCTAGCTCTGGTCACAAATACAAGTTGAATAAAATCACAGCAAACACTTAAACTTTCTCAAACGAATGACTGACTCTTCTTTTCTCCGAATAAAAACTAATGACTCTTCTCATTTCTTGCGTCTCCGTCCGTTTATATATTAGTAGGCCTCTTCTCGAACAATCGCGTAACTTCTAACAGAACTCCAGAGCAATCCGCGCATGTCCGTTCTTGCACGAGACTCAACGTCTAGACACTAGGCCGCCATACATTTCCGTTTATAGTCATATATTTGATCAACCTAATTCTAGAAATTTCTAAATGTTAATTTAAATGAATAACAACATATTTTTTGGTTTAAGCTTTGAAAAAATAATATAAATATGGAAATATAAATAATAAAAATGAGAATTTAAACACGACACGACATGTTGTCGTTTACAAAACATTTAGATGACATTAATGTTGTTGTTTGGAATTAAGCACAAAGCTGCACAATGGGCTATCTGTGCTCTGCCAACCACGGGTATCGAAACCCGGATTTTAGCGTGTAAGTCCGCAGACATACCGATGAGCCACTGGGGGGCTAACATTAATGAACTAGAGAAAGTTTATAAAAGAAAGACATGTGTTTTCTCTTGATGTGGATTTTACTTTAAGCGGCTCTTAAATTTAATTTACTCTTAAATTTTTTGTCAACACTATCAGGAAAATGAATGATTGAAAACTATTTCTGTTTTTATTCAAATGGCCATGATATTGCGCTTAAGTACTAGCAGTAAAAACTGATATATTATATAAGATAACGTATGGCTTTGTTAAAATTGTTTACATACATATACTTACATATCAGTGATGTCGAGAAACCCACTTGTTTAGAATTTTATATGCAAAAAACGGCTCTTTTGGGCTCAGAAAACACTTCAAATAGAAGAGCGAACAACGTTTCGACCTTCTTCGGTCATCGTCAGGTTCACAAAGAAAGAGGTAACTGGCCGGAAGCTGACCACATGTTTGGAAGGGGTGGTATAACTGAGTGTCGCAATGTAGAGGGCGCGGTTTGATGTTTGAATATATAATTTTATCTATAATATTAATATAGGTATAATGGTGTTCCTTTATATTGGTTTATTTTGGGTTTAAGTTGTTGTATAATAAACCAATATAAAGGAACACCATTATACCTATATTAATATTATAGATAAAATTATATATTCAAACATCAAACCGCGCCCTCTACATTGCGACACTCAGTTATACCACCCCTTCCAAACATGTGGTCAGCTTCCGGCCAGTTACCTCTTTCTTTGTGAACCTGACGATGACCGAAGAAGGTCGAAACGTTGTTCGCTCTTCTATTTGAAGTGTTTTCTGAGCCCAAAAGAGCCATTTTTTGCATATAAAATATACCTACATATGTTAGAGAGATTTTGTAATAGACGCTTATAGATATCACTGAAGTTACGTGAAAGGAGTTTAATAAGACACGGATTGAAACAATATGGTGTTACTCATGATTTTCCGGTATCACATTTAGGGTTAGATACAAAAAAAATATGTATAATCATTTCTAATGAATGCACTGTTTTTATTGATGTTGAGTGTGATCTTGTACTTAAGCTAATTTCTTTCTTTCTTTTATTTGCCTTTTCCACTTTTTTGTAACCTAGCATTGTGAGTTATTTCGGTTACGCTAGAAATATTATTACAATTATTTCTTTTTTATGTGATTTTATCTTGTTTCCAATAATTTAGAAATTTATTATGTATATAGTAAAAACTTAATAAACTTTTGAAATTATTTAAGAGTATTTTCTATTACTCTAAGTTAAATAATTTTCAAGGTGTGAACCAGGTTTCCCTGCAGTATATCCATATACCTTATATAATTTTTAAATACAGGAACAGAACGTGAATTTCGTCTGTTAAAGATTTTAGTATAAGGAGCGAAAGTGAACCTTACTTTCGGCCTGTATTTAAAAGAGTTAGCTTAAGTATGACTCCACACCATAATGTGTGATATCACACCAATAAAGGTATTGCTGTTGAGATAAATTATTGATATCTTTATTAGTGTAAATTCGGATCTCTTTTCTAGCATTACATAATTTAATAATTATGAATCTCCTTTTTAAAATATTTGTTTAAGTTTGGTTATTTTGAATTATAGTATTAATATTTTTGGCATGTGTTTCACGATTTGTTTATTCCTTTGTAGTTTTTTTCCACATAAGCATTAATTTTATATTGCAATCTTAACAGCTTCTCTACCCGATATAGACATTATAGTTAAAAAATAACATGAGTACGAGCAATTATCGCAGTGATTTAAATAATTTAAATATTTTAGCTAATGAAGCTAATCGCTATTTTAACGCTTTTTTTATATATTATACTAAAGACTAAGTAGGTTGTATTAAACTTATTTTGAGTAAGAAATTCAACCAGCTGCAGCCAATTTAAAATGTCTGAGGAACGAAATCATGAGAACTACATTTTGACATTACTTGACGGTTGAGTTGGTAGGCAGTATGTAACAACCGAAAACTTATCTCTTTTGGTCAGGGTAGGTAAAAAAGTTTCATTCAGATCTGGAATTGTTTATTCAAATCAAGGATCTTTCTTCTACTTAATGGCATTTGAAAATAAATGAAAAGATATTACTTAGAAAACTCTTTTCTATACGCTGACTTTACTGTTGTGTATAAGGCCATGAGCCCCCAGTAGCTCAGCGGTATGTCTGCAGACTTACACGTTAAAATACGGGTTTCGATACCCGTGGTGGGCAGAGCACAGATAGCCCATTGTGTAGCTTTGTGCTTAATTCAAAACAAAACAACAATAAGGCCATGTTGTTGTGTAATTCATCCATGTCAGGTCTACTGTGGTAATATTCATCTACGAATTGTTCGTAATGTATATTTACAACGACACAGATGGTTTTTAAATCTAGTATATAAATATGTACATACATCCTTATCTGTTATATTTGTTTAGTAGTGAAGAAAAATACAACCAACAACAATGTGATAATATTCATTTACGAACTGTTCGTAATGTATTTATACAATGACATAGCAGTTTTTTAAAACACGTATACACACATTATACAAATATAATAATTGCATATTAAATGGTTAAAGAAGGAAACAACATACTCGCAAGTTTAGTATTAAATATTGAGTTGCTTTTGAAAGTTTTAGACTTTAGGTAGTTTAGAAATAAATATCGGAATTCTCAAGATTACAAGGTGTCTTAATTGTCTGCTATTCCAGATCTACTCAGAGTAAGTTTTGCAACCCCAGAGCAGAAGGACTTTCGTCTAATTTTCCTATACGACTTCAAACTTGAACGAAAAGCTACACGAAACAGCAACTAAGCATTCGGACATGGATTTGTAACTGAACGCACAGTTCAGCGTTGGTTCCAAAGGTTTCAACATGGAAATGAAAGTCTTGAAGACCACGAAGGTCGTGAAAGGAAGTCATCCCTAGATGTAAACACACTGAGGAAGGCAGTTGAGACATACCCATCGTATAATAGTATGTGAGCTTTCAGGAAAGCTAGGCACAAGAAAATCAAGCCTTGCCAACCACCTGAGTGCGATTGGAAAGACTGAAAGTTGAATAAGTGGGTTCTGCATGAACTCACTGAAGATCAACAAAATTGGCGTTATGAGACCTGTAAAGGATGACGCTCTTAAAATTGAACGAACAAGGAATCGAAGTTCTGCCTCATCCACCTTATTATCTGAATCTTTCCCTATAGATTTTCCATTTTCAAGCACTTTGAGAACTTTTTGAAAAATAAACACTTTCAAAACCAAAGAGCTGCAGAAGAAGCTTTCAGGGCGTTCATTCACCACAGAAACTTTGATTTCTAAACCAGGGGCATAAACAGCATCGTTACACGTTGGTAAAAGTGTGTTGAAGCAAATGATGATTACTTTGATTAAAACATGTTTTACAATACTGTTTTAAACTTATCCAAACTTTCCAGTTCATAAATGACATTTATTTCTAGAAATCTAATCTAGTACTAAACGTGTACTTTCGGTACATTTAAATTTCCTTATTCTCTTTAAGAGTAAAGTTAATTGTTTCTATGAGTTTTACATGTATTATAGCTTTTAATACATTTTAATGGTCACATTTTTCCTATCTTTGAACTCTCTCTTTTCATATGTATAAGGTCTTTATAAAAGAAGAATAAACAATTTACATTCATTATTTGTATCTTTTGATACCATAAATTAAGTTAAAAATAAAAATTAATCTTGCAGACACTTTTGTTAAGAAATGGAATTTTAACAAAATAGCCTAGGTAGTTAACGCACTAGGACTATAATCAGAAGATCCATAGTTCTCGAATTACTGCCTCATAACCTTGATCTATATTTTGGAGCTGTAGATGATAGGTGATTAATACAAATTATTCAACCAGCCTAAAATAACTCAATAGCTCACAGAATGTGTGCTTGTCTACCTGTCTTGTTTCCAGTTGTTCAGCTTAAAACAAGAAACTGATAAGCACAAGTAGGTGTCAGTTAATTTTGTGCAGAATTCTGATAGAAACTAGTCTCAGAATATAAATAAAAATATTTTTTTTTTAAATATCGGAATATAATAATTGCGAATAAAAGATGAATTACTTTTCATTGTGCATTCTATAGAACAGAATAGGAATTTGAGCGCATATGAAGATTTAATTATTCACATTTGGGAGCAAAGGTTGGATTAAATACTTAGAGTTTAAATTGCTTTTTTGTTCTGAATTTCGCGCAAAGTACATGAGGGCTATCTGTGCTAGCCGTCCCTAATTTAGTAGTGTAAGACTACAGGGAAGGCAGCTAGTCATCACCATCCACCACCAACTCTTGGACTACTCTTTTCCCAAAGAATAGTTGGATTGACCATCACATTATAACGCCCCCACGCCTGAAAGGGCGAGCATGTTTGTTGCGAACGGGATTCGAACCCGCGAACCACAAATTACGAGTCGAACGCCTTTACACACTTGGCCATGCCGGGCCTAAAGTTTAAGTTGTTTGGAGCTAGACTAAGCCATCAAACTTGTAAGTAAAGTAAGGACTTTGATTTATTTATCATTTAGTACAGTCCTTTAAACATGCAGAACCAGTATTCGAAGAACTGCGCGCTTCGATTAACCTGTTTTTAAGAAATCAGACTATTAAGCTATCAGAGAGTCGTTAACTAAAGCTGGTCGTATTATAGAAGCTGTAATTTTACCCGAATTAAGTCACATACATCAGCATTAGAATACAATAAGATCAAGAAAAGTTTCATGATGGAAAATTGAAGAATGTAAGACGTGTTGGTCTAATTTATTATAAAAGTGACATCTTTAAAATTCATGTTTAAGTTCAAACTATGTCACAGACCTTTCTTCAGTTAGTTTTTCCAGTTTTCTAACATCTCTTCTGAAAGCGAATTAGCAAAAACTGTCAGTTTGAATGAAACTAAAGGCATTCTTTATTCTGTAGGAACTTTAGAACTTTCCAATACGCCCCCTCTAGTGCAGCGGCAAGTTTACGGATTTATAATGCTAAATTCAGGGGTTCGATTCCCCTCGGTGGGCTCGGCAGATAGCTTAATGTGGCTTTGCTGTAAGAAAACACAAACAAACACACAACTTTCCAATAATGCATTTTTCATAGTTTAAAGTTGGTACGTAATGCCCTATAAAATGCACGGTTGATAAAAACACATATCTGAGTATCAAAAAAACCAAAAGAAAAACTGAAATAGAAACTTAAACACGTCGAAAATGTCCAACTTTCTGAAGTTATTTTCATTTTTCGTATAAAGATGACTGCCAAAGCTACATGAGAGGCATCGCCAGAGTGATCACACAAAGAAGTATTAATTGGATCCCCAGGCTCATAATTCGAGCCCTTTCAGTTCCAGATAGTCTCCACTTTTGTGCAGTCCATGAATGTCCATGCACTTTTTTATTTCTAATAGAGCAACGTTTTTGCACAGTTTAATAAGTTTTCATCTCTTTTTGATTCCTTGAGTCGTGTTAAAAAAACAGTTTGCTGTATGGTTGTTTACAGCTTTCAAGATTTAAAGTCACACTTAAGGAAAATGTTTTTTATGCCCTTAGGTGGTATCCACGTTTCTGAGAACTGTTTGGGCTCTTTAGTTTGGAGTAAATAAAGATTTAAATAAGTGTTTTGAATGCCGCTTCAGTACTCTTATTTTCATTATAAGTTTCAGAAGACATATTATTTTTTCTTCCAGCTTTAAGTAACTTATATCAAGTTAGTTTCTAAGAACTTCATTAATTAAGGCTTTACTCTGAACTTTAGATATTTTTGCTTTTTTTGCCATTAAATAATATTTATCCACGTATTGCTGAAAGTAATTAATTTTTTCAACTAAAAAGTGTTATTCCTTGAAGCGCTGAATATTTCTAACTCTTAAAATTAGCGTAATTCTAAAACCATTACCATATCAATATTTCGTGAATAAAGTAATTAACTTATTTTTATGAGTTAATCGACTGATTGTCAAGATTTTTGTTTATATTGACATAGATACAAAATTAGAATAAAATTTAAGTTTATCTTCTTAAGTCTATCATATTTGTAGGGACTTATTTATATTTGAAAGTGTTGAAAATTGAATCACTTCACATTTTATCAAATGAGTGGAAGCCAGGCATGGGCATGTGATTTGAGCGTTCGACTAGCAATCAGCTTGGCGCGGGTTCGAAACTCTGTCGCATTAAACATATTAGTCCTTTCAGCCGTGGGGGTGTTATTATGTGGTGGCTACTCTCACTGTTTATTGGTAAAAGAGTAGTCCAAAAGTAGGCGGTGGGTGGTGATGAATAGTTGCCTTTAAACTACAAAGATAGTGAGAAAGAAAATGACTAGCGGTGACAAACTAATTTATATGTGTTTAAAATATTACTATACTCGATCGAAACTTTCATGTGTTTGACTCTAATTTACGAAAAATTTGTTCTAGTCATTAGAGAAATAAAATTGAAGACGTTCTTACGGACAGCAATTACTATTTGAGTTCTCTTAATGATATGTTTACTAATTGGTTATTGCCTCTATAATTTTTCGCGAATCCTTTAGAATTGCAACTTTTCTAAAGGAATTACCTTATCTACAAATTGAAAGTCGCTGTCATTTATATTCGAAATCATTCAGGACCAGGTGGTAATGGCGCTCGACTCGCAATTCGAGGGTTGCAGGTTTAAATTTCCGTCGCATCAAATACGCTCGTCCTTTCAGCCACGGGTGCATTATAATTGTACGGTTAATCGCACTATTCTTTGGCAAATTAGTAGCCCAAGATTTGACGATGGGTGATGACGAACAGCTGCCTTCTGTTTAGTTTACACTGTTAAATTAGAAACGACTAGCACAAAATGACATGACGAAAAGAGAATTTAGCTAAATCATAAAAAATATATGCAATAAATAACAATTTCTTAATGATTGAGTTTGTTCTATAACAGATGTATTACAAAACGTTCGATAAAATTAACCGTTATTTAAATGGTACTATGTAACAAAATTTTTACTTTTTATTGTTCCTGGGCACAAAGTGTTATTTTCCAGTTGATTATGCCTAAAGTAAATGGAAAAGAAACATTTTTCTTTTCAAACATTGCTTTTGTGACCTGGCTAAAAAAAATTTCAAATTTACCCGTTTTCCAGAACATCCCAGGTAGATTCAGTGCTGAGTAGCTGATAGAGAATTTTTTAAACTTACATGAATTTTCAAAAACCGTCTAGAATGTTGCAGAACTTGCAAGAATTTTTTAGAACTTTCAATAGTGATATATATATGTATACAGGGGCTTACCATTCAACACTTCAGTTTAGTTCCAGTTGCCTAAGTAAACACATAAATCCATCTGATTTTATCAGATTTGGCATCAAGAAGCTGCAAGCATTCTCCAGATGCATTCTACTAGGTACGTGGCCGATTTATTAAGCGAAAAAGTCTTCTGTGACAGCATCTGCTAAAATTTGTGAAGCCTGAAAGGCATATTTCGGCATGCCTGTCGAGGATCGAGACAAACCCTGAGAATTTCTTTTTACCTGTAAGCTCTGCAAAAAACTCTAGAAAATAAGATCAACAATTTTTGCTTGTTTTAATAATAAGATTTTATATTATACAAATTTTAGGTCTTTTAAAATTTAAATATTTTTTAATTTATTTTTTAATTTCACATATAAAATATTTTGCATAAACCTGTTACATATTAGTTGTGGATAAAATAAATTTATTTTCATAGTAACAATTTTATTTTGCTCTTTTTCAGGATGGTACAAACGTGAAAAGAAAGTCATGAAGTTCTCTATCTAAAGAATTTCGCATGAACCCACTAAACACTGAAGCAATTGGTACTTCTGCATGACGTCGGGCTGGCAAGAATGCATCTACCATTATGTATCTGGACCTTCTATCATCCATCGCCCTAGCACTACACTGCCCTGAGCTCCCTGTACCCACTCCACTAAAGAGAAAGCAATCATCCTCAAAAGAGAGCAGCAAATCAGATGAGGAGGTAAACGTTGAAGATCCAGATTACAATTTCAGAGGTGCAGTTGATGAGAGAGATCTATACTACCCAAACCAAAGAGCCGTGAACGACGTCAACAGATATATTGGTCTAACAAAGTAAAATGCCGAGAGTATACTTGGGGGCTCACACGGGAAAGTGATTTACATAACAGTCACAAATTTCGAAAAACTACTCACTTCTAACCATTTTTGTTTAACTCCAGTACAAATACATGTAAATCTTGATTCATATGCTGTTTTATTCAGACCTTATGTAAATGCAAATATGCGAATTTGCCCATTTTTAAATAGAATATAGGTTAATCTCTGAATTTCATTATCCAGGTCATAAAAGCAAAGATTGAAGGGGAAAATGGCCATTTCTGTACTTTTACAATATAAGCAATTAAGAATTTGTTTGTTTGTTTGTTTTAGAATTTCGCACAAAGCTACTCGAAGTCTATCTGCGCCAGCCGTCCCTAATTTAGCAGTGTAAGACTAGAGGGAAGGCAGCTAGTCATCACCACCCACCGCCAACTCTTGGGCTACTTTTTTACCAACGAAAAGTGGGATTGACCGTCACATTATACACCCCCACGGCTAGGAGGGCGAGCATGTTTAGCGCGACGCGGGTGCGAACCCGCGACCCTCGAATTACGAGTCGCTCGTCTTACGCGCTCGGCCATGCCAGGTACAATTAAGAAATAATACGTACTATCCAGGAACAAAATTTGTGTTACATAGAGTGATTCAAATTTAATAATACTCGGTTGTCGGTCTAACAATGTATACTCTTCAAAAAAGGAAACGCAAAAGGGATATTTTTTATTTTAAAGAGAAATATATGTAACAACGTTACAAGCTCAGAGTGTGTAATGTTACACGTGTTAAGGCACTGATTGTCAGACCAAAATGACAATAAAAGTTGTGCACTTTGAAAACGGAGTGAGCAGACGAATCTCGATCAGATGTTGCCAGAACTGTGAATGTTCACCCAAGCACTATCAAAAGGCTATGGAATCGTCACCAACAACATGGATCAACTCGTGACCGTCCACGATCTGGCAGACCTCGAGTGACCACGCCCGCAAAAGATCGCAACATCCGGTTACGTC
This sequence comes from Carcinoscorpius rotundicauda, assembly GCA_011833715.1. Lineage (NCBI taxonomy): Eukaryota > Metazoa > Arthropoda > Merostomata > Xiphosura > Limulidae > Carcinoscorpius > Carcinoscorpius rotundicauda. Next base: position 115,736,370 of record CM022393.1, read on the forward strand.
ACCTTCGGAATAGGACCATCACTGCGACGTCTACTGCGTCAACCATATCAGGGCTGTGTAGGATTTTCGATTAGACGGTACGCAACCGTCTACGAGATGCAGAAATTCGACCTCGACGTCCAGTCAGAGGCGTCATCCTCACCCAGCAACATTTTCAAGCACAGCTGCAGTGGACTCAGGCACATCGACGATGGAGGCATGTTTGGTTTAGCGATGAATCACGTTTTATGCTTCGTAGGCAGGATGGAAGGATCCGTTTTTACCGTCGCCAAGGTGAACGGTTTGCAGCAAACTGTCTGCAGGAAGTGATGTGGGCTGCCATCGCCTACAATGACAGAACAGACCTTTTGCACATTTGAGTGTAGCTTACGGCTCAACGATACGTCGACGAGATTCTTAGACCCGATGTGCAACCCATCATGGTGAACGTCAACGACGTTTATCCACATGACAACGCCCGTCCTCACACAGCCCGACTCATCACTGTCTTCTTGAGACACCACAACATCAACGTTCTACCCTGGCCCTCCAGATCACCAAATTTAAACTCCATCGAACATCTTTGGGACGAGTAGGACCGACGTCTGCGACGGCGACAAGCTCAACTGCAGACTCTACCTCAGCTTGCAACAGCTTTGCAGGCTGATTGGACAGCCATACCACAGGATGTAATTCGTTATCTCATCGCTTCCATTGGCAGGAGATGCTAAGCAGTTATTGATGCTCACGGGCGGCATACTCGTTATTGACGTTGAGTGACGCTAAACTTCAACTAGTAAACGTGGACTTCCCTTTACAGACTTTGGATGTTCAGCTGTTAATGTGCAAAGTTTTACACATGTCATACAGAACTACCCGGAATAAATTTATTAACAATTTGTCTCATATTTTGCCTTTTGTGTTTCTTTTTTTTAAGAGTATATATTTGCAAGACATCCGGGTCTGTCCTATTGAATAACGAGTCTAAGTTGTGAATTCAAGGATTCTCGATGATCGTCCAATTATCCTAAAAAACTGAGAAAAACCTCTGCACTGTTGATAGCTTCTAGGCAAAAGTAAATTTTTATTAGAACCTGAAATACGCTAAAAATGTCCAGATTTTTCAACCTAATCTCATGATATACTCTTGCAGTAAGACCATTATTATCTAAACATAATAAACGAGAAACATTAAGTTCATTCATAAAATCAATCAATATTTGATATAAAATATTATATTTTCATGTTCTTACATTTTCACTATTTACTTTTATCACTTGCAAGTCACTCGCTTTAAACAAAACAAAATTGCAGCGCTAGGACAACGGTAATTCTTAGGATTTGCAATCAGGGGTTCAATTCCTTTCAGTGGACACAGCAAAACAAAAATCAAAGTTTAAATCGTGTTTAAGACTGCTGTTTCTTACTTATAGTGCTTTAAGTACATAACGTAATTGGTAATACCAACTGACATTTTGCCAACTTCGTACTTCCTGGTGAAAAGTTATGCTTAATTATTTCTATGTATTTAAGAAATTTCAGATAAGCTTATTAATATTAAAATATAGCAGAAACAATCATAATTATATCGTACTGAGTATTTACTATTTTCGTGTTTTCAAATCATTGGCTGGGGCGGTATTAAAATGTTGTAACAATTGCGTATTGACATTATGTTATATCTTATTGTGACAATAAATCCGATTGTGGTTGAATCGTTTTACGTTTACACTGCTTTTCGAATATACACTAGTTTAGGAGCTCACAACAAAGATAACTCTGTTATAGTTAACTTACGTTTTGATGTCGGATATACTTATAAACTGTATTTTTTGTTTTTGTTTCCTACACAAACGTACAAAAATACACCAAACTTAAGTAATAACCTACAAATGCATCTTGAAATCGACGTTTATTATCATAAGATATTGGAAGAATGTCTTTCTCATTATATAGCGGTAGTCGTGTTGTTATGCTTTGTTTAAATAGCGTCCATCTTCCGACGAATGGCCCCGCTGTTACAGCGGTAAGTCTACAAATTTACAACGTTAAAATCAGATGGTTCGATTCCCCTCGGTGGGCTCAACAGACAGCCAACTGTGACTTTGCAATAAGAAAACAAACACACTCTCCCCACAGAAGTTAGTGTAGATACGTAATTATATCGTATTTACTATTAAGGTCAGTTGCAGAGTTTTATTAAAACATTTTTTCATAGGCATATTTTTTTAGTAATTAATTCAAAACAATACCAAATTATATAAGGTACTCAAGTATTTTAATAGTAGTTTTAATCAAAAACATTTTATAGTCTTCGTTTGCAATTATAACCAATGGACTAACATTTTCAAACACAGAACAAAATCTAGGGATTACTTCAGGCCTTATTTTACGAAAAAATAGATTAATTATTTTGTAAAATTTAACCTTAACTATGAATTTGTATGCAAGCGCGATTTTTCAATTTGGAATACAAGCGCCTCCTCCTAGTACACGGTAGGCCTCCGGATTTACAACGCTAAAATCAGGGGTTCGATTCCCCTCGGTGGGCTGAGCAGATAGCCCGATGTGATTTTACTATAAGAAAAACACAGACATTGGATACAAGTAATTATAAATAGCATTATTAGAGCATATAACAATAGGTGAAATTCCCAAAAATTGGATAAACCGATGACGATGATCAACCGGATGGTAATTTGAGCATTTTTTTAATTTATAAGAATATGTTCATATTATAGAGGAATTTTAACTGCGTCTTATTCCTATTTTAAATCCAACTTATTGAGGATTATGTAAGAAAAATACAATCTTTATTTTTAAATTATGTATGGCCATTGCTATAATTGCATTTGTAAGCCTAGTTACGTCGTTGTAAAACTGGGGTAAATAGTCAATTTGCATACTTTTCTCCTATTACGTTTCATGATGATGTCAATGGATTTAATTACCTATAATCCGATCCATATGTCAAATGTAAATAACGTGTGTATTTATATTTTAGTCAAAAATGGCATTTCCACGATTATAATTAAGCTTCTAATAATAGACGTTGGATGGATATAAGTTCTTGTGATAATACCGATTTGTATAAATAAAATATAAAAGAGGCCTAATAATAGTTTGTTTTGGAATTTCGCACAAAGCTACTCGAGGGCTATCTGTGCTAGCCGTCCCTAATTTAGCAGTGTAAGACTAGAGGGAAGGCAGCTAGTCATCACCACCCACCGCCAACTCTTGGGCTACTCTTTTACCAACGAAAAGTGGGATTGACCGTCACATTATACACCCCCACGGCTGGGAGGGCGAGCATGTTTAGCGCGACTCGGGCGCGAACCCGCGACCCTGGGATTACGAGTGCACGCCTTAACGCGCTCGGCCATGCCAGGCCTACGCCTAATAATAAGTATGTGTTTTACTGACCGTATTTTTTGCTTTACGTAACATGTAAAAAGGAGACTGTTAGGGGTAATAATTGTTTAAAATGTCTGTGAATTTCTTCAGAGAAAATCTGCATTGTTTGGATAATAATCGCGATATAAAATAATATAATCGACTTCGTACTCGTAAGTATCGCAAGAGTAATAAATTTTCTATTCTCAAAACAAACACTCATAGCAAATAATTTTTTATTGATGCGAGAGGCTTATTATGATATTAAGTTTGCGATAGTCTTTGAAGTTAAGAGCTAATGTTAATACAGGGTGGTCGCTAGAAAAGCGGAAAATTTGAGGGTCAGATGAGATCATGAATAAAATGCGTGCTTACTCATTTCTATTTTGATTTATTTACATCATGAATAAAATGCATGATTTTAATATCATAAAATGCATTTTGAGCATCTATGAGTGTAATATAACATATGCCTTTAAAAACTTTGTAAAAGTTATTCTTTGTAAAAATAAATAGCTGTTTGACAAATTTTCCGCTTTTCTAGCAACCACCCTGTATTTAGGTGTTCGGTAAGTGAGCACGATTTCTTAACTACTATTTTCCTCAACAGTATTGGTTAGATATGTTTAAAATGCCTTATTTTATCATTTCTAATTTTGATTTTTATTAAAATACTTCTATAATAGTATCATTATAATATTTTGCATTGTTAACTTAATACTTGAATTTAGGATTAACTTAAATAATCTATGTTGCCGGAATCTCGTGAAACCGTATTGCGCTTATAGCCGAAAATATCTTTAACACAAGTGCGTCAATCTAATAATAAGTATGAAATAAGAAAAATATATTTATATAGCTATATTTATTATTTAGGTAATTTTTAGTTTTGCTCCAAGTTGCGAGCTCTAAGTTAATATTAATGCATGTGTGTACTTTCTCTAAACTTGATTCTCTATACAAATACTTCAAATAATGAACACTGGAACTCAAGATGTAGCATTCACAACACTTACTTCAATATAAATAAAATCTGTCCAACTTTATCGCAACCATGGTTGTAAGTTAAGTGAGTGAAATATAATTTAAGTTAATAAAATATAATGTTTGTGGAAATATCATTTTTGTTCTTTGAATTAGCATTAGCATTTACCGTATTTTCCGGTTAATAAGCCGAGGCCAATTTTCAGCTCTGAAAATGAGGGTTTTTGCTTATTACCGCCCAATAAGCCGAGTGGGTCGTGAAATCGTGGGACGATATAAGTGTTGAAACTGTAGAGAAGTCATTTGAAAATTGGAGCATCTCAAATGCAATGGATGGAACGGAAGATGATATGTTGTGGTTGGACAACGACGAGGAAGACAACATTCCACTCACTCAGCTAATAACACCGTACGACGACCAGGTCTCTGCCGAGGATTGGAATCTATTATTTGGTGCTTCTGACGATGAAGATGATGAATTTGATGGATTTCAAAAAATTTCTGAGATTAAAGTGTGTATTTTTTATGAATTTTGTTATTTCTATGAATACATGTCATTCGTAATGTATAGACCTTTTTCTATTAATAAATAAAGTTTATTCAACTGATAAAACTCTGCCGTAACTGTGAGATCAAAGTTATGATTTTGGGGCCGATTTTGGTGTTCGGTATTTTTTGGTCCAAAGCTGGTGATCGGCCAATAAGCCAGCCTTCAAAAATCAGGTCCAAAATTTAGGGCCAGAAATTCGGCTTATTAAGCGGAAAATACGGTAACTCATAGGCAAAAGAAGAACGTAGACTTTTTCGTTTCCATTTAGTACGCATCACGTAATTAAAGAAAATTAGCATTTTTGTCACTCTTTCCATCATATTCACGCAATGCAAAATACTGTTTTGACCAAAATGTTTGCATGTTTTGTAAGAAATAATAATATTATTATTAAGATAGAATATAAATAGACTAAACGCTATCAAACCGAGAAATGTACGTTACATTACACGCTAAAATCCGGGTTTCGATACCCGTGGTGGGCAGAGCACAGATAGCCCATTGTGTAGCTTTGTGCTTAATTCAAAACAACATTCCTGTCGTAAGATATTGCTAAACTTCTTTCGACTTAAATATGTTAATATGTTCAAAAGATATAATCTGTTATAGTTTTGTGTTTTTCGATATATACCGACATACTTTCCTGAAACGATTATATCAACAGCACACTCTTTTATACAAATCAGGCGTGTGAGTGTGTGTATTTTGACAAAGAAATGCTTGGAAGAGCTTACACAAACCAAAATAACACACCGTACACATTTGATCTGAAATATAAAATCTTATCTATCTCTATCAGGCATGTATTCAATAACTATTCCATTAATTTAAGCAGTAACACTAATAATGAACAGCAATAAATCATTTTGACCAAGAAAGACTGTAATACATGATGCATTTCGCTCATTTCTTGAATATATTTTTAGAAACTTGCATTTCTAAAATGTATATTTCTCGATTTCAGACAAGTAAATACCTTTATTTGTTGTCTAATTGTAACAGTATTTTTTGTGGTACACCTTAAGAATGATCCACTAAGTAATACTAGTTAAGGATTATTCTACAAATACGTTTTACTGACTGTTAAAGGTTAAATATCTGGAGAGATTATAGACAAAGTTTCAGCCTAAAATGTAATATTTATGACGGAATATCAGTTGCATAAAATGCATTATAAAGTTACGCCTATATATATATGCGAGTTAAAAACAACATTTAATTAACGTATATGTAGCTGACAGTTATGAACCCGTTATTCAATATGGATACCTTATTGCTAACGGGTAAATGCATTGTACCGTGCTTCCATAGTACTTTAGAACCGGTCATACTACAATAGAACGCAAGTCTGAAAACTGACGGCAGCAGCTGTTAATCCTCAAAACTACGGTGACAAAGCGCCAGCTTCGAGGGATTATATTGGCGGTCAATGCAAAAATTTCAACATTCCATAAAGCCATGTGCTCCACTGATACTAAAATGCTTCCTAATAAAAAAAAAATACTATCTATACCATTGTGAAGAAATTTAGTTCGTAGAATAAATACAGACCTGCATATATATAGAGAAATTTTTTTGATAAAAAACGCTAGGCAAATTACATTTAATACTATAGGACATGAATTACATCACACAAAAAATTACACTTCGTTTCTTTATTTTTTTTATACAAACTACGTATGTGTTTTCATATAGCAAAGTCACATCGGGATATCTTCTGGGTCCATCGAGGGAATTGAACCCTTGATTTTAGCATTTATACAAAATAAATGTTCTTAATACTTCAAAAGTTTATTCGTTTTCAAATTATTGGGAATAATATTGAGAAAAAATGGTTGGTTAATAAGATCAAAATTCGTAATTTGTTAATCAAATTAATTATGACGTAAAAACTATAATACCCCTCAGCACGGATCATTTATTAAATTTGAAGAAAAGGGGCTGAAAAAAAATTGATTTCCTGAGCTGGAGAAAAGCAAAATAGTATTAATTCTTACGAAAGAAAGCATTTTAAAAAATTATAGTAAATACTGCAATAGATTTATTGCTGTCTGTTTTTAAAGATAGTTATGAGTGCGGGCCTAGATATAAAATTAGATAGAAATCATATCCAGAGCGAACGCTTATTACGTTTTATGTCTAGTCTGTTATTTACATTAGTCTCACAAAAATGAGATGTGGTATTATTGAAAGATACATTAAAATATTCCAGATAACTAGTACCGAGTGCAATTCTAATGACATTGAAAAATGTACTTAAATGTTTAAAGACACGCAATGTACGAAAACAGTGATAAATTTTACTGATAACTTATTCAGAATAACATTTAATACATGAAATTGAAAAGTTTATTAGATTTATTTGCAGTAATTTAATTTTGTAATTTTCAAAATACTATGAATTCGTCAAAGTGTTAGAGTGTTTAAAATTGGGTTTCGAATTACATTCTTATCGACATGATTCTTTTCGTTTGAAGTTTAATGAAAAAAAAATGTTTATGATGGAGCTCTTCATTTCTATCTTGTATATTTTATAATTTTTATTATAAATCTTGAATTTAAAATCAAGCGATTCCAATTATGTCTGATACTTACTTAACATAAAGGGACTGATCCAAGAAAAATTTGATGAGAATTCCAGTGGAAAATTACATTACTTTTGTATATCTCTAAAATCTTAAAATTGACATAAATTCGGATAATATAATTTTGAAATATTTTAAACTAAAAGTTGGAGAAATCTTTGATTTAATTTCATATAGTTGTAAATGTAAAATCATTTTTAATTTACAAAGATTTTATTAAATCAAAGTTTATTGTTATAATCAATGGCGGGTTGAGTAAAAATAATAATAATATGTTGGGAGCTATTACAGAAAGTTAATATAGTTTGCACTGTACAGTCTTCCGACGTAAAAGTGTGAAGTTTACGAAATTAGAACGCTCAAGTACGGTGTTCTATTCCAAGTAGTGGATACCGCACATAGTACAATGTGACTCTTTTTTAAGGAATAAACACATTCACTGTAAAATATGTGAATAATAGTTAGACCTAATATATTTTGATGTAATAATCACCTGGATATAAATTCCAGTTTCACCTCCAGCAAACTTTAATGCTCATGAGAAGTGTATTTCACAACTGAATACCCTGTAAAAACAGTATATATCCAAGTACTATTTCTCATCGTTATTATGTATATCGACCTGAGTCAAGACAAACTTGCTGGTGTGGTAATGCTTATAAATCTAACCAATAAATGGTACTACGATTGCTCTCCTTGCAGATTTATAACATTTCATGTAATACTTGTAAAAAGTGTTATCACGTTATGTGCAGTCAGAATAAGCGTTATTGGTTTATCAATAAAGGTGCAAGGGTAATATGAATATTTCACATTTGTATTCAGAGTGGTAGAAAGGAGGATAAATGCCAAACGTATATAGTAGTGTATTTTTTGCTATTTGAAATCTTCATTCATGGCAATAAAATTTCAATTTCTTTAGTCGTTTCATTTCATATTAACGTTGTTATGTATATGTGTAAATATTTTGTAAACGACAACATGTCGTGTTGTGTTTGAATTTTCATTTCTATTATTCATTTTTCCATATTTATATTATTGTTTCGAAGTTTAAACTAAAATATGTTGTTATTTATTTAGGGTAACATTTAGAACTTTCTTGAATTAAGTAGACCAATCATATGTTTGTAAATGAAGTGCTGGTGACTACGTGTCTAGACGTGTAGTCTCGTGCAAGAACGGACATGCATGGATTGCTCTGGAGACCTGTAGAATTTTCGCGGTCTTTCGGGGAGTTTAGGCCTACAATATATAAACAGACGAAGATGCGAGAGACAGAGAGAGAGATTCAGACATCAGTTATTATTCGAAGAGAAAGAAGAGAGTCAGTTATTTGAGAAAGATTAAGTGTTTGCTGTGATTATTCAACTTGGATTTGTGACTAAAGTTAGATCTACGGAAGCTGTGATTTTATTTCGTCAATCTCTACGATTCATCTGAATTACTACTTGTGCTGAGAGTCGGCAAACTTATTGAACCGTGAACTGTTCCTGAACTTCTTCATTTAAGCTTTGGAATTTCTTCGTGGGACCAAATTCACACCCTAGACTGGAATTTGAGACTTTCATTTTAGATCATTATATTAGATACAGGCCAGTACCATTTTGTATTGTGATTAATTTTGAAGTTTGAATGAAACTAGTTTTATTTTGTTTTGTAATTAATTTCGAATGTTGTAACTTAATATCTGTCACTGTTATCATATAATTCATGTTATATCTGTTATATTTGTTAATAGTTTAGTGTAATAAATTATACAAGCTGTTATCTGTGTTTTTATGTTGCGTTTAGTCTACGAAGAACATAAAACATAAAAAATATGTAACAAACGTATTGCTTCTATTTCGACCATGAGAGTTGCAATACAAATGCGCATCACTTCTTTATTTCTGATAGACAACTCTGAAACTTTAATAGCAAAATATGTACCTAAGAGCAATGTTTTTATTTTAGTTCCTTTTTAGATTTTTTGGGAAGGGGTTAAATGGTAGAAACCAGTCTAGACATTGCACAATCATACCTTACAACATTCCCAATACAATAGACATAGTTAGGATTTATGCGTTTTCTTTCATTGTACAGGATCAAGGTAGAATAATCTAAAAATACACTTATATAATAAAGAGCTTCTAGAGACATTGTGTAAACGTTAACAGTGTTTGTAATTAACAGTAGTTTTATTTATACGATGTATGAAATAGAGTATATCATACAATACTAGTCTGTTAAGGTTTCAGTATTGTGGTAAATCTATTTTTCCAGATATTGTGGTTTAGGTTAGAATTTAGAAAGCTTCAGTACGTTGTTCACTACAAAAGATGTATCGCTCTTGATGAAGGTGTAAGGCAGAAACGTTGAACAACTAACTTAAGACTTCTTAAAACTGTTGCATTCTGAAAATTAAACCACGCTCAAGATATATGATGAATATGAAAAAGTCTCTCACTGAACAACGGTAAGTCGTCGGATTTACAACGTTAAAATCAGGAGTTCGATTCCCCTCGTTGAATACAGCAGATATTCTGACGTGGCTTTGCTATAAGAAAATGCACACACTCGAATATGTTCCTATTATTACAGAGTTAGTGATACATATACTAAACAATATAATATAAACGTCAATGTTATATAAAGAATGTGTTACAGCGTAAATGAAAATCTAAATCGAGAATTTAAAACAAATTAGACATATTAAGTTATGTTAATTAGGTTATTATATAAAAAAATCTTTAGTTAAGTGTAATAGAAGGACTGTTCATTAATTTTTTACATTTTTATATAAAAATTAGACCTGAAGACAGCTTCTCACTGGATTTGCTTTCATGCCTAATACATGGCCCGGCGTATACAGGTGGTTAAGGCATTGGACTTGTAATCTAATGGGAGATCTAAGCTTCATCAAACATGCTCACTTTTTCAGCCATGGGGGGCATTATAAGTGAGGGTCTATCCCGCTATTTATTGGTAAAAGAGTAGACCACAAGTTGGTGGTGGGTGGTGATGACTATCTGATTTTCCTCTAGTCTTATACTGCTACATTAACAGGTAACGCAGACAGGCCTCGTGTAGCTTTGCGCGAAATTAAACAAACTCACTTAACATGCAGTACAGAGACTGTCTTGTTCATTCCTTAAATACGAGAGGAAATTGTTTAACAAAGTATGTTATTTCCCAATTAGAATGCAGTAAATAAAAATAACCACGATCAAAATGCAGTGAATACAAAGTCAATTACATTGGAGAAACTGAGATAACTTTCCAGTAGGGTGTTAGTGAACAAATTACGAATATAAACAGAGGTGAAAGAAAGTGAAGTCAGTGAACATTATATCTTGGACCATGGTATATCTCAAATAATTTTTGGGATTATCATAAATGAAAAATTTAAAAAATTTCCACTATAAAATATAAAAATCAATAATTAACAACTATAACAGATGACTTCTCATTAAATTTTAACTAAATGTTTCAGATAACAAATTAAACATTACTTACTCTGTCTAATTGCATTAAAATTCTCAGTTTAGGCTTTAATTTTACTAAGTAACATAATTCACTTTAACCTAACACTAACGTTTACATTATGTTGTTTATTCACGTGTCATGGACTTTGTAATAACAGAAACGATCGTGTTTATGATATACCATGTGCGAGTTTTAATTTTTAAAAAACAACAGTTTTAATTTGAGTGACATAGTTCATTGAAGAAATTGTGTAGTTCTGACGAAGTCATAAAAAACAGAAACGTTAAATAAATAAAACTACTTGAAAGACCTTACAGAGTGCAAAGTCGTTTTGTTCATTTGTAATTATATGTAGTGTGCTCCAGTTAGCATAACGAGAATTAAAAATAATAATGATCATATATATGTCTCTCTCTATATATATACATTGTAGTTTAAGACCATTCCTTTGCATTGAATACTTTTGATTGTTTAAATCTACTGTATTCCAAAAACTTTAGGCCCGGCATGGCCAAGCGCGTTAAGTCGTTCGACTCGTAATCCGAGGGTCGCAAGGGAGTTATAAAATGACGATCAATCCCACTATTCGTTGGTAAAATAGTAGACCAAGAGTTAGCGGTGGGTAGTAATGACTAGCTGCCTTACCTCTAGTCTTACGCTGCTAAATTAGGGATGACTTGCGCAGATAGTCCTCGAATAGCTTTGCGCGAAATTCAAAACAAACTAAGAACTTTACCCATTTTGAAATAGTAATAAATAGCTGGCAGCACCATTTATGCTGACTTTTCTCAGTCAATGATCCAACGAAATAGGCAGAAATTTATAAGGTAAGTTTTGAAAAAGTATTTATATCTTTTTTAATGCTATAATACTGAGTTGTTGTTGTTATTAATAAACTCTTTACACGAGGGCCGATTCCGAACTTGAATTTAATTTCAAACTTAAAACGAAGTTCGTCCATTAAAATTGAAATTAGAGAGTGTGTTGTTCTTTTTTAGCAAAGCCGCATTAAGCTATCTACTGAGTCCACCGAGTGGAATCGAACCCCTTGACCTACCGCTATACAAGCGTGAACAGGAATTAAAGAGTATGTATATAGTTTAACTAACATAACTATATACAAAATATAGTTGAGGCTAAAAGGTCATTCCATAGAATGCAATCCTTGTTTGTTTTGGAATTTCGCACAAAGCTACTCGAGAGCTATCTGTGCTAGCCGTCACTAATTTAGCAGTGTAAGACTAGAGGGAAAGCAGCTAGTCATCACCACTCACCGCCAACTCTTTTACAAACGAAAAGTGGGATTGACCGTCACATTATAACGCCCCCACGGTTGGGAGGGGGAGCATGTTTAGCGCGACTCGGATGCAAACCCGCGACCCTCAGATTACGCCTTAACGCGCTCGGCCATGTCAGGCCAGAGTGCAATCCTCCGTCACACTTGTAGTTAAGCGCAAAGGGCTATCTGTGCTGTACCTATTGCAAGTATTAAAATCCTGTTTCTAGCATGGTTGTCCACACAAGCTGCTTTGTCATGGGGGAGTCCACAATCCAGCGTTGATTATATTCAACCATAAAAAAATGAAAATATTCCTGTGTGTCCGTTATAATAAAAAAACTGTATTTTTCAATAGTAATATTCTACTTAATTCCACCAAGTTTAATTGAAATCTAGTTATTTTACACTAAATTATAGGGAAAAATTTGCGGCGTGAGAAATAGATTTTTATGTTCATAAGCAGGATTTCTTTTTTCACTTTTGTTATCTTGCTGTGACCTTCACATTCTATAAAACAACCACTTTTAAGATGATGTATATTCCAAATATACATCAGCTCTATCCCAAATCCATTCAATCATTTTCGAGAAATACTGCTGACAAACACAAACACAGGGGTGAAAATATAACCTTCGTCACTTTCAGTGGTTGAGGTAAAATGGAATTAATGAATAAATTTATCATAGTAGATTTTTTTTATCTTACTAGAAAAGTATCACTCAGCGACAGAGAGGAAACGAAGTTGCTGTTGTTGTGTGAATGTGTTTTTGTTTAAAAGTTTTAACGAATGGGATTAAATATAATTCGTAATAGACAACAGACAAAAAAATGACAGAGTGCACTCGTAAAATATATTGAGTTGACACAAATGAATACAATCTAAGATTAACTTGTGTAACTTATTAACTTAAAATGAATTTGTAAATAAGACAAAAGAACTATGCAAATTAAAACCTTTTCAACGTCACAAAATTACAAATAGTTAATTACCGAAATTCCACCATTTAGTAAATTGTATTTCAAAATCTGTAGTGTATTCTGAAGAGGTTTAAACAATTTGATTAGAAAGATGAGAGAAAAAGAAACCGTTTTATATCCCAGATAATTACGAAAAATTTTTGTTTCAAGCAACGTTTCGTCTTTACGGTTTTATCAGGGTTTGCAGGTACAACTGTTTGATATTAGAACACCTGTTAAGTTACATATCTGCTTGTAACGTCTGCCACAACGTGCCTCTGACATCATATAGGTTATTATTACTGTTTAATTGTTGTTATAATATTATAAAACTAACTATACAGTTATACTAATATATAATATATATCATTCCACTTTCTCCAGTGTAGCATTAGTTCTTCGTACATTTTGTTCGCGTGAAGAGTAAACTAATAGTTCTTTCAGTCTTTGTCAGTTAACACTGTTTTACGGCTTTTAAAAACTTTCCTGTGAGTGTGTTGGTCGTTTTCATATTTTTTTAATTGTTTTGTTTCTTTGTGATTTGAAACATTATCGTCGTAAAATTCCTATTACTTGTTTCATTACAGTAATATTTTAAACTATTTTTATGCTTCAGAAAATATAAAGGGACAAATGTGCCGCATTCAGAACGTAGTTTAAAAAATCATATGTAAAATATATTGAGATCTTTACACACGGCGTATCTCAGAACACATCAGTGAATTTTATACATGTGAGCAGCACAAAGCTGCCTCAGCTTTTAGAATACTTCATATGCAAACACGGTACCCTAAACATAGAAAATCAAAACTTATTTAAAGTTTCTATTTCACAAAAAAGAGAGATTTCTAAAGAAAGACAATATATGAAAGCTATACTCATTAACGAAAAAACTTTAGAGATACAATAGATAGCACACGCATTTAAGTGCATTATACCAATACACCTGATATTTTTATTTTTATTTTTCGAACAGTGTTTGAACTTTAAATTTTAATTTCTTAGCATAGCACCTATTTAACGTCTCTTTGTGTGTTTCTTTTAGCGAATGTTAAAACATATCACAATTATATTTATTTTTATATTTTAAGTAATATATGTCATACGTTAGTGTAACTATGTAATTAGTATAATAAATATACTATAACATAACAGTGATATTTAATAATTATAATCTATACGTTGTTAGAGGCACGTTACAGCGTACTCGAGATACAGAACGTTGCAAGCAGCTATATAATATAACAAATATTCTAATATCAAACAGTTGAATTTAAAATTGGACAGTTGATATAAAAATATCATAATGATCTGGGTTATAAAGGTCATTTTTCTCTAACCTTTTTATCAAAATTAATAAGTAGTAATTAGTAATGACATTTTTGATGTCTGAAAAGTGGATTGATCGTGGTTAACGTATCGGGCGAGGGATCTCAACGTCTCGAGCTCACGACTTGTTGCTTATTTGTTTGTTCATTGAATTTCGCGAAAAGATGCGTCAGGGAAGGCAGCTACTCATTACTATCCACTGCCAACTCTTGGGCTACTCTTTTATCAACGAAGAGTGGGATTGACCGTATCTTTATAACGCCCCCACGGCTGAATGGGCGAACATGTTTGGTGTGACGGAGACTCAAACCCGTGACCCTAAGATTAGAGATCGATTGCCCTAACCACCCAACCCGATGGTGATACTAACAAATATCTTCATACTTTCAGCATTCCATTATAACAGCGATAACTAATTCTGCTATAGGTTAACAGTAATCGCAGTTCATAATTAAGGAAAGCTATGATTGAGCCATGAATCTTTGGCCTGGTTGTTTAGCCCATTATGTATTTATGGTGACGTTCAGGGGAATACGTAATGATAAAAAATACGCGTTTGAATAATTGTAATGTATCTTAAATGCAATACCGGCAAGAAAAATATCAAAGCATGCAATTTCTTAACATCACCACTCGAAAGTCCATATACATATATATATTAAATGATCCTCAAGCGAAAGTTGTAGCTGAACCACGTTAATAATCAATATTGTATAATATTATCAGTATTTTCAGTTACATGAGTTGAAGTACGTTTGAAAGCAGATGGTCTTTTACCAAAATGTTTAACGTGATTAGATATTAGGCAACGAAAAGATGAGAATGCGTTTAAATTTATGAAAATGAATACTTGTGAAATACATCAAAAAAGATAAAATGTCTTTGAAATTAAATCTGTACAGTAGTATTGATTTATGTTATTAATGTAAATTTGAAACAAAAGGCGATAATTTGTACGATATAATACAATGGATTTGTACTCGATCCACTTGGCTTGTTGGTATCACTGACAAATTTCTCGCGATTAATAGCTCAACGTGGAATGACGTCAGCGAGTTTTTTTATTTGTGAAAGAATAGAAGAAACAAACTATTTATGTGTTAGGAGAAACTAAAATATAATGGAATAAATATTATGCTCTTAGTCTGCTAAAATTTGGTATGCTTTAACATAATTTTTATTTGATGAATGTCTTAAAACAAAAGCCCTTGCTAGTACAGCGGTAAGTTTACGGATTTACAACGCAAAAATTAGCGGTTCCATTTCTCTTGGTGGGCTCAGAAGATAGCCTAATTTGGCTTTATCATACGAAAAACACAAACACACACTTAAAACAAGAGGTTAAGTTATTTTAATGTTATGAAAACTAAAACCACTTAGTAATTCTAATAATCTTCCCATCTAAATTAATCAGTTGATTCAACTTTAAAAAAGAAGGTGCTCAGAAGTAAATAAAATGTGCGTCTTGAAAAACAACTTTATGTTATATTATATCTACAGGGTTTGGAGTTTCTTTAAACCAATGAAAAGTAAAAATTGGTTTAAACATGTGAATATTATTATCATATTTCGCCTAATTCAATAATCACTATTATACAGTGAACCAACTGTTTAATTATCACATGTATGTGTGTGTTATTATATTTTACGCATGAAAAGCGAAGATTAACACAGATTAAATATAAAAAAGTAGTATTTATTTACATATAACTTTTGAAAGACAGGTTACTTATTTGTAAACTAAGCTAATATGACAGTTAAATTTTATTTTTGATACATCCTAATCTTTCTTCTGACATTGGAACATAAAGAAAGTTTCTTTTAAATGTTCAACTTCAGAAACACCGAAATAGAAAGGAAAAAAATAAACAAATAACAGTTTTTTATGTGAGAAATCCCTTCAATATTTGTAAAGTTTCAGGGCTCAGGCAGAGTTATCTATGAAGGTAAAGTGATTGTTGTTGATCCGTGGAAAAGGTATCTAGAACACTCTTTGCCAGAATTTTTGGTTACACAGTTAAATACAAAAGAGGGAACAACAATACATCGAAGAACGAATAAAACATAAAAAAGTGGTTACTAAAAGATAATTTTCCATTGCTTTCTTTACGTAAAGACATTTACACAAACAGACACACAACAACTATTTCTGTTTGAGAAACAAGTCTGAAAAGAGTTATTTATATGATAAATATACAGACATATATGTGTAAATACACATATATATATATATAAATGTCATATAGGTTTTATGCACTTATATCCGAAGAATAAATACTTAATACGTTTGTGTTGCTACTTCCCAAATAATAATTTGAGCACATTAATTATAAATAAGCAAATAAATATTAGTGTTACTGCGTAAATATTGATGTACGTACATCCTTTTCTGAAATTTTTTCTCATTTTAAAGAAAGATGACGAGAAAACAAATATTTTGGTTTATGAAGTATTAATTTTTGAAATCTTTCTATTCATTGTTGTATTGTAAAAGACGATTCCAACTGGTTCGTTGTACATCAACACAATACTTCTTTAGCACTGCAAAACATCAGAGAAATAATTTAATAGGTTAATAAATGAATTATTAAAACTACTTGTTTTTGTACCTTAGGAAATTTTTATTGTAAATCATATATAACCTATATAAGACTATAATTGTTTCTTTGTACAAATTATTTTACAAGATGTTTGTATACCTACTTGCCCAAGTGCATTCTCAGTAAATAATTAGTTAAAGCGAAATATTCTAACACTAGAGGGAGCTATTTGTGAAGTATCAAATGTGTATGAGAGAGAATGATTTCTAATGTTTCGATGTTATAGTCCTCCATATAGACAATATGGCGATACTTTACCGTAATTTATCGCTAATAGTTTTTGAGAGAGCGGAAAACATTGCTTCTAATGCTTCGATAAACACTTGTCTTCCCTAGAGACTGAGGCGATATCTTGGAAGACAGGCAAGTCAGGAAAATTAGTGTTGTTGGTTAGAAAGAAAGCTACGGAGTATAGAAAGAAGATTAGAAAGAGGCAGCAACTGATATATTTCCTTATCTAACAGTGTATTTGTCATGGTTTTTAATATGCTAGACGTGATAAAGTTTGCTTGGAGAATTACTCTAATCTAAAAGTTCTGTGTATTAAATACTTTTTTTTGTGATCAGAGGAAGCTTGAAATCAGTGTCTTTCAGCATGCACATCTCTTTTATTATTGTTTTCTATTGCCCAGTTTTTCTTATTCGGTACTAGAAATGATTGTATTAAATCTGCTGGCGTTTAAGTTTTGAACGTGATTAGAAGAAACCGTATTAAATCTGTCATTCTTTAAATTTTGAACGTGGATAAGAATAGCTGTATTACATCTTCCATTCCCTAACTCTTGAACATGATTATAAATAACTGTATTACATCTCTTTTCAATTAAATTTTGAACATAGAATATGATTTCTTGGTATTTTGATTCGATTGCTCCTTCGTTAACTAAACTAACTTTACTTAATGCTGGGATGTTTTAATATTTAATTTGCGGTGAATTTTCAAAACTGATCATAAGAAATCTAGTTTCTCACATCAATTTTAGTGTTTAACGATGAAATAAGTTTCAAACATTAGCAAAGTCGAATAGATTTTTAAAATAAAATTTAGTGCTATATAAATGGTAGTTTCAAATTATAACGAAATGTTCTTTTCACGACATTTATAAATGTATAGGTGTCACAGCACTGAAACAAAGTAAATACTTATCTACTTAAGGAAATGTTTATTTGCTTATTTAATTTCCATCAAAGCTATTTGAAAGGTGTCTGCGTTAGTTGTCCCTAATTTTGAAGTGATTAACTGGAGTATGTGTGTGTGTGTGTTTCTAATAGCAAAGCCACATCAGGTTATTTGCTGAGTCCAACAAAAGGAATCAAACCCCTGAGTTTAACGTTTTAAATCCGTAGACTTACCACTATACTAACGGGGACGATTAGAGGAAGGCAGCTGTTTGCTAGCGCTCTCTGCCTACAAGTAGGATACTATTGTCTGGCTAAAAAAGTGAGAGATATGACCGTCAGACTTATAACGCTACTTCGATTTCAAAGTACATAGTGCGATTTATTTCGGTAGTAACGGCTGAGTAAAATAAAACCATACAGTAAGTATAATATAGCATTCAAAATAGTACCACTATACTAAAAATGTAATATAGTATTCCTAGGCAAAGATCTTATTAGTGCAATCTATCTTCCAGCCTTCGCCATTCGTACTTCATTAATTACTTGTAGTTTGAGAAACGTTTATATTACTTTTATTAATGTTCAACTGACAGGATTAAAAAAACACCCAAAATTAATTCTTTGGCTACTGTAATCAAATTTTATAGTTTGTGCGTCCCGCTTATAACACAGCAACAGTCCTAAATTGTGAGGAGTGAATTTGAAATAATGGAACATTTAGATCTATAGGCATTTCAAAATATGTCCCAATTTTGCAAAAAAATAAATAAATAAATACAGTTGTTAAAGTAAAACATTTAGCTGTATGTATTGTTCGGTGATATGAGAATACACTAATATACTTTGGGAACGTTCGTAACACTCCTTTATTTAAAAAAAATTCGTATTTAAAGTACATGTGAGTTGATATTATTAAGTGAACAACTAAGTTGATTTAATTGCTTACTGTTTATCTAAGTTTTTGTTTATTTTTAAGCACAAATCTACACAGTTGACTTTCTGTAATCTTCTCCCGTGGGTATCGAGACCCGGTTTTAAGCATCAGTACTCTGCAGACGTAGTGTTGTGCTACTGGTGGGTATTTAGTTAAGAATTAGGTGTTTCATACTTAGTAATAAAAAACATTAAATTGGACTTCCTGATCAATAAGTATACTATAAGCAGATGACAAAAATGATTTCTTTGGCCATTCTTTTATAATTTCTAGGACGAATAAGACGTTTTCCCTGACTTGAGTTATACACAACATATTTACCTGGCATAAACAAGTTTGTCTTTCATTAGTGAAATAATGTCACAATTTCCATGATTTGGATAAGAAAGAAAGTTCATTCATTTTCTTGTCATCTTAAGAATTGAAAATTTATTAATAAAAGGTTAAAACTTTTCAGCTTGTTCTTGAAAAAAAAATCTCACTGTTTTATTTTTCATGCAAACGAACAATCACTTAATATTTAAGACAATTTACCTCACTTATTTAATAAAATTATAATAATGAACATAGAAGTGGAGTTGAGATTAACTGTGAATTAAAATCTACTAAGTATAATTTTACAGGCATATTTTATGATGGACTGTCACAGTCGTAAAGTTGAGACAGCTTCAAATTTTATTCACAGGTACTTTATCCTTTGTCATCAATTAGAGTTTAAAAATATGAAATATTTTACTTAATTAATTGATCATGTAAGATGTTTTTTGAGAACAAGGATTTTTGATGTTTAGTTACTTGACACGATTGGATTCTGCAAACACAATGTAACGTTTAAATCTGCGGAAGTTAATCTGTTCAATTTGGTAAAATTTATTGATTGGGAAATGAATAGTTTTTCTTTACATTAAAATAAAAATGAAACTTAGATGAAGGCATTTAAGGTTGATTCGGATATTAAGTTTTACATATTAGCTTAAAAGCAACGAAAAGGGCAAGTTTCATAGAACGTTCGACAGTTTCGACAAATGAGAACTGGGGTTCATCGAGTTTAATTATGACTTGAAGGAGAGAGGAAAGAAAAAAAGCGTAATAAATTAGCACAGCTGAAAAAATTTTTTGACGTATTGAAAGCATAACTAAGCGTTATGAGTTTTATACCACAAAATGTCTGTCAAAAGGCCAAATCCCAACTACCATAATAATCTACTAAAATTATATAGTGTTCTTGAAAGTTTATCGCTCAAGCGGTCTTCACAGCAAGTTTTTTTATAATAATGTTTTACAGCAACACCTGTATCATATTGTGAGAAAACTAGAGTTATTTTAGACAGATAAGGTGAAACGACAAATATCCTTCAAATTATTAAGGTTACGTATCATAAAGCTCATATTATAATGATATTTTGGAACATTTATTGTGTGATTTTGACACATCATTATGTTTTTTCAGGTATTTAGGATAAATAATGTATATATGAAACAAAACATTTGATGTTGCATCTATAAAAGTTTGAGTTTGGTGACTGGTAAGAACTTAAGCCACATATGTTTCTAAAGTTAATATGTTTTTAATTATTTTGTTTTTGTTCATATACATGATTTAAGGAAATTATTCAACACGTTTTAGCACCTTTTTTTAACCATAAGTCAGGACAAGTGTGTTTATAAAACATTTCTAGCATCGAAAAAGAACTTTCATTCAAATCACCAGATCCGAAGAAGAACATTTAGTATCATTCTGAATGGGCAGTTTTGAAATATTCAACTTGATTTTCAGTTTTTTTATGCATTTATTGTCGACGTAATTAATGAACTTATCTATTGTCAATTTGTTAATATTAAATTGTAAATATACAAAAGAAATTGAAAAGTAAAATAACCAAATATTTGATTATTCCATTTTACTGTTTGCACACTTTATAGCATTGGGGAAGTTTAATTTTATATTTGTGACAATGTTTTGTATCACTTGCTAACATTCCAAAATTATCATACATTGTTGTTGTTTTCTTACTGGGAATAGTCATCAAATGACTCGTCCTGTTCAAAGTTTAGGTATTCACATAATTTTCATAAGTAACTTGAATACCTGAATTATTTACAGTTGTCATTCCGTTATCTACTGGGTTGGTTGTTAGAATTTTGCGCAAAGCTACATGAGAGCTATTTACGCTAGCCGTCCTTAATTTAGCAGTTAAATATTAGAGGGAAGGCAACTAATCATCACCATCCACTACCAACTCTTGAGCTACTCTTTAACCATGAATGGTTGGAATGACCTTCATGCTGTAATGCTACATGGCTGAAAGGACGAGAATGTTTGGTGGTACGGAAAGTCTATTTCGCCACCCTTAGATTGCGAGAGAAATGCCCCAATTACCTAATCATGCCAGACCACTGTCTACTGATAGCGAATGTAATTAATCCTGCCCAAATACTTGCACAGTGCTAACTCGCTTTAGATAGCAGACGTCTTTTACGCTCTCACAGTAGAATCACGGTCATTTCACATTTCACGCCCTACCCCCTAATAGCTACTGTTACTCCCTTTGGCTGAAATAACTGCAGTGAGACGCTTCTTATAACCATCTATCAGGCTCTGACATCGGTCTGAAGAAAGTTTACCTCACTCCTCAATGCAGAATTTTGTCAGCTGTGATACGTTTGAAGGGTTTCTTGCATGTACAGCCCGTTTCAAGTCAACGTACAGCATCTCAATGGGATTAAGACGTAGGCTTTGACTCGGCCATTCCATAACACTTCATTTCTTAATTTTCAGGCAGTCCTTGGTGGATTTACTGGAATGTTTTGGGTCATTGTCGTGTTGCAGGGTACAGTTCCGCTTCAGATTTAATTTTCTTACAGATGGACTCACATGTTCCTCAAACACATTTTGATACACAGTAGAATTCATGGTGGATTCTATGATTGTGAGCTGTCCCGATCCTGTTGCAGAAAAGAAGCCCCAAACCATGACACTTCCACCTCCATGCTTCACTGTTGGTTTGAGGTAATTTTTTCTGGAATGCTGTATTTGGTTTATGCCAAACATGTCCTCTCTTCTGGTGTTCAAATAATTCAAATTTGGACTCATCTGTCTAAAGAACATTATTCCAGAAGTCCCGGTCTTTGTATACATTCTCTCTTGCAATCTTCGGTCTGGTCTTGATGTTTCTCTTAGAGAGCAAAGGTTTTCTCCTTGCACACTTCCCATGCAAGTTAAACTTGTGCAGTCTCTTTCTGATTGTAGAGGCATACACTTTCACCTCAACAGTAGCCAGAGCCTTATGTAGGTCTTGTGATGACATATTAGGATGTTTGGAGACCACCGTTAGCATCTTGCGGTTTGCTCTCGGAGTGAATTTGCTTGGACGACCAGACCTGGGCATGTTGGCAGTTGTTTTGAAAGTCGTCCACTTGTTGATTATTTTTCTGACAGTGGAATGACTGATTTCAAAATCTTTTGGGATCTTTTTAAATTCCTTACCAGACTCATAAACTGTTACAATTTTATTTCTGAAGGTCTCAAACAGCTCTTTTGCTCTCACCATGGTGCTCACTTTCACTTCAACAGTCAGGAGCACACCAAACTAAATGTTCTAGGTTTAAATTAGATACGGCAAACCTCATTCAAAATGCTGAGTAACGATCTTCTTATCATGTGCACCTGGTGTGATACACCTGTGTGTGAGTTGAGCCATTTTAAGTGGAAATAAATGTGGGGGTGTCTTAACTTTTTCCTCAGAATATGCGTTTTTGTAGAATTACATTTACAGAAGATTTTAAAAAGCCTTTTCTTCAGTTTTAATTGTTTAGTTATATTTCTATAATCTCTCAGTATTGTTAAAATTGAGATTAAATATCTATATTTTCAAAAATGTTACAAAATACACAGGCTTTCATTGGTGTCCTAAGATTTTTACATTACTGTACTTCTGTATTCTCACATGGTTCTTTAAATATATATATATATTGGAATATACCAGTTCTAGGGCACCTAAAAACATTTGTAAATGTTTGTGTCATAGCAAGAATAAGCTCCTTAAAATCATCTTTTAAATTTTAAGGAACAATAAAATACAGATTTATTAGTGAATGCAAGATAATGTTCAGACAACAATTCTAATTATTAAATACGTTATCCGTGCATGAAATTGTTCAACATTTTTTACGAGGGAAAAAATATAATATGTGTGATATGAACAACCACATTTTCACTTTTTATAATACAATAATGCCTCCCAAGCTTCTGATGTAGATAACGAATGCCAGCCGAATATAACCCATTTTTATAACATTATAGAAGTCTAAAAGTAAGTTTACTTTGCTGATATTTTGTGCGAAAATTGTGGTATTTTGTATGCTTACTGGCGGTTTGCGTTATTTATTTATATCTAATTTTGTTTGAAAAGTTATATAGCCTTTACTTATTAGATAAGATAGTGTAAAATGTTTTAGAACATTTCTTAAAAATTTTGTGATGTGCTTGATTTTCATCTTGGTATTGTGGAATAATTTATTTTGTTTATATCACATTTCTTTCTATAAGGACAAAGATGTATATACTTTCAATCATACTATTATCATATACTGATCATTATGAAACCAAGAAAAGAATTGAATGATCTAAGTTTGAAAAGGGGTATCAGATTAATTTGTTTTTGGAAGTAAATTTTATTAACTCAAAATATATGAAAAGAAAATTAACTGAAGTTTCATTTTGAATTTTTTTTCTTTCAAGATCGATTTATTTATCATAAAATTTGTTAAATTATGCATAAAATAAAAAATAACTGGATTATAAGTATCTTTCTTGTAGTGAGTATATATCTTTCTTCAAAAGTGTGTTTCAGTGTTGGGCCTTCAAACTTTTTATATTGAGAAAGTAACTTTTTGTATACTGGCTGTTGGTTTTAACAAAATATTATATAAGGGTATATTAACATATACTTAAAACATAGAGCACTTAGTCTTTCTGGAGACTAACATTTATTCATAAAGTTTATTTTTTTGTTTGTTTTTTGGAATTTCGCACAAAGCTACTCGAGGGCGTTCTGTGCTAGCTGTCCCTTATTTAGCAGTGCAAGACTAGAAGGAAGGCAGCTAGTCATCACCACCCACCGCCAACTCTTGGGCTACTCTTTTACTAACGAGAAGTGGGATTGAACGTCACATTATAACGCCCCCACGGCTGGGAGGGCGAGCATGCTTGGTGAACGCGGGTGCGAACCCACGACCTTCGGATTACGAGTCGCGCTTCTTACACGCTTGGCCATGCCGGGCTTTGTATTCATAAAGAAAGGAGATACCACATCGATTGTCTACTATATTTGATAATTCTAACTTCTGCAGCTTCTGCTAAATTTAACAAATGATTTGAATATTTGTTTTCAACTTATAAAAAACGTAAGGATTAGGAAACATGATCAGTAAAATATTGTTGTTGCTCCTAAAATATCGTGGTTTAGTAACAGTTATGTAAGGTATATTGCTGTGCCCAAACTGTCATTACACTCACTGAATACATTGAATGTATGTTACAGGGTGTTTGCAAGAGTGTTTATTTGAATTTAAACATATGTTTATGCAATGGGTTTCATGTGCCCAAAACGAGTATATCCAAATCCGGTTTGTAGCATTGGCAGTCAGCGGTCTGTCGTTGTGCCACTAGGGGACATGTAAAAGCTTGTTAGAAGTGTGTGAAAATTGACAAAAAAATTAAAATCATAAATTTTTGAGAGGGCTCAGAGAGGCTAATTTCGTGGTAAGTGGTACCGTCAGATAACATTACAAATAAGAAAAAAAGCTGCTTATAAATAAAGGAACACAATAAACGAAAACTTAATCAGTGCACGAAAAATAGAAAACAGTCCTTTTATAAATATAAGAACGAAATGTTTTCAATAACAATTTATTTTTATTCTTTTTTCTCTGAACTGAGAAAACTAAGTTGTTTAAAACATTTAATATGTATATATGTTATTTTTTATATGCGTATTTTTCATCATGTGGATCAGTTTTCACCGTTAACTTAGAAATTGGATTTAAATTAATTTAAGTTTTTAAAAATATCAGATTTACTGCGGAAAATGTTGCTAACAACGAAGCTACATGTCTGATAAAAAGAAGCAACTAAACCACATTCATTACAAGCAAGACCGTAAAGACAGTATATTTCATTACTGTGTTGATTAGTAGTTATTTTATATGCATATGTAACGTGCGTCGATCAAACGTCAATATTAACTAACATTATATGCTTTAACAAATAGAGTCAGCTATCACAAAAGTACTGCACATGTCAATCAAAAATAGACCGTGAGGAGACGTAAGAGAAGTTCGTAGTCTTTAGGAACTTTCGCATATTGATACAACTTCACAAATTCAAAATAACCTTTTACTAACTTCCTCCGTAAACTATAAAATATAATGTTTTCCTATATTGTATCTAATGAGCAGAATAATATAAAGTTATTACTAAACAAACCGAAGGTAGTACGTTTCAATGCACAAAAAATTTACAAGCGATTTTAATTCTGGTACATTCAAATAAAAAGTTAAAAGAATCGAAAAAACTAACCTTACAATTTTTAGCTGCTACAGAAAGAAAATATAATTTTTGCCAAGTACCACAGATGAAACGGTTGCTATGAAATGACACTATTACAGAAAGCTCTTCTCAATATAAAGTGTTGAAACAAAACAGATGTTTCCCTTGTTTTGGAAAATAATATGTTCACAATACTTTCCCTCTATAGGGTTTATTTGGAAGGACACAGATATACAAACATCATATCACTCCAAATATACTCGGATTATGTAAATTACTTTAGTTCTGTTGACAGGTCGTAAATTTCGAAGCGGGATAAGAATCGTTTCTTCAAGTTTTGAAGGCTCAGCTGAATATAGTCTGAGGACAAGGTGCAGATACGTTTCATTGGGAAGTGTTCTGTGAACTATGTATCTTGAGTTCATTGAGCATACCTCCGTGTACAGAAATATTTCCGATCAAAAATATTTTTTATTTTTATTTTAGCAGGCTAACACTTTGTGCAATGAAACACATATCAACACTTTTGGGTCCCATAATAACTCGATCAACTTCATGGATTGTTCGCCTAAAGCCAAGGTCGTAAATCATATAAAACAAACATGAAAACATTTAAAAGGGGTAATTCGTCATGTTAGACTATTAATTGATCGATTTTTTAAAATAAGGTAGGAAAATATGATTTGTTTGTATTTTTGAATTTCGCGCAAAGCTACTCGAGGGCTATCTGCGCTAGCCACCCTAATTTTACATGGTTAAACTAGAGGGAAGTCAGCTAGTCATCACCAACCACCGCAAACTCTTAGACTAGTCTATAACCAACGAATAGTGGGATTAACCGTCACATTATAACGTCTCTACGGCCGAAAGGACGAGCATGCTTAGAGCGACGGGGATTTGAACCGCCGCCTCTTAGATTACGAGTCGAACGCCTTAACCCACTTGGTCATGGATGGCCGCGAAAATATGAAGTACACTCATGTACAAGTTTTATTTTAGAATGAGACATGTCTTTCATAAAAAAGAAACAAAAACAGGAAACAACAACACCAAAGAGACAGTTCTTCATATAAAAAAAAATATTAATTCGAAAAGTAAGATCTCAGGTGTTTAATCAGTATTAATCTAGTTGAGAAAGAGAATACGACATGTATTAACCATTTGTCAGAACTTAACTGAGATATTAAGATCATACCTTACGAAAAAGCATTAGTTATTCAGATCATGATTGCCATTGAATCAGTGGTTAAGATATATTTGGTATGGTAATGTATGAATAAAATATGTCGATGATTAAAGTGAAAAGAAAGTAGCAGTGGAATACATAACCTATTTATCTAACTGGGAGCTTATAATCATACGTTTTGAAGTTGTACATTACTGTATTGAAAGTATAAAAGTACTCACGATTTCGAAGTGTTCGTAAGCGATAAAGTAATCGTCAACTTCACTATGTAAAGAAACATAAATGTATATTTGAAAAATGTCTCTTTTTTACTGAAACTGCACAGCCATTACAGTGGTAACTATCAGAGATACAAAAGTTAGATATTTTTTATTTAATGAAGCAAAATAAATGACTTTAATCACATATTATGTGAGTTATATTTCAATATTATTGCTAACCGAACTTTCAGGAATTTTATTCTAATTTTTTTTTTTACATCGAAGCACCAAGAGACAAAAGAATATCGTTGCTTTGCAACAGTTAATATACTATAAACCTCGGAAGTTATAATTATGATAATTGCTTATTAATAAAAAAACTACAGATATCTGACTATGAACATTTACAGATTTCAAACATTTCAAACCGTTTAACTTCAATGAATTCACTTCGGATGTTAGTATTTATTCGAGGACGATAGCTATTTTCGTCCGTAAAAAACTTACTTGTGCTTCAAGTTAGCCATCCGTCAAGAGAAGTGTACCTGAGTAGCAACATAGAATTAATTCCGTTTATCCTTGATTTAAGATTCAGTTCCATATCAGATAGATAACTCATAATTATTTTTAAGTATATAAAACTTTTGTATATAAACTGTTATTTGTAATAACCGTTATTATAAATTGTTTTGTTGTTCACACATTACGAAATGGTGGGTTAAGAAAAAAAAATGTGGGTATGAATTTTGTCAGCATATCATAAATTTGATACATATTGACATTCAATTAACTCCTAAATTAGAATTAAAATGTTCTTCTATTTAAAAATGTAATAAGTAATATCCATGACGGAATAAATCGGTTACTCGTCCGGGATAAATTATAATATAGAATAGTTATATACACACACATGGAACACGGGAAAAAAACATCCCATAATAAATATTGCCTCTGTCTTATTTTTATTTTGTTCTATGATGAACTGAAAACATGTAATTTATTGGGATTTGTTTCTAGTCTACGGATATATAAGAGAAATGAGACATAGTTTTGTTGAAACAGAACTTTTGTTAAACTCCACTATGCAGAAAAAGAAATTCAAAGATAGTTCTATAGAACACAACAGTAAACAAGTGTTGTGAGAGTAAAAGTACCGTATAATATTATTATTACCTGAACTTTCTGTATGTGGACACTGCTGAAGACACATTGGTATATAAAAAGCCCTAAAACTTTAAGAATATATTAATAATACTGAAAAAAAATATTCTAGTACAAATTGCAGCAGTTATTAGAGCAAATCAAACGAAAACACGTTAATATTTATAAAATGGGTGTGACATACAACATATGTATTTTACTACATAGTAATTTAAACTACTTCTTTGTGGTGTTCAGCATCTAGCAACAATAATCGATAGAGACACACGTTGGTAAACTATTTCTATGTCATTATGTTTTGTAATAATAGAGACATACAGATTTTTTAATTAGAATTTTTCAACCAACAGCGTATGAAAAAGAAAAAGCGACGCTGTTAAAAGTACTTGTAACAAGGAAAGTCCTTTATTTGGACTGAGACAGTGGAGATGTACTTGCGTTTATAAGCGTAAGTCTTCAAATAGTTGTTATTGTACGTTTGATTCTTCCTTTTCCAGTATTTGCGTAGCAACAACCATTTTTCTTGTTAACCATAACGAGGATTGCATCCTGTCTAATGAAGTACTTCATCAGATAATGATCAAACGTCTACATGTAGTTTCATATCAGCCAAATAGCCAAAACTTGTGCTTTAAGTTGTACCATGTAGGCAGTCATCATTTATTTAAATCATTTTTGAACGAAATATGTAATTGGTATCTTTGTAGCGTATCAGCAAATTTATATTATTTGAAATGTTTGTAACTTAGAAAGTGGAATATTTTTTTCACTATAGACTCCGTGTTCGTTGCTTTTACAGATCCTTGTTGATATATTTATATTTATGTATGTATACATAAATAGATATATATACGTATATATACACAAACTTATTATTATATAGATGTATAAGGATGTCAAAAAAACAAGATGTGGTTTAATGAACGTGAGAACTGAGAATGTAGTGTTCGCGTCACGTTGCCACAAAAAGCAAGTGACGATTTATAATATATTGAAACCGAGAGTGCATTTAATATTATAATGGTCAAATATCATCATTCAATTAGAGTAGTCCAAATTTTACCAGTGATTGCTAGTAACCATTTGATTAAGGACAGTTAGAAGACGTAGCCAGTGTTTATCTTTGAATAAATATCTGAAACAAAACAAATCAAATTATAAATTTTTACCCATGAGGGCACATTTTTGAGAAACATTTAAAGCGCTATTAAAGAGCGACCTGTTTTTACTTTTGATTAAATAAAATTGCTCTTGAAAGAAGCTTGAGGTCAAGATCATTTTTAATAATAAAAATTATAAAAGAGTCTCTTTTATTCATTCTTTTCCGCAGTTATTAGTGTATTTTTGAGATCATCATCCAGACAAAAAATTCGTTATATTAAAAAAATGATTGTGAGTATTTTTACCGCATCGTTTCATCTCATTTTGACATGACAAGTTTACAATAGCTTTGCACCCTATTTTCCATTAGAAAAAGTTCTGTTCATCAAAAAAACTATATCTTAAGCACAACACTCCACTCTCTTGGCTTTCCATAAACCATTTAATGTATGAAGTTGACAATTTTCTTGTTCCCATTTTGAAAGTTTGATTGCACAACAATCCACAACTTTTTCGTTTGATAACTTGATTGTATTCGTATAAAACACCTGAATTCCAGTTTTATATACAAATGTTTGAGGAATGCAAACACTAAAAAGAAGATATGACGGAAAATCTTATTTAGGTGAACCCTATTGCACTCATGTTGACATGGAATTATTATTACTTGATTAAATTCCATAGTGCCGCCTGTAACATGTGGATGGCTTTGGTCATTGTGAGGAAGATGTAAGAAATATCCATCGGAGTTTAGAGAAGTGAGAAAACAGACTGTTTTAGTCAATGAGATAGATAGATGCTTTAAGACTGCAAAATAAATCTCTAGCGCTGAGTGTTAACACGTAAACAAGGCTGCTAGAGAGTAAACGAGTTTATGAAAAGTACTGAAACAGGAGTGTGAGTTAATGAAGAAGTAGATTCTCAAATCTACATAAATGCTTCAGTATTTATAGTAGTAATATAGGAATCGGAAGTAACTAAACTAAGGCGAAATTATTATTATTGGTGATAAAGAGTGTTGAGGCGTAAACGTAATGGAATGATATAATATGGTAAATTTAATGTGAATAATGCAATAGATGATAGAGGTCAAACAGCAAAACCAAAGGGATGTAGACAGGTAGTTGAATTACGACATGATGTATAGTTAGCTGGACATTTAAGCATAGCTGAAATAAAATATAGGATCAGTAAAATATACAACTGGCTGTTTACATTTGAAGATAAATATTTATACAAGAAAAATACCCATCATGTTAGTCAGTTGGTACAAAAAGCATGTAAGTTAGAAAAAAATAATTTAACAATTATCAATAAACCATTTAGTTAGGTGAGTTATGATATTAACAGATCATATTCAGTGATAAACTAAAAAAGTAAATACTCTCTGACAGTAACTGATTGTGCTACAAAGTGTATAAAGGCAGTATTAGTGGGTTTTATTGAAGCAAAAAAAATATATCAATGGCTAATAGTGATATCCTGAAGTGTTGAATTTTCTGAAAAAGGCTTATCAGATTTATTAAGCAAGATTGTTTAGGTTATTTTTACATATTATTACCTAGTAGAGGGTGGCTTTGGCCACTGACCTTTGTGTTTATGGATTCTCACCAGTTTGCTTGATTTCGAATGCCATTAAGTATAAAAGATATTACTGTATTGAAAATTCTAATTCCATGATGTTAACATGTTTTTATGATATGAGTGTACAAATATTTTGCATGGGAAGTGCTGTTACATACTCTTTTTCAAAAGTGTTCAATATTAGATCGCAGGACACTCTCTGTGTCGTACATTGTCAATATTTATGATACTTGGCGGTACATCTTGACTTTATATTACCTATAGCTGTCATGGGAGTTTCTAATTTACATATTCCAAATCATTTCAATATAACACTCAAACCTCTAACTTATGACAGTCAAAAACATTAATACACAAACGAAGTTGATAAACTTTGAACATTATTTGAAATTTAAAATTTACTTCAGCTAATATTACAAGTTTATGATTGTTATTCATTTATAAAAATTATAGTAAGGTTAAGCACAACAAAATATATTTTTATTTTGGTACTTTTTAAGCATCTAATGTTAATAATAAAGCTGCCTGTCACAAGTTCCTACACTATTTTTGTGTTTTGAACATTGGCACATACTCAAACATCTTTTATAAGGTTAAGTTATAAATCAATAACTTTACTTTTCACTCAGATTTTACCTGTAAGTTTGAATTTAGCCTTGTAAGTTTTAAACGTTCATCTTGCATGACTTGTTTGGTTGATTTTTAATGGTTATCTTCTTTGTCCACCGCAAGGGACCTTACCTTAGGTTTCAGTGTTACAAGTTCTTACATTTACCTCTTTCATACTGGGGGCTCTATAGAAATAAGTACATTTGGAATTCTGATTTCTGCTGTACATTAGTTCTTAAGTTGAAAATCAACATTGTACAAACTATTCTAAAACTTCTTATTTTGGAAGCCCTTATATATATTTGTATATTTACACAAGCAAAATCTCTACATATGCTCAAATTATTGTAATAGAAATGCATTATTTTATGTAAATCTTTTATATCTTTACTACTATATTAAATTGTGTGGTAAACGTGCTTGTTTATTATACGTAATGTTTTTATAATGAGGTGGCCTTCGCAATATCTTGTCACAGCTAATGACACGAGGGAAAAAACTGGTAGCTGAAAATTTAAATAAATGACACGTGTCGATGAGGTTACTTTATGTTGCAGTAAATACATCACCTGCCCAGGAAAAAGAAACAGATAAAAGGGAGATAAAACGAGTATATACATTGATCTCTATTTGCATTTTGTATATGATCATAAGGATGAAATATTAACAACAAAGAAATTGCATACCCACTTTTCTGTCTCTAACGTAAAGAGATAGTAAACATATTAAGCCATGATATGAAGTCCAGAACTCGATCCATTATGAATATAGAATGAAAAATACTAAAACAAAATGTGGAGATTAATACACTGCTAGAAATAAATAACGAAAAAGTTTATAACTTTACAATATTCCTTTACATTTAAGAACAAAACATGTTTGTATTAAGATAAGTTAGTTATGTTTAACTATTGGCCAGAAAGAAGGCATTCAGATAACTTGTTTGTTTTAGAATTAAGCACAAAGCTACACAATGGGCTATCTGTGCTTTGTCCACCACAGGGATCGAAACCAGATTTTTAGTGGTGTGAGTTTATAGATTTTTCGCTCTGTCCCCTGGGAAGTACAATCAGTTAGCAACATCAAATCACTCACACATGCTAAGGGATTGTCTGTCAATCTGCTACATAAACACAACGTAAAGTGTGAGAAATATTTTATGATGTGGTAAGGATTCGAACCTATCTTGCCTGATCAGATTCGATGTTCAAAGCTTTATCAAAGGGAGAACTTGTATCCTAATGAAACAGAAAGAAAGTGTTTTGGTTACTTTCTATCTTTATTTATATTTCTTTTACAGTACTCAATATGTAACTTTGTTTAACTTGACGGAGATCAGAATAATTAGAAGAGATATTTTTAATATAATCTGAGCTAACTTAATTGTATAACGACTAATATTAGCAACACTTCATAAGTGTAGTTTTAAATTATACAGAGGAAGTTGGTGCATATTAAATTAACAAATATAAGCAATAATACCATTTTTACAACACTCACATCTCTTTTTTTATCATATCAGAGAGAGCAAATTTAATAAATCAAAAAATATTTCAAACCTTTTCGGCACTATATCTAGCTAATTCAATGAGGGTTATATCCTATCATTTCAAATATAAGATATGAAAGGCAAATATGCACGCAGCTAAACATTATGCTTCGAATAGCATTTTCTACATTAATTATTTATAAACATTTGTTAAGAAAAAACTAATGGTCATTATATTTTATTTTCTTCACTGAAGATAATCTTTGACTCGCCAAAAATTCCATTGTATAATACACTTATCAGATAAAGGAAAAGTTTTATGTCATAGCTTGGTAAAGCAAAGCAATGTCCTAAAATAAGGTCAATAACACTAGTACTCGAATGCTATTCAGAATCACAGATCTGATGATTAAGGCCCCCCAGTGGCTCAACGGTATGTCTGCGGACTTACACCCTAAAATCCGGGTTTCGATACCCGTGGTGGTCAGAGCACAGATAGCTTATTGTGTAGCTTTGTGCTTAATTCAAAAAACAACAACAATTGATGATTATGGTCATTATGTGAAATGCAATTGAAAGGTCAATCAACCTCTTTCTAAATATGGCAGTCTTATACACTCTTTCTTCAACTGTTATTTTGAAATGAATCCTTTTCTTTTTTAAATTAACAGTATGTAGAACTGAAAGGGGATGTTGGAATTTTTCACTCATGTGGAAAAAATTGGACTAATGAGAAACAAGATATTGATTCAATATCTCAAAGTGTTGTTAGCAGAATGTGTGATAACTTTTAAACCAACAGAGACATTAGCAAGTCAGATCATCAGCTATAATACCAACAGATGACTACAATCTGCTGATTCTAACACAATGTAGTATCTTATTTAATTTGGATAAGACTCGCAGCCATTTTAATTTAAAATGAAAGCTTAAAATATTTGCTTTGCTATAAAACGAACATTAATAATGATTAATTTTTAAAAGTGCGATTATTTCAAAACAAAAGTAAAAAGCTAGCAGAAAACCACATGAGAGGGCCACTCTTTGTAAAAAAATACAATTCTGGTTTGTACAGACAATAAAACAGATTTTTTTACATGTCTTTTACATGTTGGTTATTTTATTTATACTTATATATGTTATTTATCATCATGCAATTTGTTTTTAAATTTACGCCCTCAATTACTCAAGGTATATTTACACTGGACATTATAATTTCTGAAAGATAGACTAGAGGAAAGGCAAATAGTCCACGGCGTCCAACATAAGCCAACTCTCTAAATGAATAGTGACTATCATTCTTATAACGCAATACGATCCTTAAATTCAAACAAGATCATTATCACGTTTTTTTTTTCAACTGAGTAGGTGTGAACGATGGATCCGCAAATCAACAACTTGGCACGTTAACTGGACAGAACTCGGCTCTTGGTTTTGTAGGTTTTCTTTGTACGTGCAAGCTTAAATGTTAATGTACAGATATTTAGCTCATTTAGCGTAACCAAATAAGATAGGATTAACCTGGGTGAATACTGACAATTATAATTAAATGTTATTTTATCAGTAAGAGCCTATTCTTATCTGGAGGGTATTACATTATGATTGATTTCTAGACGACTTGAAATGCCTATTAAAAGAATGCGTCATGAACTGTGAACAGGAATCGTCGCTAATTAAGAAACTGAAAACAACCGAGTACGATTATAAGACGAACTAGGCTTGAATATCACTACTCATTTAACTTCATGGGGAGAAATTGGCTGGTGAGAATAGTGTCAGCTATGCTGAGATTTAGAGCATGTAATATAGTGATAAAAAGATAATATATGACTAATAGAAAAAAACCAAAAAACTTAAACATTAATATTCTTAGAAACAAATGCTTTGAATAGTATAGAGTGCATTACCTTAATCTACAGAGTGGTATAAAAATATCAAAAAACTATCATGTTGCTATTAAATTATAATATGCAAAAAATCTCAAGGACCATTTAAGGTGATTGTTTCTCCTAAAAAGTTATATTTGTTTGCAGTAATTGACCGCTGACCTTAAAACCTTGGCCCCATGTTCTGGCAAATTAGTTTACATTTTTGAGTGAGTCAATAAGAGTCCTTTTTGATATCATACTGTGTAAATCAAATAGCTTAACGATTATTATAAATGATTACGTCATAAATTAAAGAATATTCAGATATTCAAACACTTTGTTGTTTGATCTTTAAACGATACAGGAAGTCACGTTACAATGCACATCAATTTTTTTGAAAAGTTTTTGCTGATTGTGACAGGTACCTGGTGGGTACTCACAAATATAGTTTTGCTTTTGCTTCATCACGTAGGAACTCTGATAAATAGACAGTTAACTGTTTACCGGCAATTGCGTTTATGTTTTCGATACGCTATTAAGCTCAACATAATTAAAAGTGTTTTGCTCCTGATTTTCGTTTGTATTCAATTTCTGGTGCATCACGTTGCAGTGTCTAACAGTAGTCAGCAAGCATTGAGACGGATTTCAGTTGCCCTGATATTGATTTTTCATTGTAGAAATGTCCTGGTGAAACCAAGATTTCGATGAAACGGTACGTGATGGGCAATTTTGGATATGAATTTTGTGATCAGCAGCCAAATATCTATAAGAAACACCCAGCAGTGTTGAAGAATCAAAACTTTAGTTGTGCAGTGCTATCTGATTGAAGGGATTATTTTGTTCCGTTTTACTATTATATTTTTAAACATGCTTTTTGAATATACTTAATATCTTATTTTCGTTTAAATTAGTATTTTAAACAAAAATAGCTTAAAACATGTTAAATCTATTTTAAATTTATAAATACATATCTATCGCATACCTGTTTCAGTCTCACCAAGATTTGCGAAAATTGGTTAGTTTTCCTCAAAGAATAAAACTTACTTTGCTAAATTGAAAAGTCTGGACTTCTACAATAAATCTGATTAATAAAAGAATAAAAATAACTTGATAAATTTTTGTAGGAGCAAGAGTTTAAAAAGAAAGTACAAATAGTGAAAGGTAAATTAAAGATCAGTTAGTTGTAAGAACTTTCACACAACTTTACATTATTTAGGAAACGACATTTAGGTTTCATGTTTGTTCAGCTGTTGGACTTCACAACGGCTATAACCGATTGGGATCTCTTATTTTGAAGTAATAGAGTCAACACTACGGACCGTCAGCTCTTGGACTACTTTTGACTTCAATAATGAATTAGTATCAATGCCCGTAACCACCAGATCTTGAATTACTCTTATCTGAAATGAAAGCCAGTACAACTTACATCCAGCTTTTGGGCTAATTTCGTCTAAAGTGATAGTCAACACCAGTGACCTCCAGCTATGGGGCTTCTCTTGTCTGAAATGATAATCAATACACGTGACCACTAGAATTATTACTGTATTTGTAAGCAATTTATAGAAGTACGATTGTTTGTTTTTTTTTGTTTTTTTTATTTCACACAAAGCTATTCGAGAGCTATTTGTGCTAGCCATCCCTAATTTGGCAGTGTAAAACTAGAGGGAAAGTAGCTAGTCATTACCACCCACCGCTAACTCTTGGGCTACTCTTTTACCAACGAATAGTGGGATTGACCATCACGTTATAACGCCCCCACGGCTGGGAGGGCGAGCATGTTTAGCGCGGTGGAGATGTGAACCCACGACCCAGTCGCACGCCTTAATACACTTGGCCATTCCGGACCAGTACGATTATACAAGACAAACTAAAATTTTTAGTCGCGGCATAAGAGCTCATAAAATGGCTCTGAGTTGTTTTTGTTTGGTTTTATTTTTTTCAAGTTCAAAGTTTTTTCCAGGTCACATCTTAACCAATTTTAGATCTAATTAGTTTCCAATTCACGAGGTCAAACCCTTTTGACTGATATATTTTTCTATGCTCAAGGTCTCATATATTAAACTAAATAAGGTATAAGTGCACTCTATGCTTGTTATTGCTGATGAACAAAAATATAGCTAATGAAAAGAATAAAAAAAATCTAATAGATTAATTTACTGTAATCCTGCACAAAAGAATTACAAGTGCATGTTATTATAAAAAATAAGTTAAATATTAATACAATTATCTGTAGTTATTTATTGCACAATGTTTTAATGTTGTATAATATTAATATATATCGTTCACTATTTACGAGAAACATTTTTCCATGTTTGCCTTTTGCACTTTGATTTGGTATGTACGTCTAATGGTTCATTATTGAGCGTCACAGTAACTGAAAGACGTGTTGTTTTTTTTGTAGCGTTATATTGAATTATTATATGAGGTTACGATATTGGTATTATAAGCAATAAGCTTAAGGCTAAAATAAAATATTTAAATATAAACATGAACCACACTGTATTTTATGGTGATTAAGTATGAAACATGCCCAATCATTGCAATTGTATTACATTGTTATCTGAAAATAGCTAAATAAAAATATTTTGAACATTAAATTGTTCCGTTCTGTTAACTTTAAGCGCAGTTAAAACAGCAAGCCAGAAAACTGATGACTAGCTCAAAATATAATTATGATATTGAATTATAATGGAACGTTTCTGTTCTTAGCTTATTTCATGTGATAAAAAACGTCGCTAAAAATATGTAACACCTAATATATTAGTGTGAGTGGATATTTTATTTTATTTCAATATTTGTACATGTATGTTCAAAAGCCTACGAGTAATAATTAATTTTCCGCAAAAAATATTCTTAGGCAAGATAAAATATTTTTCTTATAGTTTCTTGTTCAAGGTATTTAATTTTAATTCGGCCATTATATCAGAATCATGATAAAGAACGCAACGAAAACAATGGCAAAGGTTTAAGCAGTTGTGTCAATTACTACGTTCTTGGTGATGAGAAATCCACTTGAAATAAAAATGTATCACAGAACGGTTGGTATAGGTAACAGAAAAGTGGAAACTGGATTCAAAAAACACACAAGAAAAAACAAACTTCACACGTTTTTGAACACTGCAAATCAGATAAATACACCATAACAGTAGAAAAATCCCAGATACTAAGAAGAAAAACAAATATACACAGATACAAAATTAAAGAAGCCCTATTTATACAGCAACTAAAACCAAAAATTAAACCAATATAAAGGAGTACCAGTATAAGTATATTAAGTAATAACCTAACATCCAGTCGCAGCGCCTCTACAATACCGTACCCATTTTTACTGTCGTCTCTAAGACGTGTGTCCGGCAAAGGACACTTGCAAACTTTTTCTTTCTTAACCTGAAGAAACACGGTCGAAACCTTGTTCTCTCCTTATAAATCGAAGTGTTAGCCGTTCTGAGATATAGTTACTACATTGTTGAGCAGAAAATCTGTTTATCGAAACCAATGCTTTACCTCATTATAACTGACGTAATAAAATTGTCATAAATAAAATACAACAACATTTTATTGTGAATAGTACTTTCCTTTGGCTTTATAAATATGCATTAATATTAATTAATGTGAACAATATTGTGTGAACAATATTGAAGTTCAACAGCGTTGTTGTAGTCTGGTGACTATTCTACAGGTATTTTACAAATTTACTCGATTCACAGATACCCGTTCGTAACATTTGTTCAATAATAATCCCAGAGTCGGGTTCATATTGTGTTCAAGGATAATGAACTAGCATTTTATTAATACTATTATGATAACTGACTTATCTGAACTTGTGTAATATGTCAAGAGATTTTGTCCAATAATCATATCCCACGTTCTTAGATTACTGACCTGTGTCCACCAAAATGAGTAATTCGTTTATGATTTTTTTCACGTCCCAATATTTGAACAATTCAGACACCAAAACCTGTGACTGCAACTAGAAAATAACATATTTATACAGTTGTATAGGGGAAGGATGTCAGAATTGAAGATTGTATCTATCTATCTATACACACATATATAATGATAACAAGACGTAATCAAATCCAAAAACGAACACAGTGTAATGTTTTCCTAGTGTTGGTAGCAGGTGCAATAAAACG
The DNA here is from genome assembly GCA_011833715.1 of Carcinoscorpius rotundicauda. Classification (NCBI taxonomy): domain Eukaryota; kingdom Metazoa; phylum Arthropoda; class Merostomata; order Xiphosura; family Limulidae; genus Carcinoscorpius; species Carcinoscorpius rotundicauda. The sequence goes on from CM022393.1 coordinate 115,775,431, forward strand.
TACTGAAACAATTGCATCTTCTCACAAAAAACACATGCAGGGAAATGAACAACATTTAAGGAAAAAGTGGGTTTTTTGTTGTCCATCGCTCAGGTTATAAAAGAATATATATATCAGATTTTGGCTTTGGGTTCAGTTGTAGTTTTTCAGTCTTACGAAATATGACTTCTTTTAATATGTATGTATATTTTGTTATTTTATTTTATCTCACAATATGAACCAAAGTTTGTAAGCAGGCTGTAACAAAAATTAACAGCCGTCAATGACAGTTTCAGAAAATACCAAACTTATTTTTTTTAGGAAATAAAAACACTGAAGGTTATGGCAGTTTTGAGTTAAATAGAAGAGTATAAAATATGGCTGATGTAATCCATTCATTGTATAAAAAAAAAGCAATTTATGTTATGACTACTAAAGAAGATGTTTTAGCATTTGCTTCATAGAAACTGCATTAAATGCTTGACTGGAATGATTGAGGTAGAATTGAAAAAAAAGCAATATTTGAAACTTGAAGCTCGCTTCATAACGTATACTGAAACAATAATGTTATCAGTGTTTTAATGTACAAATTAAAGAATTTTTTTAGACATGTGATTTAAATAGGCTACATCTTGGAGTGGAATACACAAATTGAAAAACATCTCATATATTATTACTCGCTATTCTGAGAAACAGAAGCAAAGTACATTTTTTCTCTCTTTTATTTTGTCTTTTAATTTATAGAAAAAACCCTAAGTGGTACTACAAAATTCTTTATGAAGAGAACGAACGCATAGTTTGAGTTAAGAAACACACGCGAGAATTTTTATTGTCAAATAAATTGATTGAACAAACAATGTATTTTCTGGGTTTGTAAGAGTACTCAAAAATTTCTAACAGTTGCAATTTATTACGCACTAAATTAACCACATCTAATTACTTTTCACTTTTTTACAGTTTTTATGTTTACGTTTTAATATCTTTGGCTTACGAGTTTCAAATAGTGATTTTTCAACATTAAAGACATTATTGAATGCGGAAAGTAATTTTAAACATAAAAGCTTTAGGTTTAAGAACAGAACAGATAATTATTTTAAAAATAAATTTTAATGCTTATGAAAACGTAGTGTATGATTTAACAATAAAAATCAATAAAATTAAGGACTCAAAAGTTGGTAAAATGTGATCATGAGTTCATTTTTCCTTAAAGCTGATAAATATACAAAATTATTTTAAGGTTAAAATTTTAATGTACGTCTATACGGAAATTTAATTAAATCATGCAACACAGAAAGCTAAAAAATAAACATCGGGTTGTTTCATTAAAATTAAACATTTTTACTTAAAATAACAAAGGTGAGATATGGAATCAAACTATACGGATGAAAATATAACTTTAATTTGAGTCAAAACGAGCTGATATGAAATTATAATTAATTAGCTATTTTGACTGGTAAAACGATAAGAATTTATTACCTTGTTATTACAATGAAATATTTTGGGTAGAAATCAGAAAATAATATAATTTTCTTAAGAAGTTGGCGAAAAATAATGTGACGTTTCACTGAGTTGATTCAACAATTTCAAGTGTAAAGTAAATGAAATTTGTAATAAAACAGTTATATTACAAAGTTAGTAAGATTAAGTAGCTGACGTGAGGAGGTCTTTGGTCACACAGACCTTTAAAAAAACACGTAATGGGATTTCAAGATGTTTGATTTAGCATATTTTTTATTATTAAACTTTGAATGATTTTCTTAAACAGGGTAATATTCTTCGACTATAATTTGGCATTTTATATTATTACAAAGTTTCCATACACAAAGGTATGGTTTATGTGTATGTCCTTTAACTCCGCTTTGTAAACTTTTTTCTGTTACATATATTCTCTTTGATAAACTACCTAATTACTAATGTTGTTGCTATACTTTTTATAAGTGACTGCCGAACGTTCGACCTGCATTGACATCTAGTTCATATGTTTAACATAGTTAGCTCTATGTTAATTGATATTATTAGAAACTGATGTATAATGTATAATGTAATGTATACATTCAAGTAATGTAAAGAAAAAAAATATAACATTGTGTCAAACATACTATAAATACCATTTTTAGTTGAGACGAGATCTTTTGCCAGTTCCAGAGCTCATCATGTCAACTAGGATAGAAGAGGCATAGTGACGGCTAAAAATATGTATGTAAAAATGGCTTGTTTGGGTTCAGAAACTTTTTATGTAGAAAAGTCACCCTAAACAGCCGTTTTTGCGTATATATTTTCTCTACAAGTGGGTTTTTTGTCATCACTGAGTAATGGCTGAAGCGCTATCTGTATTATCAAATCACAAGAATAATAACTGTTGTGATGAGAACTAGATTAAGTTGAATAAGTCATTTTCATCAGTTTTCTATGAGTCGTTTACATATCAGATCAAGTGTAAAGTTATTTTATTTGTGATTTATTTACAACCAGTTCCTTACTATTTTAATTAACATCATTAATCATGCTAGCTCAGTGAATTAGTTACAATTCAAAACAGCTCCTAAGAAACACAGATGCCACAAAACCACAGGTATATCGATACTCAAATATTTAAAAATATGGATGTTTTCCATCTACTTGTGTCAAGGAATTGTACTTTTAACTATAACTTTGACAAGGTTTTCGTTTGATTTGGATTTTCATCTATATACCTCCAGACCCTCGTGATTTTTAAAAATCGTTAAAGAATTCGTTCAAAACTTAAAATTATAGAAAGCATAGAATATCTGGAAGTTTTGACGCAGTGCCGTTTTTCTTTTCTTTTTACGTAAACCATAGTAACTGTTGTAGAAGTGTGGAGCATAGACCTACAATTTTTGAAAAGATAAATCCGCTAAAGTATTTTAGTGACACATATTACCTAAGCTACTGAACCACTAAAATCAATTTTCAGTATTGCAGCATAGATTTTTGAAAGACTGAACATTATATTATAGATAGTCCTATCCTTGGCTAAACGTTTTATGATGAAATTAAATCCAAGAAAGTTCACAATACTTCAAGTACCAATTTATAGCTACGTTACGTTCCTGACATTTTAAAATACTTTTTATAAAACCTTTCAATACTTCCTCACTGATCTAATACCATACATTAAATTAGTAAAATAAGTTAAAAACTGTAATTCTCTTTCGTTCTCTAAAGATAGCATATTTCTTATACAACTCAACAAAAGACACACGAACATCAATCTAATCATTTCTTTATGATACCAGTTAAAACTTTTGCATAAAAAAATACAAAAATTTACGACCTTTTCTCCAATGATCAAACCATATGTACTAACCAAAGTAAAATAAGCTTAGGTTCTCTGAGCACTTTACTGTAGTTAATAAGTACTCTTGCGGCATTTTAAAACAAATTCCAAACAGGTCTGAAAAGGATAACGAAACCTATATAAATTTCAGCAACAAAAAATTTCTACGGTATATGCTGTGCGTTGGTTTGTCTGTAATTAAGCACACAAAGCTATACAATGGGCTATCTGTGTTCTGCTCGTAACTGGATTACGGACAGAACACAGATAGTGTGGGACAATTGCTATGTGGAAAGTACAAACTAAATTTAACAAGAAAATTGTATTTAAAGCAATCTACACGTTAAACAATCACTTGTCAAAAACAGCAAAACTAAAGATATGGCAATCTATTAAAAAATATCATCCCATTTGAACTATACATCTGAAACATGAAGTGACATTAAAAGCCTATTTAAAAAGTATATGTATAGATCATTTCTTGTTTTTGAACATTAAAAATAAACTGTCGTGGAGATTTTATTGTGACAGAAATTGTTAAAACTATAGGCCATTAATATGGATCTGTGTTATGAAACTTTAAAGAAAGACTAAATAAAAACAAATATCAAACTTTACTAAACAACCTGTCATCTGTTTCCAAAAATAGGTCTGGTCGAAATTAAATTAACTACTTAATCATTACACACCTGACAATATAATTTCGCTGTTATACATTATTTCACTCTTACACTTAAAAACTCTTTGTAATTGAGTGAAAATTTGTGTTTTTACCAAACTTTTGATAGTGTTATGCTATTTTTAGATTTCATATTAGTTTACATTCGTATTTCCACATACTTTTATGCGATGTATTATGCATTATAATTTATCTTGAAAAGCCTACAATTTATTATTTAAAAACATTTTACAATTTTACATTGCCTAAAACTGAAATAAAGTGCAATTTAGATTTATAATTTAATTAAATGTTGATATATATTATATTTATATTTGCCAATGAGATAGACTGTTTTATTTCTTAACACTTATTTTAGTATACAAACATTAACACAATTTAAAAAATAACCATTATTACAAATAATGATATATATATATATATAAGTTTCAAAAACTTACAAACGATATCGTGTTTCCTACCTAATCTGGAACTGGATATTTTATCAACGGTTTAAGATGAGCATAACACAATTAACGGGTGGCAAGGTTGCTGAAATTGTGTTATGTCTTCTCAAAAATATTGATGTTTGATGTGAATTCACTGAAATTAAACGGTTTGTAACATCCAAAATCTATTAACGTTCCTCATAAATATCTAAATTTACCAATTATCGATTATTAATCAGAATTTATGGCATACTATCTGTAGTAAACCAACAATATAAACTGTTTGTTGGCGCGTCGATTTGTAAACGTTAAGATGAAATTCTCGAACTTTTAGTTAACAACAATACACTAGTGGTTTCGTAAAACGTATATTGCCGATTCTTACAATCAAGAATCTTCTACAAATTTAGTAAACAAGCGGAATATTCGCAATTCTTGATGACGAAAAGCCAACTTGAAATAAAAATGTATCTCAAAACGACTATTATGACTCTTCGCAGGTTGTCTTTAGGTTAACAATTCGAAATACACATTTAGAATTATAAGTTACTTGAATTTCTAAATATAAATTTTTACTTACACAAATGTCGATATTAAAATAAATACATAATAATAAATCCGTCACATATGAAAAATAAAATCCAGTATTCTGTCGTGCAAATATAAGAGCGATTATAAGCCAGTTTTCTTTAATATAGACCATTTCTTCTGAAAAATATAAATCACAAAGTCTATCTGTAACAGGACCCGATAGTAAAATCATGTTTAGTGTGTGTGACATTGTAGTTGTCATTTTTTCTTTTGGTTTTCCCTGTCAAACAATAAAAGTTTACTATAACGAGCGACTTCATTACAGCACTCCTTGTTTAGATTTGGTTTCTCTTTCACAATTTTATGCGGTAGTCTACGTATTAATCATTTATGTGCGTTGGAAAACATGAAAAGTTATTGTAATACAGAAGAATTGAAATACGTGCACTGAAAATTAAATTATTGTAAATTACATTATACTGAACTTCCACAATGCCTAAAAATCCTCTTAGTGTGTTTATTCATGTTCTTATCCATAACGTTTAATGATTTCAAGGTCAAAGTTAATTATTCTCTAAATAATGTTCTCGGAGCTAACAGAAAATGAACATGAAGACTTACACATCGCTAACTGGACAAATGTTGATTTGTTTGTTTTTGAAATTTGAGAAAAGCTACCCGAGAGTTTCTCTGCTCCAGCCGTCCATATATATGAAGTGATGGGCTGTAAGATAGACAGCTGGTCAACATTAGCACAGGTAACCCTTGGACTGCTCTTTATCAACAAATATGTTGAATGAACGTCGCATTGTTACGTTCCCACGTCTAAAAAGGCATGCTAGGCGCAACGATCCGCAAATTTTATGTTGAGCTCTTTAACCATCAGGACATGTCAGGCCAAAACTAATGTTATTAAAAATGTAAATATGTATTTTAATTAAAGAAAAAATCTACAGGTTTCTTTACATTAGCTTGCGTTTTCTAAATCATTTGGTGATGTCAATAGTCATATTCCATTTTTATTTTTTCACTGAATAAATGTATGTTCAGTTCACTTTTTTAAAGGTAAAAACGCCCCCAAGTGGCTCAGTGGTATGTCTGCGGACTTACACGCTAAAATCCGGGTTTCGATACCTGTGGTGGGCAGAGCACAGATAGCCCATTGTGTAGCTTTGTGCTTAATTCAAAACAACAACAACAACAAAAGGCAAAAACAATATTGGCTTAATCGTATATCGCTGATTACAAATGAAAGGTTTCATATTTGCAAAACAACTAGTAATAACACAATATGAGCTTACAGAAAAAAACACAAACCATATAAAGATTGACATTTTAAGCAGTTCTTAAGAAGTGGATTTTCCGGGTCTCACAATGATCCAAAATTAGTGTAACTGTAGACATGTAATTAATCGTAGATTTCAAGCAAAATTATTTGTTATTGGATATTAACAAAAAACTAATCAAGGGTTATGTATGTGTAACCACCCTGAATTACAAACATTAGGGTACTGTTTGACTAAAATAGTGTGATACGACTGACACTTATAACCCCACCAAAGCCTCAAAATACATAGCGCGATTTTTTTTAGTGACGGTTAAGTAAAATAACACTATTATACATAAAATGTTATATAGATTTTGAAATAATACCATTATATTAAATATATAATATAATATTCGTCTGACTTTAATTATTTACAGTTAAATATGGTTTGTTAGTTGTTTGAAGTATGACGAAGTTTTTCACCATTAGGGAGCTTGAATCTACTTAATAGGATAAGTTTTACTCACTATTTCCTGTGATCTGTGCTAATGATTTAGTTTTTTAATGTCAAGCCAATGAACGTCGATTGGTGTAAATCGTCATTGCAGAAGGCAGTTGAAAACACACAGGTATAATAATACATGGAGTAAATACTGAAGAAATAAAAAATGCAGATAAACATATTGATTGTTTCTTTCACTTTATTAAATATAATACTGCGTATCATTTATCTCGATATATTTAGCTTGTATCTAGTTGTTATGAATCAATATTTCTAACAGAATATTCTTTTCACTTGAGCTTAATCTATCGATTTTGTCCACCAACAATAACGACAATAAAAATAATATTATTCGGGACATGTGTCTTTTTATTTGCGTTTGAAAAATCAACGTTAGAAAGAAATATATCCAAAGAAGCGGTAATAATAGACTAAATATAATGGATTTCACTGAAGGAGATGTTTCGTCAATAAAGTGAAAAAACAACAACTTTGTAAGTATCCATATATGGAGTACATGAACCTTTCAATTTCAATCAGTGATGCTCTAGTTGTAAGACATTGTGCATCCATTAAACAGTTTTATATCCTTATTTAAATCGTGCTAAATTATTTTGTAACGGCATGCTACATTGTAATCTTAGCTTGCAAATTCATTTTATTACTGGATAAACCATTTTTTCTTACACAACTTACTTTGTTTCTGTGCTAAGCCTTTAACATTCCAATAAACTTATTTTATAATTGATAAAGACAATTCAGGTCACCTTTTGTCAGAGTGATTTTTTTTTAATTTTAATTATGTGAAGATGTATAAAGGATATACATACTAGTCATACTTACTTTAAAACTGATAGACTTTACAGATTGTTTAAAGGATTCTACCACCAAATCTTTGGCTACACCAATCGAAGACTGGGATTTGGTCGTCATTCTTATAATGTACTCACGACCACAAAGTACGGAGGGCGGTTTCTTATTGTGCAATGTATCACAAATTTCGGACCCTTGAGTCTACAGTTCTGGTGATCATTAAGATAAATCTTGTTTGGGATCCACGGAATGTTTCAGTATTTAGTACCATCATAAAAAATTTAGGGTAGTCTTAAACCATTGAACAAAACTATCAAAAGAAAATAGTCTTTATGAGTGTAATATACAGAGGAATGAGTGCATTATATTAAAATTATTTTGTAAATGCCACGTAGCAATCACAGTCGACATAAAATCACATTGGAATAGAATATATCAGAATTACACTTTAATACTAATTGTTTGTTTTCTTTAGGAGGGTACGGTACAACCCTTTCTAGCACAAATAGATACATTAAGGTCATTAAAATGTGTTTATACCGAGAATTTATAATTTCCAAGGCGGGAATGTCTTCCGAGTTTATTAGCAATGGAAAATAGCAGTGGTAAGTACAATTCAATATATTTTAAGAGATGAGAATCAACAAATACAAACGTCAGTGGGAAAGCTCGTCAACTTGAGCCAATCTACAGTTGTAGCATAATCAAGAAAGATCTCCGACCAGAAAAAAAATTGCCTCAAAATTATGTCTTTAGACAAGTTGCTTCCATGACACATCCATTCAACCGTCGCACCTTAAGACGCAATAGAATGAAAAAAATGGATTTCATGCCATTCCATTTAAAGACACGTTGGTCAAGTTGTCTAATACAGCACCGACCGATTTGTGTAATATCGGACTGTTTAAACTGAAGTTAGGAAAATATTCTTTATTCACCTAGATGAATTATAGAAAGTCAACAGAGAGAAAAGGTTTGCTTTAGACATCAGTCTTACAACGGACTCTTTGCAATGAAACTAAATTGTAGGACTACTGTCAAAATATACAGTCTTCAAACAAGGCATAATTTATTGTAGGCAGATGAAAGCTCCAAAATCATTTTAATACACGTATTTAACTTCTACATGCATATACATAGACTGAAATAGATTTCCCAAAAATTATAATTAGTGTTATTAAATTAAATTAATTTAAGACACAGTAGTGTAGCCTTACAAACCTTACACAATATTCCATATTCTACTACTTGGTCGGCTAGTAAAGGTGTTATTTTTTCATCATTTTATGTTCGGACAGCTACGACCATGATGACTTAGCAATAAGCTTTGGAACTTATAACAATAGAATTCGAAACTCGTTCCTTACGTAGAACACAGCGCAGATAACATATTGTGAAGCTTTGCATTAAAGTAAACAATCTGAGAGCGACAGTACACAGTTCAGTATCGTTTTCTACATCTCAATATTGTACAGGTTGTATCATTAAATTATTTCAAACCTATATACAACGAATAACTTTTTTTTTTTAGAATTTAACCAATGTAGGATTGTTGAAAATGTGAGGAAAGAATGCTATTTTTTTGTCGGTATTGTACTGCAAAATAAAAAGCACAATAAATTTCTATGCTGTGGTAACGTTAAATCTTATGTCAACTACTTACATGTCTTATTTAAAAACTAGCGTCAAATGTATGATATAAAAATGATATACAGATGAACCTCATGGATGCATCTTAGTCTTTGTTTTAACAAAGTTCAGAATTTTATGAAAATGCTTGAAAAATTAAATACTAATCGTGATGTACTATAATTATTTTTTGAAATAGAATACTGTTTGAAAAATCAATTTGCCTCTTCTACAATAATCGTATAAAACATTTTATATTACAATATAACCAAACATAATAAGAACTTTAGTTTCATTTTATATTTTATATAAACCTAGAAATGATAAAAATGTCAATGTTCTTTTAAGTTTTAACGTAGTTGCATGTAAGCTATTTGCTTATGTCACAAAACACAAGTTAAATGTTATTTACAATTTACGTAAAAAATAATACTTTCTATTTTTATTCAACCTGTAATTTTCATTTCATTGTCACTGCCAGTGCTACAGATGTAAGATAGGTCAGCATCCATGGATACGTATAAACATTCTCATCGTCAAGTTGTATTTATAAAGAAGATAAGTCAGTTAACGAGTGCACGCTAGTAATTTTCAGTATATAGGTACACGCCTTTTACCTGAAGTTAAAGACTACGGTCATACACTGAGCTCTGTTATTCATTACAACGTTTTAAATAAACGTTAGTATTCAGTTACAGTCACGTATATTCACGAGAGCGTTTCAAGAAAGCGATTTTTTTCATTAAACCTTTATTACACCTCTGACCGAGACTGCGATTTTATAGAACATTCTGTATGATAATCTGATGAATGTGCATTTTTCAAGTTGTTCAGCATCTTATGTGTTTAGTGGATATCTATTTCAGCAAGATAATTTATGATAAATATCTCAATGAAAAGGTAATTATGATAGTTTCTACATAAAAAGAAAAAACTGTGTATAGAGAAAAACGGATTAAATAACTAAAATTTTACCTCATTTAACCTTTTCGTCATTCCTCTTTCTCTTTGAATAAATACGTTCGTTTCTTTAAATCGATGGGAGATTATGTTTTCTTAGCAGTCGATCAATTCAAAGACTTACAGGATTCAACTTCAGAAAATGGACGGATATATATTTTGGTTTTCTACTTTAAAAACTTCTTGTTCAAATGAATGTACACGTAAATATCGACAACTTAGGGAGCAATTTTTACGTATATGATCAAATATTTCTATGTTATGCAGATATAAATACACCATGTTTAAACAAATCAATAAGTACACCTAATTACATTGCATCTTTACTTATAATTCGATAATATGTAAAATCAAAATGTAATGACATATGTTAATTTTTACTTTTAATTTGTCAAATCGTTGTGTGAAAACTTTCATACAATTAACGGAAGAACTGGGATCATTAATAAAGTACAATGAAAACTATTTTCTATAAAAAAATGAACTAATTTCGAGCATAAGTAAAAACAAAATAAACATCATTAAGAACCCAAATGCTTTCTGATATTTCAAACAGAAAATTTAATGTACACAAATTCTATATTTTGCACCGAGGACGAAAAAGTCGACATAAATATGAATACGCAGATATAATTATTTTCGTGTTTTCGGTTCCATATAATAGTTTATAGTTGATAATTACGATTTGGACGTTATTAGTTTTTGTAAAGAATATTTAAATTTCTTTCGAAAACAGGTGTTTTGAGTTGTCTTGAACAGTGTTTGTTTTGGGTTGAAAGTTGTAGCACTTACTGTAACCCTCTGAATAGCTTCTGGTAAACAAAGATAGTTTATATTAATTTAGTTCTTATCTTCAAACATACAAAAGAAATATAATCTCACGCTAGCATCAGATAATACCAAGAATGACAAAATGAAGTAAAAAAATAAAAATTATTTTGTTTTTCTTCGTCTTAGTTGCTTAAACCGTTTTGTAAAATTTCACTTTTTGAAATAATCTGCTTATAATAAATAATTTTAAAAGAGCAATATAATTCGTGTTTTCCTAAAACTGAGTTGACAGATGTACGAAACGTTCAGACAATTTAATGTTTTTATAAGCCTTATCTTTAGTAAGATGGAGAATATTATAAAACGTTTCACATAAAATTTATGAAAATGGCAATTTTGTTTTATAATTTTGATGATTAAGCAGTAACTACCAGGGCTTATAACATCAAAGTTTGTATCTAATTTCATTGTGCAGTTTAGCAACAAAGTAACAAATTGATCTGGCCTTCAAATCTACAATGCAGCACGTTGTCTTTATAAATTATGAATAAACTGAAAACTATGTAAAAGTACCAGCCGTTATAAAATCTGTAACCCTCAAATAATACTTAAATATATAATCTTCTGCTAAACTAGCTTTTGATGAACAATGGAGTGCACTGACTGGTTAGCTCTCATAAATTATTTTTTATTGGGGATAGCGATATGTAACAAGGCATAAAACGAAGAAACATTAGAGTCAGTACTATGTGTTTGTTTCTTAAAGAAATCTACTTGAAATATGTCTTTATACATTTTGAAGAATAGTTAAGGAAGCTACAGCGTTATTATACAGATCAATTTGCTTGAAATGAAAATAAAATTCTATTTAACCTTTAATATATGCATCCATGTTTCTGTATACACTCAAAATGCTATATGAATAATTATGTATTTTACATACGTCGTTATTACAATAACATTCAATTATAAACTAACTAATTATATTTTATCTTTTAACCCAGCGGTTATTCTGAAAGTTTATAACATTAAAAACCAGGTTTTGATACTCGTAATAGGCATAGTACTAATAACCTATCATGTAGATTTGGGTTTAAGAGAAAACAAAGATTAATTTCATTATAATATTACCATGCTGGCGGATTTATTATATAGATAAAAACTGAACATTTGCAGTTAAGAAAATATAAAACTCAAAGTAAGGCTGGATAAATTGTTCAGTGTTAATGACAAATTTTTAATGATTCGAATTCTGTTTTTAGGAAAGATTATTTGATTTGATTCTACGAATAACAGAAATGTTAGTAATGACATTTTGAGATTTCTGCAACAAAAATATATTGCACGAATTTATTTTCTTACACGTTTCAACTTTGTTTAGAAATATTTTTGTTTATAGAAATATTTTGATAAATGTATCTGTATTATTATTTTTTCCAGATAATAATTTAATACTTCATTAACTTCTTTGATGTGAATGAACAACTTTAAATAATAATATTACTGTTTATTATACACTCGACATACCATCAAAAGTGTAAAATGTAGAACTAAAAAAGAAGTATTAAAAATAAAACATAATGCAGGGAACGATTAAACCAAATATAACTATTGACAATTAGCTGCGAAAACTGATCATACGATGTATAGATGCAGTAACACGAAAAAGTGAGGAAACCCTATGAAAGCCTGTATATTCTTGTAACATTTCTGGATATATAGAAATTTAATCTAAACTTTAACAATACTGAGAGATTATAGGAATATAACTAAGCAACTAAAACTAAAGAAAATACTTTTCAAGATATTCTGTAAATGTAATTTTACAAAAATGCATATTCTAAGTGATAAAATGTTAGGACGCCCTACCCCCTTATAGCTACTGTTACTCCCTTTGGCTGAAATAACTGCAGTGAAACGCTTTTTATAGCCATCTACCAGTCTCTGACATCGGTCTGAAGAAAGTTTGCCCCACTCCTCAATGCAGAATTCTGTCAGCTGTGAAATGTTTGAGGGGTTTCTTCCATTTACAGCCCGTTTCAAGTCACCCCACAGCATCTCAATGGAATTAAGATCTGGGCTTTGACCCGGCCATTCCAGGACTTTCCATTTCTTAGTTTTCAGCCAGTTCTTGGTGGATTTACTGGTATGTTTAGGGCCATTGTCATGTTGCAGGGTCCAGTTCGCTTCAACTTTAATTTTCGTACAGATGGTCTCATATGATTCTCAAGCACCCTCTGATACACAGTAGAATTCATGGTGGATTCTATGATTGTGAGCTGTCCAGGTTCTGCTACAGCAAAGCAGCCCAAAACCATGACACTTCCATCTCCATGCTTCACAGTTAGTATGAGGTTCTTTTTCTGGAATGCTGTATTTCAATGGTTACCAACTAGAGGTGCGAGATAACATTAGTTTTGGCCACCTTCACCTTTATTCTTCAATAAATATTTTTTGTGAGGGGTGCGAGAACATATTAAAATTTTTTAGTGTTGCGGGGCATAAAAAAGGTTGGGAACCACTGCTGTATTTGGTTTACGCCAAACATGTCATCTGTTCTGGTGTCCAAATAATTCAATTTTGGAATCATCTGTCCAAAGAACATTATTTCAGAAGTCCTGGTCTTTGTTTACATTCTCTCTAGCCATCTTCAGTCCGGCCTTTATGTTTCTCTTAGAGAGCAAAGGTTTCCTCCTTGCACACCTCCCATGCAAGTTAAACTTGTGCAGTCTCTTTCTGATTGTAGAGGCATACACTTTCACATCAACAGTAGTTAGAGCTTTGTGTAGGTCTTGTGATGACATATTAGAGTGTTTGGAGACCACCGTTAGCATCTTGCGGTCTGCTTTTAGAGTGAACTTGCTTGAACGACCAGACCTGGGCATGTTGGCAGTTGTTTTGAAAGCCCTCCACTTGACTATTTTCCGGACAATGGAATGGCTGATTTCAAAATATTTTGTGATCTTTTTAAACCTCTTACCAGACTCATTAGCTGCTACAATTTTCTATCTGAAGGCTTTAGACAGCTCTTTTGCTCTCACATTGGTGCTCATTCTCACTTGAACAGTCAGGAGCACATCAAACTAAATGTCTGAGGTTTGAATAGAACAAACCTTATTCAAAATGCTGAGTAACGCTCTTCTTGTCATGTGCACCTGGTGTGATTCACCTGTGTGTAAGTTGAGTTATTTTAAGTTAGAATAAATGTGGGAGTGTCTTAACCTTTTCCTCAGTTAGAATATGCATTTTTGTAAATTACATTTACAGAAGATCTTGAAAAGTATTTTCTTTAGTTTTAATTGTTTAGTTATATTCCTATAATCTCTCAGTATTGTTAAAATAGAAATTAAATATCTATATATCCAAAAATGTTACAAGAATACACAGGCTTTCATAGGTGTCCTAACGTTTTCACATGACTGTATATATAATAGTTAATTTAATGTATTACGTAATTAATTGAATTAATGACTGTTCAATTATTTACTTAGCTTTATAAGGAAATTGAAAAAAAAATATTCTAACGACATATTATGAAAATCTGAAATAAGGAATATTATTATATTTTAAAAGTTTATGATTCCAAGCTATATTTTTCGTTAAAATTTCAAAACAATAACGATTTACTAGGTTAAAATTATATTTTGCAACTTATTTATTATATTCATAATATCACTTTTATAGACGTAATTCATGTTTAGCTATAACAGAAAAGGGTATAACATATAGTCATTCATAATTACAATATGTATTAAACTACTTATTAATAATTATCATGTACGTTATGCTGTAACTTCACAACTTTGTATTGTGTTGTTTTAATATGTTCTTCTAGTTGATCCAATTTCTCTTCAAATTCAATTTTAACTAACATTTTGAAAGTGTTTGGGTTTGGACTGATTATTAAAATGAATTTAACCGCAATGTTTTGAGTTTTAATTTTGTGTCATATTATTAATAATATAGTAAACATGATATATTATTATTTTTATTCAGTTTTTTGGTTCTTTATTCCGGTATTATATACTTTTGTCTTGGTAATCTTTTACTCAACAATATGTCATTAGACTAGTTGGTTTTAATTAGATAGTGAGTAACCTAAAGATTGATGGTAAGTGTCATCCACTAGCTACCTTATCTCTAGTCTATCAGTTCAATAGTAGGAACAATTACTCCACTGTAGCCTTTCTATTGCTTTGCCTGAAAGTGAAATACATATATTTAAAGTATTTAAACTGTTTAATCTCTATATCCAGGTTTTGACATTCACTCAAAACGTTATACTAATAATTATGTTATTTTGTTGTTATTTTGCGATAAATATACGATTAATTGGAGTAAAAGGTTTCACATTTGTATTTTTGACTTAAAAATCATAGCTACATCTTTATTTACTTGTTCCCCGTTGTTGACGTCAATATACCTTATGTTCACATGGATTTAACTGTAACTACTTGTTCTCTCTTTCCTCTTTTCTCCATTTAAACACATAATGTGAAATGTGTCTACAGTTTTCTGTATGGAATTAATTTTGGTTTCGAGTTAATCTTCTCAACTCTAATTGAAAGTAGATAATTAATGTTAACCTCCGATCAAAGCAATCTACCAACAGAGATCAGAACTAAAAATAAACCAACTAATGAAAATACTTAATTAAATATACTGTTCTTACTTCTTTAATTATAAAGGTTAGAATGAATGATGAAAATAAGAAAACTATAGGGACTGTGCAACCTACGTATCTTGTTCAAATTTGTGATATGCAGATAACCCAGAAAAAGCAAAATATCCTGAAAGTTTGGGACACGCTAGTGCAATACATAATAATGTATAATACTACTACCCAGCCCTCAGTATATTTAAATAAATATTTTAATAGGTTTATAAAACTTATGCTAATTCTTTCTTTTACTTTGAGGAACTAGTGGCCTTATATTTAAACAAGTATATTGTATGCATACAAGAAAAACACCGCTTCCCAGTGTTTCATTTTTCTTTTATATATTCTGAAATGAATATTCTACATTTATATTTATTATTTCGAATTAATAAAGTACATTATTACAATGTATCAATCATTTAAAGACATTGTTACATATTATTCTTAAATTCAATATATTTTAATTTTTTCTTCAACTTTTCTTCTTTGTAACCTCTTTCTTTAATGAAAAAAGGCCCTATGGAGTGCAACAAAAATGTCTTAAAGCTAAGTTTTATAGTGCGTGACTAAAAACATAATATGCGGAATATACAAGCCATTTCTACCATACTGTGCAGATTGAATAAATATAAACTAAAACTACTATGTTCTTTTATTTTTAAATACACTAATTTTTTTCAATTCTGTTTTACGCAGGCAATTACGTATGAATAAACATAGCTGGTTCCATTTTATTTACATATCCAACATGAAAATAGAATAAAGTTTGTGCCCTACTTGTTTTAAAAAAATTAGGTTTTTTAATACCATAAAAGAAATTTAAGTTAAATAATTCGAAGGATTGCTTTCCATTTACAAACACATCTATAATAAATACTCTTCAGCTTTCTAGTAGCAGAAACTTG
The DNA here is from genome assembly GCA_011833715.1 of Carcinoscorpius rotundicauda. Lineage (NCBI taxonomy): Eukaryota > Metazoa > Arthropoda > Merostomata > Xiphosura > Limulidae > Carcinoscorpius > Carcinoscorpius rotundicauda. The sequence goes on from CM022393.1 coordinate 115,791,853, forward strand.
TTTCTAAGAAAGAATGATAATATTATCGGATGATGAACGTGATATCCCTGCATTTCTAAGTTGACTACTAGATCGTGCATACAAAACAGTAACAGTGATTTACTGGGCAGGATAAGAAGACGAGGTAAAATATCAACTTACTTTCTTCGGAGTTTTCTATTCCTGATTCGTAGCCAAATATGAACCGATGACGCTCTACCAAAACACTGAAAAATAACCAGATTAAACCTGTTATTTTCACGTTTTTAAGATAAACGTTAAACTTTCGAAGGAAGTTCTTAATGAAGGCCATGACAAAAACCTGAAAGGTAATGTTGTGTCAATTGAGAAACCACGAATGTGAAATACTGTTATTTCAGGGAGCAATGTTCACTTCCGTTGAGATAGCTGAGTCTCAACCGTAAAATGGATTTGTTTTAGCAGCCAGATTTAACATGAGTGTAACAGAACTGTACTTAGGTGTATTAAACACATGCCGTCCGTTAAAAGCATCTTCTCCTCTAGAAATGAGGCGCATATGCCCGGCGTGATAACTTGAGCTAGCCAGCCAAATTATTGATTTACCTATAGAGGGCGTGACGTCATTACTGTCGCAAGTGTCCAAGATGTTAATTTAAGCATTAAAATTTTCTTAGTAGCTAAATATTTATTTAATTAAATTTTCTTCAGGTTAAGTGTTTTGCATCCATTATGGGAATATATGTTGTTTAATACATTTAACCTTATTTAGCTAGTAGAGAATAACAATTTTTCCCAGTAAATGGTACTGTCAAGAACTTATAAATTTGAAAACGCTGAGTTTGGGTTTACTCGTGAAGCAACACAAACTCAACTGTTCCTACCGCAAAATTTTAACTCCTACTTTTAGGGTTATAAGCCCTAAAGTTACTAGTGAACCACCAATGTGCTGAGAAAATAACCATGCACTCGAGACACCATAACCTTGTAAATAACCATGTACTCGAGATAACATAACTTTAAAAATAACCATGTATCTGAGATATTATAACTTTGTTTGTTTGTTTGTTTTGAATTTCGCACAAGGCCATACTAGGGCAGTCTCCGCTAGCCATCCTTAATTTAACAGTGTAACACTGGAAGGAAGGCAGCTAGCCATCTCCACCCTTCGCCAACTCTTGGACTACTCTTTACCAACGAATAGTGGATCGACCATAACATAATAAAGGGCGAGCATGTTTAGTGTGACGGGAAATCAAACCCACGACTCTTAAATTACGCGTCAAGCTCCCTAACAATTCCAGCCATGTTGGGCCTACAGTAAATTTAAAAATGATGCTATATACTTTATTGTTCACTTCTTGGTGTGTGGAAAACAAGTCCTGTTTTATTGGTTTTAATTGGATACAAAAAAACATTAAATTTGGTTTAAAGAGTAATAAAGAGTAACATTGAGAATAAAAGACAATATCGAAAACATTTAGATATTATTTTATATTTTGACAATATGTAAAATATTTAGTAATTACCTTCTCTTTTATTCATGAGGTAATTCCTGTTACCCTATTCACTCAAGACAAAAACAAAATATTATTATTTTTTCGAATAAAAAATAGTCGTAGGGAATATTGACAATGAATGTTGGGGGATGGGAAATTTTCTTGAAGCATTTTATTGGTTTTAGCTAAATGTGAAAACAAAATCTGATTTATTTATTTTGTCATTATCTCTCACTTAAATTAAGGAAGTTTCATTTTATCTAACAAAATGTAGTTCACGCTTCACGCTCAAAAAGAATGTGGACATTTTCTCCGTTTACACACATCAGACAATCATATAAAGATTACAGAAATAAACAAGTGAACAAAAGAGATTTGATAAATTATCTTGGTTTGTTAAACAGCATTTAGATATGAAAATCGAGTTGTGTAGCTAATATAAAACCCATTCATGGATTCCAGACGAATAATTTCTATGTAGCTTCTGAAATGACATGTTCTGTACTTGAAGAAACAAAGTTTGAACCATACTTATGTTTAATGTGAAAAAAAATTCGAAATTTAATTTATCTTTGTAATAGCACTTCCAGTTTAATGTTGATGTTTTTTCATTCTTTGAAAAAATACATTGAGTGACTTTTTTAATTTAGTAAGAGTTCTTGATTTTGTGTAGATGGTGAGAATATTTAAAGTAGTAAACATTAAATCTGTCACAGAAATTAAACATTAAAACTTTATTAATGACAACAACAAATGCAAAGCACAAAAACACAAAACTTGCTTCGGTTCCAAGTGTATCTTATTTCATAATATTACCAATTACAAAATTCCTGCATACAAAAAGTTATTTACAAGTTGGTAAAGCGCATGTTCCTATATATTTAATGTACCACAGTAATGTAGATGTTTTATAAAATGGCAACGTTTATTATGATATGCAAAATAATGTAGGAATCAGAAAATTACTTTTTATGCATATTTTCTCCTGCAGTAATATTTATTATTTTTCGTGTAATATTTTTCACAGGATAGTTTTGGTACATTAAAGATTGAATGCCAGTGTATGAACAGAAATAACAAAATTTGACGAATTGCGAACGATAAAATAAAATATATCATCATTATCCCAAACACATTAGGCTGCCAATTATTATTTTCTGAAGATATAAATTAGACGGTTTTGAACATTTTTTTTCCCAATGCATCCTAGTTCGGGTAATTAATCTTCTACCTTGTATATTACAAGTGCAAAACGTTGTTCCATCTCTCATTTTCTTTTAGCTCAAGTGATTTTTACTTAAGGCTCGAATTATCTATCAAAACGTACGAATAGGTATTATTTGACAATTAGTCTTACGTCTTTTAACAGATAGAATACTTAACTCAGCTGAGCGAAGGTGTTATTGGAGTTCAGTTTTCCGAAACAAAGGAATGGAAGTCTCGAAAGAGATTTGAGTGGAACGTGAACAGAAGATTACCGATCATGAATTTCATATTGATCGAATTATTTTTAGAAGTAAAACAGGAAAAACAACTATTTGTTAAATACAAAATCCTGCTACATCATTCTTTACTGGTTTATTTCATTTTATAAAAAAAAATATTTTTAAGTTTTGTAATTATATTTAGTATGTCGTGATGTAACTAACGAAACAGTAACCAGTTTGTAGTGTGTAAAAAATATATTTTGTTCTACTGTTTACTGATGTTAGGCCCAGTATGGCCAGGTGGTTAAGGCACTTGACTTGTAATCCAAGGGTCGCGGGTTCGAATTCGAGTTCCATCAAACATGCTCGCCGTTTTAGCGTGGAGTCTTTATTTTGGGACGGTCAATCTCACTAATCGTTGGTAAAATGTAGCCCAAGATTTCGTGGGGGGGGAAGTGATGATTAGTTGCCTTCCCTTTAGTCATACACCCCTAAATACAGTTTTCTAAAATTAAAATGCTACCGATCGTATTTAATTAAATAAGCTCATTACCAAGAATATAATTTTAATTCTGTTCTATGCAGTAGCTTGCTTTAATCATAATTTATTTAAGCTATAGCTATAAAATTATTCTAAAATTTCTTTGAGTCTACTACTATCACACTTTTTTAAAATAATATTAACTCAACAAACGAGGTATGCAATGCTTTGTATTCCTTGTCTTTGTGTTATGTTGTTATTATGAAACTTGATTTAATTTCCTGAATCTCATCAGTAGTTCATATTCCTTTGTTGTCTTGTTATTTTTTCGTTTAATGCTATTTGTTAAAAAGTGTAGTTAGAGATTGCGACACAAAAGAGTGATTTACAAGTTAATGTTATACGAAACGTGTTTGATCTTGTTCATAACATCATTTTGTAATTAATCACAATATTCTGCTCTGCTAAATTTGAAATCATGGAGCAAAAAATATATATGATGATAAATTCGATGTTAGAGTGAAAATGAAGGGACTGTATAACATATTTGTATTGATTTTGTGGCTACTATAAATATTAACGCTTCATCAATTATATTTTGTGTGATTTTTTCATAATCGAACTATTTTCGACTTTTTTCAGTTTAAAATTCTAGGAAATAATTCATAAAAAAGATTGATAATAATTATTTAGTTCTTTGTAGAATTAATTATAAAAAGATATGACAACTGGAAGTATTACACAATAGCTAACAAATAAATATTTATTTTTTGACAATTTAGTACGCTAATTAATGTAAACTTGTAATTAATGCTATTGAATATACTAATTAGTACAATAAGAATTAATTACACTATTTATTATAATAATATCCAATAATTAATAGTCTTTTATTTTGAAATTCTCAGTACTAGTAATTCATATAGTAAAATAGTCTTTAGAACAACTATTGTGAATAATAAACTGGAAAGTAGGCAGAATTTGATTAATTATACTACGTGTATACTAAAAATGTTTTGAATGTTGTTTTGAATAGAAATTAATGACAAAATAAGAAAAAAAATAAATTGTTTTTAAAGTTATGTTCCTTAAAATGATATAAAGCAAAGAAGGAACGAAATTATTTAAAAAAAAAACTTAGTTTGTACTAACACAGAATCAGTTGAAGTCATAACTTAAAGGAATGCACTAAAGAGTTATTTGTTTGTTTGTTGTTAAGTATAAAGCTACCCAAAGGGCTATCTGTTCTCTCTTCACCGCAGGTATCAAAACCCGGTTTCTAGCGTTGTAAATCTACTAGGGGCTTAAGACTTTAAAATATATACATACATGGTTATAGTAATAATCCTTTTTTGAGTTCTTCTGCTAATCAACAAATATTAAGAAATAAGTTTTACGTAAGATCCATCTTTGTCATTTTAAATACTTCTCTATTATTGTTAGAATGTTCATTAGAAACAATTTTAAATGTATATGTGATATTTCTTTCTTTTAAACTGTTAAGCATGGAGCGCTTTTGTAACTATTTATTTATTAAGACAATGTTTACTACAAACTTCTATTATTCCTACAAACAAACACTTTATTGTTGAATATTTATGCCTGCAGGGATTCAATAATTTTATTTTTTATCGAAGCAACGACAAATGAAATGGACTATCGATGAGGAGGTATACAGCTTTTTTTTTCTAGAATCCAAACAAAATTTGTAAAATAGCATTGGCACATTATATGCGCAAAAAATGAAATAAAATTGTTGCATTCAAAATATAAAGTTAGCTTTTAATGTTTCTTTACAAATATGTTTAAAATATAACCGAATTCTTTATTGCGATACTGGCTAGTTCCGTGAAAGTTTTACAAAATATACTTTTTTTTTCTTATTCTTCTGCGTTTAGTCAGTTACAATGTGCTTTTCCTAAATATTAATTGAACCCATAAATGAGTTTTAACCGAACTAGACTTTTCATAGTGAAGTGTCTTGACTAATACAATTAAAAAAATCGAGGTTATAACAAAAAAAATTCACCCAAAAGTTTACTGAAGACGGATAAAGAACCTCTTTGATGTTTTTCTTTTTCTCTTTTCCTAAGCTGAGAGTGTTTTAAGCAGTAATCCATGGAGAAAAGACAAAAGAAGCAGGTTAAGCAGGTACCACAATGATCATAGACGTTAATAATAAATTACGAAGCAAAACCATTCTTTACATACACCGAAGTCGTCCATCATGCACAAGCTTAGGCCTTATCCGGGTTTGCAGCAAAACATATGGTCATGAGAGGAAATGTGTAGAGATCTTGGTATAAAAGTTATTGTAACCGTAGTGGTTTCCACTGCGACCTACATAGCCTATAATAGTATCACTTGGCAAGAGTGGGCTTATGTTTTATTCTTGTTATCTGGTTGAATGATACAGGTATAAATCGTAATTTCAAGGCGATATTTTAACTTTAATCGAGTATATTTAAATATGGGTAACATAACACATCTTTTAAATTCAGAATTATAACTCATGGTTATGAGGTAATTAATGTGATCTAAAACTCTTTACATTTAATCGGTTATTATCCTATTTGAACTAAATACTAAAAATAACAAGTTCTTATGAGATGATAAGCATAACTAATGTAGTTAGTCCTAGTAAATGTGTCCACCAATGAGGTAGCGTAAGTTTACTGATTTAAAACACTCAAAGCTAGGGTTAGATTCTCCGAGGCGAATACAATAGATAGTGCAATGTGGCTTTAATATTAAATGAATTAGTCTACGGGTTTAGACGTAGCTAGCAAATCAAATCATTTTTAAACAAAAAATAATCAAATAAATATGTCTATCAAAATCAAAGCTTTCTGGTTTATGCTAGATTTTAAGTTTAAAAATATTTTCGTCAGCACTTTATGTATTTAATATTATACACATTTTCTTCATTTCGAGACGCTCTTAAAGGATAAATTTACTTAAACAACTAACAAAGCTATAGAAGTAAAAATAAGTTGAAAATGTATTAGTATCAAATCTGTTTAGAAGACATCATCTATGAAAAATAAAGTATCGCAAAATAGAGATGGTTCATCATAATAGAACCACATCATTAGACTAACGTTAAAATAATATTTTCAATTATATCAAATAAACGTTATGACTGTGAAAAACATGATAAAATAGTATCTAATAAAAATATCTAAACAATCACTTTTTTGTTTTGTTTATATGGCACGATGATATAAGAAAAATCAAGTTCTATTGCAGTTTTTATTGAGCAGAGAATATTTTCTCATTTGAATGCATGAAATCAGTACAATGTGGCTGAACACGCAGCAAATCTAAACTTCTTACAGCTGTAGATATTAAATACTGAGATAGAAGAATCCGTTAACTTCTCCTGATCAAGTTAAACATAAAACACAATTCTCGTTTAGATAGTCTCTGCCGAACAGCGTGAATCACTGTCAAGCGTTTAATAACGAGTTACTAGCTATGTGATATGTCACGCTTGTGCGTGGATTAGGGACTACTTGTAAAATCTTTCAAGTCATTTACGAGTGTGTTTATTACAACTTAGGTGTTATCGACAAGGAAACAATTTCAAAGAAACCTAAAAGTAAATTATATTTCTCAATTTCTCGTGCAGTAATTTAACACAGACATGACAAGCTGAAAAACTGTACAAAAATGAAGTATGGAGATATTATTCATGCTATTAAGCTGAATAATGCGTTATAAAATAAGAACCAAGTAAAATATAAATTCGTAGTAGCGGAAACAACCAAAGACTTATGCAAGACTACATAACTAATATAGAAGATCGAATCTTTATTTTAAATTTATATTTTGCTTTGCAACTTTTTTATTTTGTATTTTTTACTAAAATTTGATATACAGTAAAATGTCTATGGAAAAGCTGATCATCGGTCAACTTTTATGCAAGGGCAGCCATCTATTAAATATTTTTTATGTACTGGATATAATATTTCTGTCATTATCCTGTGCAAACGTCAACGCTGATTATATTTGACCATTGTTTTATAACACTATTTAAGCAAATGTTCTTAAGATTAACTTGTGTGTTTGTGTGTGATACATCTCAGATACAGACCATGCTAAGCATTAAGAAAGTTGGAACATGCCATAAACACATTAATTTTTACTTTTTAGGTCAATATATTAATTTTTACACCTTAAAGAAGCTACCAACAACAATTTTAGCTATAGTAACTTTTCGTAGATTAAAATCGCACAGTTTATACAAACTAACTTTATTCGATACTCTTCATTTTTCATTTCTTTGTAATATCTGTTATTTGCACTGTGTTAAAATAACGTATGACCAGAAGCAGAAATGTCACTAATGGTTGGTTATAAGGACTGCGGTACGGCAAACACATGCTCTCAACCTGTATTATCGATCGCTTTTACCATTTCAGTAACGCACGGTACGAATGAACACTATCTCATAATTAAACACACGCGTTTCCTAAATAACTCTTTCTCTTACAGTTTTCAGTTCTGTCATCGTCATTCATCACGTTAAGAATGGCACATAACGTAACTCTACCGGTTCTTAACTTACCACATAAGAATATCTCTGTAAAAAAAAACAAAAAAAACAACTCTTCATTACTAATGTGACAAGAAAGAAACAGCAAAATACGATGTTCGTTAATGAAGACAAAGTAAAACAATTTGCCTCTGTGCTGAATTTTATAATTTCTTACATGTAAAGAATTAAAAGGAAAAAAAAATAGAATAAAGAAATAATAATTACAATCACAAGATATAGCTGGTTTTTGAAAGCTGAAATAATTTATTGTATATTTACATTCATTAAACCATTTGTTTTATGTAACAGATTATTATACGTTAACTTCTGATCCTTCTTGAATATGTAAAAGCCTTTCCCTCTATTATTAGGGCAACAGGCACTTTCCATCATTGTTAACTTTGATAGCTTGAATTTTGGGAAAAAAAAGATATTATGCTACCTTTGTAATTTGCAATTAGAATGGTGATGATACTAAAATTTTCCAAACTAAATCTTTAATGTTTTGAAAGTAATTGCTAAGAACATTATATCAAGTCATCCCTTAAGTAATGTCTAATTTTAGGCTCAGAAAAGAAAGAGAATGGATTTTGCACTTTTAATGGTAGTTAATCAACAATATATGTTCCATTGATATTAATTACTTCTTGCTAACGATTCACAAGCTTTTGAATGCCACTTCTACAAAATTCTTGGGGTTTGGAGAAAAGAACGTGGAGATGGTAGTTCTGGCATCTTCATGTTTTCCAAGCTCTTTTCCATCAAGATAATTCTTCAAACTTTGGAATAGATGATAATCAGATGAAGCAAGGTCTGGAGAATAAGTAGGATGTGAAAGTTTTTCATAGTCCAACATTTCAATCTTTGCAGATGTGATCCTTGCTGTATGGGGCCGTGGATTATTATAGTGTAACATAACACATTTACGATTGGTGAAATTAGGCCTCTTTTCTTTCAGTGCAACATTCAAGTGCTCTAACTGTTGACAACAGAACTCTGATCTAATCGTTACAATGAGTGACAGCAACTCAAAGTGGATCACACCAACAATATCCCACCAAAAGCTTAACAAGTCTTTCCTTGGGTAGAGGTCCATTTTGGACTGTGCTTTAACTAATTTATCTGCACTGAGCCATTTTCAACGGCTCTTAACATTTTTCATCGCCAATTACTAACCTGTCAGAAAAAGATAAGTTACTTTCAGGAGAGTGCATAGAAGTAGAAACGCTCCCTCTTACTCTAAGTTTGGCTTCTGTCAATCATGGAGGACCGACTTTCCAACTTTTGACACCCTTCCAAGCTGCTAAAGATGACGGTGAACTGTTGAATGGGTTGTTACAGCTGTTACAGCACAATTTTACAGCCAGCAGTAAGTCATAACTAAACTCAAGAAAACAACCTGAACGTGGCTCATCACTTCAGCTGTAGTCCCCTGATCTGAATGTTTGAAACCACCTTAGATATTTTCTTTCATTGAGAGACTTCGTACTATAAACACTTTGAATGTTTCGTGTAGTTTCTCCTCCACTATTGCCATTTTTAATTTCATAAAGCATAATATGCCTCTTGTGCTCTTCAGACACGTCCATCTTCAAAAGGGTTTATTTGATTAATGATCTGAAAAAGTGGAGTTGGATTAGTTTCTTTTATTTGTCTTAACATGTTTATACACGTCCTACTACATATTTTAGTCATTAAAGTATTCTACAAAGACAGAAATGATCACGCACTTTCTGTATTAAATTTTCAGACATTAGTTGTAGGATGACCTGATAGCAACGCCAGTACTAGATTCACCATCAATTTATATTACATATTTATTTACAACAAAATATATTGCTTTTAAAATTAACGCATACTTTACTCTGTCACTCAAGCGATTAAATAACAGGAGAAAATCATTATTTGAAACATATTTCTGCGTATAATTAATAAAGCTTTGTTTTCTGTACATTTGATATATTCACGCTCATAAATAAAATATAAAATGTATTTTAATACTTGTACGAAGTTATAATAAATACTTTATCATAAATATAAAGAAATCAATAGCAATTGAATGAGAAGAATGAGCCAGAAAGTAGAAACCTAATTAAAATAACACAGTAAATACCATATTCAAACATAATATCAACGTCAAACAGCAATAACTATCTATTGAGCAAATATCTCGTGACTTTCCTACTGCGGATAAGATATTTATTTACAGAATAGATCACGACACTACAAGCTAATGTGATCATATACTTACATATACTTCTGTTAGATTATAGTATCTGTACGTCTCCGCTAGGGAAGTTGGTGTCAGTTTAATCATACGTACAAATATATTTACTAAATTATACAAATGATTATGTAGAAAGTGACTTAGCATTTTAATACAACTAATTATTTATAGATAAACTAAATAATAACAAGAAATAATATAAGAACGATAACAACAATCATAATCATTTAAAAATAAAATATGATATCTCACAAATTCATTTACGGAAATATTATCATTCATAAAATATAAAATATGATGACATACACTCAGCAAAATGGTAAACGTCATGAAAATAAAAAATATATATATGAAAGTAGGCGTTTTTCTTGTAACTAATAAAATGCAGAATAACATATCCTGACTATTTTACCAGTTTGTAGATCAGCTGACTCTCCTCTTTCAAATACTATTAGCCTTTCTTAAAATAAATAACGAAAACTGGTGAAAGATTTCCCTCAATCAAACATGTTTCAGTACACCGTATTTTGTTTCGGTTTTCACTTGAAAAACATGGTAAATTTAATTAATTAACAAAGCAGTGTTTTGAGGGTTGGGTTAAAGTGTAGTTGTATGTTCTTTTTCCGTGATGGCGAGAAAACCCACTTATAGTTGTGTTGGTTGTTGCTTATTGGACATTTCATACAATGTTTCAATTCCATAAGTCACAAAGGGTAATGTTTAACGGATTTACTATTATATTTTTATTTAATATTGATGTTTATTTCAGTTAAATATACATTTACAAATGTATGTAACTTATACTTTTAAATCAGTACTGCTAAATCTCGGGCTATTCACTGAAGTAGTAGAAGATTCTTTAGTGTAAGAATCAACAATGAATATATCCATATAAATGCCAGTATTGTTGTCTTAATTACAATATATAGAAATTTGCCTTACGCTAATAAATTATATTTGTTAGTTTTTAAGCTTCATGCAAAGCTATCTGCGCTAGCCGTCCCTAATTTAGCAGTGTAAGACAAGAGGAAAGGTAGCTAGCTAGTCATCACAACCCACCACCTCTTGGGCTACTCTTTTACTAGAGAATAGTGTGATTGACCGTATTATTATAACTCCCCCACGGTTGAAAGGGCAAGCAGGTTTGTTGTAACATGGATTTTGAAACCATGACTCTCGGTTTCAACCATAACCACCTGGCCATGCCGGATCACTTATAAAATTAATCAACTTCGGGACTGAGAAACAGTATGTATTATTGGTTTGCTACACAGTAAGTATACTGTATGTGTTTCTTTATAGCAAAGCCACAGAGGGGAATCGAACCTTCTGATTGCAGAATTACCGCTCTCCAAGTGGAGGATATTGGTTTAGAATAAACCTTGGAAGTTGCAACTGTGATCAACGTTTATTAATAGGGTGTGTGTGTGTTTTTCATATAGCAAAGCCACATCAGGCTATCTGATGAACCCACCGAGGGGAATCGAACCCCTGATTTTAGCGTTGTAAATCCGTAGACATACCGCTGTACTAGCGGGGAGCTTATTAATAGGGAACTTTAGATATTTGACCATGAACGTTTATAGATTTCGTATATTAAAAGCCATGTAACTTCAGTGGATTAATTTGGAACATTATTGTCTTTACGAAGACATTATATAGTTTCGGCGGTGATCAACTCAAAATTAATTCGCCGTGAACCATTGATAAGTCAAGGAAGCAACAGATCGAACAGCAGCGTGAATATTGTTTTTAATTTGTAAAACTTTGTATGCAAATCATTATTTGTAATAACAATATGTAATAAGATTTATTATAAATGTTACTGTTGTTTGTATAGTAAAATATACTTCTACTAAGAAAAACATTGTGTGTATCAATCTCATCGATAAACATCATAAATTTAATACATATCTACATTTATATGCAAAAACGGCTCGTTTGGGTTGAGAAAATATTTTACATAGAAGAGCGAACAACGTTTCGACCTTCTTCGGTCATCGTCAGGTTCACAAAGATTCACGTTGTTCGCTCTTTTATATAAAATATTTTCTCAACCAAAACGAGCTGTTTTTGCATATAAATTTCTCAACAAGTGGGTTTCTCGACATCACTAACATCTATATTTAATTAACTACTAATTTTAAATTACAATTTAGTTCAGTTTCAGGCTATTTGAAATCTTAATGCGTTAAAAACTGTAATTGCGTAACCTTACATTCGATTATTTTTAATTTTTAAAAACTCTATAAATAGTTAGATAAATGAATTTTCCATTAAATAGAACAATATAATTTAATTAATTTAAAATACATTTTTTATCGAAACTTAGCTAGGACATATTATAAATGAACTGGAAAGATACTCATATAAAGTAGGTACGGACTAGTTCTGAAGTAAAGTTTTGGAGCTAATATGCCTCATCCGAATCTTTGCTGTGTATGGCATGGCCAGGTGGTTAAGACTCGTAATCTGAGGGACGCGGGTTTGAACACTGACACATGTTTTCCATTTTAACCGTGAGAGCATTATAATGTGAAGGTCAGTCTCAATATTTATTTGTAAAAGAGTAGCCCAAGAATTGGAGGTGGGTGGTTATGACTAGCTATCTACCCTTTAGTCTTACACTGCTAAATTACGAACGGCTAGCGCAGATAGCCCTCAAGTAGATTTGCGCAAAATTAAAAAACAAACAAATATGCGTCACAGCTATTTACGTCCAGAAAATATACATAAAACAGATATATAAGGAATACCAAAACTGATATTCATGTAGCAGAATCTTTGTGTTTAAAAACTATTTTCTTGACAATAGAAAATCATGGCTAAATAACAGTTTGATTGAAAAGGTGGTATTACACGCTTGTAAATTGGCTCCCAGTTTATCAATTTCTTGAACGGTAGTTAGCAGCTGACTATATACAAGAACTTCATGAGAAATATCAAGTAGGTAAAACAAAATAATAAAACACGTGGTCACAGGATAGTCGCAATCAGCCCGAAAGCAACTTATGTGAAAAACAAACAGAAGAGTATGTTCTCTTAGTGTTTTGATGAATTGCTTTCACATTTACATGTATTGATGGTAGGAATAAAGATTGAGAAATCACAACCTTCACATTTCATGTACATAGATTGTTGACAAACTTCTTGCTCCTAATGTTTCGACAGCTTAAGCTCTATAAATGATTTAATACAAAACTGTGGGGAACGTTCTTTTAACAGAATTTGGGTTCTTTGTTTATCCCGCTGGTACAGCGGTAATTCCACGGATTTACAACACTTAAATAAGGGGTTTGAATCCTTCGGTGTCACAGCAGATAGCCCGATGTAGCTTTGCTTTAACAAAACACACATTCTTTTTAATTGTTTTAATATAATAGATAAAATATAGAGTGCACTTTACTTTACTACTGATAGGTGTTTATCTCGCATTACTACGTTTTCTCCCTCATGGATAGTTACTCTTTGAAGACACTAATGTTTCGATCCCCCGATTTAATGTTACTTTGTATGCGCGTACAGAGCATGCTATTAATTCAATTCATTTTTCTTTGCCAGAATAATCATAGGGTTTCAAAGGGAACATCTTTGGAGTGTTAATCAAATATGGATCACCATCTTGATCTTTTATCGATCTCTGTAAACTAATTACAAATAGTAAATTACTCAGAGAATGAGCTAACGAATAAAGCACCAATCTACATTTTGTCATGCCTAAGCGAGGTAATTCCAGAATATTACCTGGATGATAAAGCGATTTTGTGCAAATTTATAACGGATGTCCTAATAAAGTATATTTATAAAGTATTTTAATCTATATGTATGTATGAAGGCTTGTTACCTTGTTGCATCTAAGACAGAAAGAATGTAATACATTCTTATACGGCCTAAAAAACAGTATTGATGAAACTTATCTAAGTATGTGAAAAGCCCCCCAGTGGCTCAGCGGTATGTCTGCGGACTTGCACGCTAAAATCCGGGTTTCGATACCCGTGGTGGGCAGAGCACAGATAGCCCATTGTGTAGCTTTGTGCTTAATTCGAAACAACAAAAAAAGTATGTGAAAATTCCAACATTTTACTTGCTTTCTCCAATATTCGTGATACCTCAGCAATAAACTAGTGGATCTATAATCATAAAAACTGGGGTTCTATTCCCGCAGTAATATATTGCTCCTCTTTTTAACAAACATAAGCATTTCCATTAATTTTGTTTATATTTTCCTCTTTTGTGTTTTAAAATTAGCAAAAAATGGCCTGAATATGTAAAAAGTAAGCGGTATCATGAAATTGTTATGCATTTAAGAAAATCTAAAGATCAAAGTTGCGTTCTAATACTATCAACTGATACTATAGTTCAACAACTTTGACAATACAATGCTTAAACTACACGTGTTCTCTAATTTTTTATCAAAAAATAACTCAAATTACTTAAAATTATGTTCATAACGTTTGTTTTATGTGTAATCATAAAATATAATAAGAAATAACTCTATCAGCTATTTTTAGGAATAGGCAAAGTAAAAATAAACTGTCTGAGATTTGAAAATTCGTTACATGTATAGACATATATCAATGTAAAATAATAATCCCAAGACGGTACATATGATTAAAATAAAACTCTCATACGTGACAGCATCAGTTTGCTGACACAAAATACTGTACACCACAAGTCAACTAAGTGATTCAATGTTTGAAATGACAACACAAGTAAAATTAGGTCTGTGTATGTGTTTTTTTGTTACAGTAAAGCAACACTGAGCTCTTTGCTGTGTTTACTGAGGGAGACCGAACCCTGGGGGAAAAATATTAGGTTTAATGCATAAAGTACACGTTAACTTATCTCAAAAGTGTTTTTAATCAAAAGATATGTAAGAAATCTTGAATATAAGTAACAATTACCTTGAGTTTTAAATTTATTATTAATGATTATCCAGCATTCGTAGGATAATTATCTAAAAAATTAATTACTTTATCGATCTAATTTCAAATCTTTTGATATTTTAACTGACTATTGTATAAAAAAATAGGCAAACAGATAAACAAACAATTTATTAAATACTATAAAAATCATGGTGATAGAAAATTAATTTTTAAAATTTTAAACAATTCTGTTAAAGATAACTTAGAATTACTTTATGATATTAATATATAATTGTTTTAATTTCTTGTTAGTATAACATTGTTGAACTAAAACAAAAATAAACGTTTTCTGTTAGAATTTCAACAGATGTTTTCAGACATTTCTGTCAGTCTGTGTATAAAAACACTTGAAGACATTTGCTGAAATCACGACCCACAGTTTTTTAATCTAAAAAGAAAAAAGGCTCTTAGAGAATGCAATTTCTACCATGCAATGTTTTTCTTTTTTACTTTTAAAGCAACAAGCGTACAATGTACACTAAATGTATACTAATGTTTGTAGTTTTAAATATTAAGACACATTTGTAATGTTAATGTATCTCGACTTTTGATAGTTTCGAAAATTTCAAATGAGCTGAACATTTGAGCTTCATTTACTCAAGTTCTCTCAAATGATCACAGTTAGTTAGCTAGCTCCCCAGAGACATTCATGCTTAGTACTAAATATGATCAAAATGAGATGATAATGATTCGACTAATATAGTGGTCAGACATACAAAAAGACCCTGGTAAAAACAGTAACTCTGATTTCTAGTGGGCGTAAGAAAATCAACAAAAATAAAATAAACAATGATATCGAAAGCTTCGCTTTTATGCATCAGTACAAACGTATATATTATCCACGTTATGATCCTATATTGATATTTGAATATTTTTAAAATATAACAAACAAAACATAGTCTTTGCTAAAGCTCACTTATTATAATATCTCTCTCCTTATGTTATATATATATATATATATATATATAAGAGTATTATGTACATAATACTGAAATATCAGTTTGTCTGTCTGTTATGGTCTGTACCTCCTTAATGATTAACCGTAGAAATATATGTATCTACGTTAATACATATATGTTCATCAGTACATTACAGGAAATTAATTTTTTGAAATTGTTAAAATTTCATATCGATTTCAACATCGATATCTCAGTAGTCTTCGTTTGTGATGTTGTTGTTGATGTTGTTTTGAATTAAGCACAAAGCTACACAATGGGCTATCTGTGCTCTGCCCACCACGGGTATCGAAACCCGGATTTTAGCGTGTAAGTCCGCAGACATACCGCTGAGCCACTGGGGGGCAAATGATTGTTATTGTCTTGAATTAAGCACAAAGCTACACCAGGGGCTATCTGTGCTCTGCCCACCACGGGTATCGAAACCCGGATTTTAGCGTGTAAGTCCGCAGACATACCGCTGTGCCACTGGGGGGCCGTTTGTGATGAACAGACACTCTGAGAAACAAAAACATTTATTTTTATGAAGGAATTTACCTGAGAAAGCAGGACTTTCTTTGTCAACTGATTGAAATAAAAGAAACATAAAAAGGTGTTGCTTTTAGTTATTAAACACATAGCTACACAAAGGACTTGTGCTTTGCCCCCACGGGTATCGATATCCGGTTCCTCAGCAGTACAAATTCACAGACATAACATTATGAAAAGAGGAACTCCATGGAGTAAATATTTGTTGTTATTCGTTTTATATATTGTTACGTTTTTTATGCGGACTGAACGCAACAGAAAGACACAGATAGCAGCTTGTATAATTTATTATAATGATCTACTTATGTGATAGACACAAAATAAATTATCCAATAGCAATAACAGATATCCAGTTTCAACCTTCAAAACAACTCACAATACAAAACGGTATTGGCCTGTGCTTAATAACATGATCCAGAATAAGTGTCCAAATCCGAAATCCAAAGTTTTAATCTAGGCGGTGAATTTAGTCCCACGGAGAAGTTTTCGAAGTCTGAATGGGTAATTTCAAACAAAAATTCACGATCCAATTCGTATTAACTTTCGGTATAATCCGTAATCCGACTGAATTGTAAAGATTGACGGAATAAAAATTTCACCGCTTTAGTCGATCTAGCTCTATTCACAAATTCAGTTTAAACTTTCTCAAACGAGACAAACTTCTTGATCCGAGTAAAAATGGATGATTCACTTCTTGACCCGAGTAAAAAATGGATGATTCACTTCTTGACCCGAGTAAAAAATGGATGATTCACTTCTTGACCCGAGTAAAAAACGGATGACTCACTTCTTGACCCGAGTAAAAGTGGATGATTTCCTCGCATCGCCGTCTGTTTATATACTAATCGCGTAACTTCCCAGAATTCCACAGTACAAACACCAGGCCAATACAAGTGATCAATCTACCTAGTTTTAAAAATGTCTACATGAATAATTCTAAATGAATTTTAATTAATGCTAAATATTATTTTAAATGAATAACATATTTTTTGGTTTAAACTTCGAAAATATAAATATAAATAATAGATATGGGAATTCAAACACGACGTTACATGACATTTACATAACACTCTCGACGTGGTTGTCGTTTACATAACATTTACATGACATTTACATAACACTCTCGACATGGTTGTCGTTTACATAACATTTACATAATATTTACATAACATATATTTTGCAGTCATTAGATAATGCAAAGTATACAGATTTACAGTACTAAAATCAAGATTTCGTTTCCTTCTGGTGAAAAAGGTAGATAGCCTAACGTGACTTTGCTATAAAACACACATTTATATAGGCTTTTTTATGTCGAAGTTATATGACATATGAACTATTTTATTGTGTCATACTCAATAAAGTAATTTGAACTGAATTGAAATAACAACGGTCAAGAAGCGTTCACTTCTGCAGTGGTATTTTCTTGCATTCAGTAAAATAACAAGGAACAGTGACATTCAGTGAAAAACAAAACGCGGCTACTGTACAATCCTGAGCACTCTATCGTGATAGATGCTAAATATTTTGGCCAACAATGCATCGTAGTCAGTTTCCTTTACTTTAAAAGAAACATAATAAAATTTTCCTTTCTAAAATATACATAAAATGACAAAATATTGTTATAAACAGCTCACTAGACAATTATGTTTCATATACACTACGATTGATAGAATTGGGTGAACTGAACATTTTTTTATTTATTCGTTACCATGTTTAGGAAATTTATCGTTTAATTGTTTCAAAGGACATTTACTAGTAATGGTAAATTTTCGCACAACAAAAAACAATTCTATTAAGAAAGAAAGCAAAGAGATAAGGTTAATTATGGACCAGATAATAAGGGTACCTTTTGTAATATAATTTTGTAAGTAAAAGTAGAAAAGCCTTCTGACGTGACCTTTTAGCTCCAGATCAATCATAACCCTGCACGTTCTTGGAAAAGGGAAAAAGCTTATGTGATTTACATTACTGTGTTTGGCAGATTATGGTTAGCGTCGCTACTTTAAGCCATTTCATTTGTAAGAATAACATACACCAGCAGAAAAATAACAGTTTAACATTTTATGACCAGAAGAAACCTAGAAAATTGCTATGGTGGACATTTGTACAAGCGATGATGGATATCAAAGAAGAAATTTAAAAATTTAAGAAAGAGACAAAAAACCTAATGAATGAGATAAACATAAATGAAAGAAAACGAAAGTATGATATTTTAACTGCTTCCAGCACTTAAAATATCTTGATAGAAGACATTGAAACAGAATACAGGGAAAATGTTCAAAAGTACGTAAACATATGATACCTAAACTGTGTCTTGTTCTTACTTAATAGATCTTATTTTATAACTGTTTTGCTCTCCCTCTCTCCTCCTTTTTCTCAGCAAATATTTATGAGGATTTATTACGCTAAAAATTAGGTTTTGATAACTGGGAAAGGAAACGCTCGGAATGCTTATTTTTTTGTAGTTTTATACTTAACAAAATGTAAGTATTGCGAGATTAGATATAAATAACAGAAAGATGTTGCGGAAATACAAAATATATATTGGACTTCTGGAAGTGTCAAAAAGTGTCTAGTATGTTATATGCAACATTTGACATTTTTAATATTCAGAGTTATTACACATGGGTGATAGGTTTCCTATAAGTGTATATACTTTTTCATTGAGGATTCGGCTGACTGGATTTATGGTGGTAACACTGTTTTGTGAAAAAAACTCTTAGCATATAAAGTACCTCAAGCTAACCTCATACTGACGCTATCACAGGAAGAGAACCAAACAAAACTGAAAGATAGAAGCTCACTGTCACAGAAAACAGAAAACAAATGCCCCCTAGTTCTGATGGCTTATTTCCGCCTTTACTCATCTGAAAAGATGGAGAACTTCTTATTGGTAGCAAGAATTTTAACTTATATAATTCCTTGACTCAAGGACTGGGGTGTCACTACTGGACTTAAATCGCTTAAGGGTTACTAATCGTCTCTTTTATGTTTACCTAATTGACGGAATCACGGATGAAAGAAAACTTCACTTTAAAATGTTGTATCTCTAAAAAGTATAAAACAAGAAAAAAAATATGATGAAAACGTAACTATAACCTAAGGAACAACAAACTTTTAGGATATTATCGTATTAATTACTTGTTTTCGGAAACTTAGTTCTATGTGTTAAGATACATTTATTACCGTACATTAGAAAACAACGTCTGCTTGGCCAGGATGGTTTTATTGAATAAAAGACCTCGCAAACGTATATACATGTAGTTTTAAACGTTATTGTCAAATCGGAACAATGTAACTAGGTAGAATAAGTTACATTAATTATTATATTCTACAAGAAACTAACCTGTATTTAATTAACTTGCCTAATTACGTGCGCTGTATTTGTTTTGGGAGTGTACCTATCTATAAAAAGAAACCAATATAATACATCTCTGTAATTCTAAGATAGTACAAAGAGAAGAGTAGTTTATTGATAATCAATAGTGTTCAGTAAGATAAAAACGATAAATAATATAATGTGATCAGAAGTTATATGTATCATGAAAAAGTGTTTGAAATATGTAAGTGTTTGGAAAATGAATAATTATTTAAAGCTAATTATTTAACTTTTTGTTGCTAATAAAACTTCGCAGTTTCACAGTATTATAAGATGAACAGGGCTTGAAAAATTTACAATTGAAAACAAATAATAATTACTATGTGTGAGTAAATATAGGTATAAAATATATTCTACGACTATATCAGGTCTTGTCATATTTTTTCACTATGCTGTTATAAACCACGAAAGTATCTGAATGTGTAGGTACATG
The DNA here is from genome assembly GCA_011833715.1 of Carcinoscorpius rotundicauda. Classification (NCBI taxonomy): domain Eukaryota; kingdom Metazoa; phylum Arthropoda; class Merostomata; order Xiphosura; family Limulidae; genus Carcinoscorpius; species Carcinoscorpius rotundicauda. The sequence goes on from CM022393.1 coordinate 115,812,206, forward strand.
TAATGAATATGTACTTATTTTTGAAACTTTAAGTTCTGAAAACTATTCAATCATTTCTACTGTGACGGATTTATATATTGATTTTAATATCGATGTTTGAGTAAGTTAAATTATATTTAGAAATATACAGAACTCGCATTGTAAGCCTGTATTACGAAATTTATGTCTATTCATTAAAGATGTAGAAAAGTCTCTAGTATAAAAAAACAACAACATTATATGCTTGTACGTAAACTTTAGTGTATCGTGACCATTGTGCAGGTTGAAATTTCCTGAAATTCTCCCCACGCCTATAAATGTAACTAACGCGACGCACCAAGAGACAGTCTACACTACTCCTTTACTACAGCAGGTATACTATAAACGTCAGAAGCTATAATTGAGATTAACGTTAATTAATCAGGAACTTCAGATATTTAACCAAGAACTTCTATAGATTTTGAACATTAGAAACCATTTAATTTCATCAGATTTGTATCCGACGTTAATATTTTTACGAAACCATCATATAAACTCATTAGTGGAAAATTTGATGTGTGAGCAACGAAAAAGAATTAAAAGTTAGCTAGCTTCCTCTTAAACGGGCCCTGCATGGCCAAGCGCGTTAAGGCGTGTGACTCGTAATATGAGGGTCGCGGGTTCTCATCCCCGTTGCCCAAACATGCTCACCCTATCAGCCGTAAAGGCGTTATAAAGTGATGGTCAATCCCACTATTACTCGTTGGTAAAAGGATAGCCCAAGATTTGGCAGTGGTAGGTGATGACAAGCCGCCTTCCCTCTAGTCTTTTACTAGGGACAGCTAGCGAAGATAGCCTTTGAGTAGCTTTGGGTGAAATTCAAAAAAAAAAATCCTCTTAAATGAATTGTGTCTGCATCAATTCAAAATTAATTGGTTAGGACTACCTTTTGAAATCGTTCCAGTTATAGGTTTTTTATTCACTTCTATCATTATTTTGTCTGTTTTCCTAACATCATGAATCTTTATATATTAAAATATATTTGTGTTTTGGGAAGTGTCATAAATTTATTACATATCGACATTTAAATTATTTTTAAATATTTAGTTTTTGGTTATTTGAGCCTATAATACGCAACATGATAAATTGGAGGCTAATCTGAGATAATTCGTAATACTTACATCCTCCATTTACCTAAGTATCTTGTTAAAATCCAATGACACGTTCTTTAGAGCGGACAGAGGGTGTGTAATTCTATGTAAAAAAAAAGTACTTTACTTAACATCACAAATGTCTACCAGCGAAGTTGAAAAGAACACAAGTTATTTTTCTCTAATTTCATTTTGACACTTTAATAGGGCTTGTGATTTATTGCTTCTTATACACTGTAGAACGTTTTAGTTATATTTTTCCCTGAGCGCATAATAGTTGTTGTATTTGGCTTGATTGAAACATAATTAGTTATTGACATTCTTATAAACCATCCCTTTTATATTGTCAGATTAAAGTAACTGAATAAGGTTTTAATAATTATTTTTAGGGAAAGTAAATAAAATCGCAATCAAAAACAAAAGCAAAAAGAGAAATACACATTAAAATAGATTAAAAAAGAACTGACACGAAGATGTGACACTCATTAACATGTACACATTGTTTAAAATATATATTACTATTAACCATTTTGGAAACTGTTATTAATAATAATCAGCGAAGTCAGATGTTCAGGAGATGATTTTTCCTAGACTCAACAACTCTCTTTGACATTTGTCTACCCTTATTGCCTAATTCTTCCCCCTGGTCAAATACTCTTCTCAACTTGCAGAAAATGAAATTACCATTAAGAGATCAGGGGCACACAGCTAGACACACTTGCCAGAATATGTACAAAAATAAACCTGGTTGTATTCTCTTGTATTAGCTGTACTAATTTATCTTGTAGTACTATATTAGTGTCAGCAGAATAACAGGAGACCTGAAAATCTGAATTCTCTGATGTCGATAGGATTAAAAGAATAAAGATCTGAGTCTAAACAGAAGTTAAACACAATGCATCAATCTTAATTTTAAACAAGAAACAAGGACATCTAGTTGTTGATTTTATTGTAATGCTCTTAGGCAAGAATTGTGTCAATTCCAAATAAAACGTAACATCAATGAATGTACATCAAATTTTTAAAATATAGATTTAAATAAGTTAACAGTCATTTTGAAAAAATGTTGTGAATAATAATCGACGAAATCGATATCCAGTAAAGGATTTCTCCTAGATTATTGACTTTTGACCCAACTCTTTTACAATAATTTTAATATCACTTTGTTTTATTTTTTGCATTACTTATGTTTCATTTTTACTTCAGATTTGAGATTGTTCTTATCCCTGTCAGAAATTTGTTCAAAAAATTAAATATTTATTACTATAAAAATGACAATAACAAGGTTAAATTTTGTTTCTCACTTGCAAATTGGTTTATTTTTCATTCTTATATTTACAATGCTTTTACATTTTTTCTGGTTAACCAATGTATTTTATACTAGTGGCACAGCGGTATGTCTGAAGACTTACAATTCTAAAGTCAGGAGTTTTGATACCCGTGGTGGGCAGAGCACAAATAGCTCATTATGGAGCTTTGTGTTTAATTCAAGACAACACTAACAGTTTCCTCTCTATCCAACTTTGTACACCTTTTACTTAATTAAAATTATAACAGTCATATTCGTAAAGGGCTCAGAAGACTCCGTAGTTGTTGAAGAAGAATGATAGAGGATTCCTCCAATAATTCTATAACTATTCAGTGCTGTAATACTTTAATCCCTTAAAGACTGACCAAATGTCGATCTGTTTTTCACTTCTTTCAACCCCAACCGATTCTTACCACGAACTCATATCACTATAATTTTTTTCAAGACTGAGAGGGGAAAAACAGCAATGACATTTTCTCAGGACACAGTTACTACCAATATGACTGATGGCCTTGTTAAAACAAAATAAAAGTGACTTATTCCTGAGACATTACCTAATTCACCGGTGGAAATGATCATTGCATATTTAATACAGTCTGCACTACTTTAGAGGAATTGTTCCCACGAGAACATGCATGCAAACGTTTATCAAAATGTCACATTTCAGTCGGTAATTGAGGTAAAAAAGGTGCAATGGCTCTCCTGGCCTGCACTCTTTATTAATACGAATTACAGAAGAAAAATATTGGAAAAGTTACAATGAATAAAAAGAAAGAAAACATTTAAAACTTGAGCACCTGTACATTAAACATATTATTTTGAGAAAAAATAAACAAAATACATATAATAAATACAAAAAATAAATAATTCAATATACAGGGTGGTCGCTAGAAAAGCGGGAAATTTGTCAAACAGCTATTTATTTTTACAAAGAATAACTTTTAGAAAGTTTTTTAAAGGCATATGTTATATTACACTCATAGATGCTCAAAATGCATTTTATGATATTAAAATCATGCATTTTATTCATGATGTAAATAAAACAAAATAGAAATGAGTAAGCACGCATTTTATTCATGATGTAAATAAATCAAAATAGAAATGAGTAAGCACGCATTTTATTCATGATCTCATCTGACCCTCAAATTTTCCGCTTTTCTAGCGACCACCCTGTATAAATAAGTAGCAAAATTAACTTAGAGTTTAAGCTTATGAGAGTCTTATACCTGGCTATTGAAAAAACAACATAATTATTATAAATGCAGAAATGTAATAAATATTTTATGTTTTTGAAACCAGTTTTCTTTCTTCCATTATTGTATAAGGATAAGAGGAATGTTCTATTAATAAATGTCTAAGAGAAATTAAACATTTAATGGAAACATAATATACAATTTGGTGAAAATCAAATATATGAATATTTATTATTTGTTTATGGTTTTTTAGATATTCTGAAATGAGTTGATTATTTTTAGCAGCTTAAACGTGTCTTTCTTCTGATTAGTATTTATATTATGAATTTTATAACATATTATATTGAGTAATTTATTTAATTGTTGTTGTTGTTGTTTTGAATTAAGCACAAAGCTACACAATGGGCTACCTGTGCTCTGCCCACCACGGGTGTATCGAAACCCGGAATTTATTTATTTAATAAAATGGCCAGTTGTTTAACTGTTTTCATTGAAATAGGAATAAATCTAAATTCAATCAAAATATTATGGAGTTCAGAAATAACTTAGAGAAAAGATAGATCTAAAAAACAAGTCTATTTGGGATAAAGTTTCTTGTGAGCTTTAATGAAATTACTAATTACTGTATCTTTAGATTAGTTAATAAGTTTAAGTATTTGTGTAGCATTGATTTAATTTATCATAATTATTACATGAGACATTTCACAAATAATGTCAAATATAGAATTAGCATTATCAATGGGCACTATAATATATCATTTTTGTAACTCTTGAATATTTGGTTTAACTTCTATTGAGCTTGTTTTGTCGCTTTAGAATATTGTTCGTCAGAGGTTTGGATTTACTGTTTTTAACGCAGTCTTTAATAACTTAGTTATTAAAGGTTGGCCAGGTGGGTTAAGGCTCTCGACTCGTAATCTGCGGCTCGTGGGTTCGCATCCTCGTCGTACACACATGCTCGCCTTTTCAGCCATGTGGGAGTCATAATGTTACAGTCAATCCCACTATTTCTTGGTAAAAACGTAACCCAAGAGTTGGTGCAGATAGCCCTTGAGTAGCTTTTTGCGAAATTAAGAAAATAAACAAACATTATTAAATGTTAATATTCTATATATACACTGCTAAGGCCAATGAACATAAAGAAAAAAATATGTATTTTGTGTTGTTAGACTCAACCACTTATTAGAGTAGAGCTTCAAAAATAGAGAAAATGTGAACACTATGAAATCAGCCTAAATAATAGCTGGTCAAAAGTTTAAGATCATATTGAAACAAAGCGTTAGTCGGTAAACACGTAACGAAATTTAGTTATTTGTGTTCAAACATTAGTGTTGTCAATATCTCCCAGTGACATCTGCTGTGTTATATTGGGTAAAAACATGGCAAAGATAAAAAGTTAACAGAGTTTGAACGTGGCAGACTTGTCGAGCTGCAAAAGCAAGATCACTCTCAACATGCTATTTCGGTGAAATTGGGTGTAGTAATCATGCTGTTGAAAATTTTTTAAAAAGGAGAATTTCAAGTGGTCGACGCAAGAAAATTTTGCCGGTGTTGAGCAGAAGGATTTGATTGGTTTTCTGGCAAGACACCAGCCAATCGTCAAACCAGCTTAAAGTTCTCACGGACGCAGAATGCAGCTCAAGAACAATAAGACGGCACCTACGAGAGAATGGTTATAAAAACGTAAACGTTTTTAAAGGCTACGCCTCCTTCCACACCACAAAACAACTCGATTAAACTTTGCTGAGAAGCACCAAACATGGAACGTAGAAAGTGGACAAATGTTTTGTTCTCTGATGACAAAAAAAAATAACCTGATTGGCCCAGATGGCTTTCAACGTGACTGGCACGATAAGGATATTCCACCGGAGACATTTTCTACACGACACATCATGATCTGGAGTCTTTTTTCTTCCATGGAATAATGGAGCTTTAAGTTATACAGGTGCGTCAAACAGCAGCTGGCTATATTGGCATCTTGGTGAGCATCCGTATTGACTGAGGACCCTAGCCTGTATGAAAATGATTCGATCTTTCAGCAATGCAACGCTGCAATTCACAATGCCTGCAGACAAAGGACTTTTTCATGACAAATAACGGGATTCTTTTGGACCATCCAGCGTGTTCGCCCAAACTGAACCTCACTGAAAATGTTTGGGGTAGATGGCAAGGGAAGTCTATAGAAATGGACGTCAAATCTAAACTGTGGATGAACTTTGTGAAGCCATCTTCACCACTTGAAATAACATTCCAGCCAGTCTTCTGCAAACGCTTGTATCGACCATGTCAAAGCGAATGTTTAAAGTTATTCGCAATGACGGCCGTGCAACTTACTACCGAGACCTCTTCTCGGGCATTTTGCACTCTTTTTAGGATTTCTTTTAGTGTGTTCTTAAACTTTCGACACGCTAGTATTTAGGTTAATTTCATAGTGTTTACATTTTCCCTATTAGATATTAAAAAGTTTTTTTTTATTTTCCCTTTTCCTAGTTTCATCTTCCGAATCTCTACTCAAATAATTGGTTGACTTTAACAATGCAAAATGCATTTTTTTTCTTTATGTTTACTGGCCTTAAGCTTTTGGCCATCGATGTATATAAATATGCACTTAATTATGGAATACATGTAATAAAGTTTGAAAGCTAATAGCTGATTTCAAGAGTGAAAAATTAAGAATGAATCAATAAAATACTAAATCTTTACTAGTTTAAATATTATTTTGAATTTCAAACAGGTTGAATTTATAAAATGTTAATTTCTATAAGTCTATGCGTATAAATAAGCGAAATGTGTTACATGTTTGTCCGCTAACTCGTCGCTCACTGTTTGACCAGTCTTCATCAAATTTGGCGTTGTGACTCCTACAGTCCTCAAAAGTAACATAGAGGGGTCACAATTATGTCTATCTGTCTGTCATACCGATAACTGTGACGATATAATAATTAGGTTAGATTTAAGGGTAGGTTTGTAGATATCGTGATGAGTAATAAAGTCAACTCAACCTTTGGCATTGCTTACATACTAAAATCACAATAATTGGCTGAAATTCCCCATTATGATTGCTTGGTTGTCAAGCAGACATGTCACGCAATATCAGCAGATTTTGCCTATTTGGAATTATTAAATAGAACTCTATAACAACTTGCACAGTTTAGTTCCGTCACATTTCATTTTGAAAATGTCTTAAGTATATTGCACTTCCCCTGCTTAGCAGGCAAACAAAGCTAAAATTACTAAGACAGTCCAAGAAGAAAATTTCGACTTAATTGTAATATTACATACAGCATAAGAAAAGAAACCACGCAGAATTAAAACTGATGTGTACCTCCTGGGCACACTACATAAGGAAACGGATATGCAATGTCTTTTCCTGTATAAGACCAACTATTGTATATCGAAAATCCTGACAATAGCATGGATGGTTAGGGGATGGAAGCTATAATTGCAGATGATGTTACGTTTAGTGTAATAGTACCTCAATATCAAAGTATTTTCAAACATGAATTAGGGAGAGGATTGAAATGCCAGCTTCACGATATTTTGTCTCTTTGATTATCGTATTGTATAACATTTATTTATTTTTACTGATTTTTTTTGTTGTTGTCTGCAAAACTAAGTTAAACTGTATAGAAAGTGTACCATCAATGTAGAAAAAATTTACTTCCGCCAGTATCTCAAAATCCATTGCACACTATGTATATATAATTATGTATATTTATATATAAACAATGAAAGGGCGGTGTAAAAATTTTGAGTTTGGTGAACTCTTTCATCCATTTTGGAAGAACTATTAAATTGCTACAATCAGGGTTCAACAACAAAAACTCAACCATTAAACAAATACTTGGCCGAGACTTCACACCAATAATAAAAAACAATTTATCTTAAATATTAATAAATCAATAATAAGAGAATCAGGGAAAGATCCAGAAAAACTAATTAAAACATAAAGCAAAAACAATACATATCAATATCGATAACAATATTGAGTGAAAAGACAACAATTACTCTTTTTCTGTATTATTGAAGGTAAATATTCATTTGCAGTACTGGTCACGAGAGTACAACCTCCTCATATATCTTTTTGCTACATTAATAGTATCTAATTGTCATCGCTGGGAAAGTTAGTGTCAATTTCGCCACACATACTTATACTCACTTTAAACACAAATTATTATGTAGGACTTGAGTTAAAAAAAAACCGTATAATAAGCTAAACGATAAAAGAAAATAATAAACGAATGATAAATACGACCATTAAAAATAAAATTTACATCTAATTTATACAAGTAAACGTCAATGTGCTTGTTTGTGTGTGTATACCTGCTTCTTATTCGTCTGCAAATTTCTTGGCTAATGAGCACCAAACTCAACACAATGATACAGGCTGACATTGGGAAGGTCCCAGGTTGGTTGCAATCCATGTAATAAATATTTGTGTACACAAAAGCTAAATCATCTCACACTATTTGACCAAACTTCACTAAAATTGGCACGATGACCCCTACTATCATCAGAAGAAACATAAAAAGATCAAAATTTCCATCAGGTATCCCATAGAAAAGGCGCTATTCAATTTTGCCACACAACTTGCAACATATAACTTATTTCTCTAACATTGTAACATTGTTCTTACTTTTCTCTAAACGGAAGGATATTTTGATATAAAAAGAGATCTTCAATGATCATGAAACTATACGTAACCACTTTTAAATACCAAAAAAGGTTTTAATTTTTATTTCCCTTTTCTTATTTTCATTTCTCGAAGCTCTACTCAAATAAGTGGTTGACTTTAACAATGCAAAATGCATATTTTTTCTTAATGTTCATTGGCCTTAAGATTTGGGCCATCGGTGTATAAAGAATTAATCAATTTTCATGGTGTGAAATCTAATGTAAATTTCTTTACTCTTTTCATTTAATTATTAATTTTTTAAGAGAAGAACTATGTATTTGTAGCTTGTAAAATACTAAGAAAAGCTACGTTAAAATATCTTTCAAAAATACTTCAAATGCTGTAAGGAAAGCAGAAAAATGGAGAAATAAGAGAAAGGCTAAAAGATGATATTTAGAAAACCACTGATAAGGTAAATAAAACAAAGGAAGAAAAAGTAAGGCTAAAAGGGGCTGAAAAACTTAAACAAAAATCTGATGAGTTAAGAAATGAAAGTTTTGACTGAATGAGAGTTTAACTGTAACAAAAAGTTCCAAAAAGCTGACGAGAAAAGAAATAGAAAAGCAGAGAGATGAAGGAAAGGGTTACAATTGGAAGCTCATCACTATGATTCTAAATTTACTAGATCAAGAGGTTTTAATTTAGATTGTCTAATTTTCGTCTCGAAAATTTAAAACTTATGTAAAAAATATAATTTTATTAAATTTAGTTTTTGTAAATAATTGTTCTTAAAATAATTTCTTTGTTTTTATAAGGTTTGGTTTGTTTAGAATTTCGCGCAAAGTTACATAAGGTCTATCTGAAATAGCCATCCCTAATTTAGCAGTGTAAGACTAAAAGGAAGGCAACTAGTCATCACCACCTACCGCCAACTCTTGATCTACCCTTTTATCAACGAATATTTGGATTGACTGTCACGTTTTATCCTCCTCCAGGCTGAAAGGACGAGCATGTTTGGTTTGACATTTTTATGTCTCTTTCAAGTAGCTTGAACACTTGAGTAGAAAAAGGGAAATTCAGCTAATATATAAGTAACTGAATTTTATCAACTAATCTCCATTTTATGCATCTTGTTGTATTACCTTCCGTATCTCCTGTTGAATCTCACTTTTGGGAAATAATTATTACGAAATACTAATTACGTTTTTTATAATGTGGTATAGATGAAAGGTATAGATTTGTCTAGCATGACAACGACTAGTAGGTGACAATGATCTACTTCGTTAAATGCATTTCACAATCAAGAATACAAGCAGCTAATGTTTACATTGTTTACAGTGAAAGTATGAAGTTTATTCGGTTTGATAATATTTCCTAATAGTATTTTATCCTATAACGCTTTCTCTTTCTCACAATATAAATTAAATTATATTTACGTTCGACTATTTCACGAAACACAGTACTTTCTTTTTGTAGGATCGCCAATTTTAGTTTAAAAGAATATGATTTTTAGATAATTGCGGCGTATAGTGTAAATACCGCGTTGTAACAGAAAAGCGTGTTATCAAAGTACTTAATATGCATTTTCATTATAAAAAAAAAACATTTTACTTTCTATGTTCTCATTTGGATTATCAACCTATATTTTTATACCTAATACAAAAAAGACTTATTGTTTAAACTATTATTATGCTAACCATTGCACCCACTCGATAAGAACACACAGTTTTTCAATGAAATACTAGCTTTAATGAAATTTTGGAATTTTTTTCTTGCTATATCAGCATTCACATTATATAAATAAATATATATGTGTGTGTATTAGGAAACAAATTTATTTTGCTGTAAAGAAGTGATTAATAAAAATGAAAACGTAGAAATTACTTTAAAAGTATGTTAAACATTTCGTTATGTATTACTGTTAATTTAAAAGAAATGAAACTATAAAAGTATAATATAGCTGTTATATATCATCCAGAATACGCATCAGGTTTTACAATAAAGGTACTTGATTTGGAATACTGCTCTATTCTACCATCACCATAAAGAAAATAGAAAGTATTTCGAAATAAAGTAAAGTACTTCAGAGTGATGCCTTCAGTATAATCATATATATTGAAAAGAAACTGCGGCGTTAACTTAACACTCCCTTCCAGTGGCACAGCAGCATGGCTAGGGACTTATTAAACTAGAAACCGGGTTTTAATACTTGTTGTAGACAGAGCACAAATAGACCACTGTAGAGCTTTTTGCTTAATTACAAATAATAGTATTAACTTCACACCTTTCTTTCTTTGAACGGTTAGAATATTTCCTGATACTTATGAACTGTAGACTTAAAGATATAATTATGCAGGATGTTAAAAGTGTTATTGATTTGTGCTAAATAAGTTTAAATTACAAACAATTAAATTTCCTAACTGAAGTTTTCTTTAGACTTTGTTTAAATAATAGTAGAAATTATTGTTTCAATTATTTTTTGAATAATATATGACCACGAGAATAACAAAATCGTAAGTACTATTCATTAATTTAGGTTTCCTTCTTAATTTCGAACATTTGTAATAATAAAAATCGAGCTTAACAACAAATAACTATTTGGCATGGCGAGGTGATTAGAGCGTCAAATTCGCAATGTGAGGGTCGCAAGCTCCAATCCCCAACCATCAAACTTTCTTGCATTTTCATCCATGGGAACGTTATAATATGATTATGAATCCAACTTTTTGTTTGTAAAAGAATAGCTCAAGATTTGATGGTGGGTGATGATGACTAACTCTCCATTCTCTAACATTACTGCTAAATTAGGGAAGACTAGCAAAGACAGCTCTCGTGTAGTTTTGAGCAAAATTCTAAATAAATTACTTTTATTAGAAAATCAAGTGGTTATTTCAATTTGTTTTAAAAAATTTGTAAATAGCCCAAATATCTTAAAACAAATATAATTTTTGTACCTTTATAAACCATAGGATAAAGACATTGCTAATAACATACACTTAATATTATATTAAATTGAAGATCACTTGTTTTGATTTGAAGTTTATAATAATATATTTGTATGTTGTGTATTTTTTTTCTTACCAAGTCTTCAGAACCTTCGCTTTTGAAAATTTTAATAAATGTTTCGAAACTACAATATCGTAGAAATGTCAGAACATACAACTTCAGACTAATTATTTTTTTCGTTTACTTTTACAAGAAATACGTATGCATAATGTTTACTTTATATTTCTCTTAAATTTAATTTCACTAAAAATGCCTTTATAATAAAGTGTTTTACACTTTTTCAGGTGTTTTTCAGTTTTTAACAATACTGTTCCTGATTCTAAGTCGTCTCTAGGATACTTGAAATTCATTAAATCCTACTAATAATTCGTTTCCAATATATATATGAAAATCATATTTATTTTATTGTACTTGTGTTCATATTTTTTTGTATAAATCGGCATATCCATCGTAAAATGCATATACAATTAGAATATTTCATTTAAGAAGTAAAGCCTGGAATTAAATAAAATATTTTTCTTTTAATAGAAACGTATCAAATAGATAGTACTTAAAATATATCAATAACACTGAGTTCATTGTTTCATAGATTTTAAAATATAGCTTGTTAGTTTGCCTAGTAATAAGGTCTTGAAAATAAATGAAAGATGAAAGCATTACGCAGAGTACAATAGATTTTTAATTGAATTTTGAATTCAGTTAATTTTTCAGTTCATTTTGAACAGATATTTATTGCAAACTAAATTCAGCAAAAAATAAAATATTTTATATTGCAATATTTAAAAAAAACCTGTGAAAACATTAAAAAAATTGGTAATATGTGAAACTGATGAACCAATGTAAGGTATTTATTAAGAGAGAGAGCCATTCTTTAATCGATACCAAATAACGTATTTGCTTTGGATCCCCTCAATAACAGATACTATAAAAGGATTTATACCCACTGACTCAGTTTTTAACGAGTGTAACCAAGTGAAATGCGCCAACTGTCAGGGTCCCCATGCAGCTAGTTACAAAGGCTGCCCTAAATACACCCAAATACGCAACAGATTCCTTTTCAAAACCACGAACAATAACAATCAAACCCACGACACCCACATCACCAAACAATCGTTACTACAAACTCCAGCTGACTCGCAAATCAAACACTCTCAACCAACACGTACCTACGCGGACGTAACACGCCCGAAAACAACACAAGCATTCAACCCCACAGATTTCACCACAAACTTGCTAGCAATGCTGATAGAATTAAGTGATCTCCCCTCATTTGAATCGAGGCACGAGTCACTCATAGCTGTTTGCAGCCTTGCAAGTTGTTACTTTAACCTTCCTCACCTCAAACCACACCACCTCTCACTCAAAATTCATGCAAGGGAAATAAAACAACACAATGACACAACACATTAAAATCTTACACATCAACTGCCAAGGAAATCTCAAAGACAAAAGAATAGAAATATACAACATAAACAAACATATAAACGCCAACATAATCATCGTTTCAGAAACACTTTGCACAGAGAAACAAAATACCACAATTCCCGGATTCATCTCACTCAGAAAACAATAGAGGTATAATAGCTTACTTCAGTACGAAAATATCGCATCTAATCTCGATAGAAGATTCCTTTAAATCTAACATTAATGAAACCATTTTCTGTAATATTCACTTCAACAACCGGTTAACTATTCCGATTCTAGCCGAATATTGCTCACCAACCAAAGATATCGATATTAACTTCCTACAAAAAAGTGTTAATCGTAAACCCAAACCAATTAGTATTGGAGATTTTAATTCACCACATTCAGAATTAAGGGGTAACAGAGACACACGGAGAGGATCATGCTTAAAAAATTTTATCTCTAGCAATAATATGCACCTAATCAATGATCATACACCTACACACTTTTCAGCTGCTAACGGCTCATACGATGTACTCGATTTCATCATCGCACCCAAGGACATGGTAAACAGAATATCTAACTTTAAAGTACATGATGAAATCACCAGTGACCACTTCCCCATGTCATGTATGATTCACCCGCGCCACCCTGCTGTGGCGTACGTGACTCCGTCCGCCTACACCTACACTAAAACAGACTTGCTAACTTTTAATGCCTCTCAGGACTCATACCTACCCCATCCAATAGAACATGTAAATAACAAAACAGAACTAGACAACTATGTTGATCAAATTACAGAAGCCATAAAAAAGCCATTGAAAATACAATTCCTAAATTAGAAAGAAAACAATCACTTATTCAATGGACTTTAACACCAGAAATTCACGCACTAATAATCAAACGCAGAAAATTAAGACAAACACACAACGTCACACGCGATCCACACATTAAAACAGAAATCAATAGAACAAATACAAAAATTAAACAAGAAATCAAAAAAGTAAGAGAAAACAATTGGCATAACTTCTGTAAAAACTTAGAAAAAAACAAGAAAAATCCAAAAGAATTTTGGAAAAAATTTAAGAGTATTGCTTCAGACAAAAACACAAATCACATGCTACAACATATCACCCATAACAACAAAATCGCAAGGACGGACGTAGAGAAAGCTGACTTATTAGCTGACTATTACAAATCCTCTTTTAGCGATTTAAACTCAGTAGATTTCGACACACAACGCCAACACCATGTCAATAACTAATAAACACAAACCAAGCATTATTCTCACCACGATTCCCCGGTGAGACACTAGAAACATACTCAAGTTTAATCAACAGAAAAATAACCACAACCGAGCTAAAAATTAATATAAAAAACTTGAAGAACACTTCCCCTGGACATGATCAAATACCAAATATTATTCTGAAAAAAAGCCCCACTCTCCTACTACAACACCTCACAAACATCATGAACCACTAGCGACTGGGTACTATCCCGACACGTGGAAAAAAGCCATCATAACAACGATCCCCAAGAAACAAACTAATAGAACAAATCCAGATAATTTCCGCCCCATCAGTCTGTTAAGTTGCCTAGGCAAACTGATGGAGAGAATTATCTCCAATGGTCTCCTACATTTTTGTGAATCAAACAACATCCTTCCAGAATTTCACAATGCCTCCAGAAAAAAAAAATAGACAAACAACAGATCACCTCACGCGACTCACCGAATCAATCTACAAAGCTTACAACAACAATCAAGTAACCATTGGGGTATTCCTAGTTGTCAAAAAAGCATTCGACAGCGTATGGTACAACACCATCATATATAAACTAAATCACCTGCAAATAAATCCCACGATAGTCAAATGGATCTCAATTTCTTAACAAATAGAACAGCACAAGTAAAAGTCAATAAAACTATATCCAAATTATTTAATATAACGGCAGGAGTACCCCAAGGATCAGTCCTCTCTCCACTTCTATACATAATTTTCGTCAGTGACATACCTTTTCCAAATCTAACATACACACACAATTCACAATACGCAGACGACATCGCAATCTGGAGCACCTCCAGAAACTCAGTAATGGCCATGTCCCGCGTACAAGAATCATTACTTTCTATAGGAAACTTAAGAAGCAAAGAAAAAATCTAGGAAAAATAAAATTATCACTTGGAAACACAACCATTAACATGAGTAAAAACATCATATTCCTTGGCGTCACTTTCGACACAAAACTAACATGGAAAAAACATGTTAACACCCTGAATCGTGCCGTTTGAATTGTTTTATTTTTGATCTGGATTTGAACAATATTCATGTTCACATCTGCTCAACCTCTTCCTTTCGGGACAGGTCCCGGGCTTCCTTTCCGCTGCTGCCTTTGCCTCCATCCAAGACAACATTTAGAAGAGACATTTTCGACCCAAATAGTCAAGAATAATAATAATAATTATATATATATATAAAAAAAACAAAAGAAAACCACCATTTAATCTTAATAACAATCCACAAAAGGGGACGAAGAGGAACCACAACGTTCCTGAACACCCCAGTTGGGGAGAGAACTCTTCTGATTTCTCTCTCTCCAAACTGAACCCCTGCCACGTTAGTTTAGTTTAGTTTAGACTCACTTTTTTATCAAAAATCTCTAGAATTTAGATAAAAATAGTTTTTTTTTTTCATTGGAGGAAAGGACAAAACTTTTTAGTAAAAACATCGCTGATACAGAGAAAGCTTAAACAGTCTCAGTGAATTTTACCTTTAAACTATATTACTAGTACGTTTTTGAAGTCGAAACCTTTATTTCATCTCTTGTCAGTGAAGTTCATTTATACTTACCCTACCATAAAAGCACATTTTCTCTAAAATTTTGTTCAACACTGGAACCACTTAGAAACCGCCATCTGTTCTGAAATTTGTTCTTAGTAAAAAGAATTAATAAATATAAAGAGCAACTAAAACTAATATAACCAGCAGATAAAGTTTTGTTTGTTTGTTTAAAGCTTGGTTTAGATATTTCTTCGAAACCTCCATATCCTTAAAGCAATAAATAACTTCATCGATTTGTTGGGTAACTAGTTTCAATCATTAAGTTTTCGACACTTTAAAGCTATTGAGTCTTTCAGATAAGAATCAGACTGTCAACGTAGAAAAAAATATTGGTCTAAGTTTCTGAGACCAGTAAGTGTAATTAGATAAAGAAAAAACGTTAAAGTTAAGAACTTTTTCGTTTAACTGATATGAATGATGCCGAGAATTGAATATATCAAAGAGTAGGCTTAACTGTTGCAACGTTAATATTAATTATTTATCAATTTTTTTTTATTTTTCTTATTATAGTTTGTTTGTTTTAGAATTTCGCACAAAGCTACTCTAGGGCTATCTGTGCTAATTTAGCAGTGTAAGACTAGAGAGAAGGGAGCTAGTCATCACCACCCACCGCTAAATCTTGGGCTACTCTCTTACTAACGAATAGTGGGATTGACCGTCGCATTATACGCCCCCACGGCTGACAGGGCGAGCATGTTTAGCGCGACGCGGGCGCAAACTCGCGACCCTCGGATTACCATTAACATGCTTACTAATTTATTAAACACAAAACACAGACATTTTGTATACCTTAGTTAAATCTGTGATGCAAAAGAAAGAAAAATCGAGACAAGTATTATTTTGCTATCGCAAGAAAAATAATGAATGTGATAATGATATTTAAAGCAACATAAAATCACCTTTAGTGTCTAGAGTTTTATATAGATATATTTAACATGATCTTGACCATAAAAATTGTCTGTGTGTTTATTTTCCTATAACAAAGCCACATTGGGCTCTCAACTGTGTACACCGATGGGAATGGAACTCCTGATTTTAGCATTGTAAATCCCCTAGGGGAAAGTTTTGACGACGGTAAACAAGTCTGAAAATTTTGTAGCTTCTAATATTTTGAAAGGTAAACGTGATATTACTCCGTGCAAGAAATATGGTTACAAAGCTGTTAGACATATATTTACACGTATTATAATTCCGTTTGTTGAAATTTTATTAGCTTTATTTTAAGCATACTAAGTTCTCGTAGTCGATATGTGAGGCTGATGTAAGTTGTCACAATGCACAGATTTAAAAACAATGAAACCGAGAAGCTAACGTAATGTATAGTAAGGGTTTGTTTGTTTTTGAATTTCGGGCAAAGCTACACAAAAACTATATACACTAACCGTCTCTAATTTAGCAGTGAAAGACTAGACGCAAGTCAGCTAGTCATAATCACCTACAGCCACCTCTTGCGCTACTCTTTTACCACCAAATAGTGGGATTGTTCGTCACATTATAATGCCCCCATGGCTGAAAGAATGAGCATACCTGGCGTGACAGAGATCTGAACTTGCAGCCCTAAGATTAAGAGTCGAGCGCCTTAACACCTGACCATCCTAGGTCTTACGCAAAGCTGTTTGAATAAGAGAAATAACATGAATATTGATAAAACTAGTATTTTAATATAACTATTAAATAAAACACTCAGTTTAAGCAGATAAACAATTTTCACTGCTCAAACACTAAGTTGCAAATTTGTGAGATATTTTTAGTTCAAACTAAATTTACGACTTTCGTTTATATACATGATAATTAAATTGGAACAGACAAGTATAAATCCGTATTGAAATACACGATCTACTATAGTAAATCAATTTTAGAAAGATACCAAGTAACTCTCTGACTGCTTAATTAGGTTGATTGATGTCTCATTGTATGTAAAAGATATACTTCAGATAATAGTTTTATCGTGCTTATTATCAGACAGGGAAAATTAATAACCTCGTGTGTGTTTCTCTAATAGCAAAGTCACGTTGGGCAATCTGCTCAGCCCACCGAAAGTGTGTGTGGGTGTTTTTCGTATAGCAAAGTCACAAAGGGCTATCTGCTCAGTCCACCGCGGGGAATCGAACCCCTGATTTTAGCGTTGTAAATACGGAGACATACCGTTGTACTATCGGGGGCATGATAACCTACTACAACTAAAATTATGCTCATTTTGAGTTTTATTTCTATGTTCAAAATTTTTTTTGCACTTTTGTATGGGCCTGCAAAGCTTTGCTGCAGGGTGTAAATTGTCAATGATTTTTTTACTCCTCAAAGCCTCTTTACGTAAATGAAAACAAAGTTATGAATGGATGCATAAATACAAAGTTGAATTGTTGAGCATTTTGTGGGACAGACGAAAGAAACCGCAATCATTTTTCTCTATTTCTGTTATCTCATAACAACATACCACAATTAGTACTAACTTCTGATAAGATCAAACTACCTACTTTGACCGAAACTGAAAACTAATCTTCTAATGAGTATAGCTAATTAAGTATGATTATTTTTTTACGATATCATTTATAAGGATAATAATGCATTGTTTTGTCTGTTGGGTGCCTTTATTGTTAACCATATTTTCAGCTTGTTTGGTAATAGAGTTTTTTTTTATAAAATACCAAACAACACTGAATCTTATATCTGGTTTGGAACTGAACCTTTTATCATTGAGAGCAAATTAATTCTTTATTGCTAAATCTCAACACTTTTCTTAACGTCCAGCTAGCTTGATGTACCCGTAAATTTTCACCGACGACAGTGTTTAATGTCGTCGTAGAGGTATTAGCGTCCCAGTTTAATCTACTAAAACTAAGTAGTTTTTAATGCTCGAAATCTACAAACGTTTCTAGATAAATTCTGTAGTTTTCAGATTTATAAGCATTAATCATAATTATAGCTTCAGAGGTATATGATATTCTGAATGTAGCTGACCCGGAGTATTCTGTCTCTTAATACGTTAGTTTATATAGTTTTAAGGCAAGATTCTCGAATGTTTAATAACGTTCTAAAACGTCCTAGCTTTATCGTGAAATAAATATTGTTGATTCTTTTTCTCAAGAATATTCTACAAATTTTGAGAACAGACGGGACCTGCGCAATACATATCCTACAATGTACGTCACATGCATAAAAGTGAAATAAACGTATAACGATAAGTTCGTCACAAAATTGGCATGCACTACATATATGGAGGCCTATATTTTAGTCACAATAAACTACTTGCTATTATATTTTCCATGTGTTCAATATTTTTATCCCATTTGTGTATACAACAATTAAAGACATTTAGTGTTGTTGTTTGTTTTATAAATGGCATTTCGATTCCCATCGAATATATGTATTTAATACTGGTAAGAATAATTCATGAGTGGTACCACTGCATGATGTCAATCTTTAGAAGAAACATTCTGAAATTGAACTAACAAAAATTGCGATTAAATATTGGAAACAAATTAACATGTTTTCTGTAAAATACAGGTACAATGGCCTGTAAAGCAACAAATGAGCTCAATTATTTTCTATTTTGCTAAAAACATCGGGCAATTTTAGCAGAAACACATACTGAGAAGTGATATCATCCAGAACAGATCATATTCTTGTGACCATGGTAGGGAATGAAGAGATAAAGTCCGTAAGCTAATCCTCCTGACAAAGAGTGCTGTCTCGACTCTTGTGATGGAATTTATTTCTTGCTAATCTAGAACATCGTTCTACTTAATGAAAAAAAGCTCACATGTTAATAAAAAAATTAAATTCCCTGCCAGATTATTCATGTAAGAACTTTGTAAAAATAATTAATTATTATTTAAAACAGTACAATAGAAAAGTTCTTTGTGTACTCTGAATGGCTGCGAAGTTAATGTGTAATATTAAAAAGTATATATTCACATTAAAGACGTAAAAATAAGAATGGAGTAAAGCTGAAGTTTTACACATAACTGAACAAATAATAAACATTTTGCTAAAAATAGCTATATTATAGACTTTGCTGATGTTTTTGTATTCCTACGTGGTATGCAACACACCTGTGTATAAAGATATTTAATGTTGTTTATTACATAACTATCTTGTATAAAATATAAATACATTTAAACTTATAGCAGTCGTTGTATAATTACCAGATATAAACATTTACATTGTATGAAGCGCATACATATTTACCAGATTAAATGTTCCACAAAATACACACTATTCAAAGTAAAAAAATTGCTCTCTACTCCAACCAATAATAACACCAATATAAAATCGACATATCAGCAAATTATGATAACCAAATGCTGTCTCATATCTTTAGCTTCAAAGCAGAACCTTATTTTACGTTTTAAAATATGAAAATATATAAATTACATTTAGTATTTTCTTCGCGAACTGCTAAAACTAACATAACCAATAATATACTGTCCCTATCTTTTAAAAAAAATAAAACTCTAAATACATAAAATCCATTTCGAGACCTCATAGAAGGCTAATAGATTTGACATTTGAAGTAGAACCTTTCTTATAAGGTGAGTTGAACAAATTACCTTACTGAAATAGTTATAGAAATAGCTTTTGAAAAAAAATAGACAAAATAAACAAACATTCTTGCAGCACATACGTAAACTATTTATACAATTCAATCAAATATGTTTGAGTGTTTATAACTGCAACTTTAATTGAAATAATTATAAGACCAAAATTAGAGAGACGAACAATGGTTGCCGTAGTAATGTGAGCTGGGTAAAGTTCTTGTAGCTGTATTATTTCGTGACCTATTTGTAATACAACTGTAACTCCAAAGAAAAGTAATATTTAATTCTGACGAGAATTACATAAGGAGAACAAATACTAGTAAACTTTGGCTGTATCAATACGTGTTTTATAATTATAGGATGCATATATTAACATCGTGAAGCTCTTGTGTTAAGGTATGTATATACACACCTGGGAATGATGTTATTCTGTACTATTAATGATACATTGCTTTGTTTTCCAGCTGATATTCGCAGCTTCATGCAAACAATGTTCATATATTTCTATTGTTTGTTGTCATTTCTGTAGTTAAATTTCCACTTAGGTAATCAAACTACACATTATTATTAAATTGGTTTCACTTCCTATTAATTCTGCTATATTTAGTTGAAAAAGTGGAATTGACCTCTTTCTTCTTTTGATTCGAATTATTATTATTTCACTGTTTTGTTTCAGAGCCTATAACTAATTGAAGAAACTGATTATTTCTCAATTATATTTTATGTACAAATTAGTATTATGTAAATATCAAATAAAATAAAAAGACTAGTTTTTTTGTCATTTCCATAAAGTTAAAAATAAACTTACTTTGGTATGAGGCCCGGCATAGCCAAGCTCGTTAAGGCGTGCCACTTGTAATCCGAGGGTCGCAGGTTCGCATCCCCGTAGCGCCAAACATGCTCGCCCTTTCAGCCGTGGGGGCGTTATAATGTGACGGTCAATCCCACTAATCGTTGGTAAAAGATTAGCTCAAGAGTTGGCGGTGGATTGTAATGATTAACTGCCTTCCCTCAAGTCTTACACTGCAAAATTAGGGACGGCTAGCAGATAGCTCTCGTGTAGTTTTGTGCGAAAGTCAAAAACAAACAAACAAACTTTGGTGTGAACATAAAGTAGTAATGAAAAACAGAAATATATTTTATTCTGAAATGGTACGCTTAAAAATGTTGGCAATAGGCTGATGGTATTTTCATGTAGTAATGAGTTTTTCTAGAATACAAGTGTGATGGGTAGGATGAGGGCCTTTATTTCGCAATTGATAATGATACGAGATATTTCATAAAATTTCTTTATTTTGTAAAAACTGTTGGTTTGCAATTATGAACAAAGCTGCATAATGTACTATCTATATATTTCCCACTTTTGGGATCGAAATCTAGTCTCTAACATTGTAAGTTCGCAAAATTACCGCTTTCCCAAAAAGGTGGCGGGTGAGGATAAGAAGACAAATAGACAGCATAAACACACAGAGGAAGACGATATTAGGATACCTACAACTTGAAAAAGTAAACAAAACAAAAGGAAGAGAAAACTGTTATACAATAGAATACAAATATTCTCCCTAGATGTTGATGCAACACATATTGGAGTTAAAGGCTCTTAATAGTGTCTACCATTGAAATCTAAAACTTCTTTTATTTTACAAACTATGTAACGTAACATTGTAATGAGAAATTATGTTAGTTTACATTGCAAAAAATCCAGTTCATAAAACAATGTGTCCAGCAACTTCAACTCTTATTATATTTAGCCATGTTAATAACAGAATGTTTCACTACAATCAAACCTTATACAGTACTAACGTATACAAGAGGTAACGAGTTCCTAAGCGATTAAGAAAATATACACTTTAAACTTAATGCATTTAACGATTTCCACACGAAAGGATCGGTCGTTTTAAACAGTTTCCTTTGTACTACTGAGAGAAATACTCTTGTTTTAAATAAAGAATATGGTGTAGTGTAAATATTTTATATTTTTTGTTTAATAATAATTTGCATTTTTAAGATTGTTGTCACACAAAAAAGGCTTTGCTCTTTAATCTGAGTGGTTCAAGTTGTTTTAGACAAAAATACTATTTTTGTTTAGATTGGTGTATTTGTTTCGCCTAATGAAAATATATTGTTATAGTTCAATAATTATACACAACTACACTATAAAAAAGAAAAATTGTTTAATTCTAGTTTGGTTTAACGTCTTACCATTACAGTTACATCAGGAGATCACGATTATTCTATTTTATTCAGGTGGTTAAGGCACTCGACTCGTAATCCGAGGGTCACGGGCTCGAATCCCCGACACACCAAACATGCTTGCCCTTTCAGCTGTGGGAGTGTTATAATGTTACGATCAATCCACTATTTGTTGGTAAAAGAGTGCCCTAAGAGTTGGAGGTGAATGGTGATGACTTACTCTGCTAAATTAGAAACGGCTGGCGCAGATAACCCTCGTGTAGCTTTGCACAAAATTCAAACCAAAGCTGAGTTTTTATTCAAGCATATATAAAATTCTCCGTGGCAAAACACGTGTACAATGCAAGTTAAACGATAAATGCATGTTTTAAGGATTTTGATTAATAAAATAACACATATTTGAGTTAAAAGATATATATTTTAACAATCGGCTATATGCATTCGTCTAATTATTAACTATTATTTTAATAACTCAATACTAATTACTAAATAGTTGCCATCCTGTTTCAGTTGCTGAGTTGATATCTTATTCATATTTTTCTAATTCTTGTGCTGGGTTTACAAAGTGTGCTGTCATTTATGTGGATGCAAAAGGCTTCTTTTATCTATATTTTCTGTTTAATATGTAGCAATCTTCAATCACATAAATGACATGGCACTCAGTCAATGTAGCATAGTACCCAACAATATATTTATCGAAAACATTCGAATACGTAGCTGGATTATGTTATATGAATTGACAAAACACATCAAATATCTGTCAAAAACCCAGGGTAGAATCCAAACCACTACCAATATACAAAGAGTGTAGTAGATTAGCAGCCAAAATGTGGAATAAAATGAAGTTAGTAATTAGCACCTACTTATATATACAAAAGTCGGATACATGCTAATAATTAGATTTAGGTATTCTTTAGCGTTATCTGGGTATATTTATATAGAAATCTTTCATGGGAAGTTTAGTTAAATTGAAGATTACAGGCACTGCTGCAACCGATTATATCTTGGTGTAGATTTTGTGTAATATATGATCCTATGTTTCTCTTCTCAGAAAGTTAGTATGTGTTTGAGAATTCCTATCGCAAGTATATGTTAAGTCGGGATTTCATGGATTTTTATAAAATATTTTGCTGTAGCATTTGAAGTGGGATCATATTGATGAATGTCCTTCACATATTTTATGAAGTTCTCAAGTGCAGATACTGTATCGTTTCTTGCACGTAAAACTTGCTGCAATCTTTATATGTTTTTTATACTATGTTTTTATGTGGAACAATTCTTTCGAAATTGTTGAGCAGCTAAACAGTTTTCTTTTAAAGTGTAGTATTCAGGTTAAATGCAGATCTATCAATGTATTTTTGATAATTTTTAGAACGTTCATTTATCTTAATGAAAGAGCCCATCTTCTTGACACTTTTGTAATGTCGAGAGATACTTATAAAGGGAATAGTCCACACAATTAGGCTTGTCTTAAGGTCGCGATTGAATGATTTTTCTATGTTATACTTTGTTTTCTTCTTTACTTCAACGTCAATATTTCTGAATAGATGGTCGTTACTTAATAACAGAGGTTTCAACTCTTCTTTGGGATAATTTTTCAACGTTTTTTGTGTTACATATAGAATCTGTACGATCTTACTCACACCACAATATGTCCGTTTTAACGTTTCCTGAATGATACAAGTAAAAACTGATAAATTTTGAGCTATTGCAAGTGCTGCAGTATAATAAAGTTTATTAGTATTTGCTATCAGTCGTATGTCCAAGAAAATTATTTTTTGTCTTATGAATGGATTGAGATTATGAGATACTGAAAGTGAAAAAAAAACTTTTTATTTCAGGATGACAAGTTCAGAATCTTCGACTATGAATGGACAACATCTTTCATGGGACGTCCCAAATTCTTAAATACACCATAACAAATAATGAGTAAAAAATAGTAAACACTACAACAACTATTTCTCACAGTTATTCAATTCTATTTGTGTTAGATAATTAAACACTAAACATTTGAAACATAAATATAGTATTGTTTTTCAAGGAATTAAGGTTAAACTGTGAAGTTCTCTAGTATACCTGAAAATCCCAAAATAAGCTTCATTCCTTCAGATAAGGGAATTTGAAAGAAGAAAGATATAATATCAAAGGTAAAGAGAATTGTGTTTTCATTATGAGATAGAAATCCACATTATCGATTCGTGGGAAGTATAAAATAAGTAATTCTCCTTAAATATGAAGGGACAAACCTAGCAAGTGTGTAAAAACTATAAAATAGATTCAGTGGCTGTGTACAGGATGAGATGTTTTTTTTTTTGGTAGTTCATAAAGTTCAAGTGATCTGCTGTTGTCAGGCTTCAGTTGAAGTATGCATGGTATATTTTTCTACAGAAGTAACGAGGAAGAATGTTTTCAATTATTTTAAGAATTTATTTAAGTTTAAACACTGGTTATTCTTTTTCACTTATAGACTGATTTGTACCACATGACGTGCATTGTACTTTTTAAAGATGTATCTCAATATATAAAATTACAATTCCCTTAATCCTTTTTGCTAGCGTAATACCAAAGCCCCTGCTTTTATTTTTATATGAGAAATCGCTATTTTGTCCTGTTTCATAATTAGTAAAACACTTCATTTCATTAATAGGCCTCTTACGTTTTCCTTCAAAAAGGTGTAATATTATTAGTGATTTGGACTTTGATGTGCGAAAATTTGCAAAACTAATATATTTTGAATGCATTTACAATTGTTTTATTAGCTTTCTCTTTCATGACATAGAAAAACTTGTTTAAATTTTATTGTTGTTATTTATTTGGTGAGCAAGACAAGATGTTAAACATTAGCTAATAAATTATATGTTTCGTTGTGCAGATGTTTATGTGTTCTCAATTTGGCTTTTTTATCAAATTTAAAACAGGAAGGGGATCAAATTAGTCCAATCTCTTTATTTGTAGCCTTCTGTTAGATTTCTGTAAATTATTTGATTTTTATGACTGGGCTGGTCACTACAGTACTGTGGAAAACTGTTAGGACAATAGAATATTTTGTCATTCTCTTCATTTTACAGGGTACCCCGGCATGGCCAAGCCCATTAAGACATGTGACTCGTAATCTGAGGGTGGCGGGTTCGAATCCCCGTCGCGCCAAACATGCTCGCCCTTTCAGCCGTGGGGCGTTATAATGTGACGGTCAATCCCACTATTCGTTGGTAAAAGAGTAGCTCAATAGTTGGCGGTGGGTGGTGATGACTAGCTGCGTTCCCTCTAATTTTGCACTGATAAATTAGGGACAGCTAGCACAGATAGCCCTTGAGTAGCTTTGTGCGAAATTCAAAAACAAACAAACTTCGTTTTACAGGGCTAATTTTTCCAAGTCATTACAGAATGAAATATAAACACTATGATAATGCTTCACTAATCACTGTTTACAGCTGAATGAGTCAGGATGAGAGTACTTATCATATTTTGAAATTTTCATATACTTGTACTAAGGGGATATCATAAGGGCTCTGCTTGAATGAACATACTGATCAAATGTAGGATCTTAAATAACTATCATGGTGTCCCATGCAATGTCTTAACTATATAGAAAGGACCTAGCAAGTAGCTAGCATATGGCACCGATATTTCTGAGAAAAAAGCAATTTAACAGCAAACCACAAATAAAAATTAATAAAAACAATGTGTGCATAAAGTCTTTACGTGTTGACGGTTGGCTTTTTCGGCAAATTTAAAATGCTCCAAAAAATCTATAAAAAACGTCTTAGATCATGAAATCGAGACAGGTAAGTTTGAAAATAGGAAAGAAGGTGGCAGAATACTTAAACTCAGTGATACTGATGTTAAGTATATTTGTTTACGCAGCCTTTGGGACAGAAGAAAGACTTCTTTTGATGTCGAGCATAAGATAAACGACAAGGTACCAAATAACATAAAAATGTCCAGACTTACAGTGTCAAGAAGACTTAACGAGAATGGAATAGTTTGTCGTGCATCAGTTAAAAAACAACAACATTACTTTGATTTCTAAATGCTGCCAAGAGAATGAAATTTGCTAAAAAGTACCGAAACTGGACTGTTGATTGTTTGGAAAAGGTATTATAGACGGAGTTTATATGTGTGTTTTATTATAGCAAAGCAGCATTGGCTATCTGCTGTGCCTATCAAGGGGAAACGAATTCTTAATTTTAGCGTTATAAATTAGTAAAAGGGTATAGTTACGTCAGGCGGACGAAAGATTAGAGATATTTACTTTAATGCATAGCACTTACCATGAAGCATTGGAGAGAAAGTGAGATTGTTTATAGGTGTTTTTCTGCTGAGGCAACATAAGATATTTGCAAGATAGATAGAATAAAGGACCATCGCAAGTACCATCAGATACTTATTCGTCTTGGTATACTCAGTTGTTTGCGTATCTTTAGTAAATGATAATATTATTATGAATATAAAAACTATAAACTCTCATTCATTCTGTACAGAAATTACTTAGCTAAGAAAAAAGCTGCTGACTCATCCAAATGGTAATATGTCCCCTACAGAGCCCCGATCTCTACCAATTTAACAGATCTGAGATTCGTTAGATAAAAAAAAACAAAATACTTCACAAATCAAAAGATATTTGCAAATATATTTTATTGGAATGTATTAGAAACGTTTGGAATAAAACGCTAAAGGCTTTGATTAAATATATTGCAGCAATGTCTGTAAGACTGCAGTTATTAAGGGAAAACACACAAAATATTAACTGTTCATTAAATCCAAGCACTTCCACTGAGTTTTTGTTGTGCTAAATATAAAGATTAATAATGTTTTGATATCTCACCACTGATTTAGCTTCTACTGTTCTTTGCAAGTAGCCTGAAGTCTAATATTTCACTTTGTTCTAACACTTTTGCACAGTTCTGTAGGTTGTAGATTCCATACATTTTAGAAATACATAAAAGTTATTTCCACAGTCATTCTTTTATCTCTGTCATGCCTGTCTTAAACAGTTAGGTCCGAATAAATATTCTAGCTCACTCCATTTTCGGTGATCGCCTACCAATTTTTCATGATAAACTATTTCTGTGCTTCTTAATGAATTGAATATGTATTACTTTACGAAATAGCTATAGAAGAAAATGTTTATTTTGAAACGTACATAAGTGCGTTGACGGTCCAAAAGTGTTAATATAAAAAAATACAATTTATCTGATGCTCTTCGAAGATATTGAACATTCTCACTATTTCTAGTGGCTCAACGCTACCATTATGACAAATAATTTATCAATGATTATTTGTATACCTGCTCAAATGTTTTTCAAGAAAAGTTTGTATTCTTATCTAAGTTTAATCAAGCAGACAATTGTACATCGGCTTTGTTCAGACTCAATAACCATGATGAAGTTATAGAGGCGAAATGTTAATAAGATTAAAAAGAACTAAAATAACTTTCTTAGTTTTTGGAGTATAGTTGTGTACAGTTATTAACAAATTATATTTCGCAAGTAAAACGTTTTTATTGGTGAATTTAACTCAATGTCTCAGAAAATTAAACAAATAAATTACGTAGATATCACTTCTTTTCTGTGGAAAACATTTTTATATCTAAGAACACAAAACCAATGGTTTTATATCGATTGTAGTAGCAGGAATATTTTTCCTTTGAATTAAAATGTTAAATCAATTTAAGGTATCTTTCAATACTAAAATAACTTATGCTGATAATTCTTTGAAACGACTCTATAAAGTGCTTGTTTTTAGAATTTACCAAAGCTTTGTAAGCCGTTATTAATTTACAAGCGATAGATTAAAGGGTTTATTTGATTGTTTTTCTTTGGAATTAACCATAAACTAGTTGATAAACTGAACTCTGTTGACCCGGTTTATAGCAGTGTAAGTCCACAGACATACCACTGTGCTACCGGAAAGATAGACTAGAGGGAAAACAGCTATTCAACACCACTTATTGCGAAATTTTGGTCCACTTTTTTATCATCCCAAAACAAAATTTACCGTACTTTATAAACTCCACATGACTGAAAAGGGAAGTATATTTGATAATAGGAATCCATATCGTAGCAGCTATGCTCGAGTAAAACGTCCTGTCCATAAGATCGTGTCAATCCCTTGAATTCCAATTCATTTTTTAAAGACAGATCCTGAAAAAGAATTGTTTCAGATTACAGTTACAAACGCATATGATGGTCATTGTGCTAGGTCCATGAATTCGACAGCTAGTGGCTTACGAACCTTTGCGCAAAAAAACGTCCAGTACTTTGAAGCTATAAGATTGCAATAAAAGTTGACAGTCAAATCTCATTATTCCATCAGTTATTTAAACAACCGATAAAGCTTACTCTGAAAGCATAATCCGTAAAAGAAATATTTTCTTTTACGAATAAAACTGGGAGTTTTAAAACCAAAAAACTATAATTATTTTATTGCTCATTTGTTATAAAAGTGTAAAGCTGCAAGTTGGTTTACCTGGCCATACTTATCACACTTTTTGAAACCCAGGATTTAATGTCATAAATTTTCAGAAGTGTAATTATTATAAATTTTATCTTTAAGCTAGAGCCTTGGAGTTGGTAGCAAGCATAAACAGTTATCTTACACTGGAAGAAAATACGTCTAAAAGCACTTGAAAATATTCCTTTGACACATTGGAATTTTCAAAACTGTCAAAACTCGAGAACAATACGAAGAATAAATGTATATTGGTATCCGTGCTTGTAACTTTGAGGGCGTGAAAGTGTTTGTTCTGAGTTATAGGTTGGTTACTGTGAAAGTTGAACATCTTTGTGCATTTCAAGTTTCATTTGTATCGGAGATGTAGAAATCACGAAAGGTCCCGATCTTATACACGGGAATAATTTGTAAATTAGGAATGTTAGTGAAATAGAATTTATATAATTTTTGTTTCTAGAACTAATTAAGTAACTCTTCTAATATCACATATTCAAAATAGGGATCCAGATATATAGTAAGCTGGATTGCCAGTCTGGTCACGCAATTTCTGAGCTGTTTCAATACAGAACATAAAAATTCAACTGTTTTAAATATAATCACATACAGTAATGATATTCATATATAAAAGTAGTGCTAAGTTAAATTACCATGTAACATAAGTTATTTTAAAGATGATAGGGAGAGTGACATTACAAGAATAAAAGTTTAATTTTTACACTTATACTACATGGGCAAAAGTATGTGGACACTCGTCCATCACATCCATAAGTGCTTGTTGAAAATCTCATTCCATGGACATTAACACGGAGTTGGTATCCCCTTTACTCCTACACCAGCGTCCATTTTTCTGGGAAGGCTTTTCACTATATTTTGAGCATGGCTGTAGGGATTCGGTCTTAAGAGAATTAATGAGGTGTGGCACTGATGTCGGCAAGAAGGTCTAGCTATCAGTCGGCATTCCATTTCCTCCCAAAGTGTTCAGTTGGATCGAGGTCAAGGCAATCAGGCCAATCAAGTTCTTTCATGCCAACCTCGGCAAACCATGCCTTTATGGACCTTACTTTGTGTACTGTCACGCTGAAACAAAATGGGTTTTCCCAAAACCGTTGCCACATAGTTGGAAGCACACAATATTCTAGAATGTCATTGTATGCTTTATCATTAAGATATCCTTTCACTAAAACTAAAGAACCTATCGAAAACCGTGAAAAAGAGCCCCAGACCATTATTCCTCCTCCACAAAATTTTACAGTTGGCACTATGCATTCAGGCGGGTAATGTTTTCGTGTCATCCACTAAATTCAAATTCATTTATCAGACTGCTATATAGTGGAGCGTGATTTATCACTCTAGAAAACGCGTTTCCACTGCTCCAGAGTCCAACTGCGGTGTGCTTTACACCACTCCAGCCGGTATTGGCATTGCTCATGGTAATCTCAGGCTTGTGTGAGGCTGCTCGATTACAAAAGGTAATTCATGAGGCTCTCGATGAACAGTTCTTGGGCTGATGTTGCTTCCAGAGACAGTTTGGAATTTATAACTGAGTGATGCAACTGCGGACATACGATGTTTACACTCTACGCACTTCAGTACTCGGCGGTTCAGTTTTGTGAGCTTGTATGGCTTAACGTTACGTGGCTGAGCTGTTATTGCTTTTACACGTTTCCACTTCACAATAATAGCACTTACAGTTGACCAGGGCAACTCTAGCAGTGTGGAAAGTTGATGAATTGACTTGTTGCATAGGAGGCTTCCTATGACAGGCCACGTTGAAAGTCACTGATCTCTTCAGTACGATCCATTCAACTGTCAATGTTTGTCTATGAAGATTGCATGGCTGTATATTTAAATTTATTCACCTGTTAGCAATGGATGTGGCTGAAATAGTCGAACATAGCCAAATGTATGTGGTGCAGTTTGTTTCAGTATAGCAACAATTTAAAGTAAACCTGAAAAACTAAATCCATATTTTCAGTTTGATTACTGGATACACAAAATTTATAATTTATAAACGCATATTTTAATCAAAGGTGTTAACCAAAAAAAGTATATATTCTTGGCTCTATTTTTTACTAAGAAACAAGTGTCATTCAAGATTTGTTGTTTGTTTGTTTGTCTTTGAATTTCTCTCAAATCTACATGAGGGCTATTATCGATAGCTGTCCTTAACTTCGTAGTGTAAGGATAGTGAATAGGCAGTTTCTCATCATCATCTTTAGCCAACTCTTAGTTTACTCTTTTACCAACAAATAGTAAGATTGTCCAGCACGTCATAAAGCCCTCATGGCTAAAGGGGCAAGTATGCTTTTTATCTTTTGACGAAGATTTCAACCAGCGACCCTGAAATTACAAGTTAAGTGTCTTAACCACCTAACCTAGCCAGTTGCAAAGAAGTGTGAATAGATTCATTCCAATAAACTGCTGATAATGGCGTTCTAACTTGAATTTTTTAATTATATACTTTTTCTTCAAAATTCCACGAAGTAACTTCCAACAGTGTCGAAAAACAAAAAAAAAACTGAAGAGGAAAACGAAAGATTGAGAGTTTTGTTGATTAACAAAATCGATCAAATTTATGTTGGTTTCAACAAACACAAAGATACAATCTCCTCGAGGCATATTATGGAATTATGTTTCAAAAGGGTTAAAAACATTTCTCATATCATTGTTCATGCTTACGAGTTTTGTGTCTGATATATTAGAGCAATATGTAATCACAAAGTAAGTAAACAAAAAAGAGCAACTGTGTTTTGTATTATTACATTACTATCGACTGCTTATAAATGAATTTGGACCAAAACCTAAACATGTTGTTCTATACGTACTAATATACATATAATCTATTGTATGTAAATTATTTTTAAAGCTAGTAAAACTATGATATGGTATAATAATAACTAAACATTATAAGAAAATAATTATCACTAGAATCATATTATTTGTCACATGTGAACATATTAGAAACTTTGAATATGAAATATATTGTGATACGTATTTTGCAGAATTTTATAATTTTATTTGTGATACTTTACAATGTACGCTATGTAATTATTATTTCTAAACTTACTTTAATGTATTTAAAAGTGAGGTTTAATTTGCCCCCCGTAGCACAGTTGTGTGTCTGCGAAATTACATTACTAGAATTCGGGCTTCGATACCCATAATACGCAGATCCAGATAGCCTATTGTGTAGCTTTGTGCTTAACCTTAAACAAACAAACAAGTCTTTATGTACATAGAAAGCCTCACATAATCTTCCAAATACTTAGAAAACGTATTATGGCCTGTCTAATTAAAATTAAAACAAAATAATAATCAAATATAGGCCTTTGTTATCGCAGGTATACTGAAATACAATGTATAATTAAGGTTGTAGAGTAAAAGCATTTTAAGTGACAAATTTTAGTCAAACCAAAGGCTCTATTGAATGAAGTTTATTTTGAAGATGGTTTGTTTACATATTAAATCTTTAATTAAAATAAAGTACAGATCAACATTTTTATTTATAATGGATTAATGAATGGATGAATTTGTTGTAAAATATGATCTTATTTACCCCAGAAATCAATAATTTTTTTTATACTTCCTATATGATCAAGTCTGTTTGTAACAACAAGCAAAATCTCGTGTTAGCAAGAGAACTAAACAAATGTGGAATAATAAAAGCTACATTGTGTAATATCACGCAACAAAACTGGAGCAGACGGATTTAAATAATAAGTTACGAAGAGTTACGTTAACATTTGCTGATACTGAATTAAACTATACCACTCATGTCCTAAGCCACTCTATTGGTTCATAATGACGGCCTGTAGAGTCTAAATAATGCTAGGAGTCTAAATAATGTGTTATTATTATTAAAAAATCCTTTGACTGCCTCAATTCACGATCTTAACACAAATTTCAGCAAAGTATCAGCAAATTTCATTCATAAGTGAAAATCTATGCACTTGTTGTACTATAATGTCAGTGACTAAAAATTTCAATTTATCGTCGAATTTCTCGGATATTTCACCAGATAAAAGAAGACTGTTATCTCTAGAGCAGAACCTTTTACATGAAGAGGAAGGAACACAAATAAAGGGATATGGATGAAAGCAAAGGCATCTGTTGAAATAACAAAGTATCTTAGGACCAATGGAGTAAATTGCATCACAGTATTATAGTGTCCTACTTATATTATCCTACTATTGTAGGATAAGTGGTCCTAGTTGAATAAATGATAATCTTAGTTTGTAAATTTTTGGATGCTAAGAAAATTAGTCTAATATGTAGAAATGTCTATCTACAGTTGTTTAACCAGAAAAATTTATAGTAAGAAAAGAACTCCACAGCAGCCTCTTTAAAGAAAGCCAAAATAAATAAATAACAGTTACATACATACACGATCGAACTTTAACTTCTAAATGTGTAGTAACCATTCTTTTTAGCTAATTTATGATAATACGAACTCGGAGAATTAAAATATTTTATTTTATACACTTTGGTACCTTGATGTAATTTTAAAGTTGAGTAGAGAGAAAGGTGCAATATCTGAAATGAGTTTTTAAATGCTCTTCTCAGTTACACATTATTATTTTTAGAATTATTTTACTCACGGGTTAAAATGTAACAGCTGTATACATCTGGTTATAAAAGTTAGTTAGTGTGATACTAAGAAGATGTAAATCACAGCAAATTGTTAAAACGTAATCTACCTAACTGTATTGTACTACATTACGTTCACAACAGAGCACAGGGGCATTGTTTTCAGCATATTGTATTGTCAGCATAAAATTTCAATTACCTATTTTTTATCACTAAAATACTAAAGTTTCGTGTTTAGATTTAAAATAATTTTAATCGTTAACACTTTAAATAGAAAAGTTCAGAATAAAGAATCTACTTTTTTCGCACTTCACAATTTATTGTAAAATGACATATAGTTTATTTTAGGTATTTTTAATAGTTACAGTTATTAAAGAAATGAGAAAAAGGAAAACTTAAAGAAATAAATTTTTGGTGTGCAACTTTAACATTTAGAACTTGTTAATAAAATATTTGTTCGATGGCTTATTTTAATAGGGAGATAAATGAACAAGTTTCAAAATTTCAATACATGTTTATTATTTTACTCTATCTCTGTATATTGTTTATATGGTAAGAAACATTTGAAAGAGATCTAGATAACTTTACTGCGCTATCTATATGTCTGCATCCATTCACCAGCTAAAATACCTTAAAGTAATAAAATTTAACTGCAAGATTTAAAAACAAACAAACAAAAACATCGTGCTGGCTGCTTTAAAACGTTTTCTTAGACATTTCTTTTAAAAATCTGTACAAATTCATGAATTTTCTCCATTTATAAAGAGCTTGAATTAACAGCAATCTTTAGTATATTAATTAAAAGTGCTCTCCTTGCCATTGTTATGACAATTAACAGTTTGTTTATTTAGAATTAAGCACAACAATACACAATGAACTATCTATACTTTGTCCACAATGGACATCAAAACCCGATTTCTAGTGGTATGAGTCTACAGGCATGTCGCTGTGCCATTGGAGGGCGGAAATAAACAGTATTATGTGTTTTTTTGTGTTTGTATTTTATAGCAAAGCTATATCGGGCTATCAATTGAGCCCACCAAGAGGAATCGAATCCCTGATTTTATCGTTGTACATCAGTACACATACCGCTGTACTAGCGAAGGGCAGTATTATGTACAACTGTGCTGCAACTCAAGTTTAGTTATTGTGAATCTAAATATATTATCTAAATGTAATCGTATTTAGAACTGACGTAAGGCTCCTTCTAAAATTGCTAAAATTCAGGTTTCAATAACCGTGGTGGGCAGAATAGAAATAGTTTATTGTAACTAACAACAAACAAACATTTTTTAATTTTCTTTTTTATAGATACTTAAAAGAATCAAACAGTTAATTCTATCGAAAACATATGAGTTGTTTTTTTTAAATAAGAACCGTTTATTAAAAGTATTGAACAATTTCCTGGTCTTCGGCTGTAACGGGTGTTAAGACTTGGTTATTCCCCTGTTCATAATTTAATGCCATCAGTTTATCAAAAGTTCCCCAGAAAAGCGATTTTAGACCTGCAAAAGATTTAGTACATTGAAATAATATTTGAAAATTTTTGAAATGCAGCAATATATCTTATATATTTATTTTCTGGAGATGCATTTTGGAATTTTTCTCTTCATCTATACAGCAATTAAAGAACGGAAGCTGAGGAAGCAGTGTTTGCTCTGCAAATTAAAAATATCTAAGTGATAAAGGGAAAGGACAGAGGAAGGAAAAATAATTTGATATATGTGATTACAGCATAATGACAGCTTCATTTACTTGCTGATAATATAAGAGATTAGAATATCTCTTTCTGATAAAATTAACATCGTAATATATTTTTATCCAAACAGCTAATAACAAATGATTACTTTTTGAAACTTGATCTTTCTTGTACATTTAACTTTATAAAAAGCAACATCATAACAGATTCTTGTATTTTTATAATTTGAAAATACATTATTACAAGTTGTTGTTATTTTTGAATTAAGCACAAAGCTACACAATGGGCTATCTGTGCTCTGACCACCACGGATATCGAAACCCGAATTTTAGCATGCAAGTCCGCAGACACACCGCTGAGCCTCTGGGGGGCGTTATGACAAGTAGTAGACAGTGTTAGCCAACAAAATAAGTTCATTTTGTTCTTTATGTTAAGTTTAATTATTTATTACCTAAAATATTATGAAAAACAAGGGATACATTTTCCGGTAAGTATTTACCCTTTTTAGTTCAGTGAATCCAGTGAACACTTGTTAAAGAATATCTATAGTTAGTTAGTTGTGAAAATAAAGGAAACATTTTCTCTATTAACTCTTCGAATTCCTTAAATTTACATTGGAAAGGATTATCTTAAATCAAAAATATTGAAATAAAACCATAAAAACAAAATATTTTGGTTAATATTTTTGTTTCTGTTAAACTTAATAAACTAATTTTGCAAATTATTACATTTAACAAAAATATTCTGTATATTCAGATGTTGTCTTGTTTATTTTTGAGCACTCCAAGTCATTCTCAACACTCACACAGTTAAATTGAGTAGTTTATGAATAAAAATACACTTCTATATATTTTTTTCATATCATAGACATACAGCAATGTTATAATCTACTTTTCCAGTTAGAAAAGTGATTATTATTCTTATTATAACGAAAGTATGATCTACAATACAACCAAAGTGATTGGTTCCCTAACTCTTTTTTCTAAAATATTTATGCAAAATTGAATTGTATTCAACACAAACAATGTCTGCTTATATTTGAGACATTATCCACAGAGTTTTATTCATATCATTAACCGAAATACACGTTATTCTATTCAAATGTTTATGCATCGTCACAGTCTATTTTTTTTACAGGTTCAGGCAATTGATTGTACTGTAATATCCAGATCTTTGATTTTTTTAATCCATAAATTGAAGAAAAAATACATGCAGAATGAACCGACACGATTTACCAACTATCGTTGACATTTTACATAGGGCTTACATATTTCAGAAGCCTATTAGAGTTATATTTTTCATTTGAAAAAAGTATTGTTCTATTTCTTTCAAAATGTACAAAGGTTCATAGTGTACCATTAATATATGATAGATATCACTTGTTTTGATGATATCAAATTTTAAAACTCGCTTGCGTGCACATTCCATCATAAAATGTTCCTTTTCTTTTATTTATTTTTAAATTCTGATTTTACTATCATTAATACAGACACATTAGTTTCTGGCTCACAAAACCAATCATTAGCTTAAACCAATAAATTTCCAGAAGAGCAGAGATTTTAAATCTTCAAATTATTTACCTTATTCAATTACAAATAATCGCTTGCTTAATAAATGGGATGTTGCTCAACAAACGTTTCGTGAGAGTTTTTAATTTGTTCTTTTTCAAGAGCTAGGCAACAATACATTATCTGAATGTCCAGACATTCCTGAGGCAAAACAAATATTTGTGCTATACCTACTTAATGCTAGATTTAAAAATAAAAATATTTTATGTAACCTTATTGCCTTCACATATTTAACTCGCCGTTGATTTTTCTCACCTCCTTCTTTTAAACTTCGATATATAAGAATTTTGAATAAAATTCTTGGTAAAACAACGAATATTTCAGAGTAGTCAAAATCAATATCATAAGTTTTATTTAAGAGTACAAATTTACTTAACCAGAATTTGTTTCTATTTCATAAATAAGCCTGAAGAAATATGATATAAATAACATAATACTTGTACATGTTACAAAAACATTGTACAAAAAGACTTTTTGGGATGTAATATCAATCCTTGATTTACATTCTTCATACTGATTGGTTTTATTAAAAGGAATTGACAAAGGTTGACATTTAATGAAAATCTAAAAAGAATAGTGTACAAACAACTAGAGATATATTTGAAGGACAATTTGGTTCGCTCAAAATTCCGTATCTACAAGTTAATAAAAATAACGTTGACAAATGATTGCAATGATTACAATGGTTTTAAATGAACATTTCTATTCTTTGTCTAACCCATTAAACGCAGTAAAATGAAAATCGTTGTTAAAAGAGTAGTCCAAGAGTTGGCGGTGGGCGGTGATGACTAGCTGCCTTCCCTCTATTTTTACACTGCTAAATTACGGACGGCTAGCACAGATAGCCCTCGAGTAACTTTATGCGAAATTCAAAGAAACAACACTCTCTAGATGTTTAAGGGTACATGATATGTTGGTGATAATCGGCCCAGCGGTTCACCATTTGTTGGTAAAGACATACAAAAACAAATATTAATTAACGAAGATCTCAAGACACTCGATTTTGATATATTCTTTTCCCTTCATATATCCTAACCAATCTTTAGAACGGCAAAGGTGAAGTCTATTTGAATAGCCCACAGATAGCGTAGTTTAGAAGTAAGAGAGCGCAGAGTAGTATGTTATTTTCAAGTTTCGTTATCTAGATCATTTAAGGGGAATATGTGAATAATATATAAGCATGTCATTTCCATATGAGAAACGACCACCGCGATTTTATTCTGCAAATCAAATGTTATTCACACAGATTAATATAAATTGTTCTTTAGCATACTTTTAGACACCGTGTATACGTACCAACCAAAGCTATAGTCCATGTAATTCAAATTGTTATTTGTGATTTTTTGTAAATTTCCATACAGTTGCTGAAAGAAAGTGAAGGGAAGAATAAATAGCAATGTATAGTTAGGATTGTCCTGCACAAACAAACAATTTGATCTGTAAAAACAAAACTATACTAAAAGTGACACAACTATTAGTAGAGAAACCCAAATGGTAAAATCTAGCAGAAAACTATGTAACATTGAATACTCATTCGTTTAATTTGCTTTAATAACACAAAGCTT
Organism: Carcinoscorpius rotundicauda; assembly: GCA_011833715.1. NCBI lineage: Eukaryota > Metazoa > Arthropoda > Merostomata > Xiphosura > Limulidae > Carcinoscorpius > Carcinoscorpius rotundicauda. The sequence continues at coordinate 115,850,285 of CM022393.1, forward strand.
GAGAAAGTTATAAAAAATACGATTCTGGAACTTCACCACGTCGTTAAATTCCATATCACCACGATTTTATCATGTTCTTAATAATAACCCTTTAGCGTATATTTAATCGCAATAGCTCTATCGTAAGACTGTCATGTTCAAAGCACACCACATCTCCATATAGAATGAGAGAACAACAGTTTCTTCTTGTTCATTTCCATATTACGTTCCTACAGATATAACCATTATGCTTTTATATGTAATCTCATGAATAAAAGTTTCATTCATCGGCTACTTCAGGTATGCAGAGACTGAATGGCAGGTATGACTTATCTTGATGGATTTTGCCCTCTTGACCTCTTTATCATATTAAATTCATTTTTGATAATTTTATTTACTGTTGTTCACGACACATGGATAGATTTTGTCTTCTGACCTCTTATAAAACACTGTACTTTGCTTACCACGGCGCTGGAATATGACTTGTTACAAGAATCATGGAATCTGGAGGGATCTGGTGTTCATAGGTGATCCATACATTATTATTTTTAATTCCACGAAGTTCAAAAGATATCTTTGCCTTGAAAATTATAAATCTCGACATATAGATATATTTTATGGTTTAAGAGTATGAATGTGTAGGGTCGGCAATAGCTGTTATGTACTTTTCTCAGCATTTTTGTTTTGAATTTTGCACAAAGCTCTAGCCGTCCATAATTTGTAATGTAAAACTAGAGGGAGGGCAATGTTCACCACCAACCCCCGCTATTTCTTGGGCTACTCTTTTACGAACGAATAGTTGGATTGAACGCGACAATATAATGCCCCCGACTGAAAGGGCGAGTATGTTTTGTGTTACAGGGATTCGAACGCTCAACCCTCGGATTACAAATTAAGTCCCTTAACCTATTAGTCATGCTGGGCCTTTTTCCAAAAGCGTTCAGGTTTCGGTGTCATCAGCTGAAAAGGAGAGTTGAAGAATTTTGACTTTCAATCAAGATGTTGATACTTCTTTATTATCCGATAAACACTGGATTTAAAAAAACAAATAATACGGGATGAGATGTCATTCCTCAGGATTAACCGCAATATACGGGAGTTCTAATTGAAATTTACCTCTCTTGAACACTAAACTTATTGCACAAGAAAATAATCATAATTGATTTTGCTGTTGAGTGTTTATTTTTCTAACATAAATAATTGGAAAGCAAAATATTATGTTTACTGTACAGTAAGATTGGTGATAGCCTTAATGTATATAATTGTATTTTTATTTTGGTCATTTTAATTATTAACTTTTAAAACTTACAACAATTTATTTTTGGTGCATTTCTTAAAGTTATATTACTAGTGTTGTTAATACAGAGTAATGGGTTTTCTCTGTTATGTGTTTTTTACCAAAACTTATTACTTATGTATATTTGATATTAAATAGTAGTTTTTAAGTTTCTCCTCTATTTCATATTATACATTAAGGTTAATTAAGCTGTATATTTATAAGAATGTCGCAGGCTTTATTGCCAAGTCATTGTTGATTAAATTTTAAAAACACAATTAAGTTGTCCTCAACTTTCTTATTTTGTACAGAACATATGAGTGTTGTTGATAACACACATAACTTCTGTAATAACATTGTTTAAATCCATCTTTAACAACAAACGCAGAGATCTTTAGTAATTTTATCTGATAATGCAGTCGCAAACATTTACTCGCTCAGTTGTGAAACACAAAAAAATTGTAACAAATTAATAATTAGACCTAGGTGATCGCATGAATTATTAAATAGGGCAATGATTGATCTATCCATTTGCTAAAAACTTTTGAAATGTCATACAGTTACAATGATGTTATTTATATCGCATAAAAATGCATAAAATGACACTAAATGTAACATGGTGAATATATTTTTAAGGAGTAAAAATTTGAGTAACTGCATAATTATAGAAAGATCACTGTATGTTTTTTTTTTCGATATTACATCAATATAAAAGATTTAGTTACTTTTTATTAGAACTTTTTCAAAATAATGAGTACAAATTAATATATTAAACTTTTGTATTTTATCAAATAAAAAACTATTGCCTAAATAAATTGCATCTTTAAATGAAAGCAAAATTAAACTCGAAGAAAATTTTTTTTTTTTTTGAATTTCGCGCAAAGCTACACGAGGACGATCTGCGTTGCAGAAAATGAAACTCAATTTTAAGCATTCAAACATAGCGTTCACGGATCGCTTCATTTACAATGTAAACTACGTACGATAAAATTATTATTATTATTTATTATAAATAAACGTTGTATCCTCAGAAACCATCCTTGAGATAAAACAAAATTAGTGCCTTAAAATTAGTGTTTTAAATTTATATTGAATAATTAATGCATATAAAGAAAGTTGAACCCTGTAAGAGCCTCTCGCTAGTACAGCGAGTCTACGGATTTACAACACTAAAATCAAGGGTTCAATTCTCCTCGGTGGGGTGCGTAGGTAGCCCGATGTGGCTTTGCTGTAACAAAACACACACGAGACCTGAAATATTACTTTTTCATTTGTTTACTTTTTTTCTCGACATTATTTATTCCACGCTACGGCAATAAGAGTTTGTGTAAGTGACTCAAACATATTCTGTTATATTTGTGATAAATTTGTTGTAAATATGACCTAAGTAAGAGTTTTTTTTTTCGTTTGGTGTAAAGTCCTAACGTATTAGAAAAAAATATTATTTTCAAAATCTACGTCACTAAATTATAGAAAATCCGTTATTAAAACCAAAACAACTTTTGTAAAGTTTAAACTCGCTGCCTATATTATCGAACAATATTTCCACAAATTGATAAATATAAAAGATATGTTTCAGTGTATTTATGCCATTTTAATGGAATTCAAACAAGTTACTTTGATAAATCGTTTTAGCACACAACCGTTAAAAAAAAAGAGGTTCAGCAATTTTTTTATTAAAAATTTAAAAATTTGTTGATCACATACTTAGAGTTATTTCTTTGGCGTTGATTATGTTCAATAGGTTTCTAGGATTACGTAATAACCATGTAACAATCTACCACAAATGACTGTAAACTAAGTATCTTGCCAATTTTTGCACAGACATTTCACACACTCGAGCAATAGTTTCTAAAGCCATAGTTGGAAACATTTATTTGAATTGCATCTAGGAAAGTAACAAGTGTGTGTGTGATTGAAGGTGATTATTTTTTAGCTTCGCAACAATCTTTTTAAAGTAAACAACTTATAATTTCGAGAAAAAAGTGAATAGAAACATATTAACTTTTCATTATTCAATTTTCTTGATTTTAAAATAATTGCTTATTATTTCCAGTTTCACTGCATTGTTTTAGATGTTTGAAGAGTTCTCTTTTACAATCACATCGCTCAATATGTGGATAAAAACGCTGCTTCAGATTAAATTGGGGTGTTGTTATTCGGAGCGTTTTTGTTTTTCTTGTAAACGTTACGATGAACATGTTTTTGTTTTTGTTTCTATTTCTGTGAAAAAGAATTAAGACTTGAAATTATAAGCCCTTTGGCTTAATATTTTTAGTAAAGACGACGAAATTTTTCTTTAGATATCAGATATAATTAGAAATCATTGGCTACACGTAATTTCTGAAAAAAAAAACTGAATACAACACGAACAAGCTGATAATGTCAAGAACAAGTTTTACTTTCCTAAAATTAAAAATTACACAATATTTTGAATAAGCATTTATGTCCGTTTGTTGCTAATGACAAACTACAAAGTGGGTTATTCCTGCTGTGCCCTACATGTGTATCATAAACTGGTTTTTAATGTTATAAATCTTCAGAATTACCTCTCACCTTCCAGCAGCTCAACAAAATGCTTACAGATTTGCAACATTAAAAACTGTGTTTATTCACTTATTCACTTAGCACAATAAGATAATTCAATCTGTTTCTTTTTGGTTATCTTCAAGCAAAAATAAAATTGCTGCTGAACCACTGTAGAACATATGGATTATGAATACCATGACTTCTAAAAGCGGTACAATTTATGTTTATTAGACTAATGTTCAAAAAACGTATGGTTTCTTAAATAAATGTTCTATCAAAATCATTAGGTATTCTAGCCAATCAAACAAAGATAACTATACCAGTCTAAATAACTATATTTTGCTGTTATATAAAATAAAATAGATACATGGTAGTTAGCCATGTGATGCAACATACACAAAACGAGGCTGTCTTAAATAATCTTGTTTCAGTTTTCACTTAATTAAGCCATAGATTTCATAACATTCCATACTATTCACGAGCTATGGCTAGACTTAAAAAAACAGGTCTGTACGGTTTAATCATGTTGAGAGTTATCGAACAAATAGAAGCCAAGCGAACTTGCTCGACTTGTGTTTTAAAAGTTGCTAGCAGAATGTAGAACATAATCATAGTCAATAGAATAATTATTTGATACTCTAATAAGGGTACAGATTATTACAAAGTTACTTAATCAGGTCTGTCTGATTAAAAAATGTTCAGTGGAATTTATTCCACTCAGAACAATGCACCAAGCGCTTCGTTGCTGTTGTAGGAAAAACACTCAGTGGCTCATTAACACAGTCTTTTTACTTATAAGCTGCAATTTAATTGTACCCAGATAACAAGATTATTCTCATTTAGAAGAAATAATGTAGGTTCATTTTACTTTCACACAAGAATAAGATACATTAGATCGTGGAGGAAGAATGGTGTATGGAGGAATATGTATTACTCGACCTACAAATCTTCACATCTTATTGAATTAATAACGCAGACTTCAGGGAGTGCAACCCATGGATTTTTTGTTTTGATATGCTGGTAAACTTCGCTTTACTTTACTTTAATGTTTGTTAACATTCCATCTCACTGATTAGCTCGTGCTTGAAAAGGAAAAATAACAGTGGTAATAAATCTTGAATAGGCGAAAGTGCTGTTTACAACAGAAGGTATAGCGAATCAAAGAATACATTAGGCTTCTAAGACATAAACTGTGTTTTTTTTTCAGTTTCAATTTGATTAAATTAAAATAATGTTACATTATTTTTAAACAGTTTATATACTATATAATATAGAATAATTGATTTGAGAAATAACATGGTGGGTTTCAAGGACTTAAATGCACAATAAATTTTGAATGGATTAGCTTTCACGTATACTTAACTTTTGTTCCACTGAGAATGTAAGTAATGCTTTGAGAAGATGCTTCGTATTTTGTCAGATTATTCCAGATATCAAATATGTGTTAAAATATCTTCAAGTACTTCCCTGAAAAGAGTTACAACAAAACGCTATAAACATTCTGTTTAAAAGTATGCATCATTAGATCTTTATGACTATACTTGCTATTGAAGTGGAATGACATGAACTGTAAAAATTCAAAAATAATACCTACGGAATACTTATATACGAGCATGTACTGAATTACTTAACATGTGGTTTTAGATTACATTCAAGTTCCTTTATGTTTCAAAATTACAGTTACATTTGGTGATTATAAACTACAGCTGTAACGAACATTTTAACATTTATAAGTTCAAGAAATGTCAATGTCAACAGTGTGTGTTGTTAACTAACATAATATATCACGATCAAATACCTTACTTGTACGGATTGGACTACAATATTACAAAGCATTCAACCACACCTCCAAGTTATTTTATAAGTTCCTCTGAAATATGCTAACAAAAATGAGTCACTTGTTTAAATCTCTATAATCTAGTGTTTTTAAGAGGTATATTGTATACCTTCTCTGTTATTTAGCACTGGTTTGTACGTAGGTCATTTTTATAGCTAGCTAATAAATAATTTTGAGCTGCTGCTTGGATATATGTTGTCATCATACTTGGTGTTTGGATATTTTTTGTCATTACATTTGCTGTTTTGTCTTTATAATTCAACGTATGTTTGAAGATGTTAGGGAAGTGCAGAGGTACAGTGTCTTTTGTATTTTTGTTGAAGTACCTTCTGGCGGTGTAACTAATCTACCCAAGTTAAAATAAAGAAAATTTCTGCAGAGAGTCGATTTTTTTCGTAAGAAAAAAATGGCTGCTTTATGTTTCAAAGTTGTATAGATAGAATATTCTGAAGGAATATTTTCTCTTTATTTAATTTTATCATATTTATACAAACAACTGCTCACCATAAAGTGAAAGAATAGTGTTATTTATTCTCACTAGCTAATAAACTTAATTTAATGTAGTGATAAGAATTTCTTTACAATTAATAAGTTTCTTTTAAATTTCGCGCATTGCTACAGGAGGGCTAATATGGCAGTGTCAGACTAGAGAGAAGGCAACTAGCCATCACCACTATCAACAACTTTTATGCTTCTCTATTATAAACAAATAGTGAAATTGGATATCACATTATAACGCTCCTACGGTTGAAGTGGTGAGCAAGTTTACTGTGAGGAGTTTCGAACCGTGACCCTCAGATTACGAGGCGAGTCCCTTAGCCACCTGATCATACCAACTAATAGGTACAAAGTTATCAAAAAGAATACGTAATTCTGAGAAAGTAAGAATATTATAACACGATATAGTAAATAAATCTTCTTTATTTAAGTCACAGGTATTCAATACTATTTTTTTAGTTTCTACTGAGCTTCTTTGGAAATTCTGTGCAGTACAAAGTCTTCTCTATTTGTGGTAAGTAAAAATTCAACTGAAAACACCACATCTTTAATATAGCTCTATGTAACACAAATTTTGTTCCTGGATAGTATGTGTTATTTCTTAATTGCTTATGTTGTAAAAGTAGAAAAAATTGCCATTATTCCTTTCAAACTTTGCTTTTGTGACCTGGATAATGAAATATACTTTTTTCCTGAAAAACGGGCAAATTTGCACATTGTTAAGATTTATATGTATTTATATTAAAGCTATACAAAAATTTTAGAAGTGAGTAGTTTTTCAAGATTTGCTACTGTAATGTAAATGACTTTCACGTATCAGTCCCCAATTATAGTCTCCTATTATGTTTTCGTTATACGCTCCTTGATAGTGGGATTCAAAGTCCAGAATATCTTGATGGAGTGCTTGCCTTGCTCCTCTGAGTATGTTTCCATATTTTCCTTGAATTTATTAAGGTAAGCGTCAAGGATGTGGACTTTCAGGGACATCCTGCAGCTCATTTTGCCATAGTTCTTTACCAGAGCCTCAACCAATTCCACATAGTTTTCGGCCTTGTGATTGCCCAAAGAAACCCAACCTTTTCTACTTTCTACTGAGCTTCTTGGGAAATTTTGTACAATCCAAAGTCTTCTCTATTTGTGGTCCAACGAGGACACCAATTTTGACCTTTGCCTCAAACAGCTTAGGGAATGAATCTCAATGGTACTTGAAGGCTGCAAACTCGTTATTAAAAGCTGTGACAAATTGTTTCATAAGAACCTTTTTTTTAAATGGTGAGAACAAGACCATCAGGAGGTCCATTAGTGACTCATACTTGGCATTGTGCTTCCTCACAGAGCACTCGGTACTTTGTGACCTGTGCACCCTGTTGTCGTGCGCTGCAGTGTCTCTGCTGTCCCAAAGACAAAGATAATAGGGAAACTTGGTAAAGCATCCTTGGAGATCTATCAGAAAAGCCACCATTTTGAAGTCTCCAATAACCTCAGAGTCATACTTCAAGGCTTCTAGCAAGGTCTTGCTGCTGTTGTATTTCTCTTTGAGATGCATCGAATGAGCCAAGGGAAAAGACGAATACTTATTTACGTTATGGAACAGCATCGCCTTGAAACTTCTGGATGAGCTATCAATGAATAAGCGCCACTCGTTCTGGTTACAGGGATTTTCAATTGCCTCAGCACTGAATCTACCTGGAATGTTATGGAAAATAGGAAAATTTGAAAATTTCATTACCTAGCAAAAGCAAAGTTTGAAGAGCAAAATATGTCTTTTCCATTTACTTTGGGCATAAATAATTGGGAAATAACACTTTCTGCCCAGGAACAAGAAAAAGTAAAAATTTTGTTACACCGTGTTAGTTATCAAATAAATAAGTAGAAAAATGCCAAGACGATAAAATAAAAAAAATTAGAATTTTAGAGAAAATTATGTTTTAAATTTATAGTCTAGCCACAATTTTAGATATTTATGAACAAATACGAAAGTACAGACAGGCTACACAATAATTAAGAAAATATAAAACATAAAGTTCATCACTTATAACTTCACTCCTGAAAATGCCGTGTGACATATCAAAACATGTAGAGCTATTAATTTCAAATTATTTCAATTGTGTATTGATTTTAATGGTGTATATTTGTTATTCAAATTTTATATACAAGTGTTGATAAATATATATATATATATAGTAAAACAATTTTTATAAATTTCAAATTCAGAGGTCTGTTTTAACTATGCAAAAATCTACTGTATTTTTCAACAGAATATTTAGAATGTTGTGTTGAAGTTCTCTGTATGCTAAGAACAACAAAACGTACATTTATCATGTTGTAATGATACTTCCATCCGCTAGTGTCTCAAATAAAACCTTCGGGTATCAAAACTTGTTCGAATGTATTTCACTTATTTACTTTAGATGCAAATTAGTAAATGTACAGAAATGGTCTGGTATGGCAATATTGCTGACGTACGAAGACTATGAATCCCATGGTTCATAACAAGTTGTTGCAGATACAGTACCTACACTTTGGGGTCAAATGTGCAATGTATATATATTAATAAAATTTGACAAAAAGCTACACAAATGCCATCTGTTCCCAATTTTCAAGTGGTAGGCTAAAGGAAGCAAACACTAAGTGTCAACACTATCCACTAAACTTCTTTTTATATGTTTCACCAAAACGTGCGATTTTATCATTACTTTAGTGACGTACCTACAGCATCAAAGTTCATAGTGTGATTTATTTTGGCTCTAAGGAGATCTGAACAACGAAACCTGAGGACCGCATTCAGACACGAAGCCACAGATGTGGATCAAACACGATAATCACCTGACTGCTCTGGGGTCGTGTACCCTAAGATTAATGTGAAATTCTAATTTGAGAACAGGTAACTGTAACGCAAGAGCTAATGTTACATACTGTTGATTACTTGTTTCTCTGTTCTTTCACCGGTCAAAAAGTACGTACAGCTACGTGTAAATATTGCATTATGTACCTTTGCTAGAAACAAAAAGCACTAAAGAAGTACACAGTTTAATTATATATGCTACGTATAATTTTATGTCAATAGATTAGTAGTTTATACAAGAAAATACAGTAATTATACTTGTTATTTTTTTGTCTAAAATGTATCTTTGGATTCATGTTGATATATTACTTTCTTCACAAAAGGAGAAAGCTGTTGCTTTATTACATTTCCATAGAAAAAGACCTAAAAAGATTTAATTTTAAAAAAACAAGGTTGCCGCATAAAATTTATATTATCCAATCCAATTTTCAGAAAAAACAAGAAGATACGAAATAAATACATGTACATTGAAATGTGAGCTTTGTGAAATGTGATATAGTGTAAAACAAATGTGAAGATATAAGCAATTAGTACCACTGGCGTCATTGTTTTTTATACGGAATTCTTGTTTATGAGTGATTGCTGCATGACCATACAGGTCAGCTGTGTTAAAATCACCAAATAAAGAATTAAATATTTATACTTGATAAAAACTTACTTTATGCAGTAGATCAAGAAGCTATACTGATAATGAATTAGAAATATAGATTTTGATTAAATGGGTACTTTACTTACTTTATTATTCTTCCTTAGCAAGAACTTTTTTGGTTCTCCATTGAATAAGAAACCGAAACAAACAATAAATGAAAAAGGAATCAACTCCCTAAGGACATACAGAATATCCTGGAATAGATGGCATAGCAAAGTTATTGAATATTCTTACCAATGAATTTTTAAGACATTGAATGTCATTATGCCATCAGTGACAACCGATAGGAAACGTCTACAGCGTATCAAGGAGCAAAATATTGTCATTTAGTACATTGAAGAATACCTAAGATTATCAATCACAAGTTCCAACTTCAAAAGAAGTTATGTGCACATATATAAACTTCTCTAAGGCCAAGTTTTTGAAAAATAAATGGAAGTGTTGATTTATTCAGATGAATAAATAAATTTGAGAAACATCTTGAACTTCTTATAACGAATTATCTTAGAAAATAATTATGAAATTGAAGGAAAGTTTTGTTTTGCGTTAAAGAACATTGTGGTAACAAGTAAAAAAAATATTAAGGAGAGCTGTCACTATATTAATTGAAATATTTTTTCTGAGAATTATTTAAAATCACGTTTCAATAATTATAAAAATAAAATTAAATAATATTTCATTAAACTAAAAATTAACAATTTCCTCGCTTTGCGCTACAGATTACTTAATCTACCGGTCATTTATTCATACTGTTCTATAATTTGTTTTTCCTTTTATACTTGAATGTGGAACTCGGTTAAAAATGTGTATTATTAACAAGATGGGAAGTTAAACTCTTCATTTCAGCTCAATGAGATTTTGATGACTCCCACATACATTTTTATAGTAAAAACAAAATCAAGCTTTTGCTTTATTTAAAACTGGCTTACTCTGCAATTTGACAAGGTAACTGAAATGCTATTAAAATACACTAAATAAAATTATATTAGCAAAAAGTGTGACTATTATTGAATAACTAAAAATCACATATAATAAATTAATTATTTATTTTATAATAATTATTTTCTACCACTTATGGAACATGAAAATTTTAAAGATGCTAAGTACTACAAATTATTTCAAGAGCGAATTATCTAAACCTATATTGGATGCTTCTAGTGCCAGACAGTCTCACCAATATAAGATGAAAGCACCTTTTAATGATTGATGTTTGAACGTGGTTATATGATATTACGAAGATTACGGCAAGTAATTAGGCGAGTACTTCTGAGATAACATTCTCAACCAAAAGTAAAACACGCATTTCTTTTATTTGTTTGATGTTCAGTCCCTTGTTGACTATTGTTACGTGAAGAATCGAAACGTTTTTACATTTATGTTTCACGTAGTTTTTCTAAAAAAACGAAGTGACAACAAAATTTGAGTAGTAATTCCAATCACATACTTTTCAGATACACAATATTTTCTTTTTTTAAAAAGATACATATAATCTGAAAAATTAAAATTGTTTAAGCAATTCTTTTAACATAAGAACGATTATGTTTAGAATCACTATTTGGTACTCGTACGACAAATGCAACTTATTTACCATATTAATTTTTGAACAATAACGGTTTACGTTATATAATCATAACTTGCAACACAATTCTCCTTTTTATGAGATTAACTTGATGCTTAAATGTGGTACGCTGTGGCTGACCTTGGTGTTGCATAGTGTTTAATATGTTTGGTTGCAAACTCATGAGTTGAGGACTCGAGATGTTACGTCGCTAAGCTTACCCCTTGCTTTTAGATGTGGGTGAGTTATAAAAAAAAAATCAGTAGGTTTATGTTTGCGTAAGTTGTAAAAACATATGGTTTATATAAGAAAAAAGCAGGAAATAAACACTGCAACACTTGGTACTATAAACTGGCTCTCCAGCCTCAGTCCAAAATTTGAAATTAAGTACAATAAACGTAAACAGTATGGGTGACGAGCCTGGTTCTTAGCTTAAGCTGGAATTCTGATTTTCTTTACTATACCGTAATATGTCAATTGTAGTTGCACCTCAGCTTTATAGTTGAAGATCAACTATCAGAAAAATGTAACATGATTTGACTTTATCACTATTATTCGTAAAGCATAATGAAAATAAATATTATAAATTGTGTATTGCTATAAAAATAAGTATTTTGAATCGGAATGACTATTAGAAAAGATAATCGTGTAGTTTCTTTGTGGCAGGCGAGTACTGTTAGGATTCTGACTTTCCAGGTATCAAACTTTATATAGTAGTACATGATTGTTATTGTAAATCGTAATTTATATTATTTGAAAAAACAGACTAGCATATATTACTGAACCATATTAAAATTCACGGATTAAACATCGAAAATTAGCAAAGCGTTAAAAACCAGCGAGCTAAATATTTAGGGAGAAATTGCAAAGCTACAGCTGTTTCTTCCCACAATTTTTCATCTCTGATTAAAAATTAGATATATTTTTGAAATGAACAAATTAAGAGCATTGCGGGAAGAGACATTCACAGTTTAAACTGTTCTACACATATCTGAGTCATGTTGGTGTTACGTATTTTTTTATGTTTTATGTTCTTCGTAGACTAAACGCAACAGAAAAACGCAGATAACAGCTTGAATAATTTATTACACTAAACTATTAACAAATATAACAGATATAACATAAATTATATAATAACAGTGATAGATATTAAGTTACAACATTCGAAATTAATTACAAAACAAAATAATACTAGTTTCAAACTTCAAAATTAGTCACAATACAAAATGGTACTGGCCTGTATCTAATATAATGATCTAAAATGAAAGTCTCAAACTCCAGTCTAGGGTGTGAATTTGGTCCCACGAAGAAATTCCGAAGCTTAAATGAAGAAGTTCAGAAACAGTTCACAGTTCAATAAATTCGCCGACTCTCAGCTCAAGCAGTAATTCAGATGAATCGTAGAGACTGACGAAATAAAATCACAGCTTTCGTAGATCTAACTTCAGACACAAATCCAAGTTGAATAATCACAGCAAACACTTAATCTTTCTCAAATAACTGACTCTCTTCTTTTGAAATAAAACTAATGTCTGACTCTCCTCCCTTTCTTCGAATAAAAACTGATGTCTGTATCTCCTTCTCTCTCGCATCATCGTCTGTTTATATATTGTAGGCCTAGACCCCTCGAATAACCGCGAAATTTCTACAGGTCTCCAGAGCAATCCGCGCATGTCCGTTCTTGCACGAGACTACACGTCTAGACACGAAGTCGCCAGCACTTCATTTACAAACATATGATTGGTCTACTTAATTCAAGAAAATTCTAAATGTTACCCTAAATGAATAACAACATATTTTATTAGTTTAAACTTCGAAACAATAATATAAATAATAGAAATGAAAATTTAAACACAACACGACATGTTTTCGTTTACAAAATATTTACACGACATTTACATAACACTTTCCCCCTTAAAAGTAAAAAAAAAGTTTGAACTTGCGAAAACTTTTTTTTTGTTTATTTGTCTTTTTAAACCAACTTAAAAGGGTTAAATCCAGTAGATTCTGAAATAACCTCACGAACTTCAAACAATAACAAGGGAATACCCTCAACCCAGTTCTTTGAGTGTTTGTGGCAGTAATTTAGTGGAAACGATCAAAAATACCTTGTGACTCAGGATAGTATGCACTGGATGAAACTTGATAGAAATTTAGATCATGCATGGCTTGTTGAAATAGCTTGTACATAGAATTTAAGCCTTGATCTGACTGCACAACTTTTGGAATCCCGAACATGGTAAAGAACATGACAATGTTGGGAGCAGTGATTTTTCTCAAAGGGATTGCCTCAGGAAAACGTGTAGAAGCAACAATGATCGTCATCAGGTATTCATTTCCTGCTTTGCTTTTTGGCATTGGGCCAACACTGTCGATAATGACCCTTGAGAACGGTTCTTCAAAGGCAGGAATAGGCTGCAGTGGTGCTTTTGGAATCCCCTGATTTGGTTTTCCAGTCATTTGGTAAGAATGGCATGTCTTACAAAAGTCAACAACATCTTGGCGCATCTTTGGCCAATAGAAATGTCGTAGAATATGATCTAGGATCGTTCTTACACCTAAGTGTCCCGACAATACATTGTTAGATGCCCTTTCGCTTTGGTTTGAATTAAATCATTCGGTTAGTATTAGTTAACTTTATTTCGAATACATGATAATATCCAAATAGTTTCTTTTGTTTTAAATAGGCTATTGAAAAGAAAATGGTCTATAAACAAATAGAACCTTGCAATTTTAAATATTATATAACTGGCTAGTTCTTCTACAAAAATGAAGGTCATAAAAGTCATGTAAAGATGAAAGATGATGATATATAAGTTATTTTATACTAATTTATTATAACTCTAGAAGCCCCCAAGTGGCTCAGCGGTATGTATTCGGACTTACACACTAAAATCCGGGTTTCGATACCCGTGGTGGGCAGAGCGCAGATAGGCCGTTGCGTAGCTTTGTGCTTAATCCAAAAGAACCAAGAAGAACTCTAGAAGCTCATTTTTTCCTTTTTTCCAACATATTTTAACCAGGAACTGGAACGTATAAATTTTTGCAAAAGATTGCAATTATTAAGTACACAATTTTAAGTTAATTTTTTATTATAATCTATCCATAGACATATTTCTATCTTGTTGGAATATCATTCAAATCTGCTTGAGAATTATATACACTTACCCTTTACAGACGGATGATAGTTTATCAGCATCAATTCAGCCTTTTCTTGGCAATCCTAATGAAATAGTTAAATTTGAAATTCACCCTGAGAATGAATACGAGGGCTCAAAGTGCAAGTGGGTATTGAAGCTCATTCTAACATTGAAACACGATCGATTATTATGCTATGGTAATTTAAATTTTCGTTTTGTATTTATACAATTTTACAGTCTACTATTTATTTTCGTTTTTCATGGAATATTTTAACCCATTTTTCTTGAATTAATAGGATTTTCATAACATTTTCTTGGATTTGATAAACATTAGCTAATATGAAAAAATATTAAAATACATTGGGAAAATACAATCCTCGCTAGCCGTCCCTAATTTAGCAATATATTGCTTTTTTGTTTGTTTTTTAAATTTCGCCAAAGCTACTCGAAGTCTATCTGCGCCAGCCGTCCCTAATTTAGCAGTGTAAGACTAGAGGGAAGAGAGCTAGTCATCACCACCTACCGCCAACTCTTGGGCTACTCTTTTACCAACGAATTAATCGTCACATATAATGCACCCACGGCTGAAAGGGCGAGCATGTCTGGCGTGATGAGGATTTGAATTCGGTACCATCGGATTACGAGTTGAGTGTCTTAACCACCAGGCCATGTCAAGTTTCCCCAAATATATAAATGCTTCTCGATTTTCCCACATAGAGTAGTTAAATTAGCAAACTTATTTTAGACCAAAACTATAGCGGGCTATCTACTTAACACAAATTATGTTACATAGTTTCGACTTTACCTTAAGGTTCAGGTGAACTTTGTGATTAATTTAGAAATTCTCATTAGATCATAGCTGTATTATATGATTATTCATACATAAATATATATTGTATCGAAATAAAAAAGCTACACTAGTGTTAGATCACCTATGTTCTAGTGGATAGCGTGCTCGGACTGTATATTCAACAAATAATAATACTATTACAAAAGCCCCCCAGTGACTCAGCGGTATGTCTGCGGACTTACACGCTAAAATCCGGGTTTCGATACCCGTGGTGGGCAGAACACAGATATCCCATTGTGTAGCTTTGTGCTTAATTCAAAACAACAACAACAACAACTATTACAAAATACAATACGGCCTCTCACGATGGGCGTATATAATGTTTGGTAGAGTTAACCCTTTTAACACCATAAAGTAACCACTAAATGTTAGAATTTATTATACGATATTGTACTGTTGTTCAACTATTTGATGATGATACAAAAAGTTTATTTTCATCTCTCCGGTTCTTCACTCATAAATTAAGAACAAACTTTGCTCAAAATTCAAAACAAAGAGCTAAACCAGACTATTAGAAAAAAACACATATCAAAACCAGTAGTTATCATTCGGATACTTATCAGTCTTTTTCTTAACTCCGCCCTAACTTATCTACTTTCACTACGTCCGAACGCATCGCATTCCAAAGAGAACCACACTGTTAGAAAAATAAAATTGTTTTGGCTGAAGATTATTTCTATCGCACACGTACTTCAAAAAATGAAAAACTAACATTGATATCTACAAAAGTTTCATATTTGATTGTTACGGCGCTAATTAATATGTTAATTGTACTTTTCAGCCTAAAACCTGCTTAAAGTATTGCACAGAAAAAGTGAAATATTGTTTGTATCGTTGCTTCGAAAACGACGTTTTGTTGGAAGCATAAAAAGTCATTATACTGTACGACATCCAGGTATATTACATGGAAAACAATTGGTATAATGAAGTTATATGACAATAGTTATCAACCATTATTATTTTGGCTCATAACTTTTTTCAAAACATTGCATATCTAATCTGATGCTTTTGTAAATGTACCCTTTTTACGAATGTCATTGAGTGAAATACGTACAAAAGATGCAAGTGACTTCAAAAAGGATATTAGTTCAGTTGCCATATCATGAACACAGTTTGATTGTATTTATTCAGTTCACTAAGTTTTATGTATAAAAATTGAGCTTGGACTAGCTTGGTAGTCGTTGTTCAATACAATGAATATAATTTTCATAGTTTGGTTTCCTTCCATGGGATACGTTCTGGCTTACTTTAACAGAAGAGCGTGGCCAAAAGTCAATAATGATAGAATCTGGTAACAACGTCTATTGTACAGCGTATTTGAAATGTATATCTAACAGTTGTAGAACGTAAACATAATGAAAGTGAAATAGATTTAATATGTTTAACAGTTATCAAGAATGTGTTGAGAAGTAGGGCAGTGCCTGATAACTACGAAGGAAACAAAAATTCAGATGCGTAGTTAATTATAACTATCGAAAATACATGTTTTAAATGTAACTTCATGTAAAATCGCCAAACCGTTTTCTTACACTTGTTATAAGTAAACAGAAATAAGAACTATAGGAGAAATGTTATTGACATTTGAATCTCATCATCTATTATTTAAGTTTCATTCATGATAGAATAGTTTATATTTTAGCAAATAACAAAAGTTGACAATGAAAAACGTCTGAGTAATTTCAGCAAATCAGTTTTTAATTTATTGTTTTAATAACGTGTTGTAAGGTAGACTTCTTTTTCCTTTTTAAAGTAATGATAGATCTCTAAAACGTAGAGCAATAATGGTATCGTAGAGCAATAAATTCATTTATTACTTCTCTTACGAATGGTGAAAAACTAGCAGAACACGTGCATTGACAAAAAGATAACTAAAGGTATTTTTAGAACTCTAAATCTATTTTATTTCAAAAACAAAGTTGTAAATGTACGTGTTTAAATTCTGTTCACTGCGGGTATCGAAACCTGATTTTTTAGTGATATAAGGCCATAGGTATGCCGTTGAACCATTAGATGACATTTGGTTTTCACAGAAAAATTAATGACTGATAAAAATATAATTTCATATGAATATAGAAGAAAAAGGCTGCATAATTTTTAGAATAAAACTAATTACAAATAAATCTAACACAAGTTAATTGTTTTAAAGAAAACAAATTATTGTTGTCATGGGTTAAGATTCCGATAAAAACTGTTTAAACATATAAAATTCTAAATTGTATATGTTCATCAGTGTATTGTGTTTCTTATTTGTTTTATTTATTTGTTTCAAAATATTCAAGCAAAAGGATATCTTGTCACAAAGGTTCCTAAATTTTGAGCTGATAAACTAGAAAATAAGTGTTCAACACCACTCACCATATGTGATTGAGTATTGGTATTTGACCACAAAATTTTTCTCAAACCACAGACCAAAGTATACAGCGTATTTTTCGGGTAACAGACCACGAACGACCACCAACCATTGGATTTACACTTTGAATATGCTAACCACTAGGTCAGACCAAACCAAAAAAGAGACAGCGATTCGTTTTAAAGAAGGAGGAGAATTCTTCCAACCGAGGTGGTCGAGAATCTTCTGTTTCACTTCAACCCCGCTTGAGAGTTTATTTAGTCGACGAGGGTAAAGTGTGATGATTGATGTTAAAAAGTCTTGGAATTCATTTTCAGTAGGCCAGAACCAAGCCATTTCGTTTATAATGCACCTCTAAAACTTGCGCTAAAGTCAACTCGAGAAGCACAGCAGTATGTTTTCAAACTTACAACGCTAGAAACGAGGTCTTCAAAACTCGTTGTTGGCAGATTATGGATAATTGTAAATCTGTTACAGTTTTTTATGCATGTAACATATATTGGTGGATCTGCATTGGGCAAGTTCCGCGTGTTCTTTAATTTTTAGAAGATTCTTGAGAGAAGAATCAGCAATATTTGTTTAACTAGGACGTTACGGTTTTCAAATATTGTTGAACGTTCTTGAATCTCGTGTGATTCGTGTAAAAAGAGCGAAGTGAGAGTCAGTAATAGAATATTATTTGTCAGATACAGTCAGCGTAGTGTAGATCTCGGAAGCTAAAATTACGATTCACGCTTTTAATCAGAGAACTGTAGAATTTGATCAGGAACGTTTACAGCTTTCAAACATTGCAAGTCGTTTCACTTTAGTGAGCTGGCATCGAAAGTTGTATTTCTACGAAGACATTAGATACTGTCGTCGGGAAAACTTACAGGTGCTTAAGCTAGCTAACCTAGCCGTCAAAAGAAGTGTACATTTGTGTCAACAAAGAATTAATTTGATCTCCGTGAATGTCGATAAAAGATTTAGTTTCAGACCAGATATGAGACTCAGTATTGTCTGTAAGTTTGTAAAAAAATGTTGTATTTGAATTATTATTTGTGGTAATCATTACTATACATTGTATTGGATCATGGTTTGTACGTTTAAATATATTTGTATAAAGATGTTTTGTTTTTGAAATTCGCACAAAGCTACTCGAGGGCTATCTGTGCTAGCCGTCCCTAATTTAGTAGTGTAAGACTAGAGGGAAGGCAGCTAGTCATCACCACCCACCGCCAACTCTTGGACTACTTTTTTATCAACGAAAAGTGGAATTGACCGTCACTTTATAACGCACCCACGATTGGGAGGGCGAGCATGTTTAGAGCGACTCGGATGCTAACCCGCGACCCTCAGATTACGAGCGCATGGCTTAACGCAAAAGAAAAACAAACCTTATTTGTTAATTTAACATCTATACACACTTTTATTTAAAATTTAGGCGATGATTATTTTTATACTTACTTCTGAAAACTTTTAGTGGACTTAATCAACATGAACCAATTTTTAATTGCACATGCACAACACAAAACAATTGGAGCACAGTTGGATTTAATAATTAACTCACAATAAGGCAAAATTACTATTATAAAACTTTTTAGTTATATTTTCCCAGTCACAATGAACGATAAGGTCAATCTGTCTCTAGTACTAAAAATTTGCAAAGATCCTGAGGCATTCTTAACAATTTTTTGAAAGAGATTTTTATTGTATGTGCTACTTATTTTTCAAGTCGTTTCAAACGTGATTGATTGGATTCAAGCGTGTAATGCACTTTCTTCAGCATTTTTTTTAAACCAGAGAACGTGCCTTTCACTTCAATACGTTGGGAAGACGAGTGATATAAACAATTAAAAGCCAGAACATGATAAAACAAAATATAACTAGTGCAAAATCCCATTCATAACATATACCTTCACAACTATGACTGTGTCTATAGAATGAATAGAAATATCAAGTTTTTTATCGAATTTTTATCTAAATAAGCAAGTAAGAGATTTTTTCAGACAAGATACAGAATAAAATGACGAATATCTTCGCTATAATTTATTCACAGAACTTTTCGATTTTGTAGACCCAGTAATTCCTTCCTTGTACCGAAAAGGACACTTCACATATATATATATATATACATTACAATCCAAATTTAATAGAAATTCTACAAAAGATTAAAATAATACAGAGGTAGATAAAACTTAAGGATTATAAAACATATCACTGTACGTTCAAAACCTGTCTAGAGCTGCTTGAAGAACATCCGAATTTTACATTGAACTCAACATGCATATTAATGTTTTTTCCACCTTCTGCTTTCGCCATTAATCTAGCAGAGAAAGATTTACCAAGATCAGTCTTTACAAGCAACGGATTTTCAGAAACGAAAAGTAAAGGGATAAATAAAAATAACCATGGTTATATCTGAAATTTACTACAAGGATGTGTATTTTAGACAACCTTGAAATCAGGAAAAGCAGACTGAAATATTTCCTGTCATAAACGATTATAATAAGGTCAATCACTCAAAATTGTGTGGTCATTTATTTAACTGATAAGAAATTGAACATTAAAAGTGCAATATAAACACGCAAGGGTATCGGTGCTGAAAAGAGAAACACTTTTTTTAAAGAATTACATCAGTATAAAATTGGATGAGAGGATCCAACATCAAACCCTTTCATGATCTTTCCTATGTCATTCTGTATCACTATTTTGAGCTTGCTGCTCATTGATCAAGAAATGTGGAAAACGTATGAGAAATAAATATGAAATGATAGACATACGACAGTGTATTTTTTAACATACACTTTTCGTTACATGGTAGGCTATTATTATTCATAATACATTATGTGATATAGTTGTTGTATTTCAGTAATTATATTTAGTACGGACGCTCAAAAGCTGTAACAAAGAATCTTATATATTATTATAGTTAACATAAATTAATAAAAACTTTTTAACATAAATTAAAATAAACTTTCTTCATATCTTAAAAAAAACACAGAAATAATTTAGCATAAAGAGAAAATTATTTGGTTGAGTCTATAATATAAACGCGTCCCCCCGCTGGTACAGCAGTATGTCTACGAACTTACAACGCTCAAATAAGGTGTTCGATTCCCATTAGTGGGTTGAGCAAATAACCAGATGTGGATTTGTTATAAGAAAAAAACAAAAGAACACTATAATATAAATGATTTCTTATACTATATGTTATTTGTAAAGTAGTGAGCACAATATAAACAGACCGACTAGAAGAATTTTTAAATAATATACCAGATATATATATCAAGAGAAATAATTTAGGAATATTTCTCTCTTCACCTACAGAAACATTTGTAGTCAAGTATTACTGTAATAATTTACAAAATAATGAGAGAAGAACTTATCAAAAATGCTAGTTTTAAATAAATCAAAATTACACTCTTGTATTTTTATAAAATAAAACATGCCAATATTTTTAAACAAATGTATTTATTTTAAATAGAACATTCTAAAAAAGCATAAAAAGAAATTAAGTATTTTAATGAAAAGTAAACTCAAGTAATGACATGTAATGTTTGTTTGTTTTGTTTGTTTTTTAGAATTTCGCACAAAGCTACTCGTTGGCTATCTGTGTCAGCCGTCCCTAATTTAGCAGTGTAAGACTAGAGGGAAGGCAGCTAGTCATCACCACCCACCGCCAACTCTTGGGCTACTCTTTTACCAACGAATAATGGGATTGACCGTCACATTATACGCCCCCACGGCTGAGAGGGCGTGCATGTTTAGCGCGACGCGGGTGCGAACCCGCAACCCTCGGATTACGAGTCGCACGCCTTACGCGCTTGGTCATGCCAGGCCTTGAAATGTAACTTCTATGCTTCTGATTAAGATTAAGTAATATATTTATTTTTATTATAAGATAGGCAAATATTGGGACAGCTACTAATTAGCTGGTCAAGTCCGAGTGCTTATAACACTCAAAATCGAGTTTCGCTCCCCGCGATGAATCGAACACTAACAACTCATTGTGAAACTTAGTACTCGAGGCTAAAACAAATAAACAAGCTTTCAGAGCTGGATAATGTAAGTTGAATAGGATGAAATTGTATTTTTGCTCTAAGGGAACTGTGCAAAAAAATGTCTTGCACAGATATATTAGAAGAAGAGCTTAAAAAAAGATGATGTATCGCTCAGCACTCCTAGATAGAAACAGAAACTTTCTAGGGATTAAACCATTATTACTCTAAATTCCTGTTAGAAACTAAGTCTGTATATAAAATTTAATAAAATATTTTAATAATAATTCTTTTAAAAGGGATGTTTTTAAACTGATGACAACACTAGAGTCCAGGAACGACTCAACTTCTTTCCACCTCATAAAGTCAGTAAATCGAAATATATATAATAGGTATAATAAAAGAGAGAAACATCTGACTATAAATTAGCTCTGAAAAAAGAAATTATTCTGTTGTTATTTCAGCTTCATCACTCACTTTACCCAAACCCAGCACGTATCATTCGTTTTTTTATTTACATCTAATTTAACTCAATCTCGATTCCTTTATACCCAAACCGGGATTCTACCGTCTGTTAAACTCAAGCTGTTTATAGAAGATACCAGCGTATGAGCAGAAATACATTTTTTACATGGGTTTAATCACTAAAACGGTTTATTGCACAAGATCTACGATAAAGCTTATTCTGCACAAGCTTTGATTGCCCTATTTGTAGACTGCAGCGTAATAAATGCTAGTGTTGCAGAAAAGTGTTGGTCAGAACTTATACGTATTTTCAATAGTTGTATAATAAAATATATCCAAATTTTTTTATTATGTACTTCAGTTATTTGCATTTTTCCTCTGCTGAATATCGTAATAATAAAAAAGCCCAGGAGATTTACCACAGTGATTTATTCATAAATCCACCTTTCAACAATAATACAACTTCAGTTTAAATAACAAACATTTTAAACCTTGGTTCTACTACTTGAAGGAGCTTAGATGTCTGTGAAATTTTCTGCAAGTTTTTCTTTTGGGCGAATTTCTTTAGCTTTCTGTTGTGTGAAGTAAAAATTTGCTTCACACTCTAGTTTTGTTTTCTGTTTAAAGACAATTAAAACTCAAAGTTATTTGATATATATTATAGAACCCAACGAAAATTAAGAGATCTTCTTTTAAGAATACATTTATTTTGGATGGTAAAAAAGAGAGATGGGTATTATGAAGTAGAGGGTCTGTCCTGATTATGAATCTGAGGATTTTCGAGATCCATGATTCGGTGCAATATTTTGATGTCATAGGTCCACAAAGAGAGTAACAGATAATTCCCAAGTTTAATAAGACAAGAGTAACCGTACAGTTTACACTGAATGCTATTAAATACTTAGCTTAATCTCAGTCGATAAACGTCTGAAACGAATTAACTTGATATATTGAAGCTTTTAAAGTGGTGTTAATATTTTAATGAGTATTTTAATGCAGTTTCTATGTATACTTTGTAATGTGCCCAAAATATGTGTATGTATGTTTTCTTATAGCAAGCCACATAGGGTTCTTTGCTGAAGTGCATAAAGACATAATAAATGTATGCAAATAGGATCGACATTATAAGAATATTATAAGTGTTTGTTTTACAACTTCTCAAATATATTTAATTTCCAACATCGAAACCATATTTTAATTCTAATCGCGAACCATTTGTTCAAGTGAATACCATTTCTGGGAGGGTATCTGTCACCAGCTCATCAAAACTACAAATTGCGTTGCAAATTTTACAAGCGAAATTAGCCAATCTCTTGTGCTCCGTGGCTTTCCGAATGATCTATTTTAATTTTTTTTTAAATAAAGAAATGTGTTAGATACTAGGTTTGATAAGTGAAGCAAGATGATAACCGAAACATAAAATACATATATATTTATATAATACCAGCATGCGTTTTTAATTTTTTTTTTCAGGAAAATATGGAGGGATATAAGAGTGAATCAAGAATAATAAAAATTAATGAAGTTTAACGACTAAGAATTTAATATACGTTCCCTTCAACTTTTAACAAACGTTTCTTTAATGATCAACGTAAGTTATCAAATAAGTTCATTTTTTGTCTATGAATACGAACACCTTTTCAGCTTGATTTATTCCAATCTCAAGAAACTCTTTAATCGTAGTATCGTCATATTTCATGTGTGTGTATATATATATATATATGGCATGTAGACTAAGGTAGATAATTATTAAGAATTTCTCGAAGTTTTTTTTGTAAAATAGGCAGTTCTCAGCTTTTTTCACTTGCCATCAAGAACAGTTAGTTCACTGCAGATTCAAAAATAACAGAATGAACGTTATAAGTACGAATGTGTAAATCGAATAAAGCTTGACAAGGAGGTTAGGAAATATGATAAAAGTTTTATGTGTAAAACGTATTAAGAATAATAACGTTTAGAGAAATTAACTAATAAATTATATCAAAAGCAATGACTAAAAATTTCGTGCTATTTGATTATACAAAATTATACATCTATCACCAACTCTTAAGTTACTTATTTATCAACAAATAATGAGAGTAACCACATCATCATAACGTCCCCACTGCTGAAAGGGCAGGGATATTTTGATATAACGGATCGAGTGCCTTAACCGTTTTGCTATGGCGTGTCCTGTCCTAATCAACTTATCAATTTGACCAAGAATAAAAAAATATCATAATGTAGTGTTAAAGAAAACAATAAGAAAAAACTAATGAATAATAGTGTAATTATTATATTGGCCATACATTTTATCCCATTAATTAGTATGTTTTAGTTTCTGTATTATTTTTAAATAAAGTTTTTGCAAATTATTGCTTAACGATAACCATGTTAAGATGAAGCCATGAAAACAAATAATAGTTTTTCAAATACAAGCTTTGGAAAAAAATAAGTCAAATTTAATGAAAAGTTTTTCCTTCTAGATATCAATATTAGATATATTTAGTATCGTGGACGTTCTGTGACAAAAGGGTGTGTGTTTTTTTATAGCTCAGCCCACCAAGGGTAATCAAACCCCTGAGTTTTGCGTTGTAAATCCGGAAACATACCGCTGTACTAGCGTGGGATATGACAAAAAGAAAACAGCCAAAAATTAGAGATATGTTTTGTGTTGGTTTCATACTATTTTCTTGCTATTAAATGAAGATGCATGTCTGTAAGAGTCTCATATTTCTCTATTTTTCATTTACCATTATTATAGAAACTTCTTTGAACCTTTCTATTCCTAATGAGTCTAATGAAATACAATACCATTTATTTTACGTCACATACTGACATCATAAATTATATAGCTATGTGTATGTCTATATGTATGTTTCTTTCAGAAATCACGTGGATTGTTAGCGTCAGTTCTTGTTGTAACATGAAACTTTGACCTATTTTATTCTTATACTTTATAAAGCCTCGAATCTTTAATGTATATATTTAAATTAACAGTCAATCTTATTTAGTGAAATAAGAAACACCCTGGTAGATAAGGCACTATGTTTAGGAACAGAATAAAATCGATGTATGTATATTATATATACAGTCGAAGAAAAAATATTGGTACTCCATAACAGATAAATTAATAAAATACACAACATACAAGAAATTAGTGGTTATTTTCCTGTACGTTACAAGATAAAATACTTGATAATTTTACAAAAGGGCTTTGTACAAAAATATTATAAATATCTTATATAATTTCACATTTTTGTTCATAACCACGTATTGGCACTTTTCATTAAATTTATGTAAAACTGTATCAGAATGAATTAAAAATTATACTAATCATAATTTATTCTCCACTAATTAATCATCTGATGGAGAGCTTTGTTGCAAAAAAAGCAGATGTTTGTCGAAACAAAGAGATTGTATCAATACCTGAGAAAACACTTGTAGCAGATTATAAGAAAGAAAGCAGTTATAGATAATTATGAAAGAAATATAGAGCTCCAAAATCGATAATAAAAGTAAGAAGTAAGAAGTACCACAGAATAAGCTCAACTGAAATGTCTTAAAGATGTGAAAATCCAAAGAACATTACGGGTACAGCAAATTGGAGGAGACACTGATCACCTAAGAACTTAAAGAAATATTTAGTAGCTACAAGCATAATTTCCTCAAAGGGAACCAAAGACGACCTAGATGTGTCTCCTGTTTCAACCACTTGCACACTTTATAGTAGTCTGTTTTCTGTCAGTCAATTAGTAGATACTAGGGATGATACATTGCAATTTGTACTATCTTGAAGAGAAGGTTAAAAAATATGAAACATGAGATTCAAAAGCAAAAATATAAATATTTATTATTCTTAATATTGGTTTTATTTACTCTTGAAAGAGAACATTTTCGGGGACATTGTGGAAGAACATCTAGCATAGTACGTTTGTTTGTTAATTTTTGAAACAACCTGAGTGCCATATGAACATCAGTTCTTAATTTCGAACCGATAGATTAGAGGGAAGATATTATTAAACATTACCCATAACATATCTTGGACAAAACTTTCATAACAGAAAAGGCGATTGACTGTTACTTGCAGTGCCTTCATAGCTGAATGAGTGACCATATTCGTTGACGGAATTTGAACTCATTACAAGTAGATTGCCCGAACCATCAGGCAATGTCAAGCAGCGATGTATTAAGGAACTGTGTAACGGTGCCTAAACAGAGAAACGTTATAAGCGCACATATTCCGCTGTTAACTATTTTTAAACAAAATTCACATAATAAATAACTGAAAAAATTGCTAATAAATCAAGGCAGGAATCCAAAACACGTTTCATCTTTCTCTGGTGTGGTCATATTAAAATAGAATAAAATATAGATCACATTATATTTTAAATATGAAAAGGAAAGTCTTCAACGAAAGACTTCTTGTATTTACAGTTAAACATGGTGTTGCTTTGATTATGATACGAATTATAACAGTGTAAGGACTTGACATTGTTAGACTGAAAAGCGGATTGCTGCAGCTATATATTGAAAGAAAAATGATATTATCTGTTCGTAGATTGTTTGGTAGAAAATATATCTTCCAAAACTACAATAACCAAAAGCATACAATAGTCAACTCTAGAATTCTTGACAAAACCAAATATAAAAGTTGTGGAATAGCCTTTGGAATTAAAATATCTTAATATATTAGAAGTACCTTGAATTGACATGATATATAGCTAAGCACAGTGGGTCTGTGAGGAAAGAAATGTAACAGATAGAATGGGTTCCGATTTTTCTAACAAGATATAATGCACTGCTTAAGAATTATTACAGACATCCGAAAGTTGCAAGAAAATCAAAAGGAAGACATATGAAATACTAAATCAGGAGGCGACAATACTTTTAACTGGATTATATTCTTTAATTAAATTATTTTGTTTGCAAAAAAAATATTTGTTTACATTTCTAAAAAGTGTCCATTTTGCATTTTTGTTTTATAAAAATTTATTGAATGATTTCTGTAATCCGATATCTTTATTTCTTGTACCATAAACATAAAACATCAGTAATTGTACATGAACCATAAATATTGAATTAATTTGTATGTTTTCTTTTTCTTTCGTACAAGTTTTTAACAATATCTTAAAAATAAACCACATATGTGCTTTTTATCTCTTCTTTCACTATACATAATGTTGTTTGAGAGCTTTGAAACATTTGTATTTATTAAGATATTCGTCCAAATTCTAGCACTATCTTTGACGGAAAAACGTTCATCAAAATTGCATATGATTTAAAAACATTTTTTATTACTATTTTTCCAATCTTATTTTTCAAACTATACGTAAAGATCGAGAAACCTCCACGCAATCCACCAAAATTAGTACTAGTCATAAATGAACATTCACGAGCCTTTTCTCCTTTCTCTCCAGTGCTTGTCTATTTTTTATTTATACAAAAATGTATTTTACATTATGAGAAGTTATTGAAGAAAGAGGTTTTGTGAAACTTTTTTTACGAAAAAGATTGAATGTGCTAAGTAAACACTGTAGAGGTTTGTTTTTAAAAACGGACTAAAACTTGCATGAAAATGCACAATTCGTTCATGGTTAAATACCGTTTTGGTCATTCATTACGTTTCTCTATTCATTAATAATAAAGTTTTCTGAAAGAGCTTTCTAATATAATTTGCAGAGTAAACAACATTTTGTTTCTGGTAAGCTCAAGAAAGATAGACTTAATATTTTTACCAAACATCTAGCACTGTATTTTAATGATGTAATAACATCAGTTTTAATTCTCTTTTGGAAAGTTAAGTCAAAAGTCATTTTTATTTTATTACTTATTTCAAACACAGTTATACGTTTAAATGTTTGTATTATCTTTTCTGAAAATAATCACAAACTGATACAACTCATAAAAAAAATTTGTAGGCAATTACACAATTATGTAGTTTAATTATTAATAAGAGCATAAAATAAATGGAAAACGAACATTTTGTGGAGTGCACTTGTAGAATTAATCTTAGTACGATGAATTACATAAAATACATTTGCTTACAATTTCTAAACACAACGATCAAACACGAATAATTTATGAAAAACAAAATGTATTTACATCGTACAAAATCGTAAATACTTACCTGAATATGATGGAATAGAATAATTAATTTGATTATGAATCATCACCACTTGCAATATTATCGCAAATGATATAAGTTGATTACTCTTTATCGAAAATAAATGAATAATATCCTAATCTAAGCACGCTATTCAAATGTATGGTAAAAATTCATTTTTATATCGAATTATATGGTCAACTAAATGACTCAATAATAGTCATTTTTGAAAACACATAATATACCATTATACTATTTTGATATGTGGTTTGTTTTTCGTTTGTTTTTTTATTTAGAAGACTTTATATTCATTTTTCACGTGTATTGCACATTCATCTCAATAAACATCATTCTTATCAGACAGCTCCAGTGCTCACAGGTAAACGTATGGTTAAAGAAAAGGTAAACCGCACAGAGTTGTATCAAGTTTAGCAGAATAAAACCCTGTAGTTTTTAATACATTTTAATATGTCTGTTGGAAAATGTTGCTTTAAGTGGTCGAACGATCGATAGTGGTTTATAAGAGTCAATACAAGAGTAAAACCCTTGCTATATTATGTGTTTGTTTTTTTATTAAATTTGTTTCCTCCGTGTAACGAGACCATAAGCAGAAGAAAATTATTTTAGTTTTTCTGTGTAAAACGATAATGGGATTAAATATTTCTTCACTTACAGAAAATGTTTTAAAGTCTTCAATAAGTTCCAGAGATATTTTTATTACATCTGATTTAAATTTGTTTAGATTTTAAAACTGTTTAATTATGAACAGTTAAAATTAATCACATCAAGGAAGAAAATCATAAAACTTTTCATGTTATTCTTGTTATAGTTTTTAGTTAATTCATATAAGTAATTTAGAGATTCAGTTATTAATATATGTTACAATTTGTGATCATCCCTGGACAGAGAGATGATGAAAAACTGGAAAAAAAAATTTCAATTGATCCATTATTTCATAATGTGATGAAATTAAAAAAAACATATTTCTGCTATAAGAATACTATATAAGATTTACTATAAGAATACAGAAAACATATTATTATGATTACATAACGCTTTACTCAAAACTCACATTATAATGCAATATAATTGTCGAATGAAGACTTTTAGTACATATATTTTTTACAACCTTCTTCGTTTCTTATAATAATTGAACAAAAAACACCATTTGCTTTTACACAGAACTGGTTTACTTCAATTAGTTAATTATTTTTCTTAGATTTTCTGTACATTGTCAAGCTTATTATATACAACGACGATGTTCACATTTATGAGAAGAAAATATCATTAAAAATATCAATTTCCGTTTTTAAATCATTCATAAACTTTAATGCTATTTCTTTTAATAACAAAAGAAGCTCACTAATGTTGGACTATGTATCTAATTCCAAATTCAAAATCTTGATAGCCAAAATCCTGAATTAATAGATAATATGATAGTGATGAGATTTTTCTGAAAGTACAAAGACAAAAATTTAAAAACTAATAAGTATTTGATAAAGTATATTTCGTTATAAAGGGACTGTTGTTTGTTAAGTGTCTATATTTGTCCTGAATAAATATTAATGCTTTAATATTCGAGGTTCTGCATAACAATAATTACAAACGTTGACAACTCTATAATATTAAAATTAAATTATTTATTTTGTTTGTTTTTAAACGCAATGATCTGTTTATTAACACTGATAATCAAAACACCAATTTTAGCGTTATAAATCCCCAGACCAGAGAATTTACATTAGAAATGGAAAGTGTATGGTGTCCTCATTTGTGACATTACTGAACATAAATGTGTTCAAAATAAGTTTGTTTTTGAATTTCGCGCCAAGCTACTCGAGGGATATCTGCGCTAGCCGACCCTAATTTAGCAGTGTAAGACTAGAGGGAACGCAGCTAGTCATCACCATCCACCGCCAACTCTTGGGCTACTCTTTCACCAATGAATAGTGAGCTTGACTGTCACATTATAACGCTCCCACGGCTGAAAAGGCGAGTATGTTTGGCGCGACGGGGATACGAACGCGTGCCCCTCAGATTAAGAGTCGCATGCCTCAACCCACCTGGCCATGCCGGGTATTCAAAATAAGTAAAAACACACATTTATGACATGAAAATTATATTAAAGTGCCACGTTTCGGGCGAAAATCCTGAGTCAGGAAGTTATAAACTGTGTTACAAAAAAAAATGAATAAAGAAACTAGAACCACTGTGTGAGCGTGTAGCGCTGTCCCTGTGAAAGCGATACTTTATGTTACCATTAGATAGCCAGACAAATATCTTTATGCTTTATCTGAAGTAGGCCGTTTATTCAGATGAAGCAAAACTTCAGTTTTAGCTTCACTGGCAATATTTACGGAAGAAAGAGAAGATTTAATTTATTTCTTACATTTATTCAGGGAATTCTCACTTTTGTCAATTTAGTTACGTGTTGTTACTACTATTTAGAATACCAATTTATCAAGGTTCTGTATGAAAAAAAATCTATTTTATTGTTCTACCTTAAATATAATAATTTACGAACCTTATTTAACTGCACTAACACCACAGCAAGTAATATCAATGTTTATTTGTTTTTAGTTAAACACAAAACTATACAATGAGCTACCTGTGTACCTATTCGTTGACTCCTCATCAAAGCCATTGTTGTAGATTATAAGTCTTCAGACTTACAGACAAGATACACCAGAATTTAACTGTACATAATATTAAAATGATTCATAAAACATTTCAAGTGAACAGCATTACGGGTTTTTCAACGTTACCACGTTATAAATGTACTTCTATATGTTTGTTTGGCTGTTGGGTTTGTGATAATTCAACTAAAAATATCGGCTGTTACTAATAGTTTAACTTTATTACTTGCTGCTCCAAGCTACATCGGTTTGTCAAGGAACAAAGGTCACTTATAGCAATGTTAGGTATATTAGACTCACCTAATAGCTTGTTTAGTATATTACAATCCATTTTACATGCATTCTAACTCTTGATTTCACGAAACAGGTATTCATTAAAGTTATAAATAGTTAATATGCGTTATTCGTAGTTTCATATAAAACAGTTGTTTTTTTATGTACTACTCAGCTACTCCTCTTTATAGCTAAGCTTAATAATTTATCTCAGCTGTCAGGCTACTCCAAAGTTAAACCAACAGAGCTATTCAATGGGCTTTAATTACTCACAATACTTTGTCTGCTAGGATTCTAAAGTTTCACTTATAAATATTTATGCTGTTATTAACATGTCTTACGAACATGAAATCATGGACAGTACACGTAGATAACAAGTATTTATGTGTTACGTATGAAAAGTATTTCCTTAATATTACTCTCATTAAAAGTGTTACTACAAATGTTTCTGCTCTCTGTACTTATTATTTTTAGCTTTTTATCTTTACTACATTTTTCTTGAACCGATTACACAGGTCAACAAAGTTTTTGTTGCATTTATATCAAACACTTGGTATTACATAATTTCTTGCCCTAATTTCAGATTTGAAGTTAGTTTTTTCCTCAGCGCTCTACTTTTTTTTGCAATCAAGGTATTTGAAAATCTCAAAATTTCGTCACCATCACATTGACGTCGTAGTCTATCATGAAAAATATGTGATAAAATATGTCATAAAACTCTTTAATATAGCTGAGTAATAAAAAAGAAAATGCAAGATAGTATAAATGTATTCAAGTTATTTATATAAATTCAATTTTATATCAAGTTATAATTCAAGTTATTTATATAAATTCAATTTTATATCAAGTTATAATTCAATTTATTTATATAAAACTGATCAGTAGATAAGACATTTGCTACTATGAGGAGGCAAAGCTCAATTGCAGTCTACTCAGGCATGAATTTCCGCTTGTAGCTCTTGCGTTTGTGGACTGTCTCAGGGCATTCTCGTTTAATGCTCCAGCAGTAATCTATCATCATATGTTTGTCCCATCTCCCTTTGTAACGTTCTTCCATGGTCTTGAGGTCCTGATGGAACCGCTCACCTTGCTCGTCACTTACAGCTCCTGGGTTCTCAGGGAATCTATCAAGATGACTCTACAGGTAATGGAGTTTGACACTCATGTTACATCCAAGATCGCGAAAAGCTGACAACATATTCGCTACAAGGGTTTTATAGTTGTCAGCTTTTTAATTACCGAGAAAATTTGCCATCATCGCCACAATTGAAAGCCATGCAGTCCTTTCCTTGTCGTTCATCTTTCTGGCAAATTCTTGATCACGCACAAGTGCACGAATCTGTGGTCCATCAAAAACACCTGCCTTGATCTTCTCGAAGGACAAACCAGGGAGCACAGAAAATGTGTTGGAAGCATTCACCGTCAGTATTCAACGCCTTCATAAACTGTTTCATCAAGCCCAGCTTGCTATGAAGAGGAGAAATATGATCTTTTCTCTACTGACAATTGGATCGTTGACAATATTTGGCATACTTGCCAACAGAGTCTCACGTATGGGTCACTCCTTCTGGTTTCAGTGCTTTTCTCGAGCTCGGCTGTTCCACTTGCAAAGATAGCAGAGGTACTTGGTAAATCCTCTTTGTTAACCTAGGAGGAAATTAACCATTTTGAGGTCCACACAAATTGTCCAGTTGTGCTCGTGGTATTTTAGTATGTCAATCACAGTCTTAATGTCATTATATTCCTCTCGTAAATACACAGTGTCCAATTGGAACAGCTGCATAGACATTGCCATAATGAAGTAGAACGCACTTCAAACTTTGCTTAGAACAATCTAGAAATAATCGCCAGTCATTTGGATGGTATACTAGCATTCCTAATTCCTGTAGAAGACCTGAGATATTATGACAATAAACAAACATATTCTCCTCTGTAGAAAATGGCACAAAAGCTTGCTCCCGATTTCGGAAGTATGACACTTTTCTTGTATCCTAGAAGCTAACACTTCAGCTGCATTTTTGGAGAGACCCAAATCACTCACAAGGTCATTCAACTCTTGCTGGCTAAACTGTTGAGGAGTTAATGACTGTGGGGTCTCATAAGAAGGATCGCCAGAGGCTAGAGACAAGTGTAACAACAATCTCATGTTATTATAGCTCATGCAGCACTGAAGCTGTCAGATGTACAAGAACATTGCAGCAGTTGCCGGTTTGTCAATATAGGCATCGCAGGAAACGTGTCAATTTGACCACAAACGGCTAGAATGAAAAACTTAAAATTGCATTAAAACTATAGCATGTAGAGCTGAACCGTTTTCATATTTGAATTTAGCAGGTCACAATGGGTAAGAATGAGTAAAAAAATCTTATGCAACTGAGATTTCGAAAAAAAATGTTGACATTTTTGAATTACTATGTGGATTTAGGATTAATCAGGTCCTAGCTTGGACTACTTTGTAGAGGCAAAATTCACTTTAATATGCATAAGTAAGAATGAATCTTTTACATTTAATCATCTATACTCACTGTTAGGTTGATTTTTATTTTTTCTCCAGGTAGGTAACTTCCCTTTGTCAGGAGTAAATATTAGTTATTTAAATAGACATAAATTTTTAAATTTGATGACGAGGAATCAATGTTTTTTATAAAATAAATGTTTGGTGAATGGGGTATGAATGAAACATTATAAGTGTATAATGTACGAGTTCAAGCCATGCTAAAAACTTTATAGACCTAGATTTTGTTCAGTAAGCTCTAGATTACTGTGTTAATATTATATTTAGTTTTAATTAACGATAAATTATTTGCTGTCTTCTCGACAGCTTTACTTTGATCTTTTTCATTCATGGGTTGGCTTTGCCTGACGGGGATAGGACATTCTACTCGTAATTTGCAGGTTACAAGTTTAAATCACATCATCAAACATGCTTGTTGCTTAAAATTTGTAACGTTAAACATGACATTTAGTCCTACTCTTCGTTGTAAAATAGTAACCCAAGATTAGCGATGGGTATAACAACTGCCTCCTCTCTCGTTTCTAACCTCAAAATTATGAATAACACAAATAACTCTCAAGTAGTTTTGTATGAAAGTCAAGTAATTAATTCCTTTCTCCATTATTTCCTTAATTCTTTTCTTTAAGTTTTATCTTTTCCCTATTTTTTTTTCTTTTTGCTACATACAATGTTTGCTTAGATCATTATTCATTTCACATTAAAGGAGTAAAAAGTGTTCACAGTTTAATTAAAAAAAAACTAATTTTTGAAAAATTAAGTATAACAAAATAAAAAATAATGGTAATAAAACCTTATTATTCATGATAGCTCCGTCGAGGTACAGTTTCAGCTCACATCAAAAAACAACTTTTTAAATTAATGAAAGAAAACTGGATTCAAATAAAAAAGGTGAAACGAAAAATCAGTTGCCATGCCTTGTCATCCAATATGGAATGAACCCGCTATTCATGACATTGTTAGAAAAAAATGAAGGATATTTTTTTTCCCTGTTGAATCGATTATCCACATTGTAGTCATCAAAGCGAAATTCATTTACTTCTTACTTCTTATGACGATCTAAGTGACAAAGAAGTGAAAGCATCTGTTGCTATAGGTAACTTTCCTATCACTTTTTCTCCGATTAAACTGAATACGATTATACTGGCGGTTGTTGTGTTTAAAAGCAGGAAACGTTAAGAAGAACATGATAAAAATTGTATCATATATTGAAACCTGGTAGAATATAATTTATGAGAAGATATAGAAGAAGTAGAAAAACTTGGAATTCTAAACAACTGAAATATATACTTATTCTAATTTTTTCTTCTTTTTTATTCTCCACTTGTATCTTTCAGAGTTGTGGCAGATTAGATATTTTGATATAGAGCATTATTTATACTCATCAGTTTGTAGTCTCATGTTTTTAGCTGTTATCTCCACACCATCGACCAGATGCTTCCTTAGTTAACTCTTGTTTCTGTTTCCTTTACGTTTTATTATATTATTCTTGTTGGTAGTTATTTTGGACTCCTTTTACACCAAGTATCTAATTATGCTTTTAACTAGTTAATCATTGTTTGTAAACGTAAGTTTTTATGGCATCCACTAAAAGTAACTTGCCAATATAAGTCCTTGGAAACTCAAAACTTAGTTTTCTAAAAGCATAAGCAATAAAATATACCAAGCAGATGTTAAAAACTTAAGACTTAGTTCTAATACTGTCAGTAAAACATAACAAATATAAAAATAACAACTAACATGTAATTCTAGCAGTATCTAAAATGGATAACACGTATTAAAAACCTAAATTTATATTATTTATCCAGAATCTAGTCATATTCATATTTTGAAGATTTTTAAAAGAGCAAAATCCATTAAAATCGTTAAAGACTGCTTCTTTGATCACTTTTCCTTTTCAGTTTCATTTACAACACATAATTTTATCCTAGAGAACTGTCCCCTCAAATGACAATAGCTGTGGAGGGCAGATCACAGATAGCCCGTTGTATAGCTTTGTGTTTAATTATAAACAAATAACTCATCCCAGAGTAGTATATTAAATTTCAGTTTGATCAAGTTTTCTCTTTGTTACTAGCTCACTGAGAAATCCACGATGCAAAGTATATTATTAATAAACATTGCCTAAAAATATTTGCGTCGGTGTTTTCAGCGTCATTGTTAAAAAACTTTTATAGCCAGTTAGTTCATCATATAATACGACATATAAATCCAATTAATTTGAATATTTTATCAATAGCCCAATGAAGTTGTATATGAAAATTCACTTATCTTACTTAAAGATATTTCAAAAGTATTCCCCAAAATGCCTGATATAAGCATGTATGTAAACAGTTGTTTCTAGTTGCTTCAAAATTTCGTAATTTTTGAAGTATCATAATTCATACTGATATTATCAAATGAACAAAAACCGTGACTCAATGTTCAGAGAGTTCGACACATTTTTATGACTACTATTTTAGCACTCCTTGTGATAGTTCAAGTATCAACACAAAATACCTCACTTTTGACAGGTAGAAAAGTGCTTTCTAAGGCATATAAAAGTATACTAAAACAATGATATCCGAAAGGACACATTGATATACTTATCAACAATCACATGTGATATAATTTTAAAATTTCTCGATAAAGACCCGGCATGGCCAGGTGGTTAAAGCACTCGACTCGTAATCCGAGGGTCGAGAGTTTCAATCTCCGTCGTACCAAACATGCTCGCCCTTTCAACCTTGGGGGCGTTATTACCAACGGTCAATCCCACTATTCGTTGGGAAAGGAGTAGCCCAAAAGTTCGTGGTAAGTGATGATGACTAGCTGCCATCCCTCTAGTCTTACTTTGCTAAATTAGAGACGGTTCTGTATGTCAACAGTGAGTATCGCACTGCAAGTAGTACTTTAATTTAAACCTACTTCACGAATTTGAAAACATATTTCTGATACGGATTGACGAAAATTCTTTATGTAATTGTGGAATCTATGAGGGTTGCAGAGAAGTAAAGATTATTGAAGATTACAATGATGTCACAGCTGCAGACTCTTTGACCTGAGATAAACAACAAAGTATTGTTGTATCCACATCGTAAATCGAAGAATAATCGACCTGCATTGTTTGAAGAAATAGATATAAATCATAACAGGTTCACAAATACACACACTGTGGACGTTTATGTCCACAACATTGGAGTTTCTAATTTTTTAGTATGAAAGGATTATGGTGATCATTCAGCTCATAAAACTTGACAAAATATAAATTGTGAGTGACAGCTGCTCGTGTAAGAGGTCTACAGTAGAGAATTGAAGAAACAGATATATTCTTTCAAAAGTGTAGTAACACTTTCTATAGAAATATTTCATTGAAATGAAAAATAAATGATGAAAATGAGAAAAACAAGTCAGAATTAAATTCATAAGTCGTATAGCATTGAGTGGTGTTCGTACTGAAAAAACAACTAATTTATTCTTCTATCCCTATATATATAAAGTTTGTTATTCTAGTGTTGTCAGGATGTTCATGTAACAGTGAAGTGTATCATCAAAAGGTGGAAAATGCTTTCAGAACTAGAGGCTAAGAACCTACAGTCTGGTGTAAAAAGAACAAAACATTATCATTACTTCTAAGTGAAAGATATTCCTCTATGAACTGATTTGTTTGAAAGGAATTATAAATTACATTTTTGTTCATCATTTAAACCCCCTTACATCTCTTAAAGAACGAGATACAATGCAGTATATTACAGACGCGTTTATGATATATATTAGCTTTGCGACGATTTGAGTGAAAAATAATTAAATATGTCAAATGCCAAGAAAATATAGTGATTAAGTTATTTGTAACGATTGTAAACAAATTCTACTATTGTAGTATTCTTAGTTACAAGATCGTTTATTTAAGATGTTTGCATTAACTTAGCACAAATTGCTGAGTAATATTTAAAATTAGTGCTTATCTGAAAATGGCCTAATTTACGGACTTGCTAATCCCAATATTCCATGAGAAAAACCTGAAACTGGTGGTGGGTTCTGTAGGTAGTTTGCATTCCTTCCAGTCTAACAGTTCAAACTAGGTACAGGTAACACGCATAACTCTTCTATAGGATTGTGCAAATATTTGAAATAAAAATCCTAAGAACACTTTTCTATAAAACATCTAAACTCACTGACTTGCCCCCAGTAGTTTAATGGTGGGTCTGTATGTTTATAATGCTAAACATAACGTATCGATACCAGTGGTACATTGTGCTTAACAATAAACAAAAGTTACTAGCTAATTGATGTTGGCCTTAAATGGTTTTCTTTGTTTATATGAATTTATATGAGTTTATCAAAATTATTATTTCCACTTTATGATGCTTAAAAGTGTTAACTTTTGTGTGTGTGTGTACAAGATACATGGTCAGTAAGTTAATTTAAAATTACACCTATATTTTACTTCAGTCTGGTGTAGTTTAACAAAAATTACACAAGCAATTCAATAGCTGAAATTATTTACTCAATAAGTTATATCTTTGATATTGTACGGTGGTTTAGGTGCTCGACGAAAACCTGTGGGTCGCTCATCTGAATTCTCACACGTTATAGTTAGGGGCGTTATCATATGACTGTGAATACCACTATTTAATTACATTAACCAAAAAATTGACGGTGAGTGGTATTGATTAGCTGCCTTTCCTCAAATCTATAACTTCTAATTAAGGGCGGACTAGCGCATTCAACTTTCGAGTGACTTTACAGGAAATTCGTCAAAACAATCGATGTTAAATAAATTACATTAATGTTTCTTCGTTAAGCACAAGAGCCAAGATTGTTTACTTTTAATAAGTAGTTCATTTGTTAAGAAAAGAGTAAGTTTATTGATCCCGAATAATTTTACTATCATGGTTTTTCTTTTTAACAACGATAGCACGCTGTTTTGTTATAAGCTATTTATTCGCCTGTCAACCAGTTTTCTTGAAATAAAACTGAACTAAAAACAACTGCAAACGTGTAAGGTGACAAATTTTTACTGCCAGTCAACAATGAAGTTAAAGAGAAACTTTATTACCTGTTTTAAATACGAGTAGAAAACGTTATCTATGACACTTTATAAGAGTTATCAGTAATGCTCTGTATAAAGCAATCAGCGACTAAAGATAATCTAATACAAATGGTTTAACGGATACATCTGGAAAGTAATGATATGATGTGTCTGTTTTTCTATGTGCCTGAGTGTGTGTGACCCGCCATAGCTCCAAGAGTAAAGAACCTAGAAATCTGAAATTTTTCACAAATACTAAGTAGACCTTGAGGAAGTGCATTTGAGTGTTAATTATCTTATTCACTTGCGTGAGAGCTTGCGCGTATGCATAATTTTAATGAGACATACATAATAGCGAAAAACCACATAAGAAAAGAAGTGGTTCCATATATAACAGCTTCTAATCTATAAAGAAGCTAGTTTGTTTTAGTAACAACTGATTCTAACAAAATTTTTATATTATGTTAGCAACAAAAGTATGCAGTCCATACTTTTATGCTAAAATGGATTCAGAATACACACAAACTATCAACTTAATAACACAAACGAAGTTGGATACTTTCGTTAGCGTAAAAAATAAAACGATTTTAAATGGTTATATTCCACTATAGCCAAACTCAGTAGTTCCCAGACTGCAAATCACAAGAAAATGTCACGGAGGTCATAGCCAATGCACAGAATACTGTTAAGGTTCCTAGTATCCATATATTTATTGCATGAAGATCCTCATTTAGGGTGTATAAAGTTTGAGAACATCTAACCTAACCTGAATATATTATTCCGTATAATTACATAATTTTATTCTTGTTTTTGAACAATAAAATATTGCTGAAAAAAGCAGATAAAATGATCTACTAAGTATAACTTATTATGTGGAGCACATATTAATATTCATTATGTATATCTACACTAACTGGTCTCTTACAAGATTGATATATTTAAAGAGTATTGCAAAATAATGTTGTGGCCTCAGATTGGACTTTTCTGTGCGATAAGAATGCTTATTGTTGTCTCTCATGATATATTTATTGTATAGACCTATAATATTATTTTATCGTAAATTTCCGTGTTATTTATAATTTTTTTTCATTAAATAAGGTAAAGAGATATAAACTAGTAGTGCAATATTTCAATTTAAAAAAATGAGTATTTTCAAAGTGCCTGGAACCAAATTATTGCTATGTGTTATTTAGCGTCAAAGCTGGAGCATGTTTTGTCCAACACTCGCTACCCATGGCTATTGCTTCTCCAAATACATGTGTTTGTGTGTTTTTCGTATAGTAAAGCCACAAAGGGTTATCTTCTCAGCCCACCGAGGGGAATCGAACCCCTGATTTTAGCGTTGTAAATCCGGAGACGTACCGCTGTATCAGCGGGGGACTCTCCAAGTACATAATATTATAACAGTTCTCATGTGTATTTCTTCAGAATGTTTTTATTTAGCTTTAATCGTTGTAATATATATTTTTTCCCTTGAGAAGATTGGTTTAGATTGTTTCAAATTTTGCGCAAAGCTACAAGAGGGCTATCTGCACTAGCCATCCCTAATTTAACAACGTAAGAGAAGACGGAAGGCAGCTAGTCATCACCACCCACCTCCAGGTCCTGGGCTACTCTTTAACTAAAGAATAGTAAAATTGACAGTCGCATTTTAAGATCCCAACACTGAAAGGGCAAGCATGTTTGGTGCGACAGGAATTTGAACCCGAGACCCTCAGGTTAGTGTGAAGTCAAGCACCTTAACTTTCTGGGCATGATGGTTCCCCTTAGGAAGAATATACATTGTAAAAGCATACGCAATTTATCACGTTCATTACTTAAAACACTGTTCTTACCATAATATAACTAACATAAAACACATCTAATTCTTGGAAATACTGTTAGCACAAATTTAAAAAAGCTAATCTTCGTTTACTATTTATTTAATAATCATAAAAGCTTTTGAAAAAAGACATGAAATTTTTGATATCTCATTTAAACACATTAAAATCAGTTAAGGAATAAGGCAATTGTAAAGTTTGCAATTAAGACGGACAGTTAGCGCCATGCAACTAAAACCAAGCAAAATTCTATGAGAAAACAGTTTAAAGTGTAATTATATAATGAAGGATTTTCATGCAATATCTTTTTTCAAGATAAAATAATTGTATCCTTTAAATACAAAAACATAGTTTCGTGTAATTATTTTGCTTTATAAGTGGGTTCGATTTAAATACTGGATTATGTGAAATTTTGTAGTTTTTATATTATGTGGTCTAAAGAGAGAAGAAATTAGTAATGAGCTGGATAATATTAGTTTCACTACTTTCCATGTGGTTTAAAAAAAGTAATAAAATCTAGAAATTACGCTTACTTTGAAATATGTCTTTTTTAAACTTGGAACGTTAAGCAATGAAACCTATAGTGAATTAAACTTTTCACAAACGACATTCCAATCGGAAATACTTCTTCTATCGTAATTCGCGTATATTATTATGACCTCAATTACAACCAAATATCCGGATTCGTAGTTTCTATTGTAATAAAGGTCCGTAAAGAAGAACAGAGTCATCAGTGGAGAACAAAATTTTTATAGTTGAGGACGACTTCTAAGACCACTTTTTAACGTACAGGAAGCACAAAAATCCAAACAGTTGAAAGAGTAGACTTGAAAGGAAGTTGGTCGAATGTCGTTGTTATGGTTTTAATTGATTAAATCATTTTTCTCATAAAATATTTGTTCATCTTGAGCAGAAATGACGGTTATAAGAAGACGGGGTAGTCTTTCCAATGCATTATTTTTCAACAACTGAAGAATATTATACACTATTTGTGGATTGCAAAAAAGTGATTAAAAAAGGAGAGTTTGTTAATTTATGAGCACAATCTAATTCTTGCCAGTTGTTTAAATCCCATCAGGTAACTGAGTAGTCTACCGAAATAAAATATTCACTCGAATCTTATCGTTTTATTGTGTAGATGCCTTTGGTATCTTTACATTTTTGG
Source organism: Carcinoscorpius rotundicauda (assembly GCA_011833715.1). Taxonomy (NCBI): domain Eukaryota; kingdom Metazoa; phylum Arthropoda; class Merostomata; order Xiphosura; family Limulidae; genus Carcinoscorpius; species Carcinoscorpius rotundicauda. The sequence continues at coordinate 115,891,740 of CM022393.1, forward strand.
CTACAGCCAAATGAGGATAGAGGATATAGAACAGTTGTATAAAGATGAATGTTTATTTCTGGAAGTCAACTCTGTAGTCACAGTCATTAATTGTTTCTGTCATCGTTGCTTCGAATCGCTTCGTCATTTTTATCCCACATTATAAGGATTGAGCACAACTTAATTTATTCTTGTCTTATATTATCTGACGATAATCTAAGCATTCGATTGTTCAAAGTTATCATTTTATTTAACTCTACCAAAATTTAGGCTTACCACTTGTTCACCACGGTGTATTAGTTGATTGTGTAGATATGTAGTTAGCATGGTTACTATAGGACACAAACAGTCTTCTAAATAATTATTTTCCGTAGTTCAATGCAAGAAACGTAGACATTTTACAACGGCATCTGGTCTTTTTGCTAAACAATATATAGTATGTTTCGCTTGCTCAGATATTTCTAAACATATTTTAAACACAAATGCACTGACTAAATAACTTTCCTTTCGCAAACGTATTTTCAAAAGTTAAGAAAAGAGTATTAACAAAAAAGAGCATTTTTAACAGTATCTGATGTACAAAAAATCCATAAAAACTTCACAATATCAATAAAACGACAGCTTTCATATATGAACTAGCAGCAACAATGGGGAAGTTGATATCATATCGTGTTGAAAGAACTGTTATTGGGAGTGAAAACAGACCATTTATCATATCCGAGAGACAAAAATGAAGAATCAACAAAGGAAAAGTGTAGAAACTGATTTTCTAATGGAATCGTTCTGTTGGGATTTACAAAGACGTTGCGTGTAAGAGTGGAAACAAATCGATAAACATTTCTTGCTTCTATTTTGTGATGTGTATTGGATGGGGGCCGTGAGTTCAATGATCCTTCAGAATATTCTTTCTAAAAATACTTGTGCAAGAAATCAGAAATAACTTATTTTATTTATTTAGAAAATATACGTAAATTTGCAAGCACTGGAAAGGCCCTAAATGCTCTGAAGTATCTGGTATCGTAATTTTGAATGGTATAAGGCTGTCTTTAAAAGATAAGCTACAAGGAGATGTTGAAATATAATAATGTTGAAGAAAATATGATTTATTTTTTATGGCAATTATATTCCTTGCATTTTAATAAGTACAGTGAAAGGTGAGGATAGCAACATTTAGGAGATTTCTATACATTACGCCCACCAAATATTATATTGCTTCTTCATGTGGATAGTGAATAAAAAATATTGTAGTTAGTTTTCTTCCCATATACAATCAAAGTTCACAAAAGTTATTCCAAGCTACTGGCAAAGTTCATAATATCTTCCAATTTTTAAAGTCGATATCATTGGGTTATTGGCAAAATAGTTTTTCTTAATTAAGACTTTCATCGATGTTGGCATTAATTTTTAGAATAAAATAATATAAATTAAGTGGTTCGATCTCATTGATTTTTTTTTAAATTAACTTTGTTACACTGCACAGAAAGTTTTTGGAAGAAAAATAAAATTTATATGCAATGTTTCTGATACCCAGTCTCTTTAAACCTACGTGTTTTTAACATCATGAATACACCAAACACATGATACAAATTATTCATATGCTTGCAACTTACACTGGTGGGTGAAATCATAAAATAACTTGTTTATTCTTGGAAAATATATGTTTTAAAATTTAATTATTATTAAAGTTATCCATATTTAATTGTTGATCAGATGATTAATTGATGCTTCAAATTACACTAAATAGTTTTTTTATAACTTTTATACTTACTGTGTCTGAGATGGTCAATGTTATACGTTTAGGTTTCTAAAGCAACATTACCTTTAATCTACTTAGTTCAATGGCCCAGCATGGCCAAGTGGTTAGGTTGCAGTTTTAATTCCCATCACACTCAAATACTCGCACTTTGAGCCATGAGGCATTATCATGTGACGGTCAATCCCGTTATTCGTTGATAAAAGAGAACCACAAGAGTTGGCGGTCAGTGGTTATGACTAGCTGCCTATTCTCTGGCTTTATACTGCTAAATTAGGGACGACAAACACATATACCTCAGATGAAACTTTGCCCGAAATTCAAAACAAACTTAACTGAATCTGATTTCAACCTATGATAATCTAAATATTTTTCTTAAAAATGAACACGAATGAATACATACAAAAAATGAATAACATCCTATCAGACACGAACAAATTTAAACCAATACACACAAATCCAACAAAGACACATGAGACGCAACTAAACAAATTACTACTACAAATAAAAAAAGCCAACACAATTTCACAAACACTTTATTCCTACCTACGTAAAACCGACTCACGCACACCGCAAATATACGGCATCCCCAAACCTCATAAACCAGATTGTCCATTACGACCAATAATGTCAACATATGAATCGTTTAACTACAATCTTGGTAAATACATAGCATGGGCATTCTCCAAATATGCAACATTAGCCAGCTCATTCATCAAAGACTCTTTTAATTTCAAGTCCAATCTAAATCAACTTAATCATAAAGCCTTAATGGCCAGTTTCGATGTTATATCCCTCTTCACAGAAGTTACAACAACAGAAGCCTGCAAGATAGCCTTAGAACTCTATATTCGAGACCCTAACCCGATCATAGACATTCCCAGTAACCAGTTAGCAACCCTCATAGAATTCACCACAATAAACACAAACTTCATGTTCAACAACCAAAACTATATACAAACAAATGGCCTAAGCATGGGCAACCCAGTATCGCCAGTTCTAGCCAATATTTTTATGACACAAATTGAAACACAAGCAATTAATACAGCATTACATCCACCACTATACTGGTACAGATATGTAGATGACACGATTGCGGGATTCGAATCTACAGAACACATACTTAACTTTTTCACTCACATTAACTCTATACATCCCAACATTAACTTCACATGTGAACAGGAAGAAAGCAATCAAATATCATTTCTTAACCTCAAAATTATAAGAACCGACACACAATTCAAAACAGAAATCCACCGAAAAATCACCCATACTGGACTATACATTCCTTGGGACTCAGTACATGAAACAAAACAAAAACTCAACATACTAAGAAACCAGATAAACACAGCCATAAAACTATGCTCACCAGATAAAATTAACGATGAACTAGATAAAATAAAACAACACTTCATCAACATTAATAAGTTTCCTCCACAAACCGTAGAAAACATTATACGCACACACCTAGACAGAAAGCAAAATCAACCAACAAAAGTAAATATATCTCGCGAATCAAAAAATCACGAAACCATATACTGCTGTATACCATATATTCCTGACATCAGCAAACAAATAACCAACATTTGGCAAAAACTAGTAACAAATTATGACATTCCAATTAACACTAAATTTATTCAAAAACCAGGCACAAAACTAAGGTCTATACTATGTAAGAACTACACTGACAAACACCACACCAACATTATTTATAAAATATAATGTGATAACTGCCACGACTTCTATATTGGAGAAACAAGTAGAAAAATGGAAACCAGATTCAAAGAACATAAAAAGTCACCTTCACACGTTTTCGAACACTGCAAGTCAAATGGACACAACATAACCATAGAAAACACTAAAATACTAAATAAAGAAACAAACATAAACAAACGAAAAATTAAAGAAGCCTTACTTATACAACAACTTAAACCCAAAATAAACCAATATAAAGGAACACCATTATACCTATATTAATATTATAGACAAAATTATATATTCAAACCGCGCCCTCTACATTGCAACACTCAATTATACAACCCCTCCCAAACATGTGGTCAGCTTCCGACCAGTAACCCTTTCTTTGTGAACCTGACGATGACCGAAAAAGGTCGAAACGTTGTTCGCTCTTCTATTTGAAGTGTTTTCTGGGCCCAGAAGAGCCGTTTTTGCATATAAAAGATGTCATTTGTTTATATGACATCTGTTGGAAACTTTTGAATAAGGCTAACTTGGTCAATTTTAATTGAAGAAATTATCTCCTTAATCATATTATACAAAATACAAATCTTCATTAGATATAATCTTAAGTTTAAATGATTTTTTGCTAAATGATTTAAAAATAAAATAATGTCGATTATTTGTGATTAAAGTAAACTTGTGTAGCGATTTTGTAGTGTACAACTATAGTTATCTAATATTTTTAACATGTAGAGTTTTTCATAGCTGAAGTTATATAATGTCTGTGTAAAATACTTACGTCTGATGTCAATCTGCTAAAGTTAAATGGTTTATATTGTTTGAAATCTATGAATATTCTTGGTCAAGTATTTGAAGTTCCACATCAGTAAGTGATAGTAAAAGTTATAGGTTTCAAGATTTATAATATATTAAATGCAGCAAATCAACAATATATGCTGTCTCTTGGCATATTACTTTTGTTACCTTTTATTAACATTAGACGAGATTCTAGACATTTAATCTAAAACAACAATTCTGGCATTTATGTACCCATATACTTTGTTGATTCTTAAAGTCGAGAATCTTCTACAACATTAGTGAATAGGAGGGAATTTTGAACTACAGATTTAACATTATAACTTACACACATGTTTAAACAAATATGTATTTTAAATAAATATTGATATTGAAAAAATACATAACAATAAATTCATCAGATAAAAAAATGACATTTGAATACTTTATTTTTGATGCTCACATTGCAATCATGTCATTACAAAGTATACAACATTAGACAAGAGCGTGGAACTTTTTGCTTTTACAATCATGTTCTTTTCATCTTCCAATATTATTTTGCTATGGCTATCTGGCATGTACTGCTAATTTCGAACTAATTACAAAGTTGTTACAACCAGTCAGAAGTTTCATACCATCCACCATTCAAGTTGTAGTATTGATAATTATTCTTACAACGCACCCATATCGTAAGGCGAGAAGAATATTATTCCTGAATTATTGTTGACAAGTGTGAGGTAAAGTTGTTTTATGATAATGAAACACAGTGAGTTTACAGTTGAAAAACATGTGTTAAAATTTAGTCATAAGATGGAAAATATAAAAAGAAATAGAAAGTAAGATTCAGAATTTATAAAATATGTTATAAAAATCTATTGAATATTTACAGCTAAACTAACATTACTGCTAGATTTTCTGTTTTATCTGTTAGATTCCAGGTAAATATTGTATTAATACGGGTCGTTTCAATGTAATATTTCAATAACATAAGATAAATTGGCAAATGATGGAACTAGCGTTGTTCTTCTAGTCAACTCCATTATTTTGATATTAAATGTTATTAATTGAGAAAGAAAGAAAAAAATCTAAAGAGTATGAGGTCCAACGATTTTTAAAACATTAAATAAATTACGATACTTTATTATCAATGTTTTATTTAAAAAAATCTACTCTTAAATTCAACTTCTCCATAAAAATAATATTAGTATATAACAATTTGCATACAAGCTTATAAAACAAATCTTTTATATAACTTTAATTTCAAAATTATCTCTATCTAAACGTTCAAGTGTATTAATAGTATACTTTGTTTTCATATTTCCTCAAAGACTCACAAGGGTTACCTACATCAGCCTTCAATAAATGTTGAATAAATAAACGTTAGAAAGATAGGCAACTAACTAGACAACACCACTCATCGTCAACCGTTTCAATACTGAAATCGAGTAGAATGGTTTGATCATTACCATTTTAATTTAAACAAGTCCTCAAAATGTAATGTGTGATATTTGTGGTGCATTACGGTTAATCTTAAAATTCGTTGGTAAAAGAGTAGCCCAAGATTTGGCGGTAGGTGGTGATGACTAATTGCCTTCCCAATAGTTTTACACTGTTAAATTAGGGACTACTAGCGCCGATAACCCTCGAGTAGCTTTGTGGAAAGAGCAAATCAAATATAATACATATCATAATTAGTTTCGTGTTAATATTTCAACATCGATTCTTTTAACGTCATTACTATTAAAATAGAAGCTTTAATATATATATTAAAATTAGCAGAATATTATTTGATCGTTAAGTTTATCTATAGAGTTAATTCTATTTATGTAACAATACTATTACTTCATAAAATAAACGTAAATGTATTCTTGAAAATCTCGATTTAATAGCTGTAGTGAGCAGAACATAGACTTCTAAATGTGTTAAACAACAAAACAAACATTGTTGGTCCGAATATTTATTCGAAAAAGCGTGGTTTATATTTATATATATTGTTTTGTCTCTTTATATTATTAGTTACATTTAATTTTTATATAATTTTATATATTTTTATTTTGTTTTTTTGTAATATTCATCATTCCATCTTCTTTCGAAAAATTACTTTATTTTTACATTTATATTTCATTTTTAACAGTACTTTCGAGCATTCATATTTTTTTAATATGATTTTGAACCATTTAATAAATATTTTATTTGTGATAATACATATCACATTTTGTTTTATTGCTATATTTTTGTAGAAATTGTACTTTTAGAATTATATTTTGGTTCTTTTTAACTTCTTAATGAAGATAATTGCAATTTATCACACTGTTTTAAAACTTTCTCTAACGTGAGTTATATTTATGTGTTGAATAAAGAATAACAATATATTTATTTATGAAGTTTAATTTTTATAACGCCAGAAGGAAGATGTGACTAAATTTGATTGTTTTAGATAGCCGTGGTGAGCAATGCACACAATTCTGTTGTTGTTGTTTTGAATTAAGCACAAAGCCACACAATGGGCTATCTATGCTCTGCCCACCACGGGTATCGAAACCCGGATTTTAGCGTGTAAGTCCGCAGACATACCGCTGAGCCACTGGGGGGCGCACACAATTCTAATGTACAACTCTGTGTTTAAGAAAATTGAAAGACACCAATAACAGATATTTATGGCTGACAGATATTGTTTCGAATATGATATTTTTAATTTCTCTATAGTAAACATTTTAATCCAACGATACTTGAGCAGCAATACTGCTTGATTCGCTGTCTTCATGACTTTCAAGCTACACTTTGTTTTTATTAAGAAGTGTGTGCACTTCAGACATCATTTACCATATGTAAATGGTCCTTCTTTTTCCAGAAAACTGTACATGCATACATGTTCATATATTCCCTATTTGTATGGTAAATAAAATGATTTTGAACACATGTAAAGTATACTCCTTCGAGAAAACATTTTATGTTTTTTTGTGATATCTTGATGCTTTCAAATTTTATGACCCAAGATTTTAAACAAAAAACAAAATAAATGTAAAAAATAGAGATTATGATCCATTTGTATATTGATCTTTAAATACAATTAACATAAGTTGAAATTAGAAATGAAACATTTATTTCATATAAAAGTAAATTCATTATCCGATTCGTTCGTGCAACGACGTAACAAATAAATAAACATTGAATTATAGATATAGATAAAGAGTTTTACAATATCGATCTATTTCCGTCATCACCATTGTAGCTAGATTAAGGATAGGGAATGTTATTGAAATAGACGTAAATTTTAAGGACTGTGTTTATATTACAATGTTGTAGCAAGTGATATGTCGTTTTGATGGAAAAAATTGCACTTAATTGCAGAACAATTTATCTTACAAAATGTGATACCCTTTATTTGTATGAAGCTTATTTTGTGGGATAGGAAAATAATTTCATAATTAAAATTGTATAAACTAGCTTAAAGAAACTGGTAGTTACAAAGTCTGAACAAAATAACACCAAACTGAGCACTTTATCAAGAAGGAAGAATAATTCACCTCTTTATTGTTGGGTTTTAAATCAGTTTTTACAAAAGACATGTAAATTTATAAAAAAAAAAAGTCCAACAAAAACAGGTGGGTTATGGCGTTCGACCTGTAATCTGAGGGTCGCGGGTTCGAATCACTATCGCACCAACATTTGCTCCCTTTTTCAGCCGTGAAGGCGTTATAATGTGACGGTCAAGCTCACTATTCGTTGGTAAAAGAGTAGCACAAGAGTTGGCGGTGGGTGGTGATGACTAGCTGCCTTCTCTCTTGTCTTATTCTATAAATTATAGACGGCTAGCACAGATAGCCCTCGAGTAGTTTTGCGCGAAATTCAAAACAAACAAACATATAGAAAAATATTCAATTATAATAATTATTCACAATCTGAATGATTATATTAGACAAGTTTACATAACAAATAATGATTCGATGCATGGACATTTGTCAAACCAGTTTAGTATATTTAGTTTACCTTAAGTAAAAGTTATTGCTAAATTTAATTCCGACAATTTACATTACATTAACTTATTTGCATTTGATAATTCTAATTGATTTTACCCAGCATCAATTTCTTGACTCAATTAAATTGTCTCATTATTATGATGCGTGTGAAATTATCTTGTTTTAGCGTTTTCGAGCTGAAAGGGTTTAATATTACAGTACAACAACGGAGATGTAAACAAAAGATACTTAGCAGAAAGCAGAAGATGTAGAGATATATTTGAAAATGTATGCGTGTCTGATATTTGAAAAGTTTAATTATGAACATTTCGGAGAAATTATTATCTATAGTCATACTTTGTTATAGCAAGAGAATGTCGTTCAATATATTGTTTTATCTATTTTCAATGTGAGTGTGTGTTTTGCTATAGCTATTTGCTGAGTGTTGCGTATTTTTTATGTTTTATGTTCTTCGTAGACTAAACGCAACAGAAAAACGCAGATAACAGCTTGTATAATTTATTACACTAAACTATTAACAAATATAACAGATATAACATAAATTATGTAATAACAGTGACAGATATTAAGTTACAACATTCGAAATTAATTACAAAACAAAATAATACTAGTTTCAAACTTCAAAATTAATCACAATACAAAATGGTACTGGCCTGTATCTAATATAATGATCTAAAATGAAAGTCTCAAATTTCAGTCTAGGGTGTAAATTTGGTCCCCCGAAGAAATTCCGAAGCTTAAATGAAGAAGTTAAGAAACAGTTCACAGTTCAATAAATTTGCCGACTCTCAGCACAAGCAGTAATTCAAATGAATCGTAGAGATTGACGAAATAAAATCACAGCTTCCGTAGATCTAACTTTAGTCACAAATTCAAGTTGAATAATCACAGCAAACACTTAATCTTTCTCAAATAACTGACTCTCTTCTTTTTGAAATAAAACTAATGTCTGACTCCACTTTTTTCTCTCTCGCATCTTCGTCTGTTTGTATATTGTAGGCCTAGACCCCTTGAATAACCACGAAATTTCTACAGATCTCCAGAGCAATCCGCGCATGTCCGTTCTTGCACGAGACTAAACGTCTAGACACGAAGTCGCCAACACTTCATTTACAAACATATGATTGGTCTACTTAATTCAAGAAAATTCTAAATGTTACCCTAAATGAATAACAACATATTTTATAGTTTAAACTTCGAAACAATAATATAAATATGGAAACATAGATAATAGAAATGAAAACTTAAACACAACACGACATGTTGTCGTTTACAAAATATTTACACATTTACATAACACTGAGTCACCGAAGGGAATCGAACCTCCGATTTTAGCGTTGTAAATTTGCAGACTTACTTCTGTACGAGTGAGATCTGTATTTGCAATCCCAGCATTATCTACCAGTTTAGTATTATATATTATAATAGTTCAAAAGATTACACGTGTATTATATATAAACAATTTAATCTTATATTTCCATTTCAAAAAAAATCTGATATCTTACGTATATCTTAACATAATGAAATCTCAAGCGTAAGAGTTCCTCGTTCGGATTTTCCTAGTGCTTATTTTTATTTTAATTCTAGTTATTTTAATTACTATTTCACAAGTTTTTCTTGATTTATTTACATTGGTTCAATAGCTTCACATTGACCAGGTTGTGTGTAACTGTGAACCAGAAAATATAATGTTCATATTTATCATTTTCGGATGACGCACTTCAGAAAGTAACATGCCGTACTAGGAGTCTGAAGGCCAGACATTAGATGTGTGATGTGTTCGTTGAATATTTTAATCACTCTTAGCTGTTTAGAAGCAAAAAATATTTTCCATTTCAATAGAGACTAGCTGTATAAGAAAAGTTTCTGTGGAGTAATTTCTCTATTTTTGATAGCAGTTCAAAAATATGGCTGTTCGAACTTTTAGGGATTTCGTTTCTCTGCTTTGTCCTTTTTTCACAAAAGTACATTTGATGTTAAAAATACCAAGAACCCAAATTATAAGTTTCTTATACTATCATTATGACTGCAAAAAAAGAGGGGCAAAAATCAGCAACAGACTTACATTAAAACGTTATTTATGCCACATAAAAATAAATTTTTCTTAATTCAGTTTTCCTCAAATAACAAAAACAAACATGCAAACTGTAAATATCTGAAATTTTGAAGTACTATTTTAATTTATTTTCTGAATCTTTCTGAAACAGTATTCTATAAAATGCAGAATATAAAGTTATCCTTAGATTATTTGCAGTGAAAACGCAAAATCTTTAGCATACTATAATATTCTCAAGAAGTCGAAATTTTGAAATAAAAAATAAAATATGTTTAAAAAACTGAATGTAAATACTAAAAAAATAATGTACTCGTTAGTATATTTTATTAATAAAAAATTCGTGAATCTAGGTGATAAAACAAAGAGTAAAAACAAGAAAACAGCATTAACAGGTCAAAAAGTTAAACTGTGTTTTATAAAACATTATTAGTAACAGTTGAGCCAGACCTGAGCCGATTACTAAAACCACGTAAACCAACTAAGTTAATAATTAAGCTCATATTAATACACTTTTTTGATCAATAGCTTCCCCTTGTAGGCTTCTCTTCAGCTATTTATCCCTGTTTTTCTGTTTATTCTTTCTTATAATTTGTTTGCTTTGTACATATATATATATACACATTGCTTATTTCGGGATTTGTCATTTTACACCAATTGTAAAACACAGGACTTTTTTAAAAAATGTTTATCTCTTTGCGTAATTTTCTTTGCCGTTTTCCCTATTGCCTTGTTTACAAGGCCGTCGACTCGTAATTTAAGGGACGCAGGTTCGAATCAAAGTAAAACTAAACGTTCTCTCCCTTTCAGCCGTGGATTCTTTATAATGTGTCTGTTTGTCTGTATTTTGAATTTCACGCAAAGCTACAAGATAACTATCTGCTTTAGCCGTTCTTAACTTAGGGGTGACTAGAGGGAAGGCAGTTAGTCGTCATCACCCACTGCCAACTGTAAAGCGACTCTTTTACTAATAAATGATGGGATTGACTGAAACATTATAAACCCGCACAGTTGATAGGGTGAAGTTGTTTGATATGAGGGGGTTTCAAACCCGCGACTCTCAGATTATGACTTAACCACCTGGCTACTAAATCTCGCCACGTAACCACTTTTGTACAACTAATGGGATTGACTATCATTTTTATAATGCTTCTGCAGCTGAGAGTGCCGAGAGCGCTTAGCCAAATTTGAACTTCAGGAGCGCAATCTGATAATTCACAACTGAGTTACACATATATATAAATGAATAGTCCCGAAAGTCAAAACACTAAATTATTTAAAAATAATTCAGGTTAAGATGAAAATTAAGTTGCTTATTAGTTTATCATTTAAAGTATCTTGAAACTCAAACGTGTAAATCCATGAAAATAAAGAGCGAATTGTACTACAATTTGCACCTAACAGCATGTATAAAAACATTAGAATGTTTCTAATTACGTGTTTGCAAATTAAACTAAAGCGTAAAACATTGTTATTTTCTTAATATTTTGGATATTTTATTCTAGTTGTTATTCAAGTGATCCGTGAACATTGTAGCTGGTTGTACGTGAGAGTCACGTAGTATTTTAGCAACATTCCAGAAATGGTAACACCTGTTGTATTGTGTCAAAATAATAAAATCTGGTGTGAATGTGTGCCTGTTTTTTTCTTATACTGAAGCCACATCAGGTTATCTGCTGAGTCCACCGAGGATAAAATACCAATATTCTTCAATAACATTGCAAGAGCCGTTTTTCAAACCAACGAAAACCTTTCTTAATCAATCATTATAAAAACCCAATGGTCATCCGTCATATAGAACGTCCCATCAGTGTACAATACAATCATGATTTATAACGTTTTGCTACTAAGTAATCTACCTTATCCTAATACTGATCTCCTAATATCCTGTGACAAAAAGGAAACATTAACCTGGAATACATGTTCAGAAAAAAATAAGTATTTAAATATTTTTCTTATTATACAATAACAATAAACTTAATTATGTCCTTATGCTATACATCTGGTCTGTTTATAAGACAGTAAGTCATTCAAAGTTCAAAAGTTCGAATGTTTACAGCAAACTAATATGTCTGGGTATTTGAGCTTGTTAGTTAAATTTGCAGGGAAATTAACTGTAGTCTGTAAGTGTCGTAACTGCAACTTTAAGAAATGTATATAACTTTGAGGAAACGTAAGAAACATCTTATATTCTAGGGTTTATTCTACAGAAACGTGCTATTATGTGAGATATGTATTCTATAGAAATCTGCTGATATGGGAAGGACTTATTCTACAGAAACTTATTGATATGGTAAAGACTTACATCGTCACTGATGATAAAACAGCCATATCTCAACACAACACTATGAATGGTTTGATACAAGTACATTTCCTCTTATGTTTTTGTAATTTATAACACACCTGTGGAAATGTTACTGAAAATAGTCTATTCATACCAGCATTAGCTCTATCTCAATTACATAAGAATAATGTGGGAAAGCTACCGATTCATTTTAGGTAAATTAACACTTTGTGTCTTAAAAATTACTTTTTGGTGTAAACAGTGCTTTATTATTGCAGAACTTAATGTATTTTCTGATTATATCTGTTAATATCTGCAAACAAAAACTGATTACATGCTCTACATAAAAAAACAACTGGGTTTACCATGGTTGACAACACAAAAATAACCCAATAATATTTAATACTGAATATAAACGTTAGAAATATAACATAAATGTTTCTCAAATCAAATTAATTGTTATTATTACTCGCTTTTTAAGATAATTTTGTTATTTTATTTGTGTCTTATCAAATAATAATTAATTAACAATTTTATAATAACTAAATATGAAGATGAAATTCAATACATAATTCGAAACACTACTGAATGGTACTGATTTCGAAGAATTATGTTTTGAAATTTATCTTTATATTTAATTATTATAAGATTGTTAATTTATTATTATATTATAAGCCTAGTTTTATCGAGGCTCTTTTGTCCAGTTACTGAATTAAAGTGGATTATATATTATGTATGTGTTGTTTTTAATTATATTTTATTCACCACAGTAAACCAATGTTAATACCATTATGTTATGCCTCTCTTCGGGAATCAAAGTCCAACATTTGCACTTATAATGTCTGGAGATTTCAGCTGAGCTGTTGTGGTTTTGGTTTTTCTATGTATTATATATAATTAATGATTAATAACCTTAAGGAAAGTAGAGTGTTAAAAATAGGTGCACCGCTGTAATGCCAAGACAAGAGTAATGCAACCACCTTAGGTAGAGAAATTATTTTAGTGTCTATGTATAGGTTGTCGGGGTCACAAAATTCATTTTTCACTTCACTTGATTCGTAGAAGCTTTTTCATTTTTAATATCGAAGATGGTCACCACAAATGCATAAATTGCCATAAATGACTTTCTGCATCAGTTATCACAATGATTTCGATTATTTAAGGCAAAGAACCAGTTTTTTTTAAAATTTATCTTAATGAGAGGTTACAGCTTTGTACTATGCATATAAGCAGCAATATTAATGCTGAGAGGAAATGTATTATCGTAGTTCTAATTTCTTGAAAGTCTGACAAGGATAACTTGTTTCTGAGCTTTGAACTTCATAAACAGTTAGATTAAAACAGAAATTAGTCAATTAAACGACATTAAAATATGTATCGTTCTGTACATCAATTCATACCTGAATGACAAGGTTAGGTTCTTGCAAGACCTTCAAGTAAACCCTACTCTAAAAGCAAATACATCTTCCTGAACCGCCAAAATTTCGTTTCTAGGATCTGTGTATGCGGTTTATCATTTCGCTTTGAGATTAGTAAAAACAAATAGAAAGATGATTTTGAAAACTACTATGGGATATCCATCTAGTGTGCTTCATAATATTGTAACGTTGATTTTTATTTCCGTGATTCGCTTCTATTTGAACAGTGAAGTTTCAGAAAGTATTAGATAAATAGTTATAAAATCAAATTTTAACTAAACTTTACGGTAGAATTGATTCTAGATAATGTTACGGTTAACATATGCCTTTATTAGATTTTTTTTGTATGTAATCAGGTGAAATGCATGCATTAATAAGTTTTGTATGTGAAACTTCTACATGAAATATATATCTTAAACAGCAGAACTGATAACGCTCTTTTGTAATAACCGTTTCTACAGGCAAATGGACTCTTATATATATATATATATATATATATATAGTAATCGATTTACTGGTATACCTTACTTTATTATCTATGTTTCTTTAAGTTTAACATATTGTTAAATGTGTATTACGAGAGTCCTGCCTGTTCTCTAAATTTGTAGAAGATTCTCGAGCGTAACAATGAACAATTTTTATATTTACGTTATAAATAGTATTACTAAGCCAGTTGAATTTTCTAAAACCTCGACGTAAGGTTTATATATTGCACACACGAAAAGACAGTATAAAATTCTTGTGTCTGCTATAATTAGTACACGATAAGCCTCGGGAAGCCACAATTGTGATAAATACTTATTAATCAAACACTGGAAATATTTGATCAAGAATGTGTTTAGATTTCGAACATTACCAATCATTTAACTTCAGTGAATTAACTCCTGACGCTAGCATTTCTATGAAAATATTAGATATCTTCGTCAGAGAAAAGTCGCCTTGTAAACGGCGTGAGGCTAGCCATATCAACATAGAATTCGCTCTTTGTAAACCGTCTACAAAGTTTGAGACTAAATTGACGACTCAGTATTGTTTGTAAGTTTGTATATATTTTCTATATAAATCATTATTTGCAATAACCGTTATGATGAACTGTGTTGTTGTTTTTATATACAATTATATTGGGGTTAAGCAAGAAATTTATGTGTATCGATCTTGCTGACAAATATCAAAAATTAATTCACATCGACATTTAATTAACGTTTAAATTAAAATTTCCGGCCATTTGAATAGTAACACGGGGCGTACGTGACATTATGTGTCGGAGACTCATCCGAAGTAAATTATGATACGTAACAATATATAAATATTTCTTTATATTTTTAATTTGTCAGTAAAACTAGTAATACCATGCCACAAACCAAGTACTAAAACATTAATAATGTAATTATTTTAACATATATAATGGTTGACAGTCTCAAAACTTTACTCAATAAAGGGTGATCTTGAACTAAAACTAACTTTAGTTTTCCCTGTTGGTGTTGGGACAATAGTAAGCCTTCGGTTTGATAACACTAAAATAAAGGGTTCATTTCCTTTTATGCCTTTGCCATTAAAAAAAAACAAGCACATGGTACCGTCCATGAATATTTTTACGTTAGGATAATGAATTTGTGGCCTCTTTTGTCTGACTGATTTGGCATAGATTGACATCACCTAATCTTTGTTATTAGAGCTGTCAGTGAACTGAACATGATTGAACATATAATTTACATACTTAGTCTTTATGGTTTCTATATTTTATGGTAATAATGACCGAAATTGTAGAGTAAATGATTCATTAGATATTAATTATATCTGTCTCATTTAGAATTATAATATTACAACACCAACAAATGTTGATGCCCTCGTACGATTTTAATTTTATGTAATTAGCTGTATTACTTCATAAAATGTTATATTTTTTATAGTATTCCACAAATATTATCTGTGTTAACAGTTTTATTTTCAATTAGATAATTTAAATTAAGTATGCAAAAACTGCATTTAAACTATTGTTTAATCAAGAGGAAAATAATTTTAAATGAAAATATTTAGCTACATAAATAACATTATTATATGATACTAAAAATCGCAGGTTTACTAAAAGATTAAAAACGATTTAAATTCTGAATAATTCAGCTTTCAAAACTATCTAACAACGTAATATTATTTGAAAAAAATATTCCAGAGAAAATCTCTTGTAAACTGTTTGTTTCTTTTTTTATGATGTATTCTTTCAAGTAAAAGAAAATGTTGAATTTTGTATAGTAACAATTACTTTTCTTTTATTAATTTCTACTAAAAGTAAAAAGATCGTTTAATTCTAAGCAGTGAAAAGACTGTTATAAAATTATTAGGTCATCCCATAAGTAATGCACGAAAATTTAATACAGATAGTGCATCATCATTTCTGCCTTTGTGGAAGACTTTAATGACTTAATATGTAGTATAACGTGTATAAAAAAATTCAGACAAATAAAATAAAGTGACCCAACTTCTCTTTTCGGATCAGTAATCAAATAAACCCTTATGGAGATGGATGTGTCTGAGAAGCACATTGGGCACATAATGCTTTATGAGTTTAAAAAGGCAATAGCGTAGTAGAAACTACACGAAACATTCAAAGGTGTTTATGATCCGGAGCTTCTCATGAAAAAAATGTAGAAGGTGGTTTCAGAAGTTCAGATCAGGTGACTACAGTTTAAGTAATGCGCCACGTTCACGTCGTACTGTTGAGTTTAATGATGACTTACTAGTACCTGAACTTGATAAATATTGTGTTGTAACAGTTAACAAACTAACACAGAAACTTAATTCAACCGATTTAACAGTTCATCGTTATCTGAAACAGCTTAGAAAGGTGCCAAAACTTGGAAACTGATTTGACAGAAGCCAATCTTAGAGTAAGAACGTAACACACCTTCTTTTTGAACAGGTTAGTGACTGGAGACGAAAACTGGATATTTTCTTAAAATGTTAAGAGCCGCTGACAATGGCTCAATGTAGATAAACTGTTTAAAGCACAGTCCAAAATGGACCTCCACCCTTGGAAAGACTTGTTAAGTGTTTAGTGGATATTGCTGGTGTGATCCACTTTGAGTTGCTGCACTCAATGTAATGATTACATCAGGCTTCTATTGACAACATTTAGTGCGCTTGAATGTTGCACTGAAAGAAAATAGGCTTACTTTGATCAGTCGTAAAGTTATTGTGTTACACCAGGATAATGCACATCCCCATACTGCAAAGACTGAAGAGCTGGGGTAAACTTCCATATCCTCTTTATTGTCTAGACCTTGCTACATCTAATTATAATCTATTTCGAAGTTTGCAGAACTATGTTGATGGAAATGAGCTTGGAAAACATTAAGATGTCAAAATTACTCTTTGTACATTATTTTCTTTCAAACCCGAATAATATTTTTAAAAGTGACATTCAGAAGCTTTTGAATCGTTGGCAAGAAGTAGTTAATAATAATGAAACATGCATTCTTCATTAAATAACATTAAAAGCGTTTGAAATCCCTTCTTTTTTTTCGGAACCAATGGTTGGATCATTACTTGAGGGATGTTCTGATATACCGAAAGTGGAAAACCTAACTGGTTGTTTTTATTTGTGTTTCTCTTACAATACGCTTATTAGTCGAGCCGCATAATGGTGGGTTTTACGACATAAGTACCGAACCTGACACATTAGTAGTACTGGCTATACTGGTTAAATCCTTGTATAAAAACATTTCATTTCGGAAAATTTGCGCATGCGAAACTCGATTCAATATCTCACATATATCAATTAGACATAATGAAGGTTACTTTGTTGCGATTCTTTATTAATATGGGATAAAAGCGTATAATTTGCTGTTTCTCTCTTGACTTATTCGTTTTCTTTTACATTTTATGTATCCCAGTGACACAGCGATATGTCTTCTGACTCACACCGCTATACCCAGGATTCGATACCCGTCGTTAGTAGAGTATTGTGTCGCTTTGTGTTTAATCCAAATCAATCAACAAATCATCAATCACATTTTATATTACGAACTGTCCCCTGCCGGGTCAGCGGTAAATCTTCTGGTTTAGAACGTTAAAATCAGAGCTTCGATTACCTTTAGTGGACAGAACAAATAGTCTGGTGTTGCTTTGATATACGGAAAACACATACTCGTTACGAGCTATGATGTCTGTCAAAGAGTTTGGCTGTCTTCTCTTTGGAAACTGTGCAGCAGGCTGAGCTCAATATTTACTTCTGAAATGCCATAAAAGGAAGAAATAACTTTGATGCCAAATTTTATTTGGCAGCGAGAATATTCTACACGTAATGGTTAGGAATATAAAATTACGCTATTTTTCATATTTCATAACGTGACGTCACTCAAAAAATTAAAATGTAGATTTACCGTATGGTATTGCTACGCGGCTCTTAGGTTGACTAAAATGCTCAACATTTACTTTTTGTGGTGAGCAGTATAAGTAACTCAGAGGTTTGACTGTTGATAAAGTCAAGAGCACGACATAATTAGCCTTTTTAAAGTCCATAAAATAATTTAAATTGATAAAAAACACTTAAAATTCCTTTCAGTGGAGACAAGTACTTTCGCTTTTATTGTATATAGTTGTGCGATGGAGAAACTGGAATACATTTATTAAAGGAATACCACACTTAATACAGTTTTTAATAAGATATGAAATTCATTATACCTGCTTTGACCTGCTATGTTGTTCTTTATGAGAAATAAAGCTTAAATATAAAATAAAACAATTTTATGCCCCAGTGTTTTATCCTATCCAAACTCTATGTTTTTTTCAAAATGAGCCTGTTAGTGTTCAGACAAGTTTAAGACTAAAGATAAGCATGTTTATTTACTGTATTAGTGATACACGTATTTTTCCCCATTCCTTCCATTAATGTCATAACGGCATGTCTACGGACTTACAACGCTATAAACTTGATTTTGATACCTATGGTGGAGAGAGCACAGATATTCCACTGTGTAGCTTTCTACTGAACTAGAAACAAACACACAGACTTTTAGTTGTCTAAGTTTTGTTTAGTTGTTGTTAAACACAAAGCTACAGAATGGTCTATATGTGCTGTGCCCACTACTGGTATCAAAATCCGCTTGTTACTGTGCTAAGTCTGCAAAATTACCGTAGAGTCACTACAGACACATCTAGAAAAAAAACGTTGTGAAGAAATTCCATGAATTAATGGAATACATTAACTTGTTTCAAAGCGATAAAAATCTTACCCAATTTTATTACATATTATTGGTGTTATCAAATAAAATATCAAGCAATAATACGTTGGTAATCAAATTAATTATATAATAACCATTAAGCTCTTAAAAATATTATAACGTATTTAGATACGTTTTATTTCGGGGTGTTTTCCTAATATTTTGAGTTATTTAGATTATTTTCCAGGATATTGGGATTTTCCGGTGCTTATTAAGGCTTATACACCTTTAACCTGTGGAAAAATCCTGTATCAAAGCGCAATCGTATGTTCAAGTTTTCCATAAAAACTTTTCGTAGAACTAATCAGAAAATACTATTCAAGTATAAAGCACATAAATGCATACTCAAAATAAAAACTAGTCAAGACGACAGCTTGTGAATAATAAATCAGGTAGGCAAGCGGTCCTAAAAAGACTCTCCAAGTAGTCGCCAAAGTCAATGACTACCTCATATGACCATTAAATGAGTCATTTTTACTCTTAGATAGTCGGAAAATAATCAGGTGATGATAGCAGAGATACCTGGCAGGTAATAAATTTGACTGCTCCATGATAGTCGTTATGACTTTCGTTAGGTAGTATTTCTGATCAATGCTGACAATAGTCCCGTTGCCTACCTGCAAACCACTACAGAGTGGTCATGACATATTTAGGGTGACCCGATTTATCAAAGAAGTGAATGTCATTATGACCATCCATTAACAATGGACTGTTGTCATTAAGATTATCCAAAGACCCTGGAAGATAAGTCATGCTGACTCAGTCAGGACCACATCTGCAATGTCACTGTTAGGTAAAGAGAACATCTTCAGTCAGTTGTGTTCAGCAGAACCATCACTGAGCACTCAAGCCTGCAGCCATCTGATGATTCAACCTAAGTCCCAGTAACCTTCCACCATCCTGAAAAATATAAAATGCATTTTAGCAGCACCATTTTTATTCAAAACTGAACACAAGTGTACATTAATATACATGTACCAAAATAAAATTTAAAATACAGCAACAATTTGAAAAACAACTGAACTTTACACTTGATTTTTGCAAATTCACCCTGGATCAAATACACATGACAAGTTACTATTACCAGATCTTATTATACCTTATGGCTTTGAACACTTTCCTCTTCCTTTACCTTTAGACGTATTGACAGATTTTCCGTTGCCGTGTTTTTTGACATTCAGGAGATCAAGCAACTGAAAAACACATATGTCTACATCTTTTACAGATTTGGTAATTTTCCTGGACTCATCATGGAGTTTCAGAGCAATTCTCTTAACAAAGTTCAAGTTTTCTTGAGTTTTGTTGGAAATGCAAATTTGAAGATATAAAAACTCCTTACATACATAGTGAATGCTTCCACAAAATCTTCAGTGGCACAAATATCAAAGCCTGCAACATATAGTTTGAATTCCCGATACAAAAATTAAGAAATTAAACCACACTGAATGTATATACCACTCTCAACAGGTTTCCTAACTTCATTATCCATCATGATATTTTCATTTTATTTTAGAAAATGATAAAATATATTTCACAACAAACATAACATAATGCACATTTGGATAGTACCTACACGAACACCTTGAGGTGTTAGATTTGGGGCATCTGACAGCTGAAGGTAGCGTTTAAATATTTCGTCCACTATTTGGTCATACTGCCTTGAAATGGGATATTTGGTAAATAGAGGTCAGATAGGCTATCAAGTACAGATGAAAACATCTGAAGAGATAATTACACGATTATAATCAGAAATAGTACACATTGTATTCACTGCACAGCACTTACCATGTGTTGTTGGAAACCTCAGTGTAGACTGCATCCAGTAAAAGAAGCAACCTTCTTTCTCAACAGGCTTCCATTGCGACAACAGAATAGCAGTAGATCAGACAGACTTGTCAAATTTTTCAGCCTAAAGGCTTGAATTGTAAGATGCTGACCAAAGAAAATATCAAACAGTTCACAACACTTACAAATTGGTGTTGACTGATTGCAATGAAATACTAACCAAGACCAAATTGTCTCAAGTTAAAGATGAAACTATTTCTCCAACAGATTGAAGGATCTGTTTGACATTCATTAGGACACATTCTACCATGATGATATGGACTGAATTTGTTCAGTACTGGAACCGGCTAAAGATTCACTCGACTTGCTTGAAGACACTTTAGGGTTCAGTGAATTTTGAAAGCCATTTTTCTAGAATCTAAAGGTACGGTACTGATTAAAATTGAGTTATATGTATACACATGTAGAAAGGTTGTCATTGAAGAACAACTACAAAAGACCAAAAAGATTAAATTTCCATAAATTTATCTTCAGCAGGACTGGTATAAATCAGCTAACTAAGTAAGTTGGTTTTGTTCCTCACAAATAGTAGCCTTTAAAAGGTGAAAGCAAATATAAGTGGTCTGACCTTATTAGATAGGGATGATAGTGGTGATTTTCGTGCATGATTTATATGCATGATACATATTAATATGACAAAAGTTCTCTCTGTTTGAAAATTGTGATAAAATGTATCACAAAAAGGCAGAAACAAATTTACATAAAAATATGTCAAATCTGTTGACGAAATTTGTCACTGGAAGGTACACACCAAATTTTATAATATAGGTTAAAATATTCCCTTGAATAAAGGGGTTCTCTTTAAAAGTTGTCATCATTCAGTCGCTACAAATGTTGTGATGTCGGATAATGATGATATTTTTACCTTTGTTTATATAACAAGCCAATCTAATGATAATAAAGATCTGGAATGTTCAGGAGTTCAAAGCTTCTCACTGGATCTACAATGGAAGCATGAAGATGCCTGTAAAAATCAACAGTTTGGTTCCTTTAAGAATCCAAAAAAGGTTTTCCCAAAATAACAAAGCAACAGATCATTAATGAAAATTTCAGACTGTCGAATTCATAGCTACTGACAATCATTGTCCCTATGTTGTATGCGAGGCAATTGACATTACAACCTCATGCTTTAGTGACAAAATCACCTTCCCCAACAAATGCACTGACAAGGTTTCGCTTTTCACCGAGTGAATTCACAAGCAATCTGACAGGATTAGTCAGGTCAAAATATTGTTTTCCAAGTTTGAACAGAGTTTATACATGGTATCTCATTGTCATTGGCTTGAAGAGATTCCTCTTGTTTTTAGTACGTCTTGCAACATCAACAAAAACTATATTTAGTCTCAAATCTCATGGTCCATACATTCCTCAGTGGACAAAATCTGCGGATCATCTCTGGGTAATGCAAAGTAAAATTTTCCTTCGGCTTGAGAGTTCTATTTGGAAAGTCTTTTTCATAAAGAGAATAGAACTGTTGTATCACATCATTTAAAATTTCAATGCTTGCATATGACATTGATGAACACATTATCAATTCTACCATATCTAGCAGACCCAACAAAACATCCCATTTGTTCGTGCCTTTTGGCACTGCATCACCCACCAGTAATAGAAATAACCTTAAAAGACACCAAACTTGCACAGCTTTTTGCTTAATGTGTACAGACCCTCTCAAAATAACAATCTCAGGCCTATTGATTTTAGCAATTCCTTTGTAGTGGAACTCCCGCATTCTGCCTGCAAGGTACTGACGGCTGAAATATCGAGACATACTGATCTACGAGTAAAACTAAAATTTCTAAAACCAATCAAGATTCAAAGCGGTCATGTAATTTTAGGTGGTAGAATATTTGCCACGTGAAATTGCTGCAGAAAGTTCAGGGGCGATTCATCATCCATTTTTAACACAATGTATACTTGACAAAGTCGGTTCAGTTTCGACCATTAAAACGTGGTAATTATAGGATGCAATAGATCTTCCTGGACATTTTGAAATATCAGTCAACTTCTTAAATCATCCCGAGTTACCATGCAGAATCTACATGATCTGAAAGCAGAAAATGATTCAAGAAACCTTCCAATAGCATGGCTTCCCAAATTATCTGTAATAACAACAAAAGGTGCACCTTTGAATATGAATGTTCCCTCTGGTTTGACAATGTCAATACCAATGTTTTAAAAAACAGATAGTTCTTCAATCAAATGTTTTTATCATTGTATTTAGCCCATGTTTTTTTACATTTTGGCTCTTCACCAAGATTGCTAAGAATATACAATGAAGCTGAGATCTCAAAGTAGGTTCAATATTGCCGAACTGATAGAAGAAAGCAGCATATTTATAAATAGGAGCTCGTATTCCAGCCTGGTTTACAGCTGTAAACTCATTAAAACAGAGAATGATTTTAAGGGGAAGGGTAGTTTCTTGCCAGAATGGATGGTTTTTGAAATGTTCATCATCAACGACATATCTAAGACAATCATCAGCTTACTGGTGAGGATAAACAACGTAGCTAAAAATATTATCATATTTAAGCAAACACTTCAGATTATCTAATAAAGAAATATACTGCATTGTGTCATGTTTCTCATCACCAGCAATTCTCAGGTCGTACTCAAGAGACTTTACAAATGCCATATTATCTTCAATGTAAGACTGGGAATTATTGTTGTCAGTGAAATTTTCAGTCATGGAATGAAAGTAAAGACTTTTTCTTTCAAGCTTCCATCACTGCCAACTATACTATTTCTAAGAACCCCCTCACTGATGAATGTTCTTTTTATGGTTTGGAATAAATGTTCATTTTTGGCAGCCATAATAGATAAGGACAAATTTAAAAAAAAAAAAAATTATATGCAAAAACGGCTCGTTTTGGGTTCAGAAAATATTTTAAATAGAAGAGCGAACAACGTTTCGACCTTCTTTGGTCATCGTCAGGTTCACAAAGAAAGAGGTAACTGACCGGAAGCTGATCACATGTTTGGAAGGGGTTGTATAACTGAGTGTCGCAATGTAGAGGGCGCGGTTAGATGTTTGAATATATAATAATCTATAATATTAATATAGGTATAATGGCGTTCCTTTATATTGGTTTATTTTGGGTTTAAGTTGTTGTATAAGTAAGGCTTCTTTAATTTTTCGTTTGTTTATGTTTGTTTCTTTATTTAGTATTTTAGTGTTTTCTATGGTTATGTTGTGTCCATTTGACTTGCAGTGTTCGAAAACGTGTAAAGGTGACTTTTTATGTTCTTTGAATCTGGTTTCCATTATTCATAATGTACGGCCTGACGCTGGCTCCTATCTCGCACCATTCGATTTCAAAGTAAACAGTTTAAAATTTTAAATACACTTTGCACCTAAAAGAGGTTTTAGATAGTTTGTACTATTAAATTAAAGAAACACACATTAAACACGATATATGTTTCACTTTTTCGCTGTTTTCAAATGATTTGTTTGCATAATTCCATAGTTGGCCGTGTCAGTGAATCCCGCCATAATACACACGTCGCATAAAGTGTGTACGCCTAAGCATTTGTAGCTCTGCTGATGTATTAAAAATAAGGATTTATTATTTACGTGTGATCGTATGTCATCTTTCATTATCAAAGGTCTATAAAATAATAAGAGACGGCGTCCATTTTAATGAGTATACAACTTTCATCTGTGTAGCGGTGACCGTAACAAATCTTTTTAGCAGCGGTGTAGTTGGCGCTAAATTTAACAGAGCAACAACATGGATAATTGGGAGGTTTTAATTCTTTCACAGGATATGCATTCAAGATACAAAATATGTGCATTTGTGATGTCAAGACTGGGGAATGTTTTTGATTTCATACTTGCCTCAAAGCATTACCTAAATATAAATATTCCTACTCTACTAGACTACAGTAGTACAGACCTACACAATATAACAAGCATCCATCCTTGTTTACACATAACGAGTTATAAAAAAAACATACGGATAGATTCACTTCGGCTAATCTAGAAGGTTAAACATTCTTATTCTTATATTGTTTTATTGAAACATAGTATAGGAAAATTAGGCATAAACGATTAATATTTACCTGAATTTCTTCTTTCCGTCATCTGTGCAGTCGCATGGCAATTGTGCAATGTCATTACAAGTTTCGGTCATTATAAATTCTATGAACATCATATGTAATTCTCCAATGTGCGACGAAATATTGCTGTGTGTGATTTCTTCTTCCCCACCGCCTTTGGGTTTATTGTGTCATCCCTACCTTCGGCTGCCGCTAAGGAGTAGGCCGTGCCGTCTCCACTCTCCCCCCTGTGTATGTATGTGAAACCCTAAATCCCCCTCGACCACCTTGAGGAATGATCAACCTCTGTTCACAAATAACACCTGCAGCCCTCCTTGCACAAAAAAACACCTGGCTTCAGATAAACTCGACCTGGTTTACCCCTCTGTAAAAGAGATAGTCTCACTCGCGCCTAATGTAGCTGCTTTCCTTTTGTACTCGATTTTCGCTGCGTATAGCTGGACAAATCGGATGCATTTCTCGGACGTGAAGTGTCAGCGCGAGTGTTAACGACGTGGGGAAAGCTTATTTCAGTCATAACTCAGATAGTTGTGGATTGTAATAACAAATATATTGACTATTGGATTTTACATTCGAAAATTCCAACACACGCACACAACAATATAAAAACACAATTGTCAAATAAAACAGTGAAGAAATGGTAGTGATCGATAAATAAGATTTATTTAGGTAGGATTTATTTTGTGTGAAAGAAATTTATCCCCCCCAAATTAAAGTAGATAAATAAATAAGTACATTCTTGCAAAGTTTAACTATCAGTGATGTCGAGAAACCCACTTGTTGAGAATTTTATATGCAAAAACGGCTCGTTTTTGCATATAAAAGTTTAACTATGGTCACGTTTCAGTTGTTGTATTTATGGAACAAAATGCGTGTATACAGTCATTTGCTTGAACTGCGCCTTAATGCGATAAGAAACATCAAGAGTGTGAATTCGTGAATTAATGCTGACTATGGTGTTGGTCTTTCTGACCACAAAGTAGTCCTTAAGACTAGCATAGCAGTGCTGCTATGAAGTAATCAAGGTGACTGTGAAGTGGCCAAACAGACTGGGACATGGTCATTCTGACCGGAAAGTAGTCAAACTGACTAATTGCTTAAATTGACTAAGAGTCAGTCAAACTGACAAGTAATAGATCATCGTTACTACTTAATAGTCAATTTCATATCCGCTACTCGCTACTACAAATTGATAGTCATCTTGCTTATTGATACATTTTAGAAAGTCAATTTGACAGCGACTAAAATATATTTACAGCAGAAAGTAGATTTGACTACGCCCTGGTAGTCGTAATGAACAACAAGACAAGTAGTAACAATGTGAAACCATTTATGGCTCTTAAAACTGAGGTACCACACGAAAAACTTGCAGAACTCAAATATTTTGGCTGGATATTCCAAAGAATAAATTTCAATGAGAGTTTAAGTTTAAGTAGAATCTGTATGAAAACTTTGGAAACTATTTGTGAAATCTGCACTATTAATAATGGAAACGGTAAAGATAGAAAACAAGAAACTGCCGATAAGATGTGTGAGGTATTTTTGGGTTCTTCACGAGTTACACAAGAGTATGGTTTAAATATCACGAAGTAGTCACGACAAAAGTTTATCTACTGGAAAAAATAAACACTACTGAGAACAGATAGCCAAACTGAAAGGTTAAAAAGGGTATTCTACCATAAAAAAATGAAATGATCAAAAGAAAAGTTTGACAGATTAATCCAAGTTCGAATTTTCCGGTTACTGTCAGTGGCGGTTTGTCGAAGGCGGAAAGAAATATAATATCATAGTCAGTATACAACAAATACAGTGAAACATGGTGGAGTACCAGTACAAGTTTTGGACTTTATCTTAGTCAGCCGTACTGATCTTCTACCCACAAAGTTGCAAGAACTTTGACTGTTCACAAGAACAGGAACATTCTGATGTATCAAAACACTTTCTCAGGAATACGAATTCAGGGGGACATTGATTCCAAGCATATAAACACGTAATCATAGGCTGGCTATCTTGATGATAAAATGTAGATTACTGAGAGCCAATTCGTGGCTTTCACAAAGTCCTCATATAATTATCTTTAAAATATTATCAGTTTGCATGAAACACAAAATGATCAAAAGGTAACTAAACAAATTACCTATAGTGTGAAACGTAAGATCCGAAACGTATAAGAAAATCCGACAATTTATATTAACAAACAGAAGTAGCATGAAAACATAGAATAATGATTTAGTTTCATGTATACACAAAATTATAATTAATTGCACAACATATTCGTCTTTTTTTCTCTTTGTTTTGTCAAAGCGTTGTACGTAACATAATTAAATATATCAACTAGTTGCTCTAATTCACTGACTCCTATATATTTGTGACTTGTGTATTTCCATAATAATTTCAGTTATTGTACACAACCAACACTTATTAAAAATGTATTTAAAAGTTAATTTATTATAGTGTTAATTCTCTCAGAATCATAATTATGACATTTAATTGACGAATTTGTAACATGCAAGTAGAAAATTATTAAATTTATATTTACAAGGCTAAATAACATGATATTTTAGCAGTCTATCCAAGAATCTTTAAAACAAATTATGCTTTGTACTATACATAGATAAAACATGTGAACATAAAGAGTTTTTAATTGTTATTTTTTTAAATTTTCAGACAAAGAAGTAATATACATATGCACCTTTTCTCTCGGTGAACAGCCGACGTGGCTTTGCTATAAGAAAACACACATAACGTTAATCTAGAGAAAAGACCAATTGTATCTACGTTTTTGAGAGCTTATCAGCCCCTTATATTACAACCATTACTGCAGCAAAACTAGTATTCAGACCAGTGAGAAAGTCTTGACTTATATGGTTCTTAACTTCTAACCCGCGGTTTGCATAATTTGGTACTCTTATCGAATATAGTTAACCTTTCATTCGTGGGGACGTTATGTAAATACGGCTAGTCGCACTTGTTACGTATTACAATTTCAAATAGCCTCAGACTAAGTTAAATGACAATTTCAATTTAAAAGTTAAATAAACGTTGATATGTACCCAATTTATCATATATGCCAAAAAAGATTGATAAATATTGTATTTTTTATTTATACAAATATATTTTTATATTAATAAAAACCCAATTTACAATAATGGTGATTACAAATAATGACACATGTGTAACATTTTTTTTTACATATTTAGAAAGAAAAGAGTTCTATCTGGTATGAAACTTTCTTGATGTTTTATCGAGTGGACCCGGCATGGCCAGATGGATAGTGCGATCAAGTCGTAATCTGAGGGTCGCGAGTTATAATCCCCATCACACCAAATATGCTCGTCCTTTCAACCTAGGGGCATTATAATGTGACGTACTATATGTTGGTAAAAGAGTAACCCAAGAGTTGGCTGTGAATGGTGATGACTAGCTGCTTTCCCTTTAATCATAGACTGCTAAATTAAGAAAGGCTAGCCCAGATAGCCCCTGTGTAGTTTTGCGCGAAATTCAAAACAAACCAAACCAATCTTATCAAGGGTTCATGATGAGAAAATTCATCTTGAGTTAATGTAAATGTAATTCATTTAACAGAGAGCTAGCTAGCTCCACCTTCTTTGTTAATCACAAGTCGAGTTGTTTTCCGCTAAAGTAATATATTGTATTCGTAAAATTACTAATATCTGATGTGATCCTGCTGAAGTAAATTGATTTGTAATGTTCAAGACTCGAAAACGTTCCTGATCACCTATCTGAAGTACTCGATTAATTAATAAGCATTAATCACAGTTATAGCTTTTGATGTTTGTAATATACAAACAATAGCAAAACAATAATATATACTGTTTCTAAGCACGTCACATTGGTTACATTTATTGGTCTGAGGCGAGATATTAGAAAATCCAGTTTGTGCAACATTATAGGCAAAACACCAGACGTACACATCGAGTACACATCGATATTGTTGATTATTACACTCGAGATTCTTTTACAACTTTCTTAAATGGACGAGAATTTTGCAGTAGATGTTTAATAGCATAAGTTACATATATTTAAATCTAAATTTAAATTAAACAAACACTGATATTAATATAGATATTTCATAGTAAATCAGTCATAGACTCTGTTGTTTAAAAGTACCCAAGAGTTGACAGTGTACTAGTAGTATTGACTAATTGTCTTTTCTCTAGCATCACTTTAAAATTTGGAAAGTCTAGCGTATATCGTTCTCAAGTAGCTTTGCAGAAAATTTAACAAATAAATCAGTGAAAAATAAAGGAAATTACAAATAATTCCAATAACTAAAAACACTTATATTACTAGCACATAGTTCAGTGAGCCAAAATAGTTATCACTAGTGAAAATACTACGTTATTAAAAGTTATAGTGGTGATAAGCATTTTGCTTTATTTATTTGAAAACAACAACGGTATGGTAATTACAAGGCAGTCCTTACTGTATATTTTGCAACAGAGTTTGTGTACCTTAGTTCTTGCTAGGTGGAGCTCACCTGAAGCATAACAAAAATAGACTTTTTTGAACTACGCTGGACACCTCCTGGGCATTAACAAGAGTTTCTTCACAAACACCTGGAAAGTTACTTAGAGACAGGCAATCACACTTCTTGTCTCCCGGAAGCTGGTTATATTGACAGAGATAATTCTTTTGAACAACTTTTGGAAATCATATGACGCATTGAGCTTTCTCTTGTGTTGTCGCTATCTCATTTTAAAATTCAATCATTAGCAACTGGACATTCCGACATTACGAAAAGAAAATCTCATCAGGTGAGCAACAAGGTGATAGAAACTTCGTAATATTTTATCTTTTGGTTTTGTTTTAAGAAACGTTTATATCTTGTATATTTGTTTATCTAAGGCGAAAGTAATAAAGGTTATCTTGAAAACATTATTTGGGTTTAGGTCTACCACAAACTACAAATAGTAAGAAGATGGTGTGTACTTATCTCTACGTTTCCAACGTTCATGTTCGTTAGAGACTTACAAACCTATCCACGTATCTGAGGGTCAAATACTGATGTATGGTTTCTTGCATAATTGTATTACCCTTAATGAATATATAAAGTTTCGACAGATATGAAAAACGACTCTTACTTTCGATATATCTTTAAACAGTGATGGCTCGATATGCTCTCATATGGTACTCAAATATTTTATCTGTTTGCAAAGTCAGAAATTAAGTCTATCATAGTCTGTAAAACATAGTGTATGGAGAATTTCAATGAAATTAAATGATAATTTAAATTAAAATGTTTATATATGTAATGTTAAAAATAAATATGAATTTAATAAAACAATATATGAGTAAGCTGCGTAGTTGATTCTTTTATAAGTAACTCATAGTTTGAGTTACGTTTGTATTGTTTTTATACATCGATTTTATATAAAAGCTATAAATTTCAAATGTGGTAAATTCACAAGAAGTACATGTTATAATTTGTATAGACTTAATCATTTCATTGCTATGAAATTTAGGAAGACAGATGAAGGTGAATATTGCTGCTTCAACGTTTCTGACAGTTTCATTTGTGCTCACAATGTGGTATCCAGTGAACCTAGAATCATATCATTAAACTAAAGATCGATAAGTAAAACTCTTGCTTGTAAATTTTCATAAGTAAAAATATAAAACGAAATAATTACTTTTTCCTGCGCAAAGCTTTATTTTAACTTCTCAGTGTATTTAATTACACTACGTGTTTTAATTTTTAACTTTCTGTACAAAGCTCATGTGGGTATTTATTACTTCGGGCGATTGTGAATTTGGTGAAATGAGATAATGTTTTTCTCGAATAATGTGTATATGTGTTTCTTTATAGCAAAACCACATCGAGATATCTTCTATGTTCACCGAGGGGACTAGAATCCCACATTTTAGCGTTGTAAATTCGAAAACATATCGCTGTCCCGGCAGGGACTTCTTGAATAATAATAATCCTATATCATAACACACTCCGAAAATTTTATTTGCTTATATAAATTAATAACAGCATTCCTGTTTCTATTTAAATATAATTTTTCATGCATACACTTAGCTTCAGCTGTTCTTATACATATTTTGTTCTTTAGCTTGAGCTTATTATCTTAAGAAAAAATTAAAATTGATGAAACTTTTATACTAAAACAGATGAAATCTATGATATTTTGCACTACATGAAAAATATGTCACCCCCATTTTCTTCTCTGTTTTAATTTTACTCATTTTAAAGCAATCGTTAAGTTTCTAAAAGCAACTTTTTTGCCATTATTATTTAAAAATTGATTACTTTTAGATAAAAAGTAACAAATACGAAACATGTGATCTAAAAAGATAAACACGCTTGAAGACATGCTATTTGTATTTTAGCAAGATAATTGAATCTACAAATTGATACTTATTTAATGAGAAATATGCAATATGAAAGCCTAAAAATTCACCGAATTATAACATCTGATATAAGCTAACAATCTCTGCTTTATACAGGTTTATTTATATAAAAGGTTTAACTGAAGAAATGATCTTTTTTCTAATACGATGTGCTAAATTTAGCTAACACTTAGACTTAGTTAAGTCTAAGCAACAGTAAAAATAATGACGTGCAAAACTATTCTAGAGCCTAAAGTGCAATATAATGGTAGTTAAATAAGGGAATACATTATTTTAATATAATAATAAATTGGCAACCAATGATTTATAATCATAAAAAGTATTTAATTTTGTGGAACACATTTCATGTTCTATCGAAGTCGTTTCATTATTCTTGTAGCAGTTGTTTGCCAGCTTATTACTATCTATTGCAGTGTCAGTAAATAAGTAACACTTTGTTGAGTTCTAATTCTTACCAAAATAACTTTAAGATATAGATTTAATCTTATTTAATTTTCAATGATGTCGTTCACCTCCGTTATACAATAATAAGTCTACGGATTTACAATGCTAAAATCCTGGTTTTAAATTTCTCGTGGTAGGCACAACGTATAGCCCAATGTGAGTTGATGTTCTTATTCCAATGAGTTCATACGAAAATAACAAAAAAGTGATAATTACAACGAAGTCTACTTTTGTTATGTATGCATAGCATTATACAAATGCTGATTATAAAGAAGAATTATATTGAAACAAAACGAACTTGATGAAAATTTCTTTAAAAAATTCACCAAAGGAAATTCTTGTAGATAAAAAAGAAGTACACTAAAATAAGCTGAGAATTCTAGAATTACTCTCTGCTAATGTTTCTGGCATAGTCTGGTTATTTTGGCGGTTGGTTTGCAACCTACAAAATATGGTTACGAATCACTTTACTGAAAATGCTCTTACTTCTAGCTGTAGAGACGCTATAATACAACTGTCAATCCCATTCTTCGATTAACCTATGAGTTGGAGGCGGAACGTATTGATCAGAGCTAGCGCGAAATGTCATATTCTTAAAATAAAAATTGAAACAACTTAGTGATTTTTAACGTATTTCAAAAAAAAAATCATATCTTTATCGCCTCTACGATTAACTAAAAATTCTTTAATTAGCTGTAAGCCGGAAGTAGAGATGATTTGCGTGAATAGTCTCGTGTAGTTTTACATGAAGTTCAACAAACAAACGTTTTAAAATAACAGTATTAATCGTTACATTTTTATTCTTCCTGAACTGAAAACTTGAGCATTTTCGGTGACAGGAATCGAATTTTGTGACACACAACTTGTTGGTCGTTTTCCCTAACCACTAAGCCATGCCAGACCCATCGCTCCATTTATTTTATTGAATCGGGCTTGAATAGATTTAGATTTAGACGAATTTCAATGGCGTTATGAACGTAAAAGCAAATATGTTTGTGCCTTGAAAATAATAGTTTATATTATTAGCATTACTGAAACACGAAACTTTAATTTCAGATAACAAGATAACGAATGAAACTAATAAAATAAACTTTCATAGCAACATCATTGCTGCAATACCAGTTTAATGAAGTGTAACTATGATATTGTATGCACTATCCAAAAACATTACAATAGAATTTTCACCACGGGACAACTTTCAAACGTTTTATCATTGTCCAGAGAAACATGTCGGTAGAGGAAAAGAGTTATTGTTTATAATTATAATTATGCACAAAGTTACACAATGGGCCATCTATGCTTTGCCCGTCACTGATATCTAAACATGGCTTCTAGCTTTATAAGTCAAAAAAAGAATGTTTGACTGATATAATTTCCCATCAGTTTACATTGTCACTATTTATTTAAGGGTTCAAAATGATTATTTTTTTAGCTCATGCAATTGCTCTTTAACTTTCCAACTACAAAACCGTAGGCCTGGCATGGCCAAGCGCGTAAGGCGTGCGACTCGTAATCCGAGGGTCGCGAGTTCGCGCCCGCGTCGCGCTAAACATGCTCGCCCTCCCAGCCGTGGGGGTGTATAATGTGACGGTCAATCCCACTATTCGTTGGAAAAAGAGTAGCTCAAGAGTTGGCGGTGAATGGTGATGACTAGCTGCCTTCCCTCTAGTCTTACACTGCTAAATTAGGGACGGCTAGCACAGATAGCCCTCGAGTAGCTTTGTGCGAAATTCCAAAACAAACAATCAAACAAAACCGTATGGCTGTACGTGTTATATCGTTATTATTACATTAAAAATATATTGAATAATTTGTGATGGATTACCTAAAAATATTATCGAGTAAAGCGTCAATTATCTAAAGTTAAAATACTTTTATTGCGATCTATTAGACCTTTTTGGCGGCAATGAAGTGTTTCCTGATGAAGGCCGAAAACTCGCAATAAAAATATTTTAAGCGTAGAGAAAAGCTCATTTAAAATTCTAAATACTTTTTTTTCTGCACATTAATTACATTTTTCTCACAGGATGTTAACTAAATAATATATCAACTTGAAATTATAAATTATGTAATTATCAATTTAAATGTGTCACTACGAATTTTGCAATTGGAATTATGAATTAAATTTATGTTTTATTTATTTTAATTACATGCTCAAGAAAAATACTTTAAATTTTGGATAACTTTATTAATATCTCATAGGGTGTGGCTGAGGAGTCTTATTTTCTTAAATATTTGTGCACAATTATTCACATAAAAAATCTGTTAGATGTTAGTGACAAAAATTACGTTTGAGATCTTTATAAATTTGATTATTAATGCAAAATTTCGAGAGAGAATTTTGTCATACTTTAAAATTTTGGTTCTCAAACTTTATTGCTGCATCCCATTTGAAATTATATAATACTGTGACGACTCTCCTTTCATGCATACATAATACGATAGCAAATTAATTTGTATAATCTACAGTATTCGCTGTCATAGGTTTTTAAATTAACTTATAGATCAAGATTTCCATTTTCAGAAACAGTGACTTAGAATATCAGACCAAGGGCACACACTCGTGTATTCTCTATATAAATTATTATAAAATATCCAAGTTCGAATATTTAAATACGATAAACGAAAAGGTAACACGTGCAGAAAAACTAATATTTTACATACTTGTACAATATAAGTGATTGTAGAGTAAAAGTACATGTCACAGGTATTAACAGAACTAAATGACATAAAGACATTCATAACCCAGTTGAAATCTGTCACTTGGCTCTTTTTAGGTTTAAACCCAGTTTCGATATTAACGAACGGACCAAATGATTGAAACATTCAGCATCGGTAAAAGAATCAAAAAAACATTTGTACTTTCTTCAGTAGTGCTTATTCTTACATGGCGACATTATACGCTATGTGAACTACGTCTTTGATGGACTTATAGTGCTGTTTCATTCACATTTGACGGTCGATATCTTTCACGAACTTGTAAGTATTACACTACATTTTGTTAGAATAACGAGAACTACTTTCTGGTGAGTAGTAATTAACTTGTACATGAATCACGTTTCTTAGAATTATTTTTGTCTTTTAAAAAGCAAAATTTATCAAGCAATACCCGAAACTCTTGTTCTTAACTATTACTAAGGAGAAGAAAATATGTTTTAGAAAATCTAATATTTTCTTAGTAAGTGATGACATATGTTTGAATTTTTTAAATTATTAAGTTTTGTGCTGTTTTAGTCTGTCTTTTATTAGATATTGTTAAATTTTGTAAATGTTTTATGCATTTTAATGTATTTTAAGCTTTTATATTTTTTAACTTTGTGTGTTTTTGAGTAATTGTTTTTTTGAGGTTATGATAATATTAATTGTATTATAGTTGGTAAGAAGATCCTAGTGATTATATCTTCAGACTTATAACGTTAGAATCTGTAATTCAATACACGTTGTGGATAGTGCACAAAGCCCATTGTGTAGCTTTTTTCTTAATTACAAACAAATAAATCAGTAGATAATACTCTATGACGAAATGAGCTGCAGACAGTTAAAAAATCAAAGGTGACCTCATGGTACCTCTGAATATGCATTATCTTCTCAGGTGTCCGTGCGTTATAAAAGTGATTACACATTTTTGAAACAGGCCGAAGTTCGGAAGAAGCTATTGAGAAGTCAAGTGCTACAACTGAATGTGTTTTCACGGTCAATAGTCTAATTTTTCCATTAATAACATAGGTGCATAATGTATGCTTTCGATCGTACAATTTCTCCATGTACTGAAAGATAAGATAAAATAAATATATATAACTTGTTTGGGTTTAGTTCATATTTCAAGCAATGCTACACGTGAGTTTTTGCGCTAACCTTTCTCAACTTAGTTGTGGTAAATTAGTTTGTTTGTTTGTTTGTTTTGGAATTTCGCACAAAGCTACTCGAGGGCTATCTGTGCTAGCCGTCCCTAATTTTGCAGTGTAAGACTAGAGGGAAGGCAGCTAGTCATCACCACCCACCGCAAACTCTTAGGCTACTCTTTTACCAACGAATAGTGGGATTGACCGTAACATTATACACCCCCACGGCTGGGAGGGCGAGCATGTTTAGCGCGACGCGGGCGCCAACCCGCGACCCTCGGATTACGAGTGCACGCCTTAACGCGCTCGGCCATGCCAGGCCTGTGGTAAATTAGAGGGAAGGGAACTAGTCAACATTATCCACCTCCAACTCCAGGGCTGCTCTTTTATCAAGGAATGATGGGATTGATTGTTACTTGATATTTTAACCTTCATCGCATGGAATGTGTTAAAATTGTTGAGAATAAACCTTTTCTCTTTTTACATGATGTTTTCATGGCCCGGCATGGCCAGGCGCGTTAAGGCGTTCGACTCGTAACCCCGGGCCGCTAGTTCGAATCCCGGTCACATCAAACATGCTCACCTTCTTAGCCATGGGAGCGTATTATGTGACGGTCAATCCCTCTATTCATTGGTAAAAGAGTAGCCCAAGAGTTGGCGGTTGGTGGTGATCACTAGCTGCCTTACCTCTAGTCTTACACTGCTAAATTAGGGATGGCTAGCGCAGATGGCCCTCGTGTAGCTTTGTGCTAAATTTAAAACAAACAAAAACCTATAGGCAAGAATTTGTAACCAACCTTATATAAAATAGCACAATCTAAAAATACATAAATATATGCGTATACAATTACGAAGATTAATCCCCATAACATGTTCGAGTTAACATTGCAAGTAATATAAAAACATAATGTTCTTTAGCATTAAAATACTAAACAACTGAAATTATTTGTTTTTAATTTAATCTTATGCATTCTACTTTTAATTAACCAATATTTGTATTTTTGTTTATATTATTTTACTATGTTTTATGTATTTTATGTAGTAATGAGTCGATACTGAGTATGGTACTGATAGCTACTCATTTTCAATTGTTCTTACATTGACAAACTAGGCGTACTGATTTGTTTCGCAAAGTATTTTCTACCATTTGATATGTTCTGATTTGGCTTAAAGTGCAAGAACAAGCAAACATCAAGAAAAGAAGTAAGACGTTTTAAATTAGCTAAAATACAGAATTAATCTTTAAACTATTTCTTTTTGTGTGATGCTCTTATTACCAAAAAATTTCTTTTGGTGAGAACTGAGACACGTGTAAATACTACTGAAAAATAACACAGTATATACTCTTCAAAAAAGAAACGCAAAAGGCAAAATTTTACACAAATTGTTAATAAGTTCATTCCAGGTAGTTTTGTATGACGTGTAAAACTTTGCACATTCACTGCTGAACATCCAAAGTCGGCAAAGGCGATTCCACGCTCACTAGTTGAAGTTTAAGGTCACTCAAAGTCAATACCTAGTATGCCGCCCGTGAGCATCAATAACTGCTTAGCATCTCCTGCCAATGGAAGCGATGAGATGACGAATCACATCCTGTGGAATGGCTGTCTACTCAGCCTGCAATGCTGCTGTAAGCTGATGTAGAGTCTGCAGTTCAGCTTGTCGCCGTCGCAGACGTCGGTCCTACTCGTCCCAAAGATGTTCGATGGAGTTTAAATCTGGTGATCTGGAGGGCCAGGGTAGAACGTTGATGTTGTGGTGTCTCAAGAAGACAGTGATGAGTCGGGCTGTGTGAGGACGGGCGTTGTCATGTTGAAAAACGTCGTTGACGTTCACCATGATGGGTTGCACATGAGGCCTAAGAATCTCGTCAACGTATCGTTGAGCCGTAAGTTTCCCTCTAATGTGCAAAAGGTCTGTTTTGGCATTGTAGGCGATGGCAGCCCACATCATGACACTGCCACCACCAAATCTGTCAACTTCCTGCACACAGTTTGCTGTAAAACGTTCACCTTGCGACGGTAAACACGGGTCCTTCCATCCTGCCTACGAAGAATGAAACGTGATTCATCGCTGAACCAAACATGTCTCCATCGTCGATGAGGCCATACCCAATGTGCCCGAGTCCACTGCAGCCGTGCTTGATGATGTTGTTGGGTGAGGATGACGCCTCTGACTGGATATCAAGGTCAAATTTCTGCATCTCGTAGACAGTTGCGTACGGTCTGATCGGAAATCCTACGCAGCCCTGGTATGGTTGAGGCTGTAGACGTCGCAGAGGTGGTCCTATCCCGAAGGTGACGTAACCGGATGTAGCGATCTTGTGCGGGCGTGGTAACACAAGGTCTGCCGAATCGTGGACGGTCATGAGTGGATCCATGTTGTTGGTGACGATTTAATAGACTTTTGATGGTGCTTGGGTGGACATTCACAGCTCTAGCAACATCTAATCGAGATTCGCCTGCTTTCAAGCGACCAATGGCGTTGTTACATTGTGCTTCAGTAAGTCTTGGCGTAATTGTATTGCGTGTCGGTGGCTTAACACTGAGCTGTAGAAACCGAGAACCCGTCACTTTTATAGGGATCTTGCACATGTTGCTCTTGTAGAACATGTAGATCTCTCAAAAAAAATTATTGGACACGAATGCGTTTTGGCTAAAAATCCGATGTTTTCCTCCGTTTTCAAAGTGCACAACTTTTATTGTCATTTTGGTCTAACAGTCGGTTTCTTAACACGTGTAACATCACACACTCTGAGCTTGTAACGCTATTACATACATTTCTCTTTGAAATAAACATATCCCTTTTGCGTTTCTTTTCGGGAAGAGTGTATATATATATATATATATATATGACAGCTTTTAAATGAATGTTCATCAAATGAATAATTCCTAACTTCCAACAAGAAAACACTACTGTACAAGTGATTATTCACAGAAAGTTTGAAACAAACTCACTGCCAGATATGACATCCATTTTTTGTTGTGCAATAAACACATAAAGTAGTAACAATATTTTAACCTCAGTTAAGTAAAACATTTCAAATAATAATAGGTTTAACTTATGACAAGTCATTAATACATCATCCTGTAACATGAAACAATAATATAATATTCAGTTACTTTCAATTGTTGAAAATACCTAGAGCATTGCAATCACCTTCATTTGTCATCAGTTGCATTGAGTAGTGCATCTATGGTTTATAATTACGGTGAAATGTTACTTTAAAACAAGTATTTTTTCAAAAAAATGTAACATGAATAATAATTGTAACGTTAAATTTGATTCATCGACCATTCTTAGCTGTAAATGCTAAAGCGGCTTATTATGACAAATTATTTTTTTAATATCACTATAAGACATCATCGCCAGGCTACATGGTTGTGAAACTATTCATAAGAATAAAAGATCACACAAAAGTGTGGTTGATTTTTGTTGTATAGGAACTATCAAAATAGGTAAAAAATATCCATTAGAGGTTTTATTTTAGTTGCTGGAAATAGAAGAGTTTGTAAGAGATTCGGAAAAATCAATCAGGATTTTGATAATTCTAGCTTCACAAAGTATGGAAGTTATAGAAGTTGTGAACTGAGATGTTTTAAGGAAATGAAACAAATGTTCTTTTTTGTCAACGGGATAATAAAGAAATAAAAATCTTTAACGTGTTTTTTATAAACGATAGTTATGTCATCGATATTTACGTATTACATTATCAACAGTATGTTTCAGTAAGGAGGCTATAGCGACGCAGTGTATTTGTTTGTAAAGAGGTATCGAATTAGAAATTAAATTTAATGTTATTTGTTTACATAACAGAGCATAAAAAATTCATCAACATAACAACGCTTTAGGATAGCATGAAACTTATTGGTCCATCTGTTACGTATTTTTTGATGTTTTAAGTTCTTCGTAGATTAAACGCAACAGAAAAACACAGATAACAGCTTGTATAATTTATTACACTAAACTATTAACAAATATAACAGATATAACATAAATTATATAATAACAGTGACAGATATTAAGTTACAACATTCGAAATTAATTACAAAACAAAATAATATTAGTTTCAAACTTCAAAATAAATCACAATACAAAACGGTACTGGCCTGTATCTAATGTAATGATCCAAAATTTAAAGTCTCAAATTCCAGTCTAGGGTGTGAATTTGGTCCCACGAAGAGATTCCGAAACGGTTCACAGTTCAATAAATTCGCCGACTCTCAGCACAAGCAGTAATTCAGATGTATCGTAGAGATTGACGAAATAAAATCACGGCTTCCGTAGATCTAACTTCAATCACAAATCCAAGTTGAATATTCACAGCACACACTTAATCTTTCTCAAATAACTAAAACTGATGCCTGAATCTCACTCTTATTCTTCGAATAAAACTAATGGCTGAATCTATCTTCTTTTTTCGAATAAAAACTGATGACTGAATCTGTCTCGTCACCCTCTTTTATACCGATAGGCCTATTTCTCGAACAATCTTGCAATTTCCATACAACTCCAGAGCTATCCACGCATATCCGTTCTTGCACGAGACTACACTTCTAGACAGGAAGTCACCAGCACTCATTTACAAACATGTGATTGGTCTACTTAATTCGAGAAAGTTCTAAAATGTTACCCTAAATAAATAACATATTTTAGTTTAAACTTCGAAACAATAATATCAATATGGAAAAATGAATAATACAAATGAAAATTCAAACACAACACGACATGTTGTCGTTTACAAAATATTTACACATGTACATAACACCATCTACTACATGTATCAGAAAAAAATCCTTTTGCTCTATATTCTCGTAACATTTAAAAAGTCAAACATAACAGTTACCATAAAGTTTCTGTTTAACCACCACTATAGATATTACCTTATTGAATTAGGAAATTTACAATGTATATATTTTTTTAAAAAATTAACGTGTATGAAAAGTTCATAAAACTTTATTAAAGTATCTAAACAACGAAATTAGGAGTATTAATCAATTCGACATTATGTACATAAGGAAAGGGTGGAACTAAATACTACCATGTATTTTAAAGGGAAACAGATCTGTCGTAGACAGCTGTGTTTATATGCTGATTATTTGCGAATAGATTTCCTCATTCTGGAGTATCCGGTTAAATAGGAATATTAGATCAATACTGTTGGATTTTAATAACTGTCACCAAAACCCAGATTTAAAAAAAAAATCACTGAATATCGTGTATCTTACTAGATAAGTTGATCGGTTTGTCATTTCTGACCAGAATCATTCTGTTGAAAGAGTATTTTAAAATGGTTGTTTTTCGTGGGGATAGGCATCACGCATTGTGGAATAGGTTCAACCGACATGTCGTTGAAAAACCCCACCGAGGCATGAGATTATTTCAGAATTCTATGCATTTAACATCATTCTTGAGTAACCTTGGCAGATCACTTAACTATTTTAAGTATTTCAAATATACAGTAGTTCTGCTGTATTTTGTAAAGTTTATTCGTTTGAATACAAATTTTTACAACAAAAATAAATATTTTTAATGCAAAGTATAAGTTTCTTTTTTGTAGTAGTCATAAGACATACGTGTGAGAAATTTAATAGAGCTTAAACTGATTAATTAATAATTCGTCACTTTACAGAAAGAAAATAATCATATATTGAATTATTTTTATTATTGTTAGATTAGTGTGTTGTAAAACAATAAAATAAATACAGAAATAAAGTTACTGTAAAGTAAAAAACATTGAAAAATAAAACTCAAGGTTAATGAAATCTTTAGGTAGATAGTATAGCGTGAAGTCCACAAAGTGACTCAAGTTAAGATTCTAATTATACCTATATTGACTAGTCACTTTGTTTGTAACCTTCATGTAACTCAAAAAATATAAAATAATACATTAATTTATATACAAAAAAATTGGAAATCCTGCTTTGTGTTAGGTGATTGTGTGAATTCAGCTAATATGGATAATAGCCAGGTAAAAGTAAAACTAAGCTTTTAAAGATATATTTGAAAAAGAACGACTATTCTGTTAAAAACCCTTTCTTTGGCCGATTGTCCAAATCAACAGTATAAACCAAAAATAAGACCTTCTGCCTTTACTAATCGGTTTAGCCATCAGCCACTTCCGATTGGCAGTAAGAAAAGGGAAAGCGTGTAAAATGTACCAAACGTCAATCTTGTATCAATTATCCAATTGCTTTGACAGTACTACGGACAGATGGTTAGCAAACTTTTATAAAGCAGCCAACAACCCAGTCCGAAAACCATTGATCTCCAATGTTTAACAAAAACAGCACGATATTTAAGCGGGTAAGATGTTTAGCAGTAAAGAATGGAGGCATGTAATGTGGTTTTAGGAGATACTTTTTCGTTTGTTTCCTGTACTGATGTTTAAGTAAAGAGAAAGAGGAAAAGCTTCATAATTTATTTCTCTGTTTATATACTGAACAAGCTGCTAACCGGCTATATAAAAAGAGTTTCGGAAATTTTCCTTACAACAGTTGTATCTCATCGTTCCATTAGAATCCAAATACTCTATTGTAATATTTCTAAATTTTCTTAGAAATCATATCAGTTCCAGTACGTTGCAATTCTATTGTGATGAACAAGAGATTTGACAAATCTCATCCACCTGAAATTGGTTCAAAGACATTGTTTTGTTTTCGTAAAGTTACATCAGTCTTCCTTTATTTAGCCTAGGAGGATGGCAGATATATAACACCACATATCATATAAAACATGTTCTACTTTTTAACCAACGAGTAGTAGGATTGATTGTTACTTATAACGCCCTAATATCTGAAAGGGTGATTATATTCGGGGGTTCTAACCAGCGATCTTCATATTGCAAATGGAACACTCTAGCTATTAGGTCATACTGGGCAGAAAAATTTCCTTAGTAAATACAATCACTCTTTTACAACAAATGTTTCTAATTATTTAACTCTTGGAGATTGATTATGTGTTTTCAATCGTCTTCAC
Organism: Carcinoscorpius rotundicauda; assembly: GCA_011833715.1. NCBI lineage: Eukaryota > Metazoa > Arthropoda > Merostomata > Xiphosura > Limulidae > Carcinoscorpius > Carcinoscorpius rotundicauda. The sequence continues at coordinate 115,934,447 of CM022393.1, forward strand.
AGAGTATTCTCTACATGTTTTCTTGGATTTCAGTCATTTGCCATCCAGTTCACTTTCTCGAAAGTTACTTCTTCTAGGTGAGACGCATTACACCATCAGCTTAAAGCAATGTTTTTTTAAATACACCTGCATATAAAAAATTAGTTGTTGCAATCACAATTCAGTATGTCACAAACTCTATCTATTCGTTACTATTTATGTGTTTTTTTGACTATGAACTTCTAGATTTTGGAGAACATTTGGAAACTTTGCAAATCTTGCCTCACTTAAATCTGCTGCTATATGAAGTATGAATGTTTACGAACAAGGCATGTGTTGACATGTTGACGTAATGTTTCGCTGCGATCGACTAGAGGAACATATAGCAGGGGTCATAAATGTTTTTTTTCTTTTGAATTTTGCGCAAAACTATTTGCAGGCTATCTGCGCTAGCCGTCCATAATTTTGCAGTGTAAGGCTAGAGGGAAGACAGCTAGTTATCACCAACCACCGCCAACTCTTGGGCTACTCTTTCACCAACAAATAGGGAATTGACCATAACATTATAACGCCCCCACGGCTGAAATGGCCACCATGTTTGGTTCGACCGGGATTCGAACCCGCGACCCTTGGATGTCTAGTCGAACGCCTTAACACGCTTGGCCATGCCGGGCCGGTAATAAATGACAATCATGTAAAGCCTCCTTCTGACTAATTGAGTAGTGAGAACTAGATATTGCTCTGAGCTTTTGATTCAGATTGGAGGCTAAGATTCCCAGTATTTGTCATCTTTATATCGTAAAATGTTAATCTCTAGCTGTAATCGGTATTGTTCTTTTGGACTACAGTTTTGTGAGATGTAAATCATAACATGTTATCTGAATTATTTCTATTATTGCTTGTGATGATGTAGTTAAAACGAATATTTGACTCTGGAAAGTTCTATGACTTTCAAATGTATAGAATTCATTACTAGATAGTTATAAATACTTGTTGCGAAATTAAATTAGCCTTAAGTAAACAGTAGACTATCTAAATGACACAAGGTATAGATTATTCTTCTGTTGACGATTTACCACAGAAATGTAGAATTAGATCAACTTCAAATGTATTTATTAATTGTTAACGTGTCACACATTTTCTTAGGAACGTAGCCTTTACTGTAGGTGAATATATTCTCTGGTTCATGTGTGCGAGATATGTTTTTTCTTTGTACAACTGTTATGGATAGTTCGGAAAAGTGTAGTCAAGTCAATGACTTTTAAAGTATTTCAACCAGCACCAGATTTGCGGTTTGCTAACGGATAATGTCAAAGGCTTCAGTCTTTTTTTCAACTTGACTTACAACGTACAAAGCCTATGAGTTAGAATATTTCAGTCAATGAATCAGTGCAATGTGTTTAAACTTGGTTGTTATTTGTTTTCAATTTTGTCTCCATCACCTTATTTCTTGAATGTTCAATAATGACTTTCTAGTTTAATTTTACACTATTAATTACTTCTTAATTGTATCACACTGCCTTTTGGTCACTGAATTCTACATTTCTTTAGTTACTGTAGGGTATGAATTTCTGTTTTGTTAATTAAGCGGATAGATATTTCTGCTACTTTATAAAGTAAAAGTAGTGCATAGAAGGCTACAGAAATAGGTTTCTACAATTTTCTGAATCATGATATTTCTAATAAATGTTTTTTTGAAGAGGAAATATAAGACTAGAAAATTGGCCTATTGTAATCATATATCTTTTATTAAATATTGTGAGCTAGATTGATTTCATATAATACTGGTGATTGAAGTTTTATTTGCCATCAATAAGGAATTAATTTATGAAAAGGAATTCAACGAAGATTGCTATATGTTCCGTAATAATAATTCTGTAATAATTTTACCTCTTTCTCTATGTTTGTGAGGTAAAAGCGCTTTACATATTTATTATAAGTTAGTTTGTCCAAAGTAAAGCTTCAAACAAAAAAGTAGTAATGAAAAATATATTTTCAGCCATCAGCATACTTTTAGTTACAGAAGACTGCAAGGAAAAAGGCATTGAATGTTTTTCTTATGGTAATGTCTCATTTGAATTTTTTTCACTTAATTGTTTTAAAGGAATACCAAATAATTCCATTATAAGTTTCTCTTTTGAGACACACCAGTTCGTCTCATAGTAGCTAAGAATAAAACGAAATGTATCTAATTCAGTGAAATGGCTACTAATTGCATAGAACTACTGCACAGAATTTTTGAAAGTATTCTAAGCTATTCTTATAGTGCAAAGAAGTTAAAAAGAGCCATAGTTATCTCATAGCCGTGATATAAACCAAAGTTTCTGGAATTCTTACAGTATTGTTACAATCATAAGTTGGTAAATAAATATATTAGTCATCAATCATGCTAACATAAACTCTTTGTTTGCTAATCTTGAGTTACTAAAACAGTAAAAGTTTACAACGTATGTTTTTGCCAGTATCTTAACTCTAATATTAACACTTTCAAACCGACAAATTTCTCAACGAGCTTTTATTGTTGTTTTGTGTTTGCCCCTCTTTGTTTTAAAGTTTAAATTGTTTTTTTCCTTTGAGAGATATTTTCACTTATCATGCTCAGAAACTATAATTTTGTTGATATTTTAGTTTTTCATTACATAATAACATAATAACAGTATGTTAAAGGTACATGTAGTAATAAATTAAATATTTATTGCATATTTTTATCTTACATTTTCTTTTAAGGAATATTATAGATATACAAAAACTCGATCTAATTTTCATAATATTTCATGGGTCCTTTACCAAGTTGATGTTATTAGGGACTGTGTACAGAGTAGTTATTACTGCTTCTTTAGATTGGTCTGCTTTGTTGACAGGGAAAGTTGATTACTTCTTTCCAACTTATTTTATTAACTTTTTTGCATATTGCAGCAAATTTTTGATTGTCGTGACACTCAAAAATTCAGTTAAGGTATTATCGGATTTCAATTTCACAATAAATTCTGCTTGCCCCCAAAATAAATTCATAATACTTGTAACCTCTTTCTTCTGCTGTTAAAGTTCATTGTTTCATACAGCCACATATTATTTTTACTATTCAATTCAGTGTACGTTTAACAGATCATTTTTAGAAGGAAGTGATGAAACACCTTTATCAAACACGAGCGGTTATTGTATTATGATTATTTTCATCAGAAATTAAGCCATAGAGTTACTACTGATTTGACTAAAACATTATTGCTTACTCATGCCAGGTATCTTAGACTCATTAGATTTCAATAACTGTAATGTCCCCGCTGGAAAAAAAAGGTAAGTCTTCGAATTTACAAAGATAAAATCAGGGGTTCGATTCATATTGGTGGACACAGCAGATAACTCGAAGTTGCTTTGCTATAAGAAAAAACAAAGAAATAAAATATTCTTGAGCATCTAAGAATTTCTGCGTAAAGAGTTTGATAAGATAGAAATTTTTTTTATTCAAGAGCAGTTTTCGTACCTACTTGACATAAAGTATAATTTGTGGTTATTTCTCCAAATAAAACTTCACAAAGACATAAAACTTAGAGTTTACGACAACAAGAACGATTTATGAGCATAAGAAAGATTTTTAATGATGTAGAATATGCTATGTTTTAATGAAACATTGGTCAATCAACTTAAGTGCATGATCAGTACTAAACAATACAAGTTTTATTTGTCGAGTAATAGGAAGCTACACAATAGGCTATTTGTACTCTTCCCACAACTGGTATCGAAAATTGGCTTCCAGCAGTGTGAGTCAGCAAACATACTATTGTTCCACTGGGGGTTTGCTTTTAGTTACAGATACAAAAAACGCAAAGATTAAATATGACGGAAAGTATGTCAGCAGATGACAAGATTATAGGCAAAGGTCCAACTTGTTTAGGTGTATGAGCGATGAATAGACCTTGCCAAATAACGTTATCACAGTTTATTGAAGGATCGTTTTCTTTGATAGTTTCTAAACCATAGGTTGAATAGGTAATATTCAAACAATCGTGGAACCTCGCCACATTTTTCCATATATCCAGTAATACTTTATCTGATGGCTGTTTCTTTTGACAATAGTCCTATAGTTTGTATTACAACAGGCTCACTAGTAAAGATAGTTTGTTCAAAGCACACTCCTCATCTGTAATATACCAAATGTACAGGAGAATGTTTTTCTCTGGATTCTATTCAACAATCCGACTGCGCAACAATCCAGAGGTAATGTATATGTTGACTTGACTTGCATGTTTTTGTTAAAATTACATGAATACCACTTATACTTAAGGTAATCAGTGTGTGAAAGAATATGTTGTGAAAGCGATTAATATGCACATGATTTGTGTAGCTTGTCATAGAAATCTATTGGCTTTTGTCAGTGACCTTTCCGTTCTGAATTCTCACACTTTGCTTATCTTAGCAGGAATCCAAAGTATTGCAGGTTAATGCTTGAATAATTTTCATTTGTAAGTTAATCCATATTCCTTTGCTTTTGAAATATGGCTATGTACGAAGTCTTTCTATATCCCAAAAGTAATTAATATTTGGTGGATCATCACAATCAACGTTCTGTAAGCCATGTCGGAATGTAGCTCTGAAATATTCTGTTTCACTGCAACTTTATATCGACTGTAATTATTCTGTGACTTGTATATTTCCATATTCAAAATAGTTTTAGTATGTTATTGACAAATATATACTTTTATATTCAAATGTCTTTTATGAAGTTTCATTTTGAGAAATTAGCACAAATTGGTACAAAGACTGCTCTTGCATAAAAAAAAAATATTGATATTATCAAACTCTTTACGCAGAAATTCTTAGTGGCTCAATAATTTATATGCTCAATGAATTAAAATCTTAATGAACTATTAATTAAAGAAAACTGAAAAAATACATCGAATTAGCATTCTAACCGATGAACGTATTTTCATTGTACAGTTACTGTCGATATTATAAGTTAACATATTTAAAATAGCAGGTCCTTGATATGCCTCATGCTCAGTAATGAATAAAAAAACATTCTGGTGCTTCTTGTTTAGGTACTCTGAAAATGAGGGATGTGCTCAAGTTTTAAAACGTGATGAAAATTTGCCTTTATCTGATAACATAATGTTTTCAAATAATTGAATGTTTCTAACTGCTGTTTTTCATTTTCTGAAAGAAAAACACAAAATCATATGAAGAACTAACTTAGAATATTTAATTACGTCATCAATTTGAAAAAAAAAATACCATAAGATAAAAAAATGTATTTCTTTTGCCACAAACTCCGGTGGACTTCCCAGATAACCCGATGTGGTTTTGATATAAGAAAAAAAAACACACGTCCTATAAGTCATTACTTAAAAAATACAAATATTGCTAATATTAGTTGCATTCTTGATCGATTTGTTGTTCTTTATTTTCTTTCAATATTATTAGCAACACGGTTTCTGAGTGAAAACTACAATAAAAATCATTGTTAAACTTAATTTTATTGAAAAAAAATTATTTATCATTTAAGATTTATAAGATTTCATACTTAAAGATCGTAGTTCAATATAGTGTTTTATATACTCGGTAAAAGATTCGTCAAGTTACAAACATATCTATAAGCACTGCTGACCAAAATCTTAGGGACAATGAACATAAAATACAAATATGCATTTTACGTTGTTATACTCAACCACTTATTTGAGTAGAGCTTTAAAAGATGAAAATAAGAAAAGGAAAAAAAAACTTTTTTTGACATTTAATAGGGAAAATGTAAACACTATGAAATTAGTCTAAATACCAGCTGGCCAAAAGTTTAAAACCATACTATAAAGAACTCCTAAACAGAGTAGGAAATGCCCAACAAGCGGTCTCAGTAGTGAGTTGCATGGCTGTTATTGCGAATAACTTCAAACATTCGCTTTAGCGTGGTTGATGGTTGATCTTCACCACATGGAAGATGGATTTACGAAGATCATGCACTGATTGGAATTAACATCCATTTATACAGACTGCCCTTGCTATTTATCCCCAAACATTTTCAATGGGGTTCAGTTCGGGCGAACACGCTAGATAGTCCAAAAGAATCACGTTATTCGCCAGGAAAAGGTCCATTTTCCTGCGGCTATTTTGGATTGCAGCGTTATCCTGCAGAAAGGTTCAATCATTTCCACACAAGCGAGGACCTTCAGTCAATAAGGATGCTCTCTCCAACATGTCAATATACCCAGCTGCTGCTTGACACCCCTGTATAACTTGAAGCTTCATTGTTTCACGGAAGGAGAAAGCACCCCAGATCATGATGGAACCTTCTCCTCTACTGTGTCGTGCAGAAAATTTCTCCGGTAGAATATCCTTATCGTACCAGTAACGTTGGAAGCCATATGGACTATCCAGGTTAATTTTTTTCTCATCATAGAACAAAATCTTCGTCCACTTTTCTACGCCCCATGTTTGGTTCTTCTCAGCAAAGTTTAAGAAGCTGTTTCGTGGTGTTGAAGGAGGCATGACCTATAAAGACGTTTACGGTTTTTAAAGCCTTTTTCTCGTAGATGCCGTCTTATTGTTTTTGAGCTGCATTCTGCGTCTGTAAGGGTCTTAATCTGGTTCGACGATCGGCTGGTGTCTTGACGGATAACCCAAGAGTTCTCCTGCTCAACCCAGGAAAAATTTTATTGGGCCGACCACTTGAAATACTCGTTCCGTATCCCACAGGGACTTTTAAGACATTTGCAGCAGCAGTTTTACTATGCCCAATCTCACTAGCGATGGATCATTAAGAAAGACCTTACTTTCGCAGCTCAACAATTCAGCCACGTTCAACCTCTATCAGCTTTTTAGCCTTTGTCATGTTTTTACCCAATGTAATACAGCAGATGCTGTGGGATACATTGACAACGCTAATTCTTGAACACAAATGACTAAATTTTGTTACGTATTTACCGATTAACGATTCGTTTCAGTATGGTCTTAAACTTTTGACCAGCTAGTACTTATGCTAAATTCATGGTGTTTAAATTTTCCCTATTAAATCCTAAAAAAAAGTTTTTTTTTATTTTCCCTTTTCGTATTTTTGTCTTTTGAAGCTCTACTGAAATAAGTGGTTGAGTCTAACAAGGTAAATTACTTATTTTTTATTTTGTTCATTGACCTTAATATTTTGGCCAGCAGTGTATATTTTCTGATTTATAACTGTTTGATCTGAACCATTCTAATGTAATATGTTTTATATTTCATTCCATGCATGTGAGTTTATGCCAAAAATAGTGGTAATTAACGAATTTAAATATTTTCAAAATTAAGATCTTATGTGAAATTTGAGAGTAATTTATCTTTCAGTATTAAGTAAATGTGGAGGACAGCCTATTGACTGTTACTCTATGGCTCAGTATAACATTTTGGTATATGGCATATGATTATTCTATCAGTCTCTCCTAATCTACCAACATAATTAAGCATTTACCGGACAGTATCCGTTGTTTAATCACACACGCACATCTAAAACAAAATAATGTTAATTAACATGTTTCAGAAAATAGCATATTTCGAATCATTTCCAGAAAGGAGGCATAATTGTTTCTTTCTTATAATAAAAATAGTTAACGAAGTTGCAGAACACTTAACATAAACATTACAATAATATCTTATTTTCATTCAGACAATCTTATACTTTAATTTTTAGATTATTTTTATGCTATGAAATTTTCAAACTTTTACCAGGTAAAAATAACTTTAAACATAGTTTTTTTATTTCCTGATTTTATTTTTTCAAAGTAAACGTATTTTATACATTAAGTTATTTTTAAGTTAATTGGTTTTATTGACATATTTTTTTCTCACTTTATTTTGCCAACTGCGGTGGTGATACTTCTGGCTACAAATCGTAAGCCTTAAGTTCGAATCTTCGTCATATCAAAGAAGCTCGCCCTTTCAGTCTTGGGGGCGTTAATTTGTGACAGTCAATCCTACTATTGGTAACATAGTAGACCAAAAGTTATCTGTCAGGGTTAATGACAAGCTACCTTCCCACTAGCCTTACACTGCTAGATTAATGACGAATAGCGCAGATAGCCCTTGTATAATTTATTTTTCTTTTGTTTTTTTTTAATTCCGTGCAAAACTACACAAGTACCGCATGAGCTGAAAGATACTATTGTGACCCAACGTATGACGTTTCAAAAAGGAGGGACAAAACTTTTGCTAGCAGTATTCTTCATCGAAATTAATTTATTGTTACGATTTTCAAACAAATATAATTAAACACTTAACATTTTTCAGGGAAACAAAATATCAAACACCAAAAACAAATTACTAAAACTTTCTGAGATCTGTGGTTTAATCCTACGTCTTCACATTATGTTTTTCTTCTTCTTTGTAGGAGCTAAATCTATGTAGTTTATCATGAACTTATAAATTAATTCTTTCACCATTTTGTTTACATTCAACTGATGTAAAGTGCTCATAATACGATGGAACCAATTGTATATAATTTTTTCTTGTAGCTATTTTCAAATATGTTCTTTATTATTAATTGTCCCTGCTCTTTCATGATATCATAGCATGTTGTGTGAATAGAGCCTCGTAATAATAAATTTTCAGAGAAAGAAAGAAATACCCAAAATATATTAAGACTTGTCTATTGCATTTTTACATATGTTAGTTCCTCAGCAAATAGAAAGCTAAGCTTTGGAATGGGTAGAAACAATTAATAAAAACCGACAAGTTTGTTTGGATGTAAGATTCCTCAAAGCTGTAGAGAGACGTAACTATGAATAATTTTTTATCCGTTCTCACTGTCTAATCTGTTTTTTCTGGGTAATCTAAAGTGAGATGTTTATTGATTTACTAATGAATTTTTCAGATATTATTTTGAAGTGCAAGCATTGATTCTATTGTAGAATTATAAATTATATTCACAGTATAATAACAAGTTCCTTATCATTTTCCAAGTGGGGGTTTGCCGGTACCAAGAGCTTTTCTCTTCATTGAACAACAGAACTCATTATTGGAAGATCCTTTGGAACAGCTAGCATTTTGTATGGTTAACGACCATAGTACATTATTTGTACCGTTGTTGAACGGCATTGTGAGAACGCAATCAGACGAAGTAGTAAACTGATATAAGACAGTTCTTGTATTATATGACGTTCTGAACAAACCCCACTAAACGTACTTGGGAATATACAATAAGTGCCTTACTTTAACAATGAAAGAGCAATCACTCCTATATCTCTTATTGTTCATGCAAATGCCTCTGTTTACAAGTTTTTCTACTATACTCATCATACTTTGAAGATTGCAGTTTGTTATACACTATAAGAAATAATACATACATTTATGTATTTCAACCATTTACTTCATAACATTTTATTTCCATTTCATTCATACGTATATAGGCATTTTGTATCTTTTCTTTGTTAATAGTTATATGTTTTACTTTACTTTTCACATCAGCATTAAATCCTGGACAAGACATCTTATAACAAGTGAGAAATCCATTTGTATTTCCATCTTGCTGTTCTAGATCGTATTAAATAGCAAACATACACTCTTGTAATATTGGATAAATCTTTCTCCTCTGTTTCTTAAATTTAAATATCTCATACTAAGCGCAAACTCTCATTGAAATAGGTAGTATTAAGAATGACCGACAGCTTAAAGCAGTTTATTTTTCAGGAAGAGAAATTCACTGTCAGTTACCGCGAATTTAACATTCATTATCACATATTATGTAACATTTATCTGTAGAATAAAATGATTATTGTCAACATCCAACATAAACGGGTAGCATGGATTTAGAAATGTCAACATGAGAAATTTATCTACTTTAAATTCAGATGATTTTACATCAGTACTCGTATGTTACTTAAAACCAATTTCAGTCGCAGGAATAAATTATCACGTTGGACAGCCCATCTGAAATATGTATTAGTTTCAGTGAACAAAGACAATCGTTTTCATACCGTAAAATACATGTTACAAATATCAATAATATCATACTGAGCTTAAACAATTGCAAACTCTCAAATGTAAGCTTCGACCAGTAAGGATTTCATTATATGTATTCTATAGGCTTTATAATTTTTACTTGCGTGTGTATAGGTGCATACAGTCCAATTTTAGTTTCAGATTTGTTATATTAATAAATGTGGATATTACTCTTATGTTCTCAGTAAATATAAAATATATATCTAAACACAATTTATATTGTAAAGAAACACTTAAAATAAGAATGTGTAACATGCTGAATAAAACTTGTGTATGAAAAAAAGATCTATATCTACTCTCCCAACAGGCTTTACTTACCTGTAGTCAGGGGTAAGACGTTATGATGAACGCCTAGACCTTCCTTTGTGTAACTGTATAATCATTTCAATGTGTTTAATCATGTTCATACTCCTGAAGACCAGGCAGGTATATAGTATTCTCTCCTTAATCCTGAAAATCCTGACGGTCCCTTTAGTTCATTAGTGTACCTTCTTTAACCGAACGCCAAATATGCTTGCCCTTTCAGTTGTGGGGGTGTTACAGTCTGACGGTCAATTCCACTATTCCTCGGTAAAAAGTAGTCCAAGATTTGACGGTAGGTGGTGATAACTAGGTACCTTCCTTGTAGTATTTCACTGCAAAAAGAGGGACAGTTAGCGCAGATAGCCCTCGAGTAGCTTTGCACAAAACTTAAAACAAATCAAAGCAAACCTATGACATATGACTCATTTAGCCTGTGCTCTCTATAGGTACCAGCTATATTGATGTATTATAGGAAAACCTATACGGCATCTGTTTTACTGTATGTTCATCTCCGGTGTTGATGTAATCATGAATTACCAGGAAAAAAATTGTGGTCCAACAAATATATTACAATATTCAGCAACTATGTCAGTGCGTTTTATTAGCTTATTTATTTACAAATTGTTGCTACAAGTGTTTTGTTTTAGTGAGGTCAGGTACACCAGAACATTACATTTGCACCTATAAATGCTGTGATTGAAGTACTACCAGTTACAAAAGTAGTTTTTTATCTTCCTATTTCTATTGCTGCCATATTTACAAACCATAAGTGAAATACATTTTCTTCTTATAAATATTATTTTCCAAAATGCAGGAAATGTTATTTAGAAGAAAGACTTTCTTCTATGTATGATCTCAATCACTTAATTTATATGTTTACTACACGTAAAAAGCATTCGTGTTTTATCATATAACTTAATTGTGCATTCAGTGGAGTTCATATATAGTCAAATATTTCATTATTATCGGACATCACTTGGCTAACCTTAGATAACACTGTCAAAGCTCTGACTACTACACCGACAGATTATTCATCCTATGAGCCCTTGTTGATGACAACACAGTTGGATTTATTTCGATATAAACCTGACATTAAAGTGTAACTTCGACCATATCTTATCAATGTGCCGAATTACAATAAAATTATATTAGTGACCCAAACAGGTAACAATATATCTTTCTATTGTAAGACCAAGAATAGTATAACTTATGTTGCCTTTGAATAATTCTTGCAGCAAGTAGTAAACTTATATGTGATCTAAGGACTGCTGTAGTTGTGTTTACTCTCTACAAGATAAAATTGACAGCGGCACTCATTTAAATTTTCTATTTACTTGTAGATAGTATCTGTTAACCAAAATTAATTTAATACTGACAATAAATGATATATTTTAAGATTAAGAAATGGCTCGGTTGTTCCAGTATTGACCAATCACAAGAGGCATATCATATCACATTTAAACCTGCTAGTGCTGGATAAATCACACTACTTTCTGACACAGAAATATAACGATACTTTTCAGGTTGATAATCACAACTAAGCCAGGATAATTTAAATTATATCAGCCGAGTTTATAGTTTTCATGATCATATCTAAGCCCACACGTGGAGTTGAAATTAGACAGACTTGTTATTTTCATAACTTGAGTAAGATATTAACACTCACGTATTATGCCCATCTGTAATAGTAATCACATTAATAGTAATAGACTCTTAAGTTTGGCTTGAAGCATTGACTGATAAGGTTAAAAAGTTGTGTAAAGTTGATTTAAATGTGGTAATAAAAGAAACAAAATGCACATCTTCTGCTGTTAAGCTGCTTTGAGCTTATTTTGTCACATACAAGCTCTAGAAGCCTTTATGGGTAATGAAGTAGATGATTAATTTATTGTTGCTGGTTTTCCATACCTGATTTCTTTTTTTCTTTTAAGTTACTGCCTTCAATACTATCATGATTGGCATTTCTTTCTTGAGAAAAAAATTTCAAGCATACCTTAGTGTTTTATGGGGGTTTCATGGCATATTATCAATGAATTATTTATGAAAATATTCTCATGATGTACTACTACACTTATGCTCTCAAAAACCCTCTTTTAAAAACAGTATGTCCTATATGTATAAAATTTTCAATTTGCTTATGTTTTGAGTCTATACGGGACTCAATGGATAGATCAGTTCTCCGACAAATTAAATATTTAATAAACCAGAACCAACAAAAGCTATGTTACTACTGGTCTGACAATCAAAGATTTCTTGCAACTACCTGTTAGAATCACTAATGTAATGATATTGTAATTTGGCATTTTGATAAATTTTATTGTATTATTCCCTACAGTTATAAAGGAATTTACACACTACTATCGGTTCTTTGTCCACATAAATATTTTATTTATTATATCGTATAATTCTGAATATAGGTTTAAACCTATTTGTAAATTACCAAAACAAATTAATACATTTATAATAAAAAAAACAACTTAATGTCGGCTTATGACATAAAGAATTACGACACGTTTTAACATTTATACAAATTATTCTTAAAACAATTCAGTAATAAGTATCCACATGAATAAGATGAATGTAAGACTTTTAGAGGTAATTTTGCGCCCCCACCCCAGTAGCATAACAGTATGTGTGGGGACTTATAATGCCATAAACTGGGCTTCAATACTCATGGGAGGCAGATCACATATAACTCATTGTGTAGGTATTTAACTTCAAACAAACAGTAACATCAGATGTCAAGAAAATTAATAACAGCAAGCATTATTTAAGAATAACACATGTCGAGTTCATAGCCCTTACAAGTTGTAATGATAAATTTAAATAGCATTTTTAATTAATAAAAAGTTTCTACTTACGTAGTTTAGTTATTTGTAATGAGAAATTAATGCTAGGTTTGTATAAAATTAACTGTGGCTGGTGACGACCAAATTCATCTCTTTAGTTAGACAACATGATTTTAGAGTAATAGGATTTTATAAAAGAACGTTTGAGAAAAAAGTGATTAAGTAGTGTATAACTAGTTGAAATAAATCACGGTTCTCTATAATAATTTATTATGTTTTTTGTCTTCATTAAAGTGATCAAGAGATTGAAATTAACTTCTTTAACTTAGAAAATAAAGCGATAAATTTTTGGACAAGGTATAAAGATTCTCTAAAAATAGGGTGCAATAAAAATAACTTTTTTTTTTTAGTGTATAACTACAAAATTGTTTATCATCGGTCTGTCCATAATGAAGAATTGAATCTTCGATTATAACTTAGCGCTGATAACTGGGGAAGATACAGTAAAATTAAAGAATTAATCTGGCTCTTACTCTTGGGAAAACAACTGTAAAACTTGGATAATATCATATCAAATAAGTAAAACCCCAGGAAATAAATTTAATCAGCAACTTTAATTAAAAAGTATGAGAACTTGTCGTTAGGTCATCCTTACAAACATTGTCTTTACAAGACATTGATAAGTTACAGATTTTTTAAATTTGAATATATAAAGTACCATGATAATAATTATTTCAGTAGGTATTTCTCTTCGTGATTTATCTTACTCGACATATAAATGATGACACACTAGTACGAAATGTTAAGTAGGTTTTCTGAAACCCGCTAATGCTCTGCAAATGTGAAACAGTTTGGAAAGAAAATTAGTAAATGTAGATTAGAGTTTTTATTAGAAAATCAAAATAAGAAGACATATCACAATTTTTAATAACTTACAGTCATTAAGTTTTTATGGTATGTCACGAGCTGTCACAAACATAGAAGAGATGATTAGCACTTACTTTAATATGATTATTGTTGACAAGATACGATTATATAACTTATTTTTACCTTAAATAAGGTATTTTTAAATACAAATATTAAGAATATACACTTAATTCTATTTAAAATTTGGTAATTAAGCTCACATAAAATTGAAGGAGAAAATATCTACTCTTTATTTTTTAACAAAGTAATTTATTGCATGTAATTACAGGGTTTGATTGAAGCATAATAATTTAATCATTCTGCAGCATGGTTTTCTTCTAAAAGGTGCATATTCCGGGAAAGTGAGCCATAATTAATACTAATCTAATGCTCACACCTAACCAACTAAACAACTTCCTTCTCACTGTATATTTGGCCATTATGTAAGACAAGGTATCATATGGTTTATTTGTGGTTCAAAAATGGTTTAAAACACATTTAAAAATATAAGACTTTCAGGTTTTCTGTCTTAGTTTTTAAAAGTCCAGCTGCTCTTTATATTTCTACGCTCCTTCTAAAGTTGTTTATGCAATTCTGTTGATTGTTTATGAATTAAATGAAATTTTAAGAATGATAGACATATTAAGTTAATTGAATGGTTGTTCCCTAAAATACACTCGTATCTTTCTTTTTATTCACGTGTAAAAAGTGAATATACATATATGTACATATGTAACTTGATTATCAGTGTTATAAATATCATAAGTTCATTTACTGGCTGCTCTCACTTAAATTCACATTCATATTTTCTTTTCCTACGAAAGTAAAATAATGTAATTTTAAACAATGTTTCCATAAATATTTATGACAGTTGATTAAAATTTCTTAACCCAGAAACAAAATTAGTGAACTTAAAGTTTAATTGCTAGTTTTATTAAATTATTTAAGGTCTTTGGAAAATTTAGTTTTTTCTTTGAAACTGGGCCCGGCATGGCCAGGTGGGCTAATCTAAGGATAACGGGTTCGAATCTCTTTCGCACCAAAATATTAGTCCTTTCAGCCGTAGGGGCGTTATAATGTAACAGTCAATCTCACTATACGTTGGTAAAAGAGTAGCCTAAGAGTTGGCGGTGAGTGGTGATGACTAGCTGCCTTCCCTCTAGTCTTACACTGCTAAATTAGGGACAACTAACGCAGATAGCCCTCGTGTAGCTTTGCGCGAAATTTAAAACAAACCAACTCTTTGAAATTGATAAAAATACTAATAAACTTAGGCTTCCATTAATGTTTCTTACTTTTAAAAATTATGAATTTACCTTAATTACTGTAACAATTGTGAATACAATTAAAAAAAAAACGGAAAAAAACACGTGTATAACAAGGACTATTAAAATAAAGTCTGTAATTCTTTGTCTGCCAATATCAATATACTATGTAGATAGAGATTTTGCAAGACATCACACATAATTTAGTAAAGCTGGGTCGTTTTTATTCAGCAAATTGTAATAATATGTCAGATTCATTCATTAGACGACAATTTTCTCGCATCATTAACGAGTTATTTTAAACAATCAAAACATATGTAAATAAATATTGATGTCCATATAAGTTTGTTTCATTTTTCGGTATTATGAGGGTTAACAAAGCATTTTTTTTAGAATAACATGTAGATATTTTTTGTAAGTAAAAATAAAATTCGAACTAAAATTGTATCGCGCTCTTGAGAGACAAGCCATGTATTGTTCGCAATATTCAAATACTTTCGTTTTCACTGCTGTTATTTTTTCGGATTTATTTTTCATTTGCTCCATCCTATCATTATAATTCATAAGTTAATTTAGGTACTATCAACCTTCAGTTTTATATAAACAATAATGTAACGAAAAAAAAAAACGCTGACTATTAGTGGTTGCAGAGAGAATCAATTCAGTTAAGCCAAAATAATGGTGATTAAATATATGTTGGTTACTAAATTAAAACTA
The DNA here is from genome assembly GCA_011833715.1 of Carcinoscorpius rotundicauda. Taxonomy (NCBI): domain Eukaryota; kingdom Metazoa; phylum Arthropoda; class Merostomata; order Xiphosura; family Limulidae; genus Carcinoscorpius; species Carcinoscorpius rotundicauda. The sequence continues at coordinate 115,950,363 of CM022393.1, forward strand.
AAAAAGACATTATACCAGTGCTGATGTAAAGTATTGAAAAGTACAGATAAAGTATGAAATGGAAAACTAACTTAAAATTCAAGACATTTAAGAAAACTGTAATGAAGTTTATTTGGCTAATTAACGTGAACGAAGAATATAGCTACTTAACATCAGATGACGTCACAGCAGCTAACCTAAGTGTAATGTATAAGAACAATTATATTATAAGAAAGAGAACAATGCATAATTTATTGATGTTACACATGTGTGACAATCCCTTACCCGAACGGAAAACTTTCTGAATCAAGAAATACAACAAACGTATCTTTTATATATATATATGACCAAACAGACTGCCCAAGCAGATAAACTAACAGCTGAAAATGAGAATGGCAGTGTTTTTATATTAAAACATTATAGTCTACTGAAGTCATAAATTCATGAAATTTCGAGAAACATGTTTAGATAGGTTAATGGGTGACTAAAAACATTCTCGTATTTCATCAGTTTTTTTTTAAATAAACACATAATAACTACAGCCTAAAATGCTGAGGTTTTATATTATAATTTAAAACATGTTTAAAACAACCTGGGAAGAGTTACGCTAGCATCTTAAAACGTAGCCTTTAAACTACAGTCGGTTGTTAAATTAACTAAAATGAATAAGCAGTGTAATTTTTCACCAGCAGTTTAATCGTGAACTTTTTATTATGCACGCATAATCTATGCTTGGATGCGTTCAGGCTCTTTTCAAACAGGAATATTGTCCTGCATTGGTTTGTCGTGTGTTTATTAACGTGATTAAAGGGCGATGTACGAACAGATTATTATGTTTTCAGGCTACGCATGTTCTTTCTACCCATTATCTTAACGTTTCTAGAAAGTATTCGTAAAACGGCATATTATTCTGTCTTTTCATTGATTCAGTACATAATAACGCAATTTTACAAGGCAGATTCTGCTTATCATTAAACATAATATATATACTGACATACTGTAAAAATGACATACAGCTGAGAATATTCGTATAATTATAAAATCAATACTCAAGGAAGAAAATTACTTTTTACCACCTACTTAAAACGTGTTTTTAACTTTTGATACACAGAAGTATACAGGGTCTGTTCAAAAAATAAGCGGACTGTTTGAATTGCGTGGCTCCAGTTGGTTCCAGGGGAATCCGCTTGGTGTCGCTAGGTTTGCACAGATCAGCTGATTACGATTGCAGATATCTTCATTTGTGTATTAGCTACGCGGTTTTAAGTGAAGTGCGATTTTTTTCGTTTGGCGGATTTTAGAATGAATGACCTGAAGGAGAAACGACTTGCCGTGAAATTTTGTGTTAAACTTGGAAAATCTGCGACTGAAACTTTTGCTATGCTTAAGATGGCTTACGGTGATGTTGCTATGAAGCATACGGCAGGATTCAAGTGACATGAACGTTTTAAGGATGGTCGACAGTCCATTGAAGATTATGAGCGTCTTGGACGTCCTTCCACGTCAACTGACGACCCACACGTCGACTATATCAACGTCCTGGTGCGGGAAAATCGACGTCTGACTGTCAGGGAGCTTGCTGAAGAGTGTGGGATGTCAGTTGGATCTGTTACGAGATTTTCACCGAAAAATAGAAGATGCACCGCGTTGTTTTTGGCCAAACACTTGATCACTGTTCTTCCCCAACCCTCTACTCACCTGACCTTGCTCCTTGCGATTTTTTCTTGTTCCCCAAACTCAAAAGACCCTTGAAAGGAAGAAAATTTGAGACGATTCCCAAGATTAAGGCAAATGCGACGAAGGAGCTAGAGGACATTACAAAAGATGCGTACCCGAAGTGTTTCAACAAGTGGAAACACCGTTGGGATAAGTGTGTGCGTTGGGGAGGAGAGTACTTTGAAGGGGTCCCAGACCTGTAACTTCTAAATGTAGTACATTTTGTTTTATGACGTCAGTCCGTGTATTTTTTGAACAGCCCTCGTAATCACCATTTGTGAGGACTTTGTGATTATACAGTTGCATGTCGTCATTGCGCTATTATGTTTGACACGTGTATTTCATTCATAACAAATTATGAACCATTTAACAATGCAACGTCATCACAGGTCTTATCGTCTTATCTTAAAGTATTTTTCAAAGAAATATTCACAAACAGAGACTATGAATTTAAACATCAAATAAAACGAGACTTTAAACAACACTCCGCAACTTTATTTTTAAAATAAACTTAAAAAATCTTCCACAGCAGAACATTTATGTGAGTAAAAAAGAAACTCTAGAACCATACATTAACCAAATATGTAGTAAAGTGATGACCTACAGGATTACAAAAGATTGCTCTTTGACACCAAAAGTCTTTCAGACTAAGCTGGCATATTTTATAGCACTGTTAATTAAACAGTAAATTTGAAATTAACAAAGCATACGAGATAAAAGTTCATTACGCGAGAAAGCTAGTGGAAGAAACTAAAATAACAATTCGGCAAGGTGTCTTTTAAACCTGCCGTTTCAGTGTCACTGGAACTTTCAGATTGGCCATTATTAAACGTAGTCAACAAGTAAGTGGCTAACGTCATGCACGGTCTGTGGAATGTTTGTCAAAATATGTGGCTACAGTTACCTCGCCGTCCTCTGCGGTATGGAAGAATACTGCATGATCATGTGTTAGAGTATTATCATTTTCGGTTTCTTTTATTCGTTACGCTTTTATGTCTTTCTAGGAACATGTTATATTTGTTCCAGCTTTTTCGATTGTATACTTCCTTTATTTAGTTGGAATAATTTAAAATTATTGTTATTTTTTTCTTATCATAACATTTGTGATCATCCAGTAATATTAACTATTTTCCAGTTATTTGTATGGTGTTTTCATGCCAAGTTTACTATAACAGTTGACTTTTTTCACATATCAGTTATATATTTTATATGACAAATACATAAATTATGTTTATCTAAAAGATTAAACGATTCTATGACTTTTTTCTTGTATGTAAACGGTTCATTTTAATCAGTAAGTATAGAAGATGTCAAATGAAATGAATCTTATTATGTATCTATAAGTTTCTCTAAATCCAAAAGTACTTGAAATAAAACAACAGATTGGTTTCATACTGCTAGATATGTCAGGAAAACATTTCAAATGCAATACGATTTTCTATAGCTAAACGTCTCATATAATTGCAAATATCTTTATAAAAGTAGGAATTTTACCTCCTTTATAGAACAAATGTTTATCGGAGATAGATTTAAACACGCACAATCTGCATTGCTTCTAACGGTGAAGAGATGAAAAAGTAGTTAGTCTTGTACAAGAGATATTATATAACATGGTTTCGTGTCTGTACATTTAATTTAGCATTTCCTTTTATTTTGTTTTTTACGTGAGCATTTCAGAATTTATTAAATTAAACTATGATGTAGAGGTAAAATATCATATTAACATTTATGAAACATACTATCTCAAAATACAATATTACTGATATATTGTAGTACATTTTGAGAAACAACACATGAAAATTCCCTGTACCACACTGCACATCTTTTTTTAATAGTTTTGTCATTTGTCTATTATCTGTTCATTCATTAATATTTATACTTTTCTATAGTTAACGCATATAGACTTAATTGCGTAGTATGATGTTATATAGAAGTTTGGCTGTGATTGAACTATATATAAGTACCTTTTTTACGCATATTTTTATGTAATATTTATTTATCTCATTAAATGTCTCTTTATATATACCCGTAAATATATTTGAACATACTACAAATCCGTAAATATCTCAATTTCTATCTATAAAATCACTTTTTTCTATAGCTTATTTGATACACGCATTAATTATACGTACTAGACTATTGACATAATTTTATATCTGGCATTGATACTCTGGCTAAGTTTTCGATGTTCATACATCTAAAAGAAAGCGTTATTATAATTCTAAATATTGTTCAAAGAATTTTCTAGTTTATGTGTTTGGAGTTAAAAGAGTGTTAACCTTTATATAAAGTGTTATAATATTTTATTGGTTCAGACTGCTTACTACAAAGTTATAATTATCGAAACATTACTTGATGCAATCATTAACATCTTCAGCAAGTTTGAATAGTACCATTATTACACACTTTTTTACCGTGACGAAAATATGTCCTCGAAAAATATAACTGTTTGACTTCTACAGTTTTAACATATTTTATTATTAGCATACGCTACAACTTTGTAAATTATTATCACCTAACTTACTATCCTTTATAGTTCTATTAGTATGTTCATTGAAAATTTTGCTTTTTCAAGACTTAAATTTTATGGTTTATTTTTCTCTAAATGTACATATTTAGGGTTATAACAGCATCATTTTTAAAGCCAAAAAAGTTATACAATATTTTTAAAATAGTAGTATAGTGATTTTCTCAACTAATAGTTTCCAATCGGTCAGCTGTAAGCGTAAGGACTTACAACGCTAAAATATGGATTAGATTCCTCTTGTTGAACAGATCGCAGATAGTCTATTACATAGCTCTGCACTAAAACAAGCAAATGAAACCTGTCTAATTACTTTTAAAACTGTAAAATGAAGAATAAACCAGAGTAATACTATATTTTTGTGGTTGTAAATAAGCACAAAGTTATAAAATGAGCTATATATGCTCTACCAAAAACAAATATCAAAACAAGGTTTCTAGCGTTGTAAGTCTGCATATATACCTTTGTGCCACATGTGGGTGCAATGTTTATATGAAACAATACATGATAATTATCAGTTTGGTTTTCCATTAGTATTTTCCCATCCAAATGTACTACTTAAAATTGATTTATATATTATAAGAATAACATTGAAACACAATTTTAGTGAGTCTTTCTTTAATTTGAAAATCACTCGTTTGAATATTGAACACAGAATGATTTAACTTTGAACACGTTTCCATAAAGATCTATCACAATGTTGAATACTCATGCTCAAAGAGTCTTATTTCTCTTTCACTGTCAGTTTTCGGCTATTTTCTGGCTTTCAACAAATAATTTGCATGGGTTTGTGCTTTCCTTTTAGCAAAGCTACATCGAGTTATCTGCTGTGTCCACCGAGAGGAATCGAAACCTGACTTAGGGTTATAAATCTGTAGATTTGCCGCTGTACCATCGGAGAACATTTACACAGATAAAATAAAACACGTTATTCTATTACCAGTCCATTATATTGCAAATAAAATTTAACAAAAAATTAAATAAAATTATAAGATTTAAAACTGTATTTTATGTGAATCTGAAACCCAGCCTCTCTATGCTTATATATATCTAAAACGAATGAGAAAGAACACCTTAAAATTTATTGATAATATCACTGGGAATTAGAAACAAAATCCTTTAATCATTCAACAAATTAGAAATAAAAATCTGCTAGTTCTTAATTTTTTTTAAAAAAAAGAAATATTAACCTTATATCAATGTTTCAGGTTTCTAAGTTTGAAGTAGTTTATTTCATATATCAAGAAACTTAAATTTATAACATCGTATAATATTTATAGTGTAATGACATGAATATAGTTCTTGTAAAGTTTCAGGTATCAGTAATATGTCGTTACGCTGCTAATAAATTAGCAACTTAAAAGAATGGAGTTATTGAATGATATGCAGTTATTATCATTTTAGAAAGCAGTTTGAGTTTTCTAATGTAATTATATATACTGAACCAATTTTTTTAACTTGAATCGGCTTCTTCGAATAGGTATTTGTATTTATAGAAAAGCAACTACATTTATCTGGCACTGTTCCTAATTTTGAACTTCTGATCGGAATAAAAACAAACCTAACATCCAAGATCTCGCTAAGGGATAGGCTGTTGTTCTTATAACACAGCCACAACTTAAAGTACTGGAAACATTTTGTAGCATTATGAGAATTCAGACTCTGTACAATATTTCCAAAATACAGAGCGATAGCAAAGAGTTAATATTTGTCCTACTTGTTGGGAAAACAATAGTTATGAGAACAATGGTGGTGTTTCAATCAGTGATGTCAAGAAACCCACTTGTTGAGAATTTTATATGCAAAAACGGCTCGTTTGGGTTCAGAAAATATTTAAAATATCTGTGCTCTGTCCACCACGGGTATCGAAACACGGATTTTAGCGTGTCAGTCCGCAGACATACCACTGAGTCACTGTGGGGCTCGGTCATAAAGGAATTGCTTGGAAAATATTTTCTGCGCCAGTAATTTTTTAAAATTTACATTATGAGATGTGTTATACGGTCTTCTAACGTTGCATATGAATCACGTTAACAGTAATAAAAACTATGTTACTAACTATTTCATTAATATTGCTTTTCTTGGTGATACATGAAAAGACACAACTGCACTCTCTTTTGTTTGTTTCGTGTTACTTATACTGTTAGATATTGCATTGATAACGTTTCAGATTTGTTTCTTCTTACGCTCATTTCTATTGAAACCGGTGTTTTGTAAATTAATTATAAATTTCGTCCCATTTTTATACGCTTTCCACTAACACACAATAAATATTTTTTCAGAAAAAAAAATGTACAGAGTAATGACAAATAATATGGATTCTTAATTATTTCAAAATAAATGTGTGGTGGATGGGAGCTTCTGTATATATATTACTATAGAAAGTTCTTGAATATTCTGAAAGGTTCTTGAGAATTCTCGTAAGTTCCACATCATTTTAGAATGATTCAGCTACTCAACACTGAATCTACTTTCTGGAATGTTCTGGAAAGTTGGGAAATTTGAAAATTTCATTACTCAGGTCACGAAAGCAAAGTTTGAAAAGAAAAATAGGTATTTTCATTTACTTTAGGCATAAGCAATTGGAAAATAACACATAGGAACAAGAACAAGTAAAAATTTTGTTACAAAGTATTATAAACAACAAAAAAACAGTTAATATAAAGTAAATAATTGTTTTTTTAGTTGTACAAAATCCATACTTCAATTTTTAATGATTTTGTTATCACAACAAATAATTGCTAAAAATCAATTTTTTGGTTTGAGGTGAAAACAGATATGTTGATATGTTTTCACATAAGTACCTAGTTTTAATTCACTTGAACAGGTAATATCAAGTAATATTTTTTTCTTTCTTAGTCTTAGATATATAGATATATTTGCGCCTAAAACACCTTTGTGGCTTACCGACAACTGTTTTTTATGGCCATAGTAGGGAAAAGTACATATGTATCATTTTTTAGATTTACGCTTCATGATGAACAAACAGAATCCTCTTAAACTACTACAAAAGATTGAATTATTAAAGATTCACATTTATTAAAGCAGATATAATTATAGTGTTATCAATACTAGCTGCAGAATTAAAACATTAACGAAAGTATTTACACAGAAAAATAAAAATATCTAAGTTTCTATGAGCTTTGGAAATGTTCTTGTGGTTATCATTCTCGAACAATTAATCCTATGACTTTGAGCTCGCAACTAGTAATCGTTGATGCTTAACAAAAGAGTGTCTGGAATTTCGCACAAAGCTACTCGAGGGCTATCTGTGCTAGCCGTCCCTAATTTAGGAGTGTAAGACTAAATGGAAGGCAGCTAGTCTTCACCACCCACCGCCAACTCTTGGGCTACTCTTTTACCAACGAATACTGGGATTAACTGTTACATAATAACGCCCCCACGGTTTGGAGGGCGATCATGTTTGGCGCGACCGGGATACGAACCCACGACCCTCAGATTAAGAGTCGCACGCCTTAACATGCTTGGCCATGCCGGGCCCTAACAAAAGAGTGACTGTCCACATTTCTGTTTGAATGTATAACAATAGCCCAAGATGATTACGTCAGATAAGCATATTTTTCTTTTATCTTTTTTAAATTAAAGATGACTCTTTACCCAGGTGGAACATCTAGTAGATTCGCACAAACGTTTGAAACAAGAAAACAAAATTAAGTTTTACATAAGTACTCAACTAATACATATGAATTTACATACTGTAGGCAATCAATAGTTCTGAAGTTCTGCGACAATGATTATTCATTGTTTTGTTTTTTTTATTCTTCGGTGATTCCACCAACTTCCATAATCAAAGATTTTCAATTCCAATTCATTTTCTTAAATCATCAAGATAAAAAGGTTTGCAATTGCGTCTTGTTTTGCCTTTGATTTTACGGTCAAAATCTCTGACAAATTTCTCTTCAGATGTATATATATATTTAAACTTAGCTAGAATCTTTATAACAAGTTTTGCGTAAAGACATTCTCGAGAATTAATGGTCAAAATAAACTGCAAACTCTTGGGCTACTCTTTTACCAACAAATAGTGGGACTATTTATTACAACATAACGCCTTTGCATGACAGGAATCCGAGCAAGCGACCCACAGATTAGGAGTCGCGTTTCTTTAATACCTGGCCAGGGAAGTCCTAAATGCATTTTGTACCGATATATTCAAATTAAAGCTGAACCTTGTAAACATATGTACACAACTTAAATCCATAATTTTTGACCATAAGTACACGAACTAAAACTAAATTTTGTGGTCATAACTACGTTATAATGATTTAACGTTAACTTCTCAGAATTCTAACCCAGAAATTGGAAATTGAATTTTGAGCTTGAATTTCACCTTATGTGCTGGGGGTTAAATGTCACGTAAAGAAATATCAAATTTCTAAGCTTCAAACATACATAATACTAATTTTTAAACAGTGAAGAAAGGCAAGCAGCTAGCAGCACTCGCCGCTGCAAGAGCTTTTCTGAAGCTATTAGAACAATATAATAAGACCAACCACCTATTTATTTGAATGCATACCAACACGTCCATCAATAGGCCACTCTCGGTCTATCAGATGTTAGATCAATCAAGTACGTTTTATTTTCAGAATTGTTTTTCACAATATATGTACAAATTAGAGATTGGATCATTAAGCAATACTCACTCTTGAGGAAAACACATGTAAATTTTAATTAGTAACCAAGTAATTCCAGAAAAAGTAATATAATTTAAGGAAGATTTAATACGTAAATGTACCCATAACAATATATTTTAATTTGGCAGAGAAAGTCGATTAATACTAGTTTTATCCTTGTATTTTTTTGCTTATTTAGAAATTGCTTTTCCGATTCTTTAGTAACGTTACGGTGAATAAGGATGGAATGGTAGACATCCAATGTAATTGACTCAAAGAATTGAAATAAAATCTTAAAAATACCCTTACTTCTGGAATGTTTGGAGAGGGTTGAGATCGTAATTGTTGTCTGACCAGCTTAGTGTTTTTATCCTCTCCCGTTTAAAGAAAGTTTCTTACCTGAAGTAATAAAATAAAATATTGAAATTTTCTTTTTATTTCATGTCTACGGTATAGGTTTGTGAAATTTAAGACATTTTTATCCATGTAGCATGGAGCAGAGTCATCCTGGTATGTGCACTGGTCAGCTCCACCAAAGTAATCTCGAAAATCAGATTTAATCAGAACTCAAGAATCTCCATTTACTTGTTGCCAGTGAAGGTGCTTTTAACAAAATTCAGACATAACAGAACCTGATCAGATATGCATTTCCACATTATCTGGTCCTACATATGCTTCACAAATGCATTCAAGCGCACGCCAAGTAGAACTTTTCTCCAGATCAAAGTTGTACAAAATGCTTTCCATCAAACAATTGGAAATTGAAACTGACTCCTCTGAGAATATCCCTTTGCTCCACACTACTTCGGTCTAGTAAATACGCTCTTTGTTCTAGTTGAGTCTTATCTTGTTGGTGAGAAAGGCTTATTTTTCGGCCGTCTTCTGGAAGATCAGCTGAACAAAGATGTCAGCGACTTCCGAACTTTTTCTGCTATGCTATTTTGAGACCTTTAGACGACAGTTGACGATTTTGTAGGATCATGGGACTAAGAACATGACCGTCAGCTGGGGTTAATGCTTTTTTATTACCTCTTACCTTCAGCTGCTGCACACATCCAGTCTATTTATATCTCTTGCACCCAGCAACTCATATTAGTCTGGCTAAACTAAATCATTCTAACACGCTACCTTGTCGAACATCCCTCTTTGATAAAAGAAACAAACTTAATTCGCAACCATTGGCCATGATAGTATCACATGCACCTTGTAACAGATAAACTTTTAAATTGTCTCCCATTAGGAGCCCCTGTTTATTGCAATACCCAAACAGTCTCTAAAGCTAACCTGTTAATGTAATACTTAGACAGCAGTGCATCATACATGAAACACATCTGCACCTACATGTATTATGGCTTGAAGAAAAGTTTAGACACTATTGGATGAATAAATATTTTTGCACTATAGTATTTTAATATTACTCTACGTCAATTTAAATACAATATAGTCCAAACTCTATATATATTTGTTATAATAAATTATAGAGCACACACTGTGCGGTTAAAGTCGAACTTTAATTTTTATTATATATGCTGTGTTGGTTCTGGTCGTAATACAAATTTAAGCAACCAAATATATTTTATTTTGTTGTGTTTTACACGTCAACACTGTTTAAAAAGTTCGGAAACAAACTAAAGCACTGAAAGGTTTACATTGAAGTGAATAAAACAAGTTTGCCGAATATTTAAATTAATGGCTATTTTAAATATATTCCTTGGTTCAATTCTACTTCCTTTTAAACATTAGCAACTAACTGTAAAGTTATGAAAAGCAGATGCAGCCTTACTATTATTTTATCAATTTGTACACATAAATTATAACATGTAGAACGAAACCAAAAATAAACATTATTTCTATATTGCGTATAAAAGAATTGGATTGAGAAAGTGCGCAATTAACCTTTTACAATTTTCATTCAAGCATTTCATATTCATAGCAATTTCTACATAATTATTTTTATACAAATAAAAAATCTAAAATAAATAAAGTTAGTAAGATAAACAACATAAATGAACAGTTATTTTTTGTACAGCAAACAGAAATCTATACAGAATATAAAAATATGTTAATTACTAATGTCTGTAATATCTTTCAATATTACATTTGTGATCACACTTCTGCATGGAAGCTACTATTTTCTCTTCCTATTGCAATAAATATTTTAATATAAATTACGAATACATGATTTTAAAACCGTAGAATGTACTACCATTAAACCTTTCTGGTACTGTTTTCCTAATTCAGCTTTAAAACACGAAAGGCTTAAATCAACATCACTGAACTTATGATAATATTTAACTGTATGTTTTATTTGTTTTAGAGCAAAGCCATATTGGTCCTTCTCTTCTGTCCATTTCAAAGAATAAACTCCGTATTTTAGCCTTTTAAGTGAGTATACTTACCGCTGTCTCGCTTGAGGAACATGATTCTATCATGTATTAAACCTCTATAAAACGAATGATATATATTATCAGATACTAAAAACTAAAATGTGAAAGACAAAGAAAAATAAAGAACTTCATCTTCTGTGAATAAATTATAAGTCATGCTTATTTTAATTAGTTTTAACAACGCTGTTGATAACTTTTATTGTTTTAAGTTTATGGAAACCAAACGAAGTCAAAGACAAACAAATACCATAAGTCTCAAAGTATTAAAGATACAAATATAAAGTGTTATCTATTTTTTTAATCAATCTCGCAAAAAGCTACACGATGATTATTTGCTCTAGCAGTCTCTAATTTTACAGAGTAAGAGCAGAAGAAAGGCACCTAGTCTTCACCACCACCGCCAACTCTTTAACTACTCTTCTACCAACGAATAGTCGCATTGACCATCACATTATAACGTTCCCACGGCTGAAAGGGCAAGCTTGTTTGATTTGACGGGGATTCAAACCCGCTACACTCAGATTACGAGTCGAGTGTCTTTGCCACATGGCCATGCCAACTCTCTATCTGGTAATGATACAAAGAAATTTTAAATTACATCAACATTCCGGCATGGCTAAGCGTGTTAAATCGTGCGACTTGTAATCTGAGGGTCACGGGCTCGCATCCTTGTCGCGCCAAACATGCTCGCCCTTTCATCCATGGGGGCATTATAATGTGACGGTCAATCCCACTATTCGTTGGTAAAAGAATAGCCCAAGAGTTTGAGGTGGAAAGTGATGACTAGCTAGACGTTTTCCCTCCAGTCTTACACAACTAAATTAAAAACAGCTAGTGCAAATAGCTCTCGTGTAGCTTTGCGCAAAATTTAAAACAAACTATTTAATTAACCATTAATCTCTCGCTGGGGTTATGCCAGAAAATATCGTTTATAGCGAGAGAATCCAACCAATGTTTATTAAGTACGAAATACTTAATTAGTTATATTCATTACCAACTTGAGTTTTTGTTTCGATCCAAGTAGCAAGATAATTTTAATCACATTTGAAATACATTTTAACACTGAGATTGCAACTGTAACAAATGACTGAACAGAAGCGAATTTTCTTCTTTCAAGGTAGCAAGTGATTAGATTTCCTGATTCAATCAGAATTACATCTCAAATTTTTGTAAGTAATGAAGTTGCCAAATAAATCGAAGTTAAACGTGTTCATAGTTAGAACGTAGTTCCCGAAGAACTTTATTGTGCTCGCCCTATATCCTGAAGCCTCAGGGTTTGATCAATGTCAACTTAATGATGAAAATTCACTAGCAATATATTAGCGTATTACCAAAAAATATACACATATTAGTATCAGTGTATGATGAACAAATGTACAGGTTAGTACAGATTGCGCCATAAGGATTCAGCATGAATTGTATTTCAATTTCCCTGCTGTAATTATGGTTAATTAGTAAAACTGAAGCACGATAAATTATTTGGTGACAAGAAGTTTGATATGGAAAAAATTATGCATATGGAAATAAGACAAATTAACATTTATCAATTAATACCATTTCAGAATTTATTTCTATATTTCTGTTTGTTAATATTTACAAATTACCTGACTAATAGTGCTCGTTAAACATTTACATGTGCAATGAAGTTAACTTTATCAACAAAGAGAGGTAATTAAAGACTTGGAATCAACGAAAGAAGACAAAAGTGTGTTAAAGATAATCCTAGAGAAAGTCTACACTTAGTAACAGTTCTGCAGTTTCTAGTTTAACTCCTTTACTAATTTTCACGAATATTATTAAATGTATTTCAAAAACATAGAAATCGATTTCTATTTTTATAAGTGTAAGAAAAGTAATAGTGCTTAATTGATTTAGGAATAAAAACAAAAGTTTCAGAGAAATTAGGAAATATTAATTACCTTTGGGAAGCCCACATTTCTGTTTTAATTATAATAAATGCTAAACAAAAGTTTGTTATTCTTTCTAACAAGATCCACACAAACACAACACAGTACGACAAAATACTTGAATAATATATTATGTAAACAACCTTGAATTACAATCCACATTGTTGTATTATCTTTTCAGTAATGCTAACCGTTTATCTATAAATCAGCAGACAAATTCAACCTACCAATACTATTTCAGTCTTCTTCACGTACGAAGGAGATATCTTGATAAATATTAAAGCTAAACTTATCATCTGTCATGTAATAATTGTAATTGCACAGACATATACTACTGGCCAAAATCTTAAGGCTAATGAACATAGAGAAAAAATATACATTTTGCGTTGTTAAACTCAACCCCTTATTTGAGTAGAGCTTTGAAATTTTAAAATAAGAAAAGAGAAAATAAAAAAAACTTTTTAATATTTAATAGGGAAAATGTAAACACTATGAAATTAGCCTGAATACTAACGCGTCGAAATTTTAAGACCACACTAAAAAGAAGTCCTAAACCGGGTACGAAATGCCCGAGAAGAGGCCTGATTAGTAAGGCCGTCATTGCGAATAACTTCAAACATTCGCTTTGACATGGTCGATATAAGCGTTTGCAGAAGGCTGGCTGGAATGTTATTTCAAGTGGTGAAGATGGATTTACGAAGATCATATACTGATTGGAATTGACGTCCATTTATACAGACTGTCCTTGTCATTTACCCCAAACATTTTCAGTGGGGTACAGTTCGGGCGAACACGCTGGATGGTCCAAAAGAATCACGTTATTCGCCATGAAAAGGTCCTTTGTCCTGCGGGCATTGTGGATTGTAGCGTTGTCCTGCAGAAAGGTCCAATCATTTACCCACAAGCGAGGGTCTTCAGTCAATACGAATGCTCTCTCCAACATGCCAATATAGCCAGCTGCTGTTTGACGCCCCTTTATAACTTTAAGCTTGATTGTTTCATGGAAGGAAAAAGCATCATAGATCATGGTGAAACCTCCTCCTTTACTGTGTTGTGTAGAAAATGTCTCCGGTGGGATATCCTTATCGTGCCTGTAACGTTGGAAGCCATCTGGGCCATCCAGGTTAATTTTTTCTCATCAGAGAACAAAATCTTCGTCCACTTTTCTACGTCCCATGTTTTGTACTTCTCAGCAAATTTTAACCGAGCTGTTTTGTGGTGATGAAGGATGAGTGATTTTTTAAGACGTTTCTCGTTTTTAAAGCTTTTCTCTGGTGGATGCCATCTTACTGTTCTTGAGTTGCATTTTGCGTCCATAAGGGCCTTATTCTGGTTCGACGATCGGCTAGTGCATTGCCGAACAACCCTATCGGATCCTCCTGCTCAAAGGCCGACCACTTGACGTTTTCCTTTCATATCCCTCAGGGTATTTTAAGAAATTTGCAGCAGCAGTTTTACTTTGCCCAATCTCATCAGCGATGGCACGTTGAAAGAGACCTTGCTTTTGCAGCTCGGCAATTCTTTCACGTTCAAACTCTGTCAGCTTTTTAGCCTTTGTCATGTTTTTACCCAATTTAACACAAAAGATATTAGTGGGAGATGTTGACAACGCTAATTCTTGAACACAAATGACTAAATTTCATTACCTGTTTACCGATTAACAATTCTATATGCAAAAACGGCTCGTTTGGGTTGAGAAAATATTTTACATAGAAGGTCGAAACGTTGTTCGCTCTTCTATGTAAAATATTTTTTCAACCAAAACGAGCCGTTTTTGCAAATAAAATTCTCAACAAGTGGGTTTCTCGACATCACTAATTGACGATTAACAATTGGTTTTAAACTTTTAACCAGCCAGAATTTGGGTTAATTTCATGGTGTTTACACTTTTCCAATTAATGCAATTTTTTTTATTTGTATTTTCTCAAATACTATACTATATTTTATACTAAGCATTGGTACAAATTTCATATGTGTGTTTAATATACATTTTATTATTATTACAACATGACGTACAATATTTGAAAATCATAAACCATGAAAGTGATCCATAATACGAATCACTAGGAATGACAAAAACCGTATAAGAGCGTTTGGGCTTAAAGCACGTCAAACAATAAATATTTAATTGAAAAAAACACTTTAAAATCTTTACAAAAAATACTCTTGTTAGAAATATAGGAAAAAGAGGAAATCCTCATAAAACAGCTGGTTTGTGATTCTTTTTCTGTTATTATTCTCGCTACCAGTGGCACATTGGTTTGTCTGCGTTTTTGATAACGCTGCATAAAAAGTCTTAGGGTGATCAAAAATCAATTTATTTCTTCTTTACTTAAACTAAAAAAAATATCATAACTATATAAACAATGTTGTCAAAAATATCCCTCGAAGCTAGCTTTTCAATAAATGCTAGGTGTTTCTTCAAAGAGTTGAAACACAGAGCGAAACAAGAATTAGTCCTCCTTATAACAAGTGAACATTAGACGACTGTAACATATATAATTGTTATACATGAGATGAAGTAGACAAACCAATACACGTATTAAATTTTATTACACACATTCATAGAATAATTGTTTCAAACCACGTGAAAGTTTATTTAAAACAATGTTTTAAACATGTATGTTTATTTGAGAAAGGCTGCTTTTCTACTGGTAAAATTTTATACGTATATTTGTTTATAGTTATGCATTATGTGTAGAAAACTGAGTTGCACAGAAACTGTATCTTATCATTATGTTCTCCAACAAATCTCCATGACAATCTCCAACTGCAGCATAACGTTTTTATTCTCAAACTGATGTGATCAAATAGTCAATAGCCAAAGTAGATAATCATGCATCGTATCAGCTAGTTACTAGCTACTTTTATGATTATTTGAATGTATAATCTTAACTCTCATATCAAGTAATCCTTTCTCACATAAAAAAACAAGTAGCAAAATAAGTAGAATATTAGGAATTTAAAATACTGTAAATACAAAATATAAAAAAGTAAGGAAAAAAGACTACAGATACTGTCTACTTTATTTATTCAAACTACAAAGCCCATCAAATGTAATTCTAGGTAATAGCACAAAGCTGAATAGGGATTCACAGTTCGAGTAAATAAATAATGTTTAAAGTATCTCGAACCTTGTTTACTTACTTTTTTACGATTCCTATTGGAAAGGTTTTTTATTACTATTTTTAAATTATATTGTAATATAAAATAAATAACCTGACGCAGGTACAAAATGAAATAATTTTGACTCCTCGAACTTTTCTTATTTGTGAAAGTCGAAGAATAGTTGCTACTTAAATCAACTGATTTAGCATCATTACATCAAGAACATCAAGGAGATTATTGAATGAAGAAGATTCTGTGCTATGCTCCTATAGTGTGTAGTATTGATAGAAGTAATAGTGTCAAACCACTTTATTTACAAGGGAAAGTTTGTGTCAAAATGACACACAGTAAGTGCTTGCTGCTTCTAATTGCATCCTTGTATTTGGTAATTCAGAACTAGATATAGTAACAAATTAAATTGTCTGCACATTAACAAATGTGTTGTGGTGGTTCATCATTATAGGAAGAAAAAAGATTGTCTTGAATTCTTATGGCATGTAAGTCACGAATAAACTGAAATCTGATTTTTATAATTCTCTTAAAGTTCTTTAAAGAAATTTTTGTTATCTCTTTTTAATAAATACTAATTTACCACATGGCTAAATACATATTTAATTACACTGTTGCTAACTGCGATGTTATAGATATACGTTATGCCATGTGTTTAGCTTAAATGCATTTCAGCGCTATTAACTATTCAGTTTTAGTATATGTTATCATGTTTAAGTTTCAAGTAAAATTAGTTTTTGTTTCGTTTCTTTCATTTACATTGCTAGAATTGCTCATTTATAAGCTTAATGCATTTTCACTATGTGTTGTCTGTAGTTTTATGGTTTATTTTAAATTGACACGGAAGGTACTGTGATTTAATTCTCATTAATCACATAGTTTTATTTGAGTGTACTAACGGTGAGAGGTTTATGAAAGCTAACAAATGATTTGGATGACTTACTTATTGCTTTTATTGAGAAAAGCCATTGTTATATACGGTTACATATTTAACTTGTAGTCATGTATGCACTCACAGACTTTTCTTTCAGTTTCCCTTTCTGTTCTTCTTAAACCTGTCTTACGAACTTTCTTTAGAATTATCACACTCTGATTGACAGGTAAATTAAAAAAAAGAAATAATGTATATAATAACGTTCACACATTGTTGATAGGTATTGTTGTAAGGTGTTGTTTATATCAATGAATATTTAATCTTTCAAATGACTGATGAGATTTGTAAATAATTTTTAACAATTATAAATGTTAAAATGAGCTGTTTTTCTCAGAAACTATATCAGTGGCCAAAGAAAGTTGAAAGTACATAAAAATAAAATGATTGTTTGATTATTTAAATAGTATTTTATTTTATATTTTACATTTTTTATTGTCACGCAAATAATTGAAATGACTTGAAAACGAAATGCAGTTCTAGAATTAATGTTTTATTAGTTATGAATAAAAATATAATTTTACTTTTTATCCTAAATAAGCAACAACAATAGAAAATAAATAGAACGTATGTATGCCCCATGCAATAAAAAAGGTAATTGGAGTAATTTAATCCGAGTAGTACTCATTCTGGCCACTCGCCTGATTTATATTTAGCCATCACTGGAGTCATGAAATTTATGCATTTTAAATAATAACTTATTTGCGCATCCAGAAACATTTCTAGTTAATTAAACTATATTTTACGCGTCCTGATGCAAAAGCAAAGGAAAAATTAAAGTAAAAAGAAACAAACTACAGTAAAATTATAGAAGAATTTTCAGATATCAGTCTAAACGTGGACTAATCTATCAGTAAGATTAGTTTTATTCACCTGTGGTCTAGTTTTGTGTAACATAAGAACAGATGAATCTCTGAATATGGGAATAATGGTCAACATAACTTAAATACACAAACTACATCAAATAATGCCACACATTATTAGTTGTTTCGTAGATCATTAGTTGAAGAAGACATTATTATTATAAACACAGCTTATCAGCATCTAGTGTTCTAGTTAAATTCTATTACAAACGTGCACCTCCCTTAAAAATGGAAATGTGTTTCAACGGGATATCGACCTATCGTCACTTGCTTAAATTGTTGGAGTAAACAAAGCTAGGAACAAGAGTTCTAAACAATAAGTGGTTTGCATATTATTAACATGTAATATTACGTTAAAATACATACTAGAATGGGTGCTCACAGTAGCGACAGAGAATGTAATTTTGTAGAATAACAGTTTAACAATGAAACATCTGTTTTTTATATTTTACCTATCTATCTATCTATCCATCTATCTATATATCTATATATATATATATATATATATATATATATAAAGATTCTATCTAAGTAAGACATATCTTAATCTGTCCCATACTTTGTTTTAGAACTATTTGCTGTGTCTAACCATAAGGAATCGATCTCTGGATTTTAGTATTTGTAGGTCTGTAGACTAACCGGGGTGAACCCTATACTTATAAAATGATTTCCTTTTTGTTTTATTTTCTGCTCTACGCTAGTATAACGCTAAAATCAGGGATTCGATTCCCTTCGGTGGGCTCAGCACAGAGCCCGATGTGGCTTTGCTATAAGAAAAATACACAAAATTCATTTATTTTTCTTTCTATAATAGGTTATATGAAGACTGGCACAGCCTGACGATTAGGAAGCTTAACTTGCAATCATAAATTCGAATACACTGATCGTTTGTTGTTGTTGTTTTTAATTTCGCGCAAAGCCACTCGAGAGCTTTCTGCGCTAGCTGTCCCTAATTTAACAGTGTAAGACTAGGGGGAAAGCAGCTAGTCATCACCATCCACTGCCATCTATTGGGCTACTCTTTTACCAACAAATAGTGGGGTTTACCGTCGCATTATTTATAACGCCCCAACGGCTGGGAGGGCGAGCATGTTAGGTGCGACCGGAACTCGAACCCACGACCCTCGGATTACAAGTCAAACGCCTTAACACGCTTGTCCTACACTGACCGCATACTCCCCCTTCCTTCAGGTGTGGAGGTGTTATAATATTATGGTCAAACCACCTAGACGTTCAAAAAAATTAAATTTCATTTGGATTCCATTTTAAATTATATTTTGACTTCATTGTTTTATGCTTGCTAACAACTTTCACCCGTCTAGACATGATGACGTATGGTTAGGAAAAATGTTCATTTTTATTTATCTTATGCATTTTTAGTTGGTAAAAAGTATCACAAGAGCTTGCGGATTGTTGTTATTGGCTAGATATTTTCCCTCTAATTTCTAAATAAGAGAGAGATGACGCAGATGTGTTATTTATTTTCAAAAAATAACTCTGAAGTTATTCAAAGTTTATTGTATTGTAAACGTGCAATAGAAATGTACCACGAAACGAAAAACAAACAAGTACCTAAGCTCAATTACTTTAAGTAACAGCTATGTTTCTTTTTGTGTATAGACATGTAAGACTTTCCAGCTCATGCTTTTAACCGATATTTAATCTTTTTTTTTCCACTTTAAAAAAGCCATTGATCTAATTAATTATATTAACATACACATTACTTTTTTAACCTAAACTGAAATTCATTTTTATTAGAAAAAAAAATATTTGTCGTAGGCACATAGGTGTTTAACTACATATGTATTTTGGTTCTGTATTTTCATACTTATACCGCTAACAATTCGGTTAGTTCATCAGTTTGCTGGTATATATCTGTATGTAGTAATACTTCTCATAACTTTACGTTGATATGAAACCATCTTATTTTTACAAATGCATTAATTTTAGCCAAGACATGCCTGCTATATATAATTAAGTTCCAAACTTGATTATTCTATTTCGTTTCACAATGTAAGTCGAGGGAAATTATGTTATTTCAGTTTATAAAAACAGAATAGAAGACCATAATTTTTAAAATTATTTTTTATCAGCATATTCTTCATAACATCTGGTGGAATCAATACTTAAGTTTGTAAAAAAGCGATCTTACAAGATTATAATTTACTGTTTTCATCACTTTCAATTTTTCATTGCAGACAAGTCGATATTGTGCCATCGGCAAACTCAAAATTCATATTTTCATGAAAAACCTTTTGAATAACAACAAGAAAAATCTGGGGATATTAGGATAAAAATCATGAGCAACAGTAAATCACGTTCTAAAATTTCCCAATGACATTGTTTGTTAGTTAAAGAAGGGATAGAGTGTGCTTGAGGCCGTAACGTTTCTTTTTTTTCAACGAAGACGAAGCTAACCTTCACTTCTGGTAATAAGGCTTGCTTTAGTTTCTTATGAGGCACGAGCCACCCTCGAGACTTTTTAGTGATGTCTCACAATGTTAATTTAATCAGGTTGCGAATTGTTAGTAGTGCCTAGAATATTGGATCAGTAAACTAAAAAATAGCAAGAGAGAAAAACGCCATTACGTAAATACTAAGTGAATAAAGAAACCCACATAGGTATTGCAACCATTAACAAACAGGTTAAGTGAGATAAAGTAGGTAATTTAAAGGAATAAACTATATTCTATGATAATTTTGTCTATAGGAATAGCAATGCAGAATAAAGGACAATTAGATTTTGTTAAACATTTGAGTTTCTTGAAGATCAAAAGAAGACAAAAAATGTTGGAGGGCGTTAAGAATAATAGAATGAATTATTGCATTGCGTATTTTAGCGTTTTTCTTATAGCAAAGTCACATCGGGCTATCTGCTGAGCCTAACGAGGGGAATCAAACCCCTGATTTTAGCGTTTAAATCCGTCGACTTACCTCTGTACTAGCGGAGGGCTTGATTTATTGCAAATAACTATAGCCGAAAATTAGTTAACATACATAGGCATTTTAAACCTGAAGGGAACAAAATTAGATTGTTTGTAAAATCAAACGTTTCATAATACTGACTATGTAAATACATTGGGTTGAAAATAAATTTTGTTTGAGAAATAAAATCCACGTTTTGTCTATGTGTTTTTCTCATAGCAAAGCCACATCAGGCTATCTGCTCAGCCCACCCAAGGGAATCGAACCCCTGATTTAAACGATGTAAATCCGGAGATATACCGCAGCGGGGGAACCACGTTTTCTCTGGCGAAATATGTATGTTTTTGAAACTATACTATATTTCACATCATAATTATTTCGATATAATTAAGGTGTTGCTTATAGTTGCTTATAATGAATACATTCGTTTGAAATTGTTATCACTTTTAATCTAGTTGAATAGCAACTTAAGTTGAAACTACTTGTATTTGTCGTGGAAATAAAAACAGAAAATTTCATTTATTATATATGTATAGAAGAAGTTGAATTCGGATAAAAATAGCTTGAAACATAATATGTTTCGAGATTTAAACATGCCACTACATATTAACTAAATAGACAATGATAAGTGGTTAATTTACCTACAGAGTTGAGCTTTATATCATTTATTTAATAATAGCCCGAGTATAACTTTAATATTTTTATTGAATGCATCTTTCAATATTTGACAAAATAATGGATTTTTTACACCAATCATGATATACTGTGTAGTGACATGAAAAGTGAGTAACATACATGTATGTTGTTAAGAATACATTTTGCATAAAATAATTCTTATAACAATTTATGTATAACATAATTCACCTTTAATTTTTTTTCTAGAAGATGATTATAAATTTAAAAAATTCAATAATTTACACGTGTATGCATACTACTTTGATGTAAAGCAATATATTTATAAAAAAGTTTCATACCGTAAATTCTTAAATTGACGAAGGAAGCAGTAAAATTGATATATTTTTTAAATTCGTTAAAGTGTTTTTTGCTTATTTTACCACATTATACATCCTTTTACTGCATTTATTACACTTACTTGATCTGTTACTTAGCTTTTATTTCAGAGAACAAATATTAAAACACTTTGAAATCAAATGTGTCTTTTGTTCACGTCATTTTTTACACATTGATAAAAGTGTTATCTTTATACTTTTCGAAAGCACCCCTACCCAGAGGCTCAACGACAAATCGAATGATTTGCAACGCTGAAAAACGTTCAATAATTTAATTCATAGCAACAAATTAACAAAGCGTTCAGACCACAGTTTCCACTTCTCTAAGAACAGAGTTTTTTTTTTATAATGGATCTTATAGAGTTGTGAATAAAAGGTTTCGTTTGAATTTTGCGCAAAGCTTCACAAGGACTATCTGAGCTAGCCGTTTCTAATTTGGCAGTGTAAGACTAAAGGGAAATTACATAGTCGTCATTACCCACCGCAACTTGTGGGCTACTCTTTCACCAACGAATAGTAATACTGACTGTCACACTGTAATGTCTCCAGGGCTGAGAAAGTGTGACAGAGATTTGAACTCGCGACGTACAGGTTACGGGTCGAGCGCCATAACTATCTGGCTATGCAGGTAAAAGGATATGTGATTCTAGAAATGCTGCCTTTGAACATAATACACACAAACAAGCGTGAGGGCATTATAGAAGTTTCAATAAATCCCATTATTCAAAGGTGAAAAACCAGAATTTCTCTTGTGGCGACTAGTGCTCCAAACTGGTTCTCATTGTACTAATCAGTAGTATAAAATTAAGGTTGATGAATATTATTAATTCCCAAAAGTTTCTGATGTAAATGCTTTCGTCATATGCGCATAATGCAACATACTCCAGATGTGAATCGATATTTTTCTATCCACTTGTCTATCGAAACAAAATATATATAATGGCTTAAAGTTCACAGACGATTGTAATTTTAAAACGTATACGCTTATCTTTGAAGCTGAACGCTACGTAGAAACAAAGACTATCAGATTTTGTTTGCCATTAAGTACAAAGCTGTCTGTGGTTTGTCTCTGTTGTGCAATGAGTCCGTAGATTTACAACACACATTGGATGGGTCGAAAAATGTAGTAAACAGTGTTTTGTTAAATAACATTAACATTTTTACATGAACTTAGTAATATGTAAAATGTTTCTAGATTCCTAGAAAAATCATCATTTTTTTAAAAAAAAATTCTAACAAAGATATTGAATCTAAAATTCAAATATTTTTTTTCTGTTTTACCAATATGGTAGTTTACATCTCTCTTAGGAAACTTACAAGAACTGATATGTTATTCTAGGAAACTAGAAAAAGTGTATACATTGCTAAATTCATGTAAAAAGGAAAACTCAAAAATGAAAATCAAACTCAGATATCTAAAATGATTACTTATTTTGTGTGATCAAATCCACATCATGATTCAAAATCAGGCGAGCCCACAATTAAAATATTATTTTCAACAATCCCGAGATTACAGAAATAAAGATCTTTAGACGACAAAACGATGCAAGCAGTGATCTCTCAGTGCTCATTGTTGTGTATTACTTATTAATAATCGATATTCAGTACGATGGAACGTATATAACAACAATAGTAACCATCATGAGAGGTAGCAAACTCAAAGAACGATTTTTATCAAAAGCACTGAGAATTTTCTTCATCAATAACCTTGCTTTTTGTCAGTTTGTTTTTTATGTAAGTTAAAAATTAAATTTAATAAGATGACTCAATGATATCCATGAGATTATTCTTTGCATTCTGTCAAGGAAGTCAACAACTGTTTTTGTGTACTGAGGAAGTATGTTTTGTTCATAATGTAATAAATTACTTTTCCAACTAAATAGGACAGTTTGTCCATATAAAACTTCAAACTAAATCACACTCTCATTACAAGAAGTTTCTTACAACTCTTATCATTACTCACAGCCAAGGCGTATAAGCTAGTTTTTATTGCACAATACGTACATGTATATATATATTTAGTTGTGACTAAAGAGTTTTTGCTGAATGTAGCATAAGAATTTCTAATACTGATTTTTATTTCCTATTGACATCTACTTAGTGCAAAGGGTCAGGGTGATGCGAGATTGATGCGAATAATTAAAATCGCCAAACTGAATATCAAAATATCTTTCAGGTCTTCATACAATTTGATTACAAATCTGATGTACTTGTCTACAAATAAAGATTCGGATGTTTGCAGTTGTTAGGAATACGTTTCTGTGTATTTTTTTCTATTCTCTCTAAGGTTGTTAGTTTTCAAAAGTTTTTCGTCGGAGACAAAAGATTGTAATAACTGGTACACTGTTCAAAAATATCTTTGCTAGCCGCAAATAAACTCTAAATCGTAAAATTACACAACGAGAAACTTTAGATAATTATATGGCACCTATATCAGTGCAGAGTTTTGCTCAAACTTATGTAGTACTTATCGCAAAATATGAATGTAGCCGTAGACAAGTCGATTACAGAGGTTTCAAATAATAGAAAAACGATAATGTTTTAAATAACAGTTTAAATCATCTGAATTTAGTGTATAGATTAATCACTCCAGAAAGATACAATTTAGAGACGATTTGAATGGGAAATGAAAAAAGCTGTATTACAATTCACAAATGTAGAACGTTTCAATGCGTTTTTATAATCATCAGATAATAAAGTGTTTTCCTTACCAGTTCAAACTGTTTCTAAGCTTTCTTTTCACTAAATTTGAAATCTGTAGGGAATCTATAACTTGCACCGATCAGGTACGCAATGTACTTAGAGCGAAACTAAATATCAACCTGGTCATCAGTAAAGCTAATTAAGTATATTTTACTAGGGTTTCTGCTTATAAATATTAGAATGAATTATTTAATTAGTGGCTTAGTCATGAGAGACTTGAAACTAACTAACTCATTTTCTCATGACTGCACTCTCCTTATCTTTATACACAGTTAAGTTTGACAATTATAAAATGTTTTATTTAATGTATTCTCTGGCAAAATTATAGGTAATAATAAATTAGATGATCCATAAAGGTGAGTTGGTTGATTAAGTAACGGAAAATACGCGTGAAATTTATGCAAAATGTCACATTTTAAATGTTCCATGTCATTGCAAATCAGACAAGTCAGTGAAAGTGAGAGGGTTTAACAAGTATTTTCATGAATACTGTCACACTTCAAAATTTCGTGAAATTAAATAATGAAGCATTTTACTTCTTTTGTAAGTATATCCATTACCAAGGATCACAATATTACTATTCTTATCAGAATAGTCTTGAATTAGCCTAATAAATGTTTAAAAAATATATTCCAGTTGTTAATTGTGATACGTTTTGCATGTTTATAACACATTTCATAATATATTGTTTGTATACATTATGACCGTGAAAGGAAGTAACCCTGAAAACTTAGACTGGGTTTAAGGTTTGTAGAAAATATATCCTTCGAATGTTTATTCAATTGTAAAGTGAAAAACCAGAACGTCTCAATCTAATCAAATGTTTCTTTTCTTTTATACGAACGTGATATTTCATTTGAAATATAAAAATAAAACTCTTATAAATGCAAGGACAATGTATTTTATAATTCTGCTTCACATGTACATAAGCCATTTTTAATACAGAAGCAAAATTATTAGTCATATCACATAAGAGAACAAACTAAAGACACAGTACCCTGAGGCAAGAGCTTTGACATCCATTGAACAACAGATAAGCTGGTTAGGAGCTTTATTCCCTTAGGGTTTTCATAGAAGGTTGTTATAACCAAAAATATGAACTTCACTAACTAGCTCAAGGAATCAGCAGAAGATTTCGCCCTACAACTTCATGAGAAATATTGTTCTATATTAATAACCCCAAAAAAGCTTAAAAGTGAGCTTGCAAATTAGTTTATTCATGAACAACAGGTTAAAAAGTGGTCTTAACAGATGTTTTGGCAGACACATATTCATAAGTGCTTGTGATAAATGTTTCTTTTATGCTCTATACACGTATAAATAATGAAATTAGAATATAACTTTATACCTAAGGATAACACTTCATTCAAATACAATTTCATATGGTTGTTCATGTTATTCGTAATTAGTTTGGTAGGGTAAACATTTTACTGTCTTTAGAGGAAGGTAGCGTCGGTTTTGTAAAAAAAAATTAAAGTATTTCTTCAAAATGTAGAATATCATAATTCCCGGTATTTAGTATTCGATGATATTGGAAATTACGTGCTAAATAATTTATTTTTTCATTTAAATATACTTTATCAAAATGTGACTGCTTTTTCAAAAATGCTTTATTACTTTGTTTATTATTGTTTCTGGCCTACAAAATATTAAGTTATTTCCGTTATCAATACAGTGTTAAAATTAATCATCATATTTGGAAAAAAATAAATATATTCTATCAAACTAATGATATAGACACATTAGACGAATTAGAAATAATACAGTAAATGTTCTATAATGTGTCCAAAATATATAGTATGTCTTAAAACAATGTTGAAAAGTGCTATAAGATGAATATGTCTCGAATATTTTTAGTTAATATGCCTTAAAATGAGCCAAATTGCAGTTGCAAAAGAAATAAAGCAGTCAAATTTCCAATTAGTTCAAAACTTATGATACATCAATGGAGGAGGAAGTGTAGGTACACTTAGAAACATATAGCATAAACAAATTTCTTTCTATTTTTTTATTTTTTTAAGGCTTAGAATATATTGGTGTGACTGTCATTAGGAAGGGTAGGAAATGTTGAATTTGAGTACTTGTAGGTTTTGAATACTAAAACACACCATAAGTTTACTTTCAAAATGCACTCTGAAGGTATTATTGAATAATCTGATTTTGATATCTTATTTAAAATTTAACTAACATTCGACATTTCTTCATTTTACACAATATATATGTAAGCGGTGTTTAATTGTTTATTATAAAGTACAAAACTACACAATAGGCTATCTGTGATCTGTCCATTACGACTATGGAAACTCAGTTTTCTATCGATATAAGTTCAGAGAGATACCACAGGATTTTAACAATTGGAAACAATACATTTTAAACACTTAAGTTCTCTTGAGACTAGAGTAATCTTAGAAATAACCAAGTAAAGTAAAAGTCTCTTAAGGCACTCAATAAATAACTACTTTGGTGGTAACTTTAGAAATAAATCAAATATTTGCTGCACTTTACATAAAATAGTCCAGTAAAACTTATTTTCCTCTTTCTACGTACTATTAGACAACTAG
This sequence comes from Carcinoscorpius rotundicauda, assembly GCA_011833715.1. NCBI lineage: Eukaryota > Metazoa > Arthropoda > Merostomata > Xiphosura > Limulidae > Carcinoscorpius > Carcinoscorpius rotundicauda. Next base: position 115,977,620 of record CM022393.1, read on the forward strand.
GTTGGAGTTGTACATATAAGTTATTTGGGGGTCTTCAGTATTCTTTCATGAGATCTTCATACTTCCCTAAACTTATGGCACGAATTCATAATCTGGTCGATTTGTTTGCGCTGGAAGTCCATAATCACATGTATATTTAATTCATCATTTGTCTAGCAGGTAACTGCACCTTTCTCTTTGGTACGTAAAAGGACATGTCTTATGAAGGTGGAGACCTCTTTAGAATGATAGAAGTTGATGGATCAATTATTTTGTTTGTCTTTTTTATAATTTATAGCTAAGAGACCAATCACACAGTCAACTATTTGTTTGAACTAATAAACTAGAGAATAAGCAACTAGTTAACAGTATTGAGCAATTTACGTCTGATTAAATAGTGACATTTTGACCATCACGCTTGACACATCAACGACCATAAAGTAATTATGGCACCCGAAAGAGAATCGTCGGATCGACTAACAAACAACTTCTCAACAATTATTGTACCAGGATAAAGTATTTGAAAGCTGAGAGTTTCGTCGTCTTGAAAAAATTACTTTGAGAACACATAAGAAAATTTTACTTTTATACTAGTTAAACAGTGTAAAAATATACTTAAAAACAACTATTTTCATAGTTAACTCTTAACACATTTCTCAATATCTTACGTAATGAATACAATAAATTGGCTCTCAACAAAGAGAAACATGATTATTTTACGCTTCGAAAAACTGCTGCCTAGATGGAAACAGCACACAACGTTTAATCACCGACAATTTAAGTTAAGCCTGACTGCCAAAATTTAAAAGATCTGTATTTGATACTTACACAGAAAGGCATCAAATTGTATACGAAATTAAAAGTACAACATATAGTTCCCTTGAAGAAAACATTACTTTATTTTTGCGAAACCTTTGGTTCAGTCACATTTTAAAAGTGCTTCCTTAACAGTCTAATAAAATATATTTTTATTTTAGGTTTGTTTATTTTGAACTTTGTACCAAGTATAGTTTTGAGCGAGACGTCCCGAATTTAGCAGTGAAAGGCGAGAGGAAAAGCAGCTAGTCATTTACTGAGCTACTCTTTTTACCAACAAATAGCGGAATTAAAGGTCATGTTATAATGCTAAACTGGGAAGGGAAACATGGTTGGCGTGATGAGGATTCGAATCCACGACCTTCAGATTGAAAGTTGAGGTGGTTAACCTGGCTATGTCGAACCCTATAGGTGGTTCGCATGTTGACAAAGAAACTGTAAAATACCAAAACGATCATAGTTTTGGTTAATAAACTAAAATAGATGTTCTAATAATTTGCTTAAAGCTGAAATAACGCATACAATCCTTTACTATATAAAAGAAATGTAAATTTTGTCTCATTTCTCACCTTTAAAGTCGATTTTTTAATGTTTTTACGGTGAAAATTGATAACAACGATGATAAACCATTATGTAAAAATTTCAGCATAATATAAGACCAAACACTCCCATTTTAGCAATGTGAACTCGTATGTGCTTAATTTCGTTAAAGATTGGTGAGATAATGTGAATTTACACATGATCAAAATATATATATATTAAGGTAGAAAGATTCCGAAGCCTACATAACCAATTGCTAAAATTCGACTCGTAATCTGATGGTCGCGCGTTCGAATATCTGTCGCTCCAAACGTGGGGCGTTATAATTTGCAGTCAATCACACTGATCGTTGGTAAAAGAGTAGCCCAAGAGTTGGCATGGGTAGCGATGACTAACTGCCTTCCCTCTAATCTGAAACTGCTAAATCAGGGATGGCTACCGCAGATAGCCCTCGTGTAGATTGGCGCGAAATTCAAACCAAATCAATTGCTATAAGGAAGCTAACTGAACTGAGCCTAGCAATTAAGAAAGTTGGCAAACTTTAACAGCTGCCTTGTGTCTACAGTATCGTCTTCTCTTTAGTAGCTATAAAATTATAGAAAAAACGTATTAAATGTTGCAATATTACCAAATAAGGTTCTGGAAAATTACTACAGATATCAAATATATTATTTAAATATATATATGTATAAAATTTAATAGTATGTTGTATTTATTTAGTACTATAAAAATACTATAATGTAATAGTAAAAACAGTAACACAAAACATATTAAGTAGACAATAATATATAAAAACAGCATACATTGTTAACAATTGAACACTTCTAATGTTTAGAATTAGGCTTAGTTTATTCTTATAAATGGTTGATAAATTATTAAATGTTTCAATACGTGTTTAACACTGACACCGCCTTTCCATGTACTCAAACAATTCGATGCTAGATGTTTAACTCATCTCTCACATACAAGTGAACAAACAATAAAATGTCAGAAAGTACGGGTGTTGTGTTCTAAAGACTTCTTGTACTTTGTTTTGATTTCTATTTTGAATAAAAAATATTGTATAATCTATTTAAATATTATATTATTTTATATTTCCATTGTAAAGATCCTTATCCGCATTCATGAATATGAAAAATACGCGTTTATAGCATGTTTGTTTCTTGTCAAGCACAGATACTCAGTTGGCAATCAGGGCTGTGCCAACTGCGGGTATAGAAACCTGATATTTAACATTATAAGATTTCATACGTTCTGCAGAGCCGCCAAGGTAGATAGTGTTTTGAAAATGTTTTGGCAATATAAGTCAAAATGTAAAACTATATGGTAGACGGAATCTAAGAGCTACTTCAAATTTTTAATAATTTCTTGTCAAAATTTTCCAAACTTTATTCAAAAGATAATGCTATATAACAATACATGAAAATAATTCTTCTTTCCGTTGAATAAACATGCAAAGAGATTATTTTTTATCGTATTTTGTGGTATTTTAAATTTGAAATGTATTTTATATTTTACAGTGTATATTTGAACTTCATAGTAACTTAAAGTAACAAACTAAGAAATAATTGACATCCATTCGATTATTTTATGCCATATTTATGTAATTTCATATAACATGTATATCATGTAAGTGTGAAATAAGAATGTGCTACCGTATTTTAATTATTATCAGAAAAATAAAACTTTGTTTTTAAATATTCGCGATTATATGTCGAAACACTAAAATAATACATAACTGTTTTTTTTTCCAGAATTATTATATAATTTAGTTTTTCTCCTCTATGTAGTCTGTTGAGTAGAAAGCAAAGTGTAGTTGTGATGTGTTTGCGAATGGTTTCTTTTGTCTGGGGAAGCAAACACTTTTAAGCATGACAATATATAGGTACGTCTGTATGTATTGTCAACATTAGTTGCTAAGAAGTACTCTTGAATAACACCAACATGAGGATACGGTTAAATGATTCAACCTAATTTGTTAAATTTACATTTTCATTTAGTCACTATCTTGATCTGTTTTAATGTACAATTAAGCATAAAGCTACACAATGAGCTATCTGTACTCTGTTTACCTCGGATATCGAAACCTGGTTGTCAGCGATGTGAGTCCATAGTCAAACTGCTATGCCACTGGGGAACCCTTGCCATTCCCGGATTTTTGAGTCGCGCTTTACACCTCAGAGGAATATTCAACATCCAAATATATAGGTTTTTTTGGGAGGATGAGATCATGAAGTGTTTAATTAACTGTTTTATTTTGGTTATTCATTTGTTTAGAGAGTGTATCACACAGTTAGTTGTAAATCACCCATATATGTAGGCAGTGATTAAATAATATCGTAAAAACATTAATGTTGAACCTCCTATGAATGCTAGAGTGAAACTGACATAATATTCTGTAAGAAATAATGTAATGTTAGCCATAAAGGTTACGTACGATAAATCGTACACTAAATGAATACATTAACACTTGGGGTACTGGTATTTAACATATATTTTACACCGTTTAGACACAATGTAGATAGTGAATATATACACTTTCATTACCCTTTGAGTCTTTCTTTATAGTCACAAAAATATCCTTGTCTCTACCCTATTTTCCTAGAAGAAATAATTTAACTATTCTGAAACCATTAACGCAAATTTATATTAATTCCATCGCTTGTTTGTTTGTTTTGAAATTTCGCACAAAGCTACTCGAGGGCTATCTGTGCTAGCCGTCCCTAATTTAGCAGTGTAAGACTAGAGGGAAGGCAACTAGTCATCACCACCCACCGCCAACTCTTGGGCTACTCTTTTACCAACGAATAGTGGGATTGACCGTCACATTATACACCCCCACGGCTGGGAGGGCGAGCATGTTTAGCGCGACGCGGGCGCGAACCCGCGACCCTCGGATTACGAAACGCACGCCTTAACGCGCTCGGCCATGCCAGGCCTAATTCCATCGCAATTTATAATCACGTCAGTGGCATGCCTAAATCCACTTTAAATGTATTTTTAATAAAACCGTGGCTTCTAATTTTTAACACTTATTGAATTTTAACAAATTGATTTGCCATTTTTCCTCATTAACAAATTTACATTATTTTGCAAAACGATGAATTTATATTGTAAATGAAAAATAAAATAAAATTATAGTATATTTTTCAATTTGTTATTTTTTCTTGACGTATGGTGTGTTTTGACTAATCTATTTCACATACAGAAATCTTTTCCTCCAGAGATGTTGTTACTTTTTGATAAACAATCGTGTGTTTCATCATTAAAGAAAAAATATATAATCTTCACTTCAGTGCACTGGTTATTCTTTTATGTTTCGTGTCATATAATTATTAAATCATTACAGCTGAATTTATTACCTTGTGAAAAATGTAAAATATAAGGCTTTATAAATAAATGTTTATACTTACTATACCAACATGTAAATTGAGTGAACTTTGTAAAGTTACAAATTTCTTTGAAAACATTCAATTGTAAATTTTGGAAGTATTATAATAAGAAGGTTAAATATTTGTTTGAATTACCTCTGATCAATAGGTTTGTGTAATACGATTTTTCAGAAGGTTTGATCATTATTGGTAATTTTGGTTTTGGAATTCGTAGAAAATTCACTGTCCATGAAATTCAGTTTTCTTTGGATAGGGAAAGAAAACTCTATAATGAAGAAAGTAAATGAGTTTTGATCATTTTGAAATGTTTTTCACGCTTGTCATGTGTTAAAGACATTCAATTTCTTTTTATAAAAATCGAAAGCAAGTCAATATGAAAGACAATATTGATGGGTTGTATCCAAAAAATGGATAACATGTTAAAAATCTGTTAGAAATAATGCTAAGAAAATCAGTCATATATATCATTCTAGTGTTTTGTTTTCATGTAGTCTGATCCTACTCATATCAAAATAATTTCACGGTGTTTACTCACTAAGACAGAAATCCTACAAGTGAAGTGAATTATATTGTATACTGATGTTTAATTATCTTTTACTTGATTTTATGTCGTAAGAATATTAAAGCTGTTACTCAACTAATGTCAATGCCAGAATTTGTCTTTGAAACTTCAGTTATGTAAGCTTACATTCCTTTATTTGTATAATTTTATTTTAGCTTCAGTTCGACGCCTTTTCAACAGTAGTAGCGAATTAATATGTTCCTTAGAATACATTTTAATAATTCAACTTTATAAAATATCAAATATAATGACATTTCTAGAAATATTTATTATACAAATAACCTTGAAATTAAATATTCTCTAAAATCATAAGATGTTCAAGATTGTATTTTATCTTTTTTGTAAGCGAATTTATATTAATATAATTTGAGAGAATTTAGTTTGTGTTTTTCTCTATTTCATGGGTTATTGTATTTAGACCTGTCAGATGTAGCTTCATCAAATATGAATGATTTGGAACCTGTCAAAAGTTATTTTTTCGTTTAACAATGAATACATTTCATAAATCCAGTGCTGTATAAATATAGATCAGTGAGTGTGAATGGCCACTAGTGGTAGTGAAGAGATTTTTCCAGTTTCCTTTTTCATTTTAGGTGGTAAACAAACTATCCATGTACTTTCCATCATTTACTGACATATTAAAGGACAAAAAGGCAAACAGTACTTATAATCACAACTCGTAGGACGTTAACTCTACATTTGCATTTCGTTCTCAAATACAACTAATCAGCTGAGAAATTTATATTTCATATGTACCTTCAAAATTAGACAAATTTATTTTTTATTTTGGAATTTCGCACAGAGCTACTCGAGAGCTATCTGCGCTGACCGTTCTAATTTAGCAGTGTAAGACCAGAGGAAACTCAGTTAGTCATCACTTGGGCTCCTCTTTTAACCAACGAATAGCCGTCACATTATACGCTCTCACGGCTGAAAGGGGGAGCATGTTTAACGCGACGGGGATTCTAACCCGCGACCCTCAGATTACGAGTCGAAAGTCTTAACCCACCTGGTCATGCCGGGCTGGCAAACTAGTATTATAGAGATGATTTTAAGAGACGTGTTGCTCTTCCATATAAAAAAGTAAAAACATGCTATATATATAACAAAACCTAATGAACATATATAACTTTATTCTTACGTACTTTCAATTTTTATATTACCAGTAACATATTAATTAACGGCTTTCATATACCTCCCACTGTTCGTCTCAGGAATAAATCCAGTATTTTAAAAATGTATGTATGTGCAAATCTCATTATTTTCGGAGATAGGCATTACGTATTTTAAAATATAACAATAAATGCATGATCAAAAATGTTTTTTTTTTATAAACACGATTAACAATAATTTTTATAGTTAAAAGGTGTAGGTTGACATATATACATATTGTTAATCAGGGTAAAAATTCGTTAAAAGTACAAAACTCATTCATTTTCCCAGTTTGAGTCTGAGAGTTGTCTATTAAGTAAATTATCCGTGAATTTTTGGTTCTATAAATGGTTCTATCAATCACGGCCAACACCTTTAATTATAAAAGTGTTATGATAGTTTTCTTCCAGATTTACTTTGGGTGGAATAGTAGCTACTTGCAGAAATATAGCCTTCCATTAAGTCTACGTGACACTTTGTTTGCATAAGGTGATGTTCAGTTAAACTACGTACTTGTATGGACTAAGTTAGGTAAATGTATAAAACAGATAATGCTATTTCATTGCTTTTCAAGGTAATATAATTTCATAAACAATAGAGAGCTAATGAAACACCGTTAGATAATCTAACTCGTAAGGCACTACAGAAGATATGAATTTTTTTTAAAAAAAGAAAGCATGGTATAACACATCCCACGTAAGATATGAATTTCATTATTGGATTTCATTGACCTATTACACTACATTACAATTTACTTTTAGAAAAATATATAACTAAATGAAGAAATATTATATTAATTTGAAGAAAGTATATGACATGTCTTAACAATGTCACAATTGTGGTGTTACTCTTTGAATTCCATTCTGAACATCTCAGCTAACTAAACAATCTCCAAGATGAGGAAGAATATAAGACTATTGACCAAATCCGCATACGTTTTTCACTTCTGATTTCTAAATTGTGAAATAAATTATTTAGTTTAAATAAAACTATTAGAAAATCCCAGTATCTTAAATTTTAGTCATGCTTTTCCACGAACAATATTACCAGAGCTTCGCTAATGTTGCTTTTGTTGCAACAATTTTTTAGCAGTAATAACTAAATCAAACATAAATATTTTCCATCCCTCGCTAGAATAGTAGTAAGTCTATAGATTTACAACTCTAAAACAGTGTGGCGGCGCCAAGGAGGGGCTTGGAGGCTTTAACACCCCAAAATGATCCATGCCCCCAGCCCCCAATATCATTATGTACATATATTCATAAAATATGGAAAACACAGTCGTCGTTGTTGCTTAACAATTAACATCAAAAAGACAGATCTGTAGAACTCAACGTCAACCCCAAAATGATCCATGCCTTCAGCCCCCAATATCATTATGTACAGATATTCATAAAATATGGAAAACACAGTCGTCGTTGTTGCTTAACAATTAACATCAAAAAGACAGATCTGTAGAACTCAACGTCTTTATTAAGACGGAAGTATGTGTTATGCATCCCAAAGCAACGTACTGAATGCACTGAAACTCATGCGCTGTACTGCTACTCCCTGTGTAATGCCATTCAATTTGGAGCTTTGACGAGGCTTACAGATCCACGTTAATTTCAAGTTACAACAGATCATCAGGGATTTGACTTGATAAACCAAAGGTTTCACAGGTATTTATCCATTAATTTTATTTATCTTTTATTGAAAAGTAAAGCATAGCATGCATGTATAAGTGTATTGTGTATAGGTCAAAACTATGAAGCATTTAGTCGGTGTTGTGTCCTCTGTGAGATTATTTTGTATTGTGTATCAGCCATTCAAAATTGTACTGATTATTATGGCATACACTTAAAATTGTAATATATAATCCAATTACTGTTATACTTATGATTACGTAATAACCTTACATATTAACTGACCAAATATTTTTAAACAATTCTAGAATGAATTTTGAGATTATCATTGGGCTGTTTAGAAGTGCCTAATTTAATGTAATGTAGTAGTTACATTATTGTAACAGGTGCTTGTCATGATAATAAGAACAATATCACAATCACAGTTTGACCTGTATGAATAATGTGAACTTATGAAGAAACCAGCCTTTCTGTGAAGGTTAACTGCAATTTAAACATTTTGTTTTGGTGCTACTATGACTATTCAACATCCAGGCCATGGGTTTGCTTTGTTCGAGCACATGATTCTCGCCTTGTACGCCTTAAGCGTTTGATCACCAACGCGCTGACCATGGTGCACACTCCGTGTATGGCTAACGATCGAATCAGCCCGATTGAGATCCAGATGCCAGTAGCACGCCACCCCCGCTCACTCCCATTAGCTGCCCACAGCTTTACAACATGCTCTATCAATGCTCTGTTTGTGTTCCCTAATTAGCCCTGTAATTTTACATTATCACTACTCTCTAGTTAAGTACTTGTGCTATATAGTTAAAGATTTCACGGATATCAGTGATGTCGAGAAACCCATTTGTTGAGAATTTTATATGCAAAAACGGCTCGTTTGAGTTCAGAAAATATTTTAAATAGAAGGTCGAAATGTTGTTTGCTCTTCTATTTAAAATATTTTCTCAACCCAAACGAGCCGTTTTTGCATATAAAAGTTCACGGATATGTTCTGAATGTTCATGTGCTATTAATATAATTGGTGATTTCAATGCCGCTGAGCAGTTTCTTGAAATGTTGAACTATTTTACTTGTTATTTGTTCCTTATTCATGACCCAATAGTATGTACGTTATATCTTTTTCCTTAGATTTTGATGTTTAAAATGAATATCCTTTGTAAGCCCAATTGCCAATATAAAAAGAGAAATTCCCATTCGTTTCACATAAACTAACACAACTTAGAAGTAAGAAGTGGTAACAGCAGTTAGCCGACGTTAGTATACAGACGTTCGCACGCTCTGTATAAAAGGGAGTTATGTTTCTTTACGCGGCTCTCCCTCTCTCTGGTACTCGGTCTCACACTGGAACACACACTCAGTTTGTATTAATAAAAGGAAATCAATATCAGCGACTAGTTTTCAAACAAGGACACCAACACACAAGACAAAAATCAGACATCACCCACTGAAACATAAACCGGTCAAACTGCACATAGGGTTGATTATGTAATACTACCTACTTCCCAGGAAGAGGCAGCGAATAGATAGTTCTACAAACACATGTGGTGTAAGTGAGAAGGACAGTGGTGATCGTGATGGTGAGAATGCAGACACGACTAGTATGGGACCCCAGCCGCAAGAGAAAACCACTCACACTCAGGTGGTAAAACTACCACCAGGACTCAAGGACCTGAGCCAGCTTCCAGATAGTGGTCCTACCTGTCCAGACTTGAAGAAATACCCGGCCATAGAATACAGTGGCCAGTCACGGTCACTCGGTGAAGTTCCATGGTAATTCTGCAGGACACAAGTTTGCCATGCAAGCTTGGGCAGAGTTTAAATTGCAGAAGACAAAAGGTGCAAGGATCCAACATGCTCTCGATGCAAGCCATGCTAAAACTGTGGAAGAAAACCGACATTACATAAGAGCCGTGACAGACGCATTGCTCTAAACAGCCTGCTAGAATAAAGCCCAGAGAATTCGCAGGGAAGGTAGTAGTCAGATAACAGGAGAAATTTTCGGAGACTTATTGACATAATTTCCAGGTATGATGATATAGTGAAGAAGAAGCTGAGAGGTCCTGGCAATGCCAAGTACATGCACCATAATGTCTAAAACGAGCTGCTTGACATCATAGCTGGAATGATCAGGAAGGATGTCAGCAAAGAGGTCATGAAAGCTGAGTATTTTGCTGAAATGGTAGGTAAAACAAAGGATGTGAGCAAACGAGAACAGTTGTCCATTGTGAAAAGGTACCTCCACCAACAGAGCCTTCACGATAAGTTCCTGGACTTTACATCTACTGAAGGTCTGGATGCAGATTTATTGTTCAAGAAAATCATGAAAATTCTGGCTAAATGTGGTTTTGACCATAATGCCTGCATTGGCAATTGCTATGACGAAGCTGCAGTCATGTCAAGGTACATCAGTGGCGTACAGGAGAAGTTCAGGAGAGAGGTGTCTCAGACTGTATATGTCCACTGCTATGCACACAGGCTCAACCTTGTGCTAGTTGATTGTGTTCACAACATACAGGCTGCAGCAGAGTTCTTTGTGACAATTCAGAAGCTGTACAAATTCTTCTCTACATCAGTTGTGCATGAAGAATTTATGAAGGTACAGAATGAGCTTGAACCCGCGAACAAGCACAGAGAGTTGAAGCGACTGTCAGATACAAGATAGGCTGACCAACATGCTGCTTGTATGGCTGTGAAAAGAACCCTCCTTGCCATTGTGACAACCCTAAAGCGTCTTCTTGTGAAGAGGAACAATATCCACAGAGCCACTAAATCAAATGGACTGTACATCCTTCTAGATCAGCAACTCGTAACCAGTTTAATGGCCATAGAAAAACTACTGATGATGACTAAAAACTCTCAGACCACCTCCAGTCTCCTGATCTGCAGCTGGCCTCTGCAGAGAACCTAGTACAATCTGTCATCTTTGGTCTCTTAGAAATGAGAACTGAAGCAGAATGGAAAGACTTTGAAGATTCTGCTGAGGATATATGTAAGAAAGTGGGAATATGCACTGAGAATATGCGTCAAGGTAGACAGCGATCTGTTTTCAGACATCTCGACGAATTCATTATCACATCCAGCACTGGCCAAAGACATGAACCAACACCAGATGCCAAGAGACACACATTCTATGTCATCATAGACAGGATGATCAACGAGCTGAATAGAAGATTCTCCTCTGATGCCTGCAGTGTTCTGGCGGGTACAACTGCATTGAACTCCAAACACTCCACATTTCCGAACAAACAAGTACTCTTAGGAATGGCATCAAACTATTGTGTGGCAGAATATAATCTCGCAGTGGAGGTCCATCAGTTGAACCGGTTAATTGCCAGTAAAAAAGAAAGGGGCAGGAAGTATCCACACCATTGGAGCTTGCAAACATACTGGAGCCATACAAGGATACCTTCATGGATCTCCAGAAAGTTGTACGCATTGCTTTGACCCTGTCTGTCACTTCAGCTGCCTGTGAGAGAAGTATCTCATGACTGAAGTTTCTCAAGACATACTTGCGCAACAACAGTGGTAACAACCGCACCAGCAATCTTGCTGTCGTATAAGTAAACTCCAGGAGGGTAAAACAACTCGATATTGATACTGTTTTAAACACATTTGATTCCTATCATCAAAAGAGGCACATTGTTTTGAAGTAGTATTGACTATAAACACAACATGATGAAAGATAGTTAGCCTGATAGTGACCATACTTTTCCTCAGAATGTATTAACTTCACATGGGATAATTCGTTTTTACTATGTAAACTATGTCTTAATGTTATATTTCTTTTGACTTGTAGCTTTACTCTAATTGGTGTATTAAATGTTCAGTCTTAGCTAATTTTGATTTTTGTTATTATTATGCATTACCTTGGGTGGAATTTAGGTAAGATTCCTCTTTTACAAATACGAATATTTTCATAAACAGATTATTTCTAATTTATGATAATGAATTAATAATCAGAGTATGAGTTTCCAATGAAAACGGTATTAAAAATGCAGTTCAATATAGCACACCTTTCTGTAATGGACCTTGATATTTACATTATTGTAATTTACCATCTATACTTCACATTAATGGCATTTTGGGAAGCCCCTCTAGAGGTTACCTCAGCGAAAATATCCTGGCACCGCCACCGCTCTAAAATCAGGAACTCGATCACCTTCTATGAACACAGCAAATAACCAGAGGTGGCTTTGCTATAAGAATACACACAAAAAACTCTCCCACTTTAATTAGAAAAAAAACTTTATCTAAAGAAATGAAAAATTAATTACAACCCTGCACTTAATTTACATGTTTGAAGAAAAGGAAGTTAAGAAAATAAAAAATTGTTTCTGAGCACCACAAATATAGATAATGTTTACAATAACCATCAAAGTCACATGACAAAAGTTTAGTTAATATGGTTACATAAAGATATCTTTGAATTCAAAGACACAGTTTTCTTTCTAACACGTTATTAGCCCTATGATTGAAACGCATGTTTATTCATCAGTCAAAAAGAAAATGTAAGCGGAAAATTGACATCGTTTTAAATACATACAGCTAACTTGCAAAAACGATAAATACTTGTAAAATAATTATTTACACAATGTTATTGATAATTATATTAATACAAAATGAATAAAAAATTTAAAAAACAGAGACTGTAAAAATTAAGGAAACGAAGCTGGATTTAATATAGGTAGTATTCACTCAAACAACAAATAACTATTTTGTTTAATGCTGTTACTTACAATTACATTTGGTGAAGTCAAAATAGGAATATATATGTGAGTAAATAAGGTCTACAGCCTTATTCCCTTACTTGTTTTACTATACCTACTTGTAATCTCTTAAATTTGCAATTTTATATTAATGTTGTTTGCTGACTTACTTACGCTAAACTATAGGCAAATGATTACTTGATACGATAGCTCGGTTTATTCGCTGTAATGACAATAAATATAGGTAATATCTAGCTGATATGGTTGATGATTACTTACTGTAGCTATGGATTATTTGATCACATTAGTCGAGTTATTAAATGCTAAGGTGCAGCTGAAGACTGTCACAGATATTTGTTTCAGAATAAAATAAGCGTTTACAGTTTTTGTGTAACTAAATTATCTATATATAATATATAGTAATGGATAATTATATGCCAACACTAAGACACAATCCACTTTAAGTGCGTACAAACAATTCCAGTAGAAAATTAGCCTTCTCAAATAAAACGTATACGTCTGAAACATCAATTTAAACAAACTTTGAAGTGTTATAAAGTAGTTAACATGATACATAGTGTGCGTATGTGTTTCTTTCTTGTAGCAAAGCTACATTGGACTATCTACTGTGTCCTCCGATGAAAATCGAACCCCTGATTTTAACTTTGTAAGTCCGAAGACTTACTGCAATCTCACCGGGAAATTGCTCACTGCAGACATCCATATTGTAGAATGTACAAAATAATTAGTATGACAATCATTTTATCTTTCATTATTATCGCTGGTAATTCCCGTTTCATCCTACAGGTAATTTTATTTTTTAAAGGAACAGAAGTTATTTCCAAGAAAGTTACCTACAAAGGGAATTAATAACATCGTTAATACTAGAAGTATAATGTTAATTAGGTTATGTGAAATAAAAATTCACTTTTCAATACTTATACAAGCTTTGCAGTATCACATTTAGTATTAAAAAAACAAAAATGTTTGGTTGCAACATACCGAACCGTTTCTGTTCTGAGCTATCATAATAATAATAATAATAGATTTACAAACTGACCGTTTTGTGAGGATTTTCTTCTCCTCATGAGTCTAAGGTACTTTTTGTGAATTTTTTATATGCGAACAGCCTCAGCAGTCAATAGTAAATGTTTTGAAGTATTGTTTAAAGTACATATTTACTCTTTAAAGTAACATTTGCCAGAACAATACATTAAAAATTTGTACAATTCCTTATGATCCCTACCATAAACCACTATTATAGTTCATGATAAATTGTGTTTGATATTTAAACAAAATGGAATTCTGAATATCCGCGACTGTAAATAGATCTTAAACTGATCATCAAGAGATGGAGTTTTGAATTCAACGTTTATACTTGAAAAGAACAAAAACTCAAAGCCATTCCGTCAGTCGCTGTGCAGCGGGTAAAAATATTAGAAGTTGTACGTAAATGAATTACGTACTTAAATATTGAATCTTTACAAGAAGGAATTATTACAAATATCAAAATATTTACAATATTAATAAGTAACATCCCTAATTTCACAGCGCTATACTGATGGATTTACACTGCTAAAATCGGGTTTCGATACTCGTGGTGGGAATCGAACATACTGCCCATTGCGTAGTTTTTTGTTTACTTTCAACTAATCAAATAATAAGTAAATTATTTTCATTTTTATAACTTAAAACAAAGCCATAATTTACTTGAATTAATTAAATAGGAAACTCAGGCATAACAATAACTTTCTATGAAAATTATTTTTGTCTTAACACATATAGTTATGTATGCCTGTGTTTCTGTTCTTCTACAATACCAAAGAACTTGTATTTTATAACGGTGGAACAAACTAACGGTTCTTTATTATTTTCTTTTTAATCGATGCACCATTTCATCTAACTCAGACGTTTCGCTAAGATAGATTAGAAAAACTAATCAATGGAAGACGTAACCTGCTGGCTCGATCGAATGGCGACAAGCATAAAATCAATACAAATCCAGAAAGAGAAAATTTCATTTGTTTATCTCTGTTCTGTAAGAAAAATCACGACTCCCTCTATTGAATATTAGTGTAAAAACTAGAGATTTCATATTGTTAGTATGATATTTCATACGAATATTTAAAATAAGAGAGAAAGAACCTTAACAAATATTTTTAGGTTCTCTTACTAGCAAAATGAAACACGTTTCATTATTTGCTTAGTTTTGTAACTAGAACTGTCATTATTATTTCATATTTTTATATATGGAGAGTATGTACGCTGTCTAGTTGGTTTGAAGAAAACACAGCAGTTATAAAGCTTGTAACAAACGATAATTTAAATAAGTCTAAATAAAAAAAAAATGTGAGACCACCTTACTTGAGGTATACAAATTACGTACTGACAGTTTCATCAGTAGAGAAGTTTGGCTCACAAGCATACTTTAAGGTACTGAAACACGTAAGTACCAAAATAAGAAACTAGCAACATTTTATGTTTCTTCTAGTAAATACAGAGGTGAACAAAAAAGTCGCTCCGCTCCCTTTCAAGATATTGTTAATTTTACTACATCCTTTATTAGATAACAGAAAAAAAGATTTAAAACTGTATGTTTCTAAAACTGAATTCAAGAGATCTATTCAAACTTGATCTCATATCATAATTTTAACAACGGCTGTCGTAAGTACCTGATATGTTTATGATTTTAGTTATATTTTTCAGGTTGTACATCTGTTGTAGTTTCTTAGATATTTTATTACAATTAGACTACAAAATGATGAAAAAAGTTTTTTACACTTTTGAGGTTCTTAAAATATATTTTAGGAATAAGAAGACTTATGTCATGGAATAGCCAGGTCAATCACGTGATATGAATCCGCTTAAAAAATTATGTACTGAGTTAGATTGATTATCGAAAGATAGCAAGCGAAACATGGAAGCTGAACGTTTTATAAATGAATGTTTTTAAGTACTCAAAGAAGGATGAGTCAATCACTCAGAAATATCTGTAGAAACTTACAGAGAGCTTTTCAAGTCGATGTGAAGCAGTACTTAAATCTCTAAATATTAACTTACGAAACTGGTTTGTGTTATTTTGGGTGTCATTTCATGTTCAATTAGAGAAACCTGTTTGATCATTTTGTAGGCTAGTTGGAATAAGAAGATCTGAGAAACTAAAGCACGTGCACAATAATTTTATGAGAAAATTTAATTAAACATCATGAAAAGATAAGGTATTTACGACAGCCGTTGTTAAAATTAAGATTTAAGGTCATATTTGAACTGATCTCTTCAAGTTCGTTTTTAAAAACATTTAATTTTATGTATTTCAATGTTATCTTATAAGATGTATAAAAAATAACAACATTTTTAAGAGGAAGCAATCTTTTTCTAACCTCTGTATCAAGAAAAACCTTTTCTTTCGTCACATTATAAGTCAGCTTCTTGTATTTGAAAATTTAACGATATGCACTTGGGCAAATCTTGTATTGAGGAAGGTGTTGATGACACATTAAATTGCACTCAGTGTTTCATAAATAAAATCTTAGAAATAAGAGAAAAACATTTGATATAATAAACAATATTAACTTCTCTTTGCATTCTAAGTTTAGAAAAGTAATGATACGAACTAATCAAATTGACTAATATGTTAAAACCTGAAAACTTTATGGAAACGACTATTTTATTAAAACCTGAAATGAAAAGATGGAGTATTTAGTTGAAATGAAATAGTGTAATGAAAATCAGCTATGCTGTTTAAACCCCTGTCATTATTTACTTTTTTTAATTAATGTGTCCTTTATATGTAATGCAAGTCTCTGAGCTGATGGTGTTTGGTGCCCGATGTTCTTCGGCTTTCTAATGCTATTAAACACAAAGAATATCCTTATTTTTTAATTAATCTGAATATGTCTTTATAATCTGTATCAGTAATTTTTCTTTGGAAAAAGCTGTCACATATCCTTACTAAAAGTGACCAGTTTTCTCAAACATTACACTACTTACGAAATGCCAAATAATGTCGAACTATAGTTCATAAAAATGACGTTCCAGGGAAATTTTTTACCGGTTGCAATTTTTAAATAACTTTCTGTCTGACATATTCAAAATAATTTAATAATACATATTTAAATCTGTGTATTCAGCTGGGTAGTTGTTTCGTCCAATATATTTTCAATATCTTTTTCTGAGAGCTTTTATTGTCTATGAATTGCAACTTTCAGAAACTTGAATAATGTGTGTAAACATGAAAAGCAGCTACTCTAATAACTATACCTACGGCTCCAAAATGAGGAAGAAGTTTTAGTTGCGAAAATGTCAACTCTGGACCTCAGTATTCACATTTAAAGATACAAATCATTAGTTCGCTCTCGACTCCATATTATAAGTTGAATAAAATGATTTTTTTGTAGTGAGCTTAAAGTTAGCATCAAACTCTAAGCGTTTGACAAAGCATCATACTTCCTTATACACGACCAAGAGGAGTGACGTAAAGAAAATTGGTTAGGTTATTCATCTTCATCAAAACGAAAGTGTTTGGTTCTCAAGAAGGCTAGTAATAAAACCAAAGAGAAATCATATATTCTAATCAAAGATAAATATACTAAACTTAAGTTCTAGAAAAGCGTATCTTTCTTTGTCCAGTCACAGATTATTGCATTTTCCTTTTGTCTGTAAGTCCCCTCGGACATTTGTGACCATAGAGCAAAATAATTTACTCCAAGCTGTAAACAAGCCTGTATCTCTGATACATTTATTTTACAATGACTAACATAAAGTCTTCAATTCTTATACAGAAGAAATATATATATATACATTTTTTTCAAAATAGAAACAAAACAGAACAATCAGAGGAAGATAAAAATTTGTGTTGTATCTGTATAGCAATGATTCCTGGTCGACTTCCTTCCTTTGCATTGATATAAAATAATTGAATTATACGGGAACACTTTAGCCTGACTATTGAAGATGAACAATGTGATGTAAAATGAATGCATGTTGCAAACAAATAAAGTTTCTTACTTTTTAGGATCTTCACTGATTGTTCGAAACTTCTATTTCTTGTAACGTTTCAAGTAAATCAACAAATTTATGTTTTCATGTGTTGGCCAAATCTAGGAAAACAAAATCAAAATAGTTTAATTGGTCAAAACATTGTGATATTAAATACAAATACCATAAAAGTTTAAAGAATACTAAACTTATATGGGAAATTGCTTCAATACATTGTTTCGTAATGTTGATTAAATATAACTACAGTAGGATTACTATTTACAAAAGAATTTTTAATAATACGTTGAATAAAACATTGTCACACAGAACAACTACGAAATGTGATCTTACATAATAAAAACGTATAAAATGTTCATAATTAAAACACTTTTATGAACAAGCCAAATAGATTTAGTGTGAAACTTGTCAGCAATTTAGTTTTGTCATAAATTGAAGCCTGGGATAAAAAGGTTGTTAAGGCGTTCAACTCATCGTAGGAGAATCGTGTAATAATTAAATGCATTCCTGTGATTCCATTATTCCTAGAATTCGTGTACTAGAACCTTTAAAGTGACTTATGTTACACAGTTTTTTAACGTAACACTACTTTTGTATATGAATACTGTTACTCTGTGTAATTTATTTATAGTTGTTGTTAATTTTCATGTAAAATAATTGCTTTAACTCGTTTTATTTGTTTTAAAATTAATATAGTTTAGTAAACATAGAAAATGTTTACAGATTCTTCGAGATAATATATTTTGAGAAAATATAAAACGCATATAACAGAACATTATCATAATAATCAAATGTGTTTTTATTTGGGCAGACTATAATATATTTGGCTAGTATGAGAGGAGTCCATAGAGTAACTAGAGTTAAAATGTTTCATACAGTCATCAAATTCGTCACATAAAATAATCTTTTTCAGAGCTACATGGATTAGGTCAATAGTTCGAAACCTTAATTCCAACTGAGAGCCAGTTAGTTCTAATCCGAAAATTTCACGAATCGATCCTTAGAATGCTAACTTCTTAAATAGCTTTCAGATTATCTCGCTAAATATTATACCTCAAAAAACACAGTTTAAATTCTACCTTAGTCTGTCAACCGTCTTGCGAACCGGCTGAAATATTTGTATTGATTTGTACTGTTACACGGATCGACGGTTGAGATAAGATTGTCCGTTAAACTGGTATATGGTTTATTATATAAAATAACTAGAAAGAACACTATATGAAATCAAACAGAAAATACCCAATGAAATATAAAACATTTCTTGTTTTTACGTTTTCATATGCTATATTTATTATGGAATACATTGATGATGGAATTAAATTATTAAAAAGCAAACTGAATTATATCATTACTACAAAAATATTTAATAGACCCTATGTTTAAAAATTATGACAGAAAAGTTCATTATGACATCGAACTTTATATTTTACAATTCCAGCATCAATTGATTAAATTATACAAATCATCATCATATAGTAACTTCAAAGTAAAAATTGTTAATATCTTATTATACTAAATCAGTTATCACTTAAAGACATAATCAAAGTACAGATGTATAATATAACCATAATTTCTAGGAAAATTGTAACCAAAATTCCTTAATGTGTACATTACGAACCACTTTATGTAAAAATCTCTTTATTTTATCGAATACTAAACTGGCATACCATGTAACGATCCATTGTATGGAACTAACGCATGTGACATTGAAAGTTATATTAACTCTGCTGTCATATCGGAGCATACTTTGATCCGTCGTCAACAATGGAAACCACCTTCAACGAAGTAGCGAGTCTGAGAACCAGATATATAGGTGTTAAAGTTTATTCAATGGCTCATATTTGTGGCCACAATCTATAACGTTGACACATATAAATCATTCAAATAAATGTGAAGAGCGAGTGGCCAACGCTAGGACATCATGCTGATGTAGAATTCGATACTAACAAAAAAAGTGTCTTATTTTATATTACAACCCCTTCGACGAAGAGTATAATGTGGAATTAGTTAGTAAATGATTGCTGCAGAAAATGTATTTAATTTCATTACAATATTTCCAGTCAAATAGAGAGCGACTGATCATGGTAGTTCCGGAAAGAGAATGCAACATTGCAATCAGTAGTTATAACATGCAAAAATAACTTGTCCCACACCATCATACCTATTACAGTAGTTTGTTACTATGCCGTCAATAAATAATGTTAATTGTGAAATGTGACTCATATGACAAAATCTAAAATTTCCAATAATTTTTATTCACCTTTTGTACTGTCGTCAACATTGATTTTCTGGTTTCCTTATTGGATCAGAGTTAAACAGTTTCTAGGCAGTCTTTTGACTCTCACATTTGTAATGTTTTTCGTATACAATAATTGGACAAGTCAACCTATTGAAATGAGACACTATCTAACTACAGTTAAACCTTATGAACTAGGCCTATTTTCTTTTCCTCTCAGTTAGTCAACGGTGATTGGCAGCTCCATTTTATCCTAGAAGAAGGTGTATTCCCTGTTTATTGTTATTATCGATAGTTTATGATGAGAGATTCAATTCATAATGATGATGAACTCCAAGTATATATGTATACCAGACACGGCTGATAAGGGCATTGAAAACGTTTATTTGAAAAAACAACAACAATATTCTATAAAGATAGCAATCCAAAATCAAGATGTTTTGGAGTATGGAGAGATCCATTACCTTACTCGTCGTTTAGAAAATAATCCAATAATAATAAAACTAAAATACCATTTACGTAAGAGCCAAACAAGTGATCAACATTTTTTTACTTGAGAGATGTGGTCCTGCGGTCATCGATATTTTCTACAATAGTTGCAATTGTGTTGTTCATGTAATTTTGTTTGGTGATATCTAAAACCTTTGATTATATTTATCTTTTTATTATTTGTTATATTATTTGTTGTGTATGCAGGTAATGTTCAAAGTTTTTATGGGTAGAAGGTTAGAAAGAAAGCATTTCCGCTGAGACCATATTCGTTACACAGAAGTCTAAAATGGAAATTTCAGAGATGAGTACATGTTGAATCTATCCAGGTAATAAAACAGTTGTTATTGATTTAAAATAAAAACAAACAACATTTTTTTCTCTCATCGTGCTTTTTGTGAAGTGAAACTATAAATTCTCATAAGACAATTTGACTTGTGAGTAATTCGCATTTCAGATAAGTTTATTTTCAGGTATACGAAAAGAAGAAAAGAAGGTCGTGCTGTGAGTAGAAAACCTTTCACGTGTGTTACTAAGATTGAATATCCATTATTCATAGCGACCCTTCACAGAAGATTTACGAGCTCTAACTTATAGAATGTCTGATGCATCAGTTAGAGAGATTTACTTGTCCAAAAAGAAGAACTAACATAATTTTGATCATCAGTAGATCATGAACTCGAAATTGAGCCAATTTACTGTTAAGCTGTTTACATGTGAGACTTTTAGTCTCATTTAACATTACCGGAACGTTCCACATGTTGCAAGACAAGTTAAAAGAATTTACCAAATAGAAATAGTTTTAAGTAATTATAAATTTGAAATAATTCCCGGGCAATTTCATTGGGATTTTAACCTAGATATATCGATTTTTTTTCAACTAGCAGAGATAAAAAAATTTCTCGGTTTAAAAAATGCATAAACAATGTCTCTAACATGTATATGTATTTTCTAACAAATGATTTTTCAGCAATAACTTTAATAACAATTAATTTTAGTACATGAACGTACAACTGTGTAAAAAGAAATATAAGATCATATTCTAAATTCTACTATCTATGTTTGTACGTTACACATAAAACAATTTAATGTCAACTTCAGCGTACGAATTAAAGTTTTTAATATTCAAATAGAGTTCGGTACAAGATTTGGAAAAGAAAACAGTTACAATGGAAATCGAAGTATTAAAATTATACAAACATGTTTATTACCATTTTTTGCACCGAATCTTGAATTAAAATGACAGAAAACCATGAATTACTGAATCCTTAGTTCAGCACGTTAATCACTAGTTCATTATTAATGTGTCTATTCCTCTGTGTTAACCTTGCTTATTTTAAGATATATCAATTGAAAAATCAGAACTTGTTTCGTTTTGTTTTGTTTTTACAAAAAGAAAATATGGATTACAAAAGCTTACAAAAACAGACAGAGACAAAAAAACTTGGATCTTTTAGCTCATCAATCAAATCTATAAGACGGAACTGAATTTGAGAAAACAAAGATCACGCGCACCGACGAAATACATACATCATACGTTATCATTTAACTGAAGTAGAGAATAAGACATAAGATACACAACTAGTATGTTTTCTCTCTTAATTAAACTGAGTGTATATCTATTATGGAACTGATATGAAACAGTTGGCCCGATAATTTTACCACTAGTCAATACTTATAGATAAATTTGTCATGTTTTGTTTTGTCGTAGTCACTTGTATATTTATTATTTTAAATTTCTTAACATTCAGATATTTGTTTTATTCAATTTCGAACAAAGCTCCTGAGATATATTTGTTCTACTCGATATTAAGTTGAATTAATAGGTTAGAGGTACTCACATTCATTTTATAACATCCCTAAAGTTGAAAGGATGAGCATGTTTGGCGACTGTATTCAAACTTTCTGCTCGCAGAACAAGAGCCAAGTCGTCTAGCCCTCAGCAAACTCAAGACCTGACATTAAAATGATTTTTTTGACCAAGGGATTTGAGGGTTTTATAAGTTTATATTTAGGTCTAATTATTTTTGATTTAATAATGATTTACTGTTTTCTTAGAAAATTAAACAAGAAGAATAAAAGTGACAACTTTTATAGGTTTGTTTCAGTTTTACTTAAAAAATAGCACAACTTTTATCTAAGTAAAATCCTGCATATACTTAATTTAAACGTAGTATTGATGAGCCATTCCTTCAAACATTAAAAATATCTGAAAAAATATTCTTCAATTATAATTTGTTTTAATGTTATATATTGAAATTTAATGTCAGCAAAAGTTAATTATCGGTTAGAACATAAGTGTGAGCGAAAGCAATATACCATTTAATGATATTTAATCTGAATACGCAGCATAAATGGTGATGAGCGGTTTTCGCAAGTTCAGGTTTCATGACAGAGTTAGATAAGACTACTAATACATAAATGACACTGAGCAATATGCATTAAAGTAACCACTTTTCCCTTGATAAGTCAATCAGAAATGCTGTACGTTACTCTAGAGTAATATAATAGTTTAATCAATTTACCTGATACATAGAAGTTTATGTTTTATATAGTAAAGGTTACTTGTATTTAACTGCCCATCTAATGAGACAAGTCAGACATCCAATAACGTACAGTCATTTGAAAAATTTAGGACACCCTATGAAAACCTGTGTATTTTCGTAACATTTTTGGTTATATAGATATTCAGTCTCAATTGTAACGAAAAACTGAGAGATTATAAGAATACAACTGAACAATTAAAACTGAAGGACAGACTTTTCAAGATCTTGTGTAAATGTAATTCTACAAAAATGCATATTCTAACTGAGGTAAAAGCTAGGACGCCACCACATTTATTCCCACTCAAAATAACTCAACTCACACACAGGTGTATCAAACCAGGTCACATGATTAGAAAATAGTTACTCAGCATTTTGAATGAGGCTTACCCTACTTAAACCTCAAACATTTAGTTTGGTGTACTCCTGACTGTTGACGAGAGAGTTAGCACGATGGTGAGAGCAAAAGAACTGTGTGTAGCCTTCAGATAGAAAATTGCAGCAGCTTATGAGTCTGGTAAGGGATTTAAAAAGATCCCAAAAGATTTTGAAATCAGCCATTCCACTGTTCGGAAAATAGTCAACAAGTGGAGGGCTTTCAAAACAACTGCCAACATACCCAGATCTGGTCGTCCAAGCAAGTTCACCCACGAGCAGACCGCAAGATGCTAAAAGAGGTCAATAAACACCCTTACATGTCATCACGGGACCTACAGTAGGCTCTGGCTACTGTTGATGTGAAAGTGCGTGCCTCTACAATCAGTAAGAGACTGCAAAAGTTTAACTTGAATGGGTTTGTTTATTTGTTTGTTTTGGAATTTTGCACAAAGCTCTTCCAGGGCTATCTGTGGTAGCCGTCCATAATTTAGCAGTCTAAAATTAGAGGGAAGGCAGCTAGTCATCACCACCCACCGCCAACTCTTGGACTACTCTTTTACCAAAGAATAGTGGGATTGACCGTCACTTTATAACGCCTTCACGGCAGGGAGGGCGAGCATGTTTGGTGCGACTCGGGCGCGAACCCGGGACCCTCAGATTACGAGTCCATGTAGAGATATTATTAAAGTCAACATTTAACATGTGAACAGTAGAGATCATGTGACACACTTGGATATTGACGAGGACAACGACCTTTCTTTTCATTACACAAGAACGTATATAGGTAGTCAGATGCATCACTGTATAATAATAACAGCAACCAAGCCAAGACTTGCTGTTTTATGTCTTTATTCTATTTAATTAATCGCAGTGCAATGAACTTCAATGCTTTAACGATGTACAAAACAGAATTATAAATATGTGTATATTTGATAGCAAACTGTTGAGCAATAATCATGTTAAACCTTTGGAAAATAAAACTGCATCAAAGGTGACCTCACTCATACAGAGTTGTAGAAGTGTATGTATTAAATTAAACAATTAAAACACAAAAAACACAGTTCACTACTTAAGAAATGAGATTTTCATTAACCAAATATATCTTCTTACTCCTCCTTTAGAGTCGCGATGTTATTCTGTTTATAAAGATTGACGTAACGTTGATCTCAGACTCCTTTAATAATCAACTGATAACACAGATATGGTTACTACTAAAGATACAGTGTGTTCAGAAGTGTTTGAATATATTGCGAGGATTTAAAAACTATTTTTTTTTCACTTCATGAAACATTAATTGATAGATTAGCTGCTGGGCAACAACTTTCATCCATCTTCATAAAAGGTATATTGTAGATTAGCTTTTACACACTTGCAATGAGACAACTTGAACTATTTATTAAGTTAAAATATAGAACAAGAGCTACACATCCATGTTTGTGCCATAAAAAGTGACCATTAAATTACCTTTCATTAATTTATTAAGGATCCATATTGGATCTGAGAAGAAAGCGTATTACTTATAAAACATTTTAACAACCAAATGTTTGCCATTTTATTTTCTTGAAGCTTTTATACAGAGGGATAGTTTCTGAGACTCAGAAAGCTCTCGAAAAGCTTACGTTATAATAATATTGTGTCGATTGTAATGCCGCAAGGTCATTATGATTGTCAACAAAGTAGTAAATATTCCTTATAAAACTAGATTTTAATTTAGATTATGGTTTCACTTGGGATTCCTTACATTAAATTCTTATTAACTAACAAAAAATAAATAAATGATAACAAACGTTTGGCCTAAAACGTAATTTTCCATGCATTTTCTGTAGAATGTTATATTCTTATCACAGGTGTAATTCATAATTATATAACAAATTACATTTAATATAGTAAATTTATCATTTTCAATTATTTGAACAAAACTCTATTGTGGATATCCTGCTCCTAAAAAAATTCAATACATAATAGAATGCGCCTAAATTTATACTGCACCTAAATTACTGCAAGATTGGATTTTACGCATTTTTCTAGCTACTCACAAGAATTCAAACGTAATTATTTGGTATATTCAATTTTAACAAGATAAAGAGGATTATTTAATTAATTAAAAGCAGTGGCTTTTTATTTCGGACATTTGCTGGATATTTTTATACGAAAAAATGGTACTTCAATAACATATTTTGATTGAACACTAAAATACTCCCTCAGGTACTTGAACTTTTCCATCTGTTAAAATTGATCTGGAAAAAAAAACACTGATACTTCTTTGCAAACATATTTCTCATGAAATTACAATGAGAATCAAATAAAAATGTTTTGAGAATCTTTTTAATATACATTCAACTTTACAGGTCTCGCTATATATATATAATGAAACAAGTAAATTGGACAACTGATTAACATTTGTATCAGCAAGTAGAAAAAGTTCACATTATGAAACAGCACTAAGAGTGAGGATTATTTACATATACAAATAAAGTGAGTAATTAAAACAAATTATAAGAATTAATGGTGAGAAAGTAAGATAGTTAAAATTTTCATTGTCTTGTTTTTGAATGTTGTTAAGATACACATAGAGTTAGTTGGACTTTTCACTTGACGGTATTGAATTTTGAATGTTAAATTGAAACGTCCTCAAACTGAACCGTAGGAAAGCCAAACTAATGATTTGCATGAAGAAAACTCAATTTACAGTTCATTAGAATTTGATGCACTGAATGTAACTACGTATCAAGTAAATTAAAGGAGTTTATTATCTGCAATAAAGTAAAAATGACCTTCAAATCTATAAAAGCCAAACATTTTACTGAGGGGGAAAGTACATGCAAAAAAGTAGACCAAAAAATTTTACAACTCAAAGTAGTTAGGTCAAACTACTTAATGTTTAATTAGAGTAAGAATATCTGGTCCAACTACAGGAGTAAACAACTTTAGTAATATAAAGTGATATGAAACACGGTGTGTCTGGGGATTCACACCCGTGAAAACCGGGTTTCAATACCCTTGGTGGGCAGAGTACAGATAAGATCTTGTGTTTAGTTCTAAAACAAAACACAATATATTACTGTTTTTAACAAATTGTTTAAATATGAATCAAATGGGGAATAATAATAACAAAACGATTCGACTTGTCTCATAAGAAAATGTATGCAGTAGATTTAAAAAAGTGTATTCATGAATTATTCCGAATATTATTACAAATCTCATTGATGGAGTTTTTAAGTGTTTTTTTCAATCACCAATAACACCCTTGATATTGTGCACAATTCTCTGTTATAAGAGGATTAACGGTATTTCTATGATTTGCCAGCCCAAGTTGAGTTAATGAGATTTCATTAAGTGAGACTTCATTCTACAGCAGTGGGTACGACCAATCAAAGAAAACATTAGACCACTACGTCACAGATTCTTCCTTCACCTTTACCTTTGGTGAAATTGGAAGCGGAATCTGTAACGTTAATTCGAATACTATTATTTTTGTAGCGATATATTATTATTTTTGGTATAAACTTATTATTAACGTTTGCTCAATAGACTTATTGTTATATTTTATCACATTTTTAGTAAAGGTAAGAAGGTGAAATAAACACAAAATTTCTGAGTGGTTGAAAGAAAAGTTTTCAAAATTATTAATTTCCTTACCGTTGTTAATTTAAATCACACATAATTTGTTAGATTTTCCACACGCTATGAAAAGGTTTGTTGAAGACAACATGACCTGATGAGTTTTACTGGGTTCTGATATTGTTTCGGTTATTCTCCATATTTTCGAAGTAAACTTGTTTGTAAAAAATAAATCAACCTCGGAATATCATGTAAAGATAAAAGCAATGATTGCAATTTATCAACTGAATAGTAGTAACTATCTTTATAAAATATGAAAAACATTTATTTTATTACCATTAGAAACTAGAATTGTTTTCTCAGTCACTTCCTTTATTTTTGTCCTTATGATTACGCATACTTTTAAGACTCGTCATACTTCTAAAACAAATCATTTAAGAAAATATAGAATACAGAAGGAAAACTTATTCTTTGCTTTAGATTTTATGCTTATATCCATTGGTACTGCTATTACATTAAGTTAATTAGGTACAAAGACACGAGATATTTTAAGTAAGTAAATCATTACGTACATAGTGAAAACAATCGACAACAAAACAAAACAAAAAGTCAGACATTAATTTAAGTTTATTTTATTTGTATATGTATATCACTACAAATTGCATTGCACACCTTCGTACACTTGTAAGTTTTATTCAGAAACAACTTATGGAACGATTATTAACAGAAGAGTAAATGGAAAATATACGGATAACTTATTCTTTAGGAGTTTAAAAACATAAGTTAAACACCCAGAAGTGATTTTGTATGCTTATTTTAGGAACATATGTTTCACATTTCCTTCAGCAAATGTTATTTGCGAGTTATTTCATAAACAAGAATTGTCTTACGGAAAGATAAATTATAGTACCTAAAAAATAATATTTGTAATATAATTATCTTCTGAATATATCAAACAAAATTCATGAAAAAATATAAATGAAATCCCAAACCAGATATTCTTAACAACGTCAACAATCTAGTTTTTTTTTTGTTTTGTTTTTTTTAGAAGAGACACAACATATAATGATGTTTCCTCAAACCTAAAGAGCTGTAATTTTCGGAAATAGAAATGCCCTCATGAATGAAAGTATTGAGCTATTCAGCGACTTATCACAGTTCAAACTTTTTGATCCTAAGCCTAGTACGCTAATCATTATTCTGGGCTTGACTCTAAATAATTTGTATCTTTGAGAAGCTTAACTATCTCGTCAGATTTGTTTGTTTTGAATTTTTGCCAAAGTTACAATAGGACTATTTGTACAAGCAATCTTTAACTTAATAGTGTAAGACTAGAGAAAGGCAACTAGTCATCACCATCCACCTCGAACTCTTGGGCTATTCTTTTGCCAACAAGTAGAGCAGTTGACCGTCACATGACAATGCCTCGGCGACTAAAAAGATGAGCATGTTTTGTGTGATGAGAAATTGAGCCCGTGTTATGTATAAAGCGTTATGTATATACGTTGTTATTCATGTAGAAATTTTTAGAACTAGCTAGATTGATCATTTGTATTGGCCTGGTGTATGTACGAGACGAATCAAGATTACTCTGGAATCCTGAGAAGTTACGCGATTGTTCGAGAAGAGTAAGCCAACTAATATATAAACAGACAGCGATAGAAAAAGAGTCAGTCAGTCAGTCATTCGCTTTTATTTCGATTCAAGAGATATTGTTTTTGTTTGAGAAATTTTCAACGTTTGCTGTGTGTTTATTCAACTTGGATTGGTGACTGGAGTTAGATCTACAAAAGCTGTGATTTTATTTCGTCAGTCTTTACGATTCATTTGAATTACTAGTTATACTGAAGGTTAACACGTATAGGACTGTTTAGAGGAGACCAAGCAAATTGGAAAACAACAAATTTGAGACATTCGTCGAAAACATCGTAAAAAGAACTTCGTCAAATTTATTGAGCTGTGAATTGTTTCTGGACTTCTCCATTCAAAATTTGGAATTTCTTCGTGGGACCAAATTCACACCCTAGACTGGAATTTTGGATTTTTGATCTAGACTTTTGGACTTTCATTCTGAATCATTATATTGGACACAGGCCAGTACCATTTTGTATTGTAATTAATTTTAAACTGAATATCTGTCATTGTTATTATATAATTTATGTTATATCTGTTACATATATAATAATTTATTGTAATAAATATATAAGCTGTTATCTGTGTCTTTCTGTTGCGTTCAGTCCACATAAAAAAAACGAAACAGCTCGCAACCCTTAAATGATGACGTGAGAACCCTAATGACCTGGATATCGTCAGGAATGCTTTAATTTGTCACAGAATATTTAAAAATAGCATTTACAACAGTCTCCACAGTTTTAAATGCCAAGCACAGAAACAAACGCTTGTGTTTGTTTTCTTACTAAGTTGAAAATTTATTTCATGTTTTTTCTTTAGGTAATTGATCGAATACATTTTTTAAAGAGAAGTTAAATTGGAAAACCTATACTACAGTTATTTTTAATTATGATAAAGAACCAAAATATTATAATTTATTACTTTATATTTGTATCTATGTATTAACACCATTTAGATCAGACGTCGCCTTGTAGTTAATGTTCTGAGCTATAGATGGTTGGATCCATAACTGAATAAACTATGCACTTTCAGTTGCCTGCGTAGTATAAGAGAGATAGACAGTTTTTCTATAAAATTTTAAAAAGTTCTTTTAGTGACGAATACCACTGAGCGGATAATTTCTGTCTAAATTTGGACGGTTCTAAATGAACTCTATGACACTTTCATATTATGTGTTCTTTCCAAATCCTAAGATAGTTATTTAAGAATACGTTTGTTCGTATTCTTGTAACGCATGTAAATATCCTGACTCTTATTTCGTTTCAATTACTTTGTAATAAATGAAATTTTTTTACAATGTTACAAATATCTAAAATTCAATAGTTAATAAGCTAAATAACGGATTCTGAAATCTCATTTGTACTGTAGTTACCTGTTTTTTTACGTTTTTATGAATATAAAAAGTACATTTCTAACAATTTTTTCTTTACCTTTTGAATAAACACATTTACATGCTATTTATTTGATAACTTTTGTACATGTACTGTATCTGTCTCAAAGAACATCATCTAATATTGAAATTTAACGTTATCTGACACAAACGTATCTTAGATGTCAGAAGGTGACAGAACAGTTATATTTGTTTGTTTAACTTGAGCTTTAAATTAGCGAAATTTCACTGTGGTAGCAAAATTCTAGTTCTTGTTTCTTAAGAAGTGTTTATTTTTTTCGTTCCATTAACTTTAGCTTAATGCTCACATTTTTTCTTGTTTTTGTAATTAAGTTCTCAGGAAATAGAGTGAAGTAAAAAATAAAACACGGATTTCTACTAACACGACTTTTGAAGAAAACAGTTCAGAAAGGATTTTAATGAAAACATAAGACTCGAGAAAGGAAATTAAACTTATGTTTTCACTTGTTTGACAATAATACCCGGCAGCTCTTTCGGACATAAGAATAAGTAGAAAAATGATTTTTAGATGCTACGACAGACACACAATTACTGAACGTAAATTAAAAGTTTGTTTGAAAAAATATATTTTAATAAGTAAATTTAAAGTCGATAATAGATGTACAAACAGCTCATTTCTTGTATTTTTAATGCAAATTTAATACAAAGGGACGGTGAAAGTAGCTGATAATTTGAGTTCAAAGTTTCCTTGTTTTCATCAGTTCCCAATTCTGAATACCTTCAACGTTAATGGTAATAATACAACAACGATGTATCTGTTATACTACGTAAGTACAGCAAAAAACTGATCTGTAACATTACTGTTTTTGCCACTGTTTCGTTTTATTGCGGACTGAACGCAACAGAAAGACACAGATAGCAGCTTGTATAATTTATTATAATTATCTACTTATGTGATAGACACAAAATATATTATCTAATGGCAATAACAGATATCCAGTTTCAACCATCAAAACAACTTACAATACAAAAAAGGTACTGGCCTGTGCTTAGTAATATGATCCAGGATAAGTGTCCAAATCCGAAATCCAACGTTCTAATCTAGGCGTTGAATTCAGCCCCACGGAGAAATTTTCGAAGTTTGAATGGGTAATTTCAAACAAAAGTTCAAAGTCCAAGTCCTATTGACTTTCGATATAATCCGTAATCCGACTGAATTGTAAAGGTTGACGGAATAAAATTTTTCACCGCTTTAGTCGATCTAGCTCTATTCACAAATTCAGTTTAAACTTTCTCAAACAAGACAAACTTCCTGATCCGAATAAAATGGATGACTTACTTCTTGACCTGAGTAAAAGTGGATGATTTCCTCGCATCGCTGTCTGTTTATATACTATATCGCGTAACTTCCCAGAATTCCACGGTACAAACACCAGGCCAATACAAGTGATCAATCTATCTAGTTTAAAAAATTTCTACATGAATAATTCTAAATAAATTTTAATTAATTCTAAAATGTTATTTTAAATTAACCGAGTTAAACCTCAAAACAATAATATAAATATAGAATTATAAATAATAAATATGGGAATTCAAATACGACATTACATTATATTTACATAACATATGCATGATATTTACATGACATTTACATAACACTCGACATGGTTGTCGTTTACATAACATTTACATAACACTCTCGACATGGTTTACATGATATTTACATAACAGCCACTAAGTGTTTTTATTGCTTTTTATATTTCATTTTAACTTCATATAACTAATTAGATGTAAGTGTTTTTAATAGCTAAATAAAAATATTATATAATTATATAAAATAAAAAATTAATACAAAAAATATACCGTATTTTCCGCCTAATAAGCCGAATTTCTGGCTCTAAATTTTAGACCCGCTTTTTGGGGGTCGGCTTATTAACCGATCACCAGCTTTGGATCAAAAAATACCGAAGACCAAAATCGGCCCCAAAATCATACCTTTGATCTCACAGTTACGGCAGAGTTATTTCAGTTGACTAAACTTTATTTATTAATAGAAAAAGGTCTATACATTACGAGTGACATGTATTCATAAAAATAACAAAATTCATAAAAAAATACACACTTTAATCTCAAAAATTTATTAAAATCCATCAAGTTCATCATCTTAGTTTTCTGTCGAAATACAGCCACCCAGTGGCTCAGTGGTATGTCCGCGGACTTACACGCTAAAATCCGGGTTTCGATACCCGTGGTGGCCGGAGCACAGATAGCCACAACTCTCGGAGTACAAGGCTGTGTCGCTTCATAAAGCGGGTATACCAGCTGTTGGTTGCCTTAAAGTCTCTTGAATTTTCTTTATTTCGACCAGCCCACTTTAGTGCAAAAATACGGACCTGGGCACGCGTGACAGGCAGGCCACTCTGCCGGTTTTACTTCACCCATGTCGCTACATCTTCTTCCAGTTTGGGCCACTTCGGTTGATTTTTCTGGTTACATTTACTTGTTTTCGACATTTCTTTTAGCACACATTCTGCTTTCTTCCATTCGCGGACCTGTTTTTCATTCACACAGCAATGGCGAGCGTCATTCATATTCGAGGTTTTTAAGTCTAGCTCTACTACTTTCAGTTTAAAAGCAGCATCACAACGCATTCTTTTTTGCAGGTGTAGACATCTTTGGCTTTGGACGGTACAATAATAAACTCCCACTACATATCCCTGATATTCATACCCTGAGTTAGTGATTTTAATTACTGAGTAAAAATTCTGGAATTTCATTGATTACCTAATTACAGTGAGTGGAGCCAATAACGAATGACATATTGATTCCATCTCTCCTCAGCTTATTGGGCGGTAATAAGCAAAAACCCTCATTTTCAGAGCTGAAAATTGGCCTCGGCTTATTAACCGGAAAATACGGTATTCATAAATCTTTTAAATAAGTTGTGAATAACTTTTAACATTGGTTGGTTTTTGTGGTCATCGTTTAATACTTGTATATAAATCAGCACTGGTATATGTTATAGAATTAAATAAGATGAAGTCGAAATTAAGAAATGCATCACGAAGCTAAAACGAGAATTATTTGAAATTTCTGTACCTATTTAACCCAGAGTTAGGTACTTATCTTGCGTCATTTTAATTTCATTACTAATCGGTGTTTTATATCTTTTCAAAGACCAAAGTATTTATAAATATTTTACATGGAACGAATTAATGTTTTCGTTCAAATAGCTTGCAATTTTATTCTTGAATGAGCATCGCACTTAAATTACACGTAGTTAATATTTTTATTTAATTATTTGATTAATAAATATATTTTTATCATAAACTAAGAAACAATCTGTGCTAACTCAAAAGTTTATTTCTGTTTTTATATTTAATACATTTTTAATGTTTCATGGTTATAAAATATTAGATATTTATATAAACTACATGAATGAAGATATATATAATTCTATCCTGGCTGGCCACTTTAATCGCCCTTCTTTTTCCCAAGATTCACACATTACTGGTTCACTTCCATACGTAAAGGCCCAGCATGGCCAAGTGTGTTAAGGCGTTCGATGCATAATCTAAAAGTCGTGGTTTCGAATCCCAGTCGCACCAAACATGTTTGCGCTTTTAGCCGTGACTATTGGTTGGTAAAATAGTAGCCCAAGCGTTGGCGGTGGGTGGTGATGACTAGCTACCTTCTCTCAAGTCTTACATTGCTAAATTAGGGACGGTTAGCTCAGATAGCCCTTAAGTAGCTTTGTGCAAAAGTCTCGGCATAGCCTAGCACGTTAAGGCGCGCGCTTCGTAATCTGAGGGTCGCGGGTTCGCACTTGAGTCGCGCCAAACATGCTCGCTCTCCCAGTCGTGGGGGCGTTATAATGTTACGGTCAATTCCACTATTTGTTGGTAAAAGTGTAGCCCAAGAGTTGGCTGTGGGTGGAAATTACTAGCTGCCTTCCCTCTAGATATTCAGTACTAAACTAGGGACGGCTAACGCAGATAACTCTCATATATTTTATATATGCAAAAAAGGCTCGTTTGGGTTCAGAAAATATTTTAAATAGAAGAGCGAACAACGTTTCGACCTTCTTCGGTCATCGTCAGGTTCACAAAGAAAGAGGTAACTGACCGGAAGCTGATCACATGTTTGGAAGGGGTTGTGTAACTAAATGTCGCAATGTAGAGGGCGGGGTTAGATGTTTGAATATATAATTTTATCTATAATATTAATATAGGTATAATGGCGTTCCTTTATATTGGTTTATTTTGGGTTTAAGTTGTTGTATAAGTAAGGCTTCTTTAATTTTTCGTTTGTTTATGTTTGTTTCTTTATTTAGTATTTTAGTGTTTTCTATGGTTATGTTGTGTCCATTTGACTTGCAGTGTTCGAAAACGTGTGAAGGTGACTTTTTATGTTCTTTGAATCTGGTTTCCATTTTTCTACTTGTTTCTCCAACATAGAAGTCGTGGCAGTTATCACATTGTATTTTATAAATAATGTTGGTGTGGTGTTTGTCAGTGTTGTTCTTACATAGTATAGACCTTAGTTTTGTGCCTGGTTTTATAAAATACAATGTGATAACTGCCACGACTTCTATGTTGGAGAAACAAGTAGAAAAATGGAAACCAGATTCAAAGAACATAAAAAGTCACCTTCACACGTTTTCGAACACTGCAAGTCAAATGGACACAACATAACCATAGAAAACACTAAAATACTAAATAAAGAAACAAACATAAACAAACGAAAAATTAAAGAAGCCTTACTTATACAACAACTTAAACCCAAAATAAACCAATATAAAGGAACGCCATTATACCTATATTAATATTATAGATAAAATTATATATTCAAACATCTAACCCCGCCCTCTACATTGCGACATTTAGTTACACAACCCCTTCCAAACATGTGATCAGCTTCCGGTCAGTTACCTCTTTCTTTGTGAACCTGACGATGACCGAAGAAGGTCGAAACGTTGTTCGCTCTTCTATTTAAAATATTTTCTGAACCCAAACGAGCCGTTTTTGCATATAAAATTCTCAACAAGTGGGTTTCTCGACATCACTGATTGTTAACTCTCATATAGATTATCGTGAAACACAAACATAACTGGGCAATTATCGAAGTATAAGAAGCATTATTGCATGACCTAGTCAAGCCACTCCTTAGACAGCGATCAAAATTTAAATTTTTTTAAGTCTATCTTCAGATGAGAAGTCACAAGATTCAATTACAATAAAGTCTGGTGTTGAGCTGTTGATTAAGAAAGAAAAATAGTCATCAGTAACATCTATCTATATGAGTACCCGTCTACTCTAACTAAATAACTGAATTCACGACTGTGTTCTTTTATAATGCAGCTTCAATTGCATTATAGTTTATATACTTATGATAGTATCTAGTATGTTGATATTTTTCTGTGCAAGTGTTTAGAAGCATATCAAAAGCTTAAACTTTGAACCTTGTGATTTACTGTCGGACATGCTAATAATACGTTCACATCAAGCTACGAAGTTTTCTTTGAATTAATATCTAACAAGTAATTATTTTGTAATATAAATACCGATTTTAATTTAATAAATGGAGTTAAGACTTTTCAATGAGTTTTCAAACATGTTCTTTGAATTATATTTTATTATGTGCATATTAGTGGCAACACAACTTTAAATAACTTATTGTTAAGATTGAAAAGTCAATTATAATTTGTTTATTTGGCAATTCCTAATATTGTCTAAGTAGTTATAGCAAACTGTGGCTTTCTAAATATTAATTTCGGTGATATAGATTATTATTTTATATATTTGATTTAATTAATCTCTTCATTTTTTTAGTGAAACATTTATGCTTGATCTGTACTTCACTTATTTTCTCACTTGTAAACAAAGCTCACACATAAAAATTGTATAAAGTCATTGAAATATACTTGATTCTGTAATCTGACTTCTATCTTCCCTAAATTCTAATAAGGTAAACATATTATACAAAACCTACGTATATAACTTAACAAGGTAAACTTTTTTTTTTTCACTTTACAAGATTATTCAGTGAAACACTTAAATATATAAGATATCTATGAATGTAATCTTTATTTTTGGTGTTAGCTCTATCATGATATTGGTAAAGTCTAAACTCATAAACCGGAAAAGCTTTTATACAAAAAAATAATAACGATTGTTGATTTTTAAACCAGAAATTCTCAGACCTTCTCAGTACAATGCGTTTTTCCCGCCCAGAACATTCAACTTCGTCACTGAGGTCCACTAACAAATTATTTTATGCATACTGAACTCCTGAATAGTACTATATGTTTTGTTTTGTTTTCTGCGGCCCTCTTGAGACATTTTTATGGCTCTTAATGTGAGAGCGTTATTGTTAAAACACCCCTTTATTAAAGTTTCTAGTGTGGCGAAATTTTTGTGTGTATAATATTTATCTTTACATTAAAATACATCTCAGTCTAGTCTATTTTTACTATCAATATTACAATTACAAATGTTGTCAATATTAATATCATTAGTTTATTGTGATAAATACATTTAATTTCAAATTAATAGTTTTTGTTTTTTACGGATTTAGTTAATATACTTTATTGGTATTCTTTTATCAACAATTATTTTACAACTTATTCAGACTTAATTTAGTTTAAATATAAGATAGTATTGTATTTAATGCTATCTATTTAAGCCCTATTTACATGAAGATATCATTCATAATGGTTATTTCTATACGGTAAAGATATACTTGTTTGTAAACTTTCAGTAATATCCTGGTAAGCATAAAAACAATAATGGTTTAATTGTAATTATTATATTGTTATGGTACATGTGCATCAAACACGATGAATAAATAGCTTAAAATCCATGTTCAAAGATTTCTCCATCCCAGAAAATGAATATACCATACAGATTGTACAGTGGTCTAGGGCCGAATTTTAACTGGACAAGAAGTTTTATTAAAGGACATCATGAATAACTGACAACTCGGTTGTGAACATCAACAGTTTAAGAGCAGAAGTATTGGTAACTGATATAGGACAGATTTTGAAAAACATAGAGCAGGTGATGCAAACTGGGAATGGAACAAAGGTCTCATTAGAGAATATATACAACTATGAAGAAACCATCCTTTCGGATAATCCTGGGACAAAGAAATGTGTGTTCAATATAGGAGTTAAAAACCCAATGTAAATAAAAGACAACAATATATATTACGTTCTCTGGTTCTATTACCCGAAATATGTTCTAAAGTTAACGAATTTAAATATGTTCTAAAGCAGAACACATGTGGGATGCTTGGATGGAAGCTGGCCTCCCAAGTACCACGTACAATAGAAACAAAAATGGATGATTCGATGCATTATGTTTACACACTGGTTTGAATATGCCTTTCATATTAAGCCCAAACAAGGTCTAAAGATATTATTTGCAGACAATCTAAGAAACATATTTAGTGAAATGGTGTTTACAGTTATCATGCCGTATATTCTAGCCGTATATTGCTCACCAACCAAAGATATTCATATTAACTTCCTACAAAAAAGTGTTAATCGTAAACCCAAACCAATTATTATTGGAGATTTTAATTCACCACATTCAGAATTAAGGAGTAACAGGGACACACGGAGGGGATCATGCTTAAAAATTTTTATCTCTAGCAATAACATGCACCTAATCAATGACCATACACCTACACACTTTTCAGCTGCTAACAGCTCATACGATGTACTCAATTTCATCATCGCACCCAAGGACATGGTAAACAGAATATCTAACTTTAAAGTACATGATGAAATCACCAGTGACCACTTCCCCATGTCATGTATGATTCACCCGCGCCACCCTGCTGTGGCGTACGTGACTCCGTCCGCCTACACCTACACTAAAACGGACTGGCTAACTTTTAATGCCTCTCTGGACTCATACCTACCCCATCCAATAGAATATGTAAATAACAAAACAGAACTAGACAACTATGTTGATCAAATTACAGAAGTCATAAAAAAGCCATTAAAAACACAATTCCTAAATCAAAAAGAAAACAATCACTTATTCAATGGACTTTAACACCAGAAATTCACGCACTAATAATCAAACGCAGAAAATTAAGACGAACACACTACGTCACACGCGATCCACACATTAAAACAGAAATCAATAGAACAAATACAAAAATTAAACAAGGAATCAAAAAAGTAAGAGAAAACAATTGGCATAACTTCTGTAAAAACTTAGAAAAAAACAAGAAAAATCCAAAAGAATTTTGGAAAAAATTCAAGAGTATCGCTTCAGACAAAAACACAAATCACATGCTACAACATATCATCCATAACAACAAAATCGCAAGGACGGACGTAGAGAAAGCTGACTATTACAAATCCTCTTTTAGCGATTTAAACTCAGTAGATTTCGACACACAACACCAAGACCATATCAATAACTACTTAAACACAAACCAAGCATTATTCTCACCACGATTCCCCGGCGAGACACTAGAAACATATTCAAGTTTAATCAACAGAAAAATAACCACAACCGAGCTAAAAATTAATATAAAAAACTTGAAGAACACTTCCCCCGGACATGATCAAATACCAAATATTATTCTGAAAAAAAGCTCCACTCTCCTACTACAACACCTCACAAACATCATGAACATCTCACTAGCGACAGGGTACTATCCCGACACGTGGAAAAAGCCATCATAACAACGATCCCCAAGAAACAAACTAATAGAACAAATCCAGATAATTTCCGCCCCATCAGTCTGTTAAGCTGCCTTGGCAAACTGATGGAGAGAATTATCTCCAACCGTCTCCTACATTTTTGTGAATCAAACAACATTCTTCCATAATTTCAAAATGCCTACAGAAAAAATAGACAAACAACAGATCACCTCACGCGACTCACCGAATCAATCTACAAAGCTTACAACAACAATCAAGTAACCATCGGGGTATTCCTAAATGTCAAAAAAGCATTCGACAGCGTATGGCACAACGCCATCATATATAAACTAAATCACCTGCAAATAAATCCCACGATAGTCAAATGGATCTCAATTTCTTAACCAATAGAACAGCACAAGTAAAAGTCAATAAAACTATATCCAAATTATTTAATATAACGGCAGGAGTACCCCAAGGATCAGTCCTCTCTCCACTTTTATACATAATTTTCGTCAGTGACATACCTTTTCCAAATCTAACATACACACACAATTCACAATACGCAGACGACATCGCAATCTGGAGCACCTCCAGAAACCCAGTAATGGCCATGTCTCGCGTACAAGAATCATTAAACAACGTCTCAACATGGAGCAACAAGTGGAGAGTCGTGTTAAACCCAACAGAAACACAAGCAATCACTTTCTATAGGAAACTTAAGAAGCAAAGAAAAAATCTAGAAAAAATAAAACTATCACTTGGAAACACAACCATTAACATGAGTAAAAACATCACATTCCTTGGCGTCACTTTCGACACAAAACTAACATGGAAAAAACATATAAACAATATAAACTCATCCATCAGAAAAAGGATTTCATATCTAAAAACCATAACTGACAAACAATGGAAATGCGCACCGAACACCATTATACAAATATACAAGGCTTACATCCGTCCACTATTAGAGTACGGATGTCAAGTAACATACAATATGTCAAATCATGGCCGAGCGCGTTAAGGCGTACACTCGTAATCCGAGGGTCGCGGGTTCGCGCCCGAGTCGCGCTAAACATGCTCGCCCTCCCAGCCGTGGGGGTGTATAAGTGACGGTCAATCCCACTATTCGTTGGTAAAAGAGTAGCCCAATAGTTGGCGGTGGGTGGTGATGACTAGCTGCCTTCCCTCTAGTCTTGCACTGCTAAATTAGGGACGGCTAGCACAGATAGCCCTCGAGTAGCTTTGTGCGAAATTCCAAAACAAACAATATGTCAAATAACACACTCCTGAAAATCCAAGTACAGCAAAACAGAATATTAAAATCCGCATTTGGCCTACCGTCATTTACGCCAACAAACTATCTAGACCAAATTAGTAATTTACCAACAATAAGAGACAGAATAACAGAACTTTCTCTCAAATATTATCTGAAAGCAGAAAAAAGAAACAAACTAACGGCATCACTACACAAATTATCCAGTGCACCAACAAAATACATTTCACCGTACAACATATTTCAAGAATCACATTCTACTTAACAAAGAACCTAAACAAATAAAATCCATGTCACTAACACGAATTCCTTTTTTTTTTCAGATACAGGGCACACGACAGGCAAAACTTTCGGCGCCTGTCCTGTGAAAGTGGGTTTTCTCGGGGCACTCCCGTTTCCCCCACATCAAAATCTTCAGGCATTGGATTTATAGATCCCAGCCCAGGAATCTCTTTTGCCAGACCCTGAACCGTGCCGTTTGAATTATTTTATTTTGATCTGGATTTGAATAATATTCATGTTCACATCTGCTCAACCTCTTCCTTTCGGGACAGGTCCCGGGCTTCCTTTCCGCTGCTGCCTTTGCCTCCATCCAAGAAAACATTTAGAAGAGACATTTTCGACCCAAATAGTCAAGAATAATAATAATAATTAATTTATATATATATATACACACAAACACACACATATATATATATAAATTATATATATTTTACCCATCTTTATTTTCACATACAAAGCAAGAGGAATGTGGAAAAAAACATCTTTTTTCCAATTTGTGTTTATAACAGTTTCACTTTTCTATATTTTTAAATACATGGTATGGTTATATATATATATACACACACACACACACATATATATATATATAAAACCACCACTTAATCTTAATAACAATCTACGAAAGGGACGAAGAGGAACCACAACGTTCCTGAACACCCCGGTTGGGGAGAGAACTCTTCTGATTTCTCTCTCTCCAAACTGAACCCCTGCCACGTTAGTTTAATTTAGTTTAGTTATCATGCCTTCCTAGTAATTCAACGTGCGAAATGTAACTAATAGGAGTTGCTTTCTATGGTCCACTAAAAATTCTATGGAAACGTTAATTGACAGTTAAAAATAAACATCTGATGAAAGTCACAGACACCATCAAAATAACGCTCTTTTTTAGCTTATTAATAATCTGTACAAGTATATCTATCCCCAAAACAAGCACAGCAGTAAAAACCTAATTGCAAGCTTTAGAACCTGTGGTTGTTGTTTTGAATTAAGCACAAATCTACACAATGGGCTATCTGTGCTCTGCCCACCACGAGTATCGAAACCCGGATTTTAGCGTGTATCTCCGCAGACATACCACTGAGCCACTGGGGGGCTAGAACCTGTGGACTTTTTCCTGTATGACTATTCAATAAAAGTAACGTAGTTTTAGAAACCT
This sequence comes from Carcinoscorpius rotundicauda, assembly GCA_011833715.1. Classification (NCBI taxonomy): domain Eukaryota; kingdom Metazoa; phylum Arthropoda; class Merostomata; order Xiphosura; family Limulidae; genus Carcinoscorpius; species Carcinoscorpius rotundicauda. The sequence continues at coordinate 116,018,959 of CM022393.1, forward strand.
GTATGATTTGACTATGGAATTATGATGAAATTGCTAAGTTACTTTTGACAATGATTTAATGATAGGCTTGTTTCAACGAAAATGAGAAAGGTTAGCTTCTACAGGATAGGCTACTAAAACTAATACAAAAGACTTACGAGAGGTTTGGACAATAGTCCGATTAAACTGAGAGGTGAAAATATTCCCCAGTAACATTAAAATAGAAATTAAATGAATGTCTTGAAAAGGTAGAGTATCTTCAATTGAAACACCTCCTCTCTAGTCGTCTACGCTAACTACTAGCTTAACAAACAGAGCACGAATATTATGCATATTTTTATCCTGTATTTCATTCGTTTAATGTCTGTAGTTCAGCACAAAGCTACACAATGGACTATTTGTGGTCCATACACTACAGGTATCGAAACCTCATTTCTAGCGTTGCGAGTCCGCAGATATACCGCTGAACCAGAGTCACAAAATGTCAGGACATAACCACCGTCAAACAGCCAAAAAAAAACACTTGATATGAACCCTCTAGAGCAGGTTATTTCATTTTGGATTGTGTCTTATTAAGAAAATATCTAAAGAAACAACTTCTACAGAGCTTCTAATCAATGTTTTTCACGAAGATAAACATGATTTTAATTTGTAAATAGTATGCATGCAGTGATTTTGATCTCAATATCTCAAATCATACATACTATAAACTAAAACTAACTGTAATATGCGTTATGACTTTAATGAAACATTTAAGTTAAAAATAAAGTAAACGAAAAAGAAAACAAAATAAATATAAACTTAATTGCTTCGCAAGATCAATATTTAAAATTTAATTGTTTCTTATTACTAATATAAATCTAGCACCCTTTCTTTGCACTTTTTGTCTGAATTTTAAAAAAATCTTTCTGGAGTTTATATTTAATTACTTTCTGCTATTAGCTTTCATTCGTGAATGAATTAAATAAACTTTTCTGGAAACGTTAGAAAGTTAATAAGTTTTCAAATAAATTAAAATAAGTGATAGCTCATATTTCGAAGCTTATACCAGTTTTAAAGTATGAATAAGTATATTATATTCATATGTACAAAAGTTTTAATTAAAAAACATATACATTTATGCTTCTTGGAAGAGCAAATAAATTATTCAACACCTGAGTTATCAGCTATGTACTAGTAAAAAACAACTGTAAAAGATAAAATGAGGGAAGAAAGTAGATGAAATCGAGTATAGAAGCTTATCTTAGTTATATTCAAGACTAACTTAAAAGTTGTTCAACCCGTATTTAATATGCTAGGTTATAGGAATTACTGATTGCATGTAAAATGAAACTCTATATTTTTGCTTTGCAATAGGAATACTTGTATAAATCTTACATATTGAAAAGGTTATCGTAATTTTTAAAATATTATATTTCATATATGAATAGTGTTTAAAAGGATATTTTGTCTGTCATTGTACTGTCCAATCAAGGTATTCAGGTATGGGATAAAAACATACCTGCAGCGAGCAAAATATATAGATATGAAACACTATTTTACCCATCTTTATTTTCACATACAAAGCAAGAGGAATGTGGAAAAAAAACATCTGTTTCCAATTTGTGTTTATAACAGTTTCACTTTTCTATATTTTTAAATACATTTCACTTTTATGATCCATGTTGTTATGTATAACGGGCTAAACATCATACTATAAAGATTCCAATATAAAATATTTGTACTTGATCTTGCTTTAGAAAGTCATAAAATTGTAACAAAAAAAGTCTTAAGTTTTAAGTGTTCTGATTATACCTTTTAAAGCACTTTAAGAAACTTTGGAAAAATTTATAAGTGTTCCTAATACATTATATATGGTTAGTAGGGACACCTGAATAATCAATGTTAAAGGTAAAATGCTTGTTGATCGAAAACTCGTATTTCAAGAATAACTAGAATTAACGTACGTTCTCTGATAATTTTATCACAAAGTAGGTAAAATATTTAAAATATTACTTTCTACCTTTGAAGTTAAAAATAATTTATTCTTGCGACGACATGAAGGTAGAATTATCACACATTCTAACACGTAAACAAAATATTAATAGTTTACACAGCTGTGTGCAATTGCACAAACTCATTTGTGAGCTCTCACACAAAAGTCAGACCCAAAGAAATGAAATAAATTATTCCACCATTCGTATGAATGTAATAGACTCACTCAGTAAAGCCTAATATTTTAAAGAAATAAAGGAAAACATGAGTTTACTTCATCACAGGGAACAGAAAACTATTGGTTTATGCTTTTTGTCCTGCTTGTGGACGAAACGCTCTTAAATTAAAATGTAAAGAATAGCATTATGTGATGTCACTGCGAAAATGATTCCAAGATTTTGCAGTGACCTTCGTCAATCAAGATGTTGCTCCAAAAGGTAAGTTGTAAATGATTCACTTTGGTATACATAATTATGAGTTTCAACGGTTATACATTTATATTCACGTCACTTGAAATATAAATAGAAAATATGATGATATTCTTAAGAATTGACTATCCTTTACAATTCTGAATTATAACATATGTAAATAATTGCATTGAATCTTTATGATTTTCAGCACTTGGTTGAACTGTGCTGTAATAAACTTAAAATATTTTCATGAGAAATACTCCATGACCATAATCTCTCTCACTATAATTTCTTGCACTAAAAAAGTGTAAAGCAATCGATTTATTAGTAATAGAAATATTTTCTGTAAATGTATACAGGTGGTAGACAAAAAAGTGTCTGTCCTTAAAAATGTCAATTTGTTAAATCTTTTATTTATGATATTAGATACTTTCTGTTGTTTCTAAAATTTTACTAGAACAGTAATTTTTATTTACGAAACGTTAAGTGTAGTTTAACGAGTTTTCAATATATTCACCAAGACATCGCAAAGTTTACAGATACAAGAAATTGATTCTACGATATGACAAAAGAAAATGTTCTGCTTGCTAAAGTGGTGACTGAAAGTACGCCTCTCTTGAAAATATTGCTAATTTGTTATATATTTTATTAGATAACAGAAAAAAAATATGTAAATGCGATGAAATATGAAATTTGTTCAGATATTATCCCAAGTCCTAGTTTTAACACTGAATTTCGTAAATACCTGAACTTTTCATCATTTTAATTACGTTTTCTCATTACAAAGTGTTGTGCACTTTCTGTAATTTCTGGGATCTCCTTATTCCGATTAGCTTAGAAAATGATCTAACAAATTGTTCTGCAGTAATCAAACGTAAAAATTAAATTGAAAATAACACAAACCAGTTTCAAAAGTTAATATTTAGTCGGCATTCCCTTGGAGTTTAGAACTACTTCATGTGGACCTGACAAGCTTTCAATGCGTTTGGACAAATATTCCTGGATGATTCACTGCCATACCTTCTTTGAGTGCTATAAAACGTTCAGCTTCCATGTTTCGCTTGCGATCTTTCGATAATCGATCTAACCCTGTACATAATTTTTAAGCGGATTGATATCACGTGATTGACCTGACTATTCCATAACATAAGTCTTCTTATTCCTAAAATATATTTTAAGAACCTCAAAAGTGTAAAAAACTTTTTTCATCATTTTGTAGTCTAATTGTAATAAAATATCTAAGAAACTACAACAGATGTACAACCTGAAAAATGTAACTAAAATCATAAAAATATTAGGTACTTACGACAGCCGTTGTTGAAATTATGATTTGAGATCAAGTTTGAATAGATCTCTCGAATTCATTTTTAAAAACATACAGTTTTACATCTTTTTTTCTGTTATCTAATAAAGGATGTAATAAAATTAACAATATTTTGAAAGGGAGCGGAGCGACTATTTTGTTCACCTCTGTGTTTACTAGAAGAAACATAAAATGTTGCTAGTTTCTTATTTTGGTACTTACGTGTTTCAGTACCTTAAAGAATGCTTGTGAGCCAAACTTCTCTACTGATGAAACTGTCAGTACGTAATTTGTAAACCACAAGTAAAGTGGTCTCATATCTTTGTTTCTTTTTTTGTTCAGACTTATTTTATGTTATCGTTTGTTACAAGCTTTATAACTGCTGTGTTTTCTTCAAACCAACTAAACAGCGTACACACTCTCCATATATAAAAATATGAAATAATAATGACAGTTGTAATTACGAAATCAAGCAAATAATGAAACGTGTTTCATTTTGCTCGAAAGAGAACCTAAAAGTATCTGTTAAGTTTCTTTCTCTCTTATTTTAAATATTAGTATGAAATATCACACTAACAAAATGAAATATCTAGTTTTTACACTAATGTTCAATAGAACAAGTCGTGACTTTTCTTGCAGAATAGGAATAAACAAATGAAATACAAGTTCTTTGGTATTGTAGAAGAGAAGAAAAACTGGCATACATAACTATATGTTTTAAGACAAAATAATGTTCATAGAAAGTTATTGTTATGAATGAGTTTCCTATTTAATTAATTCAAGCAAATTGCGGCTTTGTTTTAACTTATAAAAATGAAAATAATTTACTTATTATTCGATTAGTTGAAATTAAACAAAAACTATGCAATGGGCAGTATGTTCAATTCCACCACGAGTATCGAAACCCGATTTTAGCAGTGTAAATCCATCAGTATAGCGCTGTGAAATTAGGGATGTTACTTATTAATATTGTAAATATTTTGATATTTGTAATAATTCCTTCCTGTAAAGATTCAATATTTAAGTACGTAATTCATTTACGCACAACTTCCAATATTTTTATCCGCGGCACAGCGACTGACGGAATGGCTTTGAGTTTTTGTTCTTTTCAAGTATAAACGTTGAATTTAAAACTCCATCTCTTGATGATCAGTTTAAGATCTATTTACAGTCGCGGATATTCAGAATTCCATTTTGTTTAAATATCAAACACAATTTATCATGAACTATAATAGTGGTTTATAATAGGGATCACAAGGTATTGTACAAATCTTTAATGTAGCGTTCTGGCAAATATCACTTCAAAGAGTAAATATGTACTTTAAACAACACTTCAAAACATTTACTATTGACTGCTGAGGCTGTTCGCATATAAAAAATTCACAAAAAGTACCTTAGACTCATGAGGAGAAGAAAATCCTCACAAAACGGTCAGTTTGTAAATCTATTATTATTATTATGATAGCTCAGAACAGAAACGGTTCGGTATGTTGCAACCAAACATTTTTGTTTTTTTAATATTAAATGTGATACTGCAAAGCTCGTATAAGTATTGAAAAGTGGATTTTTATTTCACATAACCTAATTAACATTATACTTCTAGTATTAACGATGTTATTAATTCCCTTTGTAGGTAACTTTCTTGGAAATAACTTCTGTTCCTTTAGAAAACAAACTTACCTGTAGGATGAAACGGGAATTACCAGCGATAATAATGAAAGATAAAATGATTGTAATACTAATTATTTTGTACATTCTACAATATGGATGTCTGCAGTGAGCAATTTCCCGGTGAGATTGCAGTAAGTCTTCGGACTTACAAAGTCAAAATCAGGGGTTCGATTTTCATCGGAGGACACAGTAGATAGTCCAATGTAGCTTTGCTACAAGAAAGAAACACATACGCACACTATGTATCATGTTAACTACTTTATAACACTTCAAAGTTTGTTTAAATCGATGTTTCAGACGTATACATTTTATTTGAGAAGGCTAATTTTCTACTGGAATTGTTTGTACGCACTTAAAGTGGATTGTGTCTTAGTGTTGGCATATAATTATCCATTACTGTATATTATATATAGATAATTTAGTTACACAAAAACTGTAAACGCTTATTTTATTCTGAAACAAATATCTGTGACAGTCTCCAGTAGGTATAGTAAAACAAGTAAGGGAATAAGGCTGTAGACATTATTTACTCACATATATATTCCTATTTTGACTTCACCAAATGTAATTTTAAGTAACAGTATGAAGCAAAATAGTTATTTGTAGTTTGAGTAAATACTACCTTAATTTCCTTAATTTTCACAATCTCTGTTTTCAAGTTTTTAAAATTTTAATTCATTTTGTATTAATCTAATTATGAATAAAATTGTGTAAACAATTATTTTACAAGTATATATAGTTTTTGCAAGTTAACTGTATGTTTCAATCAAAATTTTCATTTTGATTGATATTAAGTGATTAACCTGGTCATTCCATAACATCAATTTGTTTATTTTTAAGACATATTTAAAAACTCCAGAGTTGCAGTGAAACTTGTAGATAAAAGAAAAGAGATATGATTTAATGAACTCTAGTACGTACTTTTAATCAACATAGTTTAACAGATAATTTATTGCAGAATCTCTAGGTAACGTTTAGAAAAAAATATCACTACTTTTTACTGCCTTTGTGCTTATTGAAACATTTTCGGGCACATAGAACTCACTAAAATTTGTTGTTGAAAATAACACGTTAAAACTAAAATAAAAATTAAATTACTTAATTTATGTAAGCTATTGCCTGCTATTAAAAAATGTTTATGTATTTGTGTTGTTATATAGAATAGATTCTGGTAAACGAGTGACGAATCGTTTTTACTCATTGAGTTTACAACTCGCTGAGGTACAGCAACTCATAATTTAATTCATAGAATGGATAATTTGTCGTTAGAGAGACCACAACGTCTGTTTAACTCTGATACATAAAAACATGAAAACATTTTGGACAAAACGTGATGCTTTTAAGGCTACTTCTAAAACATGTTTTCTGTTCCATTTTTATGTTATATTTCTGAAGTTTTTGTTTTTTTATTTATTTTATAATTCATTACCAAGTTTGTTAGAGGGTTCTAAAATATCCAAAAAAAGTAGTTTTCAAATTAAATGTTTTTGTATAATTGAAAGTTCTGATGAATGTCGTTAGTCTAATACATTTACTTCACACTGATTTAAATAGTTTATTTACATTATAAAATATTATTCGTCTTTAACTGTTCGTAAAATTATTCGTAAAGTGCTATAAGAAAGAGAAAATTAAAACACTAGGATACCAAGTGAAAATAGTACATAACATTTCATTCGTTCATGCAAGTGGTGTACACAGTAAGACCATAAATAAGCTATTGTATTTAATATACAGAGTATGCTTTGAAAAGGCCCACGCTGGGACAGCGGTATGTCTGTGCATTTATTACGCTGAAAATAGCGGTTTGATTCCCCCAGGTTAAGACAAGAAATAATGCGATGTGTCTTTGCTATAAAAAAACACATACGCATTGAGAATTATACTCAAGTGATATGTATAGTGCAACTGCTATGCAATTAAAAACTTAATATTCTAGTTTATTTAGATTGGCTTAAGAATTAAAGGATGACTAGAAATAATATATACAACCATCACAAGATAAAACATTATTATCAGTTAATCTTAATTAGTCCCTCTTTCTTCGTGAATGTCAAATAAGTTTCTGAAAATATATCGTGTGATACGAAATCCAAGTGACAGGATCATTCAGCCTTTATTCACAAATATAAATGGGGTAGAGGTGGCTTTCCTTTTTACTGTTTTTCGTGATATTATACTTCAATGTAGTTCCGCAATCACTACGAACAGCAAAATCAACCTGACACTGGTGACACCTTGTTGAAATCAGGGAGTTGACAAGTTTTTGAGACGTCCTAGGACACTTCTCTTGACCAGATGTTTCTAGGGTATATTTAATGCATATAATCATTAAACTGAATTTGATTTGTTTTTCAATAAGGGCACCTTAAATATGCTAAATGGAACTAAAGGCTGACAAGAATGCATTAAAACATACTCAATGGGACTGAAGACTGACAATAGTGCATTCAAAGATTCTCAATAAGGTTGAAGGCTAACAAGCGTGAATTCACTGAATTCTTTGAGGAATGCCGCCATCATTTTATTTATTTCATGTGATGGTGAACGTCAGAATTCTTTAGGTTGATGCTGGGATCAATTACAAAAGCATTTGTGGAATAAAAGTCAAAGGTGAAATTTTTGGAATAAACAACATTAGTGGAACGGAATACTTGTCAATGGTTATTGCCACACACACCTTACTTCATTACTATATGCATCACCTTCCTGCATAGCTGTATCTGTTTTATATTTCTTCCTGATCCATTTGCAGGTTGAAGTATGGATCATCTGTAGCACAAAAAATTATTTTGTCTCAGTAGTCATTGTAGGCGAGCTGTTTAGTGCTTTTTTTGTGACCCACAAAATAGTTCACTGATCGATAATAAGTCATTTACAAATTATCCAGAGTTATTACTGATAAATACATTTATTTGAGTATATCCCTTGGCTAAAATACATATGGATTGATTTTTTTATGTGGTGTATCGGAATATGTATCTCACTTCATGTTACACACCCGTTAATATCGCAACAGTAATCCTTTAACAATAACGAGTTTTCTCTGTATGTCTGATATTTCTAGTACTTTTGTTTACTCAGAAACACAGTTTTTATCTTTAAATGCAAGTTTTATCGTACGTTGATTGATAGAATAAATTATATTTTCGAAGAAAATTGTGTGCTGGTGTCCTATAAACGAAGTTTGAATTGCATAAGTAAATTGAATTAAAAATAAATCATTGAATATTATCAAAACACGCTTTCCTTATAACATATTGAAAATTGGCCAAATTCAAGACAGGCGATCATTTTTTAGGGGTGGCAATTAATTGTAGTGTTAGTAATTTAGTTGTAGTGTTGTACAAAAATTCCCAGAGTCAAAAGTAGCATGTCGTTGAAATCAGGAAGCGTCGTACGTTTGATTGATGTAATTAAGTTTTGTGTCGAAGTTTGAGAAGGAAAAAGAGCAAAACTTGCGATAGAAAATTGTAACACTAAAGTCTGAGGCAAAATAAGAAGATATTGATAATTAAAATTTGTGACTATCACCCAAATAATAAAATTCAAATAAAAATCGTGTGTTATTGTTAACATTAAACCTGACAACTTAAAACTTCAGAATGCGTTTGCAGTGTTGTTAGTTTCTATAAATAAGTCATAGATGTTTAATAACATTTAACAAATTAAATAAAATCGGTTCAGTGAAAAGTGAATTTATGGAAGAGTAAGCATTCATAGAGAAGAAAATCGGAAAATTTGATCTTGAGGATTAAATGAACTACAAGTAAATAGTTATAAGTCGACGATGAACAAAAAGTTGGTGAAATAAGAATTGACTGATATAATTCAATCTGGCGTCTATAACATTTTTTTTCAAATAACTTTAAGTAAGAGTCCATGTAAGTTCGTCCATTGCAGTTGCGGTCACTATAAGCATGCCAAAGTATATAGCAATACCACACATGTGTACACATAGTTTCATTTGATCATGAGTTCGAATAATGTTAAATCTTTTTCACTAGTGCTTGGATGAAGTTAACAATTCCCATCTTTCAAGCAATGCAGAATATTTTTCATATGTAAAACAGTTACTTCTTATCCAAAACAATTACGCATAATGTTACAAGTAAGTTACATTTCTAATCATAGATAAGACTTCGAAATAATAGACTCAACGAAAAGTGAATAGACATTAAGAAATAAAAGAAATCACTCCTAATTCATAACCAACAACCTAAGCTAAACGATCAACTAAACATTTCATTGTATCTTAAACTACGATCAACTCATCGTGCCTGAGATGGGCAAAAATTGGAAACTTCATTCAACAAAAAAAGTGAATTAAAGTTGAAAAGATCTTTACCTCTTGAAGCAAAATCTCCGAAAAATTAATTTAAAACCGAAATAAATATTTTTTTTTTTATCTCCATTAGATATCAACAGTGTCAGTGTGTTCCAATCAATGTATTTGCCTGTCTTTTGTTGCAGGTTTTACGCACAGTCAGTGTGTAAAGTGATTATTGAAGCTTTTTTAATGTGTCCCACTTTTGTTCGAGTTTTACTATAGTTTAGAAGCGTTATAACTAATGCATAAAGATACAGAAAATCTTCTATTATATTTATTGTTTCTATTTCATTACTTTAGGTTAAACAAAAAGCTTTCAGAAAATTTAATTGTTCATTAGTTATTCTCAGTGATGTGATTTTTTTCCTCTTAAATTTTATTGAAAGATAATTAAGTGCTTTGAGAACAATAATGTTTACTTACAAAAACGCCCTCCTCTACTCCCACTGGGTCACCAGAATGTGTGCGAACTTATGGCGCTAAAAACAGGGTTTCAATAATCATGGTGGGCAGAGCATAGATAGCCCACCGTGTAGCTTTATGTTTCACTGCAAACAAACAAACTTACAAAATTTGAATACTTAAATATAATTTAAATAAGGCCTTTGAAAATCCTGTATAAAAATAACATTTAATTAGAACGTTTATCATCCTGCTATTAAGTTCGTCAATGCAATTATGTTTATCATGATAACTCAGGTGCATAGACAAAGACAACACAAACATGTACTTTCCTGATGTTACGTTTTTTTGTTGTTTTTTTCGTAGACGCAACAGAAAAACACAGATAACAGCTTGTATAATTTATTACACTAAACTAAATATATATGTAACAGTTATAACATAAATTACATAACAACAATGACAGATATTAAGTTACAACATTCGAAATTAATTACTGGTTTCAACCTTCAAAGTTAATTGCGATACAAAATGGCACTGGTTTCAACCTTCAATGTTAATTACAATACAAAATGGTACTGGCGTGTATCTAATATAATGATCTAGAATGAAAGTTCAAAAGTTCAGATCAGAAGTCCGAAATTCCGGTCTAGGGTGTGAATTTGGTCCCACGAAGAATTTTCGAAGTTTGAATGGAGAAGTTCAGAAACAATTCACAGCTCAATAAATTCGACGAAGTTCTTTTCACGATGTTTTCGACGAATGTCTCAACTTGTTGTTTTCCAAATTTTCCCGTTCTCCCTCAGACAGTCCTACACGTATTGACCTTCAGTATAACTAGTAATTCGAATGAATCGTAAAGATTGACGAGACAAAATCACAGCTTCTATAAATCTAGCTCTGGTCACAAATCCAAGTTGAATAAAATCTCAGCAAACACTTAAACTTTCTCAAACGAATGACTGGCTCTTTTTTTCTTCGCATAAAAACTAATGACTCTTCTCATTCTTTTCTTCGGATAAAAACTGATGACTCTTCTTTTTCTACCTCGCGTCGCCGTCTTTTTTATATATTAGTAGGCCTAGACTTCTCGAACAATCGCGTAATTTCTACAGAACTCCAGAGCAATCCGCGCATGTCCGTTCTTGCACGAGACTTCTCGTCTAGACACTAGGCCGCCAGCATTTTATTTAAATACATATGATTGGTCTACCTAATTCTAGAAAATTCTAAATGTTATTTTAAATGAATAACAACATATTTTTTTAGTTTATAGCTTGAAACAATAATATAAATATGGAAATATAAATAATAGAAATGAAAATTTAAACACTACACGACATGTTGTCGCTTACAAAACATTTACACGACATTTACATAACACTGAAAACAAAAACTTTAGAATTAAGACTTGCTTAATCAAATCATTCAATGATAAAAATATGAATATATATTTAAGAAATCAATACATTTATGACAGGTTGATTGTAACTGTTCAAATTACACCTTTCTTGTATTACAGGGTGGTCGCGAGAAAAGCGGAAAATTTGTCAAACAGCTATTTATTTTTACAAAGAATAACTTTTACAAAGTTTTTTAAAGGCATATGTTATATTACACTCATAGATGCTCAAAGTTATTAAAATCATGCATTTTATTCATGATGTAAAGAAATGAAAATAGAAATGAGTAAGCACGCGTTTTATTCATGATCTCATCTGACCCTCAAATTTTCCGCTTTTCTATCGACCACCCTGTAGTTTGATCTTTAATTTAGATGTACATAATATGTCTGTAGTTCGTATTCTAGATTTAATCGCATATTGCAAACATATTCACTGGACAAGAAGAAAATTAATAATGTTTATACGCCCCCAATTGACATTATTTTACTATTTTTGTTTATTAAAGATTTACAAAACTTGAATGTTCGTACTTGGAAAACTGGAAAGCTATTATAACACAGAAAAAAGTATACGGCAAGTTTTGTTGCAGGAATAGATATTAGCGCTTTAAACAATGTATACACTATATTGTTTTCGTATGAATACAATACATAATGAAAAAATGCATCTGACGAAAAATACTACTATAGGTGAGAATTAGTGTACACAGTATTTAAATATACAAACAAATAGTATTGCATCCAGTACTGTGGGTCATAAGAGTTTCAGCTAATACAATAGTCTATTAATATTGTACTCCTTGACCTTCAAGGTCAATCAGACATTTAGCAGAAATGAAACTCATTTGTTTTTAATCAATTACCCTCAAAAAGCGTTTATTTCATAGTTTTAATTCAATCATGCCCAGTAGTGCTGGTCAAAAAAATTCACATTATATTTGTTGTTTGTGTCTATACAATTTACAACAAGTTAAGAAATTTAATTATTTTAGAAAATTGGTGATCACCCACAACTAATCTATTACGTTTCGATGAATGTAACTTTTAATTTGAAATCAGGTGTTATAGTAACTTTTGCTAATTGTTTACGTCATTAGGAAAACAAGCAGTTTAGAAAAATCAATTAGAGACAAAAATATGAAACCTCGTAGCCAGGATCTTTTGAAATATAAGCGTTCTTTATCAGGGACAAACTATTTGTAACATCAGATAATATTTTGAGCCGTCATTGCTCAGAGTTTAGTATCTTCCCATATAATTTTCTAAATATGGTAATATGATGTGGAGTAAACAAACAAACAAAAATAATTGGAAAATTAAATACATTAAAGAAAGAATGACTGATGGAGGTTTAAACATTTTGAATATTCAATATTCTCTTTGAAATGTCAAAGTGCCAACAAAAAATACTGAGCTATATCCAAAAGACGAATATTTATTGATAAAAACGTCACTGTATTTTAAGTGCTAACTATGTTTAGTAGATTCGTTTGACGTTTCATGTAAATGTTATGTTCTGGTAAGTAAACATTTTCTTTCTAGACATCTCTTGCTCTTTCTTCTCGTTAGCTTTTTGTTGTATGTAATTTTTGAGAAAACAAGGCATCATACTTATTGATTATTCGATAAATTCAGTGTTTAACAGGAAATAAGATTTAGAAAAGTTATTGATTTATCATTTTCTACCACCAAACTTCATAGGGAAACATTAGTTTATATGCCTTCGTCGTGTAGATGAGTTATTGTTCACATGAATGTAGCTACGTTTGGTGCACGTCTTTAAAGTACGTATACACATAAATATTACTGTTTCTGTTTATAAACTCATACAACCAGTTTTCAGAGAACTCAAAAACAATAAAATATGTTGATTTATTACTTAGTTTTTATATGAATAATTTTGAACGTAAAATAATTTTAGTTATTTTTGAAAGTGTTTCTGTGTTTGTTAAAGAATATACCATTGATAAAAGAAAAATGGTAATAAAACTAGTTATATTTCGATAAAAAATTGCATTTGTGTTTAATTACATCCTTTTTAAATAAAATACCAAATCGATCACTAATCTAATCTTATGAAATGCGTTTAATGTCTTTACTTTAAAGCAGCTATTAATCGAAATCTTATCCTTGGCAAAACATATTAAATAAGTAAATGCTTAATTAAGCGTTTACAAACTTTTAACTCTACACTGTTTTTGGTCTCTTTTTCTACGAGAATACATTTGAGACAAAGCGTATTACCTTTTATTTTACTTTCAAAAGCGTTTATATATTAACTAAATTTCAAGAAATATGGCTATGTAAGATATTAAATAATTATATTAAAAAAACAAAATATTTGCATAGTAATATCTAACTTCCTATTTCTTATGGTTCGAGAATCGTCTGAAATATTTTGTAAATTACCTATAAAAAAAACATGTTTATGTGTGAAATAACAATGAAAATGTAAATAATCATAAAACACCACTTGACAAGACCGTTAGAGTCATAGTTTGTGAATTTGATAATGCGTGGCTAAGTAACAACATGGCTCAGCTTGGCCAAGACACGCGACTCATGATCTCAGGATCATGAATTCGACTCCCCGTTACATCAAACACGCACGCCCCTTTCAGCTGTGAAAGCGTTATATGTGAAGGTCCATCCCACTATTCCTTATTAAAAAAGTATCTCAAGAGTTGGCAGTGGGTGGTGATGACTAGCTGCCTTTTCTCTAGTCTCACACTGCTAAATTAGGGACGGCTAACACGGATAGCCCTCGAGTAGCTTTGTGCGAAATTTCTAAAAACAAACAAAAACTTTGATTTTTAATGCGTCAACCAGGTGTTTGTCTTTTATAAAAGAAAAAGAAAGTATTGTTTGTTTGCTTATTTTAACGGAAAGTAATTAGAAAACTATCTGCTCAAACTGGCTCCAGTTTAGAAACGATAGTTTAAAAGGAATGCAAATGGTTAACACCTCCCACCCTCAACTCTTGGGCTACTATTTACCAAAGAATAATAGGATTGACCCTCCCACACACTCTCTCACATACACACACGTACATGGTAGAAGAAATGAATATACTCGTTAACGATTCATATACCTACAGATTACCAATCGATTGTTCTAAATATCATTCCACACTAGACCTGTTAGGTATATTAAATGAGCTATATCGTTTTTGTTCTAAATAATAAAAAAGAGATATGACAAAACAGTCAGGCTTTAACCTAACTCACACAGTGAAACGAGTTCTCTCTAGTTATTTTTTTAGTTAAAGGAAGACACCAGTTCAAAATAGCTTCATATAATAATTTAAATGTTAAAGTATCTCTATCTGTTTTCAAACATATATCAGGTACTAATATTGCTGTACCCAAATTGCAGCATATTTACTCACATGTACGCTATATACTTCGTTACTCAGTCAAGATGTCTTCAAAATTTTATTTTATAACACACTTTTTTTAACAGATTAGAAAAGAGGAAGTGAAAAATGACATTATCGTAAACCGTGTAAAATATATTTAAATAGTGGAATATTTCTGCTTTTTTTAAAGGTGATGTATATATTGGAAATGTAGCCAATGCATTACATTTTTATATTTTGAAGAAAAAAGCATAATTTTATTGTTGTTTTGATTTCTGTAAAACACTACACACTAATGTA
Source organism: Carcinoscorpius rotundicauda (assembly GCA_011833715.1). Classification (NCBI taxonomy): domain Eukaryota; kingdom Metazoa; phylum Arthropoda; class Merostomata; order Xiphosura; family Limulidae; genus Carcinoscorpius; species Carcinoscorpius rotundicauda. Next base: position 116,034,091 of record CM022393.1, read on the forward strand.
ACTGAGGTTTAGAACCTTTTACTTTTCATTGTTTCCTTACTAATGCACCCATAGCTCCAAAAATCTGAGTGCAATTTTGTGGGAACTGGTTTTCAAGCAACCGCCTCTTGGGTTTACAGTCCGGCAAGTGAACCAACTGGCCACGCCTGACCCATTATAAATATAAAGTTAACAAAATAAATATCTCAATTCTCAAATAATGTTTAGCAAACTGGTTTAGAAAACTACCTAAAAATTTGAATATTTTGTCTGAAAATAATTATATGTTAAAATATAAAACACTCAAAAGGATATAAGAAATAGTTGTGAAATAGAATATTCTGAAGTTGAACTTATGAAAAAACAAACAAAAATCATGAAAACGAAGCTATAAAATTCAATAATTAAGAGTACCGGACAACGTGATTCAATGATTTTAGATTTATGTAAGCAAAAATGAAAGCCAAGAACAATATATGCTAATTAGATACTTATGTGAAAAAAATGATATTTAAGAGATAAAAATTTCAGTCTTATATCTATTGATGACAACAAATATCAAATAATTAAGTTGGTAAAATATTTCAAAGACATAAAACCTTTCTTACAATATCTATCTTTTTTTTTGTTGCTTTGAAAAACTTGGAATAATTTCCGAATCTACAACTCTTAAATCTAAAACATTTACTTCTAAGCCTAGAGGCCCCGCTAGTACAGCGGTATGTCTCCGGATTTACAACCCGCGGTGGTCTGAGCAGACAACCCTTTGTGTCTTTGTTATAAGAAAAACACTTTAAGACTAGAAGAAGCTTCTTTAAAAAAATTAAAGGCTTGAAGAATTTTCGTTCATATGTTACCTTGCATTTGGAAAATTTCTCGTGATTTGAAAATTGCTAACCTGATCCCTATTTTTAAAAAAATGGATGTGGGTGAAATAGTCTAGGAAATTATATCGTATCAGTTTGGCTAGTGTTTTTAGCACCTTGAAAGAACGTATTTTTAAACATCATTTAGAAACATATCATAAAAGTTCATAGTTATAGAAAATTCTAGGAATGGGATTAGGAAAAGATTTTTTTCGCTTTAACAACCTATTCAAGTTCTTGATATGATTTCTTCTTTCCTTGATGAGAACACTTCACTTATTATTGTTTATTATTGCTTTATAAAGCCATGGATGGTGTGCCATCTAAATAGATATAGATTAAAAATATAAAAAACTGGTTTAGCAGTATAAAATAAATAGTAATAATAACTGATTTTTTTTAAGTTGGAAGAATATGAACAATGAACAATAACAATCCTCAGCAGTCTATCTTGTAACCATTGCTGGGAACTAGGTACATATATTAACAGTGATGTTTTTAAATTTGCAGATAAGAATCAAAACTTAACTTCTTTAAATTAAGTTTTCTTCTTCTCGCATTTTTCTGCGAGAAATTATACTTTAAAGAGCATTCATGTTTTTAAAGATTAATTACTGAATAGGAAAACATAATAATTTTATACAGATACGCTTCTCCGAACAAAAATATGAAAATAAGGAATAAATATATATCAAGAAAATTATAACGAATGTAAAGGTAGAATATTTATCATGAATAATGGAACTAATGAAACATATTATGTAAAAAACAACTGATATCAAAACTTTCATATCATTTCAAAAATAGTTTAATAATATGCTTTCCAACTACCAGCAAACGACTATTCTAATAAGTTGCTTTTCCATAGTTTCTTTATCATGAACATTAGAAAATATATCGTACCTGTTTCTTTTTGTGGGTAGTAAATGGAACTAAAAAAATAAAATACACTTCATTAGCTTATAAGCAAGAAATTCTAGAGTATTTTTTCATTTTTTATTTATTTTTTGGCATAAACATGTTTGGCGTAAACCAAATACAGCACTCCAGGTAAAGAACCTCATACCAAATATGAAGCACGGAAATGGAAGTGTCATGGTTTGGGGCTGCTTTAGTGCAGCAGGACCTGGACAGCTCACAATCATAGAATCCACCATAAATTATACTATATATCAGAGGATGCTTGAGGATCACATGTGACCATCTGTACGAAAATTAAAGCTGAAGCGGAACTGGACCCTGCAACACGACAATGACTCAAAGCATACCAGTAGATCCACCAAACTGGTAAAAAATGGAGAGTCCTGGAATAACCGAGTTTTGACTTAATCGCATTAAGATGCTGTGGGGTAAATTGAAACGGGCTGTACATGAAAGAAACCCCTCAAACATCTCACAGCTGACAAAATTCTGCATTGAGGAGGGTGTAAACTTTCTTCAGACTGATGTCAGAGACTTGTAGATGGCTACAAGAAGCGTCTCACTGCAGTTACTTCAGTCAAAGGAAGTAACACTAGCTATTATGAAGGAGGGTGACCAAACTTTTTCCTCAGTTAGAATATGCATTTTTGTAGAATTACATTTACAAAAAATCTTGAAAAGTATTTTATTCAGTTTTAATTGTTTATTTATATTTTTATAATCGCTGAGTATTGTTAAAATTGAGATTAAATATCTATACATCAAAAATGCTACAAAATTACACAGGCTTTCACAGGGTGCCCAAAATTTTTCACATGACTGTAGTTGTATCATATCAGAATTTTAAAATTGATGCAAGAAAATTTAATTTACTAATTTTAAAGGAAAATAATGAAATGAAGACCTAAGCATTTTTTTCTCTTATTGTTTGTTTCTAAATTTTTTAAAGATAACTTGAGGGTCGCTGATAGAGAATATTGTATGCCAGATCCTTCAATCAGCCATAACTCCTTACTCGACTGTGTACAGAACAGTATGTTTCAAAATGTTAAAATAATTTTAAATAAATTTAAATATACTTTTAATTTCTTTTAAATTTATATGTATTTTAATATAGTTTTTATTTCTTTGTAAATTAAAATTATTGACATTTAATGACTTCTAAATCCTTATTTAAAATAATATAAAGCATGATATCATTACTCATAAATATGACGAGGCTAGTCTGAACTAATTTATTGTTGATAATCTTTCAATAGAACTTTTTTTAATGTAAACATAAAGTTTGATGGACACGATTAAATAAATAAAATGTGGAAAAGTATATTGTAGATAATTCTTAAATTAGATAGTGTTACGTTTTTTATGTGGACTGAACGCAACAGAAAGACACAGATAGCAGCTTGTATAATTTATTATAATTATCTACTTATGTGATAGACACAAAATATATTATCTAATGGGAATAACAGATATCCAGTTTCAACCATCAAAACAACTTACAATACAAAAAAGGTACTGGCCTGTGCTTAATAATATGATCCAGAATAAGTGTCCAAATCCGAAATCCAAAGTTCTAATCTAGGTGTTGAATTCAGTCCCACGGAGAAATTTTCGAAGTTTGAATGGGTAATTTCAAACAAAAATTCACAGTCCAATTCGTATTTACTTTCGGTATAATCCATAATCCGACTGAATTGTAAAGATTTACGGAATAAAATTTTTCACCGCTTTAGTCGATCTAGCTCTATTCACAAATTCAGTTTAAACTTTCTCAAACGAGACAAACTTCTTGATCCGAGTAAAATGGATGATTCACTTCTTGATCTGAGTAAAATGGATGATTCACTTCTTGATCTGAGTAAAATGGATGATTCACTTCTTGATCCGAGTAAAAGTGGATGATTCACTTCTTGATCCGAGTAAAAGTGGATGATTCACTTCTTGATCCGAGTAAAAGTGGATGATTCACTTCTTGACCCCTAGTAAAAGTGGATGATTCACTTCTTGACCCGAGTAAAAATGGATGATTTCCCTCGCATCGCCGTCTGTTTATATACAATATCGCGTAACTTCCCAGAATTCCACAGTACAAACACCAAGCCAATACAAGTGATCAATCTATTTAGTTTAAAAAATTTCTAAATGAATTTTAATTAATTCTAAAATGTTATTTTAAATTTCACCGGTTTAAACCTCGAAAAAATAATATAAATATAGAATTATAAATAATAAATATGGGAATTCAAACACGACATTACATGATATTTACATGACATTTACATAACACTCTCGACATGGTTGTCGTTTACATAACATGCCTGTAGGCGACACCACTAATACTTTCCTGGAGGATATGAAGAGTAGTTTTTCCACCATAATGAACAGCTGTAAAAGTATATAGTGTGTGTCCTGTGTGTTATTTTTGAATCGACAGTTTTTCTAGAATTTTCCAGAAACACGACGAACACAAAGTTTGTTTTCAGACTTAAGAAACCGCAAACACGTCTCACCTGAAAAGATGAAAGTGTCATAACTGTAAAGTGACATGCTGTCTCTAATAAGCAACACTGTGTTTGTGATGAATTCTGGTTAATATCTGTTTGTAGAAAGCCCTTCTCGTAAAATAAGGTTAGTATCCTATTTACTGTGTTTTTTTGGACATCTTGAAATACATGTTTTCATATTATTCCGATCATAAAATTTTACCAGATTTCATTTGATCTTAACCTGTTAACTTGAGCAAAACACTGTAATCTCGGGCAGTAGTGGTTTAGTCTTAACGCATTAACGTGAAAAATATATGTTCATCTCGGGTAATGGTGTTTAGGCAACAGTATACTTTTCTAAAACAATATTTCATGTAATCCAACGGTGTTTCAGGATTCTGTATAAAGTATAATGAAGGTACACTACTGTCTTGGTAATGTCAGTTTGTTTCATACCATTTCTGGTTTTCTAACATATGACAAGGTATGAATGAACACCAAGTAGAGAGAAATTGTCTGAACAAAGCGTTTATCTGTGTCGAAAATGATTGTATCAAAAGCACACCTTTTTATGCAAAACAAAATATTCCAAATATAAATTAATCAAATACGGTAAATAACTGAGCATTTAGAATCAAACAAACTTTAACATCAAACATAACATATAGTTAAAGACACTCTTCAAAAAAATAAGCCAACCATTTGAGCGAGGGATAGAAAATATACTTCAAAGTAAAACCCTTTAACAACAATTACGAAATGAAACAAGAAAATAAAGACTTTTAAACAATGATTAAACTATAAAATAACAACTTTAATTATTAATGCACAATGCATAAAACAAAAACACTTTAAAATAATAAAAACATAAAATTTGAGAGCATTTCTTATAGGAGGAATGACTAAGAAAATAAAATTTGTCTTTGTTTTCTTTTTGCAAAGCCGCATCGGGCTATCTGGTGAGCCCACTGAAAGAAATCGAACCCCTAATTTTAGCATTGTAAATCAGTAGACTTAGCGTTGTACTAGCGGGAAGCGAAAACTTGTGATAAATTTATTTTTAAAAACTAAATTTGAAAAGTACATTATGCAACTAACGGGAAGAAAAATAAATGCACGAAATTAAACAGATATTCTTATATGAAATGTTAGTACAACAGAATGTTAACAGAAAACTTTTCACAAAATTGTTTAGCAAAATACACAATTAAGGCTCGTATACAAATTATATGAAAGGTTTGGTTTGAATTTCGCGTAAATCTACTCGATGGCTATCTGTGCTAGCCATCATCACCACCCATCATCAACTCTTTTATCAACGAATTATGAGATTGAACGTCACATTGTAACGCCCACACGATAAAAATGGGCGAGCATATTTGATATTACGGTGATTCAATCCAACGACGTTTAAATTACGAGTCAAGCGCCTTAACCACCTGGCCATGCCGGACCTGTATCAAAAGGTATATCTTCACACAAAATAAAGTAATGCGTAATAATGTACTCAAAAACAGTCACACAAGTTCTCTCGTAAAACCTTATTTAATTTTAGCCTTTATTAATTCCAATTTTCAATACCAGATGTTTCTCCAAATTTAATATTATAAAAATTATTTACCTCTTAGGTAAATTAATGAATCATATTCTAAAGTATACTTAAGGGATTTTTAGCTGCAACACCAATTGTCAGTGAAAAGTTTTTCTTTGTTGTTGTTCTTCATAAGATCTTTTAATTACATAAACATTTTGTAAATATAATTATGAACCAAGTTTTATGCAACATGAATAGATAGCCTAAAACTCTGTGATGAAAAATAATTAAGATATGCTGATTAAAAAAAAATCATGCAATTCAGCAATATATAAGTTGTTGCGTGTTATTTTATTGTCTATAAATCTGATTAATTTAAATCATTTGTAATTAAGCCCATTTAGAATCTATTTCCTGGGTCATTTCCGACAATGATAAAGTAATGTTAAGAAAATGTATGAAGTTGTGAAATGTAAAAATAATGGATTTTTTTATTCAGTAGAACGTATAGTGTTTAATGTAAGATAAGAATTTTTTACATATAAAAGTCAAAATGATAAACGAAGGCAAACAAAGGGTAAATTAATGTATTATCAGTTGAAGCATTGATGTGACTATTTTCTGACATTGAGAGTTTATGTTTTTATATATAAAGAGAAAATTGGTTAGAATCATTTTCTGAAACTAAGTTTTGATTGCTTTCCTACTGGAACTAAATTTTGATTATGGAAAATGTTTATTATACTCTTTTTTTATTTATAAGAAGCAAAATTACTTTAATTTCTTGGTCAGGTGATTAGGGCGTTCGGTTCGTAATCTGAGGGTCGTTGGTTTGAATCACTGTCATACCAAACATAGTTGACATTTCAGCCGTAGTGGGGGAAAATAAGACAAGCAATCTTGCTATTCCTTGGTTAAAGAGAAGCCAAAGAGTTGGCTGTGGATTGTGATGATTAGCTGCTTTTTACATAGTATTACACTGCTAAATTAGGGGCGGCTAGCGCAAACAACACTCGTGTAGCTTTGTGCAAAATTCAAAACAAACAAACTTACTAACTATTCCAGGTAAATCACAACTGGATAGGTATCAAAAGTATAACAGGTATAATTCTATGTCCTTGTCAATCCAAACTTTCATTCGTTCATTACTCCAGTATTGATAAAGAAACATAAGATTAAAAAGGTCCCCTCAATCTTCAGTTATCATGTTTAGGTAAGGATGCTTCTTTAAAAAATAAATCTCTGGTTTTCTGTATTTGTTTAAACGAAGACAAATCAATTGAATAAAGGTTTATACTTTAATATAAGAATATCTGTCTCTCTGATGTCGGCCTGGCATGGCCAAGCGCATAAGGCGTGCGACTCGTAATCAGAGGGTCGCGGGTTCGCGTCCGGGTTGCTCTAAACATGCTCACCTTCCCAGCCGTGGGGGCGTATAATGTGACGGTCAATTCCACTATTCGTTGGTAAAAGAGTAGCCCAAGAGTTGGCGGTGGGTGGTGATGACTAGCTGCCTTCCCTCTAGTCTTACACTGCTAAATTAGGGACGACTAGCACAAATAGCCCTCGAGTAGCTTTGTGCGAAATTCCAAAACAAACAAACTCTCTGATGTCACAAAATTTTGTGAGAAATTGGCCCAAAATATTTCAATGAACGCAGATGAAATGTATTCATGTGAAAAGTAAATCAGACGAAAAGTTCCAGTTTTACAAGCTTTTTCAATTTTACCGCCTACATGCTAAGAATTAGCCGTTTAAGGCAGTGGTAACGTGAATTTTTTCATAGGACGGAACTTTGACATTTACATTTTGATGATGGTTAATTAATCGTTTGAAGTTAAGCACAAATCTATACAATAGGCTGTATGTGCTCTGATCGCTAGAAATATCGGTTTCTAGTGTTATAAGTCTGCAGGCACCCCGCTGTGCCAGTGGAAGGTAAGGTATTTTAATGCTAAGATCATCACTGTTTTTATTATTGGCACATACGATGTCGATTTACACAAATTAGTTTCGGATTTGTATAATCCTGATATGACATAAACGCATTACTGTTAATTAATACTGTACTACGTCACTGATGGAATTGCCTAATGATAATTTTAAATTAATGGCAAGTGTCTAGGTATAGATTTCAAATGTAATTAATGGAACAATAAAAGTAGGTTGCATTATCCTAGTGAAAATCATTCTCAACGTATTACGTATATAAATTATATTAGTCAACCTTCAATAAACCATTATTGGTGGCTGTAAAACTTTAACAAATTACGTTATTACTGAACGTACAATGTTAGTAATCATTTCTTCTCAGAATGTTTTTCATTGAAGTCTGATAATAAATACTTGAAAACAATATTTTCAGTTTCTAAATAATAAAACTGAGAGTCTTAAAATGGTATTAAATATTCGATAATATTTTCAACCAAAGGATTCCTATGGGAACATCTTAATCCATGTTTCAGAAGTTAAAAACAGAAGCAATAAAAAGTAACGAATTACTTGTCGTAAATTGTAGAACCGAAGCCAATTCTGCCTTATATTACATAGTTAATATTTCTTTTTCCTTTCTTGAAACCTAATTTTGAGCATTTAATCTACTTATTAACATTTCATAGCTTTTCTGAAGGTGAAATAGAAGGATAAGAAAGAAGTTCGGTTTAAGGTATTTCTTTATTGTAACCGTGTAATATATTGAGAAAACGTTTAATTAAACATTCTTATATGATGAAACTTCAGTTACCTGTCGGGATATTGTATTATTACAAAATTTTACATTTTGTGAAAAAGTAGTTATTACTTTCAATAGACCTAGTATACTCTGGTGGTTAGAACGCTCAACTAGTAATCCACAAGTCGCGAAATCTTACCCTTTCCTTGAAAATACTCGTTTTTTAAATTGTAAGGACGTTATAATGTGGTTTTTGTGTTGCATGGAGTAACATTAGAGTTATGGTGGGCGGTGAGTACTTGATGATTTCCTTTTTATTCATTACTTCAAATCTAGATCGACTGGCGCTGACAACACTCGAGGAGCGAGCATGAAATTCAACAAAAACAAAGAAACAATCTCATTGTTAATGGATAATGTATCTGTTACATTATTCAACATCATATATTAAACTTTTATCACAAAAAAACGTAAATTAAACTTTGTAAACTATTAATTAAACTTAAAAACATTGATGTGTATATATATTATGGTTTTGAAGTGCGCAAAAAAGCATTTTAGGCATCATTTAATTTTACTTTTTCTTTCAAATTTATTAATAAAGATGTGTTTTCTTGTTTCGAATTTCGCGCAAAGCTACACGAGAGCTATTTGAGTTATCTATCCTTATTTTAGCAGCGTAACACTAGAGAGAAGGCAGCTAGTCATCACCATCCACCGCTATCTCGTGGGTTATTCTTTTACCAACGAATAGTGGGATTGACCATTACATTATAAAACCCCACGGCTCAAAGTGTGAGAATGTTTGGTGTTACAGGGATTTGAACCTGCCACCTTCAGATTGAAAGTCGAGCGCATTGACCACCAGGCCAAGCCGAGTCATTTAAAGAGCTCAGTCGTTAGATGTCGCAGTTTCCATCCGCTTTTTGAAACCATTTCCTCCATTGACAACTGTGAGAAACAAAATGGTTATAATTAGTTATAATGGTTATACATGGTTATAAAAAAGTTAATGACTAAAATGGTTATAATAAGTATTACAGTTTCAAGATACAATTTACTTTGTAGTAAACTGTTACAAAAAAATAAAGAGGTCGAATCTGAATCACATGTCTCGACAATTCTTCCATAGGTTTTCCATTTTCCATCCAATGTATCTGTACAAATTTTAACAACAAATTAATTAACAAAAGCTTAAGAAAACTACCTGGTGGAATTAACAGATTTATCATCGAATTTTAGTGATGTGATTCTTTGTTTATCTCCATCTTTCTTGTGTAATATTTGGTTTATTTGAAAGTATGTCTCGAATTTAGCAAACTTTTGGTTTATGAATCTTTGTCAACTTTGCTTTCTTGTTTATCAATATATTAACAACGGTAACAAGAGAAATGAATAACTTTATTAAAGTTTTTTATTTATCTCTTGTAAATTAGGGATGATTAAATCAGAGACCCCTCGAGTTATTTTTACGCGAAAATGCAACAAAGGAACAAACAGAGATGTAATAGAAAACTACACATTTAGTGTATTTTTCAATGAAAAGCTATTGTTTTGGTAGGCTGAGTGTTTAGTACCAAAACAATAGCTTTACAATGAAAAATACACTAAGTGTGTAGTTTTGTATTCCGTTTCTGTTTGTTCCTTTGTTGAATTTTCGCGAAAAATTACTCGAAGGGTTTCTGATCTAATCATCCCTAATTTACAAGAGATAGAATAGAGGGAAGTCAGATAGTCATCAATGCCAGTAGAGTGTCACTTAATCATGATGCTTAAACTGCATACCAGCATTTTGCAATATATTATTTTAAAATAAAATAATGTTAAAGTCAAGCGTACATTTTACAGTGCAACATTACATTTTAATATTGAAAGTTATTTAGGGCTGATCTATATATAGCTGTATCATCACGCTATTCTTGTTTGCATCCTGCATTATTTTGCATTTATAAAACTTTTTTAATTATTTGTTTGTTACGTATTTTTATGTTTTATGTTCTTCGTAGACTAAACGCAACAGAAAAACACAGATAACAGCTTGTATAATTTATTACACTGAACTATTAACAAATATAACAGATATAACATAAATTATATAATAACAGTGACAGATATTAAGTTATAACATTCGAAATTAATTACAAAACAAAATAATACTAGTTTCAAACTTCAAAATTAATCACAATACAAAATGGTACTGGCCTGTATCTAATATAATGATCTAAAATGAAAGTCTCAAATTCCAGTCTAGGATGTGAATTTGGTCCCACGAAGAAATTCCGAAGCTTAAATGAAGAAGTTCAGAAACAGTTCACAGTTCAATACAATCGCCGACCCTCAGCACAAGCAGTAATTCAGATGAATCGTAGAGATTGACGAAATAAAATCACAGCTTCCGTAGATCTCACTTTAGTCACAAATCCAAGTTGAATAATCACAGCAAACACTTAATCTTTCTCAAATAACTGACTCTCTTCTTTTGAAATAAAACTAATGCCTGACTTCTTTTTTTGTTCGAATAAAAACTGATGTCTGAATCTCTTGTCTCTCTCGCATCTTCGTCTGTTTATATATTGTAGGCCTAGACCCCTCGAATAACCGCGAAATTTCTACAGATCTCCAGAGCAATCCGCGCATGTCCGTTCTTGCACGAGACTAAACGTCTAGACACGAAGTCGCCAGCACTTCATTTACAAAATATTATTGATCTACTTAATTCAAGAAAATTCTAAATGTTACCCTGAATGAATAACAACATATTAGTTTAGACTTCGAAACAATAATATAAATATGGAAACATAGATAATAGAAATGAAAATCCAAACACAACACGACATTCCGTCGCCCACAAAATATTTACACATTTACATAACATGTTTCACCTTTTTATTTCTTGACTGAATCCTAACGTATTCTGTAAAAGGGTGAAATGAAATGTAATATTATAAACAAGGATTTTGTCTACTCCTTCACTTTATGCATAAATTAGGGGTCGGCTCCCTAAAAACAGTGATTGTATAGTGTAGAAAGCATTAAGCATTCTACGTCTTACAGCCATCTAATGTCCATCTATTATTAGCTGGTAAGTCCCGTTTCATCCTGTTCTTAAGTTTGTTAAATCACACATAATACTGTGTGAAAGTTAATTTCAAGGGGTAAAGATAAGATTTTGTACACTAGAATTACGATTTTTTAAAAATGGTACAAGCTATTACGACTAATCGATTATATTGGTTTTGAAATAATTCGTGAGCGTTTTTTCAAGTTAAAAATATATATTCATAAATGAAACGCTTTCGCAAAATATTTCATGTTACTTGATAGATACCTTTTTGCTATAATAGATGGTGTGTTTTATTTTCATATTTCTTTAATTTTTGCTTTCATTTTAAGCTCATTAAATGAAATGTCAAGTGGACAAAATCGAGCATTTTCGACACCATCTGCTTTTCGCATTTAATCGAGGTTTTAACGCCGCCGAAGCTGCTCGTGAGATCTGTTCTGTGTATGGCAAAGGAGCAATGCCTGAAAGTACCGCCCGCCGTTTATTTTCGCGCTTTAAAAATGAGAATTTTGGTCTGAAGGATGGGTTACACACTGGTCGACGAACTGTGTTTGATGAAGAGCAATTGAACCAGCTTCTTCACGAAATTCCACGTCAAACGACTAGACAATTAGCGGAGCAGATGGATTGTGATAAAAAAAACTGTGGTGAACCACCTTCATTCAATGGGCAAGGCTCAGAAACTCGGCGCTTGGGTGCCACACAGTTCGTCGACCAGTGTGTAACCCGTCCTCAAGATCAAATTCCCATTTTTAAAGCGCGAAAACAAACGGCGGACGGTACTTTCAGGCATTGCTCCTTTGACATACACAGAACAGATCTCACGAGCAGCTTCGGCGGCGTTAAAACCTCGATTAAATGCGAAAAGCAGATGGTGTCGAAAATGCTCGATTTTGTCCACTTGACATTCCATTTAATGAGCTGAAAATGAAAGCAAAAATTAAAGAAATATGAAAATAAAACACACCATCTATTATAGCAAAAAATTATCTATCAAGTAACATGAAATATTTTGCGAAAGCGTTTCATTTATGAATATATTTTTTAACTTGAAAAAACGCTCACAAATTATTCCTCAACCCAATATAATGCACTACATAAAAACACATAAAAATTTCCATATGATGTTTGTATTTACCTTCATTTTACTTGTTTGTACTGATCATGCAATGCATTATAGGTTTTTTGTACCGTATATTGTAAACATAGTAAAATTGATTGATTCGTAGTTGTCAAAATACATTTTTCAAAATCTTTTTCCCTTCGAAAATTATAGTTTTTTATTGATGTTTGTACATATCTGTATGAGAGCAAAAAACCTCAGCTATCTTATGTTTTGAAGTAAGAAATCAAAAGGAAGACGGCTATTCAATACCATTCACCGCTAACTCTTCTGTTATTTTCGTCAGACGGAATATTGGGTTTCATCCATCAATATTTTTACGCACCCACGATACCCAAGTCTAATTCAGATGTTGTTGTTTTTTCTTGAAGGATGGTATAATAAATTACTTTGGCACAAAAATTTCATTGGTCATTATTGTTTTCGTTAGTCATATCAATATTTTAATAACACAATCTAAACGAACAATCGATACACGTTGTACATGCATCGTGAACGTATTATGTCTATAATCTATATCAAAATTCTTTCTCGTATGAAATTTTTGTTTACTCTTATAATCTCTACAATTTTAACTTTCAATATATGATACGATATCAAACGTTAAGAACAGAATCACGAACTGCTATTACGAAAGAAAAAGGACTATATAGAAAAAATGCTTAACATTTGTATTTTCTTTAGTTTTGCGTGTTTTTGTTTTTCAAGCACAAACCTTTAGTACATAGCTCCATCATCTCTTGGTCGATCTGAGATCTAATTATAGTTTCCAATTCAGGGGGTCAAACTTTTACGATTGCGGTAGCTTCCATGCTAAGGATTTTATGAGTTGATTTGCTCTAATCCTACTTATAAATATTTCAGGTGCGACGGCTATTCAGGATTCTCTCTTTTTTTTACATGTACATATACATCATTCTTAAAGAGAATATATCAACTAAAGAGTTTTAAAGTGCTAGCAACCTCCAACACGATATTTTTAACTACATCAAACTGTTTAAATTAATTGTACATTCTTATAAACATTAAGAATTTGTTTGTTTTTAATTTTTTTGAATTTCGCACAAAGCTACTCGAGGGCTATCTGTACAAGCTGTCTCTAATTTAGCAGTGTAGGACTAGAGAGAAAGCAGGTAGTCATTACCACTCACCGCCAACTCTTAGGCTTCTCTTTTACCAACGAATAGTGGCATTGGCCGTCAAATTATAATGCCCCAAGGCTGAAAGGGCGAGCATATTTGGCGCGACGGGGATGCAAACCCGCGACTCTAAGATTACGAGTCGCACGCCTTAACACGCTTCGCCATGACAGGCCATAAATATTAAGAAATGCTTCACCCAGTAGAATAAGACACATGACAAGAAAGGAGCGTCCTCTTGAGTCAAACTAACGAAGTGGACCAACACTGTTAGAATTTATTGTTAACATATGACAATTCAGAGAATTTAATGACAGGCCAATTCAAATGGTTTTCTATAATATTTGTAGTGTTTATGAATTCCTAGAAGCCATAGATTTCTTGAGATTATGCTGAATTTGCACTCCAAGATGGTCATTCAATAAGTTGGCTAACCATATGTTTGTAATAATATAATACAAGCCTTCATGGTTGAAAAGTGACGTTGTGACACTCCTTAATTTCTCAATTTTTTCTTTCAAAAGGAATTAAGAAATGTGATAATAGATTGAAAAACAATTTTAAAAGAATAAAGAAAAAATAACACTTCTACAGTATATCACAACATGCATAACATTTAAAAGAGTCTTAAATGTTTAAATAAAAAATTTCAACCTATTGAAAATGTTACATGTTGTAGCTACAAAACAGGTTGTTTACTAAATTTAAACTATTGAAAAGAATCTTAAGGGCTTAGGTTGCGAGACATGAAGGCTTACAATAAAAAGCATCTTGATTTAAGGAAAATAAATCTTTAAAAAGACTCCATTTTCAAGAGAGAAAGTGTTTCTTTTTTTGGTATATATATCTACTTTTTAAAATTCTTCTGGGAACAATTATTTATGTCGCTACATGACTTAATTACATCAGGGTTTTCAACATAATATGAAATAACTTATGCTACTGTAATTGTGTAATGGTATATTTATGACACAAGTTTGTCACAATACAAATGCGAAAAGGATAGAGTATTTATCATCACTGAAGCATCTTTGCAATTCATAAAAGATTCGTTACTCAGTTAACACGTGTAGGTAGGTAACAATAAGTTATTATACCGAATTATTAAGGCATATTCGCTTTTTTCTTTGTGTAGAGTGACGTATATATGTTTCAAGTATACGTTTTAAAGATACTTGTTGAAATTATATTCCTCTGAAATAGTTTGCCTATTAACTGATTACACAACTTTCCCCTTTACCTCAATCAATCAATCACAGTTTATTTTTCAGTTTTAAAGTCAATGACTAAGTTTCTTTGCTGTTCTATTTCCCAGTTCATGCTTCTCTTCTATAATACATTTTCTGGTGTAATCAGCTCGAGTGAGTCTTTGTTTCGCTCTTGCTCTTTTTCCTCGAATCCTAATCATTAAAATTTCTGACAATCTTCAGTGAAATCTAATTATGTGCCTAATGTAATGCACTTTCCGTGTCCTACATGTATATTCAACAGTTGTTTTTGCACTTTCCAATTCTTCCTCATTAGATTTTATTTTTTTGTAATTTAACTTCATCACACTTGTACAATACCACGTTTCAAGTGCTTCCAACTGGCCTATTATTTTATTAGACACAATCCAAGTTTTCACACCCTAATTTAATCTTCATCTCTAGATCAGCACGTCCACTGAGAAATTATCTGAGATTGAAGAAAACTGTTTCCTCCATTCCTAGCCTTCGCTTTTTTTTGTTTTTGAGCACTTGTCATCGCTACATTTATTCTTTTCTAAACATCGTAGCTCCTCTACGTATATAAATGATTTACTCTCCACTTTGATGAATATTCTGGGATCATCCTTAAATTCAGAAATTTCCATTGTCATGGGTTTTTCACATTTATTGTATATCTTTAGTCTTTATATGATATTATTATGGTTAATATCATCTCTTAAAAACAATGAATTTCCCTCTCTTTAGCCAAACAATATTTTTAATCAACAGTTATATATTTACTTGAAGAGTTTGAAAAATTCATCAACGTTAGTGACATGAGAAGCAACAGACTACGTGATCAAGTGAGGCAAGTAAAATTAATTAACACTCACTAGCAAATTTTTTATATGTGTGTATTATGTTCATCATAATAATGAAAAAAAGGCTCTAAGCTATAATAAACAACCATTTTGGTTATATATCTGTTTCGATATATTGCATTTCTCTTTTTGTCTTACGGTATATGGTTGGAATATTGAAGACAAATGACAACCTACGCAGTTTGTTTGTTTGCTACTGGTGGGGCATCTCTGTAGTTAAGACACTATGCCATTGGAGTGAAATGCTTGTAGCAATTGTTCACGTGACCTCGTGCATAAGCTACTAATATGGATATAAAATAAAAAATATAGGAATTTCACTTAAAACTATGATGAATTACAGGTAGCTTAATATGTCATAGAAAAATTCATCTGACTTCACACTAATAACGTATATTCTCGTAACAGACTTTGACAGCAATGTATGTTATTGCCTCATATCAATATTCATGTTACCTTGCACCATTCTCAAAGATAATACAAAATATGCGTACTTTTTTATAACCAATCTTTCTTTTACTTAGAAATGACAGTTATAATTAAGCAGGCCTCATTTACAGTTCTTTACAAAAATATTCATCTTTTGTATAACGTCACATTTTTTAAATTAAAAATAATGCAATGTAATGTGCTTAATTTGTTTTAATTCAAACTTTTAATGATCAAATTTAATAGTGTTATGTGTGAAAGAGTTTAGAGGTCAGCAAAATAAAATGTATAAAATGAAATTACCTGATTGTACAACTTAGTTCTTGATAAAAGCACCTTTGACAACATTACTTTTACGTGTATTTTTGAATATGTATTTATCTGCTTTGCTCAATGAAATGGTGTAATGTTTACCACTTATTCTTGGTGAAAATTGATCCAATTCTGACAAATTTGTTTGGGATTGTAGATGGACTGCAAACTTCAAATATTACCATAAGTTTTCTATTGGATTTAAGTTAGAACTTTGACATGATTACTTCAAGATATTATTTTTCTTCTTTTAAAACCAACTCCAGTTGAGCTTTGACCTTTAAGTTACTGTTTTGCTGAAATATGAATTTTTCAATCCTTTTTTTAAATTCTTGGCTGAGTTAACAAGGTTTTCCTCGGGGATTCTCTTGTACTTTGCATCAATCATCATCTCAATCCTGACAACTTCCAAGCTCCTCTTGATGAGATTCATCCCAATAAAATGATTTTGCTACCACCATGCTTGACAGTTGGAATAATGTTGACTAGGTGATGTGCTGTGTTAGGCTTGCACCGGACATAACTGTTTGAATGTAAATAAAATATCATTTTTTCTATTGTCTGATAACAAAACCTCTGGACTGGGATATTGTCGATGTATAACTCTGAGTCCTTTCTCACACATGTAACTTGGAAAATCTCTTATAGTCACTTTTAGCTTCACAGTTTCATACCTATCCAGTTTTCTGTTTGGCTGGCTTTTCAGTTTGAAAGATCGGCCTGATCTGGATGTTGACTAGATAGTATCAATTACGTTTCACTTACAATGATTGACTTCACCGTATTAAGGGGATAATCAGCAACTTTCAAATTTTCTTGTAACCTTCTTTTGACCTGTGCTTCTTTAGCACTTTAATTCTGACTTCTTTGGAATATTTCTAGTTCTTCATCGTTGGTTTGTTGTATCACTCACTATGTGAGTTGTGGCTCGAACAGATATGTCCACTCTGAAGTAAAGTCAAACCGCTTTGATCACATGTAGACAGAGGCTATAAAACTGATTTTGTGATTTTTCAAGCTATTTTTCTTTTACTAGAACTGATTTAGGGTTGATGTAGCAAAGGGACTGGATACTGATGCAGTTGAGAATATTCTGATTTTTGTCGAATATCTAAGTTACTAATATAATATTGGCGTTTTTGTCAGCTTTCTTACTTTAGAGTACATTGTGTAAGTTCAAATATAAAGTGCAGATGAAAGTTTACTGATTCCAAGCTGCAACTGCAATAAAATGTGCAACAGTTTCAGGAAATGAATACTCTGATACAGTGTTGTAAATAATTTCGCTTTTTCGTTACATTTATCTTAATTGGCGAAAATAGCTTTCAAACTTAAGGGGAATCCTATACTGGACCTACTAAAGGGGAAAAAACTTGACATCATTAACTATATATATATATTTTAAGTTACACAACATCCACTGTAACATAAAATGTGTGGTCTGCTGGTAGAGTAGGTGTAGTAGTCAGTGTTACGTTTTGTTTATGTTTTATGTTTTTCGTAGACTAAACGCAACAGAAAAACACAGATAACAGCTTGTATAATTTATTACACTAAACTATTAACAGATATAACATAAATTATGTAATAACGATGACAGATATTAAGTTTAAACCTTCAAAGTTAATTACAAAACAAAATGGTACTAGTTTCAACCTTCAAAATTAATCACAATACAAAATGGTACTGGCCTGTATCTAATATAATGATCTAAAATGAAAGTCTCAAATTCCAGTCTATGGAGTGAATTTGGTCCCACGAAGAAATTCCGAAGTTTAAATGAAGAAGTTCAGAAACAGTTCACAGTTCAATAAATTCGACGAAGTTCTTTTTACGATGCCTCCGATGAACGTCACAAATTTGTCGCCTTCAATTTTTTCGATCTGCCCGGACGTGTCGACCTTCAGCACAAACAGTAATTCGAAAGAATCGTAGAGATTGACGAAATAAAATCACGGCTTCCATAGATCTAACTTCAGTCACAAATCCAAGTTGAATAATCACAGCAAACACTTGAACTTTCTCAAACGAAATGACTGACTCTCTTCTTTTGAAATAAAACTAATGTCTGACTCTCTTTTGCTCTCCCGCATCTTCGAAACACCGCGAAACTTCCACAGATCTCCAAAGCAATCCGCGCATGTTCGTTCTTGCACGAGACTAAACGTCTAGACACGAAGTCGCCAGCATTTCATTTACAAACATATGATTGGTCTACTTAATTCAAGAAAATTCTAAATGTTACCCTAAATGAATAACAACATATTTTATTAGTTTAAACTTCGAAACAATAATATAAATATGAGAAATATAAATAATAGAAATGAAAATTTAAACAGAACACGACATGTTTTCGTTTACAAAATATTTACACGACATTTACATAACACTTTCCCCCTTAAAAGTAAAAAAAAAGTTTCAACTTGTAAAAACTTTTTTCGTTTTGTTTATTTGTTTTTTTTAAACTAACTTAAAAGGGTTAAATCCAGTGGATTATTTAATACCCTCACGAACTGCAAACAATGACAAGGAAACACCCTTATCCCAGTTCTTTGAGTGTTTGTGGCAGTAATTTGGTGGAAACGTTCAAGGATACTTTGTGATTCAGGATGGTATGCACTGGATGAAACTTGATGGATGTTTAGTTCATGCATGGCTTGTCGAAATAGCTGATACATAAAATTTAAGCCTTGATCTGATTGCACAACTTTTGGAATCCCGAACATGGTAAAGAATTTGACAAGAGCCTTGATAATGTTGGGAGCAGTGATTTTTCTCAAAGGGATAGCCTCAGGGAAACGTGTAGAAGCACACATGATCGTCAAGAGGTATTCATTTCTTGCTTTGCTTTTTGGCATCGGGCCAACACAGTCGATAATGACCCTTCAGAACGGTTCTTCAGAGGCAGGAATAGGGTACAGTGGTGCTTTGGGAATTCCCTGATTTGGCTTTCCAGTCATTTAGCAAGAATGACATGTCTTACAATAGTCAACAACGTCTTGGCACATTTTTGGCCAATAGAAATGTCGTCGGATACGATCAAGGGTCTTTCTTACACCTAAGTCTTCTGACAACACATGGTCATGAGAATATCATTCCGATAGCATTTTGGAATGACGATTTGGTGAATAACATTCCACTCTTCATCAGCAGCAACGTCAGGAGGTCTGTATTTTCTCATTAACACACCTGACTTCTGGTAGTAACAAATAGGGACAGTTCCTATTTCATTTTCATCAACAGCCAGTTGTAGAAGAGAATGAGTTTCAGGATCATTGTCCTGTTCCTCAATAAGTTTATTACGATGAAGAGAGTTGAAAAATGACTTGGAGTCATCAGTAGAACTTAAAGTTGAGTCAGAAATCTCATCGATGTGAGACATGAAGGTATCAGATAAAGAGAAATCCTCTTTGGACTCCTGAGAACGAGTAACAGCACAGGCGGGAAAAACATCAGGAAACTCTTCAACGAGTTGCTCTGTACTGGGACTAATAACAGGTGCTTCAACAACACGAACCTCTGGTACCACCTTACTACCAGCCAAATCATTCCCCAAAAGCATAGACACACCTTCAACAGGCAATGAAGATTTAATACCTACAGTCACTGGGCCTGAAACTAAGTCCGAATGCAAATTCAATCTATGAAGAGGAATAGAAACGACGCCACCTTCTACACCAGAAGTGAGCACACTGGCCCCAACGGATGACTTTTCAGAAAACGGAAGTACACTTTCCAAAATCAAACTCTGAAAAGCTCCAGTATCCCGAAGGACTTTAATTGGTTGTAGACGTGAATCGCCAACAAAAGAAACAAAACCTTCAGTCATGAAAGGCTTAAATTTGTCCTCAACAAGATTTTCAGGTACATCAATAATATTGGACTTGGAATCCACAGTGGACTGGACAGGGTCAAAATCTTTGGAAGTCAATGATGTATCCAACGAGGGCGAAATGAAACTATGGGGTGATGGCTTGTTTTTTATCTTATTGCACTCAGAAATCAGATGGCCAGGTTTCTTACAATAAGCACATGTTTTAGATGAGAATAACACGTTTTTGGTAGATGACGAGCTTTGAGAATAAGATGAAGTCTTTGTTTGAGAATCAGCAGTTTGCTCTTTTTTGTCTTTGTCGACATTTCCATAACGTTGGAATGAGTCATTGGGTTTCTTTGCCGTGTGATTTGTTTTGCTTTTGTACGAGAAATCTGTGTGAGTCAAAGCATATTCGTCTGCCAAGACAGCAGCATCATGAATTTTGGAAGCTTTTTGTTCATCAATATAAGTTTTTAGCTCTACGGGAATACATCTTTTAAACTCTTCAACTAACATGAGTTTTCTGAGTTTTGTATAATCATCTTTGATTTCTTTGGAATCACACCACCTGTCGAAAAGAGTTTCCTTTTCACGAGCAAATTCGACATAAGTTTGGCTGTCAAACTTTTTGTAACCACGAAATTTTTGTCTGTATGCCTCTGGCACTAATTTATAAGCATTCAAAATGCATTTTTTGACGTGCTCGTAATCATAACTTTGCTCGGCCGTGAGTTTGGAAAATACTTCCTGGGCTTTACCTTTGAGAACACTCTAAAGTAATACTGTCCAATATTCGGTTGGCCATTTTAGCCTAAGGGCCAATTTTTCAAATTGCTAAAAATATTTATCTAGAGCCTTTTCATTGAATGGAGGCACTGATCGAATTTGTTTGGAAACATCAAAATTATCCAACCGCATTTGGACAACCTTTTCTTCTATTTGTGCCTTTCTCATACTGATTTCATATCAGCTTTAATGCGTTCTTTTTGTATTTCGGCCTCAAGAACAAGGCGTTTGTTTTTTGTTCTGCCTCAAGAAAAAGGCGTCTGTTTTCCTGTTCTGCCTCAATACGTTTTTGTTCTGCCTCAAGTCGTTTGGTTTCTTCAAAGGTAGAATGATAATTAATTGATTGAAACATGTAGGAGACATTTTTATATTTTTTGTTTATTCGTTGTACTTTCTACCTTATTCAGTTTCTCCAAAAGATTTTCAAAAGCATTTATGGCACAAAAAGCATTCAGAAATCTCAGCTGTCTTGTATTTTTTAGCACTTTAATATAATGTATATAAATAGAGATTCATTGTACTTTTTGCAAATGGGACTCTGTTTATAAAGTTAGTGAGAGCGAGAAATTTAAAATTGCTTCTATTATAAGTATTTTTGTCATTATTTCTACTATAGTGTTTATTATTTTAGTAAACTTAATTAATATACCTGAGAACATCACATATGCTGAGTACAGTGAACCCGTGTTTTATCATCCAAGGTTTTCTGACTATAATAACTTGATCCATCTGTGACATGTTAGTAAAGTTAAATTAATTCCATGTCCAAAATTTCATGTTAAATATGAAAAATATTGAACCCACGTAAGAGTTTCAAACTGATGTTATGTAAATGTCGTGTAAATATTTTGTAAACGACAAAATGTCGTGTTGTGTTTGAATTTTCATTTCTATTATTTATATTTCCCATATTTATATTATTGTTTCGAAGTCTAAATTAATAAAATATGTTGTTATTCATTTAGGGTAACATTTAGAATTTTCTTGAATTAAGTAGACCAATCATATGTTTATAAATGAAATGCTGGCGACTTCGTGTCTAGACGTTTAGTCTCGTGCAAGAACGGACATGCGCGGATTGCTCTGGATATCTGTAGAAGTTTCGCTGTGTTTCGAGGAGTCTAGGCCTACAATATATAAACAGACGAAGATGCGAGAGAGTAAAAGAGAGTCAGTCATTTCGTTTGAGAAAGATCAAGTGTTTGCTGTGATTATTCAACTTGGATTTGTGACTGAAGTTAGATCTACGGAAGCCATGATTTTATTTCGTCAATCACTACGATTATTTCGAATTACTGGTTGTGCTGAAGGTCGACACGTCCGGGCAGATCGAAAAAATTGAAGGCGATGAATTTGTGACGTTCATCGGAGGCAACGTGAAAAGAACTTCGTCGAATTTATTGAACTGCGAACTGTTTCTGAACTTCTTCATTTAAACTTCGGAATTTCTTCGTGGGACCAAATTCACTCCATAGACTGGAATTTCAGACTTTCATTTTAGATCATTATATTAAATACAGGCCAGTACCATTTTGTATTGTGACTAATTTTGAAGGTTGAAACTAGTACCATTTTGTTTTGTAATTAACTTTGAAGGTTTAAACTTAATATCTGTTATCGTTATTACATAATTTATGTTATATCTGTTAATAGTTTAGTGTAATAAATTATACAAGCTGTTATCTGTGTTTTTCTGTTGCGTTTAGTCTACGAAAAACATAAAACATAAACAAAACGTAACAGAAAATTGGGGGCCCGTCCGGGATTGATCAAAAAATTTAATTATATTAGATTTATATTCTATACAGATAAACAGCTTGTATATTCAAAATGGCATTCCAACTTAAAGATTTTATAAACAAATTTAATCAAAATCCATCTTTCAAATTGATCAATGAATTTAAATATCTGAATTGCTTGATGTTGGTAAATATTTTAATTTGGAAGTGAAGCAAGCAATGAAGAAAGCAGATATTAAATAAATTATTGTTGAACATTTGGTCAGCCAAAACGTTTTACCTCAAAAAGTTGCACAACAATTGCCTGTTGCTCATTTTGACCCAGATTTTGAATTAAAAAAAATGGAAATGGAAATGAAATTTCGTTTAGAAATTGAAAGCAAACGTCTTGAGGCAGAAAAAGAAACCAAACGACTTGAGGCAGAACAAAAACGTATTGAGGCAGAACAGGAAAACAGAAGCCTTGTTCTTGATGCCGAAATACAAAGAACGCATTAAAGCTGATAAGGAAATCAGTATGAGAAAGGCACAGACAGAATAAAAGGTTGTCCAAATGCGGTTGGATAATTTTGATGCTTGCAAACAAATTCGTTTAGTACCTCCATTCAATGAGAAAGCTGTAGATAAATAATTTCAGCAATTTGAAAAATTGGCCTTTACGCTAAAATGGCCAACCGAATATTGGACAGTATTACTTCAGAGTGTTCTCAAAGGTAAAGCCCAGGAAGTATTTTCCAAACTCACGGCCGAGCAAAGTTATGATTACGAGCACGTCAAAAAATGCATTTTGAATGCTTATGAATTGGTTCCAGAGGCATACAGACAAAATTCTGTGGTTACAAAAAGTTTAACAGTCAAACTTATGTCAAATTTGCTCGTGAAAAAGAAACTTTTCAACAGGTGGTGTGATTCCAAAGAAATCAAAGATGATTACATAAAACTCAGAGAACTCATGTTAGTTGAAGAGTTTAAAAGATGTATTCCTGTAGAGCTAAAAACTTATATTGATGAACAAAAAGCTTCCACAATTCATGATGCTGCTGTCTTGGCAGACGAGTATGCTTTGACTCACAAAGATTTCTCATACAAAAGCAAAACAAATCACACAGCAAAGAAACCCAATAACTCATTCAAATATTATGCAAATGTCAACAAAGACAAAAAAGAGCAAACTTCTAATTCTCAAACAAAGACTTCATCTTATTCTCAAAGCTCATCATCTACCAAAAAACGTGTCATTCTCATCCAAAACATTTCTATTCGCATCCATTCTAAGTGGACCTTGAAAGTGTGCACTTGGGTATTATTACTTATTTCGTACGCGTGTTCATTTTTTAATGAGGTAAGCTAATGAAACGCTATGTAGAAAAGAAGTGGTTCCTTATATAACAACTTCTACTATATAGTAAATCCAGTACGTTTTGATAGCAGTGCATTTCACAGTAGGTTTTATATCATGTTTCTTAACCTAAAGAAGTATAATTTGATATTGTTGTTAAGAATCTACGTGATGAAAGTAAAAATGAAATGTATGAAATACAAAATTGAAAAAAATAAATAAATTATTGTTTCCTATTTACAGACAGGCTTCATTAATCAAAGAGGCGATTATAATTTGTTCTTTATGCTTAATTACAAACAAGCAAACATTTATAAATAGGACCAAAGGAAGTATATAGGTTATACGTTTATGCTATAATGAGTTAAGAATACATACATTGTTTTAGCCATCCAAAATAACCCGAGAGAAGCTGGTTTCTTACCCTGCTTTAGAATACAAATAAAATGACCTAAGGTTCAGAAGATTAAACATTTAGTTAACAGCCTCAAGGCTTGGTGAATAATCAGACCAAAATTTCACACGTACTTATGCTAAAGATTTCAACACAATTTTTCGTCGTTTACTCTTACAACCTCACTTCAGAAAAAATAACTTTGTTGACGGTAACTAAAATAAAGAACAAATTTCATCTGACGATAACAATAAAATTCTTTACTCTCATTAAAATATTACCATTGTATTTAAAAGACACAATGATACCTGGACACCACAGAAAATTTCCAGATTTGAAGAATTTTTTTTGAAAGTGTCAAAAGACAATCAAGAAGTTAACTATACTTGATAAATTCATCTTTAAATACAATTTGGTTGTAGATGATATGAAAAACCCTCTATGAACATAAAGATAGTCATGACGTCATTAAAACACGTGGACAATGGCAATACTACAGTCGTGTGACGTAAGGAATTGTATATAGTGAATGCATGGTGAATATTGTTTTAAAATACAAATTTATAATCTCGGTGTATAACTCACCCTTGTAAAAAAAGAACATAAACAATTTAGAAAATGGAGACGAGATTCCACTAGATGCGTAAGACTTTATTGTACTAGAACAAAGAGTATCTTTGTTTTGCATCCTATCTCAGAAACACAAGCCTGAAAACCCTTGGGGTCATGCTGTTTGAAGAAGTACTTGTCCTAATGAATTCAAATCATGACATCTTTGGTACGTAATCTTCAAACATGCATCAACGATCAACAATAGCGTTGAATTTGTTCATTTGTTCACAATAGGCATGAAGTTCTGCTACCATCGTTTTTCAAAGTGTAGTGCGCTTTCTCCCCCCCTCGGTTAAGGGGTGCCAATAATATATTGGATAAGTACGTAAATCAGTAGTATAATAATGTAAAATTCAAAGTTTTAATATATTTATTGTTAATTACAGTAATAAGTAATTACTACAACATATACAACTTTTTATGTATGTCCATACATTATATCTTGTTATTTACTTATGTGTTGCACTCATTTAAAAAAGGGTGATACGCAAAAACCATATTTATTGAAGTCGGGGCTCATGCTTTAAATAGTGTAATATTGCTTAGTGAAAATCTTGAAACGTTGAGGTTCTATCTCGACCAATGAAAAGTGCTAGAGTCATCAACAAAAACTTTAGGGTACCATTGGTACCAGTATGAGACCATTCTCTAGTTCGTTTGTAGGCTACATAAAAGATAAGATCTTTCAAACTTATGATGGTCCTAAGCCTGTTTTATAACGACGATACATCGATGACATATTTGGAATCTCAACTTCCAGCACAAAAGAAAGTGATAACTTTATCAGTGTCTTTAAAAAGTATTATCCAGACCTTCAGTACACAAGTAACATTTCAAACTATTCAGTGAACCTCCTTAACAACACTCTGACATTAAATACTAAAATCACTATTTATTTTTATAAAGCTTTTTTTATTTTTCTGAATTACAACACCATCCATACCACATCCATTAAAAATATTTCAATGTCTACGTCGTTTGTGCTCTTCCGATTCCATATTTAATCAAAAATCCACTGATATAACGTGTTTTTCTTCATACTTAATGAACTTATAACAAAGACATGCGACTCGTAATCTGAGGGTGGCGGGTTCGAATCCCCGTCGCGCCAAACATGCTCGCCCTCCCAGCCGTGAAAGCGTTATAATGTGACGATCAATTCCATTATTCGTTGGTAAAAGGGTAGCCCAAGAGTTGGCGGCGGGTGGTGATGACTAGCTGCCTTCCCTCTAGTCTTACACTGCTAATTTAGGGACGGCTAGCACAGATAGCCCTCGAGTAGCTTTGTGCGAAATTCAAAAACAAACAAACAAACAAACAAAAAGAAGCACTTATGTAGGTATGACATAAAAATAAAAAAAATAAGTACACATGTTTCATGAAACCTTATTATTATGATAGCAAAATGTAGAGACAGTAGTAATTGAAGTTTTTAAAGATGCAAGAAAAACAAATTTATCATTATTCTGTGCTAAACGAAAAGATTCTTGAATTACAGAAATGTTAGTAAACATAGCAATAAGACTGATAACATGTATTTGCACATCTTTTTGTACTACTAATTAAACATGAGAAAAGAAATAACAATATCTGAACTGTCTTCATATATTTCCTTTTTCGTCTTCTATAAGTTACCTTGCAAGGTTACTACAAATATTTAGTTACAAATCTAAACAACTGATCGAAAATTGTAATTCCCTACCTTATAGTTGAAGTTTTGTTAATAGACATGAGAAATACTCATTTCACGAGTCTAACCAAGTAAAAAGTGTTCAATAATTGTACACTAATTGATGTTTAATAGACTTGTATGAAAGTTAATTTAATCTTATCAATACAGTATTGTATAATTCATTCAAGTTTCAGTTGTGTTTTTCCTAAAAATGTGTTATGAAGCGCAAAAATAATCGTTGAGCTAATTTTCTGAGTCTACAAACTAAAATCTTACATTATAAATGAAAAACAGTCTCGTTAACAGAGATATATTATATTTGAGTATTTGCAAGCTCTTCGGCGTTTTTAAAATAAGGACTCGTCCAGTCGAGGGATGTTAGTGTAAAGAAATGACTTCACTTTAATAGCACATCCTGAGAAAGAAAGAGCGATGAATACACATATCACCTCTACTGATAGAAATATTTCCCACTTGTAACATTTACAATGAGCATCAACATTAATTAGTCCTGTAAGCATCCAATGAATGATTAGCTATAAATTTTATCAGTTGATCAAAGATCATAATAATTAAAGAGTTGTGAATACGTGTCTCAGTGTTTGTGATTTTATTTTCGTAAATTATTCAATAGTAGTAATTCTAATAAATGTACCACTAAAAAAGGTATTTCACAGTAGAAAGTTGGAGATTTCCTCGCTGTTTATGTAAGAAGTCAAGGACTTTTGAACATATGTAAGAAACATACAGAATTGTGTAAGACTTAATTTGATTTTTGAAATCAAGATTTCTATAATTCATAGCTTTTTCGGTTTGAGTTATTTATAAATATTAAATGTTATCGAATTCTTATCTTTTGAGAAAAAATTTACCCCTCTAATAAATTTGAAGTCTACAGCTCATATTGAAATATGGAGGACAATGCTGTTATTTCTTTACGTGTCTAAGCCTTTACATTTTCAAGAAATTACTTTTCTACAGATTTTGGTAAGCTATATTTGTAAAGTTACGTTTAAACGACAAATATGTGGATTTTAGATCTAAAACAAAAAGTAATAATTTAAAAGCAGAAAACAATAGCCTAGAATACCCTAACGATTTTTTTTTAATCATGAAAAAGGTCGCTTTTTCACATTAGATAATTTATTTTAAACTGCATCAATAATTACACAATTGAGCCATGCCTCTCGGGCCGAACTTGTCTCCTACAGGTATTGTAAATTATCCTAACTGTTTTCACTTTCAGTTGTTACTTTTGGTTCATTTCTAAATGACATTTTTTTAATATTACCGGGATGTGTTAGGTTACTTTTCCAAATAAAAGTTGGAATCATGACGCAGTTATATTTCACTCTTTATTCTTAATTTGAAAGGCATGTATAAGTATAAATCGAAAGGTAAAACGTTTATCAAAATGTGTTTCACAAAAGATAGAAATGTTCAAAATAATTGCAAAATTCAAGTTCAAAGTCCAAGCTTATGTAAGTGTTAAATGAAATGAAATTGCTAAAACACTATCGTTAAAAGAATTTCTGTTAAATGTAAGTAAAAATTAAAATGGAAATATATTTTGTGGAAATAAATTAGTGCATTTGTACTAACGTCTATGATTTTACTGAAACTGAAGCTTTCATCGTGAATCACAATTTGTTATAGCTGATTATACCACCTATGAAGTACCAAAGAACAGTGTTACAAATTACAATGGTATGATTCAGTTTGCAGTGAGTCAAGTCTTTCACCCTAGCCCCCAGTGGCTCAGCGGTATGTCTGCGGACTTACACGCTAAAATCTGGGTTTCGATACCCGTGGTGGGCAGAGCACAGATAGCCCATTGTGTAGCTTTGTGCTTAATTCAAAACAACAACAACAATTTTCACCCTATAACAAATGTTAAATTGTTCAATGCAGAAACATAAAACTTTGTGAGAGAATAGAATAAATCTCAAAAAGAAATTTGGAGGTATGTTAACCAGCGACCAAATACCTATCTATCTAGAAAACCAAATGTAAGTTGTCAACTTAGATATAAGTAATAAAACAGGTAGACATTGACCATATGTCTACTTTGGTCTAAATGAAAAAGGAGAATATTTTGATCCCCGTGACACAGCGCAAGAACATTCATTGAACAGAACTACTAAACATGACTTATGATAATAAGCTTGTGCAAGAACTTTATTTGACAACCTGCAGACAATACTCTAAAGATAATAGATATTGCACATATAAGTTAGTATTATAACAAAAAATTGTCCAAATTTGGATCAAATATAAATGATGTATTTTTTATAATTTTGTTACAGAGCGACTCAACTTAGCAACGAATTTACTGGATATATCTTTTTATGTATATTAAATATGGGAATCCTTATTTCAAATTGAATATATTTATTTAGTAATTTATATTATATATAAGATAGCAGACTTTTTATATTATAAGTATTATTTATCATATTCGTATAGAGTTAATTAGTCTTTTTCACGCTTTTTGAAATAGATGACGCAATATTCCACTTAACAACTTGTTCATGGCAACACACCTACTGCTGTAATCCTATTATGTCGTCTAGTAATACACCTATTGTCGTAATCCTGTTATGTCACCTAGCAACACGTCTCCTGGTGTATAAGTATAAATGAGATACATATTAAATCAATACCCTCGGTACGTTATATGAGCCTGTCGAAGAGAGATGAAGTTCATGTTTCTTTATTTCCTTCCTCCAAGGTCTCATCTCGTACTGATCAGATGACATTTGAATATTGTGACAGATTTACTATTATATACTTGTATTAACTTCAATATTTGTTTCAGTTAAATATATAATTAGAAATGCATATAACATATTTTGCGTGGTCGTTCAGATATATGCACCGAACTACACTAATTGCACATCTAATTCAAATAATATTTGCAATTACCTGCGACTTATTTTCCTGTAAAATTTAATTGTCTTTAAAAAATATTACATTTCATACACTTCTCAAGAAGTGATTGCAGTTACTCGTTTTAAAAAGAGTGCCACAAATGTTTAAGTGTAGACAAACATATCTGAATCGTGAATATTTTGATATTTAATGCGCAACGTATTATAATTTCAAATAGTATAAATTAAGTAAAATGATAACCTAAATTCAGAAGATAAATAAATGTCAATATGTATCCAGTTAATGTTAATTACCAACCATATTGATACACACAATTTTCTTTTTTGATACAAATATATTTTAATATAGAAGCAATAATACAATTTAAGGAAATAGTGATAACGAATATTGATTTAGGTACAAGATATTTACAAACTTACAGACAACAGAGTCCTCTATCTGATCTCGAAACTTCTTGATAATTTATCAAAACTTCACGATGAGCAAATTATTCTAGCTCTGAGTTCTTCATTGATCACACATGGAGATTTTCACCACTGAAGTTATATAATGTATTCATAAAAATAATGTCCTGTATGAAATTACTGAATTTAAAGGATTTGTAAAGTTCAAAATTTATAATCGTTCTTGTTCAAGTGTCTGAAGTTTCCAATTAATAAGTATTAATAGAATTATAGTTTACGAAGATTATACCAACTACTACAAACCAATAAAATATACCGTGTGTGAGCTCATCATGTTGGTTATATTTAAAATGTCTAAAATTTTCAGTCTGTTTAACAAGATAGATGATCCACAAGTGTTTGCATACACACATATATTATTTATTCTTGAACTCAAGAATTTTCTACAAGTTCAGGGAATAGGTAATGGTTTTATAGAACAGTTTTAACAGTATAACTTAGGTAAATTTCTAAAGTTAAATTTAGTCTAAACAAACATATATCGATATGAAAACAAGTGTATAATAGAAACATGTTCAGATACTAAGATCCTCATTTTAAACACACTGTTGCAAATGTTTCAGTGGAGACAAACAACATAACAAGTTCTCACTATATCTTCATCGTGAATTTTGTGTTGTTGTTCAATTACTAAGATCCTTTTGATGTTACCACTTGTCGATATTCAGTTCATTCAACCATAATTTACTTATGTTCACTATTTGTTCACCATACAAAATAGTCAAAATGCTTGCATACTCTTCTGTATTGATATTATTGTTTACATGCAGGGAACTGTTGAACAAATGCCCCAGTAATAAGAGAGAAGGCAGCGTATGATCAAGCAAACATGTTCAGGTTGCTATTTTGGTCTTTATAAATTAGTGTATTTGAATAAAATAATTTGTTTTAGTATCATCCTTTTCGAAAGAGGTTAACGTTTTGTTCAGGAATTTTCTCTATACTTAATGTTATGTCATGTCCTTCCACGTGCCAGAATTTTAGGGCGTCCTTTTGTTCGATTGTACAGAAATGACACGAAAAAAACGGACATAAAAAGACCAGTATGCTACCCCCGTGTACTGTAGCCAGAATCATGAAACATCATGGAACTAAGAAACGTACTTCTATGAAAGTCCACTGATAAACGCCAAAAACTACTGCTCATGATGTCCGTGTCTTCATCAGAATAACTCATCAAGGTCGAAAGAAGTTTTGCAATACCTTGAGACAGAAACAGCATGAACAAGTTCATTCCAGAGTATCAAGAAAAACAGTAAACAGAAAACCAAGCAAGATCATTTTGCAAGAAGGGTTATCCACAAACTGATATTAACCAAAATGCACCACCATCACCGATTTACTTGGACAGGACTGTATGCAAACTTAGAATGATAACACTGGCAAGCATGTGATCTTTTCAGATAAATCCTGTTTTCGCATTCTTAAAGCTGCTGATAAGATTCGTGTTCGTTTTGTACCTAGAGAACAGATAAGAGAAGATCTTTTTCCAACAAAAGGTGGTGTAGTATACCTTTGAGCAGCTATTCGTTATGAATGAAAACTAATATTCATATCTTCTAGAGAAACGCCAATGGTGTCTCCTGCAGACATCACATGAAGAAACTATTTATATCATATGCTCAGAAACAAGTCTGTGTTCCAGGTTAACAGTGCTACTGCCCACTGTGTGCATATTGTACAGCAATATGTCATCCAGGAAGGTATTACAGGATACTTATTGCCAGCAAAGTCTCCAGATTCTAATCCCATTAAGAACTGTCGTGAAGAACTGAGCCGGAAAATTGGTGACTACAACCTCAAAGCAGCAGCTACTTTAGGATCGTGGTTAACAATTTTTTTGTGAAAAGTTTGGATGCAGTCACAGCGGTTTACACCTATAACATCATTGGCAGCATACCACGTCATGTTGTGAAAATTAGTAGAATATGAGTAGAACCAACCAAGTATTGAATATCTTATATATACTGATATAAGGTGACAGACTTATTTACATTAATATAAAATGAAACCTATATTTATTTTTAATCTACAATTTGAATAGTTTCACTTTTGAGAGCATAGGTTAACATACTACAGTCAAAGTCAACACAATTAATAAATAATATCGTAAAACTAAAGAAATCCATGTTAAAATTGTAAATTTTGAGCAAGACAAAATTTCAAACAGGAATATGTTTTGTTATTTAATAGTAGGGAAATTTTGTTTCTCGTACCTGTGCAACTAGATGAAGTTGCAACTGAGTGATGCTAAAACTACAATTCTGTTGCTAGTTGTTAGATAGTTTTGTTTGTCAAATAAAATAAATCCCAGCAGGAAAAGAAAAGGTCAGTTTAATAGAAACAACTTGAGCTTGCTGTCCTTTAAATAACCTATAAGTCAGTCACTTATATTGCTTTCTACAGAGCCTTAAGTGCACAGTTGGAGGTCATTGAACATGGCTCGGAAATAGCATTATATTTTTATATATGCAAAAATAAACAACAGGGCATTTTATGTTAAATAATATTTTACTAATGTTGAGACGCAAATACAGTTGTAATCTTTCTTTGCCGGCTCGTAAAAGGTTTACGCATCATAGCAATTATTATTCTATCAGTCAACATTCCAACTACTACTGTGTTTGTTCTATCTAAGCTGGTTTGAAAAGCTGTGGACTGGGGAAGTTATGTTGTCGGCAATGTATACGACAAGTATAGTACGGTTGGAACACTATTGCTACACACGCTTATAATTATTGAAAATTCCTAATGGCTTACATGAAAATGTAATAGGCCTAAAAGTAATCTCTTATGAAAAGTATAAAGTCTGTGAGTTTGTAACATTAAATGTCAGGTTTAGATAGCCACAGTGAGCAGAGCGCAGACAGCCATTTGTATAACAAAGTGTTCAACAAACACTCACGTTACAAGTTGATTATGTTGTTGTTGTTGTTTTTATTGTTTTGATGCGTTAAGTTTTCTACATTTCTTTGTTTTGTTTTGCCGATGAATACAATATCTGTCTGTGTATGTGTAATTCTGGAAATCCCCAATTCCCAATTTAAACACATCTCTATGTAGAAAGTGCATAAATATTTTCAGTCGAAAATTGCTGTTCCATAACGTTATTAAAAGTTATAAATTTTCATTGTCATTACACTGTTTTCTTGACATCAAAGTATAGTTCTAATACTTCCATTCAATCACAACTTGTATCTGATATGTTTATCAGGTTGTCATGTGTCTTTCTGACCTATATAATTAAAACTGGTTCAGTATAGCGTGCTGTATTTAAATTTTCTAAAATGATGACGAAATCAGATCAGATTAGAAATGGGCATATAACTACAACAGCCACTGAAGGGGTCTCATATTAAGAGATGACTTTGAGCATGTGTTAAATATACTTATTTATATTTTAACGCATGAAATATTTTCTAATTAATGTATAATATTTGACCACTATATTGATGGTTCCTCAAAACTTTGTAACTCTTGGGTCTTTACATCGAAGATTCTATACCTCTAGTAAAAAAAGAGAGTAACAAATTAAGTAATAAACATATTTTAATAATTCATTCAATAATTACCGTTAGATCCCAAAGTATTTATCAAAAAAGTAACTACGACTGATAGTTGTTTTTGTGTATATACACTGAATTGTATAGAGTTTTCTACTAATAAGAAGCCTTATATGTTTAAGACATAAACGGATGTTAGCCATCAGTAACGAGTCAAGTTTCGTGGTCTACGTAAATACAACTCGGTAAGGTCTGCACATTCAAACTTTCGTGTTTTTGTTTTTATATTTTAGCATAAAATTCCAGAATACTTTATCTCTGCCCAACACGACCTATCGGGGTCTATATTTTAGAATTGCAATTGTCTTCATCGTTGGGCTTCTGACAACCAGTTTCATTGGTACGTACAAACCTGGAGAAAAATGTTCAATTTAATGTCACTAAAGGCTATGGATCAAATACGATACATATAGATTGAAACTGAGTAAAGCTACGAAAACAGATGTCACTACAATTGTTCGCTTTGAAACAGTAAAGATTTGACTTAAGCGACAACAACCTTGAAAAATCTGTACTCAATAACTGAACAAAATACTGTTGATTGGCGAATAGAGAAAAAATGTTAACAATATTTTTTTACTGCTATAAGATGTTTGATGACTTGATATAATGTTTCACAATATTTTATAAATTCTACATATTCGGAAATAACTATTTCATCAGATTCTTTTGATATTTCGTGCTTTTAGAAGGGACACCATTATTAATCCTT
Source organism: Carcinoscorpius rotundicauda (assembly GCA_011833715.1). NCBI lineage: Eukaryota > Metazoa > Arthropoda > Merostomata > Xiphosura > Limulidae > Carcinoscorpius > Carcinoscorpius rotundicauda. The sequence continues at coordinate 116,068,679 of CM022393.1, forward strand.
TCTGTTACGCACTAAAAGGAAGACATACCTATATCATTATAGATAAGGTTATAATATATTGTTCGACTTCACGTATATTTCTGTCAGGGATAGAATATTTAATGCAATGGAGCTTTTCACAATTTGTTGTATTGTATCGCCATCTACCAATCACAAATAAAAACTTTTCAATTTAGAAAGTCAAAATACACTATCCTACGGAAACACAAAATCCAAAAGATTACTTACATTTCCGTTCGTTGTATGCTTAATTACTTAAACCTAGCATCGCGAACTTTTACCAGTTCGAAAGAAAAGAAAGAAAACTTGTTTGCTTTTATCAGTTAAGCAAAAGAAAGAATTACAAAACAAATTCCTCTGTATTTCTAGCTAACAGAAAAATGAAAACAAATATAACTCTTCTTTTTATCATTTGATACAATATATTGTATTAAAAAACGAATTGCTAACAACTGCTATCCTCAGTATAAACCATGTTATATGAGACAGTTTTATTCTGTTTGTATATAGAATCCTACTAGAACTGTTTTGTTGCTTTTAAATTGCCTTTCAAATATACTATTTAGAAAGTAGGGCAATTTTGCAATTAAATTCAAACGCATTTAGTGTAATTCAGTTCTTTATTTAAAAATACTTTAAGTAAATCCAGTCGCAAGGCACTTTTTTACGTAAGCTGTTCAGTGATTTCTGATTGACTGGGGCTTTTACGCACATGGTGATTTACTGCTCAACAGAAAAGCTAACATGTGAGAACCTCAGTTGCACTCAGATACCAAACATACCGCTCTCTTGAGTCGAAATCTTTTGTACGTGACCACAGTGCCTCTGGTAAAAAACAAACAGCAGACCCAATTAGCTTACTCCAGGGCTATATCTACTCTATAGTCTATGTGCCAAAGAGAAAAAAAAATATCCATCTCAAATGTCAGCCTTTATCAATACCAACAGAAAAGCAGCAATACTGGCCTTACGGATGTTTCAGAAAATATATGAAATATATGGAATCATAAAGACGTTTTTCCCTTCTTTTTTTAGCCATGAAACCTAAGCTTTTACGGGGAAAGGCGAAAAAAACAAAAAAAAACTAGTGCATATCGCCTTTCTCACAGTAAACGTGTCCACCCCATCCTTATATGAAACATATCACACTCGAGTGTTTGCTGTTATATGATTTTCGTTTATTTATCTTAAACACAGTTCGTTCAACACCCAGTGAGAGTCATTCAAAGAAATCATATTGTATGATAACGAAAGAATGCAGAAAACGTTTGTGTTGAATACAAATGAAAAAATATAAAAAGTAGCTAAAAATTCCATTTCGACAATACAATGAAATAAAACACTAATGTGACAGTAAAAATGGAAAGAAAAGAAAGACTAGAACTGGCAGCAAAGTGTGCCACTAAATTGTCCCAAAAATAAAGGGACAAAAGTCTATAGATTAATACTTTTTTTACATAAACACTAAGGAAAATACATAGAGAACACCAGAAGTAATTAACTTGATTAACTGCAATGTAGGATAGCATTTTTGTTGAGTTTTATTTTAAAATCCTATGTATTAACCAAAAAGTATCATACACCCACAAACAGTTTAGTTCTTCTACAGTTTAAAATGATTTGCTCAAAATTGGTTAATAGAACTAACTAGTTAGAAAGCGTGGAATATTACTATCTTTTATTCAAAATGGTTAGATTTAGGGTCTTACTGAACCAACTTGTTTTAAACAGGCATATTTGACAAAATGACATTTTCATAATATCTCATTTTGTAAACATATTTCTGTTAGATGTATGAGTGATATTATGTAAGATATTTTCCCATATGCATTCTCATAAGATAAAAAATAAAACATGGTCATAACTATTAAAGAAATTGGAGTTATTTTGTTTTCTTTCTTTTTTTTACAAATAGCCATTCTGTTGCAAACAGAGCATATTTGATGGAAAGGCTTTCTATGAAATTGCACTTACATCAACAAACTTCAACATCGAATCTAATATTAAAATAGCCGTAAGTTTGTAATAAAAAACGCAAATTAGTTGTAAATTATTCTTAAAATAAATTTAATACATAATAAAAGAATCATAAAACATATGTAACTGAAAAGCAGGTTATATTTCTTATTTATACAACAAAAGTATGTATTAGTATGTTTTAATGAACTATAAATAATGTAATTAGCAGCTTTATACATGCTGCAGTCACAATTGAAAATAATCACAAATGTTTCCAAGAGATAAAGGTGATATTCTATTGAAACCCTATTCATCCAAAAAGTAAATAAATAAATGATTGAATTTATTTCATAATAAATCTGTATCTACAGAACAATGTGGTTTAATCTGAAATAGTCATTTAATTTACCAATACTTTTTTTCTCTCAGAAATAAAAATTGCTTTATACTATATATAATAACCAAAAATAAATGTTTGTTCTTAATCGCAAATATAAGCAAGGAATTATATGTGCTGTATTTACAACAAGTATAAAAATCTAATTTTTAACATTATAAGCCATTATTATTAACGTTGAACTTTTTGGTTAGAATGGCAAATAATTTTTTTTATCATGGGAGTTATTTTATTCATAAAGAAACTACCTTAGAAAGTATTGTTTCTCCTTGAATTTTCTATTTTTATATGTGTTGAATTATGTGTGGATTATTTTTGGTATTGTGCTCAAGTTAAATTTCTTTTTGTTATGTTGCGTACATTAGTTTCGTAATTTTACCGCCATCCTTATACAATTTTAGTCTCCAATATTCATATTTTTCGTCATTATGTTCGGTTGAACATTGAATTGTAATATTATCTATAGATGGCACTGGTTATTTTGTCATACAAATATTTTTCGTTAAAACGTCAAAATCTCTCTTTTGCCATATTTCGAAGCTTTTAAGTTTTTTAGTAAGATATAAAAATGTACATACTAGATTCAACTAGAAAATACACTTAAAATACTCTTATGTCCTTCTTATGTATCAACGAATAAAACCTTAACTCACTCACATTAGAAATTTATCACTCAAGGAAAGTAAAAGACTGATCTAGTTATCAAACCAATAATCGTTTTCCACTTGTTAGTGTTTTCAAGTCCCTAACAATAAGCAATTATCGAGTTCTTTAGGGAATTTTATTCAGCAATGTAGAGGTAATGAATTTATTATGAAAGAATTTTCAAATTTTGCATATACTTTGAAGTTTAATGAAAATATGCACATTAGTAATTTTCATGATACTTTATTTAGAGGATGCTGCGTTATGGCATATTGACTTGGATTAAGAGTTAATATTTGCATATTTTAATAACATAAATGAGTTTTTAAGCGCGTAACACTAAACTAATATCAGTTGTTGCCAGGAGATCAAATTCGTATTTAAATACATTATGATTAAGATGACGGAGATGGTTTGGATTAAAACTTCAAAATGACTAATTTATTTTTGGGTTCCAATAGTTGAAAAAAAATATTCTGCTGTCCCTCAGTAGCACAGTGATATGTATATGGACTTTTACTTTTTATTTTTGTTGTCGTGGTTGGTAGAACAAAGATAGCCCTTTATGTAGCTTTGTTATTAATAAGAAACAACAAAATGTCTTGATAATATTAAGTTACATTTTACTATTGAAAGTATGGAGGTTATACATTATATATAATTACTTTTAGTCACAAAATTGCTTCGACTTGTTTAGTTCTTCAGGGAAAAACTCCGAAATATTTGCTGAAACTCTCAAATTCGAAAAATACTTTACCCTACGATGATACCTGAGCATATACTCAACAAAGCACGCTTAAAATAAGTGTTTTCTAAATCGACTTTCATAAAACTTTAAGAACATAATTATTGAAGTGAATATAATGTGAATTTATACGAAAAGCTTATGAACCATGCTCACATGTCTGCAAGAATAAACTCTCTGCTTTATGGTAAAATATTTCCCATTTAGTGCTTCTTGAAACGTAATGATTTTAACATTTATACCTGTTAGATGTTAACTACACTAATTTTTATAAAGTTTTGCATGTCTGTGGTTCAAAGAAGCCAAAAAGTTGTTAGGCTTAAGACTGCAATCACAGTATACGAAAAAAAATTACTGAGCAGATCCTGTTTTTTAAATAAATATTCGACGTATATTTGTGCAATTTATAAGAAGGTGTCACTGTCGTTTTGGTTTTGTGTTTGTTTGTTTTAAAGTATGCATATAATATAAAAAATATTTTTAATTTTCTTCGTTATACTGTTGTAAGTTATTTTGCAACTTAAAATGCGAATACAAATATCTATTTGTTGATATTGGAATTATTTTGTTTGTCACTAGATGGCACAATATATTCTTGAAAAAAGTTAAAAGAATTTTTAGAAGTTAGGAGTGAAATGACTGAAAAATGTAAAAATTACTCAAAATTCCCTATTTGCTCTATTTAATGATTACGAGTCTTTTCGCTCAAAACTAGGACTAAAAATATCCAGAAATATAAGTGGTTGAGATTTTATTTATATAACCAAATACTTGTATAACGTATTTTTATCAATTTTGGTCAAGCTTGTTTGTCGCTAGCCGTCCCTAATTTAGCAGTGTAAGACTGAACGAAAGACAGCTAGTCATCACCACCAACCGCCAACTCTTGTGTTACTCTTTTACTAACGAATACTAAGATTGATGATCACATTATAATGCCTCCACGGCTGAAAGGGCAAACATGTTTGTCTGCGTTAGCCATTACACATCAGAATTAAGTTTATTGTGTCTTTTAACATCATTTTATATATTTATTTTAACGACAGCTTGTCTTGTAGTGTGCATATGTGAATTGAAAACGTTTATGCCTTCTCCAGATAGTTTTAGTTGAGAAAAATCAGAAAATATTATTCAACTGCATTAAATGACAAATACATTAAAATATTGTGATTTTATTTTGAAAGCTGTTAAAGCAATCTTTAATGCTATACTGTCACTTATAGGTATTTTCATAAATTAAATCGGGGCCTGGCATGGCCTAGCGGGTTAAGGCGTGTGCTTCGTAATCTGAGGGTCTCGGGTTTATGCCCGAGTCGCGCCAAACATGCTCGCCCTCCCAGCCGTGGGGGCGTTAAAATGTGACGGCCAATCCCACTTTTCATTGGTAAAAGAGTAGCCCAAGAGTTGGCGTTGGGTGGTGATGACTAGCTGCCTTCCCTCTAGTCTTACACTGCTAAATTAAGGACGGCTAGCACAAATAGCCCTCGAGTAGCTTTGTGCGAAATTCCCAAACAAACAAACATAAATTAAATTTATCTTCGTTAAGTAAAAAAGTAAAATAAGAAAATTTTCTGATAATATATTTCTTTGAAATCAGCGATGTGTGTGTTTTCTTAATTTAAAGCTACACTGGACTATCTGCTGAGCACTAGGAGGGGAATCAAACTCATGATTTTAGCGTTGTAAATCCTTCGACGTACCGCTGTATTAGCGGGAGTTGAAATAAGCGATAAAATTAATAGATTTTATTGGTTATCTACATTTAAGAATTAAAAACACAATTTGGATCTATTTATCTTTGTAGCTGAAAGATAGATGTATTCAACTTTTGTTAAGAAGCAAGAAACAATCCCCTAATTTTACTACGTTTTTGTTGTTTATCTTAATGAGATGTAATAAAACAGGGCAAACGGAAATATGATTTATTTGTTGAAGTTTTAGCGACACTAATTGAAGAGTGTTTGCATTAGACGCTGCTAATTTTTATCTGAAACATTACAGAGAAAACAACTAGTGAATACCACCACCGGCAACTTTTAAACTATTCTTGTTAAACGAAGTAGTAGGATTTGACTGTAATTATTTTATTTCACTCAAGGTTCTAAGAGCACACAATACTTTTTGCGATTAAGAATCGTAAAGAAGAAACCTCAAATGTAAATTCTCACACGCTAATCTCTGCTAATTAATTGAAGTTGTTACTAAAACAAAGTTTTTGTTGAAATGGATTATAAAAAGATGCTTATACGGTAGCGTACACTTTTCTCTGCTGAACTTGAGTAACATGAAATATCTTTGTAAAATATTCTTACCTCTGAATAAGAAAGAAGCAAGAAAATAATTTGTGAAATCCAAAATGAAATTTCACGAGCGGCAAGTTTCGTAAACTATTGACTTGACAGTTTTATTAGGCAATTCTCATCCTGTATAGTGATACCATCTACTTTACCCGACGGCACACACACTGTATAATGTTTACAATTATCCTTTAGGGAACCAATAAAACTATAGTCACAAATAAAGGTTTGTTTATTGTTCATTATTCGTAGAAAAATGAATCAAGTATAAATATTATGAAATAAATGAGTTCAGCTGAAAGGTATTTTGAGGCCTAAGATAATTTGATTCGTTGCTGATGTTAAAGAAGGAAGAATTGAACGCATAAAAAGTTTATTATAAATACGTTTTTATGTATTGTTCAGCTTTCAGTAAAAAATAACTAGCCCTACCAGTCAGTGACGTAATTAGGAATCGAACACTGATTTGAGCGTTTTAAGTATGTAAATTTATTATTGATCAATTTTTGCTTGTGTATCATATATTATATGACTAAACTGAGTTTTAAAAAATTAAAGCACTTATTTAGGTAACTTTGTAACTCACACGTTAGCTAATAAAATGTATAAATTCTGAGGTACGTTACCTTGATATTAAGTTAGTGATACTTACTGACTTTAAACACTGAATTTTCACCCTGAAAGATGTTTTGGATTAGTTTATTTAGCTTTGTGGAGTTCGGATTAGTACAATAATTCTGACTGTGGCTTAATTGAATTTAGTAACTGATACAATAAGTCTGACTGTAGTTTAGTTCAGTTCAGTAATTCTCTAAAAAAGATTTGATTTTTCATTTCAGAAATCGTTCAAAACTTTTATAATAATAATAAAAAGTGTGATTTTTAACCTTTACTATTCCAGACAAAGACTCAAACCAATAAATCATTACCAAGCTAGTGCTGTTTAGACTGCTGTTGTTAATTTTGCGGAAATCTACACGTGTGCTATCAGTGTTCTTATAACTCCCTAAACTTACCAGTGACAGACCAACAAGGGTTGTTCTGCTTGGAGTTTATGTATATAACAAAACATCCAATACATCCAACCATCATATAGTTTTAGGTTTGATAAAATATTTCGGTTTATGTTTTTTTTACAAGCTATTAAAGAAATAGTATAGAAAATAGTTGTCTAATACAAACATAGCGTTTCATTTTAATTTAGAAAAACGTTATTGGAATATTTAATGAAAAAGCGAGAAAGAAAATCATATCTGCAAATTGAAAATAAAACCCAACTGCCGATGACACAGCCATAAGTGACTATAACGCTAAAAACTGGATTTAAACACCTATGGTGGGCACAGCACAAGTGGTTTATTATGTAGCTTTGTGATTATTTACAAATAACCAGCGAAATAAAAAAAAAAACTGGATATAAGACGAGTTAAGACTTTTAGGCTTAAAGAAAAAACAACCAGTTTGTTTAGCCTACATTTGTAATTTCATCTTTATTTTGTATATTTTATTTTCTCAGACAAATTATCTGTATTGGTGTGGAATGCAAATACTTTAATTGTAAGTGCATGATCGATTCTTGAACACCTATGTCACTAGCTGGTATATTTATAGCATTGAACAGAATTGTTAAACATGTAATATTGTTGTAAGCAGTTGAAATTCAGGAAAATTTAAACATTGTTTCTTTGGATATAGATTTACAATTAAATTAATATGTTTGTAAAATAATAAATGTAGTAATTATTGTTTTGAGATTGCTCATTTACGAAATTTTTCTTTTGCATGGAATGTCGATTTTGTTTAAGGAGCGTTTTAACCTCACACGATGAGTCGGTACCCTTCAGTACAGGTACAAACTAGTTCAGTAAATGTAGTTATTGTGTTTTTAAACTAAAATCAAATAGATTAACAGTTGTGACAAGATGCTTCTCTCCTCCACCTAGTCTGTCATTACAATAATTGAGAAGTACGTTCCTTGATTATTCCTAAAGCTGGTTCTTCATAACGTATTGCTTAAATCCATTAAAAGTGTAACTCAAAATATCCGGAGGCTTTCCGAAGTCGACGGGCAGTGATGGATTACTGTATACAAATAGTTCTCTCCTCGAAACAAAGATTTCCGCCTTTTTTCTTCTTTTACTATGTCTTAGAAAGCATTTGACGACTTCAGTATAGGGAAAGCCACAACGATTATAAGTTTGTTTGTTTTTTTACATTAGAAGCGATTATTCTTTTCTTTTAGAAAATAAAACTAATCAGCAGAGAAATGTCAAAGTGAGGAAAATGAGTGACCCGATAAATCTAGATGATTACGCTTAAAGTAACTGACAGATTTTCTCACGTATAGATTCCTCGATCTCAAGAAAGAAACTGTTAAAACTGACTACATCAATCTAAATAACACACATGATGGAAGAAAAACAAACATTACTGATTCAGATTTACTGTTATAGTAATAAAAATAAATAAATAATGCTGACATGATGCAGAGCGTAAAATACTAAGTGCTGCAATTAAGGAATTATAATAGACGAAAGTATTACTAAAAATACAAAATTGTCTCCATGAGAACTTGTTGCCTTAAGATAAGTTAGCACCTTCTTGTACTCTGAATAATCGATCTATCAATAAGATAATGTCTGGCATAACTGTGAGGATTAAAATGTAACATTCCCAGTAAATGTAAATATAAAGTTACGTATTGTTGGGTCCGCAGAAAGTCGAAGGATGCAATTTATAAGTATACAAACATGTATATGTGATGCATTTACGCTATTTCTTATTGATAAGATTCAGTTTAGTAAATATAAGCTGAAAATATTTGAAGTTTATCTCAAAAAGTGAACAATGAATTAAAAATTACAAGGCAGATGAAAAATTGTGTTTCATGTTGGTGGTTTTGATATATTAGAGGAACAAAGGGATACACTGTCTAAAGTATGAATGTGTGTGTTTTTTTCTTATAGCAAAGTTACAGAGCGCTATCTGCTCTGTCCACAAAGAGAAATCGATTCCCTACTTTTAGTGTTGTAAACCCGGAGACTTACGGCTGTTCTAGCGGAGAGCAGTATGAAGAGAGACTGAAAAAAGCTTGAACAAATTCGAATAGAAAATTTACAAGTTTCTGAAATATTATTTTGCCAAAAGACTTCTAAGACTTTTTAACATATCTATGTTTAGTCGAACTATACGGGTTTCCCTAAAGAAAACCCTAATAGCACGCATCTGCCAAGCAAACTGGTTAGAGCACTCGCCTAGCAATCTGAGATTTATGGGTTTCAAACTCCATACCATCAAACATGGTCGCCCTATCAGCCATAGAGTCTTTATTTTGTGATGGCCAATGGCCCTATTCACTAGTAAAAGAGTAGCTCTCAAGAACTGGCAGTGTGTGGTGATGATTCGATGCTTCCCTCTATTTTTTTCTACTAAATTAGGAACGACTAACACAAATAACCATTGTGTAGCTACACGCTAAATTCCAAGTAAAACAAAATTATCTATAAAGCGAACTTTTGATTAATATCAATGATCATCAAATTAGTTGAGTTTACAGCAAAAAATGTTTACATCTGTGGTTTACAAGATATATATAATTATAATATGTAACGCTTATTCCAACAAAGCTTAAACTGTGAACCAATATTTTGTTTACTGACAAGTCAACTCAGTGATACTGCGAATAGTGTTATCTCTCTTTTACTCATATTTGGCGAAAAATTACATCAGATAAAATAAAATAGAACTTCAAAATAAAATCATAGTGAAACCCAAATAAACACCAAAATTTTTATTTTGTCTAGAACCTTAATAGCGAATGAATTTTACAAAATAAATTACTCTACAATATAATAATTTACCATAAACATTTATACAATAGAAATATAATATTTTATTGAAGTTTTTAGCTAATAAGCTAGTACAATGTTTACAGCTCAAAGCAGCATAACACAGGTTAGAACAATTTCAAACATGATTGAAGCAGTGTAAAATAGAATAAAAATCAAGTGAAATTCCAAAAAACTGAAAAGAATAAACATAACTTTGATAATAAAGTGTCCTTAATTAAACGAATTATGTCTAAAATAACAAATATATTCTAAATGAAAATAAACTTAATATTCAACAATACAAAATAAACAAATATGTAAAACAATAAAAAATTATGAAAAGGCATTTACGATATATAAATCAATCTGCCAACACTCTTATGTCGTATATTTCAGAAAATCCATTACAATACCTGCACAACGTCCATAAATACTGAAAATCTCTGAACAAGGACCCAGGCTCTATGAATCTTGCTTATCTGAATCAAAGGTTTCTTGTTTAATTAAACCTATAAGTTGATTAAAAATGTGACTTATTGGCAATAATATTCTTTCTTTGTTTAGTCATCCAAGATAATATCTAATTATTCTATGGTTTAGATTACTTGAGTAGATATTAAAGTGTTAGTTCATTGATATCCAGAAGTTGAGATTTTCATAACACATGGTTGATAATCATAATGGATCTAACAGATTCACAGACATTAACAGTTTACTTATAGTCCACTCATTATTCTAGTAGAATTGATTTGGTGGCAACGAATCAAAAAGCTTAAGTAGCTCCACTGTCAGCCTTTAGTGTAGTGGCGATGTTGGTTTAGTTAAACTATGGCATAACGGTATGTTTGCGGACTTACTACGTTATAAGTCTGGTTTTGATACTCTTGATTAGCAGAACAGAGACAGCTAATAGTTTATTTTTGTACTTATACTTCTGCTGTATAGGATTAGTTATATAAATACCTTGGATCAAAATAGGTTGTTTATTGAGCATTTGTTATTGTAGGTCTAACAGTTATGAAATCAAACGTATGCGTAGCATATACAGGACTTTCTATACCTTCTGAATAACGTTATTACTGTTCTTCTTGGCTGCTAAAAAATAATAAATTATAGTTTTTCAGTAGCAGCGAATGAAAATTAATCTTTTTTTAAGGTACTCTTATCAGTTAATTTGTGTATTTACAATTTCTAGAATTGAACTTTCAGGGAATATTAGTACTAAGAGATGTATATCCACTTTTACCCCTGTGGCATAACGGTATGTTTGCGGACTTACTACGTTATAAGTCTGGTTTTGATACTCTTGATTAGCAGAACAAAGACAGCTAATAGTTTATTTTTGTACTTAACTTCAACAACAAGTAGTAACTACTTTATTTGAGGTGCAACTTGAAATACAACAGGAGTCCTTTGTTATGGCTTGGCCATCACAACTGATACTTCTAGCTAAATGGCCAGTTCTAGGCCCAATACATCAGTTACACTTCATCATAACAATCAACTCAAAAAACAACTTCAAAGCAAAGTAATCAGTTATCAATTGAGATAGCTCAGAATGCAATATTTCAGCTTAGAAATTACTAGTAACAATATTACAGTCCTACACTAGATTTTTGAGGTTCAGGAATCATGTATAAAATATGAAATATAAAGTTTTATCTATAGACTAAAGTATTTCTCTTCAATCTTTGGTAAAGTAATTTGAGGCATACATAATGTGGAGAAAGATTCTTATGATAATATAATGACAATTTAAAGATTCCTTCCACTACTTTGACCGATATTTTTTGATGAGTAGCAACACTTAGTTAGTTTCATAGTGCACTTTATACGCCATTCACAACTAAATACACACATTGTTATTAAGTTAGATATAAGGAACATTGGTTGAAGTTGAAAAAAAGATTAGGAAGAGACTGTACTTTGATCAGTCTCTAAGAAATAAGGAGACTACGCCACTCAATGCCCTTAGAATATAACTGGAGTTGCAGGAAAAATGATCGCCTTTCAAGTTGAACCATTATGACGGCTACAATGCTGTAATCCGAAATGCAAAAAAGAAGTACAAGGTCAAAAAGAAAGGGACCTGGTCCATGTAGACTTGAGAAATAAATATGAAATACAATAACTGAAAGAAAGATAAAAAGAAATAAACCCAGTTTATCAAATCTCTGTTCTACTGAATACAATTTATAATGTATGCATTGCTACCAGTTAATTCCTACTAAGAATAAGTACAATCTAAACAAAGTTGAAGAATATATATGAAGGGAAAGCGAGATGCGAGTATAGAAGGAATCATATCAATGGATGTCAAACATGACATTAATCAATAGGTTAAGAATCGAGACCCAATAATGATAAATTAATTTGAAACTGGGACCACATCAACAAAATCCGAGAAGATAATAAACTGTATGAAGCAATAAATTCGAGCATCAACGAAACATTCCTTTGTGTTCTTCTATTGCCTGTTTTCATTTTGATTGTGTTTGGTTAATTCTCCTGGTACGTAACTTGTGTAATTCACTGTTTAAGAGTAGACAATCATTGATAGCATGGGTAAGAATCTGAAATCACTAGTAAAAACGCAGTTGGTAAATAAATGTAGAGGATCAAGTTTAAAATGTCGTAGCAATATGGAAAAAGATGAGATGCGTAAGTGAGATGGAAGTTACAATGCATGATTTTTCTAACATTGAGCTAAGTGAAAATTTAAAAATCGCAGGTGTATTTGAAAAAACTATCATGGTAATGAGTTATAACTTGCTAAGACGCAGTTATGATCAAATTCTAGGAAGATGGGAATACATTTTTGGATGAAGAAACTGAAAATTAGTATTTGGAAATAAAAAAAACTGTGAATTATACTTGGAAACATAAGCTGAGGAAAGATTGAGAACTAGAGCTAGAATATAAGCAGAGAGAATTTGAGTTGGTTGTAAGCGGAAAGCAGGTTAATTCAGGTCAGAGGAGCGACATGCAAAAAAAAGCTCCATTTGAAGTTGCTTAGATGTTGCAAAGGCAATGTAGGTCTATTTTTCTCTGACGATGAAAACTTGGGAAAGCAGAAAATTGATAATCACAGAAGGAAACTACATTTTGCATTACTTGGAAAGTCATTAGTTGCTTACAGTGAGATTGAGGGCTCGGATAATTTAAAGTTTGATATTATAAAGTCAGTTACTTTAGAGACGTATGAGTTAAGTCCACAGACTTATTGCAGAAATTTAGAGAATTGGAAAGTATGGCAGATTAAATATTTAGAATGTAGAAGAGGGATGCAAGAGTTGCTTGTTAAGTGGACTAAAAGATCTATCTGTATTGACAATGCTGACAACACTAGATTTTATTATGTTCTAAAAACACATAGATTCAAGAAGTCTTGAATAAGAACTCTATAACTCTTTTGAAAGGTGGATATTTCATATTCAAGGATAAACTAGGAAACTGAAGGTTTATTGTTTAATGTTTGACATAATTACCAACACAACGTTTGTATGATTAAGAGTTGAGGACAAAAAAACGCATGCGAGACAGTGACATTAACAGATGAACATGTAGTAACAAGAAAATATCATATAAAACAAGCAAGTAGAACTAAATACTACAAAAATAAAACTAGTCTACGATGACTGAGAAGAGTAAGAAAAGCCTCTGTACAAGGTGAGTTTGTGAATGAGGAAAATTAGAAATCTCAGAAAAAATGTTTTGCATTTGATCAAATTGGGCGTGTAGTTAAATTGTGTGAAAAGAATAACAAACTGCAGAAAAAAGATAAGTGTAATACATTATTGGTCAAAATGTTTACGTATTGTTCTACACTGATGTTATTATCCATACATATTTGGAGTAGTTATTGATTAAATGCTCGAATATTAACAAAGAAGGTAACGTATTATCAAACAAGAATGTACAACTTGTTATTTTTCTTAGTTTAAGTTGTTTTTTAGCATTTGTTCGTCACAACACACATACATACGTCTTTTACATGAAAGAATGTGATGTTGGTATCATCATTTTCGAAACATATCAAAGGTTTGTTCAGACAATTTCTCTGTAGTGGATGTAAAATCATGTTTCGTCATGTGCCAGAAGATATACGTCATCATATTATTCGACTATCCGCACAAGAACATTGCCAAAATAGTAGGGTACCCCAGTGTATTGTATCTATGTACAAGAAGCAAAATGTCTATACCAGGTAGTATCAAGCTTAGTGTTTCAACAGCTGGTAGACTAACTGCTGGTCTGTTTTCCTATAAACTATATATATATATAAACTTAAAACTTATATATAAATATATATAAAGACTTAAAACTTCATATTTTTACATATTCACCTAATATGTCCTGAAAATGTACTTAATGTACTTAAAATTTATACCTTTTTTTATTGATTTCATAGTGTCAAAGGTCAATCAAACCCAAAATGTATATTTTCAGTTCCTTTGCATATTTCTGATTAGGGAGGTTATTCTGTGAGGTTTGGTTAATTACACGACCAGATTTTGATCCCTTTACGATGGCCTTACTACAAATAAAGTTTTATAAAAATCTCACTCACTGACAAAATTGTGAATTTTTCCATTTTTACAAATTGTAGGTAGACAAAGATGACGTAAAAAGTAAAATCATAAAGTTTTCTTTTTTAATATAATTATTCTACCACAGTTTAGCCAAGTTACATGAGAATTAATAGAAAATCCATTTTCAGGTCACACAAGCACACAAAAAATGTGAGATGTACCCAAGTTATATCAATTTAGGAAGCAAAATTGTCAGTAAAAGCATAATTTTACATATTTAGTCCATCTCTTGGCCATATTTCGGCCAAGTTATATGACATTAAATTTGAATTTCGTAGGTCCAATGCAAAAATATAGACAATTTTGGAACTTTTTTTTCCTTTTACTCAATTTTAGAGTGAGAAAAGAACAGTTTGTAATTTTTGTGAAAAATTTATGTACATGTCAAACAATTTACATTGGATACTCCTTCGAGATTCCAAACAATAAGGCCTGGCATGGCCAAGCGCGTAAGGCGTGCGACTCGTAATCCGAGGGTCGCGGGTTCGGGCCCGCGTCGCGCTAAACATGTTCGCCCTCCCAGCCGTGGGGGTGTATAATGTGACGGTCAATTCCACTATTCGTTGTTAAAAGAGTAGCCCAAGAGTTGGCTGTGGGTGGTGATGACTAGCTGTCTTCCCTCTAGTCTACACTGTTAAATTTGGGACGACTAGCACAGATAGCCCTCGAGTAGTTTTGTGCAAAATTCCAAAAAACAAAACATACATATGAATGAATTTAGTCAAACAATTGAATTACTGAATCTAGTAGGAAATTTCAAGAGAAAATATGAGGAAAAAAACGTTTTTTAACTTTTTTGAGATAACAGCAGGTAGGCATATGTAATGTTTGAATGTCAAACAAAACAAGTAATTAACTTCTGTTATTTATAATTTATTTTGTCTCAAAAGTAATAGTTGTAAAGCTTTGATGCAATTTTTTGCTGCATAAAAATCAGGATATACATCAAATAGAACGGTAAATGTGCTCAAATTAACGTTACATGTAGTTCTAAGTATGACTGTAATCTACAAAACAAAACTCAACTCACTCTGTGTACCATGAAAAACACATGTAATGCCACTCTTGAGCCTGCTAAGTTCAAATAAACTTAGCACCTTTTCATATAGTTAGACTAATATATCTCAGGCCTATTTGCTAGAAAGAGTTGATACTGCATCTTTAATGGCGTATCTTTGATACTCCTGATGGAGTCTGATACTCAGTTGCAATTTAATTTTAAACATTTAATTGAAGATAATATCAAAATGTTGGCAATCACATTCTTCAATCCTGTATAACTGTGGTAACAATGGCTGTAAATACTCTGCTGAACATTGAAGTACTTAAAGAAATATTTTTTTCACCACATCTGCATCCAACAGGTGCATCAAGCTGTGAATATATTTGTCTCAAGAGAGACATATATTCTGACATTATCATAATACCTCTGGTTGAGCTGATTAGGTTTAAGCTAACTTTTCTGAGTTGCAAGAGCTCTAAATCTGTGCAAATGGAAAAGCTACTGTTTTACAGAGACTTTCAAGAATATCTCTCGCACAGAAGTTGTGTCAAAAAAACCTTTAGAATATTTGCCTACACAAGTATTTTTGTTGTACTTTGCAGCTACACTTGTATAAACTTAAATAGAAGGTTGCACAGCTCAATAACTTAATTAGACAAGTTCTCATTTAATTATGCCATTAATTTGTAAATTCTATTTGATGTATATTCTGATTTTTATGCAAGCAAAAAATTGCATCAAAGCTTTACAACTATTACTTTTGAGACAAAATAAATTATAAATAACAGAAGTTAATTACTTGTTTTGTTTGACATTCAAACATTACATATGCCTACCTGCTGTTATCTCAAAAAAGTTAAAAAACGTTTTTTTCCTCATATTTTCTCTTAAAATTTCCTACTAGATTCAGTAATTTAATTGTTTGACTAAATTCATTCATATGTATGTTTTGTTTTTTGGAATTTTGCACAAAACTACTCGAGGGCTATCTGTGCTAGTCGTCCCAACTTTAGCAGTGTAAGACTAGAGGGAAGACAGCTAGTCATCACTACCCACGGCCAACTCTTGGGCTACGCTTTTACCAACAAATAGTGGGATTGACCGTCACATTATAACGCCCACATGGTTGGGAAGGCGAGCATGTTTGGCGCGAACCAGTGACTCTCAGATTACGATGCGCACGCCTTAACGCGCTCGGCTATGCCAGGCCTACCATTCATATGAGTTACCATCAGTAGTAACTGAAAAACAATTTCATTATGCTTAACCACTGTTAGTCACAAAATGGATCAAAAATATAAAAGAACTTTGAAAAGTGAAAGAATGTATTTCATATTATGAAGCAGCACAGTATAAAATAAAGGAATGTATTATTTCGCTATGATTTACTCATAGTTACTAAGCTGAATTATGTGACACACATAATTAAGATTAAATAATAGACTGATGAGTCTTAAATATAAGAAACTATTAAATTATTTTACTGTAAAGCTCTTGTGTGACAACACGTTTATAATAAAACTTAACTTTTTACCGATGCTTAGAGTTATTATAACTCTATTATAACAAAAATGCAAATAACTTTATAGTTTTTAGCGAAGAATAAAAATAATGTGAATTAAGTAGATTCTAACTTAATATAAATGAACAATAATAAGAGGACACCGGATTAAGAATAACAAAGTAAGCTTGCAAATTTAACACTGGTTGACTGATGATAATTCAACAAAAGCAGAATAAAAAACTCCACTGATGAGTATATGAAACTTTCAAAAAATCAGCGAGCAACACTTAATAGAGTGACTGCTTAAATCAATAGTCCTGGAAACCATATTCCTTCTCAGTTTGAATGGTTCAATGGAACAGAAGTGAACGAACTCACCAACAAAATCTTAAAGCAAGTGAACAACGTAATAAGTCTATCTAGAAATAAATAAGAACAGTTACAAAAAATATATGGAAAATTTAGAAACAATAAATTCGACCACTAATAGAATATGCTTGCTCTGTCTGGAGTAACATTATACCACACATAGTTAAATATAAATTTGAAACTATACAAAATTCAATTTTCACTATAGCATATAAAGTTTTGCGCACAACAGTTTTTCTACTTAATTATATCAACAAACAGCCTCTGTGCGACAGATTATATCGATCAACTTCTTCCAGAAGAGCTTAAACAAATACCTTTACTGTATTGTTACAACATAAATGATGGAAATTAGCCACAGTTATTCACTCCTCTCAGTGTTCACTGTGAGTATAGCAGTAAGCCACCTACTACTAGACTAACTTAACTATATCACTATGTGGTGTATTTATTATATATTATTTTGGTATTAATGTTAAATGCATTCTAGACATATTACCGATTAAAAAAGCACTGGAACATATGGAACAACGTGTATTTATGTACTATAAGACTGTTCACATCCCAAATGAATTGATGTGTGTACCAAAGCAAATGCTCGACTTTGACCATAAATGTGTATGACCTTCATAGGAGTAGTATAATTGTGATAATTTCTTATGTAAACACAAAATCCTCATTTATGTAATGGTCTGCATTTAACAGTGTTCCTAATTTAACGGCGCATACTCAAAGATCACAGCAATATCGGGGCCGGAGGAAGAAACAAGCCTACGTAGCTACCGACTCTTCCAGGTTCTGAAATATAAATCCAAATCGAGATCGACTAAGCATTGTCCCACATAGATGTTCCAGACAATATTGAGTTAATGACTGGTTTGTTATACACAATAAATACGAGAAAGTTTGCACCTGGCTTTATCAGCATTATTTTTTCTGAATTATAAATAAGAGCTAAGAAAATGAAACATTTATAAATGTATTTGCATACTTAGTTATGAGTTAGAAGAAGTAATATGATAAGGATGCAACATAAGTGTAGCATCTTTACTTTGTTAGTTGATAATCAGAACTTACTCGAATACACAATAATAAGTACCTTCCACAGGTATTTTTGGGGAATTTCATAATGCTTTTCATAAATAATCAGATTCATTTGTTTAAGGGAATTTAAAGTGCTAAAGATAAATAACACTTTATGCTCGTGCTATTTAAATACTTTTTACATGCTATTTTTATGAAATGTGAGTATTTTGTCCGCAGCTATGATATTCCAGAAAGAAAATGTAGTTTTGAAAAACAAATTACTCTACTGTATTTTCAATAACGTAAAAATAATTTTAATATTAAAAAAAACATCAATAATACATACAAAATGAAACTATTGTATATTATAATCATGTTAAAAGACTAATGTGACACTCCATAAATATTACAGCCTTTTGGCATAACAGTCAAAACAGGAATTTGTAGTTTTATGTAGTATTGTCCACACTAAGTCTCAAACGTTAAACTTATTTGTATGCTTTATTGATGAATGTATTTTTCACTTTAAACTACGTGTATTTTATTTATGTATTTTTATGAAGATCCGTGTTCCTCTTTTTGAATTAAAAATTTTGATAATCTTGTTTCTTAAATTTGTTATGTCTATTGTGTCATAAATCTGTATAATAGCAATACTGTCTTAATTGAAACAGTTTAGTTTAATGAAATACCTAGATGGTGTATGATGCTTTCTCGGGGACCATAACAACCTTTGGACTAGCTTCATGCAGAATAAGTGGTTATTGCACCTGATATAATTTGAACAACATCATTGATAGAGGTGTTGTGTGTATGATCACTATACTGAAATGGTGCATGGCCTAGATTCAGTGACCTTTATGAGTTTATAAATGAACTCATGTTGGCTAGTATTTTTCATGAAGTGGTTCATAAAAGGTATCGCACAAGAATTTACTCAAAACTCTAATTTAAACACTTTGAAACGCAGACTTACTCTTGAAACAACACTCAAAAACCTCCCTTTTCAAAAATTAAGCATTGATAGTAAGCAAATAAGTGATTTCACACTTGTAGACAAAATAAAAAATTGTCCTTTTCTAAATTTGTTATTGTTTCAGAAGCTCACAGCAAAAGTGGCTAAATATGTTACACTAATCCCTAAACGGATATAGTGTATTAAGTGTTAATGCTCATGACATATTTAAAAGTTTATGATTTTTTCTTGAAAGTTGTTTCACGTATTTATAAGTATGTAATAAATACTATACTGTTTTATTGACTGATTGTTTGTAATTAAGCATAAATTACACAATGATCTATCTGTGTTATTCCCACCACGGGTATCAAAACTCGGTTTCTATCTCTGTGAGTCCACAGACATATCGTTGGGCTTCTGGGGAGATGGGGCAGATATTATTCTCAGCAGTTGCTTTTGTGTTCGACGTGTGTTAAACGCATCTTCGCACACATTCTCAAGCACAACGCTTTGGCGCAAAGAAATGATTATTATGAAAGACCAAAAACTTTAGTTAAAGTCATTTTATATGTATTTATTTTATTTGAAAAGGCTGTTTGTTTTTTTTAATGGTAAAATTTTATACGTTCTTTGTGGAGTTGTCCTACTCTAGAAATATATATATAGCTGTGTATTTTAAAAAAGTCAACATAAAAATAATTAACGATTGAGTTTGTTTGTTTGTTTTTTTGGAATTTCGCACAAAGCTACTCGAGGGCTATCTGTGCTAGCCGTCCCTAATTTAGCAGTGTAAGACTAGAGGGAAGGCAGCTAGTCATCACCACCCACCGCCAACTCTTGGGCTACTCTTTTACCAACGAATAGTGGGATTGAACGTCATATTATACACCCCCACGGCTGGGAGGGCGAGCATGTTTAGCGCGACTCGGGCGCGAACCCGCGACCCTCGGATTACGAGCGCACGCCTTAACGCGCTCGGCCATGCCAGGCCTAACGATTGAGAATTTAAAATCTACAAATATGAATTATTTATTTGTTTGAAGTTAAACAAAAGGCCATTTATTGGATTATTTGTGCTATTCACAAGACAGGTATCGAAATCCGGTTTCTATAGCAGACTATAGATCAAAGGAATCGCAGAGAGTGTAAACAAACAAGACTAGAAACAATTTCTTAAGCTAGAAATCCCTGTTATGACTCTACTATAAAGTTACTGCAAGCGATATATATTTGGATCACATAGGACTTTTGCCAGGAAAATAAAGAGAGTAGTTTAAATTAATTCGACCTCCTTAATTTTATCATGCAGTGAAATTTTCTAAGATTATCTCTTTCAGTGTTTTCGTAGCGTGTGTATCAGTTATAAACATTAACTTGTGCATTAACTAGCGACTGTAAAGTAAGATTCCCGATTTTGGTGTTGTATGCCGATATACGAGTTGCTATTGTTCATCATTACTCGATTTTGTTGTCTCTACATAGATTTCCGCGACAATTTTTCAGCATGTTTTCAGTAATGCACGATTACCATAATAAATTGTCCTATTCAGATGACAGTATTAACTTTTCCTACTGTTTTTTTATAACTAGATGAATTTGTGAGTACGTATTCAGCATTTATTACTTATGCATATAGGACTATTTTGTATAGCTATTCATACTTTTCAATAATTGGTGTTAAAGTAACGGTTGTAAATGTTGTCGATAATTGACGACTTATGATAAGTAAGTCCGTCTTTCTGTTTTGCTTGCATTCATATGTGTGTCGCCTTTCTCTAGCAGACATTTGAAAACGATGACTTATTTCAATAACATAAATATATGTCATATAGACTTAAGACAATAAGAATATTAATTGGTGTGTTTACATTGAATTAAAAAACAAAATCATTTTGTTTTGATAAAATTGCTTTGTTGTTGTTTTTTACACTGCACTGCGATATTTGGTCCTGAAATATGTAGTGATACAATCTTTGGCTTCAAGAGAACAACTTTACATTTGTAGATTCTAACCGGTACATTTATTTATTCGTTGCTGTAAATCTGTTATTTACTTTGAATAAGTTTAGCGTGGTGTTTAGGTGAGAAAAAGGCAAAAGCAGCAATAAACTGTTGAAAAACAGGTGTTCAACTGAACACGTACATACTTGTGTACCAATTTAAAAGGTCAGGTACGGCCAGGTAGGTAAGACGCTCAACTCGTAATCTGAGAGTCCCAGGTTTGAATTCACTTCACATCAAACATGCTCGTCCTTTCAGCATATAGCGTTATAATGTAACGGTAAAAAATTGGCGGTGAATGATCATAACTACTAAAATAGGGTAGGCTAGCTCAAACAGTCATCGGTTAGCTTTGCGTAAAATTTGGAAACAAACATACAAACCAATTTAAAAAAATAGATGAGTAAAAAGTAATAATTTAGGAATAGGAAGAATATGAATCATCAAAAAGTTGAATCAAAAATTATGTTTTCAAGTCTACCATTAGAGACTATAATAAAATTAAATAAACAAAGGTGGAAATGGTGTCTACGATATTTTGTCATTATTTTGACTACAATAAAATTGATAACTA
This sequence comes from Carcinoscorpius rotundicauda, assembly GCA_011833715.1. Taxonomy (NCBI): domain Eukaryota; kingdom Metazoa; phylum Arthropoda; class Merostomata; order Xiphosura; family Limulidae; genus Carcinoscorpius; species Carcinoscorpius rotundicauda. Next base: position 116,090,579 of record CM022393.1, read on the forward strand.
ACGTTGACAGGGATTCAAAATAAGGATTTGTGGCCTAAGAACTTGTTTGTTGACTGTTATAAGAGTTTTTGTTTGTATAACTTTTTGACGATTCCTATTACTCCTAATTAAACTAACAAATTTCACTAATTTTGTATCTATATATTTTCATGATGGCTTTACAGTATTCTTAGATGTATAAACAGTTATATGAATTTTTAAGTTGTATATATTCAACGTTAAGCATCGGACAATGTTTCATAATATAATAGCATATCTATAGAACTAGGTAATTTTCATATTTGGTATAATTATTATCCTTCCTCCTCCCTCTCTCAAATGGCCATAGTATGACAATCATGATTTTCTGCAATTGACCAAATTTCCTTTCACAGCAACATTCTTCACAGTCTAAAAATATTCGACAACGGGCTTTTTTAACAATTACGAATTGATTATATTAATAAATTCCCCATTTATTTCTGACAGAGTTTGGTTTGTAACTGTTATGTATATGTGTAAATATTTTGTTAACGACAACATGTCGTGTTGTGTTTGAATTTTCATTTCTATTATTCATTTTTCTTAGTCATCATTACAACCAACAACTCTTAGAGTATTCTTTTACCATTGAATTGTGGGATTGACAGTCACCTTATAACACCCATAGAACCGAAAGGGCAAGCATATTTACTCTAACTGGGCTTCGAACCCGCTACCCTCAGACTGCAAGTCTAGCGCCATAACCACCTGGCCAGAACATCAGAAATACTTATTAAACTTACAACTGTTCTTTAATAAAAAGCATTTACTGGTAGTTAAAAGAACAATAATATTGCATCAGTTATGCTAAGTTTATTTTTAACCGTAATATAATGCAAGTCATATAACAATGATTTAGGTTACAGAAGTTTTTAAATCGCTTTAAATTGCTACAGTTAAAATTTTAAAAGTAAATGCTTTCATCATAGTAAATGCAATAAACATATACTCTGGAGGTGTACACTGTAATAGGCAGAACCAATGTATCTTTAATTGATTTAATTGGAATTATCATTATACTAAATTTTACTTGTCTAACAGCTTAATACTAAAAATTTGACAGGAGAAGTGATGTAGTTATTAACAGTGGTAAATGTTATTGAATAAAAAATATATCGCACGCGTAAGCTACAAGGATACTTCTTCACTATTTCTATAATCATTTGACATTCTTTGTTTTGTCTCGGAAGATTTTGAGTCAATTCTCTTGGTTTTATTTTCAGTCTTAGTTCATCATCTTTTAAAATTTGAAAATTATGTTAAATACGTTCACAAAATATATCAAACAATATTTTGTACTTGTAAAAATTTTTGGTATGTGAAATAAAGTGTTTTTAGGCCTCTTTATAATAACTGGCAAAGAAACGGAAGCATAACGATACAGAATAAGCCGGTAAAATTAATATTATTTTTTTATAAAGCATGTCAGCAATTATTTGAAACAAATTAAAGACCTTTGACCTACTTTCTTCGAGGAAATATCAAATTATTTAAAAGTCAAATAATCAATTATAGATTACAAGTATTGAATTTAATTCATGATGATTTCACATAAACCTAAGACACTTCGATAAATACATTTCCTATCCATAGATGACATTACTTTCTTATTAAGTAGCACTTAAGATTCGTTGGTCAGTTCGACTTGGTTAATATCATAATTACTCCACAAATACGTTTAAATATTAAATAAAATGTTTTTTACACAAGTCTGAGACAATAAATGAGCATTTAGACGTGTTAAGCTGAATGTAAATTTATCCAGTAAGTACCAAAGCTTGTCACTTGAGACATTTTCTTCATTGGTTAAAAAATTTATAAGCCTGCCATTCGGAACTGCTGACTGTTGAGAACCTTATAAGTGGTTCGTTAGCCCTTATTGTTCAGAAGAACGATTTGCTAACTTAACACGTGACACCTACTTTTCAAGGCTTGTAATTTATCGTCACGTTTAACTGCAATTCCCAGAGAACTAGCTATTAAACATTTTACCATTTACGAAAGGTGTTAAAAGATAGGGAAACACCCTGGTGTTAACATTGATACATCACGTATAATTTCTGGCATGTTTTCCACCAAATTTACAAATGTCTCTCAGCGTGAGGTATGTCAAACCATTTTAGGCAGATGTTTTATATTTGCACACTGTATTTTGTTAATCAAACAAGTTGCTGACTAAATAGAGTTATTACAGCTTCAACTGCAGTTCTAGAAATTGAACTGGAAATATTACTAAGTATTACTTTTATCTGTGTTTTTTATCCTTCAGATATTTATCCACATATTTAGGGTCTTCTGAAGAATTAGGTAAGCGTTATTGAAAGTTAGCAATACATTAGCTAGAAGCTTATTTAGAAAACTAATATTAACATCTAAAGGTATCGATTTATTCAAATAAACGCAGAACTTTTTCTAGCGTATTAGATCTAGTTCAATTGCTTATTAGTTTGAAATTAAACAAAAAGCAACACAAAGTGACATCAGTGCTCTGCCCACCACGAGTATCAAAACCGTGTGTCTGAGTCCACAGACATAGAGGAATTTAGTTCCGAAATTTATCTCTTGGTGGTTACTGCTTTAAATTATAGTACTACATTAGCAAACCTTTAAACAATTGTGCATACATTGAGATATAATAGCGATCATTGAATAGCTTTGCTATTATCCCACATTTTTATACCATCGTTTTCATGGAAAATAGTAGTTGAAATTGAGATGTGGCTGGAAGTTTCTGAGCATTCGGTTTCTGTAGCTTCATTATCTTCAACTCCTTCTTTTGTCTGTTACTAGCAAAACACAAGACTATCCCCTTCTCATCACAAAGGCTTCGTAGATGGGAGAACTCATTTTCTACAACATGAACCTTCATTATGCACATGAGGATGGTTGTCTTTGATGGCTTGAGGTGTGATTTGAAGTCCGTTATTGTACTAAACGTGTGTTTCCGCTTTTATGGAAAACATTGAAACGTCATGTTATTTGATTATTGATTATACACCCAAAAATAAATCTGAAAACACAACTCTTCACTCCTCAACATAATTATGCAGTTAATGTTTGGATGAATTTTTTTTGACAGCAACAACAACTGAAGGTCGTTTTAGATAACCCTTCATAAGCTGTGCAAAATATTATGGAGATATTTTTGCCTACTTCTGCTTGCATATATCATACAGTTTTTGTAAGTTGGATTTTTCAGTGGATTTAGGTCTAGCCTTGGACTCTTCCAATCAAGGATTTTAATTTTGTTTCTGCAAAACCATTCTTGAGTTGTATTTTATCTGTATTTGGCATCATTATCCTGTTGAAATATAAACCTTCTTCTGAGTCTTGGTTTTTTACCTGGTTTGTTCGTGTTTACCTTCGATATCTTTGCGTATTTTACACAGTTCATTATCCCTTGAACGCGTACAAGTCCTCCATTGTTAGCTGTAGAAAAATATATCACCTTAGCATTATGACCCCACCACCAGAATTAGGATTGTATTTGCCATGTCTTCAGATGTGTTGGGTTTTCGCCATATATACCACCTATTACCCTAAAATGTTCTATTTTGGTCTCGTCTGATCATAAAACTTTCATCAATAGTGGTTTCTTCCTTACCACAAGCCTTCCTTGTGTAAGGTACTTGATACTGTCAAGGTTTGCACAGTAACTCCAGTTGCTGCTACTGAAATATGTAGCTCATTTAGTGTCATTGTTGGCTTGACAGTCGCTTCTTTTACAATTTTTCTGCTTGTTCAAGTGCAAACTTTCTTAGAACGACCTGATCTTAGAAAGACTGAGGTAGTATGATATTCTTTCCAGTTATTCAGAGCATATTTTGTCTGCAGAGAGATTAATGTGTAACAGTGAACCAAATTTCAACATCTAAAATACTCTATTTAAATCAACACTGACGGCTCTCTATTACCTAAGTATTTTAAACAAAATTTTATTCTATACTTTGGTATCTTATAGAGTTACAGAACAGCCTGTTTTTACTTTAGCAAGATAATGACATAAATGATGTTAAAAGTTGAGGTGTTAACAACTTTTTTAACATATGTTTTTTTTAAGATTTGATTCTGAAATATTTACATCATTTATTTTAGAAGAGTTTCCGATTAATTATATTACCTACATTACATATCAGTATTCCAAATAACCGGATATTTTAATTTAGAATTTAATTAAGTGTTAATGTGTATCAAATGTATAGTATTTACCAACAAGTTTGATACACACATTTTTCTTTTTTAATACCGAAACAAAACTATTACAACTTATAATAACAGTTATTACTAATAGTTATTACAAATAATGAATTATATACAACAGTTTTAGAAACTAACAGAGAGTACTGAGTCTTATATCGGGTCTAGAATTGAATATTTTACGGACAATCCATGTCTACGACGAAAAAAAATTAATTTTGAGTTGATATTATCACACTTCAGTTACTATAGCTAGCTTTGTTTCTTGTTTGGCTTCACACAAGTTGCAACTTCACTTTTCATCAAGGAATATACAGGGTGGTCGCTAGAAAAGCAGAAAATTTGTCAAACAGCTATTGATTTTTACAAAGAATAACTTTTACAAAGTTTTTTAAAGGCATATGTTATATTACACTCATAGATGCTCAAAATTATTAAAATCGTGCATTTTATTCATGATGTAAAGAAATCAAAATCATTTTATTCATGATCTCATCTGACCCTCAAATTTTCCGCTTTTCTAGCGACCACCCTGTATTTAAAGTCCTTGTAGAAATAATAACGTCCAAAGTAATTCACTGAAGTTGAACGATTTGTAATATTCGAAATAAATAAACGTTCTGGTCCAATTCTGTAGTTTTCTGATTAATAGATGTTATTCACAGAAGCTGACCAAGAATAATATCTTCCTTCGGCTAGCTGCTTTTATATAAGAATCATGCAAGTTTATATAACTTTCTGTAAAATTATATCTTCAAACAAGCATTGTTGATTCTTACTATCAAAAATCTTCTACAAATTTCTAAGACAGACAGGATTTGCACAATACATATTCAACAATATACGTGACAAGCAAAAGAAAACTATACACGAACAAGCGTAGTCGCGAAAATAAATGTACAATAGTAAATCTGTTACACATTAAATTGTGTTACAATGTACTTTTTGTTTTTTATTCATTAGAAAGAAGTGTAAAAGTAATTTAATAAATATTTTTGGCCGTTTACGTCATGTCTCACCCACAGACAATACCTAAAATTTATTGTCAGAGCACACGGATGGAAACGTTTTCATGACACTATATAACTACATTTAAACTGATTCATCTACATTCCATGAGGTACAAGTTTATTTATGATTAAATTTAATATATTATTATACACTGAAAAGCTTTCAAATTTTGTTGAATTTTGTAATTAACTTCCAGTTATTTCATCAATTAGTATTTTTTAACATTAGTTTATTGTGAAATATTTGCCGCTTATAATAATTTACTTTTGTTTGTTTTATAAAGCTATTTAGATAATTTCTGCCCCCCAGTGGCTCAGCGGGATGTCTGCGGAAATACAATGCTAAAAATCAGGTTTCCATACTCGTGGTGGGCAGATCACAGATTTGAGTAGCTTTGTGCTTAATTCTGAACAATAACAACAAACAACAAGATGATTTTCAATTCAATTAATTCATTACGTTTTTGTTTTATTTTAAAGACAGGTATTTTTCCTATCACTCTCAATTGGCCAGGCATAGCCTGGTAATAATACCTCGACTCGTAATACCATGGTAACGGATTCGAATCCCCAACACACCACACATGCTCGCCCTTTCAGCTGTAGGGGCGTTATAAATGACGTTCATTCACTCTATTCGTTGTTAAAGTGCAGCCCAATAGTTGATGGTGGGTGGTGATTACTAGCTGCCTTCCCTCTAATTCTACATTGCTAAATTAGGGATGTTTAGAACAGATAGCTTTGTGTAAATTCAAAAACAAACAAATATCACTTTCAGTAAGTAATTCGGAAAGCCTTGTTAAGCTTGATGGTGAGGGTGCTCGACTCGTAATCTAAGGGCCGTTGGTTCGAAATCCAATTATTGAAGATGCTCGTCCTTTTAACTGTGAGAGAGGTCGCTTTATAAAGTATCCGTTATTCTCACTATTGTTCCATTAGAGAGTTGACGGTAGATGCCGAAGAGTAGCTACATTCCCTCTAGTATATCGCTGGTAAATTAGGAACGAGTAGCTTCGAGCAAAATTAAAACTAAACTTGTGAATTAATCTTCTATACAAAATATAAATGCGTAAAACTAAAATGTTATATTTTAGAACAAAGCTCACAAAGAGCCATTTGCGTGTTGTCCATTACTGGGATTGAAACTCGGATTTTAACACTGTAAATTCTTGAATTCAAGTACAAATAATCCAACAGATTCATCTCGTAATTGCCTATTCACCAGTAGAACACCGGTATGCCTGCAAACTTACAGCGCTATAAACTTGGTTTCGATACCTGTGGTAAAACACAGTTAGCACATTGTGTAGCTTTGTGTTTTACTACAAACAGAAACAACTTAACAGTGTTTTACTGCTTGCAATGTGTCAAGAATGTATTTTCCTACTACACTCTTACCTTTTACAGCTTCATTAATAATGTTTTAGTTATTTTCGACGCTTGTAAACCATCGTTTTTTTTAATTAATAGATGGAAAAACACAAATTTATGTTAGATGTGGAAGATCTTCATTTCCTCTTTTATTACCTATATTTCATAAATTTGTACTTTTAATTATGTTTATTTCTGCTATGTAAATCTAATACCATATTTTAGGTCGCAGTATAATCTTTAATTTTTTTAAAGTAATTAATGAGAATATAATTAAATGATATGATCGCTTCATGTGATTATTAAATATAAACGTTAACATATAAATGCCACTAGTAATGGTATGGAAGCTAAAGTTTGCAATGTATTGAAAAAAAACAACTGACAAATGTCACTTTAAAAATAGTATATATTTTTAAACTTTATAGGAATATAAGAAGTATAGGTATTTATAATACGAAAGAGCGAAGCATAGACCCATAAATTTCATAAATGTATCACTGCCTCACTTGATGACAGTCCTTTACAGTTGGGAAATAGCATCATAACAAATACAAGCTATCTTTGTGTCCTTGATAAAAGAAACAAAAGTATTGGAGAATTAATACTAATAGTTTAATAACATTAGTTTATGAAACTTGTTTATTTTTAAGCACAAATCTAAACATTGAGTTATCTGTGATATGCCAGTAGTGCGTATCAAAACACGAATTTTAGCATTTTAAGTTTTAAGACTTACCGCTGAGCTACCTAGGTGCACTTATAAAAGTAATGAAGTTCTTATAATGCTGTATTGTAACACTTTTCTTTTAGTATAATTTCTTCATCTCTCGTAACATACATGAATCTATCATTAAAGGTCCTCGTCTTAAAAATGCTCGCTCTGTCAGCCGTGTGTGCATTATAAAGACGGTCGATTCATGTAGTCGTTAGTGAAATATATGCTCAAGAGTTCGCGCGAGAGATGGCTAGCGCAGCTGACCCTCGCGAAATTGAAAATAATTCTTAAATGTTGTCATTTAAAGCATTATGGTATTCAATGATTCGCCAACAATTTCAAGTAAACAAAAAATCATTGATTACATCCTTAAAATATGTACTTGAATAAACTTGGTTGTTTTTTGTTTTTATATTGCATCTTTTAATACGATGTTAAAGGATGCAAAACTAAATAAACCACCAAAACCTCAGGTATTATCAGCTAAGACTTACCATAACCTTATCAATTCCACACTCACATCTGAAAATAGTTTTGACAGGAGAGAGGGGAATCCATGTAAGAAACACAAGCCAGCATCATTAATTTTATCTTATGCTTTATCTAGTCCCAGATTTAGTCTGTTAATGTATGGGGGAGAAGATTCAAAACACTTTTGAAAACACTCTTATACTAGAAAAAAAACAAAACAAAAAAAAAACGTTTCAATGCAGCTTAGGCTGGAAAATTATCTTTGAACTTACCTAGCATAATAAGTAGAAAAATCAAAGGTGTGGGGTAGCTATCAGATATGTGTCTGCATAAAACAACCCTGAGCACATTATGTTGATATGCTGAAGAAAAGGTAAAGTGAGACATTATTTTGTACACAATACCTTACATTTCCTGCTAGCAACGTTAGTTAGGTTATTAATATGAGAAAAAAGTTTTTATTAACCAGATTACACAAATACGTGATCAAGTTGAGTATTTCATCTACTCAAGAATCAATTATCAATAATTGAATCGTTATTAGTTACATTTCAAGTGAGTTACAATCTCTGAAGAAATTTTAATTCAGATTATATTTTAGTGAATAAACGAAACACAACTTTTTGAATAACAAAAATGCTGTTTTGTTTTTAGCTCAATCCATATTTGTTTTGCTTTTAATTAATAATATTCTGATACAAATTGTTAATCTAACGACAAAAGAATTTAATAATTGAGATATTAATACGATGATGTTGGCAACAAACGTTTTTTCTCGCAGTTAATAATATATTTTTAAATTCATTGTTTCTCAAAAATGGCAACTACACTGGAAATTATACTACAATTTATCCACCTTTTGGGTTCAAATCTATACAATGCCTTTTTTGCTCAAATCGTAACACGATTTTCTTTCCTTTTTCACGCGTTTTTCAGAAACAGTTTATTTAACAGGTAACGGATGATTAAAAATGTGATGTGATTGAAGAGTGTCTCAATAAAACAAAAACATTCCAAAACAATAGGCCTAAACTTTGGGGTAAAAATCTTGTTAACACTAACAGTTAAGGTGATTTTTATCACAAATTTTAAGCTTATTTGTTTCTGATGCTTCACCAGTATTTTAAACCTTAATTGAATACATTACAGCTTCAACATTCGAATAGTCTCATTAAAGAACATAAATGAAGTACTACACAAATCAAAAGGAAGTCAGAGTTGTTAGACGAAAGGCGTAAATAGCATAATTGAATAAGTACAATTAAAAATACAGACATACCTCCATATAAAAAGAAATTAGTCAACTAAAATAATGAACAAATAAAGAAATTGCGTGCCTTATTTAGTATTAACGCGATGACGCAGTTTTTAAGAGAAAATACAGTAAATATTGTCTACTGTAAATGTAAAAAGTGCAAGTATTTATTAAAGTATGTCTAAATACATTTCTTAGAACCTAAAAAGTAGGTATCAACATTGAATTTTGTTATGACACTCGTTATAGTTTGACGAGTTTGTTTGTTCGAATTTCAAGTAAAACTACACGAAAGCTACATGCGCTGGCCGTCCCTAATTTCCAAGTGAAAACCCATAGAGAAGGTAGCAGGTCGTCACCACCTACCATCAACTCTTAGGCTACTCTTTTACCAACGAATAGTGGGATTGATTGTAATATTATAATGCCCCCACTTCTGAAAGGGCGAGCATGTTTGGTGTGACGGGATTCGAACACTCTATCATCAAATTACGTTTCAAGGGCCTTAAATGGTCCTCAATAGTTGCATTAAACAGTAAAGTATACGACGTAACATATATATATAAATATTACTATTCACAAATACGTTTACCAAATACTTACAGTCATGTGAAAAAGTTAGAACACCCTATGAAAGCCTGTGTATTATCGTAATATTTTTTGATATATAGATATTTAATCTCAATTTTAACAGTGCTGAGAGATTATAGGAATAATTAAATTAAACTAAACAATTAAAACTGAAGAAAAGACTTTTTTTAAGATCTTTTGTAAATGTAATTCTACAAAAATGTATACTCTGAGGAAAAAGTTAAGACACCCCCACATTTATTCCCACTTAAAATGGCTCAACTCACACACAGGTGTATTACACCAGATGCACATGATTAGAAGATAGTTACTCAGCATTTTGAATGAGGCTTGCCCTATTTAAACCTCAGACATTTAGTTTGGTGTACTCCTGATTGTTGAAGTGAGAGTGAGCACCATGGTGAGAGGAAAAGAGCTGTCTGAAGCCTTCAGATAGAAAATTGCAGCAGCTGATGAGTCTGGTAAGAGATTTAAAAAGATCCCAAAAGATTTTGAAATTAGCCATTTCACTGTCCTAAAAATAGTCAACAAGTGGAGGACTTTCAAAACAACTATCAACATGCCCAGGTCTGGACGTCCAAGCAAGTTAACCACCGAGCAGACCGCAAGATGCTAAAAGAGGCCTCCAAACATCCTAACATGTTATCACGGGACCTACAGTAGGCTTTGGCTACTGTTGATGTGAAAGTGCATGCCTCTACAATCAAAACGAGACTGCACAAGTGTAACTTGTATAAGAGGTGTACAAGGAGAAAACCTTTGCTTTCTAAGAGAAAAATCAAAGCCAGATTGAAGTTGTAGACAAAGACCAGGACTTTTGGAATAATGTTCTTTGGACAGATTAATGCAAAATGCAATTATTTGGACACCAGAACAGAGGACAAGTTTGGCGTAAACCAAATACAGTATTCCAGGAAATGAACCTCATACCAACTGTGAAACATGAAAGTGGAAATATCATGGTTTGGGGCTGCTTTGCTGCAGCAGAACCTGGACAGCTCACAATCATAGAATCTACCATGAATTCTACTGTGTATTAGAGGATGCTTGAGAATCATGTGAGACCACCTTCACAAAAATTAAAGCTGAAGCGAAACTGGACCCTTCAACACGACAATGGCCCAAAACATACCAGTAAATCCACCGAAAACTGGCTGAAAACTAAGAAATGAAGAGTACTGGAATGGCCTGGTCAAAGCCCAGATCTTAATCCCATTGAGATGCTGTGGAGTGACTTGAAACGGGCTGTACATGCAAGAAATTCCTCAAACATCTCATAGCTGAAATAATTCTGCATTGAGGAGCGGGGCAAACTTTCTTCAAACCGATGTAAGAAGCTTGTAGATAGTTACAAGAATCGTCTCACTGCAGTTATTTCAGCCAAAGGAGGTAACACTAGTTATTAGGGGATAGGGTGTCCTAACTTTTTCTCAGTTAGAATATGCATTTTTGTAGAATTACATTTTCAGAAGATCTTAAACAGAATAAAGACATAAAACAGCAAGTCTTGGCTTGGTTGCTGTTATTATTACACAGTGACACATCTGATTATCTATATACGTTCTTGTGTAAAGAGAAGAAAGGTCGTTGTCCTCGTGAATATCCAAGTGTGTCACATTTGCTGCAGAAGCTTGTAGATAGCCACAAGAATCCTCTCACTGCAATTATTTCAGCCAAAGGAGGTAACACTAGTTATTAGGGGATAGGGTGAAGCGTACACCCTTAACTTAACTGTTCACATGTTAAGTGTTGACTTTAATAGTATCTCTACGTGGACGAATTTGATTTCACTGTTACAGTACGTTTTAACTTATATAGTTCAGAATATTAGATTATCTAAGGAGTGAAATGTAATAAAAGTGTACGTCATAATAGCCATTGTTGTGTAAATAGGGAAGAAAAGTGGGTTTGTGAAATTTTGTATTTATATTAGTGCTATAAAATTTTAATGCATCACGTACAGTCATGTGAAAAAGTTAGAACACTCTATGAAAGCCTGTGTATTTGTGTAACATTTTTGAATATATAGATATTTAATCTCATTTTCAACAAAACTGAAAGATTATAAGAATATAACTAATCAATTAAAACCAAAGAAAAGACTTTTCAAGAACTTCTGAAAATGTAATTCTGCAAAAATGCATATTCTAACTGAGAAAAAAGTTAGGACACCCTATCCCCTAATAACTAGTGTTACCTCCTTTGACTGAAATAACTGCAGTGAGATGCTTCTTGTAGCCATCTACAAGCTTCTGACATCGGTCTGAAGAAAGTTTGCCCCACTCCTCAATATAAAATTATTTCAGCTGTGAGATGTTTGAGGGGTTTCTTGTATGTACAGCCCATTTCAAGTCATCCCACAGCATCTAAATGGAATTAAGATCTGGGCTTTGACTCGGCCATTCCAAGACTCTTCATTTATTAGTTTTCAGCCATTCCTTGGTGGATTTACTGGAATGTTTTGGGTCATTGTCGTGTTGCATGGTCCAGTTCCGCTTCAGTTTTAATTTTCGTACAAATGGACTCACATGTTCCTCAAGCATCCTCTGATACACAGAAGAATTTATAGTGGATTCTATGATTGTGAGCTGTCCAGGTCTGCTGCAGCAAAGCAGCCCCAAACCATTTCACTTCCATGCTTTACAGTTGGTATGAGGTTATTTTCCTGAAATTCTGTATTTGATTTACACCAAACTTGTCCTCTGTTCTTGTGTCTAAATAATTCAATTTTGGATTCATCTGTCCAAAAAACATTATTCCAGAAGTCCTGGTTTTTGTCTACATTCTCTCTGGCAAACTTCAGTCTGGCCTTGATGTTTCTCTTAGAGAGCAAAGGTTTTCTCCTTACACACCTCATATCCAAGTTGAACTTTTGCAGTCTCTTTCTGATTGTAGAGGCATGCACTTTCACATAGCCAAAACCTACTGTAGGTCCCGTGATAACATGTTAGGATGTTTGGAGGCCTCTTTTAGCATCTTGCGGTCTGCTCGGTGGTGAACTTGCTTGGACGACCAGACCTGGGCATGATGATAGTTGTTTTGAAAGTCCTCCACTTGTTGACTATTTTACAGACAATGGAATGGCTAATTTCAAAATCTTTTGGGATCTTTTTAAATCCCTTACCAGACTCATCAGCTGCTACAATTTTCTATCTGAAGGCTTCAGACAGTTCTTTTGCTCTCACCATGGTGCTCACTCTCACTTCAACAATCAGGAGTACACCAAACTAAATGTCTGAGGTTTAAATAGGGCAAGCCTCATTCAAAATGCTGAGTAACTATCTTCTAATCATGTGACCTGGTTTGATACACCTGTGTGTGAGTAGAGTCATTTTTAGTTGGAATAAATGCGGTGGCGTCCTAACTTTTTCCTCAGGTAGAATATGCATTTTTGTAGAATTACATTTCCAGAAGATCTTGAAAAGTCTTTTCGTCATTTTTAATTGTTTAGTTTAATTTAATTATTCCTATAATCTCTCAGTATTGTTAAAATTGAGATTAAATATCTATATATCCAAAATTTTACACAAATACACAGGCTTTCATTGGGTGTTCTAACTTTTTCACGTGATTGTAATCAAGAGTCTAATATATCAAAAACAAACAATTCAGGACTGGTTTGATATGGTATGGCAACATTTGAAATTAGTTGTAGAAATATTTAATTTTTGATATGATTTAACTAACAAATATATATGATTTGATATTTAGTTTGTATGGACAACAATTATTGTACATACGAAAAACTTGGTAGTTAATTAAAAATAAAGTGAATATTGTAAGAACAATCGAAATTATTCTAACCATCATCAAACTATGAACATTTATTACAAAGCATAGAAACTCACACGACTAATTATTCTACTATATCCATTGTTACAAAAAAAAACAATTAATTTTATATTTTCTGATAGTGTAATAAAATATTGCAATAAATTGTTTCTTTATAAAACGTAAATATTTGCGTCATTAAAGAGTTACAAGTTTTTGTGTTACGATGTTTCAAAGGATTAGTGTATTTCGAAATCAATGAAATATTAAACTATGATGTTGAAACAAAATGTTTGTGGGACACTGAATATAAATTAGGTATTATATGTTCTGTTTATTTTCTTGTTATTATAATTAACAGCCATCGCTTAAAACTGTTGGCCCCCAGTGGCTCAGCGGTATGTATGAGGTCTTACAACGCCAAAATCCGGGTTTTGATACCCGTGGTGGGCAGAGCACAGATAACCCATTGTGTAGCTTTGTGCCTTATTCAAAACTGTTGCTACCTTGCAAACAGAAAATTACATACGTAACTACGTATATCATTAAAATATCATGTTTTAAACTCGTGATTGTTTTCTTAAAGCTGCGTCTGTGTTTTCTTATAGCAAAGTCACACGGGCTATGTGCTGTGTCCACCAAAGGGAAACGGTTCCTGATTTTAGCATTGTAAGTCCATAGACTAACTGCGGATAACTTCAAAGCTGTGGACTCATTGATTCATTTGCTTCAAAATATGAGTTTGGAGTTTCGCAATCTATCTTGATTAGTTCACGAGAAGTGTAAGCAGACTTAGTTTTTAAATACTGAAGACAAATACAAATTAGGATACGTTGGCAATAGATCTTTCACAAAGTAACAAACTACATAACTAATAGAAATGCACAATATTTTGTGTAAAATTTTATTTTTCCAGGTGTATATATAAGAAATCGCAAAATAGTGACGAATTTGTATTACTTAGTAATTATAACCCATGATACTTTCAAATAAATTTATTCTTATTAGCTCTCCCATCCTTTTATTTTCCAGTTGTGCCAGTTCATATAAAATTATACGTCGAAAAATATTGCTGAAAATGAGTTGTTTGTCATTGATCGTTTCAAATATCGTTTGTTATAATAACCCTTAAATATGCTATTTTTACGGTATAGCATGGCCACGTGGGTTAAGGCGTTCGAGTCCACGTTACACAGATATTGCTTGTCCTTTTAGCCGTGGGGGCATTATTATGTTATGGTCAATCTCACTATTTGCTGGTAAAAGAGTATCTCAAGAAATGGTGGAGTGTTACGTATTTTTTTTTTTTTAGCCCCCCAGTGGCTCAGCGGTATGTCTGCGGACTTACACGCTAAAATCCGGGTTTCGATACCCGTGGTGGGCAGAGCACAGATAGCCCATTGTGTAGCTTTGTGCTTAATTCTAAACAACAACAACAACGTATTTTTTAAATGTTTTAAGTTCTTCGTAGATTAAACGCAACAGAAAAACACAGATAACAGCTTGTATAATTTATTACACTAAACTACTAACAAATATAACAGATATAATATAAATTATATGATAACAGTGACAGATATTAAGTTACAATATTCGAAGTTAATTACAAAACAAAATAATATTAGTTTTAAACTTCAAAATTAATCACAACACAAAACGGTACTGGCCTGTATCTAATGTAATGATCTAAAATTAAAGTCTCAAATTCCAGTCTAGGGTGTGAATTTGGTCCCACGAAGAGATTCCGAAACAGTTCACAGTTCAATGAAATCGCCGTCTCTCAGCACAAGCGGTAATTCAGAAGTATCGTAGAGATTGACGAAATAAAATCACGGCTTCCGTAGATCTAATTTCAATTACAAATCCAAGTTGAATATTCACAGCAAACACTTAATCTTTCTCAAATAACTAACTTTCTTCTTTTGAAATGAAACTGGTGTTTGAATCTCACTCTTTGTCTTCGAATAAAACTAATGACTGAATATCTCTCCCTCGAATAAAACTGATGAAAAATGACTGAATCTGTCTCTTTTCACCGTGTTTTATACCGATAGGCCTATTTCTCGAACAATCTTGCAATTTCCATACAACTCCAGAGCTACCACGCATATCCGTTCTTGCACGAGACTACACTTCTAGACAGGAAGTCACCAGCACTCATTTACAAACATGTGATTGGTCTACTTAATTCGAGAAAGTTCTAAAACGTTACCCTAAATAAATAACATATTTTAGTTTAAACTCCGAAACAATAATATCAATATGGAAAAATGAATAATACAAATAAAAATTCAAACACAACACGACATGTTGTCGTTTACAAAATATTTACACATATACATAACAGGAGGATGATAATGACCTGTTACCTTTCCTCTAGTCTTACACTGCTAAATTAGGGACGGCTAGCGCAGATAGCTTTCGTGTAACTTTGCGCAAAATTAAAAAAAACAACAAGAAACAAACAAATACTATGTTGATTGGTCGATGTCAGTAACGATTTGATGAATTTTGTTTACAACGTTTGTTTGAGGCATAACTAAATATTACGTATTCTAATGAGTAACCTCGATTATTCTACCACAACATTAAGTACATAAAATTACACTATCTATATCATATTTATAAATATATACCAATATTTTTTTTTACTACAGACGTGGTTATAGTCATCCTATAGCAGCCTGATGGTAATCAGTACATTTCTGTAAGACTGTATTATAGTTCGGTCAAACAGAATACGAGAGAAAATTCCTGACTTCAGGTTTGTATGGACTACACACCGCCGAAAAATGATCATAGCAGAGAAACAATTTCCTATACTCCCTGCTGGTTAGCGGCTTCCTTTTTATCGATACAGTTCGTTAGTTGACCTTTGTTCCTTGCCCATGGCTAACACATATTGTCTTCTGGGACAGGCAACAAGCTGACGTTGATCTGTAACGCTATAAAGCTTGTGACTCAGTCAAATTTTATAAATTTAGCGTTCTAACCACGCAACAAATCTAGGTTACCAGTAGTCCATGCATAGCGGTTACCAAGAGAAATAAATAAAAAAACCGAAAGAAAAACATTTCTTATTTAAGTGTGTGCGTGTTTCTTACAGCGAAGCCACATCAGGCTATCTGCTGAGCCCACCGAAGGGGATTGAAAGCCTGATTTTAGTGTTGTAAATCCGTAAACTTACTGCTGTACTAGCCGGGAGCTCTAGTTTAAGTAAAACTGCAAGTTCTTGAAATATAAAGTTAAAATGTATCCAATATACACATATATATATATATATATATTATATTTATAATACTCAGTTGATTAAAAATTAACTCTTATAATTCTTTCTTCCTGTAACGTAAATGAAAATATTTAAATATAAAATACACAAGATACTTAGAGACTGGACAATGGGAACATACATGCGTCAAAGTCTATTAAAGCCAACTTGTCCACATCAAGATACTAACCCTCTTTGTGTGTATAGGGTAAGGGTGTTATTTTTATTTTATTTTATTTTTATTTATTTTACTTTTTTCTTCGCTAACTGAAAACAGTCAATTTTATCAAGAGTGGTATGTACACTTTATCATAAATGATAAAATATTCGACCATACATACCCAGCTATTCATTTGAAATGACAAAATATAAAATGTGATAAGAATATACAGTTATGTTTACTGTTATTAAGTGGCCATCGTCCCTCGCGTCTTTGGTCATAAACTTACATGTATTTTCAAAGCCTCGGAGTTAAAAGGTGATAAATAAATAAGTATGAAACTGGTAAAACTTACATTGCAAAAATTTTAAAGTGATAAAGTACCAACTGAATATTATTAAATGAACAGGAATGGATAAGAATACATGAGATACGCATTTAAAAAAATATAATATCTAGAACAGATGATACTTGTGCTAATTTCTGTAATAAGCCGGTCATATGATTAATCAACTTGTCAGTTTTTATTCAATGTATTTGAAGATGTGTAAGTAACACTACAGAAACAACGCCAGTTACAAAAAACCTATTAACTCAATTTTTTTTATAAATTGTTCTAATCGTTTAGTACTTACTCATGAACACCAGACTGCATCACAAGTGTCTAAGATTGGAGTAAGTTGGAAGGGCAACATGATATCTGGAAGATCGTTTTCAATAAATGTGATTGGCATAAACTATTCGCCATTGAAAGGAAAAACTTGTAAAATAACAGATAGACGGCAGCGTTGCTAAGGTGAATAAAAATATTTGATAGCAGAGATATAAATCATGATAATAATACCTCCAGAGAACAATTAACTAAGAAATACACTAAACTAAAACTATATAAAACTATTTATATATATAAATACATTCTTAAGATTTAATTATTTGTGACAATTAAACCTTAAAAAATAAACTAAGAACACATTGATAAGGTTTTGTTTTTATGTGGCTCTGTGAACTTTAGTCATATTTACCTCGCTAAAATCAGGGGTTCGATTCCCTTCGGTGGACGCAGCAGATAGTTTGATGCAGCTTTGCTATAAGAAAAGCTCACACAATTTTGTTTTTAATACACGATATACTGTTAGCAATAATATGACACACTATTTTATTTTAGAGATAAGAAAAATTATGCTTAGCTTTTGTGTAACAACCCTTTATTTTCTTATTTTATTTATTTTATGTCTTCAAGTTTTGTAAATAAAATTGCTGAAACAACGGTAATGAACAATATAATAATAAAGCGTTGCACAAGTTATATTCAAGTGTATTTCAATCTTTATTTTTCGTTATTAGATGTTTTTAAATATTTCCGTGGTAAATGCGTTTTAGAATCTTTCGTACTCATTATGATCTGATCTCTCTCTTGTGCTAACTAACCACTCGTATTTCAAACATTACATACTACCGTATAGCAAAAAAAAAGTAGATTCCGATGTTAAAATTTCTGAAATTACACAGGAAACGTTCGTCCTGGGGAGTATAAAGTTACAATATATAATTTAATGTTCAAAATAGGTCTTTAGTAGAGAGAGATAATACGCCGGTGGCTAATCAAGCTTCAACATTACAACAGGGATTTCAGGGACTTTCCCCACTTATGTAATTATAGTTTGTGCTCCAGTATTGTGCTTGAAGCATTTATATCACGATAATTATCATTTTCACTTTCACAAGGTCATCAAAAGTAACTTAAAGACATTTATACACAGCTTTTTTTTAAAGATAATTAGAACAGAAATCTAATGTTGTTTAATTGAATGTTTCCTGACTTTAAATTGTTTTTGTTCAATAGTTTTATGCACATGGTAATAAGTGTAACTGATAAGATTGTATGAATTAAACTTTATTGAAATTTCTCTATATTTATGACAAAGATAATGCAAAACAAACGTGGTTTTAATAATGTCAAAGTCTTGTTTCGCTTATTGTCTTTAGGAAGTTAATTGTGAGACGTTTTAAATTAATCACGATTATCATGATTTTCCCACAAAAACGGTGATTTATTATTGAGAAATATTTAGAGCTTATTCAATTATTTCAAATTTTGTTGTTTTTTTACTTCATTTTGCAAAAGCTATTATGGTTGTTGTTAGTTATACATAAATACTTTAAATTTATTACTTATGTCAATAAAAACTAGATTTCTTTAAGGAAACAAGTTTATCACTAAATACATTTACAAATTCTTAATCACATTTACTTGCAATAATAACAATAAGAAGAAAATGTTCGCATGATTGAGTAAGAAATCAAGAAAACGCATAACTTATTGTTAAACAGTTTCAGAAGATATGAAGATAGAGTTGATCTTAAGAGAGACCTCACACAACGTTGTGAGGTAGTTTTCGAAAGAGAAAGAAATTATGAGAGAGTAATTCCATAAATAAGGGAGAAGGCGTTGCCCTTCCAGCCTTTGCTTTACGAACATCAATTTGACTTGAGCTAGCAAATAATTCTTCAGAAGATCGGGGCTTTTCTCACGACAGTAATTGAGCTATAATTACTAAGTTTTCTGGAATGAAGAAGACCTGAAAAAAGGCAATCTTTGGCCTTTCAGATGATAAAATGGAATCAGAAGGGGATACAAACAATATAATTTCAACTGCCATTTTTGACGTTTAAATTTTCCTTATTCAGTCGTAGATATGTAATATATAATTAAGTCAGCCCATCTTTTAGTTTGTTTGAGATACAACAATGCATAAAGTCACAAAGAACAAAGAATATCGTTTCTATTTTTATTTTCAAGAGAAAATAATAATAAGAAATGTAATGTTATAATTTTTTTTATTCATAAAAATGTTGGTATGTGTAAAACAATATTTTTTTCATGAGATTAAATCATTATTACTTCTAAAAATATCATCAACAGTGATAGTGGTTTAGAATAGAAATTTCTGAGGAATTCCTCAAAAATTCTAATAGAATGTAAAGTCGAAAACCATCTTAAAAATAGAGTTGTTCTTGAAATAACACTAAAGACCTTCTATTTCAATGGATAAGGGTACAAACATATTGATAATAACAAAATATTTGATTTTTCCGATTGTTAGACAAAATTTTACATCCATCTATTTATTCTTCATATTAAAATTATTTATACCTCCCAGTTGCACAGAGATATTCCCTCATACTCGCACCGCTAGAAGCCAGGTTTCACCACCCGTGGTGAACAGAGCACAGAAAGCCCATTCTGTAATTTTGTGTTAACTTCCAAACAAAGAAACAAATGATTATTCATATCACTCGTGTTTCTCAGACCTATAGAGGAAAAAAAAGAGCTATGAATGTTTTATTCAAACATACTGAAAAATATAGCGCAAGTCATAGGACTGTTTTTATGTTATTTCTTGATATTTTCTCCAGTTCATCACTACTGACCAGGTTTCTCTTTGAAACCATTCAAGCACTGAAGTACACAGTAAAAAAGGGCTAGGTATACTGCGCCAAAATCTATATACAACTGTTTAAAAAAACTCTTACAAAGGTTGGAGGACTATTTGTAAGTCGGTATTTGAAAGTCAAGATTTCTGCCATTGAGATTTTCAAGTTTTCCTCGCTACCAACGTAAGTTGTTTGAAGTCATTAAAGTATATAAAAGCCATTTATGCACTATGATATTAATCGGAAATGTTTCGTTTTATTAGAATAAGAAACTTTTATATTTATAATAACGCAAATTGATAAGAAGGAACCATATTTTTTAGAAAACAAAAGTTTAGAGACTGTTTGAATGAGCAATGAAGAACGTTCCTCCCTCAGCGGTATGTATAGGGATATACAACATTTAAATCAGAGGTTCAATTCCCCTCGGCGGACTCAGCAGATAACCCGATGTGGCTTTGATATATAAAAAAACATACACAGCAATGAAGAAAACTTTATTATAAATGCGCAAGCTGTCTCCAAATTTTTATTTTATAACATTGTCTCCAGCGATACTGTTATTGATTATAGTTTTACAAGCTGATGCATAAAACAACTGTTGCGAATATTTCACTGAGTAATACATACAGTATTGAGTGTGTTCTATCTCTAAGGTAGTTTTAAAATTTCGTTTTCTCTCCCTGAAGAATTTCTCTAAGTCTTTCTTTTCCCGCTATTGCATAAATCCAGTATTTTACTGATTCGCATTGACTAGAAAAATAATCTATATAACTTATAGTGCATTATTTTGCAATTGCCATGTTCAAGACTCATCATTTCTCAATTTCGCTACAGCGCTTTATCTCTACCTGGCTCTCTGTGACTACTTCAGTGAGTTTGCTGATAATTGTCGATTACTATCGTAGATTTCTCTACTTTTGTGAGTTGTGATTTATTTTACTGAGTTTCGTACTTCATGTGTACAACACTTATAAATTTTAGTGGAATCAAAATATGAATTTTTAACTTTTGAAAAATAACGTATGCACTGTTTACAGACTAATTTGTTTGGAGTCCCTAGTTGTCAATTTAAAAATGTAATATTTGCATTCTGATTCAATTTGTTTCTGTGCTCTTTTCTATGTTTCCTATTTTCATTTATGAATTAACAATTTTTAAATTATCCTGTTGCATATATAACACACACATACGTACAGATATTCTACCACGCTAGCGTTTATTCGTTTATGCATTTAATAGTGTTAACTCTAGAATTACAAGTTGATTTTTCAATACACATTTTATATTATTTGAACAAAAAAAAAAAGATTTGTTGAGTGCAGGACATTTAGTGAACTATAAACCACTCGTGCACACAAAACAGTAATACATATATCTTTAATATTTCAGTTAATTCCAGTCAGTGCTGCTGGTTTTCCTTATTCAATTTAACTAGATTCATTTGTGTGTGTATACATATATTGGGTTAAATTTAAAATACGGTTTTAATTCCATGTATGATAAACCTGTAATACAATATGGTGTAATATGTGGCTCTCATCTATAGTGAAAGGTAAGTTGAGAGTTACCTACAGATAGCACTTGTGTTAATTGAAGATTAATTATAAATAACAATTATTCAATAAATATTTATTAATTCATTTTTTAATTTAAAGTTCAAAAGCCATTTGTTAATTTTGTTAATTATACATTCGATAATTGTTGCTTTATTTTTAGCACAAAATTACATCGTATGCTATCTTCGTTTGATTTACCGCGGGAATTGAATCCCTGATTCTAGAACTGTAATCCTGAAAACTTACTGCTGACGCGCAGGGAGACAATTCAATACATTGTTTGATTGTTTGTAATTAGGCACAAATCTACAGTATTGGAAATTTGTACTCTGCGCACTGCGAGTATCGAAACCAGATTTCTAGAATTGTAAGTCTGTCGACATTCCGCTGTGCTACTGAGGGCAATTTGGTGGTAAATAAAAAAAAAAAATTGAAACAGGAAAAATATTCATTATTTATACTGATTGTTAATAAGTATAAAGGTTTAATATATTGTTTGTTTTCCTTTTAAAGTCTATTTCTATATACTAGGCTATCTGTGATGTTCCCATCGCGGGTATTGAATCCCAACAATTAGTTTAGCTTTATATGTTCTCAGCTTTTGGTTTAGCCACGTGGAGAAAAAACAAGGATAAAAACAAGAATAACACAACATAACATAACACATGCTCAGATAGTTGTCCCTGTTTATTATCTAAATATCTTGTACATAATTTTCTTTCATCTGTGATATAGAGCAAAAAAGAAATAGCTATCAAAATGAATTACATTTTAAGTAACGTAATTCCTATGAGAAGTCTTTCGCACGTACTAGTCACGTGTAAGATAATTGTACTATAACTATCATACTATCCTCTATGAAACACGATTCTCCACTCTCAAACCTAATGCGACTAAAGCGATTCTATTTCACGGTAATGCTCGAAGCAAGCAAAACGCGATTCTGAGAGTGCGTCCGAAAATCCTTAGGATACAGAAGGCCAGCACGAGCTCACAAATTTAAAAGTTTCTTATCAACATGTCCACCGCCTCACGTACGACTTCCACGAATTGTTTTTCTCGCAGTTCTCACAAGGAAAATCAACAGCTTGGATTAAACTGCTAAATCGCTTGATGTACAACATGCCAATTCAGGTTAAATTGAACAGCATAAGTCATGAGGGTAAATGTACGACTGAAAGTAAACTTCATTAACCTTCCGGCTAATCTTAATTAAGTCGGTCTCAAAAATAATATCAAAAAAAGAAGACAAAAAGAAAGAAAGAGAATCGCTGTGAGAATGCAACAATATGTTGAAGAACATTGTTTACAATAAAATTTGTGTTAGTTAACTGTGCTAAAACCTTAATGACAGAAATATTTAAATCACATAATAATTTGAGACTGTCAACTTATGAGAAGTATTTAGCATTATCAATGAGAAAAATATATTAATTTAATTTTATGTAATTAATTTATTTAGAATAACAAATTTATAAATATTATGAGAATTAGAATTTTGATAGAATAAATGATTATACGTTTTATTTATTTCTAGTTATAGTTAGTATCATGACTATACTATAATTTTAGAACAGACGTGAAAAATTATAATGTTTTAGACGTTGTTGAACGCCTACTACGAAAAATTCGAGACAAAGAACATCCAAAACAGTTTAGTCAGCTAACGTGCTTTTTCATATCAAACAATTCTTATACTATTAACCCTGATGAAGTTATAATGGCGAAATGTATTCATGGAAATAATTTTTACCATTGTTATTATCTTAAGAATAAAGTTACTTTTTCCTGTATTTTGATACCAGAATGTCTAAATCCCTCCAGTATGAACTGTTTATTCTGAAAACAACAAAAAACAATAAAATATCTCTAGTTCTGGTATTTTTCGCTCAATCTCAGACGTAATTATCTTAGGCACAATAATATCTAACATAAACAACAAACAATGTGTCTTGGTTGAATTAATTATTTCATACAAGATAGCCAGTTATGTTAATTTTATCATAAATACATATTTACGTTATGTAGCATAATACACAGCAAATAAGTATATTATTGGTTTGAAAGAGTTAGTATTAATCATATCGTAAATTACCAAAAAACTGTTTATACATATAGAATATAAAAAATAATGTGTAAATCAGATCGGAAGTGTTTATATATATATATATATAGTCTAATCAAAGGCAATTTCGTTCCGAAATTTCGCCCGAAAGCGACTCAAAAAGCTATTTACCAAGAATCTTCCCCAATTTTTAACTGAATTACCAGAATTGAGGCAAGCAGTAAACAGCGATTGTTTCCAACTCTCGAGATATTCGTATATGACCGTATTTAAAAATTAACTTTAATGCTTATAGGATATTCATGCTCCAAAAGTGAATAGTTCATTTTGAGGCAATGGGAAATCGCAAATACGTGGTTCCTGGGTTGAGCTAAGCTGTACTCGGTCTTGAAGGCAATATCGTCGGAATACTTTCAAGGTCTTGAAGGCAATATCGTTGGAATACTTTCAATTCTCCGCTTGTGAAAAAGTAAGTTCTGTTTCTCTAGTCGGTTAAGTATAGCTGCTATGTACAAATAATTTCTATCTAATTATTTTCCATCTTGGAAAGTTGAAAATAAAGAAAACTTTAGATAAACTGTGGGGTATCTGAGCTGATTATGTTCTCTTTGTCGCGGCCCAGCATGGGTGGTTTGGCACTAAATTCGCAAACTCAGGGTCTCACGTTCGAATCCTATTACACCGAACATGCTCACCTTTTCAGGTGTTCGTGCGTTATAATTCGATGATGACTAGCTGTCTTCCCTCTAGTCTTTCACTGCTAAATTATTAACGCAGATAGTCCTTGTGTAGCTTTGTGCGTAATTCGAAACAAACAGAGCAGGAAATCATATACCACTGTAATTTTCTTTATTAACATTTTTTTTTACTTGGATATACTAAAATAATTTAAATATAAGGCTTATCTTGAAATTGTATCATTATGAATAATGTTCTTCACCTGACTAAATAATACATATTTAAGTGTTTTATTGATCAACGGATAAATTGCATTTATTTCTCTTATTTTAACTATTTTATATACGTGAAAAAAAGCCTTATTTTGAACTTTCTAATGACCAAAGTATTAACTCATTATTATCAGATGTTTATAGTCAAATAAGAATAATTCAAGGCAAAAATTATTTAGAAGAAATAATATAAAATTTAATATTTAGTCATTAAAGCTTCTTCGTGGCTGAAAGGACCATATTGGTATATAAACGTGCGCATAAAATTAGTTCCTATCTATAGAGTGGTGCATAAAAATTTATTTTACTTTTCTTGAATGGTAGAAATCATATTATCCAGACTGCGGACTAACATTATTTATATTTAGCGCAAACCCACAATACTATGCTATTATATACTTAGGAAGATAAATGCGAATGCTATTGAAAATGAAAGGTTTTTGGCACTCATATATATTGACAGTACACTACCAGTAAAGAAATATGCGGACGTACAAACAGTTAAATGGAATGACTCATCACCAGTTTAGTTTTTGTTTCCTAAATTGTTTTGCTTTTTTTTACAGGTTCTAATTTTGTGATATTAAGAAATTTTGTTTCTTTATATTCTGTACAAGCTTACCAGATACACTTTTGTGGGAATATGCCTTTCAAAGTTATTTGTAAAGATAGAATAAGTAGATCAGTTATCAGGCAGATAGACAGAACTGTTTTTAAACTTTTTTCTATATTTTTATGAGGATTATGGCTTCTTGTACTTATGACTGTGTGGTCGTCTACACTTTCATCAGAATATTATAAAAAAATCGGGTTATGAATGAATAAAACATATCAAGCTAAACATCCGATTTTTTCAAATGTCATCCAAAAGAGAAATGGGGAAAATAAAAAAATGTAACTTAACAGAATTGTTGCCAATATGTTACGAACACTTTTAACATACGTGTGATTAAGTTCCAGAGAAGTTTGTGTTGTTCGTCCCTGCGGGAACTTTCTCTATTTTATGTCCCTCAAAAGACACATCAGTTCCTGGGCATAAAAAGGGGCAAATGAGCTGTCAACATTCCGAAATTGATGTTTCTTTCGGCACCTCCCAATGCCTGGTCACACAAAAACGCAGATCAAAACTATGCCGGAACGTAGAAGCTATAAGGTTGGTAACTCAGTGTTCAACTTGGTGCCAAATTTAATTTATAAGGTATTTTCTTTTCAAACCTCTTGAAAGGTCTTGAAATCGAATTAAAATATCATTTTTTTTTCCAATATTAAGAGCAGGAGTTATGAAAAAATAATGATATTTTGAAATATTTTATTGTATGTGTGGTATAGATTTTTATTAAAAACGCAACAAAATATAAAGTAATCTATTTAAAAATATCAATATGACAAAGGAGTTTTAATTTGGTCTAACTAAATATACAAGAAAGTATAAAATAAACCATTTTAAAATATGAAGATAGCAAATTTGGTTTTGAGGCTGTGTAGATAACAACATAAGGCTATTCATATATGCAGTATTTAGCGTTCTTTGCATATATTGATATTTGTTTTAAGTGGGAAAAAATAAACCATCGAAATGTGCCTCATATCTAAAATCAAAATATCAGAAGTTAGCTTTATAAATCTTCTTAATGATATTAGAATAATAAAACCAGCTTTCTCTCTTTTCCAATAACTATAATCTCAGACATCACCTGTTTCTTTGTTTGTTTGTTTTGGAATTTCGCACAAAGCTACTCGAGGGCTATTTGTGCTAGCCGTCCCTAATTTAGCAGTGTAAGACTAGAGGAAAGGCAGATAGTCATCACCACCCACCGCCAACTCTTGTGCTACTCTTTTACTAAGGAAAAGTGGGATTGAACGTCACAATATGACGCCCCCATGGCTGGGAGGGCGAGCATGTTTAGCGCAACTCGGGCGCGAACCCGCAACCCTCAGATTACGAAGCGCACGGCTTAATGCACTAGTCCATGCCAGGCCTCAGACATCACCTTGTAAATAAAAATTCATTCCCGTATACAAGATGAGTAAACTGCTTTATTATTATAAAGAATGTGGTGTTTTGTTTCACATTATTTTCAAAGGTGCTTAAACATCTTTCTTAAGACAATGGATTTCGTTTTAATTGAAAGGTTTGTCACAATCTGCAGAAGTACGTACTAGTTTTTTGAAAAATAAAATTAATCATAAAATTCTTTTAACCTATAATTATCATAGATTAAATTGACTTCGAATTACAACAACAAATTATATCATTTAAACTCTTCATCAATAAAAGTCGAGAATAACTGACTTCTATGCACTGTTGAATATACACTATACAAGATACAGTAACCACCTTCTGCATATAAGCTTGACTGCTTTGAATAATTATTTTTGGAAATTAAATTGTATGTTTCCTATTTATTGTCGACATTTATAGCGAAGAAATTACAAACACCTTCTGTAAAGAGTCCGAAACCATAAAACTAACATCTGCAAAAAATTTTACAGAGATTAAGCGGAAAGCTAATTTAATATGTAGATTAGAGTTATTTTCCTGTACGAATTGTATATCTCTTTACATGTGTGCCCTACTCAGTTGCACAGCTGTATGTCTGCGGAATTAAAACACCAGAAATCTGGTTTCGATACCTGTGGTGGGTAGAGCATAGATAGCCCATTATGCAGCTTTGTCCTCAACTAACAAATAAACTAACGAAAAATATATCTATCTACATATATATTAAATAGCATTATTTTCTTCAAGGTAAGCCCAAAATATTTGTCAATTTAAGTAGCTATACTATGTTTAAAATAGTCAGTTATTTTTTAACAAAAATAACAATTGTTATTAATAATTTTAATATTTTGCTAAAATATAGTTATGATTTAGAAACCTTAAATTACCCTTAATAGTAATAATAACAGAATAGTTACTGTTTTTATCTCTTCCTTTTATTTTATATGCAAAAACGGCTCGTTTGGGTTGAGAAAATATTTTACATGACCGAAGAAGGTCGAAACGTTGTTCGCTCTTTTATGTAAAATATTTTCTCAACCCAAACGAGCCGTTTTTGCATATAAAATTCTCAACAAGTGGGTTTCTAGACATCATTGATTATTCCTTTTATTATCCATAATGATATCAGTTTTTAGTATGTCTACCATTACCTGAAATATTCCCAATTTTTGTCATGCCTTTCTGCTTATAAACAAAAGCAGCAGATGGCAGCACAAAAGAAGTTCGCGAGGAGTTTGTTGTGAACTAAATTAGAACTATATAAATATATATAATTGGTAATAGAAACAAATTAGATCAGCATTTTCACTACGCACTTCCTTTATCACCAACTTAAAATTAAATTAACAATTTATTTGTCTTAATAAACACTTTTGTTTATTGGCTTGTATGACTTGTTTTGCGCTTCAAATTCTTGGTAGCAACTTTATTTAAAATCAATAGTTATAAAATTTTTGAATGTGTTTCTTACTCTTTAGATTTTAGTATGTTTCTTTTAAAAAAGAAGCAATGTGGAACTATAACAGTGTAATAACGGTTGTATTTCTTCCCCTTTAAAACTTATTTAACCGTTAAACTTTGTTTATGAGGATTACTATTAATTTAATGTTTTATTTTGTATATACAAGATACACCCTAAGGAAACAAAGTGTTTCAGGCTCAAGGTTTATTATGTCTCACATAACTAAAATCATAATAGATTTTGGTTTCTCATTCATGAAAATTTACTCTATTATAATGATACCTAGAATAATTAAAAGAGAAATTTTGTACGTTAAACTTTATGGAATTGAGGCGCGGTTGGAAATAATTTCACTTTAAAGGTCTTATTTAAGTTCTAAACTTCACATGATGATAATGAAAAAGGTAGTTTTGTGTTAAATTGGTACTTTTCTCACACACATGTATGATAAATAGAGATACTTCATGAAACGTATAATATGTAAATCCATTGAGTAAGAATAACTAAAGCGGTATCTTTTTAAGTAAAATACAATAAATGAATAATTCGATACATTGCCATTTATTTAAGGGTTGGAATATAACAGTTTACTAAAAAGGTTCTGTTTTTAAAAAGCTAGCAAAATAGAGAAAGGATCTCATTAGCTTAGCAATTTTTCGAAAGATAACTTAAATTATTTATAATGCATAAGCTTGAAAGATAGCCAATTCCATGTTTTATAATTATAGTTGTTTTAATAGCTCATTTATCACTTCCTTCTGTCGTTTAATTTATTTATGATTTTTTGTGACTTTAAAATACTAGTTCAATTCATGCCTAATCATGAAACATACTCTAGCTTCCATTGCCCTAACGTACACATTCTATTAATGTAGCAGTAGGTTATGTATATTTATGTTCGCATGGGGTGTACTCTCATGACGTACTACGAGAATAAATAGCTTGTCAGAAGCTTCACTATAAGAGTCAAGAGAAGTTAATAAATGATACAGTTAGCCAATTATTTCTGTTCATCACTCGACATTGTTATTAATATTGAAAAGTATTTTGAAAATATTATTTGGTGTTGTTTTTTTATTATTTTTGTAATTAGGTGTTTTTTTTCCAAAAATTCTTTCTCCTGAATATTTTATTTGAAATAATACTAATAATAATGATATATTATTTAATAACATTAGTATAAAGTACTGGGGAGGCAAGTATTAACTAACTGTGTTTAACACGTGTTGAATTTATTTTTAAGTGTTACAGTCGAATAAATCGTGTATTGTTTTTCTTCTTGTTGTTGAAAATTAATTGTTTTGGAGTGTTTTTTTTGGACTGTTACAAATTTTTTTTGTACATGGAACCTTTATATGTTTATATTTTGTGTACATATCATTTTACAGCTGCTGTACGTTGTCGGAATTGAGCACAAAATTGCATAAATAATAGAATATGAGACGCGTTTAGATTGCAGTGAGGGTATCATTTTATGAATATTTTATCATTGGATAAAACGTTCGTGACAGAAATCTCATGTACTCTGTTTATCGACTTTTTCCATGTAATGCTAGGCTTCAGAAAATCAATAAGTTTGTTATTGAGACTATATCTCGAAATGACAAACTTATTTAAAGCATTGTCTAAATCACAGACAGTTTAATAAAAGCTTAAAATAAGTGGTGTGTTGTGTTTAATTGTTTTTCTGTCAAGTCTTCTTCAGTAAACCTCCGCTGTATTTAGATTTCACAATTTTGATAGCTTATTCATAACTTCTTTCTCTTTTTTAATTTCTCGCAAAGCTACGCAAGGGCTAACTGCTCTAGCCGTCCCTAATTTAGCAGTGTAAGACTAGAGGGAACGCAGCTAGTCATCACCCCCCCCCACCACCTTGGCTACTATTTTACCAATGAATAATGGGATTGACCATTACATTATAACGCTTCCATGGCTGGGAAAGCGAGCATGTTTGGTGCGACCAGGATTCGAACCCGCGACCCTCGGATTACGAGTCGAACGCCTTAACACGCTTGGTCATACAGGGCCGTTATTCGTAGCTTCTTTTAGCTTAAAACTCCTAATCTCTTCACTCATTACTGTTTTGAAAGGGTTAATGTTTCTGATTTTTCAGTTTTTATTTTGCAAAAAGTGCATTTTATAACACTATTCAGCTTGAAATCTTTATCAATCTCAACTGAATGGTAGATTAAATATGTTTGTGGTACGTACTTGAAAGTGAACGGTCACGTCTGTATTCCATTTTTCTTTGGGTCAGATTCTTAACTGGCACTATTTACTGCTGTTAAGATCTTTTCTAGATTTTCCCATTACCGAAAAGCTTTACAGGTCTGGAGATTCACGGTTGTTAAACTATTGTGTAGCTTTCCTACTACTTTTTAAAACTTAGATTAGTTACAATTCAGCTAACAAATTACACGTTCTGATAATCACGTTATTTGAATTTCAATGAATAATTCAGCCGATCGCTTAGAGAGGCAAAAACGTTTTACAAACACAATATTTTGTTTAGAATTATTTTTATTTTAGTGTACAAAATACCGAACTTTTTGTTTAGAGAAAAAATAGATGGTCTATATTTCTACAGTTTTCCAGATAGTTTGTTTTTTGTTTTGTTTTGGAATTTCGCACAAAGCTACTCGAGGGCTATCTGTGCTAGCCGTCTCTAATTTAGCAGTGTAAGACTAGAGGGAAAGCAGCTAGTCATCACCACTCACCGCCAACTCTTAGGCTACTCTTTTACCAACGTATAGTGAGATTGACTGTTACGTTATAACGCCCCTACGGCTGAAAGGACTAATATTTTGGTGCGAAAGAGATTCGAACCTGTTACCCTTAGATTACAAGTCGAACGCCTTACGCGCTCGACCATGCCAGGCCTTTCCAAAGAGAAAATTGATTGAAATTTCTCTTCAAGGTAATGCATTCTCAACAAATTTACAAACAAATTTACATTGAAATGTTTAACTGAGTAAAACAAATGTTTAAACTGTATTTATACGAATACTACTCCATAAAAATCCCGTCTAAGTGTAACTAAATGAAAACTCACGATATCACAGGATTGTTTATTCTAGCTTGGTTTGTTTCAAGTTCGCGCAAAGCTTCACTTGGACTGTCTGTACTAGACGTCCTTAATTTAGCAGAAAAGGACTAGGTTGGAGGTAGCTAGTCAATATCACAAAATCTTGGACTGCTGTTTTACCAACGAATATTATAACACATTCACTGCTTAAAGGACAAGAATGTGTGTTGGGACTGTGGTCAAATCTTCAGAGTGCAAGTCGAACGCCTTAACCACTTGGCCAATCTGATATACTTACTTCGTGATTGTACTTTAGAATTATAAGGTATTAAAACTTCAAAACTTGTCTGTTGTGTTATTTTATTTATTTTTTTATGTTACACAATTTGTAAAGTATTTTATTTTAATTTAAGTTGTTTTTCTTTGGCCCTTGATTTGCTCCTAGAATTTGGGAGTTAGTACGAACAAATTTGACAAGAATACTCATGATGGCCAGGGGGTGTCTTTATCTATGACGTAGCCCCTGCGTAGCGTATCAAAGGCTTGGAAACTAAAACACGTCTTGACTGCTATTGGGTTGAATAGAGAGACTGTTTGTTACGAGTAACATATGAATTTTCCTCCCCCTTTCTCAAGTTCTCTTGATCGCAAATTTTGTAACTGTGTTCATATTCCCATTTATAAGCTACGGTATCAAATCTTTACTCAGTAAGGGTGGGTGATGTAATGTTTTGTTTTTTTTTGTTCGGATTAGAGCTCTACTTGGGTAGCTATTTAAGAAAATGAGGAGAATAGAAAAGCTTTACTGATATAATGGGACCTCTATGAGTCATGAGAAACCTATGTAACGACTAGAGTGCCAAATGTTTATGCTATTATGTTTCTGATCTTTTGATTTGTTTTCCAATATATTATTATTTTGCGCATGTTGAATACGTCACTTTCTTCTAGCCACATATTTCACCTTCTAAAACATTCTTTGTTTTCATAATTACTGAATTTAATATATTAAAGTATATGTGTATTTTGCAATGAGTTTGATAATGTCATTTTGTTTTGAAATTACCAAACTCATCGCCAAAATAACAAATGTACAAACGTTTCTACCCTAGACTTGTGACTGTGTATGTTACCTTCAAAAAGAGACAATAAAATTTTCAAAGTTAGATCTATATTCCAACTCAGTTAAACTCAAATGAATCGAGTGTAGCTAATATTTATTATGATGCTAAAATAAATTTGTTAAACTTCTCCCTAAATCATAAATACATTCAAATTTTACTGGAAAGTGAACCTTGAAACGTAATCCACTACGCAAATAGGATCACCGAAACAGCTTAGAAGGTCAGTAACTTTTATGTTTAGAGGAGTGCATATATGAGTGTTCCTGATTCGCGTCGTTCTACCATGAAACTGCTCTCCTTTCTATTAGGTCAGTGGTTCCCAAACTTGTTACCCAATTTAACATGCCACATTAAGCATGTTGCCCCTTTCAAAAAATGTTTTCAACATTGATATATATGGCTAAATTAAACTAGAAATATATTGCACTTTATTTATTATACTTTATTTATTTACAATTTATTTATATAATTTATTTACACTGAATTACACTTTTAATTATTGTATTTGATCATTGTGCATTTCTAATGAATATTGCCAAAGATGTCAAGAACATCGGTGGAATGGATGGAGTTGCATACTTGAAGCTAGTTTAGGAATTCTTGGCTTTGTGGTTGAAAGTGCCAGCCTGGCATCGTTTGCAACATTCAAGCGAGTCCTCTTTTTTGTTTTCATCCCCAGCACGGTTAAGAACACCTTGCACAGATACATTGTTGAGAATGATACCAACAACTTCAAGGCTCTCTTGGACAGAGTTGGCGAGTCAGCTATTTGTAAAATCCAAAAGGAATCTGCATTTTGGTTTTGGAATTTGACTTTCAAGGCTTCATTTGCTCTCATTGTGATCCACTCCTCCTTTGCAGGGAAATCATCATCATGAATGGCCTCATCAGGTACAGAAAAGGGATGAATGATCCACTGAAGACTGACTGTTTTTAGGTCACTCTCTGGAAAGTAGTGCTTCATGCTTGTCTCAAGCCCCTTCAAATGGTCGCTCATCTCTTTGTTGATGGTCTGTAAAAGTGATCCAGTATCATAACTATTCTCCTCAACAAACTGGTCTAGGGTGAGAAAATGAGCGATCACTCCTTTCTCCAAGCGTCGAATCCAGAGTCTCAGTTTTCCCAGAAATGCAGTCACAGTGTGATGGGCATCAACGACAGTCGTGTTTTAACCCTGGAGCTGCAGATTATCACTGTTCAGCTCCGCAAATATGTCAACCAAGTAACAAAGTCGAGCAAACCACTCCTTATCAGTGAACTTGATAGCAAAAGGAGATTTTTCTTGTTTCAAAAATTCCTGAAGAGCCGTTCGGAGCTCAATGACTCGACGTACAACCTTGCCTCGTGACAACCAGCGAACATCGGTGTGGTAGAGCAGAACTTGATACTGCTCTCCCATTTCCTTGCACAGCTCCCTGAATATGCGCGAATTCACATCCCTGGACTTGATGAAATTGACGATTTTCAACATATCTTCAAACACTAATTTCAGATTACCAGGCAAGCTTTTTGATCCAAGAGAGTACCGATTAATGATACAATGATATACAAAAATTTCTGGATTCACAGCTTGTATGAGGCCCCGTAATCCACGATTACGACCCATCATTGACGGTGCTCCATCGACGGAGATCTAGATTAAAAAAGAAAAACTATTATAGATTGCGTCAGTTAGTCATTCTTACTTATCTTTTGCGTTACAATTATATTGTTTTAATTTAATTTAATTTATTTTGGTACTTTAGTATTTCAGTACGACAGGCACGATACTTTTTTGTGAATTATTTATAAAATATTAGCTACACTACAGCTACTTGTACAATAAATAAAACTATATAACTATATTCCATGTAATTCATTGTATTTATACTAATCTAGACTTTATAGACTTCTCCCTACCTGTTGAACACTGTTCCAATCCAATCCACTCGTGATAAAGAAACTGTTGATGATATTGAAGATATCTTTTCCCTTCGTGATTATCAACAGATCTTCGCATAATAGAAACTCTTCTCTGGTAGACGTAACGAACGAACCCAAGGAGAACAGCACAACTGGCTACGTCACACGATTCATCAAATTGCAAGGAGAATTTGCTATATGACCTTTCCTTGATCTCTGTTGTAACTTGGGACAGAATATCTGATGCCATGTCATCGACATGTTTGATAGAGATATGACACTCAGTTTCTTCGCTTGATCATCCCCACATACCTTGCTTACCATTTCGTATGCACAAGGCATAATCAGATTCTCTGCAATGGTGTGGCATTTTTGTTGTTCGGCAACTTTATATGCAACAAAGTAAGATGCTTCGACCGCAGCTTGAAGCTTTTAGGCTTGAATTCCAGATGAACCGAACTGGATATTTTTAGTGCTACAGCCCGGCGCTGAAAATAAGCCTGATCCTCATTTTGAAGATTTGGATGGCACTTCTGGAGGTGAGCTGAGAGTTTTGATGGCTTGAGGCTTTCATTTGACAACACTTTGTGATATAATACACATTGTGGCCGATCCTCTCCACCAGAAGGTACATTCACAAACCCATAGCGAAGAAAGGCGTCAGAGTAGGTGCGCTTTTTAGATATTTTATTGTTTAATCTACAGAAAAAGAAAAAGAAATACTGCATAAAAAAGTGTGAAAAATGTGAACTTATTATTTATTTTTTCATGGCATTATAGATAGCATTAAAAGAGCTTATTCAGCATAGGAATGATGTAATAGTAGGTAAATACTAACTATACTGCATAGGGCAGTACACATACATACCAGGTTTTGTCTACCTCGGCTAATGCTCACATAGACACTGACAGTGTGAAATAGAGGCAACCTCAGGCAGTGAGTGACGCGTACTGGACACGTCGATGAGTCATCAGGGCTACTGAGTGACTTATGTTCTGAAGCAAGCTTGTCAAAATACTTTTAGGTTACAACACACTTAGATACATATTTTTTTCTTTTCTACTACTGTATATTAGTTTTTGATGTTTCTTGTTATTTGGTTTAACTTTCTTACATACTTAAAATAGGTTTAATTTACAACTTTACATACTAAGACTAAGTTAGCATTAATCCTGATGCCAGCTACCTCAATGTTTTCTTGATTTTCAGAATTTTAACTTTTTTCTGTCACCCCTCCATCACCCCCGATAAATTGTTAAATTACCCCCAGTTTGGGAACCACTGTATTAGGCCATGAATGCATTATAAGATTTGCTTGTTTGTTTTGAATTTTCACGAGAACTATCTGCGGTAGCCGTCCGTAATTTTGTAGCGTAAGACTAAATGAAAGTCAGATAGTCATTATCACTCACTGTTAACCCTTGGGCTACCTTTTTATCAACATTCGTGAGGTTGACCATAACGGTATAATGTCCCAACAACTGAAAGGGCGAGCGTGTGTTGTGTGACGGGGATTTGAACCCGTGACCATCGGATCACAAGTTGAGTACTTTAACCACTTGGCCATGCTGAGCCTTGTGCGTCAAAAGAATAGCATTCAAATCTCACGATTCAACTGAAGTATAGTCCAAGAGATGGCCGTAGATACAACCTCTCTCTATCCAAATCAGTAATGGTTAGCTCAGAGAGAGTAATATTTGATAAAGGTATTCAAACGAAATATATGATGTGAAATATTATTTTGATTTCAATAAGTATCATTGGAAAGTACTGAATCATACAAATAGCTTATTGTAAAGAAGTTTACTTATTTATCACTGAAATAAATTAAAAAGTAAAAGTGCTTTCATGTATGTCGCTCAAAATTTTTTTTATTTAAAGAAAGCTTGACGTAAGTCTTTTAGAATAAACGCTAAGTTTTATTAATAAACTCTATCAATAATTTTGCAATTTTAGAAATTTATAAAGAAACTGTTGTTACTTGTTAGTGATTTAAATCATATTAAAGTAACTTAGTATATACTCAAAGCATATGCACGAAGAAACGAAGTAGTTTAATAACATACTTCAGGTCTTATTGAAAGACTTATTCTAGTAAATAAATTCAAAATGTCATTAAGTATTGCCATTAGCAATAGTCCTTCTAAATTATCCAATAATGCCTCTTATAAGTTTTCTAATTATCAGTGTTTTATGATTTAATTCTCTTGTACTTGTTTTACAAAATTACTCAATAGCATATCGGAGCTCTGTCTGCCACGAAGAATCGAGTTTCGTATTTTAACGTTCGTAATGGTACCGGTGATTCCAATATTAATGGATCAGTATTGAGGGGTTTGTGTGTATAACAAAACTGGGTGAACAAATATGTTAATACGCTTTAGGAGGAAATACGGTGTGAAAGCGAAAAAAATAATTTTTTATACAGAAATAAAAATAAATAATAATGGCAATACAAGAATGGATATTTCATAAAATAAGAAATTTCATAACTGCGATGGTTTAGTTGGCTTATTTTGAATTTCGTGCAAAGTTACCTGATATATTACTCATAGACTAGGATGAAGACAGCCAATCAACACTATCTAAGGTCAGTATTCTCCCCCCCCCAAAAAAAAAGAATTGCCTTGATACTCGTGCATATGAAAGAAAGTATTAGACATATGTATTGAAAAATTTAAAGGAAATACTGCCCGTAACTACTATTTTAACGAGATCAATGGGACTGACCGAGGATACAACGTCCCCATGGCTGAAAGGGTGAGCATGTTTGAACATTGAGATTCGAAACCATAACCCACAGATTTGGAGTTGAAAGCCTTAACCGCTAGATTATGCCAGGCTTGCAATTGTAAATTTTAAAACTTCTTTACTACTCATTCATACAACAGTTCCATTTTCTTAGTATTTATAAAATTGCACTAATAAGCACGGAGTTACTGAACAAACTTCTTACTTCTTAGAGTTATTCTATTCAACATTTTTAACGGTATTTTTCGAAATTTTTGTGTGCTCAGTAATCTTTTTTATCTTTTTATCCTTGGCCATGAGATGTTTAATAAAATAAAATATTTGTGTCCTTTAGTAAAATCGCAAATATTGATTCTTATTAAACTAAAGCTATTGCCTCATTAATATTATATACTGAATACCATAAAATTACGTCGTTTTTTGTTTATCCATTTTAACAGATAAAGTTAAAATGAATACGTTAATGATAACACTCACAGTGAACTCCGTACATATTTTTTTACTAAGTTGTTAAATCTACATCAATGTAAACACTTAAAATGATTATATTAATAATTAGTTTGTCTTGGAGATTTGAAAGCTTGGAAAAGCAGGTTTTAATGGATGTTTTGAATTAAGCACAAAGATACAAAATGGGCTCTCTGTGCTTTGCTTACCAAGGGTCCTCAGACATTTCATTGTGCCACAAGGAAAGGGGAAAAAAAGCAGGACTTAGATAAATTTACCGGACTTTTTATTTGATATATTTGTTTATAATATAATATTTCTTGTGGTTATCAACATTTTTTATAACAAAGAATGTATAGGTCACACTATGTAACAAAAATTTTACTTTTTCTTGTTCCTAGACAAAACGTTTTATTTCCCAATTGCTTATGCCTAAGTAAATGAACAAGACCTATTTTTCTCTTCAAATTTTGCTTTTGTGACTTAGGAGCGTATAACGAAAACGTGATGGGAGACTATATTTGGGAGTTGATAAGTGAAAGTGATCTACATTGCAGTCGCAAATCTCGAAAAATTAGTTACTTCTAAACATTTTTGTATAGCTTTAGTATAGGTAAACACATGTAAATCTTGATTCATTTCTTGCTTTATTCAGGCCTTATGTAAATTAAAATGTGCAAAGTCACCCGTTTTTACATTGAAAATAGGTTAATTTCTAAATTTCATTATCAAGGTCACAAAAACAAAATTTGAAGGGAATAATGGCTATTTTCTGTATTTTTACAATATAAGCAATCAAGAAATAACGCATACTATCCAGGAACAAAATTTGTGTTACGTAGTGTTATTATGTGAATATCTTCATCCGCATGTGGATATGGATACTTAATGACAATGATTCTTTTTGAAATACATGTAAAGAATAACAAAGTTTTAAACTTCAATAGCATCCCATTGTTTTTCTTGAAACTACCTAAGGTGAATTGTTTTCCTTCAGTATTGTTGCAAATAAGTGTAATCCTTACGAAGTAGTCATATGGCTGAAAACCTACTGTATTTTTCTCAATAGGGGAAAATTAGTTTCAGTTACTTAGCCAGTAATTACATATGTATAAAGAATATCTGATATTGTTGTTTAATTTTATAAACTTAGTGCTTCTCTGGTCTCGTAAGAGGTTATTAAAGTTATTAAGAAGAGTATCACTTTTATTATTCAATATATTTCTTAAACTACATATCGTGACTCACTAAACTTTTTTTTCTACATAAATTAAATATTGCTTATGGACCATTCTTCATAAAAGGTTATAAAGTTTACGTGTTCAAACGACTAACAATAATATAAATAACACCATTCGTCACTTTTTATCACGTCATATAGGTGTAGTAATATAATTTGTGACCTATATATATATGTTTATTTTAGAAGCTTTATTTATCAAGTAAAAACAGTTATAATGTCTAGATTTTACATCTTACATTTAAGGAATTTATATTTACTTTTTTATATATTGACTTCACTTAAGATGGTCAAATATTTCTGAGAGTTATTTTATTCTAAAAGCTTTGCAATAGTATTTATTTCTTATAGTTGTAAAACGTTTCTTGAATAAAACGAGATGATAATACCTTGACATTCAAAGAACTCTAACTTATCCGTTATATTTTCTTAGTTTAGATTTTTAACGAAATATAACTTTATATATTGAACTAAATACAAACATTATTTGCTTCGATTATAAACCCCAGTTTCATGTTCATTTTTGATTCAGATCCAGAATACGAGTTGTATGAAAATGTACATAATAGCATTGAAATAAACGTTTTAAAATATTACTTGAAAAACAACAACAGTCGTTGACAAAATACCTAGTGTTCCTTTCTATATTGCTTCTTAATTATTTTAAAAGTTTAGTAAACATAATGATTCTCAGTATGAAAATATTTTCAATGTAGAACATTCCCGTGAGGGGCCTCCTATATCACCAGTTTGAAATAAATATCCCAAGTACAAACGAATCGTAGATCTATTTTCACCTTGACCACATTTCTGCCACATTTTTTAACACTGGTCTTAGATTTGACCTAAAGGCTTCTTTTCTTCTTGATAAAATTTTCTTATGCCTTTCTGATCTAATCTTCGACTCTTGGATTGTGCAGGCCTGTAGATAATCTTATCTTTCAACAGGCCTGGATATCAAAATTTCAAATAGCATAGTTTCACTGGATTAAACTTGCTTCGACATTAAAACACCACCTGTAGTATCATGCCTCTTATATTTCAGCGTCTGAGAGATCGTGCTAAACGTACTAATTTCATTTAATGGTGTCAAATTAGCACTTATGCAAGAGAAATAAAATCAGAATGAAAAAAAAGGTTCAAATTTCCATAGATCGTTTTCTTTTTGTAGTTATGAATTATAGCAAAATAAACCGTGATGCATATAAAGCTTAATTAAACAACATGAAAGTTTTTCAGTACATGCACAAATATCGAATATTTGTGCCATTACACAAGTACTCGTTTTATGAGCATCAATATTATATAAATCATTACAAAATTTAAAGATGCATGAATTAGAGTTTTAAAGTAACTAATGTTAAACAATTTTAAAATAAAAAAATAATTTTCACTTGCAATAAGTTTTAACATATACGCTACAAGAACAAATGTGACAAGACGAGACCGATGGGTAGACGTCACAAAATGAATGTCTCATACGTGTGTCGAAGAGACACGCCCAGTTCGCTAAGGAGGAGGATAATTAAAATAAAACAAAAGTCTTTAGAACAAGACGATATAATTAACAATGATGTTTAGTGTTTTGTTTAAATTTCGCGCAAAGCTACACGAAGGCTATCTGCGCTATCCGTCTATAATTTAGCAGTGTAAGACTAGAGGGAAGGCAGCTAGTTATCACCACCAACAGCCAACTCTTTTTTCCAACGAAAAGTGAGATTGACCGTTATATTATAGCGCCCCAAAGGCTGAAAGGGTGAGCATGTTTGGTGTGATGGGGATTCGAACTCGCCACCCTTTAATTACCATTCGAGTGCCTTAACCAAATGGTCATGCAGGGCGGCCAAGTTTAAATGTTAAGGCTAAGGTTTTACTAATTAATATAGACGATTGATTGAATAGAACCTTAAAATAAATTTTCTGTGTCTCCTCCCATAGTGCTTAGCTTAATGTCTTTTAAAAGGTACGATTATGGGTTGTACCCCCGCAACGGAAAGAGAACAGACAACTCGTTAGGTAATTTTGTGGTAAAACAAAGGAACTAAACAATGTTCTTCAGAGAAACAAATCAATTTTTTTAAGTGATTCACTTGAATACTTTGGCAGAAAATTCTAGCATTTTATTAGAATGTGATTATTTCTTTATTGTAATTCATGTGACATTATGCTTATCTCATGATATATATACAGAGAGAATGACAGGATTAGGAAAATCCAGAATTGTTTTTTTGAAAAGTCACAAACTTAAATATTTAATTACTCAGTTTCTACTAAATGGTCAATAATAAACAGCAGTCTAAAAATATACGAAAATAATCTGAAAAATATTTTACGTGATTAGGTTTATAGCATCTTTGTTTCGGATAACAATAAGTGTCATTACTAAGCTAACAATAACTTAAATTAACTACATGATCAAGCTTATTTCGAATAACATTCTGTGTGTATTTAAACTAAATTTAAATGTATTTAACACAATATTTAGTAACATCGGTTTCATGTATAATTTAGGGCCATTGAAAAAGCATATAAAAGAAGTTTTGCGTTTAGAGTAAATATTCAAAATAATTCTGTTGCTTAATTACTTTGATAAATGAAGAAGTTAAATTTGATCTATCATTCCGGCAATCTGTATTTTATTTAATATCCTCCAAATTTAAACATAGAAAAATCCTTACACGAGCAGATAAAATACGTAAAAAAATAACATAAATAACAATTCAGTTTTGTAAGAATTTCATCAACTTCTATAGTCTTATTCCATGTAGCATCTTATGTTCATACGGACTTAAGTAATAGCGTTAGGAAAATGCGTTAGAAGAGTGATGGTCAAATTCTATTATTTGAATAGAGTATTCCAAAAGTTGGTAGTGGGTGTTGTTCATTACCTGCCTCCCACTAGTGTATTAGTTTAAAATTAGGTACAGCTAGTGCAGTTAACCCTAGCGTAATATTGCATTGATGTCCAAAACAGACACATCTGAATAGCGGCTTGTGATATGTAGTATGCTGACCAACTGCAGTAGCGTACTAGATGAGGTGGCCTATGACAATCAACTCTAAATGAAAACTTCGCTATAAAATTAACACCAGACGTTTAGTCTTGTTTCTCAGTACATTTCAATATTATTTGCACAATCTCAGAGTTAACTTTGGAGACTGGGTTGATGTTCTGCATTGGAGCATTAAATAATTTATTCACAAAACTTTTTGCTTATAGGTAGATATAGTGAAATTCTACACACTTTATATATTCCTCTTTTAAAATTTGATGTATTTTTTTCCTCGTGACACTGTAAATTTTGCCTATTTATTTGTTATATCTACGACTGTTTTAACGCCCATAGCAGTTGCAAACGTTTGGTTCACGTACTGGTGACATGGTGCTCTACTCATTTTAATACCATATCACATGTTTGTACATCTCAAAAGGGGATTATTTAATAATTAGAAAACACGTCATTCAATCACTGATTTCCATAGTTATAGAGAAATGATAATTTTACTATAATATTTGTTCTTTGACCGGTATGGCCTATAAAACTTTAATAATTTCTTAGAACTATAACGTTTTCAACTGTATAAATATCTTCAAATACATAGAAAAATATCATAGCTACTGACAAGTTTTAATGCATATTAAATGTACCTGCGATTCCAACTTCTTAACTAATGAAATGTTTTTCTCCTTAAATAATATTTTAATTGAATACACAATTAACAACCTTTCATAAAGTGGTAAGGCTTTTAATTTAACAACTATTTGAATACCCAAACAGGACACATTTATGAATATACAGATTATT
Source organism: Carcinoscorpius rotundicauda (assembly GCA_011833715.1). Classification (NCBI taxonomy): domain Eukaryota; kingdom Metazoa; phylum Arthropoda; class Merostomata; order Xiphosura; family Limulidae; genus Carcinoscorpius; species Carcinoscorpius rotundicauda. The sequence continues at coordinate 116,133,181 of CM022393.1, forward strand.
TATGATATCAAAGTGACTCAGTTTTCTCATATTATTACTTCCCTTGTGAGGCTTGTAAGAAAATATTCCAAACTTTCTCTGTTGGACTCAGATACTTTTGATCATAGTCATTAATAAAAAAACTATCATAATTAAAATAAAACACTGTAGAATTATTTTAATTTCCTTTTTACAAAGAAAGGTTTTATAAAGCACCAATCAATATATAATATAAAACAAATAATCATGTTGAAAATTCTTATAAAATAAACAAAAAAATGTTTAAACTATAAGGTTATCATCCACGCTAGTGGAGATACTTTGTGGTTTTTCTATGTGTGTGTGAATAATATAATTTAATTTTTTCATCTAAATTTGATCAAATCTGGTGAGGATTTTGTGAGATACTCAAACACCACTTTAGTATTGTTGGTGCCTTCCAGTGGCTCAGCGGTATGTCTGTGGACTTACAACGCTAAAATCCACGTTTCGATACCAGTGATGTGCAGAGCACAGATAGCTCAATGAGTAGATTTGTACTTAATTCAAAACAACAAAAACAACAATTATTGTTTGATCTAAAAAGTAGGTCAAAAATCAAGAAAAGAAAACAAATTGTAAGACGATATTGGCACTTATATCTAGAAAGTTGAAAATATGGAATTATTTATTGTGTATTTTAATTTGACTATTGTAAACTGTTGCAAGAAAAACATCTTTCATCTTATATTTTTATTAACTTGTAAAATAAAGATATACAAATTAAAGATGATTAACATCTTCGAAGTATTTTCATATTAGCAAACTTTGTATTCAATAGTTCATGTTTCATGCAAGAACTGGAAAAAATAGTCCAAAAATGCTCAAAACTTCTCAAAGAGCTATTTGTGATTAGCAGTCACTACCTTTGCTAGACAAAGAACGTAGCTAGCGAATAACGTTCACCTTCGTCTATTGTACTACTCTTGCCTGGCTAAACAGTGTGGTTTGACCATCACGCTTATAGCAAGCATTCATTTATCTAAGTGTATATATAGCACGATTCTGTGACTACGTGTCGCTAAACGTGCATCTATAGATGAGGGAGAAGTCATGACTAGGCTTATTGTAATCACATAAAATTATGTAGTGAGCAAATAAGGTTGGTAAAATATACAAGCAGTACATAGATGAATGTTATGTTCTGCAAAGCTTGTCAAAAACACACTTAAAAAACATTTATCGTCTTAATATTGGATGAAATCATGCATCGTTGTAAATGTCATCAAATGAATCTGACAAATGCTGTTTAAATCGTCCAGAAGTATACATATGTTTTATCAAATTTAAAGTAATTATCTCGTCTGACACAAGAAGTGTACTTCTCACTTTTACATTGAGTACAGACATATATAACGATGCATGAGTAGATTTGTACTTAATTCAAAACAACAAAAACAACAATTATTGTTTGATCTAAAAAGTAGGTCAAAAATCAAGAAAAGAAAACAAATTGTAAGACGATATTGGCACTTATATCTAGAAAGTTGAAAATATGGAATTATTTATTGTGTATTTTAATTTGATTATTGTAAACTGTTGCAAGAAAAACATCTTTCATCTGATATTTTTATTATAGCGTGAGAACCGTGCTGAGTTCCTTATAAACAGCTATAACCTTGATGTTTTATACAGACTGAAAGCTTTTCCAAGAAGTTCTGGTGCAGTTTATTTCTTGATAAAACATTCACTTTACTATTTAAGAAAGTATGTTCTTCTCTATTCTATTTAATTCCAGACATACCAAAACGACTATTTTCAATTTTGAAAAAAGTATTGCCAGTAATTGTAACGACTACGTGCAAGGATTTCTTGTGAGTTTTTAAAGATTGGAGAAGGGGTGTGTTGGTGTTTCTAAGCATTTTTGAATAAAGCCATCTTAGTTCTGTATGCATAGAGTAGGTGATGACCAATAAAATGAAAGTGTTTGTAGTTTTAATGATGTTTCTTGTTGTGTACTGCAGCTAAAGTACAAAAAATTAACAATGGTTTTAAATTCATGAAAAAGTTAATCTTACAGTAATCTAAGTGATGTATGTCACTTCGTGAAAATACACATAGTTAGTAACTGTGCTTGAAATATCTCATAAATTTTACATTTTGCTGATATGAAAATAATGTCCTTGTTGAAGACGAGTTACACCAAACCGGAGACAAGATTGTTGCATTCGGGTCCGTATGTGTGTGTTTTTCCGCAGGCATGCCTTGAAAACATTTTACTACCTTGGAAGTTAATATGGGACAGTCATCCCAAATTTTGTCTTGTGGGGATAGGGTATTTTCGCGGTTTTTGGCTAGTAGCTTTGTAAAGTATTGTGATCGAATTCGTACCAAATTCCGTGGGCACATTATGGTCGAGAGTCCTCACTGTACTACAAAAAAAAATAAAAAATATGTTAATCGTTCTTTTTTACTGGATCTGAGAAGAATTTTTTGAGTCATCGAAGGTAAAATTTATCCTTATTTGATATAAACATTTGCAATTTTGAAGTAGGTGAGGTATGCACTCTTTCTGATTTCACTTTTTACCTAGGCTGAATATTTGTAATTAATATTTAAATAACTCTTACTTTATAAACGGTTGGAACTTATTTTTAATGTGCTTTGAAGCTTGAATGCTTTATGGTATATTTTGTTTTCGTCTCTTTCCAGATTTGTATCAGTCTGTACCATGTAACAAAACCTTCCAGTTGTAACTTTTAAAGAAATCTGTACGTCTGTTTTGTTTGAATTGAAATTTATAATGGCTCAGACATCATACCTTTTATTTAAGCTAAGCTATGTAAAAAACTATACATGATTTTGTTCTCGAGTTTCTACTGAAAAATATTAAGCCTGCTACAAAAGCATATTCTGATATAAGTATTTTAAAATGACTTAATTAAGAAAATTCACAAGTTTTCTATTTTATACTTTCACAAAGATTTCAAATATATTTCATGTAGTTGGTTTAAAAAATGTTTAATTATGTAAGGCCTGGCATGACCTCGCGCGTTAAGGCGTGCGCTTTGTGATCTGAGGGTCGCGGGTTCGTGCCCGAGTCGCGCCAAACATGCTCGCCCTCCCAGCTGTGGGGGTGTATAATGTGACAGTCAATCCCACTTTTCGTTGGTAAAAGAGTAGACCAAGAGTTGGCGGTGGGTGGTGATGACTAGCTGCCTTCCCTCTAGTCTTACACTGCTAAATTATGGATGGCTATCTATCTTAGCCCTCGAGTAGCTTTGTGCGAAATTCCACAACAAACAAACAAACAAATTATTTATGTAACGACGATGCCATAACGTTTCATTCTATAACCATTGCAGGTAAGTTTACGGACTTAAACTGGGATCTACAAATTATTATTTTAAATAAATATCGTAAAAGCAAATTTACTACTAGTTTTAGTAGTGAATCCTGTTTCAGGAATTTGAAACTGAAGTTAATGTATTATCATAATCTATAATTTGAATCGTCTTAAAAAGATTTTTTTGATAAACACCATTTAACATATTATTATTCTTACCCACAGGGTCTTATGTCGAAAGATATATTTGATTAATTTCCTGTGTACCGAAGTTATTCTCACCACAAGGATGGGAGCCTCTATCACGTCCGGAATATGACATTTTGTGTTATTTTTATTTGTCGATCCAGGAAAAGCGGGGAAAAAAAGACTTTGTCAGAGGTAAATGCAGAGTAACTGATGTGAAAGTTACAGTATGTAGTATTTTTGTTGGCGACCTCAAAAAATGGGTATGTACTTGTTGGTGCCTTTAGTCTCCTAGCTTTCTGATCACCACTTTGTTATAGATTTTATCCGGAAAATTAGTATTTTTCCTAAGTGTCGTTTATGACCTTAAATGTAGGTTGTCTGTATCATTCTCTCAACCTGAAGGCTATTATTTTGAAATAACTGCCAGATGAGTTCCAAGACCGGAAAATCATAACAAGCAACAATTTGAGAAAATTATCGTTTCTTTTTTTTGAGACACATCTGGTTGATATATATTTCTTTTTGTGTGTTGGTGCTTTGTTGTAACTAATGAGAATAAGAAAGTTATCTTGTATCTCTAGCATATCGAAGATTACATATTTAAAATGATTTTAAGCTTAGATATTCCGTATATCCTTAGAAGTACTAATATAAAATTATCTTTAAGAGTTTAATATTCTGTGAATGGCTAGCTTGTACTATTGTAAAAGTAATAATTGGGTAACATTTTGATAACTAGTCAATATATATATAGTTGAGCAATAATTAAAATAATTTAATTTTTTACAGAAATGATTTGTTTAAAATTTAAATAATAAAAATTATAAACAAAAAAGAGTAAGTTTCAATTATAAGACAATCAAAACACAAGCTTAAATTATTTGTTTTTCTATGGTGAAACACTTCCATGAGAATTGCAACAGAAAAGCGAGTCTCTTTCATAGATAAAAGCGTATACAAAGAAATACTTTAATAAAATGTACTATGTGATGTGATGCTGTGATTATAACTCATTTTTAAACTAACATTTCAATAAAAAGATTTTCCTCATGGATTGTGAACGTTATTGAATTTCAAGTACGAATATATTGTTGTATACTTCTCAGACAATTCCACAAGAGGCCACAAGCCTAATAGCCGTCTCCAGAAACTAGCAGTTTTTATCAGCCCTGAGGGCTGGTATTTCTGCTGGTATTCATAAAAATGGAAATAAGGTTATTATTATTATGTACAAACTGGTTAAATGTTTCCAGAAATGCATGGTTCATGAATTAAGTACCTGAGATTTCAATAACTTTAAAGTCGAAACGTGTTTCACCATATTGGAGGAATAAATCCTAGTGTCGAGATTTAAACTTAATAATTTCTCAAGCCTGCCGCAAATGCTAGTAACGGTGATTCATGTTTAAAACCTATCCCTTCTTTAAATAAAAAAGAGGATATGAAATTTTATCTACATGGGCAACTGAAAAAGCTTTGTGCAAATGCCTTACCTTTTTATTACACTGTATCACAAACTATTTTTGTATCCTCAGAATATGTATAAATTTGCAATATCAATTTAAACGCGAATTCTTATGGGATAATATTTAATTACGAATTATGTAAACAAGTTCCTTTCGTTAAATTCTTTACCTTCTGTTTTTTATTAATTGAAACATATCTGCATGTAAATGATATATTTCAACCTCTTTTATCTAAATCTTACAAATAATTTCACATTTTTACCACACATGAAAATAAACTTTTATCGTGGTCAGGAAAGTAGGGTAAGTTTCATAAGAAAGTGTTGCGCTTTGACAAGTCATACAGAAACATATTAAAAGAATATTTGTATTTTGTAAGTTTGAGATTCTTAAACAAGCGCCTGAGATCTACATGTATTTCACTTGAAATCTCTAAAGTATTACCTTACATATCGTTTAAATATATACATAAATATATGTACACTTATGTAAAGAAAAGACGTATCGCGATTGTAATTTACGTGTTTTACGTTTTTATACTTACCGCATTGAAGCAAAAACGCCCAGTTTTAAGTTTTAGTACTTCGTTAGAACTATTATTACGAGAAAAAAATGTACGATATATTTTTATTCATTTACAGAATTAAAAGAACAAAAACTTACGTTTGAATTAAAGTGTGTATATCTGTAATCTACATTCAAGTATGAAAAAAACAAACAAACATTCCAGTAGTTATGGGAGTAGACAAGGATATAGGATTTTTGGCTTGTTTGTGTTTTTTATTTTCTTACAAAGCTACACTAGAACTATCGCAGATAGTCGTCCCTAATTTAGAAGTGTAAAACAAAAGGGTAGGTAACTTGTCATCACCACCCACTGCTAATTCTTGGACTACTCTTTTACCAAGGAACAGTGGGATTAACCGTGATGTTATAACGTCTCCACGGTTGAAAGGGTGAGCGTTTTTGGTATGACGAGAATTCAAGCCTGCGATCATCAAATTACGAGCCGAGTGCTTTAAATATCTGGCCATGCCAGGCCTAGGATTAATGGCTTGTTACTTGTAACTGCGTCTTTCTCTTTGCTAAAAATCTGGTACGTAAAATTAACCTAATATTGATAACATAAACAAGATAGTAAAATGTTTAAAATATTAGTGATAACAAAGTTCACAATCCTTATATTCATTAGAGTCATTTCTATTATAAAAGTATACAAATGAAATACTTGTTTTATTCATGGGTTTAAACAATGAACATTTTTCGATTTATCTGCCATAATTTTTTGCCTATAATGTTAAGTTCTTGTTTATCACACTACTGCATATCCATTCGTACCAACCAGTGGCACATCAGTATGACTACTGACTTACAACGTTATAATCTGGATTTTGATACCAGAAGTGGGCAAAGAACAGGTAGCCTATTGTACAGCTTTATGTTTAATTACAATCAAATAATATCCATTTGTCTGGAGTATAAGAAACACTTATACATAATTAAATGCTCACCATCTGTACATAAAATAAGGCAGACAGAGAGGACATATGCAGTAATGAGCCTGACTTATATTATTTATATGCATATATAAGGCACCCTGAAGACAGCTTTTTCTTATGTTTCTCCTCGAAATGAGATATTCCATTTAATTTCTTGGAAAATATAAAACTCAACTTTCCAAGTACAAGATAATGCTATAATTTGTTTTTACAACCTAAGAAGCTTACGTTCCGTTAAAAACATTATACTGTTTTAAATATTATACAATTAATATGTCCAATTCCCATTCAGAGACCTCCCTAAAGATCACAACCTTTTCCTTTCTCTGTTTATTTCGGAAAAAAAAATTAATGCATCTGAAGTACTCAGTTATTATTATTTTTAATATCATCTGTTCCGGGTTCTTGATCGACTTGCTTTGCTAGTTTAAAGTAATACTGATGTCATGCCTATTTGAAACGTTCTCTTAATGGATAAGTATTTTTTTCTAAATTTTTAGTACTTTTACTTTTGAACATTTTGAAAGACTTTATTCTTATCATTAGAATCCATTCTTTCCACGAACCAATTTCATAAAGCAGCTTCCTTTCCCAAGCTGAAACTTGATATACTCTGTTTTATCTAGTCTCGGCCCTGACTTGACTTGATAAGAGAAAAACACTTGGAAAGCTGCCTCTAATCAAATTTTTCTTTACTTTTTACGATCAAACGTCTGTTGATAATAGTTTCTTGGAATTTCATACTACATTTTAACTAGTTTTCTTTTTTAACACTCTGAGTTTTACCACTGTGAATCGTCAATGATATCATCAAAACAACGACTTCTGTACCGATAACTGTGCTGATTTTCTTTTTATGTGAAACTGTTTTTGTATTTTCAACCAGTTGAAGTATTGAATTTCGTGTTCATTTGAATAAAAATGAAAAACTTGATACATACTTTCCTATCCATCATATCCTTCACGGCTCTTATTGTTATTTTTTAATACAAGCGATTACTTCCGAAATCTATTGAAATTTAGAATGAAAAGGCAGTATACAATAAAAAGTGAAAAACAATAATTATTTTTTATAAAATTAATAAATTAATAAAATGTGCAAAAATTATCATTATTAAATAAATGTCCGAATTGTAATTAGGAAGGTAGCGAATGATTGTATAAATATGTACAAGTTGATATTCTCGTTTCTATAAGTTATTTTGAATATTTAGTTGTGAAAGCACACCTGTTTTGTATAAAAGGGTGTGCTGCTGGTATAATCTTTTTTATCGAATATATCAAAGTTTTGTTCAAATAGTTTCTCTGTACTTGGTGTAAAGTCACATGCCAGAAAATAAAGAGCGTCAAATTGTTCGACTGTCCATAAAGAGTACGAAGCACATGGACATTGTCAGACCAGTATGGTACCTCCAGTTTACTGAGAAAAGTATGTTTGAAGGCACCAAAAAATACTACTTGAAATGACCATGTTTCGATCAGGTTAACACATCAAGATCAAAAGAAGTTTTGCAACGCCTCACGACAGGGGTCTCCAAACGTTTTTTTTTTTTTTATGGTATGGGCCTGGAGGTAGATTGTTTTAGGCTTCATAGGCCTAAGAGGTGGTGGTAAAATTAAGTAGGGATGTACAAATGATCAGAATACAACATCACTAATTTATTTCTCACAAGACCACATATTTAAAATATTTGAGGTGAATAATCGTCTTTCTTTGCATTAGTGAGAAACATGAAGCTGGTGCTTTTCTGACAAAATTACACTTAATTGAGATTCAAAGTTATTGCACCCTATCACCAAAAGTGATTGCAATTGCTCAGATAAAGCTAATCTGTAACAAGATTTCACGTACTTTGTCTTTAAAATGTTTTTTCACTGAAATAGATAATATCAAAAACCGAAATTAATCTAGGAGCACAGTTTTTAAATGAACATATTGATCACTTGGAAGGCATTCACAGAGCTCTCCCTGAACTGTAGTTTCAGGTTAGAAAGGATATCTTGTGTAAACCTGCGTGGAAATTGGGATTCTACTTCTTCCCTGAACTTTTCACAACATGGAGCCCCCCGCTAGTACGGCGGTAAGTCTACGAATTTACAACGCTAAAATCAGGGGTTCGATTCCTCTCTGTGGGTTCAACAGATAGCCCGATGTGGATTTGCTGTAAGAAAAATACGCACACACTTTCACAACATGGAAAGTGTATGAAACAATTCCTCATTAACAAGGACTCAAAAATAATTAGTTTTGACTAAATGCTTTCACCTCTGTGTACATATTGCAGATAAACGCGGTTTTGCCTTAGAATATAAGATTGAATTCATTCAGGTACATAGTCAAGTTTTCCAAGCCATTCACTGTTTGTGAGTAATGATTGCAGTTATTGTTTTATTTTAAAAAATTTCAATCTCAAGTGTAAGCTCAAAAACACGCGACATAACCTCCCCATAGCCTAGCCATCAAATGAAGTGTGGTAGAGCAAGTCGGGGTATTTTTTTTTCCACTAACAAATAGCGGGATTGACGATGATTGAGTCCACTGAGAGCAAATACAGTTTACCGTTGAAACTACACGTTCCGAGATACATGACTGATTCAAATATTTTTCCAGATAAGAATCTGTTGATGAATAATACAGTAAAGAGCCATAAGCTTGGAACAACGCGCACTTTCAAAAGCTTTATAAATTTGCTCAACTAAACTTTTTTTCACCATACTTATTTTTATCAGTATCTGTTGCCCCCCCCCCAGTGGCTCAGCGGTATGTTTGCTGACATACAACGCTAAAAACCGGGTTTCAATACCCGTGGTGGGCCCACAGATAGCCCATTATGTAGCTTTGCGCTTAATTCAAAACAACAACAGTATATGTTGTAACGCATTTCAGCTGTTCCCATTTCAGATTCTACTGATTAGTGAGTTTTCGACCTCTTTGAAAATGTCCTCACTTATGGTTGTTCCATGCGTATTGTGCACAGAAGCTAATTCTTCAGTCACTTGAAAAATAACATTAACTCACAGAATAAACGACAGCAAGTGTGAAATGTCGGGCATGTCTGTTGACTCCTCAAGTGCGATGGAAAAGCACTCGAACTCTTTGCCCTTGTCTTTCAGCTGAGACACAATATTGCTTCCAACGTCCTCCATTCTACAAGCAACTGTAGCCGAATGGCTAGTAGTCTTAAATGAGTCTACTTTTTATGAGGACGTTTCTTCAACTGCTTTAATCATACATCATTTAATTTGCTCACCATGGGTAAATGGTTTTTCTCGCTTAGCTAATAGGTGTGTCACTCGTAAACTTGCTCTTGTTGCAGCTTTATTTTCGATTTTCTTCCACTTAAATACATACTGTTGTGACAATAAGCTACATTTAAATATCTCAAATTTTATGTAAATGTAGCTTTCCCATGCATTGAGAATAGTTTGATGAGTCCTTGGTTTGGTAATGTTTACGAATGTTGTATTCTTTCAGCACTGTAACAGTCTCTTTGCATTTTAAGCAGAACGGTTTGTTACGTGAATCAAAAAGAAATAGTTCACACTCCACTGTTCTTTAAAAATACGACATTGAGAGTCAACTTTTCTCTTCTTCTCTTGTCCTGATATTAATAACTAAGAATAGCTATGATCTCGAACATAAAGTAAACAGCGGCATTCACTGACAAGGTGCAGACGAGGGAAGAGACATGATGTGTTATGTTTGGGTTTAACTTGTTTTTTAAGTCTGTTTTAATAAAGGTAATTCGAATATTTTCTGCATTGAATCTTCAGCAATGCATGCACATAAAACATAAACGTATTGAGAAATTTTGGCAAACTAATATACCTAACAAGAGAAGAACATAATACACACACATTGGGTTATGGGGAAGAAAGTAAGTCGAATTTAAACTATAACTGATACTAGAAGGCGATTTAAAGCACCAACGTTAATGAGATATGTACTCACTCATATATTGTTATATTCATACGTTTTTTGACTATTAAAGACCTTCTACTTTTTGATAAATATATAATAAACGTATGGATATTTATTTTCAATAAATAAATTTCTTGATATTGTATTTCTTGAACATTGATGTCAGGAAAATATATTTCATTATATTATTTAACGTAATATATGTGTATAAGAAAAGAGTGAATTATCGATTTTCAACAAAATAATTCAATAGTGTATTTCATAGTTATGGATTTTATAATGATGTCCTACAAACTTGTTGATTATTTATTCTTTAAGAATTACATCGGAAATATTGTGTCTGGAGGAAGTTGTATACTTCTTATTTACATGTGTCTCAACAATTCAAGTGTTACTAGACAATGTGCTACTCACCGTATGTTAAGTGTACGTACACGTTGCTAAGCAACTGACCGTTGTTTTACATAATAACATCTTTTACCAATTCGGTACTGTGGTTTTAACTTGTATTAACTAAATCCTTATTGATTTCATTTCTAACATCGTATGTATTTACATGCTGCATTTATATATATGCAAAAGGATTCTTAGCAAAGTTCCATAGTTAAAACATATGACTGACTAGTTATGTACTCTTTAAATTACGTCTACATTTCGCGCAGAAGCTTTTGGTAATGTGCTGTTCCCCGCTGGTACAGCGGTAAGTCTACGGATTTATACTGCTAAATTAAGTGGTTTGATTCTCCTCGGTGGACTCAGTAGATAGCTCAATGTGGCTTTGCTATACGAAAACACATCACATCTGTTAATGTCCTCAGCAATTATTATCGTGTAACACGACCACATTATTCCTTTATAACATATGAAAATAGCAAAAGATACTCCGAGGTCATTATGCTCGATTCCGAAGGAAAAATCACCGAATAATGATGTAAAAAAGTTACTTGTTAAATAAATAAATGTGAATTTGATTTGGATCCAAAGCAAAACTAAATCACTTAATGAAATAATTAGTTGTTTCAACATTTATCTTCTTTTTTTTTCCTATTGATTTATATACCTTGTTTGGAACATGTTTCACGGTATAACCGTACTATTACAAAACTATAATTCAGATTGCCGAAACTCGCGGCTAATAGTACAGGCAACTGAAACAAACAAATAAATATAAAATCTTTGGCCAGAAATATTGATTTGAATTTTGTACAACATGAAGAGATAAAACAGCATAGGGTACAAGATGGCCTTTTCTCAGTAATTATATTTTTGCACCCAGTAGTTTGTTGAAACAACATAGCGTGAGAACCGTGCTGAGTTCCTTATAAACAGCTATAACCTTGATGTTTTATACAGACTGAAAGCTTTTCCAAGAAATTCCGCCCCCCAGTGGCTCAGCGGTATGTCTGCGGACTTACACGCTAAAATCCGGGTTTCGATACCCGTGGTGGGCAGAGCACAGATAGCCCATTGTGTAGCTTTGTGCTTAATTCAAAAACAACAACAACAACCAAGAAATTCCTGATGCAGTTTATTTCTTGATAAAACATTCACTTTACTATTTAAAAAAGTATGTTCTTCTCTATTCTATTTAATTCCAGACATACCAAACGACTATTTTCAATTTTGAAAAAAGTATTGCCCGTAATTGTTACGACTACGTGCAAGGATTTTAAATCAAAGTGATGTAGGAATAATTGCAATAATATATAATATTTCCAATTCAAATTTAAAAAGTTTTATTTCTTTGTTTTAACACAAACAAAAACAATCTGACACTAGTTACTCGTTATAGAAAACGATACTTATGTATATATATAAATGTATATAAATATATAAATGTATAAAAATGTAAATGTATATAAATATATAAATTTATATATAGATATAAATTAAATTACAAATTAAACACTCTTCATACCATAAATTGTAAAGTTTTTAGTGTATAAACTACTGATATCAAACATCGTTCTTCAGCTCAGAAGAAAGAAGAAACTTACTAAACTCTGTCTACTTATAGCCTAATAATTTGTTTCTATGGTTTACGAATCGTGACTTCATTTAGGTAATTAACAGTACAAGCTTGATAGGTAATATCTAACTTTTGCCCTTATGTTACGTTTCATATTTCTTTTCTTATACCAAAAATTATTAATTTTCTTAAGAAAGAAACAAAAGTGTAATTCTTAAGTTTTAAACACAGAAATCTTAGCAGGTATTTTGTGTTAAAGAAAAAACAAATTTTCCTATCTAAGGTGGTCAGAAATATTAATATCATCCATTTGGCCCCGCTTGTAAAAAAAGGAAATTTTACTATATTCATCAGGTTAAAAGAAATTTGAGAGTTATGTTGGTTCTGCAAAAAAACAAACAAACTTCCAAATAATCCATAAATTGATTGATTACTTTTAAAAGTTTACTCCAACACGAAATTCACATAACACATTTGAAAGTATACCTACTACTGACAACCCAATCCAATTCTTTAAACATTTATAAAACGTGTTAACATTTCAGTGGATATACTTTAAAATAGGTAATTAAAGGGTGTTATCTTTCAAAATTTTCATTATATATTATTGCAAGTTATGAAACAAGAATAAAAGACCTTATGAAAAATACATATCCGATATTTTTAAAATAGACAACTAAATATATATCATGAGATGGTTCTAAAAACACAAAAGCGAAATTGAGCGTATAACAAGCTTGCAGCAACTGACGTGATAACTTACATTTATCTACTAAAACTGCTGACAAATGCTAAGATAGTCATGAGTCGTGCAGGCATGAGGTTTGCCTCAAGTCTATCTCTGAAATGATCTCATGATGATCAATCCTTCACACGTTTCTCGGCTGGTGGAAATTATGTTTTGAGTCGAAGTCTCGCAAAGTTCTGACATATCTTGAGTGATACTTAACGGAGTATGCTCTAAGGCAAAAATTGCTACTACGACTATGCTAAACATTTACCGTGTACTTTGATACTGTCTCCATTAACTCAAGAACTAAACATAATTTTGATGTTCTTTCTTAAATCTAATAACAACTTACTGATAGCAAGGGCTTTTCTTTATAGATCAATATGCATTATAATTATTATTTACGTATTGTTGAGCCAATCGAAAAACTCTAGAAAATGAACACAAACTGTAAATGTATATATATATATATTTAGCAGAGAATTCTGCTTTGTAGCTATCGTTTTGTAGACTGTAAAGATTTAACCTAAAATATAGTATATTTTATACTATTCAATCTGTAGGACCATGTAACAAATATATCCTTCCTTGTGAGTAAATCTTAAGCATGATTTCTCTATTTTTACAGAACAGAGTGGTTTAGTGGCTTGTGCTTGGACTAGTAGTTGGATTTTCACGAGCCTACCTCTTGTCGATTTGTCCTTATGAAGATACTTTAAGTCAATTGTTCAAGCTAGTAAAGTTGTTTGATGAGTACCAGTTGTTAGCTGGGAGTTAGTTAACTTACAATGAACTAGCATCTCATTAAGGGGAAGTGTGAAATCATTTTTATCTGCTTGTTTTACTTACAACAATAAAGCAGTGGCTCTATGTGCCATTTAAAAAGGCAATAAGGATTTAACTAACTGTCTCTATACTCATATTTTCATTACACTTACAAATTGAACTTTTTTTATTTTAATAGAGTGGATCTAATGGGAATGTAAATAAATGAGAAATTACTTGTATTCGTTTTAGCCCTGAACGATTAAGTGTTGTCACGTAATTCTTCACTCAATTAAAAAGTTTCTAATTTTTTTCTCTTGATTTCAGCCAACCGTACGTAATGTTTTACTTAATCCGTTCAAAGTTTAATTTGTTCTCGAATGAAAATCTTATTTTCGCTCCTGGGATATACATACAGTAGCTTCACATAAAAGCTGTGATATTGTATTTTCTTTTAATACACTACTTCCTGGTGTCTATTAATGAACTGCAAAAATTAAAACTGTGATTGTTTAGTAAAGTATGTTACTTTTCATTAAGCATTTGCATGAGAATGGGTAAGATTATTCTTCGAACACGGTAACCTGCATCCAATATTAAAGATTAATCCAGGTTCATGTAACGTGACTAAATGTTAAACACTGTGTTGTTGTTTTTATTTATTGAAAGTGAATTAATTAATTAACGTTTGAAATAGTGAGTTACAGGCATGGTTATTTCAGAATATTGAAAAATACCCCCGTCATACCGTTTACGAAGCAAAAAAACGCAATTGTATCTATATAAAATGCTAATGCTTTCTATAACTCTCAACTTTAAATAATAACACTGATTTACTACAATTGAACCTGTTCTGAATAACTTGTATACCATTGTTTCGATTGTTGTATTAGCCTTTTGTCTTTTCTTTATTTTAGTCTTTTAATTAATTCATCCTTTTTTCTCTATTTTAATCATTCGTTATCCAACGCCCCCAAGTGGCACAGTTTTATGTCTGTGGACTTATATTGCTAAAAAAAACGGTTTTTGATACGTGTGGTGGGCAGAGCAGAATAGCCCTTTGTGGAGGTTTGTGCTTGATAACAAACAATAACTTTATGAAATGTTTAAGCTCTGTAAGTTTTTGTACCTAATATTTTACTTTGTTCAACACAGCTTATTTAAAGTGAAATATATATATTCCGAAACGTTCAAGAATAAATTTCTTGTTACTGTACACACACTTGTCAAATCTTTGTCGCTATTGCCGTTAATATATTGTTTATCATTTACTTGTTTATGAGAAAGAAAATACTTCAAGGCAAATGACTCGCTTAAACTACGGACATATTTTTTTTTGGTTACGCGTTACATATCTATACCGCTTATCACATTGAAACTAAATTTTGTTATTCAGTTCTATATTATAAAAAATCTGCAACGTTGTTTGAATGGACAGATGCTATGTAACCACCTTCAATATTTAAAAGTTAGATAAGAGAATTCATTAGGTCTGAGCGTTTTTATCCCACATTCGCTATTAGATTAAAAGGTAGGTGAATAAACAACTGACGTTAAATATCTCAAGAACTAAAACAACTGCAAAAATCCAAGAGAGTGAATGTATTTTTTAAAAGTCCACCATACTCAGAAACTGAACTATCAAGTAATTTCTGACACAATAATTTAAAGACGTTCTATGTAGCTACTGACATAGAAAGATTTATAAAAACACACATACACGTATACGTATAGATTGTTATCTGTTTTATTGTATATGTACTGAGATACGATACATTTACAACGTCTTTAGAAGTCATTGCTATATCGATACTTGAAACAAAATTAAGTGAAGTAACTTTAAATATGCTGAAATTAAGGTATTTGTTTTAAATCCATAAATTCGATAAATAACTTTCAAACTTGTTCTGAACTGATACGCGGGTATACATGCTTACAATACAAGTTGTCTAAAGTGTGCAAATAAATTACGGATTTTTCTTAAGTTCTATGTAATAAAAATGCGCGCTTAAATTCGGCTTTCAACGCTCTTGATGGGAAGAGTAAAGATGGCTAATTTTACAGCTTCTTGCTTAACAACAAACAGGTCATTTCCATATTTGCAGCTACTTATTGAAAAGTTACTTTAAAAAGATTAAACTGCTAAATTAAAAATAAAAAATGCACAAAATTGTAATACTCTTTGATTTCGTTTTTTAATGACTAATATGTTTAATATCAAAGGTAAATAAAGATATGTTACATACTTAAAATAAAACAATTGTACGATGAAGTAGAATATTATCGATTAATACTGCTGTATGTATTAACACTCATTTTTATCACGAAATATGTTTATACTGTATTATTCTCATCCTTTGATAAGATTCAATGGATAAACTTTTTGCCTTGTAGGATGTATATATATATATACGTACCATTTCTTCGACTTTGTTTGTCAATAAGCACAGGGCTTTTAACTAGCAGTGACTGAGAAAATTTACAGTAACTAATAGATTATGGTGTGGTGTAGATGGGGTACTCGACTCCAATTTGAAATTCGAACCTGTGAAACGCAGCTCGGAATCGAGTGTCCCATTTGTACCAAGCCATGATCTATTAGTTCCTTTACATTTTCTCACTCGCAACCACATGATTGCATTTTCAGAAAAAAATAATACAACACAAACAGATACATTTAAAATCTAACGTAATCAAAATATAAAGTATTCAGTCTGTCTTCATTATAATTTGATTAGGAAGACATGATACATTGTCCACGTCTCTATGACAACATACTCGTGTAAGTAATATGACTTTTGTTCGAACTTCAAATTTGATAAAAAGAGCAACTAGACCGATGAAATAAAATAAAAAAACAATAAATAAATACATTATAGACTGTCGTAGTTGCTTTTTGAATTTCGTACGAAAATTCTTGTGGATTTTCTCCTATATCAGTCCGTAATTTCAAAGTGGTAGCCTAGAGCAGTGGTTCCCAACCTATGGCCACATGGCCAAAGTGGGCCACAGCAGATTTCAGGTGGGCCACGGAGATATAATTCTGTATGATTTCATAGCATACTTATTTTATACAAAATCAAATCATATATGTGGGAAATTTATATTTTCTTGAAAGTAGCTGCTTTCACGGTAACTGCATGAGCTGTGGCTTATCTCCATCCCTCATGTTTAGAAAAAAGAATCAATATTCTATTATAATAATTTCGTGGGCCACAGCAAAAATTCTGGTTTCAAAGTGGGCCATGAGCTGAAAAAGGTTGGGAATCCCTGGCTTAGAGGGAAGACAATTAGTTAGTCAACACAACACACCTCCAATTCGTGGAGTGTTTTAATAGGATAATGAGATTTGAAAACTTTCTATATACTACATATATAGTCCCAACGCTACTACTAAAATTACCTGAAAACATATTATATTAGTCCTGAAGTGAAGCCAACGGACCTACAAAGCTAGAAGCCGGTTTATGAAGCTATAATGTTTTGCCAAAGGGGTACATTATGCATATATTTTTTCTTTAAATAAAAGTTAGGTTACGAATTTATATAAGTGAGTACAAGTAAGTTTTAAACACAGTACTGTTACGTTCGTTTTTTCACAATCAAGTCACAATAAAGAACGAAGTACATTTTCACAAACAAACAAAAACAGCATCAAACACTTCTATTTCCAATGAGTGAGGTAAAAGTGACTTTTAAAATAAACTTAGACATTCGAGGATTACTATTATAAATTACTAATTTCCCTCGACACCTATGATGACTTGTAAGTGAATAAGATTAATGTTTGTTGCAAAGTTAAAATTATAAGGTGATTTTAATAATGCATAAGATTTTAACCACTCAGTTAGTAACATCTTATTATAAAATAAATTTCACACTCCAAAAGCTGTTTACATTTCTAGCTTTGTTTTTGTTGCTGTTTTGTTAGAAGCCAGTCATGAGAAATATTAAAGCTATGGATAGTTTGTCAGAAAAGGGTAAGGAATAAATGTCATTTTAGCGATTTAACATTTTACGAATATTTTATATTGAATAAAGAGATATCCTATTTTATTTTATTTATACAGCCTAGTAAAAATTATATTTTTGTTTACAGAATATAAAACAGCATTAAGAGAAACATAATTCATATAACAAGACACTACAATACTTAGACTTTTGATTTTTTCTCCCTTTACTGTAGATTCTTTTAAAACTTATATATATGGTCTCAAGGAACAGGCAAAAGAAATTAATACA
Organism: Carcinoscorpius rotundicauda; assembly: GCA_011833715.1. Lineage (NCBI taxonomy): Eukaryota > Metazoa > Arthropoda > Merostomata > Xiphosura > Limulidae > Carcinoscorpius > Carcinoscorpius rotundicauda. The sequence goes on from CM022393.1 coordinate 116,151,267, forward strand.
ACAATAAGAAAAATAAACAGAATACTACATATTATAATGTGTTTTGTTATATATTTGCAAAGGTAGAAACTTGAGTGCTTTTATCACAAATATATATTAAAATTTCCACGTATATGTTTAAGTAAAACCACGATTGACTCGCTGGATATATAAAGTATGTTATGACAATCATGCATGTAATATGATGTGACACTTGTCCTGTTTTACTTTGAAGTGAAACACGCGTGTCACACGCTACATCTAACTTGACAAAGTTGCAGTCTCTGTTTTTGACTTTTACACTGGCTCACTTTGATTTGATCGAAGAATTGAGAAACTATTGGTGACAAGGCTAAATTACTTTGTAAGGGATGTACTTGAGATTTCTTGTTCTTTGGGTTGTTGTTTTTGGTTTTTTCATGCTTGCAAAGCTTTTTTACTTTGGTAGTCAACCTTACTTGAGCCGGATCACAATTTTTTGGCGACATAAAAGCAAAAACACAACTGGTTTCATAATAGCGAAGACACAATGCGATTTCACATTTCACACATAAGACAGATCATGAAGAACTAGTGATAATTATATATATTGTAACATGTAGATGTACATATATATACGTGCTTGCACTTGTAATGTGAAATGAATCTATGCGTTTAGCAACCAAAAGTTCTTGCATAAGACAAACCCATGTTTGCTAGTAAATTAAAGGTCTTCAGTTACCAAGATGTGGCCACATAATAATTTTCTCTGAAATAAAAGTACTTTGAAATACGTGTGAAAAGTGAGGACTTCTCATCTTTGAAATAACTATACTTATTTTTTCACTACATTAAGAAACCCATAACTCCCTACTAGAAGTGACTGATGTAAATACATGCAAGAATGCAATAATTTGCATTTAAAACATCGGGACAATTTAATGAATCCGCCCAAGCGATTTAACGTGTTTTTGCTTTCTTGTACCATAAATATTGCGTGCTTATAATGTTTTATGAAGGTAAATCATTGTGTTGTTGAGCATATTTACTTTCAAACACCCATTCGAAAATATGTTTAAATCATGAGAGGCCATAATTTTTATCGAGTGAACATACACTTTAATTTTTTAGCATGCAATTGTATATGCTAAACATTTAGAACATTAGAAAAAAACAACATTTATTTTCAAATAGACTAAGTCTTTACATCTCGTTCAATATTATTTTCTAGATATTATATTCGAAAAAAAGATGCATTTTTGTAGTTTAAAATCAATTTTATAGGTATTTCACACAAGTGACTAAATAGATGCAATGATTAAAAATTTAAGTTATATACTTGCATACTGGAAGAAAAATGTTAATTACATACTGTCAATTTGAGTGCAAACGCTATGCTTTAATAGTCTTTAGAAATTTCTTCTGTTATAAAACGTGAGATAAAAAGCGTTGCAATTGAAATTTACTATTCCATTAAATCTAGATAACATTTTTGTGTGTAATGGTCTTAAATGTTTATCACTGAAGTTTAAAACACATCAGATAATTTTTTGTTGTGATGAAAACTTCGCTATTTAATTGTTTAGACTTTTAGTTTCTAATGATCCTGCAAATTGTCATCCATTATTGTTTTATATAACTACAATAAGGAACCATAATCATAAATTAAATTGAGATAGAAGGAGCATTAGTTTCTATCTTTAGTTTTAAGCTTAGGAATGGTAATAGAAATATTGCCTGACTTAAACGTTGTTCCATTAAAGAATAATATCCATACCCTACTTGTTTTCGTCTATACACCTAAGAAAAGGATAAAAGTTAGAATAGGTATGTGGTTTGATATCCCGTTCAGGAGGTTTGTGGAACCGGAGTAAAAACACTGATCTTATGTGACTTACAGGCAGAAATGGATTAACTTTATAGCTGCGCTTAAATAAGAAAACGTTTATATCGTCTTTGCTACATAAAAGCCACACTATCACTCTCTTACGTTTCTGCAGGATGTATTTTACGCGTGCACACTTGAAATCAATATAAACCCGCTACTATCTTTATCGCATTGTAATAAAATGATTTCATTGCTAGAAAAGTGAAACTAGTTGTTACGCGTTATTATTGAGCTTAGTCGTGTAAATGTATGTGTGTGTGTTCAAACACATCTCTTAAATAATAAAATTACAGAAACTGCTTTTGTGGTTTAAAAGTGGTGCCGTTCTGAGTAAAACAAGATGTTTGTTTGACATCATTCAGATAGTAAGATCATTATAAAAAGCAATGGTAATTCATATCATGAAATTTTCTTATATTTTTATTTAAATATCATAAAAAACTAATTTTCAAGATGAGGTACGTATTTTGGAATATTATCAGTATTTGTGAAAAATGGTTAGTGCTAAAAGAATTTAATCTGTGGCCATTCATGCGGTGGTTTGAAGGCTTATGACGCCAATGGTTTGGTTTGGCTTTGTTTTGAATTTTGCGAAAAGTTACTCGTGGACTTTCTGCGCTTACCGTCCCTAATTTAACAATGTAAGACAAGAGGAAAAGCAACTAATCATCATCATCCACCACCAGCTTTTGGACTACTCTTTTACCAACGAATAGTGGGATTGACCGTCACATTATAACGCCCCCACGGCTAAAACGGCGACCATGTTTTGTGTGAAGGGGATTTATGATGTTAAGATTTGGGTTTTTAATATCTATGATTGGCGGAATATTGACAGCTCACTGTATAGTTCTGCGTTTAACAACTACTAAACAAAGTGTTCTTACTATATGCGTCTTTAGTTTTTGAAGAATCAATTTAGAATTCTAAGCAGTTATTTACAAATTCTAAATTTTGAGTAAATATTTTCGATAACGCCACAAAGGACTATATGTGCTCTTCTCACCATAGGTATCGAAATCCGGTTTTAGCAGTATAAGTACGCTGACATACAACTGTGCCGTTGGCAGACGTTTACGGTAATAAAATGCTTTAGGTGTTATCAATATATTTTACATACAAGGTGTTTTAAAGTAAATATCTATTTGGGTATATTAATGATTTTTATTCATGAAGATGAATGTACGAGAACGTGTTATAGTTGTAACACTATGTATTAAAGGAGAAAAATACAAAAAGTAAAAGAAAAGTTTGAAAGAAAGTGTCACAAGCCTAGTCCTACAGACAAGACAATACGTAAACTGCTTAATACATTTGAAAGAACAAAATCTGTTTATTGTAAGCCAAGATCTTGACGCCCAAGTGTCTCTGAGTATGTTGTGAATGAGTAAGAAATGTTATGAATGAAGAGCCAAGTACGTCAATTCGCATTGAATCACGTACTCTTGGAATACCCAATTCAACCATCCACAAAATTTTGAAAACGCATTTAGACAAGAAACGTTGTTATATTTAGGTGTTACATGACTAGCATGAAGAAGATTATCCCAGCAAAGGCAACGTGCGCTAATCTTATCAACGCATTCATACAGAACATTTTATGAATTATGTTCTCTTCAATGAAAAAGCAACTATCCACATGGGTGGTAAATGTACTAGTCAAAAATGTTGTATATGGATTAATGAAAAACCAGTTGGTTTCTCCTATTAGTGAGAACCAGATACTTAATGTCTGGTTCGGTATAACAAAATCGAACATTTATGAACTACATTTCTTTGCTTCATCAATTCCTGGAATCACAGCTTTATTCAATGGTATTTTGAGCACCGTTATCATTCAAAAATATCGGACACCTTATCATTATGCAACAATTGTTAGGGAGTATCTGAAGAAATGATTTTCAGATCAATAAATTGAACGTGGAAGCAACTTGACTTGAACAGCTCAATCTCTAGAACTAACAATCTTGGATTTTTTCCATAAGGCTTTATCAAAAACAAATGTCTATCAACCAAAAGTTAGAGATCTTCAGGACCTGTGTAGATGTTTTTGTTTTTTGAATTAAGCACAAAGCTACACAATGGGCTATCTGTGCTCTGCCCACCACGGTTATCGAAACCCGGATTTTAGCGTATAAGTCCGCAGACATACCGCTGAGCCACTGGGGGGCGACCTGTGTAGAAGTACTGCAATAGTTGTAAATAAAATAACCCCTGAAGTGCTCCAAAATGTGCTCCACAATGCTGCTGACAGTTAGATAGAGATACTGATGGTACTCATGTAGAATCATTTCCATGACATTCATTGAATGCATATGTTATATCGTATTGAATTTGAATCCTACCCATTTTCGATGTTTTGCTGAAATAGATATTTTAGATGTTACCATCTTATCGTTATTTTTAGTGATTTTTTATTTTTAAAGTTCCAGAGACAGAGTCTCAAATTGTCTCCAAGCAATTAATATTCATTTTTATGTAAACCTGCCCAAGGTAGAATCGGTTTTAAAGTTTACTTTTTTATATTTATTCTGTATATTAAAGCAATATTATATCTCCTTGCTGTTGTAGGATTACTGAGACATTTTAGACACTCTACGTAGATTAAAAACAGCAACACTATAATCTTGTATTTAAATTACAGTTTTCTTGAACAAAATAATAACTTGTATAAATACATAGTGCTATTTAGGGAGAACTAAATAAAATAAAACATTTTGGAAAATTTTAGTAATTTAAACTATAGAAACACCTCATGTGATTCATATGCTAAACGACCAGATTAAAGATTCTATGATCTGGTTCAGCATTCTTTAATTTTGAGCTGATGACTAGAGAGGGAGGTTAATCAGTGAGAAACAATAATCGATTTCAAGGATACGCTTAACTAGATATTGCGTTTTATTCTCACGATTATAATACCAAATTGTTTAAAGTGTAAAACATGTAGAATAGTATATAGAGGCTTAAAAACTAGACTTTTTAAAAGGGTTTTAGCCACTGGACTATTCTGAATTCTTTGGGAATTACCCAAACTTACGATAAAACTACATTAAAGCAGAGTTCCTCTGAATATTAAACATAGAAGTCTCTTACTGGTTAAGAGTGAATTCTATATGCTAATTAATGACGAAATTGATACTAGAAAACCAAGACAGAAGCCCAGTGACAAGTCTAATGAACTCAAATTGCTAGGATACGCTTCTGAGGGTCTCCTGATCTTCTTTTGCACAAACAAAAATGGAAAACATCTGCTTGAGCTACCACATTCACATTTTAAAAAGCGAAGAAAAGTAATGGTTCCTATTCTTTTATGAAATGGCTATCGGAGAGAACTATTGACACTATAACGAGTATATAATATTCCCTTTCTGCAGCATTCAGTTTATCTCTGAGCTACCCAGATGTCTGGTAGCCTATGAAAACATGTATGATAGCTAGTTGATGGATCACACATTTCTCAAACTGTTAAATATCTCAGAAAAAATGTATGAGCAATTAACATATTTTTAGCAGTTGTTCAACATTCAGAACATTCTTGAAAGTTTCTGTTACGTGCGATATGTGCTTTGAGATCTTAGTGGCATCATGCATATTTAGTTTTATTGTGAATATTATGTTATAAACGTTATTTTTCATAATGTCTCTTTCCAGTAAACCATAGTTTCTGAAAATAAACTTGAAAGTGTGTTATTGTTGTTACAAACTGATATTGACGTTATACTAGGAATTAATGTACTAAAAAAGCCAATGCTATAATTTCCATGATCACAGAGAATAGAATCGGCTCATTACTCTCAGAAATGGCTATTACTACACGTAAACACACATATGCATTCTTCTTTGACAAACTGATACGTGATGCTTGATACATTTCCCAAGCGAACTGAAATTACCTTCTCTACTGCCATAATAAATTAACTGCCATTAAAGCTCTAATGAGAATGAAAACGCTTGTTTTGAGCTGGCTCAGAGTGAATCAAGATTAAACCTACAAGAAACTGCTATGATAATTTTTGGATGTTTAACGAATATTTATTTGGTGGTCTGGTATGATTGATGTATGTTGAAATGAGAAAATCCAAAGTCGTACAAAATTGGGATTAGCAGGTCCACTTTTTGAAGCAACATCTGTAAACAGTCCGTTTGGGTAAGTTTCACTCCTCTCCAATTAGAACTTTTTAGGCCACTCCCATTTTATCATTATCCATCTGAAAGTGATTTTACAGACTAGTCCTGTCATATAGCCCTAAGTTGTTAAAGTTCTCAACCGATAATCTATCTGTCAACGATTATGATCACTTTTTCAGGCATAACAGCCTTATAATGTTTGATCAATCTTTTTATTCGTTGGTAAAAAAAACATTCCATGAGAGGCCGATGGGTGGCGTTTACAACTATTCTATAACTGCTAAAGTGGGAACGGATAGCTCAGATGGCCCTCCAATATCGTTGCATTAATTTCGAACAAACTTCACACAACCCACATTTTGACATCTATGTAGTGAAGACAAATTCTGTTTTAATAGATATAAGAAACCAAGAGGCAACGGTCTGTTGAAAAAGAGAAATAAATCTTTCCAAGACTAAATAAAAACCAATATTACCTAGATAATATTGTGTATAAAGCGTTTGGAATGCCATGTTGTTGTTTATATTATTGTTCTGAAGTTCAAACCAATAAAATATGTTGTTGTTCATGTAGAAATTTCTAGAATTAGGTCGATCGATCATTTGTTTATCAATAAAATGTATGTCGTCCTGGTGTCTAGACGAGTCTCGTGTAAAAACAGACATGCGCAGATTACTCCGGAATTCTGTGGAAATTACGCGATTGTTGGAGAACACAGTAAGCCTACTAATATATAAACAGACGGCGATGTGAGGAGAATCAGTGGGTCAGTCATTCGTTTTTATTCGTTTGAAGAGATGTGTCTTCGTTTAAGAAATTTTTCAACGTTTACTTGTGTTTATTCAACTTGGATTTGTAACTGGAGCTAGATCTACAGAAGCTGTGATTTTATTTTGTCAATCCTTACGATTCATTCGAATTAGTGGTTATACTGAAGGTCAACACATACAAGACTGTCTAGGGTAGACCGTGGCAAGTTGGAAAACGACAAATTTGAGACATTCATCAAAAACATCGTAAAAAGAACTTCATCAAATTTATTGGACTGTGAATTGTTTCTGGACTGTTTCAAACTTCGGAATTTCTTCGTGGGACCAAATTCACACCCTAGACTGGAATTTTAGATTTCTGATATGGACTTTTGGACTTTCATTCTGGATCATTATATTGGACACAGGCCAGTACCATTTTGTATTGTAATTAATTTTGAAGGTTGAAACTAAATATCTGTCATTGTTATTCTATAATTTATTTTATATCTGTCACATATACAATAGTTTATTGTAATAAATTATATAATCTGTTATCTGTGTCTTTCTGTTGCGTTCAGTCCACATAAAAAAAAAAACGTAGCAATAATAAAATAATAATGACAATAACAAGTAACATATCATGGTTCACTAAGTGGTTTTCATCCTGATAAAATTGTGTAAAGATAGATTAACACTTCAGTAACAAATGTATTCTTAGAAATTTATAGGAAACATGCCAGCAAAGAAAAAGGAGGCCATAATCGTGAGGCAATGAGAAACAGGCGATGAAGGGTACCACTTATGTTATGTATATGTGTAAATATTTTGTAAGCGACAACATGTGTTGTGTTTAAATTTTCATTTCTATTATTCATTTTTCCATATTGATATTATTGTTTCGAAGTTTAAACTAATATTTTGTTATTCATTTAGGGTAACATTTAGAATTTTCTTGAATTAAGTAGACCAATCATATGTTTGTAAATGAGTGCTGGTGACTTCGTGTCTAGACGTGTAGTCTCGTGCGAGAACGGATGTGCGTGGATTGCTCTGGAGACCTGTAGAACTTTCGCGGTCTTTCGAGGATTTTAGGCCTACAATATATAAACAGACGAAGATGCAAGAGATTCAGTCATTAGTTTTATTCGAAGAAAAGAGTGAGATTCAGACATCAGTTTTATTTCAAAAGAAGAGAGTCAGTTATTTGAGAAAGATTAAGTGTTTGCTGTGAATATTCAACTTGGTTTTGTGATTGAAGTTAGATCTACGGAAGCTGTGATTTTATTCCGTCAATCTCTACGATATATCTGAATTACTGCTTGTGCTGGGAGACGGCGAATTTATTGAACTGTGAACTGTTTAGAAATTTCTTCGTGGTACCAAATTCACACCCTAGACTGGAATTTGAGACTTTCATTTTTGATCACTATATTAGATACAGGCCAGTACCATTTTGTATTGTGATTAATTTTGAAGTTTGAAACTAGTATTATTTTGTTTTGTAATTAATTTCGAATGTTATAACTTAATATCTGTCACTGTTATTATATAATTTATGTTATATCTGTTATATTTGTTAATAGTTTAGTGTAATAAATTATACAAGCTGTTATCTGTGTTTTTCTGTTGCGTTTAATCTACGAAGAACTTTAAAATCCAAAATACGTAACAGAAAATTGGGGGCCGTCCGGGATTTTGAACAAACAATTTAATTTTATTATAAAATAAGATTTGTATTCTGTACAGATAGACAGCTTGTATATTCAAAATGGCATTCCAACTTGAAGATTTTATAAACGAATTTAATCAGAATCCCTCTTTCGAATTAATCAGTGAATTAAAAAATCTGAACTCGTTCATGTTGGTAAACATTTTAATTTAGAAGTGAAGCAAGCAATGAAGAAAGCAGATATTAAACAAATTATTGTTGAACATTTGGTCAGCAAAAAAGTTTTACCTCAAACAGTTGCACAACAATTCCCTGTCGCTCATTTTGACCCAGATTTCGAATTAAAAAAATGGAAATGGAAATGAAATTTCGTATAGAAATTGAAACCAAACGACTTGAGGCAGAACAAAAACGTATTGAAGCAGAACAAGAAAACAAACGCCTTGATGCCGAAATACAAATGGAACGCATTAAAGTTGATAAAGAAATCAGTATGAGAAAGGCACAGACAGAAGAAAAGGTTGTCCAAATGCGGTTGGATAATTTTGATGCTTCCAAACAAATTCGTTTAGTACCTCCATTCAATGAAAAAGCTGTAGATAAATATTTTCAGCAATTTGAAAAATTGGCCCTTAGGCTAAAATGGCCTACCGAATATTGGACAGTATTACTTCAGAGTGTTCTGAAGGGTAAAGCTCAGGAAGTATTTTCCAAGCTCACAGCCGAGCAAAGTTATGATAACGAGCACGTCAAAAAATGCATTTTGAATGCATATGAATTGGTGCCAGAGGCATACAGACAAACATTTCGTTGTTACAAAAACTTTGACAGCCAAACTTATGTCGAATTTGCTCGTGAAAAAGAAACTTTGTTCGACAGGTGGTGTGATTCCAGAGAAATTAAAGATGATTATACAAAACTCAGAGAACTCATCTTAGTCGAAGAGTTTAAAAGATCTATTCCCGTAGAGCTAAAAACTTATATTGATGAACAAAAAGCTTCCAAAATTCATGATGCTGCTGTCTTGGCAGACGAATATGCTTTGACTCACAAATATTTCTCATATAAAAGCAAAACAAATCACACAGCAAACAAACCCAATGACTCGTTCAAATATTATGCAAATGTCGACAGAGACAAAAAAGAGCAAACTTCTAATTTTCAAACGAAGACTCCATCTTATTCTATAAGCTCATCATCTACTAAAAACGTGTCATTCTCATCCAAAACATGTGCTTATTGTAAGAAACCTGGCCATCTGATTTCTGAGTGCTATAACCTCAAAAACAAGCCATCACCCAACAGTTTCATTTCGCCCTTGTTTGATATATCATTGGTTCCCAATGATTTTGACCTTGTTCAGTCCACTGTGGATCCCAAGTCCAATATTATTGATGTACCTGAAAATCTTGTTGAGGACAAATTTAAGCCTTCATTACTGAAGGTTTTGTTTCTTTTGTTGGCGATTCACGTCTACAACCAATTAAAATCCTGCGGGATACTGGAGCTTTTCAGAGTTTGATTTTGGAAAGTGTACTTCCGTTTTCTGAAAAGTCATCCGTTGGGGCCAGTGTGCTCATTTCTGGTGTAGAAGGTGGCGTCGTTTCTATTCCTCTTCATAGATTAGTTTTACATTCGGACTTAGTCTCAGGCCCAGTGACTGTGGGTATTAAAGCCTCATTGCCTGTTGAAGGTGTGTCTATGCTTTTGGGGAATGATTTGGCTGGTAGTAAGGTGGTACCAGAGGTTCGTGTTGTTGAAGCACTTGTTATTAGCCTCAGTACAGAGCAACTCGTTGAAGAGTTTCCTGATGTTTTTCCCGCCTGTGCTGTTACTCGTTCTCAGACACGTTCTCAGGAATCCAAAGAGGATTTCTCTTTATCTGATACATTCATGTCTCACATCGATGAGATTTTTGACTCAACTTTAAGTTCTACTGATGACACTAAGACATTTTTCGACTCTCTTCATCGAAACAAACTTACTGAGGAACAGGACAATGATCCTGAAACTCGTTCTCTTCTACAACTGGCTGTTGATGAAAATGAAATAGGAACTGTCCCTATTTGTTACTACCAGAAGTCAGGTGTGCTAATGAGAAAATACAGACCTCCTGACGTTGCTGATGATGAAGAGTGGAGTGTTGTTCACCAAATCGTCATTCCAAAATGCTATCGGAATGATATTCTTAGTCTTGCTCATGACCATGTATTGTCGGGACACTTAGGTGTAAGAAAGACCCTAGATCGTATCCGACGACATTTCTATTGGCCAAAGATGCGCCGAGATGTTGTTGATTTTTGTAAGACATATCATTCTTGCCAAATGACTGGAAAACCAAATCAGGGGATTCCAAAAGCACCACTGCAGCCTATTCCTGCCTTTGAAAAACCATTCTCAAGAGTCATTATCGACTGTGTTGACCCAATGCCAAAAAGCAAGGCAGGAAATGAATACCTCATGACGATCATGTGTGCTTCTACACGTTTCCCTGAGGCAATCCCTTTGAGGAAAATCACTGCTCCAAACGTTGTCAAGGCTCTTATTAAATTCTTTACCATGTTCGGGATTCCAAAAGTTGCGCAATCAGATCAAGGCTTAAATTCTATGTACAATCTATTTCAACAAGCCATGCATGATCTGAACCTCCATCAAGTTTCATCCAGTGCATACTATCCTGAGTCACAAGGTATTTTCGATCGTTTCCACCAAATTACTGCCACAAACACTCAAAGAACTAGGTTGAGGGTGTTCTCTTGTTATTGTTTGAAGTTCGTGAGGTTATTTTAGAATCTACTGGATTTAACCCTTTTAAGTTGGTTTAAAAAGACAAATTAACAAAACAAAAAAAAGGTTTTCACAAGTTCAAACTTTTTTTACTTTTAAGGGGGAGAGTGTTATGTATATGTGTAAATATTTTGTAAGCGATAACATGTGTTGTGTTTAAATTTTCATTTCTATTATTCATTTTTCCATATTGATATTATTGTTTCGAAGTTTAAACTAATATTTTGTTATTCATTTAGGGTAACATTTAGAATTTTCTTGAATTAAGTAGACCAATCATATGTTTGTAAATGAGTGCTGGTGACTTCGTGTCTAGACGTGTAGTCTCGTGCGAGAATGGATGTGCGTGGATTGCTCTGGAGACCTGTAGAACTTTCGCGGTCTTTCGAGGATTTTAGGCCTACAATATATAAACAGACGAAGATGCAAGAGATTTAGTCATTAGTTTTATTCGAACAAAAAGAGTGAGATTCAGACATCAGTTTTATTTCAAAAGAAGAGAGTCAGTTATTTGAGAAAGATTAAGTGTTTATTGTGAATATTCAACTTGGTTTTGTGATTGAAGTTAGATCTACGGAAGCTGTGATTTTATTCCGTCAATCTCTACGATACATCTGAATTACTGCTTGTGCTGGGAGACGGCGAATTTATTGAACTGTGAACTGTTTAGGAATTTCTTCGTGGTACCAAATTCACACCCTAGACTGGAATTTGAGACTTTCATTTTAGATCATTATATTAGATACAGGCCAGTACCATTTTGTATTGTGATTAATTTTGAAGTTTGAAACTAGTATTATTTTGTTTTGTAATTAATTTCGAATGTTATAATTTAATATCTGTCACTGTTATTATATAATTCATGTTATATCTGTTATATTTGTTGATAGTTTAGTGTAATAAATTATACAAGCTGTTATCTGTGTTTTTCTGTTGCGTTTAATCTACGAAGAACTTAAAACATCAAAAATACGTAACACTTAAAAAACAGAAACTGAAGTTCAGTGGAAAGCTAAACACATGTACACACAAAAATCACCAAAACTACACTAGAGTTAAGAATAGAGGTAACGAATTGTGTCTTGATAAACAACATTAATATTTGTTACGTTGGGTTCAACTGAGCTGATTAATAATTAAGATTACGATAATACATAAGTAAGATTATATCGAAACCCACATTTGAGGTGGCATTAGTCACACACATCTGTCAAATTCGATAGCAACTGTGTATTCTTATGTGGATGTTATACGTCACTATAGATCACTTTTATTTTCACCAAGGTCTGACAGACTAATGAGGTTTCAGCTACCTCATTACACGTGGCATCTGTACGACGTCTTTGAAGCCAAGTTATCTTTGTCACGAGTTTTTCGCTTGCTAATATCTATATTAATAATTTTATTAAGCAATTCAATTTAAATGAAATACACAAGAGGAAACATGAATGCTGGTAATACCTTATTTTTATCTTAGTATGTCAACACTTGAATCAGTAACAATAATTTTAAATAGCTTAAGTTGTTGTAATCCCGATTCGCGTATTTATCTTTCATAAAGAAATTTTATATTGGGAACAATTAATTCTTCACAAAGATTATAAAAAAGCCTTGTCATCAATTACACTGTCTGTTTGTTGCTAAGCGCAATGCTACATAGTTAAGTAAGTACTAGTGCTCTTCCTGTATTGAAACACGATTTTTACAGTTATATAAAAATCCTTAGGATTTAAGAAAATATGTTCTAATTTCTGCCTTATTGGTAGAGCAGTTTTAAAGGTACAGTTATTACTGATTGACACAGTACAAGTAGTCGTTTATGTAATTTTGTGCTTAAATACAAACAAACTGTCAAGTACGTCAAATGCACACTTTTAAACAAAGAGTTTTGTAAAAAAATATATTTATATTTTGTAAGTTTAGTCACCAAATCGTGTTGTCTCTTCGTGGCTTAAAATTATGTTTAAGAGCTTACAATGCTTAAATTGGGCTCTGATAAGTGCAGTTGGCAGATAACAGATATCACACTGTACAGCTTAGCAACAACAGAGAAACAAAGATAAAACTACAGTTTTCGTTTTAACACTGTATATCACAGACGTAAAAACATCTATTTTATTCTAGTATATTCACTTTGTCATAAATGTAGAAAACGAAATTAAATGTAGATTGCAAAGTAAGTCCAGTTTGCCTAATCCGATAACAGTGAAAACTGTAAGAGATGACAAAGGAAAATCTTTTAGTTTAAGATTACTTTAAACAGATTACCATGTTTCTTATATAACAAAGCGAGATTATATATACATATTTTGTTATATTAAAGTATTCACGATACGAATATAGGAAATCGGTTATATATTAAAGCACTGTTCCTTGATATTACAGCTTAGGCTGTTTTTGTTTTTTCTCAGACATTAATACACTCGCTTTTTAATGTCGTTTTATATATCAATTAAACTTGAAAAAGAAGAGAATCTAAAGCATCTTAATCCATGCAATATGTAAATGATATCAACTAGAAGTAAAATTTCTCAAAACGTTTCACTCTTTTGTAAAATGCATCATAGTTGCATGATATGCTTTTGATCCTTAAGTTACACAGCTCGTCCGTTCGAGCACTTTATAAAGCTTTTGCTTTTATAGATTAAGATTTGAACCTTATACTGAGATATAACAATCATAACCGTGTTTCAAGATAATAAACGACTGCTCAACATAACACAGAATGATTCATGTGTGATATAATGTGTAAAGCTGAAATTAAACATTAATGGATTAAATAACAGACGAAAGTGAAAAACATTCTACAAATAGTGAAGGAACGAAATGAGAATAAATTGGTTATTTGATGACAAAATTAGATAATAGATGGATGAAAACTTCAGCTGGAGGACTCGTTAGTTGGGAAGAAAAACACGAAGAAAAGGGAAATTAAATATGAGATTGAGAAATAACTTGAATAACTTTTGGGGTGGAAATGTTGGGGACAAGACCAAATTATTTAAAAAATATATATACACAGATATTCATTGACCTGTAAGTTAATAAAGTACCAGATAAATAAGAATTATAATAGTTGTTTAGTTGTTTAGAATTAAGCACAAAGCTGCACAATGGGCTATCTGTGCTCTGCCCACCACTGGTATCGAAACCTGGATTTTAGCGTGTAAGTCCGCAGACATACCTCTGAGCCACTGGGGGGCAATTATAATAAAGTATAGACTTATGTAACTTGCCCTAACTTATGATAGGCCTGGACGCTAGCTACCTTGTACATCTACTTCAACAAACAAAAACTATATTTGAAATTACACACGTGAGAATAAAACTGTAGCAACCAGAAAATCTCTCATATATTAGATAAGGTTAAATGACCATTTTACTCAGATTGTGATGAAGCATTTGTTTTTCCTTTTCATCAACTTTCTTATATATATCTTTTTCAGTTTAGATTTTGGTTCCACAATTTATTTTCTTTTTTGCTTTCTCATGTTTTCGAAACAAAATATCAGAGTCGCCTTTATTTAAAGGTCATCAGGTGGTTGCAAGCAGCTCATACAAAGTGTTTATTTCCTTGTCAAATAATTTAAATATAAAGATTTTACTGAAAGGTTGGTTTTATCAAATTTATTGAAGTTTAGTCACAGTGTTTTCATGTTGTGCAGATAAATACAACATGGTCATTACAATTTTTCATGCACTCACTTTTTCTGTTATAAATAGTTAGAGGGTAAAGCAGACAAAGGACAGGATTAACTCTAACCTAACAAATGTTCTTCAACAAAGAAATTAAATCGCTACGGCGACTAGCAGTATGAGAGCAAACAGCGGGAAACTTCCTGTAAGTATGCTTTCCACAAAAAGAAATGAAGCGGAAACCCCAACAGAATTATATACGGAGCTAAAAATTTATCCATTGAAATAATTCACTGTCGGTACTGGAGCATGTAAAGAAACTGTAATGTAACGTGTTTGAGAAACTATGTAACTCAAAGTGTCAATTGAAATTGAGGCTGACAAAAATTTCAACGTGAAATCATGATTGTGTCACTACTGGGTTAGATGATATTTTATCACGTTGATTTAATATTACTTTACATACGGATGAAAGGTGAATGAACCAAAGTTACACCTTCACTCAATCATGACTAAACTATAATGACACGGTGTTAACTGTAAATATTTGCTGATCTATTCCTTAACATATTTTTTTTTAAAAATAAGCATATTTTCAAAGAAGAGAAAGTATTTTAAATATTATTTGGTTTTCTTTATTTCAAAAATAATACGGCAATATCTTCATCATAATTGTCAATACCTTTATGCTTCATAAGTACGAAGTATTTGTGTAGGAGTGATTTTGTGTTTTATGCTTTTAAAATAAAACTTTAAAACTTAACTCTATGCTGATTAACATTGATCATTATATAGTTTAGTTAATCTGAAACCCAAACAACTATCTGTCACCAAAATCAAATACTTTTTAAAGTTAATTTAACAGTAGCAGAAATACGTTTACACACCATGCTACAAAGAACTTGTTTGTTTGTTTTGGAATTTCGCACAAAGCTATTCGAGGGCTATTTGTGCTAGCCGTCCCTAATTTAGTAGTGTAAGACTAGAGGAAAAGCAGCTAGTCATCACCACCCACCGCCAACTCTTGGGCTACTTTTTTACCAACGAATAGTGGAATTGACCGTCACGTTATACACCCCCACGGCTGGGAGGGCGAGCATGTTTAGTGCGACGCGGGCGTGAACCCGCGACCCTCGGATCACGAGTCATGCGCCTTACGCGCTTGGCCATGCCAGGCCCACAAAGGGCTTATCAGCTAGAATCTTAACAATTATTGACGTTCAGGAAAGCACTATTGTAGTTGAGAGAAAACAAGTATAGCTCTTTTTTAATAGATTGGTAGTCTCAAAGACTAACGTATTACTACTATACATATTTGTTAATTTGTTCAAGAATTCAAGAACTTTTCTTAAGCCATCTGATAAGTTTAAAGCATAATATATGTTATAATGTTTGTGGATACAAATAAATATGTATAAACAAAGGGAACGGTAAAAATCAAGGTTTGTTATTCTATCACTCTTATTTACGTTTTAGAGATAGTGTTCATAAACATAAGACAATATCAAATATATTAAAATGATGTATTTATTTCTGTTTGGATTACATATTTATGTAATATTGTACAAATTATTTCAAATTTCCAATAAGATAATACAAAAATGCATTAAAATGATGTATTTGTTTCTCGCTACATTATCTGCTTCTGTAACATTCTACAAATTGTGTCAATTCTCCCAGAATTCTAGTCTAAAACAGAAACATTAATAATATAATGGTACACACGTTAACCAATATATTGGGATTTTTTCTCTCCTCAGATGTTTAATCAATTAAAGTAGTTAATCACCAGCAACATAAGTAGTTTTACTTTACTCAATAATTTACAACCTTTTTTATTGCTTTCTACTGAAAGAAAGTTATTACAAACTAAAGAAGAAGCGTAAAAGTTAATACTGAGCAACAGAAATTTGTTCTGGAATATTTACCTCTGACAGGATATTACACAAGATAAAGAAACGTATTTACCTGATAGAAATCTAAGGATCTAAAAACGATCATATAACTCTGTAATTTGCACTTTTGATTCATTGTCAATTAAATTATTTTAACAGTAATACAACGTTTAACTTTTTAATAAATTATATTTAATATATTTCTACTCAGTTATATTATGATTACTTTGCAAAACATAATTTAAAAGTAAAACTAAAATAGTTTAGTAAAAAAAAAGTCCTAACTGCTATTTAATTGAATATAATTAAACTATTCTAGAATGAAATACTGAGAAATACCAAAAATATACTATGAGATGGAGATCAGTTAAAAATTATTAAAGTTAAAATATTTTGTCCACTCTAGAACTAGTGAGTTAACTCAGTTCATCTACATTAAAGAAACAGAATTTTAATCATAATTCTTCTTTCTTCTATTTATATTTAAAGAACTTTAAGTTGAACGCCATAAGAGGACAGATATGATTCTGATCAATAGATTCTACTAGGATCTGAGCTGAAAATGGTTTAGGGTGTGAAAAATACATTTATGTAAATTCGATTTTTGTGTGGATATCTAAAACATTTGCTGCAATTATGCAAAATAGATAAATAGCAAGTCTTGGAAACTAGCATATCAAAATCTGTAAATTTTATTCACATTAAATAAAGCGTGTTTTTGTGTGTTTTTCTTATCGCAAAGCCACATCGGGCTATCTACTGAGCCCACCGAGGGGAATCGAATCCCTGATTTTTGCGTTGTAAATCCGGACACATACCGCTGTACTAGCGGGGTGCCATTAAATAAAGCAATAAATCACGTGAGGCAAAATAATCCTGATAGTTTCCTAACAAACCTAATTTTAATATAATAAATGTTATTTATTTCATACAAAATAATCCTGATAGTTTCCTAACAATCTAATTTTAATATGATAAATGTTATTTATTTCACACAACAGAGAACTTAAAACATAATTTTTCGCCTTCTTATTTGTCTCGTTTTAAAATTGTCCGCTTTACGTATATTTAACGAATGTCATATCAGTTGAAATTGTTTAATTTGTAATAATTTTACCTCTCTCACGACCATTTTTCTTAGCATAACCTTAGGTTAACGTACCGGACTACGAATCCGAAAGCTAAAGTTCGCGTCCAACGGTTGCAAAATCGTGCTTCACATTTTGTGATAGTGGATGTTTCATAAAAGTGACTGTAAAATCCGTCTAATCTACATGAATAAACTCATAATTTGCGTTGGATGCTGTTTAATACCTGCTTTCCTTCTATTCAGTTAGTTTAAAATTAAAAATGGTAATCATAAATAGCCCCTTAATACCTTTTCTCGAATTCATAAACAAATAAATATTTTTACCTAACTTTCTCTACAGACTGTAACTACGTATAAAAATACATTGTAATTTTTGGAGTATAAATATTAGGTTCCGCATGGTCAGGTGGGTAGAAGCGTTCAACTCGTAATTTGAGGGTCGCGTCTTCGAATCCCCGTCACATGAAACATCCTCGCCCTTTTAGCCGTGGGGGCGTTATAATTTTACAGTCAATCCCATTATTCGTTGGTAAAAAAGTTGGCCTTTCCTCTACTCTTACATTGCAAAATTAGGAACGGCTAGCGCAAGTTGCCTTCGTGTAGCTTTGCAAGAAATTCAAAATTAAACAAACAGTTTAAATATTATTATTTGCGACAGGAAATATTACAGTAATAAATGTATATTAAAATTAGAAAGATTAAGTATTTGGTTTTTGTTCTAACAAAGTAAAAAACTTTTAATTTTTGAAATTGTCTTTGATATTCTTTACTATAAACAACAACAAATCAACAGTCATTTTCCATCTTCAAGATTTTGATTTTTAGTCAAAAAGAGAGATAACTATCTATTTTTAAGATAAATAACTCATGCCCGTGAGTACAACAAAACTTATAATATCGCTTAAATATATACTTGAGTCGTGTGAGCTACTTAAATCCATAAGAACAGGCTAAATATATAACAAATTAAAAATGATTCTTTTGAACATGTTTCTAAATATTTTCTTGTTTTGTTAGCATACGTTATACGTCAAAAGATTATACAATGAAATTTGAGAAATAATATACATTTCTTTGAACTTTACAAAAAAACATAATAATATTTTATTTGAAAAAATAATCACCACAGGGAAGCTCCCAAGCTGGACAAAGGCATGTTTGCGGAAATACAAAGCTGGAAACCAGAAAACGTGGTAGGTAGAACACAGACAATCCTTCATGTAGCTTTGCACTCAACTGCAAACAAACAAACTACAGGAAATATAAAAAGTCTCGATAATTCTAGGAAAAGTGTTAAATGCAAGTCTACTTGTAACTATTAAAAGTAATAATATTATATAGATATATATATACATATTTAAAAACTATGTTTTAAGTTATACACATGTATTGTGAAAAGAAATAAAGAATTCTATAGCGTGACATCAAGCAGGCGTTCATAATCCTGCATCGTAGCTTGCATTACAGAAGTTTTTGTTGTAAGAGTTTTCAAAACGTACCATTCCCTTCTGAATACTTCCCATTAGCCATTTATGTTCAAGGTCGAGTTTATCTATCGCTTATTTCAAGAATCCGATCACACAGAAATCTATTGGTGCAGCATCTTTATCGGTATGTGTTCATATGAAATATTACGAACACCATTTAAATTGCCCAGCTTCTTGTGATATGTGACGGCTGAATGGATATGTCATGGAAGTAGCTCATATGTATGTTATATACATGTGTGTTTGTGTATATATATATATATGTATATATACGGAAATCCTTTGGGTTATGTTACGTAATGTTAACTGGGACACATGGATAGTTTTTTAGTGTTCACGGATTCTCAACTGTTACAAGACATTGCACTTTGCTTACCACGGTTGAGGCATGATTTATCAATCCATATTCCATTGTTTTACAATCAGTATTACGTACGTGAGATAGCTCCATTCTGAAATTCTGAATATCATTAATATATGAATATTTTGCGTCGAAAAGAGCTGTTACATTCCATTCCAAACACAACCATTTTTCAGTGGAAGCACAGTACTTATGTAACATCAAACACTTCACAGGCTTAAATATAATAAATATAACATCACACTGCAAATATGTATTGGCTGCGGCTGTCACATCATTACTTAACTTGTCTGTTCAAGATAATTTTAATGTTGCGTACTTAACCCTCTTTATTAACTAATTTTTCAGTTCAAAATTCAAAGTTTAGGTAAACCTTCTTGTTAAATGTGAGATTAAAAATTTAAGGATTATGTATTTTATGTTTTTCTGTAGCTATTGTCTGGTTAGTTTATTTGTTAACTGAGTACGGGACATTTCTTTAAATAAATGTAAAAATCTAATATATGAACACTAAAAGCAATCTAAACCAAAACTCTTTTAGAGCAGTATTGATTTGCTTCATTCACAAAGAAAAAATGATGCAATCTGTATGGTTTTAAAGTACAAGTTACATCTTTAGTGTTTGTTTGTTTTTTAATTTTGCGCAAAGCTACTCGAGGGCTATCTGTGCTAGCCGTCCCAAATTTAGCAGTGTAAAACTAGAGGGAAGACAGCTAGTCGTCACCACTAACTTTTAGGCTACTCTTTTACTAACGAATAGTGGGATTGACCGTAACATTATAACACCACCATGGCTGAAAGGGCGAGTATGTTTAGTGCGATACGTATTCGAACCCGCGACCCTCAGACTACAAGTCGAACAATTTGATCCATGCGGCCATACCGGGCCTATTTATCTGTCACGAGTTCCTTAACCGCGCTCTATAATTTATAAACAATGTGTATTTTTGTAAGTGTTATATCTCGCTACTTTTTATATTTGTAGCATTTATAGTTTTTTTTTTTTCAAATGATGCATAATTTGATACCTCAAAGTGTCGTGTTTGGAGGCTGTCACAGTTTACATCAATTAAAAAAACAATATGAAATATAAAAAACAAATTAGTATATATAGATATATACATATGATGATAGAATGATATATTTTTCCGAAGCTTCTCATCGAAGAGAAACGTTATAATATGATTTATAATCTTTATTATGGTGTATTCCGTATTGCCTCCAGTAGGTTCAGCATGGCCAGGTGGTTACGGCGCTCGATTCACAAACTAAGGGTTGCTGCGTCGAATCTCTGTTACATCAAACATGTTCACCCTTTCAGTCATGGGGACATTATAAAGTAACGATCATTCCCACTATTCGCTGGTAAAAGAGTATCCCAAGTGTTGACGGTGGGTGATGATAACAGGCTGTCTTCCCCGTAGTCTTACATCGCTTAAAGAGGTACAGTTCGCTCGGTCCTTGAATAGCTTTGCGCGAAATTTATAAACAAAAACAATTCTCTCGAGTTAATCTGGAACTTTGCAAATACTATAATTAGAGCCCCCTTTTCACTCTGCCACGCCCTCGAGGGTGTTAATTAGGAACAATACGATAGTTATATTTCCCTCAAGTCGAATATCTAATTACATTCGACAACCATTCATGTTGTTAACAAATTAATTTGAGTTTACCAATGTAAAATCTATTAAAAAAGATTAATATAACACAGGTGAAAGGGTTCCCATATGATTTAATTTTCAAAAATACCAAAGAGTTATATTTATCATTAACTCTCCATGGAAACCGCTGCTGTGACGCCAAAACCTTTTACTTTATTCGCCTTAATGATCAAAAGTTAAAAGCGCATGTATGTTTGGAAGATAAAAGTACTGCTATAGTAATCAATACGGTCATTAGTTTCAAACCATTCTTTTCTTTTTCATTGATGAAAGAGTGAGACGATATTTTTTTTCTTAACATTATTCAAAAGCAATAATTTTCTGTGACTCTTTGATCAACTTTATTATTAGAAAAGAAAGAATAAAACGTGCAATCAAAACTGTAGTTTCGTGACTTACGTTTTTAATGCTCCTTTAAACAGTTTCAAATGAAACAAACTGAGATATAACTTTATTCGAAACTAAATCTATAGTTACACTACTTCGTTAAAACAGAGAAGAGCACTATGGTACATCATGAAGCAGGAAGCATTCTTTCAGTTACAGAAAATTTAGTTTTCTAGCAATATACGATCTGTTTCTGAAAATAAATACAGAAATTTCCGTCAAAATATCAAATTGTGTAATTTTGTTTCACTCTATGTATAAAACAAAATGTATAAAGCTTATAGCTCTCGTGTAGCTTTGCGCGAAATTTAAAAACAGACTTATAACGTTAATGATAGGATTTCAATATTTGTTGTGGGCACAACAGAGCCCATTGTACACCTTTGTACTTAAAAACAAATGAGCCCTTTATAAATGCTAACATTTACTAAATTTCTCTATAAAAGTTGAAAAAATTAAAATTATTAATAGTTTGCAAGATTTATAAAGTGAGTAATATTTGCACCACAGATTTTTATTGCTCGAAACAAGTGTACGTAAAATATCGCGTCCTTCCTTTACTTTCATATATCTATACCAACTATTGAAGTAGTTGCTAGTTTCAGATAAGGATTTAATGTGTACAAAATACATTAAGAGCAAATATTGAAGTACAATCAACGACAACTTTTGTTGTTTAATTCAGGAAAGTGTATTTGGCATTATATGTTTTAGTATGTATTCTAAAAGAACATTAAAAACATTTGAAATGTGTTTGGTTCTAGTTTATCGTTTCTGTAAAGAATTATTTATGCGTAAAGTAGTTACATTTATTCTATAGCTTTTTTATTGCTTTGATGATTTTGTATTTCATTTTTTCTCTGTATGCGTATAATACTGTTTATAATCTTATGACAAAATGAAATATGTTTGGTATTGATATCAAACGGTGTGGATTTGAGAAGAAAACTAATTGTTGCAAAATTCGATCAAATCGAGTGTGATGTGTCCTTTCTACACATTTCGACAATTATATATGGTAGTTCCAGAGTCCCAACTACACATAATGAATATTGCCGTAATAACTCCGAAGTAACATGAAATCTATTCTCAAGATCATGTAACAACGTTTGTCAGATGGGTCAGATTTACAACTCTACTGTTGCATTAGAAATGGCTAAGAATTTTTTTTCTTATAAAACCCAAAAGGGGAAAATTTCTCAAGAACAGTTGCGAAAAATAGCAAGAAAGGTTGTAAGTTGCTCATTACAGTTGTTTATCAACCAAATTAATGTTGACAATTTAACGGATGAAACTGAAATATTGGTGTTCTGACTAGAAGTAAAATATGTTTATTTTGTCCGTTTTTTGATTTTTCGCGCAAGACTACACGCGTCCTATTTGCAGTAGCCATCCATAATTTAGCAGAATAAGACTGGAGGGAAAGAAACTACTCATTATCACCCCCTGCCAACTCTTGGGTTACTCTTTTTCTAATGAATAGTGGAATTAA
This sequence comes from Carcinoscorpius rotundicauda, assembly GCA_011833715.1. Taxonomy (NCBI): domain Eukaryota; kingdom Metazoa; phylum Arthropoda; class Merostomata; order Xiphosura; family Limulidae; genus Carcinoscorpius; species Carcinoscorpius rotundicauda. Next base: position 116,174,462 of record CM022393.1, read on the forward strand.
TCAACACATTATAACGCCCCCAGAGCTGAAAGTGTGACGGGTATTCAAACGCGGGACCCTTAGACTACAACTCGAGCGCTTTAACCACCTGGCCATGTTGCTTCAAACGACATATCACCAATAATGAAGGAAGTAAAATATGCATAAATTTATGAGAAATGGACGTATCTACAAACAGATGAAGAACTACTTGACTGTCATGTTTTTTAGAAAAGTTTTTAATTTTGTATTTCAAAAGCAGTTTATTTTCAAGATAATATCAGTACAATCTTTTACACATTGGCTCCCAAGATTATTTTTCCGATACTTTCCATGGTTTTACTAGTCATTTTTCAATTACTTTTTTTTTAAGGAAGTGTATAAGAGCCGTTGTGTCCAAGCCAATAGGTGGCCCTTAAAAATATTGAGTACAACTTACCGGCAGGTCGTGTGGAATCCAGAGTATGAATTTTCTTTCATACGCGTAACTGTAATTTGAAAGTTTTAATTTTTAACGCCTTTATGAATATTGGGCTTTACATAATTAATAAAAACAACAACAAAGTATTGTAATACTTTAGATAGAGTAAGGTTTTCATTGAATGTTGTTAACACTTTAATAGCGTATGTATTCAAAGTACATTTGTCTTTACTAGACTTACATATAGAGAAATTATAAAAAAAAAAACAATTCTGATATTTGTTTGTTTTTCAATTTCGCACAAAGCTACACGACGGTTATCTGCGCTAGTCGTCCCTATTTAGCAGTTTAAATTATAAGTCAACTAGTCATCAACAATTACCGCCAATTCTTGAATTACTTTTTCATCAACAGATAGTGAGAATGACAGTGCAATTATGACACCTCCACAGCTGAAAATGCGAACATATTTTTTGTGTAAGAGAGATTTGAGCCCGCGACCCTTAGAGTACGATTGGAGCGCCCTAACTACCTGGCCAAGCGTTATAAGCCTTCCTATTTATCTTAGGCCATTTAACCACATAATTATCAGTAAAGCAGTGTTAAAACCTAACATATACCTGGATATAAATTATGAAACCATTAGTATTTTCTTCCAATTTGTATGTATGTTCAAAACAAGTTTTTAATAAATTTGTATGTATAAGTCTCACGTACATAAAAGTTATTTTTGTTGTTGTTTTAAATTAAGCACAAAACTACACAACGGGCTATCTGTGCTCTGCCCACCACGGGTATCGAAACCCGGATTTTAGCGTGTAAGTCCACAGACATACCGCTGAGCCACTAGGGGCAAAAGTTATTTTCAACGTCGCATTTCAATGCTATCAATGTTTAATAGTACCTTGTTTTCAAAGGAAAATTTCCAATTATAATATAATTATTTTCATTGCTTTAACCTTTACCATGTTTCTGTTTCTAGTAGCACAGCTCTTTCATTAATTTTAAAATTGTTACGGTACTTAGACATATCACTGATTCTCTTGTAAATCCAAGAAACATATAAATTACTTTTTATGATACAAGTCCATGAACATTTCTAAAAATACTAGATTACTTTATACTACATTTTATAATACAAATTGCGAATCACAGTTATACTTTATTTTACATCAGGTTTAACTTACTGTTTTTAGAACTGAATTGTGTATTCAAAAGAAAAATGGTTTGCTGTATAATTACAATTTAGACGATATCAACCATGACGAGATTCACATTTCTAACTTAATCTTAAAAATGAGTTAATAATGCTGTAGTTTAACGGCATTAACCTAATACTTCGGGAATTAGCTTTTTTTACCACATAGATGTTGCGATATTATGTCAAAAATGTTAATATTATAGGTTTACAATTTTCTTATTAGTTTGTTTTGATTTGATAGGAATAAATAATTGATTTGAAGGTTAAATAGAAGATTTGTTATTTAGATCTAAATGCTATATATATTAAGATTAATTAGCTATTTTTCGAAATTAAATATTGTTATTGTACTTTTGACTGAGTATTGCAACTTCAGGAAAACAAATTTTAAATAAGAAAATTCTAAGAGTGTGAAGCGTAACAAGCCTTATCACTAACGTGTTCGTTCTTATTGATCGCCAAGTGGATAATTTCAAAAATGTTAATTTATTACTATCCACCATTTTTATGGCATTGTTAAAGCCACATGGGACATATTTCATGAGCAACAAGTATAATATGTCGTCTGCTGAGCCGCAGAAATCTCAGCTTACAAAAACGCAAATTTCGGTGTATACAAAACTGGTATGTTTTACTCAATACAGGTCTATAGGGACTAGAATGTTGCTAAAGTCAGTACATTTCACCTCTGATGACATTTTCCAACAAGAAGTTCAAAAATATTTAAGAAGTAATCCACCTTAAAAAACTCTATGTGAAGAAGCTGCACTTCAGACACGTAATCTTATTCCATCTGACCGTTTGTCAAACAGTCCTACCCCTCTATTACTTTATTACAACTGCAATTCTGTATACGTTTTTCGAGTTTGATTGTAGTTAGAGGGTTAAAAATAAATATTTCGAGCAAACTTTAGTATGTCTCCTTATTATGGCTTAACTTAGCTGCTAGTCAAATATTCATATGGGAATACAAGAGCTTCAGATGCTTTCTTTGATGGTAGCAGCTTTGGAAATGTGATTGTTTTTTAGTTCTTTTACGCTTATCCTATGAAAGCTCAGTTTTAGTGTTGTGTTTGTCCGCCATTCGTCACAACCTTTCCTTTTATCCACAAATTATCAGTCAGACATATTATTTTATTCGTTCAGTAATTAAGATTGAAGCTTAATTGTTACCTTTAATGATTTTAAATACAAGCAGGACGACTAAAGAAATTAGTTAGTTTCATTGTGTTTAACTGTTAGATAAAAATTTAGGCTACTTAATTGTAGCTCATATTATGCTATATTTTCATAATAGAATAATATTATTTTTCTACAACGTTATTTATATATAATTCAAATTGCTTATGCAGTTAAATTACCTTTATTCTGTGAACAGATTGTGTTTCTTTATGGTTAATTCCATGTTAAAAACAAACCTCTAGTTTGATATCTTATATTTAATTTTAATGATCTCAGTTCAATAGCAGTACCCCGAATAAATGCTTTACAAAGTGATAACATAGCTTGATCAAGGAAAGTGCAAAACCAGAAAAGCAGAATGAACCAATTAACTATTTATATTTACTGTTAGATGCAATGTAGGTACATAATTTCTTCAGATATATTAATTTACTCTAAATATATATTTAGTTTATAGTATTTGCAAATTATAATCTGCCAAGTTTTTATCATTATAATCATTTCAATTTTGGCAATGCGTTAATGATGCCTAAATTACAGGTTACCTAGAATTATTTACAAAAGCTTCATATTGAAGGTATAAGTGACTTTCATGAACGTTTATATGCTTCTAAATATTTTTTATTAGCACAAAATACGGATGTAGAAGACTTTGTTTGTTTGTTTGTTTTTTGTTTTGGAATTTCGCACAAAGCTTCTCGGGGGCTATCTGTGCTAGCCGTCCCTAATTTAGCAGTGTAAGACTAGAGGGAAGGCAGCTAGTCATCACCACCCACCATCAACTCTTGGGCTACTCTTTTAACAACGAATAGTAGGATTGACCGTCACATTATACGCCCCCACGGCTGGGAGGGCGAGCATGTCTAGCGCGACGCGGGCGCGAACTCGCGACCCTCAGTTTACGAGTCGCACGCCTTACGCGCTTGGCCATGCCATGCCAATGTGGAAGACAAAAATCTGAACTGTAATCAGCTTTAAGAGTTGGAATGAAATCACAGTTTTTGCATACTTTGAAGAAATTTATTAGTTTTTCTTTACAATACAGATATAGTGTTTTCAATTAATAAGAAGATTACTGACAAATTTAACATCAAAACTAATTTAAAACGTTTTGGGAGTCATTAAAAGAAGCATATATTACAAGATCATACACAATACACTTAATTCAACTGTGTTACACCCAAGTGTATTTGGTGATAAATTTGATGTTTGGGACTAATTATTACAGATTCTATTTGTATACAAACGAACACACAAATTCTGACAAGTCTTTCAGAGTTATAAGGGTTTTTTTTTCTCACTTGCATAAATATTTTCCTTTATCAAAGATCGTCAGTACTTCTTCAAAGAAAAGGCGTCAAATGTGACGTCCACACACTATCGAACCCATTTTTACTACAGAACACCAATATCTATATACATGTAATCTTTGAGTTTCTGCCTCGTTTTCAAATCTATATTATACAATTGTCATATCAAAAAGTAATTTAAGCCTAAAGTATCTTATAGCTTTCTTTTTCTTGTCAACTAGGCCATGTTTTCATAATTCTTTAATCATCTGAATATTTATAAGGTAAAAAAATATACTTTTCTTGAAACATAACATGCTTCACCATACTTCTTTTCCGCCTTATCGTACAAAATATCAGCACGATTTTAATGGATCTTATATCTATTTTTAATGCCAAATAACACAGTTCAGTGACAATATATTCTAGGTAATTTGTCTCTTAAAATGTGTGTTAATTATTAACATACTTTGTTAAATATTCGTTTTTATTCTGATAAGATAATTATATAATCATTAATTTTGGGGGGAGGGACGTTTTTCTTGTTTTAGGGGTTTTGTTTTGTTAAACTTACATTCACCTTGGGAACTAGTGACGATTAAGTTTGAGGCTTTGAGTCTTTAATTTAAGTGTTCATCTGATGTTTCGCATAAGATGCTGTTCAGATTAAATATACCCAACAAAATAAGCCATGTGTACAAAAAGACAATTTATACTGCAAAAAGATTGATCTGGAAAAGAAAAACATAAAGACATATTGAAAACATAAGAGAGAAGTTTATCAATATTAATTAAATCGAATAATTTGGCTGAATTATTATTTTCATAAATATGCTCTATTTACGAATGTGTGGTTTATTATATCTAATAATTAACACTGCGCTGATGTTCTTCATTAGATTATGTTTCGAAAATTCGTTGTTGTATATTTAACTGGGCTAGCTGTGCTTTCTCCACTACAAGAATCGAAATATGTTTTCTAGCATTGTAAGCACAAATATCATGCTGTGCCACTAGGGAACGTGATTTGAGACCTTAATTTTCACTACAATTAGAATTGTGCGAATAAATATGTGAAGCTCTTATACTATAAAAACTTAATGAGTATACAGTATTAACTGACGCATGTTATAAGAGAATATCACTACAACAAAAGAACTAAATCAGTGACATGTTTTAAGGTTATATTCTTTATGGGGTAGTATTTTACAGTGGAATGCAGATTGGTGAAAAAAATAACATTTTCATTTAGTTTTATGTTGCATGCATGGAATAATTAGATATATATATGATAAAAGTACATATTGATTCAATATTTCTAATTAATGTTTTTGGTATCCTGAGCTCTTTATATACTCGTAGAGAAAGATGTTTCCAATTTGTATTTAGCGTAATATGAAACGAAATAGCTCTTGGGTAATATTTAACAGAAATTATTGGAATTTTAAAACTGTCATGAACAACACGTTCATTCCATATCGATATTTATAAAATCTCAACAAATCTGCTATCAGTAAAATTCATTACGCGTTATTTTACGTATATAGTGTTGTATGGGTTACCAAAAAAATCCAATTTATGTACTTTTGTAGAAATTACAAATAGAAACATCTTATTGCTGCTGGGCACATAAAATAAATATTCGGTTTCCCAGCTTATTCAAAATCCTTCATAGGAATGTAGCTGAAGAAAGTTAATCTCAACTGCTATTATATGGAACATTTCTGATTTGTGTTTGGTGTTGTAAATATAGCTTCCCTACCTATAAGCAAAGATGGAGCTGTCAATGATCCCAGTCAACAGAAATAGTATTTTTTTTTGTTATTGTTGAAGAATATGACTGTCATTTGTCATCAAGGGGTCTTTTGGTGTCAGAGGAGGTGTTAGTGAGCACCGACCCTTATTCATGGGTTCACCGGAACTTCACGCTCGTATAAAGCATGAAAGGAAACAGAGACTTTGCTGGTAGGCTAACCGTGGAAGCAAAATTCTATAATTCATTCCTCCTTCAACAGTGCCTTACGACTTGCCAAGCTAGTGTTTGTCCTTCGACTACGGGTTCCACAATTGCATTTCTATGCAATAGACCTGTTGTGTAAATACAAAGTCCATTGTGAACAAAAAGTGTTTTGTATATCACTTTATATGGTAATGTACACTGATGAAACTGGAAGTATGTTGATAAGATCTTGTCTCTTGTATACTCCGTTCATATAAGTCAGATATGTTTTTAAAATTTTAAACAATCTATTTCATATTTACATTAAAACCAAGACAAAACCTAAATTACTTGTATTGGAATAAAACTTCAGACAACTTATTTTTTGTTCCAAATATTTAACTTCTTTAAGAAAAAATCAATAACATGTCATTAAAGCTAGTTTTCATTTCGAAGTACTTTTTGTATTTTTGTATGTAAGATAATAAAAAGTTAGTTCTGTAATGCTTACACTTCTTAACCAACACTTAAAGTGTCTTGTATATGAATTACTATTTCCCTATTGTGAACACGAGCACATCACATGCATCTACTGAACTTCTATTTAATTTTCTTCAGAAAAATTTCCATATAGTTCCTATGCTCTGAAAATTGTATAATACTGGCAGATAAAAAATATACAATTTAAATATGTATTGACTTGAACAAGTATGGTAAGGTAACATTACTTCTGGCGTACAATCTGTCCCAGATGGGTCGGAATTACGTAAGAATTCATTTACAGTTTACAGCATTTGCGATGTTAATTTCATCGACACATATTAACATCGTTTGGCAATGGTCCCATAGCTATATTATAATTAAATTTTAAATAAGAATCTTACGTCAGCTAAAATAGCCATCTCCATTTATGTGCTAGGTTATTTCACAGGTAGATTTACTTGCTAATAAGTAATTTTGGAATAAGGTATTTTTCTGGTGAACAGATTGATATGTGAACGCAAGTTACATTAAAACTTTAATTGTCCATTGTTATCTTCTCCGTATATGATAGTAAATAGTAGGGAGAATTTGGTGCAGTCTTTGCTGTGCGTCACTACAACCCTCCATAATAATACCCTCTCTTTGGTTCTTGATAGTCGATATGAAGCGAGCTTCGTACACCTCAACTACAGCCAGCTGCAAAGAACGTGACCTCGTTTGCTGTTGGTAGTACAGGACCGCCCCGTAGGCTAGGTAGCCATTAAGAAAACATCGTCGGCATTGTTTAATGGTGTTTTAGCACATGAATTTTTCCTACAGCAGTACAGTCGAATTATTATCATGATATACCCACACTTATTATTCCTGACGATGTTGACGTCTATTCTTTTTTATTTTCATTTGACCGAATGAGGCAACTTTCTGACAAAAACGAGCCTCATTTTATAGCACTGTTATTTATAGTCTTATCTACTTGTTTTGTCCATAAGTATACGCTTCGAGTCACAAGAAAACCTTTACTTACATTTTCCACCTTCATGGTGTCAAATTAACACCAAGGGAGCCGTATATGACACCCTTGTTTGCTTGAGCTTCGTCACATCTGTGCCGCGCACAGTGTTATTTCTCTTGAAGGAAAATATAGATAAAAATTATCTGTCACAGACAGGCATAATCTCAACAATACGTTTCATCTTTCTAGTTTTCTATACCTATAATTATTTCTCTTTTCTTTCTTTCTTTCTTAGAAACACAACTGCATTAATCTATCTTTCTCTGGGCTGAATAATACTTCGTTGTCGTTACATTAAGTATACTTACATGCGTTTGGCTTACATTATGTTATTGAGCAGGTAATCGATAAAGTACACTTAATACAGTACGCTATCAACCAGACGCGTATACATTAAACATAGGTGTTTTCTGTTCTTTTTTTCTTGGACCTTATTCTAAACACACCCACATAATCTGCGGTGTTTCATGGATTCATAGTATATTTACATTTTTGCTTTAACTTTTTATACTTGTTTTTGGTACACTTCTGCATTCTCTAATATTTCCCTGTTTCTTAACAGACTTAGAATTTATATAAATAATCGTTGTTGTTTTAAAGATAATAGTAAATTAACCAAGTTTTATATTATAATTATTTATTAGTATATGCTTTTAATATAAATATACACAACTGTTGTTATTTTTAAAGATTAAAAACAATAGTTTTTTCTTCTTACTTTTTTATTTCTGATTTGTTAGCTAAACTGTATATAAAGTTGTGTGGTTTGATGTGTTTATTTTCACGAAAGAACGCACTAAAAATAATATTACTGTATTTTTTTCACGTCAATCAAACCCCCGATTTTAGCGTCGTGAATCCGTAGACTTCCCGCGATAATGTTTCACCAAAACGAAAAGTTTCTCTACATTCGAAAAATTATTTTACTAAATGATTTAAGCTACGTTCGACAGATGGCAGTGTAAATTATCAGAGCTTCGTCAGACGATAGTTTACGGCAATGAGAAGCACAGAACCTGGTTAGAATAGCTTCTGTCACCGTGTTAGTGAGATTCGTGACTTGGTTCGAAGCAGATGTTGGTGAGAATTAGTTAGTTTAGTAAAGGTGGTTGGTTCAGTTACAACAAATTAATCTGAGCTGAGATGTTAATGCATTAAGGAACTGAAAAATTAAAAAAATACTGAGAGAATTTTGGGGCTCAAATTCTATAATTTATCACAAACTATAAGTTGCACTACTGAATGTTCCATTAGTACTTTAGTGATTTTTAAACCATGAAGTTTTCCAAAACTTTTTCTGGGTGAATATGTATACCCGAAAAGTCACTAGAATAAAGACATATTTTGTGAGTTTTTAAGGAAGGAAAAAAAGCAAAAGCAAATTTGAAAATGCCACAATTTTACACTCTGTTTTTAAGCTTTCTTCTTTGGAATGACGCTCATAAAAGTTTGGGACAGAGTTCAGGTAAGAAGACTAGAGATAGGGCTATCAATTATTTCTCTATTCTGAATACTTTAATCAATAGTTAAAACAAGATTGGTGTACAGTCCTAGAAATTATTGAATGAGTATTGATGTTTTATAACATATATACAAATTAAATTCATTATACAGACCTAAAGTTTGATCTAAAAGACCTAAAACAATTTTTATTTTTTTATTTTATTAAAATAATACAAACATTGCCTTATTTTGGAGTGTTTATATTATATAAAAGAAAAGAAAGTTCCTTGCTTATACAATCAAAATTACAGCACTTGTTTTTATCTGCTAATTATTAAGCTACTCTATTATTTAAACTTAGAACAGCAAATGATAAACTAGTATTTAAGACTACCGTAGTTTAATCTGTTACAGACTCTCTGTTATTTCCAGTAATAATTCCAAATCATCTACATCCATAATCATCAATAATCAATACTAGCAGTATAAAAAAATAAAGGAAAAAATAAATTATATTTCAAACCTTTGCATAATGACTCTATGTATTTATTTGTTAGTTTGCAAGAGATATGAAAGGCAGTTATCGATACTGGTTCTAGTGAATATCAGTTTTCGTATTTTCCTGGTATATTCACCATTTGCAATAATGTTTACTGAAAGTTTCAATTTTCATAAAAAGACAAAAAGGTATATTGATTATTAGGGCTTTTAACCTATAATAAATTCAAATATGGCATTTTATTAACTTAGGATATTATGTCACGTATTAACAGGCTCGAGTACATATGGGTTTGCATATAAAATTTTTGAAGCCTATCTATTGGTCTTTATGTTATATCATGATATTTCTGGCAGTTTGTATAAACATTATGATTACCTGCTGTTTATTATTTGTGCTAGAAATGTATATAATTTTGGTTTTTAAATATTTCAAGCTTTTGGTGTCTTAAAAATAGAGAAATTTTTAGCCTTGTTAGAGAAAACAAAGTACATATTATACATTTAAAATTATTTAATTATCAAAACATTTCTCCATTATTTATTAAATCATATACATAAGAAGGCATAAAATCTGAAATTGTAGATACTATTGTAATTATAAAATATTGAAAATGTTTAATGATCAATTAGCACTTTGTAGACAGACATAATGAGTCATATTTGAAAGAATAAGTAAGAAAATAAATTATCACAGGTGCCAAAAAATGAAAGTTTCGATAAATATAAACAACAGATAATGTTTGGAAAAATGGTAAATAAAACTAAAATATCTCAGGTACTTCTAGTCGCAAGAGTTAAAAACTGTTAACGTTAAGTCAAAACTAACACTACACAGTACTATTAAAAGGCTCATTACCTATACATTAAATATACATTTATTTTTATTAGTCAAAAAAGGAGGCTTTAAGTAAATAATAAATCTAGTCTCATGTACTTTAAACAATATATTGAAAAATATTATGTTTTCAAACGAAAATAAGCAATTGTTTAGACAAGTACTTCAGTAATAATATTTACATGTACTTACACACAGACATATATACCATATATTTATAAGTATAACATAGTGGTTTATATACTAGGTATTTGTAAATGTGTATATATAACTATTTTATTTCTTAAAACGGCCCGGCATGGCCACTTGGGTTAAGGCATTCGAATCGTAATCGGAGGGTAGCAGATTCAAATCCCCCTTGCTCCAAACATGCTAGTCCTTTTAGCCGTGGGGGGCGTTATAACGTGACAGTCAATTCTACTATTCATTGGTGAAAGAGTAGCCCGAGAGTTAGCGGTGGGCGGTGATGACTAGTTGCTTTCCTTCTAGTCTTACACTGCTAAATTAGGGACAGCTCGTGCAGATAGTCCTCGAGCAGCTTTGCGCGAAACTCAAAAACAAACAAGCAATCCTCAATCTTTCCCAATACCATCCATTTGTGCAAATTTTTCACAAAAATTCACTAATCCTAGCTGGAAAAAAAATAAAAACTACCAAATTAAAATGCAAAATTCTTTATTATGACTTACGTATACATGGATCACCAATTAGAAATAATACAACAGAAAGTAAACAAAAAAAAATGAATGAACCACCTTAACCACATGTACTTTAGCAGTTTGAAAATGTACGTTTAATTTTTGATTAAGAATAACCGAACAGGAGGCAGAGGCTGCTGTTCATTTGCTGCCTCTCTATTGTAAGCAATTCGAAATAAGAGGTTGCAATACCTAGATCTTAGAAGCCTTTGACATGTCGGCTTGTCCGGTCTTTTGGAAAGGATGCCGCACTGATTGCACACCATTAACAGAGTATTTTGACTTTGTGTCTAAATATAGATATATACACATATAACTCTGCATGTCGAGCTGGATAGTTATAGATAGATGCTAATTTTTCTTTTACTTAAGCCTATTGTTGCACTGTTCGTATTAACCCACCCTACACATAGGTTAATAGCTATATTTAAGTAAAATATGTACATGTTAAAAAACGCATAAGCTGTGGAGAGATATAAGTATTTGCTAATTACATATCTTGTACTACTGTCATGATTGCCTGTCTTTGGCTACTGTAGGTGGGTATTTACTTACCATGCTCTCTGCTTGCATTTGAATAAGTGTGCTAAAGACCCTACTGTGTTTCATTTAGTTAACACACACACATATATATTTATATATGATAAAATTGTGCGTGTATGTCAATGAATTTATATCATTGTTTTTTTCCTTATACAAACAAAATTAAGCCTTTTTCAACTCTTTCCAGAAATTACAAAGTTTGGTAAAAATATCTTCCAAATTTCTTGTCCTCCAACGGGTTAGCAGTAAGCCAAAAATCTGGTTTCAATAAACGCACTAGGTGGAACACAGATATGTAGCTATGTACTTAACATTAAAAGAAAAACAAAAAATAGATCCATACTTTGAGAAAAAAGGAGTATTAGGTATATGAATTATTAAACTTTGTAATGCAAATCTTACTTCATTCGTTGAACTATTCTAAAAATTTTCATACTTCATGGGAAATACTTTACATTTGATGGTATTGAACTACACTAAACGAAGGAAATTATTATAGAATGTCATTGGTTAGTCTTGGAGCTTTTGTATATTTAGCTGAATAAATAAAGCTGGAAAAATAAGATCGCAGTTTTTGTTTCAATATAAATCCATAAAAAATAAAAAAAGATACTTGAAAACACGCAAACATAATTTGTATCTATAGATTTCATTGCACTACATCTGCCTATAACATAATAAATAAAACGTAAATATGGGTAAGACAAAAAAGTTACACCCCAGTGGCTCAGCGGTATGTCTGCGGACTTACACGCTAAAATCCGGGTTTCGATACCCGTGGTGGGCAGAGCACAGATAGCCCATTGTGCAGCTTTGTGCTTAATTCTAAACAACAAAAAAGTTATAGGTTGTAAAGGTTGTCTGTAGTTTAACACCAAATGACAAATCTTAAATTCAGTGTACTCTCTAGGGTAGTTAAATTAGTGCGAAAACATTCTTGAAATAATCATTGTTTTCGTTTAAGATAAATTACATGACTTGTAATTTTGAACTAAATTGCTCAACAGCGTGCATGAGTTCAGTTAGTGGACGAGAAACTTTTCTGAGTCTCACATGGCCTGATGGCTAAGGCACTCGACTTGAATTCTATGGATCGCGGGAGCAAAACCCGGCGTTGAACGTGCTCGCCGTTTCTGCTATGTTGACATTATAAGCTAAAGGTTATCCCATCTTTTGTTGTTGAAAGAGTAGATCAAGAATTAACAGTAGATGATGTCAGCCCGTATTTTTTCTCTCTGATCGACAGTTCAAGATGGCGGAACCTAGCTGTAGTATCTTTGCTATAAACAAAACAAACAGTAGTATGAACTTTTATTTTAAAATTCTCTTATTTCGATGGTAGCTTTGATTTATTTCGTCGTGCTAAGTGTTTAGTTGGTACTGACATTTTAAAGGTAAATTGTTAAACTGAGTAGCTCTTTCTTTAAATATAACACCTTTATTAAAACGAAACATTTTATTACAGTATATATCCTTTTATCTCTATAGACACTTTAAAATCACCATCTAGGTCGATACAAAAGGTACAAGTACAAGCAAGTTGTAACTTTTAATTTGTCTTAAACAATAAAAAAATAAGATCGCGGTTTTTGTTTTAACGAAGAGTTATTATGCGTGGACGTTTCAGTTTGCGTGATCCATCAGACATTGAACATGACTGGTTGATTAACGGCAACTGATTACTCAAAGTTGGATTAAGAAGTAATCGGGGTTTGGAAGAAATAATCTACCATGATTAATAACTGGATTAGCCATAGCAATTTCTTTAATGTCATGTTAAATAGCATAAAGAACTTTGCCTGAACTGCACGTCAACTAAATATTAGAAATTACACATCAGAATGTTGAATTATAAGATACAAAACATTTTATTAACACTCACTTCATTAAATATATGTTATGATCAGGCGTAACTTCTTAAATTTGTTTTAGCTGAAACAAGCCCTTGTAATATTCAGTTGATATACATGTTAATAAGACTGTTTAAACCATACATTACTAATTTAAAAAAATTCACGTCGAAGCATACTTTTCTGCTTTTATCTCCACCATAGGAAAGAGTACTGTTTGGATTTACATTTTAAAACTAACCGTAAAGCATGAGGTTGTGATAATTTCATTTTTTTATAATTAAGATATATTTTAACTGAATAATATACTCTTATAAATTTGTATTATTAAATCATCTGGATGGGTAAACATACCTTTATTGCGTGATAGACAATTCTAGTATTTGGTGTATCTATATTCTAGTTAGTTGAATGTACTTTTACATTAATAACTAGCAGTTAATAAATTCATTCTTATGTGATTACTTAGTTATAAAGGAAACCACTACATCACATGTGTGCTTATATTAACATTTATAGATTCAAATTCTATGCAAATAGGCAATAATCTCAATTGACCTCATTCATGTATATGCACAAACACACATATATATATGAATATACATAGTTGATTACGTCGATTCATGCCAGATACGTGATAAAGTAGATTCGAGAATGTAACTGTTTCAGCCAGAGGTAATGTTTAAATAATATTTGTAATTTAGATAGAATTTATTTATCGACATTATATTAGATTCTGACAGAAAGGTGTATTAGATATATATATATTTAACATCAATTGTAGTTGTGGAATTGACCATCCATTTAAGGTTAAATTTCATAAATATTGTACTTCTCCTGCGTTTTTATTCTAACTTATATCTTTTCAACTACAATGTAATTTATAATATTTCATGTTGCGTTTTGTACACTGAAGTATTTTACTTTATTCTTATTTCTTCGCTTTTGTCATCTAATTTAAGATCTGTTTTTAAGATTTCTTATGAAGCTTTGAAGTTTACTAAATAGTTTTTGTTTTGTTTAAACCATTTATATATTTATACGTAAACAAATATGTCCGTACTGTATATATTTACGTATATTGTACACACTAGTCACACAAGTAAATTTAATTACAAGTTTACAAAATTTTGAAACTAACATGTTTTACTTATTTTTTTAATATCTACAGTATCTTTTATGATTATGATGCTTAACAAAGCCTAGTTTTGATATCGCTTTAGTCCTGTAAGTAAGAACAGAATTGTGCGAAAACACAATTCACGAGTTCGATAGCGTTGACCATAACACTAATAGTGGGTAACACAACAACTAAACTATGAGTTTGTTAGTATTAGACACAACAATCAATGATGGGGGGAGTTATACTGGAGATAAAATCATTTTGGCAACACACCAACTAATGCATTAAAACTCGATTTAACGTCTCCTATGTGGCAGCTAATGCTCTGTGATTGCTATAATGGTTTAAGTGGTATTATGTTTACTGTTTTCTACTTATGCAGCGAAACAACTAATTTTTTACATGTGCTATATATATGTTTCAAGTTCAATAAAAAACAACAATATAGATTCGATAAAATTAAGAATAAATAAATTGCCTAACATATAAATTACAGCTCTAAAGCTAAAATAGATAAGGATATAAAGTGTGAAATTAAATATGGATAAAAACGTAAAAATGAGTGTTTTACTTTTACACTCATGACTGTTCCAGTGAATTAAGTACACTACCCAAAATTATTAGGGTATAACAGGAGTTTTCTGCGTTATAACTACAGTAAAGCACATTTTCTTTTGTACCTAGCCTTATTATAACATTGTGCACAAAACAAATATCAGTTGGTTTATTATTTGTTCTTATATCCATATTTCAGTGGCTTATAAAATGAAAAAAACACGTAACAACAAAACATGAAAAATGATCGGAACAGAGAAAGTTAGACTTGACTTGATGTAAGTATCATTACTGCAGTTAGAAGCCAATTGAACAAGTTAAGTCGATGCAGAATTGCCAAAACTCTGACAAGGTGTGGTCTTTAGAAGGTGGATTCGCTTTCCGACCACCAATCCCTCCGCTAGTACAGCGGTATGTCTTGGGTTTCGATTCCCCTCGGTGGGCTCAGCAGATAGCCCCATGTGGCTTTGCTATAAGAAAAATCATCTAACAACTTCATTAATGTATGTTCTCGATCTTTGTAACTTATCAAAGGTTTACAATTAACTCATATTTGAATACTTATTATTTCTATTTGATAGTTGAGCTTCTAGTTTTGGATGTCGTATTGTGTAATTATTATTAGTTTTATACCTTTAATTACATGAAAACCAAGCGTGTATATGCTAATGTTTATTAATTAAAGTAAGAAGTCGTTTCTTCTGCTAAAGGGAGCATTATATAAATTATTAATGGTTGATAAAATATATCGAGGAAGGTTTACATGCTATTAAAACAAATCACATCTTTAAAATATTGCATGAAACAGTTGTGAACATTAGGATTAGAAGCTGAAAACTTGTTCAAAAGAAAGCTACAGTTGAAATGTTTCTCATCAATAATATAATTTTAGTATTTATAGCTCTTTCTCAATCATGTTTATCGTTCGCAATTTGAGCTGAAGTATGTTCCTCAACTTTTTCTTTCATGTTAATTATTATTAGTTTTTTTTTATCAGAAGTAAACTGTTACTTCGGGAAGTTGATTGAAAATTAAAAATATAATGCCATATTGAGTATTGGCTACACTCAATAAAACTAAATCGTAAACGAATACTACTAATGCAATGATTATGTGGAGTAATTTAGCTATTAATGAGGATTAAGTTAAAATGAAATTAATTTGCTAAGTTAATAGTGCATTAGTGTAAAAAGTGTTATAATGGAACAACAATAACATTCAACACAATTTTGAATATTATAATTAATAGTATTTATAAGAACTGATATAATGATATTATTGTATCTTCTTGGTTTGGAATTTTAAAGATATGTTTTTGCTGTGAATATTTGAATTAAAATCGATGAATGTCAGCTAATTTTGTACGAAATTATAAAAATATTGTCTATTGTACATTGAAAAATTAATGGGTTAATATTTGTCTAATAATTCTTGAGATTATATGATAAAAAGTACAATTATTTCACTTTGTGTTAGTTTCTATTTGCAGTGATCGTAAGGTTTTAAAATGCTAAAAATCAAGATTATTTCATACTGCAGGCACAACACAAATAAAATATTATGCATCTTTATATTTACAATAAAACAAAATAACCTGCCTTACTAGTTTTGAAAGTTGAAGACTCGTGAGGTTTTTCTAGGAGTTTGCACATTGTAACAATATTTAACTGTTTTATGTTTTATGAAAACCAGGAACAATGATATTTTGATTCCAAATTTCAAAAGCAAATTTTGAAAATATTTAATACGAATTATGTGAATTGGGAAGCAAAATTAGTTGAAGCAAATGTGGGAAACCTTTGAAGTAAAAGTTTTTAGTATTAAAAGTAAATACATTCCTTAAAAAAAGAAAAGGGTAGTTGAAAGTAAAAACTAGGTTGGCTTCCAAACGGGTATAAGAGATAAAATTAAAGAAAAGCATGACCAATTTAAGAAATTCAAATCGATTTATTCTATAGAATATCAAAAAGTTGGTCAAACAGTAAATTAAGACATCTAAAAGGACGTATTTTTTTAAATACATTAGCAGCAAACAAAAATTAGGATGGGGAAATGACCTTTAAAAGATGACAAACAAAGGCTTAGATTTGATGATTATGAAATGGACGGGTTATTAAATTCTGCTTTTTCTTCACTTTTTGTTAATTAAGCAGTATACTTCATGTTAAACAATTTATAAATGAAACAAATGTTGAACAAGACAGTTGGGTAAATTCTGAGCTTCTTGGAATTAAATTGAGAAAATTAAAGAATGATAAAGCTCCTGGACTAAATAATATTTCCCGAGAGTTTTAAAAGAGATAAAAAATTGGATATGTGAGCCACTTGCTACAGTTTTTTGTAAGTCTTGAACAATGAACCAACAGATTAAAAGTTAGCTAATGCCACTTCTTTCTGTAAGGGAGGTAATAGAAGCTGTCCCAATAATTACAGCCTTATTAATTTTACAGAAGTTGTGAAAAGACTGATAAAAGATACTTTTCAAAGTTATTTAACAAAGTTAAGAGTTTTATCGCATTGTCAATACGGTTTCACAAAGGGAAGGCCTTGTTTTACAAATATTTTGACATGTTTTGAAAATGTTACTGCATATGTACATAGTATAAAGGTGCAGATTTGATGGATTTGAATTTTAAGAAAGCATTTGACAAAGTACCACATATAAGATTTGTAAAGACATCGATCTCTCTAGGTTTGGGAGATAAATTAGCCAATTGGATAAAAGAGTCTCTTGATGGAGGAAAGCAAAGGATTATTATAAATGGAGTTCAGTCACATTACATTAATGTTGCAAGTGGTGAACCTCAGGACTCAGTCTTAGGACCAATGCTCATTTTAATTTGCATTAATGACATAGATGAAGAAATGGTTAATTAATTACTATGAAGAGGATGCTGCTACTTTACAAAACGAATTAGATCATTTATTGAGTTGAGAAAATAGATGGTAGATGTGTTTTAATTATGATAATTGCAAAATATTGCATGTGGCTTATAATAATTTGAATTATAAGTATAATTTAAATAAAGATAGGCTTAAAAGTGTCATGAAAGGAAAGATTCGACAAATAGGATTTTAGGTTGTATCTGCAGAAATACGAAGTACAAGTTTACAGAGGTTGAATTTCATTGTATATGTCACTAGTTATGCCACATTTGTATTACTGTTTGCAGTCTAGGGCTTCTTGCCTTAACAAGGACAATAATTTGCTAGAAAGGATTCAGATGAGAATTATTAAAATGGTACTTGGGATGGAGTGATTGTTACCTGAGTTTTCTCTTGAAGAAAGAAAAGATAGATGAGATCAGATTGAAGAGTTTTAAGCTGTAAAAATGAACTAATAGTGTTGATAGATCAACATATTTTATACTTAACAGCAATAATTTTAGAAGTAGGCAAGCTAAAAGCCGTCTTCATGTGAGATAATTTTATTTTACAAATAGGGTGGTTGTCCTGTGGAATGGGTTGCCTTCGGATAATGTTGAAGCAGTAAATTTTAGTGAGTTTAAAAGAAATATTGATAACTGTATTAGCGATAAGGGCTGGATTTAATTTTTTCTTTTGTAATTTTAGTTTGGCTCAGAGTTTAGAACAGTCGAGATGGGCCAACAGGTCCCCTGTCATTCCTAAACATTATGTTTTGTAAATATATTTAAGTATAGGTGTACAAAAATAAAATTTCGTATAATAATACCTAGCGTTGAAATATTAGTGAAGATACAAGGATTAAAAAGAGCTCTAAAGCTCAAAACTCTAAAAAAAAAAAGTTATATAACGTGTCTTCCAGCAGAATGTGTAGTTTATTTACCGTTTCCGGTAAAGAGTATGAAGGTACATTGAAACACAAATGTTTAAAACAGGTAAAAGTGCTGCAAAATGTTGTTAAGATGCTAGTTAACATGTTGACAAGATATGTTATTTCGTAAAAACTAATGACAAGAAATGCCATTTATTCTACATCAAATGACGTCATCAGCTAAAAGAAGTAATTTGAAGTTGCCTAACGATTTTCAAGCCGGCAAAAAAATAACAAGTAATCATATCTTTGGAACTAACTGGGAAGTTACTGTACATTGTGGAATTTTCAACAAAGAAGCAAGAAAAATTATTATTCTATATGTCATTTATGCTATTTATATTATAAAAATAGTTTCATATCTGTAACTGAAAAATTTGCTTATATTTAATAACAAAATTTGAAATTGTCTCTTCGTAATTACTTTTAGACGTTACCTTTGAGTCAATTTGTATTATATATTAAAGATTATACAACGTCGTTGATAAGCTATAAATGAGAAGCTGTAATATTCTGAAATATTCAATAGCTCTATAAGCGGATCCAACATTTCAATCAATCCACATGATATTTCCTTGTTTAATTTTGTTAAAGATCAGTTTGCTTATTACTTTTTGCAATAATGTTCTCCAAGCAGGAGGCCAACACTATATTGATAGTAATTATTTCTAGTCATTGTAAGAGCTGACTACATAAGAAAATGCATACAATTTAGCTTTACCATTTGTTTGAATACAAACATGCTTGACAGCTTATAATCCGCCATCCAATTATATTCATATTCTTAGAGACAGACAAGCTTATCAAAGACAGCTAAATGTGATGCACATTATAAATTCAGGATTATAATAATAGTTTACAAGGATCGCATGAAAACGTGTAGCTGTGGCAGAAGAGTGTGGTTTGTTTTGAATTTTGTAGAAAGCTACACGAGGGCTATCAGCACTAGCACTCCGTAATTTAGTAATGTAAGACTAGAAAGAAGGCAGTTGGTAATCATCACCCACCAACACCTCTTGGACAACTCTTTTACGAACGAATAGTGGGATTGACCGTTACATTATAATGCCCTACGGATGAAAGATCGAGCATATTTAGTGTGACGGGGATTTGAACCCGTGACCCTCGGATTACGAGTCGAATGCTTTAACCACTTGGACATTCCGGGCCCTAGAATAGTGTGCAAAATTCGTAAAATATATCAACCGCATTAATCATGTATGTATAATAGAATAATGTTTCAAAATTAGACAAGTATTTGTATCTCAGAAGAATCTTGGGTGACCGACAAAGAAATCTTTTTTCGAAAGTGAACATCACATATATATATGCTTCTTGATATATATATCAATATATATACATTGTGAATTTTTAAGATCACAGAAACGTTCGAACAAAAGGTATTTTGTGAATTTCTGATTACTTTAAGATAAGAATATAAGTACGGTTAAGTAATATGATTTATCTTCTACGAGTCTCCGATTTATTATGCTACGTCCATTACGTATCACAAAATTCAAATAATCGAAATTTGAGTTTGATACTAGAAGTTAATTGAATGTCGACATGTATCAAGTTTTTGATGTATGCCAACATTATTGATACACACAATTTTCTTTCTTAACACAAATGTATTTTAATGTACTAACAACGATAAAAAATATAATAACGGTTATTACAAATAATTATTTATATAAAAAGTTTTAAAGCATACAAACAATACTACATAAGTGTTCTATCAGAACTAGAACTGAATACTTTATCGACGGTTCACTATTAGTGAATTAACTTTATCTTGATATTATTACACTTCACTTAATAGCTAACATCATGTCGTTTTGGAGCTGACTTTTCTTCACGAAGTTATTTAATTGCTTCATAAAAATAATAATATCCCAACTTAATTCACTGAAATTAAACGGTTTGTAATGTTTGAAATCTACAACTTTCCTGGTGAAATATCAGTAGTTTCCTTATTAAAAAGCGATAAACACAACTATATCTTTCGAGGTTTATGGTATACTAACTGTAGCAAACCAACAACAATATACAATTGTCTCTCCACGTTCTTCAAAGTTTTGTTGACAACAAAGTAAAATATATATTGTTGATTCTTACATTCGAGAATATTCTACAAATTTAAAGATGAGGCGGAAGATTCGCAATTCTCATTTACAGTATCAATTACATATCAAACATGTCAAACTGAAAACAAACATAGATGTTAAAATAAATAAAAAAATTATTATGTAATCAGAACAACACCACTTTGAGTAAGAACTACTTAAATTTTAGCCTATAGTTTAGTATATAAGTTAAAACTAAAATACTTATTAAAATTTATACAATATAATTTAAACGTAAAACATTGATTTCTTAACATTTTGTAACCCTTTTACCTGTAAATTATTCAGTTCATATCCAGTTATTACTTCCCAGCTTCTTGCATTACCATTACGAAGTTGAGACGAAAAAATAAATTAAAAATATAGACTTGTGCTATAAAGTTATATCGCTATCATGATGATATATTGACTGAGGTGTATTATTTTTATTACCGTTGTTTAGGGCGCTTGACTCTTAACCTGAGAGTCGCGGATTTGCCACATCAAACAGCCGTATGATAGTTATAATTTTATGTTCAACCCTGCTATTCGTTGATTAAAGAATAGCCAAAGAGCTGACGATTGATTACGATGACTAGCTGCCATCCCTCAAGTATTAACTTTATGCGAAATTCTTTTTGGACAGCTTCAACATTCTACAGTTTATATTTTATATTTATAAACGCTTCGGTTTTGTCTGACTTAGATAATACGATATTTTTACAACAAGGGCCGATAAGTGCAATATGGCTTTTGTAAATACAAGGAAATTATTTCTGTTTGCATATAACTTATTAGTTGAAATGAGTTGTAGTTTATGCACTTTATTTGAAATAGAATACCTTCAAAAATACCATTATTTATCTTAATCTTGATAGTTTTGTTTATATGTCTGGTTTTTGATTGTTGTTTTTAATTGAGTTCTACGTATATTGCTCCTAATAAGAATGTGTAAAATAAATACGTTAACGTAAAGAATTCTTACATTCGAATCACAGAAATCCAGCTTTTATCCATCTTGAAGAGGCAATGCTATGTTTTAACAATGAGCTTTGTGTTCGTAATTTTTTGTAATCTGTTAAAATGAAATGCTTATTCTATAATTTTCAAGATATGTCGATCAATTCTCTTCGATTTTCATTCATCTCCATTGTGACACCTAATTTTTTATCAACTTCAGTAGTAACCGCAGAGATAAATAGATGGTTTTGAAATTACATTTATGTAATTTTACTTCTTATGTGAACTACATAATTAAGCAATGTAAATTCTAAACTTAATTCTGGTCTTGTAAGTGTATTAGATAGCGTTCAAGCAGTGAAATATACGAATAATGATGATAATGTCTAACACATGAAGAGTAAGTTAAAACATAGAGAGGAATAGGCACCTTAGTTTTCATAATGGCCAAAACTGTGGCTAATGAAAGCAACGTTGGCCAAACTATTAAAAAAGAAAAATGTTAGTTTGATAAAAATAATTGCATTTCAAGTAACCTTCAATGTAAAAATGTTCAGGGGTTTTCATCAACAAGTTTTGTGAAATTTGGCTTAATATCTGTGGTCAATGAGCATATTAGTTCTGCCTCTAAATTTATGCCCGTAAGCCGACATCTGTATCTAGACTTGAGAAAATCTAGCGTAGAATATGTTGACTCACACACCCATGTGAATCCAAACATGAAAAAATAATTTTGAAATTGCTGTCTTTACATTTGGAAGAGTCTCGTTTATCAGAACAATGAGCCACTTCTCTCTGATGGAACGTTTTTGCTTATCTTTTATGTGTTCTTCACTTTGTAGGGTAAGCATTTCGTCTTCAAATTCACACTCATCCAAAGACAAAAAAAAATGTAATTTCTTTACTGAAATTTATTAAGTCAAATTGAAATGGATCATACAAATATTCCATGTCAATTTCAAATTTTTAAATTCGTTTTTTTTTTGTTTGTTTTTTGGAATTTCGCACAAAGCTACTTGAGGGCTATCTGTGCTAGCCGTCTCTAATTTAGCAGTGTAAGACTAGACGGAAGACATCTAATCATCACCAACCAACGCCAACTCTTGGGCTACTCTTTTTACCAACGAATAGTGGGATTGACCGTCACATTATAACGCCCCCTCGGCTGGGAGGGGGAGCATGTTTAGCGCAAGCTTCAATTTAAGGAAATTTTTAAGTTTACCTTTTTCGACAAGATGGTCTTTTATTTCAGGAAGTAAATAAGTAAATAGTTCCATGACTTTCCTTCTACTTAGCCATCTTATGTTTGTAAAATCAGTAAGATTATCAAAAGTACAATCACTGCTTTTTTCAAAGACTCAAGAAGCTGTTGATGGATGAGAAAGCTTCCACTTCCAATATTATTCAAAATGTTTACAACAATGTTCATCAATTTTTTTCAATTCGTCATTTAGACATCTGAGCACATAAATTTAACTGATGCAAAATGCAATGGATAGATCGCAGCGCGGACTTCACAGTATTTTCAGTTAAATGCTGCTTTAAAAGAGAATCAAATCCTAATTCTCCTCAGTGATGACGAAAACACCCTCTATTATAAAATAAATCAGTTTTTAAAATTCAGGTTGAAATTTTTGATATTTCAAATCATTTTTAAAAGATGTTTTATCCACGTGTTTGATCTCGTAGTCTACAAAGGCGAAGCATTTCTTCCCTCATTGAAGATCTGAAGACGCATATCGAACCCAAAATAGGAATTTTACAGTATCACTAACGTCTGTTGACTCATCTGGTACCAAATAAAAATACAGACAGTATTTTCGTTATTCAAGCAACTGATTTTTATGTCCTTCGTTAACTCTAGCATTTTGCGGACAATTTCTGTTCAACTTAATCGCAAATTATTTGCCATTTGAAGAATATCATCTTTTATTTTCGAATAATAATCTTTCAGTCGAGTTTTAATAGCTACAATAAATATTTTTAGTAGTTTAGCATCAAAAAATTATTTATTTTTTGAGCTAGAATCCAAGCTACATTATAGCTAGCTAACGCAGCTAGTTCTTTTTATGATAAAAATATTTCTAGGCCTCCCTATTGTTCATGAAATTCTGTTTTCAGACGGCTAATTTCATACCTACGATTTTTGCTATCAACTGGAATTTTTACATTAAATTCATTGTGAAAACTATTAAAGTGTTGCTTAAGGTTGTATACTTTATCATTTCGCTAGCAGAGCGGTATGTCTCCGGATTTACAACTCCGAATTCAGGCGTTCTATTCCCCTCGGTTGGCTAAGCAGATAGCCCGATGTGGCTTTGATATAAGAAAAACACTTTATCGTTCCTAAAATCTTTGTTACACTGAAGACACACTGGCTTATTATTTGCTTCAATCACTGCACATTTTAACACCCAACTTTCAATAAATTCTCGTTCCATATTTTTCCAGTCATGTGCCATTCTCTTTACGACAGTAATGCCAGACCAATTAAATTGTCTTTATTTTCTGAGTGCTAACCATCACCTAGATTCTTTCGTTTTCTGAATTATCCATGTTATTGGATTAAAAACAAAATATATTTAAACACTTGAAAGTTGCACAATAAAAATATGTTTGCAAGCTCATGTGTTTCCATCGTGTTGATGTCCCATTATTGTTGCAGAAAATAGTTGTCTTTAAGGTTCTTTTAAGTGATCACGCATAAGTAGCAACGGCTTCAACAACAATGCGATTTGTTGTTTATTTTTTAAAGTTATTATTACTTTTTTAGTTCAGAAGACTCGCTTTCATCTAATCACGAAAACAGTTTCTGAAATTCTACTTGCAATTAAAATGGCTAATTTATAACATATTTTAACATTATTGAAGAAATTTACTATTGTACAGTTCTTGAGTGTGTCTGTTATAACATTTTGTTTTTGTTTTAAAAACGAATAAAACTGAAAAATACTCAAGATTCTATTTTCGTATCCACAACATCAGTTACTTTCTTACAAGCTAATTTTTACTGCAAATTGTTCTGTAATGTTAATAAAATAAAATTCAGTATTTGAGAGTCATACAGCAAAATAGCATCCTAATCTATTTTAAAAATAAAAAAAAATATTTATTTGTTATGCGGTATAACAATAAATCAAAGAAGCTGCAAGAATAATGTGTGGAATTCAGCTTAGAACACAAAATGAAATATAAATGTAATAAAAATCAAAGTGTTCAGAAGCGACAAAAAAGTAAGATTGCTATATTTTTATAACTTAGAAGTTAACAATATGGAAAATTTAATTGCAGTAACGAATTTATTAAAACAAAAATACTGTAATCTTTCCGTTATGCTTTAAAAATGTATATTTTAAATCCCACATTATAGCTTGTGCCCTGGTAATCTTTTTAAATCTATAAAGATATTTTTGTTTTATTTTTCATCAAGTAGTTTTATGAATAATATTGTATTGATATAAATACTGTGAATTAAGCAAGCCCTTTCGTTACAGGTCTTCCTATGGTAATCATTATGTTTGTAAATTAACATTCAAATTTTTATTAATATTCTATTTTATAAATGTATTTTGTTTGTTTTGGAATTTCGCACAAAGCTACTCGAGGGCTATCTGTGCTAGCCGTCCCTAATTTAGCAGTGTAAGACTAGAAAATAGGCAGCTAGTCATCACCACCCACCGCCAACTCTTGGGCTACTTTTTTACCAACGAAAAGTGAGATTGATCGTAACATTATAACGCCCCCACGGCTGGGAGGGCGAGCATGTTTGGGCCGACGCGGGCGCGAACCCGTGACCCTCAAATTACGAGTCGCGCGCCTTACGCCCTTGGCCATGCCGGGCTGTTTATAAATGTAAGCCAGCAAGTTTGGTATCACATTGCAGATTATAACTGAAATGTCAGTGTACTACATTAATTAATTTATTACTTTAAAATTAAATGTCATAACAAGTTTTTTAAATTCAATTTTTTGTATCATGTGGTGTATTAAAATTAGCTTTGGTTCAGTTTAGATGTTTGTTATGTCCAAAATCGAGTTTTGCCAATTGACAAGCACAAATATAAAATAATAAGCTCCTGTCTTTTCTATTTGCTGAGATATCATTCCATTTAACGAATCAAACACAATTAACTTGCCCTATTCTTTCATTTTTGGAAACACTTGCTCGCATACAATAACTTCTGACGTGTGAATAACCAATCGAAAACTGAGCATTTTCTTTACCTGGTTTTCTCAGCCTCTTGAATTAAGAAGTTTCTAAGATTATTTCTTTGTCTCAAGCCTTAAAAGAAAGGGATAAATGAATGCGTTGTCAAAAAATATATTTTTACACAATATAGTTTAGTTAATAGCCCTGGTAAATTACAGTAGAGTTCTTTATAAATTTATGATATTTGGTACATTTAAAAACACGTGTATAAAATCTAAAAAAATGTTTTATATTTTCCACGGCTTAGCAAATTACAGCAAACATGCAAACGATGGCAAAGTTTGTAAACAGGAAAAAAAATCGGTTTTCTGTATTCCTCCATTTACTATTCTATGTTTAAAAACTAAATTTAAAAAAATATATATTTGTAAATAGTAATAATATGCATTACTATTTAATGTATTATACCCGAAATATGACTGTATTTTATAAAATACCGATTTACTAGAAAAAACAAAAATAGATCACTTTGTTAGGCCCAATTTTATTGTGTTGTAGTGTGTCGCATCACTGCAACTTTTGTGATTTTACTGAAAGTAATAGATAATATATTTTTCACACAAAAACATTTTTTCTAATTATTAAGATAATATAAAAAAATGGTATTTGAAATATAATAGTTTTTTTTTTGATTCAGCTAAAAGTATTTTTATCTTGAAATCAAAATTTCTTTCCATATTGGATTGTTAACATTCGGAAACAAAAACACTTGAATAAATTATCAATATGGCATTTTGTTTATTAAAGCATTGTAATGTTTATTAATAAGATGCAAAATTTTGTGAAATGAAAAGTATTGTATTAAAACTCATAGTACAAAAACCATAACAAGCTCAAAATGGTTACGAGGTAGTAGTGAGGGAGTTATAGCGTGTGTCGTGGTGATCTTTTATCAATGTTTGCTGATTTTTGTCTTTTTGTTTTTTATGTAGCTGCTATATTTATAATATATTATTGCTATAAATATTTTGAGTTTTGAACTAGGTTCACAGGTAGTAAACATTGTTTCCCATGATGGTGGACTTATACCACCCAAAATGGCCTGTTGCTCCTTTGCACTAATCGATATATTACTAAATAAGCTTCACAATTTGAACTATAGTTGCTGCAAGCCAAAATCACAATTAAATTTATTTCATTAATGATATGCACGAAATGTTAACTTGTTGAATGCGGTTTAGCATTATCAGATTTAACATATTATTTATAAAAACCTAACTTTTGGATAGAATGTAAAAATAAATTATGTGTATATAGAGAGAACAAAATAATGAAACTAAAATTAAAACTTATTCCGCCATTGCCATTCCTTGTTGTTCTTTTTAAGTCGATTAGATAGTGCCTACGATTATAGTTACCACCAAAGGTGTTTGGGATATTTCATGTATCAGACTAATACCCGATGCCGACGTCAAACTCGACAACATCTTAAGAGTGTCAGTTAATGGTTTTGAATTGAATATTGAGCCCATAACGTCTCAATTATAACTGTCTTTCTCTGTCTGCAACCAGTTGTCTCGAAATAACCTTAACGTAGAATTAAACTACCCTAAAAATTTTACAATGTAAAATTTCCAAACTCCTCTCTTTTATTTGATATTCGTATAATAGGAATAAGACACTATATGGTATGTTGTGGGAACCGGAATCATAGTCCTCCATCAAAATAAAATTAGTTTAATTACCGATTGCGTAAAATTCAAAAGTGGCCGATAATAATTCACAACTTTTAAATCGTCAATCTTACAAATAAGTATGTCCACCAGGGAAAACAACCAACCTCAAATTACTTATTTCGAAATCTAAAAATTGGTATGAGGTCTTCCTTTATATTTCCATTCACCACAACGGAATCTATAGTTTCCACAATATATGCCTACAAATTCTTGATTTTGTCTTTAACGTACCCAGCATACGTTGACGAACATTTCTTATTAAAGTACAAAATATATTAACATCTGATCTAAACGGCTTAAATTTTGATATTATTTTTATAGAGCGTAGATTTTTTACACCTATTTTGCTTTTACTGTTGAAACGAAGTTTTATGGAAGTTAAAGACAAACTGCATACGATTTCATTTATCTTTAAGCAAATAGTGAACTGCAAAAATAATATTTTCTTACTAAATTTACATTGAACAGCAGCAATGTCAAAAAAAGAACAACATATAGTAAATATGTCTGAGTACATGCTAAAATTCGTAATTTGTTGCTGCATTCTAATACAAAACTATGCAATTTAATGATATTATCCATCTTACAACTGTGCATTCAGCTCTAGCTAGCGATATACTGATGTCATATATTTGCCAATCAATTAAAAAGTTATACAAATAAAGTAGAAATACTATGAAAAATATTTCAGGCAACCGCCCAAAGTCAGACATCTCTTCGGAGCTATTTACTTTTTTTTGTTTACGTATATGGTTATCATTACAAATTGTGCAGAAAATCAACTCGTGAAAGATATTTATATATTTAGCTCGAGTCAGTTACACCATAAATAACTGATTTGCGCTTTTTGTATTTGTCTGTGTGAAATATACGAACAACAATACCGTGGCATTTGTTTTATTTCCAAGCAGCATAAGCAGCTGAACAAGTGTAGTTTATTGACGATTTACCTACGCAACGAAATAAATCTACACATCTACACAGGTGTTCTTCAGGGGCAAAGCAAAATTTAGAGTTGATTTATACACTGCCAGAAGTACTGCATGTATTTCCCAGTAGAGTCCAAACCTAAACTACGTGGCGCCAGACAAACGTGCCCCGGAGGAATCACCTTTTAATTTCATATCTCGAGTCTCTGAAAATGATTTTCTACCTAGTTTTCAGGATAAATTTTTTTACAGATAATAATGTTTCCATTGTAGTTTGAGTTTAACTAACAAAGTCACTTTTTTATGTAAACTGTAACAAATAAATTTCTCAGTAAATTTCCTATGGTTTTATGTGAAGTATATTTACTTACGACGTATATCCAAAGTTTGTGTTTTAATGAAAAAAAAAATTATTTGTTAATAGAGGTTAACTTATTTGAAATTACTTCCTCTCTGTAGATTGAATGAAATTCATCTGTTTCTTTTCTTTGTTTTCAAATGTAGTTTAAGTGTAAATATTATTTTTAAAACTTAATCCTTCATATTAAGTTGTTGTTGTTTAGAATTAAGCACAAAGCTGCACAATGGGCTATCTGTGCTCTGCCCACCACGGGTATCGAAACCCGGATTTTAGCGTGTAAGTCCGCAGACATACCACTGAGCCACTGGGGGCCTTTCATATTAAATATTTTAATAATAATTTCAGTTAAGCTCTGTATAGTTGTTACTTTCTTTTTAAGTAAGTACGTTTAAGTGATACATTCTTAATGTTATTAAAATCCAGAACTTACTTCCTTCAGAATAATAATCCACTCATCAGTCGGAAATGATTGAGTTTTAAAAAGTTCATCTCAAAATAGTGTAATGACTTACAATCTAAATATTTCTGCTGAAATGGGAATTACAATAAAGTATCATTTGGATCCACAGTTCTCTTTACAGAAATTTAACTTTCTCAGTTTATTAAGCACATTTGAATATTCACTTCAACAGTTAGTACACATAGAATTTAGCAAAACTATTAAATTTTGTCTGTAGGTTTGTGGGTTTAAATTCCATTTATTTGCTTTTTAACTCACAGAAATGTTAAAAGATTGTTTATGCTCCTGTAATGCCAAGATTTATTGATAGAGGTGAAAACTGAGACTCAAAAGTGGTATTCGAACAACAGACTTTGGATTAACCAATAAATCCACACACACGAAGTGAGATCATCTCCATTTTTCTATGAAAGTTGTTACAACATTCAATTTGGTTAAATATCAAGACACACAGCAGCGAGTGTTGCAACCAAAAAATAAAACAACCTGCAAAACGGATTGTTTGTTATTAAAAATGACAGTTGAACGATTTTATACTTTGTGTCACTCAAACTATCATATGATTTCCCTAGATGTGCTCTACTAAACTTTTATTTCACATACCATATTTCACGTTAATCCATTAAGAATTACTTGATATATGACACCTCCAATATTGATTGTGGTTTTTTTTCTTTTTTTTTCTCACCAAAATACAGAAACTTTATAAGATGCTTTGTTTGTTTGCAATTAAGCACCAAGTTACACATTAGGCTATCTGTGATCTGTCCGTTACGGGTATTAAAACTCGATTTCTAGCGTTTTATTTCCAAAAGCATACCGCTGAACCAGAAGGAGAAGGTTATTTCATAGAAAACTGTACTTAACATTCGTGAATTTTTTAATTTAATAAATTGATAGATCTTTTTAACCTACAATTAAGAATCTCATTTGGTGTAAATATATGCTACTTGAGAAAAGTTATTAAATAAAAACTATACAAATTTAACAAAAATGTTGACCAAAAATCACGCGAGTTATTGGTATAATATATTTACTACGGCTTCACCTAAAAGTAAAAGTGGACAATATTTATTTAATTGTTGTTCAGATTAAAGACGACTGATTTTAAACAGTAAAACTATCAAATCAATGGACTTGCAGTTATCATACAAAAATATTGGTTAGGCCAAACAAATCAAATTAGCAGTATCTAGGTAAAGTTTTCAAAATAATCAATCATACGGACGGGCAGATGTTATCGATTATTTATTACTAACTTTAAGAACAAATTGACTAAAGTTTATGAAATTATCGTAATTAAAGAAAGTTTAGCCCACGTAATATTAGATTAAGTAATTAACATAAATAATGACGCTTGATAGGCTGTACAGACGGCGTGGGGAGTGATGACAAGAACCGTTAATCTAAGTTCATGGCGTTAGTATAAAAGTTTGTTTGTATGTTTTTTAAAT
The DNA here is from genome assembly GCA_011833715.1 of Carcinoscorpius rotundicauda. Lineage (NCBI taxonomy): Eukaryota > Metazoa > Arthropoda > Merostomata > Xiphosura > Limulidae > Carcinoscorpius > Carcinoscorpius rotundicauda. The sequence continues at coordinate 116,205,467 of CM022393.1, forward strand.
TTCGCACAAAGCTACTCGAGGGCTATTTGTGCTATCCGTCCCTAATTTAGCAGTCTAAGACTAGAGGGAAGGCAGATAGTCATCACCACCCACCACCAACTCTTGGGCTACTCTTTTACCAACTAATAATGGGATTGACTGTAACATAATAACGCCCCCACGGCTGAACGGGCAAGCATGTTTGGCGCGACAGGGATGCGAACCCGCAACCCTCAGATTACGAGTCGCACGCCTTAACAAGCTTGGCCCAGTATAAAGGGAATTATTAACAATTCTTTAGAAAGGGAAAACTATCACCATATACTTTAGAGAACCTGTTGATGATGTAAAGTAACAATCTGTTCTGAATAATAGGGTTGCGAGCTTGAAGCTAAGTTAACTGTTAATTACTATTGATGGTCACTTTCATATTTTCTGTGCTTTATTGGTGTATATTGACAAAAATCATGATTAAAAATCTAATTAAAAACACTTTAGGTGTGGAAAAAGTGAGGCTCAAAAATATCCAATATTAACAAATTGAATATCTAAGTCCAAATATTATTGGATGTAAGAGCTTTAAAGAATGAAATGAAAATTGGTTGTCAAATTGTTGGATACATTTATATCATTGATAAGAATCTTACAGCAAATATTCATTCATTAGTTAATCAAGCCACGTTTTATGTTCCACCTTGGGCATGATTGTGGGAATTTAATATGCAGCTTAGCTGACTAATGGAAGTATTTGTTGTAAAATTATTATCAATTTTATAATTGCAGTTACCTATTTGGCTGCCAGTTCTGATTTCATTTCCTTAAATCACACGTTTAATTCTCTTTCGGTTGTATCTTTCTTCACACTTAAGGTCTTTTAATTAGATAGAGTAAGTATGGGCATAATTGTTAGGCAGGATGTCCAGATTGCGTGATTCAGGGAACACCCAAAGTAGAGAAATAATCGGCAAGCAACTTATGTGAAGATTTAGCGACATTCAAAACGGTAAGTATGTTTAACAGAAGATACTCCCGACTAGATTAAATTCAAGCCTTTATTTTAGTTTTTGTTGTTTCTGTTACACTAACAAGCGCTTTATTTTGCGTTTCATTGCACATTATTCGAACATAGAGGAACAAGTTATAACATTATTCTAAAATTTTAATCACTATTGTTAATTGAGCTATATTTTCATATTTTAGTATTCTCGAATAGGTAAAGACTTCAAGGCTAAGTTTAATTTAAGCGACCTAAGTAATAACCTTGAAAGGTACAGGTGTATATTTTTACCCGAAAATGTTTCAGACAATATAGCAAATCAGATTATAAAGCCTGTGCTGTATATATTTGCCCATTTAAAGTAGTTTGAAATAATATTATATCATTTACAATATATTTGTACTATGTATGTTGCACAGTCACATTATTTTATTTCACACTTTCTTTATATAAACTAAAGTTCATTATTATCGTTGTTGTTTTAAATTATGCACAAAGCTACACAATGGGCTATCTATGCTCTGCCCACCACGGGTATCGAAACCCGGATTTTAGCGTGTAAGTCCGCAGACATATTGCTGAGCCACTGGGGGGTTCATTATTATCGTACTATTTATTTCATTTGTAAGCTAATATGTTGATAGGTAATTAAAGAAGTATTTTCTGCATGCTCTTGTAATTGTTTTTTTTTTCTAACAGACAGATAGTTTTTCTAAACATTCGGGAAATCGTTCCGAACAAAGAAAAAAAATGCTTACATTAATATCACTTAACATATCAGCCAGCGCAACCTGAGATCATTATCATGTTGTTCTTTCTGAGCTGAGCTTATATTTTTTTTCCAACTGACGTGTTTTCCAGTTTCTTTCTTCCATTGAGATCAACCCTTATCCATCCTTCCATATTATGCATACATAAATGCTTTCTTTTTATATGATAAACATTATGGCAATAGTTCCGGTTTCTGTTATACACTGGATATACATACGTTTGGCTTAATTCATGAGTCGTCTTCTGCACGACTAAGTAGCGAGCACACGCACACGAACTCAGTGAACATTTCAGGAAGGAGTCGCACTATTAACTTGTCTCCTACTGCTATATTCGTGTAGTGACTCATTTCCCTGAAGGCCAACAACACTGAAGTTTGTAGGAACACTACACATATAGCACCGTGCACTAATTACATGTATTCCATTGGGGCAGATATATTCAATAAACAGGAATTTCCTTTATATAAGTACTGTGGGAATTTCGGTAACATGTTAGGTCTTATCCTTTCCATTGTCGTAATGACTTAATTCTGCTTCTAATAAATTATAAGATAATACAAACATGTTTGTCTTGGAATTCCGTTAAAATGTATTACTTAATCAGTTTCATAACGTTTTGTAAACAGGTAGCCAAAACATTGCATAACGATTTGTTGAATTCTAAGGGATTGACTAGTACGTAATGACAAAATGTATCGGCTGAAATTGTTCTTTCATTTTATATGTGAAACATATGATACATATAGTGATATATAGTGACAATCAAAGTGAGGATAAAACAAGTTAAGCTACTTAGAAGAAATCTATGGAGCTTTTATATTTATATCTAAGTGATTTTAAATGTGTTTCATTCATAACTTAAATGGCCAACTGTGTCAGTAACTTTTTCTCACAGCTTTCTTAGAATGTGAACACAAGACTGATATTTTTCTATTGTTCATATTTTAGTTTGCGCTATATACTTTTTCTTTCAAATATAAGCCCCACAATAGCACAGCAATATGTCTGAGGACTCACACGCTAGATTCGATACCTTTGGTGGTCAGAGCACAATTAGCTTTTTGTTTAATTCTAAGCAATCAATTAATCAATTCAAACATAAATATTTTGTATCACCAATAACACAAATTAAATATTAATTGACGTTTTACTTTTGCTGCTAAAACTTAACACAAACAAACGTAAGTTTAATCCTGATATTAAGGTGTCGGTAAAAAAGCGATTTCATTATGGTATGAAAATTAACCAAACCACAGAAAGGCGTTTGAGTAAATCACCTTTTGTAATTTTGTTAAAGCTACTTATACGCTAAGCATTGTTTTGATTTTTGTATGAATATATCTGAATGATAATTTCAAAGTGAAACAATGTTTGTCAAAAATGTTAAAATGCATTAAACGACATCAATGAAAAACAGTTTTTCTGTGCAAAATGTTACCTAATCAAACGCACATTCCTAATACAATCATGATATTCTGCTAGAGTTTCTTTTTTGCTTCAAACTCGTCATTGGTGTATTAGTTATTTATTTCAATTAATTTTTCACTGATTGGGGTAAATATACTCAACCCAAAATTGTTATAAAATATGTGTAATGTAATTTCAAAATATTTATTCCAACGTATTTTGAAATGAACTAATTGAAAAAAATAAAATAGTTGTTGCTTGATTACTCGAATTATAGATGTTGCGGTCATTGTTGCTTTAAAGGCTTAATAAAATATTCAAAACAGAACATTTTTTTATAGATGACATCAGTTTTGACTTACTTTATAAAAATGAGTGTTTTTTTTTACAATTCTGAAGTGATAGCCAACTATTGATCTGTCGAACACATAATGTAGATAAATAGTATGTTACAAATTATTTGAAATAACTTTATTTATAGAACTTGTTGTTTTTTAATTAAGCACAAAGCTAATAAATGGGCTATCTGTGCTTTGCCCACCACGGGTATCGAAATCCGGTTTTTAGCGTTTAAGTCCGCAGACATACCGCTGAGCCACTATAGAGCTTATTCATAGAAAGCCTGTAACTTTGAAAGAACAATAAAACATTCTAGCTTTTCAAAGATTCCTTTCTTTTTAATACTTGACATACTAAAAAATAAACACATTTTATTTAGTAGACTTATAATTATTAGCATTTGAAAATACGTTAGAGATTAGTTTACAATATATTAAAAAATAAACAAATATGTTTTATTTAAATGATAATAAGCGATAATCAAAAACATTATCAACCAGAAATATAATCTACTATCAATTAATTAATTTTGAAGTACGGATAGATAAACATACGAAATTAACTGTAAACTAATTTGTTTTAAAAAGCATTCTGTTTATATACTCTATTCCATTAAACGTTTGTCTCTATATAAAACGGAAAATGAGATAACTTTGACAATCGTTCAATGTAAAAGTAATTAAAAAATTGTAGAAGTATACATGAAATTATCGTAATAAATGAGAGGAATATGATTATTTTAAATTTTTACTTAATACCAGGAACGAATATAATTATTATACAAATTTTAATCAAATTTATATTTACATAGAGATCTTCATAAGCACCACCAGTGGTACAGCGGCAGGTATACGGATTTACAACTATAAAATCCATGTTTTATACCCCTATTGAATAGAGTTCAGATAGCTCATTGTGTAGCTTGTTCATAATTACAAAGAAATACAATATAAATACATCTAACAGCGTTTTGCGCTAAAAATATATTTGTTTCTTAAACACAAAGATTTACAATGCTTTGTCTGTGTTGTGCGCATCTGATTTTAACGTTGAAAGCCTTCAGATTGGCTGCTGAACCACTGAGAGGCAAAACATTTTAAGTGGGGGCTTAATTTGTTTTATTGTTTAGTGTGAAATAATACTTAATTTTCGTTAATTTACTTTTTAATCTCAATGAAAATGGATGTCATCAATCATTGGCATATTTAATGCATCAACGTATTTTTCTATGCATGTTTATACATCAGCACAACTAATTTTAATCATTTCCACTAACTAAAAATTACTGTTCAACTCAGATAATTTTTCCATTATAGAATATTACTTTGTATTAGTCATTTGATCCATGTATACATGTATACATAATTTTACAAAGGGTAATAGCTATAAGAATTCATGTTTGAAAGTAAAGAGCTTAATAATATGTAATCTACGCTTCATTTGTTTTATCTACTGCTAATTAGGCTTTCGCTTCACATCAGGACTCATTAAGCCGATTAAGATGCGACAGATATAGCAGTGCCTAAGACACTATTGTATCTTCAACAACAGTTGTTTCGGTGCAAGCTATGTTACGTTGGTGATCTGTAACTGTTTATTAATTTTACACAAGCCTTTACACATGACAGTTATGGTTTTGTCATTTGTGAACATTATTTGTTTATTTTAATATCAAATTTTTAACAGTGGATTTTGACAAACTCACAGCTTAAAAAATACCATGCGAGAAACCAGAAACAATTTTTTTGTCTTTTGAACAATAGACCCGACGACTTGAAAGTTGAATTGGAAACTAAAACAAGATACAATACCTATTATAATATAAATGGGTAGGTGAAAGTCCATGAAAGAAATATAAAAAGTGCAGAAGTTGTGTTGTTACATACAATTTATTTTTGAACTCAATGAAGTAAAGTTAGAGGCCATGAAAATATAAGGCCTTAAAAATGTCTTATTGTAAGCTCAATATATTGAAAGGAAACATTTGAATGTTTATAATGTACGTAGAGGGCTGGGATTTTCTGTCACGCAAACTCGTATTTAATATATACATTCTGCTTCTGTAAACCAGTGCTCTGTGCTGCACGAAAGGCTCTTTACTAGCTGAATACTTTAATACAGGGGGTTGCACTTAAATCAAAGTACACAAAGCGGAGTGAAGAACATCATCATAAAACGATATTATTCGTGAAGACGATAGCGCCATTTCGCATCTATTATAACGATTATTTGAATATTGGTACTTTATTTTGAGAATTTTGAAGTTCAATTCTAAATATAAAAAAGTGTTATATGCATGAGAATTTAGAATGAATTAGGATTTAATGATACAGAATACCTCACAACAGAAAGTAAAATGTTGGTCATTTTTGCATGAAAAACATGAAGTAAATGTGTTTGCAGAAAGTCACTTAATGTTAGTTTTTTCTATTAAAATATTTCCACTCATCCAGTGTTGCAGATTATCTTTCTTCCTATATTATTTCCTCCTCCCCAGTGGCTCAGCGGTATGTCTGCGGACTTCCACGCCAAAATTCGGGTTTCGATACCCGTTGTGGGCAGAGCACAGATAGTCCATTGTGTAGCTTTGTGCTTAATTAAAAATAAAATCCTATGTGATTAACTATGTCTTAGTAAAAATTTTCTACAAGTCCGTTATAATCTCTCAGATAATTAAAATTTCTCTAAATATAAGATATATAACTACCATGTGAATATATTCTATAAACAAGTAATTTAACATACTCGCAATTAATTTATTTATTAGTTTAAAACAATAATTAAATGCATATCAAACGACAGTAAAGCTGATAACATCCTACAAAGAGAGGCATCAGAAGATAATAATGTGCAACTAGAATCTACATTAAGTGCATCTTTCAAATAATTTTGCTTTAGTTAAAGCAAATTTTTAACTAATAATGAGAGAATTAAACACAAAACTAAATTAGATTATGATTATGATTTCTTTTTTTTATGGCAAAGAAGAGAAATTATCAATGTAGTTGTCTTTCTATCTGTTCATTTGCCTATTAATTTTCTTTTCTTATGTCTTATCTTTATGGGACACAACGAATGGTTTTTGAAATAATGGATAATTTAATTTTATTTTTTAAGTATTGGTAATATGAAACGCCTTCATTAATATGAATTTTAATCACATTAATGTGTTTTTACCAAACTACCCTAAAAAATACACTTGTTTTACTAAATATATTTATTACATTATGTCCCTGATTCTAACCTGTATTTTATGTTAATGCCCTTTCCTTTTGAGTAACTAATTCTGGGAAAGTCAACATTAGAACACAAAGATAAACATACTCTGAAATCCTACAATTAGAACACAAAGATAAAGATACTATAGAACCCCACAATTATGACGCAGAGACAAACGTACACAAATTTAATCTTATAATTAGAACACAAAAATAAACATACTTTAAAATCCCACAGTTAGAAAATAAAAGAGGTAAACGTACTCTAAAATTCTACAATTAGAACGCAAAACCAAACATATTCTGAAATCGAACGATTAAAACACAGGAATAAATATACGCCAAAACCCCACTATTAGGACACAAAAATAAATGTACTCTAAAATCCCAGCAATAGAACACAGGATTAAAGTTTTCTAATACCCCATATTTTAAAGGAATAACAAATAAATACATTTTCATCGGTTAAAAAAATGAATTTCGCTCAAAGCTATACAAGGGCTATATGCGCTAGCAGTTCCTAATTTAGTAGTGTAAGACTATAGGGAAGACATTTAATCATCATCACCCACAGCTAGCTGTTGGTCTACTCTTTTAGCAACGTATAGTGAGATTGACCGTCACACTATAACGCCCCAACGCCTGAAAGGGCAAGCATGTTTGGTGTGATGGAGATTTGAACCTACGACTGTCAGATTGCGAGTCGAGTGTCTTAACCACCTGGTCACGTCGAGCCTCATCAGTTAAATAAAATATCTTATTATTTAAATATCAGAATTTGTCTTATTTCAATCATTATTTTCAGTCCTTTTTTTCCTTTTATGACACGAATATTTATTTTAAATGTAATTTATTAAATTGTGTCCTGTTCTCAGCTGAGAAAATCATACAAAAACGTTAACATTCCTTATAAAAAAATTAATTAAAGTATTAAGTAAAATTATAAAAACAACATATATAGCTCTTAAAAATGAAATTTTGTTTGCATTCTTCTTCTGATATATTTTGAAATCACAAGTTTGAGCTTTTGAATGCAATCTTGAAATTAATTAAACTAATCTCAGCGTTTTGTTGAGCCATACTCTCTGTACACAAGGAAATTTATAATTCGTTATTCTATTTTGAGGTCACGAGCTGCCACCTCCTTTTTTGTAAAAAAAAAAAAAAAACCTTAAAATTTAATTGATTTAATGTATTTGTTGTTGTTGTTGTTTTGAATTAAGCACAAAGCTACACAATGGGCTATCTGTGCTCTGCCCACCACGGGTATCGAAACCCGGATTTTAGCGTGTAAGTCCGCAGACATACCGCTGAGGCACTAGGGGGCGATTTAATGTAACAGCTTAAAAATGTTAAATGCGTTTGAAGAAATTCGAGAAATATTTAGAAGTTCGTTAGAGAATAAAAAAGGATGACTGAAAGTTTGATGGGGTTTGTTGGGATTAGTTTGTAGAAACAACAACAACAAACCTTTGTTAAAAGTAAAAACTCGTATCTTTCATTATAACTCAAAGGAAAAATGCACCAATCGTTTTAATATTTTTTTGTAAATGTTTCATTAATGTTCATATCTAGCAGGCCACGTAGTTCAGGCACTCCACTTCTAGTCGCGGGTTCGAATCACTGTAGCACCAAAGATGCTCGCCTTTTTTTTTTAGCCGTGGGACATTATAATGTACAGTCAATCCTAGTGTTCGTTGGTGAAGAGCTCAAAAGATTAATTAGAAGCATATTAAAACAAAACCCTTCAGATAAGATAGAAGACAAGCATTGTGTTGTAGTTGTTCCCAAATCATCAGAACAATGGTACAGCATAGAGTTTAACATGGTTCTACCTTATGGAAAGTGAATTATTTCCATCCTTCACATCAGATGAGAGAAAATGTGAGGTAAGAACAACTCTATTCATTCTTAGACACTATAGTATCAGACCATAAACAATAACCAATATTGACAATCAATCTGCCATGTTACCATATGCTGTATTTGCTCAGCAGTTTAAAAATAAGTATTTAATTCACTATCACCATTTTGTAATAGATTTCTGAGTTCATCTCATTTTTGTTTGCCACTTTCGTTGCTCCAGAGCAATTTGGACATTTTTGTTTCAATATACTAGAACAGTTACTTTCTGAGAATTTTATATGCACAAACGGCTCGTTTGGGTTGAGAAAATATTTTACATAGAAGAGCGAACAACGCTTCGACCTTTTATGTAAAATATTTTCTCAACCCAAACGAGCCGTTTTTGCATATAAAGTTACTTTCTACTCATTTACAATTCATATTTTTTGACGTATGATGTACATTAAAGAAATTTACTAGAATATGACGATGAAGTTGTCTTTTAGTGACCTCAAGGGTGGGCTAACATCTGATTTAAAGCCATTAGCAGTTAGTTTTAGATACCACTCCACTTATGAATTAGCTACTTGTCGGTGAATTCTGTATCATCTCGTATGCTTTAACTGAAATGTCTGATTGTGTTCAGTAATAACAGAATGTAAGACAAAGAAATATAGTCTGATAATTAACGTATGTTTTCTCTGTAAGATACTTGATTGTTTTAAAGTTGTATACTTATATACATATATATATATGCCCTCCAGTAGCTCAACGGTCATGTTGAAGGCTCACACCGCTAAAAACCCAGTTTTGATACTCGTGTCGGGATGGACATAGCACAGATAGCCATTCTATAAATTTGTGCAAAAAACTGTTACGTATTACAATTTTAAATTGTCTGAAATTGAGAAAGTGTTAAATTTAAAGTTAAAGTTAAATGATTGTAGATATGTATTCAGTTTATGATACTTGCCCCAAATTTTGAAACTTAGAATAACGATTATTGCAAATAATGATTTATGTGCAAAACTTTTACACACTTACCAACAATATTGAGCTGATATCTGATCCGTAATATCTTTGATATTTTATCGGGAATTAACAGTTAGCAAATTAATTTCGAGTCGATATAGCTACAAATAATTTAACTGGGAACTAGCTAGCTCTGTATTATTCTCTTTTTTTTATTGGTTACAAAATATGTTTTTCTACCAATGAAGTTACGTAATGTTTTCGTAAAAATGTTCATATCTCATGAATGATTTGTAATATTCAATATCTTTAAACATTCATGTTCGAATATCTGAAGTTTGCAATTAATAAGCGTTAATTAGAGTTCTAGTTTCCGAGCTAGAACCAACTACAACAAACCCTTAATACATACTGTATACTGAGGGGAACTTCTAAAAATTTTAGCATACACAACAATATTTACGATAAATTAGTGGTTACGTACATACATATACTGTTGATTATTACACTTGATAATCTTTTACAATCTTAGTGTTCATTTGTAATTAAGTACAAAGTTGTACAAAGGGCTATCTATGCTCTGCCCACCAAAATTATAGATAATCCAGTTTCTATCGTTACAAGTCCGCAGACATACTATTGTGCCACTGAAGAGCACAATTCCAATAGATAAGCGAATATTTCGCTATACAGATTCAACAGTATAAGTTATGTGTTTTTGTAAATTATATTTAACTTAAATATCGATATTAAAATGGATGTATATAAAAATAAATCAGCCACACACTTTTGTTTTTATATGGATGTTATTTAATACATGATGCAAAATTTGTAATACGAAATGTATTTCACTACACAACTTTATTTTAGCGACAAAGTCCATCTGTGAATTATTTTATTTAAGTGGAATCTTGTTTCTTTAAAAAAAAAAAAGAGTCTATCTGTTTATTTTATTTTGTTTCGAAACTACAAAAGACTGTCATTACTTTGATTGTTAGTTGTGTTTTGTTTGTTTTTGAATTTCGCGCGCAGATGCACAAGAACTGTTTTCGCTAGCCATCCCTAATTTAGTAGAGTAAGACTAGAGGGAAAGCAGCTTGTAATCACCACTCACCGTCAACTCGTGAACTACCTTCTCTTTCAACAACGAATAGTGGGATTGAACGTCACATTTAACGCTCCCACGGCTGAAAGGGCGAACATGTTTGATGTAATTGGTATTCGAATCCGTGACCCTCAGATTACGAATCGAGCGCCCTAACCACCTGATGGTGGACCTGTTAATAGTTTATTTTAATGATATTTCTATAACTTCTTGAGTTGATATTACAGGGCATGACAAGTCTTTCTCGGTCTTCTATGTCTGGACGTGAGACAATAATTAATGTACTGGACTGTTAATATGAGGGATCTCCATCTGGGTTATTTGCCACAAAACAGTACTTCGCACTTGTGGCATGAGTCCACTGTATGAATGTCGATCAAATTTCACAAATGGAATAGAGTACCAAAAGTTTGTTTGTTTGTTTTTGAATTAAGCACAAAGCTACACAATGGGCTATCTGTGCTCTGCCCACCACGGGTATCGAAACCCGGATTTTAGCGTGTAAGTCCGCAGACATACCGCTGAGCCACTGGGGGGCAAGTACCAAAAGAGATTAAGATGTGTGATATTGACTAGCTGTATTCTTTCTATCCTATCAGCTCAAAAGTAGAGACGACTAGCGCAGACAACCCTTGTGTATATTTGAGCGAATATCTTAAACAAATCTTACGTTCTCTTCTGGTGAACATTCATAAACTCTCGAAAATAAAGTATATAATATATTTATTTAAATAATTGGCATTTGTTCTACCAGATAAAGAACAATATATATACATAATAAAACCAAATTATGATTGAATACTAAACTATTATTAAATACTTTATATAATAAGCCATTTTATTCAAATGGTGTACGTTCAGATACCCAGTGGTTGGTAAAAGTAACCAGGTACTAAATTTCTATTTCGAAACATTTTCATTTTTAATTGAATGGATACCTTTCGTATATAATGACTATTATTTGAAATATATAGTCTATTTATGTTATCATTTAAAACGTCATTTGGTAATTAAAATTCACATTCTTACATGGAAAATATTGGAAGAGTGAAACTAAAGATGGGGTTTCAAGTTTGAAAGTTGAGACCAAAAAAGTATCCAAGGTCATTAGCAGTTTACTAAGTCTAAGCCAGTTAAAACAGTTATGCACTATAATACTACCCAGGTAATTTTACAAAGTTAATATAACACATTGATATCTAAGGCCTAGACTCATCCGTCTGAGATAAATAACGTGTAACGAAACTCATGATGGTCTCCCATTGTTTTTATTATTAATTTCAATGCCCAGGCATAAAGTTACCTATATACAATGATTACACCAGACTGCATTTCTCAATGCTTGATAATGTCGTGGCTGATGGATGCAATGACAGAAATGTCGTTTCACTTCATACTAGTTTCAAATTTTGCACGCATCGAGAAATTATCAATATCTGCTGGACGAATGATATTCCACATGAGTGCATCCAGTGTTATTTTATTTATTCGCCTCATTAAATACATTGGATGGGGGCGTGAATAGTTGGGCTAAAAATCTCTATCACTCATAGCGTAAGTATTATATACGTTTAGATTGTTCTTGGAAGGCCACTAAAATGATGTCTTTGTGGTATCTTGATTCCAAGTGGTTGGTTGTAGCAGCTGCTGAGCTTCACAAGCCTAACACACCAAAATACAGTGAAATTCAAATGCAAATTTCTCGATATATTTTGCTATTATTAACAATAATTATTACCATAATTTTGCTCAGGTAGAGTAGAAAGACGTACTCAGGAGTTTAGTTAACCAAGTAAAGTATATACGATTTTACAAGAAAAATAAAATTACGTAGACCAATTACGTGTAGATGTGTTAAAATGATGTTTGGAGCAAATTTATGACAGTTAACACATCGAAGTGACACATTCAAAATTATTAACTGTAAACCAATCATCACCTTCCGAATTATATGCTGTTATTCTTCAACGATATGAATATTTGAAAAAAAAAACTTCTCCTACGTACCTAGTTTTATATGTACTTGGAAATTTATATTTACTGAACACCTGCGTAAACGTAAGCGTCTGACTAATTAAACACAAGCATTCACACCCCAGTTTATTTTAATCATATTATCCAGAAACTGTTGACACTGAAAGGAAAAAAAAGACACACATTTATCAATCAGACGTTCGACAATGTTGGCTCGGTTCTACGAGAATACGTTTTATTAATAAAAGACGTCTTATTAAAAGTATGCGGGGAATGAGGCGAATAGAAAGGACAGTATAAAGTAAATGTTTTCTTAATATTATAGATAGATGAAGGTATAAAACATTATTTTTTAAAGCGGATATACCAATATACACCAAATATTGCTAATGAATAATATCTTAAGCGTGTTAATATTATTATAATTGATTAGGTGTGAAGAGTATCATAAGACAATATATGTAATTTCATACTGGGTAGCATGAATTCATTTGTAATTGCACGATTTATTACATGAAACAGTAGTGATATCTAGTTTCAATTTATACTAAAACATTTCACAAAGTAAATCAATAATAATTGAATATGTCTTTTTATAGCCATGATAAAGCAAATCCATTTTAATGAAATACTCTCAATTGTTTCTTCATTTGATTATTATGCATTTCATTTATCCGATTATCAATTGTTTTATTTAAAATTAAAATTACTCCCTATTCAAGTTATGCTATATATTTAATTATTTGGCACCATACTGTCCATTTCATTTGCCATTCTTAAGTGATTTACAAACTTCAAATATCATGAACATGTCTAAAACTAAAAAAAGACATAACATGAGATTTATTTTTACTCTTGTGAAAGCGTATGAACAAATAGAAACCAGATAATTACACTGAGCTGGCCAGAGATGTGTTAAAGTGGCATTAGTAGAATATGAACAGTTATTTCAAGACGAATCAGACCATTATCCACAACAGCTACCTATTGATTGCGTGTTGAATTTCTGACTCGTATGTGTCCAGCGGTAATTCTGTTGAGTGCTGGTAGATATAAAACAAGTCTTCACAAGGCTAGCCTATATCCCAGTCTCCCTATCCCTCCACGACGAGCATAATTTTTTTTTGCCTTTATCAATGTCATAAACACGTATTGTGGATCAATGACATGTTAAGTATCATATGTAGCGATATCCAAAACACATATTGTGGATCAGTGACATGTTAAATGTTATTCTTTTTTTATAAATTAGTCGCAATTTATTCTGTAATAACAAGAGAGATGTGTGCTTAGTTTAACATAACATTCAAACACATCCAACTACAATTTTGTAGAAGAACGTGACGTATATAACCCTGGGAGGTATATAGTAAGGGAATATAAGGGCTGATAAAGTACATATCTCTTTACCTTGTAGATTAACGCAGCAGAAACCACATCCAACGACTCATTCTATTGCCAATGCTAGTCTTGACTTCATCTAAATTGATGATTATTCCAACCATCTTCATGGTATGCTAGTTTCTGTTTCTTAAAGAGTAGAGGATTTACCAAATGAAATAACTTGCATGTTTCTCGGATTTCAGTCTCATCAACCACATATAAAATGATCTTAGAAGAAGCGTAAATAAAACCGTTCGTTTAAAGGATCAGGATACCTCAGAGCTCTTAACTTACTTATTATAAGCCTGAAGCAATGGTTTAAGGCTGCCTCTCATGATTGCCATACTCAATGTTAAACTGACAGGTTATGAGCTATGATAAACACTCTCAGCAACGTAACCTGAAATTACAGTAATTTGCACATCAAACAATGAAGAGAGACATTAATTCAAAATACAATAAAGCTTTGATTGTAATTTTCAATTGAGGGTAATAAATAAAATAACAACTGGCTTATTGTAAAGTTGCTGTTTTATGTTTTTTAAATGAGTATTTAATTCATTATCTTCCTCAGTAAGCACTAATATAATGGATCGTCAAATAATAAAATACATAAAAAGATATTGTAAAAGTGATTGACATAATTCTGTAATAGTAGTTTAACTAAAATATTTTGAATCATGATTATTCTTTAACATTTTTTTGTGATATATACTTATATATATATATCATGAAAATGTTATTTTAACTGCCTATCCTATCTTATATTGAGCCAAACATCATGTTAATTCTCTTTTGCGCTACTAAAAAGCGCTTCTATTGAATATGTGGTAAGGCTCTGAATTTTGGAGATAACGAACTGGCTTCGAATCTTCGCGATACATTTCAAGCTGTAGGTGCGTTGTAAGTGTAACAGTGAATCGTTTATCGTGAATGGTGAATAGTAGAGAGTCGCTGATCAACTGCTTTCTCTTTCATCAATAGTTCAAAATTATAAACAGCTGTTTTTAATTGTTGCATAAATATGTCCCTTACCGAAATGTAAATATTTATTTATAAAGCACTGCTTTAATGAATACGACTGGTTTATGCCAGTATTTAAAATTTTGTGAAAGATGCCTTACGCTCTTACTATTTTATAATTGATTCGAATTAAGTGCAAAGCTACACAATGTGCTATTTTTGTTTTGCCCACCACGGGTATCAAAGCCCGGTTTCTAGCGGTGTGAGTCCGCAGACTACCGCTGTGCCACTTAAGTGCTTTACAACTGATCTTAATTAATTACTATGAGAATGACACATTTTTACTTAACGAGCTAAAAAGTAAGTAATCGCATAAGAACTTGCTTATTATGCATACATTGGTCGTTTTCTGAGATTTTCGTAATGTATTTACTATTTAGTTTCTATAAGCATGTAACGTGAAAGTTCTTTCTAAAGCAAATAGATTTCAGGAAATAGCTTCAAAGATTTTATAGTAATGCCCTATAAAATAGTGCAAAAGTTGAAAAATCGACAACTTAATTTAACATGTGTGAAAATTATAAAGAATGAATTTCAATAATTCTTAATTCATATATAAGCTTACAGATGAAGGAAACGGGTTAAGTCAATAAAATTTCTGTTATGGTAACAGAGCTTTCAAAGTGCCTTTGTAATGGAAAATTGTAAGTGTACCTTATAAATAACACCGTTAATCCACAGACTTTCTCTATTGCTTATATTATCAATGAACTCTCACTATATTATAAATACATACATGACGGAGATTAATTACTTATTTTCATCTTATACATAAAACCTTTTTTTTTCAAATATAAATCTTCATTCTGAATAAAACAACACAAAGCGAGAATATAAAAGACGCACACACACACATATATACATATATATAAAGTTGTGAAGAAGTAAACATCTATATTTCTTTCTTATTGTTTAAAACCAAATTTAAATAAACCAAGGTAGAAGCTCATATAAGTCGCTGTATATTCGAGCTTACAAAACGATAAAAATCATGTGTTTTTTTTTTCTTTATTTAAAAGTATGAGACTGTTTTGCCGCTGATTTGAAAATGCACATTTGTATGGTTTGAATTGTGCTTCATAAATGTGTAACACTTACCTTGTGGCATAATTAACGATACTAGAATAAAATTTCTTGAGCTTGCACATTGGGTATGAACTGTGGAAGTAAGTAACGATGTTAGGATAAAATGTCCTGAGTTTGCACATTCAAAATTTCTAAAATTTTCTACTGTTAAAAACTTTACTTCTGTGGCTCAGTTTTAACACTTGCAATCCGATATTTATAGATTCACCATTCGGAGTTACACTATATTTTAGTGTCATTTAACGTGGCAAATTGCTTTCTATATCATCAAAGTTAAGATCTGGCCGATATTTTCATATGGCTCTTCAACTGGTCGTGCACCAATTCATGTGAGAAGAATGAATACAACTAGTAGAATTTAGAATATGAATTAGTTGATAGGATAAAATTGGAGACTTCAATATTTTTTTATTTATTTGTCAGTAGGATAATGATTAGGATTAAAATTGACGCATTTAAAGCAATTCCTCCCCCTAATTTATTGGCAATTGATAGTAGAATAGCGTACGCAAATAACAAATATCATCCTGATTGCATATAAATTGGGGTGACAAGTGGATTCGCATTGGGAAAGTTTTCAGGGTCACTTAGGAGATATGGATAAATAAGAAGAAATATTGAAAATATTATTAACAAAAATAAGAATTCAAAAAAATATCTTTTAATGAGATGTTTGAATGGAATGGAATTTTGTCTAAATTTCTATTAATACCTAAGGGATTATTAGAACCAAATTGATGAAGGAATAGTAAATTTAATATTAAAATTATTAAGATGATAAAGGAAAAAAAGAAATTGAAGGACAAAAAATCGTGTTAAAGTGACGTCATTAACGGAGAAACCTCCTCATAACCATTGAACTAGTGTTTGACTAATGTAGAGAATTGATGAAACTAAATTAATTATAACTGTGGCTCCTTAAGAGAAAAGGAGAATAATGATACCATAATTTCAAGTTATTTTATTTATAAATGATCTACAGTAAATACCTCGGCCAATATGAATGTAGATGAAGATAAAAAAATGAGACTAGATAAGGATGAATAGTTTGAAATAATCATCCATAATTTACATCTCGACAAATATGAGAGATTTATGTAAAAGCTAAAAAAATATCAGATGAGTAATTCATCGATAGAAAAGTCCCTGTTAAAATTTGAATGAGTTAGCGAAAACCTAATAAGAATCCAAAGTTTCATTTGTATGAGATGTTTTAGGGTGATGGAAGATCAGTAAGGGATGAGTTAGCAATTTTTAGCAAAGAGTGGATTTTTCGAATTGTTGTTGTCGTTATGTTAATCAAATTAGACCTTGTGAAATTTTTGAAATTTTAAATATTGTAATCAAAGTTATAAAAAGAAAAGATACAAAGAGAAGGTTGGCGAGTAAGGACACAGATGAAAATATATTTAAAATTGAAAGTTTAAATGCAGTACGTTTGAAATAGAATATTTCATTATATATTAAGTAAAGTAAGGAGAATGAACTTATTATGAAGATTATTGTTGTTAAAGATAATTTAAAAAGTTCATTTGGGGCAAGCCTTGTGATGTAGATAAATACCACAAGTATACCTTTTAAAATGGTGAGGAATAAAGTATAAGAGAATGATGACGTTTTTTATAAATAATGTTATTAGTAAACTAGATAAAATTGTTAAAATGAGGTTAATTTTTTTCTAATAGGGTGGTAAATAAAAAAAAGAGAGAAACAAGTATATTGGATGTATAACCATATTTTTTATAATTTTCAGAAAATAGTTTAAATTGAAAAAAAATATTTAAGGGAACAATGATAAAAGTTTTTTTCTGAATATTTTAAAGGTTTTTGCCTTTTTCCGATTTACAAGACTAAAACTAATGATAGAGAATTTTAGTTTGATAATGTTAGGAATAATGATTTTATTTTGGTTTTTACGATTTTTGATGAATTGTAAACATTTATTATCAATATTATTAAAATTAGAACTGATGGTGTTAGGGGGATTATAATAATGTTTTTTTTTAGTTAGAAGGAAATTAGAAGAAGAAAGATTTTTACCATATTTTTCTAACAATAGTTGTTAATTTAAGAAGTTTGGGATTAGGAATTCTTGTTTTAATTTTGCAGTCATATGAAAATGTTTATAATTTTTGGAATAAAATTGCTTGAATGTTAGGGATTTTGATGTGTATGTATTTATTGAGATTATGTACATTTATTTTTTCTTGATAAATATTTCAATGTGGATTATATTCTTGAGTTTTTTTATTTATCTATTTTCTAGATTTAGTTGCTTTTTTGTGATCCTAGGGGTGAATTATTGAGATTTCCGTTGATCAAATTGTCCTGCTGAATTTGTTCATTAATATTATTAGCTAGATATAAAATTTATATAAATAATTTTAATAAAGAAAAGTTTTCTTTTTTAGTAGTTTTAATTTTAATTTTTTTGTTTTTAAGTTTTGGTTGTTTAGATTTGTTGATGTTTTATATTTCTTTTGAGTGTGTGTTAGTACCAACTTTTTTATTAATTGTTGGGTGAGGAGGACAACCTGAACGTCTTCAGGCTGGGATTTATATGTTTTTTTATACTTTATGTGCTTCTTTACTCTTTTGGTGAGAATATTAAATATATATATATAGAATAAAGGGGAGAAAAATATACTATATTTTAAAGTTAAATGGAAGAAAAATAGAGTCGTTTTAATTTTTTGTTTTTTTATTTTGCTTCTTTTAGTAAAATTACCAATAGTTTTACTGCACTTATGGCTTCTTAAAGCTCATGTAAAGGCTCCAATTATAGAATCAATGATTTTAGCAGAAATTTTATTAAAATTAGGGGGTTAGTATTTATATTGTATTTTGTTTTATTTCAGAGTTTTATTGTTAAAAGTGGTGGGTTCTAAATAAGTTTACGTTTAGTTGGTGGTTTATGGACTGAATTTATTTGTTTATGACAAGTGGATTTAAAATCTTTGATTGCTTATTCTTTTGTTGGTCATATAGGAATAGTTTCAGGAGAGATTATTACTTTAAATAAATGGGGTTGTTGTGGAGCACTTTTGTTAATAATTGCTCATAGATTGTGCTCTTTTGCTTTATTTTGTTTGGCTGATTTAATTTATGAAAATTTTCATTCTCGAAAATTAGAAGTTTTGGAAGGAATAATAAGATTTTTTTCAATATTGACTGTGTGGTGATTTTTGTTTTGTGTGTTTAATGTCTGCTCCACGTTCAATAAATTTATTTGATGAAAGTTTATTGATAATAATAATAATTGGGTGAACACAATTAACTATAAATTGATTAATTTTGTTATCTTTTCTTTCTGCTTGCTGTTTTTGTTAATATTTTAACCTTCCAATCAAGGGAAAAGATAAATGATATATGTATATGCTTTTGTTTTTTCAATTTTGTTTTGTTAATTTTTTTCGTATTTAATCTTGATTTGTGATCTTATTTATTTTGAAACGTAAGTTCCCCCCAGTGGCTCAGCAGTATGTCTGCGAACTTACAACGCTAAAAACCGGGCTTCGATACCAGTGATGGGGAGAGCACAGATGGCCCATTGTGTAGCTTTGTGCTTAAATTAAAACAACAACAACAAACTTAAGTAGTTCAATTAGAATGTTAAGTTGTGGAGTATAATAGGAGTATAAAGAGTATAATATTGCCTTAAGTCTTGATTTAATCCATTTTTAAAGTATGAACTTTGATTTTATTATTAATATTTGTAAAATTTTTATCTTTAATTTTTAACAGTTGATTTTGTACTATTTTTTAGTGTTATTTATTTTTAATAAAAAAGTTGTCTTGTTGAATTTATAATGATTTTTGATTGAGTGTCTTTAATGATGTTTATCATTTCTTATGCTAATTTTTTTTTTTACTTTCGCACAAAGTTACTCAAGAGCTATCTGTGCTAGCCGACACTAATTTAGCAGTGTAAGACTAGAGGGAAGGCAGCTATTCATCACCATCCAGCGCCAACTCTTGAGTTACTTTTTTACCAACGAATAGTGGGATTGACCGTCATTAAATAATGCCCCACGTCTTAAAACACTTGGCTATGCTGGGCCACTAATTTTTATAGAGAAAAATATATAACAGGAGATGAAAATTGATATCGATTTTGTTATCTTGTTTATCAATAGGTTTATAGATTTTAAGATCCAATTTGATTTCAGTTTTATTTGGATGATATGGATTAGGATTAGTTTCTCATTGTTTGGTAATTTATTATTAAAATAATCGATCTTTAATTCGTGCTATAATTATAGTATTATCAAATCGTTTGGGTGACATTGGGATTTTGATTGAAATTGCTTGATCATTTAATTTTGGAAATTGAAATTATTTTTCTTTTATGTTTTTCAAGTTTAGAGGTTGAATTTTATTGAATTGGGGTAATCGTTTTATAGCTGGGATAACTGAAAAAGCCAAGATTTTTTTTTCTTTGATTACCAGCTGCTATGGCTGTTCCCACTTCTTTTACTGCATTGCTTTTTTCATCAACTGTGGTAACTGCTGGTGTTTATTCAATAATTCGCTTTAGACAACATTTTAGAATTTGTATTTTTCGTATTTTTTAGAAATTATTTCTCGTTTTACAATATTTATGTCTGTTTTGTGAGCTAATTATGAAACAGGTACAATAAATATTGTTTTGTCAACGTTGACACAATTCGGGGTAGTGATGATATCTATTTTTTTTGGTTATTGAAAATTAGCTTATTTTCATATGTTAACTCATGCTTTGTTTAAATCTCTTTTCTTAGGGTCTATAATTTATTGAAGAGGAGAAAACACGATTTGTGATTTATTGAGAGAATAGTTAAATATAGACCAGTAGTTAGATCACGTTTTAATGTAGCTAATTTATCATTATGTAGAATCTCTTTTTTGTCAGGTTTTATTCAAAGGATTTATGTTTGGAAAACGTTTTTGTAATGATATTATTTGTTATTCTTACATTTTTGTTATCTGTTGGCTTGACTGATTGTTATACGTTTCGATTATCCTATTGCACTATAGGTCACATTTTTTGTTCCTTTAAAAAATTTTGTGAAGGAAAAGTTATTAGAAGTTCTATAGTTTTTGTCTTTTAGTGCTATTTTGATAGTATCAATTTCCTTTTTTATCTGTATTCCTTTTTATTATAGGACTTTACAAATTATTTGTGTTATATTTGGTTTTTGATTAAGGGAAGTAGTTTCAAGTTATTGGGAAATTTTTTTAATGTTTGTTGGGTGTAAGATAAAATATTTTCAGAGAAATATGATTTTTACCTTGATTATCTTCAAATCCAATTTTATATCAATTGATGTTATTTGGAACTTATGTGATTTAAAATGGGAAGAGGTTTTAGAGCCTCAGGGAGTATTTAATATAATAAGAAAAACAATAATTTTTTTCAATGATTTCAAGATAATTATTTAAAAATGTATTTATTACCATTAACGTTTTGAGTTATTATTCTTTTTTATTGATTTTAAAATAATTATTTTTATATCTTATGAAAAGTACAGCACTGACGATGTCGTGGAGATTAAGAAAATCTATGAATATATTTCTAGGGTATAACCCATTTTAATAATGAAAATATCAAGTGTTAAGTTCCACCATAGAAATAGAAATATAACGGGATTAGACGCCTTCGAACAGTTAGCAGCTCTAAAAGAGCATATTTCTTTAATAGGAATAATAAGAATTCAGTTTTCTCATTTACAGTGAGATGCCTCTATTTTGGCTTTTATTAAAAATAGAGGCTATAAACCAAATTTCAGGTCGAAACTGAATGCAATTTTTCGTTTTCTATTATAGGTAAGATTGGTTTAACCAATAATTTTTAAATACAAATTAGATTTTATCATTTAAATACCAACTTAAAAGTTAATTTGCCCATTCTAGTACACATTGATGTCATTTATAAAATAAACCAAATTGCAGAATGATGAGAAATAACGGTGAAAATAACGTTTTTGGTGTTAAAATGAATGAAAGAGGAAGAAAAGGGCAATTTCTACATCAAAAATCAAAATATAATTGAGATTAGGAAGAATCGAAATGAAAAGGGAATGCGGAAAGAAGAAATATGATTAAATCCGCACTTTATGCGATAGTTTTTCTTTGTCAAGTGTTGTTTTTTTAAAATTGTTATTGAAAAAATACTGAGAATAAGTCTTAGAATAACAAAAAACAAACATATTAATAAGGTGATTTTAATTATTTTTTTAATTTAATTAAGCTTTATATTTACAAGCTAAATGTACTTTTGTGTACTAAAGAGTAAGAGCTTGATCAGTAAATTAAAACAAAGAGAAAAAGTCAAACTACATCAACAAAATGTCAGTATCAAGTGGCAGAACAAAGAATGTTGTTTCATAAGCTGAATCAACAATAGAAAATAAAGCTTCTCAATATTCTGAGGTTTCAATGGAAGTAAACTAAATACCAAGAATAATTGTTAAAAATAGGGCTTCTATTGACTGATTATGATTATTTTCTATAATTCTATGGTGGGCTCAGATGATTGTTACTTCTGATGGAAGTAGAATTGCAGTATTAAGAAGAAGAATTTGAAATGAATTAGGTAGGAAGATTCCTATAGGTGGTCATGATGAACTTAATTCAGTTCTTGGGGATAAACGTCTGTGGAAAAATGGTCAAAAAATAAGATTTCTGAAATAATAAATAAAATTATTCATTATCTTAAAACTGAAATTACCTTTGAGGTGTGATTTTTTTCAAAATTGGATTCTCGAATAATATTTCGTCATCGTTGAATTGTAGCTATAAATATAATAATTATGCATAAAATAAGTAATTTTGTATTTATTATACGAAATCATTTAATAAGACCTCTTGTTAAAATTATTGCTATAAGTGCTCCTGTTATAGGTCATGGACTTTGGTCAACTATGTGGAATGGGTGGTTGTGATTAACCATTAGTAAATTTTTTTAAATATAAAGTTGTAAGGACTACGAATACGTAAGCTTGAATAAATGCTACCGCTATTTTAAGTGATAATAAAGTAATTTGTTATGGTAATGGAAACAATTGAAAGTATATTTGATATTACTGTTCTATTTGCTAGGAATGTAATAAGAAGATGACCAGTAATTATATTAGCAGGTTTAATAAGGTAATTGGGCCACGAATTAAATTTCTAATAATCTCAATACAAACTATAAAGACTATAAGAGCTGGTGATGTTCCTTGGGGAACTAAATAAGAAAATATGTACTTTGTATTATTTAGTCAACCGATGATTATACTTGTTTTTAGATCCGTAAGGCTATTGATAAAGCTATTATGATAGAACTGATTGATGTAAAAATATATGGTATTAATCCCATAAAATTATTAATTAGAATAAATCAGAATAAATAGATTAAAGTAAAGATTAATCCTAATTTTTTGAATTTGATAAAATAGAAAATTCTTTGTTTAAAATTAAAAATATTTTTGTAATTATTTTTTTGATTATGTGATGGAATAATCCAGTATATTTAGGGGGAAATAACATAAATAAAATAGCTCTTGATCATTTAAAAGAAAGAGAATTAGAAGTGGAAGAACCAAAAGTTGAAGATAGTTTTTTTATGATTTTCATAAGATTTTATTAATGCTTGAAAGGAAAGTAGGTTTTTTGGGACTAAGGTAAAATTTTAAAATAAAATTGTTATTGAAATTAGTAATGAGAGGATAAAAATTGTTTTGGCAATTCATTTTGCTGGAGCTATTTGTGGTGTTAAAAGATGCTATAATTAGCAATTTTAGCTTGACATGTTGATGCTATTATTTAATTAATCTTTTCGCTAAGAGTAAACGATAACTACTATAGTTTGGTTTAAGAGACCATTACTTTCTTTTCAGTTACTTAGCGATTCTGCAATTGAGTTCATTTAATAAAGGTTTTAATATCTACACTTTCAATAACAATAGGCATAAATTTGTGATTAGTTCCACATATGTCTGAGCACTGTCCAAAGAAGACACCAGGACAATTAATTATAATTGATTACTGATTGAGATATCCTACAATAGTATAGATCCAAAAATTAAATATATTGTTCCAATGTATTTGTGATTTTTTAGTAAATCATCACAATAAAGTGGCTGAAAATAAGCGGTAGATTATAAATCTATATATAGAGTATAATCTTTTTCACAGAGGCTTTATTGTTTATATAAAAGTTTAAAAAAGCAAATTTAAAGATATGCTTAACGTATTAAAGTTTATAAGATACAAAAGATTTAACTCTTTTTTGCAACTTTGAAGGCTACTAGTTTATAATAGCTGAAAATCTTATTGGATAGAAAAAATAATCGATGTCAGGATTAGACCAAAAGAAGAAATTGTTGATAAGATTGATTAAGTTAAAGATATGGTTGTTTTTGTTTTATTCATTTATATTTAATTAACCCAAAAGTTCTCTTTGCATAGACATTAATATTATGGTGGAAAGAGTAAGAAATTGAATAATCACACCTTCAAAAGAACCCTGAGTACTTAATGATCATAAATGAAAAGAAGTCAGTGAGGAAAAAACACACACATATTTGAAGCAGCTTATTTATTATTGGTTATATTTAAGAATAAAACCTACACACAAATGAAATTGCAACTGAGTAAAAAATATATGTACTGTTATATATGAAAAGAATGTTCTTGCAAGTGTTACGTATTTTTTATGTTTTATGTTCTTCGTAGACTAAACGCAACACAAAAACACAGATAACAGCTTGTATAATTTATTACACTAAACTATTAACAAATATAACAGATATAACATAAATTATATAATAACAGTAACAGATATTAAGTTATAACCTTCGAAATTAATTACAAAACAAAATAATACTAGTTTCAAACTCCAAAATTAACCCCAATACAAAATGATACTGGCCTGTATCTAATATAATGATCTAAAATGAAAGTCTCAAATTCCAGTCTAGGGTGTGAATTTGATCCCACAAAGAAATTCCGAAGCTTAAATGAAGAAGTTCAGAAACAGTTCACAGTTCAATAAATTCGCCGACTCTCAGCACAAGCAGTAATTCAGATGGATCGTAGAGATTGACGAAATAAAATCACAGCTTCCGTAGATCTAACTTCAATCACAAATCCAAGTTGAATAATCACAACAAACCTTTAATCTTTCTCAAATAACTAACTCTCTTCTTTTGAAATAAAACTAACATCTGACTCTCCTCTTTTCTTCGAATAAAAACTGATGACCGAATCTCTCTCTCATCTTCGTCCGTTTATATATTGTAGGCCTAGACCCCTCGAATAAGCGCGAACTTTCTACAGATCTCCAGAGCAATCCGTGCATGTCCGTTCTTGCACGAGACTACACGTCTAGACGCAAAGTCACCAGCACTTCATTTACAAACATATGATTGGTCTACTTAATTCAAGAAAATTCTAAATGTTACCCTAAATGAATAACAACATATTTTATTAGTTTAAACTTCGAAACAATAATATAAATATGAGAAATATAAATAATAGAAATGAAAATTTAAACACAACACGACATGTTGTCGTTTACAAAATATTTACACATATACATAACACTCTCCCCTTAAACGTAAAAAAAGTTTGAGCTTGCGAAAACTTTTTTGTTGTTGTTTATTTGTCTTTTTAAACCAACTTAAAATGGTTAAATCCAGTAGATTCTGAAATAACCTCACGAACTTGAAACAATAACAAGGGAACACCCTCAACCCAGTTCTTTGAGTGTTTGTGGCAGTAATTTGGTGGAAACGATCAAAAATACCTTGTTACTCAGGATGGTATGCACTGGATGAAACTTGATGGAGGTTTAGATCATGCATGGCTTGTTGAAATAGCTTGTACATAAAATTTAAGCCTTGATCTGATTGCACAACTTTTGGAATCCCGAACATGGCAAAGATATTAATAAGAGCCTTGACAATGTTTGGAGCAGTGATTTTCCTCAAAGGGATTGCTTCAGGGAAACGTGTAGAAGCACACATGATCGTCAAGAGGTATTCATTTCCTGCTTTGCATTTTGGCATCGGGCCAACACAGTCGATAATGACTCTTGAAAACGGTTCTTCAAAGGCAGGAATAGGGTAGTGGTGCTTTGGGAATCCCCTGATTTGGTTTTCCTGTCATTTGGCAAGAATGGCATGTCTTACAAAAGTCAACAACGTCTTGGCGCATCTTTGGCCAATAGAAATGTCGTCGGATATGATCTAGGGTCTTTCTTACACCTAAGTGTCCTGTCAACACATGATCATGAGGAAGACTAAGAATATCATTCCGATAGCATTTTGGAATGACGATTTGGTGAATAACATTCCACTCTTCATCAGCAGCAACGTCAGGAGGTCTGTATTTTCTCATTAGCACACCTGACTTCTGGTAGTAACAAATAGGGACAGTTCCAATTTCATTTTCATTAACAGCCAGTTGTAGAAGAGAACAAGTTTTAGGATCATTGTCCTGTTCCTCAATAAGTTTGTTTCGATGAAAAGAGTCGAAAAATGTCTTAGAGTCATCAGTAGAACTTAAAGTTGAGTCAGAAATCTCATCGATGTGAGACATGAATGTATCAGATAAAGAGAAATCCTCTTTGGACTCCTGAGAACGAGTAACAGCACAGGCGGGAAAAACATCAGGAAACTCTTCAACGAGTTGCTCTGTACTGGGGCTAATAACAGGTGCTTTAACAACACGAACCTCTGGTACCACCTTACTACCAGCCAAATCATTCCCCAAAAGCATAGACACACCTTCAACAGGCAATGAAGCTTTAATACCTACAGTCACTGGGCCCGAAACTAAATCCGAATGCAAATTCAATCTATGAAGAGGAATATAAACGACGCCACCTTCTACACCAGAAATGAGCACACTGGCCCCAATGGATAACTTTTCAGAAAACGGAAGTACACTTTCCAAAATCAAACTCTGAAAAGCTCCAGTATCCCGCAGGATTTTAATTGGTTGTAGACGTGAATCGCCAACAAAAGAAACAAAACCTTCAGTCATGAAAGGCTTAAATTTGTCCTCAACAAGATTTTCAGGTACATCAATAATATTGGGCTTAGAATCCACAGTGGACTGGACAGGGTCAAAATCATTGGGAACCAATGATATATCAAACAAAGGCGAAATGAAACTGTTGGGTGATGGCTTGTTTTTGAGGTTATAGCATTCGGAAATCAGATGGCCAGGTTTCTTACAATAAGCACATGTTTTGGATGAGAATGACACGTTTTGGGTAGATGACGAGCTTTGAGAATAAGATGGAGTTTTCGTTTGAGAATTAGAGGTTTGCTCGTTTTTGTCTCTGTCGACATTTGCATAATATTTGAATGAGTTATTGGGTTTCTTTGCTGTGTGGTTTGTTTTGCTTTTGTATGAGAAATCTTTATGAGTCAAAGCATACTCGTCTGCCAAGACAGCAGCATCATGTATTTTGGAAGCTTTTTGTTCATCAATATAAGTTTTTAGCTCTACGGGAATACATCTTTTAAACTCTTCGACTAACATGAGTTCTTTGAGTTTTGTATAATCATCTTTAATTTCTCTGGAATCACACCACCTGTCGAACAGAGTTTCTTTTTTCACGAGCAAATTCGACATAAGTTTGGCTGTCAAACTTTTTGTAACCACGAAATTTTTGTCTATATGCCTCTGGCACCAATTCATAAGCATTCAAAACGCATTTTTTGACGTGCTCGTAATCATAACTTTGCTCGGCCGTGAGTTTGGAAAGTACTTCCTGGGCTTTACCCTTGAGAACACTCTGAAGTAATACTGTTCAATATTCGGTTGGCCATTTTAGCCTAAGGGCCAATTTTTCAAATTGCTGAAAATATTTATCTACATCTTTTTCATTGAATGGAGGTACTAAACGAATTTGTTTGAAAGCATCAAAATTATCCAACCACATTTGGACAACCTTCTCATCTGTCTGTGCCTTTCTCATACTGATTTCTTTATCAGCTTTAATGCGTTCCATTTGTATTTCGGCATCAAGGCGTTTGTTTTCTTGTTCTGCCTCAAGAACAAGACGTCTGTTTTCCTGTTCTGCCTCAATACGTTTTTGTTTTGCCTCAAGTCGTTTGGTTTCTTTTTCTGCTTCAAGTCGTTTAGTTTTTTTTTCTGCCTCAAGACGTTTGCTTTCAATTTCTAAACGAAATTTCATGTTTATTTCCATTTTTTTTAATTCGAAATCTGGGTCAAAATGAGCGACAGGCAATTGTTGTGCAACTTTTTGAGGTAAAACGTTTTGGCTGACCAAATGTTCAACAATAATTTGTTTAACATCTGCTTTCTTCATTGCTTGCTTCACTTCTAAATTAAAATGTTTACCAACATCAAGCAATTCAGATTTTTTTAATTCATTGATCATTTCGAAAGATGGATTTTGAATAAATTCGTTTATAAAATCTTTAAGTTAGAATGCCATTTTGAATATACAAGTTGTCTATCTGTATAGAATATAAATCTTATTTTATAATCAAATTAAATTGTTTGTTCGATATCCCGGACGAGCCCCCAATTTTCTGTTACGTATTTTTTATGTTTTATGTTCTTCGTAAACTAAACGCAACAAAAAACACAGATAACAGCTTGTATAATTTATTACACTAAACTATTAACAAATATAACAGATATAACATAAATTATATAATAACAGTGACAGATATTAAATTATAACCTTCGAAATTAATTACAAAACAAAATAATACTAGTTTCAAACTTCAAAATTAATCACAATGCAAAACGGTACTGACCTGTATCTAATATAATGATCTAAAATGAAAGTCTCAAATTCCAGTCTAGGGTGTGAATTTGGTCCCACAAAGAAATTCCGAAGCTTAAATGAAGAAGTTCAGCAACGATTCACAGTTCAATAAATTCGCCGACTCTCAGCACAAGCAGTAATTCAGATGGATCGTAGAGATTGACGAAATAAAATCACAGCTTCCGTAGATCTAACTTCAATCACAAATCCAAGTTGAATAATCACAGCAAACCTTTAATCTTTCTCAAATAACTAACTCTCTTATTTTAAAATAAAACTTACATCTGACTCTCCTCTTTTCTTCGAATAAAAACTGATGTCTGAATATCTCTCTTTCTTCGAATAAAAACTGATGACCGAATCTCTCTCTCATCTTCGTCCGTTTATATATTGTAGGCCTAGACCCCTCGAATAACCGCGAACTTTCTACAAATCTCCAGAGCAATCCGCGCATGTCCGTTCTTGCACGAGACTACATGTCTAGACACGAAGTCACCAGCACTTCATTTACAAACATATGATTGGTCTACTTAATTCAAGAAAATTCTAAATGTTACCCTAAATGAATAACAAAATATTAGTTTAAACTTCGAAACAATAATATAAATATGGAGGAATGAATAATTGAAATGAAAATTTAAACACAACACGACATGTTGTCGTTTACAAAATGTTTACACATATACATAACACGAGTTAAAGATAATAGCTGCCTCTTTAATTACAGGTTTAAACAAAAAGTTTTTTGTAATGTGTAGCTAGAGAAACACACAGGGAGTTGAGGTGAGCATATAGTATTTCCAAATATATTAACCTCCTATTCATTGTCATTCTAAAAGCCTTAAATACTCACGATTTCACACCTTGTTTATTCATTTGGTCGGTGCGGTGCGTAATCATTTACAATAATACTATACTGCCAATCACTAGAACTATAATAGACAATTTACTTTATAATATAAAAGTGCTTATTACATTTGGCATACCACCTTAAGGTGTCACGATAAGATAAATGTTTTATGTTGCAAATTAATATCTATTCGAATTCCATGAGAAGTGATTCAGTTTAAAGTGTTTTTTTTTAACAATTCACAGATAAGATGTTTCATATAATAAGATAAATTTCGTATTAATTGAAGAAGATTTTGCAATTACTTTTCAGAAAAAATACTATGCAAATTACAATAGCTGTTTTTAGTTAAGGCTCACAGGGGGCATTTAGGCGCATCAATGATTAAGACACAAGTATCTATAATGATCAAAAATTAAAATAATTACAGCAAAAATAATTGTTTTTCAATAGTAATAAACATTAATTGTTTTAATAGTGTATATTTAAGACTAAATTCTGTTTTGTTTTATAGATTTCACTTATTATGCATCATTTAAAGCTAATCGTATATGCTTTGAATATTTTATATTTGTGTTCGGCTGTTAAAACTATTAATTATACGATTATATACCGAAGTTATTTACAATTCATAATTTAACATTCTACATTCACCTAGCATAGTAAAATCTCCCATTAGCACAGAGGTATGTCTACAGCTTTCTACTGCTAAAAATTGAGTTTCGATACCGGTGAAGGGCAGAGCACAGACAGCCTTTTGTGTACCTAGATATATGCTTTATAACATAGAACAACAAAATCATGGAATAAGAAAGTACATTACCAGGGATAATAGAAGTAGTAAAAATAAAAACTAAAAAAAGGAAAGCTCTTCTGAAATTATAAAACATAAATTGTAATTATTATAATTTGTGGCTTATTTATTTGGTATTTCTTGGAAGTTATCAAAACCCAAGCAAACATCTCTTTTTTGTTGTTGTTGTTTTATTTTTATCGAAAAACAAGTCGATAACCTCTTATTTTAAGTACTTTGAGATCCCATCCAATTGTTGCCATCAAGTGTAATGCAATCACTTGATTTGTGGAAATGTGTACAGAAACATATTACCGTGGTTTGAGATCTGATTTCGAGACGTCTGCTTTTTTCTTGATGTTCCAAATGAAAAACTTAACTTGATCATTAATTTTCGCTAACATACGTAACAAACGAAATAAATACCTTAAGCATTTATATTATATTTTACGTACATTCAATCATACATATTTAAATTCTGTGTGCTTAAATTTATGAATTATCTAATAGATCTGTTATCGTCTACATTAAAATATTTTTGTGACTTCACTTTTAGAATAAAACGTATTCTCTATCTATCAAAACTTTATATAAAACAAATGACCTGCAAAGAGTTGAAAAAATTGTAACTATCATGACAACCTTTATTCATTCTAAGGTCTGATGCTTACTTATAGTAACTGTATTTACAAAAGAAAGAATGGTGTTTTGAGAAAAACCGTTAATACACTGAAGTTTAAAAAGGTGGAATTAATGTTAACTACATAGAAAATAGAAAATTTAACTTTATGACATAAAAAATACATTTTTTATCTTTCACTAAAAAACAAAAAAACAATGTTAAACATATATATATATATTGAATTCCAGCAGTTTCTAGAACGTGTGAAGAGCGTTAACATTAAAATCGTTCATACATCTATCGTTTGTCAGTAGTTTCTACAAGCTGTGACAAGATTTTACATAATATATATATATTGAAACACATTCTAGAACCTTAGAAAAGCGTTGACATAGTTCAATGGTTTCTGCAAGATGTAAGAAGCATTAACATTGAAAACGTATATACGTCTATTGTATTGCATTTGATTTTATAAGATGTAACAAGCGTTGATATAAAAATCATGTACGTACAAATTCCGAATTTCAGCGGTTTCTACAATATGTGACAAGCGTTAATATTGTACTGTTGGCAGTGCTGATAACCTGTAAGGCCTGAACTCTGTGTACATTTTAATACACATGCACAAGTAACTTTTTAGAAAATAGATTTTAGATGCTTGAAGATTACAGTTTATTCAGTCAGTTACATTTTCTCTCACATTTAACCACGTTTACTTGCTTATTGTTGGTGCTTAATGCATAAAAGCAGTTTAAGAACAAGATATGAGGAAGACTTTCAACTGACTATAAATTTAATTACAAAGAATATTGCAATGACTAAGGTTCTTGTTCAGCTCCTATGCATGATTTAACACAATAATACTCTGTAGTGGTCGTAAAATGATAAGTTACATGAAAAAGAGAGTGTAAGAATATGTTATTTTGGTATTAATTATTATGATACCAGATAAGCCATGTTTCATGTTATACAGTTCTCATGAAAAATGTTAGTTCTCTTATGACATACTAGTGACATGTTTTCTCCAAATAAATTGAAATATTTTAAAACACTAAGCCGACTTTCACTTTTTATCTCATTTACCTCTCTACATTCCTCAATTTATTATTTCTACTCTGACTAAAACTTTTTCTGAAAAAGTAAAACAAATGATACACTTTACATGTTTTATTTTAGCATAATTCTGTTAACTATTGTTATTTTCTCTCCTTTTTATGAACAAATCACTTTTTTACGTATATAATAGAAAAGCGCCCTTATTTGAGAAATAAATAATATATCTCTAATTATCAGCATAGAGCGTCAAACCATCTTTATCTTTTAACTCCTGCAGGTGCATTCAGTTTTTTAAAAAATTAAACTTCATATGTGAGGAAAAGCAATCGAAAAACAAACAATAATATGAACATAAAATACATTTCCAACTAAAAAGCAGTACTGACAACAGCGGCTAACAACAAGAAAAAACATTTCTACCACTAAAAATATAAACAAAATAACTGGTTCTCAGTGACTTGATGAAGATGATTAAAAAATTCAGGTTGAAAATTACAGATTACCGTTCGATAGATTTATTTAAAAAGTATTTTTATATACTGTAAAAATAACAACCTTTTTTCAATAATTTTATTTATTCATTGAAAGTTATAGGACAGCAATAGCTTTTAAATCATCACATATGTTCCACCTATGATGAACCTCATGGCCTCATGTATAATCTGTATATTGTGATAATTTTCTAGATAATTTCTATATAATATGAGAAACGGGAATCGATGGATTAATGTTCCCATCGTGCAAAAGTATGGCTTCAGACTAGCCTTAATTAGCAATAAAAGTCTATTTTTGAAGATGATGTTCAGTACTCAATTCTTCCATTAGTGCATGAACATTTGTATAGAAATACAAAGTATATTGCATGGTGTAATGAAAGCAAGCTTTTTATAGTAACTTCAATGAATTGAGACTCTTGTTAATAAATTCCATTGCTTAAATGACAGCCAAGAAGTTTCCCTACTGTTTGATAGAGACAAGTCATGAATCAGATTATTTAGCTTGTCTTGTGTGATTGTTACGTATTTTTTTTATGTTTTAAGTTCTTCGTAGATTAAACGCAACAGAAAAACACAGATAACAGCTTGTATAATTTATTACACTAACCTATTAACAAATATAACAGATATAACATAAATTATATGATAACAGTAACGGATATTAAGTTACGACATTCGAAATTAATTACAAAACAAAATAATATTAGTTTCAAACTTCAAAATAAATCACAATACAAAACGGTACTGGCCTGTATCTAATGTAATGATCTAAAATTAAAGTCTCAAATTCCAGTCTAGGGTGTGAATTTGGTCCCACGAAGTAATTCCGAAACAGTTCACAGTTCAATGAAATCGCCGTCTCTCAGCACAAGCGGTAATTCAGAAGTATCGTAGAGATTGACGAAATAAAATCACGGCTTCCGTAGATCTAATTTCAATCACAAATCCAAGTTGAATATTCACAGCTAACACTTAATCTTTCTCAAATAACTAACTTTCTTCTTTTGAAATGAAACTGGTGTTTGAATCTCACTCTTTGTCTTCGAATAAAACTAATGACTGAATCTCTCTCCCTCGAATAAAACTGATGATTGATGACTCTATATCTCTCACGTCACCGTCTTTTTTATACCGATATGCCTATTTCTCGAACAATCTCGCAATTTCCATACAACTCCAGAGCTATCCACGCATATCCGTTCTTGCACGAGACTACACTTCTAGACAGGAAGTCACCAGCACTCATTTACAAACATGTGATTGGTCTACTTAATTCGAGAAAGTTCTAAAATGTTACCCTAAATAAATAACATATTTTAGTTTAAACTTCGAAACAACAATATCAATATGGAAAAAAAATGAATAATACAAATGAAAATTCAAACACAATACGACATGTTGTCGTTTACAAAATATTTACACATATACATAACAGTGATCAGATGAAGCAGTTGTGTTAAGGTACGATAGGAAGAGAATTACTAGATGAAGGAGATAGAGATGATTCTTTGTCATTTTCATAATATAACTATTCTGTTTCCCACTTTGCTAGTTGTGTGGTACTGAAAGACCATCGTCACGAGGTTCTGATTTCAAGATATTAAATACTTTATATTTAATATATTGTTCAGTTTTACCTAAATATTCAGAAACATTAGTCATGTAAAATAATAATCAGTTACACGATTTTACTAGCTCAAGCCATATCATTGGAACTGCATATGGTATACTTGCTCTCTTCTTATTTAGTGACTGTTTCAAGACAGATGTACCCAACATTTTTCTTGGTTATCAATTTATACCCAAAATAATGGTAATAAACTACTCTTACTTTGTGTGAGATTTTTTTTGTGAAATTTTAGTATACTTTCCTCAAATGTACCAGTAACTGTTTGTGTGGATCTTGCACATTTGGAATTTATTTGAACTAGTGGCAGCTAGCATTTCACATTATTTTTTTTTAAGATTATAAAACTAAAGTTTATAATATTTAGAAAAAAAGTTTTGCAGAATCTGATTTTATCACAGGTATTATACGAGGAAGGAGATAGACATTTGTTTGGACCAACTGAATTATTGAGAGGCGTCTGAGTTCGTTTCTTCTATGCATACCTGAGAGAGTTATCAAATGTTCTAACAAGATGAGCAAGTTAAGGTTTCATTATTCCTGGGTTAAGCATGTGATTTTTAGAATGAATATAAAGTAGAACAACTCACTACAATTATACCGGAAACTTAACAGCATATCTGAACAATGTCTTTGGAATTTTAAACCATTGCAATGTAGTAAATGTTTGCATTCAGAAAATTCTATAACATAATGACATTATGTCATAACTTGCTCATAATACTAACAAATATTAAGGTATTACAACTCAGTGATGTCGAGAAAACCCACTTGTAGAGAAATATATATGTAAAAACGGCTTGTTTGGGTTGAGAAAATTTTTTACGTGGAGGAGTAAACAACCTTCTTCGGTCATCGTCAGGTTCACAAAGAAAGAGAGAGGTAACCGTCCACATGTTTGAAAGGGGTTGTGTAGCTGAGTGTCGGAATGTGGAGGGCGGTGTCAAATGTTTGAATATATAATTTTATATCATTGATAAATTAGCTGCATATATGGACACTAGAAAACCTACACAAAATACTTTTGAACCAATATAGCACATTTCATATTAGCTTAAAGACAGTAATACCTACATACTGGTAATAAGCTTTTCATATTCTGTATAGGAATTATCTATAACATTTATTGTTTCTGAACATTGAAATGTTTGCTAATTTAACATCTACTTGTTAAAGTGTCACAAAGAATTAGTAACTCCGACAAAATTAATAACATTGACAATATTCAAGTAAAATGGAGATGAATTATAAATTTTCAACCTGTTTAAAGGACTAATATTTTCGAATGAAGTTGAATTTAAATTATTTAAATTGTACAACAGTAATAGGGGACACGAGAAATGTCTCTTCAAGACATAGTCTTAAATACAACAGAAAATTCTATAACATAATTGGAGTAAAATATTCCAAAGAGTACACTTTCGATGTGACGCTGAACACGATCCATACTTTGAGTTCTAATTGCGTTATTAAAAGCGACAGTCAATCCACCTTTCCGATTGAAACAGACATTTTTAAGAATTATAAATTAAATTCGGGTATTATACAGCTTTGAACTCTATTATCTTACCTTTCCATTTATGCTTTGCATGAGTTGCTGTTGCCGCTGAAAATATGAAACACTCCTACTCCTAATTATACATATATGTGTATTTCTCTACTAACAGTACTATGCAACATTAAGAGAAACATGTTTTCACGTAAGTAATTATTTTATTTTTTGATGAGATTTTAGTTTCTTCTTAGGTGCCAAAGTTTGTAAAAATACGAAAATAAATTCAGTAAAAGAAAGTTCCAAAATTTTATTTTTCTTGTTATTTTAAACATTCTCTTGTCTTGGTTTCAAGTAATAAGTAAGACTGTTTACATAGATGAAGCTGGATAACGTACAGGGGTAAGAGGAAAACAACAAAAGATTACACAAGAGTGATAAAAACACAAAGTTGTTCCTTGGAAGAACAGTGTATCTTGACGAGAGATAATATGTACTGAGATAATTACAGACACATCGACTCTGATAAATTATTTGAAAAAAAACTTCTAGATCAACACGATGAAATAATCACTTAATGGATATTAAAACCTGGAAGTCAGAACTTTGTGGCTATCATTAGACTTAGATCATCATTCTTTCCATCAACCACGTTACAAGAACACCAGCAATCACGACACATCAATTTCAGTCCCTTCGTGTACCATATAAACCCTTGTGAAAGCAGAGCAAACTGACCTTAAGATGAAAAACGAAAGTATAGTGAAAAATTGTTTTTTTTTATATGAGCTATTTTTATATTAGTTCTCCAGGAATTTCTCTACAAATATCATTCTGAACTAATCAGTGGTTGCTATTTTCGCCTTGGTTTGTTTGTGACGAGTGACTTCTCTAAATCATCTATAAAAAATATTTATGTTCTGAATTAAATAAACATGAAAAGTATATTTACAGATATTCTTTAATTTAACTGCTGGTCCGGCATGGCTAAGAGTGTTAAGGCGTGCGACTCGTAATCTGAGAGTCGCGGGTTCACATCCCCGTCGCGCTAAACATGCTCGCTCTTTCAGCCATGGGGGTGTTATAATGTGACGGTCAATCCCCCTAGTATTTGGTAAAAGAGTAGCCCAAGAGTTGGCGGTAGGTGGTGATGACGAGCTGTCTTCCCTCTAGTCTTACACTGCTAAATTAGGGACGACTAGCACAGATAGCCCTCGAGTAACTTTGTGCAAAATTCAAAAACACAAATATTTAACTGTTCTAACTCCTAAGAGTTTAAATATGTAAACAAGTTATTTATTTTTATTAGCTTAACAAAAAATAATTTAAGAATGAATTTTATTTATTTACTTCGAGCTACATTGTATATAACAAACAAAACCGCCATTTAACTTTTCTGGGATATGAGAAATTATCAAACAATTTGCTCGTCTTTACCTTGAATATTTTTCCTTTTATCTGTGTTCCTTTCCTCATAAGTACTCTAAATACTTAAACAATTTTTGTTTATTAAACAAACATATTGTCTCTGAACTTGAAATCGAATAAAAATGGGCATGATACGCCTATTTTGTGGAACAATACGATTTCTCTTATGCAGTACTGATGGTCATAATCTGCAAGAAGACGTATTATCTCAACGTCGCTTGTTCTCTTACGTCTTCTTAGCTGATAATTATGAACCAAGCACATATAATACCTGTGCAGTTTTGCAGGAAGTTCCAAACACAAACAAAATAATGCAGCTTGTCTCTTAGTAACGTGATTATATTCATACCATGGTAATGCAAAGGAGCCAAATGTGTCATCTATTGAGAACTAACATACATTAGTGTCAGACATGAACTCCTTGTAATGCAGTAGGTCATATGCATATTATGGAAATGCATATAAATTTGCTACCATCTACGAATGTGCAGGTTGTTGTGGATGTGTGGCCCGATAATGAATATCGTTTTATCTTGGTATATATGTAAGCAAATTGCGCTTTTCAGCCATGTGAAAGGAGGCTCAAAGGCACGAAACTACTTTCTCCCGAAAATAAACATTCGCACGCAAGATCCGTAAATTACATAACGGTGATGGATGCAAAATTTTAAAGAAATGGACTTTACTGCTCTTCCTGGGAGCGAAATAAGTTACACACTATTGTTTAGAATGATAATAGCGCTGTAATAACAACCAAGAATCAGAGACAATGTTCTTCCCCATAAATTGTACGGAATGGTAACTAAAGAAAATCTTCTGACCTATAAAACCATCATGATGATGCTTGTAAGTCATTCTGATAATTAAACAACACAATGAGCAATAATGTGATGTTAATGAAGTCTCAAATGCCAAAATTAATATACATTTGCATGAAGAATATGTCCAAAAACACAAAATTGCAGTATTTTTATTTTACAACAGACTTTTCAAATTCCTCGAAGCACATTAAATTGACATTTGTGCTTTTATTTCTCAAACGTGAGTTTCTAAGTCACACATTATTAGTTAGTTTCGAAAGCTGATTGAAAGATGTGGAAAGCGAGCTAAGGTTCTTCAGAGTAGGGTGTTTTTGAAGTAACATTTATAAATAACCATTTTTAAAAATAAACGAAATAGATACGTATGATAATTTCAAAGATAAATACATGGTTAAGTAATATGAAGATGAACTTGATAGTATTTTTAAAAAGTGTTAATAGCTTTCCGTATTAACCATATCATGAATAATAAATTCAAATTTTGTTATATATTCTTCACCACCCACTGCCAAGTTTTGAGTTACTCTTTTACCAGCGAATAGTGGGATTCACTGTAACTTTGAAATACCCCAAGGCTGAATAATCGAGCAACATTAGTAGACTGTGAATTTGAACCCGTGACCATCAAATTGCAAGTCAATCGTCCCTAACCGACTAATCATGATTTGTCCTCTTTTAATATGGAAAAAATCTCTCTCCTGAAAGTTTTCATATTATGCTAACACCAATTATCGTGCCAAATAAATGATGTTATCCGTAATGCTCTTCAAGAATATTTAAGTACAATTTTATCATTATTGACTAAATCATTTATCAAACGTTTACTATATATATATAAAAGAACGCGTAGGTGAGAGAAACCAACAACAGACTTTGTGATATTTCAAGATTAGGTGTTTTTTTTATTGTTTCTTTGGTGACGCAAGTCAAGCAGTCCTTAGAATAAACCAGTTCAATGTAAATTATGTATCATCCAGATGGAGGTCGCCCACTTGAATGAACCAATAACCAGATGAGCTCAAAGAGACAGATAACGTGATATGCATAACCTAGATTTAGATAACATACAATCAGATCAAACATAAGAAAGAAAAATGTTTCGAGGCCAACAAAAGATTCTTCCAACTATACCTATTTATTAATAATGATTGTGACTCGAACTGTTTTTGTACCTTTGCCGATTTGTTTGTGGACTAAAACTGCGCTTATCTTAAAATAACATTAATAATATTTCATATTATTTGAAATGAGTTTATTGCTACGATGACTCTTTATTCTGATAGGTAATGTTTTTCTGCTTTTAAAAAGTTCTGTTATGAAATAATAGTGAGATATATAGTATAACATTTTATACTGCATTACAGTATACTTAAAATGCGCATAATACGTGTAAAAGCAAAAGGAAAGTGATATATCAGATAAATAAAAATTAAACACTCTTCAAAGAAATTAAGACACTAACATTAGCCTACTGTAAGTATTTCTGAAACGACAGCTATCAAAATGACAGTGTACAAAATATGAAAACTTAATGTTTTTCTTAAATCATTTATCTGAACAGTAATATAATGCAAATAATTCAGTCAGGTAAAAAGATTAAAGCTTAAAGATATATTAACTCACTTCATAGATCTACAATCACATTCCAAAAATAAATGCCCCCCAGTGACTCAGCGGTATGTCTGCGGACTTACACGCTAAAATCCGGGTTTCGATACCCGTGGTGGGCAGAGCACAAAGAGCCCATTGTGTAGCTTTGTGCTTAATTAAAAACAACAACAACCAAAAATAAATAATAATTCTGCAAATCATTATAAATGTTATAAATAACCATAACGTTTAAAAAGGGACAAGTTAAGAGCTTTAATGAAACACCTAGTACACCTCACAATAAATATTTTATTACATTTTGAAATCAGTTTTGAAGCGGCATTAATAATTCTTCCTGGCAAAATAAAGATGTGATTATGAAAGACATGAAAATACTTTTATTTGAGCTGCGATGTTAGCATAGATGAAATTTCTTCAAGTCGACTACGGGATCATGCAAAATATATAAAAAAAATATTTTAAATCCTATGACAACAATTTTTGTAATATATTTTTCTCATTATTCTCAAACGAAATTCAGTTATTAAAGATACTTTGAAATTAAGCACAAAGCTACATAGTGGGCTAATTTGTGTTTGCCCACCATGGGTATCGGAACCTGGTTTCTAGTGGTGTGAGTCTGAAGATATACTGCATTGACACTGGATGCATTCAATATATTAAACCGACATTTTTTAAATTTTCATTTTGATATTATAGAAAATAAAATATGTTCTTTGTTTTCGTTCTAAGCCTTAATGTTTTTACTGCGTACTTTCAGAGCCTCCGGTGTCTCTCAAAGGAGTACAAGGTAAAGATGTTGACCTCCCATGTAATATCACACCTCCACAACCAGATGATGAAGTGGCTTTGGTTCTCTGGTACAGAGACGACTCTTCTACACCCTTTTATAGTCTAGATGCCAGGAGAGGCGGGTCACCAGGACAAGGAAGACATTCTTCGAGTGATAGTTATGCTACTAGAACTTATTTCAGCACCGTTTCTAAGCCGGCCACTCTTCAATTGGCTGCTTTGACAGGAGACGACAAAGGAGTTTATATATGCCGCGTAGATTTCAGAAAAGCTAGAACCCGTTATTCGGAAATCTCTCTCTCAATCATAAGTAAGTTGCATCTGTTTAAATGATAGTTTAGTCACAACTTAGTCTTAATCTAAAGCTAAAGAGAAATGATATCGTAAATTTATTGTTCATTAATAAAATAATCTGGTGGTATATAATTTCTACAAGCCTAATTAGGAATGAAATTGGTTTGTTTTGAATTTCGCGCAAAACTACACAAAGGTTATCTTCGCTAGCCGTCCTTAATTTAGCCGTAAAAGACTGGAGGGAAGGCAGCTAAGCATCAACACTCATCGCTAATTCTTGGGCTACTTTTTTACCAACGAATAATGGGATTGACTGTTACATTATAATGCTTTCATAGTTAAAGAGCGAACA
Organism: Carcinoscorpius rotundicauda; assembly: GCA_011833715.1. NCBI lineage: Eukaryota > Metazoa > Arthropoda > Merostomata > Xiphosura > Limulidae > Carcinoscorpius > Carcinoscorpius rotundicauda. Next base: position 116,246,581 of record CM022393.1, read on the forward strand.
TGTCTGGTATGACAAGATTCAAACCACTTGGCCATGCCGGCCCTATGAATGAATTAATAACATACTGAGCAAAGGATTACGTTAGAATTCTAAAAGGGACTTTTTTAGTTCTTTTATTGTAAGCTTTCTTGGTAGTTTGACTGTCGCTCGATGCTAATTATAAGTGTATCCAAAGTGCTGCAGGTCTAATTTACTCTGCTTTAATGACTGGTTTAGTACAGTAAAATGACAATGAAGGTGGTTTTTAAGATTTTCACTGTACATCTTATCATTTCCAGCTTTGACTGAAGAAAATACCACTGGAATGCTTGACTGACGATTCTTATAACTCAGTTTAAGCGATAAGTATAAAAACCAAAGATTAAGGCCAAAGGTACGCTACGCTATTGATTTAATTATGGAGCTAAGACATCTCTTCTTTGTTTACTAATGGGAGATAAATGATACCTTACCAACTGAAGTCAGTTAATTTCCTAGTAGTGTTTTACTGACAATTTGGCCTGTTGACTCTAAATACTACACATGTTTAGCTCATAGTTTTGTTGCTTAATGAAATATAAATATATCTTTAAGTATCCCATAAGAAGTGTTTATTAAATAACTAGCTACCTATCTTTCCTTTATGATGAGTTCACTTTGGGAAAGATTTGATTTTAGAATAAGTTTCATCTATAATCTTTCTCATTATGATTTAACTTAAGAATAGGAAGGCGTGATTTGAATTATGTTCAACTTATTGAAAAAAAATAAAAAAGTGTCATTGCCATACACATATTGTTTGTACTACTGTAGGATGGTAATTAATTGACTTCATAACTAAGTGCTTGTTTTGGAGTAGTTGATACTAATAAAAATAAATATATAATAAAAGTGTTTTGAATGAAGTTAAAGTGTTTATTAACATAAGTCAGTTATTATTATTATTGCATAATTAAAATAAGAATTTAATTCTTATCTATAACCTCCCTTTCGGTTTTTTTTTCACCTTTCATGTTTTTGACAAAGAAAAAGAATCAGTTCTTAAGAATTCCATCTTTTAAATATAATCACTACAAGCTTCGTCGTTGCTTTTGTCGCTAAAAGGTGTTACTGAACCTTTATTATTAAAGAACGCTTAAAAAAGCTCGAACCAATATTTTCATAAAGTTACAATACCTTTCAAAGTCTCAGTTTGCGCAAGAGGAACATTGCTTTTTCCAAAGTTCTACAATTGAAGGAAATCTTAATAAAAATAACACTTTCCGAACTGAAACTGTGATTTATTACACATTGAAAGTATGAGCTATAGCCAAGAAACTATCTTCATTTGAATTTTAAATAAAATCAAATTTATATAATTATTTTTCTCAAGAAATTTTTCTGTTGATGATATTCTGTTTTAATATTCAAAGGAGTTTCGTTCGTTTAAAACACTTTGCCACATAAAATATCTTATAATTCCTATATTATTTTTATTGCGTTTTTAATCAGTGGCTTTTCCATTATTAAAGCAACCTTTAAACAAGGATATTAAAACGGAAGTCAATCAAACAAGGTACAAATTTTCATTTCAAGACACATTCCTTTTTGTTATTCTTGAAACTTATGAATTTTCATGAGTTAAGTATTCAAGAAAAAACAAGAAGGCGCATTCGAGGATATCAGAAACATAAAGTTTAGCAACCACATAGTTTATCCATCAACTAATGGCTCTAAATTTAAGTTTTATCTCAAAAACGTAGCTCTTGGAATGTAAAGTATTAAGTGAAAGATATACTTTTTTTTTCTAAATAAGGTGATGAATGAACTCTGTCAGTTACTGACTTACCGCAATTAACATCTTGTTTTCATGAGCAAAACATAACCAAAGGCAATAATGGAAGTAAAAAATGCGAAACGGTAATTTTATTTATTTCTAAGTACTGACGCGATATGGTATATCCTTGGTAGTTAACTTTGTTTTTGAATATAATGAAAGGCAAGTGTATATGTTATTAATTATTTTAAAGGACACAGAAGCACTTTAAAAAAGACATAACAACACCAATATTTTTCAATATATTTTATTTCAGTTAAGCAAAATGGACTATAGCTGCTTAATTGTAATTTTAATGAAGACAGATATTCTATTTATTAGGTATTCAGATTCAAATAATCTTTTATTCTAAAGTTGTACGTTAAATAAATTCCCAATAACCTTCAATCACTTTAGGTATGAATATGTTATACATAATACTAACGCATATCCTGTCTTTCTTTACTGTCTTTGGATGGCCATAACTAGTTCCGATTATAAATCCAAAGGTTAAGAGTTCGCACCCTGTTACTATTAAAATGTGTTTCTAACTTTTTGATCGCAAGTTTTGTGTTAAAGGGGTTGTTAAATATCAATAAGGGGTGGTATAATAGTAGCCCAAGGATTTGGAGTAAGTATTAATTAACGCTAACCATCCCTAATTTAGCAGTATAAGACAATTCTTGAGCTATTCTTTTACCACTGAATAGTGAGATTGAACGTAAGACTATTACACTCCCATAGCTAAAATGGCGAACATGTCTGGGGGAAGGTGATTCGAACCCGCGACCCTCAGAATACGAGTCGTTAAAAGAATAGTTTATTTTATTAAAATATGCTAAATTTTTCTGAGTGAATAACCCCATATTAATACCTTTTTATTTTTGTTTTAGTAGCATTAGGTTGAAGCAATTAAGTAGCCTCAACATGCTTCAAAAACTAAAATAAAAATAAGTTTTAAAACTAAATTGTGTTTTTTATCTTTTTAATTAACATATAATATTGATAGTTTAACACTGAAATACAACTCATATCACTACATGAAACTTTTTAAAACTGATTAAAACTTTTGGTTTTAATGACGATTTGAAGAAATTGTTAAATACATATATATTTCGTTTCTATCCGTACATCTATTTCCAGCATTCTTTCAACTCATTCGATTTTAACACACTAAAATAATTCATCTTGTAAAGTTTCTTGTTTTGTCAAAAATACTAGATGACTTAATCTGTAAACAGCGTTTATTGCATTCTTTTTGTTGCATGCCGACAAGTCACTAGTTATGTTTTAGCCTGGTTTGCAACTATTGTTTGTTTGTTTGTTTTTGGAATTTTGCGCAAAGCTATACGAGGACTATCTTCGCTAACCGTCACTAATTTAGCAGTTTAAGACGAAAGAAAAGGCAGCTAGTCATCACCAACCACTGCCAACTCTTGGACTACTCTTTTACCAACGAAAAGTGGGATTGACGGTAACATTAAAACGCCCCCACGGCTAGGAGGGCGAGCATGTTTAGCGCCACTCGGATGCAAACCCGCGACCCTCAGATCACGAGCGCATGCCTTAACGTGCTCGGCCATGCCAGGCCATATATCAGCATCCTATTGCATATTTGTATGGAGACTTACGAACTACTTTTTCTTGTGTGGGTATTTGGGTATGTTAATTTTTTGAACACCCATGAGGGTCAGAACTTCTTCCTACATCCCTAAGTTTCATGTCGTCTACTTGTTGGAATGTGTTGTTTGGTAGATTTTGGGCCAGAATATTCCACAGTACTAAGACCCTTTTCAGGGCAATATCCATGAATAGTCTTGATGTGCCCTTTTTTTTCGTTATTTAAGTTTTATTTTCTTTTTTCAATATTTCTATTCGTTTTTTTTCGTATATATTTATCGGAGAAGTGATATATTACTAATTTAACAAAATTAAAGAAAAAAGGTAATAAAATAAAATAAATAAACGAATGAAAATAAAATAAGGTAAAATAAAATAAAACTTGTTTTAAACGTCTAGCTTGTTTTATATTTCTTATCATAAGTTAATCCTAAATTTTTTTGCAGAAGTAGCAGTCAGTAAAAGTGATCCATTCATGTTTTACGAACTCTTAGATCTCTTGTATACAATTATCTTTTCCCGGGAAGGTTGAGCAGAAATAGCTTACCTTTCGCTACTGCAATGAGTGTCAAAGCTATCCTCTTCTGTAGAACCAACTGATCGAAACTAACGTTAACAAATTAGGTGATATACGCCTGCTATTCTTCAATGTTTCTTACTTAAGAAGCCTGACTTCGTTACGTCACAGTAGTCTTCCATGAATTTATTTCTATTCTATTGAATGTCACTTAAGATATGCTTTGTTTTAAATAAGGTATTTTTATATTTGCTTCCCCGTAACACAGAGGTATTTCTGTAAACTTATACTGCAAGAAACCATGAAGAACACAGATAGCTCTTTATGTAGCTTTGTGCTTAAATGAAAAAAAAATGCTTATTTGAATAATTAAAACCTGTACATGCAAGAAATATTAGTCTTTGTTAGTACGTGAAACTAATCTTCCATGCGAAGTATGGGTAACCATAATTTTGAACTACTGACAAAAAGGAAAACCGCTGTTGTCAAAAAGCTTTGTTCGTCTATACTAAGTATAACGAGCTTTATGTTCTACATTTAGCACATCCATAGCTGAAAGCAGTATAATTGTAAAATTCTTACACAGGAACCACGAATCCACAAACATGGATTTTTGTTTATATTTGTTCCCGCCATTATTTTAAATTTTGTTTCAACAAACGATTTCAGTAAAAGTTGTCAACTGCATGAGTTAGGTAAATCAAATCTAGGGGTAAGTTTACAGATTTAACATTCAAGACTCGATTCCTCGCGGTGTTCATAAAGCATATATCTTGTTGTGTAGCCTTGTGCAAAAGTGTTATCCACAACATCAAGAAAAAATGTATTTTAGGTTTAAAAATAAAACAAATGTACCTAATGCACTCTTAAAAAATAAAAGAGTACATTGAGGTAAAATTATTGCAGTTACATTAATAAGTAGGAGTAAAAAAAAACAAAAAACATTAACTGATTTTTCCATTTCTTGAAATCCATTGTTTTCTAAATTACATATAAGCCTAATAAAATGTTCATTCTGTCATTTTTAAATTGAAAACACACTACGCACCATCAATCAGCTTAAGAAAATTTGAAGAACAGTTACTAGATTTTGCATTTTTTTATGCTTAGAAGTGAAAAGAAAGCTAAGCAAGGAGTTGTTTTATCTCAAAACTAATATTGCCGGAAACTTCAAACGAATTTGAATATGTATGGGAATTAAAGATGAATTAATATACATAAATGAACTATTTGTGAAACAATCCTGTTACTCAGATTTTCTCTTGGTGAAGAAAAAATATATGATTTAAAAACCAGCTAGTAACAGCAATATACATGAGTCTCTGTGCAGGCAAACAACATTATTAAAAATAAGATAATAACAACACAAAATCTTTATAGCTTTTCTTTATAATTTTTACAAAACTAATTATACTTATTTTTTGTTGTTATGACACTCATTAAAATTTTAAGATGTGTAAACAAACGAAATTAGCTTTTTCCTTGTTAAGTTAATCTAAGCTTCAAACTTTAATACTGTTGTAATAATTATTAGTGTAAGGCAGCCTTAAAACTACTGCATCGCGCGTTTTTTTGTTTATACACACATATATTAAGATCTTAATGTTGTATTTTTCTATTTTCTATAATTTTATTGGATTTTCAAGACCAGCACCTCTGGACATATAATGCATTGTTTCAGCTCATTATAGTGTATATAGTATAGTATAGTTAACAAGTATAAGAATCTTAGTTTATTGTTTATTTATTATGGCTTAACCACGATACTGGTGAGAGATGGAATCTTCTGGAACGCTTGTCTCTCAGTGACAAATGGTGAATGAAATGTTGTTGATGTTGTTATTTGTACTGATACAATCTATACGTCATTTCAAGAAATATCCAAATTATTTATTCGGACCACGGACATTGGCAGATTTTGTGTGTCTAAATAATGACTGTACAGAAGAACAAACTATTTTTACTGTAATGTTACATTTCCAGTTACATTGGCTTTCATTATTAGCATAAATTGTATGAAATGAAAATAGTTTTTGTTCAACTATTCTCATTTTTATCATTGTTACACACATACGTATGTGTGTGTTTATAATAGTGGATGTGTTATAAGTGTAAAAGATAAGAACCATATTTGGTTTAAAGGTGTAGAAAACATTTGTGGTGGCTGATACCTTCCCTCTAATCACTAGCTTCACCTTATAAACGGCTGTATGTGATTCTAAGAGTATTCAGGAGACAAGTGTGCATGGTGTTAGAAAGGTCAGTTGACATTACAGCTTTTCTTGTTTCTTTTCAGTGTTTCTAGATAACAACACTCAACACTGATGAAAGTTTATAAGGGATCTGGATAAACCGTTTTCAGTGTTGTATCTTGAAGCCAGTTATTTTAAACACACTTTACAAATCTGTATACATATATTTTTTCAACCTATGGCCCTTGAGACCTTTATATATTGAACATTTTGTACTGCTAACATAATTTTACACTATAAATTTTTCCTCATTTTTTATTACATATAGATTAAAATGTCTCGTTATATTACGCACATTACTACTTATTGCACGAAATTCTACAATAAATTTGCATCTGCAACTATGATAGTTAAAGTTCCTAGAAATTCCAGCACATGTATTTCCAACAATAGTGCATAAAAGGATGTTTCCAAAAATTGCTGTATTCGTAAACTACTCTATCTGTTTACCTGTTTCTTATTTTGATGAGTAAAAATCTCTTTTGTTAATTTATAAAAATAAATTCTTAGCTTTGATATTTGAAAATAAAATACGAAGTTGTTTTAAACTAGGGCTACCTTATAAACGATGTTCTTTGTTGTTTTTTTATTCATTGACAAAGATAAATACAGCTAATAAAGAATATTTAGATTATCTCAAACACCTATATGCTGTACTAAACATGATAAGTCTCACTATATTCTACCCCATCTTCAAACATTAAAAGTTAAATATGTGTATAATATTATATTGAAGTTGCTTTGATGTAAATTTAATATATTTTATGCATGTGATACAGTATTCACATTATAACATTGATGTATCAAATACATTACAAAAAGTACAATATTGTGTTTTTATAATATGTAAAAAAATTCACTTTCAAGTACTGACCTCGCCAGAGAAGGAAAGGTAGAATAAAATACATTTACTAACTGAGCTTTAGTCTGACTTTGTACAACAAATGTTATAATAAAAACCTTATTCATTTTCACGTAGTCTATTTTTAATACACAAAATAATTTTATTTTACAGGCTATTTCAACTGTTTGCTTTTTCATACACAACATTCTCATTTGGCATAAATTTCTTTTTTGCATGAAGTTAAATATGTGATGTATTAGTAATGTATAATTAATACACTATAATTAAATAGGTGTGCTTATTCTAATGCTAATAAAAATATAGTTTCCAGGTTTAATCCATTTTCCATTCTATACATAAGTCCTACTAATTACACTGACTTGACTTTTAATCTCGTACACAATTAGTATTATAATTTAGCTTTACTCTTTTCACGTAGTTTACTGTATGGGAGATGATATAATTTTATTTTATAGGTCAGGCCTACCGTTTTTTGTAATTTTTCACACAACATTCTAAATGTGTGTCTATTTCTTTTGTGTGCTAGTTTAGATATATGATTAACGAGCTGCAACTAAATAGACCTATAATGTTATATTGTAAATTAATAGTTAACTCAAACAAACGTATCCAAAAATGTCAAGTCTACACAGAATCTATTCGTGCAATGTATATGTTTGACGATAAAATTACCAGTTGGACAATCAAACGATAGACGCGTACATCAACGAAAAAAAATGCAGTTTCGCGAACTTTCACGCAAGGAAATTGTGACCTGAGCAGTGAACCAGACAAACAAATAAGCAAGCAAACAAACATGGATATTTTGAGTCTTATAGAGAGATTTATTAAGGCAATTAAAAATGAAATGAAATATGCTTGTTGTATTAAATTTAAATTCATAAATCAAGTTATAAAACAATGTAATATTCATCAAACAAAATAGAGAATTTTGTATCGATTTCTGATTATCAGCGTTGAATTATTCAACAGTACCACCAAAGGAACCTGTTATAACGAATGAAAATGGAGAAATTGTGAAAAATGTGGTTGGTCCATACAAAGAAGGAGATCGCCTTATGTTACTCTGTGAAAGTGAAGGAGGTAAAGTACAAATAAGACATAGTATTAAAATGTGTTTTAATGTTCAACTGTTGCTGAAAATAGCCACTTGTAACATATTATAAAAAAATATATACAATACGAGTATGTGGAATTACTCGTGCATATAACAAAACTGACAGTTTTTATAGAGGGTAGGTTAGTTTAGACTGAAAAATCAAATGTTAGGTTAAAACAATAAGTTTCATGAAACATAAACTAATAACCAAAAAAAAATTATGTAGATTCTGAACTCAGCCAGTACAAGTGACTGAATTATAACTGTACAGCTATTCAGATGAATCAGTAAATATAATGAGCAACTTTTTTTTTTCAAAATCAGATGCTTATAATACATTATTATAAATTAATGTTCTGGTAGCATTGCAATTTTTATCATTTTATATAGACGTCTATGTTATCAAGTCAAATGTTATCATATATATATAATGGTGTAATATATTATTATAGAAATTTAAAAACAATTAATAATTTGTACAATGCATTAATATTTTGTACTAGAGCTCTTTGTTTGACGCAGAGCATAACACTTTATTTTCATGCTTCTATCTGGTTCATGAATCATTTCTAAAGTGTCATAACTTTATATTTCGACCACTTCTAACAAAAGTGTCAATTTTATGCACCTTTTTAGATTTTTTATATAGCTTTTACTTTCACATTAAATTTAGCTGCAATTCTTCGCTAGGAGAATCATCACCAACCAAAAATTTGATTTCTCTAAATATTTCATATGGTACGTCAGCCTGAGAAAACATGAATGAATTCACAGTATTACTAAGTATTATAGTATGTTATTTCGGTAAAGTTATGTTTGCATAACAATTTCTTATTAGTTAATTGTTAAATAATCAGTATTTATTCTAAAATAGTCGATTTTTACAAGATGAGAATATGACATTCCTGGAGTATTTGTCTTTCATACTATTTTATTTATTTATTTTCATAATTATTTTTTCCGTTAAATATATAAAACGGTTGATTTTGTTTAATTTAAATTCAATATATTTTCAATAAAATTATTTTCTAGGGCAACCCCTACCGAAACTTACTTGGTGGCAAGGTCCAGTACTATTAGACGATACGTACGGAGTAACACCCCAGAAAATAAGTTTCAACAAGCTGGAACTTTTAAATCTTCATCGTGGGGATTTATTTAAAGAGCTCTCTTGCTTGGCTTCAAATAATGATATTTCTTTACCAGCTTCTACTACAGTGCAAGTAGACATGACGCGTAAGACCACTAGATTATTTAAATTAATATTTAGTAAAACAGATAGTCGAACATTGAAGAAGATTAACCTGGTAACTAGATCTGAGGTCTGAGATAAAATAAGTTAATTTTTATTTGTATATATATATATTTGCAATTAAAAACTGCATGTCAGGACATTCTAAGTTTTTTGTAAAAGATTTTCCTTAGAAATATGTAAACGTAACATATGCATTTCAGCATCTATGAATTATGATTCTTTGTATATCTGTGAATATGTTAAATTTATCATGTATGACAGACATCAATTTCAATTGTAATGTAAGTTAAAGCCAATTAGTGACACTTTTTAATCAATTTCATTCCATTTCAAATATTCATTTATATATCGCATCATTTATGACACGTATTTATTATTCACCTAATTTCTAAAATGTTGGAGACGGTATAGTATTAACTAATTTTCGTGAAGTTCAAGATGTCTTAATCAGTTAATGTATATATGTTCCAAAATTTCTTTGTATTGACTTATAGAAGTTAGGTCCTTGAAAATTCTATGCTGAATTGTAAATATATTATAATAACATTATATAAACACAGTGTTTACAAACTGTTTAACTCTTATTAATCAAATTATTTTGATATTTAGACACCAACATGAGGTTTTCCTAGCGATGACTTATTGTAACAATGTCCATGTTTGATTATGAAAAATTAAAGTCAGATAATATTATCTGTATTATCATGGTCTTACCAAATACTTTTCTTGTTTATGGTTCTTCTTACTTTTTGTGATACCGATATTGACGGCTTAGTTTCTTGGAATATTTGTGTTTATTTGACTTACAAATTCTTGGTAACTCATTATTTCATTATTTATTATAATATTTTGATAAAAGTTATATTACATTCAAGTGCCAAAGCTCTAACTTTTCGAACACTGCTAGAAACACAACTAAGTTAATGCGTTACTTTGATAAATTAGTTACTTGTTAAGGTTACAAAGTAGTATTAAATAGACCAGACTCTATGTACTTCAGAATATATTTAAGATTTACATTTGAAATTCTTTAGTGAGTTTATTTTCAATTAGTAACTTTATTGGAAATAATAATTAGCATCAAAAAAGTGTGATAAATATAAATATTTGACTATATATAGATATTTGATTCAGACAACAAATCTTTGTAATTAATTTAAATATTTGAGTTTATTTTACTAATTATAGACATTAAACACTAATTATTTTCAGATTTTAAAACTTTTCACGAAAGAGATAAACAGACTTCAGTAATAAGAAGAGAAATACATTAATTACATTTTTAGTAAGGTAATTTAATTGTTTAATTAATACAATTATGATTAAGTCTTACATGTCGCTTTCTTTAGATGAATAATTGAATCCAGATAGTTTTACATTGTAATTACACTGATGTAGGCACTGGGTTGATAGTTAAAACACTTTCTTACGTTTATGCGATTAACTGTTAGCTCTTTTCTCTCTATTTGGTTTCTGTCTATTCATGTACATATATTTATCTAGGTGTCTACCTGTTTACATGTTCATACTGAATTCATAGTTGAAAACATATATACTTATCCTTATCAACAGATGTGTTCGATGAATTTTTGTTAATATTTTTAAACCAAAACTTTCCAAGTGAAATGAAATTAACATAACTATGTTTTGCCGATTTGAGTGAAAACCTAAAGAATTATTTATTTTACTTACATTTTGTGTCAAAAATCTATTGAATGTGTTAAATTTATGTAGTGTTTCTGTGATGGCGAAAAACAATTGTTTTTATTAAAATCTGAAAAGCTTTCCTTCTTACCAAAAACACACATTTATTAAAATGGTAAAGCAGAACTTCATATTTTCCTATTTTTATTTAATTTTACAGAGAGCATATATTTTATTATTCGCAGTAAAGCCATTGAAGCTGGAAATAGATGAAACTGACCAGCCATTATCTGCTAATAAAGTAACAAACTTAAAGTGCAGGACAGCTGGTGCTAGGCCTAATGTTACAATTACTTGGTGGTTTGGTGGCAGACAGATGAAAAGTACAACAACCAGAACGACAAAGAATGGAAACATTACCATTAGCACTTTGTCCTTCAAACCATCGATGGACGACGCTGGGAAGTATATATCATGCCGTGCCGAAAATCCCGCGATACCAGAAAGCGCTTTAGAAAATGGATGGAAGCTGAGAGTTTATCGTAAGTGTAGGGACTCTTTCGGCATACCTCATAGATTTCCATTAAAAGCTTAGTGCTTTTAAAGGGTTGCAAGTTACTTATGTTAAAATTCTGAAGCTGCTTTTTACGTAATAAATAATAATAAAGAAGTTTCTACAGAGTTGAACAACTGTACAGAAACTGTCAGAAATGAGTTTCAAAGTTTTTGTTCAATAAATTAATACCTTGTGGAGTTAGCCCCAAACATTATTTTGTTAAGATTTTCCCCACAATTTAAAAATGACTCGAAAAACATTTACATATATATGTACAAATGGTATACATATATGTGGCTAAAGAAATGGGAAGTTTTATAAAAGGATAGTCAGATGATTTTGCAAAATAAAAAACACATAATTATGGTATTTAGAAATAGATGGCGACGTGACAGATGTAAAAAAGAAACCTCGTTTATTCACAAGAGCCTGATGCATTGATAGAAGGATATAAAACCGATTGATGCTTAAGATATTATTAGTTGAAATGCAATTTTTTGAGATGGAAATCATCTTTTAACTTGAAAGAGTAATTTGCTAATTAACTTGTCCGATTATGTAAGAAATAATTACTAAACTTAAAAGCTTTAACATTATCAGTGAACCTATTTGTGATATCATTAATTAACAGAAATGTTAATAATAATTTGGTTTAAACTTTTTAAGATTTTTTTTATCAAGGTAAGTTTTATCTTATTCAGATCACACACATATTTTGCAACATAAAATATATTTAAGCTAAAATATGTAGAGTGCTTATTACCGTGTTTACTTATGTTCAGTTATTTGTATACATAAGATTATATGCTGACAAATGTGAAAAATAATTGCGTTTGGCAAATTCAAAATTTCAAACATTTACCATCTAGTTTTTTTTTAATACTTATTCCATGTTATAGTTTGATAATACAAATAACTATCAAGATTTATATATATGTATAGTTTCTCAATGGGTACTCGATAACGTCACGAAGTTATAACGGTAAGATCTGATGATTGATTCCCCGTAATAATTAAAGCACAAACGGCTCATTGCATACCCTTACATAAACAATTAACATACTTTGTTTTGTCTAATGAGGGACTAGTTTCTTACTTTCCTCAAATTCATTCTAAAATTTATTGTATCGCATTTACTGATCAATACAACATAAAAAACGTATTATACTAATAGAAGAAAAATAAAATACAACCTGTTTTCAACACAACAGAAAAAAATGCAATAATTATACTTTACTACATATTATTTAAATTATTGGCTAGAATAGCAACATACATGTTTTCATTTGTTTTCTTAAGCCAAGGTAGTAATTGTAAAGGCTTGTTTTGTGTATGATAACGACTTCTTTTGTATATAAATCACAAAAAAATGTAGTAATAATAATAAATAAATACTTTTTTATCTCATATGATTTAGGCCATAGTCAGTTACTGATTTATCATCAGTATTTTAGTAATAAATATACCTATATTATTTAATGATTTGTAAGTCTTTTAAGCTTCTAATAATGAGTTATACTTATAAGAGCACATATATATGTATATTCCTTAATTGATTAATTTATGGACAAATGAGGATAATATATGATACTCGTGTATTATAACTCTTACTTTATTTTTCAGACATATCTATATTTTTATAATGGCCTGTTTCGAATTCAAACATGTGATTTAAGATCCCTAAATTGGCAGAAGACGACCTTTTAAACTTTCCTATATTTAAAACTGATTTAAGCGTAACATATTTGCATATATTTATAAAACAAATTTATCTCTAAACTTTAATTAATTATATATCATTTTTAGATGATTTTAAGATACCTCTCAATCTAGAAGTTGTAACTTTTGATATCAGTACATCAAAACATAATCAGTTGATTTACAAGTTTTCTAAAACATATAACGTATTTTGTATTGCAGGTTTATCACTACATAACACTGCATCATTTATATACAAAATATTTGTAATAACACTTATCTTATTAATAGCATAGTTTCCAAACTGGTGCTATTTTGTTTATGTTTTACCGTCATTCTTATTATTATAGCTACAAATTGGAAAAAAAGTTTATTATAGAATATTGTCTTGTTCCTACTTCACATTAAAACAACTCTGTTAGTCATTTCTGAGAACTTACAAATTATTTTATTTTTATACATACTAACAATCCCTTTAACTTTTTACATCTTATACCATTTTTAACAAACGTGATAATATTTTTCAAGAAACAGTACAATGTAGTGAAACACCTGCAATACGACTATAAAGGTGCATTAACATCTCCTTTAATAATCCGTTTTTAAACATATAAAATCTCTTTCTTTTTACTAGGATGACAAATAGTGATAGTGTGATCAATTGTATCCTGTTCGATATTTATATAATCTCTCCTTTATTTTTGCCAACTTCTTTAATCTGAAATTTACATATTTAAAAAATATTTTTTTCGCCACGAATAAAATGTTGTAATTTGTTTTTATTGAATATAAGCTACTCTCTTTCATACTTCTACAACTTCATAGATAAACCGCACTTAACCCTTCGACTTGGAAGTAAACTTCGACATTCCCACATCCAGCAAGGGTATGATGTTTATTTAGAATGTAACATTGTCGCCAATCCCTGGGTGACTGAGATTGGCTGGAAGTTTGAAGGCCAAGAACTTCGGACGAATACATCTGCGGGCATTATCATCAGTAATCAATCACTTGTGTTACAAAAGGTGGGACGTAGCAACAGAGGGCGTTATTCATGCATTGCCACCAATAGTGAAGGCCAAGGTGAAAGCAAATCACTCCACTTAAAAGTTCAATGTAAGTAGTGCCAAATAACAGAATATTTTTATTAACTTTCAACACCCTCAAAACATAATAATGCTTGATGTCTCTTTCACGTTATATTATTAGTTCTTTACATGTAAAGCATTATCATTATTATTTATTTATTTTAATAAAATTCTCAGCTCAGAAATATTAATTACAGAAAAATTGCTTTAGACTACCTTGGATTTTTCTTTTTCACTTTGATCTTTCTTACAGTGATAAACTTACAAATGCTATTATACCAGGCATGGTCTGTATTCTTGCTTGCTGGACTGTGAATGCGAAGGTTTAGTGTTCGCGTTCCCTTGCAAAAAAAACAAACAAACTACTCTCCACTATCTGATTCCATGGGTATATTGCAGAATCAAAAGAAAATTTAAATTGTTGACACAGGGTGTTGTTAACTAGCTCCATCCTGTCAATTCAACATTACGGACATTTAGCACAAACAGCTGTTATAGCTTTTGGTTCAATGTCCATCCAAAATAGACAAACTAATAATTTCTATTGTTATAACCAATTAGAAAGTTTTCTTGTTGTATCACATAGTTTTGTAGTTAAGTTGCCAAATTTTAACATTCAGACCACGTAGTTTAAGTAGCAATATTGTAATATTTATACAAAGTCATCTTTAATTTCTAAATACTAACAAGAGGAAATCAAACAATAAATAACACCCCCTGCTTACAAGACTTCTTGATTCCAAATCAGGATTGTCTGTTACGGTCATACAGCCCCGGAATACAAAGTACATAGAATTTTAAGTGTCATATCGTGGCTACTAAGCTCTAGTTGACACCAAATTTTTAATTGTCAGTTATCCAGCTAGAAATTACACATTCCCTAAATAAAATTTGTATATAGAAGTGATAAGAAATGCTCCTAAACGCTTTTATTTTTATCTCATACATTATGTAGGCAGGGTATGTTTTGTCTGTTCCATATATACGTGCACAGATTTGTTTAGTTTTAAGAAAACGTTTTGTTTAACGTTGTACAATAGATTTTAAGATAGTTTCTATTTATTACAACTCATAATTCACGATTTTATTGTATTTTATTAAAGATGTTTTATCAAAAATAGGATGTTGTTTTGAATTAAGCACAAAGCTACACAATGGGCTATCTGTGCTCTGCCCACCACGGGTATCGAAACCCGGATTTTAGCGTGTAAGTCCGCAGACATACCGCTGAGCCACTGGGGGGGCCCAAAAATAGGAAGTAAACGTACGGATGGTTAATATTAATTCTTCAAAAATAATTCGAACAAGATAGTAGACATGAATTTGAATTATCTATCATAATAGTAGAGACACAGATTAGAGTAGAGTGTTAACAGAAAAAAATGCGATAAATTAAATTCGATTATGATTTAATAGTTATATATGTTGTTATGTGTTTATTTTCGCATATGCTATTACGTAAATGTCATCCCTACTATCTATTGTTTGCCTTATTATTTGCCATCACTACATTTGCTTCCCTTTTGGAAGTTATTCTTTACTTCTTTACTTGTCGTTGTTTTTTTAATGAAATGTTTTAATGGGTACAGGAAAGCTGTATTTTATAACCGAGTTCTAAATATAATGAGGATCCAACTGTATGTTTATTGTTTGTCTATTACTGACTGGTAATTCCTGTTTCACCTTGAAGTTAAGTCTTTTGAAGGAACACTATATATTTGTGAAAATGCTAACCTCAAGGAGTAATGATATCATCGTTTACACTAGAATTATTTTTTTATTTTTGTAAATTATTAATAATACTTACAAGTGTAGAAACTCAACTTGAAATTATGTCAATTTGAAATTAGTTGACACCTTCATTTAGGTTTTTAAGTTAACATAAAATAAAAAGAAGCAAAAGAAAGAAGAAAAAAATATACTTTTTGCTGTAATATTTACAAAGATTTCCATAACTTATGACTAAGTTTTTACATATATATTGTTGTAAAAGAAAACACTGTGTATTATTGTAAAGTTCTGACGACCTATTGAGGTGTTTTTAAAATACCATCACTATACAGCTAGCGCTACCGCATGCCTAATAATACATTTGGGTATTTATTTTGATTTTCGGTTAACATTTCAGTTGCTCCAAGCTGTAAAAGTGATCAGAAAATAGTATACGGAGCTGCTCGCCATGAATCTGTACAAGTTGAGTGTGAAGTTGAAGCAGATCCTAGCAATGTATCATTTTACTGGAGGTTCAACAGCACCAAGGAAGTTCCAGGTTTATTGACATTTACTAGCAATGAAACCAGAAGCACAGCGACATTCATCCCCCGCACGGAACATGACTACGGAACTCTGCTTTGTTGGGCAAACAACAAAGTCGGTGTTCAAAGAAAGCCATGTGTTTTCAAGGTTGTCCCAGCAGGTAATGTCGAACTTTGTTATTACGATAAACACTCGCTTAATCTTGACTACACCATAACAGTCTTTGTTTATGAAAATTAATGTTACATATAGCGTAGTACACTACTCCGTCTGTCGTACCCCAGTTAAGATTATAGACTTTAGTACCGAGCAAATAAACTCGCTGAAACGGAAATAACGGATATAATAATATAGTTTACGTATTATAATACATTTCCTTTACTTTCACTCATGACTTCTTAGAATTTCTGATCGATTTAACTAATAAACTTGTTAGGTCACGTTTGATATTTAACTGTAACGTTATTAGCTTTAATCTATAATTTGCAACAGCAGAAAATTGTCGCTATTTATAAAACACCATCAAATGCAAATAGTTATTTCGTTTTAGGTTTACTTGACTGGTATTCAAAATATAAATTAAGGTTAAAGTTCAGCCTTCCAAAACCAATAGCTTAAATTAGTTTTAACATTGGTCTTAAGTTTAGTGAAGACTTACGTATAGACCTTTAGCATTTAAAAGCAAAACTAAAAATGTTGAGCAATTATTAAACATGTTATAAGACATTAATCGCCGATTTCATATCACAGATGACAGAAAAATATATGCTATACGTATATCAAAATTTATAATATGACCTGAAAAAGAGCTCAACTAAAAATGTCTGCTTACAAATTTAATGAAAAATTAATATAAATAAAAAGTTTGGTGTGGCAACATCTTTGTTTACTATATAGTGAAATGAAATTTAAGCTTTCCTGTGAAGAGAATAGACATAATGTATGCGAAGCAAAAATACAAATGTACAGCAATCTTTCTTTCAGAAGTTTCAGCTAAAAATAAAACTTGCAATTTCATGTTTCTTGCCCCTTTCAGAAACGTATTACCTTTGTGCTTTACACAGAGTATTGAAAATAGTTTTAAAACTTTATAATTGATGCAACAGCTGTCTTTAATTTTGATATGATAGACTAATGTAAAGGTAGCTAGTCAACATTATCCATCGCCAATTCTGGTTAATATTTATAAAGTTCTATTAGAATTGAACATCATGCTATAATGTCCTTAAAACCTAAAATATGAGCATGTTCGGTGACAGAGTTCATTCTCGCGAGGCCCTCGTAATTCGAGGGTCGCGGTTTCGAATTCCGGCCGCACCAAATATGCTCGCTTTTTCAGTCGTAGGGGGGTTTAATATGATGGTCAATCCCACTATTCGTTGATAAAAGAGTAGCCCAAGATTTAGCAGTGGGTAATGATGAGTACCTGCCTTCCCTCTAGTCTTACACTGCTAAATTAGGGACACCTAGCACAGATGGACCTCGAGTGGCTTTGCGCGAAATTCAAAACAAACAAATCATTCTAGTGACTTAAGATGGCAATTCGATTGCCCTAAAGTCAAACAGAATCGTACAGATAAGGGTCACAAATAATGTGTAATGCAACCAAATGGTTAGATAATAAAGTGAAATAAAAAGCTGTTAACTTGTACAATACCTTAGAGTAGCATACCTTGTTCTCACGTTACCATACGTTTACCAATGTGAAATGTGTTTTTAAATGCTCTATATAGCGATCACAATTAAGTAAAATGTTTTGTTTGCTGTTTAGCTTTCATACTTTCCACTTATAATCATATCGGTTCTTTATTCATAATAGGTAATTATGTTGAGTTGCTTAAGACCATCTTTAAATAAACTAGGCTTTTAGCCTAGACTTCTACTAGTTTAATTACTCTCTTTAAAATGTTCATATAGTTCTTACTGAAACACTAAATTTTACCTCCATATGTAATATCCACTAACATTCATTCACCTAAACTATTGTTTCTACTCGTTTATCATGTGGTTTTTCTGTCTTGTGAATCATTAAAACAAAACCACACTACTATTGGGAATGATAAAGCACCTTATATTTATATGGACACTATGTTAGTATGTGTAAAATTAATTGGTTGAACGACAGCCAGTTAAAGAGTGAACTGTTAGCACGTGACTGTCTTCTGGTACAGTTTTAATAAAACAGAGGGAAAAAAATATAATTTTAATATTTTATACTAATTTATTTATTAGTTCAATGAATATTTTTATTTTTTTATAATTTTTGTTCTACATTTGATGCTAGCGGTGATACATGTAAAAGGTGCCTCATGATATAACCCGTCTGTGCTCTAAAATATAAACTTATAAACGTCATTATTTACAACAACCAATGCTGACGGTGACAGTTTTATTTATACAAAAATATGCTTAAAATGTTGTGACATCCTTATACTTTTATTAAACAGAAATATAATTTCGTTGTTAAAGAATAATTGCCATAAATAACATTATTTAAAAAAATGTAAATTTTCATATAACATAAGGGGTATAAATAAATTATTTCACATATTAGGTAATATTTCAATAAATATGCACAACATCTTTTTAAATGTAATCTCTGCTAGGTATTGTAAAACATAACCTAAATATACTTTACATTTCTATCACAAAAGTAGCAACACCTTATTTGAACCTAGGCAAAAACTTTTATGACAAAAACATAAACATGGTCTTTTTTGCTTTAGTTACCAATAAAAATTAAATTGTTTTTTCTTAGGTCCTCCAGACACAGTAAAAAATTGTTCTCTGCGAAATCAAACAGAACATGTTATTGAAGTAGAGTGCATAGAAGGATATAATGGCGGGTTGTTACAATACTTTGTAATGGAAGTGCACGACAAGAGCTTCCAAAAACTAAGAGCCAACATCACAGCTTCTAATCCAAGCTTTCAAGCTGATAATCTTCCGGCAGGAACCAACTTTCTAGTCGTGGTCTATGCCGTGAATGCTAAAGGACGTAGCCACCCTCTTATTATGCGAACCAGCACCTTGCCAGCGCCTCAGACACAGTCCAGAAGAGGTAAGCTTAAAACAGGCGACGTTGTGGTAAAACATGGTAAAAAATTTGGGAAGAAGATTAGACGCAAAGAACTACTAAGACAAAGTTGCTACAATCGGAAGCAATTGCTGTTGTGGATAGTAACTATATGATTACCTAATAATCATTATTTGTTTTGTTACTATTTACTAAATACTTTATATTGTACGACACTAATATGATGCTGACTTTACAAAATCAAAAGTAGTGAAATATCTGAGAAGACGCTTAACATACCATTTGCAAATTTAATAGAAAATATTAACAAACTCTTCTTACTTCGTTTAATGTTCACAATGTCGCATAGGTCCTGCACTAAAGAAGTTTACAGCAAACCAACAAACAGTAGTAAGTAAATCAACCATAAATCAAACTACCATACAAGCGCCATGATTGCCTAGTTTCTTTCACGTAATACAAAAGATGTTAAAAAGAAGAAATAAAATCACATCAATACGAATCTCCTTGATAATTGATACGTAAAAAACTTTAAAGAAAAACGCGAAGGATAAAATGAAAAGTGAGTTATATTCCTTTATGTCAAAAATATATCTGAAAATATACACAGTGTATGTAAACAGCATAAAAATCAGAACAGAATTGAGGGTAAAACACCCTTCACAACTTGTGAATGCGGATCCCAATGCAAAGAGTAAAACTCATGAACATATTACATATGAGAAAAACAGACTTTGTAATACAGATCCATCTATTATATTATATCATGTCAGAGATGAACTAGATCATGAATAATATCAAATTAATGGTATATGAAGTACTTGAAGAAAGAACAAGTCTTCTACATTCGCCTAACTGATAACATTGAAATAACTGTATATTAATAAAAGTTTTAATACCCATACTACCCTGTCATTAATTAATAATAATTATGTGGTTGTAAAGGTCATTGTCGTTTTTAAATTAATTTGCCTATACAATACTTTTTGTTCAGTGCTAAACTAACCAATATTCTCTGAGAGAATTCCCAAAGGTAAATTTTGTTACAGATTCAGATGCAAGTGCAAGATTGAAAGTTCTGTTGTTTACGCGAAATTCAAACGTTCAGATGGATCACAAATGGGTTACCGTTGAAATTAAAACGATCAAGAATAAAGTTCGTCAAAAATATTCAAATCCAATCAAAATAAGTCAAAAATACGGTGAAGCAGAAAACATAAATTTATTTCTGTTTTTCTTTGTAACAGTGTTTATAGTATTCGATAATTCAGTGAGTGAAGACTTAGATATGATTATATTCACACCTCAAACAACGCAAATTAAAAGACATTATTAAATAACATTTATTGATATTTTTTAAAAAGTTTGTAGGATATCCTAGATGGCATGAACATATTTAAAACTATTCTCACGGTTAAAATCAATGTTAACATGAAATGACAGTGAGAAAAGTAGTCTTTTTTCGGGAATACTTTTCATCAAGACCAGAAAAATCAAACCGTGAGGTTTATTTCATTTATCGAACCATAAAATTCTTCAAGGTTTTGTATGAGAAATTCGTCTATCAGATTTTATTTGGTTCAAAGTAAATCTAAAAACATAGAGATTTTTGTACGATCGACTAACGATCGTAAAAACAGAAACAAATAAAAGAAACAGATTTTAAGTTAATGATTTGTGTGTATATATACGTGACATAATATCTCCTTTATTCATTTATTTCGTAGATTGTCATATTATAGGATAGATCCAATCTTTCATATGTGTAAACATTTCAAAAGACTATTTTTCATGTTCTAAATATTTGAATTTTACTTGTTTCTGTTCTTCTTCTCAGACACTCTTTGGCAGATGCGTTTCAGCCCAGTCCTGGTTGTACTCGTTGGTATAGTTGCAGGTCTGGTTCTCATTGCTTGCATCATAGTCATAGTGATGAAACTTAAAGCTCGATACTGCAGACAGAAAGGTGAGAACTATATCATCAGTGAACTTATAATACTTTTAAAACAATTATGTTTTGAGTAGCTAAACATGTTTAAAACAGTTAGCATAAAAAATGTTAAATAAAGCGTTTCTTGATTTATTTCTTAGGAGAAAGGACAACGAACCTTTCAGTCAAAAAGAATGAAACTAACAACTGGGCTAACAACAAAAAACCAAACGGAATTAGTGACACTTATAAAACCTGGGACTTTGTCGACAGTGAAAAGGTGTGACGATATATTTTGTATTGCTAAGTGAATCTTTTCGTAAAAGAAAACGTTTTATTTTCTCAGACTCCTTGAGTAATGAACACAGATTCAATTTTTACAATTTCATTTTTTTAACCATACTAATCTGTTATAATCTAGCAAACAATGTTTGACGTTCTTGTTCTTATATACCTATATTAAAGAATTTAAAACATTAAAGGTAAGAAAAAGAGACGCAGAATAATTAAAAGTTCTTATTTTAAGCAATAATGTATTTTTTTACAATTACACAGAATCACCTAATCTGCATTTTTATTTCTTATCCATTACTTTTGCGCTATGCTTACAATTTTATTCCCGCTATTTCTGTTCTTTATTATTTAATTTACCGCACACAAAGATGTGTACTAATAATTGACAGATATTTAGCATGTTATTTATTTATTTATTGTTTATTTTTGTCTGAATTTAAAAATGGTGAAATAGGTTTTATGTCATATGCTATTCACAAAAGAGGGGTTTAAAAGTACTTTTTCTTCGTATGAATTGTGAATTAAACCTTATTCATTACATTAAATTATCTAATAATGGAATGTTACCACTAATTTTCAATTCGTTATCCTTCCTTTAATCGTTTTCTTGTATATAAACACACATCCGTACATATAAACATCTTATGTTTTTAATGAACGTACGTTCCGGTATAGCTGCTGCGGTTATTGTGATTTGCTCATGACAAGAACTATTTTCTAAACAATAATAACTGTATACTAAATACATTTTCTTACCTCAAATTTTATTATCCCACTTTTGACGACTGGTGCTAATACTAATTAATAAATCCTCAGGAAACTTTATGTCGTTGTTGTTTTGAATTAAGCACAAAGCTACACAATGGGCTATCTGTGCTCTGCCCACCACGGGTATCGAAACCCGGATTTTAGCGTGTAAGTCCGCAGACATACCGCTGAGCCACTGGGGGGCAACTTTATGTCAATTGATATCTTCGACTGAAGTAAGAATGCTATAATTTACGTATTCATTGTAATTAAATTTTAGTACACGAATAAAAGAAAACTTTATTTAAATTTCTTCAGGTTCGTATATACTTACATACACTTAAAAAATTATACATGAAGTACATAAAGCGATTATTTTATTGATATAACTATAATTAAATATGTATATTTAAGTATACGTTAATTTCCGGGAAGGAATAGTTTCTATCTTTCCTTAAAAGTAATTTATATTCTGTACAAAAATATTTAACTAATCCGTATGTCATTAAATAATATGTTAGCGTAATAAGGAAATTATACCATTAATTCATTACGAAATACAAGGAAAAGCCTTTTGTAATTTATATTTTATCGTAGTGTACGTTGTTCGATAGCGAAATATGGTACATGATTCATTACCTCTTTGTAATAAGTTTTTTTTTCTTTCTAACTGTATTTATAATCTGTTCTGGTCTCTTTGATGTGTTTGTACTAAATTATGCAACATTATCTTTCAAAATGCTGAACTGAATATTTTCTCGCCTGGTTACTGAAAACAAAAAAACCTTTAGTGAATATGTGTATTTATGTGGGTGTATGAACAGAGTACATAGAGCCAAATTGGATTTTTATTATTGTGCATATTAATTATAATTTTATCTTCATTAAAAAGAAAAGTAAAAACATGCATGTAATTTGAAGGTCTCTCTTGTCACAACCCTTTAATGTACGATAAAGATGTATTATATGAATAAAATTTAACGTTATAATTGTAGTTACCGTTTATCCCATGACAGACTGGGTTCCAGCTAATTTACTTCGTATTTAAGCCGAGCGTGGTTCGGTGGCAAACGTGTCGGATAATCAAGGGCCATCATTCACGTCCCTTTATTTCGCTTCGAACTCTGGAGCCTAATTGAGCTCTAAGTAAATAATGAGTTTCCATTATTTGTACATAGAAATAGCCCCAAAGCTGGTAGTGGAAATTATTGAATAGCTTGCCTTCTACTGTTTGTGTTTTTCTTAAAGCAAAGCCACATTGGGCTATCTGCTGTGTCTACCGAGAGGAATCGAACCCCTGATCTTAGCATTGTAAATCCGTAGAGTTACCGCTATTAGGTCAAAATAAGGTGATGGATAACGCAGATTTTTCTTCAATAGCATACTAATTGTTAAATTATCCGTGATTTATATTTACAATGAGTGTTAATTATTTGCACATTATTAAATTCGGCTGTTTGTCCTTGAAGAAAATAAGTTCATCCTTCGAAAGCGCTCGAGTTATGAAGATTTTATTTCATCTATGAGCCTATGTGTTTTTAATATCATGAATGAAATTAGGCTGCTATTGTACATAATATTTATTATTGATAAGCATTTGACATAACACAACAATCAAACATCATATAAATAAAATTTGAGCAAGATGGAAGCATATTTAATAATACAGTATGATACCGAAGAAATAAATATTACGTCGTAGAATATTTGCTGTCTGGTAGCAATAAATTTTTCACCGATTAAAGATCTATATGTGTTTGATGATGGAAAGAAGTTTGACTAATTTCTACGCTTTTTCATCTTGACAGAATAATTGAATGTAATACACTCTTAGTACTTAATATTCAATTATTTACTAAATTTATTCATCCTATAAACATAGATGATCACACTTAAATGGCAAATTACTCTTTAAACGAATACATTGTAGCAACTTCAGTAAACAAAGGTAATTAATAAACCAAGTGTCGTTGACATGCAAATCCATATAACAATATAAGATGTATGCACTCAGGTCTAACTCTCAATATTGTACTGTTTCTGGTTATTTTTGTTTTAAAACATTTTCTTAGAATAAAGAAGAATTTTTCAGACTCGTGATGTCTTTCTAAATTACTTTAGATTTTCCCTTTATTCCAATCAGATCGAAGAGGCAGGAAACAAGATAGTGAAATCGATTTCTACATTTGACTGTGTCCATGTGTTGGTTTTCTTTTTAACATGTAATTAGGTAAAGAAAAACAATGACAACGTAGTTTCAGGATGGGAAATTCGAACCAGATTAAAATGTTCACTAGTTTCTCAGGATTGATTTCGAGAAATCTGCGTTACCTCTCCTGCCGGAAATGAACATTTTTTGTTTTTTTTTATTGTGTTTATCTCTCATCAAACACATGAGTAAATGATTTGTAGCCATGAGATAAAACTTTTGTTTTTTGCTGTTGGTAGCTATCTATACTTCACGATCGCTTTTTTTTTGTTAGGATTACGTGAACGTAATGAGCCGACATTACATTTTTAACTGTTATTTTTGTTTGCGTGTCCATTAGGGAAAGTTTGAATTTTTAAAACAAAGTTTTTATAAAAGAAAGAAAATCGCACTATTGTGAAAGGAAATTTTCAACGGTTTTGTCTTTTCAAATAACCTATCTGATTTACCATTACTAAATATATGTAGAATGTGAGTCATTACTTTGTTAGCGCACTTAAACTTCTCCTGTTATCCAATGAGGAAAAATGGGAACAAAAAGCATGCAGTGTACAACATTGATCCGAGCAAAGCATGTGAGTTTACTAGGTTCGAAGCTAATAGAATGCTCATAGAATTCATAGTTTAATCTTACATTATTTAATCTTTGCTGAAAGAGTAATTATTTTGTATTTCTACTCATAGTTTGATGAAATGTGAAAACTGTATTGGAAATTTGTAGACGGGCTCAATCTTGTACAGCTATGAGGTTTACAGGTATAGGTGTGTACGTTGAACGATAATACAAAAATAACGAATTAGGGTTAATCATTTTAAACGTAATGGCAAAGAAGATGAAATGCAATCACTATTTTTGTGAAATAACATACAGTAAACAGTGTGTTTAAGTTAAACTGCCCATTCAGTACTTGTTTACCCCAGTTTCTATTAACTGCTCTTTCAAAGTGATTTTTTTTCTCCCAGAAACGTTAAATAAAATTATGTATGATATTCTCGATATAAAGTATTTTCTAACAAATTTATTGTGCGTTCTTCCTTCTCCAAATTTTTTTTTAGCTCGTTGTCAATTTTATTCAGTTCTTTATATATCCTTGTTGTATTTGTAATACAAATGACCAAGGAACAAAATATAGACAATAAAAACATAAACGTTCTAGTTCATTGACTTGAAGTACAGGAGCATTATATACTTCTAAAGATCAAGCTTTCCATTCAATTTCCAAAGAAAGTAATCTATTTGTATGATGTACCCAAACGTAGTTTAGCTATATAATAGTAAACTGTAACAACTCTTTGCGTGTTTTCTTACAGCAAAGCCATATAAGGCTATCTGCTGAGTCCACTGACGGGAATCAAACCTCTGATTTATGTGACTGTTCAGGCGTCTAATAACAATTACAACGATTACCTGACTTATTTTAAGAACTTGTTTTTTTTACATTTAAAGCTTTCAAATTAAGGCGTTTCATATTGCATCCAATCGTGGGAAAATGGCAGAATAATGGAAATTGTATTTTGACTACTCATATTATACAGAATGGAAAAATTAAGAAGTTTAAAAATCGATATTATTTTAATAGTTAAGATTTTAGTGAATATTTTTTTACTCTTTCAAACAGATATTACTAAACCTCTGTATTAAACTATATATGTGTATGGTTTAATTTGTTAGTGTGTGTGTGTTTTCTTACAGCAAAGCCACAATGTACTGTCTGAGGAATCCACCAAGAGGAATCGAACCGCTGATTTTAGCGTTGTAAGTCCGAAGACTTACCGCTGGAACATAATAGTATCTCAAAAAGAAAAAGCAATAAAACGTTTAAAATCTCAAAAAATCCATATACCTTTGGTTTAACGTTGCAGTTTTAGTGTGCGTTTACACAAGTTCCGTTACAACCGTTTGTTACAATTAGTGCTGTTTCCATTGTTAATTTCAGCAATGATAAATAGTCTCAAATAATATCTATGAAAAGGCACTAAAAAAGTAATTATATTCGTATAAAATGTGGCTATCGAACATCATGTAACAATAGTCATGTGTTTGGTTGTATCTTAATAATTTATTTAACTTCCTTGAGTTGTACAGATTTAAACATAACCCGTCAAATAAATTAACCTAGTTAACTACATTATCCTCTGCCCTATCTTTTATAACTAATTATGCGTTTACTAGCTCCTACTTTTCTATAAAAGAGTTAGCTTTAATTTTCATGTTTGTTTATTCTAGATCAATGATTTTATGGCATATTTAAGAAAGATTGTATTGTTTCTGAAAACAGGAAGGTTATTTCTGAAACAGAAACAGTTTACAGCAAACATCTTTGCCAGAAAACTTAAAAAAATGATTCAGTTCAGTCAACTAAGTACTATATAACTCTGATTGAAAAAAAATATGTCATCGAAATCTCTTATTTTTCAACACTTTGCCTACACAAGAAAAGTCTAATGGAAATATTATTGGTTAAATTTCGATTTAGTTATTGGTCGGAGTTTGTTTTTTTTTCTTAGGATATTAAAGCTGTATTAAATTTCTGTGTACAGAAATAATATTTTGGAAAACAGTTCTATCATGGTATTGGTTTATCATATTAAACGCGTGTTTATATAAGGAAACTTTGATGAACGATCTTAACGTCAATGAATAACAGTTATTTGTTACTTCTAAACCCCAAGGTCTCGGCAAGTTTTACCTAGAAATGTCCAAAAATGAAACTTAAAAGAGGGATAACAGTAGAGAAACAAACCATCGCCTTGATTTGTATATCAATCCTGAGACGTTCCTCGTCAATTAAAAAAAGTAATTTTAGTTCACAAATTTTTGCGAAATAAATTACTCCATCCGGCCAAAGTTGACCCATAAATTTTATCATAACATAGTAATAATAAAGCCCTAAGAAACAAATCGCACAAACATTTTGCATATTCGTATATACAGGTTAAAAATGTGTTTAAATATCACTATATAGTAAAGTAGAACTGATTTTAAACACTGTGGAATGTGAATGTTTGTTTTTCATATGAAACATTGAAATTTTTAACGCATATTTTTGAAACTGATTTAATAAATACAGAAATTACTTTTGTTAATACTTGTGAATACTAATTGTATGAAACGTAAATATAACCAGGAAAAATCATACAACATATTATTTCGGGAAGATACTTTTAGATTTCGTTGTGGGACTAATTATTCTGTAATCGAATGTAATATTATTATAATTAAAACAGTTATATATATACATATATGTATTATTATCTGTAACAAATAAGACTCATGAATCAAGAACTTTGATATTTGAAAAAAATATATTTTTCCTTGCATAACTTTCAGTCTGATATGAATAGCTTCTGCAACAAGAAAAAAAATATATATATATTGGAAAAACTAATTCCAAAAATGTAATTATTTGGTCAATAGTTCATCATTGAAATATTATCACTGTATAAATTCAATGTTTGGTAAAACAAAAACGTCGTCTCGGATGTCATAAAAAAAAGTTAAATGTGCAGAAAAAAATATGATTTAAAATTTATGACACTCTTGGAAAATATTATTTCCAAAAACACAAATGTAACAAACTGTTGTGTTCAGTTGTCAAGCTGGGCCTGGCATGGCCAAGCGCTTAAGGCGTGCGACTCGTAATCCGAGGGTCGCGGGTTCGCGCCCGCGTCGCGCTAAACATGCTCGCCCTCCCAGCCGTGGGGGTGTATAATGTGACGGTCAATTCCACTATTCGTTGGTAAAAGAGTAGCCCAAGAGTTGGCGGTGGTGGTGATGACTAGCTGCCTTCCTTCTAGTCTTACACTGCTAAATTAGGGACGGCTAGCACAGATAGCCCTCGAGTAGCTTTGTGCGAAATTCAAAAACAAACAAACAAACATCTCTCACTAGGATTAAGAAAGAAGTAAACAATGCCCAACTGAGCAGCTGATTGGAGACATTACTTAAAATGATGTTGGCAAGGGAGAAATGGGTGGAACTACCATCGTCCAAAATTATGGCGCTGTTGCAGTGTCCTTGTCTGTCATTGCAGGGTGTCCTTTCCTAAAATTCCATGATGAGTGAGATAGTGGGAACCGAATCTTTCTTCTTTCATTTTGAATCCTCAAATCAAAATCAAAATAAAATAAAATAACAGCTCATTGGCAATCGACAAAATCTTGAGGAATCAGAACACAGTCTTCACCTACTTTTACATTTGCATCTCCTTTTCTTATACTCCATTCTTTGTCAAATCCTTAGAGCAAATGTCTTTTGTTTAACTCAAAATGGATTAAATGGGCTTGCTGGTCCATCTAAGTCAGTGAAGAAGTTATGTACTGGAGATATCTTGGCGGAAATATCCACTCCAAAATTTAGTCAATTCCTCTTGAATTCGAAAACCATTGTGGATATACCTATTAAGCCTACTCCCATGCTACTTGGAATTTCTTACGAGCAGTTATAGTTGGGGGAAATTTCACGAATATCTTTTACTCAAAGATCCTTACTGGTTTCTACACTCATAAAGATTTTGCAGTGAGGTATATTTTAGCCTGAAAGGACAAAATCATACTGCCTGTAAATGTTTTAATTTTGACATTTAAATTACCACGTTTACCCGCTGCTGCCAAGGTGAATTATTTCAACTCTAAGGTAATGACATTTATTTCCAACCTCCTCAAATGTTTCCAATGTCAATGATTTAGTGACTCGAAGGCATCATATTGTGGTTCCTTGATGTGTGCACGTTACTGTGGCACAGACCATGACACTTACGAGTGCTAACTTGACCTTACTGTGTTAATAGTAGTGGCCCTCACACTTCTTACTTACGCATCTTCCTTTAGTGGGTGAAGGAGAAAGAGGTACAACATTTGAAAATGGTTCACAACATTTCTTGTCCTGAGGCTAGGATTATATTGTCCCTACCTCCTTCTTATACATATGCTGTTGCACTACGTTTTACTGCTGGAGTGGAAGTGCAACAGATCGTTCCATGCCCTTAAGACAAGACAGTCGTTCTTTATCCATGTGCAGAGTGTTTTGCTCTATTTGAATTAAGCGATTTGACAAATCAATGTTTACATCCGTCTCTGTTCTAACCTTTCTTTCTAGTGGCTGCTTGGGCAACTTCCTTCAGCCTTAACTTCTGGAGTCGGCTCAAACACGCCTTTTTGGCCTAGAAATATAGAAAGATTATTTGCTCACGTTATCACTCTGTGAAATTTCCGTCTACTAGCAGAGACCTCCCCACTCGACCCAGGGCAGAATCTATGGAGGTTGACTGACTTCCTTCTAATAAAAACAAATGATGTTGTCGTAAACCAAAGAATTCTCTAACCAGTTCTTCTCCATCTAAACAAACATGACCACTTTCATACTCTGAAAGTGTCAAGGTTTGCATTCTAGTCCAGATGACGTTATGGCTTTGATTGATTCCTATCATCATACATGTACACATGTATCTTTCTTTACTTTTCTGAAACCTGCCTTATACAATCACCTTTCAGCAATTTTATCCATACTGGAATGATAGGTTATATGATTGACGAGTGCATGAAAGGGTGACACTCTTGGTTGACAAGCACATGCTCAGCCTGTCTTTGGAGCTCGATACACCCTTGGAGACGGTCGCCATCTATCTGTATTTCTTTGAGTCATACCATCACTATTTGTTCTTTCTATTGTATTTTGAATAAATTTATAGTCAATCAGGCCTTCATGCTTTCATTCAACTGTTACCGTATTCCTTGTTAATCCTGGGTGACTTTAATGGACAAAAATCCTCTCTGGAGTGGTGCGGATATTGTTGAAGAGGATCACAATAAACGGTTTTTCCTTTTCCTTCTCCAAAACCGTTTACATGCACTTATTCCGACAACAAGATATTCACCCTCATCCAAAGTTTTGTATCGGTAATGTTATTCTTTTACTTATGCATGAGGCAAAGATCTTGGGTTTATCTTTACCCATAAGCTGATCTTTATTCCTCACATTAAGCATTTTCATGTCAAATGCACAATAGCATTGAACATTTCTTCACTTCCACCACTTGGAGAGTGGATCGGTGTCTTATGCTCAAGATCCTTGGTGCCTCGTTTGATCCAAACTAAACTTAGTCTTGAAGTTGTTGGACTCCATTCAACATTTGGGACTTCAGCTACTACGCTCACGGACTTTCCTCATCTCTAAAATCGGGAATTTGTACACCGAGTCCCACGAACATTCTCTTTATCTCTGCTGCTTTCAACTTTTTTTACAGTATGCTTCACAATTGTGATTCTTACCAAAGCATCTCACCTGGGGTTATTTCCTCCTTATAGTTGGACTATGCTCTTTCAAAATAGGTGATTTGGCATTCTTCCTTTTGGCTTTCGTGTCCAGGTACAACTGGCTGAATTGAGTTTGTCCTTAGATGACGCTCTTGTTTCCACTGGTCAGCCCATTTTATCCTGATTTTTTACTATCCTCACTTGTTACCTTTCTTTGAGTCATCTGAGGAAGGCAGATACCCCAAACGGGCAGTACATCTTCTATTTGCCAAATATCTTTCAAACCACTCTTCTATTCCCATTTATACATGTGGCTCGAAATACGGTTACTCTATTTGTTCTGCCTTGTTTGTTGTGGTTCAGTGGCTGCTCACAGGTTCCTCGCAATAGTTTCTGTGTTCACTGCCGATCTATATGCCATTTCTAATGCCCTGGCCAATGAAGGTGCTATGCAGTACACCAATCGTGTACAATCAACATTCACACATCTGAAGGGTTCTTCGATAGCTGGAATTGGTTTCAAGGGGATAATAGGATTTGTCTGCTTAAGTTTTTCAACCAACTAACAGGTATAACACATTTTACAAAACTGAGAAACAGAAAGAAGTTTTCTATCCTTCTGACTAATAAATATTCAAGTTCTTCTCTGAGTTTTGCTCTTTAGTTTTTAGTTAACCTATGTGTATATCTAGCTCAATACTTAACTAATTCTTTAACTTTTTATTCTAATTCCCAAAGAGTAACAATTTTTAACAAAAGGTATCAGAAGGTATTTAACTATTTGATCAACTCCTCTGAAAGCATTAGTTTTCTAGTTTTCTTTCGTCCCTTTGCTAGTACGGAGGTATGTCTACGGATTTATAACACTAAAATCATAGGTTCAATACCCTCGGTGGGCTCAGCAGATACCCCAATGTAGCTGTGCTATGAGAAAACACACACATGCTCGTTTTTTTAAGTAACTAAATAAAGAATAAGTTTCAACGTGTTTGTATTTTTCTATTTTTGACGTAAACTGTCATATATAGCGCGAAATAGATCATAAGAATGGTTTTCTTTCCACATTATATACCTTCAGCAATTATTATGGAAGACTAGTTGTTCGCTTCGCCCTGTTTTTAAAATTCCATCGTATAATGACAGATTCTTCAGTCGAAACAAATATTTTTTTATTGAAACTTGAAAGTAACAGTTTACCTTTGAGGTAGGATTATTTGAGTACGTGATTTATGTATTACTCCAAGATTTAATTATTCTGCCCTCAATGACACAACGATGTGTCTGGGAATTACAATGTTAGAAATCGGGTTTCGATACCCATGGTTGGAAAAGCACATACAGCCTTTTGTGTATCTCTTTGCTAAACTTGAGAGAAAAACAAATAATTCTACAGACACTCTTTGGTTCAAGAAAGGAAAAAAATTGCAACTCCTGTGGAGCTCAAAACAAAAGCTTAAAGATTCTTTATTCGTCTATCTTTTTATCAGTTAATGAGAAGATTATTTTCATTTTCTACTGAGAATTTCTTTTCTAACCTACAATTTTCTTTCTTAATAAGTAGACTGTCTTTAAGTGGACGATTAGAACAGTCGGTAACTATATGACATTTGTTGCTTTAAGAGCTCAAGGAAATGCAATATATCTATTTTGTCAGCTAAGTCAATAGGTTCTTTAAGTGTGATGCTTCGTTGAAGTATTTCATGGATATGAATAAGTTGATGACAAAACGATTTATAAGATTGTTTTGTCTGACAATGTCCATCTTCTACTAATTCTGTCAGAAGAATTGTAACACAAACAACAGTTTTAAATATTAAAAACAAAAGTTCATCTGAGTTTTCTAATTGACACCTTCAGGATTGCTAGTTTTCAAATTCGAATAAAAATATCGCTCACCAACTATGCACCCGGTGACTCGTATTAACTTCAACATCGAAAATATTTGGATCTAATAACTTACATTTGCCTAGCTGAAGTTGATTTGCATGTATAACGTGATTCAAACCATACTATATTATCAGTAAATTTTCTGTAACTTACTGAGTTTGATATTGATGGAAACAAGCAGACAATACGCATTCTTTTCCCAAGCTGTATACATACATTTGTGTCATGAGCGTAAACTTTTCTCTGATAATTTTCTTTATAAACACAATAATATAAATCATGTAATATTAAACGAAAAACAAATATAATAGCACTTCACACAGTAGAACAGGTTTATATGTAGAATACGAGTTACCAATACTTGTAGTTGAGCTAATGTAATACGTATCCGTGAAAGTATATCTGACACGTTTGACTATTACCTGAAAATTCACCCATGGTCCTGACGTGTTTTCCTTTGTTGTTGTAGTATTTTGAGAAACGGGACGTGAACCATAGATACTTCTCTCGACACATTATTCTCTTAGCAACTTAAGAGTCTACTGTTTGTGTAACATATATCTAAATCTGGTTTTATGAAATAAGATCAATTGTGTAAAGAAGAAGAAATAATAAAATGATGCAAAGCTTTTTTTATGATGTTCTTTGTAGAAAGAAGGATTCACGAACACGTGATCACGTCATTTATGCCCCCGTAATGAAATCATGTTCATCGGGCTAAATAGATTAGAGAAGTAGTAAAAAGTTTCTGTATGAATCAAGGGCTTCTGGCTGGATAAAACTGCATCAGAATATCCACCTGTATAACTAAAATTATTGAGGAAACTTATAATGATTAAGTAACTTACTCAGAAGAATGCCGAAATTAATCAGAAATAGCATATATAGCAGAACTGGTTTGCAGTATCTCAAGAAACATTTATTAAAACTTAAACTCGTAGAGTGTAAACGTATATAGAATGCTAAAGATTGCGAGATGTATCATTTCTAAATAAAAAATAAACGAATGAAAATCAGCATTGTTGGCTCAGCAATTATATTATTTGACTGAATGCAAAGAAATTCGACACGAGTCGTAAATAAAATATTCTATATCATACTGGAATAGTTTAAAATATTATAGGAGCAGAAATAGAAGAATGATGAAACGTGTTATCTACTATTTAGTCCAGAAACATGGTATATAAGACGTAAGGATCTACTAGGATGAAAATGAAGACTATATAATGATAAAAATGTCACTGCTTAAAGAAACGGAATTACTGACTTTGAATCTGCAATGAATATTACTTAGCCAAGAATTGCTTCGAAAGATCAGATATGCTCTTCGAAGTTAAAGAGCCAGAGTGGATTAAAGAAAACTCTAAATGGTGATAAAAGTATTAAACAAGGTTTAAAACAAGTCAAATTATCAACGGAAATGTCCAATAAAAAATAAGAGTAAATCATAGAAGTGAAATTTAAGAATGTTTGATGTTTGTGTTTATTGGTGTAATATAGCTGGCTGCAATGAGGTTTTCTTCAACAATTTTCATGAAATAAAGGAAAACGATTTATACAGTTATCTCCAAATAAGTTATCTAGCTTAGGTAAAAACACAAAACCATATGAAATTAAAAAAAGTAAAATAGAATTATTGATTGAAGAGAAAATCAAAACAAAGAAAAAGGGTTAGAAACCAGAGTAGTTTAATCGATGAAAATTAAGCAAAGGTCGAAGTATAAGAAATAAGATTTTCACAATGGGATTAAAACAATTTCGTAAAAAAAGATAAATATTGAAAATTCGATATTTACTACATTTAAAGCTAAAATAAAAATAAAAATAACCGAAGAAGAACTAGGCTAAAGTGGACTTAGAAAGAGGAATAATTGACAGGCGAAAGACGGGGAAAAAGGAAAAAAAAAATCATATAGACATAAGAAGCCAAAATCACTGATAAAAATTGAAGGCTGTTATAGAAAATCATTAATTAAGAAAACTAGGACCAATGTTTTCAATGTCATTCATATATTATTTGTGTATATGTTTGTGTGTGTAAATAGAGCTAACACAAATTAAGTTTGTTCATAAACGAGCAATAGGTGTAAATATCATACAACAGACTACTTTGCTAGACAGTGCAATTTTATTTTAAAACGTATAAGAAGTACAAATAAGGAAATTAAATTACCGTAGCTGAATACTGAAGATGATATTTTAAGCGACTCATAGTTTTGACTCTTTTGGAAGTACGAAATTATACAAAGAAAATATGCCTCTAAGTGTATATTCTAGTATCATGATTAAAATGTTTAATACCTCTGCAGACTTCTAGCCATTTACGTTGATACTAGACTTAACAGTTTTGAAGACAATATAATATATAGTGAAGTTAACTGCAATGACTGTAAAGAAAATTGAATAGTTCCGTTCAGTCTATTGTCGGCCCAGGCGTGTTAAGGCACTCGACTCGAAATCTGAGGGTCGTAGGTTCGAATCCCAGTCACGCCAAACATGCTCGCCCTTTCGATCGTGGGATCATTATAACATGACGGTCAATCCTCACTATTCGTTGGTTAAAGAGCAGCCCAAGACTTGGCGGTGGGTGGTGATGACTAGCTGCCTATTTTCTAGTCTTACACTGCTAAATTAAAGAAAGCTATCGCACATAGCTCTCTTGTAACTTTTTGCGAAATTCAAAATCAATTATAACATATATATATATATATATATATATATAAGTGTGTGTGTATAAAGTGAGAGGAAAAACATTATATCCCCAATTTCAGCTTCATTTATTATAATACAGTTCAGCTTTAGCTGCTGCATATGAATGTATTTGATAATTTTGAACAGATTAAGAAATAGAATATTGAACTTGCCTCAGTATTGTGCTGTCCTATTTAAATACACAATAAATATTCTTTATAAACCAAACTTTTCTAATCTGTAAGCTGATTTTGACAATTTTACATATTTATTTAATATATATTTTATGAAATGTGTGGGCTATTTGGATATTGCAAAATTTCTTATAGGATATTTCTTTCTTTAAACATATTTCCTTAGTGGGATAGCAGTAATTTAAAAACATACAAAGCTAATTAAGGAATTCGATTCCTCTGCAGTGAACGTAGTAGGTGGTCCAACGTGGCTTTGTTCAAAATCACACAAACCCCTTAAATAATGCCTCTAATGAACCTAAACATTACAATTCAGAATTCAACTCCCAGAGGTGGACTGAGTAGAGATAGCCTATTATATAGCTTTGCATTAAAATTAAGAAGCTTTAAAAGATTAATTTCTTATACTACATTTCTTTTAATTTTAATAAGTAACGAATTAATACTTTGAAAATGTTTTGTTAAGTTTATTTGTTGCATTCTCTGTGAATAATTAGACAAAATTGGATAAAAACTCGTACTCTGTGTTTTATATTTTACTGGCTCAAAAACTCGATATTCGTTATTGTAATAGCCCCAAACAAGAATTAGTGCTTTAATTTTGAAAAAAGAAATCAATATCTCTATTAAGTACAGTTCACCCATATATCCAAATAAAATATTTATATTAGATTCATGCTAAGCATCCGTCAAGTATTTGTGCCACTTGAGCAACTGATTTATATACGTCATAATTAAATAACGCAGCAACAAGTGATTACTTATCTAATGAGAGTAATGTTATCATCAAAACTGGCAATTTTTGTACAATAATTATAGATAAAGATGAATTCAAAGAGAAGCTTGTAATTGGCAAACACAAGTTGGTATTATAGCAAACCGGTATCTTGCCACTTGTCCCTAGATTGTGGCTTTATTTTAAATATTTTTAAAATAACTTTTTACTTAAACTTTATTATTGGAATTTTTGTCGTGTTACGAAGTAAAACTAAAATAAGTATAGAATGAAATAGCTAAAGAGTTTCAGGAAAAATCTAGGCAAAGAAAGATATCTAGCTTATGTATGGTTTTCATCGTCATTATTTTCAGATTATTTGCTCCTAGCGGTATGTAAGATTTGAAGGTTCAGGTATTAAAGAAGAAAAGTAATTATTCAATCTTTAAAAATATATGTTGAAGTAAAAAGATACTTTTTACCGATACCGAAGAATCAGGCTTAGGGTGTGTTTTCTTATAACAAAGCCACATCGGGCTATCTGCAAAGTCCACTGAAAGGAATTGAATCCCTAATGTTAGCTTTGTAACTGATTATTTTGAATTAAGCACAAAACTACACAATGGACTATCTGTATACCACCCACCACTGGTATCGAAACCCGGTTTTTAGCAGTGTGAGTCCGCAGACATACCGCTGTGTCAGTGAGGGACAAATTAGGCTTTAATTAAAAACTGTAAACTAAGTGCAAAAGATAACTTACAATAATTTAAGCTTCATTCACTAGTAAGAGAATCGGGCTATTTCTAAAGACAAACAATATCGACAATCAGTAGAGAGTAAGAATTCCGTTACGATTGTTATATTAACGACCATAACTAGTAAACATATATGAATTGATATACTTACAAAGTAAGTTAAGTGCCCGCATCGGATATAGCCTATCGTATATCTTTGCCATTAAAGAAACTACCAAAATTTATAAAGTGCATAATCGATTTCGAGATCTATCAGTATTATCAAACAATACAAACAAAGAGAGTATTATAAAGGTAAGTTAATACTTGTTTGTAATTCAAAATGCTGACATATTGTTAATACATACATTTAGAACAAATATATTTACTCTTAAAATGAATGAATATCAATTTCCTCTTTTCTCTTAAACGTAATAGAATATGATATTTGTAGATGTTACCATTTAGAATACAAAATATCTTGATTGTTCTTTGACCGATTTTCAATGGAAAAATGTAATTCTTGATTTGATTCACATAAATGATGCTAAGCAAAAGTACGATTTGTCGCTTAACATTTTTTTATTTATTACTTTATAATATTATTTTAGAAACATTTTATGTAGAACTGAATTTGAAGTTTTTATGGTCCTATTTGTTAAGGATTTCAAAATTAAAACTTTTCAATCTTTTCACTTAGCCTTTTTTGCAGCAGGGATATCGTCTGGTTTTGTATACTTGTGTATTTTTTATTTTTTAATTATTCAAAACTAACTACAACATGGTTACTAAAAATCCTTTATTGCTGTTTATAGTAACAGTAAGTTTTCAATGGTGAGATGTGGCTCACTATACTTTTCTATAAATACGCAACCGTCATCTAAGGGCCTACTTTTTTCTGAAAAACGTTTGCCGTTTTCTAAAAATGGAATTCTTAACTTGTGTAATTGTTGTGTAAAATAATATATTATTCATTGATTCGTTTTTTAGGATTATTTACAAAACATAATTTAGAAATGATTCGGGTATATCATGAAAAATATACAGACTATATAAACATTTTTTACAATAATGGAACGTACGTTGCATGATATTTCTACGAAGAAAAATATATATTTATTAGCTTATTAGCATTTGCCGTTAAACATGGTATGGGGATACTGTTGGAGTTCCAAAACAAGGTAAGAGGGCTGGATAAGCGTAAAGATATGCTCACTTAGTGTCTCAGTCACACCGTCAATCCATCCATTTCTGTGTCACTCTCTTAATTTGATTCACTTGAGCAAATTGAGTATTCATTTTCGGCTTACTGGATCAGTCAAATATATTTTGAGAAAAGTTGTGAAATACAATCAAAGATTATTTTAGTATTATGCATATATATTATTTTCTTCGTTCATAATATATTAAAATGTTAGATACTCACTACTAGGTTTTAAATGAGGAGCGATATTAAAGGTTAATTTCATCTTCTATGTAGGATTCGTACTCTTTAAGAGTGTTATGTGTCAATACAACAGCAAACCTTGTCACTGCGGATGACAAATAAAGCTCTTGTACGTCCTGTTTAGAACTAATTTAAAATATTGAAATGTAATACCACTAAAATTAGCTATAAATTAATAAAGTAAGGCCTTTCACAAAGTGAGATTATGAACGATATTTTGATTCCGGATGCAATATTTCAGAAAGAGAAATTTCAATGTTTTCTATTGAAATAGACAAAAAATAGCCCTGCAGAGTATGTAGAACAGTAATGATTTCGGAGCAATTTCTCAGACTCATCTGTAGCAGCGTTTTCATGTTTTAAAGCAGAAGCTGTAGTTACAAAACGATACCCAGCGACCTAGGAAAAGTCACTGTGATTAAACCGAGGATATATCTTATTACCGTTAAACAAATCATAGTGAACAAGTATTTGATTCTGATGAAGTCTCAAAAGTTTCTAGGCAATAAACTAATGCTTCGATGAGATTAATCACGAAATAACTTAGAACTCAGTGTCACCGATCATCTCGTATAAACTTTTTTTTTATTGAAAATCAGCAAACTTTGTTATAATTAGTTTTCTCGTCTTATTGCCAATTTATCTGAAAAGCTGAAGAGTTTATCAAAATATTTCTTTCTTGATTTATATTTTCACTGCACATTATGTTACGAGTACCAAATTATTTAAGATTATTATTAATTATTTATGTTATATGATACAAATTGAAACAGCCTAGGACTACATTAAATTTTAATTTATAACTTAATTAAATGTAGAGAAGTATCATATTTATCCTTTTGCCAACAAGATTAACACAAACAATTTTCTTTTTAATACAAATGTATTTTTTATAAAAATAATAACTATCATTTTAATAAATTGTATTAAGGCGAATTTCTAGCAACTTAAGTTAGCCAAACAATTGGCTAGTGCTTTCATAAAATATGTTTTTTGATTCTTATACTGGATAATCTTCTAATAATTTAGGGCAAAATGCAAGAATTTTATGATATACATATAATTGTACAAATTACATTTATTTCTAAATATATATTTAACTAAAACAAACATCGATATTAAAATAAATATATAATATTAAGTCCGTTACAATAAAAAACACCCAAATTACCTTCTTTGTTTCTATTGACCACATAAATAACATTCTCTTCTTTAACTCAGCTGTAAAGTTAACAACTTATAAAAACTAAGCCGTAGTGGACACAGCACAGATAAATCATTCTGTAATCGTGTGTTTAATAATAGTGAAATAAATATAAATAATGTGAGTGAATATTTTTCGAATGTTTGTAGGAAGAGATAAATAATAAAAAAGTTTTTTTTCTTTCTTTAAATATTTTTCATCTAATTTTGAATTTTAGCTGTTAAAAGTACCAAAGAACAATATATCTTTTTAAAGTTTTCTACATAATTTAATATGCTCTATTAGTGATATGTGCTTCCATTTTTGATTTTAAAGTGTGCGAAATATGAATATACACAAATGCTTTAATCTTATCGCAAAATGAATAGTTTCTATAAATTTTGCTAAATACGTTTAATTCGTTTTTTTCTTCTCAGATAACATATTTCGCAGAGTATATTTTTTCCACTTACATTATGTTGTTTTATTAACGTTTTCTACTCCTCTGGTTATATTTCAAATAATAAATAAGAAAGAAGTATGTGCAAAAACTTTCTTTTTTTTGGGAAAGTTTGGAGTATTTCCTGATCTATTAAACCACAACAGCAATAACAAAGTGTTACTGAGCCTATGAGTTTCCAGAAATAGTAATTTCACCAAGTTACGAAGGTTACTTTATGAAAACTTGCATTTTATTTCCTTAGGGTCAACATTTCCGGTTGTAACAAATTAGTGTAGACCAACCACGTTGTAAATCAATTTTTTTCACTGTCTCTACTAAATACGACTGATTTTTACCTAGTGTTTCTAGCTTTATCATAACATATCGGTAGATGTTTTTAAGTATGTGGGTTTTTTTATTGTAAAGCCACATGGATCTATTTGCTACGTTCACCGACAAGAATCTCACACCTGATTTTAGCATTGCATATACGAATAAGTACCGCTGTCCCATCGGGAGGATTTTTTTTAGTCCAATTGCATAGAATTACTTTTAAGAAAATATCGGTTGTCTGTAAGTTACTTACCCAGACGTTTTTAGGAAGACTAAAAGATAGCATAACACTGTATGATATTTGTAACCACTGTGTATGTACCTATTTTTCTCATACTTTTTCATTAATTACTTGCTTCCAGCAAGACATTAAAATGGAAGGTTATTCATATTTGCTACTCGGAATTATGTTCTACCACACTTAAAGTGGAAACACCCATTATGTGATGCCGCTGCCAGAAGATGGTTGTTACGACCATTTGTTGACTGAAGTTTGTTCATGTTTATATAATAATAATAATAATGAAACATTATGTTTCTTCTAAATGTTTCTTCCTATATTTATAACAAAGCTCACGAGACACTGTTTCAGAGCGACAATCAGAACGAATTACATATAACACCCTTTTTCATTATTGGATCTTGTTTAATGCATGTAAACTTTATAAAATAATTATTATAAGTCCTGCCAAGTATAAATCAAGAAATATGTTTTCGACTTACCAGAAACACAAATGTTCACGGATACTAATAATATAATCTATTTAACATTATATATAGTGAATATATAATTTAATAATAAGTACATAGAAATATTTAAATTTTAGTTCCACTTTGACACGATATATCTGATACTTATACTTCGTTTTCTTAACAGTAATGATAACAAATAAAATCACTTGTATCGTACTGTGCTTATTCAAAATTGTTATTGCAATTTTTTTACAAATTTTTCAATGAGCAAGACTGCAATGAATAAATTTAGCTTAAAATTAGGTTGAGAAAAAATTAAGAAATGTTTTTCTTCTAAGCTCCTGTAATATTTAAACATTGTTGCTGGTTACACAATTTAAAAAAAATTACTGTTTAATTTAATTTATATATCAGAGTTTATAATCTCAATCTATTGATAATCTATTCTGTTAATATGCATGTATGTTGACTTTACGGAGAGAGATGAGAATTAGAAGTCATTCAACACATACACGCAAGAAAATACTTAAAATGGCATACAACTTTCACGGAGTTTATATGTTTTCCTACGAAGTGACATTTATTAGTAAGTCCTGTCGCTCTGTTCTACTAAAGTAAAAAACAAAGTAAGGATTACTATCAACTCGAATGAACCCCTTCGCGAGATGATAAAATCTCATGGATGTCCAACAGAGGGTAGGAATAGAAAAAAAGTACTGTGCCGTAACATCTGGCATTTGAAAATGGATGGATAAATTATTAAGTCAGACACATGAAACTACATAGAGACCACCTATATCCAAATCGCTTATAAACAACAAAAACACATAAAGTTAAGATTTAAAAAAAATATTTTAAACAACAAAACATTACTCACTTTGTCATACTAATGCCAGGCTCTTCGAGTGAGCATAAATTATTAATCTTATAATAATCTTATTAGGTACCTAACAAACCTCTGAATAAAAAAAGTTTCTATCAACTATTCATCTATCATTTTTAACTTTTTTGTACGATATTAGCATAATACATATAATGTAAAATACAAAACGAATGAACTAAAAAATGACTTTTTTAATACGTCGTTACTTTCTTGTGAAACTGCATCTAAACAGAACTGTAAATTTTCTAACATAGACAAACATTTACAATAATGAGTACCCAGCATAATGCATCCGACTTATTGGTTCTTTCATTATTATATGTGAAAATTTACGGCATTCACTTATTTTATAACTACCATTAAAAAACCTTAAAAATACCTAAACTACTTGACAAATTTGACTACACTTCGTAGACAATTACTAAGAAAGTTCAATCAGTAGGGCATTATTGATTTTAAATTCGTATCAACATAGTTATTTTATGTAAAAGATCGGGTAACAGATAATATTATTTAAATAACTAACAAATAAAACGTGTGACCAAACCAAGTCAAGGTGGAAGCATATTTATTTAGGCTTCAAATGTCAGTCTTTAGTGAGGATAGATAATGGCTTGAATAACACAATGTTAAAGCTGCAAAATCATCAATCGGTAACCCGTTTTCGTTACCATATGCCTGTCTAGTGTTAAAGCAGTTGTTGTTATTGTAGTTTGTTAATTGCTCCTTTATACCAAGCGACTTTATCATCTAATTGTTGTTACATATAGTTTAAAATCAAGCACTTGCAGGATTATACCATACTTTCCAAATCTACGAATTATGTCAATAGGAGCAGAAGTAAAACAGAAGTTATTTCTTCAAAGGTTAGAGTTCAAACAAAAAATTAAGATATAATAAAGGCTGTTGTTGTTTAGAATTAAGCACAAAGTAACATCGTAAAAGTAAAACGACATCACTATTTTCTACTTCCGGTGTTGGTAAAACTTAAAATAGGATTGCTAAATTTAGAAATTAACATAGACTAGAAACATGCAAGTGAATATCACAGGTTCATGAAGTAGAGGTGAATTATAAACTTCTTTGCGTCTTTTTTAAATATGCAATACCAAGTTATGTGTTAAATAGGGCCCGGCATGGCCAAGTGTGTTAAGGCGTTCGACTCGTAATCCGAGGGGCGCGGGTTCGAATCTCGGTCGCACCAAACATGCTCGCCCTTTTAGCCGTGAGAGCATTATAATGTGACGCTCAATCCCAGTATTCGTTGGTGAAGGAGTAGCCTAAGAGTTGGCGTGGCTTACACTGCTAAATTAGGAACGGCTAGCGCAGAATGCCCTTGAGTAGCTTTGTGCAAAATTCAAAAACAAACTTATGATAGCTATACATACAGGATACAAAGAGAACCTTTTCTTACAAATATTATTTAAATACATATATCAAATAATCTATAACACACGTCAAACCCAAAGAAATTAAAGATCTTACAAACTATTGTAAACTACCAAGAGAAAACCGTTTTCACAAAAGTGTTTATTAACTTATTTATTTTTCTTTAGAAAGTTCTACTTTCATTATATCAAAAAATTACTG
Organism: Carcinoscorpius rotundicauda; assembly: GCA_011833715.1. Taxonomy (NCBI): domain Eukaryota; kingdom Metazoa; phylum Arthropoda; class Merostomata; order Xiphosura; family Limulidae; genus Carcinoscorpius; species Carcinoscorpius rotundicauda. Next base: position 116,290,472 of record CM022393.1, read on the forward strand.
ATACTGTAAACACCTGATATCATTTAATTAATACGTCAATAAACTACTGCATTACCAAATTACATTGTAGGAATATTCATTTCCAAAACCATTAACTTCGTACTGATGTCAAAGTTGTAAGGGTTCAGTTTAAAAAATAAACATATTTAGATTAGCATTGTTGTCTTGTTACGTATCCATAAAGACATATTGTTCTTTCATTGTTTGTTTTTTTCAAACACTTTTCAATGAACTACCATTTTTTCGTTTTTAGGCGGATTGACTTGAAACTTGGCAAGACTGTACCTTAATTCAAAACGCACAGAAACGTTTTTATTACTTTAATTTAATCCTTTTTAACTAGTTTTTTGTAGTAAATGGTCAACCAACCCAGAAATGTATATTTTGGGCTCCTCTGCTATAAAATTTATACTAATTAAAATAAAAATTGGCACAGACATAAATGTTTATGCACCCAACACCTTAACATGCACAAATGTTGGATTTACTCACATTTAGTTTTTTTTGGGTGGCAGGATTAGATCTCACAAAAAGAAACATAAATTTGAATATTTTGGTCAATTACTCGGTTACAATTTAAACAGCTTACACAAAATGTAAATTCAAACCCATGAAGCAAACTCCCCAACTCTCAAGTCATGCTAGGCATGAAAAAGTTAAAGTTTAAAAAATTATGTTAAATTTAGTGCTATATAAGAATTGGTTATTGTATAACAGTAATTATGTTTATTGTCTGTGTCTTTCTTGGTATTTTAGGGTTTTTTTATTTTCTGAAAGCAGACAATATTTAACTTTTATAGCCTTATTTAGTTTTCCATTGAATATTAACTACTTCGTAGTTATTACATAAGTTTATTATGATTTTTCTTATTTGTTTTAGTTGCCATCTTCGATTCCTCTTCTGCATGAGGACCAACAGGTTCCGTCAAAGTTGGCACTAAAAATGGGTGAACGTCATTCAGGAAATAAACAGGACAATGAAGAAAAGCAAATCAACAAACCTTTGGGACAAAACGGGATTAAATCTTGTGCAGAATCTTCAGGCTACTTGGAAGTAAGCAACACTGGTGTTTAAGATAGCCAGCTCACGAGTGTTTTACGTGCCTTCTGTTTAGAGGAAAAGCTATTATTGTGTAATCTTTGTTCAGATTTAGATCGAACATTGACTGAAGGGCCCATCTTTGTACAGTTAAGCTGTGTGCAGTCAAAGCTGAATGCTATCTCATGGACTACTTTTCACGTGCCATAATTTATGTAACTGTTATTCCAGGAAAAAGGTGTGTTTTTTTCGCAGAGACCGGAAAATGTCAATTTATCAAAGTAGATACATTCGATAGTTCTATGTATAGATGGTATACGAGTATACGACGTCACTCTGTTCGTGAGATTTCTATGTATATTGTAAAGTAATATCCTACGGCTTTACACATACACATTATGTACTTTAATAAGAGTGAATACTGTTGATGATTATATATGATTAATCGAGCACAACAACATTTACAACAAAAACTATTAATAAAATAAATACCCAGTTAAGTTAAATTATCGATGCCGACTATAATTTGGAATAATTCAGATATGAAATACTTTGCCGGATTTTACATTGCATCAAGACGTAACATTATCTGAGATAAATAACAGTTGCACACTTACCACAAAGTGGCCAATAATATGTGTATAGTGTACTTAGAATTATGTATAGGCATTTCATAAAATATGGGAAAGTTTGGGAATAAGTTTACTTGGTGTTCTGGTAAGTTTTCGTTTACACAGTCCACCTGAGGGTTAAGAGGCTTAAATACTGTGTAAATTAATTACTAATATTAACACTACAAAGGGACGTTTTTAATTTTAAATAATTAAAACCATTTACGGCGTACTAAGTTATTTTGACATGATAATGAAAAATATATATGTTTATATGTATTTATCGTATATAAATACAATTTAGTGTTTTGTTTTCACCTAAAGCTGCCTATACATATAATTATTACATATTTCAGATGTGTTTCATTCTTGACAGAACAATAAGACATATATTATGTATAAATTTTAGTACCGAACACAGAACGATACCCAATGAAAACCATTGCTTAAGAGGTTATATTATATGTATCCAGTAAAAACAACAAAACTAAAATGTTTTATGTTTTATTAATAGTACAATTGTATTGATTTTAATAATAACCACCCACTCCAATCAAGCATCCTGTGAAACTAAATTAAAATGTTTTATTTGTGTATGGTGCTCTCTAATATTTTATTTTTCAAGCTTTGGATATGAAACTATTTGTATTCAAGGAAAAAAAAAAAGGCGACAACAAAAATTCTGCTTACTTCTTTGTTGTAATTGTGATAACTATTCACAAATATAAGTGATATTAAAGCGTATTGATTAAATTCGCTGTATTACTAGTGAAATGTGTTACTGAAATGAAATATTCTCTGTATTTGTGCTATATGAAAACATGCTTTCTACGTTTCAGTGATTTTGTATGGAAAATTATAAAATATGAACATTAAAATGTTTTCTTGATTGAATCGGTAGCTGTAAGTTAATTAAAACATAATTCAGTCAATCATTTACATTTTTAAAGTGAAAATAATTGTTTGTTTGTTTTTTAAATTTCGCGCAAAGTTACACGAGGACTATCTGCGTTAGCCGTCCCTAATTTAGCAGTTTAAGACTAGAGGCGAGATCAAAATCCACTGTCAATTCTTGGGCTACTCTTTTACCAACAAATATTGGAATTGGTCGTCACATTATAGCTCTCCCACGGCTGAAAGGGCGAGCATGTTTGGTGAGACGGCGATTCGAACCAGCTCACCTCAGATTACGAGTAGAACATCCTAACCCACCTGGCCATGACGGGCCAAGTGAAAAGAAACGGTACAATAATGACAATCGCGACAAAACTGAATTCGTTAATTATGAATTTTGCGATGTCAATGAAATACTTCGTTACAGAACTTGAAACTACGATGCGTGTTAAGATTTTGAAACATAGATATTCACACCTAATTGGTAACTTCAAGGTTTGTTATAGTTAACCTTCACTGGAATGTTCTATATACATACGTATATATTTAGAAATGTAAGAGTACTTTTTTAATATAAAAAATACATACAATACTTAGTTTTTCCTCTTTGTGCAAGAAATGTTTATTTGCTATGGGATAGCTATGCTGTGTTTATATTGTTTAGGCTATTAACTAAGTATCCAACCTAAATTTTCTAGTTTGAACATAAAATGTGAATAAATTATCTTCACAAAACAAAAAATTACTTAAAAATTTATTGTCAACCATAGTAAATGAAACAATAATTACCCTCTTTTTGCTTTGATTTTAAGAACAAATTATCAAACACAATTTATCTGTTTTTTTATTTGTGTTAAACTCTGTTTCTATACATATGTTTGTGTATATTCTAGAAGATAAAAAGAAAACATTCCTGCGATATTGTACAGAAAAGCATAATGGAACATTTATTTTATGCTTGGTAAATATAAGCACGTGTGGTTCTTGTACCGTATAATGTAGAATCAAAATGTAATAACCCACTAAGGGAAGTAACAGAATATTTCCTCGAAGTAAAAGAATGAGAATTTAGAGCGATATAATCTTAAATATTAGTAGTTTTGTGCGACCTTCAACTGTTTTATCCTGTCAAATTCAATGCACAACTTAACTGTCAAGACCCCTGAACAGTCAATTAAAAACATTGTAATGTCAAAGTTCTGTTGCACTATGCTTAAGAAAAGAATGTAAAAATATGTCAGTTTTACATAATCATACATTACACCGAATACATACATAATAGCAAAAGTACCCGGGTTACTCAGTTCAATATAACCCGCTTTAGCATAAAAGTATAAATGACATACTTATCTTGCTCTCTTTCGGGTTCTCCCACTGGAATATCGGTAAGATTACACGAGTTTAGAGCAATACAATAAGAATTCGATTCTTTTGGGTAGATATAACAGATAGTATGATGAGATCTTTCTCTAAGAAAAATCCACAAATCCACACACTCCCTTACTCCAGTGACACAGTGGTGTGTTTGCAGATTCTCAATGCTAAAAACCTAGTTTCAGTACCCGTGGTAGTTAGAATACAGATAGCCGTTTCTGTAGTTTTGTGCTTAGTTATAAACAACAACACATTTCATTATCTTTTTATAAAGGTAATTTTCCATCTGACTTATCCTCCAATTTTGAACTTAAATAGTACAAAGAAATATCATATAAAAACACAAATCTTTAAGTAATAGATTCTCTAACTTAGAAAACAACAAATTTGTTTTTATATTTTGTAGTTTATACATTTCATTTTATTCTTTTAGCTTATAAGCTGTTAACAACAGTATTAGGTTATACTTTTATTGCCAAGTAACGTCATATAAAAGGCACTGTCAGAACTCATTCCTACCAAAAAACTATTTTTTCTATATATTAGAAGTTGTTACAAGAAGAATCACTTTCTTTTAATTGTTTTTTTACTATATTAACTTATTAAAAAATGTGCACACGCATAAGATAAGTTGTTGTTGTTTGAATTAAGCACAAAGCTACACAATGGGCTATCTTTGCTCTGCCCACCACGGGTATCGAAACCCGGTTTTTAGCGTTATAATTCCGTAGACATTCTACTGAGCCACTGGGAGCCATAAGATAATTAATAAAACCGAGGTGCAAACTCTCAGCGTCTACTTGGTATGGGTGCAAAATATTAAGTTTCTAGGTTTTTTCTCCTTAGTACTATAGTGGTCACACATACTCAGACATGTACACGATCTATTTGTCTGAGATTTATATCTCTAGTTTCTAATATAAAAACAACTTCTTTTTAGGTGTGTTTTTTGCTAACTTACATCTTTTAAAAGATGTGCAATTACAAACGCGGATAAGATAAGTAATAATAATCAAGTGTACACCTTCAGGGTCTATATAGTATTCGTAAAAAATTTCAGTTTTCTGGGTTCTTGTTCTTAGTGCATAACGGTTAAATAACACTACGTATATGTTTTTTATCGTTAGCTTACTTTACAAAATAATATGGTTAAAACTCACACGGATAACTAATAAAATTTATGTCAACATCTACAGGATTCACTTAGTGTGTATACAAGATTTCAGGTTTCTAGATTTTTTCCTCCTGGAGTTACGGCAGTCACACACACAGGCCTATAAACACGTCATTTTATTGGTATAGATTTCTATAGAAAAGTTAGGCAATAAACAGTTCTGCTAAAAACTCCGAATAAACGTTAAACGAAGAAATAATAAAGGTATTTTATGAGGTAATAAGAAAAGGAAGATGTATTCAATTAGTAGAAAAAATGAAACAAGTACTAATTTAAAAACAATTAAGAAGGTTTCTCATGATAGAATTTTGTTATTGTATTACAGCTCTTGGATGCGAGATTTACTGCGAGACTTGACATATTTTTAAAACCTCGACAGAAGTTCGGTGTATTTGTAATCTCAACCTGAATGAGTGTTTTATATACAGCTTTGGTTTTGAGATTTGTTCACGGAATATGGATTTTAACATTATCACAAATTTTCTCACAAATACTACCGGGTGATTACAGTCACAAAACGAGTTGTAGGGGAAAAAAATTCTCATGGGTTTTGTCATCTGGTTTATTAGCACTAAAAGGTAGTTTTAAGAAAAAGGTATAATAGCCGTATCAGTGGTGTTAATGGCAAAACTATTTTTATTACTAGTTACACAAGGATATCGTGAAATGTTGACAGTAATAAAAATGACTCCACAGGCTAAGTTACCTAAACTCATGAACTCTTTTATTGCATGTTCTGAGAATTCTATCGCTACTTTGACGTTACACTGATCATTTGAATGAAATAGTGTGTTATTCTTGGTTTGACTAACGTATGAAAGTAAGTCTTGTAGCTCTTTTATTAAACCCCAGTACATTCTGTTTAAATTCTTTGATAGAAGAAAGGGTACTATCATAAGGAAACTCCAACTACGGGTGTCCTTGTTCCTCATGACACCTGGCAAGGAATTTGCTGAATTTAAAGGTTCAGTTGTCGCGTCCCTGCTGCGTTAAGAAACCGATTAGAAGCAGTCGTCATTGTTGAACCTGATTTAGCAATGAGTAGGTGCAGCTACATTATCTAACCCAGTAAGAAATACCACACAAATACACAAAAAATATCATGGTACTACATATTTATTATTTTTTTCATTTTACATAATACTCAAGATCCATATGGAGCAGGATGAAAAAGGCACGTTTATTTTAAAGAAGCGTGTTAAACGATGACACGGCTTATAACTGTGGGTAGAAAAATGTCATGTACCGAGTTATTTTTCCTCAAAGTACGTTAATGACCACATACGTTACGCTGTTAGACTATCAATGTTCGACTTCCTATTAGGTAACTTGAGGCATAGTTACTTTTTTCTAGATAAAGCGATCAGATCTTTGATTACAAACTAGAAATGGGCTCAATAATTAGATCGAAATTTCGCTAGGATCTTTAATAAAAACATGTTTGTACATGTTCCTACTTATATTGTTATTTTCCATGAAAATAAACTGTAATAAGTCTTCTAATTTCTCCATTGTCTATAACTTTTAATAATTATAAGTACAGTTATCAAAAAAGTAGGTTTGTTTGTTTTTTTAGTGCAAAGTTAACAACATGTGTTACTTACGCTGTGGGAATCTAACCAGAAATGCTAGTGTTATAAGTTGTCTCAAACGAGAAAATAGAAGGAGGAAAATGAGTTTGTTATTGTATGATAGTTATTACAATCAAAATGAATATAAATGCCACTTCGTTTTAAATCCAATCAATACAAAAATGAAGTTTCAAATAGCGCAACCATAATAAATGCATATATATTTATGCTACACATCCTAAAAAGCTTTAATTGATTGAATGTTTGGAATTAAGTACAAAGCGACATAGTGGGTTATCTGTGCTTTGCCCATCAGAGATATTCAAAACGGGTTTCTAGCAGTGGGAGTCCGCAGACATCCCGCTGTTCCATTGAAGGGCCCGAAGAGGATAGCTTTAGAAGTTTAAATACATAATAGATACATTTAAACATTAGTCATGTATTTTTCCAATAGAATACTTTTTGTTGTTTGTTTTATAATAAAACCATTTTGGGCTATCTGTTGTGTTTAATGCGGGGTATCTAACACCAGATTTCAATGTTGCAAGTCAGTAATTTTTAATTAATCCAAGGAGAATTGTTTGTCTGTTTTTTTAATTTCGCACAAAGCTACTCAAGAGCTATCTGTGCTAGCCGTCCCTAATTTTGCAGTGTAAGACTAGAGAGAAGGCAGCTAGTCATCATGACTCACCGCCAACTCTTGGGCTACTCTTTTACCAACGAATAGTAAGACTGACCGTCACATTATAACGCCCCCACAATTGAAAGGGCGAGCATGTTTGGCCCGACCGGGATGCAAACTCGCGACCCTCAGATTACGAGTCGCACTTGGCCATGACCCGCCATCCAAGGAGAAACCTCATGAAATCCACTTATTTCTAGATATAGTTACTTGATAATAACAAGAAGAAAAACAAAACAAATTTGCTTATTAAAGATTCTCCAATATAAAATTTGTTTTATATACAGGTAAAATCTTCAAAATAAATTGGCGTAAACTAATTAATTCATCTTTTTACACATCGCCATGTTTGTGGGCTTCTAACGCGAAAACCTACACTTCTCGACTTTGGATACATTACAGAAAATACGATTATGTAGTTTTACAACAAGAAAACAACAATAAATACAATCATAAAAAGCATGTTTACACAATATTAACAATACACACACACACACACACACACACACACACACACACATATATAGATAATATCTACTTACGTATATATATTGTGTTTTTCCGCCAACTCCTAGCACGCTATTTGACTATGCACCACCAAACTTAGCACAATGACTTCTACGGTCCTCAGGAGTAGCAAAAAGTGGTCAGAATCCCATTTTTCTGTCTTTTAAGCCGAAAAATTTGGGTATATAATAGTTAAATTAGATCCAAAGGCAAGTTGATAAAGGTCGAAAATGGTAATAAAATTTAAACGTTTAAACGAGTGAACCACGATTGGTATGCCGGCGCATAGAAATCATAACAAATGTTGAAATTACCCATTATGTTTCATTATGTCATCATGGCGACACATTGACGTAATAAGTTTTGTCCCATCAAAATCTTCGGCTGCAATTTTGAAAATGCTAAGTTAAAGCTCGTTTCTTTAGCGCAGCAGGCTAACAAAGCCAAAACCAAAAATAGATTTCAAATCAGCACACAATAACATAGTGATACAGTAGGAAGGTGATGGTGGGTGGAGGGGTTGTAACGGTCTAAAATAAACATGCCAACACAAACACAATTTGTTCACAATAACAACACTTAGAAATAAATTCAACGAAATTAATGATCACATGCCGGCCAAAAATTCACATCTGTAATAATTGACAATTTATCATAACTATTAATCAATCTATAACAATGGAATCAAAAAGAAAAAACAACAACCTTAGTCCAATAATAGTAATAATAAAATACATTAAATAATATATTCCAACAATACATTTCAATAACAATATCAACTGAGTAGCAGTAATCACCATACCTTTCAAACAATGTGTCGTAATTCTCTGTCTTACTGAAGGAAGGGTAATTGTTCATAGTGGTAGGTCACGAGAGTACACCTCATGTGGTCATAAATTTACGTGTTCTTCTACTACATTAATAGTATCTGTACGTCACCTTTAGAGAAGCTGATGGAATTTTATCATACATACATATATTTACTTAAAATACAATAATTATCTAGATGGTGAGTGAGTGTTTAATGCAACTAAAAATTCATAGATAAACTGAGCAATAAAGTAAAATCATAAATGAGCGATAGACATAACCATACAAAAAGTAGTAGTGGCTATCTCTCAGGGTTGGATTCTCCAGCTAATTTATATAAATTTGTATATGAAATTTCGCTACAGATTTGATATTTAGTAAAGTATGTAGAGCGTGTTTTATCTTTTAGTAATATTTTGTTAATAGTCACTGGGATTAAAATGATTGAATTGTCTAAGACAGTTTTAGGAACTGAATATATTTTGGCCATTGAAACCTTTTATGTTGTGCTGTTATTAAATTTTTTAATTGTAAAATACATAGTAAATTTAAAAATGCTTAATATTTCTTTTGAACGAGAGTAACTAATGAACTGGGATATCGTTTTTTATTATGGTAGTTATATATCTAGCAGGAAAATGATATAAGGAACCAATAGCCTTGTTTGTAAGGAAATTTATATTAAATAGCTTTAAATATCGTTTGGTCATTAACCATTTAGGATAAAATTAATAAGTATTCTTAATCTCTAAAATACGAAGAAAAGTTACAACAAACTATCTCTCAAAAGCTGTTCTGAGACTACGAAAACATATATATAAGGAGAGATTAATGCCATGGTGAAAGAGTTGTAAGGCTTGAAACTGATAATTAAAAAAATAAAAAAAATATAAAAAGGAGAAGTAAGGCTAAAAATAGTTGAAATACTTGCACAAAAATATGATGAATTAAAAAATGAAAGTCTTGACTGAATGAGGGATGAACTGTAGCGAAAAGCTTGAAAGAAGCTGAAGAGGAAAGAAATCGAACAGTACAGAGAAGAAGGAAAGGATTACAATAGTAAGGTCATCATTATGACTTTAAATTTGTTATATAAAAAAGCTTGTCTAATTTTCCTTTTGAACATCAAAGACGCAGATAAAAAATTCATGTTTTGAAATATTTAATTTTCTAATTTTCTAAAATATTTTTTTTAAAATGCCCATTAGAAGTTATATGGACACCTGTGCAGGAAACGAGTAATTCGACTAGTTCAAAATATATTCGCCTAGTGCTGCATTATTTCTTTATTTAAAAGCATGGGTGCTGTTTGAAATTATTTATGAAGTAATGTAGTTCTAAATTTGTGTAAATTATTTCAGTACAGTTTTGAATTATATATATTAAAAACCTGTAAAATTTAAATGATATCATTTACCAGGTAACAGAGGCACTCGATTCGTAATCTGAGCATCACGTGCTCTAATTCTCGTCGCACCAAACATACAGCCCTTTTAACAGTGCGAGGGTTAGAAAGTTTCGACCAATCCTTCTATTCGTTGGTAAAAAAGTAGCCCAAGAATTGGCGGTGGGTGCGATGACTAGCTGCTTTCCCTCTAGTCTAACACTGCTAAATTAGGGACGGCTAGCGTTGATAGCTTTCTAGTAGCTTTGCGCGATATTCAAAACAAACAAAACCAAATCAGTTATTTTAAATATTTGTTAAAAGATTCGATGGAACTTAAAACAAATAAATGTTGTTGTTTTTCAAATCTACAAATGAAACAATACTAGATAGTTAACAGACATTCAAGACTTTATTAAAAAAAAGAAAAACATTAACATTTAAAGATAATTAAATCTTTGTTTTAAAAGGAAGGTGAGAGAGTTAGCTGTTTCGAGCTAGTTAAAATATAAGCGAAATTACTTATTTAAAAAAATAAAATATATTTTGAGCAGCTACGGATAACAACTAAAACTAGTGCATTTAACGTGCGATCATAGTTTTATACACATATTTTGTACCACTTTTTAGTGATTTATCTTTTGTAACCAAGCTAGTCTTTGGGATATTAAAAGCCGAATGGCTTGATATGTGCAGAAAATATTTTAAACAGAACTGAAATTGAAAGTTCGTTTTTGTAATTTTTAAGGCATTACGTCATTTGTTTTGTTAGTAAATATTACTTTACTACAAATATATTTTATTTTATTCAGAGGCTATGCATTATTATACTTTTAAAAGATGAAATATACAAACTTATAGTAAAATAAAAGAACCTTTCTAAATCTCTCCCGAAGAACGAAGAGTAGATTCTTTTTAAATATCTCCAGATTTTTTATGATAATTTAATGACAAACTAATGTTTTATAGAAATCTTGCTATTTGTGTTATTAGAATCCGTAAAAAAAACGAAAAATTGCAAACATTTATCAAATCCCAGGTGACACATGAACAAATTATTTCGAAACATTGGAATAGACGTTCTTTCAATGGCAGTAATTTCAGGAAATAAATGATATCGAAGTTGTACGTATCGCAGTTTTTACACGTTGTGATATTGCTTGGTATTTTATATCAGTTCCTAAGACAAGCAATCGCAGAATGCGAGGGTTGAATAGTATTTTGCCCATAAAGTTTCATTTACGGTTCAGCGCATAGGGGATCATTAAAGTTTTTCACACAGAAAACATTCTCAAACGAGATTTACTATGTTCTGTTGTAAAAAATAAGAATAAATTAAGATATTAAGTTTTGCCATTCAGTAACTGAATAAAATTTTATTCCCCTTAGAATAAGTTTTAAGAATGTTTCATATCATTTCATAACGTTGAAAAGTCTTCATTACCTTAGCTGTGTCTGATGACAAACGGCTTAAAATAACACATTAAAAAATGCTACTTGATAAGTATCTACGCTAGTCCCTAATTTAGCAGTGTAGGACTAGAAGGAAGGCAGCTCGTCATAATCACCCACCGCCAGCTCTTGAGTTTCTCTTTTACCAACGAATAGTGAGATTGACCCCAGTACACTAACTTTAACGAAACGTTAAGTACCATGAGAAAATGTTTTAGAGTATCAAGGGCTTTCTTAAAAAAGGGGTAGAGAATTATAAGCTTCACGAAAACTTATTAAAATTCAAGCCGACTCATGAAAAATTAATACGCTAATGGTGTTGAGCAAAGGAGGGGAAGCGTCACCACTTGCACAGCAAAGAAGTTGTGAAAAATAAAAAGAAATGTGTGATCAAAATGAAACTAAAAAGGTGTTTTCTCGCAACTGGATTTAAGTGCAAGTGTTAAATGTCAATAGGTGAAGGACGTTTAATGTACGTATCTTTGTAATAACCTTGATTAATAGCTCTTAATATTCAATAGTAACTGCGGGATTGGTAGTCGAGATTGATTTTACTGGAACAAAGTCTCTTATAGTGTTATGTTAATCTCTTTTTTTTGTTCTGAAAGTCTAACTTTTAGGTTGCGGTTTTTATTATTCATTTATATAGTTAGACCGGCAGCTGAACATGGATTCTGGTACCAAAATTTAGCTTTTGTTAGGTTATTAAAGGTATATTTGAGCTGGAATAATATTTATACTCCTCTTAAACATAAAGGTTATATCGTTTTTTTCATTATTTTCGATATACCTTTGTTCTAGAGAAAGACCAGATTTTTCATAGCTTCACCATTGGTTTTCGTTTTCTCATTTTACTAGGAAATTTATGCACATTTTTGTATGGGCTTTAATAAGTTTGTGATGATGTCAAGTTATTAATGACCAGCTATGGATGCTTCTATTTTCGTAATGTTATGTAACGAGAAACTTTTATTTGTTCTTACGCAAAAAGCTACAGAATGAATTATATTTGATTAGCTCACTGCGATTATCGAAACTCGATATTTAGCGATAACAGTCGTGAGACTTGTCGCTACGATACCAAGAAATCACTAAAAAACTATCTAATTCTGCTTCATTTTGTAAAGCAATCCAAGGTATAATGACGACATCAAAGTATTTATTGAAAAAAAATATATAAACTTTATTTCAGACCATATTTTCCATGAATCTACGTCAGCAATGTTGTACGCAATTGAAACTCAAAAATAGTATTCCTTATTCAGGATGGGCCGGCATGACCAAACGTGTTTAGGCGTGCGACTCATAATCTGAGGGTCGCGGGTTTGCATTCCCATCGCGCCAAACATGCTTGCCCTCCCAGCCGTGGTAGCGTTATGATATTACGGTCAATCCCACTATTTGTTGGTAAAAGAGAAGCCCAAGAGTTGGCAATGGGTGCTGAGGACTAGCTGCCTTCCCTTTAGTCTTACACTGCTAAATTAGTGACGGCTAGCACTGATAGCCCTCGAATAACTTTGTGCGAAATTCAAAAACAAACAAACAATTATCCAGGATTCCTTTTGCTTAACGTTTGTCAAGTAACATAAGTATTGGGTCCGACTAACACGCTTTAAATAAATAGCGGATTGTATTATTTGTTTGAATAGGTTATTTTGGTGAGCTGTAAGTAATTCAGGTATAGCGTGAGTTTCATAGTTATACATTCTTCTCTACTTTCAATCATAAGCAGGGGACGGATTTAAATCTAAATGCATGATTAAAAAAAATGTAGGCCGACTAGCCCTATTCATACTATTATAAACCAAGGGTAAGCAAATAGAAGCCCGGTCTGAAGATGGGTCCAGTCTGCTTTACCTTATTTTTAAGTCAACCCCTGATCATAAGTGTACACAAATACCGTATACGTTCTGTTGAGAATTAAGGAAAATGTTGCAGCATTTAACATTAACCTGTGTAATAGGATTAGAACATTTACAACCTAGAGATCTCCGGTCAAACAGAATGTCGTAGCTACTTGAAAGTAACAAAAGAAAGACATATTATACCCAGATATAGCAGCGTCAAATTCGTGATTATTTTAGCCGTTAAAGAAAGCAGTTAAGAGTTTCATTTCACTAGTTTATCAGTTGCCTGTAAAGAGACTTAACCTATAGATAAGGTATTTAAAACGAAAATAGTTTCTTTAGACCAATTAACTCAAGAACGGCTTCAGAAATTTAACACAGTTTAACGAGGTGTTTTTTCAAAAGTAATGAATATGACACAACGTTGCTTCATTTTATCATAATCATAAAGTAAGAAATTAATTAGCAAGTGAAACCTTAAAATTATGTCATTATGAAATTAAAGACAGTTAATTGGTGCTTATTTTAACTTATATTTTATTTAATGACTGTTTTTTTAGTTTAATTATAAACACTTCTTTAAGTTTACCCACATTTATGTTTTCTTCTGTTTTCATTGTGTAAAATCAAAACATAATGTATGATATGGATTTTAATTAGGTTTTATGTAGTACGTTTCTGTATCAGTACATTGCAGAACAACGATATTAATCTTAATTGTCTCTAGTTGCTCCGGCATGGCCAGGCTTACTGCTCGTAATGTGAGGGTCGCGCGGTCGAATCCCCGTCAAACCAAACATGTTCACCTTTTCAGCCGTGAGGGCGTTATAATGTGACGGTCAATTCCTCTATTCGTTGGTAAAAGAGTAGCCCAAGAGTTGGCGGTGGGTGGTGATGACTAACTGCCTTCCCTCTAGTCTTATACTGAAAAATTAGGGACGGCTAGTGCAGATAGCCCTAGTGTAGCTGTGCGCAAAATTAAAAACAAAACAAAACACGTTATTCTTCCATTGGGACATTTATCTATTGATCGTAAATTGAAAACATCATCCATAATTGGAATGCTATGGCACAATGCTTGGCAGGTATTATTCAAATTATGTTTGTACAAGTTCACATATGTCGGATATCGTATATTTCAGCAGAAAAAATAAAACAGTAATGTCAATTCTATCTCATTTAGTTGTTTTTTTTATCTGTCCAATAAATTACCTTCGCTGCATCTGTCATTATCTGTTTTCTACCAGCAATACCATCCAAGTATAAATCATTCTGATTTTTATTTTCTGCTACTCGTGAGATAAAATACACCAAACCCAATTTATGCTTATCAACTCATCAGTGAAAAGCAATGGGTCACATTAGACATATACATTCTCTCAGAAGTAGAACGTAACCGCCATGAATATCTGTTCTCTTTCGGCTGCAGGGGGGGCAGACAGTGACAACGTAAAGAAACCAAGCTGTTCTGCTACTTGACAAAACTCCACGAGATTTCAAATACACTCGATTGTTGAATAAACCTTCGTAATTTTATTCAGTACCGCAGTAGAATGTAACTCTAACAGCCTAATGTTTGCTAACAAGAAAAAAATCTGTTAAACAATAAAATATTTCTCATCTATAACAAAGTAAGATACACTGAACCACTTACACATGTCGTAAAGAGTTAATAAGATAGCCGTTGTTAAAGTTTTTTTGTCATTTCTAAGGATAAATGCTATTGACACTTTCAAACAAGGACATTTCAGTGAATAAAATAACCTCTGTATTGAAACAAATAATACATTAGTATGTCAGAAATTCGTATGTATACTTTAGTTTTTTTTTATTAAACTGAGGCTACATTAGTATAAATAAATTAATATATTTTGTTAAATATTACGTCCAGTGTATTCTAACACATTGTTCATTTTATTTGTGTTGTAAGTATGAGTGTGTAAACCGTTGTACACAAAATACTTGTTCATATTTTAAGAAAGGTTGGTGTTTCACATATTTTCACAAACTTTGCTGTGTTTTTGCTTTCGCTTATTATTTCTTGACAATAGTCTTATAAATATTTACTTTCAGGTAACCGCACGCGTGCTAAATGATTTTGAGGATTAAACGAACAGTTTTTTAGCAGATTTGATCTTTTTTATTTAACAAAAGTTTTAGGTAAAATATATTTACAAGTAAACATTCGCAAACGTTGTATTTTCTATAGTAATTTTGTTAACATATTTACTATTATCTAATAGTTTCATGTCACATTTTAGTTAAGTTTCTTCTTTACAAAATGCTATCTGCAGTCTATTCCTTGAAGCACAAACATTGAAAAGGATGACTATAAACAAATAGCATCTGTGAATATAAACCCCTGCCTGTTTTAAAGGCAAGAGGTCATTGACAGTTTGACAAATTGTGGTTTCGTCCATTCAGATATTCTTGCTGGTTATATGGTACTTGAGGTGCTTGCCAACTGTGGTTTTGTGGTAGATTTAGAAATGAGGCTGAACTCTCATTGGACCACCATGTAGTTTTCTAGCTATAACAAAGCCACTGAAACAAATCTCTTTAGAAAGACACCATGAAAAAGAAGGATGACGTTTAAGAACGACGCCACAATAACAATATTGCAAGCTTTCAGATTTAGAGATCCCCCAAGTTGATTTGTCAGTCTTATCTTTATGATCAGAAGACAACGCTAAAGGTTATCTTTCTCTTTCTACATATGTGTATATGTCGATGTAGTATCTGCTCAAATTCAAGATCAGCTATTGTGCTTCGATGATGATATTTCATGTAGTCAATATTCGACAAGATAACAACATTTTAAAAGATTATGTACTACTATAGTGAATTTGTTGCTTTGAAAGTATTCCAAACTATATAAAGAAAATACTTCATAAAATTAATAATGTGGTAATATAGTTCTGCATACAACAGATTAGAATCACGGGACAATTTCTAACAAAGCTGATGTGTTACCATCACGAGAAGATGAGAAGGTTAACAAATTAGCTGTTTTTATTACAAGAATTTGTGTTTCACCATGTTAACATTTTCTTAATAGCTTTTATTTTGACCAGAAGAAGCTGTTATCGTAAAAGCTGAAACGTCGTTTTTCTCTTGAAACAGGAGTGCGGTCCATCTCAACAAATTCATTGACGAAAAAAAGCCATCCAAGCTGATTGAAGTGTATTTACGTATGGGAAATGGTCAGAAACAGGCAATAAAAATAGAGCATTTTTGTTTTAAAAGACATTGTTAGCTGTAGAATTATTACAGCAATAAACTAAACTGCCCATTTATGTCTCATGAAATTTGGATATATCTTTTATTATATATTCTACACATATTATTTAAGGTAATCCTGAATGCAGTTATACACACACACCATTTCAGCACTTCTACTTCTATAAGCGTTATCTTTATCATTATTCGTTATGATAAAAATATCTGATTTACTTAAAGTCAGATTTCAGCTTTTCTGACCGTGAACATTGCCAGTAGCACCTACAGCAGGAAAACGGACATCAGAAAATGTTCATATAGATTTTAGGTCTCTTCTTGAACGAATCTAACGGGACCATTGATGATTACAGTAATCCAGGTTTCGAATGGAAACGAACTTTGTTTGAAGGTGAAATTTGAATACAGTTATCTTCAAAACTTGAATATAAATTTTTACTTATTTATTTCTAACAAGGATATCCATAATTAATTATTTTTGGTATTTTTAGTGTTTTTCATAACACCAATTGTTAGTCAAGTGGCATATTTTATGCTGAATTTTCTGCATTGATACGTAATGAATCAGTTGCTGAAAACATTCTTTAAAATTGACATAATGACATTTTGTTTTCTTTCTATGTTTGTTTTACTTACATCGATTTTTTTTTAAATTACATGTTTAAACTAAAGAGATTTCATAGTGTAAAATATATAACACCGTAACGCTAAAGTTAAGAACAACTGATATTACGTATGCTTGTTTTTTTGGAATTTCGCGTAGATCTACACGAGGACTATCTGAGGAGTCCATAATTTCGCAATGTAAGACTAGAGGTAAGGGAGTTAGACATCATCACTCAATGTCAACTATTGAGCATTTACCAAAGAATCGAACATCAAATTTCATAACGCTGAAAGGGCGAGCATGTTTGGTGTGATAGTGATTCGAACGCGTGACCCTAAGATTACGAATCTAGTGTTTTAACCACCTGAACATGCCAGGTTTTACGTGTGCAAAAAGTTATACACACACTTAAAATAAGGTTTTTTTTCATACAAAGTTTCAAGTTTTTCAGTTTAATTTTCTAATCCATAACATTCTGAAAAGGAATGTATATATCCCTCCCCTCAATGATAGCTAACTACACTGTTAACTTAAATAAACATTCAAGTATAACACCATTAAAGTCAGTGAAAAATATAAAGACAAAATACGAAAAAGCTAACAATGGACGGAGTTAGATTTCGTAAAAAAATACAGGTTTTCATAATGAATTGACTGACAAGAGCGGAGTGTATATTTGAATTCTTTGAACAGGTAGTCGTTACTAAGCCTACTTTTAGTAGCTTAAGTAGAATTCGCATCATTCCTTATTTCTTATACAGAGATACCGAATAATTTGTAACGATCTTAAACCATGTTCTGTTGATAGTATTTCTTACAAAGCTTGAAATAATAATGACGTGCTAGCCTTAATCTGTTAAGAGATCTTATAGGCGGTATCTTTCCAAGGAGCTGCGTTTGACATTTATGTCCAGAAAGAAAATCTTAAACAAAGCCAACAAGGATCAAACTTTCGTGAAATAAACGAAACATTAATGACTTCACCTTTTTTTAATAGCTCGAAACTCTCGCAGAAAAACGGGGAAGAGAATGGCTTGCAGCTATATAATATATATATTGTGTGTATGTTACTTTTTCGAATAGTTTCGTATGTAGTAAGTGATAGTTGTCTCATTGAATCAAGGTTAAGTAGTTATACTATTTTATGGGTAAATGTTGTAAAGATTTGTCAGAAGATGAAGATACTTGGGAAGCTCTTCGACTGAAGATTTACATCTAAATTTACACTCCCCTATCCAACACCTAAATAAGAGTTTGTAAATCTCGCTAATGTTTATATATATTTCTAGTGAACGTTGTAAAACATATTTGACATTCTTTTGTCGCTTAAAAAGAAATTCTTTTGTCAAATGTTTATTAGTTACCTTATTTAAGGTGGTCCTCTTATGTAGGATAATTGGAAATACTCCGGTGACAAAAGCAGGATTTCAAAGTGCATCAAATAGACTCCAACATAAAAAAAACAACACACATAGGAACGCGTACACGAACATGCATGTGTATAAATATAATTGATATTGAAAAAAAAAGTCCTGAACTGGGCTGTTAATAAGTTGCAGAATATTATGTCTGATTTCTAGTTTATTTGATTTTTGTTAGGAGGTACACATGTATTAGTATAATTATGCATAATGATAATGTTCATGCTGTTTAAAAAAGATATAACATTCAAACAGACGCATTGGAAAACTATAAAGATTATAAACTATATTTGTTAGTTTTCATTCAAAATGACTTTTTTTAGGTATGTCAGAAGTAAACACAGTTGCTCATAATTCGAAAGAAGGAATATAATTGTACAGAGTAAATCTAATAGAGTGTAGAAAAGATTCACACACCGCAGATGTTTCTGTAAATGTTAAGAATAAATGAATACAGAAAGAAATGGTCCCAGAAAGTTTCGTTAATGAAACAGAAATTTTATTTTCTATCATACAATCATTCTTTGGACTAAATTGTGCTCGTTGTTTAAAGAGTAATTTTACATAAACACACACATAATGTGTGCCTCATAGACAGTGTATGAAATCCTACAAAACAGCAAATAATCGATAAAAGTATTTTATGTTGGAAATGAGACGTATTTTGGATAAATTTACATAAACAATTAAGTATTTCAAACACATTTTTGAAAAAAAAAAATTTTTTTCACATCTACAATTTAATATAAGTTTGTACAATGCGTAAACTGGAAGCCACATGAAGCTGGGAAGTCGCGTTTTTGCACAGATAGTAACGACAAAAGACGTGTATATGTGCAACAGGAGAAATCGTGACTAAGAACAGCGTTAAAGCTCTCAGGAAGAATTTTGCTCTAATGTGAAAGTTTTATTTGTTACAAAATAAGGAAAAAATATATTTAAAGGACAAAGATTTTAGCTCAACAACGTCTTAAATTTGGTCGTGGTGAGAAGTACAGTAAATAACACTTATAAAGACCTGTGGATGTCTTATTTATTTTTCTTGGATTGCACTATAAGAAGAGTATATATATATATTTATATATACATACAGATAGAGATAGCTGATCATTTTCGAAAACTATACCAAATTTACCAACGTATATTGTTATAACACCAAGGGAAACATCTGAAGAAACGGGAAGTATTGTTAATGGTGCCACAATTCCAGAAAAAGTACAATACATTGAAATAAATGTGTCATTAAAACTGAAAAAAATGGAAAGTAGAATCAGAGAGGTGTTGAATGAGGTAAAAGCCAAATTAAAGTCGAATGATATAGGCTTGTAAAGATTCAAAAGTTTAATGAAGATTACTTGAATTAATAGGGATCTAAGATTACTTGTATACTACGACTAAAACAAACAAACTGAAGAATAAGAGTTTACAGTTAAATGATATATTTCATTAATAATATCAAAAGTTAGGCTTAAAAAGTACACATCACCTAATTTATACAATACGGTGGTTTTAAAGTGACACAATAACAAAAGCAGTACATTCTGGACTAAAGTGAAACAAATAAACTATTTACCAAGTAAAGCAAAAGATCAGAATTAATGCAACATTAAAATACCTGAATAACAAATATGGACAAATAATTTTGTTTGTTTTGGAATTTCGCACAAAGCTACTCGAGGGCTATCTGGGCTAGCCGTCCCTAATTTAGCAGTGTAAGACTAGAGGGAAGGCAGTTAGGTATCACCACCCACCGCCCACTCTTGGACTACTCTTTTACCAACGAAAAGTGGGAATGATCGTAACATTATAACGCCCCCACGGCTGGGAGGGCGAACATGTTTGGTGCGAACCCGCGACCCTCAGATTACGAGTCGCACGCCTTACGCGCTTGGCCATGCCAGACCTTATTTTAGAAAAAGAAACACAGGACTAGTTATGACACGTGATTTTCATTCATTGATATACCTTTCATAATTTCTGTGTCTATGTTTTTTTTTGTTTTTTTCCTTTATCATTTGTAGAGGGATCGATATCGTTCCAAGTCTTTAATGTGGTGATTAGTTCAAGCTCCATTTTGGGATCTGTAATTTTCAACAATGTTTTCCACATCAGTAGATAAAATTAAACATTGTATGATATGAATTCAAAATGTAATACTTTATTTGCGCATGCATAAATACACCAACACGCAAACACACAAACATTTGATGTCTTAGATAAAGGACTGTACTTTGTGTTTAAACCACATATATGTTATTTTGTTAAATAAAGGATTGCATTTTGTTCTTAAATTATATAAATATATGTGTGTGTGTTAGATATGGTGTTGTATTTCATTTTGAAACCATATATTCGAAAAGCAAAATTAATTTTCTGGTTTTTTAATAAACTGTACAGAACTGTGACGTTTTTTTTATAATTGTTTGAGCAATAAACTATTGCTCATAGAACTACAGGCTTCAACCTATTTTTATTTTTCGTCGTTTTTCAGTAGTTCTCTCTCAGTATTTAACAGTGATTGAATTTATATCTATAAGTTGATTTGTGTGATGAACTACCCATTCTCTGACATGTAGTTGGTGTAATCAGAAAAGTCAGTACAGTACAAATAATGAATAAAAAAAACTAAAACGGAAGGATGTCACCTCCTTATTGAGCCAACAAAATCACATTAGAAAGATGAGGAAAAGTTAACATGACGACAAAAAAGAAAAAAGATAAAAACGGAGAAAAATTTAAGTTTTCTCTACGGTCCGCTGTGTCAGATGTGATATCATTTAACGATGTTGAATTTGTATCTGTTATATAACTAATTTAAATTACTACTCGTAAGTTCTATTTTTATAAAGTTCAGGAGAAGGAAATAAAATAAATTAACCAACATTTATGGTGGAGAATTAAGATACAAACATCTGTCCTGTTTTAAGATTTTTTGTTTGTTTTTGAATTTTGCACAAAGCTACTCGAGGGCTATCTTTGCTAGCCGTTCATAATTTAACAGTGTAAGACAAAAGGAAAGGCAGCTAGTCATCACCACCCACAGTCAACTCCTGGGCAACACTTTTACCAACGAATAGTGGGATTGACCGTCATATTATAACACCTCCACGGCTGGGAGGGCGAGCATGTTTGGCGCGCCTGTTTTGAGGAGTGATTAGTTACTTGCTAAATATCCTTTATTTGCTCTTAAAAGTTGTTAACGCGGAAATTTAACTCATCCATTTAATACGATTAAAAATGTGTTTCAAGAATAAAAGTAGTATTTATTTTATAATTGCAAAAGGCAGAGAAAATAAACTTTGAAATATTACAATAAGAGTTTGTTTTAAATGAAGCACAAAGCTACACAATGAACTATCAAAACCCTGCCCACTCTGTCACTGGGGGAGAGATATTACAATAAGAAATGTTGATGCAAAGTTTTACACATTCAAGGTGATATAATGAACCTACGAATGAATTTTAATTTTTTTGTTAATCTCCTGATACACGAATTTTCTGTAATACGAGAACACATTAGGAGTTACTTTTTGGTTTTTAATTTATAGTTTTTTGCTAACAGGGTCGATTATTCTCAGTTTAGTTAGTCTTGGAACTTAAATAAGCGTTATGAGATACCTCAATTGTTGTATTTTACATACATTTTAACTATACTTTAGGCAGTTTATTATTGTGAATAAAATATGGACATGGTTTACTGTTTCCAACTGGTGAATGGTGGAAAAGCTATGACAAGTTTTATTATATATATCGTAAATAAACCTAAAAACATCAGAAACCATTTTACCATGTGAAAAATTATTTAACTTATTTCGTGTGAACAAGCGATGTAAATTACAACTTGTTTGTGAAATAGCTTACAATTAAGAAATGAATTAGCATCGATTTTAATAGTATCAAACAATGGATTTTAGACTATTCAACGAAAACACAGGTAAGAATCACTTTGTTTAACTATCATTTCCTTTATGAAAAATTAAAAACGTACATTTTGGTGATTCGTGCAATTAAGTCAAGAACTAGGATAAGTCTGATTTAAACATTGCCTGTGTTTAAAACAGAATGAATGACTACTAAACGTTTAAATTTATTTTCACGTTCACTTATATAAATCTTTTAAGTTTATTATTGTGCTTTATTATTTCTCCATGTTTAGTTCTAATTTTTTTGTCTTTTAGCGCAAATATACATATTCAGCTGTTTGTTCTTTGTCCACAAATCTCATGCAGGTGGTCAAGACGCTTTACTCTTAATCTGAGATTCGCTGGTTTGAATCTCAGTCCTACCGAACATGCTCACTCTTTCAGCCGTGAAAGTGCTGTAATATAAATGCCAATCTCACTATTCGTTGGTAAAAGAGTAGTCCAAGAGTTGACTGTGGGTGATAATGACTAGCTGCCTTCCCTCTAGCTTTACATTGCTAAATTAAGAATTGCTAACGAAAATAGCCCTTATGTAGCTTTGCGTGAAATTTAAAACAAACAAACAAATTTATGCAGTTTTTTACAGTTATGTAATAACACAAATAAGATGATGTACCTTATAAAGCCTACAACGTATTTGTTAATACAGAAAAGGAAGAAATGAAACTCAACTGGCCACTTTACATCTTTCCAGTTAATCAATGTTCTTATTTTGTACTTTGAGCACCTCTGTAGCATTTGAGATAAACAACTTACAAACAAGTTATCTAGTTGTCCAGTTTGTGGCCAGAAAATGTCACTGGAGATAGGCCTTGATAAAATATGTCTTTCAACAGCCAGTCAAATAATGTTATTTCATCACATCACTCCTGTTAGAATGTCATATTCTTGCATGTATCTAAAAGAGAGATAAAGCTTTGCTCTTCGCTAGGGTCTGGCAAAATATCCATATTATGATTAAAAGTTTATGATTATAGGACATAGCCAATTACCAAAAACATATTTAAATAAATTAATAGAACGAGTTTATTCAAAGAGCATTAATAAGGATGTTATTCTGTATACTAATAACTAATCGTTTATCGAGACTTATGCAAAGTCTTCTTTACTGGTAATATATGGTGAACAAAATGTTTAAATATGAGTAACTTTACATCTGTTTCAATATATATATGTGTGTGTGTATATATCCATGTTATGTACGATTTATGTCATGAGTTGAGATAACATCAGGGTACTGTATCAAGCTACACGAAACCGCATTGTTGAGAATCAAATAAATTTTGTCTTATATACTACTAAAATTCTTCTATTGGTGACATTGGGCAAACAAATCGTCTCTGTTAGCAGTCGTTCATTAGAAGTAATCTCCAGCCTGCTTCAAAATTATACCGATATTACACACACACACACAAAATTTCCATCTTACCTCAAATCCAGCCAAGAGACTCTCCGAATTGATAATAGACTTATATTCTATATACGTTGATCAGGTTTTCATTTCTAATTTAGAAACAATTTCTCTGCACAATAATTCTACATGGAAAGGGTTTAAAGTTTTACGATACTATACCAACCTATACTTTAATAAAGCTTGTTTAATTTCTTCTGTGCATGAATATGTTTGCCACTAATAAAGTTTATGAATAAGTTAACGGAGTTGCCACATTTCTTAAATTATGACCTTTGTTTGACAGGCTGTGTATTGGTTATACGCAACAAGAAATATCTGGTCCTTAACCTGTTTATACCGCAAATACATTGAGGGTGTCGTGTGAATAGTTATTTGTAAAGATAATTAATTAAAATCCTTTAAATGTTACATGAGTAATTTTTATCCAGCTCTGAAACATACCTATAAAATTTCTGCCACATCTTTTTCGTTTTTATAAATGACTCTGACGGTTCCTTATGACTGAATTATTACAACAATGGTTTATTTCAAACCCAATAAAACATACAAGATTTTCAAGTGAAGTCGAGACCACCCAAATCAGTAGATTGTATAACTTTTGTTCACAGTTAAACTGATGATAATTTTTATCAAATCTTTCTTCGTTGTGCATCAAACGTCAGTGCCGATGTGATAATGTGTTTTGCTCGTCTCACGACCTAATGAAGTTTGCTATTAAAAGGAAGGTCGAGCACACAATACTTGCAATCGAGTTGCTACTATATTCTTTTTACTGTATAGCCTTGTAGGTATATAGAAGAAACATCTATCAATTATTATCTTTCTTATTGTGACGTAAAGTCACACAAACTAATGATCGATATATCAAGATAGAGCAGTATATATAAAAAAAATAATTAATATTTCACAAACGATTAAGTATTTGATATTGACTTCAATGAAAGGTCAAAAGAGATGAAATATTTTTTTCAAGCAAAGATATTGTGAAATTATTCAGTATTGAGCCATTTAATGGACAGACTTATAATAAAACAATTTTAAATAATGAATTATTAGTGCTTATATATATATATATATATAAAGTCATTCCAGAAGTAATGTCCAAAAATTTAATAGAAGGCTTTAATGACTAAAGTATGTAAAAATGTGTGTATAAAAATATTCGGACAAATAAAATAAACCAATCTCTTTATCAGATCATTAATCAAATAAATCTTTATGAAGTCAGATGTATCTGAGGAGCACATTAGGTATATAATGCTTTATGAGCTCAAAAAAGGCAATAGTGCAGTAACACTACACGAAACATTCAAGGTGTTTATGGTAGGGAGTCTCCAAATGAAATAACATGTCGAAGGTGGTTTCAAAAGTTAAGATCAGATGATTACAGCTCAAGTGATACGTCTCGTTCAAGTCGTCCTGTTGAGTTTAATGATGACTTGCTGCTGGCTGCTCTTGTTATTGTGTTATAACAGTTAACGAACTAGCACAGAAGCTTAATTCAACCCTTTCAACAGTTCATCTTGAAAATGGATCCCCCATGATTTGACAGAAGGTAACATTTGAGAAAGAGTGTACATTTGCACTTCTTTGCACTCTTATGAACGTAACTCACCTTTTTTGGACAGGTTAGTGACTGGAGATGAAGAAAAATGGATATTTTGTAAAAATGTTAACGGCTCAGTACTGGTAAACTGGCTAAATCACAGCCCAAAATGGACTTCCACCTTAAGAAAGCCTTGTTAAGCTTTGGGTGGGATATTGTTGGTTTTGTTTGTTTTGGAATTTCGCACAAGGCTACTCGAGGGCTATCTGTGCTAGCCGTCCCTAATTTAGCAGTGTAAGACTAGAGGGAAGGCAGCTAGTCATCATCACCCACTGCCAACTCTTGGGTTACCCTTTTACCAACAAATAGTGAGATTGACCGTCACATTATAACGCCACCACGACTGAAAGGACAAGTATGTTTGGTGCGACACGTATTCGAACCCGTGACTTTCAGACTACGAGTCACATGCCTTAACACGCTTGGCCATGCCGGGCCGATATTGTTGGTGTGATCCACTTTGAGTTGCTGACACTCATTGTAACGATTACATTAGATTTCTATTGTGAACAGTTAGAGCACTTGAATGTTGAACTGAAAGAAAAAAGCCTGCTTTGATCAATCCTGTTACACAAAGATAATGCACAGGCCCATACAGCAAGGATCACATCTGCAAAGATTGAAGAGTAAGACTGAGAAAAACGTTCACATCCTTCTTATTCTCTAAAACTTGCCCCATCTGATTATAATATATTCCAAAGTTTACAGGACTATTTTGATGGAAAAGAGCTTGGAACACATTAAGATGTCAAAACTTCTCTCTATGGATTCTTTTCCTCCAAACCTCAATCATTTTATAGAAGTGGCATTCAGAAGCTTGTGAATCGTTGGCATGAAGTGCTCAATAATAATGGAACAAATATAATATTGATCAAGTGATATTAAAATCGTTTGAAATCCCTTACCTTTTTCTAAACATAAAATCTGACATTACTTAAGTTATGACCTAATATAATCCTAAAATAAACAAAGTTATATTAATGATATGTATTAGCTCAAAAACACACAAAGGCTATGTAAGTTTTGAACAAATTATGGAATTGAACCCCGGATTTTAGCTTTGGAAATATGCAGTCTTACCTCTGACCCACTGGCAGATAAGAACAGAATTACCAGTATCATTTAAAGAAGAATAGAAAATAATAATAGTAACATACTGCAGGAGAAAACACCACAGACTAGTTTCATAATGTTTTGTACAGATTAGATAAGAAAGTCGGTGATCCATTAGCACATTTTCACCCGCTTAATCCCAGTGAGCCTGACCAAAGTTATAATGTGTTATGACCAGAATCACTGCAACACGCATGATAGACTCATTCACTTTTTTATCACAGGACCAAAGTTATTATATTGTTTGTGAATGTCGTTGTGAGCTATAAATAGACAAAAAATAACAATCTTTGATAAGAAAAAGGCAAGGAACAAATTGTAGTATCGAAAATAATAATCCACACAAGTCAATAGACTTTGCCAATTCATTGCTTACTCGTATTAAGTTGCACTTTAAAAGTTAAATCATAACGACAAAGGAGTCAAACAAGAAATTATATACAGATCATATACACACTCGGGTACTTAACACCCAGTACTATAAACGAAACGTTTTCTTTTTCATGGTTTACTAAACACATGCTTTTAACCTCTTTTTTGCTTAGTTCTTTAAAAAATTACACTTCTCTTCCGATTTTTGATTATCATTAGTTAACTACCCTTCACCCTTGTAAGTTTTTGTATTCAAGCATATCATTCTAATTATAAAAAAAGTAATCCAATGAAGATTAATTTTTCTTATGTAGATTTCATTTTCTAAACTAATATTATCTTCCGATCAAAGCTTGGCATACATTTAAAGGATAAATTAAACCGAACCTGGAAATCGCTACAGCTAATCAAATCTATTTCTTACGTTTCCACTTATATTGTGTTTGTTTTGAATTTCGCGCAAAGCTACTCAAGGGTTATCTTCGTTATTACAGCGTGTTGTTTCATTAAAAGGGTACCATCGTTTTTATCGATATTTCAGAAGATAGCCTAAGCAACCAACTTTAAACGTACTCAGAAGTTTCTTTTGTGAAAAAGAAAATTAATCTCTAAAACTGTATTCAAAAACTGTTTTAGCATTTAGCAGTTATATAGCTGATTAGATGCAATTCAACTACAATTTAATTATTCACGATAACATTATATATGTTAATATTAAAATATATGTTTATCAAAATTAATGTGATCATTTATTTTTATATAATATCAATGTATTAATCTTCACAAACATATATTATAACGTTCGTGGTGTTGTTGTATCATTAAATAAAACTGAACTTACTATTTTATTTTAGTTTTGTGAATTTCATGTTTCAAATATATACATAAAACCCACTTTTTTAAATCTTAAATCTATTTATTTCTACACCCACACCGGTTTAAGAAAGTTATGAAGTGAATTATTCAGAATACACCTATAGACAAATTTTGATAAAAATAGAAACTTTACATTATTATAATATTTAAATTTGTCTTTATTATTAACATAAAACGGAATGAATTTTTTCCCTGTGGTCTTTTACACGTATATCTTAATAGTTAATTAATTACATTATATTAATTCGTATTGTGTTTGTTAATTCTTTTCGCAAAACGCTAAACAATAGGCTGTCTGTATTATGCCACACAGTTTCAAAATGTCCTTTCTCATCTGTCAAGTCCAGGTAAAGAGGGAATAAAATACTTCCGGAAAGTCACTTAGGCATTATGAGTTCTGGAAGGAAGTTCTCAAAGTAATTGAAACCGAATTTGTAATAGTTTTTGTGTTCCTACCCCTTTTTTGGATCCCGTTGCGACAGTTTGATTTGTTTGTTTTTGTATTTCGCACAAAGCTGCACGAAAACTATATGCACAAGCCTTACATAATTTAGCAGCGTAAAATTAAAAGGAAGACAGCTAGTCACAGCCATCCACTATCAATTATTGGGCTGTTTTTTTACCAGCGAATAGTGGGATTGATTTTAACGTTATAGCGCTCCCATGGCTTTAAGATCAAGAATGTTTGGTGTAGTATGACGGGGATTCCAAGATGCGACCCTGAGATTATTAATCGAGTGGCCTAACCACCTGGCCAATGCCGGGCTGGCGACTATTTGCAACTGTATTTTCATCTTAGCTTATTAAGTACCATGACCAAACAAGTGACAAGTGCTCAAGTACCACGATCGAATGAATGTCTTAACGGTTTTACTCGGATGCGAGTTCTTTGGGGTAGCTAACTGGTAGCTTTATCAATAACTGGCACTCCTGTCAATTGATAGGAATATTTTAAAGCCAGCAGTGTGTCAATGATTTATTTGTTTTTACACTACAAAAGAAATTAGATATTATATATTTTAAATATTTTCAATTATAAGTTATAGATAACCTTCTTAACGCTGTATTCTATTTTATTGTTTGACAAAAAAAAATCGTTATTTCGTTAGAATGCGCTTATTGTGACTACATTAAAATATTTGAGAATGAACAAGTTGCAAAACGTTTTTAAAATTATTTTTTTAAAGACAAATCTTCCATTTTCAAAAGTAATTGCAAAGATAGAAGAAAATACATATATATTTGCTAACTATTTTCAAGATTAGCGCTAGCCATTTTCTAATTAAAAAAACATAAACAAAGACCTGTTTATCATACACTAGTTTGATTCTTCTGGTCGAGAAAATTCCTGATAGAACTGTCTAATGTTTTGCTTTGCTTAAGCTTTGCCTGAACACTTTTTCTATAAAGTTAAAAACTAATAATTGGAACTAAGTGTTTATTTTAAAGATGAGCAAACTCTCAGATGAACGGTAGTAAATTAGTCTAAAGGCTCTAAGAAATTACTTATCCATATTTATGAACCTCCATCTTCGTTCCTTTCTTGATGTCGTAATTAGACTTTACAGTCTATTTTCCGTTTAGAATTTAAACTTGACACAAGGATTGAAAATAAAACAGCGTCATTTTGAGCGCAGCATGGGCACGATTTGCTTTTATTCAAGTATTTCACATTTTAAATCTCAACGTAATATAAACTCGTAGTAAAGGATTTTTTAGGCTACTATTTTTCAGTGGAGTCATAACCTGTTTTTCATAATAATTACGTTTCTACATTAAAAGGGAAACAATCATAAGTTTAAATATGTTCCAGAAACGTTTATTCATATGGTCACCTTTAGGACTTTCAAATTCATTGCGAGCATACAAAAGCTTTCAGTGCCATTTTCATTAATTTAGTTGTTTACATGATTAAATTAGATTTATATTTTCATATTGAAGGAACTGAATTTTTTTCTCCTAACCCACGCCCATGTACTCAGCGTAACTGCTCAAACATTCTTTTTTTTCTAAAGTTATATAATCAACTGGAAATGCTATTGTTTCGTGGAATATTCATCTAACACGTCACTGTTAAAGAAAATAATCTATTCTCATTATTGGGTACACTGAGCATAGTTCTCTCCCATAAAAACAGCAAACTGAAACCACGAGTTATTTTGGTAATTCGCTCATTCTTAGCTTATTGCATAATGAAATTGCTTCTAGTGTATTGGTTGTGTTTCATCGGTTTTGCTAATTTTTACCTGTTCATTACAGCAAATTTAATACATATAGGTAAACCTAAATAAATTAATCATTGCTCTAGATCCAGACTTAGTATCTTTAAGTCTTTGTTTGCGCCAATTTAAGTGAAATCATACCAACAGTAGAGTAATACTTTTTTGAATGAACAAACCAAAATGGTGGTAACTGTGTAATATATAAAAGAAGATTGTTTCTGCATTAAATTGTTCAGGATATCATAAGTGTTTAGAAAATGATAGTGTCACCATGGAAACAAATAAGATAAAGTGAAAGAGAACGATTTAGGAGTAAATTAAAGGCTCAACTATTGTTTGGTTGCACTTATTGATTAATTTACAGTTTATACTATTTCAGACTTTTAGTAATTTGCATTCAGTTTTGGGTATTCCTATTTTGTCAGTTTGTATGATATATTTATGTATCTTAATTTATTTATGAAATGAAATACAGTATTACAATATTTTTCAAAGATTTTTTTTTGTTTTGGCACAATATGTGAAATCTGAATAAGTTGCTAGGTTAAAAACTTTAAGATTTAAACTCAGCCATTCCTAATTTGGAACTCATAACCGTAGGTAGTCTGTCTGGGACTACTCTTAACTGACATTGGGTATTTGAGTTATAACGCTTTACGGCTAATGAAAATACGAAACGTGCTCAGAACAATTTTACGATTCGAAGCATGGGCCATTTAATACAAAATCTTGATACTGTTTTTGAATCATTTATAAAATTAAAATAGTACTGCAAAATAATGTCATACACAGAGTGTTTTTAAAGTGAACATACGGATGATAGATTTTGTGCTTATACATAATAACGCATTGAAGAATATTTAATTAATTTCTGGGAATGACACAAGACAAAGCCACTAGAAAAATGTTCTATGAGTGTTAATACTACAATTTTTTATTACTGCAACCACCTTCACAATTATACTGAATGATGCACCATTTTTATCAAACCTGGCTACTACGCACTCCATAATCTATCCCTTACGGAGTTTTCTGGAAATGTTGGTTCTCAAAACCAACAACTAATGAATTACTTTATTCCAGCCCATGATTGATCTGTTTTGGGGTGGAATATTGTTAAAACATAGAATATTTTCAGGAAGTATGAAAAAGTTCAAACTCATAGTGGCAACGTTAAATAGTTGTTATTATGAACTCCCTAGTTACTTTTCAGGAAAGAGTGGGCTCACTTTATATTATGTATTTATGTCCGTGAAAAACATATTATACTTCATAGGTCGAAGTGCTTTTTTTTTAGACTGAATATTCATACTGATTTTATAGTGACCCCACACTTAATATATAAAGGTAGTGTGTTTTATTTAATTTTAATGTGTTCAATTTTATTTGTAAGCTTGATAAAACAGGAATTAAACAAAACTCTATCATGTCTCATAAGAATATATATATTTCAAAAAACGATTCTCGATCTGAGCCGAATTATAACTGGTTTCTTCTTTTTCATTATTCTACTTTCAAATAATTATCCTAAATCTTTGAATAATTTTAGCACTAGAAAGTAGCTGAAATTTATTTTTAAGCATTATAAAATCATCTTCCTTTTTGTTTAATAAAAATGGACAAGGAAGAAAAATAAAATAATGCCTTAAAACTTAAAACTCGTAGTAATTATTGGAAAAAAGTTAAATCTGCAATGCTACTGGGAGATTATTTAGTCTGAAACAAAAATTGTAATAATAATTCACTGAGAATAAATTCAGATAACAAAATAAAATAACTTTAAGACTAAGACAAGCAAAAGCAGGATAATCAATGTTTCGTTCAGATACTCCTTGTTGGGTTAGCTGTGCAATCACGTCAACCAGAAAGGTTTTTCTTTCTCTGGATGGGCAATGAAATGACATTAAGAGTGAGTTACTACAGACATAAAGATGGTCGAAGTCAAATTATTCACCTTGTCATTACTTTTTATTGTTTCTCTTAAAGTATTTGCTAGTGGCTTAAAACACCATTTTATAGACTAATAAGACAGAGTTTTAACACTTAATTATTTCTTGTACTGGTTTGTATTAAATATAGATACTACACATGAATTCGCTAAAACTGCAGGTATATTACTAATAGTAATATTTAAACATTTGCTATTAGTAATAGTAATATATTTATTCTTCCTAGAATACACATTAAATCTTTAAGCAGTCTTCTACGCAATTAAAATTTATCTACTGACACACGGATACATGTATGTGTGTGCGTGAATAACATAATATAAGGCTCTAGAGACGGCGATAACGTACAATTTCAATTAAAATGGTGAATTATGTATGGTACTATAATTATCTTATCATTTTCAAAATATATTTAAAGTATATATATATGTATATTAAAGTATATTGAAATCTTCTAGAATTTCAATTGAAAGAAATAATAAACAAGAACCGTATAAGCCGTAAATAAAAAAGTAAAAACTTAATTTACAGCATAAAAGTTTCCACACCTTTCTAAAACGCGTTTTTATCAAAATTTGGATTGATATTATTTGTTAAAAAGAATGTGACAAACTAAACGATCGCGTGTCAACTTTAGCACGAGTTTAAAACAGCCGTCTTTTATTTTTCACCGTTTTTTCTTCAGCCATCTTTTTGACTTTACTGACATTTTACGTGGATTAATGATAGTACGATTTGGTACTTATTGGAAACATCATACATGCACTTCAGTCGTGTAGATAAGAAACCTCCCAACGTTACTTTTCTTGTATCGCACAGTGCTTATCAACTTAAAAGCTGGTACACACCCATGAAAAGGTGATCAGTTAACTTTATCTCTTGAGGCATAATGCATGTTATTTTGATCTATTTTAAGTACAGTATATATCCATTTTCTAACCCACACGAGTAATTGTTTCACTTTAAACGATAATCTTCGTTGTTGCAACAATGGTTAAGAAATCACTTATAACATAATCTAAGAAAGATATGTTCATATTAACAGTACTTTGAGATAATATTATATAATATGAAACTCGACGATTGGCATCGGGATCAGTGAATCTGTGTATCTATTTGGCTTGTAACATGATTGGTGAAAGTATGTATATACGTGACTGGCACTGTGATCAGTGATTGTACGTACATACGTGACTAGCATCGTGAGCAGTGAATAAATGTATGTACGTGACTAGCATTGTGATCATTGAATATATAATACTTACGTGTTTAGCACCTTGACCAGTGATTGTATGTTTGTACGTGATATTTCAATAAATACTGTGCTAATGATTCGGACTTGGATAAATATTTTAATTAAGCAATAGGAACCACAAAATGCATCATGTAACTGGACCATTATGTGGTTAAAACAGCTTAAGGGCTATATTGGCTTAATTTGTTTTTATAGATCCTTCTTGAAATATAACAGTGACATATGAATTGAGTTGAGTGTTAAGTGATTGTCCTAATTACTGCACCAACTCCTTCCGATCCTTCTGCAAGAAGAATTATAGATGTATATTGTTCTATTCATTCCCTACATTTCTTTTTGTACCTATACTATATGATGCTTAGTTTCGACAATATGACTATCTCTAAATGTGGAAAAAAGGCCTTTCATAGCGTCATTGTCGCCTTGCAAGCGTACGGAAGGTCAATTTCCAAACAAATATAAATACAATATCGATGATTGTCTTGTGGAATACAAATATAACATTTTCTACCTTCTATAATAACATAGAAATGTTTCCAATATTAATCAGTTAATTTATGCACAGTCATAGAGCAACGCGCGGAACATTTTCTTGTTCTAATTACTCCTTTGTTCTTTTTTTTAAATAACATTCTCTACCGCCAAGGATATTTTCGTGCTCTATCTTGAGTCTCGGTTAGACTACTTTAACTGAAATATTATTTGATGGCCGAATTATAATGTCAACAAAAACTGGTCCAACCTGTCAGAGGAATAGAAGTCACGAGTTGATGACATTTACTGATGGTCGAAATCTACACAGATACACTCACTGTTGCTTATATCGCATCTGAAAAAGGATCGTTTTCATTATTTCTTAAATGTTTCCAAAATGTTTATTTCGCAAGCAATCTAAAAGTCAGCAAAGTTAACCAATACAGAACACTCCACTCGTTTTTTTCATAGAATTCACTATTACTGTTTAATGGCTTGCCTGTATGATACTTGTGAAACGGTTTTAACTGAAAATACCTTCCTATACGTGTGAGGTCGTTTTCATTTATCACTGCATGACATGGCACATATACACCTTCAGATGATAGTTTTATACGGCAGCTAATTTTCTTCCTGTCGTCCATTTTGGGCCCATCCAGTATAAATTTTACACAATATTGTCAACAATTCGACAGCAGATGTTATGCTGGTAGGATTTGATTTATTACACTACGAATACAAACACGTATCTCAGTTGTATAACTTAGTTTATGATAATAAAAAAAAATTATCACAATGAATAAATATCATAAATATCTCAGTTATATAATATGGCTTTTAAGTCTATTTTTGTGTAACTTGAGCAATGCTTCAATACTTCATCAATCTTATGTAGAATATCCTTTCGTTACAAACTTATTACTTACCAAACAGCTCTTTCGCTTTCGGTTGTTATAATAACAATTGTCTACCTAAGTAGGTTATTGAATGTATGCTGACAGACATTTTTGCTTTACCGTGTGCTCAGTTTCTAAAACTCTTTATTAGGCTTATTTGCAGAAATCACAATCACGTCAAATGTTTATTAAATATGATTTGTTAGTGGCTAGCTATCTGGTTGATAACTGTTCACCCATGACTGTTTCTTGAGGCCTTTTCAAGCCAAGCGTCTGCTTGGTTGCTGTCTCTGGGTTCAAGAAGAAGTGAAATGAAATGGCTCGATGATAGAATCAACGTTTTTACACCAGAAAAATGCAATGAAGAATCTTGTTTGTGAGTGTTGTTGCTGACATTTGTGAGTTGTAATAGGGCCATGAAGAAATGGGTGAAGTTTCTGATGCGTCAAATTTTAAACAAGTGTTTTTTACTTTTTCAGAGTTATGTGTCAGAAAAGGATTCATACTTATAGTCGGTAGTGCATCGCTTAGGATAAATATGATTTAGTAGAGTAAAAGGTAGGTGCTACAATTTTAAATGCATTCATGACTTTGATAGCTCTGCTTATTGTAGTATTAACATTGCTGATGATCTTGTGGTGTCTGTCAAAGGTTATCCCCCAAATACTCAATTATCTGCAAGAAGTATGCCAGTGTCCCTAAAGGATGTGATGATTTGTTCTTATCACTGTGTGTATTATTGAGTATGAAGAACATAATATTGGCTTTGATAGATATGATTATTATTTATGTGTTATTGAACCCTCTTTTAAGCTTATTTCTAGTGCATAGAAGAGGTTTTAGTAAAAACTGAAATTAAAAGCAACATGTACGAGAAGGTTACCTGACGGCATGTGATTGTACTGTAAACGTAACCTAAATCTATGGTATAGATATTGTAGAAGATTGTCGAAAGTGTGATCCTTGCATCAGGCGGAAATGGATGACGATCCAATCTGGTCGAAAACTTCCATGATTCATCATCTTCTGATAGTTATTGAAAGAACATTGGAATACATTATATATATTTCGAATTTTCGCCACACCCAAAATGCTTGCCTTTTCAACCAGAGAGGCATTAAATTGTACGATCAATTCCACTATTCGTTGGTGAAATAGTATTCCAAGACCTGGCGGTGGATGGTGATCACTAGTTGCTTTCCCTCTAGTCATACACTGTTAAATGAGGGACGGCTAACGCAGATAGCCCTCGGATTGCTTTGCGCGAAATTCACAAAACAAACAAACAAAGAATAGCATTTCTTAGATTTTAATGAGTAATAAGCATAATCACCAGAGTGTTAGAACCATATTTATAGTTCGCCTTTAAAACATTGATACATTAGATAGATTTACACATTTAATGAAAAATGCTAAAATATTTTATACACAAGTATAGATGAACTTAATAATACATCTTTCTATACTTCTTCGTTTTCGTTAGGAGGCCTAAACTTGAAAAGGACAGTATGGGATACAAATTATTCTCTAAACATGTAATTATCTTAGAATAATTATTATAACATACTATCCTCAATCTTTGTTACATTCATCCAAACATCATCGTCGTGTAGATATTTTTAGTAAAATAGCTAGTAAAGAGTCAAGTACATTTATACAACAATAAGTAATAATGTCTTGAACCAGGTTAAATCCAACACTAAACAATACAACTGAAACGCTCTGTGTATATGCTAGCACAGTTTTTCTCAGTCAATAAGCATATAAATACATTATGATTATGATCATGAGTTAAATTCACAAACATTTAGCATTGCTATTTTTTTATTGTACAGATATTTGCAGTTCGTTAAAAGAGAAAACTTATTTCCTTCACAATGTCATAATTATCACATCAGTCGAGATCTAATGAAAGTTTTATTGATTAAAATATTTCAACTGTGTGTGCTCTATTATAACATATATATATATCATATCAACAATGACATGGCTGGCATGACCAGGTGGTTAACGGGCTTGACTCGTAAATTGAGGGTGGAGGATTCGAATTTCGTCACACCAAACATACCCTTTCCGCCGTGAGGGCGTTATAAAATTACGGTAAATCCCATTTTTGGTCTGATGATCTGCTTCAGCTGCCTTTACCGTAATTCTGTTTTAACTGTATTATCAAAATGCACATTAAAAACTAGTTAATGATAAAATATCTATGAACGATCATCATTAGAATACTGAAAAAACAACGACAACAATATAATATTTATGTAGAAATATGTAATTATACAGTACGTTCTTCAAAAAAGTAAAATAAACACAAAGCTAACTCTCTAAAACTATAAATGTTTATAATCATTCTGATATTGATAGTTAATTTCATCTTAGTGTCAGGTATGTTAATAAAAAAGTTTCTATCAAATTTTCAATCACATAGTCTTTTTCAAAACGTTAGAGCTGTTTAAAAAATTGGATATTCTTGAAGCGATTGTCGTTCTTGCGAAACAAAAACTCAATCATTCCGTGAAATATTTGATTTTTCACGCTCTATAGATTTATTCCTTAGTGTGGTTTGAGGCGTAACTTCAGGTAAAATGATTTACTAGATTTTAAATGCAAGTTGCAAGCGGTTTTGGTACTCATCTGACAAGGAACCTTTTGTTATAGAAAATCTCGAATAATTCAATTAGCTGATAAAAACAGACGTAGTATATTTTTCTAAAATAATCAATACATTTGACATTCTTTTTTAATTTTTGTGTATATCAAAAATTAATTAATATGACATCTGGGCCTAAATTGAAAATTGTACACACAGCACATACTAAAAAGATGATAAACGACGCTTTAAATACTTTTTATTTATATTAATACTCTTGTAAAACATAGTGCCACTAGGACTCAAAAAACGCTTTATAAATTTGAAGTAATTAGTTTTGGGAACTCAAAGTACTGGTGCTTGTACATTTCTTAAAATTCCAAATTGACTATAATGTTTGAAAAGTTAAGTTGACCTAATCCCATTTCTAGTATAAATGATTTCATTATTCCTTTAAGGACGTTTGATGTTATTGTTATAAATATAACTAAAGCAGCTCGTGAAACAAAAATGACAAGGACATTTCACTGAATTCTATAACAAGCACGCACTTCCTGCTATTTTGTCTCACAAATTTTCTTGGTTTTTAATTCTTGTAATTTGTGTGATGTAATACCATTAATAAGTAATAAATATTAATCTTCTTCATTGCAATAAAGTCATCAAATGTATATATTGAAATATTTTCATCATATGTACTGTTTGTTGTCTTATATAGAAGCGTGTAGTTATAAAAAGCAAATATTTCACAAAATTAGAATATCGATATCATTCGTGAAACATTTAAGTTTAAAATTTTCAAAAAAACGAAAACTTTCAAATTTCAGGTTACAAACTTTCTAATTAAAAATACAAATTTTCTAAGCGTCATTGACTTCTATGTTTATTACTCGAAAATTATCAGATACAATATAATTTGTTCACTATTACTTCTTCGACAGAGCTGGTAAACTCAATTATATTTTAATTCAAAAGTGAAGTTTCCTCTCTCTCCTTTTTAGCGCAAAATTTATACAGTTTCATACCAAAACCTGCCCCCCAGTGGTTCAGCGTATGTCTGCAAATTTACAATGCTAAAATAGGGTT
The DNA here is from genome assembly GCA_011833715.1 of Carcinoscorpius rotundicauda. Classification (NCBI taxonomy): domain Eukaryota; kingdom Metazoa; phylum Arthropoda; class Merostomata; order Xiphosura; family Limulidae; genus Carcinoscorpius; species Carcinoscorpius rotundicauda. The sequence goes on from CM022393.1 coordinate 116,328,861, forward strand.
TCGATACCCGTGTTGGGCAGAGCATTGAGTAGTTTTGTGCTTAATTTAAAAAAAACAACAACAATTTATACCAAATCCAACGATTCTTTTAATGATAATTAAAAATTTGAAAATTTTATATAATAGCACAATATTTTCAAAATTTCGCACGTGCACTTTAAACCCTTTGCAAATTATTTAACGAAGTGAGAAAAGTCTTGTGTATTATATATATATGCAAAAACGGCTCGTTTTGGTTGAGAAAATATTTTACATAGAAGAGCAAATAACATTTCGACCTTCTTCTGCCATCGTCAGATTTACACAGAAAGAGGTAACTGACCGGAAGCTGACCACATGTTTGAAAGGAGTTGTGTTACCGAGTGTCGGAATGTTGAGAGCGATGTTAGATGTTTGAATATATAATTTTATTTATTTTATTACATTAATATAGGTATAAAGGCGTTCCTTTATATTTGTTTATTTTGGGTTTAAGTTGTTGTATAAGTAAGGCTTCTTTAATTTTGCGTTTGTTTATGTTTGTTTCTTTATTTAGTATTTGAGTGTTTTCTATGGTTTTGTTGTGTTTATTTGACTTGAAGTGTTCTTAGTTTCTTAACCAATATAAAGGAACGCCTTTATACCTATATTAATATAACAAAATTATATACTCAAACATCTAACACCGCCCTCTACATTCCTAAACTCAGTTACACAACCCCTTTCAAACATGTGGTCAGCTTTCGGTCAGTTACCTCTTTCTTTGTGAACCTGACGATGACCGAAGAAGGTCGAAACGTTGTTCGCTCTTCTATGTAAAATATTTTCTCAACCCAAACGAGCCGTTTTTACATGCATATTTCACTTTAAGTGGCTTTTCTCGACATCACTGAGTCTTGTGTATTGACTTTTCATGAATTTAAGTTATTATTATATTTCTCGTTGACACAGTCTAGACAATAATTGCATACATGATATACCATTTTGCTATTAATTAAGTTAAAGAAATTTTAATTACTTTGTTCACCACATTCACGATTGCTTTAACTTTTGTTTCTAAGTTTTATTACTGATATCGAACTTTTTCGAGGACTATCACGTTCATTTTTTGATTATCACAGAAGAGTTAATTGTATATCTTATTTTCTGCTACCTGCTGTGTTAAGTGACATAGCTCATGGTCGATTGATTTCTATTCAATTTAACATCATTATATTTTAGCTGCAGAACCATGTTTATGGCAATATTTTATATGAATCAGCTATTTCTTCTATTTTCACAATCATTATTTTGTGTTTTCGTAAACATTAGTATTGGCCTGGCCTGGTACTTGATTTCACAGCTAATATGTGTAGTAACAACATGTCTCAGATGTCAGCCTCTGCTGAAAGTAAACAAAAAAAAAACATTATCAAGAATATGTGTGGGAATTTTTTCCAATATATACGGTTATTATGACGTACTTTGTCCAGTAAACGTAAACCTCTCACCGATACTTGAAGCCAACATGTGGATTTATGTATTCTATAAAATGTGAATACTTTTATTAGTGATTTTACTAACAATATTGATTGAAACGTTTAATATATGTACTTTTTATTTTGTGTTTTCATTTTTATAATTAAAAGTTTATGATAGATACCGGTTTGTTTCTTAATACAAAGACTTAGTACAAAAAATCTTCGATCCTTATTAGATATTATTGGTTTTCACCTTAAAATACCATTAACAACATGTATACATAGATGATGAAACAATGTATTCTAATTTTTACAAGTATGAGCATAAGAAGAGTGCATTTCAACATCAGGTTAATGTTTAGTTTCATTCAAAGTAAAAAGTTTGCTCCAGTCAGAAATTAAATATTAATTAAGTTGAAAACCCTTTCATTTTAATCTGTATATGTTTCATAAAATTTTATTGATTCCTTCAAGAATCACTAAGTTATAAAAATTAGTTGATAAACTAATATATAAGTGTATGATTCTTCCCTCTCAAAAGCTTATGGCGAACTTAAACAAAATAGCTTGGTATGAGTTAAAAATGCAATTCTAAAAAAATATGAAAATGGTTCTATTTTCTCGTATTGTATGTTGTATATTCATATAACTATATCACAGGGTGTGGATGGAGCTTTATCAAAATTGGTGTGGAGGTTGATTATGTTCATACGGAGATGCTAAAAATTTTCAATTTGACCCGATGGGTCAGCGATAAGATAAGGCACTAAAAACACTAAAACGTGGGAATAGATGAGCTGCAGCGAAGTGTACAAGTAGCCCACCGTGTAGTGCACTAATAAAACGTTATCACGACAAACACGTCTATCCTTCTTTAATACACGTAAAAATTACATGTGATACAACTGTACTTCAATGAAAAATAGACTGTGCAGTGAAAGATTACTTGAATTTTTGTCAATATTGTTTTCAAAAAATAACAAAAAAAATTACATCCACCAAAACTTCGGGCTAACTTCAGAATCGATGTTGCGAAAAGATAAGACTAGCAGTGGCTCGTGAAAGTGCACCACCGAAATGAAATACTTCATCTGAGATTCTATTATTGAGGACCAAATAAAAGAGCTTGAGGACATGTTAAAATAGAAGTCCAAACTGATAAGTTTCCGTAGATCTTTTTATTTATTGAAAATTCTGAAACTTTAATACAGGAATCGTACTTATTACTTGTTAGTTTATTTTTAACAAGATAATCAAAGTGCTCGTTTATTAAAACACAAGGAAATTTATTTAATTCTCTTAATAAAATATTATTATTCTTTTGCCACCCAAATATTTTTAGAAAACATATATGTACTTAAAAATTCAGCTTATAATGAGATCTAAAGTTGTGTTTTTTGTGAACAAACAATTATATTTAATAAAACTGAAGGATGTACAAACGAAATATTAAGCAGTATTGGTTAAATAGAGAAGAGCAACATAACTGCAAAGATTTCAATTTTCCCTCATTTTATATTATCCAAGTCATGAAATACGCAGGCAAACAAAGATTTGTAAACATAATGAAGAATCGTAATGAAGGTGGAACATACTATAAAACATTGGTTTGTCTTCTTCTGGTATTTCACATGTTTCAATATCAATAAAATTATTATTTATGCTTTTAAATCAATGTTTGTCAATTTATTATTATATTAGAAATTAATTCCTTATTCAAGTACCTAAGTCATAATTATATGTCCAACCTTCTTACGTAGAACTTTTTCGTTTCTTAGCGGCTTCATTTCTTGAAAAACAACTTAATAGGCTCCCAACTGATACTAAAATTTATGTTTCAGTTAAATGTGTGTGTGTTTTCTTATAGCAGAGCAACATCGGGCTATCTGCTGGGTCTACTGAGGTGAACAAACATAAACGTTAATTTCACATGAAATGGGTGGGCAAGATTTGTGTAAAGGGTTACTAACAATAGACCTCCCGGGCTGCTCAGCAGTTAGTTTAAGGACCAATAAAGCTGAAAACATCGGGTTTCAACGGACATGATGAGAAGAACACAAATCCATTGTATAGCTTTCAAAAACAACAAAAATTCAGATTTCAACCAAGTTTAAAAATACTGCATCTTTACTAGCAATTATATATAACTAATTTTGTAAAAAAAAAATATGATTATAAATATTCAAGGTTTTTAATTGAAAGCTCAAAACCGCTTTAACTGTCAAAATTAATATACAAGTTATTTATCGATTAACATATGAGAAAGATTTTTGTTGCATTGCATTGCTTCATAGAGTAGTATATTTGCTTAGCTTTTAACCTAGAGCCCGTTCTTTTTAAGATTTCGCAATCTTCCTTACGAAAATGTATCTTGATGGATAACAAACTTTGCAAAAAAATTAACTTCTACTTGGGTTGTGAACTAAGGATTCGTTTCTGAATATTGATGGAGAGAAGTCATTTTACGGACGAATTTATCGCTCTATATATTCAGAAAGAAACAAAATGTGGCTTATATATGTTCCACATGGTAGAAAGAACACTCAGAAAAATTGAATTTTGGACTATTACTGAGCTATGGGACGTCTAACGCGATTGCTAGCGTCCGGAAGCAGAAATAATTTTGTTTTGAGCAGCTCTGGATACCAGTTACTGGTTTCAAGCAACTCCTGCACACTTGAGTTCATCTTCCCATAAATATACATAATCAGCATGCCTACACATAAAAGTTACATGGTAAGGAACAGGACTGACATTTTGAGAAAGCACAGCGACAATGCGTTATATATAGAAGTAATATGCTATTATAATAATCGTTATTTTTCCTACTAAATAAATTAATGCTGTGAATCTAAAGTAAAACAAGTATTTAGGTAGTGAAGGTAAAAAGTTCCCTAACATTGTAACTTTATGCTGTTTTATTAAATTGTATCTCATAAAGACAGTCATAGACTGTGTTGGTGTGTTATTGGGCTAACTGGATGAAATACTTCTTTTCTAATCTTTATTTTATTTTATTTTTTTGTAGATGAGAAGTTTCCTAATTCATAAAAAGTACACTTTGGTTAAAATTTCATAAAGTTTAAGTTATTTATTTGGGTAACGTACTCTTTATTATCTTCTCTGAATATTTTACTAGAGTTTTACTAGGTACGCATGTGATATGTTTATGGGATAGTCGTTGTTTTTCTTTCATGGTCGAACTTTACCTTGTTTAATCCTAATTTTCATACCGAATACATCAACAAAATGCAAAACATCTCTGGAACGTTAGAGAAAGTGACTTGTATACTCCATACAGATGTTACACAGACCACAGATTATAAATCGTTTAATTAAGTTTTGTGGGTGAATTAAGTCATTGAAGTTAATGGACACTATGTCACGTTCTTAATACATTATTGGAAGAAGAAATATGGGCTTGCTAAGTCTTTTATTGGGGTCATTCAAGTAAACCTTCCTTACTTAAAAGAATGATGAATCGTTATCTTCATTAATATTGATTACTCTTTACTGGGTATTTGCCTAGAGTGACGGCAACAGTGTCACTTATTGAAGGAAGCGTTCTGGCAGTATGTGTATTATATTCCTTTTCTCAATTTGACACGCCCTAGTGTCAATGAAACCTAAGATAATGCTTCGGCTTTGACTGAAATGTAAAACTTAACAAGCAATACTGCATACGTTAGCGGTTTTATGAGATAGTTCACTTTATTGCTTTGAAAAATAACAGTTACTTTGTAAAAATGATGCTTTGTGCCTTAAACGTACATTTTCTGCAGTTGTAAGTGTAAACTTTAATAATAAAGCTAGCTCGATTAAAGTTCAGTTTAACGTTCTATATTGAGGTACAAACAATAAGTAAATTTATGGTAAATGATGAATAATGAAAATAAATATATCTTACATTTTCGCGTGTACAAAATAACAGCGCCTGCTTTTCAAACATCTGCCTTTAATAAAGTTCTACCATGGATTTACCTGGTTAAATTATTTTGTTTCTATAAATATTAAAAACTTGTTATAAGCACATCTTGTTTGAATATTTGCTTGAGTTTATGTTTACTACCACAAGTAAAGTTATATTAACAGTGTTAATGTCTTGAAAGCTGTAACAAGAGTGGCATGTCAACCAGTACTATCTTTTTTAATGGTAGCGGTGAGGAACAAGGGTTGTGTATTAAATTATTAAAAAACTATGAGAAGTATCACCAGAGTTCGTAGACTTCCTACTGTTATTTTGTGTGACCTGACCACGCCCCATCCTGTAGGTTTCCCTAGTATTACTGAGGTTCACAGGCAATGAGATACGTATGGTACGCAAAACGTGAAAACAGAGGTAATAATAATAATGAAAAAAAAAATTAAAATAAATTGTTTCTGTTTTTCTTCCACATTCATAAAATGGTGCATGTGTTATACTTACTTACCTACAGATGATAGGAAAGCTGTAAATATCTTTCGATAGCTTAACAGACAGATTTTGTTTGTATTGGATATACCAGATATAGTGTATTCGAGAAATTGTCATACATTATTTTTAAATTCTTAGACTTACTAACATATCTCTTTCCGTTGATGATGTCATCGCTTAACCACATAATTAAATAAGAAAGCTAGGTTTGTTTTTGGTTTCGTTATCATGTCTATGCTCAACTCTTCATGGGAAAAGAAACCTGGATTGTAGAATTTCACGCCAGCTGACTTTCCGCTGAACCACTAGAGGGCCTAGATTTATATTTTGCCAATTTTTTTGAATGAAGAGTAAAAGTTAATTAATGTAATTCCAACAATAAGAAATAAATTATGTGATAATTTCATATATTAAAGTATTATTCATTATGTTGTTAATTCTGTTTGATAAATATTATACTTCTCTAACTTAGTTTTATTAATTCTATAACATGCAGGTAATTTAAATATCGTATCGACTCTTGCTCTAAATTTATATTTCAGCGAACTTGACGAGCCCTGAGTATTGAGCGAAAGGCCAGCACTGGATATAATACATATAGTGATTGATATATACACATTTTTCTTTGAATCATAAATTTAACGAAATATTAGTGGGTCAGTGGTAAATTTATTGACTTACAATCTTAAGTCCGGGTTTGATTAGTTATGATAAATAAAAGATAGGTCTTCCTTACGATAGTTTTTCTAATTGAAAAACAAACAAGACACACACTCCAAAAAACCTGAACAAATCGTCAAGTTTCGTAATGTACCGTAAACGAATCTTACCACAAGCTTTATCCACCGTCACAGCTAAGAACGACTTATACTTAATTAGTCCCCAAATATCAAATTGTACTCATTATTGCTGTTAGCAACAAATTAAAAAAAAACACTTTCGTTTGTTTGATTTAATATTTAAAAGCTCGGATGCACATTGCACCAATATTTTTGTTAATGTATAATTAGCTACGTATTAATTATATCTATATAGTTGTCTGTTTGTATTCTCTATTTTTTCTATCGTTGTGTACAAAAGTAAATGTTCTTTAATTATTAAAAATAAAATATATATGCACACAAACACTCTCCCTCACACACACACACACTGTTCTGAACAGAAACGAAAAAAACGATGTATGGAATAAGCTATATTTGTTTGTACATACTTTGCAGCAGTATGTTGGCAGTATTTAACAAAATATTATATATACAGATGAAATTCCAAAATACCTTGCATTAATTTTGAAGTTTCGTTTTCGGTTGAAATTAATATGATTGAGCATACACAAATAAATTATTATGTTTATTTCTCTATAAGAACGTTCTAAATCAAAACTATATAGAAATGATAATGTATACATATATTTATATATGTTTAATACCTCTTATCTGAACTAATATAGTATGCATTTCAAACAATCCACTTTCATTTCAACGGTTTGGACAATACTAGTCCGATATTTAACATATTCTGTGATGTCAAATCAGGAAATTGAATCGAAAACAGAAGGTTCTTAGAGTTTCCTTATTCAAGCTAGAACAAAAATATTATTTGATTTGTTAACCTCAGAAAACATTCATTTTATTAACAAGAAATTCATCTCTCATTTAATATTAGATCACGAAGTTACAGATTTTCTGGTGATGACCGGCCTGTTGTGTTCCTCTTATATTATATGGGGTTATGGGTTTTAATCCCACTATTAGTTAAAAAACTAGTGCTATCACAAATACCTCACATCTATATTCACAAGTAAAATAAATAAATTGCTTAAAGTAGGAGATACTGTTTCTCGTTGGTATTTTAGTGCTAGGCTAAGGCAATATTTTATCTTTTCACTTTGGGACATGGATCTATAGATTTTTGTGTAATACGTCAACGAATTCGTAGCTGCCTTATCTCGGAATAAGCTGGAATTGAAAGTATATATATGTATATCTTTAAATGCCAAAACAACTAGTTAATTTTTGAAAGTATGTTTAAATTAATCATCGATAATCTGATAAAAATGCATTGCATTAACAGGATGCAAAAGCCGTCTTTCTAGTTTTAAGTTTGTTGTTTTTTATGCTAAATTTGATAAGACAACATTTTAGGTCAGTTGGAATATGCCCAGTAATAAAATACTTATATAGTAAAAAATTGGTTGTTCTCTTATACCAAAACCACATTGGGCTATCTGCTGAGTCCACCGAGAGAAATCGAACTCTTCATTTTAGCGTTGTAAATCCGTAAACATACCGCTGTACAAGCGGAGGGCATATATAGTAAAAAAAGGAATAGTATATAGCAGTACCTTTCTATTGGGTTTTAAATGAGCTACCAGAAACTGTAATGTTATTAAATGACACCTAAAAAAATAATGGTATGTGCAACTATATCCGCTATTCATTAGTTAAATTAAAACCAAACATTCGCTAGTGTGTTGCAACCAAAACAACTTGTAGGACACACTGTGCGTTAGCAGCGACAGTGATAATTTAGTAACATTACACTTTCCGTAACTCCAACTGTGTTAATTCAAACTATCACATATTTTTCAATGGATTTGCTCTACTGGATCCTAATCTCACACACCAAATTTAATGGCATTCCACTAAGAAGTTTAAAAAAAAAAGAAAAGATATCAAATAATACTTAACTTTTATAATTTTATTTTCTAATGTGTACCATTGATAGAGCTTTACAACCTTCAATTAGCGATAAAATTTGGTCAAATATTAGCTACAAATTAAACAAAACACTCGATTTTTACTAAATATTTTGGGCGTGAAGACGTAAAACTTCCCAATAGCTATAAGTATTTTATACCATCTGAATCTCAGAGAAAGATGGAATGCTTTTAGTTTTTTGTTATTTGGATTAAATATGACTAATTTAGAGCAGAGAAACTACAGGATAAAAGATTACGAGAATACTTAAGCAGTGGTTTGGGAAATAAAACAAATTAGCAATTTCTAGCTCGAATTTTTAAAAATATCATGCACCTGGACGTTTAATATTTGTTGTCAACTTTTCAGAACAAATTTAGTAAATTATATGAAATTTCCTTTATTAAAGAGAGTTTAGCATACGTAATATTAGGTTAATCAATTAACATAAATAATGATGCTTGATAGGATTCTACCGACTACATGGAAAGTGATGACACGAAACTGTTGATCTAAATTCTATTGCACACTATAAAGGAATTTACTAACACTTTTTTTAAAAAGGAAAAACAAATACCATATATTTTGAATAACGTGATTGTTTTGTAAAGAAAAGGTCTGTCCCGAGCATCAGTGTTGTGAGCCCTAAGCTAAATTAATTAGTATTGAGTATCACTTTGTTATTTGATGTATTTGTTTGTATGTATTGCCAAAATGTCACGATACCTAATTAAAAGCAATTTAGGTGTGAAAAAAAGGATACGGCAAAAAAACAAAGTTTACTACACTTATAATATTAATGGATATATATAAATTGCTGTAAAATTTTAATCAATGTATTAATGTAGTTCAAATTTGGCCGCCGATTTATATTTCATTTTCTCAATACCTTATTGGCTACACTTTTTCTTTTTACATCTAAGGTATTTTTCATTAGACAGTCAATACAGCATGAAAACACTAAAGATGTAGTTGAATTTCGAACAATGATTAATTAATTGTTTAAATTTTTGTGTTAATCTAAAGTACATGTGTTTTATTTTATTAACAATGTGAACTACGAATGTTGACAGTTGAATAACTTTTACCATTGTATAATTTATTAAAGCGATATGACAAGCATGGTTGCCACTTTTACAATCTATTTTTTTGCTTTAGTTCTCTTGGAATAAATGTTTTACAATATGTGAAAATAATGTTGATCCTAAACGATGGTCTATAAATGAGATGTAATAAACTAGGATATGGGAAATGGAAATTGATATGATGTGGACAATTTTTAAATAAAATATATACATTGTCCACATTTCGTTCCATATTGATCCATTTACACTAAAGTTGATAAACAACCTTTAGAGATATGAAGTAAATATAACTGAAATTGGAATTGAAACAGTATCTTTTTTCATAGATTTGTGAATTGAATATTGCGTTTAGTGCGATTGTCTGCTTAAAATAACGATATATTTTATAGTTATTTGTAGATATTTTTACAAGTTGTATAAAAGTACTTCATGTATATATATATGTAATTAATCAATGCTAAAACAAACTTCTAACTTTAATCCTTTTAGAACCTTGGATTTGGTACCAGACTTATCGGACCCGGGATGGCCAGATGGCTCAGGCACTCGACTCGTAATAAGACAGTTGTAGGTTCAAGTCCCCGTCACACCAAACATGCTAGCCATTTCAAACGTGAGGACGTTATAATGTGATGAACAAATCCCACTATTCGTTGATAAAATAGTAGCTCAAGTGTTGGAGATGAGTGGGATGACTAGTTGCCTTCTCTCTAGTCTTACACTGCAAAATTATAGACAACTAGCGCGAAAACCAAACAAGACTTATTCTGGACTGTATCGTATAAACGTGTACAATACTTACTAGCAGAAAATAATCTTCAAAGTACTTATATCTGTTACACATAAGTTTATTTCCTGCAGTTTTAAAGTGAATAAAAAATGAATATTTTTATTAATACACACACGCATGTTCGGCCCGTTGTATTGGGCACTCGACTCATAATCTGAAGGTTACGCGTTCGAATCTCGGTCACACCAAATATGCTCGCCATTTTAACCATGAAGGAGTTAAAACATTTGATCAATCCCACTATTCGTTCACAAAAGAGCGGCGCAAGATTTGACCGTAAGTGGTGATGACTAGCTGCCTTCCCTCTTGTCTTACGCTGCTAAATTAGGCATGGTTAGCACAAATAGCCGTCGTGTAATGAGTTGGATTAACCGTAACATTATAACATTCTTACGGCTGAAGAAAAGAGCATGTTTAGTATGACAAAGATTCTTACCTGCAACCTTGAAATCACGAGTCGAGCACCCTAACTAGCTGGCCATGCCGTGCCTCCTTATGTTTTAGGTTTATAAATGATGCTGATGTTGTATATTAATTGCGAGACAAAAGGAGTTCTATCTTAAATATATAAACGACGTTAATGCAATATATTAATTGCTAGATAATATACTTTCTATTTCAGACACATACGCCTGTCTTTTTATGTGTCCTTCCACATCCATCTTTTTATTTATTATTCATCTTCCTAACTATCCTATTTATTCATCTATCTATATACGTTTGAACTTATTAAGTATTCTCTATGAATTGTCTTATCCATATATCTGCCACGTTTCCGTGTGTCTGTAATTTGTTTAATGTATTTGCCTGTCCACAATGACATCATGTATAAAGTATTCTATATAACTTTTCTTTTATTACGCATTAAAATACAATTAATAATTAAATTTCTTGGAAGAACATATTTCGCCAACACCAGGAGAAACAACATTTACATTGGTAGAAATTACACTAAAGTATGTGTGAAAGAAAAACACACGCTAAAATAAACCTCATAGCCCTTATCTGTTTATTCTTTCTAGTTATAGAGTTACTGATACGAAAACTACTTAATCATTCAATGTATCCTCGAGTATAACAAACAAAAATCTTATAAGCGTTTTCCGACGTGGCAGCAGCGAGTGCAGAAGCCACTAATATAACAAGTTTCATATATATTCAGCTTTGGCTGATTATTTCTTGATCCGTGCTTCTAAGTTTTGTCAGTTTCTGGCATTTTCACCTTATTATAAATATTTTCAATAGCACATAGCGTGTATTTATTGCGTGAATAGATGATTAATTACATTTCTTCCTGGTGGTCCATATCACCAAGCTAAAATATACATTAATCGTTGTAGTTTTCCCTCAACTCTACGCACTCATCTATCTAAGTTCATATTTTCCTTAAGTCATAAATTTTGTTTTAATTATACAATCCATCGAAGTATCAACTGAGTCTAAGTTTTGATTTTATCGTGTTTCATTATGTTAATTAAAATTTTAGCCCTCCAATGGCTCAGCGGTATGTCTGCAAACTTACACGCTAAAATCCGGATTTCGATACCCGTGGTGGGCAGAGCACAGATAGTTCATTGTGTAGCTTTGTGCTTAATTCCAAAAAAACAAAACAAAGTTAACATTTATTACTAAAAACTAACTTATGTCTTGCCATCTATCGGATAGAAATTAATATTAGCTCCTAAAGGCGTTACGATTATTTAAGAACACGTTTTAAAGACTTAATTTTCTGTCTCAATGATATTTTTGATGAATTCCACTTGTCTTTGCACATAATATTTTATTATAAAATTGAGCAGTATGATGCAAAATTAAATGTTTTCTTTAGACTTTGATATATTTTTCATATCATTGATATTTTTACAAATTAGTTTAAAAACAAAAAGTAATGAAATCGTAATTGCTACTTTTAAATTATGTTCGTGCTATTAAGTAAACTTGTGTTTTACAGTAGCTTATTCTTCTAGTCAGAGTAATGCCAACACGTTTCTATTGGCCTGTATTTACTATTAAAATATAGTTATTTTTTTATTTTCCCACAGCTACATTTGATACGTATATATATATCATTGTTTCGAAACATAGAAGATGTTTAAGTTATTTAAAGTTCTTACTTAACGAGTGTTTCTCCGTAAAGAGAATATTTATGGTAGAAAACACTCTACATTTTCCAATTTAGATTTTTTTTCAACAAGCGATTAACTTATCCAGGTTATTCACGTTCAACTTTTAGCTTTCCTCAGTTTGACAACTTACGTGACCAAGCACGTGAGTGAGTGTATTCGAATTAGATTAAATTACATTAAATTTGTTACTCACGCGTTATTTCTTACTGAATACTAGCCGATTCAAAAACGGATGATGAAGAAGTTCTAAAACACCACATCCAAAATATGTATGTACTTTACGCCATATTGCGTGTTACACACCTACTCACGAAAGAAAGGAAAGCGAATGATTAGCGAAAGATAGCTTTATTTTGATTTTAATTTGGGAAACAAGGAAAGGTCTGGTTAACAAAAGATACTTCGGTTATATCTAACTCTCCAAACAACTAATAAGTAAAGGAAATATTAGCAATTACAAAAATGGTTACGATGGTTAATCGTATGTTTTTCTCACACTTCGTGATTTTTGACTGTTTCTATCATGTGAATAATAACAATTCATAAAAACACATAAGACGTTGAACAGCTGACACCAATAACTAACAAATAAATTTAACAGATGGCGTATTCAGTAATAGTCCTAAATTTTCTAATTTTGTTATAATAAATAATTAATATATGAACACAATTTTATACATATTTTGACCACCTCTTTAATAACTGATGTAAGCTGAAAGATTATTGTAACACTAGAAGTAATTTGTATTCTAAACAGCAGATGTTAAGCGATCTGCTGAAAGCATACGGATGTAAATACACTTTTAGATTTAATAACTAAACTTAATAAGCATTTTTTAAAAAATCATTCTTATTATTTTAAGCTGATTTTGAAACCTTTGCCATCTTCTCTGAAACTAATTGCAGAAAGTAGTTAACATATAGATGTGATTTTCAGTTTATATTACTAGAATGAGTGCAAAGCAAACAGATAGTATATTTTAACATTTTCAGAATACCAATTAAATAAAAAATATAATTCGAAGTAAATCAGTGATAAACTTACTTCCCAATACATGGAATTATCTTCTTCTTTTTTTCTTTTCACTGAACTTACAAGCGCTTTAAACAATTGAATAAACGGTCGCTTTAATTAGCACGTCAGACCAGCCCAACAAAGAATCCAACAACAATTGACATCTTTAGTTGTAGCGCATGCTCAGAAGCAAGGTTTCCCCCAACTTGTATGTGCAGAAACTCAACGTAAGTTAATTAGGGTAAAAACAGTACAAAATTTAGCATAATACAATAGCAAGCGATATCTGAAGCAAATGTAGGTGCATTCCAAACTTTTATTCTTTTCATATACCAGGATGTATAAAGATGGTTTCGTTATGCTTCCTTTCTGTAAACTGGCCGTTTCTTTGAGTAAATTTATTTTATATTTCTATAATGAAAACTGAAACTTCATTAGACTTTTTGCAATCATATAAAAAATTTCCTTTACATTCACGAAGTGTAGTATGAAGAAAAAATAACCTAAAACTTACTCGCTTGTAATTCTGATGACCATACAATTATTTTTTTTTCACAGCAAATATACGGAGTTAAGTAGCTAAGAAAAATCAATATGCTAGTTTTTAATTATCTGACTTCAATGGTGTCGGACGACTTATTAGACAGACTCCGACTTATCAGAGGGGAAAATAATTTTTTAACACGTCAGAGATCCACATAACTGATTAAACTAGGCTGTAATAGAAATACAGGTCAGCATTATTTCATGTAGATAAATCTAAGAAATTGTTAAAATTACCGTAGATTATGCAACCTAGTTTACAACATCAAAATTTTCTAGCTGCGAGATTATGGAATTAGTCTTGTAATGTTCGAAAGTTGCATTTAACATGTGATTTATAAAATTGGCTAGTTCAACTTTATAGAGCAAGTTGCTTGTTACTTTACTTTGAAAGTGCTTGAAACACCTGATAAAACCAACAGACACGCTTGCGAGTGTACGCAACTCAACTTGTGTTCAGCAGGCTATTATTATTTGGTTGCTGTTTCTATCTTATTATGTGGTAATTTAAAGGATCATTCTTTCTCTCTAACACACATACCAGAAAACAGAATGGATATGGTCGTGTCTAGGAGGGGTTGAGTGACATAGAACACCTGCCCATAAAACTATTCTATTTTTACAGACATGCCAGTAAATTACAGATGCGGCTGATTGAAAAGAAACTTAGGCACGCGCACCTGGCTGGTAGGTCCTAGAGAGGGGAGTGAATAATCGGAGCAAGAGAATGTAAAGATTAGTTACGACACAAGTAATTTACGTCATCATATGTCTTTTTTTTTTTTAAAGAACAAAAGCTACGATTTGAACAATCCGGCACATACATAAAAATGTTTATTCTAAACTTGATTTACCACAAAAAAAAAATTGAACATGTAATATATATCAACAAGTTATTAAATAACAAGACTCGTTTTATCGTCTTACCTTTTTAATTAGTGAGAATTGTAATATCCTCTGAAGCTTAAATATTATAACTACAACAGGGTTTCGAAAATAAAAGTATCTTCAGGAAAGACTGGCATTTGAAGGGTTTAATAAAACCAAGAGCAGTGATTTGTTCGTTCCATAGGTGTAAACATTCGAATTAATCTGTAACTAGAGTAATAAAACGGTCGTTTATTTCACCGAGCTTTCGTTCTCAAGCTTCTTATCGCCGAGCAATTGATGTGTGATATGACCTGAGTTTGCAAGTTACAACTCAGTATTCCTTGCTTATGGAAATTTTCAATGTCATCTCTTTTTCTTCGAGAATTATTATTATTATTTATCCGGATCTATATATTTTTTCTTTGTTTTTGAATTTCGCACACAGATACTCGAGGACTATGTGTGCTAGTCGTCTCCAATTTAGCAGTGTAAGACTAGAGGGAAGGCAGCTAGTCATCACCACCCACCATCAACTCTTGGGCTACTCTTTTACCAACGAATAGTGGAATTGACGGTCACCTTATAACACCCCCACGGCTGAAAGGGTGAGTATGTGTTACGTTTTTTTTGTTTTATGTTTTTCGTAGACTAAACGCAACAGAAAGACACAGATAACAGCTTGTATAATTTATTACACTAAACTGTTAACAGATATAACATAAATTATATAATAACAATGACAGATATTAAGTTTAAACCTTCAAAATTAATTACAAAACAAAATGGTACTAGTTTCAACCTTCAAAATTAATTACGATACAAAATGTTACTGGCCTGTGTCAAATATAATGATCTAGAATGAAAGTCCAAAAGTTCAGATCAGAAATCCAAAATTCTAGTCTAGGAGATGAATTTGGTCCCACGAAGAAATTTCGAAGTTTGAATGGAGAATGACGAAGTTCTTTTTACGGTGTTTTCGATGAATGTTTCAACTTCTCGTTTTCCGCTTCGGTCTCCCCTAAAAAGTCCTCTACGTGTTGACTTTCAGTATAACCACTAATTCGAATGAATCGCAGAGATTCACAAAGTAAAATCACAGCTTCTGTAGATCTAGCCCTAGTCACAAATCAAGTTGAATAAACACACATCAAACGTTGAAAACTTCTCGAACAAAGACAATATTTTTGAATTGAATATAAACTAATGACTGACTCTTCTCTTCTTCGAATAAAAACTAATGACTCTTTCTTTCTCGCATCTTCGTCTGTTTATATATTTGTAGGCCTAGACTCCTCGAAACATCGCGTAATTTCCCAACATTCCAGAGAAATCCGCGCATGTTCGTTCTTGCACGAGACTTGTCATCTACACACTAGGCCGCCAGCATTTCATTTAAATACATATGATTGGTCTACCTAGTTCTAGAAAATTCTAAATGTTATTTTAAATGAATAACAACATATTTTATTAGTTTAAACCTTGAAACAATAATATAAATATGGAAATATAAATAATAGAAATGAAAATTTAAACACAACACGACATGTTGTCGCTTACAAAACATTTACACGACATTTACATAACAGTATGTTTGGTGCGACCCTCAGATTACGAGTCGCATGCCTTAACACGCTTGGCCACGCCGGGCCACCGGATCTATATCGGCTAGTGAATCTTTTGATACTTTACAAATGTGTTCTGTTGTAAGAGAAACGAAAAGCAGAACCTGTGTTGTTTCAATTACCGTGTTCGTTCTTCATTACCAATAGATATTTTCATGACAGTAACAAACCTCCAATGACAGAAAAAAAATCATTTATATTGACATTTGTTCGTATGGATATGTGTTCCCAGGAGAATGGCGCATGGTATAAGAGCTGGAGAAGAAAAGAATTATATAATGAAATGCATATTAAAAAAGAGAAGGAGAAAACTAACAGTTCTTGTAGCAAGTGGTTTTTCACACATAAAGTATTATTATTAGCTTAGTTTTATGTTATTCATATCATGTCCTTAGCAGTGGCTTGCACAGTAATTCTGTAGGGTTAATGTTTTATCATCGTATCTTAAACTTGATTCGACTTTGCAATCATGTGCTCATAATTTATTGCATTCAGAGTTACATAGTGAGTTATTTATTTTCACAACAAGCATATTTTATCCTGCTTAAACGTAACTTGTATCAGTGTTAAATTATTACACTATGCAACAAAATTTTTACTTTTTCTTATTCCTGGGCAGAAAGTGTGGTTTCCTAATTGGTTATACTAAAGTAAATGGAAAAGATCTATTTTTTTCTCTTCAAACGTTGCTTTTGTTACCCAGGAGCATATAACCAAAACATTATGGGGACTGTATTTGGGGACTGATACGTGAAAGTGGTTTACATTACAATCGCAAATCTCGAAAAACTAATCACTTATAAACATTTTTCTTTATTTTTGTTTAACTTTAGTTTAAATACATGTAAATCTTGATTCATATATTGTTTTATTCAGATCTTATGTAAATGAAAATGTGCAAATTTGCCCGTTTTTTTACATGTAAAATAGGTTAATTTCTAAATTTCCTTACCCAGGTTACAAAAGCAAAGTATGCTTTAATAACATAAGCAATTAAAAAAATAACACATACTACCAATGAACAAAATTTGTATTACATAGTGTTATCTGGTTGGCAGATGGTTTGATGAAACTTAAATTGAAGCGCGTACTTCCAAAAATAATTTTATACTTGAAAAGGAAGAAACTCAGGTTCCAAGTATTTCTGTGCCTCATCTCTGTGTATCTTTGATATCTTAAATATTTTTAAGAAGCTCAGCACGTAATATTAAATAATTTTCAATATGGAAAACAATAGGTCTTGTGATAGGCCCCGGTGATATACGAGAAGAGCAGCAGTAAAACGATAAATACCAGATTTATTGTATCAAGTTGTTTGGCATTTCGTATCTAATTTGATAACACCGACAAACAGATCGCCTTTGGAAAACATATGTAAAAGCCCATCCCATTGCAAAATAATCATACACTCAGATAATAAATACATGTTCTTAATAAAGATTTAGAATTTACAAACAAGATAACAACAGCAATTCTTGATGATGAGAAACCTACTTGAAATAAAAATGTATCTCAGAAAATCTTGTATCGGTATTAACAATTTTACCAATAAAGCATAAATCGACATTTTGATCTTTCCAGGTCCTTTTTAAGTTAACGAAAAGAGATTTTAGAAATTAGAAATTCATTGTTGACCTGAAGATGATCTAGGAAGGTCGAAACGTTGTTCTCTGCTTTATTGGTAAAACTGTTAATATCCATACAAGCCGTTCTGACATACAAAAACTGCAGTTAATAACAGAGGATACAAAAGAATGTGGACATGTTGAGACATAAATTATATCTACAAAATTTATTTCCGTTTTGTATCCATTTAATCGTCGAATAGTTCAAATAGTTGGAGAACGAAACGCATAAAAATATTATTCATTATAAAGACATGCCGGTTAATTCGCCTGATGCAGTGCCTATTAATTACTGTGAAAACAGACGCTTTGAATATTTCGTCCTTTGACACTGATTTAACGGGAAGCCAACAGTAAACAGTGATATGATTTGTACATAATAACTTTAAGAGGAGTACTCTGCAGTGAAAACTGTTATGCATTTCTATTGTCAAGATGAGCGCTGGTTAAACAGAACATGACGGAATATTGTTATGCGCATTACAATGACATAAGGAATTTAAAACCATTTTAATATTATGGTCTCAAATATGTGTATTTGCAAATGTAAGATTACAGTGAGATAAAGTATGACCTAGAAGAGTGTTTTAAACATTCTGTAGCTTTTTTATACACTTTTTCAGCTGTTCTCCAACGAATATTTTCATGTTCTGAAAAGTCGGTTTCTTTTTTATATATTGGAAACAAGTATTAGAATATTAACAACTTTACAAATATCGAAGTACATTATATCTATTTTATGCGAAAAATATTAGGAAAATAATACTACGTTTTACAGATAGACTTACAATTCTGAATTTTTGCAAGCTCAAAAGGAAGAAAGTCCTTTCATCTTTGCGCAGGCATTTTGATAGTTTGACATCTTCCCTATTAAAACTCCATAATTCAGGTATAGCTATTTCTAATTTGGAACCAATAACTAGAGTAAATGACTATAGAATGCTGAAGGTAAGAGATAAATTTAAAATCTGGGTATTTTTGTTAATACATAGAAATAAGTATTTCAAGCTAAAGATTTTGCCAAAACGTATGCATATTTCATAACAGATAGAACAATAATTTTTAAGAGAATACAAATAACTTAACACTGTCCAACGGAAAGGTTCAGGTTATAGTACACATCTACATAAACAATTTGCATAATGAGACTAATTCTATAGACATCATGATCAATTTATTAGAACAGCAAAATCTATGTCAGATACGTATAGAAAGATATGCAATTTAGCATTTAATCTATCACAAGAAAATTTTACTAAAACATATAAAGTAGCAAGTGTGTTTGTGTGTTTTCTTATAACAAAGCCACTTCGGGCTATTTGCTGAGTCCACTGAATGGAATCGAACCCCTGATTTTAGGGTTGAAAATCCATAGACTTACCGCTGTACTAGAAGATGGCTATAAAGTGGCAAAATATAGAATCTAAGAACTATATTTTTGATGTGAGAAAAACATGTAGGTAAAAGAAATCTTGATATAAAACGGCAAAAAACCCTATAACCCGAGCGCTTTCGGAAGTAAACAGTTTTTCTCTGGAAAATAAAAGTCATCTTTCGAAAGCTCTTCGATATGTTTTTATCGTTTTATATCAAATTATTATGAATAGCATTTGTCGCTTTGTAACAAGTCATATTAAACATTGAGTAATTGTTTGGTCATATTCATGCTCTAATAATAACCTCTCTGAGGTAACATGGTATGCTGTCGTGATTTCATTTTAATTTTTCATTAAAAGACGCTGAAACTAAACTACAGTAGATTACTCAGGGTTGTGACTGGCAGATTTCTGACTCAGTCGTGACCAAACAGTTTCTAGTAGAGTAACAATCTGAAAACTTTGCTGGCCAGATTAATCTTGTAACATTCTCCTGGTCGATATAATCTTGTCCAATATATGCACTTTGGCAGTGAAATTATAATCCTTGCCTTAAAATATGGCAACCAAAATATCATCTATATTTGATTTGTGTGGGAAGTAGCATTGGAGTTTCCATGAAGAATAGTTTTATATCTATGATGAATAACTACCCAAATATATACTGCACTACCTTCTTTGGGGAAACGTACATCCCTAATTTGTTGTCCAAGCAAACAAGATACAGAAATTCTACCATCAGACTTAAAAAGCCAGGATCGGGACATAACTGAAAAAATGACATGTTAACAGTATCCAAAGTGTAAGACGGCATGGTTTCTTGCTCAAGTAACATGGTGACAACAATAAATTCAGGGTAATATCATTTTGCACATAACCATGCAAGACTCCTTTTAATCATGACATTTTAACCTGATTAAAACACGATCATCTCTGGCAGAAAATTATCGGCGTCTTTATTCATAGAATAATTTTTGCCGTAGTCTGATTTCTAATGACATTTCAGAATTCTGGATAGAGTACACTAGAGTAACCTACTGTTCTGGCAAAATTCGTATCCTTCATGCCATTTCTAGACAGTCGACCAACTTAATACCTTTAAACTTCTGACATGTAACAAGTCCTGAAGTACAGCGATATTGTCTGAAGAAAGAGTTGATTTGTTTCGAAAAGATTGTATCAAGAACACACCTTTTTATACGTAACAGGTTCGTATCTGTTTTTTGACAAAAGTGCCTAAAACAATTTATACAGACCAGAATAACAACTGGTACATTTTTGTCTAATCATACACTACCTTCTATATTCCTACTCAATAACGTTTTCATACATATAAACAATAACATTAGTATAAAACAGCACTCAAACATTTTGGCTAAAATTGTAGAAAGTGATGCATATCAAAGATCAAAATCACTTTCATTACGTGTTGAGCAAAAGTATGTAGCTCTGAGAAATCATCGAGTACCAGAAGTTCCTACACTTTGTGTTCTATATTTAATTGAGAAATTATTTTTAATACACAGAAAGGATCAAAATATATTCCATTCAGAGTGTTAAAAAG
Organism: Carcinoscorpius rotundicauda; assembly: GCA_011833715.1. Lineage (NCBI taxonomy): Eukaryota > Metazoa > Arthropoda > Merostomata > Xiphosura > Limulidae > Carcinoscorpius > Carcinoscorpius rotundicauda. The sequence continues at coordinate 116,350,026 of CM022393.1, forward strand.
AATTCTTAAACAACCTTTTGTTTTACAGCTGGTATGTAATTTAAGCTAAATACAAGTAATCATGCCCATCGGTACGTAATAAAAGGTTGGGGTTCGAAATGTAATTAGCATATTATTATTTTTTGATGTGATAATAATGTTGTAATAAATTACAGCTTATGATTAAAAATTAAAACAACTGTAACATTATATGTGAATATTTTCAGAGTAGGCACCAATGTTGTTTTTTGTCGAGTTTTGGTTCTTTTTTCAATACAAGAAATATGTATAAGAAGAGCATTTTTCTATAAATTTACCAATATCTTAGCTTCAATACAATGGAAGTTTCACAATTTACGTCTACAAAAAATATAGAAATGTGGATATATTTAGTTTCATTAACTTATAAAAATAAACTCGTGGTTTGATGGACATGCTAAAACAAGGAGAGCAAAACCACGCTTAATTTAATGAAAAGTTAAGGTCAGATATACTAACGGAACAAAATAAAAAGAGTTAATTATTCCCTTATTTTAAAATATACATATGTATAGTACTTTGTACTAGACAATATCCAAAACACTGTTTACGCTAGGGAATGAGTGTTAAACCATTTAGCGATATCCTATTTATTTTAATATAAAAAACAAGTAAATTCGGTCGTTAAATTTGTTTCAATTACATTTTAATATTGTTAATCAAAATCACTTAAATGATATTTGAAAATACGAGACGTTTATCGCATAGTTCATTCTGGTTTGTTTATAGGTTCTTTTATTCTTCTTCTGAGAACCATTAGAGCGAACATTTTAGTGCCATTGCACTGAATTTACAATTCTAATATTCATCGGTAAGAATACAATACAAGATTGTGATTCAATATTCTTTGTGTTTTTCGTTCGTATGTTTCAGGATTTTACATTTATGGTCGACTAGAATTATTTGGATATATAAGAGTTATCGTGTTCGTTAATCTCAGTCGATTGACTTCTTTGCAACTTTTAGTGTTTATAATCTAGAAAAATAATACAAATGTGTTTAACTTCATCTACATATATATTCAATTTGTTTTGTTTGATGGATTTACTGCTATATATCTATTTTAATATTGATCTTTGTTTAACTTAAGTTTATATTTAGAAATTTACACAATTTTTACTGTTAAACTTTTTCTGTGAAATTTCCGTCTATGCACTAAAATTATAGAAGACACTCGAGTGTAGGAATCAACAATATATTTACATGAAAAACACTAGTTTATCATCTATATTGCTCTGCAGACTGAAATTTCTAGAAACTCTTCTCACGTATGAAAAGAGATATTTTATATTATTGCTTTGGCATAGTTAACATACTATAAACTCCTGGAGTTACAACTGTGACCATCAAGGAAGTTCGAACAAGTAGAAGTTTTTGTATTGTTTATACGTTTGTTAAATTTTGTACATAGATCATTACCTGTAATAATTTGTTTTTGTAAATTGTAGTATTTCTTATATATTAAAATAAATTTGTATTAAAAATTAACTGTGTGTATGAATCTTGTTGGCCAATATCATAAATTGGACATATATCTACACTGAAGAACTTTTAAATTTAAATTACCCTTTAACTCAGCTTCAGGCTATTTGAAATTTTAATATGTGACAGTTTTAAGGATAAATCTACAAAAAAGACAATGTGTACTATGCCTACCATTACACGAGCATCAAAACTGCGACCACTTAGCATTACCGTTGAGCCATTGTGTACATAAAGTTATGTGAACCATTTAGAACACACCATTATATCATATGTATTTCTGTAACATTTTTGAATATATAGATATTTAATCTCAATTTCAACAACACTGAGAAATTATAGGAATATAACTAAACAAACCTGAAGAAAAGACTTTTCAAGATCTTCTGTGAATGTAATTTTACAAAAATGCATATTCTAACTCAGGAAAGAGTTACTACACCCTACCCCTAATAGCTAGTGTTACACCTTTTGACTGAAATAACTGCAGTGAGACGATTCTTGTTGCCATCTACCAGTCTCTGACATCGGTCTGAAGAAAGTTTGTCCCACTTCTCAACGCAGAAATCTGTCAGGTGTGAGATTTTTGAGGGGTTTCTTGCATGTACAGCCCGTTTCAAATCACCCCACAGCATCTCAATGGGATTAAGATCTGGGCTTTGACCCGGCCATTCCAAGGCTCTCTATTTCTTAGTTTTCAGCCAGTCCTTGGTGGATTTACTGGTTTGTTTTGGGTCATTGTTGTGTTGCAGGGTCAAGTTACGCTTCAGCTTTAATTTTCTTACAGATGGTTTCACATGATACTCAAGCACCCTCTGATACACAGTAGAATTCATGGTGAATTCTATGATTGTGAGCTGTCCAGGTCCTGCTGCAGCAACGCAGCTCCAAACTATGACACTTCCGTCTCCATGCTTTACAGTTGGTATGATTTTCTTTTCCTGGAATGCTGTATTTGGTTTACGCCAAACATGCCCTCTGTTCTGGTGTCCAAATAATTCAATTTTTAACTCATCTGTCCAAAGAACATTATTCCAGAAGTCCTGGTCTTTGTCTACATTCTCTCTGGTAAACTTGAGTTTGAGGTTTAAATAGGGGAAGCCTAACTCAAAATGCTGAGTAACGATCTTCTAATCATGTGCATCTGGGTTGATACACCTGTGTGTGAGTTGAGCCATTTTAATTGGGAATAATTGTGGGAGTGTCCTAACTTCGCATCAGTTATAATATGCATTTTTGTAGAATTACATTTAAAGAAGGTTTTGAAAAGTATTTTTTTTAGTTTTAATTGTTTAGTTATATTCCTCTAATATCTCAGTATTGTTAAAATTGAGATTAAATATCTATATATCAAAAAATGCTACAAAAATACACAGGCTTTCATAGGGTGTCCTAACTTTCTCACATGACTATATATATATATATGCATATACACTGCTATCCAAAATCTTAAAGCCAATAAACATAAAGGAAACAAAAAATATTTTGCTCTATTCAACCATTTATTTAAGTAGAGCTTCGAAAGATAAAAAGAGAAAATAAAAAAAATATATTTTTTGAGCATTTAATAAGGAAAATGTAAGCACTATGAAATTAGCCTAAATACTGTCTGGTCAAAAGTTTAAGACCGTACAAAAAAGAAGTTGTAAACAGGGTAGGAAATCCCCAACAAGAGGTCTCGGTAGTGAGTTGCACGGCCGCCATTGCGAATAACTTCAAACATTCGCTTTGACATGGTCGGTATAAGCGTTTGCAGAAGGCTGACTGGAATGTTTTCCCAAGTGGTGAAGATAGCTTCACGAAGCTCATGCACTGTTTCGAATTGACGTCCATTTTTATAGACTTCCCTTGCCATCTACCCCCAAACACTTACAGTGGGACTCAGTTTGAGCGAACACGCTGGATGGTCGAAAAGAATCACGTTATCAAAAAATATGAACTGTTTTAATATCTTGCAACAAGATGTCCAAAATTGCTTTGGAGCAACGAAAGTGGCAAACGTAAATGAGATGAACTCAGAAATCTATTACAAAATGGTGATAATGAACTAATCGTTATTTTTAAACTGCTGAAAAAATACAGCATACGTCAACATGGCGGATTGATTGTCAATATTGTTTATTATTTATGGTCTGTTCCTGCAATGTTTAAGAGCAAATGAGGTTATTTTTACCTCAGCTGATGTGAATATTATTCACATCCCATAAATTAGAACCATGTTAAACTTTCTTAAACTCTATGCTGAACAATTGTTCTGATGATTTGGGAACAACTACAACACAATGCTCGTAGGCTATTTTATCTGGAGGGTTTTGTTTTAATGTACTTCTAATTAATCTTTTGAACTCTTTAAACGTGTAATGACATTTTAATGTACAATTCTGACCTAATGTAGAATAATTACATATGCGTGGCATGGAGGTACATTCCTGTTGTATCTGAGAGGTGAATTAGGACATTATTACTTTGTTAGTTTCTACACTTCTGTCATTTACATTTTAGTTGTATGTTACATAATAATAATATTTATAAAAACTATGACCTTGAATTTAATCTTGGAACAAAGAATAGGGCCGCAGTACATAATTCTATGACACTCACAATTATTATTCTATGATTTTCCATTTCTAAAGTATTTGCCTGTAGACGGACTTCTGAGTCACTCATTCTGTTAAACGCGTATAATTGTGAAAAACGGATAGAAGCTACTCATAAAAATGGTTTAAAATTTTTACTGTTCCAATGCTAGTGAGAAGTTTAAATATATTCTCTCTTAAGTATGCAGATGCTTTATTGAAGTTGATATGTAGTTTAAAGTCAATTACGACCACGGCCACATTCAACTACAATATATCTACATTTGTATATCATTTAAAACAACTCTTGTGTTGTTGTTTTTTTATTAGCTGGCTCTCCAGAGGCACAGCTGTATTTCTGCTGAGTTGCAACGCTAGAGATCGGGCGGGCAGAGTACAGATAACCAATTGTGTAACTTTGTGCTTAATTACAAATAATCAATTGATCAGCTGTAGTTAGATAAAAATTTCTGAGGAAAGACTTTCGGCTGGATTTTAAATGAAAAATACCAAAGAGTTGATGTATTTCAATTGAGTTTTTAGGTTATAATAGCGCATTTGATATGTAATAATTACTACGTTTTTCCTCATCTTTAGTTCCGTAGTCAAGAATTCACATCCATAGTAAAAGAAGGTAAAAGGAAGACACCATAAGGACATATAGTAAGTAATTACATTTGACTGAAAAAAACAATGCTCACGTGTAACTTATGCCATTAAAATACTGATACAGTTTCAGAAATTATTTGAAATGTGAATATTAAATCAAGTATAAAACGTATAAGGATAAAACAGAAGTGCTGTTTAACACTGAGGGTTAATCCTATGGTCAATGGTTCGAATCTCCATCACTTATCGCTCTTTTAACCAAGATGGTTATATAACTTGACAATTCATCGCATTACGCGTTTTTAAAGGGTGATCCAAGATTTAACGGTGGATAGTGTTGAATAGTTGCCTTCTCTGTAATCTATCACTGATAAATTTGGAACGGCTAGTGCAGATAGTACTTGTGTAGCTATGAATGAAATTACAAACAAACAAATTGTTTTATACTTATGCATTCAAGGAGCTAACAACGTTATAATTACCTGCAATGAAACAAAGCCTGAAGAAAATATTATTTCAAGTAGTTTTGTGAAAATGAACCTATTTTATTAAAATTAAATAAACAAATTCACAAATATATATTATTTTGCTCAACAAAACCATAAAAGGGTTATACAGAATTACATAATTACATTTTTTTGCACAAAAAATGTAATAGGTGTACGTTTGAAGAACAAGAAAATAAAACGATTTTTCAATGGTTAAAGATTTAAAACTTTCAGCCGAGGTGGTGAAAATTAAAGATCTATATCAGCGGAAAATACTTGAACACAATGGATGTTAACTAAAGAGCAGTGTGTTCTTCTATCCATGACATGTCGTTAGCTGATATTCTACCTCGAATCTTTCTGTTTCTTCAACAATTGCTTTTGTTGGAACCACCCTGGTGCATTTTCTTAATTACTGCGTTGTGTTGAAATAAAAATGGTAATTTGTTTGCCTCTGAAGAAAAAAATATAAAAGGAAAAGCTGGTTTATGACCTTGTCATACGACGTTTTCAAAGCAGTATGTTTTATACTCACCTTATTGTTTTCATAACAGTCATGAAACCATCAAAATTACTAACTTCTTAACAGAAGTGTAAAACTTAATAAATAGAGTAGAAATGTCAATCGTTGTTTAATAACTTACTATATTCATTTGAGTGTACTTTAAATAATGTAGATTTACACTTAAAATTAGCAATATTTGAAGTATCTGTTTAGGCTACCATAGAGCTATGCAAATGTATTAATGTTTTCAATATTACATAAAGATAAAATTATATATTGAAAGAATGAAATATATATGTAAAGTACAGTATATGCAATCTAAATATGAACATATGTTTGTATGCATGTATCAGCTTAAGAAACAATTTCACTAATTTGTTTGGAAAATGTTAAATATTATTATTTAACCCAAGTTTTTCATTGCTCGTATATTTGTTTATTTTTGACATAACGCAAAGTTACATGTGGGCTAGCAATCCGTAAATTTGAAGTGATAGCCTGGATAAAAGGCAGTCAGCAACACCCGCCGCTATCTCCTAGACTGCTCTTGTCAGATCGAATAGTAGGATTTGACATCACTGATATAATACACGCCATGTTCCAAATTACAGAAAGCAAATAGTTTTGACGCTAACGCAGTTGAAACCATGCAACCTCAACGCCATGGTCTGTCAAGTTTAATACTGAACCTCTTTCGCTGTTATAACCGTACTATCTGTACATATATATATACAAACTTTATGCTTTAATAATAACTGGTACTTCAGTAGTTTGTTTCATCACCCCCCAACAGTTGCACAGCGGTATGCCTATTGACTAACAATGCTAAAATCTTGGTTTCTATACCCTTGGTTGGCAGAATACAGCTAGTTCATTATGTGGCTTTATGTTTCATCACAAACAAATATTAATCTGTTTTATTCATAAAATGTTACATATAATGAAGAGTAATATTTATAGGTGTGATATTATATATTAATAAGGAAATACATAATTATTTTCATTGGTTTCGTAAGTATTTGAAAAGTAATACTTTCACCGATTCTAATTCCATCTTCCTGAAATCAAAGTATAAAAAAAGTCTTGTAATTTTATAAAAGGAAATAAATATAAATTGAAATATCTACTAATATATTATATTTTTTTATTTTTCTTTCAACAATATATGTTATCATTTTTTGTAGTCAATGCTTGATGCCATTGACTCAACGAAAGTATAATAAACTCATAGACTACTGCACTGTAATTATTAAAAAGTAGAATTTACAAATCGAATGTAATCTCTACTTTTCGTTGAGTGCATGCATATTTGACATTTTGTTTTCAAACTTTTTATACAATTTTCATAAACTTAAACATACTGTTTGCAAGCGTTAAAAACAATTTTACTTATAACCTGCTCATTCTTGAAATAGCTCTCAATAATTAACATTCTATCAAGGCTCTGATTCGCAGTAGGAAAGGATAAAATACTGTTAAGTTACTCTAAGCTGATCGTAAGATGTTCAATTCAATAAGTCTTACTAACATCAACTAATTATGCTATCAAAGGCTGTTACTACTCAAAGCGGCTTATAAAATGGCTGTTTTTTCAAGTAAAAACGTTAACTTATAACTCCATCTCTTCAATCATTTGAGATCTAATTAAAGTCGCAAGTATTGAGGATTCTCTTTGTTTTTACATTTATTTTCGAGCTACATTTAAACAATTGTTCGAAATATTTACCGAAATATTTAGATTTTTCACATTTTAAACACTTTACAAATCTTGTATTGAATAGTCTCATGAATCATTCTAAATTAAAATGGGTTTTATGTTTGTTTTGAATTTTGCGTAAAGCTACTCGAGAACTATCCGTGCTATCCGTCCCTAATTTAGTAGTGTAAGACCAGAGAGAAGGCAGTTAGTCATCACCATCCACTGCCAACTCTTGGGCTTCTCTTTTACCAACGAATAGTGGGATTGACGCCCCCATGGCTGAAAGGAAGAGCATGTTTGGTGCGATCAAGATTTAAACCCGCGACCCACAGAGTACGAGTCGAGTGCCTTAACCACCTGGCCATGTCGGGTCAAATTGCTATGCAAGATATTCAGTGTTTGTTACCAATAAATTCATCTGATACTCCCAGAAAAAGTATGTAGGACCGTTTCAACAATTTACTGTGTAACACTGAAGAAAATTTCAAAAGGTATTAAATTATTCAAAGCTTAAGTTATTAATTTTAATCATTATTTATTAAAATATACTTATACCGATTATTTTAAAATCTCTTTTTAGGAAAGTTATTATTAAAATATTTCATACATATCTGAGAAAATAACTTTCTAAATTTACCACTAATCAGTAAACATATCATATATGTTATACATATATATATATATATATATACATTCACAATTAAACATGTAAGATATTCTTCCCGCCCGGTATGCCCAGGTACTTAACAGCTCGACTCGTGTACTAAGGGTCGCGGATTCGAATTCTCGTCACATAAAACATGATCGCCCTTTCAGCTGTAGGTAAAAGAGCAATCTAATGGTGGTAGATGGGTGGTGATGACAAGTTGTCTTTCCTCTTGTGGTTACATTGCTAACTTAGGGACGGCTAGCGCAGATAGCCATGGTGTAGCTTTGCGCTAACTTCAATAAAAATATTCTTCTTTTATCTGCACATGTAAGGATCGATTGTATATTGGACTAGATGATTTTTCTATTTAGTTATTGCTGCGTTGCAATCAGTATAAATGCTTTGTTTAAAGTGATTACTTCTCAAAATATTTTTAACGGAATTTCCAGATTAAAACGTTATATAATTAAATTTTGCAGATATAAAAGCGAGCGTGTCTTGTGTGTCAGTATACCAGCATTGGGAATCGTAAGATTCACAATTTGTGAACAGTGGTAGCAAGAACATGCCTCGCTCTTTGTGCGAATGAATTGATGGTCAAATACCAATATTCAGTCAGACAAAAAACAGCCCAGAGTTGCCAGTGGGAGCTGATAATTAGCTCTCTTATCTCAGACTATTATTAAGAAATTAGAAACTGTTATAAGAATATACCTCCTTTGTAGCATTGCACGAAATTGTGAAACAAAGAGTCAAACAGAATCAAAACTGATCTGTCGTCATAATTCACAAAATTAGGACTTACTATTATAAACAAAGCCGAAGGAAATGCAGGTTTAGTTTGCAACTCTAACCAACTCGACAAAATTACGTTCTTAACTTTGTGGTAATGCTTTGAACTTCATTAGCTTCTCCCTCCTAATACTGGCAATACTTAATGATAAGATATACTAGATTGTTTGCGTAACAGCCCGTTATACCGAGCACTACTTTCAGAGTACTTGAAAATTTTAAGCTTTCTACAATTTCACGTTTTTAAAAAAAAACGTTTTCAATAATGTATTATTCATAAAAACATATCAAGAAATAAATATACTTGATATTTCAGTTATTTGCGAATAGCGAATAGATATATTTGAGATTGCATTGTTCATGTATGTATATAAAAGATACCTTTTTCAATATAAGGACCAAGTCAGAGACTCTAAGGATTGAGGCATTCATCTGTAATTGAGATTCTGTTAACTGGGAGTGACAATTACTCAGCAACATCCGACGCCCACGCTTATAACTTAAACAGTTAAAGGGATTACCTGTCTCACTTATAACTTTCCATGGGTAAAAGTGCGAAGCCTGTTCCGTAGTATATCATAGCTGGAACGTGAATCACACTGAACTTATTCAGCACACATGTTAATTTAAATAAAAAATATTTAAACATATTTTGTGAAGTAAAAATATTATTTTCCGTAGGTTATATTACTCTGCTTGAAAGAAATAGTAAGAACGATAATAAATGAGTATACTTAACTTCTAAAGTGATATATATATGTAATGTTTGGAATTTACTGAATATATTAGAAAGATAAACGAAAACTATGAAGATAAAAAACACTCCTTTTACATTATCTCTTTTATACGAGTATGAATGTGTGACTACTCGATTGATGTAAATTTTTATTAGCTGGCATTCTAACGCACTTCATCTACATAACTCTTTCCGGTCGATGGACTTAAATAACTTTATGATTAAGTTGTTCCTTTTTGGTAAGAAAGTATTATATTTCTTTAGTGCCTTATCTATTAGAGTCATGCACCGATTAGCCTTTACAGAAAAGGGCTTCATATATATATATATTAAAGAAAAAAATAAGTTTTCAAATGTTTTGCATCAATATCCTATTGACAGCTATGCGTCGGAAGTCTACGGTTTACTGTTGTTTCAAGGCAAGAAAATTGCTGGTTTTCCGGGATATCATAGAAAAATCGATACATAAAGTCATGCTTAAAAGATTTAGTGATAAGAACTGTTATTGTTATGTCCCATGTACTATAACGAAATATCATTTATTTCGCATGCCTTTTTTATTTAGAATAACAAGTGTAATTTCTTTACTGCATTATAGCTTTCAAATAAGAATGAGCTATTCAATATAGAATCTTGTTTATTTGTTTTGGAATTTCGCACAAAGCTACTTGAGGGTTATCTGTGCTAGCCGTCCCTAATTTAGCAGTGTAAAACTAGATGGAGGCAGCTAGTCATCATCACCCACCGCCAACTCTTGGGCTACTCTTTTACCAACGAATAGTGGGTTTGACCATCACATTTTAACGCCCCAAGGCTGGGAGGGCGAGCATATTTGGCGCGACCGAGATGCGAATCCGCGACCCTCAGATTACGAGTCGCACGTCTTAACACGCTTGGCCAAGCCGGGCCGATATAGAATCTGAATATATTTTTGTAGCTATATGGAACGAATGTAAGAAATTATAGATAATCCCTCAACATTAGCAATATAATTGTCAAAATAATAATACTCATAGCTTAGTTAAACTCACACCTCTGTATAATTCCTGAGATATTGTGTTTAATCTATCATATTACGTAAGTGAATTTAAGGCATTAATTAATCCAAAATCAGAGAACACTTTTATCATAACGTAAATCTGAGCATTAAATGTATTATTTTTTATTATTATGGAACAGGCCATTTTATTAAAGGTAATGAATTGCAGATTTTTAGTTTTGACGCACTTACATTTCAAGTAATTGAATTTGGTTTGTGTTTATCAAGATTGTTTTGGACGGTGGTTTGATCGAAATTATATAGTTTCCTCACATTCTTTCATATCAAATTGAGGTAATTTTTATGGTTTGAATTATAACTTCGTGTTTAGAATAATTTACGTCCTGTGTCTCACGTAAACCAATTTAGAATTTAAGCAATGTGGGATTTCCTACGTTTTCTTTCTTATTTCTTTATTAATATAATGAACAATTTCTTCAGATCGATACATATACTATTTATTTAAAAGTTCTAGAGATTATAAGGTATGTCAGACACTTCTTTGAAATATATTAACGTCCTCGTTAATACGTTAATTACGGGTAAGGGCAATATCTTCTCCGACATTTAATGGAGTTTGACACTAAGTGTCTGTCTATAAATGCAACGTTATTAAATAATTTTCCTTTGACTAACTTTAAATATATCTGTCGTCAGATGCAGTCATGTACGAATACGTCTACAACCATGAAAATTAATAGAATCAATCACTGGCGACTGAGTGAAACGAGGTATGATGTTTATCAACCACTTTCCCATGTAATGGCTTAAGTAATATGTAACAAGTAAATTTTGCAGTGTAAGACAAGGGTGAAGGAAGCTGGTCATCACCACCCATCGTCAACTCTTGAACTACTCTTTTACTAACGAACAGTGGGATTGACCGTACATTACAACACTCATACAGCTGAAAAAGTAAGCATGTTTGGGGCAACGTGGATTCGAACCCGCAACCCTCGGATTACGAGTCAAACTCCTTAACCCACCTGGCCATTCCGGGCCTTTACGTGCAGAAGTGAAACAGTTGCCAGCTACTTACCTAACTATTCATTTGATCGGTGGGAAAAAACAACGTTCAAATGGTGTAATGTTCATGAAACAAAACTGAATTAATTTTAATTCTTTTATTAAATCATATTGAAATACGTCGAAGGAAAGATTTCATGATAAATTATTTCACTTGACGACATGCCTTATTTTTTATACGTATTTTTGTGAATCTACAGACATACTGCTGCGCCACTGGGGGATGCATATAGATATAGATAAATAGAAGATGAATTTCTTGCACATTAATATCTTATTTTAAACGATTTTGGCTCTTCGTGTGATTGCCAGACATTATTTGGCGACTATAGATGTTTGTAATATGTTCATTTATATAATTTAATAATAATTTATGTCACATGTTTACATAGGGGATGGCGTTTAAGCAAATAATATTCATTTAAAGTGATTCTTTGTTTTGAAATGATGAAGCATCACTATAAATATACACTACCGTGAGTCTGTTACATTTATATGTTTGTAATAATTGAATTTGATATGAAATATTGTTTACAGGATTTCTTTCTGAATTAAAATGATATTTTGAAACTAAATAAGTTTGTATTAACTGTTTAAATTCATAAATACTGTACAACAATATTTGTGAAAAGTATGTAAGTACGAAGGGACGAATTTTTTATCTCTGGGCTATAAAACTTGATCAAAACTGAAACGTTTAATGAAAAAAATAATTTTATGAATAGTAGCATATCAAAAAGCAATTGTTTGTGAGGTCTTAAAAACACTTTTTTCAGAACGTTTATAAATTATTCCAATTGGATATACTACAAAATTTTCGAGTACGTTCTTTGTTACAGTTCCCCACAGGGACATCGGTAAATCCACAGATTTACAGCACTAAAATCATGAGTGCGATTCCGCTCGGTAGACCAGTAGATAGTCTGATGTGGCTTTGCAATAAAAAATAAGCCCACACATTTTGTTACGATTTTTTTTGGTTTGGATTGATGTTTCTTTTGTACAAATATTAGTATATATATACACCATATTTGTTGTATATATATATATATAATATTCAGAGATATAATATAGATAGTAGTTTTTATTTAAACCGCTTGTTATAATACTATTTCGTCTATCATATTTTTTAAAGTGCGTGACAAAAGATTTTTGCTTCTAGAAAACGTTTAACGTTTGCTGAGTTGACATTTGCTAGGTCTGCTGAATAAGTTATTTTGTCAAAAACGTCTTTGTCTCTAGTTCAGTGCAATACAAATTGTTTGCATTATTCTAGTTGTAACACTTAGTTTTAAGACTTATTCCCCAAAATATACTTTTATGTAAATTACAAAAGCAGTTGCAGTAACCTTAAACCACTACTGTAATTTAAAAAGAAAGAAGCAAATATGAGACAGCCATATAGATGTTTTATTATGAGCTTATATATAAATGTAAATATAGTTTAATTTATTTGATATAACTTTGGTTTTTCAACTTTTTTCTTTAAAATGTCAGGTTTCACATCAACGTTAAAACTGCGATTTCATTTGCTTATAGTTTAAAACATGTTTAATAATATTCTGCTGACAAAGGTATCAATTTTTTTAGGATGTTGGAAGGCCTTCTTAAAAATTAATAACTTTATCAGTTATGACTTTTTTTCTCGACGGCTGATGGTAAGTTTTAATCCGGTAATAAGCAGTACACAAGAACTATTCACTGGAATTACATAATTCCTCCCATACCTTGAAATAAGGTATTAGCGAGCGTTCTCAAACTGCACGGTTTTGAGACTTTTACGACGTAGACACAAGAACCACTAAATATGGGAAATATGAAAACATATTGATTTCGTTGTAAAGAACTGCTTTCATGTCCCGTTTTACCAAGCTATCTTAGTAACTCTAAAGTTTTCAGGAAAATGAAAGATAGCAAATTTTAATCCACCGAACTTTTCTTACTGTTTTTATGAGTTATTTCATAAGAAAAATCTAAAGGACGTACAGAAAACTGAAAAACAAGACAGTACAGACTTTTTACATTTGCTTCCAATGGATTTGCTAACTTTCATTTGTTTCTTATCAGAGTTATAATTTATAGGTACCTCTGAATCACTTTGTTATTTATCATGACATATTTGTTTTGTTAGTGGTGCTTTACAGTCACGTACTTATGTGAGTGTTAACATACACAAATTAGTGACAATATAAACATTTGGAAGGCAGACAGAACCATTCATAAATTAACTTATAATAGTATTTTATAAGTCAAAAACTGGAAAACCTGGTCGAGACAGACGCAAATATTATATGCTATATTTGTTTTCGGATAATATTGAATTTGAATTTTTAACAATTACATACTCTCTATTCAGATGCCCCCCCCAGTGGCTCAGCGGTATGTCTGCGGACTTACACGCTACAATCCGGGTTTCGATACCTGTGGTGGGCAGAGCACAGATAGCCCATTGTGTAGCTTTGTGCTTAATTCAAAACAACAACAACTATTCAGATTACTTTTATTTATTGATTCATTGAGAATGTTATTACATAAGTATCCTCTGAAAGGAAAGGATTAAAACATGTGGGAGACAAAAATAAATATGTTTATGTACATTTGTCTTACATCAGTTCATAGTCTCTAATACTGTAAGCCAATATAGTGTGAGAAATAAAGACTTATGGTGTTGTAACTTTCAAATCAATAGTAATAAACTTATAACTGATTTAAGAAAAATGTTTACAAATTAACAAATGACTTTTTGAAAGCCCCCCAGAGGCTCAGCGGTACGTCTGCGGACTTACACGCTAAAATCCGGGTTTCGATACCCGTGGTGGGCAGAGCACAGATAGCCCATTGTGTAGCTTTGTGCTTAATTCAAAACAACAACTTTTTGAAAACCTTATGAAATTGACAGATTCTCTGACAGTAAGGATATTTTTCAATGATAGATACATAATTTTTCTAGTCATTTGAAGATGCTAATAAGTCAAAATTACTCGAGTCACATTAGTTCTTTTTAATTTTGATAAGTTATTATGAATAAAATTCTAAGTATCCTTTAAAATATACGTTATTTGTGTTCCTTTCAGTGAATGTGAGTCGTAGCTGGATTACAGATGCTCGTATTTTGTTCTTTAGATATAGAAATGTTAATAATTTCAATATTTTGAAACAATAATTAATAAAACAAGAAGGTGGTGGTCTCGTTTGGAACAACTTAACGATATCTCTCCCTAGCGGCTTGACATGGCCAAGCGCGTAAGGCATGTGACTCGTAATCCGAGAGTCGCAGGTTCGAGCCCGCGTCGCGCTAAACATGCTCGCCCTCCCATCCGTGGGGGTGTATAATGTGACGGTCAATTCCACTATTTGTTGGTAAAAGAGTAGCCCAAGAGTTGGCGGTGGGTGGTGATGACTAGCTGCCTTCCCTCTAGTCTTACACTACTAAATTAGGGACGGCTAGCACAGATAACCCTCGAGTAGCTTTGTGCGAAATTCAAAAACAAACAAACACACATCTCTTCCTAGGATTGAGAAGGAAGTAAACAATGCCCAACTGAGCAGCTGATTGGAGACATTACTTAAAATGATGTTGGCAAGGGAGAAACGGGTGGAACTACCATCGTCCAACTGGCAAATCTCGGTGCTGACAATGTTATACTACATTAAAAACTAGTGGAAGAGCATGCAAAAAAAACGTGTCTTTTCTTACTACTCGACGGGTTTCATGCTTGTTGAAGACATTTGTGAACACCTTTTGTGACCTAAAGTTAACTCTCGGTGAGCTGACAACTCTGTCATGCTGTGAGGAAAATTAAAAATCGGTCGGGAGTCCAGCGACTATTAATCATAAGTTGTGTCACGGAAAGGTTAAATTTTTCTAGACTATGTTCAGAAACTTTCAGGTAAAAAAAAAATCAAAAGTGCTAACGTTTTGAAATATTCCTACATGTTAGCTCCATTTATAACCCACAATGTGAGATCATTGTTATGGCATTTCTGCGTTATTTTACGGACACAAATGCATCTGTTTATATATTTGTTTACATAGATTTATCTCTCTCTTTGGATACTTATGTGCATTTTATGCATCATCTAATTCTAATAATAAATATCCACTGATTTATTACTTTCTTAAATACATACGGTGTTATAGTGTCGTACTTACAAGTATTCGTGAAGGACTATTGGTATTAATACAAGCAGGAAGTCAAATTATATAAAATTACCTTCAATTACTTAACTTTTTTTGTATAATATACCAGTAGCATACTGTGTTTGTTTGGTTTACATCAAAATTTTAGCATATCGTTGAATACCTTCCTTTGTCAACCTGAAGATGACACAAGAAGGTCGAAATGTTGTTCTGTGATTTAGTTTAATTAAAATTTTAATGCCTATACCAGCCGTAATTATAATACGTTGAATTCTTTATGTAACACCATGTTTTATAGGCAAAAAATGTCTTTTGAGAAAATAGAATATGCTTTTTTAGTTTGTACTCAAAAGTGTGCCTTAATTAGGTTATAGAGAAATTAACGACTTATTCACTCATTAGTATAAGTTTCTATTTTTTTATTCATTCACCAGAATACCAAACATCTGTACACCTTGATCTGTAAGGATCAATTCACGAAAACATTACATAACCATCAAGTGGCCCGGCATGACCAAGTGTGTTAAGGCGTGCGACTTGTAAGCTGTGTGTCACGGGTGGTTCGCATCTCTGTCGCACCAAACATGCTCTACTTTTCAGCCGTGGGGGCATTATAAAGTGACGGTCAATCCCACTATTCGTTGGTAAAAAGTAGCTCAAGAGTTGGCGGTGGGTGGTGATGACTAGCTGCCTTCCCTCTAGTCTTACACTGCTAAATTAGGGACGGATAGCACAGATAGTCCTCGTGTAGCTTTGTGCGAAATTCCAAAAACAAACAAATAAACCATCAAACACTTACTAAATTACTTGCTAACTCACCAAACTATATATATTTTTATCACCACCAATTCGTTCAACAAAGTCAAGCTATCTGTATATTATATTTTATGTTCACGACTTCATTATATCAATCAATTAAAAACAACTGCAGTATCATCTCAAATATACGAGACAACGTTCACGATACATTATCCACTTTTTTCATTTATTTTTCCTTAATACAGACGTTTATGCTTTTACATTAATCTGTTGCTGTTTACGAACAATCTGTAAATTTGATTAATATAATTCAAATAGTTAAGTTTATGGTTTACTTATATATATATATTTATGCATACTGCATTTATCAATAGTCCTTGATATTAACAATGATATTTAAATGCGCATAATGTATTTCAAAATGTATTGTGTGATATAATTTTCAAACTTTCAATGGTTTAGATTTGATAATTTTGAGGTTAATTTTTTTTCATAAATAAATCTCTAATGGTGACAACATCATTTGTCGCCGAGCGTTTCCGATAAACCACTCATGCCTGAACAACAGAATCAAATCTGTGTCGATGATAGCGGTAAATTATCTGTGCAAATACTTATTTTATTAGCTGTAGCAAATTACAGCACATCATATTCTAAGAACCCATGGTGAAACTCAAGGAGAATATAATGTATAAACTATACAATCTACTATATCTAATGCTCACGAGGTCTTTCGTTCAATGCCAGAGTTTATCAGGCCGATTGAGATAGGATAGATATCCTCGTAGTCTAAATATTATATCACCGATATTTACGAGCAGCAACTGTTCTCATGTGAATTACAACAAGTTACCTGTAATTATTGCCAACTTTATTTAAGCCAAGTCATATTTATAGTATAGAAATTACTAATAATACATTCATTATTTTATTTTCATTCCATGTTATCATTAATTAATTATCATATTTATTTAAAATTACCTATAGTGAATTAAAAGCTTTATGGTTTGAAACACTTAAATAAAAAACAGGATTTGCACAACGACTATAATTTTTATCATTCTGCTGTTGCTACAGGTATTACGGTGTGTTATGCCAATTTAGTTTAATATTCAACCTGTGTTTTATTTATAAATTGGCGACAGACGGCGACTAGTAGTTTTAAATTTGATTCTATCTGTTCTTGGATTTCGTACAAAGCTACTGGAGGGCTTCCTACTCTAGCAATCCCAAATCCAGACAAATTTATAAGTAATAGAGACGAGGGAAAACAGGTAATCAGTGCCATTTTTTAGAAGTGATAGAGACAAGGAAAGACAGGTAATTGGTGCCAATTTTGGGTTACTCTTTACCAGCTGAAAGGGCAAACATGTTTTTGTAAACAAATTCGAACCATAATCACTAGACCGTTCCAGACTTTAAGATTTAAAATTATAATAAACTACGATACGATATCCATTGTATTGATCTGTGCTAAACTTAAATGTTAAGTCTGATAGACTGAATCTCCATCACTGCTTTTGTCGTACTTCTCCAATACCTTTATCACTAAAATACATTTTGTCATCGTCATAAAGTAAATTATCCCATACCTACATTTGCTCCTACCCTATTTCCAACGCTTTTAGTTTTTGATTAGTTATGTCCATGTTCGTGAAATAAGGGCTTAATTTTCACTTCTATCGTCGTCAATTTAACATTTTCTAAATTAATATAGCTATATGTTCCATAAAAACTTTAACACTCTCACCTCCAAGTATAAATGAGAATAGTAAATTCTTATGTATATTTGGAGAAAATGTTTGGCATGGTATGTTTATTGGAGATGTCGAGAAATAATCAATATTTGCGCATAATTTTGTTTTAGTTTCGTGCTATATACAAAACTGAGAGACGCGAGCCGTATAAGAAACGTATATAAAAGTAAGACTAAAGCAGTTTTGTAAGTTTATCCAGTCAAGTCAGGAAGGACGTCATTAATAATCAGCTAGAACTATTCTATGTTAAGCTATTATTCGACAGTAATATATCTGATTAATTGAGTAAATTAGCGTGACCCAACAAAAGTTTAGGAAGCCAGTACGATGTTAAATATACACGTACATCGTTCAGTTGCTACAATTACACACATAAATATATTACTTTTTTTTTACTTTTAATAAAAATAATAGCAGTAACATGTTAAAAGAAATTTCTCTGTACATCTACTTTACATTTAATATGTAATTGCATCCTTTATAAGATAGAAAATTTCATAAGATAGTTTTGGAGATCTTTCTGTCCTATCTCTCCGTTCCGACATGGCCAGGTGGTTAAAGCACTCAACTCGTAATCTGAGGGGCGTGAGTTCGAATCCCCGTCACTACAAACATGCTCTCCCTTTCAGCCGTTGAGGCGTTATAATGTGACGGTCAATCCCACAATACGTTGTTAAAATAGTAACACAATAGTTGACGGTAATCCTATAGCCTTACACTGCTAGATTTGGGACGGCTAGGGCAGATGGGGTTCGTACAGCTTTGTACGAAATTCAAACCAAACCTATCTCTCCACTCTCCCCCTTCTCACAGTGGCCCAGAAATACGTCTGCGAACATATACTGCCGAAAACCGCGTTTCGATACGTATGGTTGGCAAAGCACAGATAGCCCTATATATTTAGAAAGTTTCATAATTTTTAATGAGTAACAATGGAATTAGATAAGTTAACGATACAATTGTTCAATGCCTTTTCGTGAGAGTTTGTTGTGCGCGATATAACTGTTGAATGCCTTTTTGTGAGAGTTTCTTGTGTAACATACAATTGTTGAATACCACTTTGTTAAAGTTTGTTGAATATGATATAACTGCTAACTCTGTTACAAATGAGAAGTATCAGAATAACTGCTGTAGGTTCAAATGAAAAATATGCTTATACTTTTAAAAGGCTAGAGTTTTAAGACAAAATTCAAATAAAATAATATCATATGCTAATAGTACAAAAAATTTAAATATTTCAGGTTTCTTCGTCGTTTTCATTAACTTCTTGAAACTTTAAAACAGAGTTATATCGTAAAGATGTTAAATGTCTTTAGAAACATGTAAGTAAACATTAGAAGGTTTTGCAGTCTGAATTTTTTCTTTAAAGAGGGAAATGCCAGTTGGGAATCTCAGAGCAAGTGAGATCAGCTAACCTCAGTGGGACAGCGCTATGGCTGCGGACTTGCAGCGCGAGAAACCAAGATTCGATGCTCTTGGTGATTAGAGCACAGATACCCTATTGTGTAACTTTGTGCATACTTTCAAATAAACAAAAAAAAAGATCAACGAGAGTCTGATACAAATCATTCATTATCATGTGATAAAAATCAGTTTGTTGAACCATTTGTATAAAAGTAGAATAATATGAAAATTTATTTATTGTTGAGCATAAAAACTATACAATGAATATTTGCGTTTTACTCACTCAAAGTAGCAATACGCGATTTTTATCAGAATAACTTGTCAGATTTACCATTAAGCGACCGAGAAAAAAGCAACTAAATATCTTTAAAAATACGCATTAAAAATTTATAGAATAATAAATATTGAGGTAAGAGACAAACAAATAGATATGTTAAGCTATGAATGTTGGTCATGCACCTTTTGCATTTGCATTAATTATCCATCATCATTATGAGAAACTTTGTAAACTAGCCTGGTATATATGACATTTAGCAGTTAATGAATTTTATTAATTTTCCAAACCTATTCTAAATTCTAAACAATATAGGGATCATGCATTATTTGGCAGACATTTATTTCTTCTAGCCATGCCATAATTTGTTAGTGAGCTGTGCATAAACATATCGAAATGTAAAATTATTGTTCATTTCAGTGCTACGATACATCATCACGAGTAACAACGGCCTGAAGGTAAATTACGATATTCAGCAAGAAAAGGTGAAGAAAAATTACATTTTCATATGAAATCATACATTAGTTACATTTGTATAGAAGTTGTTGAGAAACCACAAATTCATTCATAAGCATGTGTAAGTAAAGTATCCAAGGCCTCAATGGACAGATAGCAACAGACAGTTTTTAGCTTATTAACATTTTGGCATTTTAAATAAAATACAATATTATCTAAAACTTCTATTTTAAAAAGTTGTATTTATAGGGTAAAATTTCTTTCAAAACATTCTACATGCATTATAAAGCGTATTGTTTGGAGAAAGCCTATTAAACGGTTTTCAATCACATCATAATTATTTTTTCAAAAAACATTACGTTCTCAAACATTTATCTATCCAGTGTTTCTAACTTGCATATAAAGCTATTCATTCTCAGTCAGTACCAATTATACTTCAATAGAATATCGTGCTTTGCTTGCAACGGGTATCAAAACCCGGTTTCTAGTGGTGTAAGTCCGGAGACATGCTGCTGTACCTTACCTCAAAATTTTCACCAAGAGTTTAATTTTAAACACAATAACCCAAATATTACATATTATTTTTGTATAGTGTTTCATTATGCTGGTAGACAACATTTCAAGCAATAGCTAATATATCAACATTAAAATATAAAAATTCAAGGAGAAAAGAAATAGTTAGAAATAAAATAACTGATAATTTTCGACGGATTAATCATATAATATAAAATAAATTTCAGTCTACAACTGTAAAAATTCTCAAGGAAAATATGACATTTTAAAATTTATTCAGTTTTATTTTTTTTAAATTATGGATTAATTACACAAAATAAAGGAATCCTTATTGATATGAAGATGAAAAGAAAGGCTATTTAAAATGAGAGAAATCTATAAAAAGTTAACCAAGTTCTTCGAAACATTAACAACACAGTAGTGGTGTGTAAAATACTTGGAAACTAAAAAATACTTAATATAGTGGCATATCAAAAAGTATGAAAGAATCCTCTGCAAAAAAAATGTGTAGAAAATATAAATATATAGACAAATAATATTTAGAATTGCACCTTAGCATCAGAAAATTTCAGTTATTATCTTTTGATAGTTTTATTTAAATTATTTGGCAACATGCGAACATAAAACAACAACAACACTGCTTTTGTTAAGTAAGTAACTAACAAAATATGTCAGTAGTTCATTTTCTTATTTCATTTAAATCTTTGATAATCGGGGAGATTCTACGGAATATAACCCCATCTATTGTTTTTTTTACAGCCTGATATGGCTTGATTGTAAGGGTGATTGCCTCGCATGTGGGTCGTGGGATCGAAATTCGTCATTAAACATGTTGGGTTTTTTTGTTGTTGTTGTGACGGTCATTACAATTATTCGTTGGTAAAGAATACCTCAAAAGATGGCGGTTGTGCTGACCAGTTACCTTTTCTTTACTAAAGCACTTAAATTTAGGAATGGTTAGGTCGTAAAATTAAAGAAAATATGGGTTGGCAAAACTATTTATCATTAGTAGACAACAACTAAAGGAACACTGCTTTGTTCATTTATCTGTGTTATTTGTAATTTTTCTTTATAAACCAAACTATTTCACTGATGTCATTACCACTACATGATGTTACGAAATAATAAATAAGCAGCTCTGTTGAAGTAATATATTTCTCTACTCATATAACATAAACTTCTAAAATTGTATAGTACAGTGGTATTAGAGGAGATTTATCTATACTTACTTAGAAGCGTATTTTAATATTATGTCAAACAAAAAATTGAAATTTAGTGACATGTTTCAGATTTTTGACGACATATACTTGATAATTATAAAATCTAAAGATTGTATGCCTTTCTTTATTGTTAAGTTTTAAGTGTGATGAATAAGTTCGTTTTCTTGTTTTGACACTTAATTCATCAGCGAAGTTGTTTAAAGATATTCATATGCATAAGCTATCAGGATGCGACACTGCTCTGTCGTGCATAAAAGTCTTAATGCAAGTTAAGCTTACTATGTAGTTGTTGGTGTATTACCATTATTCCATGGCTTCCTTAAGTCAAAAAATATTATCTTTAAAATGTCTGTAATTTTTAAAGTATTCCTCAAGACTTTATTATACCTTAACTATGTCATTACTGGGAACTTTGACAGTTAGATGGTGAAAAGAATTTAACTTCGCAGTTAGTGTAAGCAGACAAGTGCTTTACCAAAAATACATATGAAATCAGGATATTGTACTGTTACCTACTCGGATGTCAAATAACCCTTTGCTCGTTAACGACATAATTATAAACCCAAAGAGGTTTGTTTCTGCTCACTGCTTTGTCTTTGGATTATTTTATAGAAAGAGTTTTTTTCATTTTTTGACTAATTCTCCTTGGTCTTACAACGAAGTGCAAAAATTATGAGTTATTTTTCTTCTTTTAAATCTGCCTACAACAAAAAAACACTTAATTAGGTGCAGAGCGTCGTGTCTCTACATGTAACCACTTGTGAGCACCAATAAAGAAAGAATTACATTTGTACATATTTATTGCTGCCAGGATGTGATCATTTAATACTTTTTTTTAACACGATTAAGAACTATTAATTTTTAAATAAAGAGAAGTTAAGATTTTAAGCAACAATACAGGTTGGAAGTTTAAATATACTGCTGACTGGCAGAATCTGACTAAATATTTCTTCTTCACATGTACTTATTGAAACCATTCTATATACACATATTAATTATTATTAATTTTAATATAAACACCTACGGTTTTTCCAATATTATGTTTGATTTTTGTTGCTAGATTTTGTTTGTAGTTAGCAGAAAGCTTCAAAATAATCCATTCTTTATCCATAGCAAGTTTTGAAACCCAGTTTCTAGTGTTATAAGTCAATCGATTTACTTCTATGTCACTGTAGGATCGCGACTTTGAAGTCATAAAATAAATTAACATAATACTTTATTGCTGGGAAGAGGCGTTCAAAAGTGTTTTGTGTGTTATTTGGTAACCAAACAGCTACAAAGCGTCAAACATTACTAGCGTAACCTATTTTTCCAGCGTTATAAATTCAGAAAAAATGTACTGTCTTGGTAAATCGTACAATTTAAAACATAACTCATAAAGTTCTGCCCAAAAGATAATTTACTTTTCATTTTCAATTGATAAAATCATAAGAAGTATATTTCCTTTTCTAAACACAATTGGTCGAGAATTAAATTAAAATTATCAAGAAATTTGCAATGAAAACTCATGTGTGAACAGTGTAATGGTTAAGAAATATTTCACACTATTAGTTTATTAAAAAGTTTCAATATTCTTCTGCTTCACCGAATATACATGAAGAAAAATCATGGAAGATATTTTATTTCTCTCCTGTTTGTCAGTTAACTTATTCAAATGAAAATAATAGTATTTAACTCGAACTGTAACACTTATAAGACGCGAAAGAGAACTGGTAAACTCAACAAAGCGGTAAGTTTTCTAAATACCTTGTAATGACACCTTTGCCTCCGAGCATAGAGTTATCCAAGTTTTCCATAAAACTTTTTTGAAAATTTCACAGTAAAGAAATGGAAGCAAGATGTAATACACATATGCCATGCAGCTCTGGACAGCTAATTGCATGGTTGCATAATTATCAAAGTTACAATACTTAGTAGAGTTTACCCCTGCATGAAATTTACAGTTTAAGTGCAATCACCGTGTATTCTGTTGAGCACACCTCTTAGGAAAACTGTGAACGCAAGCACAGAGCAGAATTAGACGTTATGTTAGGAGAGACCATCTCACGGGAGCTCGAAAATTGTACGCGTATTCAACCAAGACGTGTAATGAGTTGATAATCTAGAGGCAATCTAGGAGAATTTGTTCGAATACAAATGCGAATGTTTCGTAATTATTGTGTATCAGGTCTTATTTCTCCTTGTTTTCATTCTAATATGACAGTTTGTTCGAGCTCTTCTATTGCGCTGTGAAAAGACAGCACACATGTCGCAACAGTTACCGTTGTTATTACTTTTAAAGCATATCCTTCAATATGCGGAGCTGACACATTATCAAAACCCCTTTAATGGATATACCTGCTTAAGTAACATTTACTTCTTTCATTATTTTTTTCGACATATTTAGGAAAAGCATCGTAAACACAGTGATGTCGAGAAAACCCACTTACAGAGAAATATATATGCAAAAACGGCTCGTTTGGGTTGAGAAAATATTTTACATAGAAGAGCGAACAACGTTTCGACCTTCTTCGGTCATCGTCAGGTTCACAAAGAAAGAGGTAATTGACCGGAAGCTGATCACATGTTTGAAAGGGGTTGTGTAACTGAGTGTCGGAATGTAGAGAGTGGTGTTAGATGTTTAAATATATAATTTTATTATATTAATATAGGTATAAAGGAGTTCTTTTATATTGGTTTTTTTTGGGTTTAAGTTGTTGTATAAGTAAGGCTTCTTTAATTTTGCGTTTGTTTATGTTTGTTTCTTTATTTAGTATTTGAGTGTTTTCTATGGTTATATTGTGTTTATTTGACTTGCAGTGTTCGAAAACGTGTGAAGGTGACTTTTTATGTTACTTGAATCTGGTTTCTATTTTTTTACTTGTTTCTCCAATATAAAAGTTGTGGCAGTTATCACATTATGTTTTATAAATAATGTTGTTATGGTGTTTCTCAGTGTAGTTTTTAGATAGTATAGATCTCAATTATGTGCATTGTTTTTGAATAAATTTGGTATTAACTGGAATGTCATATTTTGTTAATAGTTTTTGCTACATGTTGGTTATTTGTCTGCTGATGTCGGGAATATATGGTATGCAGCAGAATATGGTTTCGTGATTTTTTGATTCGTAAGGTATATTTACTTTTGTTGGTTGATTTTGCTTAGTGTCTAGGTGTGTGCGTATAATGTTTTCTACGGTTTGTGAAGGAAACTTATTGATGTTGATGAAGTGTTGTTTTTGTCCAGTTCATCGTTGATTTTATGTGGTGACCATAGATTTATGGCTGTGTGTATTTGGTTTCTTAGTATGTTGGGTTTTTGTTTTGTTTCATGTGCTGAGTCCCAAGGAATGTATAGTCCAGTATGGGTGATTTTTCTGTGGATTTCGGTTTTGAATTTTGTGTCAGTTCTTGTAAGTATAAGGTTAAGAAATGACATTTGATTGCTTTCTTCCTGTTCACGTGTAAAGTTAGTGTTGGGATGTAAAAAGTTAATGTGATTGATAAAATTAAGTGTGTGTTCTGTTGATCCGAATCCCGCAACCATGTCATCTACATATCTCTACCAGTATAGTGGTGGATGTAATGCTGTGTTAATTGCTTGTGTTTCAACTTGTGTCATAAAAATATTGACAAGAACTGGTGATACTGGGTTGCCCATGCTTAGGCCATATGTTTGTTATAGTTTTGGTTGTTGAACATGAAGTTTGTCTTTATCGTGGTGAATTCTATGAGGGTTGCTAATTGGTTACTGGGAATGTCTATCGTTGGGTTAGAGTCTCGGATATAGAGTTCTAAGGCTGTCTTGCAGGCTTCAGTGGTTGGAACTTCTGTAAAGAGGGATATAACATCGAAACTGGCCATTAAGGCTTTTATAATTAAGTTGATTTAGATTAGACTTGAAATTAAAAGAGTCTTTGATGAATGAGCTGGTTGGTGTTACATATTTCGAGAATGCTCATGCTATGTGTTTACTAAGATTATAATTAAACAATTCGTATGTGGACATTATTGGTCGTAATGGACAATCTAGTTTATGAGATTTCGGGATGACGTATATTTGTGGTGTGCGTGAGTCGGTTTTACGTAGGTAGGAATAAAGTGTTTGTGAAATTGTGTTGGCTTTTTTTCATTTTTAGTAGTAATTTGTTTAGTTGCATCTCGTGTGTCTTTGTTGAATTTGTGTGTATTGGTTTGAATTTGTTCGTGTCTGATAGGATGTTCTTCATTTTTTAGATGTATTCATTCGTGTTCATTATGACTATAGCGTTACTAAAGCTTTATGTGCTTTTAGAATTCTTATGTTTTTGTCTTGTTTTAAGTTTTTAATGGAATTAATGTCTCTTTCTGTAAAATTGTTTTTTAGCTTTCTGTTTTGTGAAATTATGTTGATGGTTTTGTGAGAAAATTATTTGAAAAAATCGTTTAAGATGCTGTTTTTAGGTGTTTCTGGAAAATATAAATTTTTAATTTTACCTGGGAAGCTTGTCTTCTTTCTATTGGTTGTTTCCGGTTGTTTTCTTGCTTTTTTTCTGTGGAAAGTATCACAAGTCTCCTGGCTAGATCTTCTAAACATGTTTTGATTTCTATGGTTGGAATGTAGCTAGGTGCTATTGCGAAGATGAGTCCTTTGTTAAGTAGATGTATCTCGTCTGTGTTTAATTATCGGTCGGATCTGTTAATTATGAGATTTGTCAACCGTTTGTCACGTTGGTGTCTTTTCTGTTGTTTGCATATTAGTTTTCTAGTTTTTGTTGTGGCAGTTCTTTTTGTCTCTGTCGTTCTTAGTATTGATTTGTTTTATGTTTAGTTGTACAAGTCCGTAAATCTCTGGTTTAATGCAGCATGCCAGTTGATGGTCTAGGTTGATTTTTTTGTTTTTGTCAGTCATTAGTTGTTTCATTCTATATTTTTGAATGAAATAGATGTCATTTCTTCTGTTGATAATTCTTTGGTTTAAATTTCTTAGTTTCTTGACGATCGTGTGAGCGTGTACTGTTAATAGTGGTGTACTGTATGCTAGATTAGACATAAAGGTAACAGGTAAGTACAAATACACTGAGAAAAACACAAAGACTTACATGTATCTGAGAAAAAAATTGTGTTGGCTTTTTTTCATTTGTAGTATTAATTTGTTCAGTTGCATCTCGTGTGTCTTTGTTGTATTTGTGTGTATTGGTTTAAATTTGTTCGTGTCTGATAGGATGTTCTTCATTTTTTGGATGTATTCATTCGTTTTCATTATGACTATAGCGTTTCCTTTATCTGCTTTTAGAATTTTTCTGTTTTTGTCTTGTTTTAGGTTTTTAATGGAATTAATGTCTCTTTTTGTGAGATTATTTTAATTTTCTGTTTTGTGAAATTATGTTGATGGTTTTGTGAGAAAATTCTTTGAATAAATCGTTTAAGATGCTGTTTTTAGGTATTTCTGGAAAATATAAATTTTTAATTTTACCTGGGAAGTTTGGCTATTAGATGTAAATAAAATTATCTAAGTTGTCTTCTTTTTGCTGGTTGTTTTCGGTTGTTTTCTTGTTATAATGTGACGGTCAATCCCACTATTCGTTGTTAAAAGAGTAGCCCAAGAGATGGCGGTGGGTGGTGATGACTAGCTGCCTTCCCTCTAGTCTTACACTGCAAAATTAGGGACGGCTAGTACAGATAGCCCTCGAGTAGCTTTGTGCGAATTTCCAAAAAAACGAAACGAAAACGTTTTCTTGTTTTTTGTTTTCTGTGTAAAGTATCACGTGTCTCCTGGCTAGATCTTATAAACATGTTTATAACAGATAACACGTTGAGAGAGACCTTGGTCTTGCAGCTCGACACTTCTGCCACGTTCAAACTCCGTCAACTTTTTGCCTTTGTCATGTTTTTACCCAGTGTAAGACAGGAGATATCAGTGGGAAATATTGACAACGCTAATGCTTGAACACAAATGACTAAATTTCGTTACGTGTTAACCGATTAACGCTTCGTCTTTAGCTAGTATTTAGGCCAATTTCATAGTGTTTACATTTTTTCTATCAAATGCTGAAAGTTTTATTTTTATTTTCCATTTTTGAAGCTTTCCTCAAATAAGTGGTTGAGTCTAACAACGCAAAATGCATACTTTATCTTTATGTTCATTGGCTATAAGACTTTGGCCAGCAGTGTATGTTTTTCATCAAAAAGTAACATTAGCACTGAGGTTATTTTTAAACGGTAAAAAAACAGCATTTTCAATCATACCAAATTGTTTCAGATAAAGTCCAGCTGTAACGAAAATATACCGTCCGAAAACACTGGCTATAGATTTTCTCCTTTCGTAAATACTTTTCTCTTTGAACCTGATGGGAAGCATAGTTCACATTTACTTTCCAAATATTGTCACAGATGACTTTAAAAATTGTAGAAGAGGAAGTGCTAATAGTCAGAATTCCTTTTTACTTTGGTGTTTAACCATTCAGGTATGGGCAGAAAACTGCTGGAGAGCAATGCAGTTGTAAAAAATAGGATACCTGCAAAAGATATCTCAGGACCGTTTCTGAGCCTTTAATGCCTGTTGGCGTGTAGAAGGTCACCATGGACGAGGATATTATGGAGAAAGAAAAAAAAATGCTTTACTAATACAGCCATTACCACCTCCATGCAGTCGTTAATGATATTAGGATTAAGTTCCAAGAAAGCAGTAAATGACAGCATGTTCGAACTACCACTGTACTGTATGGATCGGGTGATACAGATAGTTACAGCCTCTAGGGACGTATTAAGTGGTAAGCCAAGATGGGTACGATCTTGCCAAACAGTAGTACCACACTTTCATGAACTCGATCGTTACACAAACTGTTATTTCTGTTCAAAGAAAATTGCAGAAAATTGACAGTATAGTCAGGCTGAAGGAATGTTTCTTGTAATAAAAGACAGCTGGAATGATCGGTATTAATTAAAGTATTAATGTCATCCAACATCGACAATTTCACCTTATCAAAGAGTATATTTTTATTTAGAAAGGGTGAAAATTAGTAGAGACCAAATCGATTTTCTTTAGAGATTTTCTTTACCTCTTGTAGTACGATTGGACGGATCTCTGTAGGAACAAAGAGACACCAGCGATTGCAAGTGTTATCAGATAATGGTTATGAACCTCTATGCCAAAGGAAAAGGACAGGGTAAAAGTTGCTTAATGTTATGGCGAGAAGTATAGAAAGAAAAAAATGTAGACTTGTTATTTCGTGATACTGTGGAGAGTGTAACATTTTTCATATGATGTGAGAAAAACTCTGATTAAGACAAGGGAAGATCTGTCTGCACTTCATCTGTAGCTGCATATATTCGAGCTTAACAGTGGCAGGTAGACATGCTGATGTATACCTCAATACAAGAAGAATGGTAAGCCTCAAAGTTTCATCTTTATGAATGGAGATACGTCACACAGCAGAAACTCTTTGGCTAGAGAAAGAAGCGAACTTCTTAGTCGGGAATGTCCTTTAAGTTCCTCTCAACGACAGCTGCTCATGAAAAAAATGCAAAGTAACATGGTGAATAACCTCTACATGTATATTAATAATGGCCTTTGACTTCTCACTGTGTTTGATGTAGATGTTTCCACCAACTTGTCTCCAAACTGACTTCAGAGAGCAAACAAACCCTCATAATCCCTTCTAAACGAAAAAGGGAGACATTTGTTCTAATTGTTTGTCATAAAAAGAAAACAGAAAAATAAAATGGGATAAAGTAACATATTGTGGTGGTGATTGTTGATCATGTACTCAAACGTAGTTGGTCTCCTAAGAACGAGATTTTTTGCAAGGAGTTAATAAACAAAGTCCTAGTAAATAGGAAAACTTCAGAGCCAATTGCCTAAACCTTTTATAGAGCATTTCAAGACGACGTAATACAACATCAAAAATCGTGTTGTACTTATGCCAGGAATTTGGGACATTTATTCAAAAACTAGCATTCAACACAATGCGCACAACACTCGTTGAGAGCATCAAACCGTGGAAATTAATTGACTCTACCGCAGCAAGACCAGTTCATTGACACTGAGAGTGCCACTCGCAGATATAAACAGTATCATCAAATGACACTCCTACCACTATATTCATCTCCTCCCTTTCACGGGACACAACGCGTAGGTGGATATTTGGATCTAAGAAAACGTAAATTGAAGAGACAGATACTTTCCCTAGGAGGCCCGCCTATCACTTACAGAAATCCAATTCAAGAGATTGGATATATGTAATAGCTGGCAAACAGTCATTAATAAACATAATAAAAATCAAATAGAAATAAATTAAAAAACTAATTATTTATAACAAGAATAAATTCCAAAAAAAACTTAAAGCAATCTACTAAACATATAAAAGATTAAAGAAAGAATAAATAAATCATAAACCTTATAATAAATCATAGAATGATTTTATTTGAAATTTGGGAGAACTAGAGGTTTCCTAATGGTGAGCCCCCCAGTGGCTCAGCGGTATGTCTTCGGACTTACACGCTAAAATCCGGGTTTCGATACCCGTGGCGGGCAGAGCACAAATAGCCCATTGTGTAGCTTTGTGCTTAATTCAGAACAACATCAGAACAACCTAATGGTGAATAAAACTAATCTGTCTGTTGTTATGAAACAGTATTAAAATCAATGATCATAAAAACAATTGGAACACTAAAGGTATAATTACAATTGTCATTACCAAAATAAGAATAGCAACAACTTTTGCTTTTATTTTTCTTTTCGTAGCCTTTGCAATCTTTAAGTGAATTAGCTTTGTAAGATTTTAGTTAATTCATTAGAATAGTATGAGTACTTAAAGATGTTACCACATTATCAGATTTGGTATTGTTACAACTAAAAGTTTCAGGAATGCCAAATTTGGTCTTTAATCATATTTCTGGTAAAACACAATTTTGACATCGTATTTGTAAAGTTATTTTTTAATGTGCAACACTGGATTGTTAAAATTTTGGACAAAATATTACTCTCATGATAAGTAACAAGTATTAAATCCTTGCTAGTTAAAACACATTTAACTGAATTATATTCTTTTGAAACGATTTCTAATGTTATAGATATGGTAATATTTAAAATTATGAAATTAATCGAAACAACCTGTAAAATGATTTGAAACCTAAACCATGTGGACATAAATATCGTTAAGTAAATAGTTCTTACAAATAGCTATCAAAAACGAGTTATCACTATTAATGCACAAATATTTTACAGAACAAATAGTTGTTCATTATTAAGAATGTGGGGTGATGAAATATCTATTTAGCTTCATTTTTATATGAACTGGAATTTAAAACTTTACGTAATGGGTACTATTAGCCATAAATGCATACTTAACATTGAGGCTACAGAGCAACTTATTTTTGTATCAAATCCTAAAAAATAAAAAAACAACAAATATATTATAATAGTAATGAAGCTCACTATCAATATATTAAATCCTAAAAATGTATTCCAATGTTGCATTTTAGCAAAAGCAAAGCTGATAATATCATTGATTACATTATGGTGTGATCTTCTACTTCTAGGAAATACAAATTCAGTCATCAATGCAAGTTAGAAATTTAAAAAAAAAAATTTAAATGATACCAGTGGATTTATGATGCAAGCTCATATTCAGTATGCATTGTTTCCATATTAATACACACTCACTTTTCATTTAAAATCTTAAACAAAATTTGGTTTAGAAATATTTAACCTCAGGTGTAAGGGATCTATATTCTATAAAAATTAACATTTAAAGTTAAACGATATACAAAGTTTTATCTCATAAAAACAAAAATATTTCTCAAAAACCACACATACATTTGTAAAAGTAATTATTTTCACATTAATTAGTAATTCATTTTAAAATGATTTGTTTGTTTGTTTTAGAATTTTGCACAAAGCTACTCGAGGGCTAACTGTGCTAGCGGTCCCAAATTTAGTTGTGTAAGACTAGAGGGAAGGTAGCTAGTCATCACCACCCACCGCCAACTCTTGGGCTACTCTTTTACCAACGAATAGTGGGATTGACCGTCACTTTATAACGCCCCCATGACTGGGAGGGCGAGAAAATTTTAAAATGAATATTATGAATGATTTAACTGTATTTTCATTAATTTCTATGATATCCTAGAAGATTGTAAAAAATTAAGATAGCCGGACATCTAAAACATTTACTCTTTAACTTATGGCAAACTGGAAATAGATTGTTTAGGTAAGGTACAAATATAAGGTATATTTTACACATAAAATTTCTTCAAAATATCATGAAATATACATTACGCATAAATGGCAAGATAATATATTGTGGTGTTTTTTTACTTATTTAAAATATTTCAAAAATTAAATTAATAATATATTTGATAAAAGATTATTTATTTGGAATTAAGCGCGAAGCTACACAATAGGCTATCTGTGCTCTGCCCAACATGGGTATCAAAACCGGCAAAATCAAATTTGCATAGAAACGTCTAGATTTCCAAGTTTAACACAGCAACACATATAGTTACAAAATAAGTAAATTCATTTTATTTTACATACCAGGAAAGAGCGAGACGTTTATGTTATGCTCAAACGGTTTCCTTTTTTTTTTTTTACTGAAAATTGTATTTGAAAAGAAATAATTTTTGAACACGTGAGAAATAAAGGGGAGAAAGACGAAAAATCAAAACGCAAAGCATTAATGAGGTATGGTTTTGCTGTTGTTTTATAAGCTTATTTCTCCCATGATGGCAAAAGATCCGGATGAAATTTTTATTAATATTCACATGAATATATATCTCACCTATTCTATAAAAACAAATTCATAAATATGTATACCATGATATATATATATGTTTATATTCAAATGATTCTGCGTGTATTTATTATATTATATATTTCTGATTTTCTTGAAGACTGTTTGTTTAAAAACGTTGTTGTGTTCTGCAGTGAAATCTACTTTATACCAACCAATATGCAAAATTTCTTGAATTACATTTTGGTAGAAAACTCATGCACGTATTTAGTTTATTACGTTTATAATTTATTTGACAAGAATATCTATTTAACAATTTTAGTTCAATAAGATTGTCTTATAAGCTAAAAAATTATGTTTTTCTAACTTTTTTTCAATCCAATTTAAAAAAAAAAGAATGGAAAGATTCATTTGTATATTTTTAAGAATGTAATTTTATAATATTTCAATAA
The DNA here is from genome assembly GCA_011833715.1 of Carcinoscorpius rotundicauda. Lineage (NCBI taxonomy): Eukaryota > Metazoa > Arthropoda > Merostomata > Xiphosura > Limulidae > Carcinoscorpius > Carcinoscorpius rotundicauda. Next base: position 116,383,315 of record CM022393.1, read on the forward strand.
TTATAATTAATGATTAATTATTACATTTATATTAATGGTTAGTTTTGAGTTTCATTCATTATGTTTTATTTTTGTTTAAAAATAAGCGCAAAGCAACTCTATAAGCTATTTGTGCTCTGTCTACGACAAGCATCAAAACATAGCTTTTATCGTTGTAAATGCGGTTAAAGCGCTTAACTCGAAATTAGAATGTCGTAGGTTCGAATCCCCACCACACAAAACATGCTCTCCCTTTCATCCTTTGGGGCGCTCTAACGGTACGATCAATCCCAATAATATTTGATAAAGGAGTAGTCCAAGACCTGGCGGTAAGTGGTTATGACTAAATATTTTCTCTCTATTTTTTACATTGCAAAATTAGGGACGTTTAATGCAGATAGCCCTCGTGTAACTTATAAGGGAAAGGTCAAGAGAACCATTTGGTCCAGGCCTCCAGTTAAAAGGGATGTTTCAAATTTATATACTTTTATTATTTTATTATTTTTCTGTACTTGCTAAGTTTTTCGACTTGTTTTATTTATTTCTCAATAAAACCAAAATGTAACACACACACAGCTTAAATCTGCAGAATACATATACAAATTAAATATTTAAATTATATTGAGCGAAATTAAAAACGCAACAAGTAATAAAATGAGTTGTTTTATACAGGTTGAGCAATGACAGTGCAAACACTCCTGGATTTTAATCATGATTATTCTCTGAAAACAGTTAGTTGTTCAGATCATTTTAATCATCGTGATCACGTGTCAGTATTTAAACCGGTCCAAACTTATCCATCCCAGCTTTTGTACATAATGTGAGAGTATGGATAAAACTTTTGCATGCACTACACACTGTTCCTTTAGCCTATAAAATGCCAGGTGTTAGAAAATTAATTTCACCACAAAGAAAGACTGACGCAAAAAAGCAAAAAACAGGCGGTCAGGATGCTAATGACAGGGTTGACACCAGCCAGGGTCGAGGCACATTTTGGATGCACCTTCATGCACGTCCTCACACAGCAAGGGTGTGTATAAATTATTTGAATGAGGACAATATTCGCCCGATATGAATCCCATTGAGCATCTCTGAGACATTCTGGATCAGCGTAACCGTCATCGGAACCCTGCCCAAAGCTCTCTCGCTAAACTACGTGCAGCACTTCTAGCGAAGTAGCACATCATTTTCCAGAGATAGATTGACAATCAGATGACATCTGTGTCACTCAGGATCTGAGCTCTTCTGGCGGTGAATGGAGGACATACACGTTATTAGTGTTCTAGATGTTAATATCCTGATTAAATTGTTTATGTTCAGTTTTTAATCAAATTTGAATATTGTGTAATGCAAACACATGATGATTTCATGATATGTACATTCAAAAGACATGTTTAATTTAGTGTATTAAAATTGTCTAACTCTATGTTTGTTAATGCGTTTTTAATACCTCTCAGTACATGTCTAACTTTTCTTTAGCATTAATGGTTATTTTATTTTACATTCATTTGTGATTTTTTTTATTACAGACATATGAAAATCAGCGAGAACCTCTTTGTATCCCTGAGAGAGTGTTTTATTACACATTTCAGAGAACTATTGCCTAAATTGTTTGATATTTCGTTTTTATTAGTTTTAATACTAATACTTTGCACGTTGTATAATAGTGTTGAGTACGTTATATTAAAATGATTTTCGTAATGCATAGCAGAAAGTCACACGATATTTACTTCTGATACAAAGTCGTTAAGAAACTATCTGTAACAGAACTACACATTATGAAACTGATTTTCGTCTCATCGGTAATATAGAAAAGGTATGTAATACGTATTTCAGACGCAAAATAATCATGATGCTAGATAATAAAGAAGTACTGGTATTCATAACAGAACTTTAGTTCTGTTACACATCAAGAAAACAGTATTTATTTACTTAGTGACATTGGATAAACAAATCAGTATAGATCAACTTTGGGTAATAGGACCAGCCATGGAGAGACTTGTACATGTTAATTTCAAGCTGTAGCACGAAAAGTAGACATTTTCTAATGGGTGAGAGTCCACATTTCCAAGCAACACTCAAAAAGGATGTCCTTCTATAAACGAAGCAAAGAGAGCATTAATTCACTAAAAAAAGGCTTCCGATCATACGCCCGATTCAATCGTTGCACACCTCATGCAACAAGAGAATCAAATAAGTATTGAACCTTCTACAAACGAAAAAACATCTAAAACTAAAAGGAGGTAGTCTTACAGATTTCTAATCGATTAAACTGTTAAAATATGTCATGCAAAACCATTGTTTAGAACTCTAGATGTTTCTTTTAAATCATAATGAAGGTGAATTGTGCTTTTTAGATGACATCTTTACGGGATTTTAGCTACTAAAGAGTTGCACTGCGAAAAGATAGAAATGTCCATACACAGAAATATTTTATAACATATCGTACTCACACTTTGTATTCTTTATATGTCAGATTGTAAAATTTGTTAACACACAATACAACTCGTCTTAAATTCGTCATAATATTTTAATAATGTTATTAATTCAGTTAAGTAAAGATTAATACAAGAAAGCATTATTTGATGTGAAAAAGTATTGCAAACACCCAAATACGGTTGCGTATTTAGTATCAGAGGTCACTTTGCATGAATCGATATGTTTCTATATTATGGTGTAGAACATAAACAATTTTGAAAATAAAATTTTTTTCACAAATATTTGTTTAAAAGTCATGTGGTTCAAGTTAGAATAATGCTTGTGCATAAGACTACATCACTTCATGCATCACAACATGCAACATTAAGACTGATAATACCACCACACACCTTAAGCATCAAGTCAGTTATATATACAAACACGATTTGCTTCACCATCTACTAGAAACAGGTAACCCTCATAGCAGAGACGACTAGTTTACCAGTAACACGATGTTACCAAATATTAAGAATTATGCTGTGACACAAGCACTTCGACCTGCAACTCTTGTTTAGAAATAATTCACATGAGGTTCATGCTCTACCAACCAAGTTTCGTGACTCCGGTCCTAAAAGAGATGACTCCTCCCCTCCATCCTGTCCACTATTTTTCCAAACACAAACGGATGTAGAATGCTTACACTGCTAAATTAGGGACGGCTAATGCAGATAGCTCTCGAATAGCTTTGCGCGAAATTAAAAAAAACAACAACAATAAACAATATATATTATGGTTAACAGACATACATTCTACCATTTAACTACACCTCTTAACTAGTTCTCTACGAGAGGGCCTAGTGTTTGGTGGTGCTGACTAGCTATCTTTCTCCTAATCTATCACTTCAATTTTTGTTTCTAGAAACCTCCAAATATAGAATTAAATTTTCTAGTTCAAAATATCCATGTGTTTTGATTATAACTAAACAATGGTATTTGTTAAGATTTAACAAACATTCCAAAAGTGATTATTTAGATTTTTGGTAATTTTTGGTGATAGCTCTCTGTTGTATCATCCGAGCTAGTTTTATAAAAACATTTATGCAATCAGAAGCAATGGTCGCATTTTATCTAACATTCAATAACACGTTGGAATGACGACAAAAGGGAAAACAAGACTATTTTGCTTAATAAAAAAGTTTGCCATGTACTAAATGTCACCATCGTAGTGCATTACAAAATATTTTCATAACATGTTTTCTGATCTTAGCTGAAACTATTGCATACGATTTTTATTTTACTGAAAGCTGATATTCATTATATATTAGATTTCAGTTTATTTATGTCTTTATATTATAGCTACATAAAATGTATCCTGCTATTTTTGTGAAACTTTTTCAATTACAGGAATTTTTGCACATATTCGCTTTCAGCTGGGTAAATATTAAGGCTTGCACGGATCAACGCATAACTTTTGTTCCTCACCTACCTTTGTTACGGTTCGATAAGAGCTCTGTTTTCGCATGTAATATTAAATAAAATAGTTTTTCTTAAGAGGTTTTTTCAAAACAAAAAAATCTAAACTTCTTTCGATTTTTATGCATTGAAAACAAATTTTATGAATGTTTTTCTGTTATTTGTTTACAACTTTGGTGAAAATGTCTGTTAATTGTTTTATTTTTCACTAAATATAAGGAAATCAAATATATCATTTTAATTGTTGCTATTCAGGAGCTATATTTTTCTAAAGCATGAACATTTTATCAAATTAATATGTATATATCTATACTGTTGTTCTCACTATTTAGTATTCTACAATACTAATAAGATTAAAAAGAATAATTCTGAAATAAAGGGAAATCGATTTTTAGAGTATAGGATTTGGATATTTTTCTGGTAATTTTTCTTCAAACTCCTGATAATTCTCAGCATCTTGACAGGTTCTATTTTCTTCGCATATAGCACATAAGAGGGCTTAAACAAATATTAAACTCCCTTTCTAGAAATTTACGAAGAAGCAGCCTCAAGCACGTTTTTTTATTTAAATTCATTTTTGTCATGATGATACAATGTTAAAAAATGTCATTATATTCAGTTTTAAACTAATATTCTCATTTCTTAACTTTCTTACTCACGTTACAAATTCTTACTTGTTAGGAGAGTTTTTATATGTGTGCTTTCCTACAGCAAAACCACATTGGGCTATTTGCTAAGTCCATCGATGGAAGAGCTTTAATCACATCAAGTAAAGTGTACGATTATCAAAAGTATTGGCTACTCAAAAACAAATATATATATATATAGAGAGAGAAATCGTACTTTAAATGTTTTTCTTCTTATAATTTCATTACGTTTCTCCATCAAAGTTAAAGTAATGTGATCAAAAATTGCATTGTGAATTATTAACGTAAAGTACTCGTTTGTTCATTTTATTTCAGTGTAAAACTGCACAGTAGGCTATCTTCTCTGCACTCACCTTTGAGGTTGAATCTCGCTAATTAGCGTTATAATCTATCAAACTTACAACTGAGTAACTGAAGAGATGTAGTGCTTTAAAATTGATTTAATGTATACTGTTTTAGACATGTCTTAGTCAAAACTTGTCAGTTAGTTTGTTTTGAATTAAGCACAAAGCTACACAATGGGCTATCTGTGCTCTGCCCACCACGGGTATCGAAACCCGGATTTTAGCGTGTAAGTCCGCAGACATACCGCTGAGCCACTGGGGGCTTGTCAGTTAGGTATGAGCTGTTTATAGATCATTTCTGACGAATATATATATACCCTCTAAAAGTGCCCGACATGTCATTCTAGTTTAAATGTCCGACTGTGAATTGAAGGAATGGAGATTCAAGAGGTTTAATCGTTACACACTTGTATCTCCGTTATCTTTGGACACGTTATAAAGGTGATAGTTGATCATGTTATTAAGTTCAAAGCAACGAGGAAAGCTCTGGTAATCACAGGCGCTTTTGACTGACTTTTTCCATCTGTTCCGTACTTGAAAATTAGGAACAGCAGCTGGATATCAAGTTAATGTACAAACAGTTAAAAAAAGATTTGTTAAATGTCATCTTTGTTACCAAGAGCACTTCTTCTGTGAAACGATATTATTTGTACATATTTGGTAAAGGTCGTTTTTGTTGTCAAGAGGACTTCTTGGAACTCAGTGTAATGTAGATCGATATTATTTGTACAGACAAAACCGCATTTCTTAATGCAGGTAAATAACAGAAGTTTATCTATTTAGAGAGATTTTGAATTTCGCACAAAGCTACTCTAGGGCTATCTGTGCTAGCCGTCCCTAATTTAGTAGTGTAAGAATAGAGGAAAGACAGCTAGTCATCACCACACACCGCCAACCTTTGGGCTACTCTTTTACCAACGAATAGTGGGATTGACCGTAATATTTTAACGCCCCCACGGCTGGGAGGGCGAGCATGTTTGGCGCGAACCCACGACCCTCAGATTACAAAGCGCACGCCTTAACGCGCTAGGCCATGCCAGGCCCTACCTATTTTGAGATTATTTGGAGACAGATCAAATTCCATTTTTTTTAATTGAATGTGATGAATATATAGCGACCGATAGTGTATGGTTTAAGAAAAATATTGCATTTGTATGAACGTATCAAATGTTATATTATCAGAAATAGCACCATTTATAACATACATTATGGGAATTATATCGTACAACTCTTGGTGCTCACAAACTCTCTTTTAATTAGTCTTGATTTTAATTTGATGTAAAACAAGCGTTCCAAATTAAATGATACTTTATTAGGAAAAGTATGGCTTCATAGAATGAAGTAAGAGATTTCATGCATTTCTGCAAGTTTCAAAATCATAGAGTGTTTCTGATATATTTGACTAGAAGGAACTCTTTCAGAGTAGCAGATGCTGATATTTCAGTACTTTATCAACATTCGAACTTAAGCACGAAGTAATATGCTGCTTCTTGTATTGTATTAAAGTCAAATTTCATGAAATCTGTCGATTTTAAACAAAGTTCCAATAAGATACAATAAAGCATATACTAAATAATCAGCAGTTTATATTTCAAGTCACTTGGCAAACCGTCAGACATAGATTAACAAAACAAAAACAGCATTTTATAATAATAAGTGTCGTCTTCATAAATAGGATATTACAGTTTTAATATTATTTTTCACCTCTTAATTCGACTTATTTCTGTACCGCTCTCAACATCATAAGTATTTTTTTCATCTTCAAAAGTCAATGCAAAATAAAGACAAAAACGAGAGAGTTTCATAAGGTACGTGAAGGAATCTGCGCCAATTAAAGTTATTAATTATTGATGAAATTTCGGTTTACATTTTGGAGTAGCTTTTAAGTTTCTATGAGCACTCCAACTATGTAAAGACATTAACCAACGAGCAGCGTGGAGCATTAGTAATATGTGAAACAAATATACTTTAAAGAAATAATGGGGCTATGGGTTTAATTGATTAATCTAAAGTTAACTCTTCTGTGTAAGGTATCGTAAAAAAATCTTTAAGGATATTACTTGGAAGAATTTGTCGATATTTAACCACCACTATAATGAACTTAAGTTTCTTTGAGAAGTTTCATCTAAATCAATTTAATTTTGTTCAAACAAAATTAATAATTTATAAATTGCAGTTTTGGTAAACGGTTCTAAATAACAAATCTGTTCTGTCCTCCGCTGGTACAGCGGTAAGTCTTCGAATTTAGAACTTTAAAATCAGTAGTTCGATTCCACTTGGTGGAATCAGCAAAAAGCCCGAAGTGGCTCTGCTATAACAGAACACACACACACATAGATGTTTTTGTATACATGTATGGAATAGTTGCTGATTATGTGCCAACAGTAACAGACAAGGTAGTGCGTGATCATTTAAACATGAATGACTTGTTATTCTGGTCTGTATAAGTTGTTTTGAGTATTTATTTTTTGCCAAAATATACAAACATACCTGTTTTACACGAAATAGTGTGTTTCTGGTGTAATATTTTTGGAAACAGATCAAAGCTTTGTTCAAACGCTTTCTTCAGACTTGATGTAGAGTTATGCTTCGTCACGTATCAGAAGTTATTGGATGACATTGTTTAACTGTCCAGAAATGGCATGTAGCAAACGAGCACTTTCAGAACAGTAGCTGGCCAAGTTAACACAACAAGGTCGAAAGCAGTATTGCAACAACTTACAACATGAACGGTATGAACACATTTATTCTAGGGTATAAAGAATAACAGTGAACAGGAGACTTACAAAACAAGGTTATTTTGTGAGAAGAACTAACTGAAAACCGACATCAACCAGAATTCACCACCATTACCGTGTTATTTAGGCAAGGACAAGAGCAGCATGCCGTCTTTTAGATGAATCCTATTTCTCGCTTTTAAACGCTGATGGTAGGATTTGTATTCTTCTTAATTGGAGAACTGATGATAAAGACTGTCTTTCCACCAGAAAATACATATGTAGGAAGTGGCGTGGTAGATGTTTTGGTAAGTATGCATCTTCATGGCAAAAAAAATATATATATACATCCTCCAGGGAAATGTCAATAGAGACTATATTTTTATCATATGTTCGGGCAAGGTTTGGTAATAATCTTTATTCCAGGGTTATAAAGCCAACGTTTACAATGTACGAATATAAAGAATCATCTCAACAAGAGAGTGATACAAGATTGCCATAGGGAGCAAAGCCTCTAGATTGTAATCCTTTTCAAAACTGTTGGGTAACTTGCTAATCGTGACTCTAAACCAGTTACTGTTGTTGCGTTGCAGCGTCTTCTGGTGACAATTTGGGATGAAATCACGGTGAATTATATCAATAACCTCACAGACATCATGCCACGTCACCTTGTGGAAGTTATCAGAGTACGAGGAGGACCAAGTAAGTACTGTATGTTTAATATAAGGTTACAGACGCTGTTTAAAGTAATTTGGTGTTATATTTTGTCTTTATATATGTTAGGTAAGGTTTAGTTATACAGGGTGGTCGCTAGAAAAGCGGGAAATTTGTCAAAAAGCTATTTATTTTTACAAAGAATAACTTTTACAAAGTTTTTTAAAGGCATATGTTATATTACACTCATAGATGCTCAAAATGTCGTCCGTGATATTAAAATCATGCATTTTATTCATGATGTAAAGAAATCAAAATAGAAATGAGTAAGCACGCATTTTATTCATGATCTCATCTGACCCTCAAATTTTCCGCTTTTCTAGCGACCACCCTGTAATAAGTGAATTGCTGTATCACACATTTTTTTGTAGATGTCTAATAACATTGTTTTCTGGTCTAATAAATCGTTCATGATATTCATAGAACCAGTCTCATCATACAAATTACAAACCCACTGAACTGTTCAAAAATATGAGGACAAGTACAAAAATTATATTTAAGGCTACTTTCAAAGAACAACGGAAGGTAAACATTTGGGGAGACATCAAAGTTTTATTAATCTTCGTAGTTAATACAACAGAAACTCATTTGAAGTGCCTTAGTTCATTAAACAGTTAATATTTTGTGTGCCCCAAATTTGCTTTAATAACTACAAACAATGTTTTCAGACATTGTTTCTACATATTTAATCAAAGTATCCTTTGAGATTTTAAAACAAATGTTTCTAATGCATTCCATAAAGTTTTCTTGAAAGTAACTTTTGATTTGACAAGTTTTGATATATCAAATCCAAAATCTGTTCAATTTGATTAAAATAGGGACTATAAGGGGAACATTGCTTCACTTGAATAACTCCAGCATCTTCTTTCATAGCTATGTAATTTCTACGTAGGTTGGATGAATGTTTGGGATCGTTATCTTCTTGTTATTAGATTTCTTTACCAAAAATACTCAAATAATCGGTTATATCATGACGAATAAATATGTGATTATACTTTCGCCGATCAATTGTTCCATCTATTTTCCAAATAATTCTTGGCGCCTCAGAAAAAACATACTTCAAAACCATTATACGGCCTCATACTTCATAGCAGGTGTTAAGCATTGAGGTAAGTATCTTTCACCTTTCTTCCGCTGGTCGTACAATCTACGATATCAACCAAATATCTCAAACTCGAACTCAACAGTCCATTACACACTTTTCCAATAATTAACAGCCCAGATTTTGTACATTTTAAGAAATTTCAGTCTCTTGACAACATTTGGAGATCGAAGTAAACGATTTGTTTAACTGCTGCACAACCAAATATTTCATTCACGTTAAGTCTCGTTGTTACCTTAGAACAGAACACTTTTTATCATTTGATACATGGCCGTTTATCTCATGCTTGAGATTAATGGCTTTTCCTTCTCTCCCGAAGACTACATAAACGAAGATACTTAACATTAATATCATCGGGTTTAGGTGTTCTCTTCTTTCATTTCTATTTTCACGATCTATGTGTATTTGGAACTTTTTAAGGAACACTCAAAGTCTGCAACAATTGGTTGGAAAGTCCAACCAGCATCAAATAGAGCTTTATGAGTTCGCTCACTGTTCTACTAACATTTCTCTATAATTTTTGGGTCGTGAAATGGCAACAAAAGTTAGTATATAATATTAAACACTGTTATTATTTGTGGAGTGATATTAAATTGATTTCTTCTGGCATATACCGGTACCACATGCTAGTTTGTTTTCTGTATATTTAAGACAATGCAAAGGATACCATGATAGTTATTTCAGACACTAAATTTAAACAGTATGTTTTTTTAAGCAGAGCCTTTATGATATCTTCTTGGTACAAATTTATCGAAATTCTAAAGAATGATCAACAGAGATCATGAAACATCACTATGGTGTTAAAATTTACATTCGGTAATGGCATGAAATAAATAGCCCATAAAAGGGAAAGAATGACAAAATATTCTCTTGTCCTAACAATTTAGCATAGTACTGTAGTTGTTTAATATGATATGCAGTTTTCACTTTGACAGCATTAAGTGTATTTGTATTTAATCTTAGTAACAATGAGCTTAATTGTTATAAAATATTCAAACAATTTAGACAAGAACATATCACATTTCAATAAATATCTTAGAATGAGTACTATAATCGTAAAGCAATATAACGAAATTACAAGTCTATCTATATTTAGAAGTCTGATATAAGGTTTTATCGATTTTGCTGTTAACACAAACAACGTATTTCTAGGAATCCTGTGGAACTCGAAAATGTAAGAATTTTATTTCAAAAATTTGCTTGATAAAGTAATTATTTCGTCAATTTTGAATATTATTTTAAGACTGGAGAAAATTCAAATACTTTTATTGGTTTTACTACATAAAAGTGTAATGAAAAGAAATATGTATATACTTTATTATTATTAAAAATATCTTACATTTCGTTCATTTAATGGCAAAATCAAAAGTTTGGTAATACTTTGAGAATTTTTAGATACAAAGAGTCACTGTCGCATTTGTTAGAGAACACCACAGTTATCGGATTTAACTCGAGAGCTTGCCTCACAACCCTCACATTTATTTTGAAATGTGATATAATCAACGTTGCTACGAATCTTGCAATAACTGGTCATATTCATGCTACTGTGCACCGTTTATGAACAATTTTCTCGCCTATTTGCACGAAATCGTGGTTGTTCTCGCGAGCACTATTGTTATTTTCGCTCCATATCCATTAGGAATAGGAGATATGTGTAACTCTGAAGTATTTCATTGTGAAATATAAGAGGAACATTTATTTTTGGAAGTAAATTTATTCGTGTATGCTGGCAAATGTTAAAACAAAGATTAAGCCATAATATAATTAAATCATATCTGTGTCGTAATTGTGGTATATACAGTATTCATACAAGTATGAACACTAAACTTAAATTATCACATAAAAATTGTCAAAACAGAACAGTGTAGGGAATTAATAAAAAAAATAGAAGGCTCAAAGCAAATATGAAACAAGAAAAGTAACCTTAAAAATCGATGCATTTACTTTACCAAAATTTGGAAAAGGCAGTGATTTTACAGTGTTGGTGAGTTTGAAAGCATTATTGCACTATTGAGTAGTTCCTCATGAAGTGTTTGCACATATTGTACCTTGTTGCTCTATCATGCTAAAGCATTTTCTTGTTAGATCTAACGCCAACAATTATACTCATCTCTGAGTTCATTGTATTGATGAAAGTCGAGATGTATTAGATATGTCAATGTTTGGATTTTAAATTGTGGTGGATTTGCTTTTGTCAGTAAAATTCATCACCTGTTTCACGTCAATTTTACAAGTAAATGTTCTAGTGTAAAACGTGCCTAAAGTACTTCCATTCATTTCTCTAGTGTATAAGCGACAATAAAAAGCACTATTTGTTTCTAAAATCCATTTAATGATGTGTGAATCAAAGATGAACCTAGAGTAAAGTTTTAGTATTCTTCTCACTCATTAATTTTATTCTTTTAGTTTCAATTACTTTTTATGATTTTGAAGTTAAAATGTATGTACATAAAAATTACTTTTTCAATAATTTTGAAGTTAAAATGTATATACTTAGACATTACAAGTATTGTTGTTTTAATATAAGTTCTGATATGCCCCTAATGGCACAGCGGTATACACATATGCTGATTTACAAGTTTGAGTCTGGGTTTTGATACCGTTGATTGGTATTACACACATAACCTTTTGTGTAGCTTTGAGCTTAGTTACAAGGAAATAAAAACAAATACTGAAATAACAATTCCGTTCAACTATACATAACACATACCTCTTACGTTTAAATTTGAAATAAAACGATCTTGTGCGTTTTGCTGATTTTTTATAGATATAAGGCTAAAATAATACTAACAAGCACGAGAAATACCCTAATTTATTATGGATAGGCTTTAGAATTGTTCTATGTGAATGAAAAATTGTGGAGATATAACTGGTAATTACACAATTTGTGGTAACTATAACGATATCAGGTTTCCAGGTACGTGTGAGGCGAATACTTACACAATTATAATGAAATAAAAAACTTATCATTGTTTAATTATTTTCACAGAAAGGCAATCTGTCGCAACTTTATATAGGTTAAAAATGAGTATGAACTGGTTTTCAAATTGAAGCTCAGAGTTTCATATTAAAAGTAAAATACTTCAAAAAGTTTAATACTAGGTATTGTTACGTATTTTTGATGTTTTAAGTTCTTTGTAGACTAAACGCAACAGAAAAACGCAGATAACAGCTTGTATAATTTATTACATTAAACTATTAACAAATATAACAGATATAACATGAATTATATAATAATAGTGACAGATATTAAGTTACAACATTCGAAATTAATTACAAAACAAAATAATATTAGTTTCAAACTTCAAAATAAATCACAATACAAAACGGTACTGGCCTGTATCTAATGCAATCATCTAAAATTAAAGTCTCAAATTCCAGTCTAGGGTGTGAATTTGGTCCCACGAAGAAATTCCGAAACAGTTCACAGTTCAATGAAATCGCCGTCTCTCAGCTCAAGCAGTAATTCAGAAGTATCGTAGAGATTGACAAAATAAAATCACAGCTTCCGTAGATCTAACTTTTGTCACAAATCCAAGTTGAATACTCACAGCAAACACTTAATCTTTCTCAAATAACTAAAACTGATGCCTGAATCTCACTCTTATTCTTCGAATAAAACTAATGACTGAATCTATCTTTTTTTTTCGAATAAAAACTGATGACTAAATATCTCTCGCGTCACCGTCTTTTATACCGATAGGCCTACTTCTCGAACAATCTTGAAATTTCCATACAACTCCAGAGCTATCCACGCATATCCGTTCTTGCACGAGACAACACGTCTAGACACAAAGTTACCAGCACTCATTAACAAACATATGATTGGTCTACTTAATTCAAGAAAGTTCTAAATATTACCCTAAATGAATAACAAAATATTAGTTTAAACTTCTAAACAATAATATCAATATGGAAAAATGAATAATAGAAATGAAAATTTAAACACAACACGACATGTTGTCGTTTACAAAATATTTACACATATACATAACACTCTCCCCCTTAAAAGTAAAAAAAAAAAGTTTGAACTTGTGAAAACTTTTTTTTTGTTTTGCTTATTTGTCTTTTTAAACCAACTTAAAAGGGTTAAATCCAGTGGATTCTTTAATACCCTCACGAACTGCAAACAAAGACAAGGGAAAACCCTCATCCCAGTCCTTTGAGTGTTTGTGGCAAACAAAAATACCTTGTGACTCAGGATGGTATGCACTGGATAAAACCCTTTTAAGTTGGTTTAAGAAGACAAATAAGCAAAACAAACAAAAAAAAGTTTTCATAAGTTCAAACTTTTTTTTTTACTTTTAAGGGGGAGAGTGTTATGTATATGTGTAAATATTTTGTAAACGACAACATGTCGTGTTGTGTTTAAATTTTCATTTCTATTATTCATTTTTCCATATTGATATTATTGTTTAGAAGTTTAAACTAATATTTTGTTATTCATTTAGGGTAATATTTAGAATTTTCTTGAATTAAGTAGACCAATCATATGTTTGTTAATGAGTGCTGGTGACTTTGTGTCTAGACGTGTAGTCTCGTGCAAGAACGGACACGCGCGGATTGCTCTAGAGTTGTATGGAAATTGCGAGATTGTTCGAGAAATAGGCCTATCGGTATAAAAAAGACGGTGACGTGAGAGATATCCAGTCATCAGTTTTTATTCGAAAAAGAAGATAGATTCAGTCATCAGTTTTTATTATTTGAGAAAGATTAAGTGTTTGCTGTGAATATTCAACTTGGATTTGTGATTGAAGTTAGATCTACGGAAGTTGTGATTTTATTTCGTCAATCTCTACGATACATCTGAATTACTGCTTGTGCAGAGAGACGGCAATTTCATTGAACTGTGAACTGTTTCGGAATTTCTTCGTGGGACCAAACTTACACCCTAGACTGGAATTTGAGACTTTAATTTTAGATCATTACATTAGATACAGGCCAGTACCGTTTTGTATTGTGATTTATTTTGAAGTTTGAAACTAATATTATTTTGTTTTGTAATTAATTTCGAATGTTGTAACTTAATATCTGTCACTATTATTATATAATTCATGTTATATCTGTTATATTTGTTAATAGTTTAGTGTAATAAATTATACAAGCTGTTATCTGCGTTTAGTCTACGAAGAACTTAAAACATCAAAAATACGTAACAGTAAATCAAAATATTTACACATACATAACAGTATTAATGATAAAAATATATACACGTATTTACTTTTTAAGAAAAGTGATTGATGGATATTTAAAATCTTAACAAAAATATAGTTTTTATATTGATAATAAAGTTAGATACAGTAAGTGCTTGTTACATATAACCACTTATCTCTGACGATCTTCCAATTTATTGTATTACGTATTATAATTTAAAATAGTCTGAGACAGAAAGGTTTTATAAAGACTGCTGGCATGGGTATCAAAACTTTAATTAAAATAAAGCACGTTTCGACCTTCCTAGGTCATCTTCAGGTTAACACGAGCTAACTTCTTGTTATCATGAGTCTGAAACAAAATTAAATTTTAATTTTAATTTAGAAGTCATACACATGTCGAGACGTATCAAATTTATGATATTTGCCAACAAGATTGATTGATCACACAGTGTTTTTTAAACACAAATATACTTTAAAATTTAAACTATAACATAATTTATAATAGCGGTTATGTTACGTATTTTTTAATGTTTTACGTTCTTCGTAGACTAAACGCAACAGAAAAACGCAGATAACAGCTTGTATAATTTATTACACTAAACTATTAACAAATATAACAGATATAACATGAATTATATAATAGCAGTGACAGATATTAAGTTACAACATTCGAAATTAATTACAAAACAAAATAATACTAGTTTCAAACTTCAAAATTAATCACAATACAAAACGGTACTGTCCTGTATCTAATGTAATGATCTAAAATTAAAGTCTCAAATTCCAGTCTAGGGTGTGAATTTGGTCCCACGAAGAAATTCCGAAACAGTTCACAGTTCAATAAATTCGCCGTCTCTCAGCACAAGCAGTAATTCAGATGTATCGTAGAGATTGACGAAATAAAATCACAGCTTCCGTAGATCTAACTTCAGTCACAAATCCAAGTTGAATATTCACAGCAAACACTTAATCTTTCTCAAATAATTAACTCTCTTCTTTTGAAATAAAACTGATGTCTGAATCTCACTTTTTTTCTTCGAATAAAACTAATGACGGAATCTATCTTCTTTTTTCGAATAAAAACTGGTGACTGAATCTATCTCTTGTTACCGTCTTTTATACCGGTAGGCCTACTTCTCGAACAATCTTGCAATTTCCATACAACTCCAGAGCAATCCGCGCGTGTCCGTTCTTGCACGAGACTACACGTCTAGACACGAAGTCACCAGCACTCATTTACAAACATATGATTGGTCTACTTAATTCAAGAAAATTCTAAATGTTACCCTAAATAAATAACAAAATATTAGTTTAAACTTCGAAAGAATAATATCAATATGGAAAAACGAATAATAGAAATGAAAATTTAAACACAACACGACATGTTGTTGCTTACAAAATATTTACACATATACATAACAGGTTATTACAAATAATGATTTATATTCAAACGTTTTACAAACTTTCAAACAATATTAAGTTTTTATTTGATCTGAAACTAAAAAACAGGTCGCAAAAAGCGAATTACTTTCGAATTAGCTAGGTAGCTAGAAAGCTGGATCTTCACTAATCACACGTGTTTCTCACTCAAGAAGTTATCTAATGTTTTCATGGAAATAACAGCGTCATATGGTAATCTGCTGAAGTTAAACTGTTTGTAATGTTATAAATCTATAAACGTTCCCGCTCAAATTTATGTATTTCTCCAATTAACAAGCGTTAATCACAGTTGTAGTTTCCGAGGTGTATAGAATACAAACTGTAGTAAACCGACATCATTAAACTGTTCTTTGGCTCGTCGATATATAAACTTTAGGCAAAATTTTAGTCGGCAACGATACTGGTGTTTTCATGCATCGTACAGTGTTGACTTACACTCTAGAATCTTCTACAAATTTACAGAACAGGGAAACGTAGGTTGTTATGTTTTTCTCAGATACATGTAAGTCTTTGTGTTTTTCTCAGTGTATTTGTACTTACCTGTTACCTTTATGTCTAATCTAGCATACAGTACACCACTATTAACAGTACACGCTCACACGATCGTCAAGAAACTAAGAAATTTAAACCAAAGAATTATCAACAGAAGAAATTACATCTATTTCATTCAACAATATAGAATGAAGCAACTAATGACTGACAAAAACAAAAAAAATCAACCTAGACCATCAACTGGCATGCTGCATTAAACCAGAGATTTACGGACTTGTACAAATAAACATAAAACAAATCAATACTAAGAACGACAGAGACAAAAAGAACTGCCACAACAAAAACTAGAAAACTAATATGCAAACAACAGAAAAGACACCAACGTGACAAACGGTTGACAAATCTCATAATTAACAGATCCGACCGATAATTAAACACAGACGAGATACATCTACTTAACAAAGGACTCATCTTCGCAATAGCACCTAGCTACATTCCAACCATAGAAATCAAAACATGTTTAGAAGATCTAGCCAGGAGACTTGTGATACTTTCCACAGAAAAAAAGCAAGAAAACAACCGGAAACAACCAATAGAAAGAAGACAAGCTTCCCAGGTAAAATTAAAAATTTATATTTTCCAGAAACACCTAAAAACAGCATCTTAAACGATTTTTTCAAATAATTTTCTCACAAAACCATCAACATAATTTCACAAAACAGAAAGCTAAAAAACAATCTTACAGAAAGAGACATTAATTCCATTAAAAACTTAAAACAAGACAAAAAACATAAGAATTCTAAAAGCACATAAAGCTTTAGTAACGCTATAGTCATAATGAACACGAATGAATACATCCAAAAAATGAAGAACATCCTATCAGACACGAACAAATTCAAACCAATACACACAAATTCAACAAAGACACACGAGATGCAACTAAACAAATTACTACTAAAAATGAAAAAAAGCCAACACAATTTCACAAACACTTTATTCCTACCTACGTAAAACCGACTCACGCACACCACAAATATACGTCATCCCGAAATCTCATAAAGTAGATTGTCCATTACGATCAATAATGTCCACATACGAATTGTTTAATTATAATCTTAGTAAACACATAGCATGAGCATTCTCGAAATATGTAACACCAACCAGCTCATTCATCAAAGACTCTTTTAATTTCAAGTCTAATCTAAATCAACTTAATTATAAAAGCCTTAATGGCCAGTTTCGATGTTATATCCCTCTTTACAGAAGTTCCAACCACTGAAGCCTGCAAGACAGCCTTAGAACTCTATATCCGAGACTCTAACCCAACGATAGACATTCCCAGTAACCAATTAGCAACCCTCATAGAATTCGCCACGATAAAGACAAACTTCATGTTCAACAACCAAAGCTATAACAAACATATGGCCTAAGCATGGGCAACCCAGTATCACCAGTTCTTGTCAATATTTTTATGACACAAGTTGAAACACAAGCAATTAACACAGCATTACATCCACCACTATACTGGTAGAGATATGTAGATGACATGGTTGCGGGATTCGGATCAACAGAACACACACTTAATTTTATCAATCACATTAACTCTATACATCCCAACATTAACTTCACATGTGAACGGGAAGAAAGCAATCAAATATCATTTCTTAACCTCAAAATTACAAGAACCGACACACAATTTAAAACAGAAATCCACAGAAAAATCCCCCTACTGGACTATACATTCCTTGGGACTCAGCACATGAAACAAAACAAACACTCAACATAGTAAGAAACCAAATAAACACAGCCATAAATCTATGGTCACCACATAAAATCAACGATGAATTAGATAAAATAAAACAATACTTCATCAACATCAATAAGTTTCCTCCACAAACCGTAGAAGACATTACAAGAACACACCTAGACACTAAGCAAAATCAACCAACGAAAGTAAATATATCTCACGAATTAAAAAAATCACGAAACCATATACTGCTGTATACCATATATTCCCGACATCAGCAGACAAATAACCAACATGTAGCAAAAACTAATTACAAAATATGACATTCCAGTTAATACCAAATTTATTCAAAAACAATGCACATAACTGAGATCTATACTGTGTAAAAACTATACTGACAAACATCACACCAACATTAGTTATAAAATGCAATGTGATAACTGCCACAACTTCTATATTGGAGAAATAAGTAGAAAAATGGAAACCAGATTCAAAGAGCATAAAAAGTTACCTTCACACGTTTTCGAACACTGCAAGTCAAATAAACACAACATAACCATAGAAAACACTCAAATACTAAATAAAAAACAAACATAAACAAAGGCAAAATTAAAGAAGCCTTACTTATACAACAACTTAAACAATAAAAACCAAGGAACGCCTTTATACCTATATTTAATATAATAAAATAAGTAATATAAAATTATATTTTCAAACATCTAACACCGTCCTCTACATTCCGACACTCAGTTACACAGCCCCTTCGAAACATGTGGTTAGCTGACCAGTTACCTCTTTCTTTTTTGTGAACCTTACGATGACAGAAGAAGGTTGAAACGTTGTTCGCTCTTCCACGTAAAATATTTTCTGAACCGAAACGAGCCGTTTCTGCATATATATTTCTCTACAAGTGGGTTTTTTTCGACATCATTGAGGTAGGAATTTCTTAATACACATTTAAATGTACAAGTTACATGCATTTCTAACTAAAAACTGAACTTACATAAACGTTTATATTTAAATCAACGTATATTAATAAATCCGTTACGTGTTTAACAGAATCTACGAACAATATAATTTTTTCATCATTAATGGCGTTTTGTGTCAATTTTATCAGGCGGTTTTGCTATATTAATCTTATAAACTCTAAGGTTGAGTAATTATATTTACTTAATTCCTATAAATCTATTTAACTAGAAAGTATATATTTTTTTAGCATGTACGAAGCTGCATAGCAGTGGATAACCAATTCTTTGTGTTGTAAGCTCTCGTACCTTTTGCTAAGCCACCGGACGTAATTCTTGCATTTAAACCTACTCTTATCCAGGAAAACTAAAAGGAAAGAGTATGTTCTCTTATGAACACATCGCTGGTATCTTATAAGTTTTTTCCTTAAAGAAAGTGAATCGAAAGTAAATGAAATATTAGGGAACGCAAAAACAATAATTTAAGAGATAAGATTGAAACTTATAGTGTTTTTTTCTTCCGTTTCATGGAAAGGACAAAATAAAGTGTAAAAATAGGTAAATTAAAAGGGAATTTGATTTCTAAAGCGAAATTTGATATCGCTGAGAAGAAAGAAACAAGAAACAAACGTGCGTTCCTTAAAAATAAAATATTTACTTTTTATAATGTTTAATATAAATCATTCTCGGATATTTCTCCGAGTTAGGCTAGTTAAGATACTTTGTAGGTAAAATGTACACGTACATAAAACAACTGGAAGAAGAAACAAAATAATAAAAAAATACATACACATAGATTATAAATTATATGTCTGGTGGTATTTTTTATTATATTTTATGCGGTAACTCGACAAAATTGAAAATTTTATTCTTAACAGATGAACAAATGTTTATGTGGCGCCATCTTGTATCATAAATATAAATTTATAGTGCAGTGCTGAATGTCCACTTTTATCTTCTGGTGTCGGAAAGCTATTTATTTGTTATAACCATCTCAAGCTATTGTCTAATGAATCAAACATATATATGAAATCACACTACAATAAGGTGAGTTATTTAATTCATTATATTTCATTCTGGCATTTACAACTATTTTGTAAATTACTTCATTTTCTTTGTATTTTTTAATTAGGCGGATATATTAGGATGAGTTGCGTTTAGATTAAATTAGAATGATCTGAAACAAACTCTAAAACTATAATTTAGTTGTCTACGTAGCCTGCATTATGCCGTCACCAGGGGGTTTATTATGTGACAACCAATATTATTATTTGCTTAAAGTACCCCAACAGTTTGAGAGTGGGTGATATTGACTAGTTGTTATTATTCTAATCTCTAGATTCCAAGTTATAAATAGTTAACAAAAACAAATAGTCTCTTAAGTAGCTTAGCACAAAATGTTTACCATTTTCGTCAGCGGGATCTCGGTCCTGAGCAATTTCATCAACTAGATATATGAAAATGTTGTGGTGAAGGTAGGAACTTAATTAGGTAGTGTCAAATGCATTGAAAACAATGTCTTATTACGTTTTGTCAGTGACTGATGCTGATAATACCAAACACATTTGGACACTTTATAGGAAGTGGTTGGGGCGTTCGACACGCAATCTGCAAATATACTAGTCCTTTCAGCCGTATGGCGTTATAATGTACGGTGAATTCCACTATTCTTTTGTAAAAGAGTAACTTCAACATTGGGCAGTGGGTGGTGATGACTTATATCTAGTAATTTACTGCTAAATTAGGGATTGCTAGAAGAAATAGCTCTCGTGCAGCTCTGCGCGAAATTAAAAAACAAACAAACACGTCTGAAGTGATCAACTGATGACGTCTTTTATGAAATAAAGATAGCTATGTGTAAAACATTGCCTTTTAGTATTAACCTCGTACTGCACAAATAACCAGTTCAAATTAAATAAACCAGTCGTGAGCCAGTGATGATTAACATGTTCTAACTGTGAATTCAAGGATTTGTGGCTCGCATTCTGATCCCTTGAACACGTTGGTACCGTGGATGTATTAGAGACATGACAGACAAATTTAATTATTCGTTTAAACAAGTGTGGCTTAAGGGTTGGAGATGAGTGCTGTTAACCATCTGTGTTCCTTTCAATCTAGCTTTATTCTGAATATTCTGAATCGAACAAAAAGAGAAAAATAATAAGGTAAATTTGCTTCTGTTGTTTAAAAAACAGATCTGGAACATATTACTATCAATGGAGCGTAAAAAGTATGATTTTGGGTTTTAGAAGCCGACAAGTTCTGAGTTACTAACAGCTGTTGAAACCATGTTTTCATGCTATAGTTTTAGGATGCAGTAGGCCATTATAAGCCTTTCGACACGTTATATGATTATTTATATTTACATATTCCCCTTGATATTTTATTATCTCTAAAAATAACTTTTTTAATTTCAATATAACTTCTTAAACTGTATTTTAGCAAATATCGTTTCAGCGATTTCGTAAACTATAGCAGTTTATATATTATACGTTTAATTGCTTATTCGTGCTATACGAGCACGAGCAACGTAGTCAAGTGTAGAACGAAAATAAAGACCGAACGAGTAGAATTTACAGTTTGTTTCGTTTTATTGAATATTAAGATGAAAAATATAATTTACTTTTATTTTATATTACGTAGTATTAATTTGTAGAAGTACAATGATTGATCTGTTTCTTAATTATTGTGTAACCGACGTTTCCTTTATCACATGAGTATCTGCATAACACATATTCAGATATAAGTAATTCCCCTGTTTGAAGTTGAGTGAATATTTAGTCCAGTACGAATCAAGTATATTTATGTATCTGTCTTGCGTTATATGAAGTTTTACTGTACCATGTCAGTTAAGTATATGTCGTTAAGTGGTATATATATAATACCTGAACAGTATTTTCAATTCTTAGATGATAAAAAACTATGGTTTTCAAGTTGCTATAAATAAAATATAATGTAGAAGGAAAAAATATATTCGTGAATTATAAAAGTAATCAATAATTCACGTTTGTAAATAACATATTTGATACTAATCTACCCTGACTACATCAAATTCAAATTTATATCATAGTTAAGATTGCAAATCAAGTGCCAATTTTCAGATTAACGAACGCTACTACCACCTATCGTTGAGACGGTTACTGGTGTAGAAACTAGTTCCCCTTGCAAGTGCTGTTTGTTTTTCTATACTAGAAGAGCACGAGGAATTCGAGAGCTATAAAAAGAGTGATCAATCTTTTAAAGATTAATGCTCCAGCAGTTAAGCAGGATATTGCTGTGCTCTCTCTAAACACGCTTCGATTCATCATTAAGATTTTCTTACTTACTTTTAGACAAAAGCCGAGGTTCGAAAGTGCGAAACAACGAAACAATTTCAAAAATGTGGTTGGTTGACTCGCATTATTTAAGGGTGTTTTTTATTTTCAATTTTTTATTAGTTTCTCTGTGTAGCTAGATAATATTTTATTCATAATTCTACCCATTTGGAAAAAAGAAATCTTTCTGTGCCGTGACATGTAATAAAGTCTCAGTACCTGTAGAGAAAAGCGCACAGAATGCTGAGTGCTAATTATCCTTGTAATGAATGTATAAATATATGTGTATATGTATATTTTTTGGGTATTTAAACATATATCATTTTAAATTATTTGCCGAGTTGTTCAACACTCATTAGGTTTTAAAAAAAGAAACACAATAGCAATATTAAATTCATATCTAACAATCATAAAACATAAATAGTCTCATAATCAGTTTTTCTCTTATTGTCCAAATGGTATTTCACCAAGATAATTTATAACGAAGTGTTCTTTTGTTTTATTTTACTTTTTTCCTCTGTTTAAAAAGTATACAAAATAAGAAAAACGAATAAATTATAGTTGGTACTATCTTTCTGTTAACATACTGGATGGGACAGATGTTAAATTAGAGTTCATACTATCCTCTTGTTAACATACAAGATGGAACAAACGCTAAATTGCAGTTGGTACTATCCTCTTGGTAACATACAGGGTGGAATAAATGTTAAATTACATATGGCACAACTGTTGGTAATATACTGAGTGGGGAAAATTAAAATTGGTACTATCTGTTGATAACACAGAGGATGAGGCAAACGTTACATTATATTTGGTACTATCCGGTGTTAGAGTTGGTATTATACGGTTGGGAATAAACAAACAAACTAATTTTATAATTTATATTTCAGAGAATGGTTAGAAACTAAATTATATTTTCAATTAAACAACTGTATATAGTCGTTTCTTTCCCAGCCAGTGTGTTGAGTACTTGTAATAAAGGACCATGTTGATGTTTTGGTTCTTTTCATTGACATAGTTATAAGTAATAGTTCAGAGAGTATTTTTTTTTCTATTTTTGATTTAAATGTATTTTGGTTATGTAATCATTAAAATAGAGAAATACTGATAAAGAATTATTCAAACTTCCAAAATAAAATATCCGAATTATATTCGTAAAATTAGAAAAATTAATTTTTACCAACTATGTTAATTGTCAGTTTAGAAATAGGCTAATTTTTAGTTATAATCATGTAAACACATTAGAATAAAGTAACCTACTATTTTCAACAAAAAACACTGAGAGAAATTAATATTACATTATGGTACCTATTGTAAGAGGTGAGTCAATATATTATGTGTATCTACATTTGCCTTGAAAGTTTCAAAAAGACAACTTTTTAAAGAAAAAGTAGTAATTTCCTGGAAATTTCATAAAAAATACTTTACGTACAAATAAAACATAATTTTAAAATGCATTTATAGTTACCCATGAAGAATTGTTTTGTAGTTGTTGTTTTTTGTTTAGCACAAAGCAACATAATGAGCTATCTGTGTTCTGACCACCACAGGTATCAAAACCTTGATTATAGGGTTTAAAGCCCATAGACACACAAATTTCCCATTCGATGACTGCTGGACGGATGAAAAACTAAATAGAGAAGTTGCATTTAATTTTGCATAGAATTATTTTTAACAATAAGTAATGTCTTTTTACTATTTCAGCTTACAATTTTACAAATATTAAGAATAAAGAATGAAATAAATAATACGAATTACGACAACGGATAAATATTTTTACATTATATTTTGATTAACTTTTTAAAAGCTTTCTACGCAGATGCATCATATGCTCGAGGCTTTCGAAATAAAATAAAGCAGAAAGTATGACAATTGTATCACAATGACGTATTTATTGAGTTTGTAGAACATCCTCAATATTTCGCTTTTGGGTATATAAAGTTCAAAACCAAATATTGTTGAAAGCTAAATTGTAAGAACAGAGAATTAATAAAATACTGTGCTGTACTTTACCCAAATTATTAAAGATATTAGTCCAGTTTCTTCACTTCTGTACACATCCTATTATATTTTGCTAAATTAGGACATATCTTCATCAACTAATTTATATTTTTCCCTGCTCTTGTTAAAATTTGTTAAAGCCTTTAGTTGTATGTTTTAAAAAAATCGCTCATAAATAAGCTATTCATTAATTAAGGCATGGTATTTACTTTTTCTATTCACAAGAACTATTTAAATATAATCTTGAAGATATAGCAAATGCAGTTTTTGACATATTTACAATAGAGGGAGCCACTCAATATGAATCTGAAATAAGAGGTTTATTTTCTTTTCGTGAACAGCTAAAAATAATATTAGTTTGGTTGTTGTTTTTTAGAAAAAAGAAAAACGTTTTGTTTGTTCTACGGAGAAGAAAAATGTGAAATCCTATAAGTAAACTTTTTTACCAAAATGTTTAACATGGAAATTTATGTTTGGCAATGGTAGCCTTTGTGTCTACTTCCAACAGTTAAAGAAATACTTTTGTAATAAATTTCAAGAGGCCATCATTAAAGAGTAGAGTTTATTATAATTCTTCACTGATCGGCTTAAGTAGATGGAAATTTACAGACCATTTTCCCAGGCTTTGCATATATTTTCACCTTATTGAAATAGAAATGAGCAATCGATTATTAATTTTAATTTGAAACTTTAAAGAAAACTCTATACTAGATCAGTTTTGGAAATGTATCAATGAACATTGGAATTGACATCTGGTACTGACATGAGAAGAAAGGCTTCTTTAAAGCGGTTATAAGTTCACAGAAGTTGTTATGCTGTATGTTTATATAGTATATATGTTTCCTAATTTATTATCGGTTTGACTTAGAAATTGTACTAACGAACTCCAAATGTTTTCGATGAAAAATATTTTATCTCCAAGAGGAATCATTCCAACTATAAAGATATGTTTGTTTCATGCAATAAAACTTCAGTAACATATGAAGAATCATTGGATTATTCCTAGATAAAACAATTCAAACATTCTTTCATAATGTTTTTAGGTTTTTACATATGTGGTCTCACAAGCGTACTTTAAAAAGTGTAAAAATATTTACCTAAGTAAAAATAAAAGAGCAAGATTATGTTTGTCCATATATCATTGGCCTAGCGGCACTGAATTTTCTTCCTTTTGTTTCATATATATTTTGCTCCAGTTCCTTTTTTTGAATTCACAGTTTCTGTTTGTCCATTTATGAAAACTAGCAATTTTCGTCCAGTACATCTCCATTTTAATGAAGAATTGTAAATATAATTCGGCTTGTCAATCAGGTGATGATAAAAACACTCACTCATACATAAGTGATGGAGATGAATATCAAGCATTTTTACACATTGTTTCAGTTTCGGTTAAACATGTTGCTTAAAATATATTGTATTAAAATGCTTAATTACTGTATTTGTCATGAAATTATTTAAATATTTATGTTCTACGAGTGCTCGGCATGGCCAGATGGATAAGACACTCGACTTGTAATCTGAGGGTCACACCAAACATGCTCATCCTTTCAACCGTGGGGGCGTTATAATACAGGGTGGTCGCTAGAAAAGCGGAAAATTTGAGGGTCAGATGAGATCATGAATAAAATGCGTGCTTACTCATTTCTATTTTGATTTCTTTACATCATGAATAAAATGCATCATTTTAATAATTTTGAGCATCTATGAGTGTAATATAACATATGCCTTTAAAAAACTTTGTAAAAGTTATTCTTTGTAAAAATAAATAGCTGTTTGACAAATTTTCCGCTTTTCTAGCGACCACCCTGTATGATTGTCAATTCCCCTATTCGTTGGTAAAAGAGTAGCCCGAGAGTTGGCGGTGGGTGGTGATGATTATTTGCCTTCCCTCTAGTCTTATACTGCAAAATTATGGACGGCTAGCGCAGATCCTGTAACTTTGCGCATAATTAAAACCAAACCATATTCTACGATCCATGAATTGTTGACTTCTAAGATCCAGTATTAAGGATAATATCATTGTTAACTTTACTTCGAAACAGAAGTGTTTAGTAATCTAATTAAACCATCATAAAATGACTATTTCAGACGTTTAAGTTGAAATAAAAAGGTCGAAATAGTAGCTGAATATTTTAAAAATAACTAGAAAGGAAGAATGTATAGATAATAAGTAATTTTGTGATTTCTTTTTTTTTATCCTGACGGACTGTTAAAGTTTCTTTATATTCTAGTTCAAACTTACTCCTCAACTATATCTGGTATAACAAAAAAGACAGAATTGTGAACTAGCGTTTTTGTTTTACAATCATTATTCCAATCCTTTTCAAAAATATCTTAAATTCCATGGTGATCAATCTGAGCTTTTTTAACACCACGTACTAGTCGAAAGATACTTTTGTATTTTTTCTTCCTGCGAGAGACTTCTAAGATTTTCATCGTTATTCTGAATTACGAAACGGTTTGGTCGACATTCACAACATTCACTTGTTTTTCTTTTATTGCAAGCAACAATGCTTGTTTTTAGCAGCCCGACGAGAAAACAAAGAACTTTAAGGATTTTAAGTGACGATCACAGTTTACTAAATCCTTTGAACCTGACAATAGCCACACAACTTTAATAGCAGGACGGGAAACACATTTCAACACCATTTAAAATGCATCATAAGTACAAACATACATGTGTATGGGATAATTTCTTCGAGAATAAAGTAGTTTTTGAAATAGGTTTGAGACCTCTGGAATGACTCAGCTGCGAGTTAAAAGGAGCACATTTGTTATTTCCTTCAGGTGATTCGGTTTATATTTCAAAACTATATGAGTTTAAGTCAATCTTCAAAATAATATCAATCAAGAATGAATAGATGTATTCTTCAACAAAATAAAGGCAATTCATAAAAAGACTGATTATACCGATATGAATTTGCTGTAGAAGTTAAGCCTACTGAATACCAAAAACTTTTTTACTGGCTTTGGAATGACGATAAACTAGTTTAAAATGCATAATATTTGAGATATTTTTGTTTGAACAACAAATCAAAAACACCACAAAACAAAACTAGAAATATAGTTTTGTAATAGAATTTATTAGACTAAAAAAGTGTATGGATGGGTGCATTGATATGTTTACAGACTTTACCGCTAGAAACGTGATTTCTATACCCATGGTGAGCAACGTTTAGATAGCCCAATGTGTAGCTTTGAGATTAATTACAAAAAAAACATTATTGTTCTGAAGTAAGTTTATTTTTTTAAAGAATTAAAAGAATTAACTGCAAATTAAGTCTTGACATATGGCAATCTCGTCACATTTAACTGCATGTATTTGTTTTTTGCAAGAATTCTTTTCTCGAAATTGGAAACTAAGATGTCTCAAGTGATAATAACTTTGAGTTCAACTTCGGCAAATATCAAAAGTATAGAAGCGTCTCGGTAAATCATACGGATGTGACACTCATTCTTATTCTTCTTGAAAGGAAAGCGTTTTCCTTCAAAGTAAAACCTCATCAGCTTAGAATTCTTATCGGGTACCTTTCTAACAAGCATGACATTTTTCCACAGACAATTTTTCGCCTCAAGAGTGTGAGCTGTGAATGAGATTATTCATTTAAGGAAATAAAAAAAGACATAAAACAAACATACCTCTGTTTCAAGTACTAATAATTCATACAATTTCCGGTACTAGGCAAAAACGATTTTTATATGTAAATTTATTTCATTTCTTAAGTAAAGAAGCTAACAGGTTTGATAAAATTATAAAAATTGTTTTTGAATTTTCGCACAAAGCTACTCGAGGGCTATCTGTGCTAGTCGTCCCTAATTTAGCAGTGTAAGACTAGAGGGAAGGCAGTTAGTCATCACCACCCACCGCCAACTCTTGGGCTACTCCTTTACCAACGAAAAGTGGGATTGACCGTAACATTACAACGCCTCACGGGTGGGAGGGCGAACATGTTTGGCGCGACTCGGGCGCTAACCCACGACCGTCAGATTACGAGCGCATGCCTTAACGCGCTAGGCCATGCCGGGCCTGTGAAAATTGAGATTATCTTAATGTTTTACTATGGTATGACAAATAGTTTGAAATACTCATTTGAAAAACTTTTTGAAAACTCTAATAATATTTTCGTTACCTTTTTTCCTGTAGAAAATTATCACTGATTTTCAAAAGATGATTAAAATTGCTCGTTGTAGTAGAACTGTAAAATAGTATTGCGATTTTAAAAATGAGGATATAAAGTTTTGAAACGACTTTATGTTTAGATATTTATTCTATATTTAGAAATATTTCTTACAGAAACTATAGCTTAATCATTTCGCAATGAAATGAAACGTAAGCATACTGCAAGTTGCTTTTGTGTGGTATGTATTATCACAAAAACTGATTTTTCCCTGTGAGTAAAAAGAAAGTTTCCGAAGAATAATAGGGACTAACAGGAAATAGATGATGAACTGGATACGAAATACTTAAACACATCTAAGTTTCTGAAAGAAAGGGCTAGACAGAAAATAAATCAAAATCAATCAATCCATTTCAAAGCACAAGAAATTTATTTTTGGAGGGCAGCGACTATAATGAGGAGAAGCTTTCATGTTAAAATATCTTAAAGTTCAAATGTTTTTTAACATTTCTAAATACTAAGCAAGTATTGAATTTGTTCATGAAGCAAAATTTTCCAGGAAATTTGAAACATAAAGGATTTTTTTTTCTTTTAGACATCATATACCTGCTAGTCAAATAGGTCTGCATATTTTCACATGCTGCTTGTACAACATTAGAAAAACTTTTTATACTAGAAGACAAAATTGATACCTTAGGTGAATAACACAGAACAATTTATAGGTAGACTGAAAGAAACTAAAGTGTTGTGTTACAGTACCAGGAAATGTAATGGTGGTTTGTTAAACTAGTTCACTTGAATAACACAAAGCAGACACCTTAATGGAACGATCTGTTTTTTGCTTTGCCACAGAAAGTGAAGCTCTTTGAAATTATCTTCTTTGATAAAAACTGACCCTGTTTTAGTGGAACATTTCTTACACCCAAGTCATGTGTCATCTGTTTGTCGTATAGTTTTTCGATGAACTTGTCAATGAGGAAATTTTCTGAAGCCACTGCAAGGTATTTTTGTTATTTACATGGTGTACATTGTTAGTATAAGCAACTAAATTCTCAGTGGTACCCCTTTATGAAGCTTATAACTCTTACCAATAAAATGTATTCCAGAGTTAAATTTCCCTTCAGTGATTTCTTAGATATGTTAAAGAGCTGGACCACCCAAGCCCAAGATTAGGCATTGCAAAGCCTTTCCTGGAGAGCAGACATTCTTAGCGGTTACCTGTAAAAATAATTCAGAAAATTTATTAAATTTCTGTTTTGCTGTCTCCTTGATTGTTATGAGTAAAATTAGCCTTACATCACTTACAGAGACCTGTGACTATGATAAAAATATCTATCTTAATAACTTTCATCCAACGCCTAGTTGTTATACCCTAGATATTGTGCAAATGATGTGGTAAACATACGCAGGGATCCTGACAAACAAATTAGTTGTAAGTTCCTGTTCCATGGTGGCATGGCACGAATTGAGGTTGGCAGCTTGCTTATCAACCCTTTTTGACT
The DNA here is from genome assembly GCA_011833715.1 of Carcinoscorpius rotundicauda. NCBI lineage: Eukaryota > Metazoa > Arthropoda > Merostomata > Xiphosura > Limulidae > Carcinoscorpius > Carcinoscorpius rotundicauda. Next base: position 116,413,443 of record CM022393.1, read on the forward strand.
ATAGGCTTATTTAGAGCATATAGTTTTTTCACCGATAGAATTTTTCACATCCAAATTAGGCTCCATTTTGTTCCCCTTTTCATTAAAATAGCTTTGATTAGTATACTTCATGAACCAGAAGCACATTGAATCTTTTCCAGAGAGTCTTAGGCGATCTTTCCCGGAGCTAGAGTCTGTTGGTTTTGCCAGCATGGGCCTGAGAGTACCGTATACACTGTGCCATGCACATGTTGATTCGCCACATCAAATTATACAGCAGTATCTCATACTCATTTATTATTCCATTACACTGAAATTGATCGAAATAGAAAAAAAAATTGTTGGCCATTTTGTGTGTGCAGATAATGGCAGTTCTACGTTTTAAATTTGCAACTGCAGCAGATCAGAAGTTATAGAGCTTTACATCATCAGAAACTTTCTTGTACAATCATCTCACTTCACTGACCAACAATTCAACTTGTATATACACCATCTGACTCGTGAAAAAATATTAAATTATCAAGAATGAAACCTTTACACACTTAATACCACAAAAGTTGAAGTAAACATAAAAGTTAACTAAATTTGTGAAAGAAAGAGTTTTAACACAATGAAACATCTGTTATTTAAAAGGCAATAGATCACTTGTGTATATGTGTATAAAAGAAATGAATTTAATGGATAAACATTTTATTGTAGATCATATTGAAAAAATTCAAAGATCCAGAGATTGCAAACCTCTCCCATACCGAGATGGCATAGCATTATATATACAAATCCTCAATGCTATATTTTCTCAGGATACTCACTACCCATATAATTGTTGGTCATTCCAGTAAAAAACATAAGGGATTTTTAAACGTCATATGACCTGTTAGTGGGAAAAAGTGCTTGTTTTCTTTCACACATAATATCTAAAGTGAATAACATAGAACAAGAGATAACTAGAACTAATGAAACTCTAGAACTTTTGTGGCAAAGCATACTATGTTTAATGAATTGAAATTTTTAAAATTTCCATGTTAATACACAATACACTAGCATATTTTACTGTCCTATATACTTTACAATTTATTTGTAATTAAGGTTCATATAAAACACATGAACATTCATTTCAACATGTACAGTTAATATTTTTTCGTAATCGTCTTTTGAAATAGGAGTTTGCTTGTGTTTCTTGCATAAGATACATATGCTTAAACAAAAATTAGTATTTGTCAGTGTACGTGTTGATAACCAATGATTTGATATTGTGCCTCATATGATCTTTGCTGCCAAGTTGTATTTGTCTTCATAATTCATTTCCAAACAGAACTTTTACTTTTAATTAACGCACGTATTACCGAATATTGTGTTATTCAATATTATAATATACTAAGTTGTGTTGTGTTTAAAATTAATGTGAACAATAATAAAATAAACAAAACCTTACAATAGTAATGTAGTTCTCTACATAAAAAACACGTTTTTCATTACACTAATTGTACAAAACAATCTAATTTAATACATATTTCTTGTCATATAGATATAGAATTGTTATTTGTGGATACATATTTTTAAATATATCTCACAATTAACCTATAGGTCTATTTATTTTCACGGTTTAACTGTTTATTATCAACTTGCGATTTGTAACGAGTACAATTAAAGTGTAAAATTTTTATTTAGTATGCTTTAAATAGGAATTTCTTTGGTTGTGTTAAATGTTGAAAAGCAGAGTAAAATAATAAAAAAATACCTGTATTTTGGAAAAAAATTGTGGTAAACATACTTCATTAATATTTATGTAAAAGATATCATATTCTCCGAAATTTACAAAGTCATATCGTTAATGTAAACACCCAGCACAAAGGAATGTAATTGATTTATAATGAAATAATAAAAATACGAAATGGTAATATTTACTTTAACAGATTTTTCAGTGTTCATAATATAAACCATCTCTCAATACGAAGATTTTGCTTGCCAATTTATAAATATTTGAGAATTAAATTTATGACTTTATTGGAGAATAAATCAAGAACAAAATTTCCTTGATTTCTTAATTAAACTATTTCACGTTTCGCTCAGAAGCAAATTATTAATGAATTCAAGGAACTATAATTACATTACTTCCAACTTTCCGGAAAGGATTCATCCAAGCAAGAAGCCTAATCTCTTTGTAAAGTTGAATATGGTTTAGTTTGCTCAAGGCGGTAGCTCTTTGACGTAATTAAATCCTGTCTCATGTAGGAGCACGCACTAGTTCTGTTTTTATAAACCTCTGGTGAAAAATTATCGTTCAGTCATTATTTCTTAATATACATATAGATATATTTCATCACAAATAGAATAGAAAATAAAACCACCAATTCTGCTTCTTAAAATATACTTTTGCTCCTGATTTGATTTGAGCTGTTTAGATTTATCTCAGTGGAAAATCATTTGAATAATTTAGTTTGGGTCTAAGTAACTGAAGTATTACATTTAGTGATTATTATGCTACATATATAAATGTTTAGTCTAAAATTTTAAAAGTTCAAGAAATTTATTTATTCGAATATCCTTTCTCAAAACGCTTTCGAGAGAATTTTGCCGTGGTTATTTGTGAAACAAGGTAATATGAAGAAACATAAATTTCAAAACTTTTATTTTTTTAATGTAATAGTCCATCACACTTTTTAATGTGAAAATGATCCATGATTTGCTTATTTAGAAGTTATTTGTAATACAACGTTTGGATACTTTACACCCTTCAGAAGGCCTGGTATGGCCAGGTGGGTTAAGGCGTTCGACTCGTAATCTGATGGTCGCGGGTTCGAATCCCCATCGCACCAAACATGCTCGCCCCTCAGCCATGGGAGCGTTATAATGCGCAATCAATCCCATTATTCGTTAGTAAAAGAGTAGCCCAAGAGTTGGTGGTAGGTGGTGATGACTAGGTGGCTTTCCTTTAGTCTTACACTGTTAAAACAGAGACGGCTAGCGCAGATAGCCCTTGTGTAGCTTTGCGCGGAATTAAAGAAAACAAAACAAACATAACCATTCAGTAATGGGTTTCAAAGGCACTATGTTATTAACATAAAATTACTAGCTTATTTTAGATAATTAATAATGGTGATTATTAACCATCATATTTCTTAGTTTAATTAGTAATAGTTGAAGTTTAATTCTTTTGCTAATTCTCAAAATTCAACATGTTGCTAATGAAAAAAAATCCTGTCTTTAATATAGTTGCTTCTGATTTTGTGTTTCTTAGCATATTACCAATAACTTTCACAAATATAAACATTTGTTAAATTAATTGGTTTTTTTCAGTAATCTGAAATTAAAACTTTGTAATCTCCAGTGAAGGAATAGAAAAAAAAATACTATCCCATTTTTGTGATCTTTACTTTTGTCGCTGTGTCGTGAAATTCTTCAAACGATAAACCTTCTTTTATTCCACTTGTCAAGAGTTGGATCTGACTGCATAGCATAAGTTTGCGTGATTTATAGCTTAATCCAGTAGCTTTAGAAGTTAATCAATCATACTGTCAGCACAAGTATTGTTTGCCTTTAGACATAAGAGTTTAATATCATTTCGTCTCTGTGGACTACCTACTATGAACATTCTTAAAAGGTATTCCAAGTCTTCTTATCCATATCCTAGCAAACTTCAAAAATCTTCATACTGAATCAAGATCTTTCGGGAAGTACAAAGGTAGATCGTAAATCTTATGTATTACTGAAACTTGACGAAAAATTGAAAGCATGTTTTGAAAGTAAAATTTTAGTCAAAATTACTCGTATGGAACGTTATTATTGAACACTATAATTTTTACTAAAACCAGATATTTAGAACTTAGCCTACTTTAAGATGTGTCTAAAATAATTTCTAATGTATATTAAGTCTATCGTTAGAATGAGGAATGTGAAATGCTTATAACATATTGCTAATGTATTACTGACTTAAAATAACTTCTATAAATAATACTAAAAATCTTGAAAATTTTAGGAGTAAAAATAATTCAAGCTGACAAGTTTTGTGATTATAAATTATTTTAGATGAAGTTGTATTCAAGTTCATTTTCTAGCATTTAACCTTCTAAACCTATTTTTCACGCTTATAGCAATGACATATAAGCTAAAATTTTGATTTATAATTCTTTTATTAAGCTAAGACAAAAATACATTAAAAATATAGAGACAGAAATTAAGCAAAATAGTATATTTTTAGTACTAACGACAAAAATTATTATTTCTATTACATGTTTTTGAAAATTACATTAGAGGTTAAAGATGATAAACAATGCTCTAACGAATGAAAAGTTTCAGTAAAAGTACATAGAAAAAAAAAGGAACTTCACAGACGAAGCATTCCATGGTTTAAGTGTTCTGTTTTCTTTTGGAAATTACCTTTCAAAGTACAGTTTCGTTTAAAATTTGTTTGTAGGTATTTTTTACGTTTTGTTAAACAAGAAAGACGTTATTAATAATAGTTTACAGTCTTCAATCGATAAAGTGACATGGGAAGTATTTATATAGTAGTAGAAATAGAGAGAAATGCTAATGCAAAGCCACAGAAGGATATCTGCTCAAACCAATGCGGGGAATCGAACCCCTTATGTCAGCGTTGTAAATCCGGAGACATACCCCTGTACTAGCGGGTAAACGAGAAATAGTAAGCTTTATTTCAAAAAAAATTAAAATAAATTAGTCATAAAAAAATACAAGAAAAGAATCTAAACAAACACTAGAGAATAATAATTAAATTTGTTTGTTTGTTTTAGAATTTAGCGCAAAGCTAGTCAAGGGCTATCTGTGCTAGCTGTCCCTAACAGTAGTGTAAGACCAGATGGAAGGCAGCTAGCTATCACCAACCACCGCCAACTCTTAGACTACTCTTTTACCAACGAATCGTGGGACCCACGGCTGAAAGGACTAGCATGTTTGGTGTGACGGGGATTCGAAACTGCGGCCCTCAGATTACAAATCAAGTGTCTTAACCACCAAGTCATGCCGAATCCTAATAGTTAAGAAAAATACATTCTGGCTCTCAATAGCTTCTTTGTTCAAACTCTTTTAAGGAATTAAATATTTTATTAAATATTAAAAAATCAAATATTTCGGTGTATTTTACTCTATTTACTTTTTTATTTTCATTATGTGATTAAGTGGATTGTGATTGATTTTATTAATTTATAAAATTGATATTTGGAAATTATATCTTTCACTTAATTTCTTTTATGACATAATAACTTAATATATGCTAATTGAACTTAATCAAACGCATTAACTTTATACGCATATTAGATTGTAGTACATGTTTATTTTTTAGTATTGTTAAGTTTGTTGTTTTTCATTACAATGCACAGTTGTATTTTAATTATATAATATTAGTCTTCAAATATCAATCAGACGAAGTTTGATGTTTTATTTATTGCATAGTTTGAAGAACAAACATCTATGTTTTCTAAAAGCTTATTTCTAATTAATGCCGTTTAATCGTTTTTTTAATATAGTATGAAAATCTAAGTTTGAGATTAAAAATATATACGAATTACTACATTTAAAATTACTGTTATGTTCCTGCACTTCCATTTTTATAATATTGAACGAATACACTTTTAACCTTGAATATTAACATTTGTTTTACATCCAGCCTGTTTTTTTTTCCTTAATAATTTTAAAGTCCAAGGTGTATCAAAAATGATCACATTTCTCCACTAAATGAAATGAGAAACATCCCCATAATAATTACAAAAATACAGCAAGGAGGTGAACTAAACAAATAAAAAATTGCTGGAGAATTTATTCAAGAGCTTTATGTCTGATGAAACCTGCAAAGATATTTTAAGTCCAAACAAGTTGAGCGATTATGAAAATAATAAAAAAATAGCAGCAACTGCCTTCTCTGCTTTCAGATAATAGCATTTAACAAAAAAGAAACATCTAGAGAACTTTTAAAAAAGTTGTCAAACAAATCAATTAGAAAAACATTATGTGTTGGAAGAACGACATGACAAATAGGTATTAAGAGGAAACACTTTTGTATACTCTAATACCAATTAAAAATTGCTATGTGCGCCTCATTTTGGTGAACAGTAATTAAAAGTTATCAATTGTTATAAGACGTAGTTATTTGATAAGCGTTAATAAACTTCGAACATAAACAAAATATAAAACTTTTATCCAAGCAACAAAGTTTACATCACTTAATTGTTTTAATTTGGAAAATGTTTTTATTTTTTAAACGAATAACGAATAATTGTGTTTAAATGTAGGTACAGAAAATTTTTTTTAAAGTCTGTAAAATTATCTGTACTTTTAGTACTTACATCATAATGCCTCAAGGTACCAGGAACAATAACTCTTTAAAATATAAGCCTTTTTTCTGTTTTGAATTTTGCCCTTAAAAATAGAGGCATGTTCAGAGTTTAAGATGCAAAATGAACATGCTGTTATAAGTTTTTTACTTATATTGATATGAATCTCACATTGTTTTTAATAATCATAAAATGTAGTTTTCTTTTATGCGTAAAGCGTTATACGATATACTCTACATACTATATATCAAGAAATCTGTCAAAGTTAAAGCTAGTAAATTTTTTTTGCATTTGTCTCGGAAGAGTTCTGCTATTTTGAATTTCCAAGACTGTATCAATAAATATTTCTTTAAAAATTTCCTTTGCCATCAAAACATTAGATAAAAATACATAATTAGAACTGTTTTTCTCTTCGATAATAATCGGGTGACAATCGTTCAAAAAGTTATGTCTGTTTTTCATTTAGTGTTGGATCCACGCTTTGTTGATAATAGTGACAAAAACTATACAAAGTATGGCTATCATTACCGTTATTAAGTTGCCTTCAAAAACGTAATATGACTAACGAAGATTATATTAAACATTTTAAACAAGGCAGATTTTATTACAACGTATGCGAATTCTCATAGCAACACATTACACAATGGCCTTACCATGTCATTATTTTTTATAATTATATCATACAAAACATAACACTATCTTTAGTAACTTCAACTTGATATCTTAAAAAGAAAGATAATTTATTGCTAGACAGGAATACCTGTAAATACGTTATTTTACTAACTTTGTATTTACGTGAAAAAGTTGGGTTAAAGATGGGGACTAAGCGCGACAATTCATTCACAATTTGAATAATGATTAGACCTCTTAATGACACAATTACCATGATAAGTGAACACATATACGAAGATTTCATAAAAGTTATGTTTTATAAAGATCAAGCTAGAAACTAATTTTCCTTTCGACGAAGACAGACGCATGTCGTACTTGTGCATTGTTATCATTGAAGCTCTCATACTGCTAATTATTATTCTAACGTTTAGAGACAGTTAGAAAGAAAGAAAAAAACATATTGAATTACGAGTTCTGGGTTCGGCCACATACATTAATATATTTGAAAACTTCGACAAACATTCGAAATTTCGACTTAAAAGCTAGTGTTTATGAAGTAGGCACTAAAAGTAATAAATTTCAAATTATCGTTCCCCAAACCAGCTCAGAGACTAAAGGTCTATAGTACTTATCTTGGTGATGAACTCCTTCAACTAACATAAAAGACTAATATTTCTAACTACAAGTTTTTCTTCGAACCTCTAAATATACTTAAGTGGTGTAGGTTGACTGATTCAGTCAAATTATAGCTTCAATACTCTTGCTATGTAAATGTGATGAATATCCTTCATTTCTAAACGCACTCTTGCAAAAAGCCTGCTGTTTCATCACTTTTGAACCTGCATAACGTTTTTCCATGCTTCAAGAAGCATCCTTATGCAAACAAACTATTGAAATTTATATATAACCATTACTCTTACTTGCAAGTAGATACGAGAAGTGGTGAAATTGTTGAACATGGGAACTAAATCAATAATACACATAAAAGTCAAATAGTATATTTTGCGGCTATACGATAGACAACGCTCTATTTAACAGATGTTAATATATTTGAAACCAGAACAAGAAATATGTTAGCATGTTGTTGTTAAGGATTTTTTAAGATTGTTTGATTACACATCTTTAAATTTCATCTAATTCTATAACCTCTATCGTCTTTGTAACACACTGACACGTTTGATGTGACTTGACTTATAAATGTTAGACGGAATTATTGAATTTTACTTTTTTAAAGTTGATAACTTTGTTCACAATGTCATTGAATATGACCGACATTATTCAAAGTGATTATTTCCTTGCAAATATTTTACGAAAACAAAACCAACAAATAATTCAGTATACATAGGATATATTGAAGAGCTTATAATTGTTACTGAGATGAACAATCTGTTCGTAAATTCATGTTCATCAATCATTTTGATTAATTTCCGCGTATCTTCAGCACTAGAGAATCGACACATTCTCTGCACATCAATTTACCATGTAGAAAGCTCATCCCAGTAAAAAAAAAATTGAGAACGATAAATAGGGACAGAGAAAATTATTAAATTATTTGTTTAAACTTAAACGCAAAATTCAGAGTTATGAGTATGTTACATTAAAACGGTTCTGAATATGAAAGTCAGCGAGTAACATAACTGTAGTCTATAAAAATTCTTGGAGTAACGTGTATTAGAACTACATTTTGATATTGATTTCCATTCTTAATGAATGTGAAACCACAGAAAATAATTGATCGCTTACAAGAAGGATGTTATATAACTATTTTCGGAACAAAATATTGATATGATCACTTCATAAAGATGTGTTTAAATTAAATATTTAGACTTATCCTTGTACTTAATGACATTTAAAACAAAAAAACTATGGATCAACCTTAGGGACAACAACCATTTTGAAACAAAGATTAGGGGTTGTAAGTAAAGTTCGAATTTTTGTACTGTTAGTTACTGTTTCTGAAGAAATTGTAAAGAGAAATGTCCAGTTAAAAAGACATCAAATTTTAGGGTTATAAGACCTTCTATACTTTATACACTATAGACACTAAATATTTCATTGTTATGTAAATGTCGTGTAAATATTTTGTAAGCGACAACATGTCGTGTTGTGTTTAAATTTTCATTTCTATTATTCATTTTTCCATATTTATATTATTGTTTCGAAGTTTAAACTAATATTTTGTTATTCATTTAGGGCAGGGGTGTGCAACATTTTTCGTCGGTGGGCCATATAACCAACTTCATCAATCAAGCGGGGCCACTTAAAAAACAAGCTTATTCGTGTACATGCACAATAAATTAAAAAAAAAATCTCGAAATGCAAGCAATAATATTTTATATTTTTGCATGAGTGATCATTTTAGTGCGACACTTGAAATTTAGAGTCCTTGCAGAGCTTGTCAATATCAGCTTTGACAGAAGTGGTTGCCACTCTTAACTGACTGGTCAAATGTTCATCAGTCAGCTGACTTCTACATTTGGTTTTGATGAGCTTCATTTTGGAGAAAAATTGCTCACAGCAGTAGGTGCTACCAAAAAGGGAGGCAATTCTTTGTGCATGACGGGACAAATTGGGAAACTTTTCACGTACACAGAGTTTGTAAAAGTCTAGCAAACTGTTTTCAGAGAATTTCCTTTTAGTGTCCATGTCAGCCTGCAGTTCAATGAGTTCCATTTGGCAATCATCAGGACTGTCTTCCACTGCCAAATCAAAAGGTTGAGCGAACAATTTCAATCTAATTTCAGTTTGTCTGAAATCTGGAAATCTGGTTGCAAACTCATCACGCAGCTTTTGTACACTGGTTCCATATTTGGTGCAATCCAGATTAGGAAATTCCAGTTTCCTGGTTGCAAGACATGTAAAATGGGTCAATATGGCTCTTCTCAACTGAACCTGGAAAAGTTCCAATTTCTTCTCAAAAGCACAAATATGCTCAAACAACTTATTCACAAGTTGACTTTTCCCTTGTAGTTTTAAGTTTAAATCAGACAGATGCTGTGTAATGTCTGTGAGGAATGCTAAGTCATTCAGCCTGTTCTCATTGCTCAAGAAGTCCACATTCTGACGTTTGCTCTCCATGAAGAACTTAATCTCCTCTCGCAGATTCCAGAATCTCTTCAAAGTAGCAGCTCTACTAAGCCAACGTACAGCAGAGAAGTACAAAACATCTGAATACTCACTGTCCAGCTCATCTAAAAAAGTTTTAAATTGTCGATGATTTAATCCTCGTGTTCGAATATAATTTACGCATTGGACGACATTTTTCATGACTTCTGCAAAATCCAGAACTTTGGTGCACAAGCTCTCTTGGTGAATAATGCAATGGCTTACAACTACGTCTTGTGCTCCAATTGCAGTTAGAAATTTCTTGGTGAATCCATTTGTCCTACCTGTCATGGAAGGAGCACCATCTGTTGTAACACCACATAATTTATAAGGATTCAGTTCAAACTTTTCTACAACCTTAAGCACTTGTTCACAAATATCCTGTCCTGTGGTTGTGGAGGAAAGGCTTGCCATATCTAAAAACTCTTCGAAAACATCAAAGCCTGCAGTAACAGCTCTGATGAAAATGACAAGTTGGGATGTGTCATTGATATCAGTGCTTTCATCCAAAGCCAGACTGAAAGCTTCACACGAATTCAATCTCTCTTTCAAAGTTTCTTTGATGTCCTCTGAAAGATCTTTTGTCCTGCGTGAGACAGTAAAGCGGGAAAGGCTAGTTTGCTCCACCAAATATTTTTTCTCTGGACATGCATGTTCTGTGAATGTTGTTAAACAATTTTTAATAAATTCTCCATCACTGAAAGGCTTTCCCTTTTCTGCCATACATTCACAAAGCTTAAAACTCAGTTTTGTCACCAGTTCTGAATTTTTCTTGAAAGTGGTAAAAACACCTTGTTGCTTTTCAATGGATGTTTTTAAATGTTCAATTTTGTCCTTTCGTGCCTGACCAACAATTTCATCAAACTGGGAGGAGTGCTTAGTTGCGTAATGTCGCTTAATATTGTACTCTTTCATGACTGCAATTGTAGTTTGACAGACGAGGCAGACAACACCTTGATTATGTGGGACAACAAGATATTTTGTGCACCATTCACTGTTGAATAACCTTCCCTCATCATCAATTTTTCGTTTCTTAACTGCTGACATTTTACTAGCCCTGAAATCAAAACAAAAATTATTCTCACGAAAATAGCAAAGTAGAAAAAAACATAGAATTTATTTACACATGGAACCTCTTATGGACAGAAACACATGTTTCTAAATTGGCATCCCGATCATAGCCTTCCGGTACTTAAATTAATTGAGAATAGCAAAATACAGTGTGACCTCGCCTATTCGCGGTTCGCCATTCGCGGCCCCGCATATTCGCGGGTTATGCGCGAACTGCGTTTTTGTAGGTCACAGAGACTGAAAGGGCTTTTCGAGGAGATTTCTGTTGTATTTACTCAATTAAGCCGTTTTTATCAATTGTCGTCTTCACCAAACAAGATTGGACTGCTATTGGCTGACTGCCTCAGCTTCCCCAACAACGCAAACGGCAAAGCACAGCCCGGTAATGCACGGTACAATTTAGTGAAATACATAACAGTATGCAATATTGCTACATTATTAGTGCATCAATGAGTATAAGTATCATTAGTGTTTGGGAAGCATTTCATATAGTATATAATCGCATACATATACGTTTTCAAACTGCATCCAATATTCGCGGTTTTTCGCTATTCGCGGGATTGTAAAGAACGTAACCCCCGCGAATAACGAGGTCACACTGTACATAGAATCAGATGCATCTGAAAGCAAAAATTTTAATAAATTCAGTAAAGTCACAACAATATGCTAAATAATAATCAATTTACCTTCAATCTCTTGTAGTAACTGTAAAAGGTAATAAAATTTTCACCAATAATGAATGACGGACAGCAGTAAACCAACCGCTAACTCCTTCGAATTTCAGTGCACAATAACTGCCGTTACTGCGACCGTTTTTAAATTGAGGTTAGGGAAAATTGTCGCCAGCGGGCGAAGGCGAGGTTCAGGACATGACGTTGAGTCGTAGACAATAGTGCTAGTGCACGTCACCTATTCATGCCCTAAGGAGGCCGACCAATCGAATTCGGCCTGCTCCTCTCTAGCAAAGAAAATTTTAGAAGTTTGTCGAGTCGAAGCCTGGGAATCCCGTAGGATCGATGCTTTTAAAAATATTCCATTTGCGTTGGATTACAGATCAGGCCACATGGTTAGATTACAACAACTAGGGCCACACTAAATGGCTTGGCGGGCCGGGTTGTGGCCCGCGGGCCGCCTGTTGCACACCCCTGATTTAGGGTAACATTTTAGAATTTTCTTGAATTAAGTAGACCAATCATATGTTTGTAAATGAGTGCTGGTGAATTCGTGTCTAGACGTGTAGTCTCGTGCTAGAACGGATATGCGTGGATTGCTCTGGAGACCTGTAGAACTTTCGCGGTCTTTCGAGGATTTTAGGCCTACAATATATAAACAGACGAAGATGCAAGAGATTCAGTCATTAGTTTTATTCGAAGAAAAAGAGTGAATTTCAGACATCAGTTTTATTTCAAAAGAAGAGAGTCAGTTATTTGAGAAAGATTAAGTGTTTGCTGTGATTATTCAACTTGGATTTGTGACTGAAGTTAGATCTACGGGAGCTGTGATTTTACTTCGTCAATCTCTACGATTCATCCGAATTACTGCTTGTGTTGACAGTCGGCGAATTTATTGAACTGTGAACTCTGTTTCTGAACTTCTTCATTTAAGCTTCGGAATCTCTTCGTGGGACCAAATTCACACCCTAGACTGGAATTTGAGACTTTCATTTTAGATCATTACATTAGATACAGGCCAGTACCGTTTTGTATTGTGATTAATTTTGAAGTTTGAAACTAATATTATTTTGTTTTGTAGTTAATTTCGAATGTTATAACTTAACATCTGTCACTGTTAGTATATAATTTATGTTATATCTGTTATATTTGTTAATAGTTTAGTGTAATAAATTACACAAGCTGTTATCTGCGTTTTTCTGTTGCGTTTAGTCTACTAAGAACATAAAACATTAAAAAATACGTAACAAAAAATTGGGGGCTCGTACGGGATATCGAACAAACAATTTAATTTTATTATAAAATAAGATTTATATTCTATACAGATAGACAGTTTGTATATTTAAAATGGCATTCGAACTTGAAGATTTTATAAACGAATTTAACCTGAATCCTTCTTTCGAATTAATCAGTGAATTAAAAAAAATCTGAATTGGTTGATGTTGGTAAACATTTTAATTTAGAAGTGAAGCAAGCAATGAAGAAAGCACATATTAAACTAATTATTGTTGAACATTTGGTCAGCCAAAAAGTTTTACCTCAAACAGTTGCACAACAATTGCCTGTCACTCATTTTGACCCAGATTTCGAATTAAAAAAATGGAAATGAAAATGAAATTTCGTTTAGAAATTGAAAGCAAACGCCTTGTTCTTGAAGCGGAAAAAAAAATTGAAAACAAACGCCTTGATGCCGAAATACAAAAAGAACGCATTAAAGCTGATAAGGAAATCAGTATGAGAAAGGCACAGACGGAAGAAAAGGTTGTCCAAATGCGGTTGGATAATTTTGATGCTTCCAAACAAATTCGTTTAGTACCTCCATTCAAAGAAAAAGCTGTAGATACATATTTTCAACAATTTGAAAAATTGGCCCTTAGGCTAAAATGGCCAACTGAATATTGGACAATATTACTCCAGAGTGTTCTCAAGGGTAAAGCTCAGGAAGTATTTTCCAAACTCACGGCCGAGTTTGGATTACGATTTGGATTATGATTACGAGCACATCAAAAAATGCGTTTTGAATGCATATGAATTGGTGCCAGAGGCATATAGACAAAAATTTCATGGTTACAAAAAGTTTGACAGCCAAACTTATGTCGAATTTGCTCGTGAAAAAGAAACTCTGTTCGACAGGTGGTGTGATTCTAGAGAAATTAAAGAGGATTATACAAAACTCAGATAACTCATGTTAGTTGAAAAGTTTAAAAGATTTATTCCCTTAGAGCTCAAAACTTATATTGATGAACAAAGAGCTTCCAAAATACATGATGCTGCTGTCTTGGCAGACAAGTATGCTTTGACTCACAAAGATTTCTCATATAAAAGCAAAACAAATCAGACAGCAAATAAACCCAATAACTCATTCATATATTATGCAAATGTTGACAGAGACAAAAAAGAGCAAACTTCTAATTCTCAAACGAAGACTCCATCTTATTCTCTAAGCTCGTCATCCACCCAAAACGTGTCGTTCTCATCCAAAACATGTGCTTATTGTAAGAAACCTGGCCATCTGATTTCTGAGTGCTATAAAGTAAAAAAACAAGCCATCACCCAACAGTTTCATTTCGCCCTTGTTTGATATATCATTGGTTCCCAATGATTTTGACTCTGTTCAGTCCACTGTGGATTCCAAGTCCAATATTATTGATGTACCTGAAGATATTGTTGAGGACAAATTTAAGCCTTTCATGACTGAAGGTTTTGTTTCTTTTGTTGGCGATTCACGTCTACAACCAATTAAAATCCTGCGGGATACTGGAGCTTTTCAGAGTTTGATTTTGGAAAGTGTACTTCCGTTTTCTGAAAAGTCATCCGTTGGGGCCAGTGTGCTCATTTCTGGTGAAGAAGGTGGCGTCGTTTCTTTTCCTCTTCATAGATTAGATTTACATTCGGACTTAGTTTCAGGCCCAGTGACTGTGGCTATTAAAGCTTCATTGCCTGTTGAAGGTGTGTCTATGCTTTTGGGGAATGATTTGGCTGGTAGTAAGGTGGTACCAGAGGTTCGTGTTGTTGAAGCACCTGTTATTAGTCCCAGTACAAAGCAACTCGTTGAAGAGTTTCCTAATGTTTTTCCCGCCTGTGCTGTTACTCGTTCTCAGACACGTTCTCAGGAATCCAAAGAGGATTTCTCTTTATCTGATACGTTCATGTCTCACATCGATGAGATTTCTGACTCAACTTTAAGTTCTACTGATGACTCTAAGACATTTTTCGACTCTTTTCATCGAAACAAACTTATTGAGGAACAGGACAATGATCCTGAAACTTGTTCACTTCTACAACTGGCTGTTGGTGAAAATGAAATAGGAACTGTCCCTATTTGTTACTACCAAAAGTCAGGTGTGCTAATGAGAAAATACAGACCTCCTTACGTTGCTGCTGATGAAAAGTGTAATGTTATTCATCAAATCGTCATTCCAAAATACTATCGGAATGATATTCTTAGTGTTGCTCATGACCATGTATTGTCGGGATACTTAGGTGTAAAAAAGACCTTAGATCGTATCCGACGTCATTTCTATTGGCCAAAGATGCGCCAAGATGTTGTTAGCTTTTGTAAGGCATGTCATTCTTGCCAAATCACTGGAAAACCAAATTAAGGGATTCCCAAAGCACCACTGCAGCCTATTCCTGCCTTTGAAGAACCATTCTCAAGGGTCATTATCGACTGTGTTGGCCCAATGCCAAAAAGCAAAGCAGGAAATGAATACCTCTCGACGATCATGTGTGCTTCTACACGTTTCCCTGAGGCAATCCCTTTGAGAAAAATCACTGCTCCCAACATCATAAAGGCTCTTGTCAAATTCTTTACCATGTTCGGGATTCCAAAAGTTGTGCAATCAGATCAAGGCTTAAATTTTATGTACAAGCTATTTCAACAAGCCATGCATGATCTAAACCTCCATCAAGTTTTATCCAGTGCATACCATCCTGAGTCACAAGGTATTTTTGATCGTTTCCACCAAATTACTGCCACAAACACTCAAAGAACTAGGTTGAGGGTTTTCCCTTGTTACTGTTTGAAGTTCGTGAGGTTATTTCAGAATCTACTGGATTTAACCCTTTTAAGTTGGTTTAAAAAGACAAATAAGCAAAACAAAAAAAGTTTTCACAAGTTCAAACTTTTTTTTACTTTTAAGGGGAGAGTGTTATGTAAATGTCGTGTAAATATTTTGTAAGCGACAACATGTCGTGTTGTGTTTAAATTTTCATTTCTATTATTCATTTTTCCATATTTATATTATTGTTTCGAAGTTTAAACTAATATTTTGTTATTCATTTAGGGTAACATTTTAGAATTTTCTTGAATTAAGTAGACCAATCATATGTTTGTAAATGAGTGCTGGTGACTTCAAGTCTAGACGTGTAGTCTCGTGCTAGAACGGATATGCGTGGATTGCTCTGGAGACCTGTAGAACTTTCGCGGTCTTTTGAGGATTTTAGGCCTACAATATATAAACAGACGAAGATGCAAGAGATTCAGTCATTAGTTTTATTCGAAGAAAAAGAGTGAATTTCAGACATCAGTTTTATTTCAAAAGAAGAGAGTCAGTTATTTGAGAAAGATTAAGTGTTTGCTGTGATTATTCAACTTGGATTTGTGACTGAAGTTAGATCTACGGGAGCTGTGATTTTACTTCGTCAATCTCTACGATTCATCCGAATTACTGCTTGTGCTGAGAGTCGGCGAATTTATTGAACTGTGAACTCTGTTTCTGAACTTCTTCATTTAAGCTTCGGAATCTCTTCGTGGGACCAAATTCACACCTTAGACTGGAATTTGAGACTTTCATTTTAGATCATTACATTAGATACAGGCCAGTACCATTTTGTATTGTGATTAATTTTGAAGTTTGAAACTAATATTATTTTGTTTTGTAGTTAATTTCGAATGTTATAACTTAACATCTGTCACTGTTATTATATAATTTATGTTATATCTGTTATATTTGTTAATAGTTTAGCGTAATAAATTATACAAGCTGTTATCTGTGTTTTTTCTGTTGCGTTTAGTCTACGAAGAACATAAAACATAAAAAATACGTAACACTCATAATAGTTAAACAAACGTTTTTAATCAACATGTATAGTACGTAGTAAACATAAATATCACAGTTAGCCAAAGAACTATGTCAAGTTTTAGTTCTGTTGCTATGTTAAGATGTATATCGTTGAACATTACCAAAAAAGGAGTGTGACTAAAGGACAGATAATTGCTCTTATATAACTTCGATTATCTAGGATAGTAACAATCAACTTTAGACAGTAGGGTATCGAAACCCCAGCAACACAATCTTATCACCCAAACCTTGTCACGTAGAAAACAACTGCTAAATTGTCTTGTTAAAGTGACTTTTTGGTAAGTGAAAGTTTCTACAGAGCTGATTTGACCTACACAGTTAAAACAGTTTTGAACCTATAAGTTGACGTGACATATGTAACTAAGATAGTCTTCCCGTGTTTTTAAGGTCGAACCAAGTATGTATTTGTTACTGAGGGACTCGCACAAATTAAGCGTTTACCAAAACGCTGTTTTTTTATGTATATCAGATCATGAGCTATGAGGTTCAGATTAAATTTCACACGGAAGCGACTTTTTATTTTAGGGAAGAGAGGTGAACAAAATAAAGTATCCTGAATTAATGTCTGAGATACTACTTACGTGTCATAACCTTCAAATATGAATAAAAATATTCAAGCTACATGTTGCCGCCTTAAATGTAAGCTATAAAACAAATAGCTTAATGCATGTCTTAACAGCACTTTCACTCTCTCTCTCTCTCTCTCTGGTGTTTGGGTATGTAAATTTGTTTACCCAGGAGGGTCAGGTACACTAGACCTCTTTCTCTTAAATTTGTCCTAATTTATAGGACACCATTTTAAAAAAAAAACAACCAAATACAGCTTAATTACTAAACTAGCATTTTTACTCTGTTGTCGTGGAGCGTTAATTCAAAAGTAATAATCGTAGATTACTGCAGTGATCAGGTACTTCGTGATCGTCCTGAAAACAAATAAGAACAGTCTGTAAGATCTTACATCGAATATAATTAATCGTATTACAAATAATGGTCTGTACACTTTTTCCTTTTCACTGATTCGGAAAATAAATGTTAAATATTGATATAACATTCACAAATTTTAAGACTTTACTATGGACCTTCGAAACCTAAACTCCGTTTTACATGTTTTTTTTATTTGGGGAAAAATAGAAAATATATGGTAAATTAGAAGTAATACAACTTGTGTAATATTTTTCTCAGTTGTGCAGCAACATGTTTGATAAGTAATTTTCGTTTTAATCCATAAATTTCGTTCTCATGTGATTTTATATAAGCAACATGTAACTTCAAGTTTTTTTTTTCTAATAAGGGGTATTTTGGATAATGGATAGATCTTCCCACAATAAAACGATAATTCCAAAAAAAATGTTTTTTCTATTATCTGCAATACATCAAACTTAGCTACACTAAACTTTTTTGAAGTTGTTTTTCAAAACACCCATTACATTTGTTGGCAAATTATTTTCGAAGAAAGAACGTTCTATAGCTCCATTAAACTTTTTATACATATAAGTTTATTATAACTTTCTATACATTTTATAAAAATGTATAGAAACCAAACGTAACATGCGTAGTCAAGTGATTATGGCACTTGATTCATAATCTGAGAATCGTGTCTTCGATCCCCGTCCTACAAAACATGCTGGCCCTTTCAGCCACGGGAGCCTTATGATCTGACGGTTAGTTCACTCTTTGTTGGTAAAAAAGGAGTACAAAAGTTAGCGGTGAGTGGTAATAACTACCTATTTTCATCTAGCCTTCATAACGTAAATAGCCCTTGTGTAGTTTTGCACGAAATTCAAACCAATTCTCTTCATTTTTAATTTGTATAATATACAATGTACAGTATGACCTCAATCTTCTTATTTAAGGAAATATGTTTATATATTTTTTCTTTTTTAATACCATTCTCACTAGGTAGCTCAGCTGTGAGTACGAGGGTTCATTATGCTAAAAATCGAAAAGTCATGTTGCGGTACTTGCGGTTAACATAGGAAAGATGACCATTGTGTTTTATCAGGGGTTTAGTTGTTAAATTCTTTATTTTATCATTATCGATGAATTTTATACGTCATAGAAAATCGAAAAAAATTATTTATCGAATATTTTCACGTGTGCAATACGTTACACAAGAATAACAGTTGATCATTGCCAGTAACACATTGTCGGAAGTGTGTTTGGGTGTTTTTGATAACAAAGCCACATCGAGCTATCTGCTCAGCCCACCGAGGGGAATCGAACTTGTGATTGTAGCGTTGTAAGTCTGAAGACATACCGCTGTACTAGCGGGGGGCGTTGTTAGAAGATATATAAACTTTACAATCAGAACGACTCAAAAGTATGCCATTATTTTCGCCGACATTACTATATACATGTTATAAAGTTTAGATCTACCAATGCTAGAGTCTATATAATAATGTGTTGTAAAACTGTTTTATGAAATTTGATTGTCAGCTTTCAAAATATTTCTTATAATGCTTGTTTGTTTGTTTTTTAATTTCACGCAAAGCTACTCGAGGGCTATCTGCGTTAGCCGTCCCTAATTAAAAAAATGAAAAATCAACCAGACCAAAAGGTATTGAAAGGAATATCAGACTGAATTATGGAGATTTATTTAAGCAATGTGCGAATAGAAAATTTAATCAATATAAATTTTCATCTTATTTTTAAGGATCTCATTTGCAAAGAAAAAATATTAGAATACAATATTAGTTATTTTTCCAAACATTAATTTTAGATTAAGATGAAAAGGCAGCTTTCGTTCGAAGTTACTTTTGTAATGAACAAATAAGCTTTTTCTTAATATTAATAAGGTGTTTGTAGTTATATTACATGAGACATTATAACAATTCAGAGTTTTTGAAAGCAATATACAATAATATTGAATAATACGATAAAGTAACGTTTAACACAGACCCAAAAGATAACAATTTATGTAGCTTCATTTACTGTGGGACGTGATAAACTCTATTTTTGTCTATTTTAAAACATAGCTTTCGCAAAGGTGCTTAACAGCTATCAGAGCCAGTCGTACTTAACATGGATTGCTGGACTACAAGAGAGACAACTGGTCAAATGAATCTGGTATGACATGGCTAGGTGGTTGCGGTGCTCGATTCTTCATCTAAGGGTGGCGGGCTCAAATCCCCGTAACAGCAAACATGTTCGCCCCTTCAGCTGTTGAGGTGTTACAATGTTTGATCAATCCCACTATTAATTGGTAAAAAGAGTAACCCAAAAGTTGACGGTGGGTGGTGGTGACTAGCTGCCTTCCTTCTTGTCTTATACTACTAAATAAGGTTTGCTCAAAATTCAAAACAAATAAACGCATCTTCCAGCAACTTTAATAGAATAGGTATATTTAATTCTCACTCTTATAAAGCTGTAAATGGAAACGTTTGCACATATAATACAATTGTTCTGTAATGTTAACTACTTAGGGGCTTCATTTTTATTCATAACTTTACGAAAATATTATATTGCCTCTCTTTATAGTTAGTTTGGTGAAATCTGACCAGAAAGAAAACTTATTCTAAGGATTTGTTCAAATAATGTAGATATTGTTTTTACATTTTTTGTCTGGTATTGTTCGATAATAACAAGAATATGAAACTAAAATATTTTTGTATAAACTACATCAGTATATAGACATGTTTTAATATGCTTGATCCCAATTATTATAAAAAAATCAAAACCCACTAAATAAATGTTGAGATTAGAATATCATTTCTAGTTAATAATGATTTATTTTATATCGGACATGGTGATATGCTAATACGGCTATAACCTTTCGTTTTTAGTATAAAGGCTGACAGGTTTTATATCATTATGAGGTTTTTCACACTTTTATCTTGTAGCATTTCGGATTTTGAGTTTTATTGAACCTTTCTAATTGTGTCAGTTTAATTATATTTTCTCATGCACTATTACACTTTCGAGAACTCCTACGAGTTCCTAGTTTTGCTTGCAATTAGTAAGTAATACATTGCTGACAAGAATGTATCAGCGAGAGTGAAAAAGAGGAAAAATGTTTAGTATCAACCAGACTATTTCTACTATATCCAGCGTGGACGAGGTTTTTCATCCAATACCAGGGTTCTTCGAGACGGCTGGAATATTTTTGTTTGGGAATGAATGACCCCAATGCCGTTCTCAGCTTCACTGAAATTGATTAGGTATATAGAATGTTTCACAAGTATCTCACGACTCCTCAATATTCGATCATCGTAAAGACATTTATTTTGAAAATATTTCAAGCAAAAAATATGATTAATTACAAAAATTGTTCACGAATAAACATATCTTCTTTAATCAGTTGCAAAATCTCTCTTTATTAACCTGAATATGACTTGAAAATTTCGAAACGTTGTTCTCGAAATAACTAATAAAAGTGGTAAAACCCATACCATCCATAAAATAAGTTTCTTTCACCCACGAATAAAATCATCATGTATCTATATCAAGACTTTATTGAAGCCAAATAATCTAAAATAAATTCAGATACTGAGTGCAGGTCACTTCCATACTTTTATGAAAAAAACTTTTGAGTACAAGTATTTACCTGTAGATATAGCAGTATATAACGTCGTAGATTACGCTTTAAAATACTTAGCAATTAACTGATAATAATTAACCGACAAAGTTTCTTCTAGCAATTGTTATAATTAGTACATTAAATTTGGTCACTGAACGGATTTTGGTAATGACGTTTGTACTCACGGATTCTCATCTGTTAAATATTGTTACCATGACTAGAGTACGACTCATCACAGGTACTTTCCTGGATGTTCCTGATGTCTCATATTGATTCATATTCATTTTTATCTCTAGGAAGTTACAAATCCTGATTTTGAAAAAAAAAATCTTTACTATCTGAATGTTTGAATATTTTGGGTGCAAATGGCAGTTAAACAACTTTTACAAAGGCAATGCATTTTCAGTGACAGACTCCTAACTTTCTATGTAAGGCCAAAGATATCATTTTGTAGTTGTGACACATACTGTTCATTACGACTTTATATCAATTGTGTTTGCCAAGTTACTTGCTGATTTGCATATTCAAAATCATTTTAATGTAACGTGCTAAATATTCTGTATAATCCACCAAAATTCAAATATAAATAAAATGTTTTAATACTTAGATAATCCAAAGTTTTAATATCTGAGGTTAAAATGTAAAAGTTGAAATTTGTTGGATGTGTTTCTCATCACTTTTTTTAAGAGTATCAAACGAATTTTGAAAATGTTTCTAAATGTTTTATATCACAAAAATCATGACACAATATCAAACACCATTCGAATGAAAACGAAGGCTAACGATCGAACAAAGAGCAAAACTGACCTCAACTGTACCTTTCATATCAAAGATTTATATTTTACCATATTTTGATGTTGTTAATAACTATAACAAATATCAGTTAAGTCAGACGTTTTGAAAAAAGCCATAGTTAATCTAATTTTATATATAATTTAATTTAAATAGTGTAATTTTGTTAGTTAACAGTGAAAAAAATTGTCAAAACAAATTAGGTTTTTAAACAGTTAAATTCAATGGATCCTAATTATGACTTACGTAAAATTCATAAATATTATGGGTCGTAAATAAGCAGCTATACTAAATTCTGCTTGAAGATTTTGTCTTCTTTCCCCAAGAATACAACAGAAAATTTATTACTTGATTGTTAACAGTACCCCCCGTTAGTACAGCGGTATGTCTAAGAATTTACAACGCTAAAATCAGGGGTTCGATTCCCCTAGGTGGGTTCAGCAGATAGCCCAATGTGGCTTTGCTGAAAGAAAACACACACTGATTGTTAACATTAACTATAATAGGTTTATATCGTGATAACTTGACTTTCAACTCTCTTTTACTTCCGTTTTCCGGTGGGACAGCAGTAATTTTCGAGAACAATAATGTTAAATCTTGAGCTCGACTCCTCGCTTTGAACAAGGAGATAGCCCAATGTGACTTTGCTTTAAAACAGACAATCCTTTGCTTTCATACATAGAATAAATGATTCTTTGTTTTCACATATGAATTTTCCTTTATGAAAATCTAAACTCTAAATGAAGACAATGATATTACTGCATTTGTAATTGAACGCTGTTTCATTATTACGACCTGAAGCAAAGAAGTTCCAAAACCTCTGAAATAATACAAGTACACTCTTCCATTAGTTTATACTAATCAAGCAATCCGAGTTGTTCAACACATTCAAATCATTCATACACTAAGTTGATTAGCCATAAGACTAATGAAAAGACCTAAACAACTAACATATATTGTAAAAAAAGGAGAAATTTGAATTTCTCTTTGATCTTAATTTTATTATCAATTTTACAGACTCTACTTCTTGTACTTTAATGTATTTATTTAAAACCACTTGGTTAAGTTGTCAAATCATATCACTAGAATGTTACATAAAATTTATAAGATTTGCTGTGCTATTCTTGTGGTTAGATTTGTTGCAAATTTTGACAGTTCATGACTACTTAAAAATAACGTTAAAATATATTTAAGATTACGAAACTTTTTCCAGGTAGTCATAAGATTATTGAAAACAAAACTTTCGGTACTGAAATAGTTTTTGTTTACTAACATTTTTACTTTCAGTGTCAGATATTAAATAAAGAACAAGGAAGCTTCGCATTGCTGGTACTTCAATTAATCATGTTTCCCCCTTTTATAAGCGTAGAACGCCCCTAATTCAGAAACAATTAAAAACTCACCTTTTATGTCTTTTTTAGATTATATGGCATAAACCAAGAAAACCGGAAGTAAGTGATACGTTATTGAATTAATGAAATCACACATAAACGTAGAAATGTATATAGATTGCAGAACGTTAAAACTTACACTCGTTTTATTGTCACAAGAAAACGATTTTATGACAGGTATCGTGATCCTTGAACATCTGCTTACAAGAAGTGTCTGGAGGCCAAATAAGGTGATAAAGAAAGAATAAACAAAAATTTGTATATACACTTGACCGATTCTTTCTTCATTCTTGTCACTTAGGGTAATTTCTAGAAATTTTATTTATTTATTTCTTGTGACAGGCCTGTAAAACCACGGAAGCAATGCCAAAAATTCACTTCTTTGTAAGCCCCCTGTATCCACAAATCATCCAAATTACCTCAACGTACTGAACAGAGACGTTAAAATGAGCCTTATTAAAATTTATTCTTTCTTTGTTCCTAAGCGTTACAAGTTTTCAGACTTATCGCTGAACCTCTGAGCTCATATCGTTAAAAATTAATTAATTTAACGTCATAACTTCATTAATTTCATAGAGAAAAACAAACCAGAATTATCTTTAGAATATAGTTAAAATAATTTACTTTGTTAATTAATAATAATAAAAGAAAACCTGCCAATATTTCAATCCAACACAAATCTAAACATGCCATGTGGTTGCAACATCAAACTAAATTCACCTTTTAGAGCTTTCTCAGAAGTTGCAAGATTGATAGTTTGATTTTAATTTAGTGCTACTTTAAAATTATCGATTCTTTTTTATAGGCTTTTACACTTATATTTGATTTTTATGATCAGTGATAAACAATATTTGTACTGTTATGTATATGTGTAAATATTTTGTAAACGACAACATGTCGTGTTGTGTTTGAATTTTCATTTCTATTATTCCTTTTTCCAAGAGTGAGATTCAGACATCAGTTTTATTTCAAAAAAAGAGAGTCAGTTATTTGAGAAAGATCAAGTGTTTGCTGTGATTATTCAACTTGGATTTGTGACTGAAGTTAGATCTACGGAAGCTGTGATTTTATTTCGTCAATCTCTACGATACATCTGAATTACTGCTTGTGCTAAGAGTCGGGGAATTTATTGAACTGTGAACTGTTTTGGAATCTCTTCGTGGGACCAAATTCACACCCTAGACTGGAATTTGAGACTTTCATTTTAGATCATTGTATTAGATACAGGCCAGTACCGTTTTGTATTGTGATTAATTTTGAAGTTTGAAACTAATATTATTTTGTTTTGTAATTAATTTCGAATGTTGTAACTTAATATCTGTCACTGTTATTATATAATTTATGTCATATCTGTTATATTTGTTAATAGTTTAGTGTAATAAATTATACAAGCTGTTATCTGTGTTTTTCTGTTGCGTTTAATCTACGAAGAACTTAAAACATCAAAAAATACGTAACAGTACCAACCTAATGTGCTTTATCATCGTGCTATTTTCACTTATGCATTAGAGTAAGAAGACTATGAACACTTGAATAATCTGTAAGTTCTATTGTTTAATGTCTGGTAAAGATAAATAGCATATAATTTACTTCTTGAGTTTGGTTTTAATTAAACACAAAGCTATACAAAGAGCTATCTGTGATCTGCCCACCACGAGTATTGAAACATGGATTTTAGAGATGTGAGTCCACAGGCATACCGCTGTGCCACTGGGGGGATTTACTTCTTAAAGGAAGTCTGATAAATCACTGTTTCTATACTTTGAGCATTATGCCCAAAATACGTAATTTGAATTGGGTCCAAAATATTTAAAGGTGGAATAATTATATATAATATATAATACCTTAAATTGCTTAATGAATACTTTCAGGAATATCAAAGTATTATTAAGACTTATTAATTTGTTTCCTTGCGTGATTTATTTAGTTGGTTCTTTTTAAATCTGTTCATACTTCATCTTTTTAAGTAATCTCCTTATCACGTGACAACGTTTTTTATTTTTTTAATAAATAGTTCATTGAAATGTATCCACAAATTTAATTTAAAATGTTTGCAAGCTTATACAATAAACAGGAAAGCAAACACATAGACAAAAGTTTTCGAGTAAAATAAACATAAAAACAATACATTTTGTAGATTACTTATGATCGGATGTTCACATTTAGGAGAGGTCTCCAGTGACACAGTGGTATGATTGCGGACTTTTACTGCTAGAACTGTTTTCGATAATCGTGATGAGCAGGCGAGAGGTTATCCTTTGTGTAGCTTTGTACCTGACGACAAGCAACACACTTGTAAAAGACACTTAACAACTAAACACTTTTGAAAGGTGGACTTTTATTTCTGAGGACGATAGAAGGTCTACTTTCAGAAACAACTACTTCCATAAGGTTTCTCGTATTGTATTTTACTATAATATTATTCTAAACGATTTTTTCATACTACGAAATAGTTAAGGCTTCTGAAATACGTAGAAAATATGTACAATAATAAGATAAATTACAAATTGACTCTTTAATTTACTGAACAAACAGATCTTATCGTTTACAATCACACAAAAACATCACAAACACAATGCTGCAGACATTAAATTCTAGAAATGCAGATCATTCATATTCTTTAAAAAATGTATATGTAATAAAGCTTAAACTGAGCTGTGAAACAATATTTAATGAATTTTATTTAGAAAGGTCCACTTGATTTTTCCAGTTTTAAAGGGAGTCATGTGTGTCATAAACTCGGTCTCTAGCACAATAAATGTTTCAAACTAGGAGGTATTTTTTTTCGTAACTGTTTAAACATTTGTCCATTTACTCTTTCGATTTTCTAAAACAGATAAGAATAAAGTCGCCAGAAATTAACAGGTATTTTCTTGAGTGGTTTGTTACAGGTTATTGTTAACGTATAGCGTATAGAAAAGAATCAGAAAATTAAGTAGTGATTCTCTTATAATTCATAGGTATGTTCTTCACCTGTTAATTGCGTGTTTCTTTCATGCTTTTGCATTCTTTACTTTGTATTTTATCCTCTTCTTTTCAACAGAAAAATCTTTATTTTTAAGAGAGAAATTAATGATGCCTTATTAATTCAACTCGTAAGAACTCAGATTGTTTTCACATATATGCACATAGTTATTGAAGAGCTGTCTATGTCAGACATGTTTAATTTTTAACTAACAGAATAAAGAAAATGTAGCTATTCAGTACCATCTACTGAACCTCTTAGGTGACTTTTTTCCTGACTGAACAATTGGATTTGATAATACCCAAACGCCTTAATATGCGTAGTGTGATTTATTTTGTGTTTATGTTACAGAACACGAACACAAATTTTATATCCATAGTGTAGCACGTCATTACTAATCTTGTTCAGCACAAAATTTTCAGTACATGACTGATAATGATAATAGATATTTTCACCAGTTTAATAACCTTGTTTAGACTTGCATTTAAAGGTATTTAAGTAGAAACCTGGAAATCAAAATGTTTTTTTCATAAACGCGAGCAAACCCGAAATAAAAAGCAAAATAAAAATACTCATAAAGGTAATACATAGAGTAACAAGAAACTTTGAACTAATCGTGTTCAATGGGTGGAGCCAGCGTGGATCCTAAACATATAGTAATAACATTGACAAGGGTTTGACGGAAAACCGTGATGAATTGTATTTTCAGTTATCACTTAGAGAGACATTATGAATGATTTGAAACTTTAAAACCGATGCATTAGATAAACTGTTGTCATTAGTGACACTTAAATGTCAAGACGAATTAATAACAAACTTTTCGATATTTTTTTACAGCCGTACAAACAACGATTACCAAAACTCGTATTTAAGTTGAAAATATGAGAAAATGAGGGGGAAACCGAACCTATGTATATATGTTAAAATATTTCCGCAATTTCACCATTTATTTTTATATTATCCATTTCTTTTATTTTATTTTTCGATTTTAACCAATATTTTCAAAGATAATTTTAGAGTGTTAGCTCTATCGTCCATAAACCTAACTTATCGTAAAGACCACACCCATAACTGTACTGTAATGAATTTTTTCGACCATGCATTGTATTTGTCACCACTTTTTAAACAGACGTCGGATAACAATGTTGAAGATTAAATTATGTATATACATTCATATTGTAATAAACTTATAAATGACGTAAACGTAAAACATCATCAAGACAAAATACAAAAGAAATATTAATAAAGGTCAATACTATAGTCTCTTGGAATGACAGCTGCAAGTATAGGGACTTACAACGTTAAAATCTAGGATTCAATGCCCCACAGTGGATACCACAAGCAAATAATTTTTTGTCCATGAACCCATTGATTTACATTTTTCTATTTTTCCATACAGTTCATCAACGATACTGGAATGCTGTTACAAATATTCAGTTTTACTTTCACATCCTAGCTATGGCCAGGTATGCTAAGGCGTTCGAATCGTAATCTGAGGGTCGAGGGTTTGAATCCTCGTCACACAAAACATGCTTGTTTTTTCAACCGTGGAGGATTAGCTACTCTGCCTCTAGTCTTACACTGCAAAATTAGGTACGGATAGTGCAGATAGCCCTCGTGTAGCTTTACACAAAATTAAAAAAAAAACTATTTGTATTTGCGTTTTTACTTTTACAGTTTTAACGTATGTCCATACAACCGAAAGAATGTTCATATCTGGAATTAATGCAATTCCAAATGATATTTGTGACTTTTTTATTGTCACAACATCGTTTCATCATATTCACTCTGTACTTGTGTATGAGCTTCTTTCTATAATAGAAAACCGCACACAAGGAATCAAGTTTTTGACAAAAATGCACGATGAACCAGAATCTGTTGTAATTATCAATAACCAGGTTATCATAAATGTTATGTATTAAGATGCATCTTCACACGTCTATTATTTCTGTATAAGACTTTTTTCCGTAGATGAGTGGGTTGACTTTGATACCGTTCTCTTCTACACAGTTGAAACAATTGCCGTTGATTGTTATTGAACAGTTTTTACATTTTCCTTTTCACTTTAGTCAACTTATTGTTTGTGGTTTTAAGCACATTCCGACATTTGGACCTCTTCTCAGAAATTCTTTTTGAACAGCAGCACGTCCATTAAGACTGTTTCATGTACTAATGTGTATTTTACTGCTCTCACTGTAACATTAACACCTGTGTTTAAACCAAAAGCGTTGAAAAGATATGCACTCGACCATTACTATTCTCTTAAAAGACAAACTTGGAGTTTTATGACGCCAGAAAACTAACTTCAAATAAAATTGTATCTCAAAACACCTTGTATGGGTACTAACACTTTTAACAGGTTAATTTGAAGATAATCTAGGAAGGCCAAACGTTGTTTTCTGCTTTATTAGTAGAAGTGTTAATATCCATGCCAGTCATTCTGAGATACATTTTTATTTGAAGTTGGTTTCCTGTCATCAAGATACTCCAAAGTATTTAAAATTACATTTGGTAACTATGGTTTTCTATACCGATTAATATTTTTTTCTGTTCCAAAAACCATCTTCAATCTTGCATATGGATAAATGAGGTCTTGTCAAATTGTTTTCTTATTTCTCGTGGAGTAATTTTCACAAGCTCAGACTTTAATTTCCACAATCTGCTCATAAGATGTCCTGGCCCTAGTAGCCATCGTTGATTTATGTCTCTACTGCTGGGAGTGCGACTGCTTGCACTTTTATAGGTTTTAAACTAGTGTAGCAATTTCATTTTGGATAAATACTAATCAGAGGGTAAAGTATCAATACTTTACTGTACCATGGAGAGGTTCGAATTGAATGGTTAAATAAAAAAACATATGCATTGCACTTACTATGTATATAATTTCTCTTTTTCCTACATTTTAGTTAACGGATTTTTTTCTATATTTTACTTTCTAGCTTCAGTTTATTTTATTCACTTTAGAAAGCTCAGTAACTACACTGTTTTCGTTGTTCTTGTTTTAAAAGTGAAGAAAAATTAGAGCAAAATGATTCAAAGTTCTAACCTGGATTTAATTAAAGAATGTTAATGTTCATTGTGTTAATATAAAAAGATTATGTTGGCTTTCTGTTTCAAGACTTCCATAATATTATTCCGCCTAAATGATCTCATGTGTATGAAATTTTGTAGAATGAACGGCAACTGCCTATTGCTCGAGTGTATAACCTCTAACGTCTATATCTATACGCCAAATAAAATTACCTCACGATGAAGCTCTTACATCTAATCATTACTCGAAATCTATTTTATATATTTTGCAGACAGTATAAAACCATTTCAGTTCCTAGATAATTCTTATTTCTCGGCTTTATTGAGCTTAACTACATAAGGTCTCAAGTGCATCACTAGTGATAAGAGAAAAAAACAACAACAAAATTTTCAAATGTTTTAATAACCGTATATTTGACAGGATATCTTCTCGCATCATTTTTGTGCAAGCAAATGAATATAAACACAGAATAACAGGAAGTCACGATTTGTTAGGCTGTCTCAATGACGTATGAAGAGTATACGCTTATGTTTAATTTTATAGTACTGTGATTAAGCACGTTCTTTCTGTTAAAATTATGTATATTTAACTTTATTAAATGGATTTTGTATTTCGACAATTTTATCAATTCGTTTTTCTATTGATATATAATTTCATAGTTTTGTCAGACTGTATTTGTTGCATAGTTATTATGTGTTCTTTCTACTGTTGATTCAAGTTTCACTATGTATTGGATTTTTTCTCAGAATTTATTTTTTTCTTATTTTTATCACTGTTTTTACTTTGAATTGATTTTTAATGAAACGAAAATTCAGGTTTGTTTTTCTTTTGCTTCCCAGTGACATACCAGTAATACTGTGGACTTAGTTATCTATAAGCCGTGTTTCAAATACATATGGCGAGCAAAGTACAGATAACCCATTTTACAGCCTTACTTTTTTGCCATTTTCCAAATTACTAGCATTATATTAAGTTCCGAGTTCTCTTCATGTTTCCAGATTAATACGAATATTCCGCTCAAACCAATGATGGTTTTTACCCAATAATAATGTTTTATGAAATTACGATCACACACATTTAAACTATTGTTTTCTAAAGCTTCTTTTAGTTCTAGATATTTCTTCACATTTCTTATAACACAGTGGTTTGAAGCAACATAAAAAATAATTACACGTCACCCCTCACTTGACGACCAGTTAACTTTGCCAACTTTTAAAACACATTACGTTTGCGTGTAAATGTATATATAATTCACGATTTCTTGCTATATAAAAGTGAAAGAAAGCAACCAAAAATGAATATAAATTTACGTAAGTTGATCACTTCGTACTAATGAAATGTAATTAAAATTAAATCTTGTCTTTCAGATGTGATACTTTGTTTTGTTTTTTAATTTCGCGCAAAACTACACGTGAGTTATCTGCGCTAGTCGACCCTAATTTAACAGTGTTAGACTAGAGGGAGAGCAGCTAGTTATCACCACCCTCAGCCATTGAAAAGAAATATCAACAGCTCGTTGAAGAGCCCTGCTGAGAACGATCATGATAAAACAAGTAGTAAGGGGTCTGTGTCATAGACATACTAAAATACATGAACAGTTTCAACTTACCTGCGACGAGAGAGAACTTAAGGAAAAGGTGACGAAATAGAACTTTATGAAACACCAGTAGAGTATAATAAAAACCTAACCTTTATGATAAAAAAGTTACAAGTTAGTATCTTACAAGTTAGAAGTCTTCAATTTCAATAACAGAACACAAGATGGAAGATTGGTATTAAAATTATTGCTGATACTCTCAAACAACCTAGGGAGCTGAACCAGTGTAAAAAAAAAAATTCGTCTGGTACAGGATTGGAAGACAAGCCCGAAATCCGGTTGAATAATCGAGCATGATATTGTTTTTTTAAGTGAACTATTGTAGTCAAGAGACTGATGTACATTCCGACATTTATAATAAGATGTCACAAGTGAAGACGGTTTATGGCGCTTAAGAAGGAAAATGATTTTCGAGAGTTGATTTTAGTGAGTGTAACATCGAGTGCACAAAATGAAATTGAATGACGTGGGTAATAGTAAATACAATTTGTGAGGAGTATTCCACAGAAAAAAAAAGATTTATATAATTCAGATGATGTATTATTTTCTTATTTTAAGCACGTTAAATACCAGATATTGTAACAAGTGCAGTTGGAAACCTGCCATCTACAGCACGGGAAAAGTTAGAACGATTTGTGAAAGGTGAGTATTGGCAAGACAGGAATTTTCAGTTATCAGGAATATCAGGATCAAGTGAGTATTTAAACCAGATATCTTACATATTGATTTTGAAAACAGATTTAAGTCCAAAGTGAAATTCACTGAGCATAAAAAATCATGGTGTTAAATGTATAGATTTTGTAATGTGATAGTTAGAAAAACGTATAAGATCTTTTACAGTTAGAAATTGAGATAGAGAGTTATTGAAAGAAGTCACAGTGTCATATATGTTTATAGGTATTACAGTGGAAAGATCATTTGGCGTAGGAGTAGGTTTGGCGTTACATTTGTAATAATAAGTAGAATGTTTTAGATTACAGATGCTACAGAAAGAAGTGACATCGAGTTTATCCCAAAGCAATTGTAATAGGGTCCTCGACAATGTAAAACAGATTAGTTTAACGGTGTGTTTAATTGTATGATAAGAGTTAAAGGCAAGGCAACAATCATATAGCAGTTACTTAGTGGTGGAGTTCTTGATGCTTCCATTCTATGTCGATACTTAGTAAGAAATTACTGAAATATAAAGTTAATCCAAAATGTCACTACTCGCAGTGAGAACTGTATCGTGTGTTTTAGGCCTTGTAGATGACACATATTACACAAGAGAATGTAGGTATACGACGTAAAGGGTGTTATTGAAGTTTGGACTTAGAGGCACCAAAATGTATTTCACTTGTTGTTGCAAAAGTGAGTAATGGTAATAGTATTGAAGAGTGTATCAGAAAATGTTTCGTTAAAAGTTTTGACTTTTGCGTGTAGGAACGGGTCCGTTCGATATCAACATGCAGAAAATAGCTGGAGTTTTCAAAAACAAAACCAGAAGAACGAGCTAAATAGTATATGACATTCCCACTTTTGAGAAAGAAAGAGATAAGCTTGATGTTAACTTTGTATCCATAGGTTGTGAGTTCAAACCCGAAGAGGGAATAAGAAAAATACTGGAGGCAAACCCGTCGTTTCAACCTTGATGTCTTAAGAACGGTAAAGTAAATTCAATATAAGAAAGTTTGAAGGCCAGTAATCATGACAGGAACATCAATTGGTGTAGAAGGGAAGTGACATGTAAAACGTTTATAGTAGTGTTGTTTTCAGTCTGATTCTAATATTAAATAAGGTTTCATTTTCTTGGCGACGGTTTGGTGAAATAGCAAGTTAAGCCAGTATTTGTTGATCTGCCATCCAGGGCAGACGATGGTGCACCCCAGTGTTACGTATTTTTTTTGTTTTATGTTCTTCGTAGACTAAACGCAACAGAAAAACGCAGATAACAGCTTGTATAATTTATTACACTAAACTATTAACAAATATAACAGATATAACATGAATTATATAATAGCAGTGACAGATATTAAGTTACAACATTCGAAATTAATTACAAAACAAAATAATACTAGTTTCAAACTTCAAAATTAATCACAATACAAAACGGTACTGGCCTGTATCTAATGTAATGATCTAAAATGAAAGTCTCAAATTCCAGTCTAGGGTGTGAATTTGGTCCCACGAAGAAATTCCGAAACAGTTCACAGTTCAATAAATTCGCCGTCTCTCCGCACAAGCAGTAATTCAGATGTATCGTAGAGATTGACGAAATAATATCACAGCTTCCGTAGATCTAACTTCAATCACAAATCCAAGTTGAATATTCACAGCAAACACTTAATCTTTCTCAAATAACTAACTCTCTTCTTTTGAAATAAAACTGATGTCTGAATCTCACTCTTTTTCTTCGAATAAAACTAATGACTGAATCTATCTTCTTTTTTCGAATAAAAACTGGTGACTGAATCTATCTCTTGTTACCGTCTTTTATACCGGTAGGCCTATTTTTCGAACAATCTTGCAATTTCCATACAACTCTAGAGCAATCCGCGCGTGTCCGTTCTTGCACGAGACTACACGTCTAGACACGAAGTCACCAGCACTCATTTAAAAACATATTATTGGTCTACTTAATTCAAGAAAATTGTAAATGTTACCCTAAATGAATAACAACATGTTTTATTAGTTTAAACTTCGAAACAATAATATCAATATGGAAAAATGAATAATAGAAATAAAAATTTAAACACAACACGACATGTTGTCGTTAACAAAATATTTACACATATACATAACACCCAGCAATATCACAAAACAAAGAAATAATGTTCTTAAACCTGAAAATGGAAGTTAATCATCAAGAACGATATAATGAAAGAGAACAACAAGAAACGATATTACTAAAGTCTAAATGTATCGTTTCAAGCGTCTATCTACGGCTGAAAAGAAGGCGGAAAACTAATTCGAATATTAATATTGTTAAAGTGCTTCACCATAACTTTTATGAAGTAATCAGTATTAAGTCAGTGATGTGTATTGTGTCACCATCATTATGTCATAACAGATCAAAAAGAGGACAAGAATATTTCACACTGTATTACTTAATGAGTAATTATGTCAACATAATATGTTAATAATTATTATTTTGTTGTATTAAATTGTCACTACTAAGAAGAATTGGAAAACAAAAAATTCGATCAGACAATTTTATTAACTGTAAAGGAGCGAAAATATTCACAAACAAGTATTTGAAATTTATATCTTAAATTATTTAAATAGCGAAATTGAAATCATTATATAATAATAGCCCCATCCTCATTGTTACAATGATAAGTCTGAAGTATCATAAATATGAAAATCTGCTTTCAATTCTTGTAGTGGTTACAGCCTAGATTGTCTGTTGATTAACTTTATGTTTAACAGCGATAAAAACTAAATATGCATAAACATAAAAAACAATAGGAAAAATACAATAAATATAAATTTAACTAATGCTAATATATTTCACTAATTTTAATATATTAGTTAATATACTTGGTACCCTAAGCATAATATACAATATTTAAAATTAAGGTAAAAAAAATTAAAATGCTAGGATTTCTAGGTACTGATATTGTGTTATATTTTAAGCAGTTATACTTGGTACGTTAAAATAAAAAAGAGATTAAAATTACATAAAAGTGAGATTGAAATTATGTACCAGTTCGGTAATTTAAAACTTGAAAGAAATCTTTTAAATAAGTGAAAAATGATATATAATTTAGCCAAAACGTTTAACACAAATAACGATTCATTTAACGGCTTGTTAGTGTCATGTGAGAAATTTGATTTACTGTAGAGAGAAAAATATTGTAATTGAAAACAACGTAGTTATTTCATCTTGTTCATTTTAGAAGGCGACAGAAAGCAAGTGTACAATTTCAGCTAATGTTTCGTTAGTTTTCAACTAAGCACACAAGAAAAGCCAACACAATATTGTATTGTTATAAGAATTTTTTTCTCAACTTTATAATACAATCAAATTAATATTGAAATAATGCTTATTCCATAAGCATAGACTTATAGACTATTACAACTATAGAATTTCACAGCTTATTTTAATAACATACTCCTTCTAAAGGTAACGTTGAACATGCTCAAATATCACAAAAACAAGAATAAAATGTTAAATTGATATAGAATATAAAACTTTCTGGTAAAAAATTGTTTAAACCATAAATTGTATCGCCAGTAAATGTCATTTAGAGTTCACGTTGTTGATTAAATTGTATACAAAAGTTATTCAAAAACAGAATTTAATTCTCTGTTGTACACGTTTTTTGTGCGTTGTTACATAAATATTTAGTAATTTGTAGAACAATGAAATAAACATTAATACATATATTGTTACGTATTTTTTTAATGTTTTATGTTCTTCGTAGACTAAACGCAACAGAAAAACGCAGATAACAGCTTGTATAATTTATTACACTAAACTATTAACAAATATAACAGATATAACATGAATTATATAATAATAGTGACAGATATTAAGTTATAACATTCGAAATTAATTACAAAAAAAACTAATATTAGTTTCAAACTTCAAAATAAATCACAACACAAAACGGTACTGGCCTGTATCTAATGTAATGATCTAAAATTAAAGTCTCAAATTCCAGTCTAGGGTGTGAATTTGGTCCCACGAAGTAATTCCGAAACAGTTCACAGTTCAATGAAATCGCCGTCTCTCAGCTCAAGCAGTAATACAGATGTATCGTAAAGATTGACGAAATAAAATAACAACTTCCGGAGATCTAACTTCAATCACAAATCCAAGTTGAATATTCACAGCAAACACTTAATCTTTCTCAAATAACTAAAACTGATGCCTGAATCTCACTCTTATTCTTCGAATAAAACTAATGGCTGAGTTTATCTTCTTTTTTCGAATAAAAACTGATGACTGAAACTCTCTCTTGTCACCGTCTTTTATACCGATAGGCCTACTTCTCGAACAATCTTGCAATTTCTATACAACTCCAGAGCTATCCACGCATATCCGTTCTTGCACGAGACTACACATCTAGACAGGAAGTCACCAGCACTCATTTACAAACATGTGATTGGTCTACTTAATTCGAGAAAGTTCTAAAATGTTACCCTAAATAAATAACATATTTTAGTTTAAACTTCGAAACAATAATATCAATATGGAAAAATGAATAATACATATGAAAATTCAAACACAATACGACATGTTGTCGTTTACAAAATATTTACACATATACATAACACTCTCCCCCTTAAAAGTAAAAAAAAGTTTGAACTTGTGAAAACTTTTTTTTTTGTTTATTTGTCTTTTTAAACCAACTCAAAAGGGTTAAATCCAGTGGATTCTTTAATACCCTCACGAACTTCAAACAATAACAAGGGAACACCCTCAACCTAGTTCTTTGAGTGTTTGTGGCAGTAATTTGGTGGAAACGATCAAAAATACCTTGTGACTCAGGATGGTGCGCACTGGATGAAACTTGATGGAGGTTTAGATCATGCATGGCTTGTTGAAATAGCTTGTACATAAAATTTAAGCCTTGATCTGATTGCACAACTTTTGGAATCCCGAACATGGTAAAGAATTTAACAAGAGCCTTGACAATGTTGGGAGCAGTGATTTTTCTCAAAGGGATTGCCTCAGGGAAACGTGTAGAAGCACACATGATCGTCGAGAGGTTTTCATTTCCTGCTTTGCTTTTTGGCATTGGGCCAACACAGTCGATAATGACCCTTGAGAACGGTTCTTCAAAGGCAGGAATAGGCTGCAGTGGTGCTTTTGGAATCCCCTGATTTGGTTTTCCTGTCATTTGGCAAGAATGGCATGTCTTACAAAAGTCAACAACATCTTGGCGCATCTTAGGCCAATAGAAATGTCGTCGGATACGATCTAGGGTCTTTCTTACACTTAAGTGTCCCGACAATACATGGTCATGAGCAAGACTAAGAATATCATTCCGATAGCATTTTGGAATGACGATTTGGTGAATAACATTCCACTCTTCATCAGCAGCAACGTCAGGAGGTCTGTATTTTCTCATTAGCACACCTGACTTCTGGTAGTAACAAATAGGGACAGTTCCTATTTCATTTTCATCAACAGCCAGTTGTAGAAGAGAACGAGTTTCAGGATCATTGTCCTGTTCCTCAGTAAGTTTGTTTCGATGAAGAGAGTCGAAAAATGTCTTAGTGTCATCAGTAGAACTTAAAGTTGAGTCAGAAATCTCATCGATGTGAGACATGAACGTATCAGATAAAGAGAAATCCTCTTTGGATTCCTGAGAACGTGTCTGAGAACGAGTAACAGCACAGGCGGGAAAAACATCAGGAAACTCTTCAACGAGTTGCTTTGTACTGGGACTAATAACAGGTGCTTCAACAACACGAACCTCTGGTACCACCTTACTACCAGCCAAATCATTCCCCAAAAGCATAGACACACCTTCAACAGGCAATGAAGCTTTAATAGCCACAGTCACTGGGCCTGAAACTAAGTCCGAATGTAAATCTAATATATGAAGAGGAATAGAAACGACGCCACCTTCTACACCAGAAATGAGCACACTGGCCCCAACGGATGACTTTTCAGAAAACGGAAGTACACTTTCCAAAATCAAACTCTGAAAAGCTCCAGTATCCCGCAGGATTTTAATTGGTTGTAGACGTGAATCGCCAACAAAAGAAACAAAACCTGCAGTCATGAAAGGCTTAAATTTGTCCTCAACAATATCTTCAGGTACATCAATAACATTGGATTTGGAATCCACAGTGGACTGAAGAGGGTCAAAATCATTGGGAACCAATGATATATCAAACAAGGGCGAAATGAAACTATTGGGTGATGGCTTGTTTTTGAGGTTATAGCACTCAGAAATCAGATGGCCAGGTTCCTTACAATAAGCACATGTTTTGGATGAGAATGACACGTTTTTAGTAGATGATGAGCTTATAGAATAATATGGAGTCTTCGTTTGAAAATTAGAAGTTTGCTCTTTTTTGTCTCTGTCGACATTTGCATAATATTTGAATGAGTCATTGGGTTTCTTTGTTGTGTGAGATGTTTTGCTTTTGTATGAGAAATCTTTGTGAGTTAAAGCATACTCGTCTGC
This sequence comes from Carcinoscorpius rotundicauda, assembly GCA_011833715.1. Lineage (NCBI taxonomy): Eukaryota > Metazoa > Arthropoda > Merostomata > Xiphosura > Limulidae > Carcinoscorpius > Carcinoscorpius rotundicauda. The sequence continues at coordinate 116,451,671 of CM022393.1, forward strand.
CAAGACAGCAACATCATGAATTTTGGAAGCTTTTTGTTCATCAATATAAGTTTTTAGCTCTACGGGAATACATCTTTTAAACTCTTCGACTAACATGAGTTCTCTGAGTTTCGTATAATCATCTTTAATTTCTCTGGAATCACACCACCTGTTGAACAGAGTTTCTTTTTCACGAGCAAATTCGACATAAGTTTGGCTGTCAAACTTTTTGTAACCACGAAATTTTTGTCTGTATGCCTCTGGCACCAATTCATATGCATTCAAAATGCATTTTTTGACGTGCTCGTAATCATAACTTTGCTCGGCTGTGAGCTTGGAAAATACTTCCTGAGCTTTACCCTTGAGAACACTCTGAAGTAATACTGTCCAATATTCGGTAGGCCATTTTAGCCTAAGGGCCAATTTTTCAAATTGCTGAAAATATGTATCCACAGCTTTTTCCTTGAATGGAGGTACTAAGCGAATCTGTTTGGAAGCATCAAAATTATCCAACTGCATTTGGACAACCTTTTCTTCTGTCTGTGCCTTTCTCATACTGATTTCTTTATCAGCTTTAATGCGTTCCATTTGTATTTCGGCATCAAGGCGTTTGTTTTCTTGTTCTGCCTCAAGAACAAGGCGTCTGTTTTCCTGTTCTGCCTCAATACGTTTTTGTTCTGCCTTAAGTCGTTTGGTTTCTTTTTCTGCCTCAAGTCGTTTAGTTTCTTGTTCTGCCTCAATACATTTATTTTCTTGTTCTGCCTCAATACGTTTATTTTCTTATTCTGCCTCAATACGTTTATTTTCTTGTTCTGCCTCAATACGTTTATTTTCACTTTCTAAACGAAATTTCATTTCCATTTCCATTTTTTTTAACTCGAAATCTGGGTCAAAATGAGCGACAGGCAATTGTTGTGCAACTGTTTGAGGTAATACCTTTTGGCTGACCAAATGTTCAACAATAATTTGTTTAATATCTGCTTTCTTCATTGATTGCTTCACTTCTAAATTAAAATGTTTACCAACATCAAGTAATTCAGATTTTTTTAATTCACTGATTAATTCGAAAGAGGGATTCCGATTAAATTCGATAATAAAATCCTCAAGTTCGAATGCCATTTTAAATATACAAGCTGTCTATCTGTATAGAATATAAATCTTATTTTATAATAAAATTAAATTGTTTGTTCGATATCCCGGACGAGCCCCCAATTTTCTGTTACGTATTTTTTAAAAGTTTTATGTACTTCGTAGACTAAACGCAACAGAAAAACGCAGATAACAGCTTGTATAATTTATTACACTAAACTATTAACAAATATAACAGATATAACATGAATTATATAATAGCAGTGACAGATATTAAGTTATAACATTCGAAATTAATTACAAAAAAAAATAATATTAGTTTCAAACTTCAAAATAAATCACAACACAAAACGGTACTGGCCTGTATCTAATGTAATGATCTAAAATTAAAGTCTCAAATTCCAGTCTAGGGTGTGAATTTGGTCCCACGAAGTAATTCCGAAACAGTTCACAGTTCAATGAAATCGCCGTCTCTCAGCTCAAGCAGTAATTCAGATGTATCGTAGAGATTGACGAAATAAAATCACAACTTCCGGAGATCTAACTTCAATCACAAATCCAAGTTGAATATTCACAGCAAACACTTAATCTTTCTCAAATAACTAAAACTGATGCCTGAATCTCACTCTTATTCTTCGAATAAAACTAATGGCTGAATCTATCTTCTTTTTTCGAATAAAAACTGATGACTGAAACTCTCTCTTGTCACCGTCTTTTATACCGATAGGCCTACTTCTCGAACAATCTTGCAATTTCCATACAACTCCAGAGCTATCCACGCATATCCGTTCTTGCACGAGACTACACATCTAGACAGGAAGTCACCAGCACTCATTTACAAACATGTGATTGGTCTACTTAATTCGAGAAAGTTCTAAAATGTTACCCTAAATAAATAACATATTTTAGTTTAAACTTCGAAACAATAATATCAATATGGAAAAATGAATAATACATATGAAAATTCAAACACAATACGACATGTTGTCGTTTACAAAATATTTACACATATACATAACAATATATAACAGAGCTGTTTGTCTGCCCGTCTTTCTTATATTTTAAGCTTAATTGAGGAGCAGATTGAACGAATTTCAAAGAAAGCTAGTATTGGAACACAGGTGAACCTATGTCTTTGTTCATTCAGACACTAATAGACAGAGATGGCACAAGTACTAAAATATCATTGCTGTGAGTCATAATGGGGCTTGATTTTGGGACTGCAACTCCTTAACTATCAATAAAATTAATTAGGGACAGCGAAGACGCTATATAGGCACAATACAGTTTCTGTAAAGCATAAGATAACCTTAATTAGAGAGTAGGTATATTTTATTGTAGTCACCTTGATGATTATAGTACTGTTGTGAAGTATAAAAACAGTGACAAATGATAAAATACTTAAGATATACATATAATCAATATTAAGCTAAATATACTTTAATTATATCAGTCCGCTTTACTGTGTTCAACGTTAGAGCTTAGTGAATACAGAGATATATTTATTTGATCAAATTTGGTTCTTTTATTTCGAAGATGATTATATTTATTTTGTTGAATCCAGCTAGCCATGCGGAAGGATAATTGAAATAATAAAGTTTTCACTTTTCAAAGACTCTTATAAAAAAGAATGTTCGTGTATTTATTAAGCCTGATATTTTCTTACAGCTTTCCTAGTCGGGAAGTTCAGAGCTTGTGAAGTAGCTCCCTACTAAAATTGACAACTCCTGACTAAACTTTTTAAATAATTCTATTCTCTGTTTGAACGACAAATGTTTTCTTGTGTTTATTTTATAAAGACCATTCAGCACTATTTGTGTGTAATATTTATCTGCAGAACAAATACGTGTGGAAACTCTCTTTGTGAAATTATTGTTGCCTGTATACGTAACAATCTGCTGTGTAGAACATTAAATAACCTTTTCTGTTAGTGTCAAACACACTCGATAAACAATAGTTCAAGAGTTGAATGACTGTTTTTCATTTAGTCTATCATTGGCAAATTTAAAACGGCTCATGCAGATAGCTCTAAAGTAGTTTTTGCGCCAAATTCAAAATCAAACAAAGAAACCAAACAGGCCGAAAAGGATTCAGTTTATATTAATAAAAATATGTCAATCGGTCGAAGAGAAACACGTCTAGCTACAGGCAGAGTATATACAGAGTGGTGAGAATGTTTATTTTAGGAAAATAGAAAATTACTATAATACCCTACTCCTCACTGGCACATATACTCCTCTGCAGACATATACTGTTAGAAACCGGTAGCTTTGTGCACTAATACATATAACTATGCTAACTCTATTTAAGCAAAGCTTAAGACTCAAGGTTACTGTTCATTTTCTTTTGTTAAAGAATTATCGCTACTTAAGCTTATACATGTAAGTAAATGAACAATACTTTTTACTTGAAGCTTGTTTGTTAAAGATCGTTTGCTCATGTTTTGAATTCCAGTTTATTTTATAACTTGTAATTCTTGTATCAAATGGTAAGATTTTTGTGTGTGTTATGATTATACATTCACATCACAATGGATGTAATCCTAGTTATACAATCTGTTATTATTATGTGCATTTTAAATATATATTTGTTTTCGTCTTTTACATTACATTGATGTGCCAAACCAGTTTCACATGTCTTTGGTTAGTTACTTTATTAAGCTGAGAATTAAGAACCATACTAAGAACAGTAACAATTAATAAATCCTAGGTGTTTAGTGCAGGAATACGTAGTGCAATGGAAATTTTAATATTTAATATATTTTCCACGTTACAGATTTTGAGTATTAAAGTAGAATATAAAACATTTTAAGCCTCAGATAAGATCATGCCAAACCAAAACATTAATAATTAATCAAGCAAGTGAGATCTATCATGAAAAGTAAATTGTATTTGTCTATATGCTTAATTAGAATAATCAGATATAAGTTTTGTTTTTCTTATTTTTAAGCACACCAAACAAGATGAGATCGAAACTTTCCAATTTCTTGGAAATTGCAGATGATGCTAAATCATTGTAAGATTTACAGGTATATATCTTCAAGCTAGTATCAATCCTTTAGTCTACTGATTAAACAAAAGTGATAGGTTAGAATTCAAAAAGTTAGTGACTTACTTATTAAATTTATTTCACTCATTCAGTCGATTAGTTATTCAAATTCGTATTTGCTGTTCAAGTCATTTGAAACAAGTTTCTTTTCTTACAAAATCGATTTGAAAATCAATAGCCTTGCACGAATATGTATAAATGATTTTGTTGTGACATTATGTCATGACACCAACTTACACATTTCGAACAGCACCTATAGTAAACACTTACAAATTATGTCGATGCGTGACTTTTACATAACTCTGTAGAAGACATGATCTAGAATAGCCATTACATAAACACATGTGCACGAGGTCGGTCAAATGGACTGACCCGGTGTTGAAACTGCTGATCAATTATGAAATTTTGCTGAGTATTTCCTTATAATATATGACAAACGTGTAGTAATATGTATAAGCATGTTGTACAAAATTATCTATAGAGTTAAAAGTATATCTGAAATATATTTATTGTCTTCCAGTAAAAAGTCATTAATTGAAGTTTAAAAATTTGGAGTTTACTAGTGCCTATGTACAAGTAATTCTTGAAGGTAAACTTTTGAAGTGCTTCTTTCATTCTCACAATCGTTCTCTTCGTTTTCATTTCTCAGATATACCTGCCTCTCTTTCCTAGTTAAAACATATTTACGTTTTTCATCAGTATTCAATTTCTTTCATATTTATGTTTTTAAGAATGGTAACTGAAAGAGCAAGATCATCGAAACATTTGAATAGCAAATAATACAACGCTTGTTGTTGCTTTGAGTTAAGCACAAAGCTACACAATAAGCTCTCTGTGCTCTGCCCACCATGAGCATCGAAAACCGGTGTTTAGCATTATAAGTTCGCAGATATGCCGCTGAGCCACTTTGCTTGCTGTTAAACTACAAAGAAAAATATAACAACATTAACTATTTGACAATTGATAGTAAGGGCCACCTTTTTGTAGAGTAAAAAGATGGCATTATTTCAGATGAACTACATAATTCAGAATATAACAGAAACAAACAATTATTTATATCATGCTCAATTTTCTAAAATCGTTAAAGCAAAGTACTTTAACATTCACAAGTACAACAAGCTCATTTCTCTATCCAATAAATAAAGAATACTTTTTGCTTAAAGAGATTATCAAAGTAGTTTTACCAACTGACGCCCTTACTATGACTTTTTTCTTGTTTTTGCAAAAATTGATTTGAAAATCAATAGCCTTGCACGAATGTGTATAAATAATATTGTTGTGACATTGAGTCGTGACACCAACGTTACACATTTCGAACAGCTCCAATGGTAAACCTTTCAAATTATGGCGATGCGTGACTTTTACATCATTCTGCCGAAGACATGATCAACAATAGCCATTACCTACAGATATTAACGTATGTCTAATGGACAGACCCTGTATTTAAGATGAAATGTTGATTAATTCTAAATTTTTGTAAAGTATATCCGTACAATATATGATAAACTTGTAGTAATATGTACAAGCATGTTGTACAAAATTATATATAGAGTAGCCACAAAACTTATATTTTTCCACGTCCGTTTTGTTATATTTCTCTTTTGGAAGAAGTGAGTACATTCAACAAACTGCTGGCAATAGTGTGATTACTTGTATTTTTATAGACACTTGTGACAACTTGAGGGGCGCAGTGACATTCTCGTGAATAATAAAAATACTTTTCTTACCATACAGCTACTATACTGTATTTTTATAACCTCTAGAATATGCGAAATACGTATTAAAATCCATACAGTTTTTAAGTTTTCTTATATAATGTATTTGTTATATATTCTATCAAGAGCTGTTTCTATGTAGCTATGTATATGAAAATGAATAGTTTATAACTCTCATATCAACATAATACTACAGTGAATAACTCTGTAAAGGATCGTGACATGCGCAAGTTGACCACCATCCTTTCGTATAAGAATTAACTGAAGTATTATTTACGATTGAGTTTCACAACTATTAAAATTAAATTTTGTAATTGTGCAAACGTACAAATAATAATCCTATTCTAACTTAAGTCATAGGTTAGGAATTTGAAAAAAAATGCAGTTTCTCACATAAGTGGCATTAGTGTTTCTTTGAATTTACAAAAACGCTTCCAAAATACTGTTGAATCCATTTTCATGGTTAAGAAGTGGAACACTTTTAAGTATGAAAATGAATAGTATAGTAAGAATAGCGTATCGATTAAAAATACCAGAGAATAATTCTATACGAACAAAAAGCAGAAAAGTACACAAATGTTGATTTTTGAAATCCTCGTGTATAAGCCGCCACCATGTATAGGCCGCATCCCAAACTTTGAAGGTTGTTTTTTGGGTTACAGGTATACAGCGTATATAAGCCGCACCCGCCATGCCACACTAATTTTATCCATCCCCACATACGTTTTTCCATTCATTTAACACACTTAATTTAAACTAGTCACGTGCTTCATTGTTGAATAAATTATTTTTAGCATTTGCACATTTTAAAAGGTACCTTAACCCCGGATGTAGTGAGAAGTTTACAGATATAATTTTTAGACTGCGTGTATAAGCCGCACCCCAAACTTTTGAACAAAATTTTAGGTTCACAGGTGCGGCTTATACACGAGGATTTACGGTATTTGAAAAATATATTTATAATTAAGTTTCTGAGGTGGTAGAAATATCTAATATTACGAAGAAATTTCAATCTTATATTAAAAGTCAATACTTAAGTTTATATTAATTCTTAATATTTATTTTATATTACTGAAAAGTACTCAAAAACTTTTTAAAGTTTTGTTTTGAAATGAGTATAAATTTTTAATTTATCTTTCATTAAGGCAGTCGGTTTAAGGAATCAATTGCCAGAGAATAAATCAATGTAATTACCATCAGGAGTATATTCGTATTTTCATTTATCTCTAATGGTTTTATATTTGTAAACATACGTGAAAAGTAAGACTCAAAATATATTAATTTTAGTTTGTAAAATATGAAAAACTGGATATCTAAGAGTAATTCTTAAACAGATTTTACAATAATTTCATAAAGTTGAATTGATATTCAACGATATTAATATTAAATTCAAAGCTAAAATAAAGTTAAAATAATCAGGATCTATTTCGTAATTATAAGCTGTCTTTCGTTTGTTTTAAAGAAAAAACCGCATTTTGAAAATACAACTCGATGGAATTCACCGTTAATAGGAACAAATATAGCAGTTGGAGAAACTAAATTTAATTTCTTAGTTACACAATGATATTAATAATCTGAGTAAGACACTGAATATTTGTACAAACGTTTATTCAATATAATCTTGAAATTCTAATATTCTACATTGAAAATATTTTGTCGCTATTACATCCTCAGATGAAATCTAGTTGCCAAACTTTTCTGATTTTTTGTTCATAAACTACATTTGATTTCACAATAATAGTTTTCTTGCTGCGAAAACAGTCTAGCAACGGGGTTTCTCATTGAGGTTTACAACTCTTATAGTGAAGATTTATTGAAATGCTATCTGATTTAAAGTGAAAACAAAAATCTCGTATCGACGTCACCGTTATATATATATATGTATATATACTATATATAAAACAACCTTAAACCGTTACATATTTTCAAATATGCCCTATTCTCAATACACATTCTCATTTCGAAGTCAAAATGTTGAAGCGAAAAAAGTGGATCATATTATTATTTCAAGTTAGATAAAAGAACTAATTGATCTAGCGTTAACTAATGTTTAAAAAGCATCCAATTTACCTAGTTTTTCCTTTCAATGGAACATTTTTATCACCTCTAACCTAAATATTTTTTGACATACGATACGTATACTCGAAGAAAACTGCGGTAGATTATTCAGGTTTATATACTCTCCGACAATGTTGGACTTGATTGGTCTTAGAGGTAAGTTATTTGCCTTTAGTAGTAGACTTTTTGTAGAGTGAAGCAGTCAGAAAACTACTTTCAAACTGTATAATCACTAAATTATGCAAATCGGTAATTTCAGCATAACACCATCAATCGGAGATAGCCATTTCGAAAGGAAGTGACAGCATCTTAGACACGTGCCTCACTGCACATATAGTCCATCAGGCTGCTTTGTTGCCTAATGGAATAAAACGCAGTCAGGTAAAGAAGTTCAGTAGAAGAAGAAAATCAATCCAGATATTCCTTACAAAATAAGAGTAATATCAGCATTTTAAGCTTAATTTTTATCAGATTATCAGAAGCTAGCCTTTAATTATAGTCATTAATATTAAGTTCTTACTCCAGAAACCATAAGAAAAATGTTAAAATCAAAGCTGTTTTTTTTTTTACTTTGGAACTTTTGGATGATTACTGGTAAAAATATCATCGAATAATATAAAAATCACGTTTAATTTCATTAATTTTCTGAGACAACGTTTCGAAATATGACTTCTATTCTTAACATGAGAAATTATCGTGTATAGTTTTTAGCGTATTTGAAAAGCATTATTTATGATGTCAATTGGCTGAGTTTTCAATTCAAAATTGAATGTACATGTTATTTTCCCAATAAAAAAATAAGATCTGTAAGACAATTAAACTAAATGGGTTGTTTTCAGTAGCGAAAAACTTTTCAATCTTTAATTATTTTATAAGTATGTAAATGTTACTATGAATGAATTTATTCGTAAATTGTACAACTTTTATACCAAAGATGCGCTATTTAATAAATGCATTATTAAATATATATGATAACACTTATTAACCTAAAGCTGATTTTATACAAAGCATACAATTTTATTCTAGTTTAAAAGGTATATTTGTGGTTCACTTAATTACTCTGTATATATCATTAAAGCAACAGCACCTCAGTGGTTCAACGGTAAACCGAAAGATTACAACGCTGTAATTCGGGTTTTGATACCAGTGGTGGACAAAGCACAGATAGTCAGTTGTGAAACTTTGACCTTAACAACAACCAAGCCTTTAGAGTTTCGATAAAGCAGTTGCATTCGTTAATTACGAGAGGATATATTTAGGTTGTATGTTATGCTTACACCACGAATCATGTTTAAGTTCGTTAAAATGAATCAGTTATACGTACAATAATATAGCTACATAATACGCCAGGTATTGTTTATATACAATTAACAATCGGTGAATTTAAGAGTTCAGTAGCAAACAAATTATTTGTAGTCAAACAAACAAACCAGTATTTTATTAACTGTTACAATTTCTACTGTTGCTGAATGAATATCCGGAAGTGTTTCAAATGTTTGTAAGACTCTGTAAATGAGTAAGCACAAACATATTATCTACGACGTTTGTTTGTTATCTGCTGGAAACCTAAGTTTTTTTCCTGTTATATATAATATAGGAAGTACCTTGCAAAACCCGTAAAAACACTTAGAGTATTAATTACACTGCTAAAACCCCAAAAAAGACATTTCATTTGGTAATAAATCACAGTAATTATTTTATATTTGCTTCCTTCTTAAATATACAGAAATTCTAATAAAATAGATTAATTACCTACAAACATACCCAAGTTTATAATATGAGCGATACAGCATTTACATCTGTTTGAAACTAACAATGCCTTACACCCTAGAGAGTTGGGTCCATAGTTTTCGTGTAGCAACGAGTGTAGGTGTAGATATGAATCATGCCTTAAACCACATCTTTACAGACCTGTTCATCTACAGACCACAATCTAGAAGTTAATTACAAAAGTTTGTAAAATAAAGTTATATGCACTCCACACTGTAATTACACCTCTTCTTATATAATACTGCTTTATTGAAACTACTTCTTTAACTCATTCAAAGCATTGTGCATGATAAGAAAAACATACGATTTGTGCTTGTGGGAAATTAACGCTTCCTATTTATCTCGAAAATGAGTTATGTACTTATGAGAATTGTGAGAGTAATTTTAAAGATATTTACTACTATTTACATACAGTGATAAAATTTAAATCATAGCCATGTTTAAATATGTAATTACTGCAAACTTTATTGTATTTCTAATGATTATTGCGCACCCACTATAAAATGTGGAAGCTATAAGCAACCACACTGTAAATGAAATGAAAACATTTATTTTCAAAGAATAATTCTTAAGTTACTAGACACTTGAAAGTGATTTAGGCAAATGCATTAGTCTAATAGGTTTACATTTGACATATTTTCAGTTTATTTGAATTATATATTTGTGCGATATAAGTAATTAACATTTTGTTTGCTACAAATACTACTATGACGGAACTACTTAAGATAAAATGACACTAAGCCAAGTTTTATTGTTATAACCAATTATCATTTACTAAATTAAAGTATATTTTATGCTTTTGCAAGATGAGTTTTACGGTGTATTCTTGATCACTATGTGGTAATCTAATATGTGATAAATATTATTATACATTTATCCTTTTTATTTAGTCTATTTTTTATTCGAAGGTGATAGCTATATACGACTCATAGTGTCATTTTTACGCTACCCCTGTCATTTTTCTTTGGTTTTACGAATGGATTATTGAGCCGAAAGATAATCAAAAATAACAAGAAAGTATTCAACGAACAGATGGATTGAACCTGCTCTTTTCTCAGAGAGATAACGGCTAAATCGACGGTATTAACAATACCTAATAACAAAAATTATTTTTTCATTTGTTTGGTAACGTTAGTGTAACATGTAAGGAATTTCTATATCAGTCTACTAGAAGGCTATTTTGCAACCTATAGATTAGATTTACATGCATATTAGATTTTACAATAATTTCATAAAGTTGAATTGATATTCAACGATATTAATATTAAATTCAAAGCTAAAATAAAGTTAAAATAATCAGGATCTATTTCGTAATTATAAGCTGTCTTTCGTTTGTTTTAAAGAAAGAACCGCATTTTGAAAATACGACTCGATGGAATTCACCGTTAACAAGAACAAATATAGCAGTTGGAGAAACTAAATTCAACTTCTTAGCTATACAATGATATTAATAATCTGAGTAAGACACTGAATATTTGTACAAACGTTTATTCAATATAATCTTGAAATTTTAATATTCTACATTGAAAATATTTTGTCGCTATTACATCCTCAAACGAAATCTAGTTGCCAAACTTTTCTGATTTTTTGTTCATAAACTACTTTTGATTTCACAGTAATAGTTTTCTTGCTGCTAACATAGTCAAACAACGGGGTTTCTCATTAAGGTTTACAACTCCTATAGTAAAGATTTGTTGAAATACTATCTGATTTAAAGTTGAAACAAAAATTTCCTGTCGACGTCATCGTTATATATATATATACTATATATAAAACAACCTCAAACCGTTACATATTTTCTAATATACCCTATTCTAAATACACATTCTCATTTCGAAGCCAAAATGTTGAGGCGGAAAAAAGTGGATCATCTTATTTTCAATTTGATATTTATTATTCATACAATTTTACTCCAACTACACAAACATTAGCTGACGATAGCTACAACATGGCTGGTCAAATCTCTCTCAGGGCACTTGTTTACACAAGATACTTCAATGTACATTTTGTGATATATTAAACTACGTTAGGGTTTATTGAGAAATTCAAATGAGCTTTAAAACTGGTACAGCACCGTCTTTATTGTTAACTACAAAATGAAAACTCAACATAAACAAACCATTAAGATTTTCATCAAAATTCTTGTGTATGAGTACATTATGAAATCGTAAGGGTGAGAACTTTCCTCCTCCATTGACAGCTGTGTTTTCTATCTCAGACAGTTCATGGTGCTGAAGAAAATGAATTGTTCTTCGAACAGCAGAAACTAAGTAAACGGATGAAGTAGTTTTAATCACAGTGATAGATCTTAGTCAAGTTAATACAAAAGTGTCAAACACAACTGTTTATGAGAAAAAAAACTTTGCAATCAAATTGTATGCCATTATTAATGAATGATGGTTACCAAGAATTTAACAAACTCTGAATAACGAATATTCTTCTCTTTTTTTCTTTTTATTAGTTAGCAGTAAATAGATGATTACTTTCCATTATATTGAACTAACTAATTTCATGCTGGATATGACACGTTTCCCATTAATCCACTCAATAACTAATTGATATCCATCGTAAAAAAATTGAAAATCTTAAGTTAAAATCACTAAAGATAGCGATTTGTCAAAACTCTTTTGATCAATACTTCATGCCTCAAATGAAAAATACGCTCTTTTTTTCATATCATGTTTCTTTTGGAATTGTGTAAGCTTTTTTTTATCAATGAGTTCTTAAAATATAATTTATAATTATAACTCATAATAGCATTTTTAAATTAAGTATAAAGTTTTTAGTAGTAAGCAAATATAAATAATCGTAAGGCAATGAGAAATACAAATCTGTGTAAAAGTGTTAAGAAAAAATAATATTCGTCATTCTTTCCATTATATGGATATAATTATTTCATGACATTATACAACGTAAATTTAAACACTATGATAATGCCTTACTGATCCATATTGACAACTGAATGAGCCAAAGTGAGAATACTTATCATTCTTTAAAATTGTCGTGCATTTGTACCAAGGGCATGTAATAAGGGTTTTTATTGAATAAACACACTGATTAAATTTAGGGCCTGAAATAACTGTCGTTGCATTAAATTTACAGAAAGAGCTAGAAAGTAGCTAACATAAAATACTGGTGTATGCTAGAAGAAAGTAATTTAATTGTAATTCACAAATAAACCTTGATAAAAGCGGTGTTAGCACTATAAATGTATATATTAAGTTTTATTGCCATTTCACATCCCAAAAAACGTAAAGAACTGTCAGTATAGCAGATAGACACATAAACGCTTTAAGTGATGTTGCTTAGACTTTTATACAAATTGCTGCAGACTAGAAATGCTCCCCAAACACTGTCAAGTATACGCTAGATCGTGAGACCGAGACAAGTAAGTTGAAAATAGGAAAGGAAGAGACAGAACACCTAAACTAAATGATATTGATGTTAAGTATATTTGTTTATGCAGCCTTAGAGAGAGAAGGAAGACTGCCACTAATCTCATGCATGAGATAAACAACCATGTACCAAATGATAGAAACGTGTCCAGATCTACAGTATCAAGACAACTCTAAGAAAATGGAATATTTTTTTCGTTTATCAGTTGCAAACCTTCACTTCGATCTCCAAGTTTTGACATGAGGTTAAAATTTGTTGGAAAGTCCAAAAACTATATAGCTGATGGTTGTAAAAATGTGTTAAAGACAGATGAGTCCTATTTTTAAATATTTGGTTCAAAGTGTTAGCTCTATATCCACCAAAAGAAAAGTAAAAAAATACTTACCTCAATGCTTAACACTTACCATGAGTCATGAGGTAGTGTGATAGTTTGGGTATGTTTATCGCCGATACGACAAGATACATTTGCAAAGTGGGTGGTATAATAGATCAGCACAAGTACCACGAGATACTGATCCGTCATAGTATACCTAGTGGTTTGTGTATCATTGGTAAAGGATTCTACTACAAAGAAGATAGTAACATTAAACACTCATCCGTTATTTGCAAAAATTACCTATCTGAGAAAGAAGATGCCGAAGTGATTCTGATGCCGTGTGCCCCCATCCCTATAGAGCCCGGATTTAAACCGAATCGAGCAGATCCGGGACTTTATAGGTCAAACACTTGGTAAATCAAAAGTTATTTCGAAACAAACTTTATGGGGGAGCATTAAAAACATTTTAAGTATAAACCCCAAAGAAAACTTTGATTAAATATGTTGCAAAAATGTTTAAAAGACTATGCACGCTATTCAAGCAAAAGGGAAACATACTAAATATTATTATTTTTTAAATTCAAGTACTCCCAGTGAGTTTCTGTTGTACTAAATATGAATATTAATGAACTTTTTATGTTGTACTTGTAATTTGCTTTCCATACTTTTTAAAAGCAGCCAGAAATTTAATATTTGATTTTGTCCTAACACTTTTACACAGTACTGTGTACAGAAACAAACTGATTATATAACGTATATTCAGTATGTTTCAGAGAGAAAAAAAGTCCATATTCTTATCCATTATGAAAAAGTTTTAAAGTAATATGGCTTAAAATTATATTAAAAAAGCTATACTTCTAGTAATGTATCAGTTACTTTAAGTGGACTCAGCAGACAGCCAGATGTGGCTTTGCTATAAGAAAACACATATATGCACACACACAGTTACTTCAAACTCACTGAAGTATAGGTTACGTACAAAGTTTTATTTTTCTCTATAGTTTCAAATTATACTTTATTGATAAATATATAAAAACCAATAAATATTGTAATAATATATTGTTAGATAATTATTTATGTATAATCAAATATACAAAGCTATCACAACAAGGCTTCAAAATGCAAGCCACCTATAGCACAAGTTTAGAATGTTCGTATTTATTTTGTTCCTCAGTATAAAAGTGAAAATAATTTTTTACTATTTAAGATAGTTTATGCTGATTTTTTTTGATTAATATTGTTTATTCTGATGAAAGTGATTAAATACTAAACAAATAAAAATAAATACGAACTAATTTAGCACTTAATATAAATATAAACCGCGTTTCTCTCAGCTTTGTTGAAAGTAAGTACAAAGAAGTGGAAGACGAAAAATCAATGTAGATTTAGAGTCCACACTCACAAACTCAACTTTAATGTGGAAACATCTTTGTGTCATGCAACATTACCTCATGACGATTTCTGATGTTTACTAGTAAAAGATCAATACATCAAATCTTTAAAAGTAAGGAACATGAGCCATTAGCGTTTTTCTGCTTAAAACATCAGAAAGTTTCCACTTGGCTTTTATGCTTGTTTTTCTTTTTTAAAACTTTTAACCGAAAAAGTCATCGAAAATGTGCTTCTTTATACCAAGTTAATTCTATAGCAGTGCACGCGCAGTTTTAAAGCTTCCCTGCATTACCATTAATATTTCACGTACATGAGAAATGAAATAAATCCGAGGTCTTTAGATCATTAAAATATAACCTGAATTTAAATATGTTGAATTTGAACCAACATGTTTTCTAAAAGTTGCTTTCACTCTTTGTTTATTATGTACAAAGTAACAGAAAAGTCTATTTATGCTCTGTCCACCATGGAATCGAAATCCGGTTTCTAGCACTATCAGTTCGTAAACATATCACTGTGCTGCTAGAGGGCTCTTGCTTTAATAATTAACTACTTATTTAATGTAACTGACGTCGTATTCTTGGAATTAGAGAAAGTTTGTTTATTTGTTGTTTTTTTTAATTTCACACAAAGCTACACGAGGGCTATTTGGGCTAGCCGTCTCTAGTTTAGTACTGCTAGTAAGACTAGAGGGAAGGCAGCTAGTCATCGTCACCCACCACCAACACTTTGGCTACTCTTTTACCAATGAATAGAGTGACTGGTAGTCATATTATAATGTTCCCACGGCTGAAAGATCAGGCATGTTTTATGTGACTGGAATTAAAACCCGCGACCCTGAAATTACGAGTCGAGCGCGTTAACCACCGGGCCATGCCGGGCAACTAGAGAGAGAGTAACCAAAACATTCCATCTGAAAAAAAATATTTGTATGTATAGAACACACAGCCAAACCTGAGCGTGTTTAATTTTTGACAGAATATCGTACATTGAAATTGAATCTGCAGGCTAAAATATACGTGTACTCGAAAATATTGTACTGAACAAAAATTATTACGTTTAGATAGTGCATAATTTAACGTTACAACACACTGGATATATTTCTTGCTTAGTTAGTTTAAAAAGAAAATCAAATGTATTAGAATATGTAACTTAAAATTCTAATTATTTGATATAACCTCAAAGATTTTAAGAAGTTGCTTCCTGTTATAAAATACACATGTTAATTCAGAAACCCATTCAAGTATACCAAGATTGGAATTAGGTAGTGTATTGATGTCTAGCTTTCTTCTATACTGGTTCAAAATCGATTTCTTTCAATAAACAGATAAAATAACCCGAAATAATTTATGCTTCGATATTAGTCAGTTATTATAGTTCTACAACAACTGTCGTGATTTAACTTTATAAATATCCAATTAAGAAATTTATACATTCTTTTTATTGGTAATAGTGTACTACTCTGAGCGTGACATTAGTGGTTAGCTTGCCTTTCTATCGATCAGAAGATTCAACGTTCAAAGTTGAGATATCCTTCTGGACGTGATTTTGACTTTCAACCATGGACCTGTTATGAAAATGATAGCTAATTCCATGACGCATCTTATAGCCAGATACAATCTTAGTAGCGACAGGTGTTTCTGACAGGCTAGTCAATATTTCAAAATTTGGAAATTACTCATGAATACGCATTTATATCCATCTACAATTATCTTAACATGTCACCATGTGGATCGCTAAACAAAAATTCCATAAGGTGTAAGGAGATTAAATCTCTTTAAGATAAAATATTTCATATTAAGATTTATTTGATTTCTTTGGATTTAGAAATCAGATTATCTTTTGAGCACTTGATAAAAATAAAAACAAATACAAAGTATAAGCAGGAGGAAATGTCTGCAAAGGTCTATTTAAAACATTAATAGGATATGAGCACATTAC
This sequence comes from Carcinoscorpius rotundicauda, assembly GCA_011833715.1. NCBI lineage: Eukaryota > Metazoa > Arthropoda > Merostomata > Xiphosura > Limulidae > Carcinoscorpius > Carcinoscorpius rotundicauda. The sequence continues at coordinate 116,468,375 of CM022393.1, forward strand.
AGAATAGAAGAGGCTTCTGTTCTTATTACACATAATGCACAGAAAACTATTTGAACTCCCAGTGGAGGAAAGAACTTCATCAACGATATCTACAACGACTATAAACTCCACCACAATTGTAAAATCAGAAAAACAAAGAGATGTCATAATTCTGGATCATTAGAGTTATACTAAACTTGTAATAACATAAAACAAAATGGATTAACAGAAAATAATCCGATATGAGCCACACACACATACACAAGCAAAATGCGAATAAATGAAGCCTTCCACATTCACTTATCAAACGACACAGTCGAGATAGTATAGAAGTCACTAAAACCTTAGTATCCTTTTGAAACTATCTACATAGCACGTTGATTTAACTCCTCATAAAACGAGAAATCAGACGAATTGTTAGTTGACCTGACATTCTAAGAAAGAAAAAAAAACACAACACAATATCAAATTCCTGCTCCTGGCATCACAAATACAGTCATCAAAACTTCTTTGGATACAGTAACAAATACATATTACAAACGTAATCAAAATGTAAAAATTATAATATGAAAAAAGTAACAAAATGCAATTAATTTTTTGTGAATTAGTACGCTACAAACAATTACAATCATTGGTATTCCATGGTAAGAACCTTATCATAAGTTTGCTATAGGAAAACATTCTCAAAGGGATTCATCCTTCAAGACTCATTCAAAACGCTGCATACCATTATAAGTAAAAGCCATAGAAATATAAGTACACATAGCCACAATAAAAATAGATTAGTAGTAACATGTTGCATGTCTATCAAGACATATTTTATTTTAATTTAACTGAGATAAGATGATTAAATTCATAAGGTTTATTACGCCTACCTCTTGACTTATCTTGTATACTACACATACATATATCTCACATGTATTCAATGTAGTTTAAGAATGTTTGTGTTCCTCCTTTTAAATATGCTAAACTGACTGCAGTAGCTGTTTTCTAAACTTAGAGGATTTAAAGTAACATTTAATGGCAGAATGCGAATAACATTCTTGTAATAACTGTTCAACTACATACTTACAACTTACAAAATTTTATAAAGTTTACGATAGCTCAAAACTCCGTGAATGTAACTCTAATGGAAACATGGACTTACGTTCTGATAAAAATTCATCGTCGTTGGCATGCTTTTTCTGAGAAATGTTTGATTCAATGATTAACAAAAAAGCTGCTAACCAAATTTATGTTTACAAAATATACAAACATATTTAGGGAGAAGGAATTGTCATTAAAACAATATCACCTCAAATCTCTTCTTTAAATATTTTTTGTAATCAATCATTAATTTTGTTTTTGTTTCTTTAATTTTGCACAAAGCTTCTCGAGGGCTATCTGTGCTAGCCGTCCCTAATTTAGCAGTGTAAGACTAGAGGAAAAGCAGCTAGTCATCACCACCCACCGCCAACTCTTGGGCTACTCTTTTACCAACGAATAGTGGGATTGACCGTCACATTATAACGCCCATACGGCTGAAAGGGCGAGTACGTTTAGCGCAAGCGAGATGCGAACTCGCGACCCTCAGATTAGGAGTCGCACGCCTGAACACGCCATCATGAATTTATTCAATAGAATGTATGTGCTCTGTCCACCACAAGTATGGAAAAGCAGTTTCTGCAGAGATATTGCTATATCACTACGTGGTCCTTTTTTAAAGTGTGTAAACAAAGTCTGAATACTAAAATTACTGTTATTTAAACTGTAATGTTTTTAACAATAAGAGTAACCCTGAAGTTGTCATTTGATCTCATTTCAGGTAGAGTTTATTAGATTTATAGGTAAACGAAATGAAGTTAAAATAAAAGCAAACGGAAACTGTGGGTCACACTAAAGTACAAGTTAATTACGTTATTTACAATACTCATGGCCAGAAATTGCAAGAAGTAATTAGCTGATCTGTTGTTTTTGATTTAAAGACAAACTAAATAAAGTTCTCTGTCTTCTACCGTAACAGAAACGAAGATTCTTTAGCATTGCAAGTCAGAAACATAGCGAATGATATTAACTTATCTTTAACAGTAAACGTTAAACGGATACCTTGCACTTGAACATAGTTTATTAAGAATCGGATTATAATATCCAAGACGGTATTAAAATCTTTGACCAGTTTATGTAAAAAATTAATAAAAGTTAGGTTCACGAATTCATTATTTAAAAAGATACACTTTGATTCATTGATAAAAGTATAAAATAAAAATAATCATGCAATTCTTGAAGTTAATAAAATGGTAAATGTGTCATATAGAAGAATCTTGGCATTTTTCACATACATCTTGTATATAAATTGAATACATCTGCCTATATATCTGTAATGTATATTAAAACTTTTATTAAGAGGTTTCTGTAAGGGCCATACGTTTAATTAAATTCCGTTGTACAGAGCATTATTTTTTTTTAACCATTTCTAGATGTATACAGTGTGTGATGTCAATAGAGGTTTAATTACCACATGATGCTATGTTAAATATTGTAACTAACCATTTTTACCAAATTCTCAGTTGCAATAGAAGTATATATATATGGTATTATTAAATTGATTTTATTTTGCGAAATATTTATATGTATGAAATCAAAATGTTGAACTATTTCATTAAATATGTATTCGAACTAGTTAGATCATGTTGCTATCTCTGTCAGTGATAAAAACACAACCATTTTCTACCATATTGGTCTTTTATAATCAATTAAGTGCAGTTCCCAGCACTTGTTTAGAAATACATTCATTGGCATTGTTTGACTGACATGTATTCGTATGGAACAGTATCAACATCAGTTTCCTTTTCTAGCTTTCTGAAATGACATGCTTGAGTATATATGTTATAAAATAAACTTTTGTACACGTAAATGATGTCGCTTTTCCAAGCATGTGGATGATTTTTGTCACTAATCTCTGTGTTATAAGATGATGCTCTTTCTTTGACACAACGGGAATATTTTTTGTGGCTGTACAGAAGGTTCTTGTGCCCAATTTGGCACGACTGTTTTCCAATGCCATTAACTACAACCGATCTTTGTGATCTAAATGCATGGTATTTTGCGTCAGATAGGACTATTACATACCTTTCACAAACAGATGAATTTTCGATGGCAATAAACAAGCTCTGAATACCAAACATTGTTGATTGTAGTTCTGATACAATCCGTTTTACTCCGACTTTACATTTCCTCTAATTGTCACATAATTTGCGGATTCGTATATTTAAAACTTTTTTTAATTTAACGCACTTAACTATATTGCTGCATATTAACACAGTTTAATATTTTTTTAAAAACCAAAAATAGTCTCTTTCTAGCATGAGTTTTTCTGAAAGTTAAGATCGCAGCTTCAATTAAACGGTAATTATCAAAATGAAATATTCACCACGGTTGTTACCTACGAACTCCAGACATAGATAAGTATACTGTTTCCTCATAATTGTTTGAAACATTTTGTGCATTGTGAACGTGGATATCCCGTTTTATTAATAAGGAGTTGAACAGGATATATTTATTTTTGTTAATACTTCATTCAAGAAATAAATTTATATGATAAGCACGAGCAAAGAAACGAACCATACTACGTTAAATTTTAAACAATCAGTTAATATTTTACATAAATTCTGATATCACTCAAGTTAGTCGATTAATCAATGTTCCTTAAGGAAGCAGACACTTGGAAATTCTTAAACGTTTTTAGTTGTAAGCTGAAAATACGTAAATATTTAATTACCAACACAGTTACATTATTACTCATCGCTCATATTTTTCTATGGTATAAATGTTTTACAATCACATTTGGAATTAACTCACTCTATGTTAAAGTTACATGCATGTTGAAAACAAAAGATATATCCCAAGGGTAATTAGTTTAACTGTCTGAAAAAACTATTTCATATCTTAGTAAAACGTGTAACGTATTCAAACTTGTCACTATATGCTAACCAAATGTCGTTTGCATCATACTTCAGGTATTGTTTCAAATATTGTCGAGTTAATCATGTAGTACGTTTAGCAGTTGTCATTGCATTCCGGATATTGTTTCAAATGTTATTATGGTTAACATTTTCCATTTTATTACAGATGTTGTTCAAGATGGATTCACGGTTATCCACTAGCTAGATTTAAACTAAGAGCCTAATTAAAGAATTTAAAACTTTATGTAAGTTTTTTAATGTTGTTTTATATTCATTTGCATAAGTATCACCAGAAAACTGGGTTTCATAACACATCTAAAGAAAATACAAAGCACTGATACAACACAATCAAAAATAGGGTCCTTATACATTTGATGTTGTACGTTATGTGTACTAAATAAAGTTAGTCCTTTTTTACCTTAACTGCTTATAAGGATATACAGGTTTATACAAACAAAAACACATTACGTTATCTGATGCAGCTACTGTTATGTTTCTGTGGAAAAAAAAATGTTTTATTTTACCTTGAAATTAATATTAATGCAAAGTCTCGAAATTAGCGGTATCTGCAGACGTAACAACGTAAAGAAAGTGTGTTTGCGACTCTAAGAATAATTTGCTTTAACATAGACTTCTTACTTTTACATATTAATAGGTTTTACCTGTTTTCTTTATCTACTATATATATATATATAATGTGAAAAAATATATTTTTTTTAAAAAGAAAAAATAAACAATTTATTTCTGGAGATTTAATCTAACAGAAAAATTGCAATAAAAGAACAATTGATAACTGGAAATTAACTCTAGGTTTAAAGCATAATGAAATATACTCTTCAAAAAAAGAAGCGCAAAAGGCAAAATTTGAAACATATTATTAACAAGTTTATTCCGGGTAGTTCTGTATGATATGTGTAAAACTTTGCACATTCACTGCTGAACATCCAAAGTCTGCAAAGGCGAAGTCCACGCAAAGTAGTTAAAGTTTAACGTCACTCAACGTCAATAACGAGTATGCCCCCCGTGAGCATCAATAACTGCTTCGCATCTCCTGCCCATGGAAGTGATGATATAACGAATTACATCCTGCGGAATGACTGTCCACTCAGCCTGCAAAGCTACTGCAAGCTGAGGTAGAGACTGCGATTGAGGGGGTGGCCGTCGCAGACATCGATCCAACTCGTCCCAAAGATGTTCGATGAGGCTTAAATCTGGTGATCTGGAGGACCAGGGAAGAAAGTCGATGTTGCGGTGTCTAAAGAAAACAATGGTGAGTCGGGCTGTGTGAGGACGGGCGTTGTCATGTTGACAAACGTCATTGACGCTCACCATGATGGATTGCACATGGGGTCTAAGAGTCTCTTAGACGGTTGCGTACGGTCTGATCGGAAATCCTACGCAACCCTGGTATGGTTGAGGCAGTAGACGTCGCAGTGGTGGTCCTATCCAGAAGCTGACGTAACCGGACGTAGCGATATTGTGTGGGCGTGGTCACACGAGGTCTGCCAGATCGTGGAAAATGAAGAGTTGATCCATGTTGTTGGTGACGATTCCATAGCCTTGTGATAGTGCTTGGGTGAACATTCACAGCTCTGGCAACATCTGATCAAGATTTGTCCTGTTTCAAGCGACCAATGGCGTTGTTGCGATTTGCTTTAGTCAGTCTTGGCGTAACTGTATTGCGTGTCGGTGGCTTAACACTGTGCTATGGAAACCGAAAACCCGTCACTTTTATAGGGATTTTGCACATGTTGCACTTGCAGAACATGCAGATCTCTCAAACAAATGTATTGGACACAAATGCGTTTTGGAGAAAAAATTGATATTTTCCTCCGTTTTCAAAGTGCACAACTTTTATTTTCATTTTGGTCTGACAGTCAGTTCCTCAACACGTGTAACATCACATACTTTGAGCTTGTAACGTTATTACATATATTTCTCTTTAAACTAACAAAAATATCCCTTTTGCGTTTCATTTTTTGAAAGTATATTTCATTACATTTAATGGCTACTTGGAGTAAAAGAAAAAGTAACAAAAATATATTTTAAAAGGACTGACTGTTTTCATAAATAAAACTACTTTATATGCAAAACGGCTCGTTTGAGTTGAGAAGGTATTTTACATAGAAGAGCGAACAACGATTCGAACTTCTTTGGTCATCGTCAGGTCCATAAGACTAATGTTCTTCTTAAACAGATTTAGAATATAAGTTTCTAATATCGATTGTAAAACCTGAGTTCTTATGTGGCAAAATTACTAACCAGTAAAATAGAAAACTACGAAGATTGGTGGACATAAAATTATATATTTACACCAGAAATATATCAAAAGATCTTTTTTCGAAAAACTTGAGTATCCATTATGCTTCAGGTGGTCGTACATGAATTCAATTTCAAGCTGAAATATAAAATAGGTGAAACCAATGTGTAAGCCAAAGAGATCAATAACTAGTCGCATCAATACTTTTATTTATACTACTACTTACTGCAAAGTAGGATACGGAGGAAGAATAGAACACTTAAATATTACGTGTAAAAGCTGGAGAGCTTATAACAAGAGATTGTTAAAATTTATGATTTATGTAAAACAAAAATGCTATGCAGCTTAGTAGTATGTATAGAGAGTTATGTAAGAGGCTAGAAGTAGTGATGCCATATGTAAAGGTGAGTTGGAATATTTATGATATAAAATAAGAATAAGCTGAAATTCAAGAATGTATCGATTACGTGCATAAAGAAAAAAGCAAAATAAGCAGAGCTATTTAAAATAAGACAACATGTAATATTAAGGAGAAAAAAGCATGTAGTATTTAAGCTATGACGTTTTTCATATTCTTTGAAAGTTTTCATTTTGTATAAAACACGAAAACAATAACCGTCGCACGTAAAAACAGAAAAATAAAGTTAAGAAATAACGTAGGCTGCAAGAAAGATAAAAGTAAGTTAATAAGAAATATATATAATGTAATAAAGAGACGAAAAAACGATTATATGTTTTATATATATGGAAAATTAGTTTTTCGAGCTAATTTTTAATAGATGCATATACGTCTGTGAGTCACATATATATAGACATATATAAATTAATTAAAACTCAAAACAACACTTCACACAAAATTTTTATAGAGAATATTAGCATGTTTACAAACCATTTTTTAAGAAATTTAACATGCGATTGACGTCTACCCATTCGGTTAATTTAGCTAAATTACATGTTGTTAGTTAAAGTATGTTTATTATTCTAGGTACAGAAATAGGCACGTTCAATAGGCTTAATTTTCTTAACAAACGTAGTTATATTCTAAGATGGACATTCAGTTGTTTCACCTAATTGTAAAAACATCGACCCGTTTCATTTGGTGTGTTATAGTTTCTTTAATATTAGGCCAAATTGTAATCTAATCATCATGTTACATTATACTAAAACATAACGTTTACAGCAACAACGATTTAGCGGGACAGAATATGAATAATATTATAAACGTTTAAAATAAATACACGAAAAAAGAAGACAGTTTTTATAATTTTATAAATAAAATTCTTCTGCCAAATAATCTTGGAATGAGTTTCGAGAATTATGAAATTCATGATATTTTAATAATATAACATGTAATAATACAGATAATGTAAGGAAGAACGTAGTATATAATTTTTTTAAAAATCGCATTGCTCTTCAAGCTTACTGAAACCTGAAAAGGGGAAGAGAACAGTACATATGTGTTGTAAGCAAGATTAATTGATGTGTTTTGCAGAAAACCTTATGGAAGATGGAGAAATATATCTTTTTTACTCTCTGTGGGGAATTATTGTCGTATCATATCTGTGAATTAATTATTCAGAGCTTATAACTATACCGTTATTTTTATTTTTATCTAGAATAACTTTGGAACGAAAATAAAAAAAAGTATCTCATAGAGATAATTTTACGTTTAATGTTCTCACAATAATAGTGAAAAATTCTGGTGGGAAACTTGTACAGCAGATGGGTTTGGATCTGGAAGATTAAATGTGTTTCTTTCTTGGTACTTAGATGTTGTATATCTGAGTTTAGATTGTATATCGAAATATATCACTTCTATAACACCAAGTCACTGATTTAAAAATTTTATTATTTACCAAATCATGTATTTAGAATACTGTTATAAAATAAGTCATTATAAACATGAAAATACAGTACTTTTATTTTCAGAAAGTATGATAAATTGGCAAAAAAAAGACATATCTATACATATGGAAAAAATATTTTTTAAATTCATTTGAAACCTTATACGTATGCTTATGTACAATATTGGAAACGTTCTTTTCTTTTGTTGGTATGTTGTTAAGCAAAATATTAAACAATGAGCTATTTGTATTCTACCCACAGCGAGAACTGAAACACGATTTTTAGCCTCAGATAATGAGTAATTGTAATTAATTTATCGTATTTGAAAAAATACAATTTTATATCATTTTAAACTCTGTATTGTCTCGATTAAAATATGAGCAAAGAAACTTTGAAATGTACGGCCTTGTTTAAACACTGACATGTATTAAATTCAAGTTGCCCATAAGCTATAAAATAAATTCGTAAATTTATGGCTATCAAATATATTGCATTGTTACATTACATTCATCCAAAGATGACTGGTTGACATTTAACCCTCCTAAGTTTCCATAACTACCGGTACAGCCTTAATGATCATATCAGGACGTTATGCAGGCCTTACCATTGTTACGCTTATTTCATTTTTTTCTTTTATTTGTCCATATATCCTTACATCATATTTGCTGCATTCTTGGAATTACTATTTCAAATGACGAAAAATCCTTGCTCAGTAGATCTGGTTCCCCAACAGTAACGTAATGAATGAAAATATCCTAGTACCTATGAACAATCTGATAGTCATGAGTTGTACAGATCTTCTAAATCATTAGAAAAATACGCCTGCATTGATTTTCTCTATGTATGCTTCACTTCACTTTACCTTAAAAAATCACCGTTGATTTTTTTCCTAAATAATTTGTATTTATAACTATATCAACAGAGCACAATCTTCTAGGTTTCTCGTTTTCATCCTGTTCTTTGTTCCTTTTTAACTTCTTGTTTTTTTTCCCTTTATTTTGAGCACCTATACTTCTATTGCCACCAATTTACTCTGGTCTTTTCTTCACTGAAAGGAGCTAACGTTGACTCTTGCACTTACAAATCGAGAGAAACTGTATTGTTAATTTACAACTTTGGCTTCTTCTAAATACAGTAGCTAAAACTTTGATATTTTCTACGCGTTCATCTGTGACATTTCTCTACTTAAAGCCAAGGGTGCATTTAACAAACTACTGGAAATAGTATGATTCAACATGTCATTGAATTCTGACGAGCATTATTTTTATAGAATAAATGAGAATAATTTTATTGCTTATTGATTGTTTGGAATTAAGCACAAAACAACACAAAGTGGTAGAATTATCGTCTCCTTTGTAAAGAAGAAACACCTACAGTGAATAGACAAAAACCGGTACGAAACAGAATTCCACTTGTTCATATTAACCTCATGGCTTAAAAAGTATAGTACTTATGCTAATCTTATCATGAACATTTAATACTAATTTCTAATTGAAGTAGGCAAGCAAGAGAATAAAATACATACTTAAGAACAGCTTGTTACTGGATATATATATATATATGTTTAGAAGTGTGTGTGTATTTAATTCTCATTTATGTTATTTATAATGATTATGGTGCACTGTTTCGTCATTTGACAAAATTTGATTTTCTCTTCACATTCACTAGATTAAAAGTGATGACTGAATGATCTTAAAGGCAGGTAAAAAATCCAAATTGATTAAATAGGCTAGTTTTCTAAAACATTGAAAATGTGTTGTTAGCTTCTCTCTAAAAGCTTTGTACCTAAAATATTTTCATGTATAATATTATTTTCCATTAATTTTAAATTGATAAACAAACAAAGAGTACTCAAATCTGGTAAAAAATATTTTACTTGCACATAGAGTAGTTCAAACAGCCACATAAAGGTCTGTAACAGCAAAAAAAAATCAAAATGCTGCTGTTGCCTCTTACAATGGAAATAATCTTAATCACTTTTTTTTCTTTCTGGACTTACATATTTTAACATTGCATATTTTAATTAGTACGATTGGTTCAAAAATTCCAGTTTGATTGTTTTTGTACGTCTAATTTCCACTATTATAAACAAAACAGAGAAGTTTGAAGTAACAATCAGTGATGTCGAGAAACCCACTTGTTGAGAATTTTATATGCAAAAAACGGCTCTTCTGGGCCCAGAAAACACTTCAAATAGAAGAGCGAACAACGTTTCGACCTTCTTCGGTCATCGTCAGGTTCACAAAGAAAGAGGTAACTGGCCGGAAGCTGACCACATGTTTGGAAGGGGTTGTATAACTGAGTGTCGCAATGTAGAGGGCGCGGTTTGATGTTTGAATATATAATTTTATCTATAATATTAATATAGGTATAATGGTGTTCCTTTATATTGGTTTATTTTGGGTTTAAGTTGTTGTATAAGTAAGGCTTCTTTAATTTTTCGTTTGTTTATGTTTGTTTATTTATTTAGTATTTTAGTGTTTTCTATGGTTATGTTGTGTCCATTTGACTTGCAGTGTTCGAAAACGTGTGAAGGTGACTTTTTATGTTCTTTGAATCTGGTTTCCATTTTTCTACTTGTTTCTCCTATATAGAAGTCGTGGCAGTTATCACATTGTATTTTATAAATAATGTTGGTGTGGTGTTTGTCAGTGTAGTTCTTACATAGTATAGACCTTAGTTTTGTGCCTGGTTTTTGAATAAATTTAGTGTTAACTGGAATGTTATATTTTGTTACTGGTTTCTGCCAAATGTTGGTTATTTGTTTGCTGATGTCAGGAATATATGGTATACAGCAGTATATGGTTTCGTGATTTTTTGATTCGTGAGATATATTTACTTTTGTTGGTTGATTTTGCTTTCTGTCTGGGTGTGTGCGTATAATAAACCAATATAAAGGAACACCATTATACCTATATTAATATTATAGATAAAATTATATATTCAAACATCAAACCGCGCCCTCTACATTGCGACACTCAGTTATACAACCCCTTCCAAACATGTGGTCAGCTTCCGGCCAGTTACCTCTTTCTTTGTGAACCTGACGATGACCGAAGAAGGTCGAAACGTTGTTCGCTCTTCTATTTGAAGTGTTTTCTGGGCCCAGAAGAGCCGTTTTTTGCATAGAGAAGTTTGAAGATTAAATGATGTTAAATGAAGAGGAAACCTAGTCATAGTTTTCTCATATAAACACACATTTGGTTTAAAACAAAGAATTTCGTCATGAAGGATACCGTCCTCAGGAAGTAAGACTACAGACATAAAATAATAATATTATATGATGAAGTTAAAATCAAACTCATAGATATCTTGGTGAAAGAAAATGTGGCAGTGATATAGTGTTTGTGAAAGCAACCATAGCCTGTTTAATACCTTTCGGCAAACTAATTTTTTGACAAACAGTTATATTACAAATGCACTTGTGATGTGCTTATTTTGCATCAAGATTAGTGAAGTGTAGCGAAAACAAGACGTTCACTGCATTAATATGTTACGGTATGCGTATACGCGATAGTCTGGCTGTATTTATCTATACATTTATAGCTATGACAGTTAAGCACAGCTACCCAGTACAAAAAGGAATCTAATTTTCCTAGAGTCTCTAGAACACGATTCTGCACTTTGATCGAAGCATGTACGGTCCACCCGCATGCCTACTTAACAGGCATGTTACAAATAATGAACAGGAACCTTCGCGTCTACATGGAGTTATTTAGCAATCAAAAGCAACACTAAAAACTGTTCTAAGTGGATAATACAACCAAGAAAGAAAAACACTGGTCTTTTTCACTCAAAAGTTCCTTACCACCTTACGTTACAGAAGAACATCAGTTGTGACAAAAAATTTCGTCAGTTTCGTATAAAAAAACATTTTTAAAGCCACCTAAATTGTTCTGAAATACACCAAAATATCAAATACAATCCATTTTAACAACATACTAATCACATATTTTTAAACAAAATTTGATATGATTCGAAGATATTTTCTTTAATTCTTATTTAATTATTAAACGTTATATGGTTGGAAATTAACCTACATTACATTTTGGTAAAAAAAGAAAAAATAATCACCAAATAAAAAAAGTAAAGGAGATTCCTCTTAAAGTATCTCTAAGAGTTTTAATTGTTAAAGAGATGGGTTAACTTTTTAAATTCTTTTGATGGGTAGCTTTAAAACAGGAACTTCATGGTAGACTGAGTGCAGATAGTCCATTGTGTAGCTTTACACTAAGAAAATAATATCAGAATCTGTTCATATAAAATCAATTATAAATATACGATGAAGTTCAATATATTACTTAACAATGAAACAAAGTACTGTAATTAGCAACTGAAATTACCGTAATATCCAATATTATTATAAGTATAGTGTTATGTAAATGTTATGTAAACGATAAACATGTCGTGTTGTGTTTGGATTTCCATATCTATTATTTATATTTCCATATTTATATTATTGTTTCGAAGTTCAAAACAATAAAATATGTTGTTATTCATTTAAAATAACATTTAGAAATTTCTAGAATTAGGTAGATCAATCATATGTTTATAAAATAAATGTATGTCGGCCTAGTGTCTAGACGTCGAGTCTCGTGCAAAAACAGACATGCGCAGAGTACTCCAGAACTCTGTGGAAGTTACGCGATTGTTGGAGAACACATTAGGCATACTAGTATAAAAACAGACGGCGACACGAAGAAAAAGGTAGAAAAATGAATCAGTCAGTCATTCGTTTTTATTCGTTTCAAGAGATATGTCTTCATTTGAGAAATTTTTCAACGTTTGCTGTGTGTTTATTAAACTTGGATTTGTGACTGAAGCTAGATCTACAGAAACTGTGATTTTATTTCGTCAATCTTTACGATTCATTCGAATTAGTGGTTATACTGAAGGTCAACACGTATAGGACTGTTTAGGGGAGACCAGAGCAAGTCGGAAAACGACAAATTTGATACACTCATCGAAAACATCGTAAAAAGAACTTCGTCAAATTTATTGAACTGTGAATTATTTCTGGACTTCTCCATTCAATCTTCAGAATTTCTTCGTGGGACCAAATTTACACCCTAGACCGGAATTTTGAATTTATGATCTGAACTTTTGGACTTTCATTCTGGATCATATTATTAGACACAGGCCAGTACCATTTTGTATTGTAATTAACTTTGAAGGTTGAAACTGAATATCTGTCATTGTTAATATATAATTTGTGTTATATCTGTTACATATATAATAGTTTATTGTAATAAATTATATAAGCTGTTATCTGTGTCTTTCTGTTGCGTTCAGTCTACATACATAAAAAACGCAACAATAGTGTATGTATGAATTATCTATATTTTTGCAAAAAGTAAAAAAACTGATATTACATGAGATTCAATCATGCAATTCAGATTCGTGATGACGATAAACCCACTTGAAGTAAAATATACCTGAGGACGGTTGATTCGAGTATAAACACTTTTACCAAAATAAAGCAGAAAACAACGATTCTACTATCTTAGGTCATCGTCGTGATAACACACCAGTTGCAAACTTACTCTTTGTTAATCTAAAGATGACTTAAGAAGATCGAAACGTTGTTTTAAGATTTATTTTGGTAAAAGTGTTAATACCCAAACCAACCGTCCTGAGATACATTTTTACAATAGAAATCTTTTATTCGATTAGAATATTATACTTATTGAATAAAGTTGGTAATCACAGTTATTTCTGTTAATAGAAGGAATACATGCAAAAATAATATCTTGCAAAATATAAAAACGTAAGGCAGTCTTTCTTTCTTTTTTTCACAAATGCTAAGAATGTTCAACTGACGATAAACTTCATATTTTATTTCTATTATAATGATGGCTTTTATATAAGCGCTCAGTAATTTCAAAAATTGACAAATATTTATCATTTATTATAATGAAAGTTTTCAGAAACCTCTCAATATAATTAAAATCATATTGTAAATTACAGTTAAAGCTTAATTGTCAAATTATTTGAGCTAAATCGCTTCAACAACAAACAAGAGATAAACAGTAATATAAATTTACACACAAGAAAACACAAACCTGTAACGAATTTTTATTCATTATTGTATACCCTCAGTAATAATATATTTGTTTTGGCGAAGTAATGAATAATACCATTTTTTTATTATGTGTTTTTGAAGTAGGGAAAATAACATTCTCGATCGAATGATTATATTATGGCAACAGACTAGCAAGTATGGAGTAACCCAATGAAAATTACACTTAATCATAGTTTAAGGTAATTCGTGATATGTTACAGCTAGATATGTATAATTTTTACATACGTACATTTTACTGGATAATTTTATGTAACATAACAAAATCGTTTTCTTAAGTAATTTTAGACATTCTAACAGCTCAAACTGAAAAACACAAATGTAAGACTGCAATATTATTTGAAAAACTTACAAATGAACATCTTTAAACATTAAATAATGAAACTCTCAAATAATTATAATTTGTGAAGAACATACTATAATCAATTTTGATTTGTGTCCCGCTGATACGAGTTCATTTATTTAATTTAGTTTATTTGAGAACAATTCAAAAGCGAACAGGAACTATGACATACCGAAATTCATATCTACTGTTTTATATAACTTTGACATTTCACATTTTGATGGCTTGATTATTTTATCTTTTTTTTTCCAATCAGAAACTAAATTTATATCAATTTGATACTCGATACCTTAGTTAAATTTAATCTAATTTTTTAAACAACCCACCATGGAATATGCAATATAATATATAGCCGACCTTGTTAGATTAACTTTTGTATGGAGCATCGGCATGGATAGGTAGTTAGGTAGCTTAACTCGTCACTTGAGGGTCGTAGGTTTGAATCCCTGCCACCAAAATGCTCTTCCTTTCAACCATGGGGCGTTATAATGTGCGTTCAATTACACTATTTGTTGGTGAAAGAGTAGTCCAAGAATCGACGGTGAGTGATTATGACAAGGTGCCTTCCTTCTAGTCTTATACTGCTGAATTAGGGACAGCCAGTGTAGAGAGCCCTAGCGTAGCTTAGCGTGAAATTCACAAAACAAATGTACCAAACTTTCGTACGCATAGTATTAACTTCAAATTACTTATCAGTGATATCTAAGCTTTGTGTTGAGGTTAGCCCTATTAAAAGTATATCTGAAATATATTTATTGTCTTCTAGTAAAATGTCATTAATTAAAGCTTAAAAATTTAAAGTTTACTTGTGCCTATGTACAAGTAATTCTTGAAGGTAAACTTTCAAAGTGCTTCTTTCATCCTCACAATCGTTCTCTTCGTTTTCATTTCTCAGATATACCTGCCTCTCTTGCCTAGTTAAAACATATTTACGTTTTTCACCTGTATCCGAATTTTTTTCATATTTATTTATTAAAATATCTAATATTACGAAGAAATTTCAATCCTATATTAAAAGTCAATACCTGTGTTAATACTAATTCTTAATATTTATTTTTATATTACTGAAAATTGTTCAAAAACTGTTTAAAGTTTTGTTTTTAAATGAGTTTTTAATTTATCTTTTATTGAGGCAGTCGGTTTAAGGAATCAACTGCCAGAGAATAATTCAATGTATTTACCACCAGGAGTATATTCGTATTTTGATCTTTCTCTACTGACTTTATATTTGTAAACACACATGAAAAGTAAGATTCAAAATATATCAATTTTGGAGTCATTTTTAAGAATAATAACAAATAGAAAAAAGAACTAATTGATCTAGCATTAACTAATGTTTAAAAAACATCTAATTTACCTAGTTTTCCTTTCAATGGAACATTTTTATCACCTCTAACCTAAATATTTTTTGACATATGATACGTATACTCGAAGAAAACTGCGGTAGATTATTCAGGTTTATATACTCTCCGACAATGTTGGACTTGATTGGTCTTAGAGGTAAGTTATTTGCCTTTAGTAGTAGACTTTTTGTAGAGTGAAGCAGTCAGAAAACTACTTTCAAACTGTATAATCACTAAATTATGCAAATCGGTAATTTCAGCATAACACCATCAATCGGAGATAGCCGTTTCGAAAGGAAGTGACAGCATCTAGACACATGCCTCACTGCACATACAGTCCATCAAGCTGCTTTGTTGCTTAATGGAATAGAACGCAGTCATGTAAAGAATTTCGGTAGAAGAATAAAATCGATCCAGATATTCCTTACGAAATAAAAGTAATATCAGCACTTTAAGCTTAATTTTTATCAGATTATCAGAAGCTAGCTTTTAATTACAATCATTAATATTAAGTTCTTACTCTAGAAACCATAAGTGAAATGTTGAAATCAATGTTGTTTTTTGCTTTGCCACTTTTTGATGACCACTAGTAAAAATATCATCAAATAATATAAAAATCACGTTTAATTTCATTAATTTTCTAAGACAACGTTTCGAAATATGACTTCTATTCTTAACATGAGAAATTATCGTGTGTAGTTTTTAGCGTATTTAAAAAGCATTATTTATGATGTCAATAGGCTGAGTTTTCAATTGAAAATTGGATGTACATGTTATTTTGCCCAATAAAATATAAGATCTGTAACACAATTAAACTTAATGTATTGTTTTCAGTAGCGAAAAACGTTCCAATTTTTAATTATTACATAGGTGTGTAAATGCTACTATGAATGAATTTATTTGTAAATTGTACAATTTTTGTACCAAAGATGCGCTATTTAATAAATGCTTTATTAAATATATATGACAACACTTTTTGACCTAGAGATGATTTATACAAAGTATACAATTTTATGCTAGTTTAAAAGCTATATTTGTGGTTCACTTAATTACTCTGTATTTTATTAAAGCAACAGCACCTCAGTGGTTCAACGATAAACTGCAAACTTACAACGCTGTAATTCAGGTTTTGACACCAGTAGTGGGCAAAGCACAGATAGTCAATTGTGCAATTCTGACTTTAACAACAATCAAGCCAAAGTAAAACCATCGTTTAGTTCTGTGCGTTTTTCTTTTCTTTTTTAATAAACAATGATCAATATCGTTTTTCGAACCTTTAAAGTTTAGATAAAGCATTTGTATTGATTGATTACGAGAGGAAATATTTAGGTTATATGTTATGCTTACACAACTAATCATGGTTAAGTTCGTAAAAATAAATCAGTTATACGTACAATAATATAGCTAATAATTATATAGGGCAGGACTTTTTTTGTATAAACACTTCTGTTTCTGTGTTTAATTAGACGTAGAGTTTTGATATTTTTTTACCTTTACCTTAAGTAATACTTAACGTAAGTGTATAAGAAATTGTTCAAAGATATGTGTAATCTAGACATTTAGGTTGAACTTTTCCATCTGCCAAGAAGTTAATCTCTGTTACCGATTACATTTTCACATACAACTTATTAAACTTATTCAGTTAAGGAAAAAATATAATCTAGAAAACAGCCCAAACGCATCTTTGCTTCAGTTTCAAAGAAATTATATTCAGTTTCGAATTCTCGTAACTTAAAAACCAAAAACAGAGAAAAAATAAAAGCTGAATAAATCACGTAAGTCAACTTCGATTGAAATTGCTCAATTAATATGATTTATATTACTATTGTTGTTAAAAAACTTTTTAATATGGTAATTTGGTTTTACAAATGTCGTAGTTAAAACTTATCATTATGCTAATGTGGTCTTTATGAATATCGTGTTTAAAAATAGAATATGCTAACACGATTTTTATGAATGTTGTTGTTAAAATCTTATTGATATGCTATTGCAGTCTCCAATGAATGTCGTGATTAAAATTTATTTATGTGCTAATGTAGTCTTCATGAATGTCGTTAAATAGTTACTGATACGCCACATTTCAACGCTTTTTGGTAGATACTTGAATTCTTCCAATTTTTTTTTCACGAGGTCCATATGTGGTCTGGTCATTAAAGACATGATTCGATTCGATCTTGTGGGTATTATATTATGATGACCAATTTATTATTTGGTAATACAGAGTAACCCAACAAATGGCGGTGCGTAACATTAACTAATTGTTTTCCTTGAAGCGCAAATTTTGGACACCATTGCGCGAAAGGTGAAAACAAATTAAGGAATAAAAATAATTATATAATCACATAGATGGCGCTTAATACTTCCCAAACACATAATTTATTTGGTTTTTAAATTGTTTGTGTTATACAGACATTTTATGTCGGTGTAGCACTCACTGTCTTATGAGTCAAATGACAACAACTTACTTTGTAGCCTATCAACATGTCATTGAATTCTGACGAGCATTATTTTTATAGAATAAATAAGAATAATTTTATTGCTTATTGATTGTTTGGAATTAAGCACAAAACAACACAATGTGGTAGAATTATCTTCTCCTTTGTAAAGAAGAAACACCTACAGTGAATAGACAAAAACCGGTACGAAACAGAATTCCACTTGTTCATATTAACCTCATGGCTTAAAAAGTATAGTACTTATGCTAATCTTATCATGAACATTTAATACTAGTTTCTAATTGAAGTAGGCAAGCAAGAGAATAAAATACATACTTAAGAACAGCTTGTTACTGGATATATATATATATGTTTAGAAGTGTGTGTGTATTTAATTCTCATTTATGTTATTTATAATGATTATGGTGCACTGTTTCGTCATTTGACAAAATTTGATTTTCTCTTCACATTCACTAGATTAAAAGTGATGACTGAATGATCTTAAAGGCAGGTAAAAAATCCAAATTGATTAAATAGGCTAGTTTTCTAAAACATTGAAAATGTGTTGTTAGCTTCTCTCTAAAAGCTTTGTACCTAAAATATTTTCATGTATAATATTATTTTCCATTAATTTTAAATTGATAAACAAACAAAGAGTAGTCATAACAGGTAAAAAATATTTTACTTGCACATAGAGTAGTTCAAACAGCCACATAAAGGTCTGTAACAGCAAAAAAAATCAAAATGCTGCTGTTGCCTCTTACAACCTTATATACCCGTAGTTGGTAGAGCACAGATAACTCTGAGGGTAAATTTATGCTTACTAACAAACAAATAAATTATCATATGTGAAAAGTAATAATGATTGAAAGTTTCTTTTATTACTAGTTATGTTTTGTTAGCTATTTCAAGAATCACCAAAACCACAATGTACAGAAGTACTTCGTCCATTATACCCAATTAGCTCAACAACTACCTCGAGAGTGGACATTACTAGAAAACAAAACCAGTAAAGAAACCCTTCTTTATCACCCGAGCCCGTGAACCACTATCAGTTCTGCTTTCCTGTGAATGAAAATGTTAACATATAGCACTTTCTGAATCTAGAAAAACAAAATCCTCTGCCGTATTGGGTTTAAGTGACTCTGTAAACCTACTTTTAGTCCCCAGTCATGCTTAGTGATCTTCCACGCGCATTTTATCTGTCTCGTAAGTGTACTAAACTATATAGATAAGAACATTTCTCCGAACCAAATAGATTGCGAATGTCGTGTTTTTTAGTGATACTTACAAACTATAGGATTAGTTAACAAACAAACAAGTTCACGAGCACACAACGATTATTACCACATCATTTGCCACACGCGACCTTTATACCATTTATTTATTAATATTAAATAGGTTTTTAGTCATAGTTGAGATCTAAATGTTGTTCTAACCTAACCTAAGTATAATAAACCTTTAAATTTCGCCCAGCATTTTGAAAATAAATATCCGGAATCTTAAGTAATATGGGTGAAACATTATCTGTGTGTGGTTCATACAATCTAGTTTTGTATGGCTTCAGATACACGCTAAAACTCAATTTGTCATTCTGTTAGTCAGATATGTTCAAAAACGATAATGGCATTCATTCTTTTCTTCACTGTAAAGAAACCTATTATTACGATGACACCTATTTATGCATACAATATACAATAGAAAAATGGCAATAAAATATGCTTTGTTATGAAGAATTCAAGATTATTTAACTCTAGCTATCTGAAAACTTTAAACAGATGCATAAACTTGCAGAAAGTACGGTTTCTAATGTGTTAAGAAATATTTAGTTTACACTATAGCATGTGGTTACATATTTTGTATCAGATTCGTCAGTGTTCAGACACTTAACTCATGACAAAATATTGTATATGGTATAAAACAAGAAATAACTCTAAATAAGTGTGAACATTATTTCCTTCTAATTTTGAATAGTTATTTTTTTTTCATAAAATCACACCGTTTTTTTTTTTAAAGTATAAGCACAAAAGTAGGTGAGATTTTGAAGTGGAACTATTGATACTACCTAAATATTTAATAAAAAATTAAAAAGGATAGATAGCATACTGACTGAAGCATTTAACGTCTACTGAGGTGAATTTTTCTTTTAAAACTAGTCGGTTTAAAAACTTAATTTTTTACAGAGTTCACATGTACCGAAATCTTTTACACAAGAAAAACAATGTAGCGAACTTTAATCAATTTTGATAGGTTTAGCATGTTTCAAACTTTATTAGGAATATATATAAGTATATTTGATAAATATATCTTGAAACTGTTCCTATAAAACACTGATCAAACTTTCTGGTAAGTACTGTTGGTGTTAAAGTAGATAACTCAGAAATTGCAAGACATGCATAGCTAGGTGGTTAAGGGGCTCGACGTGCAATCTGAGGGTTGCAGGATCGAATTCACGTCACAAAATACAATATGCTTGCCTTTTCAGCTTTGGGGCGTTATAATTATGGGTCAGTCCCACTATTTGTTAATAAAATAGTAGCCCAAGAGTTCGCAGTGAGTAGTGATCACTATTGTCATTCCCTCTAGTCTTACTTACACTCCTAAATTAGGAATGGCTAGCGCAGATATCCCATGTGTAGCTTTGCGTAAAATTCAAAAACAAATAAATAAACAGTTATGAATAGCTATGTTTCAAACCACTTGATATTAATGGTAATTTTTTATCAGTAAACACCACAGTGTCACAGCGGCGTGTCTGCGAATTTATACTACTAGAAACCGATTTTCTATACCCGTGGTAGGTACAGCGCAGATAACTCTTAGTTTAAATTTATGCTTAATAACAAACAAATAAATTATTATATGTGAAAAGTAATAATTATTGAAAGTTTCTTTTATTACCAGTTATGTTTTGTTAGCTATTTCACATCCTCTTTGATGTGTTGTTAATTATTATTTTGAAAGTCACTTTTCAATAACATGTTTACAATCTTTCAAAAACACCACAAGTCTTCCTTCACTAAGGTAATCAGTGATGTCGAGAAACCGACTTTTTGAGAATTTTATATGCAAAAACGGCTCGTTTGGGTTGAGAAAATATTTTAAATAGAAGAGAACCTGACGATGACTGAAAAAGTTCGAAACGTTGTTCGCTCTTCTATTTAAAATATTTTCTCAACCCAAACAAGCCTTTTTTGCATATAAAATTCTTCACTAAGATATTTCACAAAGGAATCTAATAAGAATATACTTTTTCAAGGATTATTTCAATTCCAAATTAGGTGGATAGTTCAATACCCTAATTACTTTTTTCATATCGTCCTGTATCATTGTGTCACGGTTAGTACTAAGTTATCTAGGAGCATATATGAAATTGAAGATATATGACCGTGTATTTTTTCCGGACACATGTTTTGTTTTACATAACAGAAGTATTTCAAATAAAATAGAAATAGCCCTCTAACTTAGATACATCAAGAGATTTACAATAGAATGAATGACCAATCATTGAAAACATAATAACACAAACAAAAATGTACATGTTCGAGATGTCAGCCGAGAATTCTTGCTTGTCTTTCCTAATTATGCTAAACAATTTCAATACTTGCTACTGGTAGGCTTACTGTATCTATTTATAAGTGTAGCAGTTGGAAACTGCAATTTTCATGTTACTTTCAATTCTTTACATTTCCATCAATGTTTTCAGTTTTTTTTTTCGTACGAGTTTCAAAGTTCACGTTAACACTGAATAAAATATATTTATGTGTGTGTGTGGTTTCGTTACTATAAAACAAAAGCTAAAATTCACATAACTTCTTACTCGTTGCATTGCTATTGTCTGTTTAGAACAAAGCCATGTTGGTCTATTTGTTGTGCCCACCGGGGAAATAGAACCCCAAATTTTAGCATTGTAAGTCCGAAAGACCACCTCTGCTCTAAATATGTGAAATGATAATTATTATTTATATTTTCTTGAATGATTTAACAAACACATTTGATATGTAAATGACGCGATGTAGATATTTGTCCTAATACTTTTTATACAAGATGAAATTAATATTTCTTATAATCCATGCATTATATTGAACAAATTAGTATACTAAAAAGGAAAGTACCGATATAAATATGTTATATGTTTATCTTTGTTCAATATTTATAAAATAATTCATTTTTTATATAAATTTAATATATTTATCCAGTATTATTATCCTGTTTTTTTATATTTTATCCAGAACGAATTGAAATGTGAAAATATTAGATATGCATAACTATTTGGCCAGGTGGTTAAGACACTCCAATTTCAATACGCGGGTTCGAATCCCCCTCACACTAAACATGCTGTGGGGCGTTATAATGTTACGGTCAATCCCACTATTCGTTGGTGAAAGAATAACCCAAGAATTAGCGGTGGGTTGTGATGACTAGCTGCTTTTCCTCTAGTCTTACACTGTTAAATTATGGATGGATGGCGCAGAAAGCCATCGTATAGCTTTGCGCAAAATTAAAAACAAACATAACTATTTAATTATAAAAAGACAATGATTGTGGCAGACAACAAAATAGATCGAAAAAGCTGTTTTTACGTATACATTCTAAAATAGAAAAAAATATAATCCAATATTTCAGTGGACAGACAACTTAAAACTAGACTTCTTTTAAGCTTTAAAAAAAGTTTAAAAATCAGTACATCTTAAGATTTGCAAAATCATATCATTTATAAATCTTTCTTCTTAGTATTTTTACACCGCCTAATATTTTATTAAAAATCTAACGAATTTGTAAAAGTAGTAAATAAAACACGATGTATGAACTGTAGTTAGTGAATTGAATTTTTAATAATTATAAGCTGTACCTTAAAATTATAAATGTATTAGTTAGTTATAACCAAAAACATACCAAAATAATAAGAAATATAAAAAAAAGCTACACTAATTAAAAGGATTTCAGAGTACAAGATATAACGTGGAGTATAACAGGTATCCTATGTTTTGGAGGTGAGTGCGAAAATAGGACCCACTTTGCGGTGAGGATACACCGTCTATTAATTATAACCTCCACTCGTCAGTCTCGTACTGATTAATTAATTAACATATTTTGAGAATGTTAAGTAAATAAAATCACAAGAAGAACTACATTAATAACAGCAAATCCAAACCTCAAAATAATTATATTATTTTGTTTTAACAAGCCGAAATAAAAATAAATTAATCAATATAATTTTGAATGCTTTCCTTAACAAAATGAAATCGAATTTCTTTTCTTCATGAAAACATTTAAAAATAATAAAGAAGCAAATCTAAAGGCGTGCGTGATAAAACCATGTTATACAGTACGGAATATTAAGCAGAAGTTTAATTGCAACTTTATGGAATTTATTTTTGAAAATCGTATTCTTACCTCTGTTGGATCCAAGAACACCATTACTTGGTTGTCTGCAGAAGCAAAGACAAAATAATTATGTCTATTTAAACTATTTTTTAAAATTGAATTTTTCACTGAAACGCTAACAATGTGCAATTGTAATATAATATTAATTTTTATTATCACTTAAATGCATGAATATGAGTAATATTTACTATATGTTAAAAAAGCATAGATAGCCCATTGTATAGCTTTGTGTTTAACGTAAAATAAACATAACAGAGAAATATTACTTGAAGTGTCTTATTTTTGTCAAGAAATACTGTAAAATAAAATATATAAAATAAAAAGAACTTAAACTTCAGAAGTTTAGTTATGTTATGTATCGTTATCTTAAAAGATAAAATATGAATAAATATATTTTATTATATTCAAAATAGCATTTCCCAAATTTTAGTAAAACTTAACACAATAAACATTACTTTTTCTGTGAAAATTTATCATTTACGACAAATTTGTAATACGATTCTTTCATAAATGTATCACAGTTGAATGGTCATCCCGATAATGAAAGAAGTCTCATAGGATTAACCGTTTTAATATATGCTTTCAAACCAATAGCAACTGAATTACTTGAGTCGTCCACTAAAAGTAATTTGTTGTTTATTTGTCCTACCAAAGATACGACAATTTTAATTTTCAAAGTTTGGCATAAAGTTAAAATATAACAAAAACTATCGGTGACTTTATTATCATGTTTCCCTGTGCTAATACAACCTTAATTGCAACAATAAATTAATTGCTAAATAATTCTGTCACTAATTCGTTTTAATAACTTAACACCACAGTTTTATGCAATGAGCTTCTTACGGTTGAAGGTCCAACATAGCCAGCGAGATGGTTAAGACACTCGACTCGTAATCTGAGGGTCGCGAGTTCGAATTCCCGTCATATCAAACATGCACTTCCTTTCAGCCCTTGAGACGTTATAATGTGATGGCCAATTATTCCACTATTCGTTGATAAAAGAGTAGCCCAAGTGTTGGCGATGAGTGGTTATGACTAGCTGCTTCCCATCTTGTCTTACACTACTAAACTAGGGACAGCTAACGCAAATAGCCCTCGTGTAGCTTTGCGCAAAATTCAAAACAAACGAAGAAATTCACGGTTGACGAAACAATATTGATACACCTCTTTTTGTTAACTCGAAACCATCAATGAAATAAAAAAAAGATCAAAACATTAACTTAAAAATAATATAAAAGTTTTTGCACTTCCTAATTTCTTTTTTTGAGACCTCAAAAATGCATAATACTTAAAGTTTAAACAGCTGAAAAGTTTCTTTGAAGTTTCGAAACAATAAGCATTTTATAAGCTGAACTGAACTAACTAATTATTACTTCAGCTTTTGAATGGGTACGTTTTTTTGCGGAAGCTTTGTTTATAACTGGCCCCTGGTTTAAGCATTAAAATTAATTGAATAGACGACTACATCACATTATTTTCGATTGTGCTCCAACGAATTTCTGTACACTTCTAAGAATAAAAAGTAAGCTTCTACATTTAGATGTGTTTTTAGGAAAAGCTGATTTTCTGTCAAACCTTTCTATATATTTAATTATTCAGTAATGTGTACATTTTATTCATTGATGGTTATGATAATTTATGATAAAGTTTGACTTTAAAATGATAGTTCAAAGTTAAAATAAATTGAAACTATTTACACTTTTGAAAGCACCACACACTATTGCTTTAAGCATATGCTAGAAAGCTCAGATGATGGTATTAATATATCTCATATTGTTACCATATAAAACTGAACATTATAAATAGTTTCAACATGTTTATATATAGTAATAAGACGTATTATTAATTTTGAGATATATGCAGTTTCTAAAGAAGAACGGAATCAATTTGCAAAGGTCAATAATAAGCATTGACGCATTGAACTATATAAAAGTGCACTATAAACAATGAAATTTCTTGACCTTATCAAATCCTTTCTTCTACTAACATAAATGCAGTCATATTCAAGTACTTTACTATTTTCAGCGTGATAACATATAGAATGACTACATTAAAATGAGTTGCCAATGCTATCATAATGACATAATTTATTTTTCCAAAAAATATAATAATATTTATAATAAATATCTTTTATCTATTTTCGGAGAAGTAATAGATGTGAAACGATAGTGTTTTGACCTAATCTTCTTTCAGAGAACTTTTCTTTTAAAACAATCAGCTGTTACTCCAAGAACTACAGTCAGTTTACTCATACCTATTTTGCTGTTGAAAGCATTTCACTGACAGATGCTGATGGTGTTAGAAGTCAAAGAAAGGAATGTCATCGTGTAAAAATATGGAGAATATTGTATTTTTTAACGACACTGACCGGACAACTAACTGCCGTTGTAACTTTATATTAACATGAAATAGGCAACATCGCATTAGGTTTGGTTATTATAGCTATTCCTAATTTAATAGTGAAAGACTAGAGAGAAAGCAGCTAGTCATCACCACCCACCGCCATCTTTTGGGCTACTCTTTTGTCAACGAATAAATGGATCGACCGTCTTATTGCATAATTATTGCGGTTGAAAGCGCAAGCATGTTAGATGTGATTGGGATTCGAACCCGCGAAATTTAAATAACGAATCGAGCGCCCTAGCCACTTGGCCATGCCGAGTTTCTCCGACTAGGTACCTAATGAATAAATAGAACTGTAGAATTTTAAAAAACATTGCTATATGAGCTCAAAGTATTTTATTTCTATACAGAATACAGACAAAACTTATATCTATCTTTTAAAGTACGTTAAGTAAGACGATAAGATTAGATTAAGTAATTCAGGAACATTCTTCTTCTTCTTGTGTCAAATCTGCGACAGACTTCTCTGTTGTCAATCCTCCTTATCAACTCGATGCTGCTCATTGAGTTCTTGGTGACATAGTTATTGAGGCTGTCGATATATTTAGTTCTTTGACACCCTCTGCTTTTCCTCCCTTATATTTTTCCACATAGCATCTGTTTCTCTATTCCATTCTTCCTGCAGATGTGTCCTAGAAATTCCATTTGTCTCTTTCTTACAGTTTTCGTGAGGGACCTTTTGTATCCTGCCAGTTCCATGACTTCCACATTTGTTTTTCTTTCAGTCCATGATATTGTTAGCATCCTTCTGAGGAACCACATTTCAGCAGCTTCTAATCTCTTCTCTGTATCCTTGTTCAGTGTCCAACTCTCACAGCCACATAAGAAAACAGACCATACATATGATTTCAAGGTGTTAATTTTAGTGACATTTGTTATGTTCCTGTTTGTGAATATGGACTTCATTTTATTGAAAGTATTCTTGTACATTGCAATTCTTTTCTTTATTTCTGTGTCACTCTTCATTTCATGTTATAGTATATCCAATATATTTGAAACTTTCAACTTGTTTTATTCTCACGTCCTTGCCGGTTATGCTGATGTGGGTGTAATTTTTTTTTTAAAATAACCATGCACTCTGTTTTCTTTGCATTCAACTGCA
The DNA here is from genome assembly GCA_011833715.1 of Carcinoscorpius rotundicauda. Classification (NCBI taxonomy): domain Eukaryota; kingdom Metazoa; phylum Arthropoda; class Merostomata; order Xiphosura; family Limulidae; genus Carcinoscorpius; species Carcinoscorpius rotundicauda. The sequence goes on from CM022393.1 coordinate 116,495,493, forward strand.
AGCTTTTTCTTCACTCTCGTCTACTATTGTTGTGAGGAGAGTCTGTTCAGGAACATTAATAGTATCAAAACATATTATTGCTAAATTTGTGAAACTTCCTAATCCCAAAACAGGTAAAACTTTTGTTAACTGGTTATATTCATTTCTGTTGCTAAAATTATTTTCACTTCGGTTTACTTGTTTTAAAGCAATGCTACATTTGACTTTCTGCTGTGTCTTCTATAGGAAATCGGACCCCGGATTTTAACACTCTGAACCCGTAGACACACTGCTTTACTACTCTGTACTATGGGTGCTACTGTTTTGCAAAAGGTGGAATTTTGGTGTTTTGAAAACATCAAAATAATATTCCATATAAGCTACTTATTTTATTTAATATTTTTCTTACAAATCATGCAAAGAAAATTTCTGAATAAAAAAGCTTAAGTTTGATAACCCTAGATTTTTTCTATTCATATCTTGTCTCATGCCACTTGTTTATGTCGTTTGCTGCAAGTAACCATGCATTGTTTATAAAATTTGACTACAGCTCCGTCAAAACTCATTTTATTCCATTAAACTCTATAGAAATATCCAAAGCTGTTCCATGTTTATTTATTTATTTCTGCAGTTTTTAGCTTAATTTTCAAACGTGCGATAATTATAATATCTATTTGGAACTTATCCAAGGATGACAAAACCTGACTATGGAGATGGAAGTACGAAAGCTGAAACACTAGTTGAATAGCATTATAAAAAAAATCATAACTGTTAGACTGATGTAAAATAAGTTTCAACAAATAAAAACGAAACTGTAATGCTATTGTTAAAAACATAGCATTTTCAGAAAAAAAGACTGAAATTAACAACGACGAACACGATTCACAAAGTGTAAATATTTACATTTATCAAGCTTTTTCCAATCTTTTACCTTGAATATAATTATTTTAATCCTAGTTAGAAACCACGTTTTTATAAAAAACAAAACTGTATGAAAATATTTGGAACAAACAAAGAAGTATAAGTATTTTGTCATATGACGATTACATCTAATGTTATTTAATAGGTGTGTATCAAAATGCCAAACTGATATCAAGTAACCTAAAACTGAGTTAAATTGTAATTTAGATTTATAAGTTAAATAAATGTCGATATTTATTCAATTTATGATACTTGCCATTGAGATTCATGCAGATAGTTTCTTTTTTAAAACAAAAATATTTTTACACTGAGACAATAATACAATTTATAATGACGTTTACTACAAATCACAATTCATGCAGAAATATTTTCGTAAAAATGTTCAATAAGAGTCCAATGAAGTTAAATGATTTGCAATGTTTAAAATTTATAAATGTTTCTGGTAAAATATATGAAGTTCCCGATTAATAATTATCAAGTACAGCGAAAGGTTTTGAAGTTTATAGTGAGCCAACTATGGCAAACTTGTAGCGTCGCATTGGTTAATTTATAGGCGTGAAGACAGATTTTAGTAATTTCAGCCTGTACAGCGATACTGACAATACACTAATATTTACGTACACAAACATTCATTGTTCATTCTTACACTCTAGAGTGTTCTAGAAATTTATTAACTATGTAAAAATTTTACAGCACGTATTAAGTAGTATTACATTTCTAAATATAAATTTCACTTAAACAAACATCATATATATGTAAAAAGGGCTTGTTTGGGTTGAGAAAATATTATACGTAGAGGAGCGAACAACGTTTCGATCTTCTTCGGTCATCGTCATGTTCACCACTCAAACAAGCCGTTTTTACATATATGTTTTTCTACAAGTTGGTTTTCTCGACATCACTGAACAAATATCAATATTAAAACAGATATATAATAATAAATCCGTTACAAAATAACTCTATGTGTTTGTTTATAACAAAGCCACATCGGACTATCTGCTGTGCTCACGAGGGGTACTGAATTTCTAACTTTAGCGTTGTAAATCCGTATACCTACCGCTATCCCAGGTTATTAAATATATGATTACTATACATTTTCAAACGCAATATTTTACTTCTGTCATCATAGAACATTCACTGGTAATTCATTTGTTTCGATACAGTGAAAGGTTTCTGTTATATATTTAGAAAGGTTATAATCCATATCAAAACTCTTAAAATACGAAATACTGCAGGTCTTGTTGATACGTTGCTAAGTTTTAACTTTCTAGTTAACAGAATAAAATTAATTATAGTACTTTATTGAGAGTGAGGGTTAGTATGTGCTGTCGTTATTCGTATTGTTACTCAATAACAAATACTTTGAAAATAGTGGCAGATCTTAGTCACCTCCTTATCGTAAGTGATATATAAAAAATAGGTGTTTTACTCTCTGAAGTCTATTTCATTGATCTCGGAAGGTTCTAGCGGTTAGGGCACATGACTTACGATCTGCGGGCGGCAGGCTCGAATTCCTTCCCTGAATTTGCTCACCATTTTAGCCTTAGGGCCGTTACAATGTGATGATCAAGTCCACAATTCGTTAATAAAGAAAATTTCAACAGTTATAAGTGTTGATGTAAGTAATAAGTGATGATGTTGATCAGCTGCTTTCACCCATATTCTATACCTCCTAATTTAGAGACAGTTCGCACAGCTAGCTATCAAATATTTTGCGCGAAACTCAACAAATAAACAAAGAAATATGTACTTTTTGAATTGCTAGCAGACATTTATCCAAATTACATATATATATGTAAACACACACATGTAAATGTATGTGGCTACATTTACTCATGATTGCATGTATATATGTGTGAAGATGTTTCTTGGTACATTTATCAACAACGAAAACAAAATATCCTTAACTTTGTTGATATATGAATACGTCTCTTCAAGACCATCATCAGAAGTACTGCACATTAAAGACAGCCATATATAACTAGAATATTATATGGATAGAAAAGTTAATTAACTCTGTACAAAATTTATTTAAAAATGTAGGAGCTAAATAATGATATGAGCTAACTAATTATGTACGTCAAATGTATATATGTATAACAGGAGCAAGTTAATCTTTTTCTTTAAATATTGGCAGTAAAAAATTTCCATGTGGTTCTTTGTTAATTTCTGGAGAGTTCATTTCAATGATGAAGAAATCTATTGGCCTGAAAGGCTTGCTAGATGTTTACTCGCGTGCATCAGTGTTTTAAATATGTCTGTCGTATTCAATATATGCGAAGTTAAAATAAAGAAAAAATATGCTCATGTTACATTTGTAGATAAATGAACAAGTGTCTGTCATAAACAAACTACGAATTTCAAAATTTCAAAAAAATGTTTACGTTATTTATATCGATAAATAAACCAAAGTCTGTTATATACAATTTACAAAGTTAAAATATTAAAAAAATATATTTGTGATATTTATATCGGTAAATAAATTAGTGTCTGTGATATACAATTAACGAAGTTATAAATTCTCTTCAAGTTATTTTTATCGGTAAATATCGGTTTATTTCAATGATATGCATAGAACGTTCTCGTTTTTATAAAATATATATTGTACATAAGAAATGATTCACTTCATTTCTACAAATAAGGTGAAAATTAATGTTTCTCATGCAGCCTTTCAAACTTACCGGTGTCACACTGCGTAAGAAGGAGAAAGAAAGATAGAAAAAAAAAACACTTTCAATTTAATCGTGATTTGGCTCATAACGTTGTTATGCTTGAGCACAAAGATGGAAAAAAGTTTATTGTTAAATGTGGCATTAGGAAAACTCGAAGAAATATGACTAGAAGTTTTCTTTCAATGTTCAGCTATAAATATTGCTATCATTTCATAAAAGAAAGAGACACAAAAATATGTTTCTGGAATTATAGTTGTTTCGTATAAAGCAATAAAAGATTAAAGATAAATGTTTAGAAAAATTCCTAATGTATAAACAACGATTCAATTTTAGACCCACATAATAATATTTATTCATTTTAAAAATACTTCCAATATGGTAATCAAACTTCCCAGGAAGAAAGAACGTTTGTGTGCTAAATGAATTTTTAACCTTATATTGAGTGTAAAGATTATTTTAGGATGAAAAAGAGTTGAATTTGCATATATAAAAACTTTTCGAACAAATATTTCATAACCATTAAAACAGTTTTGATCACATGCTTCGAATTCCTTTTCTTGCTTTTTGGGTGTAATCCGAGAACAGACAGATCTGTTCTTTCCAATGTTATTTGTACCAAGTTAAAGTTCACGTCTCTTGGACGGAGTTTATGTAAATTCGTGTTCGTGATTAATCAAAATTAATCTTAAAATTGACATGTTGCTTCTTTTATGTGAAATTATAAAATAACGCCCATAAGAACCGAAGAAAACGAAATATGAAGTTGAACATTTACTTGTGTTTCAACATGAACCTAATGAATCTTCATACCAATTTTTTTGAAGGTCAATGCACACTCCGAAATAACTAAGCAGATACACAGCATATAACAGATATTACTATTTTACTTACACACAGCTGTTAAAAATACTATAAAAAGCCAGCGTAAGTATTCTTACAATGAATAGAGGAAGAGAATGTTCACCTTCTTTGGTAATACTGATAGTTGGAGAAAGTGAAGATTCTGTTTCTTCGGGTTCCGATGTGAATTTGATAGCAGAGTGTGCAAAAATCATATAAGAAATTTAGAAATAATTTTCCGATTCTATTTTAGATTTTATAAATACTTTTATTCTTAATAAATCATGTCGATCAAATAAAGGATTACTACAACGTTAACGATCCATGGCAATACGTAAATCCAGAGTACTGGTAGATATTACAATTTCATCATCAGAAATAAATTTAAAAGCTAATAAATAACTTACATAAACATATGGAACTTACGAATGGAACCTGTGACCTAATCACCTGACCATGACGAGTTGAAGTATTTAGAATACACTTGTATTGAACAATGAGAACTTTATACATGAATTTGTGACACATGTAATAAACACTACCAGACGCCAGAATATTGTGTATTCCACAGAGAAATTAAAAATAAGAGCCGAAAGAACCAGAAACTCACTATAATTTATAAACTTAAAGCTACAAAATAACAAAATCCATATTTAGTGGAACAAGTCAACAAGAAACAAGTTTCATACTGAAACAGCTAGGTATGATCAGGTTTGTTTTGTTTGTTATACAAAGGGCTATCTGTGTTCTGCTCATATTGCGTATCAAAGCTTGAGCTTTACATCGTAAACTGTGAGATTTGCCGCTGTTCCCCATAGGTGGGATTGCTAAAAGAGAATAAATTCAGTTTTTGGTACTATCAAATGCATCTGGTAAAAAGTAATGACCATATCGAGTAAAACTCAAATATGTTTAAGTTTTTGTTAAAATGTTTCTTATAAAAATCAAGGATGTGGCAATATTTTTTCAAATAATTTTTCACAGTTTTTCTTACTGAATGTAACTATTTGGAAAACATAATATTGAATATATTACAACTTAAGTGTTGTAATTTCCAGACTGAAGTAATGTTTCCGGAATACTTTCCTTTATGAAATAAAGGCAGTTTGTGAATCCTACAATAATTGTATTCCAAAATAAATATATATATATATATATATGCATACACAATTTTTTTAGTGTTTCCATAATATCTCAACAAATACATTAGATCAACGCTAATTTCAAATTAGGAATAAATAATTCTTTAAAACACAAAATGCATTATTTCCAGAAATGTTACGAAGAACATAACTATTAATCTGATATTTCTTCCTAGGCTACTTTTCTCTTACGTTTCTGAGCACAAAATTCTTCTGAAACAAATATTTATGCTAATTTTTATAAATATCTTAAAAAAATATATGTATAGCGATGAAGTTACTATAAAAAAGAAGTTTATATTTAATACTGTGACAAAAAAGTTATTATTTTATAGTTGATGTCGTATACACTCATTTTCCATCTTAAATTAGACTTCCAATAATAATTGAAACGAGAAAATCCAAAAGTAATAAAAAGATAAAATTGCAAAATAGGGAAGGACATATGCTCCAAGAATGTGAATTGTCTTGTTATTTTTTTATTTTTATACTCTCAACGTTTAGTGATTACTCCAAATAAGAACAGATAGGTTTAGTTAAGGTACAAATGGATATAAAGAAGTTCGAGCTTCCTACTTTGTTGTAGACTTGACACCGACCAATTGATTGCGTGTGGAATCCAGAATCACGTTTCTTTAGAAGCTAAACCGAAATGCCAACATTTAAAACAAGGTACAGAAAAAAAGAAAGAAAGTTCCTGGGAGCAAAAAGAAACAAAATCTAGGTGTTCCAAAGAAGTTACACTGAGGAAAATTAAATAGAATGTTTCATAATTTTGTTTTAGAAGTTACAAAGTGGAATTTCAATTATAATCCGACAAGTGAGTGAGTTCCAAAATCCAATATTTTCGCAAATGATACAAAAGTCTATTAAAAAAAATGAATAAGTTACTTTTAAACCCAGAACAACATTCCTGGAATAATTTCCTTAATTAAATGAAAGAGATTTGTGAAACTTCCAATGCTTTTAGTACAACAAAATAATGCATACATATATATAAATGATTGAATTTATTCCACTTCAAGGTAAATAACTAATAACCAGAAACACTACAGCACACATTACATGATGTACGATAAATATGTTTTATTTCATATTATCCTTATGCATACATATGTATGTATATAATAAGCATTAAAGCTTCAATTTAATGTGAAGAATGCCTTTTCTGACGACATTTTAAAAATATTAGGGGATTTTTAACATGTACTAGCTATATTGACAGAATGCTAATAAGGAATCTTATGTGTATTTGATTCCAAGCTAAAAATAAATTGTTCTACAGTCAGATGGGTAAACTGTATAATTGAATCTTCATATCGAAATAGCGTGTACTGATTTTCTAAAGGCATTGTTGAGCAATGTACTGATACCGGGATACAAATGTAAACGATGAAGAAAATGTACATTATTTTTATTTCAAAACAAATAAAGAACTTTGATATGTAATGCTCTATCAAAGCAAAGTAAGCCTGAGGAAAGGAATCATCTCTCTGTTTCTTAATCTATATAATTATGTAAGTATGAAAACTGTTTAGCCTTCCTTTCAAATTTTTTTTTATTAAATAGATGTTGAACATAACTTTACAAACACAGAAGGTGTGTTAGTAAAGACTAATATAAAACTTAGTAGCTCCTATTCTTATTTCGCCAGTATGAAGGAAGTACAGAATACATGATGATTCAGTTATTTCTAATATATTGTTATTCGTGCTCAGAACTGTCCTCCGGTGGTACAGAGGTGAATCTATGGACTTACAACGCTAAACTACGAGATTCTATTCCCCACGTGAACTCAGCAAACAGCCCAATGTGATTTTGTGCTAGGAAAAAACAACCCCAAACAAATTGCTTAAAGGTAAATAATGAGATGTCTGCGCTTTCTTCACACCCTGTAATCAAACTCCACATCTTATGCTTGCAAGTCCATAAACTTACCGCTGACTAGCTGAGAGACTTCAATATATCAACGGCCTGCAACAACTGCAATGATATTTTACAAATCTTAATGAATAAAACGGTTTGTGTAATAATATTCCATACAGAATAAAAATAACAAAAAATAATATCATATATATATATATATAATATCATGTTTATACATATATATGTATTACTTTTATAATAATATATTTTATATGGTTATATAATGTAAACTGAAAAACAAAACAGCAAAATAAATCATAAATAGTGCATATGTATGTTTGTATTTTACACGTTTGTATGTCTGATACATTAGATAATTATAATTGTATTTTTACGTGACTCTCATGTGATGGAAGATCCATTATGGCCAGGTGGGTAAGGCACTCACTCGACTCTTAATCTAAGAGTCGCGAGTTCGAATCTCCGTCACACCAAACATGCTCGCCCTTTCAGCCATGGGAGCATTATAATGTGCGGTCAATCCCCCTATTTGTTGGTAAAAGAGTAGCCGAAAAGTTGACGGTGGGTGATGATGACTAGCTGCCTTCCCTATAGTCTTACACTGTTAACTAGGGACTGCTAGCTCAGATAGTCATCGTATAGCTTTGCGTGAAATTCAAACCAAGCCATTTGGTGGATACACATGTTGTATTTATGTATTTTATTTTCAAGCTATTTTTCAACATTGTATGATCATTTTAGGTCGTATTATCTTTTACATATTATAGTAATTATTTCTGTTTTGATTTTTGTTTTTAAGATATTATAATAATTATTTTCAATAGTGAAAGACATATCCTTGCACAAATCATAATATAAGAATAAACAGTTATTGAGTTTGTCAAAGTCATTTACGTATTTGTTAGGCATAGTATCCCTGGCTTATAAATACCATTCTTCATTCCTATCGAATAACATCGGAAATTTTACAATTAAAACTATGAGAGCAAAAAAAATATTTAAACTTTAAAGTATCAATGTATTCGAAACATGTATGAAACTAGGTGCAAATGAATATTAAAAATAAAATAGGCTTTTGTAAAACTTGCTGTTTTTGTGAGTACTTATGCAGAGCTATGTTTATATTCATACGATTAGTTGGTGTTATTTGCACTCAAATACTGTTCGTGACAGAATAAAAAACACTTAAAAGATCCTTATGTATTGCATATTTCTAAAAATTAATGAAACACCACAAAATGCACAAAACAATATACTTTAAATAAAATGTACTTTATTAAAAAAGTAATAATAAAATGTTTTTTCCGAAAAACAGCAATAAAAGCATACAGCAAACAATTAATGAAATTCTATTAATATTTCAAAAGATCTTAAAGAATTTTAAATGGTTATGAAAACTAAAAAAACAATATCCTGTAAATTAGAATATACTTTATACTAAAGCTGTAGACCAGAAAATCGATATCAAGACATACTATCACAAAGTCATTGCTATGTATAGAAGAAAAATAAACTTTACTAGTAAACTGCAAGGCTTCTTTCCAGCATTTTTGTCTTAGATATAATCCTTCACTCGCTTCAAGTAGTTTCTGTTAATAGTTGTCCTTTCTTCTGAGATTTGAGGATCTTTGTTGACCATATTTAGTATTCCCCTAGATGGTTAAGCAATTTTAATATTTGTGTTTTTGCATAACTTTTATATTTCTCAAACGTTCTTTCAAATTTACAAATTTCCATCCTTCCATTTGCTGGAGAATATCATTGTTGTGTTATCTTGTACAGAAATTATATTTAATTTTAAAAAATGAATTTTAAAACAGCTATAGTTGAGAAATAAATAAAATAAATATAATGGTGTTAGTTTTACAGCAGTTTTATTTCCCAATTCATATGCTAAAAAATGTGTGATAAAAATTGATCAGATGTCTGGACAGTCGTTTGCGTGACATCTGGAGAAACCTTGCAGAAATAGTCTTAAAATACAAATTGCTACAACAAAGGAAACATATATACATCTTTAATCAGTCGTTAACAATGAGAGTTTCTAGAATATCACCATATATGTATGTCACAGACAGCACTTCATAACTACTTCAAAGAAAGCCACAATATACACAGTATGACCAAAATTTTGTGGTATAAACTGCTCAAGACGTTCTGAATGAATGCATGTTCTATCACAAGCCTTGATAAATACAAACATCAACTTTTTACTCATTTAAATAAATATGGTTGTAATGTTACTGTTGGTTTGTACAGTAAAGCAAGCAAATTAGCAACAAACTTTATTGAATATTTGTCGTAAATGCTTCACATTTGAAAACATAGGCCAATTTTGAGGAAGGTTACCTCCTCGGTCTGTAAACATTCATTGCTATGCAACTCTTACTGTTAATAGACTAACAATATACGGACCGATAAGACCACATCCCGATGAATTTGTGTGCTTCACTTTGGACGGGAATATCTCAGACGTCCGTTTGTCGGGGAGAAAGTAAAGGAAGATCAGGTTGTCCAGTGTCATAGACAAACGTATGAGCTGGTGATGTAGGAAGGACACAAACAGCCCTCTTCTGTGCGTTCGATGAGGACCAACAACTCTGTGCCTCAATACATTCGTTATCATCGTGTTTTAGTTTAGACTGTGTTGATAATGGTTCCTAGGTTTGAGAAGGAGGAAAGGTAAAATATTGTCTGATTTAAAGGATTTGTTTTTGTAAACTAAGTGCAAGGCAATAAGCTCTGTACCTTCATCAAGACAAAAAACAATCACCAAACCCAAACAAACTCAGAGATGTATTTGTTTAGATCTGGTTAATTATGAAAACTATAACTGTAAGTCTTATTTAAGAGAAGAAATAGTCATTGTTCAACTGTGTTTCAATTTAATGATTTGATTCTTGGACTTCATTATTCATCTTTCAAAATGTTTGTGATTTTCTTTTAATGAAAAATAGTACGTGTTTTATCCGAACAATTATTTTATGCTTTATACAGATTGTTTAGGATTGTTGCTGATATTATTATAGAATGTGGAAATTAACACAAAGCTCGTTAATGCTGCAGGAGTATAGCTACTAATACGTGAAATAAAAATACTATGCCGTCAAAAGACAATTTTGAATAATTCGAAAAGGAATAAGATTTGAGAAGCTATAATCTAATAATCTTATGTGGCAGTTGATTTTCTGTTATTTTGAAATTAAATAAACGTTTAGGAGTACTTGAAGAATATGTTGTGATTAATGAGAGAAATTAATTTTTTGTTATTTTATTTGTAGTGATAAAGCTTAAAAACTGTGATATTCATTAAACCTTTGAATATGAAAACAAAAATAAATTAAAATCGAATAATGCGATGTATTTGCAGCATCGCATAATTTTACCATTTCGAGTCGTTGTCTACCAACTAATAGTTCATTTGCTGTCCACACGTCACCTGATGGGGGGTCATGATCTTCTTTGAAATCATCGTAAGTATTCGAACACGTTACATGATTTCCCCTTATTGTGGCTCCTGTAAAAGTATATACATATAACGGCATTTATGACTATTGTCATTTAGTCAATTTTACACAACCACTTGTTTTAAAGTTTATCATAATAACGAACAAAATGTTTAGTTTTGACAAGTTTTTTGTTAAGTTCAAATAAAACTTGGCATACTAAATCCCAGCAAATTACAAAGCTGAGTTTCTTTTTATTGTGATCTTAGGTTTTGTATTTGTTTCATATATAATTGAAAAGAGCGATTACATTATATCAAAACGACATTGAATAAGAAAATCAGCAAGCCACTTAATAACCATACCTGATATAATGTCCCAGTGACAAAACACATATAAATTCATCTAGCTTATAGTTTGGCATTGCGGAAAAACCATCGGAAATTGTTTGAGCTTTGGAAAAGTGTGTATCATCACTACCTGATGCAAAGTATTCTTGTAGTTTGATCGTAAAAGTTCGTTCAGATTGGAGATTTAGAACTTCCGAAACAATGATAACGGAAAAAAAAAGGAATATGGATGAACATGGTGAATAACTCAGGACCATCCAAAAGAAAGACCTGCAACAAGTCCTACTTATTAGCGGTAGGTAAGAAACAGCATCTTGGAACAAATAAGGACCTATAAATCCAAAGGTCAATGGAAAAATATCTGTTTACGTAGCCAGGCAAATGAAAGCAATATGATCAAGAATACTATCTGTTCAAAAAATTGATACAATTTATGTGTAGACAGGCTGCTTTTAAAGCATAAACATTCCACTACCGTATATCTCATACGTACAGAAAATAAAAATATTATTCATGCTGTATAATAAGAATACATAACACTGAAGTCGCTGTTCGAAATGGATGTAGAGCAACATTTCACATTTTACACGAGATAAGTTATGAAAAATAGACACAGATTACCGGTGTATGCTTTAGACCTCATAACCTTAAATCAAAACCCTCTCCACTGAAAACTGCGATGCAGCGCTATTATCAAAATGCATCATTATCACAGACAGTATGTACGGAATTTGGGACATGGAGTGTTAGTACTGAGTGTAGCTCCAAAACCCTTTAAATATTACGTTGCCAGAGCTGTGAATGTCTACCCAAGCACCATTACAAGGCTATGGAATCGTCACTAACAACATGGATCAACACGTGACCGTCCACGATCTGGCAGAGCTCGTGTGACCACGCCCGCACAATAATGCTACATTCGGTTACGTCAGCTTCGGGACAGGACCACCATTGCGACGTCTACTGCCTCAACCATACCAGGGTTGCGTAGGATTTCCGATCAGTCCGTACGCAACCGTCTAAGATGTTATGTATAAGGCGCTTGAAATGCCATTTCGTGTTTTGTTTGGATTTCCATATCTATCGGTCGAAAAATTTTTTGTGGTTGTTGTTTATATTATTGTTTCGAAGTTCAAATCAATAAAATATGTTGTTATTCATGTAGAAATGTCTAGAATTAGGTAGATCGATCATTTATCTATAAGTAAAATGTATATTGGCCTGGTGTCTGTACGAGGCTAATCCAGATTACTCTGGAATTCTGCAGAAGTTACGCGACTGTTCGAGAATACAGTAGGCCTACTAGTATATAAACAGACGGCGATACGAGGAGAGTCAGTCAGTCATTCGTTTTCATTCGATTCAAGAGATGTCTTCGTTTGAGAATTTTTCAATATTTGCTGTTTGTTTATTCAACTTGGATTTGTGACTGGAGCTAGATCTACAAAATCTGTGATTTTATTTCGTCAATCTTTACGATTCATAAGAATTACTGGTTATACCGAAGGTCAACACGTATAGGACTGTTTAGAGGAGACCGGGCCAAGTTGGAAAACGAAAAATTTGAGACATTCATCAAAAACATCGTAAAGAGAACTTCGTCAAATTTATTGGACTGTGAATTGTTTCTGGACTTCTCCATTAAAACTTCGAAATTTCTTCGTGGGACCAAATTCACACCCTAGACAGGAATTTTGGATTTCTGATCTGGACTTTCGGACTTTCATTCTGGGTCATTATATTGGACACAGGCCAGTACCATTTTGTATTGTAATTAATTTTGAAGGTTGAAACTGAACATCTGTCATTGTTATTATGTAATTTATTTTATATCTGTCACATATATAATAGTTTATTGTAATAAATTATATAAGCTGTTATCTATGTCATTCTGTTGCGTTCAGTCCACATAAAAAACGTAACAAAGAGACTCTTAGACCTTATGTGCAATCCATCATGGTGAGCGTCATTGACGTTTTTCAACATGACAACGCCCGTCCTCACTCAGCCCGACTCACCACTGTTTTTTTTAGACACTGCAACATCAACTTTCTTCCCTAGCCCTCCAGATCACCAGATTTAAACCTCATCGATCATCTTTCGGTCGAGTTGGATCGATGTCTGCGACGGCGACAACCTCAACAGTAGTCTCTACCTCAGCTTGCAATAGCTTTGCAGGCTGAGTGGAAGCCATTCCGCAGGATGTAATTCGTTATATCATCGCTTCCATGAGCAGGAGATGCCAAGCAGTTATTGATGCTCACGGGGGGGCATACTCGTTATTGACGTCAAGTGACGTTAAATTTCAACTAGTGAGCGTGGACTTCACTTTTGCAGACTTTGGATGTTCAGCAGTGAATTTGAAAAGTTTTACACATGTGTTATGTAAACGACAACCATGTAGAGAGTGTTATGTGAATGTTATGTAAACGACAATCATGTTATGTCGTGTTTGAATTTCCATATTTATATTATTGTTTCGATGTTTAAACCAGTGAAATTTAAAATAACATTTTAGAATTAATAAAAATTCATTTAGAATTATTTATGTAAAAAATTTCTAGAACTAGATAGATTAATCATTTGTATTGGCCTGGTGTCTGTACTCTGGAATTCTGGGAAGTTACGCGATTAGTATATAAACAGACGGCGATGCGAGGGAAGTAAGTCATCCGTTTTTACTCGGATCAAGAAGTTTGTCTCGTTTGAGAAAATTTAAACGTTTCCCGTGTGATTATTCAAATTGAATTTGTGAATAGAGCTAGATCATCTAAAGCGGTGAATTTATTTAGTGCGTCAATCTTTATAATTCAGTCGAATTACGGATTATACCGAAAGCCAATACGTATTGGACTGTGAATTTTTTTGAAAATACCCATTCAAACTTCGTAAATTTCTCCGTGGGACTAAATTATCCGCCTAGATTGGAACTTTGGATTTCGGATTTGGACACTCATTCTGGATCATATTATTAAGCACAGGCCAGTACCTTTTTGTGTTATAAGTGGTTTTGAAGGTTGAAACTGGATATCTGTTATTGCTATTGGATAATTTATTTTGTGTCTATCACATATAAGTAGATCATCGTAATAAAATTATACAAGCTGCTGTCTGTGTCTTTCTTTTGCGTTCAGTACACATAAAAAACGTAACAACATGTCATACAGAACTACCCGGAATAAACTTGTTAACAATGTGCCTTAAATTTTGCCTTTTGCGTTTCTTTTTTTGAAGGGTATATTATTTACCAACGCAAGAGAAACACAAAACCGTTTGAATTATTGTTTAAAGGCTTTCTGGTTTCATTATTAAGTTTGTTTGTTTGTTTGTTTTTGAATTAAGCACAAAGCTACACAATGAGCTATCTGTGCTCTGCCCACCACAGGTATCGAAACCCCGGATTTTAGCGTGTAAGTCCGCAGACATACCGCTGAGCCACTGGGGGGCTCATTATTAAGAAAATGATGATCCAATGTGTTTATGTCAAATATATAGATATTATTGTTGTTGTTTTGAATTAAGCACAAAGCTACACAACGGGCTATCTGTGCTCTGCTCACCACGGGTATCCAAACCCGGATTTTGGCGTGTAAGTCCGCAGACATACCACTGAGCCACTGGGGGGCATATAGATATTAAAAATACTTTGTGTTTTTATTGTTGGAATATATTATTTACAAATTTGATTAATTCAAAAGGGCGTAAAATTCCTTAAAATATTTGAAAATAATATTTAAAAACTATATATTCACACAGTACGTAAATTTGGATGTTTTAGAGATATTTATTGTTATTTTATGTCGTATCTTATATTATTAATTTACCTGGTATAATATCTGGACATTTTTTTCTTGTGGCTAGTACTTCTAGTTTTTCTTCTGGGTCATCATATTTTTGTGATGCAGTTTCTTTCCTAATGTGGAGATGAAAGCTAGAAAATATTCAACAGTTATTCGAAGAGTAATATATTAAATATCATATGTATTGTCCATTTATATTTTAGTAAATATTTGTTCTTCAAAGATAGAATTTTTAACATATTATGGAGGATAAAAATGTGTAAAACTAACAATTATATAAATAGAAGTAATTATGGTTTACAAGTTACTTTATGAGCGTAAACAAGCCTGGTAAAATTGTATACTAAAAAGTAAGTACTGCTTTCATAATTGAAATAAAAATTACATACTGTATTTTCCGGTTAAAAAGCCGAATCGCCGAATAAGCCGAGGCTAATTTTCAACTCTGAAAATGAGGGTTTTGCTCATTACCGCCCAATAAGCCGAAGCCATTTTTAAGAAGTGACAAGTTTCTTCAAAATGATTTCTTAGTCTCGTTTCAGCGTCAGCATGCATGTTGTGTGTGATCATTGGCGTTCTGTAGTAAAGCAGAACGTGTCGTATTGAGACAGAGATGAAATCAATATGCCATTCGTTATTGGCTCCACTCACTGTAATTAGGTAACCAATGAAATTTCAGAATTTTTACTCAGTAATTAAAATCACTTAACCAGGGTATGAATACCAGGGGTATGTAGTGGGAATTTATCATTGTACCGTCCAAAGCCAAAGATGTCTACACCTGCAAAAAAGAATGCGTTATGATGCTGCTTTTAAACTGAAAGTAGTAGAGCTAGCCTTAAACACTTCAAATATGAATGCCGCTCGCCATTACTGTGTGAATGAAAAACAGGTCCGTGAATGGAAGAAAGCAGAATGTGCTAAAAAAATCTCGAAAACAAGTAAATGTAACCAGAAAAATCAACCGAAGTGGCCAAAACTGGAAGAAGATGTAGCGACATGGGTGAATGAAAACCGGCAAAGTGGCCTGACTGTCACGCGTGCCCAGATCCGCATTTTTGCATTCAAGTGTGCTGGTCAAAATAAAGAAAAATCAAGAGACTTTAAGGCAACCAACAGCTGGTGTACCTGCTTCATAAAGCGACACAGCCTTGTACTTCGAGAGAAAACGAAGATCGTGCAGAAATTGTTAAGTCACTTGGAATGATGAAATCACCTCGTTCCAGCAATTTATCATTCATCATCGCCAAAAAGACAACTACCCTCTACAAATGATTGGAAATATGGACGAGACTCCGATTTTTTTCGATATGGTTGGAAACAAAACCGTTTACAAAGCTGGCGAGAAAACCGTTTGGGTTAAGACAACGTGCCACGAGAAACAACCTTTTTACTGTAGTCTTAACGTGCTTTGCTGATGGGACAAAATTACCGCCTATGGTAATTTTCAAAAGAAAAACATTTCCTAAGAAGAAGAAATTTCCGAAAGGAGTGATCGTCCATGTACAAGAAAACGGATGGATGGATGACGAAGGATGCATCAAGTGGATTAACGAAGTGTGGGCGCGTCGTCCTGGCGGACTGATGAAATCGAGATCTCTGCTCGTTTGGGATATGTTTAAGTCCCACCTGTGTGAAAACGTTAAAGCCGCGATCAAAAGATGCAATACCGATATTGCAGTTATTCCCGGTGGGCTGACATCTGTGATACAGCCCTTAGATGTGTGTTTAAATAAACCTTTTAAAGACAGGCTCCGTCAATGCTGGAATGAGTGGATGGTTTCCGGCAATCAAAGTTTTACTGCTGCCGGAAATATACGCACTGCATCACTCGCTACCGTCTGTGAGTGGGTTGTGAAATCGTGGGGCGATATTAGTGTTGAAACTGTAGAGAATTCATTTATAAAATGCAGTATCTCAAATGCAATGGATGAAACGGAAAGTGATATGTTGTGGTTGGACGACGACGAGGAAGACAACATTCCACTAACTCAGCTAATAACACTAAAGAATGACCCGTACGACGACCAGGTCTCTGCCGAGGATTGGAATCTATTATTTGGTGCTTCTGACGATGAAGATGATAAATTTGATGGATTTTAATAAATTTCTGAGATTAAAGAGTGTATTTTTAATGAATTTTGTAATTTCTATGAATGAATGTCATTGGTAATGTATAGACCTTTTTCTATTAATAAATAAAGTTTATTCAACTGAAATAACTCTGCCGTAACTGTGAGATCAAATGCATGATTTTGGGGCCGATTTTTGTCTTCGGTATTTTTTGGTCCAAAGCTGGTGATCGGCCAATAAGCCGCTGCCCCTAAAAGTGAGGTCCAAAATTTAGAGCCAGAAATTCGGCTTATTAGGTGGAAAATACGGTATTTAATTTCATTTTAATTGTTTACATTTAGGTTTGTTTGTTTTTACTGGCAAACACTGAAAGAGCATAAAACTAAATTTGTCTTAGTAACTTTATAGTGATATTATAGATAAATAAAGGCATGCATTAAACTAATGATTGCCTATTTTTATCCAATAGCTTTGAGTTGTTGTTTTTTTCTACAAGTGCAAAGTATTAGCTCACACCTCGATTACAGATATATTTACAACCGCAGCTATTAGCAATTCCCTTTTGTTTCAGAATAGAGAGGGTGTTTAAACTCAAAATAGAAAATAATAACTGTCTCCACTTGGATATTGTTTTAATAACAAATTTGTGAAAGATGGAAAGTAATAGCAAAAGTTTAAAACAAATAAAATTGATCTAAAAATTAATCTTTGAGTATTATTTTGTAAAGATAATGTTGTACATTTCATATTTATGTTTAAATCAATAAACCTTACTTATAATAATGGATTTTGTCTGATGAAAGCAAAGGACAACACAAAAAATTAACACTAAAATTTCATTTCTTCGTTTTTAAAAGCAAGTGAATCTACACACCGTTGTGACACACAGCAGAGCACGTTTACACCGAATTTACGTGGGCTACATATTAATACATTTTGAAACACATGATATTTTTTGTTAATATAACTTAAATTGAATTATAAAACAATATGAGTTTTCTATTTACCTTTCATTTCGATTTTTTCTTTGGTGATTTCCTGAAACAAAGAAATATATTTTTTAATACTCAAGATATTCTAAATGCGTACTTATATTAACTGAAGTATGATAATGATTGAACATTTAATAGGTTTTCTGCAATTTTAAAACTTTACATGTAACATCTATTCGTCTCTCTACTGAGCTTCCCCAGCGGAACAGTAATAAGTTTGCAGACTTGCGAATTTATAATCCGGAGTTTGATTCCCTGCGATGAATACAACAGATAATCTATTGTGACATTTTCAAAGATAAGCAACAACCCTACACACATGATATAAATCGTAGTCATACCTTTCTCACAAAATCAAACAACCAAAAAATAAAATATTTATTTTGAAACATTTATATAATAATAATTCAAGCTAAACTAAACCGCCTGAATTTTCAAGAAGAACACGAAATCATTCACTTGGGAAAAGTCATTATCATGTCATCATGTTGTTGTTTAAAGCATAAATATTTATGCTTTGACAGCATGCTAACATTGGAAGTACATTTCAATATTTGAAACTTTCGCACTCAACATACATGTATATTGCATTGAAATTATGTGTACAATCATCAAAGGGTTTAGATACTTACAGGTAAGATTTTTAAGCATATTTTAAAGTGAGTATGGAATATTTGTTGCACATAAAAATTGTACCTCTTAAATATAAATTTACACATCAAATTTATTTGGTTAAGACGTGTGTTTAATTTTTATGAGCATTCACCAGTTGCTTCACTTGAGATTGAAAGAGTGTTTGGTTGTGTCATCAGTTCACGCTTATAAAGTCTACTTAACTATCAACGTAATTTTTAATATGAATATTTTATTTGAAAAATCCGATATGTGAAACAGAGTCCTATAATGGGACTAGTTTTGGACCTCTAGTGAACAACTATAGAGTTACATATCTGTCAGAGTTACGATTCAACAAAGAATTATCACCATAAAAATGTTGTGATCGGGAAATTCTAATAATCGAAAATATATTAGTTAAGTACTTAAAGTATGAAATAAATATTATACAGGACTTTACAAACACTACGTATTTGATATTAATGAGTGTTTCTTTTCCTAAATCCACGACGTTCATTGTTAATTATTATCTAAGATGACTGTGGTAATTAACAACTGTATTACTAAACATTTTGTTTATTATTGAAAAAATTATAAAAGTTAAACGTTTGAAGTTTGAGGAAACAAAGTTCGTCCAAACTTTTCCTGGTGCGGTCTCATGCACCTGGCTCCTGAATCTGTTGATTTGTTTATAGAGAATATCCTTAACATTTTAACATATAACATGTTTGTTTTACGACATAAGATATTATCTATAATAATTTAATATTTAGTAGTTTAATTACATTTAACTACAAATGTCTTATTATAGATAAGACGCTAATGTTTGAAACTGACTTCAATGAAATAATCTAAAACTAAATTTTGCATACTAATACGCTAATATACAACATAAAAGCTAATAAAAATTATTTGCAAGATTGATGTTCAGGAATTCAAATAATGGTAATTTTCTTTTACACGTGTTTTATCGTTGATTAAATCCAGTTGTTTATTTTATGCGTTATTTGATTTCTCACGACAGAAATTTGGCATTGAATTGGCCTGGTAGTTAAGGCACACAACTTTCAATATGTGTGTCACGAATTCCAATCCCGTACCTGACGGAAAAAATGACGGTAAATCCCAATATTTGTTGGTAAAAAATAGTCCAAGAGTTGGCGATGAGTGATATTTACTAGCTGCCTTCCCTCTAGGTTTTTACTTCTAAATTAGGGTTGGCCAGTGCAGATATTTCTCGAACAGTTTTGTATGAAATTCAAAGCAAAATAACCGTGTCAATATCGAATAATATTGCATGAAACGATGTTGGTATTAGTGTAATAGTAACAGTTTCTCTTGAAACGTTTTTATGTTAAAATACATATTAATAAAACAGTTTACAAACTATACTTCATTTAAAATTACGTGATAAATGGAAATACGCTTATAATGCTCGTATATTTAAACTATATAAAAGAAAAAGTTAGTGATACCTGAAGAAGGGAACAGCTTGGAAGTTTGTATCGACAATTGTAATATATATATATATCTGTAGTTATCTTTTTGAAGGTTTGACCTATAACATTCTTCTTTTATCTTTGTCGACAATAATTACGCATAATTTTCCACTCAGATTTCTTTAATACATTTACATGATATTACATCATCAAAGAATTGAAATAATCTAAAGCACACCATTATTTACTGTAATAGTATTTCAGTTATGCCGTATTTACTACACGCCACTCATAAGTCCGGCCAAGTCGAAACAATGAGGTCTTAGTTGAAAACGCTGTTTTATTTAGTCTAGTATAATCACATGTTATTTATTGGTATAAAACTGATGTAAAAATAATATCACATAAACTTATTGTTTACAGTATTTAAACATACGAATAAAGGTGCTTGATAATGAGTTTACGTTTATAAACTATGCGTAATATAAATCACAAAAGCTAATAAAATGTTCTGCAAGTTTAATGTTCAGGAAGACAAATATAATGATAAATTTCTTCTACGCGTGTTTAACCGTTAAACAAATATAGTTGTTTTTTCCACGAATTATTTAATTCCACATGATAAGTTGTTTAATGATCCTAGATATATATTTCATAGACTTTTTATGCTCGCTGTTATCAAAAGAGTAATTACATGTTATTAATGAACTTTGTTTTATTAGAAGTTGTAATAAATTCAGATCCCAAAAAGAGTCATCCAGACTTACTAAATGTCTCAGATTTTTTTAAAATTTGAGACTCTATTAAAGATTATTTTATCTCAAGTTAAAAGAAATCTAATATTCAAATCAACTTTGATATTGAACTTCCTCTTTCACATAAAGTACAATTTAATATTTTAACCACTTAGCATTGCATAATATTTGATTGGCAACAGCAAGTTCATGTATACCGAAAAAATAAAAGTGTCTTATTTTCTTTTGTAACTGGTGATGTTGATGTTTTGAATTAAGCACAAAGCTACACAATGGGCTATCTGTGCTCTGCCCACCACGGGTATCGAAACCCGGATTTTAGCGTGGAAGTCCGCAGACATACCGCTGAGCCACTGGGGGGCCTTTTGTAACTCGAGATATTTGGAAATGTTACTTAAGACTAGCAACATAGTTTGTAATTTCGAGTCCTCCTACTCCTACAAACTGCAGTCATAAAGAGAACACTAGCTCTCAGATCTCTCACTTGGACTTCATAATTTTAAGCACTATTTTACATATAAATTTGCCAACCTGGCTTTGTGGTTAGGTGCATTTCACTTGCTATACGAAGGATTGCAGAATCGAGTCCCATCACTGAACATACCCAAACTTTCAGCAATAGAAATGTTATAATTGGACATTTAATCCCACTATTCGATTATAATATCCCCAGAGTGGCCTATGTGTGGTGTTGGCTAATTTCTCTGTCTTTACTATACAATTATCGTATATTTACATCAAATAAAACAAAATATATAAATAGTTAAAGTTATTTTATGTAATTTCAGTACTGTATGAAAAGCATAAAAATAGAAGTAGTTTTAATTTTATCTATATAAATGTTATACGGTCTAGCATAGCCAGATGGTTAGGGCGATCAATTCGCAATCTGCAGGTGGTGAGTATGAATCCCCGTCACACCAAATATGCTCATCCTTTCAGCCGTGGGTAAGTTATAACATGACGATCAATCTCACTATTCGATGGAAAAAGAGTAGCCTAAGAGTTGGCGGTGGGTGTTGACAACTAGCTGCCTTCCCTCTCGTCTTACACTGCAAAAGTAGGAACGACTAGCTTTGTGCAAAATTCACAAAACAAATAAACAAATCATTTGGTATATTGTTTCTATTATATTTTAGCATGACTAGATGAGATTCAAAAATAAAGATTCGAACATAATAATGTATTTACAACCCCATTTTTTTCTACAGATAACATGTACAATAAAGAATGAAAGTACAGTGTCTTGTAAAAGTGTTCATGACCTTCCAATAATGTCACGTTTTGAAAAAATACAAATAACATAAACAGTTTTTTTGTTGAACTTGTTTTTATTCAAAACTCTAATGGTCAAAATTAACACTGATATGTGTGAAGGACTTTGAATATCAATAAAACCTACCAAAATATATAAGTTGAAATTTGCTGATTCTAGAAGTGTTCAGTCCCCGAATGTTATGTATATGTGTAAATATTTTGTAAACGACAACATGTCGTGTTGTGTTTGAATTTTCATTTGTATTATTCATTTTTCCATATTTATATTTTCGAAGTTTAAACTAATATTTTGTTATTCATTTAGGGTAACATTTTAGAATTTTCTTGAATTAAGTAGACCAATCATATGTTTGTTAATGAGTGCTGGTGACTTCGTGTCTAGACGTGTAGTCTCGTGCAAGAACGGATATGCGTGGATAGCTCTGGAGTTGTATGGAAATTTCAAGATTGTTCGAGAAGTAGGCCTATCGGTATAAAAGACGGTGACGTGAGAGATAAATTCAGTCATCAGTTTTTATTCGAAAAAAGAAGATAGATTCAGTCATTAGTTTTATTCGAAGAATAAGAGTGAGATTCAGGCATCAGTTTTAGTTATTTGAGAAAGATTAAGTGTTTGCTGTGAATATTCAACTTGGATTTGTGATTGAAGTTAGATCTACGGAACTGGTGATTTTATTTCGTCAATCTCTACGATACATCTGAATTACTGCTTGTGCTGAGAGTCGGCGAATTTATTGAACTGTGAACTGTTTCGGAATCTCTTCGTGGGACCAAATTCACACCCTAGACTGGAATCTGAGACTTTCATTTTAGATCATTGTATTAGATACAGGCCAGTACCGTTTTGTATTGTGATTAATTGTGAAGTTTGAAACTAATATTATTTTGTTTTGTAATTAATTTCGAATGTTATAACTTAATATCTGTCACTGTTATTATATATAATTTATGTTATATCTGTTATATTTGTTAATAGTTTAGTGTAATAAATTATACAAGCTGTTATCTGTGTTTTTCTGTTGCGTTTAATCTACGAAGAACTTAAAACATCAAAATACGTAACACCGAAGTAATTACTTCATGAAAGCACCTATGGCAATAATTATTACTGTATTTTTGGTGGGGTAGGTCCCTCCCAGCTTTGTACAATGACATGGTGTAAGTTTTGTTTATTCTTCTTGGCAAAAATGATTCAATTCTGACAAGATCTTTCGCAATAAAAATTTTCAAGACACGTAATAAAATTTCCAATAGATGCAAGTTAGGATTTTCAGTGGGCCATTGTCGAACATTCATTTTCTTCTTTAGAAGTTATTTCAGTGTGACTTAGCTTTGTGCTCCTCGTTTTCATATGCAGAAACGTGACATCCTCGACTGACTCGAATAGGTTTTCCTCTATGACTCAATACTATTTTTCACCATCCATCTTTCACTCAATCCTGACACCCTAGCATCACTAATGTGAATCATCTGAATCTCTCGTGCTTGACAAGTGGGATTGTGTTGATTTGGTGATGTGCTGATGTGACGGTTTTAATTTAGACTAAAAACTTAAAAGAAAATGTTCTGCAGTATCATTTACATTTTTGTACACTCAATATTAGATTTAAAGTGATTACTCTTTAGCAATCTATTTTCTTGCAACTTAAGATTCGTCTATTGACTGAGATATTGTCGATGTATGAACATTGAGTGCCATCTCAGATATGAAGTTGGGAAAATTTTGAAAACTACTGTCAGCTTCATAGTGGCATCCCTAACCAGTTTTCTGCTTGCTTGGCTGTTCAGTTTGGAATGGCGGCTTAATTTGAACGGTAAGAGAATAGTATAAAACACATTACACCTCTTACTGGTGAATTTAACCATAATCAACATGATTTCGGTAGAATTTATCCACCACGTGAAGTGCTTGTACTATTTTATATTTTACCGATCCATACAATTAACTTCAAATACAGTAAGCATATCTTCACAAAATTTGGTAGAATTTCAGTAAACATTATAAGTATTTCATGTACAAAAACTCATATTTTTATTAAAATATTCTAAATAAATCAAAACTAAATAAAAATATTTGTCCACGAAAGATTATTATTGTATTATTATTAATATATATTTTTTCATTTCAAAAATCTCGAAAACCTTATAAACACATTTCAAATCTTTTTGTTTGTTTTTTCTCCACCCCAAAATTATACAAATTTGTTTAAATTAATCGACTTTCTCACCACCCAGGAAAAATCAAAATAACTATAAATTATTGTTATTTTCTTTGTGGAATGACTTTAAAACTACAACCTACTTATAATTAACTTTTCTTGTCTTTAGAACCATGTATAACTTTATAACTTGTCATTATAAGTTGTAAAACACTGGAAGAACGCAAAGCTCACTTTACACTATCGAATTATGCTACTCACATGCTGCTTACTACTCACGAACATTTCTCGTGAAATATTTTAATATATTATTATTTATTTTACCTAATGTAGCTTTAACCAACCCAAAAAGATACCTATTTTTATATTTTAGTAACTTTTATAATTATGAATAATTGTTTGTTTGTTTTGGAATTTCGCACAAAGCTACTCGAGGGCTATCTGTGTTAGCTGTCCCTAATTTAGCAGTGTAAGACTAGAGGAAAGGTAGTTATCACCACCCACCACCAACTCTTGGGCTACTCTTTTACCAACGAATAGAGGGATTGACCGTCACATTATACACCCCCACGGCTGGGAGGGCGAGCATGTTTAGCGCGAACCCGCGACCCTCTGATTACGAGTACATGCATTAACGCGCTCGGCCATGCCAGGCCAATTATGAGTAAAGAATAAACATAAAAACTAGGTATAAAGTACTTACCATCCTATTCCTTTTGTTTTGCTGTCAAGTGTTATTGTCACTTAACCCCACTTTTAATGCTAATGGTATCAATGCACTAAATGGCTTTTAATTAATTATGTATTGCACCAAAGAAAAATATAATAATTAGTTGTTTTTTCTACTTTATTTCTACACAAGGTTGGTCAATTTGGGAAAAAAACAGACAATTTCCTCTAACTATCATAATTTTTCTGGCTGTCTAAGTATGCAACTAGAGCCGTTAGAAATTCGTTTAATCTAACCGTTATCCTTTCCGGAGAAACGAAAGTTTTACTAAGAAAGAAACTGACAATTCTCCGTTCAAAAACAGCATAATATAACACTTTATTTTACAGGTGAAAACTTTAGCTTTCAATTGGTTATAAATAGTAAATAATTAAACGTAAGAAAAACTATTAAAAATACAGAAAAAGAGGACGTGGCATGTGGTTGTGGCAAGAGGAGGTCCGATTTTCTATATGATGGCTCTGTAACCAAACACAATTAAAAGCTATGAAAAGTATGGTTTGTCTGAGCAATTACGATTTAATACTAAGTAATTGACGTTCTGTTTTGTATTCATTGGAGAATGGTGAACATAATAGAAAAGAGGAGGTGCTAGGGATAATGTATAACGTGTTAAACTAGAGAAAAATTCAGGATTATTTTAAATGTTGCCTTATAAAATAAAAACTTAAAACTTATATACAAATAAAATATTGATCATTTACCAATATTTTATGCTATAGTAATTGATATAACTTAAATAAAGACTATTTTTATAATATTTTGTATGTAAGCCACTAAATCCTCGAGACAAGCGCAGTAAATGATGCCCGAGCAGATAAGAGTTAATGTTGCACATTGTGCAATAATGTAAACACCTAAGTAACTTCAAGGATAGATCAGATGATACCTTGAAGTTATACCCCCCTGATCTCTGAATACCATTGACCAGTAACACAGATAGTTCTATTCACATGAGGAACTCCAACATCAATCGTTAATAAGGAATGTTAGATCTGAATAATCTGGTATTAGTTTAATCAATACCTTTAGAGATATGACATCTCACAGTTCAGTGAAAGTGAATATATATATGTATAATGTGTTGGTATTTTTGATGAAATGAGAATAGTTCAGTGTAAGTTACATTCGGTCCAATTTCTTTACTTCATTTTTACGATCTCAGTTATCATCGGAATTTCAATATACCACACTATAACAAATATATTTATGAATATTGTATTATTCAGCAGAGGAATTTCTTCTGCATTGAGTCAGCTAATAAATTCGTATAAAGAAGTTATATCAACCAGATTATTACATATTATTAGTAATAACACAATTAGTGATAAACTAAAAATTAATAATAAATCCAATATAATTACTTTGTAAAATAATCAGGCTGAAGAAGTAAGTTAGCTTGGAAATCATAAAAATATTATTTACAGATAAAGACACCATACCAACTACATCCAAAAAAATAATGAACGCAATAAAACATTTTGAAAATAAGAGATCATCTAGATATAATACATCAATCGATATCATATTAAAATGTTAACTAAAGAAACTGATGATTCTTTTATTGATATTCTGAACTTGGTGAATGTTAGGAAAATTATTTTAAATTATAAAAAAACAGATAGTCAAATACTTAAAATTACAGATTTATTGTTTATTAATTCATTTGAAAACGTATTAGAAAAATAACAACTGGATTAATAGAAAATTTATTAGTGTAAATAATATGTTGTTGTAATTTTAGTTTGAAAATTTAGCTAACCAATCAACAAAATATATAACTGTAATATTCGTAATGTGTATAACTAAACACTTTAATTTACAAAAAAATAAACTGGTAGTCGGTTGATTTTAAGAGTAACATATAGCTTTTGATGCTACAAATCATGAAATATTAATATGTAAACTCCAAATTTACGGATATGAATAAACACTATTTGTTTAATTTTAAACAGTATGAAAGTTATTCGAACACAAATTTATCAGAGAATGGAAGATATTCCTTTAAATTTTATATTTTATTTGAATTACCTATTTCACGGGAATATTGAAAATAAAGTCATTAATTTGAAGAAAATATAATTTTTTGAATAACTTTCGATAACGTCTATGGCTTTGAAAAGAAAGTTTTTTTTAAAAAACTAAACTGTTGGTTAATTTTTAGCAAATTAAATATTTTAACATGTTGATAAAACCAATAATACGAATATAAAACCTAGTTAAAAACCACACACATAATATACATGTATGTGTGTGCTTTCAAAAGTTTCTCGAAATGATAAGGAAATAAAAATATTCTTTGAAACTACATTTCTAAAATTAATAACTAATGAAAAACTCAATTAAAAATAGTATATATTCAACAACAAAAGGAAATTAGAAAATATCTAGATAACGCTTGCAAAACAAAAGGTTTCATTAAAAACACAGGAACAAGGAATAAATACACACTAAAATATTATTTATAAAATAACTTGTGGACTATAAAAGCAATTTTACATCTTGTGCATAGCACGATAGCTTTGTTGAGGATAACAGCCTTAAATTAACTCAACAAAGGTGCCTGTACCGTAGCAGACTATCATGTAGAAAGTATTAGAGAAAAAATCTCACGGTTCATTATACATAATTCCTCAGTAGTACAACAGATTGTCTGCGGACTCTCACTCCTGGACACCGAGTTTCGATACGCGTGTTCAGTAGAGCACATATATCTCATTGGGTAGCCTTGTACTTAATTCAAAATAATAAAAAAAACATCAGTAAAACCTTTACATGTGAAATTCTTGCTTTAACTTCTTATTTCATTGAGCATAAATATAAAGAAACTCTAACGTTTGCCACAAATTAATTGTGATTTGAAGAAGTAATATGTTCATAGATCCTTATTTTTATTTCTAGTTAAGTTAATATTTAATTATAACTTTTTTGCATAGATTTATAAAAAATATGTTGACTATAGCTTTGTACGTCAGTGTTCAAATGATTTTAACTAAATTTTAAACTGCACTTCTATAGTTTTGTCGTTACTCATTATTATTGCTGTATATATTTGTTTTATAGACAATATTATTCACTGACCTTGTTCTATACTCTATACTCTCTATTTGTCTACATAAAAATTGTCTAGTATTTTCTTTATTGTGAGTGTTTAGTAACGTAAGTAGGAGGTCACTTTTGATGAAAATGTAGAATAGAAACTTTGAATGAAATAAATATAACTTTATTATAGAGTTTATGTTCATTTTTGTGATCATACAAAGATTTGAACTGTTATTTAACCTACAGAAAGTTATTTATGATTAAATGAAAATGTTATGTTCCTAAGTCGTTCTCCAAAAGGTTTTAATGTTTGTCGCTAGACATCTCATGCGATATAAAAAAGGAAGAATATTAAATATTTTTGATTGTCTTGATCTGTGTCAGTTGCTCTTTCAGTTCAACAAAACTTAGGCTCATATCTTATACTATACTTTCAAGCACTATATTTTAATAAATAAAACGTTTAAAGTATATTTTAAGTGCTATTTCGTATCAGAGTTTATGCTTTTTTCTTTATTAAAAGCATCGTTTACAATATTTCTCGTTTAATTGAGAAAAAAAAAAGAATCTAATCTTTGTTAGAAACTAAAATACTAGAGAGCATTCCATAATCATCTTTCTTAATATTTTCCCTTTCGTCGTTTTTACTCATATGATTAATCAATCAGAAAGTACTGTTTGTTTGGTTCGTTCATGGCATAGTTACTGAGACTTCCTGCCGTCGTCCCTCATTTTAAACTTTCGATTGCAAATAAAGCAAACAACAAGCAGTACTCAACATCAATGCTTGGGCTACTCCTTTACCACCTTTTAGTTGGATTTAGCATTGCATTATAACGCTTCCACAGCTGCAAAAGAGAGAAAGTTTGGCGCAGGGTTTCGATCTTGTGACACAGATATTGCAAATCTAATGTTCAGATCACGCTATTCCTTGGAAAATTACCCGACATGGCAAGATGGCCAAGGCACTCGACTCACACTATTCGTTGGCAAAAGAGTAGCTCAAGAGTTGGCGGTGGGTGATGATGACTAGCTGCCTTTCCCCTAGTCTTACTAGTCCTCGTGTAGCTTGGCGCCAAATTCAAAACAAACCAAAACAAATTTTAGAAAATATTGGATAAGTCATAAATTATAAACTCATATATATCATTTTGAAACTTTTCCAATAACAGAAAATAACAGTAATTTTAGTCTAGACACTTGAAACAGATTGATGTGTAACAGTTACACGAAGAATTATATTAATTTTTGAAAAATGTTAAGTTAACGAAACGAAATTTTATGCTGAACAACAGTGATTCAGATTGAATTATTATCGAAATAATTACTGTAATTAAAGAAGTGCTTATAATCAGAGAAATTATCAACATCATCTTTATATTTTGAGAGATGTGTGTCCAAACATTTAAATAACTAGAACCAAAGCAAGAAAACTGCTTAAGATAAACTTCGTGTAATTGTTTTATTATTCATGAAATTTATCTTTAATTAAATTTCGTGATTTTTATTAATTTAATAATTTAGGAACAATTAATTATTTAACTATTTTTCTAGCAGCCAAAAATACTCATTATACTGTTATTTATACTATGAATAAGAAAATAGTATTGAAAAATGTCAGCTAATCATTTTCCATTTTGTTTCTATTTTCAAGGTACTATACGCTATTTGGGCAGTTTTTTTGTACTAACTATTTCACTTCTCTAACCTAAACTACTGGTCAATATGAGACACTAGGACCCTTAAGAAAGAGACTCGCAATAAGGCATACCTCTATTCGTGCCATCAAAGTACTACGTCATAAAACAGGCAAGAACTCTCAAACACAACAGTCATGGGCGAAAAACTTCCACATACCACAAACAACAGTACGCAACATAATAAGGACAAAATTCACGTGTACACGACCTGTTTTCACGGCAAGTCTCGGAAAAGAAGAATTAATAGACGAAATTGCTTGAATGAAGTCTAGCTTGGATAAAATGGTAACATATGTGGTAACACCATATCAAACAAATGTATAATTTGAAAATTGAAAAACAAAAATATAGTTACATTATAATTAATGGATGTAGAAAAATTCAAAAACTCGCAAAAAACATGTTACTAAACTTTTCGTAAAGGTCAAAGTAGTCTTTTCTTATTGCCAGAACAATTTTCTTGTCATTTTATATAACACAGAAATTTCAGATGTGTAAAGATAAGGTGGCCAACAAGTTATACTTTCACCAATATAATGTTTTTAGTTTTATCTTTTGCTAAGCCAGCTTAAAAACAAAAAGGTTACCGATACTATTTTTCACGAAGATGTACCGGGCAAGTCACCAAATCCATCAGCTATAAATATTTGTGTGATTGGAGTGTAGAAATTGGCTTTTTCCCGTACACTAAATGGTTAGTAAAAAGGTTACAGGGAGGAATGGTAAGATTACAACATGAAAGATCTCTGACAAAGGTACTTTCATAATGAAAATTTTACTGGAGGTTGTTATCAAAATGCTTGATGATTATGTTAGATACAATATTATCTGACATAATGAAATACTGAAATATTTATTAATATGAAGCACTCAACCACTGACATCTTTATCTTTATAATGATAAAATTCTCACTCAGTTCCATGTTCTAGGTTTATGTGCATATTACACAAATGTCTGTATAAAGATGCACACAACTTTGAATGATAATATACACTCCAATAGTAAAAGAAGCTACACAAATCTTGAAAATAATTACGCATAACTGCCTAAGTTTAAAAATAAAAGATTAACATTACACAGTGCTACTATTACTTTGTGTAATTTTTATATGGAGTTCAAATGTTTGTAGCTTTTAACTTGGAGCTTATTTATGTAATACATATATTAAAATGTATTGAAAAATTGATTTAATCGAAAACATGATTTTACAGCATTAAATAATTTGTTTTTCTTGTGTTTTTGTTTTAGGCAAAGCTGCACGAAGACTATCTGCGCTAGTCGTCCCTAATTTAGCAGTGTAAAACTAGAGGGAGGCAGCTAGTCATCACTACCCACCACTAACACTTGGGCTACTCTTTTACTAACGAATAATGAGATTGATTGTCAAATTATAACTCCTCCATAGCTGAAAGGGCGAGTATGTTTGGTGTAATAGGTATTCGAATCCGTGACCTTCGGATTACGAGTCGAGTGCTTAAGCCACCTGGTCATACCGGGCCCAGCACTGAATAAAATAACGTTATTATTTTACATACTTCTCAGTCTGATATCTCGATAACTATCGAACAATTTGAAATAAACCTACAACTTTCGTACGTCTCAGTATGTTAAATTTAATAAATATTTTATCTTTAGTGTTTTATATGTAGTGCAATATCATATATTGCATTATTACATACCTGAACAGCATATCCCAGTTTGTACTGTACCACTGAATATGCATGCGAATCTTCTATTGTGAATTGTTGCATAACGTTTATAAAAGTCTGTATATGTCACAGTTATCCGGTTACAGTCAATAAGCCTTCAAGGAAAAAGTTTAAGGAGCTTCAAACGGCCCGTCTTACTTGCATATAAATCAAACGGAAGGTAATGAGGTGAATAAATGATAGACCACAACTACTGTGTAAAATAAACCGAGCTCTAAAACTCTATCAAATGATTGAAATTGACTTTATTAACCAGCGCTTTAATAGAATTAAAGACTACGAACTAGTACACATACTTTGTTCTAGGACCTTGCTGTCAGATGTTATAAATGGGATGTAACCCTGAGTTATTCACTTATCCTTGCATAGGAAGTCAGCTCTTATGGTGTCTACACCCTAAAATGTTTGGTGAATAATACTGATGAAACAATTACACAGAAAAAGTAATTATAATGTTCATTATGTTCTTCAGACGGAGGAGTCTTTGATTTATTACAAGGTGCTAACTGTGAAGAGTGATGTCGTATAATTATGTATTTTTCTTTAGCTAACTTGGACTTGATCCACTATTGATCCGTGAATTACTTGTCATGTTAGTAGACTGCAGATAAAGGTTCACTGGCAAATTCTACAGCGGAAAGACTACGTCTCTTTCAACATGATTATGTACAGCGCCATACCAATGTCCTGTCTGGTGGAATTTTAAAACACGCATTTTATATCTAGACCAAACATAATCACAGATATAAATCTAGCTGATCTGCTCTTGGACATATTGTGATGTTTACAGAGCGACATAGAGATGGACCTAAAAAAATTTGTACTTGAAGCTACTTTACAAAAGACGTGTCGATTTAGTCCATCGGATGTGTTGAAATTGCTCATTGCAAGTGTTAGTAACAGAGTCTAAGTAAATTCTCTTTTGATAAATTAAAATATACTCATTTCACAACATAAGAATACAGTGTAATAAAATTCCTAACTAGCACCAAATTATCTGATTCCTGGAAAGACGTTTCAGAACAGCAATTGAGTGTAACCTTTAAGTGTAATTCACTAAATTTAATAATAATATATAAGTACAGTCGATAATAACTGAAGATTAGTAACAAACGTAAATAATAATATATTATTAACTATACAATTATGGAGATAAAATTATAAGTTATTTGTCCCCGTGTAATTGTAAAGAAAGAATGATTAAATTCCATATTTTATTCATATATTCCTTAAATAACATAGTATTCAGGGGTATTTCATTTCGTAAATTTCGGGATCATTTCTTTTAAAGTAAAGCTGTAAATTGGCTTTATACCAGCACAGCATTTTTATTAGTACCGCAATTATTAACCAAAAGTCTCCCATAAAATACGGGCAAGTTTATTTATAATAAATTTAATTGAAATACACGAAATTAAGAGAAGATAAAGTTGCTGCACATGTGATGAAAAGAACTACCTATTATACTAAATTATAGCATACTCTGATAAATGTCACGTATACACATATTTGCATATATACACACGCCATACACATAGATACAGATTAACATACAAAATGATGTGGATTTTTATATCATAGTATTTCAAAAATGTTTTTAATATTCGATTTTACGTACTGAGAATAAAGAATGTTTATAATTTCAGCAGTGCTTTTTATAACATCATGTGTTTGTTTTCAGATTAGCTAATGTTGAATGAAATTTACGGAACACATATATGTATATATTACCAAAGATAAGCACTTTATTGATTACTCAAATGAGCCCATTACAACTACGAGAAAGTAGATTAATTTGTTCCCACCATTACGACACTTGTCCTTGCGTTTGTTAGCTGTATGGGAGAAAATAGATATTTTGATTAATTACCATCGGTAAGTTTTGTAAGGCTTATTAGAGAGTTCAGATCACGAACGGTGGATAAAAACAGGACTAAAGCATGCATTTTAGCTCGAGTTAATATATGGAAGAGAATTAACTTTAATATTACTTCAGGGGAATACAAATTATCTGCAGGTAGTGTGTGTATGCTACTCATGAAAGTAATTGGTTCCTCTTTTTGAGGCTTAATCGGCAACAGACCATATTGTCACTTTATCAGAAACAATTGTTATCATGAGTAAGACTACAGGATATGTTAAGTTAGATGCTTCTATCCTAATCAAATTTATTTCTTAAGAATATATTTGATTAAGTGTTCTAATTGTTTTTGACAATATTGTAAAATAATATGAAATAACACACATCTTGGTATAAGATGATCACTTACCATTTCTTCCACGAAGCTTCAGCACGAATACAATTAATACAGCCACCAAGACAAGCCCTCCAACTATGCCACTAAGAATAATAAGTAAAGGGTTGAGGGTGACCTTCCAGTGGGTGTCTAAAAGGTAAAAGAAAATCCATTAACAGTATTTCGAAATATATTACATATTTATTATTCGTATCTGTAAATATAGCAGGGTACACAGCTTGAGTGCATTATATTCAAACAACTTTGGAGCCTCACCATATCGTTACAATCCATGCCGCCTAATCTTTTTACGCATCTTAACAACCTTTAATTTTGACAGTAGCTATGTAGCGTTGTTTTCACTGCACAAAAGTTTCTTGGTAAGGCTGTAATGTCAAAAGAAAAACATCCCTACCAGCTTGCTTTTCATAATATATTTAACATAAAACGAGGATTCATGACTATGTTCGTACTGTTGCTTGTGAATACAATGATAATTTTTGTTTTGTTTTCATTGTACTTTATGTTCATGTAATCTCACATATTAGAAGACACCGAACTTTGTCTATTACATCTGGGATACGACTTGTTTCAGAACTCTATCCAAAAGGCCTTGGTGCATAAAATTGATTTATATTTTTTTTTTTTTTTACTCATGATGTTTAGCGTATTAAATATCATCAACTTGGAAATTTAAATGTACCGAAGTCATCACGTCTCTGTGATAAGAGTGTATGAATATTTTAAGTGCTACATACCTTTCTCAGCAGTAATAAATTTTTAGTGGCATCACAATATTTAGGTAAAGCAAAAAAAATGATGTTTTTACATTACTTTATATTGAATGTGTTTGTCACGTGAATGGATTATTTTGATATTTAAATTCATTTTAATATAACATACACTACCTTCGGTTATTCACAATATTACATATTAAAAAATAAAATTATTGAATTTTTCAATACTTTTAAAAGATGCAAATAAGAAAATTAAACAAGTTCTTTTATTTAACATAGTGATTTAGTCTTGATGTATATTTTCTTGTAATTGTAGATTTTAAGAGGTTTTCAATATTTTTATTCAACAAAATTGCTCTACTGCGATAACCTTTTAACATTACAAAGCAAAAAAACACTTATTTCACGAACTTTACATCAAGACGTTCCTTTTGACGTTTAATAAACGATATCTATGAATAAGCTATGTATTCTTACAGATTTAATTAAATGCCATTTCAACTGTTAAATTACCTGTTGGATTCATGTACATAAATTAATTATATATATAAGCTTTCAGTTAGAGTTTATTTCTCTGATCAATTCACGCGAAACTACGGTAAAAATATGTTCTCTTACCTCTCTTAATTTTCGAATGAAAGTCTAGAAAGAAAACATTTGCCAGCGATTTTGATCCCACACTTAAAAATAGCAGGTCGACCTATTTAGTCGTAAGACCACGCCAGCGCCTAATGGTTAAAATATTTCGTTAAATATAATCCCCCTTCCAAATTAGATAAATATATGATTTTTATTTTATTGTTTACAGCATATACAATCGAAAACTTTCGATGCTTTTGGATTTCTTTATAACTGCAAGAAAACTTTGAAGCTTAATGGAGTTAAAGACGTGAAACTTACAGTATGCATAAGAAAAATCACATCATAAATGATTTATTTTGTAGCTTTTATGATAGCAAAAATTATAATCTGCAGTTTTGTCTTTTAACCAGCACTGTTGGACTGATAAGAGTAGACTGTATGTAAATATAAAACTAGTTCTCAATTTGGTATTTGATTGTAATATTTAATTTAAATTATCTACTGTAAATTAAATTAAATTGATGAGCTAGAGAAAATTCTTTTCACATGTTATTGTCACTTTAATTTACATTGAACAGAAGAAAAACAGGCACATTTGGTATTTGTTTCCAATTTATTTTTCTATATACATAAAAATACACATAATTGGACAGAAGAAAGACGAACGTACTGTCGGTATTTATTATACGCCCAACTTTTAATCTTTTTGAAACGATGTGCACATCAACCCTCTATAATGTATATATTCATAATCAAGCATTATTTTAAATTAATTTGCTCGCAGATATATATAAGTGCTTAATATATGTGCCACGTATAAATTATTTAAAGAATAATAAATCGATGTGTGTAACGTAAATACTGTCTTAAAAAAGTCGACAAACACGCTGTTAGTCGCCAGTGTAACAACCAACCGTAGTTAGAGCGTGATAAAATCTAAAAAGGGTAAAACTACGAAAGTATTTATGGGAAGAAATCTTAGTCACATTACTTTTTGCTGAGTTTTCAAATATTTAAATTTTCTTTTTGAAATGATATTAACACAATTTATTATGGCTTTAATGTTATCTTAACTGATATTGGAGATATATCTGATTATAAGGTATTAAATGGGTTACGAATAATTAGAAATTTATTTAATGTGGTGTTACGTTTTTTTATGTTTTATGTTTTTCATAGACTAAACGCAACAGAAAAACACAGATAACAGCTTGTATAATTTATTACACTAAACTATTAACAGATATAACATAAAGTATATATTAACAATGACAGCTATTAAGTTTAAACATTCAAAATTAATTACAAAACAAAATGGTACTAGTTTCAACCTTCAAAATTAAACACAATACAAAATGGTACTGGCCTGTATCTAATATAATGATCTAAAAGGAAAGTCTCAAATTCCAGTCTAAGGTGTGAATTTGATCCCACGAAGAAATTCCGAAGCTTAAATGAAGAAGTTCAGAAACAGTTCACAGTTCAATAAATTCGACGAAGTTCTTTCCACGTTGCCTCCGATGAACGTCACAAAATTGTCGCCTTTAATTTTTTCGATTTCCCGTAAATTGTTCCACACGTGTTGAGTTTCAGTATAACCACTAATTCGGATGAATCGTAGAGATTGACGAAGTAAAATCACAGCTTCCGTAGATCTAACTTCAGTCACAAATCCAAGTTGAATAATCACAGCAAACACTTAATCTTTCTCAAACGAATGACTGACTCTTCTTTTCTAATGACTCTTCTCCTGAATAAAACTAATGTCTGACTTTTTTTCTCTCTCTCGCATCTTCGTCTGTTTATATATTGTAGGCCTAGACTCCTCGAAACACCGCAAAATTTCTACAGATCTCCAGAGCAATCCGCGCATGTCCGTTCTTGCACGAGACTAAACGTCTAGACACGAAGTCGCCAGCATTTCATTTACAAACATATGATTGGTCTACTTAATTCAAGAAAATTGTAAATGTTACCCTAAATGAATAACAACATGTTTTATTAGTTTAAACTTCGAAACAATAATATAAATATGGAAATATGAATAATAGAAATGAAAATTTAAACACAACACGACATGTTGTCGTTTGCAAAATATTTACACATTTACATAACATATGGGTAATACCAATATATTCTAAAAAAAAAGTCACTGTAATAATACCAATACCACCGATTTTTTTTTTTTCGTTATATATTTTATTCTGTAGTTATTTCAACTCATAATTTAGAATATATCTTATTTGA
This sequence comes from Carcinoscorpius rotundicauda, assembly GCA_011833715.1. Taxonomy (NCBI): domain Eukaryota; kingdom Metazoa; phylum Arthropoda; class Merostomata; order Xiphosura; family Limulidae; genus Carcinoscorpius; species Carcinoscorpius rotundicauda. Next base: position 116,532,826 of record CM022393.1, read on the forward strand.
TTACTCTGTTCTTTTCATCAGATTCAGTAAGCTAAATTTCTGAGAATCGACCTTTTTCACTTTGAAGCTTTGATGTATTAGTATCGTATAATCTCATAGATGAACTTTACGAACAGGTGCACTTCAAATATACAGATTCGGAACAATTAGTTTCTTCGCTCATCTTTTGATTATTTCGAAACTCAGGGTAATATTAAATTCTTCTTGAAAAATTTTCACACTATTCTTTCTACGCTTTAAGGAAATTTAGTCATTCGTGTTACCACAGATGATTTTAAAAAGTGTCGGAACAATATTAAATATAATTTAAAACCTAAATTTATTAGAAAACAATATTTGACATTGTGTATATCAGATCATAATAATGGCTATGGAAAGCACTTATTCTTTATGTATGGATAACCTTTTAAAAATTACGTTGTAATGTTACATATTGTGCTTTCAAAATACAGCTTATATGAAAGTAATTCATATCTTCATAGTTTTGTTAATATTATACTATCAATGCATTATTTTGTGATTTGTGACTAATTATTTCTCTCCTTGTTAATACGCTGAAGTGGAATAGCCGTACTAGATGCATGTTAGTATTATTATATGGACAAAGCAAGTAACTTGTTACAATTAAATAACAGACTTACAATATTGGTAATAAATATTATGAAAAAAACTGAATCCATAAATACCACATTCTTTGCTATCCGCGCAAATTAAAGAGCGCCACACAAGCAATATGATCGCATAACTTGCAATACAAACATAATGAACGACTAACCATGCAGCTACTTACGTAATAACATGCAGTTTCATATAAAAAAACACTGTTATGTTCTGAATTTTAGCTCTGACACAGAACAGGTAGATTGTTCTGCACCTGTCTTGTTAAAGCTAGTTTTCTTGGTGTCCTCTCTTGTCCTCTTTACATTAAATTCTATAGCACTGAACTTAATGACCACAGCTACCCTAATAAAGGGTGCATTGCTTGTTGTTTTAGTTTGCCAATTTTAGCTTCACTATAAATGTTTTTATTCCTTTAGATTCCAAAAAACTTGAGTGTTTAAAAATTAATTTAGAAATATTTGTTTGAAAAGCATAAGAAGCAAGTTTAACTTCCTATAATTAAAATTAATAACAGTGGGGATAAGAGAATAACAACATCGCCGAATACCTCAGCCTGGAAATTCAGAGAACGAAAACGTCTCAACGTTCAGCTTGTTTCTTTATTAAAGTATTTCACAAGCAACTTACACAGTTGACATCCTCGAAAATCGCGTGAATAATAAACAGATAAAAGCTTTGAGATTGGTCATTTAGTGACGTTATAAGTGATATATGCCTTTTTTAATTAGATATTAGATATTTTTTTTATTGTTTCTCCGATAGTGTTAAAGTGCTGATTACTGCTTAGAACAATTGACACAGTAAATTTTCTCGTATCCACGAAACTCTGATTAAAGCACGAACAGACGGATCCACAAGGGATTATTATTAGTTCATATAGGCTACATGTAAATGTCAAAAGTAAATAAACAGATACATATATTCAGTACTTCGTCAAAAAGCAACGTTTGAGCATACCTGGATATATTTGTTTGGTGTCAATTAACTTCGAACCGAAATACCTGCCACGGATTTGTTTGTTTCTATACTTTGAACATGATTTACAAAAAGAACTGATATATGCTGCTCTGGAATGTATGCTAAAGTAAATACTCAAAAAGAAGTATCGTTTAATGGCGTTTTAAATCTCACAAAGTAGAATAGTACTTTTTATAGGTTAATAATCTACTCTAAACTTATAGTCTACAATCCTAGTAGTTGAATCGAGTTCAAAAATACAAGTCATCGTTGGTTATATGTGCATCTAAGGCGTTCATTTGTTAGCAGTTGGAGAATAAATATAAACATGGATGATGACAAGAGGTTAGATTGTTATCATTTCATACAGTTATTGGAAAACTACTTCGTTACTTGGTAGAGAAACTGTTAGATTATTCTATGTACTAATGCGTTTCTCATCTTATCTCTTAACTTAAAATTTATAAATTTTCATTAGTTTAACAAATATAAATTTAAAAACGATTAACCCTCTTTGATTCATAGACGAACAATACCTAAAGAACGTGAAATAAGCATATTTTTTATTTTGATATTTAGCATTGCATTGAAACACAGAATTGATATATCATAAGTCCGGTATAATTCTGTGATAAATTATGAATCAAAAGTAAGTTGGACTTCATATATATTTTTCGAAAATTCTACATGTTCATGTTGAAATATTAGAACAACTGAAATTAATTGTTCATTTTAAGGAACCGGTTTTCGAATAATTTTTTGCAACATTATTTTTTCATTTAAATAAAAGACAGATATACCCCTTCTCGTTTTTCTGGTTTGGTAGATCATGTAAAATTATTTTATTTTTAGTCTTAATTTTACTTATATCTTTAAAAAAGTGTCAGCTTAAGTTTCATTATAATTTCAAATCGATTTTCTCTAAATTTCTCTAGAGACGTAACGATTTTTTCGAAGCTTCAAGTGGAATTTCTTGGTCTTTCATAACCACATCGAAATTTACTAAACATTTATTTTTTTTTAGTTTAAAAGTTAAAAAGGAACTGAGCAGAATTTATCACACAAATAAATTTAACCTGATCAGTTTGTGATATTTTTGTATCGGTCATGCTTGCACTTCAGACATGATGATTTCCGTAACAATGTTTATTAATTTTTACTAATAAGATTTCATTTTATATCTCTTTGCCAATCAAATATTTCGTGACTAATATGCATTCAAGTTAACATAATTTATTAACTTGTGGTCAAATTTGTTTCAAATAAAGAAAAATTTCATTTGCAAGCTATACATCTGCTTATTGGTACATTTGACAGATCTGAAAGGACAGCACTATCGTCATTAAAGAGTTATAAGTTGCCCTTCATCCAATAAGGATAAGCAAATAAATTTATGACTCTCCCTTCATCCAATGAGGATAAGCAAATTAATTTATGACTCTCTCTTCATCCAGTTAGGACGGACGCTAATTTATATTGGTGATGGCCGTTCTTCTTTCAATTAGCAATAACTGGTCTAGTGTGCTGGCCGAAGCTTTAACTTTTTTGCGTTTGCATAGTACAGTTAAGCTATAGACGTTTGTGCGTGCAACGTAGAATATGATGATTTTGTTATAAACAAAGATATCTCATATGAACACATTTTTATTCTGGTCATCTTTCTCTTGCATTCAACATACATTATATACTTGATGTTTTTAAATGTTTCTATCTATATATAAAACATAAGAACCACTATTTTTTCATGTAAGCACAGTATTTGAAGTGTAGTGCTGAAAAGTTAGACTCTTCCTTGTTTGTTTTTTGTTTTGAATTTCGCGCAAAGCTGCTTAAGGGCTATCTGCGCTAGCTGTCAATAATTTAGCAGTGTCAGGCTAGAGGGAAGGCAGCTAGTTATCACCACCCACTGCCAACTCTTGGGCTACTCTTTTACCAATGAGTTGTGGAATTGGCAGTCACATTAGATCGTCCCCACGGCTGAAAGGGCGAGTATGTTTGGTGCGACGATGATTCAAATCCGCGATCCTCAGAATTCGAGTCGAACGCCTTAACCCCCCTGGCCATGCCGAGCCGACACTATATTCTAAAGCTTCTTAGATTTTAATCAGTGATGTCAAGAAACCCACTTGTAGAGAAATATATATGCAAAAATGGCTCATTTGGGTTGAGAAAATATTTTACATAGAAGAGCGAACAACGTTTCGACCTTCTTCGGTCATCGTCAGGTTCACAAAGAAAGAGGTAACTATATATTTAAACATCTAACACTGCTCTCTACATTCCGACACTCAGTTACACAACACCTTTCAAACATGTGGTCAGCTTCCGGTCAGTTACCTCTTTCTTTGTGAACCTGACGATGACCGAAGAAGGTCGAAACGTTGTTCGCTCTTCTATGTGAAATATTTTCTCAACCCAAACGAGCCGTCTTTGCATGTATACTTCTTAGTTTTTGCATAGAATAATAATGAAATAGATAATGTAATTTATTAGAATTTATCTCAAACAAGTCTTCTGTATCAGAGAAAATAATAGTCCAAATATTTCGTCGGCATATGGCCATCTTGGAGAAGCAAAAATTGTTAAATATTTTGCATTGTTAGAATAGGATGTGAAAAAGTTGTTTTAGTGTAACTTTAAGTGGAATAGACATAGCAGGCTTGAAATGTTTAATAGACCGCAACTGCCTAATGAATCTAAAGAGGACGACGTTTCAGCTTCCATATAAAGAAATATAAACATATCATTAACAGCTTTTCGTAAAAAAAAACAAAAAAAACATTTTCCTTTTCTTTCAACGTATGTTTCACCTGCTATTTTGTTGGTATAATATTTGAATATATCGTTTGAATTACGTGATATATGCTTCAAAGTTCAGGAAAGAAACAAAACAAAGTTAAGTATAGAGTTCACTTTCGAGCTTCTCCTGTCAGCTTTCTAAATTTCGTTTACTTGTTCCATTCAAATGATTTTCTTTCTTTTTTTTGTATGAGTGTTTAGCTACAAAAGTGTTTTTTTTTTCTGGGTATTGAAATTCTGTTGCACCAACTTCTGATTTTAGTTCTCTGAGGCAAACTCAGACTGCATGTTCAACACCCACAACTTAAATTCACTTTAAAGTATGGGCCAGCCTTACCAAGGAATATTAACCCATACCTTAAATGTGAAATGCCTCTTACCTTTTGATATAATAAGGAAAATGTCTGAAGTAACACTTCGAAAACAACAGCTCGAAAAACAATTCTCATATTGCCTATATGAAATCATTTGTGACTTGAAATCCAATTATACAGCTAGCATAACATACTTTGCATATTACAACAAAATCGACCACAATGAGCTATCTCTGATCTGCTTACTATGAGTGTGGAAACCATATTTTTAGTATTACAAGTCCTCAACCTTAATGCTCTTAACGTTTAACAATATTTTTATGCTTTATTTGTATATTTTCATTCTAAATATGTGTACGCTTGTATAACCTAATTTCCACAAAAACTGACATATAAACATACAGAACAGTGTAATAATTAATTAATGCTTATTAATTCTGATTTTAGCAGGATTTAATTAGTTTGCAACTTTTTTGTTATATGACTAACAAAAAATCATATTAATACACATAACATAAAAACATTTGGTGTAGATTTAGTCAGTAATACTTGTTAGAAAAGACAGAAATATATAATATCAAAAGTGACCATTGACCATGGTAAATCCAAAATCTCATCATTATGCTTAAATTTTACTAGCAAAATGATTCGTATACTTTATGATTTGTCTAGCTATATGTTATTATACACATCATCTCTTGTATAATAATACGTAAAACTAGATTCAAATCAAGTGAAGGAAAAAATAATAATCATGCGCAATCAGATATGCGATAAACTTATGTCGTTAGACTTATTTCGACTTACAATAATTGTTATGTTGAACTCTTGAAAAACTTTTTAACAAGTTTTTTCAGTTGGGAGAGAAAATGCTTTGTTTGAAATTAATATCTTGAAACAGTAAACAATAGTTTAAGGTTTATTAAAATGCATGTGATTCCAAAAACAATGCGTGAACTTTAATCGATTCTAATACTTGATACGCTCTTTATAATTTACAATCCTATTAATCTTCACATCTTATATGAAAATGTATATCGTACTTAAGTTAGAACAGTATTTTCAGTTGAATAAATATATAAAACTTTGTCTAGTGCATAATTCATACTTTAATTTTCACCAATCTCTTACAACTCTTAAGGTAATAAAGGATAAAACCGTATATATTGAACACATCTGTGGATTTTGAAAAGGGTTGTTTTTAAATTAAAAAGCACTTACTGACTGAATTTAGGAGAGTATATGTATCAATTTGCTATAATTAGAATTAAATTACACTTTTTTTCTTGAGCATGAGGTTTGTTTGTTTTGTTTATTTTTGAATTTCGCACAAAGCTACTCGAGGGCTATCTGTGCTAGCCGTCCCTAATTTAGCAATGTAAGACTAGAGGGAAGGCAGCTAATCATCATCACCCACCGCCAACTCTTGGGCTACTCTTTTACCAATGAATAGAGAAATTTACAGTCACATTATATCGCCCCACGGCTAAAAGGGCGAGCATGTTTGGCACGAAGGGGATGCGAACTGAGCATCAGGTATTTGTTTTTCTGTAATATACGATTCTTCTTGTCTATAAGCCACGAACAATGAAACATACTAAACCCAATGTCTTCTAGATGGGAGAACAGAATGTTTAATGAATAAGAAAGCTAAAGACCTAAATTCAATTCGCTGTAATAGACACAGCAGAGAGCCTGAAATGGCTTGGTCTTAAACTAGCTAAACCCTCTTTATCTTACTTACCTTTAAACAGATACAGTTAGAATATCTCCAAAATTGTAATATGACTTTCAATTTTTACTTTCCATTTCAGAATAATTAACATAAAACTTTTCGTTCAAGCCTGAACTATTTTCTATTCTCATAAGCAAAAATTAAAATGTCTTTCATATTGTAAAAAAATAATAATTTCAGTATACTATAGAGAAACAAAAATGTATTTTTAGACACACTTCATGAAAACTATATGACTGAGCACCCTTAAAACACGCAACAGTACATATCTTTGTTCGCTGAACGTATCTGATAAACTACATTATATTTTCGGTGAAAAAGCAAGTATACTGAGCATATCAATTTCCTTTTACAGTACACATTGCATGGAGCTGGTTTCTAATTTCCTCTCCAGATTAAACCACGCACAGAATGATAAAACATAAATGCCGGCTGACTTGACACGTCAGATTAACAAGAAATCGGATATTTTGCAAAACCAAGTGTATCCATTCGTTCATTTCTGCAACAATGTTTAGATATTTAAATATAAGAGAATAAATTGAGAAACATGAAACTGCTATACTATTCCTTGTTGTTTGTCACTCTTTATATATATACATATATATGTTTGTATTTTATTATAATCCATGAAGTGGGTGCAAGTAAAATTTCAGTGTCCATTGCTTTTCTATTCATGGTTATATGAAAGGTTAAAATTCATTATATTTGCTAATGCTGTGTCTGATAAATAAAGCTAGTAACTTTATTTAGTTAGAGTCGCATGTCGTTTCTTGTTTGCTCAATACACACAATTTAATGATTGAAATGGCATTGAAATTTGAATTTAACACTTGATTTTTTTTAGACTCACCATGTATAAAATGTATTTAACTAAGGTGAGTTTTAAGAAATTTATGTCTGAGAAAAACTGTAACGGTTTGTTTGTTTACTGTTAAGAGCAACGTTACACAAAGGATTATCTATGCTTTACTTACAGTAGGTACTTAAACCCAAGTTTTAGTATTATAAGCTCTCAGACTTGTTTTTACATCAAAAACAATAATAAAAAAACGCAAATTGTACTCGTAGTAGCCAAAATTATATGCTGGATAGAGTATAAAAGTGTGTAGCTTTTAGTTAAACAATATAACTTCAACCAATGCTGAAGAGAAAATGTTAATAAAACAGAAGGTTGAGTACGGTACCTTAAAATGATTTTGGAACATCGTTGTTTTGTGACAGTTGCCTTCTTGATAATAGATAGCCCTGCAACATATCTGTGTTTGTTTTTCTGTTTTTGAAACTTCACGTAAAGCTATTAAAGAATTATCTGCGCTAGGCATCCATAATTTAACACTGTAAGACTAAAGGGAAGGCACATAGTCATCACTGCTCACCGCTGACTCTTGGGCTCCTCTTTTACTAACAAATAATGAAATTAACCGTTACATAATAGCGCTCAAACAGCTAAAAAGCGAGCATGTATGGTGTGACAGGGATTTGAACCTACGACTCCAACCACCTGGCAATGCCAAGTCACTAATATATCTTTTCTTCCAGTAGAATTAAAGTTCAAACTCTAAAAATACCACTCCGCACTTTAAGGCCATAAATGGATTATAAGATTGGTGGGCAAGTCACGCTATTTCAGCTGATAATACAACCAAAATGTTAGCTGTAGCCAGTTTGAACTAGCTGTGTTACCTCTAATTTATCATTTCGAAATTAGGAACGACTATTTTTTCACGTTACAATAAAGTTTGATAATGTGTCGCTATACTTTAGCTTAAGCTTAAATTTAAATAATTCCTTTTTGCTGGCTGAACTAGTTTTATTTTATAATAATTCTAATATCGACAATTTTCTTGTTGTGACAGTTTCATGTTTCCTTTGTATTTTAAATATTTTGTCAGAAAATACATAATTGTAATATTTGAATTGTCAGCCAGTTTCTACTAATGACAAAGTAATTATGAGTCCATAACTACATATGATTTCGATCGAAATTTGCTCATGAATCTAAATGTCTTATTTGCAAAAGGAACAATAGGCTGGGATGGTTGTACAGTGAAGTAAAATGTTCTAAACTAATTCACACCATTTAATGAAACTCAAACACCCCTAACCGTGAAACAAAATCCATTTGCTCCATATCAAGCTCCCCCACCTTAATGTAAAAACTCTTAAATTGTACACTGTACATCATAGAAAGAGCTCAGACTGTGAAACCAAGAGTTCATAACCTGCTACCTGTTTTCAAATAATAATGTACTCTACACTTTGAGATTATTGAGACTTCTCGAACGTTACGGATAACATCATTATTCGATCAGTCAAGAGTAGCTCAAATGTTGGTTGTTAGTAACACCATACCTTTAGTCTATCATTTCAATATTTGGGACGGTGATACGACATTGGAGCTATGTGAGAAAACAAACACTTTACAGTGAATATTTTCTCCGTATCTGTTCAACTATTTTCATTCAACAAATACATCGACTGATAAACAATGCACTTTGGCCCATTTTAAAGTGACTACAGATCATAGTTTAAAAGGTAAAGAAGAATTTACTCGTTAATATTTCAGCAATAAAATCTTCTCCAAGAACGTTTTCAAGAATTGATCGTAGTTTTAAAATATGTACTTGTAGAGTTTGAACCAAAGCCAGAAAAGAGAGAAATTCTTTACCTAGGATTAAAGTTTGAATGGAACGCCTTAACTGATATTATATTGATAATGAAATACTTTAACGTTGTTTGTGTACATGGTTGACATCTATCAAAGAACACAAGATGTTGAGAAACCATTGAAACAATAAGTAGGCGATTAATAAGCAGTAGAGTTGAACTCTTTACTTAAAAAGGTTATGAGTGATTAAAAATATATATTCGAAATAACGCACACTTATCTGTCTGTTGCCAACATTGAATTATTATCGCATCCAGGAGCATGTGATTTTTGATTTTATTTTCAACCTACAAATACTCCATTATTTTCCACATATTAAAACATTTTAATGACGTAAGCGTTTGTTTTCTCGTATATCTACCGTTTTGAAATGGTACTTCGTGTTTCCATACAAATCATCACTGTCAAAACGTATTAACGGTATTCAAGCCACTTTTCACAACTGCCGTTGGATAAACAACTTGTTTTCTTCAAAATATATTTTATATATTTTTGTATCACTAAATCTATTAACAAATGTTTTGTTAATAATCATAATTTTTACAGGTCATAGCATGGTTTGGGTGTTAGAGCAATGAGCTCGCAATCCGTGTGTTGCGAGATTGAAATGCGTCTCCGAATATGTTCGCACTTTCAGCCATGGGTGTGTCACAATGTAACAATTAATATTATTGTTAGTTGGCGTAAAGTAGCCCAAACGATATTGGTGGGTGGTGTTGATTAGTTACGTTCTTTTCAGTATATCACCTTAAAGTTATGAACGGTTAGGGCAGAGAAACTTCAAATAGCCATGCGCTGAAACAAAGAAACAAGCTTTTGTCACTTGTTTTGAAACGTAGTTGAGAAAATAATGTAAATAGCTGCAAACTGTTTTATAATTAGAAAAAAAACAGCCTTCCGGCAGAATTTTGAAGATTTCTTTTTCATTATTATTTGGTTAGTGTGCTGCAAACGTGGCCCGGCATGACCAGGTGGGTTAAGGAGTATGACTCGTATTCTGAGAGTTGCGTGTTCGAATATCCGTCGCACCAAACATGCTCGCCCTTTCAGTCGTGGGGGCGTTATAATGTGACAGTCAATTCCAGTTTTCGTTAGAAAAAGAGTAGCGCAAGAGTTGGCGGTGGATGGTGATGACTAGCTGCCTTCCCTCTAGTTTTACATTGCTAAATTAGGGACGGCTAGTACAGATAACCCTCGAATTGCTTTGCGCGAAATTCAAAAAATAAAAAATATGCATAAGAACAGAGGTCGCTACTAAAACTATCGAAGCATCACACAAATAAAGTGCAAAATTTTAATGCCTATTTATTTTATGAAAATTGAACATGAATACCTTTCGTCTTTTCTAAATTAAACTGGAATTGTTTTTAATATCGATTGCTGATGTATAATATTACATACGATTTCCATCAAAAGTATGCAAATACTTCACGAGCTGTAGTTGTAATTTATAGGATAAGAATTGAGTACCGCTTTGTAATAAAAGAAATAAAAGTAAAATAACAGGTAGTAAAATAATAAGCTTTCTATATCAAAGAGATAATCCATATGATGCAGTTTGTTATTAGCAAATATTCTTTCTAACTTATTGATTGAAATAAATTTAGATACAAATACATATTTTGTTTACAGGTATATTAGAAACATTAAAGTTTTTTTTTATATCTAATATTAATTGTATCTGACTGGTAGTGATCGTTATACATATAATTTTCAATATTTAGAAGAGTATTATTTTATGTACATCATATAACAGTAGGATATAATGATTTTCTAATAGTTACATTTTTGGAAAATGTACGTAACCGATATTTAATTTACATCTTAATGCAAGTCATACTTAATAACAAAATGCTTACTGTTCTACTTATTTGTGTATACACAACACGCATTCAAGACACAAATGAAGATTTCCTTTATAAAGGGCCCGGCATGGCCAAACGCGTTAAGGCGTGCAACTCGTAATCCAAGATCGCGGGTTCGCATCCCCGTCGCGCCAAACATGCTCGCCCTCCCAGCCGTGGGGCGTTATAATGTGACGTTCAATTCCACTATTCGTTGGTAAAAGAGTAGCCCAAGAGTTGGCGGTTGGTGGTGATGACAAGCTGCCTTCCCTCTAGTCTTACACTGCTAAATTAGGGACGGCTAGCGAAATTCCAAAACAAACAAAAAACAAATTATTTATTAAGGTGCAACATAGACACAATTGTAAAAATTAGTAGAACTTTAAAGAAGCTTTTTTTTGGAGATAAAATCAGTTGACTATGATCGACATAGTTTTTCTTTGTATTGATCGATACCATACGTAAGCCCAATTGATATGTAGTTCGTGTCATTCAATTTTTGTAGTCTCATACAATCGAGTAAGTTGTGAATGAAATTCGTCGCACTTTTTAACTTTCTATCTAATGAAAGAGAATATTAACATAAAATGAGAAAGCTTACTACTGGATGTGTTAAATTTAAGTGGAAGAAAATGGTAATAAAATAATAAAATCTGATTCAAAATGAAAGAAAGTTGGCCAAAAGTTGAATAGATGGTTTGCTGCAATGACACTTCTGAGATTTGATATTCTCCTTCATGCACTCCATCAAAGATTTTTACACACAGCAAAACACCCACAAACAGACATACCATCGTCCCATAAATAACAGCAGGCGAATTGCTCAGTCAAAGAGAAGCCACTTGGAAAGCTGTTTGTTTAAGAAATAATTAGATAAACGTCAATCGAGTCTGATTCGCAATACCACATGGGAAAACATGAATGGTGTTTGTAATGAAAGGGAGTTTAATGTTATATCTATAAAATTTTCAGGCCATTCCATAAATCTGAAATCACCGTGCTATTAAACCACTTTAGCACCTTATGGTTGGTACTTCATTTTGATGAAACAATAAAATGGGCTCTCTGTATCTCACAGTTCGCATATAAAGAAAAAAAACTTGCAGAAATTATTTGAGAACTTTTCAGACTTATGTGGATTTATGAGATTACTTTTTCAAACTGAGATAAACTAATTTCACAACTCTTCATTTCATGAAACTTTGTCATGTTCTTCACAAAACAATACTATAAAGAAGTGTATAACACAAGCAAACGTACAATTAATACCTAGGTTCATGAGCGTATTGGTATGTCTGTGAACTTACAACGTAAAAACCAGGTTTCGATACCCGTGGTGGGCAGAGCGCAGATAGCCCATTGTAAAGATTTGTGCTTAATTCAAAACAACAACAACAACATAAGCGTATCTTGGAAAACTTAACAAAAAATATTTAGTTATATGGTAGAATTTTATGATAAAGGTAACAGTGAAGCTGTTTATTTATCGCAATTTATCTAATTGAACTAATATGTTATTAAGAAAAACATTCTGCATGAAGAGTAACTGACAAACCAGGATAGCCTGGATAGTATTGGTAACGTCTGTTAAAAACAATATCATGATTATATTTAATCATACATTTATTCTGTGTATCTGATAACTTTAATTATATTAACATCATCTATTGTTAACTGTATATTTACTAAAGTAAATAATACAATTACTGTGTGTATACGATAACTTGTATAATATCGACAACATAAGTTAACATCATCTATTGTTAACTGTATATTTACTAAAGTAAATAATACCATTACTGTGTGTATACGATAGCTTGTATAATATCTACAACGTCTTTTGATGTCTATATGCAGTCAGTATTTAGTCCTACAGCTATTGTGTGGAAATTAATATCTGGACGATATTAGACAATAACTTCACAACAATATGTTATCCATACTCAATCAAGCAGCTACTGTATGTATATGATAACTTGTATAATATAAGCAAAACGTCTTGACGTCTGTATGCTACTCATATTTAATCATACAGCTACTGCATGTAAGTTATGACCTGTATAAAGGTAAAATCGCAAGATAACTATATATTGTTAAAGTTTAAACACAGATCTTGTGTGTATATCAAATTATGAAAATTGTAATAAAATATGACACTGAACTTCATGTATATCTTGGAAACTTTCAACGAACATACCAGAAGCTTTGGTAAGGTCAACACACATGGTAGTGTGTTGTACGATCAAACGAACCTGCAAAACATGCAGGGTATGATTAATACGACTGAAAATTTAGCAATATTGTACTTTCTTTAGCTCGAACTGTGTAAATCAAAACTATCGAATACTTTTAGTGGATAAGTTGAACTGAACGTTTACTACATATACCAAATTTTAAAATGATGCATTAAGAAATACATGAGATAAAATTTACAATTTTGATTGAATATTTCCTATTTTGTTTCTTTGCACCGCACATACGGGAACTTTGTTCGATAGAAAAACGTACTTAACTTATGTGACATAACCTTGCAATCTACAATTAGTTGTCATATTTGGTCTAAATATAAGACCAAATAACGATTGCTATTCAACAAAAAATTATTGGCCTGTGTTTTTGCTACTGCTTCATATATGACTTATGACAGGCTGTTTTCATTTTTTTTTGTCATTCGGATTAAAGACAGCGGGTTTACAACAGTAAAATTATTGGATGAGAGTACCTGCAGACACACATGTATTAGTTAGGCCAAAAAAAAATTATATTTTGCTAAATTTTATTAAATTTGTCTAAATTTAGCGTTATTTCATATTGGCTTAAGTAATTAGGTAAATAATGATGCTTGATATGACTGTACCGATGGACTTAGCCGATAGCTCGATGTGGCTCTGCTATACGAAAACACTTAGCTGTACCAAGTGCATATGGATAGTGAAATAAACTGCTACTCTACTTTCCATGCCGTAATAATAAAGTAACTTAAAGAGAAAAGCTACTATCGTATATGTTAAGGAATTTGGTTGGTTCTGTAAAATATTGTTCTGGGTTACTAACGAGTGTCACTTTCTTACTTTATTTCACTTGTTGGTTCTTATTCATAAGAAAGTCATGACATTTAACACAAAACAATTTTTATATGAAAAAAGGTGTTACCCAAAAGGGATTTAGCATTCTACCTTAAGAAATTAAATTAAATTTAGCGGTCAGACTGGTAGCTACACTTATAGCGTTGATAATAATTTTAAAGGAAATATTCGTGCTCTAAGATAAATAAAAGAACATGGTCTAGCTTATGGATGGGTGAATATTTATCGAAAATTATTATCATTGCTAAAAGTGTCAGTGCAATTTAACTGCCAATTTTGATTTCATTCATTTCTTGGTTGCATCTTTTTTCACACCTAATGTGTCTTTATATGAGATTTAATATAGTAGTGTATACTCCGATTCTTTTAGTAATCAATGTGGCATTACCGAAAGTTAATTTCCTTAATTTATCTTTTCCTTACTAATACGTAAGCTGCACTTTCAAGAAAAACACATACTACATTCAGTGCAAAAACATCGCATAGAAAGAACTCAATTCCCTAGCAACTGGTGTTTTTTTCTTTTTCTGTTGTTCTTGTTGTTGTTTGTTAATGTCACAAATGTCACTCTACCAGAACTGTCTCTCAAAGGGAAGCAGTTCACGTACAAAATTTTCAGTTCAAAGGAAATAAGACTACATTCGAGACGATTAATTGGACTTCTTTCTGAAGTAACCAATCATAAAGTTGTGCGGTTTAATGGTTGTCTGGTTTCTGACAATTAAGAATTCTGAACTTCTCGCTTTAACGTTGCTTGTTTAATGGAGTGAATAATTGATTCGTGTCTAAATGAGAATAAGGTAGTTACAGAAAAGCTCTTGACGTTGAAGAGATACGTACAGTTTTCCCGCATTTTTTATGACTGTGTTACAAGCATCATTAAATCAATATATATCTAAAAGAAAACTGCAGAAATTCCATTTTTCTATATTAGTTTTTAAAGATGCATATTACGTGCTTTCTTGACTACATAATTGCTTCACATTATGTAGAACATCATTTACTTTTAGATTATTCATTTCCGAAACGTTTACTAAGAATGAAATATATTAATTTAACTATATACTATTGTGAGACACCAAATAAAAGACAATGGAAAACAGTAATCTCAAACGAAGCATGAAAATAATGTTAAAATAACACTGTCGAATTAAAACTCACATTTTAAACAAATTTGGACAGTGTTATTGTTTCTATATTATACCACAGACAGATAAATATTATATTTCTATTTCTGTTATCATGTTAGTATGTATCATTGTTGATGGACGAACTTTGTCATTCAAATTGAATAAAATGTCTGATATTTGTTGTCAAATAAAAGTAATATGTGATTTTTAAGTGTAAATATTGTGAAATAGATTAGACTTCGCTTTAATGTATCATTCACTCAGTTAGTAATAATACTCACACTTGTTTACATCTTCAAGTACAAATTACAGTTTTCAGAGTTTCTATTCTATCATTGAAAATGTCGTTTACTACAAAACGACAACAAACTTACAAAAACATTAATGGTTATACATCAATGCCTGTGGTCCTAAGACTTCTTAAAAGACTGAATGCTACAGAAGATTACATATACAAGTTTTATGAAAGTTTATCATACATTTTTTTTATGGATATGCAGTCATTTCATTTATAATCTAAAGATTTGTGTTAGAAAAGTGGATTATGCAAGCTGAACATTTCGTAAGTATTATTACATGCAGCGCAGTATACTGGTAAGTATCAATGGTAAGTTTATGAAATTACATGTCAAAATCAAGGTTTAAAATCCTTGCAGTGGATGGAATATAGATAGCCCTTTAGGTAAGTTTCATTTTAAAATATTAGGACATATTTAACTATGAATATAAAATTATTTACCAGTGTCAGAGAAATAATACTCAAGATCTAGCAGCAATATCTAAACAGATATCAAACGCATTGTGAATATCTAAAAGATTGCCAACTAATTCTTGATGTGACACAAAGTTTAGAAGTTTAATGTGTTTCAAATGCTTGTGGTTCACTATTTGAACATATGCTGCCAAGAAAACGTACAAATCAGTACTATATTTTTCTTGTAAAACAAAATATCTTTTTCATTATTTTATGTTGTGTAATTTATAGAATAAGTCTAAAATTATGGCACGACCTACTGAGTATGAGCTACAAAGAAAAATGAAATGATTGTGAATTATATCAGAATAATATTTGTCATTTCTTAAATGACATAATATCGCAAAATGTTAAATACAAAATGTGTGTTAATAATCACTAATGTCGCTTAGTGGAAATAAGTTTTGTTGTATGTGTAAATGCAGATGTTTATTTGCATATGTTTAGCAGGTATTTAAATACTATTGTGTTAAATGGCGAGTCTTTTATTCAGAATTAGTAAATTTTTGAATGAAGCTATGCTTTACAATAATAAGGCTATTACTGACCGGTCCAAAAACAATGCCAACCGTCTTAATCTATTATTAAAATGCTTTCAATGATTTAATGGTGTATAAATCAATATTTTCTTCAGAATATGAACTTTGTTAAATAATTCAATGATTTTATATGTCTTCAGACTCGTAAACATTTCCTTTGAGACATGTTACCAAATCTAAAAATCATTTCTAACTGAAAAACTCCATATTGTTTCTCTGATTTAAATTAATACAATTATTTCATTAGATATTAATAGATTTTAACCTATATTTAAATGTTTGTTGTTGCTTCATTAACCAAGGCTGTTGCATTATCATCATACGTATATTATAACACAGACGTGATTTAAAAGAAATATTATATAATGCTTAATGTTTATTATATTTTAGAATAATATTAATAATATAAATAACAGTATGCATTTAGAAAATATTCTTGGTACTGACAACATTATGTATATATTAAAAAGTAGTCTTAAATCTCCTATTTATTTAAATTTATTAACTTTAGCAAACTGATTTTATATTCTAATGTAATGTTATCAAACTCAAATTGTTCGGGGGCTAAAGTTAGTTTTTCAACGCAATTAAAGTAACTGTTAAATAATTATAGAAATGTTAATTTGTTCCAATGCACTTTATTTACCTTTTTGAGTAAGAGTTTCGGGGACTTTCAAGGTACCAGGGCGGAGGATGACAGCTTTTCCTCTGCCTTTTTTGTTAACAGCATATAAAACTGCTACAAAACTGGCACCAGGAGGCAGATCTGTTGCTTTGAACGCTGGAGAGTTAGATGTTAAATTTGCTCGAATTACATTGTGCATTGTGTCGTGGACTTCCATTATGAAATGTTGGCTCATGCCACCGTCGTAGCCTTCCATGCATTCTATCCGAAAGGAAGAGTGTGTCTTGTTTGTGACTGTGCAGTTATATAGCGTTTCCGGAACACCTGAAATACATTTAACATAGATACATCTAATTAATTATCTGCCAATTTTACGCATTTACTTCGTGATGTTATCACATTATTAAAATATTTGATAGATGGCACGAAACTTACTGTTGTAAAAAAGTAATCCCATTGTTTACACTAAATAAAACAGATTCCATTAGACATCCAAGGTAAAAATAAGTAAAGGCATGAATAATAGGAATAATTGTAACGCTACCCGTTACGTCGTTTCTATAATGGTGTAAAATAGTTACACTAAATTCACTTTAAGTATAAATTTATTTGTTTGCTCGCAGTTTTGGAGCTTGCTAACGAACTGGAGGAGAGCTAAGGTGTGAAATTATCTATATGGTAAATCAATCTGGCATGATGACGATCTGGGAACAGATTTTGAGGGCGCTGAGCCAAATTCTGACAAAAAAGCTTGTGTTTCTAACTCCCCTCAAAATTACGGTTTGTCATCTTTGGAATTCTACCATAACTCACCGTCTAAAATAACCAAAGCTAGCAAACATGCTTAATTACTGCAGTCGAACACTCCAATTGGGTTTGAGTTTGAGTAGGAACTCTGTTAGGATAGCTGTAGATGTAATTGGGAATAATGAAGGACCTGGATTAGTATCTTAGAGCCTATGTGAATCACAAGGGGCCTTTTAACCCTTCAGTAATACGTGGATATATTACGTTAGTATAAATTATAATGTTGATGTTAATGAAATGATTAAACTTATTATGTCAAATATTATATTGAATGGCATTAATTACAATTAGAAGTTGTAATTATTACTAAAGATTGATATGTTAATGTTTGTTATTGTTTATAAGCCTCTGATAGGTGCAGAACTAAAATAAATAATGACTAATCACAGTAATGTTTAAAAGAAGCCCAAATATGTCTTTTAATGGGAAGCTATAATATTCTGGTTAGATAGGAATCATTAGTGAAATTTTAGGCATAAAAAATAATCTTGATCAAAATAATTTCGGATAAATTTTGTATTGTTCATCATTATTTGACAGGTTTGCTGGTAAAAAGATAAACTAATATTTGTTATTTTAACAATTAATTCATCCATTGACATTATCTGTATATATATACAAAATGATTAAACGTATATTAAATGAAATCTATCACATTCAAAACTGAAGTATTTCATTTTCATTTAAGTTACAGTTTTATAGAGAAAATATTTGGTAATAAATAATGCAGTTACAATTATTTAGATACTTACACATACTTACGCATAAAATATTGTTTATGCGATAATGTGAATACAGTCCATGAAACCAAATAAATATTTATTTATTTATTTCTTGAACCTCGCGCAAATCTACTCGAGGACTATTTGCACCAACCATCCCTCATTTTGAATTTATAAACTAGAGGAAAAGCAGCTAGTCAACATCATCCACTGCGAAATATTCAGCTCCTTTTTATCAATGAATAGTGAGATTGATCATAAGATGGTTACGTCTATTTGGCTGAAAGGTTAAGCATATTCGTTGATGGGATTCGAATACGCGACTACCAGACTATAAGTCAAATGCTCTAACTACCATGCCAATATAAATTAATTCATTAATAATCAGGCCCGGTATGACCAAGTGCATTAAGGCGTGCAACTCGTAATCTAAGGGTCGCGGGTTCGCATCCCGTCGCGTCAAACATGCTCGCCCTTTCAGCCGTGGGGCGTTGTAATGTTACGGTCAATTTCACTATTCGTTGGTAAAAGAGTAGCCCAAGAGTTGGCGGTTATACACGAAGGTTATGTGTGCTAGCCACACCTAATTTAGTAATGTGAGACAGTTAGTCATCACCATTTATCGCCAATTTTTGGTATACCTTTTTACAAATTAATAATTGGATTGACCAGAGATGATGAGAAACTCAATTGAAATAAAATGTATCTCAGGACGGTTGTTATGGGATTGACCGTCAAATTAATGATGTGCATGTTTGTTGTGACGGGGGTTCGAACCCGCCAACCCCAGATTACGAGTCGAGAGGTAATTCCAGGCCTTATAGTGGAAATAATAACATATAAATAACTGAAAATCACATAGAAAAAAAATTATTAATGTTTTTCTCAAGTGAAATCAGTTTATTTTTATCCCGAACTTCGAAATATATACATACGCTTATGAATAGTTAACTTATTTTTTATTATTAATTATTTATAAAAATAAGGTTGAGCTTTAGCATGCACGAGCATAAAAAAAGTTTTATTTAAGATAAAGTACTGTAACTTTATCTTAATAAATATAAAATAGTATAAACAACAAATATAGTAAAATACAGTACAATATATCTTCATATATATATATATATTGTGCTATAAAAAGGTTGAGCTCTTACCCCCTTCCCCTTGTGGTTCGGTAGAGCACGAATAGCCTTTCATGTAGCTTTGTTCTTAATACCAAACAAACACACAAATAGATAAATACAAATGAAGGTAGAAAACCAAATCAAATAACTGTTACCTGAATACTTTATAACAGTCCATTAGAGTAAGGTTTAACGCTAGAGCTAGCAGGGTAGACATCTAACTGAACGAATGCATTTATATGGTTAGTTACAAATTGTATTATATTTTTCAGTATAAACAGGTTCATTGCTGTAGTGAAATACATCAGTTGTGAGATAACTGCTATAATTCAGGGTTAATCTCATCTAGTTGAATGTTCTTCTACTAACTCATTATTATTCTATTTTTGAATGGTATGATCACACCAGGTTTATATTAGAAGAGTTGGCATACAGTTTATTGAATGTTCTTGTTTTTCTTATACTATTTTAATAAAGCATTAGAGAGTGAAAATTTATTGCTCTGCACTGTTTTTATATATGTCCATTTGAAGAAAGAAAAAAATGTGTATTAACTCGTCTGCTCCCTATAAACTTCTCCCACTCTTTCTGAGTGTATGTCGAGCTTGGTGAATTACTATTTCCAGTAACTACGTCAAAAGTACTAAACTCATGTAATGAAGAATATAGAAACATTAACTATAGTAAAAAGGACTACTTGTATTAATTTCTATGAGGGTATATAGAATTATTTAATGTATCAAATAACGTTACGTGGATCAGAGGCAAAATATTATTGCGACGTAGTTGCAATACTGCATTCTATTGACTTGATATGAGATATTTTCGTCCTGCTTTCTTTATTTGAAACTCAAGGCCAAATTTTGATAAGCCGCCTATTTACCATATTACAGATAGTGTTTACAACTTTGGGAAGGGATTATTTTGGTATATAGGTTTTCATTTCTGAAAAAAAAAAAAAGATGCTTTGACTAATTATGGTAAAGACTTTATAAGTACACCAATCAGTTAATTTTGGTCTGAGTGGTTCCAAGTTTCACAGTAAGGCTCTTATTTTCTTTGTCAAATATATTTGCATTCTTTAAAATTGGCCAAGGTCATTCAGTCAATAAGATAAATTAACACAAACAAGTTGTTTTTTAATTAATGGACACACAATGGGCTATCTGTGCTCTGACCACCACGAGTATCGAAACCCGGTTTTTAGCGTTGGAAGTCCGCAGACGTACCACTGAGCCACTGGGGAACAACACAAATAATACTTCTGAAAATATTAAGTTACAATTGTTATTTCTTTATAATTATTATAGATATTGATAATGTTGAACTGTAAGGAAAAATATGTTATTGCCATTGATTTTTGGGATAGCAAAAATCTAATGAACTTAACTAACAGTTTTCCTTCTGAGAGACCTGCTTGTGACCTAAACTAAAAGTTGATGATAATGTTGCAAGAATAATGTATATCAGATTAGAGAAACAAGTCTTTCAATTTCCATTGTTACATTACCCAATCTTGAAGTGTATATCTAAATCAGTTACTACTATATGTATAATTGTCATAAACTTTATAAAATCTCCCAAAAATATTAGTACGTGTAAAAGTTAAAAATACATTAGCATATAGAAACTCTTGTCACAGTATTGAAAAATCAGCCAAATAAAACTCGACATAAACAACGTTCAAAATCTGTTCACAGCATGAATGCGAAAAAACCTTACAATACTCTTGCACTCAAAGAAAAGATAAACACGTCCTCTTTGCAATAATACAAAATTCATCCGATTGTGCTTAGATATCATGTAAATAATAAACCTGGAAATACATTTTAATATCTTAATAATTAAGTGTTACTAGATTAATCTGTTCTATATTTATCCTTGTTTGCTCTAAGCAAATTATACTATAAGATAGTATCACACATATATGTTTCGAAATTAATAACTAGACATGTAACCTATTGTTCTTTCTGTCAACAATCATTAATTAAACAAATATCTCGCCTTCTCTTTTCTTCATAACACGCGATCCTAAATAATAGAATTTCACCTATCCAGCTCTACTGTCCGTGTAATAACATAAAGCTGCAGTATCTATGTTTCGTACTACTATCATAAATGTTCGTGGTGTGTTTTTTTCATTTTAAACCGACCAAAGTTTTATTTCATGAGACTGAAATGTATTCGTGGCATGTTTTTTTTTCACTCTAATCCAAGCAAATTGTATATTCATGAAGCTAAAATGTATTTTTAGATCCAATATGACTCCACTTTCTGTAACAGCGTAAAATATTAATTTTTTTTCCTGAAACATTCTATTCTCGACTATCCGTAGTCGAATTTAAAATAAAGAATTGAGATAAACGAATACTTGAATTTTTATTTTTGGTAATAGAGTTTACATGTAACACTTAAATACTTATAATGATGGCATCATTCTAATACTTGGACAATATTATCTCTATTGTGTCAATGGGAAGTTGTACATGTTTCTTTGGCCTGTCAGAGACCTATTCATCACAACTGTCATTGACTACATCATCAGTCATATCTTTGCTCTGAACCTCTGACATGCCCATACTTACATCCTATGACATGTCCTGAGACACTGCTAATGACACATAATGAGATCCACTATCTTCTGGCATATGGCCAAAAACGTAGTAGTCATGTTTTCAATGCTGCTTTTAATCAAATAATAATGGGTGGAACACTAAGGGATATAATGCGAGTGTCCACTCAATATATAATTGTCATGCATTGCAAAGTGAGGTGTTCATCGTAAGTTCTATTTCTTTCATAGATGTGAAGTACATTTTCCTATTAGACTTTACACTGAAGTCTTTAAGATAATTCCTACACAATTTCATGAATTCTACAATTTTTTTGTGCATGGTATCAGCAGATCTAGAAATATCAACTCAATATCGACTCAATGTGAAGAACAAAAATTTTTCACCTGGATTAGAACTAGTTGTAGAGTTTGTTGAAACTTATTAAACCAGGATAAAATAAGATAATTTTGTCAGGCTATAAAAATATTAATTATTTCTGTGAGTTTCTTTATTCTGAGCATGATTTATTTTTGAACATTTGTCTTAAATATCACACGTACCACTTGTCTGCTTTACGATACCGATGGCTTCTTTAAGTAATTCCCTTTTACTTTCTTGTACATACATACATTGGATACCAATGTGACACACTTTTACCTTTCATATTCTTCTGTAAGTTACATATTTCTGTATTTTTTATTTTTTTTGTAGCTGTATGTTAAAGTGTTAGTTGAATTGGTTTTACCAAAATGCACAGTTTTAGGAACAGACTTTGTAAATGATGTGTAACTTTATTTTTCAGATAAGCTATGTGTGTTTGTAGTTTCCTAATCGCCCCCCAGTGGCTCAGCGGTATGTCTGCGGACTTATACGCTAAAATTCGGGTTTCGATACCCGTGGTGGGCAGAGCACAGATAGCCCATTGTGTAGCTTTGTGCTTAATTCAAAACAACAACAAGTTTCCTAATCCAATTTACATGTTCTATTTTGTTGAAAGATCAGTTAGCTGCGGTGAGCTCATTAAAAAGGAAGGACGTGATGACAAGAAGTAATAAAGGGCAAAGAGTTTAATAAAGTCACCTTAACATAAAACCGCTAACATTGCTTTCGAATACAAAAATAAGATAAGATTAAAACAAATTGGTCAAAAGGAGTGATATTTTCTATTACCACTGTAATATGAATGGGATTACGTTTATTTGTTTGTTTAGAATTAAGCAAAAATCTACACAATGGGCTGTCTGTGCACTGCCCACCACAGGCTTATCGAAACTCGATATCTAGCAGTGTACCTCCTCAGGTATACCGCTGTGCCACTTGGAGGAAGTCAAAATTGAGTCAAACTATAATTATTTGAAAGTCGTCTCGCAAATCAACCTTAAGTTGGGTTGGGTGAATTTGAAGTACGTAGAATAACGTGATATGCGCAACGGAATAAACATAGTAGATCAGTGTCGTACCAACGTGACTAAATGTCAATATAATGTTTGGAGATATTCCCAAACACGAACACTATCAATAATATAAGGCAGTAAAGAAAGAGTTATTGGGATTCAAATTGTAGACGAGGAGGAAGTCTAATCAGTATCCAACTAAAATTTAACTTTAAGCTAAACTAATTAGTCGAACAGTTGGCTTGAGAAATTGCTGCAACATGAAACTAATCGCCTTAGAAATTAGGCTTAAGTTTAACGTTGAATCTAAATGGATAATAAAATTTTACAAAACACTCCTAGATTTCTCTAGTTTTCAGTAAAGACTATAGTAAATACAGAAATCATGTCACTTGCTCAATCAGTTTTGATTTGAAACCGTATTCCGATACGACAAAGGATAAAAAATTAGTTAAAAATTTCATAATAATTAAAAAATAAAAAACTCATCATTAAGAATAAAGCAGAAAAAATAAAGTAGAATAATGATAGTGATTGATAAAGTTCTAGTTGTAAAGTTGTAAAATAATAATAATATTAGGTATATTCCAAAAACGTGAAACTTACTTTAGCTGTAAACTTCAAACACTTCAGTGTTACGAAACATTTCAGCAGAAATCTGATTAATTTATTATGATTAATAACTAACAAAACAATATACAATTGTATCATTAAACAAGCCCTTAACTAATGGAAGAAATGTATTAAAATTGTATCTTCAATTCTATTTCCGCGCCTGGCATGGCCGAGCGCGTTAAAGCGTGCACTCGTAATCCGAGGGTCGCGGGTTCGCGCCCGCATCGCGCTAAACATGCTCGCCCTCCCAGCCGTGGGGGTGTATAATGTGACGGTCAATCCCACTATTCGTTAATAAGAGTAGCCCAAGAGTTGGCGGTGGGTGGTGATGACTAGCTGCCTTCCCTCTAGTCTTACACTGCAAAATTAGGGACGGCTAGCACAGATAGCCCTCGAGTAGCTTTGTGCGAATTTCCAAAAAACAAACAAATCTATTTCCGCATTAACGACAGATAGAGTAATAAAATGATCTTGAAAATAACAACAACAAAAAGCACGAGCAAATAATTTGCTTTGATTTGATATAGGCGAAGCCGTTTGCAACACATATTTGTAATACACAAAATAGTTTCTTTTAGTGCAATTAGTGTTTGCTGTCCACTTTTATATATGTTTGATTTAAATAATACAGTTAGGACTGATAACATCTCTAAAAGTTTGGTTTAGCATCGGAGTTTAAATTTGAGTATTTACAGATCATGTCCTGTTACAACAAACATTCGCTCTTTACTTTAGAGTCATGATGTTATAACAGCAAGCCCATTATTCCATCACAGTGGCCTGAGTTAGAAGTGAGTCTGTTTCTAACTGCACTTTCTCTTGTCTATGACCGGAAAACTGCGATGACTAGAGCAGTCCTTGTGTAGTTTTGTGCGAATTTTTGCAATAAACAAAAAATAATACGAGTCTAAAATTTGTGGTAATTACACTCTTGCAGGCACAAACATGCATTTTTTTAATCCATTGAATTAATCTGATATTTCTTCTGTATCACTGTATCTCAGGTGATTGAATTAACGCGTACAGATTTCTCTGACATTGATAGTTGATGCTTGACACATAACTTTATCTGCATGTCAATGTACCTCAGAGTACAACGTTCCCAATCACATATTACGCATTTCTGCAGTTATTCTTCTACTTATTTCCGCTTTGTTTTTCAACACTGAACCTAAGTTGAAATCCTGCTGGAAACTATTGTTCATGACACATCAATAAGGTCTTGATTATAGAAGCAGCTGCTATGCGATTTAGTCTTTTTTAGAAAAATAAAACGTGAAAACGATAACTAGCTTCTGCTTCCCTAAATATAGAAATCCTAGACAAACCTGTGCGTTATCAAAAATAGCCTAAATTATACACTATAAATTGGAGATCATTATTTTTTTCTAATTTTGTATATTGTACACATATTGTAATATTTTGTGACCAGTGGAACTTGATAAACTTCAATTAATAGTTCAAGGTAAAAAATAAATAAATTATCTTTAGTAATAATCAAAATTTTCCCGACATAAGTCCAGTTTCATAGACGTCTTTTTGAAGTTCCAGAGAAATAACCAATATTAACCATATTAAGTTATATGACAAGTTTGAGATAATTGTTTCAAATCAATAGTGAAATACATTTTTTTCTAAATCAGTAGTGAAGTACCTTGTTTAAATCAATAGTGGAGTATCTTGTTTTAGATTAGTAGTGGAGTACCTTCTTATAAATCAATAGCGGACCTATCTTTCCACCTGGAGAGACATTTTTTATGCGAGTTAGTTATGTTTGTCAATTTAGCAAGAATCGTATTTGTTACACTTATTTTATATTGGAAATTTTGTTAAAATATTTAAAACTGTTGTTTTGTGTAAAATTACGATGATATTATGAAATCAATTTGATTTGAAAAACAAAATCTTAGATTTTGTACCATGTGGTTCTATATACATGATTTTTTATATATTAAGGAAAATTTTTACCAATATTATAGTTTATTTAACTTCAAAACACTATCGATGGAATCATTCAAAGAGAAGTAAAAAAACGACTTCATTTTGAGCCAAATATTCTACTCAATGTTGTTTTTGATGATTTAACAATATAACTTAACTTTGTGACTGGACGGTAAATGTTAGATATGAAATATCTCAATGTCTTGTGATTTCAATAAAATTTGAGAATATGTTGTTGCAAAATACGCAATATATCTTCTTCACAAACAATGTGTTTTGAATCTATTCTGTTTGTTTGATGTACAGGTTATTCCTGTTCTCTGCCATATGTGATAAATACTCGAAACTAAAGGAATATGACATCAATAACTTTTTTGCAACTAGAAAACTTTTATCATTTACGCAGTATTGAGATGACCTAAAATGCTATATAGCTATAATGTACCAAAAACAAAACTTGCTGTTACGAATCTGCTAGTACGTGAGAGTTTAACTACTGGTTGTACGTGAGAGTTATATTTCCAAAGATTAATTCGATCACTCCAAAAAGCGTGTTTTATGGTCGTAAAGTACCACACAAAGAAGATTAAATGTTATTAAATATCTAATTTTATGCTATGTTCCTGCTGCATCAGCCAACGAGACATTTCGCTCAATATTGCAACTCATCATATAGGCTGACTTATCGGCTCTCCTGATTGGGAAACCTTACAAATATTTCAATTGTGTTGCAATTTCTTTCATTTCAAAGTAAAATAAGCTCACGCTTGGCTAGATATGACATCGTTAAATTTTTAAATCAATAGTTACTAAATGACTGTAATAAAGAAAGTTTGATATAGCATTTGAAAATCTGTAGCTTGATGAGCTATGAATTCGAAACAAATAATTCATCTTTTGTAGCATGGAGCACAAATGCATATGTATATATAAATGTTCTAGTAGTAATGTTAAATGTGACTATAAATTCAATGTAAGTAAAAGAAATAAAAAACGTTTTTTCATACTTAAATAGTTTGCGGATTATATGAGTGCAACTGAATAACATTTTATTGGTCTACATCTTTCGACATCATTGATTCTTCGCTGAGGCAGCGGTAAGTCTTCGGATTTATAACATTAAAATCAGGGGTTCGATTCTCCTTGATATATCAGATAGCTTGATGTGGCTTTGTTGTAAGAAAACACACACACACACCTGATATCATTGGTTCTGACATTGAGCGAAAATGTCTTCTGCAAGCAGCGAACAAATAAATATTGTTGAAAAATATAGTAAATGTATTTCTTTCCTAAAACCTAAAGTTTCGTCAAAATAATGTTTATTTTAGATTTTAATAGGTTTGCCACATCAGACTCTTTCTGAATTTCGACATTTTTATAAACAGTTTGAAAATACTATAATACTTTAGAATAATATGACTGCTAATACTGCATGTGGTGCCGTTTTGATTTGTCCTTGCAGATAAATGAGAACCATGAGCACGTTAACGCTTCAGTGAGAAAAAGAAAACGTTATATTTTAATACATGTAACGCATTTACTCATATGAAAATAATTTTCGATATTTCAGGTTCTCAACACATAAATGTCGTACAAAATATATAACGAGTGAATAAAGTGTGAACATTCAAGTAGTTGACTTAATAGAAAATCAGTAGGTTGTGAAACAAAGACACAATAGTTTTATATTTGGATTAATTTCCTAAAACTTTTAATGAAGCAAAGCAGTAGTTAGGTGATCACGACAAGCTTAATATGAAGACAGGGTTACGTACACTAACTGTAAAATGAATACGTCTTTAGTCGACAACGTTTAAAAACTGAGTATGTGAGCATTTAATTATGTTGATATTAGCTGTTAGCCATAGAGGATTATTAGAAGCACCACTGTAACCTATTTAATCCTCACGACATAAGCTTTCAGGTCAAGTATATTAAATGGCAGTAGCATATTAGTCATAACTTTTTAAAGAAACACCAGTCTCTTTTATACATTAAATGATTGAAATATGTAGCTATTAATGAAGACTGTTACACCTGAACATATCATTAATAACATGTTCTTTGAACAAAACGTGTCCGCTATATCACGTGGGATTTTAAGACCTATGTTTCTTTTCGAAAGTTTAAAGTTGAAATGTTTCCAAACAATTTGTTTTTGGTTTATTTTTTTAAAGTTGTTTATTATATTCACTTGTTATATGCAGTTTTAGAATAATGGACAGATATTTGGTTTTGGTTCCGAAATATTTCCTAGTTCTTTTCAGTTGTTACTTGCTAAAAGTCAAATATAACTGTTTTGTGAATAAACTGAAAACCGAATATTGTTTAATGTATAGCAGATCATCATATGCATTATATTATTGAAAACAAATATAAATCAAAAAATAATTTTAAATGTTTAAAAAACAGATTTAAAAATATATGACGTAATCCTAATTACAGGTTAACATATGAATCATTGTTACTTACCGGCTGGAATGATATTGAATTTACATGAGGTTTTCTGTGTTCCTGCTGTGTTTGTACCCCAACAATACAATGACCCATAATCATATTGATTTCGTGGAATGATTGTGGCGTAGCTTGTGGCTCCATAGCTGATAAAATTGATTATGTCCACCATATCTAGACTGTTATTCAACTTCCATTCAAATTGTATCTCCGTTGGATCTGCGTCTAGTTTGCAAGATATTTTTACTGCCTCATTCATTGCAGCTCCATAGAATAACTTCTGGTCCTTCTCACACCGAGGTGCATCTTTTAAAATTTGGTTACAAAATCATAAGACTATTAAGACAGTGGTATTTTATAACTAGACACAAAAGACATAAAATAAGGGTTAGATTGTTTTAAACATTTATATTGCTATCTCTATATTTTTATGAACTGTTCAAGAGACTATTTCGTTAATACAAGTAATACTGCACTTGTGTTAAATAATCTCACTTTTGCTGAAATAGAACTTGTTATGTGTGACAAACAAAAGCAAGATATAAGTAATACATTGATAGAGAACTTGTGAATATTGTAATGGTTTAGAGCATAATCGATTCATAACTTAATTTTTTTTAGTAAGAGCTTAAAACTGACCGCATAGTAACACAACATTATAGATTATTATATGAAAGACATGAAGCATCAATGAAGAAGAGAAACAACCAAAAATAAATCAGTGTGCTATATCACTGACTTGTCAGGCTATATGGAGACACGGTAATGTCACATAATCAAAATGAGTATGGATCATGTTGTTGATTTGTAAACTGGAACTAATGAGCCAGTATTAGGGAAAGTAATTTTAGACTATATTAACTTAGGACTAATTGATGTAAGATTGAAGCAAATGGATCTTTAATACCCCGTGTTTAGCAAGTATTTAAAAGAAAATCAATAGTCATCAAGTGTTCGATGAGATGTACGTGTTGTAATGCGCATAAATAACCATGTTATCCACTGGACATTTTGCTATGTACAGAATAAATGATCAAATAATGTCAATGTGACAGATTAAATTCATAAAGCTATGAGGTTGATGAAATTAAAATAATGTTATAACAGTTAAAGAAGTGACTAATTCCAAATAACAATACAACTGCAATAATAGGCACCATAATTACTCTGTGAAAAACATTTTTCAAACTACTTATTGTAAAAAGTAGCAATGGAAATTGTGTAGGTCATATGCAGTTTTATTTGTGCAAATACAGTAACTTTAATAACAATAATTAAAAAGACAATTCTCATTGAATTAGATATACTACTAATTTTAATTCACTAACAAAATCAGTATTAAACTATTTCAAACCAGTTTTATATGTTTTTCATTATAACTGCTATGCGAAAATATAAGGTTATTTAGTTTTTAATTAAGCGTGATATTGAGAAAAAAGAAGGATATTGTTATATTACAACAAATATTTATTTTATTTGTGAATAAACATATAACTTACACATTTCTAAACAAAGATACTACTTACACTGCACTCTCAGAAACACTGAATTACTTTCTCCTTGTCCTACACTATTGGTAGCTAGACATGTATAGCGTCCCCTACTAGAACGCTGAACTTTCTGGAGCACCAAAGATTGGTTGCTGATTATTATGCCTGCTGAAGTATTGGTTTGGAGTTCACGACCTTCGAAATGCCAACTGATATCTGTTACTGAAGGATAAGCTCGAATATTGCATTCGAAGTAAACATCATTTCCTTCCTGGATATGGCTATGACGAAGTTTACTTCCGAGACGAAGTGACATTTGTGGAACAACTGCATGTGGACATTCGAAAAAAAAATCATCATGAGTAAACACTTGAATAAAAATCCTAATAAAAAAATAAAATACATATAAGCTACTTATTAAACATCAAAATACTATTGAATGGTGTTAAAATGACTAATTCAAATATCGTACTTCAGTTTCTGTAAAAAATACAACCACTGTAATCAGATGTTTGATGGCAAGTTTATTAATTATTAAAATCACTGTAATCAGGTGTTTGATGAAAAAATTATTCAAATCGCGAATATATTCCAACCATGTAAAGAATTTATTATTCTTTGTCTGCTTGCTGCCTTTAAATTTAATAACGAAATCATAATCTCTGATCTCAAAATGTTTATAGAATTTTTTTGGATTCTTCCAGAAGAAAACTTATAAGGTTTCAGTAAAATATTTTAAAGATTTTTTTCTTACGTTAACATAAGCTAAGGCGTAATCTTAACATGAAAGCAGCTAAAACTACTGATTTTCTACAATGAGAAAATGAAATATATATATACATCCATATTCATCAGATTTGGACATCACAGAAATGTATCTTATTGTAAAGTGGCATCTTATTTTAATTTTTCAATTTTCATAACGATATAGCAGTTCAAATCTACGTCAGTTTATATTTACAATAAACGTCGAGCTTCCAGCCATCTTCCACAGCACTTCCTGGAATCAGATGATTCTCTGCTCGACAAG
The DNA here is from genome assembly GCA_011833715.1 of Carcinoscorpius rotundicauda. NCBI lineage: Eukaryota > Metazoa > Arthropoda > Merostomata > Xiphosura > Limulidae > Carcinoscorpius > Carcinoscorpius rotundicauda. The sequence continues at coordinate 116,564,036 of CM022393.1, forward strand.
ACAGGTATTTGCCATTGTCGTCGCTAGTAGGTGTAATTGTCAGGATGCTGATGGTTATATTTCCATTGGTACTCTGGTGTGGTGGCGTGATTGTTTTTGTACTTTTAAGCTGCTTGCTGCCTTTCCACCATGTTATTTTGGCAGGTGGTCTTGACCCAACAGCTTGACATCTCAGATCTGTAGAATGTTCTGCAGAAAGTGGGTGATCTTTATCTAAGATCTGCACAGCGACAGGTCTAACTATGGGAAACAAACACAATTATAATTATATTTGAAGTAACGTGAAAATATCGTTTCGATCTATCGTCATAGACCTCAAAGAATTTTTCTTAGCTTCTATGGTGAGTTTTCGGTAAAACAAAGCGTGCATGATATTTAATTTTTAACAAAATAATGAAATATATCAATGCATAATTTAAACTAATTATTGTTATTAATACTGTAATGTCCAAATATGTAATTTATTAAGAAAATATTTCAAATTTTCGTCAACTTCCTCTTTCGAGCTTTGTGATTAAAACAAGTTATGCCATTTCAACTGTAGGTTCAACATTATGTTGACTTTACCTTTTACACACACTATATGAAACGAATTAATTCACATAAATTACTTCCTAGACACTTACTTAGCTGATCATAATGTGGCTTTATTACTTAATGTGAACATATATGTTACACTACAGTCCCTGCTGTAAACTAATTGGAAAGGTAATATACATAATTTGTTTCGTTATCACCAAAGTATTGCGTTTGAAATTACTTTTTATCTGCAAAATTAAAATTGTAATTTTTCTTGTGTCATACATGTTCCCATAAAACAAAGCGTGATTACAACCAAATTATTGTTACTATTTTGATTTTACTGTTTAAAAGTAATGTAAAAAATAAAATGGTTTAGTTTGAATTTCGCACAAAGTTAAAATATTCCTGATTTACTTTCAGCGAATATTTTGGTAGGTAGCTTATTTTGATGAAGAAATTTATACCAAATTACTACGCTTAAGTTGTAGTGTACAAAAATATATTTTTTCCTTAGAATTAAATTTGCAAAATTTGTATACGAACTGTTAAGCTAGATCCTGGAGAGAATTATATGTTTATAAATCATCATGCAACTTAACAATTCAGTTTGGATTGATGTATTTAAATTTCTGTGTTATTATTTTATAAAACTGTAGCTTTAACGTTAATATTTTTGCTTTGTTTTCATGAAACGTTTTCTTTTAAAAAAGCATATTAATAAGCTAGAGTGAACAGCTGCAAGGAATAGTGTTTGATGCGAAAGCTTTAGTCTGACTCATTTGCACACAAGATCAAACAGGTGGTACTTGCCTGATCTTTAAAGAACACAACACTAAAAAAAAAAGTTGTCTTAGACAGGGTTGGATAACTATAATAACTCTATATTATATATTTTTCCAAAATATCCAAAATTATGGCGTTATACGCATATAAAGAAAATCATTTAGATTTGAAATATATATTTCTAATAAACTACTAAAATAGTTTTACTAGAAGTTGAGCACGTGTACTTATTTGAAAGCTTTGGAAAAGTAAGTTATCACTTGAATAACTTAATAAAGTATACATTTGATTATATTTTAAGTAAGAGAAAAACTTCATCATAGGCGTATTGAAAACTAATTGAATATTATACAGTCTGATTAAGGCCATATTAGACTAAATATGTAAATGTCTTTTCTCATACTTTTCATTTGTGGATTATTTCTCCTCTTACTTTCTTTTAGATGGGTGCCTGAACACAGCTCGTGCCAACAAACAGGACATTACGAAGATAAACAAACACTTTTCAGAACAGTTTCTTTTGCAATAGCTTGTAAAGTTGTTTGAATGAACTATTATCTTCGAATATTTTGTTTTTTAAGTTATTATTATTGTTATTTTGAATTGAGCACAAAGCTACACAATGGGCTATCTGTGTTCTGCCCACCACGGGTATCGAAACCCGGATTTAAGCGTGTAAGTCCGCAGACATACCGCTGAGCCACTGGGGGCTTGTTTTTTAACATTATTTTTTCCACCCAAGTGTTCGTGTGTAAAATTTATGTCTGTCAATAAGAAATTGAGTCCCGTATCCTAAGTATGCTGTAAGATAAAATAATTTTAAGTTTGGTGTTTCACAAATATATTTAAATACAGAGAAGTATTGAAGCAATACCTTGCACAGCTGTAGCTTTGTTTATTAATCGTTTTGAAACTTTGACACACCAGAGGAGTAGACTAAATCTTTCTTTCAAGCTCTTGACATTTGGTTTGTAATCTACATAGATATTATTCGTTTAATCGACACATCGAACATATGTAAACTGGTTTGGTGATAAGAGAAAACAATCGATAAAAACAAAGTATTTGCACAATATGAACATCCTACATCTCTATCTGTTTCAAAATTCCATGCACGGTACCATTAATTATATGTACTAGACATATACCAGACAAGAGTAATGATGAAAATAACACTTACTTTATAACGTATGTTACTAACCACGATTTCTTTGAACATAAACTAATTATGTAGGAAGGAAAGGCTATAATTTCCTTTTTTATTTTCACTTGACAATTTTTAAGGGTTAAAATAAAATACGCGTTTATGGGGATTTTAATAAATTAAAAAACAAATTCATATTAACGTTTTTCCTCCCTCTCAGTTGCCTTTTCCAGTGAAACAGTGGTATATTTGTGGACTTATACCCTAAAAATCGGGCTTCGATACCAATGGTGGGCAGAGCATAGATAACCCTTTGTGTAAATGTATGATTAATACCACACAACAAAACCCTTTCAGATTTTGCGTGGTTCTTTCTCAGCAGTAATTTGTGTTTGAAATAAAGATAAACATTTCTAAGCAAACCAAACATCTATTAAAATACTAAATCGTGTATACATGTATCATTGCACAGGCATAGAGTGGTTTTCTTTAAAAGTAAATTGTAACGTCACCATATTTTGCATACTTCGTATTTAGACAACTAAATATCTCCCCTACAAATCTTGGTTTAAAAGCGTATGTTATGTAAGTGTTTTGTAAACGACATGTCGTGTTGTGTTTAAATTTTCATTTCTATTATTTATATTTCCATGTTTATATTACTGTTTCAAAGTTTAAACAATAAAATACGTTGTTATTCATTTAAAATAACATTTAGAATTTTCTAAAGTTAAGTAGACCAATCATATGTTTGTAAATGAAAGGTTGGCGGCCTCGTGTCATGACGAGAAGTATCGTGCAAGAACGGACATGCGTGGATTGCTCTGGAGATCTGTAGAAGTTTCGCGGTTTTTCGAGGAGTCTAGGCCTACAATATATAAACAGACGAAGATGCGAGAGAGAGAAAAAAGAGTCAGACATTAGTTTTATTCAAGAGAAGAGTCATTAGAAAAGAAGAGTCAGTCATTCGTTTGAGAAAGATTAAGTGTTTGCTGTGATTATTCAACTTGGATTTGTGACTGAAGTTAGATCTACGGAAGTTGTGATTTTACTTCGTCAGTCTCTACGATTCATCCGAATTAGTGGTTATACTGAAACTCAACACGTGGAACAATTTACGGGAATTAAATTAAAGGCGACAATTTTGTGACGTTCATCGGAGGCAACGTGAAAAGAACTTCGTCGAATTTATTGAACTGTGAACTGTTTCTGAACTTCTTCATTTAAACTTCGGAATTTCTTCGTGGGACCAAATTCACATCCTAGACTGGAATTTGAGACTTTCATTTTAGATCATTATATTAGATACAGGCCAGTACCATTTTGTATTGTGTTTAATTTTGAAGGTTGAAACTAGTACTATTTTGTGTTGTAATTAATTTTGAATGTTGTAACTTAATATCTGTCATTGTTGTTATGTAATTTATGTTATATCTGTTACATATATATTTAGTTTAGAGTAATAAATTATACAAGCTGTTATCTGTGTTTTTCTGTTGCGTTTAGTCTACGAAAAACATAAAAAAAACGTAACAGAAAATTGGGGGCTTGTCCGGGATATCGAACAAACAATTTAATTCTATTCTAAAATTAGATTTATATTATATACAGACAGACAGCTTGTATATTCAAAATAGCATTCCAACTTGAAGATTTTATAAACGAATTTAATCAGAATCCCTCTTTCAAATTGATCAGTGAATTAAAAAAATCTGAATTGCTTGATGTTGGTAAACATTTTAATTTGGAAGTGAAGCAAGCAATGAAAAAAGCAGATACTAAACGAAGTATTGTTCAACATTTGGTTGGCCAAAAAGTTTTACCTCAAAAAGTTGCACAACAATTGCCTGCCGCTCATTTTGACCCAGATTTTGAATTAAAAAGAATGGAAATGAAATTTCGTTTAGAAATTGAAAGTAAACGTCTTGAGGTAGAAAAAGAAACCAAACGACCTGAGGCAGAACAAAAACGTATTGAGGCAGAACAGGAAAACAGACGCCTTGTTCTTGAAGTAGAACAAGAAAACAAACGCCTTGATGCCGAAATACAAATAGAACGCATTAAAGCTGATAAGGAAATCAGTATGAGAAAGGCGCAGACAGAAGAAAAGGTTGTCCAAATGCGGTTGGATAATTTTGATGTTCCAAACAAATTCGTTTAGTGCCTCCATTCAATGAGAAGGCTGTAGATAAATATTTTCAGCAATTTGAAAAATTGGCTCTTAGGCTAAAATGGCCTACCGAATATTGGACAGTATTACTTCAGAGTGTTCTCAAAGGTAAAGCTCAGGAAGTATTTTCCAAACTCACAGCCGAGGAAAGTTATGAATACGAGCACGTCAAAAAATGCATTTTAAATGCTTATGAATTGGTGCCAGAGGCATCCAGACAACAATTTCGTGGTTACAAAAAGTTTGACAGCCAAACTTATGTCGAATTTGCTCGTGAAAAAGAAACTCTGTTCGACAGGTAGTGTGATTCCAAAGAAATCAAAGATGATTATACAAAACTCAGAGAATTCATGTTAGTTGAAGAATTTAAAAGATGTATTCCCATAGAGCTCAAAACTTACATTGACGAACAAAAAGCTTCCAAAATTCATGATGCTCCTTCTTCGCAGACGAGTATGCTTTGACTCACAAAGATTTCTCGTACAAAAGCAAAACAAATCACACAGCAAAGAAACCCAATGACTCATTCAAACGTTATGCAAATGTCGACAGAGACAAAAAAGAGCAAACTGCTGATTCTCAAACAAATACTTCATCTTATTCTCAAAGCTCGTCATCCACCCAAAACGTGTCATTCTCATCCAAAACATGTGCTTATTGTAAGAAGCCTGGCCATCTGATTTCTGAGTGCTATAAGATAAAAACCAAGCCATCACCCCATAGTTTCATTTCGCCCTCGTTGGATACATCATTGGTTCCCAATGATTTTGACCCTGTCCAGTCCACTGTGGATTCCAAGTCCAATATTATTGACGTACCTGAAGATCTTGTTGAGGACAAATTTAAGCCTTTAATCACTGAAGGTTCTGTTTCTTTTGTTGGCGATTCACATCTTTAACCAATTAAAATCCTGCGGGATACTGGAGCTTTTCAGAGTTTGGTTTTGGAAAGTGTACTTCCGTTTTCTGAAAAGTCATCCATTGGGGCCAATGTGCTCATTTCTGGTGTAGAAGGTGGCGTTGTTTCTATTCCTCTTCATAGATTGAATTTGCATTCGGACTTAGTTTCAGGCCCAGTGACTGTGGGTATTAAATTTTCATTGCCTGTTGAAGGTGTTTCTATGCTTTTGGGGAATGATTAGACCGGTAGTAAGGTGAATCCAGAGGTTCGTGTTGTTGAAGCACCTGTTGTTAGTCCCAGTACAGAGCAACTCGTTGAAGAGTTTCCTGATGTTTTCCCCGTCTGTGCTATTACTCGTTCTCAGACACGTTCTCAGGAGTCCAAAGAGGATTTCTCTTTATCTGATACGTTCATGTCTCACATCGATGAGATTTCTGACTCAATTTTAAGTTCTACTGATGACTCCAAGTCATTTTTCAACTCTCTTCATCATAACAAACTTGTTGAGGAACAGAACAATGATCCTGAAACTCGTTCTCTTCTACAACTGGCCGTTAATGAAAATGAAATAGGAACTGTCCCTATTTGTTACTACCAGAAGCCAGGTGTGTTAATGAGAAAATACAGACCTCCTGACGTTGCTGCTGATGAAGAGTAAAATGTTATTCACCAAATCGTCATTCCAAAATGCTATCGGAATTATATTCTTTGTCTTGCTCATGATCATGTATTGTCGGGACACTTTGGTGTAAGAAAGACCCTAGATCGTATCCGACGACATTTCTATTGGCCAAAGATGCGCCAAGATGTTGTTGACTTTTGTAAGACATGCCATTCTTGCCAAATGACAGGAAAACCAAATCATGGGATTCCCAAAGCACCACAGCACCCTATTTCTGCCTCTGAAGAACCGTTCTTAAGGATCATTATCGACTGTGTTGGCCAAAGCAGGAAATTAATACCTCTTGACGATCATGTGTGCTTCTACACGTTTCCCTGAGGCAATCCCTTTGAGAAAAATCACTGCTCCCAAAATTGTCAAGAATCTTATCAAATTCTTTACCATGTTCGGGATTCCAAAAGTTGTGCAATCAGATCAAGACTTAAATTTTCTGTCCAAGCTATTTCAAGAAGCCATGCATGAACAGCACATCCATCAAGTTTCATCCAGTGCATACCATCCTGAGAAACAAGGTATCCTTGAACGTTTCCACCAAATTACTGCCACGAACATTCAAAGAAGTGGGATGAGGGTGTTCCCTTGTCATTGTTTGCAGTTCGTGAGGGTATTAAAGAATCCACTTGATTTAACCCTTTTGAGTTGGTTAAAAAAAAAAAGAAAAAAGTTTTCACAAGTTCAAACTTTTTTATTTTATTTTTAAGGGGGAGAGTGTTATGTAAATGTTTTGTAAACGACAACATGTCGTGTTGTGTTTAAATTTTCGTTTCTATTATTTATATTTCCATGTTTATATTACTGTTTCAAAGTTTAAACAATAAAATACGTTGTTATTCATTTAAAATAACATTTAGAATTTTCTAGAGTTAAGTAGACCAATCATATGTTTGTAAATGAAAGGTTGGCGGCCTCGTGTCTTGACGAAAAGTCTCGTGCAAGAACGGACATGCGCGGATTGCTCTGGAAATCTGTAAAAGTTTCGCGGTTTTTCGAGGAGTCTAGGCCTACAATATATAAACAGACGAAGATGCAAAAAAAAGAGTCAGACATTAGTTTTATTCAAGAGAAGAGTCATTAGAAAAGAAGAGTCAGTCATTCGTTTGAGAAAGATTAAGTGTTTGCTGTGATTATTCAACTTGGATTTGTGACTGAAGTTAGATCTACGGAAGCTGTGATTTTACTTCGTCAATCTCTACGATTCATCCGAATTAGTGGTTATACTGAAACTCAACACGTGTGGAACAATTTACGGGAAATCGGAAAAATTAAAGGCGACAATTTTGTGACGTTCATCGGAGGCATCGTGAAAAGAACTTCGTCGAATTTATTGAACTGTGAACTGTTTTTGAACTTCTTCATTTAAACTTCGGAATTTCTTCGTGGGACCAAATTCACATCCTAGACTGGAATTTGAGACTTTCATTTTAGATCATTATATTAGATACAGGCCAATACCATTTTGTATTGTGTTTAATTTTGAAGGTTGAAACTATTACTATTTTGTGTTGTAATAAATTTTGAATGTTGTAACTTAATATCTGTCATTGTTGTTATGTAATTTATGTTATATCTGTTACATATATATTTAGTTTAGTGTAATAAATTATACAAGCTGTTATCTGTGTTTTTCTGTTGCGTTTAGTCTACGAAAAACATAAAACATAAAAAACGTAACAGCGTACAAACATCTGTGATATTAAGAAATAATTGCTTGCCCAGCATGGCCAAGAGTGCGACTTGTAATCTGAGGGTCGCGGGTTCGCATTCACGTCGCGCAAAACATGCTCGCCCCTTCGACCGTGGGGACGTTATAATATGACGGTCAATCCCACTATTCATTGGCAAAAGAGTAGTCCAAGAGTAGGCGCTGGGTGATGATGTATAGCCGCTTTCCCTTTAGTTTTACACAGCTAAATTAGGGACGGCTAAAAAAATAACAAACAGACAATAATAGTTATTTTTTTTCCCCATAATCTAAATTGATTGGGCCTATAAATATCGCTGATTTAGGATTTAGTATAAACTGCATAAGGCACCTTGATGCAAGTTATATATAATTTATACTTACAACAACAGCTCCAAAACTGATATTAATACTTAGGTAATCAGCGCACGTAAGAAGTACTCAAGAGACAGATATGTTAATTGCTACAGAATCACTCTTTAAAATTAAATTTCAAATTTTGTATCATCGTCATTTACGAAACTTCAATAAATTAACACAAGAATCTCTAGATATATGGCCCGACCGTTTCAGTAAACATAAGAGCTATATATACATATACATAATCCTGTCTATTTCAGTAAACTGTGTAAATATAATTGCATAATCGAAATTTAATTGATGTTGTCTGCTTCAGAAAATTAATGATGCTCAAATGCCAATCAGTATTCTCAGATTAAAGAATAGAAATATATCAAAATGATTCAGACAAAGCGTGACATTTTTGTGTGGATCTAAATATATATATATAGCACAGTACTCTAACGATAATTTTTGGCAGGATACACATGCATTTTTTATGTTATTAAAGTTAACCTTATAAAAATAATTTTTATATTATTAAGAATGTACATTACAATGACTGCAAAAAAACAATCACAGACATTTCCAGAAAACCTTAACGCATCACTACTTCTTTAGAAATTAAAGAAAGAACTAAAACAACAGCTATGACCTTTCGGTGTTTAGGTTGCTCGATTTGCAAAATTCGAGTCAAAGGAACGAAACCCGTCGCCTGACATGCTCGTCCTTTCAGCCGTTGAAGCGTTAAACCGTGGTGTTAATTCCATTATTCCTTGGTAACGAGTTGGCTATGGGTTTAGTTGACTAGCTATCCTACTTCTAGTATATCACTTCAAGATGAAAAGACTATTAGTGTGGATTGCCGCGGAGTAGCTTTGCTCAAACGTCAACAACATAGACAAACCGATCAGAGTGTTTAAAATATTTTTTTCACAACTACATCATTTCAGAAGTAGTTGTCTTCTAAAAATAATTACCATAATTGGCTTGTTTGTAGAAATAGCTGAATCAGTTGCATACTTTTTTTCATACTTTACGTTTATAAAATAAAATAACCCTGCTTTAGGGTTAGGCTCTAGAAGCAAGCAAAGGTCAGTGACATAAGGGAGGTCGTTATTTCTTCTGTCCATAATATCAATACGACATAGCTCTGCATCATCCCTAATAAAGGTGTTACACTTATAAATAAGGATAATAAAAAGAAACTCTGATAATTGGAATTTGTATATTTTTCAAACACTGTATATAAAAAAAATTATATTTATAAACCGTAGAAGAATCAATATTTTTCTAATACCTAAACTTAAATGTATTTTTATGTTACATATACCAATAATCTTCAAACTATTACATAAATATCACCATCTGTAAATAACTGTTTAAATCATAAGATTAACTTCTCTTGAAGTATATAACCGTAAATATATTTAAACATCATACCCTGTAATAATTAATAACATACTATTAAAATGTTATTTTACAGTCAATAACACCATATAGAAGTTTAATTATATGAAATATAGGAAAGGATAAGATTATTTTATAGGTTCCCTAATTCTATTCACTATTTCGAATGACTGTGTATCGAAGTTTCAAGATTTGCTTCGTTATACACTCTTAACATTATAAGCTGTGGGAGTGTTATAAGTATAACAGTTATTCTCTTATTCGTTTCATTGCCGGTGGATGCCGTCGACTTCTTCCTTTAATGCAATCAGCAATTCAGATTGAGGAAGGGATTGTAGCTGTCACCGATGTCACTATTGTATTTGGGTTTAAAAGACCAGTTCTTTTCTAAAGAGCATGTCAAGTAAAATATGTAAAACTCTACAACAGTAAATAAGCAAAATTCTCTACATAGATAAATTACAATGATTAATAAATCAAATTGATAACAATGAAATATTTCTGTTTTATTTGGACGAATAATGATACCCAAGGAGTTAGATTCTCATTAAAGACTTGGAGTTGTTATTCCACACAAGAAGTAAAATCGCAATCCGATAAGAAAACGACTTTTAAAGATGGCTTAGAAATGACTTAGTTTCTTTAGCACTGTCTTTGGATGAAAAGAGTAAACCTCTTTTTCTGATGTGTTTCTGAATTTACTACTATATAACATGGTTTTAAAATAATTCCTTTCTTTTGACACAGACCCTTTTAATTAATGATATCACCCAAGTTGAACGTAGTTTAGAGATAAAGATTTTATAATATTGAACTTTTTATCTTTTTCACACATAAACTTATTAAGGCTGAAACGAACGTTAAGTTCGATATAAACCAAAGAATCATTGATTTCCAACTGTGTGTGCTCTTATTACTTCACAAAAAATCATTGTATGTAAGAATAATCACCTCCAAAAATCATAGTTTAACCAAGGTAAAATAACATTAGATTCGAACTGTTCTTATGAGTTTCTATTTTTTCTCTTTGTCTCGTCATTTAAACCTCACCTTTGATATTTTATTTATTTGTAATATTAACAAAACAAAACTAGAAACAAAGGCACTACTTGGAGTTAAAATAGTAATAGTGACACTTCCATCTATATAATAAAAATTAAATAATTTCAAAAATTCAAAATTCGTTAATTATAAGCTAAATCACCTTGTGTGTTTTTATACAGGATAAACGTTGAAACAAATACAATATAACTTTCACGTAGAACTAGCCAGCTTGCAGTGAGGTATTGCAAAAACGTACTAATAAAATGAAAACTGCTAAACATATTTATACAGAGAGTTTAGGGTACTCGTAAATAACGGGTAAACAGTGCCTTCCTCACTTACAGTTCATGTCCACTGTCACCGTTGAAGTCTGTGGTAAAGACTGGTTATTGTTCAATGCTTGGCACGAGAATGTAGCCATCAAGTGCTGACGCTCCAATGTTGGAATCACAAGGGCGTTTTTCACTATATTGTTGGAGATAATCTCATACCTGTCGTCCAATAGTACAGACTCTCGCCACCAAGATACAGAGGGCAGTGGTTTACCTGAAAAAAAAATACACTACTTCAGCATCAAATACAAATCCACAACGTCTTTTGTCGGTACCAGCTATACTTAATTGTTCTTATTTTAATAAATTTGCAAACCATGTTTATGTCCTTAGCTGTAACTTTCAAATGACAGATTAAACTACCAATACTTAAATTAAAATTACATGCCTTCATTACCAAATATGTGTCAGTCTGACATTATCGTACCTTAGTTTAGAGTGTATTATGAGACATTTGTGGTTTTGATGTTGTAAATAAACCTACGAGTCCCATTCTAAAAAGGTTTCATTACAATAAAATAGTTTAATAAAACAATGCTGTGTTCCAAATCGGTCTCAGCTAATAAAAAATCCTTATTTGTACGTTTTTCATTTACCTAAAGCGATGAATTAGATAGTGTAAATAGACATCTGTTCTTATGATAAAACAAGTAATCACAAGAAATAAAAAAACACAATGGCATCATGCCCCCTGGTGGACCAGCGGTCTGTTTGAAGACTTTCAACGCTAGAAACAGGGTTTCCATACCAGTGATGATTAGAACACATATAGCCCGTTTTGTAGCTTTCTACTTAATTACAAAAATCTAACAGTATTGAAATATTTGGCTTAACACAAATGTTTGTCTTTCACATACTATTATTTTAATTTTCCTTCCACTGATATACAATTCAGTGGTAAAAAAAGTAACATTTTTGCCTTCAGCATATGTTTTATTACAATTCATAATCACAACCACTCGATTTAATCTTCTGTAAGATGCCAGAGAGTTCTGTTTAAGTAAACGCTCACAACAAGAAATTTACAACACATCATACGTAATACTAAACGAGATTCAGCTTAATGTCTTTGTATTGTCAGGCAAGAGTCGTAATCAACAAAAGAGCTAATCTCACTCACAGTATTTCCTGCTATCTTCAGAGCAAGCGTAGAGATTATTGCATCACGCAACGATAAAATCTCTTTCAATGTGATGGTGTTTTACCAATTTTGGCGCCATATTGTTTTTATGGGCACGCGCACGACTAACCATGTAAGATTTTTATTCATGCGCTTGTCCTCTCACTTTCCCCACTTTATAATTAAATACGCTTATTTGAAAGAAATATATGGTATAATGAATTGTTCTGTTAAACAAATTATGCGTTATTCTACTAAATCAAACATACATTTTTACTCTGAACTTTGTTTGTAGCATTTTGTCGTTTTAAATTGTCAGATCAATTTTGTTATTTTTACTTTAAGCACTTTAAATAAGTATTGTGGTTGGTATACAGTTCTTCTAATAGTAAGTACTTTCAAAGCTACTCGTGTAATGCGTAAAATATATAAATAAACTTAATACATAAATACTATTCAAATTTCAAACATATGTTTAAAAACTATATTGCTCTAACTTGCATTTAAATATAAATTCAAATTTTGTACTACCTAAGAAAAAGTAAAGTTTAAATGATTATCAATAAGAATTACAATAATTATATCACTTACAAGCTAAGTTATTCAAACTGACTTTATTCAACACCAGTTACGATCACTTTTGCTGTCCTGTTCGATAATTGAAGGGTGATTTAATGTACGAACCAACTTTGCAGAATTGATTCTTATGGAAAAAAATAAACCTCATTTTTCATGTAATTAGAAATTTCTTCTGATCTTCCTTCGATCTGATACATAATGTTTATTGATAGTCGTTCTTTTCTCTTTCAAGACAAGGACACATTCGTATTTATTTGTTAGCAGTAACTATAAAATGATTAAACGTAGCAAAACAAGGTATCTTGAACGATAATATTATATTTATTATTGATTTATCGTTCTAAAACGAATAATTTACCAATATAACACACAACAAAACAACTGTTATCAAGTACATTATATCATATATGTACGTATGTGTGTGTTTGATAGGTTTTAAAATACACTCAATGAACATGTACAATTACTACAAATATGTACTGAGTGTCACGAAGAAGTATTTTCTTCATAATACAAATGCATTGATCATACAAGAAAAAGCATACACCCATGTGCTTAATGTTAATCAATAACTGATTTTATAACCGTAAAAATTCTCCAAATATACATCAAGAAACAACCTGTATGAAAAAAACAAATAAAACAATTTGCATCAAAATAAGAACTAGATTATTATAAAAAATATTAATAATAATAGTTCTCTGTAATTTCAACACCAAACTTATTTATGAATATTCTATCTACTAGTTGTTATGTATATGTGTAAATATTTTATAAACGACAACATGTCGTATTGTGCTTGAATTTTCATTTGTATTATTCATTTTTCCATATTGATATTATTGTTTCGAAGTTTAAACTAAAATATGTTATTTATTTAGGGTAACATTTTAGAACTTTCTCGAATTAAGTAGACCAATCACATGTTTGTAAATGAGTGCTGGTGACTTCCTGTCTAGATGTGTAGTCTCGTGCAAGAACGGATATGCGTGGATAGCTCTGGAGTTGTATGGAAATTGCGAGAATGTTCGAGAAATAGGCCTATCGTTATAAAAGACGGTGACGAGAGATAGATTCAGTGATCAGTCATCAGTTTTTATTCGAGGGAGAGAGATTCAGTCATTAGTTTTATTCGAAGACAAAGAGTGAGATTCAGACACCGGTTTCATTTCAAAAGAAGAGAGTTAGTTATTTGAGAAAGATTAAGTGTTTGCTGTGAATATTCAACGTGGATTTGTGATTGAAATTAGATCTACGGAAGCTGCGATTTTTATTCGTCAATCTCTACGATACATCTGAATTACTGCTTGTGCTGAGAGACGGCGAATTTTTTGAACTGTGAACTGTTTCGGAATCTCTTCGTGGGACCAAATTCACACCCTAGACTGGAATTTGAGACTGTAATTTTAGATCATTACATTAGATGCAGGCCAGTACCGTTTTGTATTGTGATTTATTTTGAAGTTTGAAACTAATATTATTTTGTTTTGTAATTAATTTCGAATGTTGTAACTTAATATCTGTCACTATTATTATATAATTCATGTTATATCTGTTATATTTGTTAATAGTTTAGTGTAATAAATTATACAAGCTGTTATCTGTGTTTTTCTGTTGCGTTTAATCTACGAAGAACTTAAAACATTTAAAAAATACGTAACACTAGTATACAACTGCAAAAATACAAATATTAACTGTGAAGCAATATATGAAAATAAAATACTTTATTTTTGTGAGGAATAGATTTTCGGTGCTTCAAATAACTAATGTTTTTAATGTCCTACTCTTTATCATCCATACTAATTATGGAATGATAATTATTGCTGCAATTATGAAAAATTGTGAACAATATTTATGAACTGTAACAATGTAATAACAAAACATTATGGTGTAAAAATTCTAAAATCAACATAACATTCGTTTCAGACAACCTTTCAGGAAAAAACACAAAAAAGAAACATCTCATCTCGAAATCAGTCATATAATCCACAAATATACCATTTCATTCTAATATAAATATGCAATGTATATCAATTATGAAACACAGATTAGATATAATAAACAATACATACATAGGCAGATTAAAACCCAGAAAACAACCAGTCAGTAATATGTTCATAACATTCTTAGTTCAACAATAATCTATTTTAATAAAATACAGAGTACGTTAGATTTCTACACTTGCTCAGCTAGTCTTTTTCGTATTCTATATAATAATCATTGCAACTTATTATAAAAGAAATATTAAGATCTAAATTGTGAAGCAGTGATCAAAAGTGTCCATATTATTTTGCAGAATCTATTATTACATTATTGAGTGGCTATACATCAGTATATATATATCCTGAGAGAAAACAGTTTTAACATTCATTTATGAAATATTTTAGAGTAATATTAATGACATTTAAAAAAAAAATAGAATCTTTTTTCTTCTATATTGTCATAAGTGCGTTTGTTTGATGATAAGTATAAAGTTACGCAGCAAGTTATCTTTGCTTTGACCGTCATTGATGTCAAAATCAAATATCAGCATTGTAACCCCTCAGACTTACCATTGAGCAACCGTATTTATTAATAATAATCACATTGTATAAACCCAATTATCTTTATAGGTTTGAAATCGTTTAAGTTCTGAAAACATAAACCTTCGATTGGAGGATCTATGTATAACACTATGTAGTGAAGACATGCGCAGGTTTTCATAATTTAAGTTCCTCTTTTATCAAATATTCAAATGGGAGTCTTACGTTTAATTGTAGCTTCTAAACCAAAGTAATTATCTTCTGAAAAGCATTGATTATTAAGATTAATTAATTTCTCAATTTATGTGAAAGTAGACTTAAGTCATTTCTTGTTTCATTTTGTTCCTTCTTAAAGGCATACCAGTAGCTATTTAAAGAATGAAGTTAATACAGATATATAGTGAAAACTAAATAGTAAAATATTTAGTAATAAAATGACTTTTAATTGCAACATTTGAAAAAAAAAAGATTAAACAAAAACTGACAACTCTAATTATATTAGGCAATAAGATATTAATGCAAAGATTGATCAAATCGAAGATTGAAATAATACTAAATTTATGGTTTTTAATGTTCCAACCATGTAAAAATAAGGATATTATTATGGATAATTCAAAAATGTATAATATGGAATTTTCCATATTTTTTATCGCTTTAAGAATAACATACAAAGCATTGTGCGTAGATTCTATGATAAGGTTTACAGAACCAATAATAAATCTGAATTTTATAGGTTCCCTAGGTTTAAAATGCCACAAAGAAAACCAAAATTCGAAATGTTGTTATCTCTATTTTTATTGAATGTCATAACTTATTCACTGTTTGAAAATCATTACTTTTTATCATTTTATAAAAAGGAAAAACTTAAGTAGAATTGTAGCAAAAAATATTTTTACAGATAAAGGCAAAATTGGTTTCTGCATTACCAACTGAAATAATTATGCATTCCTGTTGCAATTGCTATTTTGTTTTTAAACATATGAAGATGTAATTCTATTTGATATTTAAGTCCATACAATTTAAATTTATATTTATATATTTAAGTAGAATTTTTTTTCGCTACAAGAAACGGTGGGGCACGAAATAAGTACTTCTATAATTTTTTTAATAGAAGTATTGAAACATTCCTTTCAAGAATGTAAAACGTTTCTTATGCGTGTGGTTCAGATGAAAATTGATATTTGAAAACATGTCTTAACTAATGATCTTCACCGACGTATACTATTGCGATAATGATAAAAACATGAAAATTATTTTTCAGAAAGTGTCTCTCTCAAAGGCATTTCAAACATGTTCATATATTTTATGAATTTACAATTTTTCTCAAAAATATATTTGTATACACACAGTCCAAGTGGCTATATAATTTCAAACACGACGCAGTGTAACTCACCTTAATGCGACAGTACCATTCTGATAAACCCTGATTTCCCTCCCAGTGGTATGTCTGCGGACTTACAACACTAGAATCCGGATATCGAACACAAAGCACAGATATTCGTTTTGTAATTTTGTGGTTATTGAAACTGTTGACTTTTCAATGATTTTATATTTAAGTCTCTAACACAATATGCCTCCTTTGTTGTTGTTATTATTAAGACTATTAAATGTAAGAATGTTATCAATATTTAATATGAACTTAATTAAATAAAGCTTCAAAGTATTTGTACTGTCAGTCTCGGTTTGTGTTATAGTTAACACTCCTGAAGAAATTGAAAAGAGAAACGTCGAGCGTCTAATTAAATAAAAATAATATTTTTGTGTTATAAGGTCGTTCATTTCTAGTACCATTATATAACATTTGAAAGGCTTTAAAGTAAAATCCCCAATAGCATTTCAAAAATATTATTTAACTTCAATAACATTCCAAAGACATACATAATTTTATTTTAGGAAAAAAAAAAACGTTATTTATTCTAAAGATATTTTTTCTTAAATATGCATCACAAAGGTCATTAAGCTACGTAGTAGTTCACAAAGTACTGTTAATTCTACCCATACATAAAACACTAACTATAGTTACCTATCATATGAAAAATGTTGATATGACAGATCTAACGTATCTTTTTAAAATACATATATTTTCATTATTCTAAAATGTTTTTGCATGTGAATTTTAAAGAGTCAGAAATAAACAATAGATGTAAGGGAATATGGTAAGAACACGTGACATTATGATAGTATAAAAATTAAATCGGAACTTGTCAAATCTAAATCTTATTGAAGTTTAATATATAAGTTGACCCACACCACACTTCAAAATACCTTGAAGTACGATGGTAAGACAGAGACATACTATGCATGTGTACTTGCTATTGAAGTAACGTGATATAATCATATTTTACGTTGTTCGTAATCTGTATTGTTGAACACAAATCGAGATTTGACCTTTAATGAAACCTTAAAGAAAATAAATATTATATTGTCAGCTAAGTAGTTCACCACATTTGTTGACATAACTGCACTGTTATAACAGTTACAAACAATGTATCTTGAATTAGTATATACTCAATTTATGGACGAGTAGAAGAATGGTTGTAAATATTTTTCCTTTAGGCAACAGAAAGTATGGCAGATGTAAAATAATTCAAGTGATTTCTTTCTTGCAAATCATATATTTTGAGATATTCTGTTAAAAAAAATCGTAAAATCTGAACACCCGATAAAACAATTCGATATTTTAATACGGTTCTCCAAGTGATTTCAGACATACCTCCTTCTGTCTCACATACAAGTGTCAAGCTTTCTCCTTCATTGAAAGGACCCACCAAACTCTCCAACACCTGTCCGTTCACATCAGTCACCACTGGCTTATTTGGAGGAACTGAAACAAAGTATTTTAACTTATTTTTGATTAATTTGTTATTCAACACATTTTAGACTAATATAAATTAAAGCGCTTTTGTCCGTTTTGTTCCTTCCATGTTGAAGTGTTTCAGAGAACTCAGCCACTAGACATCATGGTACCTTGAAAGTTGAGCATATTTATCTCAAGAAAAGCTCTTAGTATGACAAGATGTATTTAAAGCTCAGAAAAGTAGTTTACAGACAAGAGTAAAAATATGTATAAAAGACTAACGCTGGTTTTATAAGTATTCATTAATTAAAAATTTAAACATCAAGCATGTTGTTGATAATAAGTAAAACGAAATACTTGTCTTTGATTTAGCAGGTCAGTTTACATAGATTTATATAACTTCTGAATAGTGTTTTCTTTAAACCAAAAACAAGCAGAAAATTAACATATTTGTAGGGAATTATGTGTGAAGTTAATAATAAAGATAGTTCTACATCATTATTCAAAACCACACTTTAGAAAATTTTATAAATTCAAAAATAAACAGTATGAAAACAAATGTATAACACAAGCCTGAAGTGGTTTTATTGTCTTGAAATGTTTACATGTTCTGCAGTAATTCCTGTATGTCGAATCCGAAAACGATATTCATTTTATTCAGCACTTACACGTATTTTGCAAAAAAATCATACATATTTTTAAATAAATGAATCATTAAAATCGGGTTACACTTTATTAGGGTTTAAATGTTGACACCCACTAGCTATAGATTTCTCTAAGCCAGTTTCGACGTGAGAGTGTTAATGATCGTTCTAAAACCCAAGCATAACAATAAAAAAATGTTAATTGTGGTAAATGAAAAAATAATATGATTTAAATAAGATATTTTCTTCCCGATTTGTAAACAAATCTGCGTAGTTTAAATGTGGAAAATCTGTTATTAAAACCAAAACATATTTTAAGAAGTTTAAATTCAAAAACCTGAGTAATTAGTGAACAATTTACTAACATCATTATTACATAAATATAAATCTATTGAATTTGAGCTGTGATGTAAATATTGGTTTATTTCAACGCTAAAATAGTAGAATTCGAATTATTCTTTTTTTCTTCGAATATTGATTAACATTCGGTTTTAGATTTTTTTCTTTCAGAAATACGGATAGTTTGTAGAAGCGATCCAGTTTCTAGAAGAGGAAGAAATAGGTAAGTTTAAACATGTGATCGCCTTAATACGGTTTTTTTGGCTCTTGCTTTCACGATTTCATTTCTCTATATTAATGCACAGTTGTACTTGTATTACAGAAGTATTAACAGTTACGTACTTAAAAGCAACCTTGTTGAATTTCGAAATGCATAGATTCGTACTTATTTTAATTTCTAAAATGCATATAATATCATATATTGTTAACTACTGGCTTTTCTTGTTTCATTTCATACATTTATTGGTATTGCAGTTAACTCATTAAAGCATATGTATTACACATTTAAGTACATATATTATGATGCTTCGTTCTGCATCTTTAATGCGCCGTTGCATAATTTTAACACTTTACTCACTTTCACCATTAAAGTAGAAAAAGTTGCAGTATATCTGCTAAACTCCCTTAAGCAAAACGCGATATTTCCCGTGCAAAATAAACACAAACATTTTTGCCTAGCACAATTATCTATAAAGCTCGAGAAAAAACCAATTCAATTCTAGTACTTCAAAAAATTACATTTTTGACCATTCAGGTTTTAAACAAATCCCATCCTATTTTATTTCGACTAGATATTTCTTGGTGTATTGTTACGTATTTTTATGTTTTAAGTTCTTCGTAGATTAAACGCAACAGAAAAACACAGATAACAGCTTGTATAATTTATTACGCTAAACTATTAACAATTATAACAGATATTATATAATAACAGTGACAGATATTAAGTTACAACATTCGAAATTAATTACAAAACAAAATAATATTAGTTTCAAACTTCAAAATAAATCACAATACAAAACGGTACTGGCCTGTATCTAATGTTATGATCTAAAATTAAAGTCTCAAATTCCAGTCTAGGGTGTGAATTTGGTCCCACGAAGAAATTCCGAAACAGTTCACAGTTCAATGAAATCGCTGTCTCTCAGCTCAAGCAGTAATTCAGATGTATCGTAGAGATTGACGAAATAAAATCACAGCTTCCGTAGATCTAACTTCAATCACAAATCCAAGTTGAATATTCACAGCAAACACTTAATCTTTCTCAAATAACTAAAACTGATGCCTCATTCTCACTCTTATCCTTCGAATAAAACTAATGACTGAATCTATCTTCTTTTTTCGAATAAAAACTGATGACTCAATCTATCCCGCGTCACCGTCTTTTATACCGATAGGCCTACTTCTCGAACAATCTTGCAATTTCCATACAACTCTAGAGCAATCCGCGCGTGTTCGTTCTTGCACGAGACTACACGTCTAGACACGAAGTCACCAGCACTCATTTACAAACATATGATTGGTCTACTTAATTCAAGAAAGTTCTAAATGTTACCCTAAATAAATAACAAAATATTAGTTTAAACTTCGAAACAATAATATCAATATGGAAAAATGAATAACAGAAACGAAAACTCAAACACAACACGACACGCTGTCGCTAACAAAACATTTACACATATACATAACAGTATGCTTATATTTTATTAATTTTTAGACGGGTTGTTGTATTACTTTACATTTGATTGCAGGCCTGTTTCATCAGAAAATGGATTCCTGACGAATCAGTCCACATTTGAAAGTTATAGAAACTGATTTCCGCACACATCAAAACCATTTTACCAATTAATTGATAAAGCTAACAGGAAAGACAGTTGATGTATTTAGGCACAGATTTATAACGTGTGCAATACTTTATCAACCCTATCCAATTTATCGACACGTCCATAAGTGAAATATTGAAATTGATCTGATTTGATTACAGTTGTATGCGTAAGAGTACGAGGGATTAAAGACACTTCTCTGACTTTCATAATCTCTTCGTCATATCTATTTGATTTTATCGGTTTTGGGAGACTTTTTATGCGATTTATTGTCATGGTTTGATTTGTTTTGAATTTCGCGCAAAATTACACAAAGGCTATCTGTGCTAGCCGTTGGTAATTTTGCAATGTAATATCAGAGAGACAGCAGCTAGTCATCACCACCCACCACCAGCTCTCGGGCTACTCTTTTACCAACGGATAGTTGGATTGACCTTAACATATAACGCTCCCATGGCTGAAAGAACAATCATGTTTGGTGTGGCGGAGATTCGAACTCGCAACCCTCGAGTCGAGTGCCTTAACCACCTGGCCACGCTGGGCCTATTATGGTTTAAGATTGTCATATTTAAAAAGTTTTCCATATATTACCACATTTTGAGCATCCAACATCATAAATAACATTGAATTATTTTATTGTGGCCCGGCATGGCCAGGATGGTTAAGGAGTTCCACTCGTAATCTGAGGGTTGCGTGTTCGAATCCCGATCGCACCAAACATGTTCGCCATTTCACCCGTGGGAGCGTTATAAAGTGACGGTCAATCCCACTATTCGTTGGTAAAAGAGTAGCCCAAGAGTTGGCGGTGGGTGTTGATGATTAGCCGCTTTTCCTTTAGTATTGGACTGCTAAATTAGGGACGATTAGCACACGTAGCTCTCGAGTAGCTTTGTGCTAAATTCAAAAAATAAAAACTAAAAACATATTTTATTGTAGGTTGAGTGTCGTATGATTCGAATATTTATCTTTCAGAATTATTATTTTAACCGAATGTTATAATTATTGACATTACAGATTATTCGTTTCAAATTATATTACATTTGATCGTATTAATGATGATATTCTATCCTCCTTGATAAAATATCAAAATTGTTAAAAAATACCTCATCTACATGAACACGTATACAATTAGATTTTTCACCTTGATCAATGGAACAAACTATTTATTTTCAAATTTCTAGTAACAATTCGCGATTGTTT
Source organism: Carcinoscorpius rotundicauda (assembly GCA_011833715.1). Classification (NCBI taxonomy): domain Eukaryota; kingdom Metazoa; phylum Arthropoda; class Merostomata; order Xiphosura; family Limulidae; genus Carcinoscorpius; species Carcinoscorpius rotundicauda. The sequence goes on from CM022393.1 coordinate 116,586,064, forward strand.
ATTCTAACAACATTCTGTAATAATTAAAACAATAATTTTCGTAGGAAAATGCATTAACTTAATTTTTAAACATGTTACGAGTTATTACACAGCTTCTAAATAGTTTGTTTCTTTCCCCCAAAAAAGTTACTTTTCAGAATTTGCAGTTCAGTTTTAAGTAATAAGTGGAAACTAGAAAGAAGCGCATATAGTTAACGCTTTTGATTAACGCTTTTTAAACAGGCTCATATGGAATTGGAACGATTTTATTATAAAAATTAAAACTGTGAATCTCGAATCCAGAACATTGTTTCACCTCCATAATCATTGACTCTCGCTTTAAAACAAACTAAATGTTCATGTTGCATTCCTATTTGCCCCCCAGTGGCTCAGCGGTATGTCTGAGGACTTACACGCTAAAATCCGGGTTTCGATACCCGTGGTGGACAGAGCACAGATAGCCCATTGTGTAACTTTGTGCTTAATTCAAAACAACAACAACATTCCTATTTATAAATACAGGGTTTTACCAAATTTGGGCGTTACTTTGGTAAAACATACTTTGTGAAAACTTATAACTGTAATACACAAATGTGGTAATCATTTGAAACCGACCACCAAAAGTTCTCTAGCTTATATAAATTTCTGTTAAATTTTTGAATTGTTTTTCAACTATGGGGAATTGTTCTAATTGTTTACATGAAATGAATCGTCATAATTTTTGTTTTGTGTTAAGATTTTTTTTTTATATTTTCATGTAACTATTATGCCTTTTGTATTTTTCAATCATTTCTTGAAAATTGTTAGGTTCGTGTATTGAAACGAAAAATGTTTTTAAGAATTGGTTTATTGAAATAAAGTATTTCTTTCTGATGAAATTTTTTCAAGAGTATGTAATTTCTAAAAAAAATATTAGCTATAATTACCAAATTACCTGGTTAATTAGATTCTTACTTGGAAACAAACAAACGTAAAATTGCAAAAATAAATAGACATTATAGCGTTACCCCCTCTGCAAGGATGAGCACGTGTTGGGAATTAGAGAGAAATTCGAGCCCCCCCATTCTGAGTTAGAGTCAAATGCCTTAACCACCTGGACATGCAGGACCGATGAATTTGAAATACGAGTAACGAATAACGAGATTTCAGTTAATTGTCAGAAAATGTATTCAGTGAAAGTTAGCGGTATATTCAGTTACTTGATCGATTAACTGTGAATTTGTACAAGTTTATTCTTGCTAATTAGATGTAGTACCATTAGCGAGGAATTTCTGTTGAAAGGTTGTTTGTGAGCTTAGCCCTACAGCGTGCATGAAATTGAATGTAGGTTATAAATGCATTATAGAAAATTAAAAGAAACAAACCAGTTTTTTAATGTCATATGGCTTGAACGTGGGCTTTATATTTTATTAAATAATTGAAAAGAACTAGCTCAATGATAAAACGCGTTTCAACAATAGCGTATAATGCTAGAAATGTCAAAATAAAATATACAGTTGTTACTATTTAAGATATTTAATGCTAAATGTTAAATCTATCTTATAATATAAGTAACTAAAATATTTTAAGAGCTAATTAAATGTAATGCTTTAATCTACTACAAGTTTTACGAACGCATTTAAACTTACGTCTTGTTTATTATGTGTCAAGTCCTAGCCAGATGTACACAAAACAATAGTTTAGTTTATTTATAAATAACCTGTAGCACATCTCATCAAGCTTAAATACACTAGCGTGTGTTGAAGTAAAGATAACCGATGACCAGAGTTGGATATAATGAAGAAAACAAGCGGAAAAATAACATGAGAAAAGTAGGTAGAGAAGCTGAGTATATAATGTAACTCTTTTTAACTATCTTTGATAATGAAACAGCTCAGACTTGTGGTAAAGAAATTAAAGTTACTATAAATAATGCTTTTTATCCTGTGTCGACTGTATTAATTATGTCATATATAATACTGAGTCAGCGACCTAAAATATATATTTTTAAATATTTAAAATGTTAATCTTCAAATTCTCTAAAAATCTTCCAAAACACAATAACTTCTATCAAATATAATGTTTATGATAGGTGAAGGTTATGATATATATCTTTGAAAATCAAATAATAAAGCACGAATTCAAAAGATTTTAAAACTGATAAATAAAATTACAGTGCATGTAATAATAGAGAACCTGGGTATAAAATTCTTAGCACCAGCTGGCACGATCAATATCATTTCCAGTTTGCACGGTTAGGACGATATATTTTCAGTTTGAGCTGTGTTAAACTGAAAGACAAAGTAGCTAGAAGAGGAACGAAAACCGAAGAATTATTGATATTGATATTGAGCTTTTAGATATGTCATGTTATTTATGATTTTTATCCGATTTTATTTTACCTGTGTAATTACGAATAAAAACAGCGATCAGAGAGTACCTTGTGCTAAAAATAATTAAGGTATTTTCTACTTGTATTCTACTCTACTAGAAAATCAAATAATATTTTGTAGCGTTATATTAGTAAACCTTAGTTTTGATGTACCACTTGGCAGAAGTGTTACTGCAATTATTATTTCATCGAATTTACCCATAATGAACGCTATAAACACTCGGTGTCCAGAAAAATAATAATTGCTGTTAAAATGTTTTGCTGGCCTTAAATTTTCAAAAGTTAATAAGTATAGTTATTTGTATTTTATCGTTTATGAGGTATAATTATTTCCTAATGAAGTAATACAAGAAAAACTTTGTGTTCAAACACGTTGAAAAATTTAATCGTAAAACAAAATAAAATGTCGTTAAATGTTGTTGACATTTGCTTCACATCATTGTAGGAAACCTACTTTGGGTAAGGACTAAAAATTAACCTTTTAGTTAGTATAATTGATTAAATATAATTTTCTAATGTTGTTGCACCATACTCGCTGTTAAAAGTATTTTTAGTCGTTTTTGTTACTGTCCTTTACTGACCGTATTTCATTGTGAAATGGCTGAAGACAATGTTATTATCAAGGTGAAATTCCCCCATGAAGGGAGAAGAAACAGTCTCTACTGGTAAGTAGTTCCCTTCTCGTATATCAAGGACGTCTTGACACAGTTGCAGAAAACTCGTACATACTATTATCATGTTCACAGGCAGATGTACAATACTGACAGAGGTATTTGTCATTTCCATTTGCACACGCATATTTTGATGTAAAATGTAAGAGTTACATATGTCGTGTTTTTTTTATAGCAAAGCCCACCGAGAAGAATCGAACCCCTGATTTTAGCGGTTAAATCCGTGGACTTACCGCTGTACTAGCGGGGTGTGTATAAGAAGTTATATTTAATTAATAATGTGTCTGATTAGCTTGCTGCCAAATTGAAGACTTTCTTCGATAAACATTACATCAAACACATTCTTTCCAAACTGTTTTGTGTGTGTTATTATGGTTTTAATACCATTCTCAAATAATGATGCAATGTATTAAAAATATTTAAGACTATATATTGTAATGAAAACAATAATACAAAAATGGATGTTGATTATTTTAAAAAATCATTTACTGAGGTAAATATTTTTTTATTGCTTTGACCTGAAAATTACATTTTTACACATATGAGGAGCATTTCAGAAATTACAAAAAATGCTTTCAACACGTCTGAAATCGTAAGTTTGTAGGTATGATACTTAAATAGTGATTCAAGCCAACTAAAACAGTTAAGCTGACCAACATTTTACAATTTAAAAATTGTATTCCAAGTCACCAACGGATCATGCACTCGGTGAGGGTAGTTGATTGTTCAGAAGGGAAAGGAAATGAACAGAGAATTAGATGCCTAAACATTAATCTGGCAAATAATGTATGAATAAAAAATGCACATGACTACAGCAGTTATGTATTATTATTATTACTTAAATATGAGGAGGAAGGAATCAGTAAAAGCAAATACTTTTAAGAGTCTTATAACCTGAATAGTCCACTCCAGTTGGATTTATATCCATTCTGTTTGCTGATTCGTGGACCATTGCAGTTTGAAATGAAACAAAATCTTCTATGAATATCACGAGAATTATCTGAATAACAAACAACCTTTGCAAGCTACAAACCATCCAGATATCTCAACCAAAGTTATCGCACAGATTCAAACCAACAATACGAGTACTAAGCCTGTGATAATATATCATGACAAAGATAGGTTTGTTTTGACTTGTCCGACAACAATATGCATCTAGTGGTAGGAAACGCAAATCGTAAACACTTTACTTGTAACGCAAGTGAAAAACTAATCATAAAGTTTGCATGATGTTATCCACAATATAGTCCCTAAACTTCTTCTCTTCATGTCTGGATAACCAAGATAAATTACTCAGAACAAAGTGACAGAAACGTCTTTGGTTATCTTCCTTTTCCTTGTCCCAGTTAGAATGAAATCCATACTTAGCAGAGGTTATTACAAAAGCTTATGCAAAAGGGACATCAGTACCGATAGAATAGTGAGTGATACTGGTAAAAGTTGTAATTTTGAAATCAACGACAGATTGATTTCAAGCAAAGAATGTATTATTCAGCCTTGGTAAAAAAGTCAATAATTCCATGGAATAGATTCTATAATGGTAATTATCTTATAAAGAATGTGATATCAAATGAGCTGAACTATGAAGTAAGATTAATTTCACAACTAAATCTTTGTTTAACTTCCATAAGATCTAGTAACCAAAAACATGGTGATGTTAATAATTTCAAATGACGCGATTATCACATTTATAAAGATAAAAAAAGTTCATAACATTCAGATATAATAACTAAACTAATAATTTTGGCTTGTAGAAAAGGCTCAGGCTACAGTCGTCACTATGTGAGTTACATCTACATGTAGATCGAGAAGCTATATGTAACTTGGATAAGTCACACAAACACATAAAAAAATCCAGATACGAAGCTTCTGCCCCGGATAGTGTAAGAATATTTATCTCTAATAAATTTACAGAGGCCAACATAATAAAGTTAGTATGGAATATAATTATAGTTTGGAAACAGAAATCATCTCTGGAGTACGGTTTGATGTCTTTATCAGATTTTTTTTCAAACCCAAGAAAAATCACTCTTGTTTTAAGATCATTGAATCATTGCCCTACAAAACGTCATTACTAAGATTCCAGAGAAAAATCTATTCACAGAAAGATTACCTATCATATTAAACCATTACAACTACCACCATTAGATGGTTATTACAGAGAAAGATAATGTAAATTAACAATGATGAATTTGCAGCTGATAAATAGGAAGGTTTTCAGGCTGGTAAGGAAATATTATCAGTACCTTTATCTTATCTTAGAGATGCCTACAACAGGCTTCAATAATCTATTACTGCTAATGTCATGCTTATAACTGGCATCAATGTAACATGTTTAAGATAAGTTAAAGCTGCACTAATTACAAGAATGTGCTTCATACAGCATCATACTTCTTCAACATCTATTCCATGCCTTGCGCTGACTTTTTTTTTATCAAATTCTGAAGTACTGAAGTGATTCTCTTGTAAAAGTGTAATTGAGAGCATCTTACAAATAACCCCGAATAATAAGAGTAAATGGTGCATTGTTCTACACAGTCAAAAATATAGACTGTTGTCGACAAAAAACAACATTATCCTTTGTCTAATCACCGCTAGTCCTCTGGAAGAACACTGAAATACCTGAAAGAAACCTTTCACAGACTAGTTGACTTCACCAGTCAAATTAACTCTGCGATAACGAGAACTATCAAAAGTATCAGTGTACTAAAAGTTACATCTATATATAAAGCTAAAGAATGTTTTTTGTTTATGTTTATGATCTCTTAAAGTATTACCAATGTCATCCTAGTTTATGTAGCATAAATGATCAATATAAGTGCTACTCATAAAGATAGGATTGAATAGATACAAAATACCTGATTAAGATTGGTCATGAGATCTACTTAAGCCACCTCCTTTAAAAATCTTTAACTCCTCACAAACCTCAGCATCATGGCTACAACAAACAACATTGACAAGCAGAAATATTCAGTACAGACTAGTAAAGTAAAGATCGCCTATTTCATCATCAAGTCACAAGTGAAAACCTGGTATATTTCAACTTCACAATAAACCTATAGACAGCATTTAGCAGGAGCTTGCCTATAAAATACCCCAAAAGACAGTTACATAGCAAATACTCAAATAATTTGTAACTATCAAATCACGGAATAAACATTTCGCAATGAGATTACTGACCTTCAGACCAGACAAAATATGTCTATATTTGGAAGCGAATGCATTACAAGAAGCCTGTAAGAACATATCTAAAGACCACTGTGAACAATCACTTGTCATTATTGCTACAGATGGTTCTTAACTTTGAGTTACTGAAAACAATGAACCCTATGTATATAGCACAGCATAAAATTTACATTGGGCTGTACTATATGGATATCAGAAACAAATCAATTACATGATAATACCATCATATGGATATACATGCAAGGACATAAATGCATAAAGTATTCATTATGTTGTTTTATTAAAATAATTACAACTCTACACTGGAACTAGTGAAATAAAAAGTATATTAATTCCTGTAAACAAAGGTACATTATGTCTTAACTCAGCAAAATAAAATACGGAAAATTAATGGAAAAGTTTAAAGTCAGAAAACTACAGGTAACGTCAGTAAATCAACCGTGTTCTACCTCCTGTAAAAAACTGGACTTTAGATTAGGGGTCAGCGCCTGTTAATGCAAACTATAGAACTCTCACCTCCAACTTCAATTAACTCCTATGGTAAATCATTTTAACAGTTTATATCCAATAATTATAATATTTCCAGAAATTGAACTTATTGGTGTTATTTAGGTAATTGTAAAATTCAAAGCAAAGCTTTTGGGATATTAATGGGTTTCAACCTTATAACTCAAGCCAGTTCAGAACAACATCGTTATCAATAAAACAAACTTGCTGACCCCAAAATTATAAATGTAATATATATTAGTACCTCTTTTGCCACAGATATAAAGATTTAAAATAATTATTGTGTGTTGATGAAGGCTAAGAAGTAAACCTTAAGAGGCTTGAGAAACAGCTCAAACTTAGCTGTAATGGAAGAAGCTGGTATCGAAAATTTCTATCAAGTCTTCCCATGTATCTTTGTGCCTTAATTTGATCACATGTGTGGTGTAATATCTATCATCCTTGACGTATTTAACAGCAACTTGTTACTATATAAATGTTAACATTTCCAGACATGACGATGAACAACGAAGTAAGTAGTTCCAAGAGAAGCACGATACTTAGAATACTGTTCTAAGTATTAGAACACACATTAATCATAGTATGTGTTCCAAACTTAGAGTATTATTTCCTGTTTAACACATAATGATAAGCTAAACAGTATATGTTTCTGCAGTAAAATATACTATTTCCTTTCAGCGCGCCAAATATTCATTCTATAACAATTTTATATTCATGTTAAATGATATGATAAAGTAAGATTAACTTTTCAGTGTTTATTTTATGTCATTGATAGTGTAATAAACTATGTATACTGAATTTTCTACCTAAAAACTGATTAAGAAACAGTGAAAATTGAATATTTGTAGAAGTATTTTAACTTCTTAATTTCTTGGAGTGTTTTCTGCTCATTCATTCTGAATAAAAGTTCACAAACTGTCTACATTAGATCTCTACGTTTTATATGGTATTAAACATGACAATCCTCAAATGTTACAATTCCTAAGAAAAGAAGATTTTTGCTAATTTTGAAAGAAATCTTGCTGTCTGACGTCCATGCTTTACAACACAAATAAAACTTACCTGATAGAAAAATGCCACTAAAAACCTTGTGAATAAGATAAATAAACAGGTTGAATAGTCGCCTATCTTGATTAATAAAATTACAACTTCTCGGTATTTCACTTCACGCGTGTAACTGTTTCCAATAGCGTTTTTTTTTACTTTTTCTTAGAACTTTGCTTATGATCTAGCTAACTTGTGATAAGGAAACTAAATGATAATTAATCTTACCAAAGTCGTTTACTAGTGGTCCCTAGTTGGCTTAGCGAAAAGTCTGAGTATCTTAACTTTAAAAGTCAGGTTTCAATATCAGATGTGGGTAGAGATAATTTATACTGTTGTTTTATGCTTAACAATAACAAAAACAGTGTGCGAATTATTTCTTTAGTTATTGTGCCAGGATTGGTTAGAATCAATACAAATGTTCAATAGTTATAAGGTTCACATGAGCCTTTGTAAAATAATAGTTGAGATCTATTTTTTAATAAATCCAGACTTTGTTTTTAAACATCAAAACTTTCACTCAATTATAGATTATAGTAGATATAATATTTGTAAAGGGTTTAATTTTATGAATAAAAAAGGAGCTTATCAGGTTTGTAAGCTTATGTATACCACTTTAGAGTTATTTCTTACTTGTGATATATTTATATTTACACATATTGGAATATACCGTACTTTAAACTTCAAGAATTATCAGAAAAAAATAGTTTTGTTGGACTTGGAAAATAAAATCAAAATAAAGCTAAGTAATTGTTTGTTAAAATCTAATATAAGGTTATTCTCGGGTTTGAATCCTGTCGCCAAATGCTAACATGCTAGCTCTTGGGTGCTTTATAAAATGGTGGTAAAACCAGATGTTTATTGGTAAACAGTAACCTAATAGTTGAAAATAGGTGATGTTCCCTATCTGCCTCTAGTCTATCATTTCAAACTTAGTGATAGCAAACTTCAGATAACCCTTGAGTAATTTTGAATTAATGGGTTAAATTTACACAATAATCAGTTATGTAATAGTTCAGATATGTGACTCTGCTAAACTGAAATATTCTGAAACAACGTTATGTGCTGTAGTTTACCATAAAATTTGTAAAAAGTGATAACCCAGGTCCAGACTGTTATGTGTATTAAATCAAACATAAATCACAATGAAATACAAAATGTTATAATGTAGCTTAACCAAAATTAAGACAACTGGAATAAGTAAGACTGAAGAAGATGCAATTTTTACACGTATGAGAGAAATGTATGTATCAAAAACGCTTTATATTCTCTGAAATGAGAAAATGAAAAAAGTAGAACTTTATTTATAAACTGAAAATTAGATAAAAAAGGCTTCCAAACAATATGATTCACTAGTCTAATTGAAATATGTATTGCTAAATTTTGTGTTCGAAGCTATGTGATTGAAACTATTTCTAATTTTTACGAGAATAACAGTAAACTTTTACACAAGTAATTTGAATAATGAAAAAATATCACTAATGAAAAACGTATACGCTAACGGTTTCCCTCAATGATATTGTAGTTTACCAATTCCAAGTTAAATTAATTACGTAACTGAAAGGAAATAATTGATGAACAGTATTTCTTAAATCAAAATGTATTATCAGAGAAATATCTAAACGCATGAAGTATTTAATTAAGAGATAATATTGTAAGATTATTGTAAAAAATATTTCTTCCTACAGGTAGAATTTGTAACATTTTACAACACTTCGTGTTCGCCATTGTGATTTTATATTTTAACTTTGTCATGTGAGGTATATAAATATATAATAAAACTTTGACTTCCAATTATCAAAAGCTTATTACTCGCTGCATCATTTGTCGTCGCAATTTTTCACATGAGGCTATACTTTGTAATACATTTAATGATTTCGCCACTATTTTGAAACTGAGGACTTATGAATGAAAAGAGTACAGTTTAGCTACATTATCATACTGTTTCATTTTTTTGCAGATTACTCAGAGAAACTCATTTTTATCAGTGTATAATTAAGTTTTCTTTAGTGAAGTTTTACAACTGCACCGAGATGGCTTCCTTCGTTTTTAAAATTTAATGCAATAATTTATTTCAAAACCAATTGTTATTATTATAATAAAGCTTAAACCTGTTTTGTCTCTTTAGTCTCTCATCTGTATATTGATTTATTTAAAGCACGTACAACTGTAGGTAAGTAGCTATGATGATGCCTAAAATTGCAGAGTTGTGCATTCTAACAATTAGGAAGCTTGATTTCAGGCTTGTTGACATCATGTTTGTACAAGATACATTAACTTGTAACTTTTCAGATTTGCTGTTTCTGTCACTTGTCATAAATAATTTTGATAATGTGTTATTGCAATCTCCTTATTCTATTATTAGCTGTGTTACAGGATATAGAAATGTGAGCTACGTTGTTTACTGTAGACGCGACAGTACAGAATATTTTCCTTAGATTTTTAGTCCTTTCATGCTCATTATTTTTTACAGCATGTTTGGAGAATTTATGTTCCTTCTATAATTTACCTGAATATAATTTGCGCAAAACGATGCGTTTAGAAGAGTTTTTTTATATATATTCTTAAATAAGACTTGCCCCAAAATAAAGTATCGCACAAAATATTTTCAAAACTAAAGTTGTAACTTAATCTTAGTAAAGTTGGTGTTTTACGTCATTTTATTTTATTATGCATACCGTGCTACGTGAGATCAACATATACAGATAACTTAAGGAAATTAATCACCTTCGTGATATGTTTAAACACAATCTTGTTGGACGTATTAATCAATCATGAACTTCAATCTTCCATGATTATTTACAGTACATCTTGGACAATATAGTTACTTATCTTTCTTTTCTACATTCTCAGGCAGTTTTTTATGTAATTAATCCAGTTCTTGATAAAAGGATGCAGAAATGATAGAAATATGTACCAATACTTTTACTCAGGTAAAGCTTCATATGCCAAAGACAAGCAATTTGTACCAGTTTGGTTTTGATTCCTGAAACCCCTTGAATGAAGGGAAACCAAACCCATTCTAAGAGATTTTACAGATGCTTGTACAAATTGATCGGAACTAGGAGGTTTAATTCTTATATATATATGCTGTTTGGAATCATTGGTAGGAGTAAAGCGTTAATTTTTGGTACACTACGTCGTTAACCTTACCTGAAACTAGAATTTCTCTTGTCTTTGTTTGATGCGGATGTTTACAAAAAATACTTCTCTTTAGAACCTCAGCAACTGATTAAACGACAGCAGAATTAGAGACTGGCCAGTTAGTAGATTCTTTTTAACGACATGTTATTCTCTATGAACAAACATTTTGTTTATTCGCTCATTTATGTTCTCCTTCGTTAATTGTCCAGAATTGTCGTTTCCGAAATCAATTAAAGATTCTCAAATGGTCACCAGTAAACTTGAATATCACACGAATACGTTATTGACACGTTTATGCAGTCTTTACGACACGTAAAATAATCACAATTCTTTCAACATATATTTATAGACAAGACTCCATTACGTAGAAAGAAGTATAGTCACCACATTAGGAATCTAAGTTTGCATCAGAGAGTGACACGTCTTTAATGCAGCGTAGGCGTAATTAAGCCTGGAAACGACATTGATTTTAAATGTTCTAAAGATTATTCTAGTATTTGTAACATTTATAATGTTGAAAAAAGCGATGACAATAGGCAATCCCTGTGTAGATGTTATTATCAGAAACATATTTTGCATTAAATATGATACATATTACAATTCAAAATAGTCTAAAACTGAGTAAAACTGAAATTCAAATTTAGTTTGTTTGTTTGTTTTTAATTTTGCGCACAACTATATGCGCTAGTCTTCTCTAATTTAGCAATGTACGATTAGAGGTGGTTAAAGCACTCGACTTGTAATCAGAGGGTCGCGGGTTCGCATCCACGTCGCGCCAAACATGCTGCCCTTTCAGCCGTGGGGGCGTTATAATGTAACAGTCAATTCCACTATTCGCTGGTGAAAAAATAGCCCAAGAGTTGGCGGTGGTTGGTGATAAGTAGCTGCCTTCTCTGTTAAATTAGTGACGGCTAGCGCAGATAGCCCTTGTGTAGCCAGCTCTGCGTCGAGGTTTTCACAGAAGAAATTATGTCATGTTTTCTTAACAATACTATTGTCCGATACAAATCCACTGAAGTTAAATGGTTTGTAATATTAAAAATTTATAAACATTCCTGTTCAATATGTCTGAGTTTCCGATTAATAAACGTTAATCACAGTTATAGATTCCTGATATTTATATTATAACAATTGTAGCAAATCAACAATATAAACTGGCCACAGCTGTCGATCAGTTACAACAACATAAACTGTTTCTTTACACATCATTATGATTACATTTATAGGCGTGAGAAGAGTTTTCGAAATTTCAGCTTGCACTACAATACTGACAGACAGTACAAACACACATATGCTTATTGTTATTTCTCACACCGAAGAATCTTCTACAACTTTAGTGAATAGGTGGAAATTTTGCAATTCAAATTTAACAATATAAGCTATGCGCATTTTCAAATATAATGATAACTGAAACAAATAACAGTATTAAAAATAGATGTACAACAGTAAACCAGTCACAAGTAGATTTGTGTATACGATGACATACATCGCATTGTACTTACATAATCATACAGGCATATAATAGCAAAACACATGAATGGATTCAGCAAAATTAGATGAAACGTATAATGAAACGTGTTACTGCCATGATTTAGAATGGAATTAATTTCAACTGTATTTGAAACAAAATATTATAGATAATAACGCAATATAAAAAATGAACTATTATTAGACTTATGAACTGTACCATTTAATAACAGATTGTGTTTAATTTAAATGGTAAGAATTATCAAATGCACTAATATGTGATCTTCACTCAAGCCTTTCTGAATAGAGTAGCGACAAGCACCAAACGAAGAGTTAGTGATTTATGGAATACATGAATAAATTATGTGGCTTGACGCCGGTTATTATTAAAACCGCTGGGAATGTGCAGAAAACAAAGAGACAACACACTTTATAAATATTGGAAGTGATAAATACTAAAACCCAATATTTTTGATATTATCAAAATGTATATTACTAATCTTAAATCAGTGAGTTAAGAAACTGAGTACTGTTTTAAAGTGTGAAGACTTCTAGGAAAGATTAGACAAAATAAATTGGATATTAAACAAGTTCACGAAAGCTTCCAAAATATAATCCTAGCCTATTATAACATTCGTAGCTATATTTCATCTATATTATAGTCAGAAAATAGTTTCAAATATTGAAGAATTATATTGTAAAGCAAAGTTGTCTTTCGTTTACCTCATTACAGAACAACTTTACATTAACGATTTGCTGCGGAAAATAAACACTACACGGAAAGATTGAGAACCATTATTTTGGGTTTTAAAAACTTTTACCACCTGAAATTTCGAAACGCGATTTTCCTTTTTATATACGTATATATAAATACGTATGTATACTAATATTAGTCTATACAATATATTTTTGAAATAAACAAGAATGATATTAATTCACATTCTAAAGTGTGTGTAATTTTTTGAATCCTCAACTTGAAGGACAAGAATAATAATAACTTAAGTTAACTGTCTATTTATAACACTATGTTTAGGTTGGAGTAATGTAAATAATATTGTTTTGTCTCTCGAAGTGCAAACGAAAGTGAACAAAGTAAAACTTTTACTTTTCTGTTTATCATGTAATTCATTCTCATAATTACAGTAACAAAACAGGTCCGTAATTGTAATTCAATCATAACAAACTGTGTGCATTCTCTTAGATAAGAAGAAACACTATGAAATATTACTTACTCGTAACAGAGAGCTCAGCCTCCGAATATCTCGTTCTGGCGATACGAAAATCTACACGACATTTGTAAGTCCCAGCATCTCCTGGTTTAACAGGATCCAATATTAAAACAGCCGGTCTGTCAATAACACTGAACATGGCACGATTCGAGAGGCTATCTGTCGGAGAATGTCGACCACGGTCCGTGTTGCCTCTTCGGGCATCGAAACTGTACAGTGGATTAGATGTATCTCCGCGGTACCACAGAACTAATGACACGTCATCATTTGGACTTGGTGGTGTAATGTTACAAGGGATGGCCACTTTCATACCTACTACACCAATCACTTTTTCTGAAAAATTAAGTGCACAGTAATAAAAACATAACATTAATACATGTTTTTTTTAAGCATGTTGATTCTCTCTTCTTTTTAATTTAAATCAAACAGATAAAAAACAAAAAAACTAATCAGTACACGAAATAAATAAGTAAAATTAATTTGCTTGTCATTGATATTTAGATAATGATATCGCAAACATATTTGTCATTATGAATGATAAAATACGATAATAAGTTCTATCGTTTTCAATGTAATAAGTTAGTTCTTCAGCCTACTTCGAACGCAAGATTGTTATGCCTGAATTTGTCTTTTTACTGAAACTTTGCAATGAAATTCATAACTCATATACTCATGTTTAATCCTGAATTGAGCTTTTTCCTCTGAAAGTAAGATGTCAGCTACGTGTCAGGTAATGTGAACATATTTATTTCTTTTATACACTTTAAGGATATAATAAAAAGCAGCATTTTATTCCAAAATAATCGTTTACAGTTTGCGATAAATTTAGATAACGTTGTTGTTGTTTTGAATTAACCACAAAGCTACACAATGGGCTATCTGTACTCTGCCCACCACGGGTATCGAAACCCGGATTTTAGCGTGTAAATCCGCAGACATACCGCTGAGCCACTGAGGGGACGGACGTATCCTCATCGACTTGATATCTCATTGAATATGAAGTTCGTCAGTTGATTACTGCATTGAGAGAGGGAGAAAAATAATACGGGAACTATAATATCGTTGTCCTCATAAAGTTGGATTGGAATCTCAGATAATAAATTATAAGTTTCAATGTGTATAACTAACAGTACAGTAAAACCCACAGAGGCAGTATTCAAGTTCAAATAAAACGATGTATTACAATATGACGTCCTTAATGACGTCAATTAACATTAAAAATGCCATGTTTGCAATGGAGAATAAATATAAGAAGGACTGTATAACAGCACTTAATATAGTGTTACCTTATTATAATCCATATGGTATTCATCACGTCATTTTTTATTATAGTTAGTTTTTGTGTGTTCTTTTTCGTTTCAGAGTTATGTCGATATCTACCGAAATAGCTTCATATCATTTGACATCATTGTCAATGAATGACAAAAAATAAATATTCGCTCCTCTACATATAGTCTTCTTTATCCATATCAGCCGTTTTTACATATATATATATATATATATATGATTTTTGTAAAGTAACTTTTTAAGATCTATATATTCAAAAATATACTAATTTATTGTGTGCCGATTTGAGGTTTCGAAAAATAACATTAAAAGTTTAATTGTATACCGCCTAATAAAGCATAAAATATTTTGTCTCATGCTGATTGATAATTATTTTTCAAATAGTTCTTATGCTTACGTCATAGTAGATAGTACTATGTGCATAGTTAACCATTAGGCTTCATTGCCTTACACTGAATGCTTAAGAACATACATGTAAGCGACTGAATGGTAGGTAACCTACCTTTAGTTTAGGAGTTCTAAACTATCTTACGAGATTAAAAATCATCAGCGAGAAATACCTATTTATACATAGATATCTTATTTGTAAAACAATCAATGATTGATACGGATTGTGTTACTTTTTTATTACAAGAGTTGTTTATTACAATTTTGAAAATAACGAGAAATTAATACTAAAATCAAATAAAGTAACAAAAGATAAAGAAATTGTTTTATTGGTCTTTTAAATATTTAATGCTGTCGTCCTCGCTGCAGTATTTTCAATTTTATATATAACGGTTAAATTGTTATTATTTTTTTTATTTTTACGCCAAATTGAATGATGCTGTTGTAACGCAGCTTTCATCAAACACACCATTCAGAAGCCTGTTTGTTAACTTATGTATCCAAAAACTGTATAGTGAAAACAATTAAACCCATGTAACACTTACCATGACATTGTATCAAACTGACATTTATTTTTCTAACTAAAAGCTTGTATTTCACACTACAATTTCTAATTTGTGTAAGAATAACGAAAAAAAACATTTTCATTATTTTACAAACGTGGTTTTCTATTTCGCTTTTGTTAAAATAAAATTGTCATCATTGTCTTTAATAATATTTTTAAGAACCACATCTCTAAGTAGTGTATACACAATTAACCACCAATGAGAAACCTTCCAATTTATTTCTACATTTCATCTTAGGTTCCTTTTTGTTTTACAGGTTAAACCCTATACTGACTGAACTGACTCCATTTTCTTATCATTACAGGATTAATCTCTTCAAAAATAAATGAAAACTACTTTGGTCGAAACATTAAATTTTGTGTTTTTAGAAGTTTGGGCTGTTTTTATAGACAAGTATAATGCACATTTCCCTACCTTATACATAAGGTAATATTTTATATCAGTAGGAGTTATCATAATTTAATTAAATAACATTTCACTGAATCGATCGTTGTTTGATTTAAGCATAAGACATAATAGTACTTCAAGTACACTTTGACTACTGCAGACCGCCTCAGACAGAAAATGTCCAAACAACAAACAAATAAATACGTTCCCAAGAGAATAATAAAAAATATATATCCTTTGATATTTAATGTTTATTTCCACTTTTCATTACTTCGTGGGCCATTTTATCTTTGTCAATATTAGTGGATATTAATTAACTGTATCAATTGCAATGTTTGTTTAGTTTTTCATGTTTTGCACTAGTATTTGGACCACAAGAAAATATTGAAGAAGGAGGGTAGAACAAATTCTTTGTATTGAATCTAATATACTCTAAAATACTTTCAGAAACAGTGAATAAAAATTGTGGGATTAAAATATTTTAGTAATTCTCCGTCTTTATTTTATGAAACGGAATTGTACAGTCGTATATTAATAGATTATATTGTGATTGGCCGTCATCCAACACGCGAATGTAACGTCTATCGAAGTACATACAAGTATACTCTTTTCATCAGCTGTATGGTGATTCTACTCGTGGCTTTTAACAACCAATTCCATACGAAAAAAACTATGTACAAATCAAAGCATAGACTAGTGAAAACTACTCTCTGTAAAACGTTGAGGTAACATTTCACTTTTCAGTAGGTGAATCTAATACTGTTGATAATAGTAAATAAAGATGGAAAACTATAAGCCTTAAAGCGATCACAGGTAAGTCAGATTTCGCTATTTAAAATGTTGCTGTGCAGTTTTTTAGCTGTTAAAAATACTGATTATAAGAGATAAACAAATCAAATAACTTATATGGGCACCAGAATTCAAACAAAAAATTATCAATGCTAAAGGTTAGGATAAACGGATCAAAATCCAAAAAGTGTTGCAACAATTTCAAAGACAGTTTGTTTGATGTAAAGACTCAGAAGAAACCATTATTAGGGTCAACATACAACATCTTCAGTGAATTATCTTTGTGTTGCATCACAATTAGAGGTGTTGGAGTTGTACACATAACTGATGTCACCCTGGCTGCTGATATGTGTTTTCATTTCCATACCCGCCATTCCATTATTCTCTCAGGAACAAGAGCTACAACTCCCAGAAAGACAGTGAGTCAAAGCAGGCATGAGAAGCGATACCTGGAGGTAAAGAGAGACTGGTAGAGCACTCAAAACTTGTACGAAACCTTGATGAGAACATTATTACGGCACTTAAAAAAGTCAAACAGCAACAAAACAACTTGATCTATTTTGGAAAGCAATACAGAAAATATGTAATAATATTTAAAACCATACATTAATAAACGTATAATAGTGTACTGCTCCTTTGAATTCACAATAATAGAGAATTGTTAAACCTATTCCATTTTCCATGTACTCATATTTGTAACTTACGTATGAATTTCAACTTTTACGTTTCTCTTATACTTTTCTATGCTGCATTGTATTGGTTTGTTGAAAAACCCGTCTTTTCATATTGCTGTAGTTTTGACATCTAATTTTTCTATAAACACTCTCACCTTTATATCGTCTTATTTTTTTACGTATTCTACATTATTATTATTTATTCCTGTACACGAATCCGAAAATTATATCAAATGTTATTCACGTACACCGTTTTTACAAAACATCGTATGTACTTCTTTATAAGTCGCATTTGGTCATGCTTAAAGTGTTGACAATCACTGGCTATAGATTTCTCTAGGGCAGTCGCGACGTGAGAGTTTTGTTCTAGTAATAATGAAATGCGTAATATGTAAGAAATCCTTACGTGACAGAAAATATGAATATTTTTCCTCGAAAGTTACGTAGCTGAATTATAGAAAATAAGTTATTAAAACTAAACGAACTTTTATGAACTTTAAATTTGCAGGCCTGTGTAATTAGTTCCATATTATAAGACAAAGTTTTCATGCACTTTCTGTAAAGTAGTAATAATAATAAACATCTCGGTGAACATTTTATAAACACACTCTCTCTCTCAGCGTGAAAGGCACGCTGTTTAAATATTCTCACCTTGTTAGAGACATTCTCTGTACAATCTCTCAAGCTACTCTAATCGTGTAAACAGCCTTTGTGAATTCAGTGCAAACAGTTTTACCTTTAATTACACTCTCTTTGCTCATACTTTAAGTTTTTAAGAAACAGTTCCGTATAGTTTCTTTGAAATTATTATGAGGTTTATTTCAATACCTGATTAGCATGTGTCTTTCAAAAGTTTATGTTATGGTATTATTGTGTGTATTTTGATGTGAACAATTTACTAATTTATTTTGAATATTTCATGTTATGTGTCTTTCAAACCAAAATGTTTTAATAAATAATTTTTGAAAGTTGGCTTTCATTTACAATTTCGTGATTAAATATTTCTTTTACGATTGTGTTTGTAAATAAATCAAATTACTTATTCATAAAGAACCACACATATAGTAAGTCATACACACTTCCTAACTCACAACTAACAAATTGACGTTTAAGATACAATGATCAGTGCTGAGTTGAGTCCAAAGTGTATTACAGAAAAAATGTAAGCACGTAAACCTCTCTTTTACAAAATGACTTAATTTAAGATACGTGTTTTTGGTTAACTCTTTTTCAGAAACGTTTCTGTTAGCTATAAAAACATACACGCTTGAAACAGTTGTTGTAAAGGCGTGGATTATTAGACTTGCTTTCTACCTCTATTTCAATGAGGCGCAGATGCGACAGAAGCCACGTACAAAATAATCTAACTATATTAATAATTCATACACGCTTCTGAAAAGACTGAAGCTCATGGCACACGATCACAGCAGGACACGTGCAATCTTGATCACTTGGCTCGAGTTTCCTATTGGTTTAATATGTGTCAAGCTACAACAAGTATTCTGCATGTAGATCTCTACTTGTTCCATATGAATGCTCCCGTCTCTTTCCAAATAAGAGGAATCCTCCCGACTTCCGCCATATAAATGTAAAGTTATGTTAGAGATAATAGTTATTAGAATGTTTTCATTACCTTGAATTAAAACTTTCATTTTTTTTTCCAAAAGTTCAAAGTCAAGAGCAAAAATTCTTAAATATTGTTATTTAATACTTGACTTCCTCCTCGTTTTTTAATTTATACTAAACTATTTAAGTTGTGAATTAGCGATTGCAGTCAATAAATTGAGAACCCTATTGGCGATATCAACCGGAATTATAAATATTCTTATTGCCGTCACTTTCTTTGTCTTATGACGACCGTAAGAGAACAAAGCTAATTGCAACACCTCTTCCATAGAACATCGACCAGTTCAAGTGATTTCTGTCATTCTAATTATATATGTCAAAAGTTCTGTAACAATATTTATAAACGTGTACGTTTCTTTTATTAGAAATCCGAGTTAAGTTGGTTTTGGAATCCTATATTTTCTGCATTTTTTTAGTCGTTATGAAACCCAGATTTGGTTTTTAAGGAGTTTATATGCCAATCACCAGACGAGATTTCTTACCTTATGAGTGGGTGTCGTCCAACAAATAATTATTAAAAAAGACTGTTGAAAACTTGAATTTATGTTTAATCGAAATTACTGGGGGTATTTTTGCTTAATGTACATACAAAATTATAAAATATGTGGTATTAAAATTTTATGAGACAATGAAGAATGATATTCTTACTAACAGATATTCAACCATTGACTGCAGATTCAATATAAAGTAAGAATGAGATGTTTCATTTTAATGAAAGTTTCGGATCGGAATTATCGTGTCAAAGGATTTTTTTTTCTCTAAAAATGAACAATGACATTGAAGCAAAGGATATAAATTAAAAGTTTTTAGATGATAAGTAAGAATTTATAACAATACCGTAAGAGCAAAATTTTGATTAAATCCTTTTCAATCATCGCGACGAATTCTAAGAAGGAAAAAAGAACTATTTCCTTTACAGGTTGAAATTACCAGTTTGAACAGTAAAAAATGTACTATAGCTTCAGAAGTTCTCTTTTAAATAAAAATAAGCATTTTTAATCATTGATGCTTTATTAATTACTATAATTTACTGTCAACACTTTTTTATTTCAAGTAACAATAACTTATGATTCAATAAGTAGACTGACACAATTGTCTGGATCATATATAAAACCATTGAAACCTAATAATTTATTTTACTTTTCTATCTTACAAAGTTCTACAAAGTTATTGTGAAATTCTTTGACTATTTTTTTATTATTTTATCTTAATAATATTTTTTAAATGCTAAATGTCATTATTCAGGAAGCTTTGGTAAGTAAGCAGGTGAAGAGATACAAAATTTGAAAAGAAAATCCTAAATTACCTTTTATAACTCATATAAAGGCTTTCTGTCACGTGCTTTTTGTAAAGATAGGGAAAAGAGGGTTAAAACTATTCATATTAATATGTATAATGTGGTATAGTTGGTTTGTACGCAATAAGAAAAGAAAATAGTATGACAATTTTACTGTCTTGGATTTTCTTAATAACGTATATAAAGTCCGAAGTGTTGTGTTGTATATTAGATTTTCTCAGCAGAACCTTCAGATTTCCGAAGATAATGAATGTTGTACAGCACACCATGTGCTGTTTATGTAGTTGTTTTTTAGTTTCTGTGTATCCTCTAACAAAACGTTTATTTATTTTGTATCAAATATCCCATTGTGTCCATTTTCTTATAAATATTTCATAAGTTAGCAGATCAAGAACACGAATATGATGACAGTCGTGTATATAAAATGATTGATTGGCCTGAAAGGCAAGAAGAAATAAATCTCTAGAAATAGCACAGAATATAAGGTAGAACGTTTCGTCATTGTGCTCAAAACGATTAGAGTATTCATCAACAATCCCTTTTTAAAAGTCAAGCAAGCTTTCTGTAGCAAATGAACCATTCGAATCTTTATTTTTGACGAGATAAAGACAAAATAGTAAAAAAAAAAAATATTCTCTGTTGCACTCCATTCAGGCACCTATTTGAATCACTTATCTCCTGATTAAACATATATACGTGAATACGACCAGAGGCTGAAGAGCATTTAATCTCTGAGTAATTGTATGATCTTTAAAAATAGCACAGACCTTTTAATTAAGTTTGTATGGTGTCATTTTAAGTTGAAGTGGACAGAAAAGAGTTTTTAAGTTTGATAAGATTTGAGCTATTCTTCATGTGGTCTTTTAACCCCTTGTTACGTATTTTTTAATGTTTTATGTTCTTCGTAGATTAAACGCAACAGAAAAACACAGATAACAGCTTGTATAATTTATTACACTAAACTATTAACAAATATAACAGATATAACATAAATTATATGATAACAGTGACAGATATTAAGTTACAACATTCGAAATTAATTACAAAACAAAATAAAACTAGTTTCAAACTTCAAAATTAATCACAATACAAAATGGTACTGGCCTGTATCTAATATAATGATCTAAAATGAAAGTCTCAAATTCCAGTCTAGGGTGTGAATTTGGTCCCACGAAGAAATTCCGAAACAGTTCACAGTTCAATAAATTCGCCGTCTCTCAGCTCAAGCAGTAATTCAGATGTATCGTAGAGATTGACGAAATAAAATCACAACTTCCGTAGATCTAACTTCAATCACAAATCCAAGTTGAATATTCACAGCAAACACTTATTCTTTCTCAAATAACTAAAACTGATGCCTGAATCTCACTCTTATTCTTCGAATAAAACTAATGACTGAATCTATCTTCTTTTTTCGAATAAAAACTGATGACTCAATCTATCTCTCGTCACTGTCTTTTATACCGGTAGGCCTATTTCTCGAACAATCTTGCAATTTCCATACAACTCTAGAGCAATCCGCGCGTGTCAGTTTTTGTACGAGACTACACGTCTAGACACGAAGTCACCAGCACTCATTTACAAACATATGATTGGTCTACTTAATTCAAGAAAATTCTAAATGTTATCCTAAATAAATAACAAAATATTAGTTTAAACTTCGAAACAATAATATCAATATGGAAAAATGAATAATAGAAATGAAAATTCAAACACAACACGACATGTTGTCGTTAACAAAATATTTACATATATACATAACACCCCTCATATATATTTAAAAACACATTAGTAGCGAGTTATTAATTTATTCATAGTTATTTATAATTACAATACCATTTTCTGATGTAACATTATAAATGTTGACGGATTGTGTGTGTAGTTCCATAGCCTGGAAGTGAGAAAATTGCCTGAATTATATTTTATAAGTGATATTTCTTTTCTTGTGGTTACTATTTTTGTACCAGTTAACATAAAACAGTCATTCTAAGACAATGGTTTGGATTTGTGTTTGATATAAATTTCTATTCTTATTTATTTGTTGCTTATTAATCAGTAATAAATTTCTGTTAATTATAAATTATTAAGGATAATTGTTTTTGTTGTTTTTATTTCATGCTCTTTTTGAGCAGATGTGATTCTGCGTGTTTTTATTTATCTTGTCGAGAACATGATTGTAGCGTTTATTTTTAAGTTATAAATATCTGTTTTTATTAATGCCATTAACTGAGCTTAGAAAGTTTATAACAACGGTAATTTAGAATTTCTATAATGATTTAGTTATCTCGTGTGATAAGCCTACTTTTACATTATACTCTTTCCCAATATCTTCATTTAACCTCTGTGTTAATGTTTAACTTCAGTCTTGTGTTTTAAAAACACGTGAATCTAAACTGATTTTCTCTTCATTGTAATTTTTTTATTTTGCTTGCAAGAAGTTTTTGTCACTTCTTTTGTTTTAATATTTCACATTTTTTATAGAGGGTATCGTGATAGTTTGTGCTTCTAACGAGTGTGTGTGTATTTTCTTATAGCAAAGCCGCATCGGGTTATCTGCTGAATCTATCGAGAGGAATTGAAGCCCTGATTTTAGCATTGTAAATTCGAAGACTTACCGCTGTGACAGCGGGGGACGCGTTTAACACTGAAGCTGTATAACATATTCTTTTGAATTTTGTTAAACAAAGTGGATTGTAGTGACCACTCCACTGACAAGAATGACCCTATGTCATGATGTTTAATGTATCCTAATTTACTTTACGTTCCAAAATTCTCCATAAATATGTTTTATACTTTAATTTTTTTAGTGTTTGAAATTATTTACTTCAAAAATAGACCCTTCTGGCATAATTTTTTTTAGTTTTGCTGTTTTTTTGTGAAATATGACAATGATTCTAAATTGTTTGTTTTTTTAACACTTGCTATGAGAATATGATGCACGTGTTATTTATTTTTGTTTGACTTATACGGTATTACTAATGAGATTTTACCTTTTTTCATTCTTATGCTATATAATGAGTATTTTTTGCGTGTAATATCGTAGGAATTGGTTTGCATTTTATCAACTTCCTTTACGATGATTTTAGGCTAAGATTATATTTATTCTCTCTGCAACGTGAGTAATTAAATTATTTATGTTAATAACATTATAGGCAATAAAAGTTTCATAATTCGTATAGAAATGTTTATATCTTTTTCTGCTTTTATATCCATTTGTTGTTTGTTGGTTGCAGCCTGGTTTATTTTGGACATTCGACTCGTAATCAACGCATCACGGGTTCGGTTCAATTCTTGTCACCGAGCCTGCTCGCCCTTTCACCCTTGAGTCAGTAATCCCACTCTCTGTTGGTATAAGAGCTGGCGATTGATGGTGTTGACTATTTGTCTTCTCTCTCCCCACCTTCTCCACAGCGACCTTGATAACAGCTGGTTTGGGGTCGGCCAGAGTCTATTGGTTGTCTAGCCTATTCAGCAGTCATACAGGACTAGCATGTGTGCTGACAGGTTTGTAGCTCCCGACTCTAGCCTACTAACAAACAAGTCATGCCAACCCAAGTTGCCTCTCTTTAGTCCATCATTCCAAAATTAAGGAAGGCTAGCGCAGATAGTCCTCGAATAGCTTTGCACATTTTTCAAACACTGAACGAAACGATGATTTCAAAATATCTACAATTCCATCAAGTTTGTAGTTAATATTAATTTCATCTACTTTCGTCTGTATCCTCAGGAGGCTGGCTCACCAGTAAACTTGTAAAATTCCCGACTCGATCCCCATAGTGACACTGGATATATGGCATATTATGTGGTTTTGCAATTCACAAGAACCTAATGGATATCTAATGAGGTTTTCAGAAGCAGAGATTAATGATACTTTGGGTATAGATTCTATTATTACTATATTCCAGTTCGAAGAGCCATTCTTGAACTTAACACAACACAGCATAGTCAAACGGTTTTTACTTTCGTGTTTGATACCAAGCATGCTTCGAACTCCTTCATCCAAAATAAAAACATTTTATATAATATACGATATTGTTGGAAAATAGTGTTTGTAAATATTGCTCAAGTGTTACACTTCATTACTGTTTTAATTTAAAAAGACGAATTATTATTAGTGTAAATATCTATTCACTGCAAACTTTATTCACATTACGTATTAAATAGCCTAAACACAGCTCAAAAAGAAAGCGTTAAAATCTCGATAAATATATTTTCAAAGTGAAAACGAAAATCGATATCATTTGGTATTATTCCTGATAATTCTCAAATATTATGTTAAGATTTTCTTTTATTGCATACAGATGTATATATAACCTTTATAATGTTTGTTGACACCTTTAGATTTCAAAATTGATCACGATAATATTATTGGCACCTACATTTTACTTGTAGCTGTTGTTTCAAGAAACACATTTTTTTGTGTTTACAAGTATGTCTTACGTTACATTTTAGTTGTGTCCAATACTTATAAAGTGGTTTAAAATTATCACAATTAGGACAAATTCGGTGTTTATTTTACATCTATTTTTTTATGTAGAATTGTATATGAGTTGTTTTATAAATTGTTATCGTTTTTGTTTTTAGTGGTTCTATACTGTTAACATTTATTTTTCCCTATATTTTCATAGAAGTAACATTTTGTTAAAGTAACCCATTCCATCACAATGAAACATTAATTTTTTGTATAACCATCTATATTTAGTCAGCATTTTTTAAAAAGCGTGGGTAATTCAAAGTTTTTACAGATACATTTGAAAAGAAAATTAGAAACGAACAACTAATTATTTGTAGTCATATTACACTTAATATACTATTATTGTTTTATTAGGGAAAGTATATCTACTTTTACGAAATGTTACTAATATAAGAAAGTTAGTTTCCATTAGCTTCAGGATATTTGATCCTATAGATATACTTGAAGAGATTAAATTTGTGCTGTTTAAAGCACATTAGTCATTTCCTTCAAATCAAAACACAAACAGACATGAGAATAACACTTAGTGAGTAGAGTAAAACATTAGATAATTATATAAATATAATTAAGCAGAATAACAAGAATCACAAATGATGCTAAGAAGTAAAGTTTTACCTAGAGGCATACTTATATACTTCTTCAGCTGAGCATATATTTACACTGCGTCCTTGCTGATATCATTGTACAAAAACAAAACAAAAAACTGCTGAAATATCTGTCTTGATCTGCATCCGTTACCACCAGGAATATGAGCACACAAACCAAAAAAGAACTGTTATTCTTATCCTACAAAAAAAAGTTGCAGTACTATCTTCACTTCAAAAAATTGCAAATTGCTATTGATTTATGGTAGTTTCAGTCTGACGTCACTCACGCAGCAAAATGTCAAAAAAAGTTCAATTCGACTTCGAATTTTAGCACTTGTTTTATTTTTCTAGGAAAAGAAAATATATACAAACCTATTGTAAGGAATTTACTACTGTATATTTATTGTAATATTACTGCTTATTTCCATTAAATATGATTTAAAAATACATGTAACTTTCATTATTAAATGTGTATTGCAAAATTCCCAACAATTATCCAAATTTTTAGTAGATTCTCCAGCGAGAGAATCAACATTGTACGACTTATGTAAAATACTGCCAGCACTGTTGCCAGTTCAGCTTTCTAAAAACCTCGCTTTAATGTTTATAAACTGAAGCGTCAAGGGACAATTTAACATTATTGTTGGTCTGCTACAGTCAGTATACTATAATCCCCGAAAGCTATAATTGTAATAAACGTTTATTAATCGGAAAACCACAGATTTGGCTAAAAACTTTAAAACATTTCAAACGTGACGTACCCATTCAACTTTACGGAATTAACTTCCAATGTTAATATTTCTACGAGGACATTAGGTACCTAACTTCCTCTGTGAGAAGTAAGCTTGTAAAACTGCGCTCGGCCAAACAAGAAAGAATAGACATAACTAGCATAACTGTAAAGTGAAGAGTATCTGTCTGCGTATCAACATAAAACTTAAATCGTTGGTCGTGGACCTGGACAGTTAATAAAATACTTAATTTTTGACCAGGTAAAGGACTGAATATTGTTTGTATTTTTATAATTTGTGTATATAAACAATTATTTGGAAATTCTATTTGTAATAATCTTTATTATAAATTGTATTGTTGTTTATATATTAAAATATACTTGTGTTAAGAAAGAAAACCGGTCTACCGATCTTTAATATATATTGACATTTATTTAACTTTTAAATCAAAATTAATATTCCCGGGTATTAGAAATCGTGGCCCGCTATGACCAAGCGCATTCAGGCGTGTTCTTGTAATCTGAGGGTCGCGGGTTTACATTCCCGTCGCGCCAAACATGCTCGCCCTTTCAGCCGTGGGAACGTTATAATGTCCGGTCAATCCCACTATTCGTTGGTAAAAGAGTAGCCCAAGAGTTGGCGATGAGCGGTGATGAGTAGCTGCCTTCCCTCTAGTCTTACACTGCTAAATTAGGGACGGCTAGCTTTGTACGAAATTCAAAAACAAACAAAGAAACAAATTAGAAATCGTTGTACATAACATAGTAACATAATAAATCGAAAACTTGTTAAGATATTTTTTTAATAATTAACAGTACCAAATTAGGATTTATTTCAACTAAAAATGGTTCAATATATGACATTTATAAAGTGAATAAGTATGAAATAATCCTCTATCTTTGTATCTAGACTTTTAGTGTAAAATATTAATGCATAATCCAGAAAAATGTAACTAATATTAATGCGTTAAGTAGCTTAAAAATTCAGGATATGGGGATGCGCATGTAAATATCACAATTCGAAATAATATTTCAGGAACAATAATAGATTGACATTAGTGATCACAAAAACCTACTTAAAATAAAAACGTATCTCAGGACGGCTGTTATGGATATTAACACTTTTATTAATATAGCAGAGAGCAATGTTTCGACCTTCTTAGGTCGTCTTCAGGTTAACAAAAAGAGTTTGTAACTAACCGTGGCCAGGAACCATAGAAAACACCCAGATATTAAATAGGGAAACAAAGATAAACAAACGCAAAATAAAAAAGCCATATCTATACAACAACAAAAACCAAAATTAAAACCAATATAAAGGAACACCTTTAAACATTTAATAATTAGTTACCTAACATCTAATTGCAACGCCCCCTACAATCTCGTTCTTACACTCTTGCCCCTGGTAACATAAACTGACATTAGCTTTTTCGGGAAAAATGAAAAAAACAAACAGCAGTAAAATGCATTTTAAGAAAAATTACAAAAATGTTTGAAAGTGTGAGACATGTTAAGTGCATTAATTGTTAACAGAGACTGTTAATAAATCGATAAATTAACAAAAAAAAGTGAAAATCGGCTGTTTTTAAGCGAAGAAATATAATTTTTTAACATATAAGGTATTTGATATCAAACGAGACAAGTCTAGTGGCATCTGAATATTACTACTTACAATTATTTATCCATATATTGCTTTATACACTGAATTTTAATGTATTAACGTGTTTGTTTAAGATATGTCTAAAAACTGTTAATTAATACCTCACATTAAATATCTGTTCCATATCAACATAAAAAATATAGATTTTTATTGATCCATTTGTTGTTAAACACAAAGATATACAAAGTATTATTTGTACTGTGGCATCAGTTTTTACTTTTATATGTCCTTAGACCTTACTGCTCAGTCATTCTAGAGCAAAGAAGATGGAGTTCCCTTTGGTTTTTGTTTTGTAAACTTCTGATCTCCGCGGGACAAACCATTGTGTAGCTATGTGTTTAACAAATAAAAAGCCATCGGCTTTAATTCGAATACGCTTATTATTAATAAAAACTTATTTGTATGTTGTGCGTTTTAATATAAAATGCATTACGTAATACATATATAATTAAAACCAAGTAGCGTTTCAATTCAAAGGAAAGGATAATACCAGCACAATTTAATATGTTTGTTTGGCTTATAACAGTTTTCTCTATTGAATAATGAAAACATCCTAGTTCACATGAACATGATCACCAAACTTAGATATATGTTGTTTATTTTCAATCAAGAAATGAGAGACAGTTTTATCCCTTTCTAAAATTTATATCCTTTACAATAATTTTGTTCGTTTGAAAAATAAAACCACTACAATAAGTTTATTGGCATACCATAAATTAGTCAAGATAACTTAGACAGGGTACCTAATGTAACATATTTTTAATTTGAATAATATTAATATTGGTATTTTGTTCATAATTACAATATGGTTTCTTTAAAAAAAACCTATTAAAAACAGAATTTCTTTTGTGAACGGTAGACGTTTCTCGTTTCATTCTCAATAAAACTAATGTGTGTTTTTCATTGGAACAAATAGTTATCATGTACAAAAAAGTTTACTGTTTAAGGTTTGATCTGTTTTGAATTTCGCGCAAAGCTACGCAAGGGTTATCTGTGCTAACAGTCCCTAATTTAACAGTGTAAGACTAAGGGAAGGCTCGTTTAAGATTATTACGAAATGGCTAGGTTATTAACTTTTGTCTTTTCTTCAGTTTTTACTATTGAATACCTAAGCACTATTCTTTATCTTGAATAACTGGTAAAGGAATACGAAGTTGACCAAAACAATTAAATAAATTATGACCTTGGCAAACAAAATTTGGAATTTTAAAGAACGATGAGGCTCGTGGAACATATAATATTTCTTTGCGAATTTTAAAGGAGATCAAGAACTAGAAATGTGAGTGACTTGCCAGAGTTTTTTTTAAGTTCTTGAATAGTGGACAGGTACCAATAGACTGGAAATTAGCTAATGTTATTCCTACCTTAAGGGAAATAATATAAGTTCTCCTAGTAATTATAATCCTACTAATATTAAATCAGTTGTAGGAAAAGGTTTTTAGTGTTTATTTTGGAATTTCGTGCAAAGCTACTCGAAGGCTATCTGTGCTAGCCGTCCTTAATACAGAAATGTAAGACTAGAGGGAAGTCAGTTAGTCATCACCACCCACAGCCAACTCTTGGGCTACTCTTTCACCAACGAATAGTAAGATTGACCGTCAATTTATAAATTGACGCACACACGGCTGAAAGGGCGAGCATGTTTGGTGTGCCGGGGATTCAAACCCGCAGCCCTCAGGTTACGAGTTAAGTACCCTAACTATCTGGCCATGCTGGGCCTACTGTTTAACAAACAAATCAACTTTATTTAATGGTGTAATACTGAGTGGTAATAATAACAGAGATGTCCATAGAAAACGGATTGTTCATTATGCATGTATGTAACTGTTACACACATTGTTTTTTTATTGTTTTTAAGACTGTCATAATACCAATGAAAATCTGTTATTAAAGTAGTTTGAACATGGTATAAGCCAATTTTATGCATATAAGGCTCAGAGGGTCAAGTGGTTAGGGCGTTCGACTCGTAATCTAAGAGTCACGAGTTTGAATCTCTGTCACACAAAACTTGTTCGCCCTTTCAGCCGCAAATGTGCGGTAAATCTTATTATTCTTTGACAAAAAAATAGTACAAGAGTTGGCGGTGAATGATGCTGACTAGATGCCTTCCCTTTAGTCTTACACTGCTAAAATAGAGATGGCTAGAGTGGATAGCCTTTGTGTAGCTTTGCGCAAAATTAAGAAAAACAACAACAAGTTATCAATATTATTAAGCATACACTATATGTGATTAATTACGTAATGCTAAGATTATTCTTATTATGCAAATCAATAAGTCATATTACAACAATAACCGATATAAAGTCTCGGAAAATGATGTTTGACAGAAATACATTTTTGACATTTTTAGCATTTTCTGTACAATACGATGTCACCGAAAAGTTCGAAATTTATGTTAGAGAATTTTTCGACACAAGCATTCGTATATAAAATCAAAAATGCTTGCTCTGTTTGGGGTTGTGGTATTTAATATAAATAGTATGTATCTTTGTCTAAAAAAGTAACTAAAGCAGTGTATGCTACATAATCTACTTTCTGGACATTTTCTTCCAATCTTCTGAAGAAAATGTTTATTAGTCCTATTTCATATTAAGACATATCGCATAAATCGCCAAAATTAATATCTGTGCATTTTTGTAAGAAAGAACTGTTGAAACGCGCTTCAAGAATCTGTCCTCCTGTTGCACTAAATCAGGGGTCACCAAACTACGTCCCGCAGGTCAGATTCGGCCCTCTAGGTCATTTTGTCCGACCCGCCAGCAGCTAGCCGCTTGGAAACAAAAGTGACATATCATCAAATGTCCGATTGTCAAAACAAAATTTTTCAAACCGATGGTCGCTTTAAGCTGGCAAACACAATACTCTATAATATTGAGAAATATAGAGCCGATCCACTTCTGTCGGATCCAACCTGGTTTTTAAAGTTGTCATTTATGGTTGACATCACATCCCACATGAATGAATTTAACTTGAAACTTCAGGGGAAGAATAACCTTGTCTGTGATCTTTATGGAATCATTAAATGATTTTGGACAAAGCTGTCATTGTTTGATGCACATTGGAAAGGAGGAAACCTCTCTCATTTTCAGTGTTTCAATGAGTTTCATGCAGGAATCAGAGAAGATGTCAACCTGGAGTTTCAGAAAAATATTATTGGTGATTTAAATAAGCATTTTTAGAGAGATTATAGGATCTCGACAGAATCAAAATTGACTTTCTCCTTTTTCAAAATCCTTTTGATTGTTTCATTGATGACGTGCCAGTGGAACTTCAGCTGGAGGTCATCGATTTGCAAGGAAATGACTTGTTGAAAGCAAAACAAAGAGAGGAGCAACTTATTGAATTTTATAGCTGCATATCTGAAGACGATTTTCCAAAACAGAAGCAGTTCACATCTGGTATGGCATCAGTGTTCGGAACAATTTATGTCTGTGAACAAGCATTTTCAAAAATGAAGTATGTGAAGTCGGTACATCGATCAAGGTTGACTGATGAACATTTGAAAGCAATTATAATGATTGGATGCAGCAATTCAAAACCGAACATTTAAGATATTTTGAAAGCCAAACGCCAATTTCATAAGTCTCACTATTTGTGGCTTAGTGAAATTCAAATACATACTCACTGTGTGCGATGTAACAACTGTTTTTGCTTATGTCACCATCTTTGATAATCTTTTGGTAAATAAAATTGTTGGTTGTATTTCTGTTTGTTTTTTATTATATGTGTGTATTACATGCTACTCCCACATGGCTAATGTGTCATCCTAAACTTAGTATTAAGTCTTTTACAGAGAGCTTTCGTTTTAGCTTATGAATATTGAACATAATGATCATACGGCTCGCGCTTCTCATTCCCCAAGTAATCTGGGCTCCTGTGAAAAAAGTTTGGTGCCCCTGCACTAGATTATTAATTGAGAATAAACGGAAACAACTGAGGGACTCTTGATATGACATTCTTACATCACAGCTTTTTTGAATGGAAACTATGTCGCATAAACATTGTCAAGATGCATGTTTATCAGAGAGAGCATCATAGAATGTGGTGACAAGAGCTGTAACAATTGTTGAGGCTCCAAAATCATTTTCATGTAAAGGTACAACATTAAATGCCTTCAGTTATATTTATTGTGGTACTTTGAATATTTCTAATCATCACTTAAAATTGTTTTTTTAATTCTTATCTTGTGGGCCTGGCATGGCCTAGCGCGTTAAGGCGTGCACTTTGTAATCTGAGGGTCGTAATCAGTTGATTACTTCTTGCAATTTCTGGCCATGAGTATTGTAAATAACGTAATTAACTTGTACTTTAGTGTGATCCACGGTTTCCGTTTGCTTTTATTTTAACTTCATTTCGTTTACCTATAAATCTAATACACTCTACCTGAAATGAGATCAAATGACAACTTCGGGGTTACTCTAATTATTAAAAACATTACAGTTCAAAGAACAGTAATTTTAGTATTTAGACTTTGTTTACACTCTTTAAAAGAAGACCACAGAGTGATACAGCAGTATCTCTGCAAAAACTGCTTTATCATACTTGTGGTGGACAGAGCACATACATTCTATTGAGTAAATTCATGACGGCGTGTTAAGGCGTGCGACTCCTAATCTGAGGGTCGCGAGTTCGCATCTCGCTCGCGCTAAACATACTCGCCCTTTCAGCCGTGTGGGCGTTATAATGTGACGGTCAATCCCACTATTCGTTCGTAAAAAAGTAGCCCAAGAGTTGGCGGTGGGTGGTGATGACTAGCTGCCTTCCCTCTAGTCTTACACTGCTAAATTATGGACGGCTAGCACAGATAGCTCTCGAGAAGCTTTGTGCAAAATTAAAAAAACAAAAACAAAATTAATGATTGATTACAAAAAAATATTTAAAGAAGAGATTTGAGGTGATATTGTTTTAATGGCAATTCCTTTTCCCTAAATATATTTGTATATTTTGTAAACATAAATTTGGTTAGCAGCTTTTTTGTTAATCATTGGCGGTGGGTGGTGATGACTAGCTGCCTTCCCTCTCGTCTTACACTGCTAAATTAGGGACGGCTATCACACATAGCCCTCGAGTAGCTTTGTGCGAAATTCAAAAACAAACAAACAAACTTCTCATCTTGCAGTATGTTTTAGTGTTAGGAAGCAAAATATTTAAAATATTTATTAACACATAAACTCTTAAAAAATTAAATGATACTTTAAAATAGAAGAGTTATTCCTGAAGTAAACCTGTGTTAAAGCTTTAAATTGGGTCATATTATTCACTGCTTTGAAATACAAACACTCCAGTCATACTTTCCCCCATGGCCAAGCGTGTTAAGGTGTGCGAATCGTAATCTGAGGGACGTGGGTTCACATCCCCGTCACGCCAAACATGCTCGCTCTCCCAGCCGTGCGGGCGTTATAATGTGACGGTCAATCCCAATATTCGTTGGTAAAAGAGTAGCTCAAGAGTTGGCGGTGGGTGGTGATGACTAGCTGCCTTCCCTCTAGTCTTACACGGCTAAATTAGGGACGGCTAGTACAGATAGCCCTCGAATAGCTTTGTGCGAAATTAAGAAAACAAAAAACAAACATACTGAAATTCTCTATGTTTACAAAAAAAAGATACACGTCATAAAATATGTTTGTAAATCTTTCAACGGTTCGGGATAAACTGAAAGCTTTTCAATTTCTAAAATGTGTTTTTATACTGATGACATACTGTTCAATATAATTTATTGTATGAACTTTATACATAGACAGACAATTGTGTAATAGCAATATCATGTCTAAGAGATTACCTAGTGTTCTGAACAATATTCCCTGTACTTTTGGAAAAAAAAACGAATTGTTTTGATCTTACAAATACCATTTTAGAAGACATGTCACCTGTGACGCTTGTTTCATCAATCCATGAAGTGATTAATGAAACATAGATGTTTCTAAACACGACTCACACAACGGTTAGGCATGTCCTGAATTACTAATTCCAAAATTCACGTTCCATCTTGTCACATGTGCTGATGTGTTTGGGTGCAAATCATCTGGAATATTTCCTAACGGTGGTTCATAGTATGGGAATGTAATTTGTCGTGAAACGTGGTAGCGTGACAAGGATAATATATAGAAACAGAATTACGCCTAACTTGCTGGCCTAATAAGGTATCCCATTCTGTAATGTCTTTGCTTGGCTTTCAAGTTGATAATGAGATTAAAGAAAATAACAAAAAATATGCTGACATTTCCAACTAATAACATCTTGTCAATTTTTTAACCTTTATCCCACCTATTATAAGGAAAATAATCTTAATACGATGTCTGAAACATATATTAAAATAATACTTTCTTAAGGCACGATAAAATTTATTTATCGTCGTTTTATAATAAGTAAATGTTATCCAAGATGATCAGTATATTTGTAACTAATTTAAGAACTTTTTCTTTAACATAATCATTTAACTTAACTAACACACTTAGAGTAGAGTAAATAACTCAACTAACACAAGGAGAATCTAGTTAATTGCACAACTTAACTAACACACTGAGGATCCAGTTAATAACTCAACTACCACACAAAAGATCCAGTTTATAAGTCAATTTAACTAGCAAAATTAGGAAACAGTTAATAATTTAACTTAACTCGCACAATGAAGATTCATTTCATAACTCAATTTAACTACACTCTGAGGATTCGGATAATCTAGTTGTAATAAAATGAAGTGTAACGTTTGTGAGTTTTGCTGTACTTTTTAGGAAATAAGCAGCAATATTTTTTATTCGTCTTCTAGAAAAACACCAAACAAACTTTCAAAAGTTGAACTGATATTTTATCTTAAAATAATAACTAATCTCTGGAAGATACAGAACAAACCAATATAATATACTGCACCTCCCATACAATACTAATGTCTGACAATTCAAATAGCCATCTTTATACTTCTCACTTTCCATGATGATAGCATCATATTCACACCATGAAACATCCTGAAAATGTTTTCTTGACAAAAATTTGGGTAAGAAAGTTTGTGTAATTGTATGAAGATGGTATCTAAATACTAGTTAATTTTCAGTTACTATGTAAAATTCGTAAGTACTGGAGATCTTTGTTTGTAATAAGAGAATGGCTCTCCAAAAATACGAGTTTAGTAACCTTAAGAGTTGTTTTTAATACATACATATATAAATGTAGTACAGTGGTACAGTTATGACATATAAAAGGTTTTAGAAGCTTTATCGCTCTTTTTTCAACCGAATAACGTAAGTTAAGTTTGTAGTGTGTCGTCGCACTATGTTAGTAAGTATCACAGGTGACATCTTTAATACTTCTGTGTTTTGTTCACCACAAATCACTGTTTTTATAGGGACACAATCTCGTTATGTGTAAATATAAGGTGTGCTTCATATCTTTCCCGGCAGAATAAGAATATTTTTATAATGGGAGTATATGAAGTACACTATTCTTCATTTAAAAATTGAAACTTTCACAAATGAGCTTACAAAATCCATTGGTTTCGAACCAGATTCTGAATCAATCTGGAGAAGTTTCCTAACTTACAAAAGACAATACTCTGAAACAAAACAAAAAGGAACTGTCTAGGGTTGGAATCTGTCACACCAACGCATTGTTATATGAAAGTCAATCCCACTATATATTGGTAATAGAGTAGTCCAAGACTTGGTGGTGGGCGTGGTTGGCTAACTACCTTATATATTGTCTATTGCGTATAAATTATGGATTGCTAGCGCAGATAGCCCTGGTTTAACTCTGCCCGAAATTCAAAACAAACCAACCAATTCCAAGAAGCAGGATATATATGTGGCAGCGTTAAGAATATAATAAACAAGAATTTGAAGTTGACAAAGGTTTTTAAGCCAAAATACCATGAGCTTCTAGTTATTAGGATTGTCCGAAAGGTTCATGGCCCGACGGGAAGGTACATTGTATCTCATAACTGTTGAGTTAGAAAATTTTGATGATTTAACAGTATTTAATAGATAAGTTAACGAGTTTATTCTGGGTGTTGCTGATTTTTGAAGGAAAGAAGTGAAAAGGGTTAAAATTAATAGAGAAACTCAAACTTCATGCTGTGCGTAAACATTGTGTTCAAGAAAACTGAGACCACAAAAGATCTCTCAGAACATGAAGACATTAGGAAAGGGAGACTCTGGGTTATTTAGTTTGTTTTTTAGCGATAATGAACTAAAGGAAAGACATTTAATTCACATCACCCACCACTATTTATTGTTCCAACGAATAGTGGGATTTAACGCTGCTTTATAACTTTCAACAGCTGAAACGGTGAGCATGCCAAATGATGGAAATTCGATCCTGCGACTCTCAGCCTGAAAATTAAATGTCATAAACACCAGGCCATGCTAGGTTTATTCAACATTAAAAAGTGGCGTGCAAATTTTAATTATATCAAGATGATTTCAAATCATGGTCGACCCTCTTCATCGACCATAACAGAAATTATAGATGATGTTCATGATTGTGTTTAATATGATGGATGAATTATCATTCAACATCTAGGAAAGAAAGTGTAAATCAATAAACGTGCCATATGAAGCATTTTAGTGACAGCTTTAGCAAGAATAAGGTAATGATCAGATGAATTCCAAAAATGTCGTCACCTGAGCAGAAACGAAATTGAGTTTTTGAAAGCCAACTCCGATTCCAAAGGTTTCAAAAGGTTCTTAAACGTATAAGAAATGTAGATTCAACACTTCGACCCAGAGAATAAAAGTAAAAGTTTCTCATATAAATACTCAGTTAACCAACCTCAAATTATTCCAAGATACTACCTTTTACTGGTAAGATCATGGATAATTTTTGGAGGAGGGCGTTTTGCTAGTTGACCATTTGAAAAGAAAAGAAACAGTCAAAACAAATTAATATATATCTTATATAACAACTTTGCCAATGAAGAAGAAATGTCCTACTCTCCAAAGCGCTCGGATTATAAAGTATTGTATTTTTGTGTTAAATTGATTTCTTGTACATATGTGCTTTAAACGTCATAACTAAACACTGAGAATGTTATTATAAACCAAAAAAGTTGGTAAAAGCGTTTTTTCTTTGTTTGTTTGGTTTTTAATTTTGCGCAAAGTTACAGGATCATCTGCGTTAGCCGTCCGTAATTTAGCAGTGTAACTTAGAAGGAAAGCATCTAGTCATCAAAATTCACCGCGTACTCTTAGCCTATTCTTTCAGCATCGAGTAGTGAAATTAACTGTCACAATATAATTCCACAAAGCTGAAAGGGGCAGCATATTTAGTTAGGTTGGAATTTAAATGTGCGATTCTCAAATTGCAAATAAAGCGCTTAAACCACCTGATACGGATTCATCTACTATTTATTTAAAAAATACAAAAAGCAATTGTGTGATAATAAAGCAAACATTAATACAACTTAGTTAATAAGTATTACAGTTTTGAACAAAATAAATTCTGAAATAATCATTTGTATTTTAAATCTCTATACGAAGATACACTAAGTAATGAAACTTAAATTACACAAAACTAAATATAATTATTAGAAACAACTTAACTGTCAATTCACACGAAATAAAAATAAACTTGTAAATAATCAGATTAGAAAGATACCATTTTGAAAAACTTAATAATTTCTTTTTCAAATTTGAGGTTGTACGCATAGATTAGTCTCATTTATTAAATTATTATTATTAAAAATTATTTATGTTCAGTTTTTCTGTTTCAAATGTTTGAGATAAGTTGATATAAACTTAAACTTATCAATACCTTAGAATATTCAGAAATCTACAAAGAAATTAATGTATAATACCTGTTTTTGAGGTGAGAAATCTATAGAAAAAAAACTTGAATGTGTTAAAAATATCCATGTGTATGAAAAACAATACAACTTCTTATAACAAAGTCCCCCAGTGGCTCAGCGGTATGTCTGGTGTTATGTAAATGTCGTGTAAATATTTTGTAAGCGACAACATGTCGTTTTGTGTTTAAATTTTCATTTCTATTATATTGATATTATTGTTTTGAAGTTTAAACTAATATTTTGTTATTTATTTAGGGTAACATTTAGAATTTTCTTGAATTAAGTAGACCAATCATATGTTTGTTAATGAGTGCTGGTGACTTCGTGTCTAGACGTGTAGTCTCGTGCTAGAACGGATATGCGTGGATTGCTCTGGAGACCTGTAGAACTTTTGCGGTCTTTCGAGGATTTTAGGCCTACAATATATAAACAGACGAAGATGCAAGAGATTCAGTCGTTAGTTTTATTCGAAGAAAAAGAGTGAGATTCAGACATCAGTTTTATTTCAAAAGAAGAGAGTTAGTTATTTGAGAAAGATTAAGTGTTTGCTGTGATTATTCAACTTGGATTTGTGACTGAAGTTAGATCTACGGAAACTATAATTTTATTTCGTGAATCTCTACGATACATCTGAATTACTGCTTGTGCTGAGAGACGGCGAATTTATTGAACTGTGAACTGTTTCGGAATTTCTTCGTGGGACCAAATTCACACCCTAGACTGGAATTTGAGACTTTAATTTTAGATCATTACATTAGATACAGGCAAGTACCATTTTGTATTGTGATTAATTTGAAGTTTTAAACTAGTTTTATTTTGTTTTGTAATTAATTTCGAATGTTGTAACTTAATATCTGTCACTGTTATTATATAATATCTGTTATAATTGTTAATAGTTTAGTGTAATAAATTATACAAGCTGTTATCTGTATTTTTCTGTTGCGTTTAATCTACGAAGAACTTAAAACATTAAAAAATACGTAACACTGCGGATTTACACGCTAAAATACGAGTTTCGATACCCGTGGTGGGCGGAGCACAGATAGCCCATTGTGTAGCTTTGTGTTTAATTCAAAACAACAACAACAACAACAATCTTATAATAAATGAGAAGAGGTTCACATCGTAACTATATATCCATGAGAATAAAACATAATGGAATTTCAAGGGATATTTTTGGATTATATTATACGAGTCTCGTATAGCTGTTTGTCGTTTTTAACTTTTGTTCAAAATTGCTTTTCAAATAAAAATTGTGAGGATATCAACTATTTGTTATATATATATATATATATATATATATATATATAATACATACCAATCATCGAATCAAGTAATTCAACGTGATAAGATGTCGTATTATTGACCTGGATATAACGTTTTTTAAGTTTATGATGTATTATCACTACACCGTGCTTAAGAATGAATTGTATTGGTTCATACAAACAAATATCTTGTCTAAGTGTGATGTAAAACAGTTAAACGTTCGAAGTAATGTAAACGTGTTTTAACTCAACTATTTCAGCTCCAGAAGTAAGGACCAACTCGCTTTTTAGTGTTTTCGATCCGTTTCTACGAACACATATAATTTCACTAGGATTTTTATCAGAAACAATTTATCGTGAGTTCCAAAGTATTTCTAAATTTTCTTTTTCAAACAATATAGCCATTATTCCAGGTTTACAATGAATCGTAAACCTGGAATAAAAATCGTACCCCAAATGTTTATCGAAAATTGACATAAATCTTGTTCTTTGTTTCCAATGATAAATCGAAAATTTTCAGAAGGACCATTATCTTTGTTTTATACAATCTCCAAAAAGTTTTGGTAACATTAGTTTTGTTTTTTATACATTTAAAGAAAACACAAAGTGTGAAAATATTTGAGTGATTTTTTTTTCTGGGAGTGTCGATGCCGTTGCAAATATCTTTATTTAACGTGATTGCTAAAACTTTTTTGTACCTTGTAAATTTTTTTCTTAACATTAAAAACAGATTTACTAATTTAACAGCTTTTAAGATAAGAAATTAATTTAATTTAATAATTGCTTCAACTAAATGAAAGACCAGACGTTGTTGTGAAAAATCGAATCGTCTAATAGTCTCTTACTCGGCAGACCTCATAAGAGTAGTAATTTTTTGTACTTGTTCAGCTTGAATCTGATCTCTTCGGTTACGATCTCTCACACAATGACGTTTTTATCCTGTTATAATGTTTATTGTCTTATTTGAATATGGTTCTGATCTAACAGAAATTCGTATTCAACTAGTGATTTTAATTAATAATGCCATATTCGCGTTGTCATGGTATTATAACGCTATTAGTTTACTGACACTTCTCTACAAAGTTTGATTTTTCAAAATATTATTTTTTGTAATTTGCAGATATCCATACAATCCTCATATCAAAGGTTATGTTTGTTATAGTTAAACCACAGAATATTAATGTATTGAGGCCTGGCATGGCCAAACACGTAAGGCGTGCGACTCGTAATCCGAGGGTCGCGGGTTCGCGCCCTCGTCCCGCTAAACATGCTCGCCATTTCAGTCATGGAAGTGTTATAATGTGAAGGTCAATCCAAATATTCGTTGGTAAAAGAGTAGTTCAAGAGTTGGCGGTGGGTGGTGATGACTAGCTACCTTCCCTCTAGTCTTACACTGCTAAATTAGGGACGGCTAGCACAAATAGCCCTCGAGTAGTTTTGTGCGAAATTCCAAAAAAACAAATAAACATTAATGTATTGTACCATAACTTGATTCGTTGTTCTTCTGACCGTTTTCTGTTACTTACAATGACTAAAAAATGGTTCAAGAAATATTATTGGACAACGTCTAGAGTTTTATCAATATTGCACTATTTAAATTTAAATGTGCCATGTTTATTCATGATATTTATTTCTAATTAAAAGTACATGAAAGCACTTTAAAAAGAAATATTAGGGATATGATAAAAAGGGAACTAATTGCTATATTTACCATTGTGCTTGCTTCCTTTTCTGAGTTAGATATTGTCATTAATGCTATGATCTTCCTCAATTTTATAGCGTATAATTTTCAGGCAATACTTAGGATTTGATTTATTTATTACTCCTGACTGCTCACACCATATTAAATGTTTTATAAACA
This sequence comes from Carcinoscorpius rotundicauda, assembly GCA_011833715.1. Taxonomy (NCBI): domain Eukaryota; kingdom Metazoa; phylum Arthropoda; class Merostomata; order Xiphosura; family Limulidae; genus Carcinoscorpius; species Carcinoscorpius rotundicauda. The sequence goes on from CM022393.1 coordinate 116,627,027, forward strand.
CTTCAAAGTATGTGTATTTATAAAAAATATTCAGCTTGGTTATATTTTAATTACAGTACCAATATTATTTCCAATTACTTCACACTCTTTATTTACTTAAGTTATTATTACCTATTATTGATTATTCTCATGAAGACACATTGTTTGCTGTATTATTTTCATTGTTGTATTACCGAACTCCAAAGCTAGACAACATGAATTGTAAACCATTGTCTTTGAGAGTAAGCTAAGGCTACATAATTAAAACCATTTAAGGATCCTTCATTTAATGATAAGACGATCTTAGGCAGGATTTTATAAATAATTGCTTATAATAATATCAGGCACTTCAAGGAATATTAACTCGACTATAATTTGTGAGGTAAACGTATTTCAAAGAAAATGACAGTAGTTCAAATCAATGGCTAGTGTTTTTGTCAACAAAGTAAATATGCTCTTTTTCATTAATAATGGTACATTCATTAATAGTATTGATTAGAATACTAAAGTTTTTCAATTTATTTTTAATACTATTTTTATTACAAAAATGTTTTGCAAATTTTAATTTAGTATATGGACTTGGAACCAAACTAACTTTCCAAAAGCAGTAGAACATTATAAAATACTATTGGAGTTACTGCCAAAAACACCGCTTGAGATTACATAACGGATGAAACAATCTATTCTAATCTTTATAATTCATAATATAAAATGAGCGTACTTAACTACGTATACTCATTACAAATTGCTTGTTAGTCCTCTCTATGGAAGAAGTTCAATTTAATGAAAAATGAGCATTCGCTTGATCATCATTCATTCCTTAGTTGCTTTCATTTTTCTTTTCAAGCATTTAAACTTTCTCCAACATGTGAGACTATGTTTCATCAAAGTTTAACCATCTCAGAATGTTAAAAATATTGCTTGTTTTTCTTTACTATGGAAACATGAATATCAAAACGCGCTGTTTGCAAGTTTGTTTAGTTCTGAGACAGTGCAGTGTTTTGTTCAGCAAGGGCTTTACGTAGTTTTTCCCACATTTAAATGAAACTACTTTTTGTCATTTATTCATTTCGGTAATGTGAATAACTTTCGTCAGCAGAATCTTGTCCTAATCAATTACTTCATGTTAACACTGCTCGCGTGGTGTTGAACGAAACATGGATGTACCTTTAAGATTGTCGAAGCCAAAGTATGTTAAAACAAGTAAAATATAATGGCAAAACACTGTTCTTTGTCTTGCGCGAAACCAATAACATCAGATGATAATCGAATATTCTGTAGTAGAGAATTAGAACATTTTTGCCGCGTCTCGTAGTCCGAATTCTATCCGAAGCAAATCAGTGTCATACTGAGTGAAAAAGTTAATAATATTTTATGATGTATAATTATAATCCATTCTTAAAAAAACTAAACACTTAACTCATTCAACCGATTCGAGCGTAGTCTGAAAATGTTACCACAAGTGTAGATCCGCATAAAATTTGGGACGGTTAACTGTAGTTTTGAGAGAAACAAACAACAACTTATGGTATTTATAGAGCTCACTTGGTATTTCAGTTAAAACTCTTACAGATTTAGCAAAATCGGTACTTGTGTATTATCAGAAAATATTTGTCCTTTTGATATAATTCGATGTATATTTATTTTTTAAAATTTTCTTCATTTAAACTGCATGGTTGATCTCGGAGCAAATGTTTGCTGCAAAATAAAAATAAAGTTTTCCAGTTATACAAAAAATTAGGTTCTATTACAAGAGTAATATCGCGCCGCGTTTGATTTATGATCGGCTAAGTCATTTGAAAACACTATATGACAAGTAATAAAATCATGGATGTGAACAGACACGCGACGCTTAGGAAATCACAGAAACATGATTTAAGATATCCAGTTGTGTCTTATTGATATTGACCTTTTTTATATTCGTCAATATATGTTTTGTAACTAAACGTTAATGTGCGTAGATCTTAGAAAGTTTTTGTTAGTCTATGCGTGAAGTAAATGGTCATATAAGGCGTAAAATATACATAAATAGTTTGTTTTGTATGTGCTGGCAGAAGGTTCTTAAGTCATGAAGACTGTGGGCCTATCATTCGAATTGAAATAAAATTTTAGGGCTGGCAAACTCAGAAAATAAAACAACCTTTCTGCTTTTTCTGTTTGATTAAAAAGTGAATAAAATGTATTTCTAAAGGTGTATATATGGTTTAGATAAGGATGGTATTTATCGATACATTTCGTCAAAAACGTAATTTATGGACTACCTTAAAAATGTTTAGTGTTTCGTTTGTAATGATTAACCATTTTCATCATGGCAAGTGAAAAGATAACCGCGACGAGACTTATCAAAGCTAACAAAAATGAGCAATATTCTGGATGGAAATGTTAAAAATAACGTTTCCATGTTATCTTGTCATTGTCCACGTTGTGAGCGCCATCAAAAGAGATTTCTCACTAATGGTACAGGCTCCTCACAGTGAAAAGAGACGTTGTGTATGCTTACAATATATGCTTTTGTACTTGACTCACTGCGTGACATAATGCACACGCCAGTTCGATTTGATAAAAGATAAGAAAAAAGAGTCAATACAGAAAGAGAAATTTAGAAACAACACATTTCAGTTATAGTTTCTCGTTGTCCCTATTATTTCTCGTTAAGTATTTTCTGGCTAATTAAAGAATCATTAATAATTTTTATTGAATCATAATTATTTTCACTTTATATAGCAAAGACAAATTTTAAATGAATACTACAAAACAATAAGCTAAATAATCGATGTACAACATTATTGTAACATCTTAAGCAGCATATATTATAGTTTGTAACTATATTGTAGCGAATTATTTTCAAGAAGTCGCAAAAATACTGCAATTTATTCCGACGCACTGTGTATGAAAAGAACTTTCAAGCTGCTAGATTTCCTGAACTTTGAAAACCTCTAATAGTTTTTTAGTGACAATGACAACACGACAGTTTATAAGTTACATCTGTATTATTTTGAAACCATATTCATAGATAGGTTTTCACATTACAGATAAGTTGGTCAAAATTTTAACATCTAAAATGTTTTTACCAAAATTAAATTTGAATTTGAAGCCAAGTTGTAGTAGTGCTATCCCGCTGCATAGTACTGTGAAAAAAGTGTTATAAAAAAAGGAATATTTCATCATTCTTTCCATTTCATGAAGCTAATTGTGTCATATCATAAAAGAACATAAATTTCAACACTGTGATAATGCTTTACCGAGCTCTGTTGACAATTGAACGAGCCATGGTGAGAATATTTATCATTCTTTACAATTCCCATATACTTGCCCCCCAGTGGCTCAGCGGTATGTCTGCGGATTTACACGCTAAAATCCGGGTTTCGATACCCGTGGTTGGCAGAGCACATATAGCCCATTGTGCAGCTTTGTGTTTAATTCTAAACAATAACCCATATACTTGTACCGAGGGCACGTCAAAGGGATTGATTGAACATTGTGATCATATTTAGGGTCTTAAATAACTGTTATGGTATTTATGCAGTGTCCTGACTATATAGATAGAGTCTAACAAAGATCTAAGATGAGGTACCAGTATATGTTAGAAGAAATAAATTTAATACCACTGCACGTATAAACTTTGATAACAACAGAGTTTAACAGCATATATTAATTTCGGAAAGTCCAGCCAGTATCATGTAAAGCTTTTATACGAATTCTCTTCTCTACTGGCGATTCTCTACGATAAATTGCTGCAGACTTGATATGCTCCCCAAAATTGTCAAATACACTCTATATCGTGAGATTGAGACAAGTAAATTGAAAATAGAAAATGAAGAGACAGAACATCTAAACTGAATTATACTGATTTTAAGTATCTTCATTTATTTATGTAGTCTTGAGGAGAGAGGAAAGACTGCTTCTGATATCCAGCACGAGATAAACGAGCATATACCGAATGACAGAAAGGTGTTCAATCTACAGTCTCAAGAAGACTCAAAGAGAATGGTACATTGGTCGTGTAGCGGTTTAAAAAACTCTTACTTTGTTCTCCAAGTATTGCCAAGAGACTGAAATTTGCTTAAACATACAATAAATGAACTGTTGATGATTATAAAAGAGTGATGTGAACGGATGAGTTCAAGTTTGAAATATTTGGTTCTAGTTTTAGGTTGAACATATTGAGTAAAAAAGGTAAAATATATTTACTCTAGTGAATATCACTTCCAATGAAGCACGAAGAAGGCAATGCGATGGCTTGGAGTATTTTTTTTCTCTGAGGCGAAAAAATGTTTGGAAAATAGATGGAATAATGGACCATCACAAATATTATCAGGTATTCACAGTATACATAGTGGTTTATGTATTTGTGGTAAAGAATTCTACTACCTAAAGGATAATGACCCTAAACACCCATCTGACTTATGCAAAAATTACTTACCGAAGAAGCTGCTGAAGTCATTCAAATGATCCAGTGGCTCCCACAGAGCCCTTATTTCAACCCAATTGAGCATATTTGCTATTTGATAGATCAGAAACTAGATAATTCAAAAGTCCTTTCTAGATAAACTTTATGGAAGTATATTACAGACAGTTGAATTAAAATCTCAAAGGAAAGTTTGACAAATGTGTTGAAACTATGCCTAAAAATTATTTGTGATTATTAAAGCAACAACAGAGACACACAAAGTATGAACTGTTTGCTGAACTCAAGCACTGTCACTGAGTTTCTTCAGTACTAAATGTGAAAGTTGATAAAATGTTGATGTTTCATCAATGATTTACCTATGACTGTTCTATGAAAGCAACCTGAAATCTGTTTTTTCTTTATCCTAACACTTGCATTAGGTCTGTTGTTAACATTTTTACACGTTTCTATACAACCTGTTATTCTTTCCATCTGCCCAGATCTGCTCAGTTGATTTTTCTTTCATCGTATCAAAAAAAAAAAAATCAACCAATATGGTTACAGTCTCGTTTAAACATATACATCTAACCACTATCAACAGGAAAAGAATCATTTCCGTTATTATTTATCAAACTACTAGTGTACTGTGACGCGATTGAGAGCTTTCAGATCAGGCTTCATTACTATGCAGCAAAGTCACTTTGTATTGACCAAAGTTTATGCTAAAACAGAAAACATGAAACACAGCAAAATGCGTATAACGACATTAGAACGGTTAGAACTTGTATAAAGAGCGTTGTTGTAATGATATGTGCATCAGATGGGCAAAAGAGAACTTACAAGATTTACTGTACAGTTACAGCATTAATATAATTGAATAGTTATTCCTTCGAAATAGGTCAGGTTAGAGTAAGGTGATGGTAGCTCATTCAATGTATTAGCTATTCTCTTTAAAGTACATATATTTATATCCATTGTGTTTGGATTGTGATTAGTTACACCATCAAACATGATAAAGATCCATTACAGTCTTATTTCTCTGTTTTCAAAAAAATAAGTGTTTCCAGTTACAAAGATAACTTTTGTCTAAGGTGTTTAGCTTGTTTATTATGTATTTGTGTCTGAATGGAGATAATTAATTTCATTTCGTTCAACTATTGATTACATGAAAATTAGCATGTTAATAGTGTACGATATATTAATATTTATTTTTACTTTTATCTCATTTCATTAACTATACTGTTTTTTCCTAGTAATTTAATATCGTTAATGAAATGAAATGGTTAATTCAAGGCAGCAAAATATTTGCACGAACTGAATCATTTGCTTGATTAAATAGCAAAACGTGTTGCTAAGATCTTCATCTTTACTTTGATTTTAATAAGGAAACCTGGATCTAAATTTCCAAAAAAAAATAGAAATATATATATATGTGAACGATTCTCTTCTAAACGTCTATAAATAAAACTACAATAATTGGATAAACGCGTTTTCAAAAAACTAAATAACAGAAATACACGTTTGTGAATCATAATTTCTATTATCTAGTACTGGAAATAAGAGAAGAGCTAACTAAGCAATTTCTAAACACTAAGCTAATATTTAATTATTTAAAACATTCATATAACAGTTCTTTTTATCCCTAGACTCACCATCACTTAATAAAACATAATTTAGCAGAACTAGATTTACTTACATTTATTGCTAAAGATGTAAAATCAGCGAAAATACCTTCAAGTATTAACATTCTTATCACACAGAAATAAAAAATAACAACTACAGCAAAATTTGATTACCTTCATTTACTCTTGCTAAGTAAATTAGTTTTAGAAATAAACCAACTTCCGAAGATACATACACATACAAATACAGATATATATATATATGTTGTTGTTTTTAAATTAAGCACAAAGCTATATATGTAATCCGTGATATTTATCAGAAGCCTCTTGGAAACGAACAGAATCTAAACTCTACCTTATAACAACTACGCTAATGATAATAATTAATATTTTTTCTAATATTTTACAATGATGAGAAAATTCCATCGCTATGTTAAAAAGAAACTGGATTTTTAAAGATAATTTTATGCAACTGCTATTTTTCAATTGTACGTTAAGTAAAAAACAAAGGAATATTTGTACAAAGAGTAGAAAATAACAAAATTATTTATTTATAAGTAGCCCACACGTAAACCGCAGTTGTTAAGAGATAAGTCTTTCGAGTCATAAGTTAGGATTTAACTACCAACTAAAATATATAGTAACTCGAAATATTTTCTGTATTTAAATATGCTTAAATGATAATTTGCTGAAATAAAGACCTATCAAGAGTATACAGATGTCTCAAATAGCCTCTAATAAAGACTTGTTAATAATGAAAAACGATCGGTCACCCACTAAGGCAGGACAGGATGCTCGTTGTTAAGGGGTGTCTATGGCCCTACAATACCTCAATTTGACTTTTCCATCTCAAATCTTCTACTGCTCTTTGGTTGTTTTTGTATTCTTAAGGATCGGGAGTTGTCATTTCTTCGTTACGCAAGAATCATAGTTTTTAACTCATTGTTTTCTTTTATCTGGGACTAATCCACAAAAGAGTAGTCTTTGTGAAATTCAAATCACATTACACCACATTTTACTTTCGTGTTTTCTTTATGAGGGTAAGTAAGGGCAGCATTTACACACGTGTTTGTTTTAGGGTTTAGCTCTGACATTGGTTGATGTCATTAACAGTGGGGACACACTATAACTTGATTGCATTTTTTAATTTTTACTTGTCATTGGCCTTTCTTTTGTATAAACCTTTAATCACATTTTTTTGCATATTATTTAGTTTTAAATTCGATTTATTTTCACATTTTATAACATTTTACTGTCAGTTGTTTAGAACAGCTAGCTTTGTTGTTTTGCGCCAAAACACGCCAAACAAACAACAAACAGTTAGAACTTGTTAGTGTCATTCCTCTAAAAAAATAATAATCTCTCTGTCAACAAAATCTCCCGTTGGAACAGCGGTGTATCTCTGGACTTCTAGAACCAGAAATTCGGTTTCGATATCGGTGATGGGTATAGAACAGATAGCCCTTTGCTTAGCTTTTTGTTTAATAACAAGCAACAACTCCACAAAAAAAGCCTGGAAAATATTTGATTGATAACATTTCATTATTTTAAAAATATTTCTGCCTTGCAGCTGAATTACCTACAAACTAACTTATGAACACATTTATTTACATATTTATATCTGGTTTGGTTTGTTGTGAATGTTGTGCAAAGTTACACGATGGTTATCTGCACTAGCTGTAATTAACGTAGCAGTGTAAGACTAGAGGGAAGGCAGCTAGTCATCACCACCCACCGCCAACTCTTGGGCTACTCTTTTACCAACGAATAGTGGGATTGACCGTCACATTATACACCCCCACGGCTGGGAGGGCGAGCATGTTTAGCGAGACGAGGCGCGAACTCACGACCTTCAGATTAGGAGTCAAGTGCCTTAACCACCTGTCCATGTCGGGCCTATAGTCTTATTTCATTTGGTATATCGTCAACGTTTCATATATTTCTCGCTAGATGTCTTTCATTAAGTTTATCACACTTATTATGTCTCTGAATTATATGCTTCGCGCTAGTACAACTGTAAATCTACGGATTTATAACGCTAAAATCAGGGACCAATTCTCCTCGCTGGGCTTAGCAGATAGCCCAATGTAGCTTTGCTAAAAGAAAACACACACACTTAATTGTAATACAATATCACAGTTACGTATTTTTTATGTTTTATGTTCTTCGTAGACTAAACGAAACAGAAAAACGCAGATAACAGCTTGTATAATTTATTACACTAAACTATTAACAAATATAACAGATATAACAGTGACAGATATTAAGTTACAACATTCGAAATTAATTGCAAAACAAAATAATACTAGTTTCAAACTTCAAAATTAATCACAATACAAAATGGTACTGGCCTGTATCTAATATAATGATCTAAAATGAAAGTCTCAAATTCCAGTCTAGGGTGTGAATTTGGACCCACGAAGAAATTCCGAAGCTTAAATGAAGAAGTTCAGCAACGATTCACAGTTCAATAAATTGCCGACTCTCAGCACAAGCAGTAATTCAGATGGATCGTAGAGATTGACGAAATAAAATCACAGCTTCCGTAGATCTAATTTCAATCACAAATCCAAGTTGAATAATCACAGCAAACACTTAATCTTTCTCAAATAACTGAATCTCTTCTTTTGAAATAAAACTAATATCTGACTCTCCTCTTTTCTTCGAATAAAAACTAATGTCTGAATATCTCTTTTGTCTCTCGCATCTTCGTCTGTTTATATATTGTAAGCCTAGACCCCTCGAATAACCGCGAACTTTCTACAGATCTCCAGAGCAATCCGCGCATGTCCGAACTTGTACGAGACTACAAGTTTAGAGACGAAGTCACCAGCACTCATTTACAAACATATAATTGGTCTACTTAATTCAAGAAAATTCTAAATGTTACCCTAAATGAATAACAAAATATTAGTTTAAACTTCGAAACAATAATATAAATATGGAAAAATGAATAATAGAAATGAAAATTCAAACATAACACGACATGTTGTCGTTTACAAAATATTTACACGACATTTACATAACACTCTCCCCCTTAAAGGTAAAAAAAAAAGTTTGAACTTGTGAAAACTTTTTTTTTGTTTATTTGTTTTTTTTAAACCAACATAAAAGGGTTAAATCCAGTGGGTTCTTTAATACCCTCACGAACTGCAAACAATAACAAGGGAACACCCTCATCCCAGTTCTTTGAGTGTTTGTGGCAATAATTTGGTGGAAACGATCAAAAATACCTTGTGACTCAGGATGGTATGCACTGGATGAAACTTGATGGATGTGCTGTTCATGCATGGCTTCTTCAAATAGCTTGGACAGAAAATTTAAGTCTTGATCTCATTGCACAACTTTTGGAATCCTAAACATGGTAAAGAATTTGATAAGATTCTTGACAATGTTGGGAGCAGTGATTTTTCTCAAAGAGATTGCCTCAGGGAAACGTGTAGAAGCACACATGATCATCAAGAGGTATTCATTTCTTGCTTTGCTTTTTGGCATTGAGCCAACACAGTCGATAATGACCCTTGAGAACGGTTCTTCAAAGGCGGGAATAGGGTGCACTGGTGCTTTGGGAATCCCCTGATTTGGTTTTCCTCTCATTTGGCAAGAAAGGCATGTCTTACAAAAGTCAACAACATCTTGGCGCATCTTTGGCCAATAGAAATGTCGTCGGATACGATCTAAGGTCTTTCTTACACCTAAGTGTCCCGACAATACATGGTCATGAGCAAGACTAAGAATATCATTCCGATAGCATTTTGGAATGACGATTTGGTAAATAACATTCCACTCTTCATCAGCAGCAACGTCAGGAGGTCTGTATTTTCTCATTAGCACACCTGACTTCTGGTAGTAACAAATAGGGACAGTTCCAATTTCATTTTCATCAACAGCCAGTTGTAGAAGAGAACGAGCTTCAGGATCATTGTCCTGTTCCTCAATAAGTTTGTTTCGATGAAGAGAGTCGAAAAATGTCTTAGAGTCATCAGCAGAACTTAAAGTTGAGTCAGAAATCTCATCGATGTGAGACATGAATGTATCAGATAAAGAGAAATCCTCTTTGGACTCCTGAGAACGTGTCTGAGAACGAGTAACAACACAGGCGGGAAAAACATCAGGAAACTCTTCAACGAGTTGCTCTGTACTGGGGCTAATAACAGGTGCTTCAACAACACGAATCTCTGGTACCACCTTACAACCAGTCAAATCATTCCCCAAAAGCATAGACACACTTTCAACAGGCAATGAGGCTTTAATACCCACAGTCACTGGGCCTGAGACTAAGTCCGAATGTAAATCTAATCTATGAAGAGGAATAGAAACGACGCCACCTTCTACACCAGAAATGAGCACACTGGCCCCAACGGATGACTTTTCAGAAAACGGAAGTACACTTTCCAAAATCAAACTCTGAAAAGCTCCAGTATCCCGTAGGATTTTAATTGGTTCTAGTCGTGAATCGCCAACAAAAGAAACAAAACCTTCAGTCATGAAAGGCTTAAATTTGTCCTCAACAATATCTTCAGGTACGTCAATAATATTGGGCTTAGAATCCACAGTGGACTGGACAGGGTCAAAATCATTGGGAACCAATGATGTATCCAACGAGGGCGAAATGAAACTATGGGGTGATGGCTTGTTTTTTACCTTATAGCACTCAGAAATCGGATGGCCAGGTTTCTTACAATAAGCACATGTTTTGGATGAGAATGACACGTTTTGGGTAGATGACGAGCTTTGAGAATAAGATGGAGTCTTCGTTTGAGAATTAGAAGTTTGCTCTTTTTTGTCTCTGTCGACATTTGCATAATATTTGAATGAGTTATTGGGTTTCTTTGCTGTGTGATTTGTTTTGCTTTTGTATAAGAAATCTTTGTGAGTCAAAGCATACTCGTCTGCCAAGACAGCAGCATCATGAATTTTGGAAGCTTTTTGTTCATCAATATAAGTTTTTAGCTCTACGGGAATATATACATCTTTTAAACTCTTCGACTAACATGAGTTCTTTGAGTTTTGTATAATCATCTTTAATTTCTCTGGAATCACACCGCCTGTCGAACAGAGTTTCTTTTTCACGAGCAAATTCGACATAAGTTTGGCTGTCAAACTATTTGTAACCACGAAATTTTTGTCTATATGCCTCTGGCACCAATTCATAAGCATTCAAAACGCATTTTTTCACGTGCTCGTAATCATAACTTTGCTCGGACGTGAGTTTGGAAAATACTTCCTGGGCTTTACCCTTGAGAACACTCTGAAGTAATACTGTCCAATATTCGGTTGGCCATTTTAGCCTAAGGGCCAATTTTCAAAATACTGAAAATATTTATCTACAGCTTTTTCATTGAATGGAGGTACTAAACGAATTTGTTTGGAAGCATCAAAATTATCCAACCGCATGTGGACAACCTTTTCTTCTGTCTGTGCCTTTCTCATACTGATTTCCATATCAGCTTTAGTGCGTTCCATTTGTATTTCGGCATCAAGGCGTTTTTTTTCTTGTTCTGCCTCAATACGTTTTTGTTCTGCCTCAAGTCGTTTAATTTCTTTTTCTGCCTCAAGACGTTTGCTTTCAATTTCTAAACGAAATTTCATTTCCATTTCCATTTATTTTTAATTCGAAATCTGGGTCAAAATGAGCGACAGGCAATTTTTGTGCAACTTCTAATTCTCAAACGAAGACTCCACCTTATTCTATAAGCTCATCATCTACCAAAAACGTGTCATTCTCATCCAAAACATGTGCTGATTGTAAGAAACCTAGCCATCTGATTTCTGAGTGCTATAAGCTCAAAAACAAGCCATCACCCAAAAGTTTCATATCGCCCTTGTTTGATACAGCATTGGTTCCCAATGATCCTGACCCTGTCCAGTCCACTGTGGATTCTGTCCAATGTTATTGATGTACCTGAAGATACTGTTTAACACAAATTTAAGCCTTTCATGACCCAAGGTTTTGTTACTTTTGTTGGCGATTCACATGTTCAACCAATTAAAATTCTGCGGGATACTGGAGCTTTTCAGAGTTTGATTTTGGAAAGTGTACTTCCGTTTTCTGAAAAGTCATCCGTTGGGGCCAGTGTGCTCATTTCTGGTGTAGAAGGTGGCGTCGTTTCTATTCCTCTTCATAGATTAGATTTACATTCGGACTTAGTCTCAGGCCCAGTGACTGTGGGTATTAAAGCCTCATTGCCTGTTGAAAGTGTGTCTATGCTTTTGGGGAATGATTTGACTGGTTGTAAGGTGGTACCAGAGATTCGTGTTGTTGAAGCACCTGTTATTAGCCCCAGTACAGAGCAACTCGTTGAAGAGTTTCCTGATGTTTTTCCCGCCTGTGTTGTTACTCGTTCTCAGACACGTTCTCAGGAGTCCAAAGAGGATTTCTCTTTATCTGATACATTCATGTCTCACATCGATGAGATTTCTGACTCAACTTTAAGTTCTGCTGATGACTCTAAGACATTTTTCGACTCTCTTCATCGAAACAAACTTATTGAGGAACAGGACAATGATCCTGAAGCTCGTTCTCTTCTACAACTGGCTGTTGATGAAAATGAAATTGGAACTGTCCCTATTTGTTACTACCAGAAGTCAGGTGTGCTAATGAGAAAATACAGACCTCCTGACGTTGCTGCTGATGAAGAGTGGAATGTTATTTACCAAATCGTCATTCCAAAATGCTATCGGAATGATATTCTTAGTCTTGCTCATGACCATGTATTGTCGGGACACTTAGGTGTAAGAAAGACCTTAGATCGTATCCGACGACATTTCTATTGGCCAAAGATGCGCCAAGATGTTGTTGACTTTTGTAAGACATGCCTTTCTTGCCAAATGAGAGGAAAACCAAATCAGGGGATTCCCAAAGCACCAGTGCACCCTATTCCCGCCTTTGAAGAACCGTTCTCAAGGGTCATTATCGACTGTGTTGGCTCAATGCCAAAAAGCAAAGCAAGAAATGAATACCTCTTGATGATCATGTGTGCTCCTACACGTTTTTCTGAGGCAATCCTTTTGAGGAATATCACTGCTCCAAACATTGTCAAGGCTCTTGTTTAATTCTTTACCATGTTCGGGATTCCAAAAGTTGTGCAATCAGATCAAGGCTTAAATTTTATGTACAAGCTATTTCAGCAAGTCATGCATGATCTAAATCTCCATCAAGTTTCATCCAGAGCATATCATCCTGAGTCACAAGGTATTTTTGATCTTTTCCACCAAATTACTGCCACAAACACTCAAAGAACTGGGTTGAGGGCGTTCTCTTGTTATTGTTTGAAGTTCGTGAAATTGTTTCAGAATCTACTGGATTTAACCCTTTTAACTTGGTTTAAAAAGACATATAAGCAAAACAAAAAAAAGTTTTCAAAAGTTCAAACATTTTTTTTTACTTTTAAGGGGGAGAGTGTTATGTAAATGTCGTGTAAATATTTTGTAAGTGACCAGATGTCGTGTTGTGTTTAAATTTCCATTTCTATTATTCATTTTTCTATATTTGTTTTATTGTTTCGAAGTTCAAACTAATATTTTGTTATTCATTTAGGGTAACATTTAGAATTTTCTTGAATTAAGTAGACCAATCATATGTTTGTAAATGACGTGCTGGTGACTTCGTGTCTAGATGTGTAGTCTCGTGCATGAACGGACATGCGCGGATTGCTCTGGAGATCTGTAGAAAGTTCGCTGTCTTTCGAGGAGTTTAGGCCTACAATATATAAACAGACGAAGATGAGAGAGAGAGATATTCAGACATCAGTTTTTATTCGAAGTAAAGAGGAGAGTCAGATATTAGTTTTATTTCAAAAGAAGAGAGTCAGTTATTTGAGAATGATTACGTGTTTGCTGTGATTATTCAACTTGGATTTTTGATTGAAGTTAGATCTACGAAAGCTGTGATTTTATTTCGTCAATCTCTACGATCCATCTGAATTACTGCTTGTGCTGAGAGTCGGCGAATTTATTGAACTGTGTATCGTTGCTGAACTTCATTTAAGCTTCGGAATTTCTTCGTGGGACCAAATTCACACCCTAGACTGGAATATGAGACTTTCATTTTAGATTATTATATTAGATACAGGCCAGTACCATTTTGTATTGTGATTAATTTTGAAGTTTGAAACTAGTATTATTTTGTTTTGTAATTAATTTCGAATGTTATAACTTAATATCTGTCATTGTTATTATATAATTTATGTTACATCTGTTATATTTGTTAATAGTTTAGTGTAATAAATTATACAAGCTGTTATCTGTGTTTTTCTGTTGCGTTTAATCTACGAAGAACATAAAACATAAAAATACGTAACAATACACAAAGGTTATAAAATGCGTAACTCTAATAACATAAAAAAGAACACAATAAAATGAGTTAATAATAGCTACACACACAGTTCTAATGCGAGAGCTTTAGGAGTTCTTGCTATATATTATAAGTATACATTATCAAAAAGGTCGTTAATGTTTGTGGAAATCATGTGTAAAATAAGGTGAAGAGCATCAATAATATGCCGAAATTTACAGAAATCTCCTGTTTAGATTCAAATATTTGTTTAAATGTTAAAACATGATAGTGAATTTCGAAATAATTAAATAGTTATTGGTATTCTTCAAATCAGTTTACCATTGGGCAGTGAAAATCATGACAGAGCTACCCTCCAACTAATATTCGATTATCTAACAAAAATAACTAAGTGAAGAAACTAAAAGCACATTTCAATTCAGCAACAGACTAGTTTGTTTTGTTTTAAATGTTTTTTTGAGCAAAGCTACATTATGAATATCTGTGTTAGCCGTCTCTAATTTAGTAGCTAAGGACTACAGATAAGACAACTAGTCATACCGCCAACTGTCGAGTTATTCTTTTATCAACAAATAATGGGATTCATTGAAACATTGTAATGTCCCAAAACAAGCACGTTTGGTGGAACAAGGATTGGAGCTCGTGACCTTCAAATTCCGAATTGAGCGCCTTAACCACCTGATCGGAAATACCCCAATACAATGAAACAAGAAGACGCTTAATCTCCATTTACCTAGTTAGTGAGAAAGATAAAAACCATGTTCCAAATGGGAACACAAATATGAAATACTAAAGTTGTGAAGATTTTTAAACCTAAAGGAGTGAAAATCATGTCATAAAATCATGCCTGTTATTACAGCAGTTAAGTATGATATCACTGAAGAATATAACTTTTATACACATGTGTCTTCTTCTAATAACTGCAAAGAAATGCTTCTTTTTCCGTAGTTTTGAGATTGTTTATTATAATTTTCATTTTGTGCCCTTCACAGTATGTTATGGATAAGTTTAAAGCCCCTCCGCCGAACATTTATATGTCATCCAGTATAGAAACAAAACAAAAAAACACAGTACGACCTGAATAATTACATTGTGTTGTTTGTTAGTTATTAAGCACAAAGCTCTTCCCACCACAGGTATTAAAGTTGTTTCTAGTGGTGTGAGTCTAAGGACTGTGCCACTAAGGGGCGATTACATTATATCATGAGGATTGGAATGTATGAAACCCAAAGAACTTTCTTTCTGCCAGTGAAAAACATGGAAAAAACAATGAGCAAAAGTGTTCTATAAGGTTCTGATATGGAAGGAATATTTTCTGTGATGACGAGAAACCCACTATAAGTACTGGTATGAGTATTGATACTTTTACTTATAAAGAAAAGAACAACGTTTTCGCCTTCTTAGATCACCTTCAGGCTAACCTGATATACAAAGGATGATTCTTTGAATAGAAAAATTTGGACAATTTGTACCATCGTTAGACATTTTGAAATTCAGCTAGACTTTGATCTATCTTGCACCCAATTGATTTTATTTTTGCCATATTGTTGAAGAATTTAATTATTTGTATCCAAATAAATTTTTCCGATGTGTTCCTGATTTGAAGTCCTTGAAAAAATGCTTCGATATACATATTTGGTATATTATTTATATGCTCATCTGACGCTTCCCCCAATTTAATGATAATTATTCAATCGCTTCATGTTATTATATGGTAACACCTGCAGTAAAAAACAAATAGTCTTCTACAGGCCAGTTAAATAAAGATAACTGTTTGAAAATATAAGCAATCGTGAACAACATTTAAAAAATAAACACTTTCTACATTTTCATAGCACTTAACTAATGATTGCAATTAGTTACAAATTGGAGTAGTAAATATATAGGACACTTCTCAGAATAGAAGTGATGTTCGGAATTTTCAATGTCTAAGTGAGCGACAAAAAAGGACTTCAATTCAGAAAAGGAAACGGATCACAGCATCACATTAGAGTTAGTTTGGATAGCATATATACAAAGCTTGTTTTTGTGGATCATTCGTCTCTTGGCACATTCAAACAAATTTCATCGTGAACTCTGGCACATCGGCTTTCTCTACACGTTACTACCTTGTATCAAATATTAACCTCAAGTTTATTATATGGGTGTAGAACAGGATGGCAAATATGCGGCACGCTTGTCAAACATGGCATGCGATGCAATTTTACTGGCACGCTCCACCATGGCGATAAGAATATATTTTTAAGAATATATACAACTAGTATAAAAATCTATGTTTCTAATATGAATACATATTAATTGCATAAATGTCATTTTTAAACAATACATTTTATGTAACTTGTCAATTAATGTTGAACGGATTAACTTGAATTTCACACACAGCTACACGAGGTCAATCTGCGCTAGCCGTTTCTAATTTAGTAGTGTAAGACAAACAAGAAGGTAGCTAGCTGGTCGTCACCATCCACCACCAGCTCTTAAGTTACTCTTTTACCAACGAATAGTGAGACTGATCGTCACATTATAACGTATTTATGAATGAAAGAGCAATCATGTTTGATGAAAAGGAAATACGAACCCGCAACCCTTAAATTCCTGATTCAAGTGCCCTAACCACCTAGATATACCATGAAATATTTGTATTCACATTCTTTACTAAAGCACATGGACTCTTGAAACGAATAGTTTTAGTCAGTTTCAAAATTTCAAATATTTTAGCCAGAGGGGTTAAACTAGCTACTAGATACAGATCAACTCTTTCTGAATGCGTTGAAGATACAATTATTAATTAAAGGTACCTAAGAAGTGCAATTAAACAGATATATAAATACATGACATACTTATTATTATATTTTATATACGCCAACTAAAATCTACTTCCCATCCTTGTTGTAGAGGGCACAATATTTATTTCTGTTCAGTGGATCATATGAATAGGATCAAATATTTTAATAATATGCCTTATGAATGGTACCAGATATTGTATTTGATTTTCATCAACATAAGTTTTAATGTTTGTTAGTAGCAATGTATTTAAATTTCATTCTTGAATAAATTACATAATATTTTATTGAGAATGAAGTATATTTTCGTTTAGAAATATTGATTGAATTATAAGTTAATATTTGTTCAGTGCGTCATCTTGGATTTTGAGTATAGCCTTCACCTCCAGGCAAACATATTGGTTTTCAATATTTGATAAAAAAAAAGTGAAACAATTTCACATGAAACAATTGTCACAGCTCTGTTACTTATAGCAACGTGAGAAATATTGACATGCTCTAAGCAAATAACACAAGGTGCACACGGAAAATGTGTACGGTTTATTAATCATCGGAAGTAGGACATTTTATAAGATGCTAATTTTGAATAACAATGTATTGCTGAGTGTATTTGACAGTATTTAATAATAGGTATAGCTATTATGCCATGTAAACGCATTGTAGCCCTAGTGAAAAACAGTATTTATTATTATCAGCCATTGCTCCTTTAGGATCAATTTTCTTTTAACAGCGATTAACAATAATTGTTCTATTTAAATATAGATTTGAATATCATATTAGAAATAGGGTAGAATATTTTTGTTCTATATTTGGAAGAGTTTTGCTACTCAAACCTCCACATATTTATCTATACGTGAATCCTTAAAAATGTTCATATCTTAATATCAAATATTATAGTTTATATCAAAATAAATATGTTTTTTAGAAAGAACTAGTTCCATGAACAGCAAGAAAAAATAGTAGTTCCGATCCAATCTTTCAATGTGTAATACTGTAAACTATCTTGCTATATGAAACACACAAAAAATGTTTGTGTCTGTCTGTATGTCTCTTACCTAATTATATTTATGTTAAAAGGGCAATCTCAATCAAACTTTGTGGAACGATCGGCTGAATAAAAAGTATGTTAACGGGGTTGCACCCATCCTCCTGTAATCTGGTATGTTCTTGACTATTTATTGTGTTTTACGTAAGTTAATGTCAACTACATTCCTGTACAAAGCAACGTTTTTATACAAAACCACAACACAATAAAAAACAAAATTAAATTTTACAACACAATTAAGTCTTCGGATTTACCAAACTAATGTCAAGGGTTCGATTCTATCAATAGACGCAACTGATAGTCCGATGTGGTCTTGCTATAAGTAAATATAAAAAAAAAACATTAAATTTTATTTAAAACAACATACACGAAATATTAGGGGGTAATACATCTTATATATCTCAAGATTGCGCTAACATTCTCCACGGAGGAATGCAACGAAAAAAATAGCGTCATTTTTACAATAATGCATAAACTCAAATAAGGGTTATATGGCAACAGCACTATAACGCGAAGAGGAAAAGTCATTTACTGAGTTATACCCACTATCAGCTTTCACTCGTGAATTCAGAACTTCATCCTATAAGGCAATTCTACCATCAATGACCGTCGTATCAATTAATTGATAACGTGAAACAACGTGGAAGAATATAAAGATAGATAGGTGTTGAAAACGGTTAGCAGAACACGCTCATACGTCATGAACTGTTTAATACATCGAATATCATTACCTTTAATTTTTTTCGCTTTTACTTTCATTATGAAGAATGAGTTTAGCTTAATATATAATACGCTTAAGAAGCTCTTACTTAAATATTTTCTGGTGGTAGATATTAGTGATATGTTATTGGGATTATATCCAAACATATCGTTAGCAGCAAAAGTACCCAATTGGGAAAGTAATCTATTAATATCCATGATTTGGAAGGTAAGAAAAGCATATCGTCTATACTGTTTCTCATGTTAATTTGTACATTCATTTTAAATAAATAACTTGCTTTGTACAGAAATTAATAGTAATTAATAAAAGACACATCTAATATTGTACAAATAAATGTATTATGCACAACATTTTAATAAAATATGTCATACTGCTCGACTTAAATTTTTTGTATTACTTATTTCGGTTATAAAATTAAACTAAACTATTAGAATTCACAGAAAAATACTCGAAACAATTTTCTTAATGCTGATTAAATATTAGTTTTATGACCAATACATTTTAGGTGTTTTGTTATCTGTTTTTTTTACATTTTTTTCTTACGTAACTCTTTTTGATAAATACTAAGTTTTATTCTGTTGAAATCGTATAAGTGACTGTACCTAAGATGTCGTAAACGTAAACTTACGAAAAAATTCTAGTTATCGGTCTACTATGGCAGACATTTTCACAATGAGCAGTATTTTGTCCCACATGTATTAAAATCATTCTCTTATTTGTTTGTTTTAGAAATTAATACTATAAGAATAATTTCACATATAAATGGATATGACACTATGGTCATGTGTCTAACTAGCTTTATATTTTTGATGGTCAAGTATATAGACTCGGAAACTGAATCTTCTGTAAATATCTCGTAAGCTGTTCGAACTACCTCTTGTAAGCTACTTCATATAGCCTATTATCAGACGTGTGCTGTCACATTTTATCAAAAGCATGTTAAAGTACACAAAACAAAATGTAAAACATATTGAAATATCAACTTTTTTATGTGACTGCATTACGAAATAATGATATGAATATGACTTTGTATTTAATTTTAAAACATTAATATAATTTCTTTTAATTTGGTTACAGGTCATTAATTCATAAGAAAAATATTTTAATTTGAATAAATTGACACAGAATTTAACCCTCAAAAAGGACCCCGCCAGTACAGTGGTATGTCTACGGATATACAACACTAAAATCAGTGGTTCGATTTCCCTTAGTGGGCTCAGCAGCTAGCCCGCTGTAGTTTTGCTATAAGAAAACATACACACTCAAAAGTATCTTATCTTAAGAACATAACTAATTTTTATACAACATTTCAGTGATAATCTAAATCCTCATTAATTCTCGTAGTTCATGAGATATCATTCAATTAAATCAAATATTCGTAATAACTCAATTGAATATTTTTTAAACTTATATATTTTGTATAAGAATACGCCGGTTAATACGCAACAAAACCAAAGCAAAAGTAGTTAAATTTCTAATAATTAAGGAATACAACAGTTTAAAAAGATATTGTTGTAACTATTTAGTTGAAAAGTTAAAACTATCCGCATTTTAATTACACATTGTAGACAAAGCTAAAACCAGTGATAATACACATTTAATCAAAAACACCTCAAGTGTGAAGAAAAGGTGCGGCCAAAAAAGGATTAAGCGTGTGACTTAAATCCTTTCTTGACCGCACTTATCTTCACAAGTAAAGTAGTTATGATTAGATATTATGACTTTTTGTTAATAATTTACACTAATAAACCAAGCAAGTAAGAAATATTAGCTTTAGGATCATAACTCTTTATTTAGAACCAACCAGATTCTTTAAAATATATGGTGATAGTTTTCTTCTCTAAAAAAAGTGTTAATACCTTCCTTTATGGTAGCGCCATGACATTTAGAATTATAGTTCCTTGTCATCACTGCATGCATTTAGTACAACCGTATCAAACATTTACACTTTTTGCTAAAGCTAATATCACGTGACATTAAACACTAATCAGTTAGGATAATTTCATGAAACTTGACAAATTTAGGCTTAGAAGTTCACCGTAAATAATAACTGTCTACCAGTATGATTCTTTTTAAAATTTTAGTCAGAAATTACTATCGTATTTGCTTGGACTAACAATATTTGTTGCACATCTTTTAACCCTATAGTTTTGTTGTTCTAAGTCATTTCTCTTTAATCTATGATAAATAATACAAAATTCATGACGTCCAACCACGTATTTCAAACACAGAATATTATAAGAGTATTCATTATTACCATGGCCTGGCATGGCCAAGCGCGTAAGGCGTGCGACTCGTAATTTGAGGGTCGCGAGTTCGCGCCCTCGTCGCTAAACATGCTCGCCCTCCCAGCCGTGGGGGTACATAATGTGACGGTCAATCCCACTATTCGTTGGTAAAAGAGTAGCCCAAGAGTTGGCGGTGGGTGGTGATGACTAGCTGCCTTCCCTCTAGTCTTACACTGCTAAATTAGGGACGGCTAGCACAGATAGCCCTCGTGTAGCTTTGTGCGAAATTCCAAAACAAACAAACAAATTCATTATTACCTCACCTTATTTTGAAAACACAAACACAGCTTATGTTGAGTTGAACTATTGTCTGTTTGTTTGTTTTGGATTTCTCGAAAAGCTACTGCGCTAGCCGTTTCTAATTTAGGAAGTTAGTCATCACCACCCACTGTCAACTCTTGGCTACTCTTTTACCAACGAATAGTGGGATTGACCGTTATATTATAATGCCCCCACGGTTGAAAGGGCGAGCATGTTTGGTGCGACCAGGATTCGAACCCGCAACCCTCGGATTATGAGTCGAACGCCTTAACACACTTGGCCATGCTGGGCCTGAACTACTATCATAGACAATAATACTGAGAAATAACGTTACTGGAGCATTCCTAATATTTCTACAAATATCATTTTATATTACAATTTTCCTTTGGAAATATAAGCTATTGAGTGATAAGTTACAAGCAACAACACCATTAGAATTTTTACTTCGTTTTCGATAACTTGTGCATGTAATCAATGAAAGGCTTACCACCAATAATTGATCAGAAAATGTACGTTTTTTAAAAAAAATCCATTTAATCCAGTTTCTTAATAATTTTGTAATAATAATAATAAACTTGAATAATTTGATCAAAGTTGTATTGACTAGCTAGCATTTATATTGGTATATCGTGTTCAAATATAAATCTATTATTGCGTAGTTCTTGTGTTTGTTGTTAACCTAAAAAGTATATAATTAAATTAAAGTTCAGATACTATAACACTTAACATTCGTCTTCTTCAGAGTGTCGTACAAAATTTAATGGCGGTGACATTTAACAAAGTATCTTTTTATATATTACTTTTGAAACAGTTAAAATTATACTCCATATTATGTCAGTATAAATTCCATAATAAAATCATAAAAGATTTCTGCTTTAATATATAATGTAATTATTTAATCTTTTTTTATTTATTTTATTGTAGTAAAGCAATACGAAAACTTTTAGGAAACCTTTATGACAGGTAACACCTATGGTCAATTCGTTGAAAAGAATTGGTCAAAAAGCAGGTACAATTTACAAAGTAAGAATCAAGGTGTTCGGGTTCGCAAACTTGAATGTCAGTTTTGGTTGACGTCAATGGAACTACACCAGGAACATAAAAGAACTGAAAATGATATGGGGTGGAGAACTGCTAAGTGTATATGCCAGGTTTGGTGGCATCTTGTTTAGTTGTTTAGTTATAAGTGAAAACATAATCATTCAGTTATTCTTTAGATGCAATAATACCATGTTCTAGCCTTTTCTTAACATCTGGAACAGAGATTGTTTTATTAAGTTTTATTAGAGAAAACAAGTAATTATGTATCTCAAGATGCCTAAAACTTTTGTTAAAATAAAATAGATAACGTTTACACCTTCTCCAGGTTCACAAAGCTTTGTTATTTTAGTCTATATAAATTGTTTGGAGCATTTGTTCCTAAAAACACACATACACGCCTGCTACAAGAGAGCGTGCTTTTTATAGTTTGTTCTAAACAGATCAATGCTTTGTTCAAACTATTACTCTGTACTTCGTGTAGAATCATGTTTCGTCATGTGTAAAAAGTTATAGGGTATCAAATTGTTCGAATTTCTAGAAATGGTATAAAGCAAATGAATATTGTCAGAAGATTAAACTGCCCCAGTGCACTGTATTCAGAAAATTGAAACGTCATAGGATTAGAGGAAGTATGGTTCCAGGATATTCTACAGTAGGTGCCAAAAAACAACTGCCAGAGATGGTCATGTTTGGATCAGATTAACAAGTTAAGGAAGAAAGAAGTTTTACAACATCTTATAACATGAATAGGGTATTCAGAAAAATAGTGAACAGGAGACTAACCAAACAAGGTAATTTTGCATGAAGGATTAAGGGTAGACCGAAATTAACCACAAGGTGGTGCAGTAAATTTTTAGGCAGCTATTTTAATGGTAGAAAAACTGTTCTTCATATCGTCCAGGGAAACAACAAGAACACTTTCTACAGGAATCACATGGATTCGATATTTCTATCATACTGTTGGGCAAGATTTAAACATAGCTTTGTGTTCCATGATAGCAATGCAAATGCTCACAGTGTGGATGTTTTACACTATTATTTCAACCAGAAGGACGTTACAAGATTGTCAGAGCCAGCAAAGTCTCCAAATTTTAATCCCATTAAGAAGTATTGGGCAGAAATGAAACAGAAAATTGCTAGCTATGATCCTAAACCAGTTTATATAGTTGCGTTGCAGTGCCTTCTAGTGACATTAGGATGAAATCACGGAGTGTTATGTTAATACCATATCTTGTCGTCAGCATTTCATTACGCCTTACAAAGGCTATTACAATACGAAGAAGATTAACTAAGTACTGAATGTTCAGTATGAACTGATATAAAGTTAAGTACACTATTTGCAACAATGCCACGCTATATTTTGTCATCATATTTGATTTGGTAAGGTTTCTTTGTGATGAATGAAATGCTGAATTTCACATCTTTTTAGAGGTGTTTCATCAAATTATTTGTCTATCGAACATGTCTCGTAATACAAACTTCATATACAGAAGTTTATGTGAAATGTTTTTCTCAGTTTCACAACGCTAAGTGTATTTTTGCCCAATTCTAGCAATAATGGTCTTATTTGTAACGAAATATGTTAAATATATTCATATCCTAGTAATACACACAGACGGAAAGGAATATCATTTAGATTGGATTTTATATTGAAATCATTACTCCTTTTTTAACATCGTTTCAGCCCCCCCCTTTCACTGGTTCGTTTGCGAATTCAAACTGATATCAACCGGGTTTCGATATCTCTGGTTAGGACTCGGCATGGCCAGCTGGTTAAGGCGCTCAAGTCGTAATCCGAGGGTCGCTGGTTTGAATCCTCGTTACATCAAACATGTTCGCCCATTCAACAGTGCGGGGTTATAATGTAGGTCAATCCCACTATTCGTTGGTACAAGAATTGGCGATAGGTGGTGATGACTAGCTGTCTTCCCCTTGGTCTTACACTGTTGAATTAGGGACGCCTAGTGCAGATAGCCGTCGTGTAGCTTTGTGCTTAACTATAATAAGAAACAACCAATATTTGTGCAATATCACACAATAGACTAGCTTAGAATTTGTCAATTAATATGTAATAAAACATTATTTGGCAATATTATTCATTTTGATTAATAACACTGGTTTACAAAGAAATTGAGGCAAGCACAAAAATAGTTGTTTTAACCTAATTTGGGGTGCTTAATTCAATTTGAAATCCGTTTTTACTCATCACCTCTAGTTTTTTAATATGCTTACTGTACATTTTGTACACATACTGTACATAAAGGCGTATATGCATTCAGGGTTAATTTCTAATATTGTGTGACTTATGTCTTCTTGTTTAGTTTTATGCAAAAAATGTAAGTGATAGCATTACATTATATATATATATAGCTATATATCAAGACGGATTTTGGCAGTTAAGCGTAGCCAACACGTCTCAATCAACAGCCAGTAGTGCACTGGCAGTCAGCGCAGGAGGTTGGTGTCCCTCGACAGTTGTGTTACACAATTTCCAACGACGCACATAATTATTATTGCCTCACATATCATTTAATTTTCTTTTTTTTTTTCAGATTCTCCAATGGCTTTAAGCTCGATAAAACACCGAAAATGCCTCAACAAAGCCAATTCTTTCTGCTACGTGTGTAGGGACTTCACGACAGTTGCACAGCGTCGAACCACCACTTCCCTCCTCAGAACTGCCTACTTTCATTATTATGACTGTAAAATTGGTGATCAGGACAAATCTTGGGCTCCACATATCTGTTGTAAACCCTGCTACAATGGACTTACTGCTTGGTTTAATGGCAAGAAAGCGGCTTTCAACTTTGCAGTCCCGATGGTTTGGAGAGAGCCACGAAGCCATGCAGATGATTGTTATTTTTGTCTAACAATATAACTGGTTTCAATGCATCTTCTAAAAAAAAGATCAAATATCCCAACCTTCCACCTGCTATGAGACCCGTTCCCCATTCAGATGATCTTCCTGTTCCAAAACCTCCAGTAAATAAGGATCTTCTTTCCTCATCAGATGAAGAAATACCTCCAAGGGAAGATTCTGCCAAGTCAATATCTTCCAAAGATATTGACTTTTCTTATTCAGAAACAAGTGGCAACGAGCCACACTGGATCACGCAAGAAGACCTGAATGACCTTGCTCGTGATTTGTATGTGTCAAAACAGCAGTCAGAGCTCTTGATTTCTCGGCTTAAACAGTGAAACCTAGTCTAGAAGATGTAAGGATCACCAATTTCAGGAATCGAAACAAAGACCTTGCTTCATTTTTCGACATGGAAAACAAGTTGTGCTACTGCACAAATGTACCTGGCTTGTTCACTTTCCTTGGTTTGCCACATAATCCTTCAGACTGGCGTCTTTTCATAGACTCTTCCAAGCGAAGTCTCAAGGCTGTGCTTCTGCACAACGGGAATAAATATCCCAGCATTCCCACTGCACACTCTGTCCATCTAAAGGAGTCCTATGACAATATAGAGCTTCTTTTAGAAGCTGTTAGGTACAACCAGTACCAGTGGAGTCTGTGTGGGGACCTCAAGGTCATTGGTCTTCTTATGGGTATGCATGTGGGCTTCACAAAGTACTGTTGCTTTCTCTGTCTCTGGTATAGTCGAGCTGTATCTCAGGATTACAAGCAGAAAGACTCGGGTCTAGAAGCACTTTCGTTCCTGGCGACACAGCGTCAAGGAGAATCCTCTGGTTGACATGAAGAAGGTGCTTCTTCCTCCTCTTCACACCAAGCTTGGTTTGATGAAGAATTTCGTGAAGGCCATGGACAAAAATGGTGCTGCCTTCCAACACTTGTCGACTGTATTCCCAGGTCTCAGTGCTGCTAAGCTCAAAGCATCTTTGTCGGACCTCAAATTCGAGAAGTGCTGAATGATACTGATTTTGAGGAGCTTCTTACCTTAAAGAAACATAGAGCATGGGAAGCATTTAAGTCAGTCTGTAGTGGCTTCCTTGGTAACACACGCGTACCAAATTACCAAGCCTATATTGAGAAGTTGCTAAAGACTTATGAGGATATGGGATGCCGAATGTCACTCAAAATTCATTTTCTGCGTTCCCACCTCAACATCTTCCCTCCAAACCTTGGAGCAGTGAGTGATGAGCACGGAGAAAGATTCCACCAAGACATTACGAAGATGGAGAGCAACTACCAAGGCAAGTGGAACCCCAGCATGATGGGAGACTTCTGCTGGATGCTCTTGCGTGACATCCCGGAGGCAAAATACACCAGATCATCTAAGAAAACACCATTCTAACTGTCTGCGGTACTATGAATTGTGTACATTGTGTCATCCAAGTATATTTATTCCGTCAATGTTCTTTATCTATCCTGTTTTATCTGTAATTAGCTGTTGCAACTGTTGAAATAAGCACGTATATACTCTGTATATACTAAAATGAGACTATTTAAAAGCCAGAAAACTAGATGTGATAGAGCAAAACTGTTTATAAATTTGAATTCAGCACACCCAAATTAGAAAAACACACCTATTCACATTTTTGCCTCAGACAAAAAATATTTTTTTGTAAACCATTGTAATGTAATATTAAATTAAATACAATGTCCGATTATTTTCGTAGTCATAAACTAAGTATATTGGCTTTAAAATGTCACTCACTATATGATACTCTCCAACGTTATGCCAGACAAGGTAGCAAATACATTTTGACATTTCTCTGTATCTCTTTTCTTACAATATTCTTAATATTAATGTTCTATATAAATGGTAAATATGTTTTGGAAAGTAACAAATTAAAAATATAATTTCATTATTAGTTTGTTTAGTGTAGCGACAGTGACTAAATATTTGTACGACCTTTTTAAGTAACCCACTTAATTAATAGAGTAAATTTTTTCTCTATCCAAAATAACAGCACCTGTCTCATCAGTTAAAAGCCTTTCGTGTGAACATATAAAATGAAAGTAAAGGGGCTTTAGAAGAAAAGGAACCAAAACAGGTCAACTTCTTATTTCCGAATGCCTATATTCTGCATACACGGGAGACAATGAAATTACCAACAAATGAAATTCTCTGTGTTAAACACTCTTAGCTATCTATGTGACTGATACGTTATTAAGAAAAGTAGTTTGATTTTTTACTTCTAATTTAGTAATATAATTTGTTCAAGTCATAGATAAAAACAATAACATCTTCCGTCCAGTCTTCACTGACATATCGCTATAGATAGTTGTTGTTCCATGTGTAACTTATTTGCCTTTTCGTATGCAGGAACGAATATCAGTTTCGGGGAACAAACTATATAGGATTGATTTTCTACATTTTTTGATGTTAAATCTCGTATTGTTTGTTGTTTGTTATTAAGCACAGAGCTACACAAAGGGTTATCTGTGCACTGCCCATCACAGGTACTGAAACGCGGTTTTTAGCATTGTAAGTCCTCAAACATACAAATGTGCTTCTAGGGCCCCAAACGAGGTTTTGTTTCATTCGTCCAGTGGACTGGTCCTCCAGCTATTAACACACACAAGTATATATGTATATATATGCATATATATATATTATAACATGTGCATTACAAGTGTGGGATATAACAATTAGTGGTATTATTTTATTGCAGTTTACAACTTCAGTCAACTACAGTATACCGAAATGTTCATCGATTTTAACTTAAAAATTAATTTACTAGGGAAATTGGTTACCTTACCAAAGCAACTTTATGTTCTAGATGAGTTAATGGTTCCTATTTCTGAAAACAAATCCAGTAATTATAAGATTTTTCCAGAGTAAACTGTTTATTGTGAAGTATTTAGTAATATGTGAATTACAATGATGTTGTATTACGTCCTAGTTCAATTTATAAACCTTTTTCACTAAATAATTCAATTTATAATCATTTATAAATTTATAGACATTTAAATAACACATAAAAATTTCGAACAACAGCAAATTCAATATATAGCAGCTAGTATAATGGATGCTTATGCAACTCTTCATTTCCATTTTAAAAATATTATCGAAAAAAAATATCTTCTTCAGTGACTGAAATATTATAGATCGATTTGAAGCATATTTTTCTTCTATATTTTCATATTCCTCCACTTTAATTGTTTATTTACATCACAAAACATATGTTAGATTAGGATTATTAAAAAAAATCCGAAGTATTAGGCACTACATTATTACTGTTGTTAGTTGTTTTAACCCATACTTACACATCAGACTACCAACACTTTGTCAACAGTGAGTATTAAATCTTTTGATTGTGACATTGTAAGTGTGTAAAATTTCTGATGCCACGTTATTTTTAAAACGTTTTACTGCGATTTTTCTAGCCCATGTTAATAGAAACACTAGAATATTAACAATGTTATTGCTGTTTTGTTTCCACCATGATGTCATAAAATGGAAAGTTAATAGTTAAACGGAATATATTTATTTAAATTAAACTTTAAGATTGATAAATAGTTAATTTTTATTTGGTTAGTTTCCACTTTTCTTATTTCTATATTATATATTTATACCATTTGTGTCTGTACTTCAAGTGTTTTTTTTTGCAAATGTAAAAGAAAAAACATAAAAATTTCAAGCTGAAAGATGTTAAGCTCCTGAAACAGTACATAAGCTAGAAGCAACGTGAAAATATATTAATATTTACATCTATAAAATTCCGCTAATGTTAAAGCGGAAATTACACTTTGTGAACTATAAATAATACGGTTGTTAAAACAAACCAGTGTTTACTGGTACAACTTCGAGAAATTTATTTCCATACAGTGAATTATTGAGTAAATGTTTTAATATATTCGAGACTAAGGATAATCTAATTCTTAAATATTTATTTGTTAACCTTTAACGTTGCTTTCCTTCAACAATTGAGTTATACTAGAGATGTATCCACTCGAGTTTCACGAAATCTGCGTCATGATAATAGCGATCACATCCTTCAAGTTTATCTCATACAACTGCGTTTCTATACGTTTACTAAAACATTGGAATAATATTCTAATATCAATGAAAATAATATGAAACCTGAATATCAAACCATATTGATTAACCTCAATTTATTCGTTATTAACCTGCAATAATCGTAGAAAAAATAATTAAATGACTGTAATTGTAAGCTACAAATAACTAAATACCAGAAAACTGGTACTTTAACTTAAAAATCGTTATACCTCACACTATTGTATTCACAGACTCGAACAAATACCTTCCGAATAAAATGGAACTTATTGAATTAATTTCGATGATACTCGTATGAGGCGCGCTATGTTAAATTATTTAGACAACGGAATTTGCTTTTTAACAATTTCGCGCACGTTAAGATAGAATGTTAAGGTTTCTTGTTTTTTTTATAATTTAGTTTTTGTTGGCCGAAATAACAACATAATTGGAAATAAGTTTATTTTAAAAGAGACATTCATCGTTACTCAAATACCTTGCGTGTTTTGTTCGCATTATTTGCTTTTTATTGTTGCTATTACATTCGTTATTGATATATTCTCAGGCATAACAACAATGAAAGTAGCTACAGGATAGCCCCCCAGTGGCACAGTGGTACGTCTGCGGACTTACACACTAAAAACCGGGTTTCGATATCCATGGTGGGCAGAGCACAGATAGCCCATTGAGTAGCTTTGTGCTTAATTCTAAACAAACAAATAAGCTACAGGATTTGTCTAGGAATTATAGTGCTAGAAACCTGTTTTCGATACCCGTGGTGGGTGAAGCTTTGTACTTAACAACAAACAACAACGCAACACACGAGGTTTAACAATATTCTGAATAAACCTAGTCATATTTAATTTGTTCCCCAAAACTGATAATTGTTCTGGAAAAAAATAACTAATAAAATAAGACTGACGTGATGTTGTTAAGTAAATGTGTAAATATTTTGTAAACGACAACATGTCGTGTTGTGTTTGGATTTTCATTTCTATTATTCATTTTTCCATATTGATATTATTGTTTCGAAGTTTAAACTAATATGTTGTTATTCATTTAGGGTAACATTTAGAATTTTCTTGAATTAAGTAGACCAATCATATGTTTGTAAACGAAGTGCTGGCGACTTCGTGTCTAGACGTTTAGTCTCGTGCAAGAACGGACATGCGCGGATTGCTCTGGAGATCTGTAGAAATTTCGCGGTTATTCGAGGTGTCTAGGCCTACAATATATAAACAGACGAAGATGCGAGAGAAAAGAGATTCAGACATCAGTTTTTATTCGAACAAGAAAGAAAAGGAGAGTCAGACATTAGTTTTATTTCAAAAGAAGAGAGTCAGTTATTTGAGAAAGATTAAGTGTTTGCTGTGATTATTCAACTTGGATTTGTGTCTGAAGTTAGATCTACGGAAGCTGTGATTTTATTTCGTCAATCTCTACGATTCATCTGAATTACTGCTTGTGCTGAGAGTCGGCGAATTTATTGAACTGTGAACCGTTTCTGAACTTCTTCATTTAAGCTTCGGAATTTCTTCGTGGTACCAAATTCACACCCTAGACTGGAATTTGAGACTTTCATTTTAGATCATTATATTAGATACAGGCCAGTACCATTTTGTATTGTGATTAATTTTGAAGTTTGAAACTAGTATTATTTTGTTTTGTAATTAATTTCGAATGTTGTAACTTAATATCTGTCACTGTTATTATATAATTTATGTTATATCTGTTATATTTGTTAATAGTTTAGTGTAATAAATTATACAAGTTGTTATCTGTGTTTTTCTGTTGCGTTCAGTCTACCAAGAACATGAAACATAAAAAATACGTAACAGATGTATTGATTAAAACATTCAATTTCCAAGTCACAGAATTAAATCTCATCAGCGACTAAACTCTTATTTAAAGCTGTCACTCTCCTTTTTTGTTGGTAAGAAATAGTGAAATGATGACTGGTTTATTTTAATTCGTTTTGTTTTAGAATATGTTATACATAATCTGTAACACAAAAGATGCAGCAAGTTTTGAACTATCAAATCTCGCTTCTAATTTAGAGACGGCTATCACAGACAGTATTCGAGTACGAGTAATTCAGCAGAAACAGACCAACGAAATGTTTGGAACAATAACAAAATATTAAAAATTTTCACTTACTCAGCTTAGTGTAAATACCGCATTACGTATAGAACATGTGTGACTTTAATTAAATTGTAATCCTGAAGTGAAAATAGATAAACTGTAAATTAATATAAATAACATCTTATAATATGTATAATTAGCTGAAAATTCATGATTTATGAAATGTTAACTTAGGACAAGAAAAGTTGCTTTCTTTGTATTTAATTGTATAAAAAAATACAACGCACACAACAGGAAACAGCAAATCTATTTTGTTTCTACCTATGAACTCATCAAACCTTCGTGCCAAATACTGTGAAGATCCACCAGCAGGGGCAAAACAAACATGAAGATGCCTATAATAACAACAAAATCAAAAGTGCAAAACTAATTTTTTGTGTTTTTCCATAAACCTCATGAACCTGCACTTGTTGTTGTGAATATCCATTTAAAAGAGGTGAAATAGTGTGAAAAAATGGCCCATAAAAACCGCAAAATGCAAACCTGAAAATCTTTATATACCCCAGCAAAGACCTAATGAGTCTCCATACAAACTTTAGGTGAAGATCCATCCTCACTTTGCGAAGTAGTTACTTGAACGTACAACAGACAATACTATTATATTTACACAGACACATCTTTGTTTATGAGCAGTAAATTACTATAATAAATAAAACGCAAACCTCTATATAGCCCCGATTTACCCTTAATTACATAAAGTACTATAATAAACACTCTATCAGTATTCTATATTGAAAGCTATTAATGCGCTGTGTATAATTTATGATGTCATTTCTGGACGATATTTGGTTATTGAAAATGTGATTGATAGAAATTTCGCTAAAAGTGTACCTGAAAAATTACATAAAAGGAAGTCTGACATGAACGCCTGTTATGTAAATGTGTAAATATTTTGTAAACGATAACATGTCGTGTTGTGTTTAAATTTTCATTTCTATTATTCATATTTCCATATTTACATTACTGTTTTGACGTTTAAACTAATAAAATATGTTGTTATTCATTTAGGGTAACATTTAGAATTTTCTGGAATTAAGTAGACCAATCATATGTTTGTAAATGAAGTGCTGGCGACTTCGTGTCTAGACTATTAGTCTCGTTCAAGAACGGACATGCGCGGATTGCTCTGGAGATCTGTAGAAAGTTCGCGGTTATTCGAGGGGTCTAGGCCTACAATATATAAACAGACTAAGATGCGAGAGACAAAAGAGAGATTCAGACATCAGTTTTATTCGAACAAGAAAGAAAAGGAGAGTCAGACATTTATTGAACTGTGAACTGTTTCTGAACTTCTTCATTTAAGCTTCGGAATTTCTTCGTGGGTCCAAATTCACACCCTAGACTGGAATTTGAGACTTTCATTTTAGATCATTATATTAGATACAGGCCGGTACCATTTTGTATTGTGATTTATTTTGAAGTTTGAAACTAGTATTATTTTGTTTTGTAATTAATTTCGAATGTTGTAACTTAATATCTGTCACTGTTATTATATAATTTATGTTATATCTGTTATATTTGTTAATAGTTTAGTGTAATAAATTATACAAGCTGTTATCTGTGTTTTTCTGTTGCGTTTAGTCTACGAAGAACATAAAACATAAAAAATACGTAACAACGCCAATTCCATAAAGCCTTTTTTCAGCTTTAATCCGAAACCCCATTAGTGAAAAAGAAATTCGACGAAAAAAAGGAAGAAGTACCTACAAGTCTTTTCTTAATTGCAGTATATTCTGGAAAACTACCTTTTTTCATGTTCTTTAGCATCCAACTTAGGGGTTGGTGTCGAGCAAAGTAGGCCAGTCACATGGGAATATACAAAGACTTGTGTCTACTTCAACTGACCAGCACTTCTCATCAGTGGAGAAAAAGTAAATTCTTGTCCACAACAGCTGTCGAGACAGATGGATTCTCTTGGGAAACTTTCGTCCAAGAGGTCATTCAGACATTTGCTGACATTGATTTATCAAAGCTATTACGAGCCATTAGGGAAAAGGAAGTTGGCTTATTGAGGCACTAGAACTTAGGCAATAATAAAAAGTATAATGATTTACACTTAACTGCATTCTTAATTCCAAGTGAAAGTTTGCAACACATACACGATTCCGTAATTTATGATATTTTTACCATTTTACTGTTATTTGTACCGCCCCATTTTCATCGTTGTTTCTCTTAAGATTTCCAAACATACAAATCCTTCCTTGCATTGTAACTAAACTATTTCATAAAGTCTTATGATTCTATCGAAGTATTTATTATATATTTAACAGGGTATATTAGCCTAAGAAAAATGACGGCCATCTCATAGCATACCCTAACTTTACGTTTACTAGCTGAAAAAGTGAAATAAATTTTGTAGAACCAAGATTGATAAATATAGATGGAGAAACGTTCAGTCAAGGAAGTGAAATGTCAGAAAATTTAAGAGCATTTGTGAAATAAATTCGTGCCGTATTCGTGGAATAATTATTGGTAACAATTAGTTACATTAACAACCTCTAATATAGAGAAAAGCCAGTGAATTCTCATAACACTACATTCCAACAATGGGTGTCGTGTGATGTCACTCAGCAACAAAAGTGATGAAAGAAATTGTTTATTTCTAAAAAAAAACAAAAAACGTTGTAGATATAGCCAAAAATAGCTCAATTAAGAAATGCATCAATATTTTTACTTTCCTGACAAATTTTATACACTTTGCTTTAGGCTTATTTTATCAATACTTACTAAACTTAAAATATTTCATGGGAGCTCTGTCACTTAAATCGTAATGGGCAGACAGTAATGAAACTATTCTATTTGGATTGTTACGTATTTTTTTAATGTTTTATATTCTTCGTAGACTAAACGCAACAGAAAAACGCAGATAACAGCTTGTATAATTTATTACACTAAACTATTAACAAATATAACAGATATAACATGAATTATATAATAATAGTGACAGATATTAAGTTACAACATTCGAAATTAATTACAAAACAAAATAATATTAGTTTCAAACTTCAAAATAAATCACAATACAAAACGGTACTGGCCTGTATCTAATGTAATGATCTAAAATTAAAGTCTCAAATTCCAGTCTAGGGTGTGAATTTGGTCCCACGAAGAAATTCCGAAACAGTTCACAGTTCAATGAAATCGCCGTCTCTCAGCACAAGCAGTAATTCAGATGTATCGTAGAGATTGACGAAATAAAATCACAACTTCCGTAGATCTAACTTCAATCACAAATCCAAGTTGAATATTCACAGCAAACACTTAATCTTTCTCAAATAACTAAAACTGATGCCTGGATCTCACTCTTATTCTTCGAATAAAACTAATGACTGAATCTATCTTCTTTTTTCGAATAAAAACTGATGACTGAATCTATCTCTCGTCACCGTCTTTTATACCGATAGGCCTACTTCTCGAGAAAACTGAGATACGTATATTTATTTGCTCAGCTCAATTTAAAAGTGTCCGAGTTGGGACACCAGAAACTTTTTGACAACATACAACACTAAAACATTGCTTTAAAAAAATCCACAGCAACAGTGTTTTTTTAAGCTAAGCACAAAGACTATTCCCACCACGTGTATCGAAACCCGGTGTTTATTGTAATAAATATACAAAAATAGCGTCGAATCACTAGGGACACGACATTGTTAACAAAGTCTTGTTAAAGAAAGAAAGAAAGTGTTATTTTCTTAGTGCTAAACTACACACTGTATTTTGTCCATCGTAAAGAATACAACCAATTTCTAACAATGCACATTCATAAACTTACCGCTGATAAAAGTGAACTGAGCTAATATCTTACAAAAGTGTCTTTCTTTACTACACTAAAAAATACTAGCGCAGCAATACAACTTATCGCTGTAGTTATTATAACGAGACAATTAAAGGACTAACCTGTTGAGACCACTTAAAGTTTCGTATAAAAGTCTAAGCAATAGACATAAAAATAATATGATTTAAACTGTTTGTTATAACTCATTATATTACCTCATCTGGAATATATATGTGTATACAATTGTCTAATGAAGAAACGATTCCTTAAGACGTCACAGTGCCACTTAAAACGAACGAAAAATTAAAACGTAGAACTATTTCTTTGCTTAAGGCGATTAAAAATATAATGGTTTCGAGACACTGTTGAATAATAATAAAAATGTTGTATATCTTACTGGCCTTTCGCTGCTCAATTTTCTCAACCACGCTATGTTTAAATTTCAAAATGTATCTATGCTTTTTACACTGTTGTAAGCTAGATAATAACTATTTCAAATTGTAGAACTCTCTTTATCGTATTTTACTATTTCTAGAATTCGCTCTTGTTTACTTGAATTTGTTTAACTCGAAGTTTTACTTAGTTCATCAATGTGTAGAACGCACTTACAGTATCCATGAGCTGTGTTAGCAAACATGTATTGTAATATGAACTGATCGATACACTAAGCTGAATTGTATTTAGTTAAATGTATCTGCTTTTTCATGGCAGCGGTGATCGTCAGTGCAATCTAATTGAAATGTTAGCATAATGACTCATTTATTATGACGTGTTCCTGAACTAGATTTAACACTTAAGTACGCGATATATAGAAAGTGTTTTTGTCAATATTGTATATTGTAATTGTCTTTCTTCTAACACTCTATGCCTTTTTCGATACACAAGTCTATTTAAAAGGTAGAATTACACTTGTAACAATGATTATTATATTATAAAGTTTAGTTTTCGTCAACATTTTTTGCTGTACATAGTACTTTACTAAAATAAAAGTTAGCAATAAATTTCAGTGATATTCATTTTGAAATATATGCGTTTTTTGCTTCTCAAGATTGAAATAAACAAAAACTATTGAAAGATACTTTTACAAAATAATTATGGAACATCATTAAAAACAACAAAGCTATCGAATAAGTAACAACATAAATGTCTTGAGGAATATTGCATAGTGTGTGTATTTATATTATGTGTTTATGGAAAAGATACTTGGGATATATACCACCACTTCAAAGTCTGATCTGTGGGAAATACTTTGTGGTGTCATAAGATTTTCAGTATAATTTAAAATCTTAAGCTCAACTACAGTACCAACCCGTTTCGTAAGTGTATCAACTAATAAAGTAAAAATAATTCGAATCTCAAAATAACGAGTTACATTTGAAACATATGATGAAAAAACATGAAAAAGTTAAGAATTGAGTAAAACAATAAAATAAAACGAAGGGTTTATTAGATATGTAAAGATCACCCTTACCTCGATTTTATTAATTAGTTTCTTTGGAAATATGACGATAAATTCACATGATGATAAAATTATCGAGGAAGAATTTAAAAAGTAGGTATTCAAGATTAAATTAACATAAAATTTAACTTTAGAACTCGATATCTAAAATAATAATATATATTAAACGAGTCTGAGCTTATGAAATACAGTATATAAAATAGCAGTTTGTGAAATTTAGTTGATAAAATTATCATACTGTCAGCAGAATATTTTCCCAGAAATATAAGTTTCTATGATATAAACGTCTGTTCACTGTATGTCTACAACTGATATAGTCATATCGTGTTTAAGGCAGAAAAAACTAGTGGAGTGATTAAAAATTTATGAAAACTAGGTTTAACATTTTTAATTTTGTTACACTAACTACTTACAAATGCACTGCTTTAAAAATTAAGCATACATTTTCATCGATAATTATAACACAGTTGTATAATGTTAACAACTTAAAAATATTCAGTAGAATAGTTTATGAAACTATCATGTTTCATTATATAAATTACAAAAAATATTGCACAGTAATAAACGCATAGCATAATTAAAACACTAAATTTTGATTTACGACTTTTCAATAAAAAAATTGTAAACTAAAGAAATCAAAATAAATTGATTTGCAGCATATAATAAAGTGAATTGTAAACACTAATTATGAGCAGTAGTTATTGTTTGCATTGTCATTGAATGTGTTCGAAAACCATAACATATTTAGGAAAAATCTCAGAATATATAATTCTATAATAATAGATTTCAACATTTCTGAACTGCTAAAGTTACCAGAAATTTTTGAAGTCTGAAAGGCTCAAGTTAACGATGTCTGTGAATTTAATATTCAGCTTAAAATAGGTTAGTTTAAAATCAACTAAATAACAATCACTAGATATAAATAGCTCAGTTAACAATTTTTCTAAACATATATGTAGCTAAACAAAATAAAACATGAGTAGCTTAAAAAGAAACAAATTTCTAGCCTGTAAAATAAACACCACGAATAAAGAAAAAGTTTCAAATAATACCATATTAATGGTTGATTGTTTGTATGTAATTAAGCATAAGCCTACACAATGGAATGTTTGTACTATGCCTGCCACAAGTATCCGGTTTCCATCATTCTAAATCCAAAGGGTAGAGTTAATGATTCAAACACATTAAAACTGAAACATTTACTATTTTAAACAATCACGCTTATCTGTTTATGAAAGGAGAAGAAAACGAGAAAATTATAAGAATATGAAACGTGTAATTATTTAACATTATAGAAGCATTTCATGAAAATGGACACAACGAACAGGTTAGTTAAATGTCATTTAAATCATGTTATGTAAGAAACCGATAAAACAGAAGAACAAACTTGGTGAATATTTAAATTATGATCTGAAAATAGAGTGTGTGTTGTTGTTTTTGTGAGAGAATTGATGGCCGTATTTATTAAGAGCATAGTTAATGACATCTCTAAGCTTGTATTACACAATTTCTTTGGTACATACTTTAGTTGAAGCTAAAGAAAAAATACTTTAAATATCACTACTAGTGACTTTAAAGCTTCACGTTTTCATCCTCCACTATTTTACAACAAATTCAGAAAATCTTCACTAACTAGTTAATAGATATCATAAGGCCCGACATGGCCAAGCGTGTTAAGGCGTGCGACTTGAAATCTGAGGATCGTGGGTTAGCATCCCCGTCGCGCCAAAAATGCTCGCCCTTTTAGCCGTGTGGGTGTTATAATATGACGATCAATCCCACCATTCGTTGGTAAAAGAGTAGCCCAAGAGATGGCGGTAGGGTGGTGATGACTAACTGCCTTCCCTCTAGTCTTACACTGCTAAATTAGGGGCGGCTAGCACAGATAGCCCTCGAGTAGCTTTGTGCAAAATTAAAAAAACAACAAAAAAACAAAACGATATCAGATAATTCTTATTTAAATAATATTTAGTGAAAACTAAATCAGCCAACTGCTTTTCAAAATTATTCACTCAC
The DNA here is from genome assembly GCA_011833715.1 of Carcinoscorpius rotundicauda. Classification (NCBI taxonomy): domain Eukaryota; kingdom Metazoa; phylum Arthropoda; class Merostomata; order Xiphosura; family Limulidae; genus Carcinoscorpius; species Carcinoscorpius rotundicauda. The sequence continues at coordinate 116,665,753 of CM022393.1, forward strand.
AACTTGATTTCAGTGCGTATGCACTTTATTTCTATGTATTGTATTATCCGTGAAGTTTTGAGTACATGTTTGAATTTAAACAAATTATAAATATGTTTACAAGGTTAAACTGGTAGAAAACATTTTATTGATACATTTATTAAATCATACTAATAATAAACACATGAATAAACTAAATTATTTTAGAAAAATTCTCATATTGAAGATGCCAGATATCCTGAATACCAGATGCAATGAGAAATAATGACCGAAGAAGATCGAAACGTTGTTCGCTCCCATACGTAAATATTTTTCTCAACCCAAACGAGCCGTTTTACATATATATTTTTCTTTACAAGGGGGTTTTCTCGACATCAATCATATGATCTGAGGTGCAAATGTAATACTGTATAACAAAGTTTGCAATCCGATAAATGTTTATAAGGCTTAAGATCACCTCTGACACAAATACAAATTGTGCAACGTTGTGAAATTTCTAAACTATATGGTCTACTAAAATGGTATTACTCATTCCTTCATCAGATCTATTTTCATTTCATCGACATTGTTTGGTTACGAATCATAATCCTACAAGAACTTTCTCATGAATAAACAACGCGAATTAAAATCATTGACTACCCCGACTAGTTAATTTTCTTTATAAATTATTCTTCCAGGAATTATTTAAATACTTAAGCCCGTTAACTGAGTGCACTTTTAAATATTAAAGTTTTTCTAGCTGTAATTTTGTATGAGAACACCAATGATTATATGAGAGTATCCCTATATCCCATGTCATTCACAGTGTCATAACGTAATATAGAAATTCATAATTAGCAACTGCTGCTAAGATTGTTATACTAACTACACAATATCTTGTTAATTTGTGATTGAATGTGTTTGCCAAATGTGCTTGTGTCCACTTGGTCGCGGTACGAAGCTTAATATATCTGTGAATAAGAAAATGGTTCGTATGTCGTTTGACTAGTCCATATGCTCATGATACCAGTGAGGGCAAGCTGTATTTTCACCTTGGATTAGAAATAGAAAAGCACAGCATTATATATCTGGTATAAAAATGACCTGCATTAAGCTGTTTTAATAACCTATTTGCTAATTTGTTGTTCAGCTGATAATCAAATCTGTTGATTCAGCTAAAAAGGTGAAATCTGACGGTTTCGTCGTGTCCGTACTAATAAATAGCAGCCCTTTTACGGAGAGAATGGTTTTTTGGCCAACTGTATTGATGATCTTCCCAAATCTACAACTCTCTAACCATAGTTCCTAGGACCCAGCCTATTTACTGCAATTTACTTCCAAGCAATCGGCTTCCAACCAGCTTATGACGTCTCATGTCCAAAAATGCCCAAATGATTCATTTTGGGTCTTGGAATGTTTCATTATCAACCTGTTTCTCTTTGTGTTTATTGCTGCAGTTCACACTACTAGATAACAATACACTGTGTTTTGTGCACTCTGAATAAAATAAGCGTGCCAGATGGTAGATCAACTAAAACGTGCTTCGTATGATAAACACTTCAGTGATACCATTAGTGGTATTTGTACCTTGTTATAATGAGAAAATAGAAAACTCCGATTATCCTTTAATTGCTTTTAGTCATGTTTTTAGATTTGGCTTATTAATTTAGAACAACATATTATAGACAATGCATGAATATTTTTAATATTTTTGCATGTGAAAAAGTAAACTAATAAAGTCAAATACTTATTGTGCGCGAATAAGTAAGTTTAATTTTCTATAATTTGTATTTTCTATAATATGAAGCTTTACGATTACCATAATATGTCAGAGAAATGTATTGAGCAAAAATATAAATCTAACCTTTTCGTTTGCAAATGTGAATTCGATAATAATAGGATATTTCAAATCGAAAGTACAGTTGTCAGTCTACATACTTAGAAATCTAAAATTCGGGATTTGATTTCCGATGATAATTAAATATGACTTCACTCTAAAATAAATAACGAAACAGTGCTGGGGTTGTAATATTAAATATACAAGTGACTGTACATGAAAATTTTGTTTCGTGCCAGATTGTAACCCACTCTCGTGGTAACGTTTAGAAAAAATATCTTATACTTACTAATTAAACACCACTCAACAACAAATATATCATCGTAAAAATAGCCTTTGCAAACTTTTGAGGCTTCATACATATACATTTTATATTTGAATCCAATATTGTATATTAATAGCATTCCAATAGTTTAAACGAACAACACAAACTTTTCATTTTGGCTTCTTTATAGTAATTAGTAAAAATATTTTTTACGCGTAGGATTATAATGCTTCAAAAGTGTTTCTATACCTACGTGATGACATCACAGAAAATTTATTTGGGTTTATCAATAAACAAACAAATACTCTTGGTTCTGGTGTTGTCTACCAAATATTATGAAATACTACCTAGAGTGATGACTAGCTGCATTCCCTCTCGTCTTGCACTACTAAATTAGGGATAACTAGTGCAGATATAGCCCTTGTGTAGTTTTGCGCAAAATTCAAAAATCAAAACTAAACAAAAACCCGTGCATACATCTAATAAACCTCCATAATCTGATAAAGCTACATCAACACCCTACGAAATAGTAACATGGACTTACAATATAGAATACTATTATATTTATATAAATTCATGATATTCACATTAATCTTATAATAATATTTATTCAAAACAATGTGCTTTTAAAGCTGTGATGTATAGTTCTTTTAATAACTTATACTTTAGTGGTTATGAATTAATAATGCTTTAATTAAACGCAAATTTAAGTTACAATGGGTGTTTGGTATATAAACTAGCTTCAAACTGCAAGCACTCTTACATTAATTTGAGTTTACATGTATTTTCCACGTTTCATGTTGATGAATTTACACTGAGCTGTATTTTTTAATATATATTTTTTTTTCCTTTTTTTTTCGTTGTCGTTTAACATGTGCAAGAGGCCCGGCAAGGCTACAGGTTATGCCACTCGTAAGTGTCTCGGTAAGTATTCGAATTTAAAACACTAAAATCAATGGTTTACTCTTTCTGTAGGTACTGTCGAGAAGCCGACGTAGCTGAGCTATAAAAGAACACACATATAAAGAGTAATATCCATACACCTTCTCTTCTATAAGATTTGTAAGTAGTTTTTTTTTCTGTTTTGGTTAAACTTCCTTTAAAAAATGTTCCAGTTTTATTAAGTGTTGATGTATGACGCATATTTGTTTGTTTTGAATTTTTCATAAAGGTAAAGGTTTATCTACGTTAGCCATCCCGAATTTAGCAGTGTAAAACGAGAGGGAAGGTATCTAATAATCACCACTTATCGTCAACTCCTAGGCTACTCTTTTACCAATAAACAGTGAAATAGACCATTACATTATAACACATTCACGGGTTAAAGTGCAAGCATGTTTGGAGCGAAAGGGATTCAAACCCGTGATCTTCAGATTAAAAGTCAAGCGCCTTAACCACCTGGCGATGCCTGGCCTGTATTATTTATAAGCAATAATGTATTTCTATTTTATTTTTGTTTCTCACATTAAATACATTACAACTTCTCAGACAATTGTGTTTTGTGACGTTTTTCTTTATTTATAAAGAGAAATCAAGCTCTCTGGTTTTATTACTGAGGGGAATCGAGCTCCTAGTTTTAGTAATGTAAATCAGAAGACTCACAGCAATAGGAACTCGCTATGCTTTTGAATGGCTCAAAGTGTGGTCAGAAAAATAATAATTAACGTAGAATTCGTACTTGATATTTGAACTAGTAAAATTTTATCCAGGTTGCACACATTTCTTTAAATAGAATAAGCTCAATAAGCTTAGAAATTTATGAATTAATTTTGTGTCTTACTAAAACGTAAAACACAAATGTTTTAAATACGTAAGCGAATATTTTGTTTATTATTAAACAGACAGAAAATTCGAGAAGTATTTGCCATTGCGTGCCATTTGTGTGATCAACCATTATCAACTTTGATTTTTGGATTCGACTGGAAACGCGTATGAGACCTAAATTTTTAATCTAGCATAATGAATTGATTCTAGTTTGAATGTAAATTATAACTGCCATGGCTCCTCTTGTAGCTTGTTGTTTTATTGTTTCGTTCTATTGTGCTACGTGATGAATGAGTCACTATCTGAGAGCAGCCTCTTTTCGTGTACGCGTGTAACTTGAATATTTAAATAAATATATTGTACTCTGTATAGTTCAGACAATTCGAAACTCCAAATTATGCTATACACGGATGTAAATCTTTCAACATTATATTTATTTAGCATAATTATAAATTATTGTTCTCAAAAAAGCAAGGTAATGTAAAGTCATTCTTTTTAACCATGTTTCAATTTTATGAAACGAGATCAACATCGAAGAGCGAGTGAACTAAATGACAACTACTACTAATATGAAGTGGATAAAACAATTTTGGCTTTTATATCAAAGAATTATATATATTTACACATTTAAAAATTTTGTACTATTTTTAGATTTATCTGTTAATAATTATTATTTTTCTTATGTACTGAACATGTTATTGTATAACATTTAAAAAAAGATACAAACAAATTTTAACCACAAAATCTGTTTTTAGAACTGTCACTTCTTGTAACAACGTTTGAAAGAACGATAACTTCTGCACCTCATTAATGAATTATTTCCAAACGCTGTTTGTTTTCAATTTGCTGGTCAAACCGGTTTAAAATGATAGACGTTTTTAAAAAGAGTGCCTAATAAGAGTTAAACATTTTGATTTCAGAGATTAGACACGTATTTTATTGTTCCATACTTGTATATATTACTTATTGTTGTTGAGAAATTGTAAAATTATTTGTCAGCTACGTGACAGATAGAAACGGAATGTTTAGCAAATAATTCTTCTGCCATTTGTAACGTCTCGTCACGTCGTACTTTGCCAAAACCGTAATACAGTGTTTTTGTTTTTGACGGTTTGATGGTTTCAAATGTGCTTCCAACTTCAACGCTATATGAAAATTTCAAATAAAAACGGTACGGCTCATGTAACATTTGCTAACAAAATTTCGGGGCATAAAGTGAGATTTATATATACTCGCGTCACACAATTCATAACTTTATTTTTGACTATCATTCAACGATTTTATGTGTCCAAAAGGAAACATCTCAAGATTTAATACGAAATTTGTTTGTAGTTAAGCATAACGTTACACAATAGGCTAAATGCTCTCATTTCTGGTATCGAAACCAGGTTTCTAACGTTATGAGTTTGGAGACATGCAGCTGTGTTATTGGGAGCCTAATATGATACAAATTTAATTTACTTCTATAGATATAATTAATTTTAATATAATTTCTGTTAGTGATTAAACTGATCGGTGTGAAATAGGACAATTTTATCTTATGTACTCCAATGTTTCATAATATTCTCTATAAATTATATCTACCAAATGTAAGCTTGAAGGTTTATAATACTTAAATTCAAGTTCAATCCCTGCGGTGGTACATCACTAAAACTGTCTGTATCTTAGATAACAAATGAAATCTCTTATTTTTTAACCTGCAAAATCAAAAGACGTTCACAACTTATCTGACATTTCATGAAACGCTGTAGCCCTACGCATTAGAAAAATATAAAACAAAGAAGTAAAAAAAATAATCATTGTACCTTCATAGAGTTTATGGAAATGGTGATAAATGTTCTATATCCCATTTCAAGCCAACCAGAGGTATAAAGACAGAGGCACCTCCTATAAACTGATTAACCGCACTGCACTCGTGCAGTCAAATAGTTCATACATTCACTTTTGTTACGGTAAACAATGCTTACTTTATCTCTTCAGCCACTTAGTCCACTACAACCTCACGGCTATAAACAACACGTTTGAAAAATTACCTGTTTCGAAATTTATAATTTTTGCTTCATAAAAAAGTTATCGCTTCTAAATTAAAATATTTCCAGGCTGTTTCATATTTCATTATAGTAATTTCAAATAGACTTTGACTCGCACAATGACATATTATTTTCAGAATATTGGTGTGGTGATGTCATCTGACAGGAGCATTCACCACTTCAAAAACTAATCATGGGGTGAGAGAAGTAAATGTTTCTATGACAATTATCAATCAACTCTACCCTGCCCCATGTGGTTTTCATGTTATATAATGTTTGTTGAAGTAAATAGATATATCAAACAAACAACATTTCGTGTTACTGTGACTTTACACAGTTTTAGCTTCTTACTCCTTAAAACCAACGAGTCCAGTTTTTTAATTTCCAACTCTAAAAGTTTGAGCCAAATTTAATTTTCACTCATACCATAGAATTTAGAAATAAATTGGTTAGAGCTATTTTAAATCTTACAACAGCATGAAATGCACTGTTGTTAAAATATTACATATATATATGAATATGTGGGTGAAATGTAACCAAAAATATATTTCCTAAAATGTAAGTCAAAAATTAGCAATTAATTTCAGGTACTTCTTTGTACCTCTTACTGAGATCATACATTGAAAAAAATACACTAGGATGTGGAGTATTATTTTCTTAATTTTATTTATATCACAGTAGGTTTTGTTAACCTCAAATTGTTTTAACTGAGTTTAAAATCGCGAAACTTTAAGTTCCTATAACCCATTATGATTCCTTATATTAGCAAAAAGGATATGTATAAAACATATATAATTTTATGGTATGAATAAAATACATCACTCACAAAACCCTAATTAACGTTAGCTTTGGAGACTAAAACTAATTTTATAAAATCTTCCTTCAAAGAGTATTTTTCACAGTAGATTAACATTATTGAAGATACTTGATAATGCTATTTATAATTGCAGTGTTTTATCATCCAAAGGGCTAAAACAACATATATTAAAATAATTACATTAAGATTTACCTTCCTGTTCTTTATGTAATACACCTTGTAATAAGAATTCTGTAAATTGTTGACTTAGACTTAAGTCACTTTTTTTGTAATCTTGAATTTGATTTTTCGTGGTATTTCCATAAGCTCTGTATAAATCAATTAGCACAAACTAATAAATAACACGAAAAACATTAAAAACCACATTTTCTAGGGATCTCATTTCATGTTAAGATTGTATTTTATTGCACTCTTTCATCAGACACTGATAATATAATCTATAAATAAAAATAATAATAATCTTACATTAAACAACAATAATAATCCAAAACAATAATTATTAAATGAAACTTACCAACTACTGCATTTTGCGCTTGACGGACAAGAATAGTCTCGATAAAATAAAGCAAATAGAATTTCAACATGCGAGATTTGTTTTTGTTTATATTCTTTTTTCCTGGCATTTCTGTGGATGAAGTAACAAATAATGGCGTGAATCTACCGTGCTTTGTTGTACCTTTACGTTAAAAAGAGAAGAAAATCTGGTTTCTTTTGCAAACTGTGGGAGACTGATGTCATATTCGAACCATTCATTTGGACCACGTCTATAACTGTATAAATAGTATTATTATACGATGTCAACCTTCTGTAAACAGTGATATTATGTACATTGACTTACTTGAGTATGCAACTAAAGAAAAGAAAAGTATAGCATATTATCAGTTTTCTCTATGAATGAGTGTTCACTGCCAACCATCTCTTGTCAAAGACGGTTCTTTACTGCGGTGTATAAAATGGTCTGCTTGCCCAACGTCGGCGGGTTAAACGCAAATAATCGATTTTCTATCTCAGCGCCATCTATGTGAGTCTGATATTTTTATCCACGTGCCAATGTTGAACTGATTGATTCAGTTATTCATGAAAGTAAAATAAAAAAAACTTTTAGAGTAAACCTAAGAGTGGAAAAGTTAAGATTGTTCGGTGCCTTTAAACAAAGAGACATACAGATAAACAGTAATGAGGCCAAAATGTGAAAATAAACAGATTTACTGATGTAATAACAGACAAATAATGTACACAAAAACTTGGCTGTTGTCCAGTAAATAATGTTTTAAATTATAGCTAATGTATTATCATGCAAATGTATCAGTCTATAGTTGGTGTTAGCTATCGTCAGACATCTGAACTGAGATATTTGACCCAACATCTTACGTTGTGAGTCATATGGCACAAACAGTTGCAGGTGACGTTTTTGTTGACTAAAAGTGCAATGATACTTAATGAATTTATCTCCACTCCATCCTCATCCATGAACACACCGGTTTCGAATCACCGTCTCACCAAACATGCTTTTCATTTTGGCTGTGAGAGCGGTATAAAATGACGGTCAATCCAACTCTTCGTTAATGAAAAAGTAAGGCAAGAGTTGGTGGTGGGTGGTGACGACTAGATGTTTTCTCTCTAGTCTTGCACTGCTAAATTTAGCACAGCTAGAGCAGATAGTCCTCGTATAGCTTTGCGCGAAATTCAAATACAAACAAACAATCAAGAAAAAAGAGAACCGAGTGTTTGCACTGCATATCATCTGGAAAATCAGTTGCAAAGATAAGCGTGCTATTATGTACACTAGGTCAAAATTTTCCTCTCTAGAACATTGGCATCGCGATATAAAAATGCTACGTAATTTATTTATCCTCGGAAAAATGCTATCATGCGAATATTCTGAGAAATAGTTATGCAATAAAAACAATAATTTTACGTTTAACTAGAATCGTGCATCATTCTCATCTTGGTAAACAAGACCAAATCAGAGACCAGTAGGTTTTGGAAGCATTACATTTAATTAATCTTCACAAAAAGCTAACTAGCCAGCAACGTCCACCTTTATAAAAACTTTGCCCAGATCATAGCAGAGTTTATTTTCACTTTTACAACTAATGTTTAACTTGTAAGCAGCGGTATAACATACTGAATCACAGATCACTCGATTTACAGTTAATTATTGACCAAGTCTCTCTCTTTGTTTTTGGTTTCTTTTAAATTTCGCGCAAAGCTACTCGAGGGCTATCTGCGCTAGCCATCTCTAATTTAGCAGTGTAAGACTAGAGGTAAAGCAGTTAGCTAGTCATCACCACCCACCGCCAACTCTTGGGCTACTCTTTTACCAACGAATACGGGGATTGAGAGTCACGTTATAACGCCCCCACGACTGAAAGGGCGAGCATGTTGGGTGCGAGCGGGATTCGACCCCTCGGATTACGAGTCGAACGTCTTAACGCGCTTGGCCATGCTGGGCCCAGACTAAATCTGTCACAAAGTTAAAAAGAAAGAATGTCATATATACATACAGCGTTTGAAATAATTATTGAAATGGCGAGCAAGAACGTAATATAAAGTAGATACCATGAAAAACTATCCTTTTATCATGTGAAAATAAATTACACCAGTGTCAGTCACCTGCTAATCATGGTTATTAGACTTATCTAAACAATAATAAACTAATGACCCGGTACAAAAAACCTATAAAGTTTCAGGTATTTAATAAAATGCCAAGAAATGGTATTGTGAATTAATTTATTGAGCTGTGAAGGAAATATCATATAACAATAATGTATAAATCAAAATGTTGATTCATCGAGGATACTATGAGAAATATTTGTCAATTTCAGGTTTCAGTTGGAAGCTTTGAAAGTAAAATTCTGAAAAAAAAGTAATATAAAACTGGCACTGGTGTAAACACAGGAGTGGACGTTTTCTTGATAATTATAAGACATACAACAGTACGAAGTGGTCTCAGTGGTCATAAATTGCTCAGAAACGTCTTGTGAAAAGAGGTTAAATTGAATGCTCTCTAATAAAAATGAATGCTTTTTCACAGATGAGTTTAAGTTGTAATTATTCGTCATGTATCAGGATCAGTTTCTTTAACAACAAAACTGGATAACAATGAAGACAAGCTGATAGAAAGATATCTTGGTGGCAAATTCACCGATAGAACACTCACAACCACATCTTGAGTTAAGCGCCTGCACCAACTGACTGTGTTACAACCAAAACTTCACTTTTAAAGCCAATATTCATGCTTAATCTTCTAGACGAGCCGTGTTTTTGACTATTGAGTTTTCATAAATTAAAGAGTGTGAAAAGCTGAGATGACCGAAAACATATGTGGGTAAATATAAATATTCTTCTACTTTCTGTGAATGCCATAAGAGCTTATAAGACACTTTTGTAATAATAATTAAATTTATTGACAGGTTTGACTTAAAGTGCGAAAAATATAGGTGATGTATCTTAGTCCTGAATTTATAGTTGTAAGGCAATGTGTAAAGATACAAAATGTTCGTTTGAAGTGCCACAAGGGATGTATACGAAAAAAAAAGTACAGTATTTTATGGAAACGTTCAAAGAGTGTATCTATATAAATAAAAAAGATCCTTTTCCGAGTGTTTGTGGCGTACTCTGCCATGAACATTGATCCAAATTAAAAATTCTGGAATGCAGCTAGCTACTAACTGTTTCAAATCATTCTATATTATTGTTAAAATATCTACAATTTTATGGAGTCAGGTTTAACTACATTTATTTTCTTAATTTAAATATTTTGTAAAAGTTAGAAAACTCACGCTTATCTCGCTGTGTCTTTTTTGATATAATAACTAAAATACAAGGCATTTTCAAAATGTATTTCATTACTTTTGCCACCTAGGGTTATGTTTTCTCCTCTGTGTACGTGTGTGTTGATCAGAAAAATTTCTCGAAAACAACCGAATGGATTTAAACTAAATTTGGTTAAGATAAACGATTAAAGTCACAAATTAAAAAAATAAAATATTTATCTAACAAGTGACATGGTGGCCGATATTGCACATGATTTTTGTTCTATAACTTATTCAAAAACTGACGTATTTTGATGAAATTTACTAGACCTATTTAAAATATTATTCTTCATTGTCCTGCCCAAAACTGTTTGTTTGTTTTGGAATTTTGCACAAAGCTACACGAGGGCTATCTGTGCTAGCCGTGCCTAATTTAGCAGTGTAAGACTAGAGGGAAGGCAGCTAGTCATCACCACCCACCGCCAACTCTTGGGCTACTCTTTTACCAACGAATAGTGGGATTGACCGTCACATTATACACCCCGACGGCTGGGAGGGCGAGTATGTTTAGCGCGACGCGGGTGCGAACCCGCGACCCTCGGATTACGAGCGCACGTCTTAACGCGCTCGGCCATGCCAGACCCCTGCCCAAAACGGTCGGTATTTGTTGATAACGACGTACAAATGAACAGGTTTCGTTTTTTTTAAAATATCATCAACAATTTGTAGCAAAAGTATGCGTCCTACTGAGTTTTAATAACGAAAAATGTTTCACGTATTATGTTGATGTAACTGTTAATTTCTGTTATCGTTATAAGTATTATAGCATTAGAAAAAAAAAATTTGAATTCATCTTCAAATACTGTTCCTCAGCGTTCTATTCTGAAATTGTAAAATAAAGAACAATATTTTATGCCATATAATTTAAGCATTTTATTATGCTGAAAAGTGTGTATACCACATTACAACTTACTAACCTAGTTTTTATTTGGACTCCATAGTTTTTGTTATTGATGCATTTTTTATGATAAAGTAGCACAGATCCATTTGTAAGGCGTAAAGAAAATGCATTTCAACGTGAAAAACCACACAGATTAAAAGAAATAGGAAGAATAAGATATACGGCTAGTAAAAGAAAAGGCTTGAAATTGTGGCATGAAATCTGAGCCAGGAATGGAACATGTTCCTTGTTCAAAACTCTTTGTACGTTTAAATCTCAAATGTGTCCTTCGTGATAAGTGCAAGGTGTTCAAATAAGAAGTGGAGCGAGGTAATTGTTCGTTCCTTGTAGAAAATAATTTTCTGTGTAGCATATTCTGTTTCCGGAAACGGTCTGAGATTAAAACAAAAACTCTTAGTGAGAGAGCATAGAACCGTAAATGATGAATTTCGGGACACACTGAAAAAACACTAGCTATAAAATTTCAACTAAAACGTTTTGGATGACAAACGAGCATTCAGTTCCCAGTAGGAGGAGTAAATAAAGAGTTAACTAATGAACTATAGTTCACAACCAGTTAATAATTACAGGTAAATCTAGATATATATATAAGGATATGTTAATTAATGATATTTAGTAAAGAATACAGTTAAAAATTTGCGGAACATGCATTACATGACTGCATGTATAAAAAATCACTAAATTTTGTAACACAGACACAAGACATTTCTAATATATTGCAATATAAAACATGTTTTTTGAACAATTACCAAAATAAATTATCACCATGACACCGAAAATTATATTCTGTACATATTCAATATAAGGTTAAGCAAATTAATTTGCAATAAGAACATAGTTGGTGACAAATTTATTAAGAATAAAGGGTAGATCTAATTTCATTCATATTAATTACAAACTTTTGTGTCGTTGTTTTTTAATCGGATAATAAGATTATGATCAAATTTATTTTTAAAACATAATTGAAAATTATTGCTTTAAATTTATTATCACTTGATATGTGTGCTAATATTATCAAAATAGTGAACAACGTATTTATGTTTAATCGACAAGCCTTCCTGTGACACAGAGATAATTCTATGAATTTATAACTTTTAAAACCGGGTTTGTATATCCGTAGTGGCCACAACACATATAGCCTATTGTGTAGGATTGTGATTAATTACAAGACCAATGAAGCAATTTAATCGATAATTTTAGCGTAAGATATAACGTTTAATTACACATCAGAAATGTAAAGGGTGTTTACATTTCTTTCTCGTCATCTCCAGTCTTAGCTTTGCAATTGTATCTTTTGTTTCATTTGTCTTTGAATTGACAAAATGGAGTTCGAGATAAATTGTTTTCAAGTACAAACAGTTGTACTTCTCAGTACATTGACCCAGATAACTGTTTTGACGAAATTTATTATTGATAGTGATGCTAGTAATTCGAAGTCTAAAACTGTTCCTTTTTCATATTGACGAGAAACCCAGTTGAACTAAAAATGTATCACAAGACGGCTAGTATTGGTATTAACCCTTCCGTTAACCTGAAAATGACCTAAGAAGGTCAAAACGTAGTAGAAACTTTATTAGTAAAAGTGTTAATATCCATACTAGCCGTACTGAGATACATTATTCCTTTTTCTGTTGCCAATCATCCGTTCTTATGAAGGACAAGTGATTATTGGCCAAGGATTCCTGCACCTTTTGCCAATGATTGCTGTCATTTTTGGATATGAGATTTCAGCATTCCCAATGTTGGTATAAACTTTAAGAACTTCAAGGGTTGTTTGTTTCCTCCCAGTGGCACAGTGGTATGTCTGCGGATTCACACCGCGAAAAACTGAGTTTTGATACCTCTGGTGGGCAGAGCAAAAATAGCCCATTGTGTAGTTTTGCGCTTATTTCTAATGAAACAAACAAATTTATTTGTCTTGAGGAGTTTGCACATCATTTCTTCCCTCTTCCTTATTTTGCTTGATTTAGCCAATTTAACTCACACAAAACTTTCATAAAATATACATTTTTGCTAGGACTTTGCGTTTCCTTCCTTCAACTGCTAAAGGTAGTTAAAAATCTAACTCCTAGACTCAAAACTAAAATGGCAAACACTCATTCCCTGATTCCTCCAGAAGAGGTATAAATATCAAGAGCAATTTGGTTCTCTTGGCCTGGATCATTCATCTTTAAGAAGACGAATCAAAAATGTGTTAAGAGAAATTTAGCTCTTCTCTGCTTTTGGACACTTGAAGCAAGCGATTTTGTCTTGAAATCCCTACTTAATGTATAAGAGTGAACACTGATTCTGTTGTAAGCTTATTAAAACACTGGTTATAAATAATCCAGTATATTTTTACATTTATTTCTTCATTAAACAGAGCAAATTAGTTCTCAAAACAGAATATCTAAACAGTAACTTTTTAACATCTTTTACTTGGTCTACATCTGTTTCTACTGATTATTAAGTCAAGTTATTAATGGTTATTGTAAACCCACATGGAATGATGGAATCTTTAAAATATGAAGTGATAATTTTTATGTGTGAAGCAGATATGAAGAATAACACAAAATAAGGTAGCAGTCAAATTTATAAAGTTAATAGATTCGATATTTTAACGAGTAAAAAGTAATCAGAATGCTATTAATTAGACGAAGAAGAATGGAAGTTAGAGAAGCTGTGAAGTATTTAAAATTATTTCAACCTTTCCAAACTCAAAGATCCTATTTCTCTCGTATCGATATGATAAATGGTTTTATCGGAGGTGAATTTCAGTTCAATTGATACAAAGAAATGATAATAGTGATGAATTTCCTCTGAACGGGATGCCAGCCTATTGCAGGTAGCTAACTCAAGTAACAGCTGGCAGTATACAAATAAGTAGACAAAAACAATGGAGGTAAAGTATACTGCAGAAGAAATAACGTAACGGTATCAAACAGGTCAAAATAAAACTTGCAACCATCTAACCACAAGTTCAAAATATGAAGTCACTAAACCCCATTGCCCCACTTTCAATCTGCTTCAAAATAATTTAATATTAAAGTTAGTACTTTCATCATTCTGGATTAACAAAGCAAAAGACGTTTACTATAAATTACATTTCCGTATAAAGTTTCATGAGGTTGCTTCAAGTTTCTTAGCAATTAAATATAGCATACATTTTTGCTTCCTGTGCTCTTTTGCTATGTTTTGAATGGTGCCCCGCTAATATAGCGATAATTCTACGGATTTACAACGCTAAAATAAGGGTTTTTTATTCCTTTGGTGGACTCAGGAGATAGCCCGGTGTGGCTTTGCTATAGGAAGACAAACACACATGTTTTGAATGTCTAATTTCTTTATTTTATAACGTCTTATATTGTTAAAACACATTTTGTCAAAATAGTGATATCTAGGGAAGTTTTTGAATGTTTTTTGTTATACAAGGAAGAAAAATCAAGTTCAAAATAATTCTCTAATTATGTCCTAATGAATCAAAAATAAGCCAAGCAATTGTTTCTGTCACACTAAACTAGTTGGATTAAAAAAAGAAAAAAAAAACATTACGTAAAGTCCAGACGTATATGATAATTTTAGTTACATTTTACAATAACTTTGAAAATAAAAAAGGATTAAATTGTCTGGAAAAATGTTATAGGCCTATTGTTTTATCCTTTTATCGCTTTTTGTTCTATTTATATCCACTTTATTTCTATAATGAGCCATTAGCTTTTTTAGCATTCGTTTGCTCGATTGTTTTTAAGCTCAGAGCTACACGATGGGTTACTATTTTTGTTGTTCAAACTTTTAAAATCCCATCTTCAGCATTGTACGCTCTCAGACCTTCAACTGAACCAGAAGCAGGCATCCAGTGTTTAATGTATTTATTAACTTTACTTTAAATAAAGAAATGTAATAATGCATAGTGTTTTTGCCAATCTTTGATTGCGAAGAATAGATTTAATGATATGTTCGTTTTCTAGAACTGTCATAAGTTGTTTTGAATTCTCTAGAGAAAAGTGTCGTTGATAAAAACGTCTTCAAATTTAACAAACAGTTATTGTGTTTTCAATCCCCGGGCAAACTCTGTAAAAATCTGATTAAGTTTTGTTGTCTTTTCTACATCTGTAATTGTGGACATAAATATGATATTTGACGTAACAGTATGTATAAGCAATAAAATTCTTATTCTTCATCAATGATTTAATTTAAAAAATAACATAGCTACCTGATTAAATTTTAGTGTGTTTGCTTTGACATAAAAATTATTTTCTTCTTAATTTTCCGAGTTATAAAGTTTAGAATTGTTTAAATCTTCAACCGATCCCAACATGGCCAGGTGATTAAGGTGTTCGACACGTAATCTAAGAGTCGCAGGTTTAAATCTCCGTCACACTAAACATGCTCACCCTTTTAGCTGTAGAGACGTTATAATATGAAAAAAAATCCTATTATTCGTTGGCAAAAGAAAAACTCAAGAGCTCGCGGTGGCTGGAAATGACTAGCTTCTTTCTTTCTAGTCTTACATTGCTATATTAGGGACAGCTTGCGCATATAGTCTTTGTCTAGCATTGCGCGGAAATTCAAAACAAAGAAGTCTTCAACAACTTACTCGAATACTCATATTTTGTTAGTTAATTCCAATTACATAAGTGCATATTATAGATTCTCAGTATGGATCACTCAAAACTGACTAATTACATTATACGGTCTTGGTCAAAATATTTGCATATTTTGCAGCAAATAAGACTATTATTGCAGAGATGGAATACAAATGCACCTAACTGTATAATGAGAAAAGTTCTATGGGCATCATGAAGAACTTATTAAAGTAGTAAATGTGTATGTAATCCACGATTTCTTCTGTCATAAATAAAACTTACCAAAACATATATGACGACATAGTATAACATCAAATTGTTTTAAATGATGTGTATAACTTTATACCAGTTAATAACAAACATTTATTATTTATTTGGTCCTCTTCCTGCTTTACTAACCTTGGCAAGGCGATGTGGCATGTTGTCGATGAGGTTATTGATGTTTCATCCCAACTTGTCACAAGATGGCGATGCAATTCAGCTACAGTATCTGATTTAGAATCATGATTGGCAATTATTCGGCTCATCTCTACTAAACAGCTTTCAAATCACAATCTCGAGACTTGGCTGGCCATAATTATTGTATACCCTTTTCATCATAATAATCCTGTACAATACGTCTGTCATCCTGGAATATAAAACTATTGCCAAATTTCATTCTAGCATATAGCAGAAATATTCTGTCTGATATTTGTAGGTGACGCCACTGACGTCTCCTTCATGATATCAAAATCACCGTAATGAACATTTATCCAAACATATACTGCACCAACTCCTGTGTGTGTATACTTTGTAAAAAAGACAGTATTTCCTTAGCTGTTCTCCAGGCGAACGACGAACAAAATTTTCTACCACCAGCTTTAACAAGTCAAAAACAGGATTCATCTAAAAAGATGACATTTTACTAGTGTCCTAAAGTTTAGCAAACATGCTATCTTGCCCAAGTAACACGGTGACGGTGATAGATTTTGGTTAATTCTTTCGAAACAATTTTCTTCGATCAGTATCTTATTCACTGTTATTCTGAATAGCTTAAATTTAATGAGTTCATGCTGAATAGCGTGTTTATTTCGACTTTGACGAGCTAACATGGTCAAAACATGGTTTTCTCGGCATTAACTTTTTCCATCTCTTTCTGTGGACTCTCCTGCAACAAGATATCCTTATATACAATGACATATCAGGATTTTGAATAGAAAACACTAAGGTACCTTAGTGTTCTCCAACGTCCGTTTGTTTGTTAACATTTCTGAACATTTGAATGCTTTGATTACCTATAGCTTCTGGCACGTGACAAGGCATGATTTTACATCAAATATAGAAAAGTTGTCCAAGTAAACAAATCTACAAAACAAACAAACAGGTGTCGATATGTGTTTATTAACAAACGAATGCTCAAAATAATTTATAAAGACCATAATAACAAGAAATACATATCTTTTCAATTGTACAATACCTTCTCTGTTACTACTTGATCATTTACTAAATAACTAATCGATTTATGTAGACAACAAGAGGCAACACTCAATAGTCGCGACACTCAGAATTATTTTAGGTGAGATTGGAATAAATAATTTTACTTTTATTAACTATAGTTTTGTGTACTAGTATTAACAAGAATGAGGCGCACCTATACCAGATTTAATTTCATTATTCATCAGGATCTCTATCAGCCTACTCTCAAATTATCATTTTAGGTAAGATTTAAGTAAATTAATCTATGAGACCTTATATTTTGATCAAATACATTCATAGAAAGGACTGACCTTCTGAATCCAAAACTGTAATTAGATCTTAAATCAGTCCATAGATGACGGCGCGATGATCTATATGTTTGTACTTGGAGAAAAGAAAACACAACAAAACAGAAGCAAAATATTCACATTGTATGAACCGATATTCTAGAGCTAATATCATAAATAAAAACACAGTACGTAAACCTTTGGGCCAAACTGCAGTCAATAATAATATAGTTTCTGAAGTATTGACAGAAAATGCTGAGTGAAATATTTCTTTATTTATTCATTCATTGTTATTTTACACGTGAACGTTAAGCTTAACAATATTCTTTTAAAGTTTACGACGTTAAGAAATGAATTTCGTTTCGAAACATTAGAACCCTCAAATATTTCGCATTATCATGGTAAGTGATTATTATCTTCAATTACCATATTGTAGGTGTAAATAATTGGATAATTTCATTATTTTATTTTTTCTTTCTTTTAATATAAATTAATAGTACGTCTTTCTAAGATATTCTGCTGTGGCATCATCTGCAATAAAATTGATTGCAGTTAAAGAAACAGAGATTATTTTGTTTCAATTATTTGCACAAAAAATAGCTTGTGATCAGCTTTATTCAAATTACTTATGTATTATTGGATCCTGGATTTTAGCGTTCTAAGTTTGTAAACTTATCACAACTGACCGATCTACCTAAATACAGTCTTGAAACTGCGGTGTCTAATAGTTTTAAATGAAATAAAAATAAAACGAATAATTTTTAATATTTTTAAATAGTTTCTCTATGAAAATAACCTTGCTTATAAAATGTTTATTTTTTTTTTCTCTGTCAGTTACCATTCATATCAGGGAGCCTTACCTATAAGCTCGACTTAAATTGTTGAAACTACATTTTTCGGATTAGTCTTTTAATGAAAATCAATGCCGTGATTTAGTAGCATTCGAGTTACACGGACGATAATTCAACATGCCGTACAAAAAGTGAATAAGCACATCACATTCACGTCAGAATGTTCGTATGGAGAGGGGATATTAGTTGTTAAAAAATGAATTATAACTACGTATTCACTTGCGTACATTTTTAAAGCAGAACTTTCTAAAGATGAGTTGCTGACGAATAGTTTATTCTGATTTATTATGGAATTATAAAGTGCCGAAAGAACAAATATCGTGTTTCTAAAGAGACAAAGTTGAAATATACATATATATATATATATGTATGTATGTATATATGCACAGAAATGGTTTTGTTTTTACTTTAACATTCTAAAAAAAAGCAAAAAAAACTCAAATATTTGCTCTTCTTTCTATTCAAAAACAAAAATTGATTCGTTACTTGTTAATTTTAAAACAAAGCCACATTAGACTACCAGATGTATTCACCGTGGAAATCAAACCCGGATTTTAGCATTTCAAGAGTAGTTCTAAAACTACCGTTGTTAAACAGAGGCACTAAAACATTCGAAAGAGGTAAATAAGAAAAAAAAAGAGAGTAGAATTAAAACACTCGTTTTCTAACTTCTGCAGCTTAAATAAGAAAATAACGATACACACACATTTTACAAAATGTCTAAAGTCATTTCAAATGAAGACGTGACTTTTAAACCGGAAACGTAGACTTGATTAAATGCTTTTATTAATCAGAATTCAGTTTCATATCTATTATATGCATTTAACATTTGAAGTAAAACAACACGAATAACAAAACTCTAGATTTTACGCGAGATTTTTCGTTAAAACCATCTCGTAGATTCTGGTTCTGTCTACATGTCTCACCAAGCTATTGCTGACTCACTCGTGTGAGTGAGGGGCGTGATGCAGGTCACGTGCGTAATATATGCGCTTAAGTTATTGTAACTTCCAACATAAACAAGTGACTATTTGAGATTAATACACACACACAAATCTTCCAGAAACTTTACGTTCAATAAACGGCAACTTCCTCTTTGAAGTCGTTTGTCGATTGTGAATAGAGGAGAATGTTCACAGAACGGCAAGAAAATAAAACTGTGATACGCAATAATATCGAAATATTCTGATGCTTATTCATATACCCCCAATCTGCTTTTCAAAAATGTGACATGGGATACAACATATGTTGGCCATATGTCAATTTCTGTGACATGTGTACTTACAGAAAACTTGTGTACGTGTTTCATTGCTCTGTTTGTTTGTTGCTTGAATTTCGCACAAAGCTACTCGAGGGCTAAATGTGCAAGCCGTCCCTGATTTAGTAGTGTAAGACTAGAGGGAAGGCAGCTAGTCATTACCCCCCACCGCCAACTCTTTTTACCAACGAATTGTGGGATTGACACCCATTATAACTCCCCCACGACTGAAAGGGCGAGCATGTTTGGCGCGACGGGGATGCAAACCCGTGACCCTCAGATTACGAGTCTCACGCCTTAAGACGCTTGGCCATGCCGGACCTAAAAATGTCTGTTTTCATGTGTTTTTCTCATAGTAAAGCCACGTCGGGCTATCTGCTGAGCCGACCGAGAAGAATTAAACTCCTGATTTTAGCGTTGTTGATTGATTGATTTAGTGTTCTATGACACAAAGCAGCTAGGCTATCTGCGCCAAATGTCCGGTAGAAAGGTAGAAATAAATTAAATGTAATAAAGTACAAAAAGAGAAATGAAGGTAAAACAAAACATCATTGAAAAACAGAAAAAGCATAAAACCAATGTTAGCACCTAGTCTACAATGTTAAGACAGAAACCAGAGTAAGAGAAGTTGTAAAGGACTTTCTCTAGCAAAATGGTAGTGATCATAACCCACCACGAGGAATAACAATCAAAATTGTCATAACAACTCGCCAGAACGACTAACGGGTAGTTCAAACAGGAGCGTTAGTCACTTGAAGCTGGCCTTTCAAATCCTGATGTCGAGTGATTTAATGTTCTGGTCATTTTCCAATTTCAAATTGAACAAGAGAGATTGAGACTTTGAAAAGAGAACCACAATTAAAAATGTGTAATGAATAAATAGCAAACACTTAAATGAGATTAAAAAGATTAATGGCCATTAAAAAACTAAAAAAAATTTCAAGGTGGACAGTGTCACCATCACCAATAACACTGTCCAATGTTACAAATAAACCTTGAGAAAAACATGTTTAAAGTAGCGCTGTTATTGGGAATTGTAATGATGGCAAGAAAGTAAAATGTGGCTTACAGTGATTTGAGTGTTACACAAACTACACACTGGTGCATCAGTTCCAGATAAAAGAAAACGATGAGTTAAAAAATTGTGACCAATGCGTAGTTTAGTTAGAACAACTTTCTCCTTTCGAACCTTACGAAAGCTAGACGGCCAAAGCCCAATATAAAGTTTTATTTGAAAAAGCTTGTTGTCATGTTGCTCAATCCAAGTGTACTGCCAGCTGGCACGGAGCCGAGCCTTGAATACAGGACCATAGTCCATGTACGGAATAGGCACAGTGGTGAGAGTGCCAGAGCAGATGGATTTAGCTGCCGTGTCTGCAAGCTCGTTCCCACGAATACCTACGTGGCCTGGTATCCAGAAAAAATTGGATAAAAGCAGATGTTAATGAGAAATAGGCCAGTCGGTTTTGAATATCAGCGAGAACAGGGTGTGAGCCAACGTGAAGCGATTCCAGGGCTAGTAGAGAACTAAGCGAGTTAGTACAGATAGTGCAGCTGGAGTACTACTCAGCTGCAATATGATCCAGGGCAAGAGATATGGCGTACAGTTCAGCAATGAACACAGAAGCTGAAGAGGGGATTCTGCGCACAACCACCGCAAGAAACCATGGCAGAACCCACAGAATTACCGGATTTGGAACCATCCGTATAAATTGGAACGGAATGATTAGTCGAAAGATGTTTAGTAAATAAAAGACGGTACTTCTTATCGGGAGTATCTGACTTTTTCAGATGACTGAAAGAAAGGTCACATTTGGGGGCTATAATAAACCATGGTTTAATAGGCTGACCAGTGGATTCTGCAATGTTATTCAAGGACAGACCCAATTCATCTAATTGTGTCTGGATGTAAATTCGTAAACATACCTCTGTACTAGCGGGGGGGCTCAGTGCTCTGAAGGTTTTGTGTCGATGGTAGATGAACAGCTATAAGTTACCCCAATGTTTCGTTTCTTTAATTAGCTGGCTTTCAACTCTTTAACTGCAAGCTTCTTAACGCTTAAGTGAGTAGTTAATGCTTAAGAATTCACACATCAACTTGCTCTCGGCTCCTTAACAGCAGCCGCCTTCAAATTACGTGGGTTGGTAATTTGATTTTGGTGTTCACACATGCATTGCTGTTGCTGTAACAATCCACAATACATTTGTGAACACTAATGCCAAATTACGGTAGAAAAAAAAAAGATGTAGTTTAGCTACCAAAAACGAGTTATACACATCTAGCGTAAATCAAATGTGTTAGCATAAATATAAATAACACTATGTAACAAAATTTTACTTTTTCTTGTTCCTGGGCAGAAAGTATTATTTCCCAATTGTTTACGTCTAAAGTAAATGAAAAATACCTATTTGTCTCTTCAAGCTTTGTTTTTGTGGCCTGGGTAATGAAATTTTTAAAATTACCTATTTTCTAGAATATTCCGGTAAATTCAAAACAAACCCTGAGCAACTCATTTTACCTGCGAGCACCGAAGAAAAACTCTAGAAAGTAAGAAGGACAATTTTTGCTTGAACAGTAAAATTTTATATTACACACATTTTAGACCTTTTGAAATTTAAATATATCTTAATTTATTTTTTAAATTCCAGTAGAATAGAAAAAAATATCAGATATAAAACATTTTGCTTGAACCTTTTACAGATTAGTTCTGGATGAAATAAATTCATTCTTCATAATAACAATTTTATTTTCCTCTTTTGCAGGATGGTACAGAGATGGTTCACTATTCCAAGAATTTGACGTGAACTCACTGACCACTCAAGCAATTGCTATTTCTACAGGACGGACTGGCAATAATGCATTTGCTATCATATATCCGGACCTTCCATCATCCATCGCTCCAGTGCCACACTGTCCTGAGCTCATTGTACCAACTCCGCCAGAGAGAAAGCAGCCATCTCGAAAAACTACTAACTTTTAAACAATTTTGTTCATTTTTGTATAACTTTAGTGTAAATAATGTAAATTTTGATTCATGTGTTATTTTATGCAGATCATATATAAATGAGAATGTGAAAATTTGCCCGTTTCTAAATTTCGTTATCCAGGTTACAAAAGCAAAGTTTGAAGCGAATAATGGCCATTTTCTGTACCTTTACAACATAAGGAATTAAGAAGTTACGTATACTATCCAAAAACAAAATTTGTGTTACATAGTGTAATAATATTAGACATATGTACAAGTGCACACACATGTGTATATATATATTTTTATGATTTAAGAAGATAACGAGAAAGAATAGAAACTTGTAAGAATCGTGAAATTAGTCCCGTATAATTTGACATATCGTGATCGGAAAATATTTTCAGCCATCTTGTTACCTTGGTAAATTTAATTAAAATATAATATCATTGAAATATAAACTTACATATGCACTATGCATTTAATTTATTAGTGAAACAATTAACATTTTTTTAACTACTTAAACGATAAGATTTCTTGCATTCTATTTTGTAAGATTGTTTGTCAAACACGTTTGAAAATAACAGAAATATAGGAATCAAAATTTAGGTGAAAGATGCCAACGTATGATAAAAGATAGCCCCCGTCTAGCTTACAATGCCACATGTCTCTGCCACGCATTCCCAACACAGCAAATTTTAGCACTAGAAAAACTTTGGGAAATACATAAAAGTGGAAACTTATGGAATATCACTGTTTCAGACCAGCAAGAAAATATTTTTGTAGCAAAACCTACATAAATGTATTCAATTAATTGAATAAAACCCAAAAGTTACGCTTTTTTATTAGCTCTTACCCCCCTCCCTAAAATTACTGAAATGATTCTCTATTATTCACTATTTTTTGTATGTCATTGTGTCGGGCTCGTGAAATTATATTTCATATTAACTGCTAAAATATGACTGCACAGGAGTCCAAAACATATATTCTGGAATGTTCTACCTTTTGTCTAATAAAATCCTTAAAATTGGTTAAGTAATAAAAAAATATCTGTGTATAAGTCTAACAAGAATAAAGTGCGTCTGCTGAGAAATAAAGGAATGACGATTGGTTGAAAAGTATTTTTAGAAGTGTGTTCGTGTTATCTTATAATAAAGCTACAACGAGTTTTCTGCTATGTTCACAAAGGTGAACTGAACCACTAATTTTAGTGTTGAATAAGTTCGCACACATACCACTGTCCCACCAAAGGATATTGAAAGAAAAAGAAGAAATAATAGGTAACAGTATTTTTTAATATTTCACAATACGAAACAAAATACAATATGATCCGATGACATTAGGTAAACATGCAGTTATTCATTTTGTTTCAACGTGTGATAGGCTTGAGTATCGAGATTAATATGAAGGATTATTTTTAATTGTTTATGGGATCTTTGCGCTAAGCTTAATATACAAACACCATTTGCTCATAGAAAAGCACCATGGTCACACAGTAGTATGTCTTTAGTTTTGAACCAACTGAATACTGAGAAGGTATCTTAGTCAACAGCATCTTTTAACAACAACTGAACAACTCTTATCTGACTAATGACCTGGCATGGCCGAGCGTGTTAAGGCGTGTGCTCGTAATCCAAGGGTCGCGGGTTCGCGCCCGCGTCGCGCTAAATATGCTCGCCCTCCCAGCCGTGGGGGTGTATATTATACGGTGACGGTCAATCCCACTATTCGTTGTTGAAAGAGTAGCCCAAGAAATCGCGATGGGTGGTGATGAGTAGCTACCTTCCCTCTAGTCTTACACTGCTAAATTAGGGACGGCTAGCACAGATAGCCCTCGAGTAGCTTTGTGCGAAATTTCAAAACAAACAAACAAACTTGTCTGACTAAATTATAAAGCTTAACCTCACTAAAATAACATAATATGATTAGTGCGTTTTTATACGTTTTTACACCAACCTTCGGATCCACAGTTCGATCAGGATAACACTAGATGAAGCTACTTTAGCTATTAATTTATGATCTTTAATTTTAGCATAGAAAAATGTGAATAGAAATATAGTTGAAATAGAAGAATGTTTTTAACATATAATGCATATGGTGCACACGTTTAAAATTTGGTATTTTAAAGATAACCTTCTACAGAATTTATCAAACTCCGGTATAGTTAATGTGATTATTCTGTAATCAAATGGTTTATTACACATATATATATGTAATTAAGTTCTCCATTGATAACACATTAGCAACACAAGACAACGCATTATCCACATGCGCTTGGTTTGGATATACATGTACTTTGATCGTTAATACAAATTACTTCATGAAAATAATTTTGAGACGTGGTCATACCATAAAAGAAGAGGGAAAAATTAGCAATTAGATCACGTGCAACTTGCAGACTAAGAGCGAATATTGGTTTACTTCATGAAGTAAAGATAAGGGTCGAAAGTACAGTATTTAATACTTTTGCTTAAACTAAAACACTCACTGAAAATGCAAAGAGGATTATTAATTCAAGAGTATCACTAGATACTACCACTTTCATATCAATTGTCCTTTTCCACTTTAGTCAAAAGTTCTCCAGTGGGTCAGTGGTACGTTTACAGACTTACAATGTAAGAAAATAAGGTTCACATCCCTGCAATAAACAGAGTGCAGATAACCCCTTGTGTAGCTTTGCAAAATGAAATATACTATAAAAACAAACTTCAAAACATAGCGTTCCTAACATTGTATGCGATTCCGAAACGGGGTATAAATTATTGTATAAATATATCCTTTTTCCAACATGCTGTCATAGTCTAATTTCTAACCGGAAAAGCGTACCCGTATGTCTGTGAAAAAATCAAGATATTTTCTTTCAAAAGTTTTAGATACTTGTTGTCTGACACATTAATGTTATCTCTTTGCAAATGTATATCAGTTGAAACATTATGAGATAAAGAACGATATTGATATAAATTACTTGGACGTTTTACAGGCTCAGCCTTTTGCAATGTTTTTCTTGCCACTATGATTGTGTGACAGGGTAAGTTTTGATTTAATTTTATGACAATGTATTATGTTTTTGATTACCTGTCTCCCAGTAGCACGAAGGGATGTCTGAGGACTCACAATGCTAAAAACCTGGTTTTTATATCTGAAGTAAGCAGAGCACAGATTGTCCAATGTATAGTTTTGTGCTTAACTACACATATATAAACTTTCTGCCTACGTCTAAAGGTAATATTTGGTTACAATAATTTATGTTATATGTTTTGGCATTTTTGGTGAAGTGGATCTTTAAACAATAAAACAAACTTAGAACCTTGATTGTAACTGATGCTAGTATTATAGTTATATTCTTTATACAAACAAAATTAAATCATAAATTAGCTTTCAAATCATGTAAATATAAATATATTTTAAGTCTTAATGGAAATAGGTTACAGTTTTGTTCGCTAATTACACTAATGTATAATTATAACTGCTTAATCTTAAGCTAGTATGTGATATGGTTACCATAAGTGTTGTTGAAAATAATGATCGTACATTGCACATATTTTAAATGTTTTTATTACATAATTTCTTGTTGTTTAGACAGTTGAACAAGTACGGCGATTACGTTTTAAATAACGCGTTATAACCGTGACACCTCTTTAAATACAATATTTGTAACCTGAATTTTATATTTCTTTGTAGGCATAATTCTCACAAGACTACGATATATTAATCAGGCTAATATCCATTTAAGTATTTTTAATCATTAGTATTAGAGAAGGATAGTACTTAATTTTTAACGCTGCTTTCTTTCACATGATAAAATATTTCGTTTTGTAATAATTTTCATTTATAAAGGGGTTGTTAATAGTAATTTTTGCACACAATGTTATGTTTTTCTCTTTTTTTTTAATAAGTAACAGTTTTCGTCTGAGAGTGGTTAACTTTTTTTCTACAATACAACTAACCGATATAAGTGTTATATCAAAGAGTAACTCTACCTACGAATGGTTCTATTTTGATTTTAAGTACATATTAATTTCATTATACCAGTTTTTAGACGTATTAGTAGCAATGATATATTTTTTCATAGTATCCTCCACTTGGGAATATTAACTTTTTTGTTTTATTAATAGTCTTTTGGTGGTTCTGTAGTAAATTTTTGGACTTTCGACACTTAAATCCAACGTTTGATTCGCTTAGGTGGACAGAGAACAGATAGCCCATTGTACAGTCTTACGATAAAAAATAAACATAAAAAGCAACTCTTTCACTAGTAATCATTTCTACCTGACAATATCAAACTCTATTGGAATTAAACTTTACAAAAATGTTGAATTTACTTCAAATTCGTACCGTTTTACATCTTTCAGTAATACACAGAAGATAGAAGTATAAAAAATATATATCTGTGCTTTTATGAATGACGTGGATGCAACATTCAAGGTCCAGTTATATTAAAGCTTCTGCAACATTTTGATGTAATAAACTGATTCTAATATTACAGACAGATATTTTTTTTATCCTCACAACTATCTGAGGTCTGCTAAAGTTCCTTGAAAGTTTTCAACAATTTTTTTGCACTTCTACACATTAATACATGGAACATGTAATAATGTGTCATAAAATCTAATTTAAAATTTAATGGGAAATAATCCTACATATATATGTAATTATCAAATACACAGTGTTACCAAAATTCACTTTTATAGTCTTTTTTATAACTATTATATACATATAAAAATATTTTCATACTTCATGCAAGTACAAAATGAAGGTATTGTGCAAAATGTACGTTAAAAATGTAATGTTTTTTTTTTACTTTTTGAATACCTAAATGCTTAAGATTTGCCAAATCTTGCATCCAAGTGACACAGAGGTATGCCTGCGTAATTATTCCTCTAGAAATAGCCCTTTGTGTTTATCTACAAAACAAATATAGAAACTCGACTTGTAATCTAAAGGTCGCGAGTTCGAATCTCCTTCACACCAAACATGCCCTTGGTGCGTTATTATATGAATTTCAATCACAGTATTCGTTGGTAAAAAAGTAACCCAAGAATTGACGGTAAATGGTGATGACTAGCTGCTTTCCCTTTAGTCTTACACTGCTAAATTAGGGACGGTAAGCGCAGATAGCCTTCGTTTGGCTCTGTGCGAAATTAAACAAATAAATAAGTATATATTGATGCTAAATTTTAACATGAATAAAAGGCGATATTTTTAAGGATTTATTTGTTCATAAACCTTTTAGTTTTAGTTTATAAAGCTAAACGTAGGGTTTAACTTCTACAGCGAGCAACTAATAGATAATCTGTTATGAAGCTGGATGTTTCATGATAAAAATAATCTGAAACCATCAAAGAGATTTAACAGCCATAAA
The DNA here is from genome assembly GCA_011833715.1 of Carcinoscorpius rotundicauda. Classification (NCBI taxonomy): domain Eukaryota; kingdom Metazoa; phylum Arthropoda; class Merostomata; order Xiphosura; family Limulidae; genus Carcinoscorpius; species Carcinoscorpius rotundicauda. Next base: position 116,693,884 of record CM022393.1, read on the forward strand.
AATGTTTCATGTTTTCATCAGTCTATGATTTAATCCTTACATGACGAAACTAAAACTACAGGAAATCGAGTGATGGATACTCAAAATTCGAAAATGCTATCTATAATAAAGGCCCACCAGCGGCGCGTAATTATACTTCGAGAAACTGCATACAACAAAGAAAGTTCAGTCAGTCGGGCTATCAATAACTTTCAGTGATGTCGAGAAACCCACTTGTTGAGAATTATATATGCAAAAACGGCTTGTTTGGTTTGAGAAAATATTTTAAATAAAAGAGTGAACAACGTTTCGACCTTCTATTTAAAACATTTTCTCAACCCAAATGAGCCGTTTTTGCATATATAATAGCAATAACTTTATTTTTCAAATTTAAGTCAATGAGTTTTGTTCGAGTTTATATTTATTAAATTTGTTTAGTGAGAAAGGAAACATAATTATAGTTAACCGATGTATTTGAGGTAAGATGAATATCAAAAGGCTTATTGTAACACTGTTGAAGTTCAAGAAAATTATGTCGTAAAGAACTGGCCAATGTCTTTAAGTAACCAATAAAGTTACAATCAAGGAGAAGAGAAATTAAATTTAACAAATCCTCATTGTTGTTAAGCATATCAACAGTGTGCATTGATCAAATTATATTATTCGAAGCCTATTATTTACTCCTTATGGTTAAGCAAAAGCCTAATATATAGACGAAAAGAAAAGCTGTAATAATATTTAATTTAATTTCCATTTTTAATACATGGGCTGATATGTCAAATATTTCTTGAATGTAGTTTACTAACTTAAAATAGTAATTATACTTGTTCGATATGATTGATGGTGATCTGTTTGTTTACGATTCTAGAAATTATATTTACATGAAGTTTTGGAGGTTTAATAATGAACATTTAAATATAATCATAAATACAAAATTCGTTATTTATATTTAAGGTTTTTTTAAAAACTACAATGATATTAAATTCAGAGGATATTCCAGTACGAAATTTGTTCAAATGGTTAAGGCACTCAACTCGTAATTTGAGGGTCGTGGATTCAAATCCCTGTCACTTGTTTAACTTCTTTCCAATAAAATGATTGATGTAAGTGATGTTCCCGCAATTCACTAGAGTAGATAAAATAAAATCTTATATAGTTTAGATGTCTTTTGTTTTTCGTGGATGTATTAGGTTTATTCAATGCCTGAGTCCTAACTAATTAAAAAAAACGTGAATTTTTAACACATTTACTGCAGTATACTTTTTCGTGCCCTGTTCTACAAAAATATACTTCTCTATAAGATAACAATATAAAATATAATGTTTCGTAAAAAAATTACTTTCTATCTGAAACTCTTTCATAATAAAAATATATCTGTTATATTACTTTGTATTATCTGGTCTGTTAGCAATAGTTAAGAATATAACTGATTACTGTTTTTAAAGCTTTTTATCTGTTAGTATTCCTAAATTACTGTGAATCCAGTTCTCTATGTGTCTAACAAGTAACTCCTAGTATCTGTAATAGTATCAAATTGTTACTTACAGGTTTTACGATTCATTTGGGTTTACATTAGAAGACACGCTTAACTGCTTGATTTAGTCATACTGATCAACTGCAAAATTCACATAGAAATATGAATATAGACTGGCATTGTCCTTTTATATTGCTGCATTATGTCTGTAGTGTACATTTTTATAAACTCATTTTCCTATAATTACTAGTTTCATTTGTTTGCCTGTTTATAATTTCAGCCAATAAACTCTTTTGTTCTACACATAAAGATTAAATATACAACTGTTTTACTGAAAAAAAAATGTAGATCAAAAGAAAAAAAAACTTCTGAATCTTTTATAGTATGCAACGCACTCACTTTATTTATATCAACTATAACTGTCACACTCCTTTTAATGAGATGTTACAGATCTTTGGAAGAATATTTAGCAATTTATGTTTTGGTGCATTTCTTAATGAGTCTTGCATTATACGAGGATACAATATTATTATAGATTCTTTATTTTATTCTATGTTTTTATTTATTGAATACACGATACGTAATAATCAAATATGATGGTGGTGGTTGGATAATGTTCTCTAAGCCCACAATTCTGCTAATCTAAACTATGCAGAAAATATTGAACAAACATAAATATGAAATAAATTTAGTAACTTTAATTTTCTTCTAAACACAAATAATAGCATATACTATTGAAAGCTACAACTGTGTACTGGTGGAGTACTGCTTTGAGTCCAAAGATTTATGGTTCTTGACTCATTGTCTCAAAATCGTGCTTTGTATAGTTGAGCCATTAATGCGTTACAAAAGTGACAGTCATATTAAACTATTCAATCAGACAAGGGTAATAAAAGTTTTGGCGTTGGGTATTTTCATGTAGCTTCCCTCTCTCTTGTCTGTCATTTCAAATGTAGAGATCTTTTTTATTTTTTTGCAAATAAGTTCTTATGTAGCCTTAAGTAAAATTCTGAATTAACCAAAAATGTGTTATTGTTTTTCTCAGTATTTCTTAGCAACGAGACTTTCTTGTGTGAAATAAGTAGCAGGTAGGTTTATAATTAATGACTATTCGAAGTTAAAACCACGCATTAATTTTATAATATGTAAAATGAATTAGTATAACTCTTTTTTAAGTAGCATTAACGCGTGTACTGAACTTTCACATCTTTAAATAAAAACATAAAATACCCAAACTAAAACAGTTTTGACCATAATATTTACGTAATGTTCGAAAATGAAGTAATTATCTATATGCATGGAGTAGTTATTGACAAAATACAAAAGTAATAAACAAGGTGTATGATCAGATAAACATATATAAGTTGTTATTTTAGTATATATAAGGTTTTTCGAGCACTTATTCGTCAAAATATGTATACACACCTGTTCTGAATATAACAGCGTGCTTTCGGTGTAATTTTTTTTTCGAAATAAATCAACGGTTTGTTCAGATAATTTCCCTAAATTTGATGTATAGTCATGCCTTGTCACTGTAAAAATATTATAAGATATTAAATTGTTCGACTGTACATAAATGGTATAAAGCAAAAAGACATTGCCAGACAATACGGTTCTACCAGTGTATTGTGTCCTGCAATGTCATCGAACAACATGAAACGATTTCCAGGAAAGCTAGAAGACAACGAAAACTTTCTATCATAATCGATCGTTTTTAAATCAGTTTAACATGTCAAGATCGAAAGATGCTTTGCAACACCTTATAACTGGAATAGCATAAACATATTCATTCCATATAACTCAGAAGAACTGTGAATAGATGACTGACCAAACAATGTTATTTTTGCTGATCCAAGACAATGTCTCATTTCGATGAAAACTGACTCTCGCTTTAAAGCAAAGTAACTTTTAATGTTTCATTCTTATTCATAAATACAATTTTTTTTTTGCAAAACAATTGGTTCTTTATATATCTAAAATCGGCTTGTTTGGGTTGAGAAAATATTTTACGTGGAGGAGCGAAAAACTTTTCAACCTTCTCGGTCATTGTCAGATTCAAATTGGTACTTAGTTGAAAATCTTTGGCGTTACTTTAATAAAGCATAGGTTGCATACATTGTGAAAAATTATAACTACAAAACTTCAATGCGATAATGAAATAAAGTCAACCCCAAACATTTTTCTAATTTTATGAATATTCAAGAAGATTTTTTGATTGATATTTTAATTCTGGGCTACTGCCCTAAGTTTTGCTTTACATAAATTGAATTATCATAATTTTTATTTTGTGTTCAGACAATTTGTCTTTCGCATAACTATATCTTTTATAGTTTCCAATATTTTTCAAAAATTTTAGTCTCTTGCATTCAACTGAAAAATGTCTTTAACACTTGTTTTATAAGAATAAAACCATTTCTTTCTAGCAATACACAAATTTTATGCCAAAAAATAGCGAATGTTTTGCAACAATATATAATTTCTCATTTTGAAAAATACAAGCTATAATTATCAATTTACTTACGTAATTTGATTCTAACTTTGAAAAAAACAAACCTAAAATTGGAAATAAACTTTCAAAATGTTTTCAAAATAAATAAAAAGGTAGAATATATAAAAAATATTTGAGTAAAATATTGTATTTTTTTTTCAAAACTTGGCAGGACTTTGACCGATGAAACATTGTCCGTATCCCTATTTTTTGCAATAAGGACAATCTGCAAACCGATATTAACCATAATACACTGCTGACACTGTGTTACTTGAGTGAGACATCATGCTCACTTACACTTAGGACATTGATGACATGACATTTCTTCAAATGAGACCTATTTCCCGCATGTTAAAGCTGATGGTAGGATTCATATTGGTCGTTTACTTGGAGAACAAATTAGGAAGACTGTCTTTCACACAGAAACATGCACTACATGGTGAAAGTTGAAGTAATTTTTTGCTCTAATTTCATAAGAATATACTATATTTCTTCGTATTTTATAAGTGTTGTTTATTTTCCTATATTTTTTATAGTTTATTTCTCGTTCTTTATTACAATTATAGAAATTAGAAGATTAAGTTTTAAATAACATGTGAAAATACACACAAGTCATAAACCTTTCAAAAGATAATTACAAAAAAATGTATTGAGTTACAATACCCGTTACCTAGATTTTCTATTTCTATAATAACTGACAAAAATCTTCAACAATGCAATAGCATTTTTTAAATATTTTAATACTCATCCTTTATGTAAAAAATAACTATATCTATCTGTAACGATATTAACTTTCTTCGCAAAAATATTTGATCTTTCAAGAATTTTAATTTCTACATGGGAATATTAAAGTTTGTTTATCAAAACAGCAATATGCGTACAGAATACTTTATTTTTATCGTTCTAGAAGTAATGTGATTTGCTTACGAGAGGTTATGTTTGATGTAAATGAAATTATTAGCAGAGTTAATTATTTTATTAACTAGTAACTTTCACCTGTGAAAAGTATGTGTATTGCACTTATATAGAGTTCAGACTTATATTTGTTTTTATCACATATTCATTTCACTAAAATGATATTTTTAAAGTATTAGTACTAACGGTATTTTTTTCCAATATGTCCGTATAGACATAGTACATTTTCTTAGTTGTTATTAAAAATTTCCATCGGAGAGTTTTAACTTGAATGGTAATCACATATCATAGATATGCTAAAGTTATAACAAATTTGTGTTGTGTTTCTTCATTCAATAATACATATCCCACCTGGTCCAACGGTAAGTCTATCGAATTGAAACCGCAAAATCAATGTGTTTGATTCCACTTGGTGAACTCAGCAGGTTTCCCGGTGTGGCTTCACTATAAGAAAACACACACAAACACATTTCAATAATACATAAAGAATATCAAAACTCCATATATACTTTTATTATTCATGTGGAAGCAACGATCAAGGTCTAGTTATATCACATCTTCTGTGACATTTGGATGTAGTGCACTGACTTCCATTTTCCAAACAGCTATTTCTCATCCTGACAAATATTTGACGTCCGTTAAGGTTTTCATTTTTTTTTTCAATTATGTTATCGTGTCTTTTCGATTTAATGCTTAGAACACTAATAATCCGTAAGAAAATATGAGTTTTAAATTTTTAATGCTAAATAATTATATGTATGTATATATAGTTATTAAACGCACATTGCTGTCAAAATTTCCTTTCGTTTACAGATTTATAGCTATTGCACGTATTTATAGTATTTTTAGAGTTTACTACACCAATAAAATGTAGTATTGATTTCTATTTGAGTGTCTAAGTGTTTGAGATTTACTTAAGCTAAGTTTCAAATTTATGAGTGGCAGACAGTATTTAAATGGATTTACTTGTCAATAAAATGTTTTTTACAGTTATTTATATACCGTCGGCATTAGTTTTTTGGTGCTACGGAATGAAACAAAAATGTACCTAATTACGTTAATATCGCCTCTATTAGTCGTAATTTATGATTCAAGTCTCTAAATATTTAAAAAGATGAAATGTAATTTATTTCATCTTCGTATCTTTATGTCAATAAAATTGTTGGGTTATAAAATGTAAGGATTTTACTCACTCTAACTGTTATGTAAGTATATTTGTAGAGAAAAGATATTTTGTACCATTATAAGTCTAATACAATTTTTGTAGTCAAATGTATTTTTGATAATATCTTTAATCAGTTATTCTCTGATATCAAAACAATATTTTCTGTTTTCTGTTGTTGTTGTTTTATTCCATTCAGTTTTTCAGGCATAAGCATTAGTAATGACTTTATGCGACTCTGTATAATAATAGTGGATTTTATTACTATTATTATAGTTATACAGTTGTTTTGAATTTTACGCAAGTATTTATTTCTTATTTTCAGGCTTTAGATTAGAGATACTTTGATATCTCTTACTATGAGGTGCTTTTAGTTGTTAAACAACTAAAGATGTTAAAATATTGCTGTTCAGAAATAAATTATTTATCGGGGTATAAAAAAAAATCTCTGCTTTTTCGAAACTTTCTCTTTTTCGCAGGTCTCATTTCAAACCTATTTACTACCCAAACTATTGTAACACCTTAAGCATATTAACTTCTGGAAAGCTAAGCGATAAGACTTATAACTCTGAACACAATACAGTGACACCCGCTGTGGGCGCAGCACATGCATTATCTTCAGTGTGCTTAATAAAAAGAAGACCAAGAAATGAAATCGTTGAAAAAATTTAAAAGTCGTAAAAGTATTTTATATTTTACTAAAATAGACTTTTATTATTGCAAAATTGCTAAGTGAGGAATAGCTCAATAATATGTTATTGTAGTTCCACAATATGACATTAGACATACTGGAAATCGATTGATAATCCATCCAAAATTCATTTATGCTTTCTGCGATGTAGAAAGTTTAATAGTAGTCGAACAATGCCAGCAAGGTAGTTGTACTTTCCTCTTTATCACCTTTAAGCATATACATCTCGTTAAATAAAATTTATTTAATTGGTTTTATAGAAATCAGACAGTTTACTACTTCATTTTTAACAGCCACTATAAAACATATTTTTGTCAGTTCTCAAGTCAGAACAACTTATGGTACAAATACGTGGTTTAATTTAATACGTAAATAATAATTCTAGTATCTAAAAGATGTTGCGTTTAACAGATCATTATGTTTTGTTTTTTTACTTATTAATGTAGTGCCAACTCAAAGTATATATTGAGTAAATTAAATAATAATATTGAGTCTTCTATCCACTATGAATACATGAACTAGAAGAACAGACAAACTAGAATAAGATGAAATTAAATTTCCTGAGCCCTTTTCGAAAAAGACAACATAGGTTGATATATTAAATACTCACTACAATACGCTTACTAATTTAATTTAAAATAACACTTGTTGGTTATAGTGAATGATAATTTATTTATTTGCAATTCTCCTTTCAATTTAGAAATTATAACTGCTCTACGTTTTAGATGTCTCAGAACGAAACCTTATTTAAATTCACAGAATTCGGTTAATTAAATCTAGAATGTTTACAAGAATATATATGGTTGCTACCTATGGAAGTATTTTCTCGGTAAGTAACCATAATACCTAAAATACAAACTTGGCAAGGACTGAGTCTCAGATCATTTTGATTTTTCCAAGGATGTGCGGAGTTAGTCATTTTTTAGCTTTAAATAATTTCTAAAAGGCCTAAATTTAAACACACCTAAAGGTGTGTTTACCATCATAGGTGGTAAACGGAGAGTGTTCCAACACTCTCTGTGTATGAATGGCACGGAGCCACTTATTGAAACAATACAAAAATAATCTATATTTTCTTCCATACAAATTATAAGAAGCTAGAAATGAAGAGCTTTCTGACATAGTCACTCAATTTTCAGTGTATATGCTACTTTTCAGCCATCTAGAACGTCCCAAAGTCGAAACCGCAGAATAACCAATTTGTTTGTTTTAGAGTTTTGCGCAAAACTACTCGAGGGTTATCTGCTCTAACCGTCCCTAATTAACCAGTGTAATACTAGAGGGAAGGCAGCTTGTCATTACCACCCATCACCAAATCTTGGGCTACTCTTTAACCAACGAATAGTGGGATTGACCGTCAAATTATAACGTCCCCACCACTGACAGAGCAAATATGTTTGGTGTGACGGAGATTCGAACCCGCAACCCTCAGATTACGAGTCAAGCGCTCTAACCACCTGGCCATATGGAGCCCAAATAGCCAACACCAAGATATAATATTTTTTGTTAATTATCTTCTGATAATTATCTTATCAGTGGCTCAGCGGTATGTCTGCGGACTTAACGCTAAAATCCGGGTTTCGATACCCGTGGTGGGCAGAGCACAGATAGCCCATTGTGTAGCTTTGTGCTTAATTCAAAACAAGAAACAAGTAATTATCTTCTTTATTCAACAAGCCTAGCACTTATCTATTTCTAACAGAAACTACAAATTGATCATAAATTTATAGATCAAAACAATCTTAACGATTTACTGAAATGGACATTTTATTTTACATTTATTTTAATACTGACGTGTGTGTAACTTAAATTTATATATAGAAATGAATGTAGCTTATGCTATTAAATGTGTACTGCAAAAATGCTACCTAATTCCTATATTTTTAAAAGACTCTCAAATATAAAAATCACCAAAATATGTTTCACGAAATTTTTAGCGTATTGCTGAGTCAATAGAAATATTCAGAACCTTGGCTTAATTTTCATAAACCGACGCGCCAAAAGACGGTTTAATTGTTAGCTTGAAACAGTTGACATACGATAAATCTCGGAAGCTATAACTGTAATTAACGCTTATTAATCGGGGAAACTACATATATTTGACCAGGAGCACTTATATATATTTCGAAAATTACAAAAACATTAAATTTACCGGATCAGTTTTGAACGATAACACTCCCACAAAAAAAAACATTGCATGACTTCAGTTGTAAAAAATACGCTCATGAAGCCTTGCTACCTCCTCATTACTTGAATTGTTCCTACATCAATGCAGAATTAATTGATTCGCCGTGAGCCCTTGATGAGATATTAAGGAAGTTTCGGTTTGAATAACATACTCAAAGTTTTTTGTACAAACATAAAATGTTTGTTTGTAAACCATTATTATAAGTTGTATTATTGTTTGTATATTAACGTATATTTGTATTAAAAAATAAATGTGTTTATCAATCTTGTTAACAAACATTATAACTTTGATAGATTTATACACTCAATTGACTTCTAAATTAAAATTAATTTAATTCAGTTTTAGACTACTGAAATCGTAATATGTAACATAATAAATAGAAAACTTGTTTGAGATAAATTCTAATAAATTACATTATCTATTTCATTATTATTGAATGCAAAATCTAAGATGTTTTAGAATACAGTGTCGGCTCGGCACAACCAGGTGGGTTAAGGCGTTCGATAAGTAATCTGAGGGTAGCGGGTTCGAATCTCTATCACACCAAACATGCTCGCCCTTTCAGCTGTAGGGGAGTTATAATGTGCGGTCAATCTTACTATTTGTTGGTAAATGAGTAGCCCAAGAGTTTGTGATGGGTGGTGATGACTAACTGCCTTCCCTCTAGTCTTACGCTGCTAAATTAGGGACGGCTAACGCAGATAGCCCTTAAGTAGCTTTGAGCGAAAAACAAAAATAAATAAATACACTGTAAAACCTAATAACTAACGGACGTCATTTTAATAGAAAAAAGTAAATAAACAACTATTAGTAAAAATTATTATTGTTAAATAAAAAATTTTGTAGAGCTGGCTGCTGAACGTGGAAACAAAAATAATCAAACAAGATATAGATAAAAGGGGGACTTAGCTGGCAAAAGAAAAAGAACCAGAGTTTTCATTCGTAAAATTTTACTTGACTGTTAAATAACCATAAAACTAGTATTATAAAGTTAAGTAAAAAAGGTATAACAATGGAAACTAATATTCTGCTCAAACGCCATGCAGTGGATAGACTAAGTGGGGAAACCAGAATTGTTGATATATTATTCTCCATGCAAACTCGAGATGGCTTAGTCTTTCATATCATCATTAGCCACTCAAGTAACATGTTCACTTCCATACCTATATTGTTTGGTTCATTTTTCATGTTCAGTAGCCAGCCTTACATAGCTTGGTTATTTAGCAATATATTACATCCTAATATTTGTTTTATTTTAATTTGTTTTCAATATTTGCGCTACATGAGACAAGGGCTGTATACGTGATCAAGTGATATGTCCACTTCAATCCATATCTAGTTTGGTTCTTTTTCAAATGCAATGCAGCATGACCAGTGTGTCAGGAAACACGATTCGCAAAATGAGAATTGCGGGTTCGAAGCATTGTCCCACCAAACATGATTGACATCTTAGGTACAGAGGCATTATAGAGTGAAATCAGTCCAACTATTCGTTAGTAAAAGAATAACCTGTGAGTTGTTGGTGGATAGTTATAATTAACTAACTTCCCCTCAAATTTATACTGCTTCGTTAGATTTGCGCGAAATATAAAAACGATATTTTTTAAATTTAAATAGCCAATCGTATGTAAGTTTTTTTTTAATTAGCGATAAATTTCTTCCCTAATATTCGTTAAATTTTCTCGCCAAATTTCCCAATAGAATCCATCGTATAAATAAATACTTACTTTTAAACTCTTTTCAAGTGGCGATGTAAATTTATTTTGTCTTACAATCATTTCATTAAAATTATTTATTTATTTGAATCTATTGTATAATAAAAAATATTTAGATTATCTACTTATTCTTATCTTGTATAAAATAATACAAGTGATCACTAATTTTTACCGTAGCAATGGAATGTTTCAAATATCTTATTATGCTGATGGTAAATCTTTACATCTGATTATATTTTTAAATTACTTGTGTGAGCATGCATATAGTCCTTTGAGTATCTAGCGAATAACTTCTGGTATCTATAATAGTATTAATAATTTATTTTCTGGGTTTCTGTCGCGCTCGAAATTAACATGCAAGACACGCTAAACTGCCTGATTAAGTTATACTGATCACCTACAATATTCACATAGAAATATGAACATACGCACGTGATTATATTCTCTTTGTGCTATTTATTTCACTAAACTTAAGAACAACGTCACAAAGCTTGAAAATTCATACATTAATCACCTTTATTTCTTTTATCTATTTAATTTAAGCTAATAAAGCTTTCCCGCCACTCATACAAATTTCATACACAGTTATTTTATTGTTTTTATGTGCATCATAATAAAATTATATCTATATACTTTTATAACGAACAAAACACTTACTTTTTACGTCATCTGTACCTGTAAGAAGTCTTAAAACGAAGCTTTCTCGTTCCATCTAATGAGATTTTACAGGTCTATTAAAAGGTTTTTTGCGACGTTATTTCACTACGCATTTCTTAATGAATCTCGCATTATGCTAAAATACCTTATCGTTACAAATTATTAACTTTTCTATGTAACATTTTTTTAAAATTCTTAAATACACGATTCATAATCGTCAACAATGACGACAGGGGGAGTACAGACACGATTTTTGGACAATGTTATACGGGTGTTCTGGGGATGTCTGTATGTTAACACAGCCAGCTATTCTGCTAATATAAACCTAGATAAATATTAAAAAAGAGATAAACTTAAGTATAGAATAAAATAACTTTCTATAACACAAATAACGGGAATCTATAAACATGTCTCTGTTTGTTTGTGACCTCCCTGTGCAGAGTGGTAAGTTTGAGGACTTACAACGCTAAAAACCGGGCTTTCGATACCCGTGATGGATAAACCACAGATAATCGTTTTTCTTGCTTTGTGCTTAACACAAAAATAACAACTGTTTGAGATAAACAGACTCGTATGCTATTGTAAACCAAAACCGTAGACCAGTGGTGTACTGCTGTGAATCCGATGATTCGTTGTTCTCTACTGGTTGCCATAAAATAATGATTTGTACATTTAGACCGTAAATCATTACAAGAGCGAGTCTTAAATTCCAGTATTCAACACCATGCAAAAGGCAACCAAACTCTTTCTATTATCTCAGTTCAAACTAAGAGGTGACTTTTTTGTAAACAGTTCTCATGTATATTCAGGAAAAATTCGGAATGAAGTACGAAAGAGTTAGATCGTTTCTCTGAATACTCCTCAGCAAAGATACTTTCGCGTGAAATGAAACGAGACGCATAAATGTTTGTATAGCGTGACAATTAAAAGCTATCTTAATATAAAACTATATATTAACTTCAAAACACATATAAAATAAATCTGTATATCTCACCGGTGAGAACATCTATACAAACAAATGTTTTCTGCTACATATACTCAATAATATAATGATTTTCTGTTTAACATCATTTAATGAATAAAATATAGGTTCTCTGTTCAGAGAAAAAAATTTTTTCGTACGTAATGACGTTTTTTTGTGTTAGTACACTAATTCTAACCATTTAATAAATTACAGTATCATATCATGTACGTTTTTGGTATATTTATTACACGATTCCCCAAAATATCTCTTCCACATTCGGTACCAGTAGGGCCTGGCATGGCCTAGCGCATTAAGGCGTGCGCTTCGTAATCTGAGGGTCGCGGGTTCGCGCCCGAGTCGCGCCAAACATGCTCGCCCTCCCAGCCGTGGGGGCGTTATAATGTTACGGTCAATCCCACTTTTCGTTGGTAAAAGAGTAGCCCAAGAGTTGGCGGTGGGTGGTGATGACTAGCTGCCTTCCCTCTAGTCTTACACTGCTAAATTAGGGATGGCTAACACAGATAGCCCTCGAGTAGTTTTGTGCGAAATTCCAAACCAAACCGGTACCAGTAATTAAATTGCACACGATTACCATTTAGGTGCACCAAGTTAAATGGAGATACCCTTAAAAACGATTATTAAATGACAGGTTAAAATTAAACTAAAAGTACCTTGCTTAAAAATTAACTCATTATGAAGGAAATTCTATAACAATGTGTTGCAATTTTGCAACATCAACAAATCAGACTGAATACACTAAACGTCATTCAATCCGATATCTGTCGCGTTTAAATTATAACACATATAAATTGTTTATGTTTAGATAATTCTTTTTTTTTCCCAATTCATTTATTGTTTTAGCAAAATATCTATATTGGTGTGATATTTTTTATATTTCAAAAAAATTTGGGACAAAGATAAGTTTATGGTCACAAAACGCAACAAATCTCTGGACTGAATTCTCCGCAACAACATTTGACTTAATTTTACATTCAAAGAAACAAAGAAAACGTGAATATGACAGTAGGCTGAACAGCTAAAAACAGAAAAACATAGTTGTATGACACGAAAGGTACATTAAAATATTTCTTATCTGATAAAAAACATGAAATCTGAAAGCTTTGGAATCGTTACAATTAAGTCAAGCACACGCGTTGTGTTAAAATATCAATATTTACGTGAGTGTTAAACTGAATCCTTGAAGACATATGTTGCAGAGTAGAGGAAGAAGTGATACATTTTTGAAATGTTAAGAGCTATTCGTAGCAAAAACCATACAATGTATAATCTTTCATTTTTAGTAGACAAACGCGTGATATTTGTGTAATTTTATGAACTCAATTAAACTCCGTAATAGACTTAGTAAAAGACGAGATTACAAGGAAGTAAAATATGTTGGAAAATTTAAACTGTTTGTTTCGAATTTCACGCAAACCTACACGAGTACTATTTGTGCTAGTCGTCCCTAATTTACCGGTGTAAAATTAGAAGGAAGGCAGTTAGTCATTACCACCCACAGCCAACTCTTGGGCTACTATTTGAACAACAAATAATGGGATTGAACCTCCTTTATAACGCCACCACGATTAAAAGAGCAGGCATAGTTATTGTCGTGGGGTTTCGTAACCAAGACTCTTGAATTGTGATTCGAACCCCCTTACCACGTCGCCGTGTAGAGCAAGAAATGTTAGAACAAGACACGGCTCGGCATCGCCAGGTGGTTAAGGCAGTCATCTCGTAATCTGAGGGTCTCAGGTTCGAATCCCTATCATACCAGACTTGCTCACCCTTTCAGCCGTGAGAACGTTACAATGTTACGGTTGATCCCACAATATGATGGTAAAGAAGCAGCCCAATAGTTGGCTGTGGGTGGTGATGACTAACTGTCTTCTCTCAAGATTTACACTGCAAAATTAAAAACAGTGTTACGTATTTTTTATGTTTTATGTTCTTCTTAGACTAAACGCAACAGAAAAACGCAGATAACAGCTTGTATAATTTATTACACTAAACTATTAACAAATTGTTACGTATTTTTTATGTTTTATGTTCTACGTAGACTAAACGCAACAGAAAAACGCAGATAACAGCTTGTATAATTTATTACACTAAACTATTAACAAATATAACAGATATAACATGAATTATATAATAATAGTGACAGATATTAAGTTACAACATTCGAAATTAATTACAAAACAAAATAATATTAGTTTCAAACTTCAAAATAAATCACAACACAAAACGGTACTGGCCTGTATCTAATGTAATGATCTAAAATTAAAGTCTCAAATTCCAGTCTAGGGCGTGAATTTGGTCCCACGAAGAAATTCCGAAGCTTAAATGAAGAAGTTCAGAAACAGTTCACAGTTCAATAAATTCGCCGACTCTCAGCATAAGCAGTAATTCAGATGAATCGTAGAGATTGACGAAATAAAATCACAGCTTCCGTAGTTCTAACTTCAGTCACAAATCCAAGTTGAATAATCACAGCAAACACTTAATCTTTCTCAAATAATGACTCTCTTCTTTTGAAATAAAATTGATGTCTGAATCTCACTTTTTTCTCTCCATCTTCGTCTGTTTATATATTGTAGGCCTAAACACCTCGAAAGACCGCGAAAATTCTACAGGTCTCCAGAGCAATCCGCGCATGTCCGTTCTTGCACGAGACTACACGTCTAGACACGAAGTCACCAGCACTCATTTACAAACATATGATTGGTCTACTTAATTCAAGAAAATTTTAAATGTTACCCTAAATAAATAACAAAATATTAGTTTAAACTTCGAAACAATAATATCAATATGGAAAAATGAATAACAGAAACGAAAACTCAAACACAACACGACATGTTATCGCTTACAAATTATTTATACGACATTTACATAACACAAATATAACAGATATAACATAAATTATATAATAACAGTAACAGATATTAAGTTACAACATTCGAAATTAATTACAAAACAAAATAATACTAGTTTCAAACTTCAAAATTAATCACAATACAAAATGGTACTGGTCTGTATCTAATATAATGATCTAAAATGAAAGTCTCAAATTCCAGTCTAGGGTGTGAATTTGGTCCCACGAAGAAATTCCGAAGCTTAAATGAAGAAGTTCAGAAACGGTTCACAGTTCAATAAATTCGCCGACTCTCAGCACAAGCAGTAATTCAGATGAATCGTAGAGATTGACGAAATAAAATCACAGCTTCCGTAGTTCTAACTTCAGTCACAAATCCAAGTTGAATAATCGCAGCAAACACTTAATCTTTCTCAAATAACTGACTCTCTTCTTTTGAAATAAAACTGATGTCTGAATCTAGCTCCTGTCTCTCGCATCTTTGTCTGTTTATATATTGTAGGCCTAGACCTCTCGAATAACCGCGAACTTTTTACAGATCTCCAGAGCAATCCGCGCATGTCCGTTCTTGCACGAGACTACACGTCTAGACACGAAGTCACCAGCACTCTTTTACAAACATATGATTGGTCTACTTAATTCAAGAAAATTCTAAATGTTACCCTAAATGAATAACAAAATATTAGTTTAAACTTCGAAACAATAATATAAATATGGAAAAATGAATAATAGAAATAAAAATTTAAACACAACACGACATGTTGTCGTTTACAAAATATTTACACATTTACATAACAACAGCTAGCGCACATAGTCCTCGTGTAGCTTTGCACGAAATTCAAACCAAACCAAGACCTTATATCACACTTTCGTTTATATTATACACGTTGCTGTCACTTAGAATATAATACTGTTTTCATCAACAGGTAATTTAAATACCGTACTGTGTTACGTATTTTTCAATGTTTTAAGTTCTTCGTAGACTAAACGCAACAGAAAAACGCAGATAACAGCTTGTATAATTTATTACACTAAACTATTAACAAATATAACAGATATAACATGAATTATATAATAATAGTGACAGATATTAAGTTACAACATTCGAAATTAATTACAAATCAAAATAATATTAGTTTCAAACTTCAAAATAAATCACAACACAAAACGGTACTGGCCTGTATCTAATATAATGATCTAAAATTAAAGTATCAAATTCCAGTCTAGGGTGTGAATTTGGTCCCACGAAGAGATTCCGAAACAGTTCACAGTTCAATGAAATCGCCGTCTCTCAGCACAAGCGGTAATTCAGAAGTATCGTAGAGATTGACGAAATAAAATCACGGCTTCCGTACATCTAATTTCAATCACAAATCCAAGTTGAATATTCACAGCAAAAACTTAATCTTTCTCAAATAACTAACTCTCTTCTTTTGAAATGAAACTGGTGTCTGAATCTCACTCTTTGTCTTCGAATAAAACTGATGACTGATGACTCTCTCTCACGTCACCGTCTTTTTTATACCTATAGGCCTATTTCTCGAACAATCTCGCAATTTCCATACAACTCCAGAGTTATACACGCATATCCGTTCTTGCACGAGACTACACTTCTAGACAGGAAGTCACCAGCACTCATTTACAAACATATGATTGGTCTACTTAATTCGAGAAAGTTCTAAAATGTTATCCTAAATAAATAACATATTTTAGTTTAAACTTCGAAACAATAATATCAATATGGAAAAATGAATAATACAAATGAAAATTCAAACACAACACGACATGTTGTCGTTTACAAAATATTTACACATATACATAACAACTGTTTATAATAAGCTCATTTATTATCATGATAATACTATTGTTTATGTACATTCCAGATCTGGACGTTGACGATATATATTTATTTCTAGCAACATCCAAACATAGAATAATTGATTATTACTCTACCGATGGAGTCTTGCTACAGATTTACCTAGGAAATGAAACATTCATGAAAAATTTGTTACGTATTTTTTTATGTTTTAAGTTCTTCGTAGATTAAACGCAACAGAAAAACACAGATAACAGCTTGTATAATTTATTACACTAAACTATTAACAAATATAACAGATATAACATAAATTATATGATAACAGTGACAGATATTAAGTTACAACATTCGAAATTAATTACAAAACAAAATAATATTAGTTTTAAACTTCAAAATAAATCACAATACAAAACGGTACTGGCCTGTATCTAATGTAATGATCTAAAATTAAAGTCTCAAATTCCAGTCTAGGGTGTGAATTTGGTCCCACGAAGTAATTCCGAAACAGTTCACAGTTCAATGAAATCGCCGTCTCTCAGCTCGAGCAGTAATTAAGATGTATCGCAGAGATTGACGAAATAAAATCACGGCTTCCGTAGATCTAATTTCAATCACAAATCCAAGTTGAATATTCACAGTAAACACTTAATCTTTCTCAAATAATTAACTCTCTTCTTTTGAAATGAAACTGGTGTTTGAATCTCACTCTTTGTCTTCGAATAAAACTAATGACTGAATCTCTCCCCCTCGAATAAAACTGATGACTGATCACTCTCACGTCACCGTCTCTTTTATACCGATAGGCCTATTTCTCGAACAATCTCGCAATTTCCATACAACTCCAGAGCTATACACGCATATCCGTTCTTGCACGAGACTACACGTCTAGACGGAAGTCACCAGCACTCATTTACAAACATGTGATTGGTCTACTTAATTCGAGAAAGTTCTAAAACGTTACCCTAAATAAATAACATATTTTAGTTTAAACTTCGAAACAATAATATCAATATGGAAAAATGAATAATACAAATGAAAATTCAAACACAATACGACATGTTGTCGTTTACAAAATATTTACACATATACATAACAAATTAATGCGTATAATAAACACCAAGTTTATGTTAACTGAATACATTTTGATTTTTATAGAGCTTCGCTATTGTTTTATGACTTAAGATGTACACGTAAGACAAGAGATAATGAAACTGATAAAATATGTCATAATCTCAGACTGCTTCCAGATGAACCAGATTAAACATAAATTTTCCTATAGTTTGTGAAAATTCTAACACCCATTTCCCTCGGTGAGCTCAGCAGATAGCCATATGTGGCTTTGTCATAAGACAACACATATACACCTTGTTGTTTGGGCATTATCTCAACAGAATTTGTTCCACTGCATTATGTACATATATACATTCTTTATTCATGAAAACTTATTATATTAAACTAAAAAAATACTGATACATATTTTATCTATCAATTTATATGTATTTATAACTAAAATATTAATAAGATTCGTCTCCAGATACAAATAAGAAAACTCTGGAATATTATACTTTTGCCTTCTCTTATTATTTTCTTCTACGGATTTCGCGACTTTAGAGGTCATTCACTCATCACGCAATAGTTTTACAGAAAATCTATAACTAAAAACATACAAATACAGCTTTTCAACTAAATATAAATGATCTAAGTTAAACATATATATTTTTCAAATCTACAAATACATAATATAGTTTATATATAAATTAAGTGCATGACACATGTTTAAAAACAAATAAAATTATTCAATATTTAATTATAAAATCTTGTTATAATTAAATTTATTATTATTATTATACATTTCATATGCACTAAATTTATTTGTTCGATGATTTCGAATTTTACTTACATTTTTCATTTTTGTAAGTTTTGGTAGCTTTTTTACGGTTTCATTATATCTATTAACGTAGTAAAAGAAATTAAAAATAGAAATGAAAAAAAGACATTCCTGTGTTTCATTGACTACATATCATACATAATCATAGTTATCAAGCAGATACTACCATAACAATTCCCTTTCACAATTACCATTATAGACATTATATTTAATTGAAAATAATTTATACTTTATGGTAAGTACACATAACTGTAATGTTTGATGTTTAATGATAAAAAGTAGAAATCCTGGTATTAAATATCGAATTGGCATCATCAGTTAAAAAACTGACTTAAATAGATCTTGAAGTCTAAACACTATATAGATGTATAGATGTAATAGTCATAATTAGTTTTACACGTGTGAAGAAATTAAAGGTTGATGTAGGTAATTCCTTAACTCGGGTCTCAATACATCGTAATTTACACTTAAGCAGATATTGAAACATATTTATTAATTCAAAAGTCACATGTTTTACTTTGTTTCTTTTCTGAAGAAATGGACAATCCGGTTTATGTTTCTACGTTTAGATCCATAATTTTTGTGTTATTAAAGTAAAACTTTTATTCATTTTAGTATTGGTGAAGTGTTTCTGTAGATGAGTGATATTTTGCCTTAATATATATATATATATATATATATATATATACACACACATATCCTGATGTTATTGTATATTCACTTCTAAATCTGTCACACTTCAATATGAAAACTATAATCACTATTTTCTAGTATAGATAGAAATGGTCTTAAGATGACCCATCAAATTATTAAGCTACACGACAATGTGTAAAACTATTAATATCAGCTTTGAAAATAAAGATATTCACTTCATAGTATAATGTGTATGTTAAATATAGGAGTGCCTAGTTTCTAATAGACGACATAAATACAAAAACAGTTTATGTAAGTTTAGCTGTATATATCTGACACGTATATAAATTTCTAATTGTGAAAACTGTAGCTTACAACAATACACAACTTAATCAGAAAGTAAACGCAGAACAGGAATCTTAATTATTGAATATGAATAAAATATCAGCAAATACAAACTGTTTAAGTTACGGATAACAAGTTCTAACGTGTTACTACTTTGTAGTTTCAAGATGTTGGTACATGTTTTCAGATGCACTAACACAAAGATCCGCATAATATTTGATGTTGTTTATTTAATGTTCAAGCTTCAGTTCGAGAAATAAGGTATGAGTTATGAGCTTCAGAGAAAATTTTGTTTCGTAACTTATAAACTTCATAAATTAAAATTATAAAACAATATCCATTGATTCGTGGGACGATCTTTACCTTAGTACAATGACGCAAAATTTCTAAGAAATTAAATTATAATATAGATATACGATTGCAAATATTTATTTCAGACAATATTTTCCTTAAAATCAGCAAAAAAAAACATTTTTTAATGTATTAGATTGCCGCCTACATCCATCAAGTGAGCTCAACAGACTAAACATAATAAAAATTAACGGATTTGATTTCTTTCATGCATTGGATATATCACATTCAAAAGGGTTTTATGTCCAGATAGAAATACTTAAATAACATATCGATTCTTTCAGACAGTAATTTTAAAATTCTCAACAATAGCATTCAATTTCATGTTCTAAATATTTTGGTTTCATTGACATTTCTTTGTTTGTAGTAGTTTAGCATTTGAAAAAAATAAAAGCAAATGAGCACCAAAGGTTTATGATGTATATAACAAGAATATCTGTCTGATGCGAAAAACGAATGAAAGTATCTGCTTACTGTTAGAAACTATAGAAATTAAAATATTCGTAAGATTGATTGTTTTGGAACTTCGCACAAAGCAACTCGAGGGCTATCTGTGCTAGCCGTCCCTAATTTAGCAGTGTAAGACGAGAGGGAAGGCAGCTAGTCATCACCACTGTTATGTATATGTATAAATATTTTGTAAACGACAACATGTCGTATTGTGTTTGAATTTTCATTTGTATTATTCATTTTTCCATATTGATATTATTGTTTCGAAGTTTAAACTAAAATATGTTATTTATTTAGGGTAACGTTTTAGAACTTTCTCGAATTAAGTAGACCAATCACATGTTTGTAAATGAGTGCTGGTGACTTCCGTCTAGACGTGTAGTCTCGTGCAAGAACGGATATGCCTGTATAACTCTGGAGTTGTATGGAAATTGCGAGATTGTTCGAGAAATAGGTCTATCGGTATAAAACACGGTGAAAAGAGACAGATTCAGTCATCAGTCATCAGTTTTATTCGAAGACAAAGAGTGAGATTCAGACACCAGTTTCATTTCAAAAGAAGAGAGTTAGTTATTTGAGAAAGATTAAGTGTTTGCTGTGAATATTCAACTTGGATTTGTGATTGAAATTAGATGTACGGAAGCCGTGATTTTATTTCGTCAATCTCTACGATACTTCTGAATTACCGCTTGTGCTGAGAGACGGCGATTTCATTGAACGGTGAACTGTTTCGGAATCTCTTCGTGGGACCAAATTCACACCCTAGACTGGAATTTGAGACTTTAATTTTAGATCATTATATTAGATACAGGCCAGTACCGTTTTGTGTTGTGATTTATTTTGAAGTTTGAAACTAATATTATTTTGATTTGTAATTAATTTCGAATGTTGTAACTTAATATCTGTCACTATTATTATATAATTCATGTTATATCTGTTATATTTGTTAATAGTTTAGTGTAATAAATTATACAAGCTGTTATCTGCGTTTTTCTGTTGCGTTTAATCTACGAAGAACTTAAAACATCAAAAATACGTAACAACCACCCACCGCCAACTCTTGGGCTACTCTTTTACCAACGAATAGTAGGATTGACCATAACATTATAACGCCCCCGCGACCCTCAGATTACGAAGCGCACACCTTAACACGCTAGGCCATGCCAGGCTCCATTAACACAAACTAACGTTTTTTCAACAGGTGTATGACATGTCTCTCATAGACCACGTTTTTAGCAGTGACGACAATATAAACACTGTTAAGCCCGGCATGCCGGGTGGATAAAGCACTCGACTCGTAATCTGAGGGTCGCGGATTAAAATCTTCGTCACACCAAACTTGTTTACACGAAGTCACTTCTTCAGATTAATATCCCACATCTAGTTAAATAGTTTCAAAAACACAAAAAGTTGTTTTCATAGTTAACCCATTTGATATTCAAGTGTTCTAGCGTGTAGGTCACCAAATGTAATAAATCTTTCTCAACAAAATATTTGTTTGTTTGTTTGTTTGTTTTGGAATTTCGCACAAAGCTACTCGAGGGCTATCTGTGCTAGCCGTCCCTAATTTATCAGTGTAAGACTAGAGGGAAGGCAGCTAGTCATCACCACCCATCGCGATTTCTTGGGCTACTCTTCTACCAACGAAAAGTGGGATTGACCGTCACATTATACACCCCCACGGCTGGGAGGGCGAGCATGTTTTGCGCGACGCGGGCGTGAACCCGCGACCCTTGGATTACGAGTCACACACCTTACGCGCTCGGCCATGCCAGGCCCGAAATATTCGTAAGAGTAAAAATCATGTCAAGAATAAAGAAATTATGTTAAAATATGAACAATCATTCAAGTACTTTATTGAGTTGCTGTAGGAAGAAACTATTCGTTTCAACTATTCACAGCTTCTCATAACAGAAACCAACTAGTGTATAAACTACCACTAATAGGACCCAAACACGTTGCGTTTATGTTATTTTATAAACGTAATTAAAGTCCATAATAGACTCGGTGAAAGAAGAAGGAGCAAGCGGCGAGAAAATGTGTTGGTAAAGTGAGGCAATACGAGAAATGTATTTATAGTTAAAATTATTGTGTTGATATATTGTTGTTGCTGTTTTTAATGATGCACAAAGGTACACAATGGACTCTCTGTGCTTTGCCCACCATATAATTGCATACATTTAAAATATAACCTTTATAACTTTATTTCTAACTGTTTCCACACGTAAAATATATAAAGGTTACTTCAAAATTTGATGTTTTATGACAGGTTTAATTATAGCGATGAGGCTCATTAACAATAAATTACAGCAACAGAGCAAACCTACTTGAATAGTAGGACTTCAACTAAAACTTCTAGAATGATTTAATAACAAGCTTGGTATTTTCGTTATAACTTTGAAGTCTAATTTTTTCTTATATATGTATACACCAATACTGATTTAGTACTTCATTCAGACAAATTAATATGGATTATTATGTCTTTTCGTTAGCTTGAGTATATACACATTTAATATAATTTGCTGTTGCCTTTTATCTCATTTAAAATCTATACCGCTTAACTTTCAACTAATCACATTCTTCAGATTAGCTAATCCTTGTTCATGTTCTTATATAGAATTGAGATACAAATATCAACATCTCTTCTTTACTTACATTCTTCGTTTAAAGAAATATCCATTACACATTGATTCCTTTTCTCTCCGAGGGCGCTTAAATTTGTTATTTCTTCCTATTCTGCTGTAAAACTGTTATACTTGGTTGAAATTGTAGAGAATCCAAGATATATAACATAAAAACATTTTCATTTTCATATAAACAGTCGATTATTATCGAACTTTAGACATAATTATAGGTAGTAGTTATGGTATATATTGCTAGCTTTCGCGGTATACAGAGCCTTCAAGTGTGTATACATACATCAAAGCACAAAAAGCATAAACATATGATAAAACTAAACAGGTATAACTGCAGACATTTGAATCTATAGTAGTAAGTACTTATGGATGGATATACCAGTTATCATGTTGAAGTAAAACAATTTTAGAGTCCTCTGGGTCAGCGGTAAGTCTTTGGATTTCTAACGCTAAAATTAGAAGTTCGATTCATTTTGGTGGACAAAGCAGATAGCTCGATTTGGCGTTCCTAGAAGAAAAACATATACGTATACAGTTCTAAAAGATTTTTGCTGTGTCGAACTATAAGCCCAACGATAAGAAATACAGACTTCTCAGGAAATATTTGATGGCTTTGGCTTAAGTTGAATATCATATTTTAAAACTTTATGAACAGTTTGCATTAAAAACGCGAGTGGTGGCGCAAGCAACCAGATTGAGATTAAAATAAATAAATGTTAAGTTTATACCTTTACCAGGAAAGTTATATATTATTTTAATTTCGCGCAAAGCTACACGAGGGCTATCTGTGCTAACCGGCCCTAATTTAGCATTATAAGACTAAAGGGAAGGAAGCTAGTCATTACCACCCATCGCCAACTCTTGGACTACTCTTTCACCAACGGATAGTTTTGCTGCCTGTTACATTATAATACTCCAACAGATGAAGGAGCGAGCATGTTTGAAGGGAATGGGATTGAAATCCGCAAACTTCAGATTGCTAGTCAAACACTCTAACCATATGGTCATGATGGGCAACGAAAAAGATGTACATTTATTAATTATTTACAGTTGTTTATTTCAGATTCTTTGCTCAAAAACCAAACAAAGATGTCCGTTTCTTTGGTCTGATAGAGTGGAGGGATGGCAGTGGGAAGACAGAACCCACTTTCAATACTTGAGCTATTCTTAGCTGTTCGAATATTAACATTTCATTCCAATTGTTACAACGCACACATTACCTCAGCGATGGATTCAAATATAATAGACATTCGATATAGATTACACAGTTATCAAAGTTAATTACATAAAGAAACATCAAACGAAATAAGCTGTTATTTCAGCGTATAGAAGTTTCATGTTTTATTCGTGTTTGGATTAACAGACTGGACGGACTAACTAGTTAGTCATGCCTGATCAAATGTTTATCAAAATCAATTTGAATGTGTAATAATAAAGGAAACTCTGCAGATTAAGCATTAAACAATTTAATATTATTTTACTTGAAACCGTTACCTGCTAAATAAATTAACCACATCAGTTCCTGTGATAATGTTTTCAGCTTTCTGGGGCAGAGAAACTTGACTATCTGTGCCAGTAAATGCCAAACAGCAAGTTTGTTAATTTATACAAAATGGTTAATAATAAATGTGGTTTACATAGAATTTTGTCCATGTTCTGTTATTATCAATGAAATTTTTGTTGTATGGTAACATTGTTACTGCTATGGCATGAAAAATATTTGTGTGCATGCATCTGTTAAATGCATTACGTACTAAAAGACGAAACCAAAGCTTATAAATCTAAGTACTATTATAAATCTCGGATTGCTAAGTATTTGCGTGTAAGGTACATAAGGTCATAAGAGTAGAATTTTGTATCTAAATATATACATTTGTTCTTGTTATTATATAGTAAAATGGTTAACATTTCACAGTCTACAGGTATTAAAACACTGTATACTGCTAAGAAAACTCAAAATGTGTGGATATTACATCAACACAAAATATTTAACATTATTCATTAGCTATTAAAAACACACATTAAGATTCGACTTTTATTTAAAATTACTCTGCTAAGCTCTTTTGAAATAGAATTATTATGACTTAATTAATTTCGAAATTAGTTCACCTTTCTAAAATTTCCTTTCATAGTTTATAGAAGTTACATATGTTATGTGTTCTCGTTTATTAGATTTCTGTTTATCAATATCCTCTAGTCTTCTGTAGTTAAACAAAGCAAAATGAAACGAAATAAGGATTATATAAAAGTAAATATTTTCAAAAAAATAAGTCCAGAGTCATCAGAAATGAGACACCCAGTTGTACCAAAAAATATCGCAATAAATGTTTAAACGATTATTGAGTAAAAACTTTAAAAAAATCAAGAACTTCAGATTTATGTGTTTGAACCGCAACTAAAGGCACACGAAAACTTTTATCTGTGGCATTCAGCCAGTTTTAACCATAAGCTATCTCTTTTGATGTGTTGGATCTTTTTAGTTCATCAAAGACGAAATAATCATAGATTACTGGTACAAAAGTTTCAAGAAGATAAAGTAGAAAGGCATTTTGAATACACAGTGACAAATGAGTCATAAATCAAACGTTAGTATAAGTAAAGAAAGTTAAACAAACGACAAGTTTAAATATATTTTAGTAATTGCCTTAAAAACGAGAAAATAGATATGTAAAAATCACTGTCATGACTACACAACTCTTGTAGTGAGTGTAATTATCGAGTGAGAGAGGTGACCTGAAGCATTTATTATCTTTTCTCATATTAATTCAGGATTACCAAATAATAAAATAATTTTTAAATAACTGTAGGACGTAGGTCTAGGATAGATACTCTTAATATCGATTATGCTTTATTCTATAGACATTTAGATAATTTGCACTTTAACTGTGTAAACACCATTTCCATATTTAATATACAATATTTTGAACTCTATGGTGATTAGGTGATTTCATATCATAGAGAAAAGTATATAAAAATCGATATTACTTGTTTTTTAAAGAAATCTTATCTACCTTGACAGTTCCCCATCAGACATTTCATCTTGTATTAGACCATTTGACATTGTAATAAAACTGTGTAGTTAGATTGGTAAAAATCAAGAGACATTGAGTCTCTGTTTTCAAAGCTGGTAAAGTCTTGAATAACAGCATTAACATTACTTCCATGCATGTAGTTATTAATTTAAAACATTTACACGTTAAAAACGTATAATTTCTAAAACATGGATATTCTTTGAACATGTTCCGTTGAACATCTATAAATTATACAGGTTAGAAGTTATTAGAGGTTATGCAGGTCAGCAGGAGGTACCAAATTCATCTAGAAAGATACCTACAAAAAGTCGTACTCTAGCCATTGAAAACAATGAGAGACATCTTTCAACAGGTGATAATTCACGAATAAATATACCAGTAGCAAAAGACCTCTATGAGTTACAAAAATAACACTTATAATTATCAAGAATAATGTTAGCTTTCAAAAGTGACACAAACCGCTTCCATGATAAATCTGTTCAACCGTCACATATCTTAAGCAACCGGAGAATGAAAGAGATATTCATGTTATAGAGATGCATACCCATCATGCTACCAGATGCATTGCATATCAAGCAGTCAGTAGCACTGGTTATGTAGGGATGGCTGGGATTGTACATCTAAGTGCTATTTCAAGTATATCTTCGATAAGTCATCAGAACTTTGAAATACTAAACAGTGTTTTGTTTTAAAACAATATCTATCTAATTACTAAGTCACAAGTCCTAGAAATGCCTGTAAATACCGTAGAAAAAATTTGAATGACTTGCCTTTCTTTCTTCTACTTCTTTTTTATTACATGATAACTGAAAAACCAAATCAATGGCGTCAACAAATTTTACTGAAGTTAAATAGTTTTGAAAGGAGTATCAGTTTCTTATAAGCATTATTAATATTATTAAGTTTAATTAAGCACAGAGCTACACAATGGACTATCTGTGCTTTGCCCACCACTGGTATCGAAACCCGAATGTTAGCGTTTTAAGTCCGAAGACATACCGCCGAGCCACTGGGGGCTATTGTTTCTTATGAAATATAATTAAAGCAAACTCAAATCCAAATATAAGATAATGTTAATATTACTCTAAATAAAGTAAGCTTTTTCAGCATTATTTTACTATCCTAACTCCATCACGTTACAGTTATAAGTTTTGTCCCTATTCATTCCAATTTAACTTTTATCTTTAATTTATAGATGAAAAATATATTTAAGCCTAATGTAAACCACAGTTTTTATTTATCCAAAGTTAACACAATTTGTGTGTGGAAGAAGTGACGTATACGAATATTTACATAATGTTCAATTTGGAAATTGAAAACAATTAAGAGTGAAATATTTTAAAACACGATATTGTAAAAAAAATGATGGTTGATATGCTAGTGACAAAAACAGAATCTTAGATGTGTTTCTTTCTGTTTTCAAACAAATAGCTCACTAATTAAAAATTGCATTAACAAGAACACACCATGTTGAGACACACACCTGAAAACAAGGAATTGTACTAATACTCAGACATAAGAAACACATCAGAAATTATAAAATGGTCAAGCATTCATCGGTTAAGAAATATCATATCAGCGAAATCATTATGTGCTTATAGTGAACATATATAAAGAGAATTAAATAAAACTTAGTATTTTTATTTCACTGATTTTAAAATTAATTGTTAAAACATAATACCAGACTATATAATTCATTAAATATATATTTTAACCTCATGATTTTATGTTCAGGTTAATCCTGTCCAGTATATTTCTGTTCATTCTGTCAGCGTTAATCCATTCCTAAATACTGCTGAAACAATGCTTAGAATGCACTAATTGCAAATTTTACCAAGACTAAAATGTTATTACAAAGCACAAGAAGAAAGTTTTGTGAATCTCTACTTTCAATCACTCATGTACTTCAGATTCGTTTATCAGGCCACTAATTTCATCCCACGAACACAGCACTGTCCTAGGAATTTATAAATGCTCTAGAAACATATGTGATAAGTTCTTAAACAGGTCCGGCATGATCAGGGGGTTGCGACCTTTAGATTACCTAGCCGTTCCTAATTTAACAATGTAAGACCAGATGGAAGGTAGATAGTCGTCACCATTCTGTAGCCTTACACTCCTATATTAGGGACAGATAGCGCAGGTAGCCTTCGTACAGCATTGCGCTAAAATCAAAACAAACCAAACTTCTTAAATTAAGTATTGGATGTTGTAATGACTATTGCACTCTAAAAATCATTATGTTTGTTAATAATTCTCTGTAAAACGAATAAATAAAAGATAAATAATAAGGATTTTATGTTTATAACACATAGTAATCATAAGGTGTTTTATTGTTTTGATATAAATATGTAGCGGTGGAAAAAATATTGTATAACCAAATTTTTTTTTCACTTTTCTTGGCTTCTGTGATTTTTTTACGATAATTGTTTATTACATATCTGTCAGAACTAGTGTAAAGTTATTACGGACATTGTAGTAAGTTAACTCATATTTCCAAACACATGCATTTTTATTAATAAATCTGCAATGACTAGCGTATTACAGCAGATGATCATCAAGTAGTTGTCAAATACGAAAATGTTCTGAGTAAGAAAACGCCTATTATATTCTATCATTTTAATAAGGGCGGTTATTTCGCTTGTACCTTATTATCTATTAATTACCAGCAATTTTCCATAGGGTTGAGACCTAAACTGTTGCTTGTCAATCATTGTGTCTTAATCACGTTTGAAAATAGTCTCTCGCTTGAAGCAATGAAAACATTTTTATTATTATTCGTATAGTAAATATCCCTCTTTAATTTATGTCTAATGTACTGAGTGTATAATGTAATTTTTTTTTCCGCTTATTTGTATATTCGTATATAAAATATCATTATATTAACCATTTCGGTTAAAATTTTCTTTGTTATAATTTCACAAAAGTAATTTGTATAATCAAATACAATGGTTCATAATCCGTGATGACGACAAAACCCACTTGTCGAGTAAAATATGTATGTAAAAACGGCTGGTGTGAATAGAGAAAACTTTTATGTAGAAGAACGAACAACGTTTCGACCTTCTTCGATTATCGTCAGGTTTACAAAGAAAGAAAGAGGTAATTGACCGATAGCTGACTAGGTGTTTGAAAGGGGTTGTGTAACTGAGTGTAGGAATATAGAGGGCGTGCATAGATATTTGATTGTATTTATTAATATAGGTATAAAGGTGCTTCTTTTAGTTGGTCTATTTTGGGCTTGAGTTGTCGTATAAGTGAGGCTTCTTCAATTTTGCGTTTGTGGGTGTTTGTTTCTTTATTTAGTATTTGAGTGTTTTATATGGTTATGTTGTGTTTATTTGACATGCAGCGTTTGAAAACGTGTGAAAGTGACTTTTTATGTTTTTTGAATCTGGTTTCCATTTTTCTACTTGTTTCTCCATTATAGAAGTCGTGGCAGTCATCACATTGAATTTTATAAATAATGTTTTTCAGTGTAGTTTTTACATAGTATAGACCTCAGTTTTGTGCTTGGTTTTTGAATAAGTTTGGTATTAACTGGAATGTCATATTTTGTTACTGATTTTTGCCAAATGTTGGTTATTTTTCTACTGATGTCGGGAGTGTATAGTATGCAGCAGCATACTGTTTCGTGATTTTTTAAATCGTGGAGTATATTCACTTTTGTTAGTTGATTTTGCTTTTAGTCTAGGTGCATGGGTATAACGTTTTCTACTGTTTGTGGAGGAAACTTATTGTTGTTGATGAAATATTGTTTTATTTTGTCTAAATTGTCATTAATTTTATCTGTTGAGCATAGTTTCATGGCTGTGTTTATTTGGTTTTTCAGTATGTTGAGTTTTTGTTTATTACAAAAGGGAATGTATAGATGTTTAAATTGTGTATCGGTTCTTGTAATTTTGAGGTTAAGAAATGATATTTGATTTCTTTCTTCCTGTTCACATGTGAAGTTAATGTTGGGTTGTAAAGAGTTAATATGATCGAAAAAAAATAAGTGTGTG
The DNA here is from genome assembly GCA_011833715.1 of Carcinoscorpius rotundicauda. Taxonomy (NCBI): domain Eukaryota; kingdom Metazoa; phylum Arthropoda; class Merostomata; order Xiphosura; family Limulidae; genus Carcinoscorpius; species Carcinoscorpius rotundicauda. Next base: position 116,724,144 of record CM022393.1, read on the forward strand.
TTCTGTAGATGTGAATACGGTAATCGTGTCGTCCACATATCTGTACCAATCTGATGGATGTAATGCTGTGTTAATTGCTTGTGTTTCAACTTGTGTCATAAAAATATTGGCTAGAACTGGTGATATTGGGTTGCCAATGCTTAGGCCATTTGTTTGTAGAAAGCTATGTTTGTTGAACATGAAGTTTATCTTCATCGTAGAAAATTCTATAAGTAACATAAGCATGTTATATATTACGTTTAATACATTCCTTTTAATAACAATACCGGCATTCTTTGCATTCACATGTTTTGCAAGTTAAAATATGCAAATTTTCAAACACCTAACAATGACTGATACAAATAGTCCCAAAAATTTTCACGGGATTTAATGTACCTCTTCATACATGTGGAAAATATACACATACATTTTTTTATGATTAACTTCTCTTCAACTAAAAGAAACCGGATAACTGCTCGTAATTTCAAAATGGAAAGGCTAACAGATTGCGTATTTGCCAATATTGTTTGACATTAACCATTTATCTTAAAGAGTACATGAAAGTAAAAAAAATAGCTTCCATGTTTTACGTTGGGCTGAGGATGTGATGGTAATCATTTACTACCTAAGTCGCCACACCTGGTGGCTAAGCTTTAATTAATAAGCTGTTGTTACAAACAACAACTCATGATGCTTTGGGTTTTGGAAGCTAGATGAAACATTTCTTAACAGAGAGTTATATTTGAAAAAAAATGATAATTTCAGTTAAATTAGATTTTTTAAAGTTGTATGAGGAGCGCATATTTTTTTTAACGTTCATTCTCACACATTTTGTAAAAACCTCTTTCATTTTCTAAATGTTTCAAATATTTGTTGAGACTCTGGCATTTTAACATTGTAAATGATATTAATAGATTGTTATTAATTTAATATAGTGAAAATAGTAAATAAGAATCACACCACGCACAACTGGTTTTGTTATTACATTAAACAGAATTTTTGTGTTTTTGTGCTGGTGTATGTGTAACAATAATAATAATTGAACAAATTAAATTTCAAATCTGTGCCTAAATAGAGACAAAGTGATCACGCTGTGATGTACATGTAAGTTTGGGCGGATTATTTCTGTGAAGTGTAATTTAAGAAAACTAATCATTACTTTTTATTTCCTTACTTATTTAAACTTCACTTGACTTGTTTTTAGTGGAGAAGATATCATAAGATATATATAATTATTTTTTTATATTTCTACAGGTAGGCATCACAGTAATATAATTAAGCAAGTAATTTTGCCATACTAACTTCTATTGATATTTATTTGTCTAGTTATTTCACTTTGGACGAGTTAGGGTATGTTATTACCATGCCTATGATAACTCATCTTTATTTTGACTCATGATTTGTTTCCTTCAGATATATAGTTCTCCTTTGCTTCATTTTCTGGCCTGCACTTACAGCACTATTTTGATCTCGTACCATGTTATTATTATTTAATTACTGTGTATATGTTTCTGTAATTGTTTATCTGTTAACATCAGCTACTTAATTTAAATATCGTAGTCATAATACTATTACTTGTGCTAATATTTTACCCTTGAGAAGCTTGACATCGCTTTAGCACAAGTTCTCTCTTCCCTACAAAAATATTCTCAATTTTCTTAAGTAATAATATCTATCTTGTTATTATTTAAATTGCATTTCCCCTATCCACTTTCGCATTTTTGCCTCTCTTGCTGTAATCAAAAAGTTAGCTAGTGTGGCATTTAATTTGTCCTTCCTCAGTCTATGAATTATGTCGTTGTAAATGTCTGCTATACATATTGTTAGCACTTTTTGCGATTTATGACATGATGCGGATTAAAATGGTTTAAACGGAAAGAAAAACGTACACTTTGTTTTCCGCAAGAACCATATCCATGATTTACTTTTTTACCTGTAAATACGTTATTTGATTTTTCACCTTGGTGTTTAGCATGTAAAAGCTCATTATTATATTATTTATTTAAGAAAAGAAAACAGGGAGAAATATAAAATGTGCCAAAAAACAATATATTGTATAGATATATATATTATTCTTGACACGCTTCCGATCTTTGTTATACATTACTAGAGTTAAAAACTGTCGTAAGTATTTAAAGTGAGAAATACACTCTTCGATTTTAACGTGTTTTCATTTCAAATAAAAGAAATGTATTTGGTACATACACTACTTAAGCAAAATGCTAACTAATTAAATTCCAATGGGTTAATTCTTATTAAAAATAGACTGATAGGTCTGACTGGTATATTGAAAAGATAAACGGGACATGTTTTCGACAGTTTTTATTTCTTTTTTCCATATTAACTCAAAATATAATTCCATTTATACAATTTCAAATAATAAAAAATACATTTATACAAGTGAAAAGTCGTAACTATAGATAAAAGTAACTAATCTGAAGTTTTATAAGAAACATATAAAAAATATCTAAATAGTCTTGAAAGTTATGTGCGTAGCTTTTGGTATTAAGAAATAATTACAAACAGATAAGTAGATAAGTTGGTTTATTAAGCAGTAAAGCTCGTTTAAAGTTTCAGATCCAAAATTATTGAGGTCCACCATGGCCAGACAGTTAAAGCGTTTGACCCGTAATTTTCTTGTCTTTTCGGCCGTGGAGACATTATAAGTGACGGACAATTCCATTATTCATTGGTAAAAGAGTAACCCAATAGCTGGCTGTGGCTGGTGATGACTAGCTGCTCTCCCTCTGGTCTTATAGTTCTAAATTATGAAGAGTGAGTGCAGATAGTCCTCGTGTAGTTTTGCACGAAAATCAAGCAAACAAAATTATTGCAATGTTTTAACTCCGTTCTGATACTGATAACTCAACTTATAATAAATTGTATGCTTTAAAACAATACAAGCTTAACGATCGATTTACAACAGAAATATGATACGGCGGTATGTCTGTGGACCTGTACTGCTAGAAACCAGGTTTCGCTGCTTGTTGTGAAAAAAGCGCCAATAGACTTGTGTGTAGTTTTGTGCTTGATAACAAACAATTTCTGAAATAAACGTCGCAAGTACAGCGGTAAGTCTCCGGATTTACAATGCTAAAATCAGGGGTTCATTTCCCCTCGGTGGGCTCAGTAGATTGCCCAATGTGGCTTTGTTATAAGAAAAATACAAATACTGAAATAAACGTTAAAGTAATATTTGATAGCATTAGTACATAATCTATTTTAGTAATTACAGTAGTATTATTATCAAATAGTAATATTAATTTCTCACAATTCTCAGCAGGTTTAGGGATTATATTGCCAAATTCAGGGCTAAATATCCTTGCAAAATGGAAATGTTAGCTGTTTTGGGAAAAAAATATAACAGCCTTAATATTGTACAGCTGTATTTTTAAAGTGAATGATATAATATTTATATATTATAATGGTTGTATTTCATTTTGTAGTAGATCTCATTCATAGTTTTCTTTTAAACAACATTATGTAAACTCGAAGCGTTTCGCTAAGCTTCTTTTTTCTTCGTTTCTGATTTATCGATTTATTGAACAGGCTTACTTTCTTCACTTTTTGAAAATTAAAGAGAGTACAAAGATTTGTTTAAAGACAAAAATCAATCAACATTGATTTTATTTAACTGTCTGAAAGTGTCAGAATGCAACTTTATTTAGCTCAAACCATACAATTGTTCGATCACATGCAACCACATGTAGTTATTTTGTTATTGTGTTTACCTTGATATACACTTTTAAGAGACTAAAAACATACAACTTGTAAAATGTTATAACGCTGTAATAATGTGTAGTGCGTTTTGAAATGGCAAGTCTTAGATTATTGAATACTATTTTGTATTAGCTATTTTACAGTGGTGATTTAGAGTACCTTTTAAATATGAATTTACATTGATTAAGATTTACGTCTTATCAGTCTGCTAAGCTTAACAGGAAAGAGAGAAAATTAATAATGTGTATTAGTATAAGTTGTTTCTTGAGACCAAAAATGTTTTTTTTTATTTTTAAAATAAAGTAATTCTCTTTACTTTAACACTTTTATTTGAAAAAGTAAAACCAGTTTAGATACATCGGTAATCATATATTGTTCTTGTACTTGCAAGTTTATAAAATATAAACGTAACAATTACCGTATTTTCCGACTAAAAGCCGAATTTCTGGTCCCAAATTTTGAACCTGATTTTTGGGGGTCGGCGGCTTATTGGTCCAGCTTTGGACCAAAAAATACCGAAGACCAAAATCGGCCCCAAAATCATACCTTTGATCTCACAGTTACGGCAGAGTTATTTCAGTTGAATAAACTTTATTTATTAATAGAAAAAGGTCTATACATTACCAATGACATGTATTCATAGAAATAACAAAATTTTTAAAAAAATACACACTTTAATCACAGAAATTTATTAAAATCCATCAAATTTATCATCTTCATCGTCAGAAGCACCAAATAATATATTCTAATCCTCGGCAGAGACCTGGTCGTCGTACGGGTCATTCTCTAGTGTTATTAGCTGAGTGAGTGGAATGTTGTCTTCCTCGTCGTCGTCCAACCACAACATATCACCTTCCGTTCCATCCATTGCATTTAAGATGCTGCATTTTTCAAATGAATTCTCTACAGTTTCAACACTAATATCGTCCCACAATTTCACGAGCCACTCACAGACGGTAGCGAGTGATGCAGCGCGTATATTTCCGGCAGCAGTAAAACTTTGATTGCCGGAAACCATCCACTCATTCCAGCATTGACGGAACCTGTCTTTAAAAGGTTTATTTAAACACACATCTAAGGGCTGTATCACAGATGTCAGCCTACCGGGAATAACTGCAATATCGGTATTGCATCTTTTGATCGCGGCTTTAACGTTTTCACACAGGTGGGACTTAAACATATCCCAAACGAGCAGAGATCTCGATTTCATCAGTCCGCCAGAACGACGCGCCCACACTTCGTTAATACATTTGATGCATCCTTTGTCATCCATCCATCCGTTTTATTGTACATGGACGATCACTCCTTTCGGAAATTTCTTCTTCTTAGGAAATGTTTTTCTTTTGAAAATTACCATAAGCGGTAATTTTATCCCATCAGCAAAGCACGTTAAGACTACAGTGAAACGTTGTTTCTCGTGGCCCGTCTTCACCCAAACGGTTTTCTCGCCAGCTTTGTTAACGGTTTTGTTTCCAACCACATTGAAAAAAATCGGAGTCTCGTCCATATTCCTAATCATTTGTAGAGGGTAGTTGTGTTTTTGGCGATAATGAATGATAAATTGCTGGAACGAGGTGATTTTATCATCCAAGTCACTTGGCAGTTTCTGCGCGATTTTCGTTTTCTCTCGAAGTACAAGGCTGTGTCGCTTCATGAAACGGGTACACCAGCTGTTGGTGCATTAAAGTCTCTTGAATTTTCTTTATTTCGACCAGCCCACTTTAGTGCAAAAATACGGATCTGGGCACGCGTGACAGGCAGGCCACTCTGCCGGTTTTCATTCACCCATGTCGCTACATCTTCTTCCAGTTTTGGCCACTTCGGTTGATTTTTCTGATTACATTTACTTGTTTTCGACATTTCTTTTAGCACACATTCTGCTTTCTTCCATTCACGGATCTGTTTTTCATTCACACAGTAATGGTGAGCGGCATTCATATTTGAGGTTTTTAAGGCCAGCTCTACTACTTTAAGTTTAAAAGCAGCATCATAACGCTTTTTTTTTTGCAGGTGTAGACATCTTTGGCTTTGGACGGTACAATGATAAACTCCCACTACATACCCCTGGTATTTATACCCTGGGTTAGTGATTTTAATTACTGAGTAAAAATTCTGGAATTTCATTGGTTACCTAATTACAGTAAGTGGAGCTAATAACGAATGATATATTGATTCCATCTCTGTCTCAGTACGACACGTTCTGCTTTACTACAGAACGCCAATGATCACACACAACATGCATGCTGACGCTGAAACGAGACTAAGAAATCATTTTGAAGAAACTTGTCACTTCTAAAAAATGGCCTCGGCTTATTGGACGGTAATAAGCAAAAACCCTCATTTTCAGAGCTGAAAATTAGCCTCGGCTTATTAACCGGAAAATACGGTACATCTTTTCGATATCTGATTCCACATTTTATGTCAAAGCTTTGAAAATATGAAAGGAAACTAAGTAAATCGACGCAATAACATATTAAACTAATAAATAAATAAACGAATGTTGTAAATTTCCATATGCTAAAACGCAAATAATCTTGTTTAGCAAGGTAATAGACACAAACTGTGTTCTTGAAGAGTTCTTAGATGAGAGCACGTAGTTTTGCAATTTTATTGATATTCTTGGATAGTCTACTTCGTCCAAAAAACATTTTGAAACCGTTTTAGCCATAGGTGATTCATTATTCAAAACGTAATGATTGTTTGTTTGTTTTGGAATTTCGCACAAAGCTACTCGAGGGCTATCTGTGCTAGCCGTCCCTAATTTAGCAGTGTAAGACCAGAGGGAAGGCAGCTAGTCATCACCACCCATCGCCAACTCTTGGATTACTCTTTTACCAACGAAAAGTGGGATTGACCGTCACTTTATAATGCCCCCACGGCTGGAAGGGCGAGGATGTTTGGCGCGACTCGGGCGCGAACCCACAACCCTCAGATTACGAAGCGCACGCCTTAACGCGCTAGTCCATGCCAGGCCCCAAAACGTAATGATGAAATGCTAGTCACAAAAATCAATGTTAGTTGTGATTGATTGCTGATTATCCTTAGCCTAAAACATAGTTGCAAGAAAGAATTGTTATTTTACCAGACATTAGCTTTTCGTTTTTATCTCTTTAACGCCTGTTGAGAAAAGATTTATTTAAAAGAGAAAACAAAACTTACGATAATATTGTTTTTGTTTTTTCTTGATGGGCGTAAAGCTAAAAAAATATTGCTACATTTTGATGTTAACGATGTTCCAACTTAACATATCCATATTTATACATGTTACTCGTCAGAATAAAGTTAGTAAATAAACAAATTATAAGATAGTTAATTAAGTTTATGAAACTAATTCTCGTATGGAAGTTAAATACAAATCCATTTACATTTTATTGTATCTTTGCATGTGTGTGATAATTAGCTATGACCTAAAATAACCTCCTATGTCATGAATAGCTGAATGTAAATAATCACCACAAATTTTATTTATAGAGAAAAACAACTGTTTAATTTGTAACTACACAAGTTAATTTCTTGTCAGTAATCATTACAGTCAATTTTCAGTTGTCACGGATTTATGTTAATATCTAGTCAAACCAAAATTTAATCTAAGCTCTTGGGAATGTCTAGATAATAATTAACATATGTATTCATTTCACTTTGGCGTGCAAAATAATTAAGTTTGACACCTTTTGCTTGCTATTTGTGTGAATAATTGAAACCGAAACCTGTTAAATGAGTAACTCGATCATTATCAACAATTGGTAATGAATCCAACTTCCAAGACAAATACAACTCCACCAGCTTTCATTAAACGTTATCAAAATAACTAAAAATACAAACCTATTATTGTTCTATCATTAGTTTTAATTGTGAAATTGAAAATTGAAATCACTCGATATTTTTTTCTAAAATAACTTGTTGTTGTTTTGAATAAAGCACAAAGCTACACAATGTAGCTCTGCCCACCACGGGTATCGAAATCCGGATTTTAGCGTGGAAGTCCGCAGACATACCACTGAGCCACTGGGGGCTCTCAAATTACAATCTTAATTATTGGTTAAACGTAATGTGGTATGATAATATGCGAATTGAAAATTTAGTTAGAATTTGTTTGACAGTAAGTAATGAAGCAAGAGAAGATAAACTTCAGATTTTATTTGAATTTGAGTTTTCAAAGGATGTTACATAGTTTGAAATGAACACCTGTAAAACAGTTTCAAGTAGATGACATTACTCTAAAAAATTTGTTTTCAGGACTCCAACGAATTATCCGTTATTTATACTCTTTGTTCATAAGTTTAAGTTGTTTCGTTTGGATTATGAAAGAAGACAATTAATACAATGTTTATAAATATCATGAATTAATGGAATTACACTAAGTAACCTCTTATTCGATACATTTATTGCTTATCCAATGGTTTGATCTACAGTTGAATGTAAAAATAAATATTTTAAGGCAAGAATAAATTTTGCTTGTATTATGAATTAGAAGAAAATAAAATATGTATTATAAAATATTAAATTGTTAAATATTATAAATAAGACCAAATGTAGACATATATTCGTTTAGCAAAATGAGTATTAATTAAAAAAAACTGTCTTGTTACATGAATATAAATGTAACTTCACATATGATATGGTTGAAAATAAATAATATATTTATTTTTGATTTTTTTATAAATATTGTTTATAAAAGTTATCGTAAGATAGCATTCTAGCCATTATTTATCATGGAGAGGTGTATACATTGCTGATACGTCAAATGTTGAAGAAATCTGTGTCAACTTGTTAATTAACTTGGTTATGAAGAAATTTATCTGCAACAGTAATTATGTTTAGACAGTATTCGTGCTTTATTATTTGGATGATTAATTAATGATTAATATATCTTGACTGCAGCAAGACATATTTATCAAAATCAATCAACCAACATTTGTTTGTTTCTAATTTTTTTTATATTTTATAATAATTTTATCAAATTTTTTTACCTCATCGACACTGTAAACCTACAAAGGGCTGAACAAATTGATCAAAAACCTTCATTGCTTAAGCTTAATTGCCCGTAATTTTGAATGTAAATCTAAGAGAAATCCATCAGTCTGCAGCACCTGTCGTCTGAAGCAATAATTCTTAACCGAATAGTGTTATTGACTTTTATTCTTTTAACCCTGAAAGTGCAAATAAAATTTCATCTCGAAACCCCAGATCCTCGTATTCCCATACCGATACGCAAACAACAAGTAAAGATATAAGTAGGGGATATTTGAAATAAAATAACTATTTCCTTACATAGAAAAAAAAACTAACATAAAAGGATTTTTTCATAGTTTTACTTTCCCTGAATTCTATGGAATGATAACTCTTCATATTTAATTTATTCAGTGAAATAACTAAACTGCTACAACTAACTGTTTTTCTTTGAATAACAAAAAAGATTACGAGCTGTTAATTGTTTCAAAAAAACACTAAAAAGAGAACAATAATATTTATCCAGGCATGATCAGATGGTTAAAACACTCAACTCGTAATCTGAAGTTCACTGGTTCAAATCACCGTCACAAAAAACATGCTTGCCCATTCAGACGTAAGGATGTTATAATGTTACGCTCAATCCCACTATATGCTGGTAAAAGAGTAGCCCAAGAGTTGGCTGTTGGTGGTTATTACCAGCTGCCTTCCATCTAGTCGTAAAGTGCTAAATTAGGGCCGGCTAGTGCAGATACCCCCAGTGTAGCTTTACGCAAATTTCAAAACAAACAATAATATTTCACTAAAATTCTAACAGTATGAAATACTCTTTAAAAAGTATTTTCCTCTCATTACTTTCAAGATTACAAGCATATTTTCATTGCTACATGTACCTGCTTCCCCTACATATTATGCTTTGTAGAATATCTGCAAACAGTTAGAAGTATTTCAAATGAAATAACGTGCTAAAATAAACTTATTTTTATAGAATAAAACTGTACAAATTCAATTTTTCCTTTGCCATCATTCTTAGAGCTACCACAATATATTTGTTTATAAACCATTACTATTAAGCTCATTGTTCTAGAGTTTGTTACCCAGGTATCTCATTTTCTTTTCTCTTTATGATTGATTACAATGTCTCAAAGATAATGTGTTTTACATTTTAAAATCTTTCACTGTTCGTGAATGAGTTCCTGCATGCTATATTTACGCTCATCAAGTACCAGGTTGTTTAAATGTAAATATTTTCCAGCCAGATAAAGGAGGGACGACCAAGACATAGAACCTAGAACTAAGAGTTACTATGCAGGAAAATGAGATGTGTTACTGCATCACTCTCCGGGCCTGGGATGGCCTAGTGGGTTAAGGCGTGCGCTTCGTAATCTGAGAGTCGCGGGTTCGCGCCCGAGTCGTGCCAAACATGCTCGCCCTACCAGCCGTGGGGGCGTTATAATGTGACAGTCAATCCCACTATTCGTTGGTAAGCTCAAGAGTTGGTGGTGGGTGGTGATGACTAGCTGCCTTCCCTCTAGTCTTACACTTCTAAATTAGGGACGGCTAGCACAGATAGCCCTCGAGTAGCTTTGTGCGAAATTCCAAAACAAACAAACAAAACATCACTCCCGTTCAATTAACCTTCAGCTCGTATTCAGCAGCAATAAGATGTATTTGTGCAAATAGCGAATTAAGGATTTAGAAAACTTCATTATGTGTATTTTTTTAACATAAAGAATTTCTTGATCTGGTTAGAAATAACTATATACAAATACACATATTGAGTGGCCTTGATGTTTTGAAATGATTTTGGTCTCGCACACGTTTAAAGTACCCTCGGTTTCAAAATTAATTAAGTTACGGTAATCAGAAACACATTTTACTCTAAAAAATCAGCAGTGACAACTTGTAATATATTTGAAGTAACAACTTACATACAGGAATTACAAAGTAAAGGTTTCAAACGACCAAGAGAAGGAAAGTCTATTTTGACCACTCCCTCCTACCTTAGCTAACAGAAACCTCGTCTTTTGTCGAATGTTGTACAGCACACATCAATTTGTGTGTTAAACGTATAGTTTTCGTTTTTTCAACTTTTATTATAAACACTGACACTTGTTTTTCTTATACAAACTTGGATACTGACATAAGAGTCTTTCCAAGTAACACTCATAGAATAATACAGCTTTCCTGTGTTAATACTGGTTATTCAAATATTTTCTCCTTATTTCACAGTGGCTTAAGTTTGTAAGTATACTTACAGAAACATAAAATTTCAGGAACATATGATTTAATTCACAAACGAAAGAATAATGAACTAGTGCACAATACTTTCAGAAACATAAAATAAAAAAAAATCTGCGGTACATAACAAACTGAAATGAAAGGTTAAAGTTTCAGAAAAGATTTCAACATACAATACAAAAGCATGAGAAAATTCACACATGCCAAATGATTGTGAAATCACCGCTGAAACACTGTAAACTGAAGCGATGTCATATAACTAATAAATCTATTAATGAAGAATAGTAAGTAATAAAGACTATCAAATTCGAGGATCAATAAAAATGTAAATATATAAAGTAATCTTACAATTATTTCTATTAATTTATAGATAAAAGATACATCTCGATCTTTTCTAAGTGTTCTGAATATCTTCTCTAATATGATGAAAATTTAGGATACTAAGTTTAGTGTCTCTATTTTTTTTTCTTCCAAAGAAAATTTATATAACATCAGAACAACTAGTAAGAACTACTAGTTTCCAAAAAGAAAAGAAAGAAAAATGTTGTCTCGGTTCTCTGGGGAAAGCATGAAAGGTTTTTTATTTGGTTTTGGTTTGCCCATCAAGAAATCGTTCGAAACATAACCTGTTGATTAGTAGAATTACTTAACATATTCAGGGAGACAAATATTTATATTTAGAATATTTATAGCAGTAACGTTAATGCACTTGTATCACATGGCAACTTAGAACCTCTTCCATCTTAAAGCGTATTGTATATATCGTTCTTTTCTATTCATAAGTATCATTTGTAAGTTGGAACTACAATATAGGTCTTCATATTAGTTGGGGATCGCACGTGAAGCCTGAAGATTCATTTAGATGTTTGTCTAACGATGTTTTATAATAATAATTATAGAAAACTAAGTTAATTTTCACACTGACACTGTTCTCCTCCCAGATTATAGTAACGTTCTCTTGTAGGAGATTACCCGAAGTTTGAATTTCTTTCTCTTAAATCTTGTTTGCATAAAACATGGGTTGTTCACCAGATACAAAATGGCACCCAGTATCGACAAATTGAAAACATAAGTGGATTTAAAACTTTTTGCTTATAATGTTATTCGTTTCATGCAATAAAAACAAAAAAACTTAAATAGCAAATATGTATGCATAAGACTGAATAATTTATAATAGAATGAAAATATAAATAACTTTGCAAATATCTGAAGCATACCTGAATAACCTTTTCATTGTTTCAATGCTAGAAATCGAGTTTTGATATAAATGGTGGACAGAGCACAGATAGCTCATTGTGTAACCTTGTGATTAATATGCAAATAACGTTTACTGTTATAACTATTAAGATTGTATTTTTGGATATATGGCACAATTGAAGTGGTTTATTTCCTATACATGACCACCCAAAGCCAACTCTTGAACTACTCTTTTCCCAACAAACAGTGGGATAGACTTCACATTTAACGCCTCCGCGGGTGAAAGGGCGAATATGTTTGATGTGACAGGGATTCGAACCTGCGACTCTCAGCTTACAAGTCGAATGCCTTAACCAACCTAGTTTTGCCGGACTCGTGTTTCTAAGTGTATAAACTATTAAATACTGTATGATGCTGTATTCTGTTGAAAATGACAAATATTTACAAAACTTTTAAATATATTTAATAACATAAAAGTATTTGTTGATATTTCTATTCATAATGACAAAAAAACACTTAGGTTTACCTCTAAAGAAGAGAGGTCCACTTTTCTAAAGTGCTTGGGTTATAAGGTTGTTTATAGTTTTATATAATAAAACAAATTAGTTTACAGAAAGTTTGATTTTTGGTGTTTAATAAAACTAGTCAACTTTTACTGCCATTTTATGATCTTCTTTATGTGTGATTAGTATTTACATGATTCTAATCAATGGATTTATCGATATAAAATTAGATAATTTCTTCGGACTGTTTTCATGATTCAAACCGCTTTAAATCTCTAACCAGATCCAGAAGATTTCTCGATTTATGTTTTGCAAACACCTCTTTCTATAATTAAGAAAACATTAAACCTACTTCATGAAACGCAGTAACGGAATATAATTGCAGTTTTCCATACTTTCACCAGCTTCTAATCTTTCATGGTGTATTATCTCTTTGAAAAATTAATCTTTCGTTTCGTCTTTCAAAGTAGGCTTTTCTTGTCACGCAAGTGTATAAATGTATGTGAAATTCCAAGAACTAAAGAAATTGTAAGACCTGTGAGTTCATTCTCTTCGTTTTTTGACGAATCTAGGGAATCTTGTTGTTTGTCTTTTATTTTTACGTCGTATAACAACTTTATTCGTTAAAATAAAAACAGGAAAAAAATATTTTATCTCCTTCTAGAATTTTTATTTGTGAATTTTATTTAGTCCAAATTATCCGTTGTATTTATATTAAAGCTTTAATTCCTGTCTTTCATTAAATACAGAAATACACTAAATACAACAAACAAAAAATTATATTACTTTAGTTGCAGAAGTGACTGACTGAATCTGTGCAAATTTGCGTGAGGGTTATATACGCCAGCTGTTCGTACTATTATAGTGAAGTACTAAAACCAAGGCAGTCATTACCATTTACCGCCAACTCTAGGGCTACGAATTGTGGGACCGGTATTCATGTTATAATACCCTCAATAGATGAGCATGTTTGATGTGACGGGGATTCGAATCCGTGACCCTAAGATTACGAGTCGAGCGACCCTAACCCTCTTGCCATGCCTGACCCCCCAAGAAAAATACAGTTATCAAACTAAAGCAATCAGCCTAAATAATTAATTTAATTTCACTTTTATAACATTTTTAAGTATTATAATTATATTCATACGTGATGTATTAACGGAAAAACTAGCTTGAAGAGCTACAAATTTTTATTTCTGTTTTAAGACGTTGATCTAATCTAATGCATGGTCGTATATTCTCAGCTCAGAACTTAACACTGAATTGCAATAACTCTTGATAGTTTCAACTTAGTATTCTACAAACTCTGATTTACAGTACGTAATTTGAAATGCATCATTTAATTAAATACAAGCAGGTCCAAACATTCTGAGTAAAATACTAAATAATACTAATCATCTGACTGCTACATTAATATAACAAAACACACCAAAACTGATACAATATTGTTTAGAGCGGAACGTGTTCCAGACTGTAACTTTGCGAAAGCTATAAATTAAGTCGTACTTCAGTTATGCGTCTTTCTTTCAAACTTCAAAAGAGAACCTACAAACTGCTAGAAACATATAATATGTATTATTGCCTGAATGTAGCAGTTTTGTTTCTGTTATTAAATACAAGAATGGTATTGTTAGTGTTAAAAATTCACTTTTTAAAATTATTTTCTCATAAGAACACTTGTCAGTTGCACGTAAAACTCTGAGCTATTAGCCTTATCAAGGAGCTCCACCTTCAATGCCCATATCCGAAACAATTTTCTTTTATAACATAAAGTTTGGAGACGGTTTGAATAGGAAGTGAAAAAAAATTACAAACGCACAACGTTTTGACAAATTTACGTCATCATCACATACTAGATAATGACATACGCTTGTTGAAACGTTGTGCGTATGTAATAAATTTTCTTTCACCACCAAACCAAGCAGTCTCAAACCTTTTGGTTATAAAATGTGGGTTCCTTGTCATAAAACTTACTTTTATTTTCTATAAATGTGTCTTGGTAAGTATTATCCGACTATTGCTGTAAATAAACGTTTTCAAGTTTCGATTCATGTGTATTAATCAGTTCACGTCGACTTAATTTCTATCTTAAAAGAAACATATGAAAATTTTCAAACTGTGCAACCATAGAGCACTAAACAATTCCTTACGTCTTCACTTGCTTCATACAAGTGACAAGGTGTCAGATCATACTTTAAGCTGAGTAAAAATGTTCGGCATACAGAAAGATAACTTATCATTTTGTTTATCTCAACGTGGTACAAGTTGGAGAAAGAAAGAAATTTTATATCGATTTTTATTTTGTATTTACATTAATTTTCTGTGCTGATGTGTATTAACTTTTTGTTTAATGTGAACTTATAGTTTAATTAATGTTTTAATAAAAATTAGAATGATTTCGAAACGATAAGGCTGTCTATTGTGTTCATCGATGGAAATCAATCTTCTGATATTAATTTGTAAGTTCTTAGACTTACTGCTGTCCCAGAATGTAACTCTATAGAAAAAAACACACGTGGAAATGAAGTTTAACATATGTGTTTCAATTCTATTGATTTTTCTTTTTCACAGGGAATATTTTCTTAACACTAGTTTTTCAAAAAAATATATCAGATTCTTTCTATGTTTGCATTTATCAGTCTACTTATTTTATTTTAATTTGTGTAAGAAACGACAACAAATTGGATATTTGAGATTCAACATAGCGAAACCAAACTGCATAAAGAAGAACGGTTTTGAGATTTTTTAATAAAATGTACTAATAGCTTATAATTTCATGAATTATAAACATACGAACATTTTTAGTGAACTTTCAAACAGCTGGTTTAAAGAACTGAAGTAGCAGGCCAATCACGTATTCGTGTTCTGCAAACTAACATTCTCGCAGAGGTTGTTTTAACTCAAACCGCCAGTTTCATTTGGCAATAATAATGTTACAGCTAGTAATTTTAAACTTGTATTTCTTACAAGTGGATGCAATAACCAAAGTAGATTGTTTTAAACATTTAGTTATTGATCAGTGATGTCGAGAAACCCACTTGTTGAGAATTTTATATGCAAAAACGGCTCGTTTGGGTTCAGAAAATATTTTAAATAGAAATATTTTCTGTTCGCTCTTCTATTTAAAATATTTTCTGAACCCAAACGAGCCGTTTTTGCATATAAAATTTAGTTATTGAGTTTTTGTAAATCTTTTTACCTTAAAACCACATTTTACATTAAAAAATAAATGCAATTTTCCTTGTTAATTTATTCTTAATGCATAATGTAAACATCAGCATCTTTTGAACTATTAAAGATAGAGGATTGCTAAAACCGTAAATACTAATATAATAACAATGTATATATTGCTTACTTTTAATGGGGGCCTGGTGAAACCGTAGTAAGTTGAGAATCGTAGTAGAATAACAAAGTAATTCCATTGGCAAAACTCTTTATCGACTCTTTTTTTATATACATTTTACAATCTTCTTTTGTCGATTATTAGACTTGGTACACAACTGTATTTCCTAAAACGTTTATTATAACTTTTTTTATTACTTATTCAAGTACTCAATAATAATATTTTGATTATGTTTATAAACTGGAATTTGGGTAAGCTTTTTCGTGGTTTCTACAAACAAGGCATAAGGACACATTATCACGTACTTCAAAAAGGAAAAACTGTATTAGTTTCTCGATCGATTATTCTCTCTTTTTTTCATTTCAACAGAGTTGAGCACTTAGTGACAATCTCAGGTGAAATCAAAATATGTTGACCTCTTTTGCGCAAGTGCTTAGAAAAAAACTTTCATTTAACAATGTTAATTTTCTTTCTGTCTGACTTTACGCATTCATTTTCTTTTCCTTTTATCCCAGATACAACATACATTTTTTTTTTGTTTCCCTGCAGTCTCAGTCCCATTTTTCACTTATTAAGGGTGAATATCATCCACGGATATTATCATTTTGCACATTTAGTGAGAATACGTCAATATTCTGCCAGTAGTG
The DNA here is from genome assembly GCA_011833715.1 of Carcinoscorpius rotundicauda. Taxonomy (NCBI): domain Eukaryota; kingdom Metazoa; phylum Arthropoda; class Merostomata; order Xiphosura; family Limulidae; genus Carcinoscorpius; species Carcinoscorpius rotundicauda. The sequence continues at coordinate 116,740,724 of CM022393.1, forward strand.
TTATGTAGAATTTGATAAAAAGGGTCTTTTCTTTCCAGGCTATAGTCTTAACACACTGTTGCTTTACTTAGTACCATTAATCTGGGAACGAACTATTTTAGAGTTTATGCTGTAAAGCATGCATGTTAGTTGCAAATATTATGTTGTTGGCACTGGCTACTTGCAGTTCATTTATTTCCTATGTTGATGGCACTGGCACCTTGCAGTCCATTTATTTAATCAAATTACTGGATATTTTACTTTATGGTTTCCAGTTCCATTCTTATACTGCTTTGGGAAATATTCAATTCTTCATCAGCCTTATACAGAATATTTTTGCTCTATAAAGCAATTAATGATCAACCAACTTTCACGCTACCTGTAATGTAGAAACAATATATGGCTGTGATGGAATGCGACTGTTGATCATGAATTGTTATATAGATGCTGAGAAGTCTTTGCGTTTTATCTTCAACTCATTTTCTACAAGTTTCGTGTAATTTTATGTCCATAAATCTCAAATATACCACATGTTTATTCCACAGGAGAAACATCTGGCAATGACTAATTGTATATATCTTATTGTTGACTCCACAGCACTTCCTCCACCATTAATTTTTTTCAAAGCATCTTTCCCATAATACCCGTGTGGGTTGTGTTTACTCCGCTGTTGTGAGGGTGTTCCAAATAAAAAGAGCAGTGGTACGATGATGAAATGCATAGTATTTACACTGTAATTCCTTTTGAAGAATATGGTTTGTTAGTGTTGTTGATACTCAGATGCAAATGAGGTTTGTGACTTGTAACTGAACCACTTTGCAGGGGAGTCGCGAAGCCTTGTTAGAAGAAGCTTGGGATAACATTAATTTCATTTCATCAATTATATTTTCATGCTCTTACATTTTTTTGTTTCGGTGCAAAGCAAAACTACGTTAGTTCAATGTCATTAGGTAATATTATGAATGTATGTATGCGTGCCTGTGAGTGAATGTGTATGTGTCTGAAACTGTATTGTTATGTATATGTGTAAATATTTTGTAAACGACAACATGTCGTGTTGTGTTTCAATTTTCATTTGTATTATTCATTTTTCCATATTGATATTATTGTTTCGAAGTTTAAACTAATATTTTGTCATTTATTTAGGGTAGCATTTAGAACTTTCTTGAATTAAGTAGACCAATCATATGTTTGTAAATGAGTGCTGGTGACTTCGTGTCTAGACGTGTAGTCTCGTGCAAGAACGAACACGCGCGGATTGCTCTAGAGTTGTATGGAAATTGCGAGATTGTTCGAGAAATAGGCCTATCGGTATAAAAGACGGTGACGCGAGAGTGATTCAGTCATCAGTTTTTATTCGAAGAAAAAGAGAGAGATTCAGTCATCAGTTTTTATTCGAGGGAGAGAGATTCAGACATCAGTTTTATTTCAAAAGAAGAAAGTTAGTTATTTGAGAAAGATTAAGTGTTTGCTGTGAATATTCAACTTGGTTTTGTGATTGAAGTTAGATCTACGGAAGCTGTGATTTTATTCCGTCAATCTCTACGATACATTTGAATTACTGCTTGTGCTGAGAGACGGCGAATTTATTGAACTGTGAACTGTTTCTGAACTTCTTCATTTAAGCTTCGGAATTTCTTCGTGGGACCAAATTCACGCCCTAGACTGGAATTTGAGACTTTAATTTTAGATCATTACATTAGATACAGGCCAGTACCGTTTTGTATTGTGATTTATTTTGAAGTTTGAAACTAGTATTATTTTGTTTTGTAATTAATTTAGAATGTTGTAGCTTAATATTTGTCACTGTTATTATATAATTTATGTTATATCTGTTATATTTGTTAATAGTTTAGTGTAATAAATTATACAAGCTGTTATCTGTGTTTTTCTGTTGCGTTTAATCTACGAAGAACTTAAAACATCAAAAATACGTAACAGTATGTATGTGTGAACTAGTGAGAAGCGAGTATGTGAGTGCACGCGCATGTACGTATGCTTGTGTGTCTCTTTAGCTGTGATTAAGTGTGGGTGTGCTCGCTGTCGACACGTGAGTCACATGTTCGTTGCTGATTGGTGAATGACGAATCGTGCGACTGGCCACGCTCCCTTCCCTCCCAATACTTACTCTATCATTACCATACCCGCACCCCCCACAAGTAGTCAGTGTAAGTTCTAAATTTGCCAAAGCGTTCATTATTCAACCTTTTTATTTTATTTTAACAGGGAGATAAGTAAGCAGTAGAGGTGAGTTGTGTTCATGGCTAAACGGCGCAGATACTCAAAATGCTACCTCAACATTGGCTTCATCACTGTGCTCGCCAACGACAGCATCGAGAAACCACAGTGTGTTTTGTGCCATGCTGTCCTGAGTGCAGAGTCAATGAAACCATCAAAACTCAAGCGTCATCTCGAGACGAAACATCCAGAACACTCAAAGAAGGGTTTGGATTTCTTCAAATAGCATTAACGGTTTCTTAAAAGCCAAAAAATCGATAGAAGTGAGTCGTTTCAGCAGCAGAGTGCAGCCGTAGTGGAAGCTTCATATGAGATTGCATTCGAAATTGCGGAACAAAAAAAGCCTCACACGATTGGAGAAACACTTCTTAAACCCTGCATGATGAAAGCAGTAAATCTTATTCTTGGAGAAGCCAGTGCAAAGAAGATGCAACAACTATCCCTGTCAAGTAATACTATACAGAGGGGCATTTTTAAAATGTCTATGTATGTGAAGGAACAGGTTTTGACTGAAATCAAGGGTTCCCCTTTGTTATCCTTTCAGCTCGACGAGTCAACAGATGTAAGTTCATGTTCTCAGTTGCTTGTCTTCGTGAGATACATTAATTCAGGTGACATCAAAGACGAATTCTTATTCTGCAGTGCACTTGAAACCACAACAAAAGTTGATGATGTCATGGAAAAAGTTTCAACTTTTTTTCAAGATGAAGATCTTCAATGGGAAAACGTGTGTGGGATTTGTACGGTTGGGGCACTGGTTATGCTGGGATCGAATTCAGAATTCCAGTCGAGAGTGAAGAAGCTAGCACCTTAAGCAAAGGGCATCCACTGCATGATTCACCGATATGCTCTCGCCAGTAAGACTCTCCCTGCCTCTCTGCAGGAAGTGCTTGAATCTGTCATCAAAATTGTAAGTTATGTGAAGACTCAAGCACTCAACACTCGCCTATTCAAAGAACTATACAAAGACATGAATACTGAACACGAAGTCCTTCTCTTCTACACAGCAGTACGTTGGCTGTCGAAAGGAAACGTTATTAATCGTGAAAGATGAAATAAAGCTATTCCTGGAGACTCAAAAAAGGAATGATCTTGTAGCTCACTTCAAAGATGAAGCATGAAATAAAAGTGTTGCGTACCTAGCCGACATTTTTGACCAGCTGAATAAGTTCAATTTGAAGCTTCAAGGAAGGGAAACACAAGTTCTTTTTCAAGATAGTCTTCGGGCCTTTGTTTCCAAACTGCAGAACAGGCGTCGGAAAACCAATCTTGAAAACATTGCTATGTTTGAAAAACTTTGTGGAGTGACGGATGAGTCTCAGATCCATCTATATCAGTTTCTCAAGGATGAGATTACCGAATATCTTTAGTCTCTAGAAAAGGAAGTCGAGCGTTACTTCCCTGAGCTATCACAGGAACAGGAGGTCCTGGTAAGGAACCCATTTTGTACTGAACTTAATGTATCCAGCATCCCAGATGATATCCAAGATGAATTTCTGGATCTAAGGAACGACTCTTCAGCTCGTGGTCTCTTCAAGGTCAAATCCGTGACTCAGTTCTGGTGTGCTATGTATCAGTCATACTCTAAAGTCAACATGATAGCTTTACGTGTTCTTGTTCCATTTGCTTCTACCTACTTGTGCGAGGCAGAATTTTCCACTCTTGTCAATATAAAAACAAAGAATAGGAACAGAGTGGATGTTGGAGATGACATGAGACTGGCTCTAACAAACGCTTGGCCACGAATTTAAAAGCTCGCTGCTGAAATGTAACATCAAGCATCTCACTAGCTTGGTTGGATAGCTGTTCAAATCTATGTAAATATTATTTTGAGAAATATATGTTCTTTTTGTGAATTCAGGTTGAACCAATGTGATTTAATTTGCTGATAAATAATTACAGATTTTCAAAAATATTTTTAGATGTTTCTTTCCCTCTCTTTTACAGAAAATAAAAGAAAAATTAAGCTGCTGATTGTAAGCCCTAAGTAGGGGGTCACATGGGTTTCAAACTTTTAGTCAAGGGGTCCCGAATGCCAAAAGGTTGAGAACCCCTGCTATAATATAGCAGAATGTTATTATAAAAATGTTTGTGAAAAACATATAGTTGGACTGTCAAGAAAGGACACATCCATAATGTATTCGTTAAAGATGACGGAAGTAACTGATAATTTTAAACTTAACCACACTTTTTAGTACCCTCATGAATTAATAGTATAAAGATGTTGGTAAAACGGTAAAGAGCAAAATATAAACTGTGCCCTTAGTATGTTTATGTCTTACCTGATGTTAAACCTCCCACATAGAATGATGGACTCTCCAATCTTTAGCTCAATAAACCTTGCCACCTTTCATGTACACAATTATGGTTTATATGTGTGCGATTTGGGGTTGTTTCACGATAATAACCATGTTCGACCAGTTCAGGAGATTTATGTTAAGGATAAATAAACACACTTAGCATCAATATTCAATAGCCATAGAGCTTATATAAACCTCATATTAATTTATACTCAGTTGAATTAAGATGAAATATATTGTTAGTGACTTTATTAACATTATTTTGTTTCACAAAGCTATATAATTAACGACATATCGGCTTTTTTTAGTTAACTTTGTTAAAACAATGCATATAAAATAACACTAATATATGGTTCCTTTACATATTGAAAGCATTGAGATTAAATAAATATACGTGTCTATCGAAGGTTGACATAATCATTTAGTAAGTACTTCATATTTGAATAAATTGCTCCTAATATCTTCTTTTTGTTTTACTTTTACCCAAGAAATTTCTGACACAATACAAGAATAATCGTAATTATTACGTGATTACGTTTTTTTCAAACGAATATGATCAGGCACTCGAATAGTAATCAAAGGGTAAGGGGTCGAATCTCTGTCACACCAAACATGTTCACCCTTTTAGCCGTAGAGGCGTTATAAAGTAACGATCAATCAAACTATTCGTTGATAAAATAATATCCCAAGAGTTGGGAGTAGACGGTGATGACTAGCTGCCTTCACTCTAGTCTTACACTGCTAAATTAGGGACGGTTAGTGCAGATAGCCTTCGTGTAGCCTTTCGCGAAATCAAGTAAAACCAAGCTCTTTTGGATAAAACGAAACCGCTTGTTCGTATTATACTATCACGTCATCATTTTATAACACGATAATTAAGAAGTATACGCTATTATTAATTAGAAAATATGGAATTAGGTGGAATGAGGCTTTTGTGAAAACTTAACTATTTGGATTTATTCGTATATCACGTATCCAAAAAAATGAATACTTCTTATAAAAATACTGGATTAAAAGAAATGTTTATAAACAGACTTTCTTTTAGAGAAAGTTTGTAATAATTTATTTTAAACAGTACTTTATTCTGCTTAAGTTGAGTAAATACGTGTACGCTTGTGTTTGCATGAATACATTGTGGAAATATCCACACTTTAATGCCAGTCAAAATAATTGGCATGAGAGTAAAGTTTTATGAGTTTTTAATCACTCTAAGATAATTTATTATAAGCGCTATAAATTATGTATGAGCATACTTTGGATAGTCTATGGATAAATGACGAATGCATTTTGGAGCAGCAGATGCTTAGGGTATATATAGTTTTATTTACATTTCCTTAACTGAATTTTCAAAGTTTCAGTCATTAAGAAAGGAAAATAACGGATTTTTATTACCCTTATCAATATATGTGATAGTGCACCGATAGGTAATCTCTCTTTATATTCAGAAAAAAGAAACATAACTCTTTTTTGCTTTTTTTATACGGCGAAATTGAATAATTTGTGTTTACTTACGGTGTAACCCATTTAATGAAATAATCATCCATTAACGTTCCATTCAACAAAATTGAGCAAATAAACAAATAAATTCGTCAAATAAAACATGAATCCTTTGTTTTCTTAAGAAAATAATTAAAAAGGAAACATGACATTTGTTTTACTTGGTGGGTTAGCAGTAACTTTCCTCACATACAAAGTAAAATTCAGTGTTTATTCCCTCGCAGCAGAAGGACAGAGGAAAGATAAAACATTATGTTGCATTGCCCTAAAAATTTCTTCGCAACGTCTTGTTTTTTAAGTTATATATTTTCACCAATATATACAGTAATCATACATTTCAGAAGCAAGCTATACCTAATTATACCAGGTTAAAAATCTGGTAAACCCAAAGACTCCACTAATCTACATATTCATTAGAATAAACTATGTGTACTACGGCTAATTTTTAATTAGCAAAACTGCTTGCATATTTTGTAGCAAATTAAATCATTATTATTAAGATAGAATAAATACACACTTAGCGCTGTAAAACTGAGAAATACATGTCATATTAAACATCTACACATGTAATTTGTATAATGAGACAGGATCTAAGGACATCATGATCAATTTATTACAACAGCAAGCAAGCAATCTTATCAAACACCTATCACAACAAAATTTTACCAAAACGCATGCAATGACAAAATATAATATCAAATTACTATAATTCGCGTATGCGAATTTTTACATGAGACGTTTATAAATCAGAGTTAGGGAAGGATTAATAATATTATTATAATATTATTTAATAATTGTAAAACAAATTATTTGTTACTGTGAACTATCTCTACTTGATTTAGCTTTATTCATCATTCTTTATACCACTGGACGTTAGTATTCTGAATAGAATACTTGATGATGTAATCCAGACAGCCTAAATATTCTAAAGTAACACTTCCCAACATTTAACATTCCAGTCATTATTATGTATCATATTAACATGGTGCTAAGTAAAAATTTCAATAAATACATTTTTGATGACATTCTGTGAAATAATTTTATGAGAATATTCTTAGCGTAAATACGAATATAACCAACTTATTTAAAAAAAAAGCTTGCGTTACATTAAGCAAATGTATGAGTTTAAAATCGTCGTGAATGCTGGGAAAATTTAATAAAATTCCAAATATCTTTCTAATGATAATATACGCATTCATTAATTTTTGCAAAATATACAAAAGGTGTAGAACATTACTATTTCGACATTAAAATACTTTTACTATTTTTTTCACTTGAAGTAAAACATTAATTTTCAATCATTTTTTTTCATCACATAAATAAACACCAGCTGGATGAATGATTATGCTAGAAATAAAAAAAGACATACATTATTATACGTTATGGTTTTTATTGTCTCAGTTGTCCGTGAAAATATTTCGTAAGTATAAAAATAACTCCAGCGAAGAGCGAATAGTGATTTCGAGCGTTTTTAATGATATACTCATGTATGGTTTAGATGTCGTAAAACATTAATAATCACTTTCTATTATCATTATTTCATATCTAAAGCAGACACTTTTATAATGTATCCTGTTCATTCAAAAAGCGATGATTGAACCAGACAATATTATGCAGATTATTTCCGAAGCTCTTTTGAGTTTTCATTCTCTAAGGCTAAAGTTGTGAAATGCAACGTAAACCTGTTCTTTTACTAGACATCGACGTTTCAGCTATTCTAGTGAGCGAAAATTAAGTTTGCAGGATTTTAATTACTCTAAGGTATTCATACGTATTACATTTGTTAGGAATGACATCCGTAAAAAATAAAATAGTGACACATTTCTTTTGTGGTACTTCACGCTCTTAGATGGCGTTAAAGTTCTATAAAAGAGCCCGAATGTATAAATACAAAATGTACTAAAATAAATAGCGAGGTTATAGACCCAAAACTATTGCATAAAGTGTGTATATACATGCCCCCTTCAGTGGCTCAGCGGTATGTCTGCGGACTTACACGCTAAAATCCAGGTTTCGATACCCGTGGTGGGCAGAGCACAGATAGCTCATTGTGTAGCTTTGTGCTTAATTCAAAACAACAACAACAAGTGTATATACATACATATAACTTGCCATTTTTTATCTATTAAAGAAATCAACAACAAACCAGGAAAATTCACATAACTAAAATTATCTGGATAGTTTCAAATTGTTTAATCGTATATTCCATTACATTAGCAGATAATATTCCATAAAAACCACACTCATTAAGCGGTATATGTGGTTTTGCTGTTGCAAATGAGAACGGCATTGGAATTATAATCCACGTTTCGAAAGGAATGTGCTGACAGCGATAAAACTGCAAAGCGACAATAAATAAGTCGTTGCTGCTACTGGGGGGCCTGGCATGGCCTAGAGTGTTAAGGCGTGCGCTTCGTAATCTGAGGGTCGCGGGTGCGTGCCCGAGTCGTGCCAAACATGCTCGCCTTCTCAGCCGTTGGGGCGTTATAATGTGACGGTCAATCCCAATATTCGTTGGTAAAAGTGCTCAAGAGTTGTTTTGTGATGACTAGCTGCCTTCCCTCTAGTTTTACACTGCTAAATTAGTCGCGGCTAGCACAGATAGCCCTCGAGTAGCTTTAAGCAAATTTAAGAAAACAACAACAAAAAACAATGCAGCCACTGGAGTTAATATCCTGTTCACACATTTATGAAGTGACATATTTTAATGAAATATGCAAAATCAAATCCTAATGAAGGAATGAAATACACAGTAAATTTTACTTACATGAATAATGAATAAAACAAATGTCTTGCGCTGAAAGTTCGTGGCCCACGTCCCATTATCAAAAATTGGGCTCTGCTCATTAAAGCTCTACGTAGCTACGCTAAGAATGTAACGTTTAGATTAAACTGTTCATTTAGCATAGCCAAGATGTATTCAGGGAATACCAGTTACTAGTTCCATTTACTCTAGTCTATCACCTTAAAATCAGGAACAGCTATGCGCATATAGCTCTGGTTCAAGTGAAATACAAAAAGAAAAATAAACTTCAAAGCATGGATAAACAACTAATCGATATATTTGAATTGAGTGTATGGAAATATCTGAATTTCAATTTATCACATTTACCACAATTCTACAATAAAAAAACCAAATGTAAGAAGTCGAAACAATGCGCAATTTCATAGCATATAACACTGTAAAATGAGTTTCGATACTTGTAGTGAACATAGTACTGATAGCCCATTGTGTTGCTATGTGGTTAAAACAGTAATAGCAAAACAAAGAAAGTAACAGCAATTAATGGCTTGATAGATTTTTTTTCTACAAAACCAATTAAACGCATGACATTGCTATGGAAAGATAGCTCATATAGTATCATTGCAGGTACTTATAGTAAATTTGACAAAAGGAATGAACTGAGTGCAATAAAATAAAAAATATATTAATGTGAGTTTTACAAAAGTTTGAGACACTCACAAACAAGTTAATTTCGTCACGATATTTCACTAATACTCGGAACTCTTAATAAAAGCTTAATCTATTTTTAGCTTAGAAATAACTGTGTATATGAAGTGTATAGCTGTTCTTCGTGCTGTGTAGCGCTTCTGTGATATAGCGTGAACGAATGTATTTCTAGCGCAGCTGTATAAACCTAAATCGGTAGTGGAAGATCTACACGCAGCTAGCTACACAAGTAAACATGCCTTGAAATTGTTGGTTTGGGTTGAGAAATTTTTTTTTATCCAGAGAATAAACAACGTTTTTACCTTCTTTGGTTATCGTCAGGTTCAGCCGTTTTATGCATATATATTTTTCTCTACAAGTGGGTTTTCCCGTCATCACTGATACCATGAAACTGGTTGACCGGTTTCACAGGGTTCTTCCGAAAGCGTTCTAAGTACAAGTAAAATTAAACATCAAAAATATTTTTTTTTATTTTGCATTTCAAAATCATATGTAACGTTGTGTTAAAGACTACAGAGAGAATAGTTATTGTTGTCATTCATGGCGTGTTTACGTTTTACTGATTTCACGATAAGGCAAATTGCAACGTCCCTTATGTGACGTTTTTTTAGTGTCTACTGAGTGACTGCCAGACAACACATTACGTTGTAATGGTGCCAATGTTTAATATAGGTGAGCCCTCCACGTGGATTTCAACACTCTTTTGGGCAAATAAAAACAAACATTTTTGTTTTTCTAATATTGGTTTGCATGACAATTTAATGAAAAACACAAAGTTCATTTAAATAACTGAGATATACAATAAACGTTAAAATTCAAGGTTAGACGAAACTCAATGTATTTGCTACATTTCACTGAGTTAACTCATTATCTTTAGGGATACAAATTTTTATGGAAGTTAAAAACAAGAATATTTGAAAGTCCAATGAACAAGTTACATATATTGCTATAAAACAATTGCTCACTGTCAATAGCAAAGGTTAATAAAAATTTCAGAAAGAAATAAAATCTTTAAGAGTGTAATACAATACTATATTAAAGTTTATTTTGTTTTGTTTTTACTTTCTGTATACGTATATGGTTTTCACATTACATTTTGTAAAGAAAACTATTAAGTTGATCTTACTTCGAGAAACTTTTGCTTTTAGTATTCTTATAGTTAAGTGATATACGTTATCAACGTCCAGAACGTCCAGAACATTGTTACAGCATAAAATTAGGACAACGCTTTGCCCAGGACTCCCTTGTAATACCTGTAGTTCACGGCTCTGCCATCAGGAAATGAGAATGATCAGCCACATCGTAGTAGAGGCTCGTTAGACAAGTATGATATTTTGTTCTAACTTGAAATCTTTTAGTCTGATAGATGACCCTGACTTAGAAATATCTGAAAAAAAGTGACCATCTTAAACAACTTAAACAAGTATGTGCAATATGCGTTTGTTTTAAATGTCAATAAAGATTGCTTTCTTTATCTATTCGTTATCTTGTCGAACTTCCTATTAAGTGGACTGATCAAGGGAAGTATTTATATTCGTTAAACCTGGTTATACAACAATAATACGTCAGAAGAAATCACAAAAGATAAGATAATTTAAATTCACAAAATCAGATGTTTGTGAGTTATTTTACATGAAGAGCTAAATTTTCACGTACATATATTATCATTAAGGGTTCATTTATGGTACTGCAAACGCGAAGTAAAGAATTTAGTAATTAAATTGTATTGCACATTTTGTATGTTAAGCTCATGCATATACTGAGTTGAGTAAGCAAAAACTGATTTACCGAAAATTTTCATTGATTAATTATCATAAAGTATTTGCGACAGTATTACAAAAATTTCATCCAAAGATGAGGTCGTAATGATTTAAATTGGAGCAAAAATTCACTTTGTCACATTCAATGTGCAAAATATTATATTTGTTGAGCAAAACAGACTGTTTAAACATTAAACATAGCAAAACAAACACTTTACTCAAAAATTAAAACTAAAGTGTTTCTGCAAGATAATTAGATATATTTTGATATAATTTTTGTCTGTTATAACACAATTTTGATTTTAACCTACACGCTTTTGGTTTTTAGCTGAAACTGTTTAACCCAAAATGGTTCGTTGAGAAACAACATAGAGACACGTTTGTTTGTTTGTTTTGAAATTTCGCACAAAGCTACTCGAGGGCTATCTGTGCTAGCCGTCCCTAATTTCGCAGAGTAAGACTAGAGGGAAGGCAGCTAGTCATTACCACCCACCGCCAACTCTTGGGCTACTCTTTTACCAACGAATAGTGGGATTGACCGTCACATTATACACCCCCACGGCTAGGAGGGCGAGCATGTTTAGCGCGACGCGGGCGCGAATCCGCGACCCTTGGATTACGAGTGCACGCCTTAACGCGCTCGGCCATGCCAGACCAGGTGCAAACGCATTTGCTAAGAAATAAAGTGCAGCATAATTTCACAGTAAGTTCATCGAAACGGTTAGACGTTTGTATGTTTTGATGTATTAACATATTATCATACAGATTTATATAAGTTAAAATCTTAGAAACACGTTTCTGACTCGAATAATTAGGTATTATAAAACCAGTTACGTCCGTACCTTGAAATATCAATTCGTAAAGTAAATTAATTCGTACAACGGCATTTGGCTATATTTTTGAAGTACATCATCTGTATGTTTTGATAAGACTGAAATAGAAACTCTTATAACCCGAGCGCTTTCGAAAGATGCACCTTTCTTCTTCAGAGGCAATCTGTATTTCTTTTCAGCTTTGTGTGATCTGTAAGATTATACCCAAAATAGAAATTATACAGATTTCAGTGTCATTATAATGAAATTTAAAATGAAAGTGACAGTAATCGAGAATATCAGTGATCAAATTATATGTATAGTTGAATAAATTGGATTTTTGTTTTTACTCTGAAACTTACTAATGCAGCATAAAAGGAATTTCGATATATTTTCTTAAGCACCTAGATGTCTCATAAGAAAGTGCAAGTTGAGATATTGTTTCAAGGGTATTTTAGGCATAATAAAACTTGACTTACATATACTTCTCCTGCCCGTTTTTTAAATATACGGTCAGTCCATTTAAGTCAAACTAAAACAAATACAGTCTGAGACTATTTCAATTCTTTTAATGTGTCTAATGTTTTAAGTCATAAAGTTATTAATTAGTCGAATAAGACATTGTTTATACATGTTCAAACGCATGTAATTTTTAAGGGTTACATTTCTGACCATGAGAATAAGATTTAAGAACTTCATTCAGTTGGATTATACGCTTATGATTGGCTTACGATTCATCATTATACTGTAGCCCATAATAACATCTAAATTAAACTGTTATTACAGTCAGCCCTTGACAGAAACTTTAACTGTGTCAAAGCCACTTTCGTTCATGTTACAGCTTTATTTATCCCCTGCCTCTTGTTATTTCCGTAGCAGCCACCGTGTTCCATTACCTTCGTCTAAAAAAAGTCGAGTTGCTTTACTTGCGTGTTTACTACTATTCAATGATTCAGCTTTTACTTTCACTCGGCTTTAATCACATGTATATTGTTTGTTTATCCAGCAAGATATCCATTCCGTTTATTACATGCTATTCTCCTCCAGAATTTGTAAAGCTCAAATCAATGCTTAGGATATAAATGGTACCAGTAAGTTCTTGTCTCCAGCACAAAGCATTTCATATTGATTTGTTCGGTAATGATTTACACTTTAACATAAAAAACAAAGCAAAACGTGAAACGGTTGTAGCACAAATTTATGTCGACCTTAACTTACCTAGAGCTATAATGAAATAATAAATGAGCGTGCAATGTACTAATATACAACTAAATAAAAAAATCTCAGATTACGGGTCAAGTACCTCTACCACCTGGCCATGCCAGGCCCTCTATAAATGGACATTCGTTTAATCAAAATATAAAAAAAAACAATGAACAACTAGTTCTTTGTGACAATAACGGCGAAAAAAGATGTCTAGATTAGAATACTATACTCTTCAAAAAAAAAAAGAAACGCAAAAGGGATATTTTTGTTATTTTAAAGAGAAATATATGTAATAACGTTACAAGCTCAAAGTATGTGATGTTACACGTGTTAAGGCACTGATTGTCAGACCAAAATGACAATAAAAGCTGTACACTTTGAAAACAGAGGAAAACAACGGATCTTTCGTAAAAACGCATTCGTGTCCAATAAATTTGTTTGAGAGATCTGCATATTCTGCAAGTGCAACATGTGCAAAATCCCTATAAAAGTGACGGGTTCTCGGTTTCCAAACCTCAGTGTTAACCCACCGACAGGCAATACAGTTACGCCAAGACATTGAAACACAACGCAACAACGCCATTGGTCAAGCGGAAGCAGGCGAAACTCGATCAGATGTTACAAGAGCTGTGAATGTACACTCAAGTACCATCACAAGACTATGAAATCGTCACCAACAACATGGATCAACTCGTGACCGTCTACGATCTGGCAGACTTCGTGTGACCACCCCCTCACAAGATCGCTACATCCGGTTAGGTCACTTTCGGGATAGGACCACCACTGCGACGCCCATACCAGGGCTGCGTAGGATTTCCGATCAGACAGTACGCAACCGTCTACGAGATGCAGGAATCCGACCTCGACGTACAGTCAGAGGCGTTATCCTCACCCAGCAACATCGTTAAGCACGGCTGAAGTGGACTCGGGCACATCGGATATGGCCGCATCGTCGATGAAATCATGTTTGATTCAGCCACAAATCACGTTTTATGCTTCGTAGGCAGGATGGAAGGACGCGTGTTTACCGTCGTCGAGATGAACGTTTTGCAGCAAACTTTGTGTAGGTAGTTAACAGATTTGGTGGAGGCATCGTCATGATGTGAACTACCATCGCCTACAATATCAAAACATACCTCCTGCACATTTGAGTGAATCTTACGGCTCAACGATGCGTCGACGAGATTCTTAGGCCCCATGTGCAACCCATCATGGTCAACGTCGTTTTTCAAAATGACAACGTCCGTCCTCACACAGCCCAACTCACCACTGTCTTTTTGAGACACCTCAACATCTTCCCTGGCCCTCCAGATCACCAAATTTAAACCCCATCGAACATTTTTGGGACTATTTGGACCGACGTCTGCGACGGCGACAACCTCAACCGCAGATTCTATCTCAGCTTGCAGCAGCTTTGCAGGCTGAGTACACAGCCATTCCACAGGATGTGATTCGTCATCTCATCGCTTCCATGGGCAGGAGATGCCAAGCAGTTATTGATGCTTACGGGGGCAATACTCGTTATTGACGTTGAGTGACGTTAAACTTCAACTAGTGATCGTGGACCTTGCCTTTACAGACTTTGGATGTTCAGCAGTGAATGTGCAAAGTTTCACACATGTCATACAGAACTACCCAGAATAAACTTGTTAACAATATGTCTTAAATTTTGCCTTTTGCGCTTCTTTTTTTTTGAATAGTATATAAGGGACGGGAAAAACACACAAATACATTTTATTTTCAACCAGAGATTTACCAAAGCCACTTTTACTAAAATAAAAGTGAAGCTTAATTTTGTACGATAAGAAAACAAAAGATAATTCGCCGTGAATATGAAAAATTATGACAAAATGTGTCACCAAAAATTCAAGTCTAGAATACATAAAGTGCCTACTTTTGCAGTTGTGGAGTTTAATTGTTACGAGGCGACTCGTAATCTGAGGGTCGCCGATTCGCATTCCCGTCACGTCAAACATGCTTGCCCTATCAGATGTGAGGACGATATAATGTGACATCAATCCCACTATTTGTTGGTAAAAGAGAAGCCCAAGAGTTGGCGGTGGGTGGTGATGACTAGCTGCCATTCTCTCTAGTCTTACACTGCTAAATTAGGGACGGCTAGCGCAGATTGCCCCCGAATAGCTTTGCGCGAAACTCAAAAAACAAACAAACTGTAGATAGATCAATGATATTTGAGGTAAATATTGCAGATCTGACTTAGTTCTATATTTAAATATCACGTATATATAAAATGACAACATTATTTTATATCACCTGCAAATGACACCACTGATAAAAAAATAATTCATATAATCATCTTTCTCTATTTCCGGCATGATAATAGGTATCAACCTGGCGTTGGACTAATCTGTTAGTTTTACTTATATATTTAAATGTTTCAATCGGAGCTTTAAGAGTTAGGCAATTGATGTATAACCTTTGGGCAGCATGACTTAAAATATTCGTCCAATATGCACCATATTTTATCTTTTAGGTGTTATATTAGTTTAAATGCTTCTCCATTTGAAATGGATCTTTGAGGTGCGCCTATATTCACCTACCAAATTTCTTCGAAACAACTTTTGAAAGCAAACACACAGACAAACAACTTTACGTTTTTTTACATATTTAATGAAATACGCATTAATTTATTTTCAGTCCTTTACCTCAAAACTTTAACTTCTCAGAATCAATGATAATTTTCAACACAAGAACTTTTATCTGCTTTATTTTCTTCATCTTAACAACCAAAGTTAAAAAAATAAACACGTTTATACACAATATATCTTTATATGCTTACGTATATTTATAAAAAAAAAACAAGTTTAAACACAATACTTACTACTTGACGAGAGCTACTTGAAGTGGGTCAACGTTAAAATTCTGGATTCTATTCCCAGTAGTAGGCACAGTGCAAATCGTCCATTCTATGGCTTTGAAATAAGAATAACAAAAAACTTTCAAGTGGGTAAGGTAATTAATCTATGTTGATTATGAAACACACATTTCATCCCATTAGTTTTTATTTTGGAATGGATTAGAAACGCAAGAGAGTGCGAAATAATAATAAAAACATAAGTACTAGAGTTATCACTCATGTCATGATCACGCTGCAAGATAATGATGGAGAGCTCTTATGAAACATAGAAACGTATAAGAGCAGGAAGAGAAGATATAAAGTTGGGAGTATGTGATAGTTCAACAGTCTTCGAATTAACTAACTCAAAGGTACAAAAATAATACTGATGCATAAAATGCATCATTTCTTGTTAAGAGTGCAGACAATTCTATAAAATGTTATTTCTCTTGCCATACTAGCTTTGTAGAATATATTTGTACTTGTAATATTTGTCATAGGACATGCTACACAAAATGAGGATACTGTTTTATTAGCGTTCTGCTACCGTGACTTCTAACGCTTCAAGATTTTAACGAAGATTATGAAATAACAAGATGCACATAATATGCTAAGAGAATCTTTTACAGCAATTGTTAATATATACTCACTGAGAAACTGTCTTTTAAAATGTAACTCAAAAATTGATATGTCGTAAATGTTATGTATTTGTTATTATTAACAAATATACTGACCTGTTAATTAATTGTTCGTTAATGTTTTGTATTATGCAGAAAAAATGTCAAATAAACAAAAATTTAAACTTCTTGCACCTAACATGTATATAAAGTAAGTAATGAAAAATAGGAAAATAAATGGATTTTTCCTTTAAAATGAAAAGTTCATAATTTACTTTGAAATAGTGTTTTAGTATAATACTAATAATCATTGAATTATATTTTAATTAAAAAACAACAACAACAATATGCTGTAAATTCGTTATTAATACATCCATAAACAGTATCATATTAGACAGTTGATTTATAAGATTAGCATGATTTTGATAGTTTTGTTGTTCTTGTTAAACACAGAACTGAACAATGAACTATCTTCTCTGTACTCACCACGATATTGTTATACGTTGTCTATATTTCCATTGGCTTGGCACTTGACTCGTTATCCGAGGGTTGCGAGTTTGAATCCCTGTCACACCACAAATGCTCCCCTTTCAACCGTGGGAACGTTATAATGTTACGGTCAATCCAACTATTCGTTGGTAAAAGAGTAGCCCAAGAGTTGATGGTGGGTGATGATGACTAGCTAGCTGTCTTCCCTCTAGTCTTACGCTGCCTAAATTAGGGACGGCTAGCATAAATAGTCCTTGAGTAGTTTTACACGAAATTCAAAACAAACCAGACCAATCTTCCTGTTGGGCTACAGTGAGGGATAAACTAATATGGAAAATATATACCTAATTCAGATTACTATTACCACTGCATACTTTAGAACCTTAAGGAATAGTCACCAAAACTTGCAAATTGTTTCATGTGTCACTTTTAGGTTGATAAAGATGTAAAGTTTAAAATATAAAGTTATATCAAGAATTACATAAAATTTGTTTTTTGTGTCCGTGTTTCAGTCATAGTAATTACGCTTAAACTACTATCAGTAAAGTTATAATCTGAAAATTGGAATAAATAATTGAAAGGGCGTTTAATGATTACATGGCCAAAACTGCCAAGAAATGAATCAAATGTAGCTGTTCTCAATTTTAAACTAATGAGCATGGAAAAGGCAGCCAAACACTAGTACTGAAGACTCCATGAATTTTATTCTTGGAGTAATGAAATGGACTGTTAATTTTACATTATATATACAGATAAAACTGAACCAATTTTTTCTTCAGATACATAACTAAAACAAAACTGTTATTTTTACATTAAATATACAACTAAACTGAAATTTCATTTACATATCGGATATATATCAGGTCATCCCATAAGTAATGTCCAATTTTAGGTTTAGGAAAAGAGAAAGGATTTCAAACGTGCCAAATGTTATTTAATCAATAATATATGTTTCGGTATTATTAGTTACTTCCTGCTAACGATTCTCTAGCTTCTTGATGTCACTTCTATACATTTTTTTGGAGTTTGAAGGAAAAAATGTAGAGAGGGTAGTTTTGACATATTTCCAGCTCCTTTTCCATTAAAATAGTTCTGCAAACTTCGGAACAGAAGATAATCAGATGGGAAAAGGTCTGGAGAATAAGGAGAATGTGAAAGTTTTTCCAAGTCTTGTTCTTCAATCTATGCAGATGTGATCCTTGCTTTATGGGGCTGTGCATTATCCTGGCCTCTTTTCTTTCAGTGCAACATTCAAGTGCTCTAACTGTTGACAATAGAAGCCTGATGTAATAGTTACATCATGTGGCAGCAACTCAAAGTGGATAACACTAACAATATCCCATCAAACGCTTAACAAAACTTTTCTTGCGTGGAGGTCCATTTTGGACTGTGCTTCAGCCAGTTCACTTGCACTGGTCTACGGCACTTAACATTTTTATGAAATATCCATTTTTCATTTCTATTTACTAACCTGTCCAAAAAGTTGCGTTATGATCACGAGAATGCAGAAAAGTGCAAATGTTTACCCTTACTCTAAGGTTGGTTTCTGTCAAATCATGGGGGACCCATTTTTTAAGTTTTGACACCTTACCAAGTCGTTACAGACAATGGTGAACTGTTGAATTAAGCTTCTGTGCAATTTCTTAAACTGTTACAGCACAATCTTTAACAGGTGCAACCAACAGCAAGTCATCATCAAACTCAACAGGACGACCTGAACGTGGTACTTCACTTTAGCTGAAGTCACCTGATCTCAACTTCTGAAACCACCTTCGACATTTTCATTCATTGAGAGATTCCGTGCTATAAACAGCTTGGAAGTTTCGTGTAGTTTATGCTGCACTAGTGCCTTTCTTAAATTCATACAGCATTATCGTCCCCAGTGGCTCAGCGGTATGTCTGCGGACTTACACGCTAAAATCCGGGTTTCGATACCCGTGGTGGGCAGAGCACAGATAGCCCATTGTGTAGCTTTGTGCTTAATTCAAAACAACAACAACATACAGCATTATATGCCTAATTTGGTCCTCAGACACATCCATCTTCATAAGGGTTTATTTGATTAATGATCTGAAAAAGTGGAGTTAGGTTAGTTTTTTATTTGTCTGAACATTTTTATACACGTTTTACTACATATTTTAGCCATTAAAGCCTTCTACAAAGATAGAAATGATAATGCACTTTCTGTATTAAATTTTAAAACAGTGCTTTTGGGATGAATTGATAAATAAAATTATAAAGCTTGTTCACCAGCATTAGTTATCATACACATAACCCTTCGATCCGTAGATCGACATGCTTATCATTCGGTCATACTTCACCCCCAGTGTGAAGTTAAAATATTTTTCAGGTTAATGGTTAAATATCTATACAATCAACTGAAGATGCAACTATGCCTGTTAAATGGAAGTTTGTTATAAAGATATACTATGCGTTGTATTTTTTTACCCATCACGTAAATCTAACACGGTTTTTAGCGTTATAAGTCTTCGTACTTACTTTTCAGCCATTGATATAGAAGTTAAAATATTATGTTTATGTATGGAAGTTAATAAGATCAGATTTTTTTCAAGTTCATAAATATTAAATTTTAACAGATATGAAACTTATGAATTTATCGTTTGAGGATGTTTAAATTATTTGCACAAACTAACAATATACTATTTTACTTTTAAAAGCTAGTTTGTAATTTATCTTTCCTATACTTCATGAAAGTTATATTTTGTCTTAGGATAAATCCAAGGTATTTTAACACCTATTTTTTCAAGAAAATGCGATACATATGACATTCAGTTAGAACAAATGTAGGTACTTTTTCGACAAATACATTTTGCACTATTTAAAAAGATGAAATAAGTTATTCTATTTTTCGCAAATTTGTCAACGAAGAACAAAATACAAACGGTTAAATAAAAGAAATTAGGTGAACATTTTAAAAGATTGTGTTTAGTAATATTCTTGTTATGCAAACTATGTTTAAAACATAATAACAATATAAAAATCTTTTATATATTTCAATGCTTAGTGGATACGCAATTTTTGAAATAAGTGATAACATCAAAGACAATTGTATTATTTTACGTACAATTTTAAGAAAGAAATATTCTTGTTGTAAACTTTATCTTAATAAACACGTACAAACACATCTACTGTTTACATGAGAGATTCAAGCTCAAGTGTTATTAGATAATACAAACAGAAACACATTGTGTAGAAGCGTCCTCTTTATATTACTTTTGATCTCATTTCTTCTTCCATTAAATTTCATATTCCTGATTCTTATGTACAATATATGCCAGTATCATTGGCTTTTGTGTTAAAAGAAATCCAAGTTTCATACTTCCAAACACATGAAATTGTTTGCTGAACGTAAACTTCATTACAGTATTGATGTACCCACTAACATATATACTAATACACAAATGAAATGAAAGGTACATTAATCTTCTTATATCTTTTTTGTTAAATTTACGTGCACATTACACATATTGTATAATCTTAGGTTTTGTTAAGAATCTTATTATATGAAAGATAACAAGCACAGGTTTTTACGAACAAGTGTATTGAGCAGGGTGTATAATACAACATAATTTGCACATTTTATTTTAAGGTAGTAGACAATATTTTAAGTATAATTCATGAATACTTTTTGATCATTTCTCGATGTTTCATTTTTTTATTTGTTTTAAAAGTGAAAATTTAAGTCATTTAAGTCAATTACCGTTGTTTGCTCTTCTATGTAAAATATTTTCTCAACCCAAACGAGCCGGTTTTGCACATATACGACAATTACATCTCTTAAAAAAGATAAACGAAAATTACTCGTCTCTTTTTCTATTATAAATTATAAATATATTTTTTGTTTTTAAATTATTATAATAGGAAGTTTACAAAAATGTACGAAAGAGTTGAGAAGATTTTAGAACTGATAATAAAAATAACTATTTCATTCGTTAAGTTGTATTTTTAGTAAGAGGGTGGAAGTTCCTTGGTTTAAGCTGTCTCAAATATTCTGAATAACACGATTTACTTTTGTGCATAGACAGACATTTTGTATGTATGGAAATACAATACTTAAAAGACTTAACATCGTGATATACTTTCAACAATGATGATAGAAGTGTATAATCCATTCAGGAAATGGCGTTTAATGCACATTAAAGTCCTAAGACAAATATTTTTATGTAATATTACAATAAAAGGTGGCGTAACAAACAATAATAATCAATAACAACTAAAATAGCTATAAAGTTACAAAGCGCATTTGAACAACCATCATCTTATGCATAAACCTATGTATTTTTTTCAAAAAGATGGAATAAGAGCCATATGAAATATTTGAAGACCGTCATGTAAACAATGTCAATATTTTAGTCTTTGTGAAACTAGAAATTTCTTGGAGAAAAAAATTATAACTAAAAATGAATGAAAAGAATGCAAGGTGTTCATTATATCCTACAATACATACTTATAATATAGTGTATTTCCTGAGTAAGTTTGCTTGTTTCATCTTAAAGACGTGATGATATTGAACTCTGAAAAAAAATCATGTGAAACCCTTCATCTTGCGAATTATGTTTCAGTATTCACTTCCACGTTTGTTTCCTTTAAAAGAGAATTGTTGTTCAGTTATTTTATTTGTTGGAGCATATCCACTCGAAACGTTGAGCGAATATAACGACCATTATTTTGTACATATTGTTTACTTGAATCACAATTTATGATGGCTCTCGCTAAAAACTTTTGTTAGCGAATGTAAGACTTAAAACTGAGAGGCAGTACGTTCTGTTAAATAAAGTGTATTGAGAGTGATTTAGTATGTTTATTTTCTTGCTTATACAAAATCTTTAGCCATTGTTAAATTTAAACCATTTTATTTATTACTAACATTTACTTATTCTACTTTGCATTTATCATAACTTTTAAGGGGAAACAAAATTATTGATCTTAATTAATTTCTTGCAAAATAACACTGAATTTCATGAACAATGCCATTAAAATAAAAACAAAATGAAACAATGAACTTACACCCAATAGTCTTAAAATACATAAATTTCAGTTTCCAGTATTTTGTACGAAATTTCTTCATTCTTCTTACCTAACCGATTATGACTAGTGTGACTAATCGTATGGCTTAGAATTTGAGAATTGAGTACTTCATTTAAGATTTTGGTGTTGTACCTTTCAGAAAATATAGGATTCTCCTTATATGACCATTTCTATACTAAAATTATTAACAACATTACATTATCATTTTGAGAAAAAAAAGCCGTTTGCCAATTAACAAGCCATATATCCAAAGACTAAGTCATTTAAATGATAGTTTAGTTAAAAGTATGGAATATGTATGTTACGTATTTTTTATGTTTTATGTTCTTTGTAGACTAAACACAACAGAAAAACGCAGATAACAGCTTGTATAATTTATTATACTAAACTATTAACAAATATAACAGATATAACATAAATTATATAATAACAGTGACATATATTAAGTTATAACATTCGAAATTAATTACAAAACAAAATAATATTAGTTTCAAACTTCAAAATTAATCACAATACAAAATGGTACTGGCCTGTATCTAATATAATGATCTAAAATGAAAGTCTCAAATTCCAGTCTAGAATGTGAATTTGGTCCCACGAAGAAATTCCGAAGCAGTTCACAGTTTAATAAATTCGCCGTCTCTCAGCTCAAGCAGTAATTCAGATGTATCGTAGAGATTGACGAAATAAAATTACAGCTTCCGTAGATCTAACTTCAATCACAAATCCAAGTTGAATATTCACAGCAAACACTTAATCTTTCTCAAATAACTGACTCTCTTCTTTTGAAATAAAACTGATGTCTGAATCTCACTCTTTTTCTTCGAATAAAACTAATGACTGAATCTATCTTTTTTTTTCGAATAAAAACTGAAAGTAATGACTGAATCTCTCTCTCTTGTCACCGTCTTTTATACCGGTAGGCCTATTTCTCGAACAATCTTGCAATTTCCATACAACTCCAGAGCAATCCGCGCGTGTCCGTTCTTGCTCGAGACTACACGTCTAGACACGAAGTCACCAGCACTCATTTACAAACATATGATTGGTCTACTTAATTCAAGAAAATTCTAAATGTTACCCTAAATAAATAACAAAATATTAGTTTAAACTTCGAAACAATAATATCAATATGGAAAAATGAATAATAGAAATGAAAATTCAAACACAACACGACATGTTGTCGTTAACAAAATATTTACATATATACATAACACAAATCCAAGTTGAATAATCACGGCAAACACTTAATCTTTCTCAAACGAATGACTGACTCTTCTTTTCTAATGACTCTTCTCTTGAATAAAACTAATGTCTGACTCTCCTGTTCTTCCTCGCATCTTCGTCTGTTTATATATTGTAGGCCTAGACTCCTCGAAATTTCTACAGAACTCCAGAGCAATCCGCGCTTGTCCGTTCTTGTACGAGACTAAACGTCTAGACACGAAGTCGCCAGCATGTCATTTACAAACATATGATTGGTCAACTAAATTCAAGAAAATTCTAAATGTTACCCTAAATGAATAACAACATATTTTATTAATTTAAACTTTGAAACAATAATATAAATATGGAAATATAATAAATAGAAATGAAAACTTAATCACAACACGACATGCCGTCGCTTACAAAACATTTACATAACAATGTACAAGGTGAATTTATGATTTACGTTAAAAAACTTCCGCAACCTTCTAATACTATTAACGTTTATAATACAATAATTACAAAATGTGACGCAGTATTTCGTATTGTAATTCATACCTTTATAATAAAATTTCATACTAAGCTAATTTGAAGAGTGTTCAAAGTTTTTGTATTACACAATTTATTCTCTGTCGTTTTTTATAAGGAAAGTTTTTATTTTGCTTTTTAAATTGGTCTTGAGTGTGTGTGTTTGTTAGATTTGGGTTATCTGCTGAGTCCACGGAGGAGAATCGAACCCGTGATTTTTAGCGTTGTAAAATCCTTAGATTTATTGTTGTACCAGCGGGAAACAGATCTTGTATGTACTTGATACTACAGTTAATTTCGTATTTCAGAGATATCTCAACTCTGTCTGTCCAAGAACATAAGGAAATGTAAGAGTAAATATCTTGAAAGATGTATCAATTGCTGCAATGAACTCAGATATATTGCTTCTAATCTTCTGTGTTTCGATGCCAATAATGATAGAAGTATTAACTCA
Organism: Carcinoscorpius rotundicauda; assembly: GCA_011833715.1. Classification (NCBI taxonomy): domain Eukaryota; kingdom Metazoa; phylum Arthropoda; class Merostomata; order Xiphosura; family Limulidae; genus Carcinoscorpius; species Carcinoscorpius rotundicauda. Next base: position 116,765,167 of record CM022393.1, read on the forward strand.
CACATAATCAATGGGCCATAAAAGATACATTCAGATGAAAGCAGGTATGTGGATGTTAGAAAATAAATCACTGCTTCAAACAATATTTTCTTATTATCAATCAGCTCAGTTGTGCATTAACAGTTTACGTGCTTTATTTTTTAAGCACTGTTTCAGTAAAAAAAATTAAAACATCTTTTGAAACATTAGATAGTAAAACAGCAAAACAATTTTCTTAAAAAATAACAGCTAATGATACTAACTAAGTTTGAAAAACGAATTATATTATTTTATTCCTGGCAATACTCGTTGCAAATAAGAATTATAATATCGGACTAAACATATTTCAAAAAAACTTACTCGTGATTAAATGTGTATATACATATTTCTTATAGCAAAATCTGCTGTGACCAATGAGAGAAATCAAACCTCCGATTTTAGCGGGGGACCAGTGATTGTGTAGACTAACGAAATAAGAAAGCATTAATCTGTAATTTTTCTTTTAATTTTCACACTAAATTCCATCTTTAATATTATTTAAAGTATATTATAAGTTATTTCTTAGTTTACCTATTGAAGTATAAGGAATGTCATGTTTTGTCTCATTTGTTGGGCTCGTAATTGAAGTATATTGGTACAAAATCAAATTGTTTCAGTAATTAAAGTATATTGGTGAAAAATCAAATTAGGTTCGTGATTGAAGTATATCAGTGCAAAATCAAAATATAGTGTGATTAATGATATTATCACCATTTTATTGGTCATACACGAGCAAATGATTTCACATGATACTGTACAACTAGGTAGATGTGCTATATTGTAATGTATCTATTGGGACTTCCCCTTGTTATGTTTTTAAGAACGTTACAGGAACCTTAACTATATAAGGATAAAACAAACGCAGTTAATGTTCGAGTAAACTCTTTATAACATTGTAACTCACTGCTTTAATATCCTAAGAAACACGGGAGGCTTTGTAATAATTAGCTATTGTCGAATAAGCGTCAGAAGTAAAGTAGATAAGTTTAAATCAAGTTTTCATAAGTTGAAGTTTCTGTCGTATCCCAAGATTATCTTGAAAATACAGTACACTTTCTAAATTATCTCAGAAGGAAAAATGAAACTCGCAAGCTGAAGCAATGAAATATCTGAAATCATATAAATTTCAGTTATTTTCTTTAACCAAAAAGTGAGCTTTTTGTTGATCAGATCATAACATTTAATATTTACAAAGATAAAAAAAAATGATTAAAATGTTTGCAGGCTAAGAAATTACAAATCTGCAGTAATATTATCTAACCTTATAATAGTGTTTTGTTGTTACAGCATATGAAACTGAGTTTTACATTGTAAAAAAACATTTCTTTGACCGCTAAGTGTTGCCATGACATTCTAACAGGGGTCCATAAGTATCATTTCAACAATTAATGGTCAAGTCAACACTTATCAATCACTCTAAGGGTGTCATTATAAGTATTGTCTTGAGACTTTGAGAGTAAATCATAAATATTGCTCTGACACTGTAAGAGTTATTCGAAGCACAAGAAGCATTTTCAGTGCAAACTTTGCACTAAACCCTTAGCATCGTTTTTTTATTGGTATTTAGTAATTATATAATTGGAGTTTATCTAAAAGCCATCGCATGTCAAATAACTTATATTCTAACCCTGTTTTCATCTAACTCCATCATTGCTGTATTTTTTCAGAAGTTAGTTACCCTGCCATTTCTTAAACGAGGTAACTATAAATGGCTGATATCTCATTTTTAGCAAATATATTTATATATATATATCAAATCACTAACCATTATTATATTACCCTGAGACCTTTACAATTACATGACGTTTAAATACAAATCACAACCAGTTCCAGTCTTAGATTTGCGTCAGACAAATCCCTTTTGGTATTATCCCATTGTGATGAAAAAATAAATATATTATTGTTATTCGAAGTTCTAATACCAAAATAAAGTGCAGTAGTTTCATTTTATTTTGGAAAGTTTTAAAAGTTTTAGTCATGTTCATGATAGTGTAACATGCAATTATATCTTGTAATATTTAAATTAGGTTTTAGTTAGCAATGATTACTCCATGTTGGACATCGTGCGTAGTGAAACAAAAATATATTGACATTTACTATCATATCAGTTACACTTTTTGCTAAAAATACAGAATTCGTATGTGTATGAGTAATGCAATCATGCATCACGACTTTTCACATGAGGATACAGGTAATAAAACACTGGAATATCAGAATATATTGTTTTCAAATTTTTATATACTCTCTTTCACCGATTTCCTGATTTCAAAGGTCACTCTTCAAGATATAATTTTGCTTAGAATTCCAAACAAAAATATAGATATGTGTCATCAATTAAACACGGATAATCTAAATTTAATACGTACAGTTTCCAAATGTGCAGTTATAATACACTTCATTTACAACTTACATTAAATACTTTCAATAATAAATAAAATTAGTCAATATACTTTTCGTTTTAAATTAAAATCTTATTCTAATTATACTTTATGCTATTATAATAAAAATTCAATTTATTTATCCTGTAATTTCCTACTCATACTTACCTTTTATTAACAGTTTACACTACTTCTGCTGAGTTTAAACTTCTGTCATTTTACTGCTATCTATTTAAACAGGTGCCAAAAACCTTATAAGATGTTTTTCAAAAAGAATTTTGTTAATCATATAGTAGTCTAAGAGTTATCGGTGCTTTCAAAGTAGGTTTTCAGAAAAGTAAAAAAAAACACAACAACATGAAAATATAATTCATTTATATATTTTTTTCCAAAATACATTCATTAAAATGCTTGCTGGAATATAACGGACTTTTAAATTCAGGATTTTAAACATAAAATTTATCTAAATGTATGTTTCATCTTTAATTATATGTTTCATGAGAATAGAAGCCACCAGAATTTACACATTATAAAAGACATATTTCGTTCTTGGGATTGCAATTAAATGAATTCTTAATTAGAAAAATCTTTAGTATTGCTTTGATAACTTCGGGTGACCTAAAACACAATTATTTCTGTCATAACAGATGATACCTTTTTTAGAAAAAAATATCTTTCTTGAGATTTATTCCATAATCTATATAATTTTAAGATTGCCTTCTTGAGAAAATAATTTTGTTATTTCTGACTATTTCACTTTTCCATCTACTATTTATTTTACTTGCGTATTAACAATTAAAAATCGATATTTATATTGGAACAATTTGTCATAACAAACAGTATACCATAACTTTATTCTCAGCAATTTCCAAACCTCTTAAAATAATATTATTTTTGTATCATGACAATGAACTAATTTTTTTGCTTTTTTCCTCAATTTAAAAAAAAAAATCATGAAAATATGGTTCTTTAGAAGTTTACATTTTCTCAAAACACATTTATTAAAACGTTTGCTATAATATAATGTGTTTTTAGAACTTCTAAAAGAGGTTGGACAAATTAAACTTTAAGGCTCAAAACAGCGAAATTTTCAGTATTTTAATAAAATTTAAATATGTATAAATACTTTTTGTTAAATATTCAAGTTATCTAATGTATCGGGTCAACAAACCAATGAATAAGCAACTTAAAGTTATAGCTTTAGTAAAGTACCTGTAACAATAATATTAATCAATGACCATACCTAATATGAGAGTAATTGAACATGTTGTATACTAAGTGGGCTGTGAATTACTCAAAGCAACAAACAGAATAAACGTTTCTTATCCATTAATAATGTTATATCGGTCTTTTATTTGAGATAAGCAAACATTTAAGCTTCCCTCTTTTGCATTTTAGGACAAAGCCACAATTTTTTATCTGATTTGTACTCCTAGAGGAATATAACCTATAATTTTATAGTTGTAAGACCGTAAATTTACCACAGTTGTATCATAGGACGATACCGCATTTTTTTCCTTCTGTAGTTTCAACCGAGTTTATTTGTCCATAATTTATGAAATTAGTCACAAAGAAAAAAAACATCACATTTGGTCAGTGGGTGATTCCACTTACATGTTTTTCATCGATAGAAATTTTACCTATTTAAAAGCAAAGTGTATTAAAAAATAAATATTTCAATATAATTAATATGCCATTTCTGAGTGTTTAAGTTAATACTTTTTCAGACTTAAAAAGCTCAAAGAACGTGTAGATCAAAGGTGATACCAATGTTTTCAGTTCCCATTTTTATGTATTTTTGTTTATTGAATTGATAGGAAAATAATATTTATATCGTTATCAGGAACTGCTTTATATTAATAAAAAGTAACATTGCATTTTAAAACTGTACAATCAACACTACATATTAATAATGCCCCCCTTCATTGGCACAGCAGTATGTCTGCGTTAGGCAAAGCACAGAATCCTTCGAGTGTAGCTTTGTACACAACAAAACAAATTATACAAGCATATTCACAAAATTATTTTTTAATTTAACAAGAGCGTTACATCTGTGTAAAGAAAAAAATGTTAATATTGTTGCTTGTTATTAAGTCCAATGCTACACAATGGGCTATCTGTTATGTGCCAACAATTAGTATCGAGCGTTAGCTGTGTAAGGTTATAGAATTACCTTTGCGTTACAGAAGGGTTGAGTAAACAGTTGTTCATTCTATTCCTAATTATGACAAAAGGTGCAACAACAAAAGGATGTCCTTTAAGTATGGTAGACCCTCATATATTTTAGACGTATTTAGAAAAACATTATAATTTGCTAAACAATATTTCCCGTAATAGTCATTCAGCAATACTAATAAGTCTATAACCATGAAATAGATCCACAGAAATAGTTTTTTTATGCTACTCTTGTTAGCTGTTAAAAATAAGAAAACATTTAATGCTTAATAAATGTTCGTATTTATGCGAATTAAAGTATACATTACAAGTTGAATAATTCGGTTGAAAATTATAATGACATATAGTTGAAATACATATATCGTAAAAGAGAAGTAAGTTGAGCAAGTCAGGGATAATAAAGAAACATATAATATTTGAATTTGATCGTTCCATGGTCAAGACTAGTCCATTCATCAAAAGATGTGTAAAACTGGGACGTAAGTCTCTGGGGATAACAACGTATTAACTCATGAAAGGATAGTCAACAAAGTTTAGTTAAACAAATATGATTCTTTTGAAAACCTTGCACAACAGAATGACTGAATATATTTCAACACAAAACTTAAGGTTAAGGTTACGTCGCTTTTATTTGATGTTTCGTTCCAATGAACTGTAAATTATGACAAGCTCATAAAATTAAACTACGTTTATATCAAACACTGTGGCAAAATAAGACTTCATAACAATATTTAAGCCGCAGAAATTTCAAGAAGGTGCCATCCGAAGAATGAAATCATAGCTACGATAAGGACTAAAGCAATCTTATTGTTCAATACTGTTGTCATTATTCATATGTTAAAGAAAAAAAATACATATCCTAACGATTATAAGTTTTGTAGGTAAAACAGTAACAATAAATGCGTCAGTATAAGCTCTCCGATGGCTCAGCGGTATGTCTGCGGACTTCCCCACTAAAATCCAGGTTTCAATACCCGTGGTACTCATAGCACAGATAACCCATTGTGTTCGCTTTGTGCTTAATTCAAAACAATAAGCACCAGTATGATCTTTGAAGTGAGTTTTTTTCTTAAAAAAAAAGGTTTATTAATTAAAAAAAATATATTTTCATCTTTTTAAAATAATTAATCCATAACGAAAATTGCTGTTTTCCTGTAGAAAATATTTTGAATTGCACATTTATGAACAATCGGATTCCAGAAAATAACAAAGAGCTTATAAACATATGAATATATTTGCATATAATTTACGAATTCTTTATAAAAATGACTAAAAAGTAGGCGTTTTATGACACTAAGAAATGTATCTTTCTCAATGAGCAATCTGAATATGAAGAGATAAGGTTTATATACATTCCAATATAGGTTTTGCAGTTAAGATTTCTTCCGATTATTATTTTTCTTTAACAAAAACTGAGGTTGTTTGATATTTCAATCATGAAATGAATTTCGCTGTTATAATTTCTTTAGACTATTATTTTGCTTGACAAATTTATGAATTCACCAAAGTGTCTTTAATCTGTTGTGCGCTTGTTTTTATTTACATTTCATAATTAATGAGGGTTCGCCTAGCTTGTCTTAAAACGAACAACGAAGAAAAAGCTCACTCTCTAAAGCAGTAATGTAGTTGGAAAGTACTGTAACCATAAATCAGGTAAACATAAACTGTTTCTTTCTCATGGAATCTTGCCTTAGCCTTCTCATTCATTACCTGACTAAGGTTGACACAGTGGAAGGGTTCGCCTCTACAAAAAGCATAAATGTATTTCACGGTTTTACGATAGTTTAGAGTACCTTAATATCAAGCTATAAATAATCCCCGAGTTTGCAAGAATATAAAAGATGAGATTGCTGTCACTATGACTATGAAGTGGATACGTACATAGAGAGATCAATACCACGTGGTATTGAAGGAATTTAGATTTTTCTTCCCACACGTAACAGTGCGTGTGGAACCTGCATAAGAGTAGCTTTTTACATATCAATCCAAGCTGCTTTAGAACGTTTATGAAGTGAAATTGACATAAGCAATACGTCACTATAAAAACAATGTCATCTCTCAATACTTGATACATATTATCAGAACTGATCTATCGAAACATTTAATCACAAGTTTTGACTGCTAAAAAAGATTCAAAAATAGGATTGTTTGTTTTTTTCACTAAAAAGGGTTAAAAAAGAAAAAAATGACAACATTATTGTAAATGTAAACTACAATGATTAAAAATAATGGTGTTATGAGTTTTAAATATATTTATATCCTGAAAAATAGTGTTAAATATTTTAAAAAGAATTACGAAAATGTCTTCATTTAAATTTTATTTATTTTAGTCTGATGAATAATACGAGCTTAAAGTATAACAGTGTTGTAATATTTTAGTAATATTAACTGTAATCCTACAGAAAACTACATAAATGCTAGATTCATCAGTTATCTTTGTTGCTTTTTTCTAAAATAACTTTTGTATTAGGTTTAAGTGACATAGTATTTAAACCGCATGTAAAATTCAATTTTTAATGCTCAGATGCAGACCATAAATATTCGTTCCTAAAATTGCTACAAATTGCCTTTTTAGTTTAGTTTGGTGATATCGTAAAAAGTGGTTTTTGAAATTTTTACATATTTACACACTGATTTACATATAAAATACATTCATTTACTGAAAAATGTGTAAGATGTCTTTACATAATCATTGACATTCCTTAACATTAGTAAAATACAGTAAAATTTAGTGAATAAGTATGATTTACACTATAGATTATATTTCCTTATTTTGTAGCACAGATCTGAAATACTAAAGTCTTTGTTTCACAAGTAAAAATTCGTTGCATGAAAAACGAAGCCATACTTTTAAACTGTATGGTAATATAAAGTAATACTTAAATATAGACACAATTTTCAAAGGATAAAAACTAGGATCAAACATTCGTTCAGGATTATAGACACGTGTTCAACCATTTTGCATTACAGAAAAAAGTTAGATATTCATTTCAGAGAAAGCTTTAAAGTCATATTCTCAAAGAAAATAATCTGTCTAAATTCTTTGAAAACGCATCCTGTCATTTTTGAAAAACCTCAAAATATATAGATTATGAGAAAATAGAAGCACAGACATTAAGAAAGAGATCGGATTAAAATGAAATGTTAAGAAGCAAAAGGACTGAAAGTGGCATTTCATTTTTATTTTACATAGCTTAAAATGAATTTAAAGGGAACTGAGTAAAAGGAGAAGTGAAAAATATTCAATGTATGCAATCGGAATGTATGTAAACCTCAGATTTATTTCACAGTAAAAACTACAAAACCTCTTTTTAAAGAAAATGGATAAAATGTAGGTAAAAAATGTTGGGAAGCTGTATTTCTCTAAAAAAATCATGTTTCATAATTAAAGGTTACCGTGAGTTGATAGGACGAAAACTAATATAATCAATGCTATTTACAAAAATTGGGTGAACTTTCTGTAGCCAAAACAGTATTGTCTCTTAAAAAACGAGTATATGACATGCACACAATTATAATTATTTATTTACATTTATATCTAAGAATGACAGTTCTTGCAGTTTAATGTTTGTATATATTTTCACTACATAACAACCTTATTCATTGTTCCATTTATCCTCACGTTACATGAAATGCTTAACCAAAATTAATTTACATTAATAATGATTCATAGAATAAACCGTTCATTTTGAAAATATTACCTTCCAGACTAAAATAAGACTACGTTTAATCTGTTGATTTTGAATTTGAAAATATAAGCACATATTATTGAAAAGTAATTATTTTGTTACTTAAGAAATTAATTTGCAGTGGTCTGTTGTTTGCCATAGAGAATTATAAAATATGCAAGATAATCATGCCTCGTCGAAATAAAAAGAAAAGCTTATAACACCATTGTATTCTTAATTCAATCACAAGCTTAAACATTAGCGTAGGAAATAGGAGTTACTGGCACACATTTATGTAATATGAGAAGAAAAAGTTATTTAAACGAAAACAAGTAATTTCAACGTGTCTGGTAACTAAGACGATATGTTAATGTAGAATTTAAAATTAAACATATTCATTTTCTGAATTGGATAAGATAATAGTAAAATAATAATGGATGAAGCACACGCAAGAAAAGAAAGATTAAAAAAGTCTGTGTTCATTTAATTTATCATAGAAGCGAGCAAAATCAGGATATCCTTTTTAACTGTCGCCAAAGAGGTTAATTGAAACAAGTTTTAATTTGGGAGATTAAAGAAGAAAGAAACATTCTATAAAAAAGTTAGGATCGAATTTCAACCACTACAACCACAGAAATATACCTTTTTAAGAGATATATGAAGATGGAAACATATTATCAGTGACAAAGTAAGGTATAAAGTATTTAGTAAATAGTACCTATTGTTGAAAACTATTTTCATGTTTTCATTTTACATTGTTTTATAGAAGTTTGACAATAAAATTTAATCGTAAAGTATTCTTGTTAGGAACTAAATTCAGAATTATTCACAATCGTCTATAATTATGCATCAAGCTTGTTTATGATTAACTGGTGAGCCTATTCTAAGTATTTCTGTATTTTAATATCGATATTTACTTTAGTTCGCAAATTCGTATCGACAGAGGATATCATATTATTTATCAAAATTGAAAAGTTTAAGAGTGAAACGAAAGGAACTAGTTTTAGAAATCATAACAAAACATGCACACAAGATTCTTTAAAGTAAGTTGCAGCTTTTGAAAGATATTTGTTGACTAAAAGTTAAACATTTCTAAAGTAAATAATTTGTATGTCTTATATCTGAAAATAAAGAACGAAATATGCCTTTGAAAGCACTTACTAGTAACGTGAAGACAGAAGATGAATATGTTTACAAAAGATTATTTCTCTCTATCTTTAACGAATATTTTGACAAAAATATTCAAACACATGCTTCACGCAAATATCATTTTATATATACTACTCCTTGAAACTTATAATATTTTACACAAATTAATACGAACGATTTTCTGCTTAACGAATGAACATTCTTTGAATACAGCAGTAAATCTTAAATCTTAAGATAGATTTTATATCTTTCAAACAAGGTACTTTATCATTAGATTTTATATCTTTCAAACAAGGTACTTTATCATTAGATTGTTTATAATACTTTAAATACGTTGATGCTATACGTGTTTAAAGTTCTAATGTTCTAATAAAAAACGAATTTCAGATTTGTTATTGAGATACTTATTGTCAAAGGGACATAGGTTGATAAAATGGTTAGAAATTAAACATGTTACTATAAAATGTGTTATAGATAACTTAAGTCATCGAATGAGCTTACATTAACTTGTTCCCCCATGGAAGTAGTTTAATTTAATCTTTTTTTATTTTAACTTTAAATTTCAAACTCTGTCATATTTACTTGAAGCAATTGTTTATATTTATAATAAAAAGAACGCAAAAATGAATATTAATCTATTATTAATTTATTAGCGGTTCTTATTTTTGTTAACATTATACTTAAATAGATAAACATAAGAAATGTCCTATTAATATATCATAATAATAATAACAAAGTACACCAAGTCTCAGTTGTTAAATATATATTTTTTTCGAGGGGGAGTATATTTTTCTCATATGTATGTACATCTATTAGTGAAGACTAAGAATCTAAAAGCAATCAGCAAAGCATTTATGGCTGATAAAATAGCAATGTTAGAAATTTTTCTTTTGTTGTTTTGTGGTTTCTTTCAATTTCCTAAACTTTTATTTTTGGAGAAGCAATACAAACTTTCTTATTACTAACACATAATGTGTCTCCAGCTTGATACAAAAATTATAGCTTTCTACCACCTTCATATCATCTGTTGATTATCATTAAAAGAAACACTTTATCTTTTCCATCATTTTATAAATTCAAATAAATATCGCCTGAGTCATAGCAATTTATAATCATGTTATTGCAAAGAAAATTCACAAAAACATTCATAAATAACGAGACAAGTTTCACTCACGTTTTGTAACTTAGGCTTAACAACTTGAAGCAGCAACTTAAAATTGTAGTGAAGAATTTACCGCTCGTGTAAAAACTGTTAATGATACTGTTGAAACTACTCACATAGGTTTATAATTAGTACTGCTCAAAATATACCGAAGACATGAAATTAGCTTCATACAGTTTACATAAAAACAGTAATCCAAGTTGGATCTTGTACAAAATCTATGAAGCAAGATGAGAAAAAACGCATCATGGTGTGATTGAAATGTAGGGCACATAGAGTGTTGGATGAAAAAGTTAAGCTCTCTGGTTTACTAAAGATAACGATGATTACTAACATCCATACAATTTAAGCGATTTGAATATCGTTGCAAATTAAAAGTCAAAGGAACACGGAATTTGTAGTATATATAGAACGTAAAGGATTTAAGTAAACTCTTCAAAAAAAAAAAGAAACGCAAAAGGGATATTTTTGTTCGTTTAAAGAGAAATATATATAATAACCTTACAAGCTCAGAGTGTGTGATGATACAAGTGTTAAGACACTGATTGTCAGACCAAAATGACAGTAAAAGTTGTGCACTTTGAAAACGGAGGAAAATATCGGATTTTTTGCCAAAACGCAATCGTGTCCAATAAATTTGTTTGAGAGATCTGCATGTTCTGCAAGTGCAACATGTGCAAAATCCCTATAAAAGTGACGGGTTCTCGGTTTCCATTCCTCAGTGTAAAGCAACCGAGACGCAATACAGTTACGCCAAGACTAACTGAAGCACAACGCAACAACGCCATTGGTCGTTTGGAAGCCGGCGAATCTCGATCAGATGTTGTCAGAGCTGTGAATGTCCACCCAAGTACAATCACAAGGCTATGGAATCGTCACCAACAAAATGGATAAACTCATGATCGTCCACAATCTGGCAATTCTCGTGTGACCACGCCTGCACAAGATCGCTACATCCGGTTACGTCATCTTCAGGATAGGACCACCACTGCAACCTATACTGCCTCAACCATACCAGGGCTGCATAGGATTTCTGATCAGACAGTACGCAACCATCGACGAGATTCTTTGGCCCCATGTGCAACCCATCATGGTAGACGTCAAAGACGTTTTTCAACATAAAAACGCTTGTCCTTACACAGCCCGACTCACCATTGTCTTCTTGAGACACCACAATATCTTTTCTGACCCTCCAGCTTACCAGATTTAAACCCCATCGAACATCTTTGGGACGAATTGGGCCGACGTCTGCGACGGCGACAACCTCAACCGTATATTCTATCTCAGCTTGCTGCAGCTTTGCAGGCTGAGTGGACGGTCATTTTACAGGATCTGATTCGTTATCTCATCGCTTCCATGGGCAGGAGATGCCAAGCAGTTATTGATGCTCATTGGGGCATACTCGTTATTGACGTTGAGTGACGTTAAAGATCAACTAGTGAGCGTGAACATCACCTTTGTAGACTTTGGATGTTCAGCAGTGAATGTGCATAGTTTCACACATGTCATACAGAACTACCCGGAATAAACTTGTTAACAATATGTCTCAACTTTTGCCTTTTACGTTTCTTTTTTTAAAGAGTATAAATTGCATGAGGATTAAGTTCGACATGAATGGAATAAGAAACATTTTATATGAATATTTGACAGTGTATTCGCTAATTATAGACAAGTCAGAGCACCACAAAATACATAATATTTAATGTAAAACAAGGAAATTCGCATTTTTTGAGAAGGTTTAGTTTGAATTTGGCGCAAACCTACACAAGGGTTTTCTGCACTGCCTTACGTAATATAGCAGTATAAGACTAGAGAGAAGACAACTAGTCATTATCACTCACAGCCAACTATTAGGCTACTCTTTTACCAATGAATAATGGGATTGATTTGTGATAATAACGCCACCACGGCGGAAAGAGTGAGCATATTTGATGTAACTGATATTCGAGCTCACAACCCTCGGTTTGCGAGTCAAGTGCCTTTACCACCTGGCCGTTCCGGGCCTTTTTAGAGAAGGAATACAGCCATTTTGAATTTCGCAATAAGTGAATCATGTATATGAATTGCTGTTAGTAAAAGTGCATTTATGTGATGAAATTTATTAACAACTATACAAGTACAATTCGATTTTTTTTCATACCTCAGCTAACATTGTTATTTAAGATATTATTTGCATTGTAAGGTGTCATGTATTAACCCAATGGAAATGAACAGAACTAGAAAAACCAATAGTCAGTTGAAAAACACCCTATCAAATAAAATAAATTTGTTATCTTTAGATATTAATTATCATCACGATACTCAAATAAGAATTGGCAATAGATGACTTTGTCCTTGAAGATTATGATGACAAGCGCGCTTCCATTCTTATAGGGCCCGGCATGGCCAAGCGCGTTAAGGCGTGCGACTTGTAATCCGTGGGTCGCAGGTTCGCGTCAGCGTCGCGTTAAACATGCTTGCCCTCCAAGCCGTGGGGGCGTTATAATGTGACGGTCAATCCCACTATTCGTTGGTAAAAGAGTAGCTTGAGAGTCGGCGGTGGGTGGTAGTGATGGCTAGCTGCGTTCCCTCTAGTCTTACACAACTAAACTAGGAACGGCTAGATGCAGTGGGCTAACAACCTACTCACTTAAAAACCTATTGAAGAATCCACAAGTGACTGCGGCCCTATGTTCTTTGATGGTATCGAGTGGCCAATGATTGAATGAATAATTCTTAAATTAAAAAAGAAACACAGATAGCTCTCGAGTAGCTTTGTGCGAAATTCCAAAACAAACAAACAAACTATTCTTATAAATACGTTTGTTCTAATGTGTGATGGATTGAGAGGTAATTATATCACAATAAGCTATAAAATAGAAGTTAGAATATTGGACAATATTTGTTTTTGAAATAGCTGACAATTTTAAATCTACTTCATTACACTTTCTCTATTTCGAAATTTTGTTTAGTCTAATTACATGAAAACTATTTAGCAAACATCATGAAAAGAGTATTAAAATGAAATGTTCTTACTTTCTTATTTTTCAGTATCTTCTTCTGTGATTTAATTCTAATATATGTATATATATATCTTTTGGAATGTTTGATATATGTATTATTATGCATATTTTCTGCAATTTGGTTATTATGCTACCTATTTGCCAGTACTAAACAATGACTTTTTTGAGATATTTTATGTGATAATTAAATCTATATTACGGCTAAGCATGGTCAGGTGGTTTAGGCACTCAACTTGTAATCTGACAGTCGCGGGTTCGAATCTCGGTCACACCAAACATGCTCGCCCTTTCAGCCGTGGGGGCACTAGGATATGACGGTCGATTCCACTATTCGTGGGTAAAAGAGTATATCAAGAGATGGCTGTGGGTTGTGATGATCAGCTGCCTTCCTTCTAGTCTTACATTGCTAGCACAGATAGCCTTCGTGTAGCTTTATGCGAAATTCATAACAAACCAAAAATCTACATTAACAAAATCACAAAATTTTTATAACATAATCTTATTTCTAACATATACTTTAAGTGTGTTTTCTTATAGTAAAGTCACATCGGACTATTGGCTATGTATGTCTACGGTAGGGAATCGAATTCCTGATTTTAGCATTGTAAATTCGTACATTTACTGCTATCTCAATGGGAGATATCATTTTTAAAGCTTGCACAAGGTATCAAATCTTATCTCCTGTTACAAACCTATTTTTTTATTTTAATTCTATGAAAAAATAGAAATTTCAAGCATTCTTGACACTATATTATTTATATGCTCTTAAATACCACAAATAATTTCGAATTTTTAAAATGGCAAAAACTTGGGTTTACCCTAGTTCATTGAATGTACATTTATAGAGAAGGCTATACAGGCTTTTGTATATACATAAATGCGGGCCCCACAATGCAACAGCGGCATGTCTGCGAACTCACACTGCTAAAACAGGTTTCGATATCTTGATGGGTAGAACACAGATAGCCCATTATGTGGCTTTGTGCTAAATTGTAAACAAATAAAATAAATAAACAAATACGAGCATTGGCGGAAGCAGCTATAGAAAAGAAAAACCCAAAGCTACAGTAACTTTTACCAATACTGATTGTTCAATCTGTTGAAAAACAAAAATATTAAAGAAGAGAACCTTCTTTCGACTATAACAAAAATTATGATATACCTTTTAATGTAAAATAACATTGTTGTAACTAAAGGAAACGAAAACTATCAAAAATAGCAGAAAGACTCGGTTTATGTAAAGACACTGTATGGGCCATTATTAAGAACCTCAAAACAACTAGTGTGACAAGCAAAGTTTCAGCAAAATATACAAGAGTTGTTCAGCATTTTGGTGAAATATTCGAAGTACTACAAAAGATAATCACTAATAATTTAAAGAAAATAACCAAGAAGCTCACAAACAAACAACTCATCAATACTTTAAGAACAATGTCAATGGGTGATAACCAACAAGGAAAAACCATGTTGAAAACAATCCAAAAAAGAACAATGGAATTTTTCAATTTACCCATATCATCAACACGTTTATAATATGAAGTTCGTTATTTTTAGATCTGTTTAAATATGGTGAAGATTATGTGATGATACAGGCTTGTATTTCTTTCTCAGCCACAAGGCGAATGAATGGTGAAATATATCAAAACGTTTTGCACTTTCGTTTGCTACTCAATACCAAAATGCATATTGGATAGAATTTCGTAATGTAACAGGATAAAAACCCTAAGCAATCTACGACGTCTTCAAAGTAATTTCTGAAAATAGAAGATTATGGTTACGAAATCAGCCATCTCAAATTTGAATTAATATTTTGTAGATTCATTTGAAGGCTACTTTATATAAAAAGAAATCCAAAGTTGAATAATAAACTTAAAGATGTATTAATTGAAAATTAAAATAGACAACGATATCACAAAAAAGATGAAAGAAGCTAGGTTAAAAATACATTGTTTATTTGTTTTTGAATTTCGCGCAAAGCTACACGAGAGCTATCCACGCCAGCCATCCCTAATTTAGCAGTGTAAAACTAGAGAGAAGGCAGCTAGTCATCACCACCCATCGCCAACTGTGAGGCTACTCTTTTACCAATCAATAGTTTGATTGACCATCAAATTATAACGCCTCCACGGCTGAAAAGGCGATCATGCTTTGTGTGAAAGGGATTAGAACCCACGACCCTCGGAATACTAGTCGAGTACCTTTTCCACCTGATTATACCGGACCTGGTTAAAAATACAAAATATACTATTAGCTATAAAGGAACAAAGTATTTGTACACAAAATAGTAAATTAGGAATACCCAAACACTTCTATTAAAGTAAAATTCGAATCTTGCATGGTATTTTTCAGTTTATGAGCCTCATATAACAGCTTGTTTAATTATGAAGCTGAATTTATAGTTTAATTTGTACTTTTAAATAGAACAATTAAAAATGAAAGAAATTTTATTGTTATAAAAAAAAGCTAATAGCAGAATTTTTTTGTTCATGTCTCCTTTCAGTTTGTCCATTGCGAATGGAATTCAGAGGTGTGTAATTAACACTTTAGATATATCTTTTATACCCAACAAGTCATTATTTAGACATTGGCTTCAGTAATAAAACTTATCAACTGGATGGACGAAGGATCAAAATATTCTTTTTTATGGCATTACATTACATATATGTTACCTCAACATTCAGCATATTGTAACGATTTCAGTAATAATAGTTTTACCTATTATTTTGCCACTCTTGGCATTTAAACCCAAATCGAAATTACTGGCTTTGAGTTCTATTTATGTTTTTACCGCTCAAACACTATTTTCTGTGTCTGTATATACGAGTGTTAATATATACAATGATGGATAAACCACGATAACCCTGAACCCTTTCTATAAATGCAAGATAGTCTAAATTGGAATATGCAAGATGATTATATCGCCAAGAGCAAAATTTTCCAGAAAAATTACTTTGAATATATTCTACATTGTGTTATATTTAAAAAAAAAGTGAAAATATATATTACCAGCAATGCAATGCGTTTAAAATAACATTTTAAAACACTTAAATTTGTTTTAATAAGAAAAATTAATTTCAGTAATCCAAGGTTGAGGGTGCCAATGCGCATTTATAAAATTTATAAACTTTTAATAAAATTTCAATATCAAACATTTTTTTAAAGGTCAGATTAAATTCTATAGAAACATAGTAACAAGAAACACACAGTGGTGTATCACACCGTATAAATAACATTCAGCATTCTGCAGCTTTACGTTTCAAGCACTGATTATCAAACATCAGATTAAATACTAGCGAAACATCGTTGTTTTGTTGTTTTGAAATAAGCATAAAACTGCACAAGGGGCTATCTGTGCTCTGCCAACCACGGGTATCGAAACCCGGATTTTAGCGTTATTAGTCCGCAGACATACCGCTAAGCCACTGGGAGGGGGGAAGATACATCGTAACAAGACACACACATTGGTGTATCATACCGTCTAAACAACATTCATCTTTCCGTAGTTCTACGTTTAACAAGAAATATGGGCCTGGCATGGCCAAGCGCGGAAGGTGTGCGACTCGTAATCCAAGGGTCGCGGGTTCGCGCCCGCGTCGTGCTAAACATGCTCGCCCTCCCAGCCGTGGGGGCGTATAATGTGACGGCCAATCCCACTATTCGTTGGTAAAAGAGTAGCCCAAGAGTTGGCGGTGGGTGGTGATGACTAGCTGCCTTCCCTCTAGTCTTACACTGCTAAATTAGGGACGGCTAGCAGAGATAGCCCTCGAGTAGCTTTGTGCAAAATTCCAAAACAAACAAACAAACAAACAAACAAAATTTAACAAGAAATAAACTACACTAAAATAATATATCGCTTATTAGAAAAGTCTTTGTTTCTTATACATTTTTGTTTAATGGCTTTCTTTCTTCGTCTGAACACAGTATTAACGTTAAACATAGCTCTAACAAACTTTAGAACTTCTGATAAATTCTTAAAGGAAAAACGAGATATTACTTAACAATTCTGTTAATCACTTGTGCAAATTTAATTAGAGTTGGAGAATTTAAAAGTTACTGAACTTTACCTACTTTTTACAGTTTCACGATTACTCACCGCTAAGTCTGGGGCGACTCTTTTATCCACGAATAGAGGGATCAGCTGTCACATATAACGTCACTAATAATTGAATGGACTGGGATTCAAATTCGTCACCATTAAATTTGTGAGTCGGGCCCCCTAACCAGCTGGCCTTGCCGAACAGCTTCTACAAATCTAACAGACTAGCATATACACACTTCAGGAAATTAATCTTCAATGAAGAAAAACAAACATTGTTGAAAGAACGTAAAAGGAAAAGATATTAAATAAAGAAAACAACTTTTATTTTCAATGAGAAAAAAGCTTAAATTATTTTGGATCTATAATTGAATGAATTATTACATTTAAATCACTAATAAAAACCACCAAAATGTTTTATCAAATTTACTTCAAGTGAACATGTATTACAAAGGCCAAACAATTTTTGTAGTGAGAGAATATATCTGTCATTGACGTATTTCACTAATCAAGAAACAACACTACCTTGACATAAAATATATATTTTCTGGAAACTGGTTAGCTTTTAGCGACGTTGCAATACAAACACTTCATCTTAAAATTTATATCAATACAGTAATTTTGTTTAATGTATCTGTAATATTTGGGATATATTATAAAACAAGACTTTGTGGAGTAATATTTATTTACTACTTTATACATTTATTTATAATACTATTCTGTTTTTACCTGATAATTCACGCACATATCTAAGTGTGCATAGTCGAATAATTTATTTCAACAAATGTAAAGGAAAGGGTGTAAATTTACCGAAACAGACATTTTGTACACTATATATTAAACATCAAGCATATTCAACAACATTTTTAAAACTTATCAAATAACCCATGTTTATTTATTAACAGTAGCAAGTTGTATAAAGTTTAGCCCCAGCTAAACTAAAGCAAAAACGTTTTCAGGTTATATTGTTAATTGATCTCTTTATTGAATAAGAGTCTAATCAATAAAAGCTAAACTAAGAATAGGCCCAAGACAAGTAGGCTGATATATTTCGTTGTCTCCGATTAATATTATTACGTATTGTGAAATACTATTACAATAAAGATACTAATTTGACACCAAATGTTAATGTTTGTTTTTGTATATATATATATATAACAATAATTAGAAGAAACGAAAGAAGTTAATTAAAGTTCTCAATATATCAGGCGAAAATTCCATTTATAATTTAAAGTTAAATAGTTGTCTGAATGTTAAATAGCTATAGAAATCCACCTGATCTATTGTGATAATAACTGGCTTCTAATATAAAACCTATCGATGTTTAGAATGTTATATTTTTCACCTGAAAAATTTGTAATTCCTATTCTTTTAAGTATTTGCAACTTACACTGTAATTAAACTTCGATTATTTTGAGGGTCCTCGTGAAGAAGATATGTTGGCGAAAATTCGAAATTTTATGAATTAAACTATTTACTTTAGCCAGAAAAACACTTTCTTCAGTAAACTTAATAGTATCACGATTTGAGAGTTTTAAACGGTAAAAAAAAAATCAAAGTCATTTCTATTTATTTTAAGCTATTTTTTATTGCTAGTACATTTTGATGATGCCGTGTAACTAAAAATTCATTGAATACTGCATGTTTTTATAAAGGTTTTATATGTTGCGTATTCAGATTAAAATAATAAAGAAATTAGAAAACGTGAATCGTTTTCTTCTAACTGATTCCAACAACTGAAATGATATACTTGTAAATCATAAGTACATATCTGCCAAAAAAGTGCAAGCCACTTACTTGTTCCTCTTTAAGAAACTATAATATTTGTGACTCATTAGGTTCGTCTCGTAAAAGATCTAAATTAATATGTTTTTGTTTTCTTAGATAAAATATATAACAGTGTTTTTCAAAATGGTTGAAACTATTCGTGTACTATTTTCTTTCAGTAAGAAGTCTTAAACTTGTATAGCTTTTTTCTGTTTTATGCGTGTTTATCGTAGTCGTAGTAGAAAATACTAACTTAAAAAAATCATAACTCTGGGGTAAAAGTTGTCAGCTTTTCTGTTAGAAATAAGGTTTTGCTCTCTAAAGCTTACGTACAGGATTTAATAGTTAATAATATATGAGCGTTAGAGAACTTTGTACATTTTACAATCGATGTTTCTTGGAAATCAACCCCAATATTATGTAAAGGTTTGTTTGTTTTGGAATTTCGCACAAAGCTACTCGAGGGCTATCTGTGCTAGCTGTCCCTAATTTAGCAGTGTAAGACTAGAGGGAAGGCAGCTAGTCATCACTACCCACCGCCAATTCTTGGGCTACTCTTGTACCAGCGAATAGTGGGATTGACCGTCACATTATAACACCCCCACGGCTGGGAGGGCGAACCCGCGACCCTCGGATTACGAGTCTCACGCCTTAACGCGCTTGGCCATGTCGGGCCTTAAGAATTATAAGATATTTCAAAAGATATAACAGTCTAAATGGACCAATAGATTCTTTGTCGTCCATTACGTTAAATTTGAAGTATCCACATACTCAAGTCACTTAACTGTTACAATTTATTGATAACTTGAGATAACAACACATTTATTAACATAATAGAGACAAATCAGTTAATTAATATTAACCGTACATATAAGGTTTTTTTTTTCAAAATGATAGGAAAAGCATTTTCTTTTAACTATTTAAATGACGGATCTACTTATTTTTTCTTTAAAGCCTATTATTGCTACAAGTGTGTTGCTATTTAAAATCACTGAATGTAATTGTTTCCGTACAATGGTACTTGTTCTCTTAGAATACAACTGTAATCGGAGGCAATTTGTTGAGTCAGTCAAAAATAAATATGTATCTTGCATTAAGAAACACTGGCATGGCCAAGCGTGTTAAGGCGTGGGACACCTATTCCGAGGGTCGCGGGTTCGCATCCCCGTCACGCTAAACATGCTCGCCCTCCCAGCCGTGGAGGTGTATAATGTGCAATCCCACTATTCGTTGGTAAAAGAGTAGCCCAAGAGTTGACGGTGGGTGGTGATGACTAACTGCCTTCTCTCTAGTCTTACACTGCTAAATTAGGGACGGCTACCACAGACAGCCCTCGTGTAGCTTTGTGCGAAGTTCAAAAACAAACAAGAAATACTAAACTAAGACTGACAATCAGTTACTACAAACTGAAGAAGAAAAGAGTAATTGAAATACCTCAGAGTGCAAATCACAAAGCTACACAATAGAATGTCTACGCTCTGTCTACCACCTTTATTTAAATTCGAATTTAACTTTATAAATCCCTCAGATTTATTAATGAACCACTAAAGACTGCTTAAATAGTTACCAGTAGTTGTCTATAATTTGAACACTTTTTTAAGTTAGGTGTATGTTCGAATTAGAGTTTAATTAAATTAAACTTAATAAAACAATTTTTGCTATTTCGTACACTGACGCATAATTAGTCCTATTCTTTTAATCATGAAACACTTTCAACAAAAAGAGAGTTAAGATAAAACATAAATCACATTTTTTTCTCAAAGAGTGTTAAAATCGTGTTCAAGAATATAATTTGTCAATATAAGCACGAAATGAAATTAACTAAACAAAGTTGATTTTGCACTTTTTTGCGCTTATGTTATTGAATTATCAATCGTTAAAATTATTTTTCACAGAAATTTCTCATCTGTTCTGTACATATTATAGAATATTTGTAGCCGTTTCCACTATAAAAAAGATAGAGTTCAATACTTTGATATAGTAAAATATTCTTGTTACTTTGTTACAGGGACACTTGACTATTTGTCTTAGATCATTTAATAAGGTGGACAAATAAATAGCAAATTGGTTAAAATATATGTAGCTTAAGACAATTTAGATGGGAATCGACATTTGACTATTTGTCTTAGAAAAGTAAAAGAAAAACAAACACTTCTGGCCTAACAAGTATGGTAGGTTAATTCGCATTCTAAAATTAGTGGTTCGAATTTCCGTCTCACCATATATGGTCGATCTTTCAGTCTTGAGGTCGTTATAATGTACAGTTAATTCCACTATTTGGTAATAAAAGAGTAAACAAAGAATTAGTTCTTGTTCGGTAAAATTGGGAACGGCTAACAAAGATAGCCCTTACGTAGCTTTCAGTAAAATTTGAAACAAACTTGTCAATAAAAACATGTTACGATAACCATAGTAACACAAACAAAACTTTATGCATATTTGCATTCCCTGTCAGTCTGTAAGAGATCTAATACGGAAGTAGTACCACTCAAGAAAACACAATGCAATGAATGACTCATTAAACCAGTAACTGTACCAGAAGTATAATACACTCTTAAAAGCACAAAAGGCAACGCTCCAGGACAATGTGATCAACTAACTACAATCTAAACTTATAAAAAAAGGCACGCCATGACTGAACGACAATCCAGCTGCTATGCTTAAACAATCAAGTTACATGCCAACTGCTTCGAAGCTAGCGGATGTTTTAATGTCTCTGAAAGAAAGAAAGCCAACAAGTAAACCAGAAAACTAGAGACTAATCAACCTAATGAACTGTATTGGAAAACTACTAAAAAATTCATCAGCTCAAAAATTTTTCCTGTTTCTACTTTACCTCAAAATGACCTGGAATATAAAACGGATTCAGGGAACAAGATAAACTGGTGAAATTCACAGGAACCATAGAACGCAGTTTTAACTGAAGCCGATGTCACTTTCTTTCTCGATGTTGAAAAAGCATTCGACGCTATGCTAAAACGGATTAAAATATTGAATATCACAAATGAAACAACATAAAGGTTTTATTCGCTCACTCTGTAACTCTCTAGACAACAAGAAAGATAGGATTAATGTGTCGGGCATCTTCTTGGGATATTTTAGCCAGAAGGCATATCTTCCATAAGAATGCATGGTTAGTCCTATTCTTTTTATCATGAAACAGAAAAATTCCAACAAAAAGAGAGTTAAGATAAAACATAAATTATATTTTTCTTAAAATCAAAACAAAGATCAAACTCACCCCAAAATTATAGCTCTTCAGAACACAAACCTGAGTCTAACCTACGTTTCAAATCTAAATTGGACTAAAGATGTAAACGAAATTAGAAATAAAATATGTCACAGATGAAATTAGGTATGACGGCTGAGGGCGTTACAACCGAAATCATACATCTGTGAAACTTACATAGGTCCATTGGTAGTGTCTTCGCAGCATGATTAATTGTAACCAAATCACACATATAAAAGTTACAGACAATACAAAATTCAGTAATTTCTAAAGTGTATAGAATTTCTAAAAACAGAAGCTTTCTTACACGATTACCCAAACGTCCCGATGTTGCCAGACAAGCTTCAAAATAAATCAGTAGTTTACTTTGCATGACTCTTAGCAAAAATACATCATTCAGAACTATGAGAAACTTTGTTATATATGATCTAAAAGACCTATAGACCCCCGTATACATTAAACACCTTATGTAACCTATGACCACCTACTGATGGGCAAACCAGTAGCTCCATAAAGAGTTATTTTTATTCGTTAAAGATTTTTTCATATGTGAAAATAATTTAGTGTTTTATATCGGTGGGCCCGGCATGGCCAAGCGCGTAAGGCGCGCGACTCGTAATCCGAGGGTTGCGGGTTCGTGGCCGCGTCGCGCCAAACATACTCGCCCTCCAAGCCGTGGGGGCGTTATAATGTTACGGTCAATCTCACTTTTCGTTGGTAAAAGAGTAGCCCAAGAGTTGGCGGTGGGTGTTAATGACAAGCTGCCTTCCCTCTAGTCTTAAACTGTTAAATTAGGGACGGCTAGCACAGATAGCCCTCGAGTTGCTTTGTGCGAAATTCCAAAATCTCCAAAAATTCCAAAATTATATCAGCATGTGTTGAACTGTTTGTGTGAACAAAACTTAACGTTGACAACGAACGAATAAAAATAAATGCACATGCCAGAAAATACGAACAATCTCGGGAGTACATTTTTGGAGAGTCTAAAAAGAACCACTCGTTTTTGCGAATGAACTATTGTAGCTTGCATGCAGTAGCTGCACATGTAATAATGGGTTTCTATAGCTACCAAGTCTCATTCTTTGAATTAATTCACTCTGGCTTCATCCACGACACTCAAGAACCAAAACAACTACCGAGGAGAGAGATAGAGATCCAGGATGTACCTAATGCTCCTAGATCACTTGACTAGACAACGATCAATAAAACGACATGATCGTATAATATTTTCTAAAAAATTCTAAAAGTGAGTGATGGCTGCAGAATTGTTAATCGGGGGGGGGGTTTGAAAAAGGCCTTAAATTTTTTATTGTTAGTATGGAGTACATTCATATTGGACCTTTGTTCGCAGTGTGTGCCTAGAAATTAATCCTCAGGCCGTTGCTCTTTTGATTTATAATAATATTATTGTCGGGAGATAATTTGTGTACCTGTTAAGTTGTTAAACAATTTGATGATTTAAGCTGTAAAGGTACTACAAAATATACGGATCAATTGGTAAGTTGAATAATTGAGAAATAACTTCAAATTATAGCAAGCTTGAATGGAGAGGATTTGGCATAGAAGTAGATAAATCACTTAAGTCATCGAGGTAGTTTTCTGTTGTTAGTAAAGATAATAGAATTTCAAATATGTTTATAGATACGTTAATTACAAGCTGTGTGTGTGTGTGTGTATTTTTTTTTTCGTATAGCAAAGCCACAAAAGTGATCAGTGATGTCGAGAAACCCACTTGTTGAGAATTCTATATTGGTTTATTTTGGGTTTAAGTTGTTGTATAAGTAAGGCTTCTGACACCAAATAAATTAACGATGAATTAGACAAAATAAAACAATACTTCATCAGCATCAATAAGTTTCCTCCACAAACCGAAGAAAACATTATATGCACACACCCAGACATAAAGCAAAATCAACCAACAAAAGTAAATATATCTTACGAATCAAAAAATCACGAAACCATATACTGCTACATACCATATATTCCCGACATCAGCAGATAAATAACCAACATGTAGCAAAAACTAATAACAAAATATGACATTCCAGTTAATACCAAATTTATTCAAAAACAAGGCACATAACTGAGATCTATACTATGTAAAAACTATGCTGACAAACATCACACCAACATTATTTATAAAATATAATGTGATAACTGCCACGACTTCTGTATTGGAGAAACAAGTAGAAAAATGGAAACCAGATTCAAAGAGCATAAAAAGTTACCTTCACACGTTTTCGAACACTGCATGTCAAATAAACACAACATAACCATAGAAAACACTCAAATACTAAATAAAGAAACAAACATAAACAAAGGCAAAATTAAAGAAGCCTTGCTTATGCAACAACTTAAACCCAAAATAAACCAATATAAAGGAACGCCATTATACCTTTTTCAATATTACAGACAAAAATTATATATTCAAACATCTAACCCCGCCCTCTACATTACGACACTCAGTTACACAACCTCTCCAAACATGTGGTCAGCTTCCGGTCATTAACCTCTTTCTTTGTGAACCTGACGATGACCGAAGAAGGTCGATACGTTGTTCGCTCTTCTATGTAAAATATTTTCTCAACCAAAACGAGCCGTTTTTGCATATAGAATTTCTTAACAATATCCTTACTCAATTCGTAATTTCCAAGTTATACGCTGGATTACATTACACAACAATTTTTTTGAAAAGTTTTTGCTGATTATGACAGGTACATGGTGGGTATGCACAAATATAGTTTTGGTTTTGCTTCATCATGTAGGAACTCTGAGAAATAGACAGTTAACTCTTTACCGACTATAACGTATTTAATTGCGTTTATGTTTTTAATACGCTATTAAGTTCAACATAATTAAAAGTGTTTTGTTTCTAATTTTCGTTTGTATTCAATGTCCGGTGGATCACGTTGCAGTGTCCAACACAGTATCCGTCAGCAAGCATTGACGGATTCCAGTTGCCCTAATATCGTTTTTCCATTGCAGCAATATCCTGGTGGAACTGAAGATTTCGATGAAATAGTAGGTGATGGGCAAATTTGGATGTAATTTTCGTGATCAGCAGCCGAAAATCTATAAGAAACACCTAACAGTGTTCAAGAAGCAAATTCTTTGTTGTGCAGTGTTAATTTTCTAATATTTCTGCGGAGTTATACTGCTGAAAACTGGCTTTTGATATCTATGTTGAGCAAAGCACAGCTAGTCCGTCGTGTAGCTTTGTGCTTAATACAAATTAGTTAAATTATTAATTGCAATGTAATTCATTATTCGCACGTGTTTAATAGCTGTTGTTCTATTCTTTGTTACTGTATTGAATAACAATATTTTTTTGTTCATAAGTTAGCGATAAAGAGTTATTAATTGTTATTTATTGAAATTTTCTTTCATTCTTCGACTAGATTCATTAAAAAGTGTATAACCTTTTTGTAGTGTACCCTATTTGTCTCTTTAATTACTAAGCCTAACATATAATCTTATTAATCTTATTTTAATGCAAATTTGAGATGAAATATTAAAGATTAAAGTAAAGACTTAAAAACGGTTCGTTTGTTTCTCATTTTTTCTTTACACCTGAGCTACTGTTCGAAGGATAGGTATGTCTGTTAGTAAGGCGTGAAAATCATCAGAAATTTCCTTTCATAACGCAATACCAATTTTGTTTGCTTCAGAACCACATAAATATAGCTTTGGGAATATTGTACTATTAAAATAAGCTAATTTGTTTGTTTGTTTTGAATTTCACGCAAAACTACACAAGAGCTGTCTGCGTTAGCCGTCCCTGATTTAGTAGTGTAAAAGTAGGGGGAAGAAAACTAGTCATCACCGTCAACCACCAACTATTTTACCAATGAATAGTGGCTGAAAGGGCGAGCATTTTTGGTATAATGAGGATTCAAACCAGCGGCCCACGAATAACAAATCGAATGGTTAACCACCTTGCTTTGCCGGGCCAAGATGATAGATACGGATCTTACAACATTAAAATAAGTCCACATTAAAGTCGTATATTACACTTTATGTATAAAATGTCCTATATTGTAATATATTGGAGTTTACAGGAATGAGATTTTTTTGGCCTCCTTATTTTACAAAGTAAACTTCGTATGGCTATGCTGTGTAGTAATCGAGAAACTTAGTCAGAATGTTAATAAAATAGTAAAGGTATCATTAATAATATACCTTCAATGGTATTGAAGATTCAACTTTTGTAGTCAGTTAATAAGTAATTTTTGTGTGGAAACTTAAAAATAACTAAAGGAGAGAAGAGATGATCTTGAACCAAACATAGTTTTGTCATGCATTTTTCGATTCAAAATAGAATTCGTCTCTTCAACAAAAAAAATATAAACGATTAATCAAAAAACAAATCCAGAACATTAATGGGATTTTGAGTCCGATTTACTTCATCATATGGTAATCTGCGTTTACTTCTTTGGAATTAAATTGTAAATAAGACTAACATTCGGTTGTGAAGTTTCTTCTAATGATGTATTAATATACAATAATTTAATATCAAAACTTCTGCAATAAATTATACTTTCAAATTTCAATTTCTGAATATCATAACAGAACACAAGGCTGACTTTTGAGATGTGATAATTTGTGGGTTTTTTTTCAAAAAAATTAGGTGAAAACGTAATTATATTTAATGTGTGTTTCTTATAGCAAAGTAACATAGGATTATATGGTGAGTCCAACGAAGGGAATCGAATCCTTAGTTCTAGTGTTGTAAATCCGTAGACTTTCCGCAATACCAGCGGAGGACAATTATATTTAATATAGGATGTTAATGTTCGTTAGGGGACATCATATTTTATTAACTTTTAGTAATCTGTACAATACTCCTGGATAATCAGTGATGTCGAGAAACCCACTTGTTGAGAATTTTATATGCAAAACCCAAACGAGCCGTTTTTGCATATAAAAACACCTGGATAACATTCAGGTGATCTAGTATTCTAATAATGAGCGTCATTAAGGATACTACTTTTCTTTAACTATAACACATATTGCGGTAATTTAGCAATTTATAAGTAAAATAATATTTCAGTTTAACTGAGTTCTTCTGCTTTAGTTAAATATTCATTTTTATCACGAATAACAATCATATTATCTTTATACTACTCAGAAATAACATTATATTTTTATAAATGTTTCCCAAAGCTTCAGTTTCTCCTGAATTTAAATTTTAAGTGTTTGCAGTTATTATCACAGTTATTAAAAGGAAACAAGGCGAAGTTCAGTTCTAACATTACTAAAATACTGTCCTGATGTGTGTCATATACTCAGGCTACCCACATCTACGACGTGTCACTCATTTTGTCAAACATTTGCAAGTGTTCATACTCAATTCGTAATCTGCGGGTCGCAAGATCGAATCCTCGTCACATCAAACATGCTCACCCTTTCAGCCGTGGAAGCGTTCAGATGTCAAGGTCAATACTACTATTCGTTGGTGAAAGAGAAGCCCGAGGGTTGGCGGTGAGTGGTGATGACTAGCTGCCTTCTCTATAGTCTAACACCGCTAAATTATGGAGGGCTAACTCAGATTGCCTTTGTGTAGCTTTGCACGAAATATAAAGAGAAACAGACTTAAATAAAAACAGCTTTAACGATCATTTAAATAATGAAACACAATAACATAAAAAGTATTGCTAAACCTAGAAGTTCAATCGTCACTTTCGTCACATACTCAATATACTATCGAAATAATTTATTTCATACGTTGGAACGAAGCGAAAATGTTATACAAACCTAATATTCATACTATTTATCAGATAATAAAATTTGATGTTTTAAATTATACAGTATATCTTTGAATTGGGATGGTCCGTTGCCTGACGTTAAAGCACAGTTACAGGGATGATTATTAAATTCCGATATATGATAGTGTTCATACATTCTTTAAAGTTACAATGAGATAAGCCCTAAGCTTACAAAGCTCCTATTGTTTCATATGCGACATGAAGAGAGTTAAATGTTAGTTGTTCTTTTGTACTTTTCTAAACGTTGTTTTAACTCATTTGAAATTTATGCTCCTGTTGTAATGATTAATTCATAAGTATTTATATTTTTAAATTATAATTTGCCAGAAGATATTTTTTACTCAATTCAATAGATCATTTTCTTTTTAACTCATTTCTTATATTATATGTATGTGTGTTGTTATTTAACCTTTAAATTGAAGAAATGTAATAATTACTATTGATGAGAAAATATGTTATTCTTTACTTAGATAATCATTTTAGTAGAGGGCATTGTGTTGTGACTTGTAGTAATAGCATAAAAGTATCTTTGTAATTATGCCCGGCGTGGGTTGGTGCGTGCGACTCGTAATCTGAGGGTCTTGGGGTCGCATCCCTGTTGCATCAAACATGCTCGCTTTTTTAGCCGTGGTGGCGTTATAATGTTACGATCAATCCAACTTTTCTTTACTGAAAGAGTAGCCCAAGAGTTGGCGGTGTGTAGTGATGACTAGTTACCTTCTTTCTAGTCTTACACTGCTAAATTAGGGACGGCTAGCGCAGATGGCCCTCTAGTAGTTTTGCATGAAATTAAAAAAACAAAGAAAACAGTCTTTGTGATTTCTATCAAATATTTACAGCTTCAGTTGGTGAAACCAAAGGTACTTAATTTAACAGCGATAAAACTTTATCCTAAATACGACCAAACAATAGGTTATACACAATCTTTTCATTACATTTTGTTGTTTATAATGCACAATGTTGTCAAGTAAAGCAAGCAGATGGGTAATTTGTCTCTATAAACATTTAGTTAATTAATGTATCAGCATGTTTTTCCTTAATATTCTAGACTGTTTACAATCATATATATATCAAAGTTTTAATAAATTTCAAGTTAAATATACTTCAGTAAATACAAAAACATCCTTAACTTAAAATTATGAATATTATTATTTGTGTTTGTAATGAAGCATAAAGCCATACAATGGGATATCTGTGCTTTACCCACCGCGGGTTTCGCAACCCGGTTGCTAGCGTTGTCAGCCCACGGATGTACTGCAGTGTTACATGGAGAGGATTATTTATATCTAGCAACATGTACAATATTATAAACAATTGTTTTTGATTGTTTCAAGTGTAATTAATTACTATACATTTTTTTCTGAAGAAACTTCTTTTATACACATAAATAATATTGATATCAGACATGCTATTTTTGTGAATGTTAAAGAAATGGCTCTATGTTTTCTAAGGTGAATATTAAAAAGGAAGTTTGTATTATGTTTAAAGTTATCTGGAGCCTCATTCAAAGCTGATGGTGTAGTCAGGGTCAGATTAAACCTAATTGCTAATGTATTTTTAGTGACTCCTCGATTTAAGTGTATATTTTTTTAAACAGTCCAAGATCATCAGAGCTTTGAAAGCATTTTTAGTCTCACGGCTGCAGGCCCTAAATCAATTCAGTACTAGCGTTAAGGCAAAGACTGCTTAATAAATGTTGTTTGTAGTTTTCAAAACTGATTATTTCAGAGAAACGTCTTTCAGAAGAAACTATAGCCTTATTATAAAGCATATTAAACTTTGATGAATACAAATGATCATTGGTAAGTCTTAAAAAACTAATAAGTTTGTTTGTTTGTTTTTGAAATTCGCACAAAGGGCTATCTATGATAGCCGTCCCTAATGTAACAGTGTAAGACTAGAGTGAAGGAAGCTAGTCATCACCACCCACCGCCAACTCTTGGGCTACTCTTTTACCAACGAAGAGTGGGATTGACCATTACATTATAACGCCCCCACGGCTGGAAGGGCAAGCAAGTTTAGCGTGACGCAGATGCGAACCCGCGACCTTCAGATTAGGAGTCGCCCGCCTTAACGCGCTTGGCCATGCCGGGCCGTAAGAACTAATAAGCTTCGACCTAGACGTATTTACATGTTGATGCATTACATTGTTTATTGTTAACATTCATTAGCGCTTGTATAATGTTCAGTGTTAAAATCTCCCATTTTATAAAACAACTGCTTCCGGTCTTTAAATTGCAATAAAATAAAATAACTAGTTATACAAGGTAAAAATAAAAAAATAACTGATGAATAGTAACAGTTTCATTTCAAGAATTATGTAAAATTAATCATTGTTTTGATGTGTGAATTTTTTTAAACATAAATTTTATACTTTTTTACTTAGAAAGAAATTTTTTATACATAATATATTTAATTACTTTTGTGCTGTGAAGCTTGTTAATGTTTTACTGTCTTTGGGCTATTTTATGAAAACGAAAGAAAGTATTTACTTTAGGCCAACTTTGCTTTTGTTTAGCTCTATTTTTTATTATTTAACTATTAAAAAGTGTTTGCGTTTTCCTTATAGCAAAGCCAGATCGGGCTATCTACTGTGTCCAAACTTCTGTAGGATTTCTATTTCTTATTTTAAGAAAGAAAATTACAACGAGACATAAAAACTTTCTAATTCAATAATTTTAGAATTAGATACATTTGACCCAGTTATGTTTCATTCTATATAATTTCTAAACGAGTTTCTATAGACAAATGAAACCTTTAGATAAGACTGAATAATGCTATACTTTTTATTACAGAATCATTATATATATATTTTTTTTTCATATGGAGGATTAAGTAGCTTTAAGCCAAAATAAAATGCTACGTTTTATATAGCTATCCAAACTTTTAAGTCAGCTTCAGAGCATACTTGTTGATGAATAGCTATAATAGAACAGGACACTTTCCTGCAACCCATGTAGTTTTTATCACTCTAAATCCAGAATTATCTTTGCAGAAGGTTGTCCATCTCATTATTACATAGAATCCTGGTAAAATAGTCGGTCAATTTGTGTCATATATTTCAAACTACTCAGAAAATTATATCCTATATCTGTTCCTAGCTTTAAATTTACAAGGAAGAAAGCAGTCAAGCAAAAACACCAACTGCCAACTCTTGGACAACTCTAGTCTCCCCGAAATCAATTAGTGTAATTTGAGTACATTTTATAAAAAAACACCAAGCTGCTTCTAAGCTCATTAGCATAGCACGATAGTGGGTGAATTCTAAAATAATTAAAAATAATAATTTATTAATACTTTTTTATAATTATGAACAAACAACAAAAACTACTACTCTCTGGTCACATAGGATTATGTATTTAAAAGTTGATTAACAAACATAAAAAATGCATATTACTTCGCTGTTATAGTATCACAAGAATCATATAATATTAAAAATATTTTTGAGTAACTCATATCGTTTACTAGAGCAGACTCGGCATAGCCAGACAGTTAAGGCACTCGACTCCTAATCCGGAGGTTATGGGTTCGAATCTCTGTCACACCAGACATGCTCGCCCTTTCAGCCGTGAGGGTATTATGATGTTATGGTCAATTCCACTGTGTGTTGGTTAAAGAGTAGCCCAAGAGTTGGCAGTGGATTGTGATGATAAACTGTCTTCCCTCTGGTCTTAAACTGCTAAATTTGGGACGGCTAGCGCAGATAGCTCTCGCGTAGCCTTGCGCGAAATTCAAACCAAGCAAACCAAATAATTAGAATAAAAATAAATAACTTTCATAACGAAGTTCGTCAGAAATTACCTTAAAGACTGCAAGTATTACGTAATTTATATAATTCTCTGGGTGCAGTTGATTTCATTAACTATATTACTTATATAGTTACCAGCAACCAATTTTAATGAAATTAATATTAGTAGATTATGCTCTCTTGCTATAGGTTTTTTTCAAAACAGTCTCTGATTTGTTTTTGATGTGCTTTGTTGAGTTCTGAGTAAAGAATAAAATACAGTGTTCTTATATACAGTAAATAGTCATCGATAAACTTACACATTTCTTTCAAGCCGAATTGTAAGTGATTGCTTCTAATGGAGATTGTATGTGGATATATATAAGTAAAAGTTATATATTTCACATTGTTATTTAAATTATTGGCTAGTTATTTGCTTAGTGATGATAATGTATACGACTTGGAAACTGCTTGACTAACATTAGAAAATTTTCTATAACTTTCACAGTATGTTTTTCTTAGTTTTGAGACAGATATTCTACAAAACCATCAAATAAAGTTTGTTCCGACAATGAAATGCATAGTTTATTAGACACAGGAAAGATTTAATATTTATAATATTTATTAATATCATTTTTAGTTGTGCCTGAGCTATTTTTGTCTATAAAATTATTATTTGAACAATAGCGAGTTTATTATTAATGATTTTTTAGAAATGAAAAATAAAATTAACACCAGAGAACCTTTAATCCTAAATATATCAGCAGTGTACATATCTTTCAGTCACCTGAGATTCATATATATACATTAATACTGCACAACAGTGATTTCAGGTTTGAGTGTATCGTTATGCATCTGTACTATCAATATTCTGTTGTAATTACGAACTCATTTTTTGGACATTTTTCTTACTTTTCGATGGTACTTGAATATCATGGATAGAGCATGCATCATATAAATATCGATTCTATGATCTATTTGAAGATCCGTATTAACTGACATTTCAATAGTTTGGATCAATTGAACAAAATTGATAATTTTGCTGCTATAGTTTAATTCCCAACTGCCACTTTTATATAGTTTAACCAAAACTTTATCATCTCATGTTCAAAGAATATATTAAACCTATTACAATATTGTACCAAGCTGCACTCTTCATCAACATGCATGTATATAACATAAACAACCCTGAATTTGATCTCCTGTTCACTCAGCGGACTGAAATCACTATGCTTGAACATAACAGGGAAATTATGTTCTGTATAAGTTTTTTAAACTTCTATTCATCTATTGTTATACAAAACTATTCTTTTTTTAAACGGAAATGACTTTATCAAAAAAAATCATCCCGTTCATTTATGTTGATGCATGTTTATTTCTAAAATATCTTCAATGCAAAAACACCATTGTTGATATCGCATTAACAGTTCTCCTTTACATACATCTTTACCGTTTATTTTATATTCATGCATAAAAAACACAAGTTAGCCTGAACAATTTTTTATCCATATTATTTATTGCGTTAAATTTCAATGTATTTAATCTATTGTGTTATAATGTTAAGTCTTTATCTGTTGGCCCTCTAATGGCTCAGCGGCAAGTCTGATAGCGAATATAGCTACAAACTGGGTTTCAATACGTGCAGTGAGTACAGCATGAACAATCCATTGTGAATCTTTGTGCTCAGCAATAAAATAATCCAAGTATCTGCTTCTTCAAGAGATGAATATCTCTATCAGCATTTTACGTGGCAACTAGTCATTTTAAACATGGCACAAAACCTAAAAACATAGAAGCTAAAGTTTGAAAAATGAAGTGCTAATACTTTTAAATCATATTTAGTGAACAAATCTGACCTTTTGATTCCTAGTTTTTTATTATTTCATTATTAATATTTCATACACCTGAAAATCTTTGATTTCGAATACCATAGTCAAATATATACAAAGTGCTCGATAGTTTTAAGCGTAATTTAATTTGACGGAAGACGTGTTAATAAATTTTGTGTCGAGAGACTTACAGAAAATCGATTAATTTCACGATCTTTTGGAGTTTGAAATATCATAGATCACCTTACTTCACGAGTCTCTTATTTGTGAATCTGAAACCACTAATTCAGCATTGCTGATGTAGACTTTGACAGATGAAGATCTTACAGACAATATCCAAAGGAATCAATAATTTTTACATGTCATTTTTGCTGCAGTATCGATTTCTCACGAGACGAAGAACAAACTTACACAGTACCCCCAGTGACTGGGACGGAATAACAGGATATGGTTTACGGACGTTAGAAATTCATGTTTACCTATAATTTTCAGCTTTTACATAATAAAATAAAATAAACACATACATTTCACAATGTGTTATAACGTACGAAATCAAATGTTCCTATTTGTCACCTTCCATGTGACTCAGTGGTAAAACTGTTGAATTTATGACGCTAAATATAGAGTTCAGTACTCGCGGTGGATAAAGCTCTAATAGTCCATTGTGTAATTGTGTGCTTAATAACAAACAGATAAAAACATAAACGACAAAACTTCTTACAAAACCTGCCAATGTTCTCTTGTCTGAGTTACGTATACGTGCGATATAAATTCATTGTCTTCTATCTTTATTGAAAATATAGGTGATTATCGTTGCACCGATACAGAAGTAATTGTGAACAACAACAATCAATAATAGATGTTGGGCCTGTCTGACATACGTAGAATGCAAATGTTACTATACATTTGCTATACATTTTTTTCACGCGGTAAACCGTTATGCAACTCATAACCAAAATAAATCATTTGATGTCTTTAACTACTTCTGTGATATGAGCGAAAAAGTTACTTGCAAGTATATTTCAAAGTTAGTACAATATACTCGGCTTAACAGGGACAACAAAGAACTCCAAAATGGTAATGCTATATTTCTATAGTCTCATATATAAATTATTATTTATATCAATGTTCTATTTATATTTACATAGTTAAGACAATAGCGTATTCCATATTGTTTCTTCATTATTGAGAAAAATACTGTTTACCTGCATTTAAAATCGCATTTATTCTTTTTTTCATAATAATAAAACAATTATCTCAAACTTTACCTAAAATACAATAATAAATGATATTTTGACAAAATATACTATCTCTATTACATATAACTAGTTATTTATAGGTTTATAGATAATACTTCTGTCAAACATCATTATCATTGCATCATTGTATATTTCACCTAAGTATAGCCACATGGTTATCGCATGGTTGCCATATATCTTTAATGTTTGTCATTTCTAAGGTGTCTTACTGCATACAGCTGAGCATGTATTCAGATTTTGTTTAGTAAAGGAAATGCCTATCAGAATAGTTACATTTGTCTATTCTACAAGAGAAAAACCAGAGCAGCGTAGTAATAACAAAATGACGACAAGCTTTCGGAATTTTCCGTCCGCAGAGGAAAGAGATTTTACAGTGAGTTTACCCAACATTTGTTTAGTTTATAAGAAGAACATTGGGCACATATGCTGTTAGTTTCTTAGTGTTATGTTAAGTAACTTTCCTTTCTGAACCAGTCTATCGTTTCGTTGTTTAAGTAATAATTCTCAGAAAGTTTTCTGAACCACAATATCAGCAAAAAGAAGGGAAAGTCAGTAAGACAAGTAAACCCATAAATACTTTTCAGGAGAATTGATACCAGTAATAGCTTATATTATCACAATGCATCATGACAACTAAGTTTGAATGCCTTTCTCCCTATAAATAGATTGATATAAATATATATATATATAAATATATATATGTATAATTTTTTTACTCTCTGTTACAGCGACCTAAAAATAACATTTACCGAATTTTGAGAACATTTGCCTAGCTCCTGTTCACATTTATGGAACTATAATACTGTTGTTTTTTCTCCTCAAGTAACAAAAAATAATAAAGAGATGCACAACCATATCAAACATACACGCAAAATGAAAATATAACATTTTCTGTTATCAAAACAAAAAATTACGGTATTCCGAAGGCTTCAAAATTTCGATTTAATCAACTAACACGAATATGTTTTATTCACACAGCCATTAAAAAAATGATAAGTTACTTCAAATATATTGGAGTTTAAATTTATTGACAAATAGATATACATGTATTCAGGCCGTTATTTTTTTAAATGACGTGTGTTAGTGCTAGTTTTTCAAGTCTTTATTTGTTTTAAGTTTAAAGAGATTTATCGCTGCAAGATGAAAAGTTGAGTTTAGAAACGTAATTTGTCAATATTATACCACAAGTTCCAGAGTTTAGAGTAAGTAGGTCGTTTGTAGAAGAGGTATGAGATTTTGATCACTGATGTGATCATTCTCAAGTACTTGAGAATGTTCGCACTAGTGATCGAAACGTTGTGTCTGTTATACAAACAGTTTTACAGTAATCAGTAAGTAATCTCGAAACTTAAAAATCACAAATCTCATTATTAATATATCACCTATAAAAAAGCTTTATTAAACCTAACAAAAAGGTCCTGCAATAAACAAATATTCAAATAACAGCTTATCATTTAATTTTAAAACTCAAATTATACTCATATGTGCTCATTTGTTACGTATTTTGATGTTTTATATTCTTCGTAGATTAAACGCAACAGAAAAACACAGATAACAGCTTGTATAACTTATTACACTAAACTATTAACAAATATAACAGATATAACATAAATTATATGATAACAGTATCAGATATTAAGTTACAACATTCGAAATTAATTACAAAACAAAATAATATTAGTTTCAAACTTCACAATTAATCACAATACAAAATGGTACTGGCCTGTATCTAATATAATGATCTAAAATTAAAGTCTCAAATTTCAGTCTAGGGTGTGAATTTGGTCCCACGAAGAAATTCCGAAACAGTTCACAGTTCAATGAAATCGCCGTCTCTCAGCTCAAGCAGTAATTCAGATGTATCGTAGAGATTGACGAAATAAAATCACAGCTTCCGTAGATCTAACTTCAGTCACAAATCCAAGTTGAATAATCACAGCAAACACTTAATCTTTCTCAAATAACTAAAACTGATGCCTGAATCTCACTCTTATTCTTCGAATAAAACTAATGACTGAATCTTTCTTCTTTTTTCGAATAAAAACTGATGACTGAATCTCTCTCTTTTTCTACCCTAAATAAATGACAAAATATTAGTTTAAACTTCGAAACAATAATATCAATATGGAAAAATGAATAATAGAAATGAAAATTTAAACACAACACGACATGTTGTCGTTTACAAAATATTTATACATATACATAACATCATTATATTGCATATTTTTACGAATTAAATGTATATAATAGTTTTTAGAAAAAAATTATATCCAAATCTGCATACATACGGACAAGAGAAACCCTTTGAAACGACAACTTTGTACAAATATGTGCATTTATAACTTTATATTTACACTAATGTGCATTAGCTAATAGCTTCTTGTGATATTTTTTAAATTACTTTGTTAAATAACGACGAAAACATTCGCGACTGTTTGATATCAAAGTTTTATGAACTAGGTTTTGTATGTTAACTTTACGTTCTGCTGTCATAACATTTTAGCTCACTACTCTCCCTCAAATAGTTCAGTGTTAAGTCTAAAGGTCTTTATAAATCTGAAAAATAGGTTCCCATACTTTAGGTGGGCACAGCACAGGAACTTTTAGGTTTAGCAATTAACAACCAATTTTTTTTTTATTTTTTTCGGATTGAGGGCAACATATAGAAGCAAGTAATTATACTGATATAAGTTAATTTTTTTGCTCTAGAATTATAATGTTGAAATTGTGAAATTGAAAAAAATTACAAATAAATTAAAATATTATCTGACTTATAAATTAATTGCTGTGATATTGCTACAAAATGTCAAATGCACATTAATTTCTTCGTTTTCACAACGTTTTAATCGATTCTTTATGTACTCGGATTTATACCCAATTCCTATGTTATTCACACCATATTAAACAGTCTTTCACGATAAATACAAAATATATTGCCAAAAAATAAGTATAATTACTTTTATAGCCACGGTATGCTGTACGCTCACCTACTGCCATACGTAAGTTTAAAGCTTTATATAATATTCGTAGGTATTTTCAAGTAGCGTTCTACGTTTACTTTAAATACAGAGATAATTTAGCATGGAATAATTTTGATATACATTACAATATTGTCCCTTATGTAAGTAGTGAGCATACCTAGAGTCAGAATTGGGCTTAGTTACGTAAATGGCTAATAACAATGGTTTTGACATTTTATGTATCTGTCTAACATTGTCAGATTGCCAACATAAATATACATGTATATGTTGGTATATTAATTGGTAATCTGATTACGTGAACCTGAAAGCTGTAAACATGCCATGATATTTCATGGTTTCTATGTAGGTTTGTAAAAGTGAGATGTTGTGAACAGTTTTCAAAATGTTAATAAAATAAAGACAAATGTCACAAATTAACTGCCACATGAATTTATTTCTGCACACTGCACAGTTTTAAAAATGACCATTATACTTGACAAGGT
Organism: Carcinoscorpius rotundicauda; assembly: GCA_011833715.1. Classification (NCBI taxonomy): domain Eukaryota; kingdom Metazoa; phylum Arthropoda; class Merostomata; order Xiphosura; family Limulidae; genus Carcinoscorpius; species Carcinoscorpius rotundicauda. The sequence continues at coordinate 116,803,794 of CM022393.1, forward strand.
TACTAATAACTTTCATTGCATGAATTACGGTTTGAAATATTAATAAACTTAGTAATTACCCTTGATAAGTTTATATTTACTGAAAAACTGTTCATGCTGTTTGATAAAAATAATTAGAATGTCTTTGCGAACTCTTGAAAATTACACATCAATACAATGTAGTGCATAGTTATTCATACTTTTCATTGAAGTAACATTCATTTAGTCCTCTGGTCTACATGTTCCCACACATAGACCTTTATGATGATTTGTTTGTGAATTCTTTCAGAAGCTCTTCTGTATTTATCTTGTCGATCTCATCTTTGTGAGTGTGACAAACTGCCACATGGTTGAGATGGCACTGAGTTATAGTTGAACTTACCACGTCTTCAACCGTCTTAATGCAGAAAAACTGCGTTTACATTCGCAGCTGGATTTTGGACATACAAGCAAAATTTTCATGAGAAGAAACACTTCACTAAACATCTGCTGGCTTGTTTCATGTATTTTTCAGAAACGTCATTCGCACCTTTCAGAGATATTGCTTTTGTTGTTCCTTTGAACATGAACAACTGAAACTCGAGTCGTTGTGTAGAGATTTCTGGATAGAAGTTTATAACCAAGTTGTCAATCTTGCCAGATGTGATCATGTTCTCAAGTGCCAGATATTGCCTCAAGTCATTGTTGTCTGCATTGAATTTAGTGGTCAGATGTTCTCTGACTGTGTCCACAAATTCAAAATATTGGCTTCTGTAGTAATATCCAGCTCTTGCAGCATGGTGTGCTGAGCCACTATCTGTGATTCTTCCGGGGGATCTGCTAATGTGTGGTAGTTTAATAGGCACCAGATCTGGGGAAGTTACTTTTTTCTCAGCTTCATCAAATATCTTGTTATAATTTTCCTGTGTTCACAATACCAACAATTGCTCAACTGTCATTGCAGATGCTTCAATTATGCCAGATACTGTCGCTGATTTTGCTTGGAATGCACGGTTTAGTTCCTCTAATGCAACTAATGGATGCTGAGCCATCAACAATCCTAAATCTGTCTTTGCTTTGTCAAATCTCTCCAGCAGACCTCGTGGTTTTACTGCTACATCTGATTTAGTAACAGATTAATACTGTTTTTTTTTCTCTGGCAGATGCGGTATTATTATCAGTATTTTAATATTTTCCTAGATTTCTAAACAGCGCAAGAAACCGAAATTGTAAATTTGTCTAAAATAGATTTTGTAATTACATAAAACACATAGTAGTAAACCAAATATAAAATCTGTGGTTGAAAACCTGAATAATCAAAACAACAAGAACAAAAAGAACCTCAGAATATTCAATTGAATAATGCGTGTAAAAACTAGTTCGGTTTCATAATGTCGAAAACATTATGCAGTTCTCAAACTGACACATGTATGTCAAAATAGTAATTGAAAACGAATAAATTTATATGACAATTCTTGAGTGGAACTTGTATTTTGACTCATTAAAAATAATATACTTTAAAATAAACGTGTACAATTTTATTGTTACACGCACCTTTTTGTATCTTGCACATAAACCAAAAAGAAAAACAAATTTATAAATCTATAGATACATTAATATTGACGAGAGTTGAAGAACACTTGCTGCATTTGTTAATATTTATCGTTGAAAATTCTTTCGCCAAACCTACGAGAACTAAATTACAAAAGCTATATAAATATGACATTGAAATCGATTATTTCATCAGCAGTTTCCTTTTTAATAATTACTTATATTTAATTGAATTTGGAGGTTAATGAGAAATCGACCAACTTTTCACATAATGCAGAAACCTAATGAATATGTAAGAATGAGTACAAACGACGACTGAATATATCATTTAAAATCCTCAGTTAGGCGTATGAGATGTGTCACCATCGTTCTAATTACACACTTTGTGTTAGTAACATTGAATGTTAAAACTATGTCATCATTTCAGTAATACAATTACTACAAGCAGTTAAGAGCAGTCTGTCATCACATACTCCTTTCTCATATATTAACATAGACATAAATATATATTTTTCGAGGGGGAATTTGAAGTATTAAGATTAACTTTGAAGAATAATGGCGATTTTCATAAACCGATTGTTAATTCTGTCCACAGAATTAACTTCAGAGACTGTAGTTAATAGAAAGTCATTTTTCTATGATTTATCTAAAATTTTAACAGAAATATAAATCCCAAACTGCGTATGAGATCATAGAATACCTTCCATTTTACTCTAGCATGACGTTACTAGGACATTAAGGAACAAATAAGTATGCAGCTAATACGATATTGGTTTCAACATCAAATGTTGAACTCTCCTATACAAGAAGGGTTTTATATTCTTCTACGCTCTAAGTGTGCCAACAAATTAAGTGTAATACTAAGTTGTACTCTCCTGAAGAAAGAAACGCACGTCTATTCCTTTAGCTGATTTTGGCGTTCTAATCCGTAGACCTACCTCTTTACAAGCGGAGGGCAATACAATATCAATGATCAGCTCATTTGTCGAATTTTCAAATTTAACTTTGTTTTATGTAAATAAGAATAAAAACTGAACATGGTTATGTTTAATTTTTATTTTACCATTTTGGTTCAAGTATAACCATTTAAATATTAGCCATTTAAAGTTTGTTTGTTTTTGTTTTTTTTGGAATTTCGCATAAAGCTACTCGAGGGCTATCTGTGCTAGCCGTCCCTAATTTAGCAGTGTAAGACTAAAGGGAAGGCAGCTAGTCATCACCACCCACCGCCAACTCTTGGGCTACTCTTTTACCAACGAAAAGTGGGATTGACCGTCACATTATACACCCCCACACCTGGGAGGGCAAGCATGTTTTTGCGCGACCCTCAGATTACGAAGCGCACGCCTTAACGCGATACGCCATGCCAGGCCTTAGGCATTTAAAAAGTTTTATGTTTGCATATACTGTAAGCATTCAAGGTTTTCACTGCCTCACACTTAATTAACTTTTCACAGATGACATGTTCCTCGTCTCAAACTTTTAATTGCGGTTTCACGGTTTAATACACTATGGGCTGACTATCTGCTCTCTACCTAGTATGGGTATCGAACTGTGATTTTTGACGGTGTGAGTCCAAGCTTACGACATACTAGTTTGTCTGGAGATGAATAAATGAGTTGATTTTTGTTTTAAATCACGAAAAGTCCTTGAAATAGTAAATGTTATGTGGGACAAGGAATAAAAACAGCAAAGAGTATCGAATAGCAATTACAATATCGTTTCTTAATAGTTCGGTAACACTGAAGTTTATTGTTTTGTATCAAAAACAAATAAATGTTAGTTATACTCAGTTGTTAGAAAATCTAATACAATGTAATTAGAGTCTTCAAAAGGTATCATTTAAAATCTCACTTCAGAATATTTTAAGGCCAAAGAAAAATAAATGTTCTATAACTTTACACAAACACAAAAATGTACCCTAGTGTGTCAATAAAATAAAATCATCTATGTTCTGCCTTGTTTATCAGTTAAATAATATAATCATAAATACATTTCTTCATATTTGTTTACAACTACATCGGGCTGTAGTTAGTTCAAAATTATTGCCAATTTATGATTAAAAAATTTTTCTACGGCGCTTTAACAAGATATTTGATTCTAATTATTGGTCTTTTTTTCATGCGCACAAAGATGTTGTTGTGATGCATTACATTTTTTTAGTTAACCTCAAAATATCAGTCATGGTATGAATTACAATTATTTTACTCATGATCAGTTTAACTGTATGAAAACAACATTTTATATCTGGTATTGCTCTTTTATACACATTTTCTACCACCTATTATGTTTTCTGTGATGGCCATGATTATGCAGTATATATCGTTTGTTGGTTTTATTAGATTTCGCACCAACTTCCTCGAGAGCTATCTGCGCAAATCGTAGTAATTTTCAAAAAATAAGCTCTGGAAAAAAAACATTTAGTTAATAATTGCAATTGTCAAATTTTGAGCCAGACCTGTGTATATGCTCTTTATTTTCAAGGCAGACAAATATTAAACACCTTGTAATGCTGATTATGACAAACAACGGATTAAATGTCACATTACGTCGTCCTAACAACTGAAAGAGCAAACATTTAGAGTTAATGAATTCGATTCTGCAATCCGCAGGTTACGAGTTGAGTACTATAACCATTCACTATAGTTTTCTACATTGTGAACATACATCTTGGGTCGTATACCCTGAAAATAATTTCCACAAGCTATCTGCTGTGCCTTGGAAAATAACTTTGAAAATCCACATTTAAGCACAAACAAAGACATCAAAATGCATTGGTTATTCATTTGAAGACTTATTGTGGTGTTATTTCTTCTCTTGTCTATCTTATGAAAGTAGCCATCTATGATTTCAAGGCATAGCTGGAAGCTTGTGAGCTTTCAACTTAGCATTCTTCTCAAACTTCATATATTTATAGCTATATTAAGCTGTACGTAAGTTCGTCACAGATTGTTAGAGGGCTGAGAGTTGCCATTGGTAACTAATTATATACTTCACTTTACGGACAACGGGATTTCCCAGACTAGTTTATGATGTGGTTTCCAGAACCCATTATTGTTCTAAGCGCTCTTCTGTAAGAGCTTTTCAACAGCGAGTATTGATGGTTCTCTCTTTTCGAAAACTTTCTTTATATGGATCTCTAGCACTTAGCAATATATTTTTTTATTTTCTTAGAACGCTGCAAGATATTTATCCATATGCAACATTAGCTGTGGCGGCAGTGTTCTGTTGCACATGGCGCCATGGCTCATACCTTTAACACATTGTCACTTCTTTAGTGTGTGAATATTTTTTTAAAGTGTGTGGGCTTACAATTCCTTTGAAAGGAAACTTGAAGAACCAGTTGGGTTTATTTCAAACATGCCTGTGATAAGTCAATCAATCTCTTCAAGCATCTTTGCCTACTTGTTTTTACACACACACACGGAGAATTTAAGACCATAAAATACCAAATAGTACAAACACCAAGCTTCACTATGTTAAAGGTAATTCTATTTCAGACTGGGATGTATTAATCATGACATCGTGTTTTTTGTAACTATAGATAACTAGAAACTACGACTAATATTTCTTAGAGCTGAAATTAATCCACTCTATGGTGAGCATAAAGAATTAAAGTCACAGCAAAGTATACGAAAAATACAATATCATAAAGTTAATTGATTATTCTCGCTTTTGCGAAAAAGATTTCAGAAAAAACAAAAAAATGTAAAATTTAAGTAAAACAGAACTTCTACTTAGCAAGTATTCAGGGCATCATTTGTTAACGTCATTTAATATCAGTGAAGACATATTTCTGTTATCTCGTATCATAACTTAAAATATTTAAATATTACAAAGTTTAATTTCATGGATTTCGCATGTAAAGCACTAATGAGCTAATTTAGTTTCTTTTTACACTGTAGTCCTTGCAACTAAAGACGTTATTACCACTTAACATCCTTTTCTTGGTTCATTTCTAATGAAAAAAAATCACTTGTTTTAAAGAAATTACGTTCCTTTCGGTATTAAACGCCAATTAGTAACGTAAATCTTTAATAAAATAAAATCGATACGTTTGTTTGAAACAGTAAAGGTTATTTACGCTATTTTAAAACACTTTAAATCACATTTATCAACTCTTATTAAATGTGTTTAAAAGTAACGTAACACATGTTATATCTCCAAAGATCGAATCTTAGCTGTAGATAATCAATGGAAAGAAACTGATCAAATCCCAATTTTAAGATATAAGCAAATATAAAAGCACGTATATATAATTAGCAATGTGAGTAATAATTCTAACATTATTACATAGTTTGTATGACAACAAAGTTTCAGCACTAAATAACAATAAAAAATTATGAATAAAAATCACATAACTCGAGCACTTTCGAAAGCACTAGATTAATAGGATTTTTATTCATCTTCATCAAGACTTCTTGAATCTATGTGTTTTCCGAACATCATGAAAGTAAAGAGTTATGAATATCTTCAGTTGAAGCTCGTTAACTTGAAAATATTATTGTTTTGGTTGTAAAATGTTAAATTAAAAAGTAAACTAGAAATAGATCTTAATAATTTGAAATTTTACTGTTGACATAACTATCATGTTTTTATTATGTTACTTTTTACGCTCATTTAGTTTTCTGATAAGAAAACTTGTTAATTGTTTTCGGCCCGGCATGGCCAGGTGGTTACGATCTGAGAATATTGCAGGTTCGAATACCCATCACACCCAACATGCTCGCCCTTTCAGCCGTGGGGGCGTTAAAATGTTATGGTCGATCTCACTATTCGTTGGTAAAATAGTAGTCCAAGAGTTAGCGGAGGATGTTGATGACTAACTACCTTCCCTCTAATCTTACACTGCTAAATTAGGGACAGCTAATGCAGATAACCATTGTTTAGCTTTACGCGAAATTAACAAACAAAGAAACGTTTCAAAATCTTAACTTTTGTGGCAATCACTACATGTTAAAGTGTTAAAACTTAAAATGTTGGCATGGGCATTCTTTAAATTAACATGCAAGTTAATTACATAAATATGAAAAAACAAAGGTAACTAATGTGTTGTTAACAAGCAACTTTATATTATGAGTAGTAAAGAAACTATAGAGAGAATTTAATTTAGTTGTTTGTTTCATTTAACTTCTTACAACTGAATATATTTATGTAGTTAGACTTATTGAGCCTAATAGGAATGTATTGATATCGTTACAGCCAATAACAATTAGTTTCCAATGTAATATAAATTCTTACTCATATGAAAATTCTTCGTGACAGATTCTACAAGAAGACAAACGTAAATATCACAGTATATTCTTGGAGATGTTGCATTGTAACTCATAAAACTAATAATAAAATATGTAGAGTGAATTGGACCGGCTATTATTATTCAGTATATTAAACCGTCTGTAAGCAAGAGGTAGAAATATTAAAAAAGTAGTTCTTCTAACTAATAATATTTCAACATTAATTGGTAACAATACTGCTATATCTAAAAACTTTGTAGTTGTCTCTATAGTTTCTTTACAACTAATAATGTACAGTCGTCATTAAACGAATATGAAGAAAAATAATTATATATTTTGTAGTACCTTCTGTTGTGCTTGTTAGTAATACATTAGTTACCTTTGCTTTTTAATATTTATGTAATTAACTTGCATGTAAATTTAAAGAATGCCCATGCCAACGTTTTAAGTCTTACCATTTTAACTTGTAGTGATTGCCACAAAAGTTAAAATTTTGAAATGTTTGTTTGTTTGTTAATTTCGCGCAAAGCCACTTGAGAGCTATCTGCGCTAGTCGTACCTAATTTAAGAGTGTAAGACTAGAAGGAAGGCAACTAGTCATCACCACTCACCGATAACACTTAGTCTACTCTTTTAGCAACGAATAGTGGGATTGATTGAAATATTACAACGCCCTCACAGCTGAAATAACGAGTATGTTTGGTGTGACGGGGAATCGAACTCGCGACCCTTAGCTTAACAACGAGTCGAATGCTTTGAGCACCTGGCCATGCCGGGATCGTGTTGTGACGTAAACATATTTCACATATGCGCACTGTCGAAACGTTTTTGTTGACACTGTAAAATATGTTGAACTGATAATACTTACGAACACTAGACAAATAGTGCGTAATATGAAACTGATAAGTTATGTATACTTTTGTATACAGTACTATATCTTATAATTTACTTATTTCTTCTCAATAACTGAAATTTTGAGAATACTAAACACTACTTTAATGACAGTGCTATTACATATTACACGGCCTAGTTTTAGATACATAAGGGATAACAACAAAACAAAGACCTTAAAAGTTCCCTGATTTTAATTCAATTATAAAGTGATATTATTTTAAAATTACACACAATAATCATGTTAACGTTTATAAGAATTAAAACAGTTTGTCTCTTTAAAACCATTTCCTCAAATCAATATTTCAGTTAATAAGTATACTTTAACTGCAAAACATCTACACTGTTCTCTTGTAGATCAGTGTTAAATTTTTTGGACTTAAATGCTAAAATTCGTGATTTAATCTCCATGGTGAACAGAGTGCACATTATTTGTTTGTGTAGCATTTCCCTAAAGAAAACAAGAACAATAATTATGTTTGTAACAGATACAAAATTCAACTTCTATTAAATATTTATACAACACCCGAGGTGTCCTTAAGACAGTTGCAATAACTTATCGTTCAAAAGTGTGTTTAAAACGTATTTAATGTACTCATTGAGGGTTAAAAAAGGCAAATTATATTTAGATAGCAAGAAGCAATTTCGTTTGCTGAATACTTACACACAAAAGTTAAGTTTAGAATTTTGTTTTCAAATAATACGTGACATAGTAAGCTGTTATAGTATAGTGAATTTCTTTCGAGTATTAGAGGTCCAATAAAATGTTGTGATATGTAGAAGAATGTTTGTTTGTTTAATTTCGTGCAGAGCTACACTAGGGTTATCTTCGCTAGCCGTCCCTAATTTAGCAGTGTAAGACAAGAGAGAAGGCAATTAGTCATCATCACCTGCCGCCAGCTCTTGGGTTACTCTTTTCCCGACAAATAGCCTCAACTACCTAACCATGCTGGGCTTGTATGGAAAGACATATGGACAACATTTAAAATAGACTAAATAAGTATATTAGCTCCTCGGGCGTGAATGTTATTTTATTCACAATGCAAACAGTTGTAAAAAGAAAGACAAAAACGTAGTATAAATATACTATAGTTTTACTGAAGCCTTTTTTCTTTAACTTTATGATATCTCAGAAGAAACTGTGTAGAAATATTCACTTAGAAGTAGCTATTTCACTCATTGTCGCTTGTTAAAAGTGAAAGAGCTGATCACTTAACAAACTAAGAGAATGTGCTATAAGTAAACACACAAACATTAACTACATAGGCCTAATCTGCATTCAAAATCACTTATTCAACAAGCAAACATTTTTCTTATTTACTCAAATTTGAAAGTCTTATCGCTTGACAAGAATACAGAACACGCCTTTAATTTGTAGTTGCAAACAAGAGTGCAATTACACGACAATTCATCTGACCATGAAGCTATTAGCATAGGAAATTCAACCCTGCGTCGCTTGACTCTTGTTCTTTCTTATAAGTTCCCTGCTAGTACAGCGGTAGGTCTGCGGATTTACAGCACTATAATCAGAGGTTCGGTTATTCTTGGTGGACTCTGTTAACTAGCCCCATGTGGCTTTGCTATATGAACACACACACACTTATAAACCTAATCAGTAATGTATAATACAAGCAAAGTAGCTTCTAAGTTAAATACATATATAACTCTTTTTTCTTTTGGAAAATTGCAGTTTTTTTTTTCCTTGACTAGAGCCAAGGTTGTACTAATTGTTAGTGTTCGGGGTTGTGAAAGAAAAATAAAAAACACGACTGAAGAAACAGAATTATAATTTTACTCGTAAAAAAATTGGAAATCTTGTTTTTTGTTCTGATTTTAACTAGTAATTAGTTTTGAAAAAGGTTTGTTTCTTTTGCTTCTATCTGATAAAAAATAATTCTGCCTTTATTTAGAAATTTAGATAAAAATATACAAACAAACAAGAAAACAACATCATTAGAATGCAGCATACCATAATTCAACGCTGCACACATAACAACTTATTCCAAGTATTATTTCCTTATTCTATCGAAACTGGACTATGTGTCTTTGGACTGTAGCTCTGCGGAATCTCAGCCTTGGTTGTTGAAACCCGTTCGCCATCTACACTTGAGTCCAGAATCAATTTATAAATACTTCTGAAAAAAAAAGTTTTATTTTGAATTTATATACAAAGATACATGAATATATATCTATATATATATCACCTTGTTTATTACATGATTGCCCTAACTCCGAGTAGCTTTGGTTCACTTATGGGTGTAATTCAAAAGATATTTGAAACAAAACGTATAGCTTTACATTGATATTTTTTTAGTTAACTAACCATTTATTGTTAAACGATTGTTAACTATTCTTAGATATTTTAACTTTTTTGTAAACTGTTTTGTTATTTCTATTAAATGCATTTCTGTACGCGATTTATTTTGAATAAAATTTGTTCAACTTGGCCTTGATTTATTGCTAATTCTAAATACCCTGCAATAGTTTATCAATAATCGACAGGTTTGTTACTGGCTTCAAAATGAATTTTTCTCGAAATTTCTTCAAGAAAATACAAATAAATATTTTCAATGCGATTTGTCTTTAAATGTCTACCTGTTTTATTCAATCACAGAAACATTTTTCAATTTTTCTTTCATTATTTTATAACTATTCGAGTTTGATTCTCAATAAGACAAATTAATAATTTTTGACAATAGAAACACACTCCTCGAGTATATATATATATAGAGAGAGATATGTGGAGTATGCTTTAGGTCACATGTTCTGGAAAAAGGCCGATCATTTTTTTTATGCTATAACACAACAGGATCGATTTCGATGCAGCCCTAAAATACATATATTAATAACATAAACGAAACTGAAATAAAACAGCAAACAGACACAAATAATATAAAATATCACGTAAAGTAATTTAAGTTTTCAGTACATTGAAATTGTTTATTAAAACTGTTCGTAGTGCGTCACAAGGAAAAGCTGGGTCATGAATATGGATCCGTGTACGATACAAGGTACTCTCATCAAAAAAATAAAAACTGTGCTGTACTGTATGCTACGTATAAGCATATTTTATTTCCATTAATTAATTATTTTAAGCTGAAGAAATACTGTTTTTATTTTACCCTTGGGATTATACTAAGACCGAAATCTATTAGATAACCCCATTATTTTATACTTTATAACATTTACAGTAAATATGACTTATGATTATAAAATCTGAAAAAAGACAGTAATATGTGTAAAGAACTATTATTGATGTTGACACATTGATGCATGTTCACTAGTATGTGTAGACACTAAACCATATCCACCAGTAAATGTAGACACTGAAACACGACTACTAGTAAATGTAAACACTAAAGCTTAACCACAAGTATATGTAGACACTGAAACATGACCATTAGTAAGTGTAGACACTAAAGCATTTCCACTAATATATTTAGAGATAAACATGACCACTAGTATATATAGACACTGAAACATGACCATTAACATATGTAGACACTACAATTAAACCACTAGTGCATGTAGACATTAAAATATGGCCACTGGTATCACAATGTATGACAATTAGTTCCTAGATGAATAATAAAAGAACAATATGTCTAATGTAAAGAACGTATTTTTATTAAAATAAAATAATTGGATCAGCCCTTAAATTGTCTACAGATAAATAAATCAATGATGCATTTAATTTATACCACCTACTATTATCCAATTGAAACCCAGAGTAGAATTTTGCAAATTAACGGCTATGGAAAATTTTGTCAGTTGGAGTACAAAATATCTGAACACTGTTTTATCATTACAAATAGCGTTAAAATATTTCATTCAGTAGAAAGCCAAACTTCTCTGAAACGAATGTAAAATGAAATCACAATACCTTTCATAAGTCTTCACAGTGACTAGCAGGCCCAGCATGGCCAGGTAATTAAGGCACTTATTTCGTCATTTGAGGGTCGCGAGTTCAATTTTCCGGCACACCAATTCAGCTGTGGGGCGTTATAGTTTTATGCTCATTCCCACTATTCGTTGGCAGAAGAGTAACCCAAGATTTGGTGGTCGGTGGTAATGACTAAGTGCTTTCCCTCTAATCTTACACTACTATATTAGAGAAAGGTAGCCGTAGAGTAACTTTGCGCGAAATTCAAAAGTAAACTATCAGACCTAGTTACAAAATAAAGCATCATACGATATTTCTTAGATATAAACTTCAATGTATATTTAGAGAGAGCTCAGGATTTAATAATTACAATTACATGCGTGTATATTTTAAATTGATCATTTAAACCCAAGCATACTAATTCTATCCTGTGCTGTTTTTTGTGTAACGAGGGAATCAAATCGTTAGAGTGAAAAAAAGTTTGAAGAGTTACGAAGCGTTAAGAAAGAATTACATATCTTTTGATGATGTAAATTAGAAGTAATTAACTGGAAACAGTTCATTTGCTTTCAGATATAAACATTTTCAAAATGGTCACGTGCTTTGTTCTTCCAAAGATATCAGTCTTTCTTTAGTTTTCATATAAGTTAAGTACAAATTGTGTTTATCTGACATTCATGTAAAAAGTTCATTATGTTCAATGCAGGCCTGGCATGGCCGAGCGCGTTAAGGCGTGCACTCGTAATCCGAGGGTCGCGGGTTCGCGCCCGCGTCGCGCTAAACATGCTCGCCCTCCCAGCCGTGGGGGTGTATAATGTGACGGTCAATCCCACTATTCGTTGGTAAAAGAGTAGCCCAAGAGTTGGCGGTGGGTGGTGATGACTAGCTGCCTTCCCTCTAGTCTTACACTGCAAAATTAGGGACGGCTAGCACAGATAGCCCTCGAGTAGCTTTGTGCGAATTTCCAAAAACAAACAAAACAAACTTCAATGCAATAATCGAGTTCGCAACTCCTCCCCTCAACATGGGCACAGCAGGATGTCTTCGAACTTATACTGCAAGAAACAGGGTTTGGGTACCCGTGATGGACAGATCATAGACATCGATTGTGTGGCTTTATGCTGAACAACAGATACCAACCTCCATAAATTATTCTTACCTTCAATGAACATTTTATGATGGTTATGCAAAACTAATTTTCCGCATTACACAAGTTGGGACCTCACGCAAACGGTTTTTATAAAAAGGTTTAGGTCCTATAATTTACAAAAAAAACAAAACAGAAAACACACTTACCCTCATTTATGGTATCATATATTTTTCATAGAATCAAAGCATGATATTCATTAATGAAAATAAGAATACATTTTTACTATACTTAATATCTTGTGAAATTGTAATGCTTATTACAATAAAATATCAATAACAGAAGCAACCATTCAGTCCCCCAGTGGCTCAGCGGTATGTCTGCGGACTTACACGCTAAAATCCGGGTTTCGATACCCGTGGTGGGCAGAGCACAGATAGCCCATTGTGTAGCTTTGTGCTTAATTCAAAACAACAGCAACCATTCAATTTTTATATTTATTAGAACCGTAACCAATGCCAGTAAATAATAGTTGGCGTAACAATGATTTTAAATTTCATTAGCAATCTTTGATTTGACGGTGAATCAACACTACCTGTAATGAAAGTGATGATATTACTTACTCTAGTAAGGAATATTAAACTGCTCATATGTTAGTTTGAATAGTTTTTAGTTGTAAAAATGTAGCAAGATAAATGCAAGTATTCACATTCATTTATGAAGTGAGAGACAAATTGATTATAAACGTTATGCAAAAGATTATATAGCGTGCAATAATTAAAAGATAAATGTACGGCAGGTGAGGCATTATAGGAATTAAATACATATATCCAAGCATTTAATTGTTCGGGCCTGGCATGGTCTAGCGCGTTAAGGTGTGCGCTTCGTAATCTGAGGGTAGCGCCCGAGTCGCGTCAAACATGCTCGACCTCCCAGCCGTGGTGGCATTATAATGTAACGGTCAATCCCACAATTCGTTTGTACAAGAGTTGGCGGTGGGTGGTGATGACTAGCTGGTTTCCCTCTAGTCTTACACTGCTAAATTAGGGACGGGTACCACAGATAGGCCTCGAGTAGCTTTGTGCGAAATTCCAAAAACAAACTTAATTTTTAACGAAAATTTCATATAAAGTCATGCATTCTTTACATGTAGTACGATTATATTGGTAGTTTAAAGAGAAATTTAATATAAATCTAACAGAATCATTAAAACTAATTGTTACAAACGAGTATAATCATTTCATTCAACACAAAGCATGCAAGTAACTGATATTTAATGTTAAAACAACACAATTTTATTTCATAATTCACTGAAATGTTTTCTACTACAGTCATGATTCAATCCGTTATTTGACCCAAAATTCATTGTTATGATCTATGTCGACTCCTCATTCCTCTTCTTGTATTGTTTGGTTAACTGTTGATGATTTCAATTTTATCCATTTATTTATTTTTTTGCAGCTAAACCAGTGTTCAACGATAGTTGTTTTTGTCATAGCATATAAAGTAGTAAGTGTTGTTTTAAATGGATCTGAGGAGATCAGCTAGCTTCATTAATGTTACTCTATGAATAATTTCAGATGAGGCCGTATCTTTTAAAGTTCTCGTCTATTTCAAAAATTAAAAAATACCATATTTTCTAGAAATATGTTTCTTAGGTGCAAATTTAAGAAGATCGTGTAATATGACAGTTGAATTATTTTTCTATTTTTTTTACATTATGACCATTTTTATGTTCCATAGTAGTTATTGAAGTGGGATAATCGTTTAATTAAAAATAATATGAAATATGACGTAATTATTTATTCAAACACTTGAAAGGATAAAATCGAGGGTCTAAAGAGAAGAGACGCTATTATTAATTTTTTGTAACTTTTTAGGATTGTAAGGAAGAATTTTAAATACTGATATACATATATATATATATATATTTGCAACTAGTTTTGCTGCTTTTAATTAATTGAATATCAAGGAAATTGATTTTTACTTTCTACAGTAGTTGTGAAATGGATATATAAAGGCTGGTTGACTGGGTGATCGCAGAACACTTTTATACATCTTGAACCATGGTTTAAAATCATAAAGATGTACGTCAATGTATAGTAAGCATAATGAAGGTTACAGACAAAGTTTGACAATAATTCATTCTTATAGATCTACTCTAAAGATTTGACAAACAAAGGGAGAAACATAAAAAGACCACTTACGTGCTGTTAGAAGTGTTGTAAAAATTCACCTTTCCAAGTAAGGTAAGAAGAATAAAGGTACATATACAGATCTATAGAATTTATGATAAATGAATTACATAGACTTGTTCGTGTTGTTCAAGTCGTGTCAGCTTCATCTCTGCTACGCCCAGCTGTGACAGTGGCTTTGATTTGATCTCAAGTGATAAGAGACTAAACATCAAACTAACTGGAATATATTATCTTTAACTTCCATATTATCGGGTTTTGTGTAATGTCATAAGTGTTCTTAAGACACGAGTCTGTACAGTAAACTCGTGTGGTGAGTTAGCCGGCATTCGTACAATAGGAGTTTTAGTGATAAGACAGTGAAAAGAATGTTATCTTGAAACATGATGACCTCTGTTATATACTGGACTATCAATGTAACTCAAAATTTGTGTACTTGGTTTATGGATCTTATGTAATGCATAACGTCCAGATAATCTGCCATATGAAAATGTTCTTTAACTGACGTCTTCAGTAATATATATGTAGTTTAAAATTGCGTTTCACTGCCTTTGAATTGATGATAACAACATTCAAATTACATAGCCTCAAGCTTTATCTTCAAGTTAATCCTGTTCATATTAACAGTAGTACTGTTCTGATCAAAATAAATACTGTGTTCTTGATTTCTTTGTTAACTTCCTTCGCTGGATTTGTTATCTTCTCTAATATTATACATTGGTTTCTTGAATGAAATAGTGTAAAATAGAAGTTAAATTCCATGTTCAAAACAGATGGTTGACATTAAATCATTGTTGATTGAAAAATTTTATAAAGTTAGTTTTGAGTTCATGATGGTTGTTCTAATAGAGTTGATAAACTTAGATTGTTCAAGACGTCTCTTTGAGGTATTTGTGCGCAATGTGATTTTTATGTCCAAATTGTCTCTTGTCTGATGAAGATATCATAAATGAACTTGAAAGATTGCGTTAAGTAAACATGTTATAAAGCTAGTGCTGGAACTTAACTTTTTGAATTATTTAAAGTTATTCAGTATTACTCATAAGACAAACCGTAATATGAGTAAAGTCATTAATCCCAGATTGGTTACGAACTTATATGTTGGTAGGAATAATTTGTTGTTGTTTATTGTTAAGCACAAAGCTACACAACGGTGTCGAAACTCGGTTTCTAGCGTTTTACGTTTGCAATCATACTGCTGGACAGGTAGAAATAATTAACTATGTTTGCAAAATGAAAGTATTTTTATCCAGTAAAGACAATGGAAAACATTTCAACAATTGAAAAAAAAAATTAAAGTAATATGTTTAAATATCTTTTATTTTTTTGCTCCTTAGTGGCTCAGTGGTATGTCTGCGGACTTACACGCTAAAATCCTGGTTTTGAGCACAGATAGCCCATTGTGTAGCTTTGTGCTTAATTCAAAAACAACAACAACATCATTTATTTTAAAAGAAAGTATATTACAACGTTGCTCAAAGTAATTTGCTATTTTTAAAACTTTTCTACAAGCTTTAAGATATGCTAAACAAATCGAAATAAGTTCTAGCTAATTTGTAGGCATCAAAAAAATGTCACACGATTGAAAATAAGAACACAGACGCATTTTAACAAATAAAAGTTTGTGACTTTTTACGATTTTAACAAACTTCCTATGTCAGGCCTGGCATTTTCAAAAGAAAGTTGAGGAGGAAAAAAATCACTGACTTCCTTGTATGCAAAATAAACAAATAAAAACGGATATTTCTTCTCAGTGACATGGTTCAGTTACGACAGAAAGTGTTCGTTCCCCAGCATCGTGAGTAGTTTTTTATAACATAAAAAGTATCACGATTAGGATAATGAAAGTATAGTTTATTACAAATACTATATTAACACACATCTACATAATTTTTTATGTAAATTGAACGACAAATAAACTGTTTATAAACAAATAACCAAACATAGGAGGGGCAGAAAGTGTTCGTGTGTCTACTTTAATGATCAGTTGTGTAGCTTTTCAGGTGAATTACTTGGCGCAATCTCTCCTCATAACCCTCCGTGATCGTTTGACAGTACTCAACTGGTATTTTCTTCCACTCTTCTTCACAGAAGGCCTATAACTCTTGCAAGTTTTTCAGATGACGCTGATAAGCCCTGGTCTTCAATCCATGCGAAACGTTTTCAATTGGGTTGGGATTGGGTGATTGCAAAGGCTACTCCAGAACGCTTATATGGTTCTTCTGCAATCAGAATTGCACATATTTCGATGTGTGTTTAGGGTCATTATCGTGCTGGAAGATCCAACGACGCCCAAGCCATAAGTTTCGAGCATCATTCTTGATATATGTGCCTAATATATGAATGTACTCTTTTTTTTTCACGATTCCGTTGACGCGGTGAAGGCTGCCAATACCAGAAGAGCTGAAGAAACCCCATAGCATGATCGAGATACCTCCGTGTTTAACTGTAAGTACGGTGTTCTTTGGACGATTTCTTTTCCCATTCTTACGGAAAAATATAGTGAACATCATTGTGGCCGAAAAGTTCGATTTTTGAACACTCTTCAAATATGTAAAGGGTTTACCTACATGCTTACTTGCACACCTCAATCGTACTTCTAAATGAACAGGCTTTAAATAAATATGGAGTTCTATGAGAACGGCATGCTTTGAACTCAGAAGAGCATAACATGTTTGTAACTGTAAAGGTGCTTACTTCAACCCCAGTTTTCCTTAACAGTCTCTATATGCCATTACGTGTTAAACGAGGGTTCCTGCTAACTTCTCTTAGAACCTTCCGCTTGGTTCTCTCTTGAGCTTGGTGGAACGTCCGGAACGAGAGAGGTTAGCAGTTGATCCTGTAAGCTTAACCTTGGCAATTATGCTTTAAACAGTAGATTTCGGCACATTAAGTTAGTTGTGTAGCAATACCGGAAAGGGACACACGATACTTTTATTTTATAATAATTCGGTTTTTAAATCACTGGACAATTGTTTGCTGTTCGCCATGATGACCAAGCAGATAATGACGGAGACGACGCTAAACTGCCGGAAGTAAATTTTTTGCTGGCTAAATTCTAATAATTATGAACCCAGTGTCTAGTTCTGGAATGGTGTAATGTAGTTTATTTGCCAAACAAACCAAAAGTTTTACGGGAATATCAGTTTTTTCACACGTTCTGAACTGTACGAACACTTTCTGCTCCTCCTATTTTTGGTTATTTGTTTATAAACAGTTTATTTGTCGTTTAATTTACAAAAAAAAAAATTATGTAGATGTGTGTTAGTATAATATTTGTAATATATTATACATCTGTTAGACTACTCGTGATACTTTTTAAGTTATGAGCAAAGATCCACTCGGGACGCAGGGGTACGAAACTTTTTGTCGTAAATGTGCATGAACAAACAGTTTTTGAATTATTTTCTCTAATGAAACGAGCAGTAGTCCGCTGTGGCTTTGCCATAAGAAAAAACACACAGCCAAGGAAACAAAACTAAATTGTTCCGTCTTTCAAGTTTGAAACTTTTTATGTAGTATCGCCCTCGAAAGAAATTTAGCAACGAAAAATTAGTGTGAATAAAATACGTATTGTAAACAAATGCTCATTAAAATAAAATTCGACGTACAATATATTAACCTTTAGTCTAAATAAAATTGTTTGTTATTGACTTATATGTAGCAATTTATATTATAATGAAACAAATATTCAAATCAAAGCCAATCAGTATGACAAAAAGTCTTTAATATTGATAAAAAAAGACATTAAAACTATATTTATTATAAATCCTCAACTTGTTTTAATAACTTATTCTGACTATATTATGTAAACAACAACAGTAAACATTTGAAACAGATCAAAAGAGGAAATTGTTTCTGAAAAATCCATATTACAATTATTAGAAAAATAAAACCTGTTCACACAGTTGAACAAAATGTTTAGATAAAAGTAAATTGCAGTTCCTTCCATGAAATGATTGCGAGAAACTTTAAAAGTTATTTTCTCGTAACAATTTCTTTGATAATTGCTAGAGGAAGTGGCACATTTCACCCAAAACCTGATGTTCGTTTAAACAGAAACTGTCTAGGCCAACTGGTTGACCAGTGAGACTTTCGTTAGTAAGTTTCTAATCGTTTCTAATTTTATTTCTCAGGATAGTTTAATATCTTTGATCGACAGCCATGCACACTTTAATCTATTTCTTTTAATTCATTAATGCTAAATTGTAATCTGATTTTTAATTGGCAACTTTAAATCATTTTATAAATCTTAAAAAAATTACTTACTAGAAATCATGATTTTATTGATACACATATTAGCACCGAAGAGAAGATCAAAGTATTACTTACATTACAGACTTCATCCACTGTCTTAACAAAACGTTGACTGCTGAAATCTTCAAGTTCTTACATACGACCTATTTCTTAGAAAGATGGGTAGAATTGCCATAAAATTCCAATAAAAGTCACTTAACTAGCATCTTCACTGCTGTGCTCTAACTTTCCACAAACATAACAAAACTATTAAATAGAAATTACCATCCTGCAAACTATAACAAAAATTGGTCCACATGATAAATTTCAGTATATTATATGAAAGCATGTATGTTTCACTTTTATATATTGATGGCTTTGTGTCTAGTTCAAGAAATTTGTTAGGTTTAACAGAGCAATCTGTATTCTTCTAGACACTTGTAATTGCTGCGTGACATGAATGAAATGAGAACACTCAAACAAAGTCATTTGGAAGCGAATGATATGTGTGAAAATACCTTACAGTTATTGTTATTGATGCGGCTTCTCATCCAGTTCCTAACACAACCATGAGACTGATAACAAGAGTAAGGTTGTGTTATACTTTACAAATCTCAGAGAGAAAATTTGGAGTATATATTTATTTTTAATTTTATTTCTCAGTAACTTCATTGAGCGGAAGAAAAGTTATTTTGGTAATTTAGCAGTTTCAGTTTGTGTCTATATATTTTTGAGGAGATTGAAATAATTCCAAGGAATTAATATGTTTCTTCCCAAATTTATGTTCGTCATAAATTACTTATTTTTTTAATGAATACAACTTGTAGTTATAATTTCTTTACCATGCCGCTGAGTTTGAATGGTAATTTATATCGCATTTTTTATCTCTAGTTTTATTGTTAATTCATTCTGACGTATTGTTCCTTAATACCATCTTAATTATTTTAATGATAAAGCAAAACGAAAACTGAAGGAAAATGCTCAAGTTGTTCCATTACATCAGCGATAAAGTAACGCACTTCTAACTCTAAAATTTAGAGACTCAGTGCAGATAACTGTTTATGTAGCTTTACACTAAGAAGAGAACAACAGTAGTACTGAACAAAAATTAGTAAGAAATTAAAAGTATTTTTGTTATAAGTATTGTTATAATCAATAACACATAGATTTATATTTTGGTTTTGTTTTTTTACAAGCAGAATACTGATTCTTACTTCGTTCCTCTGAGTTTAATCAATCTATCTCACATCTCGCTGTCTTCTCTCTCTTTATTTCTGACTTCATACATCTATCTTTCCGTATACAATATCATACCATTTCATAATGGCAATATAATCTTCTAATCTCAGTGCCAGATGGACAAGAAAGGCTTTGTTTTTGTTTGTTTGTTTTGAATTTCGCGCAAAGCTACTCGAGAGCTATATACGCTAGCCGTCCCTAATTTAGCAGTGTAAGACTAGAGGGAAGGCAGCTAGTTATCATCACCCACCGCCAACTCTTGGGCTACTTTTTTAGCAACGAATAGTGGGATTGACCGTCACATTATACACCTCCACGACTGGGAGGGCGAGCATGTTTAGCGCGACCCTCGAATTACGAGTCGCACGCCTTACACGCTTGGCCATGCCAGGCCCATATATTATTTTAATGGCCTTAAACAACACGCGACACAACGAGAAAAAAACAATTTATTAAACTGTAACAACACTTGAATAAAGTTTAGCACTTACAAAAAAAAAGTTAATAAATACGTGCCTGGTAGGATTTGAAATTAATTAATGTTAGTGAATAACATAAACATTAGTATTATATCAAACAATGGATTCAGAAAAAAAAAATTTACAACATTAGTTATTTGTATTCTTCACCGCTGGGAAAGCGGTGTTGGGAATAATGTTGGGAAGAAGTTCTATAATACATACATATTTACTCAAAGTAAAGATCAACTGGAAGGTCAATTCGCGTTTTAATCTACCAAAAACTCATGGATAAATTAAGTAATAGAAGGGATAATAAAAGAATAAAGAACAAAACTATAATAGAATATAACTTTCGTTATTTCACAGTTTATTAGGTAATTTTGTAAAAATAATAATTTTTATTTTTAACGAATGTTCCTTAGGGACAAAAAATATAACATTTTAAATATTTTATTGGCCTACTGGTTTAGTATGCTTGTATTGTGAATTCATGGGTTCGTGTTTTGGCTGTCTGTACTGTGTCTATAATCAATATCAAAACCCAGTTTTAGCGTTTTAAGCCTTCAACTTTAAGTTATGCTACTAGGAGACTAATTAATGATGAAGAAAACTTTATTACAAGTTTAAGGTAGTAGTAAATATCTAATCCTCTGACAAGAGTTCCTCATCATCAGTATGTTGACACTAGTTTAAGAAAAAAAACATTAACTAGATTAAACAATATTTAAACAAAATCGTTTATTTAATTATGCCAAAACTTTGTCAAAACGTGGTGTATTTTTTCTGCTGTGTTCAACTTGTAATAAAGTTTTCTTTATTAACCATTTGTACCATTCTTAATTTTATAATCTTAAAGTAGGCTCTTCAACACCAAACATGTCAGCTATGTAACTAGTTTAACTTATGTTATCACTCCACTCATATTGGCTCTTTCTATTATTATTATAGCAACTAGTAGAATTTTTGTGTTTTAATAGCTATACGATCATGATTTTGTATTTTTATGGTACGTCTCACTGTGTTTTTTCGATCGTCACACACGGCCTTCAATCCATTCTTGTCGGATTCCAGTGACAAGTGCTACATTTGAAAACTGATAGACTTAACTTACCCATGTATACATGAATTCTTATTCAAGTGTATTAGTTCTCATATAGAAAGGATACAATTAGTCATGAACCTTCTTTTCTCATCACCTAACTCCAAGGCTATATACAAGACAGAGGCCATTCAAAAGAACTTACATGCGTCCAGTGTTGCATCTGGGGCTTATGGTTATCTATCTAAGCTTCTTTATTGTCTTCCATCTGGGGCTTGAACTCATCTAAGCTAGCTTCTTTATTGATTTTCATCTGGAGTAAAATGTACCCAAGCGATAAAGTGGTGCAGAAGTTTTTACAGGCTTGTATAAGCTGTTAGTTAAATATTATTAAATGTATAGGCAGACTGATCTCTTTGGCATTTAATTTAGGACCCTTGAAGACCGCCTTAAGTTTTTTATCTGACTTAGAAACGAAGTATTTCGAGAATCCTTTCAGATTTCTTTTTGTAAAAACAAAAGTCCAACCAATTGGTGCGCTTGTGAGTGTTGAGATAAATTTGTTTGTTTGTTTTGGAATTTCGCACAAAGCTACTCGAGGGCTATCTGTGCTAGCCGTCCCTAATTTAGCAGTGCAAGACTAGAGGGAAGGCAGCTAGTCATCACCACCCACCGCCAACTCTTGGGCTACTCTTTTATCGACGAATAGTGGGATTGACCGTCACATTATACGCCCCCACGGCTGGGAGGGCGAGCATGTTTAGCGCGACTCGGGCGCGAACCCGCGACCCTCGGATTACGAGCGCACGCCTTAACGCGCTCGGCCATGCCAGGCCGTTGAGATAAATATTATGTAGGTTACCTTCGAATGCAACTACTGTATAATTATTATTTTTAAATTAAAATGTTGTAACTGAAGCTTATCAAAGATAATGACTTAATATGCTTAGTTTTACATTGATAATTAATGAAACTTAATAGTGAGCATTAATTTAATTACAATGCAGAAACAACGTCACAGATATAAAATATAGTTTACATTTAGAATAAATCATTATAGTATTATTTGTTTGATCTGTTACGAGTTGTTAGATTCTGTACGTTAACTAATCGATATATATAGAGATATAAATTCACATATAATATTATTATCTAATTTAACTTATTATTGTGCTATAATTTGCAAGATTATTTCTGACAAATTTTGCGATACCCCTTCAGCTCAAAGTAGTAGTATTCATGTATAAGTTTGATTTTCAGGGAATCTTCCAACATGGCCGTATTAAATACAGAAGTACAGAGTGGTCGCTAGAAAAACGGAAAATTTGTCAAACAGCTATTTATTTTTACAAAGAATAACTTTTACAAAGTTTTTAAAGGCATATGTTATATTAAACTCATAGATGCTCAAAATGCATTTTATGATATTAAAATCATGCATTTTATTCATGATGTAAAGAAATCAAAATAGAAATGAGTAATCACGCATTTTATTCATGATCTCATCTGACCCTCAAATTTTTCGCTTTTCTAGCGACCACCCTGTATAAACATACATGAATACCATGTTCTGCTTGTTACTGTATGTCTTTAATGAAAAATATAATAGCCTAGAAGTAACAGCGTTGAAGTGTGAAGGTAATTGCCAACAATTATCGAAAGGTTATGTATAACTACAGATTTGTATTTTTATACACATTACCTTCAAATAAGTTTGCAAAAGGTTCACTTAGTAAAAAAACAACACTACTCATCGTTGAAGAATAGTTTTCTGTTTTGTTTTGTTATTGTTTTTGTGGATTTTTATTGAATTATATGGAATTGAACGTTTAAGATAACAAAACAGGGCAGACAACAGAACGGGTATTTACTTTGTTGTTGTTTTCAGATCATTCATATACCCTCTACTATTAATAATCGAAAGCAAGTTCACGGTGTTATAAATGAAATGTCACTTTATTCAATGTTGTACATCTCAATAGCATTCCACAATCCAACATTTTGTTACCTCTCACATACTCGTGGTATTATAAACAATGGAGTAATGAAATTAGTAAACAAACAAAGACGAACGTTTCATATTTACATAACGGTGAATTTTGGTAAATGTGTAGATGTTTTTATTAAATAATCGCTTTTTCCAAATGTTTAATATTGTTCTTCATAATATCTCCCTCTACACTAATAAAATACAATATTTTTATTCGGCGGTAATTCTGACCATTCTTATTGGGATCCTAAAAACAAAAAAACAACATAATTTACTCTTATATTACTACTGTCCAATATCAGTAAAAAATGCAACTAATACATCCTAGCTATTACCGTTAAGCAGACGGACTTATAGCCTTCAAACCACAAGTTATTGTTCCCTGTAGAACTAGGAAATGAGAGTAATTGCTTTATCAGTTTTACGAGCCTGTTCAGAAACCATATATACAACCACCCGTGGATAATTATATTCACTATAGGTGATTGAAAGTCGCTGTCCTTCCCTCAGTAGTCCTATTGCTAAGCCTCTAAACACGCCGCAGTATGATCCCTGGAAATTACTTGTTTATGCATCGTAAACCTTTATGTTGATGATGCTATCTAAAATACTGACAACTAAAATGGTTTTCCTTCAAGTCTTTGTCCTGAATTTTACATCATATTCGCAAATGTCATTTTTTCACAGCAAAAAAAATAAATAAAATTAACATCATATAATCATCATTCTATAAGAAATTTCGAATATTACCGAAAAAGTCCTATACTTTTACAAGTTTTTAAGGAACTAGAGGGAATATATTTAAATAGGAAGTGTTATAATTTACATAATATCATTGCTGAAAAAGGGAACAACGGGAAAGGTGTAATGTATATACTTTATTAAATTTATTTTTTTATTAATACAATCTCGAAAAACGTAAATTCACATACCAAACCAAAGATTAAGTGTATAGTATGTGTGTTTTCTTATTGCAAAACCACATTGGGTTATCTACTGAGTCCACCGAGGAGAATTGAACTACTAGTTTTGGCGTTGTAAATCCGTAGACTTAACGTTGTGACAGCGAGGAACAAATATCTCTTCAATACAACATGGTAAATAGCGCAAAGTTTCCTTTTTTTTGAGAAACTGAAATACTTAAGAAAGTATATTTCCAAAAGAAAAAGTTAATCTTTATCTGTCTGTTTATCACATACTTTTAAGTATTACTCATTTTACCCGAATAATATGTAGCCAGTTTAAAATGCGGAATCTGAAAGGAACTCATCGAAACTAACTAGAAATATTGTCATTTTTCGGTACATTCAGATTAAATAAAACTATTTAATCATCTTATTTTAAGAAAATAAGTATACGCTCTTTACCAAAATGTATATATCATAATAATCCTAATAGGTTAAAATGTTACGCGTTTTTTTACTTATGTTAAAAATGACAAGAATAAACGCAAACAGTAACATCATACACTAATATACTATTTATTGGAAATATATAAACAACGTTTATATAGGTTTCAAAAGCATACTATGACATACGAGATCATAAATAGCTAGTGATCTTCACTGTTAGACAAAGATTATTCCAACACGAAGTACTATATTAACGGAAGCCTGCGATTTTGTAACAGCATTACACAGATCTTTCCAAGTTTTTGGGTTCACTTATAAATTGATATGAAACGATTAATACATAAAAACCTATTATGTATATTGTAAATTTTGTTTTCTTATCACATTTTTTTCCCTTATTTATATTGCTTATAGAAGACTGGATCTATTCTCACATCAATAGTTTTTTTTTAAATAGTTTGATAGATTTATTATTATATATGTATCTATTCTAATACTTATATATTTTTAAATTAAATTCACTTAGAAAAATATAAAACAATATACTTTTAATTTAAATCTGTATCGCGAATTTTTTTGCCTATTCTCTTTAATTCTCTTAAACAGATGTGTTTACATAAACAACAGGGAATCATCACTATTGTTTTGCAAGATGAACTTTCGAGGAACTTACCTTATGCCTCTAAATGTAATCAACGCAACTCGCCGGGAGACATTTGTTAGATTTGTTGAACTATAAACCTAGAAAATTATAAATGCGATTAACACTTATTAATCTGGTACTTACAGATATTTTCCAGATAGATTGTTTGTTTGTTTTTTGAATTTCGAGGGCTATCTGTGCTAGCTGTCCCTAATTTAACAGTGAAAGACTGGAGGGAAGGCATAACCACCTGCAGCCAACTCTTGGGTTACAATTTTACCAAAGAATAGTGAGATTGACCGTAACGTTATAACGTCCCACGGCTGAAAGGGCGAGCATGTTTGGCGAGATGGGGATGCGAACCCGCGAACCTCAGATTACGAATCGCATGCCTTAACATGCTTGGCCATTTAAATAAATAGAAAGTTACAAACCATTTGTCTTTAGTGGATTCGAGTCGGACATTAGTATTTTTTTTACGAAAACATTATATAGCTTCATCACTGGAAAACTCGATATGTGACTGGTGGACAAAATAATAAGACACAACTAGCTAGCTCCTTGTTAAGTTAATTATACCTATATTAACTCAAAATCAGTTCGCTTATCATGAACTCTCGTTAAGATATTTAGTATCAAACCAGATAAAAGGATTGGCATTGTCAATAAAGTTTTAAATCGTTTGTATATAAATTATTATCTGTAATAATCACTATGATAAATTATATTATTATTGTTGGTAAAAATAATAAATTTTATACATACAGACATTTAAATGGCTTCAAAATTTAAATTATCCTTTAACGTAGTTTCAGACTGTTGTAGTACGTATCAATAGTTGTTATGGAAACTCTTTAATACCTACAAGGAGTAAATTATGGGTCTGTGACACTTTCATTTTTTTTGCTGAACATTTTTTTCAGATTAATATTTTGTTCTTTTACCATCTGTTATTTAGATTTTTGAGTTCTCAGAGTTCCCTTGCTATACCGGTTCCTTAAAGTGTTTGATCAGTATGTAGAAACAAGTAATATAATGTTCTTCGAAGTATATAGGAAGTAAAAGACACAAATATATTTTATTTCGTTTGATATTTAGAAATGTCTTCATAACTTTAAAACAAATTATAATAGTTCACAATAATTAATTACGTCAAGAATAAATATGAGAAAAACCTTTATAATTTCACATTATTTTGAAAAAAATTCATGTATATTTTGATTACTCATCTAATGTGGTACTATGTATTCTCAAGACGGCTAGAATGGGTATTAAAACGTCACTTAAAATAAAGTACAGAACAACGTTTCGACTTTCTTAGGTCATCATTAGGTTAACAAAGAGAGTTTTTATCTGAACGTTTCCTGGCACAGTCTTAGAAACGAGAGTATTAACGGCTCACTAGGTTGTAGAGGGCGTTGCAATTAAATGTTAGGTTATTAATTAACATAGGTTTATATTGGTTCACTTTTAGTTTGAGATGTTGTAAATGTACTATAACTTCAAATCTATTGTTGGTCAACTAAACCATAGAGCTTTAATGGCAAGTTTTGATGTAATCTTCCTCTTCACAGAAGTCCCAACTATCGAATCCTGTAAGATAATTTTAGAACTTTACATCCAAGATCCCAACCCATTCATACCCTTGCAAGCAATTAACAGCCCTTATAGAATTCATTACTACCAAAATTAACTTTATGTTCAATGTTACTAATTCAAACACCCATAGTATCATCACAACAACATCAGTAGTTCAAAGAAAGGAATTATGTCCTTAACATGAAAGTTTAGTTTTATCAAAATATTCATAATATTATTAGAAATGTATCCGAGGCAAAAATCATAGCTTCTTCACTAACAAAATTGCTCTAACAATTACAGGTGTAAGTCGTACTTAAAATATTTATTTCAATTAATTATATTGTTTTATTTAATAGCATTTCCTCTCTATCACGACCCTTCAAACAATACAACTTTCAACAAGCCAGACGTCATAATCTGTTACACAATGAACCAAAGTCACCAAAAATTATAGAAATGTGTATTTAAGGTCAAGGTTAAGAATACAGAACTGAGGATTCATGTCTTACAGTTTCATGACTGGTATTTTATTTTACTATGTTTAAAAAACCTCATGTTTACTACAAGAAAATATTGTGAAATAGTGATGCTATCCTTCTATTTTGATTAATTTCAAACACATCAAAGATTCACAAACAACATCTTTCGAGAACCCAGTTTTGCGGTTTCAAGGTGCAAAAGCCCAAAGAAAATGTCAATAAAGTGTAGAGCATGAAAGTGAGTTTTGTAATTGTATTTTACAAAAAACGTACCTGTTAAATTAGACACGTGTCTGGATTTTTTGTTTTAAGTACAAAAATATTTTATTTCTTAGCAGTAAAATTTTATCAGCACGTTGTATGACAGTTTGCAGGGTTTGCCTTTGTAGTTTTTTATCTTTAAAATCCCGTTTAATCTATTCTTATTACTGTAAAATGCAAAGGTCATAATTATACAAAAAACTTTGTTGTTATATGCTGTGCAGTTTTTGACTTGTTATGTGAATTGGTGCTCAAAGTATTATCTTCGCAATCTGCTCATCGTTTTAGCTGCGAGCGTGTTATAATGGTTTGATTAATCTCGTTATTCGATTGTAAATAATAACCCAAGAGTTCACTGTACACGGTGTTGAAGAGCTACGTTCCCTCTAATAAACCACTTCAAAATGAGAGTCGTGTATTACGGATAGTCCACGAGTAACTTTGTATGCAATTCAACAAACAAACACAAAAAGGTTATCATTAGGAGTATGATACTCAATTCCTTATACATTTGCAGACACTTAAGTAGTCATATCTTTAAACCAACGTAATAACATATTATAGCATGTAAGAATATCATTCTTCAAAAGAATCTTCAGAACACATTTCTTAGGTTTGCCTTTGAAATCCTAAAGTCGCGTAACTTATCCCTTTTAAAGTTTCAAGTAAAATCATTAAGTAAGCTTCAACGAACCGTCATGGTTTTCTTCATGGACTATTTCTGGCGACAAACTAAATTTCTTCTCGACTTTTGACGTATGATTGGTTGAGTAGTAATCTGACCCTACCAAAAGAGTCAATTTAAGAAAGCAACTTGCAAATCATTTCGCGTTATCTTCATTGTAACAAAAATAGGTTCAGAGCTTTATTAGTCTCTGAAGACATACCTTAACTTATAAAAAGTGATAGCATTTCAAAATGTCTCAAAAATCCATTAATAAATGACTCTTCTCATTAACATTGTTCAGTGCTCAAATATAAATGTTTGGTATATTATGCTCTTTTCTTGCATTAAATATTGTAGAAAAAGAAAATAAAAAATAACATTTATAATATTATCTGTTCAGAAAGCATGGATATTTTTGTCAATAGAATGGTATGGGGAGTAAAACTGTACAGCAATACACAAAAGAAATAAAACGAAACAAATAAGACAGTAAATTGTCTGACAAAGCTATGTCTGCCAAATTCAGTGAAATCGTTATTACAGTGCTGCTAAAGATTGATAAAGTCACTTGAAAACACAACTGTAGAGCAGTATTTATGTAAAAACTAAAACACGGTTATTCTTTGGTAACTTCTAATATTATTTGCAATTCCCGATAAAAATGAGATTTCTACAGTGATTTATTTATGTATTGGAATTTTCAACTGAATGATCCCTTACAGTTATATTCTTTAATAAGAAGCGAATGAACATACACTAAAAATACTTACAATAGAAATCTTTTGTATATGATACTGGAAAAAAAAAATATTATCGACATATATCCCACAGTTTTGAGAAAACTAAATGTAGATTTCCAAACGTAGTCAGAACTTTCCTGTTTCGCCTTTGTTTTTCGTCACAGGGAACTTTTCTTTTGTCCATTCTTAAGGTGCAGATATGACGTCATGAATACGTAACACATGGATCTAATGCACTGGCTCCACGTGTAACAGGATAATATTTTTAAAACAAGCCCAACACCGTTGAAAATGATTACATTTTATTATTTAACTATAGCTGACTATAAGTTTTGTTTTTAATTTTCAAATTCAGAATTATTACATTGCTCTTTTTATGGTTCCAGTTTGAAATATTAAGCTAATTATGAATTGTGTTTATGATTAATAGTCTACTATACGAATATATAGCTACAACTGTTAATTAATCATTGTTTTTATATTTTTATATTAGTTCCTAATTAATCTTTATCTTAGATGTAAGCAATTAATTTTCTGCCACCCTCGGGACGTTTTAAGAATAACTATTTCTGTGTTGCTGGGGGCCAGATCTTTGGTGTTTATCTTCAATTTTTTATTTCTTTATGAAGAGCGAACAGGAATAAAAATATTTATATTGAATTGCATTCTCACATGTTAGAGGTCTTCCTGGAAACATACAGAGGATGTAAATAACAAAAAAGTTACAGCAGTACTCAGAAATCACAACACAAAACGATAACTATTAGTACACACCAAATAACCGAAATAGGCAATGAAAAGAAAAACATATTTCAAACATATTAAGTGAATTCTAATAATTAGGGAAACACGAAGACTGTCAGAAGTTAGAATTCAGATATATAATAGCTATACAAGTATTAATAATACCGATCTATTTGCAAGAGCTCATCATGCCAAAGAAGACCATATGAACAATTTAGATAATATTAAAAAACTAGCATGTAAATGACGCACGATGAAACGATAAACATAATAACCATTCTATATTTATATAACTGATAAAGTATTTAGTTAAAATAGATGTCAGAAAACATCCCGAAACCTCTCTTGAAATCATACAAACTGTCGGTCAAATTTAACAGTGCAGATTTCAGTAAAGTAGACAATTTACCAGACCTTCCATTAAGGTAAACTGTTTTCTAAGATCGCGTCATATTTTTATTCTAATTGAGCATACACTCCTGCACATAGCTTATTGAAAATTCAATATTATACAAACAGTGAATAAAAGTGTATCAAATGGAAATATTTAAGGTATTTTCTCTTTCTTTTGCATGAAATGTAGTTACATTAAAATATAATCACATGATGGTAATTTACATTGTGGTTGGTTGTTATCAACCTGCATAATACCAAAAAGTATAGAGGCAGTAAAGAAATCACAAGGGATGGTGTGTAGTGATATTATCATGGTTTCAAGAACATTACATGGCAAAAAGGTAGAAATGAAAGTATTGGGTACTAAAGACTTCTCCGTACAGCAGATTTAGACAAAATTGTGTTTTTAAGTAGGAACTGTTTAGAATATGAAAAGAAAACCGTTAGTGCTGATAATAAAAATGATTTCAGGAAAAGGAAGCTCAAACCCTTCAAAGTTATCCACGATGCTCCACTAGATACTTAGTTCTTAACCTACCTGTAAATAGTATCTCCAAAACATAAACAGATACATAAACAGCTTGAATTGGTCTTAGTATATGTATAGTAGCCCAGAAACACGAATTAGAAGAGATATTTATAACAAAGATGGAATGAGAATCGAATATTAACAATGAGATTAACAAAACCTTACAGGTTTAAGTGTAGGATGCAAATCAGCTATTGGTGTTGGAAAACTAACACTACTGATGGCAACATAACCGCTGATTAGTACAAATAAATTATTTTCCATCAGGAAAAAGACCTGATGGAATACTGGCAAACTTAAACATTCATAAGGCTGTGTGAAATTTGAGAGGACTGAATAAAAATCGACCAACTTGTTTGAATTGTAAAGACTAATAAAAGACGGTGGAAAAAAAATTCATCACGATCACTTATCCTAACCTAAAAACACAATATACTGCTCTGTTGAAATTACATGCAAAAAGTTAGTGTAGTTTACGACTCATTTACTTTTGCTTTTTATTTCTATAATACAGTTTAATACTTAAAAGTTGATGATTTGTACAGCCTTATGTACTACTCGTGAGTTTCTTAACTATTTTACGTGTATATGTTCTAGAACAAAGTTTACTTAACAACTGTACTTTCTAATTTTGATTTGTTTTCTATTAGGTACCGAGTGGCCTTTTATTTAATACACTGCTGGCCAAAATCTTAAGGCCAATAAACATAAAAAACATGAATTATGCTTTGTTAGACTCAAACACTTATTTCAGTAGAGCTTTGAAAGATGGAAATATTCTATGCTTAAATCTCTGCCCACGCAAAATAAATTGCTAAAAATAAACAATTATAAAATCAAAGCATGCAAATCTTGTTAATTAACAAAGGGTGCAAATATGGATATCTTCGTATAACACGAAGTAAATAACTGAATTGTGTGTAACTATTAACCACAGATGTTATAAGACAACAAAGAAGAAAAGACGCAAATACCAGTGAACCTTACATTTTACATACACTGCTGGCCAGAACCTTAAGTCCAATAAACATAAAGAAAAAATATGCATTTTCGTTGTTACACTCAACCACTTATTTAAAAAGAGCTCCGAAAGATAAAAATAAGAAAAGACAAAATAAAAATAAAAACATTTTTAGCATTTCATAGGGAAAATGTGAAATTAGCTTAAATACTACCTGGTCAAAAGTTTAAGACCATATCAAAAAGAAGTCTTAAACAGGGTAGAAAATGCTCAACAAGAGGTCTCAGTAGTAAGTTTCACGGCCCTCATTGCGAATAACTTCAAACATTCGCTTTGGCATGGTCGATATAAGCGTTTTCAGAAGGCTGGCAGGAATGTTATTCCAGGTGGTGAAGACGGCTTCACGAAGATCATGCACCATTTAAAACTGACGTCCATTTCTATAGACTTCACTTGCCATCCACCCCAAACATTTTCAATGGGGTTCATTTCGAGCGAAAACGCTGGATGGTCCAAAATCACGTTATTCGCCACGAAAATGTGCTTTGTCATGCGAGCATTGTAAATTGTACCGTTGTCCTGATGAAAGATCCAATCATTTCCACATAAACGAAGGCTTTCATCAATAAGGATGCTATCCCAAACATGCTAATGTAGTCAGCTGCTGTTTGACGCACCTGCATAATCTGAAGCTTCATTGTTCCATGGGAGGAGAAAGCACCACAGGTCATGATGGAACCTCCTCCACTGTGTCGTGTAGAAAATGTCTCCGGTGGGATATCCTTATCATGACAGCAATGTTGGAAGCCACCTAGACTATCCAGGGTTATTTTTTTTATCAGAGAATCAAACCTTTGTCCACTTTTATACGTCTTATGTTTGGTGCTTGTAATCAAAGATAGAACCGAGCTGTTTCGTGGTGTGTAAGGAGGCGTGGCCAATGAAGACGTTTACGGCTTTTAAAGCATTTCTCTCGCAGCTGCCGTCTTATTGTTCTTGAGCTGCATTCTGCATCTGTAAGGGCCTTAATCTGGTTCGACAATCGGCTGGTGTCTTGCTGGACAACTCGTCGAATCCTCCTGTTCAAGGCCGGCGAAATTTTATTGGGCTGATTACTTGAAATTCTTGATCCATATTCCTCAGAGTCTTTTAAGAAATTTGCGACAATAGTTTTACTACGCCCATTCTCACCAGCAGCCCTCCAGTGGCTCAGCGGTATGTCTGCGGACTTACACGCTAAAATTCGGGTTTCGATACCCGTGGTGGGCAGAGCACAGATAGCCCATTGTGTAGCTTTGTGCTTAATTCAAAACAACAGCAACAACTCACCAGCAATGGCACGTTGAGAGAGACCTTGCCTTCGCAGCTCGACAATTCTGCAATGTTCAACCTCTGTCAGCTTTCAGCCTTTGCCATGTTTTTATCCAATGTAATAAAGGAGCTGTCGGTGGGAGATGTTGACAACGCTAATGCTTGAACTCAAATGACTAAATTTCGTTTCGTGTTTACCGCTTTGTTTCAATATGGTCTGAAACGTTTGACCAGTTGGTATTTAGGCTAAATTCTTAGTGTTCACATTTTCCCTATTAAATGCTGAAAAAGTGTTTTATTTTTACTTTCCCTTTTCGTATTGTCATCTTTCCAAGTTCTATTTAAATAAGTGGTTGAATTTAACAACGCAAAATGCATGTTTATTTTATGTTTATTGGCCTTAAGATATTGGCCAGCAGTGTATGCACCTTGGAAAAGATGTATAATAGCCAGTTACAATAATGTAAGGCTTAGGTTCCTGAGTAACCTTTTTTATTGTTTAGATTTCCTGTAGCTATTCACTTGACGTATATTGTTTAAAACTTCATATACCCAATGATGAACAAAATGTACTCTCATGTGAGAAAAGGTAGAAGTAAAAAAGATGCACTCAATAAAGTTTTACTTCTTGTTTGTTAATAATGACTTTTCCTTATGATGATTTACTGAGAAACCACATAACACTTTGTTTCATTAGTTCTATTTCGCAAATTTACAGTACAAAGAAAGTACGGATCCAACAAATACTTCCATAATCATTGAAAACACGAGTACTTATAAATACAGCGAAAAATTAAAGTAAGCGTTTAGGGAAAACAAATCAACAAAAAAGTTTACAAAATAACTTCAAAATAAATGCATTTGTAACTAAGCTTTCTGGCTCAAATATCACTTTTTCAAAGCATTAATATTTGATTGCCCCCCAGTGGCTCAGCGGTTTGTCTGCGGACTTACACGCTAAAATCCGGGTTTCGATACCCGTGGTGGGCAGAGCACAGATAGCCCATTGTGCAGCTTTGTGCTTAATTCTAAAAAACAAACAAAACAATATTTGATATTTCATAATTATGCTGTTCGAGGAAAATCATCGTGTCCGGTGAAGAATGTATATTCATAGGAGAAGCGTGTAAATTCAGTACTTTACAAGCAAATAATATTAAATTACACTAATTTCGAAAAGTAGATAGAAACGGTAAATCAATGAGCTAATGTGGCCTCGTGTGGCCAGGTTGTTAGGAGCGCTGGAATCACAAACTGAGTGTCGCTGGTTCGAATCTTTATTCCATCAGACATATTCGCCCTTTCAGTCGTGGAAGCATTATAATGTTATGGTCAATCCCACTAATCGTTGATAAAAGAGTAGCCCAAAAGTTGGGTGGTGACGAATAGCTGCCTGCTATATTGTCTTTCATCGCTATGTTAGGGACGGTTAGCCTTAAGCGAAATACAAGACTAATAAAAATCAACTATTGCATCTACTCTCGTACAGTTATATGTCCTAACGTCATAAAGTATGCACAAAGGTACACGTAACAGAGTAATTTATTTTGGATGGAAGAATGAAATATACGAGTTACTGCTCGTTTAACCTGCAGGATTCACACGATCAATCTACTTTGGCGGGGAAGTTTCAGTTTTGGTTTTCATCTAATAGATAAAGTGAACACGCAGAATCTTATAGTACTGAATGGAAAGAAGTTATTAGTGGTAGGATAAAAACCATAAATAAAATATATATTATTAGAGAGCTGAATTTATACTCTGATTAGCCAGAGCTACCTGAAAATAATACAAAGTTTAGTGAGCTGATATTGATAGTATTATATTTGTAAAATATACTGGAGCATTGTTTTAATGAGATGGGGCACTACTTCATAACAGCATGAATAAATATAAATAAACAAAAATAAAAATGAAAATAACAAGCTCCACTGGTGCCCCAACAGTGTGTCTGCGGAGTTATAACGTTAAAAACTGGGTTTTGATACTCGTGGTTGGGAGAGCAGAGATAGCTCATCGTGTAGCTTTGTGCTTAACTACAAACAAACAAATGAAAGTAAGGATCCGTAGTCGACGCCAAATTTTTGTCATTTTTTTATTTTATCTCAAAATCATATCGAACAACTTATCTATAGTGTGTTTTTTTATAACGATAATACCGCTTTATATAAGGTAAATTTGGTATCTTGCATAAACGAAATGATATATAAGTAGCTTTCTAATGCGACAAGCAGGAGAAACTCCAATTATACATTGTACGAAAAACACCCGGTTTTAAGTGTTGTTAGTCACGCTTGTATAATACAAAGAGTAAAAAACAAAGTACTGAACTGTTACTACAAGAAATCAAAATTATGTTTCATGTTCGTTACAAAATGAAATTTTAGTAAGAGTTAATTTTAACTCTTCAAATACATATAACTAAACTACTATGAAGTTAAACTTCATATGTGCGTGTTTTGGAGGTACTTGTTACTTTAATTAGAAATAGAAAACGCTAATGGCAAGCTAGGACTCAGCTGAATGAAGAAAATGAGTTTTCAAAATGAGTTTTTGTACTAAACTATGAATAACTGATACGATGATTGGCAGTAAACAATGCTCATATTGTCTGAAAATGAATCTGTTTAATTAGCTACGAATATGTTATATATATTCATGTTTCAGAATTTAACATACAACATAAAAATATACTTTTTAACACGCATAAACATTTCTTAAATGGTATAATAGGATAATAATTAATACTGTAATTGTTTTAAGAAAACCAATTTGTCAATTACTGCTTTTAACAGTCAATACTCTGATAGGACAACGGTAAGATTACGAACTTACAATGATAAAATTTGTGGTTCGATTCCCTGTGGTTCATACAACAGATAGAAAAAGTTGCTTTGCTCTGTAAACCCTCTCTCAAGTGGCACAACGGTATTCCTGCGAATTTACAATGCTATAAACCGGGTTTCGAAACACGTTGTGGGAAGAGTATAAATAACTCAATGTGTAGTTTTGTGCTTAAGTTTTAAACAAAAGAAAGTGCTCAAGGAAAACAAACTAACTAATGAGCAACTGTAGATAAAGTTTAAGGATAACTTTAAGAAATATTTATTTTTACATGATTATATCCGCCATCGAAGACGTACGGAGGTTCAGCTTTCTTTTCTTGTGTGTTTGTTTTCTCAAAAATGGCTGAATGGATTTTGACAAAAGTTGATATACATTTGGACAATAAATAAAGTTTAAAACGCATAGTTTTGAAGTTTTAGATCAAATATCAAAGTCATAGCAAGGTTAAGAATATTACAAATTCGTACCTTTTAACACTGAAATTGATTTTTCACATTATTTTTGCTTTATAACTCAGTCAAAAATCACCAAAGTTTCATGAAATTTGTTGGAACTTATGTGAAATATTACTCCTTATTGTCCGTCCAAAAAGGTTCCTTATCTTTTTAAAATCACAGAACTATTTTTTTTTAATTTTGTAAGTGCTGAATATAATCGACTTTGTGTGGCGGAGGTGTGCGCTTTATTAGGTGTCTCTCTAGTTTGCTACTTGTTATTTATTTTTATTTAATTCTGAGCACAACCTAAAATACGAAAGAGAATACGAAGTTTATCTCTTTTTTACTTCATTCTGCTAGTTTTTCAAGTGCTATATATATGTTTTTAACAACTTGACAAATAAACCTTTGTCTCTTCATCGTACGGTCTTCTATTTTATTGAGATAAATTACATTCTTGTATTACATTAATTTAAATCATACGTAACATGTTGCTGTTTATGCGATTAAACAGAAAATTTAATTAAAAGAGCGATAAAAATGGTTTTACTTATATTCTTGTTATGAATTATAAACACTTTTTCTGTCTTTCTTTATAGTGATGCTGTGGAGTACATTATGATCTTTGTGGTCATCTTTAGCTACATTCTTTCTCACAATCGTGTATCTTAACAATAATCCTACAGCGTAGTTTCCATTGCAAAAATTCCGTCATCAGGCGTTCATATCAAAGCACACAACTACTTTCTACCAATAACCCTTTAGTGTACGAAATTATTTTAAATGCTTCGTTTTATTCCTAAGCCATTAGGCTGATAAACATGTGATACGATTGAACATATTTCTTGTGAACCCATACAGAGATTTCTTTTCAATATGATGGTACTGTTGTCTATATATAGACAGACTTTGTCACCTTTGTGCTCATTATAATTCTCACCTTTTTCACTACTGTTAGGGTACGATCTGTTATTTGTATACTTGTATATAATTCTGGGTTTCAAAATATTTTATAATAATACTTCAGTCTCCTGAAAATGCAGTAACACATTGCAATCGAGTGTAAATGAATTTTAGTAAACATCAACATCTTCAAATTTTATTGCAGTTTTTATGAAACATTTCTAACAGTTGGACGTAAAATGGCATTATAAATTTATTTACTGATGCCGTTTAGCCGTGATTAAAGAAAAGGAAAAAAAATAATATTCACAAGTGTTAGTTCATTTCTTCATCAAATATACAGATCTTGCTTAATAAAGGTTCAAATAACATTAGGCTTGGACTAGCTCGCTTACTACTTCAGTGTCTGCTACTAGATTTATTTGGTATTATTTTGTAATTCTTATGTTTAAAATACAATAAATATAATCGTTCAAATACTTAGCTGGTCTCTGATAGCTCATTCCAATTTTACTGTTTCCCAGTAATGTAAAGTATAATAGGTATTCATAAATAGATCTTTAATAACTTAAGAGCTTATGAATATTTTACTTGGGAAAAAGCATGTTACATATACCACTAAAATGATCAATTTTCAGTAGCATTATACTGCCTGCATCAACTAAGATATTCACAATTATTTTAATATTGTGTACTCAATGCATATTGTTGGTCCAAACAAAACAGTGACACTGCTCATATTACATTCAGTGATTAAAAGAAGTAATTTTAGAAAATTTCTTCTTCGGGGACGAACTTCACTCGTTGTTATGTATATGTGTAAATATTTTGTAAACGACAACATGTCGTGTTGTGTTTGAATTTTCATTTCTATTATTCATTTTTCCATATTGATATTATTGTTTAGAAGTTTAAACTAATATTTTGTTATTCATTTAGGGTAATATTTAGAACTTTCTTGAATTAAGTAGACCAATCATATGTTTGTTAATGAGTGCTGGTGACTTCGTGTCTCGACGTGTTGTCTCGTGCAAGAACGGATATGCGTGGATAGCTCTGGAGTTGTATGGAAATTGCAAGATTGTTCGAGAAATAAGCCTATCGGTATAAAAGACGGTGACGAGAGATAGATTGAGTCATCAGTTTTTATTCGAAAGAAGAAGATAGATTCAGTCATTAGTTTTATTCGAAGAATAAGAGTGAGATTCAGTCATCAGATTTAGTTATTTGAAAAAGATTAAGTGTTTGCTGTGAATATTCAACTTGGATTTGTGATTGAAGTTAGATCTACGGAAGTTGTGATTTTATTTCGTCAATCTCTACGATACATCTGAATTACTGCTTGAGCTGAGAGACGGCGATTTCATTGAACTGTGAACTGTTTCGGAATTTCTTCGTGGGTCCAAATTCACGCCCTAAACTGGAATTTGAGACTTTAGTTTTAGATCATTACATTAGATACAGGCCAGTACCGTTTTGTGTTGTGATTTATTTTGAAGTTTGAAACTAATATTATTTTGTTTTGTAATTAATTTCGAATGTTGTAACTTAATATCTGTCACTTTTATTATATAATTCATGTTATATCTGTTATATTTGTTAAAAGTTTAGTGTAATAAATTATACAAGCTGTTATCTGCGTTTTTCTGTTGCGTTTAATCTACGAAGAATATAAAACATTAAAAAATACGTAACAGAAAATTGGGGGCTCGTCCGGGATATCGAACAAACAATTTAATTTTATTATAAAATAAGATTTATATTCTATACAGATAGACAGCTTGTATATTTAAAATGGCATTCGAACTTGAAGATTTTATAAACGAATTTAATCGGAATCCCTCTTTCGAATTAATCAGTGAATTAAAAAAATCTGAATTACTTGATGTTGGTAAACATTTTAATTTAGAAGTGAAGAAATCAATGAAGAAAGCAGATATCAAACAAATTATTGTTGAACATTTGGTCAGCCAAAAGGTATTACCTCAAACAGTTGCACAACAATTGCCTGTCGTTCATTTTGACCCAGATTTCGAATTAAAAAAAATGGAAATGGAAATGAAATTTCGTTAAGAAATTGAAAATAAACGTATTGAGGCAGAACAAGAAAATAAACGTATTGAAGCAGAACAAGAAAATAAACTATTGAGGCAGAACAAGAAACTAAACGACTTGAGGCAGAAAAAGAAACCAAACGACTTGAGGCAGAACTAAAACGTATTGAGGCAGAAAAGGAAAACAGACGCCTTGTTCTTGAGGCAGAACAAGAAAACAAACGCCTTGATGCCGAAATACAAATGGAACGCATTAAAGCTGATAAAGAAATCAGTATGAGAAAGGCACAGACAGAAGAAAAGGTTGTCCGAATGCAGTTGGATAATTTTGATGCTTCCAAACAGATTCGTTTAGTACCTCCATTCAATGAAAAAGCTGTAGATACATATTTTCAGCAATTTGAAAAATTGGCCCTTAGGCTAAAATGGCCTACCGAATATTGGACAGTATTACTTCAGAGTGTTCTCAAGGGTAAAGCTCAGGAAGTATTTTCCAAGCTCACAGCCGAGCAAAGCTATGATTACGAGCACGCCAAAAAATGCATTTTGAATGCATATGAATTGGTGCCAGAGGCATACAGACAAAAATTTCGTGGTTACAAAAAGTTTGACAGCCAAACTTATGTCGAATTTGCTCGTGAAAAAGAAACTCTGTTCGACAGGTGGTGTGATTCCAGAGAAATTAAAGATGATTATGCGAAACTCAGAGAACTCATGTTAGTCGAAGAGTTTAAAAGATGTATTCCCGTAGAGCTAAAAACTTATATTGATGAACAAAAAGCTCCCAAAATTCATGATGCTGCTGTCTTGGCAGACGAGTATGCTTTAACTCACAAAGATTTCTCATACAAAAGCAAAACATCTCACACAACAAAGAAACCCAATGACTCATTCAAATATTATGCAAATGTCGACAGAGACAAAAAAGAGCAAACTTCTAATTCTCAAACGAAGACTCCATCTTATTCTCAAAGCTCGTCATCTACCCAAAACGTGTCATTCTCATCCAAAACATATGCTTATTGTAAGAAACCTGGCCTTCTGATTTCTGAGTGCTATAAGGTAAAAAAACAAGCCATCACCTCATAGTTTCATTTCGCCCTCGTTGGACACATCATTGGTTCCCAATGATTTTGACCTTGTCCAATCCACTGTGGATTCTAAGCCCAATATTATTGATGTACCTGAAAATCTTGTTGAGGACAAATTCAAGCCTTTCATTACTGAAGGTTTTGTTTCTTTTGTTGGCGATTCACGTCTACAACCAATTAAAATCCTGCGGGATACTGGAGCTTTTCAGAGTTTGATTTTGGAAAGTGTACTTCCGTTTACTGAAAAGTCATCCGTTGGGGCCAGTGTGCTAATTTCTGGTGTAGAAGGTGGCGTCGTTTCTATTCCTCTTCATAGATTAGATTTACATTCGGA
The DNA here is from genome assembly GCA_011833715.1 of Carcinoscorpius rotundicauda. Lineage (NCBI taxonomy): Eukaryota > Metazoa > Arthropoda > Merostomata > Xiphosura > Limulidae > Carcinoscorpius > Carcinoscorpius rotundicauda. The sequence goes on from CM022393.1 coordinate 116,844,888, forward strand.
CTTAGTTTCAGGCCCAGTGACTGTGGGTATTAAAGCTTCATTGCCTGTTGAAGGTGTGTCTATGCTTTTGGGGAATGATTTGGCTGGTAGTAGAGTGGTACCAGAGGTTCGTGTTGTTGAAGCACCTGTTATTAGCCCCAGTAAAGAGCAACTCGTTGAAGAGTTTCCTGATGTTTTTCCCGCCTGTGCTGTTACTCGTTCTCAGACACGTTCTCAGGAATCCAAAGAGGATTTCTCTTTGTCTGATACGTTCATGTCTCACATTGATGAGATTTCTGACTTAACTTTAAGTTCTACTGATGACTCTAAGACATTTTTCGACTCTCTTCATCGAAACAAACTTATTGAGGAACAGGACAATGATCCTGAAGCTCGTTCTCTTCTACAACTGGCTGTTAATGAAAATGAAATAGGAACTGTCCCTATTTGTTACTACCAGAAGTCAGGTGTGCTAATGAGAAAATACAGACCTCCTGACGTTGCTGCTGATGAAGAGTGGAATGTTATTCACCAAATCGTCATTCCAAAATGCTATCGGAATGATATTCTTAGTCTTGCTCATGACCATGTATTGTCGGGATACTTAGGTGTAAGAAAGACCCTAGATCGTATCCGACGACATTTCTATTGGCCTAAGATGCGCCAAGATGTTGTTGACTTTTGTAAGTCATGCCATTCTTGCCAAATGACAGGAAAACCAAATCAGGGGATTCCAAAAGCACCACTGCAGCCTATTCCTGCCTTTGAAGAACCGTTCTCAAGGGTCATTATCGACTGTGTTGGCCCAATGCCAAAAAGCAAAGCAGGAAATGAATACCTCTTGACGATCATGTGTGCTTCTACACGTTTTCCTGAGGCAATCCCTTTGAGAAAAATCACTGCTCCCAACATTGTTAAGGCTCTTGTTAAATTCTTTACCATGTTCGGGATTCCAAAGTTGTGTAATCAGATCAAGGCTCAAATTTTATGTCCAATCTATTTCAACAAGCCATACATGAATTAAACATCCATCAAGTTTCATCCAGTGCATACCATCCTGAGTCACAAGGTGTCCTTGAACGTTTCCACCAAACTCTAAAAGCCATGCTTAGAAATTACTGCCACGAGCATTCAAAGGACTGGGATGAGGGTGTTCCCTTGTTGTTGTTTGCAGTTCGTGAGGTTGTTCAAGAGTCTACTGGATTTAGCCCTTTTGAGTTGGTTTATGGTCACTCAGTTCGCGGTCCATTGAAGTTGGTTAAGGAGAAATGGTTGGAGGATAATAACTCACAAATTAGCTTGTTGAATTATGTCTCTGATTTCAAAACCAGATTGCACAATGCTTTTAATGTTGCCAGGGAAAACCTGAAGTCTTCTCAGGAAGAGATGAAAACCTGGTATGACAAAAGGGCCAGGAAGCGATCTTTTAATGTTGGTGACCAAGTACTTGTCTTGTTGCCCACATCAAGCTCTTCACTTCAAGCTAAATATTTTGGACTTTATTCAATTGAAAAGAAAATTAATGATCTAAACTATGTGATCACTACCCCTGATCGGAGGAAAAGCAAACAGCTTTGTCATATCAATATGTTGAAACCCTATTATGTGCGAAAGAAAACAAATGTGTCGAATGCTGTTCCTGTGAACGTGACAAGTGGTGTGAATAAAGATCATGATCCTCCACCTTCTCCTCCTGAAATTATAGAAAATAGCTTTCCAGACACTGATGTTAAACTCAAAAATTCGCATGTATTAGCGAACTTAGATGAAAAACTCAATCATTTAACCCAACAACAAAATCAAGAGTTGAAAGGTTTGATTTTAGAGTTTGCTCATTTGTTCCCTGATGTTCCTGGTAGAACCAATGTCATAGAACATGATGTTGTTATTGAGAACACTCGACCAATAAAACAACATCCATATCGGGCCAATCCTATAAAATTGTCAAAAATCAGGTCAGAGGTACAATACATGCTTGAAAATGATTTTATTGAGTTATCAAATAGTAATTGGAGTTCACCTTGTATCTTGGTACCAAAGTCTGATGGTTCATTTAGGTTCTGTACAGATTTCAGAAGGGTTAATGATGTGACCAAGACTGATTCATATCCTATTCCTCGGATGGATGATTGTATTGACCGTGTAGGTAACTCAAAGTACCTTACCAAATTTGACCTACTCAAAGGTTATTGGCAAGTACCTTTAACTCCTCAAGCAAGAGGAATTTCAGCTTTTATAACACCCGATGGTTTGTACCAATACAAAGTTATGCCAGTTGGCATGAAAAACTCCGGTGCAACATTTCAAAGGTTGATGAATCATGTCATCGCAGGATTAGAAAATGTGTATGCTTACATTGATGATGTACTGGTAGTAAGCAGTGGCTGGTCTGAGCATTTAAGCCACATTCGTGCATTCTTTGAGAGGTGTTCCGAGGCTCAGTTGACTATCAACCTGTTAAAAAGCGAATTCGGTAAAGCAACAGTTGTGTACTTAGGCCATGAAATTGGTCGGGGTAAAGTGAAGCCTATCCAAGCTAAGGTACAGGCAATAGCGGAGTATCCAGAGCCGACGAATAAAAGAGGTATTATGAGATTCTTGGGCATGGCAGGATATTATAGGAAATTTTGTCCAAATTTTTCTGATGTGGCTGCACCTTTAACAGCTTTACTAAAAAAGAATGTAAAATTTTCCTGGAATCAAAATTGCCAGACTGCCTTTGAAAGGATAAAGATCATGCTCATGAATGCTCCGATCCTCAAAGCTCCCGATTTTGACAAACCATTTAAGCTTGCTGTAGATGCGAGTGACGTTGGTGTTGGTGCTGTGTTGTTGCAAGAGCAAAATGGTGTTGACCACCCTGTGTGTTATTTTTCAAAAAACTTGATAGCACCAAAGAAATTATTCAACAATTGAGAAAGAAGCACTTGCATTGTTGTTAGCCTTACAACATTTTGATGTTTATTTGTGTTCTTCACCATGGATTGTTAATGTTTACACCGACCATAATCCACTCGTGTTCGTGAACAAAATGAAAAACAAAAATCAAAGGTTACTCAGGTGGAGTATTATTTTGCAGCAATACAATGTGTCCATTAATCATATCCGTGGTTCGGACAATGTCATTAGGGATACATTGTCACGGTAATTAAGTGGTTCAGTGTTTCGTTATAATTAACGGTTGACTAAAATTTGTTTTTTTAGTTCAATGTTATGTATAATAAGTTAAACAAAAAAAAGTTTTCACAGGTTCAAACTTTTTTTTTACTTTTAAGGGAGAGAGTGTTATGTATATGTGTAAATATTTTGTAAACGACAACATGTCGTGTTGTGTTTGAATTTTCATTTCTATTATTCATTTTTCCATATTGATATTATTGTTTAGAAGTTTAAACTAATATTTTGTTATTCATTTAGGGTAATATTTAGATCTTTCTTGAATTAAGTAGACCAATCATATGTTTGTTAATGAGTGCTGGTGACTTCGTGTCTCGGCGTGTTGTCTCGTGCAAGAACGGATATGCGTGGATAGCTCTGGAGTTGTATGGAAATTGCGAGATTGTTCGAGAAATAGGCCTATCGGTATAAAAGACGGTGACGAGAGATAGATTGAGTCATCAGTTTTTATTCGAAAAAAGAAGAAAGATTCAGTCATTAGTTTTATTCGAAGAATAAGAGTGAGATTCAGGCATCAGATTTAGTTATTTGAGAAAGATTAAGTGTTTGCTGTGAATATTCAACTTGGATTTGTGATTGAAGTTAGATCTACGGAAGTTGTGATTTTATTTCGTCAATCTCTACGATACATCTGAATTACTGCTTGAGCTGAGAGACGGCGATTTCATTGAACTGTGAACTGTTTCGGAATTTCTTCGTGGGACCAAATTCACGCCCTAGACTGGAATTTGAGACTTTAATTTTAGATCATTACATTAGATACAGGCCAGTATCGTTTTGTATTGTGATTTATTTTGAAGTTTGAAACTAATATTATTTTGTTTTGTAATTAATTTCGAATGTTGTAATTTAATATCTGTCACTGTTATCATATAATTTATGTTATATCTGTTATATTTGTTAATAGTTTAGTGTAATAAATTATACAAGCTGTTATCTGCGTTTTTCTGTTGCGTTTAATCTACGAAGAATATAAAACATTAAAAAATACGTAACACTCGTTGAAACAATTTCACTAAAAACTGGAATGTAAAATTGGATAAATATCAGAAGAAAAACAAAATAATAAACCAAAATTTGCTGTAACAGTTAAACGTCAAATACCAGTCACATTACTACATTACTATTAGAAACCTAGCTGGTATAACTTAACTAGTAATTTTCTTTACTTACATAGAGTATAATTAAAAAATAAATCTATAGAATTTTAGCTTTAACAAACTAGAAGATACAGGTCGTTCATAACATGCGTCTATTTACTCATGCATGGAGACTAAGACGTTTGGATTACAAATCTTTGGGAATTCCATATCTTTGATGCTGCGTTACTAACATTTTTGTAGATTACACCTAAGCTCTACATTGGTGCTGGGAGGAGTCAGTAAAAGAGACTCTTCTTCAATCCATCATTTCCTACAAAAATGACATATCTATGCATTACATACTATTTTAAACATTTTAGTTTTACATGAAATGCACCTTACTAAAGTATATCCTCAGAATTCATGTTTATTTGAATCAAGAAAAGTAAGCAATAAAGAAAAGAAATCATTTTGCAAGTTCAAAATTGCGAAAAATGGGAAAAGAATGGTTATGCTACCGTAAGTGTCTGGCAAATTTAGTACATACGTCTAGCTTATCAGAACTGTTTGTTTAAATATAAAGTAAATTTTACTTTTTACTTAAAGTTTTTTCTCTCAATAAGTTTTTATGATGCATTGTACTCGTATATCGAGCAGCAATGTTAATAAAACGACTAATTTTGAGGAGTAACAAAAGTACACCAAATATAATGTTTGTTTTATTTTTTTGCGCAAATACAAGAGCTAACTTATCGTACTTCAAAATAGCTTTGTTTATTTGTTTGTTCTAAATTTTGCAAAAAACTATACGAGCGCTATCTGTGCTAGCCATCCCAAATTTATCAGCGTGAGACTACAGGGAAGACTTGTTATCACCAATCACCGCTAACTGTTGGTCTGCTCTTTTACCAACGAATATATGACGCCCGCACGGCTGAAAGAGCGAGCATGTTTTGTGTGACAATGATTCAAGTCCACGACCTTTGGATTGCGAGTAGAGCCCCTTAACCATGCCGGGCTGAAAAATAGCTTTGAACTAATAGAATAGCGAAAAAAGTCAGGCAACATCATCCAATGCCAATTCTTAGGACATTGTTATCTTACAGGTAAGGATTTGACTTCCGTTCAGTACAGCAATTTTTATAGAAACGGGTAACGAAATGTGAATCGTCAAATTCACAGTTTTGGTATGCCTACCTACAGGACCACGCTTATAAAACCAACTAAAGGTAATTCAGTAAAATATATGGTATGAGTCTTCAGTAGCAACAATTACGTGCTGAGATTTATACATTTTCCACCACTTAAAGTAAGTATAATAATAGTAAGAAATTAAATATTCTATGCTTAAATTTCTGCCCACGCAAAATAAATTGCTAAAAAATAAACAATTATAAAATCAAAGCATGCAAATCTTGTTAATTAACAAAGGGTGCAAATATGGATATCTTCGTATAACACGAAGTAAATAACTGAATTGTGTGTAACTATTAACCACAGATGTTATAAGACAGTAGAGAAGAAAAGACGAAAATACCAGTTAACCTTACATTTTACATACACTGCTGGCTAGAACCTAAAGTCCAATAAACATAAAGAAAAAATATGCATTTTCGTTGTTACACTCAACCACTTATTTGAAAAGAGCTCCGAAAGATAAAAAAATAAGAAAAGACAAAATAAAAATAAAAATATTTTTAGCATTTCATAGGGAAAATGTGAAATTAGCTTAAATACTACCTGGTCAAAAGTTTAAGACCATATCAAAAAGAAGTCTTAAACAGGGTAAGAAATGTTCAACAAGAGGTCTCAGTAGTAAGTTTCACGGCCCTCATTGCGAATAAATTCAAACATTCGTTTTGGCATGGTCGATATAAGCGTTTACAGAAGGCTGACAGGAATGTTATTCCAGGTGGTGAAGATGGCTTCACGAAGATCATGTACTGTTTGGAATTGACGTTCATTTCTATAGACTTCCCTTGCCATCCACCCCAAACATTTTCAATAGGGTTCATTTCGGATGAACACGCTGGATGATCCAAAATAATCACGTTATTCGCGACGAAAATGTGCTTTGTCATTCGGGCATTGTGGAATGCAGTGTTGTCCTGGTGAAAGATCCAGTCATTTTTACACAAGTGAAGGCTTTCAGTCAATAAGGATGCTCTCTCCAACATGCCAATGTAGCCAACTGCTGTTTGCCGTCTCTGTATAACCTGAAGCTCCATTGTTCCATGGAAGGAGAAAGCATGCCAAATTATGATGAAACTTCCTCCACTATGTCGTTTAGAAAATGTCTCCGGTGGGATATCCTTATCGTGACAGTAATGTTGGAAGCCATCTGAACCATCCGAGTTAAATTTTTTGTCATCAGAGAACAAAACCTGCATCCACTTTTCCACGTTCCATGCTTGTTACTTCTCAGCGAAGTTTAACCGATCTGTTTCGTGTTGTGGAAGAGGCGTGGCCTTTGATGACGTTTACGGTTTTTAAAGTATTTCTCTCGTAGATGCCGTGTTATTGTTCTTGAACTGCATTCTGCGTCTGTAAGGGCCATAATCTGGTTCGACGATCGGCTGGTGTCTTGCCGGACAATTCGTCGAATGCTCCTGCTAAACCCTGGTGAAATTTTATTGGGCTAACCACTTAAAATTCTCTTTCCGTATCCCTCAGGGTCTTTTAAGAAATTTGCGAGAACAGTTTCACTACGCCCATTCTCACCAGCAATGGCACGTTGAGAGAGACCTTGCTTTTGCAGTTAGACAATTCTTCCACGTTCAACCAATGTTTACCTTTTAGCCTTTGTCATGTTTTTACTCAATGTAACACAGGAGATGTCTGTGGGAGATGTTGACAACGGTAATGCTTGAACACAAATGACTAAATTTTCTGACGTGTTTACAGATTAACGTTTCAGTATAGTCGTAATCTTTTGTCCAACTAGTATTTAGGCTATTTTCATAGTGTTTACATTTTCCCAATCACGTACTAAAACGTTTTTTTTATTTTCCCTTTTCTTATTTTTATCTTTCCAAGGTGTACTCAAATAAGTGGTTGAATCTATCAACGCAAAATGCATATTTTTATTTATGTTCATTGGCCTTAAGAATTTGGCCAGCAATATATACATTTGCGAGCATGTTCAGCGCGACGCGGGCGTGAACCCGCGACCCTCGGATTACGAGTCGCACGTCATACGCGCTTGGCCATGCCAGGCCTAAACACTAGGAAATATACAATTAGAAACACAATGTTAATTTTTATTACACATAAATAAAGGAAATTATTTCTTACTTTGCATTTTTGTTGTGGAAATTAACAAAATCATATTAGTTCGTGTATGTTAGGAATGGTTAATCTCTATAAATGTCTGTTGAAATCACAATATTAAAATGCTGTTAATTGTTATGAACTATATTTTCTAAATTAAATGTAAATGTCAAGTGTTTGATATTAATTTCAAAAGTAGTTTTATAAAAATATTATAAATTCATGCATAAGCCATGTTATACAGGTGTTAAGTTAAATATTGTTGACCGGTTTGTGTGAAGGATATTATACACAGAATTGTCTTTTACTGAAAAACATTTTTTAGTTCTTTTTAAAATAATGCTTTGGATAGTTGTGTTTATATTATTTTAGATTCCACGTTGACAAACATATTTGCTGTATTAATTTTTTTGGTCTGGAAATATAACGGTAAATATACAATTCTTTTTTTAAAAATTTAAACCTTTTCTGTTACGATTTATAACATTCAGAAAACAAAGGCCGAGTTCATTTTCGTCTCCCCATTAAAAAGACGTTTACCATTACCAATTTCATTCTAGCTATCTCTAAAGTTAAAAAAAATAACAAAAAAGAAACAAAATTACTGCAAGTGCTGCTATCAAAACCCTAAAAATGCAAATAGATTATAACAGGAAATGAGCTACGTTTCGAATACTCAAGTGTTTGGTCTAATTTGTTTTACGTGGTTACCTGGCTGGTGGTTAGGACACTCAAATCGTAATTTAAAAACATGTTAGATAGGCCGTTTCACATTCAGTCAAATGTGAAAAAAAATGCCTATATCGTGTAGAGAACAGTTCACTAAAAATCTTAAAGCTCTGTAAATGTCTGTTACTTACACAAGTGTAATTTATAAACCATTTATATTTTGCGATTGAAATCAAATCATAGTATTACATTAGCCCTGTCAAAATACGTTATAATATTTTTATACATGTATATTTATTTATTCAGTTACTCTAATGGTTTACCTTCTACATATAGATTCATTTGAAACGAAGAAGTTGTATATTTAAGTTTGTTACTTAAAAACTCAGTTTTGTCTTTTATTTTTCTAAATGAAGCTTTTCTACAAAGGATTTTTATGTTGAAAAGAGGTTAAGCCAATAGCAACAATGATTGAAAATATTCCGCTCAACATACTTCTGGACATCTGTTGTATACTGAATGAAATATAAATGACTTTTTGAAAGAAGCAACTTGCAAGAAGTTAAATTAAATGGTCTTGCTTTCTCAATAATGAAACAGCCTTAGGTAAAGGTTATGAAACATAACTTAAAGTTAAATAATTGTTTCAGATGTGATATTTCTTTATATTTTGATCCAATGGCTTACTTGATGTATAGGTATTTCGTCATCAAATTCTGAAAGATCAGTAAAAGAGTTTGAACATTAATATCTTCATCTGCTTATTATTTATGTGCATGATACTTGTTTATAATGTACTGTTCATTTAATTTTTTTTTTTTAAATCTTAGCACTTCGAATCTTTTGAAGTGTTTTGTTTTTAATTTCGCGGAAAGCTACACAAGGGCTATGTATGTTAGCTCTTCTTAATTTAGCAATGAAAGATTATATGGAAGGCAGAAAATCATCATCACCCTCCGCCAATTCTTGTACTGCTCTTTTACCAACGAATAATGAGATTGTCTGTTACAAAATAACGCTCGCATGAATCAAAGGGTGAGCATGTTTGGTGTGATAGGGATTCAAACTTGCGACCTCAGATTACGAGTCGAGCGTCCAGACCCCCTCCCATAATGAGGACCCTTTTCAAGTGTTCACAGCCTTCAGCACAATGCAGTTTTTATACATACATTAACATAGTGTGATGTTCAGGGGATCTGATATCAAACTCTGTTTAAAATATCATATTTCTTAACAGTTTTGTGGAACATTTAGCTATAATGAGTAATTTATAAGCAAGAACGTATTTCTCAAGATTATTAAAAACAAAACCAAGCATATAGTTAAACATGTAGAAGACGAAAAAGTATTTTTCCCCATGGAAAAAAAATCTGTTTTAAAATTAGTAGGCGTTAAATAATAATCATGTGGTTCTTATACAGAAAGAAAAGAAAAATTATAATATTAAAGCGATTCAAAACAAAAAGCTTTATACAGACACAAACTATAAAGACTTGAGAGTTTCTGCGATGAAAAAACCTGATTAGTTTTTATGATCCTAAGAAAAAAAAACTATTTTATAGCAATGACACTGATTTTTTCAACACATATACACCATTCTAAAAAAATGATTTTTCCTTTCTTGGACAATAGAAATCAATAACCATGATGAAACTTTTATTTTACTATTTTCTAAAGTTTTACTCGTAATGGCTGTTATAACCTTTGCTATAATACATTATTCCATTGTTTTTTTTATAGCAAAAATATAAAGAGTAAGCTATCTATTGTGTTAACTGTTATTCAACAACTTGAAATATTACTATTTCACAATATTTATATTAAGAAGCAATTGTTTATCTCATATTTGCCAGCAATTTACAACAATTAAAATATTTAAAGTTTATTTATTCAAATATATTTAAAGTCATTTCAATAAGGAATTAATATACCTTACATATACATTTATTTGTAGGAAAAATATTAGAATGTAATGAGAAATATTTGTGCATATAGTCCACTAAAGTGAGCAAGTGAGTAGACACAATTTCAAAATATTTGCAAAACTGTAACGATCACATAGAATGTATGTCTGAGTATTCATGATTATAAAAACTTCAGTGTATTGACACCCCTGATCGTGTTCTCAAATATTATTTACGATGGCTTAAACAAATTTTTAGTACATTGTACAAAATTAACTTCCTTTCTTCACAAAGTTGATGATATTTTCAGCACATCAGCATCGTTTGAATATTGCTGGTGTTAAATACTCTATTTGTTGTAAATAACCTGAAAAAATGATAAAAGCAAAACATCAACTACATTTTTTCTTATCTTCAACACCCACCCTATCCACTTATCTACTAACCAACACAACTGACTGATAAGCCAGACAAAGTCACTGATATAAACATGTTCATATTTAATTTTCAAACATGCAATACTTTTATTTTTTATTGGTGTTATAAAGAGTATGTTGAAACGCTCTCAATTAACAACATGACAAGAAGCAGAAGGAAATTACAATAAACACCTTGTACCGCATTTCTCGATAAAAGTGAAAAACAAACAAACGTTATTTGTAATTTGTAAAATAAAATAAAAAATTTGGTTATTGGGACCACAAAATTATGAATATCATAAAAAGAAGAAGAACCAGAACATCAGAACGAATATTACTCTTATTCTTTATGTATAAAATAACGCATTAAATAGATATGTGAGGCATTTGAATGTTTTTGTAGTGAATGAGCTTTCAGTAAACAAGAAAGAGTAAAAATAATTACTTCAAAAAGTGATGTGTATACATAATGTGTTGTTGTTGTTTATTTTAAATTATGAACAGATTAATTTTTTATGTATTAAAATACTAATGATACAAAGGTATATGTTTGTTCATCAGGTCTTTCTAAACCCATCTTGAAGCTTTACTGTTTCGAATTTAGTGCGAAGCCGCTTGGAGATACCGAGAAAGAAATTATGCATGGTATGTTCAATAAAGAAAAGAAAATTTATAATATTCTCAGAGAAAAAAATGGATATGGAATCCTAAGACTTTCTTTAATTTCTTTACATACACATAATTTTGCATACTTAATAAATACTTTATAGTTAAATGAATTTACTAAACCATCAGACGAACTACTGCAACTTTCTTGCCTTGGTACTATTGTATTTTCCACTAACTTTAATGAAATTCTAGTACGATCCTGCACATAATTGTAATAATCATGGATGACTTTTGCCATAAATAACACATTGTCTTTTGAATTCCAAATTTTATTTCTTGAGTGTTTTGCCTTTTGGTTTCTGATCTTTCCATGTGCAACTATAATATTTACGCCAATGTCCGTTACTATATTTGCGTTTTTTAAATTGAATAATATTGTATAGAGTTTAAGTAATTTCAAAGCATGAATTGGTTTCTGCATTCAGTTTCTCGTTTACGAAATTTATATTGGTGACAAAAAATCATTATATCACATATTTTTTTCACATTTTTTCTTGATTCCTGTAGTTTTGATTTTACCAGTTATTACCAGTTATTTGTTATTCTGAATTAAGCACAAAGCTACACAATGGACTATCTGTGCTCTGCCCACTACGGGTATCGAAACCCGGATTTTAGCGTATAAGTCCGCAGACATACCGCTGAGCTACTGGGGGGCAATTTTACCAGACTATTTATTTTAGTAACATTTGAACTAGAATAAAATGGTTAGAGAAAATGTATGGTGTAAGATGTTATGCATTTCAGTCATTTACACCTATATGTGCATATTTATTAACAAACCAACCGTGACAAATGCATTACAGTGGATGACCAACAAATACTTGGAAAATACGGAAATGTATTCTGAGCTACTGTAATAACTTACAGTGGTCACAGTGTCTGTTTCTCGTTTTAGTACTAGGTTGTTACCCCTCTGACTTTAACTGACATTACCATAGCTAAAGCGATAGTCAACTTTATTATCCACTATATTCAAACAGTTTTCGATAAGACTGAGATCTAAGCTGTTGCTTAACTAGTTTAGTATCTTGACTATCTCCCTTCAAAGATAGTCTTTCAACTGAAGCAATGAAATAAAATCAATGATGTTCAATTAACGTAGAGTGAGATCTACTCTTTATTTGACATCTTCTGCATTAATTGCATGAATTTTACTAACTTCTCTTTGTCACCTGGAATGTGCAAAGATTATGTTCCATAGAAGTTATCCAGAATTGTTGGTTTTAGCCAGGAAGCAAGGACCTTATTGCACTTGATTGCATTTACATTGCTTTACATAAAATACAGGGATCCACACTTGACTATCTAGTCTAGATATGTACCACCATATCACCTGACCCTGTAGATGCTCCATAGTTGTTTTTAAACGCTCTGTGTTAAACATTTGTCCACACTGACGTCTTACAAAGTGTTTTAGGCACTCATAAAGACTGAACTTTGATTTGTTAAGTTTATTTTGCTTTCCCTTGCTTCAATTTAGTCATCATAATCTTTGGATATTAATCGACAATTCTACAGGTTCGTGCGTTCCAGAAAACGATTGTCAGTTGCTATGGAAGCTTTTTTCCCACCTATTCCCTTCCGCCAGTATTCACATAGTTGGTATCTCTGCATCCAGAAGCTTATGGTAGACTATTTTAAATTTAATTATTCTAGTAGCACTCTTTTTCAAGAGTCTCTCTTTCTTCGAGAAAAGAAAAAAATACGTTTTTTTTTTCTGTGAGGTAAGTTAAATAGATGTTGATATTCATTTAATTTCTAACTTTAAACATAGCCAGATTAGACTTCTTATCTAAGGGTCACGGGTTCAAATCTACATCACCCCAAACATACTCACCCTTTTCAGCCGTCGAGGTTTTTAATGTGCTGGTCAATCCCACTATTCCTTGATAAAAGAGCAACCTAAGAATTTCTGGTGGTTAATGATGACTAACTGCTTTCCTCTTGTCTTACAATGCTAAATTAGGGCTCAAATTAGAAAAAAAAATTCTAATGACTTTATTTTCGGAGAATCTTAAGCTATTATTGCGGTGTGTGTGTGTTTTCTTATAGTAAAGGCAAATTAAGCTGTCTGCTGAGTCCACCGAAAGAGATCGAATCCCTGCATTATTACGCTTTGTTTTGAATTTCGCACAAAACTACTGTCTATAATTTAGCAGTGTAAGACTGAAGGAAAAGCAGCTAGTAATCATAATTTACCGCCAATTCTTAGGTTACTCTTTTACCAACGAATACTGGAATAGATCTCTACATTATAACATCCCCACTGCTGGAAGCGTTAACATGGTGTGACGAAAGTCGAATCCGCGACCCTCAGATTACGAGTAGAGTGCCTCATCACCAGGTCAAGCTGGACCGTATTATTACAGAAAGTATTTGTTTGCATTTCTACTTTTAATTTGTGGAACTGATAAACATAACCTAATATAAGTCCTAGGTGAACTATGAAAAATAAGCTGGTTTGGCTGGTATGCTCTTAAGCACCAAGTTGCACAATGTGTTGCCTGTGTTATGCCCATTGCGAGTATCGAATCCCAGTTCTTGACGTTATAAGACAACAGGTCTGCCATTAAGTTAATGATAACAAAAAATAATAATAATCAGATTAGTCGAGAACCATTGTGTTACAGATTTGTAGATAACAAGTTTCTAGGATATTTGAATATTTTCATTCACGGCAAAATAATAAATACCCTCATTAAACTTCATCCGCTTTATGTTTTAGTTTCCTTTATAAGGTGTATTTGTTTGTCTTTAAATTTTACATAAAACTATGCAAGGGCTATTAATGGTAGTCGTTTCTAATTTAGCAGTGTATAATTAGGAGGGCAACTAGTCATCATCACCCACCGCCAGTACTTGGGCTACTCTTTTACCAACGAATAGGATTGACTGTTACGTATAACGGCCCCACAGCTGAAAGGGCGAGCACGTTTGGCGTAACAAGGACTCAAATTTGCGTCTCTCAGATTACGACTCGAGCGCCATAACCACCTTGCCATGCTAAGCTAAGAAAATAATAACATTTGACAGAAAAAATAAAAAACAAGATATTTAAAACTACTTAAATAAATAGTGGTGGAGATTTGGTTTGAAAATGTAATCAAAACGTGATTTATTTAATGGAATAATCTATTTAAGTGATTTATTTTAACACCTATGCGTACCATTGTAGATAACTGAAGAGCTTTCCTCAATGATGTTATAGCTAAGCTGTATGGCACTGAGAAATTCATTTCGATTATTAGAAATTTAAAATAATCCAAAATGGTATTCCTCGTGTTTGTGTTTTTGCATACTCATGTATTTATAATATTGATTTGTATAAGTTTGATTGCTTAGCTTCTCACTTTAAAAAAACAAAAACTTGTTTTGCTAACCTGAAAAATTAATTCAATGCAAAGATTTAGCGTTTTGATTTGTTGCGAAAATATTTTTATAAGCATTTTATGATGTAAAACTGTGTCCTACTGTAAAAAATTTAAATTCAGTCATTTTTCCGTTTAATTTCTAATTTCTTTCACACTAATCTTTTTTATTAGTTGACTGAATCTTGTAATATCTTGTTTGTATAACCAGCAATTCAAAAAACCAAACTACAAAAGAAAACAAGTAGCTAACTTTCATTGACTTATTGTATTTTAATGTCTTTTATAATAAAAAATGAGTAATTTCAAACATAAATCGTATCACACGTTTAAAGATTTTATGTGTCTCGAATTTCGAAGTATTAAGTTAGGCCTTCACTTTTCGCTTTATTATTTTTGATGCATTTCTTTCAAAAACATAATAAGTAGTTTCAGAGAAAATCTTTTTTTATCTCGTCTTATATGACATACAGGAATGGAGATTTTGATCCGTTGAACTTATAAAGGGAACAATTCATAACTTCCTTCAACTCTATAAAATTTATTCTCCAACAACGTAAGAATATTACAAAAAATAAATCGAGCAAAAAATAAGACAAATACACTCATAAAGACTATCAAAAGCGTTTTGTTTGATGTATTTTGTTTTATTTTATTAAATATTTGAAGCATGGAAGAACTTTATTAAAAATCATTTTATTATTTCGGTTCCAACTTCTGTACTTGATAAAAATAGTTTAGCATAAATACCTAAATAGCATTCATTAATTGGTATTAAATATTAAATTGCTCGTAAAAAAAATCTAGTTTCCAACGTAGAATTTTTTTATTTAAAATTTTCCATCTCCAACAACAATTAGTAATCTTCGTTAATTTCACTTTGAGAAAAATACAACACTTTCTGAAATTATTATTTTTTGTTTGTTTGGTGAAGTAAAAACTTCGTGATAATGGTTTGATTAATATTTTAGGCATACTTATAAGACTGCTTATGACAAGCTTTTAGTAAATTTAAAGTAAGTTCAGAAACGTATAAAGCTAAAATACGATGATATATTCTTTGCGTAGCATTGTGTAACTTTGCGCTGAAACAAGCATACATCAGAAAGCAATACACTAAATCATTTTTTGTTTACAGAAAGTTGAACACATTATATTAAAACAATTTTAAATATGAAAATCACAGACCATATGTCAAATATAACTAATTTGAAGTTGCAATGGAAAATTTTCAAACTATTTATTTGAAATATCAAAAAGGGGATAGCCCTTGGATTTAATGGCATTGAAAAACAGTGTTATATGGATACACCTGGAGCAACTAAACCGTCATGAAAATTACCTGCACCAACTTACAATCCAGCTGTAGTAAGCAAAGCGTAGCTTTTCTTACAGGCAAGAAAGAATTCATAAATGTAAAGTTCAGAGTCGAACGCAATTCACGTTTTCCAGGTGACAGAACACAAAATAATCCAAAAAGATCTTCACATGGAAAACCAAACTTCATAAATCACATGTACACAAGTTGCTTCCACAACATTAGTCTTTTATTGCTACACAAAAAGAGAACTGGTGATCTTTGGATATGAAAACCTTCCAAAAGATCCTTATGCAGTGGGAAGTGCTCTGAAGGATTATTATCAAGCGGGCCTGTTAGTCAAAATAGAATGTGACGATGTGAACTGCAATGAGATAATATGGTTTTAAAATCGTTAATATAAGGTAATCAACTTCTGTTTTGAACCACAAATTTACGGTACATGAGGCAATGATAAAAATATTTGTGAATAACTGATAGAAATAGCCCGAACTTTCTAATGTAATATGACTTACTCAACTTTTGTTTTGAACAACAAATTCATAGTACATGAGACAATAATAAAAATATTTGTTAATAACTGAGAGTAATAACCTGAACTTTCAATAAAACTGGATTTTTATTCATTCTACAAAATATTTTATTGTAATTAACGTACATTAAAACACAAATATAGCTAGTGTGGTGTCTTTAATTTTAGGTAAATCAAATACATTTCCGTAATAATTCAAGGTACTTTTAAAATCCATGGCCACGCGTAACAGTAAAAATGACGTAATTAATCGAAATAATGCTAGAAAAGTATTTTGGTTTAAAATATAGAAACTTGTCATGTGAAAAAGCTAGCATACCCTATGAAAGCCTATGTATTTTTGTAACATTTTTGGATATATGGATATTTAATCTCAATTTTAACAACACTGAGATGTAAAAGGAATACAACTAAATAATCAAAACTGAAAAAAGACATTTTAAGATCTTTCGTACATGTAATTCTACAAAAATGCATATTCTAACTGAGGAAAAAATTAGGACACTCCCACATTTATTCCCACTTAGAATGTCTCAACTCACACATAGGTGTATCATACCAGATGCACATGATTAGAAGATTGTTACTCATCATTTTGAATGAAGCTTGCCTTATTTAAACGTCAGACATTTAGTTTGGGGTACTCCTGATTTTTGAAGTGAGAGTGAGCACCATGGTGGGATCAAAAGGGCTGTCTGAAGCCTTCAGAAAGAAAATTGTAGTAGCTTATGTGCCATTCCACTGTCCGTAAAATAGTCAACAAGTAGAGAGCTCTCAAAACAACTGCCAACATACTCAAGTCTGGTCGTCCAAGCAAGTTCACTCCGAGAGCAAACCGCAAGATGCTAAAAGAGGTCTCCAAACACCCTAACACGTCATTACGGGACCTAGAGCAGACTCTGGCTACTGTTGATGTGAAAATGCATGCTTTTACAAAGAAAGAAACTACACAAATTTAACTTGCTTGGGAGTTGTGCAAGGAGTAAACCTTTGCTCTCTAAGAGAATCATCAAGGCCCCCTGAAGTTTGCCAGAGAGAATGTAGAAAATTGAATTATTTGTACATCAGAACAGAGGATATGTTTGCAATAAACTAAATACAGCATTCCAGGAAAAGAGCCTTATACCAGCTATGAAGCATAGAGATGGAAGTGTTATGGTTTGGGGCTGCTTTGCTGCAGCAAAATCTGGACAGCGAACAATCATAGAATCCACCATAAATTCTACTTTGTATCAGAGGGTGCTTGAAGATCATGTGAGACCATCTGTACGAAAATTGAAGCTGAAGCGGTACTGGACCCTGCAACACGACAATGACCGAAAACATAACAGTAAATCCATCAAGGACTGGCTGAATACTAAGAAATGGAGAGTCTTGGAATTTCCGAGTAAAAGCCCAGATATAAATCCCACTGAGATGCTGTGGGGTGACTTGAAACGGATTATACATGCAAGAAACCCCTCAAACATCTCACAGCTGACAGAATTCTGCATTGAGAAGTGGAGCAAACTTTCTTCAGACTGATGTCAGAGACTGATAGATGGCTACAAGAAGCGTCTCATTGCAGCTATTTCAGCCAAATGGGCTAACACTAGCTATTACGGGATAGGGTGTCCTAACTATTTCCTCAGTTAGAATAGGCATTTTTGTAGAATTACATGTACAGAAGATCTTAAAAAGTCTTTTCTTCAGTTGCAATTGTTTGGTTATAATTCTATAATCTCTCAATATTGTTAAAATTGAGATTAAATATCTATATAACCAAAAAAGTAACAAAAATACACAAACTTTCATAATGTATCCTAACTTTTTCAATGACTCTTATTTATGTTTATGCAACTGAGGAACAAATCTTAAAAATTCCTCACTTAGATGATTTCAAGTTATCTTGTACAAGATGTACGTTTCTAATTTCTTTATTCAGTATTCCACTGTCACGTGTTATTCAATGATAGAGGTGAGCAGACATATTAACATTTCACAAAATATTCAATATTGTATTTTAAAAATGCATAGAAATTAACCGCTTTCTCTGCATTAACGAATGTACATTTCTTATAGGGACACTATCTCAATACCTCAAATCCATGCAAATACCACAGTTTCTACGATTTTAGTAACTCGTTTGTTTTTTGGTGCTCTGAACAACAATATGCGCTTCTAAACTACAACGTTATCTGTAAATATACAGATTACGTTACATACAGAAAGCTGTTCTGAACGTAGAACACAATAAAATAGCTAAATCTTGTACTTAATATACAAATTAACTCCACCAAATAAAATAAAGTTTGGTTGTTTTAGCGCAAAGCTGTATGTGTGTGTCTGTGGGTTTCAGTTGGTTTACTCATTCCCTACTAAAACAATAGAAATTATGGTGTGCCATTGTTATGTATATGTATAAATATTTTGTAAACGACAACATGTCGTATTGTGTTTGAATTTTCATTTGTATTATTCATTTTTCCATATTGATATTATTGTTTCGAAATTTAAACTAAAATATGTTATTTATTTAGGGTAACGTTTTAGAACTTTCTCGAATTAAGTAGACCAATCACATGTTTGTAAATGAGTGCTGGTGACTTCCTGTCTAGAAGTGTAGTCTCGTGCAAGAACGAATATGCGTGGATAGCTCTGGAGTTGTATGGAAATTGCGAGATTGTTCGAGAAATAGGCCTATCGGTATAAAAAAGACGGTGACGTGAGAGATATTCAGTCATCAATCATCAGTTTTATTCGAGGGAGAGAGTCATCAGTCATTAGTTTTATTCGAAGACAAAGAGTGAGATTCAAACACCAGTTTCATTTCAAAAGAAGAAAGTTAGTTATTTGAGAAAGATTAAGTGTTTGCTGTGAATATTCAACTTGGATTTGTGATTGAAATTAGATCTACGGAAGCCGTGATTTTATTTCGTCAATCTCTACGATACTTCTGAATTACCGCTTGTGCTGAGAGACGGCGATTTCATTGAACTGTGAACTGTTTCGGAATCTCTTCGTGGGACCAAATTCACACCCTAGACTGGAATTTGAGACTTTAATTTTAGATCATTACATTAGATACAGGCCAGTATCGTTTTGTATTGTGATTTATTTTGAAGTTTGAAACTAATATTATTTTGTTTTGTAATTAATTTCGAATGTTGTAATTTAATATCTGTCACTGTTATCATATAATTTATGTTATATCTGTTATATTTGTTAATAGTTTAGTGTAATAAATTATACAAGCTGTTATCTGTGTTTTTCTGTTGCGTTTAATCTACGAAGAACTTATAACATCTAAAAAATACGTAACAGCCATGTTCTATTAAAAAATATATACTTTACTCTTCAATAAAAGAAACGTAAAAGGGATATTTTTGTTATTTTAAAGAGAAATATATTTAATAACGTTACAAGCTCAGAGTATGTGATGTTACACGTATTAAGGCACTGATTGTCAGACCAAAATGACAAAAAAAGTTGTGCACTTTGAAAACGGAGGAAAACATTGGATTTTTCGCCAAAACGCATTCGTGTCCAATAAATTTGTGTGAGTGATCTGCATGTTCTGCAAGTGCAACATGTGCAAAATCCCTATAAAAGTGACGGGTTCTCGGTTTCCATACCTCAGTGTTAAGCCACCGACACGCAATACAGTTACGCCAAGACTGATTGAAGCACAACGCAACAACGCCATTGGTCTATCGAAGCAGGCGAATCTCGATCAGATGTTGCCAGAACTGTGAATGTCCACCCAAGCACCATCACAAGGCTATGAAATCGTCACCAACAACATGGATCAACACGTGACCGTCCACGATCTGGCAGACCTCGTGCGACCACGCCCACACAAAATCGCTACATTCGGTTACGTCACCTTCGGGATAGAACCATCACTGCGACGTATACTGCCTCAACCATACCAGGATTACGTAGGATTTTCGATCAGACCGTACTCGACGAGATTCTTAGGCCCCATGTGCAACCTATCATGGTAAACGTCAACGACGTTTTTCAACATGACAACGCCCGTCCTCACACAGCCCGACTCACCACTGTTTTCTTCTGACACCACTACATCTTCTCTGGCCCTCCAGATGACCAGATTTAAGCCCCATCGAACATCTTTGGGACGAGTTGGACCGACGTCTGCGACGGCGACAACTTCAATCGCAGACTCTACTTCAGCTTTCAGTAACTTTGTAGGCTGAGTAGACAGCCATTCCACAGGATGTGATTCGTCATCTCATCGCTTCCATGGTCAGGAAATGCCAAGCAGTTATTGATGCTCACGGGATAGCATACTCGTTATTGACACTGAGTGACGTTAAACTTCAACTAGTGAGCGTGGACTTCGCCTTTGCAGACTTTGGATATTCAGCAGTGAATATGCATAGTTTCAAACATGTCATACAGAACTACTCGGAATAAACTTGTTAACAATTTGTCTCAAATTTTGCCTTTTGCGTTTTTTTTTAAAGAGTATATATCTTTCAAAAGTTTTACAAGTAAACACTATTGAGACACAGGTATAGAAATATACGCCCACGCCTTACACACATAAGTGAAATTACAAACAAATTATGTTCTAAAATGTTGTTTTAAGTATCACCTCAATAAGTCATCAGAACTTTACAATAATATACAGTGTTTCCTTTTATAACAATATTTATGTAGTGACTGCGTCACAAATTATGGTTATATCTGTAAACATCATGGGAGAAACTTTAAATTTCTTGTTCTTCTTACTTCTGTTTCTTTTTGCTTACATGATAAGTGAAGACCCAAACAACAGGTTAATATACATAGGTGATCTCATTTAAAACTGAGTATACTTTTTATAAATATTATTAATTTGTACTAAATTAAAGAAAAACATAATTCTAGTGTAAACAATATTATCATCATCCATTGAACTTAGATTTCTTACAGAATTTTCATTCTTTTAAAATGCTTTATACAAGGTGGAACAGTCATTAGCAATTAATAATAAATAAACAATAAATATTACAGTTTCAACTTCATTGTATTTAAAACTTCGTTATAAATACAATATTCCTCTGTCTATGGAAACACTGAATTAAAAAGAGAAACAAACAAGTATATAAAACTTGTTAAAAAGTTAGTAAATGTGGGGATGGCTAATATCAATCCTTTGCAAATAATGTGAAACACGATGATAGAGATATGTTTATCATTCTTAATTTTTACAGTTTCAGGTCTGTATTCATTTATATTAGTGAAGTATAATTTTATTTCAACTTCTTTGTTTTAAAGTTTGTTAAATATATTTCAAAAGAAAAAAATATTAGTGTATCTTTGTTTTGAAACAGTTTAGAAAATTTTCTTACATGATTCACGAATAATTGTAAAACTTAAAGAAAACAAAACTTTGATTGATGAAGCTAATTTTAAAGATGTTATCTTATTTCATGTCACCTGCAACTTGTGGAATAAAATGAACAAACATAAGAGTTTTTTATCATTTAAATGCTCTTAGTGTTGTTAACGCTCATTATATTCCTTCCACGAGCAAAGAATTTAACAAAGACACGGAATAAACACAAAAAGCTTGTAAATAAGCAAGAGGTCTAATTAGTTTATTGATTGTTAACGATATTTACCATTCCTGGACGTTATTCTACAAATCGTGTATCCAGAAGCAAAAAATATGATTTAAATATCATTAACCCGTCTTAATTTTTATAATAAGATAAACACCTTGGACACTTGAAAAATTTAGGATAGTATATTAAATAATCAAGTTTTTAGAGTGCTGTGATCCATTTTAGTCACGTTTATTCTTGCGCAAAATAATTAGCTTCTGACAATAATTGCCTTCGGGTATAAAATAAGCTAGAAACTCTATACGACGAAAAGAAGGTTTCAAGAAAAATAAAGATTAATTTAAATTAATACTTTTTTCCAAAAAAATTGTATTCAGCTAAAAGCCTAATATTTTCTTGTCCGAATGTTGAGTCATATTATGTTTCCAAAATCTATTATATGTATATTTCTATTGATGGCAATGGATATTTTTGCCTTGTCTCTTTTTAGTTTAGTAGTTCATCATAACGGGTACCCCAGTGGCTCACTTTATATCTGCGGACTTAAAAACGCCAAAAACCCATGGTTGGCAGAGCACAGATATCACTTTGCGTCGCTTTGTGCTAAATTCAAAGTAACAAAAACTACAATCATTGTGATGGAAAAATATGCACACTTGTTATTTGTATAGTCTTACGCGAAAATTATAAAACAAATATAATTTTTTTCAACATCTCCAGTAAGAATATCGTTGTAAAGCTTAAGGTTTTTGCTGGTTATATGTTTTTGAAAAAAGTTTGTACTATATTTTATATAAGTCTAAAAATTCTCTTAGATAGCTCTGATATTTATTTCACCTTGGCTTAGTGGAATTGGTACGTTGTATTTCCCTGCAACATTTGCCTAAAAATAGGTGGTTCATTTATTTGAAAATACTCACTTTGCAATAAAAATATACCATATTTTTTCATTACTTTTTGGGTAACTCAGAAACTTAAATATAAATTGGTTGACAATTAAAATTACATTAATAAACTTTTTTTCATTCTTATAGAGTAACATATTATGACATTATATTCAAAACTTTGCTTTCCCGAAATATTTTGTTATTCGTTTTTGTTTTTTATTTCTTTTAACAGAAGAAATTTTGCAAATAAAAAGTAAATGTAAATAAGTAATTCACAAATATATTTACTTAATAATATAATATAGTTATGTACATTTATATAATTCATAATGAGTATTACAATTAATTACTTTGTGATTATTCATAGACCGACTAGTAGTGCAATAATATTGCAATAGCGCATTAAGTTTTCAAACACTCTCTCTCTCGCGGGATTTGGGTAATCTTATGTACTCTGGAGGGTCAGATATGCTTTGACCTTTTCCCCCGTTTCCTCTTTTTGTTTATTTTTTAATTTCGCGCAAAGACACACGAAGAATATCTGCGCTAGCTGCCCCAAATTTAGCAGTATAAGACTAAAGGAAAGGCAGCTAGTCATCACTACCCACCACCGACTCTTTGGCTGCTATTTTATCAACAAATATTGATATTGACTGTGACCTTATAACGCTCCATAGCAAAAAGAACAAGCATATTTGGTGTGAGAGGGATTCAAACTCGCGACTCTCAGATTGCGAGTCCAGCTTCTTAACTAGCTGACCTTACCAGAGCTTCAACGAAATAAAAGTTTCAAAATCAATCTTCATAAAGGACACAGTAAAAATAACCCAAGGTGCAGTTTTGTGCTTAAAAAGAAGCAAACCAGCTTAAGAAGAATTCTTGTTTTTATTTTTCTTACATGAATGATATTAAATTTACTTCACACCGTAAGATGTAATGAAAATTCGTTAAAAAAGAAAAAGTTTACTTTACATTCATTTTAGATATTTTTGTTTCTGTAGGAATGACACTGATATAACTGATTTTTAAAGTCAGAACTAAATCAATTTTGTATTACCTTCTTCGATTTTATAGTTTCATATCATCAGAATCTTGTGACAAGGGCCTCTGTAATGAGGTCGAAACAGATGATATAAGGCCTAAGGCACAATGAAACTATTCTTGACAATGCCTTTCTCCAAGATCAAGTTACTTGTGCTGACTGACTTCCCATTCGTAGCTGCAGTGTGCTCTCTATACACAAGCTAGAATCCTACAACGTTATTACAGTTCATGCGAGGCCAAGTAAAAGCTCTTCCCTTTCGAACGAATTTTCTTTTATTAGATAAACGCCATCAACCAGGAATAACCCGAAAAGCCAATAGTAACTGTGATGAAACATGAAAAAATAAAGACAAAAAATGTAAAGTATGTTTTCAAGGGTTTTTTGAGTTAGGAAAAACCTAAGAAAATAAATCTCTTAAGACCATAAAAAATCTTAAGATACATTAAAAATAAGGTAGAAATTCATTTTAAACTGTACAAAGCTAAATATATAATAAAACTTTTCATTTTGTAAACTGCTTACAAAACCATTATACATACGTCTTGGAACTGTGATTAATGTAATCCATTAAAACTAACATACTTTATTTGGAACATACTTAATGCCAACCACATATCTTTTATTCTAATTACGTATGTTTTATAAAATAATTTAGTTTTCAGTATTTTTTGAAATATTGAAATGGTAAAATTCTTATTTGATTTGTTTGTGTTTAAACGGAAAATCACACAATGAGTTTTATGTGAATTTTCCAAATTTTAGCCAGTAAGACCTTGGAGTTACCGTTTAGCCTCTGAGGGACTTTTAGTTTATTTAGATATAACATACGAACAATAATCTTTTTTTTTAAGACTGCACCAATTTTTATGTTCTAGTTTCAGCAGAATGCATTTCACCCTTATGTAATGAGCCACCGCATCCCTAATTTCCAAAATATAAACGTTGAATAGCTTATCGTATAACATTTAAAAACGTCCTATCATTAGTATTTTTCATATTAAAATAATTGGTTTTAATATCCTTGTAATTGCTCCAATGATACATGGGTGTGTCTATGGTCTTGCAATGTTAGAAACCGGGTTCCGATACGCTTGGTGGGTAGAGCACAGAAATCCCATTGCATAGCTTAACTACAAATAAACTCTTATAATCTTTTATTTAAATTGAGTTCTGATCTCATCGTTTTGTTCCTGTTATTTCAGACTTAACTTTAAAATAATGGTTCAACTAGTTATTTTTTGACATCTTTGTCGTTCTAGCTATCTTAACAATTTGTTTATTTCCAATTTCCCAAACTCTTTCACCACCAAGCGAATTTAGTGTAAACTGCCGTTAATGCATTTTTAAAATTTCCTTTAAATTTTATCTTGCTTACTTACGTGTAGCCCACCTCCAGCACATACTTAAACATTACTCAGAAAACTATCTCACAGGATAAACCAGTTTACCTGTTGGTCCAAACTTATCTTTGATAATCTTTCATTCAAACCTTTGATCCTGCTAAGTAATTCATTCCCGCACTTAGTCAGAGAGAGTACTTCTGAAAGGATCACGTAGATATTCCAGTTCTCAAGTCACTGAAAGAGTTGTTTTTCGATGGAACAGCGATAAGTGAAGGAACTCATACGACGTTAACATTCAGAGTTTGATTCATTGTGGTGAACAAAGCAGATAGCTTAATGCTTTTGTTTTTGTTTGTTTATTTTTTTTAATTTCGCGCAAAGCTATAACTTAATGCGCCTAACGTTTAACACAAACTGAAAAGGTTTTCTATGATTCGTAAGTAGCTTTTCAAATATAAAGCTTTTAAAATGATTCTAAACTGTATGAATTGTTTCCTTTTATAACAATATTTATGTAGTGACTGCGTCACAAATTATGGTTATATCTGTAAACATCATGGGAGAAACTTTAAATTTCTTGTTCTTCTTACTTCTGTTTCTTTTTGCTTACATGATAAGTGAAGACCCAAACAACAGGTTAATATACATAGGTGATCTCATTTAAAACTGAGTATACTTTTTATAAATATTATTAATTTGTACTAAATTAAAGAAAAACATAATTCTAGTGTAAACAATATTATCATCATTCATTGAACTTAGATTTCTTACAGAATTTTCATTCTTTTAAAATGCTTCATACAAGGTGGAACTTGAATACACTTTGTAATGTATAATACTCATGGGACGTCACAAGTAAATTATAATTTCTTTGTTTTAAACTTCGAGCAAAGATACGTGAGGAATACCTGCGCTATCGTCCATCTTATAGCTGTATAAGATTAAAGGGAAAGCAGCTAGTCATCACCACTCACCCCAGCTCTTTTATCAACAAATAGTGGAATTGACTAATACATAACAACTCACCTGCGGCTGAGAGAACGAGCATGTTTGGTGTGACGGAATTCGAATCCCCTATCCTTTGTGTACCGGCCTCAAATTCTAAAATTTATATCAAAGCCAGCCACTTAGATGTAGAAATTCTTGGTTAGGATATGTTATTCTAGCAGCCAGGTCCGTCATAGCCAATTGGTTAAGGTACTCGACTTGTAATCTGAGAGTCACGTGTTTAAATCCCCGTTACACCAAGCATGTTTGCCCTTTCAGTAGTGGGGCGTTATAATGTGACGGTCAATTCTAATATTCGTTGGTAAAAGGGTAGCTGAAAAGATAGCAATGAGTGGTAATGAATAGCTGCCTTCCCTCCAGTTTTATGCTGCTAAATTAGGGAGGGCTAGCGCAGATAGCCCTCTTGCAGCTTTGTGCGAAACTAAAAACAACAAACTGCATCTACCTTTTTTTTAACAGTATGCACCTTTGGAAGCCTAGAATTACTTTCAAGTGGCACACTGGTGAGTATGCGCACTCAATCCGATATAAATCCGGTTTCGATATCTATCGTTGGTAAAGTACATATATCTCTATTATTGTCTTGGCTTAATTTCCAACAAACAAACCCACGATTTTCTTACCACTTTCTACCAAAAGAATTGTTGCTTCTTATCTGTTATTTTCTTCCTTCAACAGCACAATATTTCCAAAGCTATATCTATGTGGTTCTGAAGCAAGCAAAATTGGTATTGCGTTATGAAAGGAAATTTCTGCTATTCTTCACGACTTGTTAACAGACATTCCTGACCTTTTAGTAGTAGCTAAGCAATAAAAAGAAAATGAAAAAAATAAACGTACTGTTTTTAATTTTTTACTTTAGTCTTTAATATTTTATCTCAAATTTGCATTAAAATAAGATTAATAAGATTACATTTTAGGCTCAGTAATTAAACAGACAAATAGGGTACACTAAAAAAAGATTATGCACTTTTTAATGAATCCAGTCGTAGAATGAAAGAAAATTTCAATAAATAACACTTAATAACTCTTTATCGCTAATTTAGAAACAAAAATATTGTTATTTAATACAGTAACAAAGAATAGGACAACAGACATCACACCTGTGCGAATAATGAATTACATTGCAATTAATAATTTAATTAAATTATACTGTTTTAGTTGTTTTGTTGTTGTTTAGAATTAAGCACAAAGCTAAACAATGGGCTATCTGTGCTCTGTTTACCATGAGTATCGAAACCCGGTTTATAGCGTTGTAAGTACGTAGACATACCGCTGAATCACTGAGGGGCTATTTACTTTATTATTATGCTCAAACCTACACGACAGAACACGGTTTGCGGTAGTATAATTCTGCAGAAATACCCCTGTACCACTGACAAAAAATTCAACAAATAACTCAGAAATTACGAAATAAGTAAGTTATTGCTTATAAATATTTCCCAATTTTTTCTGCCTATTTCACAAGTTCATTTGTTCATGTTCTTAGTTTTTGAGGAAAAAATGAGATAACTTGAATATTTTGTTATTGTTTCCATATTACACCAAACAGTGTCTCTTGCTGTAAAAATATCTGAAAACGTATTTACAAAAAAGATTTTTTATTTCCTGTTTCTCATTTAACAATCATTGTAACTTACAAATAAAGATATTACTGGGGAGGTATTTTTAATTGGGGACAATTCATTCAAAATTCCAACAATAGTATATAAATGTTTTAGAATAAAGGAATAACGTACTAGACAACACTCTCATTTGTTGAGAAGAAAGGATAAAGTGAATAAATGGAACTGACATTAATTATATTTAATATCGTCATATCAAAGTTTTCATGCAAATTTAGTTAGTTACTAAAAATTATTTTATTCCTTTATAATTGTACGCTCACAAAATCCATTCTATATACATTCTTATAGCAGCCCTTGGAAGTAATTTTTTCACCTCGTGCACTTAGTGTTAGACTTAATATATTTTTCTAATATCACTTAAACGTCGACTTTGCTCTGTAATTCGGCTGTTTGAAACTAGTAGCGGTTATCGAAGCGTTAAAACACAAACAAAGTTTGTGTCTGGATTCTCAAAGATTGAAAGGGAATTGGAAGAAAACTTTTCTAAAAAAGAAATGTCACACACAACATCTAAAGTGTAAATTCTGGCATGCTAGCTCAGCTAAACACTCAAATTACAGTTACTCGACTGAGCAGATAGAAGAAGTAATTTTACTATATTCTTCGGAAGGTGATGAGTTAATCTCATGTGTATATCTTTCCACTGAACCTCATTAAAATAGTTCACTTATCTCGACTGTAGTACCTAATCATACGCTAACATATGTTCAACAAAATAATTCAAACATTAAGAAGAGAAAAAGCTGATTAAGAAGATACGTTGCCCTGTAAATTAATGTTTTTCGAAATCCATATATTTTTCAAAGTATTAACACCTGATATCTTTATCTATTTTAACTGTCTTAATGAATTACAAATATAAGAAATAATTAAACAATTATTTAATACTTTTCTCACTCAGATTCTCAATTACACAGATATTTAAATTATATTTTGTGTGAAATTATCAACTATATTTTCAATACTTCATGAAAAATAATATTTTCTTTCATTCTAACTATATTAGATGTTTACTAAAACCATTACAGAAGTTAGATAATATTGACTATAAGTAATCAACTTAGACATTCGTTGTTTTCTTCAAGAAGGTTAAATACATTTACGTATATCCAACTTTGCATTATCAGATTATTAAACAAGATGTTTTCTTTTTATTATTCTGAAACCCACTTAAATAAAAGTTTATTAAATAAATAAACTAAATAATTTGGGTTGTTTGAAATTAAACTATGCTCGCCAAGGGTATTGAAACCCGGTTTGTACCGATGGTAGCCTTCAGATATGCTGCTGTGACACTTGGAGACTAAACTTAATGAAGCAACACTAAGATATATAATGCTCTTTAAATGTTTATGATCTTTCGTTGCTAGAAAAAAAATGATTAAAATACCATTCGAAAATATATAAGTATATATACCTTCAGTTTGGTTAACCAGTTATGTAGTTTTGATAATGTTAAATAGATATATAAAGTAGATTTATAATTAATGTAGTTTTTATGAATATATTTTTATGCTTACATTTATATTTAATGTAATATTTTAGGGAGAGAAGAGCTGTGTTTTATGTTTCACAACATTTGATAACATCAGTTCACAAAGTCGTAGTTTTCGTAATATGATTACTTTTAGTGATAAAATAAGATATTAAAAGAAGGTGCTAATAATTATTGTTTGAATGTTAGATTCTTCTCTTTAAAAACATAAAAGTTGCAGAATTAGTTAACATTTAAAAAGTATACTCTGAACATGGTAAGAAAACTGTTTGTGTTTTATGAGTTAAAAATAAAATTAAAATAAAAATTAAATTTAAAAATTGCAATGCAGTAATATCACGAAAATAAAATTAGTGATATATTAAATACTTTATTTTTCAACGCAGGTTTACTAGGTTTGGGTTTTGATACTCTTTGTAGGCAGAGCACAGGTAGCTCATTTTGCACATGCTTAACAACAAACAAGCAATCCCCAACATTAACAATAACGGTATAAAGTACCATATTTATAATGTATTTTCCTCAAAGTTTTATATTTAAATCTATAACTTACTTCATACGGGTAATATTAAGTTATATATGAATCTTCATTGAAAGGATGTGTGTGTCTAAATTTTTGAACTGAAGCCTCCAGATTTCCTCAAATACATTTTAGGGTTAAACTTTTGGATCCTAAAACGTTATTACAAGTAACTAATTTTGCAACTTTGTAGTCAGAAAAAAAAGTCACACATGCTTTAAGGCGAAGAGTATAACTTACTAGTTCCTAGAACACGTTTATTTCAATACATTAGACCATCTTTTAATTTAACTATTTCAAAATCTTCATTTTTATTTCTTAGCTGTTGTTACTAAGAAAATACGGTGAGATTATTCACTTACGATTTTTGGTAGTAACTGAAAAAAAATGTATCGTGTTGTCGGGTTTCTTTTTTTCACACACACACAAAAAATGCTGATGCGAGTTACTGAACTTAATTTTCCAATTTACACACATTTCCAAAGGACACATGTACATAGGAAAAAGGCTCTACATGTTTCGAAAGCTACTTGCAAAAACTTAGTTACATTAGTTGCAATAAAGTCGAAGTTTTCATTTTTATATTACTAGATTTTGCACGATTGATTCCTAGGAAATTTTGAACATTTTACCAGATGAACATTATTCTGCTCTTAAATGGCATTTGCTAGCGTGAACATATTTTGAAAGGTGTACAAGTAATGTCTTAAATCAGTGGAAAGTATTTCTCAAAACGGATTACAAAGCAACAAGATGACATCGATTTTTCAATGTTATGGTAACTTATTATACTTCTTTGAAAATAGTATAAGTTATGCATTTTCCACTCTTCGCACACCTAAACTATAAATGTGATATGTTTTGTTAATCTTAAGTGTATAAACATTAGTGCAGAACGTAACCCATTTTTTAAAGGGTATCAGCAGATTTTGGCAGGGTATATGTACTTGTCATTTAATTGTCTTTAGCTTGATTGTTCTTAAGTAGAAAGTTTCACAAATGATTAAGGTACTACCCCGTAGTCACTTACTCAACATGAGATGTGTTATAGTTACTGCTAACGTCAGTATTTCAAATTTCTTATCGATTGGAATTGTTTATTTTTGTAGACAACAATACGTTAAAATTATTAAAAATAAAGAACTGAAAGGCAGAATTTTTTATTATGTTAAATTATAATATTATTTTGAAATCCAATAATACAAAAAATATACTTTAGTAGATCCAGACCTTTAAGCAGTAATTACAGCGTATCCTGTGTATTCGTATATTCTTAACATAATTAACGTTTTCATTCGCATATCTATCTATAATTTTTTTCGTCTGACTACAGGACCGTCTTACAAATAAATTATAAAACAAGTAGTTGTAATCTCTTAAATGAAATGGAAAACATAAAATATATCATTAAATTTCCACATTTCTTTGTTGATACTGTTATGTATATGTGTAAATATTTTGTGAACGACAACATGTCGTATTGTGTTTGAATTTTCATTTGTATTATTCATTTTTCCATATTGATATTATTGTTTCGAAGTTTAAACTAAAATATGTTATTTATTTAGGGTAACATTTTAGAACTTTCTCGAATTAAGTAGACCAATCACATGTTTGTAAATGAGTGCTGGTGACTTCCTGTCTAGAGTGTAGTCTCGTGCAAGAACGGATATGCGTGGATAGCTCTGGAGTTGTATGGAAATTGCAAGATTGTTCGAGAAATAGGCCTATCGGTATAAAAGACGGTGACAAGAGACAGATTCAGTCATCAGTCATCAGTTTTTATTCGAAAAAAGAGATATTCAGTCATCAGTTTTATTCGAAGACAAAGAGTGAGATTCAGACACCAGTTTCATTTCAAAAGAAGAGAGTTAGTTAATTGAGAAAGATTAAGTGTTTGCTGTGAATATTCAACTTGGATTTGTGATTGAAATTAGATCTACGGAAGCCGTGATTTTATTTCGTCAATCTCTACGATACTTCTGAAGTACTGCTTGTGCTGAGAGTCGGCGAATTTATTGAACTGTGAACTGTTTCGGAATCTCTTTGTGGGACCAAATTCACACCCTAGACTGGAATTTGAGACTGTAATTTTAGATCATTACATTAGATACAGGCCAGTACCGTTTTGTGTTGTGATTTATTTTGAAGTTTGAAACTAATATTATTTTGTTTTGTGATTAACTTCTAATGTTGTAACTTAATATCTGACACTGTTCTCATATAATTTATGTTATATTTGTTAGTAGTTTAGTGTAATAAATTATACAAGCTGTTATCTGTGTTTTTCTGTTGCGTTTAATCTACGAAGAACTTGAAACATTAAAAAATACGTAACAATACACCATCCATAATACAGCCATAAATAAAATGTTTGCATACTCTTCTATAATGATATTATTGTCTACATGCAATAAGAGTAATAACAGTGAAGGTAGCATACATTGAAGGTAACATAAACAACCTGTAAAATAAAAAAAAATGAATTTATTTATAATTTGATCAAAATGTTAACGATTCCTTTGTTCTAATTTATTTTCTAGACAATAAACAATAGTAAAATTATACTGAATAGCTTCAATTGAAGAAATGGTCAGCCGCGTTCTCTGGCTAGTTGATCTGAAGTCTGTGTCAGTCATCAGAAGAAAATTTAGGACTCATTATAACAATGTAGTGCTCATACAGAAATTCAGTTCAAAACTGAATGAAAAATTTAAGGAGACTGGTTCCGTTAATGTGGAACTTTAAAATCGCGTTCGGCTTTGTATCCAAAACGACGGAAGATATGTTGGAAGTTAATATTCTTACAATTAAACATGCTAAATATTAAATAACTTCCCTCTTTTTATTATTTTAAAGAGTGTTTATATCTTACATAGAAGTGAAGTCATAAAATATTCAAAATGCACAAGGACTTTATGGACACCCTGTATTCAATAGGGAAGCGTCAATAGCGCCCACTAGAGGCATCACGTGAAGACGATATTTCTTCTGGATAATAGACAAATATTTGGAAGTGAATTTATAAAACAGAATAACAATGTCATTGCCACATGAGCATATTATACAGGATTATCTCAACCAGGAGGACGTCACAAGATTGCCACGGCCAAGTAATACAATTTAGAATCGTTGAGCAGAACTGAATCCAAAAACTGCTAACTACGACTTTAAATCATACAGTGTAACTGAGTCAAAATTCCTTTTAGTGACATGTTTGGATGAAACAACGGTAAATTACAGCAAAATATCATAGACATCATGCTATGTCGCCTTTTGGATGTTATTAGAGTACGAAGACAACCAAGTAAAAATTGTTTAATATGAACTCGGGTTGCAGACGCTATTTATAATAATTTAATGTAATATGTTGTCATTATATATGTTTGGTAAAGTTCCGTTGTGATAGATGAAATGCCGGGTCACACATCTTTCTAGAAATGTCTAATAAAATTATTTGCTGTTCTAATAAATCGTTCAAGATGTCCAAAGAACCTGTCCCTTTATCTAAAATTACATACGTAGATGTTTAATATAACATGCATTTCACAGTTTGACAACATTATTCGTATTCCATCTTAATAGTACTCGTCTTAGTTGTTGCAAAATATGCAAACATTTTTGCCTAAAACGGTAGAAGTCTTTATGTGGAACCTTAAATGCTTTATATTTCAACAACAATCTTTAACATTTTTCTTTTAATTGGTTGTTTTCATTCATTTTGACTTTTAAAACATAACGTAAATGTTTGTTTTACATATTAATCTGGTAAACATGTTTGTTTGTTTTTTTCTGCGTAGGTGAAATATCTGTTGTTGTTTAGAATTAAGCACAGAGCTACACAATGGGCTATCTGTGCTCTGCCCACCACAGGTATCGAAACCAGGATTTTAGCGTGTAAGTCCGCAGACATACCGCTGAGCCACTGGGGGACGTGGAATATCTAAACAATCAAATAGAAATGTCAGTTATTTGTATGATAATGAAAACCTGTGTAAAACATCCAATCGAAAATGCATGTCTTCGTGCACTTATTTTTATTTTACCTCTGTAAGTGTAAATGTATTATAACAGTGTTGAATAAAAAAACAAACAACTTAAATTAGTTACACAAAAATGTTACGTGAGTTCTCTAAAAATGCTCGAAACACACATACTTATCCATGCATACGTGCTAATTAAACCATACCTTATTCTATTTCAAAGCAAACTAAAGACAAGTGAATAAGCTAGAATGCAAATTGAAAATCAATGTTTTTAACGTTAATGATAACGAAATGGCATAAAACTACATGGTATGTTTCTATTATTTTGCTGCCATCTTTCGGAGATGCACAGAGTCACATTTTTTATATCTATGCAACATTTAGTTAATGTGAATCATGCTTTTTCTTATAACATTTAATCACATAAGATTTTTAAATATTTCCATTCTCACCTTATATTTTACCGCGGTTAGTTGTTGACTAGACGTTATATGAATAAACAGTTCTGTTCTTGACGTAAATTATCAAGTTTATGTAGCATCCTTTATAAATCTTATGAAACTATTTCTGAACTGTTGAATATTATAATACGTAAAATGATAATGGTAATATTATTTATCTTACCTTTTTATTTAAAATAACCAAAATAATGGATAAATTCAATACTAAATTAAATATTTGTACAAAAGAATGTTGAAATGAGTATTATTTCTTTCTATCTGTCTGAAGAAAATGTATAAAATTAAACAATTTGAAGATAAAATATCTTGTTTTCATATTTAATTAAACTTCATTATAAAGTAAGTAAGTAATAATAGAACAATAAAAAATTAACTAAATTTTTCATGGAGGAAAACTATTAAGTTTTAAAAAGAATCCTCATAATAATACAAATGTATATTGATATTTAAAAGAAGTAAATCATTGTTTGTTTCCTACAGTCTCTAAACAAAATGTATCTGCTTTTCCTACAGAATTTCTTCTCTAAGTAATATTGAACAAGAAAATACGTTGTTGTCTACTGAGTGCTCTTCTACAACTGAGAGGCGTGTCAAAGAGGTAAGACACAAGACAAAGAACGTACTGCTCTTTGTTGGAATTTCGATACCTCAACTAGAATTAAGTACACTCGCATAGTAAGTAAAACACTGAGAAAGTGGGTCTTTTTAGATGCCACACAAAAGAGAAAGAGGTGATTTTTTGATAAAATAGGTTGATGACAATTCGAAAAAATGTACAAAGTGATGAGAAAATTTCACTAACAACCTGATCTTACTTTTTAATAATCAAATAAAATTATATTAATGTGAAAGTTCTTGCTCAACCTGATTCTAGATGTTTTCTCATTGCTACCTGAACTATGGTATTTTCGTATATAATTTAAAAGTGGCATGGTAGGTCAGCTGGAAAATGTAAAGATCCGTCATGTTATTCAGTAGGCCTGGTACGGCCATCGTAATCCGAAGGTCTCGAGTTCGAATTCCCATCACACCAAACATGTTCGCCCTATCAACAGCTAGGACGTTATAATATGACAGTCAATATCGTTATTCGTTGGTTAATGAGTAGCCCAATAGTTGGCGATGGGAGGGGTAATGACTAGCTTCCTTCCCTTTAGTCTTAAACTGCTAAACTAAGTACGGCTAGCGAAATAGATCTGGTGTAGTTTCAAGTGAAATTCAAAACAAACCAATTATGAATTCCACCAATAGCTCGTATCATTAAACTTTTACATTGACTTGATTTAGCAATTATTTATTTACGGATAATTTTCGTGCTCTGTCGCAAAGAAAGGGAATTTGTAGGAATAAAATATTTTATGAAACATATATAGTAATTGCAGGTAACCCGATGTGGCTTTTACATTTTAATATATATTCATATCACTATATGTATATGATGTATTTAGTTTTTAGACGCAAAATTTGCAATGTTATATCCATTATAGACACTGTAAAACAAATTATATGGGATAAGTATGACAACTATAATGACCAAAAAACTTATTTATCATTATTTTTGAAACAATTTCTTTTATGAAAAAAATTCGCAAGAGAAAAAGTTTCTTTGTGATCCGAGCTTCACTGAATACTTTTTATCCAAAATAATGGTAAACCAAAATCTTTTACTTTCCTTATTTGTCACATATGTTAATATATAAATAACACTCTTTTCTAAAGTATTTTTAGAAGTTCTGGAGTATGTTGAACTGCTATTCTCTCAAAGTGGAATATCAGTCAAACCTCATACCTTTGTCACTACGTATTACAGGTAGTACGTTGTTCATACCAAGGTTTAGAATTATTCAAAAACCTTAAATTATCTAAAAAACCTCTGTGATAAAGTATTTCAATAAAATTATTGAATCTTTTCTTTAAAATAATCATTTTACTATTTGAAAAATATACAGATACTTTTCATTCTAAATTAAAAAATAACACTTCTGAATGCAAAACTGTTTATTTAAAACACATTTTCATTGCCAAGTAAGTCCGCATGGAGCATAGATACTTTCAAACGTAGTGTTCTTTAATCAAATATAGAAGTGGTATTAACCCTCACTACATATGTAAAGGAAATACTCCAGGACAACAGATAACACTTTTATTTGAGTCGGTAAACTTATCTTAAAACAACTAAAATAAAGCAAATGATTCTTTAGGATTTTCTTTAAAAAGTGCACTTCATTTCATCATAAAAATATAGTTATATCAGCTTAAAACGTATACACCCTTGTGCAAATTAATTGAAACAAATTGTCATTTTACAATATTTTCAGCATGGCGACCGATGTAGCCTCGCTGCATCCACTGATTTCCTTTAATAGTTATTTTTTTCACACAGACGGCGTCATTAGCTATGTTTTGCAGTACGGTCGATCTATTTTTTGGGATATATGACGACATTTTGAGGTATAATAATCCATTAAAAATTGCCTTAGAAGTGCAAAGAGACCAGCCAAAAAAAACAATTTCTTACCAACTCAATGAAGAAAAAACGGTATCAATGGGGTCTGAAATACAAGAACTAGATAAAAAAAAACAATGGAGGAAGGTGCTATTTAATGACGAGACTCGTTTTCTCATACAGGGTCAAAGATGTCTGCATGTTTGCAGATCTCCAAGTGAAAAACTTCGAGAATCTCACATCAATCAGTTCGTAAAACATCGTTTGAAGAAGATGTTTTGGGTCTTTCTCAGCTACTATGGCGTCGGAGGCTTACAATCGTAGAAGGTATGATGCGAGGACCAGAGTACATCGAATTTTCACAGAGAAGAGTCGTTCCAACATTTAAAAAGAGATTTTGAGTCGGATGTGGCATTTTTTAGCAAGATCTGGATCTGTGTCACATATCGAAACTTGTGAAGAATTTTATGACTACAACGCAAATAAAGATGCTGGACTGGCTTGGAAACTCTTCTAACTTAAATTCTATTGGAAATATTTGGGCGCTTTGTAAAGAAAGACGTCGGGGAAAAACTGTACTAAGAAAGATAAGCTAATTAAGGCCATAATTGGGGTGTGGTACCGCGATCCAAAAATTAGTAAAGATTGCAGTCAACTCGTGGACTCGATGCCAAAGCAGATTAATGATAATCTTAATTTTAAATGCCGTCATATCAAGTATTAATTTGTGAGTAATTTTTTGGATTTTCAGAAATAAAACGCAAAAAATTGAAAAAAATCGTAATTTTTCGTATTATTTCAATTAATTTGCACAAGGGTGTAAATGTTTAAAATAGACCCTGTCTATTTGAACCACAGACTTACATTTAGGACGAGATGGATTGTCATACGCCATCACGAAGTACATCATAGAGGGTGATGAACGTATTAAAGTGAAATACAATATTTCATAACCGTGTACGATTCGATAGTTATAGCAATTCTCATAACTGGTGAGGGGATGAATCATAACTAGCATCACACTTTTAAACCAAATCTCCTAATAACATCACGTTTTGTGTTGCTTCGCTCTCTTCTTCCATTTTTGTGTTTGTTTGTTTTTTCTACTCAGGTATCAACTATTAAAACTGTTGGTAGTGAGGACTTCTAGATTACTGATTATCATCATATGCCATATGTCATTTGTCAGTTATTTAGCATTTTGCGATATTTCATAAATGTCTACTTCTGCATTCCACTAAATAACTTTCATATGCATCCAGGAATAACTGATGCAGACTTTGCTCCTATAACAAATTATCTGTAATTTTTTATCTATTTTTCTCATTCCAACAAATTTTAGAATAAAATATTGTATTGCTGGTTTCTGGACTTTTACGATGGTACCATTTGTTGATTGATATGTGTATTAGGCAATATTAAACACTTCATGGCATATATTCTAGTCTATAATTAACCTACCGTCAATTATATTAGAGCTCTAGGTGAAAAGCTCACATATAGGTTTGAGTGTGTAGTCAGAAATTAGGCACTCTGATATGGTTTATGAGTTACAGAGGACGGAAAAGAAGAAATAATAAAGGAAAATGTGAACCGGGGTAGAAGTTCGTAGACACGCCGCTGTGCCACTTACAAAATAATTTGTAATATTACTTTATCTATTAGCAATATCCACAAAGTGAGAAACGTGAGTGATGAAAAACTTGGCAACATTGCATTCAACAGTCAAAAAGCTCGTGTGCGCGAAACGAGTCAGCAAAGGATGTGCAGAATTTTCTTTGCAAAACGTCTGAAAATGTCAGTTAATTACTAGCACATTATTTAAATTTTATGGCTTTTAAATCTGGGACTCGTTTTGCACAAGTTATATTGTAAGTTAAAATAAATAATTTCACTTAAATGTTACAATATAAGTAGTTAATCTTCAGGAGTCTTATAGAGTATGTTAAATAGTAAGTTTCCTCAAGTGAATACCTTGAAACTACGGTCTGTAAATTGTTTCACATAATATAACTAGATTATTGATTGGAATTAAACACAAAGATATACAGTGGGCCATCAGTACTTTACCCACCACGGGTATCAAAACCTGGTTTCTAGCGGTTCGAATCTGTAAACATACCACGGTGCCACTGTGGGCAATTGAACTACGGATAATTTGTATGAAACTAAAGTTAACTACTTCTCAGAAAATTGGAATAAAATTGTCCGTTTATTACCAGCGATTTACAGGTTTAATGGTGTTTGTTTATTATCAATAAATATTAATAAGTTATATGGCTGTTATCTAAATGCCCCCCCCCCAGTGGCTCAGCGGTATATCTGCGGACTTACTAGCTAAAATCCGGGTTTCGATACCCGTGGTGGGCAGAGCATAGATAGCCCATTGTGTAGCTTTGTGCTTAATTCAAAACAACAACAACAACATTATCTAAATTTATCGCAAACTGTAAACGATTATTTTGAAATAAAATGCTGCTTTTTATTATATCCTTAAAGTGTATAAAAGAAATAAATATGTTGACACATGACGTCTCTATTTAATTAGAAATAAATTGACGAGTGCAAGAAGTGAAAATAATGTATCTTGTGCTAACATATTTAAATTGCTGTGCTACATATTTTTTATTTATTCGCTAATGGTTTATCTATATATATATGAATAGAACTTTTGTTTCCCAAACCATAATTATTTGAATAAAATGTTCATATTTTATATCACGTCATTCATGTTGGCCAGATGGTTAAGGTACTCGATTCCCCGTTACGTCAAACATGTAGTTTTGCGCGAAATTCTAACCAAATCATTTCATGTTCTTTGTTGTATGATGTATATCATATAAAATGTTATTGACGTTCCCACAATGCAAACAATTTCTCATTAATTAATTAATTTTTGTGAGCCAGAAACGCCTCCCTTTTTATTATCTTAAAAAAATTCGTCTAAGAAACTTTAAACACGTTACTTTGTATTTTATAAAATATATCTTCAAAATTCAATCAACAATCGTACTTTGGTATAGACCACGAAGCACTGTCGCCAAATAAACCTACGATACCAGTGCTAAAAGATAACCTAATGTTACCAAAATTGCTCATCAGAATTTTTATATAGCTGAAATTACATTTTTAAACTGTATTCAATTTTTATCAGCCAAAACAGTTGGCAAACTTCCCCTTTTAAAATAAAAATGTTGATATTATGTGTCAGACGTTAATCTTTTTTACATTCATAAGAAATGCTATCTCTGCAAAAATAAGAAAATTGCCTTTTAAAAATATAAGAACGCTAGAACATTGAGATTGAACTGTACGGAATAAGCTTTTGCAAGATGTAAAAATTTAAAAGCCAATTCTTGTGAATTGCTATAAGCCTAATAAAGGCTTTTTATGTTCTTTTTAGCAAAAAACCCTCTCTTCATATTACGTTTTGCGTAAATTTGAAATTAATGTTGTAGTGTAATAGATATGTACATACACGCTATCTCATATGCAGGATTAGGTTTCATTACTAACAAGTAATTCGGTGAATAACATTTGTTTATTAGTCCTTAGTATTCTTTATTTATCTATTCAATACAAATTAACTTTAATCTACTTTCACTTACTTAATTAAACCCTAAAATTGAAGGTTTTAAAGTTATCGTTTTCATGTAAATTATTCATTTGATACGGAAGTTTTGAATCTGAAAAATCTGAAGAGTCCTCCATAATGATCTTAATAAGTCTTCTGAAAGTCTATGCCAAAAAAGGCACATAAACGGGACATAGCTGATTCATTTTTGCACGTGCACGTCATGTATTAGCGTTTCTGATCTACCTGAATGCCCCCCCCCCGTGGCTCAGCGGCATGTCTGCGGACTTACACGCTAAAATCCGGGTTTCCGCTGAGCCACTGGGGGGCACAGATAGCCCCTTGTGTAGCTTTTGCTTAATTCAAAACAACAACAAAATCTACCTGAATTGTGTAGCATATCATCAGTCATGAAATAACGATCCTTTAATTAAAGTTGGAAGTTAATTAAGATGGTGACTTATGGTTTCAGGCAGATCGACGTGATTGGAGCTGTTGCAAAAGAAATCATTTAAAAGGATTTTTGTTTCCTCCGGAGAAAGAAGACGGTTCTTCCTGCTAAAACAAGGAAGAGAGAAACCTTCGTTGGAAAACTCCAATTTGTTCTTTTTTGGTCTCAAATAATAATAAAATAAGTACGTAAAGGTTTACCTTAAGAAAAGTGCGATACATTTAGATATTTGACGCAGCGATTACATTCCCGTTGACAGCATGTTAATCAGATTCTTCTTAACTGATGATACCAAAGAAATGTTATAGCTGTGTTTGACATTTAATGTGCATGTGCATTCTCAGAAATATAAAAAAGCTGTTTTGAATCAACCAACTTTTTTCGAAAAATAAATTTATAATAGTTACACTTTTGTTTCATTTTAATTATAAAACGCTATTCTAAACAGTAACTGGACATTTACGAATTAATAAATTTAATGTATACATGTGTGCGTGTATACACTAATACTGTGAAGGTAAAATAGCATCGTAGTGGTGGTCATACATTTTATACTTCTTATTATACATGTATCTGATAAAAATTAAGTCACTTCATTATCTTACAGCTTCCCAGTTTGAAATAAGCAACAAATTATTGAAGCAGTCTACACATGATTATATAGAATAAGTAACGACAAATATTTTCGGTATATTCTGTAAAATAATGTTTTTAGAAACATGCTATACAGGCTTCTGAAAATTCTGCTGTAACCATTTTTTATAAAAATAATCAGTTTTTTGCAAATGTCATAGTTAATAGATACAATAGATACGGTAAGTCCTCAGATTTCCGTTTTATACCTACTCGTCGTAGAATTCTAAACATAGCTGGAACTATGTAGTTGATTTTTAATTTTTTTACAGTAATTAAACAGGCATTAGAACTCAAACAACACGGATAATAATTTTCCTTTTAATTGGTTTATCTTCTTCTATTAGTGGCGGCGTTTTTCTCTCAACAACTAAAAATCATCTGGAAACCATTAAGCATATGACTTTAATATTTCAAACTTTAAAAATTCACATTTTAGAAGATAGCAACATCAAACTATGTTAGGTCAGATTTTGATTGAAATCCAAAGTAATTATATTTCCTAGCTCGTTGTTTGCAGGAGTCTCGTATCGTTTTTTCAGTTTTGATCCAAAATATATTTAACTGAGAACTACCGAAGGTGACAAATTTTTATTAGCAATTAATCATTTTTCAGCATTGAAATTTCATGATGTATATTTTAAATTTCAATATAAATTGTAAAATAGTTTAACATTAGTTTTAATATTTGGATTGAGAGATATTTCATATTTAATTATGTGACAAGAAAGAAAAAGAAGTTAAAACAATAGAAATTAAACAACAGAATTGAACATATTTTTTCATATTAACGCATCTAATATTCAATTGCCAGTTTCTAAAGTTTTCTTCGTTATTAAAAAAAGTTGAAAAGGTAGAATTGTTTATTTTTACTATTAATGTAGAATATCTTTCCAAATACTAGAAAAAAATCTCTATTTTGTTTGCAAACTTCACAAAACAAGAGAGAATCCTCAATAACCACAAAGCACTTGAAATTCTTTAAGGTAGAATTGGAGTAAATTAATCTATGAAACCTCGTGTATGGCTAAATGTATCAGTCAAGAGGGTTTGAGCAACTGAATCTATAAAACTGTAATTAATCTTCAATCAATAAAGAGATGACAGAACTATGAGATAAAAGTTTGTACTTAAAAAAACAAATCCAGAACCATTCTACAATAAGTTATGTCTCGGCTAAAAACAGAACTTGTTAGTCAATGTTTACACACTTTCTCCCAATTTTTCTTTTGCCTTCGATTGCTTGTTTGACTTGCTTAGTAGATTCTCAAGAATTATTACTATTGCTAATTAGAAATGAATTGGCTGTTGAAATATTGTAAATATTTACAGACCTTTTCCTGAAATACAGTTTTGTGTTGATGCTTGCACAAGCTAAATTCGAACGGTTACCATATATTGGTATAAAAGTTATGTTTAGATCTTTAAGGAATACTTTTTACATTTTTAATTTAATGTATATAAGCTAAAGAGTCGTATATTTATATATCAAACGTAAAAGTATTATTTTTTTTTAAATTTCCTTATAAAAGTAAAATCTAAGTTTACCACATTCATTAGTAACAACATGAGTGTGTTTGAACTTATTTCAGCAATAATATAATAAAGTACTTCAAAAAGATTAATGGCCAATATTGCGTGCTATATTGCTCCATATCTATATAGACAAGAGAACTGTATTTTTTTAGTATGGTTAGTATGCCATGACGTTAAACTAACTGAATGTAGCTAATTAATCCCATTCATTTACAAGAACCCAACAAGTTTAAGGTGGTCAATATGAGGACCCTATTGAACCACTTTTCTGAAGGTCTAGTACTTCTCAATATACATATATGTATTGTTTGTTTGTGTGGAATTAAGCATCAGGGTACACAATGAACTATCTGTGCTCGGCCCACCACTGGTATCAAAACCTGGTTTTTAGCGTGTAAATCCAGATACATACCACTGCACCACTAGAGGGCACAATATATATATATACAATAAGTAACCAGATGCTCTTGACATTCAAACAGTCTCAAATTTGTCGATAGTCTTATGATTTGTTGACGGATAACCTATAAAGTAATAATACAATTTATTTGTCAATGTAGCCCTCACTAGTATAACGGTAAGTATGTTGACTTACAGCACTATAAACTAAGTTTCCACACCCATAATGGACAGAGCATAAATAGCCCATTGTGTAGCTTTGCGTTTATTTATAAACAAACAAATTCCGTCAACGTATTACCATATATTTTTGTTTTATCTGCAACAAAACCGCAACACGTTCTTCTTGATCTTACGCTAGACTCACGAAGGTTTTTCTTTTCCATTTTTTTTCATTCACAAATAATTATGAACCCGTTTTTATAAAGCTGACATCCATATTCAGTGACTATCGATTTCTAGCACTCATGTTGTTCAAATAGAGATTATTACATATCTTAAAAACTCCTTCTAGACATCGTTTGGGCTTTTAACATGTTCGCAACAGTTGCCTGTTAGAATGTTTGCAGCAAATGCCTGATAGAATTGATAGAATTTTAGCAATAATTAGCTGATAAAATGTCCACAATATTTTTCTTATTGAATGTTCACAACAGTTGTCTGACAGAATGTCAAATATAATTTAACTCATAGATAGTCAACATGCACTTGACATTAGTCCTTGATACAATAAAATAAGCCATCACTTGTTTCCTAAAAGTCCAACATCTTTACAAGTACTTCTGCCTGTCACATGCGAGTAGCAACAAAGTAATAACCAAAGACGAAAAGATATGCGTGGAAGAAATTCCATATATGATATTTTTTTAAAGTGCAAACGTCCACACTACTTATGAAATCTACATTTGTTCTAGGTTTTTCACACTTAAAGTTCAGGTACTTTTTATTAGAATATATGAGTAAAATGGAATTTTCTTTAATGTTTAACATGTTATCAAACATATCAACGTCTGTTAATGAATAAAGAAAACTAAGTATCACATAGAGATATGACCTCATATTGAACAACATTATATTAACATAAATTTAATTTGTATCAAATGCAATATATATACAAAAAGAGACTCAGTACTCTGTATTATAGTATGTTTTGAAGATATTCTTTAAATTGTAAAATAATGTTTCAGAGATGGTTAAATCACCAATTTCTTCCTCCCTTAGCTTCAGAAACAAATCGATAACCTTAGTAATAGTGTTGTTAGTCTAACTGGTCCTGTTTCGTTCTATGGAGAACTTTAGAATTTTAAAGCTAAAATTCAGGTTTCGAGTTTTGCAGCAAGTGCAGTACAAACAACGCGTTTTGGAACTTTGTGTTTAAGAACAGAACAAACAGGTACTATAATTATATAGTTCTATGAGTTCT
This sequence comes from Carcinoscorpius rotundicauda, assembly GCA_011833715.1. Lineage (NCBI taxonomy): Eukaryota > Metazoa > Arthropoda > Merostomata > Xiphosura > Limulidae > Carcinoscorpius > Carcinoscorpius rotundicauda. The sequence goes on from CM022393.1 coordinate 116,889,668, forward strand.
CTACAAATTAAAATAGTTCTACTCTGTGAAATGTACGATGTTAAATACAGCTGATTTAAGTTTTAAGTCAGAAACACTAGTATATATTTTGAATTATATCATATCGTGTTTAAATGTTTTTGATGAGAGAACGCGAGTATTTTATTAACTTCTGAAAAAGAGAAAAACAAAGAAAATGTACCTTTAGCCAAAATATTATAGCGAAGCTCCACAGACAGCAGATAAAAAAGAATAAATTTATGTTGGTTTTACATTGAATAAACAGGAATCGCATGATGTAGAGAGTATTTTATGACAATTTATGCTAGAAATGAGTATCTTTATTACATGATACTTTCTTACAACTTCCTGAGAAAGCATCGCTAAGAACGTAAAATTACCTGATTTATGGTTAATTTTCAGGTACCCGAGAGGAGCTGCCGTTTTGTTAGATATTTTACTTGGGTCTCTCAACTTTGTTCTCTCTTTAGCTATAGATGAAAAAAAAATCCATTCGGATTAATTTATACATGGATGTGGAAAGAATCTCTTCTACTTCATAGTTGGTGGATTTAGTTTTGTTTGGACGTTGAATGTTTAACAAATGCTCGTCTGGGGAGTCTTGATGTGCTGTCTCCAGTGGCACAACAGTATATCTGGTAACTCATATCGCCAAAAAACCAGCTTTTGATATCCGTGGTGGGTGGAGCTAAGATAGTTAAGTATGTAGATTTGTGTTTAATTACAAACAAACTTGATTTGGTATTTGTTTATATTCCTTCTGTAAATTTTAGGAATATTATGAAACTTGTATTACTTTTACGGTATCTCAACCTCTTTTTCTCATATTTCAGGTGCTAGAATTTTGAAAATTATTACTTTCAGCACTTAAAAGCTAAATTTAATTATCGTGACTTTTGTACATAGTGCTTATTTATGTACAGATTTTTGAATCATTTTGGAATTCATATATTATGTTAAACATTTATGAAAGCATGGAAGATATTGTTTATGTGTTAGCTTCTTATATTTTTATAAAAATTGCAAATTATCTTTTGTTGAATGTTGCACGGAAATGGATACATTGTGCCCTGTCTTTCCTTTTTGGCTATCTTTAGCTGGGAAGTTTTTTTTTTCTTTGTGGACTTCAATGAGAATTACTGTTGATTTTTTGTTACTGGAATTTGTGTTGGTTGATAGAATCTGTTACTGAGCTTGGTTTATTTCCTGATATATACTATTATTAATATGACTGATGTAATATGCGACACATTGATATACTTTATTCTTCGACAGAATGACGCCGTTATTGTAGCAGAACTATCACGAATAAATATGTACATATGTTACTGACAACTAAGCAAGGATCTTGTTTGTAACATTCTTAATGTATCTTAATGAATAAATATTATGTGCTTTCTGATGTACTTTATATTGAATGTAATGTTCATCCCACTTTATGATGTCTGTTATTTAATAACCTTATAATTATGTATTGCTAAAGAGTACTAAATATTGTGTACATAATACTTTATATTCGTCTTTATTAGTTGGCTGTTTCGCTTTTGTTAGTCACTCCCAAGCATCTGGCCAAGTGTGTTGAGGCGTTCGACTCGTAATCAGAAGTTCGCGGGGCCGAATCCCGGTCGCACCAAACATGCTCACCCTTTCAGCCTTGACGGTCAATCCCACTTTTACCAACAAATAGTGGGCTAGCACAGATAGTCCTTGTGTAGCTTTGTCCAAAAATTTAAACAAACCAAATGAATATTATCTGCTTAACTCAATTTCTTTACTACTTTGTAGAATTTCTAGATTCTCTAGGATCGGCATCTCTTTTATTGTTACAATATGATATTAACTAATGGCTTTACATTATAAATTAAATACTATAACCTATGTACTTAGTATTTACAAAAACAACAATAAAAACATTTGTATATTATAGTATACAAACTTTAACTCAGAAAATAAACTGTTCAAAATTAAGCACCAATCTACACAATTGGCTTTCTGTGTTATGTCCACCACAGATACCGAAACCTAGATTTTAGCGTTGTAAATTCGCAAACATAGTGATTGAATATTGGGGGTCAAATAAATTTATCGTAATGATGTTATATGTTTTAAAAATAATCTAATTTGCTGGAATGAAATAGTGTTAGTTTGAAAAATTATGAATAATATTGTAAATATATTACTTACTTGAAATGGAAGAAATTTCACGATAAACTTGCTTGTGAGATGTGCTCTTTGCAAAAGTATAATTTTGTTAACTGCGATGTACAAAATTCGTGTTCACCTTCCACTTTGACTTGACTGTGTGCAGGAATATAACGTCTTCTGAGACGAAACGTTGAAGACACATGTAAAGAAAGATACTTGCTTTAAGCATTTGGAGCCAACTAGAGCCTTTGTTCTGTGTTTAGAGAGTTTATAATGTATGTTACATCAAAATTGTTTCTTATGTAAACTGTAATGTATTTCTAGTTTACATCTGGGTTATATAGTTTATTATTAATTTTGAATCAACATTTTTTAACCTTGGTTGTTTTTTCTTACAACATTAATAACATTTCTTGCAAGTAAGTTTGAAATCCGTACAAATAACATCTTGTCTAGAGCTAAACGTTTTAATGTAAACGTGAAAGAAAAGTAGGGTAATATATGAGAAGAATCTGGCAAAGAGGAATTATTTAGAGTTAAAAATAACAAAATAACACATAAAAAGAATTTTAAGGATCTATTTCGTATTTTATTGCATATACTAAAGTAATAAATTATCTTCACTAAAAACAATTTTTGTTTTAATGTTTGTCCCTTTTCTAATTTTACCACATAGTAAAGTTATACATATTTTGTTTTAATCTAGTTTTTTTATAATTTAACCAGATTTGTGTATTTTCTTACAGCAAAGCCACCAAAACGAATTAAACCTCTGATTTTAGCATTATAAATCCACAGACTTACAGTTGCACCAGCTGGGGACGCTATAGAAGCTTTGTTACGTATTTTTTTATGTTTTATGTTCTTCGTAGACTAAACGCAACAGAAAAACGCAGATAACAGCTTGTATGATTTATTACACTAAACTATTAACAAATATAACAGATATAACACAAATTATATATAATAACAGTGACAGATATTAAGTTATAACTTTCGAAATTAATTACAAAACAAAATAATATTAGTTTCAAACTTCACAATTAATCACAATACAAAACGGTACTGGCCTGTATCTAATACAATGATCTAAAATGAAAGTCTCAAATTCCAGTCTAGGGTGTGAATTTGGTCCCACGAAGAGATTCCGAAACAGTTCACAGTTCAATAAATTCGCCGACTCTAGGCACAAGCAGTAATTCAGATGTATCGTAGAGATTGACGAAATAAAATCACAGCTTCCGTAGATCTAACTTTTGTCACAAATCCAAGTTGAATAATCACAGCAAACACTTAATCTTTCTCAAATAACTAAAACTGATGCCTGAATCTCACTCTTATTCTTCGAATAAAACTAATGACTGAATCTTTCTTCTTTTTTCGAATAAAAACTGATGACTGAATCTCTCTCTTTTTCTTCGAATAAAAACTGATGACTGAATCTATCTCGCGTCACCGTCTTTTATACCGATAGGCCTACTTCTCGAACAATCTTGCAATTTCCATACAACTCTAGAGCAATCCGCGCGTGTCCGTTCTTGCACGAGACTACACGTTATTTAATGTTATTATTCAGTTGATGATTTTTGTAATTTTACCAGGTCAAAAATAAATAACAAGTTTCTTTTTAGGTAGTTGTTTGATTTTTGTAACTTTACCAAGTCAAAAGGAGATATCAAGATTGTTTTAATGAGGTTGTTTTTTGTAATTTTACAAAATCAAATAGAGATATGAAGCTGTTTTTAATGTAGTTTTTATTATTTTACCAGTTGAAAAAAATATAATGAGTTAGTTTTAATGTTATTGTTCAGTTGATTTTTTAAAAATCTTTCCTGGTCAAAAATAAATATGAAGTTTGTTTTAATTTTTTTATAATTTTGCCTCATCTAATAGATATAATAATTTCATTTTAATGTTATTATTTAGTTTTTAAATTTTTCATATCAATTAGAAATAATGAGTTTGTTTTAATGTTAATGTTTAGTTGATATTTTATAATTTTACCATCTCAAAAATAAATATGAAGTTTGTTTTAATGTAGGGTTTCTGTTTTTTTGAAAGTTTAACAGGGAAAAAAGAGATATAAAGTATATTTTAATGAGGTTGTTTTTTGTAATTTTACTAGTTCAAAAAGAAATAATGAGTTCTCTTTAATGTTTTTGTCTAGTTGTTTTTTCTGAATTTTACTAGACCAAATACATATAATGAGTTGTTTTAATGTTATAATTTTGTCGATTTTTTGTAATTTCACCAGGTCAAAAATAAATGTAAAGTTTGTTTTAATGTGCGTGTTTTGTTTTGTAATTTTACCAATTCAAACAAAGAGAAGAAGTTAATTTTAATAAGGTTGTTTTTTGAAATTTTACCAGGTCAAATAGATATATGAAGATTTTTATTGTAGTTTGTTTTTCTAATTTTACCAATTTAAAAAGATATAATGAGATCATTTTAGTGTCATTGTTCTTTTTTGTTCAGAGATATGAAGTTTTTTAATGTAGTTTTTTGTAATGTGTATGAAATATATTTTCATGTAGTTGGTTCTTTTTGTAATTTTTCAAGGTTATAGATATGAAGTTTATTTAATGAGGTTATATTTTCTTTTAATTTTATCAGGTGAAATGAGTGATATGAAGGTTTCAAAGGTTTTTTTTTACCAGGTCAAACAGATATAATGAGTTCGTTTTAATATAATTGCTTAGTAATTATTGTTTTTTTAAGTTTACCAGGTCAGCAAAATATAATGAGTTTGTTTTATTGTTGTTTTTTTAAATTTTACAAGGTCAACAAGATGAGTTTGTTTTAATGTTATTGTTTAGTTGTTAGTTTGTTTTTCAAATTTGCTAGCCACCGATACAAATATATTCTATGTATTTCTTACTTTAGCATATTATTAGTCAATCATTTTATAAAATTTAGTTTGAAAACAAAACAAAAATATAATTTTCTCTCACTTTATTTTAACTCGAATACACTAAATACTTCTAATTAACATATTAAATACCATCATTTATTAAGTACCACAAAATCCGGTTTCTCTAACCCATTAAATTCGATCGACATATTAACAGTGAAATAAAGCATTTTCAATCTGCCTAGTTGCGTCTAAACAAAGTTTCTAAGTGAGAGTTATAAAATCCTATAAAACAAACTTTTTCGTTGCCATCACATCATGTTTGCGTTCTTATTCTGTCGCATATGGACAATTTGGTTCGCATGTTTCAACCCAAGCATTCTTGTAAATTATTAAAGGAGGAAAGTTTGGAGATTTATTCAACCGAGATATCAGAATTGCTTTAGGAAATTGGCAGTATTAGGTTTCATATAACATAGAATTTTGTTAACACTTTAAATATTTTGTAGTTTTTTTTGTTTAAGTAGCAACTAAACTCACCATTAGCGACCAAATAATTACGTAACTAGAATTAGCACCGTCTCTAGCAGTCAATGAAGATTTTAGTCAAATATCTATCAATTAAATTTCAGTTTGTTGTAATAGTTAATTGGTGAATATAATTAACATCTATATACTTTTCCGTCAGTTTTGCAGAAAAACGTTGCACGAAAATTTAAAAATAAAGGTGATTAAAATTCATAATCTAAAACGTTGATGAGAATTAGAATTTTAACAATTTTGTGTAATCATGATAGATGATTCATAGATTTCAAATTTCTTATTAAAATTTATAATATGAAAAAATTCTAACCAATTTGCATTAGTTAAAAGAACTACGAATTCTTATATGTGTGTCAAAGAAGCTTTTAGGGAAGTTCAATTCAAACTTATTTATATTTTTAGAACTATATCTTTGGAAATAATTTAAGTTGAATTTAGAATACTTGTTTTATCACTATTATGTAACAGAGTAACATTTCACGACTGAAAAATTTGGTTCTATTTGATTTGCTAATGAGGAAACCAGCAATGTAGAAATTATTGGCTGGTAACTCCTGTTTCAACCCATACTTCAACGTTTAAAGTAATATTAGATTCCTGTAAACTAACTTCAAAAGGTAATAAATAACATTTTATACATTATAATTACGATTTTTTTCTTTTGTGTAAAATAATAATAACATAGGTAGTCAAAAATCGCGAACACTATTCTGCTCTATCAAATGATGATAAACATTACAATTAATGCTAGAATTAACTAGGCACTAGGCTTGGCAGAGAAAGCTGACGATGAACGAAAATAAATATTGGTTTGGCCAGCCGTCGGTTTTCGACACTCTAGTTGGATGAAAAGCAACAACTCCACCAGAGATAGAGAGACTGTATGAGTAACTCTTCTGATGATCTGGAGAAGAGGAAACTGTGACAACTTTTGTATTCCTTTAATACGGTCGTCTTCTCACGTTAATCAGAGACATTATTCAGAATTCTAAAATTAAAGGAGAGTCAACATGTATATAGTTACTCTAAAACTTCTTTCAACTTCCTATTATTTGTATATGTTACGTTACGAACAACTATATTTTCCAGAGGTGCATACGTACGTTGAATGACGGATAAAATCTGAAACAATTTGAGTTTTATCACCGAAATATTACACTAGAGTACGATATTATTTATTTATTTTGTTTCAAGTTCTTTATTATAATTTTTTTCTCTTTTTACTTAATTTATTTTGTAAATATATCACAAAAATAAGTTTACGATGTAATGTCAGCATCACTTTTTGAGACAAAAGATTACATGTATACTAGCTACGCTGATTATTGTTTACACAAATGCATTTTTTGCATAACTTATTTGATATTACTATTTTGCCACGTTAAAATTTGTTTCAGTTGTGGTAACTTATTATATTCACTATATTTATAATGAATAAAACAACTTTTCCACTCCATTTTATTGACATTAAGAATACCAACTAATACTTCTAATTTGAAGTTATTTTAAATTACTAAATTATCTTCTTTTTATTATTATAATAAAAAACAAATAGTAAAATACAGAATATATCTCAGTACTTACTTATCTACTAAATTTTGTACTTATTTCACACTTTTTCGTCTTGAAATGTATACGTACTCAAATGACATTAAGTGTTGTCTTTTGTTGATCGTGTATTTATATACTTTAATTTTAAAGTTTCTATTGTTTCAGATCAATGAGTTTATAACACATTTCAATTTAACTTAAAGTTTTCTCTCACAAATATTGTTACTTTATGGCACAGACTAGTTAATCGCCCACATTTTTTTATAGATGGTAATATTTTAACTTATCGAACTATCTATCAAAAATTTAAATCAGTTTTAACATTTTTTATAACAAAATGTTTGGTTTTAATACTTTTAGGGCAAAACATCTGTAAGTTTCCACGAAAATAGGAATTTTAATTAACTTTGTATTTCGTTTTTTGTATAAGGAAATTAAAAAATACATCTCCAAAGAAGAAGGTAAGCAAGTTTAGCAAAACAAAACACACAAAAAACAAGATTTCCTTATTATAAACAGATTGTCGTTCGCTTTATACATTTACAATACATTGGTAAAATAGATACTAGCTATTTTTTATTTCTTGTCGGAGAAATGAACAAAAACACTGCTGAACACTACTCTTTTGAAAGGACCAGGAAACTTTCCATTAATCTCACTGACAGAAAAAGCCTTAGCACTTTCATGGTAGCAGAAAGCATTTTGTCATCAGAATGAACCTGAGAAAAAGAATGCTTTAGATGTTAATAGAACTTTTATAACCTACTTCAACAAAATATTTGAAGCTTAGCGAATAGGTAAGAAAATTTTATTTCTCATATATTGTATCCACATTTTGGTCTTTATTTTAATTTATGACGTCACCGTCAAACCATTGCAGTGGCTCAAAGGTAGGTTTGATGGCTTATAATATCGAAACCAAGTTTTGATATCAATGAAGGACAGAACACAGATTTCTTACAGTTTGTGTTTGTTCTTAATAACAAACAAACGGATGTCACAGAGTCATGTGCTAGTTTGATGAATCTATAAATTTTGTTTGTTTGTTTTTTAATTTTGCGCAAAACTACACGAGGGCTATCTGCGCTAGCCATCCCTAATTTAGTAGTGTAAGACTAGAGCGAAGGCCAACTCTTACCAACGAATAGTAGGATTGACGTCACATTATGACACCCCCACGGCTTAAAGGGCGAGCATGTTTGGTGTGATAGGGATTCAAACCCGTGACCCTCAGATTATGAATTGAGTGCCTAATCTAAAACTTGGCACGTAAATGAAACGTCTACAATGTTTAAATGTTTAATATGGTAACTACACAAAAGAGTTATACCTGCAGCAACGATGAGCATATTCAACAGTGTAAAACCAACTTAATCATTGTGGGATAATAGTCACACTGTTGCGAATAATGCACAGCAATGTCATAAATGTGATACTGAAGAAAAACAAAGCTGCTAGAAAAATATAATGTAGGCATTCATTATTGACTATGTGCCGGTAATAATGCCACTTTCTTTCAGCGGTCACAGGCATAACACTCATAACCCAGTCATAAAACTGAACATTCGTCAAAATTTATAACAAGTGTTATTTCATAAGTGCAATATCTGCAGATTATCTAATTTAGTAGCACATCGAATTTGAAACTGTTTATATTTCAAATTCAAAAGGTTTTCTTTTCTTATTGAAAATAAATCAGATACCAAAGCATACAAAAGTGAGTTTTAATCCTATATGAGAAGTGTATACTCACTGTGTATATCTGTCTAATATACTTTTGTCGACAAACGACAATGTTTAACACTCCTTTATTAATTTAAACATTTGAAAACATTAATTTCACTTCAATTTTTTCATAAACTATTTACTTCATGACAAAATAAAGAACCGCAGTTCCTTTTTTTTTTCTCGTTTGCAGTCAGTAATCCGACCAATTAACCATATATATTGTCTTCACGTGGTGTAAGAACATTTTCGTCAAGGTAGTATAAACATAATGCTTACATCGTTTGCACACAGTGAATACCTTTATCTGAGAGCATCGTAAAGTGCTGAAATTGAAAATTTTTATTTCTATATGTAAGTAAAAAAAAAAATACTTAACTTCTCAAGGCAAAATAAAAATATTATGAAACAGAATACCTTAAGAACATTGTGACAAATTGTTCGTTTTGGTGTATGCTTGCTACCAGAATTAGCCAAAGTCGGTATTCTGCTATTTATCTCTAAATTTTGGTACACAAAAGAGAGGATATACTGAGAATAATTTAGCAAAGCAATTCCAAGTGCAGCAATGTTTCAAGAAATAAGCCATTACATCTCTCAGGCAACTATCCAAAACTTACAAAGACAGTATAATTGATTCATGTCTAGGTATTTAGTTGACTAAGACAAAGAGAGGAAGTTCTTGATTTTAAACCGCTTTTGGGTATTTTTCAATAAAAATAAATAACGCCTTATGCCAATATATTATTTGATAAAAGTAGCGCTTGAAAGACATTTCGTTAGTCTGTTAAGTGTTCTTTTTCAGGGATAACTCTTTTTAGAGACATCTATATATATGTGTTTGTTCAATTGGATGACAAAGCATTAATGACGCTAATTTTTTTTACTTAATTTACATTTTAACTGAATAAGGTTTTTATGCATTATAAATTTAAAGATTCAAACGTATTTGTAATAGAGCTTAGTAAACATAGAATATTTTTCATATTGAAATGGTTTCTTAATAGCACAGCGGTATGTCTGCTGAGTCACATCGCTAGAAATAGGATTTTGATACTCACGGTGAACCAAGCACAAATAATCCATTGTGTAGCTCTGTGCTTAATTTCATATAAACCAAATCATATTAGTATGATTAGTATAAGAAAAATAAACTTTATATAAAGAACTTCAACTATCTTTTAACATGTTGGGAAAACAGAGCATTAGTAATTGAAAAAAAAAGAACGAAAGCTTGTAATCCCTATAGAACGTAATAAGTAAACTTGGTATTCCAAAAAGTATTTAATTTCGACGTCTATGTTAATGGGAGTCCTGTTCAATCTACACTTTCATCAACAGGTATTATTATTGAGTTATACAGTTTCTGAGAATTCCATTCCTTATTAGTAACCATGAAAGCCATGTAAACAAAAAGAGATGAGCTGGACCTATAATATAGTGAAAAGTATCAAATGTGCTGTGGTTTCAACGTGCTTTATAAGGAAAACCTATACACCAGATGAAGTGAGTAAAGTGCCATTGGTAACTATTCAGTTCTCCACATTATATAGCTCCAGATGATGAACATGTGTATACGTTTTTGAATAGATTAACAGGAACGCTTTCTAAAGTAGGTTTCTAACACTTTCTATTAATTTATCCACTTTATCTATGCACAACTGAATAACATAGGGGAAGATGGACTAAAACGTCCACTTCAACTTTCAATGACGTTTTCAACAATTGATGTAAATATCATGAATGAGCAAAACTTTTTAAAACGAGTTTTATCTTATAGTAAATAACATTATAGCTAAAACAGAATTTCTAATGTTTTTAGATAACTGAAACACTACTTTGTTATGAATGTGTTATCTCGCATTTTAGTTTCTCTTCACCTAATTAAGTTTGTATTTATTCCTTTCAAGAATTGACTTATAATCATTGTAAACACAACAAATTTCTGTTTACTACTATAATCCATACCACAAACATTTTAAAGATAGGTATTGTTTCTTATTGATTATATTTTACTTTCTTTTTTTACCTCTCTTGGCTTATTTGTCCTATCTCGCATTTCTTGTTCTTCCTTTTTTCCTTTTGTTAAACTCACATCTTTAATATTCCGGGGTCAAATCCACGCCTTTCTGTGCTGACTTCACACACATTTTATTTTCGTATACTGGATTATAATATCTCTGATATAGAATCCCGTAACATCCTTTGGATAACCAGAGAGACAACCATTTACTCCAACCATTTTCTAATGATTAGGAATGTTGTAAAAATACTGACCAAAAACCGACCCCTTTGTCACTTCTATCAGCTCCAGTCGGTATTCCTTGCATCTGGTTTCATAAGAGGCACAGACATCTTGTAGATATTAAAAAAGAACTCACTTCATATGTATTGTTGTGATTAATCACCGTTTTACCTATAAGGTTGTTAAAACTTACCCTATTAATTGGAGAAAATAGTTCCCACATAATTTATAATAAATGCAATTAAGTTAAATATTATATTAAGTAACTGCATTAAAATCACTTAAATCATTAACCAAATAGCCGTGTGCTAAGTTGTGCTTTATCTTATATAATGGCAAAAATTAATAAGACGGATGCCTTAGTGTGAGAAAATACAGTACTTCGGTGCCGAAGCCTATGGTGGAAATATACTTCATTGATATTTGGTAAAATGCTAAACATGAGAAAAGAGCGTTCTACTACGAACCACTCGATGTAATGCAATAAAAAGCTATATGAAAATCAGTATACTTGAACTGAGTTTCATTTTCACTTAATTAGTCGTCTCCAATTCTTCGTTGTTTTGAATTAAAAAAGTGAAATCTCCAGAAAAATGTACTTTATAACCACAAGAATTTCCAAGCACTCACTTCATATTGAAATTATTAAAAACAAAAAACAATATTTCTTGATTTAATCAGTACCATCGTGTTCATCCGTCTGTGAGCTTATACATGAGGTTATACATAATTCCTTCTGATAATACACAGGGACTGCAGTTTTACTGAACAAAATAGTCTTATGCCTTTTTCCACTGCTTTATTTGAATTTATATTAAATTAGACAAACTTTATTAGCACGCTTTTAAAGGTTTCTACTGAAAACTTAATTTGTACTATACATTGTACAAATATTTGTTTGTTTTGAATTACATGCGACGCTACGTAAAGGATATCTCCGCTAGCCGTCACTAATTTAGCAATGTAATACTAGAGGGCAAGCAGCTAGTCATCACCACCCACCGCCAACTCTTGGCTACTATTACCAACGAATAGTGGGACTAACCGTGTCATAATAACGTCACCACGTTGGAAATGGCGAGCATGTTTGGTGTGAAAGAGATTCGAACCAGCTAACGCAGAATGTCTACGTGTATCTCTACGTAAAATGTAAAATGAAACCAAACTATCAATTCAAAATTAAGCATGCTAATACAAATATCTCTCATACAACCTTGCGCTAATATTCGATGCATACATACTAATATTGTTTCTTGCCTAAAATGAGCCAAAAATATACACTTTATTATTTTTTGAAAAGCAAAAAATACAAGTTCAAGTACAATATTTATTTGTCTATTAGTAATGAATAAATAAAGGTTACATAAAAGTGGTTGTTTCTGGTAATTATAGTTACTTATTGTCACCTTAAAGCTTGATTTACCAAGAAGTAGATGGATAGTACATCAAGCAATAAAATTAAAGACTGGCTTATAGTGTAAGGAGCCGTTAGAATCCGGCTACCTTGTAAGAAGGCATAATTAAAACATCTCAACTTATTAGTCAAGCAGAACAAGCGTCTTCAAATGGCGAGGAGAGGGTGGTGGGAGGCAGGTAAGGAAATATAATGCATTAGTCCGACACTCCCGCAAGAGACAAACCGCGAGTATAAACATGGCTTCCCATGTAAAGCACGTTTTCCTGAAGCATTGAGTTGAACTTATAAGGCTGGGCTAACCAGGCAGAAAATTGGATTTAGGTTTAAGTCGTTAAAAGCTTTTGAACTTGTTTAATTAGGGAAGATAGCATTAATGGCTCAGAAACCAGTGCGGCAGACGGAAAGATCTGACAAGTGGAGCGGAAATTCTTCTTAATCGACAGAATGTGAACACTTCCTCAGACTTTCTGTTTCCCATAAGTAGAAACTAGAAACAAGCTGCTATAAATCACGTGTTGATTACCTCATCAAGATTATAAATTTGTGCTCTTATGCATTCTTATCGTCATCAGAAAAATGTATTTCTTTAACGCTAATTCATTTCTTTAAACTGCACGAAATTTGAAAAACCATATAAAACCAATTATGGATCACCTTTTTCTTCTTCGTATTTTTATTGTCAAAGAAAACTTAAAGGTTCTCCTTAAAAATAATGTGTGGTTTCTTATAGCAAAGCCACATCGGGCTATCTGCTGAGTCCACCGAGGGAAATCAAACCCCTGATTTTAGCGTTGTGATCCCGTAAACTTACCGCTGTAGCAGCAGGGGCCGTTTCAAAAATAAAGAAAAGCTTTAAATTTTATATAGAAAAGCTAGTTGCTGCTCAACTTTGTTTTGAATTTCGTACATAGCTACAATACGGCTATCTGCGCTAGCTGTTCCTAATTTAGCAGTGAAAGACTAGAAAGAAGACAGCTAGTTATCACCACCTACTGAGAGTTTTGGGGCTACTTTTTTATTAACGAATAGTGGAAACGACCTTTATATTATAATACCCCACACCTAAAAGGCAAACATGTTTGACGAAACTGCAATTCGAACCAGTGACCCCTCGATAATAAGTCGAGTGCTCTAACCACTTGGCTAGGCCGAGCGCACAGTTCACCTATTATTATTTTAAATGACAGGTGTTTTCAAGTTTGAAGAAGTGATTTTTCAACCGAAAAACTGCGTTTGTTCGATGCATATTTTAAAAAACAATCCTTCCCAAGACCTTTCTGCAAATTATAGCAGATGGATAGCTAAAACATAGATAAAAAAACATTTGGTAATTTTAAAGTAGTTGAAAAATATATGCTAATTACTTTTCAGAAAAATGAAATAATTTGTAATTAGACGTTGATTTGTTTTGCTTTAGCGCAAAGTTACATAATGAGCTATCTGTCCTCTCTCTGTCCACTACATGAAATCGAATCCAGAATTTTAGTCTTGTAAGTTTACAAACTTATCAGTAGGCTCCTGGGAGGATATAATATCATTTAAGTGATCGCATGAGCTCTAAACCATTTCAAGACTTAACTGTCTTAAAGAAAACTTAACAAAGACTCAGATGGAAAAACACTACAGCCCTTAAGTTCTGTGACAAACTACACAAAGGTCTCCAAAGAAAGTTTTGTTTTTTTCATTCTTATCATCTATTAACTGAAAGACACTTAGAGCGTTAAAGATTTAATTTCGTGTATATAAAGAGAGGGAACTACGTAAAGCACATTTACTTTTACTTTCATCCAATAAGGAAATAGACTCTAATTATTTGGGAAACATTAATGTCTTTTTTGCTTTTATACTTGAATAGTATCTTTTCCTACAGTTAGCACATGGAGTTTCAACAAGACATATAGCAAAATATTTTGTATATTTAAACCTATTAGAAAGAAGGTATTTCAAAATTTTATTAACATATTTTCTATATGTATTCGGAAAACAATAATTCTGTGTTTATCTCATATAAAGTTGTTTATATTGTTCACAAATTGTTATTTTTGGATAGTTAATGTACACAGTTATAGAATCGCTAGAAATATACCAACCAAAATGTGCTGAAAAACATACAAGTTATAATATTTAAAATTAATTAAATATGATTTCAATTTTGAACCAATACAAGAACACTATTGTGCTGCTAACAAAAATAATAGTAAGAGAAATATAAAAATATATACAACTAGAAAAGCAGAAGTGTATAATTAAATTTCAGAGGCGTGCATGAGATGGCAATATTGATTTGTGTCTGTTATGAGCATATGCAACTTGCACGATAAACTGAAAGAGAGCGTTTTAGTTATAAAACTAAGTGTGTTTTAACTCAGCATTTTGATAAGAAAAACAGAGCTATCAGTCTGATTTTATGTACACATAAAATAACTGATTTTTTCGACCTGCGGTATGTGTTGTCTTGGAAACCCATAAGTAAAACACTTAAAAATCTATATTATGTTGCTAAGTTACATTAAAATTACACGTTCATTGTGAGATCTCAACATGTGCATGGTTATCTTATTTTTTTTCAAAATGCTACATAATGTACCTTTTCACAGCCTAAAACATTTGAAATAGTTAGACAAAAATTTGATTTAATATTAACTCTTGAGCGTATAAATTGAATTTATTTCATATTTAATTGAAAACTTAAAAAAATGAAAGTTTATTATATTTATATGAATATTTCATTTCGTGTACATTCAAATACGAAAATAAAGCATCATTTTTATTATAGATACGTATCTCTCATTATAAAGAATTTAAATATAAAGAGGGTTTACTCTCAGTAATTCAGATTTTTTTTAAATGAAGAAATACATTTTATTTTCGTCCTGGATAAGTGCCTACACGTGACAACTTCATTAACCAAAAAAGTTATAATATATAAAAAACTACTTCGATTCGCACACGGTTGTTTTTTTTATAGGATTCAACATCATATATGACCCACAGTGAAGCTTTGGGATTTCGATTCTAATCAATTATGGGAAGTCCTCCCCTAAGTGAGAGAAATATCTCCACTACAATTTGAAGCTTGCATATTTATGAGTATAATAACGATTTACCTAATACAGTGTGAAATCTCCGTGCTTTATTGGTAGCAATAGGAATAAACTCCAGCTGTAACAGTGGTCATTTCTACTTGGTTTATGTGTGTATGTGGTCTACAGTGTTTCTGAGCTTCATTTAACCTCAACATACTTGTCTAATAATCTTACCATTTAGTGATTTTTTTAGTTTATACAAAAACAACAAAATAAACTGTAACAATCAAGTAGGGTGCTCTATTGAATTTTGTATAATTTCTCTTTTATAAAATTAAAATCTAAACGAAAAAGAATATGTTTACAAGAAACTTTGTAAGTAGCGTCATCTAGTAACTACTATAAAGAGCAAACCAACTCGGTTACTTTAGTTCGTAGTTATATTGGGAATTATAAAAAAATTCGTTACACTTAATAAATAATTCGATGTACAGTTATAATATTATGGACTGTGAATTCATTTCATTTCGTGTCATCATTTTCAGGAATTAAGTAAACAGATGTCGCTGTTGAATATTTTAATTTCCTTGAGGTTTGGGCATTTTTTAATACAAGTTCTTAAACTTTTTCCCCTATATAAGCTGAGGTTATTTATAAAAAATTATAGTTTTATATTTTACACTTGTTGTAAAGTAATAGCCCAAAGCTACAAGTCTTTGCTTTTTGTTTTTGTAAAAGGATAACGCTATACAAAACCAAATTTATTTGATTATACCTTGGGTCACCAAGTTACGGCCCTCGAGGTCATTTTGTCCGGCCCGCCAGCAGCTAGCTGCTTGGAAATAAAAAGTGACATTTCATCAAATCTCCGATTGCCATAACAGAATAAATCACACCAATGGTTGCTTTAAGCTGGCAAACACAAGACGTTATGATAAAAAGAAACAAGGCTGTCACGCGCATTTTTAACCAATAGGAAATTTTTTTTCGTCCTTGCTGCCCGTTTATTCATATTGAGACATGTATCTATGAAAGCATTAAAATTTCGAAAACAAGTACAAACTTAACCCTCGTCCTTTTGACTCGTCTTGTAAATTCAGCAGCCTAGGATTATTACTTCAGCAAACTCATTTCTCTTAGTAGTCGGGTTATGCGCTTTTTGTAACTCGTTCTTAGGCAAGTGTTGTGACAAGCGTACGTTTCAATAAATTTTGTTTGCTCGTTCTTGGACCAGTACAATACGTTTCTCACTGCGTTCTGTTTTTTATTGTAAGATCCTGTTTTTTTTTCACCCATCGTTATGGCTACTTTTAAAAGAAGAAAAGTTGACTCTGAGTGTGTGCTTTCAATGAAGAATGGGGAGAAAAGTACTTCTTTGTGGAAACAAAAAACCAGAAAGGTACTTGTGTGATATGCACCAAAAGTGTTGCCATTTTAAAATAGTGCAATCTTCGGCATCACTATGAAACAAAACACCTATCAACATATTTGAAATTTTCAGGAAAGTTTCCTTTTGAGAAATTTGAATCCATGAAACGTGTTTTTGAATCTCAAAAGAATCTCTTCACAAGACAGTTTGCTGAAAATGAATCCCTCACTCGTACAAGTTACAGAATAGTGCTTAGGATGACACAGCGAGGAAAACCTTTTACTGACGGCAACTTCATCAAAGAGTGTATGATGGAAGCAGCAAATGAGCTGTGTCCTGAAAAAGACAATTTCTTTGAAAGTATCAGCCTTTCAGCAACTTCAATTGTACGGAGAGCAGAAGAACTTGGAGAGAACATCGCATTACAAATACGCCAAAAAGCTATAAAATTCCTGTGGTATTGTCACTGGAAGAGTCTACTGATCTCTCGAATACGTCACAACTTCTCGTGTTCTTTCGTGGAATTAATTTGGATTTTCAGATCATAGAAGAGTTGACATCAGTTTGCAGATGCATGGAAGAACAACTGGAGAAGACATTATCATGGAAGTGCATAAAGCTTTGCAAGACTATAACCTTCAGTGGAATCAGTTTAGAGGTGTAACAGTTGATGGAGAAAGAAACATGGCTGGTGTATAAAAGGGTTTTGTGAGGCTGATCAGGAAACAGTTGGAAGATATGTTCATACACTGCATCATATATCAGCAAGCACTCTATGAAAAAGACTTAGATATTTCTTGCATACTGAAACCAGTCATTTCTGCATTGAACTTCATTCGGGGTCTTGCACTTAATCATCGCCAAGGCGATGTTCAAGGCGTTTTGTGAAAACATTTATTCCGATATCACACGGCGGTAAAGTGGTTCAATTGCGGTAAAGTCTTGTCTCGTTTTTATAAGCTGAAAAGAGAAATATATAGCCGATCCACTTCTGTTGGATCCAACTTGATTGTCAAAGTTGTCATTTTTGGTTGATATCACATTCCATATGAATGAATTTAACTTGAAACTTCAGGGGAAGAATAACCTTGTTTGTGATCTTTATAGAATCATTAAAGGATTTCGGAAAAAACTGTCATTGTTTCAAGCACAATTGGAAGGAGGAAACCTCTCTCATTTTCAGTGTTTCAATGAGTTTCATGCAGAAATCACAGAAGATATCAACTTGGAGTTTTAGAAAAAGATTATTGGTGATTTAAATAAGCATTTTTAGAGAGATTATAGGATCTTGACAGAATCAAAAGTGACATTTTCCTTTTGCAGAATCCTTTTGATTGTGTCATTGATGACGTGCCAGTGGAACTTCAGCTGGAGGTCATCGATTTGCAAGGAAATATCTTGTTGAAAGTAAAACACAGAGAGGGACAACTTATTGAATTTTACAGCTGCATATCTGAAGATGATTTTCCAAAACAGAAGCAGTTCGCATCTGGTATAGCATCAGTGTTTGGAACAACTTATGTCTGTGAACAAGTATGTGAAGTGGGTACATTGATCAAGGTTGACTGATGAACATTTGAAAGCAATTCTAATGATTGGATGCAGCAATTAAAAATCAAACATTAGAGATATTTTGAAAGCCAAACGCCAATTTCATAAATCTTACTAACTTTTTTGTGACTTAGTGAAATTCAGATATGTACTCACTATATGCGATATGACAATTGTTTTTGCTCATTTTACCATCTTTAATAATCTTTGGGTAAATAAAAAATGTTGGTTGTATTTCTATTTGTTTTTTATTATATGTGTGTATTACATGCTACTCCCACATGGCTAATGTGTCATCCTAAACTTAATGTTAAGTCTTTTACACAGAGCTTTCGTTCTAGTTTATGAGTGTTGAACATAATGATCATGCGGCCCGCGTTTCCCATTCCCTAAGTAATCTGGCCCCATGTGAAAAAAGTTTGGCGATCCTATGTTAAATTTATTTCACAAAATTTCAAACTAACACAAATTAAAAGAAATAATAATTATACCTTGTCTTAAAAATGCATATAAATTTCACATTTTATCAGGTCATCCCATAAGTAATGTCTGAAAATTTAATACAGAAAGCGCATCATCATTTTTGTCTTTTTAGAAGGCTTTAATAACTAAAATGTATAATGGGATGTATATAAAAAAGTTCAGACAAATGAAAGAAACTACCCCCATTCCACTTTTGCAGATCATCAATTAAATAAACTCTTATTAAGATGGAAGTCTTTGAAAAGCAGTTAGGCATGTAATGCTTTAAGAGTTTAAAAAAGGTTACAAAAAGTGCAGCGGAAACTACACATTCAATGTGTTTATGGTATGGAGTCTTTTAATGAAAGAAAATATCGAATGTGGTTTCAGAAGTTCAAATCAAGTGAATATAGCTTAAGTGATCGCCATGTTTAAGCTGAGTTTAAAAATGACTTGGTGCTGGCTGCACTTGATAAAGATTGTGCTGTAACAGTTAATAAACTAGCACAGAAGCTTAATTCAACCCATTCAACATATCACCATCATCTGTAATAGCTTGGAAAGTGTAAAAACTTGGAAAATGGTTCCCCCATGGTCTAACAGAAGCCAACCTTAGAGCAAGAGTGGACATTTGCACTTCTATGCACTCTCATGAACCTAATTCACCTTTTTGGACAAGTAAAAATTTGCAAATAAAAAATGGATATTTTATAAAAATGTTTTACGCCGCAGACAATGGATTAGTGTAGGTAAACTTGCTGAAGCATAACCAAAAATTGACTTCTACTCAAGAAAGGTCTTGTTAAGAGTTTGGGGGGATATCCTTGGTGTAATTCACTTTGAGTTGCTGCCACTCAGTGTAATTATTTCGTTAGAGTTCTAGCGTCAACAGTTAGAGCGCTTGAATGTTGCAATGAATAAAATGGCCTGCTTTGATCAGTCTTAAAGGTGTTGTGTTACATTAGGATAATGCACGGTCCCTTACAGCAAAAATTACATCTGCAAAGATTCAAAAGCTAGACTGGAGAAACTTCCACATCTTCCTTATTCTCCAGAATTTGCCCCATCTGCTTATTAATTATTCCAAAGTTTGCAGAACTATCTTGATGGAAAAAGCTTGGAAAACATAAAGATATCAAAACTACACTCTCTGTATTCTTTTTCTCCAAACCCCAGGGATTTAAAGCTTGTAAAGTAATTAATAATTGTGGATCATACATTATTGATTAAATAACATTAAAAACGTTTAGAATCCTTTCTCTTTTTTGAACCTAAAATCTGACATTATTTAAGAGATGACCTGAAATGTACAGTGTACCTTAAAAAAGTGTTCGCGTCTCATCTTCAAATATTGAACGAATGTAGGATAGTTATGTTTACTTGAGTAACATTTGGAAAGGAAAAGTTTGAAGATATGACGCTAGCACGAAATTAAATATTGTGAATATATTCAAGAAAATGAATACGATCATAAAGAAATTCGTTCCATAAACGTTTGAATACAGTCATAAAGAAAAACAAATTGCGATGAAGAAAGAACAGTAAAAATTAGATACTTTCTTTTTTCATAGTGACACTTCCCATCATCTAATTAGTTTAGTAACTGATAGACCAAGATGTAGTTTATCAGACTTCATCCAGTGAAAGTCTAATGAAGTACTGAAAAACAATTATTGTGGTTTCTACTAGGTGAGCAGAGAGTCCCAGATGTCACATGTGAAAATAGAATGGATCTCATCAGCAGTAGCCTTGTTTTGGGGAAGACCTTTTCTTTAATACCTGTTATGTATATGTGTAAATATTTTGTAAACGACAGCATGTCGTGTTGTGTTTGAGTTTTCATTTCTATTATTCATTTTTCCATATTTATATTATTGTTTCGAAGTTTAAACTAATATTTTGTTATTCATTTATGGTAACATTTTAGAATTTTCTTGAATTAATTAGACCAATCACATGTTTGTAAATGAAGTGCTGGTAACTACGTATCTAGACGTGTAGTCTCGTGCTAGAACGGATATGCGTGGATTGCTCTGGAGAACTGTAGAACTTTCGCGGTCTTTCGAGGAGTTTAGGCCTACAATATATAAACAGACGAAGATGCGAGAGACAGGATTGATTAAGAGAGATTTAGTCATTATTTTTATTCGAAGAAAAGAGTGAGAGTTTCAGTCATCAGTTTTTATTCGAAAAAGGGAGATAGTTTCAGTCATTAGTTTTATTCGAAGAAAAAGAGTGTGATTTAGACATCAGTTTTATTTCAAAAGAAGAGAGTTAATTATTTGAGAAAGATTAAGTGTTTGCTGTGATTATTCAACTTGGATTTGTGACTGAAGTTAGATCTACGGAAGCTGTGATTTTATTTCGTCAATCTCTACGATACATCTGAATTACTGCTTGTGCTGAGAGACGGCGAATTTATTGAACTGTGAACTGTTTCGGAATCTCTTCGTGGGACCAAATTCACACCCTAGACTGGAATTTGAGACTTTCATTTTAAATCATTATATTAGATACAGGCCAGTACCGTTTTGTATTGTGATTTATTTTGAAGTTTGAAACTAATATTATTTTGTTTTGTAATTAATTTAGAATGTTGTAACTTAATATCTGTCACTGTTATTATATAATTTATGTTATATCTGTTATATTTGTTAATAGTTTAGTGTAATAAATTATACAAGCTGTTATCTGTGTTTTTCTGTTGCGTTTAATCTACGAAGAACTTAAAACATAAAAAATACGTAACAATACCAAAACAATGTTTCGAGAAGTTTCAATACATTTATAGGAACATAAGCGATAAACTTATGCATAGTTTTATAGAATAAGCCGGTCTTGCGGCTTATCTTTAAAGTTTCCTCCAAAATTCTGTTAATTTGCCAAATGGATTCGATGAGATTGTTATCACCCTTAAACTCTCAACAACTTCAGTCATTAATTTTCATTCTATTTGCTGGTTAATTTTCTGAGAATAATATGTATAATTACTCAATGATCATGTGCTCAAAATAAAATTTTCCTTTCTACCATCAGAGAAAGAGTAGATGATCATGCTACAACTATAACATACATAATAAAATCAGAATTTCAAAATATAACAGAGTTGTTGTTTTTTACTGTAGCTACTTATAAAATTTTCCATGTAGTTTATGTAAAAGTTTAATTTTAAAGTTCATTTCCTAATTAGATATCACACTTATTTCACAGTAGAATCACATTATTGAAGTTTAACTTTCTTCAAAGAAAAGGTGATGTGTAAATTTAAAATATCTTACTATTTTCGAAAATTTCGAAAATATTTTACAATATTGATTACTAACATTAGCTGTGTTAGTAAATACCAAAGCATAAAATTATCAGTAACAAAATTGCAGCACATACTTTTATGTAATCAAAAACACCTTTAAAACTGATTAAGACATTAGCAAGAGAGTATGAGATGATTTTGTTAGTAATAAAATTTTTAGTTATAATACACTTTGTTATAACTTTTACATTAACCTTAACCACAAAGCATGATAGTATACAATCAATCGTTCAGTAATATATATTAGAAATACTAATATAGCAATATATTACAATAGTTTGCATTAACTTAGTTTCACTACTTTTTGAGAATACACATTAATTTTGATAAGTTACATTGTGCTGGCTACTTAAAGCTATTTAAAAGTGTTTATGGGCTGTGTTTATTTCAATTTCTTGGGAATAAATTTTATACACTTCGTTGCCCTCAGTAATTTTAAAATAATTTTAAAAGGCTACAGCCTTGTTTAAATACCTTTGACATTTACAGCCCAGATAACTCTTTCGGTACTTTTGTGCTTAACAACAACCAAACATTACACTTGTTTATTATTACTTTCTAGCGTATCTTTTTATCCACGGCAAAGCAGTTGGTAGAAAGGCTCTGAGATTGTTTTTTCAATTATTTTTTTTTATATTTCACCTTTGTAATATTTAATTGATTTGAGATCTAATTACAGTTTCGGACTCATAAAGTCAAATCCTTTCGATTGACCTATTGGCCACTCCAAGGTTACATAAATTAGTGTATTTAAATCATGCCTAAAAATCACTTGAGGGTAGACTAGTAGAGAGATCTTAGCGAGTAATAAAATCTAATTGGCATTTGTTTAGGTTAAACACAAAGGTACACTATGAACTATCAAGGTTTCTATGTTGTAAGTTCACAGACATACAGGTTGTGTCACTGGGAGCGTCTAATCGTATATACAGTTTATTATTGCTGGCGCACAAAATGTAGTTAATAAAAATCGAAATAAAGGTATCATTGATTAAATTATTCTAATCTTGGTTCTTAAAATTTTAAGTGACGCGGCTATTGAGGATTCTCTCTTATTTATTCTTATGAAAAATGTTTGCAAAAACATTACAAGCTGTATTTTTATTTAAGACGTACTTAAATAAAAATGTGTAAAAATTTATGATTTCTGAATACAACTATTCTTAAAGTTTATGACACTCTGAAGTTTTAGTAAGTTATATTTCTACGACTTTCTATATTTTATCTGTATATCGTTTTAAGAAAATAGACAAATTGCTTCTAAATACTTCATAATACTTAAGTAAGTTTTTGTTGCTAATTATTGTCACTTTGTTTGTTTGTTGTTAAGCGCGAAGATACATTATGGATTATTTGTGCTGTGTCCACCGATACTATCGAAACTTTTCTTCTTATTCTCTAAATCAAGATTTATGTCAGTTTTGATGTTAATCTCATCCTGTTGAAACTTTAAGATTTTAGACTTGCTGCTGAGTCACAGTTGGGTCTCCCGCTGGAACAGCGATAATTCTTCGAATTTACAACGCTAAAATCAGTGATTCGATTCCACTTGATGGACTCAGCAGATAGCCTAATGTGGCTTTGCTATATGGAAATACACACAAAAAGTGCACGTCCTAGTAGGGAATATTATCTTGAAGAAGTCACTAAGATGGGGCATACGATGTTATAATCTGGAATTCTATTCCACATAGTGAGCAAATTACAGATATTTCCTTATGTAACTTTGGATTAAAGACAAAATCTAGTTAAACTTTCATAGAAAATTTTAAGCTATCTAGATTGATACAACAGACAAACAACATAATTAAGCAATTAGTATTGTTAACATACCATAAACTATGTATGTATACCACTTAATATATGCACTTCTTAAATGGTATTTGTTAACTACTCCATAGGCGCTTTAATGTCTTAAAAAATAACTTATAGATGGTTAATTAAAGACCCCATATTCCGTTGGAAAAGTCCGTGAAATATAAATATGTATGAAGACAAAAATAAATAAACCTAATTTCAAATATACACTTATTATAGCCAACGGAATCGCAGATAGTTTATCAAGAAAACTTCTTTAAATGTCTTATTATATAATGATAAAATTCGCTTTTAACCCAACTGATGTGTATATGATAAATAGTGATTAATAAGCCCTCAGGTCAGTAAGTTGCATAAACAGTTTTTTCAGTAGCATTAACACGTGGAAGATCTTTCTCTTTGTATAAAATAATTTAGGTAACATGTTCTAAATGCTAAGCTTTTTTAAAACATTAGAACTCACAAAGATAAAACAAATGATGTATGAAAGTTATGTATTACTTTCTCACCTAATGGTAAAGATATCTAATCACATTTTATGATCAAATAAGAATATCGATTGTTTTTAAGGTTGCTTTAATTGTTGCCATCTGTCTTAACCATTCGCACCACTGTATGGTAGTGTATTGTCTGTCCGTTAATTAGTAGACACTAAAATATAGTCACATATGGGAAACTTAACGTTTTAATTTCTACTATCGTGATGTCAGTAAAACGTGAACATGCACTCTGTAAGGTACAATAAAGTATGATAAATAAGCTTTAAAAACAAAAATTGAAGATATTTGCGACATTTAATTTTGGTTTTATTTATTCAAAAATTATGACACTTGCAGGTATCTTACTGAAATACATATAACGTTATTAACATTAATGCTTGTCTTTGGTTTAAGTTTTTCGATTATGAAAAACGAGATGGCAGCACATATACTCTCAAAATACATGCGTTATATTATCAAAAATATTTGAATTGAAGTTTAGAAAAAGCCTGGCATAGCCTGGTGGGTTAGGCGTTCGACTCGCGGGTTCTAAAGCCGTTCGCACCAAAATGTTCATTCTTTCTGCCGTATGGAGGCTGTACTGTGATGAATAATTCCACTATTCGTTGGTAAAAGAGTAGCCCAAGAGTTGGAAGTGGGTGGTGATGACTAGCTGCCTTCCCTTAGTCTTAAACTGCTAAATTAGGGACGGCTAGGTGCAGTGGGCTAACAACCTACTCACTTAAACACCTGTTACGGAAACCGCAGTGATTGCGATCCTTTGTTCCTTGAAGGAATTGAGTGGCCAAAAGAAGAGTAGATTTGCGCTAATGACACAGCAATATTAAGAAATAAATTTAATTGTTATAATATAATAATCTTTGGGGGATAAAAATATTAAATAAACCAATATTTGATTTATTTTCTCACCAAAAATCAATGGAATTTAATTTACCTACTTTTTACAGAAACCGATAGAACAACGTGTAATGTAGTACTACTGCAAACAATTATTATGACTGAGACTTCCGAAATCTGAATGAATCGTAATAATCAAAATGATGATTAGTAAAATGCGCTAATGTTTTATGGTTTCATGATTTTTTCTATACCAATTATACAATTTATATAAACTTTAAAACATTGAAAAATGGAAGGCACGCTAAAACTGTATCTTTAGTCATGGATTGTTTTCGATGAAAACTAAAAATACTTAGCATTTTCCAATCGATTGTAGTTTTATATTCAATGCCATATTTAAGTGAAATAAGACCAATAGTTATTGAAATGTCTTATTATTTACCTTTAGCCCTTTGCTAGTACAGCGGTAAGTCGACAGACTTTCAACGCTAAAATCGAGGGTTCGATTAACCTCCGTGGGGTCAGCAAGTAACCCGATGTATCTTTGCTACAAGAAAAACACACATTTACCTTTTCCTCTTTATTTATTGAAATAAATCTTTCTTCAAATAATTTTGGCACTCCTACTATACAATAGTGCAATGATACTTCTTTGTACTTAGTCATAAAGATGACTAAATAAACATCGTTTTATGTGGTTGTTATATTTCCAGAAATCAGTAGTCAAAACAAAAACTTCGAGTTTTCAATAGTAACACACTATATAGAAACGTTATAAAATGTAATGCAGTTGTCATTACAAAAAAAAAAGCACAGGCTTGAAATGACCAAGAGACCTACATATCTGGTTACGAAATAAGGTTAAAGATTCATGCAAATATATACTGATAACAGCCCTGAATTTAAAGCTGTGATAGCAACATGCTACTTGGACGTACTTAAACAAAATCTATTTTACGTTTAGGTAGGTGTTTGGAAGTCGTGTAGTTAACTAGAACTGTTAACTGTTTTTCTTCTTTCTAAATGACAATTTTAATCAGAGATAGCTATATATGAACCTTGATATTCCTAACCCGGCATTTTAACTCATGATTTGTACAAAGCAATACTAATATCAGCAAAGTATTATCATGGCTAATTTAAGAGCTGGAACTCCCAAAAACGTCAGCTGTGATCAACTCAACAAGGTTGGAAAACATTAGTAAGTGTGTTTTTCAGGCATACACTTTTTCCAGTAATGACATCTGTGATTAAATCATCAAGGTAAATTTCGACAAACTTTATTAAGATTATTTTTTCAGACAAACACTGTTCCAATCAAATGTGGCTCATTAATTTCTTTTGGATATTATTCTTCTGCAAACTGAGTCAAATAATAAAGAGTAACCTTAAAACCTTCGCTTACTGTGTAAGACATTTTAAAATGTAATTAAAGAGTAATATTTTTTTAAAATACTTAATATATTATTAGTATTATTTCCATAAATCAAAACGTGAATAATATTATAATGTATTAAATAATATTTGAGCAAAAATATAAGCTGGTTACAACATGCTGTATACAAAAACTACAAGTAAAAACCGATTTTGAATGTTGAGAATTATAGATACCTTCATAATTTATGTGCATTTTGCAGTGTACAAAGATATAAATTAAAATATTTCTGAGGATAATTATGAACATTTTGGCGTTTTCTTACTCTACGATGCTTTAAATATTTTAGTATATTCAGTGATGTAAAGAAACCCACTCGTTGAGAATTTTATATCCAAAAACGGCTCGTTTGGGTTGAGAAAATATTTTACCTAGAAGAGCGAACAACGTTTCGACCTTCTTCGGTCATCGTCAGGTTCACAAAGAAAGAGGTAACTAACCGGAAGCTGACCACATGTTTGGAAGGGGTTGTGTAACTGAGTCGGAATGTAGAGGGCGGGGATAGATGTTTGAATATATAATTTTATCTATAATATTAATATAGGTATAATGGCATTACTTTATATTGGTTTATTTTGGGTTTAAGTTGTTGTATAAGTAAGGCTTCTTTAATTTTGCGTTTGTATATGTTTGTTTCTTTATTTAGTATTTGAGTGTTTTCTATGGTTATGTTGTGTTTATTTGACTTACAGTGTTCGAAAACGTGTGAAGGTGACTTTTTATGTTCTTTGAATCTGCTTTCCATTTTTCTACTTGTTTCTCTAATGTAGAAGTTGTGGCAGTTATCACATCGTATTTTATAAATAATGTTGGTGTGGTGTTTGTAATTGTAGTTCTTACATAGTATAGTTTTGTGCCTGGTTTTTGAATAAATTTAGTGTTAACTGGAATGTCATATTTTGTTAATAGTTTTTGCCAAATGTTGGTTATTTGTTTGCTGATGTCAGCAATATATGGAATACAGCAGTATATGGTTTCGTGATTTTTTGATTCGTGGGATATATTTACTTTTGTTGGTTGATTTTGCTATCTGTCTAGGTGTGTGCGTATAATGTTTTCTACGGTTTGTAGAGGAAACTTATAGATGTTGATGAAGTATTGTTTCATTTTGTCTAATTCATCGTTAATTTTATCTGGCGAGCATAGTTTTATGGCTGTGTTTATCTGGTTTCTTAGTATGTTGAGTTTTTGTTTTGTTTCATGTGCTGAGTCCCAAGGAATGTATAGTCCAGTATGGGTGATTTTTCGGTGGATTTCTGTTTAAAATTGTGTGTCGGTTCTTATAATTTTGAGGTTAAGATATGATTTGATTGCTTTCTTCCTGTTCACATGTGAAATTAATGTTGGGATGTATAGAGTTAATGTGATTGAAAAAAATTAAGAATGTGTTTTGTAGATTTGAATCTTGCAACCGTGTCATTTACATATCTGTACCAGTATAGTGGTGGATGTAATGCTGTATTAATTGCTTGTGTTTCAACTTGTGTCATAAAAATATTGACTGGAACTGGTGATACTGGTTTGCCCATGCTTAGGCCATTTGTTTGTATATAGTTTTGGTTGTTGATCATGAAGGTTGTCTTTATTGTTGTGAATTCTATGAGGGTTGCTAAATGGTTACTGGGAATGTCTAGAGTTGGGATAGGGTCTCGGATATAGAGTTCTAAGGCTATCTTGTAGGCTTCAGTGGTTGGAACTTCTGTAAAGAGGGATATAACATCGAAACTGGCCATTAAGGCTTTATGAGTAAGTTGATTTAGATTAGACTTGAAATTAAAAGAGTCTTTGATGAATAAGCTAGCTAATGTTACATATTTGGAGAATGCCCATGCTATGTATTTACCAAGATTGTAATTAAACGATTCATATGTTGACATTATTGGTCGTAATGGACAATCTGGTTTATGAGGTTTGGAGATGCCGTATATTTGCGGTGTGAGTCGGTTTTACGTAGGTAGGAATAAAGTGTTTGTGAAATTGTGTTGGCTTTTTTCATTTGTAGTAGTAATTTGCTCAGTTGCGTGTCGTGTGTCTTTGTTGGATTTGTATGTATTGGTTTGAATTTGTTCGTGTTTGATAGGATGTTATTCATTTTTTGTATGTATTCATTCGTGTTAATTATTACTATAGCGTTACCTTTATCTGTTTTTAGAATTTTTATGTTTCTGTCTTGTTTTAGGTTATTAATGGAATTAATGTCTCTTTTTCTAAGGTTGTCTTTTAGTTTTCTGTTTTGTGAAATTATGTTGATGGTTTTGTAAGAAAATTCTTTGAAAAAATCATTTAAGGTGTTGATTTTAGACGTTCCTGAAAAATATAAATTTGTAATTTTACCTGGGAAGTTTGGTTGTTGGATGTCAATAAAATTATCTGAGTTGTCTTCTTTCTGTTGGTTGTTTTTGGTTTTTTCCTTGTTTTTGTTTTCTGTAAAAAAGTATCACAAGTCTCCTGGCTAGGTCTTCTAAATATGTTTTGATTTCTATGGTTGGAATGTACCTAGGTGCTATTGCGAAGTTTAGTCCTTTGTTAAATCGATGTATCTCATCTGTGTTTAATTGTTGGTTGGATTTGTTAATTATGAGGTTAGTCAACGGTTTGTCGTTTTGGTGTCTTTTCTGTTGTTTACATCTTAGTTTTTCTAG
The DNA here is from genome assembly GCA_011833715.1 of Carcinoscorpius rotundicauda. Lineage (NCBI taxonomy): Eukaryota > Metazoa > Arthropoda > Merostomata > Xiphosura > Limulidae > Carcinoscorpius > Carcinoscorpius rotundicauda. Next base: position 116,919,098 of record CM022393.1, read on the forward strand.
CTTTTTGTTGTGGCAGATCTTTTTGTCTCTGTCGTTCTTAGTATTGATTTGGTTTATGTTTCTTTGTGTAAGTCCGTAAATCTCTGGTTTAAAGTAGCATGCCAGTTGATGGTCTGGGTTCATTTTTTGTTTTTGTAAGTCATGTAGTTCTTCGTATTTTGTGTTCAACATGGCTTTAAGTAGTTGTTCTGTAAATTTTGGATAATGTTTTTGTATTTATTAAATTTTTTTGAAAGTTTTACCTTTACAAAATTAGGGGTTAGTTGTTCATTTCTGCATTGTTGAATAAAATTGATGTCATTTCTTCTATTAATAATTCGTTGGTTTAAATTTCTTAGTTTCTTAACGATCGTGTGAGCGTGTACTGTTAATAGTGGTGAACTGTATTCTTGTTCAGACATAATAGTAACAGGTAAGTACAAATACACTGAGAAAAACACAAAAACTTACACTTCTCGAACAATCGCCGTGATGAAATAACAATCAGTGATGTCGAGAAACCCACTTGTTGCAAAAACTAGCAACAAAATATGACATTCCAGTTAATATTAAATTTATTCAAAAACCAGGCACAAAACTATACTATGTAAGAACTACAATTACAAACACCACACCAACATTATTTATAAAATACAATGTGATAACTGCCACGACTTCTACATTGGAGAAACAAGTAGAAAAATGAAAAGCAGATTCAAAGAACATAAGAAGTCACTTTCACACGTTTTCTAACACTGTAAGTCAAATAAACACAACATAACCATAGAAAACACTCAAATACTAAATAAAGAAACAAACATATACAAACGCAAAATTAAAGAAGCCTTACTTATACAACAACTTAAACCCAAAATAAACCAATATAAAGGAACTCCATTATACCTATATTAATATTATAGATAAAATTATATATTCAAACATCTAACCCCGCCCTCTACATTGCGACACTCAGTTACACAATCCCTTCCAAACATGTGGTCAGCTTCCGGTTAGTTACCTCTTTCTTTGTGAACCTGACGATGACCGAAGAAGGTCGAAACGTTGTTCGCTCTTCTAGGTAAAATATTTTCTCAACCCAAACGAGCCGTTTTTGGATATAAAATTTTAGTATATTAAAATACCATGATAATTTATGTATTTAAACTGGTAACAATAATTTATTTTAACATGAAAACAAAAAACCAAGACAATGCATTTGGCATTTTGTTAATTTTCTGGGTTAATTGTACGTTTGGACAGAACTGTGTTAATATCATTTTATAGTCGCTTAGTTTTCAAAGAAGCTTTCAATAAAGTTTTTCTCGCATTAATATCTAATGTCAGAAACAGGCAAAGATATGTTTGAAAAAGTGACATATTATTTTAACTTTTTTTTTTCAGAATAACATTCCTAGGAAAAGAAATACATCACTAGTTCCATTACTCTGTTACCAGCTATATGTATTCAATTTATGATGGAAACTTGCACTCCATGGCGCTCCATGTGGTGTGTAGAGACAAATACTGGAATAAGTAAAGTCGTACACCCCTCATAGAAAAACAAATCAAAACTTGCAAATATATAAAATTTATTAAAATTTACTATAGTTTAGGTGTACAGTATATTTCTCGTTAATAACATTCTGTTATTTTAAGCACATTTTGCGACAAAGCTTCAGACTATCCTATATATCCTATTGTATGAAATAGGTTTCATTTCTCTTTTCTGATTTTTTTTAAAGAGAGAAAGAACAGTAGTGTCTCAACATTCATATCAGTCTTATGGTGTAGATAAGCTGTAGTCTAAGTTTAAAATAAAGTATGTAACAAATAAATTAATTTTATGTTTAAATCCTCTGTAAGCATACATCTTTTTATTTAGTACGAGTGTTTCGTTTCTGGACGACTTTTAACAAATTTTAATAATTATTAGTTTACCTCACAGAGGGCAGCAGCTACAACATCAATGTAGGCTACTTAAAATCAATTGTCAAACTGGACCATTTAAACACTGAGAAATTGTTCAGACTGAATATGTTCGATATTCAGAATTTTATTGTAATACTTTCTAGTTATACGTTCTGTGGTGTTGTTCTTAAGTTTTGATTAATTGTATTTGTTTATCAATACCATTATATTAATTTAATGCAATCTTTACATGCATTCTAATTTTATGTTTGTTTTACAATCGTGCAAGAATAACGCCCACAAAGTTGGAGTGATAGATAACATAAAGGAGAATGAATTGATCAGATAGCACGAGCAAGCACGAGTTAAGTAACGAGAACCGGTCTCGAATGGATCTAAGATATTATAGAACACAGAACACCACGCTGGTTGTCGAAGTAACTAGTGTAATCAATCCTGGAGCAAACTCTCTTTGAAACAGTAGACAGTCACATTAGGTATAAAAGGGATGGGACAATAGAATGTTTCGGCTCTTTCCCTCCCGGAGATCGCTTTGTTTTATGATTAAGGTATAGAGTTGAAAAGTCTTAAAATGTAATAAAATATAATGTTAAATTGTTATATATAATATTTAAGCTGCAATATACTGAAATTAGAATTACCTAGGATATATAAATGATAAAATAAATGATTATTTATAAAACAACAATGTATTTCTAACATAAATACTTCAGAAGCATAAATGCCGAAAATTATTTAGCGTTTATTTTCTTTTGTATATTAAATCTAAGATCTACCTTACGAAACAAGAATGTATAGGAAGTAACAGAACCACTTAATTCTTATTACGTGGACGTCTAAGATAACAAAAGAACTACATTAAATCTGATCAATGACTGTTTTTTACAATAAATAATTATTGATTCGATCATCACTTCTTCAGAATTTCCCTTTTTCATCTGTCTTTCTTTCTCGTTTGTGATTGGTACAGCTATCTAAAGTATAGGGAATAGTCTATCTGTAAGTTTAAATCACATAGCCATGGATATTTCCTTTTACAGATATTCTAGGGGTATTATTAGAGCCAAAGTGCCTTTTTGTTAAAAACTTTTATCTTAAACCCATCATGTAGGCGTAAACTTCCAATGAAAGATTACTATGTCTTACACAGATTGTTCTTATCACCTGTCCAAAACACCACAAAAATTAATCTCTTATAAAGATGTAATATCTTTGCATTGCGTATACAGTTCTTTCCTTTTCCCTGATGGCCTATTACTATAATTTTCGATATTTCCGCTTTGTTAACTCTTCTAGTCAATCGCACATGTTTCTCTTGAGATCGCTTTTATTGATTGAAGAGGGAAAAGAACTTTTTAGAAAAGTATTCTTAGAAGAGAGAAACTCAATCAGGAAAGACCTAAGTTATATTACTGCCGGTTGTACTGCGTGACATAAAATTATCAGAAATTTTTCAATGAAAATCGTAACACGATGTAATACAACAATAAGCTCACCATTCCTGACGTTACATATCAGTAATAAGACACAAGCGGGATCGTCAGGTGGATCAGTTTTTCTTTATAATTTTCCTTGTCTTCTTCAATCCTCACTTCTTTAGTTTTATTCTGTATTCATATCAACACCTAAAAAGGTTTACCGTAATATATAAAAACGAAACTATTTTCTTGTTTTCTTAATGTATGCAAGAATGAACATGTAATATAATTAAAATGATTTTGACTATATAAATTAGCAGGTCACGCAACAATCACAGAAGATATAAAATCTCTTTGGAATAGACTAAATTATGTTACATATTACAATTTCAAATAGAATAAAATTCAGTTAAATTGTAATTTAGATTTAGAAGTTAAAAAAATGTCGACATATATCCAATTAATGATAATTGCCAACAATGTTGATAAACATACTTTTCTTTCTTAATACAAATATATTAATATACAAAAATGATATAAATTATAATAACGTTTATTACAAAAAAAATGATTTGTATACAAAAGTTTTAAAAAATTTACAAATAGTATTGAATCTTTTATCTGATTTGGAACTGGATGTCTCATTGATAGTTTACAACGAGCGAATTAATGTTGAGTCGATGTAGACACAATTCACTTATCGTGGAGTTAGCTCTGTGCTCTTCTTTGATCCCATTCAAGTTTCTCTCCACTGAACTTATTTAATGTCTACCTAAAAATACTAATTTCTGACGTTAATTAAACGAAATTAGATCTATAAACATTCCTGGGCAATATATAAATGCTTCCTTTTAAGAAAGCTTTAATCACAGTTGTAGTTTTAGATAATTATAATATAACAATGTGTCAAACAATTAATAAATATATGCTGTTTCTCGGTGTATTGCGTTAGTTACATTTATAGAGGTGAAAACAGTTTCCAGAATTTCGGCCAACCCAAGAATACTTACGATACACTAGTTTTTACGTACACGAGTATTTTGTTGATTCTTAAACTCTTAAATCTTCTACAACTATAGTGAACAGGCGGAATTTTCGCAACATAAATTTAATTGTATAAATTATGTAAATACCTGAAAATATATTTACCTTAAACAAAGATCGATATTAGGATAAACATATAATAGTAAATCCGTCACAATTAGAACTACATTGGAATATTGTTGTTTGGTGATGCCATTGAACAAAAAAAGATCGTTATTCAAAGGATACCTAATAGCTCTTCTTGAAACAAAATATTGATAGTGTAAGATGCTAAAAAGGTATACACATCGAGATTTATAATATCCAAGGCAGAAATATATCTTGTACATTTAATGACAACAATAAAATAAACGAATAAAATCTACATTAAACACCAGGAGTATCCAGAAATGATCTAACAACAATTATGAATCTATGAATGAATCAGCAGCAAAAGCCGTCCACGATTCTCAAGAAAAAGTACTGAAGATAACCAAAAAGGGTCTATGTCTCGAAAAAAAAGAGAGACCAAAATCAGGTTTATCCAAGTGCTTCTACGACACATATGGACAAATAATTGGAGAATGAGATTGGTGTTCATACTATTTTATACGAAGACATACCACTTAAGCCGCTGGACAGCAATGGCTGTGGATTTTTGTGAAATAGGCATTGAAAAACCATCATCGTTTTATGGTACCTGAATTGCAAAAAGGATGCAGGGACAAATGATATATGCTTAGGATACGATAACTTCCGTCAAAGCTATTTAAAATAGAAACTTCGTTCTGGGGCTATTATAAAATAGAGTATGTCTTGACGTAATGTCATTGACTCTAACAATGTAATGATGTCACAATGTTTTTTTGTGGTACTTATATTGTTTCAATATCAACTATACTTGAAATTTCTGTCTTTGTGTTTACATTTTATTTTCTATTGGAATGTCTGGATAAGAGAAAGGATTAACTGTTCAACATAATTTTATCAGTAAAAAATGCGTGTTACATATTTTTATAATAAGTTTCATGTATTTAATTGTTAATAACATTTCCGAATGAATCCAACAAAATCTTGTAAAAATCAATTTGTTTTGAATTTCGCGCGTAGCAACTCAAGTGCTATCTGCTCTAGCTGTCTTAATTTAGCAGTGTAAGACTAGACAGATGGTAGCTAATCATCACCACCCACCTCCAAGTCTTAGGCTTCTCTTTTACCAACAAAAAGTAAGATTGGTCATTACATTATCACGTCCTCATGGATGAAAGGACGTGCATCTTTGTGTGACAGGAATTCGAACCTGCGACCCTCAGATTACTACTGCTCGAGTGCCTTAACGACCTGGCTATACCCGGCCTACGTTTAATATAAAAATAAAAAAAACATTATAACTAAAGCACTTTCGAAAGGTGGACCTTGCTTCATCAAACATAAACTGTTTATATTTGCTGAAGAACTTATACAGCGTTCGGGTTATAGAGCTTCGTATTTTTTCTCTTATATTGATTTTTGAGCATTTGTGTTTTTCTAGCACGTGTACATTCATTAAGTATTAATTTCGTGTCCCATGAACTATGTGTTCAGTGTGAACAACGTAACTTGAATGTTCATTAGAACGCCAGATTATTGTTTGTTTTGGAATTTCGCACAAAACTACTCGAGGGCTATCTGTGCTAGCCGTCCCTAATTTAGCAGTGTAAGACTAGAGGGTGCATAACCACCCACCGCCAACTCTTGGGCTACTCTTTTACCAACGAATAGTGGGATTGACCGGACACATTATACACCCCCACGGCTGGGAGGGCGAGCATGTTTAGCGCGACGCGGGCGCGAACCCGCGACCCTCGGATTACGAGTGCACGCCTTAACGCGCTCGGCAATGCCATGCCATGACACCACATTAATTAGTATTTTTATATAGAACGAAAATACTGGGAAACTAAAATATTTATTAACGCTATTGTAAATTATCATACTATAAATTATTTTATACATAACCTGCAGCTTTAAGCAAGCGCTTGGTGTAATAGATCTAATTTATCTATTAATTAAACCAAACAAATAGAAAACAAAAATATAATGCAGTCCTTATCGATTTAAGAGCTTCGTTAATTTTAGAAGGAAATAATGTATCTATATATTTTTACACCAAAATTGTTATTTTTCTCGCTTTTCGTGTATTTAATTGTAAGTTTGCAGTAAAAACGATTATCATAGCTTTGAAATTTTAATTACAGTGTTCCCTCGTGTATCGCGGTAGATGCGTTCCAAAACCCCCCGCGAAAGGAGATTTTCCGCGAAGTGGGATCGCCGATTTTTACGTATATATTTATGTGCATTTAGACTTTTAAAACCCTCCCTGTACAACTATTTAACCCTCCCATTACAATACTGTTCATTATTGCTCAAATAATAAGAACAATTATTAAGATATTTCATTTCTGCACCAATCATAGCCCGTCTTGCACATCGCTACGCCATGAAGCTGATCTCGCGTAGCCTTCGCAGACGCACAATGCGTACATCTATTGCCTTTTCAATTGGTTGTTTCCATTTTTACGCTGTTATAAACTCATATATATGTTTATATCTCAAAATATACCTGTTTTTTTTCTTTACACTATTAATTATATTTATTTTTAATATTTTAATGGTATTTAATGCTATATTTTAGATTTAATGTTTATTATTTTATATATACATGCATGTATGTGTATATATATATATATATATGTGGGGGTCGGCCGAGCCCGCGAAAGAGGATCCGCGAAGTGGCGAGGGAACACTGTAATACCTTTAATAAGAGACATTAATAGCTGTGTAATATTCTTTTATTAAATGCTCATAATTAATTTTAATCCAAACTCATGTTCATTTTCTTGTTATTTAAGTTAAGTATAGAATTAGAAAAATATATTATTTGATTTAAGTGCTTTAAATCTGAAATTTCATTTAAGATATCACTTTTTGAAATTAACACAGTTCTCGATTATTATTATTTCAGTAGCATTTACTTAATAGTGAATAAAATGGAAATGTTTAAGATGTTTCTAAAATTAGGTCAACTGTTTCAGGCCACATATTACTGAAACATATAATATAAGTCCCACAACCGTTAAAATGAGAAGAATCATACCATATGTTTCCGCTAATTATATGTGGCTTAGTCTTTCCATTAAAGAAACATGCACTTCAGATATTTTATATGACATTTCAAAATGAAGTTAGAAAATGTTTAGATATCTAACATTAGTTTCTCACAGTCTGATCATGAATTGTTTTTGGCAGAAAACAAAAAAAATTAAATTACATGGAATATGCATGATACACTTATTTATGTCATCTAAGTAACAGTTTTATATATTAATTTAAAATAGTTATCGATATGCTTTTATCTTATTACAAATAATTTAGTTTTTTATAACTGTAAATGCATTATTTTTACTAATACTTGCTGTTAACTAAACTCGAAATATTTCTGGATTACGCTTTCTTTTCACATTGTACATGAATGATAATTTTCCAATCTTATACCTATCAGTGAGCACCCCGCTAGAACAGTTGTAACTCTATGGATGTGCAATCTAAGAGCAGCGCTTTGATTCCCTTCGGTGAGCTCGCCAGATATTTCTTTGTGGCTATGCTGTAAGAAAACACTTATCAATGAAGTCCACATTGAATCCGATAGGTTTATAAACAATATTTTGACTTAACTATTTATGTGTTAACTTTCTTGTTAGTCCGTGACTTTGTTGGTTGTAAAATCCCAAATAACACGAGTCAATTTCAACAAATATTACAAAATTTATTCGATGTTCCAATTATTCTTATTAACCACTTTGGTTCCAATATATTTTACTTAAAAATAACTCATTTCCTTGTTTTATTCTCTAACACCAAATGTTGTAACAGGTAAGAAAAAAATTACTCGTTATAACGAAATGTGTGAACCTTAGTGACAATGGATTCTATACCAAGAAATCACAGATTTGAAAATTAGTGGTAAGTTATATTTGTTTAGGTAACATTGAGCTAACTATTTGTTTATTAGTAATTAAGCACAAAATTACACAACAGGTTAGCTATACGCAGCCCACCATTAGTATTGAAACCCTGTTTCTAGTACTGAAAGCTAGCAAATATACTACAGGCTTGAACTCAAGAGAAGATCAATTTCATTCATGCCTGATTTTTCATCACATTTTTAACTTCCTAAGAAGAAATCCACCCAACTTTAACAAAAACAGTTTTTTTTTTCAATTCTGATAATTTTCTTCCGCATTGAACTAAAATAAACACGATAACACAAATCTTTCTCATTGTATTCTGCACTATTTCTTATATGACAGTCTCTTCTCATATAATATTATATACATTATGAATTAAAAGCATTTTAGCAACGAACTGATTTTCATAAACCTCATAATTTCAACTTCGAAGGAAATCAAAATAGTGTAATTGCAACCAAGCTATAATTCTAAAAGTTTTACTTATTGCCTTTAATAAAATATATATTGTACATTTATAATCAAAACATATGTTGTGTTTAAGAAATTTGTCACTTTCCTAATAACAAAGTTTGAATTTGGTAGTTAACTGTAACAGTTATGATATTTTCGAATTAACTTTTGTTCTCTCGGAAATGGCCTTGTATGGCCAAGCGTTTTAAGGCCTTCGCGGGTTCTCATCCCCGTCACGCCAAACATGCTCACTCTTTCAGCCGTGGGGGCGTTAAAGTGGGACTTGTTAATCCGACTATTTTTGGTAAAAGAGTAGTCCCAGAGTTGGCGGTGGGTGACTAGCTGCCTTCCCTCTAGTCTTATATTGCTAAATTATGGACGGCTAGCACAGATAGCTCTTGAATAGCTTTGTGCGAAATTCAAAAACAAACGAACTCTCGGAGACATTTTGCAAAAATATCATAAATGTGTCTTCTACTACAGTGACACCTGACTCATAAAATACAGCGACATAATAGAAAGTTCAACAATGCCAAAGATTCATATGAGACACTATGATTGTAAAACAAATCTATTGCCTTAGATATATTGGAATTTTTACTTTCTTGCTTTGATATAAGGCAAAAATGGCTGGATTTATTGAATCAATTCCAGTTCGGTGAAGCAATTCGAGACAAACACCAAGCATTTAGCATGAACACACTATTAATATCAACATATTTTGTTTTGCTAATTTTTTTAAATATAATGCCATCATTATTATTTCAAAATTCACGCATAAGGATACCAAAAAGCTTATTTGTTCATGGCTGCACTTAATCTTATGTTGACAGTTTAAAAACCTAGTTAACAACATACAGGTAAAGAAAAATATTAAGTACATTATTTTAGTATTCTCCTTTTGCTATCTTTCAAGTTTTACTTTGGTAGCTTTAATATAGTGTTTGCCTGTATCATATACGCATTAAGCACCAAAGCAATATTTGACATTTTCCTCTCTATTATACTTGTTTCCAAAGTTAAACGAAGTTAAACTATTAAATTTTATACCACAGTCCAAAATGTTAAATGCCAAAAATTCTTGTACAAAGAAAGGTAGCTTGACTGTATTCAAGGAGTAAACCAAAGTGAAAACACAATTTTATTGACTGCTGTCTATTCTTTTGCAACCTGAATAATGGGTGTGACATTTTTCTAATGTCTACATTGTTATCACATTTCGCCTATGTGTATTTCATGAATCATAGTGGTATGTTTTTATTCCATCTTGTCGTCAGTGAACACACTGAACTTTTGTTTACAAAACGAAAGTAACGCTAGTTCGAAAATATTTTCACCGACCTGATGATTTTTATCTTGCATCTATCGTATCATAGGGTGATGGATCACTGAATAAAAGTAGTACATATGTTTCTTTATTTTTGTCAAAGCTAGAAATAAAGGAAAAAAAACTTATATTCGCAGTTTTAAATCTCATAAACTCATTTGCAGCTGAACTACAGGGTGTTTTCTGTTATTTAAGCTAATTAGATGATTGTATAAAAAGAAACATTTATTTCTAAGCTACACCTTCATTCTTCAATAAGTTTTAAAATTCTAAATGTTACGAGAGAAACTAAATAAGAACCAAAAATGTATTCGAAAAGTATTAAAGGAATCAAAAATGAAAAGAATCAAGCTTATCAAAACTGGACTGTCTAGTTTTGTTTTCTTTCTTGTTGAATAAAATACAGAATAAAATACCCTGTGGTCTAGGAGTTGCCATCATAATTTACATCTACTGACCAGAGTCAGGAAAACAAACCAACAGCAACTACAATTTACTTGGCTGCTTTAAAGAATATAGTATAACCATCTGTTACAATTGTACCGTCTCGACATCAGATAGTCTAAAAAATTGTTCATTATAATATTTTCATTTGAATTTTTTGATATTCTGACGAGCAACACTGTATGTTAACTATGCTGGTTTCGTATATAGTTGATGACATGAAACATCAGCGATGCAATAAAAAGGCTTGTAGTGCAATATACATAGTTTATAAATATATCAGGGCACTAACGTATTCTATACTACAAGTTGTTTATAATAGTAAAGTATTCTCAATCATACAACTACAAATTAAAATTGTAATTACATTTTCGATTGGTATTAGAAATAAGAGCAAATAATTATAAAATGGATGTTCATTTTTTCTTTTGTTCTCAACAAAAACTATTTTCTACCTTAACTACATCAACTAGAATCAATAGCTACATCTTTGTTTTTTATTTTTTTTATTTTACGTAAAACTACATTAGGACTATCTGCGCAGCCATCCGTAACTTAGCAGTGTAAGACAAGAAGGAATGCCTATAGTCATCACCACCCACTGCTAACTCTTTGGCTACTTTTTTACCAACGATTAGTGGGAGTGATCTTTACATTATAACGCCCCTATGACTGAAAGGGCGAGCAGGTTTGGTGCGACCCGGATTCAAACCTACAACTCTCAGATTACGATTCGAACGTCTTAACCCACCTGGCCATGGCGAGTCATACATCTTTGGACTGAAATTTAAACCCTGTTTATTTTGAACGATTTACTGCAGATCAGCATGATCAAGCATGCACAATATCACTTTCAATATTTTTTTTCATTTAATGTTAAAATCTCAACAGCCTTCTGTGAAAACTTTATGATCGCATGCGTAGTAGTAGAGTAATTTATTGTATTAAGTTTCATCTTGTAATGTTGTTCGTATTCTGAAAAATTTGCTTCCCTAATGATACTGAGTTAACTTTGTAAAGCATAGCAAATAAACTGATTTTCTTCCAACCCTAAATTTTAACCAGATTATTTTAGATCTCAGTTACCTAATAGAGCTTTATACTTTTCGCTAAATTACCATACCAATCAATATTAGGAAAAAAAGATGTTTGATTTTATTTCCCCAAAGGGAGACCGAAGGCAGCCTGGAGGGATTACCTGTTTTAACCACTCGCATCACGATACACTTACAGTTACGACAGAAAGTGTTAGTACTCCTGCGTTGTGAGGAGTTTTTTCCTCATAACTTAAAAGTATCACGATTAGAGTAATCAAAGTAGAATTTATTATAAATATTATATTAACACACATCTACATAATTTTTTATGTAAATTGAAGGAGCCCCATAGCATCATCGAGCCATCTCAATGTTTTACTGTAGGGACGGTGTCTTTGGAAGATTTCGTTCCCTCTTCTCACGAAAAATATTGCAAACATCATTGTGGCCAAAAAGCTCGATTTTAGTCTCGTCTGACCAAAAAAATACTCTTCTAATAGGTAGAGGGTTAATCTACATACTTTCTTGCATACCTCAGTTGTGCTTCTAAATAAACAGGCTTTAAATATGAAGTTCCACGAGGACGGCATGCTTTGAACCCAGAAGAGCGTAACATGTTCGTAACTGTAGAGATGCTTACTTCACTCCCAGTTTCCCTTACCAGTTTCTGTATGTAATTGCATATTAAACGAGGGTTTCTGCTAACTTTTTTGAGAACCTTTCTCTTGGTTCTCTCTGGAATTTTGTTGGGGCGTCCGGAACGAGGGAGGTTAGCAGTTGATCCTGGAAGCTTAAACTTGGCAATTATGCTTTCAACAGTAGATTTCGGCACATTAAATTGTGTAGCAATACCAGAAAGAGACACACGAGACTTGTATTTTACAATAATTCGTTGTTTTTAAATCACCGGATTGTTGTTTCCTGTTCAAGTAGATAATGACGGAAACGGCGATAAATTACCGGTGGTAAATTTTGTACTGGTTAAATTCCACTAATTATGTCTTGTTCTGAAATGGTATAATGTAGTTTATTCGCCAAACTAAACAAAATTTGTAGGGGAATATTAGTTTTTCGCACGTTCTGAACTGTACGAATACTTTCTGCTTTTCCTATTTTTGGTTATTTGTCGTTTAATTTACATAAAAAATTATGTAGATGTATGTTAGTATAATATTCATAACATATTATACTTCTTTTAGCCTACTCTATACTTTTTCACCAAGATGATAATGGTGGTTATGGTGTTACAAAGTGTTAAAACAAAAACTGTTACACCAAGATGTTGATTTATTAATTAAAGCACTGTTTGACGAAATAGATCTAAATTCAAATATAGAAAAACAAAAGTATTTTTTCTTATAGCTAATAAACGTATTCGATATGTACTTATTTCAAAATGGTCACCCATTAAGTCAGTATTAGGTTTAAGGAATTATAACTCTTCATGGGATTGATTCCCAATAGTAGAAAGCACAAAATTAGCCCATTATGTATATTTGCTCTAACCAGCAATACTATGCCAATAAAATGACCATTAAGCATCTGAGTAAAAATCGAGAATTTCATTATTGTTTTTCAGCCGAGAATATTCAGTTTATGCAAAATGTTTTTATAAAAATATCTTTAAAGTTTTTCAATTATTGAAGCACTATTTTACAAATGTATTTCTTATTAAGCCTAAAGGGAAAAAGGAGAAACTGATGCTTGAAAATGTCCAAGTTCTTAATGACATTATTATAGCTAGTATTAGAGATTTTCGTCATGTTCAAAACTTTTTCGTTAATTTCTATTTGGTTATTAATAAACCTAACAGTAAACTACAATTAATTTCAATTCTCAAAGTTATTGACTTTTAGATACCTTGAAAATCAAAATTAATGATAGTTCTTAGCTCCATAATTAGACCACTTTTCTCAGGAAGTGATAAGTTTACGAACTTAAGCACTAAAATCCGAGGTTTATGTCTTTGCGTTAGGCAGAATACACTTATTTCATTATTTAGCTTTTTCAAGCAGAAACTATCAAGTACCTTCTAATTTCTGTTCTTGTATTTATAAATATAACATGGATAAACGTGAAGTGTTTCCGTATAGTTTATTACCCTTATCCAGCTGGGAATAAAGTATCATATACCTGGTATAGTAAGGTATGTAAGGTACTCGTCTAGCAGTTGTTCACTGGCAGGACAGTAGTAAGTCTCTGGATTTACAATCCTAAAATCAGGTGTTTAATTCGCCTAGATGGACACAGAAGGTAGCTCGATATAACTTTATTATAAGAAAACACATATACACACTTCTAGCACTCTGCTGATGATGGTATCGAAATTTTTCATCAGATTTGCTTAAGCTGTCAATTGTTGAGTCAGTACAAGGTAATGGCCAATACCTGTATTTATTGTTAAAAGTGTAACCTGAGGGTTAACGATGAAAGGTGCCTATCTTTCGGTCTATAACTTCAAAATTAGTGGCATCCTGCGCAGGCAGCCCTCGAGTAGATTCGAACGAAAATCCAACAAAACAAACAAATATTGTGCAGTTAGGAATGATAGTAGGTATGAAGATACCTCAATATTCTTAATAAACTATCACTAAAATTATTTAAATACCAAACTAGGAGCGTATCAAGATGCTATAGAGATATATGTCATTATGTAAAAACAGAAAAAAGTACAAATGTTTAATTGCAAATATAACATAGCTATAGAAGGATGTATTTTACTGGACAATGTAGAGAAAATATTTATCCTGAGTTTAAATTATGCAAATTTAATTCACAAACATGAAACCAGTGAAAAAGACTGGACTATAAAGGAGCCAGTCTGAAACTCACTACATCTGTACCTATTAACTAAGAAAGAGTGTTTTTAGATAATAAACAGGTTTCGTCATTTTCAGGAAAATTTGTTTTTAATTTATATTTAAAATATATAAATTATTATGATTTTCACCGAAAGCCATCTTCAAGCATTCAAATCAGTTATTTCATCTAAAGAGATATTAGAATATAAAGTCATAAAAATCTAGTAAAATATTACATTTCAAGCTCTGAGTATTAATCAAAATAGAAAACTGTTTCTTTACGTATGCTTATTACTCTAAATATTTTTAAAAAATCCATCTAAATACCATGCTTAGTTGTCTTAAACATAAAGCTACCCAAGGGGCTATTTGTGTTTTGCCACCCAATGGTACTGAAAACTAGTTTCTAGCGTTACGTCCCCAGACGTACCACTGGAATAGCACACACCTTGCTAAAGGAAAATTTTAACCGTCAATGTTAATAACGGTAGTTTACAATAAATATTATTCTTTATACATTTTAGAAAGTCCATAAGCAAACGTCTGAGTGATGTGTGTTTTTCTTATAACAAAGCCACATCAGGATATCTGTTGAGCGCACCGAGGGGAATCGAACCCGTGATTTTAGCGTTGTAAATCCGTATATTTACCGCTGTACTAGCAAAGGAGTCACGAATGACTGCCTAATGTTATAATACCGGAATATTCTATTCGAAAGAATAATTAAACAGTTTTTTTTACCTAATTTTGGAGAACCTTTAGTTTGTTTATCATATTTTGTTGCGTCATTCAAAATGTTTTTCCTTTATCTAAGTAATATTGTTGTTCAATATACTAACACTATTTCCTTTACTGCAGTTAATGTTAATCATAGTTTGAACTTTCTCAAGGAAATTTAACAGTATTGTTGTATACGAAACTTATTAGGTGTGAATTTTCTTGTTTTTATTTTTTCATATTTAGTTTACTTAAGTTTCCATACAGAAAGACCAGTTTTATGCGTTTTATTACCACATACTTCTTTCTAGAAAGATCCACTGCTTATAATTTAAACAATAGCTGAAAGATATGCCCTTATTGTTGTGACGACTTTTATTTAAGTTAAATTTGTATTTAAAAATGTATATAAGATATTCTGATCAATTTATATTGCGAAATTTCTACCTATTTATTGAAGTTGTTGAAGACTTTCAAGTGAAAAATCATCAATATATGTACATGTGTGTACGTAAACACTAATGAATTGTTTATGTTGTTGTGCAGGCTGCAATTTCTAAGAACTCTCCCAACGACGCGACAAGAGACAGAATATATTATTGGTTTGCTATTGTTGGTATACTGCAAGCCATGGAAGTTTATAACCGTGATTAGAGAGTGCTTAATAATCGGAAGCTTTCATATATTTCATCAGGAACATTTATAAATTCAAAACATTACACATCATTTAACTTCATTGAATTTACATCAAACATTAATATTTTTATGAAAATATTGCGTAACTGATCAGTGGATAAACTCGTTGTGTAACAGGCGAACCACAGAAGAACACAAAAATAGCTAGCTCCCCGCTGAGTGAATTCTACTGATATTAGCTCAAAATTAATTCGCTCATCGGTTACTCTTGATATGATATTCAGCTTCATACAAGGTAGAAAATTCAAAATTGTTTGTGAGATTGTAAAACCTTAATGCCTTATTATTTGTAATAACTGTTATTGTAAATTGTGTTATTATTTGTATATTAAAACATATTTTTGTATTAACAAGAAAGAAACTATGCGTATCAATCTTGTTAGCAAATGTTATAAACTGGATACATGTTGGCTTTCATTTCATTTTTAAACCTAAACAGACCCAGCAAGGTTAGATGGCTAGAACGCTCGACTCGCAATCTAAGGAACATGGTCTCAAATGTTGTCACACCGAACAGTAAAAGAGTAACCCAAAAACTGGCAGTAAATGGTGATGTATAGCTGTTTTCCTCTAGTCTTACAGTGCTGAATTAAGGGTGGCTAGCACTGATAGCCTTTTTGTAGATTTGAGCAAAATTCAAAAGGAACAAAATCCAAATTATAATTCAACTTTGTTTTGGGATATTTGATATTGTAATGCTTAACATTGTTAAAACAACTTTGCTCATCGGATTGATCATGTGAGGAATATGGAAAGTGCATTAAGGGAAATAATACTTTACTCTGTTACCTATATAGTTGTTAAATCACTTTGCCCGATAAAGAAGTCTTTAACTTCGAGCTGTCAGCAGATTGTTAGTAGTGCTGTACAAATGTGTGTGTGCATGTTGTTTTGAGCTGTTGGCGCTTTTGACTTTTATCTCGTTTTCAGACTTTTTTTGGTCTCATAAAGTCAGAAATTGTGTTTGAAATTTGCAAGATATTTTTTGTTTTGTTCTAATGTGTAAGATAGTTATTACACTTAAAAATATCACTGAAGTACATACATTTATTTACATTTTAGAGCCTATATTCTCTTTTTTATTATGCCATGAAGTTAGTTCTATTGCATTTACTTAAATTTAAAACTTCTTGAAGAACGTTCACTTATAAAGTAGAATATTTTTAAAACATTTAAAAAAGGCTTCATTTTGTTTTGAACTAAAATCTCCTCCCCGCAGTGTCACAGGAGAACATCTTCGAAATTACGCCACAAGAAACCAGCTTTGAATTCCAGTGGTGGGCAAAGCATCAATAACCGATCGTGTGGCTTTGTACTTGATTATACACAAACAAACAATGCATCTAATTCATTGATCGTCTTTTCTTATACCAAATTATAATATAATTTTTGAATATTTATCAAAAAATTTAGGTAATGAAAATATAAACTTATTTATTAGCATTCGAACTTATTGACATTTATGTAACATTTTGTTATAAAAATTTAAATCTATGATATTACTCACACTGATAAATATAACATGTGTAAATTTGATATGTTGAAGCGTGGGGATAATACATTCCTGCGCTAATGTCTAAGAAATTAAATATACTCTTCAAAAAAAGAAACGTAAAAGGCAAAATTTGAGACATATTGTTAACAAACTTATTCCGGGTAGTTCTGTATGACATGTGTTAAACTTTGCACATTCACTGCTGAACATCCAAAATGTGCAAAGGCGAAGTCCACTCTCACTAGTTGAAGTTTAACGTCACTCAACGTCAATAACAAGTATGCCCTCCGTGAGCATCAATAACTGCTTGGCATCTCCTGCCCATGGAAGCGATGAGATGACGAATCACATCCTGTGGAATGGCTGTCTACTCAGCCTACAAAACTACTGCAAGCTAAAGTAGAGTCTGCGATTGAAGTTGTCGCCGTCGCAGACGTCGGTCCAACTCGTCCCAAAGATGTTCGATGGGGTTTAAATCTGGTGACTTGGAGGGCCAGGGAAGATGTTGTGGTGTCTCAAGAAGACAGTGGTGAGTTGGGGTGTGTGAGGACGGGCGTTGTCATGTTGAAAAACGACGTTTACCGTGATGGGTTGCACATGTGGCCTAAGAATCTTGTCGACAGTTGCGTACGGTCTGATCGGAAATTCTACGTTATCCTGGTATGGTTGAGGCAGTAGACATCGCAGTGGTGGTCCTATTCCGAAGGTGACGTAACCGAATGTAGCGATCTTGTATGGGCGTGGTCGCACGAGGTCTGCCAGATCGTGGACGGTCACGTGTTGATCCATGTTGTTGGTGACGATTCCATAGCCTTGTGAATGTGCTTAGGTGGACATTCACAACTCTGGCTACATGTGATCGAGATTTGCCTTCTACCAATGGCGTTGTTGCGTTGTGCTTCAATCAGTCTTGGTGTAACTGTATTGCGTGTCGGTTGCTTAACACCGAGCTATGGAAACCGAGAACCCGTCACTTTTATAGGGATTTTGCACATGTTGCACTTCCAGAACATGCAGATCTGTCAAACAGATTTATTGGACACGAATGCGTTTTGGCAAAAAATCCGTTGTTTTCCTTTGTTTTCAAAGTGCACAACTTTTTTGACATTTTGATTTGACAATCAGTGCCTTAACACTTGTAACATCACGTATTCTGAGCTTGTAACGTTATTAAATATATTTCTCTTTAAAATAACAAAAATATCTCTTTTGCTTTTCTTTTTTTTAAAGAATATATTTACGTTCATTGGTTTTTATCAAAATAATTTAAGGCAAAGTTATATGTTTATATTAAGAAAACACTCATTTTAAAGAGGTTTCCTTTCCAGGCTAATAGTTAGTTTTCTAACAGTAACTCTGTAGGTTCGAAGTTCGTCTTGTTATCGAAATAATGATTTGAGTTTAATAGCCATGAATGCTTTATGAGATTGAGAAGTGACTATGTTTATGCTGTTAGAGTACCCCAAAATATGACAGTTGGTACAACTGATAGGCTGCCTTTCTACAGTCTTTCAAAAGTAGGGTTACTAGACATAATAAGAGAAAAATTATGGGAATTTGATATCATTATTTCCCCCAAAAGCTTCTGGAAACAGCGTTTTAAAACTAGGATAATCTCAAAAGATCATAAAGAAATGAATTTAAGGCCTCCATATCCATGTTAAACATACTTAAATTATGCTTGAGGTATGTGAGGCCTTTAATCAAATTACTTTAAAGTTTTAACTAAATTCAATTACAGGCGCCAACCTCGTATCTACAGGCTGTTGGCTCTGAGTTATTGACTTACTTGATGAGTTCTCTTATTACTTGCTGTTTAAGTGGTAAGAATGTTACACATTTTAATGCTCACTACCAACTCTGAAGAAAATAGCAAGTATAAATATTAATCGAGGTTTTATAAGGATATCTGCTTACAATGAATTATGAAGAAAATAATACGCATATCAACATTTCATGTAACCATCATCGATTATAAATAAAATCAACAAGCATGAGTATAAAACGTAACAACGCATGTTAATCCTCTCTATCCAATACAAATATTTTTTTGAAAGAAACATGTATAGACTGTGTTTCTCAAAGAATACTTGAAAGCAAACATAATAGCGTGCTGAAAGACCGCGACTCTCATGTTAACTGCCAATATGTTGAAACCGTGCTGTAAGGAAAAAAACAAATGTTATATAGATCGCAGCTATATATTTTATTTTCATAACTACTTCCGGAACAAATTTCAAAAGCTTCAAATGCCAAATATATATATAAAAAAACGTTTACTCTGTCGTGGAAAAGATGTTGTTGTTGTTTTGAATTAAGCACAAAGCTACACAATGGGCTATCTGTGCTCTGCCCACCACGGGTATCGAAACCCGGATTTTAGCGTGTAAGTCCGCAAACATACTGCTGAGCCACTACGAATCGATAGTAGCTAAAATTTATTGAACACGAACAGTGCATAAGAAGTATTCCTGTTCTAAAAAACACTTATCATTTAAAAAAATAATAATAAAATTGGATGTTCCTATACACATAAGAATTCACTGCAACTTACTAAAATCAAATTTCTTAAGAACATGATGTACTGTGGTAAGTAAGGTTTATTTTGTCTTTTAATTGATGCAAGTCTTTTCTTTTAACAAAGTCAAATGGGGTTATTTGCTGAGACCACCGAGGGAAATGGAACCCTTGATTTTAGCGTTTTTATTCCGTAGACTTACTGCTGTGTTGGCGTGTTTTTTCTTTAATAATAACACGTTAGTTTCACTATTATCTTCTCTCGATATTTTTCAGCCTTCAATAAATATATAACATTTAAAAAAATATATGGCATTTTATTTTCCCTCGATGTTTTACTTCTTTCGAAAATATTTTCGTTAAACTACATACAACAACCAAAGATATACCAAATTAACTCTTCCAAGACACTTCTTATCATTTTATGTACCACAAAGTATGTTAATAATGAGATTTCATGAGGGATGTTATAAATTTGAATGTTTATAGCGTTGAAACACTGGTTTTAAAGTCCATAGAGAACAGATAACCTTTATGTAGTTTTGTACTTAATTACAAACAAACAAAAACCAAAAGTGTCCAGTGAAGGCTGAGACGTTTCCTACTTGTTCCACGTATTCAAATTTATAACAATTCTGTAAGAATATAATTGCATATTTATATTTATTCTGTGGTTTCCATTAGCAGGAAAATATCTGCAGATTTTCTCTAACTTTTCTTGTATACATACATATAAATATATTTGTTTATTTAAATAACATGATGTGCACGAAATTTCAGGACAGACAAATATAGAGCATCATTACAATAGATATTTATTTATCTAGTTTCTTTACCAATATTTAGAAACTCATTAAAACTTCTGAATTGTAAATATATAACACAGATAATCTTGTTTTCTTCCAGTTTTTAAAACTATGTTTAGAATTATTTTGTTGTGTTCTTAAGTTTGAGACTACCATATAATTCTTTAATAGCGATATGACGAATTTATAACCCACAAGAGACATGGTTTAATTTGGTTTTACTCAACTGACTGGAATTCTACAAAAAGTGTTATTGAATTTATTGTAGTATTGCAAGAAATATTAACCTTAGACTGTTACCTTTCATTGCTTTAGATACATAACAACCTGTGTTGTGAATACCATAATATAAAATTTCTGTAGTTAAAAGAATAACCGAATTACCAACGCTTTAGAGCAACGACACAGCAATGTAGATAACAAAGAACATATCTGTAACTTGATTTGTTTAAGTTACATACAAACTAATACTGTATATAATTATATAATAATTATATTATTATTTTATTAATTCATAAAATTTAAAGGTTTAAACTACTGAGAAGAAAGAATCGTAATAATGAAATGCAAGTATATTTCAATAAGCATATTAGGATTTAAAACCTGTTTTAAACCTCTTACAATCAATAGAATGACAATTTTCCAACTATAAAAGTACGATAAGATAAACGAACATAATAATAAATCTGAAATTTTTTCTACTATATAAGTAGTATATTCATGGGCATCAAATAAAGTTACAAGTTTACATTAATAGAAACATATCAACAAAGTTCATTACTTTAAAGCATGAAAAAATTTAAGTTTCATTCTGATAAACAAATCTATTAACAAATTTAAATTTCATTTAGTTATTTTTTTAGTTACTACTATTAAACACACGAATTTTTATAGCTTTTTCGTGACTAATGACATTTCCTCCAATTTCCATGTTCAGCCCATCTATTTAGATATTGATTTACAATTAACTAATTCATTAAGTTAGACGAGCAACTTTCTACACCCAGTGTTTCAAAGTGATAGATAGATTTACTTTTCGTTTATAGAAAAATATAATTACCAGAGAGTATGTACAGGACAGAAAAAACTTATTTTAAATCTAAGCTATAAGTATGCCGTAATCATATTTTTTATAATATAGACCAACGCCTTTAAAATCATTACATGCAATATATAATAATACACTGTGTTAAATAAAAGTATAATGAAACTGGGGTAATTTGAGAATATAAACATTTGAAAAGGTAACAAGACAAAAATCTAAAAATATTGAAAGAAGTGCAAGTTGTATTTTTGTTTTACTCAAGGCTACCAAATGGTTATGAGTGCAAACTGCCCTAAAGTTTGAACTGGTAGATTAGAGTGAATGCAGCTAGTCAACGCTACCCATCACAGACATATGAGCTACTAAATTCGAATAGCTGAATTTAGCAATCACCCTTATAACGAACACACGACTCCAAACTGAAAAGAATGCGATTTTATTTTCGGCAGTAACTGGCTGCGAACAACGGATGCAATGATCTACATTCGGGCTAGTTAATTAGTAGGCCGTGTTTGGGCCAACTGATATAAGATAAAGATTACAACATATGATAATTGCTATTGATTAAAGAGGTACTACAATTGATTTGATATTTTGAGTGAGATAAAGTTTTGGGACAGCTTCAAAGGGTAAATAAGAAACTCCTATTACAAGTTCAACAGAATCAAAAACGTATAAAGTTTCGACAAGATTTTGTCATATTTAGACACGATTAGTTTAATCTTTACTGAAGCAATTTTCTGTCATACTCTTCCTTTATTTGGCTTTTGTGTCTGGCTAGTAAATTTGTACTTAATGATGACAAAATCTAGTTCAAATGTAGTAAATCTGATAGCGTTTTAAACTTTTGATAATTGACTTCGTAGTCAATTCAATTTGTCTAAACATTATTAGGATACCGTATGTTCTAAAAACAAAAACAAGTGAATTCAAAACACTCAAATAAACGGAAATGTGGTGAAATTGTAAAATATTAAATAAAGCAAGCAAAGGAATGAAATGAAATATTCATTATTGAAAATTGCGTTAGCACTCTCTATGTAATTATGACGCGAACGCCCATATTAAAGTAATACAAAAGCCATTTGGATTTTCTTCTCCACATATTATCCGAAACTACATATGGAGAGCTATCTGGCATAGTTAATCTATTTCCAATATGTAAGCCGCTTTTTAGGTATCCAGAGCATCCCAAAATTCAAAACTGATGAATGGTTAAAACTGAGAATTCTTATTTTCGTTCATCATGATCTTTCTTAAGCAGGTCTATCGCCTACATAAATATTTCAGTAATTTTAATTGTATTATTATTTTATAGAGCAAAACAGTCTTCATGATATTTCACTACCTACTTTATTATCACTTTATGCACAATTTATAGATTTAGAATAAACTTTATACCCTTGTAATCCACATTCATCGTGTTTTTAGAAAAGTAAAGAAACGATTGTTAAGGGAAAAAAAATCCTCGTTTAATAAGAGATTTGTGTGGAGTTGGATGCTGAACTTATATAAAAGAAACCAAAAAAGATAGGGATGGAAGTTGACATAAAACTTGATCAGGATAAAAATCACATAGCAGACTAAACTGTCTCGACTTTAAATGGTGAATGAAATTCCTTCATTACTGGTTTCCTCATTGGTAAGAAAAAGAGAACTAGATTTTTCTGTGGTAGGATTTAACTTTATTGTAAAATAATTATAAAAGTAGTATTCTGCAGTTAGGTAAAGAAAAGATATAATGATGAAAGCTACTTTCATCACTAAGCTTGCGATAGACATAGTATTGAAGCCAGTAATATGAGGATTTTTATCTGTCATGTAAAGTCGGAACAGTTTAATTTGCTGTGTGATCATTTGCCAGATCGAAAAATATGTCCACTTTTCTCCTTACCTTTTTCAGTTTGTGTTTCCTTTCAGGTTCAGTATCCAGCCTTTCATAGCTTTATTACTTAATTATTTACTTTAAATTGGATAAAACATGTAGAAAAATGAAATTAAACCAAAACTTTGAATTAATTAATAACTTAGGAGAAATCAGATACACACATAAAATAAATATATAATATGTTCACTCAGGGAGTCTTAGAGACAAAATGCTGTATTATCATGAATGAATAATCATGTCGAAAAAATTTAGAAAAATATCAATCTAGACATTAGTTTTTTCGTTTCTATTACAATTGTAAACACGAAAATATCTGAAAAAATTGAAATAGTTGGAAGAGGGACTACATTAACTCATATAAATGAAACACAGAAATAAAAAAATGATATTACCAAACTCTCATTTATTTCGCGATAACATTTATAGATGGAATTTTGCGAATAAAATGTACTGACATTGCCAATTATTTTATTTAAACAATTGCAAATTCGGCCCAAACTGATAAAAACGTGGTTGCAAAGAATATGAAAAATCGTTTAAGTTCAAATAAATTCAAAAGAAAGCATTAAATTTCACAAAATGTGGCTTAAAAAGAGTGATGAAAACCAACCGAGTTTTAAGTAAAAATGTACATGAGGATATATGTGAAGAAATTATGAAAAAAAAATTGAGAAAAAAAATTTAAGTAAAAAACATCTAGTTTCAAATGAAAAAGTAAATATTCATCTAACGCAAAATCATTATGACATGTGTATAGTCACTATTAAAACTCATCTTTAAAAACATGGTGGGAAAATTTTTTTTAAACATATTTAAAGTAAAAGTTTCTTTTTGAAGTAGACATGCAGACTTGAACGATAGGCAAATATATTTTAAATAAATGACAGTAGGAAACGTTAATGAAAATTACAAAAATAAAAGCTAAGTAAATAAATATACAGATATATATGTTAACTATATACTTGTTGACACATTAGTGAAGGAAAGATCAAAATAATTTGGAGAGGATTAAGGCATAAAACAAATGAAAAAACTACGTATACAAATCTCAAATGTAACAGTAAATGATCCATCGAATGCAAATTTTAAGCAAAAGTTGGCTGAAACAAATTAAAATTAGAACAAAAGAAAGATTGATTGAAAGGAAAGAAGTACTCTGTAGCAAGAGAAATCGAAATTAAGCAAAGAGTGAACGTAAATGTAATAGAGAGCATTATTAAAAGAAAGTGGGTGGACATGAACAAAGAAATAAAATAGAATAGGGTTTAGTTTCTAAAGGTTGCAAATAATAAAAAAAACAATAAAGGGAATCCAAACTTTACGTGGAAAGTAAAATATTGGATTTTATGTTAAGTAGTGAAAATACAACCACAAAGAGATATAAAGGAAACAAAGAAACAAAATTAAATGCAATGATTAATTTATAAAACATATAAAATAAAAGTTGTAAAAATGAAAATGTCACTCAATGGATCAGTGGTTACACTGTTGATTTAAAACTCTACAATCCGGGATTCATTTCCCACAATGAAAAAAGCTGATATTTCGATGTGTCAATTTGTATTAAAAAGAACGAATGGAAATGAAAACAAAACGCGAGAGATAATCATGTTTTGATGCGAAATAATTTAGGATTAATCGGGCGTAGCTAATACAGCCAAATGGTATAAGAAGCCGAAATATATAAAAGGAAACAAACAACTCTTAAACCATAAGATAGTCAGAAATATCCGTAGAACGAACGTAAAGATATGAAAAAACACCAGCAGAACATAAACTTGTGTTTAAGCTACTACGTAAGGTAGAAGGTAGGACCTAAAACATTTAATGGAAAAAATTATCTTAATGAAGAAAAGCTATAAAGATAGCAAACGAAACATTTGAACCAATTGAAGAAGTTGAGATAGTTAAAAAGTTTAAAAGATGCAGAATGTGATGAAAAAATACAGCTTTGACCTGCAAAAATCACAAAATTGACAATATAAAACACTTAAGAGGAGGGGCAGTGAAAAAAGAAACAGAGAAAGAATACGCAAGTAAAAGATCAACCAAATAGAAGTGTACGGAAAAAATAAAAGAAGAAAAGGTAGAATAGAAGTGAGAAAATGGACTTTCAGTGAAAAAAACTGAGTAAAGCGAGTAATTTGAACAGAAAAAGAGACAAAAAATTGATAAAAAAGAAATAATAAACCAAACACGTAGATATTTTGAAAAATTAAAAAAATAATACCATCGTTGTTTATAGTTCATAATTTAAAACTTTCAATAGAGTTCGACTACAGAAAGTACTTTTGAAGATATTAATTATATTAGTTAGCACGTAGTTTTTACTTTTTCAACATCCTTAAGAAAACATTACAGTTTTGTCTTTTTGTCGTGTAAAGTACCATGAAAACCCACAGCGAAAGATTCACTCGAGTAGAATTAATGGAGGCTAGAATTATGTTTCTTTTTATAAGATCAAGTTACTAACTTTACTTTAAACTTACCGTTACAAGAGAAGAGCAGGAACTTTTACTTTTGATTTCGAACAAATGTGATCAGCATTAACCTGTGGATCCGTAAATTTGTTTATTTTCGTCCTTTTAATACAAACCAGTTTTGCACATTTCGCTTATGTCACACAAAATGATAGTCAAAATTTTAATATGCATTCAAAGAAGGGTAGCTCAAGAACTGATAGCGGCTGCTGTTAACTTTATACCATCCATATGGCATATTTTTAAATATTGTTTTATAAAACTGTAGTGTGATAAAATTAAGAACAAATGAATAGTTATTTTATTTACAAAGCATATTATTTATCAGGTGATTAGCCTTATGCACTTGATAACACTCTATGCTCACTCTACTCAAAATCAGAAGTACACATCATTGAAATCGGATATTATAAAATGTCCAAAATCTTACTGACTTGATAAAGGCTTTCGTACAAAACGTAGTGTGAATAACAAATAAAATAAAACCATAACTAAAAGTACGTAAGTATTTTATTATAAAATTAAAATAAGCTACGTGAAGTAGCTTATTGTATAGATTTGATCGAAAAAATCTCGAACAGACAAATCGAATAACTGTAACTTCAATTAAAATTCATTTGCATTTACAAACCCATTTTATTAAATTACTTACTCTTAATAGCTAGACAAATATTGTTGCATATATATGTTATTCTGTGACGTATTTTCAATTTTATCCCAACGAAATCTAACATTTAGAGATTCGATAAATTTAAGGTCATCACTGTTTTTTTTTCACAATTAGACCATGTTGTCATCTGGATAATAATTTTTAATTCAATAAAATGTAAAATTTGGTTTGACTGTTGTTTGAAATTTGATAATAGTAAAATATAAAACAAAGTTCATTAAATTCAACAAGTTTTTAAAGTTTGAAGCATTAGCAAAGTCTAAAGTTGGCAGTGAAAATTAGTATTTCTATTACATTTAATCCAAATCTCAGTCTAATTGTTTTCCGATTAAGTATTTTAGCAGACGTTTGGGCAGCAAGAAGTCTGGATTTTTTTGGTTTAAGAGCTTAAAGATGGATAAATATTCAAAGCCCAATAAAAAGGTAACTACAAATGTAAGTTGACTGCAGATGTTATTGTTATTTTTACATACACCATAATTTCTCCATTGAGATCCCAAATCATTGGTGTATAAAAAAAAATTTCAAGTTTATTTATCATCTCGTTGCTCAACTATATATTCGTTCAATACTAAAATTAATTATTTATTTTGTAAATGATTCGTTGCTTGTGTATATGTTAACATTCATCACTCAGAGTTGGCTGTCTTGATTACTGTAATTTCTTGTATGGTAAATGGAAAGTGCTCGATGATGTCACATGTTATTTTAGTTTAGGACTTTAGCCCGAGAGAGACAATAAAGACAGCCTGAATTGCGGTTCACTTTTATAAATATACGTTTGACTTTAAATTTAAAGACGCAAGTACTTAGTCAGTTAAATGAATTAATTATTACTTTCCATGAAACAGATTTTATAATTAGCCCCTAATGATGTTATTAATACTTTCATATCAAAATAAATAAAGAATGGAAAGATTAACTAACACTGTCCTTCATTAAATTTTTGCTTCTTTATTGGTTATTTTCGGTTAAAATAAAACAAAACAAGTGATTATCACTTTTACAGCCAGTGAGAATCCTGTACAAATAGATAAAGAAGTTCTGTGTTTATTCACTCTTAAAATAATTTGAGATGAAGTTGAACTTAGTTTTGTTATAATTAAATTAATTATAATTTTTAGTCTAACACATATCCCTGGTTTTGAGTATTATAAAGATAACGTTTGGTCATCTGAAATAAGAGTACCAGAACTGAAGAAATCAGTTAGAAATCTACTTAAACATTACGTTGGTGCAAATTACTCTCTAGTTATGAAATATCGACCATAATAAATAATTTTAACGTAATGGGCACCACACAATCTCGGCAACACAGTTAAAGCCTTTTTCGGTAACCTTTTCATTGCTATCTCTCTTTATAAATAAAGACACTTGGCGCGACATTGACATTTTAAAGCAAACCATATCTTTCATATCTTCGCTTTCAATCGGGTCATAAAATGATTAGCTTTTATTTGTTTTAACGATGCTTCGCAAACCCATTATGTTTGCGTATCATTTAATACAGAAATCGACCGTTCCGTTATCTTTATTTTAAAAAATGGAGCCTGTCACTTTGGATTATTGAACATTCTGTGTCGCTTAAGATAAGAAGTATACAGCGAAGACACACAGACATACTACTAAGTCCCATGTGTATTTGTTGGTAAAAATCTTCGATCCTAATACGCTAACCGGTTTCGTAAAGAAAAGGAGAGAAATAAAACATAAAAACAAAACAACAGTTGACAGCACCCCATTGCATTTCCACTAGACTTGATATTCTGTTGACGATAATTACATTCACTTCGGTCGATGGCCACTTTTCACGGGATTAATCTTACGTTTCGACACCTAAATTGATTGCTGAAGTGGCTAATCGTTGCATTTCGTCTTCTAGTTTTCTAATTAACTTGATTTAGAAAATACGTTAATTCAATAGACTATTAATTTTCTAATAAATCAAATATATATTAAGTAAACCCTGTAAAGTTATTACGTTTAATACTAATTTCGAAACCTATGAGAAGTTTGAGTTTTATTTCAACAATGTACTTCATTTTACCATTTTTCATATTTATTTACTCGTCACATTTATTATCTAACTGCAGCTTCATTCCCAAAATATTTATCATTTTCCAAATTTTTGTTTTATTTTCTTATTTGTATTGATTTGTTACTTTGGCTATCGATCACCATTAAATTTTTACTACCGACTAAAAGAAAAGCAGCCAGTCAGAAACACTCTAAGATTAACCATCTACGTTATAAGTTTGACTGTATCTCTTATAATGCACTAATAGCTTAAAGTATGTGGACTATTTCCGGTATGGCAAAGATTGCAATTGGACTAGAAATGCTCCTTAGGCCCATTTGGGTCTCAACTAAGAACAGTTAACTTTGAAGTGCACGTATTGATAGAAACAGCACTAAACGTCTGTGTACAGATTTCAAAGTTATAGGTTTCAAATAATCTTTATTTTGTTTGATTTTGTATTCCTCTTTTATCGGTATATTCCTAACTTTACCTTTAAAATATTATTGAATTCTACGCTAATTAAATTTTAATATAAATAAAGCTTATATATTGCATATTTAGTCGAAAAATACAAACAATTGGTGGTTTTATGTTGTTTTCTTGTTTTGTTTTTCTGCAATTGAATAAACGATAGAAATACCTGAACGATACTTTATGGAATGTAACAATTGTTTATCGATATCTTGATGATATTGTAAGTATTCTAAATAAAACATTACACTTATGACGTAGCTCTGAAACGTTCAAACAAACTTATGACGCTAATTGATGTGCTCAGCGATTTATAATTACAATCAGTTGCCAACAAATTAAAAATAAGCTTAATATTTTTTCATTTAGTTGTCTCTATGACTTGAATTATGATATAGTACATAGTGAATCAGTTAGTTGAACATAGGTTAATAAAGTATTCTAACTACAAGCTAATATACCTACTAATAACTCAGACGCATATCAAATACATATATTAAAATTCAAAATGTTACTTACCACTGCGAAGCTAATATTTAGGACTTGCATTCATGTTTTAGCTTGTAATTGGAAACTGTTTAATAAATTATTTTTCTTTTTGAGATATTCAGATAAAACTGCTATTCTTTACATGAAATCAATAAAATCGTACGAAGTTCCTTTTCATTTTTATTTCTAGAAAATCTTAGGTGATTTGTTAAGAAAGAATCACTTGATAAGCTGGTCATATTTGCGTAAGATTTCTTCTTGTATTTTACTATGAATGTCACATTACGTAAAGTGAGTAGAAACAATAAGTGTAGAGATTTTTGTATTCTTTAACTTTATAAAAAAATAATTGAACGAACGCAGGTTACTTAATAAAACTGCAAAAAACGGTCATGAAATCAAAGCTTTGAAAGACAAAAGCAAATGAACCAGAAAACATTTATTATCATACGATGTATATATATATTTGTTTGTGTGTATACATATACACATAAAAGACTAGTAAAAACGTTAAATTAAGAAAAGAAAAAATAGAGATCGCGAAAAATACAGAAACAAGTTGAATCAAAATGCGAAGATTATGTTTTAAAGAATAAGACTAAAAAAATGTAAACATTCTTGGCTGTAAATAATGTTTATGTTATTCTGTGAAGCTAGAAACCCCTATTATGACTCATGTCTACAGTACTTATCAGTTCGAGTGAAGTCAAATTTGTAACTTAAACAATATCGTGGACATAATGTCTAGCCTTGTATATTGACATTTTTAGAATCCCTGTTATAGCTACCCACCAGTGGCAGAGTGGTCTTCGGAATTACAACGCCAGAAACTGTGGTGGGCACAGCAAACATAGCTCATTGCGCTTAATTTCTAAGGAACAAATACAACATTTTGATTAAACTTTTTTCTGTACTTTTGACGACCTCTTTTTATTAATATTTACTTATCTTGAGTCTTAAGTTTTATATGTTCATTTATATGAATACATTACAAGTTATACCTGTTTATAGGCGTTTTGTTGAATGTTACATGTTTTTCAACAGTTTATTGCTGCATTAAATTTTTCCCCAACCAACCAACCGCCTCCACAGTAAATTTATTAAAAATAAATAGGAAACGTACAACAAAGAATAAACTCATGTACTGGTATACAACTACAATAAATAAAATGTAAAAGTGTTATCATAGGGTTCTACTGAAGGCAATGGTTCTATCATTACAGAGTTAATGACTGGTTCTATCAATGTGATAGCATAATATAATATAAAAAAATGAACAACAAGCTCATGAAAATTAAATGATACTTTTCTATAATAATGCAACAAAAATTAATGTAACGTGAAAAGCCTCAGTAACATGGATATCTCTTTTATGTTTAAATGACATATATGTATATTTTTCAACAGTCTGTTGTAAACGACTATTTCCAGAATACGGCGACAAAAATAATACATACAGAAAGATAACAGCACCACTCTTGCTGCAAACAACAGCTATATGAAATTGAGCTGCATACAGTAGCGAAAAATACTAAATACGCACTCATGATTTCAGCTAAGCGTAATATAAAATAGAGAGAACAGTCATTGTCACCTGAATAAGGAAATCTACTTTTACAATCATCCCTGTTAAAAACTCACTGATAAAAAGTCGTGAATATCTATGTGGAGACTGTTTGTTTTAAAATTTCGCACAAAGCTACTCGAGGGCTATCTGTGCTAGCTGTCCCTAATTTAGCAGTGTAAGACTAGAGGGAAGGCAGCTAGTCATCACCACCCACCGCCAACTCTTGGGCTACTCTTTTACCAACGAATAGTGGGATTGACCGTCACATTATAACGCTCCCACCGTTGGGAAGGCGAGCATGTTTAACGCGACCCTCAGATTACGAGCCCATGCCTTAACGCGCTCGGCCATGCCAGGCACTATATAGAGACAGCAAACCTAGGTATAAACGATAGCGACTGGCGTAACGATATAAAACAACAAAATCGGTTCTTATCACTTAGCTCTTTCCAATAACGTGCCGTAAAATTTATGAATTTTTGTTTCCGATTAATGCTCAAACCACAAAAACTCTGAATTTATTTGACCACAAGAAGTGAAGGACTTAAAAATTTTGCAGCATAGCAAAAACAATGAGGTCAAATTAAATTTAAAAATACACTCTCAAATTTTTGCAAACTTCCTATTTGAATCCAGCAAATTGTCAGTAATACATCTTTAGCTATATTTTTTTAGTTTTTCTGAGGTTCGTATTTGTATATTTTTAAAATCACAATTTTTAATTTTCTCGTATCGCGACTTTCTTACTGTTTAGTAATGGTCTAATATATGCCTAAAATAAAATACAATGACCACAAAGTGCGTAGAACAGTCGACTAGTAAAAACCAGCATTTTCAAACGAAATGAGTATGTCTGATCATCTCTTTAAATATAGCTTCGTTTGTTTTGTTTATTACTACTTGTATGTAACTAGAAATAACACAATGATAAAATTGGCAGACAGTTAAAAATATTTAAATTAAGGTCAATTTATGAACACTAAAAAGTTGTCTATACATGTTTCGACATTGCAAAGTAATCTTCAAGAGTGAGTTACATGATATAATTGGTTAAAAAGTCATGTGGTCTATTAACAGTTTACGATTCCTGAATTTACTTTATAGAGAAGATTATCCTACACTTTTGCATACATATCCAGTATTATTTTATGTCTATTTAATAATACATGAGATTTTCAAGAATCATTGATGTTATTGGCTATAAAATATTTGGGTTGAGCCAATATTAGTTGTTTTTTTTCTCCCAAAATACCGTACGATATGTCTCATGTACACTTTTTGCTATGGCGATTTTCTTATGAAATAAAGAAAAATAATATCTTACATTCTCAATACGTACTTACAAGATAACTTACAAATATCTATTTAGTGGAAAACCCTTTTCTGGTTTT
This sequence comes from Carcinoscorpius rotundicauda, assembly GCA_011833715.1. Taxonomy (NCBI): domain Eukaryota; kingdom Metazoa; phylum Arthropoda; class Merostomata; order Xiphosura; family Limulidae; genus Carcinoscorpius; species Carcinoscorpius rotundicauda. The sequence continues at coordinate 116,951,768 of CM022393.1, forward strand.
ACATTTTCATACCATGAATCACATCATACTAAACACACACAAATATCTGCGTTTTAAGTTCATGTTCATGTTCAGTAAAATTTGCATTCAAAACGAAATATTAAAAGTTAATTATTACCAATGAAAAAGTACAATTATAAAAATAATTAAAAAGGGAAATTTAATTTTGCCGTACATTCTAACTTGATAATAAAACAACAACTATTTACCGTATATTTAAACTGATTGATAAAATAAAGCAAATACTGGGTAATAATAAAAAATTACAATAACACTCAGTTAATGATAAAACCTACAATTTATAAATTTGAAGTAATTAGAGTAATATTTTTTTTTTGAAAGACTAAACATAAGTTAATATATCGTTTATTGGAACAAAAAGAATACCGATCAAATAAAAAAATCTGAAAATTCAGCCATAGTAGAGTATTGTCGAAAAACAAACTGTAAGATTGGGGCAACCAAAATATATTAGAGCCAATAATTTTCGTAAAATCTTTGAAGTAGTTAAATAGAGAAAAAATCGTGCATTATTAAATAAAGATCAAGTTTTAGAGAATATTAATGCAAAAGTTTGGAGGTGATTTCTTAAAGCTTCAGACGGGAAATGTGTGTGTGTTTCTTGTAATAAAGTCACATCGAATTATCTGCTTTTCCTACCGAAGGAAATAGAATTTTTTATTTTGGCATTATAATTCCAAATGCTTATTGCTGGCTCCCTGGGAGACTGCGGAAATCGTAAGCATGTACATAGGTCACATGGCTTATTTAACAAAAAATGATTTAAGTGATGCACGATTATGTCTTGCAACTCATTTCTGAAGTTTACGTTATATAGATTGATGTTATTTAAAATGTTTGTATTTATGTACCTATTTACATGTTCTGCGTTATTTTTATCTTAGTGCTTTTTGTGTCTTAAAGTAATTATTTATTAATCCAGGTGACTGCGTGCAGGAGGTTTCGTGTAAACTAGTGTTTAAGACGCGTTAAGCACAAAGGCAATCACATGGAAAAAAACCATAACTATTGTACATTTACAGCAACGTAAATCAATTTTTAACGAAAAATAATAAACTTTTACATCGGATATGGACATTCACGGTACTTCATAGAGTATAACTGTCTATGTTTTCGTGCAAAATACCAACAGATTTTGATGTATGCTTGTGAAACAATAACATTATAATGATGTGAACAAATAGGTAAGTTTTAATTTTGCCTTTAATAATGAAATCACTTATTTTACTTGGTATGTTTCGGTGGTATTTACTATTAAATATAAAAGTTCTGAATGTTGTATCATGAATAATTCTTTTTCTAAGGTAGTGTTTGCCAGAATATTCTGTTGGAGTTTTGAGAATATCCTGAGAGATCCTTACTATGAACCTCTATCCAGCTTTTTGATAAATACATATAAATATTCATGAGATCTCATAATTGTTTTACAATTTAAGATTATTTTTATGACTAAATTTATAAAAGTATGATATTTTTATTGTTTTTATAGCATATATTTAAATATTACACTGCTAGAAACAAAATGATTTTATTTTAAAACTAACAATAAATTAACAGGAAAAATCATTTTCTGATTTCAAGTGGAAATTATATAATATGTCTGAGTAACGCGCAGCTGGTATGTTTAAAGAATACATTAACGTTTCGTTAAATGTATATATCGTAAAACATAAAGGAAGTACAGAAGATGAGCACATGCTTATATACTTTACAGAAAAAACAAACAAAAAATCTAAAATAAGAATTATGGTTAACTTTCACAAGTTTTAACATTTTTTTGTTTCTTTAATAAAGATTTTTTCGTACTGTAAGACTTAATAAAATGTAAGAGTTAAACCATTTATCAATTAATTTCTATTCTGCTCTTTTCAACCAAACCAATTTATTATTCCGGATCATTACTGTTGATCACTACGCATGTATTAATTAAAATAAAAAACTAAATCCACGTTTATTTAGTTAGTTCTTATCAACTCGGTATAGCGTTATAAAAAGATAAAACAGGTAATGCGCAGCCATTACTTGATATTGATAAAAATATCAAACTCAAATAGGACATAATTAACATGCTGTTATCAAACGATTTCTTCAGTGATTAAACACGAACGGATAATTATTCGTTCTGATTCTTGTCAGCATTCTATGCTGGATCGAATAATACACTTTTGTATATATACGTATGTACATATATCATTGAAATCATCTATCAACCATAGAGTTTCTAGTATACAAAGAGTTAATTGTTAAATTAGTACCATCCTTTCGCAACGGTGTTAAAATTACAATGATTGAGAAAATAATTCATTTCATTTTTATTCATTTTCAGGAATTATTAATTGGTAAGAGTCTGCTTCCTTATTTCATACTAGAAACAGCTGGAATACTTTCAGAAGAAGCTTAATTTTTTTTGCCATATTAATGTGCTACGATAATAAGACAAAACTGTCATATTACGCTCAAAATTTTAATAAGGTAATTCCTTGAACAAAATATAAAAATATTAGTTGCTAATTCATTAATTTGCGTCTGTAACCACATATTAAAGAAAAGATAAATACATACATACGTGAAATAAAACTGTCATGATGGTTTTGACCCTCGTTTGATAAAAAACCTTCCCTGGACACACTTGCTGTTTCAGTCGTGTAAGGGTTAAATTGTGATAATTAACCCCACTATTATTTGTTAAAGAGTACCACAAGAGTTGGTGGTGGGGCTAATGCATTCTCTGTAGACTATTGCTTCAAAATTACATATGACAAATGAGGGTTAATCCAACCTTTCAGTCCGAAAAGAGTATCACAAGAGTTGCCTTCCCTTTATTATGTCAATACAAGATTAAAAACCGCTGAATTTAATGAACAAACCAATTACAAGTTGATTGTTTATATGAAGTAATTCTGTTCTAGATTAGTTCAAAATACGTAATTATGACTACAGCTTCATTGCTTTATCACTATGGTGTTAAGACTTGAGTCACCTATCTGCACAAACACACGTACATACATATATATACATATACGCACACACATATATTACTACATGCGTAATTAAAGATATTACAACAAATCCATCAGGTTATTCCATAGGATTTTTATAGGAAAATTAAAACAATTAATTATTTAATCAAAATAAGCTCCTTTAGACTCAAACACTTCTGCTAACGAGTTGAAAGTTCATAAATACCATCTTTAAAGAAATGGACGTTCTTTGATGCTATGCAGTCTTCGAAAGCACTTTCAATCGACCTTTGGTTTGCAAACTTTTTCCTTTAAAAGTATCCAAATGTTTAAAAGAGTGATAATTTGTAAGGTAAAGATGTAATGAATATAGTATATTAGGTAAAATTGCATACTAAAGTTCATTCAGTTTGGGGACAATAACGTATGAGGCATGACGTCAAGCATTGCTGTGAAACAGTATATGTCCACTGAGACTGATGGAGGTTTTCATCACAACGTTTGATTCATAATTTCAAATTCACAACAATATCTTTTCCTCTTATTTTTCTCTTAGGTTTAAGAATAAATAATGAAATACATCTGCTGACGATCACCAAACTCTGACCATAAGCTTCTTCGTGTGAAAAGCTGGTTTTAGCATATGTTTGGTGTTTTTCCATAGTCTGTCCGGATTGCGTCGATTGTCGTAGAAAATTTATTTTTCATCACAGCTAAAAATTCTATGGATAAACGTATCCATAGATACAAACATAAATGTATGTGTTGCAAGTAAGGAGTGAGTAACAACTCGTCTTGTTTGATGCTTTTTCAGTCAAGTCGTGAGGTACCCATTTATAGAGCTTTTTCACCTTAAAACTTGCTTCAAGATGTCAATAAACTGTTGAGTAATAAACATTAAGTTTGTCGACAAGTTCTCTCCCAGTTTAGCAGATACCTGATTCAACTAAGCCCTTCAATTTTTCTTCATTAATAGCTATCTGAGGGCGGCCCCGAGGCTCATTTTAAAGTCTTGTATCACCAGAGCAAAATCTTTTAAATTAACGTTGCACTGTGCACTCATTAGCTATGCCGTCACAAAATGCATGATTGATATTACTAGCTGCTGTCACTACTTTGTGACTAAGCTTGAGCACGTAGATGAAAATTATACGAATATTAATTTTATCCATGGTGACAAAAATAAATGTAAATATGATTTGGTTTCTGAAATAAGAAAAGTAAAGTGAACTTAAAATGAACCAGACAATATATTATATTATTCTGACAAATTTACAATAATGTTTCTTTTTGAGCGACTAAAAATCGAGCTTCAAATTTGCACGTGAACATTCGACATCTCATGTGCAACAGCTTGATTCTTAAAATTACTGATTGTTTGATGTAAATGTTTCTCTGAAATCAAAAACTGTTCTTTCAGCCTTAGATGCATTATAATGTGTTAATTCCACAATTCGTTAATAAAAGAGTAGCCCAAGAGTTAGCGGTGGGTGTTGATGATTAGCTACTTTCCCTCTAGACTTACAGTGTTTACTTGAAGACTACTGACGCGCATAATTCTCAGGTAGCTTTCGGCGAAATTTAAAAACAAACAAATTGAACTTTCAGACTTAACGCTGAGTGAATGAGGAATAGCAACGTGAAAATGAAAACACTATAATATTAAAATTTATCAAACAATATTGCCACCCGCTAGTACAGCGGTAACTTTCCGGATTTACAACACTAAAATCAGGTGTTCGATTTCCTCGGTGGGCTCCGCAGATAGCCCGATGTGGCTTTGCTATAAGAAAAATACTCAAACACTATTATTGAACATAAAAACGAAAAAAATGAATATAAGTTAGAAAGCAAGTACAAGGAACTTGTTTGCTCGTTAAAAAGTGTAAAACCATATATTGCATTGAATGGTGCCAGTTATTTATTTAAGTATTGTTCGTTTCTCAAAATATCCATTAAAATTATATCTTTTTTAAAATATATCATGTAAAACATTTCCATTAAATGTTATAATTTTCTTATGTTATTTTCAACACGCTGATTTCTTTCCGATAATGTACAACTTGGCTGACATTATTATAATATTACTTTGATTATCATAAACTGTAAAATATTTTAGAATAAAAAAACATCAGGTTAGTATTGTCCAAAAAGTATGAGGTGTCCTTTTAAATCATTGTAACTTAAACATGAATCACGAACAAATTAGAATATTATAATTTATCTATATAGTTATAAATATCATGAAGTAAAATAAAAATAGCATAATAATAATAATAGTCATACAGTGTTGAAACAATAAAATATTGAATTTTTTTCATGCGTCTTCAAAACTGTTTTGGTATTTCTATTCGCTGGGAATTCATCATATGTTAAAAGAGGAAAGGGCATATAAGACAGCAGCTCCTAAGATTGAAGTAGTAACTGTCTGTTTTGATATCCAAGGAAAAGATCTTTCCTAACACGTGCACCTTTCCAAGCTAGAAAGCATCGCAAAGAAAAAGAGTCAAATTTGAAATCAGGAGATTTATTTTACAAGAGAATTGTCAGAAAATTTTGAACGTAGAGGATGGATGGCCTGATGTGAAAGAACAAAATAAAAAAGTAGTAATTTCCGGACATTTTGATTGAAAGACAGTTCATGGTAAATGTCATTCTGGTATAATCCCTGTAAAAATTGCCGACATCTTGAACGGTTTCATATGTATGTTAAATCCTAAATTGATGAGTAGGTTACTGAACATTTAGCCAGCTTTGCCTACGAAAATAGTTTCTTGCGTGTTCAATTCAGACAGAACCCATTGATTTCCTTCCCTCGTGTTATAAGACAAGGATAGAAGTTTCACTATACAGCATAAGCGTCGAGTCTAGGTACGTCGAATTCAGTTTCAGAAGTACATAAAAGGATATTGATGGACCTTAATAGATATATGTGCCAAGAGCTGCAGGTTTTTCTTTAAACATTCTCTTGATATTTTTCTCGACTCTGAAAACTCAATAAATCGTTTTGTTTGGCCATTTATTGTGCTTTAGTAGGAGCTTTTTCACTGAGGAAAATTTCAATCTGTAGCGCCCATGATATTGTTTACAAAACTTTTTCGTTGCAGGATTGTTCGCTCTATAGATTAAAAATAACAATAGAAATAATTCTAAATTATATACAAATAAAATAAATTAAAGGAAAAATATATTAAGAAATTCATATGCGAAGTTACCTTAATGATGCAGAATTTATTAGGAGTTTCTTTTCTGTAATACCACCGAAGGGTGTTTGAAATATGTCACCAGCATAAATTAAAGCTTTCCACGGTGTTTGTAAGGCATATGTATGTGTAATATTATTCGTCTCCTTCACTTTAATTCCATTAATTATGAGCTGCGGTTTAAACTTTTTTTTTTGTTTTAAAACTCCACCCTTCTGCTTTCAAGTCAGCGATTTCAATTCATTAGTGAAGTATCTCATTGTGCACGTAAACGTTAAAGCAGTAACAGTAGAGAAATGAACCTGGCTGTTATGCTTTGAGTGATTAGATTAAGACTTTGAATAATAAAGTTTTGAAAATAAGAGAAAATATCTGTCTAACGTGTGACAAATAGACAAATATTGATGAAAATCGTCCTTTCTCAGTTTAAATGTGATGTTTATTATAAAAGTACATTTTTATACAAAGCTCTAGTAATTTTAATGTTGTCCATAACTTTGATACACAAATATATATATATATACACATTTTGTTTGACTGTTATTAAGTACTGGGCTGAACGTGCTCACAACGAGGATCGAAACTCGATTTACATATAAATTTAAACTATTAAAAGATAGCACAATAGGAAGATTCCGGCATGGTCTTGTGTGAATTAATGGATGGAAGATTCGGCATGGTCCTGTGTGAATTAATGGATGGAAGATTCGGCATGGTCCTGTGTGAATTAATGGATGAAATGAAATATATACATTTTTGTTGCTCTTGTTTTTTATTATTATTGACCGTACGAAGTTTAAAGATCACCAGTTTGTGTTAATTAGTAACGTTACATGACAAATAAATGGAGCTCAATGAGATATTTTAACTAGGATATGAGTTTTTAAACGCTTTTAAATATTTTAGCTTTAATGTCTGTTTATACTATTTATGTATCAGTTGCAAAAATATTTTTCTCAAAGTCGGAGGAATCATCCAACTAGTCATTGGTAGCATGTATGTTTACTGAATAATAGAGAACCATGAATCATGTAGAAAATAATACCCACTTAGCATTAATATATTAATATATATTAAAATGTCTAAATGTTTCGATAGGATTATACAGGAAACAATAAACAAACTGTAACTGTATTCACAAAATAAATATCTCATCTAACAGCAAAAAGCATCAGGAAACACATAATAATAATTTAATTTTCTGGTCAATGTTAAAGTGCCCAAAATTGTAAAAGTTGCTTCTCAAAGTACGACACAATAAAATCATACTTACCCATTACAAGATAAACAAACTATAGATAACTTATGTAATCTGATAATTAACTTTATATGTTGTATCACTTTTTCTCATTTTTTTTTTCTTTTTCAACACAGAAAACGTTTGTTAATTTACTAAGTTACTAAACAAACAAAATAAGGTGTTTGTTTGACAAGTTTAGAAAATTAGAACGTATTCTAGAACATAATATTAGTTTCTGATATCACTGATTGTTAATTATATCAATTAGTATTTTGAGCACTTTTTGCAATTCTCGCACTACTTTAAAAAACAACATTGTATATAAAACTAAAGTCAATTTGACTCTACAATTATATGTTGCAGTATTATTCAGTAAATATTATATCTTAATATCTCCGAAGACATCGCGGTATATCTGCGGATTTGCAACACTAGATCTCGGGTTTCGATATTCGTGGTGGGCAGAGTACAAATATTCTTTTGTGTAACTTTATGCTTAACTGGAAACAATGGACAAATTAAATCTAATAAATGTATTGAAACTGAAATTGTTCAATTAACTTCATAGTGTATTGTACAATTATTATACATTTTATTTTTCTTCTACTTTATTTGAATTAGAAATTAGACTAAATTACTTAATTTTAGTACATGTTCTATACGTTATTAGAGGAAATGAAAATGTCTGCTATGTGATATAAATTCGAGTGCTTGTTAATACTGATTGAAAAGATCCAGAGGATAAAAGCTTGAACTGCTGAAGGTGTATATACATATATATACACACATATATTGGATTTAATGGAGAAGCAATCTTTCGTCTTTCGACATTATCCTGTACAGCTAAAAGGCTGTCACTTTGATTTTGTTGATTAATGATGGTATGATATATTAGTTTGTGACAGTATCTGAAAGAATATTACGTAACTCTGTAGTACAATAAAACGAAAAATACTGAGCACAATATTCCCTACTATATTATGGTTAACACTATTCTGTAGGAATGAGACATTAATATTTATAACGATACAAGAAATATTTCTGTTCTTCTTCGTTATCCGTATTCAAATACTGAGGCTTCCGTTCATCAACAGAGGGCGCATCTTACATCGCAGCTTTGGCAGTCCTCCAAACAGGCAACAAATGAGAAAGACGAGTCGAGAGTCGGTTGCTTCGAAACGATGGAGCCCGCTTAATAAGTTGGTAGCGCATAGAAATATAATATCAGTATCATCTCATTGAGAATTTCAAAATAGTACATAAAATGTAACTCTAGCTATATATATATATACATATATATATAATATTTCTTCTTCAACATTTCGTAACTGAGTGTCTATTATGAAACTTTATTAAAAGTAAAAGTTTCAACGAGAGTTTTCCTCAGATGGTGCAGCATTTTTCGACTAGAAGAAGTTCTCACTAGAGACCCTAGCTATGACTGTTCTTATTGTAAGCTTTTTTAGGATATTATCAACGTTAACAACGACTATCCATTTTTCTGGAGTTAAAGCAAGTGAGTATTTTCTCCATACATTTTGTATGTGTGTGAAATTAAACCACGGATCACAACAGAAACACACCAATGATTTAGTCACTTACGTAAAAAGTAAATAGTTTTGATTTCTGTTTAGTCATTCAGATAAAAGTTTCAAAACTTTCATTTGTTTTTACATGGTTTAAACGTCACTCGTCTGTCACTTAATACATATTGTTATCTTTTCACTTTGCGTAATATATAAAACTCTAGTTTCTTGAAAGCAGACTAAAATAAATATGGCTTACTTTAAAATCACAAAGGGAAGCATGAAATAAAAACTATATCTGAGAAAGCAGGTTACGTTACAAATATATTAACTTTGTATTATGTTATCTCGTTCTTTTCTTTATGCTAATAATCTAGTTATTTATTTAAGGTTTTCACTTGTCAGCTTCGGTTGTTTACACACATGCGTTGTTGACAGCCTAAACTCATTATTCTACCAAAGTTTAGATTGTTTCACAGCTTTTATTTTAGTTTTGACAATTACTCCAATATTCCCGTTAAACTATTTCTTAATTAGAAACCAAAGGAAATTTTAACTGTTTGCTTAAATTAAAACCAATATTTACGTTCTACCATTGTTTCTGTTAAATTCAAAAATTAAGTTGCACTACAAAATAAATATTAGCACAGTTAGCACACTTTAAAACCAGTTACATCTTTTGAATGTTGATTAATCACGAATAAGACTTTTGATCGAATAGTTTAAAAAATCTTTTTATAGTTTACACTTAATTTGCTTGAGGACAAATATTTATACAATCCTTGATAAGCAAATAAATAGAAGACTGATGTTTACATTATGTATGCATCTGGATGAACATTTACTTTTTACCACTAAATTATACTAACGTCACATTTTCTATTCTTTCGTCTGCTTGCATGTGCTAGCAACCGATTACCCTAAGCTGTTGAATTACATTCTATTCGGTATTAACTGCTTCCAGCTTCTCACAGTTCAGTAACAGAAGGCTTATTTTTAATAATAAGTAATATTTTTCTTCCATGTTTCTAAAATGCAAACACATGTAATAGACATAAAAATTAAATTTATGGGAGTTTTTATACTGAATGTTAATAAATCGGATATTACAAAGAGTGCTAACTTTACATCCTTTGTGATAGTACGTATATCTGAAGTTTTCTGTATTAGAAAACCTATAACTTCATTCGTGGCTTGTATTGTGTTATTTATTCGTGTGCTTATTTAGTGCTATTCCCTTTTTAGTTCTTGTATAATGAAATAGTTTCTCACAAAACGACTGAGTACTTCACATAACAACAACAACAAAATCAAACGTCTTGTGAAACATTTTATTAGATGTATCACAATTTCTTTCTTTTCACCAAGTTCCACGTACGTATTTACAAATTACAAAGTGTAATTTCTTTGTTTGATTGTTGTTAAGTACAGCATTACACAATGAATAAAATGAGCTGTGTTACCATGGTTTTTGAGACTAAATGTTTATCGTTATAAATTCTCAAACTTACATCGGGGCCGCTGGGAAAGGTAACAAATTTTATATATGAAAAGTAATATGAGGATTCAGATCTAAGTCAAACAACTAATATAAAGGAATGCACATTTTTCACGAGCTATTTTTTTATTATTCATTTGTTTTGAAGTGAAAGTGTTGAGTCTCACATAGAAATTGAACTTCTAGCATTGCTTAGAGTGTTGACCATCCAGCTGTGTTTTTCAAAAAGTTTTCATATATGTAACATGACAAGTTGTCCAACATTTAAGGAAATATCATTCAAGGTGCAAAATAATCAACATTTCTCTAATAACCATTTTGCAAATAAAAATACGTTTAGCGTGTATTGTATTTTCTCTTCGACTGAATATGGAATTTAAAGCATTAGTACATCAAATATTAAAAAAATATATATCTTGATACCTTTTGGAATAACAGTAAAGAAAACTGGATATATTTTATGAAACGTAATTTCATACCTTTTTACGTACAGTTATACCGCGATATGCTTAGATTATCTAAAATATTACAGAATAAACGCGAAGTATTAATTACAATTAGACACTCAATCTTATAGGCAGAAATAGTCGGTTGATAGATAGACTGATCCTGAGAGTTTTACACACTTTATGTAATTTATAATATATTTATTAAATTATGAAAACAGTTCAAATCAAAGTATTGGTGAATCGTAATCTAAACCTATGATTTATATGCTTGAGATCTATGAGATTATTTAGTTGTTTTACTCAAGTACAGAGCTACACAAAGGGATATCTATACTCTGCTTACCAGGGTATCAAAACCCTGTTTCTAGCAGAATAAGTCCGCAGACATACTGCGGTGGCACTGGAGTGGGGAGTGAATAATTCGAGAGAGAAAACATGAGAAAAAAATAACGTCAAGTTTGAGCGATAGTTTAATTTTTCGGGAATTTGTGAGTTCTTAAATTTTCATAAAATTACAAAATACTTTTATAAAGTCACAAGTAGAAATTGACTAAATGAATCGTTATATGCATACTAAAAAATATGAATAAGAGGTTTAAGTTGGTTTACAAATCTAGAAACATGGTATATTTAAAATAAAAATTTCCACTTGTTTTACTTCGAAATGTAAAATATTTGTAAGGTACATAAGCATAAGCTTATATTTATTTTAAGTATGAATTATTATGTTGAGTAACATCCAGAAACTGATTGTTATCAAAACCCTATAGATAAACATAAGTGGTAGTGTTGTAAATATTTTTTACACATGCATTAATCTGTTCTTTTCGGGGTTACAAATGTTTGAGTTAAACTAACTTAAAGATATTTTAAGAAAAAGTAATATATAATATGTGTGAAAGTAAACATATAAATAAATTTTAAAAATCCTTACCCTAATTAATTTATAACGAGGCTTAAATAAAACTAATAAAAATTATATTTTGCTATTTTGGAGAATCAGGTCACACTAAAATATATTGCTCAAGACTCTTTTGCTAATATAAATTACGTTTCAACCACTATTATTATGTTATATATCTCATCTCGCCTGAAAAGCCCTACTATTGTGCGAAAGGCCTCGTCGGCTATGAATATAGCAGATATAATATGGTTGTTATATTAGAATACACTCTTCTTTACTATTAATTCAAAGTTAATACGAATAAATATCTTATTTAAAAAGCTTATAGATTTATTTTATGTAACATGGTTTTCAAAGTGTCGAATAAGACATTCATTTATTTTCACACTGTTTGGCAACTTTCAGATGAAGTTTAGCTTCATTGTAATACTTTGCAAATGAAACATCATAATGACTGACACATCTTTCTTTATGTACCCTATCATAACACTATAACCCTATATATATTATCATGCGATGAATACAATATCTAGTTGCAAGCTGAAGCAGTTCCCATTGCAAAATTCATAATAAAAATAAATCTAAAACATTCAAGGATTCAATAAGTTTTAACACTAAATATTTAACCAGTAAATGGTTGTAATTTTGATCTGCTGTTTCCTCTCTTGCCACACTGTATGATATGGCTCTTAATGTCTGTGAGTAAAGATACCAACAATAATCAAAGTATTTCGTATTGAAAAATAACACTTTGTAAAATAGTTTGTACATGTCTTTTTTAATTAGCTGACACTTACAGTGATATATATATATATACATATTTACATAACTTCTTATATTAACTTACTCTCAAAATTTGGTAAAATATAAATATTATATTTGTATGAATCCACAATTGTGTTATCAGCTGTATTACGTAGATTGTGTTTTATATTCCGCCTATATTTATCAAAATTTATTTTTAAACCAAACTGAGTACGAACATGAATAAACGAATCAGAGTATATATTCGAAATGTCATCTTCATGATTTCTTTCGCACTGAGTGTCCACTTAATTAGATTTTAATTGACAATCTTTCTTCTCGGTAACGATTTACTCTCAGCTTGTTTAATAACTTTTGTAGGATACTATAATTTATGTGTTTGAATTTTTTTCCGTTCAGTTGAGTATCTGGCATAATGTAGTTGTTGTGTTGTTTCACGCACGATTGGTAGGTCGCGGGATTAAATCCCATCACTGAACATGCTCTACCTTTCTGCAGTGGAGGTGGGGAGATAGTATGTGACAGTCGATTCCACTGTTCGATTAGAGCAGTCCAAAATATACTAAATGTAAATGAAGTTGTGGTGATTAAGCATAAAATGAATCATGATTCTTAGAAACAGTACTAATAAAACGATTGTTGTGGATAATTTATCTAAATTTAAAGGCACAGCTGTAAACGATATTCAGAAATATAATATGTTCCTTTACCTATTTTAGCCTATGACACTAATAAGAACTTACATCTACACTAGCATTGTTATCTAACTCGACAAAAAGCAGCGACGTTCTTATCTTGGACATAGATACTTGAATAAAAAAGACAAACTCCGTCTCTCTCAGCCAATCTCCCAGTGGCTCAGATGTATGTCTGTGGACTTACAAAACTAAAACCCTAATTTTGATACCCGTGGTGGGCAGAGCACAGACAACCCATTAAGTACTTTTGTGCTCAACTAAAAACAAACTCTCAACCAGTCTTATTTCCCTAAAGGCTGATATTTCCAATTTATCTTTCAACGGAGATACAAAGTCCAACATATCTAGACCAACTAAGAAATGACTCAATGTCACATCTGAGACAACTTTTCACTAAATATTTTCTTTTGGCTCTTAAATTATCAGTTATTTGCTTATACTCTCCTGTAGTAAAATTTCTGATACCAATATTAAGTCACGAATATTTAATCACTATACCTTTAACGATTCGTTTTCTTTCCTTAAAGAAATACTTTCATTAGTCTCACTGATTTTACAGTTGTTGTTTTTACTGTTAACTAACATTATACTTTAGAAAATCAGCAAAATTTGCTTCGTAAAGCTTTCTGAAAAAAATACATTTAAATACATAGTTAAATACTTTTAATGCTCAACTTAATCACCTTTAGCTTTCTTTACCAATAAACACTTCATTTAACTTATTGCTACGGGAACTCTTGTTGGTCTACCTTAACTAACGCCTTCCTTTGTAATTATAAACAATCATAACTGAATAACTGTTTTGACAAACCCCAACTAGTTTATTGCAAAAGACTTGAAAAAGATAATTTTGTATTATTCCGATCCAAAGACTGCGTGCAAACATTTTATTAACATTTAAACTTACAATACCCTAGCATAAGAGTTATATGTAATATACCAAAAGCAGTTTTTTCTCTTTCTTAGATGTTTTAATAAACTACGACGTTAATGAGTGTTCTGCTTTACGTTTCGCACCAAGAATTCCCCTCGCATGTTATAATCGCTATAATCGAAATATTTCCACAGAATTAGAACATAGAACGTATGTTTTGATACTTATATCTCTAAAATGAAATATATTATTAATATAAAATTTGTTGCAACAGAAATCCACACCGTAAACAATCTCTAAAACCCAATAAAATGTTTACGCTAGAGCAACATCAAACCTGAACTTATTACCATCAACAAATGCTAGGTGGATTTTAGCCTCCCTTACTTAGACAAACACAGCTTAGTTTTTAACGATAAGCTTACTAGATCTCTACACAAATATTTCATCTAAATTTCACTTGTATCTATTTTTAAACCTTCATGTAAAATATAAACTTCTTTATCACTTTAAATACCTCGTCTCCACTAATTTTGTGAACTGTTTAGTCGTATCATTTTGGTAGCTGCAAACTTCTTAACCGTACGCATCTTTGAACGCGAGAGAATTTTACTGAAAACCGACCACAGGTTATACCTTAGCTATTCCAACATACAATCAAACTACTAATGATTCTAACTTCAGACATGAAAATAGGTATATAAGAGTGTCTCCCAATTAAAATCCGAATATCAATAAGTTTTATATTTCTGTTGAACTCAATTTGTTTTTGTTTAATTCATTTTATTTTCACCTGCGTTTTTCTTATATAAATATTATAATTTTTCGAAAGTAAACTAAATTGTCGACGTTGAATATTTACACGCAAATGCCAACGATGGAAAAAAATAATCCATAACGTTCATTAAACATTTTTTCATCATTTTTGATACTGTATTTCTAATTAAACTAAGATTTTCGCTTAATTAATTGGTCGTACTCATTTTATTTGAGCCACTTCTCACACTACAAGTGTTGTCGATAATTTTATTATCCTCTTCAAATAATTTCTGTTCGTTAGAATGCCATTATAATATACATGTATATAGTGGTGAATTTCTCACCCGGTTTTCTCACTTGATATCTTTTGCAAAGAAAAAAAAAAAAGGTGAAACATAACGTCACAAGCTTCCGTTTGTTCAGGGGCCCGGCATGGCCTAGCGCGTTAAGGCGTGCGCTTCGTAATCTGAGGGTCGCAGGTTCGCGCCCGAGTCGCGCCAAACATGCTCGCCCTTTCAGCCGTGGGGGCGTTATAATGTACGGTCAATCCCACTATTCGTTGGTAAGAGTAGCCCAAGAGTTGGCGGTGGGTGGTGATGACTAACTGCCTTCCCTCTAGTCTTACACTGCTAAATTAGGGACGGCTAGCACAGATAGCCCTCGAGTAGCTTTGTGCGAAATTCAAAAACAAAACAAACAAAAACAAAACCGTTTGTTCATTGTCCAAAGGTTGTGTTTTAAGCACCAACTATTTCCCTTTTGCAGCTGAGGTAAGCATCATTTCGTTATGGGTGTTATTTTTTCTAATGTCTTTCAAACAGGCATATAATAATCGCTATTAAAAGAATGTGTCTTTTGGGACGCTTTTTGAAGTTTTTCTAAAACATGCCAGTGATTGACGAGCTCAAGAATCATCCAAAAAGTGTTCCTTAGCAATAGCACACCTTTTTTGAGAATTGAAGAGACCCTTGCTCTTCCAAATTGTATTGTAGGTTAAACATTATATGAGTATGTCTCCATATTTAGATAGATACTTGACATATTCCATGATATATTATAATGAACGATCATAAAAATAAAGTATTTTATAAATGTCTGCATACTATTTTCTGATATCAAATATTGTTGACACAATTTCCCATGACCTTCTTTTCTATTATAGTAGAGGGAATTAATCTTAAATTACAGCACCGTAGTATAACTTAAATAATGTTAACAAACCTTAAATAACTCTTAAATATGCTATACTTAACAATACCCATGGTAATACTCATTCTCAAAGTGGAATTACTAAATCAAACGAGATATTATACAACATACTTAGTAGCTTTTCTTAATGAAATCGGTCAGTTTTAGGGAAATAAATGACCTTTTTAAATTTGCACAAAATAAATGAAGGCGAGCTTTCCTTAATTTAGCAGTTCCAGACTAGAAGGAAGGAAGGTAGTTAGCTAATCAACATCACCCACTCCCAGCTATTGGGCTACTCTTTCAGCAACGAATAGAAGGATTGATTGTCACATTAAAACGCCCTCACAACTGAAGGGGCAAGCATGTTTGGTGTGACGGAAATACGAACTCAAGACCCCCAGATTGCGAGTCAAGAGTCATATCCACCTGGCCGTTGGACATAAATTAAAACTTTGCATGCCGTGTTAGGTATATTAAAGATTCTTAAAGAAACAACGAAACGTTCGCCTTCACCTGTCTCATTTTGTTATACACTATGATTATTAATATGGCCCGGCATGGCCGAGCGCGTAAGGCATGCGACTAGTAATATGAGGGTCGCGGGTTTGCGTCCGCGTCGCCCCAGCCGAAGGGGCGTTATAATGTGACGGTTAATCCCACTATTCGTTGGTAAAAGAATAGTCCAAGAGTTGGCGGTGGGTGGTAATGAGTAGCTGCCTTCCCTCTAGTCTTACATCGCTAAATTAGGGATGGTTAGGTGCAGTGGACTAACAACCTACTCACTTAAAAACCTGTCACGGAAACCACAGTAATTGCGGACCTATGTTCCTTAAGGAATTGAGTGGCAGATGATGATGATTAATAAAAACTTTACACCCAATACCAACAAAGCCTATTGCTCAATATCAGTGTTCTTCATGCTTGTTGGCATACAGTGTTAAATTGATAAAATACGTTAAAAAGTTCATCTTTTAATTTTTTCCTTTGAAATTTAGTTTATTTTGAATTTCGCGCAAAACTAATTTTGCAGTGTAAGACCAGAGGGAAGGCAACTAATCATCACTACCAACCATCATCTTTTGGGTTACTCTTTTACTAGCGAAAAGTGGGATTAAAAATTACATTATACCCATCACGGTTGAAAGAAAGGGCGAGCATATTTGATGTAAAGTGGATTTGAACCCGCGCCCCTCAGATTACAAGACGAGTGTACTATCCACATGGCCATGGTGGGCTTTGAAATTGAGTATAAAAAATTTTTCTCTCCGAGACACAAGCCGTAGCTGAAGAAAAACGGAATGCATTGAAATCCTACAAAATAATAGTTTAACTATTATTGTTTAAATCACTTATAACATGTTTTATCTGCATTGAAGATTTTCGTTGTGAGAAAGTCATAGAACACGGTTGATAATTTCTTTTTGTATTAAACGTAGAGTACTGTGTAAAGGTGTTAGAGAAAGTCAAAAATTATATTTCAGGACACTTTTAACGAACAGTGAAAGGTAAATCACGGGCAAAACATCAAAATTTTATTCAGCTTCATATTTAGTACAGTAAAAAGCAGTTAAAGTGGTTCAATTCGACAAACAGTTAATATTTTGTGTGCCCCTCTTTTGCTTTAATAAATAAACACGTTATTACAAAATATTTAATGAAAGTGTCTTTTGAGATCTTACTTCAAATATTTCTAATACAACTCCATAATCATTATTTGGAAGTGGCTTTTAATTGGTCAAGATCTGCCCAATTGGATTGAGATCGGGGCTCTATGGGGCCATTGCATAATTTAAATGAATTCACCAGCTCTTATTTTAGCTATTCTTCGTAATAATTATGGAACAAAAAAAGAGCAATGACAAATAAAATTTTAGTTTTATTCTTTCATTTCTAAGGTGTCATTGATATTTGTATCTACCATCTCTTCGATTCAAATACCTTGCAAAAGTATTCACTTCCTGCAAAGTTTCCACGTTTTGTTGCCAACTGAATTTACAGTAATGAAACTTTCAAATCGGAATCTAACTACTCTACTTCAAACTGAGAAAGATAACATTTGATGATATTATGTGAGTGTGTGAAAGTGACATTTATAAAGAAAATTAGAACATTATCAATTGCAGAAGTATTCGACCTTTTTTTTTACGGCAACCTTAAATCAGTTCAGATGCCAAAGATTAGTTTGAAAAGTCATAAAATTAGTGTAATGGTCTCTTCTTTGGTATAATCAACATAGTTTAACTTCAGTTCAAGTAAACGCATCTTTTTAAGCCACAACTCACATAGTGATGAGACAACTAACTATGAAGACGAAGGAACATTCCAACAAGTCAGAAATAAATTAGCAGAGAAGAACAAATCAAGAAAAGGTTATAAGAAAATTTGAAAGCTGCTTATTATCCCTTTGGATTCGGTGAAGTCCATCATTAAGAAGTGGAATGTGTAATACCATGAGTCACCACCCACATCAGGTCGCCCTTGTAAAGTAAGCAGGAAATTGGTTAGGGATGTCACTATGAAGCCAACAAAAGACTTTGAAAGATTTGCATGTCTGAGATGGAAGTGAGTGTTCATATATCGACGATATTCCGGATCCTTCGCAAAGCTAGCCTATATGAGAAAAATGACAAGATAGTAGCCATTACTGAAAAAATAATCATCTTAAAATCGTATGCAGTTTGCGACCAGGCATTTACTTTATACTACAAATAATTGACAGAAGGTGTTTGGTCAGACAAAAGAAGAATTGACTTTTATAGTCTAAATTTAATGCTTTTCTTCTCAACACAGCATATTACTCAATCAAGAGAACTGTTGTGGCAATATAATGTTATGGAAATGCTTCCCAACAGCATGGACTAGGAAGTTTGTCAAAATTGAGAAAAAGAAGGCCAAAAATATAAAATTGGATCGAAAATTCACATTTCAGAAAAACAATGACCCAAAATGCAAGCCAAGAGTCACACTAAAGTGGGTTCAAAATAAAAAGGTAAATGTCCTGGAGTGGCAAGTCAAACTTTTAACTACTATCCAATAGAAAATTTATTGTGATACGATAAAGGATCCTCCAATGAACTTGTCAGGAATAGAAAAATTTTGCCAAAAAAATATACAAAACTTACACCTTCCCATTGTGTAACTCTGGTAAAACCTTTCCAAAGATATTCAGACAGTAATCGTTGTTAATTGTGCTTCCACCAAGTACTGACGTAGGACCTGAATTCTTATACAAACCGTAAACATCAATTTCAAATTGTTTTTTACACATTTTCCTGACATATAGCCTTGCTGTAAAGTTTTATCATTAGAATTTTGAATAAAACAAATTTATTTCAAAAAAATTGTTTACAACATTTGTATTTTATCAAATTGTAACATTATTCGCAAGGCACTGTGTATGAAAAGAACGAGCCAATATTCTGAAGTTCTAGTTTTACCAATCCCACTACAACAGAAATAAAGTTGAATTTTATTGGGTGATAATTTAAACACTTTAACGAAGTTTATGAAAGCACAACAGAGATATAATAAATACCTTATTATTATTAACTGATATTTGCCTTTTTGATTTCTAAAACACACACTCACACGTACACACACAAATATATGAAAAAAAGAAACCCTCATTGTGAATTTTTTTACATGTTCCATCGCCTACATAACAGAAAGTTTTTCATTTTTAATAAAGATATTGAAGATTTTTATCGAGATCTGTAGGAATACAACAAAGATGTGAAACGACGCTTGGCCTAGAATGAATAAAAGTACTTGGATTCAGAAATGCTAAGAAATATTTTATTTTATTCGTCTTCGTCATTTTTCCAGCGTTTCCAGTGAGCACCATTTCTAAGCTGCAAATAAACTCAGCAATACTTGAATCTTAAAATCAACGACTAATTTGTATAAAAGTGCTTTCACTCGCGAAGTGTAAACATAATATTGTCACGGTTTGACCTACATTGCATCATAAAACATTTAAAACTATACTATCGGTAACGTCTGTGGCACTATCAATTTGTGTTTTCTTATAGTAAAGCCACGTCGGGCTATCTGCTGAGCCTACCGAGGGAAATCGAACCTCTTATTTCGTTGTAAATCCGAAAACATACCGCTGTACTAGCTGGGTGCAATTGCTTAAGTGTTATTATACGTTCAGGTTTTTTTCTTTATTGTTAACCTGACGATGACCGAAGAAAGTCGAAACATTGTTTGCTCTTCTACATAAAAAAATCTCAACCCAAACCAGCCGTGTTTACATAAATATTTTCCTCTACAAGTGCGTTTTCTCGTCATCACTAATTAAAAATCAATAAAGTTGTTGATAAACAAGTGTACTTAATAAGATATTAACAGTGAACAAAATCTTGTCCACTCCAAACACACATAATTCTCTACTTCTCTTTAACCAATATTTTCAATTACTTCTGTCTAGAATAAATACGTTGCTTTGAGGAAATTTTAATCTCGCTCTTTTGCGAGTGATTATAGAGCTCTTACATTTTCAAAAATAGCTTTGTTTTTGTTTTTTTGGAATTTCGCACAAAGCTACTCGAGGGCTATCTGTGCTAGCCGTCCCTAATTTAGCAGTGTAAGACTAGAGGGAAGGCAGCTAGTCATCACCACCCACCGCCAACTCTTGGGCTACTCTTTTACCAGCGAATAGTGGGATTGACCGTCACATTATACACCCCCACGGCTGGGAGGGCGAGCATGTTTAGCGCGACCCTCGGATTACGAGCGCATGCCTTAACGCGCTCGGCCATGCCAGGCCTTCAAAAATAGCAGTTAATGGTTTATTGCGTAACTAAAAGTAAGTGAAATTTTTGAAGAACTAACATGATTAGGGAATAAATATTTTTGGAACTATTCTACTGTACAATCACAATTCGAAACAGAGATAAAACAATTAGATAAAATGTATGTGTGTGTGTGTCTAATTTTTTATATTTAGCAAGACTACCTTAAAATTTCCATAATGTTATCTCAATATACGCGTGTCTTTTATTCTAATGTTTTTTTTATACCAAAACCACAGTAAACTATCTGCTGTGCCGATCATGTGGAATAGAACGCCTGATTTTAGCGTTATAAATCCGTAGACTTACCTCATTCCCAATGTAAAGCATTCCGAAATTTACTGGAAAGTAATACATAATCCATTGTATTAGTTAAAATTTGTTTATTTCTCATTCGTTGAATTATATCAATATAGAGACAGATAGAGATAATTTATTTCGTCTGGTATAGTATGCCTCCATGTGGAATGTTTTTCTCTTGTGATCATCACAGTTATAGTTGAAGAGATGAAGGTGCAGGAGCTCGTGTATTATAAAACTAATAACGAAATAAATTGACATGACTCGTTCACTTGATATGCAGCACTTTACAGTTGATTGCTGGTGATTTCCAACATGACTATCAGCAAACGTGTGGTTATGATTTTCTTCTTCCTGGTTTAAAGGACTTTATGGATTATTTGATGCTGTGTTTCTGATGTTATGTACAAGCCGAAAACAGTTGCACTGACTAAGAATGTTTAAGATACCCCTAGTGGCACAGAAATGTGTCTGTGGACTTATATTGCCAAAAACCGAGTTTTGATACCCGTGATCAGAAGAGCGGAGATAGCTCTTTGTGTAGCTTTGTGTATAAAAAAGAAAAAGAATGTTTAATATCTATTGTTATTTTCAATTAAATATTTGTATGACAGCTAGAAATATTCCTGTTACAAAATAAGTGATGATTATTTATTTCGGATAATATTTATGTCAATCATATTTGTAAGAACCAGTCAATAATTTGTCACCCGATTTGTATAAAATATTAAAGTCTAACATAGCAGTAGTTCCCTTTTCATTTTGGTATAAACCTTAAAGTGTCTAACATGAGCCATTCATAAACGTGATTAAGTGTTAAAGAAAGCAGTTGAGATATTTCGCTCATTACAACTGGATTAATGAAAACCACTTAAACCACAATGTTACAATAGGATATTACATACTAAAAAGTGATTCAAACTGTCATTATCAAAACGTGAAACTGATTCTATCCCAATAGCACAGCTTGTGGAACTCTCGAATAAGGCAGGCTGGTACTAACATTATAGGAAGTTAACCCTTATCTGTAAATTACGGCTCGCCATAAGTGTAGGATATTTCTCTGAAAGTAAATTCGATATGTACAGGTACATCTCCGTAGTATTTACAATATGTTGAAAAAGAGTCTTAAAGCAACCTGCTAAAACACACACAAAAGTAACTACAACACTCAATCTTTGAATGTATCATATAAGCATTATCTCAATAAAAGAGATATGATATTTATCACAAATATCAGTCAATTTCGAGAATAAAGCTTTACCTTCGGTTATATCAAAGCCCAGAAATTTGTATAATGGATGGTTGTTGAATGTAATTTTCTGTAAACATTCACTCCACTTCTACATTAATTTACGCTTCAAACTGAGCGACTGTAACATTGTTTTTAGGTCATATGAGGAAATTGTAGGAAATGAAATATCTGTTTCAGGCATAGTGAAGGCTATCAACTCAGATTTATCCATAGCAATAATGCACATCTCTATATGGGTATCACTTCTGGCTCAAAGACTGTCTGAATGATACTTGTTAACTGCCCACTTATGTGCAAGTATATCGAAAGTAATTTTTGTAATTTCTTTGGTTACTCTGGAACGCAACGTTGTAACATTTGGCACATTAATTCTTTCACAGACCTCTCCTCCTCTAAGTTAATGGAAAGTTCGGATATTACTCTCTTGCATGATGCAAACCGCAACTATTTATCTGGCGTGGCCATTATTCTTTTGAGCTGAAAAAGTGTTTCAATAATTTATTAACACAATGTATTACATCTTTTTAATTACTATTTCACATTATTCGTATCATAAAGGTATTGCAATACAAATTTAAAAAATACCAACACTCTAGCTCACTAGATGTTTTAGCAAAGGTCTTCCATAAGAATAAATGTGTCGTGTTTCGTCGTTGGAGTTTTAATAAAAGTAGTCCTACTTTTAGCAATAATAACATCCTATAACTCTATATTTGTCATTAACTAATGATATAAAAGCTTAAATAAATCATCCATTCATAACAGAGTTCCAGTGCACTTCAATTACTTTCAAAGCTCCAGACTAAGCAAAACAGATTCTGAGCAATATTGGTTTCAATTTCTTTATTTACAGGTGTTACATAAAGCGTTATCACATTAAAAAGATATGACATTTACCACAAAAATCAGCCAATTCCAAGATTACAGCTTTATCTTGCGTCACATCCTAACAAGTTATTCATGGTTTCTTAACCATCGCAAGTTGATCATGATACTGCACGCTCTACTCATCAAATTAAGAGCAATTTAGACGTATGCTCAAAATCTACTCCGGATATTTCCATTCAAAGCAATCTATGTATATTAAGAATAATTTCTCAATATTATAATTCTTATTATTCCTCAACTTAATGCCGAAACATAGGCTGCCATGAAAACCAATACTTAAAATCGACGCTACTGCTTTAACCTGTCCCTAATCCATCAATTCCAATTGCAAGCTATACACGTTGAAGCTTTATTCTTGGTAATGAATTTGATAATCTGATTTTAATTTGTTTCACCACCTGCAAAATATTATAGTTTTCAATTATCTAGAAAAAATAAATCATGGTTGATTTCGCTGATATTTAACGTTATCGCATGTCCCAACACAACAGGTGTATAAAATATCTCGACATTTAAGCAGTCAATGTTTTATTGTTTTTTCTTCCTATATCAATGCCCACAAAGTCCACTTTTCATGGTTTTAGACTTGTATCAGTTTTTTATCTTTATAAGACTAACAATTATTTTTGTAATTTACATATTGATTAATGTTTTCGAGAGATTATCTGTTGAGTGGTATCGAATGATAAGTTATTCATGTAACTATAAGAGATTGATTTTCTCAATAAAATGTTCTATCTGATTTTACACATCTGCAACTTCTTGCTTCAAATAATAGATTTCTAGTAATGAATATTTCGCATTATTCAAATATCTTTACCAGTGCAGACCACTTGTAGCGAGTAACACGATTACTTTATTATTATAGTTTTCATATTTCTAGTCCTATAATTATATTTTGAAATTAGAAAGAATTCTTTTCTTTCAAGGCACATACCAGATATTCATAGCAATGAGAAACGTTCACAATGGTTACGAAGAATCTTTGAAGAAGATGAAGCCAAGGTGTATTATTTTTGTCAGGAATGAGCTTAAGTGTCTGTTATCTCATGCGTTTCATTTCACACTTCATTGTTTGGTAAAATATACTTTGTTGTATTAATTTTTGGCTGATTTATGTGCGAGAAGGCAATGACACTTTTATGCTGAAAGATTATTTGTTGCTGTGACTGTGGTGGGAAATGCTCAGAATGTCCGAGTAAATCATTCAATTCGGACGATTTATTTTTGTCTCTGCAAGAAAAGGTTTAATACAATGGTTGACAGGGATCGTAAATAAACATATAGGCAAGAGGAGGCAATGACGGGCTGCCCGACGACTTCCATGAAATCTGTGATTTATCATTTTTGATTTTACATTTAATAGCAGAAGCACAGTATTTGCTGCATAAGCTTATCCCAGTGCAATTAACACTCTGTCACAGGAACTTTTTATCATGTATTTTTATAGTACCCTAAAGGAGTAAAATGATTCATCTCACTTTCCACTATTACACGAAGAGACGTTCTATTGTGTTTACGACATGATTGTGAAGAGAAATGAGTTTCCAGAAGAATTTTCTCTTTATTAGTTATTCAAACAAAATATTTTTTGTTATTTATTTAGGATGTTCATAGTTTCAGAATGTTAATTACATCATGAATTAAGAAAGAAAAAACACAATTACAATTCTCAAGACTTGTTAATACAGTATTAGATTAACTTGTATTAACTCCTTAATTAAGAAATAAATCCATGTTTAAAAACAAAGTTGAAGAGAAAAAAAAATGCAGGTTGTTATGTAAAGAGTTAATAAGGTACAAATTAAAACAAACAGCTTTTCCAATAGAGTGTTTTGATTAGTTAATCGTTTCTATTTTGTCACGGAGATTAGTTTTAAATTACTCAAGTGCTTAATCGTAATTTCATTTTTATGTTTTTTTCATGAATTTCTTAAAATTTCCACATTTTTTAGTAACAATTAATATCTCTAAATTACAGGTTAAGCTAAGTTGGTTTTGTTTTTTTAACTCTTAGTATATATTATCACGATATAATTGAAAAGTAGTTTATAGATCTTAAATGTTTTAGGGAAAAAATTATATACGAATTCGATTGTATGGTTTAAAAATAGTTTATTCACTTAAATTTAAAACTAATGCGTTTCTCCGCACTTATTTTAATAACTGAAAAACATTTGAACATCGAGTTTCAATATTTTGAAACGTGGTCACAGTATTTTCTAAATATCATACTTAATATAGATAAATCAAATACACGCTAAACTGCTAAGTGGTTCTTTATATATTTTGTGACCAAAAACCATACTAACAATATATGTGTTCTGTCCACCGCGAAAAGTCGATTTCCGCATTTTAATATTGAAATATTTATAAACATTTACCAGAGGGATTGTTTGTTGTTAAACACAGAACTATACAAAGAGGTATCTGTGATGTACCCACATGAGTATATAAATTCGATTTTTAACATTATAAGCCTTCAGATTTATCGCTTTATTAGGAAAATCAGACGATAAGGATTTTTTTTTATTGAGAATACGTTTTTAATAAAATAAATTATATAAATGAATAACATACTTGTAACATGTAAAGAGTCGTTTAAGAAACTACACGTCTCAAGTTTCCAATAATCCATAAAACGTTAAGTGTTTTTATGTTTTGTTTTTTCTAATTGCTATAGCAACGGTGCCAAACAGAAACCAGTAATACTTCAATAAAACGTTAAGCCCATGAACTGTTAAACTAGTTGAGCCATTTTGACATTGCAGGTCATCAAACAAAAACACATAAAAATTTATAGTGACGTAAAGGCATTACTCTTAATGCGATGAAGAAGTTTTGAGATAATACGCATTATAACAGCTAAGTAGAGATATATCCAAAAGGATGACAAGAGTTATTATTACTGAGACAATTGACACTACACCAAACTTCCTTTTGTCATGCCTTATACAACTTTTCTTAAGTATTTTTGTCGATCACTAGTAACAGCTGGACTGTATGATCAACTAGACGTAATGTAAAGAAGAAAAAGAGAAAGCCTGTTCAAGGTCGTTAAAGTTATTTGTGTAGTGTTGAATGTCAAGGGAGGAGTAAACTTACTGATTTACTGTTACTCGCGCTTCGAAGGTTCCTATCAGAAGAGAAACACTCAAACAGATTTCTCAAGGGCTAAGAGTCTTATGTATGGCACTTCTGCTTCTTTGGGTTACTTTCATGCAAATATAAAGTTCATAAACGGAGTAATTTCTCAAATATTTCATACAAAGTTATAATTAAAAATTAATATAATATTATTACAATATTTGAGTTTTCCATAGATTTGTTTGTGTAACTTGATTATGAACTAATTTGCACTTACTTGTATGTAATTTTTTGTTTTCATTTTTCTGAAGTAAAGGAACCGTCTTGAAATATATTTTAATGTGAATATTGGAGATTATACAAAAACTAGTTTATTTAAATATGCACAGCATAATCACAGGTGATTCATATTCTTTTTAACACCAGGTTATCTTGCAAACATAATTACTATTCTTGTAGCTATGACTGGATAACTTAAGTTACTTTAATTATAACCTTGCAACCATATATTCAAGAGTAATACTCAAAAGAATAGTCGATTTTTTCCTCAGTTTTCGCATATGACAATAAAAAATTACATCAACTGGTGATTATTATGAACCAAAACACAGGTTTGTTTATTTGACCATTATGGCTTCTAGTTTGTCTTTAGGTATGGCCTGTTTTAAGTGACTTTTAAAGTGTTTACTTTGAATAAACAAGAAAAATAAATGTACTTAAATATGAACATTTCTCTCTAAACGTTTCTGGCTCGATGGTGAGCTCGAGAACTTATATAAAGCTAAAAGCGAGGGCTCGATCCATGCTGTTGGCATGCTGTGCAGTTATTTTACAAACCAAATTCTTCTACATAGCGACCTCATAAGATAATTAGCATTGTTTCCACTAGTTAATTTGTTGCATATTTAAAAACTGGCTATGTAGTAACATGGAATTATCATCACGTTTAACCAAAGTAACATAAGCCAGCATAGTTTTGTTTTAACGCTTATATACGTTTAATACTTTAGTGTAAATATAATGTTTATTTATATATTAATTTTATATTCATGGCGTTCATATTAATATTATTAACAATAAAAGTTTATATGCTTAAAATTAATTCCATAACATTTTCTGTATAGCTCATTAATTTAAAAGAATCACACTTATTTAAAAGAAGAAATTAGCATTTTGCGCAAATACCATCAATGTGGATTCTATTGATATTGTTCTATGTAGAAAGACTTTTCTTACGAGTCTTTTTTAGTCGAAATTAACTTCCAATGCACATCAGTAGGAAACGTACTAAATGTCTTTTTGTATCTATGCATATTATTAATTAAATGTGTTTTACATTTAAATATCAGTCGTCAAGTCGACGAGTTAAGATTTGGAACAATTTTGTAGAATTTTAATTGTTATATAAAATTAGTACTTTGAATAAATAAACATATGGGTAAAATATTCGTCTGAAATAAAATGTTAAATAAAAAACAACACATTTTAAACAAAATACGCCACGTTCCTATACGGGAACATTGAAAAAACATTCTTCTAAAAATGCTTGAGTTAACGAATTTCTTTAACTATGACTCACGAAGTTTTTCTGTTTTTGTACTCATTAAGAACTGCTTAATAAATGTATGTTATTTATCCATGCTACTTCATACAAGGCCAGTTATTCTTTGAGCTCTTATACGGGTATATTCAGCTCGCCACATAAAAATTTTAATAGGGAAATATTAACTAATTCTAACATAACGTGAGGTTTCGATGTCATGTGTTCTCAAGACGTTATGTACTTCATTTTAATTAAAGTTTTAATACCCATAGCAGTCGTCTTGATAATACATTTTTACTTCAAGTAGATTTCTCGTCATCACGAATTTTCATACCATTGTCTGGTTTGTTTGTAGTTAAGCACAAAGCTACACAATATGCTGTTCCCACCACGACCATCGAAACTCAAATTTTCGCATTATAAGCATTCACATGTACTACTAAGCCAAAATACTTCAATGTATCAAAAATTACGTTTTTCTTTTTATTGCACTTTAGAATTCGTAAAACGACTTTACCTTAAGCTCATGGAAAATGCGTGATTAATTTACATAAAACAAACCATTGTCAGATTTTTATTATCTTAAGATATTTAATTATAAATACAAAAGTGATGGTTTTAATTATGTTAAAATATTTAATTATAAACAGAGGTGTTATGACGTTTATTATGTTAAAATATCTGATTATAAACAGAGAAATACTGGTTTTCATTACGTTAAGAATATTTAATTATAAACATAGCAGTGTTGATCTCACAGGAAGAATTGTCTCATGCTCTAATAAGTAGAAGTTATTTTGCCCCAAGAGTTTTAGCTCCTGCATTATATTTATACATATATATATATATATTTACAGATATTATTGAAGGCTTAGCAGGGGGAAAAGTTGACCTTCCGTGTAACATGACCTCCACTCCAGTGAACGACAAACCTGTGCTAGTTCTCTGGTACAAAGATAAGGTACTGATACCTGTCTATACGTTCGATGCAAGAACAGGTCCGCTTTGGCAAGGACGACACTCATCAAGCGACCATTTAGCAGGTCGAGCTTACCTAACCACAGTAGATAGACCTGCCAAACTTATCATTGAACCTTTAATGCTCCAGGACCATGGATCATACCGTTGCCGAGTGGACTTCAACAGAACAAGAACACGCTACACTGACAGCATCTTAAAGGTCATTGGTCAGTGGTCAGTGGTATCATGATGTATTTCTTGGGCATCGACTGCTATGAAACACTTTTATAGTATGAAAGGGAATAAAAACGAATTACTCTTAGCGGGCAAGCATACGTATAAACAGTGACAGTTTTTAACTTAACACAAACTAGTATTAATCGAAAATTTTCTTAAATGATATATGACTTTCAATATTTTAGTTACACAAATAATTACATAGTGCAATTACAAACGTCCTATTGAACTATCTCATTTAAATCTGGATAATTTTATTTATTTTGCATGTAAGTATACTTTAGAGTCACAATACATATCTCCGTATATTAAAATACCCTTCTCAATGTGATCTTAAAAGGTATATCAAATTTTCATTCTTTTTCTGTGTTGTTACGCTGCTAAAATAAATAAATTATTGGTTATAAAATTAGGTTACGAGATATACGATTATTTTTGCAATATACTACTTGTGAAAACAAAAATAAACATATCGTTTAGGTACATGATGAAGCAAATATTAGGGTACTAAAAATAAATGACAAAATCCAAAGTATTGTATGATTCTCTAAAAACATCGTAAATGTTGAATGAAAAGGTTTTGCCAAAGGAGATAAACCTTTCATGTTTCAAACAAGACAAATAAATAACAATAATTTGAAGGATTATTGCATTAAACTGCAACATGCGATAAAAATGAAAATGGTATAATTTAAAGTTTACAATTAAATATAATTGTATTTTATTCTTTAAAGTGAACTTAATAGAATGAAGACCTAGAATATAGTCAAAATGAAGAGTATATAATTTATATGTGTAAAAACGACCGATATGGGAAAAGAAAGCACTATGTTGAGAAGCGAACAACGTTTCGACCTTCTTCGGTCATCGTCAGGTATCATGGACGAGTATCTAATATTTTCTTAACAACCTATGATCATTATACATAAAAGTTTTCTGAAGTATTAAGTAGTTCTATTAAGCAATTTTATTATTGTTAGTTGATTTCGTGCAAACTTACTCCATGTATGAAGGAAAGAAATAGTCTGTGTCAATCCTTTACAGGTGTTAATAAAATTTGACTTTCACTCTTTTCACATTCCCATGGCGCCAAAGTGCGAAGTAAACGAAAACCATTAAACCTAATATCCACATTCCAGCACGCAAATCACAAGACCAGATTCGGCTCTTTGATATAGATTGTCTTTATTAATGTGGACATTTGATGTATACAACTAATATAAAAGAAGTTTTAAGTGATTGAGCTTTATGAGTGTTTTACTTAAGAGGAAAGTGAATGTAATGTTGAGCTAAATGACGAATTCTTTAGTATCCTACCTGAGGCCCGGCATGGCCAAGCATGTTAAGGCGTGCGACTCCTAATCTGAGGGTCGCGGGTTCGCAACCCCGTCGCGCCAAACATGCTTGCCCTTTCAGCCGTGGGGGCGTTATAATGTTTCGGTCAATCTCACTATTCGTTAGTAGAAGAGTAGCCCAAGGGTTGGCGGTGGGTGGTGATGACTAGCTGCCTTTCTTCTAGTCTTAAACTACTAAATTAGTGACGGCTAGCACAGATAGCCCTCGAGTAGCTTTGTGTGAAATTCAAATAAAACAAAAAAACAACACAAAACTCTTACCTGTAGTTCTTATTTCAAGTGGCAGATACTTTTTAATAAAGTTGATCTCTTGAGCTCATAACAATAACTTTTACGGTCTGTTTGTTAATTACAGCAGTATTTAGTTATTGTTGTGCTTCAAAAAAGTGCGAGAATAGATGTATTTATAGTTTGTTATTTAACTGTACGAGCAGGCCTTTTTGAGAAACTTAAGTGATATTCATAGGCCGTAGCGCACGAAAAACTGGAGCAAATACATATTGGTAAAAATTATTTTTTTTCTGTTTATTCTCTACTTTCGTAAAAAGCTGCTCGGCTTATATCTACCCATAGATGACAAGGAAGCTCTATAAATCCCTTCTTCGTTCAACAAACTGACATTTAAAACGTCAAATTACCTCAAGTGTGCTTATTAACAACGCTAAAATTCAGAGTTCAATTAACAGTGGTGAGTTTGTTTGTTTAGTTATCAAGAAAAATTAAACATGGCGTGCAACATGTCTAGTCTCATCATTCACCGTAAGTGGGTTGACAAATATAGCTAATCACTCTGTCTCTGTAACTGCTATTAGTTACATATAAATAGCCCGTACTGCTCAAGTTGATAGTAGTAAAGAAAAATGAATAAACTTCTATTATTAGCAACTAATATATGTCAGATCATGTTGAACAGATTTGAGATATATTTTCTGTGTGATTGATATGTTCAACAGTTGTGAGGGTTGAATAACAAATTTGTTATTTTGGCAGAGTAAAATAACAGGAAAATAAATTAATGAAATACTAGTAACTGACGAATATCTTTATAACAGGAAAGAGAAAGAGCCATTTGAAGATTTGCGCCAACGGTTTTTATAAAGCTTATTTAAATATAATCAATCAAAGGAACCGAAACAGGACTAGCAGCTTATTTTGTGTTTTGTGAATAAAGTAAAAAACAACTAGTTTACGTGTATACAGATATAACTTATTTTTAAAAGTATTTTATTCGAAGTTTATTGATCCGAAGCAGTTTATAAGTAAAATTACTGTGCGAGTCAAACAAAGTGCGTTATAAATATATTATCATGAAAAGATACGTCATTGTTATTCATTTTCGGCTAAAACATAACTTATACATTAAAAATCACATCATTATAGTATCTGAATCTACTTAAATCTATATTGACATATATATATACGAAATTTAAGTAACTTCATTACCAAAGTTGACAGATATCACAAAATAAATCGACAGCGAAAAATTAAACATTTCTAACATTTTATTCAGATTAACTGACATGAATTTTTATTGAAAATATATGCTAGGAAAAAATACCAGATTACATGAGTTTTTATTATTTATCTCTGTTTTATTGTACTATTTTCAAGTAATTGGAAGTTCTAAGATTTATATTTACTTGTGCAATGCACACAAAAGAACCTGCAAAAGGATAGTATTAAACTTTTCCTTGATATTTAAATATGTTAGTCGAAACATGTTAGCAGGAATAACATAAATTTTATCAATTTTGTTTTATTTTATAATTCTATTTAATGTCTTTTGTATTGCAAATATTTAAATAAGATAACGAACTTGTATCTAACACAATTTAAATGATTCAGTAATGTGTACCTTAATGAAAGAAGAGTTAAAGAAAACTATGGTTTAAAAATGCAAGAACAAATGTACAAGTTTAGATGTGCCTCTAGAGAGTTTTTTTTAGATAACGCAAAGTTTGGCGTTCTAAGAAAGTATATCGTACCTGCAAATATAAGTTCTAACAGCACATCTTCACTGAATACTTAGAAAATAACATCATCCATGGTTACTCGGATATTGACGCATTTACAACACACGTCTTATTATTATAGCACTATGATGTTCAGGGTGAAAAATCCTTAATTAAATTCAACGAAAGAAAGTAGTTTAAGATAATAACAGATGAAAAAAAAAACGTTTATTATAAGTTAGTTTGGCGAGTTACTTATTGTAAGGCCTCATGTTTGCTCGGTGGCACTGGTAAATAACATGCTTCATGTTTTTATTTGTAGGTGGATTGTACAACTGAACGCTAGCCTTTTTCTTTTGTTTTCTCTTGGAAGAGATACTATATTGCGGTATATACTACAATTTGACTGCATTCTTGCTGGTTAATAATTAAAATTTAGAGTCAGATTTACCGGAATGCAAGGGGTCTTTCCTCTGGTTGTTTGACCCATGTGTTGCTCTTTACTTGTGAAGTGCAACGCTGCTCAGATGATTATCTGTTCTATGCTCACAACAGCGTGTTTGAACCTGGTTTATAAAAGTACATATAACAAACCTATCATTGTTCCACTGGGGAGTAAAAGGCGTTAACCCATGTCGCTTAAGTAACCTCCTAGATAACATTCCAATACTTGTAATATCACGAATTTATTCGAAGTTGAAAATAAAATTAATTAACGATAATATATAAGAAAAGCAAAGTTATCTTATTATGAATTATTTCCTCTTCATTAAACTGACATAACCCTGTTAAAAGCTAGCTATATCAATTCGGTATACTGTCGTGAAGCTATTTTCTTTCATTAAGGTCTGCAAATTATATATAACATGAAATATAATGAGAATTACGTCTTCTGAGAAATATTTCACTCACTTAAAAAACATATTAAAGTTTTATTTGAACAACGAAATCCTGTCATGTCTTAACAAGTTACCCTTTTTAAATCAATGAACAATAAAACCCATTTATTTGTTCATTGATTAAGTTATATATAATTGTGTTTGTTTGTTTGTATTCATACGCGAGTCTACCAAATAGGCTATTTGCATTTTGTCCACTATGGGTGTTAGCGCTTATCATTAGGGAAAAGGGTGTAACTAAAATCGGGTTATATTTTTATACAGTTTAAGAAGCTCAAATGCCGCAAGCTGTTTCTTTCTTTAGCTTCATGGAAGCATCTGAATAAAATATTCAGATTATATTATATTATAAAATATAAAATATTATTCTTTAATTCACATCATTGAATACAATTATAATCAGCATCTGAATATTTTATTATATTCAGAATAAAATATTCAGATGCTGATTATAATTGTATTCGATGATGTGAATTAAAGAATAAAGTATGTATCAACTTGTAAGGTTTAAAAAAAATTAAAGTTTTCTTTAATATATTTTATTTTGAAATTACCAATGAACATAATAAAAATATCAATTTTAATCAGCCCACAACTAGTACAGCGGTATGTCTTCGAATTTACAACGCTATAATCAGGTGTTCGATTCCTCTCAGTAGGTAGCCCACCGTGGCTTTTCCATCAGAAATCGCACAACCGATTCCAATTAAGATTTTTTACACACTTTCCAATACTTAGAATTAAAACCAAGGTTATTCAGATTTTAGAATGAGAATTTCATTACTTTGCTATAAAATCCAGATTGCTATTAATAACATAAAGCTGAACACACACTGATTTTTCAAAGCCATAACCTGAAATCTGTGATACAAAATGATATATTCCTGAATTACATCTTACAAAGTTATATTTGTGATTTATGTTTTTTACTACATAGAAAATCGTTACATTCAGCCATAAATTCGATCTTATGTATTTTTAGCATCCACACACAGAATATTCTTTTACAGGCTGAAATTTTTAGATAAAGATTTGAATTGTAATTTTATAGAGGCAGTAAAATAAGATATTATTGTTCTTCTAATGAAAATAATTTATGTTGCAGTTGAATGGTTTTAAAGCGAAACATCTGTGCAGTCTCAACAATATTTAGGTTGCTGAATTTCGGATGGAAAATGCGACAGGAAATGTTAAGTCAGTCGAATATTTCCGTAAAATCGAATTTCTTTCACATATAAGCAACTTCTCCAACAAAGATTTAACAGAACTAAGTTTTTTTTCCGGTAAATTTTTGAAAAAACAACAACAAAGTTTTCTTAAACATCTGTTTCAAAAAGATTAGTTTTACAGAGTAAAATAAATTAACCCTATAGAAAATCAATTATTCCTTTACTATGTGTGGGTAAATTGGTTTTTTGTTTTTCATGGTTCAATAATTGTATACGTAGAATTGCTTGCAGTTGTTTTTTTATTTTTGCTTAGCATTACGTATAAAAAAATGAGAGAAAGGAGAAAATAATGTATAATTCATTATGAATGAAATATGGTGATAGAAAAAAAGAACGTTTTCCATTTCAAACTTTCTTGCAGGTTTAATGTGCACAAATATAACTTAGGTAGTCCAATATTCCGTCTCAAACTAAACAAATAACGAACACGTTCGCTTACCTGATCATTAAACTCAATTGTTTACAGCTCTAAAATTCGGAGCTTTATCCTTGCAATGATTACACCTTTTATAGTTTTCTCTAGAATATTGGACGTATTATAGCACAGTTATTAAAAGTACCCTATAATTGAAATATTTGTATATTTTGTTGGAAATCTAAAGACGTTCCTAGATCTATAAGATCTTTGTTTGATATAACATTGAAAATGTACATGTATTGTATTTATGAAAGTTTATTTATATTTTCATACACTTTAAGAACCTTAAATGCAACAAACTGTTTCCTTCTTTTGGTTCATGAAAGCACCTGTATTTTTTATTCAGATGCTGATTATTATTATATTCAATGATATAAATTAGAGAGTAAAGTATGTGATAGAGTGTAAAGTTAAGAACAATTTAAAGTTTTCTTTAATATATTTTATTTTGAAAAAAGAATGAAGTATCAAAAATATCAATTTCAATTAAGATCTTCTACACGCTGGCCAATACTTAGAAGTGAATCCAAAGCTATTCAGATTTTAGAACAAGAATTTCATTATTGTGCTATAGAATCCAGATTCCTATTATAAACAAAAAGTTGAACACATGTTTTTTTTTAAACCTATAACCTGTAATCTGTAATAGAAAATGATATATTCATAAATTATATCACATTTTACTAGTAACAAAAAAGAACGCTAAAAATGTGAGAGTTATAGAAACTAATTTGCTCTAAAGCAAATAAATGTATTTTCGAGGCTATCATTAAGTATTTGGTGTTTAGAATAAAAATATTTTATTTCGTTTTTTCTTTCTCTTCTCTAAAAGGTTTGGATTATAATTCAGAAAAAAAAACATGTCATTTATTGAAGTTTCCTTACAATTGTATCTTTGTAACATATAAAGGCAATGAATGACATTTATTTCAGAATTTTGTTTCAATTTTAAATTATCTACTTGTTTCAGTACTTCCGTCAAAGCCTTTGATAAAAGATAAGAAAGGAGATATTCTAGAGAGCCTAATAGGGCCATACAACGAAGGAGAACCCTTAAAGATTACCTGCGAAGTAACTGGTGGTAATAATTATTTCTATGTTCAATTACTTAAATACTCGTAAGAAAACCAAATAAGTCATTTAAACAATCAAACTATTGGCGATTTCATGTGTGTGCATATCTTATATCGTACTCATCTTTTGAAGATGAGGCGAGCAGATGCGGGTGCAAAATTTTTATTATTACAAGAAGCTTATTTTGTCCAACGAAACGGTTGTTATATTTATATTTTCTTTAAGACAATATTGTTATGCCATTTTATTTATCTTACTACAATATACTTATGCGTTTTCATTAGAACGTAAATAGTAATTATACTTATATTCAGGAATTCCAGCCCCGAGTGTAAGTTGGTGGCGAGAAACGATCTTATTGGATGATACGGCTACAAGGAGGAGAATGGGCCCAGTTGTTAACGAATTGACAATACCAATCTTGAAACGTCATCATTTGATGGCAACCTTCAGCTGTGTTGCGTCAAACAACAATATTTCTGCCCATTTGTCAACAGTGGTCACCGTAGACATGAATTGTGAGTAGACGTGTTTGAAATTTAAAACAAAAAGTCAGCTAATGTGTTATTTAAAATGATTCTGTTAAGGAATATGACACTTCAATTTACTATAGCCAGGCCACAGCTTTTCTCAAAACGATTAGAATTATTTTTGAAAAAAGTAACTGGGAAGTATCCTGCACTAATCAAGGATCTGTAATTTTTTTAACTTAACAAATTTACTAACATAAATTCTTTTACATATTAAGTATGAATTTATTTTATGTAAAACAGCAAAATAAACCTTAACAAAAAATGCCTCAAATAAAAATCCAGAGATACAGTTTTTGAGAATAAATTTTAATTTTATTTTGTTGAACTTTATCATATTAGGCCGAACAAATGGTTAAGACGTTGTAATACAATTAAATAAACAGTCCTTTCAAAACTCTAGTTGTGGTCTTTTATTTAATTGTACAGGAAATTTGCTTTCTACAAAACCAGTAGCAATAATGCTTATTCTTTACTCAACTCAAATATATCGCAAAACATTATGTAAAATATTAAAACAGTTTAATTTACATAATGATCTGATTTAACATTTTGAATATATTTTCATGTTTATTTGTTTTATAAACAAGTATGATACATGTATACGGTTCAAAATAAAACAAATCATGTAGCAGTACTTTCCAAAAGTTATTCGTAAAATATTCAGCAACGCAGAGAACATTTTGCTATTTTAAAGTTTCATTTGCTTGCGGAATTGAAATTTCTTTCAATACATATAAATCGATAATACAGAGCAGTAGTAGATATCTTAAAGATCAAAATGAATTAAATTTGATAAATTTTAACCAGTAGTCTATCATATTTGTGTTGTGTCGTTCAATTTACAGTATGCATGCAAGTATTATTTATTTATTTCTTCAAACAAGCGAAAACAAAATACCGTCAACCAGTTGCAACAAACCTATGATGTACTTAACGATATCTCTCATAGTCTCGAACATATGCGTATACGAATGTAGCTAATAGGTTTTGTTTCTTTTGAAATTTCGCGCAAAGTTACATGAGAGCTATCTATGCTAGCCGTCCTTAATTTAGTAGTTTAACACAAGAGGCAAGGAGGCAGCAAGTCATCACCATCCACCGCCAACTCTTGGGCTACTCTTTTATCAACGAATTGTGAGATTGAAAGTAATGTTATAACACCCTCATGGCTGAAAGGGCGATCATGTTTGGTGTGACGGGGATGTGATTCCGTGACACTCAGGTTACGAATCGAGCGCCATAACTAAGTGGCTATGCTGGATCGTGCAGCTAATAATAATAATATTTTTCTCATAACTAAAGACTCAAGACCATGAAATTTATACATATCAAAATAACATATTTTATATAATCACATACACACATATCTGTTAAATTTTATCGTCCTAAAAATTATCGATTTTTTTTGTTTTATCTAGTTAGACCACTTGTCGTGGAAATCGTTCGAAGTAGTCAGCCATTCTCGGCAGAAAGTCCAGCTCAAGTTAAATGTTGGACAGCTGGATCTCGACCCCCTGCTGTAATAGAATGGTTTAAAGGTAATCGACAACTAAAGACGGCTTCTTCTAATGTCTCCAGTCATGGTAACGTTACTGTCAGTCTGTTAGCTTTCATCCCTGCTGTAACCGACGACGAAAAACTTCTTTCTTGCTCAGCAATGAATCCTTTGATTCCAGACAGTACCCTGACCGAAACCCAAACCTTAGACGTTAGATGTAAGTAGAACCTAAAATTAAAGTATTCTTTGAATATTTGGCATAACTGTAAGTTAAATCTAATCCAATTTGCTACGAAAATCTAAAAATATATACACATTATTCATGTGAATATATCTTATGATGCTTTACAAATTTCGATATACAATTATTACATGTTGACAAAAGCATACATCAGGCCGTCCAATAAGTATTTGGTGTAAATATATTTTAAATCCTTACAGTGAGCTTTATTTAAAGTTAAATTCTCAATTTGTAATCATATATCTTCTTCAGTAGTTTCTGATTGTGAACGTACAACGTGATTATTAGTTGATAGTTTAACATAATTTTATTTTAAATTTTGTACCTTTTTCAAATTAATAATATTTTTATTTATAAATGTGTATCTTTTTAAAATGAAACACCAAGAAAATAATTTTAAAAAATCACTCTGGCTGAATGTTAAATTAATTAAACTATCTGTATGATTTCAAGCAACTACAGCTAAAGTTTTAGCCATATATCTATTTGTTAATACGGAAATTAAGATGCCACATGAAAAATCAAGTTTATTATTTTCAAGATCTCAGCTTGTGATCTTATATATTTTGACTTTTAAACTACATCATTGTAATTTTATAACACACCTATTCAATATCTATTCATATTTTTGAAGACTAGTGATAATAATTACGTCAAAAGAGGATAATATACTGGTAAGATTCAACAGAGGTTCTTCTGTCACATACCTGGTAGTATTTGATGAGATCCAGCAGAGGTTCTTCTACCTAAAAGAACAGAGCGAGTTCTTAGAAATTTTTTAACATCTCTCTTGTCTTACAGAAATTTTTACTTGCTTCCAATAGTGGATGGTATCTTTCGTCGGCTCCAAGCGCTGAGCTACAAATGAAAAAGAAATGTCCCAACATTCTCCCATTCAATATTATTGTATCTAATGTCCTTCTCACCAACTAAATACTATACTTTTTCTTTGTCACATATCTGTAGCATTTACCATTTTTACTCAAAAAAGAAAAAACACATTAATCATTGATACGAATTTGCATATTTATACGCATATTTTGTGAAGATGATTCAGTAAAAATATTACATCAGGCTCAGTGATATAAAAGCAGGGTATTCTGAAGAACATACAAACATTAACATAATATTATGAGATTTTTAGAAGTCGAATTTTACACCTAAAATAACAATCTTAGAAAGGAAAATCCAAGCAATCTGAAACTTGAAATTTTAATATCCACTTGAAGGGTACCCTAATGCACGTGATTTTAATAATGGCGCAGAATTCCTTATCATAATTGTATAGATCCCTTAAACATTTATGTATTTCAATACTATTTTATTTGTATTATTCGGTCATTGCGTGAGTACATCATGATAGCCCTAATACCAGTATTCGTGGTTTTCATATACTGTATTCTCAGAATATTTTATATCAGTGAATTTTTCATCTCGAGATCGTTCATTGATATTTGTTATTAACTTCTTTTCTTATATTAAAGATAACTTGACATATAAATTATTTTTGGATTTTAACTGTAAAAATTGATTTTTTATAAAATATTAACTTAAAAGACTATAAATTCCAAGAGCAATGAGATAAACATCACCATTTAAACTTTATTTAAAACAGTGTAGTGAATGCAACACCAAGTGTCAGTCTATAGAAGAGAAAAAGGATAATACTTCTGTTTTTACTGAGGCTCAGGATTCTGAATGTTAATGTTCTGATTCGTCAAACGTTAGTGTAGAGAAAGAGAAAGGATTATACTTCTGTTTTTACTGAAGCTTGTTAATCTGAACATTAATGTTATGATTGATCAAACGACAGTGTAGAAAAGAAGGGAAGTATTAGTACTTCTGTTTTTACTAAGGCTCGTTTATCTAAATGTTAATGTTCTAATTTACCAAAACGTTTAAGTGCAATTGTGTTAATTGAAACAAACACTAGTGTAGGTAATTATTGCCGCGTGACTTTTGAATAATTTTCCTTGAATATTTGGATGTTGTATTTGAATGTTTAAAAAATGTCTTGTAGTATAAATAATACATATATATCATATATATATTACATATACATAATGTACAGTTTCAAAAGTCAATAACATGATAGATTTGAAATAAAATACACTATGTTTAATCTTCAAATACTCATAATTCAACAGATCGTGCCTCTTGTTGGCTAATTTTGAGAGGCTTGTTACATCAGAAATTGCGTTTCGACCCGAACTATGGGCAAAATACAGATAACCTATTGCGTAATTTTCTGATTAGTAAAAATAAAGAAATTAATTAATCATATAAATATGTACGTGTTATTTAAGTCTGTACCACACGTTCGAAAATATACAGTTGTATTCGACCACATATAATTTTTCCATCTCTCAGTGTGTTTTGAAACTGTACCTCTTTGGTTCTTATAAATATTTGTTTTAGTATGAATTTTTTACGGTATTTATTTTTTACGTGTAAACCAGATAAACCTCAACTGAATATTATAATGACGAGTCGGCTGAACAGTTTCACAGCGAAGGAAGGTGGAGATGTTACTCTAAATTGTAATATCAAAGCTAAGCCCGCTGTCACGACCGTCAACTGGGTTCTCGAGGACCAAGAACTCTACACCAATCTCTCAGCTGGTGTCTTCGTAAGAAATCATACTTTGCTTTTAGCCAGTGTGGATCGATCACAAAGCGGGATATACAAATGTACTGCAACAAACATCGAAGGGAGGGGAGAGAGCGTTCCATTCAATCTTCGAATTCAATGTAAGTTCATATATGCTACACCTCAATCTTGTTACGAACTAAAGATTAAAATACATCGTATTTTGGTACTTATACGGAATAACTGAGAGAAACACATACATCAGACTTAACGTCCTAACAACGTAATTGCAGCAATAACCTCGAGAAAGCGTCTCCTTATACACAAGAAATAAGGTACATCTTATATGTGCATATATTAGTTTATGTAAACACAAAATAAGTTATGTGAACATAAGTTATGTTATATGAATACAAA
This sequence comes from Carcinoscorpius rotundicauda, assembly GCA_011833715.1. Taxonomy (NCBI): domain Eukaryota; kingdom Metazoa; phylum Arthropoda; class Merostomata; order Xiphosura; family Limulidae; genus Carcinoscorpius; species Carcinoscorpius rotundicauda. The sequence goes on from CM022393.1 coordinate 116,993,127, forward strand.
TTAGGTTCTATCAAAACAGATTAAATTATGTTAACAGAAGTTGGATTATATAAACACAAATTAAGTTATACGAACACATTTTAGGGTAATTCAGAGCATATGCACCACTCTAAGTGAACTAAAATCTGTATGTTTAACCCAAAAATTGCCAGTAGGTGTTGATGACTAGCTGCCTTTACTCTAGTCTTACACTACTATATTAGGGATGAGAAGCGCAGATAGCTCTTGTCTAACTTTACGCGAAATTCAAAAACAAACAAACCAAACCTTCTCGGTGGACACAGCAGATAGCCTGATATGGCTTTTATATCAGAAAAGATACATTTTATCTGATTTTTGTTTCATATTATCAGATACTAATAAGATTTCTTGGTCACTCGTTAACGCTAATGCTTACAAACCAGTTTAACTGTTTCTTTGTCATAATCAAGAGATCGTATTGTATTCATCCCTTTAACATTACGGATAAATTATTCAATACTTTAGAATCAAAGAGTAACATCTCGTAAATAATGTTGTAGCTACATTTGTTTTCATAGTACTTCTACATCGTGCATTTGACCAAACAAATACTTTTGGTTTGGAAAGTTATTTTTGCTAAATAGTAATTAATCTTTCTTTTTTCTCAATAACAAACATCAGATGAAGACTTATTTTACTCGATGTTTCGGCTAACGCCTTTTTAGAACATTGTATGGACGTCACAGGTTATGAAACTGATTTTAAATTACAGCAATCGAAAATAATATATACCTACAACAATATGATACAACAGTGCACGACGAAGCATGCTAAAAACGTAACTACTAATTTGATTTTAATTGCTATTATTGTTTTTGAAAAAGTTTATTTGTTTTATCAGTTGCTTATTTTGAGCTTTATTAGTGATTCGAATAGAAATGTAGTGCATAATCAGTGAGTAACAATTAGTGTTTTTATCAGTTGCAATGAAGATAAAAACAACGGTTAATATTATTAATGTTATATCAAAATAGAGAACTGCATATGGCTTACTGGTTACAGTTTTGGGGTGCGTAACGAAAGGCCGAAGGTTGGGTTTTTTCATTGTCGATGAGCACGTTCAATACTTCTAGCAGTAAGGAGTTTATAATTATGGCAAACATTCCTGCTATTTGAAATAATGTTTTCTCTTTAGGTCAAAATAAAATTTTATTTCTTTATTTAAGGTGCACACAAGTAATTATTAGATTGAAAATACAAAATATAAAATTTCTGTTAAAATAACACTATCTTTTATTTACCTTTTAAATTTACAGATGTTTTGCTCTAAGAGAAAGTCAGACTAACAAGTTTATTCAAATGTGCATGAATGCTAATGAGTTTACACCATGTTCAAAGATCCTGAACATTTTAATATTGTAACATAGTCTTATGACATATCTAACAGTACTTCATAACGTAATTTTGAAAAGTTCTATTAATCAATTACAGAAAGAAATCAGAAATAAGTGAATAATAAAACAAACAAATTATTGGAAATTCAAATGTCATCTATTAAATCAAATTTACCTTCGATTTAATATATACATATTTTACTTTTCAAGCATATTCCTTATTATAATATACATTCACATAAAAACCGTTGTGTCTTATAATATGCTCATATATAAAGTTGACTAATATCCAATTTTGTATTTAAATACTTAGTACTTCCAGAAAACACAAGATCTCGTGTTTTTGGAACTTATCTTCTTTTCAATGCAAATAACCTTTACAACCTATTTCTGAATCTGACGCCAAAAATGATTTTTTGTACGTAAAATACATATTTATTTTATAAGAGTCTTAAGTATTGATTCATGTTATGAAATGTAGGGGTAAAGTAATAAATATGACTTTTTTGTCAACTATAAATATTTTTTTCTGCAGAAAAATTTTATTCAGCAAGATTGTTAGTGGCAGACACAAACAAGTTTGCTCAGAGAAAGAAACAAAAACTTTACCTGAAAACATATAATAATATATTTAAAAACATGTATTTTCTTTATTAGCTTACCCAAAATATCACTACAACTAAACTAAAAATTCCAAAGCATATGTAACTGTCTTGTATTTCTATATTAATGCTAATTCCTGGAACAAGATGACAAAAACAATCTAAATATATAATAAAAAAATCAGCTTTTGGTTTCAATGTTTCTTTTTTTGTTGTTTGTTTTTTGAATTTCGCACAAAGCTACCCGAGGGCTCTCTGCACTGGTTTTAATGCTATACACAAATCAAGCGAGCCATAAGCAGCTGAAAATCTCCCGCCCTAAAAATGTATTTCCATAAAAGTATTATTCGTGATTTTGATTTTTTCATATACGTTTTTCTTCTCGGCAATCTTCATTTAGAGAACGTTTCCACCACAATGAAAATTATTTTATTACAGCACCTAAATTTAGTAAATAGTAAGTTTAAGTATTTCTTACAGGATAACAATATTTCTTTATTTTTCTAGGGTTGACATTTTTTTTTAAATTCTTGATATCATTAACAAATTTCAGAGATGACATGTTTTTGAAAGAAATAACCAATTATTTTCGTTGTTTTTGTAGTAGCCACTCATTGCTTACGCTTTTAAATTTATAAATTAACTGCGTTGATCGTTTTATTTAGATGCACCGCGTTGTAAAGAAAATCAAGTGCTTGTTTTTGGAACCACAAAACACAAACCCATAGAAGTACCCTGTGAGGTCGAAGCAGATCCACCGGAAGTAACCTTTAAATGGATTTTCAATAACTCCCGAGAGTCTTTAGATGTTGTAACTTTTCACAGTGTCGTATTAAAAAGTGTAGCAACCTATATTCCAAGAACAAAATTTGATTATGGAACTCTACTTTGTTGGGCCAGTAACGCAGTAGGAACTCAGTCTCATCCATGTGTGTTTTCTGTTATACCAGCAGGTAGGTTAATCTCATTAAATAATGTTAATGAAATGTGTTACTCTGAAAATCTTTAAATCATGAATGAATGAATCACGATTGTATAAAATATTTGTACAGTCGCAAAACCTTTTTTCTATATTATACACTAACTTCCTTATAAAACAATTATAATCTAACATGAATTATGTGATACCTAGCATTTCTACTGAATGAAATTATAAGTTGCTTGCAAATTGTAAACCGGTTTTATCACGCTTTATTTTCTGAATATTAATTCTATATAATTTTATGCTCTTTAAAAGGAAGAAGGAAATATGTATTGATAAATATAACCCACAAAGCTAAACTTACACGCAAATATTGTTAAGTTAAATTTTAATGTAAAAGAAAGTTCTCACTTAGTTTTATGTTTTCTTGGATTTCTTGAGCATTGGCATGAGTGATTGATGCTTTAAGAAAATGAATGGAGACGCCGCATTCTCCGTAAAATGTATGCACTGATAAAATGGTCTACGTTTTTTTTTTCATTCTCTATTTTTCCTTTTTAAGATTTATTTTTAAAAGACAGAAACTTAAAATCACTAGCATAAGAAAGTGGTAACATGTAAGATAACAAAACCAATTTTGTGGCTAATGAATATTCAACCAGCGTGTTAACCATATATGAGAAATTTATAAAAATAGCTAAACATTGAAGATTGCTTCATTGTAATCTAATCTCTGTGGGTCAGAAATAAGTTTCGTAACTTACAATGTTAAAAACCGGAGTTGGATTTCCTGCTATGAAGAGAGTAAGAATAGCCCAATATGTAGTTTTAGGTGAAAAAATACACAACTGTCTTTGAAATCCACATTTCCAAAATATACTATGTAAAACATTTTTCATTGTGCATTCCTAATATCGATAGGACCACCAGAAAAGCCACAGGATTGTAAAGTGTGGAATGTTACAGTCAACTCTGTTGAAATAACTTGCAAGCAAGGCTACAACGGTGGTTTGAAACAACACTTTGTCATGGAAGTACATGACGAAAATTTACATAGCCTTCGTGCCAACTTAACCTCTTCTAATCCGGTGTTTCTATTGCGAGGTTTAGATGATGGGTCCATGCTAAAACTAGTAATTTATGCCGTCAACGTGGAAGGCAAAAGTGACCGAAGTATCATTACAATCAATACAATCTCAGACTGGGTTAGGGGCGCTGGTAAGTGTTTTATGATTAGTTTTTGATACCAGCTTATTTACAAATATATATGTGTATATATATATATAAAACACATGTGGAAAACTGAAGATTCTGTTGGATTTAAAATTTGTTTCACATCAAAAAAATGTAATCAGCTTAAGTGTTTTTGTTTCATTTTTCTTAACGCTTCGATACAGAGTTGCAGACTTAATGGTGTGATTTGTTAAAAATTTGTACATTTATGTCTGAACAATGAAATATTTTTAGTCAGTCATTAGTTTTGAGACGAAGAGAAATATGTATGCACATATATATTTTAAACTTTTGTTTATGTACGTTTTAGTATTGTCTAATTTAGGTGATGAATGGAACGTCACATCCGGTCCATTATTACTGATTGTTGGAGCTAGCATGATTGTCTTATTGGTGATAGGACTAAGTCTTCTTCTTGTCCTTAACATTCGATCTAGAAAACAAGGAAGACCAAAAACAAGTAAATTTGTATACAATTAACTTTCTTTTTTCTTTAAATATAACAACGGTACTTTTTCAGTAATATATATATTCACCTATGGAGAAATTTCTTGAATATATACAAAAAGATAATTTGTAAATTATGCAAGAATGGATTAACGTGTTAAGCTATTTCCTTTCGGTACTATTATTAAACAAAGTCAAAAATATTTAAAGATATTGATATTTATTTTAAATATTAAGATTATGATTAAGATATATAAAATGACTTATCATTTCTCTATTTTATTCTGTGTTGTAAATTATCTTAAAATTTAGGTAGCTTGCTTCTATAAGGTAGAGCTTTTGAAGTTCAAATAACTGTGATAAAATACTAAAATTATTTATTATAACATTTATAGCAAATTTTCTCTTTGTCAGACGCAAGACATCGGTTAACAGAGCATAACGTTACAACTTAATAGAAGGAGTGTGTAAAGTACATATTTATATGAGTTTCTAACTTTAAACTGATTCTCACTTTCTTAACTTGGTACAACCTGCTATCTTAGATTACAAAGTAAGAAATGATAACGCGTGACTAACTCTTTTTCTGTTATCATATTTACATATATAAAACATACTTCACTTCTGAGGTAGGGTTATGGTTTACGATTCCCATATACATCGAGTAAATGATGTCTACAGAGTCAAACTCGCAACATCATACATTAAAAACTACCCTTGGTTATAATATCTTATCGTTTTAATGTGTAGCAACAAAAAATATCATAGAGTTGCAAGCAGTAGAAGAAGAAGACGGATCGTTTTTCACAAAAGACAGCGGGAATTGGCTCACGCCATCATTACCAAAAAACATTTCCTCATGTAATAAAGAAGACTTATTAAACATTCAGAGGGTAAGTTTCTTTCCTTTATTTCAGGAAAGTATCTTAATAAGCTTTATATTACTTTGATAACGCAATTTCAACAAATTTATATAAAAATAACATATTCATATTTGTTTCTTTTTGTAATAGAAATTTTAATTAACAATTTAAATTGCTATAAAATTCTTTAAAACCAGTTTATTTCTATTTCTTAGAACTGGACGTCCTTTTCTTATCGACTTAAAAGTGTAAATCAACAATATTGACTTTGAAAATAATATTTACTGTTGTAATTCATAGTAATAATTCATTAATAAAATAAAAATCTAGTTTCCACTAATTATGATTAGAAGAGTACTGTACTCGTTGAAAATAACTAACAAATTATTATTTTCTTATAGTCTTTATAGATCCTCAATGCATGAAGTCAAGTAATTTATTTTCATACCATTCAAGTTTTAGATAAATGATCTGAACAAAAATCAAATAATCTATTTCATGGAAAATATAAACTTTTCTTAAATATATACTTTCAATACAGTATGCATTATATAATAATGTTTGTGACTTAAGCATTGAAGATTTAGAATTATTTGTTTTCTAGAGCATAATTAAACAATAAGCTTTCTTTGCAATGTTCACCACCTGTTTTAGTATCGTAAGTCTGTAATATTACTGCTAAGTATTGAATTTCAATGCCTTGTGGTTGGCATAACACAAATGGTCCATTGTGTAGCTCCAGGCTTGCACACCGCTGTACTCAGTGGACTCAGCAAATAGCCCGATGTGACTTTGCTATAAGACAAACACATACACAGCTTTATGTTTAATAATGAACAAACCCATCAAGAGACATTTTAATTCATCTTATATTTATATCAACTTTCCCTTATAATACATTATTTATTGAGTTATAGTGATCAGCGTTTGTATTTGTTTTTCTGATATCTCTTTTAGTTTTCACTTTTACTATTTATCATAAACTTCTGATAACAGCAGAACCAAATATCACTGAAAAAGTTTAAGCTCGATGCGTTTGCCCTTAAATATTATAGAATCTATCTTTACCCGCGAACCTTGGCACAGCTTGGACGCTAGGTCATTTGACTAGCAATTTGATGGTTTCAAGTTTAAATTCCATTACCTTAAACTTACACCAGTGTAAAGTAATAATGTAACAGTAAATCACATTGTTCGCTGTTAAAAACATAGTTTAACAGTTGGTAATGAGCATTGTCGACTAGCTGTCTTTCTTCTTGTCTAAACATCAGGAAAGGACAGCGCAGACATCCATCGAGTAGCTTTGTATGAAATTCAACATTTTTTTTTTCACCCGCCGCTCACGTTTGGAACGAAAATACGGAAAAGGAAAATTGAGGAAATAAAGTTCAATGTAATTTGTCATGAAATTTGTTAACTTTTCAAAGATTGGTAACAGTCATGTTTTTGAACTTATTAATGAGTTTGTCGCGTTTAGCGAGCAGTCACACTATGAACTATTTGCATTATTTCCACTGCAGACAATTTAACTTAGTATCACAATAATATTAACTTATTGATTACTCAAGAAATGAGTGTTCTGCTGCTAAACATGGGGTTAAATTAGATAATACTACAAGATTAACTTCCTGTTAAACAAGAGTGGTTGTAATTTCTAACATAATTGGTCAACATTTTTCTCCCAGAATACTTTAAATGAATTGTAGTACAATAATATTTTTATGGTATTGGATTTCATTGTTTCTGTCATTTTTATGATTTCAACTTACAATATAACTCTTTTGGTTAAAAATCGATTTAACAAGCTTTCAACCTAGTTTTTGGAACCATGATATAAATTTAAATATTCATAATAACGAGAAAACTCTTGAAATAAAAATAGAATTTAAAGACGGCTGGTATAGATATTAAAACTTTAATTAAAATAAAGCACAAAAACATTTCAATCATCTTAGGTCATCATCAGGTTAACTGAAAGATCTAAATGTTTCTTTTTGTACTTTATTCTAATTAAAGTTTTAATACCCACATCAGCTAACTTAGAATATTATAATCAAATATTTTCATCAATAGTAATGTTTCTCAAAAGTTATTCAAAGTAAAAACAAAAAACAACACTAGAAAGCTTGAATGGGACTCAAATGTTAGCAAATCTGTTAGCATGGAAATAGACGCTGAATAAATATGGCCATAGGAAATAAAACGATTTCAGTTAGTTTCGCTTTGTTTTGTTTAACGAAGTCGTATTTTTATCTTTTTTTCACAAAGGAAGCGTAAACCCTAAAATAACCAGAATGTAGATTCAAGTAGATTCTTCAAGATTAGTGCTTTGAAAATTTATTTTTAAAAAAGTAAAAATAAAACAGTAAAAAGCTTAAATTGGATTCAAATCATAGTGAATCTGTAAGCATGGAAATACACGTTGGATAAAAATGGGGCTGAAAGTTAACACGATTTCATTTAGTTTGTTATTGATATTTTTTTCTGAAAAGTTTCATCTTATCTTTTTTTCACGAAAACAGTGTTGAACCCGACAAAATATTGAAGAACTTTGAAGCAATATAACTATTTGTAATTTTAAAGTTGAATAATTTGAAGTAACATGCAAGCCGTTAGAAACTGAATGTTAAGAGAAAACTTCCTAAATTTGAAATTTTGTTTCTCGTATTGGAGGAATAGGCGTGAGGACTCATTTCCATACGGTTGAAGTAGAATACAGTGAAAGATTCCTGCGATGATTTATTGTCTTGACATTTTTACATGTTTTTTTGCGGTAATTCCTGTATGCTATATCTGAAAATGATATCCATTTTTCTCCATAACGTAGAGATTTATCACAAAGCATCACCTGTTGTTTTACATAAGTTAATCATTTTCATTGAAATAGAGTCTAATTTTGTTATGCTTTAAATGTCGACAAACACTGGCTATAGATTTCTCTAAACTAATTGTAGCGTGAGAGTCTTATCAATGGTTCTGTAACCTACCAGAAACACATCGCCAGAATGCAAACGGCTAACAGGCCATATGTCGTTGTCATTTCTAGATATTATTTGAGACTATATCTTTATTTTCAATATTATTTATTCGTGGCTAATGAAACAAGAGGTTATATGAATGAACCAGACATATTCTATTATATTCGTGGTAAATATTTGTTGGGCCTCAGATTAGGAAATTGACTGCAGGTGAACGGTGCGAAAAAACAATAAAAACTTAAAAATTAAACGTGAATGGCTTTTAAAGATGTTATTGACAAATCTTAAGAAAAGAACAAGAACTCAAACTACTATAATATTATCAATAACACACTTGATAAATTCAGAAAGTAATATTTTAATATGAGCTTGAAAGTTCTTTTCTTACACTATTGACTATTTTTTTGAAAATCTTTGTGCCGTTAGAAAAGAACAAAGGAAATTGTTATATTAAGACATCAGGGAAATGAATGGGAAGTATCAGGAAAGATGAAACATCAGCATGAGGACCAATTATTAATTTTAGAGAAATATATATGCAAAAGCAGCTCGTTTGGGTTAAGAAAATATTTTACATAGAAGAGCGAACAACGTTTCGACCTTCTTCGGTCATCGTCAGGTTCACAAAGAAAGAGGTAACTGACCGGAAGCTGACCACATGTTTGAAAGGGGTTGTGCAACATAGTGTCGGAACATAGAGGGCGGTGTTACAGATGTTCAAACACCTAACCTGACGATGACCAAAGAAGGTCGAAACGTTGTTCGCTCTTCTATGTAAAATATTTTCTCAACTCAAACGAGCCGTTTTTGCATATATATTTCATGAAAAGTTGAGCTTAAACAGTGTTTAAGGATTATTATATGAGTTGCTAAGAGTGTCTAGAAGAAAGAACTTTAATATGTTCCTTAATAAACTCTATTACGATTAACCTTTGTTTCTCATTTTGAGTTTCATTTTAACACTTAGGGTGGCCACTGTTCAAGACACTTAAGTGAAAGTTCTGTTCTTCATTCACAAGTTGAAAGCAAACAAACAGTTAAATCTTCCAGTATCCACAGTGTTAGGCACAGAGATTCGTCGTACGATCGGCGAGGGATTCTTTTGTCAGAAGTTTGAAATAAATTATAAAAGTTTACAACTGGACATAAAGCATTAACTTCATATAATTTTAATATACTGATTAATTTACTTTAGTGTTAAAGGTTTTTATAACTTGGACTGATCAAGTATATAATTTCAAGCCTCATAGGGATTTTTGTGACGATATATTGCACGCGTTAGATTATGTTATTTGTTTTAGCTAGCAAATGTATTTCAAAAATTGTTATTTACAATTGTATATTGTCTTCTTGTTGCATCGTTGGTACATTGTCAACACTGTAAGGTGTATATTTTAATGTATTTCATACGTCATAAGATATTTAGATTGTTCTCTACGACGTCTTTATGAGATTGTGTAAGTTGTTTACATTAAAAACTGAAAAATAGTTATACGTAAACATAGACAATAAAAAAGCTATATTTGTATTAATTTTATTTTAAAAATTAGATGTGATGTAACTAGACGACCAAAGAGGATAATAAACTGTATTAATTTAAAAAGATGAAATTGTACATCTGCAATCCTACGAATTAACCTATTTTTTAATTTAATGCGAGAAGAAACGTTTGAACTTGCTGAAAATTATATTTGAAAATAAAAATTGTATCACAAAACATTCCTCGTAAACTGTAAAAATATAAAAATACTTATACATGTACAAACAAGATTATTTGTGTATTAAGATGATTAGAACTAGGACTGCTCGACATTAAAATAAAGTGTGGGCGTGTAAGAAAAACCAAAAAGCAGAAGCCAAGCGTTCTGATAAAGATGGTTATATATGTTCTTTCTAAAATGTGATATATGACACCTTGGCAAAAAGATTATTCGAGTGATGAAGAGGAAACCATCAATCGAACTAAACTTTGAGGCTGTTCTAGCTCATAAGATGTGACACATTCCATGATTTTTCACTTCTGTTTTTTTAGTTTTATATAATATATAATCCGTTTTTTTCTTGGCATATTGGAGAAAAATGACATGTTCCTGAAAAGTAACGTTGAGCAAACTGAAGAAAAAATACTACAAAACCTTTATTTATTCACAGTTCATTTATACAGTTAGTTCTGATCATAATGAATATCACAGCTTTATATAAAACAAGATTGTTGGAAAATGGATTACTGTGTAAATACAATATAAGATTGTCCAGGAGGAAGATGTGAAGAACATAAAAAAAATATTGGTTAAATGAAGTGCATGTGATGGCTTTGATCATTTTATTTTTTTCAATTTACGTAATAAGAGTTCACAGAGTTAATTATTAGTCGATGAATTTCTGAAAGCTCAAAGAACTAAACATTACATTTTAGAATTTATGAATCAACTATTTTTCCTAACCAGTTATCAAAACATAATGTATGAAAATTGTGTTATTCAAAATCAGATTGTTAAAAATACATATTAGAGATAGATTTTACGATGCTTGCATGTAATATGTATTTCCAAAGACTATGCTTTGGCAAATTAACAAAACGTTTGCCATTTCAAGTGGGTATGACACATTGCGCTATTTGCAATGTTCAACGAGGGCAGTTAAACTCTCTGATTAAAACAAAATAAATTCACAGACGGGACACAATTTGGATTGGAATTAAAACTATGTGAACACACTCATAATAAAGTAGCATGAATATTTTTATAAACCATTAATTTATTTCTAACGAGCAAACTTTGAAAGGATTTTTTCAAAAAAATGCGCATTCAGTAGCCACATAAAAATATGAAACGACTGCTGTCGTTGAAAGCAATCATATATAATATAAACACCGCACTATTCCACTGAGAATAACGCGTATTCTAAAATCTTAAAACACGACAGTAATTTTTGGTTTTATAGACATTTAACAGTAATGCAATTTTTTTTAATAAATCCAAATCACCAAGATAGTTTCCAGGGACTTCCTCAGTGGATCAGCTGTATGTCTGCGGACTTACACGCTAAAAACTGGATTTCGATACCCACGGTGGCCAGAGCACAAATAGCCCATTGTGTAGCTTTGTGCTTAATTCAAAAACAAAGTTTCTGGGGTAAATACTGAATAAAAAAATCAGATCAATCCTTTTACCCTCAAATTGCGTATCAATTTCAACGCTGTTTTTAATCATTGGTGTCCACATAATGTATCGACAGTGAGATTTTATTTATTTTTCACTTATTCAGTAGTTTAGAGAGCTTAATTACAATATTGTTGTGTTTTTTATTTTATTTTTCTCGGTACTCATATTTTTTATGAGAAACCCTCTTAAGCAAGAAAGTCATAGATCAATAAACAATAAAAATATATATATAGATGAACTTTTTGAAACATATTGACAAAAGTATGATTCCTAGTGCAGTAAAATTAACCAAAATAGCTTGATATTACGTCTTATGCATAATTTGAATTTTTCTGTCTTTACTTAAACGACAAAATTAAATAGATTACTTGAGAAATTTAATAAAAAGAAATAAAAGGCGATTACATAGACTGATGAAAAAACATGACATCATGAACGTGAACAAAAGTAAGTCTATGTGAAAAAAATTCCCCGGTCTAATTATTTCGTATTTAATTCAGGCCAGTGATGAATGAGGTTTAGTTTAAAAAAAGGCCTGCCTACTTTAGAAAAAGGATTTCCAAGTTTTTAACGGCGAATAGTTTTATTTTAAAATTTATCCTTTAAAACTGAGGCTACGTCAACTAAGTGCTTCTGCAGAAATTATTACAGTAAATCAAATTTAGGCTATTATATGAAGCAGTATTGATCGTGTAAGAATAGACCTTTCATACATGTATATATATATATATATATATATTACAATAATTTTGAAATGCTATAAATAGTTTTCAAATTATAGATTAATTTACGTTCACCATTTTCACTATTTAAATTACTGAATCTAATGAGTAACGATAGACACCTTGAAATAACAATACGGCAACATTTTATAAGAAATAAGACGTACAGGTATGTGATAACGTAGTCTTTAAGAAAAAAAACTTGAACATGGTATTGCTACTATGGGAAATTAACTGACTGAGCCTCTGAAAATAAGAATTTTTAAATCAGTTTAAAATAATATGACTTTAAAAAGGAATAATAGAAACATGTAATTTGTGAATCCATGATATTACTAAACCTTGCACATTCAACGTCAATTTTCGTTAATATTTTACTAGTCAAAACTGTTTCGTGTTTTACTGTCTCTTTATTTGTTTATTTATTTTACGAATTTTCATCCAAAACTACACAACTGGCTATCTATACATTGGCCTTCGTTATTATAAACTGATAAATCATAGGGCACGTATTATAAAGCTGTCTGGTATGAATATTAATATCTGATTAAAATAAAGTACAGAAAACGTTTTTGACCTGCAGATAGCCCTCATGTAGCTTTGCCCGAAATTGAAAAAGAAACTAATAGAGGAGCTTAGCTGCATTATAACAATATATCAAAAGATATAGGACATCTTTAACTGACACATAATAGCTTTTTAAAGCTCGATTGAAAGTTTCTATAAACATCATTGTATATAAACACAATGAAAATAGTTAAATCTCTCTTGTCAACAGTTTCTTGTTACAAAATTTGGCGTAGTGCTAAGATTAAGAGCATACAACACTAAAATTTATGGTTAAATTACTGCAGTGTACAGTGCTAAGCTTTGCTTTTGTTTGTTTGTTTTGAATTTTGCGCAAAGTTACGAAAGGGCAATCTGTGCTAGCCGTCTCTAATTTAGCAGGGTAAGACTAGATAAAAGGGTACTAATTATCTTAACCCACCACTAACTCTTACGTTACTCCTTTACCAAAAAATAGTGCGATTGATCATCAAATAATATTGTTTTTACGGTTGAAAGAGTGAGCATGTTTGGTGTATGAGGATCCGAACCCGCGACCATCGTACTGCGATTCGACTGCCCTGAAAACTTGGCCATGCCAGGTGACAAAGTTACATTGTTGTGCATGTTTTCATTTAACAACAAACAGACAAATAAACAAAGAAATGAAGGTTTATTTGACTTAAACAAATTTGTTGAGTGGTGTAATTATTTAATGGTATAAAAACGTTTTCTCCAATGTATAACGTATAATCATTAAACTGTGATCAAAACAGATTATACCTTCGAAATATGTTTGATAAAACTTGGACTAATGCAAAAGAAATTACGTATGAATCCGTATATTTCACATGCTTCTTTAATATTTTGTAAGCGCCCTCTATCAGATACGTGTATCTATTCACAGAAACAGCCACAGCATCGTTTAAACAAATCGCACTTAAGAGTTTCATAATTGAAGTCGTACACAAGAAGACGAACGATGTCGGTGTGCTGTGCACATGCTCCGAATCCCCCGCAGGTTGCATTAGGGTTTCTACCATAGAGAAAAAAATAAATAAATAAAGATTAAAATTACATTTAGTTTTGAGAAAAAATGAGTTCATAATTTCAAGGATTTAAATTTTTAGTTGGAAGATGATCAATGAGAGAGAAAATTTATATGATTTGATTTAAAAAAATAAATAACATACACTTGTTTACTATATTAATGTTTTCTAAAACAAAATTTTGTGCTTAAAATATTAATAGTTAAATCTTTTTCAAAATGCTCAATTTCAATCAAGTTTCCAAATATATTTACAACTGTTTCTTTCTTTGTATTATTATTTCGTAATAATACCGTTTTACACACCATTTCACATTCAGTTTGGTTCATTTTTAATATATCATATTGTTACTTGATATTTTAATCCATTGTACTAGATGAATAAATAACATCCTTATTCTTCAAAAACAATTAATTTCAAATGCTACTATGATATTGGTTAGTAGATAAGTAACTAAAATATATATTTAAATCACCAAAACTTTTGTGGAATAGTTGTAAATAAATAAACCGAAATGGTTGTTAAAACGTAATAGTTGTTTAGAATTAAGCACAAAGCTGCATGTTATGTACATGTGTAAATATTTTGTAAACGACAACATGTCGTGTTGTGTTTGAATTTTCATTTGTATTATTCATTTTTCCATATTGATATTATTGTTTCGAAGTTTAAACTAAAATATGTTATTTATTTAGGGTAACGTTTTAGAACTTTCTCGAATTAAGTAGACCAATCACATGTTTGTAAATGAGTGCTGGTGACTTCCTGTCTAGAAGTGTAGTCTCGTGCAAGAACGGATATGCGTGGATAGCTCTGGAGTTGTATGGAAATTGCGAGATTGTTCGAGAAATAGGCCTATCGGTATAAAAAAGACGGTGATGTGAGAGATATTCAGTCATCAGTCATCAGTTTTATTCGAGGGAGAGAGATTCAGTCATTAGTTTTATTCGAAGACAAAGAGTGAGATTCAGACACCAGTTTCATTTCAAAAGAAGAGAGTTAGTTATTTGAGAAAGATTAAATGTTTGCTGTGAATATTCAACTTGGATTTGTGATTGAAATTAGATCTACGGAAGCTGTGACTTTATTTCGTCAATCTCTACGATACATCTGAATTACTGCTTGAGCTGAGAGACGGCGATTTCATTGAACTGTGAACTGTTTCGGAATTTCTTCGTGGGACCAAATTCACACCCTAGACTGGAATTTGAGACTTTAATTTTAGATCATTACATTAGATACAGGCCAGTACCGTTTTGTATTGTGATTTATTTTGAAGTTTGAAACTAATATTATTTTGTTTTGTAATTAATTTCGAATGTTGTAACTTAATATCTGTCACTATTATTATATAATTCATGTTATATCTGTTATATTTGTTAATAGTTTAGTGTAATAAATTATACAAGCTGTTATCTGTGTTTTTCTGTTGCGTTTAATCTACGAAGAACTTAAAACATCAAAAAATACGTAACACTGCACAATGGGCTATCTGTGCTATGCCTACCACGGGTATTGAAACCCGGATTTTAGCGTGTAAGTCCGCAGACATACCGCTGAGGCAAAAACGTAATAGCACGTCCTAGAGCAATAATTCTTTGTAAATTTAAAAATGATACCATTGGGAACAGATACTCATAGTCTTGAGAAACTCATTGTAGCCATCCAAAAACTAAGAATAAGCTATAACTAGATCGGGTTGTCACCATAATACGACACTGAGATTATTAAGTATCAACGCCCCCTTGAATGAATCAATATAAATAAACTTTTTTTGCTTTATTGTAATTTTCAGAATTGTTAGTTGGATCCAATGAGGCATTCATGTTACTAAATTTTCCGTTGTCCCCGTCGTATATGACACGTAAATTTACTAACAATCATTTATTGTGTTTTTTTTCTTACAGGAAAGATTACTTGTAAGGTTGTGACATAAAAAAGTTTTTTTTCTTGTCGACATGTCGGATAATAACCAAGGGCTGCCACGCCCTTTACTCTGTAACATGCCTCACTTAGTGCATTTGTTAGCAAGCCAGACTGTATATTATGTAGTGTTTGTACGTAAGGAAGGGTTTGTATCGAATAAGCAGACTTTTAGAACATGTGATATACAATGTCCGAATTAAGAACTTACGATTTTGATAACTTTAGTAAGAACGTTTGATTAGCGTAACTCTGGATTGTTTAAAAATTAGTAACGTTACAGACAGTTAAAGTTTAGTATAAACATAAGGATTGGTTGGTTGATGGACTGCTTGATGATTGCTTTATCAAATTTTAAAGTACAAATTATTTCCTTTTATCTTATTTCAAAATATATTAATATTGTACTTTCGGCGGTGGTGAACATGAACTGGTTTTGTGAAACTTCTCTTATATGGTAACCTTTTGTGCGACTCCTAATCCGCACCAATCATGCTCGTCCTTTCAGCTGAGGGGGCTTTATAATGTGACGGTCAATCCCACTATTAGTTGGTAAAAGAGTAGCCCATGAGTTGGCGGTGGATGGTGATGACTAGCTGCCGCTGCTAAATTAGGGACGGCTAGCGCAGATGGTCTTCGAGTAGCTTTGCGCGAAATTCAATACAAATAGCAATAAAGAAACTGTAAGGTAAGTGAAATGTCTGATGTATGGTAAGGGAAAAAAAGAAACATACATTAAAGGTGAAATTTAGAGTGAAAATAATCTCACCAGAAAATGTGTCTTTAATGATTATAGTTCTGAGAAAGCAAGGAACGTTTGGTAATAAACACGATTACTACGACTTCTATTAGTTTTAAAAAACGTGCTCTCTTTAAAAACAGTGATCCAATTTAGAATAAAACATGATTTAAAAGTAGCTACTAGATAACCATAGATTCTTACAAAAAACAGTCCTTTGTATTTTGTGCATCAACAGGCCCTAACTGATGATACCAAATCCAACCTAACATAAAAATTAAAAACTGACATATGAGTGGGAAAGGTTGGGTCAAGAAAAAGAAATCGAATACAGCGAGATTTTGGCGAAACATTTTAAAACATTCTAGAGAAGAAGATATAAAATAAACATTTTATCAATAACAGATAAATAATCTCATCCCAAATACATCATGGAAACCAAATGAAAATACTGTTTGAATGATGGGTTGGAGAATTCTGGATAATTTGTTCGTTCGTTCAATTAAACTTCATATTTTAAGCAGTTTTAAAAATAATTACTTCTAAATTCCAAAGTAAGTTAAACGTACACAAGAAGGAGGGTAGAGGCACATACATACATGTATATAAAAAGTTTAACTTGATTAAAACATGTAAAACATTGTACTAAAGTTGGAGTATATAAAAATAATATCAATAGTATTCAAAATATGATATTTTCAACGCAATAACGTTTATTGGTGTCCTATTGTCACCGTAGAGCTTATGGGTTAGTCATGGTTAATGTTGTCTCGTTGTTTGATAAAGATGCAGTTTAACCATACTTGGTACCGTTTATTCGATCAATTCGTTTTCTTCAGAGCTGCCATTGACTTTTGTTTATTACTTTAGTTTGAATTATTTACTTAATTGTGAAACAACGCGTAGGTTGATAGTAGTCTAACGTTTGTTCTTTTGTTTTATATAAAAATACAAACTTGCAGGACTATTCAAATGCTAGAAGCTGAACAAAGCTAACTTATAGACATTTTCAATTTATTTAAGTCTACGTGGAAGGTTGGAGATACTATACCAGAGAAATAGCTAGTACCTTAAGTTAACGTAGAAGGTTGTAGACACAATATCAGATAAATGATTTGTAAACTAGAGAAACTGGACAGCGCTAAGTACCAAAAGAAAAGGAGGTGTTTCTGAGGAGGTGATATACCATTTTATGACATACTGACTTGTTCAACCCATCTGTATGACTTTTTACATGATCAACTGGACCATACCTTTTCTTGAAAAAAGGAAAATTCTTGATTCAACAGTGGCAGGATTGTGAAGAAATAAACTGAACAATAAACAATTGGTTAGAGATAAGTTCTGATATAAATACTAAAGAGCTCCAGTTGAGTTCTCTTTGACAATTTTTACGTGAAATATTTCAACCCACACCCACAACTGACATTACAATTTAGCTAATGACAAAATCCCTCCAAAAATGCAGAGACTGTGATACTACCGTAATGTTTACTTGCAACCAAAATCATCGTTCTCAAATGTTCATCAGATGTACTCATATGTCAAACGTTTCAATTAGTTAGTGATATTTTGTTAATTAAAATAATTCTTTAATGGTGATAACTAAATGAGTAACTCTGTAAAATATATTCTGCTTTCAGCCATGTTTATTATTTGTATGAAAAATTTCATTATGAAATTTTCCCCTTTTATTTTGGAGAGTAAGATAGATATTTAACACAATAGCAGGAAAACTAAAGAAAATTGAAAAAAAGTGATATTTGTCTATATGAATACTTACTCGCATGTATGCTTCCATATGCATTGTTCAAAGTTAAATTCTGGAAACTGGATAATCAACTGAAGTTCTCCTTTCAAATTGTAACCAGCATTAGGCTTACATGTAGTAGTATTCATGTTACAAGGAGGACCAAGAGATCTACAGGGAAGAACAACCTCTCAGGCAACGACATTTATTGTATTGAACTATTGAAGAATAGTGAGAATACAAAATTAAAGTCTGTTCAAAGAATAAGCATTACAATTTACAAATAGTCTTTTAGAAACGCTACTATTGCTATGATGTAATTATTTTAAATATTACTTTCTATCCTTCGTGTTATGAGAAAATATATATTGTGAAATTTATAGATACGTCATTTTCTGCAACAGGTAGACATTATATTGTCATTATAGTTAAGAGAAGGGAAATAAGTTTATGTAACTCTCTAGAAAATTAAAATAATTTATTCTTACGCTTAGATTGCATCTTACATTTATGAAGCAATACTCACGATGAACAGCGATCTTTATCAGCACTGAAAGAAAAATTACAAAGCTATTAGTTAGGAAAAATAATACAACGTATCAATATTTTAGGCGTGTTAAGCAGGTACTAATTTTTATCTTTCTGGTTCTTTCAACCTTTTTGAAGTTCAATTGGTGTTTTAAAATATTTTTGATTCGAAAGTAAATGAGCCTTAAGCATGATACTAATTTTGGTAAGATTTATCAAAATAAATTACTTATTTATCACTAGATTTGTTTAATTTGCCTACGAAAATACCTGAGTTACAACTAATAAACATTTTTTAAAAAGTGTGATCCCCAAAAGTTAACAAAAACAATTCGTTCTCAGACATTTTGTTGTCGACATTATTTACAGTTGTACTATATTGTCTTACGTTATAGCTTAACTTAAGTGTATTCCTATACTCTATTATTAATGTTAAGAACAAAATTATTAATCAAAACATTTGGTCTAATAACCTATCTCCAATAACCTATGCTGTCTGTACTGAGTTACTTGTAAGTTTGTTTGGCAAAATAAGTATGCATTTTAAACACATCCAATTTGCGTGTTAGTGAAAAGATAAATTATAAAAAGATCAACCAAAATATTTATAAGGGATTAATACAATGGCAAACTCCCAACTATTTGATTATGTTATTCTGTCATGGATTATTTATGCCTTAAGATTTTCTAGAAGAAATATTCATATTACAAAGTTATTAAATAATGTACAACCTAAGGATATGTGTCTTTGGAGGAATAGAGTGTTCAATGTCTTTTAATACCTCAAACAGCAAACTATTTAATGCAGAAACAGATTCCGGAACCGCACTCGAAGTTGGGCAAGAACAACAACCTATTCTGCATTGTAAAGGCTAGGGTTTAAAAAAAATAATCCTTTGACCCAAAATGGACGTTGTGATGAATTTGGAATGACTAAACTATCATATGATAGTGCGAGCAAGATAACAAAAAGAAATTGAAGTTCATGATATAATTTGTAAAGCATTCACAAACTTATAATGATACATCGAAATAACCGACATGTCATGGAGACAAAGAAAAAGCGAAGCAGTCATTCGACTACAAACCTATCAAGTCCCCAATAGTTGTTACAAGGAAAATTACAGTGAGAAGTAACAACGTGTAATCATGGTCACTAAACTAGTCACTATCGACGACGTGGGAAATAGTTCCAAGAGTGGGAGGGGACCTGAAAAATTGATTTTACGTATTGCGAATAGCTTCTGTGATACACACACACACACACACGTATATATATATATATACATGCTAGATGTTTTCAATTAAAAATAACGGTAAAACTACTCGATACTAGAGCCATATTTATTTGCTAGAAGCAATCTATCAAAATAGGAATTAATTTACTTAATATAGTAGATCGAGGTTGCAGTATAGCTCTATAATCCTCTTGAAAAATCTAGAATCCTTATTTATTTGATCCTGTATTGTGTTATGTTTAGGAACGATAGACAAAAAGGAAGAAAGCTAGTCAATACTATTCGTTACTAGTTCGTGGGTTATTTTTTTTATCAATAAAAATGATATGAATGAAATTTTATGATGTTTCCATTACTGAAACAGCAAGAAAGCTTAGTGATGATTGGATTTATATTCCCAACCACCAAGTCATTCAAGGTCATAACAACAATGACTTAGACATGAGCACAATCCAAACTTACTTATTTATACAGCTATTTTGTCCACATTCTAGAAAGGGATGGTGAAGAAAATGCCTTCTCCCTCTTCCACCAGTAATTTTTCCTTCTAGAGCTACCTTTACTTTCGATTCCACTTCACTGGAAGTAAAAAAAAAAACTGAATAAAATTACATCTAAGTTATTATATTAATTAAAATACACATTCAGCAAATTAACAGTACGTTTGATTGTTTTGACTACGTTGTTTGAGATTCTATATTAATAAGTCATAAGAATATTAAGATTAACAGTGAAACTACAGATAATTTTGTAATTTGAATTTACTTAATAAATATTCATTTGACAAAATTAGTCTTGTGATAGTATTAATATGTAATGTACATAAAAAAATAATTAACAATTTTAACGTAAATGATTTAAAACTATTTCTCTCAAAAGTAGTTTTTAACCCCCATTGCTTATATAGATATTAATCAACATTATTAAATATATATGTTTGTTATTTTACAATTGTCTACTCACTGATGAACCCTGTCCGATATACTGTGCTGTCGTTTCAGTGTATCTTCATTTTCTTCACATAGACATATTGGTTGTTCATTCTGAGCTTTGGTAACCAACACTATTACCAACAGTGGCAATAGAATTGAAACAATTTCCTGTTGAAAACATGTATTATTTTATACAGACGTTTTATATGACACGGGTGTGTGTGTATGTCTGCAGTTAGATTGCAACTATTAATTCTTGATTAAAAATTTGCTGGTTTTGCATTTATAGTGACTTTATAAGTAGAAATATATAAATAACTAACTGAGTATGAAAAAAATTATCGTTATAACAAAGTAATCCAATATTATCTTACTAGAACTTTAGTATAAGATGAAGACCCGAGTAACTGTTAGCTACACACACAGAAAGAAAACCGATAAACCTAGAGTCCCATGGAGAATTAGTCTGTATACACTTCTATATCATTTTTTTGAAAATTGCAATACTTTTGGGGAAAGAAGAGTTATTATGTTCTAGTTTATTTGTATCCAAAACTAAAAGTCAAGGAAAAAAATTTTACCACCTTGTTAAAACAATTTTTATACTCCTGTAGAGAAAAAAAGTAAAATCTCTGATCACTCCCACCCCCACCCCAAAAAACGCTTTTCAAACTTGATTGATTTTAGTTATAAAAAGTTTCTAACACTTAGAATCGGGATTAGATACATTGCGTAGCTTTGAGTGTAAACATATTCTGATAAGAATTAGAAATAGTTCGTAAACTTTTTAAAAAGTGGAATCAGCAGTTTGGAATTTACAATGAAGTAGCAGCCACTTTTTTATGTTGAATTAGATTACTTAATAGAATCTAAGGTTTAAATAAAAGGTTATTAGGAATATACAAATGGGATGGATTGATCGGTGGAAATAGTCTGTTGAGAAAAAATGGATAATGATATAATATGCTAGTTGTGGGTTCTATAAAGCATGATAAGTAGTACAATATTGATGGATGCTCTAAGCATATTAATTAAAGGTTATTTAAACAAAGATTTTATAGTAATTAAGTAGCCTAGAAATAAAATAATAAATACGTAATTATTTTAAAATTACCTATGAGATTATAGTTAAAGATGAACTCATTGGATTTAAAGATAAATCTGATAGATTTAAAAACACTTACTCAAAACATTTTAATGTTAAAAATATTAAATACAAAATTAATGAGTTCAGGATCTTGTCGAGATAGAAAACTATGATATCAATGGAAAAATAGTTACAGACGTTTTAAAATAAAGGTTGAGATGACTCTTAAAATATACTCATTTTTTCTATCCCATAATGATCTGTTTTTGGAAAATCGGAAAGAAGATAAAAACTGCTACTTTGATCAAAAGTAACACATATATGACCGAACATGTTTGAGTCATTAGCACAACCTCTTGTCGCCATAGCGACGAATAAATAATATTGAACATAAAGCATGATGCTAACTTGCGCATACAATCAAATACTATCCAGATGTGACATGTTAACCGTTCATATTTAGCTAGCAGTGGGTTTTGTTTGTTTATTTAGAATCAAGCACTAAGCTGCAGAATGGGCTATCTGTACTTTGCCCACCACATGTATCGAGACCCAGTTTGTAGCGTTGTAAGTCCGCAGACACTCCGCCATTGACGGTTTCTCGTGTGTTCTAGAACGATTGCTTGTCAACATTTTAAGCATAACAAAATTTAACCCAATTTTGATGGAAATGGTTAACTTACCTGAAGTTCCATATGAAGCTTATAAAAAAAAATCTGTACATTACGGAGTAAACTGGATATCGTTTACAGATTCATCTTATAGGAATTACTGTAGAACATGTAAACATTTAAAAAGTATAAAATCATCACAGGCCTGTGGAATTAATTATATAAATGATTTTAAATAAAGTGTACCTATATAAACGCAGAAGTAATTTGCTCATCGTGAACCGTCGATAAAATATTTAGCTCAGACAGAATTGTTTGTTCTTTTACTTATAGGCCTGGCATGGCCAAGCGCGTAAGGCGTGCGACTCGTAATCTGAGGGTCGCGGGTTCGCGCCCACGTAGCGCTAAACATGCTCGCTCTCCCAGGCGTGGGGGTGTATAATGTTACGGTCAATCCCACTATGCGTTGGTAAAAGAGTGGCCCAAGAGTTGGCGGTGGTGGGTGATGACTATCTGCCGTCCCTCTAGTCTTACACTGCTAAATTAGGGACGGCTAGCACAGATAGCCCTGGAGTAGCTTTGTGCGAAATTCTAAAACAAACAAACTTTTATTTATTTTAAACTTCGCGAAAACACCTATACGAGGGCTATCTGCATTAGCCGTCCTTAATTTAAGAGTGAAAGACCAAAGGGAAAGTAACTAGTCAGCACCATCCATCGCCAACTTTTAGGCTACTATTTACAAATTGACAGTGAGATTGACTCTTTCACTGTAATGCCCTTAAACAGAAAGATCAAGCATATTTGGTGTGATGGGGATTCAACCCATATACCCTGAGGTTGCGAGTCGAGTGGTCTAATTACCTGAATATGACGGGCCAACAGGTAATCCTGTTATATTGCAAGGAGAGCGTTCATTTATGAATCTACCTTTATGGGTCTGGTAAGTATTTGTTGTTTTAATTTTCTCAAAAGGGGTCACGTGTTTTAAACCTTTCTGTCACTATACAGTAATGTGTTGTTTGTCAACCAGTCAGAAAATACTAAAATGACGTCACATAAGGGAAGTTTAACGCTACAATTCATAATGTCGTGATGTCAGTGAAACTTAAGCACACCGTGAAGCACAATGTGAGGAAAAACATAGCATGACCTATGAATTAATAAATCAAGAAATAAAATTATTTATTAGTCTTCATTTTGTTTTTAGTTATTCATGACTACATTAACAGAAATACTTCATTTCGTATTCCCTGCATACCAAATCTGCAATCTAACTATTTATAAAAACACCTTGTTTTTTACGTGTAAAAGTTATGGTTGTCAAATTAACGTTAAAAACAAACAAATTACTGTATAAACTGTTAAATTTACGTTCTAATTTTGCTAATATATTATTTTTTCTTCAGATATTATCTAAAGTTATTCCAAACTATTAAATGATGTAATGGTAAGCATTACATTTTATGGACATTGTAAATGTAATGATTATTTGAGTATGGGAAATTTATATGAATAAAACACTTGAAGTCTCACATACAAAAGTCTTACAATCCACGAGAAAAATATGTTATTTATTTGCATCCTAAACAAAACATTTAAAAATTGTAATTTAACTTTCAAAGATACTTTTGTGACACTATTTTGGGAAGAAACATTCCATTAATGTAATCAAATTGATAAAAAGGGCGTTATTTTAGTTATAATTTATAATTTAAATCGTAAAGTTACTGTCTTTATTTTATTCACGAAAATAAACTCAATGTCTACCAATACTCTGCCGGGGAAAATCGAACACTAGTCAATAAACTTACAAGTGGCCAACCAGAAAACTAATTCCTGATGAAAATACACACAAATTATCTTATACTTTATATGTATAGAAATGTCATTGACAAATTAATCGTTTTATAATAGTATTTTGTTTCAGTCTTTCAAAAATTTGTCAGGATCACAAATTATTACTCTTTTTTCGGCCAGTACAATTTCTGTTGAAAAACAAGATTTATAAAGAGTTTAAAAGTCAATGGCAAGAAAAGTGCAGTTATTTACAGACAATTGTCAATTCAAAAAAATACAAAAATATGGAAAAATATATCCGTTTGACCATGGCTGCCACTTTGAATATTGTGTTGAATCATTATGAAGATACAAGATAGATGGACTGGCATAGCCAGGTGATGTGGCATTCGACTCGTAATTGGAAGATGGCGGGTTCGAAACCCCGTCACACCAAACATACTTGTCCTTTCCGCTGTGAGAGCGTTATATGTAACGGTCATTCCCACTATTTGTTGGTAAAAGAATAGTTCACAAATTGACGGTGGGTGGTGATGACTACCTGCCTTCCATCTAGTGTTGCTCTGCTAAATTAGGGACGACTATTGCAGATAACCCTCATATACTTTATGGGAAATTCAAAAACAAACAATAAGATAAATTACTTATTTGTGCAACATCTCTATTAGGGTCACTCTTAGGAAAAGATATCAAGTAAAAGTTTAAAAAATGGTCAAGTAGATCTCTTGGAGGACAATATATTTTCTAAATGGCTTTTCAATAAGATTTTTTTATTTGAAAATCACTAGAAATATATCTTGTGAGAAACTGGAAAGTAAATTTAACGATACGTAAAGAGATCCTTAGTGGTTAGGTAATTAAGTGTGAATAGCTATATTAATTGCATAACGATCGATATTCTATACATAAGCATAAAATAAACAGGATGGTGAAATAAAAGAAAACAGGAAGACATTATTCATGTGTAAATGAAGCAAAATTGCAAATGTAATCAGTAAGTTGTTAGAGATAAGCTTTACAGAAGGATTAGACCCTTTTTGACTACTATCAATGGATAAATAAGTTTTCTAGGTTAAATAACAATCAAATGTAATACAAAGATACTCAACTGTAAAGCCACATTTATAGGTTGCAATCTATTTTGTGAAATTTCCTTCGAATGTGACAAAATGAACTTTATTTGGTCTTGATTCCATTGAAGTATACTCATCATTGTAGAACACCGACATCAACTACAAAAAAGTATGTTAAGGTTGGGACGAGAATACTGAACCTTTAGGTTCTGCTAGAACAATAAATGATCGAAAAAGGATAGTTACTATGCAAAAAACACCTCGTTTTCCTTGAAAATAAATGAACTGATGTGTTTGATTAGTGGAATATTTTTTTCCCAATCTGATAAAGCAAATCCTGTCACCAGACTGGATCAAACGTTGTTGTTGTTGAGTTTTTTTTTCTCAAAATCAAAAAATGATAATAACACATGTCGGTTACTATTCAGGTAATTAGTATTGATCTTGAATGGAAATAGAAAGGTCAAAAACTCGCTTGGTTGAATAGTAAAGGACAACGGTGCAGTTGCGTGGCCAAGATGTACTTAAAACAGATTAACACGATTAATTTGTTTTCATAGAATTCTGTAAAAAAATTCTAAAATTGTTTTCTTGGCTATAGCTATAAGTACAACTTTAGTCTTTATAGTTCTCTAAAGGAGCTCTGTAAATATTTCATAGAGTACTCTATATATGATATAGCTTTGAAGTTATTTTCAGATATGCATAAATTTCTATGTAGCATTTTCCTAGGATAATGAACATATGTTGTTACTTTATTGTAAAGAATATTTTATGACGAAATAGCCTATGCTACTTTTTGATATTTATCACATCTTATAATGTTAGCATATATACTAAAGATTAAAGTTGTTTAATGATGGTGATCACGTTTAAAATGTGTTGAAATTAGTAAACATTTTCTTAAACTAAACAACATCGCACAAGAGAGCTTACAACAAATTCGATATTTGTAGTAAAGCCATCTCATTTTTAAAATGTATTGTATTGTATTGTGTTCGTCACTTGTAAGTAAACTTCTTCTTACAGATATTTGTCTTCTCATTGGCTCTTTTTGAATCCAGACAACGTTAATTACTATTGTAATTCATTTCTTTTGATGCTTATACTCCCATTCCACATATCTGTTAGCTACATTGTTTTTAGCTTTGTATTTAATAACATACACATTTATTTTTTATTCTAAAACACACTTTCGACCTGATTTGTTCGATATTAAATTTACACAAAACAGTTCAAGTAAAGAAAGAGTTTTTTGATTAAACAGATGTACAGAGTGTTCGGAAAGTCACTGTGCAGTTTTGTAATCAGCATTCATTCATTCTATTTCAAGCCAGCAACTGATAGCGATGTTTAGAAACAAAATAAGAAGGATCCAGGTTTGTATTGATGCCAACGGGGATCACTTTCAACATTGTTCATAATTGTCATTCATATTTACCACCTGTATTTTACATTGAAACATGTCTGTTAATAAATATATAAGTGCATAGTGACTTTCTGAACACCCTGTATTACACAATGTTCCAGAAAAGAGAAAGTTTAATTCGTTTTTAAAATCTGCCAGCTTTCTGCTTATATACCTTTCTAATTTAACAATTTCACTTCAGGTATATTTATCGTTTCCAAACTACTGGTGGTATTTACTAGCTTTATTATAATATTTTAACCTCTTACTTTGCCATTTTTAATATTTTATGGACTGTTTCTTACTCGTTAAAAGATGGCTTAAAAATATTAGTACTATCATCCCAGTTATAAAATATAGAATGGTGTGGAGAAAACTGCGAGATTCATACACTACGAAACATCAAAATTTAAATTAGCTGATTTAGATATATTTAAGCTTGTACGGATAATTTCAGCGTTTATTTGTCACACACTTTTATTCCTATAAACTACTTTTTTAATATAAATAAAATGAGGTTTTCTCCATATAAGAAAACTGAAGGTTAGGAATCTTGATCTTTAATCAGTAACCAATTTTAGTTCATGAAAGGTGGTAACAAGTATCGATTCTTTTATTAGTTTTTTGCATAACTGGGAAAGATTTTGCTCTAGCACTAATTTTTGTCCTTATATATTACTTAAGTCGTTAATATTTATTTTGATTCATTAATAAAAATTCGAAAGAAATTGCCATCATCATGTGCATAAAGAATTATTATTGTAAATTATTCTATTCTCGCTGCCCAGTATCCCTGATCATAAGATCGTGACATGTCACCCTGTAATTTTGTGGGGTTTTTTTTATTTCGCGCAAAGCTACGCAAGAGCTATCTGTGCTAGCCGTTCCTAATTTAGCAGTGTAAGACTAGAGAAAAGGTATTTAGTAATCACCACCTACCGCCAACTTCTGAGCTAATCTATTACCAACGAATAATGGGAGCGACCGTCATGTTATAATACCCCCACGGCTGAAAGGGCGAGCATGTTTGGTGCGACAGAGATTCGAATCCGCGACCCTCAGGTTACGAGTCGAACGTCTTAACCTACTTGGCCAGACCGGACCACATAGGTGTTACATATGATAAAATTTAAAATCTTGTAAAAAGTCAATGTAAATACCGTTTTCAAGTAATAAAGTTGTCCGCCTAGTGAGATCAAATATATTGTAATAGACCTTGTCGCTAGCAGTATATATTAAAGATTACAGTCAAATTTCATGCTGAGATATTATGTGTACTTTATTGTTATTAAGCATAAAACTACATAATAACCTGTCTGCACTGTGATCATCACAGTTATCGCAACTCAACTGTTATAGCTATAAGTCGGTAGACGTTCTTCAAATCCTTTGGAAGGTATCGGTGAAGTTAAAGGTAAAACAGTGTAGACAGAAAGGTATTTTGCTACAATAGTGTTTTGTTTTCTTTTTCACATCATCTATAAGATTCTTACAGGTTTCATGTTGATATGGTTGAGAATTTTTAAATGTGAAAATAGCGTAGAAAGAATATATTGAGCTCTGATTTTTTTTAAAGAAATATATCCTGTTGTTGTTTCATATTAAGCACAAGGCTATACAAAGAGCTATCTGTATTTTCCAATTACGGGTATCAAAACTCGGCTTCTAGCGGTATATGTCCGTAGGCATTCCTTTGTGCCACTGGAGATCTTTAAAAAGATTACTACCCTCAAATTTTTAAGCTAATTTGTGAACTGTGATAAAAGTACTTTTCCAGTCAGAAGTAATGCAAAACATCCTCTGCAAGAGTTACAGGGTGTAAATGTAATGGATATAAAGAAGACGCTCCTTACCATAAATTTATATTTTAGTTTTAAGAAAATTACATATTTATCACTGGAAAATTATGCTTTTACAACGGATCTATACCAAAGATGTTATTAGGTACACATGGATAAAATAATTATGAATTTCCAAGGCTAATATATGAAAATCCAATACTAATTTACCCCTTTAAATCCTTCATTTATTTATTATATCAAAACTGCGAAAAAAGTATAAACTCCCCCATTGTCATGGATACCCATACCGATAGTCACGATTATGTACTTTTGCCAAAGGATAGTAGTCTTTCCACAGACCTCACACCATACGTGTAACTTGATTTTCGAGACCAGTCTTAAACAGAACGAACACACAAAATTCATTAAAGCTGTAATAAGGAACTGAAAATAATGTAGTAGAAAAAATATTACGTCAATCTCCTCTCTTATGATAATGGCTGTCGATTTCGAGATGATATTTTAGTTTGCATAGTTTTATCGGTTACATACAAACTCGTGATTATTTTCTTCTTATTGATATTAAAAATATCTTCACCTGAGTATGCCTCTCCTTTTTCACTGTAATTCCCAATTGGTGAATAAAAACTTTGCTAAGAGATGATATTAAAGTCACCTTGACGTCTTAATTTCTTACACCACCATAGCGAAAATTGAAGACTCTCTTCGAAATTTTGCTCTTTAGTTGCATATTTTTCAACGTTTCGTTGTATGCATATTTATGTTTGGAAAGATTTATAAAAAGTTACAGTATTAAGCCTACTGTGTTGAATGGTAGAGCTTTTACGCTATATACAATAGCGGAGTATATATCGTCCAGTCGTAGATGTACGGTCTGCAAGTGCAAAGCCACACCACTGGATTTCCTATTATACACTATTCAATTACATTTCAATTAAGCTCTGATAAACGTATATATATATATAATATATATAGAAATATATAATTACTAAAACAATAACAGTTCAAAAAAATTTATCATACATAGCTTTACCGATCTATTTATATGCTTCTTTTCCTATAAAATTTGAGCTTTAGCATTCACTGTATTTTGTACACAATATAGAAAATAAAATAAGCTTATATTCTAATTTAATTAACTTCGGACGACATACTGATAAATATGAGTGTATATTTATATTAAACTTATATTATTATTAATAATAATATTAATAAATCTATATTATTAGATTCTTTATAACTTAATATTTGTCAAATTTTGAACATTTTTCTAAAGTTTTCATCATATAAAATGTCTTTTAAATGCCAGCTAGGCTTAAATAGATATTATTTTTTTCACATAAATAAGAAACACTTCAACCAAAATATTCTCCTTATGTTAGCTATCTTACAGACACTGTGTTCTTATACAGTAAGAATAAAAAAAACTTTTTGAAAGAGATGTTTTAAACGTTTGCCTCCACAAACAAACGTGATTTTATACACTGTAAGATGAACATTTGTGATTGATGATTTATTTTAGGAAATCACTTAGATGGTATAGTGACCTTCTGGTTCATCTGGTATAACCTTCATTGATTTGTCTTTGTAGATTTTTTTTAATTGTAATTACAGTGATTTACCAAAGTAGGGATAAAATGTTTTAAAGTTAATGTAACTCAGTTATTATAGTTTTAACTATCTTGTTTTTTTTTCTGTATTTCTACAGCTAGCTAGTTTACATATATATCGATTCCTATTTGTCTTTATAAAATCTTATTTTGTATATTATACTTATTAACTTCACCTTACTTAATTACTCACCATTCTTTATCCTTCCTTTATTTTCATTGATATATTTTTTATTAACAACCAGTGGTTGAGCGGTAATTCTGATGGCTCACACCGTTAAAATCTGGGTTTTTCCACTCGGATTGAGCAAGAAACAGATAACTCATGGTGTAACTTTTGGTTAAAAATAAATAAATGAAAAATATCTTAAATAAGAAAATAACCGTTGAATATGTGCTCACATATATTCATCTTAAGAAATGCACTTACTATATAAATAAATAATAATTAACATACCTTAAACATAACAAAATCTTCTTGTGAACGTCTTGAGACTTCCGTTGCAATATAGTAGTTCAGCTACTTGGCTACTAGGCTGCCTTTATCTGCAAGAAAATGTTCCATACCTATTACAAAAAGTTGTTTTGTAAGTTTGCCTTCAGGGGAATTCCACAGTAGGAGTTTGGAGCTGTTGTAGTATCACTGGAAGAACCACGAGCAAATTGTTCGGTTTCAATGTGTAATAATGCTGTTTTAGTTTCGAAACGGATACTTTATTAATATACTTAAACCTTCAGTTATTCAATTACTTGAATAAAGTAAGGTGTACATAACTAGTAACTACCAACGTACTTAAAACCATTTTATTATTCTGACGTCAGTAAAACATTAGTTGTCAAACAGGTCTGGTGATATTTTCATTCTTGTGTCTTCCAAGAATTAGCAGTCATGCATGTAACTAACACAATCATTTCCTTAAATAAAATTTACAGAAATGAAGTAAAAGAAATGGCGTAAAATACTTTACACTCTAATGAGCAATCTTTGTTTGGTTTCAAAAGATGTTACCCTTGTCTGAACTCTTCTACTGGGTAGACAACAGATCAAGGCGGGTAAATCATGCTGTATACTATTGTTTTGTTTTGTTTTAATTTCGAACAAAGTTACTTGAGGGCTATCTGTGCTAGCTGTCCCTAATTTAGTAGTGTAAGACAAGACGGAAGGCTAGAAACTTGAGTCTCCCAGTAGCACAGTGGTATGTCTGCGGACTTACACACTAAAAACCGCGTTTCGATACCTGTGGTGGGCAGATCACAAATAGCCCATTGAGTAGCTTTGGGCTTAATTCTAAACAAAACTAGAAACTTGAAGGTTTCTGTTTATATTTTCTTTTGAGAAGTACAGAAGAATTGATACCAGGAAATATATATTTTTGTTCAAGTGGCATTTACATTTTTAATGGGATTTTAAATCTTTCTCAATAAACATACTTAACCATGTTTAATTAATATAAGTAGAGTTGAAAATTATTGATAATCAGTAAGCAATATTTTGATTTTTTGTTTTGTTTTTCAGAACAGTATCTCTCAACAAACCTTTAGTAATTTCAATGTGTAAAAAAATATAAATATCTTTTAAACCGAAACTGTATGTTATTTAGGATTTTTTTTTCAAAATTTTCATGAAGATTATTAGGTATTTGAGTTCTTATGAGAAAAAACACAAATTAAGAAATGTCAAATGTAATTGCAGCTGATCTTTAAAGAATTACCTCATTGGTCCAAACATGTAAATACATGTATCCGTGGAGAAAAAAACTTTCGTAACGTATAAAAACCAACTTACTATAACTTTTACTCTAAATTTCAAATACTTCACAAACACATACACACATATCAAACGCTTCATTATTTTAAATTAGTAAACTGCTGGTTGCATACTTTATCTTTCTGTTCAATTTCATAATAAAAGAATTTATTAAAACAAAACAATACCCTTTAACATCATTCAATTTTTTTTCTTTCACTGTAATCCGTTTGATTATTTGATTTGGTATCGAACTTAATCTATTATTCTTATTTTTAGGAATTCGAAGATATTGATATTTAACATCATCCAATCCTTTTTTCTTTCACTGTAATCCCTTTGATTATTTGATTTGGTATCGAACTTAATCTATTATTCTTATTTTTAGGAATTCGAAGATATTGATAAGTTCAATCAGTGATGTCGAGAAACCCACTTGTTGAGAATTTTATATGCAAAAACGGCTCGTTTGGGTTCAGAAAATATTTTAAATATAAGAGCGAACAACGTTTCGACCTTCTTCGATCATCATTGTTCGCTCTTCTATTTAAAATATTTTCTGAACCCAAACGAGCCGTTTTTGCATATAAAATTGATAAGTTCAGAAATTATAGG
Organism: Carcinoscorpius rotundicauda; assembly: GCA_011833715.1. Lineage (NCBI taxonomy): Eukaryota > Metazoa > Arthropoda > Merostomata > Xiphosura > Limulidae > Carcinoscorpius > Carcinoscorpius rotundicauda. Next base: position 117,025,871 of record CM022393.1, read on the forward strand.
AAACCTGGGAGCTAAACAACTGAGGCCTAATGAAACAAAACACATAGTTATATTTACAAATATCGATCATGAACAATTTTCTACTGACATCCTTATAATTGTTTGATGTACGTATTCTTCTTCATATCTTATACGTATTTCAAAAAGAACCGTATCTTTTATTAAAGTAATGCAGCAATAAGACGATCCAGACAGGTGATAGCAACTTTTAAGGATGAATAAATTTGAGAAATTCATAAGTTAATTTTATAAATAGAATGGATTTCTATCGATAACAAGAAACGCTTATTGACATATTTGCATCCTTCTAACGTATGCATGATTTTGTTTATCTTATAGCGTCTTTATATAGGCATTCGAGATAAAGCTAAGCAGCAGATTTGTAATATAAATAGAGCTCTTACTATGATCTTGAGCTGCTTAAAATGTCAAGTTTTTACAATTTATTACACTGGAATTTATGAAGTTGGTTCTTAGAAGGAACCAAATCATTTCTTTAAGTAGTTCAGTAACTATAACTTTACACATAAGCGTCTAAAATGCAATTATAGTGTTCATGGAATGAATATGTCAGAACTTTCTTAAGTGTGAAATAACTTACATTTGATTTAACTCTTAGTTTAACTAATTATTCTTGGCGAATGTTAAAATTTTATTAATTTAAAATAATTTTCATGGAATGTAAGGTTCATTTTCATTGTACGGTTGGTTATTTTATTTGTTCACTCTGGTAATTCTATACACAATTTACAATTTAAGAGTCTTATCATACAGTTTTCAACCGATTGATGATTATTAATAATCTTACAGTTTTTAGTAAGGGAATAACTCATTGCCTTACAATGAACAAAAATGAAAGAAGGCACAAAGACTATTTTTCTTTCTCTTTAGTTATTGCTTGTATGTTATGTTTTTTAGACATGAAAGTATTATTCATACATAATATTTATATTGTATCAAATGGTTAAAAAATCATTCCATAGAGTAAAAACCAAAACAGACACATCCAGCAAATGTAAAAGACAAATGTGTAGATATATTAACACTTTTAACTAGCTGATAACCCTTTGATCATTACGTAACGAACCATTTAAATTTAAATTTGACATTGTATTTATCTCTTTGTAGTGTTATAGTAGAAGAAAAACACCATTAGGAATTGAGTTTTGATGTCAGTAGTGGGTAGAGCGTAAATAGCATTTTAGGTAATTTGGTGTTTAAGACAATCGACTGTAATATATCGAAGTGAGGTTAAATTATATAAAACAAAATGTTTTCATAACTATACAGTTATTTCTGCTAATAATAAATGTAGGTTAAGCCTACAAATTCAGCACAGTAAAAAAATATTCTGGTGATTAGTTCGATAAACATATCAAAAGTTTTTTCCGAACTTTTGAAACTTTCGTTTAAAATTGACATAGAAAACCTAACTTTTATAAATTTGCGTTTAATCTGCCCCCCCGCCAGTATAGCGGTAAGTCTACAGATTTAGAACGCTACAATCAGGGTTTCGATTCCCCTCGGTGGGCTGAGCGTATAGCCCGATATGGTTTTGCTATAAAAAAACACACAAGATGCTTTTCATACGTATGTATACCTTCATGTGCTGCCATCTTCTGCCATGTTTGTGCTCACGCTTTGTCAATCTAAAAGAAACAGCGATTACTAAAGTAAATCCCTCTGTTACGTTTTATAATGTTATGTGTGTTACGTTTTACGATTCCAAGTAGATGAAAATTAACAGAAATGTAATCTAACATACACACAACTACAAAATTTATAATAATTGTCATTACAAATTTTTGGTTGCATACAGAAGTTTTACAAACTCATAAATTATACTGAGTATTATATGGGGTCTAGAACTAAATATTTGATCCACGGTCCAGGTTCACTTCGAGCAAATGAATTCTGATTTGACCTGGGATAGCACTGTCTTTTCCTGGCTAGCCTAACATTGGTTATAAGTTAATTTTTATCCAGAGAAAATAGTTAATGTCTTATTATACTGCCTATATACCCAGATATAATAAGCGTTAACAAAATTTATAACATTCAGGGTTTATAGTATTCTGAGTGCAGCTAATCAATAATAATAGTGTTTTATACACCAGTAAGGCGAGATTCTTAAACGTTTAACTAAGTGAACCACATATTGTTCATTCTTGCTTTTGAGAATCCTCTACAAACTTAGAGAATAGGCGGGACTTGTACAACACACATCCAACAATATACGTCACATACGTCAAACTGAAACACACGTACGTATTAAAATAAACATATACTGGTAATCTCTTAAACTCAGCAACACAGTGGAAAATGTACGGACTTAGAATGTTAAAAACCGCGTGTCCATGTTCGTGGTGGACAGAGAATAGATAGATCATTTTGTAGTTTTGTGCTTTATTACAAACAAGCAAACTATAATGTAAAAATTATTCCAGCACATGTTGGTTTTTCAAAGTTTCAAACAAGTTTTTTTCATTAGAGAGCAAACAAATATTTGAATGTAAAAACAAAATTATATTTTTATAACCCATACTTAAAAATGCGAGCATATTTGGTATGACAAAGATTCGAACCTATATCCGTCAGTATGCGAATCAAGCGCTCTAACCCCCTGACCATGTTACAGTGGGGTATATAATTACTATCTACAGCAAAATAACAAATTCAAGAGGCTAATATTGTAAATTCGTTTGTTTTTCGAAATGTTTGATATTCTAATTAAACATTATAAATATAATTTGTTTATTACAGATCCTGAAATGTGAAATATAAAATAAAATGGATAACCGTTTATACAATAATTGAAACTAAATTTATTTAAAATAAAGTTTATTTATACCTATCTGTTAAGTTTAGTACTTTACTGTTCTTTAATTCACCAGTTTTCCAGTTTCTATTTTGTACTTTTCTTTAGTTCAGTCGGCGTTCAGTTGCCCAGTTTGGAAATATACTCTTAACAGTTCATCTAATTACAGGTAAATATCAAATGAAAATCCCCTCTCCTCCTGGGACAGCGGTATTATTGCGGATTTATTCTCTTAGAAGCGCGGTTTCGACATCCCTGATGGGTAGAGCAGAGAAGAGATAGCCCATCGTACAACTTCGTGCTTAATTAATAACCAACAACACAACTGAAAAAATTACTGTTTAAGAACTAACATTTTATGTTTTGGTACAGAACACTCAATCGTTTGTTGTTGTTGTTTTTGAATTAAGCACAAAGCTACACAATGGGCTATCTGTGCTCTGCCCACCACGGGTATCGAAACCCGGTTTTTAGCGTTGTAAGTCCGCAGACATACCGCTGAGCCAATGGGGGAAACGTTCAATCGAATGACAAAAATACTATGCAATAAACATACACAGACTTTTAAAATTTTAAGGTTCAGCTTATGAACAAACTTTCTTGCGCTTGATTCAAAACGTCTGCAACGACACCTTACTCACGCTTATGTTGTCTAAGATGTCAAACTCAAATCGCATTGTTAAACATTGATTTTTAAGAAATGCAAAGTGTCATTGACAGGAAGAGTCGTCACTTGGCCATATATTCGGTCACGTCTTAAGAATAAAAGGTGAGTAGCATTGAAAGTAAATATCCTCAATTAGAAAATTTTGGTAAAATACATGTACATTGTTTTCGTTTTATAATAATACGAAAAGAGACTAAAGTCATAGTCTTAGTAAAGTAAAGGGATCTTTTACTATAAATCAAATGATTTATTTTACCACGTTTTATAAAACTTAATACAAATTTAAAAATTATACACTGCTGGCCAAAATCTTAAGACCAATGAACATAAAGAAAAAATATACATTTTGCTTTGTTAGACTCAACAACTTATATGAGTAGAGCTTTGAAAGATGAAAATAAAAATAACACTTTTTTAGCATTTAATAGAGAAAATGTGAACACTATGAAATTAGCCTAAATATTAGCTGGTCAAACGTTTAAGGATATACTGTAAAAAGCGTCAATCGGTAAACACGTAACGAAATTTAGTCATTTGTGTTGCATTAGCGTTGTCAACATCTCCCACTGACATATCCTGTATTACATTTGGTAAAAACATGGCAAAAGCTAAAAAATTGACAGAGTTTGAACGTGGCAAAATTGTCAAGCTGTAAAAGCAAGGTCTTTCTCAACGTACCATCGCTGGTGAAATTGGGCGTATTAAAACTGCTGTTGCAAATTTCTGAAAAGACCATGAGAGATACGGAACGAGAATTTCCAGTGGTCGGACCAAGAAAATTTCGCCGAAAATGCTAAAAACGTTTTATTTTAATTTTTCCTTTTCGAAGCTCTGCTCAAGTAAGTGGTTGAGTCTAACAACGAAAAACAAATATTTTGTCTTTATGTTCATTGGTCTTAAGATTTTGGCCAGCAGTGAATTTCATCATATCAAAATACGCTATCATTAATATATATATATATATATATATATATATATATATATATATTAGTAAAACTCACAGACTTAGGTATCACACCAAGAGAAGAATTTGTTAATAAAACTTCAGTATACACTAGCATATAATTTAAAGACAACATAAGCACCTAATTTTTACAAAATATTAACCTATACGTTTCATCTCGTATTTTATAAAACACACATATCATGAATGTCACGTAACAAAGTCTTGGTCAGAATGCCATTAAGGTATTTAACTTTAGTTGTATTCCCAGCTTACCCAATGAACGCGGGTACTGTGCGAAAGGCAAGAATGACACCTTTTTCCAGTACATTAATAGTGAAAGAGAATGGATCACCATAAATAACATAAATGGATATTCCTCAAAGCGATTGGAGCTAATATGCTTGTGTGAGTATTTCTGTTAGAATTTATATTTTTCATTTGCATAATATTATGTTAAAACAAATACTGATTTGATAACAAGACAACACTAAAACGCGCCAATGTATGAATAAACGAATAAATGATTCAAACATGTGCCTTACGTGTAAACATGATTATTTTGTGGCAACAGTGGTATTATATGTTCACATTGCTCGTTCAGTTTATGTGAAATCTCAGTCTCGAAGCTCAGAAAACTAGTTTTTCAAATATTTGACATTTTAAAACAAATTTTTTGCATAGATTTTGTCATGTATTGTTAGCATGTGTTATCCTTTCACTTGACTAAAGATTAAAATTCAGGTAATTATATATCTAGCTTAGTCTTCAATGATAAATTACATTTTATGAATAGCAGACTTTTAACAAGTAATTTATCAAAATTTTGTGAAGAATATTATCACTCTTATTATTATGTATTCAGATATATCAATTTAAAAGAAAGTTGCCCTATATTCAGTGTAAATTTAATATATGTTTTGTTCTTGTGACTATGTACCATACAAGAGAAACTACATTCTCTATTACTGAAGTCCTTATGTAGATTTTATGGACCTTTGGCCACCTACCTAGTTATATTATGTTATACTAGTTGTTTCTGAAGAAAAAACTAATCACTTTGATGCATATGTGAGGTAAGTTATTTGACAATTTTTATGAATATTCTTAAGAAACTAATTTTATATATGTAAATGGATAGGTATCATTTTGTTGTCATGAGTTCAAAGAACATACAAATATGTCATTGTATTGAAAATATCCACTATGGTATTCACAGTCCTCATTGTTCCAAAGATAGAGTGATGAAACATCACAATATTTAACATAATTTTCATTATTTATATCATAAAAGAGGCTGATAGTGTTAATTGTACATCGTCATAAACGTCATGAAATAATATTTTTAGTTCGATACTAAACAACTAGAAATTATTACCTTTTACAAAATATAAATGAATGATGGTAAATTATATTAATAATATTACTGTTACTGTAGTGAATAAGTAATTTACATAAATATTACGATATTTACAAATTCTCAATGTGTAAATGAGAATAATATAATTTTTACTGTTTCAATCAGTGTTGTTATATATATCAAATGAAATATATTAATTCTGGTTTTCGTTATCTTCAAATGTTGCATGAAAGTTAAAACAGGTTAGCTTCTAAAGATACGGTCATTGACACTATACGTCTAATGTACAAGGGCTAGTCGGAGAATCTAATTCAACAGAAAACATACAAGAACTGTATACTAAATGAAATGTATTAGAGTCCTATAAAAGTCCTATAAATATGTTTCAGTTTGTGTTGTTCTTAAATATCAAAGGTATGGTTTGTTTGTTTGTGTTTTATTCTAGCTTCTCCACAGCTGGGAACCAAAGGGTATGGAGCTATCAGTAGAAGTTACCTGTTAAATAAATTAGAAACACAACTTAAATAGTGAGATGGATACAGCTTTCTCTTTACGTATATAAACCCATAGAAGATAGAGTACATACAGATCTCGGTAATTCATATTTGTGAACAGTAGTAGTTTTAAACTTCAAATATGTGAGTTCTAATTCGAAAACAAAATGTTGTAACCAAAAATAGAAAATAACTTCCTAATTTACCTTCAAATCTTGAAAAAGTCATGAATGTAGCTTTAAGTTTTTGTATCATTATGTAAAGTGGAAAAATAGATGAATTCGGTTTTAACTGTTTGTTCTCCATTGTCAGCCTTCTAAACAACTTACTTTTGGACTAAAGTATGTTCATGACAAAGAGAAAATGGTACGAATTTGTAAAATTTGTAAAAAGTGTCTTTTCTTATACATCATCTTGTATTTCATAAAAAGAAACAAAACTGAAATATTTTATCAAGAAAGCTAACCGTTTTTGTTTTTGAAAGATGCAAATGTGGAAGGTTTGCACATTTATTTTTAATAAAATTAGGATGAAGTCGTTCTTCTGTAACATGAAATTTTGTTAATAAACGTTTCAGTATATGTAAAACTAGAAATAACGTATTTCAAAAAAACATGTGCACGTGTCTGGGTTATCAAAATTTTCTAATTAGATACCTTTACTTTCAACGATACTGATTTTTTTTATTTTGCTTGTCTGAAGAAGGCATTGGTTATTTGTCATTTTCCTGCAAATGACCCTATAAACAACCAGATCATAGAAATTTTAATTTTATTGTATACTTTGTACATAAAATACTAATTGTTACTATTTTAAATAGCTTCTATAATAATAAATCATCCATTTGCTGCACTTAGTTGACGAAAATAGTTTACTACCAAGATTATGAGCGTTTGTCAAAATAATAGACATGAAATATTTGTTTATTTGTTTCTTGAATTTCGCGCAAAGCAACACTAGAGCAATCTGCACTAGCTGTCCTTAATTTAGCAGTGTAAGACTAGAGGGAAGGTAGCCAGTCATCACCACCAACCGCCAACTCTTGGGCTAGAATATTACTAAAGAATAGTAAGAATGACCGTAACAAGAGAACGCTTCCCAAAACTGAAAATGAAAGCATATTTAGTGGGACGGAAAATTGAACCCGTGACCGTCAGAATACGAGTCGAGCGCCTTAACCACCTGATTGTGCCGGGTCCAGATATGAAAGGAAACAGAATTACATACGTAAGGAGATAACATAATAATATGTTTAAGCCAAACACTATCTTTAATTTATTTTACATGCGTTATATATATATATATGGTGAAACAATAAAACTGTTTGTTAAATTACTATACATTATTTAGAAATTTAAATAATTGAGTTATTATGAAATATTTGTCATTTTTAGATAATAACTGTAAAAAATGTTATGCAAATTAAGTATAGAAACAAAACCTATTATACACAATGTTAAACGTGATAAATCATAAACAATAGCCGTCTTCAAATTATTTCAGACAGAATTAGAGTAAATTGAATTATGAGATTTTTTAAAATTATTTTTAGCTATTTTTATCAGCTATTAGCTGTTCGTGCGCCAGCAATATCAAGCCTTCGGAGCAAATTTACCAACACATTTTCTTTCTCACCTATCGCACCCATAAAGTGAAATTCTTTTAAGTAGAATCAGAAAAAAAATTGACCCATGAGACCTTGATCATGGTCGGCGACATCAGTAAAACTGTTTTGATCTTCTGTATTCACAACTCTAATTGAAGCTGAAATTGGCTGATAGATAATCAAATATGAGCTAAATGTTTGTACATGAAAAAACAAAAAAGAACTCAAAGTCATACTTTGAGCTGTTATGTTGTGGCTAAAAACACAATCAGCGGTAGAATGGTAATGTGATCGTCTCGTTCAACATAAAAATATTTTTTTTCAGGGTAGATGATTATACAGTTACGACAGAAAGTGTTCGTTCCCCTGCGTCAGAGTAGTTTTTTTTTTGTTCAAACCTTAAAACGTATAACGAATAGGTTAACAGAAGTAAAGTATTTTATAAATATTCTACTAACATACATCCACATAAATTTTTAGGTAAATAAAACTACAAGTAAACTGTTTATAAATAAATAACCAAAAATAAGAAGACCAGAAAGTATTCTTAAAGTTCAAAACGTGTGAAAAAAAACTGATATTCTCGTAAATACTTTGTTTACTTTGGCGAATAAAATACTTTATACCATTCCAGAACTATTCACTGGATTCATATTTATTGGAATATAGCCAGCAAAAAAATGTACTTCCGGCAATTTAGCGCTGTCTTCGTCATTATCTGCTTGGTCATCATGGCAAACAACTGTCCAGTGATTTAAAAAAAAAAAATTATTATAAAATACAAGTCTCGTGTGTCTCTTTCCGGTATTGTTACACAACTTAATGTGCCGAAATCTACTGTTCAAAGCATAATTTCTAAGTTTAAGCTTACAGGATCAACTGCTAACCTCCCTCGTTCCGAACGCCCCACCAAAACTCCAGAGAGAACCAAGAGGAAGGTTTTCAGAGAAGTTAGTAGGAAATCTCGTTTAACACATAATTACATACAGAAACTTGTAAGGGAAACTGGGATTGAAGTTCGCACCTCTACAGTTACGAACATGTTACGCTCATCTGGGTTCAAAGCATGCCGTCCTCGTGGAACTTCATATTTAAAGCCTGTTCATTTGAAAGCACGATTGAGGTATACAAAAAAAAACATGTAGATAAACCCTTTACCTGTAAGAAGAGTATTCTTTGGTCAGACGAGACTAAACTGAAGCTTTTCGGCCACAATGATGTTCGCAATATTTTCCGTGAGAAGGGGAACAAAATCTTCCAACGAACACCGTCCCTACAGTAAAACACTGAGATGGCTCGATCATGCTATGGGGATCCTTCAGCCCTTCTGGTGTAGGCAATCTTCACCCCGTCAACTGAATCATGAAAAAAGAAGAGTACGTTGATATATTAGGCACTTATATCAGGAATGATGCTCGGAACTTGCGGCTTGGGCGTCGTTGGAACTTCAAGCACGACAATGACTCTAAGCACACATCGAAATATGTGCAAACCTGGTTGCAGAGGAACAATATAAGCGTTCTGAAGTGGCCATCGCAATCACCCGATCTCAACCCAATTGAAAACGTTTGACATGAATTGAAGACCAGGGCTCATCAGCGACATCCGACAAACTTGCAAGAGTTGGAGGCCTTTTGTAAAAAAGAATGGAAAAAAATATTAGTCGAGTACTGTCAAGCGATCATGGATGGCGATGAGGAGAGATTGCGCCAAATAATTCACTTGAAAGGCTATACAACTGACCATTAAAGAAGATGCACGAATTCTTTCTGCTCATCCAATGTTTGGTTATTTGTTTATAATATCAAATGGATTTGATGTAGCTGTGACAAATATTTACTGAGAAAATTAACGTCAATCACGATAATATAACACCAAAAAATTGTCCACATAGTGAAATAATCATGAGATAATGAAGTCCCTGATAGTGGCCAAAGTGCTATATCTGATGGGTAATATAAAAAGAGATCCAGCTTTTGAATAAAGAAGAGAAGAGGTAAAGAATCCAAATCTAAAATAAGATGTGTATGACTGCATAGAACCCTACCTCTACCACTACCAATAGGTTTGAGAAATGGTACATTGAGTTGAATATTTGAATAACTATCATCTTCAATGAACGGATTCGAGAGATGGATTAATTATTTAAAAAAGGAATAACTGTTATCCAACAATAATTTCAAACTATATGTCAGTGACAGCTGACCAGCCAGAGTCCATAAAGTAATGAAAAAGAAAGTTTGATTTAAGCCCTGAATAAGTGTCTTACATGTATCGTTGAAAATTATCATTTCTGTATAATTAATACTATCCAAAACAAAACATTAAAATGTTAACAATAAAACATGAATGTTAACGAATTGCAGGAGGATGGGAAAGAGAACTTATAACTGTGACTGGTTCAATACTAATTTTCGAAACAAGAGTCATAAAATAGCTTTCTCTGACCTTTATAAAAGTTAAATAATTAAGAGAACAATCATTGCAATTGCAATTAAGTAATTAAAGAAAGGCAGCTAATCATCACTACCCACCGCCAACTCTTGGGCTACTCTATTACGGACGAATAGTAGGATTAACCGTCATTTATAACTCTTCTACGGCTGAAAGGACAAAAATGTTTAGTGTGACAGGGATTTGAACCCACGACCCTCAGATTACTGAACCAAAAATAATCATACGATGTGATACTAGAAAATGAAAAATCCATAAATTATAAGACGGTCTATTATATTACTGTTATAAACTAGTATGTGCACAATATAAATGGGCCCTTGCGAATTCTGCGTACATATTGTTAAATCATTATCTTCTCCACCTGTCATTTTTATAGAATGTCCGCTCTAGTAATGAGGGATCCACATAACATATTTCACATGGTAAAGCAGAATATCTACGAAGAATAATTAGGGTTTTTGCAGCTGTTATGTTCAGTTTACTGATTGTTGTGTGAGTTCTTAGATTTGTTACACGCAAAGGAAAAAGAGAAGCTATCACATAATGTGCTTTTTACTATTAAGAGACAAATATTAAATAAACTCATACTCAAGTATGTATTCACTAAAATATTAATTCTCTTAATAGCAGCAAAGTTATTTAATACATTTAATTTAAAGTTAAGGAATGCTTTACTTCCTTACGAAAATTATAGTGACGTTTTCGTTAATGTGCAAAAATCCCATTTCCATTATACTCCTACAAGATGTGCTGCCATCTAACGTTCAATATGATTAACTATACTCAAAAATCGAATAGGTCAATGCTTATAATTATAAAGTTTATAAATTCAATTGACTGGGTTTGTTTAGTTCCTCTTAAGTAATAAAGTACAGAATAATAATTTTGATATAAAGTGATTAACACTTTATTTCATTTGTTTATTTCGAAAAAAATTTAAAGATACTTTTACAAAAGGTATTAATAAAATTACTGTGCGAAAATATATTAAACTTTTCACCCTTAAAATATAAGTAGAAACTTATTCTACAAAAGTATCATATTAGTTACAAATATGAATGATTGAAATTGAAGTAGAGAGTACTGAATATTTCAGAATCATACTTTGTCAATATGTACGAAAGTTTCATAATTAAAAAATGTTTGATAACCATAAATAAAAGTAATTTGACTTGTGGTCAACAGTAACCCTCTTAAAATATGTGTGAGTACTGCAGACAAATATTATAGGACATATAATATAAGTGATGACTTTCCACATTTAATTTCAAATTTTAAAATGGTTAAGATATTTTTGTAATAAAGTGAAAACCACTACATTTCATTTTAATCATTAAACGCGATGTTAATTAAAAACAGAACCTACTTATGACATTTTACAGCCCCTAAGTTATGTACGTCAATCTTCAAAATATATACAAAAAGACTGTAATTCTTGTCCATCATTCACTCTTCAATATAGCAGTTTTTCTAGCTTTTATTTCCAGACAACAACTGAAATTAAGGGGCAAACTGTCTACAGCACAACAATACTGTTGACATTATAATTTTTTTCGCCCAACACAGGAAGGGTTTTATCAGTTTTCGATAATAAGATTTTTCTCTTTGAGATTTTGTTAGATGTTTCGACAAAAGCAATCAAACTTGTTACCTAGCTCGTTTAATATTCAAAAGTATATACAAGAAAATTTTGAAAGAAAAAAATTCAACTTGTTGAGAGAATTTAACTAATGCACTGGTTTTACATGGAAACATTATTGTAATTGGACACTTATAATATGAATTAACAATACAGTACTAGTCAGCAAAGCTAGATTTTGAGTAAAATAGAAGAATTGTGCAGTAGGGTAATTGGAAGCGATAGCCTAGAACTGTAATACATTAACTAAATCTGACAACTGGACACATAATTAGTTAGAGGGACAATACAGTATCTGGAATTCACCACTGAACACAAGATAAAGGAACTATACACCATTTAATACTACAAACTGGAGACATAATAAACCTGACGATGACTGTAGAAGGTTGAAAAGTTGTCTACATGAATTTTTTTCAAGCCATACCAGCCGTTTTTAAATATGTAACAGAATTAGGCTTACCAACTGGATATTTTGTAAGTTCAATTTTACTAATGATATTTTATTTTAATTTCCAAATATTTAGTAAAAAACATTTTCTAAAGGCGGTATGCTGCATTCACGCTACTTTCAATAAAACCCTAAATTTAAAAAACTGTAATTGTAGATAAATATTTTACTATATCTGAACCTCTTTTTTCTCTCTTTATCTCTCTCTCAATATATATGTATATATACACAAACATATATGTGTGTATATACATATCAAGAGATGCTGTATAACTTGCGATTACGAGATATTGTATGTTGTTCGACCGATCATTTTAATTCTCTCAACACAATATGATTCTAATACATATCAATAGATGGCAATACATAAATATTCCCAGAAGAAGAAAAAGCAATCCTACTACAGTTGTTCTCCAGTAAATCAGCAGTGGTTATGAAAACTTAAAACACTAAAATGTAGGCCTTGGCTCTCCGTGGTGAATAAAGTGTTTATAGTTTATTGTTTAGCTTGTGTTAAAAAATACAAATTTGCATCTATGATGAGCCCACCCATGAAAAATACTCTATTCAAACAATCTATTAAAGAAAATGTGTATCTAATTTACTTCAACGGCCTGGCATGGCCAAGTGTGTTAAAGCGTGCGACTTGTAATCTGAGGGTCGCGGGTTCGCATCCCGATCGCATTTAACATGCCCGCCCTTTCAGCCGTGGGGGCGTTATAATGTGATGGTCAATCCCACTATTCGTTGGTAAAAGAGTAGCCCAAGAGTTGGCGGTATGTGGTGATGACTAGCTTCCTTCCCTCTAGACTTACAGTGCTAAATTAGGGACGTCTAGCACAGATAGCCCTCGAGTAGCTTTGTGCGAAATTCCAAAACAAACAAACAAGTTTAACTCAAAACAACCCAAAGTAAGATATTTAATATGTTTCTTGCATCAAACGTCATATAACTGGGTATTAGCAAATTACAGATTTTTTTGTATAATAACTGCTACATTTTACGGGTAGGGGTAGGTTCGAAAAAAACATATGCATTAACGCTTTAGAGTTCTTATACCGTTGCCGTATCAGCATTATAATGTTATAGTCAATCCCACTATTCGTTGACAAAATAGAAGCCCAAGTGTTGGCGGTGAGTGGTTGTTACGTTTTTTATGTGGACTGAACGCAACAGAAAGACACAGATAGCACCTTGTATAATTTATTATAATTATCTACTTATGTGATAGACACAAAATAAATTATCCAATGGCAATAATAGATATCCAGTTTCAACCTTCAAAACAACTTACAATACAAAAAAGGTACTGGCCTGTGCTTAATAATATGATCCAAGATAAGTGTCCAAATCCGAAATCCAAAGTTCTAATCTAGGCATTGAATTCAGTCCCACGGAGAAATTTTCGAAGTTTGAATGGCTAATTTCAAACAAAAGTTCACAGTCCAATTCCTATTGACTTTCGATATAATCCGTAATCCGACTGAATTGTAAAGGTTGACGAATAAAATTTTTCACCTCTTTAGTCGATCTAGCTCTATTCACAAATTCAGTTTAAACTTTCTCAAACAAGACAAAGTTCTTGATCCGAATAAAATGGATGACTTACTTCTTGACCCTAGTAAAAGTGGATGATTTCTTCTCTCGCATCGCCATCTGTTTATATACCATATCGCGTAACTTCCCAGAATTCCACACTAGAAACACCAGGCCAATATAAGTGATCAACCTATTTAGTTTTAAAAATTTCTGAATGAATTTTAATTAATTCTAAAATGTTATTTTAAATTTCACCGATTTAAACCTCGAAACAATAATATAAATATAGAATTATAAATAACAAATATGGGAATTCAAATACGACATTACATTATATTTACATAACATATGCATGATATTTACATGACATTTACATAACACTCTCGTCATGGTTGTCGTTTACATGACATTTACATAATACTCTCGACAACATTTACATGATATTTACATAACAGTGGTAATGACTAATTGCCTTCCCTCACGTCTTACACTGCTAAATTAGGGACGACTAGCGCAGATAGCCCTCATGTAGCTTTGCGCGAAATTAAAAAACAACAACAAGTAAACAAACTAATACTGCCAACTGTACTGTTTCATTCATTAACTAAATATTAGACATAACTAATATCTCTTATAAACAAAATATTTATTCCTGGTGAAAACCTTTAGATACTTGTTACTTAATCACGCCTATGGCCTGCACAAACCAATAGTATTTTATCTGAAGGTAACTTTTTTGGTTTGTTATAAATTCTTTTTTTGAAATAAAAATTGAAACAAAAGACATATTTTCATTAACGTGGACAGTGAGTTGTTAGGTGTTTAGTATCTACCGCCTTTGCCCCAGTTATTAATTCCAAACTACTTACCGTGACATATAACATTAAATACAAATTAATAAAATGTTGTAAACAGAGTTTTTTCTATTTGGGAAATATTTCTAACAGATATTTAGGCTCATTCAAAGAATTAAGTTGACTGGAAAGATAGTTTTTTTATCAATTTCATTTAATAAAGTCGTAGAAAAATATTTAGACGTTCTAGTATTGACGTAATACGTCTCTATAACTTTTTATTACTTTGCTTTCCTTTGAAAATATCACAATACTCAGAATACAGAGCATAGGAGCTATAGTTTACATCCACAACACTTCAAAAATAATCTGACATTTTTGCTCATTTAACAATTTATGACATCCTATCTTAATTTTTACACTATATTGTGTTTTCTCCGTCAAATCCATGTTGAGAATTTACACTTTTTTAAGATAGTATTGAATTTACTCACTATTTATTGATATTCATTTCAAAACATTGAACAACATTTGTATGTGCTTCTACTCTTACCTATAAAGCTCCCAATTTAAAACTGGTTGAAGAAGAAGAGCTTTTCTTAAGATAGAGAGAAAATTTTGAGAATTATTTTGGATTATAGAGTGTTTTTTTGAGGAACATTGACCAAGAGACTAGAGTAATGTTTATAAGATTGAATGGTATATGTATATGTTGTTTTTTTCTTTAACGTTTTATTGATTAACTTTTAAGATTCCTTGCACTTACTTTATATCGTTCCATTTTTTACTACATTTTTTATGTTCGATGTCGTTTGTTGTTTATTTTTGGTATTTCTCTTTATTTATTCGTTTTGAATTTCGCGCAAAGCTACACGAGGGTTGTTTTTGCTAGCCGTCCATAATTTAGCAATGTAAGAGTAGATGGAAAGCAGCTAGTCATCATCAACCACCGGCAACTCTTGGGCTACTTTTTTACCAACGAATAGTTGAATTGACCATGACATATAACGTTCCCCCTGTCTGAAAGGGAGAGCATATATTGTGTCACGGGGATTCCAAAACGCGACCCTAACATTTCGAGTCGAGTGCCTTAACCACGTGGTCATGCCGGGCATTGGCATTGCTGTGATTATTTTTGTTCACTCCTTGACTCATTTCTTTCCCCTTTCAATGAATGACAGAGACGTACATGCTACTTTCACGTCTTATAGTAAATCATACAGACAACAGCAATGTAGAAGGAGAATGCCTTATGTATTTATTTTGTAAAAGGTAATCGGTTATTTCCTTGCTACTTAAATTACAATAATCATCAAGCTTTTCTATATATTGTGTAGCAAAACATCTACCAGTCATCAAAACTCACTTAAGTTTCCTTAGATTTACCTTTTAACAGGATAGCGATTTACCGATAAATTAACTAATATACTTCAAGTAAAAACTAATATTTATAAACTGAAACACGTAAAGAGGTTTAATTGTGTTGCTCTGCAAAGTATAGCTTTATAGAAATGATTATGTAAAGAATCAGCTATCATATCTAGAGAAGATCGTATATGTCAAATAGATGTAGCTTTGCATTAAATTAAAAAAAGCAAACAAAAAACAACGGAGAAACAATAGCACTAACTATTCGGAAAATAGAATTTGAAGGATACTCGTAAAATGAACTGATAGTGCAGAATACAATTCTTTTATTTTTTTTACTATGACTTGGTGCTATCGAAATAACCTTAAGTTCACAGTCTTTCATTATGGAGAGGTTTTCTTTCTTTGGGTTTACAGGTTTACAGGTTTACCTGTAAAGTATCTTGCACTTGTGCATAATCTTAGAATGTGGTAAGTAGTAGATGAAAACGAAATAACGTTTAGTCATCACATATCAACATTTGTACCATTTACTGGCCTGAAAATGAAAAAAGTAATTCTTAAATGTAAATAACGAATTAAAAAAAAATTAATTTGCAAAATTAAGTCTCGCGTCAGTTATCTTTTCTCACAAAAATCAATAACGAACAAATATATTTATTTGTATGCATTAACCTTCTGAAATGATCAGAATTTGTAATATTATAGGTCGATATCAACAATATATATATATTCAACTATAAAGATAATCTTATGTATATGTGTGTGCATTATCATCCATCATATAGAGTTGGCTGGATCGATTACCGTAATTTTTGGCACGATAACTAGAAAGTTCAGACAGTATTAACAAACTATTTTGTTTTAGGGATTTGACAAAAAGGGAATAAAAAAGCTGAAATATAGCTGTTCAACATTGTAATCCCGCCGACATAACACTCGCTGCAAGAGAGCTGACACATATCATCACATTTTAATTTATTTTATAATTGTTTGGGTTTGAATTTAAAAAACTGATCCATAAAAACTGGATATACGGTTGACATCTAATTAGATCAATTGCGATAAAATATGAAATGAGAAAGGAAAAGGGGCATCATATGACATTTTCTTTTACACAGATTTGTTTTCCCTTAACGGAAATTCTCAGGTAGTATATACAAGTATAAACAAATTAAATGTTATAAAAAAATAGGAGTATATATACATACATAACCTAGGCAACTGTAGTGATAGAGAAAGTTTTATTGCTATCCAATTCATTGAAACAAGAAAAGTTAAACTAAAAAAGCTGAGTTACTTAAAAATTCAAACTTTTATCTCCACTTTGGCAAATTACTACGATACTAGAGTTTGAGCCAAAATACGAATATTTCTTTTATTTGTAATTTTGACTTTCCCGTTTAAATGCCCCCCAGTGGGTCAGCGGTATTTCTGCGGACTTACACTCAAAAATTCGGGTTTCGATACCCATGGTGGGCAGAGCACAGATAGCCCATTGTGTAGCTTTGTGCTTAATTCAAAACAACAACAACAACAACCCGTTTAAATAACTTGTGTAGCATTAAACTTTTCGACAAAATATTGATCTGTCCTCTTCAGATATGTACTTTTTTCCACTATTAACCTACCGACTGGGAGATGTTTTGGGCATGGCATGGCTTAGCGCGTTAAGGCGTGCGCTTCGTAATCTGAGGGTCGCGGGTTTGCGCCCGAGTCGCGCCAAACATGCTTGCCCTCCCAGCCGTTGGGGCGTTATATAAGTGACGGTCAATCCCACTATTCGTTGGTAAAAGTGTAGCTCAAAAGTTGGCGGTGGGTGGTGATGACTAGCTGCCTTCCCTCTTGTTTTACACTGCTAAATTAGGGACGGCTAGCACAGATAGCCCTCGAGTAGCTTTGTGCGAAATTCCAAAACAAAACAAACAAACATTCAACTATTAAGAAAACGTTTATAAATCGTTATTGAACTACCTATTATTATATTAGCATACAGTGCCTATTTACCTAATTATAGCTAGCTTGGTTACGTATTTACCGATCCCTATTTGTATTTGTAACATTAAAAATATATTATACTTCTTTATTTTCTTGTTATTAACTATGTTTTAGCACATCAGCGAAACCAAGCGTGTACCCGATTCCATTTTATTACTCAGTTCTAATTATATGCCCAAATTAATGCACAGTCCGTTTTATATATAAGCAATATAGAAATATATGTTACAATAAAAAAATCATTGGGACTCCAGAGGGAAGAAACCTGTAAATGTATTAAACGATAATATTTTGGTTACTTGTCTGGAAAAGTCACTAACTTATTTAGATGAAAATCCATTGAAATTGTTAAATTTGATATATTATATAAACACGACTTTCTAGGTACAATAAACATTAGTTTTGCTCAACAAATACTGTGAATTACTCAATCTTAATATTCAGATATTTTAAAGGTAGTTTTATACTGGCAAATTTTATGGCTTCTAATTTGCTTCTTCACAATCCATACTGTTATATACAAACGATATAATGCAACAGCAGAACTATGGAAAAAGAAATCTTTCAAACTTTCAGAAATGCTTGAGAACAAAATAATAGTTTCTCTATTTTAGCCTTAAATTTTAAGAATGAAACGACTTCAGTGTAAATTAACGTTGAAAGCAGAAAAAAACATTGGAAACCAATTGATCCAAAGTTTGTTATGAAAATTAAGTGAACTGCAGATGTTGTTTTCTTCATTAATTTCAATTTGTCTATTGCAGACCCAAAAGCAGATATGTGTAAAGCTAACATTTCAGTTTTATTTTGAAGTTTTTCATCAGTAAAAAAATTGTGATATAGGACGAACTAAGAAAGAGTGAAGATTATTTGAAATATTAATTGCTTAGATCTAATTAATGAATCAGAAATGTAAATATAACATTTCAGTTTTATCTCGTTTTTTACTAGAAGCTATTGTTAAATAACAAAATTTTGTGATTTGAGATAGATTATGAATGAGGAAAAATTATTTCAAATATCAATTGCTTGGATCTAATTGGAGTAACACATATGTAGTGCTAAAATATAGGTAACGATGAATGGGGTTATTTCAGAATTGTTTCTGAAGTACATATAATAATAAAAATAGGTCAAATAACAATTTGTTTATTTATTAAAGATTGAACTTACACCTTCCTTCATGCACACAGTTCAAAATCTATTTTACTTTATTATAGAAAATATTGCGTTATATTGCTTCTTCCTGGTGCTTTAAAGTAGTAGAAAATATTATGGTATTAAACTATTAAACGATCCTGAGAAACACATATTTAGGTGGGTCAACGAAATAACTTCGAAATTATAACGCTGAAACCAGTGGTAGTGCTAAAACAATCTATAAAAACCGACGTCAAAGTTTAAGTTGCCTAAATTTAAAAAATATATGTAAATTGTATTTATCAACATATTTAAACATATTTTATATTTTATATGAAGTTTAAATTACACTTTTGTTATTTTACTGTTACGTATTTTTTATGTTTTATGTTTTTCGTAGATTAAACGCAACAGAAAAACACAGATAACAGCTTGTATAATTTATTACACTAAACTATTAACAAATATAACAGATATAACATGAATTATATAATAATAGTGACGGATATTAAGTTACAACATTCGAAATTAATTACAAAACAAAATAATATTAGTTTCAAACTTCACAATTAATCACAATACAAAACGGTACTGGCCTGTATCTAATATAATGATCTAAAATTAAAGTCTCAAATTCCAGTCTAGGGTGTGAATTTGGTCCCACGAAGAAATTCCGAAACAGTTCACAGTTCAATGAAATCGCCGTCTCTCAGCTCAAGCAGTAATTCAGATGTATCGTAGAGATTGACGAAATAAAATCACAGCTTCCGTAGATCTAACTTCAATCACAAATCCAAGTTGAATATTCACAGCAAACACTTAATCTTTCTCAAATAATTAAATCTGATGCCTGAATCTCACTCTTATTCTTCGAATAAAACTAATGACTGAATCTATCTTCTTTTTTCGAATAAAAACTGATGACTCAATCTCTCTCTTTTTCTTCGAATAAAAACTGATGACTCATGACTGAATCTCTCTCTTGTCACCGTCTTTTATATCGATAGGCCTACTTCTCGAACAATCTTGAAATTTCCATACAACTCCAGAGCTATCCACGCATATCCGTTCTTGCACGAGACTACACGTCTAGACAGGAATTCACCAGCACTCATTTACAAACATGTGATTGGTCTACTTAATTCGAGAAAGTTCTAAAACGTTACCCTAAATAAATAACATATTTTAGTTTAAACTTCGAAACAATAATATCAATATGGAAAAATGAATAATACAAATGAAAATTCAAACACAACACGACATGTTGTCGTTTACAAAACATTTACACATATACACAACATTTACCCAATACTATTTGCTATTATTACTTTGTATATCAAACATCATATTTCTCTTTTTTAATGTTTCAATTCTGTACTGTTGGATTTGTCATAAGCTTGGGAATAGAATACAAAATATAAATATTAGTAGGTTTTTCTCTTCTATCTTTTTCACTTATCAAAATTATTCATACTTATTTTTTATTTAAAAAATATCTCGTAAACAAAGAGTTAATGAGATTATGTTAGTAACTTTTCAGAACTAAAAGATTAAAAAATATTGATGTGAAAAGTAATATCTCCATTAAAGGTGACCCGGCATGGACAGATGGGTTAAGGTGTTCGATTCGTAATCCGAGGTTCGCGGATTCGAATCCTAGTCGCACTAATTATGCTCACCCTTTCAGCCGTGGGGGCGTTATAATGTGACGGTCAATCTCACTATTCTTTAGTAAAAGAGTAGCCCAAGAGTTGGTGGTGGGTGGTGATGACTAGCTGCCTTCCCTTTAGTCTTACACTGCTAAATTAGGGAGGGCTAGCGCAGATAGCCCTTGAGTAGCTTTGCGCGATATTTAAAATGATAAAAAAATAATAACCGATAAATGCAATCGGGAATTATAATATTATTTCTAATTAGCTGCAAACTTTATAATGTAATAACTGAACATTAATATAATTAAGAAATCTCTCAACATGTTATGAAAAACTCAGAATCCGGGAAGTACTTCGTCTTTTACCAACATAAATCTTATTACATTGAATCCTGATAAAATGGTTGTAGTTTCTTCACTTGCTTAAACATTTCCCCAGTTTGCAATTTTTAGTGTGTAAAATTATAAAATCATAAAATAAGAACACCTTATGTTTTGTCTGTTTGCTTGTTAAATTTCATGAAAAGTTTCTCGAGAACTATCTGCGCTAGCCATTATTAACTTTTAAGTGATAGACTAGAGAGAACGTTGCTATTTGACATTACTTCTTGTCAAATCTTGGCCAATAATTACTGGGAATAACCATTTCATTATAAGGCCCACAGATATCAAAATTGAGCAGCGAAGGATTTTGATCAACAAGCACATTGCATTTCGAGCGCTCTTACCACCAGACCAAGTTTTTACTTAAAAAATATATATTTGTCTTTGTAAGTTGTGTGATATTTTATGCTAAATGTTAATTTGTAAATATCCTGGCATAAATTTAATACAGTGACAATTTTTTATGAAGTTTTATAATGTATATAATATAGCACTGAGAAAGGTTTAAAGCTATAACATATAACCATCTCACATGAGCTCTTATGTCAATCGCTGTCAACGGTACAGTACACCATTCCATATTCATGACTATTCAAATATCAAATTTTATGTACATTAGAGCTATATTTGCCAGTTTTAGACAATCATGCTGCGTGATAAGTAGCACCAAATTTCTTCAGTTTCTCCTGTTAGAAGTCCTGACTTTTCATTCGTGGAGTCTGTCCAAAGGCTGAATTATCAGTGCTTATACAAATTGTCATAAATGTTGCTGCAATGGCATTTACCACTTAGCAAAGTTTAAAGCTTTAACACATGACCATCTAACAGGAGCTCTTACGTAACCCATAACAATTTTCTTGTTGTTAAACGCACAATTGAACAAAATAGTTGTCTCTGAGATCCTCTTGTGTACTTTAAAATCTAGAAACTTTAAAATAACAAGATATCAACATCAATGTATTTTTGAAGTGCAAGTTATTGAAATGGTTTTTAAAATAATTTTTACTTCTTTTTTGAATTTTAATATACAAGTATGTATTTAATATCTAAAAGGTGCTTACTAATATGAACGGTGTTACTTTGCCCATGTATCTTAATTTTAAAGGTTTTGTGTTAAAAAGACTCTCAGATAAGGAAGTGGAAAGAGTAACTAAATAATATATAAACTAATTTTTAAGTTCATATAGAAATAATTTTGTGCAGGCTAACTGCAGTCACTTAAAAACCTCGTGAAGGAGATGTAAACAGCTCTAATCTTACAATGACTCTAGTCATAAGCTAAGGCCGTTCTGTAAATAGTAATTTGCTTTACCATAATTCTTAGTTATTTTCCCCTGGGGCACGGAGCTTGCCAAAGTTAAGGAATGGTAGAAAGTTATTACAAGTTACCATAAGCTGGGAGTTAATATCTTCATAGATATTTGTTACTCGTGCTGATTGAAGTTTGACTGATAGCCAAAAGTCTTCACAATTTCTGAACTGTTAATAACATAATAAATTGGACACAAATATAACATAATACCAAGAAAATAGAGAAAAACAAGTGAATACATGTGTACTTTAGAACATAAATGCTTTAGTAACAACACAGTGTTATGTTGTCAAAACTACCCAACTTTCTTAAAATCCGTGACTAACGAAAATAATAAGACAACAAAGCACTATATAAAAACCAAATACAACACTTGTTCACAGGATACCTACTGAGACAAGTCTTTTCGGGTTTCTGTATTGTCTTTCTAAATAATTCACCTTCCTAAAAAACAGACACACATCAGGTAAACTTGATTGTTTAGAACAAAGGTTGCACAAGGTAGCCTTTACCTGTCTAAAAAAAGAGTAGCACTTATTTACCACATTAGAAGACTTAGTTAACAAGAATGTCATAATTACACACAGAGGGAAAAAATGGGAATTTAGAACCAAGTTTTACGTGAATATATTATAATAAAAAATCTCTTTAGTGCGACGATAGTATGGCATAAAATTGTAGCTCAAGGAGATTTGATAGACTGGTAGACTAAGCAACAACAAAAAAAGCAGTAAAAAAATTACTTTCGACATTTTCTCAGCAGTGACTAAACGGTATGTCTCAGACTGAACGTTAAGTAGTGGGAGGCAAAGTGCAGAAAGCCAATTGTGTAAATTTATGTTTAGCATAAACCGCAGTTAAATAGTAGAGTTGCATATTCCGCTGTACATTATCCACAAAATACACTTAGATAGTGTGGCAATTTTAATAGTAAGCAAGCTGAAGATACAGTTCTTATTGTATTTTGTACTAGATGGAATAGTTGTCCCCTCGACGGAAATTATGTACATTTATGATTAATATCAGGTTATCTTATGACATGATCTTGTTTCCCTTATATATAATAGTAAAAAAAAAATCGCCCATAAAAATTATAAAACATAAAATGTGAAACTGACAATTTTCTCGCCCCCCAGTGGCTCAGCGGTATGTCTGCGGACTTACACGCTAAAATCTGGGTTTCGATACCCGTGGTGGGCAGAGCACAGATAGCCCATTGTGTAGCTTTGTGCTTAATTCAAAACAACAACAACAACAACAACAACAATTTTCTCATATCACCACATGAATCAGAAAACGACCTTACCAGTTTTATTGAAGATTCATATAAAGAAGCAAAGTAGTGGTATAAAACACATAAATGCCCATAAAAACCATAAAACGCATATGTTCACAATTTTTATATACTCGCATATTAATGTAGTGAACTTTTGTACTTACATTGGGTAAGATCCATCTAAGCCCTGCGAATTAGTTACATGAACATACAACAGGTAGTATTATTATATTCATATAACTTTATGGCCAAGGCTTTCTGTCGCCACCCTTAATTCTGAATCAGAGGAAAAAATACAGTGTAGTTCGATAGAACTAGAAAGTAAGACTAAAACGTGAGTAAAACATTAAATATAGAACTTTATTTAATGTTGCTTTCATCCAAACACTTTAGAAGGTAGCTAGCTATTAACTTTTATGTTGTTATTTTAATAATAGTTATCGTCTCCAGCATATATAAAGAAAATTATAAATACAAAATATTCGTATATCTAATACCTAACCTTTTATATACAACAAGATATTGAACTTTATTTTAGAAGTTTGTCCTACATTCCATTTTTGAATCATCTCGTTAGTTGTTACAAATACTTTATCATCAAATGGTATGGAAAGGTTATTGTTTAATTAAACATTTATTATAATTTTAGACGCATATGTCAACTTCTCATTTTTAACCATTGAAGCTGTTGTTGTTTTGAATTAAGTACAAAGCTACACAATGGGCTATCTGTGCTCTGCCCACCATGGGTATCGAAACCCGGATTTTAGCGTGTAAGTCCGCAGACATACCGCTGAGCCACTGGGGAGCTTTAACCATTGAAAATATTGTACTTAAATAGGCTATACGATTTATTTAAATGTTAGACTCCTTGGAAACGTCTGCCAGATACTTTTATGATATCATAGATTGTATTATGTGTACAATGAAGGTAATAAATTTATTGTATTTTAGGGTATGAATATACTTTAAGGATTACATATGTGTTTTCTGTGAGGATCGTATGATGTATATAAAAAGAGAAAATAAAGTGATTTAATTATAGTGTGATATTTCCCTATAAAGACTTATTTGTTGCAAAGCACAAAGATACACAATAGGGTTTGTATATTCTGCCCATCGCCAGTATCGAAGTTCGGTGTTTAGAGTTATAAGCTTACAAATTGCCGTTTAGTCGCCAAAAGTCAATATAAAAAAATTATATGAAAAAGGAAAAGGAAACAACCAATGATTTGATTGCTTACTCAAAGTGAAACTTCATTCCTCTGCTAACTTTTGCCTTTATTTTTTTTTTCGTATCTATAGTGTTAAGGAATAATAATATAACAGATTTCAAAGAAACAAAAAACTCAAAATCGTCAAGCGTTAATCTTTCCTAGTTATAATACTAAAGGTGATAAAATAAGACAGAATGACTATTTTTTGGTTTGATGTATTAGAGAACTAATCAATATAAAGCCATCCAAAATTCTAACTGGCGCTTATTATAAAATAATAATAGCTTGCCTACTTCTTAAGATTCACATATTTTTACGAGTGTAGAATAGTGTCTAAAACATTGTAGTCATATTATATTGTATATTATTTCATCACCCTTACAATTCTACTAGTGATATTTTTTAGCCATTTTGATATTATACAGCTTACTAATTAATGGCTCGTAAATGTACAGTATTTTGAGACATAACATTATAACATCAGATCTTTAGATAAGGGCAATGTCTTCAGAAGCTCCTAAAATATCAAGAAATAATACTCATACACTTTGCTCGAATATTTAATTTTTTATGTTTTATTCTCGCAGAAAAACTAAAAGTAAACAAACTAACTTAAACGTTTGACTAGAAAGTTTATTTCCTTCCTCAAGTCATATTTTTAAATACCTGGTTCCAAGTGTATTATGCTAGTAGAAAAGGTTTATTGCATCTCTAAAGAAGGTGTTCATTTGCTGATGAACTGGAGTGATCCTGTAGATGTGTTCTGGAATATCAGTGGTGATTTTATCAGCCGTATGATGAACTGAAGTGATCCTGTAGACGTAATCTGTGAAACCGGAGATGAGGTTTATCAGCTGTATTGTTAATGCACATTGAATTCTCTACCTGGATTTTCAATAATGCAATGCCGTCACAGTAAAAGTTATGACATGAGGAGTATATAATAGCTAGTCTGAGGAAATAAATTCGCATAGAAAAATTGTTAAGATAATGTACATCAAAATGTCACGATATTCTGATGAGAGGATCCTTCAGAGTCCTCAAAGAATGAAAAAAAAGAAAAAAATTCGAACAGCAAAGCAGTTGAAACAACATCAGTGTTCGGAACTGCACCTTAAAACACTTGCATATCATTTATATGTCATCTAAAATTGAAAGTTATATTTGGTAAAAAAATTTCTGACTGGAAAACATTGTTAAGATCAGTAAGGTCTAAGGTCACGCTTAAAATAGAAATCTAACTATTATGCTACTCTATTTCCAACAAATAATGGGATTAACCGTTACTTATAACATGTTTTGTGAGACTGGGATTCGAACCCGCGACATTTAGGTATTTAGGTGAGGCCAGTTTTAATATGGCAGTCAATTCTACTTTATATTTAGCTCTCAAGTAGCTTTACAAGACATTTAAGAAACAAAGCTAAAAATTATTAACCAAGACGATATACCAAAGTGATATTCCGCATTTTTAATGATTTCATTTCATTATTAGTGGGTGCAATATCATTTTATCAAAACTTTTACTTTTGAATACTTATATTATTTCATTGCATTATGATCGAATACTGTCATTTTAAGAATGTAATTTAGCATTTTTCAATTATTTTACATCATTACCAGTCTAGATTATATGTTTATATTTATCTTATTTCATTATAATTGCAAGATAATAAATTGTTTTCAGTAATTAATATTGACTTCCGACCAGAGTAAGCAACTTAATTAGAAGAAGATACATGTTCCTATGTGCACGTTGCTAGGTGGTATAATAGGATTGCGTCATTTACTCGTGGTGATTTGTAAGATTTCACTAATATGTGTGCCCGAATTTCGCACAAGTTTAAATATCACCTAGCTAGACTACCATTGTTTTCTTTAATTGACATATGTGATTACACCAGTTAATTTAGTCGAACTTTAGTCGGAATGTAACATATTCAGGAATTACTTCACCGAATACCAGTTGTTCGTAAATCATAGTAAAGTTTATATTGTGTTGTTCACTTGGATGAACGATTTAAACTATATGATATTATATAACTCTTTTGGGAATAATATTTTGAATTAAATAATATTGTTGTGTTTTTTCAAAAGCAAAGCTTCTTCAGACTATCTGCTGTTTTCATCGAGGGGAATCGAACTCATGATTTTAGCGTTTTAAATCTGTAGACCTATCACTGTGTCAACGAAGGACCAGCTAAAGAGAAATAAAAATTTTGAATTAAACATGTCATTTTACTATATTTATATAATTTATTATGTAGCTATGCATTGGTCCTTGTTATCTATCCATGAAATAATAACAATATAACCTTTACTGAGTTGTTGTTTTCACCGTAATTACTGATCTATTAATATTTTTCAAGCTAGCAACTTCTCTTCTGTTCACTTATACACACCCTAACGCAATATCATTAAGCCAACGAAATAAATTCTATGTACGGAAGAGATGCTTTGCTAGTATAAATTGAAACGCCTCAGCACGTTCAAGTGGTTAAGGCATTCGACCCGTAATCTGAGGATCACAGATTCTAATCTCTATGACATCAAACATGCTCTCACTTTTAACCGTGGGACATTATAATGTTACGGTCAATCCCACTATTCGTTGGTAAAAGAGTAACTCACGTGTTGGCAGTGGTTGGTGATGACTAGCTGCCTTTTCTCTTTATCAGTCTTACACTGCTAAATTAGGGACGGCTAGCTCAGATAGCCCTAGTGTAGCTTCGAGTGAAATTAAAAAAACATCAACTACAACACATTTTCACACAAAAAACTATTGTCTGAGGTACAAAAATGTTCATATCTCTGAACTCTTAATGTTGTATATTAAGGTTTAAAAATGTTTCAATAAACATCTGAAGGGACATGGAAACATATCAGAATGTTAATTATTATTTGCTCGCCTAAAAACGAAATGCGTACATCATACATTTAGTTTGAATATTACCACATTAAAAAAGTATTAATTATTTTTCATTCCCTTAAAGGTGTTCAAAATCTTGGTCTGGAAAATGTACAACAGAATTCATCGCATAAAATTACGTTAGAAATAAATATTAATTTCTGCATGTAAAATATTGTGGTAATTATGGATCCATGCTGGAGATTATGAAGTCGATACTTATTTTTATTCACTACAATTTTCACCAATTTGAAAAATGTTAAAGCTTCACAGTAACGTTTTGAACACGAATGGACAAAAATAATATGGATGTTTCTGTGCGTGTAGATTATTTGGAAACTTTCATTGCGCATATTTTGTAGGATAATACGTTGATTTAACAATAGATTCACAGGACTCCTTATTTAGTTAATATATCTAGAACTCTACCGACTCTTTCAAAGTACATGTTGACGAAGAAATTCATTTTACTGCTAATGTGCTGGCAAATAACTTTTCCATATCTGCATATTAGTGCTCTTTCTTAAGGATTTTATGAATTAGCCAACGCAAATAAAGAATCGGTAATGCATACAAGGTTGTTCTTATTGGCTCTTGGAAATATGCCATATAAATTACCAATATTCAGTATAAACACCCACAACTTATACATTACACGCAGTGCGAAATCGTAAAGTTTTTTGCAAACTAGTTAAACAAAATATTCCGTCCACCTTGCGCATAATGTATCTGTTTTGTTTTTTACCATACACATAAATGCATACAAAAATGTCTTTTTCTTTTATGATTTATTGAATATTATATATTGCTTTTTCTGAGGCTACTTGAGATAACAAAATAAGTATAGTTTTCACTTTATTTCTTTTTACATATTTTATCTCTAGTATTATGTTTCTTTGTTTAAAATAAAGCCCAAAGCTACACAATGGCCGACCTTTGCTTTGTCTTTTCACGGGTATCAAAACCCAGTTTCTAGCGTTGGCAGTATTATGAGCATCTATAAGGGAAGTACTCTTCACAAATTATATACTGTTTGATTGGTTTTACATTTAATGTATTTAACATGTATTAACACGAAAATTAATATATTCATTTCTATCAGACTATCGTTTCAGCTAGTAAATAAATATTTCTTATAAAACTCCCAATTTAATTTATTAAATAATAAATAAAATTTAGAAAACAACTTGTACTAAGCATAAGTTATATCATGACTTCAATTGTATTTTGAAGTAAGAGACCCTTTTGTTGCTCTCATATTTTGGTCACGGGTTCGAATCCCCATCCCACTAAACATGCTTGCCCTTTCAGCTGTGGGGGCGTTATATTGTGACGGTTAATCCCACTATTCGTTGGTAAAAAAGTAACCCAAGAGTTGGCGGTGAGTCATGATGACTAGCTGCCTTCCTTCTAATCTTACACTACCTAAATTAGGTACCGGTAGCGCAGATAGATCTCGTGTAATTTTGCGCGAAATTCTTGAACATACAAATAAAATCATATCTGGAAAATAATTGGAAATGGCTTACTCTTGATTCCAATTACTGTTCAAATACTACAAATTTGTCTCTTTATACGACAGACACAAAAATAAAAGATATAATAAAATTATTGAAAGAATGATAACTTGAATCTTGTCACAAATTTGTTTTTAAAAGTCATTTTTAATCATTAACTCTCAACGTTAATAATATCAAAACTGTTAAAAAATACACTTATGTCCCTTTATATTGCTAATCAACGTTATATTTGTCAAAACGTTCAACAGTTATATATTTTGTTGAGTTCGTAGTGAAATCATTTCTAACTGAATAATACATATTACTGTTAACTTTTATATCTTATAGCTTGAATGTCATTTGTTTACGTATACGTATATTTGTCAGCAATATATATGTAATGCAGATCTGTGTTACTTGTATGTGATATACAATATTATGGGTAATTTGATGCTTCAAGGAACATAATAAACAAACAGTGCAATCACATGCACCATGACTACAGGTTGTTTTCATTATTTGTAGCTTCCAACAATATATACAACCCTCACTCTTATTCTATATGTATCGGGAAAGTGACAGTATCGTTTTGTGTTTTTTGTTTTTGTTTTTGTTTTTGTTTTTAACTGAAGTCTCACGAATGTTCATGGCTCCATCAATCTTTACAGTCTCTATGATCTGAGTCATCTCGTCTTCAACGCTTTTTTTTTTCTTTTCTAATTCTAGTCTTTCGTCTTTTCACTCCGAGAACAAGAAATAAGCGAAGATTAAAGTTTTCATTAAAGCACCAATACTGTTAGCTCTCGAGAGACTGCTCAAAGTACTCTCTTTTGTGGTTGTGGTACATCAAACACTCAAGAAAGTATTTGCTTCTTTTACGTTGAAATCAACAAATAGATGGGGAGCCACAAAAAAGTCATATAAATATAGCCCAAACTTATAGTTTCATCAGTTAGCCTACACTGCGTAAAGAAACATGAAATATTTGAGTTCACCACTGCTATAAAATCCACACTTATGTTCGATTCCAATAACTGACATGTTTAAGTTTTAGTTCTTTGGGTACATGAGAATAAATAAAAGTTGTTACTTAACACGAAGAAAACATAATGTAAAGCAACTGAAATATCCATTAATTATATAACTCAAAACATTATATTTAGATAAAAGATACTAGAAATAATTGTAATTGAATCAACATAAAATTACAAAATTGTTAAATCTCAAAACTTTATGTGTTAAATGTTTCAAGAATTTGCACTGAAGATGTATATCTATAATGATTGTCTTGATGTAAAATTATTAACAGTGAAGATATAATATTGTGATATAATATAATAAAATTGAACATGTAATTAGGATATCAGCAAAAAATTCTGATTAAATATCAACTCATATACATTTGAATGACAGCATAAAACTTAGTTTAGATACTTACATACACGCTACTTTGTTTTTACAAAGAAACCACGTGTCTAAAATGGTTAAATACGCATAGACAAAAATTACGGAACGTTGATATTTAATTACAGTTTAAAGCGTGTATAAAATGTTCTTATTGCGAAAATGTTTTTAGCTCTGTACTTTTCTAAATATTTTAAATGACGAATACAACCATGTTACATAACAGCGTTAAAGTATCCTTAATTGAAAAATTATTTGACTTCTGCGCCATAGCAACATGACATTTTTGAACCATAAACGAAAACTAACACCACTACCGTCAATTTTTATGTGATAAATAATTTTGAAAATAAAATATAATTTTTATTCATGCAAATCCAGCTACAAAATGAGGGCACATTATTATTAATGGGGGGAATGTCTTGCACTGACTTCCAATTCAAATGTTTGATTGACAAAATGTACATGTGAGGAACCGAATGGATGATATATAATGATCTACATAGGAAATATAATTT
The DNA here is from genome assembly GCA_011833715.1 of Carcinoscorpius rotundicauda. Lineage (NCBI taxonomy): Eukaryota > Metazoa > Arthropoda > Merostomata > Xiphosura > Limulidae > Carcinoscorpius > Carcinoscorpius rotundicauda. The sequence continues at coordinate 117,057,314 of CM022393.1, forward strand.
GTACTTTATTTTAGTGTTTACAAAGCCAAATAAATTCGTTAAGTGCTCGTCTTTCGTGCACTTCAGTGACTGTTAGATACTAATGAGTTTTTTTTTTCGTATAGCTATTTTTGTAATAACTCTGCGTATAACATTAATATTCATTCAGTATGCAATAATATGAGTTTGTAAGTTTTGTTAGATAATTTTTGTATGTAAGATATTGCATAAGTTTTATTTATTGCGACTAAATAGGTAATTTTTAGATAAATCTCAACACACATTGTACAGATATCGTAAAAGGTTATCTCTTCTTATTTTGGTAAAGATAATTTCGATAATGTTGCATATTTTGTGTATGTAATGATGGGCAATTTTATATCTAAACCCATTTTAACTAATAATATGTAATGGTATATTAAGAACGGAAGAGTTTTGGTATAAAAGTGTTAAGTTTTCTTTGGTCAATAAAGTGAATGCTTTCAAATTAAGTTAAGCCAGCTCTTAATTTTTTTTCTATCACATTTTTATTTCTGGGCTACTTTTGTTAATGCGTTTTATTTGTTTGTTACTGTTGTTGTTTGGTTTTTTGAATTTCCAAATCAAATATGGATGATTCAGAACTCCGTCTTCAATAAGAAATATACAAAAAGTTTAAAAAGTCCTATAGATGTCGTTTTTGAGATTTTATTTTTACATCCTTAACTTTTTTTTTTAGTTTTATCGATTCATAGAATTACGTCTTAGTAGTTTGTTGTTCCAAGACCAGTTGAACTATTCTGGAATTTAAGCTCTTGCTATTACTTTACGTTTGTTGTAGCACATATATTTTGTAATACTGACATAAGCAAACCTCATTGGCAAAGCAACATTGGATAGAGCTTTTAGAGAGAAAATGAATCATATTTCTGTGCTACTTCTAGTATAAACATTTAATATGCACTTCAACGTAGCCTATTTTAGCAACAAAGTACACATACATAACCATCCTCGGACGTCTATTACATTTATACTTTAACTCCTCCGTAACTTGTTTGAAGTGCTTTATGTATGTGTCTTAGTGGGCTAACAGTAAATTTACAGAGTTACGACACTAAAGTACATGATTCAACCACATAAGTGAAGAACACAACACAAACTGCCTTTTCTGTAACTTTGCGCCAGGAAAAAAACAAGATAAAACTTTTATGTACACGTATCGGGGTTTCAGTTGTGTTTTCAAGGTTTTAGGCAATGCGATTTGTTTCTTATTAAGTATATTATAAGTAATTTAGTATTATTAATTTCCCATGTCTTTATAGAACAGCTAATAAGGTGTTGTTTTGACAATCGTATTATTTTACTGTGTTATAGCTCAAACAGTATGCATTTTACATTTTTGATGAAGTGATTTATTAATCAATTTTTCGTTTTGATATATTTTACGGTCACATAAAATATACACGACTTGTTTTTGCTTTTTATTTTAACAACAAACTATGACAGTCTAATAGAATTAATATCTAACTGTGGAATTACAAAGATAAGGCACAGCATGCAGAGAACAACACATCAATAATGTGAGAACTGACGCTTTTTTCTTCACTGTGTAACATATAAACAGCGTGATAGCTGGCACTTGTTATTTTTTAGAGTGTGTAGTTTAGTAGATTAAATTATTTTCCAGAGAATTTGAATTTATAATCTATGCAAACTTTTAAAATCCATTTTTTTGTTTTTTCAGAGTTTTGCGAGTTTCGTTTCATAGCAGTAAAGACTTATGATGTTCTTAACTATGGCTGGCGATATATTTTGAATAACTTTAGTTAAAAGTTAACTTATAAGGTGGGAACGTTACATTTTCTTTCGGTATTATTTGATTTAAAATAAAGAAAGCAAAATGTATTACACTAATAAAATCTCAATTTATAAGTGGTTCTATTACTCACAATAGTGTCCGAACAAACGGGAAAAACATACAGTAATCACTCAAATCAGTATGCATGATAAGCAGTCTATAGGCATTTTCTAGGAGTTCGCAAACCGTTATAACAGTATATAATGTTCTTTTACCTTATATTTTTCTTACATTTCGGCCATTTTGTATGTAAATAAGTGCTCCTTGCACAATCAGTGCAGCATTTATTGCCCAATTGCATTAACCTAACAACATTCTCCAAGAGAATACTTCAATCACAAACAACTCTAATACGAAATAAAAATGAATTAATTTTTTTGTATTTATTAAACTTCGTGCAAAGCCGCATGAAGGCTATCTGTGCTAGCTGTACCTAATTTAGCCCTAGGGAAAGCAGCTAGTCATTAAAACCCACCTCCAACTCTTGGTCTATCATTTTACCAGGGAATAGTGCGTATGGCCGTAACATAACAAAACTACACTGTTGAAATGGAATATTTGATGGGGCAGTGATTTGATGCCTTGATCCGCAGTTTGAAAGCCGAGCGTACAAACTACTTCGCCATGCTAGACTTAATAGATTCGGCTAATAAAACCGGTCATATGGAAACACATGCATTTTTTTTGTAATCTTGACTGTTTTTTCTAAAATAATAATCAAACTTAGATTTATTTCAAACAACATTTATAATATTTTTGACTTAAAACAATTCATTGTATTTTATCTTTATTTCCAATTAATTTAAGATATAAAACCACTAGTTCTCTTTGTTATTGAATCGCTTGTAGCCCATGCTTTTAATTAGCTGGACTATGAACACTATGATGCATGTTTGGTGCACCATTGCCGTAAATATCATTTCGCACTTTAGGGACATAGGAATGTTATAACAGCGACGATTAAACCCTATTATTTGATTTGAATAGCCAACAGTTGAAAGTGGGTGCTGTTGAATATAAATTATTGGTTCAGTTCATCCACTTAAAATGAGAGACGATCAGCGAAGATAAACTTTGCGTTGCTTGAGGCGAATGACCAGAATGAGCAATGAAATTCGCGAAAAAAGAAAGAATATTATTAAAAGCCGATCTTAAAATAATGTCTTTTGTATAATAAACCTAAAAGTAAATTTCAGAAATGTTATAACTATTATCTTAAAATCTTAATTCAGATATTTTTTATAAAGTTTTCGGGTACGTAGGCGCACATACTAGTTGATATGCATAAAGTCTTAGGCTTTTATATATTTTTTTGGCTTACGTGTATGTCATTTGTTTGGCTTAATTGCACATAAAGTTTTGGCTTCTATTTATATGATTTTTTTTCTCGTGTAAAGTTGTTGAAACCTGACTCTTTTCTCACTTACAACGCAAAGTTAGTGGATTTTTTTCAGGCTTATTAATTAATCATCCAGCAGATAGCCCGATGTGGCTTTGCTATAAAAAAAACAACAAAAAACAATTACTCATCATAAAAACGTCCAACAACTTCAGATTTTCGAGGCCAAACAATTACGAGAGTTTCTTGTTGCTGCTTTGGACCTTTAAAGATATCAGTTTCCTAATTCTGTGCAAGGAACGTCTTCGTAAATTAATATTCACGTTGCATCTCACAGCAGCCTAGCGAAACCCTGGAAAAGCTCCTGTCTAACTAGATATCGCGTTTTAATTTAAAGTAGAGCGTAAAATTTGTTATTAATTTTTCTAACCTTGACGTGTCTCACTGTGAGAATGAAGTTTTGTTCCTAAGTCAGACCGTAGTATCATTAGAGACATTAAAAACTTTGTGACATATCACCGTATTCATTTTTTTTAACTTATTTATTTTCCCTCGTCGTAATTTAGCGATAACGTTTGTTTTGAACGATATTTAACTCACCAACAAGTTTGGTTTTATGAGCTCGGGTTTGACTAATAGTAATAATGCTGTATTTTCATAATTTCTCGATTCTAAAACCCATAGACAAAATCACCACTAAACCTGCTTCTTATCACTATATATATTACATATGTTTTTGTAGAGGTTGTTAAAAATTATATAATTTGAATCGAGCTAAAAATTCCTATGCAATAAAATTCAAGTATTTATTCCACAACCGTACCCATTCTGAACTTAATCTTTCTTTCTATACATCATGGAATACAATTTTCGAAACCGAACAAAAATAAATTACTTAAACATATTTTTCTAATGAAATCAAATATCGCAATATTTTATTGATGTATCGTTCGTAACGTATTGGATCAATATTTTCAAATCATTATTTTTCTATTAATGCAGAGATGGTCTTACAAAAAAAGTTTGATAACATTAGAAAACATTGTTGATGGTTGAAAGATAAAAAAAAATAATATTTTGTTTTCACCGCTTTATCGGCAGTCGTATTACATATTTTAACTCAGTTTTGTGAAAACACTAATTGCAAAGTTATTTAATTTTCCGATAAATGTTGATGTGTTCAAAACTATATTTTTTTTTTTATCAAACTACGAGGTTACATAACTACACTTAATATTTGTAGTGGTTTAGATGACTGTATTTCAAAACCTCTAATTTGATGTAATCAGATACTATTTTGAGATGTTGAGAATTGTATTTTAAAACCTTTGATTGGACGCAAGGAACAGTCAATCGAACCCGACATGGCTAAACGGTTAAAGCGCTCGAGTCGCAATCTGAAGGTCCCAGGTTCGAATTCCCTCGCAATAAACATTCTCGACCTTTTAACCACGGGGATATTGCAATTTGACGATCAATCCCACTATTCATTAGTGAAAGAGTGGCCCTATAGTTGGAGGTGGTTGATGATGACTAACTGTCCTCTCTCTCGTCTTACAGTACTAACTTAAGAACGGCGACCACTGATAGCCCTTATGTAGCTTTGCGCGAAATTCAAATAAACATGTTTGAAAATCTACATGATTATGATATTTAAAAGTAAATAACTACAGTATTTAAAAGCATAAATAATTAGGCTTGCTATAGTGGGATATAAAGATTCAAACAAAAATGTAGCAACTTACTGAATAAACGTTTACGCTGCAAGAATGGATCATATTCATTTTGAAGTACTTTCAAAAAGTATAATCTATCCACTAATTCTTGAAAGTTTTAAATACTTTCTATAAAACAAGAATTCTTATTTTGTCAGGAAACCAAACTTCATACCAAAGTAAACATTAAAATAGCTTTGTTTACTCTTTGTGTTTTAAATATTCCTTTTGTATTAACATTCTTCTCTAGACACAAATATCTTTTTTTCTAAAATATGCTTCATCAAAACATAATGACGATACTTCTTGTATTATTCGCTTTCTTGCTTTTACTTTTGTTGTTTTTCAACACGAAAATGGACTCAGCAGGTAGCCTGATGTGGCTTTGCTATAAGAAAACACACACTCAATACTAAAAATGGAGAAATTGGTTTTATCGCAGAAAGCAATTGACTAACTCAGATATTTTAATAATTTGTTTTGAGTGAATCTATTCATCTGTAAAGCGAATAATTTACCATATTATAAAATATATAGGTATATCCGTATCGTCTTGTTGTGGTCAATTTGTTAACGCGCTCGTAATTTGAGAGTCGCGTGTTCGAATCCCCGTTATACCAAATATGTTCTCATTTTCAGCCATAGAGGAGTTATACTGCAACGTCAGTCGTCAGTAAAAGAATATCACAAAAGCTGGCGATGGTTGATGTTGAACATATACCTTCCATCTTATCTTACGTTGCTAAATAAGAGACAAATAACTCTCATGTAGGTTTGCGCTAAAAAATACAAACACAAAATAGTTCGTTATTGTTTCATTGTTATTTTCTTACTTCTTTAAGTTATGATTTAACAAAATTCGAAGTAATACGATAACATCAACGAAGCACTTCAGCACTCGTTAACCACAGTTACGATAATATTTCTGAAATTCAGCCTATCGTATTAAGGATTTCATGCTTTTTGTTGTTTTGTTTTCATACAGAGACACACACATGGATTTTAGTCAGTGGCAGTCACTTTTGTTATATTTCTAAATAGGAACAATAGATGTCGCTAGTGTCCTAACTTAATAATTTAACAATGCATCTATTAAAAAGAAAGAATAGACACATTCTATACCAGTGATATTTAGAGATGTATACGTTTGTTTCAATATTGATATAATACTTCAGTATGTTGTGATATGCGTAGTGGGCACAATAGACGTAGCGCATTTTGTGGCTTTGTACTAAACAACAGAGATAAGCAAACAAAGACTCAGTTTCTTTCGGTCTAAGCAGATGGCGTTTCTTTACTCTCTTAAGGCTCGAAAGTTATTTTTTTTAATGTATGTAACTGTGAAAGTGTATATTAGTTTTACATTATAAATTAGGCTATGAAACTTAAGCAATATATACCAGTTTTACATTATAAATAAAGCTATGAAACATAGTTAATGTGTGTATTAGTTTTACGTATTATAAATTGGCTATGAAATTTAACTAATGTATATTAATTTTACATTATAAACTAAGCTATGAAACTAAACTTATGTATATTGGTTTTACATTAAAAATTAAGCTATGAAACTTTGTTAAAATGCTGATACCGTAGTTATATATTGTACTGATATATTCCTTTTTGGTATCACGTGCATTTTCTGCTGATAGTTTTTCTATAGATGTGTGTAATTCAATATTCTCTGTATTTCGTGATGATTATTTTAACAGTTCACTAATTTTGTAAAGTTTAAAGGATATATCTCTTTTCTTTTACTTATTGAATGAGCAACAGTGTCATGGTTATTGCATGTGTTAGGGGTAGTTAACAATGTTGTATTTTTAAGTAGCCCTTGTACTCTCCAAACTGGTTTCAGGTCATCCTTTTTGGGTTACATGATAGTCCTGAGATTGAGTGAAGAGGTTTCGAACACCCATACAGTTTTGAATCAAGACAAGCCTTGTCTCCTACGACCAAATTAAAGCAATGTGAAGGCGCTGCAAGGGAGCAGTTAACACCGACTGGTGGATATAGTAACCAACCTATCGAGCAGGCGAAAACATCTCCAAGATGATGAGTATTCTTCTAAGACAATAGTGGATAATAAATATCCTTGCTGGAGTCATGTAAAAATAGAAGATAAATTTCCTATAACAACTCACCATACTGTCACCCAAATGTTTCTCTAAATATCTTGTCTAAGGTACTCTTAGAAGTGTATTATTTTCACAACCATGGATTGAGACAAAATTAATTTATTCTTCACTTTTAAGTGTACAGCCAGCGACTAAAGAGGACCTGAGCCACGTATTTAAATGTTTGAAAGATGTTTTTACTTGGAATGAAAATATGCAAGGATATACAGTACATCATGTCTTGATTAATCATTTTCCGACTTGACCAAGTACTTGGATTAGAGACATCTGGAATGACTTGTCAAATTCATAGCTGATATATGTTAACAATATTACCGAGTGGGCTATCAAGCTATCTATTAGCCCACTTAAAACCATCATAATATATGTCAATTCGTTCATTTGCTAAACACATTATATTACACTTTTGTGGAAGCGGTATCTGTTACAACTAGGTTTGAATTCACAGCCCTGAAGATCTTCAAAGAAAGCAAATAGCCTACGGTGACCATTACAATGGCTGTACCTCATCGAAAATGCTAAGCCATAGACAAACTGTATAGACTTTAATATTCTTTATATGTTGGTAACAGTGAATGTAAAAAGGTTCCAAGAACTTTGCATGATGGTTGGGTGATGCTACATAACACTGATGGCTCAACTCAAACATTCAACCTTATATTCTGATAAGCATATTCTGTACTTGGACTGTAGGTCACTATGAGGTAAGTTGTCCAAATCTTGTCCTACAGCAAAAGAAGCAACATATTACATTCTATCTGAGTGTTGAACAAATGCAAAAGAATGAAAGGTAAGCTATGTACGTCACCTCGCGACCCCCAAAACTAATGGAGATCAGATCAATATAACGAGGTGCAGAAGCTATTTATCAACTGCATTTAAATAATTTAAAGTTAGGTTAAAGCAGAGCAATTGTATGATGAATATCATTGAAGTTGAACTTTATTTATTTTATGAAAAATTCGGCTGTCTATAATCCTTTATTGTTTGAAATAAACATAGTTAAATTCCCTAAAATATATAGTTTCTTATAATGAAAAGTTCGAATTTCGTATTATACTAAATTTGCAAAAATGATCATTCGTATACGCAGCGTACCTGTTGTTTTGTGTGTTTATGTACGGAATCACGTGAACAATAGTTATACGCAATTCGCTCTAGAGGACAACACACCATGAATAATAATTATATTTTAATACAAATGTGGCTTTCTTATTTTCCTTTCCCTAATGTTTTTGTATATCCTTATAACATGAAAGCAACTCTGCTCTGGAGGGACTGGCCATTATCTCATTTTCAGTCTCTCAAACTACATTGTTTACTTGTCACAAAAAAACCCACATAGAATACATTGACAAGCTAAATTCACGTGTCATCGATAAACCTCATGTGTATTGGTTGAATCGGAAATCAAAAATGGAAGTGGTAAATCAGAGTATATCGAGTATTGTATTTTATTTCTTCATAACCCAGATGTTGAAGTGAAAGTTACTAAAACTAATTGTATGGCTGTCTCAAAGGAGTCAGATGAAGAAAGATCAATAGAAGAATCATTGTAATAGCACCTATCATAGATCAATATCCCAGGTACAATATCCTAACTGATATAGTAAGGATTAACTGCCAAGCAAGTAGTTAAGTTGATGGATGAATCAGTAAAGCAACCATCGAGACGGTCTTTAAATTTATAGGTTTTAATGCAGTAACTGCTTGATTAATAGACACTTAGAATAACTGATGATATCACCATGCATAAAACAACAATGGTTTTTAGACTTGAAATAACTATTAGAAATTTAAAAACATTTGAAAGCTGAAATGACATGATAACTTTACTTTTCAATCTAAAAAGAGTTGTTTTGTGGTATATGTATGCAGTAAATCGTATAATTACCACTTTGTTATGATTAATAAAAGTAAAAGGTAACGAACACACAAATGTATATATATATTTCAAAAGTTTAGTAAAATATAGTAATTTTAGTAATATTCTGATAATGTTTAACTTGAATACATTTTGAAGTTGGTGTACTGTTATTTCGAAATAATCATTAAGTGTAATTCACAAATACAAAAATAAAATAAAACTTTCAAACATACATTTCTTCACAATTCTGAAGAGTTTCGTCGATTCTTCAGAATTTTTTGCCTATCTCAATCATAAATTTATCTTTTTCTCAGAGCTTAATTATCTGTGTTTTGTTTCTTGAGTGATTTACCCTCTGTTTCACCTATTGTATTAGTTTGACTTGATCTAAACAACTACTGACGAAATTCTTAGTTGAATATAGCTACATAGTTCCAGTATCATTGAACAGCACAAATTACGGAATAAATACTTCAATGTACAGTGACACTGATAAAAAATTTATAATTTCGTGAGAAAGTGACAAGGTCTAAGTTGCTCTATCAAGGAAGAATAAAAAATGCATTGAGAAGGTTAAAAGACTTAGACAATAATCACAGTTTGGAGATTTTTTTTATAATTTACTTACATCTTCTTTCGTCTTGAAAATGTTTATTACATTATAGTTTCTTGACCTTACGAACATTTACTTCTGTAACAAGGTAAGTTTGATGAGATATAGCGTATACAATAGGTAATGACAAATAATCCTATTATTCACGTAATTAATTATTGGGAACCGTTGTTTATTTTGTCATATTCATACAATATTCATAAATAATGTAACTTAATTTCTATTGAAATTCAATAATTACATTTACCATACATAAATTTATTTTAATTAAAAACATTGTTATCTAACCTGACGTCATTTTGAAAGGTCAAGTTACCGATAAATCTTTGTAGGTTTTGTCATATTTTATTATTAATATCCGAAAATAGAATCTAATGAAATTGGTAAAATAAACATATTAAAAACGTTAATAACTCTAGAACTGGCTTTATATATATAAATTGGAATTTTCTGATAATGCACAAAAATTTTAATTTTGAAGACTGAGCAAAATACTTTGGTATTTTTTCATAAAACCTGTGTCAGAATCCAATTGTAGAAGTTTCACGGCAAAAAAGAATTATAAAAAAACTAAATTAAATTATTATATTTTTTTCAAACAAAAAATAGACAATGTTAAATAAGCTTATTTTAGGTTTCATAGAGTATAGTTTATTATTTCCAATCGAGGAACAAATCAAGGAATATTAGTAATTTCTTTATGTCAAATAATGGTTGAGAAAAAAATATAGTTTTTCATAGTGTATTTAGTAAAATATGGTTAGCATATCATTGGATATACTAAACTGAAACATTCAACAGTAAATGAAATTTGTCGATAACATCAGACCAAAAAGTATCTATTGTAATCAACATCTTATCTGATTTTAATGTTATGTCTTTAAACATGCAGATTGAAACATTTCATAGGCAAACACTTTTATTGGAAATTTTTAAAGTTTATATTTTGCTACACACAATAGCTGGATCTGAGAATGTGTGGTAAGTTTTTTAAGTTGTATTAAAACAAAATTTTGGGTGATGATATTTTTGGAACTTAAATACCAAAAGTTTACATGGTGCTGGCTTTTCTTGTGTATGAACGTATTTATCCAGAAGAGAATATATCTTATACTGAATTACACTGAAAATCAAGAGGGAGGCACAATGTTCTTGGACACGGTAGCTGTATGATTGAACTCTTTGAAATCAAAACTACCCTTGAGAGCTGTTGTCAAGGTGAACGTTCGTCAGATGTGTAACCAAACAGGTAATATAAACTGTAACAAAATCAGCTTGAGACATCAGAAACATCCAGAACAAAATGTGCAACAAATCACATGGAAGTATACTCAACCTAATTAAGAATATACAAGATGATACCACGACATGTCAGTTCAACAACCGTAAAGCTCAAGCAGCTGTAGGATAAAGTGAATATTCGTGCTATACTACACAACAACACATCAATCAAGTCGTCGGATCTAACGCAAATTGACACCTGTGCAAACGGACTTTTTAAACCATCGTCCTGATATATTAAACGATTTAAAGCCAGTTGGGAGGCACAATGTTCTTGGACACGGTAGCTGTATGACTGAACTCTTTGAAATCAAAACTACCCTTGAGAGCTGTTGTCAAGGTGAACGTTCGTCAGATGTGTAACCAAACAGGTAATATAAACTGTAACAAAATGAGGAAGCTGAAAAATAATTTTTATACATCAGTCTAATATTTTGAACAAATACATATGAATTAATCCGTTAGTTTGAATATTCATATTGTTCATGCAATGATTAATACTGTTGATCTTGATGAACTGGAAAAATAAATAACTGTTAACATATGTTTATTCAAACACTAGTTCTATTTGAAGTAAATATTGTTTAAATAAACTTCAAGAATTTTCTTTCTAAACGTATAAAATGTTCTTCATCTACTATATTTCATCTGTCAAATGTTTTAAAACCTTATATATACTACTTATTGATAAGGTGACTGTCATGTAAATGTTTTGTAAACGACGACATGTCGTGTTGTGTTTGGATTTCCATATCTATTATTTATATTCCCATATTTATATTATGGTTTCGAAGTTCAAAACAATAAAATACGTTGTTATTCATTTAAAATAACATTTAGGAATTTCTAGAATTAGGTAGATCAATCATATGTTTATAAATAGGATGTGTATGTCGGCCTTGGTGTCTAAACGACGAGTCTTGTGCAAAAACAGACATGCGCAGAGTACTCCGGAACTCTGTGGAAGTTACGCGATTGTTGGAGAACACAGTAGGCCTACTAGTATAAAAACAGACGGCGAGGAGAAAGAAGGGTCAGTCATCCATTTTTTTCGATTCAAGAGATATTGTCTTTGTTCGAGAAATTTTAAACGTTTGCTGTGTATTTATTCAAATTGGATTTGTGAATAGGGTTAGATCTACAGAAGCTGTGATTTTATTTCGTCAATCTTTACGATTTATTCGAATTACTGGTTATACTGAAAGTCGACACGTACAGGACTGTTTTGGGGAGACCAGAGCGGAAAACGACAAGTTGAAACATTCATCAAAAACATCGTAAAAAGAACTTCGTCAAATTTATTGAACTGTGAATTATTTCTGGACTTCTCCATTCAAACTTCGGAATTTCTTCGTGGGACCAAATTCACACCCTATACTAGAATTTTGGATTTCTGATCTGGACTTTTGGACTTTCATTCTAGATCATTGTATTGGACACAGGCCAGTACCATTTTGTATTGTAATTAATTTTGAAGGTTGAAACTGAATATCTGTCATTGTTATTATATAATTTGTGTTATATCTGTTACATATATAATAGTTTATTGTAATAAATTATACAAGCTGTTATCTGTGTCTTTCTGTTGCGTTCAGTCTACAGTCAACATACATAAAAAACGTAACAGTGACTTATTAAAAGATCTTCAGAAATTCATTGTTATATCTAAAAATACTGCTAAACTTTAAAAGAACATCAGCAAAGATATGTATAAAACTGTAAATGTGGTCACATTTCTATTCAATACTGCTTTAATTATACGAGACTTATTACCAGCAACCATAGAAATAATATTAGACAGTGTTCTTACTAATGCTCCCCAGTGCCGCAGTGGTATTTCTGTGAATTAACTGCTAGAAACTAAATATCAATACAAGTGGTGGACAGACTACTGACAACCCATTGAGTAACTCTTTCCATAACTACAAACGAACAAATCCTGCTGACGTATTGTCATTTACACAAGTATTTTACTTTAATAGAATGTTAATCAGTGAAAAACCCTCAGTTGATGTTTTATATTACTTTAAGAGTAGAAGATATATTGTAATTATTTATTTAAATATTAGCATCCAATGAAAAAATATTCAAATAAATTTATTACTCTTTGCACAAACTTTAGACGAGTACAATACCAGCTTTGTGAATTGTTTTATATTCCACTCTTAGTTCGTTTCTTTGTACCTTGTTATTATTTTTGGTCATTTTAGTTCTTTTTCTATTTTCCTCCCTTAGTGGGATCAGGGTCTCCAAGCAGAACAGTTGCAAGTCTACAAATTTATAGCTGAAAAATTTGTCATTCGATTTTCCTTAGTAAATAAAGCAGATAAACCAGTATGACATTGCTTTCAAACAAACAGTGGCTCATTAGTAACTTTGGTTTGCTTTGAATTCCACGCTACTCGAGAACTATCTGCGCTAGCCGTCCCCAATTTAGCAGTGCAAGACTAGAGGGAAAGTAGCTAGTCATTATCACCCACCGCCCACTCTTGGGTTACTCTTTCACCAATAAATAGTAAGATTGACCAAAACATTATAACGCCCGCACGACGAGCATGTTGGGTGTGACATGCTCCTTCAGATTACGAGTCGCGTGCCTGAACCACCTGATTATGCCGGGCCTCACACTGGTAAGACTGACGGCTTAGAAGACAACGATCAAACTTACGGTATTCATGGTATATACAGCACAAATATCGATTATTTAACTTTTCGCTTAAAAACAAATAAACAATAAATTTACTATTTCATTAAGTGCAACTGTTTTTACCTCAACTGACTGAAAATAATGTGAGGTTGTTGTTGTTTTGAATTAAACACAAAGCTACACAATGGGCTATCTGTGCTCTGCCCACCATATGTATCGAAACCCGGATTTCTGCGTGGAAGTTCGTAGACATACCGCTGAGCCACTGGTGGGGTGGATGGTTGTTTAAAATAATTAATATTAACATTTTGGTCATACATTTCTATTCAAAATTTATAAGTTTGTACTTGATACTATACGTAAGATATGGAAATAGAAATTAAATATTACAAGAAAGTGCATTTATACAGAATTACGGATTCTACTTTTCCTATATTCTCGGTTACCACGTTATCAGTAATATTTTTTTTTAGACTTCTCATCCTGATGAGTGTGACACCAGGTTTTTTTTGCCTTCTTTTTGAAATTATAAAAAAAATCGTTCGTATAGTAAAATGTTATATTACGTTCTCTTATAATAATATAATTATATAATAATATAATTAAAGTGTAAACAATTGTTATATTATCTTTTTAATAAAACTATAAAAATTAAGCAAAAGGGAAATATAGAAAATATCTCAATTTTTTAATTACTCCATGTTTTGATAATCACTTTTCAAAAACTTAAATATGTCAATTATTTATGGTTTTTACAATTACCAAGTGTATTAGTTTTCATAATACTAATGTCAAATCTACGTTATTTATTGAGTAGCCTCAAGGAAACTTTAAAACCTACTTCATGGTTTCGTTTGTTTGTTGTTTTTATGCATTTTTAAGTTGAACACAAGTAAAGAACATTTTCAAAACAAAGAGAAGACAGATGAGTGCGTAATACTTCTGTTTTTTTGTTTGTTTGTTTTTAATTTTGCGCAAAGCTACACAAAAGCTCTCTGCGCTAGTCGTCCCTAATTTAGGAATGTAAGACTAGAGGAAAAGCAGCTGGTCATCACCACCTATCGTCAACTCTTGGGATTTTCTTTTACCAACGAATAGTGGGATTGGCCGTTACATTATAACGCTCATATGGTGGAAAGGACGAGCATGTTTGGTTTAACACAGATTCGAACCCGTCAGCCTCATATTACGAACTGATTTTCTTAACAACCCGGCCATGCCGGTCCAATTCTAACTATTACCATTAATTTAATCTGCTCTGTATTTTAGTGTGTAAGAAACAAAAAAACAGCAATATAACATAAAAATACAGCACGATAAACAATTAATGCATAAAATCATGTAATTTATGTTTGTTTTGGAATTTCGCACAAAGCTACTCGAGGGCTATCTGTACTAGCCGTCCTTAATTTAGCAGTGTAAGACCAGAGGGAAGGCAGCTAGTCATCACCACCCACCGCCAACTCTTGGGCTACTCTTTTACCAACGAATAGTGGGATTGACGGTTACATTATACATCCCCACGGCTGAAAGGGCGAGCATGTTTAGCGCGACGTGGGCGCGAACCCGCGACCCTCGGATTACGAGTCGCACGACTTCCGCGCTTGGCCATGCCAGACCTCCATATAATTTAAAAAGACTATGTACTACACTCAGCATTAGCCTAAATAAAAGCCTGCAGCTGTGGTTTTAATGTTGTTTTCTGACAACGTTTTACGTTTTCGTTAAAACTGCGAAAATTATTTATGTTGTTCAGTTAAAAGCAGTCAAACGGGTGGAGGACACTATTGAGAGATGTCCTTTCTTTCTGCTTTGCCTAAAGCATTATTCAGGTTTAAATTATCATAAATGTTAATCAATAAATCTATAAAAAAAACTGTTCTAGAACAACTTGGAATTGTATCACTAATGTTTTCCGAATCCATTTCTTGTACTGTATTACGTGGCTAAAACGTAAATTTTGTTATTCATAAGCTGGTAAATGAAATTTACTTTAGACACACATCTCTTAAGGTCTTGCCTGAGTTTTGGGACTTTACTACATTTATACCAGTGTTGTCCCGTAACTGACATTCTCCTACCAAGGGTGATATATATATATATATACAGATGTGTGGGTGTGCTCGATACAAGGAAGTCATAACAAAGTAAATGAATAAATATCTAAACAGTAAAACGAGAGATGTGTCGATGAAATATTATTTTTGTGCTGTGTTTATATACGTATATATTCTCCACAAAGTATTTAATCGCAGAAGACTCGAAATTATGAAGACTTTGGTATTTTAAGTCTATTAATCTCGTAAATTTTCTACTCAATTTTGTAAGAAAATGAGCTCATCCGAATCAGTTCTCGGTCATAATCCAGTTATAATCCGGTCAATTTTCTCTCGGAGTCGTTATCACGTTCAGTGTTAGCTTATAAAAGAAACTACGATGCAATATTCCTTGATCAAAATAAGTTCTCACACTATATTGCGCTATTTTATTACTGAAGATTCTTTACACTCTATGCTTAAGTTTAAGGTCAGAAGAGATGTTGATGATAAGAACCGAAGTAATTTTGAAAGGAAATAGAGAGCATAAACACTGATCATGAAACATCATAATGTGCTCTCTTTACGACTAGAGCGCTAGCAGAGTGTAATGAAAGTATATCCATAGCTTCCATATAATGTAAAGTTTTGAAACTTAACATAATAGAAAGAATTCCTTTTAAGGAAAACTAAATATTTCTTAAGGAAAAATAGCATTTCTATTTTCTGATTATATGGTATACGTTAGTTGGTTCTTATTCAGTTTTATACATGTATTCCAGATATTTTATGGCAGTCATATCTTTTCTTCATATTATTTTCATTCAGTAAGATTCGTATTAGTTTATGCAAATAAATGTAATTTATGAGGATAAAAACATAGTACTATGGCATGTTTCTAAACTTTCCAGCCAATATTTTATGCTGTTATGTGATCAGATCCATGAACTACAATTAAAATTTTAGAAAAAAATTAAAATGTTATCTAACACAATAATAAACGCATTCAAACAGAAATAATGTATGTTAATGATGCGATTACTGTGCTCTTCGACATATTTCTCTTACACAGGAATATGCAATATCTTTATTGCCTTTATTTTTTGACTTAATATTTGTTTTCTTAATTTCCATCGATACAGTATTCAGTTTTTCTTTTTGTATTCTTCTGTGTCTCCAATGTGTCTGCAAACTCACACTGCTAAAAACCGAGTATCGATACCCATGATGATCAGAGCACAGATTTGTGCTTAATTCCAAACAAACAAAAAGACATCATCTTTTGTGTTTCAAGTGTAAAAGAAGTTCAAATATTCTGTCACATTTATGGGCTTTTCCCATGGTTAGATTTTTACACATGTTTCAAAAGAAAAATTATCAACACGAAAGGCTTTATGAAAAGCTATATTCAAAGCTTTTATTTACATCTCGTATATGGTATAAATATGTTGTTAGTGAGCTCGACACACAATCTGCGCATTTCCAGTTCCACTCTTTCCACTAAACATGCTCATTCCTGTAGCAGTCGAGATATTATAATATGACCATCAATTCATTTTTTGCTGGTAAAAAAGTAGCCCGTGTGTTAATAGTGTTTATTAGTTTATATTCCTCTAGTTTACCACATTTAATTTAGTTACGAATACTAGAAATCGCCATCGAATAGTTTTTAGTTGTTTTTGTCTTTTGATGCAAAATTCGACAACACAAGCAAAAAAACTAATCTTGTATTTTAACAAAATGTTTTTCTGAATCTCATAATGCACAAGATTTAAAACGAATGTTAATTCAACATTCTGAAGAACAAAATTTTCATCTTGTAGAAATTTCGTTTCTTCATTATATTGAAACAATAGTTATGTAGCAACCTGTATTTACATTTATGACAGAAAGAGTTTGTACCTCTGCGTCGTGAGTAATTTTTTCCTCATAACTTAAAACTTATCATGATTAGGATAATAAAAGTAGAGTATATTATAAATATTATACTAACACATATATACATAATTTTTTATGTAAATTAAACGACAAATAAACTATTTATAAACAAATAACCAAATATAGGAGGAGCAGAAAGTGTTCGTACAGTTCAGAACGTGTGAAAAACCGATATTTTCGTAAATAATTTGTTTAGTTTGGCGAATAAACTACATTATACCATTCCAGAACTAGACACCAGGTTCATAATTGGTAGAATTCAGCTAACAAAAAAATGTATTTCCGGCAATTCAGCGCTGTCTTCGACATAATCTGCTTGGTCATCATGGCGAACAACTGTCCAGTGATCTAAAAAAACGAATTATTATAAAATACAAGTCTCATGTGTCTCTTTTCAGTATTGCTACACAACTTAATGTGCCGAAATCTACTGTTCAAAGCATAATTTCTAAGTTTAAGCTTACAAAATCAACTGCTAACCTCCCTCTTTCCGAACGCCCCACCAAAATTCCAGAGAGAACCAAGAGGAAGGTTTTCAGAGAAGTTAGTAGGAACCCTCATTTAACACATAATTACATACAGAAACTGGTAAGGGAAACTGGGATTGAAGTACGCACGTCTACAGTTACAAACATGTCACGCTCATCTGGGTTCAAAGCATGCCGTTCTCGTAGAACTCCATATTTAAACCCTCTTCATTTAGAATCATGATTTAGGCATGCAAGAAGGTATGTTGATAAACCCTTTACCAATTGGAAGAGTATTTTTTGGTCATACGAGACTAAAATCGAGCTTTTTGGCCACAATGAGATTCGCTATATTTTTCCGTAAGAAGGGGAAAAGAAATCATCCAAAGAAGACAGTCCCTATAGTTAAACACGAAGATGGCTCGATCATGCTATGGCGTTCCTTCAGCTATTTTAGTGTAGGCAGCCTTCACCGCGTCAACTGAATCATGAGAAAAGAAGAGTACGTTGATATATTAGGCACTTATATCAAATATGATGCTCGGAACTTGCGGCTTGGACGTCATTGGATCTTCCAGCACGATAATGACCCTAAAAACACATCGAAATATGTGCAAACCTGGTTGCAGAGGAACAATATAAGCGTTCTGGAGTGGCCTTTGCAATCACCCAGTCACAACCCAATTGAAAACGTTTCGCATGGATTGAAGACCAGGGTTCATCAGCATCATCTGAAAAACTGGCAAGAGTTATAGGACTTCTGTGAAGAAGAATAGAAGAAAATACCAGTCGAGTACTGTCAACCGATCACGAGGGGGCTATGAGGAGAGATTGTGCCAAGTAATTCACCTGAAAAGCTACACAACTGATAATTAAAGTAGACGCACAAACACTTTCTGCCCCTCCTATGTTTGGTTATTTGTTTATAAACAGTTTATTTGTCGTTCAATTTACATAAAAAATTATGTAGATGTGTGTTAGTATAATATTTGTAATAAACTATACTTTCATTATCCTAATCGTGATACTTTTAAGTTATGAGGAAAAACTACTCACGACGCAGGGGCATTAACACTTTCTGTTGTAATTGTAAGTATATCGTGATGCGAATGGTTAAAACAGGTAATCCCTTCAGGGTGCCTTCGGTCTCCTTTGGAGGAAATAAAATCAAACATCTTTTTTCCTAATATTGATTGGTATGGTAATTTAGCGAAAAGTGTAAAGTTCTATTAAGTAACTGAGATCTACGATAATCTGGATAAAATTTAGGGTTAGAAGAAAATCAGTTTATTTGCAATGCTTCACAGAGTTAACTCAGTATCATTAGGGAACCCGATTTTTCAGAATACGAACAACATTACAAGAAGAAACTTAATATAATAAATTACGCTACTAGTATGCTTCTGATCATAAGGTTTCAAAATTGTGTCTAATTATTTCAGTACCAGCGAGTCTAATCAGAATATATTGTGCTTGTAATTTTTTTTTAAAGATTAAACTTGCAACTACGTTAGAAAAATGCAAAAGAAGAAAATATTCTATTATATTTTCAGTGGATTTACTCTACTATTAAATTAATCTTTCTTAAACACACACAGAATTGTACCGAAAAATATAATTACGAATACATATAAGACTAGTAAGGTTCATGAAAATACCGGTACGTATTGTTTTTTATCATTTTTCGAACACTGGGAAGAGTAAAAGAGTTCATTGAAAGGATTTTATTCATTTTACATACTTTATTTTTAAAAGAAAACATTTTTAATTTCTAGCACAACAACAATCTTTCTTAAAGTGATATATATGGGTACCATTTCACAGATTGGTTATACAAAGAAATAACAGTAAAACATTGTTGTGTTATTTTTTTGCAGTTTATGTTAAAGAACGAACATATTTACAGAACTGACGAAGGTTGAAATACAAACATCGTATATTATTTTACTGAATAATATTCAAGAGCTATTCCTTCAAAATAATTAGAAGTAAAACATTAATGTCGAGAGAGTGACAAATACTAAAAAAGTGTTAAATTTTAAACATTGTTTGTAAGAGACATACACAAAAAGACCAATGCTGTCCAATACAAAACATTTTTTATTAACTTGCAAGGAAAAGATCACGAAATGATTTGTTAAAAATTATAATAGTAGCAATAGAAATAGTTTAAACTGTAGTGTTCACTAGAAATTCGTGTTTAGCGATTTTTTGACATGTGTTTAAAGAAAAAGAAGGACATATTAGCACATTAGTGAAATAGTTTTTAGAACAAACAATTTCAACTAGTGTTTCAGCTAAACAATGAGTGCCAAGAAC
Organism: Carcinoscorpius rotundicauda; assembly: GCA_011833715.1. Lineage (NCBI taxonomy): Eukaryota > Metazoa > Arthropoda > Merostomata > Xiphosura > Limulidae > Carcinoscorpius > Carcinoscorpius rotundicauda. The sequence goes on from CM022393.1 coordinate 117,077,490, forward strand.
TGCCCAGTGCTTAACTTGGGCACATTAAAATTCCACTGTTCCTTCTGACAAAATCAGCTTAATAGCTGATGTTTCTAATACTAATGTTGAGAATTTCTTTTCAGTTTATTACTACAAAAATACGAATGGCTATCCTAGATAGCCCCAAATAACTGTCGCGAAATTTAACAAAAAGAAACACCAGCTGATAGATTTGGGATGAGCAGTGATACAAGTGGATCGAAAAGATAAACTGTTGTAGATATAAATAGTAAATAATCATATTTTGTGATATTTACATTGTAGAAATAAAGGATTAGTATTACTGTTATCATTTAATGTGAGGTATTTTAGTAATAAAAAAGAATATAAATTATCAATAACCCCAAATATATCGAAACACATAATTATATTAATATAGCTTTCAAATTCTGATGACACTGTAAAGTTAGTTCACCCAAAATTCCCATGTAAATATATTAAGCACTACTTTTGTCTACACCGACTTTTCTAAGTAATATTTAACAGACTCAAATAAAAGATAATCCTTAGGTTGAAATATAATTCGCTATTATGCTACATATGAGAGGGGAGGAATGTATATTTTTCGTGTAGCCAAAACAACCTGGAGGAGTAATAGTGAGTTTTACAAGTGTCCACTTTCTGTATATCAAACTGCAGTAAACCAAACTATCATATATTTCAAAATGAATGCACTCTAGTGGATTTTCACTTCACATACCAGATTTCAAGGTGATACAGTAAGAAACATGTGAGATATAAAATCTCTAATTGGTTTTTGAATTTCTTCTTACTTTTTAATTCGTTCCGAAAGTAAGGGCAAACAAACACGTTAGCGCTTTCTAACTCAAGCAATTCAAAATAATAATAATGGTAAACAGTTATTATTCATAATTTATTTTCAACTTTTAAGTGCAAATTTTCTGAATTTTATGAGCGTTTTTCATTTAAAGTGTTTAACGTCACGTGATATTAGCCTAAGCAATTACCGTAAATAACGAAGCTTGATAAGGTTGTACAAAGTGCATGAAGGTGTTGATACAAACATCTGTAAAGTATAGATCTGTTCTAAATAATAAGGTTATAATCCTAAAGTTAATGTAACTTCTGAGTGTCACTTTATTACCTTCTGAGGTTTGCTGGTGTATATTGAAAAAAGTCGTGATATTTAATCAAAAACACCTCATGTATGAAAAAAAGATGTAGCCAGAAAAGAAAAATGATTAAATGTGCGACTGAAAAGAAAGAAATCAAAACTGTTAGTAACAGATATGTATCTTATAGGAAATATTATTCATTAGTTACTTATGCCGCATTTTTTTTTGTTACCACTATAAGAGAATCTTTTACTTTAATATAAGCTTCAGATGTTCAATAATGTAAATTTGTTGAAATTAAGTTTGAACATTTCTTTACGTATTCAGATTACAGTTTAATGTAACATTTATATTTGATAAAATTACTTGTTTAACACGTTTTCTCCTTTTATACATTAGAGAAATAAAGCTAAGGTAAAGTTGATGTAAACTGAAAAAAATGAAGGCTATGTGTCTGGTTTATGTCAATCAAACTATGATTATTGAATATTCAATACAAATAAAACACTATGGAAAATTGTGTATCATTAATATTACATGTTAATTGACACACTGTGTATGAATATAAATTTTTGTTTGAAAACGTTAGGATTTTTGTTCTTTATATTTTAATTATCTTATGTACTGTACTTTATAATATTCAAATTATTTATAAGTGTTAAACTATTTTATTGTAAGCTCATACAACTCATTTAGTATGTATGAAGCAAAATATTTAATCCGATTATGTCAATTTTTCTGAATCCTTAAGTTGGAGAAGCTTTATGAATACGACGTATTCCAAACAACGTAACTAAAAAGTTGGGCATGATCGCATAAATAACATGTTCATGTATTAATTATAGTTGCAACAAAAATGCAGTTTACACTTTGAGAAAGGCCCGGCATGGCTAGGTAGTTAGGACGCTCGACTTTTAACCTGGGGGTCGCAGTTTCGAAACGCTATCACACCAAATATGCACGTTATTTCAACTGTGTGGGCGGTATAATGTTACTATTCCTTAGAGAAATAATTTCTCAAGAGTTGGCAGTGGGTGGTGATTATTATCTTCCTTCTCTCTAGTCTTACACTGCTAAATTAGGGACGGCTAACGTAGATATTTTGGTGTAGCTTTGAGTGAAATTCAAAACATCAAGCAAAGCACTTTGGGGCCGTGAGAAAGATATAAAGAAATGAAATCCAAATGCATATTTTTTGTCAGATAAGCTAGCAGCAAATGTGTGTGTGTTCACTAGCTGTTTTTCTTCTATTCTATTAGTGCGAAATTTAAAGATAGCAATACGCCATTGCTCAAACAAAATAAACACAGAATGAAACTAAAAGCATAATAGCATTATTAGTCACACTTTATATCAACCTTTTAGCAGAATTAATAAGAAAGAGAAAGAAGTTCTGAAATTATTACTGAAGCAAATCAAGTAGAAATCGGCGTTTTTAACAAAATATAAAAGTATTTGAAAGATTTTACTTTGCTTTAAAATAATTACATTAAGTAGATAGGTATAGAGCCTAAATGAAACTTGAATCACATTTTTAATCACGTATATTTTGAATTTATATATGTTATACAATTTCTCTTGCATGCAGTATTATTTTACTGTCATTGTATGTATTATTTTTTTATGATAACACTGCTACTAAGTGTGATTCGGTGTCTTTTATTGTTGTAGAATCTAGCTATGAAAGTGCATTTACATTTAGCTCTGAGTTAATACTTCATCTGATACCAATAAAGACAACCTTCTACTGAGCTTTAAATTGTAAATATTATAATTCTTAGGATAAAAATATTATTTTTGTCAAGAAGACTAAAAATATTGAAAGAAATTGCCTCAGTAACAGACTTACTTAACTTTCAGCATAATATAAAAGGAATATGGTTGAGAGGTAAATTTGTGAATATTTTCTTCTTTATATATTCTATGGCAATATCTTGTGAGAAAAATTGGCTTTTAATTTAAAGTATTAAACTGTTATGCAAAGTAAACACATATTAAGGTTGAAGTTATAATTTTTTTTTCAAATTTTGAGGAAAAAAACTGCGGCTTATTGACTAACCATGATGACTGGTTAATCAATACTATAAATTAACAGTTCTTAGGCTACTCTAATTAAATAGTGGGATTTTGCATCATATTAAAGTAGTTCTTCAGCTGAAAGGATGAACGTATAAAATATAAAGATGTTGTTTGTTTAAATGAAATCCAATTGACACATGGGTGAGGAAATACTCACGTACAGGGTTTTTGTAAAGTAAAGAAAACTTCGTAATTTACGCGATAATATTTTTAAAAATCATTTGGCACATGAGAACTAAATTTCACCACCGTATCCCTAAGAGTAATTAGTTGCATTCAAAAACATTCAGAGAAAATGTTCAATACTTTTTCCCTCTTTCTTCATGAGCATATTAAGCCTATTCTTAAATGTAACTGGTGGAAGCATGATATATTCTAGACAGTGTTTATTGATCCTCGAAATATCCTACACGCTGAGACATACTTTATTCAAATTACCAATCTCTTATCACTAAAAGAACCAATAAAAGTAAAAGTTTACAAGAAAAGCTATGTTACATCGTCTTTCACGTTCAGTATTTCCTAGATATGACTTTTAAATATTAATGTGCTTCTACTGGTTTTTGGGGCTTCTCTATATCTTAGGCATTTGGATCATACATATTCATGATGGATTGTTGTTATGTAAATGTCGTGTGAATATTTTGTAAGCGACAACATGTCGTGTTGTGTTTAAATTTTCATTTCTATTATTCATTTTTCCATATTTATACTATTGTTTCGAAGTTTAAACTAATATTTTGTTATTCATTTAGGGTAACATTTAGAATTTTCTTGAATTAAGTAGACCAATCATATGTTTGTAAATGAAGTGCTGGTGACTTCGTGTCTAGACGTGTAGTCTCGTACAAGAACGGACATGCGCGGATTGCTCTGGAGATCTGTAGAAAGTTCGCGGTTATTCGAGGGGTCTAGGCCTACAATATATAAACAGTCGAAGATGCGAGAGACAGAACAGAGATTCAGACATCAGTTTTTATTCGAAGAGAAAAAGAAGAGAGTCAGTTATTTGAGAAAGATTAAGTGTTTGCTGTGATTATTCAACTTGGATTTGTGACTGAAGTTAGATCTACGGAAGCTGTGATTTTATTTCGTCAATCTCTACGATTCATCTGAATTACTGCTTGTGTTGAGAGTCGGCGAATTTATTGAACTGTGAACTGTTTCTGAACTTCTTCATTTAAGCTTCGGAATTTCTTCGTGGGACCAAATTCACACCCTAGACTGGAATTTGAGACTTTCATTTTAGATCATTATATTAGATACAGGCCAGTACCATTTTGTATTGTGATTAATTTTAAAGTTTGAAACTAGTTTTATTTTGTTTTGTAATTAATTTCGAATGTTGTAACTTAATATCTGTCACTGTTATCATATAATTTATGTTATATCTGTTATATTTGTTAATAGTTTAGTGTAATAAATTATACAAGCTGTTATCTGCGTTTTTCTGTTGCGTTTAGTCTACGAAGAACATAAAACATAAAAAATACGTAACAGTTGTGTTTAAAAGAGCTATTTTATTACTTTTTAGTTTAAGTAAGTTTTAACTTTTCACTGTGTGAAGATAATTTTTACACTTATACTTTCGTGTTAGTAAGTAAAAATAGGAACATTTTACTTAGTCATTTGGTCATTCTGAATTTTTTTTTCATAAATTGCTGACATGTTTGAAAATACAAACAGCTTTTATGAACAAAATATATGTAAAATATAATTGAGGTAACTTCAGCATCTTGTATCATGTCTGACTTACATCGTGCAGATGATAAAATTTCAAAAACAGGCATAAAAGTAATCGTTAAGTGCAAAAGTTTTTTCTAAATCCAAATGTTTTATGTATATTTTGTTATTATATATGCTACAATATTTTGTAGAAATTTTCTTTATTCTGTAATGTTAACAAAAATTTTATCACGTTTCTTCTAAAATTTAGTTTAAAAAATCTAAGAAGATTTATATACTTATAAATACGTTTTATATAAATACTGCCAAACTAATAATTACATAAATGAAAGCTAATACATACCAGCAAGCCTAATACTATCATAGATTTATATTCGACTAAACTTACATCGGTTGAATTTATCAATATATCGTTAAAACGATAAACTTTGCATGCGCACAATTATATACTTATCTTTCTTGCGTTGTTGTTAAGCGCTGAGCTCAAAAGTAAGCTACGTGTATTTTGTTTTCCACAGGTTTTGAAACTTGATTTTGAGCATGCTAAGCTTGCAGTGAGAAAGGCAATATGGTTATTATTTAGAGGCCAACAACTAATATTTAAAATTGCATGAACATTTTAAACTATTCAGATCTTGGCAGATAAGAGTAAAATCCAAATGTTAGAGGCAAACAGCTGTTGTTATTAAAGATCTCAAACATGATTAAGTTTCTATAATAATGTCTATATGTTACTACATTATACAGCTTTAAACCACAATCTGCCATAAATTTTGTGAAGATTATAGTCGCAAGCACGAGGTAATGCATAATAAACAAGGTTTATTTACTGCACTGTTGGACCTAGTTCTCATTACGAAGGAAAATGTATAATTTTGTTGTTCAGTATATATGTTAAAGCTTGTCTTTTACATGTATCCTCTAACCATTCGTTTTTCAAACTTATTATGGAATGTAGAAGGCCATGCTTTTATATATATTATCTCATACGGTTTCGTATTCATAATTTACGTTTAATAATGTTCTTCATAATAAAGTTTTAGAGAATATAGCATAGAAGCCAGAAGCAATAAAATCTTCGAAAATAATACTAACAGTAAACGTATGGATCGTTCTAAATATTCCGTCTGGCACGTCCTTGTTTAATATGTTATACTGTAGCCAAATACACGTTGCTTTTGATATGTTACACAATTATGTCTTCTGTAGGACTTTGATCAGACTGTTTCTAGTTTTATTTCTCTAGAAACTTTATTATGCAACAGGCTACGTTAAACTTTAGTGTTTAAACTCGTGACACATTTTATTTTGATAGGATTTTGTCACATAGTAATAATTCTCACTACATTTTAATAAACCATCTATTGCAGTTCTATGTAAGTTTTTTTTGCTATTATTTTCTTTACATAAAATACTTTCCTCGGTGGACTCAGCAGATAGCTCGAGGTGGCTTTGCTATAAAGAAACTCACACATATAAAAGAGTATTCTTCGTGACTTTAAATAATTTTCGCTCTTTTATAAAGTTGTATTAATTTAGTTAGCATGTGAAGTAATGCGCTAATATTTTGTTTGTTTGCTGTTAAGCACAAAGTTACTGTATGGCTATGTGTACTCTGCCCACCATAGATATTGAAACCCGATTTCTCGAGTTGCAAGTTTGAAGTGAATTAACAAAAATACCAGTAGGATAGCTGTAATATTTTTAACTAGTACCAACCTAACGACCTGGCATGGCCGAGCGCGTTAAGGCGTGCACTCGTAATCCGAGGGTCGCGGGTTCGCGCCCGCGTCGCGCTAAACATGCTCGCCCTCCCAGCCATGGGGGTGTATAATGTGACGGTCAATCCCACTATTCGTTGATAAAAGAGTAGCCCAAGAGTTGGCGGTGGGTGGTGATGACTAGCTGCCTTCCCTCTAGTCTCACACTGCAAAATTAGGGACGGCTAGCACAGATAACCCTCGAGTAGCTTTATGCGAAATTCCAAAACAAACCAACCTAACGGTTGATCTAAATAGGAATATGTTATAGATAAATTACTTTTCTTACTTAGTGTGAAACTGTTTCGGGACAGCTGAGTGGCATTTGAAATTAGAATTAAACTTCTCGTTATGAAGGAACAAGCTCTGTAAACAACGAATTTTTAATTTGGGAAAATACAATTTTATAATATTTCTCTAAAAATCGTAAAGTCATTTAACAATAATGTAAAATTAACAAGCTTGTTTGGATTTAAATACTTCAAAGAAAATGCTTACTACGATATCAGTATATCGCGTTCTAAGGTTTAGTGTGTGAGAAGTCAAACAAAAACTTCTTCATGTCGTTAATCTGCTAAAGCAACCTAAAACACTTGAATGATGTACGTGCAAATTCTGTAAATGCTAATACTTTTACTTGATTAAATATGGACCTTTAACCAATTCGATTAGAGTTGATTTATTGTTGACATAATTGAATAACGTCATTTTGTTCATTTAACGGCCATATATAAATAATCTGAAACAACACATGAAACTACACTTCCAGAGTTTAAAGTAAACATCATAGTTACAATAACGATAGACTTATTTCAAATTTGGAATACAGGGGAAACAGGAAGTGTCGTGTAAGAAAGATGACCGGATAGAAATTCAACAAAGTGCTTTAGTTTTACAAACTGATAAACAGGGGATCTGAGAAGCAAAATGATTGATAACATACACACGCATAATATATACACATAAAAATATAAAATATAGTCAATCCCTATCGTTTCACTTGCTTTCATTTTCATGAGTGAATAAAGTGATTTTTTTTATATATTTGAAATTTATATCTTCTTTGAGTCTAAACGTCTGCTTTGTGTGGTAACGCAGTAAGTTGGTGTAGGGAACTAAGATTTAGATAATAATACACTAGGGGAATTCTTCTTTGTCACCTGTCTGTTTGTCTTTATCTTAATCACTTTTGATAATGTTTCACACGACTGTACGTGAATTTCATCTAAAGTAATCATGTGTTTAATAGGTATTTTATTTTCGATAGCAAATCCGCACATATCTTGCTTTGATTTACACCAATTGACTTCAGTAATATCTGTTATTGTGTAAAATATAGAGCTGCAAGCTATAATGCTATCAAGAACAACATTGATAAGTTATGTCAAACAAAAGAATACAGTATCATCTGCAATATTTTTTAAAGCTTTAATATAGATGTTGAAGACAAAAGTAAGTCACATGTTTGTATGAATATTCGAATTAAATTACATCGGAAAAAGCATTTTATTCCTAAAATATAAATCATACAGATTTGATATTAATTTTCCCGAAATAAAAGGATACTATGTAAACTGTTAGATTCTTATGGTTCTGTTACACTATCCTTCGAGTTCCCAGTGGCTCTGCGGAAAGTCTCATGATTTATAACCTTCTAAACTGGGTTAATAAACCCGTTATGGGTGCCACGCAGATAGCCCATTATGTAACTTTATGTTTAACAGCAAACTGAAAACACTAACTGTGCTAGCTGTTCTAATTTAGCAGTCTAAGACTGGATTGAAGGTAGCTAGTCATCACCACCTTCCGAAACTTTTGGACAACTTTTTTACTAACGATTAGTGAGATTGACCGTGACTTATAACGCCTCCACGGTTGATAGGGCAAGAATATTTGGTGAGATGGGGATTCGAAGCCGATTAGAGCAGCATAACCAGTTGCCCACGCAGGGCCATTAAAATAACATTAACCCATGTCATCAGATGAAAGTCTCTTTTGGCTGTTGTTTGATTGTCTAAGAAGAAAAACAAATCGTATAATAAATTCGCTCAGTAAATAAGAATTAATAAGAAAAAACTCGTGAACACAGCAAGCGATTAATTAATAGTTTTCAGGAAAAAATAGAAATACTTGTAGCGCTTGTTTGTTGAAGACTTTAACGTATTTATCATGGATTTTTGTTTTCATCAGTATATATATGTGTGCATGTGCACAGACACTATACATATAAATAAACTTTAAAAATATCATTTTCGTGAAGTCAGATAAGATAATAAACGTTTCGTTTTATTTACACCCTAAGCTATGTTTTCGGGATATTTTATAATCATTAAGATACATAATAAATTATTAGCTTCTCTTCATCTCCCGAGTGACGTTCTACTCTAACAGTTTTCTTCCTGTTTACAATGGTGGTGACCAGGAAGAAATTAAAAGAGAATCGTGACAGCTGAAAGCCACCTTTATCGGTCAATGTCTGGAATAACATATATTATTTCTCTGATCTTTAGTTCCTGCAAATGAATGGGCATGTAGTGCTTTCTCTAAGGATCAGCAGGGTGAAGAATAATGGCAAACGTCGGATGACCAACTTTACTGGGCAACTTCCATGTGCCAACTGGTTGTATTATCATAGATTTATATTTAAGTCTGCCACGTTTCTATATTTCTAATCAAGCAGTTTTCACCAGTCTCGTAGATCAGTTAGCGTTTTTATTTGATGTCTTTTGAGGCTTCAGTGAAAACTGCGTATCATATTGATTTGTTGAGATTCCAGATCTATGTTTGCGGACTTACATACTAAAAACCGGGTTTCGATACCCGTGGTAGTCAGAGCACAGATAGCCCATTGAGTAGCTTTGTGCTTAATTCTAAACAAAATACAGATCTATGAAGTATTTTTTAACTTCAATCTCTTGAAGTATGTTACACTGATATACTTCCATTCTCTAAGGGAAACTTTTATTTTGATTTGTCCCTCAATCTTTTCAGTTTGTCCTTCAATATGATATTTATTTGAAATTAATATTTTTGGATTAGAAATTTCTCCATTTGTCGCAAATGTATTCCTAGTTGCCGCAATTATGAAGTTTATCAACAAACGTTAGAAGAATATGACTGTGTGGCTTACAGAAAACATTTGAAAGTTTTCTGCATATGATAAATATTTGTATGCACTTTTATCTGGAAATACATATATAAATTTGTATAGCAGCAGTAGCAGAAATCTTGTTAATTATTCTTGCTAACAAGTCGAATTCTGTCCCAAATATAAAACCAGCTGGAAATTAAATTTACAATAAAAATTTAACAAACCGTAGATATTCTTTTCAATATATTGGGTTGCATATAAATATTTGTTTGAAGTATAATTTATGAAGTTTTAATGTGTTCAAAATCTAAAATAGTTGTCTCGGGTCTGTGGTTTGGCCAGATATCGTGCTAATAAAATGCCCAGTTCGGTACATAATATGTGAATTATTTTCTGTATGTAAACATACTAAACTTTACGAGTCTACATCCTATACACTAAGCCCTTTGAATTTTCACTTTAAATTAGATATAGGCATCTCAGTCCTTATAGCATACTGCAAATATATGGGCTTTAAAAGCTAAAATCTGTTGTTTGACACTCAAGAGGACAGTCTGTTGTGAACTTTGTGTTAAAACGAATAATTAAGTAATGTAGCTGGAAGTACATTTGTATGTAAATGTGTATTAAAATGTATTTACTTTGTTTGTGATTTCCTTTGCTTAGTATAGTGTATGAAGGCTTCTTCTAGACGAAGCCATAAATATTTCAATAGATACAAAACCATGAAACTCACAATTTCTTAACTTTTAGTATTATTACTAATATGCTTAGCTTTAGAGTACAAATATCTTAGCTGCTCTTTTCCCGGTGGTTATTTGTTGTTGTTTTTTCACCTCCTTATATCAAGTCTTTCATAACTTCTGTGAAACTTTGTGTTATTTGTGTTTCTAAATTACTTTTCGTCAGTAGGATTTTCAAAATATGCTTTTTTGGGAACTATGCTTTGATGACAATCACGCAGCATTTTTATCTATTTTCGTTTACCCCATTGTTTTCTTGATTTATTGACGCAATAGTTGTGATTGTCCTGTTGTTGTACGTATCATAAATATGGCATATTAGAATTCTGGAATCAAGCCTTTAAGAGTGAGAGAGATAAATCAAACAAATAATACAAGAATAAAAACTTCAAAAAGGTATAAACGAAAACATTTCAATCATATAAAAGCAGAGAAAGATGTTACGATTGGCGAGACAAATGGCGTAAAGTAACTTACACTAACATTTTACAGTTTAGGAAAGTTCTTCATAGAAATGTTCCATTTTAAGAGTACAAGAATCTCTTTTTTCTTACTCGGTAAGATATAGTATTTTCATACTTTTATATGCAAAAACGGCTGTTCTGGGCCCAGAAAACACTTCAAATAGAAGAGCGAACAACGTTTCGACCTTCTTCGGTCATCGTCAGGTTCACAAAGAAAGGGTTACTGGTCGGAAGCTGACCACATGTTTGGGAGGGGTTGTATAATTGAGTGTTGCAATGTAGAGGGCGCGGTTTGAATATATAATTTTGTCTATAATATTAATATAGGTATAATGGTGTTCCTTTATATTGGTTTATTTTGGGTTTAAGTTGTTGTATAAGTAAGGCTTCTTTAATTTTTCGTTTGTTTATGTTTGTTTCTTTATTTAGTATTTTAGTGTTTTCTATGGTTATGTTGTGTCCATTTGACTTGCAGTGTTCGAAAACGTGTGAAGGTGACTTTTTATGTTCTTTGAATCTGGTTTCCATTTTTCTACTTGTTTCTCCTATATAGAAGTCGTGGCAGTTATCACATTGTATTTTATAAATAATGTTGGTGTGGTGTTTGTCAGTGTAGTTCTTACATAGTATAGACCTTAGTTTTGTGCCTGGTTTTTGAATAAATTTAGTGTTAACTGGAATGTTATATTTTGTTACTAGTTTTTGCCAAATGTTGGTTATTTGTTTGCTGATGTCAGGAATATATGGTATACAGCAGTATATGGTTTCGTGATTTTTTGATTCGTGAGATATATTTACTTTTGTTGGTTGATTTTGCTTTCTGTCTAGGTGTGTGCGTATAATGTTTTCTACGGTTTGTGGAGGAAACTTATTAATGTTGATGAAGTGTTGTTTTATTTTATCTAATTCATCGTTAATTTTATCTGGTGAGCATAGTTTTATGGCTGTGTTTATCTGGTTTCTTAGTATGTTGAGTTTTTGTTTTGTTTCATGTGCTGAGTCCCAAGGAATGTATAGTCCAGTATGGGTGATTTTTCGGTGGATTTCTGTTTTGAATTGTGTGTCGGTTCTTATAATTTTGAGGTTAAGAAATGATATTTGATTGCTTTCTTCCTGTTCACGTGTGAAGTTAATGTTGGGATGTATAGAGTTAATGTGAGTGAAAAAGTTAAGTATGTGTTCTGTAGATTCGAATCCCGCAATCGTGTCATCTACATATCTGTACCAGTATAGTGGTGGATGTAATGCTGTATTAATTGCTTGTGTTTCAATTTGTGTCATAAAAATATTGGCTAGAACTGGCGATACTGGGTTGCCCATGCTTAGGCCATTTGTTTGTATATAGTTTTGGTTGTTGAACATGAAGTTTGTCTTTATTGTGGTGAATTCTATGAGGGTTGCTAACTGGTTACTGGGAATGTCTATGATCGGGTTAGGGTCTCGAATATAGAGTTCTAAGGCTATCTTGCAGGCTTCTGTTGTTGGAACTTCTGTGAAGAGGGATATAACATCGAAACTGGCCATTAAGGCTTTATGATTAAGTTGATTTAGATTGGACTTGAAATTAAAAGAGTCTTTGATGAATGAGCTGGCTGATGTTGCATATTTGGAGAATGCCCATGCTATGTATTTACCAAGATTGTAGTTAAACGATTCATATGTTGACATTATTGGTCGTAATGGACAATCTGGTTTATGAGGTTTGGGGATGCCGTATATTTGCGGTGTGCGTGAGTCGGTTTTACGTAGGTAGGAATAAAGTGTTTGTGAAATTGTGTTGGCTTTTTTTATTTGTAGTAGTAATTTGTTTAGTTGCGTCTCATGTGTCTTTGTTGGATTTGTGTGTATTGGTTTAAATTTGTTCGTGTCTGATAGGATGTTATTCATTTTTTGTATGTATTCATTCGTGTTCATTATTACTATAGCGTTACCTTTATCTGCTTTTAGAATTTTTATGTTTCTGTCTTGTTTTAGGTTTCTAATGGAATTAATGTCTCTTTTTGTAAGGTTGTTTTTTAGTTTTCTGTTTTGTGAAATTATGTTGATAGTTTTGTAAGAAAATTCTTTGAAAAAATCGTTTAAGATAATGTTTTAGCCAATATTTTTATGACACAAATTGAAACACAAGCAATTAATACAGCATTACATCCACCACTATACTGGTACAGATATGTAGATGACACGGTTGCGGGATTCGAATCTACAGAACACATACTTAACTTTTTCACTCACATTAACTCTATACATCCCAACATTAACTTCACATGTGAACAGGAAGAAAGCAATCAAATATCATTTCTTAACCTCAAAATTATAAGAACCGACACACAATTCAAAACAGAAATCCACCGAAAAATCACCCATACTGGACTATACATTCCTTGGGACTCAGCACATGAAACAAAACAAAAACTCAACATACTAAGAAACCAGATAAACACAGCCATAAAACTATGCTCACCAGATAAAATTAACGATGAATTAGATAAAACAAAACAACACTTCATCAACATCAATAAGTTTCCTCCACAAACCGTAGAAAACATTATACGCACACACCTAGACAGAAAGCAAAATCAACCAACAAAAGTAAATATATCTCACGAATCAAAAAATCACGAAACCATATACTGCTGTATACCATATATTCCTGACATCAGCAAACAAATAACCAACATTTGGCAAAAACTAGTAACAAAATATAACATTCCAGTTAACACTAAATTTATTCAAAAAACAGGCACAAAACTAAGGTCTATACTATGTAAGAACTACACTGACAAACACCACACCAACATTATTTATAAAATACAATGTGATAACTGCCACGACTTCTATATAGGAGAAACAAATAGAAAAATGGAAACCAGATTCAAAGAACATAAAAAGTCACCTTCACACGTTTTCGAACACTGCAAGTCAAATGGACACAACATAACCATAGAAAACACTAAAATACTAAATAAAGAAACAAACATAAACAAACGAAAAATTAAAGAAGCCTTACTTATACAACAACTCAAACCCAAAATAAACCAATATAAAGGAACACCATTATACCTATATTAATATTATAGACAAAATTATATATTCAAACCGCGCCCTCTACATTGCAACACTCAATTATACAACCCCTCCCAAACATGTGGTCAGCTTCCGACCAGTAACCCTTTCTTTGTGAACCTGACGATGACCGAAGAAGGTCGAAACGTTGTTCGCTCTTCTATTTGAAGTGTTTTCTGGGCCCAGAACAGCCGTTTTTGCATATAAAAGTTCTCAACAAGTGGGTTTCTCGACATCACTGATTTTCATACTTTAATGAAATTATATTTCAATATGCGCTACAAGAACAAAAATTTGTTTGTGGATTATTTTTGCTTTGACTGTCAGGAATTTTTCTGCTCTCAAAGAAAATCTGTTAATTATAACTATATATATTTAATCGTTATTAAATTTTTAGGAATTATTGGTAATATCTACAGATAAATTATCATCGTAATAAATAGTACCATAGTTAGCAAAAACTGAATAAAAGTACTTTTTTGATTTACCATTAACTTTAGTTATATGTAACATTCCATTCGTATGCTAATCAGTTCACTATTAACGGATGCGTTTTTTATTTACGTATTTGAGGATAGTATCATTTGATGTTCTAAGTTTCTTGTTGTTGTTGTGTTTTTTATATTCAACTCAAAATAAACTTTTTAAGCTTTTATCATTGCATTATTTGTAGTTGCGTGATCTGGAAAATATACAGTTTTTTTTTCAGTTTCCAAATCATCGGTTTTTCCCTAAACAAAACTACCTATGTATACTGCTGGATCGGCAAAAACTCTTGGGCGAGTTTTTTTTTTACGGTATATTGCATTAACCAGGATAGCCACTCGTAATCAAATATTTAAATACTTATACTCTGCCAGAATTGAAAGTTTGGAAGAGAAAATTCAAACAATACATCAAATAATATAAAGTAAAAAAAAAAGAGGCATAACGTAATTTACTATTTCGTTGAAAAATAATTGTTTATAATTTGAGTATTTCAATTAGAGTTGCATTATCGGTGACGTAGTAGCATTTATTTTTTAAACTAGAAACATAGTTGTCCCCAATTACAGAAAACATTTCATTTTCATTAATGTCCACAGTAACTGCTCGTCACTTCGGTTGATGTTGTTGTAAGAAACACCTATTGTGAAATACGATGAAACGAAGGAAATCAAAATAATGTTGTGTTCTTTTCATTGTCAAAAATATTATAAAAAATGTGTTGCTTTATGTAGATAGATTCCAGAAAAACTGTTCGTGTAATATTTCATGCGACTTCAAAACTTCCCCAGAGAAAAATGTCTTTCATATTAAACACACAACTACACAATAGGGTATGCTCTTCCTTAGCCATCGTGAGTATCGAAACCCAAATTTTAGAGTTATAAGTTATAAAATTTATAAATATATTTATAACCTACTTATTTAAGTTAAGCAAATTTTAACACTTGTGTTTAATTAAAATACTACATATGGGTCTGATCTATTAATATTATTGTAAAATAGGAGTAGGGAAATGCGGACAATGTCCGATGTGCGTAAAAGAAGGGTTCATATAAATAGTACTCTGCATTGTAAAGAGAAAAGTGTTTCGGGAATAGATCTGTTGTCCCTCAGAACCTCACCTCAGACAGCAGTGCTTCTATTTGTATGTGATTGTATTCGTTTATTTATAAACATTTAGAGCACTGGTACAGTCACCATGTTTAGTAGGGACATGACTGCCATTTGATTCAGGTTTAATACTTACCTTCAGTATTCAGACAGATTCTGAAAACGTCTTTAGAACTGGTGTCTCTTACAAGACAAGTCGATCACTTTGTCATTTTTTATCAGACCATTCGGCTCAAACAAAGTGTATTTTGTATTATAAATGTTTGGAAGGTATCTCCTGTTGTAAAATATGTTTACTTAATTTAAGTTTAACCTCGCTAGCATTGAAACAGCTCACATGGCTATCATATTTGTTCGTACTTAGCCTCACGCGTGATTTGCGTGATCATAATTACTTTAAACACGCCATGATACCTTTACATTTCAGAAGTAAGTGTAAAATACTACAAAAAAAGGCTTCATGAACTAATCACTAGTTTTCTTCCTAGTATGTTATTATTTATGACTGGTATAAATGTAAGGACTATTTAATAAGGTTTATTCAAGTATAATTTCTGTTAAATTGAGAGTTTTGTTCCCTATGTGAAATTTTGTTTACTAACTCAATCTCAATTAACTAACACTTGGTATTTTTGTCTTAACATCTGAACAAAGAAAATAAAAGTGTTAGAAAATATACCACAAAAATGTAACCAACTTCAACGCGTCAGTTAATCTTGTGTTCAAATAAACGAGAGTCCATAATGCGATAAACATAATGAAATTTTTGGGCATTTTGACTCTGCTCTGTTTTAATTCGCGATACTGTATATTAAATCATTATAGCTGTGTGAATTATACTAGCTTTGTATCTAATTATTATTCGATACAAAGGATCAGTTGTTTATTTATATATATTATTTTTCTCGAGTACTGTTGCTCATTTTCAGGAAGTTCTTTTATAAATAATTACAGTTATTCGTTTAATATGTAATAATATACTTAAACTTAACGTAAGCATAACTGCTTATTTTATCAAAACTTACAGCTAGTGTTATTCCTAACTTTTCACGCTGTGTTTTTCCACCTCTTTACTAATAGTTCATAATTATTTGAAGTTTTCTGTTCATTATTAAGTAATAAAACGAACACATGAGGAACATGGTACTGCATAAAGTTAGACGTATCATAATAAAAATCCCAAGGTACAAAACATATGTACAGAAAGTATGGAAGCTATTACAAGTGTTTACAAGTAATTTTAAGTGTTCATGTGTTGTTGTAACACTTTTATATAGAAAATATATCACTTGTTCTCTTATCGAGCAAAATTTAAGAGCTCTTTACAAATTTACTCTCACACTGTTTTGTTTTGTCTTCGTGTTTTTGAACCTACGTTTTCATTATTTTTCCTGCACCTCAGGTGTATATGGAAAATTATTCCTAACAACAGTGATACTTATATTTCTCTGTGAAGCTATACAGGGTGTCCCAGAAGTCGCGCACCATACGTACATATAATAATGTAAAAGGATTAGCACTGCAACCCTCAACAAAGTAAAAGACAGTTTTATAAAGAGAATTGATGAATGTATCAAAGCAGAGGGTGAACAGTTTGAGCATCCGTTATGATTATTATCAATAAAATTGTTATTCATATGTATTAACATAAAAATTTATATGGTGCGCGACTTCTGGGACACCCTGTAGATGTTGAAACAACTATAAAATGAGTCTATATTATTGGTATGTTGTTTTTGTTGTTGTTTATACATATGTATTTTCTGGCCATAATTTGGATACTATTGAATGGCTATTGATATGTATTTATGCAGCAAACAGTAAAGATCCCACTTCAAATGTATTTGCTAGTTTGACCCTTTTTGTTTCCGCTCCATGATTGGTTTGTCAAGGAATATTTTTCTTAAAAGTACATTGCATGGGATTCATCTCAAAACACATAAATTTTAATTAAATACAATATTTTTCTTGCTTTAAAAGATTCAAATACTCACATATAGTTACAAATCTTAGAATTTTATAAAGGACACAATGCATACTTTGTGTTGAACATTTTGGTATTTCGTTTTTGTTCTATAATTCAATGAAGCGCATAACAAAAACATATTTGATGAATATTTTCAATTTATCTCTTATACTGAAGTATGTGTTTTCTTATGATAAAACCACATCAGGCTATCTGCTGAGTCCACCGAAAAGAATCAAATCCTTGATTTTAGCTTAGTAAATCCATAGACAAACCGCTGTACCAGCAGGGGACTATACTGAAGTAACACCCGAAAAAAGAGAAGTACTAACTTGGTTCAAACACAAAATCAGGCCAGTAAATAGTAAACTGTCTTATTTATGAAGATTGTAATGCACAGTTTCATTCTTTTGGTACGCTCGCTGTTAATTTTCCTCGACACCCACCATGTACTTAACTCCTTTCTAGTTAGTTCAGTGAAAAGTCAGAAATCTTATAGTACTGAAAAAAGTCAGGCTTCCGTACCTGTGATTAATAAAGTACAAATAACTCATTGTGTAGTTTCGCGCTTAACAGCACACTAACTATGCTAACAGTGCAAAATGATCTCTATGACAAAACTACAGTAATAAAGAATACACGTAACAAACATATTTAATATTCTTAATAAAAGTAACATGAAAAAAAAGATTGAAATACATTTTACTACCAACGTTTACACAACACGTGAAGTGGCATTATAACATTATAAATACAGGTAGAATTCAGTAACAATCGAAATGTAATCGTGAGAAGATTCGATAGAGTTCAGTAAAAGTAATTAAACTTTAACAAGAGAGGACAATAAAAATACATATGTTTTTAAGCCAAAACAAAACACATTAAAATTAAACAAAATACATTGCATTTAAAAAAAAAGATCCCAGGGTACAAGCTACAACGTGAGATCATAAAACGTATCCTGGGTTTTGGATGTGATTACAAAAGTAGAGCTCACATTGCAGTAGGGATGCACCGTTTATCAGTCTTAACGTTCAATTCTATAGTCTGAAATAAGAAATAAATACAATTAGATTAGAAATTAGGAGAGCAAGGTGTGGGTGCTCACGTCCACAACGTCTGATATCTATATCACCCTTCACTGCTTGCAGACAGTTGTGAGAAGGTGACTGTTTTCTCAAGTTAAAAATAAGAATAAGGGTCTTACTTCGGCAGTCAACTCCAAAACCTAGGATATATTTTATAATCCCACATTATACCTTGTACATCAGGATTTTGTTTTAAAAATGCAGCGTGTCTTGTTTAATGTTAATGTTATCTTTTGGCTTAAAACATGGCTATAATGTAATTTATCAGAGGTTGGGATTTGCTGTTTCTAACACAGTCCTTCCTCATGATTTTGTTTACTTATTTAACTCCATTTAAATGTATTTATTTTATTTCACTATATACATATATAGTGCGAGTATAAACTAAAAAGATGGTAATATTTTGTAAAATTTAATCGCAGAAATGATAGAAAGACGCTTATAGAATTTCAGAAATAATTTAATGAATCTGGTGTTAAAGTTATGATAAAAATAAACTTCTTTCTGCAAAATTTAGCGCGAGTTTTCAAGCTTCGTTCTCGAGATCTTGGAAAAAGAAAGTCTTTAGATTCAAAGTTAAAGATATATGTTTTATCGAAACTTTCAGATAGAATGTTTTATTAACCATTTCAATGTTTAACTCCTAAATGATTTGTTTTGTTTTCATTGAAAGAGCTTTCTTTTAAAGCGAGTTTTTATGGATCAGTTTGTCCGGTCGTATCAAGGAAACGGTCAAAGCTATACATTAGAATATGATTATTATATTTGCAAGCTCGAATGATGTGCAACACTTTACTGTAGTCTTCCTTATCAAGATTTATTATAATATCGAATGAATATAAAACCACAATATCAGGCTAATATTACCTCCCGTATGTAGTCCTTGTTTTTGTTAGAAGACATATTAGCTGAATTACACAAATGTGCTTTGAATACACAAATATAAACACAGCACGAAAGAAATAGTTTAAGTGAAGGAAGGATGATTTTTTATGAGTAATAATCTCATAACGCCAAGCCCGCGTCGCGCCAAACATGCTCGCGTTCCCAGCCGTGGGAGCGTTATAATGTGACGGTCAATCCCACTTTTCGTTGGTAAAAGAGTAGCCCAAGAGTTGGCCGTGGGTGGTAGTGATGACAAGCTGCTTTCCCCCTAGTCTTACACAACTAAACTAGGAACGGCTAGATGCAGTGGGCTAGCAACCTACTCACTTAAAAACCTGTTGAAGAATCCGCGAGTGATTGTGGCCCTATGTTCCTTGATGGAATCGAGTGTAATATTTGTTTATCGATAACAACTAGTCAGTTTGTCTTTTTGCTTTGGCGCAAAACTATCTGCGCACTTTCCACTGTGGGAATCTAACCCTAGTGGTTAGCGTTGTTAGCCCATAAACCTATCGCCAACCCACCATGGACATTTATGGATAATATCTCTAATTCTGTTAATCAATTTCTAAGTACGTTTATTTTTGAGTTCTCTTTTTGATTTCCATTTCTATGAATTTTTGTTGAATCATTTCAAACTTACTCGTTTGGGTCATTTCCATTTAGTTTAGGATGTTCCCAGAATTTAAACGTTTGGTCGATAACAGCGGTAAATCTATATTAGATATAACGTCAAGATTACCAATTAATACATAAGAGAATAAATGTTTGATAGATTAAACTGTCACGTAACTTCTCATTGAGTTATGTTATCTATGTTATTATAAGCCAAGATTGTCAATGATTATTTCGAGAAAATAACTAAGTGTTGGATGTTTAATTTGCTAGATTTAGTCAATAGATTAATGTATAGAAGTGTCTTTGACTATATAATCTACTTTAATTAACCATATTTTTATATCAACAAATGAAAGTATAGGGAAAACATTTTATTGTAATTCTTGAGTTAACTGTTAGTTTTCAAACATCATGGTAATTGTGTTTGAGTGAATAAAGTTAATCTTATCAACCGATAAGCCTTGTAAGGTAACTTATAAACCTATGAGACATTTAAGTTGACAAACTTCGAGAAGATCTGGTAATAAGTTCTTGTTACGTGTTATTACTTATTTCGGACGAGTCTCCGACGCATTATGCTACGTATAATAACCTTAAATTTTAAATTTGTGCTTAGAAGTTAACTGAAAGTTATTATTTACTAAATTTATGTTATTTTCCAACTAGACTGAAAAATATAATTTCTTTTTTAACCTAAATATATTTTAATATCCAAAAAAAACACAATACAATTTATAATAACAGTTATCCCTCGTAGTATTACAAATGATGGTTTATATACAATAGTTTTACAAACTTACAGACAATACTAAGTTTTATGTCCGGTCTAGAACTATATATTTCTTTAACAATCCGAGTCCAAGACGAAAAAGTAATTCTGAGTTGATAATGTTGCATTTTGCTTGTGCTTGGCTTGATTGGTCTCCCATCGTTACAAGTTCATTTCTTATTGACAAAAGTATTTAATGTCCTCGAAGAAATACTAACGTTTGAAGTGATTCACTGAAGTTAAACGGTTTACAATGTTCGAAATCCATAAATGTTCCTGGTCAAATTCCGTAGTTTTCCGATAAATAGTAGTTTATGACAATTACAGCTTTCTAGGCATATTGTACATTGACTGTAGCTATCCAACAGTAATCTCTCTCTCCCATCTTTCGACTTTTATAAAAATCACGCGAGTTTTTTTTTAAAAATTGACAAAATTTTCACGCGCTTCCGTTAAACAAGTATTGTTTATTACTACACTCACAAATGTTCTACAGATTTCGAGACTAGACGAGACTTTCGCAATACATAATCAACAACATATGTCTCGCGCAAAAAAGAAAACTATACAGAAAGAAGCGTAAGCAATACAACAAGCGAAAAATGATAAATCCATTACATCTTTAACTTTAATTATTTCTGTTCTGTTTTAACGCTCATGAATTCAGGATCAACTTTTTATCAGTTGAGAAAATGGGGATTATTTAAAAGTTGGCATTCTGGAGGAATATTATACCTAGAATTTTACTTAGATTGTGAAGCCAATCGATGTAAATTACACATGCAAAAACGGCTCAGGTTCACCTGACGATCACCGAAGAAGGTCGAAACGTTGTTCGCTCTTCTATTTAAAATATTTTCTCAACCCAAACGAGCCGTTTTTGCATATAAAATTCTCAACAAGTGGGTTTCTTGACATCACTGATGTAAATTACAAAAAGAGTTTCCATTCAATATATTTCTCTTCCAAAACGTTTGTCGTATGTGCAGTTAATAGTTACTATAGTCTATATGATGAGTTTTGTATGAGATTAAAATCTTAGAGTTAAGCCTTCAAATATTTTAGAAACTTATGCAATAATATTTAATTTATTTATCTAGTTAGAGTATCTTATGATTCACACACTTCTATTGAGAATATAACACTCTAAAATTTTGAAAATATCATTAATATTTATGTTTCTCTATCCTTCCAGGATATGAAATAACATATTATAGTTCCCTTTTATTCGTTCCCTTTCATTTTTTTATTTCTATTAGATAAATAATAATCTCGCAAGAAATATTTTACTTTATGGATTAGGCGTCGCTGTTTAATAAGCTCTTTGGTAGTTGGTCTGTGTCACATTATACGTCATCTGAAGAAGAGACAGAGGACAAGGATAAATTACATACTACTGAGATTTGTGAAATAGCTTGCGAAGACATTTTGACGGTCTATTTGACCATTGGATTAAATTTTTAGCTAATCTTTCTTCACCAGAATCTCGAATTGTAATAGCTTTATACCTTTGCATTCCAAGTTTTTTCCCGTGAAAAGTAATTCTATTAATTAAAGTTTGTTAAATTTATTGGTACAGTTTATTGAGAATTAGGGAGTTACCAAGGGATTATAAAGGACAAAAGAACTGAAAGCGTATTCGCTCTTTCCGATTTATTCAAAGTAACCTGAAGTAAAAGGTTAAATATTTTTAAGAATTTCTCAAAAGACTAGAGATTAAAAATGCCCATTCTTACATAACTCATTTAGTATATATTCAAAGAAAGATCTAATAAGTATAAACTATTTACAGCACATATATTCCTATGTTTTATTTAAAATGATCTGTAAGTATATCTTAAGATTCGTGTGTGGTTGAACAAAATGTAACTGAAGCATGAAATAATCATTCTACAGACGCGGTATAGATATTTTGCCAATTTATTATATTCACTAGAATTTCTTCAAATTATCTATCTCTTTATCCTCACATAGTATTATAAGACTCTAAAACAGCCCTGTAGATAATCTGGAAAACAAATAAATTTCCTAATGAGCGTTAAGGTATCCCATAAGGCTTTTAGAAAGGTTAACATGTCAAATAACAGATATTTAAATATATGTGTGTATAATAATGTGATTTATGATTATGAATATACATATATTCTCATGCAAAAACATTTTATGACACTCTTAAACTCATGTCTACCAAAGGCATAGCGGTATGTTTGCGGACTCCCACCGCTAGAAATCTGGTTTTGATACCTGTATTGGATAGAGCAGAGATAGCCTATGGTGTAATTTTGTGCTTAATATATGCTTAATTCTGAACAAACTTAAATGCATAAATTCGTATGGCATCAGAAAATATTAATATTTAATCAAATATATGTTTTGTTTTCATGAGCTGATGTAATGATTTCAAAACAATGTATTCGAAACGTTTCCGTAAAAAAACATAACCAAAATAATATGATTATTTTATTTTTGGAGCACTAAACATATCTTTTTTGTATTAGATAGCTTAGGTATTTATCAACATTCGTGACAATAAGATGTATCGCCTTCCTTAATAAACATGCCATCAGCGTCCAGTCTAAAATAGTTTTCATCACATTAAAATTTGTATTGATAATTAATTTAGATAACATATAATTGTTACCCTAACGATGCAATCAAAAATTAGGAGAATCTACTGATAAAATCCAAAAGAAATCAATGAAAGAAGGCAGCGAAACGTTATCTTTAACCGAATTAAAACGCTTAAATACTCACTGGTATAAAATTTCAATCGTGCAAGTAATGACTTTATTAAAGCACAATGTATTGGCCTAATTAATTATCGATAACCAAAGCCTTTCATGTTCTTTTACTTGTGAAATTTTTGATAACTATAGGTTTTCATTACCACTTGGATTGTGAAAGAACTCTGTTTTAAAGCTACAAATAAAAAAGCACGTGTTAAGATAATTTCTCGGACGGAAGAAGCTAATAAGAAAACAATGAAAAATGAAAGACGTGAAGAGATCCAACACGAACCACAAATGAATTTGTGCATGTGCATTTATTGATTTTGTACTATCAAGGAACGAATCGTGGGAACATCTAAAAATTTCACCAATACAATTTTTTTTTGTATTCTAGATATTCTCAGTAGTATGCGATGGAAGAAAATTGAATCGAATTTTCTGATTGAAACCTTTCTAGCGGTTTGATTTATGCACGAAATATGCGACAGGATCTCGACTTTGCTTTTCGAAATATACATGAAAATAAAAATAAAAGACAAAAGTTACATAAAAAATATCTTTATACACTGCATGTCTAAATCAGAAAGGATATATCGAAATGACACGTACTACTAAACCAATACAGAATATCATTTATTTATTTTCTTCATCATTTAAAATAACTTTACTGATATTCAGAAGAACTGGCGAATATACAGGCTAGACTTTTGTTTCCGAGGTAAAGTCACCAGAATGTCAGGGGAAGGAAAGTGAGTTAGTACTTCCAAGAACTTACAAGGAAAATAAAAGGATAATGTGTTATAATAAGTCACCCGCACTACAAACTGCCATATCCAGTACCTACAAGGCTTTATTACAGAGAGCAAACAGAAATTAATGAAGTCAACAAGGTTTTTTCAATAAGTAGGAGTAATTGTAAAACAAAGAGAACATTTTTGATCAGTATTTGTTTGTTGTAAATAGCGTTATTCATTGATTATCATTGGGGAACACTTTTTCAGTAACTTTGAGTTGCATTGGATATTTTAACTGATTCTGAAGGAGTTTTAGGCGCTGATTTCAAATCTGAAATTAGTTTTTCTCTACAAGCTCTAGTTTGTATGCAATTTTAGGGTAATGAAATTGTACAAATGTGAACTTGCGTAAACCATGTATAAAGATTTTCACGTCCATATATATAGATAGCTTCTAATATTTTGATCATTCTTCTTTTGTTTCAGATCAAACATGGCTTCCAAAAGTAGATATCATTGCAGAAACAAGCCTGATACCTTCTGCTACACATGTGGATGCTACACACTCAATCGTCAGAGACGTAACATATCCTCGTTCGTCAAGCGTGCCTACAAGGCATATTTTGAAGTTCATCTTGGTGATCAAGACAAGCAATGGGCTCCTCATGTTGTGTGCCACAATTGTGAGGAAATGCTTCGAGACTGGACCAAAGGAAAACGCAATGGTCTGCCTTTTGGTGTTCCAATGATTTGGCGCGAACTCACCAACCATGTAACTGACTGTTATTTCTGTATGGTAAACACAAAGGGTGTTGGGAAGAAAAACCGACATAAGATTACGTATCCGAACATTCCCTCAGCTATTCGGCCTGCTCCGAACTCTGAAGAAGTTCCTGTTCCAGTTTTCAAAGGCTTGCCTTCATTGGACGATAAAAACATTGGACATGATACAAGCAAACAAGACAGTTGTGACAGTGAATTGTCAGAAAAGTGTACACAATCGGAGAACTGTTCTTCAGACACTGAACCTTTCCCCGTCCCCAAGCCTCTTCCCCAGGCTAAACTGAATGATTTAGTGCGGGATTTAGGTCTTTCAAAGAAAGCAGCAGAGCTTTTGGCATCAAGATTACAAGGCAGAAATCTTGTTGATCACTCTGTTAAAGTATCATATTTCAGAAAGCGTGACCAGCTTTTTGTGACCTTCTTTTCAGAAGACAGACAGTTTGTTTATTGCCATGACATCCAAGGGCTTCTCAAAGAACTGGGTGTACCTTACTATAGTCCTGCTGAATGGAGACTCTTTTTAGATAGTTCAAAACGCAGTCTAAAGTGTGTTCTTTTACATAATGGGAATGTTTATGGAGCAGTACCTGTCAGTCACTCAGTGCATTTGCGGGAGAACTATGATGATATAGGAATGGTCATGGACTTATTAAAATATCATGAGCACAATTGGATCATTTGTGTAGACTTAAAGATAGTCAACTTTGTTCTTGGACAACAGAAAGGTTTCACCAAGTTTCCATGTTTCCTCTGTATGTGGGACAGCCGAGCACGAGACAGACATTGGGTCCAGAAAGACTGGCCTAATTGTAAGCAGAGATAAGATCATCTTTCCTCCTCTTCACATCAAATTAGGTTTGATGAAGCAATTTGTCAAGGCACTGGAAACCGAAGGTGAATGTTTCCAATACATCATCACAGCTTTACCAGGGTTATCATTTGAGAAGATCAAAGCAGGCGTGTTTGATAGCCCACAGATTCGACCCCTAATTCGTGATGATCAGTTTGTTGCTAAGATGACCGCTTTAGAAAAGGCAGCATGGTTATCCTTTGTGGCAGTCGCTCAAAACTCCCTTGGAAACAATAAGGCGGAGAACTACAGTGAACTTGTGAACAGAATGCTCCTCGCTTTTCGTGATCTCGGGTGCAACATGAGCATTAAACTTCATTTTTTGAACAGCCACCTTGATAAGTTCCCTGACAACCTGGAGGCTGTGAGTGACGAACAAGGAGAACGATTCCACCAAGACCTAAAGGTCGTGAAAGAACGCTACCAAGGGCGCTGGGACAAAAGTATGATGGCTGACTACTGCTGGAGCATTAAACGAGATTGTCGAGATGAAGTGTACAAACGCAAATTCCTACCTGAATAAAATACACAAACAAATTGATAAGCTATTCCTATAATTTCCTATAATAACGGAAAATGAAAAATTAAATAAAAATGTCAAATTGCATAAAATCTGTAGCTTGCAGACAAAAACCGACTTCAGATTTGAAATCAACACACTCAAATTGACTATAGAAAGGTCTTTTTTTAAATGCAACAAAATGAGTGTTCCCCAGTGTTATTTGTATTAGTTTTTCATATATATTAAAATATTTTTTACAGTATGATAAGCATTTTTAAATTTTTAGTTAAAGCAAATGAAGCTTTCCTGGATGAGAAAAGCCAACTTTTCGCTCAGTGAAAAGCCCGCATGCTTAAAGATCGGGTTTCCATACCCGTTATGGGTAGAGTACAAACAGGTCATTGTGTAATTTTGCGCTTAACAACAACATCGAAAGAATATAATTACACAAAACACCAAACTGAAAAGTTAATGCTCAGATATTTGAATCTTGCAGAACATATCAAAGATTAACATAATTCAGTAAAAACAATACTAAACAACAGATTAAAAGGAAAATTTATCCTGAAGTGTACCATGATATTCTTTGTGTATGTTATTTTACGTCATTTATTAAAAACACAAATAAAGAAATTACAAAAAATTACTAGATATTCTGGTGACTTTTCTTTGTTTTACTTGTTATAAACTATAAAGTTTTGGACCATTCGTATAATCATTCCTTCTTACTCTAAAATGATTCTAATATTCTAAGATGCCTATAATATGGTATCTACAAAAAACACCTTAACGAAACATTACCACAGTAAATAAAAAATAAACTAAAGCAAGTGAAACAGGTTTTTTCTGACAGATACCAAAACAAAGTTCTATAAGGCATCTGATGAAATGTTTTGACACAAGAAAATTGTCTAAGAAAATAATAACTAAACGTTTTAGAAACGTTTTAAATGTGGTAATGTATGATAGAAGAAGTAATGAAATTTATGCTGATAAAAGAAGAACAAAACCAACATGAAAACAAAATATCATTAAAACAAAATCTGGTTTACTTAAAGAAAAACAAACAAATATAATGATCTGTGAACAGAATAAGCCATAGATATAGATAGAAAGTTTGTTTTATGATGACGTTAAATAGTATTGTAATCTCACTGTATACATAAATAATATCCATGAATAACATGACATTGAATGCTTTATTCTGCACCAAGTTGTTCCACTTTGGAAATTTCTTCAGTCAACTTAACTTTACTGATTTTGTTTGTGTGTGTGTGTGACAGAGGAAAATAAAAGTTCTTAAGTGTGAAAATCAACCATGTTTGCGGATATTAATGATGAAATGAGGCAAAAAGCATTCTAATATTTTTAAGTTATATAGCTATTCACTCATTGAATCACTCAAACTATCAAACATATCATTAGTTAATGTTATTTGTTTAATGTATACTCACTCAGTATTATATAGAATTACATACTTTCAAACATATTACGTTTTTCTTTTGGATCTAAAGGTTTAAAATATACTAAAATGATATTTGTTAACAATTATTATACAAAATGTTTTTGTTTGTTTCGAATTAAACGCAAAGCCACTCATTGGGTCAGCTGTGATCTGCCTCCTCAAGTATCGAAATTCAGTTTCTAGTGGTTGGATTTTGCAGACATACCGCTGTGCCACTGGAGTTCTACAAAATATGTAAAATTACACAGATGTAATGGCTCTTTTTAATTTCACCATTTGCTTTCTTAAGATGTATTTGAGCATCAAATCTAAGAGCATTGAAGATATACATTACTACATTATACAAAGCATATGACCATATCTGATTAAATACGTGTTAATGATGTACGTCTGTTAAATGAGGTAGCGTTAAAAATATGCCTTTCACTACTTCTGTAATTATGGACTAAATACTGTTGCTTTCACACTATTTTACACCATATTACTCCAGTAAGTAATATAAATTGTTTCATGTTTATTTCTTACAGTGCAGTTAAACGTTCTTCAAATTGTTTTCCCTACTCATAATAAGAATTTATCGAGTTTCGTGTATAAGTATAAGGTATTGTCATTGAGTTTTCATCAAAACAAACATAACATGATACGTGAGACCTTGTGATGTACTATTTTCAATAATAATAGAGAAGTCAGAATAACTCTTTTACGTTCAAAACAATACAGAATTTTACTAATAAAGATACTTTAGTAATACAATGGAATTTGGAATTAAAATATTCCAGGAATATTAGTTCTAAGTATTACCTCTTACAACTGAAAAAAATCAAGGAAATCATATATAGAAAACAAAAATTCAAATAAAGCATTAATGATTATTTCAATAAAATTTGTTTCTTTGTTTTTGAATTTTGCGCAAGGTTACATTAAGGCTATCTGCGCTAGCCGTCGCTAATTTAGCAGTGGAAAGACGCCTAGTGATCACCACCCACTACCAACTCTTGGGTTACTCTTTTGCCAATAAATGGTGAGATTGAGCGTGCAATTACAATGCTCCAGTGGCTGAAATGGAGAGCATGTTTGATGTGACAGAGAATCGAACCCGTGATCCTCAGATTACGGTAAAGTACCCTAACCACCTGGGCATACTGGGCAAATAGAGAGAAAAAGACGAATGTTATACAAGTGCTTATATGTTGGTCTTTTTTTATTGAGCTTCATTCTGCAACTAAAATATGTTATTCTACATGTATCTATATATTGTTTCATTCCATCCGTAGGCAATTCGTGTTAGGTAATACATTCTATTCTCAATGAATCTGTAAGGTTAACATGTTCATACATTTTTGTTAAAATCTCTGGAGTATAATTCTTCTCCCCTGTCAATACAGTTATCTTTGTAAACTGACTTTTGAACAGTCTCAGTGCTTGAGATCTTGCGTTTAGCAGCAAACCAGTATTTTTCTTTCCGTTTGAAGCGTTGGAGAAAATAACATGCCGTGTATACAAGATGGTTTTTAATCCCTTAAATTTTCTGTACTTGCAGAACAATGTTTTAGCAGATATTCTAAGCAGTTGATCATAACTTCTTATGTTACCGTATGCGTGAAAACCGTATTCTTATTTAAGGCGAGATAGAGGGGGATAAACACAATTGTCACTTTGTTTAACCAATACATGTGTACAATTTTTAATATAATACTATAAATTAGTTGATGTTATCTCCATATTTTGCACTATCTAAAATTTATTAACATTGTGATTTTTATATTCAAGCTGCACTTAAAACTCGAAGTTGCCTATACATAGTGAAACTGGGGATAGTTTTTAAATGTTTTATTTTCTCTGTGCTATACGGTTAAATGATATTGCAAAAGAATATGATAAAAGTACATAATATGTGAATCTAATTAAACAACTGAAATTATATTATTTCACAACATTACGACTTTCTGAAATACTCTTGTAGCTATTAAAAGAAAAAAAACAACTTAAAAATACATTTGCCAGAAGAAACTCGAAACCTGAAAATAGTAACTAAACTATTATATTCCAAAAATCCTGGCTGTGACTAGTTAAAACTTAAAAACCGCTTAATGAATTGTTGACAACCATACTTAGTATGTAGTCTAAATGCCCTTTGATGAAGGTCAAACGGGGATTGAAGTTCGGATCTAGTACAAACTATTACACATTGAGGACCCCTACACACATCTTCTTCTTTTATTAAACCAGCATGTCAACTCCTTATAATTAAATAGCACACAGCAGTATTCGATAATATTGAGAAAAAAATATCTTTAATTGAGATAAAACTCTAAAGGTATACCAGTTTGGTTGTAATTAGCTACGTTTATTGGGGAAAGGGTCTAGAAAAACGTAGTACACTTGTAAAAATGTTGATAAATGTGTAAGACTTTATTAGGCATTAAACATGTTGTGTTTTATAAATAATGTACTCTAAATAACTATGTTATTGAAAACAACATTTTCTGTAACATTCGATAATTATAATAGTTGCAAAATATAATTTTATTACTAGAGGAAAATTACCTTTCGTGGAATGTTCTCCGAATAATTTGGAACACTATTCAAAAAAAAGAAAATACGACAATATAAAGAAACTAATCAGTGATGACGAGAAAACCCGCTTGTAGAGAAAAATATATATGTAAAAATGGCTGGTTTGGATTAAGACCGATGACCGATGTTCGCTCCTCTAAGAAAAATTTTTCTCAAGCCAAACGAGCCGTTTTTACAGATATAATATAAAGAAAAATAAAAAAAACTAAATGTTATCTATACTTCAAACATTTGACCACTGAAGTTACCTAAGAAAAGATACAAATAATGAAATGACGTAACATTTATAAAAGCGCAAAACTACGCACTCCGCGTGAATTGGAATGTTTCTGGGAAAAAATTTTCACAACAATGAGGAAGCTAGGAATCAAAAGTTGCACTAACAGTGTATAACGTCAACGAAACATATATCGTGATTAATTTATACATATTGTAGGTCATTGTTTCTACAGGCTTTATCTTTAATGCATTAACTGAAAATAATGACATTTTTTCCTGGATATTTAACCAAACTAACTGTATGTTATCGTACACTTTACATCCGCTTAATCGAGTTTTTCTCTTTTTTCTGTCACACTTTATGATGACATAACTTATGATTATTTTCCCTTTTACTGGATCACAATTGCTATGCAACTTTATAGTATATAACTATTGATTAGGCTAAGCAAACTAGAATAGCAGTTTATATCCCAAGTTTTAAAAAGAATCATACAGGTGGACAGTTATTATTTATTGAATGCTTTTAAGCATAAATTTGTTCCTAAATAAAGGGCGGTTAACGTCACGTGATATCACTTTAAGCAATAAGCGTCATAAGGCTATATCAAGTACATATGGTTGATGAAAGAAACCGTTAATTTATATTCCATGGCACTGCAATAAAAAAAAGTTATTAACACAGTTTTAGAGAAGAAAAACTAAAACCACAAATTGTACAGACTCTGGTCTATTATGTAAAGTTTCGTGTGTTTTTCGATTAATAGTGTTGGGATTCTAAAGCTAATGTTAGTAACTATCAATGGTCACTTTCTCACTTGCTGTGGTTTTTTGGTGTGCACTGACAAAAACTCGTAATATTTAGTTGAGAGAAAAGATGCGGTCTAAAGTGTGTAAAGGGCTAATTGCTAAAAAAAGAGCTATTATAATAAGTAGTGTTTAGTACCTAAACTTACGAAGCATGGCCGAGCAAAAATAATGTAAAAGATTAATTTCATTACACTTTTTATGTTTTTTACTGCTGTTTGCAGTTTTATTATATTATGCCATATCACACCTATTAACTGTTATTTGATGTAAGTTCTCTTAATGGAGTAATATTTATTGCAATATAGTGTAACAGAGCATCCATAAAATGAAACATCTTTCTTCCCTTCCGTCTGACAGCAATGATATTGTTGGTTTGTTGCTTTTACGCGAAGCAACTCGAGGGTTTTCTGTGTTAGACGTTTTTAAATTATAAGAACGACACTAGAAAGAAAGCAGCTTAAACAACACCACTAATATTCAACTATTGAGCTAATATTTACTATTATCAGCTAAAGCTGGGATCATCCATCATATTATTAAGACCCCATCATTGGAATAACCAATATTTTTTATGATGAGAATTGAACTCACAATCCGTACATTATGAGTAGAGTACCCTAGCTACTAAGCTCTTCCAAACCCCTGAGGGTAACATACTCTCTGACTGAAGACTTTGTTCAGTAGTTCTGTTACAGTTTAAGCTATGACTTTTCGTAACTTTATTGTGAAACACTGTTTAACAGCATTGGGAAAACTTCCTAAAGTCTTAGAGTTTCTATTTTTATGTTATACTTATAGTCTTGCAAAGATATCCAATACATTTAAAGATGTTATGTTTGTATTGTTTTACAAACAGAATAACCATTCTCTCGTCTGTTTATAAAAGCTCTTCGACTTATGTAAAGTAACTGTTGTAATATATGAAACTAAAAAAGTGGATTTTTTACTATTGTTGATCATAAAGTTGTATTTTATATAACTATAGAGATGTAAGTTTGTTTATTTTCATCAACAATTTACATTAGTTACTCATTTGTACGCACTGAAGCAGTTATGTAAAAGCAAAGATAAAATAAAACACGTAAGAATAGTTAAAATATTATCTGATAGAAATAATACTCGCACTCGTAGCTAATGGCCGACACTTATGTAGGTGATATGTTGCTCTCGTAAGTTTGGTGAAATTCAGTTTCTCTCTCTCATAATTATCATTTGTTTGAGTAACAACAATTTTAAAAACTCACGCAATTAAATAGCTTATGCATCACCTTAATAGTTTGCCGTTTCAAAAACCCCTATCTATTCATATTCACTAACAATAAAACCTTCACCTGATGTATTCTTATAGAAGAATACTCCTGTGGTTTCTGTACATGCATAAAATAACACAAAATATTTTCACAAATGAAAGTCACGACTTTTACCGGCAGAATGGATGGTGTATTTGTGTTCCAGCCAAGGAATGCTATAAGAGAATGATTAGTCATATGGTGACACTATTACGAATAAAATAACTTGAGTTTCATGTACTTGGTACTTCCAGAGTTTTACTGGATTATCATTGAAACTAGTTCTGCAGTGTTTCACCAATATAAAAAATTGGTTTAAGATTCATGCATAGATATGATAAAGGCAACTTTCTAAGAATCTGCACAAGTATTGCACTTTTGAGTGTGTTATCAATAAGAATTATTTTCAACAGGTAAATATACTTTCTAAGTTTATCACATAGCTTAAAATTCTAATAGTTTTCAAATAGAATTACTTAAATTTCCTGCCATATCCTAGCGCTGTTAAATGAGCCTATTTGACACTTGTGCAAAATCCAGTTTATTTGAGAATACAAAAGCAGCACAGATTATCATATCAAATTCTGACAGAAAAACGAAACACATCTTTGTTGGTGCATTATGCATTGAAAAAATCTTTATTTAATACTCAAAAAGAACTATAGCTAAGTGAGTGTATTTTGAAGTGTAATGGAGCTCTACATATTTTTTTTCTGCAAATTACATTAAGTAGAAGTAGCAAAGTAAAAGGTGTCAGAAATGTAAAACGATTGCTGAAATAAGTTATAATCCCTATTCTTACTAAAGTTTTAAAATATGTTATGCGAGCACACATTCCTTACCAGAAAACAGGCTCCCTTGTGACAAGGTTAAAATAACTCATTTTCCTTGTTTGCATTCGTACCGGATGGTTTAATCTTCTCTTTTAGAGTTTTGTCTGAGAACAGAAGGAATGGGCTTCTGCTTCGGTTAAAGCATCATTGTAGTATAACCTATTTAGCTTCTTTCACAGCATCTCTATTATTTTGGTGTATATTTCTCACCCATGTAATCTCGAATAACTCCACACTGAGACATCTGGAGTGAGCGTTTGGGGCCTATACTGGAGGACGAGTTCCGATTTTATTCAATGACCAATAATTTTCTCTACATTCAGCTACATATTTTTCTTCTGCTTGTAAGTCATTTGACTTGTGAAAAATGCAATGTCCTTAACTACGAAATTCAACTCGATACAATCAAATTCACGTCAGATTTGTTTTTTTGTTTTTTTAATTTCGCACAAAGCTATTCGATGGCTATCTGTGCTAGTCTTCCCTAATTTTGCAGTGTAAGACTAGAGGGAACGCAGACTCATTTTTGTTACTTATCAGTATGTATTCCGGCTAACCCTCATATTGAAGTTCTTTTATATTATATTAGAATATATTAATCTATGATATCTTGGGAACGGTAAAATGCATCAAAAGAGCAAAAATTATATCTCAAACTGGTCAAGAGATGGCACAGATATGAGCTAAAGGTTTGTACTTCAAAAAATTACTCTAAGCCTTACTCTGAGACACTATTCTGCAAGTAAAAAGGAATCACGTGAGAATTAATAACAGTAACACCATGTAACACAAATTTTGTTCCTGGATAGTATGTGTTATTTTCTAATTGCTTATGTTCTAAAAGTACAAAAAATGACTAGTATTCCCTTCAAACTGCTTTTGTAACCTGGAATATGAAATTTAGAAATTAACCTATTCTCTATGAAAAAACGGGCAAATTTGCACATCTTCATTTACATAAAGTCGGAATAAAATAACATATGAATCAAGATTTACATGTATTTATACTAAAGTTGTACAAAAATATTTAGAAGTGAGTAGTTTTTCGAGATTTGCAGTGTAAAAAGTAAATCACTTTAACGTACATGACCCCAAATATAGTCTCCCATCATGTTTTCGTTATATGAATTTTATATGCAAAAACGGCTCGTTTGGGTTTAGAAAATATTTTAAATAGAAGAGCGAACAACGTTTCGACCTTCTTCGGTCATCGTCAAGTTCACAAAGAAACAGGTAACTGACCGGAAGCTGACCACATGTTTGGAAGGGGTTGTGTAACTGAGTGTCGCAATGTAGAGGGCGGGGTTAGATGTTTGAATATATAATTTTATCTATAATATTAATATAGGTATAATGGCGTTCCTTTATATTTGTTTATTTTGGGTTTAAGTTGTTGTATAAGTAAGGCTTCTTTAATTTTGCGTTTATTTATGTTTGTTTCTTTATTTAGTATTTTAATGTTTTCTATGGTTATGTTGTGTCCATTTGACTTGCAGTGTTCGAAAACGTGTGAAGGTGACTTTTTATGTTCTTTGAATCTGGTTTCCATTTTTCTACTTGTTTCTCCTATATAGAAGTCGTGGCAGTTATCACATTGTATTTTATAAATAATGTTGGTGTGGTGTTTGTCAGTGTAGTTCTTACATAGTATAGACCTTACTTTTGTGCCTTGTTTTTGCATAAATTTAGTATTAACTGGAATGTTATATTTTGTTACTAGTTTTTGCCAAATGTTGGTTATTTGTTTGCTGATGTCAGGAATATATGGTATACAGCAGTATATGGTTTCGTGATTTTTTGATTCGTGAGATACATTTACTTTTGTTGATTGATTTTGCTTTCTGTCTAGGTGTATGCGTATAATGTTTTCTACGGTTTGTGGAGGAAACTTATTGATGTTGATGAAGTATTGTTTTATTTTGTCTAATTCATCGTTAATTTTATCTGGTGAGCATAGTTTTATGGCTGTGTTTTTCTGGTTTCTTAGTATGTTGAGTTTTTGTTTTGTTTCATGTGCTGAGTCCCAAGGAATGTACAGTCCAGTATGGGTGATTTTTCGGTGGATTTTAAACCAGATTCAAAGAACATAAAAAGTCACCTTCACACGTTTTCGAACACTGCAAGTCAAATGGACATAACATAACCATAGAAAACACTAAAATACTAAATAAAGAAACAAACATAAACAAACGCAAAATTAAAGAAGCCTTACTTATACAACAACTTAAACCCAAAATAAACAAATATAAAGGAACGCCATTATACCTATATTAATATTATAGATAAATTTATATATTCAAATATAAAACCCCGCCCTCTACATTGCGACACTCAGTTACACAACCCCTTCCAAACATGTGGTAAGCTTCCGGTCAGTTACCTGTTTCTTTGTGAACCTGACGATGACCGAAGAAGGTCGAAACGTTGTTCGCTCTTCTATTTAAAATATTTTCTAAGCCCAAACGAGCCGTTTTTGCATATAAAATTCTCAACAAGTGGGTTTCTCGACATCACTGATTTTCGTTATATGCTCCTTCGTAGCGGCGTACAAAATCCAGTATATCTTGGTGGAAGCGCTCGTCTTGCTCTTCTTTGTGTGCTCCCATATTCTCCTTGAATTTATCAAAATGAGCTTTAAGGATATGAACTTTCAGATTCATCCGCAACCCGTTTTGTCGTAGTTCTTCACCAGATCCTCAACCAGTTCCACATAATTTTCGACCTTTTGATTGCCCAAGAAGCCCCGAACCACTGCGACAAAGCTTCCCCAAGTTTTTTATACCTTCCTACTGAGCTTCTTGGAGAATTATGTTCACTCCAGGATCTTCTTTATTTTCTGGTCCAACAAAGACACCAGCTCAGGGAAGAAGTCTTGAAGGTACTTGAAGGCTACAGACTCCTTATCAAGAGCTGCAACAAATTGTTTCATTAGACCCAATTTTATGTGCAATGAGGGAACAACACCTTCTGGAGTTCCAATAGTGGCTCGTAGTTGACATTGTGCCTCCCCACAGAGAACTGTTTGTTGTGGGCAGTGCTTCTTGTTGTAGTGCGCTGCAAAGATAAACAAGCAAAGATAATAGGGAAACTTGATAAAGCCTCCTTGGAGACCCATCAGGAATGGTAACATTATGAAGTCTCCGATAACCTCCCAGCCATACTCAACGTACTTCAAGGCTTCTAGCAATGTTTTGACGCTGTTGTATTCCTCTTTGAGGTGTAGTGAAATATATTTAAATTTTAAAAGGTCTAAAAGTTGTATAATATAAAATATTACTATTCAATCAAGGAAAATTTGTCCGTCTTACCTTCTAGTGTTTTTTTTCAGTGTTTGCAGGTAAAATGAGGTGCCCAGGGTTTCTCTTGATCCCCAACAGGCATGCCGAAATATGCCTTGTAGACTTCACACATTTTAGCAGATGCTGTCTTGTTAAATTGGCCACATACATAGCAGAAGGCGTCTGGAGAATGCTTGTGATGAAATTTCTAATAAAATCAGATAGGTATATGTGTTCACTTAGGCAGCTACAACTAAACTGAAGTGGTGAGTGGTAAGTCTCTGTATATATGTTACTATGGAAAAAATTCTAGAAAATTCTAAAAGATTCTTGAAAATTGTTGTAAGTTGGAGAAAAGCTACTCTATCAGCTACTCAGCACAAAATCTCCCCAGGTTACAAAAGCAAAGTTTGAAGAGAAAAATAAGTCTTTTCCACTTACTTTAGGCATAAGCAATTGGTAAATAACACTTTCTGCCCAGGATCAAGAAAAAGTAAACATGTTGTTACATAGTGCAATGATCTACAAGTATGTGACGAAACAACTACAAACTTAAAATAACTTATCAATGAACTATGAATTTTAGAAATTGATTAATACAGCTTTTAAGCCTGAGTTTAAGTGTTTAATTTCGTTCTATACACACGAGAGAGGAATTAAAATATATATATAACTGAACATTTATTTGTGTATATTAAGAATAGGGTTATCTTTTTATTATTATGGATTCCTTTATTCGCCGTCTCTTAATATTCTCCCCTCTCCTGAGAAATATTCCATGAAGAAGATAAAAAAATTACAACTCGTGTACAGAAACATGAAATTTAGATTTTAAATGTTCATGCAAATAAGTAGAAAGTTGTCCGTTTGTCTCACAATTTTGTATTAATAATAATTCTCTTTAGAATATGTTTGAATTATTCGTAAGTAATTCGAAAAATAACAGTAATAAGAACTGTTATCTGAAAACTCTTTTTTATAATTTTTATAACAAAAATTAAATTACATTAAAAACTAAAATGTCTTTCCTGGAAACTACCTTGTACAGAACTTAAAGAACTTTAATTACTCAATATTTTTCTTGGGTTAAAAAACTAACTTTAAAACAATTATATTCTATTCAGTACACTGGGGCAGGAAAAGAAACCTCAGGTAGCTGTGCTTGTCTCATCTCATCCAGTTTATACTTAAATTTCTCAAGAGGATAAATAGGAAGGAGGTTGGGAGTTTTGAATAAATTCAGGATGGTTTAATTGTATTATAAGAAGATTGTTTGCTTTTATTTCTTATAGTATTAAGTATGAGATGATGTTTGGTAGTATGGTTTAATTCTGATTGGAGAGATCAAAAAGCAGTATATGTTAAAACGTTGTGAGGATTCAAGCACTCAATACCTTATTCTTAACCGCTTTTCTATAGATGCTGGCGCGTTTTACATCGGTGTATGGTCTCATCTGATAGATAGATTATCCCCAACTCGTTTGAGTAGTATGACTACAAATATTATCTTTTATGACTTAAGGATGACAACAAGGGTTTGTTATGGAAGAATTATCTTGAATTTTAATCTTATTATAAAGTTGTTTTTGAATACACAAGCACACACAAACACACGTTCTTTCGATGTTAATTACAAGAGTTACTGCAGTGCATGCAATTTATTAATAAAACTAATCTAACTTATAAATTTATTTTACCGATACTTTCATATTACATACTAGCTTTTCTCCAGTCACTTTACATTATTATGAAAAATAAAAGAAATATATATTTTGAGAACTTATTTAGAAATGAGCATTTCCCAGCATTGTAATGCTTATTATAAGCTAATTAAATGTACATAATTTAATTAATTATTGTTTTAGAATCAAGAACCTTATTACATTTGTTTCATAATCCTACATCTGTTTTGTTTCATAAGTTTCATTGTTATGTCTCGACTCCTAATTTGTCAACTGTATATATATATATATATACGTGTGTGTGTAAGCTACATGCCAATACGTAGAAAACAGCAGGACAGAAAATCGACAGATTTCGTTAAACCTTACTGTCACAAGATAAGCAGCTAAATTAATAATTGTTATGTGTTGGTTTTGAATTATACGTAAAGATGCAGGATGGCTGTTTGCGCGAGCCGTTCTTAATTTAGCAGGGTAAAGCAGCTAGTCATCACCACCAACCAACAACTCTTTTACAAACATATAGGGTGATTGACCCTAATGGTATAATCACCCACGGCTCAAAGACCAAACATATTTGACGTGACAGGGATTCAAATCTGCGAGCCTCAGATTATGAATAGATCACCTTATCACCTTGCTGTACCAGGCCGTACGTATGATATAGAGAGAATTAGATTGACCAATTCAAAATGTTTATTTTAACAAAATGTTCAAAATAACAAGAGTATTTTAATACACTTTTTACATGTAATATAGTGCACGTACACACATACAACCGCATCCTGTGTCATTTTATGTGCCTGTAAAAGCGTTATTTGAAGCTTCGGAAACATATCTTGATGCTTAATATTTCAAAGTTTTTAATTTTGTAAATGTTTGCCTATAGAAATAGAAGTAAAATGGAACTAGGGAATACACTTATAATAAAACAAAATAAAGTGAGTAAAACAATTGAGTGTTTATATAAAAGAAGAATTAGAATAAGAAATTAAAACATTGATGTTTCTCTTCACACCTTGTTATTGAAACTGCTGAAGTGGAGTTATTTACAAACATCAAAAATACCGTTAATTTGAGCTACTATCTGTAAATATTGTCTGTTTGAAGCTGAAATAAATGCGTGTATCGTTTAAAATAATGGCTCCCTGCTAGTACAGCGGTATGCCTCCGGATTTATAACGCTAAATTCAGCGGTTCGATTTCCCTCGATGGGCTGAGCAGATAGCCCGATGTGGCTTTGCTATAAGAAAAAACACACTTTAATAATGTTCATAAGGCCTAGCGCTACCTCTCCAAGTGATAATTTTAACTTAGACTTAATAAATGTATAACATTTCTAATATGCAAACTACCTTTATAGGATTTGTTTTTCATTTTCAT
This sequence comes from Carcinoscorpius rotundicauda, assembly GCA_011833715.1. NCBI lineage: Eukaryota > Metazoa > Arthropoda > Merostomata > Xiphosura > Limulidae > Carcinoscorpius > Carcinoscorpius rotundicauda. Next base: position 117,117,532 of record CM022393.1, read on the forward strand.
TTTACTATCGCGATAAAACTAATGTAAAAGATGTTTTTTTCAAAATATTTGCGAGTAAAAATAATGCACCTTTCCAATATGATCTAAATGTTTTGTATTGTATTATGAGCACGTAATATTGTGATTGGTGTGCCTAAACTGCTTTTTATGTTAAGGTTGTGTTTCATGTATTTTTGTTTCCTTCTATACCATTTCATAGTTTACATTAGATATTTTCTCATCCGTTACTTCTGTTGTCATGTAGCTTTCTTAAAACGCTCATATTCAATCTTGTTTTATGTAATGGTACACTGGAAATTACACGGGAACCAAAAGGGTTGATACACAGTTGTTGCTTGAGCTGCGATGATGTTGTGGAAAATGGTTGAATGATCAAAACAACACATGCACCCGTAACTCAAAATAGTTTTGTATATTAGATTTTAGTATCAGGCTAGTTATTCAGGTTTACTGAAGTTTCAAAAGTAGGATTATATATTTTAGTTGAACTATTTAAACTGAGGTACGTCTTTGGTAATACATAATTAATTTCAGCTGTTCCAGTATTATTTATGTATTTGAAACGTTAAGTAGAATAAATCTGTTATTTCCAGCACTTTTAGTATTACAAATATTGGGCTTGTTTTCTTTTTTCATTATTAACTGTTTTATTATTTTCAGTAAGAGAATCTATAGCTCAAATAAAAAAAAACACCCTAGAACTGAGTGTAAGTTACTTTGTAATTTGATATAATATTAGTAGAGTTTATGTAAATACAGATGGTTATGGAATATTGCATGGAATTTCCAATTGTTGTAGATTCATAAATATATCTATGTAAATATAATAGTCTGTCTGTTGTCTTGAAATGTATTTTTACTAGAATTGATGTGGAGATTCATTAGATCAATGATGGGTACATAAACATTTTCAGTTTTGACTTTTCCAGTTTCTATTATTACGTTTTTTTTACCGCTACCTCGTCTCCTGTGAATAAGTTGTCGTTATGGGTCCATGGGAGAATACACATAAATATTTTGTTTAGCATTTTGCGATTTATCATTTATCATTTTCGAGTGTTTTTATTACAATTAGTTCGGTCCATGTTAATAAATCTTTATCAAATTTGGTATGGAAGTAAGTTCGTTGTGTCCATTGAGAATAAATGTAAATTTGTGGTTTCACATTTTATCGGAATTTTTGTATTTTTTACAAATACATATAAAGGAAAATGTCCTGAAATAACGTTTCATTAATCATGAATTGACATAACTTCTTTTCAGAAGATGTGCACAGCAGTTAGGTTAAAATATGATTGAACAATGTATGTCTTAGAGATTCAAAAGTTCAGAAATATAACAAATAAAGTTTTGTTTTAATTCTATTATTAGTTTCTCATAACATTAACCGTCTACTAGCAAAACGTTAAATAGACAGAAGTGTGTTACACAAAACGAAACTACGGTTTTTAACAGTTCAGGCTCGCTAATGAAATGCAAGTGGACTTTAATCTGAAACTATTGTTTTTTTAAAAAATTAAACTAAGGAATTTTCTTGTTAGAAACTTTTTAATTGTCAACTGTTTCTTAAGGTGTAATTATAAAATAAATCATATTTTAACATTAGTTAAGAACAGTTTCTAAATGCACTTATTTTTACAATTTAACTCAGTTTTCTTACTAACAGTTCTGTGATAAAAATTTTAACTATATCTCAAAAAAAAAAATGGCAGCATTAAGATAGTTAAAAGAATTAATCAAATAAATAGCGAACTAGGTAACTTGAAAGAAAGCATAAGAATAATTATCCCGTTATTAATATTCTACACATAATAACTCATATATTTTATATAAGAACTTAATGTATAAAAGTTTTGACCTTTTAAACTTGTAAACTTTGATGGTGAACGTCACATATGAAGATGTGTATACTGGCGTACAAGCAGCCATAGATGGATACTACACATTCAGTTTTTTTATTAATTTTAAATGCATCTAATTACAATTACATATTATTTCCAAGGAGAAAATATTCTAATTCAACACAAACTCATCTTCGTACTTTGACCTTCTCTGACAATCAATTTAGAAGTATTAAAATTAAGTGTCATTGATTTATATGGATTTCCGAACATTGTTTATATAGAATCAGTCATATGAATTCAATTTATGCCATTGGTAGTCTAAACAAGATAAATACACCTTGTGTACAGTTGCTGTTCATAAAATAACATTACAATGAACATTCAAGGGCACCTGATACTCTTAAATTCTTGTTCGTTTTTTCCATATTCACAACGCTGTTCTGATGTTTCCATAGTTTGCCCTTCAATAACATCGACACTATATTACACTTATGTCTACCTACTGTACGTAACAGAAACGTCGGGATACAAAGTCATCTCAATTAACCTTTAACAGCAAGTGACAAGCTAGCCATGATTAAAGTAAATATCTGGAGAACAAAGAACATGATCAATTTAGTCTCGTATGAAACAAAGTTTACTTAAATAGAAGAGGCAGAGTCATTTTAAGATGAATTAAATATAGAAAGACAAATAGAAATCTGACAATGCTACTTCAAGGTCACTTGTATACCTACTATTGGCTTGTTTCACACAGTTACTGAAACTTTGATAATTGAATATAGTGTGTACAATAGAAACATATCACTATAGCTTACATGGAATGTTATTGAATTTATACATATTAACCACTGGATTTATAAAAAATATAAAAATTACCAATGCATCATTTATGATAATAGTCCAAAATCAATAAAATAATCAAAAACAAATTTCCAGCGTGACCAGATAGTTAAAAAATAAATGAATGTTTTGTTTTGATTTTTCAACTAAGTAACATAAATAATGCAGTCAATCTAGCATAAATAAAAACGTACTGTTCGACGTACAAAAAAATTAATACTCAGTTTAAAAATTTATCGTCTAAATATTTTTACTGCATATATTTATGCTAGGCACGGACATGTAGATAAGGCGTTCGACTCATAATTTGAAGATTGAATGTTCGAATCCTCATCGCATTAAATCTGCTCGCTCTTTTAGCCGCGAGGGTTTATAAAGATCAGAGTTCATCCCACTACTTGTTGGTAAAAGAGATGGCAGTGGGTTTTGATGGCTAGCTGCCTTTTCTTTAGTATTGTACTACTAAATTAGGGACGACTAACTTAGATAGCCCTTATGAAGCTTTGCGCAAAATTCAAAACAAAAAAACCAAAGCTTAACTAATCGAGTATAATCCATTTTATTACAAAATTAATTTGTATGTACATCACACTGAAAGTACCGGATTCGTTAATGTACATGAAGACATGTTTACATATGCAACTACTATCATGCATTGTCTAATATCCTTCAGAAATGTTCATAGACTGAATTATTTTTGATAAGTTTTATGACATTACAATTTAAATTTTACCATTAATTACTGCCCCTTATAATGACATTTCAATCTTTGCTGCACTATGTTGTCGATGGAGCTTTTTCCTCAGTTCTAGATTTCCTTGCGAATACAAATTCTTACTTTAAGCGCCATTTGCATTCACCATTTGTAAGACAACACGTTTTAGGGTGTAGAGTAATATGATTTAAGCTATTAAGAGTTTTATTGTGATGTATTTTAACATACTTATATATTAATATAAATGTCATGTTCTATTGTATTCATGTTTTACAACTTTAGGTATTTACTAAATGAGATTCCTTTCCAACCAAATATATGAATTTTAGATACGCTAACAGAGCGAGTACCCAGTTAATGACTTAAAGCAGAGTGAGTGGTCATAGAAATTTATTTTTGCAGTTTTCTTGTTATACATAAGTAAGACTGTTTATTCAGTAATGTCGAGAAACCCACTTGTTGAGAATTTTATATGCTAAAACGGCTCGTTTGGTTGATAAAATATTTTGCGCCAGATTTGACAGAAACGTATTAGAAACACAGCCAACTTTTTCCTAGCCGAGAAAATGGCTGGTTATTTAAAATAAACCTTGGTAAAGTGTGCCATCCTCTAACATTAATTGAAACAAAATAGACAAAGCATTTTATATTTAATTATTTTCTAATCTGTACCTATATATTTTATTTTTATATTTTTATACAAAGGTTTTAAGCGTTCCTCACAAATAATAACAGTGAAACGAGTTTAGTAACATCTGAAGTATGTTCTTCTACAGCTACATAGACGTACATTCTTCATTTTAAAATTGTGTTAATAAGTTTGTCTGCACGTAATGGATGCATTTGCCCACCAAAACATGATGACAAATAGATATCATGGAAGTGCATATAACAATAATAAAATTTTACTTTAATTTTTCTCATATATAATGGTGTATACTAAGTATGAAACTTCGTTAAACGTCTTATGAAAAATGTATGTGAACAAGTTAATTCGCTTTCGTTTCTATAAACCTCTACAGAGTCGTTCATATTCCCTGTAGATGTGGTGAAGTTGACAGCTCGCCGTCACGTATTACACAGGATTCATTAGTAACTACTTATACATCTCTGCACACTTCGATTACATTAAATCCGTACACAACGTTGCCTACACGGAGTAGTTACAGTTGGGCCTACTGGTGTACAAAGAATCCAATGAAACAATCCTGATAATTATTTTTTATTAAGTTCGATATTAAACATTCATGCGCCTAATGTTACAAATAGATGGACAGTTGATTCTACATCGAAGTAAATGTAAACATTAAATAGAAGTATTAAAGTAACTGTTTTGAGCGCTTTCACGTGCCGTGTAATTTTATTATCATAAGGTTTTTTGTGTTGTTATATATCGCTATAATTTTTGAAATTGTATTATTCTTCGATGGTAAATTCGTTACTCTTCCCTCGTTAGAGAATTAAAAATTTACATGTTACATGTACATATAAATGTACACCGATAATCAAATACAAGTCTCCTGTTATTTGAAACATTAATACACAAAGTACATAACATAATAAATAGAAGACTCGTCCGAACTAAATTATAGTACGTAACATAATAATCTGGGAGACCGTCCGAGATTTGAATCAAAGGCAAAATTCGAAATATTTTTAAATTCAAATCAAAATACGATTTATATTTATTAGTGCCAACAAGACTTGATTGCTAAGGTTTTCTTGGATCACCTTCTCTTGAGCAACAATAAAATATAATAAAAGTTAATTACATGAATTTGCAAATATTTTAGAATTAGAAGTCATAAAATCAATGAAAAATAAACTTAAAAGTGTATTATTGAAGTATTTGTTGACGATGATTTGTTGTCTAAGAAAGCACCATGGAATACCCTTGTGTCAACACTAGTTAACCAGAGCTGAGTGATAAAGATAAATTAGGAATCCAGTTAAGACTAAAAAAATTTGAACCTGAAAGAGAGAGCAAAGTTCTTGAGGCCGAACACGCCTATATGGAAGGCTAGAAAGAGAAAATCTGTACCGAAGCTGAAGGACAGGATAAACCTCTCGAGGACGAACGAACTCGTATCGAAGAAGAAAGAGAAATATGGCTGAAAGAAATGAAAATTGAACTCAACCCCAACAGACCAAGGCAAAATGATAACTTTGAACTCAATCGATAAATTATGGTAACACCATTTTATGGAAATGAAGTTAATATGTTTTTCCAACATTTTGATAAAGTTGCCAAACCATGGAATAGCTCATCGGAAAAAAATGTCCATTGTTATTAAATAGTGATTTGACTGGTAAAGTCCAAAAAGCTTGTTCTTTTCTCTTTCTAGAAGACTGTACTAATTATAATGAGGTTAAAGCAGCTATTCTTAAATCATACGAGTTGGTACCAGAGGCTTATCGTCAAAGGTTTTGAGGTTATCACAAGCAAGAAAACCAAATTTATACAGAATTCGCCCACGAGAAAAAGGTTTATTTCAATTGATGGTGTAATTATATGTATATTGGCAATAGTTTCGACAAATTAAGACAATTATGTCTAATTAGAGAATTCATACACTGCACAAGTGACGACCTCAAAACTTATTTGGATGAAGGTAAAGTTGAAACACTACAGGAAGCAGCAGCTTTACCCGAGTGCAACATTTTAATAAATAAAAAGAAATTCTTTCAATCCCAGCAAAAATCAATATATCTTCAGTGTGTTAAAGATGGAGATCCTTCTAAAAGATCCAGGTCATCTAGTTAAAAATTTTCAGACAGTATAAAACGTTATTAATGTCACCTAAACCTGTGTGTTATTTTAAAAAAAACTGGCCATATTATGTTTGAAAGTTTGAAAAGAAAAAGAAAATGATGCAACACCAAGTACGTTTGTGACTGCATATGGACGTAGTTTAACCAGATCATGTATCTCAGAACGGCTGGTATGAGTATTAACACTTTTTAATGATAAGAAGAGAACAACGTTTCTACCTTCTTACGTCATCTTCAGGATAAGAAAAAGAGAGTTTGCAACTGACCGTTCTCGGCATATGTCTTAGGGACGAGAGTATAAACGGGCACATGATTTTATGGGTTGTTGCAGTGAAAAGCTACGCTATTAAAGTAAAATAAAGCTAGATATTTTTAGATGTCAATATTCATTGTTGTTGTAGATATTTCAGAGGTGTTCCTTTATATTGGTTTAATTTTGGTTTTAGTTGTTGCATAAGTAGGGCTTCTTTGATTTTGCGTTTTTATTTGTTTCCCTACTTCATATATGGGTGGCAGCTGCTGCAAAATATTTTATAAATAATGTTGGTGTGTGTTGTGTTTGTCAGTGTAGTTTTTACATAGTATGGACTTTAGTTTTGTACATGATTTTTGAATAAATTTGTTGTCTACTGCAATATTATGTTTTGTTATAAGTCTTTTCTCCCGATGTTGGTTATTTGTATACTGATATTCAGAATATATAGTATACAGCAGTGTAAAGGTTTGTAGTTTTTGTATCTTGGGATCTATTGTTGCTTGTTTGCTATTGAGCTAAGTGTGTACGTATAATATTTTACACGATTTTTGGAGGAAATGTATTGGTGCTGATGTTTTATTTTGTTGATTTTATCGTGAACTAAAAACTATAATGAATCATTTAACTACAACACAGTCCGCAACAACCAAACAGTTTATGGGTCTGTTATTGTTAAGAGTGATTTTATTAATGATCCTTTCCATAATATTTGTTTATTTAGTTAATAGATATAATTACGGGAATAGTTATGGTTGGAGTAAGACCTGCTCTTCCAATTTAGGGTGTGTTATTATTGTTTCAAAACAATTTGACTTAGAAAAAGGTTGTTGCAGAACCCAAAATTGGTTTCATCTGAGGATGATGTTGTTGTAGACATTCCAAAAGTGTTTCCCTCGTGTGCTGTGATTCCAGCTCAGGCTAAGAAATTGAGCCAAAAAGTAATGATATATATATTCAAAGGACGACATTATAATTTTTGGGTCAGACATGGATCTTGTGGATAATCGTCCTACTGACAATTAAATAGTGAGTGACAATGATGGATGTGAGGTATCTGGATTACGTTGTAAGGTTCCATTTGGTAAAAGAAAAATGATCTATTAACAAGAAAAGGACTCACAGATCTTATCACTATTTAAAAATACACTCCCAAAAGATAAACTAAACAAATTTCTAAATATGAGAAAATGATGTTCTCATGAATAAATAGAGACCACCAAATGTACCAGTTTCTGAAAACGGGATTGCAGTTTATCGAATTGGTGTTCCAAAATCCTGTCATACATAGGTATTGAAGGTTTCTGGTAAAAAACCTCGTGAAAGGTCGACTAGATGACAATAAGACGCGTGAAAAAAGTATTAGATATTTCTTTTGGCCAAAAAGTAAACAAGGTATTAATTACTACGGTAAAACTTGCAATACATGACTAGAAAACCTAATAAGAAAATTCCTATTACTTCATTAGAACCTATCCCACTTTTCGAAGAACACCTCAGTAACGCAATTGATGGCTGTATTAAGCCAAAAAGATAACATTTATGTTGAAGCTTCTATGTGAAGGTAGTAAAATATCACGTGACTTATATAAAAATCAGCCAGTTGAGAGACAAGATTAGTAATATTTTAATGGGCGGCTGCAGTGAGCACGCTATAACGTTTATTAATCGAAAAACAACTGAATTGGACCAGGAACCTTTGTGGATTTAAAACATTGCAAAACGTTTAACTTCTGTGAATAACTTCGGACGTTTGTATTTCTACGAAGTCATTAAATATTTTCATCGGTAAGAAGTGAACTTGTAGCGGTGTGAGGCCAATTAAGCTAAGCTAACATAAGTGAGGTGTGACAATATCAACTCAGAATTACTCTGTTCGTTGTGGACTTAAATTGTCATTAAAATATATAATTCTTGGCCAAATATAAAAGTCAGTATAGTTTGTAAAAATCTTGTACACAAACCATCATTTGTAATAAGTACGAGTAGTAACCATTGTATTGTTTTTCTTTTTATATATTAAAATATATGTTTGTTATAAAAGCAAATTATGTGCGTCACTCTTGTTGGCAAATAGGATAAATTTAATATATATTAATATTTGATTAAAAATTAAGCAGAACTTCAACTTTTGGGTTATTCAAAAGAGTAATAAGTAACGTATAATAAATTGAAAACTCGTCCGAAATAAATTATAATACGTAAAACGCCTTAAAGTAACATGAACCGTATTACTGAATCTATGCTATCGTGGTAATTAAAATAAAACATATTATATAATTTAGATATGTAACAAAATAATATTAATGTAGATAAAGTTAGAAAAACAATTTACATAGGTTCTAAACTAGGCACTTGTTATACCAATTAACATATACAAATCACTCATGTAAAGTGTGATTAGTAGTCTGTATCTTTTCTCGATTTCCATGTATTAGTACATTTGGAGGACATGGTTCCATTGCTTTTACGTGTTTTTTTATGTCTATTAGAAATCATTCTTCGATACCTGTAGTGGGCAGAGTACAGATAGCCTTTACCTTTTTGCTTAATAAAAACTACAGCTTATCAAAAAGAAAAGTAAAAACTTTTCTTAGCCATGTGGCCGAGTCACAAACATATTGCTTAACTAATGAAGCCAGTTGCTTCTAATAACTTTGTCTTATATTCTCTTACTACATGTGACAAATAGCTGGTGACAGTATTTTTTATTTTTAGATACACTTGACAAGATACTAATTATATCAAATTTCAGCGAGAATTCGGATAAAAATGATTTGTCACAAAAACTCGCCATAGTAATAGATTTATTTTAAAAAGCAAATGTATGTTTAATTTATTGTTAATTTCCTAAAATTCTTAACAATAAAGCTAATAGGTTCGTCTTCCCAAAAACAGCTTCTGGTGGCTTTACAGCAATTCTTTGAGCTTAAAATGCCAAAAAATTGAGTTTCCATTCATAAGGTGTGAAAAGCACTGACATCTCATTTGTGGCTTTGTGCTTAATAATAAAACAATTTTTGCAAATAATATAATGTAAGTAAACAACCAAGATGCCAATTATTACCACATCACAAATAATCTTATTTTGTTTTTGTAAGAGGAAAAATATTATTTTAATTAATTTTTGTTAGTATCAGTTATTGTATCTCACCTGATGACTCTTGTTAAATCTACTAAAACGTTATGAACAAAATGAACAAAAATGTTTTAACTATTTACAACCGATAAATAAATTTTGAGAGTTTTAACAGAAGATAATCTACAATAATTGTAACACTTGACATTTTTTTCTAGTGTGTGTATATGTTTTCTTATAGCAAAGTTACATTGAACTATTTGCTGAGTCCACAGAGTAGGATCGAACCGCTGATTTTAGCGTTAAAAATCTATACATTTACTGCTGTACCACCGGAAGACTTCTTTGTTTTGCAGTAATGAGTAGAGTAAGTTAATCTAGAAGACTGTATTTGGTAAAATAAATAATTTGAAAGTGTTTTACTTCCTGAACCTAAAACTGTAAACAGATCTTAAATAGGTAAAGAGCTATGAGCTAAAAGTTTGAACTTGAAGAAAAAACACAGACGTTTTAGGAGTTGATATTCAGCGGTTTCAGAATATAAGTTTGTTTCTATATGTAATAAAATAAACCTTGTTTCATCAAAGGAGAAAGATACTAATAGTAGAGTCACTCACTAAATCCAGTGTCTTTAACAGGAAGTATGTACGTACAAAATGAAGTTGTATTTTTACTTTAACTTTTGGTAAACATACTAATAGGATATGTTGATGCTCTTAAGTAAAAAATGTGATTTAAGACATCCTGTCAGAAAATAAGCTGAAATATTTATTTTTGTGTTGCATATTTAATTTTAAAATACGTATAACAGCGAAAAATTATGTTTAATATATTAGTTTTATTAAATTGTGAATATGTTAAAAACCAAATAAAAATGAATAACTTTATTGTAAAAAGAAATTTAACACAAAGAATGTATAAGACCAAGCTACGTCATCTGATTTTCCAGCTGTTGCTGATTTAAATAACTGATAAAAAGTCCGTTGCAAGGAGGTTTCATTTTTTTCAGTTGTTTTAATTAAATCACTTTTGACGATGCAGGCTTATTGATTTATTTTCATTCAAAGTTTTTGAAAACTGAAATTTTTGGTTGAAAAACAGGTGAAAGAATATTTAAATACATATTTACCTTAGCACAGCATGTATAATATATTAAACTTTCGATCTCAATTGAAAATCTCATCAAAGAAGTTTAACAAACAAAATCGATAGTTCGTACTGATAAGAAAAGGGAAATATATTTAATTTGTATAAAGTTTCTAATTTGATAATTATTCATTCAATAAAATTACATTTTTATGTTCCATTGGAATTAACACTTGATACTGAAATATTTCATATCAAAATATTTTCAATTTATATTTATATTGATGGCCCTCTTTCTCAACTTGAAGATGACCTGAGAAGGTCGAAAAGTTGTTCTGTACTTTATTCTAATTAAAGTGTTAATACCCGTACCAGCCGTCTTTAAAATAATGTTTTTTATTAATACCTGTTACTTTGAGTACATATGGTAAAAACGCTTATCGTATCGTTTTATTTAGTTGAATTCAATGAGATTAATAGTTATCACTCTTAGCCTCGTCGGGTGAGAAGAATCAAAATATAGTCTTGAACTGTTACAACAAAAATAGAAGAGCGATATTTAAATTTAAAGAGTCAAATATATTTCGAAAAAAATTGCTTGGATTTACTTAAGTTTTAAACACTATGTTAAGGACAACATGAGTGTGAAACAGTATTTTGTAACTGTAACTAGTTAGCCTTCAATAATATTACTCGTATACATAACTCAATATGCACTAGCTACCATAGAAGGGATATAAGATTATAGAAATGATTATTGGTTGAAAAATATTTCTTATTCATAATTCAATTTAATCTTTGTAGTATTGTAGGTAAAAAATTTTCTTACGTTTTAGATTATTTCACGTTTAATAAGAACAATTGGCGCAGATAGCTTAGTTCCTTTGCGCCATAAAACACCAGACCAACCAATAAAAGCAAAACTGTAAGTTAAGGTGCCCCCAGTGGCTCAGCGGTATGCCTGCGGATTTACACGCTAAAATCCGGGTTTCGATACCCGTGGTGGGCAGAGCACAAATAGCCCATTGTGTAGCTTTGTGGTTAATTCAAAACAACAACAACAACAGTAAGTTAAGGTATAACTAAAGATGTTATTTAAAATCATAAAAATATATGTTGACATAAAAAAATGCCGAGTGTTTTCAGAAATATTTACCATTCAATCGGATGCCTTTATCCATATCTTAAAAATGAGAGAATTTTACGTTTAACTTGTGCAATATCTAGATTTCTTTTTCAAGAAATGAAAAAAATAAAAAATAACTAAGAAAAATTTTAAAGTAAATATAATATTGGAAAATATATGCATTACTTCTTTGTAAAAGAAATGGAACTTATACGGAACTATTGTTTTTATTATTAAACTAACGAGTTTACTAGTTTAAAAAAATCTTCATATCAATTGATAGAAGGTCGAGATGTAAAAAAAAAAAACATCCATTTTTGAAACTAGAAGTACAAGGAAAACTTAGTTAAATAAAATTTGTATATAAGCATCAAACTGTGAATACGGCAAAATATATTTTAGTTCGTGAAATAATCCCGAACTCATTAAATGGGTGGCCATTTCATCACTATGAGGTAACGGACTATAGCAAATGAAGACATGAAGTGAGATAAACTGACAAAAGGCAAAGCAATAGATCTGCGGACTTACAACGCTGGAAATCGAGTTTTGATATCCGAGGTGAACAAAAAACGGATAGACCATTGTGTAGCTTTGTGTTTAAATACAAAGAAACAAATCCACCTAAAGATGTTTAGATAGCTTTCTATAGACATGATCGTTTATTATTTAATTTTTATTGACCAAAACAACCTTAAACATTCCGTGTATCATTAACAGGAATGATAATTTAGCAATATTTCTTTTTCTGTAGCTCAATCTGAAGCTATAGAAACTTTTGGAAATTTCATATACCAAACTTCAAGGCTTTTACTAAGGATATAAAACCTTCAATTTTTAATGAATTTCTTACTGTGTTTCTCTTTTTTTCACCAAAATTACGGAAACTTTATTTGATAGAAATGCATAGTTACGTTTCATGTATTTGGTACACTGATAGAATTTAACAGTTTCCGATCACGTCTCAAATTTGGTCTAAATACAAGACACACGTGCATAGTTATTCGACAGAAACCGCTAAAATTTAACGAAAATGCTTGTGCACGTCTGCAAAAAAAATCTTAATAGCTATTTGGGTAACAATTTTACTACATCTTAAGCTTAGAGTAAAAGTGGGCCATTTTTAGTTTTTTGTCATTCGGATTAAAGAGGCTGAGTTAGAACAGCAAAACTATAATGGGAAAATATGTGCAGATACGTAAATTTCAGCTAGGGCAAGCAAACAATAATAGCAGTTTCTAGTTTAAGCTTTTAAAATAACCATACGGATGGACGGTTATAATTTATTTATTCATTGTAAAATTATTTTAATTAAAGAAAGCTTAATGTCAAGTGATATTAGTTTAAGTGTATATAATGATGCTTGATAGGGTTTTACTAAGTGCATGCAGGTGTAGATACAGAAATGTTAATCTAGATTCCATGACATCACTGAAAAGGAAGGTATTAATAAAGTTCAGAGAGAAAAATTACCACCATGTATTTTATAGAATGTGTGTATTTCTGTAAAGAATAGGTCCGTTCCGGATAATAAGGCTGCGGTCCTAAAGCTAATGTTCGTTACTACTGAGTGAAATATTTTTGCTTGCTATGCTTTGTTGATGTGTAATGACAAAAAAGTCATGATATGATATCTATATCAAAAACACTTTAGGAGTAAAAAGAGGTGTGACCAAAAGTAGCCATAGCGTGCGAGTTAAAGGAATGTTTTTCTTGTAAAAGTTAAGTGAAAATTTGGGTGTTTTAATAGTTTATATCCTCTGTATTGCAACCAACCTCAATATCTCAAAATCCAGTTAAATATATATGGGTACTTTCGCCTCCGTTTTCTTCAGCGATAAATGAGTGACATGAAAACGAATTAAAATACAAAATAATTACTTTGGTTATTTTACTTTAAAACGTTCGTGCAACAGAAATTTAGTACAAAAAATGTTCAAAATGTATTTTAGTAACAACATTTTTGTCCCAATTTTTCTAATGATCATTTTTCTGTCTCAAATCTCTGTCGCAGCGACTTTAAAATATTCAGATGGGTGTTTATCAATTAAATAATTCACTCAATATTTTACACAATTTGCTTCGTAGATTTTCCCTGAAGTTTTCTGTCTAACGCATATTGATGCATGTTTTCTGATCAACTAGATTTAATATTCTTCCATATTTGTATGTTATTTGCTTGTGAACCATAGTGTGTCTTTTGTGTAAAAATTCCAACACACATTTGTTTAAACACAGCAGTATTTTATTACCCACATATTTAACTTTAATTATGTAGCAGTTATAATGTTATAGATAAATCTCAAGAATTTATATCAATAATATTAAGATACATTGTAAACCCATCTTAAACATAACAGAGAACCAAGGATGATTAATTACTAGGATTTCTCTGCATATGTAACATTATGCCAACTGCATAAATTTACGGTGCATTTGCGTTTATCTAGTGATGACCATGGGAATGCTTTCTTGAAATCTTAAATGTCTTTAATGATCATTTTAACGAAAACCTAACATATATTATGATATAAAATGGCATTATTACCTTGATAAGTCTGGGGCAATAATATTTGATTTGTTTTGAAATTTCGCACAAAGTTACTCGAGGGCTATCTGTGCTAGCCGTCCCTAATTTAGCAGTGTAAGACTAGAGGGAAGGCAGTTAGTCATCACCACCCACCACCAACTCTTGGGCTACTCTTTTACCAACGAAAAGTGGGATTGACCGTCACATTATAACGCCTCCACGGCTGGGAGGGCGAGCATGTTTGGCGCGAACTCGCGACCCTTAGATTACGAAGTGCACGCTTTAACGCACTAGGCCATGCCAGGCCTAATAATATTTGAATTACATGGAAAAAGCAGTCCTCATCATTCTTTACTTATCCGCCCCCCCCCCTTGTACAGTGGTATGTCTCCGGATTTACAACCCTAAAATCAGGGGTTCGATTCCTCTCGGTGGGCTGAGCAGATAGCCCGATGTGGCTTTGCTATAAGAAAAACACAAACACACACGCTTTAATTATCCAGTTATGCCCAGATTTTTATTGGCTTTAGCAAGGAAACCAGATTTCTTTTCCTGTTTATATCTTTTTTTTCCCACCTCATACAACAGGCTCAGTGTCAGTTTCGTCTATATAGATCTTGCTTAAAGTTGTTTGCTTACACGTAACTCCGATACATAAATAAGAAAGTTAAAGAAAATCACATTAGAAAAATACGATTTGGTATGACTTATTGCTTAACGTTACAACAGTATTATAAAAATAAGTTATAAGTAAATAATTAATAATCCAATATAGCATTCAATTTTTTTATATTTTAAAAGAAACAAACAAAAATGCGATTACCTGAAAATAACAAAATTATTGTGAGAAATGTAACCTCCCGAAAGGCTTTTTCCCAATCACAGGCACTACTACTCACGAAGTAATTCAGGTTAAAACTGACATATAAAATCGTAGTAATTATGATGCACACTCTCTAAAATATTAGTCAAAACGAACCTGGTAAGTGAAATCATGTTATGAAATTCGGTTTAAAGAAATTGGTTGAGACTGAGAAAGGTGAGAAAGCAACAAGATTTTGGTCAATCCGTAAAGGAGTAAGAAATTACAGTTAGAAAATAATTGGATGGATTGGCTTCATTTCTTGTCTAGCGGCTATTGAAATTACGATATATATTAGGTGTAAGAGACGTTGTAATCCGATATAATGAGAACAGGTATTTAATATGGTTAAAGAAATAACATAAAAGACGGGAATTTCAAGAAAAGAGAAAATAATGAGCGGGAAATGTGTGAGAGAACGAATAAAACGATAGAAAAACAAAGCATTATGCTGCCTGCAAGAAACGATACCTAGTCCATGTGTTGTTGATTATGGTAGTAAATTGCAACATGTCTTGTATAGAAATAAACACAATTTTCGTAAAGTGGAAGAGAAAGCGAAATGCGAGCTCAACACTATCATCACAAATTTCTACCAAATAATGTCTACAAACAATATAAATAAACTGTGAAAAAAGGAAAGTATTTTCGTTATTTTTTTCATAAACACAAGCATTTCCTTCTTTTGAAGTATCAATATGACATCCGTTAGTGCATAAATATGAAACTGCAGCTGAATAGAACATAAGATATTGTAATTTCTTTAGCGGTGGATTTCTTATAAACGTGTCTAAATTACCTTCGTTTTCACAATAAGCAAACTGAATTTTGGATAGCCGGTCTCAGTAACTTGAATATTGCATGAATACTGCGTGAAGACAATCAAATGCTGGTATGTAGATTTATCGTAATTACTGTAAGATGACATCCAAAACTCAGTTAACTTCTTTGACTGAGCTATTAATAATACGTTTGTCAGTTTTTAATTTTCAATATTAGTTGAAAGTCACCATCGAAATCTCAAATGGTTCTTTCGTACAAAACTAAAATATGTAATAGTAAGTTGTTGTGCCTTAAAACACTTTGTTCAAAACACTGAGACATGATACCTCAAATACCTTCTCTTGTTCTAAAGTTGTATTCCTTTCAGTGGTCCAGTCTAGAGACTTATAACGCTAAATTCAGGAGTCAGTCCATGAGGTGGGATTTCGCTGATATGCTGTTAAACAAGAACAAAATAAAACAGTCTAGAAAACTTATTTAAAAAATGAGTATAGGTATATGTATTTCTATATTATAACACAACTTTTAGTAAACTAATGAAATTCATAGATTACAAAGCATAATAGAAGAATGTCATTTTAAAATCATAGTGAATTTATTTAGAAGCTTTGAATATTTGTTTTTTTACATTTTAATTATTTTAAACGGTATATTATGTCATTAAGATATAGTACAAATAAAGGAATCTATTATTTGTTCAAATACATGAATATTTTAGAACAAACTAAATTTGGTATTTCAGAAAAATATTTCATGTGTCTACGTACAAATATCACACGTAAATCATTAATTTAATGTTAATATTATGATACATTGGTAACTAAATTATTTTCAACTTTTAAGATTACATGGCATGAATGTAATTTATAAGGAAAGATTATTACACGTTATAAGAACAGTGTTCAGGTCCCATATTTTTATTGAAACTGTGATAGTCTCAGGTGCCTCCCGCTAGCACAGCGGTAAATCTGCAGATTTACAACGTTAAAATCAGAGGTTCGATTCTTTTCGGTGGGCTCAGCAGATAGCCTGATGTGGTTATGCTGTAAGAAAACAAACACACACACGCATTGTCAGGTGCATCAATTTCCCTTATAAATATTATATGTTTTGGCTGATACCACAAAAAGTAACTCTAACAAATCCATTCAAATAAACATTCTTCCACCAAAATTCATAACAATCTAACTTAAGTTTTGTGCTGAAAAAGAACATGACTACCCTCTGCATAAAAAGTCATGCATACACACTTCAACATAAAGAATCATACATACACCCTCCAATATGAAGAGTCATGCATACACATTCCAACATAAAGAATCATATGTATATTCCATCATAAAGAGTCGTTTATACACTCCAACATAAAAAGTTATAAATACACTCTAACGTAAAGAGTTCTACATTCATATTTTATGGAACAGAGGAGATAATCTAATGAATATCACGTGATCTGTAGAACCCCTACGATTTGATTTGGCTGGGTGAGCTATCTTGTCAGAAGTCAGACTTGCATTTCAATTAAGAAATTTCTCAGTAGTTGCGAAAGCAAAATGTAAACGCCTTTTTTACTAGGTTTTCGAACGCCTATTGATCACATGCTCCCTCTCAGTGACACAGGGAATGTCTGTGTAGTCACTCAGTTAGACACTGTGTTTCGATATTGCCGGTGGGAAGAACACAGATAGCCCATTATGTAGCTTTCTGCTTAATTTTAAACAAATCGAATTAAAACATACTAATCACTTTCAGCGATACAAGCTAATATAGTAACTCCATCTTGTAACTAAGATACATGCGCAAAAATTCATTGAAATTCTCCTGAGCTGCTTTATCGTTTTATTCTTTACATTAGTATATAATTTCTAGTCGAAAGAGAAAATATTGCAATAGCATATAACATCCAGGTTGAAAGAATTTACATCCTTTGCTGAACCAGCTATGTTGTATGATGGTGCACAAAACCAATGATCTAAAAGGGCCAAGGTCAAAAGGAGGTGGTATCGATTAGATAGATAAATCAAGTTTATTTTCTGAGTTCAATCATGTTTTCAAAGTTCAATTTTTCCTTTAGTTTTTCATGAAGCACAGACCAAGAGAGACAGCTGGTATTGAGTCTACTCTCAAATGATAGGCTGAGGAGTTTTGTGTGCAATAGCTAATGATGCACAGTTTCGAAACTATACTATAAGAAACAATACGATTAAAAGTTAAGTAGACGACAATTATTAACAAATGCGAAGAAAATGTAAGAAAATGGTTGTGCATAAAGTGAGATGCATAAACGGACAAAAGGTTAAAATGTTAATAATATATTTGTAAAAGGATAATACTGAAGCAATCAGCTGATCATTGAAAGGAAACCAGAAATTCCAAGGTCGAAAAACTAATCCAAGGTTCTTAGTTCCTACTCTGGGTTAGCTAGGTAGACATGCACTAATGTTCTCAAATTGGCGCAACAACGACAAACAAAAAATAGTTATGAACATGTAACATTCATAAATTGTTTCTTTGGAAATAATAAAGTACATTATAGAGTTGTGGAACTTTCTTAACATCTGGAATTTCCTCTTAAAGATGATCTGGAGCAACCAAAAATGAGTATTTGTCCCGCTTTCAACAACTTATTACTACCATCCTTCATTTTTTTCTTGGAACCAAGTATGTAATATTTAAATTTCATGTAAATTATCACTTAGCTTTTAGGTAACCAAGATAGTTGAAATGCATTAAAAGTCTAACTTAAGCAGTTTGGTAGTCTTAATGATGCAAGCTGTTTACCTTCTGTTAAAAGTGCTTTATATCGGACCAAAATGTTCGTTATATATATATATATATACATATATATCTTGAGCAGCCTTCTGAGAGTGTAAGTTAATAAAATTTATGTTTCAGAAAATAACAGTCCTGATATGTATTTTGTAATTATATTGCAATACATTTCTGGTATTTAAAGACATAGGCAGTTTTCATCTGAATTTCTTACATTTTACATATAGTTACTTAAGTTGATGGTACATGCACCATCGATTACATATTATTGATAAGTATTTTTCTAACGACTATCGTCTCCACCAGCATGGATTTCATTTATTTTAAAATCAGGATTGTTAGTTCTACAGAAATCTGTCCTGCGAAAAATAATGTGTTCTTTCAATGTGTGCAAGCATGTACACTGCATTTTTGTTTGTTTCATAAAAAACAAAATTGGATCAATCTGTCAAATTGTGCAGTCTCATTATTTGAAAAACACAAAAAGATATCAGAGATTGAAATTGTTAACGGGTCTTACTATCTAATACATATGTAAAAAAATACCATATGTCTTTGTTTGTTCCAAGCACTTATGTACATCACGTGTCCCCTATATCTTCTATGACAATGAACTTATCAGTCAGAGTACGAAACAAAGGTAAGTTCCGCCACAGACGAAATGTTCCTGTAATGTTGTGCCGAAGTTTCTTTTAACCGGTCTCACTTAAAGATAAAAAATCCTTTAATGTGTTCTCTAGTTTAAGGCATCCTATCTTATGTATATGTGTGTAAATATATACACAAGATTTAATTTAGTAATTCCATATGTTCTTTCAAACTCTGATTTGTTCTAAAGGTGCACTATTCATAACATCCTAGTGCAACAGTATTTTCCTACCAAACATGAGCACATTTGATGAGTTACCAATAGATCTCTTTTATCTTGTTGGATGTGTTATTATTGTATATATAACGTGTTTGTTCCTGTTGGTCTGGCTCGTATTAATAAACTTCACAAGCACCAAATTTATAGTTTATACTGCCCTTGCTGTCAAATCACCATACTGTAGAGAATACTGTCTACTAAAACAAGAATGTTCGTACAATTCCCAGCAAGTTACATCAGATGTACAACTGTTTATTTGCTTTAAGCAACAGTGCAATAGAAGTTACACCAATAATAACACGTGTTTCAGTACCCTCTAATTTGCCTGGTGTACTATAGATTAAACATTATAAATTTTTTGTAGTTTTTAGAACATAACAGAACTAACTATCTAGGGATATACATCTGGATAAAAATATAAACAAATACCGTAAAACAAAATGAACTACTTTGATGGAAGTTCTAGGCAGATGGAAAATATAGTTTGTTCATTGAATTCGCGCAAATCTACTCGAAGATAGCAGAGGTAGCCTTCATTAATTTTAAATTGAAAGACTAAAGGGAAGACGATTACTCAACATCGTCCACCGTTAACTTTTAGGCTACTCTGTTATCAATGAATAGTCAATTTGACCGAGAGTTTATAACAGCATCATAGATAAAAGAATGAGCACTTAGATTACGAGTCGAATAGAAGACTTGCTAATACTTAATAAAGGTTATTAAGATAACATTATTATTTTTGTTCCTTGTAAGTGAAACATAGTTTTATATCATTATGTTATTTCAATGTTTTATGGAACTCATGGAGTTTTATTATGTGCTTTTTTATATTTCATGCAACAAAATATTGTATTTACTAAAACTTAACAACTGAACTAAACCAAAAAAGTGGATTCTTAGATAGTATTTTTTTTCCCGAATGACTGTGTTTATAGGATTATATCTACGGATTTATTGTACAATAACTGGGATATTTAATATATTTATTCATCACAAACTCAAACGGAGTTAAGAAATAATATATAATAAATTTTGAGAGAGTGTGAAATATGTCTTTGACTTTATCTAAATAGTAATTTACGTAAAGCAGAATAATTATATGCTTACATATTTTTTTTTACCTTGGTTAAAAATTTACTCAGAGTAATTGGGTGCCCAGTGTTGGTCTAGTGTTTAGCCTATGAAACTATGGAGTGGAAGTCCCATAGTTTGGGTCAAGGTACTATTCCCCTCTCTCGCCAATGACACAGCGATATGTCTGCAGACTTACGACGTTATAAACTGGGTTTTGATATCCAAGCCACAAATAGCCCATTTTTTAGCGTTGTACCTAACTACAAACAACCAGAAAAACGATGTACTACTAAAAGAAAAAGAAAGCTCCGAGTTTTGAGGTCTGCCTGTACTTAGTCTCACAAGAACAGTTGTAAAGTTGGCAACGGATGACGCTGATTTACATCTCGCCACTGTGTAGTATTTGCGCAAAATCCAACACACAAAACGTTTTATAGGTTAGGTAACAAATTGACCTCGTTAAGGCATAAAATATACTTCGGGTGAAAGATGTTGGTGATAACGTTGTTTCTGAACCCTATATTTTTTTTTATAAAACCATGAAAGGTCGTCTTAAGAACCAACTATATAACTCGCCACTCTTGACAAATCGTCTCCATTTTTGTAAACTTTATCTCGCACCATGTGGGTTTTTGTGATTTGAAATAAAGTAGACGCATGAATGGAAAATGAACTTTTCAGCCGTGTCACAACGGCTTTGAGCTTCTTTTTTATTTTATTTTTTGAAGTAAAAATATTTAACTTATACCTCAGTTACCTCTTGCCCGATTAGAGATTTTATTACACTTTTGTACTCAGAAGGTCAAACCCTGATGTCTTTGTCCATGTTCAAGGACTTGTAAATTAATGTGCTCTAATATTGTATCTTAAAGTGGCTGGTATGGGTATTAAACTTTTATTAATAAGGAGAGAACAACGTTTTGACCTTCCTAGGACATCTTTAGTTTGTTCTCTCTTTATCGATGAAAGTGTTAATAAACATACCAGCCGTTCTGAGATGCATTTTTATTTCAAGTGAGTTTCTCGTCATCAAGAAGTACTCTAATATTGCATAAGACAATTTTAGTTTCAGAGTAGGCTGGCAAAGATCCTAATGAGCAATAAAACTAAACTGTTGTTGTTTTGAGTTAAGCACAAAGCTACACAATGGGCTATCTGTGCTCTGCCCACCACGGGTATCGAAACACGGATTGTAGCGTGCAAGTCCGCAGACATACCGCTGAGCCACTGGGGGGCAAAACTAAACTGAGTATATGCGTGAATCACGCTTGGGATTACTGGTTCAGAAAACAATAGCTAATAAAAATATCTCATGGATTTATTTACCCTAAACCTGCATAAAATAATTTCAGTTACAGCAGCTATTGAAAATTCTCTCTTGTTCCTCTTAAACACTGACACAGATCCTCATTCTGTTAGAAATGTTATAGTTTCTAACGCTACTCTTCAAAAGCATTTTAGCATTTGATCTTTTGTTCCTGATCTTGTATTTTCTAATTATCACCTCACCTTCTGCTCCTGTATTTTCCAGTTGCCATTTGGCACTTCATTCTTCCTCCTGTGTTTTATATATTTTGTTCTTGGCTAGTTATTATTTATTTCTTAAATATTGTTGGTCTTATTCTATAAATGAATTCAATAATCTCTAATTAAGAAATACAAACAGTCTTTATCTAGCTGTATTAACTTTTTGTTGAATTTCTAATTACTATAAAAGAACAAAAACCTGTATAGAATTTTTGTTTAGTTAAATGTTATTTCTTCCAAAATTCTTCTAATCGAAATCTGTGCGAACACATCGTAACAGTTATCTCTTTTTCGGATAGTCTTACGAAATTAAATTCTGTTTAAAAATTTCCAAAGGAGAACGTTGATGAAATGTTGTAAGTAAGAGATCAAGCTATTCATAAGTTATATCTTTGTTACCCTGAAAGCTCAAAATGAATGCGTTTATGATTATTGAGACGAAACAGTATTAACACACAAACAAATCAATTCGACTGCAAAATTTAGATAATAACAGCCCATAATATCTCTCAAATTTTATTACCCATCCATACATATGTATGTGTGTACATATACGAGTTTTACTGTTTAAATCCTAATAGGAATTCGCATGATGGTAAGACCATTGCAATAAGCTACTATTCGTTGCTATATCTCTAATTTATAATACGAGGTCTGTTCGTTGCCGATGTGTCGGTATTTGAGTATTGTTGTTAAATACCCAGGAGGGTCAGGTACATTTGACGTCTTCCTCCTTCCCGAACATTCATAGCATCAAAAACAACAACAACAAAAAAATTGATTTTTTAATTATTATTATTATTATTTATTTATTCTTATTATTCTTCTTATTATTTTTTATAGCTTTGGGCCAGAGTAAAAGTATAACTTGATGCTCAGGCCCATTTCAGGGCTCAGACCATGCATGGACGAACAAGAATTTTTTTTAAAAGAAAGAATGCTACTACTTCTACGTGTAGTAGAACGCACACACACACAAATAAAAGTTAGTATATTAATAATTATTATTCAATAATTGTAATAATAGTAATCAAGGACTAAGAGTCTAGTGCATAGTGGCCAGCTTGAGTTACATTACTTAAATATAAGTTAAAAGGGGAGAGGTATTTAGGACTATTTTTATCATGTACGTGATATCTGTAGAGATCACACATTAATTAATTTTTATGCCAATTCTTATTGAAGTATTTTAGAGTGTTATGCAAGAGTCTTTCAGATATTGTGTCTATGTTTGCATACTTGTGCATGAATGTGGTTGAGGTGCTACGTGGTACTTTATAAGCTGAAGTTAGTACTGAATTTTGTATACGTTAAAGTTTCTGGATATGTGTAGGTGCTATGTTAATCCATGCAGGTGATACATATTCTATTGTTGGTCTAATGTACGTTTTGTAGATTTTAAGTATGTTTGCTGGTGATGTTCCTTGGTTTTTACCTGAAAGACTTCTTACATAATTTGCTCTTTTCCAGATACGTGTCAGTACATTTTTGATATGTGGTATCCACGTTAATTTTGAGTCATAGGTTAGACCTAGAAATTTAGCAGAAGTAGCAGTCAATAAGAGTGATCCATTCATATATAGTTTTGGTGGATCTTTTTTCAGCTTATTCCGTCTGCTGAATAATATAACTTGGGTTTTTGGAATATTGATTCTGATTCGGTATTTCTGGCAGTATTCTTCAATGCTATTTAGGACTGGCTGCAGGTTCGTTGCTGCTATCGATGGAGTGGGGGCACTTTTCCAGACTGCTACATCGTCAGTGAACTGTGATGCATAACCTAAATTTAGGTCCGACAGAGGCATATTGCTCACGTACATGATAAACAGTATAGGGCTAACAACCCCTCCCTGCGGAACTACTGCTTCGGGTAAAAAGGGCTCTGAGTGGGCCCCATTTACATTAACTTTACACATTCTGTTATCCAGGAAGTTGGAGAGCCAGCGAATAATTTCCTGGGGTAATTTCATTTCAAGTAGTCTATGTCGTAAGCCGTTATGCCACACTGTGTCAAATGCTTTCTCAATGTCGAGAAAGCAAGCTACAGTGCATTCATTTTTATTGAAGCTGTCGGTAATTGATTCTGTTAGTCGAATCAGGTGGTCTGTTGTTTGGCGGAATTTTCGAAATCCGTTTTGTATTTCTGGTAATTTTGAATTTTCTTCTAAGTAAACTGACAGACAATTACTAATTATCCTCTCTAATACTTTGCCAATACAACTGGTTAAACTAATTGGGCGGTAGTTTGGTTTATTCGCTGGCTTTCCTTCTTTCTGGAACATTAATATTGTTGCTTCCTTCCAAGAAACGGGGATATATCCAGCTGATAGTGAGAGATTAAATAATGCTGTTAGGTGTTCATATAATCTCAGAGTGCCATGTTTTAGGAGGATAGCTTGAATACCATCTTCTCCAGGGGCTTTGTTTTTAGTATTCTTAATAGCTTTTACGACTTCTGTTACAGTGATATGTTTTATCAATTGTTGAGTGCTCCAGTCTTTTGCTGTTTCTTGGTGTATAATTGTGTTGACTGGAAATACAGGTGTAAAAATGCTTCTGTTTTGATCGATAAAGTTTGTAAAAATACATTATAAAAATACCTGTTCATATGTGGTTCATGATGTGTCTTGAACGTGTTGACCAGGTGTTTTTTTAAATAACTCGGCTTTCTCTGTGTTAGTGTATGCTGTTTCTCCATCCAGTTCCAGTGGTGGATATACTGTGTTTGTTGTTCCTGTATTTGTAAATCTTTTCAAGTGTGTCCAGAATTGTTTAGGATCAGTTTTGTGATTTAGTTCGGAACAGAAGTTATCCCTGTTTTTTGTTTTTGTTGTCTGATCAAGTTTCGTATTTTATTCCTTATTGTGTTTATCTGAGTTTTGAGTGTGGGGTTGCGATTTTGAATGTACTGTCTGCGGAGTATACGTATGTTTTTAATTAAGTGTATTATGTCTTTATGCGGTTGCCATGAATGAGATGTTGTGAAGTGTTTTTGTTTCGGTATCGAACTGTTTGCTGCATTTTTTAGACACTCAGAGGTGATGTGACAGTATGCATCTATATCTGATGCGTCCGCGGCTATGTGCAGTACCTCTGGAGGTAAGGTTTTGTTTAAAATAGAATAAAAAACTGGCCAATTAGCCTTTTTGTAGTTCAGTTGGTCTTTAGCTATGATTTTCTTTAAGTGGGGGTGAGATTGAAGATACACCAGACTGGAAGGTGGTCACTATCTAAATCGTGACCAATATGAAAATTTACAAATTTGTGACTCATATTTGACGAACACAGGCATAGATTCAGTATTTCACTGGTGCCGTGTGCGTACGATATATGTGTCGGAGTTGCATCGTTTAATAACGTCATGTTTGAATCATCCAAAACTTGAAAAAGTAGGTGCCATTTGCGTTTGTACTGCGACAGTTGAATGCTATATGTTTACTGTTTAGGTCGCCAATAATAATAAGATTAGAATTGCTATTATATAATATATTCAGTAGATTTACATCTAGCACTGTACTAGGCGAGCAATAGATTCCCGCCACGGTAACATCTGTATGATTTTGCGTTTTTATCTTAATAATAATTGCTTCATTGCTGGATAGGATACCAAGTTCTTGAACTATAAGTTCAGTCTTATACAATAATAATATCCCTCTGTTTGGATCTCTATTATCCTTCCTGTCATATCTAATAATGGAGTAGCCACTTAACTTAAATCTATGGTAGTTATATAGGAGAGTTTCACTAATTAAAATTACATCAGGTTTTATGGAGTTTGTTTTATCTTCAATCTCATGTTTCTTGGAAGCAAGAGCACCCTGGATATTGATATGTAGGACTGTGAAGTTATCCATGTTTAGTAGTGTTTATAAGTGAGGTTAAAATTTGCGGCAAGAATTTCTGTATGTTTTTCAAAATGATTTTGACTATTATGTCTGTAAGACTGTCTGTGGGATTTGTATATTCTGTCATTACTTCCGAGAGAGTGGAAGCTATGGCAGATGCCAGTGTGGTTTCTATTGTTGTTGGTGTTGTTGGTTGTGTGTTTTGAGGTGGTGTGGGTTGTACCTCTTCACGTGGTAAAGGTTTTTCTAGTCTGGATGATGAGTTTTTAACCACTGCAGCATACGTGTTTGTTTGTGTAGTTGTGCTTTGTGGTGCTGGAGTGATGGGTGTGGGTTCCTTAATTGTTCGTGGTGGTAGCGGCTTGTTCGTGTTAGGATTTTTAATTTCGTATAAGTGTGTTTTAATTGTTTTATATTTCTGGCATCCTTTGTAGTTTGCCGTGTGTTCTTCCCCGCAATTGCAGCATTTGGGTTTGGGTTTCTGTTTTGTACACTACGTAATGTGGTGATTCTCTCCACAGCCCACACAACGTGCATTTGCTTGGCATACTGCTGCTACATGACCAAACCTTTGGCATCGGTAGCACTGTGTGACAACCACTGCCGGTGTTTTTGTTGGTTCGACTGTGTACTTTTGATACCACATAGTGATACCATTGTTTACGTATTGTGTGATGTCTTGGCTGTTGTCTGTGACCACTTTAATTAGGTTGGTGGTTTTTTTTGTGATATTTGACATTATTCGGTCAACTGAAATATGTTTTATGTTCTGTCTACTTAACTCTTCCTTGATGTCCTCTATATCTATTGTATAATGAACACTTCGCATCACAAAAGATTTCGGTGTCGGTTTAGTTCCTGGTAGATGTATTGAAATATTTCCGGTTTTAAACGCGTTCGCAGGCCAAGCTTTCAGTAGGCTGTTAAGGTCAGCGGGTTCCTGACCTTGAACTAGAACACCGCCTCTAAGCAGACGCTTTATGTTAGTGATTCTCGTATTGGGTTTACACCTGTAAACCTCTTTGGCCAATTGAGGTTGGATGAAACTACCAGGAACTCTTTGTATTATAATACCGTATTTAGGTACTTTTGTGACTCGCTGTGTATGTGTGTCTGTGTCACAAGCGTGAAGCCGTCGTTGTCAGAAAGATCTTCAACTTTATCTGTATTTGGTTTGTGTGGAATATCCAGGGTCGGGGTTTGAATACTTGCACTGCTAGTTGATGGCATATTATTACCTATTTCCGTGATATTAACATTATCTTCAGGTATCGGAGGTACCTCCTTAACCAACTTTCTCTTTTTCCTAGTCCGTATAGAGTTTTCTTTAATAGGCGTTAATTTTGCCTTTAGTTCTTGCTCGGCAATAAACATTAGAGATTTTAACTTTAAATTTGCTTTATCTACTTGGCCACCGTCACTAGACTTACCCTTAGTCCCCGACATAAGCGGGTCTGCTTCCTGCGTCTGAGACTCCGTATTCTTTTCACCGGTCACCGCCTCCCCGGCCGGCATGTCTTCTCGTTAATTTATGAAGTTGAGCTTGTTGTAACTGGCAAGTTCAAATGAAATAGGTCAAATGATCTTCTATTTCTGTCTCTATTGCCGCTGACTCGCAATGAATCAAACAGTTGAGAAGTCTCCAAAAGCGAAACCAACTATTAGCTTAAGTCGGAAGTCAGAAGAAGAGCCTAAATGGACACCTCATAAACAAAAAAGTAAACCAAAAGTCCAAAAGTCAAAAAAGTAAACGAGGTCTGTTAAAAAAATACGCGGAGTGTTTGAATTGCTTGGCTCCGGTTAGTTCCAAGGGAATCCAGTTGGTGTCGCTAGGTTTGCACAGATCAGCAGATTACGACGCCATTTCCCGATTGCATATATCTTCGTTTGTGTATTAGCTACACGGTTTTAAGTGAAGTGCGAATTTTTCATTTGGCGGATTTCAGAATAAATGACCTGAAGGAGCAACGACTTGCTGTGAAATTTTGTGTTTAACTTGGAAAATCTGCGACTGAAACTTTTGCTATGTTTAACACGGCTTACGGTGATGTTGGTATAAAACGTACGGCATGTTTCAAGTGGGATGAACGTTTTAAGGATGGTTGACAGTCCACTGAAAATTATGAGCGTCCTGGACGTCCTTCCACGTCAACTGACGACCCGCACGTCGACAAAATCAACACCCTGGTGCAAGCAAATCGACGTCTGACTGTCAGGGAGCTTACTAAAGAGTGTGGGTTATCAGTTAGATTTTGTTACGAGATTTTCACCGAAAAATAGAAGATGCACCGCGTTGCTACGAAATTTGTGCAATGCCTGATGACGGACGAACAAAAAGCCTATCGCGTCCAGATTTGTCATAAACTGCTTGATCGTTCAAAAGATGAAAACTTTTTGTCAAGGATCATAACAGGTGATGAAACATGGGCTTATGGTTATGACATTGAAACGAAGGTTCAATCGTCTCAGTGGATTGGTGAAACACCCCCAGACCCAAAAAAGGTCGCCAAGTTCGATCCAAGATCAAGATGATGCTAACAGTTTTCTTCGATGCTAAGGGTGTTTTTCACCATGAGTATTTCCCCAAAGACTCCACAGTAAACCAGACTTACTACATTAAAGTTCTGAAACGTCTGAGGGACTCCATCCGTCACAAAAGGCCAGAAATGTGGAGGAGTGACGACTGGTTTTTTCATCACGACAACGCTCCAGCCCATTCAGCCCTCAGAACTCGTGAGTTTTTGGCCAAACACTCGATCAATGTTCTTCCCCACCCCTACTCACCTGACCTTGCTCCTTGCGATTTTTTTTTGTTCCCCAAACTCAAAATACCCTTGAAAGGAAAAAGATTTGAGACGATTCTCGAGATTAAGGCAAATGCGACGAAGGAGCTGGAGGACATTACAAAAGAAGCGTACCAGGAATGTTTCAACAAGTAAAAACGCCTTTAGGATAAGTGTGTGCGTTGGGGAGGAGAGTACTTTGAAGGTATCCCAGATTTGTAATTCTAAATACGAGAAAGTACATTTTGTTTTATGATGTCAGTCCGCGTCTTGTTTGAACAGACCTCGTATACCTAAAATCGATGTTGCATTTTAATTTGTTTTAAATTCAACTTTATTTATAAAAATTCAGTGTAAAATACTTCAATATTTTTATTAAGGTTGTTATTTATTCATGTTATTTATTTATGTAAGTTATAAAATTTGATTTGGCACTTTCAAATGTCAGAAAATTTGAATATAATTGGATATTCTAATTATCATTCTTATTACTCTTAACATTACAAACTAGAGATAGGTAAGTCTTAAACTTTACTCAACTTTTGTGCAAGGATTGATTATCATGATGTTTTGTAGTCTGCTTTAAAGTTCATTATACATTAATAATTAGAAACAATATCATATTATCTGCTTTAAAGCTTATTATACATTAATGATTAAAAACAAGATCATATTATCTGCTTTAAAGCTCATTATACACTAATAATTAAAAAAGTCATATTATGTGCTTTAATTTTTAATATAAATTAATAAATTGACACAAGATCATCTTATGAGCTTAAAGCTCATTGTACATTAATAGTTAGTGTATGTGGGTACTTAGTTCAGCAATCTTTAGTTGTTTTCATGTACACTATGTTGCAATAACAAAGCCAGAATACTTATTCAATATAACAATAATTTTATTTTTGTTATTTTAATATTCAACATAAATTATGCCATTGGATAATACCTTAATAATACTGCACGCGCAAGTATCAGATTTAGACTAAAATGTTATTTTATACTCGATTTTTTATTGTAATTATTTAAAAAAATGTTTACAATTTCAAATTCTTCTTTCTACTCTCACTCTCTTTGGGTTTGTTACAAGAAAGTTTATTTGATTGTGTTATTTTTCAAGTTGAATGATTGTCATTTTCTTGCTGTTAATAAAAATAAATGGAAGCTTAATCAGATTTTTAAAATTAATCAACGAAAATAACTCAACAATGAGAAGACACCTATGCACAAGGCCAGTCTTCATTGAGTTATTTCAATCACAATTCAGGTTATGAAGTTATGAATAGCCAGTACAATCCTTTTTAATCTTTTTATTTGTCAACATCCTTCTTAAAGCTAACAGAAGAAACTGGAGAAGAAAATTATCAATTCTAAGAAAATTAAAATAACAAAATCATTAGTAGTGAATGAATATAATACGGAATAAGAATATTTTGGAAATCGAGGATAATAGCAATAGATACTTTTAGTATGGCGTAGAGTACCTACTTCAGACAATTTTTTTTAATTTCAATAATCAACAATTATTAAAAAATCTTACAGTTTCACAGTGTCAGAGGAAAATCTAGAAACTAATACGATACTGATTAATTGGTTTCTTGGAACAGATTATCTTCTTCTTTTAAAAATAGATTTAACAATCACATACATCTAGAGATTGGTCTTGTGGTTAGAACGTTAGACTCGCAATCTGCTGGTCACGAATTCATGTTCTAGTCGCAAAACATGTTCTCAAATTCAACAATGAGAGTGTTATATTGAGGTGGTCGATCTCACTATTCGTTGTAAAATATTAGCCTAAGAGTTGGCAGTGGGTGATGTTTACCAGAGACAGTTGCTTAAGTTTATATTAGTAATTCCTATGAGCTGTAGATAAGTTTTTACATTAGTAGATTTTGTTTTATTAAACAATATGAAACACATCTACTCTTTCACAGCCAAACTAGGAACGGTAGCCCAGAGACTAAATTGACACCATCAGATAAATTTGTCAGTGAATCACCAATGGTAAATCAGCATCTATGGTACTCCAAAAGTCATAAGTAGTTTTAAGATTCTCAAAACAACAACAACAAAAAGAGAAAGATTAAAGTGAAAATAAGTTATGTTTGTTATGATGAGATACACTTTTTAGACCAAAGAAGTTATCCTTTAGCGCACAATCTCATTTTATATTTCGAATATTATAATTCAGGAACTGTCATGTGTTTTAAGGTAGTACACCTGCATGTATGAAGGGAGAGAGACCTGGTACTGCTTTTCGTTACTAACCGCAAATATCTCTACTCAGAATATACTGCAATACATATTCTACACTCAATACGTTTTAGAGGTTGCAGCAGCGAATGACAAATAGTCGAGTGTTCGATGTAAACCAAATACACAACTGCCAAACATGTGCTCTGTAGCAACTGCTTTACCTTGTACCAGCTGTTTATATGAAGTTTGGTTGATATTTTGTTTATAGTGAATCTTTAAGCACAGATAAACACAATTGTACATCTAAACTGTAACCATCGCGGGGATTGAATCCAAACTTTTATTTATACAAGCAGTTATGTTTATTCATTAACAACAGGAGTTATTGTTGAGTTATTTTCGTTGATATTTTAATATTTAACTGTAATGAGATAGAGATAAATAGACCTATCGTTGTATTTATTGTACTGCAAGAAGTACATAAATTCCTGAATAACGGAGAAAGGAATCACGAATAAATAGTTTGATTTTCAATAAATTAAATATGCAATAAATTCGTAAAATTATTGGTTATCACCTAATATAAATTTTTACACAGTTGTTCCATCGAATAGAACGTACATATATATATATATATATGTATATTTGTGTGTGTCATTACAGTTCTAAAGTTAGGTCATATCTCTAACGAGCTATTGTTCGTAGGTTATAACACAACAAATTAGCACAGTGAACTATTCGTGCTATACCTATTAAGGGTATCGAACTCTGCTGTTTGAACTAATTGCATGAGTCCCCGAAGGATAAGGAAAAGTAAAAAAAAGAAACCATAAGTGAAATGTCCCAAGGATTTTGCTCGCAAATATTTTTGTGCAGAGTATCATATTTTTCTATACAGTGGCGGGCATCGCCAAGTGGTTGATTTGTGTGATCTTAGAAATCGGTAACTTTACTTATGTTCTCCTGTTATAATAAAAAAAAACGTTATTTTTCTTAAATATCGTTATCTTGTTTATTATGAATGTTATTAAAAATAAAGTAAATATATGGTCTTAATAAAAACAGATCTTACGTATTTAAGCTCAAATACATTAAAAACAAGATCAAATGTGAATAATTTATGGCTCTCTCCTGTGACTCAATGATATTTCTGAAGGCTTAATAGTACGGTACAGATGACCCATTATGTAGATTTGTGCATAACAAAAAACAACAACGCAGACTAAGCTCTGATAATTAAGTTGTTTCTACCTGCTCGTGATTCAAACATTGATCAAGTGATATTTGACGTCTCTCTCTTTTATTGCTGTTCTTAAAAGGGACGCTTCGAGAATAAAGGAATTAAGTATGAGAGTACTAAAGTATAGTATGGGTACGAATGCAAGAAGTTCCTGTACTGAGTGTGTTCGTAACAAAAAAATAGTTCGGTGATAAAAATTATTTTTATTGTATCGTGAATAAAAGAAAAAGATTGAAAAATCTTTAAATAACGTGTGAATGGCTGGCTAGAAATGTTTTATATAACGGCTAGAGGCATACAGTATAGCACTTTACCTTTGTTTTAATTAACTTATGTTTGTATTGCTGTTTACTTCATGTAAATGCTAGATACCTTTACCATTAACTTGCAAATTTCAAAAGTCACAGTAAAATGTGAGAAAAACAAACCAAATATGGAGATATTGTACAAGACATGTTTAAAAAAACAAATAAATATGGGGATGCTGTACAAGATATGTTTATAAGAACAAATACGCCAAATATGGGGATACTGTATAAGACATGTTTATGAAGACATTTACAATAAAATATATAATTTATATTGCAATATAAATGGTTTCAGAAGAGCGAAATATTTGAATAGAGACTTTGATTCACTTGTTCTCAAACTAAAAGTTATTAAGCCTGTCTGCGGACACACACAGTTGAAAACGCGATTTTGATATCCTTTGTGTCCAATATGTAGCTTTGTTCTTAAATCCAAACAGTCAGCTAATCGTATATATAAAGGTACATATAATGTGAGTCTTTAATATTGTGATACAGTTATGAGGATGAATAAAAAGATAAAATAATAAAATTTTGAAAAGTCAAAACTTTGGGATTTTTCCTCATTACTTACGTAAAGCTATAATACCAATTTCAGATATAAATAATGGGTCATTTCTGTTTATAGTGCTTATTTAAGTCTCAAAAATTTAATTAGCAAAATTAGAAAAAGATTTTGAAAATTTCATCTTAATCCAATAAAACATAACGTTTTGTTATATTGGCATAATTAAAATGACTTCTTAGATAACTCTCAGCAATGAACAAGAAATGTTCAGTGTTGAGCAAAATAATAATAATAAACATAATTACATTTGGAGTTGGAGTTTGAGCCAACGGCACTCAACAGTAATCCTCAATGATGACGAACCAAGTGCAAAGAATTTCGTTCAAATTAATTTGATTTGGAAGAAAGAGAGATTATGGATATTTTCAAAATGAATTAGAAGAAAGTTTATAAATGTATATTCAGCTTTTAATGTGGTTACTTAAGCTCCATTCAAATTGCTATTACCGATTGGTTAAATAACCTGTAAAAAAATAATGCATAAACATTTTCTGTTTTACTATGTTAGACATTGTTCGATTCATATGTGATAACTAAAGTTTACCTCAACAATATGTTGAAGAAGTATGTTAAGAGGGAAGAAGATTTTATAGGTGAAGCTATTTAGTTACAAATGGACATCGTTGATGTAGCTGTCACAGAAGCAGAAACTCTACATTGTAACTTTATTATAGAAAATAAAGACTTACCAGGCCTATGCTCACTGAGCTGAGATAAAACACACAACAATGTAAGAGAAAAACTGACAGGCAAGAAGAAGAAAGGGGTATAAGATTTATTGTAACTGATACACGTCCGTTTACAAAACATTTCACAGTTTCTGTTTAGAATGGTCGTAACAGTTTACACAGTGACATCTCCGATGTAAGGAATTCGTTGTTTTAATTCATATTAGAAGTATTTTATATACATACAAATAAAGATTATCGTGTGTTTTACAGTGTGTCTGTCATTGTACATCACAAGGTTGAAGATTTGAGGTTTTAACTGTGAAGCTTAGTGGTTTGATTTCCGTTATATCTGCTTATTTGAAACGCTTAAGAACACCATTACCTTCATCTATATAAGCAGTAAACTTTTCAAGAAATGTCAGGAGATATCTAAGGCAAGATTTTCCTGTAGTGAAACTATGTTGACAATCCAATAAAATTGTAAACTTTGTTAAATGACCTCACAAAGCATTTTAGCAAATTTTCCAAAATTATTTTTTATAAAATTGTAATAATTATTTCCAGAAAAATGTGTTAAGAAGTTTTAGTTTAAATACACGTTTAAACGTCAAATTATTTTCCAAGAGATATTATTTCATTATTCAGAAATTTGTTGTTTTTTATTTTTAAGGGCAAATATGCACAACGGGCTGTATGCGCTTCGCCCATTTTAGCGTTATTACTCGTCACAGTTTCTGCTGATCGTTATCGTGGTGGGGAGCACAGATAGCCCTTTGTGTAGCTTTGTGCCTAATTAAAAAAATAGATCGTTAGAGTTAATAACTAGCAGCGCACCGAAGTTACGAATCTCTCTTGATTTTCATTCAACAAAAAGAAAAAATATAAATATTGACGTTCTTTATTTCACAATATTTCAAAACGTTGAACATTAAGTAATCTTAATTTGAATTGAAGTTATAAATTACCTAATTTCGGTTCTAACATAATTTTCAAGCAACAAAATATTTAGTCTGGACCTATACCGCTTAGAATCTTTTCGTGTTGTTTAACTGTAACCAATTGAACTGCGAACATTTTTTAACGTTTCTTGTATAGTTTGGTTATTTGTTGAATTTCGCACGAAGCTATACAAGAGTTCTGTGAGCTAGCCGTCTCTAATTTAGCACTGTAAGACGTGATAGAAGGCAGCAATTCATCACTAATTTTTGGGCTACTTTTTACCAATAATAGTGGGACTGCTAGAACATTATACGTAACACCCCCACGGCTGAAAGGGCAAGAAAGTTTGATATGACGAGGATTCAAACTCGCAAACTTCAGATTACGAATCATCATTTAGCTACTTATATTTGGCGTAATGTTCGTATTATAAACTTTAAAAGTTTAATTTTTAACCTAACGTGAAATAATTCTCAGAAAAAAAGTAAAGGTCAAAGTTTAGGTTTCCTTGTGTTGAATATTAGCGAAAAGTTACACTATTAGCTGTTTCTAATTTTGAACGGATAGAATAGACAGACAGCAGTTAGTCAGCTTCACTCATCGCTATCTCTTAAACTAATCTGATCTATTTAATAAGAACTGAGATCACAGTTACGAAGTACTCTTTTCTGCATTAACGAGACGCGATCCATGGACTCTCAGACCCACTATCGGAACATTAATCAGTAGCCAATACTCTTTTTTGTGTCCAGAGGATAACTGTGAGATAAAAATAAAGTACTTACTAAGACTAAAGCTATATCGATTAATTAACAGCTTGAATTGTGTTACCTTACATAACCTAATATAAGGCTTGGCATCGCCACGTGGTTAGGGCACTCGACTCGTAATATCAGGATAGTGGGTTCAAATCCCCGTTACACTAAACGTACTCCCTCTTTCAGCCATGGGGGTATAACGTGACAATCAATCCCACTATTCGTCTGTCAAAGAGTAGCTCAAATTTTGATGGGGGTGATCATTAGCTACCTTCCCTCTAGTCATATAGTGCTTAATTAGGGACGGCTAGCGCAGATAGTTAATACAGATTAACACCTATTTATCAAAAGGTAGATGATGAGATGAGAAAAAATAACTGATATTGTGGCTAAAAAGAATAGTCCTCGAATAAAATTCCACATAATGAAAGATAAAATATATTTAAATTTAAAGCAATACATCACGAAATATTAGAGGCGGTTCCATGCTTATAGTAGAATCATACATATTTGTTTGACTTCAACATTTTGTAAATTATTTGTGAATATGTAGTCTACATATCCAAACAGGGAAGAGGTTCCTCGAAAAGAAATACGAAAGGAACGGTAAAAGAGAAAAAGTAACTTTTTTTTAAATTTTATTCAGACGGCCATATTCCCGCCATGCTGAGATAGCAAGTATGCCCTAATGCCTGATTAATTTACACAAGTGAAAGTGGAGACAGATCCCAACGTGGACGATATTCCAGTCCATCATAAGTTAATCTTCTTGCAACGCTTAATACCCATCATAAAACTTGGAAGACTGAAACAATTTAGGTGAAGTATCTTGCTAAAAGACATACGCTCCAGTAGCACAGCGGAAATCGGATTTCGATACCTGTGATAGACAGAAAACAAACAGCACATTCTGTAGTTTTGTGCTTAATTTTAAGAAACAAACAAACACAACAGCACAATGTGATCAAGGCTCGTACTTGCAACTATCCGACTATGAAAACTATGTGCAAAGTAACTGAGCTATACTTTCTCCAATTTATTTTGTTATTTACATGTTATTGGAAAATTATTCTAGAATCTTTATTGGAAAATGCACCTATGTCAAGCTTTAAGCGACCATTAATATATTATTGATATTAATCCTTTATATAAGAATTAGATATATAAAAATAATTCTATTTTTGAATTTATGCCAATGGTTTTATCAGTCTGTTATATTGTAATATATTTTAAAAAAAATTACTTGAAACAGTCAAGCTAAACGTTTTATAAAATAAAATACCCAAAAGTCATTCACGCACCCGTTTTGTGGCTCCAATAGCTCTTTATTTTACTTTTTATTTAATAACGTTAAGAGCATGGAAATATTACTTAAACGCATTTTGTTAATACTTTTATGAATTACTAAAACTCATGTGATCACAGATAAAACATCATTCATTACTAGATAGAATAGCGAGGATATGTTATCTTAATTTCAAGGACTTGTAAATCTCGGTTTAACTTCTATATTACGAAATGTGTTTCGACATTATTTATTTATGAAACTCAGTGATGAAATTTAATAGATGCCTATGATTAAAACAATGAATTTAGGAATTTTCAACGAAGCTCTAGATCTTGGTCACAGAATATTATTTCTATTTTTCAGGCAATAATTTTATGTTGTCATATGTCTCTTTAATGTAAGCTGAAGAAAATGATAATCTCTTAGATTTATGTTTTGTTTTTCAAAGTAACAACTGATTTTGGTTCAGGAAGTCGTTAGGAATTAAATGTCCCACATAATAATCACAAACGAATTGAAAACAAAAATGTTTGTTATTTTTTTGGTCTTGGCCCATTAGTTAGCGTGTCAGACTATAGTTCTGAGTAGTCCGCATTATGTAGCTGAAAAAAAAAAAATTAAGCACACTACACACTTTGTAGATGGAAATTCGTTGTGGGAGTAACAGCCAAATCCAACTATTTGAAAAAGAATAACCCAAAAGTTGACAGTAGATGGTGTGTACTCAATCCCTTCCCTGTAATCTTTCATTTTAAAATTATGGACGTCCAGCGCAAATAACTCTGGCGTAACTTTGGACAAAGTATATCAAAACAAACAAATGATTTTTTTTTAATTCTACTGAAAGCGATTATTTTTGTTGCGATCTCAGGTAGTCATAACTCACTATTTTAAACTAAAGAAACTTTTTTTTAAAAGAAAGGTTTTGTACTTTAATAGAAAGTTGAATTAAATCTTTAGTTTTAAAAACTTTGAGAACTATTGTACCTCACCCCATCAATATATATCTTTTTATTGTTCATAATGTTATTAGTTATGAAGCGTTGACTGTCTATACAAAAGTAAAACGCAAAAACTGCAATAGCTTCAGTAGTATAAATAAGTAACTAAATCTTCTAAGACAGATTAGTTTACCATTTGCTCTTGGTTAGTCAGCGGTATCTGAACAGCATAACTCGGAAACTTTCCATTTGATTTTGACCGAGTTAGATTCGAAAGTTGAGTGTCACCCAAGAAACAAGTAATTAATGTTTACATATTCAGCTGAAATTTCAATGACACATTGAAGATAAAACACTTCATTCTTTCGCTTAAGTTTAATTAACAGAGATGCTGTTCTGAATATTTACCCAATCGAATTGGGTAAATGATTTATTTTACCCTCCAGCTTGTAGATCTAAACTTTAATTCTTGCATATCTTTTAATATATGGATCTCATATTAAATATTTTTTCTTCCTGTAAGCCAAAAACATCATTTAATATGTTTTGAAGCTAAAAAACTCGATTATATAATCTCAAAAAATGATGAATTATTTATGAGAACTATGATAATGCTTCTTAAATTAAACTAATCCTGCTAAAATGTACCAGTAGTAATTATAAAAAAACTTTATTAAAAATAAAGCTTACAATAAGTTTAATAAAAACAAAAAATACTATCTACATAATGTCATTTAATTTTTCATTATTTTAATTAGTCCAATAGCCAAAGCATAGTTAACCTCACGAGATTGATTTTGAAATATTTTTACCAAAAACATTTATAGAGGGATACTTTAACGAGATGTTTTATTACATACTTTTCCATATAATTAAATGCACGCTTCATTAATTAATCAATGACCGTTAATATAAATGAAGTTTTAAACCGAAAATATAGAAGGTTCCGCACAATTTCACTTATAAATATCCTAAACGATACTTTAAAATCCTTCCAAGTACGTAATAATATTTCTAAGTTTATTTATCAGACCAAAATACACAAGTTCGACTATATAGGTCCCTTTCAAATGCTATTCATTCTGTTAGCGAAGTATGTTATTGTAAATAATTGCTCTCAACTTTGCCGAGAAGGTAGTATGACCGAATACTAGCGCCCTCTAATGATCATTTAGTTGGATAATAGTACAGGGTAATTTATCGAGCTCTAAGCAGTTCGTAAATATAACCAGCTACTTGGCATTTATTCAAAAACCTTCATTTCATAGCTTACGTAATTCTACTTTATTTTGGCTTCTGATGAAATACAGTCGTTCTACCACACAAAATAAGAATTTAAGCTTGTTAAAGGAGTAATTAAAGATTTTTACTTGAGCTATACTCCACTAAACTTTTCTATTATGGTTCTCATACTATTCCTTAGAATAATTTTTGAGGGTTTGTTTAACGTAGAGATCCATCTACAATGAGTTACATTAAAGCATCTTTGAATGAACTTAATCACTTGGTTTCCTAAAAGTGAATTTATGAAGCTTAATAACTACTTAACATTGTTGCATCGCCTGTAATGGTATAATTATAACACCGAGCAGTTGCAAGAAAAAAAAATTGAAAATGTAGTTTATATGCTCTTCTACCATCTTTTCAGTATATTGCTAGAAGTAACAGCAACAAAAACAAATAATTCCCAATACTCTACTCAACTAAAGTAGATATATATATAAAAAATAACTAAAATGTAAATCTCGTTGCTACGTAATTAGAACTTAAAAGCCATTTGAAATGTCACATGCTGTAGTATTGCAGGAAAAGTGAAATTTATCATAATATAGATTCGTTTTATTTTCTAAATATATTTTGAGCATTAGTATCTGAGTAAAATTAATTCGAATATTAAAGAAGTTATAATATACATATATATATATATAATTGTCAAATACCTTTGATATCACAGGTACAAGGAATTTAGTCTGCATTTTCAAACAAACTTAATAGTGACAGCATGAACTACTAGATTGAAAGCTAACGTGACAAGCTGTTGCAGAGTGGTTATGCATCTCACTAAATGTGATGTCTAAACACTATCTGATAACCATCACAGTTAATCGAAAATCTGGACACTGTAGACCATTGTCAACAATCCATGCAGCCCAATTGCTATTGTACAATATCCGTATATTGTCGTATATCCCAAAGCAACAGCCCCCCAGTGGCTCAGCCGTATGTCTGCGGACTGACGCGCTAAAATCCGGGATTCGATACCCGTGGTGGGCAGAGCATAGATAGCCCATTCTGTAGCTTTGTGCTTAATTCAAAACAACAACAACAACCCAAAGCAAAAACAGACATCATCCTATATCCCATCTTATGCAAAAGTCTTTAACTTCGTCATTGTGTCTAGGAGGAGAAGAAATAATGCATCCATCACACTCATTTTAAAAATTGTAAAATAAAATGTTAAATATATCGATTCTTGCCTTACCTACTGTGTACATTATTTGTATGTTTTAATGGGTTTCTAAATATAAAAAAACTAAATTACGTTTTATTTCTTTAAAAATTCGCTTTTCACAAATTTTATTTAATTACTTAATACAACACTTTTAGAGAAATGCTTTTGTAATTACGCTTAACAACGATTTTTCACACAGGAATGCTTCTTAACAATTGAAATTAGGTCTGAAAGCTAACATGGTTTCAGTCTACAAAAATAAAACATACAATAAAAGCCAGCTGTATTCACTCTCTGGAGACATGCATGACTGTTCAGCGACAGTATTATATATATATATATATATATATCAATTCGATATTTTTATTACAAGTAGTATTCGTATTTATTAATTATTGGATTGCCGATAAAAATGCATGTGGTTTCACACAAAAGTATAAACTTTATCATCAGACATGCGACTTATTTAATTTACGGTGCATTTATTGTTTAATAACCATTTTGCATGAATTCATTAAAATGTAAAGCCAGTATCGCATTTTAAACATTTCTTATGAAACTAACTTGATTATTGAACAAAATAGAGCGTTTATAAGACAGAAATAATACTCGAAACCTCTTTATGAAGAAATTCAGATTGACAGTAAATTGTTCTAAATTTCAAAGAAAATATTTGGTCACTTTCAAACAGAGCAAATTGTTGCAAAGTGGTAAAAGTGTGTAAAATGTTGGCTGATTACTAAGACAATGTAGATTGTTGCAGACAACACTGCAAGTTGAGTGATGTTTGACTTTATAGATCTTGCTGCAAACGGTGAACCTCATTTTTCCAATTCACTCGATAGTTTAGTGTAGTAACTGGACCAAAAGATAGTATGCAAACAGTCAAAAACAGTCTTGGTAAAGGTGTTTCTCTAATTAACCCTACCCAAAACATTTTGTTTTTAAAGATGTCATAAACATGTTAATACGCCAAACGTCACTAAAGAGAAAATCTTGTTCACAGACGAATAATGCTTTACAATTGCAGCTAGATATAAAATAAGAATTCTTGTATAGATTGCCGGTACTAGATTTAATCTAAATTTCATGAAAGAAAGACGTGTGATGGCGGTGGCAACACACTGGTCAGGGCAGAGAACAGCGTTGATTATCACATGGACTTTTATGTGCTACACTAAGGCACCATGAACCCCACGTGATATGTAGTCTTAACAAACTTATGTTGTAATAAGCAGTTGTTTAGAAACTGGTTCTAATGGGTGGCAATTCACGTTTCGAGCTCGCTCAGCAGTTGGGAAACTTCCTGGAAGAAAATACTAGTTATCACACTCACCGTTTTGGTATCCTGCTGAACATGTATGTAACCCTCAGGGAAAAACATTCGCAGCATGTTGTTAACCTCATGTTGATGGTCAGGGAACAACTCTGATAGAGAAATAGACCATAATTCTAACTCCTTTTAACGACACCAATGACTAGATGACGTTCTTTATTGACAATCGTTTTTTGATCTCTTACCGAGATGAAAATTCTGTGATACCAGATCGTATTTTATGGGTTTGAGCTTCGTCTAAACACTTCTAGATTAACTAAGAAAATTAAAATACGTTATTTATAATATGATAAAAAATAAATTAATTTTTTTCTATTGTTCTCCGGATCTGAGAGGTAAGGTTTAGGATTTTTAGCACAAAAATTCAAGGTTGAGTTTCTTGATGAGAAAACACTGAAGACGAAACAGTTTGTAGCTTTGCGTATATACAAACACATAATTTTTTTCAGTCGATATAGCTGTTTCTTTCAAAAGCATCATTGAGTAACAAAGAAAAATAAGTAATAACATACCTTAAACTGTACAGTTGGATGCTAGAAAACAAGATCCCCACTTATTAGTCGCAGCATATCAGCTCTTAGAAAAGCTCACAGTTCTGTTGTTTCTTGTTTGTTTATTGTTGTTGTTTCTTTCAACTACAAACTTTAAACTTATAACTCCGTCATCTCTTGACCCACTTGAAGCTTAATTATAGTTTTGGACTCAGCAGATCAAACTCTTTCGACTGATTTAATTGACTACACTCAAGATTTCAAAGATTAATTTATTCAAGCCCTGACTGGAAGAATTTCATGTTTTGCGCGTGTTTAGGATTTTCTTCTCTTTCATCAATGGTGGTTTGGTCCATAAGTATATATTTTTCATTTCTTGAAGTGTCTACACTAAATTTTTTAATGGTTTAGCTTCAAATTACATTCTGAATGACCCAGCATGACCAGGTGGGTTAAGGTGTTCGACTCGTAATCTGAGAGTCGACGGTTCGGATACACGTCGCACCAAACATGTTTCAGCCGTGGGGGCGTTATTATATGACGATAAATCAAACTATTTGCTAGTAAAAGAGTTGCCCAAGAGTTTGCAATCTAGTCTTACGCTGCAAACTTAGGGACGGCGCCAGCGCAGATAGCCCTCGTGTAGCTTTCTGCGATATTCCAAAACAAACAAATACATGCTGACTATACATATATATATATGTATAGTTAATATATTATTCATATTCAAATATCAAAAAAGGTTATTGTTTGATTCCATTAATAGGCTATAAGTTTTTGTTTGATTTGTTTTTGAATGCCTCTCAAAGCTACGCGAGGGGTATCTGCACTAGCCGTCCATAATTTAAGACCAGAAGAAGACCAAAGGGAAGGCAGTTAGTCATCACCATCCACCGCCAACTTTTGATCTACTTTTTTGCTAATGAATAGTGGAATTGATCGTTATATTATAGCGCCCCCACGGCCGAAAAGGCTGGCACGTTTAGTATGACGAGGATTTGAGCCCGCAACACTAACATTACGAGACGATCGTCATAACCACCACGCTATACCGGACAACGATTAGAAAGGTTTGAAAAAAGAAACGTTAATTACAATTTATACAATGTATGAAAACGATCTGTTGAAATGTGACAAAGAAAACACAACAGGAAAATTCTGAACGATCAGTTTCCAATAAGTAGTTATTTCCAATACTTTCTGTGAAATTGGCGAAAAACCTTAGTTTATTGAATTGGAAGCAGCGGTTTAACAGATATTTGGATATCTAAAACTTTGCAGCACTTGGAAATTATTACCATTACTCTAAACTCGTACATTTTCAATACATTGAATATCAAGTGCTTTACTGTATTAATTAATCAAGAGAATGCTTATAGATAATAAATAATTTGTTAAAAATAATCTCACAACAGTGAAGATTAAATTATTAAATAATTACAAAAAGGAAAGTAAAACATGGAATAAAACATATTTTTGTGTCTTTATATTCATGTGTATGTTTAAATAAAATATAGCATATCTCTTTATTGTGTTAGACAATATATAGGTAACGACATATTCTGTAATTTTTATATGAATTAAAATTATTAGTAGTAACATTTTTTGTTAGTTATTATAAATATTTTCCGTCTGTGTATTTATTGTTTTGGCCCGGCATGGCCAGGTGGTTAAGGCACTCGACCTGTAATCCGAAGGTCGAGGGTTCGAATCCCCGTCACGCCAGAAATGCATGAGGGCGTTATAAGTTATGTCAATCTCACTATTCTTTGGTAGAAGAGTAGCCCATGAGTTGGCGGTTGGTGGTGATGATTAGTTTCCTTCCCTCTAGCTAAAATATGGACGGCTGGTGCAGATGGCCTTTGTGTAATCTTGGCCGAAATTCAAAATAAACCAAACAAACTTGTTTCTTGGTGGGATACCAATAAATTTACGAACTTACATCAGCAAAATCTGAGGTTCAAATTCCCTTTGGTAGATACAGCAGATTTTCCAATGTGACTTTGCTTTAAAACAGGTAACTTTATCAATGTTTTTTAGAAAGCACAAATATTATAATGGTGGTAAATTTTGAGCAAGCATATTCAATACTCTGTAATTTTTTTCTATAATGTTACTCCCGCATATCAATATTGATATAAATATATGCTTACGTTCTTTTAACTTTTTTATGTTTGTCGTATGTTTACATAACAGAATATAATATTATGTCTCTAATATCCGCTAATAGCAAACAAATCATGTAACACTCACACCAAAACAGAAAAATCAGAGAGTACTACAGCAGACTATTATCCCGCGTAATTAACTATAGGCGTCTGAGAGTACATGTAATGAGATGTAACCCGTCATATTTAAAATTTATAAGTTATTTGTACTTGCGCCAGTCTTCAGTTTGCAAAGTTTTTTTTCGGCTTTCTATGATACAAAAACCAAAATGCCAGATATTCAAATAATTCACGTAAAGCATTCAAACTGTGTAAGAGGTTACGGGAGTTTTCGAAGTTCA
Source organism: Carcinoscorpius rotundicauda (assembly GCA_011833715.1). NCBI lineage: Eukaryota > Metazoa > Arthropoda > Merostomata > Xiphosura > Limulidae > Carcinoscorpius > Carcinoscorpius rotundicauda. The sequence goes on from CM022393.1 coordinate 117,162,000, forward strand.
ACACATGTCTAAATGATTAAACAACTTTAATTTTTGTTTGCAACAAGAAGCCTTTCAAATTTAGGTTATCATCGACGGCGGCGTTGCTCATGTGATTAATGTTGTCACCATCTGTATGCTTATGCAAGTGTGTATACCAAATGTTGCTGAACATTAACACGATTAAAAATTATAGTATATATAAAATGGATGTGCGAAGTATTGCTAATATAAAATGTTTATTTATACTGTGTTTTCAAACATTCTAGATATGTAGCCATGTGACTAATGATAAAAAATGTATGATTATCAATGATCTTCAGAAAATACAAATTATTTTATCATGATTGATTTGAAAAAACTTCAGCTATCTTTACATTTCTCAATTATCATAGTTGTTTTCTCCCATAGTACTATTCTTACATATGCAGCTACGAGTCCTGTACTAAAGGCATCATTCTAGCTAGATTCTGAGCTTTTGGTCTTATGATGGAAGTTGATCTGCGTATGTGTCACATTGTCACTTATTTCGACAGGGTGGATAAAAGGTTGATAAAACAACACGCAATCTGTATAAAGAATATTTCTGTGCTTGAAGAGTAATTTACCATCAAAGTTTTAGAAACAGAATATCACAAGAAAGGTACTCAAATATATAATTACAACAAATGGTTCCTATTATATAACACAAGATAACAAAATAGCTTAAAGAATGCCGGGTGACTTGAGAAGAAGAAACAGGTTCACAATGCTGTCTTCTATAAAAAAATATTTGTTTCATAATTCAATAATTTTCATATATTTCCAAATTTTCATATATACATAAAATTTCCATACTCTATATTACAGACCTTAATAAGCAATTACTTTCAACATTAAGGAGAGCTGAAGTGACTGTCGGAAAAGGAGTCTAAATCGATTTTCGACAACATTTCATGAAGGGCGTAATAATTATTTCAAGCCATTCTGTTAGCGAACGAATTATAAGCACCAATATGCACAGAAGTACACTCACACTTTTTTAAATATTCTATTGTTCCATTGCTATTTCTACTTTTAAATATTTACTGCCTTTAATTAATACATTAAGTCAGAAGTTTCAAAAATTTAAAAAAATAAGTTATATATTTACATTGAAATATTTAACGTGGAAAATATACATACATAAGAAAAAGGAATATAAATATGTGAAAAAAGTACGAAGAAATTGCTAATGCCCACTTACACTACTTGTGACGTTAGTGCGGGGGAAAATACATTTTTTTTACTTAACTTTAAAATTAACGAATGTTAATAGATAAAGGGATGCCAGTTAACATCGTTATCGGAGTGCAAGAAAAAATGAGTTAATGGGATAGGAAATAGAAAGAGGAAATATTCTGATTGGAGACTTCTGTATATGAAATTTCTAGATACTTTAATGTAATTTAATGCAAAATTATTGCTTTTGCTACTACTCATGCTTAAAAAAATGCAGTGCGTGGATTTACGAAAATGAAAGGCAGCTCCGGAAACCTCGAGGTAGATTTAGCAGAACTGCCTTAAGAAAAATGCAAATATTCAGAACGTAAGGAATCTGAATTTTGTCAAATAGATACCTATATGTGCTCTTCTTTTCTAAATTGCAAACATCCCTTGAGGATATGCCATCCAGTTTTGGGTTTTATTTTATATTTTTTAGAACCTCAAAATGCTTTTTGTTGTTTTTACTACAACTTATAACATTAGAAGGGCAGTATAATGTGTAAAATTATAAATAGTTTTTCAGTATGACAGTGTTTAACATCATATTTGCATTGTTTGTGGAATGATGTAAGTTATAATGCGCTACGCATTGTATTTCTCAAACGATCTGTTCAGACAGTAGAAAATTATATCTAACATTAAAATGAAAATAAAGAGTTTCATGAACATTAATACGATTTAAAATATATTTGTTGAAACTTTAAAACAGTATAAGTTATATAAACAATACAATGTAAAACAACCTGTTACCTGATAGTGTCTGTTGGTCACCAACAAGTCTAATAATGGATTATGACGTTCAAAACCGGGTTTTGATAATCTTAGTAAGTACAGAACAAATATCCTAATATGTAATTTTGTACCATAACAAATAAAACCTAACGAAAACCTGTTAAAAGTCAAAATGTTATCTGTTAACCATATCTGTAGTCAGTCGTCTTCAAGCGTTGTCACGTCCACTTATATATTAAGTAGGTACAAAAACACATTTTATTTGCAGCATATTTTACTTTATTATCTCAATACACATATTTATCTGTGTTTGTGTGTATTTAAATTTTCTATAAATCACAATAGTAGTTCATCGGTAATCCTGAACATGAAAATTATGGTTTCGATCTCTTTGCCTAGCGCATGGAGGCAATGCATTATGCAATTTCACAAAGAAACAAAAATGAATAAACGGTCTTTTCGACTTAAAACTCTAATCGTCTATTTAAAAAAGTTAATTTTACAAACTTGTTATTAATGAGCCTCAAAATTATATGTTATCCCAGGTATCCTGTTGTTATTTTCTTCTATTATTTCTATTCGTGGTGAAGGGTTCTCACATGATATGTTTGTATCTTCTGGAATCATGGCTTGAGCTTAGCTTGTTTCTGTTATAAAATAAAAAATTCATGGATTTTGAACTATTGAGCAAAAAGGGCATTTTGCACCAGATAATTGGTGTATGGAAATGTTGGCTAGTTGGCTTCTTCCTGGTCTGTCAGTTCAAAATAACAGAAGGCTGTGAACACATAACACTTGTGTAGCATTGTGTAAATGTTTCTGGGTTCAAAATAACCTACTATAAGTTTATTGTACATAATAAATTGCAAACAGACTATCGCATGAGATCTTTCCAGGATGACCGTCACGTGGGATGACAGAGCAGTCTTTGAATTCATGTAGATTTATGGTCCTAACATTAATATTTGTGGCTGGCTAATAATGGATAGAGTCAATTCAACACTTTCCTTGTTCTTCTTCATTGTATTATTTTATGCATTTGGATATAGTGTAAATAAAACCCTACCATCAGTACTTGATAGAGGAGGCTATTTATTTTGTAGCCGTGAAAATTTTAAATTGAAAAACTCAACTAGGACCTTAAAAAAGCCGAAACGGAACATATAAAAACAGGCTCTGAGGGGTAATAAATTTAGTTTGTTTCCAATAAAATTTCAAATTATTTTCCAACAAGTAACAATAAAAAAACCGTGGTATAAAATTTATAAGTAATTTTTGAGATGGTTTTATAGATGTTCCATTTCGTTGGATTTAAGATTTCGTTGGGCAATTTAAACACAACAATCCTAGTGCTTTAAAACCTCTCATAAGTAGTAGGTGCTTTGAGGTGGAAACCATATTTCTTACCTAAAGAAAACACTGAAGAAATTATGACTAAGAAAAGATAGATATATTGTGTTACTTATTTTTTTATGTTTTATGTTCTTCGTAGACTAAACGCAACAGAAAAACACAGATAACAGCTTGTATAATTTATTACACTAAACTATTAACAAATATAACAGATATAACATAAATTATATAATAACAGTGACAGATATTAAGTTACAACATCCGAAATTAATTATAAAACCAAATAATACTAGTTTCAAACTTCAAAATTTATCACAATACAAAATGGTACTGGCCTGTATCTAATATAATGATCTAAAATGAAAGTCTCAAATTCCAGTCTAGGGTGTGAATTTGGTCCCACGAAGAAATTCCGAAGCTTAAATGAAGAAGTTCAGAAACAGTTCACAGTTCAATAAATTCGCCGACTCTCAGCACAAGCAGTAATTCAGATGAATCGTAGAGATTGACGAAATAAAATCACAGCTTCCGTAGATCTAACTTCAGTCACAAATCCAAGTTGAATAATCACAGCAAACACTTGATCTTTCTCAAATAACTGACTCTCTTCTTTTGAAATAAAACTAATGTCTGACTCCCCTTTTTCTCTTCGAATAAAAACTGATCACTGAATCTCTCTTGTCTCTCGCATTTTCGTCTGTTTATATATTGTAGACCTAGACCCCTCGAATAACCGCGAACTTTTTACAGATCTCCAGAGCAATCCGCGCATGTCCGTTCTTGTACGAGACTACACGTCTAGACACGAAGTCACCAGCATTTCATTTACAAACATATGATTGGTCTACTTAATTCAAGAAAATTCTAAATGTTACCCTAAATGAATAACAACATATTAGTTTAAACTTCGAAACAATAATATAAATATGGAAACATAGATAATAGAAATGAAAATTCAAACACAACACGACATGTTGTCATTTACAAAATATTCACACGACATTTACATAACACTTGATACAAATTAGAATAAGAAATGTAGATACATATCATATTTGTCTGGTATATAACGAATAGATTTATACAATTTAGAATATAACACCACAGCCACTGTCTTTAACAGTAGTGGATGAATTATTTTGGTAGTCAGTCACTAGACACGTAGTTGAATATATATTAAAAACTAAGGAAAGCAATTCTTTACAGAGCATAAAATTACTTCACCCTTTTCAAAGTGTAACAATTACTGAAACTTTCCAGATTTCAGAGCTAATATTAAAATTGCAACAAAAAGTTTTGAAGTTTGTGAATATTAATCGCTACACCCCTTCCCTGCTACTACACACACACAAAACATTTACAGATCTATATGTTTCTTTTCACAAGAAGATACCCTGGGTACATTAAATTCATTATGATTTTCATTAAAAATTATTTATAGGAATTTTCTTAATTTTAATATGAGAATAATGTCGCACACTAAAATGTCACTTCAAATTGATTAATCATTTTCCTTTGGATATTCTACTGGCAAGTTACTATCAGATCATCTCATAAGTAATGTTCGAAATATTAATAGGGAAAGTGCATTATCATTTCTGTCATTTTAAAAGGCTTTAATGACTAAAATATGTAATAGGACGTGTATAAAATGTTGAGACAAATAAAATAAATTAACCCAACTCTACGTTATTAGATCATTAATCAAATAAACCCTTGTGAAGATGGATGTCTAAGGAGCACATTAGACATTTAATACTTTATGAATTTAAAAAAGGCAATAGTGCAGCAGGAACTACATGAAAACTTCAAAATGTTTATGGTGCAGAATCTCTCAATGAAAAAAAAAATGTCAGAAGTTCAGATGAGGTGACTATAGTTTAAGTGATGTGCCACGTTCAGGTCGTCCTGTTGAGTTTAATGACGACTTGTTGCTGGCTGCACTTGACGAAGATTGTGCTGTAACAGTTGAAGAACTAGCACAGAAGGCTAATTCAACCAATTTAATAGTTCACCGTTATCTGCAACAGCTTGAAAGGTGTTAAAACTTAGAAAATGGGTATCCCATGATTTGACAGAAACCAGCCTCAGAGCAAGAGTGGATATTTGTACTTTTCTGCACTCCTGTGAACGTAAGTCACTTTTTAACAAGTTAGTGACTGGAAATAAAAAATGCATATATTATAAAAATCTTAAGCGCCGCAGACAATGGTTAGGTGCAGGTAAACTGGCTAAAGCGCAGTCCAAAATGAACCTCTACCGTAAGAAAGTCTTGTTAGGCGTTGATGAGATATTGTTGATTGATTCACTTGGAGTTGCTGCTACTCAATGTAATGATTACATCAGACTCCTATTGTCAATAGTTAGAACGCTTGAATGTTGCACTGAAAGAAAAGAGGCCTGCCTTGATCAATGGTAAAGGTGTTGTGTTACACCAAAATAATGCACGGCCCCACACAGCAAAGATCACATCTCTAAATATTGAGGAGCTAGACATAGAAAATATCCACATCCTCCTTATTCTCCATCCCTTGCCCCATCTGATTTTAATATATTCCGAAGTTTGCAGAACTATTTTGATGGAAAAGAGCTTGAAACACATGAAGAAGTCAAAACTACCCTCTCTTAATTCTCATTCTCCAAACCCGAATAGTTTTATAAAAGTGGCATTCAGAAGTTTGTAAATCGTTGGCAGGAAGTAATTAATAATAATGAAATATACATTATTGATTAACTAACTTTAAAAGCGTTTGAAATCATTTTTCTTTTTCTGAACCTAAAATCGGACATTATTTAGGAGATGACCTGATAAAACTATTGAATAGACTCAGATGCAGCTAATCTCAGTTTATCAAGAATTATCACTGTTTCGTACATAGCATTTCTGTAATATTATTTTCACATTTTTAACACGCATTGATACTTCTAATATTCATATATTGCGTGTTTGTTTAAACATTCACGCTAAGTTTTACATGAAGGCATTTTAAATGCGTGTGTTTTCTTTTAGCAAAGCGACATCCTCCTATCTGCCGAGTTCACCGAGAGGAATCGAATCCCCTGATTTTATAGTGTTTTAAATCCGTAGACTTATTGCTTTACCGCCAGGGTACGACGAAATACTTCATCATCTCTTTTTAAAATTTTCAGGAATGCGTTCAATATATTTATATATTATAAAGCAGTTGAAGTGCTTCCCATTTTTACACAATTGTACTCACCAAAACAAACATAATGAAGACCTCAGGTTTTCATAAAATTATACGATTGAAATAGTTGTTGTTTTTTTTACTAGAGCAATACCATTTCACCAGAAACAAAATTGAGGTCAGTTGAAAAAACATATATAAATAATAATTTCAACTCAAAATAACAAAACAATTATGTTTGAAACATCTAACAAGATAACTTATTTTAATTTCTTTACTAATAATAATAGGCCTGGCATGGCCAAGCGTGTTAAGGCGTGCGACTCGTAATCTGAAGATCGCTGGTTCGCATTCCAGTTGCGCCAAACATGCTCGCCCTTTCAGCCGTAGGGGTGTTACAATGTGACGGTCATTCCCACTATTCGTTGGTAAAAGTGTCGCCCAAGAGTTGGCAGTGGGTGGTGATGACTAGTTGCCTTCCCTCTAGTCTTACACTGCTAAATTAGGGACGGCTAGCACAGATAGCCCTCAAGTAGCTTTGTGCGAAATTCAAAGAAACAAACTAATAATTATAATAAAAAGGTTTGTTCTCTAGTAGGTCAGCGGCAATTTACACAATTAAAATGTACAAATCCGGCGATCGTTTTCCTGCGATGGACAGAGTGCAGATAGCTCATTGCTCTAAGAAAACAACAACATAAAAAAACACACACTAGAACATTAATACGTTGAACCGAGTTGATAGCCGTATACCGTCATCTATTAACTACCAACTCGCTAGCAAGACTCAGAAATATCTTCGATTCTACTGCCACAACTGAAAAAATCATAAACACAAGATCTGTGGTCTTAGTCTTATTATCAGTGTTTCAAAACTCTCTCTCAAATATATCTTTCTGCGGATATCATCTAGAAAGGGTTCAAAGATTTCACTGTAAACAAACAGACTAGCTTCCAAGTTTTGCAGATCTAAATGGATTTTTTTATTTAATTTGATCAATAGTTTATTTCGCTGAAAGCAAAGAATGTCGTGCAGCTCATGTCAATAACGTAAGATTTGAATGACAAACAGAAAACAATTTCAGAACAACTGAGCCAAGAAAACTTGTATGAGAAAATATAATAAACGATATTCTTGCGCATTTTAGTGCAGAATTAATTTTCAAGTGATTATCCATATTTTAGCAGTGGTATTGCTTTTGCTTTTGTAATGATTTAAAACACATTTATTTAGAGTACGTATCGAATGATCCAGTAAATATACACCAGAGGAAAACCTGATTTATTATTGATTGTACAGTGATTACACAATGTTCTTACTACAGTTTCACCCCTAGTGGTACAACGGCATGTTTGCAGACTCATACCGCTAGAAACCCGATTTCAATAACGGTGGTGGCCAGAGTATGGATAGCCCATTGTGTAGATTTATTCTTAATTCCAAACAAACAAGCTACAATTCCAATTGTACTATATGACGGAAACATCAGTCATTGATGAATCATGTGTTCTTTATTTTAACCGTGTATGCAAAATTCCATTCAATTCGGTACATTTGGAATTATAGTAAAAGCGGTGGAATGTGGTCAGTTTCATTCATGACTAAACAGTGTCTCCTCAGTGACTTTCAAAGACTAAGTCTTTGTAAAACGACTGTTATGGCAAGACAGTAGTTTCATCTCTAAAACTGGTTTGGTTTTACGCCACCCTGCAAATTCATTTGTTCGTGAAAGCCTGAGCTTTTCAATTTAGAGAAAATCTGCAGATTACTGTGGTTATAATCAATGTGATTCTCAGTAAAATAAGGATCGATAATCCCGTATGTCAGAAATGACGTCCAAGTAGCCACTTGTTTGTAAAAGAGTAGCCATTGTTTGTATTCAACAGGTTCTTCGCATCGAAAGATTCTTAGAGTATGTTACTGTTCCACTATTTCGTAAGAAGAGACATACTAGTTTGATTAATGTTCAGTTTATTTGAAATATGATATTTGCTTTTCCGTTCTAAGTGATAATGTCGTCTGTTATGTATATGTGTAAATATTTTGTAAACGACAACATGTCGTGTTGTGTTTGAATTTTCATTTCTATTATTCATTTTTCCATATTGATATTATTGTTTAGAGGTTTAAACTAATATTTTGTTGTTCATTTGGGGTGATATTTAGAACTTTCTTGAATTAAGTAGACCAATCATATGTTTGTTAATGAGTGCTGGTGACTTTGTGTCTAGACGTGTAGTCTCGTGCAAGAACGGACACGCGCGGATTACTCTAGAGTTGTATGGAAATTGCGAGATTGTTCGAGAAATAGGCCTATCGGTATAAAAAAGACGGTGACGTGAGATATATTCAGTCATTAGTTTTTATTCGAAGAAAAAGAGAGAGATTGAGTCATCAGTTTTTATTCGAAAAAAGAAGATAGATTCAGTCATTAGTTTTATTCGAAGAATAAGAGTGAGATTCAGGCATCAGTTTTAGTTATTTGAGAAAGATTAAGTGTTTGCTGTGAATATTCAACTTGGATTTGTGATTGAAGTTAGATCTGCGGAAGTTGTGATTTTATTTCGTCAATCTCTACGATACATCTGAATTACTGCTTGTGCTGAGAGACGGCGATTTCATTGAACTGTGAACTGTTTCGGAATTTCTTCGTGGGACCTAATTCACACCCTAGACTGGAATTTGAGACTTTAATTTTAGATCATTACATTAGATACAGGCCAGTACCGTTTTGTATTGTGATTTATTTTGAAGTTTGAAACTAATATTATTTTGTTTTGTAATTAATTTCGAATGTTGTAACTTAATATCTGTCACTATTATTATATAATTCATGTTATATCTGTTATATTTGTTAATAGTTTAGTGTAATAAATTATACAAGCTGTTATCTGTGTTTTTCTGTTGCGTTTAGTCTACGAAGAACTTAAAACATTAAAAAATACGTAACATCGTCTATCACAATTTCTGTCTTTTCATTGATTGAAACAGCGTTTGACCCACCGGAAGTTCAAGAGTCTATGTTCAGTACTGAATCAGAACTTCTTACTGAATGTGTTCCATAGCGTATCTTGACTTTTACAATGTTCAGATTTGTATTGAATTTTTTTTTGTATCGATAAGATCCAATTATTTTGAAATGCGTGTCTCAGAGCCACTTTTGTTTATTTACAGTTAATCGGTACTGCACATTCACTACTTCACAATAAACCTGAACACACACAGAAAAGGAAAACGTGTTAATTAATTTCTGGAATATTTTTTTAAGACCATCTTGTGTTAATAACAAAAGTTTTGTCACTGTGTTATTTACACTTCACGCTAGTGTTAAGAAATACTTTTAGTAACTTCTGACTATTTCTATGGTTACTTCTATCGCACAGCAAAAATTAAGATTTAGTATTTGTGGTAGCTATGCTGGTTAAACTATCAATTCTGTTATTATTTACCTTAGAAAATTATGTTCATCCTCTAGTTTAGTCAAAACATTAATTATATACTCGTAAATTACATGAAATAGTTACTACCCACAAATTGTGCACACTATGTTTTAAAATACCATATTTATTCACGTTCTTAAAAAGTCTTCAGAAACTCCATGTAACCAGTCCTCAGAGTTGCCCTGATTAAGGTCTCCATACTAAAACTTCCAAAAAATGTAATGTATGGTTTTAATTCGAACAATCCCTCACCTCACCATGGAAAGTTTCAGGTATAAGACATTCAACTATTAATGGCTACAAAAGAACAAAGTTTAAAAACTCAAGTATGGAAACGTAAGAGAAGATTCATTGTTTCTGATCTCAAATGGTTCAGCATGGCCAGGTAGTTAGAGCGCTCTTCCTCTAATCCCAGAGTCACTGACTCGAATTCCAGTACCACCAAACATGCTAACCATTTCAGGCGAATGGGCGTTATAATGTTACGGTCAATTCCACTATATGTTGGTAAAAAGAGTAGCCCGTAAGTTGATGGTGGGTTTTGATCACTAGCTGCCTTCCCTCTAGTTTTACACTGTTAAATTAGGGATGGCTAGAGCAGATAACCTTCGTATACCTGTGCACAAAATTCAACGTTTTTTCTAAACCTCTCTATATTGTGTACATGATACAGGTGTCAGTAAACGTCTCAGGCATAAGGTAATTTTAAATGCCGCGTAAATACAATTACTTTCTGTACCATACAAGTTGGTCATGATAAAAAATGATAGCTTTATACTATAATAATAAAAAAACGAACAATAAAAGTGCTTATAAAATAAAATATTGTACTGAGAGGATACATTTAAAATTCCATGCTCATCGAGGACTGATTAGAGAGATCAGGAATTTCTAAAGCTAGATGGCGGGATGCTACCACGACAGTGGATACAGCTTATTGTACGGTTTTGTGTAAAATCCAAAACAAACAATACTTTTCTATTTGTGTGGTCCCGGCGTGGCCAGGCCTGTTAAGGCGTTCGACTCGTAATCCGAAGGTTGCGGGTTCGAATCCTGGTAGTACCAAACATGCTCGAGCTTTCAGCCGTGGGGGCGTTCTAATGTGACGGTCAATCCCAATATTCGTTAGTAAAAGAGTAGTCCAAGAGTTGACAGTGGGTGGTGATGACTAGCTGCCTTCCCTCTAGTCTCACATTGCTAAATTAAGGACGGCTATCGCAGATAGCTCTCGAGAAGTCTGCGCGAAAAACAAACAAACAATCCATTTATGTAACATATAATAACACGTAAGTCGATGACAAAGTTATGCTGTTGTTGTTGTTTTGAATTAAGCACAAAGCTACACAATGGGCTATCTGTGCTCTGCCCACCACGGGTATCGAAACCCGGATTTTAGCGTGTAAGTCAAAGTTATGCTTAGTAATTCTCTATTGTCCTTTTTAAACGTTTGGGCAAAAAGTGTTACGGAAATTTTCACCAGCTTTATTGTCTGTCTAGCTGTACTTGAGTAAAATGATTTTTATCAAGAAAGGAAGAAACGTTTTTATGTTGACGGATCAATAGAATAACGAGTCACTCATCTAGTAAACACATAAATCGTTGACTCCAATAATGTGCTCAGATCAATGCGCCCTCTCTATTCACTGGAGTTGTTTGACATATATAACTTTATAAACAAAACACTTTTTAAACGTTGTAAGGTCGCATAAAAATAATTGAAGTGGGCGAATTTTAGCGTGAGGATTGTAAGTGCTTTCTGACTAAACACAGACTTTACCCAAAAATAATGTTTTTTTGTTTGCTGTTATTGTTATTTTTTATACATAAAAAGTAGTTGATTTACTCCTCTAAGTCCATTATTTTCTATTTTTGGATCGTTTCACAATTTATAAATAAATTTCCCTCGTTTGTATTTTTATGGGTCAAGATCCTACAAACAATGCTTCAATTATTCCCAAACGTTTTTAAAGAAACTCAAAAATTAAATACAATAGATAAATACAAAGGTATAATTGTGAATTAATATGCAGATATGCACTTTAAAATACTTGCATAATCATCAGTAAAACCACATGCTTATACAGATTAACTTGTGTTTGCATAGTTATATTAGTATCAATGTTTAGGACTTAATTAGACTAGTTTGAATAATTATGACTTTTTACATAATGAATGTTGTTGCTGTGGATAATTATCTTATTTTGACGTATGAGGTACGACACTCTCGAAATTTCTATTGAAGTATTTATGGATATAAAAACTTTAGTTCTCAAGTCGACCCTTTAACAGTTGTCCATATAACATTTCTAATCTACTTTTGACTTTCTGGCATTTGGAAAATAACATACATTAAATATTCATTACATCTGCCATAAATATATACTGATTCCAATATAAATCTGTTTACTGAATAAAATAACTGTTTCATTGTCAATGTAAGCTTTATTGAGTTGTTCTTGGGCTACCAATACATCAGAATAAAAATGAAAATAATTTTAATAATTCTTCCTTCAATGATTTGATAAGATTTCCTGTAAGAAGAACATATAGCATATAATTAAAAGCAACAAACAGTGTTAAAATAATTGCACAATAAATAATTGATTAAAGTAATGGATCAGCTCTAAAAATATTCTACATATCTTTAGCTCCTTTTAGACTTAAACACAAAGTTTTATAAGACGTATGTCCAATACTTCGTTTCTTCTAAACTTCTACCAGTCTATTTGTTGAACACAATAGTTTTATTATTTACAGTTTCTAATGTTTCTCCAATGTTTACTTTCCACTCCAACTCTGCCTGATTTATTAGTTTGACTTTATTCCAGTCTATGACATGAGATGTACTTGGTTCATGTTCTACTGAGGCCAACTCCTTTATTTTATATCTATTTATAGTATATTTGTGTTTGTCTGATTAGAAATATTTCTCAAAGTATATATTCCCAGGTTTAACTACTAAATTTTTGAACGAAACTCTGCTTTTCTTCCATTTATGCCTTCCACAAAATTAGTTGAAAGTTTTAGCATCACGTTTCAGTCTCAATGTTTCATTCCAAACATTTCAGTTCTACCATAATGTTTTTTTAAAAAAAATGGTAGGTCAGGTTAAATAAATAAATAATTATTTAATTTCCATATTTTAGTACAACAGCTTTTCCAAGTAACAAAATGATATAATAAATTGGTAGTTACAGTTGCACCGGAGACAGAAATAGTGATAGATGGGAGTAGTTTATAGACGCATCTTGTGGGAGCTATATATACTACGAAGGTGTTGTAGGCATCTTAGCTTTACAACTGATTCAAATACGTACTCCCGACTACATCACAAAAAGTATGATCAGATGAGAACTATATTTCCCGGAGATTTCAAGCACGGCTTTGAAATGAAATGCCTTTCTTCAGGTATAATTCCCCTTTTCATTTATCGAAAGTGTCTTCATTTTATTTTATTCCTTTATTGCATTTTTTATTTCAAAATATTTCCACGTTAAACAAATCTAGACAAAGCAATAATTTCAACAAATTCAGTATAATTTTAAGCGAGTGTTAATATGAATTTTAAAGCGTAATGAAAGAAAAATATTTCAGTGTGAATCCAAAGTATATGACCAAACAGACTTATCTTATACAATAGGACTTAAATTAAGCTTATGTGTACAAACTATCAAAGAAACTTTCTGTCCAAATATTTAAAGCTTTAGGGTATGACTTTGAAAGTGTTCTTTCTAGGGATCTCAAAAACTTTCCTAGGTTTCAGATACATAAGGATATTATACAATATATTAGGGACGCTACAGTATTAATAGAATCAGATATGATATTCCACATCAAGTAGATGACATACTGACTTAACCTGGGAAAGGCGACGTCACATACAATACTTAGTTTATGCTCATAGCTTAAGTTGATGGTCATCCAAAACACCATGTGAGTTTCCATTGATACACCTCTTGTTTTATTGTTGTTTCGTCATTCAGCAAGACCCTGTTGTCTTGAGACAATTTACTATTGAAAGAGCTAAAGTGCATTTCATTAATCAGAATGATTGCTATGTAAATATTATTAGAAGGCATTTCCTATAAATACAGAAAAGGGAACGCATGCCACAACGAAAAGTAGGATGATAGTAAAGAATTGTAGCTATATTATTTAAATGTGGCATATTATTTTATATTTGTTTTTACTTAACTTTTAAAGAAGAGGGAAAGAGCTCCAAAAATTGGTGTTTCTTTTCGACTTTGTGAAATATATAATTTTTAACAAAACATTTTATTTTCGTGAATTTAATGTTGAAATAAGATAGAGCTATCACAATAATTTATACGATCTTTGTAAAACTTTATCAAAAATATAAAAATTATGACATAATACTTTAGTAGAGCTGAATTAGTGCTGAATAATAAAGGGAAAACCACTAATATATGATTTTGTCAAATTACTTTATTTATAGCAGTATAGCGATTTTTGTTTCACATTATTTTAAATTATGATGCATATGTACATGAACTTTTGGTATTCCAAAAACGATGTATGTATATCTATGACTCAAAACACTGAAAATTTACCAACCTACATTGTAATTGAAATAAGTAGAGAGAAAAAAATGAATAAAATGTGATTTGATAGCTATTAAAGGTACTATTTTACAAGTATGACTTGATAAATACATTAAACTTTAAGATGTTACGTCAACATAGATAACAAATCCACATTGTTTCTCGTAAGCGTGCTTAGTTTAGCTTGAAATTCCTGCAAAGCTACACGCGGGCTATCTGCATTAGCCTTCCCAGATTTAACAATGAAAGATTAGAGAAAAGACAGCTGGTCATCACCATACACCCCTAATTCTGAGGCATTAATTTACAAAGAAATAGTGCGATTGACAGTAATGCTATAACTTCCTCACAGCCGAAAAGGTTGATATTTTGGTTGGACTAAGGATTAGAACTCGCGTTCTGCTGATTGCGACTTCAACGCCCTAGTCACCTGTCTATGCCAGAGATAAATGTGCTAAGATCCTATTCACGTAAATTGTCAATATGTTTTAAAGTTATTTCTTGCAAATAATAATAACAATGTATAGACAAAGTTCAAAGTAAATTATCTTCTAACATTAACCGTATAATGATGAGAATTAGGGAACAAAATATATAATTGTAAATTATAATTGTTAGGACCTATTGAAAGATAATATACTTTTGGTAATATTTTATACTATTTATATGTAAAAACGGCTAGTTTTTACATATATATTTCTCTACAAGTGGGTTTTCTCGACATCACTGGTTTTATACTACTGTTCTAGTTTGATGTTTCTACAGGATTTAGAAAACTCTTTGATTTTGTTTGCATTTCAAGGAGTTGCAATCTCTTCAGGAACGAAATGAATTTTTCACCCTTTCAGTAACACTATACATTTCTTCATAGTTGCAGTGAATATAATATTGTTACAATAGCTAGATTCCTTAAACGTTTGGGCGTGGCTAAGTGAATAGCGTGCCAGTCTATAGATTGAAAACTGAAAGATTTGAAATATAATGCCTTATAATTTCCCCTGTTTCTCAGCTACTACTCACAACAAAATGTGGACCAATAAAATTTAAATACGCATAACAAAACAATAGCACATTTAACAAGAAAACAAAAACAAATGTATTACATAAAAAGGCACATTAATGTGTAGAATCTTGTTTCCGTACAAATTTGTTGTTCAGTGTTTGTAGATTTAAACTTTATTTCAGATTACATTTCAAGATATTCTGTGTTTATCTACTATTAAAGTTTACAATTGCTGCGGGTGCTACTAAATAACTGCCTTTCCTCTAATTAAAGGACTTCGATATGAAAAACCTGTATGTGTCTCATCTCTCCATTTAGTTTACGTGTACATAACGTGCTGTAAAAGTTCAAATTTCAATTTCGCTAATTGGTGAGATGGTACATCGAATTGGGATAACTTGTTTCGCTCATATCATTGCCAATATTTTCAAAAAACATCCAAACATATATTTATGTGTCTGTGCGTGCAGTTTATTTATTCTTATTTCAAAATGAAATGTCTGAGTTCCAAAAAATAAAATCAGAGTCAGCACGATGCCAAACACATAATTAGTTTCTTGTGTCACAACTTTCTATATAGCATTTGAGACAATTTTATAATGTTATCGTATATGATTAAATTTAAGATATGTGTTATTATAATAATTTACAATTCTTACTCTATAACTCTATTGGGGACGGTTGGACACCAATAAATCTAGAAAGGTGACGCATTTGAACAGTATGACCTAATGAATATTGAATGTAATGGTCTCAAATAGAGAACAGTCATCTCTCAGGACGCATCAAAAAACGAAACTTCATTTTGATAAATATCATATAGAAGCTTAGTATAGACTATTTAAATATTAAGATTTAGCTGTAAGATGGATAATATGCAAACATTATTGAATCTTCTGCAACTGTATCATTCCAGTGTCTAAAAAGAAGTTTAATATTTAATTATAAACACAGAATAATGAACATAATTTAAAAGTACTATTTCCGTCGCCATCATTGTGTCATCTAAATTAACTTTCCAAAGAAAAAAACAACAATATATGATCTTTGAGTAAAGTATCTGTTAAGTCAGAAAGCACTTCCAATCCTTACGCTAAGATTCATCCACTCCAATTATTTTTATGCGTCCTTAAAATATGTAAAAAGTGTTTCGTTTATAAAGTTATATTTGTCAAACAACTCCAGTGAACGGAGAAAGTGCATTGACCTGAGCACATTGCTGGAGTCAACGATTTACGTGTTTACTAGATGAGTGACTCGTTATTCTACTGAACCATCAACAAAAAAACGTTTCTTTCTTTCTTTGGTGATTGATAAAAATCATTTTATTCAAGTACAGCTAGACAGACAATAAAGCTGGTGAAATTTTTCGTAACACTTTACGTACAAACGTTTAAAAAGGACAATACAGAATTACTAAGCCTAACTTTGTTATCGACTTGCGAGCTATTGCGTGTTATACAAATAATAAAGTGTTGTTTGTTTTGGATTTGGTGCAGAACTGTTTATTGAGCTGTATCCACTATCCCGCCATCTAGCTTTAGAACTTCCTAATCTCACTTTTCAGTCCCCGATGAGCACAGAATTTTAAAGGTGTCTTCTCTGTACAATATTTTATTTTTTAAGCACTTTAATTGTTCTTTCTCTCTATTATTATAGTATAAAGCTATCATTTTTTATCATGATCAACTTGTAAGCTGCAAAAATTAATTGTATTTATGGTGCATTTAAAATTTTCTCATGCTTGCGATCTTTTTTGAAACATATATGCCATGTACACAATATGCAGTGGTTCTTAAAAAAACTTTGAATTTTGCTCACAGTTATACCAGGGCTATCTGCGCTAATCATCTCTAATTTAACAGTGTAAAACTAGAGGGAGGGCAGCTAGTCATCACCACCCACCGCCAACTCTTGGGCTACTCTTTTACCAACGAATAGTGGGATTGACTGTCACATTATAACGCGCCCTCAGCGGAAAGGGCTAGCATGTTTTGGTGCGACGGGAATTCGAACCCTGACACCCAAATTACGAGTCGAACGCCATAAAAATCTGACCATGCCGATCCTGTTCCTAATTCAGGAGCAATGAGAGATTTGAGGAAAGACAGCTGATAATCATCATGACTTACCATCTCTTGGACTACTCATTTACTAACGAACAATGAGGATCACCGTCATATTATAATCCCCCTGGGTGAAAGGGCAAACATGTTTAGTGTGACGTGGATTCGAACCCTTGATTTTAAAATTGTGAAGCAAGCGCCTTAACCACATAAGCACGTTTACGTGATATATATGTATATCATTTATCGTATTGGAGATTCAGATTCTTAAGAAGCGAAGTCTTGATACTAGAGTTCTGGAAACAAAAAAAATCTACACATTAGTAAAGCAACATCTCACATCAATATATTAAAAATTTCTACCACACAATATATATTGCTGTTTGTTATTACGTACAAAGAGTGATGTGTTCTGTACCCTCTATGGGTATCGAAACTCTCTTTATAGCAGTATACGTCTGCAGACATATCACTGTGCCCGTGGGGGTTCCACAAAGTATAAACTTTAATGGTTTTATAAACGTCGAGGTACTGTACATTTACCCCATTTAAAAATAAAAATTCAGACTCAATACACTCTAAAATTTGAATGTACATGCGCTTAAAGTAGATTATCAGACCTAAACTTCAGTAAGTTTTCAATGGGAAACTCGAGTGGATACATACTGCTCTTTTTTGTATACGGATACGTATTAAAGCGGTAAAATTTCCTTCGCCGTGCGTTTCATTTCCTCTAAAGCAATTCAATACAAGTCTTTGCTCTTGGCGTATCTCTTATTCTCTCTGATTTCGGAAATTCCATAGTGGACAGGCATGTATATTTTCTTGTACAGATGCCCTTTTCTCATGTTTAGGATCTGGATTACCCTCTTCGTAAGTCAATTTGTCTCACTTCTTTCTTGAAGTAATGTTGCAGGACAGAGAATAGCTACCAGCACTTCGTGCCACGTGTACAGTCATACATTTATATACTTATATAACTTTGGTAAATAATTTCTTCTTCCAGGTTTTCATTTAACGTTGTCTCTCTCCATTAGATAAAGACTGTCGTCACAAGAATTAACTAACTAAAATAATTATCGGTCGTTTCTTTGATCGATTTTTCGTCTAATTTATTGATCGGTATCAGAAATGCTTCTAAATCTCCAAATCTACTCAGACTATTGAATTAATTTTATAACTGAAAGAAACGAATTAAAATGTCATCAGTTTCCTTCGAACAACGAAAGACGAATCAATTAATTTTTCAATTGCTTGTCGTTTCTATTTTACACAATATCAGTTCTACATATTCGATTACAACGCGGACGGTGATGTGGGTGTGTGAAATTGCAACTATCCTAAGTCTCTAAGTGAAATTTATTGTAACATTCACTTTTTCTTTCCTACCATAAAAAATATTCAATATTTTATCGAAACTAAATATGCACTTGAAGATTTTTAACAATTAGTTTAACTTTTATTTTTATTTTGTGTCATCTTTTTGTTTCCTGCTGGGTAAGCGAAAAGCTTAGGGCTTACAGCACTAATCATCCAGGGCTCGATTCTCCCAGGCGGATAAAGTGTTAATAGCCCATTGTGTAGTTGTGCACTAGGAAACCCACAACAACAACATATTCACTTGACAAGTCGGTTGTTAAGTTCAAGACATGCAAAGACATAGTTAAGATAAAACATTGGTTTAAATATTTAAATATGACTGAAATGGGAATCTATACTTTTTTAGTCTCCTTCTTGGAAGTAATTCTTACATTTCTTTCTTGCAAGCTAATCAAATGATGCTTTCATAGTGTATCAAAATGAGTTTGTTTGTTTTAGCATGTAGCTACCCAATACATTAACTGTGTTCTGTCTCAGCAGGAATTGAACTCCTGATTTTAGAGTTATATGTATATAAACTTATCATTTACCCACCGAAGGACGTGTATTACAATATATATTATAGTAATTAAATAATTCATTAAGGATTTAAGACGATAGTTAAACTTTTTTTATCAATTTGTAATAAGTAATAGGTTCCTATCTAGTCATCGCTGTGATTCACATAAAGAAAGAAAAATATATAAAAAAATAAATTAACATCATTATGGAAAAATATTTTTTTATTCGGCTTAACGATTTGTCTAAGGACAATAATATGCTTGAATTAAAATAACGACAAATTTAAATAATTATTCGTATCGGGGGAATCGATATATAACTTCTAATGAATAAGTAATGTAAAATGATAAAAATAGCATCTTACGTTATTGGAGCATTATGTACTTTTGACCTGATACAAATTAATGTTTAAGTTCGCTGCCTTCCAGCCATGATATAATAAATGAACAGTAATATTTCATTTTTTTGTAAACGTGATACTAAGAAACAGTAAATATATCTGTATCTTAATTGAAAAAAGAGCGACCGAAGACTGTTAGAAAGAGTATTATACCAACTGCATGAGATAAAAACCGAGTTGCTTTTGGCTTTTTTCACTTAAAAGTTAATAGTTGTATGTATCATCTATTAAAATACAAATTAGTGTGCTTAATAGCAAATATTTAGGTGAAAACAAATAAAATAAGTAATAACTTAAAACACTCTAGCTATTGCACTCCTTGGAAACGAACTCGGTGCAATAGTTTTTTCCAGAAGTAGCCCTCCTCTGAAAACAAAAAAAAAAGGTTGGTTTGGATTTCGCACAAAGCTATACTCAGGCTAACCGCGATATCTGTTCCTAATTTAGCAGTAAAAGACTAGAAGGAAGGTAGCTAGTCATCAACCTCCACTGAAAACTCTTGGGCTACTATTTTACCAATGAATAGGGGTATTAACCGTAACTTTATAACTCTCCCAGGGATGAAAGAGCCAGCGTGTTTGGTGTAGCCGGCTATTCGAACCTGCGACTCTGGGATTACTAGCCAAAATTTTTAATCACCTGGCTATGTCTGGCCAAAAAATAATAATTTAAGTCATTGGTGCCAACCAGTGGCTCAGTGGTATGTCTGCGGACTTACACGCTAAAATCCGGGTTTCGATACCCGTGGTGGGCAGAGCACAGATAGCCCATTGTGTAGCTTTGTGCTTAATTCAAAACAACAACAAGTCATTGGCGTTTGTTATTTTACACAAAATTTCTAAGTTGGTAAGTGTTACGTTTTTTTATGTTTTATGTTTTTCGTAGACTAAACGCAACAGAAAACACAGATAACAGCTTGTATAATTTATTACACTAAACTATTAACAGATATAACATGAATTATAAAATAACAATGACAGATATTAAGTTTAAACCTTCAAAGTTAATTAGAAAACAAAATGGTATTAATTTCAACATTCAAAATTAATCACAATACAAAATGGTACTGGCCTGTATCTAATATAATGATCTAAAATATGAAAGTCTCAAATTCTAGTCTAGTGTGTGAATTTGGTCCCACGAAGAAATTCCGAAGTTTAAATGAAGAAGTTCAGGAACAGTTCACAGTTCAATAAATTCGACGAAGTTCTTTTCACATTGCCTCCGATGAACGTCACAAAATTGTCGCCTTTAATTTTTTTGATTTCCCGTAAATTGTTCCACACGTGTTGACTTTCAGTATAACCACTAATTCGGATGAATCGTAGAGATTGACGAAGTAAAATCACAGCTTCCGTAGATCTAACTTCAGTCACAAATCCAAGTTGAATAATCACAGCAAATACTTAATCTTTCTCAAACGAAATGACTGACTCTCTTCTTTTGAAATAAAACTAATGTCTGACTCTCCTTTCTTCCTCGCATCTTCGTCTGTTTATATATTGTAGGCCTTGACTCCTCGAAAAACCGCGAAACTTCTACAGATCTCCAGAGCAATCCGCGCATGTCCGTTCTTGCACGAGACTCAACGTCTAGACACGAAGTCGCCAGCATTTCATTTACAAACATATGATTGGTCTACTTAATTCAAGAAAATTCTAAATGTTACCCTAAATGAATAACAACATATTTTATTAGTTTAAACTTCGAAACAGTAATATAAATATGGAAATATAGATAATAAAAATGAAAATTTAAACACAACACGACATGTTGTCGCTTACAAAATATTTACACGACATTTACATAACATTAAGTCTAGATGTAGAATTGTTATTTTTTGAAAAAATACCCGCAAATATACTTAAAGGCTATCAGGGCCATTTGTACCTTAATTTTGAACTGATAAACTGAGGGGAAATCAAGAGTTGTAGTTGTGTACTCTCTAGGTATTAAAGGTTGTAAGATTAAAGAAATGGCTTGTTTTATCATACACTTGTTATAATAGAATATATGGAACAGCATATTAATAAATGATTGTAATATTTCAGCAATCTTATTCTTTTTGCTGTTATTTGTTACTTTTTTTCAGCCTACTGCAACACAACGGGCCATCTGTCCTTCGTTCAACACGATAAATCGAACCCAAGATTTTTATCGTTGTTAGATTTTAACCTTAACGCTGACCAGCTTAGTTAAGTTTTTTTTACGCAAAGAAAAAAAATTAAATTGTAACCATGTTTTAATTTTCTTTACCTAACATGTGTCCTATCATATACAAATTTACACCAGGAAAGTCGATTTCACACGTTAGGCAACAAATCTTTCGCGAAACTATTCTGACAGAAGTATTGCAGATATAGCAATGAACGTTAGGTGTTTTGTACTTAAAGTACATTAGAAATGTTAATATCTAGAGCAAATGAAACAAATAACTTTACACTAACAAGATAATGTCAGTCAAAAAAGCTTTATGCGTTATCAGCATATATATCAACTCTACGTTAATAGTTTATTTCAAGGTTCATGATATCTTTTATAAGTAATTTATACGTATATGTTTATGACCAACAAACATTTATTTGGTTTTAAAAATTCCTATTACTTTCATATTTATGGTGATAAGAAAATTGATTGTTGTTACTTTTATCGTTTTTTTTATATTTAATGTACTGTTTTAATGCACTAGAATAAAGTAAGTGACTATCATTTTTATAGATCCACAAAAAGTAGAGTTCTAATTAATACATATCCGATCAAATTAGTATATTTTCTGATATAACACTTTTTAATGTACAGGATTTCTAGACGCGCAAACCGTAAGTCCACTTGTGTTCAGCCTAACTTTACTTTAGCCTTTATTTATTACGGCCTGTATTCAATAAAGAGATAATTAAACACCAGTTGGTGTTTATTTTTTTTCATTTAGTTTAATTACGGCCAATCATTCCCGTACTTAATGTTACCAATAAATGAACTTATAATGTTATTTTATGACCTAACATAAAACCATTTTAAAACTTATGATAACATTTTAGTATTTTACCTTACAATATGTCTTCTAAAGTTTGTTTACGTCCACCTTTTCTTTACATCCGTTAAAATGAAGTGCACGCGCATACATATTTAGTTTGTAGTATGTGCACACATTTAGGATACACAAAAACTTATTATTATTACAAGATATATATGGACTTACAGCACTTACTTACAGCACCTGCAATTTTACAAATACTGAAAAAAACATGTAGACCTCGATCAAGATAAATCCACATTACAATTGACATGACTACGGCTAAACACTCTCGGTTAGTTAAAATTTAGTTTGGTAATTATGTGGTTAAATATATTTGTTTGTCAGTGAACTTCCATAATTTTGGCAGGCCGACAAGAGGTGACTTGACGATGGTTCTTACCTATATCGGGGAACTAAAAGTATGCAAAATAATCATTTAGACATTTTGATTTTTTTTATAAATAGGTATTCATAGCTGCTAAACACAAAATTGGCACGGAATTCTGTGTTCCTGATACACCAATTAAATTCCATTGATATAACAATCATATCTTTCTCACAAATCTGTTACACGTCTCACGCAGGTGTCTTGAGAATTATTTTTGTCGGATAAAACCTTCTTTCAATAGATATAGAAATCATTAAGGATAATTGTGGATATTTATCGGCACAGGACATTTGAACCCCACAAAAGATATTTTGTATTAATACAACCTAAGCAAGGAAGATTATACTTCTATTATAATGCTTGCTCTTACTCACATATGTTTTCAGTATAACATTATTTTTATTTTTAAATGATATACCAACCATATTTTTCGTATTATAGTTTGAGAACCAAGTGCCCTACCTTGTTTACCTTGAACCTTGATTTTGCTTAGATTATTCAAATTTTCGAAGGAAAAAATAAATTCTTCATTTACATTTCTTTATGCTTTAAGAAAAAATATTACTCAATAAAGTCTAGCTTGCCCTAATTTTATTGCAACTTTCTACGCTTTTTGCAATTTTTGATGTAATTTGAACAGGAACATCTAGAGTTATTTGTAAAACAATAATTTAAAATATGGTTTAAATTTCCATAGTTTACAGGTATTTTGTGTGTTGTTGTTTTATTTATAGCAAAACCACATCAGGCTGTCTGCTGAGTCCACCAAGGAGAATCGAGCCCCTGATTTTGGCGATGTATTTCCGTAAACTTACTGCTATACCAGCGGAGTACTTTACTGCTACCAAAATGTAAAAAAACAACAAACTAAAAAAGATGCTTAGAGAATGCAATTCCTCTTCACAAAGTTTTAAGTAGCCAGTGATTCTTCATACACCAAACTATTGGTATAAGTGCCAAGATCCTTTTTCTATCTTAATGTTTTCCCGAATTTTGACTGTTTACCAAAACCCCAATTTTCTACATTGTAACGAAAATAATTTTTATTGTAAACCTAAAGAATTACCTTAGAATAATGAGCTAAAATGTATATGTTTGGTAAGAATTCTTATTTCACGATAAATCTGAAATAAGTACCAAACATTAAATTGCACAAACATTACACCATACTTCATAGAAGATTTATCAATCTTCCTGAATAATAATTAAAAAAAATAAGAATTTCTTATTTCACCTATCTATGATTGACATTCAAATATTTACTTAGACTTATTTACGTACTTAACTTCATTTTTGTCTTGTAAAATAACGTATATCCTTTCACGTACAACAAACATAGATTATAAAATACTCCATTTTTATTAATATAAAGCACTTGTTTTTATGAACTTGGAAATAACGCAACATGTTTCATGAAATTAATAAGGAAAGTAATGCAGCAAGATAAGCAGTTCCTTTTATAGCATAGAATTTAATGTTGTAGCAGGTAAAACATAATCCCTTTTAGGATATCAAATTTTATTAAACACAAATTGTCTGATTATAAAACAATTATACTAGGACTCAGCTTTAAGCTTAAATACTTATACTGCTAAAACTCTGGTTTAATTCACGCCATTGGACATAGTGTCGATTATACATGACTATACTCAAGCAACTGTTAAGAACATGTTTGCGATAATAAAGTATTTCTATTAGATTTAGTCTGTTTTCGTTCCCCGTAGCTTAGAAAAGACGAAATATTCTATTGAATTACGAATGAAATGTTTCTATTATCAGTCATTTGTGAAAGAGTAACTCTATATGTTTGTGGAATTCGCTCAAAATTATTCCTTTTGAACATAATGACTATCACAGAAGAAATAATTTTGTATTCATGAAAGATGTTCGTCTTTAAATTGTTATTTTCTCCAAATAGATGTGTAACACAAGATTATTTATGATACAGAAAGGTTTAGGCTTACTGATAATATTGCAAGTGAACTATGGCATCAAAGAAAATGAGAACTGTAAGTATTTTCCTAAGTTAATACTTGATATAACTCATAAATCAGCGAATGATTTATATAAAATGTTCCAATGTTTGAGACAAAATACAAAACAAATATATAAAAAATATTAATATATAATCCTATCAAATATTATGTAAATTACACTGTCAGTTTGGAAAACCAGCAAACAAAATTACGTTTAAAACTCATAGTTATTCACAATTTTGGAGAAGAAAGTGTCTATGTTACTTCTAGTTAGAAAATTAAAAAATACTTTTGTCGAACATGATTCTATTATTAATGATCATTTTGTAAGAAATATTTCGGTAAAACTACTTCACTGGAGACTTGGATCCAACTATATAAATTATGATAAAATAAATCGTAACTTAGAAGATTAATACTGTGATCAGAGTTCACTCGAACTTCATTCAAAACACCCAAAAGCCTCTTGTTTTCTTAAAAGTTACCAGTTATTCCACAAAACATCATCGAATTAACATATTTTGTTAATACATACATATATGTAAATATTTTAAATAAAAATTTCTTAATTGGTTTTGTATAGGCAAGCTCAAAGCTACGAAAAGAAACAACTCTGCTCTGCCCACATTAGCACCGAGAGCGAATTTCTATCGTTATAAATTCGCGGATATATCGCTGTGCCAGTGGGGTAAATAAAAAGAAATGTACATCATACTTTTCTTGCTGTGTGTGTGTGTGTGTGTGTATGCATTAGGTATTACTGCTTTTGTGATTGATGTCGTGGCAAAGAGATTAATAAATGTCAAGAACTCCACCTTTTCTTAACAAGAACAGAATATATCTTTATATCTTCACGTTATATTATTTCTAGTTTCATGCAGTTTCTCCATGTAGTTAAATACATTCATGTTAAGTATATGTTGAACAACTGTAAAAATAAGTAATCCTTTTGTTCCAACGTCTAGAAATCCGTATATTTATGGCCTTATAATAAAAATGATGTAAAAATTTGTATGTGTGTATATCCTGATAGACAGTCTGAAAATTAACAGTATTTTTTTTCTTATAAATATAATATATTTAGTTTGAGGGCGATAACTGATTATTTATGATTTTGAAATAAAAGTGTCATACAAAATATTAAAATTTTCCCAGTTTGCCCTTGAAGAAGTGTCCACCTTTTGAAAGCACTAGGGTTATAAGATTTTTATTTCATTTTTTTAAACAAGTTCTGCATTCCATACTTTAGTTTTGTATACACTTGGAGGCAATCACTTTATATAGAAAATGGACGAAGTAGTTCATTCATTTATTGCATTTAGTTGTAGCAGAGAAGTTAAAATACGCAAAATAATAGTTTTAGCACAATTAGATCTGAACATTTAAGACTTCTAAAAGTACTGATAGAGTATATTTGTTAAATCGTGTGGAAATAATAGTGATTAAGTATATTTGAAAGTTTACCTTTGTAAAACAAGTGTAAACTATTTCGATATTACATAATACTCTGGCTGAAGTAATTTGGATAAGCCTCTTCCATACGTAACGATGGTGTAACACTCAACATGAAAAACTGACTTTGAAGAAAAATCTAGTTAGTTGGTTCACATTCATTAATACAAAGCAACTAGGCTATCTACGTTAAATGAAACAACTTCCAAAATTTGTGTAAAAGAGTTTCATAGAATTTAAAAGATCAATGGCTCATTAAACGTTAAAAAGACAAGCATGTTGTTCATCGGGATAAGCTCACAGAAAAAGACATATCTAAAATCGTGCCATCGCTCATGGTGGTAACGAAAGCACGACAGTAAAACGTGAGAGACTTTGACTTCAATGGCTCAAAAGCCACATATTGGGGTATTAGTTCCAGATAAAAGAACACAATGAGTTAAAAACTGTAACCCATGAGTTTCCTAGTTGTGACAAATTTCTCTCTCTGATTCTTATGGAAAGAATACGGCCATAAAACAACAGAAAGTTTGATCTGTAAAAACAAAAAAAAATGTTATGATGTTGGTCATCTAAAGTCGACTCCCAATTGGCTCAAAGCCGAAATTCAAATACAAGACTGTTGTCCAAGTACGAGATAGGCATGGATCTGATGGCACTAGAGTAAATAAACTTAGTCTGAATGTCAGAGAGCCTATACCTGAGAATGCCAATGTGGCCAGGTATTAAAAAAATAGATACAGAGAGAAAATAAAGAAAAATAAATCATATGTTATTGAATACCGACAAGAACAGGATGAGAACTAACGCTAAGTGATTTTAGAGCTAGGAGAGTTGGTGTAAATAGTACAGTCTGTGTACTGTATAAATTCCACATGAGCCAGGGTGAGAGAAATTGCATAAAACTCAGCAGGGAACACGTAAAGTGCAGTAGGAACCATGTTAACAAACACTAAGATACAATAAATCAAGGATATCTCACAGAGTCACCTGATTTTAAACCACGCCATACGTCACAGGACCCAAGAAAAGATGGTTTAAAATGACCGAAACACTGACACTGTAAGCATCTGAGAGGACTGGGTATATAAGACCATACCTTACAATTCAGATAACCTACCGTGACAGCAACTTGGGACGTGGTAATGCAAACATTAAAATTAGAGCATTGGTAAGCAGCATAATTCCGTCTTTACGAATGGAGATACTGCACAATGCAAAAACACTTAGAGTGGAGAAAACAACGAAGATTTCTGACTGGGGTATGTTCTACAAACCCTTCTCAATGATAATTCCTCATCAGGAATTCAAAGTTGCATGGGGAGTATCCACCAATACGTCTCCAGAAAATACCCTTTTGACTGACTTAAAAGATCCAGCAAGCCACTTAACCTATTCTTAATAAAAATGGGAGGTCTTTGCCCACATTCATTGTCTGACAAAGAATGTAATATGAGAAAATGAGGTACAAGTGTAAAAGGAGGTGAAAACTGCTGTCCAGAGTCTTCAAGACATGGTCGTTTGCTAAAGATCTGTTTTAATAATGTATTTTTATTCGGATTTTGGAATTTATAATGAAAGGAGAAAGATTCAGTGCCAACTAATCTATCCACCATGAAATCCTACGAGGGGACACACAACAGTGTCAAACAAGAACCTGCAGAACCATACCCAAACACCAGAATAAAACATAACATCCACAACAATTGTTGATAATGTTCAATTCTGGTATTCGGTTGGCTCAGCCAAACAGGACCAGCTGACTTATCCAAGTACCACTTCAAGGCCATCCGTCTGTAGGAATTTAAGACCAAAATGATGTATTAAAGTTTGATCTCTCAATCACCAAAATCCTCACCACCCCTTCAAGGGTACCCATACACGGCAACTACGTGGGTGGACATTCAGATCCTAGAAGATGTATTATGAAGAGACAGAACTTTCTCTGGGACGTTTCATCACTTCGTACAGGCATCCATACAGAGGGGAACGAGAAGTAATGTTATGACAAAACAGAAGCAAAATGAATGTTTTCAGCCTAGTAAATTGGTATTGTTGCTATATGTAGCTACAGTGCATAAACAAATCAGTTCTGGCTGTAGTGGTCCATATCTTGTCTACCAATAGTTTAATACAGTGAAAAATAAATTGTACTGATTCAACAATAAACACGTGCAAGTCAAAAATATGAACAAGCCAAAACACTAAAATAGTGTTGAAACCATTGAGAACTGGTTACTTTAAAAATAAGAGCTATCTAATAATGAGAGTGCTGTCTTATATAATATTATATCAACTGATGAGGAGGAATACGTTCATACTATAAAGCTGACTGATTGTGAGAAGACTCACGTAAAAGCGTCCAATGGATAATTAATTATCTTTCTTGTCATTTGCAGTAGCCAAGGTATTAACAACAACCTTCTAAGTAATATAGTTAGATTTAACTACCTCACTAGCAGCAAAATAGCCATTTGAAGGAAAAACAAATGATTAGGAGGAAGTGGAATTCCTTGCTATCAAAGCAATCATGTGATGTTAGTTGTATAATTAACAAATCATACTTTGCATGACTGCTGCTGGTATAAACCACTTCTGACACTACTTTGTTACAGCTTAACTGTATTACGACCATGCTGTCTTTCTTTGCACATCGCCTTTTATTCAACTTTATTAAAATTATAAAATCAGAAATTGATTCATGTTTAACTTAAACATAACAAAATTCTATTTATTATTATATCAATAACAACACATAACACAACTAAGCTTTTTCTTCTCTTCACTCTCTATTAATTTTTATGTTCACTCTCACATCTCTCGATTTCTATTTTTCTTCTATTAAACACCTGTCTTTTATATTTCTTTTCCAAAATTTCAACGAGAGGTCGCTTTTTACCTTGCACACCTGTTTCAGGTAAGTATAATTATAAAGCTTTTAAAAATAGGAGTTCCATAAAATACACAGTCGATCAACAATGAAAACGGCTGATTCCTCTCGGAATTCTCTAGCCACTTAATACCACTTTTAGTCTTTTAGGAACTCAACAAACAAACACTAATCACGTTCTCACCCATATTCTATTCTTACCCCAACTTCATAACATTGACTCGATTAATTTAGAATAGAAAATGATTTTAGTTAAAAATTAAACATTTGAAAAGGCTTTGGAATCTGTCTTTCAAAACACTTTGATTAAGTTTTATTCTGAAGGTTGGTGGAAGTTTGTCTGTACAAACTTCTTCAGTGATCTCACAATATTCTACAATAGTCGGTGTGATTTTGTTTTGAGTTACTGTGGAAATGTGATGCTAGTAGTCTTGTTGGTATATATCAAAAGTTAAATAAATCAGGCGAAATATGCATCATTTTACTGTTTCTCGTATTTAGTATTTTTGTGTTCACCAGATGTAAAGGAATTTTCGTAAGTTCTAGATGGCAGAAAAGAAGGTTTAAGATTGACAGATTTATTATGATTGTGAAAGTAATTCTGACGTAACTCCTTGCATATCACTAAGTTATACTCTACGCATGCATATGTTTTCAACAATATAAAATGCAATGTAATGGACTTAATGGCAGGTTAGTCATTTTTTGTTATTTCTATGCATGATTACTTTATGTCATTAAATGTGTTTAAATTAGAATAATCCTCACCCTATAAGACAATATCTGATAATTTGTGATATAAGATACCATAGAAATTAGGCTAGTTGCTGAAAGGTGTCATTATACCTTGAAAGAACGCGCTGGTGAAGTAATATGTGACTATGAATTCGTAAGTGTGTTATTTATTTAAGTAACTAGATAATATATAGATAAAATAACAGCTTTTCAGGCTAATGGAGGTTTGTGGCTTGAAATACATTAGGTGGCAAAGCATAAGCAACATGTGAGTCTTTCGTTTCAGCAGGCTGTTCTGTTATAAATATTCTATAATATTTTTGAATCGGTAATAACCTGGCTCAATAAAGAACATTTTATTTGTAAAAAAATGTTTGTTTGTCAGTGACAAACTATCCCACTTCTCCGTTTTTGGAAGGCTGAGTCCTTTCAAGCTTTATATACACACCACCTCTGCAAAAAACTAGAATGATTATCTTAGGCTACATAGAGATATAATTTAGAGTATTCGTAAAGAACATTTAATTTACAATTAGCATAAAATAACAACTTGAAAATCATATTATTTTGTTTCTGTGTATTAGACCCTTAGGGAAGGAACAAACTCTTTTCAGTAGTTGTTTTATAAACTTGTATAAACTGATATGAGTTAGGAACTATCATGTCTAGAGATGTTTTTGTAATAGTTCCTGATTCATAAAACTTTGAATCATTTAGGTCTTCCGTACCTTTAAATTACTATGTTTCATCAATATGCTACAATATTCGTTATCTTTGTTTGTGGTTAGAAATTTTAAAATATACTATTTTTCCGATCCCGAAAGCCACTTAAAGAAAAACTGAATTAGAGGCCTGTAGGTGAATTATATTTATCAATTCATTATTAAATATCAATGCATATTTCTTTCTTTACTTCTGTATTTATTTGTGTTTCTGTCCGAATTCGATTTATTTTCTTTATTCAATCGTCCCAAATCTTTATTTTTTAGATTCTTTGAAAATATATTTGCTGACCATCAATAAATCTGAATAATTATATTATTCTCCATCTTAATGATGATATATTTTCTTATCTCAGAGTCACTGGATGAAAAGTGCTTATTTACGAACAAAAGTGACTTAAGTATTCATTATGTCAAGGTTCATGAGACAAATTTTGTTATAAAAGCTTTAACTGGTTTTAATTATTTAAAAGGAAAAATATCTTAGTCGTTCAACGATATGGACGTACGTGGAATGTTATAATCTCGTTAGAAGTAAGAATAAATTCATTTCACTTATTCCTCTTCGTTGTGGCTGGAACACAGGGCTACGACTATTTCACGCCATCGGACCCGATTTTGAGCCATTTTCCTTAGCTAACTCTATGAGAGTCCTTCGGCTTTAATTTCCTTGTCAACTGATCACGAATGGATTAATTAATTATTCAAGTATTGTGTCAAATTTCGCAGAATTATAATTTGAAAATAAAACACATGCTTTATTTTCCATATTTTTCTGTCGCAGATTCCTCGTAAGTACTTAAACACGAATTAAAATTATAAAAGGATTCTTAGATATGCTCTCTTATATTGGCACATTGGCATGTGTGCGAATTTTCATCGCTGAAATCCGCATTTCAATATTTGCGGTAGGCAGAGCACACATAACTAATGTGTAGTTTGCGCTTAACTACAAACACAATCAATTCTCTGCGCTTTCTTATCTTGATTCGATGACTTCATTTTGCAAATATATTATGCAAATTATATACTTAATGTTTTTTAATTAATCATCGATATTTGGATCAATGTTTTATGTAATCTTCTATACTTTAACAAGCTCAAGCTGTAGAGTCACACTTCTTGTCAAATCCTTTTTTTACAACCAGTTCAAACACCTAAGGAAAATAATTTTTTATGAATATTCTCAAATTATCATAGTACTTTAAGAGGTCTAATTTCATAAAACATGTGAAACTGTTAAATTTTGAATATCATTTACACCTTACGGTTTCATGTACTATCTTCTCCATTTGTCCTGTGTTATTATCTCTTGATGAAGGTGATGATTTAGCAACAGCAATACATCTCCTTTCAACAAATAGCATGTATTTTTGGTTGTTTCTTTCCCTCGTTTCAATGCATGATTTACTTATCAAGATAAAAAACAAAAACATGAATTTTAATGTATTGAAAATTTCTGCACTCACGTATCTGGTTGGGTTAAAATGACCATCACAGTTATGCAAGTCTGCCTTCACGATATTGACAGAAACATAGATACAAATAGCAGATATATATAAATATAAATATTTTTGAAATAAATGACGTCTAATTCCTAAAAAACAATAACATTTAAAAAAAGGTAAATTGTGACTGTAAAAAGACTTTAAACATGATCTTGGTCTATCTCAATGAAAATGTTAAAATATAACTTTTTAAATTTGTGAATAACAGTATTAATAGGCTAATATAGCTAAATGGAAACATGAAGATGAATACTAAATAAATGACAAAGCAAATAAATAGGAAAAAAACTAAATTGCACAAGATTAGCTATTCAGAAAAGAAACATTAATAGTCAGGAACAAGAAAAAAGTATATTGAAAGAGAAAAGTCATTTCATTCATCCATCTTCAAATTTCAAAGAAGACAGGCCTTTACAACAAGATTAGTCAGTCTGATAGTAAGACTGCCAAATTTTGTTTTTGTACTTTTTTCTTTTTTATAACGACTTTCTCAAATGTTTTGGTGGCTTATTATCTTATATTTGGTTGGTTTACTAATAAAACGTATTTGTAAAGCTCTTATAAAATTTTGTTTACACGCTGTTTTCAGTGTGTTTGAGATTTTCATTTGTATTTCACATATTGTACATATGGCCCATTCCTACTATAAGTACTACCGTACTTGTTATAATGAATACCAGAGTAAACAAACTTTAAAAAATACATTTTGAAAATTTTTCTCTAAAATTAAGGCTGATATAAATATCAGAACAAGCAAGAAGAACAAAACTACATGAGTATTTTCTATAAGAAATAAAATGTCAAATCTAAAATTAAAACATTCATTTCATTAATAGTTTTTATTTATCCATGATTCAAATGTAAAAATATTAACAGATGTACTTTAAAAACGACACTCACTCGCATCTAAATAATTTTTATTCAATAATTCACTTTCTTTTTTCTGTTTAACGGTAGCTACGATTTCTCGAGAATTCACTTTAAAATGTTTCTCAATTGTCCATATGAGTTCCTCTTATATTGTTACTAGCAATTAATCATTGGAAGCTTCGTGATTTATAAAAATCAATTTACGCCCTCCAGTGGTTGTAAAGAAAATATCATCAAGCTATTAGAGTATGTTTTAATGGATAAAACCCTCCATTCAATTCCGTTGCGTTTCAGTACTACCGCAAATAAATTATTAAGCTATTATGTGGCCTGCTATTGAAAATACGTTGTTGTTATCATTTTAACTAAACGCGATCATTCAGCTTTGTAACATTTTTTTAAAGATAAATTTAATAATATTATAAAATATTAATTTTAACAAAAGTTACATATCGATACTACAGGTTTGTTAGTGTAGCATTTGCTGAGCTACCACAATCTGATTTTGAATTTAATTTCAAATATTAATTCTACTCAGCAAATTTGCTTACATAAATCTGTATTATACATGATTTTTTGCGATAATAAAAAAACGAGATTTATAGGATGCATTTTCGGAACCAGACATGGCCTAGTGGTTAGAGTATTTCGAGATTAAGCTAAAGATCAAACAAGAAAACGGCGATATGGCGCTGAACACACTCAAAACGTTATTCAGTTAAACGTAACTACATAACAAGTACTGACTTATTTGATACTCTCTACTACTCGGTTTGGGATGCCTGTGCCTGAACACTAAAGGTATCTGATTTCATCATTAGCCCGTTTATTACATAAGATGCCTTATCAGACGAAATTGCCATTATTACTATACTGTTTTGAAAACTATATCTGTATATAAAATACATTTATGATTTCTGTAAGTTTAAAAAAAATTGCCAATATATTTTTACATATTTACGAGGAAAAACGACTGAAGTGTGAATTATAGGTATAAGCCATGTATAGGTTGATATTACATTATGTTTGTTTAGCTATAACTTCCACGATAATTGGAGAAATTTCGTATCGTATAGACTAGGCATGGATGGCCCAGTGGTTAGGGTGCTCGAATTACAATCTGAGGGACGCGAATCTTCCCCTCCACCACAAAACATGCTCGCTCTTTCAACAGTGGTGGCTTATAACGAGAAGTCAATACCATTATTCGTTGGTAAATGAGTAACCCGACTAGGGATCTAACGTAGATAGTCTTCGTGTAGCTTTGTGTGAAATTCCAAACAGTTCTATTCTTTGTAGAATTTTTTTTCCTTTTACTAATTTCCCTTGTTTAGTACATGAAACATATTACTGCCTTTTCAATTTCATGAATTGAACGCTAGTATTCGCCTTTGTAACATTTACATAAAACAAACAAGAAATATATTTTTGGTAACATTATTAACTTGTAAATTAAATAGCCACATTGCGTTTATAAAAAAAACAATTTCTGTATATAATACTGTTTATTTTTGGTTACAAAAAACGAAACAATGAAACTAATCAGATAAGACGATCTTATATAGTCTTTACTGCCTCATTACAGTGAAGAATTAATTGGCCTTTGTGATAAATTGTTCCGAATTTTCAGCAGAATCATTAGTCCTTATGTATTCTGGCACTCAAGTAAGTCATCAAAAATGAAAAAATCTCTTCGATGTGTGTCTTATAGTGCCAATCCTGCAGTCGCTTCTAAATCTGCTTTAACTGTAAGACGCACACGCCAGAGACTTTATTGAATTTCGTTTATTTTTTCCGGTAAACCAAATCCATCATGGTGGAGTAGATTCCTTATGTCGCTTTTCGCCATAATCCTATTCGAACTGAAACTTCTACAACAAAAGTTCTTAAAATCTCATGTGACAGCTTATCGCTACACTGGAGACTTCGAATACGTATCAAAAATCACCAAATTTTCGAAATGTAACGTTTATAATACATAACAGAACATTATAAAACTTTGCCAAAAGTTTTCGTGGTATTTTGTTTTTTAAATTTTACTTTATAACATAAAACGTGTTTTTAACTGCTAGCATTAGATTACCTCATTTGAAAAATCCATTGGGTTTAAAAAACACATATTAAATAACCAAACTACAACAAAAAGTTTTGCTTTTATATTTCCGTCATTTAGAAAAGAGGTAAAGGTAATTCCTTTTCTAATCTGCCCTTTGTTAGTCTGTTGTTATTTTTCATAAAACACTCATAAGTCGTTTTTGTCTAAATTTTTCACAGAGATTAAGTGAGTTACAGTAAAACGGTTTGAAATCTCACCGTGTCTCTACAGTCGACGTTACCACGTTCGTATGTACAATATTTACAATAGCCCAATAGTAATACTGGAAATAAAGTACCTTATAAAACCTTATGTACTACAGAAATTGAATAGTCATATATTGTAGTTTCCATTGTAGTAGACTCAGAAGGGAGGCTGGTACGAGTAAGGTATACTCCAACCTACTAATGTCAAATGTATTGCTGATAAATTTTGATTCTTCGATGTGTTATATCAACTCTGTCTCACGTGAATTGGCTATGTCAATAGCCTTTGATTTTTCTAAGTCTATGTGTTAGCAATATGTCATAGTTTGAATAAAAAACAGTTATAATAATTTGAAACTAAAGTAACAAGATTTATTAGCCCCAACAAACAAGTTTAACATTATTATTTTTTATATATTGTAGTCTGTCTACAACCTGTGAAAATTATTACTTGCTTTGGACGATTTAGGTTCATATGTTAACATGCTAGTTATAAAAAAAAACACTCTCACTTGATTACTATTTATGAACGATTTATTTACGATGCCAGGACAGTCTATGTTTATACTGTACACCATAAAATTTGAATATTGAAATTAACATTTTAAATGAAGTTTAAATACAAAATAATAAAACAATCGTTTAATTTGTTGAATTTGATTAAATAAGAACTATAAACGCGATTGTTGAAAACTAAGTTTTGAATGATGACAGAGCCCATAAGCTATCTAATTAAATAACTGTATGTTTTCATGCTTATTTTTAAAACCTATTTTTGCAGAATGAACATAAATCTACTGAATAAAACGAATTTATTTCCTAAATTTTAGACCAGCATTAAAAACACAGACGTCGATCTCAGTTTAATATATCGAAATGATCTGATACTTATAACACAGTTCAATGAACTTATTTAAATGTTGATATAAAAATCCATTAAAATTTAGAACCTTATACTGACTCTGTCATTGAATGGTAATCAATAACCTTAGTTTTTCAATCATACAGTAAAATAGTTCAGGTATTTTGATGTTACAGAGGGTATATCATAGAGACAGTAACATGGTATTTTATATTTGGTATTTGATCGATGTTGAGCCAAAATATGTCATGAATGATAAAATTATGTAATTCACTTTTGTTTTTATAGTACTTGTTGTCAGGTAGTCAATCTAAGGTCTAAACAGAACATTAAATTTACTATGTTTTACCTCGGAAGTTAAAAAAGCCAAAACTGTAATCGAGCAACTTTGGCTTTTCAGATTCCTCTACTTTTTATACATCAGTTCCATTCTTTGTTCATATGATACACTTTTTGTCAAGGCAATTTCTTTCGTTAAAAGAAAATTTAACATCAAACATTTCAGAAATGTTAGGCCCTGTATGATCAAATGGTTAAAATACTCGACTCGTAATCTGATGCTTGCAGATTCTAATTCACATCACACCAAACATGCTCACTCTTTCAACCGTGGGGGCATTATAAGAGACAGTTAATCTTACTATTTGTTGGTAAAAGTGCATTTTTGGTGTTTTTCTTATAGCAAAATCACATCGGGCTATCTATTCAGCCCACCGAGGGGAATCGAACCCCTGATTTTAGTGTTGTAAATCTGGAAACATACCGCTGTACTAGCGGGAGGCATTGGTAAAAGAATTGGCGGTGGGTGGTGTTGACTAGCTGTCTTCCCTCCAGTCTTGCACTGCTAAATTAGGGATAAGTTGGTCGGATAGCCCTCGTGTAGCTTTAAGGGAAATTCCAAACGAACCAAAACTACGGATATGTTGGTTATTTTACGTTTGCTCTTATCATATAATGTAATCAATATATCTTATTTATTCAGTTTATATTCTACAAAATTTTGAAAACTGCAAATAATTAAATGAATTGAGAAATGAAGAAAAGTATAATTTTTAGGTCTCTATTAGGGTGTGCGACTCGTAATCTGAGGGTCGCGGGTTCGCATTCCAGTTGCGCCAAACATGCTTACCCTTTTAGCCATGGGGGCGTTATAATGTGACGGTCATTCTCACTATTCGTTGGTAAAAGAGTAGACCAAGAGTGGCAGTGGGTGATGATGACTATCTGCCTTCCCTTTAGTCTTACACTGCTAAATTATGGACGGCTAGCACAGATAGCTCTCGAGTAGCTTTGTGCAAAATTCAAAACAAACAAGCAAACTCTATTGTAACTGCTAAATTAGGGACGACTAGCACAGATAGCCCTCGAGTAGCTTTGTGCGAAATTCAAAACAAACAAACAAACTCTATTAGGGAAAAGTTTCGACCATAAAATAAAATCGTGAGGATATTTTAACTTGTTCATACAGTTTTTGCTATAGTAGCTTATAAAATATGATATTTGTGTCCAAATTAAGTAACATTATGTAATATTCTAGCATTAACAGACACGTTGTAATATGTAAAAATGTAATAATAATATAAATTAACCCATTCCATTCATTCTGTGTAGGAATTCATTTTTTTCCTTCTATAAAATCAACAATTTATTCAGCAAATATTCGTAGTGACACTCATTAGTAAACTGAGGGCTTATTAATATAGTTTATTTAATTTCTTTTATCAAAATTAAGGAAATATAATATACGACGACTAGGACAATACTAGGTAGTAAACAATAACAAAAATTTCAAAACCAGCATTCATAATGTTTATGAATTGTGTAATAGCAAATCTTTGGTAAAAATATGACTGTTGTGACTTGAGCGTCAATTATATTATTTTATTCAAACTTTTGCGTAACAAAATAGCAAGCCAAGCTAAATTAACATTAAGCACTATTATTGTGATTTTATTTTCAGATAATGCTCTATTTTATCTGAAAAATATATCATGGTAATGGTGCTTAATGTTAATTTAGCTTGGCTTGCTGTTTCGTTATGTGAAATTTTGAATAAATAAATTGTTCACTAAAGAATTAATTACGTGTAAATTCAAATTTGTGCAAGAAAAGAAGAAAAAAAAGAAAAACTTCTTTAAGTGATGTATTGTTAATGATAAACCAACTGACATTGAACCCATATTTATATATTCTATTTTCTTTTATTGAAACATGAGTTCTCTGGATAAATTTAGGAAACCTTGGTTAGATATTATTTAATCTAGTATAAGATAAACTCATAAGCAACGTTTTGGATTATGCAAAACTTTGGTAACTCTGATGATATACACATACATATAAGT
Source organism: Carcinoscorpius rotundicauda (assembly GCA_011833715.1). Classification (NCBI taxonomy): domain Eukaryota; kingdom Metazoa; phylum Arthropoda; class Merostomata; order Xiphosura; family Limulidae; genus Carcinoscorpius; species Carcinoscorpius rotundicauda. The sequence goes on from CM022393.1 coordinate 117,200,873, forward strand.
AATGGATCTGCTCCACTTTAACATCCCTTTTTTAGCTTTTCCTCTCGGTTTTCAGGACATTCTGTCAACCACAATCTATTTCTTGAATCCCCAGTGGATAAAGTAAATGCATTCTTGAGTGTCTTATGTGTCAACGAGAAAAAAACAAAAGTATTCGAAGTCCCTAAGGAACCTATACTAAAATATCATGGGCGTGCTGTATTGATGAAAATTTTAATCTCGCCAGTCCAACACCAAAGGTTTTAAGTTATTTCCGAGCTAAAAAGCAATATTTATGAGAATTTATATTTTCTGTCTTTTTCACTTAACAAGAAAAAAATATTAGCTGTTAAGAGCTTTATTTATCCATTTGCAGTGTGCTTTTGTACCTCAACTGTTCTTAAGAAAATAAATTCTAAATATGAGTTGAAACTGAACAAAATTTATATCTCAAAGTTTCAGAAATGTATAAAATGCATCGTAACAACATCTGAAAATAGCCAAATTTGGAGCCACTTAAACATTTCAATCAGTGATCAATAATTCGGGTTTTAGTTATATCGCTTTATACCGTCGAGAGCTACCGGCTGTAATTTAATTATGGTCCTCATTGAAGTGAAACTGACGACACAAAACAATCCCAATTGAAATATTTCTAAGACCTAGATCGAAATATCATACACTGTACTATTGCATTATTTTCTCTTTCCTGTTTTGACATGTTTAATGCCAGGAAAACAGAAAAAAAGAGGGAAAACTGTCATTTGAATATAAGTAATACAGGAACCACTTTTTCTTCATGATGGAAACATTTCTGTATAACCCCTTATTCCACTTTACATACACTCACACAGACTTCGTTATTACTATAAATACTTTGGTACTTCTAGGTTTTAAAATATCAGCTATTAACGAAAGAATAGAAAACATTTAACGACGTTCTTTTTCTTTTTCTCGTCCCAATAAACATGCTCATTCTTTCAGCAATGGAGCTACATATGCAACGGTCAATCCCACTATTCACTAGTAAAATAATTGCTAAAGAGTTGACGGTAGGTGGTGATGACTATCTGCCTTCCCTCTGTTTTTCAGTGCTGAAGTAGGTACGGATGGCACGGATAATCATTCTGTAGGTATAAGCGAAATTCGAACTGAAGATTTTAAGAAATTAAATACTTATTTCCTATACTAATATATAAATACTGTTGACACACGTATATATAAAAACAGATATTTTAAAACAGGTGCAATACTTTGACGAGAAATATAATTTATTTAAACTGTTGTGCAAGGTACGCGATTGATAAATGCATGTTATTTATTAAGACCTTATAATAAGGTTCAAGTATAAAAACAAAGAAAATTGTAATAGATAATAAAGATGAATGGTTTGCACAGTGTATAATCTTTTATGTTTTTTTTCTGCCGAGAACAAAATCTTGCTAAAACAAATAAAATAATTTTTGACATTGTCACTTTCAAACACTACTTGTTTAGAGTACGCTTTGATGCACGGTATCGTATCTATAGAAATTAACTTTTTGAGGGCATCTAGAAGTATCCAGTTAATATTTTATATGTATTTGAAAATGTGTGAAAATTAGAAGTTTTTTCAGTACTGAAAACTTCATTTTTATAGTGTCCTGCTTGCTTTTTAAATTCCATGCATAGATACAGGGGGGCTATCTGCACTAGGTGTTCCTAATTTAGCAGTGTAAGGCAGTTAGTCATCATCACCCACCAACAACTCTTGGGCTACTCTTTCACCAACAAATAGTGGGATTGACCATTACATTATAAAGGCTGAAAGAGCAAGCATTTTGGTTTTACACGGATTCAAACCAGTGAGCTTCAGATTACGAATCGAGTGCCTTTACCACCTAGCCATGTCGGGCGTTTTAGTGTCTTAACTTTATGTATAAAATAAGCAGTAGGTAAACATTGGTAGAATTCCCATTGTCAGTCCTAGCTGCCAGCTTGATGCCAAAACCTATAAAGCTTGTGATAAAAGCACCCAAATACGTTGAAGATATCCGACCTATCAGACAAAATCAGCTAAAGATACAAAGCTATGTGCATGATGTCTTACCTCCTACTACCTTTTACTTGAGAAACACATCTCGCTCTCATAATTTTTACGTATGTCTGTTACTACACTTTTAATTCTTATGTGAGACTGGCGAATAGATGTTAAGAGTGAAAGACGATGTATCCTCATCGCAATGTGGGTCATACTTCCTCAGTCACCTCCAAATTTTAGAAATCCATATTATATTTTGTACCCTAGGACTTTTCGATTTGTGCAGAATGTTTTGTTTAATTTATTTTTTGTGGCTTGTTTTTTTTAAGTTATACTATAACTAATATTATATATATATATATTTAATGTTTTTTTTTCTTTTCTTTGATTTAAACTTTTCGAAAACATATCTGTTTTTGGTTTTGTTTTCCATCATAAATTAGTTTTTGTATTCTACTGGGACATAAAAATGGAATATGGTTGCGGTGTGTTTTAAAAAAGAAATAATAAATATTGAAAATTTATACACGTATAAAACATACGGTTTCTGTATCAATAAACTTTACTTTAAAAAAATTTACTTTATTTACCCATAATGTTTCGTAACTTTAAGAAACATACACGTATAATAATTCGTCTTTTTCTTTCTAGTTGCACATACTTCATGAAATACAATTACCAAAATTAAAACAATTTTAACCAAAATGGATAAAGTGCTCAAAACAGTACTTTCTTTCTTTCATGGTTTCAATGGGTACAACAATCTACAATTAGTTTACTTCAAATTTTAATTAACAAGCAAACCATAGACATTAAATCCGCAGGAAATAATTAATGTGTTCCACAAGTCGTCTCAAACAGAAAAGAAAAAACACCAATAGAAGCCTGGCACTAAACGATGAAGACGCTGAACCTAAGTAAAAATAAATAAATAAAATTGTAAAAATATAACAAAAGATTCATATCTGGAAAAAACGAAGTAGATGGACTAAATGTATATGCCAAAAAACAATAATAATGTTCTTAATTGGAAGAAAAATGAAGTTAATGGTGTTTCCACGGATATAACTAACGTTGGAATGAAGAGATCGTAAATAAATCACGTGTAAATTTTGAAACAAAAATTAGTTTAACAAAAATGAAAAATCGAGGAAACCTTCTAATGACAAATAACTTTTTCTTGTAACTTTCAGTTAAAATTTAAATATATTCTCGCAGTTTTAAAACTGAATGCTTAGATGTTGTGTAACCAAATGTGTTGAAATCTTGATTTGTGATAGCGTTTTATTTATTCTAACAAATTACTAAGCTATCTGACAAAAGTCAAGGTTTGATTATGCGTAGTTAAATCCACATATGAGTAAATTTACTTGTAAGTGGATTTGCTCATGTCTCAAATATCTCTAAATTGTAGTACATTACCATGTTTATTTCAGATTCTCACAAAAAGGCATAATACAAGCACCAGTAGGAACCGTATCTTAATCATTAAATAAACGGTTTGCTAGACATCGAGTTTAACGTGGCAACTGGCTTTACGTAGTAAATTCAGTTTCTGTCAGCTGCATTTTGCCTCGACAGTATCTTAGAAAACGGTTTATTTCTTATCTTTGTTTGTTTGTTTTAATAGTGCAAATCTACACAATGAAAAGTTTGTGATATGACCACAGCAGGTGTCGAATCGAAATGTTTAGTATTATAGCTCTAAACATTACCATTTAGTCCCTAGGGCCGTCCTGGTTTGTGAGTAAAGTGTTAAGAATGATGAATAATATTTGGTTTGCTTTCGGTTTGTTTTACCTCAAATTTGTATAAAGTGTTCTGTACACTCAAAAACTCGAATCCCAGTTTGTCGCGTTGTTAGGCTGTAAACTAGCTATTTATTCATCAGTGAACGTTTTAGTGTTAAAATATTTTACACACTTATTATCATTCCTTCAAAGTATTTTATGTGCTGTTTCTCTCTTTTCTTAATCTTCCAGTAAAATAATTAGTCACATAAATTAGTGGCTTATAACGTTAATCACAGAAATTAGTATATATGTTAGAAATCAATTATTCGGGTAGGATTAGGTGATTTTGTCTTGTAAACCAAACCATCGACAAGCTCTAATAACTGAAAATGTATTATTAGTTTATATATTAAAAGGAATAATAGCACTCTGCTGTAACAGCTTCCACGTGAAAAAGCAGTGGTGCGTCATGGCAAGTTCAAGGTATGGTTCTATTAACGATGTGTTAGTAATTATATGTGTTATAACAGGACTAAGAGTCTTAATGTTTTGGTATGCATTAACGTCACTAGTAGATATGTGACTACCGTAATATGACACAACCTTTTCCACAAAAGTCATTCATATAGTTAGATTATCAAAATAACGTAGAGGCAAAGGACAAAATTTCAAAAAATATGTCTTCACTGTTTCCAATTAAACAGAAAATTCATTTAACAGATCGTTTATAATTTAACAAAGGCTCTTAAAACCACATCATAAAATTATCTGAGCAAAATGAAATTGACAATTTCAAGTGGAACTGTTATGAATCTACTGTAACTGTAACTGAAGCTGTGACTGAGCTATAAATATCTTGGTCCTTAAACCTTCCAGTTATCAAACGTCAAAAACACTGTCGACTCTCTGAACAAAATATTTATTCAATATAAAAACTACAAATAATAGTGTTGAATCTGAGAGTAGAAGTTTTAGACAGATGACATTATGGTCCTCTTCTAAAAAAAATTTAATGAATTTGTTGAAGTAATTTATTATTTCTATTATCGACTCAGACAACAATTTAAGTAATCAACGAGGCGTTTATTGACTGAACGTTATATGAAAGAATTTTGTAGGAGTTAAAATTTGGGAATAGGTTTTATTTCAAAGCACAACAGCTGTCAGAATAAACTGAAGATTCTGCATTGTAGCGGACATTATTTAAAAAAAAGAAACATATAGGATTATGTGAATGAAGATGTTAAAACATACTTCCAATTTCATTTTTCATCTTCATATTTGAACAACAAATAACGCAACTTATAGACTTAGCTAATTAAAAGGGCAAAGTAAGGCGAATATCTCGGTTACTTATAGTATTTTATTAACCTGATTTTTGAATTTCGCGCAAAACTTGTTCAGAGATATCTGCACCAGCCGTTCCTAACTTATCAGTGTAAGACTAGAGGAAAGACAACTAGTCATTACTACTCATAGCAAACTCTTAGACTACTCTTTTTTCCAACAAATAGTGGGATCTACTATCATATTATAACATCCTAACGGCTAAAAAAGCGAGAATATTTGGTATGATAGGGTTTCGAACCCGCGGCCGTCTGATTAAGAATTAAGTGCCTTAACCAGTGAGGTTGTTTTGGTAACTGCATAAATAAAAAATACAGCCCTGAGAAGAACGTACCTCGGCGACTTTTAGGTATGCCTTAAGTACTTTGTTAAGTTTGGCTATAAATCTTTAAGTATTGAGACATACGAAAAATTCACACTAAACTAACATACACTAAATTAAAAACTAAACTGTCTTACGTACTATGTTTTGCTCTATCTGTCATATTGCTTTTCTTGTCCATGTCTATAATATCGATAATACGACTATATTCTAGTCCACTGAAGTAACTGGTACAACGTAGCAACATTCTTCTTTTTAGAAAGTGATGAGGTTGAATGGTAAAATGTATTTCACTCACAACGGAAACGTAGTCATTAGGATTGAAACCAGAATTTCGAAACTTAACAAAATTTAAGCGTACCTGCAAATAATAAGATAAACAATTTATTATTTATAAAATGAATAAATTGAAGAAAATGCCTCTTAAGAGTATAATGTGTTTTTTTCATAATTTGGATATTTCTTTTAACAAAAACCTTAACATCTGCACAGGTTTTAATAATTCTTCATAATATCGTAATATGTTTTTGTAAATATTTAATTTTCGTTTCAAATCAAATGATACGTCTAAAATCATGACTAACACATATAAATTATAGTTCGTTGTACTTAACTCTTATATTCATTCATAAACATATTTGAATTTTAATATTTCTCGAACATATACAAATTACGTGAATTCTTCATAACATTCGTAGCTTGAAATATAAAACTAGTTTTATGTGAAAATCATGCTACGCGTTACACAAAAATATAATCACACAAAAAAATTTCCATTCTTTTTAAACTTAAAACAACATAAAATTACTCTGAAACAATGGTTTATAGAGAATCATAAAATAATCGAAATAATAGTAATTATTCACGTTATACTAATTCACTCCATAATATCAAAATTAGCAATTTTATTAATTATAATAATATTTAGTAATATAGCCTACATAAGTTTTGTTTCATAAAATTTGAAAATGTTTAAAATTTGACTTTTGTAGGGAAGAATTATTTTAATACATTTTATTATAAGTTCCTTTATAGCATTCATTTTGGTAAACTTTAATATTTCTTTATTTAAATGCTTTACACTCTGGTGATAAATTATGATATATTAGAGTTAAATGACTATTTTTTTCTAATCTGAATATTTGAAGTTTGATAAAAATAAAACAGGTGATGTATGTCTTATTCAGTTCAACTGATATATACCCTATACATCTTGCAACTTGCAATAATTGGAAAAAAAAAGGTTAGCAGATGTTACTAGCTTTTTGTGTTTTTTTTTCAAAAGAAACATAGGTGGATTCCTTTGACAATCACGTTTTTGAAAAATTTTATAACATATGTTAGCTTAAAATATACCATACAAGATTATTAGTGTTAACCGCCATTTAGATTCGAAGAAAGACTTAGTGTTAGTTTACTAAAGAACCAATTAATTAAGGTATTTCAGAAAGCTACAAACAAACATGAACTGAAATAAATTTGTTATTACGTTTTACTATATCACATGTTGTAGTATACTTAATTTAGTTTCTATTAGGCACAATATCATTTCTAGTACAAATTGGGCCCGGCATAGCCAAGCGTGTTAAGGCGTGCGGCTCATAATCTGAGGGTCCCGGGTTCGCATCCTCGTCGCGCTAAACATGGTCGTTCTTTCAGCCGTAAAGGCGTTATAATGTGACGGTCAATCCCACTATTTGTTGGTAAAAGAGTAGCCCAAGAGTTGGCGGTGGGTGGTGATGACTAGTTGCCTTCTCTTTGGTCTTATATTCCTAAATTAGGGACGGCTAACACAGATAGCCCTCAAGTACCTTTGTGCGAAATTCGAAAAACAAACTAATACAAATCGAGAATTTAAACTATAAACTTCTTAATTTATTTTATGTACAACAGTTTCAAGGTTTGTGGAAATTACGACGCATGAAAGACAAGAGTTTCTTCAGTAATTTACAATCTGATACTCATGTCTTTCAAGCAAGATACAGCTTATTTATTAATATTCTTTCGTTTCGTCCAATAGTTTAAATGAATATTCCTACCTAGTATTAAATAGCCGTTTAATGAGGTTATTTTTCAAATAGTAACTAATAATTTGCAAAATAATGATATTAAATACCAAATTATATCAAACGTAAAAATTTTATTACAAATTGTTAAATATTTTTACAATAAAATCATATTTATCGCAAAAGGTCTCATGCATTGTTTGAAACGTCTTATATTTTTAATTACTCTGCGAACACTTGTGCGACTCAGATACTGTGTCAAATTTAAGATTTTTCTGACATAAATCCTGAATTTATTCTTACAATATTTGCTAAATACTTGTAGTATTTTTCTAATAAATGTAAAATATATTCTCAGTGTTAATTGATTCCTGGTGCATTAATTTTACTCTATAAAACTAATCTAAGATTAGTGAACGTGACAGTGCATCATGGCCAAACCAAAATCAATCTTCAGATATTTCTCAGCCAATATACTCGCAAACAGAATTACAAAACTTTCTTTACTGTTGAGTAACCTAACCAGTATCAACACGATGATTTTACGCTAATTTATGAAACTAATAAAGAATAATCATTGTAAAAAATTCATAGCACATTCTAGCACAAGTGTTTTAATATATTTAAAAGTTATTTTGTTAGAGAGGAGAGGGTTTCAATTACATTAACCACTTTAATTCTTCACTGTAGGTTTTAATGATTATTGGACTATTCTATTTTAAAACGATTATTTTAACGTTTTTCAGCATTAAATGCAACATGCTGTATTTTATAATCCTAAAATACATACCTCACGTGTTTTAAATATCAAGATTTTAGCAATTAGTACAGGTCGAAGAATTGAAATAATTACCTCAAGTGTCTTAAATAGTAGGATTCAAGAATTAAAACCATTTGTAGAATTAAAATACTTATGTGCTTGAAACAGCAAAAGGTTAACAATCAACACCGATTGCAAAATTAAAATACTTACCTCAGGTGTTTGAAACAGCTAGATTTTAACAATTAACACCAATTTCAGAATTACATTTTAGTACTTACTGATACACACTGAGTAAAAGTTATAATCGGTCAGAAAATAATACATAAAAATTAAAACTTTAAACCAACTTGTCCAGTTCAATGTTCATCTTTGGAAAGCCTCGACAGATAAATTCTAGGATAATTTATACACCAGTGAATATGTTTCAGTATAGAATGGCTTAACGATGAACACGTAGAGCTGCAACGGTTATTTCTTTTTTCTGTTATCTCTTCATGGAATTTTTCTTTAATAAGTTTGCCTTCAGGTGAGTCAAAAAGAAATTTGAAAGCTTATAACGATAAAAGTCAGTTTGTTTTTTCCTGTACTATTGATGAACACAGCACAGATAGCCTATCTTTTAGGTTTTTTGTTTAACAACAAACAAACTGGTAAGTTTGCTTTTGTAATTGTTGTTAGTTTAAGGTGCTAGTAAAATAAGAATATGATGTGTTTAAGCTGTGTTTATTGATATTTCACATCCTTTTAGTTTTGGCTTTGGTCAAAGCTTACGGCAATCGAATTTAAAGAACTGAAAGGATTTGCAAACTTAGAAAAGAATCTCACAGAATACTGGTAAATAATAGAACAACAGGAAGTTTCACTAGAAGGAATCAAAACGTGATAAAATCAAAATGCAGATATTACATGACGTCCGCTAAAGAAAATCGTAAAAACAACTCATTTTGTAACTCAGCAATGAATGTGAGAGCTTATTACGCTAAACATCAGGTTAGCGGTTGGTACAGCGCAAATAGATCATAGTTATAGTAAAAATCAAAACCTAATAATTTTTGTATAAGTCTTTTCTTGATAAGTTTTGTATTTAATTAAATTAACATACACAGTGTTAGAATACAATGATAACAAGTTTGCTAGATGTTAATGATTCGTGAGAGCTAAACATTCTGCAAAATAAATTAATAATAGAATTAATTTAGGCGCCGTTTCTTTGTTTCCAGCACAAACCTGCACAGTAGTTATCCGTACTCTGTCCACTCGGATAATGAACCGGAGGTTTTTACCAATGCAAGTCAACAAACCTACCCCTCATCCACTGGACAACTAAAAAGCATGGAACTTGAAAATAATGTCTATTCAATACAAAGCTTTCTGAAAAATACATGTCATAACAATTACGTTTCCAGAAGTTGTTGATATTTATTTTTAGACACATAGAATAATATTTTTCCCTATACATATAGAACTAAAGAGCATGTTGAAATCATTGTAGTTTTTCCACTCTAAAAAATATACTTATTTCCATTTGTCAGTTCTTAGAGCGAATGAAAAACATACTTAGCAAACATTTTCAACGTCCGGCTGAAAAACTCGATTTATCCATCGACCGGTAATAACGTTTGCGTTCCTCTCGTTGAAAACTAATCCTAACCATGTTATTTTTTATCTTTTCCAAACCGATCAAAAATTTTATAACGTATAGTGATAATTAGCGAGACATCGTAAAAATAATTCCGAAACAGAAAACGCGAAACACTGCAAGTTACTTTTATTGCTCTGTATTGCATAGGTGGACTGCCATGGCCTGGTCGTCAGGGCGCTTCACTCGCAATTCGAGGGTCGCGGAATCGAATTCCCTTCACATCAAACATGCTATTCTTTTCAGCTGTAGGGGTGTTATACCGTGTCGATTAATCCCACTATTCTTTGGTAAAAGAGTAGCCCAAGAGTTGGCAGTGGGTGGTGATGACTGACTACCTTCAGTCTAGTCTTACATTGCTAAATTAGGGACAGCTAGCGTACATAGACCTAGTGTAGCTTTACGCGAAATTCAGAAACAAAACAAGGCATTGCACGTCCTTACTTTCCTTTTTATAATGTTTCTAGACTGCATGAAAGGCAATACATGTTTGCCAAAAAACTGGTGCTCTGATTTCATGTATTTTTTTACCCTAAATATATTTTCAATTTTTGCTGAGTTCTTGATAATAAGGATTCAACTAATGTATCTTGTTACTCAGAACACTTTGTCAAAGAAGAGAAGAATTACTAAATAAAACCAATCAGTGTGAGTAAGAAGACATTTATATTATTATGTGTATATTTGTTATGTTACTATATTTCAATAATAGGAAAAAATTAAATAAAACAGAAAATGAAGCATACTATTACCTCTTTGTCGTTAACATACCACTTAATTGTTGACGGTGGTTTGGACCTTGCAGATATACAAGTTCCTGTAAGGTTTTCCCCTCTCGAATATTGAAAGTTAACTCCACTAATTGTAGGAATATGCTTTGGTGGAACTATTGCACAGAAATGAAAAGAGTAACTCACACATTTGAAGTCCACATATAAAAATACATGTGTTCTTAAAAGATATGAAGTTTATTACAGGAGAACATCAGTGCTTTTACATTGTAACTGGCAAGCTATAATGTAGAACTGTGAGAAAATAGAATACTTTGACAAATGCCATTTAGACACTGACTATAAGAATAAACAATTTTAAGATAAGTGACATTGATTAGTAATACCGAGATTAGTGAGACAATGCTTGAAATCCTTTTCACAAAATATAATTTCATACACAGTGCATTTACTGAATATAATTTCTCGCGTAGTTGATTTCAAAAATTGATATTTATTTTTTATATTATATTACTTTATTTATGCCAAATACTTTTCAGCTGCGACAGAACGGCTCACAGAATGGCTCTGAGTATAGTGTGTGTTTGTTTTTTCTTTTATCGGTAAAACACTTTTAGCTCATAGCTCCGTCACCTCTTTAGTTTCAGTTACAGTTGTGGACTTAGGAGGTCAAACTCTTTTATGATGTTTTTACCACCCTCAAGACCTCATACCTTAATACACAATAATCTTCTCTATAAAATGTTAAGTGTCGCTGATATAGAGCTTTTCCTCCTATATTTATTTGAATGGCGTTACTTACCAGTCACCATCAAATAACCAGGTTTTGAAACAACGGTCTGAAATTTAGGAGGTCCTGATGAAACTTCACACTTGTAATTTCCTTCTGAATTGAAGTCTGTCGTATACAAAAATACGCTAGCAAAAGATGATTTCCCTTTCTGAAATATTAGTAAAGTTTCTTTGAGATTTATAATATACTTCTCATTTATTTTTTAAATTGGTAGAAAATTTCAAACATAATGCTGCATAATGATATCTTTTGTGCCTACCACAGATATGAAATTCTGAATATATCCGTTGTGAGCTCTCAGACGTGTTGCTGAGCCATCGCGAAACAATAAAAAGAAATATTAAAAGTGAAAGACACAATAAATTGTTCAGGTTTACAGGTAATAATTTAAAGATAAACATCAATGATTATTTTGAAAATAGATAAGTACATTTAAATATAAGTTTGTCTGAATCTCAGACATTTAGTAAAATATTCATTTGATTAGCAAAATAAAAGTGAAAAAAAACTGTAAAATAAAATGTTTTAGCTGTTGGAATATATTTTAATATATTGACATAATTTATTTCAACGCCTTAACATTATTAATTTTCTACTTCAAATGTAATTATCAAACAAAGCTGCTGTTAAAAAAGGCGGTAAGAAATTGAAATATCTTTTATTATTTATCTTATACATACAACCTAATTAGAGTACAGTAAACAGTGTCTAGCCCTATAACATATTATTTTCTGTACTTAAAAAATGAACATTTTATTTTCCACTCGATCTATATTTATATCTTATTTATAGTTAGGATAATCTAGTCTGACGTAAATATTTTGTGATTACCTACAAATTATAATATAATTCGGCATTAAATAAACATGTTAATTGATATAAATTCACCTTCTTCAGGAAAGTTATTTTAAACACTTTAAAGATAATTAAACAAACGGTTGAAATTTTTGAAAGTTCAGTTAACAAATTAAAATGTCATCTCACAAAGGTTAAAATAAATTATTCAAACCCTTTTAATCTTCCAAAAATAAAATAATATATTTCTCAAACTAAATTAATTTTAATTTATTATGTTTGTTTACACTCACTTTATTTATTATAGATTTCAAGTGAGAGATGTGTGTCAGTACCATTTCATTTCTATGTTTTATCTCACATAAATTGTCGTTCATGATGCATATCTATCTATCAAACTGGATGATGCTAAAACAAGGATTAGCGTTCTTTGTAAAAATAACATTTTATATTGAAAAGAAATAAATAAATGAAAAGTACGAAAAAATAGTTTAAAATATTAAAAGATTTCACAAATATTAGCATGATCCAAACCTAAAGATGCTAAGATATAAAAGCACTGGCAAACTGTCGGAATCCAATTGGCCTAAAATTTATGATATAAATAACTATAATACACGGTTTACGTACATTAATCCTATTTTTTCAATACATATATCAACTCAGAAATCCAAGAATTTTTTTGTTTTCTATATTAAACGATTGAAAACCTTCCCATTGTGAGAAATTTATTTATATAACTTTGTTAACAACTTTAAATCTAAATGTTGCTATTTTTCTCCTCTTTTTTTCCTGCGGTTTCCTTAGCTCTCTAAATTTCCACAGGTCCCTTACTTTAAATCAACATTGGCTTCGAAGACCTCGTTTTTTTTTTAAAAAAAAACGTAAATACAAAAAGAAACCTCAATGATGAATAGTCAGTTGAGTTAACTTCACATAATAGCTGTATATGGGGGTATAGGACCACCAGCTTCATTCTATTGCATTGCTGTAGACTTAAACTTAAACATGCAACGTAAAACTTTTTCCAAATGCAGCTATTCCTTTTCAGTCTTCGTGAAACAATGAACAAACTTGAATTAATGATCTCTGTAAGTAATATTGATTGTAATTAGAGTTCTTACTTCACTACATTTTACATAATTTAACTACATGAGAAACCTGCGATAAACATAAAGCTCAACAAAGAGTTACTTTTAGATTTTATGTAACATTTGGGAACATTTTGCTTAACTTCAAAATAAAAAAAAAACACAAATCAGCTACAGACGTTCACAAACGACCCATTTAAGTGAAAATAGAACCGTAACGGGATTAAATTTTGGTTAGCGAGTATAAAAACGCAAACTTTTACTCATGGAAGTTACGCTGGTGTATACATTTATAAAATTAAATATCTCAGTTTTCTGCACTGTAGTGTTACCATTAGCGTTTACTAGGTAAAATACCAGCTGCCCATCGAGGCATTGATTTAGTTGTCTTTGTGGAAATAGCGTGTACGAAGTGCTTGCATTATTAGCAATGGGATAAAGATGGCTGGGAAAGTCGTAGAGTGCGAAAATGAAAGTTTCAAGACAATCATGGCTAGGGAAATAACTCCAAAACAGTGTCAATGAAAAAAATTGAAATGACTTTCAAACTCGTAAAAATGGGAAAATATATAAGAAGTAATGGGTTTTGTAATTTCTCTTGGGTATGCTTAAGAACTACTGAAAGTTTCATGGTAATAAGAGATAAAAGAGTTGAGTATTTTTGTTTTCAAGCCACAAATCCATAGTATATATGTTATTTTGAGTTATTGTAATATGATGTACATAGCTAGTTAGCTCTATTTTTCAGGCTTTTCAAATACTGGTTTTTGGTTTAATATCTGACATCAAAAGGAAGCCTTAACTTATGACTCCTTAGTAACACTTTTAAAACGCTGAGCTTTAGGAAATATAGATAAAGCTTACACGGATATTGAGTTTCTAATAACATTGTTAATCAGAAAGATCCTTGAAAACAAATACTTAAGTTTTATGCTTAATACAATTTTTTGTTATACATTGAAAAACATTGTTGTTTTTTTTATGTTGTTTAGAATTAAGCACAAAGCTACACAATGGGCTATCTGTGCTTGACCCACCAAGGGTATCGAAACCCGGATTTTAGCGTGCAAGTCCGCAGACATACCGCTGAGCCACTGGGGGCCTTTAAAAACATATCTTTTTGTTTGTTCTCAATTTTTTGACACGTTTTTCCTGTTCATATTTTTTTTATTGTAGGTTTAAATTCATAAGCTCTTGAAATTCGCCTTAATAATATAGGTATTCTAAGAATCACAAAATTATGTGGTCCCATAAACTAAAATTATAAAAGCTTTTAATACAACCTTGTCACTAAATAATTACTGTGACTGAAATATTTATATATATATTTTCTGAACATTTATGTATAGTTCTTGAATATTGTGTCAAAAACTTAAAGAAGTTTTAATGGAACTAATAAATAAATAAAAAATTGAAACTGACCTAATTTTTTAAAATGGTTATTAAACAAATGAAATGTAATTGTGTTCATAGAAGTTTTAATTTTTGTTAAATAATATAAAACGAGTTTGTTATACACAAAAGCTGAAAAAAAAGATAAACATACTCAGACTTTCCAGGAGACTGGCCCTTCTCTGACTTTTTCAGACCTAAAGTTTCATAACACTTTCAACCATGGTGTTACTTCTGTCATAACTGAAAAAATCGTCAGTGATAACATGCAGTTTTAAGACTTATTTAGAGAGGTTATGACAACTTGCACATTTAAAATATACTAGAATATTTCACCTCTCAAATGCAGGTTTGAGACGCTAAAATTCTTTTTTCGATGCGTGCGGTGGGCAGTGAAAGAAAGCCCATTGTGCTTAAAAACAAATAAAATCAGTCTAGAACAACTGAATGTTACAGTGATCTCAAAGATTATGATCATGTGACCACAGTTGATGCAAAATACACGCACTGTACATTTCTTGCAAATGGTTTGCCTTTTCCTTGTACTTTTAACAAGTGAGAATTTAATACCATCCTATAATACTTTATGTTTTTTTGAACTTTCTATATATGGCAGGCTTTCAAGTTTCTTTATATGAATGAATGAAATTGTGCGCAGTAGATCGCATATATATTCTTGCAAGTTCTCACGTAACTAACGCCATGCTCAGGAAGTTGATGAGTTGCCCGAAATTCATTATGTTACGTATTATAATTTATTTTGGGTGAGGCACAGATTTATTATGTCACGTATTAATGTCTCAAATAGCCGTAAAAGAGAACATGAGCTTAATAATTAATTTAATATTAATATTTAACAAACTTATGTTATTTGCCAACAAGATTGATACCAACGATTTTCTCTTTTAACGTAAATATGTTTTAATATACAGACATATAAACAATACCGTTTATAATAATGGTTATCACTAATAATTAATAAAATGATGGTTTATCTATAACAGTTTTACAAACTTCAAGACAATACTGAGTCTTATATCCGATTTAGAACTGAATGTTTTATCCACAATCGCGGTTCACGCCGAGCAAATTAATTCGAAGTTGATATTGTTTCACCTCGCTTGAGTTAACTAGTCCAGTTGGCCTCGCACGGGTCAAAGCTCACTTCTTATCAAGGGAGATATTTAATATTATTCTAGACATAACAATGTCCAAAATAATTCATAGAAACTGAACAGTTTGTAATGTTCAAAACCTAAAGTATCCGGGTTAAATTCTGTAGTTTTCCTATTAATAAACGTTAATGACAATCATTGCTTCCTAATAATATACTTATAATGCATTTTTGATCCTTACTCAAAAATGCTCTACAAGTTTCGAGAACAGGCGTAACTTGCACTATTAATACATAGTTAATAATATACGTCATATGCAATAACGGCTATTGCAAATAATAGTCTATATACAAATTTTACAAACTTAAGAAACTATTTTGAATCTTCCATCTGGTCAAAATCTACGTATTGTGTCGACAGTACAGGCCAAGACCAAGAGAAACAACTCTGAATTGATATTGTTACACTTCGTTTAAAATAGCTAGCTGTATGTTGTTGGCCGTTTATAAGCTAACTTTTTTACCGACGAAGGTATTTAATGACCTCATAGAAATAGTAACTTATGAAGTTCATTCACTGTAGTTGAAAAGTTGGTAATGTTCGAAATCTATGAACATTTCTTGGCAAATATCTGTATTTTTCAGATTAAATAATAAACGTTTGTAAAAATTATACTTTCCAAGAATTATAGTACACTGACTGCAGCTGACCAACAATATCCTTTTACTCTCTTTTAGGGCGTTGATTTATAATGTCTAGGTAAAAATCGAAATTTTATCTGACGACATTATTTGTAGATATGATAGTGCATTCGTCAAGAATATTTGTTGATGCTTACTCTCGAGAATCTTCTACAAATTCAGAGAACAGATGTGACTTGTGCAATACCCATTTAACAATATAAAATGCCAACGTTTCTAAATATAGATTTAATTGAAACAAACGCAGATATTAAATTAATATTAAGTGCATTACATATTGTATCAGTTATATATTTGTGCGCCAGCAATCCCATGTTTGGGGAGCGCGAATATTAAATTCAATTTCATATTGCTCATTAACATCTCCACCAGCCTATCCTCAAATTTAACTTCTTTTAGGGTGGATCAGAGTAAACAATCTATAAAACCTTGGATATGATTGAATTTACTCTAATCCTGCTTATAAGAATTTCAACTGTTGCGGCGATTTAGGATTCCGTCTTCTTTCTTGCTAGTTTTAGAGTATAATGCAATAAATCCTCTAGTTTTAGTGTAAATAAAATTAGTATTAATTGATCCATCCTTTAGTTTTAGTGTGAATAAAATCAATATTAAATGATCTATCTTTTCATGCAAATCTTTTCTTGTCTTTATCCTAACATTCAAAATAGTTTTAACCTCATCTGATTATCTTTTGTTTCGCCCTTAAAATAGTTAATGAATTTACTTTCGTATTCTTTAGATGCTAGAATCGCCATTTGTTTCATCTAAACAGTAAAATGGCTGTAAAATATATTGTTATTATATTCGAGTCTTCAACAGATTTTGACAATCTGCAAGGTTACAATCCATCACTAAAATGCTCGTTCTTTGAGGCTTAAAAAAGTTATAATGTAACGATAAGTATGGTTGTTTAAAAGAATCGCCAAAGATTTGGTTATTGTTTGTTTGTTTTTTGGAATTTCGCACAAAGCTACTTGAGAGCTATCTGTGCTAGCCGTCTCTAATTTAGCAGTGTAAAACTAGGGGGAAGGCAGCTAGTCATCACCACCCACCGCCAACTCTTAGGCTACTCTTTTACTAATAAATAGTGAGACTGACCTTCACATTATAACGCCCTAGCGCCTGAAAGGGCAAACATCTTTGGCATGACAGGGATACGAACCCTCGACCCTCAGGTTACGAGTCGAACGCTTTAAGGCGCTTGGTCATGCCGAGTCCTGATTTGGTTATAAGTGGTGTTGACTATGTTGACTACCTTCCTTCAAAACTATGTACGGATAACGCAGATAGTCCTCAAATATAAATCCACAAACTTTAACAGGCAAATAAAACAATAAATTTTAATTAAAATATATTTCTATTTGCTTGTTTCACTTATAATAAGTGTTTTATTGCTTTTCAGTTGTATATGAAGATAAAAACTCGTTAGATTGTGACATACGTATACCATAAAGCTGGGTTTTTTGTCTTTTTGTTTTTATAGTTAATGCTCAACTAAGCTTTGGTTTGCTGTTCTGTTATTGTTCAGACGTGTAAGTGCATACGACTTTTTCTAGTTCTCCACAGCGTAATTTAATTAAAAAAATATTTTTAATATAATACCTCTTATCAGTCTCTATGTTACATCTTTGCTGCGTCTTTTTGAAAAGTGTAATATTAATCTTCATTTGTGTAGTTTCCAAATCGTAATTAACAAAGCAACACAAATATGTTAAAAATTAAAATATAGATGTGTGCGCGCCTGTGAAGCGAGGTTGTATAGAACATATTTTAGCGAAAATATATATTATTTGTTAAGATATAACGTTATTTGTTCGTTTCCAGTAAATATCCAACTTAAGAAAGAATTATATACCTTAAATAGACTTATGAAAAAGTGAAATAAAATAGGCTTTAATTTTTTCTATATTTCTAACACTCTCTCTAACAAAATAATTTATTATATGATGAGATAAACGAAAGCGACTTCAATTTGACACTTTCATAAATATGTCTCTTGTGACAAAATATTTAACATCAAGTCCAAAAACTCTGGTC
Source organism: Carcinoscorpius rotundicauda (assembly GCA_011833715.1). Classification (NCBI taxonomy): domain Eukaryota; kingdom Metazoa; phylum Arthropoda; class Merostomata; order Xiphosura; family Limulidae; genus Carcinoscorpius; species Carcinoscorpius rotundicauda. The sequence goes on from CM022393.1 coordinate 117,219,340, forward strand.
TCACACGGTAAAGTAGAGGTTAAATCCAAACACTGCCACTGTGCTACTTACTGGAGATTTCTTGAGGCATTTTCCAAATTTGGTGAACATCAATCCAGATGTTTGTCTTTTGTAATTAAACACATACTCACACATAATTTGACCCGGCGTGGCCAGGTGGTTAAGGCACTCTACTCGTAACATTGTTCGTTTGTGTTTTTGAATTTTGCACAAAGCTGTACGAGAGCTGTATGCGCTAACCGTCCCTAATTTAGCAGTGTAAGACCAAAGGAAAGACAGCTAGTCATCACAACCCACCGTCAACTCTTGGGCTACTCTTTTACTAACGAATAGATAGTGTGATTTATCGTCACTTATATAACACCCTCACGATTGAAAGGGCGAACATGTTTGGTGCGACGAGGATTCAAACTTATTATTCTCAGATTACGAGTCGATTTTCCTAACCACCTGGCCATGCCGAGCTCACCATAAACCTTGATTTTTAGATACACAAATATAAGTATAATGTATACTATCGAACGATTTAACAATTGTACTTACTTTATTTAATAATCAAAAAGTTAATCAGACTTTCACAAGATATTTTGTTTTTTTATATCAAATGTAATCATTTCATTCTGTTAAAATCACGGTTTTAGCAAATGACGTCCAGTTTTACATGTATTACATCCATACAATTGGAAATCTCCAATCAAAAACCCCCTTGTTTCCTAGTAGATTGAATAAATCTTTATCTATTACATATAACGTGCTGTGATGGACATTTTGTCAAGAAACAAGAAAATTTTATATCAGCCAATCAATTCAATATTATGATATAATATAATGATATCCCATTATATAGCTTTCGATTATAACTGCATAACATTTAAGAGATCATAATGATAGATCTCGATCAACCTTTTCTAAATCTTTACTTTATATTTTTTAATTAACTTATCAGTTGTACTTTATATCTTGTAAATGTGTATTTTCCTATTTTGTTGGGTTAAATTTTCATTAATATGTAACTATAACCCAGTTAATGGTTGTATTCGGTTATTAAAAGTTTCATACAATTCAACTGACTTGCTTTGTTTGTTTTTAAATTTCATGCAAAGTTATTCGAAGACCATCTGAGCTCACTGCCTCTACTTTAGCAATGACAGACTAGAGGAAACATCACTCACCGCCAATTCTTAGGTTACTCGTTCAACAATAAGATTGGCCGTCACATTATAAAACCCCACGGCTGAAAATATATCATTTTTCAGAAAGAGTATTCGAATCTGCGAAACGCAAATATTGAGTAGAGGGCAATAACCACTTGCCAGTTCTGAGCCTATTCCCTTTTACTAATTTTCCTTGCAATGAGTGTGTTTACAGAATGATTTATATAGCCACTAAATTTGCCTGCCTTAAATAAAGTATTGACATAAGTAATACTGAAATAAACTGGAGAGACTTTTGTAGAAGCATTAATTGAAGATGAGGTTGGAATTCATACAATATATTGCACGGATATTTTAACTTATTTTTTACAATCATCTGAAGAAAGTTGGAGATTTATTCATTAATCAGCTCGTCAGGAAATTGTAATTTTCCCACCCAAATAGTCTGAAATTATATTTGTTATAACCTATTAACAACAACAAAATTGTATCAGATTTCAAACATTTGAGTTATGTAAAATTTTGATAAAAGAGTTGTTAAACAGGGTCACATATACAATGTGAAAGTGAAAAATCAAATATTTGAAAGCGTTAGAGTTATGGTTTTTTGTTTATTTATTTTGTTTTAGATAGATAAAAATAAGAGATTACGATTACAATTTTCTTCAACATTATGAGTACAATAACATATTGTGTTTGTTTGTTTATTTTTGAATTTCGTGCAAAGCTAATCGAGAAATATCTGTGCTAGCCGTCCCTAATTTAGCAGTGTAAGACTTAAGGGAAGGCAGCTAGCAATCACCACGTACCGCCAACTATTGGGCTACTCTTTTACCAGCGAATAGTGTGATTGACCATCACTTTATCACACTCTCGCGGCTAAAAGAGCGGGCATCTAGCCATTACGGGCCTCATATAACTGAATAGTGGAAATTTACCGTCATTTTTTGGATCCAAGTCCCCAAAGTGCTAAGCATGATTTTACAGCAACGAGAGGCAAACCATGTACTCTAGGATTCGAAATACGGCAAAGTAGCAACTGGGCCATACAATGGCATAAGGAAAACGACAAATGCGATGAAACTTTGTAAAATAAAGACAAAAGCTGTGCATCATATATGCACAATAAAATTGATTAAATAACTATAAATTAATAACATGAATAAAAAATGTGAATATTATAAAATATATGCCGATAACGTTAGCTATGTTAGACCTTTAAAATAGATTTTATAATTATAAAACATAAGCAATATAGCTATTAGCTTGTAAATTGATATAAGCAGTTAGGCTAGTCATATTCGACGATTCCGTCAAATATTATAATACATATTCATGAACATATTATGATGAACACATGAGTGTATTTAACTCCATAAATTTTCAAACGAAAAAACTATAATTTTCACCTGTTTTGCGAAAACATTACTTATAGTGAAAAATTAACAATCTGGTGATTAAAACACACGATTAGATAATTTATTAAATGTATTAACTGGACTTGGCAACCCATTCCTTATAATGGTTATATAACAAAAACTAAATATTATGAATCCGAAAATAATATAGAAGTATAAATAAACATAAATGTTGTTTTCTCTAGGTGTGATATTTTACGTAACATTGTTTTCTAAGACACATATACACACACACACATATTTGATAGATTGTTAGTAGAGACTTATCATAATTATAAAATCCTTCCAACAATAATTAAGTCACAAAGTTTTATACGATTTCGTTTCTAAGATAAAAGTAATTTTTAAAAGAAATAGTTTTACATTGAATAGTATATGAATTCAATTAAGTGAATTAGTTTTTACTCATTTTCTACTCTTTTTATGGTGTGATCCGAGTATTTTACTCTATATAAGAAATAACGTTTTAATATCATTTAATATGAAAGGTACCTTTAATTGTTAAGTAAGTAAGTGCTAATATAAAGAAAAATTATTTTCTCAATGGATTAGCTTCTTTGATACTTAAGGAATGAAATCTTACATTCGTCACCGAGTGAAAAGTTACGATTAATAATATAAAATACTCTGTCTCATGTTCGCACTTCATTTATGTGCAGTTAAATCACACGTAAAACATTTTTGTTTCCACTCCCATTAGGTTGAGGCCCCAGCAGAGGTAGATGATTAGGGCGCTTTACTTGTAATCTGAGTGTAGAGCAGTGGTTCTTAACCTGTGTTCAATCGAACCCCAGGAGTTCGATGAGTCAGTCTTAGGGGTTTGGCGGGGGTAAAGACACAAACACTGTGTGTGTGTCCGTTCCGTTCATCCCACTCGAATGATTCGTGACGTCATGTTCCACTTGGCCATTATTTGCAGCGGCTGATTACGTCACATCACTTAACCTTAATATCTGTGTTGCAAGGAACTTTGTGCGCTTAGCAATCGACTTGATACTGTAGTAACTGTGCGTCATTTGTGATTTTTCTTAATATTTCAATCCCTTCATACTAACTATGTCGAGTAAAAACAGAAAGTGATCGGACGAATACGTACAATATTGATTCACGTGTATAATGGAACATGATGGGAGTCAGCGTTTTCAATACATGATTTGCAATGTCAAGTTAAGCAATTCTAATCTAGCACCGGCAAAACTAAGGGAACACTTCCTAAAGCTGCATGGAGATGGTAGATACAAGAACACAACGCTTGCTGAATTCAGGTAAAGAGTGCCAGGTTCGATGAAAAGGATACTTTGCCTGTTCTTAGCTTTGTACCCATCGACAAACTGATCCTCACAGCATTATACGAAATTGCGTACATGATTGCAAAGCAGAGCAAACCACACACTATTGGTGAAGTACTCGTAAAACCAGTTGCATTGAAAATGACAAATATCATGCTGGGAAAAGCTGCTAAAAATAAGTTATCCCAAATTCCTCTTCCAAATGACACCAACATCATCAGAATAGATAACATGAGCAAAGACATCTTGGCACAAGTAGTTACATATCTGATTTAAATCCCAGAAAATTTCAGCCTTCAACTCGACGAGATCACTGAAGTTTCCAATCTACGCCAGCTTGTTGTATTTGTGCACTAGGTGAAGAACGACGAAATAAAAGAAGATTTTTTCTTATTTTTAAGCCTCTTACAACTACAAATAAAGCAGCCAACGTGAAGAAACTTGTGGATGACCTCTTCAAAGACACGATCTTTGTGGTATTTGGTTTCTGCAGTTTGTTCGGATGGAACTCCAGTCATGATGGGACGAAACTATGGTTTTGGTGCTTTGGTGAAAGCCGATGCACCACACATTATTGTTTATTCACTGTGTTCTGCACAGGCATGCATTGGCAACAAAAACTTTGCCTACAAATGTGAAGAAGTATTAAAAATTGCAGCGGAATGTGTGAACTTTGTGCAAAATAGTCCCCTGAAGCACCACATCTTCAAACAGCTGTGTAATGAAATGGGCTCTGAATTTAAGGTACTTCTGTGCCATCCTAACGGTCAATGGTTATCTCGGGGAAAGGTGCTGAATGGTGTTTTTGCCATGCGTGTGAAATTAGTTCTGTTTTTGCGAGAGCACCAACATTGTCATGCAAATTGCTTCGAAAAATCTGGGTTCATTCTAATTTTGACGTAAGTGGCCAATATCTTTAATGCTCTCAATCAACAGGTGCAGGGCAGTGGAGTCAACATCATTGAAGCGGAAGAAAATCTGAAGCGTTTTCTAAAAAAGCTACCGTTATGAAAACGACGAACAGAGATTGATAACTTTGCAAACTTTTTTTGCTGGACGACTGTGTTAGTAAAATCGAAGATGTGTCTGAAATCGGAGGCATTTTTGTACTCGGGGAACTGAAGCAAGCAATTGCCATGCACTTAGATGAGCCCACAAAGTCTATTGATGGATACTTCTCGACCAGAGAGTCATATTTAGCATGGGTGAGACAGCCGTTCACTTTTAGTGTTGCGACAGCAGATGTCGACGAAATCAGTAAATTTCAGTAGAACCAGGTTCAACAGCAACTTTTCAGAACAGCAACGATCTCAACATTTTGGTGTCAACAAATCGTAACGTACCCTCTTATTGCTAAGAAAGCTCTTGAGATACTCATACCATTTGTTACAACTTATCTTTGCGAGCAATCTTTTTCGATGATGGTAGACATAATAGCAGGGAAAAGGAACAGACTTTGTTGTGAAAAAAATATGAGAGTGGCACTTGCCAAGTTGAAGCCACGCATTTCTGAACTTGTTTCTGAAAGGCAACAGCAAAAGTCACATTGATTTGCAGTAAATATTCATTGAGTTATGGTTTTGTTTTTGTATGAAATTCATGTTTTGTTGATTTTGTTCTTTAAACACAGTGATATTGTTTGCAACTGATGCATGGCTCATTTTGTGCACTAATAAAATATCTACTTATGTTTTGAATTTGAAAAAAATTATGTTTCATTTTTCCAATTACGAAGGGTTCAGTGAATGCAAGTACAAAACTTTCGGGGTTCAGTACCTCCAACAAGGTTACAAACCACTAGTGTAGAGATTTTGCATCACTGTCCCACCAAATCTGCTTACCCTCTCAATCGTGGAAGCGTTATGAAAAAAAACCCTTTCAATCTCACTATTCGTTAGTAAAAAGATTAGCCTAAAAGTTGGTGATGGGTAGTGATGACGGCTAGAGCAGATGGCCTTCGTGTTGCTTTGTGCAAAACAAATAAATAAAATACAGGATAAGTACAGCATGAGTTGAATTATTTGGAAATACTTACCATGAGACCAAAGAATAAGGTATAAAACTCAATAACTTTAATTTCAGGTTAACTATTATTGGATTTTTACAGTGGTATTAACTTCAGTGACTAACCTTTTTAGGGAAGAATATCATTATTTTCAGCAATGATTCAGGTTATCTTTTACCATATCTGATATATATATATTATTTTGGCCACAATGTTTGCAAACTATCTTATACTCCTGTTATTTATTGTCTTCAAGCTTCGAGTAGTTATTAAGTAAATGTCCTAGAAGTAATAGAGTAGATAGATAGTGCATGATCTGAGAAATATGCACGAGTTGTTATTCTGGTCTGCATAAGTTGTTTTGAGCATTTTGTTCGTCAAAACATACATACACATCTGTCTTGTATAAAAGGGTGTGTTCTAATATAATATTTTTTGAAACCTGTCAATGTTCTGCTCTGACAGCTTCTCTGTACTTGATATAGAGTCAAGCTTTGTCACCAAATTGTATGGTATCAAATTAAAGATTCCAGAAGAATGGGTTATCTCTAATGTACTGTATCCAGAATCCTGAAACATCACCTGACTATATAAAACGTTCTTCCAAAAAAATCAACTGATAGACATTGAAACACTATCACCAGATGCTTCTGCATTTTGATCAGGTTAACATTCCAAGGTTGAAAGTGGTCTTGTATTACTGTATAAGAAGAATGACTTGTACACGCTCATTCCAGGGTATCCATAAAAACAGTGAATAGAACATTGACCAAACAAGATATTTTTACAATACGGGCTACCTTCAAATTGATATTAACCATAATTCTCTACCGTCACTGTCACTTACAGTTAAAAGACTGATGACATGTCATATTTTGAGGTAGGTCGTATTCCCTGCTTATTAAATTTGATGTTAGAATTTCTGTTCACCGATTTCCTGGAGGACAGATGAAAGAAGATTATTTTCCCCATAGGATTCATACAGAAGGCGATGCATTACGTGTTTTGGTATAATGGAAAAATGCCCTTCATATCCTCCATGAACACATCATTGGCGTTTCCTAGATATATCACTATGAAGACAATAATTTTTTTCAGATGCTAGAGCTATGTTATACAACAAATTTTGCACCAGAATCACAATACCCCTGTTAACAGTGTGCATATTGTTTATCTTTACAAGACGACGTTAGAAAATTTTCATGGACACAAAGTTTCCAGAATTTAATTCCCCTGAGAACTGTTTGACAGAACTAAGCAGAAAGATTGCTAACTACAACAAAAACCGGCTACTGTAAGTGAGCAGCACTGCTTTTTAGTAACAAGTTGAGATGTAATAACGATGGACTACCTCAATAATCTCATCGACAGCATATCACTTCATCTTGAAGAGATTATTAGAGTACGAGAAAGATCAGTTCAGTACTGAATGTTTAATATAAAGTAATATAAAGTTATAGACATTATTTATAATAATTTTATGTTATATTTTGTTATTTTACATGTTTTGATAATAGTTTCGGGCGATAGGAGAAATGTTGAAATTATTTTCTACCGAAGTCTCATAAAATTATAGAGTTGTTTGTTTCTCTAATAAATTGTTCATGATGTCTGTAGAACCTGTCTCATTATGAAAATTATATATGCATATGTTTGATGTAACAAGTATTTCTCAGTTTAGCATTATTAAATTAATTTGTATTCTGTCTTATTTCTTACAAAATATCCAATCATTTTTGCCAGTTCTGTATGTATTATACATTTACATCTGTTTACTTACTCTTCAAAACATTTAATATCTAGTGGATGTTTTCAGTTCACTATTGTTATATGCGGTGAATGATGTATTCTCGTTTTATAAACTTTTGTGGCTATTTGAATATACTCATATAGACGCCATGTAATTCTTCACTTTTTCTTTTGTAGAAAAGTAATTGGAAATACTCAATAATAATTATGTTTAAATCTATATTTTTCCAATAATAACTAGTGAATACAACCCACTGATGAAATATTGCTTCAATTATTATCGGTAATAACGCATAAAAATTTTATTTAATTAACCATGCACATTAGCAAGGTGATTTTTAGTTTCGTTCCAAACAGATAGTTTGTTCTGAATACAAGTTATTATTGATATGGAGCTACATTCTGATCCTCAATCTAGCAGTTTGATTTGTCTTCATGCCATAACTTAAGAATTGAAAGAGATGGAAATGTTATCCTTTGTCAGACATCCTTTTTATTATATTATCATAATGAAGTGATAAGATGATTTAAATTATCAACTTCATTTAAAACCAGTTGCTCTCAACATCTTAGTAAGGAACGATAACATTTTTATCCAAGCATCTCGAAATTTCAATTAATTTAGGATATTTAAAAATTCTCCAATGGAAATGATGTACAATATCAAACTTCATAACTGACATTAAAGTTCCCCGAATGACATCAAATGAGATAACAAACTACATCTCTCCTGTTGTAACAAAAGATGTTTGTTTTTTTCTTTGTGTAATTAGAAGCTGGAATCAAATTAGGCTATAGGTAAAAGGAACAAATGTCTGAAGAAAATCAACTGAAGGTATCTACTATAGAAAACGATAATTAATATTGCCATTGGGCTGTTATTGTGAAAAGAGTCTGATTAAGTGTTATTTTAATGTGCATTAAATGCCATTACAATACTTAATTTAAGAAATAAATTTATCTTTGCAATAGAGACTGTGATAAATTCATTCTATTTAGTGCGTAAAACTCATATTACATGAAACACATTTAATTAGCAAAATTAAATTGAGCGTAAGCGTCAATATAAGACAAATACTTTATCACAAAGCCAGCCCTCAAACTATGTGTATCTATTAGTGTCAAAGTAAAGTAGCTTTTTTAATTATTCAATTAAAATTAACGTTTATTATCTATTTACTGTATTTTTGAGTAAACTACTTTAATATCTCTTGTTCCTTCTTCATTTACAAAGAGTTTACTTGTATCAATTCCATGTATGACCTCAAGTTTTGTTTTTAAGTAAATAGTAAAATGATATTTGCAAATATATTCCACTTATTATCAAACATTTTATGTGATTATGCACTTTTTAGTTCCCAGTTTTAATGTATATTTGAGTTTTCAAGTATATTATTTAAATTTAGTCTGATTTTATCTACTTCCTTCATGTTACTTCATCCAAACAATCAAGAAGGTACATCTCTAAAGTTTACAAAACTAGCAATCCATGGATTTGAAAAATACCAATGTTACTTTTGTATCCGTGTTAAAAGAAAATAAACAACCTAATTTAAACCCAAAGACGTGGGAATAGAGGGATACAATTCCTACTAAACAATGTTTTACAAAACATAAAGCGTCAAAAATAAGAATTGTAATTTCAAAGATTAGGCAAGTCAAGTATTGTCAGAACATTCACCAAAAGATCAATTCAATAAGTAATTGGATATATGTGTATTTTTATCATACACAAACATGATGTTGGTAAACATAATCTTCCACAATTCTTTATCCTTGAGTCACAAAGAATTTCTCCTGACTTCCACGCTCTTTCCAGTCTTGATAGTTTTAGATAAAGGGCAAAGCTACAGAATGTGCTGTTTGTGCTCTGCTAACTAAGGTATAGAAGTGTATATACATAGAAGTTGTGTCTCTGGGGGGGTATTTTAAATATGAAATGGATAACAAAAAGTATGCTCTTCTTGAACACACAATAAAGGTATATTTACTTCCAATAGTTCCAAGGATTTAATTAAGACAGTAGATAAGATATTTTGAATGCAATCAAACTTCCCTCCGGAAAAAGTGTAAGATTTATACAGATGTTCTACGTTGAAGCATTTATGTCTCAACTTTTTTCAGTGAGTGCTGTACAAAAATCTAAATAATTTATTTTATTAACAAATTTTAGATATAAAGAATGGTACCACACTTTTAACAAACAGAAACAATCTATTTATCAAATTATTTTTTATGTCAGAATTATACAATCACGTGTTTTACAAATGCGGAATGACAGTTTACTGCTTCGAAATTACAAGGTTTAACGATAGTAATAACACTTTCGTCTTGCCGCTAGGTTAAATGACGCCTCCAGCGCGCTTATTTAGGGTTAGCAGATTTTCAGATAATTTTTCTCTTTCTACAGCAAAAAGCATTATAAAGTAAACCATCCTTTAGAAATAACAATATTTCAAGTAATTAAAACCAAACCTAAAGTTACATCTTTTTTTTTACTCTGTGAAAGAAGTAATAACTGTTTTCAGCAGCAATTAGAAAGCAATACGGTATATTAATTAATTCGTTCGTCATTGTCAGTTCTATTGCGAGCGCCTCCACTGGTACAGCAGTATGTTTACGGCTTTGCAACGTTAAAATCAGGAGTTCCATTCCCATTGGCGAGTTTAACAGATAGCCCGATGTGACTTTGTTATAAAATAACACACACACACCCTATTGTGAGGGAGTTTATTTTTATTTTAAGGAAGTTTCTAAAACCTTAAACATTTTCATATTAAAAGGTGCTTATATCGATGAAAAATAACCCCTTGACTTTAGTATTTGACATTTTTTTTACATTCAATATTTCAAACACTACTTACCAAAAATATTACGGCTTTTATACAAAGAGTGCGGATAATGCTGTTTTTATAAGAGTTACTTTAACACACTTACTAGGAACAGTTTATAATTTAACAGTATAATAATGTTGGTTTTGTTTACACTCAATGTAGCATCGTTCATTACACTACTCAAGTTTCAATGTGATAAATAAAATCGCTGAGTTATAAAGCGTTGCAAGTGAACATCATGTTTGATGATTGTTTATTAAAGTGCATGGTCGTACCAAGTTCTCAGAAGGTAACTTATCTGTTGATAAATTCTATAAATCCCACCACAAACATTACGTAATAATATAATGTTATTATCCAAGTACAACAAAAATCAATACTTCTGCCTTTCTTGGCTGATGCGCTCATCCAGCTTTCTTCTTTGAGTCCATATTTGAAAATCGTGTTGTTTCTACGACTTCCCAACAAATGCATTCTGGTCATGTGGTATGTTTCTGTTTATATGTAATAATGTGCTAACACACTACGGAGAGAGAATAAATGTCATCGTTTGTTTATATGCGAGTGAGAACAAAATATTTGTAGGAAAGTATAGAACTGTAAGATCGTCATATGAGTATATACATATTTTATATTTTACGTTTTAGTAAATGGATTGTTGTATTTTTAGAGGATTTAACTACTACAATAAAGTAAGAAGTTGTACTTTACCTGAATTTTTTTAACAATTTATGGAAACAAATTAGTTTAAACTTAATTATACCATTAAGAACACTGTTGCCAAATGCAATACTTCTGTCTGAGAAAGTATAATATTATATTTTGTCGACAAATACAAACAAGTAGAAAATAGAGGTACAATTATATTTCTTTATTTTTTTTTTAATTTCGCGCAAAGCGAAATTCCCGAGGGCTATTTGCTATAACCGTCACTAATTTAGTGATGCAAGACTAGAAGGAAGGCAGCTAATAATCACCACCAACAGCCATCTTTTGGGCTGCACTTTTGCCAAAGAATAGTGGGATTAACCGATACATATAATTAATAAAATTTACAGTATGGTTACAAATCTTGATTTTCAACCTTCAGAACCGGTAGCCAAGCCTATTTTTTACTTACTTACAAGGCTTGGTAGATAAAGGCACTCGACTTGTAATCTGAGGGTCCAGGGCTCAAACCCACGTCGCACCAAACATGCTCACCCTTTCAATCGTAGGGTGTTATATTTGTTATATGTAACGACAATTACATTATTCGTTGGTAAAAGACTAGCCCAAGGTTGTTAGTAGGTGATGATGACTAGCTGCCTTCCGTCTAGTCTTACACTGCTAAATTAGGGACGGCAAGCACAGATAGCCGTTGTGTAGCTTTACGCGAAATAAAAAAGAAACAAACTTTCATACAATACAAATGTTTCTTTTGGTCTCCTATGACATTATTACCCTTCTCGCAAATAGTTTGTTTCTGAAGTTACACGAGTCCCTAATTCAGTAATATAAGCCCAGAGGGCAGCTAGTCATCACCACCCACCGCCAACCTTTAGGCTACTCTTTTGCCAACGAAGAGTAGGGATGACTGTCACATTAATGCCCCCAAGGCTGAAAGGGCAAGAATGTTTGGTGTGAGGGGAATTCGAACAAGCGACCCTCAGATTACAAGTCGAACGCCTTAACCCACCTGGCCATGCCTGGTTATTTGCTATAGTTAACTAAATAAGCTACTTTGACGTTATTAATCAGAAAACTACAGAAGTGGATTACGAAAGTATATGAATTTCGAAAATTACAGACAGTTAATCTTCACTGAATTACTTACAACGTTACCATTTCTACAAGAACATTAAATATTTTCAATGGCAAAAGATAGTTTACAAGGGTGTGACGCCAAACAAGAACTAACCCACTTAGCTTAAACAAAAGTAGTTTTTGTTTTTTTTAATTAAGCACAAAGCTACACAATGGGCTATCTGTGCCTCTGATTTTAGCGAGTAAGGCCGCAGACATACCGCTGAGTCACTTGGGGGCTAAGCAAAGAGTAACAGTATTAACTCAAAATTAATTTGATCCTCATGGATCGTTAATAAAATATTTAGTTTTATATCAGCTAGAGGACTCATTATAGTTTGTAATTTGTAAAACTGCTGTATATAAAACATTTGTAATAACTATTAGTAGTAACAATTTTTATAAATTGTATTGTATTTTTTTGTTCATTAAAATATATTTGTATTAAAAAGACAATTGTGTGTATGAAATATGTTGGAAAGTACCATAAATTTTATACCTATTAGCTTCAATTAAATTCTAAATTAAAATTATAATTTCCGATTATTTGAAACATTAACACGTTACCTTTAATAAATCAAAGATTTTTATGAAATAAATTATAATATGTAACAAATTTGAAAAAAAAAAGAAACCTTACAGTTTAAATTCCTGCTTGAGAGTCATGCGTAATTTTTTTTTTGCCGATAGCTTTTAGGAAACAATATTTGTATATATTTGTACTAATATCGCGTGTCTGCCTATGTATAGAAGTGAAATAGATATTATTTTCTCTCAATACGCTATAGACGAGTTCTCTTATAGTCTCTTTTCTATATTTAATATCATAATCATAATTCACTAGAAAAACACATTTTTATCGGAGTTTTCTTTTTATTATTCTGTTATCTGTTATCTAGTTACTGAAGCAAATATATTGAAATGTAATGGTGATCTTATAAGAACGATACATCAAACTCTCAGTAAAGTCTCTCTTGAATTGAATGAGATAAAACTAGCAAAATATCTCTTTATAAAACTCTAACACTTACATTTATCTTCATTATTTTGTGTCAAAGTGTCCAAAAAGGTAAGCTGGTGATTATTTTCGTGTTAGTTAGACAGTAAACTTTACCCTACGATTGCAATTATTGAGAAAATATACATAACGATTTATATATTAAGATTATTGAAGTTTACAAAAGCGTCATTCACATATCTTCTGTTTTATAAAGGTTCAAGTGTAAGGGGAAGTTTTTCAGGTATTGATTTCATGAAAACACTTATTAAACGTTCTACGAAAAGGTATTAGTCTTGAGCCTGTGTGCTAGTATTGAGCGTAAGTACTAGTTGTCCTCAGCAACAAATGTTAACCTTCTCTCTTGCGAGCCTTTTTATTGTGTTTTCATGATGAACGGTGAAAAATGAAGAACTCAGATAACTTTAACTAATATATTACCCCAGATACGTTTGTTATTTTTAGCACTCCTGGCAGGTAAACGTGTTTTCGGAATATTTCAACAGCTATAATACTAGTGTTAAGTTTATTGTCGCCTGATCCACCATAATATCACCAGTTTGGACACTTGCACAGCTTCTTGGATACTTTGGTATAAAGATAAACCTGAGTGAAGTTTTTCAAAAACATGCTTACAGGCTTATGTTTTCATTTTGTTAGTTTTATTCTATTACTGCTGAATTAATATTCTGTTAGGATTTGGGCTCAAAATGACTTTGAGATAACTACCAGATTTTAAAATATAAGACAAAATTCAAGAAAAATGTCTTATGCAGTATTTTTTTTACTTTCTTGATAACATCATACGGAAATATTTAGAAGTTTGAATAGTTAAAAACAACTCGTCTACAATGTGTAAATAAATAAATATACACATATAATCTACTACCCTACAAATCTACTGTTTATTTGTTTCGAATTTCGCACAAAGATACACGAGTGCTATCTGCGCTAGCTATTTCTAATTTAGCAATTTAAGACTAGAGTCATCATCACTGAACTCTTGAGCTACTTATTAACCAATGAATACTGGGATTGACCGTCATATTATAACGCTCACACGGCTGAAAGGGTGAGCACATTTCGTGTGACTGGGTTCGAACTCGCGAACCTCACATAGGAATCGGATGCCCAAACCGGCGCACACCTGCAAATAAGCGATGTTAATGAAGAAAGAATTAAACGTTTTCGTACATTTTTTCTAAAATATATTTACAGATGATTTTTACACCAAAATTTAGCTTATTTTTGTCAGTTTAAGAGCAGAATATCGCCTTTAGTACACGTACAATCAAAACTGGCTCATGAGTTTACATGTCCTAGGTGAAATACTAAATATATTGAGTCCACCACAAAATGGCTAAAAGATAGAAAGAAATATTTATTAAAGATTACGCTATGCGACAATGTGGTGTAGTAACACGTTTAATTAAGATTCTGTCCATGCACGACGATAAGAATATTTTAAAGTTTACGTATGAAATATACCTTTCTAACGATCAAAATTCAACCGGAAACATCTATTATCTTCTTCTCTTACTCTGAGTTAAATGCTATAAGTGTAGGATATACGAGGTCTGTTCAAAAATTACGCGGACTGTTTAAATTGCGCGGCTCCAGTTGGTTCCAGGGGAATCCTCTTGATGTCGCTAGGTTTACACAGATCAGCTGATTACGACGCTATTTCCCGATTGCAGATATCTTCATTTGTGTATTAGCTACACGATTTTTTCGTTTGGCAGATTTCAGAATGAATGATCTGAAGAGCAACGACTTGCTGTGAAATTTTGTGTTAAACTTGGAAGATCTGCGACTGAAACTTTTGCAATACTTAACACGGCTTACAGTGATGTTGCTATGAAGCATACCTCATGTTTCAAGTAGCATGAACGTTTTAAGGATGGTCGACAGTCCATTGAAGATGATGAGCGTCCTGGACGTCCTTCCACGTCAACTGACGACCCACACGTCAACAAAATCAACGGCTGACTGTCAGGGAGCTTACTGAAGAGTGTGGGATATCAGTTGGATCTTGTTACGAGATTTTGACCGAAAAATTGAGTATGCACCGCGTTGCTGCAAAATTGGTGCCCATTCAGCCCTCAGAACTCGTGAGTTTTGGGCCAAACACTCGATTGTAAGATACCTATCCAGCCCGGAATAACATCCACAGCAACAAATTAAAGTCTTAAACAACAATTAAATGTTTTTGATAATTTTCTGACCACAATATTTATTACAATATAGGTGGTAATATTTTCTCGTGTTATTAACAATATATTAGTTAAGAATTTGAAGTTGACAAAAGATAACTAGTTTCCAGTTAAACTTCAAAATTAATAGGCTCTTTGTTTTTCAAAAAAGACAGTCAAAGAAACCGAAATAAAAGCAATAATTTCTTATCCAATATCTGTTAAATCATTTAATGACGAATTAAATGACTTATTACCTCTGGTCTGCTTAAACGCGTCCTTAGGATCTGACGAGTTGTGAATTTTTATGTAGAATATAAAGTCAAAGATTTATTAAGCTGTCCTACTCAGAACCTTATTACAATGGGAGTTGTTTTATTAGGCAGAAGTACACACTTATCACCATCGTACTGGTCACTATTCAAGATGGAGGAAAGTTGTAAATGCAGAAAGTGACTACACATTTATGTTTTACTCATATTATAAAATTGCAGGAAAATGCATCTACCTGGCCTTCAGTGGCACAGCGGTATGTCGGCAGACTCGCACCGCTACAAACCAGGTTTTAATACCCGTGATGGGCAGAGCACAGATACTTCTTGTGTAGATTCGTGATTAATTCTAAACAAACAAAAACATCTTAGTAATGTTAAAATAAAAAGCAATAAATATTTGTAAGAATAAATTACCATAGTATTTATTTAGCATTTTTTTTCAGTTTTCTTAAAGAATCAAAACTCCCGGTATTTTATATTATTTTAGGTTTAGTATATTAAGAAACCATTTAAGTTCGTGTACATTACATTTGGTTCATTTATTTAATGCACAGTAAGATACAGATACGGAACTTTCTTAGGTAATGAATGTACAAATATCAGGAAAAGAGGTTATATTACATGTAAGTGACTTTGTTTATTGACGGATAGATAGAAAGATAGTTAGCTAGTGGTTTCGAAAAACGTTATTCGTTGTATTTTAGTGTATTTACAAAACCACATTAAAGTACCAACTCCGAAAAGGATCACGTAACATATACCAAGGATAAGCGATTTCTTGCGTGAGCAAAAGGGATCAGAGGAAGGAAAACTATTTTATTCGTTTTGATTTTAAGAAAGTAGATTAAAACCACCTCCTGCATACTTCGCAAAGGAATATTAGCTTCATATTTTAATGCATTTTTGATTTTCAAACAATTTGATTAACCTTAACATGACTCTCTTATACTTTGAAGTAGCTAATCTCCTTTTTTAAGAACTGTAAAACCAAACGAATAAATTCAGTAACAGTATTGACTGTCTACCCCAATAAATGCGAAAACTTAAGCATAAAATGGAATTACGTATTTAAAACTTATGTGAGCTATAATTTAAACACATGCGATATTTAGGAACTCAAATACTTACATGAAATTAAACAGAAGATTACCATATTTAGACAAGTATAATCAATTCAGGTTCTAATACGGTCAATATTATCGTTAAATATTATTAGTCCTTTAAGTAAAACAACCACTCTGTTGTTCAATCTTTGAACAACTGTTGGCAAGGAAGTTAAGGCACTCGACTCGTAATTTGAGGGTCACGGATTCGAATCCCCTTACACCAACATGCACGCCCTTTTAGCCGTGAGGACATTATAAGTGACGATCAATCACATTATTCGTTGATAAAATAGTCCAAGAGTTGGCGGTGGGTGGTGATGACTAGCTGCCTTCCGTCTAGTCTTGCATTGCTAAATTTGGGATGGCTAGCTCTCGTATAGCTTTGCGAGAAATTCAAAACCAAACAAACAACCGTTGGGTCAGTGATAACTTTTCTCACACACTTACAACACAAAATCTTGGATTTGATTTTATGTTCTACATGCTGCAGATAGCCCGTTGTGTAAATGTTACACTAAGAACTAATAGACAATGTAGCAACTAAACAAATTTTAACGTAAGTATGTTATAGTTATTTAATGAAACGTTTTGCTTTTCTAGGAGGTTTAGACTTTGTTTTTCTCTGGAAATCAAATCTTCATAAAGAGTGTGTAAATTAAGCATGCTTTCTTGTCCAAATAAATTATCGCTATAGCTTTGGTAATACATTTAATTTAAAAAAAACAACAAAAAACGCTGAAACCTTAGATATTTAAACCTGTACCCATCAAGAGCAATGTTTTTTGTTTTTTTATTATGCGATTAACGAATATTTTATCTCATTAGTCCATTGATTAATTATTTTGTATACGCTAAACATGTAGCAGTACATCACGGCTTTGTCAAGATCCATGAAAATGAGCATGACCAGAAAACCTTAAGTATATAATATGCTTTTGATTAATGTACGAAGTTTAGAAGTGAAATGTATTTTTCAATTAAATGTGTTTTCTTGTTGTTTTTGTAATACAATTATATAAGGATTCAATACTGTTCAATACTGATTGAAACACTAAATGATGAAGTTAAATGGATTTGGATTTTTTTATCATATCGTTCGTAGTAAATTATTCAATGATTTTCTTTCATTCTAAGTAAGCCCTGCATGATCAGGTAGTTAGGGTGCTCTACTCGTAATCTGAGGGTCGCGGATTCGAATTGCCGCTACAACAAACATACTCGCCTTTTCAGCCATGAAGCGTTATAACATATTGGTCAATCCGACTGTTCGTGAGTAAAAGAGTAGCCGAAGAATTAGCAAT
Organism: Carcinoscorpius rotundicauda; assembly: GCA_011833715.1. Lineage (NCBI taxonomy): Eukaryota > Metazoa > Arthropoda > Merostomata > Xiphosura > Limulidae > Carcinoscorpius > Carcinoscorpius rotundicauda. Next base: position 117,237,445 of record CM022393.1, read on the forward strand.
GAGTTCCCTTCCTGTGCCTTCCCTATAGTCTTACACTTCTAGTGCAGATAGCCCTCATGTGGCTGTGGGCGAAATTCAAATAAGAAGCAAATCGTTCTAAATAATAAATAAATTAACACATTTCATAAAAAACTATTTATTCTTAAAATAATTTGGGTTTAATATACTAATAGATTGCTTGTTCGTTTCGTTTAGGCGTAGAGTTGCGAAATGGGCTGTCCTCACTATCGCAGTTTAGTCACTATAAATCCCCAAATTTACTGCTAAGTTACAGGAAAGAGGATTTATAAATAAATTGAATTTAAAATAGTTTTACTTGACTTAGTTGACTTATGTATAGGTGTTGAAGGGTTATACAATCCATCAAGTATTATATGATATTTAATCTTGATGATGCGAAACATTTACATGGCGCATATACACAGACACAATCAATTAAACAAAGCGTGCTAAAACAAAACAGTGCAGAAATAATGCAATCCACCTCCCTCAGTTCAAGTTAAGTATGTGATAATACATACTGAAATCTGACTTCAGACTAAGACGATTGGTCAGGGAAGTATCTTAAATGAAAATTTAATATCTGCACACTTTACACACATATACATATATGAAGTATGACTGTCGTGAACAACAATGTTAGCTCTGCATAGACAACAAATGTTGAAAATTAGAGTATTGAAATGGAGTATATTTGGAGATGGTTCCTGAACATTTGCAGTCTTTGGATAACTTGAGGAAATGCTCTGAATCAGCAAAATCTTTCCATTCTTATACCATTGGATTGAAGTCCATTTAGAATGTAAAACATATCATTCATTAAATATTCTCAAGGTAATACATCAACAACATAAGGACGTTGCAATCTAATAACGGAAGTTAGACTGGACTGTTTCTTGTATATGGCAATACAAAGTACTATAATATCTATTAATGTATGCCAGTAATTAATTCGCTAGACTACATCATACTTTTACTTCAGCAATTTTTTCAGATTCTGTATTGAAATAAATTCGAATCTAGCTTCAGATTGTCTGTAAATAAGTATACACCTGTTATCTGATTACAGGGTGAAACAAGACTTATCTATAAAATAATATTTCTCCAGACGACCGTTTGTGTGATTTGCTGTTAGCAGAATTCACCTCACTTGGTATCTGGTATAAAAACTGACCTTTAGTGACACAATTACTGGGGTTATCTATTTCATTTCTATATTATTTTAGTGATAAATTGACAGGAGATGTCTAATTCAGTTCCAGAAGAGACATCTTACAACGGGGGTAAGTCAGAATCATAAATTTGTCTGACTGTGGTATGGAAGTTGCTTCACGTTATACCGGTGACGTTTTGATACGTCTGTGACTTACATTCACAACAACATGCTTGCATTTTCTAATTTACATTCACAACAGCGTGCTGACGTTTGCTGACTTAATTCATAACAGCATAATGAATTTTCTGACTCTTGTTCATAACATTAAGCTGAACTTTACTGACTTATATTCGTCCGATGGTTCTACAAGTAAGTGAAACACCTATATATCATTTTTGACATCTAACCGTGAATTTGGAAAAAAAAATGAAGCTCATTAGCACATTACAATTTGCCATTCTGTTTAAAGTTATATCTGAGACAAGACTGTACCAGACCACTTAATATACAGTGCAGATTGAGTGAGAAACCACTCGCATCATATTGGTAAGCATCAGAGGTATTATTTGAATTATTGTCAGTTGATAGTATCTTGTATCAAATTTTACTTTGTTAACTGCAAAAATATACTCGTATTTAAAACTTCTACAATAATGAAAAGAATAAGCTATGTAGTTTATACATAGAGTAAACATCGATTTGAAAATAAAAATAAATGCACTCAACACTCAAAATGTCTAAAGTTAAAAAAAATACAATCATGGCAATAAAGTATAATAAAAAATAAACCAGAATGGTTTATCATTAAGATGGATAATCATTAAAAAATAATTTAAATAAAATGTTTTGGAAATTTGGTAACCTAACTTGCAATTAGAGATAACATGTGATCGTTATGTGGTCATCACGTCTTAACATTTCTAAAATACGTTTGACTACAGTCTTCCAAGAAGGGTTAACATTTGTGAAGAAATGTATTTTACTAGTTATTAAAACGAATCATTCAAACTGAAGTAAACGTTACTTTTTATTTAATAACATAATACTAATAAAAATCGAAAGGAAAATGAGAGTATTGTATCTGGAGGTTTAAGTGTTACGTTAGTACTCATAAAATATATATCATTACATTTCGTTTGTTTTTATAATATGCTACTAAAAACAGCCAAGCAAATAATTTTCGAGTGTTTGTCTGTTAACGTTTTTTAGCTGATTAGTAGGCTACACAATACTCATACTAAAATAAGTTAAGGTAAAAACGTAATATCATTCTCACCAACAGCTATCACGTATATCAGTTAAATATATCTATAAACGACTAAGTTTTCTACTCGGTAATACAAGTATTTTAAGATATACATATTAATATTAGTCGAAAGCCAAACATATGTAGTTTGTTCTATATAGAATAGATAGTGTAGTTGTTTTTTAAACTTGGATCTAAAACATCTTCCCGTTGTAATATACATGACTGAAAAGCATATATCAGGAAACACACATTCCTAAAACGTAATCATTATGTTCCATGTTTTATTTGTTTGTCTTATTGTTTTTCAACTTATTTTATGTACCAGTATTTCAACTATTGTCGAATGATGCTAGCTTTATTATAATTACTTTCATAGTAAAACCTAAAGCGAATAAATACCTTCAGTTATTTTGCATATAATTGTCATTTATTTATTGAAGTTTTCGCATCTGCTCCTTTATTTACAACAGAAGCTGCTGTCAACACGATTTCTATAACAAATATCTTCCACTTTTAGTAAACTAGTAATAAATAGCATCTACTCTCATTAAGTTATACAATATTTCAGTCTAATAGACTTGTGAAAGAAATTATTTCAATATGAAATCATACATAGTCGTAATATTTGCAAGGAATTTGGTTTTAAAGAACACCATAATATTTTACAGATTAGAATAATCAATCTAAATTACAAATGACAACATTCCCTAGTATTTCGAGAAAGAAATTAAATCTGTCATCATATTGCAGTTGTTTGTCTATTCGCTACTTGACTACCTTGTGTAAAACCTGTTTTACCTCTCATCAAACCTTTTAAGCTCTGTTCTGATATATTCATTGTTACTTTGTGCTTAAATGTTTATTATTCATGTGTACTTACATCGACGTAGATACCAGCAAATGGGAAGACACTAATTGTACTACTCTCCAAATACGAGATGTATCGGAAGAATTCCATATCATTAAGGTAAAACTTGGTATAGAATATCTCATCATTTTCCGAGTCAAAGCTACAGTTGATCCATCCAGCGTCCCCTCTATTCACAGCAGATGGCACTTGGACATTGACATCCTTTAAAGCCAATGCCTCTGGAAGGAAACATAACATAATGATAATGTCACAATATACAGTATCTTATTTTAGTTAACAATTAGATGCAGTGATTATCCAACCCGTAAAAAATGATGAGTTAAAGTTTTATAAAAACCCTCGCAAGTCCACGCCATTCCTTTATTATCTTTTTTTTTAGAAATATCTCGGGGTGTTTACATCCTTCCTTCAGTAAGTTTTATAAAAATCCTCTCAAGTCCACGCCCTTCCTTTATTGTCTTTTGTGAAGATCTCTTTGGATGTCCATGCCCTTTCTTCAGTAAGTTTTATAAAGAAAAACCTACAAGTTCATGCCCTTTCTTCAGTAAGTTTTGTAAAATCTTCTCGGTATGTTCAAGCCTTTCTTTGAGTAAGTTTGTTTTTTTTAATGTTCTAGGACGCCCACTCCCTTCCTTAAGTAAGTTTTGTAAAAGTCCCTCAGAACTTTCACGCCCTTCCTTCAGTGAGTTTTGTTTACCATACTTCCCGCTTCTTCATAAAACAAAATCAATTACACATTGTTAAGAGATTAGGTTCATTCAATCATATTTCTTTTGACAATGGTTTCTGTAGATCTGCCATCTACTTCTCATGTCAACGCCGTGTTTTGAAAGAAGATATCAAGTTCAAACTCAAACAAAAAAAGCAGTAACATCATAAAAAAACGTATCATGGATTGATTTCAACCACCTACCTAACCTGTTAACAATGTAAATGAAAAAAACGAACACAAACAGAATGTTCAACTGAATAACTTAATGCCACATACAAGTATCAACAACTTGGTTTTTAACATTAGTGATGTTGTATTCAATGAACTCTGTAAAAGTGTACTACTACCAAAGGATCTAAAGCTCTGCTTACTTCCCCCATAAACTTAAATTTTTCGATTGCTTGCTTTCCTTTGAGAATACTTATAAAATATTATAATTTCAACCTGTGTTTAACAGCAACGAGTCTCAGAACTTAGAGAATTTTGTGATAACAAAGCTCAAGAACGTTGCCTTGTCTTCATTCTACAGCTTCCATAAACTTGTTTTTACCATTACTCATGAAGAATACACTGCTTTAAAGGAATTAACTAACAACAAAAAAATGAACGTCACGTGACACGATAAAAGTAAAGGTGTGGTTATGCTTACTAAACCGAATTACAATAACAATATGCAAATTATACTCAGAAATAAAACAAAATTCATAGCTCTTAATGTTGAATGGCGAAAGCTCACCATAAGAAGAAAAAATACAACGACATTTTAAAAAACTATAAATGTTACAATTAGCTTTCACAAAACGTTTTTGAAGACATTCACCCCTCAGACTCTCACGCAGGTCTTATGTATGAGTTACCTAAAGTTTACAAAAACAACATTCCTTTAAGACTTAATTTTATTGAATATCGGTTATCATACCGATAAATTGGCTACATTCTTCATTCTTATTTTAAACTCACTTCCAACGAGTATACAGTTAAAGGTTTTTTTTTATCAAAAAATTTCTGAAATCAATAACACTAATCCATAGATACTTGTTGGTTTCGAAATTAAATCTTTATTCACAAACATTCCACTTCAAGAAAATATACATAATTTCTTAAATAAAGTTTTCCCCTACAAAAATGAAACAAACTTTAATTGCTAACAGTTCGAAGAATTATTTAAACTTGCCCTCAAGTAGAAGCACTTTATCTTCAAAAGTCAGCTCTATGACAATATAGATAGCGTGGTAATGGTGTCACCTTTAGGGGCAACTCTTTCTAACATATTTCGTTGTCACTATTGGGCTGGACACCTGTCTCGCCCAATAGATATCGGCATTATATATTATACATTGTTCATACATTTTACATCTTCAAAGCTCTAATCACATCAAATACTTTGTATTTAAATTAAATTCGAAATACCAAAGTAATAATTTTAATTGTCTTAATTGTCAACCTAAAAAAGAAATGGTAAATTGCCCTTTCTTGATAGCCAAATCAACAGATTAGATAACCACTTGACAATATTATTCTATCGGGAAATAACAACATATGCAAGCATACATACTGGATTCGACAGTTTTATTCTGAATCCCTTTAAACGCAATCTTATTCTCAGTCTTCTCAACAAAACATATAACACGTGTTCTAACCACCTCTCTCTTCATACAAAAACCCCAACTTTATAGAATATTTTTACAAACAATAGTTGTCCCATGAATTTTATCCAAACTCTAACATACAAGTTTCTTTCTCACAAACTTGAACATACAGAAAATATATAACATTGATCAATACTTAATAATATTGATCGCTTCTTTTTTAGGTAAGCGTAGTTTCAAAGTGAAATCAGAAATTTTAAAAATAATTAAAACATTTCATACACATCTTCACCTATAAATGATATTTAAATCACCATTCAAAGTGCAAAATATATTTCGATCTAAGGACCTATTATATGCTCCCATGTGTTCCAGGATCGTATATAAATGCACATGTGGTGGTTGTAATGTCATTTCTACGGGCAAAACTATACTTCAGTTACACCTGCGAAGATGTGTAAGTATCAAGCAGAACTGGCTTTTCTTTTTTTGTTATATTGCGCAAAGCAACACGAAGACTATCTACGCTAGCCGTACCTAATTTTTCAGTGTAAGAATCGAACCCGTGAATCTCGGATTAAGAGTTGAACGCTTTAACTCACGTGGCGATGCCGGGCCGGTAGAACTGATAAAAAATTGTCAAATTCATCAGACTTCACAATTCGCTTACATAAGAAAAACACCAACCACTTCATCTTCAATGCAAATTTCAAAGTCATTTCATGAGGATCATCAACTACTGAACTTCTAATTAAAATTTTTTTATCGATTTTAAATTATTTCTAAAATTTAAATCTTGAAGTTAATGTTTTATTACTATTTATACACATGAAGTAAATGGTTATTTATCCTTTATCGATATAAGTTTAATGGCACATTAAAATTTTATATGTTTTGAGGTTAATGGTTCATTACTTTTATAGGTATGAAGTCATTCTTTCATTACTTTTTCATAGGTATGGCGTTAATAGTTCATTTTTAATTGTACATAGTTTAATAAGATATTGTTTACTTAATCTTAACGATCCAATATTTGAACGTGTACTGTTTAGTTACTGCTATTCATGAGAATCACTTCGTTATGCACAATTTCATACTAAATGTGTAATGTATAGAGTGCACTTTATTAACTGTTTTCTCATGTTACCCTAACTGAATCTATCTCATTATGCCTAGTCTGCCCTACTATAGATTCATACTCAATGAGTATCAATTACACAGTTATATTAACCCCAAAATGCATTATTACATCATGTAACATTTACATAATAAGCATTGATGAAAAGTGGATGTTCTAGAAACCAGATCTTTTAATGCTAATAAATGATGCCCACTTCTGATAACTTAGAAGATAAAAGGATTGAAGTTTTGTTCTGTCAAATACTCACTGGTTTTTTACGTTTGATTCAGTAATTTATATCATAAAACGTCGTAAGTAAAAATCAGATAAAATAATCCATGTTATAAACAGCTTAGTGATACCGTTTCAATCGTGTTAATTTTCATCAGCCCAAATAGGTCAATAAATATGAATGTAACTTTGTGTTTGATTTTTGATAGTGATTATCGCTTGGATTGGGTGGGTACTTTAAGAAACAATACATTTAAATGAACAACCCTTCTCACATAAATTGATATTATTCTGGGTTGTATTCTTTGCTATTTATCCACTTGAGTTGATGGAAGAAAAAATAATTTTTAAAAATGTAGTTCTCAGATAACTATGGTATTTATTACTTAATCCGAGAAAGACTGATGTATATTACATGCTCATTTATTTTTATTTCTTATCATTTATATTAAAACCAAAATTGCAGTAAAACCTTTGAGTAAACAACTATCTTTAGAAGTTCACAACACATTCTTGTTTCACTCTGTTTGAATGTGACACTTAATGATCGAAACATGCTCAACAACGACATTTCTAACTAACTGTTCATTTATCTTCATATCAACTTATAAATTTATTAGATTATTCCTTAGAAGTGTGTGAGACTTTGAAACTAAAGGGCTAATTTATAAATGCTGTATAGTGAGCTAACTGTTGGAACTAAACAATACCGTTCTGCAACATCAACGATAGAAATGGTAGGAAACCTATATTGTTCCTTAAATTGTGTCGTTTTAAGTTTAATATTGCAAAGTAACACAATAATTATGGAGTCGTGATCAATGCTATGTACTTCATGATTTGTATAATTAACTTTTAAATGATTTATAAAACATTACAATATATATCACATTATACATAATTCATATACTCGAATGCTAGTATTTCGTGAAGTACTTTCATGAATTAATGTTACTACTTCAGAATGGAAGTTTACTTTCCACCTTAATAACATGTGAAAAAAAGAATATATTAATACAACAAATCCCAAACAGTTAAAGAGCAACAGTGTTTACTTTTTCATTTTTGTGTCCATGTTAATGTTTCAGATTTGCTTGAAATAAAATTAATTGTTAAACTCTTTGCACTTTAAGAAAAAAGTGCACAGTCTCATTTGCTCATTTTGAAGCATCTAAGCTAACTAAAATGTCTTGTCGGTTTGAAAAAAAATTAAAAACACAATTTTAAACAGAAGTATTTGTGTTTTTCATGAAAATTGCTTTATTTTAAATTTCTTAAGGTGATCATTGTGATTTATTAAGATGTAGCCGAATAATTTATTATGTTTTTCTAAGTCATATAGCTTTTTAAGTATTTTGTTTCCCCTGAAACCTGATAGTTTAACTAAAATTTTAAAACTAGTCAGTTAAAGCTGCACAAAAAATTTGAATTATGAGAAAAACTGTTTAATCTTGCATAAATAATATGATGAAGCATAGATTAGAAACGTATTGAAAACAGGTGGGTTACCTTTCTGAAAACAAACAAAAAAACTGATAAGTGAAAAGCAGCTACATTAACCATGATGGTTTTAAAGCGACCGAACGTTAAGACAAGTGGATTAGAAATGATGTAACTGGCTGAGGAGCTGAATAAACAAAGAAAATATCTATTAATGCTTATTTTTTATTAAAAGTATTTTCACATTCTTTTGTAATGGAAATAGATTTAAAGACATTACTAAAGTTCTCTTATCATAAAAATGGAAACTTAATGGAAATTAAAACGAGTAAACTAAAGCAGAAAACGACGAATGAAGTAACTTAAAACGACAAAAATGTCCTATATTTATCTCTCTCAGTTTTTAGCGTTTAATTGTATCAAAAGTTTGGCGATTAGAAATATTTTATATAAATTAAATTTTTGTTTGTCTTCTTCTGAAATATGCAGATACAAAGTCTCTAAAACTAAAAGATGTACTTGCTGATAAAAGCTATACTTTCACTAAAACACTTTTTCTACATGCAAAGATATTGTTAAAAAAAGACAAAATCTTATAATGCTACGCTAGAAAAGCTAGCTTTGCACTTAAAAGATTGATATGCTAACCATCAATTATTTTAAAGATTTTAATGGTAACAGTAAAATTTTAACATTGTAAACACATTCCTTATGGTACATTTTCTTTAAAATTCATTTATCTGTTATGTTTGATTTACAATAAACGTATCTCACTATTATACAAATAACCCCAGTAATCGTAAAGGCCTTTATTAGAATATAACTACCATTTGTATAGGGTGGGTGTGGGCCGGTGGTTAATATGCAGATCTCTGAACTTGAGGGTCTTCAATTTCTTGCTCCCCCAGTCTCGCTCTAAACTTAAGGGTCATGAATTTGCTTTAGCATTACAGTCCCACTCTTCAGCCAGACATGAGTAGCCTAGACTTGGTGGAGGGTTCTGTACGTTAGCTGCCTTCCCTGTGTTTCTCAGGAAATTAGGAACGCCTATACTCGGTTATCATTTTTCACAATTTTTTCAAACAAACATTTCCTTAACTCATAATTATATTCTATGAGCTCTTATGATGTTATCGTGTGATGATAAGAACTAATTTTATCACTTATATTAAGAATGATTTTAGAATTAAGATGCTATAATATCATATATTAGCCTGGTCCTTGAATAACACTTATAGATAGTCACTTTGTTGTATTATAGGACATTCTGATACAAACATCATGCTTTCAGTAAGTGTTCCATTTTAACAGCATTTTCAACAGAGAAGAATGTATGCTATACACAAGACTAGATGTAGTCACTAATGTATAGGATAGAAATTGTAAAGTTAGAGGAATCAGCTGTTAAAACATTTTAATTATATATTTTTATTTTCTACTTCATTCACTGAAATATTTCAGACCTGAAACTAAAATATCCAAAATATTGTTTTTATTTCATTGGACATTCAAAGTTTCGCTTTACCACTTCACTAAAAAAAATCAAACTGAAACTTACAGTACAAAACTTTAAATAAAATAACGTCTTGGGGTGTTCACGCTCTTCCTTCAGTAAGTTTTATAAAAACCCTCGCGAGTCCACGCCCTTCTTTTAATATTTTTTGTGCAAATCTCTCTGGGTGTTCATGCCCTTTCTTCAGTAAGTTGTATAAAAAAAACAATGTATGTAATATATTAATTTAAAATGTTCATATACAACTTTTCGTTTCCAGCTGTATTTAAACCATTCGAAAATTTCAATTTCATTTTGTCTTTTACTGAACTGTCTTGAAGAAACTCTACAGCAAAATGCTGAGCATCTAATGAAATACAAAGAACGTTTTAGTGTTATAAGGTGTATTATCTCTATTATTAACATGTCTTCTGTACACCGATATGCACTGTAGAAATTAAATAAAATATTTAAAAGTTTCTAAACTTTCTTGTATGTCATAAAGATATTAATTCAAAACTGTTCGTACAGTTATATTTAATAGAAACTTTCGTTTATGGTACCATCGTATCGTTGTATATAAATATCATTTAAAATAAACTATGTATCGAGTTGTTATCTAGATAGTTCGATGACAACTTGTCTGTAACTAAACAGAGCGTAATAAAGTCTTGCTTTTCTTTATCGGAAAATCCATATGAGATATGAACACGCCAGGTATGGTCATGTGTGCCAGTTTGGATACAATCATTATTAGATGTATACAGAAATTTTAGCCGATTGTTAGCAGTCAAGTATTACCTTTAACAACTGCTCCCATTAGATCTGTAATAATATAGTAGAAACTAACCATAATTTCCGCATTAATAATGCAACAAAACACAAACTCTGTATTTTTTCTCCTAAATACTGCACATCAAATGGTTATAAAATTGATTAAGGTCGATGATAGCCACTAGAATATAGTTGTTTTTGTGTTGTTGCTCTATTCAGTTGCAAACTGATCACATATATAACAATATACATGATATTCAGCTACTTGAGATAATGAAGTCTTCCCTTAAAAAGAATAGTTAGACATGTGATTCTTCGAATATCCCCGTTATTATATTGTATTTAGTTTGTATCTCTTCTTTATTCGAAATAACTAAAATGTACATCATCGACACACAGCGAAGCAAAAATATTAACTTTAATTGTTTGGAATTTATTTCCAATTAATTTTAATGTGCAATAGCTAACTTGTTTTGAACAACAATGTTAATTCTTGCTTTAGGACACATTTAAAAATACAATTGCAACTTTAAAGTCATAACTTTTACGGATAAATGTTAAAATGAAAACGAAACTTTTCAGCATGAAATAATGTATACAGTTTTCAAAAATACAAATATCAGGTATGGAATAATTTAGTAACATATATAAGGAAAATTTATTGTTCTCAGGGTTTTTAAAATTGTATATATATATACTTTTATGAATATGGTGTGTGATCAAGAATATGAGGGAGAATTGACATTTGCTTAAAACTTTTGTAACCGCTTAGCGTATTTCCTTCAAAATGTTGAAAACTGTCTATTGAAAACAATAGACATCACGGTTACACGATGTCTTTTCAACAACAGAGGTGAAAGACGTCTTCTGCTTTTTTTTTTTGTAAGAAAGTTAATGCTCTTCGAAACGTTAAAAGAGCACGTCATGAAGACGTTCGTGGGAAAATGGAAAGATATTTCTTTTGAGGTATATAAAAAATGTTTAGCATGATTCAGACGTAAAAGATTAATGCTCTTCTAGCAAACAAGATATCAATTAAAATACGATGATTGGTATTAGATGCTTTTTAAATAAACCAGGTAATTTTTAATGTACGATGATTTTTCTTTTCTGTACCAACAATGATAATTTACTTAGAGTAAAACAACTTTTGGACAACGTACGGAAAGAGGTTTGTCACAAGTTGTACATGTTCTTATCCACTGACATTTTGGTCAGTTAAACAAAGAAAACTAACAAAGAGAAACAAGAAAAAAGTGAATTCATACTTTCAAGTATAAGCAATTATTACAGTGTTTTGGTAAACAGAAATGTTGTGATGCTACATAAAAAAAACAACTAAGCCTTATGACAAACAGCGTTCCATAACCCATTGACGATAACTAATCAGTTACGATAGTTTCATATTCTATACTTCTTGTTTACTAAAATGAAATGTTGAACATACACATGTGAAGTGATAAGACCATACAATTTACTACTGGGTTCATTCATATTCACAGGTAATAAAGCTGAGGTTGTTAGAAATATGGCAATAGTTAATATATTCAGAAACTATTCTCCCAACAGGGAAATTTAAAAAATTGCTCAAATTATGATTAAGACAGGATTAGAATACAGATTACAGTATAGCTTGAATTAGAACAAGTGTGTAATATATGACTACGCATCAAAAGCGTTGAGAAGCTGAAGATAACTACTCTTTATTTAAAACTAACACCAACAACAGAGTGATAAACCTTTGGCCCTAAAATGCAAAATTTTCAATGAAATCGTTCACGAGTGGCCGTGGGAATGTAATCTGTAAATTCTACACCACATATTATTTTCAAAAGTCTGTCTATTAACGTTATAAGAGTTTAACCAGCTCAAAATACTTTTCTCTTATAAGCATTCTTAAGTCCTGTTCTTCTATACTTCCTTCAGACTTGTTAATCGTAGTACATATTATTGAAACCATTATCTTTGGACCTTAGAGACTATCTTTTTACTAGTTTAAATTTCCGACTTCTGCCTTTGGCGAAGGCAAAACATATCATTAATCAATCCCACTGTCAGTAGAATAAAAAATGTTTGATGCAGACTCTCCTTTTTTTTAATTTTTGTCAGCTCTTCAAAATAGAGCACAAATAAATCAAATGAATCTATCCTATCGATCCCTGTAAAAATCTTGTGACTTTCAATAATAACTTTGTTTCTCAAAAGAAAATAAAAAAAACCCAATCTATCCCTATAAGACAAGCCTTTTCATCTCTGGAATCATTCTAGTAGTCCTCATATAAACTCTTTCCGATAAAACGTTATTTATTCTTAGAAAAGGAGACATAAACTGTACACGGAATTCCAAGTGAGGCCTAACTGTGCTTTGTATAAAGAAACATCGACCATCTTTGACTTGTAATCAATATTAAGTTACAGCATCGCTAACATTTAAAGATTTAATAATAAGCGAACTGCACTGTTTTGTTCATTCAATCCCAGTTGTACTTATAAGCAAAGGACAATTTAAAATCCTCGGAAAAAATAAATATGAGAAGGGAACCACATAACATGGAAAGTCTATCGATCAATATACTTTAACCAAGATTGAATTAATAAAACAGTGTAATTCCTTTATTATTTTAATTAATATATTTATAAGTACACCCAAAAATTTATTGGCTATAATACTAGCAATAAAATAGTTTGATAATTTATTGTCTTTATTTACCCTTCTATATAGATTTCAATTTATATTAAACGTGTGGAATATGTTATAAAAAACTTGAATGCATTACTCGATACAAAGTGCATTTAAATGTCATTTGTTGACTGCTTGCGTAACTTAGCAGTTAATTCAAACCCATCTGTAACAATTTAAAATCTTCAATAGAACTAAAAATATCCACAAGTTTAATTTGATCGGCATATGTAATAAATTTATTAATACAATCCTAGTAATATCACTGATGTGAATAGGTAAAGAAAAAAGGCCAATCACTCGATTTTTTAAAAAGCGTCCATTCTGATTGATGTCCATCAATTACAACCTTTTGTTTTCTTTAACCCCACAGTCTCAAGATACAATTATTTAGTCTTTCTCCAACCATGCTGATGTGATTTCTTTATATAATATTTTGTGTAAAATTTCATCAAGCCCAAATACACGAAGTCTACACCTATACATTATCTATACAACAAGTAACATCCTTGAAAACTAAAAGATTAATAATCTAAGATGTCCATAATTAATGTATGTTTCCTTTTTTTCAAAGAGAAACTTTGTAAAGTTTATGAGATTAATTTTTGTACTATTAAATACCTATTAAGTGGAATATAATTTTCATATGAACCATTGTTTGCCTCCTATGTTTGCCATAGGATGTTCATAGAGTAAGAAATATTTATGTTAATCTTCAGACTATTCACGAGTTGTTCCACCTAAGTCCTTTTTAATTTTCTCACACCATTTTTAAATAAATCGTAAGCTTTCCTATAATTCTATAAATTTTCCTCTTTCTGTCAAAATAGACATCATAAACTTATGGTATTTTACCCCAAAATTTCTTATTTGTGTTTTTTAACGAACAAACTATGTTTTCTTTCCTGTTAACATCTTCTTCGTTTCAAGTTAATGTACTTTGAATTATAAAATCTTTTGTTCTCAGTTTTCCAAATCAATCAGGCTTAAATAACAGTTATTAAGTACAGAGCAATTAATGAACATTCATGAATTGATAGAACAATCAAAATGATGCATAGAAGAAGTTTCTTTTACCTTATCTTTGAACTAATTTCAACACTGACGTTCTGTTTGTATAACGTATATACTAAAATATATTTTAAAGCCCATTTCGTAAACTTTAATCATGTCGCTTTTAAATGCAAATGGTATTAAGCGTAAGTTTGTTTGTTTGTTTTTTGGAATTTCGCACAAAGCTACTCGAGAGCTATCTGTGCTAGCCGTCCCTAATTTAGGAGTGTAAGACTAGAGGGAAGGCAGCTTGTCATCATCACCCACTGCCAACTCTTGGGCTACTCTTTTACTAACGAATAATGGGATTGACCGTCACCTTATAACGCCCCTACGGCTGGGAGGGCGAGCATGTTTGGCGCGACGCGGATGCGAACCCGCGACCCTCAGATTACGATTCGCACGCGCGCCTTAACGCGCTAGGCCAAAGCGTAAGTTTATCTAATGTGAGATGAAAAGAAACCGAATAATACAATGATTTTTTTGCTAGTGAATTTAGAATGACGCACAAACTAACTGTGTGAAACACTGCACACACACAATGAACTCACTGTATGACCTCCATACGTTTCTCCTTTTCTTCAGTTCCTAATTTTATTCAGTGTTATTTTAACCCTAGCAGATTACGTTCTCAAATTTCTTTGTTCTGTACATTAATTACACACGCAGGCGAAAACATTGTTAAGTGTTGGTAGAATATATAGTTTCCCTTAAACTCCATTTTTCACTAATACCATGCATTGTTCTCAAGCACAATATTGGATCTCAACCCAAAATACTGAATGCTCTATCCTGGTATTACACCTACATTCTTTATTAAGTGTTTATTTTAACTATGATTCTACAAGTTGTAAGTGAAACTGCTTACAAAAAAACTTTCATAATTCATTAATTTCATTTAGCACTACAGTAGTTCACAAAATGCTGAACCATAGGTATGTCTTATGTAATTTTTTGGACATGTTAATCAGGACATTTCACATGAGTATTTGGAAACAAACGAACACAAAATCCTTTGTAATGTACTTATCATGTTCACGTGACTTGTTCTAAATCATCTCTCTCCTGATTTTAAGTTCAAAACTCTTGTCGTAATTCACCATCTCCCGTATCCAAATTCGAAAATCTTTGTTTTTCAAAGGTGCGTTATACTTATAAGGACAGCGTTTTTATAGTTATTCTTCTAAATGGTGTAATTGATTTGGTATCATCTCTTCTTCATTTGACTCGTCACAGACAGGTCTTGTTATTAAGCACAAAGACAAGTTATTGTACTTTGCTCACCACTGGTATTTAAACTCGATCTTTAGCGTCTAAAGCTCACAGACATGCCACTGTAACACTAGAAACGCAATTCACCGCATCATGATAGTCAAGATTACTAGGCGCCTTTTATGAATAACAAGTTGAATATTACTCCTCATCACCCTAATCCTTAAAACAGAAAAAGCCAGTCTGATAGCCTTTAGATTGTACTTGCGTAATAAAACTAGGTTTGTCTAAAAGTAGAATTACGTATCTTAAACCTAACTAGCGTTCTAGTACAGATTATGCCACTAAGCTCTCATTTAAAACTTTAACTCTGCTATTTTTATTTAACAATCTTACTAAATCTAGTTAATATTTTGTTATTCAACCCAAATCACTATAAACATAATATTAATATTTAAAAATATATTTTAAAATCTATAACAACTTAATCTTTCCAACGTCTTCTCTTTGCTTTTATGTCAAACCTTACGATGGTGCTATTTAAACTACGATTATACGATTATTATATGAATTAATGTGATGTAAGCAGAAATGCCGTTCCTAGTCTTTACTCCCACAATTCTTCAGTGATGCAATTTATCACCATTTTACAGAAAATCATATAATAACATGGAAAAGTAAAACAAAATGAAAAAATACGAGAAAAATAATAAAAGAAAATTCTGTATTTCATTTAAATGATTGCTTGTTTTCGAATTTTGCACAAAGTTACTCCAGCGATATCTGCACTATTCGTCCATAATTTTGCAGTGAAAGACTAGAGATAAGGCAGTTAGCGATCAACACCAACCATCACCCTTAAGCTTCACTTTAACAACAAATATTAAGACTGACCGTAATATAATAACACCCTATAGCTGGCAAGCCAAGCACATGTGACAATTAACTAGTAACACACTTAGTCATTTTCACATCGGACTGGCATAGATAGCACTCTTAAGAGTCACAAATTCGAACCCCCACCCCATCAAAGAGCAGCCAAAAGAATGCATAAAATGAACTTTTCAATTAAATAATTAAAGTAAACAATGAGTTTCAAATTTGAAATTAGTTGTGGGTTCCTAACAATGACAATGGGTTATAAATATTTACCACCATAGTTTAACCAAATTGTGGTCTATTGTTTCTCTCTCTATATCAAGATTAACCAATTCAATATACGCGCATGAATTCTAGTTTTCTTGTTTTTCAATCCCATCTGCAAGTTTTGCAGGGTTGATTAGTTTGTTGAAAAATCTGATCGTTTCATTAAACTTAGAGTTTTAATTCATGTTTTGTAACGTTATTTATGATATAGCTGAGTACACCAAGTAGATAGTACTATTGGCAGTCTGCAAGACAGGTAATGAGAAGCTCGAGAAGAGTTTTAGAGACGAAGATATTCGGTATTGTGAATAACACAAGCTAAGGTTATTTAATAAAAACGTTTTATAAATGAGCATACTTGTACTGTCAGCATCTCAACTCAGGTGCTAACACTAAATATTTTAAACAAAGGAACACAAATATTTCAACACAACTATCGAAATGAATACAAATTATGTTATACCATATTACACGGCAACAGCCCTACATTAAACTAGAACTAAATCCTTAGTAAAAATGCTTACGCTCGAGTGACTAGAATGCTATCATACAGTAATGCATACATTCAAACGCACATGGTAACCCAGTTACATATCAACTATGATTCACTTATTTGATACCAGTCATTAACACCTTTCACACAAACACAGTAGCAATCAAAATAAAAAAAATATCCAGGAGCTACTGAAAATAACACTGTTGAAGATATCAGTGCTACAAATTCTTGTAACGCTCACTGCCATTGAAATTGAAAAAAAATATTGCTTTTTATGAAAGATAAGTAAAAACAGACAGTAAACAAAAGTAAAAATGTATTTGATTGCTTGATCCAGTTACAATATACACAAGAAAGCTACAGACATTTGACTTTCTCAAACACAACAGATGAATGACATTCATAACAAATTATTACGCACAACGAAATATATTGTTCGTCTGATAATATAAAGCTTAGAGAAAATGTTTTACAATTCAATATTTATTTGGCATGCCCAGTATATACACTGGTGGCCAAAACCTTAAGGCCAATGAGCATAAAGAAAAATATGCATTTTGCATTGTTAGACTCAACCACTTATTTCAGTAGAGCTTCGAAAGATGGAAATAAGAAAAGGAAAATAAAAATAAAAAACTTTTTTAGCATTTAGTAAGAAAAATGTGAACACTATGAAATTAGCCTAAATACTAGCTAGTCAAAAGTTTAAGGCCATACCAAAAAGAAGTCCTAAACAGGGTAGGAAATGCCCAACAAGAGATCTCAGTAGTGAGTTGTACCACTGTTATTAAGAATAACTGCAAACATTCAAACATTCGCTTTAGCATGGTTGATATGAGCATTTACAGAAGGCTAACTGGAATGTTATTCCAAGTGGTGAAGATGGTTTCACAAAGATCATGCAGTGTTTGGAATTGACCTCCATTTTTATATACTTCCCTTGCCATCCACCCCAAACATTTTCAATAAGGTCCAGTTCGGGCGAACACGCTGGATGGTCCAAAAGAATAACGTTATTCGCCATGAAAAAGTCCTTTATACTGCAGGCATTGTGGATTGCAGCGTTGTCCTGCTGAGAGATCCAGTCATTTCCACACCAGCGAGGGCCTTCAGTCAATAAGGATGCTCTCTCCAATATGCCAATGGAGCCAGCTGCTGTTTGACGCCCCTGTATAATCCGAAGCTCCATTGTTACAAGGAAAGAGAAAATACCCCAGATCATGATGAAACCTTCTACACTGTGTCATGTAAAAAACGTTTTTGGTAGGATATCCTTATCGTGCCGTAACGTTGGATCATCCAGGATAATTTTTTCTTATCAGAGAACAAAACCTTGCTCCAATTTTCTACGTTCAATGTTTGGTGTCTATCAGGAAACTTTAATCGAGCTGTTTCGTGAGATGGTTTATAAATTAATTATATTAACTTTCAAAGAGTGCTGTTTTCCATTAAATAACGTGGTAAAGGTGGTCATTTATTAAGCTATTTAGAAAATATAATCCTGTGTCAAATAATTTGAAAAAAACAAATAATGAACGTGTATTGCTGATTTATGTAAAATAGTATATCCACCATAACCATACCACAAAAAACTTCCCATTACATATAGTAACAGATCATGATATCAATGTGAACTTTTCATAATGTAATTTTTTTTTACCTATACATGTTTATGATAAAAAAAACATTCATACAAACCAAAAACAATATCAAAATTCTTATCATTATCTATAGAACTCTGTTTTAAATGGAAGAACAAAATAAATTTCAGAGCATGAAAAAATGAGCGAATAAATTTGATGGTTCCTATAGAGCAAAGAAACCCAAAGTTTTAAATTTTTTCATCTTAAAATATAATACCATAATCTCATTTTACAGTCTTAGATAAGTAAATATAAGATTACAAAAAGTATAATGGAATTGCAATATCCAAAAAATGTTTCTTTTATGTCCTAATGTAATATTTTAAGTGCTTAATTAAATGAAAACCGTGTCGTTATTGCAAAATAAAAAAAATATATTATTGAATTACTTACTATTTGTAACAGATCTACAACATAGTGTCTAATAATGTTATGATTCAAAATGCAATCTAGTCTTAGCTGTACTGTTAATGTCTCACAGAGTTCTATATATTGCCTAAGCTACTGCGTTTTTTCTTCTATTAATACTACCCACCAGTAGCTCGGCGGTATATCTTCACACTACCAACGCTAGAAATTGGGTTTTTAGTGTTGCTAATCAGAGCACAGATAACTTATTGAGTAGCTTTGCGCTTAACCTCAAACAGACACTCTTCTAATATTGTTTGAAGAAAATAACATTATTAAAAATATTTTCTTAGTTGTTTTTATTCCTAGATTTCAAAGTAGCGCTTTCTACAGAAGTGGTTCTGTATTTTATTTTATACATTTATGTTTGCTCCAAATCCAAAACGTATAACATGTGACTTAAAATGGAAGTTTAATTTATTGTTTCTCCTTTGGGATTCTTTTACGTTAACGCTATGGAAATCAATGTCAGATAACAGAGAACAAAATTAAGTCTTATATGCATTGTGAGATAGCACTGTGCGACAATAATCTTCCTGTGGCTTGCTTACTTGTTTCTTTGTTACTAATTGCAAAGCTACACAAAGGGATATCTGTGTACTACCAACGACGGGTATCCAAACCTAGTTTCCATTGGTATAAGTCCGAAGACATATCGATGTGCAACTAACGAACTTGTCAGAGGCAATTTTGTATTTAAAAAAAACAGTTGAAAGTCGAGTTAGTAAAGTAATAAAAAATTGCAAGGCTATATTCAGTGAAAAATCTGTTTTACATCAAATACAAAGAATGTTCATAAATCAATCCAGTAATAAACAAGAGGAAATCTTCAATAGCCGCTGCACTAGAAATTCTTTAAGACGAGATTAGTGTAAATTATTTTACTACAACTTTTCTTTCATTTTATCACATATATTGTTATTACAATAACAATACCAAGCATGTAGCACACGTATATTCGATTCGATTTTAATACTCATTAAGGTATCTACCAGAAAAGGCTCAATTTGAATTTTTTAAAACAGGATTAAAGTAAATTAACCTATAAGACCTTAAAAATGGTCAAATACATCAATCAAAAGTATTTCATCACTTGAATCTAAAACTGTAACTAGATCTTAAATCGGTCAAAAGATAACGGAGCTATAAGCTAAAAATTTATACTTGTTAAATAGACCCGGAACGGCCAGGTGGATTAAAACGTTCGACTTGTAATATGAGGATTGCAAGTTCGAATCCCTGTCACACCAAATATGCTCGCCCTTTTAGCCGTAGGGACGTTATAATGCGACTGTCAATCCCATTATTTGTAGATAAAATAGTAGCCCAAGAGTTGGCGGTGGATGATGATGACTAGCTGTCTCTCCTCTTGTCTCAGACTACTAAATTAGGGACGGCTGGGGCAGGTAGCCATCCTGTAGCTTTGCGCGAAATTCAAAAACAAAAACCGTTGTAAAATAACAAACTCACAACCATTGTAAAAGCTGCTATGCCGCGGTTAAAAACTTTGTTAACCTTTAATTTAGTTTCTCGATATATATGTTGTGATGATAGACGTTGAAAATTTTGCAACACGTATTTCCTAATGGGATATTTTCTTATAACATCAACAACGATGTACCCTGTGATTAAACTCCAATGTTGTAATATACTCTCAACTCATTAATTTGTTTGAAATATTTTACTTTTTTGACCTGGAACACCCGCTTTGTTATCAGAATGTATTAACACGTTTGAAACAATATGAATGTGGAATGTGTGAATTAAGAAGTTTAAACTCAGTAAACATATCCAGCTACAAAATTTTCCATTCTGTCAGTTGTTTTATTCGAGTTTATTGTTTTCATATAAGATGTGTATTTTGCTATTGCACTGTAAATAATTTTACACGTCAATAAAAATGTTCATGTTGTTGTGCACGGAGAATGGTATGTTGAGCAACTCTACATTTAGCTGTTGTATACTGAGTTATAGTCCAATGTAAAGTCTGCTTCAGGTTTGATTTATTATACGCAGACTTGAAATTGTTTCTGAACCTATTATTGTTGGTGGTATAAGTTCATCCAATTTTTGATAACTTATCTGGTGAGATCGATATTTTTCATTTCTTTTCTCAACATAAATATGTACTTCCAATCGATATTTCCTATATAATTGTATCTCTGCAAAGTTTAGTATTATAATTTATTTCGATCAAGTCTTCAGCTTACTATATCACGTGCGTTACGCATTGTAATTTTGAATAGCCGTAAACATGAATTTCAATTTAGAAGTTAATTAAATGTCGATATGTATTAAATTGAAGACACTTTCCAATAAGATTGATACACGGAATTTTCTTTCTTAACATACATATCTTTTGATGTATAAACAACAATGCAATATCGGTTATTGCAAATAACTGTTACAAATAATAAGTTATATAGTACAGTGTCACAAACGTACAAACAATACTGACACGATTGTCTGGTCTGGAACTGAATATTTTATTGACGGTTCATGAGGAGTGAATTATATGTTGATAGTTTTACACTTTGCTTAGTGACTAGCCTCACGCTGTTTAGAAACTG
Source organism: Carcinoscorpius rotundicauda (assembly GCA_011833715.1). Taxonomy (NCBI): domain Eukaryota; kingdom Metazoa; phylum Arthropoda; class Merostomata; order Xiphosura; family Limulidae; genus Carcinoscorpius; species Carcinoscorpius rotundicauda. The sequence continues at coordinate 117,259,287 of CM022393.1, forward strand.
ACTTTCCTCCGATGAATACATCTAAGGCCCTCATATAAATACCAATGTCAGAAGTTAATTCACTGAAGTTAAGCGGTTTTTCATTATTCGAAATCTATAAATATTCCTTGTCAAATATCTGTAGTTTTCCGATTAATGAGCATTAATTACAATTATAGCTTCCTGGGTTTATAGTTTACTAACTGTAGCAAACCAACAATATTAAACTGTTTCCTAAGTGTTGTAATTGCTACCTTTTATACTCATTAGGCCAGATCCTCTAAAATTCAGTTGGCAATAATAGTGACAATCACTAATACTTTACATACACACATCATACATTGTTGATACTTACGCTCGAGAATCTTCTACAGATTTATGAAACAGATGGAACTTACGCAAAATTCATTTAACAATATAAAATTGTATTAAAAACAATATATATTAAACTTAAACAAAAATAGACATTAAAATAAACATATAATATTAAAACAGTCACAGGATGTTTGATAGACTTTCAAAGCCATTGTTATCTTGTATGTAATTGCATATTTTAGAAATACAAGTTTACTCGAATTTCCATTGAATTCTACTTTCCCCACATCCTATATATATAACATTAATGTGCAACATAATTTGCATATATACAATTATCAGCATAGTCTTAAATAATAATTATGGACGTCAACAGCAATTCAAGCTTTTATATTGTGTGTTATAAAGTAACATTTGTATAAACTTTCGCACCAGTGATGTGAATACAATCATATAACACGCTGATACCTTCCATGATATTTTTGTAAAGTCACACAGGTATTTGGAGAGGGTAATAGAACAAGAAAAGCGAGGCCTTATGTAATACTCAACTTTATTTTTCCTACATTAGCACAGTGGAAGGTATACTGGCTTATAATGCTATAAAAATTGGTTTCGATACCCCTAGTGGAGCGAGTACAGATATCCCATTGCGTACCTGTTTCACTTCAAACATACATTTACCTGTTTGCCATTGCCAACTTATTACTGTATAATCACTTGCTTTTATGAATCCTGTCTTTTATGGCAAAGTTTACTTAATGTGTAATGATGGAAAATATTCACTATTTACTTTATCACGCATGTAGTTACGTTGATGAGGAGAATCTTCAGGATATATATGTATATATATGTATGTACACAGATCTGTGAATTCGAGAAAATATTCGTTAATTATATCTTATACACGCATTCATTCTACTTGCATACTGTTCTCCCCTTTTTTACGGCGAAATTACAATAGCTTTAGTGTTCGCAGTTACGCTATTAGAATTACTTGGTAATATGCTTCAGTTAATATTATTATAAATCCGTTGTGTATGTATATTTGAAGAATGACTTTATTAGAGATGAAGGAAATAATAAAAAAAAAGGTTCATAACAAGTAAAAACTCACGTCTGTAACAAAACTTCATATTTATTTGCAACCTTTCAGACAAAAGTCCTTCGTCAGGCAGTTTTTGTTTTGTAAGTCGATTTAAAAAAATTGCTTGATGGAGGGCTTTTGTGCAAAAGGACTTATGCTTGAAACGTTGCAAATTAATAGAAAGGTTTGTCATAGACAGTAATATTTACTTGTTATGAACACTTTTTTCATTATTTTTACACGCCTTGCGGTCTTTTCTAGTATGTGCTATTAGAGATCTGTTGTATACATATCGCACCTAACAATATCCATTTTATGTAGGTATGCTTGACACATACTGCATCTTGCTTCTTTTTATGAACCTGTGGTTATACTCACCTTTTATAATATCATTGTCCAGTGTTTTGCGGTGTAGTTTCAAGCTTAAATTATCTTGATACATTTTTACATAATAACAACTTAAACTTGAAGAGAGCTACAAAGTAATTCAAAAACCTGTACGCGAAGTTAATGTAGAACGATCCTAAACAACACTTATCTATTATGTCTGTTTTTATGCTTTTTTCTGTTATTTTGCACTTTGTTCTCAAATACAGTTAGTTACACAGATATGGATATTCTTCATGTCTAATTTTGATCAGTTCCAACTCACTCTGTTTCCGAAACGTTTTATTCAAGAGATGAAAACCTTCGTATAGTGTTAACTTGATACTTGATTATGTGTCTATTTCACACAATGGGCCACAAATTACTCGAAGATTTGAACCATACGTGTAGTACGCGATTTATATTCGTTCGTTTTTCACGGGCTTCTTCATAACGTGCATTCTTTGTATTTATAATACTCTGTTTTTTTCAATTCCAAACACGTAAAGAAGTCGTGTTGAACGTGTTATTAAGGACTTCTTGACTGACTGTTTTCCATCTAGGACTTGTTGAGCATTTTCTAGTTTACTTTATCTATCCAGGCAGTTCCCATAATATAAAGTAAACAGTAACTCGTTACCTTTCTCATAGTCACTCACATTTGTTTATCTATTTCTATGTGTTTGTGCTTGTAACGTAAAGAAAGTAAATTTTATAAGAAAAAAAATTAGTTCAACACCATACTTCATTCTTTGGTAAAAAAATATTTTCGGAACTGAAGGAATGAGTAAACGCAAAAGTAAACCGTCAGCGCCTGGCCCTCTCATGAGTTGGAAAGCCATTAACCATATATTACCTTGACCAAAATGTCAGAAGAAGATTTTCTCACGGTTGAATATAAACATTGCCGAATTACACAAGACTGTAGACAGAAATAAACAAATGTTTCGTACGACACGGATTCACAGATTGCATGTAATAATATACAATGAAAACATATGTTATTTTAGCCCCTATCGCTAGATATTTTACTGTATTAATACAATTACGTTTCTAGCATTCCGACACAAACTTTTCTGTAAAAAACATTTTACAAAGGCATATATTTCTTAGAGACTCTGTAGAACGTTGTTGTGTATTTTTTTTATTTTCACTATAAAGTTTCAACTAGATATTATTTTAAAACAAACCTCACAGATCCAGCTGCAGGGAAAAGATTATTGCTTTGATATCTTCCATTTACTTTGTAGTTCAGACTATTTGATTATATACCATATGATTGATAACAGTTACTTATATACTGGTTTTATGAGTATCATTTGTATTTGTAAAAATTGCATCTAAAAATAATGTGATTTTAGATGTATACACATTTATACTATAATCTATTTACACTACTACTTCCTAACGCTGTTTGTTTAAGTATGTTTGTACATTGTTGTTGCTTTTTTAATATTCGACTGTTGAATTTTACATTAAAAAATACATACATTTGCTAACAGGCAAGGAACAGTAGCGAATTAAAAGTATTATAACATCGAAATTCGGCGTTCGACCCATGCAGTGAGCACAACGTAGATAGACTATTGTCAGTTTCTCGATTAGACAAAACGTACAAAAATACCTTGTTTCAAACTTTCTCGTCTTTGATCAAAAATCCGTGAAGATAATTTAGTTTTTGTAGAATCTTTTGAATTTTTGGTAGTATCTTCAGAAATTTTAAGTTAAACGAAAAAAAAAAATATTATGAAAATGTTCATTGCAATAACTGATATTAGAATGCATTATACTAAACATTAAATTTGTCATTAAAATTAACCCCAAGTGTTACATATACCTAGAAGAAAGAATCAATATTTTGATTTTTTTTTATCAGATATACAGATCTGGTTTCATTTCACTCTTCTATTAAGAGTAAACCAGTAGGTGGTGGATCATAATGAATTGTAGCTAAGCTAAAATTTAGAGATGGCTACGTTTGAACGTTAAAGTTACTTAACTGGTTCATGTTTCGTGTAAAGTATCATTCAGATATAAAGTATAGCTACACAAACACACGCATAAATACGTCTATAATCTCAGGTTTACAGTTACCTTCAAACGACATCGACTTGCATTTAACCTAATTATTGTATACACGACTAACCAATATCACTATTTTATTACCAGTGTTTTTTGTTTTGTTTTGTTTACAAATGTAACAAAACTTCGACCATTCTTACTCCAGTTATGTTATGAGTCGTTCCTAAACGTCACTATCGATAGTGATTCATTAGTAGCAGAGAAAGAGGTTTATTATTATTATTAAAAACGGGTAACTCTAAAATGACAACAACAATTATTACAAAAGCAGGAAGAATAGGCACAAAATACTTCTGTGACATATTTCACTTCAGTCAACATTTTTAATTTAATTAACCTGAAAGAAAGAGCATACTTTAGACTTTACCTATTCGTTTTAATCAACCTTTGTTTAAACCAAAAAACATAGCATTAAACTCCTATCTTAATTATTATTTTTATTCTTACCTCTCATAAATAAGCTAGAAAATATAGCGATAATTTTGCCTAGTTCCCACATGAAATGATCTTGGTGGCAATTCATGTTGATAGTGTGTTGAAAATAAGCTAGCTTCTTCCGTTTCTACTGAGATGCAATTGCAGTGCTGGATCTGAGAAGCCTCATTCTGCAAGGTCATCTCAGATTTCGGCGTTATACAAACTATAAGAGCACGGATAAAATAACTATTGCCGAGGGACCATTTGGGTATTTTGAAAAGGAAAATAAACCATAATGAAAAATGTTTACATATACAGATTAAGGTAGAATTCAAAAATGTATGAACGAACATGTATTCAAAAAATGAATCGTCAGTACTTTGTTTCTGAAATAATTTTTGTCGCTAAAGCTTTATATGTCAGATCCTTTATTCAATAAATAACTCTTTTGATGTAAACTGAACGATATTTAATCTAAACAAATTTAAATATTTAAATATCTGGGAACATTATACAACATTAGAATTTTATAAAATAATGTTTTGTTAATTTAAATTTTATTTACCTCTTGACCAGAAAACATGGAAAAATCAATACAGATTACACAATTACTGCTAGTCTTTGTTGCATTGTTAATAGATGAATTTACAGAATAACAAATACACACATGTATAACCAACATCACATACATTTAGTTGTCACAATGACATTTCTCATGCTTTTTTCGGTTTAGAAATTCACTATTAACATAAAGTAAAACCGTTAATAAAGCACACGTATGGTCAAGAAAATAACATATGCGTAACCAACGAAAAAAAGATGTATTTTTGTATTATTTTCCTGCATTTGTTTTTCTAAAGGCTTTACAAGAAGGTTGCAATTGAAATTAACTACAACGCTGGAAGCCAAAATTGATTTTGTTTTCAAAATCTTAGATAGTATTTGAATCACTCTAAATCTGAAATTGCTATTTATTATACTAGTCTTAAAGTTAAGAGTTTCTAACGATATTAGGAATGTATCCTTGGTAAACATTTCCAAGATATCCTTTAGACGAGTTAAGAGTAACCGAGAAGACAAACAACCAAACGCAACTAAACTAATAACCATTCATCTACGCAGCAAATACCCCAGACACAATCAGAGGCAGTTCTTTCAGTGGAGTGATCTGAGCTGTCACATAACGAGAATTGTTTATCTTTTAAAGGGCGTATTTTGGATTTTATAAATAGTTTTGAAGTATTAGAAAATTGGTTTTTGGTTTCTACTAAGTTTTTTACAAATTTCAAATGATAATTTCATCTATATTTATATTTTTTTATGTAATTTTTGCTACTTATTTACATATTTAAGCTTTCAAATATCGCTGGTTAAATAATATGTGTTAAAAATTGAAACATCCTATCTGAAAGCGAAACTATATACGAATCATATTATTACATTATAGAATAGTTTTCAAGTGTGTTATTGGAATCATATCATTGCATAATAACATAATATGTAAGTGCATCATTTTTATACATTACACATTTAAATACCACTAGGAATTGTCTGCCGATAATAAATAATCGACAAGCATGACACTGGAAGAACCCAAACAAATGAATTCTTCGATTTAATGGAAGTAAAAACAACAATTTTTTTTTCAAAATACCACTGAGCTTATTCTAGAGAACGTCTTCGTTTTATGTATATGATTTTAATTATTACTTTTTTAGGAAAGGGCTAACATCAGAAGGCATAGTTGCCTCTGCTTTTGAAGTGATAAACCAGAGAAACGAAAGACAGGGAGTTAACATTACCAAATTCTATATCTTTTGCTACGCTGTACCAAAGAATAGGGGAATTTACAGTTATATTAAAACGCAACCACGTCTAAAAGGGAAGAGATGCTCCATGAAAGAGTTTGATTCTGCAATCTACCCGTTATCGAGTGCCCTAATAACAATTTAGACACGCTAGATTCTTATCTAATCACTTCATAAAAAGTATTGTATCATCAACTTCCTCACACAGGCACAAACGGATAAACAAGGATTGTTTTGATGAGCTCCTAATTCATAACTTAATACATATATCTGCACTGCAAGATACAACAAAACAAGATTGCTACGATTGATAACTTAATGGTAAAAGTCTTTGATTGATTTGCAGAAATACACACTCCAGTTCGTTATCGTTAACTTTCCCAATAGGTATTTCTTTCGAAGATTAAATGGTGTTTTCTGTTCTCTGCTTATTATCTACAATTTACTGATTCATCATTCCATACCTTTCATAGAAACATTTGTATTTTTATGTTAATTTGCCACAACTCTTAGTGTACACAGATGAAGTTAATAGAAACCATTGTAATATTGATCCTGTTTTAACTGACGTGTTTATAATATTGCTAACTCTTATTGAAGTGCTAATATACCAGACTTTATTTAGAAATCAAAACAGTCGTATATCGGCCAGTTAATTCATAATATTTCTGTTATTTTCGTATTTAATCTTGTAAAATTTTTTAAGGTAGCACATACAAATGTTTTGAAACAAATGTTAATACAAGAAAATGTCTTAAGGTAAGACCTGTTATACAACAAAGGAAATGAAACAAAAAATAGTACTAGTTATTTTAATATAAGAACAAATATCACAAACTATAGACATTCAAAACTAAAAACAATTGCATATCAATAGATCAAACAAAACAAGATAGCCAACTTTAATATTAATCAAATAAAATCACTAAACATTTTACTTAGTATAATTCTTTTTAATTTATTTAGGATACGTTCAAAATAAAAATTAAAAACCTGTAAACCATATGGCAAACCTTACGATTAAAGACGCTAGACTGAACCATTTTTAAGACTAACTGAACTATGAGTCACTAAGTACAATCATGCATTCTATACCCAGTAGTGGGAGAATAGTTTCAGACACGGCTACCGAGACTGATATAACTGCAAGACAATAGCATATAAATCAAATCTGTGACAGCTCAAATATATTTTATTATAAAACATATTTTATATTTTTCACTAAAAGACTGACGAGGCTCATAAAACTGGCATTGTTAGTAGCAGAAAGGATAAAAGTAGAAAAATAAAAGCAACGTGAAAATCTCAGAGTATATTCTCAACGAAATGAAAGACTATTGAGTATAAATTTTGCCAACTAACTTGCTATAAATATAGTTGTTAATATTACCAAGTAGATAACAAAATACACATTAGCAAGAAGTTGCTGGAGAAAAACAAGCCAAAAGGTTGAAATGAACGTCGGTCTTCACACAAAATGATTACTAATTACACTTATACAGTTTGACGGCGAATAGAAGTGTATCATGGCCAATGGGCAAAATCTAAAATGGAACGTGAAGGGGAATCAGTGCGAACTAGGGACAACATCTCTAAAAATGTTGTTGCTGATCTACACAAAACTAAAGGCACCATGACTGCTGATAAGAACATAAAGACTCCATCTAGTTCATCTTAACATTCTTTCCGGAATGTGATTCATCGTGCCGGATTAATAATCTTCCAACAACACAAATCTACGAAAAGATACTTTGTTTGCACAGTATCCCTGTATGAACATTCTTAAGTTTTGCACATATCAAAAACGTCGAGCATAACATAAGGTGATCACACAGCTTGAATGAATTATGGGATGTAATATAGGAGGTATATTACATTGGAAAACAGTATGGCAGCACAAAAACAAAACATAATTCGTTGTACAAAAAAAATACTCACAAATAAAATATTAAAACATTGTACACCTTGCATCTTATATTTTTGTATTTGTTTACAAAATAGTTTTCTATCTTTCATAAATATAACATTTGGTTGTTGTTATTTGTTGGTTGTGACATCTATATGTGAATTGCTTATGTGTTTCCTTAATTAGTTTCATTGATATTATCAGATAGGAGGTAGTACAGCTTATATAGGAACGACTCAAATTCTTCATCAAACTTGTATGTTAACTATCTTTTCAATAAGCCTTGAGAAATCTACAGCACTATTCAGTATTTCCTTTTATAATAATATCAGTGTAATTACTAAGTCACAAGTTCTGTCAAAGTCTATAAGTATCATAGCGAAAAGGTTGAATTTATTGTTCTTTTTTTACTTTTTTACTTTTACTTCAACCAATTTCAATGACACATGATTTCAAATCAAGTTTCTACTTTCATAAGTATTATTAATAATTAGTGATAATTAAAACAATACATTATTCTAATGTAAACAATGTTATTAATATTCTTTAAAGGTCGCTTTCTTGCATAAATTTACAAGGTAAAACAGAAATTTTCTCTTTCTAAGGCACTCGGTTTATAAGGTTTTTTTATTTTGTATCACAACTTCTTGAACCTGTTTGTTTTTCTGACTTCAGTTAGATTATAAGCCCCATCTTCTAGTTACAGATAGTCAAATTCCAATGAAAAAAATGTTGAAGATAATGTTGTAAAGGAATCTTGGTAGGTTTTGTTTGCAGCCCGTGGAGACAAGCCTTGAATCTACTATTCACTTTCATACGGCTGTTAAAACAACTTTATTTAAATCGTAGCATGATCAAGAAATCACTAATCCCAGAGTGCGGCGAAGACCAATTGAAATTTATCGCCATCCCTGGTTTTAAACCAAAGTACTTACCTCGATGACGAAACAGTCAATAATAGATGAACGATAAATATTATAGTTAAAAACACATTTAGAACTTAGTTATAAATTCAATCTTCTCATATCTATTCAAACACTGCATTATAAAGTAATGAACAACTCTTTAAGAAAATGTATTAAATGTAACAATTTAGAAAACAATGCAAATATGATTGTATGGATGGCATTTGCACAAGAAAAATAACATATAGTAATATATATGTGTAGCTTTTCAGTCAAAATTGAGTTTGATTTATATTATTTTTGCCTGTTAAGAGCCTGCTACACGATGTATTACTCTTGAAGGTTTTACATGAGCCATCCTTCTTTGAAAAGTTCTTCGTTACTTTTGTATAATGCCTTAAAACAATTTCATCAAAATCAAAGCAGCTAAATAAGTTTACATCTCTGAGCTTGTTCGTGTATTTTTAAACGCAGAGCTGCACAATGAATAGGCTGTGTATCCGGAGCTCGGTATGGGAATAAAAACCCAAAACCTAACGCTCAGCAACTGGGAATTTATGTTTATAGAGAGGAAAACATTGAAAACTATTATTATTTAGAAATATTATAAGTGAAGATAAGGAACAAAATTACAGTAAACGAAATAACACTAAAGAAGTAGCTATATAGTAGTTTACTGTAAGCAAACTAGTTTTGCTGATAAAGTCTGATGAACAATCAAAAGATCCTAATAATATTCAGATCACTGTGTTGCTTTTGCGAGTTGCAAATAAAATAATAAAAATAGTATAATATTTTATAATCCTCTGTGATCATACCGTTGAAAATAAAGAGCAAACGATAAACGCATTACGTATATCACCAAATTGTCACTTAGGGATGTATTAAGTTATTTCTTTCTTTATTATCTTAAAATATAGACTGTATAGACATTTGTCTGGATACGTGCCAAAACCAGATTGTGTCGACTGGTTATTGATTTCAAACGGTAACCAATTGATGAAATGCTTATCTTACAATAAACAGTTTCAACTACCACGTGTGAGATTTGATTTTTATATAGTTCCTTTCAGAAATGTATACATATTTATGTGAATGAACTTGTAACGATTAACGCGTTTGTGTGACGAACCGTTTCCTATATAAGTATTACAGTTTCATTACTTAAAAAAAAGAATTTTAAAAATTGATGTTTTCTCAGAGTTTATGTGAATTTCGAAAAACTAGATAAAATATATTCGCAAAGAAACTTAAGAAAAACGTTTACTAAATTTTTCTGAAAACAGATACTGTAAGCAGATTATTTATCACTCTCAGCATTGTTGTTCGTTAAGAAGTCTCTCTGAGAACAACCTTTATACATTAACGTGTTTTTCTTTATTTTTTATTTTTAAATTGAAGTTTAAAACTGGCACTGTGCGCGTTTTAATATAGTGCTTTATTTATTCGCTTAAAAGCAAGCCTATGCTGTGTTATCTGTTTTGACTACCAGCAGGAAGAGATCCCTGGATTCTAGCATTATAAATCCGAAAACGAACTACTGACCTACTTCCTTTTATGGACGAATTGATTGAACTGTGAGAACATTAGAAAAATAAAAGGACTTCTAGATCTTCAATTATAACTTTTTAACAACATAAATCATAACTGATTACACACCAGGTCACAAGATATTCACTAAGCATTCATAATAATCTTAAGAGGAAATAAGATATTACACCAAACAATCTTGATCTACACGTCCAAGAGTGTGATGTCTACCTTTCTTAGTTATATCGCAAGCTGTAATAAATAGATGAGCAATATTTGAAATAAAATAATTCTGGAAACTTATTTATGGAAATATGTAACAATATAAAAATATAAAGGAACAACTATTTAGTATTTACTTGCACCTAATTAACAGTTTATAAATTGGCGAATTCCAGTTGGGTTTGTACGTGCGACAGAAAAACTAGATAAATAGGATCGCTCAATTTATGTAAATTGTATTTACTTATTAATAACTTGATATCGGTTTCATGGCACTTCCATAACCGTCATAAGATGTAATATATGCTATAATACGGTAATACTTTGTCACAATAATAACATAGCAGAAGTATATTGTTTGGTTTGACTTTAAACAAAACACTCGAATTCGTACAATTGTTGTCGAGAAGTGGTCAAAAGGGCAATAAGAAACAGTAAGGAATTCCTTCAAATATAGCACAAACAGAACTAAAACAAGTAATATGCCAACAAGCGTAAAATACTACCACACATATGTCATAAAATATTTTCCTGTCTTTCGATGTTGTGCACGTAATCACGAATAAGCTCTGAAATTGAAGAACATGGCATTGACCAAGCAAGCCAATGGGAAACTTGACAAAACAAATGAATCGTAGATTTTGAAACAAGGTTTCGTTGTTCTTAACGCTTCGTTGTATTCCATAAAGCGAAACTTTCGTAATCCAAACACTGATATTTATTTTCACACCTTTGAGTTGTTTTTGTTGCAGGCTTTAATTTGCTCTTTTCATTTATCTTCTTATTATCTTTCGTTTCCATTTATTTTATTGTTTTGTTTTTCTCTTGAGCGTTTAGAAGGAACGACAGTCTCGTAAGCCGCAATCGTCAAAGAATATACATTTACCAGCCTCCCATTCCAACACTATTGCAACCTTCTGAGTTCAGTCACCAATCTATTTTTGCTTGTCGTGAAGTGGGAAAATCTAATCGTGCCAACACAATCTTGCGGGTACAGAAGAATCAAGGTCATTCTGGAAACGAGTAGCATTTTCTGCTCAATCAATACAAAGTGATAAAATCTACTTTACTTTCTCATCATTAAATCATAAGTTGCTACAAACTACTAATTTTTGACGTAGCAAAATCTTGTGTAACAGGAATATGCTATATATATTTACAAAGTTAACTTTCTGTGTCTTGCTCAAAACATACACACGAAGAAAAATTGATAAAATGTGAAATTAAACCTACACGTCTTATGAAAGTCACAAATACAAAAACACATATCCAACAATGCACAAGGGTGTTGAATAAATTTAAAGTTTCGATATATGTTAGATAAAAAGTATCTCAGAATTAAAGAAAAATACTTATTTTCCTAGAAAATACACCGATATTTTTTTCTAAATAAATGCTCTCATATATTTTAAAAGTGAAGATAACTTTAAACATATGGGACAAAAGGATAAATGAAAGATCTTGAGCCATAATTTATGGATGCGTCTAGACTACACAGTCGCATTACACTAGCACTCTGAAGGTCTATCGATCCGTGACATAATTGACAGGACAATGCTATCTCTTTCGCTAGACATAATGTATTGAAGCAACAAAACTACAATCCATGCGTATACGATGTAAAGAATTGCATTGATAAGGCTTTAATATATATAAAAAAACATATGTTCAAAATACAGTATCGTTCATCTACCTACCTTTTATTTTATGCAAATCAGAAATTTGAAAAGTCATCGTGTGGCTTAAAATATATTTGGCTGTTCGTTTAATCTACAGGTGTAAATAAACATTTGATATAAGACAAACTATATTTTATGTATTTACAATTTTATTACCATAAACAGTCTAACAGTGAATTTTCATGCTAAAAATTATTGTATTAATACGATTTTGTGCATTCTGAAATACTTCTTTGAAAACATTTCAATCCTCTCCTCTCCAAGAAGTATGTGATAAGTTTACCAAGATGGAGGTGGTAATTGTGGCTTACTATCTTAAGTCAGTGTCAATTGCGCCAAAATTTGATGGGGTAAAAAAAAATGTTCTATTATTTAGTCCCTATGTTGTATGAAATTAATGGAATGATTTTGTAGCATAATACTTCTACTCATCCATACTCTTGCCCCAAAACCGACACCCATCACTGCCAAATGTATTATGTTCCTGCATTAAAGGGGATTTGGATCTTGTTACAGGCTCTCTAAAAATACATGGGTTCCAGTTTCGAAAATGAGTTGCTGCTGACCTTTAAAATTAATGTTGTTATAACAGCATAGCAAATAAACTTTTTGTGTCCTGCTATGGTTGATTTGGCTATCAAATTTAGAATTTGATATACAGACCATTTTACAAAATATATTTCCAACCACCTTTACTCTCAGATGAAGTTATATAGCGATTGGCTCTGAACACTCAAAGACGGCACTCCAAGATGGCAGCATACCACAATCAGAGATATCATTCACCTGTAGTTGTTAGCGTTGATGGTCTGCTGTGTTGAAGAGTTATTTTTTAAGGATGGTGCTACATTCTGCTGACGACACTCTGAGATACCCGTAACCAATGGCAAAGAAGCCTGCTACGATTGGCTGGCTTTTATTTGTTTCTTAGCTCTCCCACGAGTGAAACATCAACATTTCTTTTTTTTAAATCTACTCATTGTCTATGAATAGTTTGAAACTACATATGGTCTGAGATTTACTTTATATTCATAAAATGGAAAACATTGTGTGATACTATTGTTATATACCGTTGTCTGAATGGCTATTATTTGAATTGCAGATCACGTGACTGACCATCAGATATCTGATATCCATAAGAATCAGCGAAGAAAGTGATCGATGTTGATTTACAACACTAGTTTCAGCTGTCATATGATATGATATTATAAATTTCGATTACTCTACAAACATTTTGTTCAGAATGTTTAACCTTAACCCTTTAGATATATATCAAAGAAAATGTTACTCCTTACTTCCAGAGCTCTAGCTTAACTGATATCCTGGATATCAAATTGAAAAATTAAAAGTTAATCATAAATATTATATTAGATTCTTTTATGTTATCTTTTATTCTAATGCACTGAAATAATTACAAACGTCACTCTGACTAGATCATAGAATTTGATATTAAATAATAACTATTTGTTTTCCTAAGAGTTTTGTTTTCACAATTTCAAAGATAATTTCTTAATAATTTCATTGTAGTAAAATACAACATCTTACAGGTAAGAGAAAAATAAGATGTTTCTACCGTTTGTGAAACACTGTGGGAACTGGCGTGGGAAGCGGCCTAATATCTAGAATTTATGTAGCAAGATATAGTCTTTCTTTTCAGTGAGGAATCAAATGCAGATTCTCTACGTGTTAATGTTTTTATGTGAAGCTAAATGAAATCTTCATCAATATGTTTATTTTATAAAGTATATTTTTCAAAATTAATTATGAGAAATAATCTGATGATATTTAATTCATAAAATTGAATTAATAGAGTAAAGTTAAACCTTTGGTTGGAGTAAATGTGTTTTAAAAGCGTTGCAGTAAAAATGCTAAATATAATCTGACTTGAACTGGAAATCGGTCGTTCGACCAAGCGTACATGTAAGGCCCGGCATGGCCAAGCGCTTAAGGCGTGCGACTCATGATCTGAGGGTCGCGTGTTCGCATCCCCGTCGCGATAAAACATGCTCGTCCTTTAAGCCGTGAGGGCGTTATAATGTTACGGTCAATCCCACTATTCGTTGGTAAAAGAGTAGCCCAAGAGTTGACGGTGGGTGGTGATGACAAGCTGCCTTCTCTCTAATCTTACACTGCTAAATTAGGGACGGCTAGCATGGATAGCCCTCGAGTAGCTTAGTGCGAAATTAAAAAACAAACAAATGAACCGTACATGTATATTTGTTGGCTTGTTTTGAATATCGCGCAGAGCTACATAAAGATTATCATAGTTGCACCTAATTTAGCAGTGTAAGACTGGAGGGAGGGTGACTAGTCATCACCACCCACCGCCAATTCGTGGGCTACTCTTTTACTTACAAATAGTACCGTTGACCGTAACATAATAAAGCCCATAGGGCTGAGTAGACGAGCATGTTTGGTGAATTTGAAAACGTACATTAGCAAAGATCTAGAGCACATAAAATCAGGTTAATCTTACATAGCAAAGAATGATATCAAACTAAATCATCATATCTGTGAAGAAAAATCGCCATATCAAAGCAACTTAACAGTATCAAAATAAAGAGACTCAAAGATAAACAATCATGTATTATATCTGTTTTATATAGTCATAATTCATTTTTAGCAAGATGCTTACTATGCCAATATGATAATCACGTGATAAGCAACGATTTACAAGCATAATAAAGTGACTTATTTTGGAACACACGACGAATACGCTCTCCAAAAATAAGTCATTCTAATATACCTATAAATCGTGGTTTGACAACTGATTATCATAACTGACGTATTAAGCAAAAAATATTTTGCACATCTTTCTGAGTATATATGTATATATATATATATATATCCTTGCAAGTTGAATATCAAATTATGGAATAAATCAATGTAAATCTACTATAGCTTACCATTGTAGTTTGCAGATTTGCGAGTTCATCATTCACCCACGTTACCAAAGGAAAAAATAAAATGCTTTTCTATGGGGCCTAGAGCTATTTATAACCCCACCATTATTAATCCAGACAAAAGTAGCCAAAAACTTGACAGTGAGTAGTGTAGATAAGCTGTATTTCCTCATGTCTATTACCTCTTCAATGGCTTTGCATGTTATTTTTTGTCGTATATTAGGAGGATTAATTGTCGATTTTGTATTTTTTATTGTATTCAGTTTTGACATATTTTCTGTTATACTACCTATTCTGTTTTTAGTTTATTCAAAACGTCCTTTGACGCAGTTTTTTCTGTTTTTTGTTTTTGTTTTTTGTCAGATTCATTTTTATTAATTTATCTTTTTTTCTAAAATATTTTTCTTTTTTCTTATATTTTGAAAAGCTCATTTTAGATTCTCAATTTCAAATTTTCTTTTTCCCTTTAAAGTTACACTATTTTAGACTCTTAATCAAAAAACAATTTTTTTCCTCGTTTTCTTCTATAACCAGTGGTCCTTGTCATTCCTGCTGCTTAACCACTGAGTTTATTGTTTATATCGATCTTTTCACTACATACAGCGTAGAATGCAAAAAGTTAATTGTTTAGAAGATTAGTACATAGAAAGCTTCTTGTACGCGTTTAATTTGGTACTGCTATATATAAGTTAAATGAATAATAATGACCTTTGAAAGCTATATAATTGGTTATATGCGATGGTTCCACCGCTGGGAATCAAACCAAGACTTAACTTACTCACCGGACAATAAATACCGTATAGTAAAAACATAGAATTTGATTTTAAATATATAAACCTTGAATTTAAGAAATTAAAATATATAAAAACATGTTAAACTATTTTATGTAGCAAAGAAGTCGTTTCCTTAAGATTGATTATTATAAAATTTTATATTTCAGAACGAATTAAAAAGTCCTTATGTACACTTTGTCTATATTGTTAAAACTAATCTTTTAAAATATGTAATTTGGTTTGGTTTGTCTTGAATTTTTGTGGAAAGTTACACGAGGGCTATGTGTGCTAGCTGTCCAGAATTTATCAGAGTAAGACTAAAAGGAAGACAGCTAGTCATCACCACCCACCGCCAACTCTTGGGCTGCTCTTTTACCTACGAATAGTGAATTGACCGTCACATTATAACGTCCAAAGAGCTAAAAAAGCGAGCATGTTTGGTGTGACGGGAATTCGAACCCGTGACCCTTAGATTACTAGTCAAGAAATCATGTAAAATAACTGCTAGAAAGATTTTCGTTTTATACACTCGTGATTTTCATCATTTCTTACATTGTAACAACTTTAAATTTAATTATATGAAAAGACTTGACAAGCTGCCTTCCATGCTAAATTAGGGACTGCTAGCGCAGATAGCCCTTATGTAGCTTTGCACGAAATTCAAAGCAAACAAACAAAACCAAACAATGAAACCTCAAACTTCTATTTATTATGCATCATGCAGTTATCTTTAGTAGTTTGTAAACTTTGTTACTTATAGAAAAGAAATAAGTTCTCATTATACACAAGAGAATTGAATAATTAATCTCGAGAAACAAGTATGTCGTTCAATACAGTGTGATCAAGAGAAGGGAATCAAAATTATAGTGAAAATGTGAAGTAATAAATAGCTTTTCAGATATTTGACACCTGTGAGAAATATCCTAGTGTAGATTAAGAGAAGATTTTTCACGATAAAAAAAATTTCTATTTGAGAAATGTCCGGCATGTCCAGGTGGTTGAGGTACTCGACTCGTAATCCGAATGTCGCGGGTTTGAATCACCGTTATATCAAGCATACTCGCCTTTTCAGCCTTAAGGGGGTTATAAATTCACGATCAATCCCACTCTTCGCTGCTGAAAGAATAGCCCAAAAGATGGTAACGGGTGTAGATGACTGCCTGCCTTTCCTGTAGTCTTACACTCAAAAATTAGGGACGGTTAGCGCAGATAGCCCTCCTGTAGCTTTACGCAAAATTGAAAACAAACAGTGTGATACCATTTCTTTTTTGTTTATTGAGTTTTCAACAGCATTTTTCACCCTTATTTGGTTGGTAGTTTTATTAATTTTAGAAATAATTTAGACCTAGTTTTATTTAGCATATCTTTCTGTGTGCTGAATTATATTTATTAAATGCTCATTATATCGTACACAAAAGACGTGTTTTGTTGGTTAAGCTACATTAAAAATAATTTTATGAATATACAAAATGTGATAAAATGCATACATGAAAATACCGAGATTATTCGTCAACTTTAAAACAAATATTTTCGTTTAGGTGTCTTTTCTAACTTTCAGACTTACACGCTAAAATCCGGGTTTCGATACCCGTGGTTGGCAGAGCACAGATAGCCCATTGTGTAGCTTTGTGCTTAATTCAAAACAACAAAACAACAACAACATCTAACTTTCAATATTTTACTAAAATATTAAACAGCCCTAACAAAAACAAACACAAAACGTGTTAACTTTTGGTTAGATCACAAGTAAGACATTACACATTATTAAACTACTATTATTTTTATATTCTGAAAAAAATGTGTCCTGATGTTTTTGTTTTATTTGAATTTTGTGCAAAGGTAATCGAGCGATATCTGTGCTAACCGTCCCTAATTTAGCAGTGTAAGACTGGAGGGAAGGAAGCTAGTCATCTTCATCCACTGCCAACCCTTATGCTATTGTTTTATCAATGAATAGTGGGATTGACCGTCACATTATAAGGCCTTCACGGTTGAAACGGCGAGTATGTTTGTTGAGACGCAGATTCAAACACGTGACTCTCGGATTTCGGGTCGAGCGCCTTAACCACCTAATAGCATTTGAACAGACAGTAATTATATTGATGTTATTGAAATATTTTCTTAATTGCAAGTTCATAAATAAATCACATAAATAATGTTCGCCTACTAAAGTCTGACGTAATGTTTATGAAGCTCCTCCAATGGTTGAAGGTAAATCTGTAAGCTTTACATGCTTAGATAGGCTTGTTGTGTAGCTGAACACTTAAAACAACTAAACCAAACTATTATGAAACCTTTCTGTACATGACGTATAAACACTCCGTCTTGTGTTCTTCAACTCTTAAAGTGGATTTTCTTTTCAGCGCCAATTCTTTTTTCGACTTTACGTATTCTGGTAATTGTCAAGTTTTCACATGTAACTAGCCACTGAAATGGAGCAAGCCTGTTAATTTGCGTCACCTTGTTAATAAACTGTTACAGTACTAAAATTGTCTAACTGAACATATGTGAATATTTGCTACGAAGCTTTACACTATTTATATAATTATCTATGATATAAATGATATTCTAACAGAACCAAATAAGAGTTTTAACTCCCAACCTCCATTATCCTTAATCTATATTCTGATGTAACTAGCTTAAGACATCTTTATGGTCTGAATGTATGAGTATTTTGCGTCGGAAAAAGGAAAGGGTTGCTACTTGTCTTTTCCAAAATTTATCAATTTTTAGCAGCATCATATTTCGTACAATGTAAAGGTATATTAGATGAACCGGCAAGTGATGTCGTGCTTGATACCTTAAATTAAAACGTTTCTAATTATGTGTTTCCGTTTCTCTTCAAGTAAACTTGATTTAGCAGCAAAATAACCTTTATCGTTCATCAAATTTGAGTTAACAAAAATATTTTTCCTGTAATCAGAAAATAACGACCAGCCAAATTCCTAACGAGAATGGAATTTAACATAACATGCTCTGCGAGTTTCTTAAAGGTAACAACGCAACAAAAATATGCTTTGAATATCTGCAACGGACATCGGTGATTCTGAAAATTTAGATCAGGTAATTTTGGTCACTCAGATTACCATTGTTTATAAGATTAGTTGGGCTAGACAATGACCTCCTTAGGTCAGAGATTATGTCAGACCTCTGTTAAAACATTCAATAGTTGTCAGAAAAACTTAATTGTTCTCGATCTAGCACTTAGGGATATCGTAAACATGATATCGTAAGCAATTTGTTTTTCTTCGAAAACCAGATACGAAAAGGAACCATTTTCATCGGATTGTCCTCACTAAGCGCAAGATTCAATGACCTAATCCTCGCCTGAATCTCATTCCACCAACAAAATCAGATCTACACCAGCATAATATGTTATCCGTTTTATAGATAGAGTCAACACGATTCACTTTGAATTAATGAAATAGAATAATAGAACAGACTATAATAGCAAACTTTTTATTGTCAAAAACTGTACCGTTTACATCAGGCTTGTGTTGAAAAATGTCCAACACTGATCAACAGAAAATGGATCATTATGCAGCAAGACACAATGAAACCACATTCTGCAAGAATGATTCAGAAACAGATCAGAGATTTGAATTGGAAAATCCATCCTGATTCACCTTCCATACTCCCGTGATTCATATTTATTCAGATCTATAAAACACTTTTTCAGTAATAAAACATACGGAAACATTGATGTCATCAAAACTGGTCGAACAGAATTTTTTGTTTTAAAGGAAGCATCTTTCATCAAAGAGGAATTAAAAATTGACATTATCATTAATGATAATGGAGATTATGCATATAATTGAAGAATAGATACTTATCTTTAGAAAGATATTTTATTGTACGAGGAAAAATGGCATTACTTTGTGGTACCCTCCTAATAGTTATTGTACATTCCGTTCCAGCGAGACTTTATATCGACTGTGAATATCACGTGACTTGCTGATTTGCATGTTCAAGGTCATTTTAATATACCATATTTAGCCCTTTGTATATTCTAATTTTGACACCTTGCTTTCATTTTAACCGCTTTGTTTTAATGAAATAAATTTACTTGTATCATCTACCTTAATAATAAACTATGAGTCGTTGTTGTTGTTTAGAATTAAGCACAAAGCTGCACAATGGGCTATCTGTGCTCTGCCCACCACGGGTATCGAAACCCGGATTTTAGCGTGTAAGTTTGCAGACATACCGCTGAGCCACTGGGGGGCAAACTATGAGTCCTAACATCAATGTATTCACCGGATTCGATTTATCTGGCATTAGTAACCAACATCACTGTCAATTCAAATAGTTTTGAAGGACTGGAGTACAATAAGTTAATATGTTTGTGTATAAAACTCTGCTAAATGAAGGAAATAAATCGATAGTACAATTTGTATCTTTTGTTTATTTGTTTTTAAAATAAAAGTCAATTCGATATTTAGTGATTGGAAAATATATTCTATAAACTCAGAAGTTTTGTATTATTTTAATTATACTCAACTTAAAGCAATACATCTAGCTTTTCCTTTCTTCATCTAGCTGTTACTTTTGGCCTGTTACTTCAGGCCCAACATAAATTTCAAATGACCAACTCTAACTGCATGTCAAAATTTTCCAATAATTTTCGAGTATTGTGAATTTTGCTACAATTTAAATACAACAAAAAAATAGACGGTGTCAATTTAAGCGAAATTTATCTAGTCTATTTCAAGACAGCAACTGATAGCGATGTTTAGAAACAAAATAAGAAGGATCCAGGTTTGTATTGATGCCAACGAGGATCACTTTCAACATTGTTTATAATTGTCATTCATATTTACCCCCGTATTATATATTAAATCATGTCTGTTAATAAGTATATAAGTGTACAATGACTTTCCGAACATCCTATATATTAATCTTTGTTAGTTAGAATAAAATGTATCCTCCATTACATATCAGTAAAAGGTAAAACGTACAAAATTGTATCTAATGAATTTAAATCTCACGTATGACTTAACATAAATTTAACATAACCTTTAAGTTTCGAAAATATTATACTAAGTACTAAATTAAGAGTAAATGCTACCAGATAATTAGCAACACTACTCTCAGAATTTATTTTCTTTATTGGTTACCGAAAAACATTTTCCTATATTAGCCTTTCATTAGCTTTTCATTGCAGATAAAAAGTATACGAAACTTGATAGTCACAAGTACATTATAATGTATTAAACTTTACATAAGTAAGTGCAGCGAAAATTAATGATTGATTAAAACTAGATCTCAAAGCCTTCAATTGGGTGTTTCTATTGGGATACGGACAACGTCTCACTAGGTTTTGGAAAAAAAAAGGCAATGTCTCATCCAAATATTTTATACAGTCTATCTTTTTATTACTTTTTTTAAGACATCATGAAGATTTTTTTCTTTGCAATTTTTGGGTTTGTTTATTTCAATGTGGGAATCTAATTAGATAGATAATTTGGTGATTATACCTTGTATATTTCAAGATAAGAAAGCACACATTGCTGCAACAACTTTGGCACTTTGTTGCATGAAACTGATGTCTCATTAGAAAGAAATTATTTTATTTAAATAAAACAATTGTTAAACACATTTTTCAGTCGAATACAAGAAACTAAAATTTTACAAAACTGATTGGAAAATACGAAAGACATATAGTTACATTAAAAAAAAGTCTGAACACGAAACAAAAAATTTAAAAATTCAATTCATGAAAAGCAAAACTTAGGGCAATTGCCCGTAGTTGAAACATTATTCAAAACCTTTTAAATATTAATAAAATTAGAAAAATTTTAGTGGTCGACTTCATTTGATTATCGCATTCAAGTCTTATAGTTATAGTTTTCACAAAGTATTCATCTTATGCTTTATCAAAATTACGCGAAATTTTTGTAACAAAGTACAAAATTTTGGCGGATATATGTATTTACGAATGGGAATGCAACATCAAAAGTTAGTTTGTTTTAAGGAAAGAATTAGTGACCATGGAGGTGACACTTTGTCCTGGATCCGTTTCTATACCACAGAAAAATATCTGTTTGTGAAATATTTGATTGTCATAAAGAGTTATTATCTTAAAAAAGAACACAAAAAAACTGCCTCACTAAATTAATATGCAAAATCACTACTCAAAACTGGAAAGAAATACATGTATGTGTAATTAGTCTATACAGCTTATATTAAGCATATCGGCCAATCATACATGGATACTTTACACACAATCAACTAAATCATTCACATTATGTATCACGCGACGATAATTATTTACTTCATTAAATACGTACATTCTGCCTCATTTATCTTCGTTGTTATTAATATTACGCGTGTAGCGAGTACAATAGAACACATGGTAAAATGTGTAAAAAAAGAAAACAATAGTTATTATTCATTAAGTGGATCATTCAAAACGTTTTACTGATGTAATAGAACATCAGTAATAAAAATTGAAAACATAAATTTAATAAAACATAGCATAATATTGAAGACATAAAGAAAGATATCACAAAAAGTTCACAATTTTTAGTGGTTTGTTTTTATCTAAAAATAATTTACATTGTGAGATAATTGTGAAATATGTGCTTCAGCTAAGAATACTTTAGATGTTTTTGTCTGAGTTTAAAGCTATATAATATGCAAACTGTCTTCTTTCTACTGCAGAGAGACAAACATCAGATTTTAACGTTAAATATCAATAAAATTAGCGCTTCTCTATCGGAGAACTCTTTGTAATGAAATACTCATATCACTAAATATATAACACTATTTTCAGTTAGATTAAACGACACCTAGTGTTAGGTGCGTACTACTGTGTGTTCCATTTATACAGTGCTTATTTACATCCAAGCTATTTCAAGCTGTATAAAACAAACTTTTATTACATGAACGAACAAAATTTTGCAATCAATAATAGAACATAAGTATTTCTTGTAATATATATAGAGTCAGTCTCTCATTAATAGAATGTTCTTGTTGTTAGGACTACATATTCCTTATTTTCATTTCTTTCATTTCCTACCTATGTAGCTATGTTATGTAAATGCCGTGTAAATATTTTGTAAACGACAACATGTCGTGTTGTGTTTGGATTTTCATTTCTATTATTTACATTTCCATATTTATATTGTTGTTTCGAAGTTTAAACTAATAAAATATGTTGTTATTCATTTAGGGTAACATTTAGAATTTTCTAGAATTAAGTAGACCAATCATATGTTTGTAAATGAAATGTTGGCGGCCTCGTGTCTAGACGTTGAGTCTCGTGCAAGAACGGACATGCGTGGATTGCTCTGGAGTTCTGTAGAAGTTTCGCGATGTTTCGATAAGTCTCGGCCTACAATATATGAACAGACGAAGATGCGAGGAAGATAGAGAAGAGTCATTAGTTTTTATTAGAAAATAGAAAAGAGTCAGACATTAGTTTTATTCAAAAGAAGAGAGTCAGTCATTCGAAAAAGTTTAAGTGTTTGATGTGATTTGTGACTGAAGTTAGATCTACGGAAGCTGTGATTTTACTTCGTCAATCTCTACAATTCATTCGAATTAGTGGTTATACTGAAAGTCAACACGTGTGGAACTATTTACGGGAGATCGGAAAAATTGATGGCGACAAGTTTGTGACGTTCATCGGAGGCATCGTGAAAAGAACTTCGTCGAATTTACTGAACTGTGAATTGTTTCTGAACTTCTTCATTTAAACTTCGGAATTTCTTCGTGGGACCAAATTCACACCCTAGACTGGAATTTGAGACTTTCATTTTAGATCATTATATTAGATACAGGCCAGTACCATTTTGTATTGTGATTAATTTTGAAGGTTGAAACTAGTACCATTTTGTTTTGTAATTAATTTTGTAGGTTTAAACTTAATATCTGCCATTGTTATTATATAATTTATGTTATATCTGTTACATATATATATTTAGTTTAGTGTAATAAATTATACAAGCTGTTATCTGTGTTTTTCTGTTGCGTTTAGTCTACAAAAAACATAAAACATAAAAAATACGTAACAGCTATCACAGTTCAAAAATTTCGTTTGTTATCTTAATTACAGAATTATGCTTTAGTGGAATATGAAGCATGCGTTTTTACAACTAGGATCGTGTTGAAAAAGAAAAAAACGATTTAAATACTGAAACAACAGCACCAAACAACCGTGAGAATCCTGAAACAGTGTATTCATATGCCTATGATTACATCCGTCTTAAGGACTTAAGTTAAAAAGTACAGAAGCTCAAATTATGATTATTTCAGGAGGCATATATTTAATACATGAATAAATTCAATTTATAAAGCATAACCATATGTGAAATTTATCATCGACTGGTTTAGTATTTTTTTGTACAAAATATTTAGTATTAATTTTTGTAGTCTATATTTATCTAATCTGGCTTTCATTATAAACTGTGGCAGTAAAATTAATGATTTTACTTCAAATCAGAATGATTGATTAGTCTCTGAACTTTACATGCGTCGCTTAACTAACCCAATAGTAAAATAACCATAGAATTTAGAGAAGATTTATAATTACATATTTCTTTATAAATGTATTATTACAAGTACAGTATGTTAGAAATCTTTGACATTTCAGTAAGTAATACATACGTCTCAAATCATTCTTGTTTAACAGAATAATCACAAACATATATTTTGTAATGATTGCGGATAAAGTACTGTCTAAGCAACAAAAGTTCCTCACTCCTATTATAACTATTTTTATATATTTTTTTTTAAAAATAAATATGAGAGAGTAACTCCAAATCATATAAGACTTTAAAAAGTAAAATAACGGTGTCAGTAGGTAAATTTATCTCTACTTAATCTTAATTCTTATTTTCAAGAACTTAATATACATATAATCTGTCTAAAACTGAAAAGATATCTTAGGATGAATCTTATTTCGACAGTGTATTTTCTGCCCGAAACTCCTCCCACCATAAGTGCAACGTTAAGTATAAAGGCTTATAACATTAATCAGAAAAGGGGATTTCAAGAACGCAAATACCGCATTGTGTAGATTTGCACTAAAGAACAAAAATGAGCAAACAAGCTCTTTTCAATGATTATTGGTAACTGTTTTTAACTTTACTTTGTCAAATTAGTTAGTTAGACATTTTTTGTTAAAGTAACACAAAGATACACAATGAGTTATCTTTGCTCTGCCCACCACGAGTGTTGATACCCGGTTTCTAGCGGTGTAAGTCCGGAGAGATACTACATTAAGAATGGAGACAGGCTTAATTTAATAATTTGTGTGTTGAACAGTGTATTCGGGGATTGATTGTTCAGGTTTCGATTTCAAGAAAATAATTTCTTACATTTTACCATTGATGTGTTCTAAGAGTGTTAATCAGATCTCACTATTCAATCAGAATTACCTAAGACGTGACTGAATGTACCTCTCTCTATTCTATCAATTAAAAAATTAGCGACGTCTTATGCAGATGGCCAATTTTAATTTTTTACAAATATTCGAAACAAAATGGTCGACAAATTTATTTATAAGGTTCATGTTGACAGTTATGATTGATCAATATCACCCAACATTGCAATATTAACTATAAAAAGTGTCTGCCAACGACAGCAAAGGTTAGTCATAGACGACATGTTTTTGACAATCTTTCCGCATACTCTCTATTTTTGAAACCCTTTTAATCAGAAAAAAATACAGAAAAGTCCCCTGGAACTTCATTGGAGGTTTTAAAAAGGTACAAAGTTGTATAGAATTAATATGACACAGTTTTGCCACAGTTTATATATACTGCAAATTTTGGTATTTTTCCGAACATTATATTTACGCGACCGGTTTCAAAGCTGAGTTTGAAAAGTTGCATACGCAGGCAAGTCTTAACATTCACTTTGTAACACTATCGTTCAAAATGTGACATAACTTATAGAATAACCATGTATATTTACCGTATGGTGTTGTTGAATGGTTCTTATTATGACAAAAATGCTCAACAATTAATTTCGCAGCAGACGGCTGACGTAGCTCAGTGGTTTGAATCTGAGTCAAACAAGGACTGCAGCACAGTTAACCTTTTTAAAGTCCATGAAATAATTTAAATTGGGAGATCAACTTATATTTCTCCCGTCACTGCATTTGATATTTCTGCTTGCATTTAACACAATTAGCTGGTGATTTTGACGTGAGATTACAAGGTTTCAAACTTTAAGACTGTGAGCTTTCAACTTTATGTTAACACGATACAGATCTTGTTACTTTTTCTTTCTCTTTTCAATGCTGAATGAAGAAGAGAAACCATTATGTTAAAAAACAGCAAACTATTTCAAAACAAAAAAGTTCAGGTACTTGTACTCGTCAAATACAAGTAATTAATTAAACATTTACTTTCTGAAAATGTTCGTCGTCTTTATGTAAAGAATGTAAGCGAGTTTCACCACGACATTTTAGTGCTTGGATTTTTTTTTAATAATCGTAGTGTGGTTTATCTTTAGTTTCGGAATACTTTACCATGACAAACGCTATGCTCGATGAGTTTTATCCGCATCTACTACGCCTATTGAAAACACGTATTTTCGAAGTATTGTGTTCTACATTTCAGAAAAACGTGCTGAACAAAAATACTTCTACAAAAAGAAGTGCGTCGCAATTGCCAAAAGTCACTCGTAACAATCATGTTTTTACAGTGTCGAGAAAGTATTGTAAACCAATCATATAGATGTTAATCATATTTATATAGATGGCAAGGTTATTGTCATAAAAATTTACATATAAAATGTAATTAACCCTCTGTACTTTCACATAAACAAATATTCGAATCTGTGTACTATCAGAGGCGCAGCTTTAAATCTGAACGCTTGTAACGCTAAAAATGGGATTTCGATACCCATGATATGCACTGTACAGATAACCAGTTTTGTAGTTTTGCACTTAGCAACAAAGAAAAAAGAAATGACTAGGCGTTTATCATAATAATTAAGCTCCTGATGGAGTTTACATTGGGGCTCGGCATGGCCAAGCGAGTAAAGCGCGCGAATTGTAATCCGAGGGTCGCGGGTTCGTGCCCGCGTTGCGCCAAACATGCTCGCTCTCCCAGCCATGGGGCGTTATAATGTGACGGTCAATCCAACTATTCGTTGGTAAAAGAGTAGCCCAAGAGTTGGCGGTGGGTGGTGATGACTAGCTGCATTCCCTCTAGTCTTACACTGCAAAATTAGGGATAGCCCTCGAGTAGCTTTGTGCGAGATTCCAAAAACAAACAATCAAAGAGTTTACAGTGTAACTCCAGAAATACAAATATTAATGTATGAATATTTGTAGGTTTATTTTATTATTTGTTGCACATTTATGTTGCTCTGTGATTTTCTTATTGTTGAATACTTATATTTCTGATTTACTAATTCCATTACTAGTTTTTTGTATGTACAAAATAATGTCTTATCCACTCTGCGCTTTTGAAAATAATACACTGCAATTCACAATTATTGTATGATTCAATACCTTAAGCCGACTACAGTAACAAAACCAAAACAACATATTTCTATGCGATTTTAATGACTATTCAATGATATTCTGTAACTATAAATATAGGAATAAAGAAACTATTACAAATGTAACTGTCTTAACATGCTTCAACATTCTGTTAAATTAATTTAAAGACAAAATTACATGTAGTAAACTCTTACAATTTCTTATATATTTACGGTAGTAAATGTTTCAACATTTTGTATTTCATATTTTGTGTTCTTTTTTACTAATGTTAAATCGTGCCAAAGACTAACGACTGAAAAAAATTAAGAAAAAACTGCTTTTGTCTATTTCATAATGAAACGTAACTTTTTTGCATCAATAAACACGTACTCAAGTGTTACTGTAGTGTACTTGTTTTACAAGGTCATGTATTTTTATAAAATCGTTTCATTTCTAATTCTGGAAAAAACAAGCAGTTTCCTCGTACTAATGTCACAGTTACACAGAATTTCTGCAACTGCTTGTTATTTTAAGTAGCATAACAATTATTAGGAGATAAAAATTATCTCCTTCAAAAGTGGATCTAGTAACAAATTTAGAATTCCTTGATTGACAGAAAAGTCAACTGTATTTATTGGTATCATTGGATGTCTTTTGAAGAATGGCAGCATATTGTTTCTTTTAAAAATATTGAAAATAAAATAAAAATCATTGAGTTGTTGGTTTAGTCATTTACTTCTAGCTGTCTCTTCAGAGGATAACTTTAGCTGTTACAAATCAAACTACTCTCATATCATTCAAACGGTAAACCATTAAAACAAAACGTAATTGCTGGGATTTGATATCTCCTATTTTGAGATCGTTAATTAAGTGTTGAGAGTATACTTTAAATACTCTCGTGATATTCTTAAAAACAAAAACATAAAAAGGGACTATTAGTACACAATCAACACAATAATTGTTTTTAATACATCCGCCAAAATTACATTAGTTTGCTATTACTACGATCAATCAAATTACACTAAAGTGTAGGATAAGAATGTTTTTGTATCATAACAGTAGCAGCCTTCAGTGTTGTATTCTAAAGCAATATAATATATTATACACTAATTAGATGACAAAAATATAACTTTTAAATATTAAAGTAAATTATGTTAATTAGAAAAACACTTTTTGAAAATTAATTTCACTTTATTAAATTATAAGCATTAAAACGTCATTTAAAACATCTTGTAAGATGTTTTGTCTTTAGATCATTTTTTTTAAACTTTGAGTCCTGACTGAAGCAGGTTTTGTCTTGTCCAATCCTTGAACAGAGCCTACGATGTGTAGAATTTTGTAAAGTTTCACAAACATTTTCGTTTATGTTATTTTTTTAATTTTTATACTGTTAAACATTTTGTTGCAGTTGTTTGATTTCAAAGATATGATAATAAATATAACTTACTTACATTTATTGGCTTCAATTTATCAAACTGTAAACTTTCTGATTCCATCACAAATTTTCTACACTAAACATTTAAAAGATTAAACTCTGTATAGGCATTTCTCTTTCAAAAGAACAGTTTTGTTATGAAGGGCCAACTGCTTAAAGGACAACCTTAGAGTAGAAGCTAATAGTTGAACTGTGTGGAATTAGCTAGTTAGCCAAATTTCATCTATGTACTTAACGTGTTTTTTCGTGTTTTATTTTAGTTAACCTATCATTTTCTTACATTAATCTAAAAATAAAGTTATTAATCCCAAAAAATGTTTTATTTTAGTTAACCTATCATTTTCTTACATTAATCTAAAAATAAAGTTATTAATCCCAAAAAATGAGAAACGATTCGTGTAAGTAACAATTCAGAAAAGTTTATTTAATCGCTCGGCTTTTGTTACTTTAAACGTCAGTGGTATTATAATTATTTTACATTTTAATAAATGTCTACGCTACAAATACAATGCACCCAGCTAGTACAG
Source organism: Carcinoscorpius rotundicauda (assembly GCA_011833715.1). NCBI lineage: Eukaryota > Metazoa > Arthropoda > Merostomata > Xiphosura > Limulidae > Carcinoscorpius > Carcinoscorpius rotundicauda. Next base: position 117,288,661 of record CM022393.1, read on the forward strand.
CGGTATGTCTCCAGACTTACAACGCTAAAATCAGCGGTTCGATTCCCCTTGGTGGGCTCAGTAGAGAGCCCTTTGTGGCTTTGCTATACGAAAAACACATACAAACACAAATTATCTAATTACAGTAATTTGTTGAATAATTAAACCTTTCAATTGTGAAGTTAAAAAGAAGAGATTTTAGGAATCTTGGATGCATGTATCTTATCAATCCAGTCTTTGTAACAGAAAACTTAAACTATAATTTCTTTTTCTTAGTTATTGGAAAAGAAATATTAATTAAAACACTATATGCTACAAGGAAAAAAATATCCAAAATTTGCTCTTGTTATTTCGTTGCCATTTTCTATAATCATTATAAATTAGATCTTTAAGCTGAGGGCACGGTATGGCCAAGTATGTTAAGGCGTTCGACTCGTAATCCAATGGCCGTGGGTTCGAATCCCAGTCGCGCCAAACATGCTCGCCCTTTCAGCCGTGGGGGCGTTATAATGTTGCTGTCAATCTCACTATTCGTTGGTAAAAGAGTAGCCCAAGTGTTGGCAGTGGGTTGTGATGTCTAGCTGCCTTCTTTCTAGTCTTACACTGCTAAATTAGGAACGGCTAGCGCAGATATCCCTCGAGTAGGTTTGCGCGAAATTCAAAAAAAAGAAACAAATAAACTTTAAGCTAAATTTCTTTAACTATCTCGAGAGAGCAAAAAATCAGGAAATATTATAGTTTTGTTAGAATTTGCTGAAATTTAAATATGAGTAGTGGCACAAAAATCTATAGAAAAGACGTCAACTTTTAAAATAGATTGATTAAAATGTCTAACTTCACTTCTCAAATCGTTCCTCAAGATGACTAGGTGTCATGCCCTATCTTTATCGATACTGTAAGTGCATTCTTAATTTTCAGAATCAATGAATTCTTCAATCCTTTGGTGAAAAATTACTATGATTGCAGACATTTTATTAAGTTTATTTGAGTTTACTAGATTGTTTTCTGTCACTTAAATGAATGTTTCTTTCCAAAAACCACAACAAAGAAGATATTGGTTCCTCCTAATTTTTTCACTGTGTTTTTGTAGTGAACTTTACAGTTTTAGATATCGTTTATCAAGCTCCACATTCAACAACTTGATACCAGTTTTCCTAGAAGTAAACTCTGTTTGCTGTATAGATCCCTTTCTCTAACTATAAAGCGAATTTCGGTGAATGATGGGTGTTTTGATATGTCTTTGGGTTAAATTGCATAAAGTATTAAGTGTATTGATTTAGATTTTTCTTAAAATATAACTATAAACTCAACAACAAACATTTATAATTGCATGTCTGCGAAATTACGGCGCTGGAAACTGGGTTTCGATACCTGTGGTGAGAAGAACACAGATAGTTCATTGTGTAGCTTTGTCCTTAATAAACACACAAATTTGTAGTTAAATAATAAAATACTAAAACCCAGTGTTTTATTTGTTTGTCAGCCATTTAAGAAAAGCCCAATATTTTTTCTCAGTGTCCAACAGTAACATCTATAATTACATATGTAGCAACATTACATTAAAAATATTCATACTCCATATTAAGTGTTATTGCATGTTTACACTACAGCTACTTAATTCTTACAAATATATTAACTTTTTGGAGGGAGGAGGTAGAAATGGCGTTGTTTAATTTTCTAACTGTACTCTAGAGAGATGTTTGATAATATATATTTAAATTTATATCAGTAATCTTCATAATTACGTAAACACATATTACATACGTATAATAAAATATGACTAATTTCTTCTCTGATCATATTGATGAAAATCACCCACTAAGTCAAAGTTCGCGTCGTCGTAAAAGTCCAGATACCTTACCATCTAACATAGGCTCAGCATGGCCAAGTGGTTAAGGTACTCGACTCGTACTCTGAGAGTCGCGGTTTCGAATTCTCGTCACTCCATACATGCTTGCTCCTTCAGCCGTGGAGACGTTATAATGTTACAGTTAATTCCATTATTTGTTGGTAAAAGAGTAGCCCAAAGGTTGGCGGTGGGTGATGACTGCTAAATTAGGAATGGCAGATAGCTCTCATGTAGCTTTGCTCGAAATGAAAAAAACACATCTAACATTACATTGAGAAAAACAAAAACGATCAAAAAAGATCGTGAAATATTTTACAGAAAGATTTTTACGTTTACTTAAATTTTATTGTGAAAGTTAGTTTTATTGTACTTATTATCTAAACCTAGTGATGAGATAAGGTATAGTTTGTAGGATAATATTTCAAGCTGTATTAGTTTGGTAACATATCATATTTTCTTATGTAGTATATGCGTTTAATTATTGAAACATCATTTCACAAATAGTGATGACAAAATCATCAGAAAATCACCTAATTTACGATTCATCACTTTCTATGCTTGAAATCACAAGTTTTGCAATAGGATATATGAACTTTTCCGGCGTTGGTAATCGAACCCCGAATTTTAGGAATTAAACTAGGTGCGCTTATTGTTAGCTCACCTTGGAACAAATTTTAAGTATGTGAATTGCCTCTTAATTCCATCGTTTGCAATGTCAGTCCTTGAAGATATAATAAATGCAAGTGATAAGATAAGTCTATTAATCTGCAAAAGGCCTTATTGTATAATTTACTTTTTCAACTACTGTTTTGAAAGATTAGAATATTCGTAATATACTACTGAAACTAGTAATGACTGAAATATTTTAAAGATAAAAATCAGGTGGAATATGTTTAAGAAACTGTTACATAATATGCAGATTGATAAATACGTTTTTTATTCATTTTTACCTAAGAAGTGTTTCAAAATTATTGGAAATTTATTATTTTACATTCAATTATCGTTTGAATCTTTATCAACGATAAATTGTTTGACTTCCCAACAGAGGTTTAAATAATATCCAATTTCGAATATAAAGGCCAACATGCATGTTCAACGATGTTTTAAACAAGTAATTTGTAGTGATGCTTCAGTAGCATATGGAGCTAATTGGACGTTAATTCAAATTAAAAGAACAGTACGGTCCACAATCATACATATATATTAATGTTTTGAGATAGTGTAAGAGACACAAATGACTTTATAGTTGTGTAGAGAGAATTTAGACATACTTAAAAATTACGTTTGTTATACTTGATTATGTTTTACTTCCCTGCTATATAATGCAAATGTAACTGGCTAATGCATCAAGTTCACTTCATACACGTGGAAAAAGGATACTCATTTAAACATTGTCAAAAAAGGACTACATAGTGGATAAAAAGAAAAATTATTATACGGAACACATTTACGTATACTTTAAGTTGCATAAATCTTTATAATGTCATTAATGTCTTCTTTTTTATTCAAAGTAATGTGCATGAGGTTCTCAGCTTAATATCTAGTTTTAATATTTGAGAGAGGCAATACGTTTAATGATTGCTTCGTGTTTTCTGAAGGTAAAATTTTGCACCTAAGTAATTATTCTCAAATAGATAGTTTATGGAAATTTAACATCCTGCATTTAAAATATTTATTAACTAGGGAAATATTCAAAGTTAATCAAGCAATGTGTAACATGTCATAAAACTAATTTACTAATAAGTAATAAAAGAAGTGTTGAATATTTTTGCAGTACATCTAAAGAAAATACACATGTGTATATATTGTTCAGGATAACAAATACCATTTTGATATTGGAACGATATTTATCGATTCAAATGGAATATGTAGTGTTTTTTTTTATAAACGTTTATTTTTAGTGTAGTACAAAAAAATTGCCGGATATTCCTTTGAAGAAAAACTCTGTCGAACTTCGTATTTCGCGGAACATTTACAACATTTCATTAGACTTGTTTATTTAGCATATCTGACCTGCAGTAAATTCTCACTGATTTTATATAGAAACGATTTATATTTACCTAAAAACACGAATAAATTTGAGTGTATCAACCTTAAACTTTAGTTTTAAAATTATTGTTACAACAAATAGCGCAATATAAAACAAATATAAATTTAACTCGAAAATGTTATGAAGAACCGATTGAAATGTAAACTGAAATTACGAAGAAAAGATTATTGATTTTCTAATGTGAGAAAGATAGAAATCGTCGTATAAAAACGTAGGAAACTGATTTATCATCCAAATAATAGATAACTACAAGGAATTACCTAGTTTCTATTTGTTTTGCTCTTCAATGTTGCCTTAGATAGCGTCAACTAAAGCCCAAAAAAGCAACAAAAAACAAAGTAAGGCTAACATAGACGTTTTTACAAGCCCTAGATATTCGTAAAAGACGAAGTTGATCGAGTTTAACTGTCATATACCAAGCACTAAGGAGAAACAACTGATTCTGGATATCAAGTACGGATTGGCATTAAGAGAGAATTCGCAGCAATTTATGGTGAAGGCTATCATTTTAACGTCAGTCTTTGCTTTTTTTGTGGGTTGTCACTGACACAGAAACCTTGATTTGATATGTAAGTGCGGCCGCTCAACGCCTGATTCGTATCGGTACAATGACTTGAACATCCTTTTTTTAAGATTTCGTTACAGTAGCATAATGTCAAATTTGTCAAAAGCGATAGTATTGATGTTAAGTTTTTACATTTGAGAAATAGTAGTATATTACGTTACAGAAATTATTATCTAAGCGACATAGGAAATTTTACTAATGAGATTTATAGTAATTCACATCAGCTGCCCAAAAATTCAAACACTAATAAATTACCTGCAACATCGCATAAAGGTAGTCTATACATCGTGGCTAATAAACCTTTATTTATAACATGATATTTATTAATATCAAAATATCATTTCAGATAAATATGCCATAGACTACCATAATGTTAACTTATCAATTAATATGAATGTTTAAGCGACTTATATATCGACTGTAATTTTCATTTAATTAGTAATTTAGCGTATCTAACTCCCAATATATTTACATTCATTCTACACGTCTTCTTTACTCAATCAGTTTTCCATACCTCAGAATGCACGTTTTTGAAAATACCTTTTCCCATATACAGTTTGTATAAAGTTAACAGTTTTACAATTATTTTGATACCCTAGGTGGTAATAGTTGCCAGTTGTCTTTTTTAAACCATGTTATGTTTATGAACTCTCATGTCTTCCAAAAATATTCATTATGCATATGCTTTAGTCCAAACAATTATGTATATTCTAACATCAAAATGACATTTTATTTCTAATGTAATTAAAATCTGGAACTTTTCACTTTTTATTAATAGATCAAAAATTGTTTGTGTGTTTTGGTGCAAAGCTACATAACAAGTCATCTAAGCTCTGTCCACCACAGGAAATTATTTGTCTTTCTACAAAAATAATATATATTTTAAAGCATATATTAATTTCGTCACTATAGTTTGATCTCAACTTCTATTCAAATATGCAAATATTCACATGTTATTATGTATTTATGTTCGAAGTATAACTTATAAATAACACTATTGCTAATACATTTAACTCGAATTATTCGATTCGAATTTTAAAAGTTGTAGACAAAGCATCCTAGGTTATTTAAGCTTAGGTGTGTAACAACCGTATCGTTTAGGGTGATACATTTTCTAGAAATAATGAGATATTTTCAGACATCCACAACTAGAACTTGATACATATTTCCATATTTTACAATGAGGCAGTAAATTTAAAATATATTTGTATAATATTTATCAAATATTTAATTATTTCTTCTTATTTACGTGTGTCATCACCTGGTCAGTTTTATCTGTGTATCAGTGATGCATGTTCTGTACTTTATAATATTAATCAAACGCATCATCCACTGTTTTTGTAAGTATTTGAGTGTGGTTATGCATACCATACTTTTACAAAATATAAACATTCAATTTCTGACTAACACGTTATTTGTCATAAAAAGTTGAAATTACCTACTTGTGTATTATAATGAAAATATAAATTAAAAACGCATTTAAAAATTAAACCAAAATACTGATATCCAAAATGTTATTTTAAACAATTCAGCACGATATGTTTCTTGAAATTACGTTCTTTTAAATAAAAACAGATTAGCTTTAACTCTTTCTCTCGTAAAAAATTGAGTTTGTTTGTTTAGAATTAAGCACAAAGCTACTCAATGGGCTATCTGTGCTCTGCCCACCACGGGTATCGAAACCCGGTTTTTAGTGTGTAAGTCCGCAGACATACCACTGTGCCAGTGGGGGGCAAAAAAAATTAAGAAGAGAAGAAGTTTCTTCACATTTATAAATTTTATGATATTGGATTTAGAAAAAGAGTTAGGAATAAGATATTTTTATTAAATCTTATCAAGTGTGAAGTTACTATTGTATTTTGAACTCGCGATCTTCTAAAGGCGAAAACAATGGAGCCACCGAAACGTCAAGTTTAGATTATCTTCTATCATATACATTCGTTTTACATTTTTAAGCGTATATTATTTTGGAGTTTAAGTGTATTTTATTCATAATTTCTAATGTTTATGAGGATGTTATATTATTATTTTGTAACATTCAAATACCAAGCCCTACCTAAACGTTTTACCGTTAGCCTACATGCCCCATCTTTGTACTTCATTTTCAGTTACATTGGATTAAAGTTGGTTTAAAATATTTATGTTTATGGATTTGATCTTTATGTATCGTTTAATTTAAAACTCGATACAGATTGTATTGCCTTTTTCTGAATACATTTCACACATACGTTAGGGCTATTCTTTCAATTTTGACTTTATTAAGCCTCGTCCGGTAATTATGTTATTCCTTCCAATTTGATACTAGAAATATTATTCGAATTATTCTCAAAATATGGTTGATTATATTTTTACCAAAATTATATAAAAGAAGAGCAACTAAAATGTCTTGATTTAAGTATAAAAAAACAAACAAAACAACTCATAGATAAAGTACATTATCTTATTATTAGCATAATAAGATTTATATTATACTGACTGAATAACATAAACTTATTATGATTACTCTTACCGATGATGAAAAGTTACACACAAAAAACATCAATGAAAATTTTAATACGTCTAGTTCTACGGTCTCAGCTTAGTTTTACGTTGCTATTCAAATTAAAAGTCTAAGTATAATCCTCGCATTATTTCTAAGGGACAGTTTTATACTTTGTTCGAATCTGATAAAACTTGCAGACTCATTCACGTATTTTTCAGCGAAGTGTACAGGATTTAAATAAACGTAATATCAAAAATAATAGTTTTATTCAGTCTACTGTTGAGAAAATAATCAATTATCTGAGGCACTTAACATCATTTTTGTAGATTAATAGGGCCTATAGGCATATATTCCAGCCTTATGTATAATATACCTAAACCACACGAAAAATTACTCCACTCTTACATGTTACTGCGAAAATAATAGCTTGCTTACAGTCCAACAAGCAGATTGAACAGTCAATTCACTTATTCAGATATACTCTTAATATATTATACCAATTCTCATGTTTAGTAATAAATTTACCTTTTTTTCTCTAATTATGTTATTGAATGAAACAATAGATATAACCAATCCACTGAAATACAGAAACTGTAAACAATATTTAAAATTTCTAGAGCTTCCCTTTCAATTTAAGGGAAGGAAGAATCATAAGTAGAATTTATAAACCAGCTATGTGCACTTTTACAGCATCCTCTTTGTAAGATGTGTATATGACACACAACTAGAACAATTTGAATCTTTCGTTTCTGAGTTCAATTAAAAACTTTATTTACAATGCTGTGTTTGCGGTACAATTCTAATTTTTTCAAGGTAATTCTCAGACTCACTTGAGCGTCTGAGCTAAAATGTCTTATCATTAAATCTGCATGCGAATTTTGAAGCTCATGACACTTCAATATATTCCGATTAAGATGACTGATAAGTTAATTGTTAATTAAGATCATAACCCCATAATTAATATGACAACTTTCTTAATTACAAGAGTTTATAGAAGTCAATTTTATTTTTACTTCAACTCAGAATTAAGTAGTAAATACACTGTACAGTTTGTTGATTCAGGAATCATAAAGACCTTTTGAGAGCTTAGGAACAATAAAAGACAGGTTAACATACACATTTGGACTTTACATTGATGAACCGTAGAATCAACTTCACATTCAGGCTAAAAAACAGTTTATTCTCGTTTTCCTCGAGTTTTACTTTTTGCAATTCGTAGCAGTAATTTCAGGTTAATAACTCTGTTCAGCATTAAATATAAGATAAAAGAAATTCAATTCTTACTTGTCATCTATGGTTACAGCTGCTGGACTTGCCAAGCACGCTATAATGCTAATTACAAAGACGCTTCAGTAAACTTTGTCAAAAACTCTAATTTTCTTACAATCAAACTCGCACGTCTACGTGCCCACATTTTGTAACTGTCCAATTTGATCTAATGACTTTGGAATTATCCCTTCCGCTTGTAATGAGCAAGACCTGATGATAAAGAAAGATATTCTCACCAAGGATATCAAATTTTCCCTAAAATAAATCCATAATGTAAAGGAATTTCTTAAGCTATGAAGTTTTCCCTAAATTTTGTTTAAAGAAAGAGATAAGACTGGTATGGCATATCTTACCATTTACTTACTTTCTTTCATGAATACGGCAATGTCAAGCTTATATATACTAACTCCTAACAGTGGTATACATTTATTAAAACAGATGCTGTGTGAGACATTGTACATGAAAAAGAAAGAAATACAGAAAAGTATAAACGATAATGTTAAGTAAATTTGTATGTTTACACACATTTAAGATACTTTTCGTAAAAAGAAAAGTGTAAGCGTCAATACTAAATGTATAGTAAATTAACAGAGAGAAATACACTTAGATCTCTTGGAATTAGATAGATTGTAAAGGGATTATTTTTGTGCTTTGAATGACTTGCTTGTGCTTTATTAACCTTAACTACGGATCATATGTTATATGAAGCCATTTGGTTCTAAAAGTACATATATTTCTATAAATAAACAATATTTTTCTCAGCTCATAGATTATAATGTAGGCCCGGTATTTAGTATCATTGGAATTACTATTACAAATCTTAAGTTTCTCATCTACAACTTTATTATGCTTTTGATGCGTTCTTAATCATGAGTGCCTGTAATCTAACAATAGAAGATACACTTTATTTAGAAATTCAGCATACTAATTTTAATAATTTATTTCATTTATAATGAGTTTACCTTCCTAGGACTGGCTACATTTTATTATTTTCACAGCAATTTTCTTTTTTGTAGAAAAAAATAAATACGAAAGTCAGTTGTTGTTGTTTTGAATTAAGCACAAAGCTACACAATGGGCTATCTCTGCTCTGCCCACCACGGGTATCGAAACCCCGATTTTAGCGTGTAAGTCCGCAGACATACCGCTGAGTCACTGGGGCCACGAAAGTAAGCCAAAGGTAAAATATACTCAGAAGATTTAATAAGAATGAGCGAACAACGAGTTATAAGCATAATGAAGTGATTTATTTATGATGGAACATACTATATGTTTTGACAGAACATTAGTAACAAAAGAAGACGGGCCAACGTTTTGTCGAAACATTTAGTATGTTCTACCATAAATAAATAATTTCATTAGGTTTATAAACGTTTTAGACAACTATTTATTACTATATTAATATAATATACTTCCGTATTAGTAGCTATTTACTCAAAATTGTATAGAAGTTGTAAAAACTTCACAGCAATAATATCTTTGTTTGAATTAGAAAGAATATAACCTTGAAAGAGAGAGCATATTTTCCATTTAAGTTCATCATTGTATAAATCCAATAATATTACTATACCAATTATATATTACTCTAAATTAAAAACAACATTACTTTGAACAGAAAAAAGCGTTAAGTTTTAAATACAAATGCCTTTTTTAAAATACCAGTGGAGCTAAAATGTCATTTAACAGCTAATTATGTAATTCGGTTTTTATTTTGTAATTAAATATGATGTTAACTTAGAGATTCAAAGAATAGCAGCTATGGATATTTTCGCAGCTTATGTCGTTTGAATCTATAAGTTAGTACCATATTTAATTAAAAATATTAATAACTGAATTACGTAATGTAATGACTTTTGACATATCAAAATAGAGGTTAGACGATCACAAGCGAAATTATTTATGATAATAAAATTGTATACAAATTTAGAAACTCAAATAATTCATTTATCAGACAAATAATTAAGTAGCTTCATAAATGATACCAAAAATTTTGAAAATACGAAAAAATCTTATAAAACATTAAAATTATAAGGTTGTATCATCTCCTGGTCAAGGATAACCTAACTTGTTATATTTATGCATAGTAGTTACGTTATTTTTGTTACATCAATAGTTCCTTTCACACGTTTAATTACTTCACATTCGTAAGTTGTTTTTCTTTTTGGTTGGTTTTAAAATTTCGCGCAAAACTACACAAGTGATATCTGCATTTAATCTTCTCTAATTTACCAATAAAAAACTAGCAGGAAGACAGTTATTCATCACCATCTACCGACAACTATCGAGCTACTATTTTACCAAAGAACGATGGAATTGACCGACAAATAGTAACGTCTCAGGGATAAAAGGACGAGCTTCTTCGGTGGAAGAGAGGTTGAATCGTATGATACATTTTCGAGCGGAGCTCCCTAACCATTTCGTCACAGGTTTTGTATCAGGCCATTTTCCGTCCTCATTTAAATACACTCTTCAAAAAAAGAAACGCAAAAGGAATATTTTTTTTTATTTTAAAGAGAAATATATGTAATAATGTTACAAGCTCAGAGTGTGTGATGTTACACGTGTTAAGGCACTGATTGTCCGACAAAAATGACAATAAAAGTTCTGCACTTTGAAAACAGAGGAAAACACCGGTTTTTCTCACCAAAACACATTCGTGTCCAACAAATTTTTTGAGAGATCTGCATGTTCTGCGAGTGCAACATGTGCAAAATCCTTATAAAAGTGACGGGGTTCTCGGTTTTCATAGCTCAGTGTTAAGCCACCGACACGCAATACAGTTACGCCAACACTGACTGAAGCACAACGCAACAATGCCATTGGTCGCTTGGAAGCCGGCGAATCTCGATCAGATGTTGCCAGAGCTGTAAATCTCCACCCAAGCACCATCACAAGGCTATGGAATCGTCACCAACAACATGGATCAACTTGTGACCGTCCAAGATCTGGCAGACGTCTACTGCCTCAACCATACCAGGGCTGCGTAGGATTTCCGATCAGACTGTATGCAAACGTCGACGAGATTCTTCAACTCCATGTGCAACTCATCATGGTGAAAATCAACGACGTTTTTTAACATGACAACGCCCGTTTTCACACAGCCCGACTCACTACTGTCTTCTTGAGACACAACAACAACAGCATTCTTCCCTGGACCTCCAGATCACCAGATTTAAAGCCCATCGAACATTTATGGGACGAGTTGGACCAACGTTTGCGACGGCGACAACCTCAACTGCACACTCTACCTCAACTTGCAGCAGCTTTGCAGCCTGAGTGGACAACCATTCCACAGGATGTGATTCATCGTCTCATCGCTTCCATGGGCAGGAGATGCCAAGCAGTTATTGATGCTCACGGGCGGCATACTCGTTATTGACGTTGAGACGTTAAACTTCAACTAGTGAACGTGGACTTCACCTTTGCAGACTTTGGATGTTCAGCAGTGAATATACAAAGTTTCACACATGTCATACTACCAGGAATAAACTTGTTAACAATCTGTCTCAAATTTTGCCTTTTGCGTTTCTTTGAAGAATATACTTACTATTTTTTCCGAACTACTTTAATACACAGAGAGATCTTTAAAAGCAGTGCTTACAAAACATTTAAGAAGTTTTACAAAACTTATATTGCTTTATTTCTTCAAATTACTATACTTAGAGATGTATAATTGACTTATAGTAGTTTATGTGTAAAAATCCCGAAAGATCAAGGTAAGACCTTTTAACATTCTTTAAAAAATGAACACATATTCAATGAGTTTTTTTATGAGTGCTAGAAGTAGCAAACTATTTATTTTTGTTATATTTGCATGTACACACTCTTCTCACTTCTCTTATCATCTGCGAGTGAAGAGTCTTGTTTGTTTTGGAATTTCGCACAAAGCTACTCGAGGGCTATCTGTGCTAGCCGTCCCTAATTTAGTAGTGTAAGACTAGAGGGAAGGTAGCTAGTCATCACCACCCACCGCCAACTCTTGGGCTAATCTTTTACCAACGAATAGTGGAATTGATCGTCACATTATACGCCCCCACGGCTGGGAGGGCGAGCATGTTTAGCGCGACGCGGGCGCGAATACGCGACCCTCAGATTACGAGTCGCACGCCTAACGTGTTTGGCCATGCTAGGCCCGAGTGAAGAGTCAGTAAATAGCATTGTTCACTTGTACAACGTAATTCAGATTTATAATTTTATACAATACCTTCAATTTTACAATAAAAATAAAATATGATCTTATTTTCCCTTTAAAGCGACTTAAATAAGGATATTATTCGCAAACTTACAGTAGAATTATTAAGAAGTCCAAAGCACCATCAAGCAATCATTAAAGTATTTATATTTACTTAAATAAATCCTTCGTTCCTATCGAACTGAAGTCTGGCATAATTACTCAGATTCCTGCTTATGCTAATAAGCATAAGAATGGACATGCTTATCAATCAATTAGGTTTAACGCATCTTTCATTACCATATGAAACAAAACCTCCGAAAGCGTCCAAAGAAGTAATAAAGTGACGGGTATACTTTTTAGAAACTGTTCCTTTTTAAGTATTCATCCAAACCAAAGGAAGGCCATACAGTTGTGTTAAATTTTCCTTTGGTTTTTATTAAGTAAATACAAAAAATAACAACATTACATCAAATTACTTCTAACTTTTTAAATCAAAAGATTTGTTGTAATTATGGATAAGTCTAGCATCATCTTAACAGTTGTGAAGTAATTGTTAATTAGTTAGCACCAATTTAACTTTCAACTATTTGATTCTCTTTCTCAGATTAGACGAGCATATTTCTTGATGCTCTTAATGTATAACTTCAAACGCTAATAGTTATTACAGTACAACTTTTACATCTTTTATAAAGTTTCAAGCACAACATTCATAGAATTTTTGCATTAGAAATACGAAACTTTTCATTTAACCTTTCTAGAAAGGCCAACATATTTTGGTTGAAAGATTATACTGTGCTTTTCCATTGATCCTGTTATTTTCAACTTAAACAGTACAGTCAGATAAAGGGATTTTAAAGACACTACACTTTCATCCTAAGCTTCTTCCATTAAAGGCTTAAGAGATTATTAGGAATTTTTTTGCTAATCGAATTTATCAAAATTCTAGCATAATTAAAGCATTATGTTATTTGTGTACTGATTATCAAAATGCATGTATGCATTTTAAAATCTAATCATCATGAAGATATTACATTTCTATACCTGAAAGGTTCAATAACTTATTAATTTATTTGATCTCATTTTATTTGAAAATAAGAATCATTCAAACAAAATATAAACAACAAGAGATTTCTCTGGAAAAATTACCTTATGTTATAACGGTAGGTGGAATAAAAAAATAACTTTTCGTAGTTCACCATGAGCTTTATTGCGTAAATACCTTAATTAATGCACAGCACTGCGGCAAATATTTAATATTATTAAAATATCTCGTTGTTAAGTATTCTCTAATACGATGGATCACATGATAATCTTGTTTTCAATTCAAGTCTTGCTTTTGTTGTTTACATTGGGAATGTGATATCCATGATTAAACGACAAAGCATAAGATTCGATACATTAGTGTTAAACTAACGATCGATTACCTGAAACTACTTTCTATGACTTGTATGCATGTTTTGTTTCCGTTGTAAGACTACATTATGTATCCTTTTGTGTCCTTTTCCGCTACTAGGGTGACACCATGAAGAATTAAATGCCACTTTGTGCATTCCCAGTCATCCGTCAACTGGTTTATTTCGTGGAACATTCTGTTTAGTATTCACATTTCATAAAACGATTCATGTTCTTTTCTACGGTTTTTACGTGTAACACAAAGGTATAAATACATTAATAATGCAGTTTAAATTGTAACTAGCTGCATTAGTACCATGTTATCGATTATAAATATGTGTATATATAAATACATGGTATATTTTATATTCCATATTATAGCTTGTACACTGCAGATCCGTTCAATTGGTGAAGCGTTTTTTTTATTTTTTCGCATTTTTATTTCTTCATAATAAACTAAAAATAGAAATATTATATATACATATATATATAAATTTTAAGGCTAATGAACACAAAGAAAAAAATATGAATTTTGCGTTGTTAGACTCAACCACTTATTTCATTAGAGCTTCGAAAGATAAAAATAGCGAAAGGGAAAATAAAAATAAAAATATTTTTAGCATTTAATAGGGAAAATGTGAACATTATAAATTTAGCCTAAATACTAGCTTAAGGTCATACCAAAAAGAAGTCCTAAACAGGGTAGAAAATGCCCAACAAGAGGTCTCAGTATTGAGTTGTACGGCCGTCATTAAGAATAACTGCAAACATTTGCTTTGGCATGATCGATATAAGCGTTTGCAGAAGGTTGTCTTAATGTTATTCCAAGTGGTGAAGATGGCTTCACGAAGCTCATGCACTGTATGAAATTTACGTCCATTTTTATAGACTTCCCTTGCCATCCACCCCAAACATTTTCAATAAGGTCCAGTTCGGGCGAACACGCTGGATGGTCCAAAAGAATCACGTTATTCGCCATGAAAAAGTCCTTTATACTGCGCGCATTATGGATTGCAGCGTTGTCCTACTAAGAGATCCAGTCATTTTCACACAAGCGAGGACCTTCAGTCAATAAGGATGCTCTCTCCAATATACCAATGTAGCCAGCTGCTGTTTGACGCCCTTGTATAATCTGAAGCTCCATTGTTCCTGAAAGTAAAAAAACACTCCAGAACATGATATAAACTCCTCCATTGTGTCTTGTAGAAAATGTTTCCGGTGGTATATCCTAATCGTGCCAGTAACGTTGGAAGCCATCTGGACTATCCAAGTTAAATTTTCTTCTTATCAGAAAACAAAACCTTGGTACACTTTTCTACGTCCCATATTTGGTGCTTTTTAGAAAAGTTTAACCGAGCTGTTTCGTGGTATGGAAGGAGACATGCCCTTTAAGACGTTTACGGTTTTTAAAGCCTTTCTCTCGTAGATGCCGTCTTATTGTTCTTGAGTTGTATTCTGCGTCTCTAAGGGCCTTAATCGGGTTCGACGATTGGCTGGTGTTTTGCTGAACAACCGTCAAATCTTCCTGTTCAACGGCGGCGAATTTTTCGTAAGCGATCACATGAAATTCTTGTTTCGTATTTTTCAGGGTCCTTTAAGAAATTTGCAACAGCAGTTTTACTACACCCAATCTCACCAGCGATGGCACGTTGAGTGAGACCTTGCTTTTGCAGCTCGTCAATTCTGCCACGTACACACTATGTCAACTTTTTAGTCATAGCCATATCTTTACCCAATGTAATACAGAAGATATCAGTGGGAAATGTTGTCAACGTTAATGCTTGAACACAAATGACTAAATTTCGTTACGTGTTTACTGATTACCACTTCGTTTCAATATGTTCTTAAGGTTT
Organism: Carcinoscorpius rotundicauda; assembly: GCA_011833715.1. NCBI lineage: Eukaryota > Metazoa > Arthropoda > Merostomata > Xiphosura > Limulidae > Carcinoscorpius > Carcinoscorpius rotundicauda. The sequence goes on from CM022393.1 coordinate 117,304,274, forward strand.
TGACCAGCTAGTATTTAGGATAATTTCATAGTGTTAACATTTTCCCTATTAAATACTATAAAAGTTTTTTTTTATTTTTGTTTTCCCTTTTTTATTTTCATCTTTTGAAGCTTTTCTCGAATAAGTGATTGAGTTGAACAAAGCAAAATGCATAATTTTCTTTATGTTCATTGGCCTTACGATTTTGGCCAGCAGTGTATTTTAAATAGCAGTTTACGTCACCTAAAACTGTTCTTTTTATTTTGGAATCGTATACAGAGACAAAGTCTTCAGAAATATAGGGTCCCTTTATCAGCAAACTATTTTTAAATATCGAGAATCTTTCAACGTCTGCCAGAATGCATAATTCTTTATACCAAACACAATAACATATTTTTTCTCCAGGTTTCAAAAAGTTCACAAGCTATTAAGTCTTCAAATGGTACAGAAGTAAGTCTACGGTGTGTCTTTGGTGTGAGAAAACAAACATACTTTTCATGTGTTTCTTGTTTTTTTCAAAGCTTCTATATTGGCTTATTATTTTATTTCAAGTTTATTTCATGATTTCAAAGATTAAATAAAGCAATACAACAAGTTTTAACGTTAAATTTGACTTTTAAATTTATTCTAATACAAATTGAAAATAGTGTTTACAAGTTAAATGTATGGAATAAATTGTTGTTTAATTGTAATAGAGCAGACAAACATAATCGTTTGTCTCTACGTTTCTTTGAATTCTGCATAAACGCTGGACCATAATGAAGTTGTGTTGACTAGTATTTTAAATTTTCGTATGAGAGATGAAAACGTAACCTTAAAATGCCTGCTGATGATGGGAATTTGGCATCATGTGTGTGTATGTGTTTCTGAATTTTTATTGACAGAACTAAAAATCGTTACTTAATTGTAACTTAAAACTGGAATTTCTTTCTAAACATGAAGCCAGAAATAAATGATCCCAAGACTATGGATAAAATATATAAAAATCACAGTAATAAGTTTAAAATGAAATTGTGAATAAAGTTATATAGAAATAGCAAAGTTCATGACATGAGGGCTACTTTACCATATATCAACAATAACAGATGGCATAATGAAATAATATGTATTGACAATAGCAAGAAACTAAACTAATACACAGACCAGAGTGTAAATTATTCTCCCTGTTAAAAATTAAATAATTATTTCACTGGTGTAAAAGACAAAGTACAACAAGTTTATAAATGTGGTATTTACAAAATTCTTGAGTTTGTGGTGTATCAATCAAGCATGTAAAAATTTCATACTAAGGGTAAAAGATCATAAAAACGAGATAGAAAAAATATATGATGAATGAACCAGTTTTACGTTGTATATAGTTCGGAATAACATAAAACTAATGTGTATGTGTTTCCTTATAGCAAAGTCATATCGAGCTATCTGCTATGTCAACCAAGGGGAATCTTCTGATTTTGGAGTTGTTAGTCTGTAGACTTACCGGTATTCTATCGAGAGACCTTAAACTAATGAATGATGTTGCGTTTAAGTGGGAATTAAATACCACAGTAGGTAGAAATAAACAAAATAAAACAACAGAAAAATATTATTTTGAATGCAGATGATAATCCATGTGTAAAATAAATGAAACATTGGAATTTTATTTTATAACCTCTTCGGGTGTGATAAAAGTCGAAATTGCGCTAAATTTATAATGAAAAATAATGTTAATTGGAGGTAATTTATTTATATAAGTTAATTCTAACTGAACTTGTTGGAAAAGAACGTCACAGAAACACGTAGATTCTTTCTTTTTAAGGCTGTGCGCTGTTCTAAACACATTTTATCAATTGTGCAACTATATAATGTTACATCACTTTCTCTCTTTAACAGTATAATATAATCATGTCTCATTTAAGCAAAATAAAGAGATAAATATACGTAGAATTAACTAAATTTTGTGATTAAGTGTGTATGTGTGTATATTCGTACTTGTTTAATAACGATTTTTTTCGTGAATATAATTAATTACCATCTGTTAATGTTATTATTACTATTATTTGAACACTGTATTAAATCGGCTCTGTATCATTAAATTTTAATAGTGTTTATTTGTGACAATACGAGGGATTTCAGATAATAAAATGAAAAAAAATGGAATTTAATTTTCAATACGCCAATATATTGAATAAAACTAACCACTAAACACATGTAATAATAAGGACAACATGTTACAAGATTTACACTCTAAAAGTAATCCTCCCCTTAACTACGAGGCATATTTTAAATATATTTTAGAATATCAACCTCTACAGTTTGAATGGTCATGTCCAACGACGAATAAGACAAAATAAAACAATACTTATCAACATCAATAAGTTTCCTCCACAAACTGTAGAAAACATTATACGCACACACCTAGACAGAAAGCAAAATCAACCAACAAAAGTAAACATATGTCACGAATCAAAAAATCATGAAACCATATACTGCTGCACACCATATATTCCCGAAATTAGCAGAAAAATAACAGACATTTGGCAAAAACTAGTAATAAAATATGACATTCCAGTTAATACCAAATTTATTTAAAAACTAAGCACAAAACTGAAATTTATACTATGCAAAAACTACACTGACAAACACCAGACCAACATTATTTATAAAATACAATGTGATAACTGCCACTTCAAAATTGGAGAAACAAGTAGAAAAATGGAAACCAGATTCAAAGAACACAAAAAGTCACCTTCACACGTTTTCGAATACTGCAAGTTAAATAAACACAACATAACCATAAAAAACACAGAAATACTAAATAAAGAAACAAACATAAATAAACGCAAAATTAAAGAATCCATACTTATACAACAACTTAAGCCCAAAAGAAACCTATACAAAGAAACGTCTTTATATCTATATGAAAAATATATAATAAATAATAATAATGAATAATATAAAATTATGTATTCAAACATCTAAGCCCGCCCCTACATTCCGACACTCAGTTACACAGCTCATTTCAAACATGTGGTCAGCTTCCGGTCAGTTACCTCTTTCTTTGTGAATCTGACGATGACCGAAGAAGGTCGAAACGTTGTTTGCTCTTCTATGTAAAATATTTTCTCAACCCAAACGAGCCGTTTTTGCATATAAAATTCTCAAGAAGTGGGTTTCTCGACATCACTGAAATGACAAAAAAGTTGTGCACTTTAAAAACGGAGGAAAACATCGGTTTTTTCGCCAAAACACATTCGTGTCCAATACATTTGTTTGAGAGATCTGCATGTTCTGTAAGTGCAGCATGTGCAAAATCCCTATAAAAGTGTCGGTTCTCGGTTTCCATAGTTCAGTGTTAAGCCACCGACTCGCAATACAGTTACGTTAAAATTGACTGAAGCACAACGCAACAATGCCATTGGTCGCTTGGAAGCCGGCGAATCTCGATCAGATGTTGCCAGAGCTATGAATGTCCACTCAAGCACCATCATAAGGCTATGGAACCGTCACCAACAACATGGATCAACTTGTGACCGTCTACGATCTAGCAGACGTCAACTGCCTCAACCATACCAGAGCTGCGTAGGATTTTCGATCACACTGTACGCAAATGTCGAGAGATTCTTCGGCTCCATGTGCAACCCATCATGGTGAAAATCAACAACGTTTTTCAACATGACAACGCCCTCCAGATCACCAGATTTAAAGCCCATCGAACATTTTTGGGAAGAGTTGGACCGACGTTTGCGACGGCGACAACCTCAACCGCACACTCTACCTCAACTTGCAGCAGCTTTGCAGTCTGAGTGAACAGCCATTCCACAGGATGTGATTCATCGTCTTATCGCTTCCATGGGCAGGAAATGCTAAGTAGTTATTGACGCTCACGGGCGGCATACTCGTTATTGACGTTGAGTGACGTTAAACTTCAACTAGTGAACATGGACGCTCAGCAGTGAACGTGCAAAGTTTCACACATGTCATACAGAACTACTCGGAATAAACTTGTTGACAATATGTCTCAAATTTTGCCTTTTGCTTTTCTTTTTTTGAAGAGTATGTAAACTAAATGTTCATTGCTATACAAATTCTTAAAAGTTACTCAAAACAAATATTATTTTAATGCTATTTTTGTTTCTTTAGTGTAAATTTTATGTTTAGTTGATGTAAATATTCCTAAATGGCAATACGCAGTCTCTTCAGCATGTAAATTATTAACCTGAAGTTTAGTATTTAAATTCACCAACTTACTGCTTACCCACCAGAAAGTTTTGTCTGAATATCACATCTTTATTTTTTTATACTTGACATCGAATAGTGGTCATCGTGTGGAATAAAAAAATCTCATGCCACTTTCTGTCGGAGGATGCGTTATATTTCTAACAGTCAATCTTGTTCGTCAGGTAAGAGTATCCGATCGACTTTTAGTATTGCTGAGTAAATTATTTGTTTGTTTGTTTTTGAATTTCGTACAAAGCTATTCGAAGGCTATCTGTGCTAGCCGTCCCTAATTTTGCAGTGTAAGACTAGAGGGAAGGCAACTAGTCATCACCACTTACTGCCAACTTTTGGGCTACTCTTTTACCAGCGAATAGTGAGACTGACTGTAACATTATAATGCTCCCACGGCTGAAAGGGCGAGCATGTTTGGCGCGAGGGGGATGCAAGCCCGCGACCCTCAGATTACGAGTCGCACGCCTTAACACGCTTGGCCATGCCGGACCTTGCTGAGTAGATAATCATCATTTGGTCACCAGTTCTAAAGTGCAAATAGTTGAACTTGATTTTTATGAATCTCTGAAGCATTTATTTTGCATTGTTGAATGAGTTACTGAGGTTGAAAAACACCAACACCACATTTGAGGTAATTCGTATTGAATTGTTTCTCGAAATCTCTCGCGTTACTTTCTTAATAAATATAATGCTAGAAAGAGCTTCAATACCCGAGGTGGGTAAGACAGGTCAGCCAATTTGTAGCTTTGTACACAATAAACAAAGACTTAGAAGTTTTAAAATTTGCATTAAGTTTGTGAGTGTTATCGTATACACGTTTTACCTTTTATTGACTCATGTTTGGCATATGAACAATAATATATGAAGATATTCCGAGAAGAGCTTTGATATAAATATTTCTTGCTTTCCTTTTTTCTCACTTATTTTTATCATAACATTTCATACATGTTCATATTAGATGCTCTAATGTCAGACTGACTTGATAAATGCCTAAACGATTTACAAATACAATAACAAACATATAATTCACTTTTGCCACCAAAACACTTTCTATGCAATCACTTATAAAAGTAAATCTTTCATTGTTTTTTATTTTAATTTGAAAATCTCAGAACCGAATATTATTTTTGTCCGTTACATGTACATTCTGTCAATAGATGTAGACTTTTATTTGTTCGATAATGTAATAATAAAATATCCGTCTCGTGTATTTGATGATCAAGTAGTTTATAACACAAACCACATGAAGTCACCACTACTAGCTGTGAAGTTACGACAGTTTTCCCGATCGGTATCAAAAGAATTACGCAACAATGGATAAATGACGAAGACATAAACAACAAAACACTGAAGAAGAAAACGGGAGAGATAACACTGACGTTAAGATTTGGAATGGAAAGATAGCAATGAAAACAAAACAATATAACAATACTATGATTGATATTGAAGAAACATGTTTTTCATTTATCAAGGAAACATTTACAGAATCTAGTCCTAAGATTGATCTTATATGGTACCTTTTTTTTACTAAACTCTCGGTGTTAAACTGGTTTTACTGTGTTATAAGTTAGCTTTCTACCACATCTCTTCCATTTTCAACTTAGACAAAAATCTTTCTATTCTAAGAAGATTTCGTTGTTAATCCGCTGGAATTGTTGTTTAAAGATTAACTTTTCTTCATTTTTACAACCTAATATCCTGCTTAAAAAGAAACAGGAGTAAAACATTTTGTATGATAAGCTAAATTTTCAAACTACCAAAATAAATAAATAAAAAAAATTGAAGTATTGAAAGTAATAATTCTCTTGTCTTCGCATAGTGGTTTTCAAAATCTCGAAGTACTGTTTGTGAATTTTTTTAATGCACGCAACATTTAATGAAATATCGATCTATGAGTTATATCTTAAAATCCATTAGCAACTTGTAGATCTAGGGTATTTTAAATAAATTTATTCCTTCTTTACCAATTTGATTTACTAACTCACTTTCACAGGACAAGAAAACTATTTACTATCCTGCTTTCTTAAATATTTCAGTGTATATACTCATTTTAGTTACAACCATAGATACATACATATAAAATAATAATATGCAGAAGAAGTCTGAAAAAAGCAACTAAAAATGTTTCATGCTTTTTTATCCTTTTGTGGGTAAAATATTTTTACTTTTAAATATGAGTGTCTTGCATGTTCCAAAATAACTTTGGTTTGTCCTAGTTTTTTCTCTGATTATGAATATAAGTCAGTGTTTTGAGCTGCTGTATAACAACGGTGTAATGTATTTGTGACGCATTGTTTTTGCTTAGAAGATATTATGCCTTGGACGTTGAAGAAAGGCAAGAACGAATTTCCTTCGAGTTTGCATTACATTTCAAACGAAGTTCAAAAATTTTGAACTTACCTTTATATCTGATGTAAACTTATAAGTCTACAACTTATAGCTTGTAATGGTTATAATGGATTAAGGTTATATAATTTCCAAATATACATCACATATCAAGGGAAGCTCAAAAGTTTTATAACCTCAATTCATTACTTTAGGTACAAGCTGTTAGATATGGACTTGTAAATGTGACATTACATTTCTAGGGAAGTTCGAAAGTTTTATTAAACTTAACCCACTACTTCGGGTCCAAGTTATAAGCCTGAGACTTGTAAAAAAGTAGCGTAGTAGATAATTTTATGCATGTTTTTGTTTGTTTGTTTGTTTGTTTGTAATTAAGCACAAAGCTATGCAATGGACTATCTACCCTCTGCTCACCACAGGTATCGAAACCTGTTTTCTAGCGGTGGTATTCTCCAAACATACCGCTTTTCTACTGGGGTGCAAAATTTTACTGTTAATTATGTGTAACTCTTTAGGAATGAAACAGATCAATGTTTGTAACTAAGCCAAGGTCGCACAATTGACTTTCTGTCTTCTGCCCATCTGGTATTGAAACCCGAATTTTAGCACTGTAAACCCCTAGATATATTGTTGTTCCACTGTGGAAGTGCGGTATGTCATAGTTACTCCTAGAAAGTAACAATTTTTTTTCTGTTTTCAATGTTACAATACTACAGGTGAGAACTACATTTATTAACTTTTTCATACTTGTGTGATGAGGACCAATTTTCAAATTAATTTTATTTTTTATTTTTTTCAGTAAACGGAAATGTAAACCCAAACTACTAAACATACAAATAAACAACAAATGAAACATTTAAAACTGATTATAAATAAAACATGTGGTACTGTAACATTTTTTTTCATGAAAATTTTCTATTAAAATATCCAGTCATAGGAATGTTTGTTATCGAAAACTAACAGAAAGACCCCTTAATTCTGAAGTATTTCTAAATTTTAAGGACTACAACACTTTTATTGTTTTCTTATATGGCAATTTAATAAGCTTTGGTATACACTACAGTTGAAGCTATACATCAACCACAGCTCCACAAAGTTTTTCAATAAATTTCATTCAACAAATATCTAAGACAATGATATTATAAGCAGCGGAAAAATAAAAGGAGATATAAACAAGTCTTAAATTTAAATTCGCTGCTGCATTTTGCTAATAACCTTAATTACCGTGTATTACAACCACGGAAGGAATTAGAAAAAAAACCTGCTTCCTTTACTTAAGTGAAGTAGCATCAATAACAAAGTTTTATATATTTGAAAATTAAAATGGAGGATTATCACACACTGTTAAGTAATGGAACGCCAACTTACTTTCCTGCACATGAATAATTTAAATGGGTAACCATAATGTAACACCTACATAAAAAAGCATGTTTTTATTGAACTTGTGATAATTTAACTCTAAAAAACTATACATTACGAAACGAAATTTAGGTAAGAAAGCACAATAAGTAAATAAAACACGTCAAACATTTTCAAAAGAGTCAAGAATTTTGTTGTTGTTATGGCGTACTTCCTGCGAATTAAACGTCATATAAACCGTTCATTCATTTCGATCAAATAACATCGGCTGAGGAAAGAAAGAATGGAGAAATATCACAGTCAGTCACATGATCTTGGGGTCAGTTGTTTCTGAATCAAGTAACTGTGACTTGGTGTAATGAACACCGTCACTTCTTGGAGATTTAAAATGTGCACTCAACCATGTACAGCAATCTTGACGAAAAATCACACTATAGGAGAGGCTAACCTTCGTATATCAACATGAGATAAGGATAAAACACTTCACTCACCATTTTAAAGCAAAATATATCGTTCTTAATAGTTAGGTGCATGAAATAATTATACTTGATTTTTATTACAGTACTTTCACAAGTCGAGACAACCTATGTTGATGGTGTTAACTCATCCGGTGAAGTTTTATCTTAGTTACCAGAAAATACAAACCTTTATGGTAATATTTTAAAACACCAGATAGCACAGAATACGAAAACTCCAATACATTATTGAGTTTCTGATAAATGTGTAAAACTCTTAAGTCGGTTTAATCATCTTTCAAGACACATCAGAGCATCCGTCAAATTTACAAACCACTTTCCAATTTCATAAACTCCCTGAAAATGCGTTCTCTTCAGCTTCTTAATGCAACATCCAAAGAAAAATAAGAATTAGTTCCAGACATCTCCATGAAGGACTACGTAGAAATTTACTGCCATTTATTCCTGAAAAAATAAAAAGGCGAAACCACACAAATTATTCATATTTCTTTCATTTAAAATATTATACTGAAATTACTGAGCTGGTAATTCTAATATAAAGCAATCATCTTTGTAACTGTGTGTTTTATCATTGCAAAGAACCTTTTTTTTCTAGTTTTTGACTTAAGTTTCCACTTTTCTTTTTCTTTTACGACGTATGTTTTAAAAATATTTTTTTTAAACCTGAGCCTCCCAGTGGCTCAGCGGTATGTCTGCGGACTTATACGCTAAAATCCGGGTTTCTATACCCGTGGTGGTCAGAGCACAGATAGCCCGTTATGTAGCTTTGTGCTTAATTCAAAACAACAACAAAATCTTAAAACTGAGGCCCCATAATAGGTCAGAAAAAACAAACAAACTGTGTGGTGCACACATCAGGTAGTTCGATATGGATCTGAAAACCAAAGAAACTTAAGGCCAAGCAAATGTATGGATTTAATTCCGCTTCGCAAAGGACATTAAACTCATTCGAAGCAACTTTATATATATTCAGAATATTTTGTGGTATCCAAATATTTATACCCAGAGATGCATTTGGTACGAACATTAAAAAACAATCTTTTCAGCTTTTTTTCGTAAATAATTTATCTATATAATATTAAGGTTTCCCATTTATAAAATAAAAAAACCATTGAACAGTATAATTAAATATTTATATTTGCACTTGTTATTATTTCATATATATTAATAGTTTAGCTATATACCAATATTCAACGACTTGGTTTTAGTTCTCTGAAAAGGTACACACATGTAATCAGTTCCCGAATTAGAGTGTTAGATATATTTTATTTTAATCCTTTCGTGATGGCTCAAGGGTCAAATGTCATGTCATCGCGTTAGCTGATTTGCATTCAAAATTTTATTGAACTCCTATTTTGTGAATATATGTCATTAAGTCTAAAAAAATCAAATTGTGGAATATAATTTAAGCTTTAATATTATATACGAGTATATTTAAAAAATCACATCCAAACATGTGTGTGTACGTTTTTTTTATAACAGAGCCACATTGAGTTATTTGCTGTAACCGCAGATGGAAATCGAACCCCTGATTTTAGCTGAGGACCTTTTTCTTCATCAAAAAGGGTTCTCATTATGTTTTAGGATTAAAAGATGATAAATAAGATAAGACTACTTGTCGAATTTCAATGCTTTATAATACTTAAATGTATCAAAATTTAAAACCAAAGGGCCTGGCATGGCCTAGCGCGTTAAGGCGTGCGCTTCGTAATTTGAGGGGCGCGGGTTCGCGCCCGAGTCGCGCCAAACATGCTCGCCCTTTCTTCCATAGAGGCGTTGTAAGTGAAGGTCAATCCCACTAGTCATTGGTAAAAGAGTAGCCCAATAATTAGCTATTGGTGGTGATGACTAGTTGCTTTTCCTCTTGTCTTACACTGCTAAATTAAGGACGGCTACCGCAGATAGCCCTCGTGTAGCTTTGAGCGAAATTCAAAACAAACAAGTATTTTAATTTAAATTTTAAGGTTATAAACAGAACTGAAATTTTCAATGCCTTTTGACTTTGGCTTTGGACGTTTCTATCTTGTGTTAACAGGTTTGATAAATCATGCTATATTACCATATTATTCAGGAACAGTGACTAAAAATGTTTACCTTTCTTTTCTTTCTCGGGCAACTGTAGTCCTGAACTTTGCTGGTTTGCTCCAATAATGGTATCCACACCTCTCTGGTCAATTACCTTAGCAAAGGTGGCTGTACAATTTAGTCTCATTTCACCGTTTCGGAAGTGATTTTCTGTAATCATGAAATGGAGTCCCAGAACGGCAGTCTTGTAACCACCTTTGTAATCAACGGTTTCGTGCTGAACTAAATAGTCAGGGATGACCTAAAAAGAGATACATTAAAAATGGAAAAAATGGTATATTTTAATTTGCAATGGATGTTTCTATACAACTCACCAGTCTTCACTCTATATATCTTTTATTATAACCGGGGGAAACATTATTTTTATCGTAGTAAAACCTTTATGATTATCAAAAAGGATACACATCAGGGCAGTTACAAGAAAAAAGGAACCCACAAAATTTCATAGGTACACATAAATATTTATTTAAACATTAAGTAGTAGTGTATATTAAATATTTATCAGCTCACGTGTTTATTTCAATAACTTCTATGTATCACACATATATATATATACAAACATAACATTACAATATAAGGAAACTACCTCTTATTTTATGACAAACCATCTCAGGATAAGGGAATTTTTTTGTAACTTACATATACTTATACATATATATGACATCACAGCACAAGGAATCTACCTTTTCTTTATTAACAAACCATCTCAGGATAGGAGGATTTGAGACCTTAGGTGAAGTACAATTAACGTTAACTATATCTCCAAGTTCGTAGCTCGGTTTCAGACCAACAATTTTCGGTCCATCCTGCGCTGTATACACATAAAAATGATATTACATTACCATCCTTTTTCAAAATACATCTTAACTTATTTTTAGTAAAAAGCCTTTTTAACACCAATAAACACACCCTGTAAGTTATTCACATTTTATACCAACGAAGTTCCAAGACTCATGGTGCTCATGGGATCCTCTAGCTATGTTGTAAGTTTAATTATCTCTCATTCCCGTGGTTACTTATTAGTTACAGAAACCAAAGCTTTTATTATAACAAGTTTTTTGCGAACAATGACAAAGTATGTTTTAAACCCCACATCTTTAAAACTTTTCACTGACGTTGACTGTATTATAATTGACAATCTGCTTTTAGACTGTATTTAAATAAATAAATTGGCAAATTTTTGAGAAACTGTACTGTGGGACTTAATAAGTATGTTAGCAAATATGATTCTACCTTTCATCCATTTTTTTTTCTTGGAAACAGTCGTTATTTTCGTGGAGTACTTAAAAATTTGTAAATGTTTGATTTTTGAGTTGTTTTTTTCTGAATTTTAAATCAATGTTTTCCGTCTCAATCACTTGAGACCGAATTTTTCTGGGAAATAGAAGAAGCAAAAACTTGGTTAACCTAACATATTTATTAATAACGATGCATGCACGCAAATTGAAAAAAAAAATGGAGGCACTTAAATTTTCTGCCCTATGCTTAGATGCCTATGCTTTTGTTGTAAACAATACCATAAAACATTCTTGACTTAATTGTAATTATAACCTTAAACACATCAGATGACAATTTTGTTTCAGATTCATTGATCTAATGTATTGTTTCAAATCCAAATATGCCCTAAATTATTCGGAAAATAGTTTTTCTCGTTTTTATAGAGAACATTTCAGTTTTCATTATTCACTAAGTGTTGGTGGTTACTTTATATAATGTAATAATAGCAAAATAAAAAAATATTTTTATTATTAAAGGAATATAATTGGTTAGTAGAACCCTTGGAATGATCAAGGTTTGGCCATTAGCCAAGATGAACATGTTGCTCGTTACGCCAAGACTCGCATTTGAAGAAACAGGTAATTTCATTAGCATTTATAAATCGTTCTTGTGGAATCCTATTTATCCACAGACTAAGCGTAATCTTGCTGTTAGCTTATCTGGAATATTTATTTAATGATTCTTGATTTCATTGTCAAATAAACGTGCTCAGCAATATGGGACTGCAGATGCCCTGTAAGGGCAACAGCCAAATTCCAATTCTCAGTCAAACAAGAGTAGCCTAATGTGACATATACGACGAAATTTGTATTCGATATCTATATAGATATTACCTAAAATCTTACTTGCTTTACAACTGGCAACAGTATATTGCTTGGATGGCTTTAGAGACTGATAAAATATTATACCATTATTCCTTCTTTCATGACACTGCTAAGGTTATACTCATCCAAATTATAATTTTAATTTAAATAATGATAACCCACATGCATTATCTTGCCTTTATTATAATTAAATCCATTTTGCAAACTTAATAATTGATATAAATTATTTTGTAAAATAGAAGCATCCTCTTCACAGTTAAAAATATCCATTGCTCTCAATATCATCATTATATTTAAGTATCTCATTGATATAAATCAAGAAGAGAAAAGGTGTTAAGTCTAAGCTCTGAGGAATCACATTTGTGACATTAATCTAGTTTGACCTCACTACATTTATTACAACTTTATGCTTTTGTCATCCAGCCATTTTTAGTTTAATTAGCTATCTTATCCCCCACACCTATAAAGAAAATTATTTTACATGTGGCATCTTATCAAATGCATTCTGAAAATTTAGATACACCAAATCTACACTCTTACTATAATATACATAAGCAGTAACTTATGCAAATAATTTCGAAAAATTTCGAAACATTGGATGTTGGCTATCCAATAAAATCCTAAACTTTGTTAAATAACTTTATCAAGCACCTCTAAACAAACTTTCCAGACCTTTTCCCTTAATTGGTGTGACAATAATGGGTCTGTAATTACTGGGACAATTTTTGTCACCTTCCTTGAAGATAGAAATAATATCAGCCAAATTCCAATCATTTGGTACCTGTTCACCGTTCAAAAACAAAAAAAAACAGTAGCAAGTTCCTCACATGTCCAATTCTTAACTTCCTTAAAAACCTATAGAGAAATATTATCTGATCTAGGAGTCATGCTGATTTTTAAAATTCTCATCATTTTAACAAACTTGGAATTAAAGTGATCATCTTACTAGTTCTTGTTTCTAGCTATCAACTGTTTAAAATGAAGAATATTGATTAGTTCTTCATAAGTTAAACCTGAATGAAAAAAGAAACAAAATTTAATAACCCTGTCATTTCAAAATGATTAGATACGAGCTTTTGATTATGATCTCTCACAGATCATACCCAATAATAACATTTTGTTTAGCCTTAATATATTTAAAGAAATCCTTACTGTTAAGTTTTAGCCAACCTTTTTCTCATACAACATTTTTACTGTTTCACCAACTTTCTTGAAATTTTATAATCTTTTAGGTCTTCTGTCAAACCAGTTAAAGATAAAAAAGCTCTATTTAATTTGAAATGTAAGCAAAAATGTATTTTGGAAGATTTTTTTCCATCTTTGAATGGTAAGATACAAATAGAAAATTAGGTAAAGATGCTTGAAAATTATAAATTGTTCAGTGCTGTATGTACTCAGTATTCTATGATTTTTTTTCATTTCACCTCAAATGTTTCAGTTCACAGCATGTATTGATGAATGATCAACAACATTAAACACAAGACAGTAGGTATAAAATTCAACAAGACAATTTGTTGCGATTGGCAAAATCAGCCTTGTTTTTGAATAGATTTTTCAAAGCAAAAATAAAAATAAAAAAAGAGTCTATACTTTTTGTTTTAATAAAACTGGTTTACAAAGAAATTGAGGCAAGCACAAAAAATAGCTGTTTTAACCTAATTTGGGGGTGCTGAATTCAGATTCGAAATCCGTTTTTACCCATCACCTCTAGTGTTTTAGATATGCTTACTGTACATTTTGTACACATACTGTACATAAAGGCGTATATGCATTCAGGGTTAATTTCTAATATTGTGTGACTTATGTCTTCTTTTTATAGTTATTATGCAATAAATGTAAGTGATAGCATTACATTATATATATATATAGCTATATATCAAGACGAATTTTGGCAGTTAAGCGTACCCAACACGTCTCAATCAACAGCCAGTAGTGCACTGGCAGTCAGCGCAGGAGGTTGGAGTCCCTCGACAATTGTGTTACACAATCTTTTGGGTATATATTTTGTATTACAATTTCCAACGACGCACATAATTATTATTGCCTTACATATGATTTAATTTTACTTTGTTTTTTTTCAGATTCTCCAATGGCTTCAAGCTCGTCAAAACACCGAGAATGCCTCAACAAGGCCAATTCTTTCCGCTACGTGTGTGGGGACTTCACGACAGTTGCACAGCGTCGAACCATCACTTCCCTCCTCATAACTGCCAACTTTCATTATTTTGACTGTAAAATTGGTGATCAGGACAAATCCTGGGCTCCACATATCTGTTATAAACCCTGCTACAATGGACTAACTGCTTGGTTTAATGACAAGAAAGTGGCTTTCAACTTTGCAGTCCCGATGGTTTGGAGAGAGCCACGAAGCCTTGCAGATGATTTTTTTTGTCTAACAATATAACTGGTTTCAATGCATCTTCTAGAAAAAAGATCAAATACCCAACCTTCCATCTGCTATGAGACCCGTTCCCCATTCAGATGATCTTCCTGTCCCAACACCTCCAGTAAATAAGGATCTTCTTTCCTCATCAGATGAAGAAATACCTCCAAGGGAAGATTCTGCCAAGTCAATATCTTCCAAAGATATTGATTCTTCTTATTCAGGAACAAGTGGCAATGAGCCACACTGGATCACGCAAGAAGACCTGAATGACCTTGCTCGTGATTTGTATGTGTCAAAACAGCAGTCAGAGCTCTTGACTTCTCGGCTTAAACAGTGAAACCTAGTCCAGGAAGATGTAAGGATCACCAATTTCAGGAATCGAAACAAAGACCTTGCTTCATTTTTCGACATGGAAAACAAGTTGTGCTACTGCACAAATGCACCTGGCTTGTTCACTTTCCTTGGTTTGCCACATAATCCTTCAGACTGGCGTCTTTTCATAGACTCTTCCAAGCAAAGTCTCAAGGCTGTGCTTCTGCACAATGGGAATAAATATCCCAGCATTCCCACTGCACACTCTGTCCATCTAAAGGAGTCCTATGACAATATGGAGCTTCTTTTAGAAGCTGATAAGTACAACCAGTACCAGTGGAGTCTGTGTGGGACCTCAAGGTCAATGGTCTTCTTATGGATATGCAAGCGGACTTCACAAAGTACTGTTGCCTTCTTTGTCTCTGGTATAGTCGAGCTGTATCCCAGGATTACAAGCAGAAAGACTGGGGGTCTAGAAGCACTTTCGTTCCTGGCGACACAGCGTCAAGGAGAATCCTCTGGTTGACATGAAGAAGGTGCTTCTTCCTCCTCTTCACATCAAGCTTGGTTTGATGAAGAATTTTGTGAAGGCCATGGACAAAAATTGTGCTGCTTTCCAACACTTGTCTACTGTGTTCCCAGGTCTCAGTGCTGCTAAGCTCAAAGAGGGCATCTTTGTCGGACCTCAAATCCGAGAAGTGCTGAAGGATACTGATTTTGAGGAGCTTCTTACCTTAAAGGAACTGAGAGCATGGGAAGCATTTAAGTCAGTCTGTAGTGGCTTCCTTGGTAACACACGCGTACCAAATTACCAAGCCTGTATTGAGAAGTTTCTAAAGACTTATGAGGATATGGGATGCCGAATGTCACTCAAAATTTATTTTCTCCATTCCCACCTCAACTTCTTCCCTCCAAACCTTGGAGCAGTGAGTGATGAGCACGGAGAAAGATTCCACCAAGACATTACGAAGATGGAGAGCAATTACTAAGGCAAGTGGAACCCCAGCATGATGAGAGACTTTTGCTGGATGTTCTTGCGTGAAATCCCGGAGGCAAAATACATCAGATCATCTAAGAAAACACACTTTTAACTGTCTGCAGTACTATGAATTGTGTACATTGTGTCATCCAAGTATATTTAGTCCGTCAATGTTCTTTATCTATCTTTTATCTGTAATAAGATGCTGCAACTGTTGAAATAAGCACGTATATATTCTGTATATACTAAAATGAGATTATTTAAAAGCCAGAAAACTCGAGGTGATAGAGCAAAACTGTTTATAAATTTGAATTCAGCACATCCAAATTAGTAAAAAAACACCTATTCACATTCTTGTCTCAGACAAAAAATATTTTTTGTAAACCAGTGTAATTTATCATAATTCTACTGTCAATGTGGACAAAAAGATTTTTCATTGTTATTATCAACCTTGTTTTTTATCATTTTACAAGTGAGTTCAAACTTGACATAAGGTTGTATTAAGCCAACTAAAAATGTATGATTGTTTTTCTTTCTTTTCTTTGATTTTTAGGAAAGAATTGAGACAGCGGGAATCATTTGATTCACTCCTTATTTCACTTTTCATTACTTAGACTAACATTAAGCATAAACGTGCTGTGATAGAATATTGTTTATTCCAGCCTGCCTTTATTTGAGCTTTAAAAATAATGGATTATATGACGGAATAAATACCAAACAATAAACTCCAGCCACTGATAATAAATAGAAAACGAATGAGATATGAAATCCAAATTAGAGATGGGTGTGAAAGAAAACCAATGATATGTCGAGAAATCAGCATTATTTCTCAAAGCTTACAAGGTTAAAATTTGGATTCGATAGCGGCGGTGTGCAATGCAGAGAGAGCCTACTGTATATCTCTTGTCCAGCTAATTAATGGGATTTGACCGTTACTTTTGTAGCGCACGCTAAGGATTTGGTTTTCTGAAAACGGGACGTGAGCCAAGAATTCACAGTCCAAGCGTACTAGCCATTTGGTCACACTTACCATGTTATTTTCTTAAAGTAAGAGGATGTACATGTTTTTTCATACTTTATCGTCCCCAATGACACAGCAGCATGACTTACAACGATAAATACTGGGTTTCGATAACCGTGGTGGTCAGAGCACAGTTAGCCTATTGTGTAACTTTGTGCTGAACTTCAAACAAAAAAACTTCGATTTTTTCTAACTTTATATACTTCATAAGAGGTTTATATTTATGCTCAAGTAGGTTTTTCTATATGGTTAGTTACACCATTGAGAAGATTCATTTTGAGCACCTCTTGCTTTTCTCTGCTCTTCTTTTCAATCATTACTGTATAATATTTTTGAATTGATGAAAATAATTTCCTTTAGAGGCGGTTCATTTGGGGAGACTAAGTCTTCTTAAACACTTCATACACGTCGTCCCTATTTGCAAGTTAACAGTATCTTTCGTGACTATAATAACTATTTCGATTCTTTGTTATAAGATACGTCAAATAAGATCTAAAGCGTTGCTGTAGTTTACAATGTTGGATTTCCTTGTTTATGTTATTAAAAAATACTTTGTGTTTCTCTGCTACTAGATCATTTTGCGACCTTGCCGCGAATTTCTAAAAACTGAGGTTTGAAATAAAATTAAGAGAACAAAAAGTAACAGATCATTTGCAATTTTATTCGACGTATTTTATTAAGGATACTTTTACAAAAAATCTATTATATTATTACTGTATTCATCCTAAAATAAAAATTTCTTCTTACTTTTTGTTATGTTTTTAATCATTTTATCAAATATCATTAACATTCCTCTAGTGACTGATGAAATGATTGAAGGAAAAACATAAATGTTGTTTTTTAGTTTAGTGTAATGCGGACTCCAGTAATAACTTATTTCGACACTGAAGACTCACACAAAGGCTGTTTGCCAGTAATCGTGTTCGTGTTAACCTGATAATTCAGATAAAAGTACTTTTATTTCATCCATGTAGACGTATTTTTATTTTTACTTTCATAGTTGATAACATGGAGCTTAATTTGGCAGTCAGGCTCATATCGTTTTCATAATTTGTAGCATTTCAGTCTATGTCACTTTCGTGCGGCAGGTTTCTTCAGAAGCGCGCAGTCAGAAGGTCTGAGAAAAATTTTATTCAATAATTAGAATACTGTTATACACAAATCAATTATTGCTAAATATTTCACCAATGTTCTAGTTTTAGCACGTTTTATTTTTATTTTTCTTTAGTCTTGCGTCAACTGCATGACATTATTAATCATGTTGTTGTTTTTTAATTAAGCACAAAGCTACACAATGGGCTATCTGTGCTCTGCCCACCACGGGTATCGAAACCCGGATTTTAGCGTGTAAGTCCGCAGACATACCGCTGAGCCACTGGGGGGCCATTATTAATCAATGTGACCACTTTTTGTTTTTGTTACGTAGAGTTAATATAGAATTATAGCGAATTACTAAGTTAAAACTTCCAAAGATTTCATTTCTAAATCCATGCTTATTTTGCATAATATCATTTGAAATTTGAGATACCTAATTTAATTATAAACACATACACTTCTCATAATTTTTCGCATTTTTAATAACTATTTTCGTAAACCAGAGGACTATTCAACAACCCCCACAAAATTATAGCACTTTAAAAATATGCTCGTAAATTTAGGAAAAATCGAATTATCATGTGGTCACTTTGAATTAAAAGGACGTGCTATGCATTCATTATTCCAAGAGTAAAGGTGAGTAAAATGGAGTAAACATCTCTATCGTGTGTGCGTGTCTTCTACAAACAGAAGTGGTCAGGTGACGGTCATGTCTCTGGATTAGGAGTTTACAAAATCGATAAATCTGTTTTTTTCTATATGCTTTGCTTTTTCACTGACTGATCTGGTATGTACAGTAGAGTTGTTTAATTGAGTCATCTCAAGCAGGTGGTGTTGCGAGGCTTATTTTGTGACCAAGCTACGAATATGTAATTTATTTATATTTTCATAACTTATCGTAGTGTTCTGTTCCCAAACGTTTGTAGAAAGTAATTAACTCATTTTTGGAATTTGGAAACATGGCTTTTAACCTACACGATATTGGGAAAAGTGGTCAACCAATAGGAAGATCAATTTCTTTTTTTTCAATTCTTGGCAAACATGAAGTTAGTTATAAGGAGTGAATTGCTATATTTTATGACTTAATTTTATGACTCAAGATCATATTCAAACTTCATTATGAGTAATTATTAGATTCATTATTAGATTAATACAGAAAATGTCATTCTTCTAAATAGTTACTTTTTTATTTTATTTTACTCAGTCAACATACTGTGGCAACAATATGTTTTCAAAATAACGAAAATTATATAAACAAGAAATTTTTCAATATATTTAACATTTAAAAGAAGTTCACATATTACACTATAAACCCTACGTAATCCTTTGCTTATCCTTAACTTACACTTCGAAAAGTAACAATGATAATATTTCAATAAAGATTTGTTTACGTTAATTCCGTGGCAGTGAAATTGGAATAATTAAGATTTAATTTATTTGACTATATTTGTAAATAAATATCAAGTGGTAGCTAATGTTTATCAAAAGTCAATATTCCAGTGACCTGTAGCTGTTTATGTTGAGTTTAAGAAATATTAGAAATATAAGAAATATGTCAAGCTGCTATAATGGTAATTCATTATTACCAAAGAATAAGCACGAAACATCTTAATAGATTTAAAATATTATTGGAAGTAGACGCATACAATGTACTGAATTTTAAAGCCAAAGCCTAAACGTAGAATGAAGCGTATTCATTTAATTGCTAAAATGATTTCCCTCAATAAAAATTACTTAATTGTCCTTTTGTTGCTTGTCCATCGAAGTAAAGTTTTTTTATCGTCTTCTCTTCAAAGACCGCTGAAATAATAATAGAAAATGAAAATAAGGAAATGAAGGCTACAAAGCTGGCTAAGCCAAAGTAAAAGTCATAAATTGGAAGTAATAAAGCTACGTCTTGAACTATTTTTTGTAAAAAAGAAAAATACAGAGAATGTAATATTTTCAGTCTCATTAATTACAACAGGTGTTGCGTTGCGGTCATTGACTTAAATCTAAAATCAAGCTAAAAACTCTGTTTGTTGAAAATGTCCATAACCCAGAGTCAACTTAGATTATATTGGGAACAATAGACATCAGAAAAGAGATACGTTAAACAAAATCAGTTCTATTACAAAAATGAAAATTAGCTTCCTGTTATATTTTAACCAACAGTGATAGTTTAACAATGAAAACCAAATAAACTATTTTCACATATATTAAAAGATATATAAATCGTTTTCGTTTGCCTTATAATCCTAACTTTTTTATTATTAATCACTGAATCTTAGTTTAAACTATAAATATTTAACTTCTACTTATTTGTGTGGCATAATTATTTATGAGCTTAACACAACACTACTAAATTTATTATAGGAAATGAAAGGTTTATTACTTAACTTTGTCTCTTTTAGTTTATTACCTTATTCAACTGTTCCTTGTACCTGTCGTTTAAAAAAGGCCAATTTGTTTTGCGTTACCTGCATGAAGTTCGCTAGATTTCGTATCTCTAACGAACAATTCTTCCACACTCTGTGAATACTCCTGGACTATAATTGCAGTACAACGAATATGAGTAGGTTTGTTCCACTGTTGTGTTGGTTTAATGGTGAACCTGAGACCTAACTTAGAACCCAACAGTTTTCCTTTCATCAACGGTTGGAGCGGCTTTTCATAATAATTTGGTGTCTGTAAGTACCAATTAAGAACAATGTCCAGGAGTGTTTTTCAATTTACAATCAATATGTACTTATAAGTTTATATATATATATTGTTGTAGAATGTTAAACGTTTTGGCTATTTTAACAGTGCTAGTACCTTTCGTTTGATAGTTAAACACATTGGTTAACTAAATGAAGTACTATAAATCTATATAAAATTAATATTTATTAACTGCCCTTCCACAGCGGTTAGTCTGAAAGCTTATAACGGTAAAAATCGGATTTATATACTTGCAGTAGCCAGAGCACATGTAGTTCATTGTATAGTACATTTGTGCTTAATAAAAAATGAACAAAAACTATTGACTCGTCCTTATTAAATACATTGCTAGAAAAAGCATGTTTAGTAACTAGGTTAGCACGTTTAGAATTTCAAATACCATCACAATGAGAATGTGAAAAATAAGTTTGTTTCATTCAGTAAACACCAGATAGTCAAAAACTTTTTTGAGCCTTTACTGATGAAATATTATACTTGTCGAAATTTCAACACAATTATATGTTCTTTGTGTTTAAACAAATACCAAGATTCATGGATCTGCTGCAGAAAAAGTGACATTTTAGAATCAGAAAAAATAATTGAACAAACTTTACTAGGAGTTTTAAGTATCACCGAATTCCCTTATCCAGTTGTACAAACGAAGCCCGTGTATTATTCAAGTTAACACATGTTCAGATAACTATATCGTTTCAGTCGTTATAAATTGACTTCATTGTTATAATAATGCTAAACAATTAATAACTGATTCTGAAGTTTGTAAAAAATTAAGTAAGCACCTCACTCATGAACAATACCGATGAGATCCACACAACAACCATTTTAACTACAAATTTCATGAATCGTAATATATTTGTGAAGATTATCTTTCCCATAAACAGTGATGTTGACTCAGTATTACGTAACGAATTTCTTGGGGTTGTATCGTAGAACAAGCGTTCGTTTTTTGTTAAAATGTAAGAGAAGTTTATACCCATTTATCACTTTTAGATATATAGTCAAACTTGGTAAAGACAGAAGTATTATAGCAACAGTAAATAATCAACCATAAGGTGTTGAGAAATATTCATATTTTTATTGTCATTATCCAAACAATTCTTTACCAGCTCGATAAAAAAGGTTGTGTGCTAATTATGAAAATATAAAAATAGTAACTAACTAACAATGCTGATGTTGCAAAATAATAGATATATAGTAACGTTTATCTTCATAACTGAACGTAGGGAAAAGTTAACTCGTGTAATCAGCCAGATCCAATAAATACTAATACTATTAATTTTTATGACAGAGGATTACTAAAACAGATCAAGCGACCTTAAATATACCTTCACATAGCAAAACCTTTAAGAATGTATAAGCTCATCCAAAATGCCATAGTGTTAGTGAAAAACGTGTAGATAATTTTTTATTGTATTGTTTGATGCCAGAAATTACAGCAAAACAGCGTACAAGTTTTTCAACTGAAAGATTAAAAGAATGATGTCAAATTTAGATGACAAAATAGCTTTTTTTCTTAGCTCAGCATGTTTTAGGAAAACGTCACTCCCCTCAATGGAAAAATTTTCAAATTACCGAGCTACAACAAAAATTTTGATCGTAAATTTAATGAATTTTAATATATTTGTGAAGATTATCTTCCTCATAAACAGTTATGTTAGCTCAGTATTACCTAAGGACTTTTCCGTGATTTTATCTTAGACTAAGCTTTCGTTTTTCGTTAAAATGTAAGTAGCCTCTAAATAATGCATTGGTAAAGTCGAAACGTCTAGCTTCGGTCTATAACATTTATGTGTAGATTTCAATTTTATGATTTTGATATATAAACTCTGCTTTTCAAATCTTTTTTTACTCTTGTGTATCCGGTAACTTCTTATTTTAATATTAAAATTACTTTGCAAATTTATTTTGTACACATTAAGGTTCTTGCAACAACAGCATTTATTGTGGCCACATTAAAATTATTATTGAGTTAGGGTTATTAAGAATTCAACATCAAGTACCCAACAAAAACAAAACTTAAATCAAAAACATTTTATTGTCTAATGGAAACAACAGCAACAAAAAAGAAACCAATATTTTGTTCCATAAATTGATAAGAGGATTTATGACACATCTACTCATAATACATAAATGATGTGAAATTTTGCTAAATATAGCTAAAGGTATCATCTTTTAATGTTGAGTTTTATCACAATGACAACCTTAGACAAAACTCGGTATTATTTAATAATGTGGTTTCTCATGTATAGTTATCGTCAGTCTTCAATTATCTCCAATGTTATTTTGACGTTGTATACATTCAGATCCACCGTGTCATAAAACGAATTCCAAGGAACATATATCCGGGAAGTCCAACAAAATGGATCAGCAATGAAATAGACTTTAACATTTTTATAAGTGTTGAAGCTTATAAAAATCCACAATAAAATGAAAAACAAACTGCATAGATCCTCATTCCCAATGGAAATAATATATTTTAATTGTATTTAGTTACTGCGGTTTAAACCGTACCAGCTAACTAGAATTTGTGTTAGACTGAAAATAGGAAAAACATTGGGTAATATATTAGGTAGTTAAATATATAATTTTTTTCGAAGCCTAAATTTTTCCTACATATTATCAATCAAATGCACATGAGACACAGCTAATCGAAGGGTATTCGCTCATTTTTCTTCATCTAACTCTTTTATAGTTCGAAGTTTTTAGATAAAAAAAACTTCTGTAAACACATCCTAGGTAAAGTTATTCTAGAATACAAAATGGTTCATGATAAATAGTAATTTGTAGAAGGTTTCTAAATATATATACATTTTTTTAAATTAAAGGGCAAATAACACTGCACAACAATCTTTTTGAAAAGTTTTGCTTCCTGAAAAGTTTTTTTGCTGATTGTGACAGATACCTGTTGGGTATATACAAATATAGTTTTGGTTTTGCTTCATCACGTAAGAACTCTTAAAAATAGACAGTTAACTGTTTACCGACAATAACGTGTTCAATTGCGTTTATGTTTCTAATACGCGATTAAGTTCAACATAATTAAAAGTGTTTTGCTACTGATTTTTGTTTGTATTCAATGTCCGGTGCATCACGTTGCAGTGTCCAACAGTAGTCAACAAGCATTGATGGATTTCAGTTGCACTGATATCGTTTTTCCATTGTAGCAATGTCCTGGTAAAACTAAAGATTTCGATGAAATGGTACGTGATGGGAAAATTTGGATGTGATTTTTGTGATCAAATGCCAAAAATATATAACGAGCACCCAACAGTTTTCAAGAAGCAAAAACTTTATTGTTCAGCGTAATCGATTGCGAATTTGAAATAGCACATCATAAAGCAAGGAAAATTAATGAGTATAATATCAGGCATATTCATCAAACTTATTGCTGAACATAAAGCAATATTTTAATAAACAAATCTGTCTCTGATTGGTTAACAGTAACTTTGAAGAGTTATTTACGAACAAACGAAGATATGTATGTGTCTTTTGGTTTATGACCCGAAGGAGTGAAATAAGATAACAACGACGACAGTAGGTTGATTTTTAGCTTACGTTTTGTTTAGTATACAGGAAAATTTTAATGTTTTTACTGTTTGAGGATCAGTGCTCCATTGATCACGTCCATGTATATTGCACAGATATAACATTTATTGTGTTATTCCGTGACGAACGTATAAATATGTGCATCAGTGCAACAGTAACCTCACCCCTCTCTCACGTATTCACAGTGTGTGTTTGTTTTTTAAGTTCACGCAAAGCTACACAAGGGATGCCTGCACTAACCGTCCCTAATTTAGTAGTGAAAGACTAGAGGTTAGTTATCACCATCTACCGCCAACTCTTGGGCTAATATTTTACCAATTAATAATGAAATTAATCGTAACGTTATAATTTCCGCATGGCTGAGAAAACAAGGATGTTTGGTGAGATGGAGATTTGAACCCACAGCCCACAGATTATGATTCGAGCATCCTAGCCACATGTCCTGCGTGGTCTCTATTCACGTTCGAACATCCGCAGTAAAAAGAAAAATATATAAAAATACAAATGAACCGCTCAAATAAAGCGTTCAGTAATTGACTTTTCTTCCATTGTTTTATACACTTAAGCTGAAAATTCATTTTAATTAAAACTATTATAATATGATAAAACTGCTTTGTCTATCTAAATGTAATCTCTTGGCTGTCCAGAAAATACTTTTAATACCACATTTACTTTATTTCTGTAGTTTTATTTAGTTACAAGGGAGTCAAATTTTCAGCCCCCCAGTGGCTCAGCGGTATGTCTGCAAACTTACACGCTAAAATCCGGATTTCAGTAACCTTGGTGGGCAGATCACAGATAGCCAATTGTGTAGCTTTGTGCTTAATTCAAAACAACAGGCCTGGCATGGCCTAGCGCGTTTAGGCGTTCGCTTTGTGATCTGAGGGTTGCGAGTTCGCGCCTGAGTCGCGCCAAACATGCTCGCCCTCCCAACCGTGGGGGTGTATAATGTGACGGTCAATCCCACTTTTCGTTGGTAAAAGAGTAGCCTAAAAGTTGGCGGTGGGTGGTGATGACTAGCTGCCTTCCCTCTAGTCTTACACTGCTAAATTAGGGACGGCTAGCAATGATAGCCCTCGAGTAGCTTTGTGCGAAATTCCAAAACAAACAAACAAAACAACAACAATCAAAATTTTAACATGATTTTTTTATATTTTCATACCGTAGTGTTTATTATCTCAGCAGAAACCAAAATATAATAATTCTCTAAAAGGTATTATAATTTTTTGTTTCCTTCATCATTTAAAGTGAGAGGTTATTAAGAAAAACAACACAATTTTCGTAATGAACTGGATAGCATCACGCACTTAACATATTATTGTAAAAAGCAATCTCTACCCTATTTTGACTGTTAATGTGTAAAATGCAAGTTTCATATTTCCTCAATTATATTTTCGGATTTATAAATAGCCTCAGACAAATTTAATTAGCTAAAATATTTTAAAAATGTTCTAACACGTTTCACACAAAAACACAAGAAACATTACACTTCATCAAAAAATGTTAATTTAACAAATGCTTAAGTCAGGAGAAGTTTCAAATGTGCTTTATTTTATTTTTGTTTACAAGAGCTGCAAGAGCGTGAACAAATAATTATCCTACGGACTTGGGTTCAAAACTTAGTACATCCAAAAAACTCTTAGCACTCTTAGTTCCAGGTGGTTAAGGCACTTTACTCGTAATCTGAGGGTCGCGGGTTCGAATCTTCTTTACACAAAACATGTTCACCCTTTCAGCCGAGGAGGTGTTATAATGTTATGGTCAATCCCACTATTCGTTGGTGAAAGAGTAACCCAAGAGTTAAAGGTGGATTTTAATGACTAACTGCCTTCCCTCTGGTCTTGCAGTGCAAAATTATGGACGGTTAGCGCAGATAGCCCTCGTGTAGCTTTGCGCGAAATTCAAAAACACAACAAACCAATCACTCTCAAATGCAGCACGTTATAAGATTGACTCATTTAAACGTTACAATTTTAGGCGGCAAGCGCCACCTATTGGCTGTACATCTTCTGTCTTGTGAATAAAAATTAGTCTAAGCCTTCAAGAGTTTCTTACTTAACCGCCTCTTCCATTATGTACAGAAGGTAGATTAGTTTGAAGAGCAGTAATGTATTATATAAACCAAACTATTTCGTCAACTGTTTGTAAATTTATCGTTTAAGAAAATGTCTGAAACAATTTGATAACTCTTATTAATTGTTTGAGTTATTTTAAGTATAAAGCTTCATAATTGACTATTTACACTTACTGCAAGAATCGAGCCTCAAATTTTAGAATTATGATCCCACTAAATAAGCCACTGAAAACCTTTTATATTTGGCATTAAATTAATTTTAAAATATGAATACATTTAAAATATGAGGTTTTCTCTATTTAATTAATACGTTGAATTTTCAGGTTTTTAATTGGTTAATTTGAACTCAGGTAGCACCAATCTAAATTATCGCTAAATAGAGGTGTGCAAATGCTAATCCTGTGAGATTTCCGTGCTTAGATGGTTATTGAAACTCAGAAGAATAGATGTAGTTGTAGCATATTAGCAAATAACAGTTTGAATAACAGTTTTTGTTGGTAGTATCACACATCTATGCAATGCATAACAAGAGATAAAACAGCGATTTACATGACTTAAAACTAAATGTATATTTAAACAGGAAGTTAAGTATTTTAAACTTAAATAATCTCTAAAATTACATGTAAATATGAGTATTTTTAAAACCATCTTTAAAATTAACATGATTAATGACCTTTACACTGTTTCAACTATTTATTTTAATTCAAGTTTAGATTAGAATTTTGTAGAGTATTATAGAATTTTAACATATCCTGGTTCCAGTGTGTTTACAATAAAGTATTTTAATTCCCTTCCTTATTTTATTAAAACTAAAATAATGCTTAATTGGATACAAAGGTAATAAAATATTATACAGTTTATTAATATTTTACTCAATCATTTTTTCTTTTAAAATTCCCCATCAGGAATACACTGATATGTCTGTGGACTTACTTATACCGCTAGAAATCGTATTTCAATATCCTTGATAAATAGAGCATAGATATTCCTTTGTGTATCTTTGGGTTTAACTTGAAATAAACAATCGAACCAACTAGCGTAACTTTTCTACATATTTCAACAGTATGTAAGTTGTAAAAATTAATATAAGTGATTATTGTTATGTATATGTATAAATATTTTGTAAACGACAACATGTCGTATTGTGTTTGAATTTTCATTTGTATTATTCATTTTTTTTTTCATATTGATATTATTGTTTCGAAGTTTAAACTAAAATATGTTATTTATTTAGGGTAACGTTTTAGAACTTTCTCGAATTAAGTAGACCAATCACATGTTTGTAAATGAGTGCTGGTGACTTCCTGTCTAGAGTGTAGTCTCGTGCAAGAACGGATATGCGTGTATAGCTCTGGAGTTGTATGGAAATTGCGAGATTGTTCGAGAAATAGGCCTATCGGTATAAAAGACGGAGAAAAGAGTGAGAGGGGGAGTCATCAGTTTTATTCGAGGGAGAGAGATTCAGTCATTAGTTTTATTCGAAGACAAAGAGTGAGATTCAAACACCAGTTTCATTTCAAAAGAAGAAAGTTAGTTATTTGAGAAAGATTAAGTGTTTGCTGTGAATATTCAACTTGGATTTGTGATTGAAATTAGATCTACGGAAGCCGTGATTTTATTTCGTCAATTTCTACGATACTTCTGAATTACTGCTTGAGCTGAGAGACGGCGATTTCATTGAACTGTGAACTGTTTCGGAATTACTTCGTGGGACCAAATTCACACCCTAGATTGGAATTTGAGACTTTAATTTTAGATCATTACATTAGATACAGGCCAGTACCGTTTTGTGTTGTGATTTATTTTGAAGTTTAAAACTAATATTATTTTGTTTTGTAATTAATTTCGAATGTTGTAACTTAATATCTGTCACTGTTATCATATAATTTGTGTTATATCTGTTAAATTAGTTAATAGTTTAGTGTAATAAATTATACAAGCTGTTATCTGCGTTTTTTCTGTTGCGTTTAATCTACGAAGAACATAAAACATTAAAAAAATACGTAACAGAAAATTGGGGGCTCGTCCGGGATATCGAACAAACAATTTAATTTTATTATAAAATAAGATTTATATTCTATACAGATAGACAGCTTGTATATTTAAAATGGCATTCGAACTTGGAAGATTTTATTATCGAATTTAATCGGAATCCCTCTTTCGAATTAATCAGTGAATTAAAAAAATCTGAATTACTTGATGTTGGTAAACATTTTAATTTAGAAGTGAAGCAATCAATGAAGAAAGCAGATATTAAACAAATTATTGTTGAACATTTGGTCAGCCAAAAAGTTTTACCTCAAACAGTTGCACAACAATTGCCTGTCGCTCATTTTGACCCAGATTTCGAATTAAAAAAAATGGAAATGAGATTTCGTTTAGAAATTGAAAGCAAACGACTTGAGGCAGAACAAGAAAACAAACGCCTTGTTCTTGATACCGAAATACAAATAGAACGCATTAAAGCTGATAAAGAAATCAGTATGAGAAAGGCACAGACAGAAGAAAAGGTTGTCCAAATGCAGTTGGATAATTTTGATGCTTCCAAACAAATTCGTTTGGTACCTCCATTCAATGAAAAAGCTGTAGATACATATTTTCAGCAATTTGAAAAATTGGCCCTTAGGCTAAAATGGCCTACCGAATATTGGACAGTATTACTTCAGAGTGTTCTCAAGGGTAAAGCCCAGGAAGTATTTTCCAAACTCACAGCCGAGCAAAGTTATGATTACGAGCACGTCAAAAAATGCATTTTAAATGCTTATGAATTGGTACCTGAGGCATATAGACAAAAATTTCGTGGTTACAAAAAGTTTGACAGCCAAATTTATGTCGAATTTGCTCGTGAAAAAGAAACTCTGTTCGACAGGTGGTGTGATTCCAGAGAAATTAAAGATGATTATATGAAACTCAGAGAACTCATGTTAGTCGAAGAGTTTAAAAGATGTATTCCCGTAGAGCTAAAAACTTATATTGATGAACAAAAAGCTTCCAAAATTCATGATGCTGCTGTCTTGGCAGACGAGTATGCTTTAACTCACAAAGATTTCTCATACAAAAGCAAAACATCTCACACAACAAAGAAACCCAATGACTCATTCAAATATTATGCGAATGTCGACAGAGACAAAAAAGAGCAAACTTCTAATTCTCAAACGAAGACTCCATCTTGTTCTCAAAGCTCATCATCTACTAAAAACGTGTCATTCTCATCCAAAACATGTGCTTATTGTAGGAAACCTGGCCATCTGATTTCTGAGTGCTATAAGCTCAAAAACAAGCCATCACCCAATAGTTTCATTTCGCCCTTGTTTGATATATCATTGGTTCCCAATGATTTTGACCCTGTTCAGTCCACTGTGGATTCCAAGTCCAATATTATTGATGTACCTGAAGATATTGTTGAGGACAAATTTAAGCCTTTCATGACTGAAGGTTTTGTTTCTTTTGTTGGCGATTCACGTCTACAACCAATTAAAATCCTGCGGGATACTGGAGCTTTTCAGAGTTTGATTTTGGAAAGTGTACTTCCGTTTTCTGAAAAGTCATCCGTTGGGGCCAATGTGCTCATTTCTGGTGTAGAAGGTGGCGTCGTTTCTATTCCTCTTCATAGATTAGATTTACATTCGGACTTAGTCTCAGGCCCAGTGACTGTGGGTATTAAAGCCTCATTGCCTGTTGAAGGTGTTTCTATGCTTTTGGGGAATGATTTGGCTGGTAGTAAGGTGGTACCAGAGGTTCGTGTTGTTGAAGCACCTGTTATTAGCCCCAGTACAGAGCAACTCGTTGAAGAGTTTCCTGATGTTTTTCCCGCCTGTGCTGTTACTCGTTCTCAGACACGTTCTCAGGAGTCCAAAGAGGATTTTTCTTTATCTGATACGTTCATGTCTCACATCGATGAGATTTCTGACTCAACTTTAAGTTCTACTGATGACTCTAAGACATTTTTCGACTCTCTTCATCGAAACAAACTTATTGAGGAACAGGACAATGATCCTGAAACTCGTTCTCTTCTACAACTGGCTGTTGATGAAAACGAAATAGGAACTGTCCCTATTTGTTACTACAAGAAGTCAGGTGTTTTAATGAGAAAATACAGACCTCCTGACGTTGCTGTTGATGAAGAGTGGAATGTTATTCACCAAATCGTCATTCCAAAATACTATCAGAATGATATTCTTAGTCTTGCTCATGGCCATGTATTGTCGGGATACTTAGGTGTAAGAAAGACCTTAGATCGTATCCGACGACATTTCTATTGGCCAAAGATGCGCCAAGATGTTGTTAGCTTTTGTAAGGCATGTCATTCTTGCCAAATCACTGGAAAACCAAATCAATGGATTCCAAAAGCACCACTGCAGCCTATTCCTGCCTTTGAAGAACCATTCTCAAGGGTCATTATCGACTGTGTTGGCCCAATGCCAAAAACCAAAGCAGGAAATGAATACCTCTCGACGATCATGTGTGCTTCTACACATTTTCCTGAGGCAATCCCTTTGAGAAAAATCACTGCTCTTGTCAAATCCTTTACCATGTTCGGAATTCCAAAAGTTGTGCAACCAGATCAAGACACAAATTTTATGTCCAAACTATTTGAACAAGCCATACATGAATTAAACCTCCATCAAGTTTCATCCAGTGCATACCATCCTGAGTCACAAGGTGTTCTTGATCGTTTCCATCAAATTACTGCCACAAACACTCAAAGAACTGGGTTGAGGGTGTTCCCTTGTTACTGCTTGAAGTTCGCGAGGTTATTTCAGAATCTACTGGATTTAACCCTTTTAAGTTGGTTTAAAAAGACAAATAAGCAAAAAAAAAAAATTTTCACAAGTTCAAACTTTTTTTTTTACTTTTAAGGGGGAGAGTGTTATGTATATGTATAAATATTTTGTAAACGACAACATGTCGTATTGTGTTTGAATTTTCATTTGTATTATTCATTTTTTTTTCATATTGATATTATTGTTTCGAAGTTTAAACTAAAATATGTTATTTATTTAGGGTAACGTTTTAGAACTTTCTCGAATTAAGTAGACCAATCACATGTTTGTAAATGAGTGCTGGTGACTTCCTGTCTAGAGTGTAGTCTCGTGCAAGAACGGATATGCGTGTATAGCTCTGGAGTTGTATGGAAATTGCGAGATTGTTCGAGAAATAGGCCTATCGGTATAAAAGACGGAGAAAAGAGTGAGAGGAGTCATCAGTTTTATTCGAGGGAGAGAGATTCAGTCATTAGTTTTATTCGAAGACAAAGAGTGAGATTCAAACACCAGTTTCATTTCAAAAGAAGAAAGTTAGTTATTTGAGAAAGATTAAGTGTTTGCTGTGAATATTCAACTTGGATTTGTGATTGAAATTAGATCTACGGAAGCCGTGATTTTATTTCGTCAATCTCTACGATACTTCTGAATTACCGCTTGTGCTGAGAGACGGCGATTTCATTGAACTGTGAACTGTTTCGGAATTACTTCGTGGGACCAAATTCACACCCTAGATTGGAATTTGAGACTTTAATTTTAGATCATTACATTAGATACAGGCCAGTACCGTTTTGTGTTGTGATTTATTTTGAAGTTTAAAACTAATATTATTTTGTTTTGTAATTAATTTCGAATGTTGTAACTTAATATCTGTCACTGTTATCATATAATTTGTGTTATATCTGTTATATTTGTTAATAGTTTAGTGTAATAAATTATACAAGCTGTTATCTGCGTTTTTTCTGTTGCGTTTAATCTACGAAGAACATAAAACATTAAAAAAATACGTAACAATTATTTAGAATTAACTAAATGATAATATGATATCAGATAAGAAAGAAATGTTAAATTATGGATTTATTCTACACTACTAACGTCATCTAGGAGGAAGTATGAATATAAGAATAATTCAGTTGTGTGTTTTTAATTTGTTTTTTTCGTAATCTCCTTCACAGTTTTGTAATAAATAGGACCAATTTGGCATAGCAGGGAGGAGGTTTCTATCGTTATCTAAATGGTTTAGCCCTCTATCAAAAGGATATAAAAATAGGGTCTAATACCCGTTCGAAAAGTTGCCTAGAAATAATAACGTCTATGAGCAGGTGTTTAGGGCCTTTACATTTGCTATCAGATTTTGTGTTTCACCCATCGATATGCGTGGGTGCTTAATGTTTGAAGTCGTGCTCATACCTTTACGTACAAGATAGCGGAACCAAATTTGACACAGCTACTCATCTATTTCAAGAGGGTGTCCCAACAAGGCTTTTTTGTGGCTACACACCTGTTCTACATAACCGTAATCTCCCTAATAATTGGATACAAATGGTGCTAAAAACAAACAAAAGGTCACCTAGGCATAATGATGTTCTAATAATAGGATTTAAGGGTCATTTATTTCGAAATTGGTGTAATATTTTGTATTCTTGGACTCTTTTTGGGATCCTTGCATGTCATGTTCATACTTTCACTCATACTTTAGCGCGATTAAACGAAACATACTTACTCAGAACTTAGACCATGGATGTCCTACTGACTAATTATTACAGTGCAGACCGTCACTTTTGTAGTGGCTATGTAAACAGTTAAGAATACTATAGGTGCTTCATCAGTAAATTGGAGCATATGTGAAACATGATTCAAAGATGTTTAAAAGCACCTAAAAAGCATTCATTATCATAATTTCTTCTATAATTACTCCAAGGGAGGCTTATACCTGAAAAGAAAATACTCACTGGTAACCTCAGCATTTATCTTGAGTTTAGTCCCTGTAGCTCTAAGTAGGTAATTGAAAACAGCATCAATCATGGCGCTTTGCGATTCAGAGGGAGACCAAGCAGACAAGGTTTTTTATAATATTTAGTTCAAGCGACCACAGAAACCTACTCTCAGATATTTATTATACCTGTCAACTCTTTTAAATAATGAAACTCTCCAAAATATTTTGTGCCTGCCTGCTAAATATGGTTATTTTTGTATTTGTTTATTATCGTTAGACTCAAAACTACGCAATGGGCTATCTGTGCTGTGCCATTCATGGGTACCAAAAGTAGGATTTTATATAATAATCTTCAAATATCCGTTAAGACAATAAAGACAGCTTTATCCAACTTGCTCTCCAAACCTTATGGTTGCTTATGCTCTCCAGACATGATGTACCTGTTTGATGTATAGCTTAATATTAATTCTTATTCATACTTTCATACTAAAACGTTACATAACTGTTGGGTCTGTATGCTTTGATTGGCTGAACATGTTTGTTCTCACTTAGCGACATCAGTCTTCAAAACTAGCATGGTCATTAGTCACGAAATTTATTTCACATATTTTGTTGTTAAATGTCATTAGATTAATTTCAGACCAATTTCATAACCTTAACTTCTGATTCTAGTCAGTTTATTTGAATTTGTTGAATAGTCTTTTTTTCACAAAAACCTCTTTTTTAATATTCAAGCTAAATATAGCTTGTAAATGTGATCTTATGGTTGGAATTCTTATATTTCTTTCCAGTAACAAGCAGATATGGTACTCTGTAAACGGTTTTGCATGGTTATTGCCTTCTAAGATTTTGCAAGAATAATAAATAGTTACATTGAGCTTAATAACGTTATTGTTAGTAATATTTCAATATTTTATCTTCCCGTGTCAAAGCTGAACATCTGTGGACTTACAACGCTAGAAATCGGATTTTGATACTCATGGTGGGCAGAGTGCAGATAGCCCATCATGTAGCTTTGTGAATAACTTCAAACAAACAAACCTATATTCCTTTTAGAATCCTTAACAGGTGCATGAAAAACTGATTTCCCACAAACTTTTCTAGGAATTTATTATAAATCGATCCATATCATGACGCAAAAATGCATGATAATGGAAAATGGTATCTATCTATGTTTTACGTTTTGCTATCTTAATCCTGAAGTTGCTGATTGCGTTGAAAAAATATAAGTAGAAATTTGTTTACAATAAGCAAAATCCTCATTGTACCTACTCAGTCTCCTAAGCAATTATTAAGAGAACGAATTCTACAGGGTGGTCGCTAGAAAAGCGGAAAATTTGTCAAACAGCTATTTATTTTTACAAAGAATAACTTTTACAAAGTTTTTTAAAGGCATATGTTATATTACACTCATAGATGCTCAAAATTATTAAAATCATGCATTTTATTCATGATGTAAGGAAATCAAAATAGAAATGAGTAAGCACGCATTTTATTCATGATCTCATCTGACCCTCAAATTTTCCGCTTTTCTAGCGACCGCCCTGTAGAATCAAAAATGGAAATCAATTATCCTGGACTTGTTCACTTACGCTGTTTCCTAATTGCAGCAACTCTAACTATAATAAAAAATAATCCTAGGTGTGAAGAAAAATTGCAGCCGAATAAATTAAGTGTGCGACTTAAAGAAATTAAATCAAAATATGTGTCCTAGCTAACTAACGAATGAATATTTGCTGGAATTATTTTAATGCCACAATTGTAGCTACTAGTTTTGGAAACCAATTTTGATTTAAATTCTTTAAGTTACACGCTCAAGCCTTTTTGGCCGCAACATTTGTTTAAACTTCAAGTGTTTTTAATTAACCACAGAAAGTAAAAAAGTGACACTCAATACTCAACAACAATAGCGTTAGGATCCAACCCTACTGTTTTGAACAGACCTAAACTTTACAAACAAACCAGATTCTTTAAAATATAAGGTGCTAGATTTCTTCTGTAAAACAGTGTTACTAACTTCTTTTAAAGTTATGACATGTAATTTAGATTAATAGTTTCTTATAATCACCACCATGAAATCAGTAGAGTCGTATCAGGTATTTTTATTTGCAGTAATTGCTTAAGCTAATATCGCTTGAAGCTAAACGATCTTCAATTAGGAAAATTCCATCTGCTTAAAAGTTAACAATGAATAATAAATATTAATTGTCCACTCACATGACTATTTTGAAAACTTGAACTAGAAACTATTAATTTAATTTTTTTTTGCCTTAGCAACACTTGTGTTTCTACATGTCCTTTCATCCAACATTTTTACTATTCTAAATAAGCCGTCTTTAGTCGGAATGACAAAAACTAAAAACGGCCACTTTTACTTTTAAGTAAAACTGCAATGGAAATTTTAGTCAGATAATATTTGTGAGATTTTTGTTAGGCATGTGCAAATATTTTGCTCAAATATGAGCGATTCCTTTTGAATAATTATGCACGTGTCTTGTATATCCAGACTACACCTGTCATTTTATTGTAGGTTGTAAAGTTCTATCAGCGTGTAATATTTGATAAAAAAACACTCATAAAAGTTAAATATACTTTTCTATTTTGTAAATTTCAAGTACTTTTGGTGAGAGGAAAATATAGAAAACAAATTTAGTCAAAATTCAAGATTTTGTATTTTGTGTATTTCTTAAAATATTGTTTAGAAATTTGCTACTAAAGTAAGACTTCAACGTAACATATCAACTGAAAGTGTGTGTTAGTTTGAATTAACACGTTTCGAGCTACTTGTAAGTGGAAAGTTGCTAAACTCTCACTTCTATTAACAACACATGCAGGTTGTTTCGGCAGCACGACAGACTACGATATGTCGACTGACAGAATAGTATAGATAATATCCCACATACATTCTTGTCTATTAGCTTAATAACATTTAGTTAATTTAGTGTTTTTGAGTACGTTAAAAAGCACAGTACCCTTTATCTTTGAACTGTGCTTAACACAAATTACTTAATCTTTAAATTTTTGGCTTAAAACTTGTTACTTTTTGAATTTAAGTTCATCCTGTTTTATGTAGTAGTTTCCGATGTTTGGTTTCTTTTAACAGATGAAACGAATTGTGCGTGAAATGTTACTCTTATCTTATCTATAGATATCTATGCAAAAAAAATTCTGTAATAGAAACCTCATGATGACTGAGCATTAAGACTGAGGGATTATAAAGTTAAAAATCTGGTTTAAATACCATTGGTAAGTTTGGTTTGTTTTGAATTTCGCGCAAAACTACAGGAAAGTTATCTGCACTAGCCGTCCCTAATTTAGCAGTGTAAGACTAGAGGCGATGCAACTAGTCATCATCATCCACCAACAACACTTAGGCTACTCTTTTACCCACGAATAGTAGGATTGACCATCACTTGAAACATCCCCACGGTTGAAAGGGCGAGAATGTTTGGAGTGATATGAATTCGAACCTCAGATTGCGATTCGAGCACCTTAACTACCTGGTTATGCCGGTTCTCTTTGTAAGTGAAACGCTGACAGCCCATTCTGAAGCTTTGCGCTTAACAATAAACAAACGTAACAGAACAAACGTACAGTGTATACGAACTATCTCTAGCAATTGTAGTCCAACCTACGACGAAGTCTCTCCATGAAAATAAAAACTATGGTAGCATATATTTTTGTTTTTTGAATAGATGATGAAACACATTACAACGTTTACAAGAATTACCCCTTAAACACTTATAATATGAATGTATGTTTAACAAGCTATTATATTAATCTGTGATGACGAGAAAACCCACTTGTAGAGAAAAATATAGATGTAAAAATGGTTGGTATGGTTTGAGAAAAAATTTTCTGTTTTATGTAAAGGAGCGTTGTTCTAAATTTTGTTCACTCCTCTACATAAAAAATAAAATTATCAACCCTAAACCAGTTGTTTTTACATATATAACCTATTAGATTATATATAAAATGCTATGACATAAGTTTGAAGAGACAAGCGTACATTATAAATATTTTACTCCAGTATATATATATATTTAATATAAAATGAAAGAGCACACATATTTAGGTACAGTTTCGAACCATTACTGTAGAATATATGGCTCGTTTTAAATTGTTTCACATTTTTAATGAATTCACGGAATAGCTTGCTTGTTCGATAAACATGTAAATCTAAAATAAGTCCACAAAAGTTTATATTTTGTAAGACAAAAGTTAAATATGAACTAATAAGTTTTAAAATAGTTTTGTTCCAGGTTAGTTTATATTGTTAAAATACTTTAGTTCCCTTAGTAATTTCATGATAAGTTATTTATTGTCAGGTGTTTTAAATAATATGTTCCATAGTACAATTAATTAAAAAAGTCTAGCAGTACTAGAAAAACTAGGAGTACACTTTTGACTGTTGAATGGAACAATAACTTCAAAATAATAACTTATTGCGCTATAATAAAAAGAAAACATTTTTAAACACCTTAAAGGGTGTTTGTGTCTTATAGCGTGAAATAGTGTTTAACCAAATGTAATAAAATAAAGTTATAAAATTACCAATTTACAAGCTAAATGGATGTACGGATTTATATTATTGTTAGGAGAGTGTCTATCAATCCCTATTAATACTGTAAAAACAGTAAATTAAAAAAAAATTAGAAAATCGATTTTTGTATTAGTTTGTTTATTAAAGATTGAATTTGTTAGGCTCAAATTAAATTTTCAGGATACAAACGATATCATAATACTAATATTTCAACATATCAAAGAAGTTTTAAAATATTTGTATCTACCGAAATAATTTTGTCGCTATTGTCAATTATTAGTTTACAACATAATAAACATACTTTTTTCTTATTATCTTCTGTTTGAATATCGTTTTATTTCTTTGTTTAGGCTAAGATTGTTCAGTTTCTATTGAGGAAACGTTGCGTCACCATTGGAGTATAATAAATTAATATTGTTCCTTTTTTCTATAATGAAGTTCAAAGCGGAATGGTTAGAATAACTTTCAAAGTTGCATTGAATTAACTGTAGAGACATAATACACTGCATTTGGAAAACATAATAACTGGGCAAAATTATAGAAAATTTACTTTTCCAATAACATAGAAGTATGTTTGTTGTTTTTTATATAAGCATCCATTTTGACAAACATCCCACCTTTATAAACGCAAACTGAATTAAAGACGGTTACTATATACGCCATCTGTAGACTTTAATTGAACGTTAACGTAAACAAAATGAAGAAAGAAATTGCTAGCCATTGTGGAGTAACGAGATATAATATGAAGATCCATTACGTGTTTTATGATGTACATTTAAGTTTTCTACTTATCTGATTTATTCTCTCAAGGACAATATTACTGAATTTTGTTTCTAGTTAGCTTTAAAAATAACTACACAAGCTGTTTGAGACCTGTTTGAATTGTAGATAAAACTTTGCAAAAAGATGTGTTACGGTATCTATAATATACTAAATACGATTTGTGAAAAAGGTAGGAGAAGGCAATATGTGTTTTCAGAATGCAACATCATAACCATGGAAGTTAAAGGTGTATAATGATAATCAAAGCTGAATCTTCGATTTTCCCACACGTACTCTCTAGTTGCCATTTTATTAAAGCACCTTGCCTGAAGAAAACATAAATTTGATTATTTTTTGACATTTGCTTAATTGTACATATAGTTAGCTGTAGAGATGATTGAAGTCAAACATCACTTGGGATGGATTAAAATGTAAGTTAAAATAGTCAAAACGGTTTCGCTCTCCCCAGTGGCTCAGCAGTGTCTGCGGACTTACAACGCTAAAAACCAGGTTTCGATACCAATGGTGGGCAGAGCACAGATAACCCATTGTGTAACTTTATGCTTAATTCAAAATAACAAAAAATGATAATACGCAAGTGTATTTAATATTTATTAGAAAACTGAAGTTACAACTTTGTAATTTCGTTATTCGTACCACAGAAAAATTTAACTATTCCTGTTACTTTGCATTGTTCTAAAGAACAAACAAGATTTTTACCAAAAATATAAACGAGACATTAAACATTATATACAGGGAGAGAGGTTTACTCCCTAGATTTGCTGTTAATTTTATAGGACTTTTTAACAATGTAGCAAAAGACATTACCATCAAGCTGAGGTAATTTATTGTTCTCAAACACATTGTTATTTTCTTCAATCGTTTTACCTATTAAAATAAATAAAAGTACAGAAAACAGTATACAGGTTGAAAAATCGAAGATAAATTACAAACTTCTTTTATACTTAGATAATATTATAAACATTAGCAGTAATAATTGCCAAAGTTTTCTAACACTGGGAGGTTCTTTACGGAGTATTATGTAAATTTTGCTTTTAACTCTAAAATAAGTGACAAAGTTGTATTCTTACCATAATACATTAATCATAACTTAGGTTTTAAGAAAATAAGGGATCGTTCTTCTATAAACTTTATATTTTACTTTTATCTTGATAATGTTTATTTATATATTATTAAAATACACCTAGAATGAATGTAAATTTCTTATGGTGTTTTATCTAATGTCATTCCCAGAACCCACAAACTTGAAACTTTCCTTATCTCAGTTTCTCAATACATCCGTAATTAGGTTATATTTTAGCTACTGGCAAACATGTTAATTTTATTATTACCTTTTTTTCAAGTCACTCAGTCATAATCCACAAATCACACGCCCACTTCTATGAAAAATGATATTTTGTCATGCGATAATACGGATAATATCAGTGAAGTTTTAAAATATCATTAGCTCAAACGTAGCACGCGATATAGACCGACCATTTCAGGAAAAGTGACATTGATACAGCCATTTATAAATCAACTCGATTATACACTCAAACCTTTGATTTCGAGCCCTTTAATTATGAAACTTTTTCGGTTCTTATAGGGAACAAGATATAATACCTTACTATTAGTATAGCATACAGTTAGTCACGCCATTTCCTAAGCCTTGCTACTTATGATTAATCTAAGATTTTAAAGTCTGGGAACAAGAGACTTGTTCCCATGTTAATTACTCCTCCCTTACTATGAAAACCTCAACATGATTTTCTGATAAACTTCATTGAAAAATATAGTGTTAGAGGGTGAAGTTCACCTGCAAAAATCTGTTACTGCAAACCAACCATATGTATTACGTCTCTTCCGAATGAAAAATGTTACCACGAATATTGTATGTAGTCAGAACAGTATCAGACAAAATCTAAAAATATAGGCGTATTAATTTACCAAGAACCAAGACGTTATCAATATTTATATAAGTCGTTAAGCCTTAGGCCTTATTATGGAGCATAATGCAATATATATTTGAACCATATTAACATTTTACTGGCAAATCATTATGACCATTGTACTGATAATAATGATAAACTTAAGTGAAATATTTTAGGGTAATTTAAAGTAACAACTAATGTTATGGTGTATTTATCATTGAACATTGCATGTATAAGAAATATCCTTTTATTATAGTGCAACCAGTAATTATTTTGAGGTTAATGCTACATTCAATAGACAAAAGTTTACATATAATTTTTCTTTGTAGAAGCCATCACGATAGCCAAGAACAATAACATAATGTTAAACATAAAAATATTATAATCAGTGCGCTGAAAAAAAATGAATTTTAACGTTATGGAGGCGAAGTTTACTATTGCAGTTGATTACAATTAGATCTACAGAAATACATTTTCATTTTATTTTTTCATTATTAATTTTATAGTTGTTCTAACGTTATTTTTATAGATTATGAAAATTATCGGATTTTTTTAAACTTCATAAAACAAATATATTAAAAGATTTGTAAGGCTTACACTTTTAGTTTCAATTGTTTTTGGCACAGGTAATTAAGTTTAACTGTACGTTATATGTTAGAGAATGACAAGTGTCTCATACCTCTTTCCCGTTGATGTACCATTTCAAAATAGCAGCTGGCTTGGAAGGCGCTGCAGCACACGTGACGTCAACAACGTCTCCAGAACTGTAGCTGTCACGAATTCCTCTCATTATAGGGTCTTCTTTTGGAAGCTCTGTTAATTGGACACTCGAACTCAGTAATGTTTAGAACGAATAAAATTGAAAATGAGGAACAGTACAATACAACATGCTAATGGTTTCAAAATAAGGTAGAAACGTATGTCAAAACCTCCAGGAAAAAGATAAGCTGTTTCTTAATTTCTCATTAATAAGTAATAAGAGTGGCCAAAATACATCACAAAAACGACAACTAATTTGCCAAAAATGAAAATTATTCGAACACGATAAGAATTTTTTTAATTTAAACTCAAGTGATCCATACTGCTAGTGCAATTGAACAGAAAGTTCCAAGAAATTTCTGTGATCTAAAATTTTGAAATATCAAAACGCTGTAACGATGTAAAATTTCAAAAAGCATTCGTTTTACCTAATGTTCAAGTCGCTGACTTCGCAAACAGTATTGCATTTATTTATCCATACCAACGTGTTGGATTAATTGTTGCTTTTATTTAAGCAAAAGTGTAAAATATTATTAAATAACATTTGGTCAATCTTATATACCACTAATCCTTATTACAGTCTATCATATGATAATCGACAATATTTTCGATAAAATCTTAAAAATGACAAAAATGCTAATTTTTAAAATTAACGTAATGAAAGAAAACAAAATGTGGATCGTCGTTCAATCACCCAGTACTTTAGATAACTAGGATTATATTTGTGTTGGTTTTCTTGTGTTGTTACTTCCAACATTGCAAGATGAGAAGGTTCAGCTGTAAGGAAACAAATGCACCTAAATTTATATAAATATAACGTGAATGATTGTTTGTTTTGGATATTTCACACAAAGCATTAGCTATATCTAGTGTGAAACTTAATGACTAGAGGGCACACAATGAGTCAACAACACCAATCTCTAACCCTCATGTGACCGAACAGATTTGACTGTTACTTTTTAAACACATCCACCTCATCAATAGTAAAAAGGGTGAGATAGTTAATTAGTTTTCTGCCTTAACAAGACGACAAAGATGGATACTTAGATACATGGTCCGATAATCTAATGACTAGCCTCCTTGGACAAGCTAGAGCACTGAAACATTGATATTTTTGTAAACTACACTGCATATAGCACTCAGTATAACTATTGTTTCATGAGCGTTATTTTGGAGTGGTGAGTCCTGCAGTTTTATATCTTGCTATTTTCTATGATTAAACCATTCGATATATAATATTTTGTTGATCATATTTTTCTGCTTGGCTTCAGTTTGTGGAATAGCTGACAGTGTGTGTGTGTTTTCTTATAGCAAGGCCATATAGGAATATCTGCTAAATCTACAGAAGGGAATCGAATCCCTGAACATAGCATTGTGAATCCGAAGACTTATTGCTATCCAAGCGAGGTACGAATAACTAACAGATCACTGACTTGATGTAAATGATATTGCATTCCACTTTGCAGAAGATATAGTTACTGTTGTTGTTTAGTCGTAAATCTACGTTATTGGCTATGTTCTGTCAACCACACGAAATACACCCTCAGATTTTAGGATAGTAACTATGTAAGTTTACAGCTGATCCACTGTAAAACCAGAAGATAAGGTATCATAGCTTCATTAAATATGACTGCTCAGTACACCAGTCATTACTTGTTTGAAATATTTAACATTCATTTATAAATTAATGTTCTGATACAGTCTAATTGTCTGTTAATTTAGCTGCCTTTTTGCTAGGCTTATCTAATGAATTTTTACAAGGCTGCAGATCGAAAATATTAAGGTTCTAGACACGGTATACCTATTAACATACTTTGTACTTTCACGAGAGCATTATCACAACTGAAACATTACATTATGCTATTTATTTGTGATATTTAGGGTTTGTTTAAGTCAATTCATGATTTAAAAAATTGGGAATGGTTATGCCTGAGCTTTTGAGATTTTGACTTGCACGATTTATATTTCTTATGTCCTAAGGTAATGTATTGTGATGAATATATAGGCAATACCACTGGCGGTGTAGAGACGATCTAGAATTTTTATCGAATGGTATTCTAAATATTTCCTCAATAGGTCATCAGAACTTTACAATAATATACAGTTTTTTCATTTTATATCAGGATCTATTTAATGACTGACTCACAACTTTTCATAATGTATGTAAATATTATAGCAAAATGTTTAAATTTCTTGTTCTTCTTTCTTCTGCATAATATTTATTACAAGATAACTAAAAGTTCAAAACGAAGGTTTTAACCATTTTCACTGAAGTAGCATAGTTACAAACTAAGTATCCATTTTGATGATTATCATTAACAGCTACTAGTAATAAAAATCATAATTCTAATGTAAATGACGTTATCATTAACCCTTGAAGTTAGCTTTCTTAAAGTAAACTTTTAGGAATGGCTAATGTCTATATTTCAAAAACATTGCGAAACCAGATAGTAGAGATGACAATTGCATCAGGAAAGAGCTAACATATAACGAGTTAGTTTAATTCACCCAATGTTTGTATGTTAAGATGCTGCTACACTGTGTGCCATCCGTACCACGTTGTTTTCATTGCTTTTGAATGAATAATATTAGGTATCTCTTCGTTTCCTTCCTTTATGAGAAATTTTTCTTTACTTGTATGCATGTGTATTCGTCATTGCTCAGTTGTATAAAGCTTAAAGGTTTCTTTTATAACCATAAACTTAGGTGTTTATCTACTATCAAACCAATATACTAAATCTCTTCTAAAATTAATTTATGTGAAGTTACTACGTGTACGCATATCCATATTATTTTACTCTAAAATAGTAAATTTATATATCACACCTTTGCTAAATTTTTAGATTCTATTAAACTAACGAAATGAGACAGTTTGATTCATTCATTATCAATACAAGCTTTTTGTATAATTTTTGATATTTCGCTTCAATAAAATAGACAACAATAAAACTTTATTATCATTATTTATCACAGCTATCAAACTTTTTGTTAAATAATTATAGATAAACAGACTAAAGAGAACTGAGAATGTTATCTTAAAACGATTTCGTTTCCTCAGCAATTCTATATTTTATGATGCTGTATTTAACAACAATATATTTTGACAAAATTCTGATTAGTGAAATTCATTGCAAAAAACTGTTTCAAAAATATCATTTCCGTTGTTTTCGTAGTTTCTCACACTTTGCTTATCATAACTTGGGTACACTTTGTTGTATATGTTTCGTTCTGAATGGTCCTAGCTACTTAAAATGGACTA
Source organism: Carcinoscorpius rotundicauda (assembly GCA_011833715.1). Classification (NCBI taxonomy): domain Eukaryota; kingdom Metazoa; phylum Arthropoda; class Merostomata; order Xiphosura; family Limulidae; genus Carcinoscorpius; species Carcinoscorpius rotundicauda. The sequence goes on from CM022393.1 coordinate 117,348,893, forward strand.
TATTCCTTTGTTTTTGGATTATAAATTATAAAATCCTAATATCAGCACATCTTTACTATCTTACTGTATGAATGTTTTGATTTGGTAGGGTTTTACGTGTCTTTCCCAAAAAAGAATGACTAACGCCAAACAATGTCAAAAAATGTAGTTCTGATACAATCCGTTCCACCTAAACTTTGTATTAACTGTATTTCCCCAATATTTTGTTGATTTGCTTACTCAAAATTGTTTTAACACAACGCAATCAATCCTCTGCATATTTCTTTTTCTTGCCACGTTAAAAGGCAGTTAATGAGAAATAACTTTTGCGGTTGTTGTTTGTTTGTCTTTTTCTTCGAAAGATAGGATTTTCCCTTTGGCGTCACGAATCTGAGCAAAATTTACACTTATCTATTTTACGAGTTTATTCTAATATATATGTGTTGTTTTAAGTAAAACATTTAAAATGAACTAGTATCCAAAGTATCCAAAGTTTAATGCATATCAAACTCGCCAAAACTCGTCTTCATGATAGAGTTTATAAAATAATTTTTATTCATATTCTGTTACTCCGAGTTGAATGTTCATTCTATACTTTTTCAAGTCATGAATAATTGAATTGATAGTAAAATATGTGTAAAAACTAAAACTCGTTTCAGGAGAGAAGAATTTCAACTTTATGAAAGTAATTTAGTCAAAATCGTACAAGATCCTCTTACAAAATAAAACCATCAATTAAAACTTATTAGTTTAGGTATCTTTTGTTAATGGTATTGTTTATTTTTATGCGTGAATTATTTATGGAGTTTACCTACAACTAACAAAATGAAGTCCTTTTAATATATCTTTTCGTTTCATAACTTTAGGTAACAAACTGAAAATTCTTCCGTATTTCTATCTGTGTCTCTCCAATATTTCACTAGTGACCTATGTCAGTAATAAAAGCCTCACTTATCTCCTACTTAACATTTTACGGGTTAGTTTCAATTCCTAGTCATGTATTCATTCGGATTAAGGAAAGATTTTGCGACTGCTATGTTTTGGGGTAATATATCACAAGTAGTGAGATAAGTTTCTATAACTTCATACCGAGTAAGTCTGTTATTGCTGTACCACATAAAAAATTGGAATTGGAAGTATTACAGATAATACTTAGATGCTAGTAGAAAAAAAAATTAAACTAAGCAGTTCATACGATAATTATTATCGAGCCGCTTGACATCTCATTTTCACAGCAACTACTTTATCGTGATGACAATACATACTTGAAGCTTTTATCGTCTTTTCAACTTTTCACATATTACTTTTTTCTTCAACTTATTGGTTATTCTTTTAATCATTTTAGATTCCAATTTACTTTTTTGTGACCAAGAAAACTAATATAATTTCTAAATAGCCATAAAATTATTTCTATTTAACTACAACCTCGATAAATATATAGCGTGGGCATTTTCTAAATATGTAGTATCAGCTGGCTCCTTTTTAAAAGACTCTTTTAACTTAAAATATATTCTTAATCAACTAAATCATGAAGCTTTAATGGCCAGTTTTGATGTAATCTCCCCCTTCACAGAAGTCCTAACGACTCAAGCCTGCAAGACAGCTTTAAAACTTTATATCCAAGACCCCAACCCATTGATACACATCCCCACAACCAATTAGCAATCCTTATACAATTCACTATTACCGAAACTTAATTTATGTTCAATTACCAAAACTACCTACAAATAAATGGTTTAAATGTGAGGAATCCTGTGTCACCCGTTCTAGCCAGCATTTTTATAACACAGATTGAATCTCAAGCGACCAATTCAGTCTTACAGCCATCACTATACTGGTACAGTATAATGATGATAGAATTGCTGGATTCATATCTACAGAACACACACTTAGTTTTTTCAGTTACGTTAACTCGATACACCCCAACATCAAGTTCGCCTATGAACAGGAAAAAATAACAAAATATCATTTCTTAACCTCAGAATCACTAGGACTGATACACAATTCAAAAAAAGAAATCCACTAAAACGTACCCATACTAGATTATACATTCCCTGGGCCTCAGCAAATGAAACAAAACAAAAACTCAACATATTAAGAAATCAAATAAATACAACCACAGAACTATATCCACTTGATGAAATTAATAATGAAATGAACAAAATAGAACAATACTTCATCAACATAAACAAATTTCCTCACAAAACCGTGGGAAAAATTATACACACACACATAGACCAACAATAATAAATCCCAAGATACAACAAACTACAAAATTTTATACTGCTGCACATCATATGTTCCCGACATCAGCGAAAAAAATAAAGAACATTTGAAAGAAACTTATAACAAAACACAACCTTCCAGTAAACACGAAATTTATTCAAAAAACAGGTCCATAAAGTCAATACTATGTGAAAATTACGCTGACAAACACAAAACAAATATAATTTATAAAATACGATGCAACAACTGCCACGACATCTATATTGGAAAAACAAGCAGAAAAATAGAAACTATATGCAACGAACAAATAAAACACTTTCACACGTTTTTAAACACAGCAAATTAAATAAACACAACATAACCATAGAAAACACGGAGATATTAAGCAGGGAAACAAACATAAACAAACACAAAGTCAAAGAAGCCCTACTTATAAAATAACTTAAAACCAAATTGAACAATTATAAAGGAACAACTTGATACCTATACTAATTAACAACAAAAATCCAACTGCAATGCCCTATTAATTCTCGTACCCGTTTATACTCTCGTCCCCAAGACATGTATCTGGCAACGGTCACTTGCAAACTTCAAAAGTGTTAACCTAAAAATGATCTAGGAAGGTCGAAATATTGTTCGCTCCTTAACAATAAAAGTGTTAATACCCATACTAGTCGTTCTAAGATAAATTTTTATTTGAAGTGGGTTTCTTGTCATTAAGAATTTCTAAACCATCTCAAAGTTGGTTTAGTTAATACTAAAAGCATTCTGTAATGATACTCTCTGGAACCTTCGAAGAGTAGCTATATGAAAAAGCAGTTGAGAAATTATAAAAATGATCGTAACTTCCTTAACTACACTTATGACAACACATAATTATTATAATGTACTCCATTCCCAACTGCTGTTTCTGTGACCATTCAAAGAATTACTTCGACAGACATTGAAAATATTTTTGCCGCTGTCAGATATCACAGATATGTATTGGGTTGAGGAATAATTCGTGAGCGTTTTTGCAAGTTAAAAAATATACTCATAAATGAAACGCTTTTGCAAAATATTTCATGTCATTTGTTAGATAAATTTTTGCTCTAATAGATGGTGTGTTTGATTTTTATGTTTCTTTAATTTTTGCTTTCATTTTCAGCTCATTAAATGGAATGTCGAGTGGACAAAATCGAGCATTTTCGACACCATCTGCTTTTCCCATTTAATCGAGGTGTTAACGCCGCCAAAGCTGCTCGTGAGATCTGTTCTGTGTATGGCCAAGGAGCAATGCCTAAAAGTACCGCCCGCCGTTGGTTTTCGCGTTTTGAAAATGGGAATTTTGATCTGAAGGACGGGTCACACACTGGTCGACCAACTGAAATGATGATGAAGAGCGATTGAACCAGCTTCTTCACAAAAATCCACGTCAAACGACTAGAGAATTAGCGGAGCAGATGGATTGTGATCAAAAAACTGTGGTAAACCACCTTCATTCAATAGGCAAGGCTTAGAAACTCGGCGCTTGGATGCCACACAGTTGGTCGACCAGTGTGTGACCCGCCTTCACATCAAAATTTCCATTTTTAAAGCGCGAAAACCAATGGTTGGCGGTACTTTCAGGCATTGCTCCTTTGCCATACACAGAAAAGATCTCATGAGCAGCTTCGGCGGCGTTAACACCTCGATTAAATGCGAAAAGCAGATGGTATCGAAAATGTTCGATTTTGTCCAGTTGACATTCCATTTAATGAGCTGAAAATGAAAGCAATAATTAAAGCAATGTGAAAATCAAACACACCATCTATTAGAGCAAAAAATTATCTACCAAATGACATGAAATATTTTGCGAAAGCGTTTAATTTATGAATATATTTTTAACTTGAAAAAAACGCTCACGAATTATTCCTCAACCCAATATTATGATCACTGTGTTGTATTGTGTTTTTTTCCTTCCTATTTTAGCAGATTATATTTCTATTACACTGTGCAACAAATACATAATTAGAAAGTTAAGTATTCACCTTTACTACATAAGACATCAAGATGCTACAGAACCCTCATGAACACTTTTTATATATCAAAAATATATTTCCCAGTTGGTACGGTGTAAGTTTAAAAAAATATCATTGTAAAATTCGGAGTTCAATCTCTTGTGATGGAGAGAATGAAAGATAAACTAATTTGTATCTTTGCGCTTAAAACAGTCAATGGAATTTTGTTTTAATTTCGTAAAGAAAATTTCTCAAAAGTCTCAAACTAAATAAAACAAGAACATTTAATTTCTTCTATTTTTTACCTGGCTTTATTGGAAGTGTATAAGCTTTATGTATTCGAGGCATAAAACACGCGCTTCTCTCCGGGCTTCAAAGGCTCTCTCGTGATTCACAGAGGTCCACATTAATCGATAAAACTCCTCCAAAAGCTACTCACTTGTGGCACCCGAATGACATGTGTCAACTTTAGGCTCGCTAGCTTATGAACAAAGAATGTGAGCGGAGTTTCAAACATAGCGCCACCAGGATTCTAATAGTGTGCATGTGTTTGCTTATATCAAAACCAGATCAGGCTATTTGCTGAGTCCACCGAGGGGTATCGAACGCCTGATTATATCCTTCTAAATCCGTAGACTTACCGCTGTATCAGTGGGGGACTCCTAATAGAAGCCAGGAACAAAATTCCCGAAGATTGAGGTTTAGTAAATCTATAAACCCCTGCTAGATGTTTATCATTCCTGGATGACGTGGTATGCTCTATGTAGGGAGCTAAGACTTGTAGATAGAGTTGTCTTCTAGTTCTCTCCCATTCTACTAACCAGAGTTTATTCTGCTAGCCCCAAACATATGGAAAGAGTCTACTAATAAACAAATAAATCCATATAAAGTTCACACTCAGTGTTAATTAATATAAGAAACACACAAAGAAGAAGGTTCATTTTTTGTTTATAAATTAGTATTCTCTTGTATTCAGTAACAGTAGAAACAAACAGCACAGTTCGTAAGAAACTATTTTTATCCATAAATTTGTAAACAATTATTCTGTAATACGTTACAAATATATTTTACAATTTATTTCTTGTTATTTCAATATCCTTATTTCATAAATCCTGGAGTAGCAGATGTTGCTTTATCGGTTTAAATGTAATAAATGTAGCATCCTTGATATCTTCAATCAATAATGTTGTATTCCCATTTACATCCAATGTTTGTGTATCGTACTTAGCAATAGTTTGAAACATTTATTCTAATTCAGGATTTCGCTAAGTTGCCAAAATATAAGACCTGTTTATAACTTCACATCATTATGGTCCCTCTTTAATGTCTGCTATCAAGTTTATAAGCTAGCACCAAACGTAAGGTTTATCGCATAAAAAATACAAAAAATATACATAGATGTACTTAAGTAAGTAGTATATGGTATAATGCATTTGTGCGTGAGTGCTGCACATTTTCAACTCATCACGTGATCAAACATCAACAGTTTAACAGCAGGTAAAATAAGTATGGCTCGTGCTAGTCAAGCTACATGTGCGAATCGAATATCACAGTTTCACTTATAAAGAGTTATTGAAAAGACTAATTTATTCAATTGCAGCAAATCATTAAATGTTCAGACCTTAATATGAATACATATATATATGTGCGTGCGTGTGTGTTTGTGAGTGCGCGTGTGTCTATTGTCGCAAAGCACTATTTACAAACAGTACAATCGATTGTCGTTCAGGTAGATGTACAGTCAACTCAAATAGCGAAGAGTGATAACTATTTATTCTTCTCAGGATATTGTTGGTGCGTATATGTATTACCTAAAATATTATTTTCAATTTTATAAGGATATACGTCTAACCTGACAAACTATTTTAAAATACAGTAATTATGCAACAATCTCTTACACTACACGACTGCTTTGTATCGTTTTGCTAAGATGGTGGCTTTTACTACCATGTTTTGTATGTCTTCTAACGTTTGTTTCACGATACATACTAGTGTGTTTACATTCCCACGAAAAGTACGTACCTTTATTTGGTCCACACATCATCCAGTTCCCTTAAGTAGCTTTATTTACTTTAAACGTTCCGAAACATTAACGACTTCACTTTCTCAGTAAAAAGTTCTATGAAGGTAATTTATTGAGCAAAATCTGCATAACTGAAATTTTGCGTTATGACATAACAATAAAATATGTTGCAGATTAGAAACTCTCGCTCTTAATGGACTTTTCGATTCAAATCCTCATTTTTAACACTCCTACAAAAATTGGGACCTAATAGGCCCCAGAGCAACTTGAAAGGTTATTAATATTAGGCTAATAATTTTTAATTTAAATGAAATTGCCATTAACTGACATTATCCATTTATATTTTAAGGAGCAATAATATTTTGACTTTTCAGACATTTGCAAAAAAATATTTAAAAAAAATTTTAAAACATCCACTAAGGGTATCACTTAAGTGGATGTAAATATTGTTTTCATAGGAGTGTTAAAAGTTGGTTGCTAATTTGAAATGCTGTATATAAAGTCAGTTACGTATCAAAATGTCTATTTGTGTATTTGAACAAACTAGCAATAAACACATTTACCATGGATATTACCATGAACAAGATAATTCAAATTATTATTAAATAATTTCAATTTTTCATGGAATCGTTTTACTGCATTTTATCTCTTGCGGATTCTTAATATAAACAGCATATAATTTTTCCGTTCCTAGAAGTCCTTGTGACCATTTAAGAAGCTATTTAAATTTCATTAAAGTATTGAGACATGTGATCGAGATATATGTATAACTGGACAACCTGAAATTAAACTATTTTCATTTTATAAAACATTTTTGCCTGTCAATTTTGGGTATAAAAATGTACTTTTAATTCTGAAACACTTAAGTCTCTATAAATTATGTTTTCATGTGTTATAAATTGCTTGGATTTCAGAATCTACATTTTAGTTCTTTTGTTCTAATGGTATTTCAGTTGATGTTTTATTATATTCAGTTTGACGACTTTCGGTATATAAGTCAGTTTTATACGTGAATTAACCCTGATTGTTAACTATGGCACAAGTTAGACATGATTTGTTCCTTTTTGTAATATTATCGTTTCATTTCGCCCTATAACCAAGAGTTACCTTGGTTTCTTAGATGAAACTTTTAAACAAATTATCTTACCCCACAATTTCAATATAACATTCTTTTTTACGTATCCTTACACTACATATTACTGAAATGTTCGCGTTTTGTTTGAAAAAAAAAACGTGTGAAAGTAAATATACTTTTTAAACGATTTACATCATTCAGAATTCGCTCCAATTCATCCGGTGGTCACTTTTTATCCAAGAATCCCTCGAGAGTGTTATCAATGGACATTTCGAATTTTTTGCATCATATTTGTTTGAAAAATAGAGTGGGCTATCTTAGATCGAAAAGTTTCTTTCTGTTTTTCGTGTAAAGCTACACAAGGACTATCTGCGCTAACAGTCCTCAGTTTATAGTGTAAGGCTAGAGGGAACGCAACTAGTCATCATCACTTACCGCAAGCCCTTGGAATACTCCTTTACCAAAAAATATTGGGATTGACCGTCATGTCATAACGCCCCACGGCTGAAAGGACAAGCATATTTTTGTGTCACGAGGATTCGAATCCGTGACCCTCGGATTACTATTCGAGTGCCACCTGGCCATCCCGAGTCCTTTAAATCAAAAGGATTGCTTTTACCTTATTCCCGAAGAGTATGATAAAGTGAAAAGAAAAATTCGCCAAAAGTTTGTTTGTTTTGGAATTTCGCACAAAGCTACTCGAGGGCTATCTGTGCTAGCCGTCCCTAATTTAGCAGTGTAAGACTAGAGGGAAAGCAGCTAGTCATCACCACCCACCGCTAAATCTTGGGCTACTCTTTTACCAACGAATAGTGGGATTGACTGTCACATTATACACCCCCACGGCTGGGAGGGCGAGCATGTTTAGCGCGACGCGGGCGCAAACCCGCGACCCTCGGATTACGACTGCACGCCTTAACGCGCTCGGCCATGCCAGGCCCTCGCCAAAAGTAATCTAGAAAAGAAGATATTTCAGAAGTAAGGTAGTAACATTCTTTTGTTCAATTTTCTTATCTGAGATGACGTTTAGCTTAAGGGAAGCTGTTCTCGAGAATCTTCGAAATATAAAAGCTGCCATGAACATGCTTCAATAGAAACAGAAAGAGAAATTAATTTTGCATACTATTTACATTGTTCTTAAATTTTAGTCTAGCTTTGCGAACTATTCAAAACCGTTTTTTTTTCTTTTCGTATTTCAGTTCTTTCTAAGTTAGTAAAACTGTTTCTTAGCGAAAACTAAATGCATGCAAAATAACTATAAATTTTTTCCCTCAAACCTTCGTTTTGATTTCCGTCTGATTTCTATATCACTATTGATATCTTGTTTTATAGCTCTTTTGCAAATGTTCCAAACTGTCACGTGTGTGCCTGACTATGCAACAATAGAGTATCATGTCATATTTTCGGGTGAGCTATCGCGTGATATGTTTCAAGAACTTTACTTAGTTAAAGCGACTAAAGTCAATGGTTACATAACTATCCATTATTACATGTTATGTTGCTTCTGTGAGTGACTGTTGAAAGTATCTATCTAATTAATTTGTACTTTATTCGTATTTCATTATAAAATGTTGTTACTATTGGAATATATTCTGCGATGTTGTGATTTATCATGTTATTCAGAAATCAGCTAGATTAACAAAACACTTTTTTTATTCTAATAATCATTCTGGATGACAATAATTCTTCATGGTTTAAATAACGGAGAATATTTTAGTTCAAATGGATACGATAAATGAATAGATAACATAAAAGTAATTTGAATTATGGGTAAGATATATAAAGTAGTATGTAAGATATTTATCTACATAATATCATAGTACAGGCACACAGTGTAGTAGATAAAGAAAGGTATAAATTAAATTCAACTGTAATTAAATAGTTATATATATATTGCTATATCTTAATTCCTGACTGTACTATTATGAATGAAGCAAATGCTATCCCTACTGTCTTGTTGCCATTGTTTTAGAAAAATTAATGCTAACCATTCATGCATTTACTATCTTTTCTAAAATATTTGTCTTTACCTGTTTTCTTAAAGCAGCAATTCGATAGACATACGAAGGTTGTATTTACAATAACGTTCTTAATAATTAGACATTGAAAGGTTGTATTTATAATTAAGTCCTACTTGCAACTCTAATATTTATTGTTTACCTTTTATCTCTCCCAGTGATAAAGCGATATGTTTGAAGACTTACAACGCTAGGAATTAGGTTTCGATTACCATGTTGGAGAGATCACGAATAATCCATTGTGTGGCTTTGTGCTTAGCTACAAAAAAACTAAACTATTATTGAGCGGTGACTCCTTTGTCACCTTGTACTAAAGCTTTTAAGTTGTTTAAAGAAACACCAACATTATATAATAAAGCTAACTTCAAGAGATGAATGTAACATTGTTTACACAACAATTATGTTATTGTTTTTATCACTACTAGTCGTTAAAACACTTATAAAACGGATATTACGTAAGAAACTGTGTCATCTCAGTGAAACTGATTGACACCATATTTTGGATTTTGTATCATATAACGAAAAAATCAGAAGAAAGAAGAACAAGTCCACAATTGATGACTCAGTCAGTAGAAACAGTGTAAAGTTTTATAAAGTTCTGATGAACTATCAAGAAAATATTTAAAATATCATTTCGATGATCAATCCGAGACAGTGCTACCTCCTGCCTATTATACAAACTGTTTATTATTACTGTTGTTCTTTTTATAACCAATATCTTACACTAACGTTATCATTTAGTTCCAATAAAATAAGTATTTACTGAAGAATTAAAAACAATAGAGAAATATGTGTTATTTGTTCTCACTGTGAATAGACAAGTTATCTATTGAACCACGTTTTTCGAAAGTAACCCGATATAAAAAAAATCATTTTCTTCAGAACTAGTGTGAAAAAAGCCAGTTGCTTTATAAAATATATTTATTCAGATTTTCTTTCTTATTTTGGAATGTGTCAAAAAAACTTGGATGCTGCATATGTTCAAATGTTATTTTAACATGGAAATTCTTTTCCTATTTGTGGCTAAAACATTTAACTAATTTACCTGTGTATTTTACATAACTTAGTAATAAATATAAATATGAAAATCAAAATTAAATATCGTACCTTTTCAAAATACAATTTAATTTTTTTTCTCACAGCACCAAGGTTATTTTATTAATGAAATTAAATATCATTATAATTGCACTTGTTTATTTTATTTATATATTTGACTACTTATGCTGTTATGTCTTACCATAAATTCTTAATTCTCGCTCTGCTCTCTCAGTTTGGAAAGAAGGCGCCTCAGCTGAGACTTCACAACGATAAGTACCTTCCGAATGAAGGTCTGTCTGGATCAAGGACACGTGGCTTTCTCCAGATCTCTCCAACTAAAAATAGTAGATGAAATTAATAAGGACGAAAAAATATCTCTGTAGCAAATTAAGTTCATTCCTTCATTGACAACGCAATAAGTGTTATTCTATATATTATTAAATGATGTTAAATTGGAAAATATTGATAACTTACTGTAGTTAGCGAATATCTGTTTAAGTGATAACACATGCATTGAAATATCTTCACTATTTCTTCATTCTATTCATAATCTAATAGTATTTATAACAATTGTGAATGAAGACTGACAAGTACTATATACCACTTTTACATTCTTTCCTTCTTCTTAGATAAGTTGCCTGCTAAGACAACTAAGTGCTTAAACAGAACATTTTAAATGCATATTTATCAGTAAGTACTCGAAGATAAAACCTCAAATTGTACCATTGATGTAAATTTAGCAATATACCCGTATAACAAATGTCATTCATAAACCACTGATTGTTTCACATAATTCTAAAATTATCAGACTCTAACGCAATGCATCATCCACCTTAACTTCACAATAACCAGAAGCACCATGTTGTAATTACTTCAGCTTAACAATAACGAAAATAATAAAAAAGACTTAGTTTGTTCAGTCCTGATAAAAGCAATATAGTAGCAAGTCACCCGTGTTCTGTGCTGAGAGTTTCCAAACTGGAATACACAAGATTGTGTCATGTGCGTAGCAAGTACATAAGTTACACAGTAGTATTAGGGTACTCAGTATCTATAGTTCCATTGAATAAAGGGGAGCGGCATAGTAAAGTTTTAAAATGTTCATGGGGTTTGTGAGGAGAAAGTTGAGAGTCCTTATTCTCAGCTCTTAATTATATCCCCTTTACTACGCTTGAAATAATTAGTTTGCTCTATAGGTCTATTTTCAAGATTCACGGCCTGTATTCAATCATAAAAACATACATGCAAACATATTTTTGTTTGTGTGTTTTGTTGTTATTTCTTGAGGACTGAACATGATAAACCCAAGATGGCAGTGTGAATCTACTTGGAATGTTCTAGAAAATGGGTAAATTTGAAAATTTTGTTACTCACGTCACATAAGCCAAGTTTGAAGAGAAAAATAAATCTTTACTTTACTTTAGGCATAAGAAATTGAGAAATAACACTTCTGCTCAGGAACAAGAAAAAGTAAAAATTTCGTTATGTAGTGTTATTATTAATTCTGCTATCGATTTTTTTAGCATCATAAGTACATATTTACCGTGGGAAATGAAACAATAAATGATGTAAATTACTGTTAATTAATTAAATTGCTGAGCCTCAGCAACACAGCAGAAAACTGAAGGGCTTATAACTCTAAAAAACACGATTTTTGATACACGTGGTGGCACAACAGAAATCGTCTACTTGGTAGCTTTGCACTTAACTAATAACAAACAGTCTTAAATTATTGATTTAAGGTGGCAGCTGAATGTTCATGTTGAATACAAAGCAATAAACTGGGCTATGTGTACTCTGCTCAAACATCGTGGGATCAGAATAATTTAGGATTATTTAACCAATTCAAATTGCAGTAAATTATTTTCAAAATTTGTTTCGAAAACTTCAGAAATAAAGTAGTTCAATGATGAATTTAGTTTTGTGAGAAACCAGCTGAAATTTCCGAAATTTTCAAATACGTATTTATATATAAATATATATTTATATATATTTTTATATTATCGAGATTATATTCAATTCATTTAACTTTTTGTTCATGAAAGAACAAATAACATCCAAATACATGCCTAAAGACACCATGAAAGTGATTAATCGACAAGCATTATGACTGATTGTATATGTGTGGCTGTTGTTTTTTCAGATGATTAATTTTCTTAAGACTTGGCATACCATAACTAAGATAATTCACTCGAAAGATAGTTGTCTTGATCCATTTTCTGATATTTATTTTTACGTTACAACCTGGTACAATTAATTCTTTAATAATTCTTTGCTTTAACTTTCTTGTTTCATAGTACATGTTGATTAATTGTCTAATGATGTCTTCTCGGGACTAAACGTTCATTAATTTCACTTACAATTGCCCGAAAATAGTTCTTTGTGATAAACATTCTCTGCGTTATGAAATATTGAATAACGTTTTTGTTTCATGAACAAAAAGTTAAATGAATTGAATATAATCTCGATAACATTAAAAACTGTAAAAAATCCCTAAAGATGACGTGAAAGAGTGGCATAGTAATGTCAAAGGTGGGTATGTGTGTATAAAATTGTTCGAAAAAGATGGATACTAATACAATAGACGAAAATATAACAATCCAAATCATTCCAGAAATTTATTTTTATGATGAGTTAGTTTCTGAGTAGCAAAGTTCAATATAACGGTTCTGAAAAATGTGTATTTAAAGAAATATTTGTATTAAATACTTTAACGTAATTGATATACATGTAAACAAACACTTTTGTCTCACTTTCTCGACATGCAAAGCATTCTAATCACATAACTTAGCCAAAAAGTCTATCATTTTAATAAACTTATCATAAACTGTTTCAAAATTTAATCATCAGTTGGTCTTCATTAACTATACAAATCTCATTTTCTCGCAAGTGATATACTTTTCAGATATATCTATCTTGACTTCAAACCTGAACTACCTAATTTCTCCCAGTCTTTCAAGTTACCCCAAGCATCTCATTCTGCTATTACTTACTATTCGTGTTTCTACTATCCCTATCTAACTGTTTGCTAAATCTTCCCATTACTATATAATAGGTTTCTGAGATTCATTCGATGTTCATCAGCTCATGTTTTACAACAGATTTTGTTTTTGAGATTTCTTGGTTGTTCGCCAGTTCTTAGTTCAGTTTCGCTCATAATTAGTTAGTGTAAACTTCTCATAAGCTGCTATATTTAGATCGTTTTCCTTAGATTTAGAATTGACACATTTTGTCCTTGCCCGGCATGGCGAAGCGCGTTAAGGCGTGCGACTCGTACTCTTAGGTTAGCGAGTTCGCATCCCCATCGCGCCAAGCATGCTCGCCCTTTCAGTCGTGGGGGCGTTATAATGTGACGGTTAATCCCACTATTTGGTATTAAAAGAGTAGCTTGAAAGTTGGCGGTGGATGGTGATGACTAGTTGCCTTTCCTCTAGTCTTACACTGCTACATTAGGGACGGCTAGCACAGGTAACCCTCGAGTAGCTTTGTGCGAAATTCAAAAAACAAACGTGTTGTCCTGAATTTAATTTCTATTTTATTCTAGTATTTGTGTGCTCAGCGAGTATAAACCCTGGTATCTTTAAAACAAAATACAAGTAAAGTTTCTTTCCATTTTTTTCCGTCTCTTACTAGTTTGTTGTTATTACAGCCGATTTTTGGAATAATAATTTCTGCTATATATTATCAGTACGTTCACAGCATACATTACCACAAAATTCTACTCTTTAATGTCGTATATACAAATTACAAAACGTTTATAGTATTAAATACATAGACTACATAGATTTATGTTTCCCAATCTCCATTGTAGCAGCTGTTCCGCGTACAAGGGTTTACATATGCTTATCATTTATTTGTGGTTGGGTAGATAGGTGTGGATCAGTAAACTATTGAAAATTCCTGCTTTGACTAGATGTCGAGCACATACCACTTATTTCTTCAATGACTTTTCATATTTTGTTAAAACAAATGTTTACATAAGACTTTATTGATTGTTACCAATAAAATGCCTTCCTATTTTTCAGTTACTGACTTTTTTGTAGTGTGTTTACTTACTGATGAAACGTCTTGTTGATTTGTACAGTGACTAAACATAACATCTGAGCAATAGAAACATGATTTTATTTTTTATAGTTTGTTTTTACCACAATTCTTACATTAGACTGATACATTTTAAACAATTTCAATCTATTATGTGGTTGTTTTGCATTTTGTACATGATATTGAAATATCCTAAGTAGTTCTAGTCTGTTACGTAAATGTTTTACACGATTTACCCAATACTGAAACGTCGTGAACAGAACCAGAATTTTATGTAAATGTTTTTAATGTGTACTCAATAATAGAACGTTATCAGCAATTCTAATCTGAATGCTTTACAATATTTTGTTATACTGGGTAATTGTGACTTAGAAATAGCTTCAATACACCGTATTGATATTTTACAGCATATACAAAATATCTGAAAGTTGTAAACAATTTTCATCTGTTATGTGTACGTTTTAAATTGTGTAAGGAATACAGGCTTTATTTTAAAATTCAGTGGAATTTCTGAAAGCTGTATTTGCCCGATAAATAAAAAGTATTTAACTTTCTATATATTTTAATTATACTTAAAATGAACTAAAACGTAAAACGACAAACATTGCTATAAACTAAATTATTTAAATCTTTACTTGGTTGTGTTCAACCCCATCTTGATCGTAACAAAACAAATGTCCCCAACTGATTAAATTAACGATTGTATATTCTGTATCTGATTGAATTAAACTGAAATAGATTTAATTAAATGGCATTGCCACTTCGTATACTATTGGTATAAACTAAGATATAACTAAATATAATTTTGTAACTTCTCCTAAGAAATCTCCTTCAACAAGTAAAGTTACTGACTCAGTAAGTCAGATCTTAAAAAAAAATTAAGTATTGTAGAACCAAAAAATAATATTTTATATATAAATCACTGAAAAGAACAACTGTAATATTTGTAAAGTAATATCAACCTGATCTTTTTTATTTGCTTTTAATTTTGATAACAGTTTATTAAGGGGTTTAAACATATTATATAAAACGATTTTGAATTTGCTTGTAAGTAAGTAATCTGATAATCTTAGCCAATTCAAAATCGCGCTGAAACGAAATAACTCATAACTATGTTGTTTGGTTTCAAGTAAGTCAGGCCCCCCAGTGGCTCAGCGGTATGTCTGCGGACTTACACGCTAAAATCCGGGTTTCGATACCCGTGATGGGTAGAGCACAGATAGCCCATTGTGTAGCTTTTTGCTTAATTCAAAACAACAACAACAACAACATCAAGTAGGTCATGTGATGCTGCTGAAAATTTGAGATGGACCCGTAACGATCAGATGCAAGGTCAAATATTCATGTTCTTAAGCAATTAGAACTTCCAAAACGGTACCTAACGACATTGGAAATCAAAGGAATTAAGGAGAATTTGTGGTTCCAGGAACATTCAGAGAAAAAAGAACAACAAAAAAACATGCACTACATCGTACCATAGTTGTGAAAAGTGCGACATCTTGTAATAACAGAAGAAATCCACGTTGGCAAAAATAGTCAGTGAAACCAGGCAACAAACATTACATTAATAATCAAGAAAGATCTCTGTCTGGAAAAGCAATACAAATTGTTTCCTTCACATATCCTTTCAACAGTCTCGTACCTTAAGCAGCTGGAGAATAAAACGGGTATTTGCAAATTTTCATACTAAGATATACCGGAAAAAGCGCCAAAATTTTCTGTGCTATTAGACTATTGAAATGGAGGCTGAGAAATCATCTTCCTTCTACACTCGATAGGCTATGGAAAGAAGCAAGTTGACGGATTATGGTGTGTGTATGAGAGCGTACAACCGAGCCTTATGGTATGATAACTACACTTGACCGAATGTAGCGACATGGACTATAACGACGCAGTAAAGCACTACCGTCGCTTTAATACAACCACCTCAACCGTTGTAGTTCAGGTAACTGCGATTAACGAAGTGTTGTATTTATTCTTTTATTTATGTTAATTTCTAAGCATTATTCTTTTTTTTAACTTGTGTTACTTAAAGTTTTTGTTACCATACGTAAGATCTATTATAGAAATTCTTGTTCTTTCCGTCATTGTGGTGTAATTTTTACCAAGTTTCGTTTAAACTAAAATTAAAAATCAGTCTTCTAACAAAATTAAAATCAGTGAACATTACCATCACCAACTTTTTTTATCTTTATGCACAGCGTTAATTATGATATTTGATAAATCTGTTTATTGTAAAGCATAAATCTTTACAGTGTTTTACATTACTCTTTCCATCACAGGTATTCAAATCTAAACTCTTAGCTTCATAAGTCTCAGACTATAAGCTGAGTCGCCAGAGTAAAGTGAAACTAATGAAACTTTGTAATTCTTTATTGCTTCGTTTATGACTTGACTGACATCGAAACTTTTAAATATTTTTAGAAGTTAGCTCTACAAGTCACCATTTGATAGCGATAGTTGATAAGCTATTCAGAATTCACGTCTTGATTTGGTGAACAATTAGTACTCACTAAATTCAAACTCAATCAAGTTGAACATAGCCTACACCCAAGTCCCTGTAGTCCCAACACATTTCACTTTTATACTATGCAATTTAGTACTTATCTGCATATTTATAATACGATTTATTTTTGTTCTGTACCTGAAGCTATTCTGAAAGAACTACGTTCAACAGTATGCTAACTAATTTATTAAGCCTTCGTAAAAGAGCAAATAGCACACACTACGAGTGTGTTTCTAAAGGTTTGTTGTATTTAACCAAGATAATAACACCTGATTTACATTATTTCGTTTAACCAGTATTATAAATTATCCTATAATTTTGAATAATCAGTATCATAGTGTATTAATTACATTATTTCGTGCTACCTGTATAATAACATATTATTTGATTTATTAAGTATTTAAAACTTTGTTATGTCTCATGCATTCTCTCATTTTCTTTAACGCTGTATTCTAGCCCTGTAACATTTTTTTTACCATCTTTGCACTTATTATAGCATAACGGTTTGCTGAAGTAATTCATTACTTTGCACATAAATTAATCTAAATTACATAAATAATTGAAATTAGGAGAAGTTTAACACATATACAGATTGCTGTGTTAACTTAAAATGATATCTGATTTCTAAATGTATTAGAATTAGAAACTTAAATTTTTAAATCTGACTTTTTATGTAATGCAGATGTATGTTATCGTTTTACATGTCAATTAGGTCTGTTATAAAACATATTACCAAATAAACAAGTATTACAAGTCGGTGATACAATAAACACGGGTATTCTGGTTGACAAATTACAAAAATCCTATTGTTCATAAACAATAATTTAAGTGTAGCGTAGAAGGTTGTTGTTTTAAATTAAACACAAAGCTACACAATGGGCTATCTGTGCTCTGCCCACCACGGGTATCGAAACCCGGATTTTAGCGAGTAAATCCGCAGATATTCCGCTGAGCGTAGAAGGAACATTAACATACAGACATGCATATTGTTCACATGAATGTGGAATATATTATGTGTGACTTCGGCTAATTTCGTCATTATTGCTTTACACAGCACCTTGAGTTACTAACCGTAGAATTGGTAACGAACTAGCAACACCGGTTGTTTTATTGCACTTCATTAACCATATAATGGAATTTACTGTTTATTTTATAACGCGACTGCAATTGAAAGTGAGAAGCGTGATAAGTGTTAAAGTGTCTTAAACCAAAGGGTACAAACTAGCATGTTAACAACAAAAACACACTTGGCTTCCACTTTGGAATAAATATATTTATTTTAATTAATTAAAAAATATATATTCTTCAGATTTATCGCAGTGTTTATAGAAACTTGACAGTCTCCATAAAAAATAGTCCTGCAGTGGGTCAAGCATTTAATAAACATACCTATAACTATAAATTCGAGGTTCTATTCCCTCTGGTGAAAAGACGCATACAACCTGCTGTATAGTTACGAGCTAAAAGAAATAAACAGCAAGTCAAAATTGGTTCATAATGACACTAGTATTGTAAGAGGTATAAAATTAGCCGTGAACTACTGAAATTAAAATTAAAACGTAATTTTATGGCTCAAAAATTGCCTTCCCCCAGTGGCTCAGCGGTATGTCTGCGGACTTCCACGCTAAAATCCGGGTTTCGATACCCGTGGTGGGCAGAGCACAGATAGCCCATTGTGTAGCTTTGTGCTTAATTCAAAACAACAACAACAAGGCTCAAAAAATACATATTTCTAAAACCTCAAAAAAGGCAACAACAACATTAGAATGCGTGATTCATTCATTATCCTTAACTTTAATACATTAAACACACATACTTCCCAGATAGAATGCTCAAAAAGAAATAGTATGTTTCACCTTCATCACGTCTGAAATAAATTTAATATTTACTGCTAGAAAATCATTTACCTGTATTTCCTGTATCAAATCCTCAGAAGGAATAAAGTCAATAGATAAATAATGCAGAATATAATAGTACGGTGAATAAAACCTCAACGACCCTGTAAGTTCTGGAATTATTTACAATAATGTCTTGTAAACCAGTGTATTTTTACATTAATCTATTCTTATCATAATACTTTGAGGTATTGACGCTTATTTTCTTCACAATTTTAACTGAAACGATTATTATAAAGGACTTGTTCTGTAGACGCTGTTGCTGTCGGCCAGCTCGTAATAAGAGGGTTGTAGGTTCGAATACCCGTCACACCAAACAGGCGTGCCCTTCCAGCGTGAGGGCCTTATGATATGACGGTCAATCCCACTATTCGTTGGTAAAAGAGTAGTTTAAGAGTTGGCGGTGGATGATGATGACTAGTATTTCACTGTTAACTTATGGACGCTAATGCAGATATCTCTCGTGTAGCTTTGCGCAAAATTCCAAAAACAAACAAGCAAAGTGTTGTTTTGTTCACAAAAGTGTTTTCAAGTAGATATCACGAGACTCTCATGAAGTATTGTACGTTTATGGAAATACTCCCTTTCCCATCAACATATTTTGCTACATCTCTGTTGTAGTAAAATGTGTGTAATTTTTTTTTTATGAAGTATAACCATGTATTCGACATATGTGACACAGTTGAAGTAAATCTCAAAACATACGGCTCTTGTTTTTCCACTTCTCTTATTTCATTTCCCAGTAATAACTTTTTAATATATATATATATCAACATTCCTGATATATAATGCCATGTCCATGTAAATAAATGGCGTTACCTCTCTACATAGAGCTTGTACAAGAAGCTTGTAATTTATAATATATTTATATATTTTCTTTTCAACTTAAACATCGAGCAGACTTTTCTTTCTCATCGTTTCAAAACATGGTTTTTGATAAATGCAGTGTATTCAGTAAGATACTTTTCGTATTATTTAATAAAATAAAACCATACGTGAATATCGAAATACATCTAACTTGTGAAAGAAGAAAGGCAATTTCTGGAGGAGAGAATCGAAATATTTTAACATGAATCTTTGTGTACGTCTCGGTGACGAAAATACTTTATTTCTTAAATAAATCGGAATAGTGAATACGGTATCGAGATCTCCTAAGAAATTATGTTTATGTTCTCTTCTTTAATTATAAATTCAACTATTTTAAATTGTTATATGAATAATCGACATCCTATATCAGGCCAAGACTCGTTTTTTAAACTTTAATAATCCCAGCACAAATGAATTACTTAACGAAATATATATCATGCTTAATGCATGGATTTTTTTTCTCATAGCATCTTTAATGATGATTTGTTTGTTTGTTTTGGAATTTCGCACAAAGCTACTCGAGGGCTATCTGTGCTAGCCGTCTCTAATTTAGCAGTGTAAGACTAGAGGGAAGGCAGCTAGTCATCACCACCCACCGCCAACTCTTGGGTTACTTTTTTACCAACGAATAGTGGGATTGACCGTAACTTATTACACCCCCACGGCTGGGAGGGCGAGCATGTTTAGCACGACGCGGGCGCAAATACGCGATCCTCGGATTACGAGTCGCACGCCTAACGTGTTTGGCCATGCCAGGCCATCTTTAATGATGAACCCAGTCACGGGAAATTTCTGCAATAACGACACCATTATAAGATTAAGATATTTATCTGTAACCAGCCAAACTATATAACTCAAAACTGCCTCATAATTTGCCAAATCATAAAGGATCGTTGTTTTTCTTTTATGGATAAATAAACATTAAATTACAATCAAATTTCTATTTGGTGAATTTTGATTATCTTAAACACAAAATATTTATTATTCGAGATAACGCAAAAAAAATATTTATATCAACTTTTTTTTTTTAAATTAGGTATTATTTTAAATGCAATCTTAATTGTGTGTGCCTATTCCGTTAGTTAGTTGTTGAGAATTAAGCACATGGCTATACAATATACTGCCTATACTTTTTCCATTACGGGTATCGATAGACGGTTTCTAGTGTTTTAGGTCCGCAAATATACCGCTGTGCCACCAGGAAACATTTGTCTTTCTACTTATTTTTGTCTAAACAAATGTTTGTTAATGCCTTAAGTAAATGTTAAACGACTTAATGTCATTACTGCGTCTTAATAAAATAAAATAAACACTTATAGTCATCATATCCTATTAAAGAAACCTTATTTAACTGAGCTATGATTCTGCCTCCGGACTACTTTGGAAATATCTGATGGGATGTAAATCAAACAACATATTAGTATTTCTCGTCCACTACACCTAATGTGTAACAGTGTTTACTATTACTTTTTTTATGATATTGTTATTCCAGCAACATCATGGTCACAAAACGGTTCCTCAGAAATATTTACATCCAAAATAGGTATGGAAAACGATCTGAGATTTTTTCCCCTGACGCAGAATATTAGAAATTATGGTAGATCAAAGATATTAACGATACTTATTCTCTTCTAAAGGGTTAAATGGCTATACATGAGTCTGGTTGCGTACAACAAAACACATACTTGGTTGTTGTTCTAAATTGAGCACAAAGCTACATGATGGGCTATCTCTGCTCTGTCCATCACGAGTATCATAACTCGGTTTTTTGCATTGTAATTCCGTAGACATACCGCTGTGTCACTAGGAAGCAATACATATGTGGAAATAATATTTTTGTTTTCTTTGATTGTTTCTCACCTTGTGTGTTTAGTCTTCACTGCCGAATGTTAAACTGTGAATAAATGTTAATTGAAAGCTCTGGTATATAAGTTGGAAGTTATATTCTGCAGCATAATAACGGTAGGATTCGTATCTTTCTTCGCGAAATAAAACAACCTTAAAAAGCAGTGAGTGACTAAACAGTTATCATTTCAGAAATTTATATACAGTGATGCAAGGTTCACGTCCCATTATCACAACATTACGCTCTACACTTAAGAGCCAAGGGTACGCTCTAAAAACACAATTAGATTAAACTATTAGGTCTGACAAGGGTATCCCAAGAGTTGACGGTTAGTGCTGTTGAGAAGCTGTCTTCCCTGGCATCTACCATTTAAAAGTTAAAAGCGGCTGAAGTAGACGACTCTCGTGTGGCTTTGCATAAAAGTCAATAAATCTACTCTCCACCTCACTCTAACGCCCTCAAATTAACATATTATGATACTTACATCACCTTATTAAAAATTAGCCTCACATGGGTTATGCTGCATAAGTGCACCACAGTTAATAAGAAGGAATTAACTTTACATCAAAATAATCATTATTTTAACACTTTATCCAATATTAGAGGTAACATTAAATAATACTTAACAAAAACTATATGGTATTTACACTATAGACTCTCTTTGTTCCACCGTCGTGAGTATCGAAATAAGATTTCTTAACTTTATAAGCCCTGAAACTTACCATTGAGTCACCAACACCAGTAAGCGAATAAATTATTAAAAAGTTATGAATGATTTCAAATAATTACGATGATTTCATCGATTTCTTACGAGTAACAAGAATAAGACTTATACTATAATAATAAAAAAATGCTTGACATTAGCAATATAGTTTATTTCGCACCTGTTGGTGTACAAAAACAAACATCTTATTAGTACCTAATTTTTTTGGTTCGTGTATCAAAATATCAAAGAGAATAGAAGATTCACTTACATCAACGTAAACACCAGGTAGCTCATACTTGTGAGCCTTAGGTTCTTCCTTAGGCAGATAACGGTAAAACTCCACACTGTCTTTGTACCACTTTACAGAATATAAGTCATCATTCTCCAGGTCAAAGGAACAGTTCAACCACACTGGCTCACCATGTTCAACGACACTTGGGACATCCAAATCCACAAGACGCAGACCAAGTGAATCTTTAAAAAAACGTAAAATAGATTATTAATAAAACACTTCAGCCAAATATTTTTGATTAATTTTATTTGTCTAAGTGAAAAACGTAAAACACGAAATACGTTGTGCTTTTATCGCAAAGAACTTGAATACTCTGTTGGCCAAAATCTTAACGCCAATGAACATAAGAAAAATATGCATTTTGCGTTGTTAGACTCTACCACTTATCTTAATAAATCTTCAAAAGATGAAAATAAGAAAAAGGAAAATAAAAATAAAAAACTTTTTTAGCATTTAACAAGGAAAAATGTGATCACTATGAAATTAGCCTAAATACTAGCTGGTCAAAAGTTTAAGACCATACCAAAAATATGTCCTAAACAGGGTAGGAAATGCCCAACAAGAGATCTCAGTAGTGAGTTGTACGACCGTCATTAAGAACAACTGCAAACATTCAAACATTCGCTTTAGCATGGTTGACATGAGCGTTTACAGAAGGCTGGCTGGAATGTTATTCCAAGTGGTGAAGGTGGCTTCTCAAAAATCACTGTTTGGAATTGACGTCCATTTCTATTGACTTCCCTTGCCATCCACCCCCAAACATTTACAGTGGGGTTCAATTCTGGCGAACATGCTGGATGGTCCAAAAGAATCACGTTATTCGCCATAAAAAAGTCCTTTGTCCTGCGGGCATTGTGGATTGCTATGTTCAAACTCTGTCAGCTTTTTCGACTTCACCATGTTTTTACCCAGTGCAACATAAAATATGTCAGTAGAAGATGTTGACAACGCTAATGCTTAAATACAAATGACTAAATTTCATAATGTGTTTACCGATCAAAGCTTCGTTTTAGTATGGTCTTAAACTTTTGACCAGCTAATTTTATAGTGTTTATTCTTTCCATATTAAATGCTAAACACGTTTTTTAATTTTTATTTTCCCTTTTCTTATTTTCATCTTTCTAAGCTCCACTGAAATATGTGGTTGAGTCTAACAACGCAAAATGCATATTTTTCCTTTACGTTTGTTGGCCTTAAGATTTTGGCCAGCAATGTAGAAAATTGTACCCATACTTAAAGACCAAGCATTTTGATGATTTAAACACACGTCATAAATAATTATTATGCTAAAGTATGAACTAGCAAAAATCTAATATTGCATTTGAAATAAGTCTTCACTGTCCAGAGGAAAAAGTATTTGTTTGTTTGTTTTAGAATTTCGCACAAAACTACTTGAAAGTTATCTGTGCTTGCCGTCCCTAATTTAGCAATGTAAGACTAGAGGAAAGGCAGCTAGTCAGCACCACCCACCACCAACTCTTGGGCTACTCTTTTACCAACGAATAGTGGATTTGACCGCGACATTATAACGCCCCCACGGCTGGGAGGGCGAGCATGCCAGGCCTAGGAAAAAGTAACTATCCGATTTTTGTTTGTCAATATAAAGGTAAAAAAAAGTTTCACAAAAAATATAAACATTCATAATAACCAATGTAAATATCAATAGAAACTTTGAAATATATAAGTATAGACAATACAAGATAAAAAGGAAATTGCTAAAAGATGTTAATTCGGTCATTTTTTGTGCTTTTCAACTCATACGGTGTAACTATGTTTTTTTGCATGTCATCTGATAATTTTACGAAGTTGTTTTATCTTCTGTTTTCTTTTCTAAAGAAAAACACGATACTTTGCAGAAGCTCATTTTAATTTATTAGTCTGTTTTGTCTCATTAATGCGAACAGTTTCCTTTTATAGATTCAGAAATATCATTTCATCAGATCTTAAAATATGCAACATCACAATTTTTGATATCTCAATCAAATTCATGTTGTCACTTTAGTTCGTACCACATATGAAGTGGTTTCCTTTAGACTTCACACCATCTAGAAAAATGTGACATCAAAAACTTGAAACGAAAAGCCTCTCTAAAGAAGGCTTTATTAAATATAAGACTAACTTTAATTCTTTCTGAGTTAAAAAGAAAGATTGTCCGATTCACAAAAAAGGCCGTATGGTTTCGACAGTAGCGACAAGGTTAACGAACTTTCAGTATTGAATTTATAAATTGTCCCTGTAGAGTAGATTACCGGAGAGAAAAACAAACAAAAATAAACGGTATGGCATTAGAGTAAAACATTAGAGTCTGTCGCAGAGCAAAGATATATTTGCTGCATACCATCAGAGACAAAAAGAAATAATAAAAAGTTTAATTTATTAGATGGAATATAGCATTTAATATAAACAAATTATTACAAAAATTCATATTGAATAGTATTTTTTTTGTTAAAGCATCAAAATATTATTCAAGTTAGTTAAGCTTAGCACATCAGAGGCCTAATGTTTAAGGGTTTAAAGTTGTGAATTCTTATTTGCTTTGGATAAATATTTTATAATTCAGTTACTGTATTATATTAAAAATGTATTTTAACCTATGACGTTGTTGTAGTTTTTTGAATTAAGCACAAAACTTCACAATGGGCTATTTTTTTAGCGTAGTAAATTCGTAGACATACCGCTGAGCCATTGGGGGCTAACCTATGTCTCTAAATATTTTAGTCCCCCTGCGGGACAGCGGTAAGTCTACGAAGTTACAACGCTTCAATCAGGATTTCGATTTTCCGAGATGGACACAGTAGATAACCCGATGTGGCTTTGCTATAACAAAAAAAACGCACAGTAAATTTTGTGTTATTACTTTTCTCTATATTGGCAAATATTTGTACAGAAAAAAAAATGTCTCTTGCGATGACGTTTGAGGCGATTTATAATTCATACTAACGACGTTAATTTTCAATTAGTTCAACCATTGCAAAGAAGGTAAAAATTATTTGGTAACGTATTCCATTTAGGATGTCTTTGCACTGTATTCATGTTGAAAAAAACATTACTTTCTTGCTTGACCAGTCATTAGTATGTTATTTTTAGATGAAAATATATTGCTGTTTTACCTTTATGTCATTTATTTCTGTACAGATTGCACGAGTTTCTTAAGATGATATGAAGTACAATAAATAAATTTATCTGCTATATAAATTCAAAAAATGCCTTTACTCTGGTAACTTCTAAAACAGCAAGTTTGTTAAACGTTAGTCTGTTATATCCACACTATGCTTTAAAGTTAATTATAATAAAAACTTAAAGTCCAATGCCTTATAAATAGACTCTTTATAAACACATTAAACTAAAAATACTTTATACTTCTTACCACTTACTTTTAAAAATGTCAACAGCAACAACAAAATCTATTATTAAAATACACACACCACATACATAGAATAGTAACCTCTTCCTAGCGACATTTTAGCGTCTAAAATTTGCTTCTGCCTTTGTCAAAACAACAAGGGAAATTTGTTATCACTGAAATGGTTGAATTGCCGGAATGGTATGCACGGGTAGTTTAGGCTCGACGAATTTCATGGCCCATTTCACTAGTGGCTCAACCTTACCCACACTTCCACACACTACCTACTAAAACTGCTGTAATCAGAAGTCTTTAAACAGAGTCTCTTTGCTCCGAAGTAATATATCCACTGACCCTTACAAATGCCTCCATAAATCAACGTGTATGTAGACCTAAAGTTATGGGCGGAATTTGGCGCTACAGAAAGGTTCGTTTTAGCTTTGTAACAATGGATGTTATATCAGTAAATTACATAGGATATGTATACAGAAAATAATGTTTTACGTAGATTGAATAATGAAGGGTTAAAATGGTAAATTATTTGTTCAATTTTGTAATCATAAGTTTTATATATAAGCTTGGTTTACTGAAAGTTAAAGTGGATGAATGAAAGTGAATAATGAATGTAAAATTCAAAATAATTTAAGTTCCTTCACTAATTCACTTTTTTATTTTATTTTATTTTTATGAGTTATATGATTTGGTAGGCCATATTGAATACTTATACAAAATAGTCATTCTTTTAATATTTGAATAATCAGAATAATTTTTTTCAATATGTTGTTTTTTTAATTTTGCACAAAGATACACGAGGGTTATATGCGCTAACCGTCCCTAATTTAGCAGTGTAGTACTGGAGGGAAGGCAGTGAGTCATTACCACTTACCGCCAATTCTTAGTCTACTTTTTACCAACTAATAATGGGATTGACCGCACATTAAAACGCCTCCACAGCTTAAAGGGCAAGTATTTTTGGTGCGACGGTGATTCGAACCCTCCACCCTCAGATTACGAGTTGAGTGTCTTATCCACTTGGCTCTGTCGGGCTTTTTGAGGTGTGATTCGAACTAAATATGATGGATATAAACATAAGTTGAGTACAGACTGAAATTTCCCCAAATGTTGATCCAGAGATATGAAAATGAATCAGAGGACTAAGAACCAAATTAAAAAAAACAATATTTCACCTCTTTATACATAAATACTTATATACTGTTATTACGAAATTCACTAAGAAAATTGGTTTCGTAATTCAAACCTTAATATTTTAAAATTGACAATTGTTTCTAATGAACTTTAGATAATATAATTGTTGTCAAAAGGCTATGGACAATTATTTGTATTATTCGAGTCTGATGTTTTCAGTTTATCTTGATTTATTTCGAGTAAATGGGTAAAAACCATAAAAATCACTGGTGCTCTCCAGTGGCACAAAGGAATGTCTGCGGAATCACACCGCGAAAAACCGGGTTTCGATACCTTTCGTGGAAAGAGATTTATGCTTAAATCCAAATAAAAACCACAGGATAACTAGAATCTACTTAGAAAATGTATTGTAGAGTAGAAATTTGTAGTGTAGTTCCAGTTGTTTTTAGGCTCCGGCATTGCCAGGTGGTTAGAACGATCGACACGTAACCTGAGAATCCCGGGTTCGAAACCGTGTCACCCCCAAACATACTCGCTCTTTCAACCGTGAAAACGTTATAATGTCACGATCAATCCCACTACTCTTTAGTAAAAGAGTAGCCCAAGAGTTGGCGATTGGTGGTAAGAACTAGCTACCTTCACACTGCTAAATTAGTGACGACTAGCACGGATATCCCTCGTAAAGCTTTGCGCGAAATTGAAGAAAACAAACAAACTATTTGTTCCAGACTGAGAAAAAAATGGCAGTTAATTCTTTTCCTCTAAAGATAAAAATATTTCACGAGAATGGCTATCTCTCTCATTTCAATATGAGGAATTTTTAAACCACCCGACTGGACAGAAGAAAATATCTCTGTTAATTTCTTTCCAGTGCGTGTAATGTAATATCAGATTTAGTCTCAAAAAAGTGCAAATGAAACTCTTCTTATCTGACATTGCGTGAATAAAAAGGGCCAAGGGAATTTAGTAGTTCCTTTAACTTACTTTCTATATTAAAAACACTGAAATTTTGAAAAGAAAAAAGTATATGGTTCTTTGTTTTGAATTTCCCGCAAAGCTTCACGAGGGCTATCTGCGCTAGTCATCCTTAATTTAGCAGTGTAAGACTAGAGAGAAGGCAGCGAGTCGTCACCACCCACTTCCAAATCTTGTACTACTCTATCAGCAACGAATAGTGGGATTGGCCGTACATTATTACGCCTCTACAGCTGAAAAGGCGAAAATGTTTGTTGCGATGGGGAAAGCTAATGGATTAACGAAGGATATAGAAAATGTATGCTATGTCTTTTTGGTACACAGAAACTAGGAAAAAGAAGATATGAGTGCTTAAATTGTTTCTTCTGACACCAATAACCTTATCCGCTAAGGAACTGATACTATCACACATCTATGAATTTGTAGAAAATTTTATCAACATTTTTTGTATATAGAAATGAAATTATAATTGTGTATCACCATCAATTTTTTAAAATTTCCAGAATCTATTTATCTAATGTTTTAGAAGGGTGCTAATAGAAACGTGACTGAAACGAATCCTCATACAAATGAATGTAATGTTTAACAATAATACCGGTTTTAGTTACTGTAGTTAATTTTAGTTAATTTTTAAAACACAGTGTAATGATAAATATATACTCTTAGATTCGATTTGGACACTACATGCATAGAGTTGAAAGAGAACATATCCATGTTTTTTAGTGATTCAATGATTAGTTGAAAGACTAAGAAAACAAGGTTAGATATCACGATGAGCACGGCAAATTTTGCCTATTGTGTAGGTTTTTGCTTTTTGAATAAAAATCAAATAATTTCTTTCATTTATTTAATAGTATTATTTTTTTGCTTACACATCTTAGTTTTTATATGTGGATTTACATAGTTATCTGATCAATATATCCACCATGGGTCAGCAATAAGTTTACTGACTTGCAATATTATAATCCATAGCCAGCTTAATTCCGCGTGTTGGACATAAAAAGTAGCTCCATATGTATTTGGTTTATAAAAATAAACGAAAAGTGACCATTAAAAAGAACTATAAAACTAACTTCAGAAATGAAACTTTTCATATTTTTCCAGTTTTCTAATCGTAAAATCATGTTTTATGGTAACAACTCTATTTTATTATTAGCAGTTACCTTCCCCAATCAGATGTAGACATTACAATCTAAATATAAGACGTTCAATACCTATATCAACTTTATATTGTATTTATCTCCACATGTGAAGCTTGCAGAAATACATTGATTCCAAAATAAGTGGTGAATTCCTGCTGCTTTATAGGTCTTACTTTCACAAATATCTCTCTCACCAAAATAAAATAGTTTCTTTCCTAGTGTCACTGACGCAAATATCTCTCTCACCAAGATACAGTGGTTTCTATCCTAGTCTTACTTGTTTGTCTCTTTTATTTTAGGTCCTATAATTTGGAATTTATTTTAAAGCATCGCTAAAGGTAAAAAGATGTTTTACATCCTCTGCTGGGTTAGTGCAGTTTATTTAGAATTTCCAGTAATTTTATACAATGTTTTTTGTATTTCTTTCTCTTTTTTTCTAATTGGACAAAATCAGATAAAATATTGAAAGGAACACTGAAACTCTTAATAATGAAAAACTTAAAGATTCATTATTTCATTATACTCACAGCCTCATTAGTTTGCTAGTTGTGTGGAACATTAGTTACACTACATTTCAGCAAAATTTACCTTTTTGACTTGTCTTCCGACACACGTGACTATATATGTCAATTTTTGTTTGTTTTCAATATTAACTTTGATCTGTACTCTTTTCATATAGCATTAATCGCCATTGGCATGTACATATTTTTTTTTCCTTGTAAAACATAAGAAAAAAACACGATAGTTAACGTCTCGGTTTCTTTTTCCAAATTTTAAAATTTTATACTCCTATCATAATGCTCTCCACAACTAGCCTTTCTCTTCTCATTATACTGGGGTGATGGATACACTCGTTATATACAAATGTGGTTTTAACATTGCACGAGATCTTCCACTAATATTTACGTTGTTTTACGGGATTCGTGCAAGTTAAATTAACTTTAGGGTACGTTTTTCACGGTACCATTTCGCAGAAACTAGGCAGTGGTGCAGAGAATAAATCACACGGAAAATTAAATTTTGCGCTTTCTAGCGTATTTAATTTTTTCTTAAGTCATGTGTAGAGTCAATGACTAAGAAGAAAATCTAGGTTTAATTTCTGTGCATAGCCGATTTTAAATTCGCTAACAAATCAGTTTGATTCAAAAAAGTAAAATATAATTACAAAGTGGAGTGGTATATTCATTATACACTGAGTTCAGAACACTTTCCACAATTTTTCACTTACTTTATCAATGTAGTTCTTTAGGCACTTTATGTACTGCTCATAAAAACTATCTTGAAAAAAGATAACTATTATTAAATAATATCATACAGACTTTAGTGTTTAGGGTGAAAGTTAAAAACACTGAATAACTAGAGTAAATTTGGATTAAGAATGATGCACATTTTTAGTGCAATAAAACATTGAATTACTACACGATGTTTAAAATGTTTTATATGCGATTTACAACTTAAGCGTTGTCAAAGAGGAGTATATTTTTCACTATAAGCAAAAGGATTAATTTTTACAAGCTTTCGAATTTTCAGAGACTTTTGCATCATATATAAAGATCTAAAGGAATTAAAACAGAGGAAACCACAGATAAAATTAAAATTTTGTAAAATCAAATGACACAATAAATTGAGTAAACCTTATAAAGTATTATATTTAAATATCAAAGTATTTAAAACTCATTTGGCAAATAACTGCTACAATACAAATATTTAACAAACAATTGATAGCTGTTCGAAATGTGTCAGGCCCGGCATGGCCTAGCGCGTTAAGGCGTGCGTGCGAATCGTAATCTGAGGGTCACGGGTTCGCATCCGCGTCGCGCCAAACATGCTCGCCCTCCCAGCCGTGGGAGCGTTATAATGTGACGGTCAATCCTACTATTCGTTGGTAAAAGAGTAGCCCAAGAGTTGGCGGTGGGTGGTGATGACTAGCTGCCTTCCCTCTAGTCTTACACTGCTAAATTAGGGACGGCTAGCACAGACAGCACTCGAGTAGCTTTGTGCGAAATTCCAAAAACAAACAAACAATCGAAATTTGTCTTATTACAGACATAATAATAACGCGTTCTCGTCATCTTTATTTACAAAGAAAATGAAAAAAAATCGTATTAAAATACACTACATAGTATTTTATTCCTGCTTTACCAAAAGGGCAGTCTCTATAGTTAATAATGTAATACTGTGAGAAAACTTTCATCTTTATTATCATCTTTTACTCAAATTCATTTCTTATTTCACAAACTTTCAAACCAAATTAATAAATACTGAAAGTTTATGAAACGTTTTTATTTACATATATTCGAAAATAGAAACACTAAACTTAAATTTTTGTTTTCCTTCTTACTGTTAACATTTATTGTAACAGTAGAATTATTGTTTTATATACAGTTTAAAAAAATAAACGTTACTCCAATTACAATATACCTGTTTTAACACAAACCTTGTGTAACTGAAATGAATCTGCTAGAAAATACACTGGGAACGGCTAGCTCAGATAGCCTTCATGTAGTGAAATTCAAAACAAACCAAATTAGTTACTTTTGTATTTAAGCTAATTCAAAAAAGCGTGCGCTTTAACAGTATAATAATCAATCAGAACGATTAGATAGTTTTCATTGCTAGTTTTTTTAAATTAAAATAATTTTTTTTTCACATCCCTTTAGGACTCAGTGGCTTGCAATACAATAAAACGGAGGTCGATACCACATTTAGGCAAGAGCAAATAGTACGTGCACCACGAAGTTCTAAGAGTAATCTAAGTTTGATTGACAGAAGATCTGCAGTATCTGAAGCAACTAAATATGAGTTGCTTTTGTTCAGGTTTTTTTAAAAAAGCACAAAGCTACACAATGCGCTATATGTGCTTTGGTCAACACACGTATCAAAACCCAGGTTTAAGCGTTGTGATTCCGAAGCCAAATAATTCTGCCACTGTGGAGGTACAAAAACTTAAATAATTTCTATGAAATAAATGTATTTAGGAAATGAATCATTTTATGTAGCTATATTAAAAGAATTCTATAGAGTAATTGTATAAAAATTATAGCGACATTCGTAAAAATAATTATTTTTTAACTTACTTGATGACTAAGAAAACATTCTAAGTTGCCTTAATTGATAAAGAAAATATGGTCATAAACTGAGCTTTTAAAAACAGTATATCCCGGTATTAGATTTATTCTGAAAAATTATTACACGTAAAGCATTAATATATAGCGAATCTATAAAAATAACAAATGATGAAAAGTTATTAATTGACTTCCTATTAGAATACAGTCTACGTTAATACAAGTTTTCAATGATATTCAAAAACATATGTGGGGTTATCGCTTTTATTCTTACTACATTTTGTTGGTAATGAGGTTTCCCTTTGGTACAGCGGTAAGTCTAACCGCTGAAATAAGGGATTCAATTACCCTTAGTAAACTCAGCAGATATCCTGATCTGGCTTTGCTATAAGAAAAAACTTCTCAATCAGATATTAATTATATACACAACATGAGCACTTCCTTTAATGTCAATGATGCATATTGAGATAATACAATAAATATAAGTTATACATAAATTGATGTGCTATATAACTTTATTTTACAAAAGAACTCGTGTACTAATAAAATCTGCTTCAAGGCCACCAAGCACTGAAGTCAAGAATAAAGTGACGATAAAATCTGCGCTTTAATAAATTTAATTAATTGTGATTATTCTTTAAGATATCAAACAAATTATTTGTGGAACATCTAAGCCAAAAAGTATATTAAAATACATATATTTCGGCATAGTATATAGAAATATAGTGACATGATAAATTAATACAATGGCTAAGACTCAAAAAAGTGCTTTTAATTTACTGCAACATAATCAATCATGACAAACAGTAAAAACGATAGCTTCTACCATCCTATGATTGTATAGGTTTGTTTTTTTATAATTACGTTATTTTAGTGTGGTTCACCTAAACATTCGTATTTGTTTTGAATTTCGCGCAGAGCTACGCGAGGGCTATCTGCATTAGCCGTTCCTAATTTAGCAGTGTAAGTCCAGAAAGAAGGCAGCTAGTCATCAAAACCCACCTCAACTCTTGGGCTACTCTTTCACTAAGGAATAATTGGATTGACTATAACATTATAACGACCTCACGGATAAAAGGGTCCGCATCTTTGGTGTGACGAGGATTTGAACCCGCAACCTTCAGATTATGAGTCGAGTGCATTAACCATCTGGAAATGCCAAGCCTTCCCAGCTAACTTAAAAAAACATTTTTCCCCTCCAACTTCAATTTTTACACACTTGGAAACTCTTAGATAACATTAATCGTTGTATGTCTTGATTTTTAGGGTTTTTCCTGTCGTCCTCTGTAACATGTAATCTGGAAATGAAAAACTACATGCTATTAATAAGTAACATGTAATAACTGTATGTTAATTACAGGAATACAGTTCATATTCTTCAAAAAGCATAAAAAGGTAATGCTACATTGCGAAATACAAACGTACAAAGTTTGTATAAAGTATAACGAATAAACACTATGGTGTTTCTTCATTTACTTTATAATCACATGCAAAGTATGCTAATAGCCATAAACTCTGGATTCTTAACTCTCACTAACGGAGTATCTTTGAGTACACCAAATAGTCTTCCAGTCAGATGATTTTTCCATCAGTTCACTGGTCGCAAAAAATCAGGTATCATCAGTCCTTGAGCATATAGGGTTGCGCCGGGAATGCAACTTTTTTTGGTTCAATGAATGACTAATTTTCAACAGTACTTCATTTCCTGTACTTACCTGAATAAATACAGTAATACTGTTTTACTTTTACGTTACACAAATTAAATGTAATCAAAGAGCTCAGTAATAATTATACAAACATATTTTTATTATCTTTCGATATACTTTTACTGAATTCTTTATTGAGATTCTGGAGTGAAGCATGATATTTATGTAAAAAAACTGTTAATACAGAATTTACGTAACAGCAAATTCAAAGTTTTAAGAAGCGCATTATTTAGAAATTTAAACCAACAGATGTAGTAAGTGTAGTTTATTAACTACAAAAATTAATTAAGACAACTTTGGAATGTGTTACATTCATTATTTTCAGATTTTTCACAGATCAGTTGATAAGTAATAATTAATTTCTCCTTTTTTGTCATAAAAATGAAAAATGTCAAAACATGTTTTTTTTGTTCCTCTAGCATGTAAAATACCAAATATTACAGAATTTTTATAACAGTATTTAATGTCATATTCCAGATGCTTCTTCAACTTAACAGTTTTGTGGTATATCTAACAGTGGGCGTGAAGGTAATGCATATTCCTGGGTCACCAATGTCTGGAAAGCCATTAACTGAAGCCACACACTAAAGTTGTTTGTGCTAAGTAAGTTATGTTACAGAACAGTAAGAAAATTGGGTACTTTTAGTTTATGAATGTGAATGTAAGGCTTATGTATACTACAACACCTTTCAGGTGGTATAAATTCAGTCCCTATGAGAATAAATTGCTTCTTAGTTGAAAAATTGTGCATCAAATTTTATACAGAAATATGAAAACTTAAACCAACCTACTGTAAAAATAGTAATTTTCTCCACAACACAATTAATTCAGGATGTCTTTCTGTAGGGAATAAATATACAATTTATAGCTTAAAAATGGCATAGTTGTGTGTTTATGAGTAAAATAATACATTATCATTCCGCGAAACAGTCAGTATTACATAATTTATTTTATCTGTATCTGAATTTAAACTGAAATTGTCATTCTTTTGAAAACTTAATTTACATTTTACATATGATAGATTATAAAATATTATCAGTGTATGTATAGATTCATTAATACATCAAAAGAAAATAGATTTTTCAGTTATGCATTCACGTTGTAATATATATATAATATGTACATGGCATTATTTTCGAGAAATATCACATTACCTTCGTGATCATCTACCGAAGAATAAGAGTTATTTTGGTTGTGGCTTAGTTTTTGAGACATAATAGCAGTAAAACTGAAAATGAAAATTATTGAAGATAATTTCTTATTACTTGTCAGAGTCAACATGTTTTCTCTTGAAAGACTAAAAGTTAGAAGAGATCTGGTTGAAGCTTTTAAGATTATCAATAGAATTAATAGTGTTGATGTATTGTTTGCTTCATATCTAATGGTGAGAATACTAAAACTAAATTACACAATATCTATGCTGGCCAGGTAGAAATCATCTTCAACTAAGACAGCCTTAGTTTTCTAACAGAGAGTTTGACTACTAAAACTGGTTGTCTTGACAATGGATGCAGGTTCTTTAAGATGGACTTAAGGAAAAGCTTAACAAGTACTTGAATAAAAAGAGATAGCTTTGAAATAGTTTCCTTTTTGTAGTGTATAGTGGCTAGGAAGCCCAGACGAACCAAAAGATCCTTTGTTGTCATTTGATAATAATTCAGCTTGAGAAACATTTTAATACTCTAATCAGATACATAGTGTTTTATATATTGTGCTTTGTTTGTCAAAGTAAAATTGGGATTGAATCTGGAACATGTAGTATTTATGTTTTTTTACACTCTAAAGATAATTCTCTCGAAATAAGTTATTTTATTTAAATACTGTTATTGAACCTGTTTTTAATGAAATAAGAAACCGACGGTTGTGCAACAAATGTCTTGTGAAAGTAAAACATTCGACAATACAGATGGTGGTCTAATATTTGTCATGAATATTTAATGTGCGTTCTATTCAGGGAATTATTAAAAAGTGTCAGATACTTTAAGTACAAAAGACACTATACTTATAAGTCCGAAGTTTGATTATAGTAAACCAAATATTTCGTAAAATGTAACTTCTATTATCAATAATATTAAAGTTGCGATATGAATTGGATAGATTGTTGTAATGCAACAGAAAGTGCCAAAGTGTTTCTGAGACTTTGTCTAATTACATGGTAACACATATTCTTACAAAGTTTAATGAACAGTATGAGGTATTTCATATTAGTAAGAAAGAAAAAAACATTGAAGAGGAAGGTATCAAAACCACGGTATTTTCGGTTCACTATTTACAAACCCTATCAATTTTTCAAAAAGGTGGAGAATATAGAAGTCATATAGAAGGCGATACTTAAAATAAAAGCCAAGCGTGTTATTGAACTTAAAACGGTGTGAGATTCATATGCACTGTATGAAAATGTTATGAAAGAGTCTAACAATTTATTGTTTGACATATTATATCATTCTGATCCATATTATTTTGTCCCTCATTAGAAATACTTGAAAACTTCAACCAGTGAACAACTAGACAGCATTTATGTGAACATTTTAAAAAGTGAATTAATGGTGAATTTGGTTGTTGTATTATTCTCCTATGTACCTAAGCAATTTTGCCTATTTCGCATAATATGCACTCATTGTTGGTTACAGAAGTGATGTATTATCTTTTTTTTCAAATGAATCAAGAGCTATGTATGAGCTAATTCTCATAAAATTTGTGCTTGTTTTCTTAGACCAAAGCCACGCCTGGATCACTGCTGTGTCCAACAATGGAAATGGAACCCTTGATTTTAGCGCTGTAAATTCGTAGACTTACTGCTGTTCCAAAAGAGAACTAAAATTTGTGATGGATTATAAAATGTTGTATGGTAAAGCTATCAATACTTATATCATTAACTGTTAAACGTTACTTGTGCGAGAAATGGGAATACATTATGAGCAATGTTATCATTTTATTTTAAAACAAGAATATTTCAGAACAGCTGGTATGGGTATTAACACTTTTAATGGTATGCAGAGAACAACGTTTCGACCTTTCTAGGTCATCTTTAGGTTAAGAAAGAGAGAGTTTGAATGTGATAGTTGAGAAACACATGTCTGAGAGACAAGAGTACAAACGGGTACGGTATTGTAGGGAGCATTGGAGTTGGATTTTAGGTGATTAACTTGTATAAAGGTATTCCTTTACATTGTTAAAAACTACACTGACAAACACAACACTAACATAATTAATAAAACACAAAGAAAAGACTGCCATGACTTTTACGTTGGAGAAACAAGCAAAAAAATGGAAACCAGATTCAACGAACATAAAAAAACGCTTCAAAACGTTGTTAAACACTGCAAATCAAATAATCGCAGTGTAACTATAGAAAACTCCCACATAGTAAGTAGGGAAACAAATATAAACAAACGCAGAATTAAAAGGAGCCCCACTTACACAATAGTTAAAACCAAAATTAAACCAATATAAAGAAACACCTTTATCCCTACACTAATTAATAACCTAACATCTAACTCTTTATACTCTTGTTACTAAGACATATGCCCTTTTAGCCGTGGATGTGGTATAGTGTGACGATCAATTCCATTATTTGTTGGTGTTGATGACTAGCTGCCTCCCCTCTAGTCTTACACTGCTAAATTCAGGACGGCTAGCATAGAAAACGTTCGAGTAGCTTTGCGCAAAGTTCAAGAAACAACAACAAATAAACTGTTAAGATAATGCTATTGATACTATAGAATACAAATAAATGGAACATCATACAAATATTTAAATCTTATACAAGAGAATAAAAAGATGATTTGCATATTATACTTGAGGAAAGAAATATTTAAGATTACATTTAATAACACGTGTTATTTAAATGATTTTACAATATATCTTGAATATATAACAAGGATCTAAGTTTTATTAATAGAAAAATATATTGTTTGTTTTATCTTCTTCAAATATAAGTGTACCTATTTTATAATTAACATTCAACGAATAAATAGTTGTATGTTGAATAAATTAAACTTTAAGTGTGTGGTTATGAAGACAAAGAACCTTTCGCTCTTATCAAATACTGTAGACTAGTGCCCGGACAGACTGAGCCAATATTTTCTTTTTTTTATTACAGTGAAAAGACCTTGTAAAATTATTCCACTTTTAGCCTTTAAATATTTAATATTTGCAAAGTTTCTAGATTTACGTTTGTTTGTTTTTCCACTTTTATTAGTGATATTATGACAATTATTATATATGTATACTTTTTAGGAATTATTCATAGGCTTGATATAATATAAATATAAATATAATGATATAATGAAGTATAACATTGTACTTTTTACTTTTTGTCTGTGGTTATGAATACTACCTCTTAATTACACCAGGTGTGTTAGATGTATTTAATATTGCAAAAACCTTGACATTTAAATTTGGCAAGTAATACAATATATGTAAGTAAATAATGGCTTATCATTTGGTAATTACAGATACACATAAGAAAGCGTGGGAAATTTACTTTTCAAAATAAACTTCGAAGGATATCTCCTTAATAGTTGGTAAATATGTAAACAGTATATGAAATAAAATAAATATTTGTAAGAAAATTATAAAATTGCTAAAGAATTATAATCTATAAACTTGAATATCTAAGCTATTTGTCAATTATGCTTTTTATCAAGATTTTTACAGAGCCGTTAGAATTATTTACAGTTTTATGAAATGTAATGGTATTTTTTCTAAATAATTCTCTAAAGGTCATAAAACTGTATATAGTGTCTAAATAAATATATTTTTTTAAATAGTGGTGTTGCTTTGTACTTAAATGTAAACAAACAAATTACTTTTTATTTATTTAATAACAGAATGTTCTAACCAAGATACCTTCAGTTTTTTATTTGAATACACGTGTGACCATAACAATGGTCTGTAATGACGACTTTAGAGTATAAACTTCTCTTATCACCAGTGTTCCAGCTGCAGTAGTATATTTTATTATCATAATTATGTTTCATTAGGAGCCCGCAACTGGCTGCAGACGGTTTAATGGCAAATTAGGTGAGGGACATTGTGAACTTAAGCACCCATATATACTATTTATTTCATTTTCCTTTCACATGTAAGACTTGGGGATAAGAGTAAATAAATTAGCCGTTGTATCACTTCCACCTATAGCTTATCTCTCAGAAAGGCCATAGTTTCTTTCCTTGTTCTGTTTATTTAGCTTTTATGTATAACGCTGTTTGTTGTTATATTCATGTCTGGAATTTGTTTTAAAATATCTCTAAAGATAAAAATAGTTTTTTATTTATTTTATGAATAGTGGATTGACGGAGAGGATTGTGTGTAAATGTGTAAGGGGATTGAAAGCGAATAGCATAAATGACTTGATTTCAGACTTCATTTACTGATCAGCTTATAAAACCTTTATGGTTCTTTTCATAAATGTTTTTCATACCTTTTAACTTAAGTTTACCAAATATTAAAATTGTAGATTGTATTATTTTTCTCCCATCCATACACTTATGGATCTTATACAACACGTGACTTAACCACATTATGTGTTGTTATAGAGTCATGTTTAATGGAAGTGGATAGCATTATGCTGATGGCGTCTTACCAACAAGTAAAATTACCAGCGAAAAATACAATAAAAACACCAGTTTCAACTGAATATAATCACATTAACAAGTAATGTACAACATACTACTTTGTTCTATTTGTTTTACTTTGTTCAACATGTTCTCTTTGTAGGAATTACTTTACCCGTATTTGCTTCATA
Source organism: Carcinoscorpius rotundicauda (assembly GCA_011833715.1). Lineage (NCBI taxonomy): Eukaryota > Metazoa > Arthropoda > Merostomata > Xiphosura > Limulidae > Carcinoscorpius > Carcinoscorpius rotundicauda. Next base: position 117,388,510 of record CM022393.1, read on the forward strand.
AAGTAATTTTCAAGTAGTTGAAAGATGCGAGAGTTCGTTGGACTAGCGTAACGATTTGCGACTCCTAAACACTTACAATTGTCTAAAAACCAAAATATCCATTTCTTCTTGGAAAACTTGAACAAGATGCTCAGTAGACATTGTTATCAATATTAGTTATTGTCCTTTTACCATAGTTACTTTTTAAATATATACTACAAACCAACATATTTGCTCAAAATTTACCATCATATACTATTGGTGCTGACAAAAACAGACACCAGACAAAATTCTCTTTAACAACAAATCTGATACATGCTCTGTAAAATATTTCCAAAATGATGGCGTATAAATCAAAGTTGTTACAAGAAACTGGATGTACTCAAGGTGCAACATTTCTCCAAAGGAAAAAAAAAACAGCCGATATTCAAACTTTGTGATGTTTGATGATAATAATTTTCTCATTAGTATGATATGTAACCAAAAAATTGATAACTTTTTATACTATACTTTTTCAGTTTCAAACTCTGAAATACCTTGTACACACACACACTTAGTGTAATTATGATGCACACAGTTTACAAACACAGTAAACTATTCTCTCTTTTTAATTCTTTGGCTGTGATCCATCTATCCAGTTAAACAGTGTCAACTGACACTGCAGTTAGGTCCAGCATGGCCAGTTGGGTTAAGGCGTTCGACTCGTAATCTGAGGGTTGCGGGTTTAAATCCCCGACCCACCAAACATGTTCGCCCTTTCAGCCTTGGGTACGTTACAATGTCACGGTAAATCACACTATTCATTTATAAAGGATTAGCCCAAAACTTGGCGGTGGGTTTTAATGACTAGCTGCCTTCCCTCTGGTCTTACACTGCTAAATTAGGAACGGCTAGCGCAAATAGCTCTCATGTAGCTTTGCGCGAAATTCTAAACAAGCATTGCGGGTAAATCTTAATAATAAAGTAATAACAATGTCCATTTTTTTCAGGAATACATAATTTATTTTCTTCCTTGATCAAATCCTTATTATGTATGTCTTTTAAATTCATCAATCTTAATATTATGTGTACATTAAGTTTTCCATGACTATACTGTGATAATTAAGAAACAAAAAATTGACTTTTGTTATACTTAATAAAAGTTCGTAATTGTAAGTATATTTCTCGTATGAAGATTTTCTTGTTAACAATCGGTACGACGTCACTTTCCTCTAACAGGAAACATAATGTGATATCACGCCCGTAAGCTCTATCAAAACCTTTGCTTAAATGTATTTGCTTATGAATCGTCAAATAATTCTTGTTTTTGGCGATAATGAAAGTTATGAAACCATACGTTATTAATGATATAAGCTTCTTTAAGCAAAGAAAGTTTATTGCATTAAATCAGTGGTAAGTCTGAAGAATTATGATGCTAAAAACGGGTTTCGATAACCATGACACTGGGTATCATCATCAATAGTCTATTGTTAGTGTTGTACTTAATCACTAAAGAAAAAAAGGTTTTAAAATTATACATAACTAAATGATTTCCTTGTGTATGAAGTTAAAAACTAGAATTTGTGTATTAACATACTGAATTAATTTTTAAAACAATTTTTAGGCTTAAAGAGACGAGAAGAATGGCGTGTTTTACAAATATTTTATGTTTTATAACAATGATTTTCCTAGTAATGGCAGCATCTATCCAATTATCGAAAAGTAGGAACTTTCATTTTGACTGTGTACGTGATAAATTATTATGTATTTGATACAAATTTTCATTGTTGATTTAGCATTATACAACAAACAAAACAAGGCAAAACTTACAAAATTAATCAGTGATTTTTTAAAATAACATCAAAAATATGAGTAAAAATATTATCTTGATAACTTCGGATTTCCTTTTTTACATAATAATATGGAACAGAGTAAAAAAAAAACAAACTTGACGAAAGCGAGAGCCGAATTGTCAATTTTAATGTATTTTAGATTTCCTCAATAGCATTTCAATTGTCTGTAAACTCCATCGACGGTAATTCTTGAGAGTTATTTAAAAGTTATATTTATGTAATAATTTCGTATACTATACAATTCTGGAATACAATTTCCGTAGTCTTACTTTTTTCTTTCACACGTAGCGTTTTTGTATACATGAGAATCTTCTAAGATAGTCAATACAATATTCTTTATGTATATTGTACGCAATTTCACTTATTTTGTGGTAAGGTGATACCGAAAACAAGTTCTTCAATGAATTGTTCGAAAACTCAGTTCTAGGTACGATATGTTGAAATGTTCATGGCACCTTCTAAGGACTGCAACTATGTGAAAAATTAAACCTAATCTCTCCACACTTATCATTCTCTTATAAACTAGAATTTAATAACTAGATTCGTTTTCTCTATGTTTCATTTACAACAGATGACGAAATAATTGTATTTCAATGAAGAAATGGTCTCTTCCTGACAAACACCTTTAACATCAGTCAGTATAGGCGCTGTTTTAAAATAGAATAAAATAAAAGTAGCTTATAAGACACTAACAAATTTCCAAGTAAATTTAAAAAGTGGTTTGCAACACAATGAGTCGTCTGTGTTTTGCCAACAACTACTACCGAAGCTTTGTAAATCTGCAAACATGCTGCTATTCCACTACGGGTCTTAATAATGGGTAAGATAAGATAAAATTCCACTTCAAATATGATATGTATTTCATTCCTTGTTTTCGTAACAGTGGTCGAACAAAACAACATCTTTCCAATAGAGTAGCCCCCCCCAGTGGCTCAGCGGTATGTCTGCGGACTTACACGCTAAAATCCGGGTTTCGATACCCGTGGTGGGCAGAGCGCAGATAGCCCATTGTGCAGCTTTGTGCTTAATTCTAAACAACAACAACAACAACCAATAGAGTAAATAAACTAAACATGTAAACTGCTGCTGGAAGTAAGAAAGTAACATAATCATTTTAAGCATTTTTCGATTACATAATGAAAAAAATCGTTGAATCAAAAATATTCCATCAACGCTACAGAATATAATCGATAGAAATACTTAAAAATTGCAGCATATATAATCAATAATGTAATGGGATTTGAACTAAGTCGTTTGTTTTAAAATTAGCTATTGCATTTTCTTACTGTTAATGAACCTTGACCTTTCTGAATGATTTTGATTCTGATAATAGTTTTAATTCATCCTTTGAAAAATGACAAGTATGCCCTAACAAAACAAGTCATTTTTATTTGTTATTTACTTCTTTGTGCACTTTTACGCCGACGTGTTATTACTTATCTTTTTACTAAATTGCATAAAACTGTTTTCCTTTTTTAAATAATACGTTAATGAAAATCTTGATAATCCAATTTCCTTACTATTTGGCGCATGTAGGTCAAAGTACAAAGTACGGAACTTGTGACCTAAGTTCGAATTGATTCGATACCATAAAATATTCGTTGTACCTTGAGACGTAGATGAATTTCAAAAAGAAACAGTGAATTCAATAGTTCATTAGCATGAATCGTGGATAGTAAGAGATGTTACCTGCAGATTAACCTCCCTCTAGTTAAAGTATCAAAATTAGAGTTAGCAACAAATAAGCATAGCAGCTTTCCAATAAAAAAGCAAATAAACTTATCTGTAAAACGTTTTCCATATTAATTTGAATATTTATTGGTCTTATAATATTTGTAATAACACCTAGTTGGCTATTTAGGTGTTCACTAGAACTCCATCTAGAATTTGCCTAAATCTTACATTAACAAGTAGGCATAACAAGTAGTTGCACCACATTAAGGTGATCATATTTTCCAAAAAAACAACAACAAACAAACAAACACATTCAACACCTCAATATTAATCAACTTTCAAACGTATAACATTATTTCGACAAAGAAACAAAAGTCATGCATCATTCTCTTAACAGCTCTCCCTGGAAAGTAAAGCAGTAAGTTTACATACTTGTAACGATAAAATATGTAGTTCGATTCCCCGCGGTACACACAGAAGATAGTCCGATGTCGCTTTGCTCTAGAAAATAACAAACTCTAAATGACGTCTGATGTATTTTAAGAAAAGAGCCTGAAACGATATATGTAAAACTAATACACACTTTTTATCTCTATGGCTTGAAGTTCGTTATATATCAGTTCATTTTTTCTTTTTTTTTGAAAAAAGTAATTTTGTAGTATAAAATATTTTATACTTACCACTGTAAAATGAAAGGAAAACAAAATTATCGTGTAAGTAAAATAGTTCTTTACTTCTTAAACTTTTTCTACGAATTTACAAAGTAATTCAATTTACAATGAATGGGCTTTGTTTCTACTTAACGAGTTTCTCTATCATTGTTCTTTACGTTTATCGACGGATGATTTACTTATTGTTAAATGTCACATTATAAATCTCATACATTCCCAATCGCTTTACCCCACAGTAGCACAACAGTATGTCTACTTACTTAAAATATTTTAAAACAGATTTAATACCAGTGGACATAGCATATTAATAGCGACAATCAGTGAAAATGTGACTGTAAATTAATTATATATTAATTCATTTAATACGTACTTTTCGGTGCTTTTCACGAACTACTATGATTGTTTGTTTGTTAAAAGTTAATCACAAAGCTTCACAATGGGCTATCTGTGCTCTCCCCACCTAGAGTATCGAAGCCTGGTTGCTAGTCTGCGATTATTCTATTGTGTTACTGGTGTGAAATATTTATTGTCTTTTAGACACTTTTTTCATGTTAAAATTTCATAATTGTACAAAAACAAAATTTTAATTATGTATTTAAACAAATATATAGTTTCTTCATATATGTATTTTTATTTCAATTTGACATATCTAAATCTTATAACGCCAAAAACAGTGTTTTTCTTCTGTTGGTGGGCATAGTACAAATAACCAATTGTGTAGCTTTTTACTTACCTACAAACCAACAAACTAAACATTTCTCGAAATAAAGCTTGAAACAACTTTTCTTATACTTAAATAACAGCTGTTCCGTTTAGTCTTCGACGAAGTTTATACGTTACTTTGACAGTACCTCCTGTTTTGCTTTCGAAAATATGAAACACTTTATGTATGTATATATATATGCTCCTTAGTAGTTTGATTTCCCTTTTATTCTCGGAAACACGAAAAACAAAACTGTACTTCCACATTAATGAAATCTTATGCTTACAATAATTTGAAAGTATGTATTCTTCTGTAGTGGCAATATCTGAAGTCTCATTATTCAAAACTTGGTCTCGTAGTATTAGGAAGTTTGGTTACGTATATAATTTGTGCTGTGAGAAAATTGAATGGCGTTAGCTTTTAGTACTTCATGAAATATTAGAATTACTAAATTGTGTACTTTAATTAGAATAAGGAAATTAGCCTTGGTGTATCTTAGTGTCTTGTCAGCAGGTGACACGAGGCTTAATGCACAAGTAGCTAAGTATGAATGTATTGGCTCAATCTTCTAACAAAGTGTAAAAGTTTACGTACATTTATATATGCAAGTTATTGCGATATTGCTAAGTAATTCAATCTAAGAGAATTAATTAAAATGCCCCCTGCCATAACATTTGGTGATCGAAAACTGTCACATTATTTATACGTTATTCTTTGTTTAATATTTCATGTAGGATTACATATAACTGAGAAGTTACGGGAAGTTTTCAATAGTTTTAGCTGTAATTATTTCATATTTACACAGTATATAATATTACTCTTATTTTTTGAAATTTCTAGTGCTATTTCAAAATGGATGCAATCTAAAAACAACGGAATGTAATTTAATGAAATGGATATATTTAATAGCATTTCTTATTCGGCAATGTATTCACATTGTTAATTAAAGAAGAAAAGTGTAATTTTCCTTAATAATTTTCTTAGCATTAAGTTTGTCAATAAGATTAATTTATTCAACAAAGCGTGAAGGCTTTTTCATTCGCGGCTATCTTGTGATATATATTTAATTGATTGTAAAATCTAACCCTCATCGTAAATTACTAAGAGGAGTTTTATTACAAAACAGGATCAGAGGTTAATTACACATTCCTCTTTTAAATGTAGTTGATTAATTCTGATGTTGTCTTATTAATCCTTAACCTCTTTTTGATAAATAACACTATATTAGAAGAGATCAATGTTAACATGTTTCAACAATGACGTCGTTCACATGAAATATAACTTTGTAATGAAAAAATCTACTAACAGTTTGAGTTTGAAAAGAATATCACGGTGACTTAAAAATATGGAAATTAGTTTGTTTCGCTAGTCTTAACACTGCAATTTCTGAACTTTCGTTCGAATATTAATTGAAGCGGCTATGAAGTTTCATTATTTATTAATAAGAATGTTTAAGTATAATCCTAGTTTAGTAAAAGATTACTTGATTCCAAGATATTAAACACATTAAAGAACAGCTAGACCATCTGTTTCTCTAGATAATGCGTTTAAACGTAGTGTAATGATTTCAGTGTAACCTCGTTTGTCGTTTTACGGTTTCGTTATGCATCTTAGAAATGTCAAAAACGTAGAAAATAAACACCAGTAAGAAAAGCAGCTAACACAGTGAATATGATATAGCTTTGTAGATAATATACTCAATCTGATTGACAAAAAATACATTCATAGTTTTTAAACCATAAGTACAGATTTTGTCATATCTTGAGACTGCTATGGTGCATGGAATTTTAGTCTTGGAACATGAAAGAAGAGTAAAAAGCAATGAGTGTGTTGTTTCTGTTTATGTAACCTCTCTTAATGTATTCCATTTCAGAAAACACAAAGTTCATAATTTTCACGAAGACAGTGACATGTTCCGTTGATATAAAAGTTCAACAAATCACACAAGAGACATACAGTTATTTGCTTATCCCTATATACCACAACTGAATAAAAAACATTTTCAAGTAAAGTGCTATAACCGTGATTAAGGTCTTAACTCGTACTTATATTTCGCAACTATATTCATGACAATAGTGTTTAATATTACCAGTTTCTGCACAAACTCTTTGTTACCACCAACAAATGCATACACGTATAAAAAATATATATTTTTTATTAAGAACCGATTCAAAACACGACAAAGGTATTTTGCTAGAAAAAGAAAGACTGAAAATATGTTAATACAACAGTCTATTTAAATATAAAAATATTTAGATATTTTAGATTGCTTTTTTAGAATTTGTATAAAAAATTGTGTTAATTGATGTTATTATTTCGTTTCTTCTTCCATCTTTTATTTCAGGTTAACGTTTAAGCTTAATTACTGAAATTTCTTTCATCTATTTATCTCTTTCTCTAAAATCTAACTATTTACCTGGCTGTCTAACTGTCATTTCGTCTATTTTGCGCTATTAGTCTGTTTGGCTTGTTATATGCACACAGATACTGAGTTGATGCACAAAGCCTGAGATCTTACTGCCAGCCTTTGCATAAAAATATGTTGAAGAATGCAATTTTTGTAAAGCATTTAAAATTAAGTAAAAATTTTAGCTTTCATTTATTCTTATTATTATTATGTGAAATGCTTTTTCGTTTGATACAATAAAGTATATATAAGAAAAATAAGTATTCAGTACATTATAAATAATATGAAAACAAAATAGATTATATAAAACCTTACTATGCGCACAAATTGCTTTAATTATCAACAAGATCTATATACAACTTAAAATTAGTCATTTTGTCGTTTGAATAAAAGAAAATAATCATAATGATAAATACTAAATCAAACCTCTCTACAAAGTCAACTAAAACGTTTAGTTCAATTATTTTATTAAGGTACTTATTTGTTGAATGAGTAACGTTACACATAGTCCCCCAGGATGTCAGTGGTACGTTTAGTAACGTACAAAGTTACATTTAGGAGTATGATTCCTTACTATAGACGGAACACAGATAGTCTATTGTGTACTCTTGCATTAAAATAAATAAACAAATACCTAACGTGCACTTCGTATTTCTTTTACCTTTAACATAAATTTGGTATTATATTTATTTGGCTTGTGTTAATATTTTAATATCTATAATTAAAAATTACAGATACAAAATTCTTATGTCATTACAGACACTTTTTAACAGTTTGTTTATTTTTTAATTTTTTGCAAAGCTACTCGAGGGCTATCTGCACTAGTCATCGCTAATTTAGCAGTGTAAGATTAGAGGGAAAGCAGCTAGTTATCACCACCCACCGCCAACTCTTAGACTACTCTTTTACCAGCGATTAATGGGACTGACCGTAACATTTTAACGCCCCCACGGCTGAAAAGATGAGCATATTTGGTACGACAGCGATGTGAACTCGCGACTCTTAGATTACGAGTCGCACACCTTAACCCACCTGGCCAGATTCATACTTAGCAATGAATATTGATTTACAAGTTTATGTTTCTAGATGCTGATTTTCGGCTTTATTCTATTCCAAACTTAACGTAGTATCTAATAAAATACATATAACTTCATAAATCTAATGAGGTATCACAATGAACTACCACTTATGAAAAAGTTCTCTTAATTAATCAATTATAATTGGAAAAGTTTTCAACACATTTTATATTTTAGCTAAAAATAACTTTTAATTTGCTCTCCCAGTAGCTCAGTAATATGTCTGCGGACTTAAAATGCTAAAATCCGAGTTTCGATAACCGTGCTGAGCAGAGCACAGACGGCCAATTGTGCAGCTTTGTGCTTAATTCAACAACAACAACATTCAATTTAAACATTACAAACAATATAACTAAGGAGTAATTATAAAAACATGTGAAATACGCAGATGTTTTTTTATTTAAAAACATTAACATTAAAATATTTGTTTGTTTGTTTGTTTTGGAATTTCGCACAAAGCTACTCGAGGGCTATCTGTGCTAGCCGTCCCTAATTTAGCAGTGTAAGACTAGAGGGAAGGCAGCTAGTCATCCCCACCCACCGCCAACTCTTGGGCTACTCTTTTACCAACGAATAGTAGTATTGACCATAACATTATAACGCCCCCACGGCTGGGAGAGCTAGCATGTTTTTTCGCGACTCGGGCGTGAACCCGCGACCCTCAGATTACAAAGCGCACGCCTTAACACGCTAGGCCATGCCAGGCTCCATTAACACAATCTAACGTTTTTTCATCAGGTATATGACGTGTCTTTCATAGACCACGTTTTTAGCAGTGACAAAAATATAAACACTGCTAATTACTTTCTTATAAATAAAGGCCCGGCATGGCGGGTGGATAAAGCACTCGACTCGTAATCTGAGGGTCGCGGATTAAAATCTTCGTCACACCAAACATGCTCGCCCTTTTAGCCGTGGGAACGTTAATATGTGACGGTCATCCCACTATTCGTTGGTAAAAAAGTAACCCAAGAGTTGGCGGTGAGTGGTGATGACTAGTTGCCTTACTTGTAGTCTTAAACTGCAAAATTAGAGATTGCGAGCGCAGACAGCTTGTGTAGCTTTGCACTAAATTTAAAACAAAACCAAAATGAAACCTATCTTATACATAATTAAAAAAAAACATGATGTAAGCCATCAAATTCCTTTCTTGAATTTCTCGTACATTTATTGTTGTGAAAAAAAAATTGACAGTTGCTTGTTTTAAAGACATAATTAATAGGAGTTCTTCGAAATCTTCTGTAAATTAGGTTTATAATGAATGATTAAATATTTATAACTTCAGGTGATTGTCGGTCTGTTTAGCAAACAAAATAAAATAGATCGATATCTACTGGTAATTTCAAGTCAAGTAAACGTGTATATCATGTGTACCGAAGGAATATATTACCAACAATGTTGCTCTGCTTACTTTCAGTTTATAAATAAAACTCCTGTGGTCAAAATTTATTTTCTTTCTTCTGAAGTAAACTAAAGAAATTCTGCAATGAAACAAACATTCTCATTATCAGAAATGTTGATATTGTTTGAAACATATCTAGAAAACTGCATTCACTTATTTATTCCTTCTTATGATATACTGAAATAATCGCTTACTGTTTTGACTTTTTTGTGTATTTCATATTTAGAGTACCTCAAGTCTGAATAGCAGCATAGACTGAACTATTACAATATTATTGTAATTGACGTATTTAATGTTTTTTTTCGAGAGTAATCTATCATTTTTAAAGAGTCAAAGAAACCAACATATATATTAGAAAACAAAATACATTGCCGAAACTCAATATTGTAACAGGTGTAGAATAAGACTAAAATTGAAAACTATATTAATTTACGCGTGATTTCTTATAAAAAATTAAAAATTCGGTATTTCGTTTTCGATTTCTATTTTATATGTATAAGCATTTGCATGTGTTTTCTTTGTAACACTTATGATGATGTTTTTTCATTAGTAAATTAGTTTGAACAAAAATTTAACTTTCAGATGTTTATACAAATTGTTCATATAAAGGGTGTGGCAGTATTACATTTCCGAGTTTATTATTTTATAACTTATATTTTCGAGTGAATTAGTTTTCCACTTGTACGATGAAGTACAAAAATTACCTTGATTAACTTTAACTTAAGCAGTTACCCAAGGCTTGTGCGTTGGGGTCCTTAATATTCAAAATGCTATGTTCACTTTAGTGTTCACTATAATAAACGCTCAGTGTACCAGTTCATCCTGCAGATTACAGAATAATGTGCTAAGCATGGAGTTTCTCGAGGTTAATATTGCATCATTAATAACTTTACTACGTTCGACACTTTTGTCTAAGATTTGTGTTCAACTTTCCTCGGGCATAACATGAAGCTATATTTAAAGAATCTGAACATAAATTTGAAGATTTTTCAAATTGACGACCATAGAAGTTGCAGAACTAACGTTGCTATAGATTCAATACTCTTTTTCTATAACAGATAGAATAGACGGGTGTTTATCTAACGACACAGTCTCTCTCACTGTCTCATTTATTATAGGCCATAGAACAGACAACTTACTGTCTAACACAGGCTAAAAAAGAAGGCTTGTTACAGTCGTTAAAGTATGTTGTTACACACTGTCTACTCTGTGTAAAAAATATTTCTTATTTATTTTACTGACTATTTTTAGCTAATTAGAAAAAGGATGTAGCCATGGTAAATCAACATTCAAATAATAATTTCATTTTTGTTGTTGTTTTTACGAAGCTATATATACACCATTCAGGTTACGACACATAAATTTATTTAAACATTGAAATTTTTGAAATACTATTTCACTTGAACATGAATTTCAGTAACATATATAAAAGCATGTAAATATGTCATCAAGGCATAGTATTATTTCTATTGTATCCTTTTTCTTAAATATATACAATGATATAAAACAGTAGTGTCTTTATTTTCACTAAAATAAAGTGTACTTTTCCATTGGCCTGTTAAAGCTTTTGTAATGTGAACGTTGTATTTCGACGACTATTGTAACGCACTAAAAGTTATTTTCAGAGTGAATCCGCTATTCATAATCTCATTATTCAGTAGGCTATCTGCACTTTGGACCTGGTGTTGCCTGATGGTTAACATGCCACACTGTGAATTCTATAAACATAAATTCGAGGGTGCTTCTGTCGCTTTCAGAAATCACAATAAGAAATTCACTCTTGATATGTTATGGTGTATTATCTACATTATAAATCAAATATTATTATCCAGTAGCTAGCAGAAGGTTCTGTTAATAAACCGCTTTCCTTCGGCTCACTGTTGTATGACACTTGATACAAAACCTTGTGGCCTACCTTTTCATATTGTTTTATTTTAAACACCTTATATTTTTCTGATAAATATGTCAATTGAGTACAACAAATTTTATAATAATTGTGAGCATTTATGTTTAAAGAGTACTGTAATTAACTGACAAAACAAATCGTAAAATAAACTTGTCTATCTATGCTGTAATGTTAAAAGCACTAAGAGCAGTATTGCATGTGAATTATCTAATAAGCCCTTGTATATAGTCATCCCATAACTAATGTCCGAAAATTCAACACAAAAAGTGGATCAACATTTCTGTTTTTGTAAAAGGCTTTAATTACTAAAATATGAAGTAGGACGTGTACAAAAATTATCAGATATATATAAAAAAAACTAACTGAACTCCATTTATTCAGTCATTACTCAAATAAACTTTTCTAAAGATGGATGTGTCTGAGGAGCACATTGAGAATATAATGCTTTGTGCGTTTAAAAAAAGAAATAGTGCAGCAGAAACTACACAAAACATTCAAAATATCTATGGTGCAGAGTCTTTAAATGAAAGAAAATGCTGCAAACGGTTTCAGAAGCTCAGATTAGGTGACTACAACTTAAGTGATGGCTACGTTCAGGTCGTTCTGTTAAGTTACATGATGACTTGGATACTGGCTGCACTTGATTACGTTTATGCTGTAACAGTATAAAAACTAACACAAGATCTTAATCCAACCCATTTAACAGTTCACCGTCATCTTTAAGAGCTTGGAAAGGTGTCAAAACATGGAAAATGGGTCCCCCATGATTTGACAGAAGCCAACCTTAGAGCAAGAGTGGACATTTGCACTTCTTTGCACTTTCGTGAACGTAACTCACCTTTCTTGAACAGGTTAGTGACTAGAGATAAAAAAAATGAATATTTTATAAAAATGTTAAACACTGCAGACGATGGCTCAGTGCAGGTAAACTGGCAAAATCAAACCTGAAAATGTACCTCCACATTAGGAAAGTCTTGTTAAGAGTTTGATGGAATATATTTGGTGTGATTCCCTTTGAGTTGCTGCCACTCAATGTAACTATTACATCAAATTTCTATTGTCAACAGGTAGAGCACTTGAATGTTGCACTGAAAGAAAGGAGGCCTACTTTGATCAAGCTTAAGGGTGTTGTGTTACACCAGGATAATGCACGGCCCCATACAGCAAGGATCACATATGCAAAGATTGAGGAGCTAGACTGGGGAAAGCTTTCACATTCTCTTTATTCTCCAAACCTTGCCCCATCTGAAGTTTGCAGAACTATCTTGATGGAAAAGAGCTTGGAACAATGAAGACATCAAAACTATCCGCTCAACATTATTTTCCTCCAAACTCTAAGAATTTTATAGAATTGACATTCAGAAGCTTTTGATTTGATGACAGGAAATAATTAATAAAAATAGAATATACATTAAAAGCGTTTGAAACCATTTTTCTTCTTCTGAACCTAAAATCGGACATTACTTAAAGGATGAACTAATTTATGCCATGGTCGGAAACAAAAGTGAAAGGTTGGAGTGTATTGTTTGAAATTTCATCTTTGTCGTGAGCACAGTGCGGATTTATTTGTTTCAGACACTGGAATCTGGCGTGAATCTCCTTAGTTATGGTAAAGTAAAGAAAATCGCCTTTTCTTAAGCTAGTTCAATGCTTCTCAACTGGGTGAATGTTAGAGCAAATGAGTGTTATCAATTATAGAAAAATAAAGAAAAGTCATTAGTTATTATTTATCTATTCTACTCGTAGTGTGATAAATGCATTTAACTTTTGTTTCTTTTAGTTTTGATTTGATGTATATTTAAGTCTAAATAAAAATTCTTTCTTTACTTAGTTTTTTTGAACTAGTGTCAGCAAGCTGTTGTAAACAACTTATAGGAGTGAGTAATACTATAAAATGTTCAGAAGCACTGGGCTGGGTCAATCAAAAGAGAAATTTGACTGTCACTCTTCTAATGCATCCAAGATCCCAATTTATTGAATTAGATATCGCAGCAACGTAAATGTATGAAAAAAAATTCAAAGGTCATGCCTGTTCTTGAGTCTGTTCACAAGCAGTTTAACAAAATCAGTTATAAAATCAAACCCTATCACTCACTCTGCCACTTTAGAAGCTGTGGAAGTAAAATTGTAACAATAGAAGATATGTATTTTAATTTCAAACATTAAAAATGAACCAGTGTATTCAAAACAGTTCATTCAGCTTCATAAAAACATAGTACCTCAAAGTAACGGATAAGTTAATTCTTATAACTTCAAAAATAAAACAAATGCCAGATAGATCGCAAATACTCCATTCTATAACTATCCACTCAAACAGACACAGAAACATTTGTAACATTGAATGCCTCTTCACGTTCACGTTGTTTATCATTTCTTCCCAATATTAAGTTCTTACTGTTATGGAAGATGTGAGTTTTTCGAAGCTGTTAAGATTACTCATTTGTTTCTCTTTTTGTTTTTGTTAAAGTAAAAGCAAACGATACAGATGTTTCCTGTCGCAAAATGTGGATGGAACAAATGTTCAAAGCTCGGATTTCGAATATAAAATCACTGATTTATACTTCTTTATAAAATTTCATAAGCAAAGTCCACTATCTTTCTAGTTTGTTAAGGTAGAATTTCGTATATTTTATGTGCAATCCTGAAGTGAACAATAAGAGTGTTTTTTTTAAATCTAAAATTAATTATTCATCATGAACAATAAACAAATCAGTTGTCTACTTGAATGTTCTTTATTGTGTAATATATTTGTTGGAAGGTGCAAGTCTTTTATGTAATTTCCTTTCTGTTTTTAACTGTTGCATGTTTAAGTCATAAGGGTATTTATTTTATCCCTTCTTTAGTCGTTGATTTTAGGGTAACTTATGAAAGTGTTTTTCCTTGACGCAAATTCTAATGAATCGTTATCCCTTACAACAATGTCCGCCATGGCCAGGTTGGCCAAGGCGTTCGACTAGTTATCCTAAAGTCGCGGGTTCGAATCCCCGTTGCATCAAACATGCTCGCCCTTTCAGCCGTAGGGAAGTTGTAATGTAACTATCAATCACATTATTCGTTAGTAAAAGAGTAGCTCAAGAGTTGGTTGAGGGTGACTAGCTGTCTTCCCTCTAGTTTTATGTTTTGCGCGAAATTAAAAAACAAACAAACACTCACAAACATATTTAGTAGTTTCATATGTTAATATACATACAAATTTGATGCGTCAATTTCATCGAAAGCATATTATTATACTCTTTATTTGATTAACGTGATTTCGCATAATATGTTATTCACGAGTCTGTTTAGATTTTTTTGAGATTTGACCGTATGCAAACCTCATTATAAATGTTTTTTAAATATAGCTCATGCCCTTGTAACTTTATAATTATTATTACAGTTGAAGTTCAAATACTGGAATTCTACAGAAGAATAATCACGCAACATAATAATGAACAACATATGCTGAGACAACAGTGTGTGCTACACATGCAAACAGTAGCACCATAGACGACATACTTAGAACATATGTATTTGATTTGCGGTAAATTCTTGACCATTTGATACTTCACTGTTGTTACAAATAAATTGATGTAACTTGACTTATGACAAATGCCTTTCAGAAGTGAATTCCATGTTATCAAAGGTGAATTTATAATCAAAAGAAACGACCATGATAAAACTGCGTATGTCTCTTTCTAGCATTAGAAAAGTAAGAACCAAGGACTATAAAACGGTAAATACTCACAATCAGTACGTTCACCAGCTTTCAGCTACATATCCAAACCTTAAAATGTTTTAACAAGGAAAATAATCAAAAGTGGTTGGAAATGTAACAACTCCAATCACTACATGTGCGTCAAGTCTCTTGATGCAATTCCTTTTGTCCATTTGCTTTACTTAAATGTAGTTTTGAATACAAAATTTACAATGAAATATGTGAAGTTCGTAATTAATAAATAGCGATGGATATCAAAACTAAATACGATAGATATTGAAGGAAATGGTTCTAAATTTCGGGAGGATGAAAGTTTTCAGAAAACAAGGCCAACTTTTTACATATTAATGCGAGTAAGTAAGTTCTGTTGTTGTATACCAACTTACGAAATGCTATTTACTTAATAGTCAGTGTAAAAGACATATAAAGGTGTGAATCAGTGTTAAAACATACAACAAATTTAATGCATGTTGTAACTTTCTTATTCCTTAAGCTATTGCTTTTGAATTAAGTCAGAAACTTAATAATTACTTTTCTGTAATTACTAACTGCATTAATAAAATATAAGAATATAAAAGTCCTAAGCAAATTCAAAATAAAAAGATACAAATAAGTTTGTTTGTTTTGGAATTTCGCACAAAGCTACTCGAGGGCTATCTGTGCTAGCCGTCCCTAATTTAGCAGTGTAAGACTAGAGGGAGGACAGCTAGTCATCACCATCCACCACCAACTCTTGGTCTACTCTTTTAACAACAAATAGTGGGATTGACCGTCACATTATAACGCCCCACGGCTGAAAGGGCGAGCATGTTTGGCGCGACTGGAATGCGAACCCGCGACCCTCAGATTACGAGTCGAACGCTTTAACACGCTTGGCCATGTTGGGCCTGATACAAATAAGAACATTAAAGAGAAGTTTTTAAACACTGAATAGGTATAATACGAGTTTATAATATTTTAAATCATTTGTACGAATGATACTTTCTTTACAGTACTAAAACAGTGAGAATATGTATAAGAATTATTAATATCTTTCCCTAGCGGACACAGAAATAAGATTATAAAGATACATATTTGGGCCACGATTCCCCTTGTAAGACAGAGCACAGATATGTTATATGTAGCTTAGTGTTCAAATAACAACAACATTATTAGCACCAGGATACACGAAAAACAACAACTTAAGTTTATTGACATTAAAATCTACAAACGTTGTCGGGTAAGAAAAATTACCAATTTTTACAATTCTGGATATTTGTTTCACTAGTTAAACGCCTGAGCTGGTGACATTATTTTGCCACAGAAACATAGATCCTTCAGTTCTTCACATATTTTATCATTTGATATTTCGATAATTGATTCCATTTTTATTAGAATATTATGTTGCCTACTGGTAGCTGAATACAATTTTCATAAAAGTGTAAAAGTGTAAGCTACCAAAGCCCTTCCAACGTAAGAAATGAATAAAGAAAAAAAATTAACAGTTCATTTAAGTCCTCGTCTGCTGTAAGAATTCTTAAGTTACGAACTTGTCGTCAGACGACTGTTCAGTGCACTTGTGTGAATCTAGACAAAGTCATAGACGGTGAAACATGCCACGTAATGTTAGCTATGTCCGCAACCTAACCGTTATGAATCACCAGTTTACTTGCAATATGTTCGATAAGAACAACAGCTGTGTTAGATGGTAAGAACAAACTTTATAAGCCAAAAAGGATGCTTCCATGCCGTAATAACTCCAAAGCACCGCACAACTCGTTCGTTCTTATTTCAACTGATTCGGCAGCAAGGCCACTGGGTATCTGTACAGCTCACAAACGGTTTCGAATTTGGAGATGAAAGATGGAATCAATGATGCGTTCATTGCAATGACGTTAAATATGAGGTTTTGGCAGCAGTTTACTTTTGTATCGTATGGATATAGTTTTGACGTCCATAATTATTTACGGCATTAAACCAAAGTGAGTGAATATTTTTTTGGTGGAACAATCTTTTTTGTTTGTTTGTTTTCCGTATGCAAGGTATTTCATAAAAGTATAGTACCAGGAATAATATGAACTCTCTGAAGTAAGAAACGTCATATAAAACTCATGATCTGACCACGAAAGCACCTTAATTTAAATAATTTTATACGCTTTTAAAGACATTCTTCGACCTTATGTGTGATAGTGAATTAATCTTTTTCACAACATGAGACAATAAATGGATTTGAAGACACTGAACATCATGGGTTTATTTAGAGCTCTGAATATCTTAAATTACACTAAGTAGATCTAGATATATTCAAGGTATCGTGAGTTCTGAAGAAAAATCATGATGTCCCGTTTCTCCAAATCCATTTAGCGTAATTCGAAGTATGCAGAGTTCTGTATAAAACTCAGAATACCTTGGATTGCACTGAACAGTTTTGAAGAAATTGAACATTATGAGTTTTATATAGACTGTGAATACCTTGAATTACATTAAGTGAGTTTAGAGAAACGAAATATCATGAGGTTTACATAGAACTCATAATATATTTAATTACACTGAGAGAATTTGGAGAAACAGAACATCACGTGTTTTAATTAGAAACCTGAATAGCTTAGATTACACTAAACAGATTTGGATACTGGATACTGAACAGCAAATCAAATTAGGCCATTTTATATATGGCTTGGTTGTGCGCTTTAGCGCAAAACTTCAGAAAACTACCGAAGTTCTGTTCAACACACAGACTAGAGATGAAAATTTTAGCGTTGTAAGTCCATAAATATAGTGCTGATTTTTCATTTAGAAATGGTGCAACCAAACATCTCAGATAAAGCTGCAAATGTTTGAAAGGTTGCTATCATTCTTGCTAAACTGAGCTTAAACAAAAGCAGATTATTTTTTATGCATATCATGAGTTTGTTTATTCATTTAACTTCATTTAGATATAAATTATTTAATTTTTCTAAAATTTATTCCATGCATGTGAATGGTCGTTGACTATGTCGCACCCTTCATTGCACTGTTCAAACTTTATGAAGTTAAGTTTAATAGCCTTAACTAGACATATTAAATTTAAACTATAATTTAGTGTAGCAAACTGGTTATAGTTATTATATTGCTGGTAATGTAATAAAATGTAACAGCAAAGATGTCTCACATGTTTTGTCCTAAATAAGTTTCATTCTATTACTTATAATAATTCATTTTCTAAAATAAAAAAATATAATTTATTCATTAACGTGTACCAAATGTAATATAGAATATGTGGGTAAAATTTCAAACCCATTATATATACGTGTAAATTTACATAGATCTCCAGTTAAAAACATTTTAATGAATTCTATAGAATCGAAACATTTCGTAATTCATCCTTTTATCTTGATTAAGATAACTATATTAGAAATAGTTAATGAAAACACCAATTGACTTCAAAAAGACAACCTTTAAATTTTAAACTTAAAAATATTATATCTTTATGGACTAAACCAATATTTCAATAGTTCTACTGCTTTGAATTTAGTAATGATTATTGTATAGCTATTTTTATAGATAACTTTCTTTATAAAAATAAAAACTAGAGGTAAAGGGAATACTAAAGAAAAATGGGTTATTTTTTCAGAATTGTGTAGCTTTTAGGTAATCATTTTTATACTAGCATTACTACACGTAAACAATTTTTAAAAAAGATTTATGAACTTAATTTTTCCAAAATAAAAGAATTAATTAATGTAATAAATAAATATAACTTTCAAAATAATCATGCAAAACACTTACTTATAAACATTATAAAATATCAATTAAAAGTTAATAATGTTTCAAGTTTTGAAAAAGAGAAACTCAAAGTAAAACCTTTGTATTTGATAACTAGTTTTACACATAAAATTTTCAATAATTTACAGATTTCTAAAATTATTCATCAATCTATAAACAATAATATTTTTTCTTGTAAAATCTAAAGACCTGCCATCAGTTATAAATATGAAGTTCCAATTGGACCATTAACATATAATTATAAAAGTTTTTCAGCCAAGTTAAATTAATATAGATATTACGAAAGAAAAAATACTATGTGAAATAATAAAAAAACTAAATACAGAATAACAACAAAATATAATAAAAATAATATTCCAAATAGACTCTTGAAAAAATACTAATGAATATATTTTAAAACTTAAGTATATTACAGATTATCCACCTAGATGGTTTTAGAATGGAAATTATATGTACTTAAAAAAATAAAAATAAAACTATCCCACATAAATTTAAAAAATGCCATACAGGTTTATCAATTAATCAGCTATAAATAAGATTAAAGAACTGCAAGAAAAGCATGTTATAGTTCATGTTGATAAAACTAACTGTAATAGTGGTATAATTTGCAAAAAATTCTATGCATTAATTGTGATAAAATAAATCAATAATACACAAACTTTTAAACTTGCCAACCAATCTAAAGATAGTGTAATTAATAATTTTGTTAAAGCTTATTATAAACTTTCTTCTGAACATAATTATTATGTAGATTTGCCGTTTCTTTATGCTATTCAAAAATATATAAATCTCCAATTAAATTCAAATTTATTTCTAATACAATAAAAACAAATATCAAACCACCGACTATATTATTAAATAAATTATTTAATATTTTACTTGATAAAATAGAAAATGTAAATATTAACAATACAAGACATACATTTTGGATAATCAAAAATAATCAACTTATTTTAGAACGTCTGAGGAAGTGTAAGCAGGTAACTAGCATTAAGACATTTGATTTTACAACATTATATACCAGAATACTATCAAAAGATTTAGTCTTTGTTTTAAATTCATTAATAGAACAATATCGTTTTCCTCTTATACAATTGGAAAAAAAAAATAGTCCCAAAGACATAAAAGATGTATTACGTTTCTGTATTTATAATGATTTTATATTTTTCGATAGACAAGTTCTTAAACAAGTGATAAGAGTTTCAATGGAAGATAACTATTCAACTTGTATAGCAAATTTATATTTATATTACTATGAAAATATATTTATTTAAAACTATACAAATCCAGATATTTTTACTTTAACTTATAGACATATTGATGATTTAATCAGCATAAATACTTCTGAAATATATAATGTTAGTTACACCATTTACCCAAAACAATTAGAAATTAGAAATACCTCAATTTATAATACAGGTGCACATTATTTAAAAATAAAAATTAAAGTAATTGTTAAAAAGGATATCAATATAAATATTTTTGATAAAAGAAAATATTTTGATTTTCCAATTTATGATTTATTCTTCCTACATAGAAATATGCCCTACCCATCTATTATAAACATTACGACTTCACAGTTATCCAGATATTGTAAAATTTGTAATAAATTACAATACTTTATTAATCATATTGATATACTGATACAAAAATTAATAGCTAATGGATTTAATAGAAAAAATAAGAGAAAATTATTAAATTATTCTCTAAAAAATACAAAAATGTATTAAATAAATACAAAGAGAACAAAATCAGAGAAATTCTTTTAAAAATTACTAAAAATGTTTAGTTAAAAATAATTCTCTCTAAAAAGTGGGCACTACTTTATAGAGATGTACACTTAAGCTGCATATAAAAGAACGACAGTTACAGTAAACTGTCACTTTGCTGATTTCATGTTAATTAGTGCCTCTACCATATGAGGGGCATGAATGCTAACTTCAAGAGGTAAGTTTTATCTTACTTACCTCCAAGTGGTAGTACTTTATTTTAATTTTTATGTATATGTACATATTTGTTTATTTTTTCGTCTTTTGACGTTTATTTTCTTATTCTAACTTGGGAGAGCAGTAATCTTCTCATAAATGTCTGCAGATATGGACTTAAGCACCCACCTTTTTCTCTCCTAATTTCTAATTTTCTTATTTGAGACTAGCGAATAAGAGGTTAATACTGATAGGCGATGTATCCCCATCGCAATGTGGGTCCTCCCACTACGTTCACATCCAAAACCTAGAACACATTTTATAATCCCATGTTGTAGCTTGTACCCTAGAATCCCTCTTTTTTTAATTTACAGCGTATTTTTTAAAAAGTTCATGTTAATGTGTTTCGGTTTAGGATCTGAATAGCTTATACCTTTTAAAAATTGTATTAGAGTAACATTTATCGAGAAAGGACCATTATCCATGTAAATAACTTTATGATTTCTTTGTACAGTAACATTATCTGGTATATAGCTTTATGATTGATGTAGAAAGTAGTATTATCCACTTATAAGTTAACACAGTGAATAGGCTATAAATGCTGTATCTAGATATACTAATCATGACCTCTAGAGGCTCGGCATGGCCAAACGTGTTAAGGTGTGCGACTCGTAATCTGAGGGTCGCGGGTTCGCATCCTCGTCATACCAAACATGCTCGCCCTCCCAGCCTTGGGGGCGTTATAATGTGGCGGTCGATCCCACTATTGGTTAATAAAAGAGTAGACCAAGAGTTGGCGGTGGGTGGTGAAGACTAGCTGCCTTCCCTCTAGTCTTATACTGCTAAATTAGGGACGACTAGCACAGATAGCCCTCGAGTAGCTTTGTACGAAATTCAAAACAAACAAACAAACATGACCTCTATGTAAGTAAACACTTCCTATTTGTATACCTTATGATATCTTACTTTTCTTACATTCTAATAACTAGAAAAAATATATTGGGAAAACAATTAATTAAGAAATTGCGAAATATTGTAAAACAATATTTAGTAGTCCTCTAATACATTTTTTCAACTTACAGAGCTTAAGTTTGGAAACAACAGGTGTATGCTCATTACGTCAACATTATCTACATTATATTGGAAACAATGGGATTTTAGGGCTGAAAGAAATAATAAACGTTGATGGTTTTATCAGTAATGGACTGTGTTTACGATGACACCGTTTCTCTTATAAATCTTAACTTTACTCAAATCTCAAACTTTTAAGCACTCTGGTTTTCCTTAAACTTCTCCACTTGTTTATTATTTTGTTTACGGTTGCTATAGTAACTGTCTCGTTTTATTGTTCAAATGTTGCAAGATAAGTCTTTACCGAGGTTAAACATGTAACACGCGAAAAACGCATTTGACTAACTGAGAAGTTGAATATTTGTTGTACATCTGTCGGACTCTGCAAACTATACCCTAAAAAAACTAAGTACTAAAATTGTGCTGATACACTCTCTAGAATCTGAAGACACGCTATTTTATGCGACAGAACGAATGTCTTCCAGTTTGTGCCATGTTTTCAAAAAAAATATTTGCACAGTATCATGCTATCAGATTTGAACAAGCTTTAAATCACACCTGTTGATGTTGTTGTTTTTCAATTAAGCACAAATCTACACAATGGGCTATCTGTAGTCTGCCCACCACGGGTATCGAAACCTGGTTTTTAGCGTAAGTCCTCAAACATACCGCTGAGCCACTGGGGGGCCACGTCGGTTGAAAATGTTTTTTTATATTACTTACGCTATGCCCAGTCATTCGATCAACGGTATGATTATGTTTATGCAGTAAATCAATAAGATAAATAAACGCTTATCAGACGTAAGTAAGGTTGAAATTTATCATGTATATCACTAATAGTAATACTTATGAAAATAAGACTGTAAAATTTTCATTACATTTTCATTTCCTTGAAGGGTAACTAAAACTTAGCTGACATGCATTGCTCATGAGGAAAGCAAAGAATAACTCTCCATCCGATTTGTATGTGTTTTATATGCCTGTGGTTCCATAAAAAAATTACTGTTTTGTGAATCAAAAACAGTAGATACAGTAAACGTATTGCTTGCTACGCTGCTCTCTGTTTCAAAAGGCAAGTTATTGTAAAAAATACTAAGCTAAGTTTAAGTTGAGTGATTTAAATGGAATAGGTGCTGTGTACAATGTTTCATCTCTTTATTCAAAGAAGGATACATTTAAGCAAGTTGCTTTTTATTGTTTTTCTAAAACGAAGAGTAAAAATTATTTTTGCCCAAGTGTTACATATATCTTCCAAAGTGGTTCAATATTGACACATACAACTATGAAATATATTATCGTTAAACTTCTAACTGATTCAGTCAGAGAAAGCATAGTGTTATAAAATTTTTATTATAATGACTCAGTCAAGTGACTTAATAATCAAGTATGTATAGAAATTTTAAGCCAAAATATCATTATATGTACTATTAAATAGTAAATCTATATAGTGTACATTATTGCAACTGTTTTAGTTTAAGTGTACACTGAACTACATCATTTGCTTTCATATCTTTATTTACTTATTTTTTAAATAAGTTTATAAATAAGTGGACACCAAACTTTGTTTTCAACCTTTTAAATGGTGGGGATCATAAATTGATATTATTACCTGAAACATTTTTGCTGTTTAAGGGTTAAAGGGTTTATATCGCACCATTTCTTATTTTTAAGTTAATCCTTTCTAAAGTTACTGCAACAAGTACTTCAACTCTTATCTCTTATTAAATGGTCAAGGTTGGATTGGATAAGTGAGTGTACATGTTGTTTGAGAAGTCTACGACAATTAAATTCTTTGGAAATAAACTATAACTTACATCCACATTAAGAACCAAATTTTGAGTTTGCGTGCAATTTCTTTCATCAGGAGGTTGATAGAAAACATATAGGAAATAAGTCATTATCTTCTTCTACTCTGTAGATTCAGTAACATTGTTAGTAGAAGCTGTGTTCTACAGTCACGCACTTTTGTCATATCCTGTTTGTATTGCAGAAACTCACTTTGTACCACCTAGATGTCCTTTACTTGAGCATTTAATAACAGAACTTGTGAGAACAATTAAAAGAAGTAAGAACAAGAAAATGAGGATAAAAATAGAAATGCGTAAACAGAGTGAAAGAAAAGAAACGTAACTGTAAAGAAACAAATGAAAAGATGGAAAACTTATGACAAAAGTAAAGTTAGTTTTACAAATGAAAACTAGCTACTTCTTCGCCCAGTTTAATATTACAGTGTTTTAGTGGAGTTTATTCATCAATTCCCACGTGTGGTGTCTGTGAATATATAAATATATATGTATCTGTCTGTACAACCTAATTACTGTATTTTATCACAAGAGCGTAAGTCTTAAACGATTTATATGCAAGCAAAGCTGAAATTTTTTTCTCTACACTTTCTATTAAAGTAGAATATCTAATTATACATAGGCACTCTTGATTAATATTCTGATTAGTGTATTCATAATATGAGTCTCACAGGCTGTAGAAAGTGTAACATTCTATAGTAGTCAGTAGAAATAGGATAATCCGAAAAACTAAATCCTAGTGCACTTTTCTGAATGTCAGATACTTCTTTACCACGTGCAGCAATGAAAACAGAAAAGTCAAATCAATTTTGTTTAAAAAATACCAATGGTTTTATCTAATCATTGAAGTGTCTGTCATTTTTAGGCATATATTTTCTACCAGATAAATTAAGTTTATATTATAGTATATGCGTTCTCTTAAGGTTAAAGTATTGTTGATTGTAATATTCATCAAGATAGAAACCATTATGACAGAAGGACTTACACAGAGAAGTCCCACATTTGAAAATTTAGAGAAATTACATTCTGCTTCTGCACCAACGTTGGTCATTATTAATCACTCTTATTATTCTCTATAAAAAGAAAATGTGTGCATTATAACATAAAATATAGGGTAAACGAAACGTAATGAAATTTTTTTCCTATTGTTTTCTGCTTTTACAACGTCATACTGAAACAAATTGTTGTGTTAAACTTCCCCTTCCAGTGTGTTTTACAAGCAAGAAGCGTTTTAAATGCAGTATAAATAATTACAATTACATTTTACACTAGGAATTCCAAAATAATAATTATCCCAGAATACACATAAAAGTATTAGCAAATTAACTTATATTAACTGAATGTAAACCAAAAAGCTATCTAAATTGAATGTGTTGAACACTATAATAGGTTTACTTTTGCTAATTTTTTCTCTCTTTTCTTAAATAGAGGAAAGTTTATACTGTGAATTAATACTTTATAAAATTAAATTAAACGATCGTTTGATTTCGCATTTCAAACTCTAACCTAAAAAAAAGAACAAAAATATACAATGGATGCATATTCATACCTTAATAAATATTTACATCCATATTATAATTTTCTAAGGGAATTTGCAAAAGTTCATTCAATATCCTTATATTTTAACACTGTAAACATGGAAATGTTTATATTTTTATTCGTTTTTGAATTTCGTCCATGGCTACATGAGAGCTATCTATGATAGCCGTCCCTAATTTAGCAGTGTAAGACTAGAGTGAAGGAAATAGTTATCACCACCCACCGCCAACCAACTCTTGGGCTACTCATTTACCAACAAATAGTGAGATTTGACCGAAACATTATAACGCTTCCACTGCTAAAAGAGTAAGCATATTTGGTATGACGGGGATGCGAACCCGTGACCTTTAGATTACGAGTCGAGCGGCTTAACTTCCTGGTTATTGTATAGATTTAACCCACGTATTTACATCTAGGTATTGCAATCAGTACATATTGTAGCGTATGGTGATAAATTACCTTTTTAAATACATTTTTGTCTTTTATTTGTGCAAAACTACAGAATAGGCCATCTGCACTCCATCCACCACAGGGTAATCGAACTTCGCATTTTAATGTTGTATGTCCGTAAACTACTATTGAAACACAAGGAGGATTTTAAAGGAAGCTCAATAAATAGATACTAGATCTTGGCCATAGTACGACTTGTTACGCTGTACCCGGGTAAGCTTTATCGTATTATTTAAAGTTAATATTTCCCCAACATCTCAGTCCAAAACTTCAGGAATGGTACCAACTCACTGGGCGCCTTAATACATCATATTTTAGCCCACTTCTAGAATAATACCAATTGCAATATTTTCAGAAAAAAATATACAAACACAATAGAGCCAATATATTTGTTAAAAAAGTCATTGATACTCCCGTGCATGAACGTTTCGTGAGTGTTTTGTACTTACTAAGTGTCTTTCTTCTTCAGTTTCTAATCGTATATCCATTGATGACTGATGTGTTTTTGCACTATTTACTGTGAAAACACATTTTTTAAAATGAGTATAATATTGTAACAAGAAAAAGTCAAAATTTAAATGTGAAAACACGAATTTCTATAAACCAGCCGTAACGCAAGCCATATCGGGCTATCTGCTGTTTCTATCAAGGGTAATCGAACAGCTTTTTTTAGCGTTGTAAGTTTAAAGACTTATCGTTGCTCCATCGAGGGACGAACTACCCTTAAGCAATTTTGCTTTTATTTTAAGTCTGCTTTTGCATAGTAAAGTCACATCAGCATAATGTAGAAAATAACATATGTTTATGTCCGTATATTTACAGACGAGCTACCATAAACAGATACGCACTAAGTGAAACACGTTATCACGACTTGAGTATATGTTTTAAAACAGAACAACTGAAATATAATAATTCAGTTCAGTTGTAACATAATTGCAACTAGATATTAACGAGCTTCTTAAAATTGTATTGAATATCTATAATGAGCTTTAAGTATCTCAGGAATTGCATCGGTGTTATTCAGGGCAAAAACAGTGAAAATTTATTACATGGTCAAAATAAAACACGGTTGAAAATGCTGGTAAACATGTAGATTTTCTTGTACTGTATGTGTTTCCCCCCAATGACTAAGCGGTATGAATGTGGACTTACAATGGTAAAAACCGGGTTTCGATACTCGTGGTGGGCAGAGCACAGATAGCCCATTGTGTAGCTTTGTGCTTAATTCAAAAAACAAACAATTATATATGTTAAATATCATTTTGAAATATCTGAAAATAATTTCGATTTACTTGTTAAACTGTAGTCACATAAATAAATAGGCAGTTTGAAGGAGGAAAGAAAAATGTATTGTCACTTTAAAGAAGTATTTATACGAAAATATGTGGACTGCATTCATATAGAAACCCCCAGCCAGTACGGCGGTAAGTCTACGGATTTATAACGCTAAAATCAGGTGTCGTTCGATTTCCCTTGGTGTGCTTAGCACATGGCTTGATGTGGCTTTGCTCTAAAAAAACACACACACACACTAATATAGAAAGAAGGGAGGTTTTATTATGTTATGTAAATGTGTAAATATTTTGTAAACGACAACATGTCGTGTTGTGTTTGGATTTTCATTTCTATTATTTATATTTCCATATTTATATTATTGTTTCAAAGTTTAAACTAATAAAATACGTTGTTTTTCATTTAAAATAACATTAAGAATTTTCTAGAATTAAGTAGACCAATCATATGTATGTAAGTGAAAGATTGGCGGCCTCGTGTCTAGACGAGAAGTCTCGTGCAAAAACGGACATGCGCGGATTGCTCTGGAGTTCTGTAGAAGTTTCGCGGTGATTCGAGGAGTCAAGGCATACAATATATAAACAGACGAAGATGCGAGGAAGAAAGAAGAGTCAGACATTAGTTTTATTCAAAAGAAGAGAGTCAGTCATGTGAGAAAGTTTAAGTGTTTGCTGTGATTTGTGACTGAAGTTAGATCTACAGAAGCTGTGATTTTGTCTCGTCAATCTACGATTCTTTCGAATTAGTGGTTATACTGAAAGTCAACACGTGTGGAACTATTTACGGGAGATCGGAAAATTTGAGGGCGACAAATTTGTGACGTTCATCGGAGGCATCGTGAAAAGAACTTTGTCGAATTTATTGAACTGTGAATTGTTTCTGAACTTTTTCATTTAAACTTCGGAATTTCTTCGTGGGACCAAATTCTCACCCTAGACTGGAATTTGAGACTTTCATTTTAGATCATTATATTAGATACAGGCCAGTACCATTTTGTATTGTGATTAATTTTGAAGGTTGAAACTAATACCATTTTGTTTTGTAATTAACTTTGAAGGTTTAAACTTAATATCTGTCATTGTTATTATATAATTCATGTTATATCTGTTTAGTGTAATAAATTATACAAGCTGTTATCTGTGTCTTTCTGTTGCGTTTAGTCTACATAAAACATAAACAAAAACGTAACAATAAACATATCCAACATATTTTTAGTTTAAATTTTGACACATTTTCCCTAGCATGTAGTTAGATGTAAGTTTCTATAAATAATTAGTTTTATATAAATAAGTAAATATGTAGGTGTCTGTAACTAGGTACGTTTCTATAGCTATGTAGAATTTGTATAATTATGTGTGTATGTATGTTGGTTTGTATATATATAACTAAGCTTTTACAAATGTGTGTGCCTGCATAAGTAAGTAGGTTTCTATAACTGTGCAAGTTTTGTACAAATGTGTTTCTATAAGTACGTGTTATAAATGTGTAGTTTGATATAAACATTTAGGCTTTTATAAATAAATTTTTTGTCTCATTATTTCTTTCTCATAAATTAATTTAAGATGATTTTTCAAATTTCTCTCCATGCTGTAAATATCAATATTATTCACTCCATTTTTTATGTGTACAAGTTCTGCATGAGTAATGGGACACACAAGTATGTGAGATTTCACTTAATATTATATATAGGCCTGGCATGGCCGAGCGCGTTAAGGCGTGCACTCGTAATCCGAGGGTCGCGGGTTCGCGCCCGCGTCGCGCTAAACATGCTCGCCCTCCCAGCCGTGGGGGTGTATAATGTTACGGTCAATCCCACTATTCGTTGGTAAAAGATTAGCCCAAGAGTTGGCGGTGGGTGTTGATGACTAGCTGACTTTCCTCTAGTCTTACACTGCAAAATTAGGGACGGCTAGCACAGATAGCCCTCGAGTAGCTTTGTGCGAAATTCCAAAAAACAAACAAACAAACAATATTATATATAATAAAGCAATAAAAAGCCAAATTTCATATAGCAAACCTAATAGTATCATTTGTACTATTCAAGCCCTTAATGGATTTTAATTAATTCGATTATTTCAAATTCTGTTAATAACTTTATCTTTCCCCATCTAATACATTGTTAATTGTTACTATTCAATAACATTTCTAGAACTTTCGCACATGTTTTCTGTAATTAGTTACTTGCTTGAGAATAGAACTTACTTAATTTTTACTGTATTAGGGTAAGGATGTTGCTTTATTGAAGTTATGATGTTGCATTAGTTTGTATAATTGTATATAAAATGGGACGTAATTGTAAATATATGTATATTTAATGACAATAAACACTAACGTAGGAAATCTAGGATTGTGTGATAGTATATTTAGACATCGATTGAACTGATCTGAAATACGTTATAGATACAATCTGGTCTATTTTGGTAGTGTGAATCCGTATTTTCTCTAAATCCAGCAAGCATATAATTATAAACAACATTGGAGTCAATTAACTCAACAGAAGAAATCAATTATAGTGAATTAGGCTTGCGTTTTTATTTGTAACTTCATGTTTCAGACTTTCCTTTAAAGTACATGTTCTATTTATTTTCAATAATGCATTTAATCCCAAACTCTGCTCATGAATACCACATTGAAACCAGTAAGGCGTATTTGAAAAATTGAAGTTTAATCTCATCATGTTAACTGAAGCCCTTATCGCATGCTAAAGAGTTCGACAGTTTCTCATTATTGTGCTCACTCCATTAAAGTACACAATACAGTCTGGTTGTTTTGATATCATGGTGATGACACATTTAAAGCACACTAAGTAAAGTGACATTTCGTTATTATTATTGTGCTCGTAACTTTCAGGTACACAACAGAATGTGGTTTTTTATGTCATGGTAGCATCATTAGTGTATATTTAAAGAAAATTCGATGATTGCATAACAAATACACAATAATGAAACTAAGCAAGTTAGACACGATTACTTCTTTTAAAAAGAAAAGGTGTTTAATGTAGTTTATTAAGAATTATTTTATTCCAAAATATATACTATTTCGAAAATGAGCAGTTTACCGCTAAAACCTGTTTTTGAATAGCATTGGTGCTGTTTTCCAACTATAATTTCTCTCTTAGTAACGTTTTCAAGTGTTAATTTTATCAATTCATTGTTTTTTAATTAATGCCATACGAATACCCTTATACGAACCGTGACATACAATACCAAATGCTGGTTATCACACCAATCGTGTATTTTAACCAGTTTTAAATCTATAGCTACTTCTTCATGAGGCATATTTATATTAGGATGCCATGATTTAATTTTAATGAAGATAACTGTGCAGCAACGTAGTTTTCCACTAAGTAATTATTTTTAATATATTCTGAAGTAAAGTATACTAATTATACTTAATAAAAATGTAGTAATGCATATCTGAAATGGTTTCTTATCAAGTTGTGTTTTTCAGGTGTCTTTCCACGCAGAACTTGAAACATAATTAATTATAATAAGAATGTTAAAATTCGAGGCAGATGTTAAATTGAATTTAATAACAAAAAAGACAGGAATTCAAATCAGCAAACAAAAGCAATAAAATAAATTTCCATATTTGTTTTATTGTAAAAATTACTCTGTGGTAAATTATTTTTATCTTACGTAGTTAAATTATTATTTCTTATAGGTTTATGCTTCCCCACCGCTTTCCAAGCTGCTTTAAAATTTATTTAAGCAGAGGACTTAAAAAGCTGATATGGTATCTTGCGTGTTTTTATCTGATGTAACATTAACGAGTAAATTTTTAAAAACCTTTATTTACACACACTTTAACTTTGAAAACAAAAAATCTAATTTTAAAATAAAAAAGTAGTTTTGTGTTTCATCACAGAAGGAAATATTACCTCGGGGTTCAGAAAAAATAATTCTGAAAATAAATCAAATTTAAAAAAAGGTCTCTTCACACAAGTTTATGAACCTGAATATGAAAGTTTTTTATTTATTTTACTGAATTTCACGAAAAGCTACTCAAAGACTGTATGCTTTAACCATCCCTGATGTAAAAGTGAAAGACTAGCAGAAGGCAGTTAGTCAGTATCACTCACTGCTAACTTATAAGTTACTTTATTTAATGAAAGGTAAATTAAACGTCATTTCATAACGCCATTACAACTGAAAAATCGTGCATGATGGTAACGAGACTGGAACTTGAGACCTCTTCATTACATGTCAAGTGCCCACACTTACAGGTCATTGCAGACCTCTTGGAAGATTTAATCGAATATGTGAAGAATTTAATGATAAATTACTTAATTTGAGTACTTTACGTTAGTTTTGACAGAAGAATGTCAAACTTTTATATCATATTTTTCTGGTCTATGTGAATTTTTGCATTATCATTGCAGCTAGAGTAATTGGCAGTTGTTTGCTGTTTAGCCCAAAGATGTACACACTGTCCTTCATGGGGAACTTAGCTTACCGCTAAAGCATGTTTTATTGCTGTTACGTTTTTTTATGTGGACTGAACGCAACAGAAAGACACAGATAACAGCTTATATAATTTATTACAATAAACTATTATATATGTGACAGCTATAAAATAAATTATATAATAACAATGACAGATGTTCAGTTTCAACCTTCAAAATTAATTACAATACAAAATGGTACTGGCCTGTGTCCAATATAAAGATCCAGAATGAAAGTCCAAAAGTCCAGATCAGAAATCCGAAATTCCAGACTAGGGGGTGAATTTGGTCCCACGAAGAAATTCCGAAGTTTGAATGAAGAATTCCAGAAACAATTCACAGTTTAATAAATTTGACGAAGTTCTTTTTACGACGTTTTTGATGAATGTCTCAAAGTTGTCGTTTTCCAACTTGCCTCGGTCTCCCCTAAACAGTCCTATACGTGTTGACCTTCAGTATAACCAGTAATTCGAATGAATCGTAAAGATTGACGAAATAAAATCACAGCTTTTGTAGATCTAGCTCCAGTCACAAATCCCAGTTGAATAAACACACAGCAAACGTTGAAAAATTCTCAAACGAAGACAACATCTCTTGAATCGAATGAAAACGAATGACTGACTGGCTCTCCTCGCATGGTCGTCTGTTTTTATACTAGTAGGCCTAGTGTATTCTCGAACAATCGCGTAACTTCCACAGAATTCCAGAGTAATCTGGATTCGTCTCGTACAGACACCAGGCCATAATACATTCTATTTATAGACAAATGATCGATCTACCTAATTCTAGAAATTTATACATGAATAACAACATATTTTATTGATTTGAACTTCGAAACAATAATATAAACAACAACAACAAAATTTCGACCGATAGATATGGAAATCCAAACACAACACAATATGGCATTCCAAACGCTTTATACATAACAATTGCAGTTATGTCTTATTGACAGAAAACACATGTGCATGCTATAGTTTCTCTATTTGTAAGTAGAAGTATAATAAAGAATAATAGTACGAGTGTTACCTGTAAGTTAATTTGTAACCTATATAAGTTTATTTTTGTCTGATTTTTACAAAAATGTCTGTCAAAAACAAAATTCTAATAAGTTCAGTATGAGGTTATTTATCGCACACTTCTTATTATTTTTTTTCAAATTCAGGGTTGAGTACAAAGGAAACACTAGAACAAAATATCAAATCTCACTAGAATATATACATTTACGACGTAAATCTAATTGAAATTACAAAATATTCCATTTTTAAAATATTTTATAGTTCGCTAGTTATTCAAAATAGGTGTAATTTACAACGGAGAAATCTAGCAGGAAATCTCAAAAGTTTGTTTGTGTTCTTTGTTGTTGGTAGTGCTATTATTCTTAAATAATGCATGTATACTACGTGATATGATTTTAGGCTAATTTTCAATCAAAGAAAAACTATTTCTAAAAGGGAATATTTTGCATAACTTTTTACAACACATCTGCATAAGCGGTTAATAACAACTAGGGTCTTTTTTTATTTTCTTCTCCATCCCAAACATGTATTTTCCTTTAAAAAAAATCCAAAATGTTGCAAAAGCAGTATAGGAGAAAACTTTGAAGTGATAGCATGGTAAGTGATTCAGTGAGTATCGATGTTTCTTTTAGTGGCAATTTAATCAAAGAGTGGGAAGCGTTCTTTGCTGCAGATGTAGTTTAATCAATAATCGATGTTTATCGTAAATATTTAGAGAAAAGCTACCCAACGGACGTCTGATCACTACCGTTCCAAATTTTGGATTGGCATGTGGAAGGTGTCTAGTTAGCATTATCCACCATAACAACTAGACAACTTTTTCTATCCCAACAATAGGATTTAAGAGTTGCTTCTATAGCATATTGCAAATACGGTAAAACTACAATAATAAAGTATTATCAACTTGTAGGTAAAGAATGGTCATGTGATCTTAAAAGCAAGTGGCTGTTCATTCGACCTGCATGGTAGGTAGTAGCCTCACACACCCTGTCTTACTTAACTATAAGTTTCAAATTAACAAAGTTTAAATTAGAGGAAGACGGACTAATTGGCCATCTTAGTTTTCTATGAGGCTTTTACCTATTAAGATGAATGCTCTTCAGAAGTAAAATTTTTAAGTGAACTTTTTATTAAAAATTTAATTTCTATTTAAAACAAATATTGGATATAATTATTTTTAAAATACTGAAAAAAATGTACTTAATGTATTTTTCACATAAGGATGGACAAAACTGACCTTAAGATAGGAATAAAATAATTACCTCCTATATCGTTAAAACTATAATTTAAAATAAAATCTGCACTTGTCAACTACATTTTAAATCGCTTAAACTGTTGCTAAAGTGCTTCCCTCAAGAATCGGAAAGGCCAGTCGTTAGTTGTGCACTGATTAGTACAATGACAAAAACAACATAAGTGCTAGTGTGTCTAAGTAGTCTCAGTGGACTAAAACTGTTTCTTATACAGTATATTGTTGTTTATTATTCCTCACTGCTTATAAGCAATAAAACAAAATATACTGAAATGTCTACTTTATAACCATTAAAAAATTTATTGTTTACCACAGATTAAAGTTGTTCAAAAACAAATAAATGAAGTGTCATTTTTATCATTCATGTCTGAGCGCGTCTGCCAAGGTGTTTTATTTATGAGTTCACGTGAAACACAATTACGTATAATTCCCGCTAGGTGATAGCACATCACGAACGTTGATTATTTGTTGTGGCAGTTTTACGAACAGGGGTCGTCTTGTCTTACTTACTCCTACCCTAAGTTCTTTACGAACCGTGACTAAATGTAAAGGATGTTGGATTGTTTCACTCTTGTGTAGACCAATCATACAAATTTAACGCGATTGCAACATCATGCTGTGAATTGCCTACACGTACTTCGAAATATCGTCAAAAATATCAAACTAATGGTACTGTTACTCAGATACTTAGACAATCCAACCAACACCCATAACACTAGTAAACGATCGACATCTATCAATTCTGACTCGAAGAGCGTAGGGTACTTAATCCGAGATTAAATCATATGTTTGCAAACGCAACTAAATGTCATGTAAACATTAATATAGCTAGAATAAACTTATTCTAGAAAGAGGTATATTTCACTTTCAGAAAGGCACAAAATAGCTGATTGTGGCATGATCTTATACACAAAAAACTAACGCTTTTACAGCAATATTCTTTTTGCATATTAAATGCATTCTCTGAAGCATATAAGAAACAACTTTTCGTTTGATGAAAATTTGAAATTTATGACCAGTTCTAAATCTACGATTTAGAACGTGAAACAGTTGGTCGTGAAATGTGACGTATGCAGGAATAAGTTTTGATTGCACAAACTCTAAATATTACAAAATGATACCACTAAGAAACATACATATTCAGTGATATATCCTACT
This sequence comes from Carcinoscorpius rotundicauda, assembly GCA_011833715.1. Taxonomy (NCBI): domain Eukaryota; kingdom Metazoa; phylum Arthropoda; class Merostomata; order Xiphosura; family Limulidae; genus Carcinoscorpius; species Carcinoscorpius rotundicauda. Next base: position 117,423,551 of record CM022393.1, read on the forward strand.
ACTATTGTGCTATTTTATGTTTGCGCTATTTTTCTTTGACCTTAGCCTAATGGGTAGTAACTCCTAATATCATTATGTCAGTTGAAAAATATATTCATCTGTTAGAGGGAATAATCAACTATTTGTTGGAAAACAGGCATGGACAATGGACTACAGTTCCTTCGAAACGTCCTTGGGAGGCGAATTGTATTCCGTCAAAAGATTTCGTTTCAAATGACCCGGAAGCTGTTTTTTATTGTTATTAATATTATTTTTCAGGGAAAAAATTAAGAAAATCTCAAAATCTTAAGTAAATCCTATAACCAGGTAATGTTTGTTGTTACCATAGTTCACATTGACAGAAGGTGTCACGAACTTCAATATACTTACAATATGCATTGCAGCAGTTTGTTCAATTTGAATTTTTTATTAAAATGATGAAAAAGGAAATTCAAAATAATAAGAGTTCGATGTTAAAAATGAAACGTTTTCATGCTCATTAGTGAGATATTTAATAGTATCTCTGTACTCTGCTGACTAAGGGTATCGAAACCCGGTTTTTAGCATCATAAGCTCTCTGAAATATCGCTGTACTAGCAGGAAGGCATGTTACTGAATTGCACGCAGAAATATTTTGGATTGTTATTCTTAAACACGTTATACATAATCAACCAAACCATTAATGAATAGAATCCTCCATTGGCATAGCGATACGTCTGCGGTCTTATAACGCTAGAAACTGGGTTTCGGTACCTGTAGTGGGCAGAACACAGTTTTTCGTTTGCTTAACAATAAATATTAATAGAATAATGTTCTTTTAAATTCACAAAACATGCATTTATATCTAACACATTCGAGATGGTGCAAGTATAAATAAGAACATTATTTGAAAAGATAGTAGAATGAAAAATGTGGCCTCATTTTTTTCTATTATAGATGTATGACACGTTTTAAAATTTTTCGTATTTATATTACTGTATCCTAGAAATATTTACTGCTTACTGCTGCTATCTAAAGGATAAAAAAGCTATTAGTCTGAGCGGTTTGATAATGTTTAAACAAAAATAATAATACGGTTTGGGTTTTGCTAAAAACAGTTGGAATATATACACATATACTCTTTTTCATAATATAATAAATAGCTTTTACAATGCTTCAAACATGTTCGCCCTTTCAGCCGTGAGGGCGTTATAAAGTCACGGTCAATCTTACTATACATTAGTAAAAAAGTAGCCTATGATTTTGCGGTTGGTGGTGACTTCTAGCTGCCTTCCCTCTAGTCTTACCCTGTAAAATTAGGAACGGCTAGAGCAGATAGCCCTCCTGTAGCTTTGCGTGAAATTCAAAACAAACAAAGGGTAACGCTTTTAAACAATTCCACATGTTAATCATTGAATTTTTTGTATCCCTAGACACATGTTTTACGTTGCTGATGTTTCACCTGTTATCCTTTCAAACTGCAAATCCGAATCAAAGGGTCCCTGATTCATTACTGCAAGTTCACACTCTTTATTTGTGGTTGTGAGGACATGTGAAAACGACGATAAGACCCTGCTATTCAATTATACGATATTCAAGGAGATTGCCATGCGTGCTTCCTTTCCTGTAGCCTACCTATTCAAAATTTATAGGTGGCTTATGTAGCTTCGGGAAAATAGTTGATTAACTAAAGATAACAATTAAACATCAGTCATGTCAAATGTTGACATAGTTATGTCCAAGCATTTCTTTAATAAGTCTTGTGTGCCGAGAGGAACATTGATTACATAAATTTGAAATATATATTTCATATTTAGCATATAATACTGTTGATCAATTAATATTTTTTTCTGAACGTAGCCGTGTCAAGTGAGTGCGTTATAACAGTAGCAGTCAATCACTTGGTGTGAACGATGAGTGGTGGTGTGTTTCTGACAGAGTTCCTTTCGTCTAGTTGTTAGTTTAAAATAAACAACAGCGGCAGATAATATTAGCGACTGCAGTAACTAATACAAGAAATAAAAACAAATTCCTTCAGATTTACAAAATTATCTTATGGATACCAACTGTATTCTACTAAATAATCATACCATTAAGAGAAAAAAAAAATCGTTTTTTTTTCCTTTATTTCATTTTAATTGAATAAAATTTTGTGTTACCAACGTAAAATTTACTAAAACTACTCTTCATATAATGGAAATAATAAAACGACTTTTACATCATTATCTTTGAGATAAACATGGATTATGTACTGTTTTTCAAAGTTTTTTTTTTTATCTGTCGACTACGAACGGAGAAAATGTATTGAAGTTTTATAATCAATAAGTTTAAAAGACACTCTAGCATCTTTAAGTAGCATGTGTTCTTTGTGCAAGTTATTAGAAATGTTTACACATTTATCTTGTTCCATATTATCTAAAAAATACTGTGTGGCTATATAATTAGTATTAACTTCTGATCAATGTAAGATACCCACACAGATCAGATTAAACATCAAGTTATTAGTGAGATGTTAGATTTTTACTTATAATGATCAGAATGCACTATGTTACCAGTTTCGTTCCCTCATTCTCAGGGATATTGTTCTTTGTAATCTTAAATGTATAATTAAAGAAAGTAATGATATGTTTACGAAACATTCTAACGAATTCTGTTTATAACGTAATGTTAAAATAGAACATTAAATTTCGCAAAGTTTTTTTAAACAATAATTTTGTTAAAGAGAAACAAGTTAACTAATTAATTCTAGGGCAGAGCTCATGATCAGTCAAGACTTGCCTCACAACTTTCAAATAAAGCCAGAAAGCCTTTTCTACAATTGCATAGTATGTAAGGTTTTATAAAGTGTCTTTTTATACATTTCTTTCCACTTCTAAAGCAAATTTATTGTGTTAACTTTATGAAATATCTACATTGTTAAAGGTTGTAGCGCAATAAAACTTTAATTGCTCGTGAGACGAGATAGATTTATATTTAGGACAAAAATGAAACTTTTATTTACCTCTGAATAAAAGTAGTTTTTAAATGTTGGGTTCTTTATATTTTTCAAAAGGTTCCATCTAAACAACAAATATTTAACATTTATACATCCCGTTTTTATAAGGGTTATTAAAATAATTTAATTTGCACGTGAATATGTACAGAAATAAATTCTGATCAAGAAGCCAGCACAGAGAATTAGAACTGGAAGTTGGAATTATTGTTGAAAGAGAACCGAAACTCCAGCACTAATTATTTCACTCTTCTACTTCAGTAAATTATTCGAAAACGCTCGAGTTTAAGGCTTCTTAAAACCTGTAGAAATAAATGTTACGTACAAAAATTACGTTGATATAAATAACATTTTACCAGCATTTTACTACCTGACTTCAATAATAACTGATGCAATAGTTTATTCATAATCCAATATTAACTTTGCACACAATCTTCATTTATTTAGTATAATTACTGCCATTGTTGCAGAGATACAAGTTTCAGTTACCTACATTAGTAAACAATGTTTATTCTATCATGACTATGAAAAAGGTAAAGAAGTCTTCAGTAACAAAAGCAGCAATATCGCAGTATAATAATCAAAATATATGGTCATGTACTTACCAATACATTTCTGGCTGTACGTTTGTATGTTGACAGACGGCTGCTCTCTTTTTCAGTACAAAAACTCAACCAAAACGTAAAGTACAAATGGACTCGCAGCGACACGTCATCATCGTAGTTATTTGTTACCAGAACTCTTACCTTTGTAAACAGACATAACTCAGCGTGTGTACATACGCACATTTGTTGGATTTTAATATATCATGTGTCTCAACAATATATCATTAAAATTATAATAGTGTAATTTCATTCACTAACATTAGGCTAAGTAGAAAATAACTTAAAGTGGTAAAAATAATTACCTTGAGCACACCGTGAAAAATTAAATTTTATCATTTTTTTCTGCCTAAAACCTAAAATCTAACCAACAAAACATAAGTTATTTAAATAAAAACGAAGTGTCAGTTGTATTGATTTTTGTAACTCCTTTGGTATAAGAAACCGTCTTCGTAAACGAAACCTCTACTGCATAGCACAATCTTTCTTGTTGATAAAGCTACGTTCATTTTTGTTTTAAAATTTAAATATATAACTTTACAACATAAAAGCTAACAACAAAATTAAAAAAAGAATAAAAAATAATTGTAAATGTTAATTAAATATCCTCATTATAATGATAAAACATTTTTAGAGAAAGTGTCGAATGAAACCGAATTTATAAATAATGAAAGGAGTACATACTCGTAGTTACGAAAAAAGTAGAAATGCTTTAGTTATTTATTTATTTATTTTTCTACAATGTTTTAGTTTTCATACAATCCTCTTATCTTCAATAAGCTAATTTAATTTTGTTGACAAATTTATCTTTGATAGTCAGACAAACACACTGTTTTTATAGTAGCTATTTCATGCATTAAATCATTCTGTTCAAAATATATTTAACAAACTTTAAGTCTCGTAAACTACAGAAGCCTTTTCTTCTGTATATTTTTCTCTTTTTATACAACTTTACGATAAAATATTAAGATAATTCTGATATTTCTACTAATAGCACTACAATTAAATAACGAACGTGCATCTAAGTTTCAAAATATATCATGATTATAATATATTATTCTTAAAGTACAGTATCACAACTTTATAGGAAAATATAAGAAAAAAGTTGAAGAATATATTAAAATAATTTCTTTCTGTGAACTTTCTGTATCTTAGTTAACATATCAAAATGACAATTATTGTAAATAAAATAATTTATAGAAAAAAAATAAAAACTATACGATGAGAACGTACGAAATGATAACTCTCCTTAAAACATATGTTGAAAAAGCAATATTCTATAGAAAGTTTTTATTCGTATTACAAACACACGTCCAAATTTAAATGTGTGTTTATCTCACTTTCATCTATTTACTTCTCAGTAATGTTTGGGAGTAATCTCACCAAGGAAGTAATATTAAAATTAATATTTTTCAAAATAAAACTACCGACTATTTCCATGACAGCACTTTTAAAGCACTGTTCTTAGCCTATTCAAAATGTTCATTTATCAGAAATAAATAACCGGCCCCTATCTTTTTTAGGAAAGAAAATTAATATTAATTGAATAGATAAAAAAGCTGGCTTTACGAAGTTTAAGAAATTATTGTTTCAGTCAGATATTAAAACCTTCCACAACTTTAAGTAGCAAATCACAGCCTGAATGTTCATACATCTTCAATGGCATTGTAACAGTAATCCCAAAGAATCGTTAGTAGTAGCTACGGTCATATTGGATTTACTGATTAGCTTTCAAAGTGATTTATTACGAAAAATAGATTAAAAGCGAACTTCAAGAATGTAATCATAGTTGCATAGAGCTAAAGCACCAATGCTCTTTGATAAGCCTTTCAGTTTAACAAACACAAATCCCGTCCTCTCAACACACACACCAGTAGCTCAGTAGTAAGTCTGACGGCTTACAAAAGTAAGTTTGGGGAGAGAAGGGGCTACACCAGCTGGGCGAACAGAAGTAACTTATTGTGTATCTTTGGGCTTCACAACGAAACAAATATTTTTAGTTGATTATTCGCTCTTGCTATCTATTTTATTTATATTTCACTTTCTTATATTGAAAGCGCCCCCCGCTAGTACAGTGGTATGTCTACGAATTTACAACGCTAAAATCAGCGGTTCGATTCCCCTCGGTGGGCTCAACAGATAGCTCAATGTGGCTTTGCTGTAAGAAAACACACATGTATTGAAAGTTATTGGTATATTTATATATATTATTTGTTATAACTCAAAAACAAATTAAACGAAAACGCTGCATCAACCGAAAGGATGCCAGGGTACAAACTACAATGTGGGATTATAAAGTGTACCCTAGTTTTTGGAGGCGACTGCTGAAGAGAAACCTCATTGCGTAGGGGATACACCGTCTACCAGTCTTAACCTCCATTTCGACTGTCTTACATAAGAAATAAAGAGAAGCAATATATGGGCGTTCAAGCCTACTACACCCTACATTTATATCACTATTCACTGCCTCCAAACAGTTGTGGAAATGTGACCGCTTTCCATAGTAAAGAATTAATTGAAATATAACATAATAAGGAAGTAAGGTACTATTATTTGGGGGTAAGTGAGATGAAAAATTGACTGTTGATGCTAGCATTACAGCCCCCATTATGGTAGAGGGGCACTAATAGACAACACAACAAACGAACTATACCAGCATGAAGCGTTAAATATTGCAAGCTCAAAGAGTGTGTCAGCTTAACACTGGTGGAAAATCGAAACAAATAATACTGTTTACATTTAAAGATGTCTTCCTCCTTTCTTATTTACTGGGAATAACAAACACTATCAGAAGGAATAGGTGTCGGTTTGATTATCTATTTCGATTTATAAAATATAATTACAAAATCTAAAATTTTTATTTCCTATTAGAATTTACCAAAAGCCAATATATCGTAAGATAACTAAGAACTGATTATTTGTGTTTGCACATTTATCACTTAACTAAGAAATTATTCTTTGTATTTACATAGTTATAATGTAATTTAGAACTGTTTTTTGTGTGTTTACAGATTTATGATGTAACCAAGAGCTGATTCTTTGTAGTTTCACGTTTGTAATGTATCTAAGTGCTGATTATTTGTGTTTACAGGTTTGTGATGTAACTAAAAGATGAGTCTTTGTGGTTGCACGTTTATGATGTAGAATGTTCAAACTTTCAACTTATTTTGAAAAATTGTTTAAATGTACATGCAATATTACTAATAATTATTTAAACTTTTGATGATAAAGGATATAAAAAGCATGTTTGTTTTTTTATAGCAAAGCGACATCGGGCTATCTGCTAAATACACCGAGGGAATCCGAACCCCCGATTTTAGCGTTGTAAATCCGTAGACTTACCGCTGTACTAGCGGGTAACTATAAAAATCAAAGACTATTGAAATTCCACCCATTTATGTTGATAAAATAATCTGAACTAGAGTAAATTTAAGTGTTGATAGTATACATAATAATTGAACATCAACCAATCTGAGAGTAACACACAAGGATAATGCTTGTAAATATGCATTCGATTACTCTATGCCCAGTAGTGGCAGTGTGTAACTAGCTATGGCTTGGCTAGACATCTATACACTTTTGGAAAATTGTTGTAAGAGTACATGTTTCAGTAAGGACTGTATGCAAGACTTCTTGTGAATCTCACTAAAAGTTACGTATTAAGTATCTCGTGACGTTTTATGTATAACATATACGACAATCAAGTACAGATCTTGCCAAGGACCTTACTGTAAATACGAGGGGGTGAATGCTATCTTGATAACAGTAAAACACACATTAATGTAAAATGGTCTCATGGGTGTTTCGGTGTTCGAAAATCTCTTTTAAGAAGAAATAACCGAAGTAAATGTTTGAAATGGGAACTGGACCACAGATAGTCGCCGCAGCAAAACTCGAGAAATGTGCTATTTACAAATGAATCTAATCGTGAAATGTTCGGCGATGATGTAAGATGATTATTCAACGAGTGAAATTGGATCAATACCATAGACAATGTGCAAGTGTGGGATGAGTACACGTTTAGGGCTGGATCTCACCCAATGGTTTGTTTGCCTCAGATATGTGGAGAAAATAACACAAACTAATTTTGAGCCTCTAGACTAGAAGAAATGCAGCTTGTCAGCAGCATCGCCAACATCGTTTGAACTGTTTTAATAAACTTGTAAGACTTCACTCCCATTTTATTAATTCACCCATGGTTTAGAGCGCGATTTTCTTATTCATTTCTATTTTTACGATAAGGTAGCATGAACTATTGTACCTTGGATCCATAGATCGACACAGAGCCACTAGACCACTCCTAAGCCTAAAAGTTTTGGTAATCTACATAAAATATGTGCCATTCTGGCTGATGACAAGTAAGGCGGATTATATCACATCATGTTGTTTGTTCATGAATACTTCTCACCATCCAGGATTAGAATAATTTTAAACATATAATAAGTGTGTAAAATTATAGTTTGACGCTAAATAGGGCTGAAGGGACATTCACATTCATAGTTTAACCAATGCAAAGAATCCATACGAATATTCTTAAGGCTCTATTTGCATATGTTAAAATTTGGAAGGTCAAGAGACAGCCCAACAACGTAACTAAATTGTAAGAAATAATACAGGCTCTTTAGAACCATATTCGACAGTCGCATAGAGAAACTTTCTTACAACATGAAAACAAGATATTATATTCTGAGTAAGGGACTCGCATACATAATACTGGGGCACTGTAGAACGTAATAGGTCACATTTCGTAATTTATAAAGTTCTACGCCGTTAATGAATTCATCATATAGTTGCTTTTAATTATCAACGATTCTTGTGTTTGTATCGTTTATATACTACCATAACGATTTTCATTGCTGAATAAATAAACGTGTGTATATATCCTTACATTGTGCCGATATATATCACGACCTAAAGCAAGCACATTGCCTACACATTGTACCAAAGATTATCGTTTTGTTTAGTATTCATTTTGGAGTTTATCACGTAAGCGGAAAGTTAACTATACCGCGAAAAACGTTTTGCACGTTATCCACGCATAATTAAATTAAATTAAATTCCAATAATTTAACCAATATTATGCATTTCACGAACCCATAATCATGAAGTATAAAGATGATATAGTGTATTTTAAGGATTCAAATATTTCCATTATCCTGATGATAGCATGCATATTACGATGAAACACAAAGCTTGACTACTTTGTTGGAAAAATAATTACTCGCCAGTAATATGTTATTTTACTTGTATTCTCAAATTGGTTAGAAAAATAAGAAAACTTAATGTGTGTATATTATCATTAATTAACATATACATTATACAAGACAACTGCTTCTGTAGTTCTTTATTATTTTCCGAATAACCTATACAAAATTATTTCTGAATTCAGGCATACATACACACTTTGTGGTAGATAAGATAAACATATTTTCCCCCTATAAAAACTACGAAGAGTTATTATTTATCAGCACTTAAACTGTTTTGCAAAAAAAACATTAAATTTAAATTTGTAAATGCTGGAATAAAACTCAAGGCTGCACGATGAATTACTTAAGCTGTACTTACCCTGGCAATCGAATACTTAATTTAAGCTTGTAATTTATCAACCCTATCAGTGAATGATCAGATAGAAAACGGATAAAACACTCGAAGATGTATTAAAAAATATATAGAAAAACGTAAGTGACATCTCTCCTACAAATTTCGGTTTTATACTTTAGAAAACATTCAAACGACCAAAGAGAAATTTTGTCAAGAAATCATATGACGTTAAATACATTACTGTAATGAAAAGACATAAATCGGAAGCTAAGAAAGATTATGACATATTTTAGATTTCAGATCAAAGCTTTTGTTTGGTTTGGTTGAAATTTCGCGCAAAACTGCACGATAGCTATCTGCGCGTTCTGTACTTCATTTATCAGTGAAAATTCAGGTACTCATAACTACCCAAACGCCAACTCTTTCGCTACTATTTTACAAACGAATTCCAAAAAACAAACATTAATATGCAAAAACAAATAATGTTTGTTTGTTTGTTTTGGAATTTCACAAAAAGCTACTCGAGGGCTATCTGTGCTAGCCGTCCCTAATTTAGCAGTGTAAGACTAGAGGGAAGGCAGCTACTCATCACCACCCACCGCCAACTCTTGGGCTACTCTTTTAACAACGAATAGTGGGATCGACCGTCACATTATAATGCCCCCATGGCTGAGAGAGCAAGCATGTTTGGCGCAACGCGGGCGTGAACTCGCGATCCTCGGATTACGAGTCGCACGCCTAACGCGTTTGGCCATTCCAGGCCAAAACAAATAATATAATTTGTAGTTATTTAATATTGTGAGATTATTAACTTTGAATGACAACCAAACGTACTTTTTATATTTTAAGTAGTTTTTTGTCATTTATAATTGTCTTTAATATGTAGACTTAGGACATGGCCAAAAGTATGTGAACACCTTACCATCACTCCCATATCTGCTCATTGAACATCTCATTCTAAAACCAATAATGTTGGTCCTCCTTTGCTGCTAGAACAGTCTCCACTCTTTTGGGAAGATTTTTTAATAGATTTCGGAAAATGGTTGCGAGGATTCAGCCACAAGAGCATTAGTGAGGTCAGGCATTGATGTCGGGGTAGAAAGCTTGGCTCGCTGTCGTCGTTCCAATTCATTCTAAAGGTATTCGATGGGGTTGAGGTCAGTGTTCTGTGCAAATGAGTCAAGCTCTTCCACACCAACCTCGGCAAACCGTGTCTTTATTCACTTCGGTTTGTGCACAGGGGCATTCTCATGCTGAAACAAAACAGGGCCTTCCCAAACTGTAGCCACAAAGCTAGAAGCACACAATTCTCTATAATGTAATTGCATGCTGTATCATTAATATTTTCTTTCACTGGAACGAAAGAAGTTGGTACAAAGCATGAAAAGCAGCTCCAGCCCATTATTCCTCCTCCACAAAACCTTACAGTTGGCACTATGCATTTAGGCAGGAAGCATTCTTTTGGCATCCGCCAAATACAAATTCATTCCTCAAACTACCAGATTGTAAAGTGTGATTCATTACTCTAAAGAACGCGTTTCCATTGCTCCAAAGTCCATTGGCGATGTGCTTTACACCACTCCAGCCTACACTTGGCATTGCGCATGATGATCTTAGACTTGTGTGTAGCTGATGGCCATGAAAACCCATTTTATGACTTTTCCGACGAACAGTTCTTGTGTTGACATTGCTTTAAGAGGTAGTTTAGAACTCGGTAGTGAGTGTCGCAACTGTAAACAAGCGATTTTTACGCGCTTCAGCAATCGGTGGTTCTGTTCTGTTAGCTTCTGCGGCCTACCGATTCGGGAATGAGCTGTTGCTGCTCCTATATGCGCATATATTTGAAAATATTCATTACGTATTAAACGATAGAAACCCTATAACCTGTATACTTTCAAAAGGTGGATATTCTTCTTTACTTACATGTTTATAGCGGTTAAATTAAGACTTTACAAACTTGTGTGTTTTGTTTTTTACATCAAGAATATATATTATGTGTATTATAACCAGGATATTGTAAGTATGAACAACCCTTTGTTGGTGGAATTCTAACTCATTTTTATCCTTTATGCTTTCAAAGGAACAAAACTTTTAAACGGACTTTCCTCAGGGTTATTGATTTAAAGCATTATTGCTAAATTACATTTCTTTCATTAAAGTCAGGATTTCCAACCTTTTGGCACTCGCGACCCCTTACCTAAAAGTTTGAAACCCATGTGACCCCCTACTTAGAGCTTACTATCAGCAGCTTAATTTTTATTTTATTTTCTATGAAGGACAGGGAAAGAAATGTATAAAAAAAATATTTAAACTTCTGTAATTATTTATTAGCAAATTAAATCACATTGTTCCAATCTGAATTCACAAAAAGAACATATATTTCTTAAAATAATATTAACGTAGGTTTGAACAGCTATCCAACCCAGCTAGTGAGATGCCTGATGTTGCATTTCAGCAGCAAGCTTTGAAATTCTGGCCGCCAAGCGTTTTTTAGAGTCAGTCTCATGTTATCTTCAACATCCAATCTGTTCCTATTCTTTGTTTTTATATTGACAGGAGTAGAAAATCCTGCCTCACACAGGTAAGTAGAAGCAAATAGAACAAGGACAGGTAAAGCTATCATAGTGAATTTGGAGTATAACTGATACATAGCGCACCACAACTGAGTCATGTATTTCACCTTGAAGAAATCACGAGTTGAAGAGTCGTTCCTTAAATCCAGAAATTCATTTTGGATATCATCTGGGATGTTGGATACATCAAGTTCAGTACAAAATGTGTTCCTTACCAGGGCCTCCTGTTCCTGTGATAGCTCAAGGAAGTAACGCTCGACTTCCTTTTCTAGAGACTGAAGATGTTCGGTAATCTCATCCTTGAGGAATTGATCCAGTTGGAACTGAGACTCATCCGTCACTCCACAAAGTTTTTCAAACATAGCGATGTTTCCAAGATTAATTTACCGACGCCAGTTTTGCAGTTTGGAAACAAAGGCCCAAAGACTATCTTGAAAAAGGAGAACATGTGTTTTCCTTCCTTGAAGCTTTAAATTGAGCTTGCTCAGCTGGTCAAAAATGTCGGCTAGGTACGCAACCCTTTTATTTCATGCTTCATCTTCGAAGTGAGCTGCAAGATTTTTCCTTTCTTGAGACTCCAGAAATAGCTTTATTTCATCTTTCATTTCAAAGACACGATTAATAACGTTTCCTTTCGACAGCCAACGTACTGCTGTGTAGAAGAGAAGGACTTCGTGGTCAGTATTCATGTCTTTGCATAGTTCTTTGAATAGGCTAGTGTTGAGTGCTTGAGTCTTTACATAATTAACAATTTTGATTACAGATTCAAGCACTTCCTGAAGAGAGGCAGAGAGAGTCTTACTGGCGAGAGCATATCGGTGAATCATGCAGTGCTTTGCTTGAGGTGCTAGCTTCTTCTCTCTCGACTGGAATCCTGATTTCGATCCCAGCATAGCCGGTGCCCCATCTGTACAAACCCCATATACGTTTTCCCATTGAAGATCTTCGTCTTGAAAAAAAGTTGAAACTTTTTCCATGACATCATCAGCTTTTGTTGTGGTTTCAAGTGCACTACAGAATAAGAATTCGTCTTTGATGTCACCTGAATTAATGTATCTCACGAAGACAAGCAACTGAGAACATGAACTTACATCTGTCGACTCGTCGAACTGGAAGGATAACAAAGGGGAACCCTTAATTTCAGTCAAAACCTGTTCCTTCACATCAATAGACGTTAGAAATGCGTTTCTGTACAGAATTATTTGACAGGGATACTTGCTGAAACTTCTTTGCACTGGCTTCTCCAAGAATAAGATTTACTGCTTTCATCATGCAGGGTTTAAGAAGTGTTTCTCCAATCGTGTGAGGTTTTTTTTGTTTAGCAATTTCGAATGCAATCTCATATGAAGCTTCCACTACGGCTGCACTCTGCTGCAGAAAAGACCCATTTCTATCGATTCTTTGGCTTTTAAGACACCGTTCATGCCGTTTGAAGAAATTCAAACCCTTCTTTGCGTGTTTTGGATGTTTCATCTCGAGATGACGCTTGAGTTTTGATGGTTTAATTGACTCTGCACTCAGGACAGCGTGCCACAAAACACACTGTGGTTTCTTGATGCCGTCGTTGGCGAGCACAGTGGTGAAGCCAATTTTGAGTATCTGCGCCGTTTAGCCATGAACACAACTCACCTCTACTGTTTACTTATTTCCTTGTTAAAATAAAATAAAAATGTTGAATAATGAACGCTTTGGCAACTGTAGATTTTACACTGACTACTTGTGGGGGATGCAGGTAGAGTAATAATGGGGTAAGTATTGGGAGGGAAGGGAGCGTGGACATTGCGCGATTCGTCATCCACCAATCAGCAACGGACATGTGACTCACGTGTCGAAAGCGAGCACACACACACTTAATCACAGCTAAAGAGACACACAAGCATACGTACATGCGCGTGCACTCACATACTCGCTACTCACTAGTACACACATACATACAGTTGCAGACACACACACATTCATGCAGGCACCTATACATACACCCATAATATCACCTAATGACATTGAACTAACGTAGCACACGTTTTGCTTTGCACCGAAACAAAAAAAATATAATTGATGAAATAAAAGTAATGTCATCCCAAGCTACTTATAACAAGGTTACGCGACTCCCCTGCCAAGGCTTCGCGACCCACTGGTTGGGAACCCCTGCACTAAAGGTACAAGATTTACCAATCTCCCGTACATCTTACAACAAGCTATTTAAAAAAAAATGAAATATGTGTATTAAACCTGTTATGAATTATTCTTCATGTACCTCAGAAATAAAATATATTCATGTTAAAAATCCGCAGATTAAACTGGTAATGTTTAACAGGTTAATCGTCTTTGATAATGTTACTTCTCTAATGAAAATGTGAACGATGAAATCTATACATTCTGTTGATTAGGCAACATGTAATTATAACAGTAGGCTAAGTGAAGTGTACTGGTGGAAGGCCACCTTATAGATTATTTGCTGTTTCTATGAAGTGAATAACATAACAATGTACAAGTTTTCTAATGTACTCCATGAAGTTAAGTACCAATTTCTCATATGTTTTCAAAGCAGTCACTATATTAAACCAGAAAAATAACGTGTCCACTAAGATATTCATAAGTAACGCTTTCTATACGTTACAAGAAAGTCTAGCTTTATGTTTAACCACAAAGAAACAAATAATTTTTGTCCTAAAACTATTTACCGACTAACGAGAAACAATATAACTGTAAGTTAGGCATTATTAAAACTATACAAATAATGCACCAATGAGAATTTTCGCAGCTCAGTATCTATTATCAGGCTTCCAAGATTCATTATTTTTTGTATTTAAGCTGAGTCTACAGCCGTGAAATGGTAAGAATTCATATCTGTGTAATTTGTTTTTGATTCGTAGTTTAAAATAATAGGAGTGTTTAGTAATTGTTCTACTAGCACGTAATGGGTTCATCCGAACCATTAAAATTTCAGTTGTTTCAAAACTTATGTAATTTTAGATCATTATTTGTTTTATAGTACCTCTCGGGGGTTTTATCCGAACACTTAACATTTTAGTTGTTTCATTACTTATATAGTTTAAGATAATTAATTCTTCTAATAGTTTCCCACGGGGTTCATCCTAACTAAAAAAGCTCGACTGTTCTATTGCTCACATAATTGTACATCATTAATTATTCTATTCATGGGGTTCATTCGAACCAACAAAATATCAGCTGTTTCATCACTTATATAGTTTTAGATCATTAATTGTTCTAATAGCTTCGTAGAGGGTTCCTCCTAACTTGCAAACTTCAGTTGTTTTATTGCTTATATAGTTGTGGATCATTAGTTGTTCTCACAGCTGTTTATATAGCTGTAATTCATTAATTTTTATAGCTTTATAAAAGGTTTGTTTTACCAACAAACCTCAGCTGTTCCATTGCTTCCTTATTTATAATTCACTAATTGTTTTAATAGCCCTCCATAGGTTGTTTTTGTACCTCAACTGTTCTACCGCTTTATCAGTTATAGCGGTTACTTCGATTTCAGTTTTGTTATTTCCAGTCATGTTCCGCATAAAAAAGTTTCGCCATTGTTCATTTTCAGTAATTGACATATTTAATTCTGTAATTTTGATATCTAACAGACGTGTAATATAATATTTAAGTGAAAGTTCTAGCCTTTTATCTAACACAAACTACGATTTAGGTATAATTTATATGACATACCATACTACTTCATAAAAAAATTTAAACTTAACTGAAATTAAATATATATTTCATCCCAAAATGTAAATTACAACACTCATCTAATATACTAGATTTCATAATAAAATAGTATAATATTTCAAGTTATTTTGATTTGTACTAATCACGAAAAAGGTGTACCTTTTCTTAAGTTACTTCATTGTTATGTTTAACTCTAATGTCTCAAAACATCTGTAACATTCAGATATTATACACAAATATACTCTCTCCATGTGATATAATCTTTTGATCACAAATATTGGTAAATAATGTATCTCCGGTTTTTGTATTAAATCACACTTTTAAGTTTGTTTGTTTTGAAATTTCGCACAAAGCTACTCGAGGGCTATCTGTGCTCGCCGTCCCTAATTTAGCAGCGTAAGACTAGAAGGAAGGCTGCTAATCATCACCATCCACCGCCAACTCTTGGGCTAGTCTTTTATCAACGAATAGTGGGATGCGAACCCGCGACCCTCAGATTACGAGTCGCACGCCTTAACACGTTTGGCCATGCCGGGCCCACTTTTAAGTATCCTATGGACATATCGCTGGCTTTTTGGTAACCTCTAATTATTGTAAATTAACACATTTTTCTTCACACACCACACATATACTTCTATTACTTAAGAAAATCGAAATAAATATGTATATATCATGCTAGTCAAAGAGTTGTCTTTTATATTTTAATGAAATTAGGGTAAACTTATGCTTCGTAAAATGTTAGTTTGAGAGACATGCGTAATTTTTTGTTTCCGGTAAAGTACCATAATAGGGGGCGTTTCAAACCATTATAATTAAATAAGGTTATTTTTCTCATATCTTTCGGTTTTAAGCAAACGATTCTAAATAATAAATAACTGTTTGAGTAAATTCTTATAAAAGTTAATAAAAACGACCTTTACACTTCAGATAATTATAAAAGAATACATATCTATTTAAACCAACATTTCCCCTTTGCATCTTATTCAAAATTAATATACATAATTATTACGCCCTTACCCTTCTTCCCATGATTCAAAGAATTGTTGTTGTTGTTTTGAATTAAGCACAAAGCTACACAATGGGCTATCTGTGCTCTGCCCACCACGGGTATGGAAACCCGGATTTTAGCGTGTAAGTCCGCAGACATACCGCTGAGCCACTGGGGGGCAATTCAAAGAAAAGTCTGGAACTTTAAAACTATAAACTCCATACATAGCCTATTGTGTAGTTTTATGTTTAACAACAAATGTACGAACAACTTCTTAATGATTATGGTTTATGGCTGGATTTATAAATTATCTTATCACAGTTTATAGTTTTCAGTTGTTGGCTAGATAAATATACAAATTATGAAAAGCTGGAGTAAAACGTTATCTTATCTGAAACTGCTGTTCGTAAGAACTGTAAGTACATTAGTTAGAATTAAGTTAAAAGAGGAAATGTTTGTTTTTTTTAGAAATTCTGACTTTTCCAAACGTTATACCCATAAAATGAATTTCTTCTGTTTAGAAATAAGCTTTGGTGATTTTGTTTTCAACAACATGTATTAAATATAGTTAAAAAGTATATATTTTATATAATGTATAATGATGTACATTTTTTAACTTTAATGATTTTTTAAAAGATTACCTTTATAGCAACGCATGATATTTTTGTCAGGCCTATGAAAAGGAGCGGGTAAAATATTCAATTAATATAGCACGACTATTAATGGTAAGTAAAGTGTCATGGTCTACAGTCTGTCATCAGTTATCCATAATGATAAGTAATGTCATAAAAGGATTTAATACCTTTCATATGTATCATATCATTCATAAACTCGACGACCAAACAATCGGTTTTGTTGTCATCATTTCATTTTTTCTTCACGAAGTCGGGGGTCGTATCATAGGCACTTAACGGATTAAGCCTTAAGCTCGTCACCTTTATGTGTTAAATCGTTACAGCAAACATCGAAAGACGAATATTGCTAATACAAGATATGAGCACAATAACAAGTGAATATTCATTCCTTTTTATATTATTGGGAGAGATCTTTCATTCATACTTTATAATCTGGGAATAGAGTTAGGAACATGGATATTTATCTTCTTTGTTGTGTACAATAATTTACTTTCCTGTTTTTGTAAAATGTCGTGAAACACAACTTTTGTTGTTAATACTTTACTAAATTATTTTTCGTCTTTATACATAACACATGGTTTACTAACTGACTGTTCATTACCAAATGTTTCATTAGTTTATGTGTACGAACCTGCATTATACAGGATAATAATGTGTATTGTTATCTAATTGCTAAATCTGGTTCATCAAATATTTTTTATCATCAAATTCCAATACACAAATTATTGGCTTCATAAGAATTTGTATCTGTATTTCTTGACGATCGAGCCATTTTTGAATCTTAGTGTCTTTGCGTAATGTTCTCTGATAAGTCATCAAAATATCAGGAGGACAATAATTCGAGTTAATTAAAAATAGTAACAAAAAAGAACAAACCTATCAATAGAAAACAAGAGCTAAGGGCTACAATAACCTGATCCAATTCTCACAATTATAAGATCCGCTGTATTCGCAATAATCCTGAAATAACAAGAGTATGACATTATAGCTCCAAATGCTACATTCCCAATGTATTTTTTTTGCAAATAATTGAAAATATATATGTTGTTACAATAAATGCAGTTCCTACCACCCGTACAAATGAAGTTATATCTTCCGTTACTAAACGTACTCTTATTCTTACATTTGGTTTGCTTTTTAAATGCAAAGCTACACAGCTAGTTATCAGCAATATAACCATCACTGATATTGAGCCCTAGTATTTAATGTGTAAACTCTGAAGCTCTACGAAGCATCACTTTTGAGTTATTGTTGTTGCCCCGCTACAAAGCTACACAACATGCCATTTAAACTGTGTCCAGTGAGTGGAATCATACCCTGAATGTTAACGTTATAATTCCGTGAACTAACATCTGACTTTTAAATAAAACATTTTTACAGTATATGCTTATCATAATATTTAATATGTTTTAATATATTTTTTCAAGTGATTTAATTTCAAATTTGTTCTTAGTCAAGACTTTCTTGCAGTGTTTGGTAATTATCTCTTTTGCCCAAATCAGAGTTATTTTAAAAATACCGCTATTATATCTTACTGAAGTAAGAAAGAAACTGGTATGCTATAGATTCCAAAAACAAAAATGCAGCTATTTTTTGTCACCGTTTATAACTTAGAAGACTGATGTTATTTTAAACTATAGTGTTGAGAAATATTTATCCTTTCTCATATTTTATCCTTAAGCTTTATGTCTACAAAAACGACGTTGTTCTCCTTCTAAGAAGACTGAGTAATGTCTGCAATTTGTAAAAATCAAGCAAAAGAGAATAAATATTTCTTTTAGTTTAGAGGCGGTACAACTATCGCATTTGTCATTGGAGTAAGCGAATTAAAAACATCTATGGAAAGCAATTTACAACCTCAACCGTAAAATAGAAGAAGAGTGTTTGTTTCCTTATAGCAAATACACATCGGGCTACCTGCAGCGTCCACCGAAGGGAATCGAAACCCCTAATTTTTAACATTCTAAATTCGTAGACTTAACGCTATCCCAGCGGGGGATTAGAATAAGAAAAATGTTTGCTCTTGTTCAGCTATATGATATGCAAGTTTAATGTGGAAATGCAACTGTTTTTGTTTGACGTTTTGCATGAAAGAACCATAGAGCCTAAAACAAAACGGTGTGATATGGCATTCGTGTGGAGTAGAAAAGTTATAGAGCAACTCCCGTGTTTTGAAATACACTTTAGTGTGTACAACCAGTTGCTTTGAAGAGACATACCGCTTTTCTCTATACATTGAACAGCAAGACACATCAAATAACTAACATACAAAGTGAAATGTTCATGATCTTAAAAGACAACCGGCTTACTTTCACAAATTTTGATGAGAAAACAGTATATTGCAAACCTAATGAAAAATAATTGTAGAGTTTGTTTATGTACGAAAACATTAATTTTTTTTTTCTTTTTAAAAACGCTTAGCTTAAGAATACTTTATCTTTCTAATTGCTATAAGAATTTTCTCATCCTTTACGTTATATTGAATAAAGTGAATCCGATCGTACAATCTTTGGTTTTGAAACTAATAATTCATATTTATACACTGAAACATTGAGCTACATCAAATGAAGTTGCTTTCTTAAAATAAAATCGCTCAGAGGAATGTAATTCATTAATTCCCTCTGTTTGCGATTTTAGAACAATTAATTTTTTCCAGTTACTATACTCGTAAGTCTTGTAAACTTCAAATGAATGAAAACCCAATATCGAAGTTCCATGATTAATGCTAATTATGCAAATAGTTAGAAATAATGCAGTACTATGTATAATAAATGGACTTATTTCTGTTTTAGTAATTAATTATGTTCTCATGTAACAAGTGCTGTACCCACCGCTAGAATCAAAGCTGAATGTCAGCTCTACAATCTTTCAAACTTACTGTTGGACTATTGGAAAGCATTACTGGTTAAATATTAATTTGTAATTATTCTTCTATTATTATTTTCACTCCCAAGTGACACAACGATGTATCTGCGAACTCACTCCGCCAGAAACCTGGTTTCTGTACTCGTGATGGGCAGCGCATTGTGTAGCTTTGTGCTTAATTCCAAACAATCAGTTAAACCATATTAAAATTATTTCATTAATATAAATATTTTTCCTGATAGAATCTTCTTATTTTTCATTTTTCGAAAGATTTTATTCGAATAATATTTTATGTTAAAATGTTAAGAAAAGTGAAAATGCGTTGGTCTGCCATTTTAACCGTATGTCGGCGCTAGAATTTTACCTTTAAAGATCGAGAATGTTTTAATATATATTAAGATTTATCTTAATTTATAAAGACAGAAACTAAATTAATAAATAATGTAACGATTATCAGCAGATGACTGTCTGAAATGCAAGTTCCTAACATTATTGTGCATGTGGTCTTAAGTAGCCTACACTGTCTTAGGTAAATAACCATACGCTGCCAACTATAACAAGCTAAGGAAGTATTAAATGATTGAGAGACTATAAAATAAAGGAATTAACGCTTGTTCTTACATAGTGATATAACTTCTACAGATTAATCACTTTTAAATTTCTTGTTCATGTCGTTCACACTCTGCAATGAGGTTGCTATAACCTATATAAGGGTTATATAACAGAACAACAAATATATACGCATCAAGTCAACATTACCTTCCTTCTAACGAATCTGAGTAAAAATTAATTATCCCTATCTGGTGAACAAAACGAGGTAGAAATGAATAAAAAAATGTGGTACGAAAGATCTTCACTTGTGGACTATATATATTAAGCCCTATCGGTGCCATAGCTATCAAGGAAATCTTTCCGTCTGTGTACAAATCTTTCTCTAATTGAGCTGACCTATTCAGACAAAATTTGGCATGCTAACATAATAGTTGAAAAGCAACCCAAACTTTTATTAAACTTTCCCGTATATCGTTACTTCATTATGTATTGTAAATACTTGAGTTTGAATAAAATTCCACCAGTTCAAGATTGTCAATAAAATGTTTAATATTTTGGCTTTTTCCCATAAGAATCAAATATATAGTTATAAAATATCGATCTAGAAATTGAAAAATAAAAATAATGTTGTGGTTAAACTTTCCCGTTCTTTACTTTCCTTTTTATACAAGGCTTAGAACAAGCACTTAAGCATGGATTGGAGAAGTATTTCATAATTATAATATGCATAGCATATATCTTACTTCTTTGTGTAGAATATGAAAGCAAAATTCCAGATTATTATGAAATTTTAAAGCATTAAATATGCAAAATTCAAAAAGTAAAAATCTTAACCATATATCTATAATAAAATTGGGTGCTGTTAACAAAAAGGGACGAAACTGCTTTACCCTTTCTACAAAATCTATGGTGTCTCAACATATATTAAAAACAAACTTATTATGACGCTTCATCTATTATAAAGAAGCTTATTGTATCACTACACCCATGACAAATAAACTTATGGTGTCGTTATTGGTGCAGAATGTAGTCGTTATTAGTAAATTTGGTTGTCAGTTATGGTGAATAGCAACTGTATAACAGTATACATGCACATTACCTGCAATACGTTATAGGTAGAATGAGAACATTGTTGTCATAGCTTCAATGTATTGAGAAAATATTGTCATTTTTTTACAGCCCGTTACCTGTGTTCTTCATGCCTTCTAATCATAAACATATAGTTTCCGGTAAATACCTTTCATTACTAGATATTATAGACTATCCAATAACAACCGAATCGCTACAATCTTGTAGTATAGAAAAATCTACTCATATTACTAATTTCATCTTGATTCACCTTATTCGTACAATATTAAAAATCCCAGTATTTATTGTCAGATCTTAATGCCAAGCGTATTATTCAGTGAAATCAACAGTTTTAGGATCAAATGAAGCTGCCCTAAATATATAATGTACAACGATTCCCTAAAGCGAGGCAATAAAATTTGTGAATAATCAAGTTGTTCAAGCTCGAAAGGTAAGAAAGATCTCATTTCTCTAGTTCTGACCTATCATTTAATCAACTTAAGACTAAATATTGCAATCACGAAGAAATACTCACAGAGGATTTCAACATCAACGTAAATGTTAGTGATCAACCCATAATGTCCTAAAGACAAGTCACTAATATAGTAACCATACAATTAATCCACTTGTTACCGGGATTATGAACTTTTATGATGCATTGCTTACAAATACTTTAACAACACTGCACAAATATTAGTATTTAATGTCATATACTACAAACTTCAGTACCTCTCATACATCTTTCACTGTTGCATTTGTTCTCTTATCTTTGAACAAACAAAATTTTCAGGATTCTAGGATTTCAACAGACAGCTTATTGTAAAACTTACACTATACAAACAAATAATATGCTATTTTCTTAACCAAAGTTAAGATAAAATCGTCCTTTATACTTTAGATAAATATAAAATAACATATTTATATTTAAACCAACGTTTCGCCTTTCCAGCTTTTTCAGGGGTAATAACATAGTATACTTGTAATACACATATAGTAACACACTATAACACAAGTTTTCTTCCTGGATAGTATATATATTTTTTTAATTTCGTATGTTGTAAAAGTAGAGAAATTTCCTTTTGTGACCTGGATAATGAAATTGAGAAATTAACCTATTTTCCATGTAAAAACGGATAAATTTGCACATTTTCATTTACATAAGATCTGAATAAAACAACATATGAATCAAGATTTACATGTATTTAAACTAAAGTCATACCAAAAATAAGAAAAATGTTTAGAAGTGAGTAGTTTTTTTCGAGATATGCGACTGTAATGTAAATCACTTTCACGTATCAGTCCCCAAATATTGTTTCCCATCATGTTTTTGCGAAACGCTTCCAGGTCACAAAAGCAAAGTTTAAAGAAAAAAATAGGTCTTTTTTATTTACTTTAGTCATAAGCAATTGGGGAATAACATTTTATGCCCAGGAACAAGAGAAATAACAATTTTGTTACATAGTGTGATCATACGGACTATTATTTACAAGTTGAAAATTACCATGTATTCACCTTTTATATGTATTTATTTTATCTTATTTTTCTCACTATTTTCTTAGTGATTAAATCTTACAAAATTCCAAATGCAAAATGTTAATATTGCAACCAGTCTATAGTTTGATGTGATATTTTCCAGATTAATTTGGCAGAGTTGCTTCACGCAGCGTCTGCCACGGTTGTAATTAGTTGCCCATTAATAACCACATATTTAAGTGGCACTTAACAGTGACTAAGAGTCTGCTCCCCTTCATTCAAGATGTTTTTTTTATGAAATCATACATTACAATTGTTTACTTTTTTCTTCAGCATTATTAAATCGATGACACATTAAATTTTATGATATGTGCCGGAGCGCAGATCAAAATGTTTAACGTTCCAGCCGCGATACACTACTAGACTGATCAACAATCAGAAGCTGGAGGTCTTTAAAACTATGACAGTTTATAGTAGCTGCATATGATGTGGTTTTGCAGGCTGGTTGTTCATTATAGATTGGAAGTGGCTTATTTTTCCTTACTGCTAGTAATAGTAAACTGCTAAAACCACAGTAGTATTAAACTTGACGAAAATCTTCGTATATTATACCTTTTAATTGTAGACCGAATAATATCTTACTACGAATGGACCGATTCACTTTCAATGAATGATACTTTACGAAATAACCATTATTTAAATCAGTTATTTGGTGTGTATTGATTTAAACCCAGAAGTTTAGGGTGTAAGGTTCGTAACCACACTAGTCTTAAGGGATTCTCACTGTAACTTATTTCCATCGAACATAAAAACTTTGTTCAGAGAAGTTCTCAAGATAATTCACGACTTTATGAACACTGATTCTCGCATGTAACTTCACTCATTGATCATGTTAACAACATTTCACAATGAGCAAAAGATGTCCGCATTTACCAAAACTTTGATCACAAGCTTATAGTCAATAACAATTCATTTGAATCATCAAATGCTTGACTCGTCGATAAATAAACTGAGTGAGTGAGTGTCATTATTCAAATTCAGCTGGTACAGTATAGTAAAAAAAGTATCTAAGTTATCCCGGAATCTGGGTAATTTTAAATATATTCTTACTTTTTAACATATAGTCTGAAAGGACATAATTATAATGACAACGAAACGAAGAGCGATAACATTAAATACGTAATAAATTTTTTACTTGAAATTATGTAAGTTATTAGTGAAGAGATTTCAAATTTAAAATAAGCAGGTGAAATGTAAAGCTGAATTATTTAACTTAAGACCAATATTGAAACAAAACCCAACTTTTAGTAAATTTTATTTCTACATTATTGACGTATTTGACAATTATTTCATGATAAAAAAGTTTTCGTAGTTGTAGATAAAAAAAATGTGAAATTTATAGGAATTAGTTTGATATCACATCTTATGCAACGCATTTCTGCAGCGAAAACTAATACAACAGAAACATTCGTTTATGTCCAAAAGTAAAATATACACACATTTCGACAACCGATAGTAATACAAGATAAGGAATATTTTCTTTCCGGTAGGTGTATATCCGAAAATGATTTCTCTCAAAAAGTAAGTGACTGTTTTGTCCAACTTTGTTGTAACAAAGCAAAATGTATTTTTAGTTGTTGAAAGTATTTTAATTAGAAGGATTTACTTTTTGAATTGCGCGCAAAGTTACACGAGGATTATCTGCACTAGCCGTCCCTAATTTAGCAGTGTAAGACTAGGAAGAAGGCAGCTAGTCATTACCACCCACCGCCAACTTTTAGGCTACTCTTTTACCAGCGAATAAAGGGATCGACCGTCACGTTATAACGCCCCCACGGCTGAAGGAGCAAGCATGTTTAGTGTGACGGAGATTCGCCCCGCAACCCTCAGATTACGCCTTAACCCACATGGCCAATTAGAAGTGTATGAGATCAGTGTAAACCAAGTACAATAAAAGGCGGAATCGCAAGGTACCGAGTAAAATTTCATGCTAAAGCAGGTTTTCCGGCTTAGATATCGTGAACATGAATTTCCTTAATTATATATATATTTTTAGCGGAACCTTATACTTACTTGACTCAAAGGAAGTAAGACGTTTGTGAATAAAGTTATTATACTATTTATATTATATTTATTAGAATAAGTACAGAAATAGGCATTCAAAATATACATAAGTACACAAAATCTTAATCAAATTTATTTGAAGAAAGTGCCCAATTTCAATTGTTTCGTTTTTTTTTCAATGGACTTTCTCATGCGGTTAAAAGAGAACACCAATTCTCTTTATAAAGTTTATTTCCCCCTTCATTTTTGCACACAATTTGATAGCGTTAATATAACCTAACACTTGCTATGAAATAGGAATTTCTATTTCCTCACTATCTTTTCCATTTTGTTAATCTTCTGAATCTCTCACACTGTTACCATTTTGCGATTCTGTTATAGATTTCAAATGAATTTAATCAGTTTCTGTTAAAACATTTTTGTCAATGTTCACAAAACTTTCCACGTTCTACATCAATCTTCTCAATCAGAGTTTGGATTTCACGAGAATCGTCATAACAAACAATTTCTCCATAATCTCCGCCAATATAAAGAATAAATCTACAGTTTCGAAAGCGCTTTTTTACGGATTTGATTGAATGACTTAAAAATGCAATTGCATCTAACACGTCAATTTTCGTGGTAATTTCAGATGCTTTCTTGCAGTTGTCAATGTTCGCGATGATATGCTGAAGTATACATTTTCTATATTTCAATTCTATACACTGTATAATTCCATTATCTAGTGGCTGTAGAACTGATGTTGTACATGGAAGTAGAAAGACCAAACGAACAATTGAAAGTTGAACTTTAGGGTTCGAGTTGCATTATCTAGGAAAAGTAGAATATTACTATTTTTTGTTTCATTTGTTCAAAAATTCCTCCAACATAGTAGTTGTTATCAACGCTTTATTATTTGCTTTCCATTTTACAGAAAGCCTCCCGGTACTACAGCGGTAAGTCTACGAATTTACAACGCTAAAATCAGGAGTTAGATTCCCTCGATGGACTGAGCAGATAGCCTCATATGGCTTTGCTATACGAAAAACAAACACACCCAACAAGCAGTTGATTCTTGCTTAATTTTTTTTAAAACAGAGCGGAATTTCACTTTTACTTATTGCCCATGGTAAATTTTCCATAAATTTTAAAATTAGGGAAGATAGAAAATTATTTTTTCATGAATATTATTTAAAGAGTAAAATTTTGCGCTTAAAAAACAAATATATTTCTACAAATCATGATTCTAATTTAACTGCAAAAATAATGACGGTAGAAAAAGAGCAGAATATATTTAACCAATACTTACTGTCATAAAATGTTCGAGAATTTATTAATATTTGAACCAATTATTAATTAAACAAGAATTTATTAACATTTTAAAATTATTAATTAAATAAGAAAATAATATTTAATCAAAAACATCTTTTACGCCTTACTCAGGTTCTAATGCTACTTGTTGATAGACGAGGAGAGGCCTGGCATGGCCAAGCATGTTCTTACATATACCATATATTCCTGACATCAGCAAACAAATAACCAGCATTTGGCAAAAACTAGTAACAAAATATAACATTCCAGTTAATACTAAATTTATTCAAAAACCAGGCACAAAACTGAGGTCTATACTATCTAAGAACTACACTGACAAACACCACACCAACATTATTTATAAAATACAATGTGATAACTGCCACGACTTCTATATTGGAGAAACAAGTAGAAAAATGGAAACCAGATTCAAAGAACATAAAAAGTCACCTTCACGCGTTTTCGAACACTGCAAGTCAAATGGACACAACATAACCATAGAAAACACTAAAATACTAAATAAAAAAACAAACATAAACAAACGCAAAATTAAAGAAGCCTTACTTATACAACAACTTAAACCCAAAATAAACCAATATAAAGGAACGCCATTATACCTATACTAATATTATAGATAAAATTATATATTCAAACATCTAAACCCGCCCTCTACATTGCGACACGCAGTTACACAACCTCTTCCAAACATGTGGTCAGCTTCCGGTCAGTTACTTCTTTCTTTGTGAACCTGACGATGACCGAAGAAGGTCGAAACGTTGTTCGCTCTTCTATTTAAAATATTTTCTGAACCCAAACGAGCCGTTTTGCATATAAAGTTCTCAACAAGTGGGTTTCTCGACATCACTGATTGTCTACAAAAGATTGCTTTTTTGAATAACTTTTTGAATAATGAATAAATTTGCTTATTAAATAAATTAATAATTCGATATATTAACAACTGTTTCATTAAATTATTCCGTGTTCATGTAGAAAAATCCAGAACATTTAGCTCTATTTAAAAAAAAAGGCCCGGCATGGCCAAGCATGTTAAGGCGTGTAATCTGAGGGTCGCGGGTTCGCATCCCGGTCACGCCAGACATGTTCTCCCTTTCAGACGTGGGGGCGTTATAATGTGACGGTCAGTTCCAATATTCGTTGGAGAGTAGCCCAAGAGTTGGCGGTGGGTGGTGATGACTAGCTGCCTTCCCTCTAGTCTTACACTGCTAAATTAGGAACGACTAGCACAGATAGCCCTCGAGTAGCTTTGTGCGAAATGTCAAAACAAACAAACAAAAATACTAAAAAATAATGATTTTTATCCCCGGAATTTTCATATCTATTATATGTTTCTTTGGGTTTGTTGGAGTGGCAAAGTATGCTAGACTTTTCAATTTATTAATTATAGTTCATTTTTTTACCCACGCAGGTTCGAATCACTGCAGTTCCTCACGAACCTCTTTAACATCTCATTTTAATATCTCGCTTTTTTAAGTGTAATAAATTTGCTAAGCATCGGTGTATATGAATGCAAATAAGAAACATTTCATATTCTGAGCTTAAAAACATTTTTTTATTAAAGAACATGTACGCTCATGTCCTAAGCTGCTTTAAATATTTTTGTTGTAACTCATGTTAAAGAATTAAAAGTAACATTTTATGAATTTTACAGCAAGATATCCACACTATTTCCTTTTAGTTTTGATTTTTCTAACAGTTGAAGGGTTGGCTTTGTGACATAAGTACTGTTGTATTAGTGGTAATGTATAGTTAGGAATTAGATAACTAAACAATTCCCTTTGATAAAAACAAGTTGTGGATAAGCTAACGGATCTCTTGAAACTGAGGTCATAATTGAGGTCATTACAATTATCAATGGCCTTTAAAAGTTTTCTGGATTTTATGAATTTCTTTATTTCAGCACAAACACACTTTACATTTAAATATATACCTAATATATATTAGAGAACAATGCGCCATAGTTTGTACACACGGTATAAAAGTAACATTTTTAAAATTTTAACACTCTGAAAGAACGTTATTTTACACAAAGAGAATGTGTACCAGTAAGTTATAATGATACCATTATCAATCAGATTTAAACCACACCGAATTAAGTCACTACAGTGGGGTCAGCCTTATTTTGTTTGTCCTATAGTTTCTTAATTTTTTATGATCTAGTTAGTTTTAGTTATTTAATTGCAGTTTCATTGACTCTCTTGTATACACCTGTTTTGGAAAAGAAAATGTGGTTTACCTTTTATCTTAGACAAGAAAATATAGGTTACAAATGAAATGTAACATTAACACATTGAAGTAGAGTATTGATTATGAGAGTTTTCAGTTCATTGTTAAATTTAAAAAAATAATCTCATTTAATTCATATCAGTAACAGATTAAAATGGTACAATGTTTGCCATCACTGTTATCTGAAACGTAAGAGTTACTATTTTAAAATATCTTAAAAACAAGCGTGTATAATTTTGTACATGGAGAAGGATAATGACTCTTGACAATGTTGCCATGGTTTCCTTGTTGATTCTGTTTTCAATAATTGTTACATTAATTCGGTACCTTTTGTGCTTATACACGCATTTTTGGATCTCATTCGTTAATTACGTAGCTGTTAATAGCCTAATTCTTAGAATGTATAGCAAACAAGTTAATACACGCGTGATACATTAGAGAATTTACAACGCAAGACCTGAAAGGACAGTATTTATACATACCTTCACTTGGCTACTGTGATAAACCTAAATAGAAATTGCATTAACTTCACTATTAGTTATTGTAGGATTATTATACTTGAACGCTCTTTCAGTATTAGTTATCTTCCACAGTAAATTACATAAGAGTGAAAATTAAATTAAAAAATACAGTATGTAGTGTAAGTGATAACGACAGTTTTTGAAACACTCATCTTGAATAAAGTTCTATCAGCTGATAAAAAAATTCGATAATAAACCCAAAGTTATTTTCATATGGAGCGTTCCCTACTAAATGCTAACATCACATCGTTAGTTCACAGTAGCTCTAGGCAATGTATCTACAGAGTTTTTCACAGCTTAATGGTAAATCGATTGTGGCAAGTTTCTCAAAAACATATGCTTGTAAAAAAGGAAAAATATTGTTTTGTTGTGTGCCGGATTAGCAATTTCTCTTGTACCATCTACTACGAAAACTGTCAAATAATATGTAATGACAAAAACGATATAATCGTAACATCACAAGTCAAAGAACTATTTCGTGTCGCCTTTCAGGAGAAAAAAAAGAGAGATAATTTAGCTTGTAACTGATACCTCTAGGGGAATTAGTGTTGACTTGAACAACAGATATAATATTTTAAGATTTTGTTCGAATACATTTGTGGAGTTTTTTGAGCTGGTCTAGAAAGGGGTATGTTTCACTGAATGATTAGCTGGAGTTTTTTACTTTGAAATATTCAATTTCATAAAGTGTATTTCTTAAATTTTTGTTATTTAATAAGAACCAAAAACACGGTCTAGATTAAAAATCATCTGTTGTATAGAAAATCTATATAACAAACCTTGATCCTGGATGAATGTAATTCTTTCAATAAACGCAATAAAACTATTGTACATTGCTTATACAATCCGTTAACACTGAGCCATAGATACAAATGTAATATAACCGAATATCATCCATTCAAAATAATAAAAAACGTGTTTTAGCCTTGAGAGAAGTGTAATGTAGCCTGCTCTTATCATGTTTAAACATGATAATGTAATTTTCTTTTCATATAATGAATTTTGCTTATTAAACCTTTTTGCATATATAATACAAAACAATACGCTGGTATAAACAAACACACAAAAATATCTGACACACACACAGAGAAAATTACTGTATTATGGGACTTTGAATCGAACATACATCCTTTGAATTTTAAATTATTTTTCTTTATGCGTCAACATTAGATTAAAGAACTGCAGTTTCAGAAGAGTTGTTTGTTTTTTAAATAAGTTGGTGTTTCGTGCATGTATTGTTTAACTCCACTTGTTACATTCATGGTGTAATAAAGAATAATGTAAGGCATTTTCATGTAGTTCAAGACTGAAACTGTGCATTTTAATGAAAAGGCGGACAAATAGTTCCGAATTCACTATGGTAGTGATGTAGATGGCAAGGGTAAATAGATACTTGGGAGTTTGTAGGTGAATGTTATTATTATTTATACTGAAAAAAGGCTCAGATTGTCTAATTTGATCGATGTATACTCCTCGAATATTTAATGATTAGGAAGAAAAATTATAACTATTACGAACAGTAAACGGGCCAAAAGGATAAAGGAATCAAATATTACGTCATACTCGCCCTTACATTTTTAAGAAATTAAATTAGGTTGGGAGTAAAATAACATGTTGTCATAAATAGGGATGTAAGTACAGATAAATGAAGGGAAAATAATTGTATAGGATCATTAAAGTTATTAAATGTATCTTATTTAACGCTATTTTTTGCAAATGAAACTATAACAAATGTTTTACCGTGGTATTCAATTCAGTAGGATGAAGTTTGAATAGATTAATTAATTATCATTTCAAAGAATTTTTCATATCCTATTACTTTATCATCAAGATAACCATATAACCGTGAAATTTATATATTTCTTTAATCACTTTTGACTCCATCTATTATTGATTTAATCATGTGTCCAAAAATTGAGGAAAATAAAATCACAAAGTGATAATTTCGTGTTGATGAAACCCAATGAACTTCATATCTTCCAGTCTATGTTTCAGTTTCTTTCCACCTCAGAGTGTGTTTGCTAAAGAACAGCGTTTCGCGCGCTTCAATACCGCCGCAAACTCAGACTTCGTCTTGGATGAAGTCTAGACTTAAATCTTAACATTTTCTTTTGCTCCCTAAGAGGTCTAATACGAACATCAGTCTACAGAAATTGAGTAATTCTTGTATGTGTGAGTGAGTTGAGCGACTGCTTACGGTGCAAGCAACGAAATATTGTTGTTGACATTTTGTTAGAATGTGATACGAGCATCGACTCTTTATCAAGAGCCGTAAGAACATCTTTTAGAAAGTGGCAAAAAGCAACAATTTTATGTCTACAGAAAACTTTTTTGCCTAAGGCAGCAAAACCCTAAGCCATTCAGCTTTACCTTGTTAAGTTATTTTGTTCCACGTACGAAGAGAAATAAGAGATGGTTTCAGATTGCTTAAAGTGATGAAACTTTGATGCAACAGTTTCAAAATGCATTATTTTTAATGTTAAGATAATAAATCTAATCTGATGAAGTTTACCTTGCATATGCACATTCATTTGGTTTTTATATCGATATTTTAACTGTCTTAAGCTTAAATTACGTCTCACGTTTTCATATATTTTCCAATAAATACCAAGACTTATTTTCAAACGT
This sequence comes from Carcinoscorpius rotundicauda, assembly GCA_011833715.1. Taxonomy (NCBI): domain Eukaryota; kingdom Metazoa; phylum Arthropoda; class Merostomata; order Xiphosura; family Limulidae; genus Carcinoscorpius; species Carcinoscorpius rotundicauda. The sequence goes on from CM022393.1 coordinate 117,455,229, forward strand.
TGCCTAGAATAATTATAGAAAGTTTAGTCTTCTTTACAGTTTACTGTTGTTATTAAAATTAGTGGTTTATTTTCTTCTTACTAAGTTAATTTTCATTATAAGTTTGCAACTACACCGATTACTATACTTATCACTTTCCCTAGAGAAACGGCGTTGTAGGTAACGAGACGAGCTGAGGATCCAAGAATATGTGGTTAGTGTTCAGTTGCATCGAAACAAAAATTACAATCACATTTTGAAACTAAATATATGAGTGGCGTAACGTCCCTTGTTCGTCTACAGTAGTCAACGTGTTGTTTGTGGGTGATGTTGACTAACCCTCTTCCAGCTAGTTCATAATTTCAATATTAGATATGACCTAGGAAGATATACCCCAAGTCGCTTTCCTTGATATTCAATAAACAATCTTAGAAAAAAATATATTAATTTGCCTTTATTTTATGAAAGTCACGATACTAGTACAAGTACTAGGTGGATGTCAGTTATTCTGTGGTAATCTAATTTAATTTACTGTATTTCATTAGATTGGAATCAAACCTAAAACTTTCCTCAAAGCAAACGAGTGAGTTATCATTGCCAGCAAAGCAATTTTTAAGAATCCAAAACTTTATTGTGTTAAATTTTTTTCCACTTTTGATGATGAATCAGTATGAGTATAGAAAATATCTCGTCTTTCATAAACTCTTCTATTCTATACATAAACGCAGAGGATATATCATAGATATCCCATTTTGTAGCTTTTCTCTGAAACAAACAAAGAGAATAACATATTTTTCAAATCTTCATCATATCATTGGTATTGAAAACAATACCACTTCCTTTTAAAAGTTAAATAGACGAGATATATAAAGTAGCTTGTTATAGTATTTTTGTTGTTTTCGTTTTTTTATAACTTGTAGCTCATAATTATTTTTTTTTACACACTGTGTTCCTTTCCGTAAAAAGAAAATATCACAATATTTCTCTTAATTTCCCTTAAGACCAAACAAAAATATTCTTTTTACTTAATGAATACGCGAGGATTCAAGACATATTTTATGTTTGGTGAATTAATTTATTATATTAAGGCTATCGAACAGGTATGAAATTTAACTGCATAGAAAGTTAACAAAGCGTTCCTTTAAACGCAGAATAGTTGTGATCGAAATTGGAGCAGAAAGAATATAAGAATAAAAGAATGCTAGATAAAATTGGCATCTCTTGACCAATAGAATGGCAAACCTTTACTTAAGAATTACGCTCCTCTCAAAATGTTCTCTTCAATTATTCGACAGAAATTTTCACATATTCGTTAAAACTATTACTTTTTAATTCCTTTATAAAACTACAATGATTAGTGAAATATGTTTTTTTTATTTCCCTGTCCTTAAATGGTTTATGTTAGTTTAAAGGGTATTGGGATCATAATTTATGACTCTTGATGACTGGAATGCATTTCAGTAACCTTTTGTTTTATTTTCTTGCTACTAGATGTTAATTAACACTTAGCTTAGTGTTAACAAACCATTTATTTTTAAAATTGAAAGTGGCGCTTTCTACTAACATGACGACGATAAGCACACACACACACATATTTGACATATTCTTTTCAAGTATAATAAACTATTATATAACTAAATTTACTGCGAGATGCACTCGTTTGTTGCAAATATAGCGTCCTCTATACGGAGTATTTGAATTTAATTTATTATTACGTCTACTGTTCAATATTATTCAATTATTATAATTTCCAAGTATAATTTTGTAAAGCAATTAGAATATTTATTTTTCTAAAGAACGTTGAACGTTACAATTACAATTAAATTGCTAAGACTTAGGAATATTTTCCGTCCCAGTTCATCTCGGGTTTGATAAAATAAACACATTTCCTTTGCAATTTCTTAATTTCTAAAAACAATATTTCTATACAAACGCGTTTTGCTAAAAATAATTAGTAAAATCAAGTTATAGATATGTTCAATATAACTAAAATAAAGTACAGTTATTGCTAACCTTGTCTTCTTCTCAGAGTACGACGTTTCCATTAAATGTCACTTTAAGCACAAAATAATTTATATTTAGTCTTCTAATTATCTACTATTTCTCTACCAGAGCTATAAAAATGTTTGAGACTTTTCTGTCATTTAAGTACATGTTTATTTAGTAGTTGTTTCTAATGTAGATGTACGTGGACTATTTTGTTGTACTCTAAGGTTTTAGTGTATTGCATTGATGTTATGCAGTGAAACAACCAACGAAGAGCAAACTAAAGCTCGCTCTTTAAACATAGTATTGTTTTTACTATGGAATTACAGACCAATTACCACAAACTTACCTTCCGCAAAAAGTACTGTAAGCCAAACCCAAATCATCTTGTAGAATGTAATCCAGTCGCCCAAGATTAGTTACGTCTGCACTCTTAACTAGGTGTGTGTCTACTGAACTCTGGATTGTAGATACGCCGAAGCTAGTAGCAGAACTTTTGAGAGTGATGCAATTGAGAGTGGCGCCATCTATACTACTAAAATTATATATATATATTGTGCATAGTGCTTCACATTGAGCACTCAAATTAGTAGATTATATCATTAACAAGACAGCGGGTGATCGTATTCTGCCAATATAAGTTAAATACATGCGGGAAGAACCCGCCTTAATCACCGCCTCTCTCGCTCATAATAAAAAATTGTTCGTGCATAATTCATTACAAAATGTTACAGCCTATCTGTTTTCTTAAGAAAATACGGAGTTAATAAAAATAAGAAAAAAAAACATGAGGCTATTGATGCCCTAACGCGTATCGTGTCGTATTGTATGTTATTTCTGTTTATGGGGACATTCCATGAATAATATACTTAACCATAACAACGTAATTCTCCACGTTTCATGAGTTTCATGTGTTTTCCCGGACGTTTATTACTCTAGTGGCTGTGACAACTCTACGTTGTAGTACTGCTCTTGCATTCTTATTGATGTATAAGCGTAGCAAACTGTTCCTGTTACGTTTTTTTTTCTATATTAATCATGTACTAAGTTGATCAAGTAAGTTTTTACTAAAATAGTCTTATGATACTATGACCTCTTATACAAAAGTAAAACATAATTATCTAATGTTTATTTCCATCGTTAACCATCTAATTAGAAACGATAAGAGTCTTGCGGACTCGCATATTTTTGTTTGAAAGTTATGTCACAAATACGTTCTGTGTGAATGACGTAAAAATCCAATTACGTTAGATAACGCAAATTATGATATGCATTAGCTTGCAAATGCTTATAAGCTCAGAAATAGGAGGAGAACGTATCTAAGAAACGTAAACATTCATAAGTAACTGAACTGATTAATAGTATTTTTATAAGCACCCAGTATCGCGTTCAAACATGAAATACATGTCTCTGTGAGCAACAACAAACATTACAGAAGTATATAGTCCAACTGTGTTGATAAGATTCAAGTTTCTTTGGCCTTCGTTCATTTTAAGTTCTGAATGAAATCTTGCAAATTTCCAACTTGTGATCCTTTGTGATTCAAAATATTCTTTACTATTCAGTCGACGATACCAAAGAAATACCATTTCATGACAGTGACTTTAGGGTCAAAAAGTTCTTTTTCATTACCATAACATTTACTTTACGGATGCATATTTTGCTCCATTAGTAAAGATAAGCTACGAATATGGTTTCGTATTCCTCTAGTCTCTCAAACGCTTTACTACGCAATACTTTACGCCTCCGTAAAAAAAATATTGAAGACTCATGGCGTTTGAAATGATGTGGTTTTTAGATATATGTAATTGGCAATCTGATTATTTGAATATTCATCCTTCAAAAGGCTTCTTACACCTTTATATAATAAGAAGATCACCCTGGTAAGTATGGCATTATTGAATTATCGGAAACTGGACCGTTAACCAAGTATATTGCTACCAAACATGTCGTCTTGGTGTCATTCATTATCCCTTTTGTGATAAAACTCTCCCAGCATTACCATACACAAAACATTATTATAAAGTGTAATAGCACTATTCAACAATGTTAAATGAACTTTAAAAGAAAAATAATATAAACATGCTAGATTGAAATATTATTCGTGTACGTTAATCAGTTTAGTAAACTCTTATTTACTTCAAGAAAACACTAGGACTATTTACTCTATAATATATATGTAAAAACGGCTGGTTTGAGTTTATCCATAGGAGCAAACAACGTTTCGATCTTCTTCGGTCATCGTCAGGTTTACAAAGAAAGAAAGAAGTAACTGACGGATAGCTAACCACATGTTTGAAGGGGGTTGTGTAACTAAGATGTGTACTGTGTAAAAACTACAGTGACAAACACCACACCAACATTATTTATAAAATACTATGTGATAACTGCCACGACTTCTATATTGGAGAAACAAGTAGAAAAATGGAAAACAGATTCAAAGAACACAAAAAATCACCTTCACACGTTTTCGAACACTGCAAATCAAATAAACACAACATAACCATTTAAAACATCCAAATACTAAATATAGAAACAAACAAATAAACGCAAAGCTAAAGCCTTACTTATAAAACAACTCAAGCCTAAAATAAACCAATACAAAGGAACACCTTTACACCTATGTTAATAAATATTATCAAACATCTAAGCACGCCCTCTACATTCTTACACTCAGTTACACAATTGCCTTCAAACATGCGGTCAGCTATCGGTCAGTTACCTTTTTCTTTCTTTGTTAACCTGACGATAGCCGAAGAAGGTCGAAACGTTGTTCGCTCCTCTGGATAAAAAAATATTTTTCTCAACCCAAACAAGCTGTTTTTACATATATATTTTTCTATAGAAGAGGGTTTTATCGTTATCACTGATTATTAATTATTTATTGTATAAGATGTTTAAGTGAATTAATATATCACCTACTTAAAACTACGTTTAAAAGAATTGTTGTATACCTGTTTTGTCTCAACAATGAAAATCCCAGATTCAATCAATTAAGAGAATGCATTTGAAAAAAATGTTTTATTATGTAAGGAATTAAAAGTCTTCTGTTTTCCCACCTCAGCTCATTTCTTGAAAATTGTAATTGCCATTTATATAAGTTTCAGTTAGTAATAAACAGCACCAATTATAACTGTTCACAAGAAAAGACGACCATAAAAACATTTTGTAATCACTAGTATCACTTTTTGATACACCAAACTGCAGATGTATGGTAAATGTTACGTCATTTATTAATAAAAAGAGGTTTTAAAAATGATATTGTCATTTACTTTTCTTCTTCGGTTGTATTTCGAATTCTCAAAATACAACCATTAACAAAAATAATTGATTAATTTCAAACCAGAGAACGTATTCCTTTATTAGGTAAAAAAATATTATTTCTAATATTAGATGCATGTGAAGAGCTTAAAAGTTTGTCTTTCTAACAGGTCCGGCATCGCAACGTGGCTAGGGCACTCGATTCGTAATCCGAGGGTCGCAGATTTGATTTCACTCACATTCAACATGCTCGCCGTGGGGACGTTAAAATTTGTAGCCAATCCCACTATTCGTTGGTAAAAAAGTAGTCCAAAAATTAGCAGTGGATGATGATGACCAACTGCACTCCCTCTACACTTTCACTACTAAATTAGCGACGTGTTTAATGCCTATCGCCCTCGTGCAGCCTTGCAAAAATTCAAAAGTAAACAGACAAACACTAGAAGTACTATATAATTTTTAAACAAAAAATAAATATACTTAATTATATGAAATGAAATAATTATCCTTTAGGATATTTCTTTTGTTATTGATTTTTTAAAACTTTCATCGGTTCTTTGAAACTAATTATGCTCTCCAGTAGTATATTAAAAACAAAGCAAAACAGCAAATAAGATTGAACAAGTTCTCGAGCAGTTTTTTTTAGCCATCAGTTTACCAAAAAATAAGACAAAATAATAAATAGGCGTGAAGAAGACCTCGAGTAGTTTCTTCCAACCAATAGTATGACAGAAACAAAACATATTGACGAATAGTAGTGAAGAAGACATCCAATAGTTTCTTCTTGCTAATAGTGTGCCAAAAACAAAGTGTTTACGAATAGGAATGAAAAAATACGTCCAATAGTTTTTTTCTAGTCAATAGTACACCTAAAAACAAACTAAAAGAATGAATAGGAGTGAAAAACATATCACGTACTTTCTTCCAGAATGTTAAATAATTATAGAATAGTAAATAATGCTGCCCTACAATCAACTTCTTCACATAAAAAGACATTCTGAAGTTAATAAAACTAATACAAAATAATAAAATTTACAAAATAACGTAGTACACTGTACGCCATGCTCAAAGATCAATTTAACATAAACTTCCTTCGCATTTAAGTAGTAAAATAAATCGATTTTTAATACCTTGACTCTAGTGATTATCTATAGTAATAATTACTTAGAACCTCCAAATTGGGGATTATTACCTCAGTCAATAAGCTACAAGGTCATTCAGCGGTGAAGCTGAAAGCTTATAATGATAAAATTCAGATTTCGAACACTATTGTATAATTCTATGCTTAATTACAAATGAAACAAATAAATAAACATTATTTAACGCATAAAAACTTTTGAAGTTTAATATGAACTTTTAGGATGTCGAGATCAAATCCGTGATAGGAGGAAATTCTAAGAGATAAGTTTATATTCTTTAACACACACATATATATACACACATTATCAACTTGTTGTGAGATGAAGTTGGACTGTTTTAATAAAGACAGTATGTATATAATAAATCAGATCGTATTATGCATGTTTTATTTTATGAATAATATGTAAAGCTGACATTTATATTATTTAAATAAACAAGCACTTTTAACTATCTTTTTCTTTCAGTTCATAAGTAACATATTTTTCGTACATCTGTGCTCAAGAGATTCGGATTATGTCGCTGCCCTTATGATAAAATTAATATTGAGCTTATCCGACAGAATTAATTTATAGCATCTTTCAAGACTCGAAAATTAATCTTCTAAACAGCAAACAAACATATCTTACAAAGTTACGAATCACCTGGGATGCTAAAGAGATTCTTTATTTCTGAACATCACATTACGTATGCTGATCTTTAAGAAACATCTCTTTGGTCATTAGTCCAACACGAAATGACTACCAACGTAAGGAAACAAGATTAGCTATATAACAAGATTATTAGATAAATACTTTACAATTACAGAACAATAGAAACTACCTTCATTCTAAATAAAGTGAAATATACATAAACTTGATAATTCACTCACACAGACAAATATGCGTGAATATTCACTCGCATAAGTAAACGTCTAAACAAACTCACAAATATGTAGGCACACGGACAGACAAGCAGACAAGAAAACAGACAAAAACAAAAGAAACAAGTTATATTTTTATTCATGCGTTATTATTAAAGTGCATTTTTTATATACATGTGTCTAACAATGTGATGATAGATTAAACTTTTTGCAAGTTTAGCAGATTTAAACTAACACTCGGAAACATCACATAGCTAATTTACTAAATCAAAATTTCAAATATTTTGAAGAATTTTGACAATCTTTCTGATACACTGTCTAAATGTTTTATAAACTATGTAGAAGATTTTCAAATATTTTTGAGGTATCATTTCATAAAACTTTGTTATATGAATACGTTGAAAAATCTTGTTGCTTATTAAATTTTTGATTTATCTCTAAAAACAAAAACAAAACACGATACTGCATTTAATCAAGTTTATATTCAATATCTGAAACCTTGTTTGACATATATTTAGTTCACATGCAGGGGCTTCAAAATTTAACTAATGTTATACTGCTTCAGATACTATTCGTTTTCACTGTTTGTTTTTTATTCGATTATACTCCATTTTGTAAACAAGTATTGATTTAATAATACAAAAACACAAGTCAAATGTTCATTCAGTTTTAAGAACACTGATATGTTTAATTTTATATTTTGCTTGGATAAACAAACGAAGATTTCTTTCAGGTACACAGTATATTAAATAACAGAAACTCGGATGAATGAGCCATGTTTGATCGAAAGTGAATCAACTTGCTCTTCCAAGCTGAAAAATCAGGTAGCCTATTTGAGATTACCGTTATGGAAGGAAAGGCTGAACCTGAAGAGCATTAGACCACTATATGGTGGCTGAACATGACAGTTTCAGGGTGAAGGAAACTCTGATGGTGTAGGGAAGAATCTGTTCCAATAAAAGTACTTATTTGTTCGTCATTAGGAACAGCTCGTGTTACAGCGTAAACGACATGTGATAAAAGCATAGGCTAGAGTTCCTTAGAATTAAAATATACTCGACTATAATTTGTAATTACTGAACTATTATACAAATAATTTCTGTGTTGGTAAAGTTGGATGGAACTTTACAGATGGAAATAAACATTCTGAGTTTCAATTTTTTATGTGTACAAGCGAGATTTACAGATACTATCTGATTTGACTGTTTTAAGTGGATCTTTTTGACGTCATGTGGTACTTTCACATTCTTCATATCTAGGAAAAACTGTTCATCTAAAATTTACAAATTCCATCACATGTTTTCAAAGTTATCTTTACTTTACCAATTTCTCGTTAACTGGACTCATGAGAGACATTTTATATCATCGAAGCCTGCGTTATGGAGCCACTATAAGATACACGCAAGAGGACATCTCTAGTCAGATACAATAAGTATGGTATTTGTTGCCTGGCTTAGCACTTTGATCCAACCCCTTAGTTTATCTTCGAAACGAATAAAATGATCCGCATTGAGAACTTTTTACTGGCTTAGCTCACCAACATGCGATTCGATTAAATGAAAATGTGCAATGATGCGAATTATCTGATCATGTGCACTTGAGTGATACTTTAAGATTTATTAGCTTTACGTAATTAAAAAATAGCAGTTATAACCATTAACAGAACACAGAATAACTCCATATAAATATCAAGAACCCAGACGTTTAGTATACAATTTGTACGTACACAGACAAATTGCCCACAAAGGAACTTTTGTGTGAATGAAAAGGAATTTCTACACTTGAACGCCACATTGAGAATTTTTATTGAAAAGATTAGACATGCGTTATACAAATCAATAAGAGAAAAATTGGTACTTTATGGAATCTGTTAATAAAGAGCTCGCGGTTACTTTAATCATACTTGAAAGTAACATTAACATAATTAAAAATAAAATTAACGTAATTATAAAATATTTTAATCTAAAGTCTTTAGCTGCTAACTTCACCGGATGAGCTAGCTATGTTTTTGCCAGACAAAAAAGTGCTTCAAAATACAAAATCCCAACGCCTTATAACGAACCGTTGTGTTATTTTAAATTACATTTTAATCAGCTTATGTATTTTTAGTTCTGTTCTACACCTAATAAGTACTATCCAAACAAATATTTATGATGTAGAAACAACCAACATATGCTATTTTATATATTTGTATAGGTTTTTTTCAGTTCTCCCGTTTACATTTCAGCTTTTAATAATAAATATCATTTCACGATAATTCATGATCAGTGTACTTCTAAGACTTTATGCTCATAACAATAAACAGAGAATTTAAAAACTTCAATAATTCACTTATATAGTGATATATTTTATATTCTTAACAGAGATTGTTTGATAACGTATACATTATGTTCTCAACATAGGTTATTGATAAAGTATACTTTATGTTCTCAACGGTTTACTTTATCCGGACGACTAAACAAATGAAAATTCGAGGACCTAAAACCCATATGATATATTTAAGTCGAGTCTGGATGCTGTATTACAAGCACTGAATTACATTGAACGTCTTTTGTTTTACCACTTAAATGCAGGAATAAAATGTGTATAAAAATTTAGCTACGTTTGTCTGTGTTCACCGGGTTGGGTGTAACTAATGGTTAACGTGTCCTGACTGTGATTCGAGTATTCACCCGTTTGAGAGCCGTTACCACACAAAAATCATTTCACGTGTCGTAGTTGTGGGCATTATGTGAAAGTAATAGTTGAATCTTGTACTCGATCAGATAAGAAGAGCCCAAGAATTGGTTGAAGGTGTCGTTGACCGGCAAAACTCTTAAGTTTTGAGATAGGAAAAAAGTTAATTAAATATTGTGTGTTCAGCGCTTATATTTCTTTCACGTCTCTTTTATTCGTATTAAATCTCGGTACAAATCTTGTTTAAGATACCTGTTTAAAGAATGTAATCAGAACGGGATTCTACATGATAAAAATAACTTTAATTTAAGTAAATCATATCTTCTCATACCTTCAGTCGACTTTAATTATCTTATCAAAAATAACACCTCCAAAGAATGTTAGATAAAATCATTTTTTGCTGTTTAAGCTTTCATCAAGGCCTGAGTAAGAGCTACAATACATATCTACTTCTAATATCGAACTGAAATAAAGACATATGTTTTCCCACAAAAACATTAAACTGCATTAACTTGATATGCACTAAAACAACACGATGTATCTTTGTTCTTGTTTTTTTTATAGAAAACGCAAAGTCATTTGAATATAAAGATTTGTTCATTGTTGTTTTGTATCAGAGAACTCCCAAAGTTAATTCACATCGTATGGGATTAAAAGTTTAATTAAAGTTCTTTAGCAAGAAAAAGAGAAAACTCCAAATTAATGTTACTTTATAAGCAGTTCATTTTAACACACACAGGTGTTTAGTTAAATAAAAGTAAAGCATTTACGTTTTATACACAAACAGATGTTTTTAATTAATTTAAGTCTCGTTTAATATTGATTTTTAAGTCATTGCTGCACTTTACCATTGTGAAATTGTATCTGAATACGCGGTTTTTAGATAAAACGAACACACGTTTTAATTAAATTACAAGACAGCTCAACTAAATGAGAAAGAACTGTTGTCACGTGGAAAGTGAACTTGAAATATTCTGTTTCAAAGAATAAAAAAAAACCTTTGTTACATATTCTCTTTTGTCTCAATAATTAAAATTTACGAAATTTAACTTAATTCCTAGTACTTAACTCAGGATAAACATTTCATTTGTGGGCTTAAATCAGAGACAATTGTAACTCACAGTCATCCATAAGAATAGGAAAAGCACTAAATGTTTCTATCATAATTAACAGCTCTGTCAAGAGAAGGAGAAAATATCTTTAACATAAGACCTCAAGTCTAAGAATTTAAACCTCATAAGATATTGAATGGGTCAAAAAGGGAGATACTCTATCTCGAATAAACTGATTGTATTCAATTAGAACAACGATTAAAACTAAGAGATCGGAACCTATGCAGAAAAAAGACTGCAGAGTTGAAACACGCTAATAATGAATAAAACTAATGTTAAAAATGTGCTTTTTTCTTTCTATCACGTTTCATAAATTTAACAGTGCTATTTCTGATAATGTCTCAAAATGTTTTTGAATACAAAATTTCCCATACTATGTTTTGAGATAATGGTGGTTGTTAGTAAGGTACGTTTTATGTTCCAGAAAATTACGTGAAAAGTTTGTTTCTTGGTTTTTTAAATTTTGCACAAAGCTCCTCGAGGTGTATCTGTGCTAACTGTCCCTAAGTTAGTAGTGAAAGACTAGACGAAAGGCAGCTAGTCATCACCACCCACCGCCAACTGTTGGGCTACTCTTTCACCAACGAATAGTGGGATTGACCGTCACATTATAACCTTCCATGGCTGAAAGAGCGAGCATGTTTGGTACGATCAAGATTCGAACCCATGCATCTCAGATTAGGATTCGAACGCCTTAGCCCACCTGGCCATGCCGGGCTGCGTAGAAAGTGAAACTTAATGAATATAAATAGAAGACAATATGAACCTCCTATGATATAGCTTCCATGAAATTCTCAGTCAGGTGCACTTGAACCAAAAGAACCTTAATAAAATTTCTTTAACATGATTTAGTAGTATGTAAGTATTATACCACAAGAATACCGTACAAATTGCAATGATTGAAGTGAAACAAGTTAAACCTAATAAACAAATCACTTTCAAGGCTACGACATTAAACAATTTGTTTTTCCAGCTACTATCTATTTACGTTCAAGAACCACACAATGAACCTTAGGTGACGTAACTGTACTGAATGAATGTAAAGACTGTGTTTTTCTCTCTTTATTTAACTTAATTTAGTTCGCTATTTTCATGTTCAATCTTTTTCGACAAAGGACAGTATTGAATTTAATACTTTTTACATATTCAGTGATATTTTACTTCTTAGATTGGTCTTTTCATACTACGATCAACCCTCGAGAAAATATACAAAAAGAGAAGTGTTTTTATTAATCATAGTGTTTTACTAATAACTCAGTGATATAGAAATGTAGAACTAGAATAAATATAAACAATCTTACGCTAATAAGCAACGTGCAACCGTATAAAATATTTGTTTGTTTTTTTAATTTCGAGCAAAGTTACACGAGGGCTAACTGCGTTAGTCGTCACTAATTTAGAAGTGTAAAATTAGAGGAAAACCAGCTAGTCATCACTACCCACCGCCAACTCTTGGGCTACTCTTTTACCAACAAATAGTGGGATTGACTCTCATTTATAACACCCCCACGGCTGAAAGGGCGAGTGTGTTTGATGCTACGGGGATTCGAAGCGGTGACCTTCAGATTACGAAACTAGCGCCTTAACCACTCGGCCGTGCCGCGTCCCGTATAACCAAACATCCATCTAAGGGTAGATTGAAACATGCATTAAATTCTAATGTTTCAAAATTAAATTATTCTACTGAAAGATATTTGCATTGTAGTGTATATTTAAGACTTTAAAGTTTTTCGTGTGAATAAAATTTTGTAAAATTACATGAAGTCTGTTCATATTTCTCGTAACGTCAATTTTTTTGGATTTGAATGTATTTTTGTTTCTTATTTGTTTCCTAAGCCTTTAATATTAAACTAAACTAAGCAACGTAACATTAAAGGTGTTTGAGCCATAATAACATGTCTATCTTATCGAACGAGGGCGGCGTGACAGAACGACTAATGTTTTTGCTTTGTAATGGAAATTTTCTGACTTGACGCTTATTCTAGCAAATCATGTTGTTGGTACAGACACTTAACCTCAAATGCTTTAGTCCATCCAGAGATGATATGTTATTATTTTCTTACACTCGTGTCACAATGAATTATAGTCAGATACCAGGCGCTAAAAACATTAGCCAACTTAAACTTATACCCAGATGTAAAAACAGTTTTATTTTTATATCTTTGTAAAAAAATCAATTTTACGGCAATCTCCTATTGTTTGTGAAGTTCTTTTACATTTTAATTGACAGTTATTGCTCAACGGCACGTATGGAGGCTTAAAATACAAGTTTCGATACGCTGGTGAGCACAGTACAAAAGACTCTCTTCATAGCTCTGTATTAACAACAAACAAAGGCTTAGATTGATTATGAGTATAACTTTCTTGATATCTAATTTACGTGAAACGTTCGTTATATTTTATAACACAAAACAAACAGTGTTTACATTTTAACAGTATATTTTAATATTAAGACAAATATTCGTGAACAAAACATTAATGTTAAAATAGGTCGATGACACTGTTGCTTTCATAAATATATTTAAATAGACGTACCAGAAGTAAAATGGCTGACGAAGATATGGAGTGGCGAAAGTTTTCAAAAATTCTACGCCATCTATTGAATGTCGCTATCAACAAATATCCATAAAAACATTTCACACTTTGGATATTAAAAATACAGATAATTAGAAAAATATCTATACTATTGCAAAAACCATTTATTTATAACTGAACACAGTTTTAAATCAAAGTACTCTCCTGAAGAACATTTCTTTTACCAGAACTGTACGTTAGAGTTTAACTATATCTAATTGATGTAAGTTTGAAATGTGGTACTAAGAAATTGGACTATTAAAAATATACATTATTTTTTTCAATAAACGGTACCACACAGAAACATTGCAATTAGTATAAGTAAAGTTTGTGAACATTGAGATTTATACATTGAATAATTTCAATGCAATTAGTTACGTATGACTATAGGGCAAATCTGAACACTTTTCACGTGCAGTACTTCAAAGAAAAAAAAGAAAAAAATGTTCAATTTTTCCACATTCGTTTACAGTGAGGTATAAATACTACGATTTAATTACAAACAGAAATAGGTGCTATTTTCTGTCCTTGCTATAAAAATCACCTATGGATGACAAATATTTTTTTTTACAAAAACTTCTTCGAAATAGTTTAACACATGCTATATGTTAGATACTGAATTACCTTTTCGTATTTAACATTTGGTAACAAAGTTAGGTCAACCGTATAAAATTATATGAGATGTTTTATTTCATATCTATTAGTTGATTTGAAAAATATCCATATCGTATTGCTGCTAAGTAGCCGTCAACTGAAATGTAGGATCTCATCGTCACTCTTCTGACGCACGTTCAGCTCCAAGCTACAGAGCGTTATTGTCCTTAGCGTTCACAAGATTAAAACGTGTATCTCATACCCTCATTCCAGGACACTAACCATTTTAGACGCTTGCTCAGTATTAATTGACGAGTGTTATTTTAACAATTTTCACCATAGTTTTAGCAACTAACATTTTTCCGATATTAACATTGCATGCCAGCAAAACTGGAGCTAAACTATAACGAAATTAAAGATAATACGAGCTGATGTAACAAAAACTAAAAATATAAATTAAATTATAATGCCCTAAAAATCACTTAGAAAGCAAATTCAATGATAAAACAGTTTATTACCTTTGTCGCCTTATTTTTCTTCATAAACTTACTGTAACAGGTAAAATGTATTCGAACGATAGTTGTGTACAATAACATATTTATTAAACTATTTATTAATATGGTTTATTTATATTTTTGTGGCAGTAGCAGAAGTCTCTTGCATTGCTCTCTCAGGTTTGGTCGTTTCTTGAGTTAAAATAGTTTTGTAAAGGTAAATCGATTATTAATTTAAATTTGGCATACTCCTATTAATCAATGTGCGCTCCTCAGTCTCAACTGCTTAAACCTTTAGAGTTTCAGATATAATGGATTTTCTTTTTATTTCAAAGTACACATTGTTTATCTTTACTTTAATTGTTATCTATATGTCCTAAATTTCATATACATAAACCTATCTAACTACCAACAGTTTTATATATTTTATTTTAAAATGTTTTAGTTCTTTCTAACAATTTGGAGTTTTGCTGCTACAAATTCCACAAAAAAACATATGATTGTTTTTCTTAGGTGACAAGACTGGTACCTATATTAAAACGATTTTGACACATGCCAATCAGTAAGTCACGTTACATTCATTGCTCATATAGAGCCGCGGTGTACAGAAATGTATCACAATTACTTTCTGATGTTTATGGTTCGAAGTTTGTTCATTCTCAAAAAAATTGGTCACTTTTAGGAAACTTATGCGACAGCCATTTCCAAATTAAATTTGGCATGCATTCAAATCATAAAGATTCGTACAGATAAGTGGCTTAGAATTTCTAAGCCTGACTTATCCCTTGTACCATTAAGTACAAGCAGTCAAAATAATGGCATTAAAATCACTTTGGGACACAAGGACCATTTAGAAAGAAACCTGAAAAAAGTCGTAACTCACTCACAGCCGTAGTAAGTAAAGTGCAGAATCTTGTAACAGGTGAGAGTTCAGAAACACAAAGATACCGGTAAATTCCGTTCAAGTATCCTAAATAGCAAAATGCAGCATAATCAAAACAAATTTCCATCTGTAAGCAGCAAAAGGAAGATGACTTATCTGTTTGGTTGTTGTAAATTCATTCACAGATTTTTGACAAGTACTTACGTTAGTCTTTTTTAATTTATGAGTTATAAATTAGAGTTGTTGTTTTGATGTTGTTTTGAATTAAGCACAAAGCTACACAATGGGCTATCTGTGCTCTGCCCACCACGAGTATCGAAACCCGGATTTTAGCGTGTAAATCCGCAGACATACCGCTGAGCCACTGGGAGGCATAAATTAGAGAGAAGATCAGCTTGTCAACACCATCAATTGCCATCTCTTGAGCTTCTTTTTACCAAGAAACAATGATATTTTCCTTAACATCTGAAAGAGTAAGAGTGTTCTGTGATAGGAGTCATTTTTACGACCCTCGAATTTCGAGCAGAACGACATAACCAGCGGACATTCATTTTCTTCTTTACGTAGATATACTGCTTATTGACTAAGGTATGGTCAAAGTGTTCAAACAGAAGCTGGTGGAAAATCATCATTCTAGTTCATTAAATGTATTATGGAAAAGCATAAGAGAGAAAGGTTGTGCTTCGAACTTTATAACTTTACAAAGATATCCTATTACCATGCAATCTATGCTGCAGTATTGTTTTCAAGATGCACAGTTGTCAGATAAGGTATGGCTGGAAGAAGGACATCAACTGTAATGACGCTGAAAGGTACCGAAATCTCATGTATATAAAGTACTCATTTTCTGTGTTTAGTTGCGTTTATTATAAACTTTAACTGTACAGATTTAATTTCTACTTCCAATACGTAAATCACTGTGAATGGAAAATAATTTGTTTTACATCGCTATCTTTTAAAATTGTACCTCTTCTCACGAAAATGAAAAAGTTGAAAATAAACTGAGGCTGTGGTGAAGTAATTCATAATGATGAGAAACCCACTTGAAGTAAACATGCATTATAAAGAGAGCTAGTATGGATATTGAACTTTAATTAAAATAAATTATAGATTCAGCCTTACATCTTTCGCTGCACTGTCACAGTTATGTTGAAAATGCAGTTGCTCGCTTCACATCAGCAGAACAGTTAGTTGTTTTTCTTCAACTACGTTAACTCCATACATCCCAGCATTAACACGAGAAAACTAACCTAGTAACATTCCTCAACCACATGATCACAAGAACCGATACATAATTCAAAACAGAAAAATCACCCGTTCTGTACTATACATTCACTGGGACTCAGCACATGAAATGAAAAAAAAATTAAACATATTAAAAAATCAAATATCACTCTCTTAAAACTATGCTAAATCCCATAAAATTAATGATGAAACCAACCAAATAAAACAACACTTCATCCACATCAATAAATGTCCTTATAAACAATTACACATATCTAGATCAACGACAAATAAACAATCATAAATTGAAAGAACTGCTGTGCATTCCATATATTTGGAAAACGTATAACAAAATATAACATTCCAGTAAACACTAAATCTATTAAAAAACCTCGTACAAAACTAAAATCCATATTATATAAAAAAAATACACTGTCAAACATAACACCAATATTATTTGTAAAATGCAATACAACAACTGCCACGATTTCTATACCGGAGAAAGAAACAGAAAAAATGGAAATCAGATTCAAAGAACGCAAGAAAAAACCTTCGCTCATTTTAAAACACTGCAAATCAAGTAAGCACAACGTAACTATAGAAAACACGAATACTAAGTGGGGAAACAAATATAAACAAAAGCAAAATCAAAGAAGCCCTTCTTATACAAAAACGTAAACCAAAATTGAATCAATACAATGGAACACCTTTAAACATATAATAATTAGTAACTTAATATCTAACTACAGCCACCCGCTAGAACAGCGATATGTCTCCGGATTTACAACGCTAAAATCAGGGATTCGATTCCACTTGGTGGGCTGAGCAGATAGCCCTTTGTGGCATTGCTATACGAAAAACACACTCATCTAACTACAACGCCCCCTACAATCTCGTACTCGTTTACATTCTCGTCCCTAATACACATGCCCAGCAAAAGTCAGTTACAAATTATCTTTGTTAACCTGAAAATGACCTAAGAAGGTCGAAACGTTGTTCTGTATTTTATTTTAATTAAAGTTTTAGTGCCCACATCAACAGTCTTCAAATATAAACTGAGGCTGGATCTTTGGAAACGGCTGACACTACACTTACGTTCTCGTTTCATACAGCACTTCTTTGTTCAGAAAAAAACCCACAAATATGTCGTTAATAATATAAAGAGACACACAGTTTAAATTTTACTCATTATATTTTTATAAAGTTGTTCTTAACTTGTAACTATATTTAGACAAACCAGGATCTCATCAAAACCTCTTCTAAATACCATAAAATAGTTAAAGAAAGCTCCATGATTTTTATAAGGAAGTAACTGCTTTATGATAAAATACCAAATACTTATTGAAAATCGAATATTAACATCATTTTAATACGATACTGATAAGAGATGCTAAAATAACTTAATATTAGTATTGTATATCCTTCCTTATAGCTATGACAGTAACCACTGTTGGATAAGATCTTTCAATGTAAATATAAGTACGGAAATTTATTATATTATTCACAAATTATACGCATTTACATATAAAGTGGGTTAATCCTGATTCTTTAGTTGGTAAGAGACGTGATATTACATCATAATTAGAAGACTTAGTTCTGATATTTCATGAATGAAATAATATACGCAATATTTCAGTCAAATCTTTACATGTACTCAAACATACAACAGATATGATTTAGTAGAAATTTTGTTTATTATGGACGTTTCTTCCAAGAAATTCACATGATGTCAATAAAGAAAGATGGTTGGAGTTGTCTGTTTGTCTTAAATAACCACAAAGCTTCACAATGGACTGTCTCTGCTCTGCCCTCAACGGGCATCGAAACCCAGTTTCTAGCGTTGTGGGTCCACCGACATACCGCTGTGACACTAGGGGGAATTAGAGTTGTTATCAGTCTTATGATTCTTGATGAAAAGAAACCCACTTGAATTAAAAATGTATCTCAAAACGACTGGTAAAGTCAAAGTCTCCTTTTTGGCAACCTGAAGATGACCTAGGAAGGTGGAAGCGTTGTTCTCTGCTTATCAATAAAAGTGCTAATACCCATACCCGCCGTTCTAAGATACAGTATGATGTAATATGACACCCACTACCAGATAATGTTTTAAAATATCAACAAATTAAACGTATTTTATATTTCACAGAATGTCTCCTCAGCAATCAATAAAATTAAGATATATGTGGTCAACTGTAGTTATGAAATCCTTGAATAGCTTAGTACAACTTTTAAGTGTACAGAGTTCTTTTTTGCCCTATCTTTTAATTATCTCTTATTTTAGTGATATAAATTTTAATGACTTATCCACTTTTGAAAATAAAATTTGAGAAAAATAGTTGTAACAATTACATATTTCAAACTATATAATAAAGATAAGAGACACTTAAGAGACATTATATTTTCTCTTCAATACGAATAATTATTTGTAAGTTTTTAATTATTGTAATGAAAGTTATTGACAGTGTTATGCATGTCAAGGAAATTTTCTATGGTACCAACTGGCACATGCTTCATAATTACTTATTTCAAAGTATAATAAGTTTATAAAACATTATAAGAAACGAAAGACGTACTAGATATTATAGTAAAATAAAAATGACCAGTCTGTTAATAATCGAAATATTTGTGGATATTTTAAATTATAATTGTAAAATATGCAATAGGAGATATAATGAAATTCAATAAAATTGATTTATTTTGAATAACTGGTCCGCTAATAACAATGTCATGGGTACAATCACATGTAATTGTGCTAAATATGAGTATCTGGAAAAGAATAATACGATACGTTTGGCATTATCATTAAATTTACATCTTTCATTGCTAGCAACACTTTATTCTTCAAGTAAGGCCCGACATCGCCAGGTGTGTTAAGGCGTTCGGCTCGTAATATGAGGGTCGCGGATTCAAATCCCCGTTCCACCAAACATACTCGCCCTTTCAGCCGTGGAGGCGTTATAAGTTACGGTCAATCCCACTATTCGTTGTTAGAAGAGTAGCCCAAGAGTTGGCGGTGAATGGTGATGACTAGTTACCGTCCCTCTAGTCTTACACTGGTAAATTAGGGATGGCTAGGAAAAATAGTCCTTGTATAGCCCTGCGCGGAAGTCAGATATTAGTATAAGAATATAGAAATTTAGAATAATGGAGATACTAATTCAAAAACAGAATATTTTACAGACATGGAAGCATTCTAGTTCTCGTACACTTACCTGAATAATTTCTTTTTATCGTCACATGGCAACTTTGTATTATTCTAACAAGAAATTGCTAATAAATGAAATTACTTCCTAATTTTTACACTCAAAATTCACAAATGTCGCTTTAAATATAAACGTTAATTCTTATTAAAACTTTAGACGCTAGAAGTGATTTGCTTGGCTAATTAAGACTGTCAAGTAAAGTATTTCTATGAGGCATTTGAATTTTGACAACGTGTATGGTGAAGATTATGATAAGTTTTGAGTAACATCCCCAAATCTCAGTGTGTTCTACAATGCGCACTCTTATTTTAACTGTAACTTGATGTCACTTTGTTATTTAAGGTTACAGGATCTCCTTAACTGGAATTTTATGAATCGATTGCTGCATTGCTGTTATAGATATTATTTGAAATAATTGTAAATTTTTACCTGTCGCATACAGCCATATGATAACTGAACAATAGAGCATTTTGTCCTTCAACAAAGGGCAAGGATAACTAAAATTTAGCCGGGATAATAATGGTTCAGCTGAAGGTAGAAAGCTGCTATCATGCTTCACGACTAGCTAGCTACCTTTCTTAGACAGCTCAGAGCTGATGACAATCGAGATATTGTTGATCATATTAATGATGACCATACTATCAGACATATCTCAGAGTTCATGATACCTAGATCTTATCGATCATATTGATGATGGCCATATTATCATAACTCAGAGCTCGTGATATCTAGAATTTGTTGAACTTACTGATGGTTTCTTTCGAATTTCGCGCGAGCTACACGAGGACTATCTTCGGTAACCATCCCTAATTTAGCAGTGTATTGATGAGGACTGTGGCTCAAAGTTCATGATATCTTATATTTTCCTGAAAATATTGATGGAGTCTAGGTTGTCAAATATGGCTAAGAGATAAAGATATCTCATATGTTATTGAATATTTTTATTAAAGCGATATTACGAGGAAGACTAGCAAAGTAAATGATAGTTATTTTGAAACACTTGAATAAACTGAAAATAACTTTCTATTCATTATGCTATTGTAATATGGAAACATCAACGCACTTCTGTAACAGAGATTTTTTTTAACAGTTAAATAATCTCTATAAGACTCTCGAAACTTTAATGTGTAGAGTAATCTGATCTTATTGTTAGCTTTTAGGCCCCTAGTAGCACAGTGGTATGTCTGCAGGCCCACTCCTCTAAAAACGTGTTTAATACCCGTGATTAGCAGAGTACAAATAGCCCTTTGTAAAGCTTTCTGCTTGATTCCAATACAAAAATATATTAGCCTGTAGATATACAGGTTTGAAGAAAATATCCGATTAATTGAAATTGAATGAAAGGAATGCAAACTAAACAAATAGTTCCAAATAGTAACTTGTCACTTGAAATAATACCAACTTTAATCAATTATATCTTTAGGCTGCTTTGTTTATGAATCTATTCAATGTGTCGTTTTTATTCTATTAAAAACAGCTAAAAGGGGGAGAAATTAGTCCGGCGGAAAAAAGGATTTTCTAAAATTACTAAATTTTAATTTTTATGTTTTAAGCAATCAGAAACATAGTACATTAATTGTTTATTTTCAATTTTGTGCAAAGCTAATTGAGGGCTATCTGTGCTAGCCGTCCCTATTTTTGCAGTGTAAGACTAGATGAAAGGTAGCTAGTCTTCACCACCCACCGACAACTCTTGGGCTACTCATTACCAACGAATAGTGGAAATGATCGTCATTTTATAACGCCTCTACGACTGAAAGGGCAAACATGTTTGGTGTGACGGAGATTTGAACCTGCTAGCCTCGGATTACGAGTCGAGTGCTTTAGCTACCTGGCCATGCTAGGCTCACAATGTAATAAAAGCTTTAATTAAAATATCGTACAAGACAATGTTTCGAACTTCGTAGGTCATTTTCAGGTTAACATAAATCATAATACGTAACATGATATTAAAATTATCTTCTGTCTTTCATGAAGTGTTTATCTAAGATAATTGTTTATTTGTTTGTTTTTATAATTTTCGCACAAAGTTAAACGAGTTTTCTGTACATAACCATCCGTGATTTTTATAGATGGACTATAAGTAAGGAAGGAAGACCATAACATGCACCACAAACTCTTGAACTGCTTAAGTCTTACCAAATAGTAGAAGTTAATGGTGATTTTTATAGTGTGAGAACATCTTCAAAATGTTAAATGTATTTTTATGGCAACGGAACGTAGTCATGAACTCTTGGATTCACAGTCTTAGAACACTAAATTTTAGGCAACTCTATCTAGGAAGGTGGATTCATATAAGTACATGTAAGTAACTGAAAAATGTTTCTTATGAATAGTTATCTTTCAGTATGCTAAAATTCGAAACTTTCAGCTTTAAATGATTCGTAAAAGCGCGAAATGCGTCCGTTTATATCATCGAATATTGCCATGATATTGTTTCTTAAGCATTTAAAATACGGCCTGGCGTGGCCGAGCGCGTAAGGCGTGTGACTCGTAATCCGAGGGTCGCGGGTTCGCGCCCGCATCGCGCTAAACATGCTCGCCCTCCCAGCCGTGGCGGTGTATAATGTGACGGTCAATCCCACTATTCGTTGGTAAAAGAGTAGCCCAAGAGTTTGCGGTGGGTGGTGATGACTAGCTGCCTTCCCTCTAGTCTTACACCGCTAAATTAGGGACGGCTAGCACAGATAGACCTCGAGTAGCTTTGTGCGAAATTCCAAAACAAAGCATTTAAAAGATACACATTTTTTTATCTTTGCTAGCTAATAAATATCAAAGGTAGTGATAAGTGCTGAAGAATTGTTGATTTTAGGACATTTACTACTTTGAGGAATTATTTATCATGTAATTATCAACTAAACTGATTCAAACACACTAGAAATAAGCATATTCCTTTCAACATTAAACATTTCAACCATAAATCATTTTCTACGCAATTAAGCATTGAATCGATGATTAAATTGCAAGACACTGTCACGGAACAAATTTTAACACTTTTACATATTATTTTCGCTATTTCGTTTGTTTTGATTTTTTTTTCATAAACAAAGTCAATTAAAGAAGAAACGTGAAGTGTTAAAACTTGTTTCCATATGTTATTATTGTTCCATAATAGTGAATTTTTATTTACGTACTATACGGAACGAATATTTTGGATAAATTGATCAAATAAACTGTCGTGAAACCAATGTTTATAACAGTAACAAAATAAGGTTGTAAAGTCAATATGTACAGAGTTACCTGCAAGAAAACGATATAAAACAATTTATTTCCAAACATTATGCCAAACATTATATCTATCCCTAGGCAACAGTATTTTGTAGTAACTGTTGTTACCGATAAAAATAATATTTGGTATCTTGTTATTCTTCCTCTCCTACGTCGATTGTTATTTAATGAGCTAAACTCCCTACCAAAAATGACGAAAAACAGTCTTTTTATATAAGAGAATCGCCATGACCTTAGCGAGGTTTTGCCTTTAGCGTTAGGTCTTCAGGCTTTGATTCATCTAACGTTGAGAAAAAAGAAATTCGGAACAAAAGTCAAAATAACGACGAATATTTGTTTTATAGAAGTATACTTTTAGACATTATTTTTCTAGGTTATATGTCTATATTTTCATCATTCTGCATGTATGTTTTAGTGTATACCGTATTTTTCTACTTGACATGTAATGCGTTCAATTTGGAATACATCAATATTCAAGCCTATTAAATTAACTCGTTTTAACAGTATAATGTTTAAGAAATTTGTTTAGGAGAGCTTCTTTGATCGGAAAAAAAATATTGATGAGGATTTAAAATTTCAAACTAATTTCAAGAAACATTTATATAAATTGAGGGTCTCTAGTTTGTATCAACTTATTTGTATTTTCTTTTACTGAAGGCTGATATTATCATGTCACAAGAAAAAAAATCGCTTGATTGTAAAACTAACTAGTGGAGTGTAAAATGTATTTTACTAGATTTGATAAAATTATTTATTTGTAATGTTGTAGGGATTTTCGGAGAAAATATTTAATATTTTGAAACCCTTTTACGTAAAACGTAAAAATCACAAACTGACATATAAGATCGATACAAGGTTGCTTTTACAAATTTTAATTCGATAAGCGGGTTAAGTTTTGTTATAAGATCTCGACAATAAATAATGTTCTTAACATCAAGGAATAAGCAAAATTCGTAAAGACAGTTTACTAGCAATTGATAAAATATGTACAAGTAGCAGTTGTAGAAAATTTTAAATTTCTTGTTGTTATTTTTTGATACAGGTATAAAAAGAAAGAAACTCGCGAAAATTAAAAGGACTTTCCTGCCATCTATAGGAAATGTTTGGAACTTGTTCTTCTGAGAAAGATAAAAAAAAAGAAAGAAACCGTTTTCGAGATTGAAGGAAGAAGTGACGACAAATGATAGGTATTACAATAAAAACAAGTTGCGTAATCATCACAAAAATTCTGCATGAATGTAAAATAACACATTTGCCTTAAACTATTAATTTTTAATAATTACAAGAAAGGCGTAAAATTACAAAATAAATTTTCTCCTGTAAGCACATTAAAACAAATACGTCGTTCCATAACTTAATTCCACGCGACAAATATAATTATAATTCAAAAAACTAAAATCCGTTTTATAACATCTGTCAGAGAGTTGCATAACCAAACAACAAAAAAAACGAACTCGATTTAGCTCATTATTTATCAACTCACAATTTTTTTTGTTTAATATATTATCAAACTTTATGTTAATACTGTAAAATACTCACACTTATTGCAAATCTGGTCCCTTTCTCGGGCGTGATTAAATTAAATAGTTTGACTTAACCGTTTATGTTTTAAAGCTTTCACTTAGCTTTGCTTGTTTTCTGTTAGGCACAAAGTTACACAACGGAATATCTGTGTTGTGTCTACTACAGATATCAAAACCCGGCTTTAAGCATTAAAATTCTGATGAAATATTTCTTACATAATCAAGAATAATGTGTCACCAACAATAACCTGTAAAGATCTGCAAAATATTAAAGGTGTTTTGACAATCTAGCTAGCTTATTTAGCTGTTGGTTTTATTGCTCATTATCTGACTAATGTTGTGTATATTGTGTATACGAATGGTTAATCGCACTTTATAGTAACTATTACATGTAGTTATTATAGTGGCTTGTTTTTGAAGTTGCGAACAGTAATGCCACCAGAAAGTGTTTAATTGCTCCATGGGGTTTCTCGACCATTTGAGAGCGTAGTATTGCACAGCTAAATTTGTAGCTGAAGAGATGTATCACAAGAAAGATTACTCGCACAACAAAGTTTCGAACAATGTATTGGCAAAGACCAAAATGCTTTAAAGAATAAAAATGGAAGTTTACAAACCCGTGTACCAGA
The DNA here is from genome assembly GCA_011833715.1 of Carcinoscorpius rotundicauda. Classification (NCBI taxonomy): domain Eukaryota; kingdom Metazoa; phylum Arthropoda; class Merostomata; order Xiphosura; family Limulidae; genus Carcinoscorpius; species Carcinoscorpius rotundicauda. The sequence continues at coordinate 117,480,594 of CM022393.1, forward strand.
ACTTATAACAGCAACCGGAATTTACCAAGCCACTTAAAACGAAAGCATCATTTGGAAACTAACAGCTATGTTTACGAAAGAGAACCTTTTGACACCCAAAATAAATATAGTAATAAGACTAAGAATATGTTTGAATTCGATTAACTGAACAAAAAATAAGAACCCGGAGTGCACCTTACTGTCTCATTTCTACTCTATTTTTAACAACTTTTCATACCAATAATCCACCCTTACGCGTTAACCCGTGGATCCAGAAAGCTTTAGTTTTTTTTAAATCAACGCTAGGTTGATTTCAATCAACATGTGTAGAAAATGTAACATGATATCACGTTAAAGAGCTACCTAGTTTTCTTTTTTTCACAGATTCTTTTATATATTATTCGAAAATGCACAAACTAAAAAGTGTGTATAGGTGAAATTCTAGTCTTCTGTGAGTTATTGTATAATATAATTCCAATGCATGAACTCCGTTGCGTATGCATAAAGTAAATTACCATACTCACTATTTTTCAAACTTGAGGTAAATGACTAATAGCAATGACTATTTTAATAATACTGACTATTTTACGGATTTTTTTGCTAGTTTCTTTTAAGGTAAACCACACACTGAGCAATCTTTATTACGTTTATTGCAAAAAACTGACCATTGGTGTAAGCACTATAAGTCCGTAAGGCTACCCGTTAATTCACATGGGGACCTCAGTTTATTATGCTTAGCAAATGTATAAAAATACAGAAATTTGAAGAAAAAGTCCCAATAAGAACAAAGTATGAAATCATTATAAATTTTTAGTCGAGGTATCAAAATATAACAGGTCCCGACAATTTCATAAATAAAAAAATTAAAATAATTGGACAAAAATAACCATGCATATTCAATACTAATCATATTTTATTGCTTATTTTACTACAAAGATACATGATAGGCGATCTGAGCTCTGTCCACTACGGGAAATCGAACCCTCGATTTTTACCTTGTGAATCCGTAAACCTGTTATTAATATGCTTGGGATTATACTTTTATCATTAACTGCAACTTGCTCCTTCAAACCAGATAAATACACATAATTGTAATCATAATTACATATGGTGAGTGCATGCTTTGTTTGTATTAAACCTCATAATTAAGTAAATAAGAGCTGCTTAAACATTTTTGCGCTCGTGAAGTACAGTCTACTGATGAGTAATAAATACAGTTATAACAAAACAGCAATAATCTCACGGTTCTCTGGCCACTAACAATAGATCACAAATAAAACTGCAATATCACACGATTCTTTGGCGAGTAGTTAATACACTCCTAATAAAACAGCAATATTCACATGGTTCTCTGTCGAGCAATTAATACACTACTAACAAAACAGCAACATTTCCACTATTCTCTGGCTGGTGATAAGAACATCACTTGCAAAACAGCAATATTCACACTAAAGATTTTGAATATTGTTTTTTTCTTATATGTTAAACATTTGTCGTGGTTTGTATTATAAATTACGGTTTCTAGATTTGATGCTTCATTTCACATGCCTGTTTGACGTGTTTGCACTGAAATGTTTTGTTTTTTCTTCAGTTGTATTTACTCTAAGTCTTTATCTCTTTTTGTGTTTTATTTTTATACATTTTTGATAATGTAATTTGTAAAAGATAAAGCTATTTCCTAACCATTTTAAAAATCCGTAAATAAAGTTTGTTTTTTGAATTTCGCACAAAGCTACTCGAGGGCTACTTGCACTAGCCGTCCCTAATTTAGTAGTGTAAGACAAGAGGAAAGGCAGCTAGTCATCACCACTTACCACCAATTCTTGGGCTACTCATTTACCAACGAATAGTGGGATTGGCTGTCACATTATAACGCCTCCATGGTTGAAAGGGCGAGCATGTTTGGCGCGACGGAGATGCAAACCCGCGACCCACAGATCACGAGTCGCACGCCTTAACACGCTTGGCCAGGGCCAGGCCCCGTAAGTTATGTGAAGAAACTATTAGAACAGAGAAAAGAATGCAATTATTCAACATCACGTTATCTTTGAAAAAAAATTGCTTACTTTGTTTTTGTAATCACCCTCATTATAAAATGGTGTTACACTCTAAATATACATTTAAAACCTAACCAGTAGGGTCCTGCATGGTCAGATGGTTGAGGCAATTGAACTAGTAATCTGAGGATTGCAGGTTCGAATCTCCCTTACACCAAACATGTTATTTCTTTCAGCCATGGAAGCATTATAATGTACGGTCAATCCCACTAATCGTTGATAAAAGAGTAGCCTAAGAGCTTGCCCTCGTACAGCTTTGCACGAAATTCAAAAACAAATCAGCTGCAAGTCTATTTTTGTGTGCTGGAAAGAAACTGGCGCTCTCTACTTAGAAGTCATGGATACTTTATAATAATGGAAACAAACTGAACTATTCGATTTTGACAGCCTAAGATTTGGAAGTGTATGCCGTCTAGTCGGTCAATTCAAAATTAGGAACGACTAGAACAGATGGTCTTTATGTAAACTTGCGCGAAAATAACAAACAAACGTGTTTTCTCTGAAACTCAACTGCCTTCCTGAATATAAGTTTCGTTTGTTTATGCATTGATATTAATATAATCCTTAAAGTGAAATATTCTCTACTTCTACTTTATATATGTAAAAACAGATCGTTTAGGTTGAGAAAATATTTTGCGTAGAGAAGCAAACAATGTTTCGACCTTCTTCGGTCATCGTCAGGTTCACAAAGAAAGAAAGAGGTAACTGACTGGAAACTGACCACATGTTTGAAAGGGGTGTAACTTTTACTCTACGTAAAATATTTTCTCAATCCAAACAAGCCGTTTTTACATGTATATTTTTCTCTACAAGTGGGTTTTCTCGACATCACTGATTTGTCTACTTTAAAAGTTTCCGGTACTGAATTTTTGAATTAATTAAACAATCGTCCAATTCATGCTGAAAAACACTGAAGTTAACTTTAATACTCACAGTTAAATGTACTTTCTTACAAATACAGAATGGCATACCTAATAATACATGTTCAGTAAACAGCTCAAACACGTACTGATCAAAATGGGTTATATCTACTCTCCTAAGATGAAATCAAACTTAACTGAAATAATCTGTGTTGGTAATCGCCTTGGCTTTACACTGAATCTATTTATATATATGTTAAACTGAGGACTTACGTTAAGTCATTAAGTGATGTCGTTCTAGCTAATGATTTTTGAGGATGGAACTGAAGCATTATGAACAGGAAGCATTACTTGATGTCATGTAACAGTACTTAATAAAGTCAAACAAACATTCAGTTTACTTCGGTGTTTACAAAACGCACGTTATTGAATACAAAGTAAGTTATATGTTGATTCGGTAAACAATTCGTTCGTCCGTACTAGTGACTAAATAATGAAAGAAATATTCGTTTATATACTACTGTTCTATTTTCGTAAAATCCCACATCAGTCAGTAAATGTTACGCGGTCCATAAAACAGGATGAATCAGTAATACATGTTTAGGATAGTTTTTAACGTGTTATATCATGTGTTATTTAAAGATGAGATCGAACATGGCCTCATAGTTAGTCCTCTAGGCTAAATATTTGAAAGTCCAAGGTTTGAAAAACAATATAGTGCTAAAGATATTACGTATTTTCAACTATGATAGCATTATAACTGTAAACTATCAGTCCCGGTCTTCATTAAATCTCTGTCCCACTCTTCATTATTACTGTAAAATATTAGTTCCACACCTCATTATAACGGTAAAATGTCAGTCCCGTGCCTCATTATAATTATGAAATATCAGTCCAAGTCATCATTATAACTGTGCAATTTTAGTCCCAGACTTCGTTATAAGTATGAAATATCAGTCCCACACTTTGATTAAAGGGTAGCTATGCTTCTTCAATCATCACATAGGAATGTTTTTGTTTCAATAATAACATAGGGATTTTTTTTATTGCACAGGCGTGGTCGTGTTTTAATTATCACATAGAGATGGATTTGTTTCAACTTACCTAAGCGTTTAGTTAATGTCCCATACCAAGTATTGAATCTGTACTTAACTTATTTTAACTGCAATAACTTAAAAAAATAATGTATTCATACACTATTTCGTCTGCCTGACACTGTATAATAGACAAAAGTGGTCGCTTTTAATATTAACTTCTGGTAATATTTTTAAAATAGATAAAAATTATAAATGTACAAACACTTCCTATATTCCTAGAAGTTAAAGAAATTTAGATATTTGTCGTTGGTAGGATCACTTTTTATCACTGTTTTAATGCCACAAGCCCTCTGACTTACTGCTAAGCCCTCCGTTAAGTTTCTTTATAACGAAGTTAAGTGAGACGTAGAGACAAAATAAATAGTGCTAGGTTACACCTTAGGACGGTTACACCCTGAGGTTATTATGAAATACATGTACCGTCATGCGATCATTAGAGTAATAAACTATAAAAGCTATTGAAATAAAAACTTCCAGTCTTTTATACGTACCAGTTAATCCCTATTTGTTCGATCTGCTCTTTAAGATATCAGGTGTCTTATTCTCAAATCAATTTAGTAAATCACTTTTATTGAGAATAAAATATTTTGGCTTAAGTGATATTGCGAGAATGGAGATATAAAGCAATATACGGAGCCTCTACAATAATTTATTGAGATGAGTGTTTCATTGTATTGAGAAATACGTTTTAGTTTTTTTAAAAAAATAAATATTAGTTCACTCAATATTTAACAAATATTTTAAAAGTAAATATAATCGAAAACTTTGATGATAAATGGAAACATCGAGGTTTAAAATGATATCTATGGGAAATGAACAAGTTATCCCACATATAAATAACAACAAAAACAATCAACATTAATAATCTCTCCTTCAACACGTTATTCAAATTTTTCAAATGTAGTTGGGTGTGACCTATACATTAGTGTGTCGTGATGTAAATTCACTTGTGTCCTGTTGCTGCAAACTTGCACTCCACATACTGGGCTGTTGAGGTGTTATAAGACAAACGTCCAAATCATATATTTGGGGAATCGAACCGTTGATTTTAGCGTTGTAAATCCGGAGATATACCTCTGTACTAGCAAGTGGCGTTCTTATTCCTAATAAGTTAAATGTTTATAACTCGTGTTATTGCAGTTTTAATAAACATCTTCATGTACAACTTTTTATCTTAACTTTTCTAATTCTTCTCAAACACGAAGTCAGTCTTGTATTCAAACATATTTATTTTAGTCATTTTTTTCTTGTAGGTATGGTTAAAGTAACGTTTAATACTTCTTATCAATAGTTACTTAGGAAGGTTCTGACGATTTCTGTTATACTGATACTACTCTGAGAAATAAAGAAATTGTAAGACATAGTAAAACGTAATGGTAAAAACTCACTAAACTGAAATAATCTTAATTAATTAAATTTAGTTTGGCGAGTTCTTCAACACTACTTTATATACTCGTGAGAGACTAACCTTGTTATTGTTGGTGTTTGTAACTTCTCATTGATAATCAAATTTCCTGAAGCTACACTGATGTTACATATGTATGTAGAACATTTAACTCGGCAATTTAACATGAACAAGTTGATTTTCCATGAACAAAATATTTGTTTCTTGGTTAAATTTTTTGCTTCTTCCATAATCATTGGTAGTGAGTCTGAGAACTCTCTAGCTTAGAAAACTGTAAAGTATGAAAAGTGGTATTTGGGATCTGCTACCAGTAAAAGGATGCTAAAAATTCATCAGTATTTTGAATTTATATTTCATGTCACACATTTTCTTATTTATCCCACTATTTTTAGGATAAAATTCGTTTTGTTTAAAATAAAAATGTTTACTGAAACCAAAATAGCTGCAGATATTGAAACTGACATAAAACAAAGACAAAATATATAAGTAAAAAAGAAAGTTGTCAAATCCTTAAAAGTGATGAATCAGATATCTTCATTTCTGTGCCTGAAAGCACCTATTTTATGATGTAATAATATCTTATACGCATCGGCCAGAATTTCCTAAGACTGCTGTGTGGAACTTTTTGTAATTCTACTGGGAACCGTCTGTCAAAACTCTACCCAACGATATTGGGATTGCAAAGTATAAAAAGTTTTTATTTATATTTGACACAAGAGTGTAGTAAAGAAAATTTTGTAACAGAAGATTTGTCACAAATCACTTTGGGCTACAACAGCTATTTTAGAGTGATCGTACACGTCACTTTGTTGTGTAAAAGTTCACAACAGATAAGTGATACACATTCAGAATCAAAAGAAAAACAACCGTTGTCTGAGCAAGCGTCATTTTGTGTTGATGGTATTAACATGGTGAAGAACTACAAGTATTACTGAAATAACCAGTAATTTGGTAATAAATAACCACGGTAGAAGTTAAATGTATTGATATATGCATTTTAAAAATTGCTTAACTGAATAATTTGCATTACATTAAAAAATGGATGTTTAACGCACACCAGAAGTATATATCTGGTAAACATTTTCTTACTTCAGAACTAATTTTTAGTTAATCAAATTATTTCTTTAAAGATTATATAAACAGACCCAGGTATGAATTTATGTGGAAACTTGGGTACATGCTGACATAGTAGAACTAAGATTTCTTAGTATCAGGTTCCTAAATGTGTTTTCTTTTCCATTGTTTTCTTTGAAACTTAATACGTCCACTACAAATCGTACTATTTCAATAATTTCCCTAAACATTTAAGCTTAACTAAAAACTTATACTAACAGGAAACGAGTTTCCACTTAAACGACGTACATACAAAAAAGAAAGTTATTGGATTGACATTCTTTGAAGAAAAATCAGAATTTCATTATTTGAAAGAAAGCATGCTGTTCCAACCAAGGATAGTGGTGGTAGCAGTTCTTTAAGACCCAAAATAAATCTACGTACTTAGATTGATAGTACCAGTTTTGACAACAATTTCTACCGTAGTTCTCTTACCTGAGAAACAAAGTAATGCTGGTAGAACATTGGTAAATTTCATTTAATCACAAATCTTTTCACGTTTTGTTTTACGGTGAGTTTTTGAATAAGCTATATCTAGCCTGGCATGGTCAAGCGTGTTAAGGCGTCCGAATCGTAATCTGAGGGTCGTGGATTCAAATCTCAGTTGCACCAAATATGCTCGCCCTTTCAGCCGTGGGGGCGTTATAATGTGACGGTCATTCCCACTATTCGTTGGTAAAGAGTAGCCCAAGAGTTGGCGGTGGGCGGTGATGACTAGCTGCCTTCCCTCTAGTCTTACACAAGTCTAAATTAGGGATGGCTAGCCCAGATAGCCCTTAGTAGCTTTGCGCAAAATTCAAATCTAACAAACAAACAAATAAGCTATGTCTTTCAAAATACAACAATGAAAATTTATTAACGGTCACGTGACTTATGTTGTTATAGATAGACATTTAGCAAAAGTAGTTCTTATACAACCGGCTGGAAAATATCCAAAGAAAATTTTAACCTTCAAAAAGTAATGTTCACGAGTAACAAAATATTATGACTCCTAACTCGTCTAAATTATTTTAAAACTAGTTTGGTGAAGAGAATAATTTTCGATTTTTTTATTCATTGTCTTTGAATGTTTTTTATAGCAAAATCGCATCGAGCCATCTATTGAGTCCACCGAGAGAAATCAAACCTCTGATTTTAGCGTTGTAAATCTGTAGACTTACGGTTGTACCTGCGGGGGTTATTCATTATTACAAATAATTAATATTTTATTTACATGGAACCTAGATTACGAAAGCACTTTACATAATTCAAAAATGTTTCATAATATTTTATCCGTTTTTCCCCATTTTCGACCTTGAAAGATGCTTTAAAACTAGAGTTAATCCGTTATCAATGAAACTGATCACGTTTATCATTTATTTCCATTGTGTTTTTATTATGTTATTATTATTATATTCCTAAATGCATTCCTAATATGTATATAATCTGTAAAACGGAATTTGAGTTCTATCTGAAAACCAAAACGATATGTATATTATTTTCATTAATGCTATTATATAGTAGAATATGTAACAGCTATGTTAAGACAATAAACAAAACAATAAAAACATACTAGAAGACTATATTTTGTCTATAATTTCGTCTGTATATTATATTCTTAGTAAGACATTATTTAAGTCATACATCAGAATTATTATATTAAACTAATCCAGAAAACTAGAAAATATAGTATAAGTAAAATATTACAACTGTACTTTGACTTTAAAAAGTTTATATTTTCTATTTATCAAATGTTTTGAGAAACTAGCTAATTACTTAACTTAAACATGAGATAACTTTTTATATTCTTCACAGTTTCATGGTAATAAATTTGAGGTAAGTGATGCACTATTGTTAAATTAGTCAGAAAATTGTCAGTGCTAACATACACTTTAGGTGTTCAGTTTCGGACACGGTAGGAATTAACGTTATTATTATTATTACTTTTCTGTTTTGAAACTTTTGCACTATGTGTATTTTCTGTCAGTAATACTAATTTTGCACTACTTAATCATGGTAAGAATAAATGTCAGATATTCCATCATAACGTTTTGAAACTGTACAAACTCCTTTGTCGACAATTTATACCTACTGATTGTAAGCAAAACGACAAGTATTTTTTGTATAAATTAAGTAACTGTTTTTACTATGTTCACCATTAACATTTCCTTTAAGTGAACACCAGAACATGTTGTACTCGCATGATGGACTAATGAGATATCGGAAACTAAGGCCGAACATGCTTTCCTCTGAGCCTGTTATAATACCACTATTCTTCAGTAAAGATTAGCTGAAATGTTAATTCATTTTACCAGCTTATGTTCAACAGTTTAAAATTACAGAAAGTGTCTTGATTCAAATAAACAAATATCTGATAAATTATCTCAAGTTTATTTGAATTTATTGATACAAGCATATAATCGAAACCATTTTATGCTTACAATATGTTAATTAGATATTACGTTTTTTTTCAACTTTATATTAACTGATTTTATATCATGAACACTTTATTCAATTAAAAGATTTTAATGATAATAAAGCTAATGCGTCTTCATCTGTTCAAACTTGAAGGTTTTGTGTCCATAAAATACATTTTTTTATTATGCTAAATTTGTTCATACGATATGAATATACTTCAGGACTTTCGAGGTCGATAAAAGAGGGGCATTATTCGAGCTTAGCTGTTATGAAAAATTATATCATTTTGACCAAAACTTTACGAAACGAATATTCATAATAAATATTGCTGGGATTCACTGAAAGACATACATTGAAATTCTACAAGAAGTGCTAGAATTCTTTCAAATGTACAACAATACCTGACAAACATTGAGAAAACTGATTAAAAGATATAATCGTGAAATGACATTGATATATTTGCACATTTTCACAGTTATTAGGGCTATTTAAGTTGAAAAGAAGAAAGTGAAGGAAAAGGATCTTTAACCTACTACCAACAAACTGTAAATTCTCAAGCCGTTTGTCCAGTTTAAAATGATGAAGCGTACCCCTACTCTAACTGGTAAGTCCAAACTGATTACGCCACCCTCAACTTTCGTCTCAAGTACCATATTTTACTCACCTTTACCCTCTTCACCTGCAAGCTAACCTTATTTATTTATTTGTTAATTACTAGTGTTTAACTTAAAACAAAAAAGAAACTTTCCTAAATTTGGATGTATGTTCAGGGATATTAGTATTCTTTTTCATCCAGACCTTGCCCGCTCGTTTTCAATTTAAATCTCTCCTAAATTAATAGAAAAGACACTTACGGTTTATATAAGAGGTCATACATCGCTGGTTTGATCAGCTTAAACTAAAAGAGTGAATAAAAATAAATTCAAAATACGAAACCACCATTCTTACATAGGAAGCTCAACGCGACAAGTAGTTGTGCTTGAAATTACTAATGTATTAATTATGATGGAGGCAAAACATATAGATATTCATCGTATAAATTATGGTAATGAACTCTTGAAATTCAAAAGAATAAGTAGGAAAAGTGTTACAACAGCTCCCGGGAAAGGCAAACAACATTTGTGCGAAGAAAAGTAATGTAATTACGTGTCCAATACATGGAATATTTTTATGAATAGTTATTCATTGTTAAAACAAATATTACTTTTATTTCTGCTGTTAGACCAGTAAAGCTTCTATAATTTAATATAAATACAAAATATGCCACTTTATTGCTGAGCACAAAGAAATACAAAATGCTTTCCTTGCTGCGCCCATGGACATTGAAACACGAATTTTAGTCTTCTCAGCCTTCGTACTTACTGTTAATCCACCGGATGGAGCAGTTAGAAAAATAAGATATATTATGTGCTAATATATTGAATCAGTAAATAATGACTATTGAAAACAATATAACAGTTCCAAATGAGTTGATATAAAAAAAAAGCTATTCCATAGTTTGTATTTGCCATTTAAACAAAAGTGAATGATTCAAACTAAAGTTTTATTCATAAAATATTCGATAATATATTTTTTCACGGTTCAATTAACTACGAATAAGCATACAAAACAGTTCCAAATGAGTTGATATATAAAAAAAGCTATTCCATAGTTTGTATTCGTCATTTAAACAAAAAGTGGATGATTCAAACTAAAGTTTTATTCATAAAATATTCGATAATATATTTTTCACAGTTCAATTAACTACGAATAAGCATACAAAACTTTTAAAAGTAAAAGTTAAGTTCTACATGGAAGGTTTTAACAAGGAAATAATCTATAGATCTTTCATTTCATAGTTTGATGAGTTTGCTCTCGGTAATTGGAAGTAAAATATGTAATTTTTGATACTATAAACTATAATTTCAAGGTATTAATTCTTAATATTAACTCTAAAACCACGATCTTAAACTTACAGCATAAATATATATCAAAGCAGTTTACTACGTATTGACGATTTCACAATACAACATAAAACAAACAATCCGTCAAAATAGATGTAAACATTTATATAAAATAACAAGGCACATAAATTACTTTTAGAGTATATCCGCGTCTTTGGTACAACTAAAGATATCTTTTCTACATGTGATATGCATAATTAAGTATTATTGTTTAGGGTTTTGTCTCTTTTTTATCATTAAAACAGGCTCACAGCGTAAAATGAAAATACCATTGCTATTCACAGCCGTATTAAAGTATAAGTTAACCATTACAGAGCGGAGATGAAAAATACTGCACAGAAAAGCTCACATCTTACAGAAACTAGTTAATATTCATTTTAATATTATCATATTAGTACAATATTTTTTTAAATTAAAGTTTTGCTATCAGATTATTCACACAGTTTTTACTGTCACTTTTTCAACGTATTTGGAAAACCAGCTTGAAGAAAAATATTTTTCAAATTCATATTATGCTTAACTATCTTAAGTAATAGTTTACAAATTCAATAAATTTATTTTCACATTTTTATAGTTATAATTAGGACCTTAACTAGATTGTGTGGAATTAGTTGAGGATCTGACATTTTTTGTAACGAATTATGGTTGTTCTAAATTAATTCAGGATCTTGTCCTCAATGTGACTAATTAAGATTCTGTGAAATTAGCTCATAATTTTAAACTGTGTGAAACATTATTCAATGGTGTTTCATAGGACAGTTATAATTTAACAAACGTGACTTTGACTGTGAAGTTCTGTTGTTGTTTTATGGAACATTTGTATTCAACATTACTTTGAGCGTGAAGCTGTTTGTATTTGTTTTTTTTTACTATCATATAAGGCTGAGGTAATTTAAGAATCCAGTTGTACTTCCCCCAAGGTGGCCCAGCGAAACGTTTGAGGGTTTATAACGCTTACAATCACGATCCTGTGACAGTTCAATGTGCAGGTTTCTAATTAACAACAAAAACAAAGAAATCTGTTGTTGTTAGCACAAAGCTACACGAAAGGTTATCTGCGCTCTGCCCACTACGGGTATCTAAAACCTTAACAATAGAGGGACACAGATTTGCTTATATAATTGCTCAGTTAGAGATACGGTTTATTGTTAGAGCAATTGTAAAATATTTGTTTTATCTATCCTGACCGTGAGCTTCCATATTTCGATTTAATTTCAGCTTATGATTTGAACTTATTTGACTGTCTGTATTTTTATTATTCACCTTTCAGTCAACCAGTTGTATTTTATTTTGTTTTCACTTAGTAAACATATGAAACTGCTGATGTGTGAAAGGAAAATTATTTATATCAGCATTCCATCTATTAAATTGTCAATTTTTTAAAGAAAAAGTGTATGTTAAGTATTCAATAACACGAACATCATAATCTGAAGCTGGTTAAGTCTTTTTATGTGTAGCAAGGAATTGCTAAACAGGAAACAATCATCAATTAACTTGGCAGTTGACAGCCCATAGTTACACACCATCACTTTACTATGTATATCATGATAAAGAGATTAGAGTTCAAGCAAGCTTAACTTTGTGTTCAAACAGAAACCAGCGTGCTTCATGTGTAACATCTATCTCAGCAAATATTGGTGGTAAACACTGTAAACTATGTTTACCTTTAAAAAAACCGCAACTTGTACAATTAAAGGGACGATAGAGTTTTTCTTTTCAGTAATTTTGTACAATCCACGGATTCTCTGATGCCAGATAGGTGTGCTTTGAAAAAATATAAACAATAGAGTACAAGTGGTACAGCTCGTATCTCCTTGAATGAGTTTCACTGAAGTACTTCATATCATCTAAGACCACATTCTTTGAGCCAACAGAAAACATTGGATTTCCGTCTAAACATTCTATGACAATTGTAGCTCAGAGGTGAGGTTGACGGATTATAAGGCCAAAATTATAGGTTCTGTTACAACAAGAACACCTCCGGCTCACAACTCGAAACACTTTGTTCCTCTTTCACAGTTTCCTAATATAATTAAAGACTATAGTATTTCAAACTTTTGTTTCCTGCTGAGTACAAAGCGAACAGTTGTTGTGCGTTAGTTTTTAATAAGAGTTCTTTGCCATGTTGATTTTGTAAATATTTTGCTGACTTTAGGCGTTTGAACCGTAACGTCGAAATTATATTTGTTAACATTTACACAAACATGAACACTAAGTAAATGTATAATATTGGTATCATAGTATAAGTTAATTGAATAACTCTAATTGTTTAACTTTTTATTTTTGTGTCAACTACTATCAAAATACTTTAAAATAAAGTGTTATCAGCAGCATAAACATAATTCGCAAACTTTGTCTGTAAGACTTGTTAAATCCTGTCCTTTAATAAATGGGTCTTTTAGGGATATTTGGATAACTTTTTTTGGCAGTTTCAACTCTTAAATTTGAGGCTGATAAAGCCAAAACATCGGGTTTCGATATCCTCTATGGGCAGAGCACAGCTAGACTATTTCCTATAGTAAAGCTTAGAATTATAGAGCTCGCGAACCAGATTCTATGTGATAAAACAAAATATTTCCTGTACTTTAAGCTCCAGGTACTTTATAAGAGTAACAGTCATTCCCTTAGAAACGGCGGTAGCTTTGTTATATTTGTGAACAGATATTTCATTATGAAGTACAATTACAACAGAATACATTTCTAACCGTTTACAAATGTCATGTTTGAAGCTATATGCAATACCATATGGCTTGTGATGACGAGGAAACCCTATTTTAGAGAAAATTATATATTTAAAAAGACCTGGTATAAATGAAGAAGGAACTAACAGATGAACGTACAACGTTTCGACCAACTTCGGTCATCGTCAGGTTCACAAAGAAAGAAAGGGTTACTGGCCGGTAGCTGACCACATGTTTGAAAGGGGTTGTGTAATTCAGTGTAGAAATGTAGAGGGCGTGCTTAGATGTTGCATGTATTTATTAATATAGGTATAAAAGTGTTTCCTTGTATTGGTTTATTTTGGGCTTAAGTTGTTGTATAAGTATGGCTTCTTTAATTTTGTTTTTGTTTATGTTTGTTTCTTTATTTAGTATTTCGGTGTTTTCTATGGTTATGTTGCGTTTATTTGATTTGCAGTGTTAGAAAACGTGTGAATATGACCTTTTGTGTTCTTTGAATCTGGTTTCCATTTTTCTACTTGTTTCTCCAACATAGAAGTCGTGGCAGTTATCACATTGTATTTTAGAAATAATGTTGGTGTTGTGATTGTCACTGTAGTTTCTACATGGTATAGACCTTAGTTTAATGTCTGTTTTTTTGAATAAATTTGGTATTAACTGAGATGTCATATTTTGTTCCTAGTTTTACTAAATGTTTTTTTTACTGATATACCCGATGATTTAAAAAATCACGAAACTATATAGGCTGCATACCATATATTTCCGTCATTAGCAGAAAAATAACCAATATTGGCGAAAACTAGCAACAAAATATGACATTCCATTCAATACTAAACGTATTCCAAAACGAGGCACAAAACCAAGATCTATACTATGTAAAACTTACACTTACAAACACAACACTAACATTATTTATAAAATGTAATGTGATAACTGCCACGACTTCTACATTGGAGAAATAAGTAAAAAAATGGAAACCAGATTAAAAAAACAAAAAATCACCTTCACGCGTTTTCGAACACTGCAAATCAAATAAACACAACATAACCATAGAAAACACCCAAATACTAAATACAGAAACAAACAAACAAAAGCAAAATTAAAGAAGACTTACTGATACAACAATAAACCACTACAAAGGAACACCTTTACACCTATAATAATAAATATATCCAACATCTAAGCACGCCCTCTACATTCTTACACTCAATTACACAACCGCCTTTAAACATGAGGTCGTTTACTGTTCAATAATCCTTTCTTTCCTTGTAAACTTGACGATGACCGAAGAAAGTCGAAACGTTGTTTGCTCCTCTATTAGTGCCTTCTCTAGCCATACCAGCCGTTTGTAAATATATCATATTATATGGTATAACAACTTTTTCTATATTAATTTTATGTTGTAACTTAGATCATTCATACAACTGAGTTGATCGTCCTAGACTTTATTAAAATAGTATATCTTGGATTGGGTCGAATTTTCCAACTGTTGATCATTATGATAGAACATAATATCTTCACGCTCCTAAGGTTTTTAACTTATTGTAACTCTGATGTATCGTGACTATAGATTTACTGTTCCCTAATTAATTCAAATAAATCCATGTACGACATTTTATTTTTTACCTCATGATCGATCATGGAAGATCCAGCATTGAATGATTACCAGTTAGATATACTGGTTTATCAGTAATAAGTTTATTTAAGACAATGTTGATGTCTAGGGTTCGATAACTCAAGTTATAAAGAGCGCAGACAACCCGTTGTGAAGCTTTGCTTTAAGAGAATAACAATCACAAAGATAATAAAACACAAATATGACACAAAATATATTTTTATTTCTAATACAGATTTCTTTTTAAGCACAAAATTCAGTAAAAAGTAGCGTAAAACTAAGATGTTAAAATATTGCTTTGACAAAAATAATAACACATAATCGATTTCATTCTTAATAGAACGAAACTAAAAATAAAGTTGGAACAACCATCTCTAATATCAATGTCTAGTGTAAAACACTTCCCAAAAATAGATTTACTATTCATTTATATTTATTTTCTGTGATGACTAATATGAATCGATAAATATGATCTCATTAATGAAATTAAAAAAAAATATTTAATTGCATAATTAAATAGTTACGAATGATATCTCGCCTTATAATCACATTCTTCTCGTAAATTAAGGTTCATGTTTCTGTGAACGCATATAACTAATGGTCATCTAAGCAGAAAGTAAGGCTCAAGAAGTTTGTAATGAATCCTATAAGCATTATCATAAATGTAAACACTGATGATAGTTATGGAATAACATTTTATATCTGATACTTTTGTGAAACAAGACCTTCAATATAAATGTTTTAGCTCCAAATTTTAACACGCATGTGAAAAGTTTCAAACTGACGATACAGTTTAAGCCGTAGATAGAATACAAATGATACTATTTTTGAAATAAGCATTCTTGCAATGTGTCTTCCAACCACATAAACATACCTAAGTTAACATTGTTTTATTAGAAATTTAAATTTATTTTTAATTAATTTAGTTCTACTGATACATGCACGTTAAGGTAAAAATGAAGAGTTTTTGTGTTTTTTTAGTTGAAGTTAGAAATCAATATGAAATGATATTATTACAACTTGAATAGTGACTTTCAAGATTGTGTGACGAAAACAAATAAAGATTGAGCTTAGATTTTGAGTTAAACAATTTTTAAAAGTTAAACACATAGTGTTTTTTACGAGCACTCATTTGTAGCTTATGGCAAGAAGTCTCATCGGAATATCCTAATACAGACAGTAATATCTTGCGTATCTTTTGTGTTATGTGTTAATATCTGTTCCTCTCTCCTTTTGTTACAACATTATAAAGTTGATGCAAGAACATCCTCTTAATCTTGAATATAAATGAATTTATTCTATATTCACGAATGATACGAGATATTAAAAATTAATTACTTTGCGTGGAAACTTGTACACAAAGGTGTTTTATTCAAATTAAAACAATATTTGTGTACACAAAACTACGAACAATGACTAAATGAAATCTCAAACTGTGATAACTTCATTCTATGATATTGAGATTAGCCATTAAAGCTTGACCTCACTTGTTATTAGTTTGACTAAAATAAATTACTTGTGTTTTAAAGATTCTGATATACTAATTAATTCCCTTTTTGCCTAGCATAGAAATATAGCACGTTGATTGATATATAGGAAATATTTGATTTACTGTCAATTTTACATGGGTGTGATTTAATAATAAGTGATGTCGAGAAAACCCACTTGTGGAGAAAATTTTTTTACGTAGAAGAGCGAACAACGTTTCGACCTTCTTCGGTCATCGTCACGTTCACACAATGATGACGAAGGTCAAAACGTTGTTCGCTCTTCCACGTAAAAAAAAAATGCGCAACCCAAACAAGCCGTTTTTACATATATGGGTGTGAATTCTTTCTGGTTATAATTTAATCATTGTGGTTTATGATGCTCACAGTAGAATATATTAAATATACTGGTAATTTTACTTTTTTATTATGTTACTATTTATCAGTTATGATTTGTTTCGGTTTCCATTCTAAATTATTGTGAGTTTATAACATTAAAAACACATCAAGATAGTATTACTTGTATTATATATTTTCCTTAACTGCATAAGTCATGAACCACTGTTGTTTTCGTTCAGGGTTAAATTGGCTCGTGAGTAACCTAAAATTGGGTTATTATTCCGAATTACTTAAACCTAATGTTACTTCTTTTGTTCAGTAAACGTAATGATATTTGCTGCTCCCCTAATATTGACTGAACTTGCGAGTGAATCGTTGCAAAGTGGGGCTGTTCAAAGGATTTAAGAGTTTCCCCTGAAAACAAATAAATATCTTATTAGTATTAAGGTATTTGTTACATTATAAGACAACATGTAAACATTCTTATCACATAATACAAACTGGATACACACAAAAAAACTTTCAAGTAACAGTGAAACAATGTGAGCCAATTATTATTCGTTATGAAATTATTAAACAAAAACTATCTATATGTATTATCAATATCTGTATATATCGATATTTTTAATCAATTATTGTGACAAAAGTAAATATACCGTTTTCCAACAAAGTTGCTACAGTAATTACTGAATCTTTTGACAGTTAATCTAAGCGCAACAATTTCAGTATTTTATCAAAGGTTCAATGAACAGTCGGTAGGAAGAAAGTTAGATCGTACTTAATATTCGTTGATTTTGTTGTTGCTGGTAATTGAGCACCTTCTAATGTAAAACTCTATGGTTCAGTTTTAACATCTCTAGAACTTTAGTATACTGTATAATATTTCACTTTTATTGATACAGAAACTTAACTTTCATAGTGAACTTTTCTTAGAGTTGCAAAATTTAACTTAGCATTTAGTACTTAATTTAATTTAAATAAAACCAAAACAAATGTACAATGTTAAAGTGAATATTAAGAGTTCAAACAATTACTTTAAAGTTAGCCAATGAATTGTTATTTAATTTGAAATTTATCATTCTCATAAATTAAACTCTGCGGGACTATTGAGTTATTAGACAGTACACAGAAATACCAGGATTAAAAGGTGGTAGGACTGATGGAGATTTAAATAGCACAGAAAGGTCTTAAGGTTTAGTCTTCGTGGGATTACAGAGTGGATAGGAAGTAGAATGGTTGCTTTGTTATATGTAAAATAATGTTCTGATGTCCATCACGTAATAAGGATGCTTTGTTCATTTTCAAATACAACTTAGAGTGTTAAGTCTAATAAAATCTTATGAACAGTCACAATAAAGTTATCAAACTGAACATTTCTCATTTCTTAGGTATGACTTTTCTCAATAGTTTAAAATATTCCATAAGAACATGGACTCGAGAACAAGATGGATCACTTGGTTCGATACTTGTACAATACTTGATGCTGTAATTGAATTTCAAGTTGTGACTGGCATATCTTCCATCCTCGTGATATCAAACTTACGACTTTTTAAAAATTTGAAACTCATATAACGTTTTGCTGTTGTTTTGTTTTCTTTATTTTAAACTGTAAAAGCTAATTTCAAATTTAGAACAGCTTAAGCTCGAAAAATCTGCCAAACTCTCCTGTCTTACGTTTTTACATTGTGTTAATCTTATGATAGTGTTGTGATGCATACTTCTATTTATTAACGATCTGAAATTTAACATGCATCGATTTTATACGTGCTATCTGGTTTATTCTTTGTCATAAATGAGAGACTGATGGCATTAAATAGGAACCCCGTTTCAGCTGTTTTTCAAAGTCATTTGTTTACTGGCATCCAATTGAAATATGAATGTATAATTAGTTCATAAACGTTGTTCACTTCCAAAATAATAGTGGTATATCCAGTCCATTAATATTGTGCTTTACTCAAAATATATTTCCCCATCAAAGATTTTACGATAGTAAAAAACATTTTTCAAGACCTCAATCTATATTTTTTTCCATTTCGTCTTAAATAATACTAACATTATATTTAACATTGCATTTTATCTAAAATGTCTAAATCTCACCAATATTCACTAAAAACTTTAACAGAATCTAGGAAAAGGGTTTCAGAGGGACTTAAAAGGTAATGAAAGTACGGTTGAAAACAAAGATGAGAATGTTAGAAGCTTCCCTTGTGTGTGCACACAGTGCATCACGTACACATCATATCGAAGAGGTTTCTTATTCCTTAAACCTTTGTGTCGTCGTCCTTTCGGTTCAAATACGGCTGGACTTCATGTTCTTCTTCCTCGGGCACTTCCCAGAATTCCTCGTCTTCATACAACTGATCATAGTTGGGAGAGTCCAAGAAAGGCAACTTCAAGATAAAACCTATACGTATGAAGATAGAAAATACACTATTTTAATAATTAACACAATTACAAAACTCTGTAGAATTATGTTTTGTTTACATGTTATAGCTAAAGTAAATTAAATGTGCATGTTTCTTAGCTTGGCACACGAAATAAAACGTTCCGATTTGTTTCTTTGAAGTTAAGCACAAAGCTACATAATAAGCTTTCTGTACTTTCTGCCCAACACGAGTATCGAAAGCCAATTTTAGCGAGTAACTCGAACGATATACCGCTGTGCCATTGGAGGGGGGATTTTTTGAAAGTGTACGCTAATATTATCTTTAGTCTCTAAATTAACTATAGCCTAAGGTAAATCATATAGGCTTAATGCTACAAAATGAATATCCATATAATAGTTAAGTTAATGAATCTGAATACTAGAAAACTATAAACAAAATATTCCTTTAGGCCTTGATGCAAATAACAGTGATTAGTATATCTCTGGTGACATGCTAATCTGTTTTGTACAATGTAAATAGAGATGTCCTAATGTGTACGTTAAACTCAACAACAACGAAATAAAACTTCTAAGATAGCATATATTAACAAAAAACAAATATATAGAGTAAGAAAAAGACAACGTTGATAGACCAGCCTCTCTTGTAAATACGTACATATTTACTGGCTGATACCTCTTATTTTATTTTATCTATAGCAGGTTTATTTGCTTTGCATTTTTCTATATGCATTAATATATATACACACAAATACATACATACATATTATCAATATGCAAATGGGCAACCAATCCACATCGACTGACGCCTTACTAAAAATAAAATAAAATATGAAACGAGAGTGCAATATTACTGTTACTATTTATGCGTCTGTCTTTGCACTATTTCAGACAGAAATGCTGTCATATATATTTTAAAACAAATATGAATTATGGATTAGTCGAATTACCTAACTCCAAGAAAATAATAACATGGAAGAAGGTTTCTTGTAGAAGATAGTTGTATGAAACGCTTTCGCAGGAAGCAATCAGGAATGGACCGCTTAACAGAGTTCAGATCCAGCGAATGCCCTATTTGCTCGTCAAGTCATCGTTTAGTAACTCAGACTCAATGAGCAAGAATATTAGCTCACGTGAAAACACTATCTTGTTCTGGTAAGGTGATCACTGATGTAAATGGGTATAAAGCATTGCTAGTGAACTATTAAATATCGAGTGTCGGTGACTCATCCTTAGTGTACTTTCAGCTACATAAATGATATTCCACACCATTACAAAAATTCCGCCATATTTTGAAATAATTTGCTAAAACGATTAAACAAAATTTCATGAGACAAATATTGGCAATCTATCCAGAAATCGTGATAATCTGGACTCAGACGAAATGGTATCCTGAAAAAAAAGGGTGTGGTTTGTTTTGAATTTCGTGCAAAGCTACAAAAGAGCTGAACATTTTAATTAAAATAAAGTATAGAACAACATTTCAACCTTCTTAATTCATCTTCAGGTTAACAGAAAGAGTTTGCAATATCCATACTTGCCGTCTTGACAAAAATATTTTACTTCAAGTGGATCTCTCATCATCACGAAGGGGTATCAGTGGTAACCATCCCTCTAGTGGTAACTTGGAGTGTAAAACAAGCTAGTCATCACCTATTACAGTCAGCTCTTGGGCTACTTTTTTACCAACTGATAATGGAATTTACCGTTACATTATAACGCTACCACGATTGAAAGATTAGTCTCTTTGGTGGGATGAGAATTCGAACGCGCGACATTCAGATTGTGGGTCGAGTGTTCTAACCATCTGGTCGTGTCGGGCAAACGAAGATGGTGCTATTTTATCAATAATTCCAATTGCTGTAAACCTGCGATATTGTCTAGCTTCTTTCTATATATGATCTACATTTGTAGTCATGCCATGAGAGTGACTTCTGATGGTATTAAAACACATTAGAATTATTCGCAACAGTAGCGTCCGTTTGACGTAGGACATTCTCCATAGATTTTCTGGAACTTTACTGTCACTAAATTTACCAGCATTACTGGAATATATGTGCACAAAATTTCTCTCCGATGTTTATTGCATTTCCATAATTCAGGTATATTACCTCGTGAAATTACTGTTAAGTCCCTAAATCTAGTCACAAAATGTAGTTACATTTGATCTGAAGTTGTTAGTAACTATAAATATGTGCACTTTTATATATCTGTAGCAAGTTCGTTTAGCTTTATATATATATATTCATAAATATTGAACAAACAATTATTTGTTACAAGTTACAGCGTTTGTCAAACTGGGGTCCGCGAGGGTATTTGAGGAGGTTTGCAAGTCATACTGGAATTTTCATTAAAACCACTACAAAAATACGATTTATATATTAAACGTAATTTAGCATAATTTGATTTATGTAAACTAAGACACATTTAAAGCATACTTTGTTTAAACATACTTTAAAACAGAACTTTTCATTTACGTGGAATATTTTTACGAAACAAAAAACATCTGTCGTTAGTGGGTCCTCGGAAATTTTTAAATCAAAGAAGGACTCGGGGTTACTAAATTTTGAGAACTATTGGTTTATGACACAATAATCTGTTGTAATAATACATTGTCAGTTAGCCTTGATAACAAGACAATTCTACAAAGAAAATAGATGTAGACTAACCGGTCACTAATCCTCCTCCTATTGAAACTGCAAGAGTGGTAACTAGAGCAATGAGCTGGAAGCCAGCCTGAAGACTTGCAGTCCTCCCTTTCCCAGGATTAATTTCCTGAAACTGAGACTGAATCTCTGCGAGTTTGCTGGAGTTTGCTGCCGGTGACATATAACCAAATATTTCGTACAAGCTGATGGAAGTAATAATGTACAATCACATATTTTAAAAGATAGAATTCATCGAGTAATATTACAGTGTACAATTTGAAGACCAAACGAATGTATTTGTGTCTAGATTAGTAAAAAATATCAGTTTTTGGTGTAATTGTATTTTACCTTTCGGTTATTCTACATTTTCATACCTAAAGTTAACGTTTCGCTTCTAACGTTAAATAGGTAACACGAGCATCAATACTCTCTTATCATATTTGATCTTAGAAATATTAATGTTTGACAATAACGGTCCAGCAACGGTGATAGTTAAATAATCCTTCCGCAAATGTAAATAACGACAGTTCACATTTTTTACTAACTACTACAATTAGAACTACTACGTTTAAATACTCCGTCTTTGAGCGATCAGCACATATGTTCTGACAGATAAACAGCACAAGTCTCAAGCTAAATTTATGATATCATTCATTCTGATTGTGTTGACTAAACCTAAATAAATAATATAAATATCTAGTGAATACACTGTACGGCATTTTGAGTCAACAAACGTTTGACTATTATATAAAAAATTATAAAATGTTTAAATAGGCTGAAAATTAAAAAGAGTAGACCATTATGATAAATATAATCAAGTAGTTAATTAACAGGTTGTTACGTGTATATTACACTATGACAAGAATGGTTAGGCATAAAGTTAGACGAAGAATGATGTGTTTTTGTTTTGTTTTTGGCTCATGTAATCCAGTTAGGCTTACCTGTAACCGTAGTTATCTTCCGAAGCCAATGACACAACAATGGCGCTAACCAATGCTGCGTAGATCCCAGGCATTCCATGCAGATTGTTGACTCCACACGTATCGTGAATTCGGCAGTACTTGGCCAGAAATGGCTAGGGTGTTGTTGTTTGTTTTTTAAGACAAACATTAAAGTTGAATATTCTATGAACACACCTTTAACTAACATCAAAATGTATCTCAGAACGTCTGGTATTGACATTAACACTCCTACGAAAATTGGGGCCTAATAGGTCCCAGAGCAACTTGAAAGGTTATTAATATTAGGCATATAATTTTGTATTTAAATGAAATTGGCATTAACTGACCCTATTTTTTATATTTTAAGGAGCAATAATATTTTGACTTTTCAGACATTTGCGAAATAATATTTAATTTTTAAAAAAAAACATCCACTAACGGTATCACTTTAATGGATGTAAATATTTTTTTTGTAGGAGTGTTAACACTTTTATTGATAAGCAGAGAACAACGTCTGATACAACAGTGAGTTCCAAACTCTCTTTGTTCACGTGAAGATGATCTAGGAAGGTCAAAACGTTGTTCTCTGCTTGTCAATAAAAGTGTTAATGTCCATACCAGACGTTCTAAGATACACTTTTATTTCAAGTGGGTTTCTTTTCATCAAGAATAACTGACATCAATGTCTAATAGAACAAAACGTGATTGTACACACATGCTTTAATTAATGGTAATGAGCTTGATCTTCACCTACCTTGTAACAGCTTGTGTTGTATTAAATTGGTTATAGTTTAAGACACGTTTGAAAATGCAATCCTACGTAATAATGCCCTATATGCAAAACAAGTTTTATAATCTCTATGTACACCTTATGGAAACAACTTCATTAAAAGATTGTAAAAGATTAATGTTTTACATCTGTTAAGAAATTTGATTATATAATTTACTTTAATAAGACAAATTGATCATCATTTAAAGTTGTTTCTTAGGGTTTGTTTGTTTTGTATTTCACACAAAACTACACGAGAGCTATCTAGATGAGCCGTTCATAATTTGGCAGTGTGATACTAGAAGGAAAGCAGCTAGTCATCATCACCCACCGCTGACTCTTTTATCAACGAAGAGTGGAATTTACTGTGACATTAAAGCGGCCCAACGGTTAAAAGGGGGAGAATATTGGGTGTGACGGGGATATGAACCCGCGACTCCGAGATTACGAGTCAAGTGCCTTATTCACCTGGCCATACCGGTCCTAGTTTCTTATATATTATTAAATCGAATGTTAAGGAACTGCCCGAGTTAAATCGATGCTTGAAATTTAAAAATCTGAAGGAATTAGTTTTGAAAATACTAATTTTGTAAGTCTAATCAACTATTTGTATTTTTTTAGTGTTTTGTCTCTATACATCGGTAATTTTTATTGAGTAAGAAGGTTTAAAAAATTATTGTATTCTTTCAAAGCGATTTGTAAAGTTGGCGTTTATAAGTATGTTATTTAGTGCAACGTAGAATTTCTAAGTTACGTTACAAAAGTTTTGTATGAAAAAAACATTAATGTCCGGTGTTAACCAGTTACGTTTATTATTATTTTTTTGTTAAGCATAAAGCAACACAAATGACTATCTGCGCTCTCTTTGTAAACTCTGGGAATACAAGCCTTACGTTTTTAGAGTTTTAAGTCAGTAAATATATTGCTGTCTTGCCATGGAATACAATAGTTGTTTCTTTTATGTTCATAAAATCCAAACTCAGTGTTTAAGTTATACACTTCAACGTGCGTACTGGTTTATATGTATATAAATATGCATTGTCTCATTCACTGAAACATAATGTACATTTTGAGAAAATAGTGGCTAAGGAAAATAAGATTGTCTTTGAAATAGCATGCAACAAAGTAAGAGAGCTTCAGATTAGGGTGTGGTTTTTAATGTAAGAAAATAACCAATGGTAACAGTTACCTTGAAGCAAATAATTTTTTCTATAAATATGTTACACGATATCTTTACAGTTACTCTTTTAATACTACTTATGTGTTATTAAAAAGTTTATTTGAAAATCTTGACTTAAGAGTTTGACATTTCACGAAAACCTTGGAAAAATAAAAAATCCTATAAATATATATCACAGCCACTGCATATAAAAAACAATAAGATAACATATATATAGTGGTTTAAAAAAATCACTACCACTAATCGACCATTTGTTACAAAATGTCGAAACGAAATCATCTATACTAAAGAAACTAAAGGTAATTTTCTTTTCACGTTTCGTCACAACTGCTACACGGTGTGACTCAACATATTCGAATCACAGATGTTATTACAGAGAAGATCGATTTAAGAGAACACTAAAACACTGGACTCGTTTTATGTCCACAGATATCTATTTTACTAATGATAAAATCATTTTAAAATTATACAAAACTTAGTATGTAATCAAGTTATAGTGCTACGAGAAGTCCATATTTACTTAAATTTTCATTTTCTGTATATATCTCTGTTACTTTGATCTGTTGAATTGAACGGTTGTTTTTCTGTTTATAATAGAAAACGTTGGTTGAATCATATTAAATCTATTTCACCTAATATATCATTTAGATATAAATATATGAAATGTAGCTTACTAAATTCATTTAATTTGATAACACATTAATTAGTTCCTACTTAATAAGCCACGAGACACCCCTCACTTGCACGTTAAATAAAACTTTATACGTGTCACTAGTATCTTAAGCTATATTCAATAAACAGTTTTAATATAATAAAATTATAACACATTATAAGTAAGAAAATCACAATTAATGAACACTCAAAGGAAAAGGAAAACTTTAAGATAATAATCTTAAAAGTTATTGACAAGAAAATTATTAATAAAAAACTGAATAAAATAGAACATTCTACAATAAAGAAATGATAAATAAATTCGTATAAAACAGAAAATTCGACACTCGATAATAGAAAGATGATTAATAGAACTAGATAAAATAAAGCATTCAATGTTATAAGAATTGTTAATAAAACTAGTTAATACAGTTAGGAAAATTATTGATAAACTGGATAAAACAGAACATTCAAAGATATGTATACGATTAATAAATCTGGATAAAACAATTTGTTTTGAAGCTAAGCACAAAACTAAACAATAGACTATTTATTCTCTACCCCCACGGGTATCAAAACCAGATTTCTAGTGTTGTATGTTTGCAGACACACCGTTGTGCCAGTATGAGAGCGAATAAAATAGAACCTTCAAAGATAAAGAAAATATTCATAGAATTGGAAAAAAAACAACCATTCTAAGAAATGTTAAATATTAATAAAACTGGACAAAACAGAACATTCAGAGAAATGAGAAATTCTTAGTAATCATGTAGCATACGGATAGAAAGTTATGGACGTTTTGTATGATTTAAATTAATTAATAAAACATTCTGTAATATAAGATAAAACCAAAATGTTCACCCTTTTCTACTTCTACAAATTATTAAGTCACACATGTAAAAGGATCCCCACTCTAAGAGCTATATTCTAACTCATATCTCACCAGCCTTCAACAATAAAGCTTTTAAGTGTATAATGGAAGGAATC
Organism: Carcinoscorpius rotundicauda; assembly: GCA_011833715.1. Lineage (NCBI taxonomy): Eukaryota > Metazoa > Arthropoda > Merostomata > Xiphosura > Limulidae > Carcinoscorpius > Carcinoscorpius rotundicauda. The sequence continues at coordinate 117,507,126 of CM022393.1, forward strand.
CACTTCTAATAAATTAATACATAAATGTTGATGACATTTAGCCCTCGTCGTTCGTAGCTCAGTTTGAACCATACTCTCATATTTATGTAAACATCTATTAAGCAACAATAAAATGAGAAGAGTAATTTTAAGTAAGAACATGTTTCCAAGTTCTGTGTTTTGACCAAATAAGGCATTGTAATTGTTCGGTGAATAGATAACTGATCAGTTAGAGAGAATCAGTAAACATGTAATACGAAAAACACCAGCGTGTAATAAAATCAAGGTTTGTTAATAATAAAAATTATTGTTTCAAAATATAATTGGTTATTTTCTATATGCAGATATTCTTATTTTAGAAGTTAATAATTTTACTGACACATGAATACTCTATTTGGAATCAAAATAGCTGAATATTTTACACTCATCATAGGTAAGTAACAGTTTATAACTGAACTGAAACCAACAAGACTTTCTATTACCATTTCCAGAGGATTTAAATAGTTGAAACATGAACTGAATAAATGGAGGCTTTTAATCCAAATAAGTCCAGCGAAACTATCTGTTATCATTTCAAAAATATTCAGCATTCCACACTTACCGTAATGATGTAGTTGCTTCTAATCGAAATAAATTCATCGAAGCTTGTATCATTGACAAAGTTTTTACACTTACCGTAAGGAAGTGATAACCCATAACCGAAATGATATTAGTAAGTCCTTTTATTGTCATTGCAAAAGAATTAAACATCTCACACTTACCGTAAGGAAATGATAACCCATAACCGAAATGAAACCAGCAAGTCCTCCTATTATCATTGCACCATAAGGATGAGTCATCATGTTAGCGGTTGTTCCTATAGCGACACCTCCAGCTATGGTGGCGTTTTGAACGTGAACCTATGTTAATTAACGTAAATGTTAATGCTGTTTCTTTCTGTTATTCGATTTTTTTTAGTAATTAGAGGCACATTATGGTCTTAAACACAATGCCATGTTCTTTCCAAAGAAATACAAAATCGGTTTTTGAATTTCGGACAAGAGTCTTCTATAACAAATAACTATTTTCTACATAGTATAGATATAGAATGCAACATAAAATTAATGTATATAAATATAGATATGTTTTTTTTTCTAATGCATGGAACAATAAAATTTATTTCCTAATTATAAAACGGAAAATAAAAAATAAGTGCTTTTTTTATTAATAATATTTTGAATTAATGGGAAAAACACGACTGTGTTTAATAGAAATGAAACTAGGTGAACTGTGACTAAAATCCACTTCAAGAATTTCAAACGAAAGGATAACTGTTACATGTTCATAGAACTGAATTTTCTGAAGAATGACATCACAAATACATTTTTTCATCGTCAAATGACTAGCTTTGTTGCAAGGATGAACTTCAATTCTTTCATAAGTAATGTTGATTATTTGTTCATGAATTGCTATTGCGGTGTTATTTCTTATTGGGTTTTATTTCTCAACAAAAATAACAAAATCGTTTATTATTAAACATTTTATGTTTTTGTTGTCGTTTTTGTTGGATTTCATGCAATGATTCTTAACAACTATTTTATCTAACCGTCTCGTCTTTAAAAGTGGTAGACTAGAGGGAAGACAGCTGGTCAACACCACCCGCTTCAATTTATGGACCATTCTTACTTAACGGAAAATGGGAAAGGCCGTCACATACAACACGTACACAGTTGAAAAGGTGAGTTATCTTTGGAAAAGGAATTAGAGCCCAAGACCCGCAGATAGTGACTGGGGTATCTTTATCACTTTTGCTATTTAAATACTGTCAACAAAAGGTTCTAGGAAAACATATCAACATTACATTCTGACTTTTTCTTCATAGTGTATCAACATTATATAATGTTGTTATAGTGTTGTATAATGTAGAGTAGTATCAACAAAAAATTATAGAAAATCGTTGTTGTTGTTGTTTTTAATTAAGCACAAAGCTACACAATGGGCTATCTGTGCTCTGCCCACCACGGGTATCGAAACCCGGATTTTAGCGTGTAAGTTCGCAGACAGACCGCTGAGCCACTGGGGGGCTATAGAAAATCATTTAAACATTATAACTTTTTCTTCAGCTTTGTATCCCGAAAATCACATTAAACATCCTCGAAATATTTGTTGCTGCCTTTAGATAGGTGTGTCTTTTTATATGCTTTCAATCCAACAGAGATTTTGAATTAAATAAACAATATTTTTTAAAAATTAGCACTTGGAGTTTCCTTTCCATGGTTTTTAAAATGAAAATATAACATAAGCTGAAGCCAACAACGTGTCGAACCAGATAATTTAATGTTGTAAGTCCATAAACTTGCCGTCGGTTTACCAGATGATACATGTCTAGTTAAAAAAAGTGATAATATTGACATTTGTTTGCCTTCGTCATCTCAACTAATGACTTTGTCTAGTTTTGCAATAGAACGTTGCATGACTTTTTTCTGTACAAGACAGATTGGTGTAATGTTTGAATGTTTTAACTCCTCTTGCGCTTTATAATCTCTGTTATTAAAATACTATAAGTCTGGTGTTTCATATCATAGAGGCTAATCTTTTTTTTTTAAATTGCAAACCTACACAAGAGCTATCTGCGCTAACTGTTCTAATTTAGCAGTGTAAGACTAAAGGGAAGGCAGCTAGTCATCACCACCCGCCGCCAACTATTGGGTTACTTTTTTACCAACGAATAGTGAGATTGACCGAACATTATAACGCCCTCATCTAAATAAAGTGGAATAAAAAATAAAATAAACATTCAGTAACGTTATGGTAATTCATTCTGACAACGGTAAAATGTGCATCTAGCGGATGATGAAATGCGATGTAATGGTAACAACAAAAAAATAAAAGCAATATCTGTATTAGTTGATTTTCTTAAATGAATTCCAAAAATACACCTATTTGCCATATACCTAAACTTTTAATCTTATAACAGTTATATCGCCATAACTCATACAATGCTACACCCAGCTTTACGATAACAGTATATGATTGGTTTTACGCAAGTTATTTTACCTGAAAAATATCTTATTGCACATACTACGTAGGTATTATGTCAAACAGCATCAAAGAATTGGCTTTCTGCAATTTATTAAACTTGAGGAGTATTTTGTTACATGTATTTCGAAGGCAGTGTGTTACTTTTAACGAAACAGTAGCGCTATTTACGATAAGAAATTAGTCTTGCCGACTAAAAATATTAATTGTTGGCGAATCATGTGCTATAATTTAAGCCTTATAAAAAGTTGCTCCATTCTGGAGTCTAAAATCAGAAGTAATGTACCAAGGTATGCAACATTAAATACAATAGTTCATCGTCGTTGATTTTCGGTCAACAATTTTAGGTAAGTCTAACTGTAGCAAACCAAGTTTTCATACAAATATTAATTTGTTGTTCATCTTCGATGAAAAGATAGAACCACTTACCATGAGCAATCTAACTACAGCTAATCTTGTTTCGCTAACAAATGTAATTCGTCGCTGGTATTCTATGTAAAATTAACAAATATTTTCCATAAAAGTCACGAATTAAACACTGAAAGCTTGTGAAATATAAGAAAAAATTTTTTCCTACATATTAAATCAAGTTTACTTTAGCTTTATTCGGATGTTTGCCTATTTTTATGGTAAAAAGGTAAATATATATATATATATATTTCAATATTTATGTTTAATAGTTGTGGTTGTCTTAATTAAGCCGGAATAACTTCATTTACTAGTATTCGTTCTATGGCTGACAAGATATTTAACAAATGCTGCTTTATGAACCGACAAATACCAATATGTATTTTGAAGTATAACAAATAAAATCTACGTCGTTTGTCTAAAAGGTTCGCCACATATTTCTCCATATTTTTAGGTATTTACAGACGTTTATCACGAGTAGCTTTATATGTTTCTTGATAGTGTTATACAGTAACTTACCATATTAAACCTGTTCTTTCCGTCTACCAAAGAAGAAGTGGCGAAACTAATTAGTACACACGAACTTAGGGAGAGATATGTGTTGATGACTGCTCTGTGTCGATCGTCTCCTAGACCAAGAGCGGAATTAAAGCTGGGCCAAAACAGCCACAAGTATATAGTTCCTGTAAATAGAAAAAAATAAGATAGATCGAATAAGCATGTAATTTAAGTTTATAAAGGTAGAATCTTTAACAGTTAAATAATACAATTCCAAGCTAAGTTTCAAGTAATTTCTTTATATATCCTTATCAACTGTAAACACAATTGAAAAATAGAAAATTCACCGTTTCTACTAACAAAACTAACTACTTGTAATTAAATGATCATATTGTAAGTTTAACACATTATTCGAGGCCTCGAAGATACTTTTCTGCTATAACTTGTGTTTTTCTAAGTAGGACGCATCAGTTTGAAGATCAAAGGAGCATTGGAAATATTAACGTTTAATTATTGAATCCTTATTACAGTGTGGAACTAAATCAACAATATTAAACCTCCAATTGCGTTTACGTTAATGTAATTAATACAAACTACCGAGTTAGTTTGTTTATCTTTCTAAATATATCAGTTAACAATTGATATAGTTAAGAATTGTTACTGATTATAGAAAGTGGTAAAAGTTATAGAAATTACGTTTTTTTCTTTCGTCTCTAAAGACATGTTACAATCTAAAGATTTGTTTTTTGTTTGTTCTGAATTTCGCGCAAAGCTACACGAGTACTATCTGCACTAGCTGTCCCTAATTTATCAGTGTAAGACTAGAAGGGAGGCAGCTAGTCATCACCACTCACCGCCCACTCTTGGGCTACTCTTTTACCAACGAATGGTGGGATTGACCGTCACATAATAACGCCTCCTCGATTGAGAGGGCGAGCATGTTTGGTCCGACGGGGATTCGAACCTGCAACCCTCACATTATGAGTCGAATGTTTTAACCCATCTGGCCATGCCGGGCCACACTCTAAGGATAATATAGTGATATAAAAAACTGAAACTATTCATAATATGAAATAGACATCGGGATTTTGGGTCATGAGTAATACACAACTTTTATCGTATGTATTAAGCTAAATTGTTGTTTCCTTACTTATTCCTTTTTAATTGTGTCAAGAATGGTGAGTTGACGACCCTTAGATGAAGACGATAAAATAAAATAAGCAAAATTACAAATTTAATTAAAATAAATTTTTGATATCAGTACCAGCCGTCTTGAGAATACAAAAATTACAAATATATTTTGAACTTTATTACACTGTTTTATTTATTGTTTCATGACAAAACTTCACTTCCTTTAGAAATTATTTATATTAAGTTAGTGTGAGCTCCTGCACATGAAAATTGCGATTATGAACTTAACGAGTTAATACTTTTCATATTACCTATTACACATGAAGAGTTATACTCACATCACAAATTCATAGTGTAATACTCCAATTAAAGTGTTAGCGAATGCACAATATACAGTGTTAGAGCTTACCAATCATAGCAAAAATATCTGAATGGTATACAGCGCCTTCTTTAGGGTGTTCACGGAACTCCTTTCGATACAAAACGAAAGTCACAGCTAGTCCAAAATACGCTCCAAAAGTGTGGAGAAAAATGGATCCGCCAATATCGGCTGTCTGCAATTTAGAATACAGGCGTGAATGGGAGTTTGATACTCACCATACTCAGTTATTTAAAGTAAGTTTATTGGAGTGAATTAAATTCAGCATTTACTTATCGATTATATACAGTTATATAATGTTTCTGTATACATAATGTAATAAGCTAATAATGTTACTTAAATTTTAGGCCTAGAAGGTTAGTCTTAGCTAAGATCTAAATTTCAGTGTTATAAGTTTGAGTAAAATTATCTTACCCTTGTTTTTTAAGACAAAGAAAAGACAAATTCGGTAATTCCAAACTTTTTAGTTTATTTTGAGCTAATGTATCGTTAAACCAGATTTGGTTGTATATATTTATATTTATTTGATTTTCGCTTATACCTAGAGAATTTGCTTAACTTATGTTATTTATGAACAAAATTTATTTTTTAAACGTTATTCAAGTTCCTTTTCACAAATGAAAGGACAGGAATTAGTAAATGAAAGGTTAATTTTAGACGAGGATCTTTTTATCGTTAGTTAAGGTGTCATTGATCCTTCAACCGTACAAATTTACATGCTGAGAAGCAGTGTTAAACACTTCTTACAGCCTCCAAGGTGAGCAAAAAACAAAAGTGTAATGACGCAATCTCTGAAAATACCCTTTCGGTTATATACCTAATTAATGCGGCATAAATAAATAAATACATAACATAAACTGTTTTAGCTTACGAATTATCAAAACATGTGACAACTGATACACATGCTCCTCTGAATCTCTTCATATCTCGATTTAAAAACTTTGCAAATTTTCTGCAACGTTAACGAGCTATGAGCAATTAATTTTAATTAATGCCTTCGTTAGTGGAAACTAGACTCTGAACAAGACAACTGATAAGGATTTTTAAAAATTCAAGGTATTTAAGAGTGTAATATCAACAAGCGTGCTAAATATTCACTTTAATGGTGATATTATTAAGCTGATACATTGGTGATCCTAGTAAAAATAGTCATTGAAGGTTTTCTGCACTTAAATGTCAGTATGCTTTCAGTAAATATGTGCGTTTACCACATTTAACAGTCATTCTTTAATATGTACATTTGCCCAGTTGTTAGGATCAGTGCTACCTTATACACTGCTAGCCAAAATCTTAAGGCCAATAAACATAAAGAAAAAATATGCATTTAGCGTTGTTAGACTCAACCATTTATTCGTGTAGAGCTTCGAAAGATGAAAATAAGAAAAGGGAATATAAAAATATAAAACTATTTTAGCATTTAATATAGAGAATGTGAACACTATATTTTTCCTGAATTTAGTTGAACAAATAAAAATGTGTTATCATTGGGGATGATAAACCGACAATATCAAATACACATAACGAATTTAATTAACTACATTTCAGTAACATCGATAATAATGCTCCTCTGATTTAGTTGTTATTTAAAAATTGATAACTAAATAGCTAGAAGAAAAAAATGTTTCACCTGGTCGAAATATCTGTCAAGGATTCATCAACAAAAAATGATAATGAAGGTAAAGATGTAATAAGAAAGAAACCAAGATAAAAGCCAAAATAAAAGCTAAAAAAGTGATTCGGTTGATACGGTAAGTAGAACATGAATAGATGGAAATCTAGATGGTCAGACAGAGGAAAATGAAGGCATACGGATATGGCAGACCCATATTCATAACAGACTAATCACTTGATAACAAAACCTAAAGAAGACATTTTAAATGTAATCATCTTTAAAAATCGAAAAAAAACTTTGAACTTATGTATTGAGACTTAACCTTATAGATTCCCACTCCTAGATGTTCATTACATCCAAATATGGTGATTTCGATCATACACATCACAACTAGTTGAATAGGGCTGAGTTTACCCAGAAGAGCACCGTAAGAAATCAGCACTGTGGCAGAACCAAACTCAGCGTTGATGAGACTAAATGAAATCAACATAATATTAAAACACGACTTGTTTTCTTGAATTGCATTAATTTTACATTCACACCATTTTCATTGCAAAATACATAATAAAATCTGTCCAATAATGAATGCCTTACACAAAAGTGTAAGATTTGGATCATATACATTGAACATTGAGAGAAAATAATACAGTATGTTAGATATATTTCACGCTGATATTGGGTAAATTTTGATGTTTTTGTATTATTTGAATATTGTAGTCAGTTCAGTCTGTATGAACAAGTTTAATGATACTACTTAAACAAGTAAATACCCAACAATATATAACACCTATTAGCATAAAATACTTTTACACAACTAAAAAACATTGCACTCTAGGTACTTGAGAAAATTACCTAACCATGAATTATTACTTTTCAAAAGTTAAATTCGAAAGCAAAAGAGTGATGTTTAAGTTTACCAGTTTTATGTACATTCTTATAATTATGATTTGTGCTCTTTGAAAAAAAAAGGTTTAATCTGTGTTTTTAATTACTTCTATGTTGAATAACAACAAATCGGTTTCTTAAAAAATAGCTTCCTCTTTTTAAAACAAATTACTACTAATTAATAAACCAATCAAATTTGAAGTTCACTGATAAGTATTATTTCTTTTAATATTTGTAGGTTCCGCTAGAAAATAACATAAAAGGGGAATAAACTAAAATCATGTCATTTATATCTTCAAATCAAATTAATATTTATTAAGTTTCAAACCGCAAATCATTCAAAAGAATATCAGTTGTAAGTTTGTTTGTTTTTCACTCTTAGCACATTCAGTGTTAAAGTATTTAGACAACGTGTCAAAAGGAGTTAATAGCATCACACCATAAGTAACTGGAGGCAATATGACAAAAACTGATATTACAATGAGTATGAGCTGGTATCAGCGAACATGCTTAAGAACTGAAAATAAATGATGTATTTAACTGTAACCATATAACTCAATAAGTATATTTCTAGTAATGGCTGCTTATAAGTATATATAATAATGTGCGTAATGAATCTATTTACAGCAATACATATCTCATAAGCGTTTTAAAACCATGTTGAAATAACGTTTTAAACGTCTCAAACAGAAGTTGGTTTAAGATTTAATATTTTAAGTAAAGACTACAACTAAAATAAAAATTCATATTAATATAGAAATGCTGTTGAAAACAAACAAATTAAAACGAAAGTAATTTTTTTTTATGATCAGCAAGGCGTTTAAGCATAATCCAATTGTATATGCAATCATATTGCTATTAAAGTTAATGTTGTATATGACTTTACTATCACGTAATCTAATCGTGCATGTTACCTTCCTATGTGTAGTCTAATTATCTGTTTAGCCATACTGTTATGTAATTTCTACAAATTTTAAATATTCCTTTCTATAACTGTCCCCCAGTGGTATGTCTGTGGACTTACACACTAAAAACCGGGTTTCGATACCCGTGGTGGGCAGAGCACAGATAGCCTATTGAGTAGATTTGTGCTTAATTCTAAACAAACAAACAAACCTTCCTATAACTAAAATATAATTATCTTAATGCTAACACTCAGTGTTGTTATTCTGTATTATTTGTCTAGTTCACGTTGCTGTATCAATTTTTGTTTCTGTGAATGTCTCCTCGTCTTTCTATTTATTTAACATAAAATTCATATCGTGGAAGTATGGGTATGTGTTTCTTATTGTTAATTTATAAAGCGAAAATTACCTATTTCGTATTACGTGAATGAAAAATAAATTATAAAACTGATACATTTTCTAATGTAGTATCGTCATTCCTTATTTAATTCTGGAAAAGACAATGTATTAATTCACATAAGATTCTGCATAATAAGAGAGACTACTTACAGTTTTTTACTATTTTTTACACGGCACTGGTAGGCCAGTTAGGCCTACAACAGAACAAATAACCAGCATCTCTGCATTTATCTTTAGCATTTATATGTCTTTTAATATAATTCCAATTTCACTCTGTGAGTCTTTTAGTTTGTTTCAGTAACCACAGATAGCATACTTCACTGTACATGGATCTAAGAAAATCTCAGTTTAGAATACATCAGGTTATATACAATATTTGATTCCTTCACTTTCAATAATACAAACGTTTAAAAATTGTTGCTCAATTACTTCCTAACTTTTGATTATTCAAACGTCACAGGTTATCGTAATCTCTAATTTAAAAAAAAGATTTATTAGATTGTGCAAAAATAATAATAGAATCAGACAGAGTGAGTAAATACACTGATGTTTACCTATAAACGTTTATGTATAGCTTGCCATGATGAGTATGCCACACGTTCTGCATGATTATTCCCCATTGAACAGCTATACAAGCTAAAAGCATGTTGAGCCCAACAGCACTGTATCCGTATTTCTTCAAAAAGGTCATCAAGAAACCAAAACCGATGAAAATCATGACACTGACATCCTGGAACACTGAAAGAAACAAAATAGAAAACAAAGTTCTATATAATCCAGGTTTCTTTCCTCAAGAACAAACTTGCTACAAATAGAAAAACAAAGTTCTATAATTTACGTTTTTTTTCTTTAAGAAAAAATTAGTTACAAATGACAATACAAAGTTTGGTAATTTAGGTTTATTTTATTAAGAACAAACTAATTACAAATAGAATACAAAGTTTGGTAATTTAGGTTTATCTCCTCACGCAGGAACTAGTTAGAAAATGGCTTCTACTGTTGTTTGAAGATGAGCACAGATTTACATAATGGGCTATCTGTGCTTTGCCTACCTCAGGTATCAAAACCTGGTTTCTACTGTTGTAAGTCCACAAACCCGCCGCTGTGCCACTGGGGTAAAATAGCTTCTATGTTTCAGCCTTGTTGTTTTGCTATTGTTTTGAATTAAGCACAAAGCTACACAATGGGCTATCTGTGCTCCGCCCACCACGGATATCGAAACCCGGATTTTAGCGTGTAAGTCCGCAGACATACCGCTGAGCCACTGGGGGGCGTGTTTCAACCTAAATTTAATATTCACAGAGTTACTTATTAAGAAAACAGCTGGCAAATTTTGAACGTTTCTATTTTTTATCTAATTCATCTTCTCTACATATACAAATTTTAACTCACACTAGTTATGATAACTTCAATATTTACAAGCCTTTCCTAGGTACTGTAAGTCAGTATTTCTGTGAACACACAAGCACATAATTTCATAATAATTGCAATTTTTGAAACATGTTCTGTAAAATGTGATATTATAAAGATCTGTCACATGAAAGATGCACATAAACAGATACAAGTGTTATTCATGTGTCATTATAAAATCTATATCCGCTCCCAAAAAATGGTTTATCGAAATTTAGGGCCAAACATGTGGCCTCCTTTTTACATTGAAATCAATGTGTCTATTTCTTTTGACATTTTTGTGTTAAAAAGGAATCGTTAAGAAAGCAGATTAGGGTTAACCTTTTCGAAAACATAGAAGTATTTATTTATGGCCTAAAAACCATTGCAAGAAACATAGTTATCATAATAAAATGAGCCGTTAAAACACTCGTCATGCCATCTTGCAACTTCGAGTGTAACTTACATCTTCGGTCCACATGACGTGAGACAACTTTCTAAGATTTAGGTTAAAGTACAACAAACTTTGTGTAAGTTAGACTTAGAAAGAGAGTAACGCTACGATAAATTTATTTCGATTTTTGAATCTTGTTAATAAAAAATTAAAATGTTTTGTAAAAATAAGTTATTAATAAAGATGCTAATTTTCTATCAAGAAGGAGTTGAAAAACAAAGGTTTTTTGCAAACTGTTTTTATTTTCTTTGTTCTGGTTTTCTCAACAAACTAAAAACTCATCGAATCTTAAAAAATAACGTATCTATATAATTTTATCAAGTAAAAGCATAAAACATTTCTTCTCTTTTGTTCTAACACTGTGTAAGTATATTATTTTTCTTAATTTACGTCCGTTAACGTTGCATTTGTTTTGTATATTTTGTTGCTGTTGCGTGTATTTTAAAGTTACTCGAGAGCTAAATGTGCTAGCCACATCTACTTTTAACATGACAGACTAGAGGAAAATTATCTACTCAGCATCACCCACCGCTAACTATAGAACTACTTTTTATCAATGAATACTGTGAGTGATCGGCTGAAATAATGAATATAATGAGCGATGGGTTGCGATACTACGACACGTATATTCAAAATGATGTACCCTAACCACTAGATAATACCAGACCGTGATCAAGGAAAATTTTTCTTCTATATATATATAGAACAATATGTCTTGAAGATGTATGTTATACAAGTGTATTGTTTCACTAATATACAAATTATATGCGAACTAACAGCTAACCATAAGTCTTGAATGGCCACAACTGATCTTTCAAGTTATTTCTGATACTTTTTGTCTCTTCAAAGAAATCTATACTAAACGTATACTGAATCTTTTAAACTTGAAGCCTATTACGTTGAGATAAATGATTTTAAAATATGTATTTGAGTTTTAAAATGTTTTATAAGATTGCTTTTAAGATTTCTTTTGCATATGTGCAATCAAACTGACTTTCAGTAGTACTTCGTGGTAGTTGCACAAGTAACTTTTGTACATAGTTTTCACTTGCTTGCTCACTACCAGTCCCTGTGTATATTGATAGTTCAGACTATTCTATCTTTCTTTTCTAAAACAAAATTCCTGAAATATAAAAATGCAGAATCCAGTTAAAATAAATCACTTAAATGTGTGGTCTCACAAACCAGATTATATTCAGGAACACAGTGCATGAATACAAAATTTATCTGTTTTATTTAAAGCATGTTTTCAATTCCAAGAAACAAATCTGGTTATATGCCAAAATTAATGCAGTCGTTATATGAATACTCTGGAGTCCTTTTTGGTACAAGAAACGAATAATTGTAACTCAAAATGGAAGAAATTTGTTAAAGAATTAGAGCGATAAGTTTGTTTGTTTGTTTGTTGTATTTTCTGTATTTCCGTCTGGAAAAGTCACTTACTTATTTCCTTATATGAAAGTTCATTGAAATAATGAAATTCCCATTCATTTCATAAATACATATATATAGCGATTTAGGTTGCTTTATAAGTACAATAAGCTATAGTTTTCCTTAAACAATACTGTGAAATAGAAATTTTAAAGGAAGTTTTAAACAATCAATTTTTATGGCCGCCATTTTAGTTCATCACGAAACGTACATAATCACATTCCCAGTATATTTAGCTGCTGACTCGTTAATAAAATGGCAGACAATAGACAATCCTTTAGCGTGAATGGCAGCAAATAGAATTAGTAGCTTTGTCATAAATGCAAAATACAAATATAGGTTACAAGTACTGTTTTCTTTCCTACGAGATAATAATTCAGTTTAATAGATGCAAAAGTTTTACCCTTCATTACGTCATCCGGTGATTAGATAGTAAGATTACGGATTTACAACATTATAATCCAGTGTTTGATTCTCCAAAATAATCAGACAGCAGATAAACCATTGTGTAACAACGTGCTAAAACAAATAAACAAACTCCTAAATTTGTGTCTGTTGTTATTAAACCTAAAGCTAAACAAATCCTTTTTAATACAGCTTCATCAATTTAAACATTTATATTGTTTATGAAGTTGTCAGGATATTCTTTTGGCAGGGCGGAGAGGGTCGTTTCTGTTAATGGTACATTTTTATTAATTGGTTAAATACGTGGCATGCTCCTAAAAGTAAACTGTATTATGAGAACTTGTTGATGAACAAATTCATGTCAAGTTTGTGAGTGCTCGACAGCCATCTTTACAAGTTGTCTGTAATTTTGAAGTACTTAACCCCAAAAAAAGCAACTAACAACTATCCACCACCAGTTTTTGACTAATATATAACAATGGAATTTACCGTGTAGTTATAGCAACCCCTAAATAAATGGGCCAAATGTTCGGTAACAACTTTCAGTCTCGTGATTTGCAGATTGCGAGTTGAAAGTCCTAATCGACAAAGCGTGGAATATCCATAATAACTGTTAACACTCCTACGAAAATTGGGGCCTAATAGGCCCCAGAGCAACTTGAAAGGTTATTAATATTAGGCTAATAATTTTGTATTTAAATGAAATTGCCATTAACTGACCCTATCCCTTTATATTTTAAGGAGCAATAATATTTTGACTTTTCAGACATTTGCGAAATAATATTTAAATTTTTTTAAAAACATTCACTAAGGGTATCACTTTAGTGGATGTAAATATTTTTTTTCGTAGGAGTGTTAAGTACAATATTGCATACACAAATGGATTATCTGTGTGTCTTTGTGTTTAACTTCAGACAAACAAACGGTAAAGAATAAATCTCTGGATTTTAGTTTTTTTGTAAGTCTGTAAATTTAGCGCTTTCCCACTGGGGGGACAAAACAAGGCTAGGGAAAGGTATTTTTTGTTTATCCAGAGATGTTTAATGTCGAAGTTCATCATGCAGTCGTTTATGTCAATACAAGTGAGTAAATAAAGTATTTTATACTCTTTGTTGACGGGTTTTGTTAAAAAGGGTAACTATAATGACTGGTTAATATTCTTAATTAACAATATATGTATATATTAATATATAGTATTTTTATTTCAACTGAACTGGCCGGCATGGCCAGGCGAATAAGGTACTCGACTTGTAATCTGAGAATCGGGGGTTCGAATCCTCGTCACATCAAACATGCTCGCCCTCCCAGCCGTGGGGGCGTTATAATGTAACGGTCGATCCCACTATTCGTTGGTAAAAGAATAGCCCAAGAATTAGCGGTGAGTGGTGATGACTATCTGCCTTCCCTCTAGTATTACACTGCTAAATTAGGGACGGCTAGCGCAGATAACCCTTGTGTAGCTTTGGGCAAAATTAAAAACAAACAAAACAAACAAACAATTCAACTAAACTAAATAACGAAATTAAATGGAGTACAATACGAGATTTTGCACTGTTAAAGTCTTCAACCGATTAATTGCTAACAACAAAATGTGTATTTAGATTTATCTTTATATAGGCTTGGTTTGTTTCGAATTTTGCCCAAAGCTACATCAGGGCTATCTGCGTTTCTTTATATACGTGTAAGTAATATTTTTTTCTTTCTGCATTAGTAAACAACAAGTGTATATAAATTTATAACGCTAATATTAAAATTCATGTTTGTTTTTCAACTAAACGTGAAGAGCAATGATTATATCTAGTTTTATCAATAATAATTATAAAACTGCACAAGTTTACTTTGTCCCGGTTAAAAATAAATAAACATTCAGGACATAAATTAATTTTTACCATAAATACTGTTTGGTTTGTTTTGAATAAAAATTTTCTAAATTTTGATGGTTTATAATTATCAATTGCAAAACATGAAATCATAATTACATACCAACAAAAATACGTGTACGTAGACCTGCTGCTTTCCTGTACTTAATATATATGATCACAACGTAAAACATAAATTATATCAAAATACTTACATGGATAATAATCTTCTAGCATGTTCTCCCGATAATTGCTTCCGTTCAAAGATTCTGAGATGCTGTGGCTTGGGTTGGACGCATTAGCATCAGGGTCGTATACAACAACACATCCGTAAACAATAATAAATGCAATTTCTATCAATATAACCAGCAAAGAAAATTTTCCTCGTTTCCACATGATTAATTTTCAAATATATATATATATTTATATTTAACGTTCAACTGTTAAGATGTTTTCTTAAAAATATTTCAACATTAATTACTAACTGGCAAGGTATTTACAAGATGTGATAAGGTATTATTTGTCTAACCACTTTTCCTTCCTCTTTAGTGTCAGTTTTATCTAACAGTCATTCACGTGTCAGTTTGTTTGACCACATCGATGGCCCTCTCTCGTTGCCTCTTAAACCATAGGACGTATGAAGTGCTCTAGCATATATAGACTACTTATTTTTTTATCATTGGTTGAAAGAAGCAAGGCATAAGCGAGCTAGCTTATTTGATTGGAAACTTTTCACATTCCAAATCACATACGTAAGAGGTGTTGACACGTTTCGATGATTAGTAGACCAACAGTGATGTTAACAGTTTTCATTATTTTTGTCATGATAGAAAGAGTGGAGAAATTTTACCTAAGTCAATTGCTTCTGAAACAGCAATAAAATTCGTATATAAACAAGTTCATAGATTGTGTTAGGTATGATAATTGTTTATATGTATGCACTGTTAGCATGTGGAAGATAAAATTACTTCACCCCCTCAGGAAATTAGTACCTTTTATGCATAAAGGACAAGCTAATGACTTTGTATACAACGTTTTACCATATAAATATTTATATCGAAAATACTCAAAAGTATCAATTAGTATGATGATATTGAATTATGCTGGTAACGAACACATCCACGTTTCATTAAAAGCAATAAATACCTAATAACAAAAACCGAAGACTATACTGCTTTATTATCTATTGTTTAAAATCAAGCACACGGGACTTCTGTGAAATATAGATCTAACACGTATATAAAACATAAACTTAATATACATTTTCTACTCATTTTAAAAATTGAAAAACATTCTTGTGTTGATCTATAAAACATATACCACTCATGACTGTTTCTTTAAAAAACCATATTAAACATCCCTAAGATTTCGAAAGTAGAATAAAATTTAATGTATTTGAGATAATATTCACGTATCATTTTACTTATTCTTCAACTCTTGTGCCATCTAGTGGCATAATATAACATTTTTAAATATGGAGAATTCAGCTACTCATTTCATGTTTCCATAAACATTTATATAATAATAGTATTATTGTTGACTTCAAGCGTCTTTTCAGTGATGCTAAGATAAATCTATTCAAATTAATTTTTATTAATTTAAATATCTATAACATTACCTTGGAACATAAAGTTATTTTTTCTTCTTTATCTTATTGCATATGAGCAAAAAAAAAAAAAACTCCAGTAATAAACAAGACCTTCAAAATGACACTGAGTTGTTATTCTCAATTCATCATTCCAAGTTATTTTCCATGACAGAGTACTACGAACGTGCTACACTTTCACTTCGCTTTCCCTTCTTATATCCAACTTTTTTACCATTAATTGACCCCGTAACATAAACATAATAAATTCGTAACGAGTAACACGCATATAGTTAGAAATAAGTTTTGTTTCTTACTGGCAACATATTTCTTTCTTCCTTCGCCGTTTTCGGTTTATTCCTTTTCTCTCACACACATTTCCTGGTGTTTTTGTATTTTTTACTCTTTTTTTTTTATTTATTCCTTTTTCAAGCTACGTTAACCCAATTTCTTTCTCACCTTGTACCTATTTCCAGTATATTATAAACTTTTATAACTATATGGGAATCGTATAGTTTCTAAGCTGACTAAGATTTAAAAGGTGTTCGCTACTCCTACTCACTCTTGTACTTTAATCCCCAAAATTTCCTAAAAGATTGATAAAAGGCCGGTTGCTATCTTAAATTGTCTTGATTTCTACAGATTTTACCTTACTCGTAGCTTTATAACATTATTTAAGGTTCATACAACTGTTCCTAAAAGATCAAAGACAATTTTAACAACCTGAAGTGCATTGTTATGTATGGTCTGAAAATGGGACCTAAGTTTTTCAGCAACTCTGTGTTCAGCTGTTGCCAATTCTCATTCATGCTGTGCAACAGCCGTCTTCCAAAGAATGTCAGTGTACGGATTGTATTGAAGGGGGTTAACTTGCTGAAAACCTTTAAAGGCATTTTCCATATTCAACTCTCGTTGTTCGTCAATGCTTAGAAGCTTTGACAGCTGACTGTGAACCTTTCTCAGGGTCAGAATCTGAAAAATTTTAAATATCCGTGTCAGAAAAAACAACATTTTTTAATAATTACATAAAAAATACGTAAAAGTCAAAGTAAAAAGCATTTCAAAATATTTCAGATTTAGTCTTAAGATTTCAACAGGTCTACTGTAGATTGACAACATCCACCACTTGTTCATTAAAAAAAACTCTCTGCACACAACACATATTTATGCATAGTTTTCAAACTTGTCACATGTTGTCAAACCATAAAAATACAATATGTTATTATATAAAGTCCACATGAACTGTTTACCAACCTCTTGTAATCTTTCTCCGAACCTCACGAGGTAGGTGGGAATAAAAGGTCCCCCATTCCATGGATGAGGAGAAAAATTAGGCCAGAAAAGGGTGGTGAGTTTTTGACATATATCCTGCCAGGTATCACAGATGTCAATACCAGACTGAATGTGCTCTACAACTTCAACAAATGGCTGTGTCCAAAGATCTAACTTACTCAGTTGTTTCTGGATGTAAAGACTAAATGAATTCCCTTTCAGAACCAAAAAATATAAAGATTTGCAAAAATTAATATTGTCATCTATAACACCAGTGTGGGAATATTTCACATCATCACAGACAATTTATAACACCAACATGGTAATCATTAACACTAATGCAAACATCTATAACACGAACATGGTAATCATTACCACTAATACTAACTCATTATCTATATATTCACCATTAACACCAATACAGACATCTGTGACACTAACACAAACTAAAATTAATGTGAAAAGTTAAGTCTGAAATAATTTAATGAGTTATTGAAATTAAAACCAACACATGAAAACAGTGGAACAAACCAACCTGAAGATTTAAACTTCATCAGTACACATTAAAATATCCACCTTTCAGTACACCTGGGGTCCATATGGACTCTGTATATTTTTAATTATGATAATGTTGAAGGTGTAATTTAGATATTGAAAAGTTAGAATACTGGCTTTTCATAGTATTGTGCAGATAAACTGTAAGAAAGACAAAGTTCTATAAGTATATCATATGTGATTTGTTATTACAAAATATGAAACTTACTTGTATCCATTTTCTCATATTTAGACAAAACATTGTCATCATTGACATATATTTCAACAACATACAGCCACTTCTCCCCTAATTGACATCTCAATTTATGTTTTTATTTATCTGAAACACTACTACACCTCATCAAAAACACAATAAATTATAACTATTGTTTAAAATTAATGAATAAAATAGTCAAGTAAAAATATTTGTACTACATCATGGCGTCAGGGTTATGATTTTACTTGTGTTTTCGACTTCTAGAATAATTCGAATAATAATATTGCGTTACAAGATTTACCTAATCGAAAGAGTAACAATTCACGATCCTGGACAAATAGTTTACTTTTGTAGTGAGCCCTCCTGGGAAAAATGTAAGTCACCAGTGTTTAACGAATACTTGAGTATACAGGATATGTGAATCGACTACAGTTTTTAGTTGTAGATCACCCAAACAAGTTGATATACAAGAGAATATTTGTGGTGCTCCCTAGTAGTACAGTGGTGTGTCTCAGGACATACACTGCTAGAAACCGGATGTCGATACCCGTGGTGGTCGGAACACAGATAGCCCATTATATAGGTTTGTACTTAACTACGAACAGTCAACCAAAAAAACTTTCCTGTTTGCCATATCTTGCAGACAATAGTAAATATAATTCAATCAATATAATTATAAGCAAAATATATTTTTAAAGATAAAAGTAAATAAATAACGTTATGTAATTAATTCTTACTCTAATAATATGATTTTTATATGACTTAAATAAAATTGATAGTGGTTACAATTCACTTTTCTGTCGATTTTTGTTGATTATTAAGCACAAAAGGCTAACTGTAGTCTGCCCTATAGAACTATCGAAACCCGGTTTCTAGCAGTATAAGTCCACAGACATTTTAATGTGTCGGTTGGGGTGGTGGATTCAATTTGTTATTTTGATTCATATTGTTGAGATATTATAACATATTTTATTTTGCTTTCACTCACACATTCTTTCAAATATTTTATCGATTATTCTTTATAAGAAAGCATACAGTACTCTACATGAAGCGCCGAAAAGCGTTTAATGATTGACGCGTGTATTAAAAATCAAAACAATAAATAAATTCATTTTCGGTAATCGATACTTGGCTCGTTAACACACATCTACTCCAAATTACAAGGACTAAGCTTGGCGACCCTGTTTACGTGAACTTTCAATCTTTGTAAACCATCGTATATTCCACTCGACTACCACAAAACTGACTGTATCGTATAACAAAACAAAACACTAAATATACTTTAATTACGAGAAAAAATATCTTAAAATGTTTTGTTAAAGTTCTTTTGCTAGCGAATAATATATTTTCCTGATGAATCCGCAAAACCCTTCAGTGATGTCTCAACCGTTGAATGGCGAAATCTTTAAGCTATCAACAGGGAAAATCTTTATAAAGCAAGAGTTCTTAATATACTGTACATTTTTCTTAAATTTTGTTTTTTACCCAACGAAAATGCTCAAATTCAGGAAAAATCGCAAGTTGTTTATAAATTTAAGAGATTAAATATTAGTTTGCGGGTATGGGTAGGAAGGTTAATGCTATCCAAATATAACAGAACATTGTTACTGAAAATTTAATTTTTTTATCATAGTAGGTTTAACGAAAAAGATAAAATAATTTGAATTTGAATTTTCGGTTTGAAATTAGATGATCGGACACTTTTCGGCTTAAATTAATTTAGCGCTCCCAATGGCTCAACAGAAATCTGAAGGCTTATAATGCTAAAAATCGGATTTCGGTATCATTGGTGGACAAAGCACAGATAGCCCATTGTGTTGATTTCCGCTTAACAACAAACAAATAAAATAACCAACATTTCGCCCTCCTATAACCTAAGTGTAAATTTATGAAGACGTTTTATGTAATATATGGTCAAGGACTACATGTATGTGAGGACTGTAGAGCATGTAATCTTAAAGTGAGTTAGAGCGTATCGACCTTGACCAGACCGCTCTGTTAACGTCATTGGTCTGCCCTCTGTAAGTTGAAACCTCTAGCTGTTATTGCTTCAGAAAGAAATATTAACATAATCAGTAAGATATTTTAACGTCGCAAAGCATAATACAGTCTCTCTTTCCATGCGTCTCTTTAGGCTATTGGATAAAATATTAAATTTTAACGCTGTTTATTCTTTCATACCAGCTTGGCTTGTAGAGTACAAAATTTGTCTCAAAGTTTTCACTTGTTTAAATTTTTGTTTGTTGTGAAGCGCAAAACTAAAAAATGAGATATCAGTGCTCCCTTCACCACGAATATTAAAACTTTACGTTCAGTGCTATGAGCCCAATAATTTAGGTTTGAGCCAGCAGGAACATATTCTATTTAGAGATCTAAACAGAATAGAAAATATTGTTACACAAAATTTTATACATCGTTATTGAGTTTTTATAATAAAACACTCAATAATTATCAAAGAGGAATTAAAATAAAGTGTTCGTACTTTTGGATAACCAATACGCTCTGTATAGATTGTATTCTCATTTCCATATTTCTCGTTTCTTATATCACTACTGACGTCACATCCCTGGGCTACAGAGCATTATGATATGATTACTTTAACTTTAATAAGATATGAGCTGCAAAAATTTACTTTTCTTCTCAATTATTTTTTCTAATCTGCATTTAATTCAGTTTGAAAACGAAAAATATGAATGGAACAATGAGTCGAATGGTCGCAGTTTCACAGAATGTTATACGATATGTACAAACAATCATTTATACTGATTAGTTATGTTTTGCTTCACATCTGTAGAAAGAAACTGATAGTCATACGTTTATGAATAATAAATGAACGAAGACTTTGTAATGAAGCCAGTACACTACGGGGTTCTCGCACTAGGTTTACAGTTGCATTACTGAGCAATCTTTAAAATGATTGGTTATAGCACAATACTTTAGATACATACATACTAATATCATAATATAAATGATTTCTCTCTTCGATTTCCAGAAATTTACTTCAGTAATAAATCGAGAAAATTTTAATAATTAAGTTGTTAAATGGCTTTCTGTTTGGGAAGGTTTTTATTTTTGGGTAACTAGAGTGAAAACAACAAAATGTTATAATTAAAAGGTTTAAAAGAATTTAATTAACGAAAATAAAAAGAATCCCCGTATCCAGCTCTTGGGTTTGTAAACACGTTTAAAAGTGCCAACATAATAAAATGATATGATCAAAAATTACCTTTGAAGATACAGCGAAGGATATGAGCACTTAAATAAGAAACACGTAAATGGTTCTGATTTGTTTATTTTCTTTTAAGCACAAAGTTGATTATTTGTGGTTTGTCAGTCGCAAAGACTGACCCTTGAACTTTAATTAAACCAGCTGGGATGTGAAATGATGACCATTTTATTTTGCTTTTGAAAAAAATAAAAACATGCATATCTTAGTCATATGCGAAACTAAAGAGTAAGTAAACATCAGAATTGCTATTATTGGCATAACCTTTTGTAATCTTAAATTATTTTTCATTGTCCTAGGCTTATATAGAATAATGGCCCAGGAAGTAAAATAGACTGTGACTTTATGTTTAGTGTAGCGAACTCTGTATCTTCTGGTCTGTTAGTGAAAATAAAATAGTAAATTTTCTCTCTGCATTCGCCTCCCAGTGGCTCAGCGGTATGTCTGCAGACTTACACGCTAAAATCCGGGTTTCGATACCCGTGGTGGGCAGAGCACAGATAGCCCATTGTGCAGCTTTGTGCTTAATTCTAAACAACTAAACTAAACTCTCTGCATTTTCGGAGCATGAGTGCATTATAAATGTGACTGTCAAATATCACCATCCCTTCATATCGAAGCAGCCTAGGAATTAGCAATGGAAATATTTATGCGAATATTAAAAACAAACAAAAACTTTGCAAATGAAGTCTTGAAACAGCAGGATTATTAGTCCACTAGGAGAATTTTACTGTCAAAGGGTTTAAGGGGATTTGTTCCCCAAATACTTTCGTTTAATTGTTATTTTAAAGGATAAAACGTTATTATTTGGTTGTCCTATCATGAAAAATTAAAATAATAAATAAAAATTTTGTATTATTTTTAACCCATTCACATGTTCAAAACATATTTTACAGCCTATGAAAGTTTTTATAACAGGATAAATGATTTTTATTTTTTTTATATACGTCCAAGGTGACAAATATATTAAAAAAAAATTGAAATTTGTATCTCTGTGATTTCGTTCTCAGTACAATCAGGTGTGTAATTATGGCACATCTATTTGTGACCCAAAAAGATGTTTATTCGCTTCTTCTTACCCGGGCCCGACATGGCCAAGCGTGTTATGGCGTTCGATTCGTCATTCGATGGTCCTGGATTCGAATCTCGGTCGTACCAAATATGCTTGCCCTTTTAGCCATGAGGGCATTATAATGTGACGGTCAATCCCATTATTCGTTGGTAAAAGAGTACCCCAAGAGTTGGCTGTGGGTGATGATGACTAGCTGCCTTCCCTCTAGTCTTACACTGCTAAATTAGGGACGGTTATTGCAGATAGCTCTTGAGTAGCTTAGTGCGAAATGCAAAAGAAATAAACTAAACAAACAAACCTTCTAACCCTTTCAATATACCCATGTCGGCGGGTACGATACTTAAGTGAAGTTTGTTTTGAACAAACAATCAGAGAACAAAAACTTCTTCCACCCTTCTACGTCTCATGTTTTGTGCTTCTCAGCAAAGTTAAATCGAGCTTTTTCGTGGTGCGAAAAGAGGCATGGCCTATGAAGACGTTTACGATTTTTAAGGCCTTTCTCTCGTAGATACCGTCTTATTGTTCTTGAGCTGCATTCTGCGTCCGTAAAGGCTTTAGTCTTGTTCGACGATCTCTGGTGTCTTGCCGGACAACCCGTCGAATCCTCCTGCTACTTAAAATTCTCGTTCCGTATCCTTCAGAGTCTTTTAAGAAATTTGCAACAGCAATTTTACTTCGTCCAATATCACCAGCGATGGCACGTTGAGAGTGACCTTGCTTTTGCAGCTCGGCAATTCTGCTATGTTCAAACTCTGTCAACGTTTTAGCCTTTGCTATGTTTTTACCCAATGCAACACAGGAGAAGTTAGTAAGAGATGTTGACAACGCTAATGCTCAAACACAAATGACTAAATTTCGTTACGTGATTACCGATTAACGCTTCGTTTCAGTATGGTCTTAAAATTTTGACCAGCTGGTATTTAGGCTAATTTCATAGTGTTCACATTTTCTCTATTAAATGCTAAAAAAGTTTTTATTTTTCCTTTTTTTATTTTTATCCTTCGAAACTCTACTCAATTAAGTGGCTGAGTCTAACAACGCAAAATGCAATACATGTTTTTTCTTTATGTTTATTGGCCAGCAGTGTATTTTAAATAGCAGTTTACGTCCCCTAAAACTGTCCTTTTTATTTTGGAATCAATTACATAACAATAATATTGGTTTGGTTTCTTTTTAATTTCGCGCAAAGCTACACGAGAGCTATCTGCGCTAGCTGTCTCTAGCTTAGCAGTGGAAGATTAGAGGGAAGGCAGCTAGTCATCACCACTCACCGCCAATTCTTGGGCGACTCTTTTATCAACTTGTATTGGGATTTACTGTAATATTATAATGACCCCATGGCTGAAAGGGTAAGCATGTTTGGTGTTACGGAGATTCGAACCCGCGGATTATCAGTCAAGAGCCTTAACCACCTGGCTATGCTGGGCCCCAACAGTAAAGCATATACAAAACAAGTTCACAGTATACAAGTATAATAAGTTTTAAATATTTATGTATATCTTTTTCTCTTGGATTCACAGCGTAGTTGTTACTTTGAAACAAGAGTAAAAGTTTAGTTTGATAGAATGTGTCATCTTACGACCTTATACGTTTTACAAAACATTTCAGTCATGCATAGCTCGAAGCGCTTCTCCAACATTTGGTAAGCCAGCTAGCTTCCTACTTTTCGTGGTGTGCTACTAATATCGTTACACAGTGCATGAGGAAGCTGATTCTTTGTATAGGGTTAACAGGGAACCTTAACCTTGAACATGAAGTACAGCACTCGTTACTGATATTCCGATTGCCAGGTCATCATACATAGCAAAAACGTACTTTGTAAAGTACCAACCAGAAATTGTATATCGATATAACATGAGAAGTAGCAATAATTTTTACACACTATCATGACAAAGTGTTCTTATGATTCTTCCTCCAAGGCCTCGTTGATAGTTTGTTGCTGACAAATTCCCCTATAAATGTTTTAATAACACTTAAACCCCCATCTTAGACAATATTCACGATTTCACATATAAAAATTCATATTTCATAATTTTTTTTTTTTTTAACAAAGAGAACACCCTTAAATATTTGAAAATCCCTAGTCAAGAAACCACTGCTTGATAGATGGTAAATAATGAAGGTATATTGTTGGGATTTCAAAGTTTATGGATCTCTGTTAAAGCCCGTAACACGTATGAACATTATAACATGAATGAACACTGAAGGAATTCTTTCGTGTGTATATGTGGACATAAGCTAACATTCACTTTTTAGCCTTACGTGAATGGCCACGGAAATGTATTCCTTTTTGATTGAAGTAATGCGTACTATTTGTATTTATAAATCATTTGAATATTATTAGCTATTTATATTCTCATGTCTGTCCTACATGATGCTACTATTGTTCACTATGTGTATTCTACGTGAATCAACTAATTTAAACTGGATTATTATATGTCAACATGCGCCGATATGTTCTTACTTATAGAATACATAATTATCACTCAAATCATATTCTGGATTGGTATGTATAGCTACTAAAGCTATGTGTAATTTGTATGTATAGCTGTTGAAACTATTTTTAATTTCTATGTATAGCTACTGAAGTTATTTGTAATTTATATGTATAACTATTGAAGTTATTTGTATGTGTAGCTGTTGAAACTATTTTATGTATAGCAACTGAAGCTATTTGTAATTTATATGTATAGCTGTTGAACGTATTTGAAATTTATAGGTATAGCTACTGATGCTATATGTAATTTCTATGTATAGCTACGAATGTTATTTTTAATCTGTATGTATAGCTACTAAAGCTATTTTTTATTTTCATGTATAGCTATTAAGCTATTTTTAATCTTTATGTATAGCTACTAAACCTATTTGTAATTTGTATGTGCAGCTACTAAACCTATTTGTAATCAGTATGTACAGCAACTAAACCTATTTGTAATCTGTATGTATAGCTACTGAAGCTATTCGTTATCTGTATGTACAACTACCGTAATTTTAAAATACCTATACCAAAGGTTATGCAAACGGGCAGAATCATCCTATCACACTAAGAGATTGACTGTCGCTTTTATATGTGTATATTACGTTTTGGGATCGCACGGATCCAAACCCGATTTTACAGCTCCGAAATTTAGTGCTCTACCACATGGTCAACTCACGCCCCTCATAGTTCAGTCGCCAATTTATGCGTAATTCATGATATATAAAATAATCTAATTTTTTTGCATGGATAAGCAACTGAGTATAACTTCTCGTGAAATTATATTAATCTCTATAAAGGTGTAATCAATTTTAAGGTATTTTGGAACTTAATATATATTTTACAGCAGCCTTAAAATAGTAAACATTTTACTATAAGTATTGACTGATTCTAATGTAAAAACTAAAGTATATTTGTATTGTACTTTACATGTATTATATTATAAATAATAATAAAACATTTTATTGTATAGGACTCTTTGGTTTTCAGACTAAATTTTTAACATAAAGTAACAAAATAAACATCTATCTGAGTATTTTAAACATAAACTTTAAGTATTATAAACATAATAGTTTTGTATGATTCCCTGTTTAAAGTTTTTGTTGTCTTTTTGTCCTGATTGAAACCTTTAGAACAAAAGCTTTCATGTAATGACAAGAGATACAAGTAGAAATGGCATTTCCATTTTTTTATATACAACAGTTTCGATCTACATTTCGTTTCTTTTTTACTCATGACGAGATATAAAGAAATCTCATGTTTATAGTTCTTGACTTTTACTATACTCAAAACTGTGGAGGAATGTATTGATTCAAGATGCGCTCAAGGTTAAGTTGACACATTTATATCATCCCAACCCCAATCAAGATACTGCACATTTAAAACAACGCATGGTAAATATGCGATACAAATTACAAATATAGAAACTATTAGTTGGACCTATATAATCGTTTCATTAGAAGCTTTGCTTGAATTTTACTAAAGTATGAATAACATTTAGGAATGTTTTTCACAAGTACGTCTATTAAACATCTTTCAATATGACCCATTTTCCTGTTTGTTTTTCTAGTGTCCTGTTAATTGAATTAGTTACTGTACGAATGGAGTGTGACCAAAGACAACCATCAAGACGTACTCTAAGTTGTTGACATAAAAAAAAGGTTTGTCTAGCTTGAAAATTGCTTGTAGCAGTTATTTTCTTTTTTACTTAACGAAGTCTTTTCACTGTTTTTGTGATTCTACACATCATTCGATGCTGATACTATTTTTGTCTAACTTATTCTAACCATTCTAACTTATAATTATCAAATGGAATGGCTTGTTTTTCAGTTAAATCTATGTTTTGTTTACTATGTACTGAGTGACCGGAATTTTTACTTTACAGTTTTTCATTCCTAACTAGCAAAGAAATCAAGACTAAAAATTAACAGGGTTCACTTTCTAAAACATACAGAATAGTGAATTAATAAGAAAAATGAATGACTGGGGAGCTTCAAATATAATTTGTTTAAAATAGAAAATTGTTATTTGTTTTGTTGGATTTTGCACACAGCTACGAGAGTGATATCTGTTCTAGTTATGCCTTATTGAAAATAGAAGATAGACGTCTAGCTAGTCAACACCACCTACAGCCAACTCTTGTCAGTTGGAAGGTGATATTTGACTATCAATTTCATAACGCTCTGCAAGTTTGAACCATCAACTACCAGGCTGCATCAGGCACCGACTTCTTTGAATACTGATGTAAGAAATACATTCTACACTTTACATTTTATGAACGATAACATCAACAAACTTTAGTATTTATCTCAAAACAATTTTACGTTTTGTTAAAACTCTACAGCAAGAGGGGATTTATTAACTAGAATTTATAATATATACTCATAATTATTTCGTCGAAAAAGGGCCTAATGCCGCCTTAAAGGGTTAGCTGTTTTAACTGCTCTCACCATGATACAATAGTGTGTTAGTGTGTTTTCTGATAGTCCAGTCTACCACAAGACGTTAAAATAACGTCACATAAAGGAAACTCAATGTTGCAATTTGTACTGTTCGCTTGCCATAAATCACGAGATGAATAATGTACTTTGTAGGCTACAATACGGCAAGAAATGAAAATGTAAGTCAGTCTTAATTTTGGCTTTATTTAATCTTCAAAAATGACTCTTTCGATGATCCTGCGCAAGAAAATTCAGTTAATAAGTACTTTGTATGTTTTGCATACACATTTAAATTTAAGAATTACCGAAATAAAAATCTAATACAAGCTTTCAACATCTTAAATACTTAACTAAAATCTGTATTATAACGTTCTTTACCATCGACTGCACAGATATGGTGAGAATTGACAGATAACATTCTACGTTCGTCATAGGTTGAGCTCATTATTGGTATTTGACCTACTTATATCATATTACAACGTGGAGATGAAAAAGTTAAAAGTTTAGGTTTCAAGCAGATTCAACCGGATATTTAAAGTTGAAACAATCCTCCGGAAGAGAATAATATGAATAAGTGTTAATTGTTTTCAACCATTTTTGTATATAGACTTTTATATTACTGATTTATTGTTATACTTATCTCTTCTTTGTTTTGGTTTGGTTTGTTTAGAATTTCGCGCAAAGCAACTCGTGGTTTATCTGCGCTAGTTTTTAACTGCTAATCAACCATCCACCGCCAACTCTTTGGCTCCTTTTTAACCAACAATTGTTATGATATGCATGCCTTTTAGAATCTAGCGAAGTGTGATGTAATTAATTATATTTGTATTAAGACATTATGTTTGTTTGTTTGTTTTTGGAATTTCGCACAAAGCTACTCAAGGGCTATCTGTGCTAGCCGTCCCTAATTTAGCAGTGTAAGACAAGAGGGAAGGCAGCTAGTCATCACCACCCACCGCCAACTCTTGGGCTACTCTTTTACCAACGAAGAGTAGGATTGACCGTAACATTATAACGCCCCCATGGCTGGGAGGGCGAGCGTGTTTGGCGCGACCCTCAGATTACGAGTCGCACTCACGCCTTGACGCGCTTGGCCATGCCGGGCCAAGACATTATGTTAGGCCTATTATATTTTATACACTACACTCCTAACCTAGTCATTCGCGAATTTTTAAGAATTAGCAGAGCATATAATAATAGCATTTCAGCCACGTCATATTCGTCATACCCATTGCCGACGATGCGTTTACTTCTATCTAGTTTTTTTTCAAGTTTTTACACCATAACAACTGTTATGGATTAAAGTAAGTTATATAAATATTGTTCCGACCAAAACTGTGTTAATTGTATCCCGTTTGGCCTGAATAGCTCTGAATTGGTTGGTTGTTTTGGTGTTTTGTGGCGAGAAGCAACTAGGCTATCTATCTACGTCAAACATCCAGTAAAACGATAAAATTAAAGCAAAATTATCTCTTATTTGAACGAAAAGCACCGTCTGCAACAGATATGATGAATTCAATATGGTTGAAATACTGTTATCAAACAATGGGTATGACGAATATAGATAGTTAAAATACTAGTATTATGTACCATTTTACTAACAAAAACTGGGATTGATCAGAACATTATAACGAACCCACAAATCGAGGAGTCAAGCACCATGATCACTATATTATATTTATTATATCTTGATAGTTTCTTGAGGATACTTATTTTATAATTTAATAAATGTTATCAACCATAGAGTTTGGCCCATTTATGAACGTTATTTTAGAAACAAGTATGCTTTCGAATTTCACCTCCTAATTCAAAGGGGGCATCAAGCGCCTATCAATAATCTGCCTACCAAGGGTTTCGAAACCATATTTTAACGTTTTAAACTGTCATACTGTTATGTAAATGTCGTGTAAATATTTTGTAAGCGACAACATGTCGTGTTGTGTTTGGATTTTCATTTCTATTATTTATATTTCCATATTTATATTACTGTTTCAAAGTTTAAACAATAAAATACGTTGTTCTTGATTTAAAATAACATTTAGAATTTTCTAGAATTAAGTAGACCAATCATATGTATGTAAATGAAATGTTGGCGGCCTCGTGTCTAGACGTTGAGTCTCGTACAAGAACGGATATGCGTGGATTGCTCTGGAGTTCTGTAGAAATTTCGCGATGTTTCGAGAAGTAGGCCTACTGGTATAAAAGACGGTGACACGAAAAGAAAAAGGAGTCAGACATTAGTTTTATTCAAAAGAAGAGAGTCAGTCATTCATTTGAGTGTTTGCTGTGATCTTTTATTAATTATTTACTAAATAGATGCAATTATCTTATATAAATCGATAACTTTCACAAAAAAATAAAATGCAATATCAACTATGAGGTGCTGTTTTTTTTTAAATAAAACTTGGATTTTTATATTTTAGTTTATACCGACAACTCCTCGTAGCATTTTTTTGAATTATAGTTAATTTGATAAATAAAACGTTTGGCTTTAAATCTTCAGGAAAGTCTATGTATTTTTAATATATATTTCTGTAAATAAGATTGATGAGTCTTATTTTATACAATTATTGTCAAAGTACATTGTGAGATGGCGCTACTGTGTAATTTCAGATTCTTTCCCTTCATGTTTTCAGTGATTAATACAAGAGTTGTGACTTGTAACATAAGACAGCAATGTTTTAACAGAAATCTTACATCGCTATGTCACGTAACATAAGACAGCAATGTTTTAACAGAAATCTTACAGAGCTATGTCACGTAACATAATACAGCAATGTTTTAACAGAAATCTTACAGAGCTATGTCAGTCATTTTTAATATTTTTTAAATCAAGAATTTTTATGAAAAGGATAAACTCATAGATCTACTTAAAGAGTGTTCTATTTAAAATAACAACAGAGAAAATCAATTAGAATAACCACAACACAAATGATAAATGTTTTATTACCTTAACTTTTTATTCAAAATTAAGTATAAATTACTTTTAAATTATAATGCTTTAATTAAAAATAAACCCTGCATATTTGTATGAATTGTTATTGCATTTTTAGAGGCTATTGTTAAAATAATACAAATATAAGAACTGAATAATCAATTATGACATAATACTTTAATTAACAATAAGCGAGTTAAACAGTCTTGATGAAAATATTTTCAGCTGTTCAGAACTTAGATTTAATTATGTGCAAAATATTTAACTTATCATTTGTATTCTTCATTCAATAATAATTTTATCGATTTTTCATAACTAAGACAATTTTATAAGCATATTAAGTTAGAGAAAATTTCATTTGGTTACATCCATTGATATAAAAAATAACTAACATTTAAACTTTGTATTCTTATGAGATGATACTTTATACCATAATCTATCTAATCTTTTTGGATAAAAAATATATATTTTGACGTCAACACAATTTTCGATACAAAATGTGTTCGTATTTTTTCCAATATGCGACTGTCTTCTTTATATATCATAATTAATGCATTCTTTTAAAGACAGAAACAAAGTATATTTCAACCAAAAAGAAAAAAATAACCTTGATTTATCACTATCGTTGATATATTCTATAAATTTCACAACAGTTTTCAATTACTTGCCTTGTTGTTATACTCTTCCATACTGATGGAGTCTACATGTTGTATTACATTGAGTAATTTTATTTTTTACTCAACTGAAAAATTGACCTACAAGTTTTGCGAAATTACTTGCTTACAAAGTTAAATGCATAGTAGACTATAGCAGCAGTTAATGGAGTTAACTGTAATATTGATTATGTTTACGTTTAAATTTCCTTGCAATTCGAATGTTATAAGGAAATTTATGAATAACACATGAGCTCACAACATGTGAGTAGTGTATAAAATGTTAAAATGTTTAAATTACCGATGAAGCCAAAATAAACTGCATCCGTAATTTTAAGAATTATTTTTGACATTTTCTGGGACGATAGATTTTCTTTTCTCCAAAACTGGATAAAGTTTCTTGACAAAAAAGAAAAAGAACTATATTCGTATGCAATATTCAGTAGCCTTGAAAAACTAACTTTAGTTCATAAATATTTTTCACGGTCATATTTTTTCTCAGATTTTGTGATCAAATCATTTCGTATAGGATTCTCTTAGTTATGCTAGTGTTTCAAACCTGTTTACGTCCTCTCATAAGAAAAGGTATTAAATCAGTGAAAGATGATCAATTACTGCCAGGTTCCGCATTCGGAAAACATTAGACACATTATTTTCTATTAAAAATATTTCAACAAGAAATGTCCACGTTATACGGTACTTTTAGATACAGCTGGAATTCACAAATTAACCAGTAAGACAAGATAAGAAAGACATTTTAAGAATGGTTATAGAGAAAGAACTTGATCAAAAGAAACAAAACTGGACAAACTTGTTTCACTAAAATAACATATTTATAGTATGTCACAATTGAGGAAATAGGAGAATAAGGAATATGAAAGTGTTATTGCTGTCTTTTCTGTAAGCATGAAAAGTATTCTAACAATTACATTAGATAATCGCCAAAACGAAGTTGGCCAAGAACTAACTTTAATTAGTATCACAGTCATGTTAGAATAATACCATTATGATATCATGAGTTCTCTCATTTAACCTTAATGCCACAATATTAGACAAGTTCCATCCACAGAATAAAGCCATACTTCTAATTTCTCATCTTGCCAATGACCAACGTGCTAATAATGTACATTGCTAAACCAATTAGTATACAAGTAGGCCTCACAAAATTAAAGCACTGGCATAATTTGCTCATAAAGTATCGACAATTGTACCTAATATCTTTGTATACATATATATATACATTCAGTTTTTAAATTATGTAAGGACGATAATCATAAAATTTACTCATCTCATTTTCTCTCTTTCAGCAAATATCCACCATTATCAATATTCATGCATCTGCCACTTTCCCAACTTCTTTTGAACTAAAAACAACTTTCCGCTGAGTTCTACCGCTTTACCTTTACATATTCCCATAGTCAAGCTGAGATTCACGTTCTTTTCAGAAGATGGATGTCTCCAAATTTACGTCTAGAGATAAACACGCATTTTGAATATTTCAACATTTATCAACAACGTGTTTAGCTAATTAACACTGGGTGTGTAAGACTATCTGGTACAAAATATCGTTTATCTTTATTTATACTACATGGTTGATTTCTCGCGATTTTAACACATTGCTCTGCAAAAAACCTAATTACAAATAGTTTGCAATATATAAAATGCCTACAATTTTCTTAAAGGTCGAACCATATATTTGTGAACACATACCACTAGAAGTGATAAAAACAATGTAAATAAGGTTTGTGCATTATTTTTATTAATCAAAAATAACTGTACTTCCCGTATCCTGCACGAAAGTTGTGTAAATTCGTGATTTATGAAAGGTTATTTTGGAGTATGAAAAGTTGTTTCCTTTATATATGATGTTATGTATAAAGCGTTTGAAATGCCATGTTGTTGTTTATATTATTGTTTTAAAGTTCAAACCAATAAAATATGTTGTTATTCATGCAGAAATTTCTAGAATTAGGTAGATAGATCACTTGTTTATAAATATAATGTATGTCGGCCTGGTGTCTAGACGAGTCTCGTGCAAAAACAGACATGCGCAGATTACTCTGGAATTCCGTGGAAGTTACGCGATTGTTCGAGAACACAGTAGGCCTACTAATATATTAACAGACAGCGATGTGAGGAGAGTCAGTGAGTCAGTCATTCGTTTTATTCGATTCAAGATATATTGTCTCCGTTTGAGAAATTTTCAAAGTTTGCTGTGTGTTTATTCAACTTGGATTTGTGACTGAAGCTACATCTACAAAAGCTGTGATTTTATTTCGTCAATCTTTACGATTCATTCGAATTACTGGTTCTACGAAAAGTCAACGCGTATAAGACTGTTTAGGGGAGACCGAGGCAAGTTGAAAAACGACAAATTTGAGACATTCGTCAAAAACATCGTAAAAAGAACTTTGTCAAATTTATTGGACTGTGAATTGTTTCTGGACTTCTCCATTCAAACTTCGGAATTTCTTCGTAGGACCAAATTTTCACCCGAGACTGGAATTTTGGATTTCTGATCTGGACTTTTGGACTTTCATTCTAGATCATTATATTGGACACAGGCCAGTACCATTTTGTATTGTAATTAATTTTGAAGATTGAAACTGAATATCTGTCATTGTTATTATATAATTTATTTTATATCTGTCACATATATAATAGTTTATTGTAATAAATTATATAAACTGTTATCTGTGTCTTTCTGTTGCGTTTAGTCCACATAAAAACGTAACAATGATTAAATAAATAAAACGATACGTCCATAACTACAGTGAAACACAAAATGTGAAACCGTAAGTATGCATGTATCTCCTCATGGACTCAACAAACCTTGATGCAAAATTTGGCGAAGATCCATCAACAGGGACAAAGTAGTGATAAAAACCCGCAAAAGCACTCATAAAAAACGCAAAATGCAAATTTGAAAATTTGTGTGTATTTCTCTAATTTAATATTTAAAATTAATAAACATAATTTTAATGTTAAAAACCCGAGTTTGAGTCCACTAAGATGTTCATAATTTTTTTATAATTGTACTTTAATTAACTAGGACGTACCAAACTCTTACCTTACTTTTATCTTTCGTATTGTGAAAATAAACCAAAAACGATTATTTTATGAGTGCTTTTTGTAGAAAACGTTAAATAAATTGAGCTGCATTTAGCAGTTCCTTACACTTTATATCTATCATTATGAAATCTGTATGTCTATTCAAGCACACAAACTGTTTTGTAATTCCTTTTCTTACCACTACTTAAAGTGTCAAATACATGTGGAACTCTATTATGTCAACAATGAAAAGGATATTCTCATGGATTGTTGCAGTAACAAAATCTGTATGTATATACATGTTAAAATGTTTGTTTGTTTATTTTTAAATTTTGCGAAAAGCTACACGAGGGTTATC
The DNA here is from genome assembly GCA_011833715.1 of Carcinoscorpius rotundicauda. Lineage (NCBI taxonomy): Eukaryota > Metazoa > Arthropoda > Merostomata > Xiphosura > Limulidae > Carcinoscorpius > Carcinoscorpius rotundicauda. The sequence goes on from CM022393.1 coordinate 117,541,698, forward strand.
TACGCTAGCCGTCCCTAATTTTGCAGTGTAAGACAAGAGGGAAGGCGCCCACCGCCATCTCTTAGGCTACTCTTTTACCAACGAATAGTGGTAATACTATAACGCCCCCACGGTTGAAAGGGCGAGCATGTTTGGTGCGACAGAAATTCAAATCCCTTACTCTCAGATTACGATTTGAATGCCTTAACACACCTGACCATGCCAGCCGTTACAAACCGTGGGTAAAGCTATGTTATCCCAAACACAAAATGTCCATTTAATATTTGGAATGAATCAGCATAATTTTCACGTTAGAAATCCAAGTTTGTGTCCACTAAAATGTTCAATACATATTTATAATTGTATTTTAATTAACTATGACTTACCACAAGAATCTTACTTTTTGCATTTTGTTTTTGTGATAATGAACCAAAAACGTGTACTTTATGAGTGTTTTTTGCAAAAAAGTTAAAGTATTTTGAATTTAATAAATTGTAATTTTTTGTTTTATTATTTTCAAGCTTCAACTGTTAATAAATTTTATATAATCATTATTATATTAGTTATTAGTATATTTTACAAGGATTTATGTTTATGTAAACATATATATATATATATACATCAACTTTGTTAAAGATTATATTTAATGTTTTGTAAATGTATTATTCTTAATTAGGTTGGTTGATGAATATTATTGGAGTTGCGAAAGATTATCCAACCAAAATCAAGATTATAAATAAATATAACAAACGATATTTTGAACTTCTTGGTGTTTTGAACATATACAGTGTTCCCTCGCCACTTCGCGGGCTCGGCCGACCCCCACATTTATATAAAATAATAAACATTAAATCTAAAATATAGCATTAAATACCATTAAAATATTAAAAATAAATATAATTAATAGTGTAAAGAAAAAAAACAGGTATATTTTGAGATATAAACATATATTTGAGTTTATAACAGCGTAAAAATGGAAACAGAACCAACTGAAAAGGCTATAGATGTACGCATTGTGCGTCTGCGAAGGCTACGCGAGATCAGCTTCATGGCGTAGCGATGTGCAAGACGGGCTATGATTGGTGCAGAAATGAAATATCTTAATAATTGTTCTTATTATTTGAGCAATAATGAACAGTATTGTAATGGGAGGGTTAAATAGTTGTACAGGGAGGGTTTTAAAAGTCTAAATGCACATAAATATATTCGTAAAAATCGGCGATCCCACTTCGCGGAAAATCTCCTTTTGCGGGGGGTTTTGGAACGCATCTACCGCGATGCACGAGGGAACACTGTATATATATACCTGAAACGTATTAATTAACCAGGTGATAAATGTACGATACAACCAGAAGAATCACCTAAAAACGTTTTTTAACACGATCAAATATTAATTATAACTTTAAAATAGAATTTTATTATGCATGAAACAAACGTTGTTTTATGTGTTTCGTTGAACTTATGTATCATCATACAGCTATGCAAATTATTTGTTACCGTCAAGTGAGATTATTTGATTTTCAAATCTTTCTCACAAGTCCCCGTTGATTATATTAGTACCTCTGTGTCACAATATGTGACACACATTAATTTCTTATAAAATTAAGTAACTTGTCTGTTTACATTTTTAAGCTCTCTAATAAAAGTACAAGCTATTTTCTGTCTCTTTATTTGAGAAATAAACCTGAAGAAATAGTATAATTTCAAATATATTTTTTGTTGATACTGAAAACTAATTCATGGTATGAAAGATATAGTAGTGATTGTCTATACTAGATGGCGCAATGTCATTAAAGAAACAGAATACGAGTGCCATATTCATTGCAATTTGTATAAGTCAACATCTAACTGCTATATATCTAAGACCAACACGCTACGTTTTTGAGTGAATATCATAATATCAAACATTTCGAAGAATTCTACAATAATCAAAACTTCTATCTATGAAAATACGAAAGATTATTATTATAATTTTGGGTGTGGGGTGTGTCTTAGAACAATGATTTATCTAAAGTTACCATAACTGTTTTAATCTTTGATACAAATAAAGAGCAATTTTCGTAATGACTTTTATCGAATTTACCAGTTCTATGATTGATGTAATCATGATTGTTTTTGAGAAACGAAAAAGTAAATCCTATGACATTGTGTGCAAAATATTAAATATATATATGACTCTTCTTAGATGCGACATAATTTTATGAATTCGAAAAACATACCAAGGATTAACAAACAATTGGGAGTATTATTGAAGTGAACCCCCAGTGGCAGAGCGAAATCTTTTTGTGCTTGTCGACTATTATTTGTCGATCGTTTTGTATACTCTTATTTACTTTAAAGTTTGTTGTTTGTTTTTGTTTTTTTGCAGTCAAACATAAAATTAGACAATGTGCTATCTGTGCTCTGCCCATCACGGCTTTTGAAATCAGGTTTCTAGCATGGTAAGTTTACCCGCATACCGCTATACCAGTGGAAAACATATCACAAAAAGAAAAGCGATCAATCGACGATATTTTTTTTTTTTTAGTTTTTATCAAACATGAAAAAAAATCTCCTGGGACGTCTTTTAATAGTTATTTATTTGTTTTTCTTAAGTAACGAATTAAGAAAACAAATTCGTAGGTGATCAAACTTTTCATTAAAACATCAATATCTAATGTTTGATATTTGCGATATTTGCCGAAATAATCATTCTTTCTTCTGAAATGCACAAATAAAGCAGACTCTGCCATCTAATAAAACACAAGATGAACAACTAAACATTTTGTTAAGAAACAAAATTGAATTCTGAAATCTCGGTTCAAATAGATTTTTCGCTAAGAAAATGTCATTGGCTCACTACTATAAGGTAGGATAAACTCTTAACCAGAAATGTTTTTTGATAACAGTGAAACATTCCACAATCGCTACACTACTTTATTTTATTCCTGTTTGGAAAGATTGTTTTGGAATTTCGCACAAAGCTACTCGAGGGCTATCTGTGCTAGCCGTCCCTAATTTAGCAGTGTAAGACTAGAGGGAAGACCTAACATCATAACGCCCCCACGGCTGGGAGGGGCGAGCATGTTTGATGCGACTCGGGCGCGAACCAGCGACCCTCAGATAACGAAGCGCACGCCTTAACGCGCTAGGCCGTTGGGAAAGATTAAGAGATTAAGATTTTATCAGAGAACGAAGGCGTTGCAAAATCATAAAATGTAAGCTTTAATATTTTATTAAACAACCTCATTATACATTACTTTCCTTGTCAAAATCTCTACCGATGGACATATTAAACTTTTGTTTTTTAATATCATTAGTTTAATAATATACATAACAGTTAAACTTAATATTTTATTGAAAATATTTGAGCCATAACCATGTTCAATCTCCAACCCACAAGAGGATTTACTCAATATTTATCAAAGATATTTTTAAAATAAACAATACTGAGGCTTAATCACAGTTCTTTAAAAAAAGGATCAACTGAAATAAGGTTTTTTAAAAATATCCATTACTACTTCCCAAGAAATCAACTAACACAAACAGTCTTCATTACTGCTTCCTAAATAATCAATTAACAAAAACATTGTTTACAGTCACATCTGGGCAGCATTTGGTACGCTATCATATTTGTTCATCTTCTTTTCTTATCAAGAAAAAAAAATTAATAATAGTATCAACGTAAAAAAGAGATTTAAATTGGCAAGCTCCAGAGGTACAGTCTAAATTCCTTGATAAAAAGGTACATTTTATTTGACTTCAAACATAAACTGTTGGCCAAAATCTTATGGCCGATGAACATAAAAAAATGCACTTTGCGTTATGAGAGTCAACCACTTATTTGAGTAGAGCTTCAAAAGACAAAAATAAGAAGAGAAAACTAAAACTAAAACAACTTTTTAGCATTTAATAGGGAAAATGTGAACACCATGAAATTAGCCTAAATATCAGCTGGTCAAACATTTAGGACCATACTAAAAAAATGTACTAAACATAGCAGGAAATGCTCAACAAGAGTTCTGAGTAGTGAGTTGCACGGCCGTCATTGCAAATAACTTCAAACATTCACTTTGGCATGGTCGATATAAGCATTTGCAAAAGGCTGGCTGGAACGTTATTCCAAGAAGTGAATTTTTTTTTGCTTGTTTCTTTTGGAATTTCGCACAAAGCTACTCGAGAACTGTCTGTGCTAGCCGTCCCTAATTTAGCAGTGTAAGACTAGAGGGAAGGCAGCTAGTCATCACCACCCACCGCCAACACTTGGGCTACTTTTTTACCAACGAACAATGGGATTGATCGTCAAATTATAACGCCCCCACGGCTGGGAGGGCGAGCATGTTTGGCGTGACGCGGCCAAGTGGTGAAGATGGTTTCAAGAAGATCACGCATTACATGGAATTGACGTCCATTTCTATAGACTTCCTTTGCCATCCACTCCAAAAATTTTCAATGAGGTTCAGTTCAGGCGAACGCTGGATGGTTCAGCCACGTTATTCTCCATGAAAAATTCATTTGTCCTGCGGGCATTGTGGATTGCAGCGTTGTCCTGCTGAATGATCCAGTCATTTTTACATAAGCGAGGGCCTTCAATCAATAAGGATGCTCTTTCCAACATGCCAATGTAGTCAGCTGCTATTTGACGCCCCTGTTTCATCTGAAGCTCCCTAAAAAACACCCTAGATCATGATGGAACCTCCTTCACTGTGTCGTGTAGAAAATGTCTCCGCTGGGATATCCTCATCGTGCCAGTAGCATTAGTAGCCATCTGGACCACCCATATTAGATTTTATTTCATCAGAGAACAAAACCTTCTTGCACTTTTCTCCGTCCCATGTTTGGTGCTTCTCAGTGAAGTTTAATCTAGTTATTTCGTGGTGTGGAAGGAGATGTGGCGTTTGAAGACTTTACGGTTTCTAAATCCCTTCTCTCGTGGATGCCCTTTTATTATTCTTGAGCTGAATTGTGCGTCCGTAAGTGCCTAAATCTCATTCGACAATCGGCCGGATAATCCATTTAATCCTTCTGCTTAGCGCAGGCGAAATTTTCTAGGGTCGACCACCCGAAATCGTCGTTTGGTATCCCTCAGGGTCTTTTAAGAAATTTTCAACACCAGGTTTACGACGTCCAATCTCGCCAGCGATGGCCAGTTGCTTTTGCAGCTTGACAATTCTGCCACGTTCAAACTCTGTCAACTTTTTAACCATTGCCATGTTTTTACCCGATGCAACACAGGAGATATCAGTGGGAGATGTTAAGAACGCTAATACTTGAACACAAATGAATAAATTTCGTTACGTGATTACCGATTAACACTTTGTTTTAGTATGGTCTTAAACTTTTGACTGGCTAGTATTCAAGCTAATTTTATAGTGTTCACATTTTCTTCATTAAATGCTAAAATTTTTTTTTTTATTTTCCCTTTACTTATTTTATCCTTCGAAGCTCTACTCAAATACGTGGTTTAATCTAACAACGCAAAATGCATATTTTCTCTTTATGTTCATTGGCCTTAAGATTTCGGATAGCAGTGTATATTATCGGAAAATATCGAACATATGTAATTTTAATGAGTACGTCATTATTTCTTCAATAACTGCAAAAGTTGAGCATTAATATTTCGTATATTTCTACGTACTGAAAAATCTCCCCTTTATTTTGATCTAATTAAATACTAGTTATTTAAGCCCAGATCCAAGAGATTGTTTTGTGCGACGGGGATTTGAATCCGTGACCCTCAGAACACCTTAACTCACCTGACCTTGTTGGGTCTGAGGAGTTGAGGTGACTAACTATCTTTCTTCACTGGTGACGAATAGCACAGAAACCCTTCGTGAATCTTGTGAAATTCAACTCAGTTTCTTTATTTATCCAAATTATTTTTAAATAGCAAATCCCAGAGCTGAAAATGTGATTCTTTGAAGCAAAAAGTTTTTGGTCCTTATTTAAATTTTTCTCAACAAAATTTTTAATCCTAAGTGAAACAGCGATAAAATTGGAAGCTGACGAAACTTAAATCCTAGTTTGCTGTAATGCGGATAATAAATGTTAATTTAAAGTATTTTCCTATTGAGCATCGTTTCTCTCAAAACATTCAAAAATAAATTTATTTTGATTTTTGGAAAACTTTTCATCACTTTTTTATTTGCTCTCCTTCGCTACCGAAGTTCAAACTAGTTATTGTTAAATAGAAATCCAAAGAGGTTCATGTTCATTCTCTAACAATAAGGTTTACAACTTTTATCTTGGAAGTTTTACCTAAAGAAAACTGAATTAACCGAGGATTTTTTTAGAAATTCTTTGTCATTCTCAATATTGAAGTTTTGGTTTTGTTATTGAAACTTTATAATCGATTTTTTAAATGAAAGATTTGTGTGAGACAAATGAACTAAATAACCATAAACGTCAAGGATTTTAGTCTTGATTCATTGGTGAAAATTTTGAACATTTATCAAACCAAAACAAATCACGTGAATCAAGGGTTATTAAACTATACATTATTCTACCAACAATCCCCAAGAGTAAATGTTTTGCCATCGAAAATTTTAATCACCTTTTTACCTGCTATCGTTATTAATGTTACATAACTTTGTCGAAAATAGATAATTTAAATGCAAAAATGCAGGATTTATATTTTGAAAAATGTACTATTTATGATTTTAATTTTTCTATATATTGAAGTTGATAATAAAGTCTATCAAACTAGTTTGAACATTTATACTTTTATGTACAAATATACTCTTCAAAAAAAAACGTAAAAGGGATATTGTTTTCATTTTATAAAGAAATATATGTAATATCGTTACAAGCTCAGAGTATGTGATATTGGCCTGGCATGGCCTAGCGCGTTAAGGCGTGCGCTTCGTAATCTGAGGGTCACGGGTTCGCTTTCGAGTCGCGCCAAACATGCTCGCCCTCCCAGCCGTGGGGGCATTATAATGTTATGATCAATCCCACTTTTCGTTGGTAAAAGAGTAGCCCAAGAGTTGGCGGTGGGTGGTGATGACTAGCTATCTTCCCTCTAGTCTCACACCACTAAAGTAGGGACGGCTACCACAAATAGCCCTCGAGTAGCTTTGTACAAAATTCAAAAACAAACAAACAAACAAACAGTATGTAATGTTACACGTGTTAAGGCACTGATTGTCAGACCAAAATGACAATAAAGGTTGTGCACTTTGAAAACGGAGGAAAATAACGGATTTTTCGCCAAAACGCATTCGTTTCCAAAAAAATTGTTTGAGGGTTCTGCATGTTCTGCAAGTGCAACATGTGCGAAATACCTATAAACGTGACGGGTTCTCGGTTTCCATAGCTCAGTGTTAACCCACCGACACGCAATACAGTTACGCTAAGACTGACTGAAGAACAACGCAACAACGCCATTGGTTCTTGGAAGCAAGCAAATGTCGATCAGATGTTACCAGAACTGTAAATGTCCACCCAAGCACCATCACAAGGCTATGGAATTGTCACCAACAACATGGATCAACTCGTGACCGTTCACGATCTGGCAGACCTCGTGTGACCACGCCCGCAGAAGATCGCAACATTCGGTTACGTCACCTTCGGGAGAGGACCATCACTGCGACGTCTACTGCCGCAAACCATACCAGGGCTGCGTAGGATTTCCGATCAAACCGTACGCAACCGTCGACGAGATTCTTAGGCCCCATGTGCAACCCATCATAGTGAACGTCAATGACGTTTTTCAACATGACAATGCCCGTCCTCACACGGCCCGACTCACCACTGTCTTCTTGAGACACCACAATATCAACGTTCATCCCTGGCCCTCAAGATCACGAAATTTAGACCCCATTGAACATCTTTTGAAAGAGTTGGACCGACGTGTGCGACGGCGACAACCTCAACCGCACACTCTACCTCGGCTTGCAGCAGCTTTGCAGGTTAAGTGGACAGCCATTCCACAGGATGTGATTCGTCATCTCATCGCTTCCGTGGGCAGGAGATGCCAAGCAGTTATTGATGCTCACGGGGGCATACTCGTTATTGACGTTGAGTGATGTTAAACTTCAACTAGTGAGCGTGGACTTCGCCTTTGCAGACTTTGAATGTTCAGCAGTGAATGTGCAAAGTTTCACACATGCTATACAGAGTTACCTGGAATAAATTTGTTTACAATATGTCTCAAATTTTGCCTTTTGCATTTCTTTTTTTGAAGAGTATATTTTCTTGAAAGGAACAATTCATTTAAGTCCAGCATGACCAAGCGTGTTAAGGCGTGCGACTCATAATCTGAGGGCGTTATAATGTGACGGCCAATCTCACTATTCGTTGGTAAAAGAGCAGCCCAAGAGTTGGCGGTGGGTGGTGATGATTAGCTGCCTTCCCTCTAGTCTTACCCTGCTAAATTAGGGACGGCTAGCACAGATAGCTCTCGAGTAGCTTTGTGCAAAATTAAAAACAAAACAATACATTTAAATGTTTTAGCAATTTTCAACTATTATTAAAATAATCATATATTTCATAATTGTGTTATTGAAATTGATATATTTCGTTATCATAGATTCTGGTTGTTTATATTCAAGATTTTATATTTTAGAAAAAATTTTGGTGTGGCTATGATTTTAAGATTAACAACTTTATTGTTAATCTATTTATTTGTTTTTATGTAAAATGTTGTTGGCGTAATAGGAGTTTTTGGAGTATCTAAATAGTATGCAAACAGCTTTCAATTCCCATTAGTGTTTCCTTACAGCAAAGCTACTTTGAGCTATTTGCTGAACTCACCGAGGGAAATGGAACCCCTGATTTTAGCTTTGTAAATCCGTACAATTACCGCTCTACTAACAGGGGGCGATTCCCATAAAAGCAAGAGCAAGGATATAAACTTTCTTTTTAGATACTTTGGTCTATAACTTTGAAATTTGCCAAGAAAAAAGCATTGAACTTTCTTCATATATAGCTATGCTTTTTAAAGGTGAATTTTCAACAAATTTAATAATTACCTCAGAATGAGTAAAAAATGAAACAAAATATGCAGGTCTTCGAACTCAAGTTCCTCTCGGTCGTTCGGCTGTTTCCGTGACGATTCATAACTATGACGTAATAGTTGCTAAACACGCTTCGTTGCGCGCCGACCATCGTGTTCCTTTCCGTGCTGGTGTTTTATGTAAATTTATCGGTACCTTTTCGGATTACATACTTTGTGAGACTATTTTGGTCTTGATAATTCTACTTTATGTTTGTTTTATGATAAGATGGCTTACTGCTTTGCTTATGGTTGTGAAAACAGTTCGGCATCGGGCAAAAGCTTCTTTTCGTTTCCGTGAAAGCAGAAGGAACTGGCAAGGTGGCGACAGTGAGTGCGGATAGTCAATAGAAAGAACTGGACTCCTTCAAACCATACAAAGCTTTGTCAAGATCACTTTGAACGCTCATGTTTTGTGTCGGATCACACTGTTTTGGATTTCGTGGGTTTCAAGAAAGACAGGTTGATACTGAAAAAAACATCGGTAGTAGACCGGATCGTCCCCGCCATCTTTCCTCGTGTAGAGCTGAGGACTGATCTCAGCCTGCAACGTACACTTTTCACCCCTCTGAAGCCATCCCTTGCCATCACGAAAAGAACAAACTTAAATGTATGTTTGCAGTATAAAGCGATAAACAATAATTAGTATAACATAATAATTTAAAAAGTACAAGTTTTGGGAAGAATGTAACTAATAATACACATTTTACATTCATGAGCGTGTTTTGCATTTGTGGCACCTGAATGTCATTGAACTCTTGATTTCCTAGTGCAGACAGTGGACAAATCTGTCCCAAATAGAGTATATTCCAAGTTTAAAAGCTGGTAGATCATTTTGTAGATGTTTTTATATCATTTTTAAATATAAAAAGTTTGAAGAATTCTAGTTTTTTAAATTTAACATTTCAAGATAAATTAACTATTCAGACTGCTACATCTAGTTTGATTTTATAGACAGAATTATGACGTATAAATGAAATTCATTTTTTTACTAGTCATAAATACTGATTGTAGAAAGGCCGAGTATTAGTTTACATAATCGTCAAAGTATAAACAAATAAAACTCAGTGTATGATACCAATAATTTATAAACACCAGACAGGTTTCGAGATGCTTAAAATTGCAGGTGAAATAATACAGACCACATTTGTTGTCATGCCTTAGGCTTGTCATTCTTCCACTGGAGGTATGATCGACTTGCAACCGGCCTGGGTACTATCGGTGTCACTCACAGTTCCGCTACTTTCACTACTACTACCTTCAACACCAGAACTTGTCAGATCTGTGTCAAAAGTAACTGTTATTGGTTCGTTCAGAGTAGGTTCGAATTGATATGGCGCTACTCGACACTGTTCAGAACACAAAACAAACTCCGCCTCTGTTTCTCCGTATACACTGGCCATGTTTATTTACATTCAACGCATTGGCGTTGGCGTTTTGTTTGGCACCTATTACGTCAGAGTAGTTTTCCTAGTGGCAACAATTAAAACTAAAACGTTCGGATTGCCGTTCGGAAAGGGCTCTTTCTGCACCAACTTTTATGTTTCATTTATTAGCATATATTTTTTATAAAAAATGTGAAACTGCAAAATTAATCAGTATGAGTAGTTCTTTTGACTACAAAGTTATCTTTTTCTGTAAAATTCACCTTTATGAGTAAACTTCTAAAATCTGAAGTTTGTTATAAAATGGGAAGAACATATGAACTTCTGCATAAGTTGCTTTACAGAAATTACTTTTTTTATTGTATAATAATAATAATAATATAGAAAGGCTATTGGATTAAACGAGACTTCTTAAAGTTACTGATGTATGAAGTACATGAATATCTAATTTATTGTTTTACCCAATATTAGTCAACGTGCTCTACAGAGCTATCCCACTAATGCACTGAAGATGTTTCATTAAACGTGGAAGCTGCTTCAGGTATTATTTTTTTTATGAAGACCAAATACTATCACTCGTCTTTGTGGTACATAAGATTTGTCGGTTTCATCACGAGATGGCTACATGAACGCTTGAAAGAACATCAAATTTAAGTGTATTGGAGCATGTTCTTAGTGAGTGTGACGCAAATGCTCATTCGTGTTACTTAAAATTGCAATTAAGGCAAATGGCGAAAACAGCCTTCTGTAACAAAAAATAAGTTACACGTTAATAAAGAGAGACTACAACATAAGCAAGTTAATTTAGCAGCGGCTCATATTATATAAATATATATATATATATTCATGCCAGCTAATAATATCTAGGCACTAATTTCTTTTTTTTTTTGACTAATTTGTTTTTAGCCGCGACATAACGGTTAATAGAAAGGCTATTAGTTTTTGTTTTTTTTAAGTACATCTCTTAATTGATTTGAGATCTAATCCCAGTTTTGGACTTAAGAGGTCAAACACTTTCGATTGATAAATACGAATGCGCGCAAGATCACATAAATTAATTTATTTTAATCTTACTTACAATAATTTAAATTTGAGAGAAGGATGGTAGAGGTTCTGATGAGTAGTAAATTCGAATAGAGTACAGAAGTGACTCAAGGTTGGTATTTATAGCGCACAAAATTATAGTTAATAAAAAGATCCCATACATTAATTTGTTCTAATCCTGCCTAAAAGAATTTCAAGTACCATGGCTATTGAGGATCTTCTCTTGTTTGTTTATAAAATTCTGACAATGAGTTAAACCTCGGTCTGTAAGGCACGTGTTTTAATGTTCTATGAGATCAGTTTTTTTTCGCCATAACTGAATTACTTTTCTTTTTACGGCACTCAAATAAAAACTGAAATATTATGATACATTTTTTGTCAAAAATTACCAAAAAACGTTTAACGTCATAATTGTTTGCTTAGAATTAAACAAGAAGCTATATATCTGTGCACTACCCACCGTGGGTATCGAAACCAGGTTTTTAGCAATGTAAGGGGCCATAATAATTTCACTCGTATACCATTTGTGTAGGATAGTCAAAACGTATTTTCACAGGTTATAATCACGAAAAACATGAAAAGTGTAAAGGATAATAAAGGCATATTTAAAAAAAAATACATAATCTTAATGCTTTGTCGTTTTTATGGATAACAGATACCTTAATGTTGTATTTGTACCATAATAATTGTTTTATAAAGTATTGAAGATTGCAATAATCGTAAACAAAGATGTTATTTACTGTAGAAATCTTTTGCAAAAATAATTATATTTGCAGTACTTAAAATGATAATTATAAAGAAACATATTTTTTTATATTTCGTTTTAGATGTAATATTGTAGTCTCTTGTGCATCATAACCACATAACGGTTTTACTTGCAAAGAAAGAAAATTAAATTTGAGAGTTAAATCATATGGTAAACTCCTTTTTATTATATATAATACTTTTGTTTAAAATACATATTATTTGTATTGTTTCTTCATCCGACATTGATAACAATAATATTTATAATAGGTTTAACAACGTTTAGCCTCCCAGGGGCTCAGCGGTATGTTTGCGGACTTACACGCTAAAATCCGGGTTTCGATACCCGTGGTGGGCAGAGCACAGATAGCCCATTGTGTAGCTTTGTGCTTAATTAAAAAAACAACAAACAAACAAATTAACAACGTTTACAGACTGTAACTGCTTATTAAAAGAAAAGGAGATGAAGTTTCGGCCTTAGTACAGACATCGATATTATGTTCTTAGGTAATGATATGGCTATACGAATACACTATTCAGTAATTCGCAGAATCGGCATGGCTAAGTGGTGAGAGCGCAGTCTGAAGGGTCTTAAGTCCAAGTCTTTATCCCACCAAACATGCTCTCTTTTTTCAACTATGTGGGCGTTATAATATTTCAGTCAATCCCACTATTTGTTGTTAAAAAATAGCTCAAGAGTTGACGGTGAATGGTGATGACTATCTGCTTTACTTCTAATCTTTTACTCCTTAAGTAAGAGCTCCTGGCACAGATAGTCCTTGTGTAGCTTTGCTCGAAATTCAAAGAACACTCTACGTTCCCCAACAACTGTATACAAGATATTTCTATCAAGAGATGTGTAAAAAGTGTAATTCAAACTGAAAACTGGGGAACGTAGATTTAGTTGGAAAGAACAAAATGAATGATTCATATAAGGAATTTAACTGGTGAAACAAGAAGAATAAAACAAACGTGAAATATAATCACGCTACAAAAATAATAATATAGTAAATTAACCGAAACGAAAATTAAAGATTAGCGAAAAGCAAAGCAGAACTTAAGGCTTGATCTTTAAAACCTAACGCTTCACCCTCTTCAGTGGCACAACGTTATAAACTCAAGTTCGCTATCCTTGGTGGTCAAAGAAGCCCATTGTGTAACTTTCCGTTTAACTTTAAAATATAAAAATAACAAAACTAAATAAGAAAACGCACTCTGATTGACATACGTAGAGAAGAATGATGCATACCATCACTTTACCAAATAATGTTCAAAGTAAGACTTATCTTTGAAAAAATAAAACAAGACAAGAGACATGCATAGAACCAACCAGGAAAATAAATGTAACTTTACTGCTTGTTCAATAAATTTTAATCTATGCTAATTCAAATAAATTATTGGCCTCAAACCCCTGTGACAGTTAGGCAAAATGAAAACATGACCAATGTTGACTACTTCGTACAAGTGAAAGCACTCGATCACACCTGTACTAAGGAAAAGAAAGCTTTTCGTACAACTATCTAATACTTGAACAGATGCTAAAAACTGAAGATTTTGTACGCATGAGTAATATATATATTTTTCTTAATTATAAATTGTGGCCTAATTAAACAAACAAATAAAAAACGTACAAATGTGTGTGTGAGAAAGTCAATGGACTTACTTAGTAACCGAGAAATCGTTACAACTTTTAAAGTAACACTGAAAATTGTTTATTCTATCCAGTAGATTTATTCATATGTTAAAATATAACTTTATTTCTTATTTTTCCATGATGCAGCATTGAGTAAGTGCTTTCTATTTGAAGCTTATATAAGATAAACTCATTTTAAATTAACTTGCTTTAGTTTGGTTTTTGAATTTCGCGCAAAGCTACACGAAGGCTATCTACGTTAGCCATCCCTTATTTAGCAGTGTAAGACTAGAGGAAAGACAACTAGTCATCATCACCAACTCTTGAACTACTCTTCTATCAAAGGATAGTGGGATTGACCTTAACATTGAAACGTCCTCGCGGTGGAAGGGGTGAGCATGTTTGATGAAATTCAAAACAAATAACAGTCATGGTATAATTTTTAAAAGTGTTATCAGTTATGAATTACAAGAAAGTAAGTATTGTACCTTTGGTAAATAATGTGACTTAATAAACACAAAATTCCTTTAAACTGTTTCCATTTCTGTATTACATGAAAGTACAGATCATGCCTTTCTACACATAAATAATGTGATATGCATCTTGAACGTATTTTTGCGTAAAATAATTTTTGTGATATTAGTATTTGATACCGATTTAGTTAAATTTCTGATTGTCAACTGTATTCAGTTCTCGTTTGTATTCGTGAACAAAAGGAAAGCTGCAAATACGAGGAAAGATCTATTAGTGATATTAGTTTGTTTGTTTGTTTGTTTTGGAATTTCGCACAAAGCTACTCGAGGGCTATCTGTGCTAGCCGTCCCTAACTTAGCAGTGTAAGACTAGAGGGAAGGCAGCTAGTCATCACCACCCACCGCCAACTCTTGGGCTACTCTTTTACCAAAGAATAATGCGATTGACCGTCACATTATACGCCCCCACGGATGGGAGGGCGAGCATGTTAAGCGCGACCCTCAGATTACGAGTCGCACGCCTTACGCGCTTGGCCATGCCAGGCCCCAGTGATATTAGTTGAGGGAAACATGATGTTTCCGTTTTGATGTCCATTCAAAAACTTATGACAACAAGCATAAGACATCAACAAATGCTTTGGGCATGACTGTGTCGTCAAAAGGTAAAAAAATGATAAGTAAATGTTATGTTGTTAGCTTGTTTTAGCTAGCTTGGTATTCGCTCCTTGGTATTAGTTACTGAAGACACGAAATGTGATATATTGGATAATATTCAACAATTTTCGTTGATTACTTTTACTATACGTTTGCATTTTTATTCTGAACAGCACTTTATGCCAAACATGGGTTCAAAACCAGGTCAAAATATCCAATATCAGACACAGCAATCATCAATTTACAATGATGGGAAACAATCAGCAGCTTCTGCTGCTTTCAAAGCTTCTCATAGCCAAATAAAGAGATTGACTTATGACGTCTCCACGGCTAAACGCATGAACTGCGTTCACTAAAGTATTATGACTCGAATGTTGAGCCTTCCCTTTGCAGCCTTGCACGATAACCACTGGAACACATTGATTCTTATATTTAATCATCATTATACTGTCGCCAATACTGAAAAAGTAGAATGGCAGGCGCTTGAATTCGATCTCATGAGCTGCATATTGCCAATTGAGCAACCTAACCACCAAGTATGGCCACGTCGGAACATTGTAGATCTTCACTTGAAAGACTAAAATCGTGAGTTTGTTGCTGACTTTTTCATTTGTTTCATTTTCTTCTCTTTATTATATTTTACGTCATCACAAATAGTGAAGTATTAAATAAGTAAATTTATTCCATTACATTCTGAATAAAATATCAACACAAAAACTTATTCATCACGAAAAAAATTACAAAAATGACAGAAATGCCATAAAACCAGCAGGAGTAAATTATGTCATGTGCCAGCGAAGATAAACAACAGTATATTGTATAATTCCATTCATCCACACAGTTTAATGTTATATTACGGCTAGCTACAGTTTTTATTTTACTTTTATAACCAAGTTTATGGCTCTGATCAGATGACTGTAATGTCGAAACCTCTCAGTTCTTAACGTCAGAGACAATGTGAATGAATATTCGTTTAGATCTTCTTACTTTACTGTTAGATTGTTGTCTTTGTGTACTCGGGAAAAAAATGTTTCAATTACATAATAACCACAAGCACTGTGAAATGTACTTGATACACTTGACATTAAATTACTACATTATTGAATGACTGTGTTGGTTGGTGTATATATAAATATATTTATATATAAGTGCTTAATTTAGGCTTATAGGGTTTGTATTGGGAACGTATAACAAAGTGCACAATCTGTTCAGAAATTATACAACTACTGCAACTGACGAGCTTAGACTTAAAATTAATTTATTGTTTTTAACAACCTTCGAGCCCCTTTTTTATTGTTTTTAGCATGTTTACTATCTACTTCAGTTTTGTGTTTTTCCATCCTCTCTGTAATTAATGTAAGTAACAACTTTTTTTTCTGTTCATTTAAACGCAATTTTTAAGTACTGTTGGTAATGAAGTAAAAGAAAGCCTTTCAAACAAATAACAAAATAAATATTGTTTTTTCGATTAAACATACCATTTGGTATCGAAACAATATAATCATTAATGTGAAAAAAACGGTGCAGTATTATCATGTCTGATTACCTTATAGGTAATAAAATTAGTAAATGCAATATAATGAAAAACTACAGAGTGTAATTTAGAAATAAGACTGAACATTTAACTTACTTTGTTGAAGGAAATAAAGACTGAAGACAGTGTTGGATGTAAGTGTTATATAAAACGAAAAGTCAAGTATTACGAGTACATAGAGAAGTCAGATAGCACGATATATATATAGATATATATAATACTGAGAGAATTTCGCCTCGAAAAAATATCCGAGGCAGACTGAAGGCGTTAAGTTTTATTTACAGAACACAATATAGTCCTTTTTTAAGAGTTCACTGGTCGTCAACGTCACTTTATTATACTTGTCACTTAGTTTTTGCTAAATCTTTACACAGTTGATCTCACAAGAGAAACCACATAATACTGTATCACATTTATCCAGTTTAATCTTTTGTGGGAAAGTTGAGCAACACTGAATAAAAGGAAAATCCCATGAAAACATGTGGCTAAGACATCAGCTGATAGAGACATTCCAAAACATCTATCTCTATAAGTTAAATTTATGCACATCTAGAAATGCATAATGTAAAAAAAAAAAAAAAAAACCTGAAAGCTTTCAGAGAATTTGAAAAGTTCTGCTATCCACACCGAAAGAAAAGGAGTCTTTCGCTGGTATAGTCTACGGATTTACGACGTTAAAATCAGGGGTTCGATTTCCCTCGGTAGACACGACACATAACCCGATGTGGCTCTGCTGTAAGAAAACACACAAAGAAAAGGAAACGCCTCGTATTTTTCACCTATAATAACAGCGTCACTATAATTTCCTAAACAGTAAAAAAGGAATGTTGAATAATGACTGCTAATTTGGTGTTAGCGAAGACGTTTTGTTCGCTTTATTCCAAACCATCAAGAAAGAGCATAAGTAAGAAAGTAATATATATATCATCAGTATTAAAAGTTAATAAATACTAAGAAACTGCTGTAGGTTTCAAAAAGAGAAAGAAAGAACTTATAAGAGCAAAATCATCAAACTAAAATAGATCATCTTCATTAAAAATTAATAAACACTAAAACCTACTGTAAGAATGAACAACAGAAAGCATACAAAACCTTAGAAATAATTTGTTTTGATAGCCTATGTTCGTCATTCATAATTATATTGACTCAGTTATTCTCAGATTCATAACTCTTACCACTAAATTCCTTATGGATCAGCTCATTATATAATCTTATCTTTATAAAACCTACAACGGAAAGATGGCAGAAAGAAATTGTATATAAACATGAAATCATTTATTCTTTAAACTGAAAAGGTGCTATTAAATATAAAGATATATCTAGGCTAAAGCTAGTAAAATGGTAAGTGCGAATTTCTATTCAGGTGCAGCATTATCGCAAAGTTTTTTTTCAACAAGTAATAACAACAACACAATCATATAGATCCGAAAAAATATTGTACAGGATTGTGCGTAACTTAAAACATTCAAATTTGTTGCCTTGAAAAAACGAACCGTAAAGATAACATTAGCAGTAGAAACAAATAAGCCTCAGTATCAAATCGTTAAGAGAAAGTGTGAGGATTGCTGATAGAAGCATACGAAACAGATGCTTTCTTAGAAAGAGCAATTTAATTATGATGTTGAGGAAACAACTAATACCCGTCGTAAAAAGGTAAAAACAAACTTTCGACGGGCAACCAATTAAAATATCCTCTATAGTTGCAGCTTACATGGCATCCTGACAGCTAAAAAAAATGTGTGAACAGCTATGAAACTATAAAGATGGTGGCTGGAAGTTTGCATGTACAAATATTCTACATGACTTGGCTTTACGAATCAAGGTTCTTTCTCCCTGATCCAGATTGTTAGATGCCCACGTTATAATTTAAAATTGGTACCAATATAACTCAATTATTGTAGTGTATATGGTAGATGAAACTGCGATAATAATCCATAACCGTTTCCGTCCTTACTGTGTATTAACTGGTATGCGTCCCCCAGTGTCACAGTGGTATGTTTGCAAACTTATAACGCTAAAAACAAGGTTTCGAAACCCATGCTGGACAGAGCACAGGTAGCCTATTGCGTAGCTTTGTGTTTAACTTCAAACAATAACAATTAACCGGTATAGTAGCCCATAAAAACAACTTATCTCGCGTCCAACATTACTTTGTAGGTTGTTCACCACATGTTGTCATTTTTAGAAACTGTAGAACCTGTAAATGACCACAAATCAACTATTTAATACTAACGTAATGTTTCATAATATCTGTACAAGTCCTATGAGTATTCCCTAACTTAAACATATATCAACAGGTAGTTTATGTATTTTTTCTCCAGCTGTGCTGACTAAAGTTAAATATGATGGCATTAAAAAGTTAACCCTTGAAACATTATACGTATAAAAATATGAAACAGAATCAATTCTTCTGTATATATTATATCACTTACTTTTTGCTCTTTGTTTTGTTTCATAAAAGCGCATCGTAACTGGTGTCTCTGAACCTGTTTATTACAAGTATTATGAATGGTGTTATAGAGCAGATGTCATCTTGTACAGGACTTTTTCGTTTTCAAATTCAACAAGACATTTATTATCGGAGTTTATGTAAACTAACTAATAACAGCAAACAAATGCAACTGTTGTGCAAACACTAGTCGTACTTTTGCTTAAAATTCTGTTTCAAAAGTAAATAAAACTAAGATGACGTGTGACAAGAATTTTCATTTCATACTTTTGAAGTTCGTATGTCATTTTGTGTTGTAATCTACCAAGTACATAATTCTTCTCTTGAATCATGGCATGTTCACGTTTTACTGACATCAAGACAGTGCAAATAGCAACGTTAAGTATCCCTTAATGTGACGTAATTTTAATGTCTACTGACTAACTGACAGACAACACACTACTGTATTATGGTACGATTGGTTAAAACAGGTGATCCAGACTAGAGAGAAAATTATGTTGATGGACATGAAATGCTTCCTTAAATTACAGTTGCAGGTTTCTTTAAAAAAAATAGACAATATAAAAATACTTAGCTAGTGGTTACTAAAAGAAGTCTTCAGTAAAGAAACTACTTGCGTGGACAAAACAGACAAGACGCACACTTATAAATGTCACAGCCACTAAACTGAATTATATATAAAACATTTTAGCATCACCACATTCATAATCTAACTTCCTAATAACCAGATGTTAACCAGAAGTGTTTGTTTGTTCTTGAATTTTGCACAAAATTACACGAGAGCTGTCTGCGGTAGCCGTCCCAAAGTTAGCAGTGTAAAATTAGAGGGAAATCAACTGGTCATCACTACCTACCGCAAACTCATAGGCTACTTTTCTACCAACGCACGGTGACACTGTCTGTTACAGCAACGTTTCGACAGCAAAAAGGGCTAGAATGTTTGGTGTGATGAGAATTCGAGCCAGAAACCTTCAAATTACAAGTCGAGTGCCAGAAGTTAATTGTTAACAATTGGTGAAGCATGCAAGTTTCAAAAAATGTGCTTTACAACAATTAGTACGTTCCTTATCTCAAAAATAATTTTATTCAACAGTTTGTTAGCTGTTTGAATTCTACTAAATGTATGTTATTTGTTAGTGGAAATGCTGAATGTTTATCTTTTTTTCATATTAGTTATTAATTAGTTACTTTAAACTGCTACTGTTTGTTTGTTTTGTTTTTCGCACAAAGCTACTCGAGGGCTATCTGTGCTAGCCGTCCCTAATTTAGCAGTGTAAGACTAGAGGGAAGGCAGCTAGTTATTACCACCTACCGCCAGCTCTTGGGCTGCTCTTTTACCAAAGAATAGTGGGATTAACCGTCACATTATAACGCACCCATGGCTGGGAGGGCGAGCACGTTTGGCGAGACGGAGATGCGAACCCGCGACCCTCAGATTACAAGTCGCACGCCTTTACACGCTTGGCCATGCCGGGCCTTAAACTGATACTTAAGCGCCTGTCCTATAAGAATGAATTGCAGAAAATATAACTTTTTTAAATGAGATTATAAGAAAACGTACATCTGGTATATTTTTTAATGAATACTCAGACTATAGAATGTGAAATCCATGTCATAACTTAATAGTGAACAGAGTATTTTGTAACATTAACTTTTATCACACTCACGTTTAATATATATGCATATTGTATACATATAGATATTAAAATAAAGATACATAAGTTAAATATTACATTTTCATTTCAGTTGTAGGAGCGCTTTTACAGCTTTGAAATTGCCTATTTCACCCAAGAAAGACTCTTTCTCTTACTACTTAGATTAACGTGTTTCTCTATAAAAGCTATAACTTTATACCTGGCATAACATTTGAGCAACAGATTGAAATTAAAAAAAAAAATGTATCCAAATATATAGAAAAAATCGCTTATAGCATTCGGCTTTATTTATTTGTTTTTTTTGTTTTAAATTTAAGCTGGTGTAATAAATAGTGTGGGTAACATACTCGTGACAGGGTTGAATTTTTATGTTCTTTCAAAATATTGAGTAACAACCAGAGCAAACCTGAATATTAGTGCTTTTTGTGTTGCATGTTCAAAGAGAGACACGACCGATTTGTATGAACGAATCATACTGACTTGAATTTCTTCTAAATGATTTATTTTACTCATTTTTTTTACCTGTACCATAAACAAATGATAATCTGATAAAGCCTCTTAGTCTTTAATATTACAATGACAGCAATTAACCTCTGCTGACAAGTTTTAATCAAATGCATGAAATGCGTTGTTTCTACCAACAGGCTCCAGTCGAACAGACATCTTTTGGCATTTTATATAACTTGTAATACACCAAGTAAATATTATTACCATAACGTATGTGATAAATTCTATTGTCAGGTGTGATAGACATGAGAAATTAGTCACTTAGTATAATAGCTTTTATTATCAACAATAGGGTTAATAGAAAGTTAAACCTTAGTTTACCTTCAGAAAATTTACTATAGAGTTATTTCTATGATTTATATCTACAACAAAACCTACAGCGGTACCTAAAGCCAGAGAATATTGAGAGTATATTTATTCTTACTTTTATTACAAGTATAGGTTAGAGTGTTTCAGATACCTAATTTTATTTTTTATTGTACAAATTTAGTTCCTTTATTAGCTTGCTAGATGTATTAAAACTAACCTAAATTTCCTGAACTGACCGAGCTTCTTAAGGTATTATTGGGTTTCTAGCTGAAAATATCAGCAGCGAGAGTATCCAACGATACATACTAGTCATTACATTTAAACACGTAAGAGAGGTATATTTGATTAGTTTTACTCATTACCAGGTTTTATCTCAATAGATAGAGTGTGTTAACCAAAAGCTAGTATTAATATTAGCACTGTCCGTAAATGCATCGCCTGAACAAATTAATCCTAGCTTTAAGTTTTAAATATAACAACAATATTTCGTGGGTGTCTTTTAGATTTCCTTTTGAAACGTTACTTTTCACTCCTTTTAATTTCAGGTCCTAATATGATCTGGTGGTTAGGGCACTCGGCTGGTAACGCGTTCCAATCTCGTTGCTGAATATTGCCGTCTTTTCAGCCGTAAGAAGTACTGTAACGGTCAATTTCATTATGTGTTGGTAAAAAAGTCCTGGATTTGTTAATTGGTGGAGTTGACAAACCGCTTCCATTCTGGCTTTCACTTTTGAATTAAGGACGTCTATTGCAGACGTCCGTCGAATAGCTTTGCACAAAATTTAACAAACTTTTATTTTCATTGTTCTGTTACATTTGTCTTTCTATATTGCTCCCGATAAATATTTATTACATGATCCTGAAATCATAAGTATATAAGTCGTTTTTAAACACGTTTTCTTACAATATAATGGTCAGATTTTGATATTTTGTTATTAATAATTTCCTCATTTTCATTTAAAACTATTTCAAATATCTAGTTTTACCAATGGATTTTAGAAAAAGTAAGTCCAAAATTGATTAAGTCTAAGAAAATAGTAATAAATTCTCTCACGTTTTATTTTCGAGTCTTCTTACCCTCAATGTTTTTACCTGAGATTCTGTATCTTATGAGCCACTATATTATAATTACTGTGGAATATTTTACTTGTTTTTGTGCTCATACGCTTGTGTTCGTAGACTCATTTATCTGCTTTTATGTAACTTTTAATCCAAGGATAATGTAATTGTTTCGCTATTCAGTAGGCAACTGCAAGGCTACATAATACATTTAGAACACGTACGTACAATTTCTGGTACTTAGTGTACAAACGATTTCCTGACTCTCATTACGCTCTGTGGTTTTCAAGATACAAAAATGATCGTCTTTTCAACATAACTAGATACTCGAAGACTAGAAATATTTTCTCTGAGCAAAGAGAGATATAAAACATAAAGAAATAACGTTAAAGTCATTGCCTAAAAACTTAGATATCTATTTCTGTCGTCCATTTAATCACATGTGCTTGTCTCTCTTTTACCTTATATATACGTTGTAAAATTCGTTTTTTCTTTACCGTCTTCCTTTTCTCTAGTTTAGAATTGACAAGGAATTTAATACAAAACTGCCAAACTTTTTATTGTGGAGCTTGCTATTCAATTTTCATGAAGAAAAGTGCTTCTGAAACTCAGCTGTCGACTCCAAAAGTTTCAGTCAAAAATCACTGATGCTATTTAAATAGTAAAGAAAGATAAGAATTAACCTACCACATAGTATTAAATCTCTTAGCTAAAAAAATATTTTATTAAATTTATTTGTTTTCATCCAGTCATATTACACTTTACAGGTAGTTTCATCTTTGCAGCATCGCATACAAGATCCCCCCCCCTTATCCAGCAGCAGTTCTGAGACTCGTATCGGTAAAAACCAGATTTGTTTACCCGTGGCGACATTAGAACATACAATATATTGTGTAGCTTTTTGTTTAACTGCAAACAAATAAACACGTACAAAATACCATGATTAAGTAAATATTTTCAATAATATATTATGACAGCACCATGTCATCCCAGTAACATTGAAATAAAAACCCTGTAACCCGAGCGCTTTCGAAAGGTGAACCTTTCTTTTTTTAGAGGCAAACTCAGTAACAGTGCTTTATATACATAAAATGATTGTATAAGTTTTATTGCTTTAATATTTCACTGAATATGTGGCATGGAATGAAACCACTTAGATATTTTTTAAACCCAATAGTTGATTAACATATAGTTAGAACAGCTTTCTCAATCACCTTGCACTGTCCTATCCTAATGCATTGACCTCATTATATTTGGCACATGTTACATTGATATGTAACAACAAACCGTCTCAATTTAACCAATTCTTTTATATATTAACTACCATCAGTAACCAGAAATAAAGGTTATTATTTCAAGTTTGTTTTTATGACATTATATAGAAATATAATTTTTTCATTAAATATTCCAATTTGGATCAGCAGTGGCCACTTACACTTAAGTCATTAATCGTTAATTGATGATTTAATTAATCCATGTTGGATTGTCATGTTTAGTCTTTTAAACGATCGTATACTCAAAAGCCTAAACAAATAAATGGCCGCATAGGTTACTTTTATCTGTCAAAACGCACTTATTAAAATTACTATTTAAATAACTGTGTTTAGGCGGTTATAATAGCATCGAAACTTTGAGTTGTTTATCATTGTAACCTCATTGAAACTTACTTTAAGTTAAGCTGAGAACACGTCATCGGAATACATGTGAATATACCGAAATTAATTTTATTTGAATTTCGCAATATCATGAATTAGAAACAAAAGTACTCAAGCATGCGTCATATAAAGAACTTCAGAAAAAGAAAGAAATGTCCGTCGAATTTCTTATCTAAGCCGAACGACGTCAGTGGTTGGGAAACTGAGGCCACAAGGACCAAGATCTTTCAAATTTTAAGTGCTATAATCGTAACAAACTTCTCACGGTATTGGACTGAATAAATGAACATGTTTGGTGTCATGTTACGATTCCGCAACTCGCAAATTGCCAGTCGACTACGCTCATGGTGTTCCATGCCTTACGATTTTTTAAAATAAAAACTGTACGATAAGGTTGGAAATTAACTGTTTATATAACTTGTAAACATGTTTAACTAACGTAAAGTTACAAAACTATCCCAGCCAGATTTTAGCTTCCCTTGACCAAAAAAAAATTAAAAAACACAAAGAATCATTGAATAAGGGAACAAGAAAAGAAATAGGTCTAATCTATATAAAAGATATACGAACAGCTTATAAACAAACATAAACTCAAATCTTCCATTATTAATCATACTGTGAGGAGTTCTATGTTAGAACGTACGAATTTTTGAAAAACTTAACCCGTCAAGATCTTTAATTATTAGTACTTCGTGTTTTCTTATTTTTAATGAAAATACTTAATTTGACAATTGTTAGCACATATTACATTTCAATGACACACGCGCACTTAAAAGGACAGCTATGGTCATATGCAATTTATTAAAATATCGTAGTTTCCTAGTCGTACCTGCTCCAATTAAATACAAAAATATAATTCAATGTTTCAGTTCTGCGAGTCTTGAACTATGCCGTAACAAAATGTTAAATACTTACTAATAAACTGAGATTTTATATCAACAGAAATAATTAGTTTTCATTGCAATTTTGTTTGTTTTTGAATTTTGCGCAAAGCTACTCGAGGGCCATCTGCGCTAATTGTCTATAATTTAACAGTATAAGACGAGAGGGAAGGCAGCTAGTCATCACCACCTACCGCCAACTATCGAGCTATTTTTTTACCAACGAATAGTGGGATTGACCATCACATTATAACGCCTTCACGCTGAAAAGGCGAGCATGTTTGGGGAGACGGGGATTCGACCCGCGACCCACAGATTACGAGTCGGACCTTCATTACAACTAAAGCTGAAAAATACTGCTATAAACACATACACAATTTGTACTCGAAATTTACAACACGGCATGAAAGTTAGGTATATTTAATACACACGATGTTCGGAAAGTCACTGTGCACTTATATATTTACTAACAGACATATTTCAATATAGAATACAGAAGGTAAATATAAATGACAATTATAAACAATGTTGAAAGTGACCCCCGTTCGCATCAATACAGGCTTGGAACCTTCTTATTTTGTTTCTAAACACCACCATCAGTTGCTGGCTTGAAAGAGACTGAATGAATGGTGATGACAAAACTGCACAGTGACTTTCCGAACACTCTGTATTTGTCAATAAAATATTAAAGCAGAACTATAATCATTTAGAAAAAATATGAAAAGTTCGCTTTGTTATTTTGTTAGTTATTAAGTGATTGCTTCGTTCCAATACATTAAACTGTTTGACTCACTGTATCTGAAGTTGAACTATGTCTTAATGACAGATAGCATGTGTGTGTAAAGACTGTTTTTGTTTGGATTTATTCCCCTATCCTACCCAGTAAATTTTAGTCAATTTCTTGTGAATCACACTACCAATCTTTTATTTATGTATACCTATCGGTTAGACAATGATAAGTCTACGTTTTACAACACTAAAATCCGGAGTCATATTAATAAAAGTTGGAAAAACAGCAGAAAGCCTTTTAGTTTAGTTTCAAAACGTTATATATTTAAATTGAAATTTAATGTTTGAAGATGTCCGAAACGTTTACTATACAATTCGTTAATACTCAAGCATTTCCAGATTTTCTAACTTAAAACTTAATATTCTCTTTCGAAACAAAAATTAGTTTGATTTCGGACAATTTTGCACCATTCCAGGGTTTGTTTAATTTAACATGTTGTTAAACCATATTAATTTTTTTTGGCATATGTTGTCCCCACCATGTTTTTCAAAGGTTTTCAGTGTAACATAATATTATTATTGAATCCAAACTTGTTATTACTTATGTCCTCCTCCATGTTATTAAAATATACTTCTTATACAAGTTCAAAGCAACAATATTTTTACTTTTTATTGTCTTTCCTTTTTACCTCGTAGCTGAACTATCTTAATTTTTGTTTGTAGGCGTTAAGTTAAATAATGCACTATCTGTGCTGTGTCCACAGAAGGTCTAATTGTAGCGTTTGTAAGTCTTACCACTCAGACAAAGATGGTTAAACAACTCAAAACTGCACAGTGACTTTCCGAACACCCTGTTGTACTTGTCAATAAAATATTAAAGCTGAACTATAATCATTTAGAAAAAAATGTTTTACTTTAAACATTACTGATAGCAAAATTTTGAAACTTTACCTTACTGTTATCTAAAATTATCCTATTTCAGTATAGTAGTATTGAGCTAATGTCTGTAAATCTTCTTTGCTTTAGTTCTAATTAAGAATTAATATCTAAAGAAAGTGATTGATAAAACAAGCCTAAGATGGTTTTATTGTCTTGAAATTTTAACATTTTCTACAGTAATTCTTGCAAAATGATATCCATTTTCCTCCGTCATGTACAGATTTTACTAAACATCACATCTTCTACTCCATAAGTGAATAATTTTCTTTGAAATTTGTTTATATTTTGTAATGTTTAAAATATTGACAACCAATAGCTATAGATTTCTCTAGACCAACCGCTACGTGAGAGTCTAATTGATCGTTCTAGTATATAAAGGATTAACAGGCCGCATGTCGTCTAATTTCTGAATAGTATTTGTTTGTGCGTGCACTTTGACATTATTTTATTCACTCCAATATTAGTTAGTAAGAAATTTAAATTTGCAGACATGTGTTATTAATGATAAATTTTGTTGCATGCATTACATATATCCTCTCAACATGAAACTTTACGAACAAAATACGAATGTTCTCAGTCAGCAGTTTCAAAACTTTACGACCTGCAATTTGAGAAATCGTTCAAATCTCAATTAATGTCTGTTTCTTTTATATTTTATGTTCTAAAATGCAATCAAACAGGGAATCAATATTATACTGTATATTGCATACAAATACAAGTGAAATCATATACCTTTATTTGTTTTTTCTTACATGTTTCAATGGAAGAGAATTACTCCAACGCACAGTTACACGATTTATTTTGTTCGTTGGAAATCTTAACTTGGAAAACAAATTCTAATATAATGAGAAAAATATTTCCTCTGTATCTACCTATAACAGACTGGCCTAGCTTACAATACCAGTTCCTAATAGTTCAACTATTAGTGTTCCATTTCAAATTTTAAGGCTAAATCCTTTTATTCTATTCAATCATCAGTTGAAATTTGCTATTTATTTTTATACTACAACGAATTTTTGTGTGTGTAACCTACATTTGATAGGTATGCCTAAAAAAATATTCAATTCTTTCATAATATTGGCGTGCTCTATTATGAAGCACACTGTTGTTAAGGTACAATAAATATAAATTCTCACATGCAGAAAACTGTATTTTAAGTAATACTCGAAACCTGCTCTTTCTCATCGTTTTAGTATGGAATGTTTTTTTTTCTGAGTTATTGTAAAACCTATTTTCAATAAACAGATGGGTTTTCTTCAGTTATTAAAAAAAACACTGAAGTTTACTTTGTTTATCTCTGTGTTAAGATAAAGTTTAAGGTGTTGTCGTTGTTATGAATCTGAGGAAAATCGTAACCAAAGAGATATGAAAAAAACCGACAGAAAATTATTAACTCCAGCGCATTAAAAATATTTTATTTTGATTTGTTTCAGGTTTCATATTCGGTGCTTAAACCTGAACATCATCTCATACAAACTTCATCAGAAACCACAAAGTGTAAATACACCTAAACGCGAAGATAAAATCCACTTCCCTACCTTGGCCACATGGTCATTCCTGTCCAATGACACTCTACGCTGTCATTCGTGAAGACCCCTTATAATGAAAATAATAAATAATTCTACCCCTCTTCTAGGATCCCATCTGACTTCACGCTGTTTAAAAAGGTCATGCCAACAGATGAGAAATACAAATAGGCAATATGGAGTAATACACAGTAAAAAATAAAAAAAAAATATTTTTTTTTTTACCTTTGAAAGTACAAATAAATTCTTACATTTGTGCTTAACTATCAAATACAACAAACAGAAATTAACAGCATGCATTAATGACACGACCACAGTTTAAAGTAATGTTTAAGCCACCTAAATCACTGACAATCATTTCAATCAAACAATTACATTGAAGCTCACCTATTAATTCCATCACAGAGGCCTGGCATCGCCGAGTGCGTAAGGCGTGCGACTCGTAATCCGAGGTTCGCGGGTTCGCGCCCGCGTCGCGCTAAACATGCTCGCCCTCCCAGCCGTGGGGGTGTATAATGTGACGGTCAATCCCACTATTCGTTGATACGACTAGCATAGATAGTCCTCGAGTAGCTTTGTGCGAAATTCCAAAACAAACAAACAAATAATTCCATCAGAAGAAAACTGCATTATAAAACTTAATTTTAAACTGTGGTATAATAAAGAACTTTCAGTTCAAGTAGTGTACTTGTCTCTGATAGTGTATGGTTTGGGAAAATACGCTTGCCTCTTTTTGTAATGGGCAGTTTAAAGAATAACTTCAAACTTCATTTTTTACTTTAAACATTACTGATAGCAAAGTTTTAAAACTTCACCTTATTGTTGTCAAAAAATATCCTCTTTCAGTATTGCAGAAAATCCCTTTATTGGATCAATACATAACGAATCTTCAATTTTCACAGTCAGTAGCTTAAATACATTTTAGTTGTTTTTTTATTACTTAGTATCATATATCCATATAACATTTCAAAATACCCCCGCTAAAATCCAGGTTGATACTAATCTCTTAAGTAATGTCCGATTTTAGGTTCAGATTAAGAGAAAGGATTTTAAATACTTTTAGTGTTATTTAATCAATAATGTATGTTCCATTATTATTAATTACTCCCTGCTAACGATTCACAAGCTTCAAAATGCCACTTCTATAAAATTCATGGGGTTTGGAAGAAAAGAATACAGAGAGGGTAGTTTAGATATCTCTATGTGTTCCAAGCTCTTTTCCATCAAGATAGTTCTACAAACTTCGGAATAGATAATAAACAAGATCGGAAGAATAAGGAAAATGTGGAAGTTTTTCCCAGATGTGATTCTTGCTGTATGGGGCCGTGCATTATCCTAGTGTAACACAACACCTTTCAAGCGCTTTAACTGTTGACAAAAGAAGTCTGATGTATTCGTTATATTGAGTGCTAGAAACTCAAATGGATCACATCAATAATATTTCAACAAACGCTTAGCAAGACTTTCCTGGGGTGGAGATCATTTTGGGCTTGCTTTAGCTAGTTTATCTGCATTGAGCTAATGTCTGTGGTGCTTAATTTTTTTTAAAAAATATCCATTTTCATCTCCAATCACTAACCTGTCCAAACATGGTGAGCTACGTTCACAAGAGAGCAGAAAAGTGCAAATTTCCACACTTTTTCTTAGGTTTGCTTCTTTTAAATCATGAGGGATCCATTTCCCAAGTCTTGACACCTTTTCAAGCTATTGCAGATGACGGTGAACTGTTGAATGGAATACATTAAGCTTCTGTGCTAGTTCTTTAACTGTTTCAACACAATCTTCATCAAATGCTGGCAGCAGTAAGACATCATTAAATTCAACAGGAAGATCTGAACTTAGCCTAATGTACTCCTCAGACACATCCATCTTCATAAGGGTTTATGTGATTAATTATCTGAAAACGTGGAGTGGGTTAGTTCCTTTTATTTGTCTTGACATTTATATATCCATCCTTCTACATATTTTGGTAATTCAAGCCTTTTACGAGGACAGAAATGATGATGCACTTTCTGTATTAAATTTTCGGCTACTACTTATGGAATAACCAGATATATTATAAATGATATATTCGTATTAAAGCCACACTTGCTACGGGCAAGTGGCTAAAATTCATAAACAAAATTGGCAGACAACACACAGTGACACAAATCAAACTACCCCAGCAGTGTAAAGATGAGTATCATATATATTTTTATTTTTCGAAAAAGAAATTTAAACATTTTTAAAAACTGTCTTGTATGCATTTCAAGTAAACAAAATGTCTTTATTTAATTTTTATTTTTTTTTACTCTGATGAATAATGCTACTATTATATTGTCTCTCACAAGCTTTAGGAGCAACATCTAATAACCCCTTTAGAGAAAGTTACCATAACAACTTTCGTCATTTTTGTTTTTATTCTTTAACATTATAAATATTTTTCAATTTCACATTAAACTTACATGAAAGCCCAAGTTATTATAAGCTTTATCCGTGGTAATGGTTCCTTTGTGTTAACGGTAAGCTTACGGACTTACAATGCTGAAACTTATGTAGCGCAAAAAAGTGTAAATAGCTGTATAATTTGAATTACATGTGACAACAATAAGTTTAACAAAGTAAACAGGGTGGATTATTTAAATAACTAAACAATGCGTATTCCACATGTGAATAGTGGTAAGAACACCAGGAAATCATAAAATAAAATAGACAGTTTCTATCCTCAATGAAATATGTATTCTATAATGATTCTTAGATATGACAATTTCAAATTATCCATAATAACGTTATTTCACACTTTTACTTATTCCGAGGGAAGGCTAATCAATTTTCCATTTCTGTTAATGAATATCACCTAAACTCACTCAATTCCATGAAACATTAGAGTCATTTCACTCTTTTATTTAATTTGGGGGAAAGGCTGATAAATTTTCATTTTGATAAATGAACATCATGTAGACTCATTTCTATAAAATTAAATTGTTCACAATTGTTTAGCGGATGATCGTTTTTCATTTTCAACAATGATCATCATCTAGGCTCATTTCTATAAAAATAGTAGTTATCGAGTTATATTTTTACAATTTCATAATGTTATTCAATCTGGGAGAAAGATCGATTATTTCTCATTTCCATCAATAAATATCATCTAGAGTTACTGTTTTAAAAGTATTATTTATCGTCACTCGACTCGTAATCTAAGGTTCGCGGATTCGAATCCCCGTCACAACAAACCATGTTTGCTCTTTCAGCCGTGTGAGCTTTATAATATTACGGTCAAAAACACTATTCGTTGGTAAAAGAGTAGCTCAGATAGCCCTCGTGTAACTTTGCGCAAAATTCAAAACAAACCAAACTAATTATTTATCGAAATGTATCTTTAAAAGTTAGAAACAAATACACAGACGATGTTTACTGATAGGAAAGAAAATAGCAAACGCTGTTAAGATACAATGAGCAAATAAACTTCCAAATATTCAATGACACAAGCAAAGAAACTTTAACCTTTATAAGTTTATCTAATAGCTCTGATTATTTTGTTAAAGTAATCATAGTTTAAGTATCAATAATCACAAAACTCTCTGGAGTTAAAGAATCTGGAAGAGTTTATAAAAAAATCTGAGTATGTAGCAGAAAACAAAACGATTTTTATGTCGCCTCAAATAATCAAAGCTTTTCCATGGCAACCAAAATTCCTTATCTTTCTTTTTCGCCATAAATTTATACTCCTATCTGCTCGTTGTCAAAATTAAGCCATTTCTAAACTGTTTCTTATTTTATCAACTCTTGTGAAAATTACATTCAAGATAGGTTTCTAACAGCACAGAAAGGCTATCAATGATTAATCCTTGAAAAAAATGTCCATAAGATTTTTTTTCTCTCCGCTTAAATTCCTAATTCTTTTTTAGTTTACTCTGTAATTTTTTCTTTATTTGGACTAGAGGGCCCGGCATGGCCTAGCGCGTTAAAGCGTGCGCTTTGTAATTTGAGGATCGCGGGTTCGAGCGAAACATGCTCGCCCTCCCATCCGTGGGGGCGTATAATGTGACGGTCAATCCCACTTTTCGATGGTAAAAGAGTAACCCAAGAGTTGGCGGTGGGTAGTGATGACTAACTGCCTTCCCTCTAGAGTTACACTGCTAAATTAGAGACGACTAGCACAGATAGCCCTCGAGTTGCTTTGTGCGAAATTCCAAAACAAACAAACATTTAGACTAGAAACTTTCTTTCAGATAAAATACTTTATAAAATACTATTATACACCCTTCTTAAATCTTGGAGATACTGCTATGCCAAGTATTACTACGATTATTTGTTTAAAGTATTTTAAAAATTTCCAACGGAAGTACAGAGCCATTGTAGTTTATTACATTCTCAACTCAGTTCTTTAGCAAATGGGGCATAAAACTGACAATTTACAATTTTCAAAAATTATTTAAAATTTAGAAACCATCACAGACAAACTTTTAATGTTATTTTAAGGAGTATTTAACTCGACTTTATCCCAGGTTTTCATCATTAATTAAGAGGTTTCTACATCTTTCACAAACAACCCTCATGTTTTGATATTATACTAGTACTTGTAGTACGTGATGAAGACAAAGCTTTAAAAGTCACCTGAAGCCATTCCTAATTTCTTACTATTAAACGGAGAGTAGGAGGTCAATGAACAGTACCATACCCATCATCGTTCACGCTAAGAAACTTACTGCCACTCTTGTTACGTACTCACAGCTTAAAGAACGGGAAATATTTTATGGCGTCACACAGATTCAAATATGGTTCGCAAAGTCGAAATACAGAGCTATACCATAGAAATATTCCGAACCATTCCATACATTAATAAATATCGTATTTAATATCTCAGATTAAATGACAGGATATACATGTTGCATCAGAAAATAGAACATATATTTTCAGTAGACCTAATCGATAAAATTAGGATTTAATCTGATGGGTAACACAAATTCATGCTAACGTGAATTCAACATTGAACATATTTTCTACTTTACTTAAAAATAAGATTTGAACACATTAAATTTAACACCCACGTCATAACTTTATTTTTACTCTTATTGAATTCCAGCCGAGCGGTCCGGTGTTTAGCATATAGAATGATATATTAAAGAAATGTATATAAAAACCTATAACTGATCACTTTCAAAAGGCGGACATTTCTTCTTCAGTGGCAAATTGGGAATATTATATTTCGAGTTGCAGGGTTTTATTCATTTCTTTCAAGACTTCTTGGACCTACGTGATTTTCTAAAATCATGAACTGTATATACGAATATCCAAAGCTCGAGTCTGCGATACGCCAGTGAGCTAGCTCCGTTGTTTCGGCTGTTAGGCGAGTTATTTCATGAAGAGTATTATTTTAGTTGGTGTGCGCAGCTGACTAGTTACGCTACATATAGAATGCTGGCTAAAATCTTAAGGCCAATGATCATAAAGAAAAAAATATGCATTTTTTGCTGTTAGACTCAACCACATATTTGAGTACAGCTTTGAAAGATGAAAATAAGAAAAGGGAAAATAAAAAACTTTTTTTAGCATTTAATGGAGAAAATGTGAACACTATAAAATTAGCTGGTCAAAAGTTTAAAACCATACCAAAAAGAAGTTCTAAACAGGGTAGAAAATGCCCAACAAGAGGTCTCGGTAGTGAGTTGCACTGCCGTTATTGTAAATAACTCTAAACATTTGCTTTAACATGGTCGATATAAGCGTTTGCAGAAGGCTGGATGGAGTGTTATTCCAAATAAAAGAGATGACTTTACGAAGATCATGCACTGTTTGGCATTGACGTCCATTTCTATAGGCTTTCCTTGCCATCTACCTCCAAACAATAAGGTTAAGTTCGAGCGAGCACGCTGTATGGTCTAAAAGAATCACATTATTCGCCATGAAAAAGTCCTTTATACTGCGGGCATTGTGTATTGCACCGTTGTCCTCCTGAAAGATCCAGTCTTTTCCACACAAGCGAGGGCCTTCAGTCAATAAGGACGCTCTCTCCATCATGTGCCAATTTAGCCAGCTGCTGTTTGACGCCCCTGTATAACCTGAAGCTCCATCGTTCCATAAAAGAAGAAAGCACCCCAGATCGTGATGGAATCACAATACACTGTGTCGTGTAGAAAATGTCTCCAATGGGATATTCTCATCGTGCCATTAACGTTGGAAGCCATCTGGACAATCCAGGTTGTTTGTTTTCTCATCAGAGAACACAACGTTCTTCCACTCTTCTACGTCCCATGTTTGGTGCTTTTCAGCAAAGTTTAACCGAGCTCTTTTGTGGTGTGGAAGGAGGCGTAGCCTTTGAAGACTTTACGGTTTTTAAAGCCTTTCTCTTGTAGATGCATGCCGTCTTATTGTTCTTGAGCTGCAATCTGCGTCCGTAAGGGCCTTAATCTGGTTCAACGATCGGTTGGTGTCTTGCCGGACAATTCCTCGAATCCTCCTGTTCAACGCCGGCAAAACTTTCTTGGGCAGACCACTTAAAATTTTCATTCCTTATCCCTCAGAGTCTTTTAAGAAATTTGCAACAGCAATTTTGCTACGCTCAATCTCACCAGCTGTGGCACTTTGAGAAAGACCTTGCTTTTGCAGCTTGGCAATTCTGCGACGTTCAAATCTCTGTCAAATTTTTACCCAATGTAACACAGAATATGTCAGTGGAAGATGTTGATAACGCTAATACTTGAACACAAATGACTAATTTTCGTTACGTGTCTACCGAT
Organism: Carcinoscorpius rotundicauda; assembly: GCA_011833715.1. Taxonomy (NCBI): domain Eukaryota; kingdom Metazoa; phylum Arthropoda; class Merostomata; order Xiphosura; family Limulidae; genus Carcinoscorpius; species Carcinoscorpius rotundicauda. Next base: position 117,576,549 of record CM022393.1, read on the forward strand.
TAACGCTTCGTTTCAGTATGGTCTTAAACTAGTATTAAGGATCATTTCATAGCGTTCACATTTTTCTTATTAAATATAAAACATTTTTTCATTTTCCCTTTTATTATTTTCATATTTCGAAGCTCTACTCAAATAAGTGGTTTAGTCTAACAACGTAAAATGCATATTAGCCTTAAGATTTTGACCAGCAGTTTTAAATAAGGGACAGTTATGACTGAATTTTGAGGTCTCTGACTTAAGTCGAAGCTTAGTTCCCTACCTTCCCCCCCCAAAGTAAGATATTTAGAAAAAAAAAGTAAATATTAATTAGAAAATAAATGCTAATTATTACATACATTTGTTTGCTATCAGGATTAGCTTGATATATTTAACAGTTTTAACTTTGTTAAACATCATTTGATTATGGCAACAGTGGTTTTAAAGATCTCCCTTTCTGTGTTAAAGTAGTTCGAATGACATCATAAGCTTTGAAACAATGACAGAAAGTGACATGATACAAAAAAAAATTGGTTAGGACGCTGGATTCAAAATCTGAGGGTTGTGGGTTCTAATTTTCGTTACACCAAACATGAATATGTTTTTCGCTGTAGGGGTATTATATTGTGACCAGACAATATCACTATTCGTTGGTAATAGAGTAGCTCAAGTGTTGGCGGTAGGTGGTGATGATTAGCTGCCTTCCCTCTGGTCTTTTACTACAAATTTATGGATAGCTAACAAAAATAGCTCTTGTGTATCTTTTTACGAAATTAAAAACAAACTAACCCATTTACATCTCCTAAACATTTTCTAACAGAAGGGAGGTTGGGCACAGAAGATATGAAATTCAATGACAAATCAGACACATATATGTAACATGTTTGAATATTAGACGTTACTTTGTTATTAAAATGAACGACATATCTGTGTGAATTTATCCAGTAAAGAGCCTGTTACTGTGATTTTTATTAGCGCTAAACAAAATTTGTCCTCGCGACAGTACACAATAGCAACTTGATGAAGAAAAACATCATCAATGGTCGGTATAAATGTAGATGTTTTGAGAAATATAACCTGTAAACAGTGAAACCTGATATTTACTAAAAATGCAAAAGAAAAGCGGACTAATTTGCTATTCATATGTCGTAAGAAATAATATCTGAAGATCTGAGATTGACGCAACGTTCTGAACCAGACCTGATACTGAAGTATTTATAATAAAAGCCAAATAGCATTATTTCCTGGGAAACTATTAGAAGCTTTGATATTGAAGGAAACCCTTATCTGAAATGTTAGCTAAAATCTGAAAGACAATATCCAGAACATTCCCCTCAAGTCTGCATATCTCCTTTCACTCTCGAGGAACTGTATCACACCAAAGTTTAGATCACGAACAATATTTACGACTGCTTCTGACTGTAAAGAACTACTGGGATATAATTACGTCTCTTTTGTTTTAAGAAAAAAAATTAAAAATATAGACTAATATTGTTTTATTTTTCCTCTTTGCGTATTAACCATGACACATATGCTGTACCTCCCATAGGGAACACGAAAGGAATAGAACTTTTTCAAAAAAATAACAAAAGAAGAAACATCGCTGCGCATATTTATCATGTTGATGATGTTTCTGGGTTTTTGTTACACACGTTCTTAGTCTAAAGATATACATTAGTCTCTGCCACTGAATTATTTGAGGGTGGATAAAATTTCTGTAGTAATTCCCTGAATCATCAATTCTACACAACAGCTAAATGTAACGGAAAGATGATATTCAGCGCTGATAGCATAGAAATTATATAACATTAAATTAGACTATGTTCATACTGTCAAGTCGAGTATTTTCCACTAGCGCTATATTTTGATAATTGTTAAAGCAAGGGGTGTGCCATTCGATCTCATGGTTACTTTATCCACATGACAGTTCTGATTTCTTTAGTGCTTTTGTTCATGTTCATAATGAAATAATTAAAGTCATTTTAAAAAGAGGGCATAAATAGTATTTACAAGTACAAAACTTAAAACAACAAGAAACATAAAGTTTCAAGCTTAATAAAAACTGCTATAACAGTTTAGCGATTTGTAAAGGAAGAACAATCTGTGAGATTTCCTGCAATCTTATCTACGCAGAGTCTTTCCTGATGTTAAACTGACCTACTACCTTACATTCACGGCCCAAAATCTAGAGCAGATGTTTCCGCATCGGAACTCGAACTAAGAATGCATGGAGCCACACTTTAATTCGTCATATGACGCATGTCACAAACTCAGTTTATTTGTGTACGTTTGGTACAACACAGTACATTAGAGTATTTGATTTGTCACCACTGAAGAGACTCTACCTAAACTTCAGAGTTGGTCCGGCATGGCCAGGTGATAAAGGTTCTCGACTAGTAATCTGAGGGTCACAGGTTTGAATCCCCGTCGAATCATACTTGCTCGCCCTTTCAGCCTTGAGGACGTTATATTATGACGGTCAACTGCACTATTGATTGGTAAAAGAGTAGCCCAAGAATTGCCAGTGGGTGGTGATAACTAGCTGCCTTCCCTTTAGTCCTACACTGCTAAATTAGAAACGGCTAGCAGAAATAGCCCTAGTATAACTTTGCGCGAAATTCAAAAACAAACCAACTAAAATTTTTACGTTATAAGTTCTCAACATTAAAACTGAGACGACATAGGAGCACAGGAAGTTAAATTTGTGTTTTGTCCCCTGGATTTAACAGAATAATTTTGTAACTTTGTACTAGGTCGTCGAAAAGGACATGGATCAAATTTTACTAAAACAGTACAAAACGAAGAGGGGGATTTATTTTACCAAAGATAAAATTCTCTACGTCTAGTTTCTAAATTTTCTTTCGTTAAAAGCTTTGCAAGCTTCTTCTTAAAGATGTACCTCGATTGGTACGTTGGCGCATAAATGTGTTAATAATTTTCACTTCTACAGAAAAAGTTAATTTTGCACATGCATCAAATTTAATAATGAGCTCTCATATGTATTATTTTCTTTAACTTTTATATACGTGTAAGTAGCGTATGTGCTGAAAACTGTTAACATACTAATTATACTCAAATGTAAGTGCAAAAAGTTCAGGATGTATCGTTATATACTCTACAGCATTCCTGAAAAATATGAAAGAGTTTTTAATCGTCAGCCCTTTTTGGTTTCTAAAATAGATGTCAAAAATCAGTTAACATATATCATAAAAGATTTCTTAAAAATCAATTAATACAATCATAAAAGATGAATTTTATTTAATGTCTGAAAACCAATATGTTTTTAAAACTAAAAACAGGAATGTTAAGATCAAATATTACTACTTTTGAATCAATTTGATTTATTTGAAACATTCTTTAGCTAGTCATGTTACTCACTTTCTGATTCCTGCTATTAACGACATCTTGACATTATCCTATGAGTTTTTTCACTTTCTGCAGTAAAAAAAAAATGTTTCCGCTTTTGTTGTGAATTTAAGATGAAAATATTCGTATTTTTCACCGTTGCTAACCGTAAGGAATTCTGAAATCGAGTCGAGAGCTTAACATCATTGAACGTGCTTTAAGATTACCACGTGATAGAAAGCTTTGTTCCAGCCTCTCTAATACGAGTTCTCCTGTAGACAAAAAGTTGATCAATACGAATTACGAATCAAAAGCTAATGGTGAAAAGGTACAGACTGATAGGGTCGCTCACAATTTTTATTATTTTTACGAAAGCACAAAACGTGCACTCTTCCCTAATGGTCCATCGCTTCTGGAAGTAAAAACAATAAAACGTTTAAGTTATTATTTGAAAAAACTATCACACACTAGCCATTAGAAGTAGGTGCTGGGAAACAGAAAATATGTATTTAGTTCTACAAGATGTGTTAAAGTGTCAGCTGGTCACTACTTTTGCTGGATATTTACTGATAACAAATGACGCCGTTTCAAAACGTTTTGACAAACGCTCGAATCTTCTTATTACCCTTTCCCTACTCGTACGTTTAATACGATCGTGAGAACACAGTGTGTGGTAATGCTAAATAATTAAACAGACGTCTTTTTATTTGCTATTTCATAACTTAGTAACCTTTTCCAAGTTTAATTTTCACATTAAGATGTAATGTACTGCACTTGAGATTTATATCCACACGAGACTTATGGTCGAGTTTAGTTATTGTCAAACAAATAAATGAATGAAATAAACAAATAAATGAAACTGAACTAGTTTGTTTCCATCTTATCATCCAATAATATATATTTTTGTAACTAGCCACAGCTCTTCAGACCGGTTGGGAATGCAATTAATTTACACTTTTCTAATTCTTAAAAATCCTTAGGTGGTCAGTTTAAAAATCTATTGTTAAGAATATAATGGTCCTAACATAATGTCTTGTGAGAATATATTTAACTTTTTATAATATCGTGCTTCACCAGCTTTTAAAATGAGTTCACACGATAACTATTGTTTGTAACAAATTGCCTCTATAAATCGTATTCCGAACCCTATTAGTTTGTAATTCACTTGTCAAATATTAATTCGTATGTTACATATATATAGTAAAAATTCATTCATACTTCTCATGCTTGCTTAAATAAAATTACTGAAATTTCAGATTGCATCAGAACTGTAATTCATTTTGCGCTTGTGGTCAGAATACCAGAATGTACGTATTGTCATTTTTCGTAACCTAGTTGCTCGTCAAAAGTTCTCATTATATGAAAACTTATATTAGTATTAGAAAATACTCAACTCAGTATTAGAAAATAAGCCCTAGCTTTGTAAGTTCTTCTGTTGTTGTTGTTTTTTGCAATGATGAAAAACAGCTCAACATAAGATGTTTTCATAATAAACTAATATAGTTATTATGTTTTATAATCATGTATATTTATTTCTGTTTGTAGTTAAACACAAAACTGCACAAAGTGTTATCTGTGCTTTGCCCACTTTGGTACCGAAATCCGGTTTCCAGTGTTCTAATTCCGCGGGCATATCGCTCTGCCGCTATAGGCGTAGATTTAGAATGATTGAACCACAAATAAATAGGTTTCAGATGGCATCTTTCAAGGAATATTTTATCTTACTTACTTAACTGATACTATTGAGTATATATAATAGTTTAGCATTGCCGTCAATTTGTCAACTAATATTATGTTTATAATTTACGTTATCTCTTATGTAATTTTCATTCCATTTATTTTTCGAGTTGCACAATGAAAACTAGCTCACGCCCGTTTCTTAGCTCAATTTAATTCTTAATATTATAACAAATGACTTACAGTAAAAAGAACTGATAACTGTCGTACATAGCCATATATAAATAAATTTGTCATAGCCTGTAAACACATTGATCAGATGCTCTGACAAAAGCTAATAATTGTTACTCGTTGGATCGTAAATTCGTTATCTAATTTAAAATATCTTACAAAATAAAATGATTTGAAACCAGCCGTTCGACTGAGAGGAATCGTTACTTTACTCTGAGGCGTACTCTACTTTACTCTTTGTGTAGAGATGTGTAGTACATGCCAAGACAGTAAAATGTTTGACAAAAGATTGATTTTTGGTTGGTTCGTAAAAATAATTTTACTTTATTAAATTAAATTAAATGTCCAATCGACATCAGTGCAATTTACATCGAGTTCTTTGCAAATGATTTAATTTCACTCGGAGAATAAGAATTTGAATTTCTCTACCTTTAGGCCATTTACAGGATGCTCTACTTTTATTAGAAATATCTTTGACCTGAACAACCCCAGAACATATTTTCATTTTACTTTATGCTCATTAATCTATGCGTCTGTTGTTCTCATTTAGTGTTACAAGTTGTTTCCAATGCTAAATAATGAGCATGGTGATTCATCTAAAGGTAACTCTCAAGGAAGTGAAAGGAAACATCAGGAAACTTTAAACAAATATTAAAATAAAAGCATCTAGACACACAAAAGTCATCTTTCAGTAAGTGCAACAAGCTCAACTATGATATAGCTTTACAAAAATATTAATCACATTTCAGAGTGTAAAATTTACCAAGTGGTGACATCGCAATAGAAATTACCGATGAGGAATATGAAAAAAACGTTGGTGAAGAGGTTAGAATGTAAGAACAGAAATTTAATTTATGGCATTATACTTAGCAACATGGATTTATTTCTGGAATTTCCACCAAACTACTTGATGAGCTCGCCTGGCATGGCCGAGCGCGTAAGGCGTGTGACTCGTAATCCGAGGGTCGCGGGTTCGCGTCCGCTTCGCGCTAAACAATCTCGCTCTCCCAGCCGTGGGGGTGTATAAGGTGACGGTCAATCCCACTATTCGTTGGTAAAAGAGTAGCCCAAGAGTTGGCGGTGGGTGGTGATGACTAGCTGCCTTTCCTCTAGTCTTACACTGCTAAATTAGGGACGGCTAGCACAGATAGCCCTCGAGTAGCTTTGTGCGAAATTCCAAAACAATAACTTGATGAGCTAGTCAACAAGTGGTAGATAGTACTTGCTGTGAATCAACTGTCTCGTAGGATTAAAGAAACTGCATTAAGGAGTTATAGTGTCATAGTTATTATCAATACTTATAAGTTCACTACTTATTTATTAATAAGTTTTGAGCTTTTACATCTACACCCTTATGCAGCAAATCCTTCACAGTGTTATTAGTTCCAATCATTTGAACATATTGCTTACCGTTCGTTGTCTTGTACATGTTAGATACTTTACTCATGGTAGGCGACATTCATGCTCTGAATTAATTAAAACTAATCCAATCTTTACAAACTTTAAAGGTGATAAGGAGATTGTGTTGTACAATATTAAAGATGTTGGTAGTACAAGAAATCTAATGTTGTTACTTTTTTAGTTTTCGACATTGCAATAAGAAAAGTTTAAACCCTTGTTGCAACGAATAGAACCCCAGGTTCAGTCTCATGTAATGAGTTGACCCTCTTTTAATTTTACAATGGAACGCTCAAGGTCTTTGAGCTGAAACACTTTATGTTTATGACAAATATTTGTCTAATCTCCACTTGTACTTATAATTTTATTGGTTGTACCTCTAAATTAGTCAGGGTTAATATGATCTGGTTTTCTTTCTCAGTCAGGATATACATGTATGCTATATACCAATTTCCATCAATGGTTCTTCCACTTTACAAACCATAGGCTTACAACAGACTTTAAATAAATAAACATGGTTAATGTTTATAATATTTGAATATTGACTTCTACATGCACTAATTTTAATAGTAAAAGTTGTCAATATTTTCTTATTGAAAGTTTGTTTTGAATTTCGTACAAAGCCACACAAAGGCTATCTGCACTAGTCCTCCCTAATTTACCAATGTAAGACTAGAGGGAAGGCAGTTATTCATCACCACCCACCACCAATGCTTGTGCTACTCTTTTACTAATGAAAAGAGGGATTGATCGTCACATTACAAAGCTCCCACGGCTGAAAGAGCGTGTATGTTTAGTGTGACGAGTGTTCAAACCCGTGACCCTCAGATTATGCGCCAAGCGCCCCAACCACTTGACCATGCTTTACTCATCTCGAAGATATAGACTTGTTTTAATGATGTGTAAGTTACTTGAGTTAATCCTCTTACAGGAGGTTGTCAGTATTAGATCTTCCTTTACTACTGCTACTGTTAGAGACTAAAGGACTTGAAGTGTGATTCCTGATACTTTTATCTTTGGCACTTTTATTGGTGGCTGTGTTTTTTGTCTTCCTTGAAAGTTTAAAGGAACTTATTAGACTGTTATTGTGTTTTTTTCTAGTGTTTATTATTATGTTCTTCAAAAAAGTTATATTACAATTTTTAAGCAGATATCTTTCGTAAGATTCTAATTCAAGCGATACAAATTTCTTCCCCCTGTGTGTTAAATTTTATCAAAACAATTATACTCAACATCGTAGTGGAATACAAAACATATTACACTTGTCATTCTTTGTAACTAAGCATTTGGTTATCTTTTCAGTCCTTTCTTTCAAGAAAACTTATAGAATTATAAAATCTTCTGTGCTAAAGTAAACAACTTTCAAAAGGATCAATTTGAAGAATGGTTGCTCTTCCATCAATAAAAATAACCCTTTTCACGCATCTGCGACAACTATAAACATTTGCAATTTTCGAAAATATGTCTATGAATAATTATTTAGTTCGTAGTGACAAACTCTTTTAGCCTCAATAGTGGAACATCCAAATTGTCTGAACTCCAGGAAACTGTCTACCAATATGACACTTCTTCAAGACTTTGCTTTCGTTTTTGATTGTGAATTTGCATTTCACAAACCATGCAGCAGTAACCTGCTTGAGAAATTGAACAAACATGTGTATTAAGGAAAGTTTCTTTACTGGCTTTGAAATTTTCTGAAAGGTCACATTGAGACTATATCTTTTTTTTCAATCAACCATACAATGGCTTTCCCCAATGCTCAAATTTCATCTCAGTTTTATTCAATGTCATAATGTTTTGCAAATAACAATCCTTAGTTCAATATTTTCTCATTATGTCTCAGTTTGTGATATACAGTCATGTGAAAAAGTTAGGACACCCTATGAAAGCCTGTGTATTTTTGCAACATTTTTGGATATATAGATATTTAATCTCAATTTCAACAATACTGAGAGATTATAGGAATATAACTAAACAATTAAAACTGAAAAGTACTTTTCAAGATCTTCTGTAAATGTAATTCTAAAAAATGCATATTCTAACTGTGTAAAAAATTAGGACATCCTACCCCTTTGACTGAAATAACTGCAGTGAGACGCTTCTTGTAGTCATCTACCAGTATCTGATATCGGTCTGAAGAAATTTTTCACCACTCTTCGATGCAAAATTCTGTCAGCTGTGAGATGTTTGAGGGTTTTTTTGCATGTACAGCCCATTTCAAGTCCCCCCACAGCATCTCAAAGGGATTAAAATCTGGGCTTTGACACGGCAATTCCAGGACTTTCCATTTCTTAGTTTCAGCCAGTCCTTGATGGATTTACTGGTATGTTTTAGATCATTGTCGTGTTACAGGGTCCAGTTCCACTTCAGCTTTAATTTTCTTACAGATGGACTCATATGTTCCTCAAGCACCCTCTGATACATAGTAGAATTCATGGTGGATTCTATGATTGCGAGTTGTCCAGGTCTTGCTGCAGCAAAGCAGCCCCAAACCATAACACTTCCACCTCCACGCTTCACAGTTAATATGAAATTCTTTTCCTGGAATCCTGTATTTGGTTTACGCCAAACATGTTCTCTGTTCTGGCGTCTAAATAATTCAGTTTTGAACTCATCTGTCTAAAGAACATTATTTCAAAAGTCCAGGTATTTGTCTACATTCTCTCTGACAAACTTTGGTCTGGCCTTAATGTTCCTCTTAGAAAGCAAAGTTTCCTCCTTGCATACCTCCCATTCAATTTAAACTTTTGCAGTCTCTTTCTGATAAAAACACAAACTCAGACTAACGTAGCAGGGGTTTAGTTTAGAGAGAAAGAAATCAGAAGAGTTCTCTCTCCAACTGGGGTGTCCAGGAACGTTGTGGTTCCTCTTCGTCACCTTTCGTGAATTTTTATTAGGAATAAGTGTGTTTTTTTAACTCTTTGGGTGGAGGATGTCTCTTTAAATGTTGTCTTGGGTGGAGGCAAAGGCAGCACCGAAAAGAAAGGCCGGGACCTGTCCCGAAAGGAAGAAGTCAAGTAAATGCGAACATGAATACAATTCAAATCAAATCAAACGGCACGATTCAGGGTCTGGCAATAAAGTTGCCTGGGCTGGGATCTAGAAATCCAATGCCTAAGTTTTTGCTGTGGGGGAAACGGGAGTGCCCGAGAAAACCCACTTTCACAGGACAGGCGCCGAAAGTTTTGCCTGTCGTGTGCCCTGTATCTGAAAAAAAAAAGGAATACATGTTAATGACGTGGATTTGTTTATTTAGATTCTTTGTTGAGTAGTTTGTGATTCTTGAAATATGTTGTAAGATGAAATGTATTTTGTTGGTGCACTGGATAATTTGTGCAGTGATACCGTTAGTTTGTTTCTATTTTCTGCTTTTAGATAATATTTGAGTGAAATTTCCGTTATTCTATCTCTTATAGTTGGTAAATTGCTGATTTGGTGTAGGTAATTTGTTAGCGTGAATGATGGTAGGATGAATGCAGATTTTAATATTCTGTTCTGTTGAACTTGAATTTTCTGGAGTGTTGTTTGACATATTGTATGTTACTTGATATCCGTACTCTATTAGTGGACGGATGTAAGCCTTGTGTATTTGTATAATGGTGTTTGGTGCGCATTTCGATTGTTTACCGGTTATAGTCATTAGATGTGAAATCCTTTTTCTGATTGACGAGTGTATATTGTTTATATGTTTTTCTCCATGTTAGTTTTGTGTCGAAAGTGATGCCAAGGAATGTGATGTTTTTTTCTAATGTTAATGGTTGTGTTTCCAAGTGATAGTTTTATTTTTTCTAGATTTTTCTTTGCTTCTTTAATTTCCTATAGAAGGTGATTGCTTGTGTTTTCGTTGGATTTAACACGACTCTCCACTTGTTGCTCCATGTTGAGACGTTATTTAGTGATTCTTGTACGCGAGACATGGCCATCACTGGGTTTCTGGAGGTGCTCCAGATAGCGATGTCGTCTGCGTATTGTGAATTGTGTGTGTATGTTAGATTTAGAAAAGGTATGTCACTGACGAAAATTATGTATAGAAGTGGAGAGAGAACTGATTTTTGGGGCACTCCTGCCGTTATATTAAATGATTTGGATATAGTTTTATTGACTTGTACTTGTGCTGTTCTATTGGTTAAGAAATTTGAAATCCATTTAACTATCGTGGGATTTATTTGCAGGTGATTCAGTTTGTATTTGATGGCGTTGTGCCATACGCTGTCGAATGCTTTTTTGACATCTAGGAATACCCCGATGGTTACTTGATTGTTGTTGAAAGCTTTTTAGATTGATTCGGTGAGTCGTGTGAGGTGATCTGTTGTTTGTCTGTTTTTCCTGTAGGCATTTTGAGATTCTGGAAGGATGTTATTCGATTCGCAAAAATCGAGGAGACGGTTGGAGATGATTCTCTCCATCAGTTTGCCAACGCAGCGTAACAGACTGATGGGGCGGAAATTATCTGGATTTGTTCTATTAATTTATTTCTTTGGGATCGTTGTTATGATGGGTTTTTTCCACGTGTCAGGGTAGTCTCCGGTCGCTAGTGATGTTCATGATGTTTGTGAGGTGTTGTAGTAGGAGAGTGGAGTTTTTTATCAGAATAATATTTGGTATTTGGTCATGTCCGGGTGAAGTGTCCTTCAAGTTTTTGATATTAATTTTTAGTTCGGTTATGATTATTTTTCTATTGATTGAACTTGAGTATTCTTCTTGTGTCTCGTCAGGGAATCGTGGTGAGAATGAAGCTTGGTTTGTATTTATGAAGTTGTTGACATGGTGTTCGTGTTGTGTGTCGAAATCTACTGAGTTTTGGTCGCTAAATGAGGATTTATAATAGTCAGCTAATAAGTCAGCTTTCTCTACGTCCGTCCTTGCGATTTTATTGTTGTGTGTGATATGTTGTATCATGTGATTTGTGTTTTTTTCTGAAGCAATACACTTGAATTTTTTCCAGAATTCTTTTGGATTGTTCTCGGTTTTTTCTAAGTTTTACCAATTGTTTTCTCTTGCTTTTTTAATTTCTTGTTTAATTTTTGTATTTGTTCTACTGATTTCTGTTTTAATGTGTGGATCGCGTGTGGCGTAGTGTGTTCGTCTTAATTGTCTGCGTTTGATTATTAGTGCGTGAATTTATGGTATTAAAGTCCATTGAATGAGTGATTGTTTTCTATTTGATTTAGGAATTGTATTTTTTATGACTTTCTTTATGACTTCTGTAATTTGATCAACATAATTGTCTAGTTCTGTTTTGTTGTTCACATGTTCAATTGGATGGGGTAGGTATGAGTCCAGAGAGGCATTAAAAGTGGGCCAGTCTGTTTTAGTGTAGGTGTATGCGGAAGGACTCACGTACGCCACAGCAGGATGGCGCGGGTGAATCATACATGACACGGGGAAGTGGTCACTGGTGATTTCGTCATGCACTTTAAAGTTAGATATTCTATTAACCATGTCCTTGGGTGCGATGATGAGATCGAGTACATCGTATGAGCCGTTAGCGGTTGAGAAGTGTGTAGGTGTATGGTCATTGATTAGGTGCATTTTATTGCTAGAGATAAAAATTTTTATGCACGATCCTCTGCGTGTGTCTCTGTTACCCTTTAATTCTGTATGCGGTGAATTAAAATCCCCAATAATAATTGGTTTGGGTTTACGATTAACACATTTTTGAAGGAATTTAATGTCGATATCTTTGTTTGGTGAGCAATATATGGCTAGAATCGGAATAGTTAGCCGGTTGTTAAAGTGTATATTACAAAAAATGGTTTCATTAATGTTAGATTTAAAGGAATCTTCTACCGAGATTAAATGTGATATTTTCGTACTAAAGTAAGCTATGATATCTTTGTTGTTTGCTGAGTGAGGTATGCTGTGCGTGATGAATCCGGGGATTGTGGTATTTTGTTTCTCTGTGCAAAGTGTTTCTGAAACGATGATTATGTTGGCGTTTATATGTTTGTTTATGTTGAATATTTCTATCCTTTTTGTATTTGAGATTTCCTTGGCAGTTGATGTGTAAGATTTTAATGTGTTGTATCATTGTGTTGTTTTATTTCCCTTTTGAGTGAAAGATGGTGTGGTTTGAGGTGAGGAAAGTTAAAATAATAACTTGCAAGGCTACAAACAACCTTGAGTAACTCGTGCCTCGATTCGAATGAGAGGAGATCACTCAATTCTATTAGCATTGCTAGTAAGTTTGTGGTGAAATCTGTGGGGTTGAATGCTTGTGTTGTTTTCGGGCGTGTTACGTCCGCGTAAGTACGTGTTGGTTGAGGTTGAAAGTGTTTGATTTGCGAGTCAGCTGGAGTTTGTAAAAAAGGTTGTTTGGTAATGTGGGTGCCGTGGGTTTGATTGTTATTGTTCGTAATTTTGAAAATAAATCTATTACGTATTTGAGTGTAATTGGAACAGCCTTTGTAACTGGCTGCGTGGGGGCCCTGACAGTTTGCGCATCTCACTTGGTTACGCTCGTTAGGACACTGAGCAACCTCGTGAGGTCCGCCACATCTAACACATCTGTCCTTGGCTATACAATTAGTTTTCGTGTGTCCGAACCGTTGACATTTGTAGCATTGGATAATGGGTTTTTGGTGTGTTTTTCCCGGTTCGGTCGTGTGTCTCTTCAAAAATAGGAAGCAAACGTTTTTTAATAATTTGTCTTGATCGTCCTTTTTGTTAATGGTTACCTTGATCAGTGGCGTTTTTTGTTTCGTTCTGAATGAGATAATTCGGTTTGATGATACAATGTCGAAGCCTTGAGGTTTTAATTTATCTGTGATTTCATTATCTTCGATGTCGAAATCGACACCTCTGATAATGACAGCTAATTTTGGCATGTTGGTTTTTGGTGTAGTAATGGTGGCTTGGACCCCGAAGGCATCCTTGGGCCAGTGGGCCAAAATATGTGCAAACTCTTGTAGTTCAGAGCATTTTAACATGATTCTTCCATTAGGAAGACGTTTGATGTCCTTAAACTGAATCCCCGGGTAATAGGCCCTCAGTTGTTTGACAATCTCTGGGATGCGTGTTGTGTTATTTACTCCTTCGATGAACAGAGTTGGGATTCTGTATTGAGGAAAATCGTGTGTTTGTGTGACAGTGGTGGTGTTCTTAGAATTAGTGGCGTTGGTGTTGCTGTTAGTATTCAGGTTAGTTTCGTTATTTTTGTTAGAACTAGTGGCTTTGTCATTATTAACATTGGTTACGTTGTTAACACTTCGATTTTTAGTGTTGTTAGTAGCGTCGATAAGGTTAGGGTTAGTAGTATTGTCAGAAACTATACTTACTTTGTCCTTTTTCTTCTTCAGCCTCCTCTTGTTTGATGTCGCATTTGCTTCTTGAGATTCTTGTCTCGATGATTATTCTGCTCCTGAGTATTCACTTTCAGAACTCTCTGTTGAACTGCTCAGAAATTCTGAGGCTGGTCCTTCGATCGCCTTATCTAGCATTTCCATTATTTCTTCGTTCGATGGGGCTTTTCCGTTAGATCGCATTGCGATCTTCCTTCGCTTCATCCTGTTTTACTAGACCTGATAAGGACTAAGGGTTAACCTTTTAGAGTAAAACTTGAGAATTATGCACTTCAACAAAGTATACCTAGTCTTCAATAAAGAACGTGTCTCGCAGCTTTCAACTTACACGTCTGCTCTGCTTGACGGCGGCCTTGAAAACTCAAATTTATTTTTGTAATACGTCTTACAGTAACCTCGGTTGGGTGGCGCGTCAGTTCGGACAGGCTGGCTGTAACGCCGTCAGCGGAAAGTGCAGCTCCGACATAGAGTACCTTCCCTTGCCCGACCTCCTGACCGCACTCTTCAAACTCACTCAACCGGTGGCTCTTTCTGATAAGTAACTAACTAACGTGGCAGGGGTTTAGTTTAGAGAGAGAGAAATCAGAAGAGTTCTCTCTCCAACTGGGGTGTTCAGGAACGTTGTGGTTCCTCTTCGTCCCTTTCGTGAATTGTTATTAGGAATAAGTTGTTTTTTTTATTTATAAATAAATAAATTATTATTATTATTCTTAACTCTTTGGGTGGAGGATGTCTCTCTAAATGTTGTCTTGGGTGGAGGCAAAGGCAGCAATCTTTCTGATTGTAGAGGCATGCACTTTTATATCAACAGTAGCCAGAGCCTGCTGTACGTACCGTGATAACATGTTAGGGTATTTGGAGACCTCTTGCAGCATCTTGCTGTCTGCTCACAGGGTTAACTTGGAACACCAGACCTGGGCATGTTGGCAGTTGTTTTGAAAGCCCTCCTCTTGTTGACTATTTTCCGAACAGTGGAATGGCTGATTTCAAAATCCTTTAGGATCTCTTTACATTCTTTACCAGACTTATAAGCTGCTACAATTTTCTTTCTGAAGGCCTCAGACATCTCTTTTGCTCTCACAATGGTGCTCATTCTCACTTCAACAGTCAGGAGCACAATGCACTAAATGTCTGAGGTTTAAATGAGGCAAGTCTCATTAAAAATGCTGAGTAACGATCTTCTAATCATGTGCACCTGGTGTGATACACTTGTGTGTGAATTTTAAGTGGGAATAAATGTGGGGGTGTCCTGGCTTTTTCCTCAGTTAAAATATGCATTTTTGTATAATTACATTTAGAGAAGATTTTGAAAAGTCTTTTCTTCAGTTTTAATTGTTTAGTTTTATTCCTATAATATTTTAGCATTGTTGAAATTGATATTAAATATCTATCTATCCAAAAATGTTACAAAAATACACAGGCTTTCATAGGGTGTCCCAACTTTTTCACATGACTGTAGCAGTAATTTAAATGTCATTTTTACTTTCTGCTTTACTTCCCTCGGTATTTATATCATACTTTGACTTCCAAATCAATCAGGAAGCTTCACAGCTGAATATATTGCTATTTTATTGGTACTTCAATTGATTGTTAAAGAAGTTTCTTATTACTCATCTTCTGTAATTGATCTGATTTACTTAAATTTTCAAACTTTGTCCTCTTCACATAATTACTCCTAACTGGTTTGTAACAGTTGATAGTTATTAATTACATGGTCAAAAATTTATTATTGCATGGTTATAATTATTTGTGTAACTACTCATAGTGGAATCGTTGACAAGTAATATGCTGATAAACTTTCCCAGTATGCCTGGGAACCAAATAGATGTAACTCTACCCTTTAGTTCAGTAAACACCAGGAATCAGGGTTTGCATGCTATTTGGTGGAACTTTAAATAATAGAATTCTCTCTTTCTGAAAAACAAGTCTTTTGGTTATATTCCCATGAAAAAGTAGTTTTTTATCCTATCTTAGCCTAGGTACTTTCTCTTTACACTTCAGATTGATTAAAGAGTTTATCTAAACTACTTAAATGGGCTCTTATTCTTCCCGTGATTCTAGCACACACATACACTTCTCCATTTTATTAATTGGTACTTAGTTTCGTCTGAATTTATTTTTATCGTGACTCAACAATGACTCAACGGTAATTTCGAAAGCTTATAACGTTAAAAACCTATTTTCAATACATTTGTTTTGTTTGTTTACAGTTAAGCACTAATGATCGGGTGTTTCGCCACTTTCATAAATATCATTGGTAATTATTGTTAACTTTTAAAAACCAACTTGTTCCAATTATTTTATTTGTATCTCTACAATTTTATCTAGCCCTGTAGCTTTGTTACTTTCATTTCATTGATAGCTTCTGAGATAAAACCAATAAAGCTGCATGACAAGATATTTACTGCATTCCATAAAAACCTGAAGTCATTGAATGGGAACACAATCGAACTATCAGCTTAATGAGCCATGTGACAAAGATATCATTAAAGATAGTGATGATGACAAGTAGAAGTAGAATAAGACCGGAGATGGTGAAAATTCAATATGATTTTATTGAAGATTGTGGTACAAAAAATGCTTCATTCATGGCAGGAATGCTTTAAAAATTCAGTAGAAATGAAGAAGTGTCTTTTCTCATGTTTTACTGATTATATCAAAGCTTCTGATAGAGTCAAGCATATGGAGTTAATGGAAATGTTGGATTTGTTTGTTTGTTTGTTTTGGAATTTCGCACAAAGCTACTCGAGGGCTATCTGTGCTAGCCGTCCCTAATTTAGCAGTGTAAGACTAGAGGGAAGGCAGCTAGTCATCACCACCCACCGCCAACTCTTGGGCTGCTCTTTTACAAACGAATAGTGGGATTGACCGTAACATTATACACCCCCACGGCTGGGAGGGCGAGCATGTTTTAGCGCGACGCGGGCGCGAACCCGCGACCCTCTTATTACGAGCGCACGCCTTAACGCGCTCGGCCATGCCAGGCCAGGAAATGTTGGAAGGATTAGACATAGACAGTAAGTACTTGAGAATTTTCAGTAACCTCCTATATGATTAAATTGCAGGTGTGAAGATAGAAAATGAATTCAGTAGTTTCAACTAAATTAAGAGAGGCGTAGTGTGAGACTAGGATTTTATTTCTAATTTATTTATTAAATTTGTTCAGTGAGAAAACCTTGTGGAAGACTAATGAGCTGGCCATTGGTAGACCAAATCT
Organism: Carcinoscorpius rotundicauda; assembly: GCA_011833715.1. Classification (NCBI taxonomy): domain Eukaryota; kingdom Metazoa; phylum Arthropoda; class Merostomata; order Xiphosura; family Limulidae; genus Carcinoscorpius; species Carcinoscorpius rotundicauda. The sequence goes on from CM022393.1 coordinate 117,593,694, forward strand.
GAACAGTTTATGTTGATTACATAGTTTTAATACCTAATTCAGAAGAAAAGCTGCAAAACATTTTAAACAAAGTTGATAGTGAAAGTTGGAAGATAGTTTTAAATATTAACTGAATGAAAACAGAATGTATGTTAATTTCAATTATCATTCTTGTATTCATTGATAAAGTAAATAAGGCAGACGAACAAATTCAACTACGTGAAGAACTGAACAACATAAAATGGTAAATGTGATCATGAAGTTAAAATGAGAATATTTGTAGCGAAAGACGCATTTTTGAAAATGAAAAATTTACTGACAAGAAGTCAATTTCCATAGAGACTAAGATAAGAGGTTTGGATCCGTGTTAAAGCATCCTGTGCATCAGTATAATGAAAATATTCACAAGAATGGAAAGGAGAAGTGAAGCATTTATATTATGGTTCTTAAGACACATATTAAAATATTTTGGGCAACTCACACCTAAAATGAAGATATGAGTAAGTTATAGGAAAAAGCTGCTTCCTAACGGCAGGAAGAGACAGTTGGAATTTCTGGATTACATTATGAAGAAAAAAAGGTATAAACGTAGCTAGGAAAACTGAATGAAGGGGAGACCGTGGAAGACGGAGGTTGATTTATTTGATTAATATGTCTAAATGGATGTATGTATTGTTTGTTTGTTCTCTGAATTTCGCGCATAGCTACACGAGGGCCATATGCGCCAGCCTTCCCTAATTTGTCAGTGTTAGACTAGAGGAAATGCAGCTAGTCATCACAACCTACCGCAAACTCTTGGGCTACTCTTCTACCAACGAATAGTGGGTTTGACCATCACATTATAACGTCCTCAAAACCGAAAGTGCGAGCATGTTTAGTGTGACGGGACTTCGAACCCGCGACCCTCAGATTACGAGTCGAACCTTAACTAACCTGGGCATGCCGAGCCTATATGTATTGACATTGGAAGTTCTTTACTTCTCAAGAAGAAGATTACAGCAAAAGACCATGTTCATTGCATATAGACATGTACACTAACGTCCTCTTTGGATATGATACATAAAGAGCAGAATAGTTAAGCACAAAACTACACAATGGAATCTCTGTGTAGTATTTCACTTTTTTTTTTCTCGAAAAGCTCAAACTTTTATATAATAATGTCAGTTCCGAGGAATGGCCTTAGACCAAAACACTAACCATACCAAAAATACATCAGTAATAATTGGTTGTATTTTTTACTCGAATTTATTTTGTGCAGTTAAAATGTTTGAAGTTTCCAACGTCTAGTCCTTAAAAATGAGGGCCAATATTATTTTGGATAGTGAGCCTACTCTGTTTCATGAAGTTTTTAATGAATATTTAAGTTTAAATTAATTTTGTTTGTAAGGTTTCGATTATTCAAAACCAGAATATAATATTAATTACACTCTTTCTTATTTTTATATCTCTTTTTGCTTAGAAACATATTCTAGCTTTTCGTCTTCATATATTTATCTTGACCTATTTTGAGCAATTCTTTAATAATAACATTGTATTCAAGACAAATGTAAAAAAATATTTTTCTTAACTCCAAATATTAGAACGTTAAGCAGAAACAGAATCCCAACCTAAACTAAAACTATCATCTAGCATGGCGATAGCAACGAAAACAGAAAACAAAATTATGGGTATGGTATAGTATGACCCCCTAAAAGACTTTGATTTATCTTATAATCATAGCAGAAATATATGTTTATAAAAAACAACGTTAATTACTATAATTGCGAAACGACCAACTTCCAAACACAAATTGTTATCATAAGACAAAACTATAAAACTCTTACGCAAAGTTTTATTAATAACTAAACACCCATAACCCCCTTTCTTAACAATATCTTTCAAGTATAAACTAAGTCACCTAAGACAAACCCAGCTAATTGAGATTGATTTCTTCAGGTGTACTGAATGTTTTATAAATCAAACGGTTAAATTAAATTTAAAACTAGCATATATCTATAATAACCAAATAGCGTTTGAATGCTAGCGTACGGTTAAGAATCGCATAGTGAAACACATGCCCCCGCTAGTACAACGGAATGTCTCCGGATTTACAACGCTAAAATCAGGGGTTCGATTTCCCTCTTTTGGCTGAGCAGATATCCCTTTGTAGCTTTGCTATAAGAAAAACACGAAACACACACGTAAAACACATATTTTCATTACATCAAAAAAATATTACTTAACAGTTGTAATAGTTATTATAAAAGATTTTCGAAATTAAAATTATCCTAGATTTATAAACATTAAATCCCATTATATCTACTTTTAGCTTAACGGTATACATATAGTGTGTTATTAAATGCAGCTACATATCTCTGACTAGAAAATGACTACTCCTTTTAACATAGCCAGATAGTTAAGGCAGTCGACTCGTAATGCAAAGGGCGAGAGTTAGAATCCCCGTCGCACCAAACATGCTCCCCCTTTCAGCCGTGGGAGCGTTATAAAGTGACTGCCAATCCTATTATTCATTGTTAAAAGAGTAGCACAAGAGTTAGCAGTAGAAGTGATGGCTAGCTGCCTTCCCTTTAGTCTTACAGTGCTAAATTAGGAAAAGCTAATGCGATAGGCCGCATTTAGTTTTCCTGGTAATTAAAAAAAAGAAACTAAACAATATTCACAATAATTGATATTCGTTATTTCATCCTAATGTACATTGTGTAGAAAGCACTTTACACTGGTGAAATCAAATTATTAATAGGAATTAATTCAGTGTGACATGAAGTAAAGAAAAAATAAAGCTACTCTGTAATGACGAGAAATCTACTTGAAGTAAAAAATTGTTCTCAAGGCTGCTGGTATGGATATTAAAACTTTAATTAAAAGAAAGTACAGAACAACGTTTCGATCTTCTAAGATCATCACCATGTTACCATGAAGGTATTAATTATTTAATATTTTAATAGACGTAAAGATATAAATTAGCCAAACTCGAGGAAGATCAGACTCCCATAGTAATACCAATCACCTGTTTAGAACCTTATTTATTGAAAAGAATATAGTTTTTATAGATACAAAACTTAAGTATATTTTTACATTGGCTTCTAGTAAAACTAATATAGAAATAACTATACAGGCATCTAAAATATGCCAGTTCAACTGTCAATTTTGTTATTTGTTATTTTGAATTAAGCACAAAGCTACACAATGGGCTATCTGTGCTCTGCCCACCACGGGTATCCAAACCCCGATTTTAGCGTGTAAGTTCACATACATACCGCTGGGCCACTGGGGGGCTCAACTGTCAACCATTAATCATGTGAAATATAAGTTAATAACTATAATAGTACAACTATCACAATCATCCGTAAGAAAATGAGCTGCTTATTCAAGACAATTTAAAGTATTTAGAAGAAACATTTAAAATTTGTTGTATTGGTTTGTTAATTTAGAAATAGTCATAAAAATCATTTTATAACATAAGCGCAAACATACCTTTTTATTATATTGATTTCACTTTACAAAAGACAAAATCTAGATCTTTAGTAATAGCGTTTATTAAATTTTAATGAATCTAAATTTATTTTTTATGCAACTTTAGTGCTGTGTATAAAAAAGCAATTACAAAAGCAATAAATTTATTCGATCAACATTTATATTCAATACTAATGACGTTCTATACAATAATAGTTATAACAATTTTCTCTAATGTACTTTTCTTGTGAATATTTGAATCGTTTTAAACTAACTACATTAATTAGAGTTTGTGCATACAATTCTCTGTTATATAAATCCAAAATTACTGTTTGATTTATCATTTGGGGTGATAACATTTTTAATTTCTGTGACATTACTTTTAAATATAGAACTGAAATATATCAAGTCTCTCACATTTAGATGTATTTCAATTGCATCACTAACAAGTAAGTTGCATTAAGAAACAAAGAAAGCTTTCTTTACAATTTTTATAATGTAATCATCATTTTATTTATAAAAGTTTCAATATTTCAGTTTTATCCTTCTTAAATTCTAAATTTAGTTTTTTTTTGTTTAAGGTTTTTGTTTTATAACTTCTAATTTACCTGTACTAATATGATATGATTCTGAAAATATTATCATTATTACAATTACTATGTAAAGTAGCAATTTATTTAAATTTAAGATCTTCATTAATTTTTTACAGAAAAAATAACCTTAATGGTATATTTTATTTGAAGCTAATTGTAGGTTGTAATGATTCGATAATAAATATCTTTTACTTTTAAAATTACACATTTTGTACTTTCCTAAAAATTGTATAATTTTTAATTATTTTGTATCTTTATTTTTCATGGAATGATGATCTTGTTTAATTTGAATAATCTTTTGCCATGTGTTACATGGCAAACCGTAACGTAAGAAAAATCGTAATAAACGCAGAAAGATCGAAAACTGTCTACGTTACTCCTTGGGACTTACAATAAAGTTTCATAATAACAACTCCTGTAAAAATTGGTTAGCATACACCTAACAGTTCACGAAAACTTCAAATTGTTCTTTCCTCACTGACCAATTAAGCAAGAGACAAAAATTCCAAAATTCTCTAGATCCATGTTTGAGACCCACAAAGAGCAATTTTATACTAAATTCCACGTAAAATGGTCGGAATATGACCAAGAAATGAACTCAAACCGCTAAAATTATGGGTTCTTTATCTTTGGACTCGCTCTAATATCACCCGGAATGGGCCTATCCCAGTATGTACATATATGTAAAGGAGCTATGAAATGCATATTTGTACAAAATCCCGAATTACGATGGAATTATTGTCAGAAAACACTAAAATTATACATTCTGTGGTATCTTTAACACCTAATATTTACTAAAAATGAGCAAGTCCACCGTTTTCGTTTAACAATATGTGAGACCTGAAGAAAAGTATTGTTGTACCATATCCTTATAATTACGTCAAAATATAGTCTAGTAACTGACTCAAGCTCCTAAAATTATGCTTCTCTATGAGCTCTGACTACTCTATAAAAAATCCAAACAGGCAAATCTTACTTCTTTTCATGTCAATGTATTGTGCGCATAAAAATTGTATTTGTGCCCATTTTCATCTTAATGATTGTAAATATGACCGCATAGAAGTTCAAAATATACATTTATTGGATGATTGACCTTTGACCAAATAAAGTCGTTAAGAATGTCTAAATAAAAAAAATAAAAAAATGTCTTGGTAATTTAGACTAAAGTATAACCTATTAACTTTTAAATGAATCCAATGAGAAATGAAGAAATGGCCATCGATTGAAAATTGCTTGGAAGAAGGAGAAACAATATAAAAATACCACACATCTTTGTGGACACATAAAGATGGTTTCAATAAATATTGATGAAGTAAACAAAATCATTAGAGTTACAACTTTGTGATTGCTTAAAACTGAAATAAACGTCTTCTACAGTGCAGCAGTATATAATCTACACTCTGAAAAATTATTTCTTCATTTATTATATGTGAACAAAATTAATAAATTTTAAGAAAACTGTGTGTGTTTGTGTTTTTCGTATAGCAAAGCCACTAAGGGGTATCTGCTCAGCCCACTGAGGGAATCGAACCCCTGATTTTAGCGTTGTATATCCAGAGACATAACGCTGTTCTAGCGGGGAGGTTTAAGAAAACTAAAAATATAAATATCAAAGTAGAGATTTTTTTACACTTATTGTTACGTATTTTTTAATGTTTTATATTCTTCGTAGATTAAACGCAACAGAAAAACACAGATAACAGCTTGTATAATTTATTACACTAAACTATTAACAAATATAACAGATATAACATAAATTATATGATAACAGTGTCAGATATTAAGTTACAACATTCGAAATTAATTACAAAACAAAATAAAAATTAGTTTCAAACTTCAAAATTAATCACAATACAAAACGGTACTGGCCTGTATCTAATATAATGATCTAAAATGAAAGTCTCAAATTCCAGTCTAGGGTGTGAATTTGGTCCCACGAAGAGATTCCGAAACAGTTCACAGTTCAATAAATTCGCCGACTCTCAGCACAAGCAGTAATTCAGATGTATTGTAGAGATTGACGAAATAATATCACAGCTTCCGTAGATCTAACTTCAGACACAAATCCAAGTTGAATAATCACAGCAAACACTTAATCTTTCTCAAATAACTGACTCTCTTCTTTTCTTCGAATAATAACTGATGTCTGAATCTCACACTTGTTCTTCGAATAAAACTAATGACTGAATCTATCTTCTTTTTTCGAATAAAAACTGATGACTGAATCCCTCTCGCGTCACCGTCTTTAATACCGATAGGCCTATTTCTCGAACAATCTCGCAATTTCCATACAACTCTAGAGCAATCCGCGCGTGTCCGTTCTTGCACGAGACTACACGTCTAGACACAAAGTCCCCAGCACTCATTTACAAACATATGATTGGTCTACTTAATTCAAGAAAGTTCTAAATGTTACCCTAAATAAATAACAAAATATTAGTTTAAACTTCGAAACAATAATATCAATATGGAAAAATGAATAATAGAAATGAAAATTTAAACACAACAACGACATGTTGTCGTTTACAAAATATTTACACATATACATAACATTATGTAAAAATGAAAAAGGCAAAGCAATGTAGTGTATAAAGTTATTTCTGTCCTTTTTCAATCTACACGTAAGCACCATGACCCACACAGGGTTTAATAAACTATTGAAAAAGAATGAAATTCGTATTTCAATACAGTGTTCTAGCTTTTTAACATCTACGTTATCAAGATGATGTCTCTCAGTATACATCCCTAAAATCTTTACACAACAAGCTAAAAAAAATCGCCTCTGCCATCTAATGTACATTTATATCGTGGAAACTGCGGATGTGTTAGAAAGAGAATGCTTTGGTCTGTAATTGGATAGGATAGGTTCTACCAAAAAAAGATAGGAATTGTGAAAAATGAGCGGCGCGTCTATAGAATATTGATTTCTTTACCACGATTTCCTGTGAAACTTTACAAAATGTGTATTGAACAGTATTTCAAGTTCAATGTCTTTAATATTCTAATTCGTACTTTTAAATAAAACTACATATATGTACATACATATATAAATATATAACGTAGATAACATAACACTTTATAATATGGTAGAGTGTCAAGTTATCAGTAAAACGCTGCATGAAACAATTAATTATCAATCAAATACCAAAAACTTCCCTGCACATTTAATGAAACATATTTCCAATTTCTAAACCACTAAGTCGCTCTGGTGATAAAAAATATATTGATTTTATTTTTTCTCTCTTTTTCAATTCGGTCATCACTTATAGCACATTGTATCGCTGATAAGATAAAGTAACCACTTTTAAAATAACGAATAGTGCATTCACTAGCAAGTGCACAAAATTTAGCACTAGCAGTAACAGCACAAGAGCGTTGCATTAATAATTAGCTCACAAAAGTAATACGTAGGTAGAGGATGCAAAAAGACATTAACTTAGTAGCAAGCGTACAAGTGTTACATGAGTAGTGAGTGCAAACAAGCAATTTCCGTTGTGCCAAACCTTCTCGCCCTTTCAGCCGTGGGGGAGTTATAATGTGACGGTCAATCCAACTATTCGTTAGTAAAAGAGTAGCCCAAGAGTTGGCGGTGGGTGGTGATGACTACTTGCCTTCCCTCTAGTTTTGCACTGCTAAATTAATGACGGCTAGCGCAGATAGTCCTTGTGTAGTATTGCGCGAAATTCAAAAACAAAAAAAAGCAAACTACTAACAGAAACGTATGCCATTCGTCCGTTTGTCTTTCTGTTACTTTTCTACTATTTCTATTTCTACCTCATCTATTTATCTGTGTCTTTATACTAATTATTATTTAGGTCTATTCCATGCTGTAAAGAAAAGGATTAGATTTATAGTTTAACACATTTATTAAAGTCTTGCTAGTAATAAATAAATACAGTATAGCTTGATTTCAATATTGAAATTTTACATGGAAAATATAACAAATACAAAACTTAATAGGGAAATGCCATAATTTATAAATACGGGAGTAATTCATAAATCGATAAATGTTCATTTTTCCACTATCTTTGATTCAAATTCAAGAGTGTCAAACACATTGTATTTAATTAAACGTTAAAGATAAATTTAGAACGAATCATCTGTTTTTCAGATCGCTCTAACATGCACACTATGGTTGTTCTGCGCAAGTTCAGTGTGCTACGGATTTCTGTTTTCACTGGCTCTTGTTCGATCAATCGACACTGTTGTTTCTAGGACAAGACAGGCTTTTCTACAGAGACCAGCTGACTAGCCAAGAACATTTTAACTAAACATACTAAGGTTGTTGTTTTCCAGTTTCGAAGTTCCAGTTTGTTTTGCCGCATCCTGAAAACTGAAAATGTAAAAGGACAGGCTACTCAGCCAGATAAAACCGTTAACAGAATTATCCAAGTCAAGCAACTGACTAATTGACGTACTAGCCTAGAAAGGTACGAGGTAAGACGGAACATATAATCAAATAATTTTCTTAATTCTTCGATTTTTAACGCAAACGGGATTCTTTTCTGTTGCGTTCAAGAAATATTATTAGATAGTGATGTTATATACCTATTTGCTTTGCAGCAGATATTTAAAATTATTATTAGAATATTTACATATAAAATGAAAACTTACTTGTGTCACCATATATTTCTTACTGACGTTTTGTGTGCTAGCAATGTTATATTCATTGATAGGGAAAGAGAGTTAAGTGAATTTGTACAAGACGTTTATTTACTAAGAAAATGTAGCTTGATATGCTTACAAAGCTTTTTACTTGTGTAAAACATAATGTTTAAATAGCTTCATAAGCTCATATAACTGCTGAAGATAAGACAAGTAAAAACACGCTGAAGTCTAAAACTTTTTTTTCTATACAGCTCAAAGTAATTTCGTAGCCTGTAAGAAAAAATTCAAACCTACTTTCTCCATTTATTATAATATAAATAAGATTTATTTTCTCATTTATTGAGTCTACTGCACGATACGTTAAAAATCAAATAAAGAATGAGAGGTTTTTACATGAAGTATAATATAATAGTGAAAAGCTAGCCTAAATTTGTTTGCTTCTATAGTTCGCTTGTGGTAATTTTAATTTGCTGAGCGTTGAAAACTATACAAGAATGCTAAATAGACATTTCATGTAGATCACGGATGAAACAACAAAAATCAAATTAGTTTAGCCATATGAAGTCTGAGATGAGTTCATTTTTATGGGCAAATGAGAAGAAATAATTATTATATATATATATATAAAAGTTACGAATATGATGGTTAATTCAACAATAAATATATCAGCTTTCATGTGCGACATGTTATCAGAGTTGTTAATGATTCAAAAGTATTTAAAAAAATGTTTTACGAACATCATTTAAAACCTCTAACTCAAATTCCTTATTTTCAAATGAAGTTTAGAAGCTTATAAGAAATTTTTTTTATTTATTTTGCATGCATACCTATTTTTATATTTAAATCTTTACCTAAGCTTACGTTTGGTTTTGCTCAACTTCTTTTTTGTTTGTTTGATTTTGAATTTCACGTAAAACTATCTGATGGTCATCTACGCAAACCCTCCCTAATTTAGCAGTATAAAACTAGAGGGAATTAAGCTATTCATCACCATCTACAGACAACTCTTGGGATACTCTTTAGCCAAAGAATAGTAGAACTGAACGTCACATTATAACGCCTCTATGGCTGAAATGGCGAGCACGTTTGGCGTCACGGGGATTCAAATTCAGGAAGGGAAGATTTGTGTATTTGTTTCTAGAACTGCCAACACTATAACCACAAGTGGTTCCATACTTCAACGGTGTCAAAATATTTCATTAAGATGCAAGCATGTGTATATACCACAGGAATAAAAGTAATTATTTTCTATTCATAGTTTTATTACTATTTTTAAATCCTTAGCAGTGTGTTCCATTTCCAACATGCACATCAACTTAGGACAGTGTACGTTGGAAATGTAAAGTTACAGAAAACACAAAACACTGCATAAGCCTCTGCTTTATAGATATTATATTAACCGTGTTGCTTTTTCTTCTGCATCTGCATTGCAATCTCTACCCTCTCTCTTCTGTCTCCTATAATTCGAAGAACTTTGATCACATCTTGCAAACCAGGAGCGTGCTGAAGGGAGTTTTTCTATTTCAGGCACCCCTAAATAATTCCCATAGATGAATGAAAGAACAAACGTTTTATAATTTCTACTCTCGTTCTTCTGCAAACAATAAGTCAAGGACAACAGTCATTGTGGAATATCTACTCTCGCGTTTCTGCCTACCCTAAGCCAACACTGATAGCAGCCTGGTAATCTTGCTTCTGCTTTCAATAACAAGCTCACTCAGACAGCCGCGTTCCAGTCTTCACTGCCGCACTTCTTCTCACCATAAACTGACATTAACCTTGTATAAAGTTAACATGCCAGGAGCTCCCATAAGAAAATCAGTTTTTATTGTCGCTTTCTTTTTTGTACATATGCGTTATGTTTCGTAAAAGTGTAGTTTGTGTAACTTATACGTTTGAAATAATCTCTGTTTTTTCTGTATTGTTTTGCTGTTTTTTGTAAAGTTTGTTCGATGTTATAAGGTGTTCTCAAATGTTTTATATTCGTAAATTTTCTTGTTTTATAATTTGGCTCCTTTAGTATGGTAAAAAATCTTAGTCTGAAATATAATAAAAATTAATTAATAATCCAATGGATTGCCTACTTATGTCAGACGTTCTGTGTGCATCGTCAAAACATTATTTGAACTAGTTTCTAATTCGTTAGCCTTACGGTAAACTGAAACAGCTAGTTTAGTTTCAATAAATTGAATTATAAAGGCCTGAGTTTCCAATATATAATGAGATTAATATATCAATTCGTTGCAATAAAACACTTATTTGATGACTAATTATAAATGCTGCTTGAAATACTCTCCGAATCTTTAAGATTTCTGGCTTTAGTAACCAGATTTTTTTTCTATGCAAAAACGGCTCGTTTGGGTTGAGAAAATTCTCAACAAGTGGGTTTCTCAACATCACAGATTTTTTGTTTGTTGTTTTTGGTCGTTTTTTAATTTGACAATATTCAATTTATATCGGAACTTTTTCTTAAGCACCTAAGCATTTAGAAAATGTATAGATTGTTTCATAGTAAAGATAGATGATTTTATGCGTATAAACAAACAATTCATTCCATCTGTTACGCGATACAAACGTATTGAAATTGCCTGATTGTCCGTTTTGACGCAAACACGCACAATAGTTTATCTGTACTCTGTCAAACACGTAAAACCTGGACTCCAATCTTACTGTTGTAAATGTGAAATTACCATTGAACCACTGAGAAACTGTAATTATTTAAAAATAAATATATATTACAACATGCAGAACTTGGCTAACAGATAAGTAAAACTTAATAAACTAAAATATTTTATTCCAGCTACAAAAGAGTGTGTGTAACATTTAAACTCTAAATGGACTATAAAAAGTCACACTTCTCTTTCATTTTATTTTGTTTTTTGAAAAGTTTTACGCACATAACGTTCTGAAGATCTCGTAATATAAAATATCTTAGGCGATTCTAATAAAACTCAATTGATTTTTGTTTCGAGGGCGAATTTTTAACACGATTACTTTACTTAGTTCTCAAGAATGTTTATGCAGTCGCCTCTGATATGATAATTTTAATGGAACTCAATCTATGGAATTTTTTTGTCTTCACAGGAAAGCGTAATGTTTCTAATTATTTCAAACAGTTTTTAATCGCCAATCATTCCACCATTTATCGAGAACTATACTTAAAATTAGTAGGATTGCACTTTATCCAATACTTTCTTTTCTTGTTTTTATTTAGATATTTATAGAGATTTTATTGGGTCAAAAGTCAAACAGCCTATAAATTTATATGGAGGGCTCTTCTGTGGCCACAATTATTGCAATCAAAATGAATATGAACACATATATACATTTTTATGCACCTAAAAAAGTTGAATTGAACCATTTTCAGTCTTTTTAGTAGGGCTAAAGTTCACAAAAAACATAATTTTGGGAATGTAGATCAATTCCTCGGGCACGTTTTGACCACATTACATGGTATATAGTGTAGAAATTTTTTTTCATAGGTCTCACACACTAACAAACAAAAGGGGTGGACTTTTTACTAATTATACGGGGGTCAGGATGCAGCAAAAAGCATTATTTTATTTTTTTCACAATTATTCACCGTATTTCAGACAATTGAATTAAAAATTTGTATAGAGATAGTGTTTACAGGTCCCATGCATCTACATACAAAAATGTTGGATATACCTATTTTGAACTATTTTATGGTAAGGTGAAAGGTTAAATAAACCCAAAATTTTGTGTTTTGGGTTCATTTCTTGCTCATATTTAAAGCATATTTTCGGTAAATCAACTGATAATGTTAAGTGCTATTAAGTAATAGCATTCATAAGTGCTCTTTACAGGTCTCGAAAAGAAATATAAACAGGTTTGTGATTTGTGTCTTTACTCAATTTCTCAGCGAAAGAAGCATAATTTGAGGATTTTATGAACTAGTCATGCGAATGCCAACCAACTTACATCAAATTTGGTAAAAAGATACCTTTTGACAGGTTCTAATCAGTGATAAAGACAAATTTTGATTTTTTTTCTGTGTTAAATTAGTCACGTTGTGATTGTGTGGCGGGAACACGATGCGTTCGTTTGCAAATGTTCACTCCTTTAGTTATTAATGGGTCGGTTGCTGCATCCTTGTTAATCTGGTTCTATCACTATTTTGATAAATCTCTATAACTTGAATTTAGTAGACTAAATATAAAAACTTCCAGTCTAAATAAAAGCTTTAAAACTTACAGGGAAGATTTTAGAATCCCCTAATTATCTCCAAAAAAGATATTTATGAAGAGTAAATCTTACGTTTCAATGATTTTTCGCCTCTATAGTAAAAAAAAAAAAACACATAAAAAAACCAATGACATTCAGGCCGAATCCCACAAATGTTTTTGATAGATTATATAAATCTCAAATATATAAGCTTTCTCAAGATCAAAAAGCATTCATCGTTGATCAACTGCAGTGGACAATGAAAACAGAAGACGTTACAAAACTAATTCTGATAATATTTTAGATTTTTAAAAGTTATTTGGGTTAGTAATTTTATCTTTATAAATTAGAGTTAAATAACAAAACAAATATCTATAATTAGTAAGACTGCAGACTGAAATAATAGGCATAGGCTTTTAATTTAGGTGTGTTAATGTAATGTGTAGTATAACGCTAGATTAGGCTTAGCAGTTCTTTAGACCCAGCTATAATTCAACTTGCAATGAGATTGTAAGACAAATTATACGCATTGTTTTATTTAAGAAATACAATCTAAAACAAGTTAATTATCAAACTTGGGCTTGATAGTGTTAACAACAGGCTACTGGTAGTTAATCGAATGTTTATTTATTTTTTACAAACAATATAACAATTAAAACTAGTTAGGAGGTTAAGCGTTCCCAGTTCAGTTCGTTAGATGCAACGAATGGTTTTATTTGTGAACTCTGGAAGCTAGTAGCGAGGATGTTGAATTTATATGCAGAGTTTGCAGGTTGGAAGAAAAGTTGGAAGCTATCCTGATTAAAGGTGAGGAAATAGATAGAAGTACAAACCATGGGAAATTACAACAGGACTTCAAGAGGAGCGTAAGACATTTACATGCAAGGGAAGCATCAGCTAAGATTAACAATGACATTCAGGAAGTTAAAAAATAGTATTAGGGAACTTTGTTGTAAATACTATATTCTAGTGAGCAGAAAATTTTAGCCCATGGCTCACGTAGACAAGACACTATTAGAGGGAAAGAACGCAAAAGAAATAAACATGAATATAAATTATTAACTTCAAAAGGCTATAGTTATAGATGATCCCTTGACACAACATGTGGATAGGACAATCTACGTGATAAACAGAGAGAAAGGAGCTAGGTTGTGTTGCCCTGGGGAACATGTGAAACACATAACCGCCAGTGGAAGATATACAATGAAGGACTTGCAATTATACAGTTTTGGTGAACATGCAGCGGCAAACGATGTAAGGAAAAGTAAGTCAAAGGATCTAATTAATAAGTATAAGGGATTGATAAAAGCATTTAAAGATAAAGGACATAAATTAATTGTGTCAGATATACTACGAAGAATTCAATGTGAAGATAAAATTTTGAGTAGGTCATTAGAACTAAATGCTAAACTGAACTTAATATGTAAAGGTTAACTTGTTAAACTTGTGGGATCAGTTTAGTGAGAGGAGGGAATGAATGGTTTACACTTAAATATGAAATGGTTTGACTTGTTTGCAAGGGATATTAACGCAACCGTAAGGGAAGTTTTAAACTAGGAATATAAAGTAATGAGGACAAAAATAAACTAAATAAAACAAAATTGAGATGTAGGGGGAATTAGCATAGAAAATCAATATAAAAATAGTTATAAAATAGGATTAATTGTTGCTATTATAATTCTAGAAGTGTAACAAATAAAATAGATGACCAATGAACAAACTGGCATGGTCAAGTGTGTTAAGGCGTTTGACTCGTAATCCGAGGGTTGCGGGTTCGAATCCCGGTCACACCAAACATGCTAGCCCTTTCAGCCATGGAAGTGTTATATATTTGTTGGTAAAAGAGTAAGCCAAGAGTTGGCGGTGGGTGGTGATGACTAGTTGCTTTTTCTCTAGTCTTACACTACTAAATTAGGGACGGCTAGCGCAGATTGCCTTCGAGTAGCTTTGCGCGAAATTCAAAACAAAACAAGACTTGAGGACACTGGTGGGAATAAATAAAATTGATATAATGAGAATAACTCAAACATTCTTAAATGTAAATGACTTTTACGACAGTAATTTACTTGAAACACATGGTTATAGCGTATTTAATAGGGATATAATAGTAAAGAAAGGAGGTGGAGTGAATCTATAACGTGTGAGTTACATTCTATTGAAACTGAGAATATTAAGGATAATAATACATTGAAAAAATTGAGGTTTTGTTAGTAGATATCAAGGGGAAAAGCTCTTCTGCTTTCACTGATGCTGAAAATGTAGCTTTTTGTTGTTATAATCACATCATGCGTAGAAATGTCTATTTCCGTGTTTTGACCTTTAGGATAGGGATCCACTAAGCACATGTCTATCAGTGACATTGATAGATGAGTGTGAAGAAAAAGTTCATTTGACGACAGTTTTCTTATTTACTGGTGGATAAATTCCTTTTATTAGCTTAGAATTTCTAAATGGAACTGTTAACAGCAGAATTCAGGATATTCTCAAGCTTTCTAAATACTTTTGTTAATTAACAAGCACTTTATACTTAAACTAACGATTTTACTAAATTTCTAAATAATAAAAAACTGGAAAGTGTTAGAAACATTTTGGGAAATGATCTACCAACAATATAGAAAGATTAATTGGATAAATTAATGAGTCTGCAAACTATTAAGTTTCTCGAATAAGCCTAAACCTGAGGTAACATTGAGAAAAAACTTTTAATATTTACACCTGATACATGTTTTGAGTAATTATACCTCTTTATAACTGACGAAGATATAATTCATCTTGATGGAGGCTAGCATGAAGGATTGAAACGAATGAACAAAGAATCAAGACTTAAAGCCACAGAACAGGATCCACAATTTCGACTGTGTGCGTGTAATTAAAGTGACACTAAGTCCTGTTATTCAATTTAAAAAGTACCCCACAAAGCCCTTGTGTCGGCGGATATGTCTGCCTAACCGTTATTTTTCTGGTCAGTAATTCAAAATTAGGAACTGCTCGAATATAGTGTCCCACCTTGCTGTTTAGCCCACGGGCGCATACAGTATCGTTTACATTGAAAATTCCAATATCTTAACAGAGATGAATCTTAAGAAAAAAGAGCCATTCAGGCAACAAACTCATTTTATTTTCAGATTTGCATGATATTTTAAATGGTATGATTGTTTAGTTCCAGAATTTGACAAAACTCAGTAACATTTTAAGAAAATATTTTTATTAAAGTTTAGTTCACTAGAAGACCTTTCAGACAACTTTATCAGTTAAAACAGTTATTTTGCTTGAAAAATGAATATTGGTACTTAATTAGTAGAGCCAGTGCACTTCTTGGGAAATAACTTTACCAATTATTTATGTAACTGCATTTTGTCTTTTTGAAAAAACAACTAGTCTCTTTAATCCTTTAACGTTTGTTGCTGGAACAGCAAATAAGTTTTCAAATTTACAACGAAACATCAGGGATTCATTCCCTTTGGTGGATATAACAGATAGCACCATGTGGCTTTACTATAAGAAAAACACATAAACACACACACACTCCTTTGATTGTAACTGTACAATACCATCTGGTATGAATACAACTGAAACACATAAAATATTTAAGAAGATAGTAACTTATTTCAATAGTTTTTTTTAATCTGCTCTGTTTTTAAACGCCACCTATTAACCATTTTGTTTTTATCCCGTCAAACTTTGTTTCCAAGGGAGAATTATTTCCAAATAATATCACCTTAATACTATATAAAAATATTATTTGTAACTCCTACTCCTACTTAATCATACACCAGCTTAGTATTAAATTCGAAAGGCCTAGTATGGCCTGCTGCAATTTGCATCTTGCTGTTTCTAACCTCAACACTCGCTCTTTCAGCTGTGTGTCCCCCATTGGTAAAGCTTTATGTCTGCAGACTCACAACCCCAGAAACCATATTTCGATACTCGTATTAGCCAGAGCACAGGTACCTCATTGTATAGCTTTGTACTTAATTCCAATCAACCAACCGATTTTCAGTTAAGGGGGTGTATAATATCACAATCAATCTCACTTATCGTTGGTAAAAGGTAACCATAGAGTACCTTGCATAATTTTATTATCCTGATTATTTTATTTTTATTTCGCATGTATAAAAGTTGTCCCCACTTTTCTATTTATGCTCTGCATATATGTGCTTCCCTGGCGTTTCAATTTATGTGCTGTACATACATGTTTCGTCCTAACTCTTCTCTTTATTTCCTGCAAATAAATGTGTTGTCCAAACACTACTTACGTTTCTGTATCTAAATATCTGGTTCAATCACTTCTATTTATGTTTCTGCATCCAACAGTGTTGTCCAAATTCTTCTCTTTATGTTTCTGCACATAAGTGTGTTGTCCGACTTCTTCTATCTCAAAACCAAAAATGATATAATGACAAGTAAAGGATCTAAAACGATGCTATAAAGTATAAAAACATAACAAGGCTGACTTAATTTTATATTTGAAGGTCAAGAAAAAATATAGTTTTAAATGTTTTGCACACAACCTACGTCATTAGAACAGTCGAAACGTCGCTCTAATAAAGATTTTTCATGTAATTAAGAAAAATATAAAATTGACTAGTTTAATCAATAGTACCTTGTCGATCAAGTGAAACGAACGAGCTAGAATAATAAAACTACTTTCTGAAAAAACTCAAAGTGCTTCGACATACAGCGTATGAAAAATATAACTAGAATAACAAAAATAATGTTTAAAAATATAACTAAAATAACAAAGCAATATTTAAAATATAGCTACAATAACAAAAACGGTGTTTAAAAGTATAGCTAGAATAACAAAAACAAGGTTTTAAAATATAGCTGGAAAAACAAAAGCTATAAACGTAGTTACAATAACAAAAATCGTTTAAAAATATAACTAGAGTAACAACAATAACATTTAAAGTATAACTAGAATATAAAAAAACAATATTTGAAAATATGGTTAGAATAACAAAACGATATTTAAAGATGAAAAAACAATGTTTAAATATATAAATATAAATATTTAAGTATGTAATATAACAACGATGTTGCAACTTCACCATGTAATTACATTCCGTGTCTTCACTTCCGGTCATATTCAAACTGAGAACCCTGTCCTTTGTTGTTTGTGCCCCTCAGTGGCTGAGCGGTATGTCTGCGGACTTACACGTTAAAATCCGGGTTTCGATACCCGTGGTGGGCAGAGCACAGATAGCCCTTTGTGTAGCTTTGTGCATAATTCAAAACAACAACAACAACATTGTTGTTTGTTTTTTGAATTTCGCACAAAGTTACTTGAGGGCTATCTGTCCTAGCCATCCCTAATTTAGTAGTGTAAGGCTAAAGTGAAGGCAGCTAGTCATCACCACCCACCGCCAACTCTTGGGCTACTCTTTTACCAACGAATAGTAGTATTGTCCGCCACTTGGTAACTCCTCCAAAGCTGAAAGGGCGAGCATGTTTGGTGCGACGGGGATGGAAACCCGCGATTCTCACATTACGAGTCACATGCCTTAACACGCTTGGCCATGCCGGGCAGTGTCCTTTGACAATAGCTCCGTAGTGTAGTTTCACGCTCAAAGCACATTATTCAACCTTACACGTTTTCCATAATTATTTAGTATACGAGGACGATGGTTTCGCAGCGCCCGTCTCAAAAGTTTGATAGCACATAAATCTATAAGTGGCTTATAGGGTATTCCTTTGTATCTGATGATATCTATACCTCTTTCAATACCTAGTTGCTTGGGTAATGAAGTGTTTGAAATGACGTCGCATGGAAATGACTAATGACCCGTGACTTGTGTTGCTTTTCTTTCTTGTCTATTCTTTGCATGACATTTGCAGTGTGTCCTGACTTTATTAGTGTTCTGTTTCATAATAAATGATTCATACTCTTCTCGTTGTAGCACAACATAAATGAAAAATTGGTGATACTAAATGTGTTTTTTTTTTGTAAATTCAGGGTACACCTGATTCTTGCGAGCACACGTAAGCAAAGGAAAAGAAGAAACAGAGAGGAAGCGAAAGAGCACAGTTCAAAACTTTACTCAGTTTTTAAAAACATTTTAACACATAATTGATCATGTATAGAATGATTAGGAAAAGTCCTAACACAGAGAAAAAAACACAAATAATAGCCCTCTTGATCTCACATTATCAAAAACTCCGGACTGTTTAATTATAATCCAATTGGTTGTTCTGATTGCCAAAAATGGTTATATTTGTCACTTTGGCTTCAAAATGTGGTCTTTGGAGTAGCGACCACGTAGTACGCAATTTCCTGCAATTGTTTTATTTGTACCTCGAGTTTGGACTTTCTTTTTCTAAAGTTGTGGCGTTGCATAAGTTACAAACCCACAAAGAGAAAGAAATATTCTGTTTTATATATATTATCTTGCTGCATAATGAACATGAGAAATTTGTTATTCCTAATGAATCCTGTTATTTTTCTAACTTACTTTATTCCTGATGAATTCTATTATTTTTCTAACTTACTTTATTCCTAATGAATTCTGTTAAGACATTCGGAGGAGGAAGAAGAAAGTAAGTCAGAAAAATAACTACATTGTTGTTCTTTTTGAAATATCTAGGTAATAAATAACAGTTTATATTATGTCATCAAATATAATTATTATATTCTGTTTTAATTTCTAAAACACATTTATTTGTGGTTAAAAGTAAATACTTTTAGTGTATAGTTTCTCAATATCTCATTGCGCCTAACGTTGAAAGGAAAGTTTTATCGTTAGAAAATAAACTTCAGTGCTGGAAATGTGCTGTCACATTTATGTAGATGGAAGTCACATGAGCTGATTGAAAACGAATCGTACTGTTTCATTCATATGGATTTAGTTATATAACCTATATTTTAACGAAAAATATATTTCTACACTTATTGTGAGTTGAAATATTCAGCCATTATTGCGCTCGTTAATATCGATATATCGTCATACGTAAAGATATATTGTACCTCTAATAATTCGATCGTAGATGTATCTGACTTTTTATAGCATACAATTATTATCAGACTAATGTATTTTGGGTATGAAATTTTGAAAATTACTAGTTTCTTACAACGTTAGACGTTTAATTTTCCATATAGGTATTGATTCCTTAAAAATATTGATCCTTCACAGTGATATTACTCACGATCTTATTTATGCATAATTTTACACACATATATATATACGCATGTCAAGCATACGGTAGTGGGTCTTGTTGTCAAAACAACTTTCAGAACACACTATTATGTTATGTGCTATTAACAGAAGTGGTAGTTTAACGATTTTTCACTTTCTGTAGCTTAGACTGTGGAACTAAAAACTACTTAATGTTTTCAGTGGATGTGCTCTATTAGTTCCTGACTTCACATAACAAATTTCAAGGCCATCTATTATGAAATACACGAGATATAAAATATCCAATTGTGGTCGAGTTTCTTCCTTTATTTCTCAAACCGAAAGTACATAAAATTTAATTGATAGAAATATATGCTTAACATTCATGAAGTATTTGAAATATAATATGCTGATGGATCTCTATACTTACAATTATTTGTTACATTTCGTCTAAATATAAGTCACATATGCAAAGTTATTCAACAAAAACTACTCAGTTTTAACCCAAACATTTGAGCATGTATATGCAAAAAGTCACTTAAATTATCAATGAGAAATCTTTACTAAGAGTAAAGGTAGAGAGATTTTAGTTTTTGAACATTTGTATTAAAGACGGCTGATTTACAGTAGTAATAATATAGGGTAATAGGACGTGAAATACAAAAGTCCTGGTTGAGCCAAGCAAACTAAAATGTTAGTTTGTAGTTCAAGCGATCAAAAGAATCATACGGGTCGATGGTTATTATTCATTACCAGCATTTTAGCAAAATTTAGTACATTTTATGAAACTGTCTTAGATAAAAATCTTTTAGCGTTACGTATTTTGTTTTACCCACTATCATGCTTTAATTTGAACAAAAAACATGGCTTGAATAACTAATGAATAAATATTTGCTGTTAAATTATTATTCCTTTTTAAGTGTATTTACTAGTTTAGACGCCAATTTTCATTTCTTTTTTGTAATTCGCACGTTAAACCTCTTATTTCTCGCCGCAACATTTTTTAAACCTAAGGTCTTTTTATTAGAATTCTCATATGCTCTTTTCTTGTAATCAAACACAAAACTATACAATGGGCAAGTTGTGCTCTGCCCACCAAAGGTATCGAAATTTGGTTGCTAGTTTTGTAAGTCAGTAGACATGTCGCTGTGCCACTAGGGATTGGGTGTTCTCATATGCAGACTGAAAGATTTCCTCGAGTATTTTGTATCTAATTTGTTGATCTAGCATTATCTTGTATTTTTCGTATCTGTGACGTTATTCAGTAGGTTGAGTACGTGGTAACCTTATTCGAGATAATGTCACAGTGGAACAGAATGTATCACAACCACATTATTGTTTTGCGTTGCGAGGATATCACTGAAAATTGATTACTTTTGATGTCATCTACAAGTCTTTTCTACAGCAAAATGTTCATACAATTAGATCATCTCTATGTTCAGATTGGGCAATTAGAATTTCCAAGAAGAACATGTCAACTTGTGTCTCCAGGACAATCTAGAAAGAAACTCTAGAAAAGTCGTACCATAGTCGTGTAGCATCTTTAACAGGTAAAAATCAACAAACACATAGGTTAGTGGTGAAAGTCGTCCATTTACCCCAAGAAGCAAGAGCAATATAACCGGTTTTGTTTTGATTAAAACAGTTTTACCAAATTTTTATTTTATTTTTTGCAAGTTGTTATTTTCATTCATTTTAATCAAACTATTTAATTACATAGATAAACCATTTTATTTCATAAAAAATCTCGTTTATTATAGTTTATTTAATCAAAACATTTCACGATACTTAAACCCATTTTTATCCAAGCATTCCCGAATGCTCTGTTACTTGTGTAATTAAACATGAATTCAAATTTCTTCTTCTGGTTTAAAAATCCAGTTGTTCTGATAATTGTTTAAAAAATAAATGATGTGCAGTAACTACACCTAAAGTTCATATCTTCTTCTCCTCAATAAACATTCTTAATTTACAAAATAAACTTTCCAGTTTGAAATATCGATTGGGGTTTATTCTCGTGGTATACGTTGCCTAGATTTAGGTCATATTTGGAAATAATTTTTTTCGGTGTTTATCAGCTTCAAATGGAAAAGTTGAACTAATATTGATTACTTACTCTATAAAGAAAACTGTAATATTGTTGCGACAGTAACCAGACAGACTAATAGCTAGTTGACGTGCATTATGATGACGCTTAAATTTTTTGTTTCATCTGCGAAACAAAAATATCGATATTAAAGATTTCTCTAGCAGTCGAGTCTATAAAATAATAAAAATATACCTCTGAACTGTATTATAATGACGTTTTTACTTAAACTCTAAGTAATTAACATTTGTGTAATCTTATTCAAAAATGAATGAATTCGAAATTAATAGGATAAAACACTTAGTTTGAACAATTAACACTATAGTTGCAAACTTAAGTGGCACTGTATTATGCATTCCTTTGGCATAACAAATTTTTTTGGCAAGCGTTATACGAAATTCCAAACAAACGTATTTTAAAAATGATAAATCTACCTATATGTACCAGTTGGTTACGTAAGCCTAATGACACTATTTCGTTTTGACGAAAAAGAAACTTTGCTGTGACATATATGTATAATTTAGGAGTGCCTTACGTTTGGTGTTCGACAAAGTAATTCAGTTATCGAAACCTTTTGTTGTTTTCCGTTTCTATCATTTGTAATGTAGAAAAATGATTCGATTAATCTCCTAGAAGCTACAGCAAGATAGGTAATGCCAGCCTTTTCACCTAATAATACGACAGGAAACTTAGTGTTTCTGCAGTTAATAATACAGAAGAATTACTCGATGAATCTAAAAAAATAACCATAGTATGGAGGATGGCTCCTACACACCTAATGGTAAAACAATAACATTAAGTATTCCTGTAGTTAATAATGAAGAAAAATTGCTCGATGAATTTCCTAGAAATAACAGCGGGGTAAGGGTGTCGGCCTTTTCACATAATAGTGTACAATATACACTGAGTATACTTCAGTCCGGAGTGATTAAAACAAAGTTTTGTCTTTATGGATAATGACTTAAATAATATTAAATAAATTTAAGTTATCCACGATATCTCATTAAATAATTTTTATTATCTTACAATTTATTCGGTGTTTTAATGGCATAGGTGAATTTTTTTAGGTAAAATATGTGAATATTAGGTTTATCTAATAAGCAAACGAAGTATTATTTCCTATACAAAGTACATTACGACCGATTATTCAAGGAAATAGATGTATAATTTTGTATATTGTTTAAAATATTCACTCAAACTCATTTAGTAGCGCCCTCTGACACCTTGTAGTTTCATTAAATTTGGAACAAAGCATCAACATTTCTATAACCAAAAAAATATACGTACTGTTAATCATGCGTCCATGGATTTCCTATTTAATATTTCCATCATACGTTCAAACAGTGAGGGTGTAAGTATAGTTTTCAATCTCGTAGGTGTGATTTAGTTTGGATTGTTTTGGATTAAGCCCAAAGATAGAAAATGGGTTATCTGTGCTCTGCCCACAACGGGTATCAAAACTCGGCTTCTAGCTGTAGGAATTCGCAGACATACCCTTTGCCACTGGAGGGCACCTAAATGTGTATAAATTAATCTAACTTTTTTTTAATATATGGCACTTATTAATAAAAGTATCAATAAAGAAACATCACATTCGCCTTGTTTGTTTGTTTGATGTAGAGTGCAAAGCTACACAATAGACTATCTTTGCTCCACTCGCAGTGGGCATCAAAACTTATTCTTCAGTCTTATAAGCCCAGTGGCTTGCCGTTAAACCACCGTGAAGTTTCACGTTAAACAGCCATTAGAATAACAAAAGCTTCCATAACGTATGCAATAATAAAGACTTTTTTATATTATCTTTAAGGTAATAGGTGCGCCAGATCTATGTAATTTGGCTTTTATCTCAAGTATCACCTTTTAACATAATTTATGTTTGAAGTAACAAATCATGCTCAAAAATGAACGTACCATCGCATACAAACCTTCAAGTATTGACTCACAAACGTTAACCAAACCATGGAATAGTAAGTCCATCAGAGGCAGTTAATTCTTCCACACTCCCCTTGAAAATGTATTAGATAACTTTCTAGTACACACGTTCTAACTTAAAATCAATTTATTTAATATATATATTCTTATGGAATATTTTTAGCACATTTTGTTTACATAGTTTGATTATTGTCTGAGAATAAATTATCAGTGTGAAAGTGAGGTCCTCACTGATTCTTAATGGAAAGATGTCATTAATATTATAATTTTAATATGTACTAAAGAAAATATGGATTTTTTATAGTGATGCAGATCAGATTTTCTGTGTCCACCATGAATTTTAAAATAATATTTTGATATTATAATATTTTATCTTTATTGAGTGTGATGTAAAGGATAAAAATATTTTTTTTAAATTTCAGTTGAGCTTGAAGAAATGTTATACGTTGATAGCTCTTGTGTAGTTTTGATTGAAATCCTGAATGAAACAATTTCAAAGGTATAATATAACAAGATCTTTTAACTTCATATTATAATATTTTCTTCTGGGCAATGGTTTTCTGATAAAAAAATCAGTAAGGTAAATAAAAAATATTTGATATTTTAACCCGAAAAGCATTTTATACAACATGTAGAATAATCTTAAACAAATAGCAGGATTGTCTCTCATTTTTGCTCGGCATGGACAGGTCGTTAGAGCGATCGACTCTTGAACTACGGATTTCGGGTTATAACAGTCGTCACACCATATATACTTGCCATTTTAATCGTAGGGGCGTTATATAGTAGCGATGAATCCCACTTTTTTTGGTAAGAGAGTAGCTCAAAAGTTGGCTGTGGGTGGTAATAGCTAGCTGCCTTCCTTCTAGTCTTTCACTGCTAATTTAGGGACAGCTAGAGCAGATAATCTTCGTGTAGGTTTGCACGAAGTTAAAAAAAAACTTTCACTTAGAATGTCTTCATAACTAAAAGTGATGACGGCATTCAATTGCATATCGTATGTTTGAACCCGGAACTTCACGATACGCAAGCTCGCATACTAACTAGTCGCCGATATCTGGCCTTTAAAAGCAAAATATTTTATCAGGCTTTAAAATAATCAGATCTCAAACTTCTTGAAAATTCTTTCAAGAAAAATCAAACTGCATAACTATTTTTAAGAGAGACATCTCTCCAGCTTCCCAGTGTCTCATCGGTATGTTTGCGGATTCACAACGCTAAAAACCGGGTTTCGATACCGGTAGTTGGCAGAGCTTACAGTTACGATAGGAAGTGTTCGTACGGCTGCGTCGTGAGTAGTTTTCTTTTATAACTTAAAACGTATCACGATTAGGATAATGAAAGTGTAGTATATTATATATATCATATAAAAACACTTCTAAATAATTTTTTTATGAAAATTCAACGACAAATGCACTGTTTATAAACAAATAACTAAACATAGATGGGCAGAAAGTGTTAGTGCGTCTACTTTGATGGTCAGTTATGTAGCCTTTCAGGTGAATTACTTGGCGTAATCTCTCCTCATAGCCCTCCGTGATCATTTGACAGTACTCGACTGGTATTTTTTCCATTCTTCTTTACAGAAGGCCTCCAACTCTTGCAAGTTTTTTGGATGTCGCTGATGAACCCTGGTCTTCAAATCATGTCAAACGTTTTCAATTGAGTTGAGATCGAGTGACTGCGATGGCCACTCCAGAACGCTTATATGGTTCCTCTGCAACCAGAATTGCACATATTTCGATGTGTGCTTAGAGTCATTGTCGTGCTTGAAGTTCCAACGACGCCCAAGCCGCAAGTTCCGAGCATCATTCCTGATATATCAACATACTCTTCTTTTTTCATGATTCCGTTGACACGGTGAAGGCTGCCTACACCAGAAGAGCTGAAGGAACCCCATAGCATGATCGAGCCACCTCCGAGTTTAAATGTAAGGACGGTGTTTTTTGGAATATTTCGTTCCCCCTTCTCACGGAAAATATAGTGAACATTATTGTGGCCGAAAAGCTCGATTTAATCTCGTCTGACAAAAGAATACTCTTCCAATAGGTAAAAGATTCATCTTCATGCTTTCTTGCATACCTCAATCGTGCTTTAGGGTTTAAATATAGAGTTGTACGAGGACGGGATGCTTTAAACCCAGCAGAGCGTAACATGTTCGTAACTGTAAAGGTGCTTACTTCAACCCTAGTTTCCCTTACCAGTTTCCATATGTCGCTACGTGTTAAACGAGGGTTCTTATTAACTCTCTGAAAACCTTCCTCTTGGTTCTCTCTGGAATTTTGGTGGGGCGTCCGGAACGAGGGAGGTTAGAAGTTAATTCCGTGAGCTTAAACTTGGCCATTATGCTTTGAACAGTAGATTTCGGCACATTAAATTGTGTAGCAATACCAGAAAGAGACACACGAGACTTGTATTTTACAATAATTTGTTTTTTTTAAGTCACTGGATAGTTGTTTCCTGTTCGCCAAGATAACCAAACAGATAATGACGGAGACTACGCTTAATTGCTAAAAGTACGTTTTTTTCTGGCTAAATTCCAATAATTATGAACCCAGTGTCTATTTCTATAATGATATAATGTAGTTTATTCGCCAAATTAAAAAAAATGTTTGTACGGGAATATTAGTTTTCTCACACGTTCTGAAATGTACGAACACTTTCTGCTCCACCTATTTTTGGTTATTTGTGTAAGTATAATATTTATAATACACCATACTTTTATTATCCTAATCGAGGGCCTGGCATGGCCGAGCGCGTAAAGCCTGTGACTCGTAATCCAAGGGTCGCGAGTTCGCGTCCGCGTCGCGCTAAAAATGCTCGCCCTCCCAGCCGTGGGGGTGTATAATGTGACGGTCAATCGCACTATTCGTTGGTAAAAGAGTAGCCCAAGAGTTGGCGGTGGGTGGTGATGACTAACTGCCTTCCCTCTAGTCTTACACTGTTAAATTAGGGACGGCTAGCACAGATAGCCCTCGAGTAGCTTTGTGCGAAATTCCAAAAACAAACAAATCTTAATCGAGATACTTTTTAAGCTATAAAGAAAAACTACTCACGACGCAGGGGTACGAACACTTTATCTCGTAACCGAACCTACAAAAAAATCAAACAGTCAAAGATCTCATTATTTTAAGAGAGTTATAAGTTTGTTTATTGTTGTTTTTAATTAAGCACAAAGCTGCACAATAACCTGTTTGTGCTCTGCCAACCAACAGTATCAAAACTAAGTTTCTAATGTTGTCTGTCAGTTGCAGGCACTGAGGGGTTGACTGACCGAAAGAATGATCAATTCATGCATTAAATAACGTGAAACGAAGAAATGTCAGGAAATGTTTCTTTATAATAAGATTCCCTAAGGATATCAGTTGTCTTGTTTTAGGTACATTAAAATATCGAACCCTAATTAATTTCTCAATTACTTGTGAAGCAACTAATCGAAACAATTCTGTTAAATATCACATAGCCTTATGAAATGCTTTAGTGTAAAACATCTTAAGACACAATACGAATGTAAGGAACAGAGCTATTAGATGTAAAATCGTTACAAAATTAGTCATTCTTTACATTATAAATTCCAAATTCACGACTCGAGATAAAGTAAAGCCAAAGTTATTTTTTATGAACGCTGTTATATCACTTGTTAAACTCACTTGCCAAACCCGAACGACGATTGTTTCTCGTTTATTTTTGATAATGGGTTTCTGATTCCAATTAAATTCCCAGAAAATCTAAGGTCACTCTACCAAACATTGATAAATATTAATATATTAAGTAATGTTATCTTGGTAGGATTTTAAAACAGTTTACATACACAGACAACTAGGCATAATACGCAAGACTCCAGCTGAGCATGGGAACATTGATAATTGACTGTGTTATTTCGACTGATATAACAAGCAAAGTTACTACATTCTGACACTAAAACCATATTTAGTGGGAAAGTATTATCGTAACTTTGTTATATTTATACAGTTTATCATATGTGTAGTGAAGGCATATTTTTGACACTTGAATTAGCTGAAACTACTAGATTATTATCAATGTAAAATAGACAGATAAAAGCATTTTTGGAAGTTTTCAGTCAACAAGTATGGGAAAAATGCAATGAAAACTTACAGTGACGGACTTATTCTAAATACTTGAAGTATATAATGTTACATCATTTAAACAAAAAATTAGTGCTTTACCCTATTCAAATCCTCACTGAAATTCCCAATAGTTGTCTTAATGCTAATAATAAATTGTATATTTGTCCGTTAATGTTGTTGGTCATACTGCTGTAATTGTTTTCTTGGTTTATATATGAGTGAATGTATGTGGACTGACCAAATAAGAAACCTAATACGTGAAAAAAACAGGTGGTATGGTGAGTCCCTTTTATTATTGCTTTAATGAATAAAGTTTGAAAATTTGGACACAAAAGTTTACACAGAGAACTTTATGCTCACATGTGTGTAAGCAATCACAACTACTATACTATGTAGTTGTTATGATTGTAGACTTCATTGGTAGGTGTCACGTTTAGGGAGAGAAATCTGCCCTTTACCCAACGTAAAAAACACACATCACAACACTTCGTGACTTGATTCAGTACAACCATAACTACAAGTACTAAAATGGAAATATAGAAAATGATACCTAATTAACAGGATATGAAAACTATACCTTTGAAGAGAAATATTAGCATAAGGACCAGGAAACTAATTTCAACATTTTCATGTGTTAGACTAAAGAGAACACATGAAAGTGTTCCTAGACTTTATGCTGACATTTTTTCCAGAAGTATTGCTTATTGTTTAAGTTAATTGAGTTAGCATATTATGTATTTATACTTTGCAAGATAAGGATATTTAACATATATTGTGATTGGCTAATTTTACAGAATATTTACACAAGGGTTACCTTTTTTATATTATATAATTCTTTAGTCTTTTTATTGCCTCTTTCCGTTGTTATTACCATGCAAAAAGGGAAGAAAGATATATGAAGATATTTTAGTCAGATTATTACTTCTTTCTGTAGTTATTGACCTGAGTTAGTTACTAATAAGTAAAAGTGGAAAAGAGAAATATAAATTAATGTAAACGTTTTAATATATTTTATCTGAGCTACAAACAAATATAAAATGATGGTTAGTAATTTAATAAAGTAACTATAAGTTTAAATTTAAATTACATTTTGCGTTGTAGATTTTATTTTACACATAATATGTTTTTCAATTAAACCTCTTAATATAACATGATCTTATGATAAACTTTAAAAAATGATTGAAATAATCCTTTACTTCCTTGCTATTTAAAGTAAATGGAAATGTTCACGACAAGAGTATATATGTAAAGCTATCCTTGACACCGTGAGCAAGGCTCTTTTTTCGTCTTGTTTATTGATACTATTTCCATTTGATTGTGAATCAGTAGCATTTATCTGTGTATATTTACTTTGGAAAATTTTGCAACATTTGCTAATTGTAACTATTTAACCAAAGTGCCCGAGTTTTATTAATATCCATTTTTGTTTTAATTATCTAATATGTCAAGAAGATATCGAATAAGCCAGTCCTGGTTTTATCCTTTTTGTTGTTGTTTGTTTCTTTGTTTAGAATTAAGCACAAAGCTACACAATAGGCTATCTATGCTCTGCCCACCACGGGTATCAAAACCATGTTTTATTGTGCAAGTCTGCAGACATAACACTGTGTCACTGGGGGGGGGGGGCTGATTTAGTTCTAAATTCATCAGTATTTGGAAGCAAGTGACGACATGGATTTCCCTTTTTCTGAAGGTAAGGGGACACACGCATGCTTGGCGTTCTTGGACCAGATTATTTATGTATGTTTGTCTAAAAATGATTGTGAAAAAAGAATATTTACCAAGTCAATAAAATACTTAAAAAAATAAAAAAAATAAATAAATTTCATCCATCAACCTTCCGATGATTTCTTTGATTTATTATAGCATTGCTAACCAAAACAAAATTCTTAGCAGTTCTTATTCTTAAAATAATTTTTATTGCTTGCAGAAATAAAACAATTTAGCGAATGTTATGTTTCATTTTTAACAATTTTATTGCCAAATATAAACAAATAGTACTGTTTGTCTATATTTTTCATCTTTACGGATATTAATTCAGTCAACTAACATTAATATGTGGAGGTTAATTGCTTACAGAAATCAGTTATAAGCTATATCCGTTGTTTTGTCTATATAGAGAATAACAAGGTAAAATTATGTCACTTAATTAGTTATATATAAGAATATGCATTGTACAAAATATTCTATTAATTATCTCCATACTGAATAATGTGGTACGGTAGCGTCCGTTGTTTATCTTTACATAATGACTAAGAGGACAGAATAATGTCAATTGATTATTTATGTGTATGAATGAATATACACAGTAAAATAAATTCTATTGATTATTTCCATTTTGAATAATGGGGTACAATAACGCCTGCTGTTTATTCATGCAATGAATAACACGAGGAAATAATGTTAGTTTATTATTTATGTGTAAGTATACACACTACACAGTAAAATAAGTTGTACTGATTATCTACAAATGAAATAACGTGGTACTACCTGCTAATTATTAGAGTATAAAAATATATAATTACAGTTTATGTGGTTTAGTTATTGTTAAGTGCAAGACCACACAATTGGGGTATCTATACTATGCCACTCACTAGTATCAAAATCCAGTTTTTAGACTTGCTGCTGCTTGCATGGATATTACGAAATGCATCTGGTTAACTACAGTTTTCATCATTCTTTAAACCAGTGTGCATGAAATGACAAATTAGTACACGGTTTCGATCACTTTATGAAAGTTGCTTGAAATATTGATGGCAAATATTTTGTCCAGCAGAGCGTTCGCTTTCATATGGCTAGCTGAGTGTACAAAGAGATTACGGTTTATTTCAACGTCATCGATAAGAAAATGTACCTCCTGTAGATTCCAACTGCTAGTTCGATTTCTAGGAACTAGTGTGAATAGAAACGCAGAGATACGTGATATTCTTGGTGGAACACTCAAAAAAAGAATTATGAAAGCAGAAAGAAAATGAAACCCTAAAATAAAATAAAAAAATATTTTGTGGTAAGTAGGACCTGTCAATATACTGAATAGCGTAAAATGTGAAGGAAAAAATAATATCTTATGGAAACAAAGCAGATTTCTCTGGAGTAGTAGAACTAATGAAAATATAAATTAAAGTGTTTCAACCAATGAAAGCACACATTTAAAGTGCTTATATGTGCTTTTTAACAGGAAACAACATTTATTCATGTAAATCTAAAGAATAAGTGAATAAAATCTTCAATTTGAAGTTTGTTCATAAAGCAGAAAATGAAATATAAACACATTTTCAAGATTTGACATATTTTTTATTTTAAGAAACTGTATTTGTTACGTTTTTACTTTGATAGAAAAAGTTGAATTTCTATTCGTTCAATGGCTGTATTTACTTTCATTCAATTTTTAAAACCATTCAAGTCACTTTTTCATGTATTTTTGTGCTGAACAGAAAAAAGGGAGGGCGCTCTATGCGCAAGCTGTAAGTTGCAAAATTCTAATGAAATCAAGCTTATGCCTTGGCCTGGCTTTTCCAGATAGTTAGGGCGCTCGGATCGCAATATGTGGGTTGTAGGGGTGTTATAACGAGATGGTCGATCCCACTATTTGTTGATCAAAGAACAGCCCCAAAACTGGCGATTGGTGGTAACGATTGCCCCAACATCTAAATTAAGAACAACTAGCGTAGATAGCCTTCGTGTAGCTTTGCGCAAAATTCAAACCAAATCAAGCTTAGTTCTTTCAGAGCTTTGAGGCAGCAAGTTACAGAAATTTTATACAATGAAACTTTTACACCCAATACATCGTTTTAGGAAACCAAACAGTTTAAAATTCTTTTAAAGGATCAATCATTATGGTAAATTACTTTTCTTTAAACCTATCGTATCATCCTCTCAAGAATCAGTAAAGTAATTTTTACATTTTGTGAATTTCAGAAAATTGTGTAATTTTTGTGAATTTCAGAAAATTGTGTAATTTTTGTGAATGACTAGTTTTGTGGAAATGTTAATACAACTTTTACTAAAAGTAGAGTACAATATATTATTTTATTTTTGTCTTATACAAATCTAAAATTCAAAGTAAATGATATTCCAAATGTGCGTCAGTGTACTTTTAAGTAGTAATAAAAATACATGAATTTATTCCGCTACGTTATCTAAAGCCTTATCTGAAACATGGAAAACTAGACAGCATAAAAGATATATTAACCTTTCGAAAATTATTTCTTTCAATAGAAACGATCACTATTCGAACAACAGTGGATTAAAAGAAAATTTATTACGTTTTTGATCGATAGATGTTTAGATGAGAATATTAATTTTTAAAAAACTTATAAATCATATAACCTATATTTACTCTAATATCTGTCAGCAATAAATGTATCTCCTATTGAAATAAGTGTACTAAAAGTCATTATTTATTAATATTAAAAATGTAACGGGATTGAAACATTATTTATAGGGAAAATATTCCACTTCATTCAACACTTCACCAGATGTTTGATTATAAATGTCTTTGGTAAAATCGAACATTACACATACATCCAAAATATTTTTATTTTAATACTTGCGTATCGTTTAACCGTAATATCGAAAATATAATCAGCAATTTGTACTATACAGTCTTTCCAAACAGCCGATATTTTTTATTCTTTCTGGGGTAGTAATTGTTTTCATTTATTCTATACTTGCATTTTCACAAACTACCTATATGTTTTTACCATGTATTCTCTTCTATTGTTCTTATCATTCTTTTGTACTTTTGTTGATACAGAATACAATACTTAACCAATAGAAATATGTAATCTTGTATGCAAGTTAAATAAACTATCCAACTTAACGTATTATCATATTTCTTTCTATTTAACTTATTTAATGCATGTGTTACCCCTTTAAAGTATAGGCATATAAAAACTAGCTTGGAGTTTATCTTTTTATTTTCTGCATTATTAGACGCCAGAAACATCCCTCCACTTCTCAGGATATAGCTCATTTTAACATTATAAAGTTCAAGTGTGACATGCATGACGGTTCTAATAAAATAATTAAATGAATTTGTTTTCAACACCGCACGAGATACATCTGTCACATGAAATTCGACATGAGCTATTATTCTACTCTGTACATTAAAGTTTTAATAACATTTTGAAGAACTGTATTTATAACTTAAAGCTACTGCAAAACGACAAAGTTGCGATACGTTATTGTAATATATAAATTTCACCCAGGTAGATTGGGTTTTTAACTCTTGTTCTGAATTTATCTTAAAATGACAGAAATGATAACAGTAAGAACAAAAAGGATTAATGCTCACTCTGACAGAAATGCCAACACAGCATTGATTTTCTGTAAAATGTTTCAAGCATATTCCAATCCGTTAGAAAAGATAATGTTCCGAAAATTATGGGGCTTTGCGCGAAATTAAAACCAAACCTAAAATTATATTTTTGAAAATAAAAAAAATGATCATGGAAAATATTTCCGTAAATCCTTCTAAGAAAATCACAATGGTAGAACTTTATAATTCACCTAATGATACTTAAGAACCACTTTTTGTCAGATTACAACTGTAACAGATGATATCCAATATATTGTTTCTTAAAACGAAGAAATTTGCAATTATAAAAAAAATCATAAATTTTCAGATACATGTTAAAACTCATGTATGTTTACTTCTGGTAGATGAATTATAGCTGTGTTACTTTTTTAGTTTTACACAGTATTTGGCCGTAACATTACCAACAAATATTTTCAATATGCCCCTCTTACATTACATTATCATTACAATGATAACAATCATATATGAATATTCCTTTTGATTTTACTTAATGTTCTTATGAAGAGGTCATTCACAGTTGACATTAAGGTACTGTACATACGGTGCGAAAAAAACTTTTGTACATTTGAATAGAAGAATAAGGTAATTGTTTTATATAAATATCTATCTATATATATAAGAATCAGAATATTTATGCCGCCATAAATACGTGCATATGTAAATAAATAGTGTATATACTGAAGGATTAGCATTTCAGTGTCAATTACATTAATATTTAATCTCATTCAAAAACTAGAAACTCTTTATTGCAATTAATATACACAATAGGATACACAGTATTCACTAACATAAAATTTATCAATTTTTTTCAGTGAATTTTAAATGTTAGACGTCAGACTTAGTGAAACTTTACTAAGGTTTTTATCTTGGTTATTAACAGTTTAGACGAATCTCAGTGGTTTAGTTGGAGTCCTAAGTGTAATTTGTAGAAGGTGAACCTACTTAATGATCGAAACTTTCCCATGAGGTCAAGTTACAATCTTAGGTGTAATCTGGGGAAGGTAATCCTTCTTAACAACTGAAATTTTTCCAATGAAGTCAAATTACCATCCTAGCTGTAATCAGTAATGGATAAACTTACATAACGACAGGTATGTTTTTCATGGGGTCAAGTTACAATCCTATGTATAATTAATTTTTACTGGGTTAACCTATCTAACAATTGCAAGTTTTCCACGGATATGGATTAGCCCTTTAAGTTTTCAAAGTGAGTTTATAAAAAATCATTAAATTATCGTTAGATATAAGCAATTATTTCTTTTCAAGATATAGTTTGATCATTGGTTTGACAACTTCCTTGACATCCACGTTATTTGTCAAAACTTACAGAATTTTTAAAAGCCTTAAGATAATTTAAGTTTTTAACCAATATTTAGACTAGTAACAAGCTCATATCATGCTTACTTACACATTCTTGTTTATATTGCTCAGTATAATCATTCACTGTAAAAATATAAAAACACGCAAGAAAGCTTTCATGATTTTATTCATATACAAGTAGTATTACGATTCATTAGGCAGGTAGCAGGATATTCAGACATTATTGTAGTAATGGTTGATTTTTTTGTTAACATCAAAGTTTCTGGATTAGACTTGAAACACTAAAACCATTTTAGCGTCTAATAAATTATTTCAAACTAATTGAAAACCTGACTGCATTAGCAATGGTTTTAAGAAACTTTTAGTGGTCTGATTGGGCACATGTGGATTAAGAAAAAAGTTTGGAATAATATTAATGTTTTTCAGTGAAGAATTATTATCTTAAATACATATGGTGTTAGTGATTTCCTAAACTATTCTTGTAGCTTATTTCTTATTGTGCTAAGTTTAGAAAAAAAGTCTAATAAGTCAAAACATGGCATTGTACTGATGTAATAGAACGTAACAGTGTATTGTGTTGATGTATTAATGTTTGCTGTTGAGATTGTAAACTTTGATCATCAAAAAGATAAAGTTAGTTTGTCTAGCCAAGCTATGATGGTTCAAGATATAGAATTGAGATAAAAATCAATAAATGTCAGCAACAGTTTATTTTGTTGATTTTGCTACGTCTGTAGCAAAGTCTTTAAATCCACGAGAAACAGACCAACAGGAAGATTGATTGAAGGAAGTGGAATGTGAGGGTTTTTCACTTCCAATAACAAAAGGCTATCGAATTGTGGTGGACAACATTTTATCTAACTTCAATAAACCAATCAAAACCAACCAAGTTTAGTAAAAAGCTGTTCTAGACATTGATTACTTGTGGGGTTTTTTCAATAATTATCTCGAATGTATATTATTACCATTATTTCAATTGTTTGCTTCCCTAAAACATCTACGAGATAATAAACGTGTTTTGTTACTTTCTGTAAAATTTAAGCTTAAGACTTGATATTTTTATTGTTCACTTACTGTAAAGTAGACATTTTTCTACTTGAAGAGTTAGGTATATAACTAAGTGCATTAGAACTGTGGGCTTACTTCAATCTACTAATACACATACTACTCACATCATTGAACAACGTTAGTTTATAAGGACAGAAACTAAATAAAATGAATCAAAAAATGTCGTAACTGTGATATTTTCATTTAATTTAATGTGATGTAGCTGGAAAAACCAGCATATAAAATATAAGGGAGATTCTGTTACGAAGCTGATTGAGTTGACTATACATCCAATACTGTTTACACCTTAGAAATATTTATTTTCAATATATCACATGTTCCTTGTCCTTTGTGCTCGTAAATTGCACTATAAAACTTACTATGCTGCTTTTACTTAAACTGTTGGAAAAGAATGCATAATCCGGGCCGGCACCGCCATGTGGATAAGGCACTTAACTCGTAATCCGAGAGTTCGAATCCCCGTCACACCAAACATGCTCACCCTTTCAGCTGTGGGGGTGTTATAATGTTATGGTCAATCCCACTTTTCGTTGGTA
The DNA here is from genome assembly GCA_011833715.1 of Carcinoscorpius rotundicauda. Taxonomy (NCBI): domain Eukaryota; kingdom Metazoa; phylum Arthropoda; class Merostomata; order Xiphosura; family Limulidae; genus Carcinoscorpius; species Carcinoscorpius rotundicauda. The sequence continues at coordinate 117,629,974 of CM022393.1, forward strand.
AAAAGAGTAGCCCAAGAGTTGTCGGTGGGTGGTAATGACTAATTGCCTTCCCTCTAGCTAAATTAGGGCTAGCGCAGATAGCCCTCGAGTATGTTTGTGCAAAATTCAAAACAAACAAACAAACAGAATACATAAGAATAATAAAACATACTATGTTCAGGACACAACGTATTTCAACTTTATTGTCAAAATGTTGTTTACATGTTTTCACGCATACATTTTGCGAAAAGCTTATGTATAATTAAGTATTTCCAATAGCTACAGGTTCCTAAGGCCTATAAAATCACCATACAGTAACCTAAAGTAATTTAGGTGTTTGAATAATGTTATAACATAGATTGCTTAATTCACTAATCGTTATACAGTGGGCCACCTGTTTAATGATTATATATATATGTTACATATTTCTTTTCTTTTTCACGCAAGGTAAAACTGAAAAGAGAATCTAATGCATTCCTTGATTGGCCGTACCTTCTGTTGCGGACTGCAGTTTCATTTATCGCAGGCTCATCAGCACAACTTGGGTGAGTGAACAAAACTACAGTTATGCCTATTATAATTGTGATGTATACATAACCATTATAAAAATTCTTGAGTCCTTTGAAATAACCTTGGGTGGAAAAAAAAAAGAAATTTGTAACACACAAACATATATGTGGGTGTATATAATTAAATGTTTGGTTCTACGGAATTTGATTAGTTATTGTTTCGTTAAAGTTTTGTTCTTATTTCTATTAAAATGTGGCTAATGAAAATTTATATAGTTCTAACAGAATTTTAAAATTAACGAAATATTTATTCGCATTATTTAAATTAACTAAACTCATTGGTTTAACGTCTTGGAACAGCTGTCCAAGCAACTCAAAGTGCGAATCAAACGCCCAAACCACCTGGCCATGCCGGTCCGACCGACAAAAAAAGATAATATTTCAATGGCATCTTCACAAAAAAATTTACGCAAAACTACATGACTGTCCCATTTTCAGCCTAATTTTGTTAAGCAACTTTTATATTTTACGACTAAATTAAATTTCTACTCATAAATCTTGCGTTTGCTATAATTCTTCAAATGTTGTCTGAAATAAATAAAATGTTCTCTGGATAAAAGACAGTTGTTAAAAATTATTAATTTTAAAAGAATTATGTAATACGCCTGAGCTGGTTAAGTTTTTTGTTTTGTTTGTTTTGGAATTTCGCACAAAGCTACTCGAGAGCTATCTGTGCTAGCCGTCCCTAATTTAGCAGTGTAAGACTAGAGGGAAGGCAGCTAGTCATCACCACCCACCGCCAACTCTTGGGCTACTCTTTTACAAACGAATAGTTGGATTGACGTGACATTATAACGCCCCCACGGCTGGGAGGGTGAGCATGCTTAGCGTGACTCGGATGCGAACCCGCGATCCTCAGATTACGAGCGCATGCCTTAACGCGCTCGGCCATGCCGGGCCGGCTGGTTAAGTAATTGGATATATTAGGAAAAACAAAATTTAAATTGAATTCACTTTATTTGTACGAAAGTTTTCCAGTTAGTAAAGAGAAAAATTGATTCATGGAAAGCAAATTAAATAGTCTTAAGCCCAATATATAAACAAATACTGCATGTTAGTAATTTTTTAAAGTTCATGAGTTTCACAAATACTTCTTAGAACGTTAATCGCCACCAAGCATCTCAACTTTGAGGAATAATAATGAAGCACTGCAAGAAATTCTTCTGATTTTTTATTCATTTTTCAATAAGTTTGAAAAATGAGAAGTTTCTGTCCAGCAGTAAATGTGAAAGAACTGAACGTAACTAACTGTGTGTACGAGAAACTGATGCTATTTTCTATGCATAAGTTATGTGAAGAAGCAACTGAATTTAAAGTTGAAGATTCAAAGTCATCAAATTTTCTTATAATTGTGACTACTTATTAAGGTGCTTTTATTAATAGTGATTGTAACATGAACAATATTCACCATACCAAATACATGTTTGGATTATCCAAAGAACTCATGCTTCAGGAAAGAAATTTATTCCAGTTGGAAACCTTGTACTTCTTTAACTTTCTTTTAAAAAAACAACAACAAAGTCATTCATGATCTTGATACTATGAAAATAATATTATTATTGCTTGACACATATTCAAAAGTTTATATGTACTTTAAACTACAATATAACAAATATCATTCATCATTCAAAATCAACTTCATGGCAATGCCATTCTAAACCATTTATTAATATGTGTCATATACCAAAAGTTTTAATTGTAAAAGAGTAGACAATACTAAGTGAAATATACCGAACTAAACATTATAAAATTCAAACCACCACAACAGGGATGATTTGCATAAATATAGATGAAGTAAATATTTGTGTTACACAATGGTGACACGCAACCAATGTGAAAGATGCCAAAATGGCGGCTTCGGCATTAGTTGGTGTTTTATAACTTGCCTGCACGGATTGCACCCATGCTTTAATGAGTCCATAGTACGTAGTCTATATCATATAATAATCTATATAATATTTCTTATATGTCAAGAATGACACGCTTCTCAGAGCAGTTCAAGCATTCTGGTGAAACTGTTTCTACAGTATAATTATTTTACACTATGCTAATTTCAGATGACTTGTGAAAAGCTGCAGCCCATGTTAATATGTTACCTTATATAGAATGGCTTGCTTATGCTCAATTTTAACTCTATATCTCAAGCATAGGTTCATCTAACTATCTTTGACATAGTCGGTTTTAATATTTTGCGGCTAAGTTTTATTTGGATGGAATATCAGCATTTATTCCAATTACTGTTGTTTCTAAAGAGCTATTTTGGAAATTTATGGTGAAAATGTTTAATTTGTTAGTTTTATACATTTGTTGCCCTACAGTTGCTCAGAATTGAGTTCACTAACATATTATGCCAAAAATGAAAGGTATGGTGGATAACGTACATTAATAAAGTTTCCGAAGAACATTATCTTAAATCACCTCAGTGATGTTAACTCAAAACCATAACATTTCGTTCGGTATCACAAACAATTATTTTCCTATACTTTTGAAGTGTTCTAATTGTAATCCTAAAAGCTTAAAACTTAAAAAGCAATCTCAATAGCCCATTTATGTAGCTTTGCGTTTGACTAAAAACAAACATATACCTTTCCATTTCTGATTACATTATCTCTTGATGGACTTTGAACAGCTTTGTATTATTTATAATATTTATAATTTATAACATTTGAACTTGTAAAACTTAGTTTTTATTCCAAAATGCACAAAAAAGAGATTAGACAAATATAATCATGACCTGAAAGCTGGTATGTAATTTATGAAGAAAAATATTAATGTGATGAATCATTACTACTTATGGTAACAATCGAATATTAAGTAACGTTGGGATGTGTTTTTATCATCTGTTTTACTACATTCATAACAGTGCTTAAAATGTTATTACACTTACATAACTCATTTTTAAATTTTTTTACATTAAAAAATTACATTGGCCAAGGTAGTTACTTAAGTTCCTTTCACCATAACTATTCATTGGTCTGTGTCATTCACTCATGGTATTAAGTGCAGTTTCTCCCGGGAAAGACGGCATGGCCTAGCGCGCTAAGGCGTGCACTTCGTAATCGGAGGTTCGCGCCCGAGTCACGTCAAAAATATTTGCCCTCCTAACCGTGGGGGCTTTATAATGTGATAGTCAATCCCACTATATGTTGGTGAAAGAGTAGCCCAAGAGTTGGCGGTGGATGGTGATGACTAGCTGTCCTCCCTCTAGTCTTACACTGCAAAATTAGGGACGGCTAGCACAGATAGTCCTCGAGTTGCTTTGTGTGAAATTCCAAAACAAACTCCCGGGAAAGATTCCCGTAAAGTCAAACATGCTTAGTGAAAGTACACAAAGATCTTTTCTGCTGGCGAGCTTGATTGTTTTGCGGGATTTCTTTTTCATTGTGTTTTACATTGTAACCAATCTCTTTGTTTATTTGTTTGTTTTTATAATCCATTCAAAGTTGAATAAACTGATTTGCCTCCACAAAACATTTTATTTCAAGCCTTTCGAATCCCTTTCAGTTACTCTCACTGAAAATTGGTAATACTGGAAATACCACAAAAACTTTTTAAGATTAACTGTTTTTGAATAGAATTGAAAATGTATTATTTGTATTTTGCAAAAACTAGCAGAAACAAACGACTGTCAGGTAGAGACAAGTCCATAAGGTTTTGATTTGTTGCTATTGTTTTTCTGTGAAATTAACTTAATTATCGATGCTTCAGTAAGAAAAAAAGTCTTAATTCAGAACGGGTTTTTGATTTTCCAGAAAGATGTGAAGTTTAAAGATACAATGAAATTTCAGCACGAAGTTTGTGCGTATATTAATTAATGATTTTTCATACCATTAATTTATACTGATGTTACACTCACTAATTTAGCATATGCTGCACAATGCTAATATTTTCTTGCCACTGAAAAATACTACATAAAAAACAACTACAATTACTGTATGGTGTAGTGAACAAGGAAGATAAGCTGTGTAATTTTATTTAATGAAGAAAGCCAGTAACCCATTACTAACTTGTAGAATTGATGTTTTTCTCAATGTTCGAGACTTCAACAATCGAGTTACAGTTTCTTTCCTAACCAGGAGAATGTTCAAAAGGAAGGTGGTTTAGACTAATCTTAAATTAAATCTATCTAAATGCAATTTGCTCAAGCGTCAGCAATTTATTCTTATAATGGGGACCTTTACAACAAGATAAATGTATCTAACCATCTGACTGTTGCTATTTATAGGGACTGTGTTTTCGCAATTTTTTACTTATTTTTGACTGCTCATTTTAAAATTAAAACAGACATGGGACATCTCTTTTTAATATTGTCTGTTCAAAAGCATAAAATCAGTGGTATTCTAACATTTAAAAGAACTGTGGTATTCTATCCTTTTAGCCTAGTTATAATCACTTCAGGGCCTCTAGATTTGATTAAATTTAACTTTCTAGAACTTAATGACGTATGTTGACAAAAACATGTAGAGAAGACTTATAATTGTTTTCCAATATATATATATATATATATATATTTACAGTACTTCAAACACATTAAACATAATCAAAAATTTAACTTCAAAAAAGAAATAAAAAATCACAATGTTAGTTATCAACCTCGTATCAACGAGATATTTAGTGTTATTTTCATATTATTGAAGAATAAAAGACATTCAAACTTCGGTAAAACTCTAGATATAAATATATATCTAGAGTAAATTGTTTAAACTAGAATGTGTTGCAAATAAACTTTAATTTTTGAAAATCTCAGTATTTCATAAGCACAGGTAGTATCCAACGTTACCGTGAAATGTCTATCATTGTGTTGTCACGTTGATATTGAAGGTTACATCACGTACGAATTTACTGTATTTGAAGTACCCAGTAAAACGTTTGACTTGTCCTATACAAAATGTTTCAAGCAATAGTCGAGAATAATAGATATAAATGAATTTTAAAAGTCTCCAGTTTTTAAGTAATTTTCATTATTTCCATGTATCAACAAAATTGCAATCCAATCTTATAGAATATCATATATATTCACTAGCTAACAATCAACTGCAGGCTCATACTGTTCTCATCTTTTCAATTAGCTCTTTAACTGAATCTTCTACTCTCTTGTTTTTCACGTAGTAATAGTCTAAAATAACTCAAATTCTACGAAATGATAAAAAAGAGCATTGCATGTCTCGAACCCTAAGATATATATTTTATCACTACGCGTCTCTCATATTATGTATACCAGACTTGCTTCACTACTAATCCTAAGGCAAGAAAAATGATGAATTGTTACAGGAATAACATGCTTAATAACACGTAAAAATTAAGCATCGATTCGTCGGTTTAATTAACTTTTATTTTTAAGAGAACAGTACATGCGTGTAAGCAAAGTACAGTTTCATAATATCGATACCACCAGCGGCTCAACAGTAATTCTGAAAACTTATATCGCTGAAAACTAAGTTTCGATAAGCAAAGGGGCATAACGCAGGTAGCCCATTATTTCACTTGGTGCTTAAAAATAAACAAGTAAATAAACATAACACTATTACAGAATATCTAGAATAATAATAGTTTCTTAAGGGCGATGTCAATGGTTATGAATAAAACATAGATATAATGTAAAATTAGTTCCATACTGGTTAAGATTATGTAAGAAAACAATCAGAGAAATTTCATACACTCCCCAGTACAAGCTTTGAATTTTTTTTGTTTCGATCTGCGCCTGAAATTTTGTCCCAATTTGATCCCTTCTTTCTGAGTTATCAATAAACTGAGAAGGTGCCCCATATCTGCAACATAAAAATTATTAAAAGTGATCCAGAATAGAATAGGCTAGGACCTTCCTATGAGAACACCCTTTCTGCTGTCAAAATTTCACTCAATTCAAGATCTTCATCCACTGTCCTCCTAAGGCAAAGGTAAAAATATTTTTGAAAATTTAGCTATTAATTAAAATAGCTAATTACAGTAAAATTTGTATCATAAATTCACGTAAAACAGTATATTCTTTCAAAAAGTTGAATCAATTATACATGAAGTATATAAAGAAGTCTCATGTCAAATGAATATGGCTAAATGTCAAAAGAACGTTCGCTAATAATAAGTTACTTAACTGGGAACAAATACTTGAGCTTTACACAATAACTAAAATTAATTTAAACACTAAATACAATTATTTATTCAAATCTCCAATGCCCAAATGTTCTGTCGGGTTTGCATAACGTCGTTGGAAAGAATGTCCCATAGGAAGCACATGGTCTGTGATGTGCAGCACATAAGACGGCTTTATAAATGTTTCAGCTACTTATAGAAACTTTGTAGAATATCTTCTAACCGATTAATTTGGAGGATAAAATTCTAACTGAAACACATAAGGAATTAGAATTTTACAAAGATATTTGCTTATGAATACAATTTAAAAGTTATACCTTCTGTTTGGTTACGAATACATTGTAAGATTATGTCTTGAGTACCAGTAAAGACTTTCATAGAAGCTGATTATTCCATCGGTCTCGAAGTTAGAGAAAAATGTTGTCTCAAACACGTATTCTATCGCTCATCAAACCAAGAAGAAGATCAAAGATATTATACTACACAATTATACAATACTTACTGAAGACCCTCCCCTAAGTCTATTTTCAAGGACCCAGTCATTATTTCTTACAAACATAACAAAAAGCTGAAAGAAATCCTGGGGCACAGTAACCTTAAACAAAATGATACTCCAGGCACTCACACAGGCCATGCATATCACTTGCGCCATATAAACAGCACTACACATATAAAAGACAAAAACACAACGTTCGACATAAGACAATCTTTTATATGTACCACTAAATGTATCTTTTACTGTATAATTTGTAAGCTGTATAATTTGATGAAGAACATGAGCGCGAAACGTCATCCTGTTAAAAATGTTTTAAAATGCTTGTCGATTGTTTAACTGAATTTTTAAGCTTGATATCTTTCTTGTCTATGCGGTTAGCTCGATATTTCTTTCGGCAAATATCAGAAGTGAAAGGAAGCGTTTCAAATATAGATACCAAACGTAAAGAAAAAGGAATAAAATCAGTATTTAGAACTCTTTCTGACTACATTACACTACTTAAATCTAGTTACTAATGAAATATGTATCCTTGAATGTACAAATAGTGTAAAATCAATAACATGCGCTACTCGGGGATAACGAGACTGAATAAATGATCATGCTTGAATAACAAAACTTCGAAATCCAAGATTTGGACAACAATAGTTAATAATGCTGGAGTCAAACGACCTAATTCTTTATTAAGATGTAATAAATAATGATAAAGTTCATAGTTTTCAACAATACTGATTATTATTAATTGATAAAAATTCTGAACTTTTATCATTGTTTTACATTGACTTCCATCAGTACGTACGACAGCAATTAAACGACAAACAGTAGACTGTTATACCCTATAAAACTGATAGACGTCATTCGACATGAGACTAGAAAACTGAAGGTTAATTACAGTTTAGAAAGCCAAGGTTCAATCTATTACTTCCATTGTTAATCTAGTTTTGTATGATGCCACCAATTACGTAATATTGCCAAACATTCGAGGAAGTCTACACTTTTGTAACATTTTCCACAGACTGTACACTGCACACTGACCAAGGTTTTCAGAGCCATAATTAAGCAAAAGAACGTTCAAACGATAATTGGAGCAACTCTGCAGAGCTAGCAGCATAAGGCCAAAGGTAATTGCCGTGATTCCAGTTACATCGGGTATATTTCTTATGAAAACTACCCTTTCAAGGTGTGATTGAAAGGTGTGGAAATTGTAACTTATAAGCCTTTTATTTAACTTTAACTCATATTCTCATTCGTTGTTAAATTAAATATACATATGCTAAATTTTGGATTAGAAAGTTCTCTTTTTTTCTATCCATGACTCGGCTTGAAATAAGATTTTCGCTCTACCTAGCTGTACTAAACGCAAGCTGTGTGAATATTTTTCACTTTCAAAAAAATACTGAAGGTTCCCTTCTCAGTAAAGTTATTCCACTTTCGTTTACATCATTTAACAATCTCACTATATAAATAGCATTATTTGGAAATGGCTGAGACACAGTTTTCCAATACCCGTTAAAGTTTGTTTGTGAGGAAAATTAAGTATGACGTAGTTGGAAAATCACCATCAATCTAATATATAAACACCATAACTCGTAGCTGTAGCAACATATCCACTGTATTAGCTATGATAAATAACAGTTAAGTGTAATCAAACCTTCTGCATGTCATCTGGCTAATGTCTTGAACAAATCTGTTTGTTTAGAAGCTAGAAAGATCTAGTAATATCATCTTTAATGTGATGTTTTTTTAAATAATTTTTTGCGTGACTAAGATATATCTTTTTAAATGCTAACACTGATAAAAAATACTGCCTTAAATTGGTCCTTATTTTACACAAGTACAAAAGTATCAGTGATATTTACAGGTTTCTGTTGTATACAAGTAGAGGAAATCACTAAAAAATATTCAGAGGACATATAAAGAAAGTTATCATGACGATACTCTTTAGCCACAGTACCACACCAAAGCACGTAAAAGCCCAAGTCCAAAGTAAATAACAGTTCACAAGATCTCCTTATGAAGGTGGACTTTAATACATTGAAAAAAACAAAAAAGACCAACAATCTGTAAAAATCGTTAGCATAATACATATAAAAGACCTTATAATACCAAGCTATGCACAATTTGATATTGATATCAGAGAAGAATACTAATATATTATAATTGGATTTGGACAGCATATGCTACAAAAACAAGAAATAAGCATTCCACATCAAATACACTGACAAATGTCAGCAAAACGAACAAACCAGTATCGACACTGTTCAAACAGACCGTCGGTTCAAGCCTTAACGGAATAGACTTATAACAAGACTGTAGCATATCACGACAACCATTTTGTTCTTACGAAGAAGATCCATGGTCAAATCTCAATCCGTGACACCACACATAGTCTTTCTTTGAAATTCTCTAAAGGAAGAAAAAAATGATAATGGAAACATAAGATATAAACAAATTAGTTGAAGGACTCTAATATTAAAAAAAGTTATTAATTAGATTTAGTTGATCATATAAGCCTCCATGAAAACGAGATTTGTAATTGTTCTACGTAGTAAACACTGAAAAACAATCTTTCAATGGTGAGAATCTAAACCAATCTAGACTTTCTGGTTAAATTCCACTTCAAATTTTATGCAAGATTGATATCAATAAATACGTGAAAAAATTGTAACAAACCTTTAAGGTAGGAAAATTGATAAAAATTTAATGTTTATATTTTTCTAGTTTCGACATATATATATAAATATAACACACATACATAGATATGTTTTTACACATATCACCACAGTTTAAATTCTGTACTTTTAAAATCAGATATGTCTTTTTACTACATAGCGTAGTATGCCATACTGAAACGTCAATTTTTACCACATATACAAGAAAGAGCTAGAAAGACATACATCATAAATTATAGTAGCTTAAAAACTAAAATGCTGGTTACGTATTAAAATAACATTTGATAAGAACATTTTCATTAGAAATATAATCTAAAGCTAACATAGAGAAAAATATGCTCAAAAATGCGCTATTAGGTAAATATATCTAATCTAGCTAACAAAACGTCGTAAAATCGTTTAATAAAAATATACAAACCTGGCGCAGGTTGACAACATGTCACTTTATAATGGCTGCTAAGTAAAGAAGTTTAATTACACTTTGTAGGAACAATTTCCATGTGCTAATAAAGTAACATACAAACGTTGATCTGGATCGTCAAGCCAGGATCGAAGTGTTTGCACATATAAATTTTGTTCATGTCGAATCAGCTACTTCTGTTTGACGTATGGAGCCAACACAAACAACATTTAATGCTTGAACAATCTGAAACAGCCTTTATGATACAAAATATTTACATAGCTACATCACCATACAACGTATAAACGAGTAGAAGTAGATTCCTCAATAATTCCACATGAAAACAAAAGAAACTCGGTTAGCAGACCATTTAGAATAGCAACGCGTTTCGAAACCATGCACTGAGATAGTTTACAGCGAAGTCATCGTCTACCAACAAAAGGCTTTAATTACAAAAGAAATGGGCACATCTCCTGGAACTGTTAATGAAATAATAAACAATCACTTGAATGTGGCGAAGACACACAAACTAAAAGATCGTAAGTTTTTACACACCACCTGAAGTTGTTGTTGTTTTGAATTAAGCACAAAGCTACACAATGGGCTATCTGTGCTTTGCCCACCACGGGTATCGAAACCCGGATTTTAGCGTGTAAGTCCGCAGACATACCGCTGAGCCACTGGGGAGCCCCACCTGAAGTCAACATCTGTTTTCACAAGTAAGATTGCTGAGGAAACTGAACCATAATATTTTTCTTATCACCCAGTGCTGCTACAAAATATGTATATGTAAAATGCAGAGTAAAAACTGACCTTGTAAAAACTCGTACACATGGGCCTTGGGCTCAGCATTATTGGCAATACAATAAGTAACTTTACGGTCAGCACTGGACTTGACAACTGATTTTTATAAAATGCCATAAACAGTGATTAATTATAACATTTCGAATAAATTGTTTCCATCCGTCTAACTATTGCTTTTTTTTCATTTGAAGCTTTTATTTCTCCAAAAATTCTGTGCTTCAACGAACATGGTAATTTTTTCTTTTTCGCTCTCATTATTTGGAAGAATATTTAACCAGGTTAACAACCATGTTTTTTGTTACTATGTAATAATTCTACGTTGTGAGCATATGTTTGGCCCTCACTCTTTAGAAAAACATGTACAGTCAAGTAAATAAGTATGTCTTTCGCTATTTTACAATAGTTTTAAGTTGCGAGAATAATTTGACTATCCCAAAACGCACGTGACAGAAGCCTAAAGTTATATTTAACATGTACAAAACTGGATCTGATCTTGCATGCGATATCAAGGTACGTAATTTTCTATGCAAAAACGGCTCGTTTGGTTTGAGAAAATATTTTACATAGAAGAGCGAACAACGTTTCGATCTTCTTCGGTCATCGTCAGGTTCACAAAGAAAGAGGTAACTGACCGGAAGCTGACCACATGTTTGGAAGGGGTTGTGTAACTGAGTGTCGCAATGTAGAGGGCGGTGTTAGATGTTTGAATATATAATTTTATCTATAATATTAATATAGGTATAATGGCGTTCCTTTATATTGGTTTATTTTTGGTTTAAGTTGTATAAGGAAGGCTTCTTTAATTTTGCGTCTGTTTATGTTTGTTTCTTTATTTAGTATTTGAGTGTTTTCTATGGTTATGTTGTGTTTATTTGACTTACAGTGTTCGAAAACGCGTGAAGGTGACTTTTAATGTCTTTGAATCTGGTTTCCATTTTTCTACTTGTTTCTCCAATATAGAAGTCGTGGCAGTTATCACATTGTATTTTATAAATAATGTTGGTGTGGTTCTTACATAGTATAGAACTGAGTTTTGTGCCTGGTTTGTGAATAAATTTAGTATTAACTGGAATGTCATATTTTTTACTAGTTTTTGCCAAATGTTGGTTATTTGTTTGCTGATGTCAGGAATATATGGAATACAGCAGTATATGGTTTCATGATTTTTTGATTCGTGAGATATATTTACTTTTGTTGATTGATTTTGCTTTCTGTCTAGGTGTGTGCGTATAATGTTTTCTACGGTTTGTGGAGGAAACTTATTGATGTTGATGAAGTATTGTTTTAGTTTGTCTAATTAATTTTTAATTTTATCTTGTGAGCATAGTTTTTTGGCTGTGTTTATCTGGTTTTTTAGTGTGTTGAGTTTTTGTTTTGTTTCATGTGCTGAGTCCCAAGGAATGTATAGTCCAGTATGGGTGATTTTTTGGTGGATTTCTGTTTTGAATTGTGTGTCGGTTCTTATAATTTTGAGGTTAAGAAATGATATTTGATTGCTTTCTTCCTGTTCACATGTGAAGTTAATGTTGGGATGTATAGAGGTAATGTGATTGAAAAAATTAAGTATGTGTTCTGTAGATTTGAATCCCGCAACCGTGTCATCTACATATCTGTACCAGTATAGTGGTGGATGTAATGCTGTATTAATTGCTTGTGTTTCAACTTGTGTCATAAAAATATTGGCTAGAACTGGTGATACTGGGTTGCTCATGCTTAGGCCATTTGTTTGTATATAGATGTGGTTCTTGAACATGAAGTTTGTCTTTATTGTGGTGAATTCTATGAGGGTTGCTAACTGGTTACTGGGAATGTCTATAGTTGGGTTAGGGTCTCGGATATAGAGTTCTAAGGCTATCTTGCAGGCTTCAGTGGTTGGAACTTCTTTAAAGAGGGATATAACATTGAAACTGGCCATTAAGGCTTGATGATTAAGTTGATTTAGATTAGACTTGAAATTAAAAGAGTCTTTGATGAATAAGCTGGCTGATGTTACATATTTGGAGAATACCCATGCTATGTATTTACCAAGATTGTAATTAAACGATTCATATGTTGACATTATTGGTCGTAATGGACAATCTGGTTTATGAGGTTTGGGGATGCCGTATATTTGCGGTGTGCGTGAGTCGGTTTTACGTAGGTAAGAATAAAGTGTTTGTGAAATTGTGTTGGCTTTTTTCATTTGTAGTAGTAATTTGTTCAGTTGCGTCTCGTGTGTCTCTGTGTGTATTGGTTTAAATTTGTTCGTGTCTGATAGGATGTTATTCATTTTTGGGGTGTATTCATTCGTGTTCATTATTACCATAGCGTTACCTTTATCTGCGTTTAGAATTTTAGTTTCTGTCTTGTTTTAGGTTTTTAATGTAATTAATGTCTCTTTTTGTAAGGTTGTCTTTTAGTTTTCTGTTTTGTGAAATTATGTTGATTTGTAAGAAAATCCTTTGAAAAGAACCATCCCTATATAAACGGTTCTACAACCTGCTTTATTAGGTCTAAATCTACATTTTCCTGAGTTGTTACGTGTTGCTGAGATTTTATTGCCTTTGGTCTGAGAACACTTCTGCATTATGTGACATATTTTTCACTTTTATTGTTAGCTTTTTAATTTCTCTTGACTGTGTTAAGTAGTGCCAAACATGCTCGCCCTTTCAGCCGTGGGTGTGTTATAATGTGTCTGTCAATCCCACTATTCGTTGGTAAAAGAGTAGCCCAAGAGTTGGCGGTGGGTGGTGATGACTAGGTGCTAAATTAGGGACGGCTAGCACAGATAGCCCTCGAGTAGCTTTGTGCAAAATTAAAAAAACAAACAAACACACAAACAATACTGCCCCACGGCTAAAAGGATGAACATTTTAAGTAAACCTTCAATCCCGTGACCAACAGTCGAGTGTCATAATTACCAGTTCACGACTTGTCTAACAAGATCTGTTCTATTAACATTGAAGTAGCCTAAAGTGGTATCTTTCATGGTACATTAACACTGAAATTCATTTATAGAGGCTACTCACATGTCTTGTAAAATGATCCAAAATATTCCAATTTCGAAAAAGGGAGAGATGATTACAGGAAACACAAAAGATAACAAAGAAACAATAGGTCTGAATATATTAGATTACCAGAATAACGAGCGTTCACTCTCTGAACGTAAAGGAAGATTTAATTTGTAACACAAATGTAAATAAACAGAACGATTTATCATACATTAATTACAATTTATTTTTATGGAAATAAGAAACTATAAAGGGCCAGAATAACCAGGTTTAATTAAAAATAATTATGTTGCATCCAAATTACTTTAAAACGACTTAGATAGAAAAAAACAGGGTTTAATAAAAACCCGGCCCTTTTAGTCTGCTATTTCAAGTGATTAACCTTTTTTTGCTCACCCGATTATACCATGTTAATTTGATGAACGGTTATGTTTTAAGTACATCTGAGCAACCAGGTAGAGCCATTTAAACCTTAAATGTTTGTTCTAGTCCTTACTACTTCAAAACTTTATTTAGTAACATTAATACATGAAAATTATTTAGAGAGTCTACTTATGTCTTCTACAAGACAAGAATCACAATATTGCAATACGTATAAAAGCATTTACATTCGTGAAAGGTACAGGTGCACTGAGAGGTCATTCTTATCTGCTGTCATCAACTTTCAGTTGTGGTCAGAATCCATTTTATCCATCCAACATGTAAAAGAAAAAATCTTATTAACATTATTCATTATTTCTGTTTGATCTCTACACCACATATTTTTCAAACGTCAGTATATGCATATTTGTTATTTTTATTTATTCTTTTCTTTCTCTTTAATAAAACCTTTAGTGCTTCTACGTGTAATAAACATCACATAAAAGTCGACTGAGGTTTTTTTGAAAATATATTAAACTCTCAGATCTAAAAATCCCTGCAATATATGTAGCAGGATACTCTCACAATACTTCGAGTATATCCACTCAATACTTCGTGAACATTCAACCGTTCCAGTAAATGTATTTGTTCTTTTAGTAAACTATTGGAGATAAATTAGAATGTTACACCGTAACATCTTACTCCATATCGGTTTTAATGATTTAAGATTTTCGTCAACTCGTGTGTTAGCTTGCATTTATCTGGATATTCCATTCACTCTTGTCCATCATTTAAATTAGCATTTTAAAATTACCGTACGTCAAATCCCTACCCTTGCTCCTTGAAAATCATCAATAATCAAAGATCCTTCAGTTAAGGATATTCTTGATCCTGCTTCTTAATATCGTTTACTATATTAGCGTTTGAGTAGTAAGAGATTTATTACGTTTGCTTAGTTTCTGAAGGTATTGTATGTAAGTTTAACTAAAATTTATTACATTTTTTGAAGTTCAGTAAAAACACAAAATTACTTTCTCCGTAACTGTGCTTTTAGAGATTACCGATCGATTTTTCCTCAAAAGCTTCGTCATAAACCGTAAAGGATTTATATCCATGTTTCTCATCGTCACTTTCTCAAATATAAAAACATAAATTCATTAAGTTTACTTAACTTTAGTAATTTCTAGGTAGGTCTGACTCACATTAAGTAGGCAAGGCTTAAAGTTTCTCTGGATGTTATTAAAAAACTTTAGAAAAAATCAAAAGTCTCACGCAGTCTCAGTTTTGTTATTTATTTATTTCTTAACGTGATAATTCCAGAAATTTTTCTTTGCAAATTTCTTTTTGTAGGAAGTAAAGGTAGCTCTTCATTAAACAATGAAGTAATCAGATATTAACAAACGACTCTACAAATATAATGATAACTTTGTGGTTTTATAATGAGAAGATGTCGTGCTGTCATAATTCTCCCATTTAAACTTTTATTACAAGGGGGTATAGAAATATTATACTGTTAGTAGATTTACACATGTTGTATCGTCGTGAAAATGCATAAAATAATATATTATGTGAGCACCTACATCCGTAGTGTCATGTATATTCACAATTATTTTAGTCTGTGTACACATAAGAATAATGTTTAAAAACTTGTATTATGAAAGTATATTAGTATATACAGTGCTATTACGTAAACATGAAATTAAGCTTATATTAAATAGGAATACAAATGATTTATTATCACATCGGTGTATGATTTTTGCAATATCAACAAGATAGAAAACTAAAAAAGTGGACTACATACTTGGAACATTCATCATGAATAAGTTATGGGAACAAAAACTAACTGAATCATTTCTTTCAGCAGACAATTGGCACTAAGAAACAAGATATCGCTACTTTTAAATGTTTTAGTTGTGAAATATTCTATGCTAGTCTTTGTTTTGAAAAGCAGATAAAGTTCATACTTTTTTGTATTTTTAGGCAACTTATGATTTCTCGTGTGTTTAACTTCTTGTCCAAGTTGAAGGCAGCTGTCTACTGGTATGCGTTAGGAAGAAATCTACTTCCTGGCAGAACAGGAAGACACTATAACAAAATTGACCGATGTGAAATTTAAACCTGTCAGAATAGTTACTCATTAAAGAATGATATAAATTATTTATTTGACAAAATAGCACTAATATTTATAGCAATGTTAAATGTGATATAAACTGAAATAAGTATCAAACATTTTTTGTGTGTCTATAAATGTGACTGGAATTCAATAAATGCAATGAATACCAAACAAATATTTTTCTAACATTCACAGTTTTTGAAACTATATTAGTACCCATAATAAATGCACCTATTTATTTTGAACTTATCTTATATTTTCATCGAATATATACTTTTACAGTTATGATTACTTTAAACTAAATCTATTAACATTTATTTTTTTTCTCTTTTCCTTTTCAGTGTTTAATAACATTTTCCAAACTCATTCTACATCTTCGAGACAGGAAGAGTGACTTCTTATGAAGTAATTCGCGAAACTATTTTGCACCTTTGAAACAGGAACAGTGGTTTTATACGAAGTACTTCTCGAAATTATTTTACGTCTTTGAAACAAAAAAGGTGGTTTTATACGAAAAACTCTCGAAACTGTTCTTTACCTTTGAAACAGAAACAGTAGTTTCATATAAAGTAATTCTCGAAATCATTTCACACCTCCGAAATCAGGAACAGTGGTTTTGAATAATGTACCTCTTGAAACCATTCTACGCCTTCGACTCAAAAACATCTGTGGTCTGATGTGCCAGTTTTGTATAATGTTTTGTGTTCCAGATATAATACATTCAAAAATGAAAAATTTTTGAGATAAAATCTTTCTGATTTAAATAACTATTCATATATATATATATATATATGCTCTTTGTTTATTACTCTCCGAATTACTGATTAAGCCTGAAAGGCATTAAATTTAAAATTTTATCATAACGAAATTTTAGTGCACTCTATAGTAATTTTACCATAATTTGTGAGACAGTAACAATAAATTGTTTTGAAACATAGGACAACCAATTATAGGGGGAATGAAGTAAATGAGTCTCAAAACAATAGTTTTTAGGGAAATTGAACTGTTTTCAGGTTCTACTCGCTTCATCACAATTTAGTCTCAAAAGAAATCGCTGCATGAAAAAACTGGTTTCCAATAAAAGGATTCAACACTATTACTTTTCTGCAGCTTGTGAATAGTTAAAATAGGTCAGCACAATGTATGTTTTATTAAATAATAAATATTTAATTTAGGAATCATTTAACCGATTTTTTACTTTCTTCGCTTCTTTGGTATAAATTTTTATCCGTGAGTGTATATCACCCATGAGTACTAACAACCAAAAATACTCAGTTCTTTAGGATTTTCGGACATGAGAACATAGTGTCTTTGCGTGAGAATGTGGTTGATGTCTGTTCTGTGTTTTTTACTCCCAGCTTACGTTTTTGGTTCTCTGAGAGAACAAATTTGCCCTAACGTGTGCCTGTGCTCAATTCAACCCTGTCAGGTTCTAGAAAAGGATGCTAAAATAGTAAACTGTGTGAATTCTTCACTTTTACTAATCCCCGAAAACATTTCAACAGATACAGAAGTTTTAGAAATGAAGTTCAACATATTGGGTCATTCTCACAGACTCAGTCTACTAAACTTGCTGTTTTTGCGTAGACTTCGACTGGTAGATTTCAGTTTCAACCATATTAGGAACTTTCGACATCATGGAATCATTCTAGATAGCGTCCTTCATTTAAATCTTAGTAATAATTGTCTTATTGTTCTTGAAACTGGCGTTTTTCATGGGTTTCCCAACCTTCAAACCCTAGATCTTAGCTCAAACCAAATCAGTACAATAGCACCATTATCATTAGAACTCCCAAAGTTAAAGATTTTGAACATGGCGCACAATCGATTATCATCCTTGTTTGCTCATTATTTTGTAATTTTGCGATCTGTGGAGTCCTTGCTACTGTCTGATAACCACATAACTCGCCTCTCAGAACCTGTACTCCACCATCTGCGACCCGTGAAGAGGATAGACCTAACAAACAATAGAATAACAAAATTCGATTATCCAGCTTTCCAGCATATTGAAGAGGTCCAGCAGCTTTTATTATCTGGAAATAACTTAGTATTAGTTCCCACTAAGGCTCTCAAGAAGGTTCCCTCAATAAATATCCTTGATCTCAGCCGAAATCTCTTTCATGATCTTCCTTCATTCTCGTTTGATTCGATAAATGTTTCAAAAATCGTTCTGAACCAAAACAAGAATCTGTTTGTCATTGCTAGGAATGCCTTCTATAATATGAATTCGTTAAAAACTATCGAAATTATAGATAATAAACAATTATCATATATTGAACCAGAAGCTTTCGAAAATCTCTTGTCACTGAAGAAATTAGATATTTCAAAAAATAATCTCCAAACTGTTCATCAGGATATGTTTCATGAAATTCCATTTATTTCAACACTAAACCTACAAGGAAATCCCTTAAGATGTGCATGTGACATCAAGTGGGTGCAAGAAATCGTCCAGAATTTTACTAGTGACGTTATCTATGACAACATTACGTGTATTGATGAAAATAGTAAAACAAGGGTTTTGGCTACTCTCCAACCTCTTCCTTCGTCTTGTGGTCCTTATATTTTACCACTTTTTCCTCTGCACTCAGAACAACTTCCAGCCTCAACGGTATCCTTTATTTGTGCTGCTACAGGAATACCAAGACCAGAAGTGATGTGGTTCAAGGAGAATTCAGAAAATTTTACATACGGTGAACACCAACGCTTAAATATACATAATGGAATTTTAAATATTCGCTACCTTCACGTCGAAGACAGCGGAGTATTTGTTTGTATAGCATTGAATTCTCAAGGGAACACAAGTCGAAGCTTGGAATTGGTAGTTGAGAAGGTAAACATTAAAATTACCCCTTTAACTATAGCTTCTACCTTCATAACTTTGTCGTGGAACATGACTAACAATTTCAATAGTGATTACTTATTGCAGTATAGCCTTTTTGGTGATGAGAAGGTATTTAGTAAACCAATTGCCATGGGTGTGAAAATCCATTATTTCACCATCAGCGATCTGGAGCCTGGGGAAACTTACAACATTTGGTTATGCTTACAAAACGGCGGTTTTATAATTAGGCTTAGCTCAATTCTTGTAACAACTAAAGAAGAAGGTTTTCTCTTCATGCTTGGAATCCATACGAACTACCTTGGTATCATACTTGTCTCAGTTTGTGGTAGTGTCGTAACTGCATCGTGTATTTGTATGTGTACAATACGTTTCTGTAAGTGGCAGTGTAGACAACACAACGAAATGGTTCTAAGCGAAACGTCATCACAACGTGGCTTTGCCAAAAGTGACTCTAGTCAATCAGACCTTGCTTTTATGACTTTTGTGAACGTGGCGGATGAAACAGGTTTAATGGAGAATGACGATGAAAGTTATGAGTGATATATTATGTGTCAGTTATTCATTAACTGATTTATATATTTCGAATATTTATTTTCGTAATGTCACTCAACTCAATACATGTGAAAAGCTTAGTAAATGTTATTTTATGTATTAAACACAAGATTTTTTCAGTTATTCAGGTAGTAGTTTTAGGTCCGAGTAACTTCGAGATCTGCATAATAGACCTCCCTAAAAGTAAATTCACTTATTTAGAAATAAATTTGTTACTCTCATATATAGGTTCTGATTTAATACCTGAAGCAAAATATTTCTTTGTCGTTTTTGCATTTATTAAAAGAAAACAAAATAGAATTTAGTCATTATGCATTCACGATATTTTCACTTTTCTTATTTTTGTACTTTCAAATATTTAAACGTTAAACAACTAAATTAGTGTTATTGTTCATTAATATTTTAATTTATTCATATTAAATGTTTTGATCGTAATCCAAAAATTATATTTAGCTCGTTATTAATTAAATTTTTCTCATTTTCAACTTTACAACTGGGTATTATAAAGTATATTGCAGTCGAAGTACGACCAAAATATCCACCCAATTAATGTGACCTGTAATTAGCACTTTACCCCTTATAGCATTCCAAGAGAAAAACAGTCGTCACAAGAGAAAACGAGCCTGTAAATCTTTATAAAGAAATAAATAGTTAAGAGATTTGAATAAATTCTGATATTAAGAACGAGTTTATAAGTTCTTGTTTATTCATATTTTCACATGATCAAACATCGGATAACTATTTCTAGCAAAACAAACACATTAACGATTGGAAACGCTATTTCATAAATGAATTACAACCATACAATATACATCTTTGTAGCACACTCAAGAAATTTACATCTATCCCAGAAGACTATTATCATAAAAAAATTAAGGTTAAATATTTCACTGATCACTCAGTGTGAAATGTTAATACTTCTTGTGTTTAGCATAAATAGTTATAAATAGTATTATTACTTCTTTAAACTACAAATACTCTTCATAATTTTAACCCGATTATTTTATACATAATATACATTTTTCATTCATGAATAAGTTGGTATTGATAGAATTTATTTTAGTATAATTAAAAAACCTAAACATATCAAGGTAAATATTTTATTAACAGTAAGTTTATAGCACTATCCACACTATTGCAATGAAGGAAGATCTGGAGAAAGAAAGCATTTCAAAACTCAAAACTTAAATTTGTAATTAGTGTAGACCGTAAAATAAAAATTATGGGTTATGTTAAACTAGAAAATACTAAAAATGATAATGTTCTGCTAAAACTGTGTTGTATCATTTACATCACTCTATATGTGGTGCTTGCTGTTTTTCTTTATTAGGATTAAATACCTAACAGTAAAGCCGGTTTAAATATATTCAAAAAGCTAGTCAGGTTGACAGTATAAAATCACGGTGATACGGAATGTATCAGAACTACATTTTGGCATTTGTATGAGTAGTGTAATGCCACCAAAAGTTGAACGTTTTGGGGAAAGAAAGGTTTATAGTAGTTTATTCCAATATAAAATATTTATACACTCTGTTTACTATTGCTGTTGAATTTAATACAAAATTCTACAGTGAGCTATCTGCATTCTGTTCACTGTGAAAAATTGAGCCTCTGGTGTAAGCACTCTAAGTCTCCAAACTTGCCGCTAAACCGATCGGAAAATCATGCACTCTGATCATAAAGATGACTTTAGATCGGGGAATTAAAACTTCCAAGATACAAATATCATTTGGACTTAATGTGCACTGCGAAAAAAATATGGATATTAAAAGTGGACTAATTTAGAACACAAGAATGGTTTAGAAAATAGCCTGAAACAGGTTGTAACCCAGATGTGATAAACAAAGTGCGGCGTGTTTAAACAGATGCAAAGGCACAGACATGAAGATCAGTGGGAAAGAAATGTTCAAGTGAGCACAAGAAAACCGTCGTCCCCATACACCTTACGGTTTATGTGAAGCACATAGAAAGAATTGTTGTGCTTTAGATATGACAAAACCTTACAACAAAGACTTTTGCATGGAAACTACGCATTAGGGCTATCGCCAACGTGTACACTTGTTAGATAAACCATGACAAGGTTACATCAGCCATAACAACGTAGGAAAGCTTCAAAATGTTTTAATATAAAATACTTCACTTCTATTTTTGAAATGTGGTTGTTAACATATGTTAAAACTTTAAAAAGTGAATTACGTCCAGGTAAACAACTACATAAAAAAACTTTCAAAGACGCACATCTCGTCATTAACTAAATATGGATATATCATTAACTTTGAGTATATATTGTACGTAACCATAATTTTTTAATTGTCAGAAAATAGAATATTGTATTTAATAACACACTGAAAAGATATAGAAGCGAGGCAAGAAAGCTTTCGAAATTACCTTTCTGCATACCTTGTGGAATGATTCAAATAAATTATTTAATAGAATATAAATGTGTTAAATATAATAACGGTTGCCTATTTTTCATCCCTATTAGCATCAGTGATCATTATGTAATGTGTCCTTTAGATACTAGAAATCAAACTTTATCTATTTTTGAAATTTTCTCGTTTTATGAAAGAGACAAAAAAAAACAAAAAATTATGAAAATGTAAATATTTCTGTGATGCACAGACAACCAAAACTTTGTTACTTTTACAATGCTATATTTGTTTTTGAATTTCGCGCAAAGCTACACGAGGGCTATCTGCGCTAACCGTTCTTAATTTAGCACTACTAGACAAGGGGGAAGGTAGCTAGTCATCGTCCCCCTCCACGAACTCTTGAGTTCCTCTTTTACCAACGAATAGGGGGATTGACCGTCACATTATAACACCCCATGACTGACAGAGCGAACATGTTTGATGTAACGAGATTTGAACCTGCGACCTTTAGATTACGAGTCGAGCGTTCTAACCTCCTAGCCATGTTATATTCTAAGCAAAAATCATATTACTAAAATGAAAGAAGTCGTTTAAAATCTTTATGAGTTTGCAAATGGACTAAATTATACCATATTTTTGGAACTACTGAAACGAAAGCAGTTTATGTCCTTAAAAGTTAAGTTTAATAAACAAAATTTGCATAATAAAACAAACTAATGTTTTATTTGTTGTTGCTAAGTGTAAAGCTACACAATGGTATGTGTGTGTGTGTGCTCTTAGAGCAAAGCCACATGGAGGCTATGTGTTTTATCCACCAAAGAAAATCGATCCCTTACTGTATAGTTGTAATTTCAGAGACTTTCCGCTGAGCCGCCACGAATAATATCTGAACCCAATTGTTTGCGGTGGGAGCTCTCAGAGTTACCTCTAAGTTACTGGGAGGGGGAATACTAATGTGTTTCTGTACGTTGTAATAAGTACAAATACAATACATAGTGTAATTTACTCTACTGTTCTCTAATAATACAAATAAATATTTATTAAACCTCGATATTACGACTTTTGTTTA
Organism: Carcinoscorpius rotundicauda; assembly: GCA_011833715.1. Taxonomy (NCBI): domain Eukaryota; kingdom Metazoa; phylum Arthropoda; class Merostomata; order Xiphosura; family Limulidae; genus Carcinoscorpius; species Carcinoscorpius rotundicauda. The sequence goes on from CM022393.1 coordinate 117,653,279, forward strand.
TGAAATGTAAAAATGAATATCTTTGTGTGTTAAAATATAACTTTCGATTCGCTAGAAAATGCATGTTTTACTTTACATGTTTGATTTTTTAACTGATTTATTTCAATACTTTATTTCAATCTGATGTTTATATTGTTTACCAGAAAGTAAAATAACTAATGTATTTGGAACGTTAAACTCCTGTTCATAAAACAAACAGCAACTAAAACTTTATACACGAATAATTCACGTTAATTAAGCATGACACTTATATCAACTCTGACCAAAAATTGCAAATCTTCAACCTAATCCTAACAATAATATTCGTTTTTGTTTGTTTTTTTGGAATCAGTTACTTTAATATATAACACAATATTTCATAATAAACACCAGAAAGTCTGCCGTTACGGAGTAAATAAACAAATAGCAGTACAATGGTAAATGAACTGAGATCAACCAGAGTAATACAAAGTATTTCACTCCAGTGTTTGCGTTGTCTCATTTAATGAGGTATTAAATACTAATACTGAAATAAAATACGAAATACAATACATGAAGAGAGAATAATCTGGTTTCTGGTAGAACTGTGTATGTTTTACACAGACCTGCTGTGACTCTACCAACAAAAACGATAATAAGATCAAACAATAATCTAATAATGTTATCAGATACGAGAACATAATAAAGAAATAATAATAATCAGAAAGAAGTGAAAGTACATTATTATGGGAATGTATTAGATAACTTGCATTGTTGCCCAATACGAGCAAGTTTGGTTTTAAACGCGTGAAGAAATTAAATTAAAAAGCAGTAAATATTCATGCTGTCACATAAATTTAAAATTTTAAGTTAACTAAGAGTATGATAATACCTTATATATAAACATATTTTAAAGAAAATGAATACTGATAAAGTTAAGCAAATTAAATTAAAACAAAAAATCAAAAGGAAGAACTGCGTTAAAAACAGTAAATCCAAACCTTTGACTAATTTTATGTTTGTTATAACCAACAACAAGCCGAAATCAAAATAAAAATTCTGCACTAATTTAAGGGATTCCAAGGTTCAAGCTATAATATGAGATACAAAATGTACCCTAGGTTTTGGAGGTGACTTCAGAAGTAAGACCCACATTTTGGTAAGGATACACCGTCTATCAGTCTTAACTTCCATTCGATAGTTTCGCATAAAGAAGTGAAGTAAAACAAAGGAAGAGCAATAGAATTTAAACTTAAAGATATAATAATAAAGATTAAGAGTGCGATATATGGGAGCTCAAGCCCACAATGCCCCACATCTATATCACTGCCTCCAGACAGTTGTTGGAAGGTGACTGCTGTCCAGAGTAAAGAATAAAAAAAATAGGCTACATTCATTGCAGTGTGAGTAAACTAAATAAACTTATCTCTTGAGGTTTGCATTCCAACCTTCATTATGGTAGAAGGGCTCTAATTGGCAGTCCAGTAGATAAGTTATACTAGTACAAAAGATCCCATTCAGTTATCTAACTTCACTAGTATAACTCCAAGCTACCACCCACTAAGTCTACTGCAACTATCACGCTCTAAACAAGCCTTTATACATACTAGTACACTAATAATTAAAAAAATCAGAACTCGTGCTCAGAATTTTAAGATAGTTAAAAGTATTTTAATAAAACCATTGAAAAGGTGTTGCGATAAATCATATTAGGTTTGGTTTATTTTGTTCTGAGTTATTAGTAATGTGAAGGCATAAGTGATAAATTTTGTTTATTAGTAACTATAAGGTAAAAGTGAAAATAATCAATTAATAGTAACGAGCTTGTTTTGTTTCTTTGAAGTTAAACACAACGTTGCACAGTGGACTCTTTGTTCGCTCACTACGGGTATAGAAATATGGTTTCTAGCGATTAGTCTACAGACTTACCTATGTTACTTTTAATAGTTGTTGTTGTTTCGATTGAGCCCAAAGCTACACAATGGTATCGAAACCTGGTTTTCAGCGTTGTCAGTCCGCAGACATACCGCTGAGCTACTGGCTTTTAATAATGAAAAGATAAAAGCGACACAATGTTCAGATACTAGTCATGTGAAAGTATAAATGTTAGTGCTCAATTATTAATAATATGAAAGTACATAAAATATGCCATTCCCAGTTATCAGTCACGAGTAAGTATAAGAGTTATAATGTTCATTTGATAACGAATAAAATAGAAATATTCATCTTGAACTGTTCCTCAGACTTACGTGAGCTAAACGACCAAGTTAGGGGGCCCTAGGGTACATTAATAGTCATTCCTAATTTTGAACTAAAGATTAGAGGAAATGCAGCCGTTGGCAACCCCAAATCACCACAATAATTCTTTCCACCTCTTTAATAAACTGAATTGGCCCACATATAAAAATGTGAAGCATGTTCAGTGGCACAAAATTGAGACCTTTTCGAATGGCAGTCTAGCATATGAACCAGAAAACTACGCTCTGTCTGGTAGTAGGGAAATAAAAAGGAACATAAATCAATATAACCTGAAAATGAATATATCAAAGCTCGTCACTTTAAAAATAAACGTTGATTTTGTTTTACTCTAATACATCTTCCGCTAAATTAGTTCATACCTTTAGCTCACTTTAGCTTTCTTTTACTACAGCGAATACTTTGAGGATGGACCTTATATAAATGTTGTGCTATACTATGAGAATACTTGCTCAAAAACAATCTTTTTAACCTTCTAAATAAAATGATGATCGTGTAAGGCAAAGATGGTGCTATTTCACAACTTCACGAAAATCTGATTAACATTACCACAACCAATTCTTTATTAACTCTTGTATGACAAAATAGTGGAATCTTATCATTATTATAATAGTGTACTCATGATCTCAAAGTGCAGAGTGTGTGTTTGCAGCAACCAGTTGCTAGCTACCTGGATCGATTATATAAGCCTGCAATGTTTTTTCTTTCTTGAAATTTTTGCATGTTCTACAGTAATTCCTGCGAGCTAAATCCAAAAATAACATCCATTCTTATCCATCACATACAGATTTTTCACAAAATGTAAAATGTACTTTTACATCATTTTCATAGAAAACGTGGTCACATTTTGTCATGCTCAGAATGTTAACAACCTATGGCTGAAGATTACTGTAGAGCAATCAAGACATGAGAGTCTTATTGATCGTGCTATAACACAAACGTAACAAATATTACACAAAATGTCAAGTGTGGTAAAGGAAATAATAATTTTATCTAAGTAAAAGTAGTTTTTCTTTCAGACTTGTAAAAACAAAAAATCCTCACGTGATAAAAAATGGATTTTATTTTCGAAACCTTTGTAGTTTAATTGCAGATAATTTTTTGCTAAAACCAAAACAACTTTTATGGAGTTTAAATTCGCAGGCCTGTGTTATCAAGTTTATACCTCTAAGGCTTTTCAAATATGTATTAGCACCAATGCTTGAAATTCAGGTTAACTGTTATCCCAAAAGAAGTTTTATTATAAACATATTTTCTTAATATAAGTACTTTAAGATCATACTAATATATCCTAAATCTCAGAATATATCCCTCCACTAAAGCAATAAAAGTTATAGAATGTCAGACCATCATCTGTAGGGTTCATATCTTTGTGTGTGAAGATTGGCAAACTACTACATCCATGAGAAATAAGTTTATTTATCTGTATGTTCTCATGGTTTAGAAACTCGAATAAAACGCAATCTGCGTTCAGTTTATTCCATAAATAATCAGCGCTCGATGGTTATGGCACTTGACTCGTAATCTGAGAGTTGCAAGATCGAATCCCCGTCACACCAAACATGCTTCCGAGATAGGGGATCAAGCTTGAGACCTGCAGATTGAAAATTGGTCGTCCTAGCCATTAAGCTTTCATTTCTATTCTGCGTCTTCAAATTTCAAAAAGAAATATTAAATTGCAAATCATTTACAAAAATGTAATTACAACTGGTGGAACTACACGACTATTTGTGGGTTCACTATATCTTTGGTTGATAATAATGAAGTAGTTATGGGTAGAATGCATATAAAAATTATTCTTGTCATAATACATTAGTATTAGGTCTATTATAATTTTAAACACTAAATTCCTTATTTATCCGCTGCCGACAACGTAAGACCAAAATAATAAAGCAAAGTGATAAAAAACATGAAACATAAAACTATTCTTAAGTTAGAATGAAGTTACCACGTAAGTACATTCAAGTTACTACGACAAGCCTAAGGTAGTAAATTTAACAACCGTGATGGAACTGTTATCGTACCAATTTATTTGATTTTCTTGTAGATTTGTTCTGGAAGCAGCCTGTATTTCCTCTTATAATAATGTTGTTTCAACAATCTCATGTTAATAAAATTTCTGGCTTCCTAAACTTTATATTGTTTGTTTTGTCTTTGAATTTCGAACGAAGCTACACGAGAGCTATCTACGCTATCAGTCCCTCATTTAGCAATGTAAGGCTACAGGAGAGGCATTTAGTCATCACCACCCACCACCAATTCGTAGGGTACTCTTTTAACAACGTCCACACGGCTGTAAGGACGGTGTGTTTGTTGTGACAAGAATTAGAACACGCTTGATCAGCTTGATTTTGTTGCAGCTTATTGGATGAATACTACCCATGGCTGTCGTGAAAAATATACACCTAGTATTAAGAAAACATAGATTTAAAATTTTTATTAAACATTTTAATCAAGTATTCGTCTCACAAGATGCCAGTAAATTCTTTAGATCAACTGAGCGGACAATTATTATCTCACTACTACAGATCAAAACAGAATTTATTGTTTATTTTGATGAGTTGTTACTGTAGAGGATCTAAAATCTAAATAAGTCACATTCTGGGAAAAAATGCAAGGAATTTGTTTTAAAGAAATCATTAGAATTATGCAAAGATACTAAAACTTTTTTTTTCTTTTAGCTGTGGGTGTGTTTTGAATTTTGCGCAAAACTACTCGAGGGCTGCCTGCGCTACCCGTGTATAGTTTAGCAGTGTAAGAGTAGAGGGAAGGCAGATAGTCATTATCACCCACCGCCAACCCTTGGGCTACTCTTTTACCAACGAATTGGGTGATTGACTGTTACATTATGACACCTCCACGACTGAAACGGCGAGCATGTTTGGTGCGACTATGATTCGAAACAGCGACCCTCAGATTACGAGTCAAGGGCCTCAGATACATACATATATAGAGATGGCCATACAATATTTGCGTGTCACGTAAGCATACAAACGAAACACAATACTATGAGTTTTCTGATTTAAAAAACACTTATTATTTTTATATATATTATTTTTTATTCTACATCACAATCCTATATTTATAACGTTATAAAATCACTATTTCATAAAAATAAATTGTTGGCGAAATTATTTAACTTTCGAAAGGTACCATGGACGGTGCCACACTTGCACCTTCTCGTATCGTTTCAAATATATCTACTAGAAACTAGGACAGCTTTGGCGTTAAGTATAAATTTGTTATTTTTGTTTGTTTTGTATTTCAAATTATCCCTGAATTGTCCAGAAAGATCAATATCTCTGTAAAAAACCAAAACTTTTCAACGATTGAAACATAAACCATTTTTCTAAGAAATTACTGTTTTGATGTGTATGTGGTTGAATATATATGTCACGTTTTCGATACGAACATTTTTCTTTGTTTTTTGTGTCTGAATACACGAGAGAAGCATGACCAAGTAATCTAATGACAGTTAATTCTAAGGAACAGCATGGTCAAGTGGTTGGAGCATTCGTCTTGTAATCCGAAGGGCGCGGGTTTGAATCCCAGTCACGACAAGCATGCTCGCTTTTTTTCAACCATGTTATAATGTGACTAAATTATTTTTCTTGGAAGAGGTTGCCTAACCATATTATATCATTTGTCATATGAAATGAAACTTGTTTGTCTTAGGTAATTAAACCATACATTAAATAAGCCTAGTTACTTTAACCACCGTCGTTAGATTAGCACGTTTATTGATAAAGAGATCTTACCAAAAAAGGAATGATAAGTACCTGATGACATCGAAGTAAGACTTTGTTCTAAAGCAAAGCCACTCAAATACGCTTGGGCCTTGCACGGCCAAGTGTGTTAAGGCGTTCAATTCGTAATTCGAGGGTCGCGGGTTCGAATCCCACTCGCACCAAACATGCTCGCCATTTCAGTCATGGAGGTGTTATAATGTGACGGTCAATCTCACTATTCGTTGGTAAAAGAGTAGCCCAAGAGTTGGCGGTGGGTGTGATGACTAGCTGCCGTCCCTCTAGTATTACACTGCTAAATTAGGGACGACTAGCGCAGATACCCCTCGAGTAGCTTTGCGCAAAATTAAAAGAAAACAACACAATAGGTTCTCTGAGCTCTTACTACGACGGAGAATCAAATTTCGGATACTTTATTTTTTCACTACATGAGTCCGTAAATGTACTGCTGACCTATTTATGGACCGTCGTTAGAGGAAATCAAGACTTAGTTTTGGAACATTAAAAATCAAGACAAATATCATAATAACAATAAAAAACCATTTGTTCCCACTTAAAATGGTTCAACTCGCACACAGGTGTATCATACCAGGTGCACATGATTAGAAGATCGTTACTCAGCATTGTGAATGAGGCTTGTCTTATTTAAATCTCAGATATTTAGTTTGGTGTGCTCCTAACTGTTGAAGTGAAAGTGAACACCATAGTGAGAACAAAAAGAGCTGCATGAGGCCTTCAGAAAGAAAATTGTAGCAGCTTGTGAGTCTGGTAAGGGATTTAAAAAGATCCCAAAAGATTTTAAAATCAGCCGTTCTACTGTTCGGAAAATAGTCAACACATGGAGGGCTTTCTAACAACTGTCAACATGCCCAGGTGTGGTCGACCAAGCAAGTTCACCCAGAGAGCAGACCGCAAGATGCTACAAGAGGTCTCCAAATACCCTAACATGTCATCACGGGACCTGCAGTAGGCTCTCGCTACTGTTAATGTGAAAGTGTATGCCTATACAATCAGAGGTGCATGGGAGGTGTGCAAGGTGGAAACTTTTACTTTTTAAGATAAACATCAAGGCCAGATTGAAGGTTGCCAGAGAGAACGTAGACAAAGACCAGGACTTCTGGAATAATGTTCTTTGGACAGATGAGTCCAAAATTGAATTATTATGACACCAGAATAGAGGACATGTTTGGCGTAAACCAAATACAGCATTCCAGGAAAAGAACCTCATACCAACTGTAAAGTATGGAGGTGGAAGTGTCAAGGTTTGAGGTGGTTTGCTGCAGCAGGACCTGGACAGCTCACAATCAAAGAATCTACCATGAATTCTACTGTGTATCAGAGGGTGCTTGAGGAACATGTAAGTTCATCTGTAAAAAAATTAAAGGTGAAGAGGAACTGGACCCTGCAACACGACAATGATCTAAAACATACCAGAAATCCGCCAAGGACTGGCTGAAAACTAAGAAATGGAGTGTTCTGGAATGACCTAGCCAAAGCCCAGATATTAATTCTACTGAGAAGCTGTGGGGTGACTTGAAACGGGCTGAAACCCTTTAAACATCTCGCAGCTGAAAGAATTCTACATTAAGGAGTGGGGCAAACGTTTTTCATACCGATATAAGAGACTGGTAGATGGCGACAAGAGGCGTCTCACTGCAGTTATTTCAGTCAAAGGGGTTAATACTAGCTATCAGGGGGTAGGGTCTCCCGACTTTTTCCTCAGTTAGAATAGGCATTTTTGTAGAATTACATTGTTATGTATAAAGCGTTTGAAATGCCATGTTGTTGTTTATATTATTGTTTTGAAATTTAAACCAATAAAATATGTTGTTATTCATGTAGAAATTTCTAGAATTAGGAATATCGATCATTTGACTGTAAATAGAATGTATGTCGGCCTGGTGTTTAGACGAAGAGTCTCGTGCAAAAACAGACATGCGCAGATTACTCTGGAATTCTGTGGAAGTTACGCGATTGTTGAAAAACACAGTAGGCATACTAGTATAAAAACAGACGGCGACGCGAGGAGAGAAAGTGAGTCAGTCATTCGTTTTTATTTGATTCAAGAAATAATGTCTTCGTTTGAGAAATTTTTAACGTTTGCTGTGTGTTTATTCAACTTGGATTTGTGACTGGAGCTAGATCTACAGAAGCTGTGATTTTATTTCGCCAATCTTTACGATTCATTCGAATTATTGGTTATACTGAAGGTCAACACGTATAGGACTGTTTTGGGGAGACCGGAGGAAGTCGGAAAACGACAAATTTGAGACATTCATCGAAAACATCGTAAAAAGAGCTTCGTCAAATTTATTGAACTGTGAATTGTTTCTGGACTTCTTCATTCAAACTTCGGAATTTCTTCGTGGGACCAAATTCACACCCTAGACTGGAATTTTGGATTTCTTATCTAGACTTTTGAACTTTCATTCTAGATCATTATATTGGACACAGGCCAGTATCATTTTGTATTGTAATTAATTTTAAACTGAATATCTGTCATTGTCATTATATAATTTATTTTATATCTGTCACATATATAATAGTTTATTGTAATAAATTATATAAGCTGTTATCCGTGTCTTTCTGTTGCGTTCGGTCCACATAACATAAAAAAACGTGACAGAAAATTGGGGTTTTCAACTGAATAAGGTTCAAAATATTAAGCTTGAAGTGAAGAGCCTGATGTGGGCAACAAGACTAGTACTTGGTCACCAACATTAAAAGATCGCTTCCTGGCCCTCTTGTCATACCAGTTTTTCTTCTCTTCCTGAGAAGACTTCAGGTTTTCCCTGGCAACATTAAAAACATTGTGATATCCGGTTTTGAAATTAGAGACATAGTTCAACAAGTTAATTTGTGAGTTATTGTCCTCCAACCATTTCTCCTAAACCAACTTCAATGGACCACGAACTGAGTGACCATAAACCAACTCAAAAGGGCTAAATTCAGTAGATTCTTGAACAACCTCAGAAAATTGAGGGCCCGTCCGGGATTGATCAAACAATTTAATTCTATTCCAAAATTAGATTTATACTCTATACAGATTGACAGCTTGTATATTCAAAATGGCATTCCAACTCGAAGATTTTATAGACAAATTTAATCAGAATCCCTCTTTCGAATTGATCAGTGAATTGAAAAAATCTGAATTGCTTGATGTTGCAAAACATTTCAATTTGGAAGTAAAGCAAGCAATGAAGAAAGCAGATATCAAACGAATTGTTGTTGAACATTTGGCCAGCCAAAAAGTTTTACAACAATTACCTGCCGCTCATTTTGACCCACATTTTGAATTATAAAGAATGGAAATGGAAATGAAATTTTGTTTAGAAATTGAAACCAATCGACTTGAGGTAGAACAAAAACGTCTTGAAGCAGATAAAGAAATTTAAAAAGAACGCATTAAAGCTGATAAGGAAATCAATATGAGAAAGGCACAGACAGAAGAAAAGGTTGTCCAAATGCAGTTGGATAATTTGATGCTTCCAAACAAATTCGTTTAGTGCCTCCATTCAATGAGAAGGCTGTAGATAAATATTTTCAACAATTTGAAAAATTGGCCTTTAGACTAAAATGGCCTACCGAATATTGGACAGTATTACTTCAGAGTGTTCTCAAAGGTAAAGCTCAGAAAGTATTTTCCAAACTTACGGCCGAGCAGGGTTATGATTACGAGCACGTCAAAAAATGCATTTTAAATGCTTATGAATTGGTGCCAGAGGCATACAGACAAAAATTTCGTGGTTACAAAAAGTTTGACAGCCAAACTTATGTTGAATTTGCCCGTGAAAAAGAAACTCTGTTCGACAGTTGGTGTGATTCCAAAGAAATCAAAGATGATTACACAAAACTCAGAGAACTCATGTCAGTTGAAGAGTTTAAAAGATGTATTCCCGTAAAGCTCAAAACTTACATTGATGAACAAAAAGCTTCCAAAATTCATGATGCTGCTGTCTTGGCAGACGAGTATGCTTTGACTCACAAAGATTTGTCACACAAAAGCAAAAAAATCACACAGCAAAGAAACCCAATGACTCATTCAAACATTGTGCAAATGTCGACAAAGATAAAAAAGAGCAAACTTCTAATTCTCAAACAAAGACTTCATCTCATTTTCAAAGCTCATCATCTACCAAAAACGTGTCATTCTCATCCAAAACATGTGCTTATTGTAAGAAACTTGGCCATCTGATTTCTGAGTGCTATAAGATCAAAAACAAGTCATCACCTTAAAGTTTCATTTCGCCCTCGTTGGATACATCATTGGTTCCCAATGATTTTGACCCTGTTCAGTCCACTGTGGATTCCAAGTCCAATATTCTTGATGTACCTGAAGATCTTGTTGAGGAAAAATTTAAGCCTTTCATCACTGAAGGTTTTGTTTCTTTTGTTGGCGATTCAAATCTACAACCAATTAAAATCCTTCGGGATACTGGAACTTTTCAGAGTTTGATTTTGGAAAGTGTACCTCAGTTTTCTGAAAAGTCATCCGTTGGGGCCAATGTGCTCATTTCTGGTGTACAAGGTGGCGTCGTTTCTATCCCTCTTCATAGAGTGGATTTGCATTCGGACTTAGTTTCGGGCCCAGTGACTGTGGGTATTAAATCTTCATTACCTGTTGAGGGTGTGTCTATGCTTTCGAGAAATAATTTGGCTGGTAGTAAGGTGGTACCAGAGGTTCGTGTTGTTGAAGCACCTGTTTTTAATCCTAGTACAGAGCAACTTCTTGAAACGTTTCCTGATCTTTCCCCGCATGTGCTGTTACTCGTTCTCAGGAGTCCAAAGAGGATTTCCCTTTGTCTGATACGTTCATGTCTCACATCGATGAAATTTCTGATTCAACTTTGAGATCTACTGATGACTCCAAGTCATTTTTCAACTCTCTTCATCGAAACAAACTTGTTGAGGAACAGGACAATGATCCTGAAACTCGTTCTCTTTCACAACTGGCTGTTGATGAAAATGAAATAGGAACTGTCCCTATTTGTTACTATAAGAAGTCAGGTGTGTTAGTGAGAAAATACAGACCTCCTGACGTTGCTGCTGATGAAGAGTGGAATGTTATTCACCAAATCGTCATTCCAAAATGCTATCGGAATGATATTCTTAGTTTTGCTCATGATCATGTGTTATCAGGACACTTAGGTGTAAGAAAGACCCTAGATCGTATTCGACGACATTTCTATTGGCCAAAGATCCGCCAAGATGTTGTTGACTATTGTAAGACATGCCATTCTTGCCAAATGACTGAAAAACCAAATCAGGGGATTCCCAAAGCAACACTGCAGCCTATTCCTGCCTTTGAAAAACCGTCCTCAAAAGTCATTATCGACTGTGTTCGCCCAATGCCAAAAAATGCAGGAAATGAATACCTCTTGACAATCATGTGTGCTTCTACACGTTTCCCTGAGGCTATCCCTTTGATAAAAATCACTGCTCCCAACATTGTCAAGGCTCTTATCAAATTGTTTACCACGTTCGGGTAATATGAGGTTCTTTAGCTGGAATGCTGTATTTGGTTTACGCCAAACATGTCCTCTATTCTGGTGTCATAATGATTCAATTTTGGACTCATCTGTCCAAAGAACATTATTCCAGAAGTCCTGGTCTTTGTCTACGTTCTCTCTGGCAACCTTCAATCTGGCCTTGATGTTTATCTTAAAAAGTAAAAGTTTCCACCTTGCACACCTCCCATGCACCTCTGATTGTATAGGCATGCACTTTCACATTAACAGTAGCGAGAGCCTGCTGCAGGTCCCGTGATGACATGTTAGGGTATTTGGAGACCTCTTGTAGCATCTTGCGGTCTGCTCTCTGGGTGAACTTGCTTGGTCGACAACACCTGGGCATGTTGACAGTTGTTTAGAAAGCCCTCCATGTGTTGACTATTTTCCGAACAGTAGAACGGCTGATTTTAAAATCTTTTAGGATCTTTTTAAATCCCTTACCAGACTCACAAGCTGCTACAATTTTCTTTCTGAAGGCCTCATGCAGCTCTTTTTGTTCTCACTATGGTGTTCACTTTCACTTCAACAGTTAGGAGCACACCAAACTAAATATCTGAGATTTAAATAAGACAAGCCTCATTCACAATGCTGAGTAACGATCTTCTAATCATGTGCACCTGGTATGATACACCTGTGTGCGAGTTGAACCATTTTAAGTGGGAACAAATGGTTTTTTATTGTTATTATGATATTTGTCTTGATTTTTAATGTTCTGGTCATGTTCCAAAACTAAGTCTTGATTTCCTCTAACGACGGTCCATAAATAGGTCAGCAGTACATTTACGGACTCATGTAGTGAAAAAATAAAGTATCTGAAATTTGATTCTCCGTCGTAGTAAGAGCTCAGAGAGCCTATTGTGTTGTTTTCTTTTAATTTTGCGCAAAGCTACTCGAGGGGTATCTGCGCTAGTCGTCCCTAATTTAGCAGTGTAATACTAGAGGGACGGCAGCTAGTCATCACACCCACCGCCAACTCTTGGGCTACTCTTTTACCAACGAATAGTGGGATTAACCGTCACATTATAACACCTCCATGACTGAAATGGCGAGCATGTTTGGTGCGAGTGGGATTCGAACCCGCGACCCTCGAATTACGAATTGAACGCCTTAACACACTTGGCCGTGCAAGGCCCAAGCGTATTTGAGTGGCTTTGCTTTAGAACAAAGTCTTACTTCGATGTCATTAGGTACTTATCATTCCTTTTTTGGTAAGATCTCTTTATCAATAAACGTGCTAATCTAACGACGGTGGTTAAAGTAACTAGGCTTATTTGATGTATGGTTTAATTACCTAAGACAAACAAGTTTCATTTCATATGACAAATGATATAATATGGTTAGGCAACCTCTTCCAAGAAAAATAATTTAGTACAGGTTTAAACTAGTTTCATCACGAATTATGATAAAAAGAGTAATAGCCACTGTTATAATCTTCCACTAACTTAGATGCTAAATTAATTATGGAACTCTTATACTAAATTATTAATTTTCAATGGAGAGCTAAACTGACTTATTAAGAGAAGATTTATGAAAGAAAATAAAACACTAAATTATTCGAGGTGTAAAAAATTATTTTACATACGGTTAACGTTATTTCTTCTTGCTGTTACAATCCACTCACTAAAATAAAAACAATGAAGTAAAATTCTACTTGCTGTTTGACTAAAACGTACACATTTTAGAACACATGTTTTTGGGGAAAACAATGAAATCGAAACATCAAAATATTGGACGACAAATGTTCTTCTAATAGCTCTGAGAAGGGCGGGTTTAAAATGCTGATTAAAATCTACATACTTTGAGAATGATCTAAGAAACATTTGTTTAATTAAACTTACTCTTTTCACTACCGAAACAAAGAAGATTAATAACCCATAACACCCAGGATGTTTAAACCGTGACTTTGATTATATCTTTGCACATTCAAATACTTAAATGAAAAACACTTAATGTGAAATGATCCAAAATGACACGGAGTACATTTATAAACTTTATTATTTTTATTTAAGAGCATATATTCTTTGGAAGGTTACTAGGATAATAAGCACCTGCATTTCGTCTCCCTTTTGTCGAATATTTCTTTTCATGGTACGATACTTCATTTAGCCACACATGTGTACCATTAGTGTCTGCCAAATGCTGAAATGTAATAAATGTAGTGAAAAGTTTTGTTAATTGCTGTTTAAGAAAAGTACTGTCATAATTAAGCTTAAATAAAAGGGGAAAATAGATTTGTCAAAGAAGAAAAAAATAAATCATGAAAACTAAAAAAAAATTAACAAGACAGAAATCTTTATCTTTCTACAGGCCGTATTAAGAAAATTTGATGTGTAATTGTTGTGTTATAAGAAAAATATATAATATGTTAAAGGTGAACAAACTCTGTTAATTAACAAAAATATTCACATCCTCACAGCCAAGCACTCGACTCGTAATCTGAAAATCGCAGGTTCGAATCCCCGTCACACCAAAATTTCAGCCGTGGGAATGTTATAAAGCTACGGTTAATCTCACTATTTGTTGGTAAAAGAGTAGCCCAGGAGTTGAAGGTGGAGGGTGATGACTAGCTAGCTGCCTGCTCTCTAGTCTTACACTGCTAAAGTAGGGTCGGCTAGCGCAGATAGCCCTCGAGTAGCTTTGCGAGAAATTCAAAAACAAATCAAACCCTCACAGGGGCATTTGTGTATTAGAATATTTACATAATATACGTTACACTTGGAATATGTAACTAATAAAAATAACTATACAAAATATTGTGGCAAGACTTAAGTGGATTTTGGTCGAAGCTAATCTCAGTATTTAATTCTGCAATATAACAAAAACATAACTGTAAAAAAATCACAGTTGGCCTTACCTGTTGTAAATTTTTTTCTTTTGTACAAAGCTACGTTAATATCGACACAGAGATCAAATTCTGGTAAGAACTCTGTTGAAAAGTGACTTCACATACACGACGTGTTCATGAATAATATCTTCAATTGAACCGTAAGTTATACGAAACGTTCGGGTCAGAGACGCTTGCGATTTAGGTATAAACACCCTTTATTTAGAAGGCGTCCGTATTTGCTGTTTGTTCAAGACTTCTTAAAAGAGTGATTGGTCTGGCCACAGAATAATGTCAATTGGTAGAGATAAGTAAAACACGTTGATCTGGAAAAAAATCCGAGCAGCAGTGCCAACCCTTTACGTAAAACCATTTGTGATCATCATTCCCAGTTCCTTCATATAACACCACTTGTGATAATTATGCCTAGCCACTTCACGTATCACCAGTTGTGATAATCATGTCCAGCCACTTCGCGTAACACCAGTTATGATCATCAGCCTTAATTTCTTCACGTGACACCTCGTATAATCATTATATTCAGTCCTTTCATGCAATACCAGTTGTGATCATCATTCCCAGTCCCATCATGTAACACCAGTTGTGATTATCATACCCAATCCTTTGCGTGACACCACTTGTGATATTCATGCCCAGCCACATCACGTAACACCAATTGTAATAATCGTGTCCAGCCCTTTCACGTAACGCCACTTGTAGTCATGATGCTGCTCTAATGGCATCCCACCACCACAACAGTAATGTTGCCGCATTTCGTATGGCTAAACAAAACTTTTTCCTTCCTTGAGAGTTGTGCAAATCTGAACTCACCAGAAAAAAAAAGTTTGTATCAAAAATCTAGAGAATGCATTATTCATGATGCCTGATGTTGTTCGGAGTGATGAGTGACCGTTATAACCAATAATTTTATGTGATATTTTGGTACGCTTGTATTTTCTTTGTAGCAATAACAAATGTTTGAATTTTTTACAGTTTTCGTCAGAGAACAAAGCGCCCGTTCTGTTCATTCTGAATATCCAGTATGTATAGGAACCGTAGCTTTGCTACGTGACTGGAAGTACATTTTTACTGTTTACAGTGAATGTCAATAATGAAAGGGATCTGGCGATTTTACTCGTTCTTTCAACATCCAACTATACGACCTTGCGGAAATATTGCTACTTCTATGAATTTTTTGTTTGTTACACGGGTATTTGTATTCTGTAGTTTCTCTGAACTATATTCATGTGTTAGGCTTATTTGTATATGATAAAGTGTAGTTGGTCAATTTGTATTCTCAAGAGATGCCAACCTATTTGCAGGTTGTGTAAATTACACGGGTACCATAAACCAATTTGATATTATATTTGTTGGTCAAATCATCGACATTAACAGTCAATACCTTTGGTATAGAAGAAAAATAAACAGTGAACGCAGAATAGAACAAATATCAATTCATATAACGAGGGATGGAATACAAATTGCAGAAAAATATATAGTGAATCCTATAGGTTGTACAATGTCACGGAAAGATAGTATTTAATAGAAAAAGAGATCAAATCAGGATAAAAACAACATAACAGAAACTCAAAAATGGCTTAACGAAACGGGAAAAAAAAGATATTCAATACACTGTACAATTAAATAACGATTCGTAACACATCTTAAATACACAAAAACATAACATAAAAATAAATCCACAGAGTTTTTTTTTGTATCAAACCGTGTTAACTTTCAAATCATTAATACGCGAACAAATAAATACAAGAAAAGTAATTCAAACAAAATATTTCTATTCACAAAGTAGTGTCAAAACTTTAAAATCACTTTTTTTGAGTTCATAGATGTTTACAAATCAAACCCATGATGCACAGAGCATAGATAGCAAATTGTGTAGCTTTGTGCTTAATTACAGATAGATGAATCAAAAGAACTATTTATCTATTTTTATTTTCAGCATGGGAAGACTGTTTAATGGTGTTAAGTACGGAAATCACGTGATAGCATCGTACGTTGTACTGACAAAATCAGATGTCACAGTATTAATTATCTGTAGTGAAAAGTTTAGTTTGTACATGGTATACGTTATTCAAAGTATATACATATCAGTCTGTTTTTTTCAGTTTTAGTAGGTATTTTTTTTAAAAAAAACTTCTGAAGAATATCTGAAAGTCTTCTGAGCTTCTTGAGCCATTAATACACATGTGTAATTTTCTCATACTTTGTTTGTTTGTTTTGGAATTTCGCACAAAGCTACTCGAGGGCTATCTGTGCTCGCCGTCCCTAATTTAGCAGTGTAAGACTAGAGGGAAGACAGCTAGTCATCACCACCCACCGCCAACTCTTGGGCTACTCTTTTACCAACGAAAAGTGGGATTGACCGTCACATTATACACCCCCACGGCTTGGAGGGCGAGCATGTTTTGCGCGACGCGGGCGCGAACCCGCGACCCTCGGATTTCGAGCTCACGCCTTAACGCGCTCGGCCATGCCCAGCCCGAATTTTCTCATACACTAATGCTTTTAAACACTTTAGTAAATGAAGTGCATAAGATATGTCACTACTCTCTACTAAATTTCAGGATCATGTTTCCTTGTAGAGTTTTAGAGAAAATATCCCTTGCATTATTGGGTAGCTGAGAAAATTAAAAAAAAATCATTTTACTTTTTCGTAAATTCTAATTGCTAGTTTAATATTTCAATTTCGTGAAAGTAAATTTGTCAATAAACCTCGTCTTTCATAAAACATAAGAATCGCTTAAATTATCTTTCGCATCGCAAATAAATCATAAATATTAGCTAACAAGATAGCTAACTTAGGGACGGACACACTATCTGAAATGAGCTGTAATAAATGTTAAATATCAACCTCAGTATAAGTTTTAGTTGGCAGTATGATATTGCATAACATCTTATAATAGATAGGTGGGTTTATAAAGTTTATGTAATTCACTGAGATTCAACACATAAAGAATTATCTAGTTTAAAAAGCCTTAATTTCTTTTTAGGCCCGGCATGGCCAGGTGGAATAAGGCATTGGACTTGTAATGCGAAGGGTGAGAGGTCGAATCCCCATTACACCAAAAATTTTCGCCTTTTCAGCCGTGGGGGGCGTTTTAATGTAACGGTCAGTGCTACTATTCTTTGGTAAAAGAGTAGCCCAAGAGTGGTGATGACTAGCTGTCTTCCATTTCGTCTTACACTGCTAAATTAGAGATGGCTAGTGCAGATAGCCCTCGTGTAGCTTTGCGCGAAATTCCAAAACAAACAATTTCTTTTTGTTGTTCTTTTTTCAAATGGATGTTCCAAAAATATTTTTATTTTACTTTTGTTTTACTTTTCATATAAAGCATTGCAAGAAAAATTTCAATGTGTGAATATTATCGAATAAATTAAGCTTGTGTTTATTATGTAACGTTACCAGTCAAAGCTTAAATATGGTAGAAAAGTATAGCGTATCATGAACCAGGAAACTTGAAATGCAGTTAGGGCGCTAATCAACCATTAGTTTTTGAATAATACTGAAAGCTCCAGAAATATTATACTCTAGTCCTCCTTTAAGCTGGAGAAATATTAAAAATCAAAATGCATAAAATCTGCGATGAAAATCGTGCAAAACTTCAAATATTGCTTTCTTTCTACATTACTATTAATTTGTTGATTACTGATCCAAATAGCTTAAACCGTAAAATGCGAATTATTGCATCGCATGCGTAAATAGTGCTTCAGAGAATCTTTTATTTCTAATATTTCAGACTAAGTGAGTTTTAGTATTGACGAAAGGCTTCTTAGGCAATGACTTGCGGTAGACAAAAGATAGATTTAAAATGCTTGTAAATTATTATATATATATCTATATACATGCCTCTGATTATATGTAACCATGATTATGCTATATTATATGATAAATTGATTAGATAAGAAAATTAAAATAAAATTCTAGCTAACTACAGTTAAAAAATTCCGCAATCAACGCCAGAATATTAACAGTGAGCATGTAGCTAGTGAACATCACGTGGTATTAACCACCTAAAAATCGTTGCAGTTATTTCATCTGTCGGATATAATCCATAAATAAGATAACATATAGCATTGAATCAAAATTGTTCATGAGTGCTTACAACCATAAATTTTTTAACCCTGCATCAATTTATAGTCCGCAGCCTATTCTAAGTTTTGTCTTTTCTCTGTTATACCATTTACAAGACCAATAATGAACACAGACTTCAGTTACCCAACACTAATAGGTTTCGAAGTTAACTTTTCTTAATTCTATAAGCGCGAATAGGTCATATAAAGAAATTGTAGATTTTAGAGCTCTCAAGCAAAATTCGTATCTGTGTGGTATCGCTAATTATTCTCTGCACTTTAATGTGTAGGTGCACTATAAGCGTGAGTGGTGGGTAATCGGGCGTTTGGTGAATGGTTTCTTTCCTCTGGTCCAAAATTAGGTTGCCATAAATAAGAAAATACAACATACATCCTAACTACCTCTCCTGTATAAAGTTTTTAATCTTTGTTTTAGTTAAATAACACGCTATTAATGTTTATAGACGAGAAATAACCAGCGCTTTCTAAATAAAGATAGTAAAATCTGTATACAGAGTTATTACATTAATAAATACTTAGAATAAGCAAATCCTTCAATTATATTTTTGATAAACGCATTAATATAAAAATATCTATATGAATTGATGATTCTATTGTTAATAATTCCACAGTTTATAAGTTGTAAGACGACCATTCTTTTCTAGAAAATGTAAGCTATGAAAGTATTGAGAGCTATCAGAACACAGATAAGAAAGCTAACAAAGGATATATTATCAATGGAAGCTAAATCATCAATACAAATGAATTATTAATCTGTGTGATTAAGGAAAATTAACTCAAAACCCTATAGATATTATACACACTTTGCAGTCATAAGAAACTTAAAACTGTATTTCCTTAGTTTGCTGAACCAAGCTGAACTGATGAATCTTCAATAAGCGAAACTACAGGCCTCAACGTCGTGCAAAACTACCGGCTTGTATATCACAGGTTATTTTTCAGTTTCATCTCTGGTTAAAATGAAATATCTTGAACATGTGTATAAAATGTACTATTATTGTTTAAGTCGTGCTAAACTACACGCTGGGCTGTCTGCACTCTGTTCACATTGAATTTTAACAATGTTAAGTGTGTTAATTTGGAGCTGAGCCATTTGAAAGACAAGAAACGTGTAATTATGTTTCTCGGGTTGCTGCTTAGACACATATTTACACAGAAGAACAAATATAAACTATACAGATTGAAAAAATAGTACATTTTAGAAATAAGATGTTTAAATGCAGTAAATTTTATTTCTAGCAATTAATTATTAACTTGTTGCTGGTTTTTCAACAGAATGCACTTTCTACTTACTTTTCGGCGCAGAAAACTGAACCAAGAATTTTACCGTTAAAAGTCTGGAAAATAAATCTTTATACCCACTGAAAGACTGATTTATTAAGAAATTTAATATCACAAGAATAATTCATGAAGAAAAATAATAAAAATGGATATATTGTATGTTTGCGCTTTATAGCAGAATAACGTCTCAAGTTTAGGTTCTTCCACCCCTAACCCGAAGCACTATTCACTCGACTGTTACATAGAAATAAGTCGAAAGATTTGTTTATTTGTTTGTTTCTTGTTAAGCACAAAGCTACATAATAGCTTATCCGAACGCTACTCAGTTAGGGTACTAAACCTGATTTTTAGTGATTTAAGACTTGTCAGTGAGATGCTGAAAAAACAAACGTTTTTTGTTCTTTTTCATTTTTCAAGACTTTTATGTATAATAGAAGCTCAAACAAATTCGGCGAAAACCATATGCTCAGAATTAGGATTAAGAAATATTTTAAATCAAGACAAGAAGAAACTTTAGATAAATATTTATTTCACACGAAGTTCCGGGTTACGTCTCTTTTCAAGGGTTCTTGAACGTCAAAAGCTACAAAGTTTATTTCAAATTATAGTAACCGAAGAGACTATATAACTACACCAATATAATAAAATGGTGTGCAAATAATATTAATACTATAAATAAACTACATTATAGCACTGAAATATTGTTTTTACTTAATTAAACACATAGGGTTTAGCTTTACAGCTCCTCTTGAAACTTCTACAAAAACACAAAGCGAAACTGACAATACAAAACCCCAGTTCCAGTTACAGAGAGTTGTTATCGCTTAAGTATCAATCTTGTTAGTAACACACATTGTGTTCTGCAGGTTGTTAAGGCCGCACAACACACACTATGTGTGTCTTGATACTGAATCTACATCATTAACTTATTAACTCTCACGTGTATATTCAAACCTAATATTAATGAGGCCAATGGTTATTTGGAAAACACTCAGAGTCAAGTACTGTTCACGAAACGTCCTCAGATAATTTAGAAGGCTTATAGCAAAAGATTTACTGGGAAAAAAACATTATAAGCAGTGGTTACCAACTAATTACTTTCTGGCTAACATAAAAATTAAGCAAAATGAAGAAATAGCAAAGTTAGTGTACTATCTTAAATGCCACGGGTCAAAACCAATGAGCTAAGAGGTGAGCACGTACAATTCAAGGACGATATTGGTGTTAATTATATAATTATATTAAACAGTACAGAATGGTATGGTACTGAGTGTACAATCAAGTAATAAATTAGTCAATAACATAGTTTAAATGGTTTACTAGTAGACGATAGAATTGTGTAATAAATATGAGAACATACTGATAGCAGCTGATATGTCGATGCAAAATAAACAAGAGCTAAAAGTAATGACAAACAAAATAAAATTCATGGTGCATAGATCCTTAAAGACTAGAGAAAAAAACAAATATTAGATAAAATGAAAGCTATAACAGACCAGATATTAGGGGTTACATGCAAAAACAATGTTGGACGAATTAAAGATTATGGTAAACACATTTTTAATTTTACATAACAAACCGAATACTTCATGTAACATCAAAAATAACGATGGACGAAATAAGATTAATGAGTAGTACAAATTAAAGTCACGACTTACTTTAGCAAAAAAAAAATTGTATGATTAGTATTACGCATTTGAAACAAGACTTGTGGTAATCGAAATAAGCTTCGCGATCAAAATAAAACTGATGATATAGATAAAGTATTACAGATCCATAAAAATGATTTTACTGATACACTTGACAATTAACTTTAAAATACAAAAAGTAAAGCAATTCTATTTGGTGAAAACCTTCCAAAACTTTCGATATATTTAATGTTTTTCTACATAGTTAATGGTGATATTCTCAACAGTTCTTCGTATTAAAAAGTGTTTTATAGATCAGTTACAAGACCAAGCCTACGTCATTTATCTAAATTATGAATAGCACATCATTAACTTACAGAAACAAAGCTTGTTTGTTTGTTTTGAATTTCACGCAAAGCTACTTAAGGGCTATCTGCGCTAGCCGTCCCTAATTTAGCAGTGTAAGGCTAGAGAGAAGGCGGCTGTTCATCACCATCCACCGCCAACCTTTGAGCTACTCTTTTACCAAGAAATAGTAGGATTCCCCTTCACATTATAAACATTATAACACCTCCAAGGCTGAAAAGGCGAGCAAGTTTGAAGAAACAAAGCTAGTAGAACTATTAAATCAACAACAAATTCGGCATGGTTATCCACTAATTATTTTCAATACTTTCACAAATTAGTGCTGCTAATAGTGAAATGGTATAAACGTTTTGTTGTTTTACAGAACTAAATTAAATTAAATATAGCACAAGTGAATGTTGTATCGACATAAACACAGAAATTCCAAGTTGTTTTTATTAATATATCATGTGTTGTGGAAAGTGACATGAAAAATAAAACTGGTTATACTGTCAAACCATAAATAACTTAGTCAAGATAAGTGGTAGCTCTAATAAAGATAAGAATACAACAAAAATAACGGTAGCCATAATAACAACAGTAAAATACAGTCTACAATGCAAATAGAAACGTATTACGTGTTATAACGATGATAATTCAATATTTAGTATAATTTCAAGGGAATAAGAAGTGATAATTTTATCATCGGTAATGCAGCAGATATATTTATTAACATTAGCCTAAATGTGGTACAAAGGTGATAGATATCGAATTGATTGTTTGCTTGTTTGTTTTGGAATTTCGCACAAAGCTACTCAAGGGCTATCTGTGCTAGCCGTCCCTAATTTAGCAGTGTAAGACTAGAGGGAGGCAGCTATTCATCACCACCCACCGCCAACTCTTGGGCTACTCTTTTACCAATGAATAGTGGGATTGACAGTCACATTATAACGCCCCCACGGCTGAGAGGGCGAGCATGTTTTGTGCGGCGGTGATTCGAACACGCGACCCTCAGATTACGACTAGCACGCCTTAACACGCTTGGACATGTCGGGCCAATATCGGATTGAATAACGGAGTTAGTTGAACTAACAGCGAGAAATCTTAAATTAGTTTATACTATACTTTTCCTTCTTCCTTGCAAGTTTCAAAATATCGTCACTTTGTGCAGTTTTTATTTGTTGTTAAGAGCAATACAACAAAATGATTGTTAGCCTTATAAGCCCTCAGATGATTTTTCAATAACCATAGAGAGGGATGCATTTATTTGAGAATCACACTGAAAATTCTTAACATTAGCTGAACGTGTATTACTCTCCCAGTTAAAAAGGCCCAACATGTTAACTAATGAGTCTCAGACACAGCATGTTAAATCAAAAAAGTAATATTTGTGAATGAGTTTCAGACAAAAGCTTTAATGTAATTAATGTAACATTTATGAAAAATAGCTTTAAGAAAGTGTAAGGTATTATTACACAGAATTACATTAAAACAAGAAAAAATGTAAGCTTTGAGTTTCTTCAGCAGCCGTCGGAAGTATTGACAAAGAAAAGAGAAAACAAAACATCTGTTAAAATCAGTGATGTCGAGAAACCCACTTGTTGAGAATTTTATATGCAAAAACGGCTCGTTTGGGTTGAGAAAATATTTTACATAGAAAAGCAAACAACGTTTCGACCTTCTTCGATCATCGTCAGGTTCACAAAGAAAGATGTAACTGATCGGAAGCTGACCACATTATAAAAAACATTATACGCACACACCTAGACAGAAAGCAAAATCAACCAACAAAAGTAAATATATCTCACGAATCAAAAAATCACGAAACCATATACTGTTGTATACCATATATTTCTGACATCAGCAAACAAATAACCAATATTTGGCAAAAAAACAAGTAACAAAATATGATATTCCAGTTAATACTAGTCTATACTATGTAAGAACTACACTGACAAACACCACACCAACATTATTTATAAAATACAATGTGATAACTGCCACGACTTCTATATTGAAGAAACAAGTAGAAAAATGAAAACCAGATTCAAAGAACATAAAAAGTCACCTTCACGCGTTTTCGAACACTGTAAGTCAAATAAACATAACATAACCACAGAAAACACTCAAATACTAGTAAAGAAACAAACATAAACAAACGCAAAATTAAAGAAGCCTTTCTTATACAACAACTTAAACCAAAAATAAACCAATATAAAGGAACGCCATTATACCGATATTAATATTATAGATAAAATTATATATTCAAACATCTAACACCGCCCTCTACATTCCGACACTCAGTTACACAACCCCTTCCAAACATGTGGTCAGCTTCCGGTCAATTACCTCTTTCTTTGTGAAGCTGACGATGACCGAAGAAGGTCGAAACGTTGTTTGCTATTCTATGTAAAATATTTTATAAACCCAAACGAGCCGTTTCTGCACGTAAAAAAATCTGTTAGGAAACAAATATCGCAAACCACTAAGTATTCGGTTTCTCAGCTCGAATAGCTTACGGATGGAACTGAACAGACGTTACTTTGATATGACAAGATCTAAACAAAAAGGAATAATTTCATTTGGACAGAACAATTTATCTGAGACAATACTATATTAAGAACAAACAAGAGTATTAATGCACGGCACAAAAAGATGAAACTAGACTGTAGCATCAATAATAAAAACTAACATATACAAATACTGTCATTCATACTGAACATGAGTTCACATTCTTTTTACCCTTGTCTTTTTACTATAAATAACCAAATATTGGATTTGAAATAAATATTTGTTGTAAATTGTTTTGACAAAATACCGCTTTGGCTGCATGATGTGCATTAAGAGATGCTTTACCATTTCTCTCGTGCTTCTTCTGATAATCTGTTATTTCAGTTTAGCTATATTTTAAAGAAAGAGAAGTTTGCAAATTAATGACATCATGCTATTATCAATCTTTTTTTCTTAACCTGGGAATTATTTTAATTTTTTATTTGATTATAGACTTATTGTTTTAACCTACTCTCTACGCAAGGTTTTGGAGTGTGTAATTAATGATTATCTTGTTTGGCACTAAGAAACAACTTTCTCTTCTGTTGAATACGAGGTGTGTTGAACATCAACTACATGACTCACTCATTTTATTGAGTGACTGAACTATTGCAAACAGTTTATCCATTGACGTGAATAATATTTTCTGCCAATGGTGATAGCACCCTAATTCCTAACTAAATTTCAGAGGTGCACGAAGTTCTTAGGGCTTTTCTTTGACAGTAAGCTGACTTTTTTCATCTACTGAAGGTTTTTAACTTCCTGCGGAGAGGATAAATATAAAACATATACTGCCTGGTAAGGGAAAAAATTGATATTCCCGTAAACATTTTGTTTAGTTTGACGAATAAACTACATTATACCATTCTAGAACTAGACACTGGGTTCATAATTATTGGAATTTACCCAGCAAAAAATGTACTTCCGGCAATTTAGTGCCGTCTCCGTCATTATCTGCTTGGTCATCGTGGCGAAAAGGAAACAACTGTCCAGTGATTAAAAAAAAAGAATTATTGTAAAATAAAAGTCTTGTATGTCTCTTTCTGGTATTGCTACACAATTTAATGTGCCGAAATCTACTGTTCAAAGCATAATTGCAAAGTTTAAGCTCACACGATCAACGTCTAACCTCCCTCATTCCGGACGCCCCACCAAAGTTCCAGAGAGAACCAAGAAGAAGGTTTTCAGAGAAGTTAGTAGTAACCCTCGTTTAACACGTAATGACATATAGAGACTGGTAAGGGAAACTAGGGTTGAAATAAGCACCTTTACAGTTACAAACATGTTACGCTCTGCTGGGTTCAAAGCATCCCGTCCTCGTACAACTCCATATTTAAACCCTAAAGCACAATTGAGGTATGCAAGAAAGCATGAAGATAAACCTTTTACCTGTTGAAAGAGTATTCTTTTGTCAGACAAGACTAAAATCAAGCTTTTTGGCTACAATGATGTTCACGAAATCTTCCAAAAAACACCGTCCCTTCAATTAAAAACGGAGGTGGCTCGATCACGCTATGGGGTTCCTTCAGCTCTTCTGGTGTAGGCAGCTTTCACCGCGTCAACGAAATTATGAAAAAAAGAAGAGTATGTTGATATATTTGGCATTTATATCAAGAATGACGCTTGGAACCTGCGGCTTTGGCGTCGTTGGATCTTTAAGCACGACAATGACCCCAAGGTCACATCGAAATATTTGCAATCCTGGTTGTAGAGGAACCATATGAACGTTCTGGAGTGGCCATTGCAGTCACTCGATCTCAACCCAATTGAAAACGTTTGACATGAGTTGAAGACAAGGGTTCATCAGCGACATCCAAAAAACTTGCAACAGTTGGAGGCCTTCTGTAAAGAAGAATGGAAGAAAATACCAGTCGAGTACTGTCAAACGATCGTGGAGGGCTATGAGGAGAGATTGCGCCAAGTAATTCACCTGAAAGGCTGCACAACTGACCATTAAAGTAGACGCATGAATACTTTCTGCTCATCTATGTTTGGTTATTTGTTTATAAACAGTGCATTTGTCGTTGAATTTTCATAAAAAAATTAATTAGAAGTGTTTTTGTATGATATATATATAATATACTACACTTTCATTATCCTAATCGTGATACGTTTTAAGTTATTAAGGAAAACTACTCACGACGCAGTGGTACGAACACTTTCTGTCGTAACTGTAGCTTAATTTCTTAGAAAACTATATCTTCTAGACATAGCATCCAAATATACTCAGATAAATCTCTATCTTATGAAAGAACAATGCTATTTTTGGAGTTTTTAGTTTATCAAAAAATAGGACAGGATGATAGTGATATTTTAAGGGACTTGTTTTCGATAAGGATTCATGTCAATATATACAACACCCCTCCTAACTTTACTTTTAAGAAAGGTTATAGTAATAACAAACAGTCTAAAAATTATCTTGGGAGGAATGAATTCCAAATAAATCTCTTTATTTATTTTTTGGTAAATTGTTGGTCCAGTTTTTCATCTAACTTGTATCTTAAAATTGCCAGTAATTTAAAAATCTTTATTAAACAGGTTATATCAGAATTTATAAATATTTAGACGTTTAAACAGTAATTTATGATAAATAAATATGCAGCATTCCAAACAAAACTTTTTTACGAGAAAGACGAAGAAAGAACTTCAAGCTCATGGCCTACACGAAAATAATTGAGATTACAAGATAATTTTAATTATAGTAACTTGAAAAAATGTAAGACTATAACAGTATGATAGGATAGTGTGCATTGAAGCTTGCTAAAACTATTGTTTAGCACTTTAGAGTCGTTAATTACAATAATAAACGTAAATATTTAAATAAAACCAAAATCATATATCATAGTGATCATGCATGTATTACCATTATCAACGATTATATTGCAGTAATGATATCATGAGCAGTTGTCATCCAGCCTTCAATAAACAAATCCAAAGTCGTCATTGTTTCCCGAGAGAACGTCATACACCAGCTGAGTATTTCATTCAAATAGAACAGTGTTGATATTATTCGGATGTATGTCCATAATAGGCATAAAATCTAAGGAAACAAGATTATTAAAAATTGTTTGTTTAAAAAAGGAAGAATAGGAATCGTCAAAAATCACAGAAACAAGATATATAACTTAAAATAAAAACGCAATTTCAAAAACAGTAAACAAGTTTAAGACTTGAAATACAATATTTCCTCAAGATACAAGTCTCTATTTTGATTCTCCTAAATATTATAGCTTTTAGACAAATAGTCAAAATAAGGATTTGTGGCTTACTGTTTTCTGCAAGTGTATTTTCACGTTACGCTATTTTCCTTTTTCTTGTATTTTTCACAATCTGTTTCACCTCCATTTTTAAATTCAAATTTTTTAATAACCTTGTAAATTTTGCAATGAAATAATAATAGATTTTTCAGAGGGTCAGGCAGCTATCGTTAAGTGTTTTTTTTTTATTCATAACAACTAACACGCAATTGCAGTAATCTATAAACCATCAGTGATGTCGAGAAAACCCACTTGTAGAAAAAAATATATATGTAAAAACGGCTCGTTTTGGTTGAGAAAAAAGAATTACGTAGAGGAGCGAACAACGTTTTGACCTTCTTCGGTCATCGTCAGGTTCACAAAGAAATAAAGAGGTAACTAACCGGAAGATAACTACATGTCTGAAAGGGGTTGTGTAACTAAGTGTCGGAGTGCAGAGGGAGTGCTTAGATGTTTGAATATATAATTTTATTTTATTTATAATTATATTTATTTTTAATATAGGTATAAAGATGTTGTATTGGTTTATTTTGGGCTTGAGTTGTTGAATAAGTAAGGCTTTAATTTTGCGATTGTTTATGTTGCTGTGGATGTGCATGAATGAGTTAGGGTTTCGGATATAAAGTTCTAAGGCTATCTTGCAGGCTTCAGCTGTTGGAACATCTGTAAAGAGGGATATAACATTGAAACAGGCTATTGAGACTTTATGATTAAGCTGATTAAGATTAGACTTGAAATTAAAAGATTCTTTATTGAACACACACTTGATTTTTTGAAACACATTAATGCTATACATCCCAACATCAACTTCACATGTGTCCATGAAGAAAGCAATCAAATATTATTTCTTAACCTCAAAATTACAAGAACCGAAACACAATTTAAAACAGAAATCCGCAGAAAAATGACCCATACTGGACTATATACATTCCTTGGGACTCAGCACATGAAACAAAACAAAAACTCAACATATTAAGAAACCAAATAAACGCAGCCATAAACCAATGCTCAGCAGATAAAATTAACGATGAATTAGACAAAATAAAACAATACTTCATCAACTTCAATAAGTTTCTTCCACAAACCGTAGAAAACTCTTTACATATATAATTTATAAATCAATTACTGTACGTGGAAAGAGTTTGTTTTAAATTTTATACAAAGCTAAACGAGGACTATCTACGTTAGCCGTTCCCAATTTAGTACTGTAATACAGCTAATCATCGCCACCCACCACCAGTTCTTGGGCTACTCTTTTACCAACTGTTACGTGTTATAATTTTACGTATTATTTTATTGCGGACAAGCCTCCGAGTTATTATGTTACGTGTGTTATTGTATTAATATTTCGTGTAACCGGAAATTTGAATCTAGTAGTTAATTAATTATTAATATGTGTAAAATGTATGTTATTTTCAACACGATTGATACACATAATTTCCTTTTCTAAAACAAATATATTTTAATATACAAACATGAAAACAATACAGTTTATAATAAAGGTTGTTACTAATACAGGGTGGTCGCTAGAAAAGCGGAAAATTTGAGGATCAGATGAGATCATGAATAAAATGCGTGCTTTCTCATTTCTATTTTGATTTCTTTACATCATGAATAAAATGCATGATTTTAATAATTTTGAGCATCTATGAGTGTAATATAACATATGCCTTTAAAAAAACTTGTAATAAAAGTTATTCTTTGTAAAAATAAATAGCTGTTTGACAAATTTTCCGCTTTTCTAGCGACCACCCTGTAGTTATTACAAATGATGATTTATATACAACAGTTTTACACACTTACAGACAATACTAAGTTTTATATCCAGTCTAAAAATTAATATTTTGTCGTTGATCCAGGTTGACGACAAGAAATTAATTCCAAATTGATTTTGTAATACTCGCTTGAGCTAGATAGGCTTAAGAGGCCTCACACAGGGTACAAGTTCACTTCTTACTGAGGGAGATATCTAATGTCTTAAGTTATTCACTGAAATTGAACGGTTTGTAATGTTCACAACCCATAAACATTCCTCGTCCAATTCAGTAGTTTTCCATTTAATAAACGTTCATCAAAATTGTAAATTTTTAGGCCTATAGCGTGCTCGCTGTAGCTGTTCAATAATATATTATTTTTCCCATCTCTCGACTGGATGCTTTTCATACAAATCACTCGAGACTCTAGATATTTCACCAAAACTCGCGACAATATTGTCAATCACTAGTATTATATATATAGAGAGTACATTATTGATCCTTACTTAAGAATCCTACGGATTTCGAGAACAGGCCGAATTTGCGCAATACATGGTTAAGAATACGTCACGGGCAAAAAAGAAAACTACTGAAAGAAGAGTACGAAAAAAGAAATACATTTGTAATGGTAAATTTAACGTCACATTACAACACACCCACAACTAAAAGGGTGTGTATGGTTGGTGTGACGGGGATTCGAACCCACAACCGTCAGATCACGAGTCCAGCACACTAACCACCTGCTCATGCGAGAACGTGTAAAGAGCACGGAGATCGAAAAAAGATGCGAGTCAATGAGCAGAGTTTCTGTTATTAGTTTATTTTATTAGTTTATGTTATTAGTTACTTTTACTAGTTTATGTTATTAGTTTCTTTTATCAGTTTATTTTATTAGCCTATTTTACTAGTTTCTGTTATTAGTTTCTTTTGTTATTTTCTGTTATTAGTTACTTTTATCACTTTCTTTTATTAGTTTCTATTATTAGTTACATTTATTAGTTTCTGTTATTAATTTCTTTTACTAGTTTCTTTATTACTTTTATTAGTTTCTGTTATTGGTTACTTTTATTAGTTTCTGTTATTGGTTACTTTTATTAGTTTCTGTTATTGGTTACTTTTATTAGTTTCTGTTATTGGTTACTTTTATTAGTTTCTGTTATTGGTTACTTTTATTAGTTTCTGTTATTGGTTACTTTTATTAGTTTCTGATATTAGTTTCTTTTAGGAACCGGATCTACTTTTATCCCAATCGTACCACCTTTCACAAATGACAAAATAGCCTACCAAAATAAAAAGATTCACCCACTGCCCATGGAGAACATTTTATTTGTTACCACAAGAGTGTTCAAATGGAATCAGAAGAGATTCCTCATATTTTCTCTCAACAAAGCTCTGAAAACTTCTAGTTGCTTCTCATGATTTTCATCATACCATATAAACTTAGAAGGTTTGATTAATTTATAAATTATTGCAATTGGGTACCAGCGGTTATGAAAAGCAACTGAATAAATGTCGAAAATTAATGAAAAAAAATGAATTAAAAAAGTAAATTAGTTAATTTTGCTTAAGGCCAGTGTTTTAATGAAGGAAAGTAAGGTAGGGAATTCGAAGCCAAAGATTATATTGGATTAAAGTGACAGACAGAAAGTCATCCCTAACAGTGAAAGTGTTTGTAAGACAAGCTAGACAACAGATCGAAAGCTACATAAAGGAATTTGCATTGAATATATGAATGAGATTAAAACCGTTTTTTAAGAATTTTCTTTCTAGTTTTTTTTCACTCTTCCTTGATTTTACAGACGTCCTCGTGATTTATAACCAGAACAATAAGTCAAGCCCATGACTAACTCATAATCTAAATTAGATCGAAAAATGTAAATTAAGCAAATTTATAGTTAACTTGTTCCTTCGGTTTTTCGGGTTAATTTTAAAATAGCAGCAGTAAAATAATTAATGGAATAAGTTTTTTTTTGCATTAACAAAAGCATTTTTAATTAAGAACTACTTCACATTTGTGATGTTTTATTGAATATCCTAAGTTTTAACTGAAATGGTATCGAATGACCTTACTACTGTGCTAATAAAAGTATTCCCGGAATTTCAAATCCGTAACTGAAAGAAAGTTATAATAAATTCATGATTATGTTAAAAAGAGTAAGAATTAATACCAACTTAGTGGCTTTCATAATGGTTTGTGTCATTTTACAAAGGCGTTCCATTCCTCTGCTCTCGTCAAATCAATATAATTCGCGAAGCTTATTAAAGACAAAAATGGAGAAACTTCATGAGCAAGAAAACCACTTCTTTTGAAAAAGTAGTTTAACTCTTCTGTTAAAATAACTTAGCTTTACATGTTTACTTTCACCGTCTTTCTGAATATTATATTTATTGTATAATATAACAGCACATATAATTGTAACAAAATATAGGTATAACCAACTACTTCTACGAAGAGCTTAGAACTATGATAGGTTTTATCTTCAAAATTATTTATTTATTTTTTGCTTAAGCACATTATTGTTTTGTTGTTGTTTTTTTACATACGATTTAGGTGATTTAGTTTCCATTCTTGTAAATAAAACAGTTGTTGTTGTTTTGTTTTTAAACATAAATTTCATAGTAGACTATCTGTATTACGCCCACCACAAGAAAAGAATTTCAAATGTTAGTGTTATAAGCCATCATTTATACCGTTGATCCATCAGGATATGAACTGAAAAAAAAACGTTTTACGTACTCGCCAATGTGTACATCAAGATGATGTAGAGATAATTATTTATTAATACCTAACCGTCTAATGAGCTTAGTATCTACACCCTTGCCTAATATCATTTTAACTAAATATACTTGTCATCAGATTTTCTTCTAATTTTTGAAAATCTTTAAGGGACTTAAAACGTATAATAGGCCTAATACTAATGTTTCAAAGCAAGTACTGTTAATAACAAGAAAAAGGCATTCACACCGAAATAGCTGTTTGTTTGTTCATTTCTTTCTTTGTTTTTTGTTCTTGCTCAAATGGAATTGAATGTGTTACGATTTTTCACGCATGGTTTTAGCTCGTGTTAATAAAAGAACTTATTCTTTCACGAATAGTTATACATAAAAAAATGATGTATCTCATACTGTTTTGGCTGTTTTTTAATTATTTGGACATTTGCATTATTGCTTGTCTAGAGTGGCGTTTTCACATCACTCGATGAATGAAGAAATTGGTGTCTAGTATTTTCTTGAAAGTTTAAAAACTATTCGAGTAATATAAAAACACGAGTTACGCAAGAATAGAGAGACATTGTTGATTGATTATTATGTCAGTTAGTTAGTTCAGGTCTGTAAATTTGAGTTTGGAAAAGTTATCGAAGTAATAGAAGCATAGAATGTACCGTGCGCACGAAAAAATTAGCAAGTAGTTTGAGTTTATATTAACTTATTTATTTGTGAACTTAGGCCCATGTTTAGTTACTAGTTGTATAACTTATAAATAAAAACACACTTTTTTGTTGTTTTGAGGTTTCGTTTCGTTTTTTTTAATTTCGCGCCAAGCTACATGAAGACTATCCGCGCTAGCCATCCCTAATTTTGCAGAGAGAAAGCAGCTAGTCATCACCACCCACCGCCAACTGTTGAGCTACTCTTTTAACAACGAATAGTGGGATTGAACGTTACATTATAATACCTCCACGACTCAAAGGGCGAGCATATTTGGTGTGACGGGGATTCGAACCCGGAACCCTCGGATTACGGGTCGACTACCTTAACCATCTGGTCATGCCTAGCCCGTTGCCTTTAGGCGGAGTGGATTTTGAATGACTGTTTCACTAAATATTCTGCAATATCTTGCTCAAAATTACCAACTTTTATAGCAAATATATAATACTTCATCGTCAAATTAAAAATAGAAGTAGTTTTCACATGGAAAAGAGTTTAATTTTCAAGAACAATTAAGCTGTACATAACTAACAAACAGATAGCATTGAGTTTTTGTTTTAGTTAAAACAGATAAATAATAAGAATACCAAATAAATTAGTTCAAATAAGAAACGGATGTGGTAAAATCTGCACTAACGAATGTATAACAAGGGTTAACATTTATGTATCATAGTGAAAAGACATGAACATAATCAACGTTTCTGTATCTTATGAAGGTCTTTCGGGTAGAGCATTATGGCACAATTCTTTACCAGTTTCACAATTATAAATATTTCGTCGTATTTTCAAATAGTGTTTTAAAAAAATCGTTAACGTTATACACTGTGAAAGTATCTAAATTATGTAAGGAAAAATGAACACTGATTCGGACTAAAATTTGATATCTCTATTACTAAGTCATTCTTTGAGAATAATATTTAAATTTGTGTTACAAATATGTACGAAATTACTACTATTTAACGTAACTTAGTTATAGAATAAAACACGCTAACTTTTTTGCATTTTTAATCAATTATTTAATCTCGAATATCCTAAAGCAGATGACACGATTTTCCCTTAGAAAATAAAAAAAATGTTTACTACTGTATAAAACCAACTGTAAGATAGCAAATTATCTATTATTTTATGATTACGGTTGTGTTTATCTTTCCTTTATAATTTCCTTCTATTGCTTAATTTATTCATAATTTTGTTGTATTAAAACGCTAACCTACCTTCTTGCTAATAATTTGTATTTTAAGTAACGTATGTATGATACAATAAACACAAACTTCCTTAGCAGAGGCTTATAGATACTATTAATGTACCTTTATATTATATAAATTTATAATAACAGCGGTAGTTGACGAATGGTACAGTTAGCGAATTATTGCTGTTTCTCACTCCATATTATTATTAATATTGAAAAGTATCAATTTGTTGCTGTATGTTTTGGAATTAGGTGTTTTTTTTTCTTTCTGATTCTTTTTCGCTCCCATTATTTATTCACTAACACATGTTTATTAACTGTGTTTTGGTAGTGTTTAATTTGTTTTTAAATGTTTCTTTTTTATTATTGAATAAATTGTTTTTGTTGTAGTTGACGCTCGATTGTAGCGGCGTGTTCATTTTAGACTGTTACACAACCATACCTTGCGCTAACAGTTAGCTACTCTTCAGCTGTTCAGAAGTCAGCGTAAAGGCTTATAACATTAAAATTCGCAGCTCAGTCACTGCACTGAGCACAGAGATGTCTCGAAGTATAGTTTGTGTTAAAAATAAACTAGTAATCAGTTGTTTCGGAAAAAGTATATAATTGTGTTAAAAACAAAATGTACTTTCTATTTCAACAGCAAAGATTTTTTCATTAGCAAATATTTAATACGTTTCATAATTTATAAATCACGTGTATCCAAAAACGTTCATTTCGTGAAGTTAGTGAAAAGAAAATTTAATAAATTGTTTGCAAAGTAACAAAAGAGCTATGCTAAAGTAACCAAATAGACAGGTCCTTCCTTTTACTCTTTTAATCGAATAATAAGATTTGACTGTTACACTTCTAATACGTCGATGACCAAAAACGCAAAGTACAAAATACTTTTTGTTTGTAGCATCGGACTCCAAAACACAAGTCTACTGATTCATAGCCAGAACTCTTGAACCACTCGCTCACATATTGTCCCAAAAAACCTTAATATCAGATCATAAAATGAACTGGAACAAAAATAATAATGAAAGAAAAAATATCATATTTGTTTATCGATACTATAACAATTACTTCAAAGTAAGCTCAAGGTCAAACTGGAATGTAAAATGCTTGATAAACTTGACTTGTTATACATTACGAAACAAGAACAGATAATATCAACTTAATATATCATAACGCAAACCTTTATAAGAGAGGTATGTTGTCACAGTAGATTATCTTCATTCGTAAACGTCTCAGCCAAAGTGACAAGATAACATCGGCATGTAATTGCTTTACATTAACAAGAGTATTTCTTCTTCTTCTTCCTCCAGATGTTAAAAGTAAACATATAATGATTACGTGTTGTTGTTATTTTTATTATGGGCACAGATATTCAGAGAATCAAAGGCTTGGAAACAGCCTTTTCGTTTAGTGATTTTTAGAAGCTTTGGATGACTGCTTAGCTCCTTTTCCACAAGTAAAAAGATCAGGTAAACTTATGTTATATTTCTACTATGGTCATTATCCTAAGGCGACAAAGTAGCTTTTGGAGATAAAAAATAAACATGTTAATATTCTAACAACGCATTTGACATTGAAGAAGCAAACCTGTTGACATAAAACAACGTCTTAAGTATAAGCTGCATTAGTTTTTGAGCTTAAGAAACGGACAAATATCATTAATTATAACATACGTTAATTATAGTAATGCTACCAAACACCCTCATCTGTGAGTCCAATAACATTTCAACAGTTTAATAATAGGTAATAAATTTAATTAGTTGCCGCTGTTCTTAAAAGTATCTAAAATATAAGAAAAATCAGAATCGTCTATAGCTGATAAAAAAAGAAATATATAACTGCATAGCAAATAATTGTAAGGAAATGTCATAAACGTAAAATTAGAAATTAAACAAAGTAAAAAAGTGAAAGGAAAATAATAAAGACTAAATAGAGAGCAAAAGGCAACTGATTGAAAGAAACATCGTCAGCAATATTTGTAGTTAATACTGTCAATACACAAGAGAGACACTGTGTTACATTCCACTTCACCAACTGTCAATACACTAGAGAGACACTGTGTTACATTCCACTTCACCAACTGTCAATACACTAGAGAGACACTGTGTTACATTCCACTTCACCAACTGTCAATACACTAGAGAGACACTGTGTTACATTCCACTTTACCAACTGTCAATACACTAGAAAGACACTGTGTTACATTCCACTTCACCAACTGCCAATACACTAGAAAGACACTGTGTTACATTCCACTTCACCAATACTTAATGTTAATGGACAGTTAATGGAAAGTGTTAATGGACAGGCTTGTATCATTGTATATATTCTACCAGCGTTAATGTGCAGGTTTGTCTTATTATGTACATATTCATAACAGTGTTAATGCAAAAGAATTGTCTCATTGTGCATATTCATAACAGAATAAAAGGATAGGTGTGTCTCACTGAATATTCATAAAAAACTAATGGAAGGACTTGCATTGTATGTTACGTGCACGCACAAGACACGTGAAGAAAAAATATTAGATGTTAAAAATCGTTTTATTTACATATAGACAAATTATTTAAAAAACTAATATTTTGTGACAAATAACCAAAAATATATTAGTTCATAAAATTAATTTTTAAATGAGTGGCTAATGAACTTTAAAGCATTTATTTTTGAAACCATAATGAAAATCAGTGTATGACTTATTATTTAGCTCTATTCTAGAAAAAGTGGGATATATTTTACTCGATTACGTACTTCGGAAAAAGAAGAAATTTATTTGATTTAATTAGGTATTTCTAGAAAAGATAGAGTTTGCTCTATTTCTTTAGTATTATAATTTAGATATAACTTATTAGCAAAAAAAATTGATTTTGTTGGAAAACAATTTCCAACCTCATGTTCTGTAACTCTCATTTTTATTTACAGATTAAACATGCTATTTTCTTTGAGCTCAAAGCTGCAAAATGAATTATATGTACTGCATCCACCACAGGAATTGAGCTCCGAGTTCTAACGTCATAAGCTCTCAATTTTAGTACTGAGCTTCTAAAGATTAAAAATGTTTACAAAATGGTTTACTATTACTTATTCGAGTCATAATTTTACATAGGACAACAATATTTAAATACTTTGAGTATGTGGAATTTTAGAGACTGTGACAGAAACTACCACAAGTTACTAGCATTTAGTGATTTATTCTTAGTCTATTTTAATCAGGGATCTGCGCAGTGGACTACTTGCGTAAGTCCGGCATGGCCAGGTGGGTTAGGAAGTTCGACTTATAATCTGAGGGTCGCAAGTTCGAATCCTGTGGCACTAAACATGCTCATCCTTTCAGCCGTGGGGGCGATATAATGTTACAGTCAGTCCTACTATTCGTTGGTAAAAAAATATCCCAAGAGCTATCGGTGGGTGGTAATGACTAGCTGCCTTCCATCTAGTCTTACACTGCTAATTTAGGGACGGTTGGCACAGATAGCCCTCGAGTGGTTTTGCGCGAAATTAAAAAAATCAACAAACAAATAAATACACTACTTGCGTTGTGCACTCTACAGAAATCACAACCGAATCTCAACCACTGGGAGAAAGCCTATCCCAAACATGTTACAAAAATATGGTTTGAATTAGCTATCTAGGCTTGTAGTTTTTTGAGCCTCTCTCCTCTAATTACTGTAATGTTATGCTATGTTATTTTTGTGTACCTTAATTATCCATGTCATCTGATGTGTAATTGCCGTATAACAAAGTTATCGGTTCCTCTTAAAACTAAAAGCAATTTACCAAAGTTGCTTGAAAAATGCCAGTTGTGAAATCCCACAAAATTTCTCATAAAATACATAACCCTCACTCTATATTCACATTAATTCTATTTATAATATTTTCTATTCAAAAGCACAAGACGTTTAGATGTATTACATTGCTGTAACAATCTGAAAGTACAATAAGATTATTGTAGAATAAAAACTTTTGAACTTAACATAAGTCTAACTCAGCATACAAAATAACTTCACTGCATTACAAAAGAATTTGCTCACTTGTTGATTTAAGATATAAATCAAGTTTTGTTTTAACGTATTCTTTATACGCTCAACAAGCCTTGAAATTAATTATGGTTTTATAAATTTTATTGTCACTACATTATTATCAGCTCCAGATAACGTGATTAAAAGCTTTGAAATGATATTGCATTCACTTGGCACTTGGCATACATCATAAAATTTAGATCCATTATCCATCACAAGAATTATATTATATTAGCTTTTGGTGTTTTAACAAGTAACGCACGAAACAGAAGTATGTAATAACACTTCCATCACTCATTACACAAATAGAATATGAAGAAGGCTTAAAAGACACTAAATAGACAGTATAGAAAAAACGAAACTGGCAAAATATGATCCGCTATCCACAGAGTGCGAGTCGAGCTAACTAACCATTTGGCTATGCAATGCTCAAATATTGAGATCAATGGTTATATAAACCAAATTTCATCGTTATTTGCGAAAACTTAGGCCAAAGAGACTACCGCTATCACCACAACCAGTTAGTTATTGGAATTTCTCAACATTTTATGCGTTTTTCATAAGATCTGCTGTCACTACCAAGTTATTCTTATTTTTTATTACCAGGTCATAGCATATATATTTTAATAAACTTATAAATAAATGGGAGCCGGCGGTATTTTGTTTTCTACGTCGTGGTTTCTCTTATTGGTGACGCTTATTGAAATTTCTTTTCCAAGATATTTTTATCAACTTTTCTCTTTGTGAAAAAAAATCTACTTAATATATATTCTCATTACACTATCTAAAACCCAAGACGTTTTCTAGTCGAATGGTAGTTTTAATCACCCCTTAAAAGAGGGGAACTCAGTTTCTGCGTCAGTACCTCTTCGTTTGGTAGCATTCCTTAAAACAGGCAAAATGAAATTGAAACGTCTAAGAATAGTGGCAAGAACATCAATGCAGATCTCTGTCCAGTGAAAATGCGTACAAGTTAACCAATAAGATAGTTCTCACCTAAGCGCAGTATTCCACTTATGTTGTTATTTTGTTCGTGAAACTATACTTTTAAAGTAATAGTTGAGATTAGGGATTTCTTAAGAGCCTTAGGGCTGGTGATTCTCTTATTCACTTTATTCATAAAATTCTAAGATTTTTTTAATAGCATATGATCATAACTTATGTTTTCTCACCCTCATCAGCTCAGGGTACTCATTCATTCTCAATCTTTCTAAAAATGTAATTTCTTTTGTCAACACATTTGAAATGTTTCTTATTTTTCATTTGCAGTTATTTACCAATTGTTTCAACATTTGTATCCAACGTAAACACAAAATCAACATCTTTGTGGATAAGCTCCCCGTTAGTTTTACTTTTTTCATATACCTAACTAACTTATTGCCTTGGTGAAGCTATATTTTTACAACCACTCATAAAAAATATTTCTAAACAAAATTATAGCTAATTAAAGGCGTAAAAACGCTTAATTATAGAGTAATTATATTAAAGAGTAGCTTTCTGTCTATATACACATTTTTGTATCAGTTATATCGCTTTATTAAATATGTCTAAAAAAATGATTAGTTACTTACTTTTGGTCACATCGTAATTTTAAATCTTTTTTTTAAATACGTACAACACTTTGAAGAGTCAGAAAATAAATATTTCATGCTATATGATATATTTTCCATTCGAAAGATTTTTACTGTAAATTCAATTCATTAACTCAAGATTAAAAAAAAATAGCAAAAGCAAAACTGTTTCTTTTCCATTTCTCTAAATTGTTAGTAACTTACAATTAAGCCATGGTCAAGTGGTTAGGACGTTCGACCCCTAAGCTGCGAGTCGTGGGTTCAAATCCCCATCCCATAAAACGTCTTTACTCTTTCAGCTGTCGGAGCGATATTATGTGACGGTAAATCCCAATATTCATCGGTAAAAGAGAAGTTCAAACGTTGGCAGTGGATAATGATGACTAACTTCCCTCCTTCTATTTTCTCACTCCCAAATTAAGTCCGGCTAGCATAAATATCTCTCTTGTGGCTTTGTATAATATTTAAAATAAACCAAACTTCCTATCAAAACAATCTATCTACTTAGATCGAAAGTAAAAATAAACCTAATAATAACTATAAGTAATTAAATGTAGTGTATTGTGTTCTTACTTACAATGATTTGAAGGCATTGTTTTACATTGAGTTGGCCAGCTTACGAAGTTTGAGTTAGTCTTATATCGACATGATAAATTCAAAATGGAAAATAATGTACCTCTCGAAAATACATTAATTAAGAGTGGATATATTAAACATTCTATTAATATTATTAATGAAAGTAAGATTTTCAAATGAACACTGAACATAAACGCTAGTGGCTAGCTCCATGTAATATTTATGTTTAATATTCTTTCAAAAACAACATCATTGTAATCAAATTTTCTCACATTTTTTTCATAACAACGTCTTGTAACCAGTGAGAGCCCTCTGAGTACTGACAGTGCAATTTTGAAGTTGTCTCAAATCTGAGATACATTAATAAAACACAATTTCCACTATAGAATTGAACAAAAGGACAAAACTGATAACACTGAAAAAATATTTTGTATGAAGATACAAAATAACGAATAACATCAAATTAAATAAATAACTAAATCATTCAATAAATAACAAGAATACCAATATTCTTATTAAAATAAAGCGATGTTAAATGTAATAGAAATTAATATATTGAATGTACTATAATTAACGTCTATCATTTTATTAAACACATGGATCAGGCATTATATTTGCTGCATAGGGGTGTTTTAAAAAATAAGCAATTATAAAGAAAAATGACAGAAAGTGACTTGATATATATATATTTATTTTTTAAGTACGTTATTCATTCATTTAATTTATCTTTTTCCATTATATCAAAATATTAAATTAAACATTTTCAACATTTGTTTGGAATAATGTTACCGTGCTCTGAGAAAGCGTTGTTTTAAATATTTTTAAAAGTATATACATTGGAATATCACAACCATCAGCAAATATACGCAACAAGAAAAAGTGATGTTTTTGTTGTTTTGTTTTTTTCAAAGTCAGGACTACGTTTGTTTAATTTTACAGCAAATATCTAGCGCTTGTTCGAAGAGAAAGATAAAAGTATGATATTCATAAACCATAAAAACAGTAAAACATTCGGAAAGGTAAGCTATAGATAGTCACGCAAATATACGAATAAATAGAAAAGGTGACAGTACCGATTCTTCATGAATACTTAGTATACATGTGTAATTTTATGGTACCATTTTTGTCAGATGTTTCTTTCCTAAGACGTAAAAAACTCTTACTATTCAAATAAATGTTCAAGCTGCCCAAGGTGCACAGATTTAAAACGAAGTTTATTAAATGATTAAGGTTTGTTCCTGCAAAGATCTTATTTCACGATATTCGGAAACTACTTAATGTCTCAAGTAAAAAAGTTCTGAAAAATTAATATTTAGCAAGTTGACATTTCTAACGATATAAAGAAACCATAACTGTCATTTCACCATGCAGTCGTACGTTTTATGAATTTACTTATGTTGTTTAGAACTTAATTGATTTTCTTTTAATAAAATATTTAATTTTATTAAACAGAACTAAGTTCCTGTATTCCTATTTTTAGACAAAAGTCTCATTGTTTATGCATGAAAAAAACCCAAAGAAAATCATGGTTGCCATGGCAACTGACGAAATGAAATTTGTCTTTAAATTACATCAGTTCTTTGTTTTGCAGAAGGTGCGATGACGTCAAATTAAAATTATTGCTGGATTTTTTTTCAGTGGTTAATAATATCTAAAGTTTACTCTCTTACTAGATATTCATTCTTACACTATTCATGGAAGAAAATGTGAAATCAATATAGTTCCCATTTGTCAAAAACTACTTCAGCAAAATTAAACACTTCTTTGCTTCGTTTTAGTCACTGGGATAAACATCAAAGTTAAAAGTTAGTAATCATGTTTGTATTTAAAGAAGCAGAAATTTTTAATATCCCTTGCGTTACAAATTAAATTTTCGCGTAAAAATCTTACCCGAAAATAGCATGTTCAATTTATTCATTATCAAAGTTGTAAAATGTTTGTCATCAAGAACCAAGTGAGATGTAAATCACTTACAGGAATAAGTCATATCTACTTGTCACAAATAGGCTCATAAACATCAAGGAAACAGTAAACTTTTGGCACTTCAAGAGTTATATGAAATAAAATGTCGAAAAATGCTAAAATATAAAATAGGTTATATCTTATGAAAAATTACACATCTTAAAGTTTTAAACCAACAATAACTCTTAAGAAGTTTATCAAACATGTTAAGAAACTGAAGAAAGGTCATAATTAGACAGGTCTAACACAGGTTCTCAAGTTCCACTAAATTTACGTTACTTTTCTCAATATCTACTCTATTAGTTTTTCTTGCAAACTAGGAAGCTCACAATTCAAAAACATTTTTTAATTAGAAGTAGCAAAACTAATGGGTGTTTTGACGAAACCAGTGCATTGCTAAAACTACATTACTATTAGAATCATATGATTTCGATGGTTATTCCAAAATCAATGACATTGTGGTTTCGTTATATGATAATTTCTTTCAGTTATACTTTATATTTTTAAAATAAATTCGTTGCATTCTAAGACTTATTAAAACGATACTAAATTATCACAACGCATGTTGTTAAAATTCCCCGCTATTATTATACGAAGCTGATAAACTAAGAATAATTTTTCATTCTGTCCCATAATGCTGCAATTTAGTATTCGATTTACCATTCTGGAAAACTTTCACGTGTGATGCATGTTTGACTAAGACGTGTTAATAAATTTGTAAATCTACGGCATGCTGTTAGTCTGTTCTTCTCAATCAATGAATTTTTTCCCTAGTTAAAATTTCATGCTTAAGGTACTTTCACCTCATTCTTTCAATGGTGTGTTGTTTTAACATTAGGAGTTACCTTGTTTCCACTGACGTTTATTATTTCAATATTTGAAGGTGTACTTTGACACATGTGTATTAACAGTTAATTTTCATGGTACTGTTTTTACTGGTGTGGTTTCCAGACGACAGACTTTACCTTGATTCCTTTTTCATTTTTGTGATTTATGACTTCATTTCTTTATTTTCTTTGAATTAAAAAAATATACTAAGAGTTAAAAACAGACTTTATTATATGTAGACATTGTTTAAAATTTAATTGGAGGCAAACTGAAAGAGTTTCAAAAGAAACGCATTTCTTTCCAGAAAATATTCGTGCCTACGCTAAGTTTATCAGACAAAAGTTTACGCCTCATTTTCCAATAAATATTAATATTCTTAGTTATTAAATTATCAGCCACATTTTTACGATTTAATTGGTAAGATGGTATGAAGTAAAGTAAAAATAGTGTTTCTATTTTACCTAGTAAAAAAACTATTATAGCGATAAAAC
Source organism: Carcinoscorpius rotundicauda (assembly GCA_011833715.1). Classification (NCBI taxonomy): domain Eukaryota; kingdom Metazoa; phylum Arthropoda; class Merostomata; order Xiphosura; family Limulidae; genus Carcinoscorpius; species Carcinoscorpius rotundicauda. The sequence continues at coordinate 117,696,560 of CM022393.1, forward strand.
TTTTCAAGTCGTTATGTTTAATAACAATGCTTTAATTCATTGTCAATTTATCACTTATATAACAAGTGTTATAAAACTGTCAATTCTTTAATATGAGTATTATTAAAAACATACCACATTGCGATTCTTTACTGTAACTGAAAGAGTTATAAAGCCACACTGTTGTGAACTAACTGTAAAATTACGTTGAAATACATAATAATACATTTGCAAATATGTTTAGCTGTTAACTTTTACGTGAAAATTAAATAACAATAATTCAATAATATACAGTTTATTTGACCGTAAAATTACGATTTGAATGTGTAATTAAAAATCAGTCTGGAAACAATGAATATACAATTCATTTCACTGTAGATTTACAGACAGAAATGTAATAACGTGTTACCACTATATGGTTCAATTAACTCACATTTTGAGAGCATACTATACCTTGTGAGAAGTTTATACAGTAAGTTACGCTGTTGACACATTTAGGAATTCAGTGTAGACCAGAAATTAAATTTAACAAAACATTAGCTCATTGTACCTATTATAAAATTAATACATATTTTATTCATAAATTATATTTAAATATTTATTAACCAGTAAAAAGGTCTTAGCTCTTTTAAAGTAAAATATATATGTATACATCCCTAAATCAGAGTAATAAAAAATTTCTTTATAGAATTCCTCTTGTTCTTACCTTTATCAGTTTAAACTCAGAAACGTTTCACGAATTCTAAAAAAAAAAAAAAATCATCTTCCACAGCACAATGATCGTCTTAAATAGATATTTCCTAAAGTTTCGATGTCTCCCTCCGATAAAGCAGAAACCTAAAAGGTATCCTTATTCACACAAAATTGAAATACATCCCACCCAAAAATAGTTGTCGTCCGTGCAGTAAAGGTTGTTGTCAAATCTGCAAGTTCACACAAACCACTAATTGACTTTCTGACAAGCACAACCAAACAAACTTTAAAATATCCGAAGAAATCATTTGTGAAACAAAAACACCATTTATCTTATCCAGTGTAAAAAGTGCAATCACTAATGTATAAGACATACGACACAGACAACTCTGAGAGAACGTTTCATCAACGATAAATATTCTATTAACACGGAAAAAGATCTCCCTGTAACTCAAAACTTTAACTAGCCCGGTTAACGATGTTACATTTACTGGCATTGAAACAGGATTCAGAACTAAAGCAGATAGAGAAATAAAAGAATCAAATTGCATTGCTGATCCAGAAAACTGTTTAACTTTTCAGAATTAATCATTATCCAGCAATCAGTGATCTCAGTTAATTGGTTTCATTTCTCTCAGAACTTTATTCTTTACTATTTTTTTCCATGCAGTATAAAAGCTGAATTTGATAAAACTTACTGTTTGTTTAAGACAATTTTTCATATTTGTTTTTAAAGTGATTAGTATATCTTTTTAACCAGAATAATGAGTTCTGATGATAAATTTCATCCATCTGAAATTTATAACTGAGATTTGTCTTTGTTTAGATTTTTACAAGGTGTGTTATCACAGCAGTGAAACTGCATTTTTTTCACTGTTCCCTATAGAATTTTAAATATTCATGTGAGATTGGTAAAGTAGCAACTAAAGGTTTTTTCACTTTTACACAGTTTGAAAAACATCCAACTAATTTGGTTACAATAATAAGGCTTAAAATATTGTACAATGTTTCAATGATACTACAGATCCTTCATAGAGCTGCAAGACTTAAGTACTTGAGGATAAATGGAACTTTTCTTCTTCTTCCCTACTGTATTATTGTTTCTTTTCTCAACATTTATCGCTGCCAGATTTTATTAATTATACTTGCATCAACCAACAACTCAGTATTAATAAACCATACTTAACAAATACATCAAGAGTTAATCTTGCAGATATACCGTGCAAACAAATTACAGTAAACGAGTTTGGAACAAATAACTCAGTAAAAATGTATTACAACTAAAATTAACCAATTTTCTTATATATTATGCTCCAAGTTTTAGTGGAAAATTAAGCATATTTACAACTGAGCTGTATGTATAAGATGCCATAATTATGAGTTCAGATTTATAAGCTGTACACATAGAGAATAATATACACTATAGTTGCCCTTTACATGAAAAGCTGAATTAAACAAATAATTGTGAAGTAAAACGTTATCAAGCGTTATTTAAAAAACATAGCTAATTTAAATTACTGATACTGTTTAGTGACATACAGCAACGTTGACTAAAATTTGTATACGCAACGAAAAAGTCGTTATAAGCAGAATAAGACAGATCAATGCTCCGTCAAACCATAAACATGTTCCACATATACAAAACCTCTTCATTATCCTTATAAGTCGTTGCTTGTCAATTTATTGTTATATTTCCATAGTTTGCTTTCACAAATAATTAATAATTACTTATGCTTAAATATCAAGCTGACCGTTAATATTACGATAGGAAAAACATTGTTACATAATCAGAGACTTCTAGAACGTGTTTTTCAGTTGAATTACAAAGTTCGTTGTCCAGTTATAATGTTTCTCTTTAATCCTTAATATGTTGATTGAATTGTACCCCAAATTCTTAAATTTAAAAATAGCTTTAAAGCTGGCTTCATCAAGAAGAGTCCCCTGCTTGTACAGCGGTAAGTCTACGGAGTTACAACGCTAAAATCATGGGTTCGATTCCCTTTAGTGGACTCAGCAGATAGCCTTATATGGCTTTGCTGTAAGAAAAACAAATACATCATCGAATAGAAGTTTCATCTTACATGTGCAGAGGTACCTACTGGAACTTTAGTGATCCTTCAACTAGCCTGTTTTATTCTTCTGTAATTAGCTGTAGGACAGTAGTTAGCTATATCATAAGATACTTAGAAACTCGTTTTAAAAGTATACTGTATAAGCATTCTTTAATGCGTGCGTATTAAATTCCTAAAAAAAGACTTTGCCACTTTATATAGTATACAGTTAATAAAGGGAGCTTAAAAAATCATGTAAAAGTGCAGGCAACTAGATATAAATATATCAGCAATGTCAATACAAAGCTAAATCATAAAAAAACTATTTTCTTTTTGTGAACGACGTGATTTTTATGCATATTTTTTACAATCAGGTCCGTGTTATTTACCGTTCTGTAACATTATTGAACGAGCTGCGTCTTTTTTCATTGTTCATCAGCATTCTCACACACACTTGTCCTCCATTTCTTTCTCTTTCTTTTTTTGTCACTTTGTATTTAGACCTTAAAGCGACTGCTCGAAAATTAAACTTGCAAATTAGATTAACGTGAACAGGCATTTGTAACTCAAATGCCCGCAGGAATGTTTACTTAAAATATATTTTGAAACTCAATACCCGATTGTTAATAAAACTTGGTAGCCTACAATCTGCGGATATAAAATTCTTTACTGTTAAATTTTCAACTTGGCTCTCGTTATTCGTGACGTTTAAGCGCTGTGAAAACAATTTTTAAATTATACCATTAAACGGGCAGAAAATATTCTAAAGTTCGAGGGGAGTTTTAATCAAATTGTGAACGACCAATCAAGGATACAAAAATATCTGCAAAACTTAGTTAGTAGTTATAATCATTGAAAAGGTGATAGGGTAGTGAAATCTGACCAACATACATAATAAAATCAGCCATATCTATAACAGCATAAGCAAACCCACAACAAGCCATTTAATGTATAGTAAATTTTAGTCATGCCTTGAGTTATTATTTACATGCCCACATTTGTGGTATTTCATTATAATTAGAATGTCTGGTAACTGTCCATCTTTCCAGTGAGATCTTAAACTGTTATAGTCTCTCTTCTGAAAATTCTATTAAATAAAGTAGGAAATATATCTTTCACTGAACACTGTACATGACATAGTAAAAGTTTATATTTTACTCACGTTATGACATTTTCAGATTTGTATGAAACAGAGACAAAAGTGATTAGTAAATTCATGTGCCTAAGTCACGACAAGCCGAATCCAGCATGTGATTGGAGACGTATATATCTTACTGATTTACTTGTTTGTTAGCAGTTTTCCTTCTTGAAATAACTTTTTTAAGTTTTTAGAAAGTCTAGCAACTTTAAAACTGTTTATTTTATTCATGAATTTGTTACAAAGTATAAGGCTCACAGTAGCAAAACAAGATATTTTAACTATACTTTAAATGTTTAATAACGATCAAATGTCTCTTAGGCTGAATTGGCCATGCAGAAGCACTCTGGGTGAACACACGCACTACACCTATATCTTAATTTTCTGCTGATATTTTGAGCACATAACCAAAGTTAGGTAACATGAAACACTGCACAAATATAGAATATGTGATGGAACTTGGCAGTAGGCATTATGTGGTTTAATGAGGAATAGATAAGCTATTTGAGATAGGTGTAATTCGAACTGAGACTTCTTCGTGGATGATAATGGACCAATTTTCACAGGAACGTCTGAAGGCGTTCCCATTCTTTGGCAACCAGATTGCCACTTGTCATCTTTAATAAATAAGTCAAACTAGATTATTTGTAGCTACAGAAACCTCTCTTGTTGAATTAGAGAAATACAGAACACTAGTATCGATCTAGAACCCAGAGCTGGTTAGTGAGCTGTTCCAAAGGTTATGATTTCTAACCACATATTTTCGTCGTCAAACCCAATTCAGTTTCACATTACGTGCACGTTAAAATGCATTTGTCAAAATCTATTTTTCCTTACCTTCTGATGAAAAATGTCAGAAAAGATAATGAAAACTGGACAGTACATTGGCAGCAAATTGGGTTTTATCTTACGAAATCACATTTCTGTTTTGTGTAATAGAAGAGTTTCTTTTTTGTTAGTTTTTTTTAAATAACAGCCAGTTTGATAAACTTTTTCAACAATCTTACCGAAAAAATATTTAATTATATCGTTTAACCTCGATGATAGTATTCTAACACTACAGCGTTATGGAATAAAAAATAAGAAAATTACAAAAATTCAGGATAATGTAAAGATGGCAATGACAAAAGTCACAGAAACAAGAAAGAAATGAATACACAAAATCATACAAAAACCTTATGTGTTTTTCTTACAAGCTATCTGCTGAGCCCACCGAAGGGAATCGAACCGCTGATTTTAGTGTTGTAAATCCGTAGACTTACCACTGTCCCAGCGGAGAGCATAAAACCCCTCCATTTCTGTTAGAAAGTTAATTTCAAAAGTGGTGATAATACAGTTTATATTAGAATTACGACTTCTCTTATCTTAACTTAATACTACCGTGATTTGTGGTAGCCTGTTATCAAATACTTTTTAAATGCTTCCTGTCGTATTAACTACATTGCGAAAACCTCGGACATTTTTAATAGCAAAAGTTTAACTATTATTGTTATTAATAGATGCTTTCCCTTATTCACCAATAATGTGATGTGCTTTCAAGAACAAATATTTCTTAACAAGGTACCCCAAGGCTCAGGGGAAAGTCTGAGGTGTATAGCATTAAAACATTATGGAAGTTTTGATATCGGCTGTGGCATAGCCCATTAAATATCTCTATGCTTCACGACAAATAAACAAATTATGCACAAGAAGTATAAAGCTGATTAAATGTAAGTTGACTTCATTGCTTCCAACTATTAGTGCTAAAATTACCATGCATCGTAAAATTTGTAAAATATAAGACAATGATTCACTGGCTGTGGTCGCTAGTTACTCTTACTACAAACACGATGTATAGCTGTTGTGACTGCAAGTAATGATAATTATATTTGTGACTTGCTTTTTCAGCAACGAATAATGGCGAAATGTAGGATTTTTATATCAAAGTTTTAAACTTTTGACAATGAAACTTTTCAAAAGTATAAACAGTCAACTTTCATTTTTACATTCTTACCGCTAATTAAAGAACATTTGCAATATTTTTAATCACTGAGAGAAAAATAAGAGTTCTAAAAAATTTCAAAGGAGGTATGGCTAAAAATGGAAAATTATAAACGAAAATATTTAGACCTCTTCCAGGTGTGATTAACATTGAGAATAAGGCAAAGTATCTGTATTTTGAACTATGGAAAGGAATAACAGGTACGCATGTTTTATGAGTAACCAAGAAACTATGTAAATGAACAGAAAGAAAAATACAGTAGCTTATGTTTTCCTTTTTACTTTGGCTACAAAATCATTGTTTTGTTTAATTTCAACAAATGAATAACTACAAATTTTCAACAAATTCTATAAACACACCTATAGTGGCATATAAAAAGAGATGAGCGTTCGACAGACTACGCGTTTTTGTTGTTGTTTGGTATTTAAGAAAAATCTAGAATATTTTATTTACTTTTGTAACAACAAAAAAGAGGTGCAAAAGTGTTCAAACATTGCTAATTAAAACATTAAAAAGCTTAGCTGATGTAAAGCACAATTTTCTGGTACTCCAAATAAGAAAAGAAAACTAGAAAGCGGGTTTAGAAAACCAAAATGGCAATGAAACGCACTCAAAGACAATCCCAGTGGCATAGCGGTATATCTGTGGAATTCGCTATTAACTGGGTTTGTTTTCTCATGATAGACAGAAAAGTGTAACTTTATGCTTAACTAGAAAACAACAACGCACTCAGAGAAAGGAAAGGGAGTTAAGAAACTAGTGCAAATTTCCAATGGAAAATGTTTCTGTCGCATGAAAAAGATAACTTTAAATTGGAAAATAATAGCGAAAACACATGTGCACTTGATTTGTACAATCTGCCAACTCGTCCAAAATTGATACCTGTGAAAGAAAACTGACGAGTTCATTATCAAAAAGATATTTTCAGACTTTTGTCACTGGGAAGTATTAAAAGTACTTGTTCCACCTAAACTCAGAAAACGTAAGGTAATGGCGCTGTTCCTGAAAGCGTTACGAAATTAAGTGTCCCCCACTAAAAAGGTGGTAAGTAAACGAAATTATAACGCTAAAATCCAAAGTTTGATTTCTAGTGGTAGACATAGCAGATAGCCCAATGTGATTTTCCTCTAAACAAATAAACCAACGAAAAAAAAGTACTAAATCAAGCGTACGAAACAAGAGCAAAATTAATGTTAATTAAGGATTTAAATTTAATACGTTGTTTTGCGACTACAAACTGCAGCTAAACAAACTTGCTGGAACATTACTTTCACATATAAAACGACTTATTAGATGACGAGACACCTATTGACATCGTAACTGTGTGAAATATTTCAAGCCTTTCAAGATTTGTGGGTGAGCCGTAAAAGTCACAGTCATTTCCCATTATTCGATCGGATAGTCATAGTCTCAGAGTTGGTGGTGAGTGATCAGTTCAAAATCAATTAGAAATGGTTTAGATAACCCCTGTGTATCGTTGTGTGGAATTCTGGGCAAAAACTTTCCGATACTTTATCATACATGCTGATAATTTTTTTTGGTGACGATTTTTTTGTATTGCGAAACAATATAGGTAGCACGAGTAGCTGCTTGATATTCGACAACATAAAACACTAACAAACAAGACATTAGTTAACAGCATTTTCACATGGATCGCATAACGAAACATTTTACTGGCTCTTAGAAATAATAATTAATAATATGTTTCGACTTACGTTCCAGTTCATTCAAAGTGAACAAAATACTTTTTAGAGAAATTAAGTTTATTTTTTGTTTTGTTTAATGATTCTTATTTCATTTAAAGCAAGGTTTCTCTTTACTCTTCTACACAGTAACAACAATTGACCTTAAATAAATTCATTTTAAACAACCATACATGTAAACGTTTTGAACTGAAAACAAAAATGTTAACACAATCACTATAAACTCAAATATTTGCATCTTGGTTTCAGATAATTTTGTTCTTGTTCAGTACTTAAGGTTTATTATCCATTTTAAGTCTCTACTACTCGCATTATTGAAATATGGTGGCAAAAGGTTTTCTTCGGATTTCTTACTAAACTAGGTCTATATTTAACATGTTTCGTGAACTATTTTGGTAAGCTTGTTTGATATTGAGCACAAAGCTATAGAGTGGGCTATTTGTTCTCTGCCCACCACGGGTATCAAAACGTGGTTGCTAGCATTGTAACTCCGTAAGCATACCATTAAACCACTAAGAAACATTTTATTAAGTTATATAAATCTGTACTTTTTCTTAGAAGTGATATATATTAAACTTACGAACCAATAAAAGTAGTTCCATACTTTATTTAGATTGTTAGGTGAAAATAAGAGCAATAACCTACAGGACAAGAGCAATTCATTTCTGTGCGTATTAAGTAATAAAAATGGAATTTTTACATGCACCGTGCAAAAAAAAATCGTAAACTTAAAAATTGAATAAAATTCCCACAGATATCTCTTAATCCAAATCATCATTTAAAATCAATCTGTTGAAAAACTGTTTTCTTTCATAAAAACGTCTGATTAAAATACGTAAAAAGTGTATAATTATCGCAGCTTAAATGCAAACAAAAAAACTTACTTTCTGTTATTACTTTCATGATTAAAATCATATCAAAATTAAAATGTACGAACTGGACGTGCTTGTTTAACCTGTTTATTGCCACGAATTTTAACTGCTGCAATACAACTGTAATGCTTCTTCATTCTCTTGGATCGAAAGTGAAACAATTTGTAAGTAGGTCAAATACATTTATGGTGTTGACATTTAGCGTTGAAGTTAGGTATTATTGAGAACGAATTAACTCGTCCGAGGCACTGTGTTACCGATCGGCTTGAACGAGTTACTTCGTCTACGGCAATGAACAGGTTAATATGCTTTTCATAAAATTAGTCTTCTTTTACAAAACTCTGACATTGGTAAACACCAACATGGTAAACATGTTTTGTTTTGAAACATGAATTTATTTGCTCAGATTCTCGTCCTTGTTCACATACATTAAATATTTCAGTACAGTCTTAGTGCTTTTGTTATCATTAGTCAATCAGGCAGAGGGTTTGTTGTTGTTTAACAGAGAGAAAATTGAACAGATTTTTGACATAATGGAGAGAAAACTATACTTTATATCAACTTAAAATTGTCTATGGATAATCTTAATATATGATCATATTACTTTTCTTAATCATACTCATATAAAAAAATCATTGAAATACAATAAGTTTCAAGAAGAAAAGAAAATCGAAAAGGATTTAGCAATCAATTACATTTTCTCCTTGAACAGAAAAAAAAAGATTACCTTCAGATGTAATCATATATACGTAGAGACTGAAATAGGTTTTGTCTAATCCTTTGAACAATTGTATTCTATTTTACTAATGCACTGAGAACTAACGTATTTTTTTTATACAGTTATGTTAAGCACTGAGTACATGTAATGTTACAGTAGAAGACAGACGGGGAACCTAAAATATATCATTTTCAAACTAAGAAATGCGTAAGGAGACTTGTTAAGATTCTTACTACCTTTTCGTGAATCGAATATATTTACTCCAACGAGCAAACTTTTCCGTTAATCAGGCTTCACATTCTTATCGGAAATGGAAATAATTAATTATTCGTTAGGCTCGGGAAGGTCTGTGGGAAAGTCTGGTCTGATTAACTTTTTAGAAGACCGTGCAATTAATTACACGTATCATTTGACATATTTATTTTAGTCGCAGTTTTTTGCACCTGCCTACTTTGTTTGTTTACTTGTTTTGAAATATCGCGCAAAGCTACACGATGGCTATCTGCTCTAGCCATCCATAATTTAGCAGTGTGGGACAAGAAATAAAGCTATCCATCACCACCCACTGCCAATTATTGATCTTATTTTTTAGCAACGAATAGTGGGATTTACCGTTACATTATGACATCCCACACAGCTGAAAAGACAAGCATGTTTGGGGAAACAGGGATTCGAACCCACAACCCTCAGATTACGAGTTGAACGCCCTAGCCACCTGGCCATGTTGGGAAGTTGCACCTGATTTAGCGATGACTTTTCGCACTGTAAACCATTATTAAACAATATGGATTTACATATTTATTTGAAAATGTAAACTGCTGAAGTATTTATACATATACAGATATATAGAGGGAAGGCACCTAGTCAACACCACCCACAACCAACTTTTGGGCTATCTTTACCAATAGTGTGATTGAGTGAACATTATAATACCCCCACAGTTGAAAAGACAAATATGGTCAGTGACAGGATTAGCACCCGCGATCCACAAATTACGAGCCGAGTGCCCTAACTACCAAGCCATATTAGGCCTTTTGAAGCATCTTTAATGTTACTTACAACATTAAACACGTGTGAGTTGTTACTTTAGTTTTTCTTTAATGGTTCAACCTTTCCATCGAGTGTGTGTGTGTGTGTGTGTGTTTCGTATAGCAAAGCCACACAGGGCTATCTGCTCACCCCACCAAGGGGAATCGAACCCTTGATTTTAGCGTTGTAAATCCGGAGACATACCGCTGTACTAGCGGGGGGCTTTCCAATCGATTAAACAATAAGTAACAGAAACTATTTAACTGCAAATGGATATAAAGTTTTGAAAGGTTTATTAATACCACCACGTGTCTACTCGATAGGTATAAATTAACAGATGGAGTGCACCATTAATGAAGAAGTCCGCGAGAAATTTGATCGGATAAATTATTACTATAATAATATAATATAATATAATAAACATTTTGTTTTCTGTTTTGGCTAATAGCTATCTTGATTTTTCTATCTTATTTTTTCTATAGACGTACACCGTTAGATACTGTGTTTTGATACTGTGGTGGACAGAACACGGATAACCCATTGTGTAGCTTTGTGCTTAATTCCAATCATTTTTTATTTTGTCAAGAATGACGTTAAACGTCTTTCAGGGCTTTCGGTGATTGTGTTTGTTGTTGTTTTTGAATTAAACACAAAGCTACACAATGGGCTATCTGTGCTCTACCCACCACGGATATCAAAACCCGAATTTTAGCGTTGTAAGTTAGCAGACATAACGTTGAGCCACTGAGGGCATTTATGGTACTCTCGACAAACTTCAGAAGGCCAGTTTATGTTGTATTTTTAATGCAGTTAGAATTATTTAGTATCACTAAACCGTTGTTTTTGTTACTTTTGTGCAAAGTTACATAAAATTATATGCGCTCTTTGTCTTGGTGGAACTCAAAATACGGATTTTAGCGTTGTCCGTAAATTTATTGCTGACCCACCAAAGGGCAAAATAAGTTTGACTAACGATTACTTTTAATTTTCTGTTCCTAGTCTATTTAAATTTATAATGAAATTCATTTGTCTCAATTTTATCATAATTTCTGAAAGTATTTCAATTGAATTATTACCATCGATAGTTTTTCATAATACAAAATAACTTATCAGTTTTGTTTTATTTGGGGAGGGGTACATATATTCAAAAGTTATAAAAATAATGTTGCAATCCCTTTAGTTAAAATGACTATATAAAATGATAACAGAAGGAAAGAAAACTGGTTTATCTGCATCTTCTGGTAACCAAGCTATTCAGATATATATATACACATGAAGATATAACAAAAAACTCGATAGCGTACAGTTAAAATGGTCATGTTTCCAGTTCACAGTAGTCCCCCAGTGAAACAGAGGTGTGTATGCTAGAAACTAAGTTTCGGTACGGTGGTAAGTAGAGCAGAGTTGCCCTTGTGTAGCTTGGTGCATACTAACGAAATAAACTGTTTATAATATTACAATAATATATGCTATATTAAAACAATATGCTGCTAACATTAAGGATCCGAACTAAAAATTAACTTTGTTTAGTAAACAGATACAAAATGCAAAAGAAAAACATTTTTAATTTATTGATTCATCAGTTGTGTACTATCGGTATTTATATCTGTAATCCATCTGTCTTGATTTTAATGCTCACTGCTAATGAAGTGCGCAGATTGCTTCATGTTAAATAAATTTATTCTTTACTGTTACTATGCTCAATGTAAAAAAAAGAACTGGTGTTATAATTGGATGAAATCACCCATTTTCAAAGTAAAATACATAGGGCATCATGTGATAATTAGTGGGATTAATTGATACTATTTTCGCTATTAGCAACCCTGTATCTAACAAAGTTTGGAACCCAGAAATAACATGAAACCTCATATTTACAGATATGAGTTTAATAAACGAAATGAGCCCATGGAATCGAGCGGTAATTTTAGGTTAATTTGTTAACCCATATAAGGGCATTAGAATTTGCAAGGAAAATGTTTTTTAATCCTTCCTTTTTCATTATTTAATATTGTTCCTATTCATTGTTTAAAACGTATACCAACTAACATGTGCTTAAGAGTTGAGCACAGAGAGCCCTCATCTAGCTTTGCGCGAAATTCGAAACTTAAGAGTTAAGATACAATAAAACGTTTGCTCTCGTTTTATGTTTCATGGAACTGAAATGTTTTCATAGTTAATAGTTATCTCACAAAACTAACAATAACATATTCAGCCGTATAAACCATTTTCTTAACATGGTCCACCTGTTTCGGTAATTCCATTATTTTCATGTCCTTTTTAATTTTCTTGTTCTATTACAACGCTACGGTAATTTTTCTCCCACGTGAATATTCTTCGTAATTACGTAAAAAAGATTATGTATGCACAGTATTACGTCAATAACGATGACTCAATGACTCGAAAACATTGTTTGGTGTTTGCCTTACAATGGTTATTTATCTCCCTGGTAGTGTGCAAGCTTGATAACATTGTCTTGAACGTGATAGAAATACCATACTCCTATGGATGTTATTTATGAAGAATAAAAATTACGTATCTTATTTTTTTAAGTCGATATATATCATAAAACGTAAGTGTTATTCAAATTTTTACTTGCTTGTTGTTCTACGCTAGAATGAAATTATTTAATTTCTGAGACTTGAAGACCATCTGTGCGCGATTTGCTCACACTGCGGCTCACTAAGACAATGGATGGCATATGTGGTTATATATAACGACCTAATAACTAAAACCGAGAACATTTTAATACTATTAATCACAGGTTAGATATACAAGTTAAATAATGCCACGGAATTGGAAAGTTCTTCTATACTTAAATATAATAAATTTACCTTCAAATTAATTTATTTCCTTTATCTGAAGCCCTTACAGGTAGACTACGTATTGTTATTCATTTACACTTAGTAAGCTTCGTTTACCAGTTTACAGACTTACAAGAATAAAATCTAGCGTTCAGTTTCCTTGTGGTGGAAAGAACGTGTTTTAGCCTACAGTGTATATTTTCGCTCAATAATACTAACTCTACAGTAAAGAAAGTAATGTGTGGTAGAGTGAAGCAAATATAAATGCAGTTAAACTCTTAACTCTTATTGATGAGTATTTGAAAAAAACAAGAAAACTAGAGATGTACGATTATCGCCCAAGCTTAGCTTACAAAAGAAGACCAATTCTTATTTCTTGAAAGTGGTAAAATATAATTTATATATTAAATATTTTGAATCATATATTAAATTTTTAAGAAATCTTATCAAAAAAGAGTAGGTTTAACAGCACATGGAAAAAACTTCAAAGAAAATAATTTCGCTTGGAAGGACAACAAAATATTTTAAGCGCTCAAAACTAAATATATATATATATATGCATGCATATATTAACAGACAACCAGTCTGGAGAATTGGACGAAAAATAAAAATATTAACTATTTTTCCAGAATGATTGGCATGAAAAAGTATTCCAAATCCTACCCTCATTACTAAATAACCGGTTTCTTACTTTTAAATCATCGATTCCTCTCGGTACACTCAGCAGAAAGACCCATGTGGCTTCGCTATAAGAAAACACACACACTTTGAAATCAGAGGGATTCCTTGATAGCATCAGTAATACACTATGATGATGAAAAACTCCCTGTCCGTCTGACAATACTCGCATTGAAATTATGATTTTTAACCCTCCATTGTAAAACAACAAAGAAAGAATAACAAGAATCTAATGTAATAAAACTCAGTTTCTGTCTGCCCTGAAAATACACGCACTTTATTTTGACGGAGGTAAGTAAAAGACGAGTGTAAATATACTTTAGTATAGATTTTGTACAACAACATATTAACAGCTGATGAAAGTGAAAGTATTTTAAAAAGGTTTGATTTTAGGTCGTAGAATGATATTACAGATTTATCTGCGAATTGTATTACGCACGGTAGAGTTTAGTCTTGACTAAACTAAAGCAAAAACGTATACAAGTGAGTGTTAATGTAGCTTTTTATTGAATATAAATTGTACTTAATAAAGGCTTAAGATAAGTGGACATAAAAATTCGCTATTTGCAATTATAATTATTTTCTATCATTCTGGAAACCCTGTATTGGAAAAAAAGTACTGGTGGAATAAATATAGCAATTTGATTGCAAATGTTTTGTGGGCTTCTGCCAGTGACAGATAAATCCCAATGTGTGATTAGAAGAGATCTGCCCAATACCTAGTAATAGATTTTGTTTATTAGCTGCCTTTTTTGTGATCTATCAGTTCAAAATAAAATATGACTGTGCGCAAATAATATTTATGTTGCTTTGTATGAAATTTTGAAAATCAAAGATGCTTTACATTAACATTTAGAACTATTCTTCAGAACATTTCTTTCTTAAATTTCTGTCATTAGAATTTGCTAACCACAGTTTATCTTTATCATAAACAGTTCAATATTCTGCCAGTATTGTTGATGGAGAGTTCTATAATTATCTAATCGAATGGTAATCAGTGTAAATGGAAACTGCCAAAGCTCTAATAATCCTTTTGTATATATATTTCCATGCCAGATAGTGGAAACACAACTAATTTTAATACAATTTGTATCACTGTAAACAGTATTTGACGTTTATCTTAATATCTTAATGTTAAAAAATATAAAACTTTCATCTGATTTGAAAATATGGCCAAAGATTTATAACAGCTTTTGTAATTTTGAAAAGTCTGCTATTCACAACCAGAAAAAACATTGTTTTTATAAACACATATAACTTTTTATGGTCTAATTAATTTTGAGCTTCGTTGAGATAAGCTTTGTTTCCTTTCTTTAAACAAAATATTGAGAAAACTAGTTGCTGTAACTTTCACTCGTAATCGTCTCAACCTATACATTATGTTGCTCAACTCTTGTAAAGAGAGTTAATTTATCAGTATTTATACGATTGTGAACAAAGGCGAAGAAAATTCAATTTTTTTACGGAATCATTCGTTGCTTTACTTGTGTCATTTTATTAACAGTGAATTTTAATGCGTTTTATAGCAATATTTCTTCTGGGAATTATTATTTACAACATGAGCTAAATATTCAGCTAAGCTTCTTTCTAATTATTCCACTGGCGTAGAGAGTATTTCAAATGTTGCCTCTAAAATCCATAAAGATGTTTTCTCACTTTCTTTCTCTTTCCCTCTTTGACATTAATGACTGTGGTGACTAGTTTGTGGATTTCACTACGCATAGTTTGAGAGTTCGTATTTGGTTATTTTGTTGGTTGGCCGACAATGAAGTAAGCAACTAAGTTCGCAGAAAATTTCTTGTTTTCCATCATAAAAGAATACATAATATTTCTGCCTTTCCACCGCTGACAATTTCTTAAGGGCATTCTCAGGTAGTAGGTTCATGAAAGTTCGAAGGTATACCTTCCTTCTTTAAAGAAAAACCAAGACAAAGAAATACAAAAGTTTATCTTCAGCATAGTAACGTTAGTGGCACTTAAGATTTTAATACACTAGAATGTGGCAAAGTCTCTAAACACACTTATAAGGGTTGAATTATACGTGCATGTTCATTGTTTTATTAGTGTATAAACATGAAGAAGTGTTTTAGATACGTAACGTATTATATTCTAAATCCAGTGATGTCAATAGTTTACTTACTAGTTTACACGTTTACTTAACGTTGTTGATTTGATTTTTCTTAACAATATAGATTCAATAATGTTTGATACTATTATAATATGAATTTTCCAAACACGTGTATCAACGTTCGATTTGCAAATGACAGTACACCAGTTTAAATTTAACTGAATTAGTGAACTTGTAGGATATTGATACCTGTAACAGCAAAATACTGAGCTAATAGTTACATTCTGGAAATACAGGCTGTGATTTTATTTAGATTTATACAAATGTCAGTCACTTCAAAAAATGAATATTAGAAATATAAACACATATTCTAACTTGTTTCTGCAAGAAATTTAACAATTAACTTCGATTAGAAACAAAATGTCTAAAATATTTAAGAATGTTTTGTGTGTTTAATCAGTTACGTTGTACACGATTTATAGTATTGAAATGAGTGATATGATATTGTTCAACTGGTTTCTATCCCCCTTCTCATTTTGTTTGTCAATGTAATTTTGCAATGTTCAGAGTTGTCATTAGTATAGCTACATGCTATTAAATCTTCGATTATTTAGTCTACTTCCAAAAATGACTTTTGTTTGTTTGTTTGTTTATGTTTTTGAATTTTGCACAAAGCTACTCGAGGGCTATCTGTGCTTGCAGTCCCAAATTTAGCAGTGTAAGACTAGAGGGAAGGCAGCTAGTCACCACCACCCACCGCCAACTCTTTAGCTACTCTTTTACCAACGAATAGTGGGATTGACCGTCACATTATAATGCCCCCACGGCTAAAAGGGCGAACATGTTTGGCGCGACGGGGATGCGAACCGGCGACCCTCAAATTACAAATCGCCCGCCTTAACACGCTTGGCCGTGCCGGGCCAAAATGACTTTTCTTCGTTATGTGATAATAAAAGCAGTGGAAAACCAATTTATTTATCTGTCATTTCAAAGTTTTCACAGAATCATCCCGTAACTGAATATTGTTTATAATGTCACTTTTCTCAGAATGTAACTGTTTACAGGAAATTCAATAGCCTCCTGGTGACAAGAAGTCAAACATCAATATTAAATGTAAACAATTGTTAATTAATTAAATTGCATGGAAATAAGTTAGGCATGCTATAATTAAGCCTAAATCTGACGAAGAAGTAGTTAAATATATTTTCTGGGAATGTGAAGAAGTAACACTGTCATTGTCTCCGTTTAAGTCGCCCCGTGGACATGATGTTTGTCAACTCTTAAGTAGTAATTAAATAAAATATTTTATGTCAGTTGTTGAATAAAATAAGACACTGGCACCTAAACGAGTGTTGGACATTCTTCAATGGACATTAAAACTAACCTACAGCAAGACAATTCTATTAAACGAGCATTGAACTAATCTGCAGCAATGGTTCGGCATTATTGATAATTCTAAGAGAAAAATATGTAAACCACAGTAATTATATACTTATGGCGATTCTATAGCTACAAAATCAATAAAAATTTGTGATCTCAAAGATTGTGTCATGTTATTTAGTACGTGATTTTTCTCTGTACTGTTTGATATTTCTTATTGGTCAAATAAGTAATCTTGGACAATAAATTACAGCTTCATGTTCCTTTTGAAAATAAAACTAAATCACAAGAAACATGTAAAATAAATTAGTTAGTAGAAACAAAACTGAATCAAACTAAACGCAGGATTAGGTTGTTGAAAAAGAAACATTTCCTTCGATTCTCATTCAAAATTGTATGTAATGCCCATGTTTATAATTGATATAAATTATTTAAAAGTTGTGATAAAAAGAAGTATCTTGAAACGTAGAATTTCTTAAGTTTTTTTTTAATTATCGATTCTTCATTTCACCACTTCAATTCATCACTTTAGCTACTTCAATACGTTCATAGATCCTATAACCTGGTCACCTGATGTCTTCCTTCATTAAGATTCAAACTATTGATTTGTTTTGTTTGATATAAAAATGACAAAATTAATTTTACTTTACATTAATAACACTTAGCTCAGTATTTCTTTTATAAACTACAGATCTTAGGAAGGAGATACCAAAATGTTTTATAATGGTAAATTAATTAATATCCTACACTTTCTCTAAAGAAAAGAACAAACTCAAACTCGGTCATACGTACAGCGTTACAGCAAAACTGAGCCTATAACAAAATCTTTACTGGAAGTCAAAGTTCCATTGGATGTGCTATTTGTATTTGCATATGGTATATATATATTTACATATACATAAAGAAAATGCTATGATATAAAAGCGTGAAAAGTAATCTAAGCCTAACACACAGGACCAAAACAAAACATATCTGAGAGCGTTTTTTTAATGTAAATGCCTTCGTACAACTTTATTATAATTACTGCAGTAAATTTTAGCTTGTTTTTGTCAAACTTCACTTTATGTACATATATATACAACCTGCTGTAATCAGCTTATTTACTTTGACTTTCCACCTGGGAAAGTTTCTCACGTAAAATGGAATAAAACGTACAAAAATCTCTATACGACACTATTTTTTGTTGTTGTTGTTTTTGAATTAAGCACAAAGCTACACAATGGGCTATCTGTGCTCTGCCCACCACGGGTATTGAAAGCCGAATTTTAGCGTATAAGTCCGCAGACATACCGCTGAGCCACTGGGGGGCCTAATTTTTGTTATCGACGTTGCTGGGTTAAGGGAAATTATACCACTGATAACAGCACTTGTCACGTGGTTACGGTTTTAATTTTTGTTATTTGCTAATTAGTTTCACACTACTCGTCACAGCAAAGCATGAATAAATAAAACTGACTGAAGACTTCAAAAACTTTTAAAAAAATTAAAACACCCTTTTTGGAATACAGTAGAATATGTACAAACTTCACTTCAAATATTAAATATTTGATCAACATGTACTACAGTGCGGGACCCAAACATGCTCGCCCTCCCAGCCGTGGGAAGGAGGGTAAAAACAAACAAACAACAATAGTGCGGGACAGGCCAGTTTAGTGTAAATGATCACCTACGATAAGTTTTGTTTGTTTTTTTGAATTTCTCACAAAGCAACTCGAGGGCTATCTGTACTAGCCGTCCCTAATTTAGCAGTGTAAGACTGTAGGGAGGGCAACTAGTCATCACCACCCACCACCAACTCTTGGGCTACTCTTTTACCAACGAATAGTGGGATTGACCATCACATTATAACGCCCCCGCGGCTGAAATGACGAGCATGTTTGGCGCGACATGATTGCAAACCCGTGACCCTCAGATTACGAGTCGCACGCCTTAACACGTTTGGCCATACCGGGACAACTAGTTTGTTGAGACGGAGGTAAATTATTGTCATGATTGATAACTCAAACAATCATCAAAATATAATTATTAATTAACTACTGTTTTTAAATACTAGTTTATGGTAACATCACGTTACATCAGTAAACTCTGTGTTAGATCAAAGGAAAATATGAAGAAAAACGCTATATGTTTGTCAAGCGCAGTGGCTACCGCGGATAATGAAACCCTAGGGTGCCCCCCAGTGGCACAGTGGTATGTCTGCGGACTTACACACTAAAAACCGGGTTTCGATACTCGTGGTGGGCAGAGCACAGATAGCCCATTGAGTAGCTTTGTGCTTAATTCTAAACAAACAAACAAAGAAACCCTAGGGCTTTAAGCTTAGACTTACCGCTGAGCCACTGTGGAGTAACTCTATATAATACGGTAGAGTTTTCTGATATTTTTCAATTATTTTTCTTACATCATAGGTTCAAAACAGTTATTAATTCTGCTACCAATAATCCAACAGAGATGTTGTTCATCACAATTATCTTTATGTTTTATTTCTGATGATCCAGTGAGGTTGTTGAGAAATGAGTGGTAACAATAATGCTTCCTGAAACACTGTAGTACTGCATCATACCCAGTAAGTAATTCCACTGCAATGTTTATGGAAAATTCAGTGAAAAAACTACCATTGTAAACGTTAATATCAAACTCATCCAGTGTGAATTTTAGGGATATGTATTTCTGTCAACAACTTTCTCATCTGCGTATTCTTATTTAAGTCATTTTCGCAATAAATGCGTTAATAATAACAATAATTCGGAACTCTCAGTGATGTCGAGAAATCCACTTGTTGAGAATGTTATATGCAAAAACGGCTCGTTTGGGTTGAGAAAATATTTCAAATAGAAGAGCGAATAACGTTTTGACCTTCTTCGGTCATCGTCAGGTTCACAAAGAAAGATGTAACTGACTGGAAGCTGACTACCTGTTTGGAAGGGGTTGTGTAACTGAGTATCGTAATGTAGAGGGCGGGATTAGATGTTTGAATATATAATTTTATCTATAATATTAATATAGGTATAATGACGTTCCTTTATATTGGTTTATTTTTGGTTTAAGTTGTTGTATAAGTAAGGCTTCTTTACTTTTGCGTTTGTTTATGTTTGATTCTTTATTTAGTATTTTAATGTTTTCTATGGTTATGTTGTGTTCATTTGACTTGCAGTCAAATTATAGATAAAATTATACATTTAAACATCTAATCCCGCCCTCTACATTACGACACTCAGTTACACAACCCCTTCCAAACATGTGGTCAGCTTCCGGTCAGTTACCTCTTTCTTTGTGAACCTGACGATGACCGAAGAAGGTCCAAACGTTGTTCGCTCTTCTATTTAAAATATTTTCTCAACCCAAACGAGTCGTTTTTGCATATAAAATAATTCGGAACTATCCATTCCAAAGCTAAAATTGTGTTTAATTTTTAAATAACAGGTGTTCATATGTACTGCTCGATCACAGTTACACGTACTTCAATGGCAATATCTTTTCGGTTAATTTTTCTAACTTTGCACTATTTATGTCATTTGTATGTGTCTATCTTGTTTATTTCATTATCTGTTATCCTTGCTTTTTGGGCCAGCCTGAGCCTTTTTACTTTTGGGTCGTTTTCAATTGCCAAAAAGTGTTTTATATTTGAGCTATAGATAAATCATTCGAATCGCAATCCATAGTTCGTAGATCGAAACCCATTATCAAACATGCTTACCCTTTTACGACGGTGGGGAGGTGTTACATATGATGTTCAATCCCACTATTCGTTGGTAAAGAATAGCTCAAGAATTGGTGCTGGATAGTGTTGACTAGCTGCCTTCCTTCTGGTCGTTCACTTCCAAATTAGGGACGGCAAATGCAAGTAGCCTTTAAGTAAATTTGCATGCGATTTAACAAACAAACAAAAAATTGAACAATAAGCTAATTGTTTTCCCACTTTTAAAACAATTCATAATATCAGAATTAAATAGTCCGAACACTAATTTGTATTTCAAAGAATTTAAAAATATATTTTAAAACAACTTTAGCCAATTTCATTATAAAATAATTTCACCGAAGATTGTTTTAAATATATTATTGAGTATTAAATTGTGGTTTTAATGAAACCAACCACAGTTTACTACCAATTTGTTTTCCGAGAGAGGCTATTTTTATAATTTAACAACCATACTACAAAGAGGTTGAGGTATGTAAAGGAAATTAGACTGGTATTTTTTTAAACTTTAATCAGTGCTATTGCAGATACTCAATATATTTTTGTATTAAGTTTAGCATGGCTATGTGGTTAAGGCACTCCACTCGTAACATGATGGTCGCGAGTTGGAATCCCTGTCACACCAAACATGTTTGCCATTTCAGCCGTGGGGTCATCATAATGCGACGATTAATCCCACTACTCGGTGGTAAAAAGTAGCCCAATAGTTAGTGGTGAATGGTGGTGACTAGCTGCCTTTCCTCTAGTCTTATTTTGCGCGGAATTCAAAACAAACAAACTTTTGATTTAGCATGCAGGTACATATGTGGGTAGAATGCGTCACAATTAGGCTCCACCCATTAAAGCAAGGCAGAATTCCTGAAAAGTAGCCTTTGTATATCATGTATGAGTTAGATGCTGTATTTAAGTTACGTATTGTAGACATTGTTTTTCAAAAATGTAATATTTGATATATTTTAACATTCTTAACGTTAAGTTTATAAAGTATTCCTTGACGGGTAATGAAAAACGATTTACACAGGATTTGAAACTATATAGCTTTGATTCTGCTGATTTGTTGTTCTGTTGTACATAAAATACACAACACAATACCCAGCCCTAGATTAACCTTTAAGCAAAATAAGCATGTGCTTAGGGCACCACAGAGTCCTCCCCTAACCATCATGCCCTGAACTCTCATTATCACACTCAACTTTAGTCAATTTTTTGTAATTGTTCTTATCTGCTATGTTTAACTTTATTCTTCATTGTTAAAAAACGCATTCTTTGGCTTGGTGAGTGACTAAATTTCGAGAAACTATTAAACTGTGTATCTGAAGTAAGTAGTCATTGGTTTGCAAAATATTACTTTAAAAAGCAGTACTAAATGTCGATAAAAGTACAAGATGATCGTATGTTAGGATGTCTGTCCTAAACAATCATTCCTTCTGTTGTGGCTATTCATAAGAAATTATATGCAGTGGAACTGTTTTGTTTTACCTTTTACTGCTTTATGCAGTCACATCCACAGAAACATAAGAATATATTACCACAAAAACATAAATCAAACAAAATGGTGAAAGATGTGTACAGAGACGTAGTTAGCTTTATGTTTTTTTCGGCTTCTCTTTCCTTACGTTATGTTTGGGTTAGTGTCTCATTTGTTTTAATTTCATTTGTGTTAGTACTGCATTATTCATGTGTGTTTTGTAATATTTTCATAATTGTTTCTTACTGAAACTTTTCTGGGCCGTAATGTTTTCGGCTTCAAACAACTTGCTATTCAAAAACCTCCTTTGTGAGTGAGAACATGTTTTGAAATTTATCATACCAAGAAAAAAATTAGAGAGGAATATCACTGCAGCATTGCAACGTTTCATATATTATATGTAACCCCGCTAGTACAGCGGTATGTCTCCGGATTTACAACGCTAAAATCAGGGGTTCGATTCCCCTCGGTGGGCTGAGCAGATAGCCCTTTGTGGCTTTGCTATACGAAAAACACACACACACACAGTGTATTCCCTTGCAATTATGTAACAATATAAACAGAGTTGAAGCTGAGGTTTATTTAGGAGATTAATAGTCAACAATATTTAGTCAAATATGTCATTTTTAGACCAAAAAATGGAAATCACAATTATATTCTCCTTAGTTCTTCCTTGATCCTATCCTGACGTCATAATGCCGCGACCCGGCCAGGCCCTTTGATGATATTTTTAATGAAACGAACGAACTATCCAAGACGGAAACACAGAGACAACGACGACAAACTTTTAGGAGTAATTCAACTATTTTACGATTGTTAATTCATATCATTATGTGTTTTATTACATTTCTGAAAAGCTGGGAAAACAATTGAGGGATCAGAGCAGTCTAAAGGCGATAATTCGACCTTCCAGCTTAAATTGCGTAAGACTTCGACATGTACAATATCATGATTCTTAACTTCATTATGTATACATTATACACTATACTACTAGTTTTAGTACAGTGCTGTGGCACCTTAGTCATACAAAGATACTGTAAAGAACCGAAAAATCAACAAAAATCAAATTAGGATAGTCATGAATCGAACAAGTTCATGTGAGCAAGGTTAGTACTGAGTACTAGGTTTAACGTTAGTGGCCTCAGTTGAAATGTATTAGCATTAGCCCTAACGTTAGTGTTGTTATCTGAAAATTGATTGACGATAATGTTAGGCCAAAATACTATAACTAGTTTAGTGTAAGTACATTGGAAACGCTTCTGTAGCCTGAAATAATGAAGTTAATTATTCCCAATATAAGCTCGTTGTTTTAAATTTGCCTTTGCATTCAGGCATGTAGATAAAATTTCAGACATATGTCTATTCTGTTGATGTAGGGTTTGTTGGCTCATCGAATGTCCCCAGGTGAAAACTGAGTTCATAGTTGAGGTTACAACTCATTCTTCAGATATTTGAGTAAGATTAAGGTACTCTAGCCTAAGCCTCGCCCAGTATTTGGTAGTTCAATGTGCAGTACAGTTTACAATTGATTATACATTACGTATGTGTACCAGTACAGAATGATTACTGTGTATATAGGCTAATACAGTATGTGTTGTTGATCACAAATTGTTTTGGAATACGTTTTAGCTGACAATGGATTTGCATATTACCATTGGCATTGCTTTTTGCATACAGCTACCATAGCAACAACCTTCATGAAACTTTTGCAATGACTGAAAACTAATTCTCCTAAAATGGATTGAAGCCAGTCTTGAATAGTTTTCAACCTATCATAATGCAGCAAATCAATAAAGGTATTTATGAATTCATGTTTATGTACTGATGGACCTAGGATAACTTTCTGACAATCTTTGTCTAAATGTAAATCTAGAGTTTAGTGTATTTGACTGTCTTATCAACCTTTTCTTTATGAATTTCAGTGTTTTTCTAATCATTATAGCTATATATGATCCATATCATTTTTTTTGTTTTTTTATTTTTGTTTCTGTATTTTACAGAATGTGGTGCACAAAAGAGAAAACTGCCAAAAAAAGAATATACAAAATGCTTTAGATTTAGTGGTCAAGACTGGAAAGCTGAAAAATGTTTTCATTCAATTTACACAACATGATCTTCCAAATAGATCTTCTGAAAATAAAGACATTAATAGCTACATAATGAACACGAAAGGGCAGTGATTTGTTTCATTTTTAGTAATTTTGTTAATAAAACTTATAAACACTTACGATTTTTCAATAAAAATCGAAATACACTGATGCAAAATGTGAACATAAAAACATTATTTTTTTAGAATGAAATATTAAAAGCTGTTTTGTAGAAATGCAATGTACATTAATAGGTGAAGAGAGGATATGAAATCATATATATTAATCTTATACAGCTAAAATTTTAAAACTTTCTACAACAGCATTAAAAAGCAGGTAATATAATAAATGAATAAGAGTTCATATCTAAAATAGACGAATAAATCATGACAGGCAAATATGTAGATCAAAAATTGCAAAGACACAGTAATTGGTACAATCTAAGAATTATAAGCATGCGTACATTTTATACGAATATTATCTAACCTTGCTACATTGCAGCAAGACGGTTAAAGAATGATTGAAATTTGCAATAATATTGATATGACAAGGGAGAAAATAATGGCAATTACGCCACAGCTGATTAGACAATCCTCCAAGTGATTTTAAAAGTTAATGATGAATCTTTTAGCCTATGCCATAATTATTGATATCCTACAGTCTTGCCTCAGTTGTCGCTTTAAAGTGAGTCATACAGTTAAAATTCTCTTAGACTATTCATGAGCTATGGACCATAAAGAAGACATTCAGACGCTTTACTTACTTAAAAAGCAATCAGATCAATAGAATATCAATCACAGCAGATAATCACGTGAGGTAAATATACTCCGAGACTAAGTCAAATACTCGCAGCCGCAAATTGATCTATTTTGAGTGCACAGGCGGTTAGAAAAAAGCCTTTCTGTATATAAAACACACAATAAGACGTGTTTTGCGTATATCAAGGCACTAAAGTCTTTCATAGAACAGAAACAAGAACACGTGCAGTGGAACATGTATTAAGCAATATGTATTTCGTATATGACTCGCGCATCACCGTTTTACGGTATAACAGGATAATATTACTAATTCTATACAAACCAAGGACCACGTTTTACGCCTGACATGGTGGTGCAGTTAACCCTGGTTTCAATCTGATAGATGAAAGCACCTATCCGCACTGTGCTAGACTCGTTAGTAGATTATTTAAAGAAGTAGAAACTGACTAAATTAAGTGGCCTGCACAATCATTGGACTTTAACACATCAAGCATACATGGAATAATATTGTGAAAGGAACTTTAAAGCTGAAGACGCTCTGGAAGCATCCCTTTCATAGGAACCCTCGCAGGAGCTAGGCACTAAATCCTTTTATAATGCTAAACATGCATGGAAATATTTCTTTCAGAGGTAAGTCTAAAGGCTTATTACACTAAGAATTAAATTGGACCATAGGCTAGTATGTATGTAAGATTGGTTCATGATCGATATTTTGTCATACAGGTGGCTCTCTGCATTTGTGAATTTTCTTCCACCTATAATGAGACAAAAGCAAGTGCTCCACAATCAACATCGATCCAGAACCAATTCTAATACGGAAGGCTCTAAGATAAAAGTAAATAAGAACAATAAAATTATTCTAGCATTTTCTATAAGCAATAAACATAATTAATATTACTTGTAGCATGAATAACTTAAAACTTACTGGATGTCGTAGGTTTTACAGTTTCCAACTAAATATTTTGTAATTCTATTTGTGTGTGTGTGTGTGCGTGTTGTATTTCATCCTTCCTCACAAACACCTGATCAGTCAACGACCATTTTATTGAGCCACGACACTAAAATCCAGGGTTCGATTCCAAGTAGTGGATAGAGCACAGATTTCTCATTGTGTAGCTTTGGGCTAAAACATATTGTTATTATCAATATAATTCAACTGACAGAAGTAATGAGATTTCCTTTTATACCCACTAGAAAGTTTTCACAATTATTATTTCGGTCGATTTAATTTTATTATATATGAATATGCTTTATGGCAATGTGATGTATGCAATAAGCTAGTTTTATCCGAATGTTAGGTATTGTTCTTCATTCTCCTATTAAGAAGATGGGACTTGACAACCCAACGGATGCTCCCATAACCCCTCAAAAAATTAGGAACATTTGGGTTTCGTTTAGCCCTCAAATAGGCGTGCCAGGGCATTCGCCAAAATACACCATCAATGAAAAGAAATCTCCAGTAACTTTTACTCTTCCGGATAGCCTGGTAAAAATATTTATGCCTTTAGAATGCGGCACCAGAGGGCAAATGAAGAATGGTGTACCAGAGCAATTTACGTTTTCGTGCTTTCCAAAATGTCATGTGCCACGTGATTCACAAGAATTCGTGGAAATTTCTTGTCAAACTACTGATATCAGTTTGGAAGAAGAACAAGTTGATGATACACACTTTCGTTTAATTCCTCAGCAGACTTTGTTTGATAACCGAAGAAGCGGAAATTTAATAAGTGTTACAGATGTTCTTGAGAATCAACTGGTAAAATTTTTTATATACGTTTTCCTGGTAAAACTGTGTTGTTGTTTTCAAACGTAATAACTGAAATTTAACTGAAGTTTATTTTTAAAAAATAAACATTAATTATGGATTTAAAGTTTCATTTCCCTGCCCGAATCAGCCTTTTGGTGGCTAAGTGGTAAAATTGGGATATTTAATGTAAACATTTAAAATTCAATCCATACAGTAGACACGTTGTAATTTTCCACTTAACAATAAGCAATCATAAATTTGTATTAAATTTAGATAAGAAAATAATTTTAAAAAATTATTTTTAATATCAGCAAAAAATTATACACTTATTTCTTATATTCTGTGTCAAAGATGCGTGAAATCGGCTGATGATATATGTAAACGGTTCCAATAATAAACCATAGATTTTCAGTAAAAATAGAAATCAATTTTAAAAGAGTACTAGCAAATTGGTAGCTGATATTATCAATAAATTTTAATGTTCCCCCAAAATGATTCAGCGATGAGTCGGAAGGCTTATAACACTAAACCCGGGTTTGGATTCCCGTGGTTGTCACAGCACAAATAATCCATTGTGTATCTATGTGGTTAATTCGAAACAAACAGATGTTTCAACTAGAAGCTCGTTCTAAAGAAATGCTTTGCTTTTACTGGAGAAGTGCTAAAAGTTTTTGCTTTGTTTTTTGCATTTATTTCAAGGAAAAATTTTTTAATAATTTCGTTGCAAGTTAGAAAGATCTACATGAGTGTGAAAATGAAATTATCCGTTATTAAGCACAAAGTCCCTTCCTCCCGCTTCCGGTGACTCAACGATAATCGTTAGATATATTCTAACGTCTCATATTTTTCCTTTCATAAATATAGTTACGTTGTCTCCCAGCAGATGTCGCTACTACACAAAAAATGGTCATTTCATTTACGATTTCGTTTGTTTTGGAATTTCGCACAAAGCTACTCGAGGGCTATCTGTGCTAGCCGTCCCTAATTTAGCAGTGTAAGACTAGAGGGAAGGCAGCTAGTCATCACCACCCACCGCCAACTCTTGGGCTACTCTTTTACCAACGAATAGTGGGATTGACATTATACACCCTCACGGCTGGGAGGGTGAGCATGTTCAGCGCGACGCGGGCGCGAACCCGCGACCCTCGGATTACGAGTGCACGCCTTAACGCGCTCGGCCATGCCAGGCCTTCATTTACGATTTCAATTTAAAGTTTTTAAAGAATATAAGAAAAAAATAATATAAGTTTCTAATTTATTTCAATCTCATAACTGATCTTGCTGGTAATGCACTTAAAATAATAATTTGTTTCCGTAACTTTATACATAACAATAAACTGATAGAACCAAAAATACTTCAGGTGTTTCAACTCGTGTTGATTAGATGTGTGTTCAACTTTGGGCATGATGATTGGCAAAACAAAATACCATTGATTGTCGATCAGAGTTTGTTATTTTTTAATCTTATTCTGTTCGACTACCTTACCAAGAGACTCTGACAGACCTCTTTGAACAGTTAGTCAGTGAAATGATATTTAATAAAGACATTACTATGGCCCTTTTGAAAGTCAAAATTTTCCTTGCTTTCACTCGTTCATCATTTTATAAATCGAACACCTGAGAAGTAGGAGCATGTCTTTGAAATTATATAGTACAGAATTCAACTAACTCTGTATGTGGCCAATGTATTTTGTCTATTCAAGTAAATGAAGCCTCCAACAAATGTACAGGTTAGACAACCTGTTTAAGTCAAAAAAACAAAGGGAAATTGTTCACAAAAACCTTTACCTGGTCAGGCAAGTGGCCTTATAATCGAAGTCGATTAGAAATTAGACCTAATTCTGCAATATATTAAGCAAAAACAGCTAACTAGTTGTGTCTGAGGATTATGCTATCAAACTCTACCCTGCTTTTTGCGACAAACTTGTACGTCTTTCCATGTAGATAGATACATGATCAAAGAGTATTGCACTTTGCTATCATAAAGGAAATGACTAGAAAAGAAAAACCTTGGAAATTTTACGTACAACAAAGTAGTATAAGACTGGTAGTTTGTCAGTAATTTTATTTCAATATTTCTGGGTTAACACGTATAACTGACAACAGATCATTCAAAGTGTCTGGCCTATAGGGGATATAGAGCTTGTCGTTACTTGTTGACAAAGAGACACAGCTGAAAATAACTGTGTCTCCATAAATGAATCAAGGCAATAATTTTTGTTTTGTTACAAATGTCAAAGATTCTTTATTCATTCCTTATATTTTACTGTACAATGTTTTACATATATATACGTTTTCTAGAAAAAACATTTTGTTGTTGTTTTTGGAAAAACTGCATTAAACGTTAACCTTAAGTTTTTAAGAAAATAATTTAACACTTTTAACTTAGTTATTTTAGGTATAGTGAAATATTTCTTTACTCTTCAATAGCGGATCATAAAATGACTCCTAGTTTTTGTTTATCTCATAGCTCCATTGTCTCTTGACCGATTTGAGAACTAATTGCAGTTTTAGAATTAGAAGGTCATTTCCTTTTAATTATGCATTTGCCTAAAATAATTTCATACACCTCGAATACTGAGGATCCCTCCCACACTACTGAAAGTTTGTAACACTAAAAATCTGTTTTAAATTATCTACTTTTTATAGTTTTACTTAAAAGTCTTGATATTTGTAAATTTCGATGTCATACTATCATTATAAATGTAATTATTTATTGTTCACATTATATACTTACGAATCTCACACATATTAATCGTACATTAAATTTTAATGATTTTTTTTGTTCTAGTGCAACAAGTTGTATTTTTATAATAAAAGAAATCATTAAAATTTAATGTACGATTAATATGTGTGAGATTCGTAAGTATATAATGTGAACAATAAATAATTACATTTATAATGATAGTATGACATCGAAATTTACAAATATCAAGACTTTTAAGTAAAACTATAAAAAGTAGATAATTTAAAACAGATTTTTAGTGTTACAAACTTTCAGTAGTGTGGGAGGGATCCTCAGTATTCGAGGTGTATGAAATTATTTTAGGCAAATGCATAATTAAAAGGAAATGACCTTCAAATTCTAAAACTGCAATTAGTTCACATACACCATTACTGAGAAATCAAATAGGAGAGTTAGTTTTACAGCTTTCATATTATTATTTTTCCACTTCAAAAGACATGATCATTTTTTTCTTTCCTTTAGGTTCTGCCAATTTATTATGATCGCTTCTGGGCGGAAAAGATAAACATAGATAAAAGAACTTACCAGGAAATAATTCATACGGAGAGTACTTCTTTCTAACAGCATTTTATGATATTTTTATATTAACATTTACATACCCAAATATTGAATACATATAATTATTAAATTATTGCAGAATGAACTTCATCCATATGAAAGATAGTTTACAAATTGATCGCTTCTAATTGATAATTATTTTACGTTTAATATTTATCGAACGAGTACAGTCTTAAAGTAGCATTGTTTCAATGCACTTGACCTCTGAATCACTTTAACATTACAAATCTTTAAAGTATCCACCAATGTTATCAATTCAAGTACAGGTTATATGGTAAGAACGCCTTTTTTTAGGTGGCGAAGCATTATTATAATTAATTTTACTTGTCCTAATCCATTAGTATTAAACCTGTCATTTTTTTAACACTACATTTCTTAATCCGGTTTTTTTTGCTATAAGTATATTTTATGTAATGCTGTAATTATAATAATTATAATTATATATTATTAAACATCAACAATGTTGACAGATGCATGTATAGCATGATACAAGGGAAGTTATAAAGTAGATGTATTTTCTAATAATCCTCGAAAGTTTTTGTTTCAAGAGTAAATAAAACCAAAATTAGTAGTAACATGTGTTGTAGTTCATGCTTTTCAAGCTCGAATGTCAGGTTGTGTTGCAGTCTACAGAGTCCATAAATCTTGTCCTGATTCAGGTCATCTATACGTCTTACTGACATCGCGATAGTACAAATTGCTATGTTAAGCGTTTCTTATGTGACGTATTTTAATGTTTACTGACTGACTGACAGATAATACTCTACCGTAAAGTGATGCAATTGGTTAAAGTGGGTGATCTTTCCACGTAGCCTTCGGCCTTTTTTCGGGTAAAATATGTCGATGTTTGTAACAACAGCGATTTGTTTTAACTTAAATTTCACTTAAGTTATAGCTGTTGCAGTTAGTAAGAATATATATTTTTAAACAGTTACAACGTTTCGACCACTAGTGCGATCATTTTCAATGGCCAAAACGTTGTACCTATTTTTAAATTATTCTTCCTTACTTTAAAAATGTAACTGTACGTATAAGCCAATAAATAAATTAAAAAATGAAGAATGTTCAGAGAATTACTTCGATTTTATCTAACTAAACCCATAGTAGAATCATTAGTGTCAACGTTACGGAACTGTGAACAGTGTTTTTCAAAATACCTCAACATTTTCAACAGTTGCGTTTCTGAGTGCCCTTTCAGTGACACAGCAGTATGTATAAGGACTAACGACGCTAGAAGTATAGTTTCAGTACCTGTGGTGGGCTGAGCACAGATAGTACATTGTGCAGCTTTGTACTTAACCTCGAAACAAACAAACAAAGCGTTTCCAAATATTAAAATAAAATCGTTCGAATATTTATCAATAATTTATCACTTCAGAAAAAAAAACAATTATATATTTTTTTTCCAAGCACGTTGTGCTACTATATTAAGAACAAAAACAAAAACGACGATTTTTGGCACAATGAAAGACAATATCTTTATTAGACATTTCAACCGACTAGTTTCAACTGGTATGAAGCTAACAAAATACACTGACAAGAAAATTGTGACCTTTCAGATCTACATTACAGAACGACTAGAAACGAAAGTTATATTAGTGCCCTATTATCTATTTTATGGTAAACTTAAGATTTGTCCTTCTCGTCTTTTTTTATTTAGCACCTACATCTATTAAAGTTTGTGTTTTTGCACGTGTACCTTGTTATTATCAAAAGTCCTTTGAATAGTGTAATAAAGCAATAACTAACATAATAAGAAGGTGACAGTGATATTCTAAAGGAGTTACACAATTATCTATACCATTTGGCCTACTTTCGTCTTCCGCACCATTGCCCTGGCATGTTGCGCGAAGACGAAAAATTTGGGTCATTTATGACCGGTTTATACAATATATTTATTTATACGCTAAGTTTTCCTTCGGTACCATACGTTTAACACTTCCAGGATTAAATGTGTGCGCCGTCTGGAGGAAGTGGTGTGTCATCTCTAAAGGGTAAGCCTTATAGTTCCATAAACGCATATAGAAAATAGGGAAAGTTTTACTTTCCTTTTTTCCGAGATCTTAATAGTTTCGAAGACTAAAAGCAACCTCGCTCTTAGAACTCAAAATAGAAGAGGGTGTATCGTAGCTTGGAAAATAATTTTAAGATAAAAATAAAAAATTATGTTTGATTTTATGGCGTAGTCATCAAACAAAACCATAACTGCAGTAATATATTCCATTCACCGCACTCAGTCGCACATTATCGTTTTTAATAAAGTGATGAGTTGTTCAACCACTACGTCACTATTGTAACTGTTTTGGTAGATGTCTGTTGTTAACTGACAAACGTCATCAAACAATGGAGTCTACTATACAAGTATATAACCATTTTAAAACGTCGTGAAAGAATAACAATTCTGAACTGTAATGGGATTGGTATGTAATTTTTCTTATTAAAATTGTTCTAAAAGCGTAATTTGATGTTACTCTTTTAAACAACGATTATAAAAGCTAATTAAAAATTGATAAATTTAAATATTAATACTGTTAAGTAACAAGTTCAATTTGCACAAAACCCAACAACTAAGAAAGAAACAAAGCTGCATTTTTATAGTAGTTAGTGTGAAATTGTTGTCTTTCTTTTATTAACACAAAGTTATGCATTGGAATAATCACGTTTTGTCTCTGGGGGGATCATTTTTAATATTTTTAATAAAACTAAATATGTTGTTACAAATAATCATAAACTATTTATTTTTGCCAGATACCAAGAGCAATATAAAACGTTTCTTGAATATTTCAATCTATATTTTTCTGCCAAACTGTGAATTTTATTTCAGAAAGTTGGTCAACATGAGAAGTCACGTTGCAGTGCAAAATCTTGTAAATGTCAGAACAACATACAAGCAGGTTATAAAATTGTGGTTAGCTATGAATTCCACAGGTTACTTAATTAGTATTATTTTCAGTGACATTTAGGTCACTGCCTTTACATAACGGCGACAAAAAAGGAACTTTTGGTTCTTCAAAGACCAGTGTAAGTGTAAAACCGGTATACCATCTGTATGACCCTCACAAGATGAGAAATGACGTTTTTTATCAGGTAGCGGTAGATCTAAAATAATGAAGATAAAATTAAACATGAAAGTGAGCAACTTGCTCTATGGGAGAGAATATTTCCCTATGTTAATGAAAAAAAAATAATCTCACCAAAATATAACTTATATAGTATGTTTTGCCACAAATTTTAGCTAGGCGCAGCATGACCAGGTGGTTAAGACATTCAACTCGTAATCCATGTATCGTGGGCTAGAATCCCAGTCGCACCAAACATGTTCGCCCTTTCAACTGTGGGACGTTATAAGGTTCAGTCAATCCCACTGTTTGTTGCTAAAAGAGTAACCCAAGAGTTGGCGGTGAAACGATGATGACTAGCTGCCTTCCCTCAAGGCTTACACTACTAAATTAGGGACAACTAGCACAGATAGCCCACGTGTAGCTTTGTGCAAAATTCAAAAACCAAAACCAAATTTTAAATAATTTGTATGTTTATTTCTAGCAAACTAATATCAGGTGGCGTAATAAAGCCAATAAATTTAATATGTTTAGGAATTGAACAAATTATATTAATGCATGTTCCAAAATACGCTTAAAAATGAAACAAATATATAACGGATAAAATTTTATTTTTGAATAGCAAACTAGCTGCCCATTGGAAGTTTCATAGCAATACTTCCACTGCCAAGCCCGCCATGATTTTCC
Source organism: Carcinoscorpius rotundicauda (assembly GCA_011833715.1). NCBI lineage: Eukaryota > Metazoa > Arthropoda > Merostomata > Xiphosura > Limulidae > Carcinoscorpius > Carcinoscorpius rotundicauda. The sequence goes on from CM022393.1 coordinate 117,730,458, forward strand.
TGCCATTAAATCAGCCATTTGATAAGATAAGAATTATGAATTTTATTGAGAGTTTTATGATATTCTATATTTAGAAAAATGGATTTAGCAGTTGCGCTGCCTCTAATAATTTCTCAATAAACGCTAGCTATTAGTTGAAACAGTATTATCTCAGAAGATTTGAAAATATAATTAAATCAGAATTTAAAAGTTTTGATTTTAATTTAGAGGTTTAATTTTGAACAATTTGGACACACAAAGCTTACTCAGGAATATTCTTGGTTCAAAACTGCACATTTTTTCCCACAACTCTCTAATTTGCAATCATTGTTGTTTCTTTATGAGGAAATAACATATTTGTTTCTTTGGTTTATAATTTTCGCGTAAAGGGCTATTTACTCTTAGCATTTTCTAATCCTGAACCAAAAGACTAATTAATGCACTATTAACAACTCTCGAGTTGTCCTTTCTAATTGAATATTAGTATTTGACTTTCATTCTTATAGTACATCCAAAGTGAGAAAGGCGTTAATGAAAGCTGGCTAAAATCTAGACCAAATTTGATCCATGAACCGATCTGTATATTTCGAAATAACTTGCGTTGAAAACATCGAAATATCAGTTAGATGAAATTCATATGAATATTCTTTACAAAGGTTCTTTGATTTAAATACATCCTTCAATGTACTCAAATATAAAATTTAACATGTAATCATTTTAAAGCTTTATTTAAATGTTTAAAAAACCTTAATGAGATAAGTATCCATGTCTTGATATATTTTCTCCAATAAAGTTTAGGTTAAATTTGATAATATAAGGGACGTCCCTCTGTAGCGTCGCAGCTTTTATTGAAACATTTTATTAAATGATAAATTATTTCTGGAATATTTCTAATATCTTTAAATAAATTGTCTTTTCTTGCATTACAATCCTAATATTTAAGTTATAATGTAGGTATTCACTGAACGTGAATGTTTTTTACCTTTATTTATTTAACTGTCCTTTTATTAGATAAATGTTTCAGATAACATGGAAAAAATTCAACATTAGAATTCAGTATGATATAGAACAATATAAGTACACCTTTATATTTAAAGCTCAATCTTTCTTGAGGTTATATGATGAATTGAATTAATATACCATAAACTGGCATGATGTATTAATGAATAACATTATACTGGATTGAGAAGTAAACGTAAAAATTAAAATAAACATTCGTATGGTAAATCATTCACCTTCGCGTTTCAGTTGTGGCCATTGGAAATTTGTTTCTGCTTCTACTTTCGTTATTGCGTATTACTATAAAAGACTTAGTATTTTCATTATTATATAATCACTAGATATACCAAGGTCCGTTCGTTACCGCGTGTCACCACTTACAACAGTGTACAATCATATGGGTAGGTGCTAGGATAAGTCGTATATCCTGAAATTTCTCTCTGGTTCACCCAATTCATTCTCCCTAGCCGTTCAAAAATCGTGTGATTTTTTTAATTGTTAAGAATAGTCAATAAAATTTCTGCTATAACACTTCGCAAAGTGAAAGGAGATGAAGTAGAGCCTTTTTTTCATCACTATGTGTCACTAAATACACCACGGTACTTTCATTACCACGTATTACTAAGGTGGTTGTCATGTTTTCTAACAAAAGAATTAATCTTTGGCTTAAGTTGTTGTTGAAACCACCCGAGTCCAGTGTTTTACAAAAGTTTAAGAGGGAATGGCTAATTTTATAAAAGTAGAAGACGTAATTACCTTTTTATTTTTCCAAATGAGCTGCAAAGACGAAATGGTCCTTTTTTTTTATTTTTTTGCTTTGCTACCACTTCAGGAAATCAATGCGCGTTCATTACCACATGTGACTAATGATGTCACATTGCAATGTTTTAAAGCTTCTTTCCTCCAAAGCGTGTCTTACAATATTTATAATGTATTAAACTAATTCTAAAAATAACTGATAGAAAAACCTTTTACAAAATGTGACATCAATGAATAGTGCCTTATAAAAGTAAAATGAAATTTACATTCAACCGAAATGTCACTGCAGTCTCATTTTTAAAAAATTGCCACACTATTTCAATATTATTTACAATTGAGCAACGTTCTAAATTTACTTGTGGTATTAAATAGTGTACAGAAACTATATTAATACTAGAAATAAATGATCTTATAACAATAAAATGCTATTTATATTTACTTAGACACTCAACGTTTCCACTTTACAGCTTGTTCAGAAGTGTTCACTAAAACACAAATGTGCTTCCTACAATATAAACGCTTTAGAAAATAACAGAAAATTATTGAACGATTTAAAATATAGATAAATAAAAACAAACCTAAAAGACATTGTAATAATGAAATATTTCTACTATCATTAATGTTACGTTTTTTTATGTTTTATGAACACAACAGAAAGTCACAGATAACAGCTTGTATAATTTATTACAGTAAACTAATATATATGTAACAGATATAACGTAAATTATATATTAACAATAACAGATATTCAGTTTTAACATTCAAAATCAATTACAACACAAAATGGTACTGGCCTGTATCTAATATAATGATCTAGAATAAAAGTCCAGAAACAATTCACAGTTCAATAATTTTGATGACGTTCCTTTTACGATGAATGTCCCAAATTGGTTGTTTTCCAAATTGCCTCGGTTTCTCTTAAACAGTCCTGTACGTGTCGACACTCAGCACAACCAGTAATTCAAATAAATCGCAAAGATTGATGAAACAAAATCACAGTTTCTGTAGATCTAGCTCTAGTCACAAAGTTAAGTTGAATAACCACACAGCGAACGTTGAAAACTTCTCGAACAAAGACACTATTTCTTGAATTAAATATAAACTAATAGCTGACTTCTTCTTTTGAATAAAACTAATGTCTGACTCCTTTATAACTTCTTTCTCGCATCTTCGTCTGTTTATATATTTGTAGGCCTCTTTTCTCGAACATTCACCGGAACTTCGACAGAGTAATCTGCGCATGTATGTTTTTGCACGAGACTACGTCTAGACGCCAGGCCGCCAAACATTTCCATTTATAGTCATATATTTGATCTACCTAATTCTAGAAAATTCTAAATGTTATTTTAAATAAATAACAACGTATTTCACTGTCTAAACTTTGAAACAGTAATACAAATATGGAAATATAAATAACAGAAATGAAAATTTAAACACAACACGACATGTTGTCGTTTACAAAACATTTACATGACATTTACATAACATTAATATTAGATCTACAATAAATAAATCATGAGATTCACCTGAAGTGACTTACAAAAAAAAATCTCTGGAAGCATAGATCAGGTTATAATTTATAGTTTATGGTTCGTCAACTTTTTACTTCCATTAACCCTAAACGTTTATATTTCATAAATCATTTATTTGCTGTTTATAATGTTACCTTTTTTATTAATATTTCATAAAAGGCCTTTGTTTTACGAGTAACTAGTGAATTAAGGGCAGAATATTCCATTTATGCCATGTCGTTGGCCTCATTTTTTGTAACAAAAGAACCACATATATCGAGTCAATACTTTAATATAAAAAGAATATATAAGTGTGGTGATACTGGTGGATCCAGAGTCACATACGTAAGTACAGAGATATCTCGCTGATTTCATGTTTTGTTTTATACACTAACATCAAATAATACAGGATTCCATTATGAGAATTATTTATAATCAGAAAAAGTTGCTGAAAACAATATATATCTTTATTTTGAACTGCAAGCAAAGCTACACAGGGCTACCTACACTAGTCATCCACCACCAACCTCTGGGTTACTTTTTTACCAAAAAATAGTGGAATTGATCATGACTTTATGACGCCCCACAGCTGAAAGAGAGAAAATGTTTGATAGGACGAGGATTCGAACCCACAGCTTACAGACTGTCCTAATCACGTACCCATGGCATGACATGTAATTTTTCTTGCTAAGTTTAACATAATAGAGGGAACCAGGAGAACGATGTTTCAGAGAAACGAGAAAGTATGTTCAATTCAGGTATAATTTCATAAGCTCGTTTATTCAGAATTAGTCATTTTACCAATCATTTTATATACATCTCGAAAAAGGAAACTAAGAAGAAAAATACATTAACACTTGTTTTCTTTAAAACAAATAATTATTTGCTGATTTTTTTCAATAAAACTCAGTGCCGTATATTTGATTGTTTATTTTTGAATTTTGCAAAAAGCTACACGAGACCTATCTACGTTAGCCGTCTTTCATTTAGCAAGAGGGTTTGGTTTGTTTTGATTTTTGTGCATAGCTACTCAAAGCAGTGTAAAACTAGAGGTAAGGCAGCTAGTCATTACCACCCACTCCCAACTCCTGGATTACTCTTTTACCATAAAATTGTGGGATTAACCGTCACATTGTAATGCCAACACAGCTGATACTGCAAGCATATTTGGTGATACGGGGATTCAACCCTGTGACCCTCATATTACAAGCTGAGCGCCCTAACCACCTGGCCGTGCCGGGCCCAATACCGTAGTAGTAAATAGAACAGGAAAATGTAGTGTTATTTATACGGGACAGAATATCAGCTTATAATGAAGTACACGTTTTTCATTACGGGTAAGTATAGCAGCTGAGAAAGGTTCAATATTTAAATATGAATTGTAAAACCATTGTTAATCTGCATGCTTTTGTTTGTTTTTAATGACGTTAGTATGCCCCCGCAACTGTAAGGGAGGCGAACTTTAAAAGGGTGGCCCGATTCGTAACTACAGTAAAAGGGAAATAAAGTTATGGAACAAACTTTTGTAGTTGCGCCACTAGTTCTGTATTTCATAAAGGTTCCTTTGTTGTTTATCGCACCCCCTTTTCAGTGGCTCAGCGGTAAATCTGCAGACTTACACCGCTAAAAACCGGATTTCAATATCCGTGGTGAGCAGAGCACAGATAGCCTGTTGTGTAGCTTTGTGCTTAGTTACAAACAAATCGACATTTATCTCAGTGTTTAAGATATTATTAAAATTAGGGATCAACTACAATAAAATGTGTATGATTATACAAACATTGTTTATTAGATTTTGATAAACCAGTGAAAAATAAATCAAATGTCCAGGACTTCTAAGGATCACAACCAGTTTAACTAATGAATTACATTTAAAATACAATGTCATATTTTAAAACAATGTGTTTCAACGGATTTAGCATAGAAAATCTCAAAGTATGCATTTGATAAAGTATTCATAAGCGTAAGATATTAGCGTTTAATCTTTATGGAGATAAAATATAGACCCAGGTGTTTCAAATAAGTAATTCCCATGACGTAAAATCTTTCAAAACAATGTAGTTTTGCTGCAACATATACAAAGTCTATGTAATGCCCTGCTACACGTGAATACAGGTCGCATGTCTCAGTACTTTTATGTGTGCATCACGAGAAAAATAAATCTTATTTTTCAAGAGTTAAATATTATGTAATTCTGCAAGAGAGTTTAAAATAGATTCCCTTGACTCAGCAGTAAGCCTGAAGACTTAAAACGTAGGAGTCGATCCCTGCGCGGATAGCCAATTTTATACTTTTACGCTTCAAGAAAAACAAACTGTAAAAACAGATGATCATATAAAGGAGTAAATATGTGTATTTATTCAATAATCAAATAAACTCTCATTTATCCTCTTATCTGGTGTTTGCAATTTTATTGGCCCGGCATGGACAGGTGAGTTAAGGCGTTTCACTCGTAATCTGAGGGTCCCGGGTTCGAATCCCCGTCGCACCAAACATGCTTGCCCTTCCAGCCGTGGGAGAGTTATAAGTGATGGTCAATCCCACTATTCGTTGGTAAAAGAGTAGCCCAAGCATTGGCGGTGGGTGGTAATGACTAGCTGCCTTTCTTCTAGTCTTACACTGCTAAATCAGGAACGGCTAGCGCTGATAGCCTTTGAGTAGCTTTGCGCGAAATTCAAAAAACAAAGAAACAAATAATTTTATTAGTATTTGTTTTGTTTTTAAGGGAGTTGCTTAGAAATTTGTTATCGTTGAACTCAATTTAATGAACAATGAAATCAGTATATACTGCCCAATTATTCTTAACGTCAGCATAAATAATATTAGTAGTTTTCACGGATATCTGGAGCGCAGTTGAGTTGAGAAACAATCTCTTCTTCTAATCAAATATCGGAAGCTGAAATGATGAATATACTCTAAAAGATTTATGCTCTTTGGTTCTTGGCATTTAAAAATATATAGTTCAAGCTGTTCCCATTCTTGTTGTTGTTTCTCTTGGTTAAAGTTATACGTGTGCTGACCGTGAGTATTTGAACGCCAGACCTACTGCTCCCATAAATGTAATAGACTAGTTTTATTTCTGTGTTCGACGGCTAGCTAATAAACTTTCTTGATTGTCAGGAGATTCAAGCTTGTCTTTTTGACACTCGACAGTTTGTTACATTGTGTCAATCAATTTTCTTAAATTTGGCGTGACACACATCGAATGTAACTTCCGTAGAAAGCTAATTTCTGACATAACACTAAAAGCTACTGTGGGAAATTATTTCGTGATCGAACTTTCGTAAGAAGCTACTTTTGATTTGACAGCACAAATTAGTAGAACACTCATTTCTAGCTTGACAGTACAAACTGTGGTAAAATACTATTTCTATACGAGCTGGGATAAGAAGCTAACTTCTGACTTGACACAACATCTTTGACAGTAAGTGAATTTACGTGGAAGCTGTGAAGAGAACCTAGCTTTTGTGCGAGCTTTGGTAAGAAAGTAATTTGATTTGGCACTGAGTTGTGGTAGCTGTTTTCATGTCTCAAATTACGTAATTATTTTGACGTAATATAGTAATATTACTGAACAAAACGTTAAGAACAGGTTAAGTCTTAATCTTTTCATTACATTGATCCATATAGTTCGTGCAAGATTACTTTTATTCCAATATCCTTTTTTAGAAATCGACAGTGAAGAAATAACAACACGACCTTTTTCGCCACATTTTTCTATCTTGTAAACGTGTAGGACAGTATATCTGAGGTTTCGCGGTTCATTACCCAAAATTTTACTTCGGGGCACTGGTGTATTATAAGAGTGACGATCTAACACGTGAGTTGGTTTGACAAGAGTTTCTAGTACAGACTATTCAATAAATATTTTTCTCTTTATTCTATGGGCTTCCAAAACCTACAGATAACCAAAAGTTCAAATATACGAATAGTTATTTGAAAGTAGCTCTTATATAGGTTTGTGTGAACTACTTAAGCAAACAAAGAAATCTCGAATTTCCATATCATTAATAATTGTACAGGTCACGTTGTGTTGATTTACGAATCTCCATCTAATTAATAACTAGCTATACAAGCAAAGTTGCGTTAATTTTATCAACAAATAGTGTTCGTGCAAACGAACAAGCGAGTTTTTGTGTGTACACTTTATTCTAAAATGTATTTGTATTTTTGAATTTCGCACAAAGCTATTTGAGGGCTATCTGTGCTAGCAGTCCCTAATTTAACAGTGCAAGACTAAAGGGAAGGCAGCTAGTCATCATCACCCACCGCCAACTCTTGGGCTGCTCTTTAACCAACGAATAGTGGGATTGTGTAGTTGTGCTTAACTACAAACAAACGACTGTTATCACAAAAATACATTTAATTATAATACTCTAGAACTAAAACAGTAAATGAGAATGTATTCCAAGCATAATTATTTTACGAATAAAATGTATTAAAAGACATAGAACATCATAAAAATACCGAAATTTACAAACCCCCATCAAGACATATTTAGCAGTGGCAGCATTTATTGAAATTTAGAGCTAGTACTTTGAATGAATGAAGCAGAATTAATGCCATTATATGTACAGTTTCATTTTTAAACGTGATGATTCATTCCTAATACTTTAATTCAGAAAATATTACTTTAATTAAATGACAAACAGGATTAAGTGCATTGCGAAATTTCTTGTAATACATGTTAAGAACTTTATAAAACACATCGTTCATACTATGCAATGACTATTAAACATCTGCAAATTACAATACAAACCAAATTATTTTTTTTTAAATTTCAGCATCATTTGACGAAAAATCTACTATCAGAACACTTTTCAAAATTAAAACCGTAAGCAGAGTATGAAATTTGAATCTAACTTTAAAAGTTAAGAACTGTAATAAGATGTTTCCTGTGTGAAAATTCCTCAGGATAAATTCAATCTGAGAGTCACAACTGAACAGGTGGATGAACAAAACTGAAATAAAGAAAATATAAATCATGAACACGATAAAATATATCTAATGACCACACTACAAACAAGAAAACTTTACTGCAGAAGAAGTAACAATGGGTAAAATAAACGTATGTTGATAGAGGAGAACAAAGCGAAACAAAGTATTATAGAAAAGCCGAGTCTAGTAAACAACATTTAATGCCAGGTTTATTTTTTAAAAAATCAAACAGAAAAACTGAGTTTAGTGAGCACCGTTTAGTAAGCCCTTCATATACCGCAGGTTAAATGACAGAAATAGTAATGTAGTTTTTATCTTTACTACCATCGTTTAACTACTTGGCAGAAAACAACTTTAGTTTATCAAAATTATGAATTAAATTTTATCAACCAAATAAGATAAGAGAAAAACATGCTGTTTCCGTTTAATCCCCTTAAAATAATTGAGATCATAATACATTTCATTTTCGTTGAATAATAATGGAATATTCAATATTTAACTTTCATCAAACAACTTTAAAATACTCTACTGCTTTAAAAACTTTCTTAAACACATAGTTGAAATATTTATTTGTTAGATAAAAATAAAAAGGTGATGTTTCTAGGACTTTTTATCCGTAAAAAGACAGAAGCGAGTCAAATGATATAAAATAAAATAATAAATAGTTTTAATGAGTGCATGAAATTATTTTCCATTATAAAAACATACATTTGCTCCCGACTGTTTTAAATTATTATTAATCCGCCTCTGAATGTTATCTGATTGAAATACTTCTGTCGGTTCAAGTTATATGGAATAACTACCCCATTTATTCACCGAAAATTTAACACTTTCATGTACACGCGTAGTCATAATGTAAGGAAAAGTAAAAATATTAAATGACTAAATTCTGATATCTCCAATGGGAGAAAGGTCGCTGCTTTCCCCACGTAACCCCAGTGATTGTATCTTCGCATATTATTTAGTATGTCCTTGATGTCACAAGCAACAAAACGAATACTCCGACATTGTAACTACTTTGCTTTATTTATTATAATAATTGTTGTTTTTTTAATTAAACACAAAACTACACAATGGGGCTATCTGTGCTCTACCAACCACAGGTATTAAAATCTGGTTTTTAGCGGTGTGAATCCATAGACATACTACTGTGTCACTGGTGGTCTTTATTATAATAATTATAAAAACAAAAATTTATTTTACAACTATATTTACATATAAAAATATTATTTGTCCTAATCTGTATTTTTTTCAAACTTTTTATATCATGCATATGCAAGCATTGTTCCCTCACATGACTTTATATTGTAAATTAAACGATCACAAAAAGTTGCAATAAAATGAGCATGCAGAAGTCCAACCAAGAAGTCGGTAAACTATATGTAGGGATGGCTACGATACTCAACAGGCACAATACACGTTTCACTACTCAAAACTCAAAAGCAAAGCAAGAAACCATCTCTAAGATAACAAATCAGGAAATAAACAACTCATCAAGTTGTTCATCTTTCTTCTTGTGGTTTCAGCCATTAATATCAGTTTAAACCTAAGGTCAACTCTAATTGTTTCTAGAAAGTACACGATGAGGTTGCTTAATCAAAATAACTAGTAATTTTAAGAAACCATAACTCTGTTGTACACAATATTATCCTTATCTGTTGTACACAATATTATTGTTATCTCTTAAAAAGTGGCTTTTTTTCTTTTCTTTTTTACAGAAGTATCGTGTTTCTTTTAAAATACAAGACGAAACAAACATGATGTATGCTTTATACACCATATTAAATAATTCTTCAAAAATCATGCATGTAATATTAACTTCTATTATGCGCATTCATAAAATATATTAAATTTGAGTCAGGAAAAATAAAACATCAAAAAAGTAATAAAGCATTTTGTAAAAACAAAAAAATGAAGAGATGTTAGTGCTAAAACGAATGAAACAAGAACACAGAGCTGATGTAGCTATACATCGTTATCATTACATTATTTTCAGTATTAAAATTTAATATTACACTGTAAAATGATTTTACGATTACTGTAGCTTGAAGTTATACGTTCTTGATTGTTGGTTTACAGTTTGCTTATCATGATATCATGGTCATGTCAGGATAGATATCAATGCAATCTAAGAGCCTAGGACTTGCAAGGAAAATCAAGTTGATTAAAAATATCCTGATTATTACAGGTTGCAATAGAGCTTCGCTACGAGGTCGGTTTAATAATCATTTTGTTGTTTTAGCTATTAAGAACAAAGCTACGTCGCATAAATCCGCAGACATACCACTGTGCTACTAGAGGGGATAACCGTTCCGTACTTTACAGTATAACAGTAAATTTCAGAGTTTTGAAAGTAATGACCAATGTACGTACGAACCCTGTATTCTTGTTCACATGTTTTCTCGCATTGTCATCTCTACGTAATTTTATATTTACAAAACGGTTGTTATTATTTATAATAAAACTTCAGATATAATTTGTTAATAACGACTATATAAACATTTGGTCCCTTTATAAAACAAAATATATTTCGTTCAAGGAAAATATTTATGTACTTTTTGCAATGCTATAAACGAGCGAGTCTGATTTTAAAGTCATAACTATTTGTTATTGAAACGATTTCTACACATTATTTTTTGCCCCCCCCTCCCAATTTGGTTTAATGTATTTTCCACCCTTTAACACGTTTTTTGTCTGTAAAATAACAATCATACTTCTCCGAGTCACGTGGTTAATAAAATAATAATTAAATACAAAGTAGAGCATACTCACGAGATAAACTGAAATACAGGTTATGTTCTTATTGAAAACATCGTAGAGTACAAGTACAGTCGTAACGTTTAACATAAACAGGGCAAAAGTTCAAAAATATAAAAGAATACTTATAAAAGTTAGACTGTTTTTTTTCAAAATTATCTCTTTTTTTTCTTATGAGAAGTCAATTTAGGTCTACTATCAAACTGCTTTAAAATTTAAGTTCACAATCAGAAATATTTTTCCCCTATCACTATCGCTGAACTAACTACCTCAGCAAGAGTCAATCACGTTTCGTCGAATTCCCGCGGTTATATCCTCTATTTCTAAAATATTCTGTTCCTTTTTCGTATTTAGGTCTACTTCCAATAAACACATGCTTTTCGCATGCAAGCCTACTTCCAAATAATCATCTATCTGTTGTAGGATTTACTCAGTCAAGTTCAATTACTTTAGAAATCTCTTTGACAAAAATGAGCTATTCTTTTTAACTCTTTTTTTTTAACACCATTAGTTTCACTTCAAAACGTATTAACCGTTAACCCTACATTAACAACTGGACATCCTTCACTATCCGAATGTCTCTTTCTACGTGACTTTCTTTCTCCTCTGCTCTCTGCTCGTCTATCTACTTCTCCGCTCATTTCACACTATTTCTATTTCAATTACTTTATCGTCTGTCTACTCGCTATACCCTCAACATCAATAAATTTCACACGTAATTTGGTAATCTCAAAATCAATGAGTAACAAACACAACATACGGCTCTTACCTATTATGTAACTAAACGTGTGGACTGGCATGGCCAGGTGGGTTAAGGCGTGCGACTCGTAATCTGAGGATCGCGGGTTCGCATCCCCGGCCCCCCAAATATGCTGTAAGGGCGTTATAATGTGACGGTCAATCCCACTATTCGTTGGTAAAAGAGTAGCCCAAGAGTTGGCGGTGGGTGGTGATGACTAGCTGCCTTCCCTCTAGTCTTACACTTCAAATTTATGGACCGGTAGCGTGAACTTAAACGAAAACTAAACGTGTCATAATATTTACTCCAAGATAATTGCTTCTAAGTCTTTTGTTATGAATAAACCTAAACAATCACAAAATAAATAATACCTAAATTAAACAGTCTTTTATATTATGATATCTATTCTCGCTATAACAAAATTTTCTGTCAAAAACTATACTTTTATAGAATTATATGGAAAGAACGTTAGTACATATCGTACATTCTACAGCCCAGCACACAAATCAAAACAAATTTTATGCTGTAGGCCCCACATCACAACACAGCGAAAATATGAAAAAACTTCGCACAATCTACGACACTAAAAAATTTAATCACATGTTAGAGAACAGTCACGCTAATTAGTATCTTAGTGGGATATCTTCTCCAGATAAATGTAGAGATATAATCTACATGTAGCCTGTATGTATGTAACTAGTAAAAAGAAAGTAGGTTAGTCTTTCAAGGAGAAACAGTATCCCTAAGGATAGAAAAAATGACTTTGACAATTCTGAGATATTGATTCCTTGGCAATAGAATTTCCAACTATATATTCATATTTACCTATTTGTTGAACAAAGTGTAAGATTGCGTAGTATTACCATATTACCGATGCAAGAAGTGGGAAGAAAGTCATTTTTAATAAACCTACTACTACTGTCTTATGTGTTACGTATTTTTTAATGTTTTAAGTTCTTCGTAGATTAAACGCAACAGAAAAACACAGATAACAGCTTGTATAATTTATTACACTAAACTATTAACAAATATAACAGATATAACATAAATTATATGATAACAGTGACAGATATTAAGTTACAACATTCGAAATTAATTACAAAACAAAATAAAACTAGTTTCAAACTTCAAAATTAATCACAATACAAAATGGTACTGGCCTGTATCTAATATAATGATCTAAAATGAAAGTCTCAAATTCCAGTCTAGGGTGTGAATTTGGTCCCACGAAGAGATTCCGAAGCTTAAATGAAGTTCAGAAACAGAGTTCACAGTTCAATAAATTCGCCGACTCTACAAGCAGTAATTCAGATGTATCTTAGAGATTGACGAAATAAAATCACAGCTTCCGTAGATCTAACTTAAGTCACAAATACAAGTTGAATAATCACAGCAAACACTTAATCTTTCTCAAATAACTAACTCTCTTCTTTTGAAATAAAACTGATGTCTGAATCTCACTCTTTTTCTTCGAATAAAACTAATGACTCAATCTATCTTCTTTTTTCGAATAAAAACTGATGACTGAATCTATCTCTCGTCACCGTCTTTTATACCGGTAGGGCTATTTCTCGAACAATCTTGCAATTTCCATACAACTCTAGAGCAAACCGCGCGTGTCCGTTCTTGCACGAGACTACACGTCTAGACACGAAGTCCCCAGCACTCATTTACAAACATATGATTGGTCTACTTAATTCAAGAAAATTCTAAAATGTTACCCTAAATGAATAACAAAATATTAGTTTAAACTTCGAAACAATAATATCAATATGGAAAAATGAATAATAGAAATGAAAATTCAAACACAACACGACATGTTGTCGTTTACAAAATATTTACACATATACATAACATATGACATATGTAATTGATTATACATTTATCTTTTATAAACCAGAGGATCCACTGACGTTTGAATAATGTTCATAGTAGGGATATTACAAGTACGTTAGTCTTTTTCTAACACCACTAGAAAATACGTGGTTTCTTTACATTTCGAGTCTCAGGATGCTACCACGCATTCTGCTCTTTCTCGCGCTTTGAAGATGGTCTGAAGTTCTTTTAAGGTTTGTAATATTCCACGAGACTTTTAATTTTGGGGCAGAAACAAGTTGAAAGTTATTTAAACGTAGATATATTAACATAAGAAAAGAAGCTTGTAAGTAGAAGTACCATGTTTAAATGCAAGGTTTTAATGAGTCACAAATTTCAGATATTTTACTACTTGAACCCAAGATTAGCGCAGTAATACAGTAACAAGATACAACAGTAAGTGGAGTAGTTCGATCTCGGAGATAGGCTGTCCTTTGACGTCATCAAGCAGCCCACAAAGTAAAATTAGGCCTGTTTACAAGAAAGAAAAAATTGTGTAAGTATTGTGCAAAATACGAAATGTAAATATTTTATTCGTAAGTAACATAATACTAGGGCACTGTGCTGATTTAGACAACAAGCAAGCTATTGTTGACAAGATAAAAACTATTCGTATTATTAAATGTAAATATTCTATACGGAGGTAACGTAAAATTAGGGCACTATGCTGATATAGATAACAAGCAAGTTATCATTAATGAGACAACAGCTATTCACGTTGTTAAATGCAATAGTTCTATACATAGATAACGTAATGCTAGCGGAATATGCTCCAATATCACTATTATGTTAAAGTAATTACGATTAAAGTAACCCAACCTTTAACCCTAACATTACATCAGGTAATTAGGTTGAGTGATTGTTTTAAAATGTTTGTTTACCTTAAGCAATATAACACAAAAAGTATAATGCACTCTAAAATACAATCCAGAAACGTTGAAACAAGATCCAATTAAAACATTAAAACAATAACCAAACTATTGTTAGATAATAGTAATTTTAGTAACGGCATTTAATGAACAGTCCGTAAACATTATCAATTCTGAACTGTGCAATTTTCGTACTAATAACAGCGTTGCTTACATGTTTACATAAATCAAATCAAGCTTCAAATATCGCTAGGGAACATATATTACTGTCAACATTGTCTAAATTAATTCTTAAACATATATTACTCCTTTAATTATTATTATAATAAGAATACCTTCTTTTTCGCTTTCATGTATGTTTGTATAGATTTTAGTGTGCTAACAACTGAACATGTTTGACCTGTTAACTCTAGAATTTCAGCGATTATCACTATTCATAACAAAATAAGTATTTAAATTTTATGCTTTTAAGATTTAGGTACTGTACAGATTATTTGTATTATGATATGTACTATGTATACAATCTTATGTATCAGTTCCATATTACATTTATTGTTATGATGGACGTGGTTTTAAAAGGATACAAATGGTGTGGATGAAAGAAAATGATAATTTGAATCAAATATTGTTTTAACAACAACGTCTCAATCAGTCTGGACATCGAGAAACGATAAAACTTGGACAGTAATGAAAACCTAAAATTGCATCAAACAAGATGATAATACGATTATTTTCTAGACGACAACACTTGCTTATACCTCTATATCATCTATACTACATCTCGAAGACTGTTGGTTGGATGATACCAAAGTGCAAAAAATATCTCAGTTCAGAAGCTTATTTATGAAGGGATGATGATTGCTAATGCCTAATAAAATGAAACACAGTATATTATATAACAAATTTAATATAACAGACTCATAACATACATTTTTAAACCAAGTGTATAGCTCCCAACCGGTTAAATTTTATATGTTAAAAGACAGATACTTTTGCTTTTCGAAAGGGAGAGCCTGGCAAGGTCTTGTGCTTAGATCACTCAACTCGTAATATGAGAGTCGTGGGTTCTAATTTTGTCACCCAGTATGCTCGCTCTTTCAGTTGTAATGGCGTGTTAACGGAGGCTTAATCCTCCTTTTTGTTAGTAAATAGACTTCGTTTTGTTAGTTAGAGCTGAGAGTAGGTGGTTTTGACTAACTATTTTCCTTTTAGTCTGCCCCCAGTGACACAGCGGTATGTCTGCGGAATCATACCGCTAGAAACTAGTGGTGAGCAGAGCATAAATAACCCATTGTTTTATTTTGGGCTTAATTCTAAACAAATCAAACTCTTTACCCTTTACTCTGTCACTCCTAAAATAGGACAGCTGATGCAGTAGTGCCAAGGGGTTTTAGCGAAAATTAATCAACAATTGGAATTGCTGTTAGATTTAGATTAAGTGTTTCGCAAACTACAGGAGTCTTGGAAAACTTTATGTTCTAGTTATTAGACAATCTTACTCCTTCAGAGGAAATCATTAAATGCAAATTAATCTTACTGCTTATAAATGACAATCGGCACAGTGGTATATCTATGGACTTATACTACGAGAAACCAGGTTTCGATAACCCTGGTGGGCAGAACCCTTTGGGTAATTTTGTGGTTAATAACAAACAACAATAAACTGTAAACAGTCGGCTGAATATTTGAATTAAATACTTATCTTTTATATTTGCCAGAATTTTTATACGTTTACAAAGTACCCCTAGAGAAAAAAACGTAAGAGCAGAAAAATCAACAAAATATTTTATCCTTTAGATCTAAATTACTTAACTTTCATCAGATAGTATTTTGCAATCTAGAAGTTAAAACACCAATTTTACCATTTTTGTTGGGTTTAATTATTATAAAGCAATTTACATCGTTAGAACATGAACATAAGTGGAGGAAAATGAGATAAAATAATCACCTTCAGTAAAACAATCGTTCATAGATATCATCAGTTATGATATGCTGCCATCTAATGTGAATTAACTGTAACTATTATTCACATGAGACCGTAGAAAACATTCTGGCTCCTGGAGGAAATGTGAAAAATCAAAGAGTGATTAATTTCTTTTATTGCATTTATAATAATACAGGGTTCGTTTTAAAACATTTTTTTTGCTTTTTATGGCGCTCATCCTAGTTGATGCAAATCGCATTTGAAGTTTCTCCATCTTCTGATTTGTTCATAATATCATATTGAACTTAGTCTATCCAGTCATAGTACCACACAGTACTGTAATACGTCTGCTTATTAACTGTTTCAGTATATTTGATATTTAAAAGTAAAACAGGAAGATATAGTAACTGATCGTCTGTACAAAACCTTCAACAACCTTGTATCTTGCTGTTTCAAATGTACACCATGACTTATAATTAATAAACATTAACATATTAACATAAGTCACAGGACATCGTTTATGAAATGAAAATTATTCTGATGAGTAAAACAATTTACTTAAACCGCTTATAAATCAGATAATATTACTTATTTACCAATTCACAGGTTCTGAATACAACGAGACAAAACGTGAACTGAAGATGGTTATTCTTTACTTTAGTAACTGCTTGGATAATTCAGTATCCAAATATGAGAAACGTAAGGGAATGAGTGTAGCAATTAAAATATGTTTTACATTGGAAGTACGTATTTTCTGTTTGTGTGTGTGTTTCTTTATATTCATATACATGCGTTTGACATAATCTTTGTTTTTCTTTATTTGTACTTGTATTTATTTAATAAAGCATTTTTATTTTACCAGGAAATGAAACAACAGGAAAAACAGGTTAATCATCTATTTCTCATTCTGTTTTTGTCTCCTCTAATATTACCATGTATAACAAGTCTTCATCCCAACAGTGCAGGTTTGTCCTATTTTCTAATTAAAATTAAACTTTACGATTTCATAAGTGATCTGATTTGTAAGTAGATTTTGAACCAAATTATTAGTAAATACTATACATATACACGAAGATTATGCCTAACTTATTTAGAACTCTAAGCCTAATTATTCGCCGGAATATTTTTATTCCTACATATTGTTATGCTTCTAAGTGTACAGACGAATTAATATATATATTTGATATAACTTAAAGTAAACTAACAAATTCAAGATAAGTCCTTCAATAATTGAATATTCTTAGGAATTAACCATTGAGTTTGAAAGCTATTAGTACAGGTGAAATGATCCAAGCTTACATGAGTATTCGAAGTAGTCATGATTTGAAGTGCAGACAAATTTTCCTTCACAAAAAGTTTAAGAATCAAACAGAAAATTGTTGGTACAACACATTACAAGCAATAAAATAAAAAAATATCTTATAAAGCGTGTATCTTTCGAAAGCGCTCGGGTTATAGGGTTTTTATTTCATCTCTATCATTCTTGAACCTATATATTTTTAACGTCATCAACATCGTTAGAAGTGGTGTTAGATTAAAGTCCCAGAACAGTAAGTTAATTTTGAGCATTTAGAAAGACAAATAATACAACGAGCGTTCTATTTTACTAAATCAAAGTTCCTTATTTCATTGCACGTTAAATGTTTAATTAAATGACTTTGCACCGGAAAATTAGATTTGATTATGGAAATGACGTGAATTGTTAATGTATAAAAGAGTCAAATAATACCCAGTGATTGGTTATCGACATAAGTACCTATACGACAGTCGTGTTTACTAGAAATATAGCTGTTGTCCTAAATATCTGTTGTTTTATATATTTTCGTTCTAACGAAAATGCATTACTCTCTACTGATTCCTGTTTGCTCATATATATTTTTTTGTTTATTCTCTGTCAAGAAGTTGATGCGTTGAGTAATTAGGTTAACAAGACCTAAAATAGCCTTCAATAACATTCAGGTAAAACTCCAAGTTCACAGACCTCTCTTGTCCCTATTTCTAGATAGGACAACATAATACTTGTGGGTTGGTTATTTTAATCTCACCAGTGAACAAAACACATCAAATAGCGTACTATATCATAAAAAACTGAATTCTAAAACGTGTTAAAACAACCTTTGAACATATTTTCACCGACAACGTAACATCATATTACTAATATCAAAAGTATACATCCTAATTTAGGTCTTAAAAACAAAGATATCAAACACCTATTTAACACAGAAAAGTCTTTCACATGGTTATATAAGAAACTGAGTTGTTTCTAATTTTATGAAATCACATACCACGCTGTAGTTACAGAATTTACGCTAAGATTTCTCGAAAAATAACATTTTAAGTTTTATAAACATTATCAAATGAGGTTTGGATGTGGTCTAGCGATAAAAAGTCCAGCTGCGAATCATAAAGTCCAGAGTTCAAGCTCTGACGCCATTAAACACCCACAACAACTGAAACACTGGGTCTACTATAAAACTGATATTTAATCTTGTTTTTCTGTTCATGTTATACTGTTTCAGTAGGCTTTACTTATTCTTTGTCTGCCCTGTGATAAATAGTTCAAAATTAAAAACAGTTATTCCTGGATCCTAGAGGTCTCTGACATATGCATTTAACTTAAAAGCTGGTAAAGCATCGTTCAGGTTCAATATCTCAATTCCATAAAATGGGAACTATATATAACACCCAAATAAACCTGTATTTTTTCATCCATATTAAGGGGCTGGTACAATAACGCTTGCTCTTCAGTTTGAGCCCACCTGTTAAACGTTACACTTATTTTAAATCATTAAGCTTACATACTAGATGACATTCAATAAATCATTAATATTTCTCACATCAATTCTCCAAATTGTGCAACCTTCAGATTTTAAATATGCTTGATTTCGATAAATATGTTACTGTATAAATTCCATCCTGTTTTTATTTTTTGGCGTAGAATATAATAACCTTACTTAAGGTGAAATATTGAGTATATTCAAATTACTCTTACCATTTTCATTTGGGTAAAATATTTAATAATATGACATTATATTATATATTTCATATATTTCCCCCTTAAGTGTATAAGAGCTTATGACGCTAAGTATTGTACTTCGATACTCTCAGTGAGAAAAGCAGTTTGTTGTGTAGCTTTGTGCTTACCGATATGCAACAAAACATCATGTATAAATGTAAAATTAATAATAACACAGAAGTAAGTACACGTGTGTTGTAACTAATGATAAAGTGCCTCATTTTTTACATATACACATCAAGATATAACATAATATTTTTCTCTCTGAAGTGTATGAAGTATCTACTTTTAAAATAATTTAATATGATGCTTATGCTTACCAAATAACATTATGATCTGCAGTTTCAAAAAAATCTAAAGCTATTCTATTAAAGCATTTAAAAGTCCAAGAGTAGGGGAAAGCATGCCGTTTCAGTTGAAAACATCAATTCTTTCTTTCTCTTTCAGAGATCGAACAATTTGCTGGTTTAAAGAACATAGGAAACGGAACTCTAGTGGCAGAATATAACTGGTATATTGAGAACATCTTTATGCTTTTGCATATGTCACGATCTCCACAGGGACACACTATTATCGGACCACAGTTCTATACTGGCCAACCAGGTTATAATGTTAGATTGAGTTTAACTACGAGTCGCATCAACCCAGCTGACGGTCTGCCCTATTTAGGTGTTTGGTTTACTCTTGTACGTGGAAAGTTTGACGATGTTGTAGAATGGCCCTTTCAATATAAATTTAATTTAACTTTAGTGGACCAATCCTTCACCCATACACAAGATATCCATCTATCTATGAACCCCATGACTGCCATCTGTCGGCTATTAAAGCAATTTTTACGGCCAAAATTTGAAAAACGTGAAAGTGACGGTTGTGGTAAAGCTTTCTTTGTGCCACATAAAGACTTACTCGATCGTAGTCGTTATCTTAAAAACAACAGCGTCCATTTGAGAGTAACTGTCTTTCTGGAAGACCGAGGAGCTATTCCAAAGCGAGCCAAAGCTTATATGCGGGGCCACCAGTTGGTGTCAGAATTTTTATGGAAAATTGAAGACATCGACAGTAAAATTAAACTTTCAAAAAAAGGTTTATTAAGCACTATTACAAGCGATCTGTTTTATGTAAATAGCGAAAGTTATCTGATGGTTCTTCAGCTTACACTGAATCCAGATGACGAACATCTTGGCTTGTTTGCCACTCTTGTTCCGGGAGATTTCGATGACGCTCTTGAATGGCCTTTTGCTTATAACTTTGAACTTTCTGTAGTTGATCAGTCACCTGGATACCTTACTTTAGATCGTAAAGGAATTGTTGATCCTACTTCTGGTATTTGTTCACTAAGTGCTTTCACCAAACCACAGTACCAGCCAAATATACCGTGTGGTTTTCGTCGAGTGATTACATTTGGTATGCTAGAAAGTCGAAATTTTAAAAAGAATGGAAATGTTTTAGTCAAGTTCACGGTTATCTTAGATCAAATGCCAAATTTTGCTTCGGTATCTGTAAAAGATTCACATTTGGTTGCCGAATATGTTTGGAAAATTCCAAATATTGAGCGTAAATTTCAACTGGGAAAAACAGGACGCTTGACAAACCTTTTAAGTGAGCGCTTCTATACAACTGACCAAGGTTACCTTTTGCAACTTCAAGTAAAATTTCAAAACGACAGCAATGGGTACCTTGGCTTGTACTTAACTTTACTCGAAGGAAACTATGATTCATTATTAGAGTGGCCTTTTGCTAAAAAGTTTGAACTAGTCGTAATAGATCAACAACCAACTGTAATTCGAGAAGATATCGTCGTGCCTGTTGATCCAAACAACCCATACATCACCAACGAGGCTTGTGTTGGTTCATTCTGGCGTCCTGTGGGGCGAAATGATGCATGCGGTTCATCAAAAACTGTTGACTACGATACTCTTTATTCGAAAAAATACATGCGTTACGG
Source organism: Carcinoscorpius rotundicauda (assembly GCA_011833715.1). Classification (NCBI taxonomy): domain Eukaryota; kingdom Metazoa; phylum Arthropoda; class Merostomata; order Xiphosura; family Limulidae; genus Carcinoscorpius; species Carcinoscorpius rotundicauda. The sequence goes on from CM022393.1 coordinate 117,751,769, forward strand.
TGCTTTGCTAGTGAAAGTTGTTGTTTTTCTGGAAGAAATATATCCACCAAAATTTGCTTCATTATCAATAAAGGAAGGAGGCTTAGTTGCAGAATTTGACTGGAAAATCAGAAATATTGATGAGCACATTATAAAGGCAGATCGTGAGCAGTTTTTAGATAGCGATAAGTTTTACCTGAGCAACAATCGCTACAGAATGATGCTTCGTCTATATCCAGAGAAAACGGCTGGTTTTATTGGCTTATATGCAGTACTAACCAAAGGAATATATGATGAAGATTTGGAATGGCCTTTTAATTATAAATACCAGCTTACAATTGTAGACCAATCGGAGAAATGCCCTTGTGTGGATATCTCACGAACTACCTATCCAGCAACAAGTTCTAGTGGTTGTCCATCCATGGCGTTCTTGAAACCTGCTCACGAACTAGCAGAATGGAGTTGTGGAGAGGGCCGTATGATCAGTCACAGGACACTTAATACCCGCGGCTACAAAAACAATGGTACAATGAAAGTAAGAATTAGTGTATTTTTAAAAGAGATAATCAATCAGATTGCTACGATCTCTCTTCATCAGAACAACATTGTTTCAGAATATTCTTGGCTTGTAGAAAATATCAAAGATAAGATTTCTTTACAGAAATCTAAAGAATTGAATAAGATCGAAAGTCCCTTATTTTATACAGGCAATCAAGGCTATGCAATGAGAGTTACTTTAGTTCTAAACGACGTGATCACGCCTCTCCAATCTCTGGCAAATCACAAAGAAGAATACGTTTTGGGTTTATACCTTACACTTCACCGTGGTCGGCATGATACTGTTTTGAGATGGCCATTCTCTAAACGTATTCTGCTCACCGTGGTAGACCAGGCATATCTTGGGAGAGACTTGGTTAAGGTCATTGACCCTCAAAATACAAAGTGTCCAGTGCATGCCTTTATGCGACCACAAGAAATTCACAACGAACATTCTTGTGGGTTCAGTGCTTTGATGCCTTTGGAAAGTGTCGCAGATTTCATCCAAGATGAAGCTTTATTAATAAAGACGTCCATAATTACTGGTCAAGCAATCAAATAAAGTAAAATCTTAATAGAAAATACAGTTATGATGCTCTATCTGATTGACTAAAAAAAAGATTTGGTCTTGTGCTCGGTGAATGAATTCTGAAGAGCCCATTCGTAAATTAAAGCTGTGATATTTTCAACTCTTTACTTTTCATATAACACAAAAAAGAAAAGTAGGTCAAAGTTTGATAAGTTATAATGGTTATAATATATTTTGTTGTCAGTTTTATTGCTATCATTTCACATTTTTGCAAATTTCCTTATGCAAGGAAAGACAAATTGTATTAGTATCCTTCTCGTAAAAAGTATAATAATCTACATAAATACAATAAACATCCACTCAAAGCGTATTACGAATACATAAATAGAGGTTTTGAATAATTAATTTTCAGACTTAAAGCGTCTGTATTTAAATAATGTAATAATTCAATAACCTTACGTTTAGACAAAATTAATAATGAAAGTTGTAAATATATTTATGCTAGATGATACCATTTTTACGTATGTTCAAAATGGCAATAGAGAATAAGAAAATTAAAACCAATATTTAATAATGAACGTTGTATATATTCTTAAGTTGGTGATAGTATTGTTACGTTTGCTCACAATGGCGATTGTTAGTTAGTAAGGCAAAACCACTATGTGAGTACAACATTAGAAAATTTGATGCAAGTGGTACAAAGATGTTGACATCAACATCATTCTACAAAACATCATGTATTAAAGTAAGTAAGGTTGAGAGATTCGTTTGTTGTCATCTTATAGGGATCTTCATAGATGGAAACCATCTTCACTTTTATTAACGCAAATCTTGTAACTAAGGTTTGCTATCAAAAAATTAAAAAAACAACTGTTCATAATTCATCTTTTATCATAGTTATAAACGACAAAAAATTAAAAATCTCAATGTGTTCGCATGCTATAAAAATTGGGACATAACGTTAAGACGTAATAAAACAATGCCACCAAAACCATAAAAACAGAACCGTGGTAGTCCTAACCGATGCTAATCTCACTTTTCACTTTAATTCATATCACATTTTATTTTGTCTGTGTGCGTGCTTTGACCTTTCCATTGAATTAACTTTTTAGGTACGATTCATATGAAGCTCTAGCAGAGAAGTAAAATTTTCTTGATATTATAAATAATTATTCAAATGTTTGTGTTTTATGTATTAGTTTTTAAAATATTTCAGTATAATTTTATTAAAACGCACCAGAGTAAAATATACACATACAAGTGTAGTTTACAAAACAAAATAAAAACAAGACTCTGTAACTCCACTGGTAAAATAAATGTTCATCCAAGAAAATGAAATTATACAGCTATTCATTTGTATTCGAGACCCCGGATGAGCAGTCCTTTATTCAGTTTCGTGCTTTGGAACAATCAAATGAAAACTGGACTCCATATCCTACACAAATTCTATATATAATTTTTAAACTTATTTAATCACACCATTTCCCTGAAACATTTTATTACTACACTACATGATGTTATTATGTTTGTAAGACATGCTGGAGTGTCATCACTCATCAGGATATGTCACATAACAGCGTATCTTTGTACTCGATTTGCTCGCACATATCTTGAAAAACTGACGTCCAAACAGATCGGTTAGTTTGTCAAGATATGTGTTGCAAAAATTTGTTACAGTAGAAATCACAGTGTAAGACTACATTGTGTATTCATCACCACCACTCTGAATATGTTCGATGGGGAAGAAAGTAAATCTTAGATGAGCACGATGTCGGGAACACCCTTTCTGGAAAGAGCGAGTAATTATCCGTACATATGACTCAGTTCATTATTGTTATTATATCAAATTTTAAGGCAGTTTTACCTTCACTAGATCACAGTTTAGTATTAGTACTTCAGAACTGGTTCATGCTGATAACCTGTGGTTTTGTCTTTTGTGTCATTTTTTAAATACAAAGTCAACTGCTAGTAACAAATTAAACTGGATAATGAACATAAACCTAAGATCACTTTCAGATTCTTGTGAATGCCACATTATGCCGTTCAGTCTATGTAATATACTTATCACTCTCGAGAAACTAGTGGAGCTTACATTTAATGATCTGCAATCGGACACACGTCTCATCTGTCCGGATGACATTCTAATATTTGATAACATGTTTCAAGCTGTAGCTGAGAGCTTGAAAATGGTATTCCAGTAAATCATTTGTCCAAATTTGAAATTAAACGGAAAGATGTTGTTGTTGTTTAGAATTAAGCACAAAGCTGCACAATGGGCTATCTGTGCTCTGCCCACCACGGGTATCGAAACCCGGATTTTAGCGTGTAAGTCCGCAGACATACCGCTGAGCCACTGGGGGCTAAACGGAAGGAAATGAGTATTATGGTCATGAGTGGAGATTAGCGGTCAAATAATAGGCTGGGACTGTGTCCAATGATCCTACAAGAATTGTGGTAGTCAAAAACTGACCACATGCCAATATGTCCAAAGTAGTTACGCCAATGTCTGCTTTAACTAAAGTGTATATGTGTTTTGGACGTATGCAGGAATGCTAACACATTCCAGTTCATGAAGCATGTCTTGGTCAAAGGAATGGCGCTGGCTGATCTTCATCAGATCTGTCCTTCGATTTCCATACTGACACCTGTATTAATGAAAACAGAATAGTTTGAACATAGTACAGACTAATATGATATGTTTAATTATGAGTGTGATCTATGGGCTAATTACTCTTTAGTACTAGTACCATAAAAAAAAGAAAGAACTGCTCGTAGTTTGAGTATATTTTAAAATAGCTTCCACTACGCCTATGGTAAGAAATATATCATATCAGTGGGCCAAGAGTATACAATAGCAGTGAAATACGCATCACTAAGATGGCTGATGAACATCAAACAGCTGGAAAATGTCGGAAAACAACAGCGAAAGAGTACATCAATGTCTGTATAAGTAGAATAAGAATACCAATAAACTATGTCACAAGCCACAAAAATCATGTCCGTTTGTCGAATGTTCAAACTATAACAGTATAAAGCGGTCAAATACATTGCATCAATAATGACTTTTGTTATTATTCTGCTTTTGAACAGACACCACACATGAATAGCTATAAATTTTGGGGAAAACATCTAAATGATATATGCATAAATTAAGCATAAATAATAAGATGGTGAAACACGACCATCTCAAAAACAGGCATATCCCTGAAAAGAAGAAAATATGACATGAAGTATAGCTGTAAGCTTATCCCCTTAGAGAAATCTCTTAGATAAAGCTGGATGGCTGATCAAAATTGAAAGATTTAATTACTGGGCTCTGGCTATTATTGATTGTTTATTTGAATTATGCCAGAAAACGGAATGGTTTTATAGACAAATAGTCCATAAAAAGTAGTCACTACTTGTAAATTAATTTACTTATTTTCAAGTACCGGTGCAAAGTACTGATTTGCAGTTTATTCACACCTTCCTCAGTGGCCCGAATGATCTGCTTCAAAAATTAAACAATCATAGAAAACTCACATGCATGTAAAATAATTTTACTTACTGTCCATCTTAACAGTGATACTCAACCTGGACTTTTCGAGGTTAAACAAACTTTGAAGTCATAACAATTGGAAAGAGTAATGGAGACTCGTGAGTAATAAGTATGCCTACCACTACATCCGTTCTACTCATCATTTCTGAACCAACCTTAACAACTACATCTACAGTATTGACACCGAAGCCCTATCGATAGATACCAGTTCACCAAAATGTTCTTGGGCAGTCTCAACTGAAATTTTATGGAGGTCCAAAATATTCCAGCAACTTGGAGATGTTTCCAACTGCATGCCTCATAAGAAACAAGAAATACTGGAACAAGGCAGGTGTAAGAACTTAAAGCCATCAAACAAGTCACACTGCATCACCTACAATTGACATTTGGTTCAGGAAATTAATATTTCTAGGATGAGGCAGAATATTTCAAAAAGAATATGCATCAGACAAAAAATGTCCTCTCTATAGTATTTTTTATACAGGTGCAATATTTTAAATATTATTCATACTCTTAAGCTAACCCCATCACTAGTGTTTGACCATTAATTTATAAAGCCCCCTCGGCTGAAAGGGCGGGAATCTTTAACGTGACGGGAATTCGAACTCGCGACCTTCAGATTACGACTCAGCTACTTAAACCCATCAAACAAGTCACACTGCATCACCTACAATTGACATTTGGTTCAGGAAATTAATATTTCTAGGATGAGGCAGAATATTTCAAAAAGAATATGCATCAGACAAAAAATGTCCTCTCTAAAGTATTTTTTATACAGGTGCAATATTTTAAATATTATTCTTACTCTTAAGCTAACCCCATCACTAGTGTTTGACCATTAATTTATAAAGCCCCCTCGGCTGAAAGGGCGGGAATCTTTAATGTGACTGGAATTCGAACTCGCGACCTTCAGATTACGACTCGGCTACTTTAACTACCTGGCCATTTAATTCTTAATTTTATATCGTTTTATTTGTTATTGTAACCTTATTTATTTTCAGTTAATTTTAGTCATTTGTTAAATAAATTGTAATTTGGCTTTATAAGTTTAGTTTGTTTGTTTTTTGGAAATTCGCACAAAGCTACTCGAGGGCTATCTGTGCTAGCCGTCCCTAATTTAGCAGTGTAAGACTAGAGGGAAGGCAGCTAGTCATCACCACCCACCGCCAACTCTTGGGCTACTCTTTTACCAACGAATAGTGGGATTGACCGTCACATTATACACCCCCACGGCTGGGAGGGCGAGCATGTTTAGCGCGACGCGGGCGCGAACCCGCGACCCTCGGATTACGAGTGCACGCCTTAACGCGCTCGGCCATGCCAGGCCCATTATAAGTTTAGAATTAACAATGCCACGAGATGAGGAAGTGGTAACAGAAAATTCATTTTACCCTTTAATAATTACAAACAACATATTTTTGTTCACGTATATTTAAGTAATTTCAAAACTTCTCATGTATTTGTTCTGAATGTAGTTTAGAAAATATAACGTAAAAAGTTTTAAAATATTCTAGCTAATAAGACTAAATGTCACAATTTTTAAACAATAAAGCTTATATTTTTTCCCGCTGTTTCTGTGTTGTGAGTTCATGATGATATTTTACTCATTCTTATATAAAGTACAAGATGGGATTTACTTCCGAGCAATGGAGGTAATAATTGTAACAGATAGTCTGTATTAGAAGATTGCTTCACTGGCGTTTCTGTCTAACGTGAACGTGTGGTTACAACGTGATTCTTGCTCCTCTCTCTTATCAAAACGTACTTCCAACAATCAACATTTATTTATGAACAACGAGATTGCCAGTTTAGTAAATATTTCTACATTTATTTAATACAACCAATCTCAAAACAATAATTCTCAAGTTCTGGTGGTATAAACAAATGTTTTTCATCTTGAAATTTATATCATCAAAGTATAATGAGCGTGTTTGTTTTCTTATAGCAAAGCCACATTGGGCTATCTGATGAGCTCACCGAGGTTTTAGCATTGTAAATCTAAAGACATACCGCTGTACTAATGAGGGACAAGTATAAAAAAGTCCCAAGTATTAAATTTAATTAAAAAGCTAAACATAATCAAGTTTTTAAAAAGAATATGTGCATATGTATAAATAACACTCAGTCATTCTCAGTGATGTCAAAAAAACCCACGTGTAGAGAAATATAAATGTAAAACGGCTCGTTTAGGTTAAGAAAATATTTTTCGTAGAAGAGCGAACAACGTTTCGACCTTCTTCAGGTTCATAAAGAAAGAGATGACTGACCGTAAGTTGACCACGTTTGAAAGGGGTTGATAACTGAGTGTCGAAATGTAGACGGCAATGTTAGATGTTTGAATATATAATTTTATATTATTTATTTATTTTTTTAATATAGGTATAAAGATATTCCTTTGTATTGGTTTATTTTGGGTTTAAGTTATTGTATAAGTAAGACTTCTTTAATTTTGCGTTTGTTTCTTTATTTAGTATTTGAGTGTATTCTGTTATACAGGCTAAAACAGGAAGCAAGTACGGCACCATGTTCTAGATTCTAGAACCTTATATTGGAGCTCCTAATATCTAAGTTGTTTTAAAACGAAGGTAAAAAACAAACATATTGAACAGGCGTTAATGACTTTAACCACATAGTAATCTTATACTTGAAAATTTTAACAAAATATGGAATAGAATGTTTCTTCAAAAACTAAATCTGCTGAAACTGAAAAAAAAATAATCTTAATTTCGAATTTTTCTTTTATATTTTTGGGGTAATCTTTCGACTCTCTTCATCCTTTTGTGGTTTAGTGACAAAACTGACGACTTATAACCCAAAAATTCATGTTTTTATTCCTCATGGTGGAAACAGCCATTAAAAACAAACGAATTCCTTCCTTCAACGCTGTCTTTATCGAACAATATTAAACAGAATGCACGAAGGAGGCAAGTAAAGAAAAACAAAACCGAAACCAAATAGTTCAGCCCTCCTAATGTTTCAGCATTTAATACCACTTCAATAAAAGGGGTTTCCAAAACTGCTGGGTTTTTTTTTTTTTAATTAAGCACAAAGCTACACAATGGTGCTCTGCCCACCACGGGTATCGAAACCCGGATTTTAGCGTATAAGTCCGCAGACATACCGCTGAGCCACTTGGGGGCGTTTTCCAAAACACTGAAAGTGAAAAGAAACTTTCACATCCAAAAACAAAAACTAATAAAATTAGTTGACGATTTCAACGTTCACAAATAGGAAAGTTTATTTTGAGGCGTTTAGAGCAAATATACAATTAAAAACAACATATTTCAGTGGAATAATGTTTCATCTTCTTGAGAAATAAGAAAAACACAGGAAATTTAATTTATAAACTAATGCGCAATTTGCACGTTGGCACCATTTGCAAAATTAATTTTCGTAATATTTTATTACGTGTAGCATTTTTTAGTTACAATAGTAAAGAGATCTAAATTAAACCGAATCTTCTTTGGTCTGCACTACGACCTAAAATAAGATTCATACATACTATTTCCGTGAAATCAGTACCACAATCTCTCCAAATATCATTTTTTAGCAATTTCTCAGGAAATTAATCACATAAATGGTGCCACTGTACAATATGAAAACTGTACCAATATTTACTTGTGCTTAAGTGAAATTCCCTATTTTTCTTGTCTTCTCAAGGTGATAGAACATCTTCCACCAAAACATTTAGTGTTTAATTATATCTCTGCTTTTAACTTTCTACAATAAATTACAGCGCATTTTAAAACGTTGTAATCGTCTAAAATGAATGTAGACTGTATTTTTATATTTCTCTCAAAGTGAGAAAAAGTTTAATTTCTATAATTGTAAAACTGTTAATTAATGCAGTAAATATTTACAAGTTTAAATGAGTTTGTACTCTAGTTTGAACTAATTTGTAGTTCAACAAAATGAAGTAACAACGAGTTTAGAGTTGTAATAGTATAACTTGCATGAGGTGGTAACATTGCTCCCTCTGGATAACAAACAGTACTCACACGGACCCCCATAAAAATGTATGACATTCACCGATAGATTAACTGAAAGAAGGCAGTCTGCATACCTTAAGGATATACACCAAATCATTCCACATATAACAAAATGGCCTGAAAATACCTTTAAGGGCAGTGGTTAGTAGTACCTCAAATCATTATTAACATTTTGATTTCAAGCATAAACACTAGTGCTAGGTTTCCTTTGCTATTTATGGTAACCATACTCAGTATTAATGTGAAATATCATTTAGTATAAACATGTAAAGCTACCTCTATTAAAGGTTCAGAATTTGTACTTAAACAGTTTTTAAATCTTGTTACTTATGGTTAATGTTTTTTATGTATAAAGAATATATTCCTTCAATGAAATCATCTCATTCAAATGCTAGTTTTCAATTTCTATATCCTTATTGTAAGTAAAATTATATTTGTTCTATAACAAGAAATAACTCGTGTAATGGAATAAGCAAATGCAAGATATTTGAATAGATCAAGTGTACTAGGACACATGAATTGTCTGCTCAAATATCAAAATCTTAAAAAACAGCCAATGGTTAACACAACCTCTATATAAGAGCTTGCATATAACACAAGACCAGAAATTAAGTTTTGCTTATAACATATTTCTGTAGGTCTATCTTGTAAAATTAAAAATGTTTATCAAATTTTAACTAGTTATGAGCAGATACTATGTAAATGTACCTCTTTCTACATTGATGTTAGTCAAAAATAAGCTTCAAAGAGTAACTGAATAATTCTAGGTATGCAAGTTGGTGATTATCTATAACCAAATGTTGCAAGAACTTAAGAAATTTGTAGCATACAAACAAAATGCTGCAATACAGGTTTGACGAAACTGTTTTACAACTTTTCATAAAATGTTAAGTAGCTAAGCACTTGCAGTTGTACACAGCCTGAACAATGAATAAGGCAGTAACTTCCCCTGTTGTCAGTTATCATCTAATATTGGCTTCATATTTGTTGTCCCCATTTCATTCTATCTTTCCTATAAATTAACGTTAATGCTCATTAAGTCTTTGGAACTTTCTTTCATGGAACTAATCACTTCTTTTAAAGCTTGATAAAAGATTTAGGTTAATAACTAATTTTTAACAGCAGAAAATTATTTCAATTTACAAAAACCGTTTGTGTTGGAAAGAAAAGTAAACAAATTTCCATCCAAATAGAAAAAAAAGCCAATTCATTTCTGCAGATAAAAATATTTATTTCAAGGTTTTCTATTCAGTCAGTTTATTATTTCTTGAAACTGGACATATTCCTGCCTACTTCAACTTCTTCTTCGGACGCAAGTTGTTGCAGTGGCCACATTTTCTCTTACGACAATTCACAGCCTTAGGATGAAGACGAGCATAACATCTAGAAAAATTGCAGAAAGTATCAATAAATACTTAAACCAAATATTAAATATTTGAAAAACCTTATGAAGTAATTTTCTATACAAAAGCAGTCAAAATAACCAGCAGCAATGGCTAAGGATTAAGATTTTAACTTCCTATAAGGTATCCTTACAGCTTCAAAATTATTAAAATGAACATTTCTTTATTCTTTTAGATAACTGATAGATTTTATTTAATTTTTTCAATCTCTGTACCATCACCCGCAATACCTACTTCACAGAATAGTTTGATATTATTTACATTTTACAGAATAGTCCTAGCTTATTCGGCTTCAGAAATATTTCCCACTTCAGATTCAATATTGTTTCTGCCAAATCTTACATTGTCACTTCTCTCAATCAAGATTACTTCACCATAATTCTGTAAAGCTCACAACCCTTGATGAAGATGGTACCAGAAAAAGCAGTTGGTTCTTTCTCACTCACTGAACAATGAAAACTCCCAAGGTAAGTGCCATCATAACATAAACATCACCATTTTATATAGGAAATGCTCCCATAATATCCTGAATCATTGTAGGGATCTCTAAATTCTACTATTACTCCCATAATAAGAGATATTGCATGTTCTCAGACTTCAAAGTAGAAATACTTGCAACATGTAAACAATACAACATTCATCTGTGACAAAATTAGCAAGAATCAAAACATCCAAATATCACAATAAACCAGAATTGACAATATTGTGAATATAAGTGATTATGCGTGTTACATAATCAAGAAATGGCACAAGTTGCTTCCATGTCTGTTTAACTAATTTGTATATCAATTAGTGAGAAGATAAAACATGTTCATGATATTTTCAGAGATGCCAACTATTTCAAATGACTGAGCATAATGACTGTAGACAGAGCTCTTTCACAGTTTTTGTCCTTTTAGATTTGCCAGAAACAAGACAATCTGGTGATCAAGGCCTCTTTTTTTTCCATCTTGTGAACGATCACATTGGCATTCTTATGCAGTTTAGAAAACGAGAAATACCCATCTACACGAGTGCTGATTGGAGGACAAGCACTTATGACATGACTATGGATTCCCCCATGTACCCAGTATGGAGAAGCACTGCACTCAAACTACTGGTAGATGTCAGGGATACAAATATTTTTTTAATATTACAAGCACAAACATGATTATCACAAGTAGCCATTTGGACTAAGTCTTTTATTTATCAAAACTTATTTGTATCTCACTAAAAAAATTTTTTTCACCCCTTTCAAGCCCTGGGGAAACAATTTATCACTATTGTATAGACCTATATAATAAATGGAGTTGCAACAAGTCGTAATATAGATCTGTATAAATGTACAGTCGTAACGTATACACCAAAATTGTAATGGTTGCCATCTCTGTATTCTGTACAAAAATATACTGGTCACATCAGTGGACACAGTGCCTAGGTTTCTTTACAACTGGAATGATGAAACAGGCATTGAAAAACCACTGTCCTTATATACTACATAAATTATGAAAGACTGTCAGAGAAAAGTAGAGAATTTTGGATATGACAGTAGCCAGGTATTCAGTGTTCATTAGCACAAGGCTGTCAGTGCCAGAGAAAATGTGGTACAGGATAGATATAGGACAATGAAAGTAAAATATGTATAATTAGGAACTACCGGGAAGACTGAAGCAAGAAGTACACCCTTGCTGACAGTCACCTGAAGTTAGCCTTTCCAGTCCTGGGTTCAGTTCAAAAGAAAAATAAAAACTAAAATGTGTAAAATTAAAACTTGCCAGGGAGACTGAAATATCAAGATTTAATTTGCAGTCAGCCACCTAAGTTGGAATTTCCAGTCCTGAGTTTAAGTCAAAATAAAAATTGAAATGTGTAAAAGAAATCATGCTAAAACACAATATAGTCTGGTAAAAAAACCTTAAATTAAGTGTAAAAGACCAATGGCTCTTAAAAATGTAAAAACATGAGTGAGATGGATAGTGTCACCTATAACATAAGCCAAAGTCAAGGGTAAACCTGGCTTACAAATATCTTTAAAATAGTGTCATTGTTCTAGGTTGTAATGACGACATGATAATAAAATGTGGATAATTGTGATCTGAGTGCCACATAGGCCACAGATTGGTGTAGCATTTCCAGATGAAGGAAGTAATAGTTAAAAACTGTGACCAATGCATAGCCTTGCCAAAACAACTTCCTCTCTTTGATCTTTACAGAAGCAAGAGGGCCAAAGACCTAGAGAAAGTTTGATTTGAAAAAGCTTGTTATTGTATTGCTCATTTCAGGTTGCCTGTCATCTGGTGTACAGTCTGGGTACTGGGGATGATAGATCCAGAACAGACAGACTTTGCTGTTCTGTTAGCCAGCTCATTCCAACAAATACCAACATTACCTGGTATTCAAAAGAATTGGATGGAGACAGATGAGAAAGACAGGCCAGTTTGTTTTCAATATTGATGAGAAGACTATCATGGAATAATTCCAGGGCCAGAAGACAGCTGAGTGAATCTGTATACATTGTACAAATTACAAATCACATTAGTTCAATAAGATTTAGAGCAAGAGAGATGGCAGACAATTTGGCATGGAAAACAGAAACTGTAGGAGGAAAGTCTGTGTGCCACAATCAAACTGTCATAAACCATGGCTGAGCCCACTAAGTTACTCAAAGATAGGTTACAATTGGGAACAGTAATTTGCCATGGTGGAACAGGCTGATTTGAAGAAACTGCAATGTTATTCAAGGATAAATCCAAATCTTATAATTGTGCCTGGATACAGAAACTAAAAGAAAAAATAGCAATTTTCTGTTATTAAAAAGTGTGGTCCACTGTGGTTAGAAAATACAACTCCGGGTAGGATGGTAAGGATTGAAGTTTGGAAGCACACAGTTGCAAATATATAGAGGGAGTTTATGAGAAACTACATACAGACTTTGCACAGGAGAAGTTCGAAAGGCTCCAACATTTTCAGTGTTGAGGTTCTGGAAGAACCATAAACCACAGACCCAAATTCAAGTTTGGATTGGACTAGGGTACAATACATTTTGAGCAAGGACCATTGATCTGCTCCCCAAGAAGTAGAAGAGAGGACAAGGAGAATGTTGAATGCTTTTAAACATTTGATACAAAGTTGTTTGATGTGCAATATAAAATTTAATTAATAATCAAATATAAGACCAAAGAACCTTATCTCGGATGACAGGAAGTACATCACCATCAAGACGGAGTTCTGGATCTGGATGGATTTCCCATTTGTGGAAGAAATGTATTCAAATGGTTTCAGAGTGAAAGTTTAAAACCATTTTCTGTGGTCTACTTCAGTATCTGACTGATTGCAGTTTGTAGCTGCCATTCAATAAACGTCATATTTGATGATGACATGAGATGTGAAAGTCATCAACAAAAAGACCATTTGCAACTGTAAAGGGTAGCTGTTCACTGATGGCATTAATCTTTATAATGAAAAGTGCAACACTCAAAATACAGCCCTGAGGGTCTCCAAGTTCCTGTGGGAAGAAATGAGAAAGTGTTGAGCCCACATGGACTTGGAATCAGCACTTCATTAAGAATTGCTGAATGAAAAGGGGTAAGTTCCCCATTCTCCGAACAAGTGAAGGTCTCGTAAGATGCCATATCTCCATGTATTGTAAGCCTTTTCTAAATAACAAAAAGCAGTAACAAAATGTTGTCACCTTAAAAAGGCTTCTCTAATTAATATTTCAAGGTGATTTAAGTGGTCTATCATACATCGTTGTCTTCGGACCCCACACTGAGTAGATGAGAGGTTTTTTGATTCAAGAAACGAAATGAGGCAGGCATTGATTATCCTTTCTAGGATCTTACTGAAACAACTTGTCAAAACAATGGAATGGTAGTTAAAAAAAATCGTTGGATCCTTCCCAAGTTTCATAATAGGGAGTATGATAGCTTGTCGCCAAGCATTTGGACAGACATTTTCTTGCCATATCCAATTAAAGATAGCTAGGAGAATAGTAAGAGAGTTTTGGGAAAGATGGAATAACATCTCATAATGTATATTATCAAGTCTGACTGATGTATTACCAGACCAATTAATAGCAAGTTCAAGTTCCATCAATGCAGGAGAGCAATTGTAGTCATAGGAATGGTCAGTTGAAAAGGAAAGAGGCAGATGCTCCACCTGTGTTTTAATAGCTTAAAAGGAAGGGAATAAGTTTGAAAAGCTAGACATAGGAGAGAACCTCAAGAGTATTGGCAATGATCTATGCATCTGCAACTTCATGGCCATGAGATATTAAAACAGAGAGGGGGATGGCAGAAGGATATCTTCCATTCCGAATCTTAGCACATATGCTGGTGGTTGAAGAAATGCTGGAGGTGTATTTATTCCAAAATCTCTTCTGGCTTTGACGTTTAACTTGCCAAGCGTGTGCACGGGCTTGCTGAAATGCAATGCGGTTTGAGAGTGTGGGGTATCTTCGAAATTTATCCCAAGCACACTTCCGAGTTTTCTATGTTATAGAATAGGCAGAATTCCACAAAGGGCAGGGGTGCTGTGGGAAACATGTTGAAGTCTTAGGGATACATCAAGTAGCAGCTTGTATAATAATGTTGGTTACTGTTGCAATACAATCATCTATGGATGATTTACATAAGATGGAAGGATCCAGTTCTGAAAGAAGGCCTGTTGGCCTGGACCAACTTCCACTGAGGTACACGGGTTGTGTGGTACTGATTATGGCCAATATCCCATAAAATGATGGGAATATGATCACTACCTCGTGAATTAATGTCAACCTCCCAGGAAAAGTGAGTGAGTAGCAAAGAGGAATAGACAGAAAGATCTATAACTGAAAATGACTGGCTAGGTGCATGAAAATGTGTAAGGGCCAGGTTGTAGTTCAGGAGCATATGCTCTATGGCACACCCATGAATACGAAAGCCACCCCATAGGGGATTATGCCCATTGAAATCTCCAAAGATTAAAAAGGGGGTGGGCAGTTGCTTAATGAGGATATCAAGGTCTGACTGATTATAATGCATTTCAGGTGTAAGGTATAGAGAGCAAACAGTGATGGTACAACCCAAGGAGACACAGATGGCTACAGCCTCCAAGGAGGTGCTCAATGACAGGGACTGGGTGAGTACATGCTGATTAACCAGCAATGCAACCCCCCGTGTCCCCATCCTACACATAGCTTGTTGTTCCGGTATAATGAATAGTGGCAGATAGTATTTGTAGACTGTAGAAATATTACCTGCAAAGAAAGACATATGAGATAATAAAAGGCAATCAATCTTTGATGTCAGTCACATTTGATTGGAAACCTCAACAGTTCCATTGGATTAGTGTGGCTATTTGTAATTATTTATGGGGAGATGACAGTAGAGAGTCCTTTTGCTTACGACCTCTTTTTTCTTTTCTTTATTGGATGTGGGTCTATCACCGTCTATGGATCCTACTCTAGTTTGAATGATCTGGTCTGAATTTATTGGTACACGTACTAATGATTGAGAGCACAGATAAGTTGTTTAATTTTGGGGTTTCAAGAGAGGGAAACCAAATGAAAACATCTCAACTTGAATAAAATGAAGTTCAGCAATGACTTGAAAGTGTAGTCAGGACAGAGATGGAAGGAGACACTGATTTGTGAACTATGTTATTTTGGGAAGTGCTTCATTAAGATTTACCGGTGAAGATTGCGTTGTGGATAAGACGAGGTCTGTTTGGACTCCTACTGTAGTAGTAGAATGGGTTACAGCAGCACAAGTTCTGATCGTAATAGTTAATAATAATTTTCAAGCCTCTGTGTAAGTGAGATTGTTAACTGTCTTGAGACAAACTTCTTTTTCTTCTACCCATTTAGGAGAAGAGGTAAAATAAGAAGGATGCGTACCATTACAGTTTATACAATGTGGTTTGATTTGACATTCGGTGGCATTATGATCTTTACCACCACAATGGGCACAGGTCAAGGAACCACAGCAAGATTATTTTGAATGACCAAATCCTTGACAGTATACATTATACAAGGTTTGGAATATAAGGATGCATCTTACAATTCAGATTGCTTTTACTGTAGTGGGATGACATGGTACAGTAAATGTTAGTATTAGAACATTAGTTAGTTCCAGAATTCCATCTTTTTGAGTGAAGATTCGACATACTGCTGTGACACCTGTAAGGATCTCCGATTCAAGGACAGTCCTTAAATATCTCTTTCAACTATGTCTCCTCTGGAAGTATTCAAAGTAACTTCAATGGGTATGTCCCCCAAGACCTTTGATGTCAGGAGGAGTTTGGAATGCTGTGATGAAGATGTTTCTACTAAAATCTCTCTCGAACATAGCTTTTTTTTTTTTTTTTTTTTTTTTTTTTTTTTTTTCCCCCCCCCCCGATTTAGGGGAGCCAGCAAGCCCTTCTGAATAAAAAATAGGGACAGCTGTCCTAGTTTGTCACTTAAGGAATACAAAATTTGGAATCATAGGACAGATTCAAGTGGTGAGTTAGGCTGTACAGATTCATCAACGAGTGGTCGCTTTCCAGTAGTCGGGTTTCTCTCAATGGTTTCAAGTTGTATTTTTTTTTGGTATATCCATAATAAATAAAAAATTTGTAAGTGTCCACTGACTCCACCCACCATGGAGCCCTAAAAGGGGATGCACTACAGTGCCTTAAGGGTACTGCAGTGATGCCAAGGATTTGTGACTACTATACCCGAACACCAGTGTCAGACACAATGTCCACAACACCCATTGTGAACGTCCGATGCTGGTACTCAGTTGACCCTGGCCCAAATGGACAAGCCAACTGATCCTATGGGGACACCCTGAGAAAATCCATTTACAGAAATTCAAGGCCAAAGTGGTGTGTTGGAGTTGGACCCCTCAACCACCAGGATTCTCTCCTCCCCTTCACGGGTTACCACACAGATGGATGTTTAGATCCTAGAGCAGATAAACTGTAAGAACAGAACCTTCTCTGAGAGGTCCCCTCACCACGTACAGGAATCCACATCAAGGGGAATATGACACTATACCACAGAAATATTTGCTAAAACTTCTACCAAACAGGACCACTGTTTAGAATCATAGTTACCAGATAGAATGGCTGTAGGTGGAGACACAAACTGTAAAAATATTGTGAGGTTCCAAAAATTCATGTAAAATACTCTACCTCTGTAGTTAAGTATTTGGTTTCTTTAAGGTTTGCATGAAATGTAATTCATCAGTACAAAGTTTTAAACAAAACTAGTTTAGTAGAAAAATGCCAAAAAAATAAACTTAACAACAAATAATGTACCAAATAGTTTCAATAATAAGCATGTGGACTATTCTGTAATTAAAGGTAAAAATGAATAATTCACCTTATCACACCAACAAAGATGAAACTTGGCAATGAAAAGATAACTGTTATGACATTAACAACTGATACCTCAGCAATATATTGATTCAATCCATTTGACCAACCTTTTAACTCCTGTACAAAAAAATATGAAATAAAACAATTCTTTATTTCTATTCAGACTGACATATTGCAACAAAATTATTTATCCTAAAGAGCCTCAAACAAGTAACTACCACTGTTTTTATTGTGCTTGGATTCACGTAACATGCATATCCTCTTGAGAAAGTCTATTTTCTCATTTACTCATGTTCAATTTTTGGTACTTTAATGATAATAATAAAAACAAAACCCACAAATAACAAGAAATTTTAATGATTATGTCCAAGGGTTTTTTTTGGCTATAATGAAAAATGTTACTTTTTCTAACAATGATAATATGCAGAAAGTTTAATAATTCTTTATACTATTACAATCCAACTGGATTACTAAAATAAGTACTTTAAAATATTTCAGTTTCACAGTTAGTGTGAATTCAGCTCAAATAACTTGTACACTGTTAGAAAGCTGTAAATAAAAACCTTTTAATTGTTTAAAAAATAATGCAAAAGCAAACATCAGAGAAAAGCACTCTGATATTAAAGAAAACTCAACAGGTGCCACATATTTTAAAAATGATAATCAGAAGACCTGTTGCAAATCATCTCCAAAAAAGACAAAAGTTAACTAAATAAGAAAGTTAGGCTCATTTGGTACAGAAAAGATTCAAACATATATCCTAGAATATATGTACCCGAAATAAAAAGTGTAAGCTAAGTAAACATGCAGAATTAGTCACACTATGATCATATCAAGACTTGTGCTGCCCAAGGATTTATTTTTCCATTATTACTTGTTCTCAATCTAACACATTATTGCTTCACATCAAAGCTGTTATTGCAAAAATTTCTGTTAAGGATAGCAAGGTCAATCTTGCACAATGTGACTAAACAAATTTCCCACAAACCTCCATGCAAGTTGAAAACAGTTTCAAAGAAAAAACCAAATTCAATAGAGTAGCACTGAAGCCAAATAAAACTACGAGCCAGTATTTTTCTGAAAACGTTTTTCATTATGAGAACATGATTTAAAAACAAGGCTGAAAGCTTGACATTCTATGCTTACAAGCCTTGGGAAACTAACTTCTTGTTAATGATGTTGAGGGTCATGTATGACTGTCACGATGATATATATTTTTTAAAATTAAAACTATAAAATTGGCATAGGGTGTGCTGCTGTTCTGAATATTTTTTGTGCAATTTTTTCTGCTTTTATCATAGCTGGTTATTAGTTACCATTCTAATGGTCTCATGCAAAGATGAAACATTTTCGGAACTGGTTTTCACTGAGACATGAAAACATCATTCAAGAAGTTTACATGTTTTCTTAGCAACTTTTCACATACTGCTATTTACTGTTCTACAATTTCTGCTTTTTTAAATTAAAATATTAACCTTTATGTATGCCAACATGTAAAAACCAGGTTAATGATGAACCTTAATGAGACATCTGCAGATATTTACTTAATATTCTAAACAATAAGTATAAAATATTTATAACTTGATAATCTGTTACAGATTTTCATGATGTAGCAAATTGCAACTCCTCCAAAAAAGACCAGTTAGTACAAAATCTTTTCCAGAAGTTTAAAAGTTAAAATGTGATTTGGTTGTCATCATTTTAAATTACAAATTTATCATCTTTAGTTCTCTCTATACTGTATATCATTAAAAACTAAACAAAAAATGTATTACACTATAATGTGACCAATTTAAAACCTTCAAAATTTCTCTGGGTTCTCTAAATAAGTATGGTCAATGTGTGTGTTAACCCTCTAGACTTGAAGACTTTCAATGGAAAATTCTCAATTTTTCTCTTACCTAAATGAAAAAAAATTAGGTAGCATTTCATGCTACATCTAAACATACATGAACTGCAGGTTGTGAGTGATACAAAATAATTATATACTTTCATTTGTAAGTAAACAGTTACTTTAAGCCCTACCCATGAAAATTATTTAACTCCTTAAAAATATGTTGTGTCCTATGACTACATGTTAAATAACCTTGTTGTATGAAAATTTTTCTGTTATAAAGCCCTTTAAACCATAATTCTATCTGGTGACACTGTAATTGTTGAATGGTTATTAGTTTACTGTTAACCAAACATATAAATACTAAAAACACACCATAGTCTTACATGTATGATGACACTTCACATACACGCACATCAGTGAGATTAAAATCTTCTATAAATATGGTTTGGTGTTATCAGCACAAAATGTAATAAAAACTGTCAAGTCATCAGATAAATTCAAGGTGACAGGTGATAACAATAAAACAATAAGGAAAGATTAAAATCATTTATAAAGCAGGAACAGTGGTCAGTGATGGAGATTGAGATACACAACCTCCAAAAAGACAGTAGGAAGATTGTTAAAAATCAGTAACAGTCACTGGTGAAAAATAATGAAAAGAAGTGAAAACTTTTCAAAGTTACAAACAGATTGAGATGAAATAAAAGGTTCAACAACAGTTAGATGTAAAATATTCAGGCTTAAAGGAAAATTTAAAAAAATAAGGATGACATTCACCTGTTCTGAGACATTCATAATCCATAAACACTGGAAACATTACACACACACAAGTAGAAAGATGTAGGTATAAAGTGTGGTAGAGGAAAAAAGAACAAAAAATGAATAAAAAACAAGCCCTAGACTAACCAAAAAAATAGGAAAAACAAAACTATAATTTTGCAAGAAAACCAAAGTTAAACTCATTTTAATAACAAATTTAACATTTCTGTATTAATAGTAAAATAAGAACTAAAACAACCATCACAGTGCACAAAAGGTGAAGTAATAATTATTCTTTAACACATTAACTGCAACATCTAAGAAAAAACAATCATATCACAACCCAAATTACTTCAATTCATAAAATACCACATGTAAATGCTTGTAGAAGCACAAGAATTTTGCATGTCTAATGGTACAGGATATATGATGTCTAATTATTAGTTTGTAACTTACACTGAATTGTATACAAAAATCAATCAATAATAAAAAAAAACAAAAAAACATTTAACTGCTTCAATGAAAATGTATTCTGCATTATAGCATTATCAAAAATTTTGCATATAGTGGATGAAATCATTGGATAAGTTTCAGGTGAGCTTCACAGTGATAAACAGAACAAAAATGTAAGGAACAAATGATTAAATGTAAAAATGTTTAAACTGGTGCTACTTACTTTCTGCAAACCATCTTGTCACAGTTGTACTTCTGGGCCAAAATACGTAAACTAGGCTCAATTACACCACCTCGAAGTCGCAGAACCAAATGAAGAGTGGATTCTGAAAGTTTCATCATTAATATGAATCACAATAAGACAGTTATCAGTGATACTATGAATTAATATAAAAGACTAAAAGTTTCACTAAATTACCAACAATAACATTTTCTACTCTACTTCTCAGAAGTTACACAAGTATTTAAACAGAAAACAAATATTTTTTTCATATCTCTATTTTTACAATTCAGCTTTCTCGCAAATATTCCAGCCACAAGCAGAATTGTAGTTTGCAGCCTAATTCCTATTTTAAACAACTTGTACTCAATTTCATGTTTCCTTCATATGAAGTTTTTATATTTTTTGTAAAACACTAAACATTATTTTCTTTGCAGATGATTTTGTCAGCTCCAAAGACTTAAAGCACTTTGTGACTAAACAGATAAAAGCTTGAATGTGAAAACTTACCTTAAAATCAGTCAAATCAGAGCTACAGCAGATTGTTTTATAACATATTTAACACAATGTGTTTCTATGTGCAAGCTAATTTTAGTTCAGTTCATATAATTAGAATTTTAATGAGCAAGGTACATGGTCATCATGTCAATGTGGATTAGATGTGTGAAATTTAAAATTTAATTATTTCTGAAATGTTTTCCAGCAGAAGATTGTTTCAGTAGGGTATATTTCAAAACATAATTTTACTAAAAAAAATCTCAATCTTTACCCATGTGTCACACATGAGCTCAGATTTTTCCACTTCAGAATTTTCTAACTTTGAAAATAAGCGACTATAGCTTTCAAACAACTAGAAACAAACTAAACATGATTAGAACCAAGAATCTCAGAACTTTATACTTTCTTGGCTAACTGAAACACCAATAGATTTATCAAACCTACTGGAAGCACCTTCATTCCTCAAGATCATACAGCAATCAACTTTACATGGTAGAAATATTAATACCCAATATAAAGTGCAGATCTCTATGCAAAGCTTAAGAGTACTTAGACCTATGTTCAGATTTGGCCAAGAAAAAATGTTGGTTTGTATTATCATATACTTACAGTGCTCCAAACAGTCAGGAAATTTAACTTGTATACAGTTTATGCAGAAAACCAAATAAATTATAGTAGTTTTGGACATTCCATTTCAGTAACTGATTCATATTTTGTGTTGTAAAATGCAAATTGGAAAGTTTCATGAACTCTTATAAATACCTAAATTTTTGACATTCAAAATCCAAGATTTTTACTATGTTTATTACTATTTCCAATAAAAGTAACTAAAATGTAAAATTTATAAGCTTCTCAGTTTAGATAACAAACCTCCAGTAAAAGAAAACAAAATTTCAGTAGTTTATGTGTGATATGAAAAATGACAAATCAATGCTTTTTTAAGCTCTATGACACTGACTCAAAACACCATTCCACAGGGAAAATTCAGATTGGTCAACTCAATTTAGGAACTAGAACTGGTCCTCAGATAGAATAAAAATTGTGACTGGTAAATATGTCCCACTATGATTTGTTGCTTCAATGAATAAAAAGTGCAGCAATACAACTAAAAGAAAACAGACGTAAGAAAAGGTTTAGTTAAATTGGTTATGTAATTTAGTACGCTCTCAATATTCAAGTCAAACAAGTCACTGCAGAGGAAAATATAAACTTCATATTTCCATTTAACTCTGCATTAATGATTTTACAGATATAGTTATAGAAAATAAGAGCTAAAATAGT
Organism: Carcinoscorpius rotundicauda; assembly: GCA_011833715.1. NCBI lineage: Eukaryota > Metazoa > Arthropoda > Merostomata > Xiphosura > Limulidae > Carcinoscorpius > Carcinoscorpius rotundicauda. The sequence continues at coordinate 117,774,112 of CM022393.1, forward strand.
TTTACCAAGTTAAAAAAAACCTTTAACATTCATTTTGGAAGTACTATATGTTATGTCATAAGTATAAAAAACAAGTTTAAAACATTTTTATTCTGAAAATAACTTCACTTACATTCACTCAGTAAATGATTTACAAGCTTTGAAAACTTATATTACACCATAATTATAGTATTCATTCATATGGCATACAGTTTGTGTATTTAAGTTACTTTCAGTACATGTTAAGGTCACACTAATGAAATCACAACTGTTGTTACCATTATTTCTAACTTAGAATTTTACAACAATAAAATTATTTTTTTTTTTACTTGAAATAAACAAGCATAAAGAAGTTAGCCCTAACAAAGGTGATGATGCCTGGTGTAAACTATTTTGATGTAAGAGTTGAATGTGATGATCACTATTAGAGTATATTACCCATTTAAATACATTACTTATTACTTCAATAATCATTTGAAAGAGCAAACACAACTTATTACATTTTCTGGACAAATGAAAACTGAAACAGAGCCTCCCATGAATCTACTCCAGAATAAGTGATAAGCAAATCTAATTAGGACCCTTTCTCCAAACCACAAAGGTCACAAATCTCTATCTGTGATTTATAAAAATACTGTACCTCTCTCATCCATAAATGCTATAAACTAGTGTCTGATGCATAAAATCTACAATCCCATACTTGTTATTCAGAGATTACAAACCCTTGTCTACAAGTGATAAAAGCTACCAACTTTTATGTTATTGATAAAGGTTACACTGTCTGACTGATAAAAAACTATGAATTCCCTTTGTATAAATTATTGCTGTTATTTTTAAAACAATACAAAAGATTCCTAAGTTTTACCAATGTATCTTGAAAAATTATTTACCCTAGTTTCTCTCAAATTGTTTTGTCTCCTCTGAATAATTTCTGAAACATAAATCTGGCTTTAAAAATTATGGGAGGAAAATTCCTTTCAAGCAATTCACAAGTAACTTTAAGCATTTAAAAAAAACAAATCTGGAAACCAGCATCCAACTGGCTATTAAGCAATGTATTTTGTTTGTAAGAGTTATCATGTAGAAAGATCTACTAGATAAGACTGATATTTGAACTGAAGTTTTTGGCTAAATATTTAATGGTCATGAAAATTTATGTTCAGATTGCTTATGTTCCTTTAACTGATTAAGCTTAATTGACCTTTACTATAAATACATTGAAAATTTTCTTGCAAACTAAGACTTTTACCTTGAAAAATAAATCTCACAATCTGATAAGGTATCACATGGGTAAAAAACAACAAAAAGCTATGAAAAGATAGGAGGAATCTGGTCGGTATCTTATTTTACTTTCTAGTTTGTCAGCATCTATGGTTGTTTTTAATGGGTTGAGCAGCCTGAAAGGTATAAAATGAATGGGAAAATCTAAATAGAGACAACAGTGTGTCAAATACATCACGTAACACAATGCAGTTAAAACTCAATTTGTTCAAATTTTCTTTTCAAATTCAAGTAAAACTGAGGTAATTACTAATTGAATATATAAAGTATATTTTAAACCAAATTTACCAAACATTGAAAACAAAATTATTTACATTTTTGATGCAACAATACAGAAATGTTAAGACATGCACACTTTCAAGCACCTCTAATATATGTTTGGTTAATACCAGTTTTTAACATAAAGATTAGTGTCTTTCTTGTATCACTACAAAGTGTTAGTTGGTCATTTTTTCCTGTCACTCATGTCTTATTTGTCTGAATTGCTCAATTAAAACTTACCTTTCTGAATGTTGTAATCTGAGAGAGTACGACCATCCTCTAACTGCTTTCCTGCAAAGATCAATCTTTGTTGGTCTGGTGGAATCCCTGAGAGCAAACATGATCAAAGAAAAGCTCAAACATAAAGAAAAAGCAAAACATCAAGTTCAGTTTGTGTAGGAAAACATTTACTTTTGTAAGCATCATTTAGAGGGTTGAGGTTCAAGAGTTTAATGACAGCATGACAGATAATGAAAAAAAACACTAAATTCTGGACAACTTTGAATTTCCAAAGTACGAGCACTAATGTTATTACAATTTTTTTCTCCTGTTTGACCAAAAGGTACAATATAGGTTTTACAGAATAATAGCATTTTAATAGACCTCATGCTCTACTGTTTGTGGTACCCTATAAAAAATACCAGTATGAGAATCCAAGTTTTTATAAATTAATTTACAAGCTTGTGTATAAAAGCATCCACGCAGAATATGAATAAACTACTGACCTGATAATTAAACCTTTTCAGATAACATTATCATGTAGCTCCCAATAACATAGAATTGAAGTCTTATAAACTGAATTCCTATACTTAAAAACCTTGTGTTAAGTTTCTTTGTGTGTGGATGTTTGAGGGTTAGGCAATCCTCCTTCACCCCATACATGATTCAAAGTTGAAAAAGTTACCTGACGTAACAATACAACTTGAAGATCTAAGATTAAAAACTTGAATATGAAGCTAATTTGAAATTATGCAAAACATTAAGCTTTTACCATTAAAATTCACTTCATAAATATGTAGCAACAGTAACTTATTCAAGTTCCATCACTAAAAATGTATGCACATTACAGATTAACGTAAACTGTCAGATATCACAGTAATTTAATCAAAAATTAAAATCTACAAAGTAAAAAAGACAGGTGTACTTGCACTGATTTTTAACATCTCTGTAAATATTTATAAAAATGTATTTTCAAAATACATTAACATTTACTGAATTTCTTTTAGAGTTTTTAAAATGAAATACAGCAGTGTACTCAACAGAAAAGACCACTACTTTATGATCCAAGATCAAAACAACTGATATAATTATAGTTGCCACCTTTAACTAATAGTGGAAAAGTCAAAGAAAGGTAGATTAAAACTTATTAATACTTGCAGTTGCACACAAAGCAGTTTAAAATGACAACCCATATTTGACAAATAACCAATACTGATTTAAAAAACTTACAGGAAATTATTAATTTTAATGTTTTGCAGCAGAAAAACTAAAAATATTTATTTTTGCTGAACAAAACCAAATTGTTTCCTAAGTTTAAGAAAAAGTTGAAGTACAATCAAGTCAACAAAATATGAAATGCTAAAGGGAATTTAACATAGCAATTCACAAAGACTTTTTTCATATTTGTTTTTGAAATATGTACAACACAAAATTAAACAAGACAAATAGAAAAATTTTGTATGGTTTGTATATTTTAGAGTAATCTTAACAAATGTAAATTTTTTTCTTCAAACAATGACAAAAAATCTTAGCATTCCAAAAAAAACACCCGTAAAAAAAGAGGTTCAAATTTGTTGTGGTTATTAATATTTTCATACTTTAATGTTAAATATAGTTCCATTAATAAACTTTTTCTGCAATATCATTATCATGCATCAACAATAAATATCACATTTCCCTGTTCCCTCACAGTTATTCCGATCATGATGGGTTACAGGTCAAGGGCCCTGTCATCGTATTTGTCTCACATTCAAAATTTTATCCAAATAGTATTTTATGAATTTATGTCATTAAGATTGATGTCAAACAGATTATAATTATATGTTAAATTTCTTAATTCCAAACTAATATTTAAAACACAATTAAACATTGATTTTTGTGTCATGTGGTATGCTGAATGAACTAGTCCAAATTAGATTTGGTGATGTCTAAATACAAAGTCTGCAGTTTTATATGAATTAGGAACTCAAATTACCAATACTTCAAGCTAGAATATACAATATTTATTGAATCAAACATAGTGGTCCCCAATATCACATTCTTTCATAATTTTTGACATGTAAATGATCAATTAAAAGCTCAGAATGTTCCACAAGAGGTTTTCCCAGCAATTTTCAAATGTAAATGTGCTGTTTCTTTCTTTCAGACCAATCTTCACATTTTTTAGTCTTTTGGCCTGTATGAATTGTTTTGTACCCATACTACACTAGACAAATTATTATAGATTTCTATGGTACTGATATAGTCATTTTTGTGTATATAAAACCTAAAAAAATTACTTTGCTTCACATCCTCTATATGCAAAATTTCTTAAGGCTTAATAACTTACAACAGCAACAACTAAGTATAAACATAATAACTAGAGTGATTGTTTGCTTTACTTTCTTATTTACTGTTCTATGTTTTAAAAAAAAATGTTTGTCTTGTTTGGATATAATAATAACATATACATACAACTTAAACGTGACTGTGCTTTACAAAATACTACTCCACTAAAAAACAACCAAGGTAAGTTGCTTTGTATAAAGTTGTTTTATATTCTTAAATATGATGTGTTTGTGCATTCCACTTCATTAAAACTTCTGTCTTAGCCAGCAGTGACTGAAAAAGTCAATATCATAAAAATAATAAATTATATAAATAATGTTCAAGCTATTTAGAATAAGTATTTGTGTTTGAACTATATGTAGTCATTCTAGAAAGTGATTTTTTTCTATGATGGTTACAAGATCAATGAGAATACAGTATTAATAAATCACAGTATAATTACTTTCATAGTTATGAGCCAAGTGGATTATACCCAAAACATATTGAAAGGGTTATATCTGCCCTTACCTTCTTTGTCCTGGATTTTCGCCTTGACATTTTCAATGGTATCTGATGGCTCAACCTCAAGGGTGATGGTTTTTCCAGTCAACGTTTTCACAAAAATCTGCATTGTTGTAGACTAGTTTTTCCTAGATAAAACAGATGAGAAAAGATAAAATTGGGTAATGAATTGAACTTGTGATTAGTATGAACACTTACTTGTAACTCAATTTCCTAATAAATGTTTAGCCAAACAGCCAAAATTATTTAACCCATGAATATGTAAAAACACAATTAAAGTCTCAAACTTTTTCTTTAGAAAAATTTTGATACTATTTAATTTAGTCACAAAATTCACCACGGTTTTTATTAACCTTGCAGGGGTATCATTCAGTATAAAGCATATTTCCTTAGAATAACAAACATGTCCATTGATATTATCAACTACTGCAGTTTTTAATTACCCCAATTCTCCTTCACTCCAGTTAACACTTTTATGATGAGTCATTGGTCAAAGGCCATGTCATTATGTTTGTCCAATTACATTTGAAATTTTATTGATCTACTATTTTATTAATTTGTCAACAAGTCTGAAATCAAACTGTAGATAATTCAAACTTTAGTATTATTAGATAATTTCTTGAAGTAAATACAAAAATAACAAATATAAATTTTAGTGAGCCATGTGGTATGTTGAATGCAGCATTATCTAATATTAAATTTTTTGTTGTTAAAATACTATATCTACAATTTGATAAAAATTAGGAACTCAAATTTTCAATATTTACAAGCTAAAATATAAAATAAGAACCTTGTATCTTTATCTTGCTGGGAGTTGGCTTATCTACTAAAAAAAACAGTGGCTTAATTCACCTCTTTCCATTTTTAGAATATCTTTAGTGGTTTTCTCAGTCATTTTAATCTATAAAAAGGCTACCACTTTCTTTCTATCCAAGAGTTCAAGGAGGCAGTTTACATCTTAAGTCTGCTTGATGTTTCATACTTTTTTTTTTTAAAGATGTAAATATAGCTTAGTTACTAACCTTAATATATTATAGTGAAATTCTACAGTATCAGTATAGTTATTTTTGATCATCTTTCTGTATACAAAACCTTACTGAATATGCAACATAAGTGGAGATGCACTGTATCAATGCAAATTACGTGATGTTAATTGTGCCTGACTAGATGGTCAGTATAATAAATATATAATGTTACAAGACTTAAGATACTCATATTAACCATTTGTATTTCCTTATTAATACGGTCACAAAATTGGTCAGTTTGCAGACATCACATAGGGTACACAAAATAAATTAAATATAGTCTTACTGAAAATAGACATTTGAAATAAATATAGGTGTTAAGAGATTACACAAGTAAAGAATCAGAAGCGAGTTTACAGAATGTTTCAGAGGATGGAAAAATCTCGTACTGTTATATAGTTTAAAAAATACATTTACAAATTTGTTTTGCGTGAAGAATCAGAAGCTATCTTTAAAAATTTTGAAAGAGAAGTCTGTTTCTGTAAAATCATGTTGTGCAAAGTTCTACTTCACCAAGCTTTGGTCTTAGTGCTTAGGCCTAAACGTTGAAATACATTAACATTAGTACCATTTGCCAGCATTTCAAAATAACTAAAAAATATTACGATATAAATCGTCTAAACATTTTACAGTTAAATTTCTAAGTGTAACTTATAAAAGTAGAGTATGCAAATATCGCTACCATGCTCATTGCAAAATTCAACTATTTCAACACCACGTGTGCAGTTACCGTCGCATACACTATTAACTATTTATTAAAATTTTAATTACGATAAGGATTTACTTAAAATATCTAATAACAGATCTAAGGGAAGCTATTCAAATACGAAATATTTTTAACATTGACCACTTTTTAGAGAACATTTTCTTTCTAAAATCTCAGTAATTTGCTACAATATTCTTTGTTCACCTTTAAACGCCTTACCTTCGTCACTTCTCAAGAGTAAAAGGAAATACGTTCTTGTGCGGGGTTTACACGATTGAAACAGACAAGAAGTTCCGGTTTGTAGTTTAAATGTTCACTGCTTGATGGCAGCACTGATACAAGTACACAGAAGTGTTGCTAATATTATGGAACAGCTTCCTGGTAGTGGTAAGTTGCGTCTGTAGGGTGGCATATGATACTGGTAGGCCAAATGGTAAGCGTTTTTGAAACCTGATATGAAATTTTATGAAGTGACTTTGGTTAATTCTACGTTTACAATGATTAAAAGTGTTTAAATACTTTTCATGTTTAAAGTATTTTCTGTTAATAAAATTAACTCAAGGACAAATCGTCATCGCAGCTTCGCATTTTCCAATTGGCTACTCTGCTGGCCAGGGGCTGCGGTTTTAAGCGTGATGTCGAGGGAAGAAAACCTTCGGGTAATGTTTACAGTAAAAGCGAAATCTCTCCCCTTTTGGATGTATTACAGTGAATAATCAAAGTGCAACTGTGTTGAGAGGATTTTACAAAATCAGCAGGAGCAGCTTGTCCACGAGAGTTGAACTCTAGATGAGATGATTTTTAAGAAATCATGCCGGGTTCTGGCGTGGTTCATATGCCTCTGGGCGTTTATCACAGGTACGTTGCAAGTATGCTCCTAGCAGTCGTAGTACAAGTAAAGTTCTTTGATTAACTAGCGGTTAGTAACACCATCTTTCGTTTTAACTTTTTATTAAAAGTGTTAAACACCATGTAATAAGTTCAGCTGCGCAATTTGAAAATGTATTTTCGAGAAATGTTTAGCATAGCTTCGATAAAATTAGTATAGGTACGTGATATCTAAGCCTTTAATGCTTAAAAATAAGAATTCATTAAGAAATAAACTTTGAGTATTGCATGAGTGAGGATTATTGCGTATTTCTGGATTTCTAAAAATGATCCTATGTTACCTGTAACGTAAATTAGTTTTAAATTTGTCAGTGTAGGGTAGGAATTAAAACCTTCCAAAACTGGAACACGTCTGTAAGTAGTGGGCAAAACTTCGATCTTTACATTTTAAAAATATTCAAAAGAAAAAGTCCATTTAATTTATTACTTGAAAATCCTTGAACATATGGGCAAAATGTAAAGAGTGGTAGGCATTATAAAATAAATATTATTATTATTATTTGTTTAATTTTTACGGTTCAGTCAAGAATTGTTGATTTTGAAATATATGCATGGCTAATTTTACTCCAGATAATTCTATTTTAAGATTTCTGTTCAAATGCACACTATTCAGGGAAACATTGATTGTAGGAGACAGAGGGCAGTGCTCGAACGCATAACATAACCTACTATGTCAATTTAAACCACTTTATTAAGGCTTTAGAGAAAAATTAAAACAACGAAATTAATTTGTGCCCCATGTTTTGGTTATGAACACTGTCAAATGTTACATCGTTTTTCGTTCTTACTAAGTTCTCAGATCGCTAGAACTGCGGTGATCTTGTTTCTTTTTCTTCGTGACGTTGGCTTTCGATATATTTTTCTTCCTTTTCGGTATTTATAAGTATTACTACTTTCATTATAATGCAATAAGACGTTATTGTGTTCTGCTAGGCTTTACAACTATTTTGGTGGGTGTTATAGCAAGAAGTGATATTCGATATTATCTTGGAAAGTATTTAACAAGTATAAGTATCTTGACTTGCGTCTTACCATGTTAATAATGGAATAGGCTGTGAAGTATAATTTTTGATTTTATGTTTTTCTGACTAGTTGGGCTTGCGGACCTGAAATAATATTTGAGAACGTATCGGAGTATGTCGAGTAAATAGTTCATAATATTAACATAACACGCAGACAACAAGAGCCTGTTTGGTTCTTCAAAGGCTTTACAACACACCCAGCAACTCATTTAACATATTTCAAAACAAAAAACGTCTTAATTGGAATCTATCATGTCTTGTTCACATTTTAAGCTGGTGTCAGTGGTCGTATTGTCTTTAGAATGTAGCACAAAGAATTCAGTTGAATTTCAGAGATCTCTGTGATAATATTCTCATAACCGTCAATAACATAACCATTTACCCTTCTTTTCTTGAGAAAAATTAAGATACCTTAGCCTATTCTTATTATTCCATTGTCTGTTTCAAAGTGAGACGTTTGTTACAATACTGAAAATTAAGGTAACATCTTTACCAAACACCGGAAGTAAATGCTTTAGTCTATTATTAGTTCTAATAATAGTCTGAATTTTTCAGAACAAAATGATAGTTAGATTTTTAGTTGTTTTACATTCTAGTCTGCATGATACGCAGGCAGAATATTTACGGATTATTTAATTTTCTTACGTTTTCAAGCATTATATATTAATACATTGGTATTAACTGAAATTTAAGTTCTATGATGCTGTTGTAGAGAATCTTTACGGACATGCTTGTTGACATGGGGTTAACGCCATAATATCGTATTATGCAGTCATAATTTATATCTTTGATGTAGTTTTGGCTTTAAGGTTGGGTTAGGTATTAAGTGTGTTTTTATAACCTCAAACTTAAGCACTATGTTATAACGTTTGCAAGTGTTATCAGTTCGCGTGAAACGATTAAAAAAGTTATTGAAATGTATAAAATATTACTTAAGAAAAGGCATATTTGACTTGTTATTTACTCCTCTCGTTCGTTTTCAAGAAAATGTGACCTATGTTTCATGAGGGGATCTGAACTACAAATCCTTATTTGGTTAGCCAACACTTGTATATAAATATTTAGTAACGGTAACAATATAGCTGTAAAGTTTATTGTATTTCATTCACTTCAATATTGAGTGAGTACTATCAACGGCAGTTTGGTACCACTGTTGAATGCCTCAAGCTGGGGTGTTGATAAAGTACCGAGGTGCCATTTTCACGGTATCGTTAGTGTCTGAAGTCTCTGCATTGCAGGACGTGACATATCTTTCAGAATTATTTTCCGCATGCTTAATAGGATTGAAGTCTGATGAGGACGCAAGTGACTCCATTTGGGCAATTCCCTCTTCTAGAAGAAATGTGTCGAGTAGATTTTTACAATAGTGGCAGCTGTTGTCTTATATTAGGCTGAAGTCAGAATCACTTCCACCAGCATATATTAGCACAAATTGTTCTAGAATGTGATCTCTATAATAAATGGCATTGATAGTATCATTCCGAAAGAGAGAGAAATTTTTATTCCCATCAATGTTTAAACTTGCGTAGCCTAGTGGTTGGTGTGTCGTACTTCAGATTCCACGATCCATGGTTCGTATTCAGTTGCCGAAAGAAATCGAATTTCCCGTGGCTGTATTATAAGACTGGTGGTCAAATAACATTTCTTTATAGTAAATTACAAGATGGCGGTGAGTACAGTTAACTAGCAGTCTCCCCTCTTGTCTATCAGTTGAAAATTAGGTATGATTAGCGAAGTAACCCTTGTATAAGTTTGCGCGAGTATCAGAAACAAATAAAACAAAACTGCCAGCCTGTTATTTCTCTATTTGCAGACTATAACTACATCGAACATTATACATGTGATCGAAGAATACACTGCGACTCATCAGTACAGAACATATATTTATAATTCTCAGTCTCGAAGTTGGCTCAAACAAATTGTAATAAGCCGTAATTGACAGGTAGTGACTAAGTTCTTGTATTGTGAGAAATGATTTGCCTTACTCGGATGTTCAAACAACTGTATCATTTAAAGTGGCTCTACATTTTGCTAACTTAACTCGTAACACATTTGTAGTCTCTTGGTAATAGTGTAGTATGATTGGCTGGCTTCAGTCAATCCACAAGGTCTTCACGTGAGCAAATTATCTTAATATATTTTTTGAGATGTAACCATGATTCGTGTGCAAAAAGAGAAGTGAAAACATAACACATTTTAGATCGTTTAACAAGGTGACCAGATGTTACCCAGGTAATTGAGGAATAATTTTAAGATAATAGTTTCTGTTAATGCTAACTAAAAATGTCTATCAAATATTATCATCCTACTTGTAATTATTTGTTCTTGTGACTCATATTACATTGTTAGTAAAACATCTAATGAACAATTATTTGACAATTTTTGTATGTACGCTTACATGTGGCGAATCGTTAGAACGATTGTTACTAAACCTGACATATATCTTTATCTCCCTCCCCCCACAGACATAGGAAGTGACGTAGGGGTTCATCAGTGAATATGATCCCCTTTCATTCTTTCTTGTATTACTCATGGAAGGACTGTTGTTGTTTTTCCTCTTGCGTTGAACAAGTAAGCCTGAAAAAGAATGTATATTTATAAAATAAAACATTGTGTAAGGTAATACATCTATTTAGTATTCAAAGACTTTCTGCTATGACCATATTTTATATTTTTAATATAATTTGTATGTGATCAAAGCTTTGAAAAATAAATGAATCAATAAGTTCAACATATCTGCATTATATACTACGAAATAAGTTAAGTGACTACGTTTTCAAAATATGTTTCATCAGAGCAATTAATTATAGGATAAGATGCCCTCTTATCACAACGAATCTTCGAAACTATGAAATTACTTTCTTAACAGAATAATGGGTTATTTATGTAGTTTCTTCTAACATCTGTATTTTGAGTGTCTTTAATTTTAATAAACGTGCAGTCATACTGATTTCGTTGAAATCATTTTTGTGAGGAAAAAGATCGGTAATAGCTAAGTTTTAATATATTAAACCTATATTATTGTCACCTGATTAATAGTTTTATGTGTTGGTTTAAGTTTTGACCAATCAAGATGAAAAGAAAAGTGCTATGGCGTGTTTTAAATCGTATTTCGAGCTGGGGTTTTAACCAACAAAGTATATAAAAATTACCGTTACCTACTTTTGTTTTACAACCACTCGATAAAAAAATAAAAAAAATCGCAAAAGTCCAAGCCTTATTTTTTGTTAATACCAGATAACACAAACAAGTGTCCCTCGTTTCTCACGTAAAGGTCCTCTGAAATTTCTATTGAATTTGTTTCGTATCTGGGAAAGCTCCTCCACTTCACCTTGTTGGGGCCTGAAAGGAATGCGAGAATTTGCAAGTTTATCTTGTTTGGTATTATTGAGACGTTTGAGTCACTCAGATTTCCCTTATTAAATCGCGTGTTGTGATGATCGAAGGGAAAATATTAACACCAGCGAAAGTATAAAGAGATAGGTATTTGTTAATATATTTTTACAAGAGCTTTATTGTTTTATTGGTTATTGAGACAATATATTAAAAAATACTACAATATGAATGAACTACTGTTGTAGATGTTACCATAACCACTGGGGAATGAAAGTGGTGAAGATAAAACATGGTAGCTTCTCCCAGCCTTCCACAAACTTGTTCTTAATATTTATATAGCTTCTTTCAATTTTGCTCTTTTTTTTTTCATCTTTCCTCTCCTTTTTTGGCACTCTGTGTGAAATTGCTTAATATTTAATGTGTAACAGGCTCAGTCCCCCAAATCCTCGTAACGGTACAGGTTATAGGTTACCAGTCTACATTTAACTCAAATATCGTATATATGTATAAATTACTTATCCTTGTAATACCTTGCTTTTTCTATGATAGTTACGTATTATTAAACTATCTTCCAGGTTTGTTTTTTTTATACAACCACGTTCTGTTTTTATGCTTCGTTTTGAAGGGGTGATATTCTTGTGTTACTTTTTAATCTTTTTGCTTCATTTTCTGTTGTTAATAATTTCGTTACTTAATTGTAGTGTCTTCGTATCCTTTCGTTCGAATACACACATCTTGTAAATTCATACATTATTATTATTATTATAAAGGAAAAACTATCAGAATTCGATGGCTTATTTTTTCGCAATGACATAGCATAAAAATCAGTGCTGAGTACAGGTTATTGATTTAAAACTGTGAATATTTATGCTACAAGAAAGATACCAACAAACTAGTTAAGAAGAAGTTGGTTTTCAGACTTTCCAGCAAGTAAGAGACCTATTCGAATTTTGATTTCTATAACAATTGGGTCAACGAATAAACAAAATTCTAGTTACAATTGTTTAGTAAACTATGTAATAGTTTATAAGCAAATTAGCGGTTTAAAAATGAGAAAAGTGTTGGTATTGAATTACTTGGTCAATGGTATCTGGGTATTTTGCCCTGGAGGGTCAGGTTCACTTTGACCTCTTCCTCCTTCCTGAACTTATTTTCCCTAACTGTTTATATGTTAGGTCCTTTTCAGGGCAATGTCCATTTATAGTCTATTATTCACAGTAGTCAAGCTAGCTGGTGGCAATTTATTTATTTTATCTTATTATTATTTTAAAATACATAAATATGTAAACTATAAATATGAGATTTAAAGTTTATATACATACATATTTTACTTTAATTTATTTTTCTTTACGTTTAAAATATATGTTAATTGGGGAGAGGTATTTAGGATTTTCTTCATCATGTATGAGGTACCTATCTAGTTCGCATAATAAATCATTTTTCATCCAATTTTTGTTAAAATATCTAATTTTAATATTTAGGAGTCTATCTGATATGGTTGGTATGTTCGAGTAATTGTGAATGAATATAGATGATGTTGATCTCGGGACTCTGTATGCTGTTGTGAGTAGTGTGTTTTGTATTGTTTCTAGTTTGGTTTTGATTGTTTTATTACTTACAGTTACCCATGCTGGAGCTGCATAGTCTATTACTGGTCTAATATATGTTTTGTATATTTTCAAAATGTTATCTGTAGATGCTCCACTGTGTTTACCAGTTAGACTCCTAACATAGTTGGTTCTTCGCCAAATTTTATTTTTAATTTCGTTGACATGATTGATCCAAGTTAATTTTGAATCATAAGTCAGACCTAAAAATTTTGCTGATTGGGCAATCTGGAGTAGAGTGCCATTCATATATATTTCTAGCTGTTGTTTTCTGTGTTTTGTCGATTTCGTAAAGAGTACGAGCTGAGTTTTTGCTGTGTTTATTTTAATTCTATATTTTTCACAGTATTCACTAATTCTATTTAATTGTGGTTGTATGTTTGTAGCTGCTATCGTGGGTGTTGCAGCACTTTTCCAGATTGCCACATCATCTGCGAACTGTGATGAGAATCCATGATTTGGATCCTTCAATGGCATATTGTTTACATACATGATGAAGAGTATAGGGCTAACTACCCCTCCCTGTGGGACACCAGCTAGTGGAGTAAAGTATTCGGAAAAAGTTCCTTCTACGTTTAATCTACATTTTCTGTTTTCCAGAAAGTTAGATAACCAGCGAATAATTCCTCGCGGTAGTTCCATTTCATTCATTCGGAACCTTAGACCATCGTGCCAAACGGTGTCGAATGCTTTCTCGATATCGAGGAAGCAAGCGACTGTACATTCTTTTTTGTTGAAATCATCTATTATGGTTTCGGTTAATCTTATTAAATGGTCTGTCGTTTGTCTAAATTTTCTGAATCCATTTTGTTCTTCTGGTAATTTTGATGTTATCTCCAAGAATGTGGAGAGTCTATTACTTATTATTCTTTCGAGAATTTTGCCAACACAGCTGGTCAGGCTGATTGGTCGGTAACTGTTTGGTTTATTCGCTGGTTTTCCTTCCTTATGGAACATTAATATATTTGCTAGCTTCCAAGAAACTGGGATACATCCTGAGGATAGCAATAAGTTAAATAGTGAATTTAGGTGGTCAAACAATTTCGGAGTGCCCTTTTTTAGGAGAATAGCTTGTATTTCATCTTCTCCTGGCGCTTTGTTTTTTGGTATTGAATTGATATGTTTATATTGTTTGGTTTGAATTTCGCGCAAAGCTACACAAGTGCAATCTGCAGTGACCATTTCTAATTTAGAATTGAAAGACTATAACCCACCGCCAATTCTTTTATTAACGAATAGTGGAATTGATTGTAACTTTATAACGTCCCCACGGCTGAAAGGGAGAGCATGTTTAGTGGGACAGGGATTTGGACCCACGACCCTCAGATTGCGAGTCAATTGCCATGACCACATGGCCACGTCGGTCCGTTTATATTGTAATGAGAAAAAATAAGGTGTTGTGGTTTAGGGCAAATTATTCTCTTATTTTTTGTTTCCGTGATCTATGTGTCGTTTGAGTGTGACAACTGTTTACAATATTTATGCCAATAATTTAACATAGTAATCACCAAAACAGAGTTATTGCATTCTACCAGAAAAAAAAGATAAACGAATGTGACTATTTAAATAAAGCTTGAATGTGTATGAACTGCCATGGATAATTATGTATTCTCCCCTTCTCTTGACAGTTGTATTCTGAGAATTAATCATTCATTTTGTATGGCTTTTTTATTAATTATAATAATTGTTCGATTTTGATAGGAAAAACCTATTTGTGACAAGTCCACTGAAAGGATATAAGCAAAACCCTTTAATTAAAGAAAAGTAAAATTCCTATGTCATTAGATGAACTATAATTTGTCTTTCAATGAATCAAGAAAGTAGTTCGCTAGTACATTTTAACACAACCTACTAAATAAGTTACAAGATAGTTATTGGTATACTAGCAGACATCCAATTTTTGTTTTTTTAATACAAGATTTCTAGAATAATACACAATTTGTATCGTACAAACCGCAATCGATAAATTCTCTTGTATCAGACCTTAACTTAGTATGGCTTATTCCGATAAAAGAGATAAATTAACACTTACGTACGTATTTTGCTTTAATTTAGTTACGGCCAAACTTTACTGTATATCATATTATCACTAAATAAACTTATAATGCTATTCTTAAGTACTTTAGTAAAGTGACTAAAACATGCAAACAAATTTAATTCAGAATATTCTTGTATCACGTGGAAACTGTTGTGATTTTTGGAGTGTTAAAATCAATTGTTTTTCTCCCAACATTCAACTTGCATTTGACTTTGTATCCCTGTGGGTCAGCTATAATTTTAAGGGATTCGAATGCTAAACTCGGGAGGTGGATTCCCCGCGATCGATAGAGCACAAGTGTATCACCCATTTCTTTCGCTACCTAGTGGCTCAATAGTTTGTTTGTTTAAAGTTAAGTACAAAACTACACAGTGGGTTATTTCTGGTGTCAGTAGTAAGTCTAAAGGCTAGTAACGCTAAATACCGGGTATCAATACCCGTGGTGGCCACAGCACAGATAGCGGCATTGTGCAGGTTTGTGCTACAGTAAATACCTAGACACATACATTGGTTTAGTTCTTAAAGTTCGTGGCGCTAATTAGAGTTTCAAGCTCGTACTAAAACAAAAACATGACCCATATTGTTAAGATATCTTCAGAGGGAAATGTGTTTTAATGTTTGAGTAACGTTCCTTCTTTGGGACTATCGTACATAATTAGTGTGAAATACACGAAATTGTGAAACGTATTTTATGCTACTTTAGTGGATAGCAAGTTTTTTAGAAGGTAGATTAATTTTTCTTTTTTTATGGCACATTTGTTTTTATTTCGAAATGTTTACCTCGTAGTATTGTAGGATATATTTCATGTTCTGTTCATTATACAGATATATATATTTATTTATTTATTTATTTTATTTTATATCTTTTGCTGTTGTTTTCCCCTATTACGTACCGTGGTTCGTGTTTTTTTCATATTCCTTGCATAATATACTGAAATTCATCCAGACATTTGAAAATTGCTACATTAGCTATATTTATAATATTGTTTGAGCAAATACTGACATAAATGGGGCTGTGTCAGCAAAATCTATAATTAGGTGAAAATTTGTGAGAAAAGTTCGATATCTTGTTCTAAACTGTGTTTTCTTTCGTAATTTCTTACGATAGAATGTTCGGAAGATCGATATTTTTTGAGCCCAACATGACCTGATGGTTAGGGTATTCGATTCGCAACATACTCTCCCTTTAAGCCTAGGATACTTTATAACATGACGATCGATCTCACTTTTTGTTCGAAAAAAAAAAAGTAGCCCAAGCGTTGGTGGTTGTTAATCCTGACTAGCTGTCTTCCCTCTGGTTTATCACTTCAGTATTAGGGATGGCTAACGCAGACATCCCACAAGTAACTTTGCACAAACCAAGCACTAGTATTTTTGAATTGTTTCTTATCAAGTTTAGAGATTTGTCAATAAAATTACTGCAGAGATATGTAGACGAGAATGTTTTCGTGTATATGTTTTGTTGGAACGACTTTGGAAAATTTAACGAAATGTTTTTCTATATACCAAGTTGTTACTGGTAGCAATGGTACATGATTATAAGTGTTAAAGCTTTGTGACACGTAGAATAGTAATATCAGAGTTCGATTTATAAATCTTTATCTTGTAGATTCTAATCAGTTTCTATGAAAATCTTGTAAAGCAGTTTTAAGACAAGTTCAAGTTAATTTCACCGGTTTGTAATATTATATTGATACTAGTGCTTACTATTAATATTTTTTTAAAAATTACACGTACGGAGGTTTGCAAAGAATACGACAATATGGAATAGTTTTCAGCTCAACACTTTTTATGTACAGCACTTTTTGGTAGAATGATGTAATATTTAGTATTAATATTCGTCATTTATTTTTAACTCATAGATATGAGTTTTAATAAAACTGTCGAAATATGGTTTCGTTCTTTTTTGTTCGTTTCTTTACTTGTTAAACTGATGTTGGGTTTCGACAGCTAAGTGACTGCAAAATGTGTTGAAAATGCTAGAGCTAAAACTATTCTTGAGTTAATTGAGTATACTTTCAATATTTTGTGATACAAGGCCACGAGAAAGAAACTTGCGTCCCCGATACAACAGTTCTACTTGTGTTAGTTACTTGAGTGATTATTCTGAACTCTGTAAAAAAAAATGTACATAAAAATTGTCACTTGAAGGTTATATAAAAAAAATTTGATTCAGCAAAGCAATCAGAATCCTCGAAATAAAATTTCTGTTTGATCTGTAACAATTCTGTTGAAATAAATGTATATTTGAGGTAAGCTTTCTGTGGTCTTTTATATATATTGTATATCGTTCGTAATCATAAAATCATACGTTAATAAAATATTACACAACTCCAGAGGTTGTAAAAATAATAGCAACCTTAACTGTTTGCTATTCTTTCCAGTTTGGGGATAGGAATGGTGTGTAGATGACACCTATCCCAGTAGTGTTGTAATTCTATTAATGTGTTTTAACATTGTTTGCATACGTGCTTCATATAATTAGTTGAAATAAGTCTAATGACTTATTAACAGAAATACGTTATATTAAACATGTTCCAATATTTAGTTATTATAACAAAGTGTTTATTACTTCAACACAATTGGCCTTGCCACTTTGGTTTAATTATTTTAACCTGGGTTTCTTCTTGTGTCTGGATATTATGTCAGTCCTATTTACTTGCAATTTATATTGAAAAAAGTTGACATATAAACAAACGGTATAAGGTGTAAAAGGTGTGAAGTTTAGAAATTAAATTATTTTAATATCAACCAGACATCACGCCAGTTCAACACAGTTGATCTTATCGTCAGGCTGTATGGTTTTTTTTGTATATTTTATAGTATAATTTGAACCGCATTTCATGTTATTATGAAAAGTTTTTTTCTTTCGACCTGCAATGAAAGGATGTAAAATATTATGAAGACTTAAAAGTTCATATATTTATTAGCAAAATGACGTCGTTCAAGATATTTAAATCTGGTGAACGAACAGTCAGGTACACTTTTAGTTAAGGTTATTTACATTTTGAAATGGTACTCAAAAGTTAGTTCATATAAAAATAATAAATAATTTGTGGTAAAATGCAACAAATAAATGATATTAAGTTGTTAATCTTTACCTCAATTCTGATTTTTAACTGACTCGTATAAAGCTGATAACACTTCAGAAAAAGAAAAAAAAATATTAAATTAAATTTTGAAGTAGAATGGGTGTTTACTAATAAAAGATTTGAAATAAAACATTTCTTATACATAAGTATATTTATGGTTTCCTTTTTAATATCTGTGCATTTTGATTGCATTACACTATATAACACACATTTTGTTCCTGGATAGTATATGCTATTTCATAATTCCTTATGTTGTAAAAGTACAGAAAAATGCCCATCATTCCCTTCAAACTTTGTTTTTGTGACCGGATAATGAAGTTTAGCAATTAACCTATTTTCAATGTAAAAACGGGCAAATTTGCACATTTTCATTTACATAAGGTCTGAATAAAACGACGTATGAATCACGATTTACATGTATTTACACTAAAGTTATACAAAAATGTTTAGAAGTGAGTAGTTTTTCGATATTTGCGACTGCAATGTAAATCACTTTGAGGTATCTACCACCAAATATAGTCTCCTATTATATTTTCGTTATACGCTCCTTGGTAGCGGCGTTCAAAGTCCAGTAAATCTTGGTGGAAGCACCCGCCTTGTTCCTCTGAGTATGCTCCCATGTTCTCCTTGAATTTATCAGGAAGGCTTCTTTCTCTCTGGCGAAGTGGGTACAGGGAATTAAGGGCAGTGTGGCACTGGGGCAATGAATGATGGAGGGTCCGGATACATGATAGCAGATGCATTCTTGACAGTCCGACGTTTGGAAGGGTCCACCATGCAGAACTAGCAATTGCTTGAGTGGATAGTAGGTTCACGCCAAATTCTTAGAATAGCGAACTTCAATATGATGGCTCTGTTTTACCCACTGTGCCATCCTTTAAAAGAGCAAAATAAAATTGTTATTATGAAGAATAAATTTATTTCATCCACAATTAATATGTAAGAGGCTAATGCAAAATATTGTGATATTTTTTTTGTGCTATTGGAAATTTAAAAAAATAAATTAAAAGATTTAGATTTTAAAAGTCTAAAATTTGTATAATATAAAATCTTACAGATAAAATGAGGTGCTCAGAGTTTTTTATACCTGATAGGTATGCCGAAACATGCCTTATAGGCTTCACACATTTTAGAACATGCTGCCACAAGGTACTCTTTTGCTCTTGTCCTGATAAATTGGCCACATATGTAGCAGAATGCGTCTGGTGAATTTTTGTAGCTTCTTGATGCCTTCTCTGAAAAAATCAGATAGGTCTATGTGTTCACTAAGGCAAATAGAACTAAACTGAAATTGTGAGTGGTGAGCCCCTGTATATATATATTACTAAGGAAAGTTCTAGAAAATTGTGAAAGGTTTTTGAAAATTCCCCTAAGTTCTACAACATTTTAGAAAATTCCCCTAAGTTCTACAACATTTTAGAAAATTCTTGGAAATTCTTGTTGGTTCAAGAAAATTCTCTGTAAGCTACTGAATCCACCTGAAATGTTCTAGAAAATGGGTAGATTTGAAAGTGTCATTACCCAGGTTGTAAAAGTAGTTTGTAAAGAAAAATAGGTCTTTTCCATTTACTTCAGCCATAAGCAGCTGGGAGATAACCCTATCTCCCAAGGAACAAGAACAAGTAAAAAATTTGTTACAGTGTAATTATACGAACTTAAAATACACATTTCTTACTATAACATTTGTTCTTGCAGTTAATGTCTATAAATAGTTCTTAGATTACTACTATATCTGTCCTATTCCAACCGACCCAATGAACTGTGGTATCAGGTAAACATTGAATATTGCAGTTATATTGTATTTAATACATTTGTTTTACATAATCATGTTTGGTTTTGCTCGTAACTTAGAATTAATCTTAAAAGAAATCAATAAATACAAAACATATCATGCCTATAGTGCATATCTTATAGTGAATTATTAAAATAGCTGTTTAGAAACTGAATTTATACCACTATTACGGACTTTCTATTCTTCAAATAGCATCAGACAGGCTTACGTAAGCTACAAGCTGATCGCTACCGGATTAACCGTATTTTAACTGTATCGTAATTTGCCTCTCTTTGAGTATCCACACCAAATTAAAAAGGAATTATGGCAACAAAAAAATCACCTTAAACACGAACAACAAGTTATACTGTTTTATAGGCGCTGTATCCTATATTCATGACAAGACGCTTGAAGTGAAAATGTATTTCAATGACGGCTAGTATGGGTATTAACACTTTTATTAATAAAGCAAAGAACAACATTTCGACCTACTTAGGCCATCTTTTTGTTGACCTGAAGATATCCTAAGAAGGTCGAAACGTTGTTCTCTTCGTTATTAGTAAAAGTGTTAATACTCATACCAACCGCCCTGAGATACATTGTATCATATATAAATATTTCAACATGCTACCATGACCACTTCATTACATATTTCAAAATTAATGGGATAGCGAATGGAAATCAAAGGATTTGGTGTTTTTATTACTCTGTATATATTTTGGTTTCAATAATCAGGCCTGTAGAATACTCGTTAAGATATTTTTCGTTATCCTAGTTCGTTAGTTTTCTTCGCTGTTAAGCATACAAACATGAGTAGTTAATGAGAGTATCCATACGTTATACGTTATTACGAAATAAGAGGTTCGTTTTAATTTTGTAAAGGTAAATCTGAAAACATTTATGATAAACCCATAATCTTAGTTTTTTCACCCGTATCCTTAATAACGAGATATAATATAGTTAGTAGCCACCTACAATGATTTTTATTGCATCCATAGAAATTAATCGAATAAAAACCGAAACTGTAGACGTGAACTTTTACTTGACAGCAGTTGTCCATCCGCTTTAATGTCTGAAATCTCTCTCAATTGTTGACTTTAACAAAGAAAACGTGTTTCTCGTAGATCGGGAGAAGATTCAAAACATCTTCTCACATCACATATCGAGTGAAACTTTACACAGTAAGCAGATACTGAGAACTGTCGATAATCATTCCTGCTTTTGTAACTGGCATGTAATCCCAGAAAGAACTGGAACATTTTGTCAATCGTAAAACGTTGAGATAAGCTAGAAATATAGTTTTAAAATAAAGGTGTCTTGAATAACATCCATTCAAGTTTGTAGCGCCATTAGTGGTTCATAATAATAAACATTTGTTATAAGTTAATGATTTTGATATCTTGTTACGCGATTTCCCAATAGTTTAAGAAATTGATAAACCGTCTGTTGTTTCCGTAGTATAAAGTTAATTATTTATTTTATTACTATTAAATTGGCCTGGAATGGCTATGTGGTTAGACTGCTCAATTTGGAATCTAAAGGTTGTGGGACGTTATAAAGTTTCAGTCAATCCCACTGTTTGTTGGTAAGAGTAGCCAAAGATTTGACGGTGGGTGGTGATAACTAGCTCCTTACTTTTAGTCTCGCACTGCTAAATTAGTGACAGCTCGCGCTGATAGCCTTTGTGTAACTTTGCTCAAAATTCAAAAACAAACAATCTATTAAAATAAAGATGTTTGGATAACATCCATTGAAGCTTGTAACACCTTAAATGGTTCTTAATAACAGACATAAGACATAAATTAATAATCTTGATATCCTGTTGCTGTAATCCCAACAGTTTAAGAAACTGAAAAACCGCCTGTTCTTTCTGTAGTTGTAAGTTAATGGCTTATTTTATCGCTGTTAAAATAAACATGTGGAAGAGACTTGGCATCTTCTTTTGTTACAGTTGAAGACACTCTGAGATTTATTTTTGTAACGATTTCATTTTGATAGGAAGCACTGCTTACAGTTTAGAATATTTTCCAGCTATTTCATTCTTATAAAATTATATACGCTAATATTTTAAGAACTGTTTGCTTTTCAACCAGTAAGTGGAAAGCCCCATTGATAGGTTGCCCGAAACGTTTGCAATTTTTGGAACGTGTTTGATATAGAAGAATTCACAAATGCATAATGTCTTGTATTATATTCCTGTTTCATTTAATAACAACAACCAACACAGGAAAATTGTGCGGGAAGGAGGTGCTTATGCTTTGTTAGAATATCAACAATTCATTGTTCTAATTCTTTATAACACTTCTGTGACCAGGATATAGTTACTGATAATCATGTTTGTTATAATATCGAATATCATTTCTTGCCATAACACTATATGTAAAACTCGTTTATATAAATGTTTGTTCTGAACTTCGTGCAAAACTACACGAGAGCTATCTGCGCTAGCAGCCCCTAATTTATAATCACAAGATTAAAGAGATTAAAGTCATATAATTTATTTTTCTTGATTTGGAACACAATTTGCTTCCGTAGTCAAGAAGGTATATTAAGTCGATAACATGTCCCTTGCATTTTTATCTTTAAAGGTATGGGGTGTCCCAGTGAGTAGCATGCAAGCATGTGGATGTGAGTTTGGTTTATGCCCTATTGCCGAGAAAAAAACACGTTCCACATTTTTGGGTCGTGATAATCGAATACCACAATTTGATGATAAAAGCCAAAGGGTTGGCGGGAAGTACTGTTGACTAATTGTCTTCATTTTAGTCAATCAGCTCAAAATTATGTACGTCTCGAACAAATAGCCTTTATGCAACTTTATGCAAATATTTGAAACAAAGTTACCTATGAATGCTGTGCTTGACCCAGATACCCGATTGAAAAGCAGTGGTTTTACGATATATTAAAAAGTACACTACATGGCTAAAAATATGTGGATATCCAACCACCACACCCATATGTGCTTGTTGAACACCTCATTCCAAAACCATAGGCATTAATATGGAATTGGTCGTCCCTTTGCTGCTATAACAGCTTCCACTCTTCTGGGAAGGCTTTTCGCTAGATTCTGGAACATTGTTACGGGGATTCACTCCTATTCAGCCACAAGAGCATTAGTGAGATCGGGCGCGAAAGCCTGGCTCGTAGTCGGCGTTCCAATTCATTCTATAGGTGTTCGATGGGGTTGATGTCAGAGCTCTGTGCAGACCATTTAAAATTCTTCCACACCAACCTCGGCAAACCATGTCTTTAAAGACCTCGTTTTGTTTCATGCTGAAACAAAAAAGGGCTTCCCCAAACTGTTGCCACAAAGTTGGAAGCGAACAATTCTCTAGATTTTTTTTGTATGTTACAGCATTAAGACCATTATTCCTCCTCCACAAAACTTTACAGTTGACACTATGCATTTAGGCAGTTAGCTTTCTTTTGGCATCCACCAAACCTAGGTTCGTCCCTCAAACTTCCAGTAAGTGAAGTGTGATTCACCACTCTAGAGAACGCGTTTCCACTTCTCCAGAGTCCAATGGCGGTGTGCTTTATACCAATCCTGCCGACGCTTGGCATTGCACATGGTGATCTTAGGCTTGTGTGCAGTTGCTTGACCATGGAAATCTATTTTATGAAGTTTTCGAAGAACAGTTCTTGTACTGACGTTTCTTCAAGAGGCAATTTGGAATTCGGTAGTGAGAATTGCAACTGTGGACAGACAATTTTTACGCGCTACGCGCTTTAGCATTCGGTGGTCCTGTTCTGTGAGTTTGTGCTCAGCCTATCGCTTTATGAGTGAGCTGTTGTTGCTCCTAGACGTTTCCAGTTTACAATAACATCACTTACAGTTGACAAGAGCAGTTGTAGTAGAGCAAAAGGTTGACGCACTGACTTGTTAGAAAGGTGGTATCCTATGACAGCGCCACGTTGAAAGTCACTGAGCTCTTCAGTACGATCTATTCTGTTGCCAATGTTTGTCAATGGAGATTGCATGGCTATATGTTTTATGCACCTGTTAGCAATGAGTGTGGCTGAAATAGCCGAACCCACTAATTACAAGAGGTGTCCATATACTTTTGCTCATGTCGTGTAATCAAGAACACTAAGTCGTTTTGCTATCCAAATAATGACGAAAACAGTTTGAAGTGCGTAATTTCAGACGCGACACTGTTAGCAAAATATACTGTCGAACGCCATTTCATTGCAACGAATATGCACTTGCTAATTCGATATTTATGTAGTTTAACGTTTTCCGAGTGACTTAGACAATCGAATTCATAGTGTAGTCGATACCTGATGGAGTGAAACTAACCTAGGGGACTATTTAGTAGTTTATTTTACTGATATATTATTATGTTTTTTCCCCATCACTCAATAACCTCGACTTATAGCATCGCTTTTCCACTCTGAGGTAAAACATTTATATGTTTTGTAATAAAACAACTGAATATTGCAAGCCATGTGCATAAAGATGGTTGAACAATGTAGATTACGTTTGGATATGTGTTCCACTCGAATCAAACGGTTACATCAAAAGTTAGCGCTGTTACATAATAAACTCAGCTACTCAGATAATCATTAAAAAAGAACAAACCCGTTTTTACAGAAAAAATCAAATTCTTTCTGTCTTGAAAAATCATGTTTTCAGACCAAAAGGTGCTCACTTTAGTTTATTCATAGCGAGTGAGGTATGCACTCCAATCACGTTGTTCTTTTCTTTTACCGTTCCTCTCGCACATCGGAAATGTATTTGGTCATATTCCTTTGTCATCAAACCTCCATTTTTAGCTGTTATATAAGAAGTTTATACTTTGCTCAGTAATAGAGCTGAATAGTTGTTTGAAAATCAACTTCTGAAATGTTTAAGGTCATCGTATGCAAAGAACTCTCGACTTGCTTTCAACATATTTCTTTGTGTTCCATGATTTAGAAAACTATTTCTCCTCCATTCTACTTCACGGTGTTTAATTTTGCTTTTATGGGACTGAGGATAAATGCTGGTATACAAATCCAATTAATATTAATATCACCGTTTTCCTCAATCAACGTTTCAGCTGAACAAAAGAGTATCACGAAAAGAGCGCCTCCAATTGTAAATCAGTTGTGTGTTTTTTTTTATAACCCAACAGTACGTGTTCAGTTTCGATTAAATGTGTTACTGCCAGTAAGGCATACAGAATCGTGAGGATGTTCATTATTTTCATGTCAAATTACAGCGACATTGGATAGGATCGTTCCTGAAATAAATCAATCTAATAAAATTTGTACTTGGTATTTCTGAACATAAGTAATTGAGATTGCAGATATTTCATTGTAACAAAATTCTGATTGTTATTTTTTGAGGAGCTACATGCATATCGATTTTGTATATTTCTCCGAAAGGACCCCGTACGCCGCCTGGTAGAGATCGCTTGTTTTAACCAATTGCACTACGATACAATAGTGTGTTTTCAGTCAGTCAGCGAAAACTAAAATGACGTCACAGTTGCAGTTTCTACTGTTATCAAGTCAAGAGAAACGTGCATATGGCATGAATAACGAGAAGAATTATGGACTGCAGACTACAGCATATGACATATGAACTTCAAAAACAATCATTAAAAATTATTCTGTTAATTTTGGTTTATTTACTCTTCCATGCATCTTAACATATCTATGCATTATTTTTGAATTATCTGATTAAGTACAATAAGCTTTGGTACATTGTTTTGTAAAGAATGTTTATACTTTTCATCTAAAATCTATTGTATTACTTTTTTTAGTTTTGTTGATTAAGTGCCATCCCTCCAGTTTATCATTTCTAAATAACGAACTGATAGCACAGTTACTATTATATTTATTATAATATGTACGTTTATTTCATTATAGTTTTTTTGTGTGCATGTGATGCAAATAGTTGGATGTGTTTTGCGCACGTCCCGTCTGTTTCTTTAAATTTGCGGACGATTCTTGACAGTAAGAATTAACAATATTTGTTTTACAAAAACCCTATCACGTTTTCGAAGATTGTTGAAAGTTGGAGAATCTCGCTTTAAACTACATAACCAACGTGCTGAAAGACAAATTATTATTATTATTATTATTGGTCAAAGTTTGTAGTTTAATAAGCGTTAAGCACAAATTTAGTTTCCGAGGCTTATGATACACTGAGTGTATTCCGTGCAAGTCCAATAAATTAACTTCGGACATTAGTATTTCAACTAAAACATTAGATATCTTCATCGGTAAATGTCAGTTTGTAAGGATGTGAGGCCAGCCAAGAAAAGACAACGCTAACTTAACCCAGGTGTAACAATATCAACTCAGAATTAATTTGCTTGTCGTGGACCCTGACTGTTGATAAAATATTTAGTTCTAGACCGGGTAAAAGACCCGGTATAGTTTGCAAAACTCTTGTATATAGACCAACATTTGTAATAACTTGTTATAAATTGTATTGTTATTTTTATATTACAATATATTAAGAAAGAAAATTGTGTTAATCTTGTTGACAAATATCGTAAATTTGATACATATCGAAATTCAATGGATTTCAAAACTAAAATTTTGGGCTAATGAAATCGTAATACGTAACATAATAAATCGGAGAGTTGTCCGAAATAAGTTATAATACATAAAATAATCTACAAAAGGAGTGTGTGCTTTTTCAGTGTGTATCAAACTAGAGAGTAAAAGTCACTGTTAATATTTGGATTAGTTGATTTGAAAGGACGCATTTCAATCATTCAGTTTTTGTTTGTTTTTTTTCATGGTAGGAATAAGGCTTGTTTATTGAAAATCGAAGTGCCATCCATCTTAACGTACTTAACATAGAGAACTGTAATATACAGACAGACAAGAGTGAAACTAGAAGGTTATTTAATTAAAATTGTAGAATAACCATATTAAACATGACTATACAAAGTACGTCTTAACATACTGAGCATAGAGCAAACTCAGTAAAGCAATATCTTAACGGTAAAGACGCCAATTCAATGTGTAAAACTTTGACTTTATTTGCATAAAATCCCGACTTTTAACATTATGAAGTTTCTTTTGATTTACATACAAACTGAGAATGCCAGAAACCGACCAAAAACTTGACTGAGGTTGTGTGTACAACCGAACACTGTATGTCAGCTGATAATCAAAATATAATGCTCCCTGCAAAGTAATGGTTTGTTATAAAATATAAGTTATTGTGTTTACTGTGGTGATGTAGTTACCAATAATAAATTCGTTATCTACTTGTTATTATCTTCCTTTCGTGAGTTTGATGTATCTGTTAACTGTATTTTTCGATAAATTGTTTTTCATTATAATAATTTTATATTTTGAATTTCGTGTAAAGCGATACTCCGTGGGAATTCTTGTCAGTCAAACTGAATCTAGGAGATGGATTTGGGGCTGGACATAACCTGAAGATCGGATTTTATCTGTAGATCGAATGGTCCAAGGTACAAGACGGTGATTTATTGACACGCATATACAGCAACCAATTTCGTTATTTATTTAAAAAGCTTGATGGAGCTTTCATATGACGAATGTTGCTGGCTGACTGCATTCCTACTGATTAGTAGTTCGCAAAGGGACGACTGCATCTGAATCAGGTTTTTTTTATTTGACGTTTTTTTCTTCCTATGTGCACAAATATTGACGTTCTGTTTGGAAATTCAAGTATATCACTTATGATCCTGCTATCAAAGTCTGAAGTGTTAAAAATTGTCGTGTATAAACTTATTGAATGTTGTTTCTATTTAGCGAATATCAGCTTGCAAACTATTTTCACGAATCACTTCATTAAAAACATGCAAATTAAATATTTTTCTTTGTAATTTTTCTTTTTCCATAAAATATAACTTGTGTATTTTGTATTCCACCATATTCTTTGGCTCTAGTGCTTCAACTTGCAATATTCATGCTTGATTTACATATTCAACATAACAATTTTGCATGGGTTTAAACTAATCACATAATTCATTCCCTCATGATGTCGAACATATTCTATAGTTCTGTGTATAGGATTCCAACTCGCAACGTTGATACACGGTTTACGCGTTAAATATAGAATTTTGAGTTGTTTCACTGGAAGTAAATGCAGAATAGAACATGCACAGTCCGTGCTTTCCTACCTGAGCGATTGACTAATTTTAGCTAGATATGATTAAAGTCACGTGATCTTTCTCGTGTTTAAAGAAAACAAGAGCTTAAAACAATAGAAATACCGTAAACAAAACTCCACAGCTACTATTAGCAATGAGTTGTATTTAACTTCGTGTTGTAAATCAGTATTGAACATTATACGTTAAAGGGTTAGTGTTTTAAAGATTCAAGGTAAAACTATCAGTGTCTTTCATATAGTTTTGATAGGATGTGTGTGCACGTGTCAGAGTATGAAATCTTTTGATAAGTCTAATTAAAATTAAATGCTTCATTAAGTTACTTGGAAATGGCTGGTATTGAACAATTAAATCATTTAAATAGGTAGAGAAATTAAACAAAATTAATATTAAAGGATGACTTTACAAATAAGGTAGTAACCTCAAACACAACACGTTTTCTGAAAAAGGGTAAACGTTTGAAATTTATAAAATTCCCTTTGATTAAAAACGATGCAAAGCTGAAGAATAATTAATCGCATTAAATGCAAATAAATATTTACAAACTTAATGTCTAAACCAATTATAAGTATAATATCAAACAAGAAACTTTTATAAATCAAAGCATAATATTGTTTCGACGATAGGTTAAATTTGTTTCATTCTTTGGGCGTAAAACATTCTAATGTTTCATGAATGGAATTTACCTGATGACGATGCTTTTTAACACACAAAGCCCTTTCCTTTTTTTTTTAAATCCATGATTTAAAATTTCAAAATCATTTTAAGGTTTCTTACTTCACATACAAAGAACATCCCACTGGATAACTTATCTTTTATACAACAGAATGGCATACAGAAAAGACACTTTTACAAGCGTAGCTAATAAGTTTTAAATATTAGAGTGTTGGTTGTGCTTGAATCAAATTTTAAAGAAAAGTTTGAGCATTTTATTAGTTAAAAACCAACAACCATTGAAACTTGCTGCTCTTATTTCCTTCAATTTTAAATAAATTTTAAATTTAGTGTTGTGATAAAATGGTTTCACTTTCAGTTAAGAGACGTACTACATCAATTATATATACAAAATATACAAATTTACACTTTACATTTTACACTAAACCAATAGAACAAAAATACATACTGCTATTTGAATAAATGTATGATAGTTTTAAAACCTACCCTTCTTTCCGTTCTTCAGTCTCGCATCTGAAGTAAAAATTTACTTTTCGACGTTTTTACATTTGATACATATTTAATAAAAATGAAAAAATACGTTTCTAGTTATATATATAAAATAAACAACGAGAAGCAAATGGTTGTGAGAAAGTTTTTTTTCTAAACATCACACTAAACGTTTATTTTAAAACTTTAATGGCAATATCTTTTAATCTATATTCCGCACTCTCTACTAAAATATACTTAATAAGATATTTTGAAACAAATTATGAATTGTCACTGAATTTAGTTTATTAATGTCTCTGTAAACCGTTTTCATCATTTCAATTATTTTAAGGGATTACTAACCCAAACATTGTCTTCTATTGGAAGCCTGTATTCTGTACGTGCATACTGGATTCTATTGTATAATTAAATGTTAGAATGTATATATTAAACCGTAAGTTCTTTAATTGTTATGAAATAATATTTACCAAAACAATTATGACTTCCTTCGAAATATGCTACGTTCCTAAATAGATACTCTAATATATTAGGTACTTTATGCTAAAAAACAAGCAATGTTAATTGCAATCAATACATCAAACTAAGAAACATTATTAACAATAACACTTATTACCGGCTAAAAATGTAGTTTTGATATTTAAATCGATTTGTTAATATTAACTGTAATTGTGTTCACAATATAGATTAAAACGTTTGTGATATTTTTGAAAATACAAATTAGAAATAATTAAAAGTCTGATAAACCACATGTTTATGCATCTATTGTATTGTGTATTTATCCAAGATTTATCTATTTGTCTATAAAGGTGTTTTGATGATGCGAAATAAGAATATTTTGTTTCATTTCTTAGTATGTATTGACCCAGTCATTTCAGTTTTGTGCGCTATTTGTGGGACCTTGGTAAGTCTACGAATTTAAAATGATGGATTTTGGGATTCGATCCTATGCAGTGGTTTCAGCAGATAGCTCGATGTGCGTTTGCTATAAGAAAACACACACTCTTCTTTTCTTCATTCTTTTAGATTCCCAAACCTTTGAGATTTCTTGCATACACAGGGGCTGTTATGACAGTCTCAAATATATTACACTGAACACCTTACCTGTCGTTAATAAGCTACTTAATGAAATGTAATTTTTCACTTTTATCTCATAATTATTTCTTATATTTAAAGCCACTAAACAAGTGACCCTTAAAAATAGGTGTTGGATGTGATAGCTTCCCGCTATCATATCTAGTACAACAGTAAGTCTATGGGTTCACAACACTAATATCAGGTGTTCGATTCCTCTCGGTGAGCTCAGCAGATAGTCCGATGTGGATTTGCTATAAAACCACGCATACTCACAGATAGACTGTAGATCTCCACTATTGTGTGGTATAAAGTCTTGCAGATAACACTCAAGTTATAATTCATTCTTTCGTACACTCTGAGATTCATACTCTTTATTCCACACCCCTGGCCGGCATAGTCAAGTGAATAAGGCTTTCGTCTCACAATCTGAGGGTCGCGGGTTCGAATCCCAGTCACACCAAACATTCTCGCCTTTTCAGCCATTGGAGCGTTTAATTTTGACGGACAATCCCACAATTCGTTGGTAAAGGAGTAGCCCATGAGTTAACGGTGGGTGATGATGACTAGCTGCCTTCCCTCCAGTCTTACAAAGCTTTCCTGAAGCTTTGCGCGAAATTCAAAATAAACCCACTGATGCCCTATCTACGCTATTAGCTTGAGGGCTTATAAAGCTTAAATCCGGGTTTCCGCCTTTCTAGTGAGAGTAACGCATAAAGTACATTGCACATATTTGTACTTGTCAAAATTTCTTTCTTTCATCTTATGCTTTAGTTATATATATATATATAAATGCCTATTTATGCCTATATAAATTGAAAGTGTAAACATTTTCTGTTTCTGTTATCGAATATGATGTATATATTTAAATATAACAGAAGGAATATAAAATTTATATATGATATACACACCTGAATGAAATGTTTCGTCAACCACGAAAATTTACTCTTATAATATAAATTTAACTAATTACAGTAGTGTGATTACTGAATGCACAGCAAAAATAATTTTAATAGACAACATTTATGTGACTGTATTATCTTAGATGAAAAGGTACAGAATCTGCACTCACGAACAAATGTCATCCGATTAAGATGGAAAATGCGTTTTTTAAGGTTTTAAATGAAACCCATGAAATATATAAACACGTATTCTGCTAGAAAGGAAGAAAATTATCCATTTTACATGAAAGTTATTAAATACAGACCCAGATTCATCTTAAAACAGACATTCGGTCGCGTGCGCTCGCGCATAAAATACTGTTTTCTTTAAAAAGGACTTGTATATTTAGTGTAAGTAACAAGTACAATAAGCAAAACTTGTAGTGTATTCTTAGTTTTCATTTAGTTTATTCATAATGAATCTGATCTCCTAGATTTTTGGACGGTAAATTTTTAAACTCCACACACTCAAATTACAAATCAAGATGTTTTATTGTAATTACTTTTTCGTTTCTTTTTTTGTTAGCTGACGTTTAAACATACAGTTACACCTGTTTGGACACAGTTATGCCTATGGATGTTCATCAATGAAGCAGTTACTTTCCCCTCTCTTTTTGTACCTGATTTATTTGACTCTTAATTTCTTGTTTCACGAACTCGAAGTGAAATGCATATAAGCGTGTATACAAGCAATACGCGAGTCTGAGCTTAACGCAGCCGTGTGTCAACTTTAATAAAATCATTCTCAGACACTTAGTTTGATAAAAACTAGTTTAATTTTGACGCTATATAAATCTCCCCAGTGTTAGATAATTCAGTGTTTGTCGTGAACATTTTAATTCACAATATTAATCGTGATATTTCAGCTTAGTTAATTCTAGTTGAGAACGTATGACAAGTTCATACTCCACCCTTAAATATGTAATTAAAATTAAAGCAGCTGTTATGTTTCTAATATAGACTTTCTCCCCACTTCACCTAATTGTATTTCTCGAAGTGATGACTGTTACCCTGTATACTTTCATTGCATTTTTAACTGTACATAAAAGATGCAAATATCCATAATAGCAAATATGTAATGTTGTGATTAATATAGTTTCCTGACAGTGTATTTACATGCTGGATATTTTACTGAGCAAGGAAAACACGCGTAAAGTTTCATTAAATTAACATGTGGTATATTATACCACCAGCTGCTTCACTGTGAATCCTGAGTCATGGCATTGTTTGTGTTAACTGGATCATTTGACAGTTTACCTACTTAAATATTTGTTTCATCTCCATCACTGGGCTATAAGCGATTGATAGCAAAACAGTTGCCTTTCTTTAAGATTGAATTTTTGTGATGACTTTACATTTTTCTATGAATGATTCGTAGTTAAACAGTTGCCTTGGTTTCAGTTTCTGATTATTTAGTATTATAAAGATAATCAAGAATAGTTGGAAAAGAAATGTTATTGAATTGAATTTTTCTGTCTAATGACGGGGCGGTAAAGGAGTTTAAAGATGAAATAAAAATGTAATAATCGGCGGTTATGGTAAATTTGCGGATATTTGGCAATGGGGAAAAAAAACTCGCTTACACACCAGTAAGTTGTCTGACACACAACAGTTTGATCTGTGACTAGATACCACTTGTTTCATATATTTTTCTATGACCACAGTTAAATAAAATGTTGAGTGCAAATTCCAATGTAGCATCTGTGTACCACAAATGGTTTCATTATGTTAGAAAAGTGTGCATATCGGATGGACCTCACTTTCAAAAATAAAATTTTAAACCATAGCTGATACTTTTATATACAGTTCCGAAGTATACATACATATTTGTTTTGTCCATTACTTAATCATCTTACAAAATTTGAAATCCAGTTGTTTAATTCAACATTAACGCAAATAGCATTGTTCAGCAAATATACTTGTTATATTGTTGCATCAATTATTTTTAGTGGTGTGGTAGACGTCGCAAGGTACTGGCACATGTGGTTCCATTCCTCGTTTCTACTTGATAGTGACCCACATACTCAGTTAGGAACAGAACACCGTAATTGATATTATTCTTGGGGTGGGAACTACGAATCCGAGCCCCATGGTCTGGTGGTTAGCACACTCAACTCGCAATTTGTGGTTCGCGAGTTCATCACATTCACCGAACAAGTTTTCTCTTTCACGTATGGAGATGTTATGTGTTGGTCAATTCCAGTTTTTACTGGAAAGGATAGTTCGAGTTAACGATGGATGGTGACTACCTTCCTTTCTTCTAGCCTGTCACCTCAAGATTGTGGACGGCCAGCGCTGATAACCTTCGAGTAGCTTTTCGCAAACTTCAATAAGCAACCTTTAATGGTTTTGATGACCTCTAGTTACAGCCCTACAAGTGCGTTATAAGAGTGACGGACAGTTTTAACTATTCGATTAGTGTATTCCTCAGGTTATATAAAACGCCCCTATAAATCGCACAGTGGTATGTCTGCGGACTTAAACTGTTAGAAACTGGGTTTCGTTATCCCTGGTGGGCCGAGCATAGATAGCCCCTTTGTGTGGCTTTATGCTTTATAACAAACAACTTAAAACGTAAAATAATTTATCCATACATTAGCAAATCACTGAAATTGTGTTAGTTTAATCTGATACAAAGTAAAGCTAATTTTTTTTAAATTTTGAATAACTCAGTTTTGGTGGTTTTGACTTTCTAAAACCAATATTTCTAGTATTGAAACTTCCTATAGCAAGCTAGATTATGTATATATCGATCTTCACCTGTCTTTATAAAATGTAAAAATATTTTATCATAAGTGTTTGTTTCCTTTTTATTGGATACATTCTTGTGCGCCAACAAAATCAAGCATGGGTGCGTTTATACCCGATTCGATTTTGTATTACTTATTAGGATCTCTACCATTCTGCCCTCAAATCTAATTATGTGCCCAAAGTAGTCTATAATCAGTTTTACACACACACACACACACACTATTGTTCTTTTCGGTACAAAAAGTAATAATTGTAACCTCAGACGGAAGAAAAAGAATTCGAGTGATAAGGTTCGTTATTTTTTTAAGTACACCTATCTGTACTTATTTAGTTTGATAAAAAACAAAATTGTTGAAATAGTGAAATTTGCATTCACTCCATAAACACGTATATAGCGATTTAGGTGGCTTTATAAGAACACTAAACTTTAGTTTTGCTAAGTTAATACTGTGAACTGGATATTTTTAACATTTAGACACTTTAAAGGTGATTTTAACGGGCGATTTTTATGGACGCCACTTTGTTTCATCGCGATCTCTTCTATTAAGTACTACCATACTTAATGGTACTTATGATACTGTATTTTGTAGATTTAAAGGTAATATTTTGTCCCCATTATTTCGCTATGATTTATCCGCACATTTTGCTTATTTAGTTTTACAAAGCTAATATCTACGATTTCTTCAGTATTGGATTATTTAAAAGTCCATGCACTGTAAGCCTAAACATAATAATATCATAGAGCAATAAATAATTGGAAGCACAGACAGAATACCATACTAAAGTAAGATAAGTTTCTAAGCTCATTGATGAAGTCGGTCATATCAAAAACAGGATCACCACAGTAAAACGAAACGTTTAATCTTCGGACGTTTCGGGAGATTTATGCCTTGCTTCATCAGCAATCTAAAATATGTGTATACAACATACATACGTAGTATATATGTATGAAATAAGAAACACGAATATATACACGAAATATTTTGAGGGGAAGAAATAAGTAAATTTTACAAAGTTAATAACACAATTTAATATAATGAATGTCAAAACAAGGGAAACTATTTATACTTGGATGTTCGTTTGGGATAAACATTAGTTTATTTAACTAGTACCTAGTAGTTTGAAATCCTGGTGTTACAATTTTGAAGTTATCAGTTGGTTAAGGACATTTACTAATTTTGCAGTATGTATTAGAAATAATCAGTTGGTAAGGATGTTTACTAATCTCACAGTATGTATTAAGAGTAAATAATGTGTTTACTGATTCCACAGTATATTTGAATGGGAGAAACGTGGACTTACAGTGGTTAACGGTTCTGCTTGAAATTCCTAAACACGTATTTTTATTTATTTATTTATTTTTACAAACGTAGATGGTTTCACAGTGGCCACAATACATTTGTAGACAATATTAACGTAGAGTAAGTAGATCATTTTTAAGTTTAAATTTAATTGTTAATTCACAAAGAAGATACGAAAACAAACTGCAGTTTTATTTGTGGGTAAAACGTGTACGTAACATTTTAAAAATTTGTTTTAGAACAACAAAACTGTATTTGCTTATAAATAAACTCAAAAATTCATGGATACTTTGAAGCAGTAGTCAGTCATGTTATAGTGATAACCTAGTTTCCAAAATCAACAATCAAGTCGCCATGTCACAGCAATATTAAGACTTAAGATTCAATAATTAAATAATCGTGTTATAATTCACCGATGTATTCGGTCGTATTATAATGATATATGGATTTAAAGTCAGTCACTACAACAGTACAATACACCTTTTATATTTGTAGCGTATGTCAGTGCTAGTACCTGTAATTTATCAACAGCGTGATGAAACTGATACTAAGCCTTCTTTGTGCAGTAGCGTTGTATATCCATTAAACTGTACGCTATGTTATTGATATGATACAACTTAATGTGGTTAATGTTGAGTATCTAATTCATATCGTCATTACACACGTTTACGCCTTGTGGCGCTTCATTCCTGACAAGGATACCAATTTATTGTATTTTACTTTTCAAGTATTTTCTTTAGTGTTACTCCATTTTGGAGCATGTTAACATGTTTGCGGTGTATGCTATTTTCTGTTTTTATGCTCTAAATGAACAAAAGAAACTAATTAATTTTTGCTTCGTAAAACATTGCTTATGAATATTTCATCTGAGCCAATTAGTTATTTCCTCTGTCGTAAGGGTTTTAATCAGATATATCTTAAAACTTCCAATCTATGTATATACTGAAATACTTACCGTGCCTCACGATATAACTTTGTCTTACAAGATTAACAGTTTGTTGGAAAGGAAAATCATTTTGTCACTGTACGAATATATAACATATATATAACATTGAAATTAAATTTGCGCTTAATGAAGCCAGAAACAAATTTCCTAATAAGGTATTCTAATTTTTTGAAAAGTGTTTGAGGATTTCTGGGGAAAACAAATTCATAAGCAGACAGAATGAATTAATACATTTGTATTCTGTTTATTCTACAAATGCCCAATTCTTATTCTCCGAGATTTTTGTATTTGCAATGTCACTAAGCAGCAAGCTTTTGGGCTTAAAACACTAATTGCCAGGACTCGAGTCCCATCGCGGGCACCTCACAGATAATCCATTGCATATCTTTGTGTTAAAAAAGAACAAATTTGGATGCCTTTATGTATGTGAATAATATATGTTGTCTATGTGCATTGCGACAGAAGGAAACGAATAGCTTCGGCTTCTAGGTGTGGACATTCAAATTTTACTAGATTTAGTTACACTTTGTTTATCAATTCCACTGAAATATGGAAAGCTGTAATTCCTGGTGTCTTCTCCGTTAAATCGCAAGTGTTGTGTCAAGCCAGATTATCATATACCATGACTTGTTGGTGCAGTTTTTCCGGTCGTAATTTTATAGCAAAAAGGAGGTACCGTAAACAGTATTAAACGTGTCTTGTATTAACAATCTTGCATATAATTATATACTCCTAAACTCCTCATCTGCATATAGAATATGATTGAAGATATAATTCTCACTCAGCTTGTACTTAGCAAGCTACCAATAAAGAATTTTTAAAGCAGCTTTTATGCATCCTTGCTACCTCCTTCGATTTTAGCCATCCGCTTACCAGAGACTATATTTTTGGAACGATTTCTGTTTGTTATCTTTTTAATGCTATGCACTGAATTTTTGCCGGTTTTAACTGTTTTTATGACCTGGCTAATATTCTTTCTTCATATTCCTATAGTATAATGTTAGTCGTTTCCATCTCTTTGTTGTTCAGTCGTAATTGAGAACGTAAAAAAGGCAAATTATGATCTATCAGTTTTCGTCGTTCTTTTCGTTTTCGTAATTTTGAATGATCTGCATTCATTCTAAACTTAAGATTCGTTTACTGTGTCGTTGTAAGACACCCACACTTGGTACCATAAAACAAAACAATAAATGACGACGATGTCACTGTTTCCGGAATTTTGTAATTCAATCGTGATTTAAGTTTGCAGTATAAACAGGATTTTGCAAAGAGACAATTTACACACCAAAGGCGCGTTCAGTATATATCGTAGAATCTCAAGTTGACTTGAAAGTGTGATTTAAAAAAAAATCATATCTCAGGGATTGAATAAATTATTTTTTTTTGCCTGCATTGCCGTATATATCGGTATATATTTCAACAAAAAAAGAAGATAAATTTTAATGCTTCAATAAGCTCAGTAGTTCGTACTGTAATATAACTCGACAGTGGGACTACCCAAAGAAATGTTTAGCCAACCAAAATGGCGGTAAAATTTAACTGGGAACAGAGAAAAAAGACTCAAACGGTATTGTACAGTTTTGGACTTATAAATGTTCATCATTCCCTCCAAAAAATGTAGTTTAGATTTTTCTCGAAAAAGATTTTGGTATTTCTAATTGTTCATGTTATCAATTGTGAAGGATGGATTTCTCAAGGATTATTTTCTAGATGTATGTCGGAGGAACGTGTGGAGCGTTGGCCCACACTCAAAATGAGAACTAGTCAAGGCGACGACTTGTGAATAGTAAATCAAGTAGTCAAGCGATGCCAAAAAAGATTCTCCAAGTAGTCGCCAAAATCGATGACTACCTAACATGACTATTAAATACGAGTCATTTTTACTATTGTGTGGTCGAAAAATAATCAGGTGATGATGGCAGGGATACCTGGCAGGAAACAAATTTGACTGCTTTATGATAGTCGTTATGACTTTCGTTAGGTAGTCATTCTGACCAATGCTGACTACCTGCCAATAATCTCATTGCCTACCTGCAAACCACTACAGAGTGGTAATGACATAGTCAGTGTGGCCTTATTTGTCCAAGAAGCGGTTGTCATTATGATTATCCAACGACCACGGAAGATAAGTCATGTTGGCCCGGTCAGAACCACCTCTGTAATGTCACTGTAAAGCAAAGAGACCATCGTCAGTCAGTTGTGGTCAGCAGAACCATCACTGAGCAGTCAACCCTGCTGCCATCTGATGATTCAACCTAAGTCCCAGTAACCTGCCACCATATTGAAAAATATAAAATTCATTTTAGCAGCACCATTTTTATTCCAAACTGAACACACGTGTACATCAATATACATGTACCAAAATAAAATTCAAAATGAAGCAACAATTTGAAAATAAACAACTGAACTTTACACTTGGTTTGTACAAATTCACCCTGAATCAAATACACATGACAAGTTACTATTACCTGATCGAAATTATACCTTATGGCTTTGAACACTTTTTTCTTCCTTTACCTTTGGACGTTGTGACTGATTTCCCGCTGTTATGTTTTTGACATTCAAGAGATTAAGCAACTGAAGAACACATCTGTCTGCATCTTTTCAGATTTGATAATTTTCCTGGACTCATCATAGAGCTTCAGAAGAACTTTTTTTAACAAAATTGAAAGTTTTCTTGAGTTTTGTTCGAAATACAGAGCTGAAGATATAAAAACTCCCAACATACACAGTGAATGCTTCCACAAAATCTTCAGTGGCACAAATATCAAAGCCATCAACATATAGTTTGAATTCCTGATTACAAAACTGAGAAATTGAACCACATTGAATGTATATACTACTCTTAGCAGGTTCTCTAACTTCGGTATCCACCATGATACTTCCCCTTTCTTTTAGAAGAAAAGGGATACCAAGAATGGCAATACCAGATGTAACACCAGGTATGTGTGAGGACTGTTTCATAAGAAATGCTAGCAATAGATTATTTTCTGGTGGTATGTTTCTGTCCTGCAGGCAAGAATTTACCGAGTCCTTTTATTGAGAGAGAAAGTTTGACACTCTTTTTCTGCATCATTTTCCAGCCGCTTAAATTCATTCAATAGCTGTTCTGGTAATGCCACAAGGAAACGATAATGCT
The DNA here is from genome assembly GCA_011833715.1 of Carcinoscorpius rotundicauda. Taxonomy (NCBI): domain Eukaryota; kingdom Metazoa; phylum Arthropoda; class Merostomata; order Xiphosura; family Limulidae; genus Carcinoscorpius; species Carcinoscorpius rotundicauda. Next base: position 117,813,566 of record CM022393.1, read on the forward strand.
CTATAAGTTCATTGACAGGAGCGTTGTCAATGACAAATTTACTACGATAATGCAGAGTTTTGTCCATAAGCAAGTCCACTTTAGAAAGATCACCCTTTTTTCTGCAATGCAAACGAGTTTTCATCCATTCCTTATTTTTCGGTGGAAGTTCCATCCTGTCCAACTGGCTTTTCACACAAGTATTTCTGTATTTCTTTAATCCATATAGCCTCTGTTCTGAGATGTAGTTTGGAGATGGGGTGTCACACATTGCAGTTTTCGTTTTTTCTTTCTTTCTTTCTTTCTTGGACTATAGGCAATGATGAATCCTTCCGCTTTTTGTCCTTCTAGAATTTCTGACGAAGCCTCCTCCACAGCTCCTGCAATTAGAATTGACAGAAATCGTTCTATTGAGAATGAATAACAAACCTGATGTAACTATGATTATTTTAAACAATATTTCCTTCAAACCACTTTTGGCATTTACAGGTTTAACCTGAGAAACTGAAAATCATACACATACTGGTTAATAAATCTGTTATACAAGTTCATCTTGACAGTGTATTCTCTTTAGCGTGAAATTAGTTGAGTTTCATTAGTTGGGTCATGTTACTTCGTATACAAACAAAACAGATATTTCAAAGTATTAAAATAGTGTTTTTCACAGCCCTTCCTTGATAGATATATGAACTTGTATGTATTTTAAAACATATAACTTCACACAAAATTTTCACTTGTTTCTTCATTAATATTATGCAACATAAAAATGCCATTTAATTTATTTTGTAACTAATGAACAAATTTCTTGCAGAATACATTTACACCTTTACAAGTGGTGATATGGTCATTCCTGTTATGCATTTTAGGACGAATTTTATTGGGCTCACTAAGTCAAATGTATAGATAAAAGAATATATTTGTGATGAAACTACATTTCACAACTAACACAACATAATGCACATGTGGATAGTACTTAACGAACACCTTGGGGTGTTAGATTTGGGGCATCTGACAGCTGAGGGTGGCGCTTAAATATTTCATCCACTACTTGGTCATACTGGCTTGAAGTGGGATATCTGGAAGATAGAGGTTGGGCAGGCTATCAAGTACAGATGAAGACATCTGAAGAGAGATAATTACACATTTGTAATCAGAAATGGTACACATGGTACTCACTGCACAACACTTACAAGGTATAGTTGGAAACCTCAGTGTAGATTGCATCCAGTAAATGGAAGTGACCTTATTTCTCGACAGGCTTCCCTTGCGACAACAGGAAAGCAGTATATTTAGGCAGACTTGACAAATTTTCCAGCTTAAAGGGTACTGACTGAAGCTTGAATGCCAAGATGCTGACCAAAAATATCAAATAGTTCAAAACACTTACAAATTAGGGTTGACTGATTGCAATAAAATACTAACTAAGGCCTAATTGACTCAAGTGAAATTAATATGACGCAAGTTCTCTCTGAAAATTGTCATGAAATGTGTTACAAAAAGGTAGAAACAAATTTACATAAAATAGTTAAAATATTCCACTGATTACCGAGTTCTGTTTAAAAGTTGTCATCATTCAGTCGCCACGAATGTAGTGATGTCGAATGATCATATTTTCACCTTGTTCACTTAACAAGGCAATGGGTAATGATCATAAAAGATCTGGAATGCTCAGGAGTTCATAGCTTCTAATTGGCTCTAAAATGTAAGCATGAAGGTACCTGTGATAATCAACAATTTGGTATCTTTAACAATACAAAAAGGTTTTCCCCAAAGAACAAAGCAACAGATCACTGAAAAACATTGAAGACTGTCGAATTCATAGCTACTGACAACCATTGTCCCTGTGTTGTATGCGAGGCAGTTGACTTTATAACCTGATGCTTTAGTGACAAAATTGCCTTTCCCAACAAATGCACTGACAAGGTTTCACTCTTCATCGAGCGAATTCACAGGCAATCTGACAGGATTAGTCAGGTCAGAGGCATCTATTTCAAGAAATCCATTGCTTTCCAAATGTGAACAGAGTTCATACAAGTGTCTCATTGCCATTGGTTTGGCGAGATTCCTACTGTTTTTGGTACGTCTTGCAACATCAACAAAAAACTATTTGGCCTCAAATTTCATGGTCCACTCATTCTTTAGTGGACCAAATCTGCAGTTCATTTCTGGGTAATGCAAAGTAAAATGTCCTTCTGGCTTGAGAGTTCTATTTGGAAAGTCTATTTTAAAAAGAGAATAGAACTCTTGTATCACATCATTTAAGAATTCAATTCTTGTATATGACATTGATGGACACATTATCAATTCTACCATACCCAGCAGACTCAACAAAACTGCCCATCTGTTGTTGCTTTCTGGCACTGCATCACCCACCAATTATGAAAATAACCTTAAGAGACACCAAACTTGCAGAGTTCTTTGCTTAATGTGTATATACCCTCTCAAGATGACAATCTCAGGCCTATTGATTTTAGCAGTTCCTTTGTAATGGAACTCCTTCACTTTGCCTGCAAGGTACTGAAGGCTGAAGTATTTATACAAGACATACTGATCTATGAGTAAAACTACAATTTCTAACATCAAGCCAGATTCAAAAAGGTCATGTAATATATCACGTGGCAGAGCATTTGCCACATGAAATTGCTGTAGTACGTTCAGAGGCGATGTTTTTTTAACCCCATATGTACTTAACAAAGTTGGTTCAGTTTCGACCATTGAAACTTGGTGCAATAGATCTCTCTGGACATTTTGAAATATCAGTTAACTTTCTTAAATCACCTAGAGTTACCATGCAGAATCTACATGATCTGAGACCAGAAAATGATTCAAGAAACTCTCCAATAGCATAGCATGGCTTCCCAAATTATCTGCAACAACAGCAAGAGGTGCATCTTTGAATTTGAATGTTCCCTCTGGTTTGACAATGTCAATTCCAATGTTTTCAAGAACAGATAGTTCTTCAATCAAAGATCTCATCACTGTTTTTAGTCATGATTTTTTATATTTTGGCTTTTCACCAAGATTGCTAAAAATATACAATGAAGCTGAGATCTCAAAGTAGGTTCAATATTTCCTAACTGATAGAAGATAGCAGCATATTTATAAGCAGGAGCTCGTATTCCAGCCTGGTTTACAGCTGTAAACTCATAAAAATAGAGAATGATTTGAAGGGCAAGGGGAGTTTCATTCCAAAATGGATAGTTTGTGAAATGTTCACCAACAACGACATCCCTAAGACAATCATTAGCTGACTCGTGAGGGTAAAAAACCTGGTTGTTAAAAATATCATTAATGTTTAAGCAAACACTTCAGAGAATCTAATAAAAAACATACTGCATCACCATATCATACTCAACAGGTTTAACTAATGCCAAATTATCTTCAAATTAGGACTGGAAAGTACTGTTGTCAGTAAAACATTCAATCATGGAATGAAAGTCAAGGCTTTCTTTCTTGCAAGCTCCCATCACTGCAACTATGCTATTCCTAAAATCCCCCTTACTGATCAAGGTTCTTTTTATGGTTTGGAATAAATATTCATCTTTGGCAGCCATAATAGAATAGGACACATTTTAAAAATTACTTGTAGTTTTGTAAGCAATTTTTGTTCATTTTCACGCAGCTTCACAACTGTTTTAGCTAAAGTTCTTCGCTTGTCTGTGACAACCATCTCCTTATTACCATCAACTGCCTCATCACTGTCAAAGTTTTTATACCTCTGTTCCGTAAAGTACTGGGTACATTCACCATCAGTTTCATTATCATGTATACTGGTATTAGCAAACCATCCATGCTTTTTATTTGTTTTTTCAAGTAGTTGATGCTTTTGAACAGTCTTTCACATCCATTAACCCCACATGGGACAACAAATCCAGGCTTTTGCTCATTAACCAAAGAAAAATGTGAAAGAAGCTTGATAAAATGCCTAACTTTATAATTACATTTAATGCAAGGAAAAATATTGAAAACGTCTGACTGTTTTATCATGTTTAACTCCAAAGTTTACCAAACGTCACAGTGTATATTAATAAATATCATGCAAGACATGCATCCAAAGGTCACGGGTTTCCATTCTGGAACGTAAAATGTATCATTTATTTAACTAAATTTAATTATAAATTTCAACAATAACAACTAGCAAAGATCGGTCGCCCGCGAACCGACGGTGTATCCTCGGACTTGCCCCAATCTTGCGAATAAAAACTTACTTCATATGAAAATTCTTGCCATAACCCCTCCAATCCAAAGGGTGGCCAAAAATATTCATTGGCCAGATCTCAACCTAACTAACATACTCACCAAATTGGACAGAAATCTGAAAGGAATTGTGGACAGTAGAGTGAACACAAGGAAATATCTGTAGACGTATACCAATGCTAATGCGTGATCCATAGTATCCCCCGATTTTCGTAAGGGTATACAATTTTTATTTTAATTACACAACACGATTGCTCATGACTCGATACAATATCTCCCGAATCCTGCATTTCTCTCACCGATATGGATATGGTATGGATTATGGGAGGGACCCAAAGTCTAAGAAAGTTCCCTGGGAGCAACGAAGGGAGAGGGGATTGGGGGAATATTTCGCAGGATCACAGACCTTCTATTCATAGTGTACGGCCTGACGCTGGCTCCTATCTCGCACCATACGATTTCAAAGTATAGAGTTTAAAAATGTAAATATATTTTGTACCTAAAGAGATTTTTAGATAGTTTTAGAACGCTTTAACATTTGTAGCTCTACTGATGTATTACAAATAAGGATTTATTATTTACATATTATCTTATGTCATCTTTCATTATCAAATATCCATAAAATAATAACAGACGGTGTCCCTTTTAATGAGTACACAACTTTCATCTGTGTAGCCGTGACCGTAACAAATTTTTTTAGCAGGGGTGAAGTTGGCGCTAAAGTCAACAGAGTAGCAATATGGATCATTGCGGACTTTTGGTTCTGCCACACAATATGCATTCAAGATACCAAATATGTGCATTTGTGATGTTAAGACTGTGAAATGTTTTCGATTTCTGCTTGTTTCAGAGCATTACCTAAATATAAATATTCCTACTCTACTACTACTAGACTACAGTAGTACAGACCTACACAATGTAACGGGCAACCATCCTTGTTTACACATAAAGAGTTGTACAAAAACATACGGATGCATTCACTTCCAGCTAATCTAGAAAGTTAAACATTCGTATTCTTATATTGTTTTATTGAAACATAGCATAGCAAAATAAGGCATAAACGATTAATATTTACCTGAATTTCTTTGCACGGTTTCATGGCAATTGTGCAATGTTAGTACAAGTTTCGGTCATTATAAATTTCTGTAAACGTCATATGTAATTCTCCAATGTGCGACGAAATATTGCTGTGTGACTTCTCCCCCCGCCTTTGGGTTTATAGTGTCATCCCTACCTTCGGCTGCCGCTAAGGAGTGGATCGTGCCGTCTTCACTCCTCGCCTTGTGTATGTATTGTTGTATATGAGCCCCTAAATCCCCCTAAACTACCTTGAGAAATGATCAACCTCTCTCCACAAATAACACCTACAGCCTTCTTTGCACAAGGAACTCCCGCGTTCAGATAAACTCGACCTGGTACACCCCTTTAGAAAAGAAATAGTCTCGCTCGCGCATAATATATCTGCTTTCCATTTGTACTCGATTTTCGCTGCGCACTACTAGTCGAATCGGATGCATTTGTCGGACGTGTAGTCTCAGCGCGAGTGCTTACCACGTGGAGAAAGCTTATTTCAGTCAAAACTTAGATCGCTGTGGATTGTAATAATAAATATATTGACTATTGGATTTCATATTAGAATATTCCAACAAACGCACACAATATAAAAACGCAGTTGTCAAATAAAACAGTGAAGAAATAGTAGTGGTCGATAAATAAGATTTATTGAGGTAGGATTTATTTTGTGTGAAAGAAATTTATCTTCCCCCCCAAATAAAAGTAAATACATAAATTCTTGCAAAGTTTATCTCTGGTCACGTTTAAGTTGTTTTTGTTGAACAGAATACTTGTATACAGTCATTTACTTGAACTGCTCCTTAATGCTATACGAAACATCAAGAGTGTCAGTTCATGAGTTAATGCTGCCTGTGGTGTTGGTCTTCCTGTCCACAAAGTAGTCCTTAAGACTAGCATAGCAGTGCTGCTATGAAGTAGTCAAACAGACTGGAACATGGTCATTCTGACTGGGAAGTTGTCAAACTGACTAGTAATAGATCATCGTTATTACTTAATAGTCAATTTCATATCCACTATTACAAGATGATAATCGTCTTGCTTATCCATACATTTTAGATAGTCAATATGACAGCGACCACGATATCTCTAAAGCAGAAAATAGATGTGACTATGCCCTGGTAGTCGAAATGAACAACTTTGAGTGTCAGTAATAAATCTGAGGGCTGTAAATTTTTATAGCGTTAGATCCTTACACTGGACATAGCTCAACCTATTGTACAGCTTTATGCTTAGCAGTAAACAATAAATTTGATGAAACTAAATTTTAAGATTTCTAGATTTTTATGAGCCGATGGGATCTATTAAACTAGTTTCTTAACTTTTCGATACTACGACCGATTTCCTGCTTCCTTATCGAATCCCTGATGTGCAAGTACAACGAAAAATCCGTTTTGATTTACAGTTGATATTGGGCTGCTTTGTAGCTGTTAACTTTTTTTGTGTAATCCCACGGACCGTTGAAATAGTTGTGGTAGACCGTTGGTTCTGAAACGTTGTTTTCGACAACAGGTATATGCAGTTTGTTTAAGAGGGCTCTGGAAACGAGGAACCTACACGACAAAGAAGCGTTTGTTCATTGATCTCTATTAACTACACTTGCCCGTATATTAAAGATTTTTCCACCTGCTCTGTTACATTTTTAGGTTAGAAACAGTGGCGAGCATACATATTACAATAAGCTTACTAGAGACATTAGGCTGTTTACACTTGTAGTTTTCTATGTTTTAGCATGATTAATATTCCCAGTATTTTCTTCCATGTGTACGTTTCATGCAAAAGACAACACACAAAATGTTGCTTGAGGTTGCCGTGTTTTCAAATAATCCTGATTCTTTCTGCTCTTCAGTTATGGTCTTCGATCTGTAACCCGAGTTATCTCGTGGTTAGTTTGATTTTTTGATCAGCTGTTGAATTAAATATTCATCCACAAGGATCAGCAGTTTGTAACTTTAGAGTAACAAGAGATCATAAACGAACACGTCTAAATTTTACCTTTGTCACATGAACTAATGTAACAAAATGGAGAATAAGCTATATGCAGTTTTGTTTGAAAACTTTAATGCGACTTCCTGTTGAAATGAAAGGAGGCGCTGTTTCATCTTTTATACTGAGACATTTTTCAAATCTCGTACATCCTTTGCAGAAACAAAAGTACGCGTATTTCATCACTTACAGAACAGATTGATGTAAACGAGCTACACATTCTTCTTCATTTTGTTCAATAGTTATGAATTGGACTAAGTGTCATTGGAGTTTATTCTTAGAATAGCTCATTAGAACGTTTGGAATTGTAGGAAGACGAGATGGTCTTCCAGTTTAATGAATTTCAAGGACTTCTAAAAACGTACGAAACTGGGAGTAACCACTGCAGTTCGCAGGTTTGTTGCCATGCAAATCACGAATGAAAAGGAGTTGAAACAAATTCCATTAGATAGCGTTTCACTATAATGATCATATACTTTATTTTCATGATGTTAGAAAAAGACGCAGGTTAAATAAGTCTTGAGACAAAATAAAAACATTCTTAGTATGATCCTGAAGAAGAAATGACCGCCTTTCAAAAGCGCTTGTGTTTTGGGGGTTTTGTCACTTTGATATACTTTTATTGATATCTGTTACTTGAAGGGAAACAAATTATCAAGAAATATGTAAAGTTGGGTGTTTGTAATAAAATGATAATATATCCAACTGAGGACACATATCTGTAGAAAACCTTTTTTTTTTTTATGATTAATCCTCCAGGGATTCCGAAACCTGTAAAATAAATTGACATATTCTACAGCATTGGATTCCACTAAGAGCATTTGCAGGTAATCCGCAGAAATATAAGCCTATTGTTCAATCGTAGTGAGAAATGTAAAGTGAAAAGTCGGTAAGATCTGCTAACGTTTATACAAAACTGTTTGTATTCATAGATACTCACTCATATCTATATATCCGTTAAATATAAATCGCTGCTGGTTTAACATACTTTTTGGCACACGCTGACACTTAATTGGTAAGAATACTTAGTAAATTATTTGCTGTAAAGTTGATCATAAACATTTTTACATCCACTTTACATTTTAACACTGTATAATGCTTAAGACACGAGTATTAATGGTTCTTATGCCTAAATTTACGATATATAATTCCTGATACTACAGAGTGCTTAAAACACGTGTGTAATGTTTCATACACCTGGAATAATGTTTGTTCCTGACAAAACAGTACTTAAGACAGTAGTGTAATTGCTTCCTATACTCAATGAAAAGCTCTATAGTTCCTTCTAAACGTATTCTTGATGGATAATATTGAATCACTCATTGTACTTACAATATCCTCTAGTTTTATGCTATGGATTTGCCATGTGATTTGTAGTAATTAACATTTTGAAAGGATACAAACTTTATCCACCAATCAGAACACCATAATTAAATTAACAAATGAAAAGTTGGTTTACCAGGAAAAGAATATTGGTTAAACAAGTTGGAAAGCTCACATAATTAAAGGAGAAAGCCATAACAAAGTTTTACTTTTCAGGTTGCATATTTATTAAAATACACTTGTATGTAGTTTTGCACGTATTACAATACACTTTCTGTTAGCTTAAATGACTTTCATCTTACTTGTATAAAAGAAAATAAATTAAATACTAGTGAACTATTACTTGCGATTTGCCTAAGAGCATAAGAAAAGTCATACCATCCGCTGCTCTTTTCTTAATTGTACTACGACGTCTTATTTCCTTGAATGTTAATGTCAGAAAATGTAGACGGCTAAATTAAACATTTGAAGCTGCTAGAAAACAAGTAACAAACGAGAACGCAGTAAATATGTATTATACATAAAATTCACAAACACCAGTGCATTAAATAAATGAATAAATAACAATAAACTTATGCATTAATCATACACGGTAGACAATAAAAAGTGACAAGTGACTACTGCATTAAATATATAGACAACTATGAAAAGTGACAAGTAACCACTGTATTAATTATACAGACAACTATGAAAATTCGCAAGTTTTTTTTTTAATTTCGCGCAAAGCTACACAAGAGCTATCTGCGCTAGCCGTCCCTACTTTAGCAGTGTAGGCCCGGCATAGCCAAGCGGGTTAAGGCGTGTGATGTGTAATGACTAAATTTCGTTAGTCTTTCTCTCGTAGATGACGTCTTATTGTTCTTGAGTTGCATTCTGCGTCCGCTAGGGCCTTAATCGGCTGGTGTCTTGCCGGACAACCCCTCGAACCCTCTTGCTCAACGGCAGCGAAATATTTTTGGGCCGACCACTTAAAATTCTCGTTCCGCATCCCACAGGGTCTTTTAAGAAATTTGCAACAGTAGTTTTACTTAGCCTAATCTCACCAGCGATGTCACGTTGAGAGACACTTTGCTTTTGCAGCTCGACAATTCTGCCATGTTCAAACTCTGTCGACGTTTTAGCCTTTGCTATGTTTTTATCCAATGCAACACAGGTGATGTTAGTGGGAGATGTTGACAACGCTAATGCTCAAACACAAATGACTAAATTTCGTTACGTGTTTTCCGATTAACGCATCGTTTTAGTATGGTCTTAAACTTTTTGACTAGCTAGTATTTAGGCTAATTTTAGTGTTCACATTTTCCCTATTAAATGCCAAACAAGTTTTTTTATTTTTATTTCTATTTTCTTATTTTCACCTTTTGAAGCTCTACTCAAATAAGTGGTTTAGTCTAAATACGCAAAATACATATTTTTTCTTTATGTTCATTGGCCTTAGGATTTTGGTCAGCAGTGTGTGTATATATATGTAGCTATAGAAAAATTTACAAACAACTACTGCATTAATTATGCAAAGCGATGTAGAAAAGCTAATTATTTTGGTTTCGAAGTTAGTACACAAGATCCCATACAAAAGTTGAAATGGTTTTTCAAACGAGGCACAAAACTCTAGCGCTTTGGAATAGTTCACTGTTTTTTCAAGAGAATAAACAGTTGCATTTAATGAGTGTGATAAAATATGTAGACGTATATATTAAAATCACGTGAACCGGATGTTTAGTATTACTTAGCCTGGAGAACTAGCCTGTCTTAACCTAAAGTTGTTGATGTCAGGTTTTAATTTGTAGCAAAGAGGTAAGTGCGTGAAAGACTTGAGTGTAATAATAATTATAAGAAATGTTAACCAATTTGTATATAGATAAAAAAATAATGAATATAAAATTAGTTTTCTAAAATAAATTCGTAATTAAACTTGCATTGCATTATTAGTATTATTCGTGCTTTAATTTTTCTACATTAGTATTATTTTCTATATACTGCGTGAAATTTATCATTTTCTCTATTTCACACCATCTTTTGTCGCTATTTTGTAAAACTTAGCTAATGTTTTCTATAACTATTATCAACACTTGAGTCGTTTATGTACCGTACTAAGGTCTGGCATCGTCAGGTGGGTTAAAACGTTCGATTCGTATTCCGAGGTTCACGGGTTCTAATCCCCGTCACACCAACCATACTTGTTCTTTCAGCCGTAGGAGCGTTATAATGTGATGGTCAATCCCACTATTCGTTGGTAAAAGAGTAGCCCGAACTGCCTTCCATCTAGTCTTACACATTGTAAATTAGGGACGGCTATCTGTGATAGCCGTCGAGTAGCTTTGCGTGAAATTCAAAAGCAAAACAAACCAAGTTTTGAGGCTCGTTTGGAAACCATCACTGCAGTAATTGTATAGAAAAGGTAATAAGTAATTACTGCAGTAACTATAGAAATAGCTATACCAAAGGGACAAAATATCTCGGTAGTGATTATCCACACGACTAAAAAAAGTAGCAGTCTGTAAAATATTTACATAGATGATTATAAAAAAACTGATAAGAAAATGCTGAAGCTATTTCATTAATAACTGTACAAAACCGACTAGTAAGTATGTAGTGATTATGTAGGTGACTATGAAAAACAGACGAGTAAACTTTCCAGTATTTAAATAAACGAATATAATAGCATGTAACAAGTAACTCGTATATTAACTGTGTAGAATATTATAGTAAATTTGGAAATAAACAATATAGTAAATTATATATGACTGAAGGAATTTAAAAAGTACCATTTTCAGAAATTATAGAAACGAGTGACTAATAAAATATGATCTTTTGTCTGTAGATGGACGATCATAAAAAAATAAGAAAAAATCAAAAGTGCTTTGTGGCCAAATGCGGTATTTAGTGTTCCGGACTGTGGATCCTAGGTTAACGCTCACTTACCACTAAACTCTTTGGAACCGAAAGTGCATTGTAAGAATGACGGCCAAGTATCAATTGAAATAGCTTACGATTTGGCGATTGGTAGCGTTGTTTAGTGCATTCCGTTTAGCCTACTATTTCAAAATTATATGTGGTTAACGCAGATCGCTCTCGGGTGGCTGTACGCGAAATCCTACGAAAAATAAGTCACAAATGTATTTTGCGATAAACAGATGAACGAGTCTGAGAAATCTAGAAGTAATCCGCATAGTAACTTGATGGAGATAGAAATGGATGACCTAAAGAAATCTACAAGTAAAGCGTAAAGTAGCTGGAAATGAATAAAGTTAAAACTGTGTAGGCTTTAAATTAGCCGTATATAACTTGCTGTTAACTATGGGCAAGTATTTGCAGATATGTGCCCCTGATATTTGTTGCTCAGAAACAACGGTTAACTATACTGACGAATCCCCAAAACCTACTAGAAAGGTAAATTATTCACAACTCCATTCATGAATTGAAGGGTTTTCTACAGTGATTAAATACATCTCGGCTCTGACAAATAACCTGAAAGTTTTGTTTATTCACCTGATGGCCATAAGATCAATTACACGAAGTCATTTGCATAAACTATGACATTGTTGATGTGTCTGATATGTAGGTCATAGTACTGCTTTTTATCTCCCTTTTCATGAATAGGATTTTACGTGTTGTATTTGTGTATAAGCAATGTGAACATTACTTTTCTCATTTCGTTTAGTAAAAGTTTATTTTAATTAAACATACTGAAAAACAATAACATAAGATGCTTAATATCTTTCCTTATCATTTGTTTACTCCAACTGGATATGATTGTACTGTGGTTATATCGATTTTAAATAATGGGATCTGTTCTTTGGAGCAGTTGAAATATTTTACGATTCAATAACAATAAAGTACCTTCATCTACACATCTATACAATATTTAGGCACATTATGTACTTGTCAAGTTTCATGCATGTGTATATGCCTTGAAGTTTGCAATAAATGACAGTTATTAGAAAAATAATTTGTTTGTGTAATGAGTATGTTTTTTAAACGTTCGGATATGTGTAATGTGCATTTTTACTTTGTTTTCTTTATGTATTTATGAAAATTCTGATATTTATCTCATTCCACTATGATTCACTCACTGAAAATAGCCTCGGATTTTCCATAATATCGTAACTTGAGTATGGTTGCTGCAACGCTAGGGCATAACTAATAGAAATTGAAATCACGTTTCATTTCACTGTATTCACGTGCTCGTTATATACCAAACATAAGAAAAATTATCCATAAGGGTACGACTATACGTTATTATGTAAAAGTAAAACCTAACTAAAACTGTTATGTAAATGGTTTTAAGTGTCATAGATAATAACTATATATTTTGGTAGAACACAAAGCATTTTGAAGCATGACAATATTTTACGTACATATTACAATTCAAATGTCTCAAGTTTATAAAAATCCATGATTTTACTTCCATTGTCATTTCTAAACGGCTTGATATACACTCATAATATTTGACAAACAACTTCTCTTTCAACCTTGTATACACTATCATAAAAATCCATTATTTATTAGTTAAATAATTATATCATAATGTTTGGTAGAAACATCAAAATTATTCAAGTGCTGAGGATAGTGAGATTGAATTTCCAATACGCAGTTAATTAATTACATTCAGAATATTCTAATTCTAAAGTTCAGCTCCGCCTTGTTTCTATATAGATTTTTTACTGAAGAACTGTTTCAGTGCACGTAACTAATTACATAAGTGAACTCCAATGATGCAAAATACTGTTTATTAATCTATTTTAAAGCATGGTATATGAACTTTGATTACATCTTAAATCAGGCACTATAAAGTAAACTCTGTATATATAATGTGTGTGTATACATATAAGCGAAATTTGTTATATATTTGTCCGCTAACTCTTCGCACCCTTTTTTATTCAACTTAGCCAAACTTGGTATGGTGATTCATGCAACATGGAAGGTTCAAATTTCTGTCTGTCCATCTAACTCGGGTTATAATAGATTAAATTTAAAAGTAAAGCTCGTGATGATTGATGAAATCGAATACGTTACACGCGCGCCTCACGCTTGCTATTTATTGCTGGTGCACAAGAATCATAATAATTGGCTAAAATTCTACATTACTTTTGCTTGGTTATAAAGCAGACACATTCTTGCAGCATCACGAAATATTTTCTAATCAGACCCTTGGTTATAATTCTATGATAATCTGCATAGTTTAGTTGCAGCATATTTCAATTTTAAAAATGCCAAAGTTAAAGCACGCTTAGCAGGCTAATAAAGCTAAAAACGCGTTATAGGCTGATGAAGAAAGCCATGAGGAGGTTGACGAAATTATATATTTGTCTGTACGCCAACTCCTCACACTAATTGACTATTCTCTACCAAACTTGGCATAATAACTCCTACAATCACTAGAAGAAACATGATGAGATTAAAATTCCCACTGGGTTTCTCATAAAAAAATATGTACATTTTATTTTGCCAAACAACTTGCAACATACTTTTGTATTTTTAAATAGTACTGTAACACTGTCCATTTCTATTTTCTAAACGCTGGGAAATTCTGCTGTAAAATAAATATTGTCTAATTTAATTTTGCTAATGATCAGATATCTCATTGTAAGGCTGAATGTACGGCTAACTTTGCTGTGCTGCTTTCATATTCATGTTTAAAATATAACCATTATCAAGGATCACATCCACAGTTTCCATCCTTGAAGTGGAGATGCATAGTATATAAAAAAACGACAAAAACTCTTTGTATAACACTATGGTTCGTTGGTAAATATAGCTTAAAAATCAAACAAGACTCAATACTTTATTATAGTGTTTATTAAAACGTATAACCTAAAGTGATCCTTAAACTTTAAGATTTAAATTAAATTTATCATAAGAATAATGTACTACTTTTGTGTTTAAACACAATGTTTAAGGCAAACCGAACTTTACACATATCAATTTTCTGCATGTTAAAAAGACTGGTACATGGTATTTCACTACAGTTTCGTAATAGCTTGACATTAAGAAAAGTTTTCGAGAACATCGGTGAGTGTTTAGCTTATTTTGAATTTCCGTGATCTTCTGTTAATAATTGTGAAATCTAAAAATTATTGAACATTAATAAAATGACTTTTTTAAGAATCAAAGAGACTTGGGCCTTAAAAACTTTCATTTGAAATAGAATGTACTGGAGTAGTGTTGTGCTATTTTTGAAAGTGTAACTGTAATGAATATAGTACGTTTAAAAAGTACTTATTATTTGTTTATACTCGGAAACGAAACCTCAGAACCATTTTATGAGGAGCCATTATGCCACGGCAAACAAGACGAACTGGTGCTTTGTGCTTGATTATACCGATCAGTTTTCTAGCAGAAAGCTAATATGAAGAACCGAACACTTCTCCAGCATGAAATTGGAATAAAGAACATGCCATTTCTTCAGCAAGGAACTGATGAAAAGAACTGGTCACTTCTCTCAAGATAAAATGCGATGAAATGGCTTTAAGGCCTCGTTCAATATTAACCCTCTAAGATAAATTAATATTTATGGTTAATCTTTAAAATGTCAAAAAAAGCCACATCAAAGTCTTTTTCGAAAAAAAAATAGTTCGAAGATCGCAAGAAAAAGGGAAAGAGCAGAAAGGCTTAAAACTGAAGAGTTGTAAGAACTGAAATACATGAAATACATGCACGATAATCTGATACGTTTAGATTTGAAGAAGTGAGGGAGGCAGCTGTAGAAAAACTGAATAAAAAATAAGAAGGCAAGGATTCCAATTAACAGCATATAACTGTGGTTCTTTATTCAATTATGAGTATCAAATAATCTATGATATTGGTGGTATGATCACAGTTTGTGGACACTTTGGCAAATAAGTGATCAGGTGAAACTCCTTCAATGTGTTGTTCGGGTGGTAAAGTTTACTTGCCTTTAGTTGAAGCTCCAACCATTAAAATCATTATTATAAGGAAGTAACGAAGAATCTCATCAGTTTATAGCCAAAATTAGGAAGTATAACAACTGCTTACAAATGACTTCTTTTGCGGCTGCAGAAATGTACAAACAAGGCTACACGCCTATATTTAAAATACAAGGCCGAGCATGCCTTTGTATGAGTTCATTACAAGCTATTCCTGATGTATTGCACAAGTATGCACTAATCTGTTTTTTGAGAAACTCAGAAGAAGAAGAAGAAGAAGCGAGACAAAGAGGAGGGAGTATTTCAGAAGCTGTAACAAATTTAGTTTTAGTTTTGCAAGAAACTTTACACTCGCACGATTCATATATCAGAGTATTTGAAAATTATTATTCATGCTGATTTAAAAGAGAAACTTGCAGGAAAACACAACTGTTAGTTTGGTCCAATTCTGGATGAAGTGGTAATATTGATGGTTGGAGAGGAGTATGGAAGTAGAGATATTGTACTTTATTAAAAGGATAACATTAAAAAAAAGTAGCTGACACTAATCACAATATCTATTACTATTTTAGAAAGACGATAATTATCATTTCACCGAAATCTTCACATTGGAAAAATTCTTAGTGAACAATAAAATTACTGCAAAAGATACATACAGGTTAATTTTTGTTCAACGCTTTTTTGAAGGCATGGGATTTTTTTTTATCAATGTGCTATTCCTATGTATACAGACATTTAGGCGTAGAGTTTATTATTTGTAAGAATCAAAAGGAATTTAAGATAGAAAATTAAATTCCTTGTCTTACAACGAATCGAAACTGCTGTTCCATAAAACTGAGAACAGTAAACACTGATAGAAGCACTTTCAAGTGCTGCATGCAGTGTGGAATGCTTTATTATATAAAACTCGATTAACTTTAACATTGAGTATCAGAAACAGCAATTTAAAGAGATGATATATTAATGAATGATATAGTTTATTTTTGTATTTGGTTATTTAATGCTCAATTACAGTTGGTCACTTCTACGTGATTACGCTGAAACAGTATACTTTGTTTAGTTATAACAGATATAACATCCTTTATAAGTTTTGCACAAATTGAATAAGCAGCCTGGTGTTTGGCATATTACAGAAGTGAAAATATTTCTTTGTGTGTCTCCTCGAGTCCGTTCGAAGACGGTCTATTTCTACGTTTGTCGCTTCTACTGCATAAACCGTTAACCAATCCGGCCACATCCACAGCTACAGTACTCAAAAATCAATAAACAGCGAACTGTAGAAAGCCGGGTAGCACAAAACACTAGAATACTTTTATAGTGATACATTTATGGCATTTGCCGTGTTATTTCGACTTTATAACATTCTGTTTTTAAACAGATATGATTCTCTCAATATCCTTGCCGTTTTTATAATCATCTAGATTTATTTATTTTCAAAACGACTTTTGCTTCAGAAAAAAAAGTGGTCGACAAATAATGTTGGTAATGATTTATTAAAAAATTAAATTAACCTGAGTTATATTTGTTGCTTAAAAATATGCTGTTTTCTTCGTTACTCTTAGAAACACTGAACGTTCACGCTTAACGAAACATTCTGTTCCTTATCACAAATTTTTCCATTTACTGACAGCGTGCGCTCCTTTCTTGAGGTCATTTTTCCCCTTGTTATAGATCCTTTATACACGGACGGTTTGGGAGATAACGACCGTACGAGATTATACAAGTGGAAACTGTGAATGCGTTTGTGTAGTTGAACGCCAACAATTTCACTTTTTCAGAAAACACCATCTCAACGATCATAGGAAGATCTCTACTTTTATTTTTTAACATTGTTTTTATGTAAATACCAAATATTTTATATGTACAGTTGCTACCAGTTCGTGCCAATGCTTATTTCTCATTTAGGTCATGTATAATTGTATAATTGACTTCTCACATTTAAGGTACATGACACTCATGCAATATATTACAGCACTGTATGAGGGTATACAATGATTCTTTTATCTTCCTCACTTGGAATTCTTTCAGATTTTCACTAACAACTCTGCGCTTTTAGCTCCTATATTTAGTCGCAATTTAAGTTGTTTCGAACGTCTATATTTTTATTGCATACAAGGTGTTCCAAAAATATATACACTTTTTGAAAAATTATAAATACAACGTTTATTAAGATATATCTAGGTTTTATAATCTAATTTTAAGAAGACAAATGCAGAATGTTCTGAATTATCGCAGGTGTTCGAACTGATGATTATTCTGATCCAGGCACTGCTGATAACGCGGACAGATGGAATTGCAAACGTCACGAATCATTTCATTTGGCACTTGGATGCATTTTCTTTTAATTGCTGCTCTCAGTTTATTGATTGTTGG
The DNA here is from genome assembly GCA_011833715.1 of Carcinoscorpius rotundicauda. NCBI lineage: Eukaryota > Metazoa > Arthropoda > Merostomata > Xiphosura > Limulidae > Carcinoscorpius > Carcinoscorpius rotundicauda. Next base: position 117,831,382 of record CM022393.1, read on the forward strand.
AGGTTTTTTCCTATAAATCTTATCTTTGATGTATCCCCGTAAAAAAAAAATCTAGAGGTGTGAGGTCTGGTGAACGTGGGGGAAATTCGGTGCTACTTCTTCGTACAATCCATCTCTTGGCAAATCAAATTTTCAAGATAGGTCTCACATTACGATGGTAGTGGGGAAGTGCTCCATCTTGCTGGAAATTACACTCCTCATCCAAATTGTTTTCGAATGTGTGGAACGACAGATTCTTGCAGCAAGTTCAGATAAACGAGACCAGTGACTGTGTTTAAGAAAAAGAATGGTCCAATGACACCCAACGCTGATAATCCACACCACACTAAATTCTGGTAAGTTTATGTGGTGTTCAACTGTAACATGCGGGCTCTGAAGTGCCCGGTTATTGCAATTGTGGCGATTAATAGAACCATTTAACCTAAATGTGGCCTCATCGCTCCAGACAATCTTTTTTGGACACTGTGCATTCTTTGCAGGTTTTGCGAGGTACCAATAACAAAATTCAACTTTCCTACAAAGATCATTTTTATTGAGGGCGTGGACTAATTCTGGAATAAAACATTTTTCAATGACTGTGCTTCAACATGCGGTGGGCGCTAGATTTTGGAATTCCTGTCTCACGGGCTGTTTACCGAACAGATTTTCTTGGAGGTCGGTGGAGACATTCCAATAGCTCTGCTTCTCCTGTGGGACTGGTAGACGACCGCAGTTTTCAAGAACGCCCTTTATGGATGTCTTGAACAGTTCCATTTGTTTCAAACTTATCTCTGCGAGTAATGGTGAGTGACGTTGGTGTATCTGTTTGAAACTCCCTTCTAAACCGTCTTCACACTTCAGCTACGTTCTCACACTTCCAGTAACACTTTGAGATAAATTTTCTTTTCTCAAAGCTTAGTCTTGCTTCTGCTATTACTTCAAATGAGTTACACCTGTAAAACAAAGGTTTGAGTGAGTTAAAATTATTCAAATTGTGCATACATGTTTTTGGGACACCCTGTAGTTGCTTGAATCCATGTATATGTAGTTCTTGTTTGATCGCTTTTTTCTTTATTTTTATTGCTCTGCTGTTAGGCTATACTTTAAAAATACTGTAATATACGAACGAGCAGTAATTTAATTATTGTATTACACCAATTAATTTCATTTATCGAGTAAAGTCAGAAAGAGCTCACTCACTTTGATAAACGAATTTTATGATACGTTTTGGTAACGAAACTGTTACATAGTGCGAGAACATATTTTACTTACAAAACGAAATACTAGAAAACACTAAAATTGGCATTATCAGTTACAAGAACTTGTTATATTAGTACAAACGCTTCCAACCAAATATAAATAAATGTTTCGAGATGTATATCGTGTGAGATCTCAGAGGCGTTGTTTTGCTGAAAATTCTCACAAAACTCATAGGTATAAATACCCTGAAAAGTCATTGATTTATCTCTCAGCCATGATGCTGCTGTTGCAAACATCCCAATCTAGAAGATTGGCACTTGGGGAGACTATTACGAACTTTATTTCACTCTTTTTTTATATCTACGAGTTGTTACAATGGTACTTTCAATATATTACAATACTTTGCTGATTTAAAATTTTTCTTCATACCCATTGTTCTTTATACAGGTTGTATATATTATTATTGCAAATATATTTTATTGGAATTGTTTCAGTTCAAAGCAAGGTCCACTTGGAAGCCTGTAAACACACTGCTGAATCACAGGGGAGAGGAGATACCTTGAAACTAGTTGAAGCTGGTGAAATGGTCAAATATCTCACACATATATCATTGGCGACAACTCGTTCAAACGAAATCACATCCATGTCAAAAGTAATGATACATCATCAATGTAAACCCTTTGCTGTGGATTCTTGTACGTGGTAAATGGTCCTACCAGGGAAGGTTCTGCTCTTTCAGTTTACCTTCTCTGGGATCTAAACATCCACCCACGTGTTTGCCGTGCGTGGCGACCCGTGAAGGGGAGGAGAGGATCCTGGTGGTTGGGGGGTCCAACCCTAACACACCATTTTGGCCTTGAATTTCTGTAAACGGGCGATCTTTGGGTGGCCCCTTTGGGCAAATCGGCTGGTCAACATGGGCTAAAAACAACCAAGTAACAACGTTAGAAATTCTTAACGAGTGTTGTGGACGTGTTTCTGATGCTGGTGTTTGGGTATAGTTCTCACGAAACCCTGGCGTTTCTGCAATGTCCTTGCATGGCATTGTAGTGCGTCCCTTCGTAGGGCTCCATGATGGGTGAGGTCAGTGGGTACCGAAATTTTCCTTTTTTTTTCCTATGGATCTTCCAACAAAAAAATTAAATAAAATAGTGGAAAAAACAGTCAATAGGTAAACGACCACATCTTGAAGACTCTGAACAGCAATCTTTAACATCTATAACACCTGTACCCCATTTTCTTATATTGCATTCTTTTTCAGAAAAACCTTTAGTACAAGATTCCCCTTTTTTATTCAGAAGGGACTAGAGGGACTTGCTGGCACTCTAAACTCGGTAAAGAAGCTTCGATCTGGAGACATGTTGGTTGAAAAATCCAACACAGTGAACTCTTCTTGAATTCAAAAGTAATTGGGGATGTACCTATTGAGGTTACACCTCATGCTACATTCAATTCATCACGAGGAGTTATTGTTGAGAGAGATTTGAAGAACGTTCTTGCGTCATAGATTCTCGTGGTCTCTCCACTCAAGAAGTTTCTACAGTGAGGCGCATCTCCACTCGCAAAGACGGAGTTACACTTCCGACAAATATCCTCGTTTTTACGTTTGCATCACCACGTGCACCTGCCACCATCAAAGCCGGTTATCTCATTCCAAACCCTCTTCGATGTTTCCAATGTCAGAGGTTCAGCCACTTAAAGACGTTTTGTCGTGGTTCCCTGACATGTGCTCGTTGTGGTGGCAGTTGTGTCAACCGCAATGATTTTTACCCTTCCTGCTTTCAATCTTGCCCAAATTGGTCGGAGGAAAAAGAGGTGCAGCGTTTGAAAATAACCCACAACATTAGTTATCCTGAATCTCGGAAATTGCTGTCCGCCACTCCATATTGAACATATTTTGCTACACTTTGTTCCACAACTACAGTGGGAGTGCCTCCAAGAGAATCGTTTCCAAAACAAATTAAAAGCCGTTTGACCTCAATGGTTAAAAGGTTGGTGAATCGTCTTCTACATCCATCTCTGTTCCTCTCATACATTCCAACAAATCTCAAGTTCCACATCCTTCGGTTTCAAATACAGGCATTTCTTCTGATACATCTTTGTCTCCCATCCCACAATGCAAAAAAATCATTTGCATCTTCAGTCACTGAAATCCCCTATCAACAACAAAGACCTGCCAAATCGACCCAGAGCAGGATCCATGAAGGTCGATAGACCTTCTCTGAATAAGGACAGTAAAGAAAAAAGATGTGGTCATAAACAGAAGGGTTCTCCAGCCACTTCGCCTACCCGTCATTAAAAATGGCCACCTTGATACAATGGAACTTACGAGGTTTACGTTCTAATCAGGATGATATGAAAACACTGATTGCTTCCTACCATCCTGTATGTTTTTTCTTACAAGAAACATTTCTAAAACCTACTGATACAGTTACCATTCGGTAGGTTTCTATGTACAGAAATGACAGGCCGTATGATGGACGAGTACATGGAAGGTTGGCACTATTGGTTGATCAGCATGTGCTTACCTTGTCTTTGTCACTCAACACCCCCCTTGGAGGCCGTAGCCATCCGTGTTACTTCGGGTCATACCATCACTGTTTTTTCTCTCTACCTGTCCTCTGGAGATACATATGATCAATCAGACCTTGATGCTTTCGTTGAACAGTTGCCGTCTCCCTTTCTAATCCTGGGGGACTTTAATGGATATTATCCCCTCTCGGGAAGTGCTGTTATTGATAGGAGGGGTCGCTCAGTAGAGCGTATGCTCTCTGATCACAATCTTTCTCTTTTCAATACTGGTTCTTCCACTAATTTTCACGCACCTAGTAAGTCGTTTACCACAATTGATCTCTAAGTTCGCTTTCCTTTATTATTTTTTCCATTTTTCATGGAGGGTTGACAGTAATCCACTAGGCAGTAAAAATTTTCCTATACTTTCGAGAGAGACTGGCCGTGGTCGATGCCACCCTACCCGCGTTCCCCAGAGAAAGCTGAATCAGGCCAATTGGTTCACTTTTACTGCTCTCGCAGAATTTGATCCTGCCATGGTAAATCAGCCATCAATAGACGACAGCGGTAACTGACTGTATTATACAAGCAGCTGCTCAGTGTATTCCTATGATCTCGTCACGTTTTCCACAATATCCTCGTCTGTGGTAGAACCCTGCTTGCCACTTGGCATGGAAGGCTCAAATACGGGCCTGGGATACTTTCGAACTGCATCGCTTTCCAATGGGCCTGTGCACATGCTAGATGGGTTAGAATCAAAGCCAAAAGGAATCTTGGATTAAGTTCACAACTAGCATATCTTTTATCACGAGTTCCAAGGTCATATGGGACAGGATTCTAAAGATCATTGGATACTACAATTATGTCTTTTTCTCCATCTTACTCTCTGATGGCCAAGAGGTAGCTGATGTCCAGAGCATCGCCGATACTCTAGGTGAAAGCTTTTGCCGGGTATTTAGCACTTCTGCTTGTTCCTCCACCTTCCTGGTCATCAAGATTGGGGGCAGAGCGTTCACCTTTTTCCTTTCGAACTGGCTGTCTTTTTAACTATAATTGTCCCTTTTTACTGGTGGAACTGAAAAATGCCATTCATCGGTTTGGCAGTACATCTGTTGAACCTGATGATATACACTCTGATATGCTGCACTATCCCTTTCCTGCTTCTCTTGATGTTCATTTAATTGTCTTTAATCGGATCTGGAAGGAGAATGTTTTTCCTGATGCCTGGTGCCAGGCTATTATCTTACCTTTCTCTAAACCTGGGAAAGATCCCAAGATTCCCTCAAACTACCGTCCAATTGCTTTGACGAGCTGTCTCTGTAAGACCTTAGAGTGGATGGTTAATGCTCGTCTTGTTTGGTTTAATGGACAGGAGACTCCGTGTTCGTGTGGGTTCGACATTTTTTCGTTCTTTTTTACAGGAATTTGGAGTCCCTTAGGGCTGTGTTTTGAGTGTCACACTTTTCAGTATAAAGATAAATGCCATCACTGAACAACTCCCTCTCACTGTTGCAAACAGGCTTTATGTTGACAACTTTCACATCTCGTATCAGTCATCGAACATGATATGTATTGAGCAGCAACTACAAACTGCCCTCAATCGTGAACTGAAGTGGACTCTGGCGAACGGCTTTAATTTGTCTCTCTCTAAAACCATTTGCATGCATTTTTGCCGCCAACGGGGAATCCATCCTGATCCTGAACTCCGTATTGGTGAAGTTTCGCTGCCAGTGGTCCCTGAGATTAAGTTCTTGGGGCTTATCTTTGACCGTAAGCGAACCTTTATATCACACTTAAGGCAGCTACGGTTCAAATGCACAAGAGCACTGAACATCCTCCGTGTCCTCTCTACTGGCAGTTGAGGAGCAGATCGATGTTCTTTGTTAAAGACATATCGTGCTCTTATTCGTTCAAAACTCGACTATAGATCAATGGTCTGTAGCTCTGCCAGACCCTCGGCCTTAAAGATGATGGACCTTATTCATCACTGGGGCTTTCTGCACTTTCCCAGCTGAGAGCTTGCAACTGTTTTTACTGTATTCATCGAAATTTCGTTTCTTTACCAAAGCACCCCATTTGAGAATGTGTTTTCCTTCCTCAGTGGGCCATACTTTTTTGAGATCAGACGATCTGCCATTGCTCCTTTTGACTTTTGCATCCATGCACAATTAGATGAATTGGGTCTGTCCTTTGATAACATTGCAGAATCCTCTGGTCAGCCCATTTTCCATGGCTTATTACAGCCCCCAAATGTGACCTTTCTTTAAGTCATATGAAAAAGGCAGATACTCCCGATTGGAAGTACCGTCTTTTATTTATTGAACATCTTTCGAACAATCATTCCATTCTAATTTATATGGATGGTTCAAAATCAGGTGATTCTGTGAGCTCTGCCATGGTTTGTTGTGGTTGCGCACAGAATCTCCTCTACAGCTTTTGTATTCACTGCTGAACTGTACGCCATATCTCTGGCCCTTAATCATACTGAATCTGAGCAGTACTCAAACTGCACTATTTATACTGACTGGCTTTGTTCTCGCCGATATTCAAAACTGAGTGGCCCATTTCTCTGTAACATCTAATTCTATCCAGTTCTTCTATATACTGGGCCATGTTGGTGTTGGAGAGAATGATTTCGCCGACGTCACAGCAAAATCTGCTCTGGCACTATCACCGTTGTTCCTGTTCCATACATTGACTATGGTCCTGTATTCAAGGCTCGGCTATGTGCCAGTCGACTTGGAATGAGCAACGTGACAACAAGCTTTTTTAAAATGAAACCCGATATTGGACTTTGGCTGTTTAGATTTCGTAAGGTTCGGCAGGAGGAAGTTGTTCTGACTAATCTACGCATTAGTCACAGTTTTTTAACTCATCGTTTTCTTTTATTTGGAATTGCTGCACCGGTGTGTAGTTTGTGTAACACTCAAATTACTGTAAGCCACATTTTACTTTCCTGTCATCGTTACGACTCTCAACGATGGCACTGTTTTAAACATGTTCTGTCCCAGAGTTTTTTCTGTAACATTGGATAGTGTTATTGGTGATGGAGACAATGTCTACCTTGGAAAAGTTTTTAGTTTTTTAATGGCCATTAATCTTTTCAACCTCATCTAATTGTTAATTATTTATTCATTACAACTGTTTAATTGTGGTTCCCTTTTCATAGTTTCATTTTCTCTAGTTCAATTTGACGTTGAAAAATGGCCAGAACATTAAATAACTTGACACCAGGACTGGAAAGACCAACTTCAGTTGACTAATGGTGGTTCTGGTACTTGTCTGTTAGTTTTCCTGGCGGGTTATGATCATTCTGCTGCAGTAAGTGTTACGTATTTTTTGATGTTTTAAGTTCTTCGTAGATTAAACGCAACAGAAAAACACAGATAACAGCTTGTATAATTTATTACACTAAACTATTAACAAATATGACATAAATTGTATAATAACAGTGACAGATATTAAGTTACGACATTCGAAATTAATTACAAAACAAAATAATATTAGTTTCAAACTTCAAAATAAATCACAATACAAAACGGTACTGGCCTGTATCTAATGTAATGATCTAAAATTAAAGTCTCAAATTCCAGTCTGTCTAGGGTGTGAATTTGGTCCCACGAAGAGATTCCGAAACAGTTCACAGTTCAATAAATTCGCCGACTCTCAGCACAAGCAGTACTTCAGAAGTATCGTAGAGATTGACGAAATAAAATCACGGCTTCCATAGATCTAATTTCAATCACAAATTCAAGTTGAATATTCACAGCAAACACTTAATCTTTTTCAAATAACTAAAACTGATGCCTGACTCTCACTCTTATTCTTCGAATAAAACTAATGACTGAATCTCTCTCTCGTCACCGTCTTTTATACCGATAGGCCTATTTCTCGAACAATCTCGCAATTTCCATGCAACTCTAGAGCAATCCGCGCGTGTTCGTTCTTGCACGAGACTACACGTCTAGACACGAAGTCACCAGCACTCATTTACAAACATATGATTGGTCTACTTAATTCAAGAAAGTTCTAAATGCTACCCTAAATAAATGACAAAATATTAGTTTAAACTTCGAAACAATAATATCAATATGGAAAAATGAATAATAGAAATGAAAATTCAAACACAACACGACATGTTGTCGTTTACAAAATATTTACACATATACATAACATAAGTCCTTTACAACTTTTTAGACTGGATGTCAACATTGGTTTTATGCCATTTTCTATTTTTAATTGCTGTGTTTTTTTTACCTTTGTTCCTTTTTAAGAATTTTACTACATTTACTTTACTTTTACTTTTTTACAAGACATGTGGTTAATTTTTATTACGATTTTGCTGCATGTCTTTTAACACATTTCTTATTTTTCCTTTTGATAATGGCTGTTATGACAACAGAACCCTGAACCAGGACTGGAAAGGCCAATTTCAGGTGACTGACAGTGGTTCTTGTACTTACCTGTTAGTCTTACTGGCGGGTTATGATCATTACCATTTTTCTTGAGAAAGTCCTTTACAACTTCTCTTAATATTGTAGACTAAGTGTCAATATTGGTTTTATACTTTTTCTGTTTTTCAATTACGTTTTGTTTAACCTTCATTTTCTTTTAAGTATGTTACTACATTTAATTTATTTTTACCATTTTACTGGACGTTTGGCGCAGATAGCCTAGCTGCTTTGTGCCATAAAACACTAAATCAATCAATCAATCATCAATTTAGGACAATAGAAAATTGTTCTTAAAACTTGCAGTATGGGTGGTTGGTTGGTGCGCAGCTTTTGTTTATTATTATGTATGATCATGTCCGTCATTTGTCAAAAGATCATATTTCACACAGCAAAAGAATTAACAGGCATATAAGTACTTCAACAGAACAATTAATTTAAGTTTGAAAAGTTTTATGTGGGTTTGAAACTACTAAGTTGTTAGTAATCTTCATAATACAATAAATAATAAAAATATGAATAGTAATTTTGTTGTTACTTTCTTGAGAGATAACCACTTTCTGGAAGGAATATTCCCCCGCTGGTACAACGCTAAATTTATGGATTTACAACGCTAAAATTAAGGGTTCGTTTCTCCTTGGTGGACTCAGCACATAGCCCGATGTGGCTTTGCTATAAGAAAACGCACACTTGTATGGTGCTACAATGATTTTATCTTGTTATGTTAGCAACGTGATGGGCCTGGCGTGGCCAAGCGCGTAAGGCGTTTGACTCGTAATCCGAGGGTCGCGGGTTCGCGCCCGCGTCGCTCTGAACATACTCGCTCTCCCAGCCGTGGGGGCGTATAATGTGACGGTCAATCCCACTATTCGTTAGTAAAAGAGTAGCCCAAGAGTTGGCGGTGGGTGGTGATGACTAGCTGCCTTCCCTCTAGTCTTACACTGCAAAATTAGGGACGGCTAGTACAGATAGCCCTCGAGTAGCTTTGTGCGAAATCCAAGACAAACAAGCAACGTGATCCGACATTAAATAATTATTTTTTATGCTTGATCACCTGACCTTTGAGTTAATGATATTGTAACAAAAATGGAAACACATAGGACTGATGATCTTGGCCTGGAAGGGATTTAATTTTACTTTCGTGCAAATTATTTACATTCTATTAAGTTGTAAAAAAACAGTTTTTATGTATTTACGGCCAAACACTAAAAACCCTTAAAGAAAGTACATGGCAGTAAAACGAAAATAAAAGTGTTATTATCGAAGGAGGTTAGTGTATGACGTATAGAAAAATACATTTATTACACGATTACTTGTAACAACTTTATCAATTCTCTATGACAAAGAAAAGTAGTAAAACATTTATATTCTCCTTTGAATTCATTTCAACGAATACTTTTCTTCACGGGCCTTATTAGAACGTAAGAGTTTGGTAAACCATATTGTAAATTTATACAGTTTGTTTTCAAATTCTTGTGTGTGCCTAGTTTCGTGTTTATGTGAAATATATTGTGATAACAAAGATTTAGAGTCCATCCTATTCCAAAACTTCTGCTAATCTTGCAAGATTAATAATTAGTACAAAGAGACCCACGTTACTGATGTTTGCCATTGACCGTCTTGTTTAATCACCAGCTGTTTCTGGATGTCAGACTGTCGCTATTGTTGGTTTTGTAAGGCGCAGAAAAGATTAAGGTCCTTTTTTGCTTCTCTTTTTTGTTTCGGTGTTGTATACTCACTTTTCAACCTACATAGCTATAAACTGGTGCGTAGCTTTTATATTGACTAGCAATCTGTCTGTAATCGGTGTATAATTGTTATAGAATAAGACATCGGTTGGAAATCTAGGACAGAAGGGTCTTACATTAGGTCTGTATAGAGCTTTTTGAGTAGTTAAAAACGCATGAATGTTGTTTATAAAATAATATGTGAGAAGCTGTTCAACACCAGTAAAATCCACAAATGGAATTGTTTGATCACATTTTTCTTAAAGTAAATTGAAAACTGACCCGACTTTGCAGTTATTGCACGATTGGCTAGAATAACACTATTGATTGCTGCTGTCTCATATCCATTTGAGGGAAACTCCTATCGAACTGTCATTAAGCGGAATGAGGTAACAGACAGTTAAACATCTGTTGGAGTTCTAAATTAACGGTTAAGTGTTCTTTATAACGAGACTTAAGAGTTTGGGATTTTTTCAGTAGATAATTTTTTATGTTTTTGCGTTTTTATTAATATGATTGAGACTTAAACAGTGCTTAGTTTTGTGCCTTTAACAGCGTAATCAGTGCTTGTGAATGAATTTAGTGACATTTCTACTTTTAAAGTAATAAATCTAAAGAAGCAAGAACAAAATTTTTCTGTGACTTTTGTTTCTATTGCCAGACAAATATAAAACGGGATATGGGCTTAAATAAGCTTAATTTAAAGTCAGTTTATTGTGTATTTATGAATATCTAAGGATATTTACTGCCAATAGCAGCTTACCACTCACCGTAGCTAAAAGTGCAGATAGTATTTTGTAGTATCGCACAATTTCAAACTTGGCTCGTCGACTCCAAAAGCCAGAGTTCCTAACTAAGACAGCGATAATTTTACGAACTCACGACGCTAAATTTCAAGGATCGATTACAAACAGTGGACACAGCAGATAGCCTGATATGGCTTTGCCCAAAAACAAACAAACCAAAAACAGAGTTCTGCCACAGGTCCTTGTCCCACACAGTTGATTAAAAACTTAGTTTTATTCCAAAGTTGCCTAAGAGCTAACCTCCGACAGATTTGTAAAAAAATATTTTTATCTTTGAAGTTACACCACCCTTCGTTGAACCACTGTTTGGATCAATAAAAAAAAGTTTAGCAAAGAACGAAATTGATTAAGTATTGTAATAACTTTCTCGATTCAATGAAGTCGCCTTAGTTAGTTTAAAGACTTACAAAGTTAAAAACATATAACCAATTGTGTAGTTTTGTGCTTAAGTGCAAACAAATTAACAAGACTAGGTGAAAATGCATCGCGAAACTCGCATGTGTAACTTGAAAGAGTAAAAAAAAAAGCTAATATTATAATTTTTATGAGTATGAAAAGCTTTGTTCGATAAAGGAAAATAATAATAATTGTGTGTTACAATTATTATACATTCTTGAATCTTGTTTTTCTTTTCTTTAGAATTTCATATAAGCTTAATCCAGCTTAATAGTACGAGTTACGCTACCAGTTCGAAGTTGTATTTAAGTGTGTACACAGAAATAAAGTAAAAATTTGGTTTGTCTTCGCGGAAATAAATAAAGCAAAACCTTTTACGTATCTTATCATCCAATGTCATGTTAACATAATCTTTTTCTGAAAATCCCCATTACACTAAACATGCTCGCCATCTCAGCTGTAGAAACATTATAATTTGAGGCTCAATCTCACAATTCGTAGGAGAGTAGCCCAAGAGTTGGCGGTGGGTGGTGATGATGATTCGCTGCCTTCCTTTTATCTTGCATTGCTAAATTAAGAATGGCTAGCGCAGAAAACACTCGTGCAGCTTTGCGCGAAATTCATAATGCAAACAAACATATATGTACTCATCTCTTTTGGACAGTTTTCAGTTTTTCCTTAACTTCTCTTGTCTTTATAGATGTGCATGTTCATTTGAACACACAGTACTTGAAACTCTTACCAGTGTGGAGAAGATCACACTTTATAATCCTATTTCAAACATAAGAACAAATAAATGTGGTTTTCAGAATGAATTTTTCTATGAGACTTTTTTCTTCTATTTCTGTGTTTGGTTATCACAAAAAACTAGAAATTGGTTTTGGATTTATTTATTGTATAACAAATTTTCCTGAACTCGTATTTTTTATCGTCTCGTAATTAAAAAAAAAATATAAATTATAATCAAACCATTAAAACACAAAATGTTTCTAGTGCTGGTAGATGACAGAAAGTTACCGATGTTAGTGATCCTTGCATTTTGAAATTCCACATAAGCTTCCGCACGAAGTTTTCAATTTCGAACCAAAGCATTCAAAAAAGTAACCAGTTTATTTAAAAGCTACAAATAATCGAGTTAATATATTACCTTCAGATTTAAATACTTATTTTTTTCGAAAGGCAGTTAGATTGAAGCCTTCGTCGATCGAATGTTTTACGATAGCACAAACAAAACCATCAGAATCCATAGCTAGTAATATTTTGTTTTAGGCCCAAGTAATGTTACAGTTTTAATATATCATTTGAACATTACGATATAAAAGCCTGAAGTTTAACAAAAAAATCAGTTCAGCAAACCCTGTTACATTGTAAAATGTAAAATGAAAGTCCATAGAACCTACAATTTTTTTTAATCATTCAGTAACCAAAGGTTAAACTAAGAATGTTGTTTGAATAACTTTATCATGTTTATATTTAGGTCGTTTCTATTTCACAGAGTAAAAGTAAAATAGCATAAATTTGTGAACATTGATTCTATTTGTGTTTCCTTCCTGTAAACCAAGTTACTTTTAATTAATATCTGTTGTACTGTAATTCTTCACCAGATATTGTTACAGATGCGCTTAACAATAAAGCTTCTTATGTGTAGTTTAAAATAATTTAAAATTATATGTATTGTCGATTTTCTCATGTCACTTTTTCTCATCTATATGTTGGAGATTTTCTTAAATATATATAATCTGTAACTTAAGTGATTTTCCACAAGTCTATATGTAAACTACATGTTCGTGGTTTTCTCAAACTATTGTATGTAAATGATTTTCTTAAGTCTGTATATAGTCTTATGTTACTGATTTTATTTTTGGTCAAGAATTGTGTTTGCAGACCATTCCCGTAATATCGTAGGTATATGTGAAAAACTTTATTTTTGGATTAGTTAAAAATAAATCCAACCCACATTGTGCTCATGATGAGTGATTTTCTTAATATATTTTGTGCCAGAAGGATTGTGAGTTCAATTACTGATTTAATTATTGAATGAAAATAAATTTGATAGATTAATGTCGTCAATCAACAAATTGCTGGATATCGCGACTTTAGGTTTGGATACACAAAGAAATACTGCAATTCATTGAACACTTTAATAAGTTTTATTAGAAATTAGGTGGCATAGAGAGATAACAAGGCTGCTGTCGTTTTAGATGTCAACCAGAACTTCATGATTCTTACAGATTCAGTAATATTAGTCACGTCCACGAGCCAATGTATTTGTGAGGTGCTCTGTGATGTTCCGCTGGAAACACCACTATTCAGCGAAGATAGCAGTTGTAATCTATCAGAATACTTACCCATAAAATTAGAATATTTCTTTAACGTATACTAATCAGTCGTCACTTTCAGCTTGCAAGTCAGAGCTGTTATTTTACTTATGATCTCTGAATTTTAAATATTTTAACAAAGGTTTTTACGTCATTTTCAAGCTAGTAATATTGATAAAAAAGATTTACTACAAGGTAAGATATACTTCATAAGTATCTAGTCCTTAAGCAAGACAAATATTCACACTACTTTTGCCGAGTTACATTATTCTTAGATTTATTACATTAAATAGTATTTGTAAATGAACGTTACGAGATGTTAATTAGAGACCACGCTTAATGTATTTTATTAATTCTAAGTCGGTGTTAGCGTCAATGTGTGCTGAAGTGCGCAGAATCCAAAAGCTAACCAGCACGTGAACCAAAACTGAGTATTACTGCAACATGTTTTACATGTTATTTCTACTTAAAAACAATAGGATTTACTTGTATGTAATTAAAGATTTCTGTTTTGTTCATTGTGTAGAACAGAAGGCTAATTATTCATGCACGTAACTTTCGTCTAGTAATTATTAATAATTACATGTCCCCGTTTCTTTTAATAATATACGTCTGTAGGTAATTGAAGGAACTCGCTTGTAAAAAAAAAAAAAAAAAAAGCATGCAGTAAATCAGATTTTTATGCAGGTTTGATGTGTTAATAATTAATATTCGATTCAAAATTCACAACGTTTAAGTATAGTTAGATTTTATAGAGTTCTCTTGGAAAGATTTAGATCTTTAACATTTCATGTAATAATTAACATTAATCGACCATTAACTTGAGAGTTTAAGTATTTAATACCTGTTAAATTAATTCATGGAATATTTTATTTCGGTTGATATACAGTCGTACCCCAGATTTTCTGTGCAGCTAAAAATTCGTAGAGTAATATTTATAAATAACGCCCATTTTCACTGTGTATGTATGTAAATTACGTAGAGAACTTAATAATTTAATAATTGGCATGAATAATAAGAAGCTTTATCGACTGAAGGAGAATAAGTGTTGTTAAAACAGCTGAATTAGCTTGAAGCATTATTTTGATGTCCCAGAGGAAGAACATAACACAGTTGCTAAATAGGAAACATCATTGAAAGTTACAAGAGTTGAATCTGGCAAGTTCGTATTGTATCGCAACGGTATTTTTTATTCTTTTTCAAGGAGTCTCATAAATTTGAAAACGTATCTGTGTGTTTGTGGTTGTATTTAAAGGAGGTTTTAAAGATAGGAGGAAAAGTGGACTCGTAGGACTTTTATGCACCATTGGTCTGCGTTCTGGTTCATTAATTCTCAGGTCAATTTGATCGGCTCACATCGATATTGGTTCGTTTTATAAAAGTTATTGATCACGCATATACTGTTGTATCTGCTTCTTTGTTGTTGAGGATATTTCTTCGCTAATGGCAAATATGTTGTTGATCGGACAAGCTTCTTATACTGATGGGCATTCTAGATTTCTCGAATTCTGTGTGTCTATGCAGTAAACCAATACGTCGAAGTCTCACACGCAGTATGATCCTACGTAAGGTAATTCAACAGATATTTCCGAATTTTACGCTGTTTATCCCACTACTTTAACTCCGATTCATATTCTTAAAAAGATACAGAAGAATAAAAATTTCCCCCGCAACTACAGAAATAACCTTTTGACTTCTGCCACGTGCTATATAACCACCTTTGTATGTGGTAACCTAATGGCTTCTATCACATGCTCTGTAACCACCTTCATGTGTAGTAAGCTGATGGCTTCTATCACATGCTCTGTAACAACCTTCGTACATGTCAGTCTAATGGCCTCTTCTATTTTTAAATATTATAAAGCATTTTAATAATATATTTTTCATGTGTATATACGCGTACTGATAACTTTATTAAGAGGAAACGAATTCCCTCTATTTTTATCTTCTATATGAGGATATTATCGATACAACTATTTATCTTTGTAATATTATGCATCTTTATGGTTGTATAACATGTTAAAAAGAGTTCATTGCGATGATTACCTGTGGTTTAGTACATTCCAGAAGTTCTTTGTTTTAAACTAAAAGTGTAAGTTATGTAAGCTCTTATGGTAATGATATTGAATCATTGGTATATTATACCATAAAGTATGACTTGCAGTATTGACCAGCAATAAAATTGGAAATAATTTCATCGCGATATCTCTATAAGAATTAGAACATTAAATCTAAAGGTTTCTGGTGTTCTGTAGTGTTTCAAGTAAGCGTATTCGTCCATAAAGTTTTATAACTTGGTGCGGAATGTAAGATTTGCTGTATTACTCTTTATTATTTGTAATACCGCTTGTAACTCTCATATTTATGTATTGTAAGAGTACATCATCTGATAATCCATCACTTATTTACCGACTGTCATGTAATGACATCAATTTGATCTTCATTATTTCTTTCAAAGTGCGCAGAATTGTTTTGATTTATCTTGAAATAGTTTCTATCTCTTACAATGTTGTAGTTTATCTGGCGAGTGATGAATTACCGATTAATAATATTGATACAAAGGTACGTGTTATCTTTAGATATTCGGATCTATTCACCGTTTATAATTTAGGGACGTTTCAAAACATAAAACCATCTGCAAAACTTCATGTTACAAAATAATTGGGTATGGTGCTTAAGTGTTATTAGTTTTACACAGTAATTACCTTTGAAAGCATGTTTTCCTTTTTGTTTATGTAAAATAGTAATTTTTTCGAGCACGCCAACATTCACTGGACAAATGGTGTCGGTCAAATTACCATCAATTTTCGAAATTAGTCGTCCGTAAGTAATAATAAAAAAATTCATCTCTCATTTAGCGAACAATGTTTTTTCTTTTTTTTAATCTTAATATAGTAGCTCAAAGTGCCTGCAAGTAAATTATAACAGATATATTTTGTTGGGGTTGTAATATGTAACTCTTAGAAATATACCAACAATTTATTTTTATTATCTTATAAACTTTTCATTGTAACTGCTCACTATGAGCTAGGCCTATTTCATTAAATTTTTTTGCAAAAAAGGTTATTTAGGTCTGTCTTGATAAATGTGAATCGCTGTTAAACTGAAAACCTTCGCATCTGAGAAAAGTTAGAGATAAGGCATCTTCTACCAGCTTTTCTCAATATGTAAATATAAAATGGCCGATTTCATAAGTAGAAATTAAAACGTCATATTTTTAACAAACACCAATTTTATTATTCAGTATGTTGCTTTTGCTACAATAGTTTTCTATTGCAACCAGGTAACGAGAAATAATTACATTGGAAGTGCCCGAACTGTCGTTTGTGGGTTAGTTTCCATAATAGCTCTTAACATTTCTTTATCCACAACAGATTGAGGCCTTCCTCGGTGTTCTTTTTTTAGGTTCGTAACATCTGAACGAAATTTCTGGAATCAACGCCGAATAGTTCGTTGAGAAGTAGCCCTTAGTCAAACGCCAAATCAATGTTTTTAGCAGCCTCGGCTGCATTTTTTCTTAAATTGAACTCGTACACAGAAAGCATTCTCAATTCTTTTGAAGACCTCTTCTTGTATAGGGTTCCAAATAATTTGTTTGTTTTGGAATTTTGCACAAATCTACTCGAGGACTATCTGTGCTAGCCGTCCCTAATTTAGCAGTGTAAGACTAGAGGGAAGGCAGCTAGTCATCACCACCCACCGCCAACTCTTGGGCTACTCTTTTACCAACGAAAAGTGGGATTGACTTTCACATTATAACGCCCCCACGGCTAGAAGGGCGAGCATGTTTGGCGCGACTCGGGCGCGAACCCGCGACCCTCAGATTAGGAAGCGCACTCCTTATCGTGCTAGGCCATGCCTCCAAAGAAACACAAACCCAATTTAATACAACTTGGCACAAATAAAAAGCACACCACTCTCGTCAGTACTGAATTACTGTATTTAACTTATCCTAATTACAGTCACTCTTCAACTAAGCGAAAATTGGGCATTTCATTAGAAACGATCTAATATAAAAATTTTATATTGATTAAATACTATTAATTGCTCATTCTCTCATTAACGCGCTCTCTAATGGCAAGTGGCCCGGCTTGGCCAGGTGGATTAAGGCGCTCGACTCGTAATTTGAGGGTCCCACGTTCGAATATTCGTCTGACCTAACGTGCTTGCCCTTTCAGCCATGGGGACGTTGTAATGTAACGGTCAATCCAACTATTTGTTGGCAAAAGAGTAACCCAAGAGTTGATGATGGGTGGTGATGACTAGTTTCCTTCCCTCTAGTCTTACACTGCTAAATTAGGGACGGTTAGCGCAGATAGCCCTCGTGTAGCTTTGCGCGAAATTAAAATATAAAACAAACAAACATCCAATGGCGGAGGTATTATAACGCAGGAAACCGAGTTTCATATCTGTGGTAGACAGAACAAAGATAACTAATCTATTGTGTATATTTGTGCTTACTTACAAACAAGCAAATCAGCCTTTCTTGCAAAAGCTATTACCCATCAAGTTTCTTATATTTTAAAATTTTGATTTATTATTTTTTTCAAATTAGGTAAAATTTTAAGCTAATACGCATTACCTTATAATATGTTGTCTTATCACATCACTTGTCAAACGTTTTGTACGATTCGTTATACCCAGGTGGGTGAAAGCGTTCGACTCGTAATCTGAGGGTCGCGAGCTAGAATCTCCGTCGAACCAAACATGCTACCACTTTCAGCCGTGGGGGTGTTATAATGTTACGGTCAATCCCACTATTCGTTGATAAAAGAGCAGTCCAAAAGTTGTATGTAGTAGTGATGTCTAGCTGCCTCCCCTCTAGTCTTACACCACTAAACTAGGAACGGCTAGCACAGATAGCCTACGTGTAGCTTTGCGCGAAATTAAAAAAAAACAAAGGAACAAACTTTCTGCAGTATATGTTCTGAATATATTTAAATTTTAATATTTATTTAACAGAACAGCTGGATAATAGTTAACTTACAGGGATACTTGCACTTCTTCTAGAAGATTTCTGATTTTTTTATTTTGAATGGGCGTGGCTTGTGGTTAACATGCCAATTTGTCGGTGTAAGTAGGTACATTTTTTACGTTTAAACTAAATATAAAACTAATTCAGACCAGTGAACTCTATAAACTCCAATGATTCTTTTAGTATTTCGTAAGACAAATCTTGAATTTTTTTTTTTATTTTTCTTATAGCAAAGCCACGTTGAGCTATCTGCTGAGCCCACCGAGGGGAATCGAACCCCTGATTTTAGCATTGTAAATCCGTGTACATACCGCTGTACTGTTATTTATCTTTAAATAATATTATTCCTAGTTAAGAAGCTTTTACAAACGTTTTTGAAACTTTTAACATAAAATTAGTACTTTGTACTACTTAAACTTCTATCACTAAACTTTACACTATTTTCTTTTATAAATTCCAAATAATTTTGCTGGTTCCATATGTTTAAAAAATTATCATTTTCTTACGTATTAAAATCAACTTTTTTCGTAAATAAATATAATTTTAAGTTTCTAATCTTATTATGCTGCGAAACAGTACATTAATCAGTGATTTTATTTTTGTTCAAAGGATATTGTATTTCATGAATATAGTTTAATTTTTGGAATTTTTGTTCTCATGCCTTACCCAAATCGTGTATTGTTTCAGTAAATACTTATTTAGGTGTTTGGAGTTGATTAAATACTGTGATGAAAGACCCCCTCCCCTCTCCCAAGATAAATCTAGTATTTTAATACGATGAATAATGGTGGTTAAACTCTCCTGAGAAGGGGAAATTACTGATTTTAATAGATGCAACTGAAATATTTTGTTTCAAAAAGAGACATGTTTTATTAACTAACTGAATAAATAACTTTCTTTTGTTGGTATTATCTATTGCTTGGCTTATAAGAAATTCATTAACGAATTTATTACCACTGTAAAATAACGTACTTGACAAAAAATGATAATGGGTGATAGTACGGAAACAAATGTTTGTTTTCACAATCAGCTATAGTAATCCACCTAGAATTAAACTTAGGATTGTAGACTAATCAAATCAACATAGACAACTACCTTGTTTAAAATAATCGGTAAATAATTACACGACCACTGTGTTTTCGTTTTATAGCATTTTTTTGCACATTTGAAAGTATAGTTTGAAAGTACAGTGCTTCATTTTACGGTAACTTTTGAAGAACCGTTAATAATTTGTAAATAATGTGGTGTTTAATCCCTCAAGGTTAATTTGACTTTTTATAACAGTTAGTTACAATAACTCTTCTCCATAGATTTCATCCGGGACTTTCAACCTGGCCGGTAGGATACAAGTTATTGGAATTTTTTTAATATTTCGTTTCCTTTTCTTTTCTCTCTCAAAAAAATTGCTGCTCATAATCAGAATTCGTATCAAAGAAGATTGTTTGTTTGTTTATTTTAAATTTCGCGCAAAGCTACTCGAGGGCTATCTGCGCAAGCCGTCCCTAATTTTGCAGAGTAAGACAAGAAAGAAGTCAGCTAGTCTTCACCAACTACCGCCAACTCTTGAGCTACTCTTTTTACCAACGAATAGTAGGATTGACCGTCACATTATAACGCCCCCACATCTGAAAGGGCAAGCATGTTTGGTGCGACTGGGATTCGAACTCGTGACCCTTAGATTAGGAGTCGAACACCTTAACCTACCTGACCTTGCCGGGCCCTCAAAGAAGAACTGATCTTAATCTTGATTTCATGTTTGAAGGAATCTCATCCATATTAGCAACTTCTTCATATTGCCACTAGGCTGTCTCGTCATTGACACATCTCCAGAAACAATAATAGTGAACACTCTTTGCCTCCTCCTTAGCACAGATAGAGATATTCTATTAAAAGTTTTCTGATACCTAGAAAAGAATTTTTTTTCGGATAAGATTTTGTTTATTGCGTTTATTTTTTTAATTTATGCTTGGTATTTATTTCAACGAACAAATTTCAATGAAAGTAAGATACTTAAGACTAATTATCTTACCTTTGTGTTAAGTCATTAGGTGTGATCCTCACCTAGAGTTCTTAAGGTCCTAAGAATAAAAGTTTGAAAATCATTGACATAAAACATTTGGTTATGGCCACCTTGTAAAATATAAATTTTCTTTCTGGATTTGACAGCGGACCATTGAGTGTCGCCCATTCGACTTCTGTCACTAAACACGATAGCCCTTTCATACATGGAATGGTTATAGTGTGACCGTCAATCCCATTTTCCGTTGGTAAAGAGTAACCCAAGAGTTGGCTACATCAACTCGATCAGTTTTAAATTAATAGCAACTAGTGCAGATAGCCGTCAAGTAGTTTACGCCAAACTCAACAAACAAACTCTTTTCTTTAATTTTGTAATTCTTGTCGTAGGCTTGTCACACCTGCCTATCCAGTGAGTTTTCACACACCCTCTATAAATTCATCTTTATTCCACAACGACCAGCTTTTAGAAGAATGTTGAAATGACAGTGAAGCACTTTATGATAGACATGTGGAAGTAATTGTCACAATTAGTTTTATAACTAAAAGTATATATATACTTTTTAGAATGTGGGAACGAGGTTTACTAAATCTCACTGAAGTCATTACAATTTTGTTTTTGAATACAGCAATGTTTACCAAGTTGATATTTCCTTCACTTATCACTCATTAGATTACAAGCCTTGTACTATAATTCTTAGCTTCAGAAACGTATCTCTGTGGTTCAGCTATTTAAGTTAATCCTTTTATAATGCACTCTGCAAACTTTTTTCTTGCTTCATTAAAATAAACATTACTTCGTTATGAATAGTTTTGGTGACTTTAATAATACAACAATGAATGCATTGCCTCTTTGGTTGGATAACTGTGCGATACGACGCAGTCTTTCGTCATCTCATATGGTTTTGTCACAAGACACCTTTTGATTTGTAACTCAAACCGTAATAAGAGTAATGGTCAGTAACTTTTGCCGGTTTATTTGTTTTAAAGCTGATCGGTAGTGATTATAGCTTGACCTTTCCAGATAAACGGTAATCTAAATATGTTGTTGCTCATTACTCTAATTTGTCATTTACCTCAAATTAGCTGTACATAAGGAAATATCGATAGATTCAAGAGATATGGGGCCCCGGCACGTGAAGTTGATTAGGACGTTCGACTCGTAATCTGAGGCTTGCGAGCTCGAATCCCCATCGCACTAAACATGCTCGCCTTTTCAGCCGTGGAAGCGTTATGTGATGGTCAATTCTACTATTTGTTGGTAAAAGAATGGCCCAAGATTAGGAGGTGGATGGTAATGACTAGCTGCCTTACTTCTAGTCTTACATTGCTAAATTAGGAACGGCTAGTGCAGATAGCCCTCTTGTAGCTTTGCGCAAAATTGTAAGGAAACAAACAAGAGATGGTTTCAGGAGTAAAAATATCATATGACACTTCTTAATCCTTATAGTGTTGGTATATTGTACAGAATAATTTTTATCTAAAATTCGTTCCAAGCCATCTGCTGGTATCCAAATTTTATCTTGCCCCCAATAACAGTGTTTGTTATCTTTGTGCGCCATGGCAGTTTCAATATTCTTGTACGTCCTTTCTGTTGCTGACCTTGTCGTGCACATCTCATTGTCCTTTGTCATTTTGATATATGTATTTCCTCATTATGTACTTCAACAGTACTTTGCACACATTCAGAAGTATCTTGATTCCAAAATATAGATTTTTAATTTTTGTGCCACGCTCTTCTAACATCCTTTAAAATTTCAAGTCACGTTCTTTTTTTATTTATGATTTGCCGTCAAATTCAGTCGTACTTTTTAAAAGATCCCCCAAATGCCCACTAGTTTGAGACATTTGGTATCAGTAGTTTTTTTGTCAGCAATGCGTTTGATTTCAATCTATTTTTACTATAAATTTTTATTTGTATCAAGTTTATGCTAAATTTTTCCCTCAATACCTTGTAGATGTTATTTATAAATGTTAATTTTTGGAGAAATTGGAGTATAGTTCAAATGCTATTGAACCACTACTACCAGGTATCTTGGATCTTACACAGCAGTTTACTGAAATCCTATTATGTCTTATGTTTTTGCAAATGGGTAATGAACCGTTACTAAAACCAATAATCTAATTTGCGCTTGTTTGTTTTATGGAGCGTATGCATTCGGTACCAGTCTTTTCTGATAGGGTCCGGTATGGCCAAGCGTGCTAAGGCGTGCGACTCGTAATTTGAGGGTCAAGGGTTCGCATCCCCGTCGCGCCAAATATTCTCGCCTCTTTTAGCCGTGGGGGCGTTATAATGTGACGGTCAATCCCACTATTCGTTAGTAAAAGAGTAGCCCAAGAGTTGGCGGTGGGGGGTGATCACTAGCTGCCTTCCCTCTAGTCTTACACTGCTAAATTAGGGACGGCTAGCGTAGATCGCCTTTGTGTTACTTTACGCGAAATTCAAAACAAAGAAACATTACATCATTCCTGTTTTAAAAGTGTGTGGAATATATCGCACGGGTGTGAACCCCACTTTTTAACTCCAAAATCTGAAGAGTATTGGGTTTTCTTAAATGCGCTTTGAGGTATAACGTTTGTTTGTAGTTAAGTACAAAGCTACAAAATGGGCTATCTGTACTCTGCCCACCACGGGTATCGAAACGCGTTTTTTAGCGTTGTAAGTCGCGGACATACCCATGTGCCACTGTAGCCATCGGAAACTGGTATGCACCTTTCCAGAATTTTATAACTTCATGCGGGAGTCATTCAAAATAGTCCATTATGCAGCTTTGTGCTTAACCTTAAACAAACCAAAAACACAGCAAACTGTAAGAAAAAAACAATAAAAAAGAAAAGAATAATAATTAAATCAAGCCAACTAACGACCAAATCGGAAAACAGAATTTCTTTCTTATTTTATTGTATGTTACTGAAAGAGATAATTCATATCATTATCAGTGGATCAAGCGAAGCAATTAAACCAAATTTAAAATTTTAATCCAGTTTTTTAAGTTATTTGTTTTATTTTTGTAATACGTAGTATATGTGTACAGAGTAATTTAAACTGTTATAAGTTTTGCTTGTGAGTTGTTACTACTTGAGCCGTATAATATGAAGCCTAAATTTAGACAACGTTAAAATGACGGTTTCCTACATTCTACTCAGCCGTATTGGCCAACTAACTGCCACTTATCGATTGATGCGCTCCTATATCTGGGATTCGTGACGTTTCACTAACGATGCTTACGTCACGTAGACTGCATCCTGAGCCTTTCATTCCTCCAAAAACTGTAGACTTGTGCTGTTTGGAGAACCTGGGCTTCCATTTTGGTAATGGACAAAGAAATTATTATTACACATACATACACAGTTAGATGAGCTTTGTGAAAGTGAAACAGAGGCTTTGTGAGAAAATATATATATCATTACATGCACATTAAAATTATATGCGTTACGAAAAGAGAAATAAGCATTCAAGCTGTAGAGGTGTCTATGTTTTTTGTATTTGTTGTTCTTTTACTCACCACAATGACTGTGTCTACATTTGTAGAATATGTAGTACTGATGAATTTATTGTTATTATGAAGTGTTCAGCCAAGAAGCTCTTCAATGTGTTAAAGTGTGAAGTCCAAGATATCCTTAGTTTACTACTTGTCACCCAATGATGGGTGGTAAATCGAAGGATATTTCAAGTTTCGAATGTGTTTTTAAGATAATTTTATGCACAAACGAATAAAACTTCTGCGACCTAGACGTAATTTACACCGGGGTACGTTAGAGATGTGCCACTCCAACTTTTTGGATACTAAAATGGTTTAGTTTGACATAATATCCTCATGAATACCCCAGCCACATAAACTGTCTTCCACCACTACTTATGAAACCAAAGTAAACTCGCTTCTGTTCCACATACTAACAATTAAGATACACATGTAAAATCGAGATGAAACAAATGAACTTAGGCACGAACCAGCAATTATGAAATCACTAAATTATTGCATGTTTGTCTGTATAATAGTGGGTGTGTGAATTAGTGCTCTTAAGGTTAAGCTATTCATATTATGTTCAGTTTGTACGTATATATCAGTTGTTCTTTTCAAGCGTTTACACAACAGAGTATAATCCCTTAAAAAGAAACGAGTACCTTAGTGGCATACCATTACCCTTTTCCTTTCAATCACAAATATTTGCTATGTTTCATCTAGCCAAAACATAATTAATATGTACCATCCACGAGTTGGCTTAACCGTTTCTCCCAAGTGTTGTTTCCATTTAGTGACACGACATTAAATATAGGCGATAGTGGTCCATAACAACGAGTTTATTTGTGTATACTAAAATTCTTTCAAATAAATTGTACGAACATAGGGAAAATGTCATTCTCGATTATCTCAGACCTTCCCGATTTTCGAGTGCAGAGAATGTTAGTGTTTTAAGTGACTAACTCTTTAAAGTAGTAGTTCGCACAATGAGCTGTGCTCTTTCCATAACGGGCATCGAAACCTGGTTTCTAGTGTTTTAAGTCCATAAACGTACCGCTGTGCCTTCGGGAGCAAAGTTATATAATGGATTATTTGTATTGTCTACCACGGGTATCAAACTTCAGTTTTTAGCGTCATAAGTATTCAAATTTATTGCTGAGACATTGGAGAGCGGCCCGACATGGT
The DNA here is from genome assembly GCA_011833715.1 of Carcinoscorpius rotundicauda. Classification (NCBI taxonomy): domain Eukaryota; kingdom Metazoa; phylum Arthropoda; class Merostomata; order Xiphosura; family Limulidae; genus Carcinoscorpius; species Carcinoscorpius rotundicauda. The sequence goes on from CM022393.1 coordinate 117,856,410, forward strand.
CAGGTGGTTAGGGCGCTCGACTTGTAGTCTGAGGATCGCGGGATCGAATCCCCATCACACCAGATATGCTCGTCCTTTCAGCTATGGGGACTTTATAATGTACGGTTAATCCTATTTTTAATTGATAAAAGATAGCCTAAGAGTTGTCGATGGGTGGTGATGATTAGCCATCTCCCCTTTAGTCTTACCCTGCTAAATTAAGGAAGGCTAGCGCAGATAACCTTCGCATAGCTTTGCGCAAAAATTCTAAACAACCAAACCATCCAGTGGGAAGCATCGAAGTTGTTAAAAGTAATTTTCTCAAGATATGTTTATGTATGCATAATTGTGTAAGTGGATCGACATTCAGTAATTAAAAGCTTCGGGATGAGTTCCATTTTACCGAAATTTATATTTTTTGTATTGTCATGGTAACCTCATTCGAATATTAAAATAATAGTTTAATTGCATAATGTTTATATTCAACTCGGAAAGCTCAATTTCATTCGTGCATGATGTCGCCGAATATATTTTCAACGTACGATTTGAACCTTTGCAACACTGCCCGCCTCACCAGTGTGATAAAGTGTTGGTAGGGTGTTTAGTTCAAATAGCAAAATGCCGGTTGTTACACGCACCTTTGTCTGTATAGTTTTATAAAAGCCAAAGTAGTGGTTGAAGAAAAAAGTTAACGTCTCCAATTAACTTGGTTATCGGAAAATGTTTATTTACTAAGCTTAGACACGCCATCTGGTGACTGTAAGAGCTAAAATTATCGAGAGAACTTTTCCCTTTTCAGATAGAGTTAACATTTATTGCGTGTACAGATACTTTAACCAAGTTACTACGGCGACAAAGAACAGGTTCCTTTTGTCCAAATAAATAGACATTTCCTTGGCCACTAAATAAAGTGGTTGCTGGTGTACGTGGATAATCAACGCGCCAGACTATTTTAAAGGTCAATAAATTAAGGGGTGTCTCCTTCACATAGTAAGCTGTTTCTAAGATATTTAAAATTTTCTAGTGTCTATAGTCGACTTTCCCACCGTATTATATAAGGAAAAGTACGCCTCAGTGTTTAAACCTTAATATTGTATTTCATTTTGTTCAGTGTTTATGCATAACTGACTTTCATTAACTGTGTCCAAAGTGCATAATAAAGAACAGTACTTTTCATCAGCTAGGGTAATGCGTAGCCTGGAGGTTAACCTGCCTGGCTATGGACTGCAGTGCCCATTGTTTGCGTCCCAATACATTAAAAACAAAACAAACACTGATAATAATTGTACATTTCACTTTGGTGTCAATGGTAGTTTGAGTGAGTCACGCTATTCAATTAGAATAGCCCAAGAGTTAGCGGTGGGTACTGCTGTCTGCTTTCCTTCCTTCTAGTCTATAAGTTCAAAATTAAGGTCGACTGTTTCAGATAGCTCACGTTTAGCTTTGCACAAATATCCGATACAAGCCACATCAGTTCTTTCCTCTGGTCAATCATTTATTAGTGCTAAGCAACATCAGAGAGCTGTCGCATTTTGCAACAAAATTTGGTTAAATATTCTTATGCTTAAGAGAACTGGATGAATATTTATATGCGTAAGTGAGAAAGTCGTACTTGAACCAGTTCAAACAATTATGGTTATTAGTGTAACAAATTTAATATATTAAAAACAGTAATTAAAACGTAGATACACAAATGTTTCACTTGAAAAATACTCTAAATCCACCTCGTAGAATAAGAGTAGCCGTCAGTGTATTAGTTATTAAATGTACATTATGTTCACGCTTATTGATTGCTACACTGCACACGTCACACGAAACTGTTTTTGTCTCTCTGATATTTTTGTTTTATTATTTTTCTACTATACCCCTTCTTATGTACGCCCTGAGCTATACCACTTGTCCGTAGAACAGAAGTATTAAACAGCCTAACACTGTTTCGTCCGCATGTTGAAAATAGTGCTTAAGTAACGTTCGCTCGGAAAGTCTTTAATAGTTACTTAGTTCTCGATATTAAATGTAAAGCGTGCTCTTTCATTCGCTCCTTTCTCCCGGTAGTTTTTAAGGAGTGGTTGATACAACGTTAAAGAAAAGAGGTTATTATTTCTTCAGAATATTCTAGTTCTTGATTACTTCGGTACCGTGAATAGAAGCTTGATATAGTATTATTACATACATTAATAAAACCAAATATCATCAGTTTCGAAACAGTTTCTGCACAACTTGGCATAACAGTGAAATGCTTCGAGTGGGGAAAATAGAGCATGATATACGTATTCATTCTGACCCTGAAACCCTCAAACCCGCTTTTGTCTTTACGAGCTATACGTAACGTCACTTGTGTTATAGAAAATGTAGACTTAAAAATTGTATATATGACACATCCTACTAATTATAAAGACTTTAGCCGTCGAAAACTGTATATACAGCGTTAGCCCTACTAGTTATAAAGACCTCAGCCTTCGAAAACTTTACATAAAGTTCTGCTGCCTATATAGTCTGTAGCTGTTTGTGTGTATGTTTGAAGTTAAACACAAAGTTAAATAATGGGTTATTTGTGCTCTTCCCATCGCAGGTATCGAAACCCGGGTTCTAGCGTTGTAAGTTCGTAGACATGCCATTGGAGGGGATAATTTGTAGCCTTCGGGTACTGTATACAGTCTCGCTAGTTGTAAAAGCGGTATGTAACTTTCCAGAGTTATATAACTTCGTATGAATTGTTTGTAACTCTCACATGGGAATCACACAAATTATCTTTTCCATACTTTTGTTTACCGTGTTTTAAAATAAATTAATGTTTCCAGAAGTTTGTTTTGAATTTCGCGCAAAGCTACACGAGAGCTATCTGCACTGTTTCCAGAAGTAAGATTACTAATGTAATATAGTAATAGTTCTTCCTTTCATAGGTAATGCGCGTTAGCAGAAAGAGTGAACATAAGTTATAAAACACCTATTTATTAAAACCACTCAATGTCTTACAACCGTCGTTAAAAAGGTGTACGAATAATATTAAGAAGAAACAGATATGCTGAATCTGGGTCAGAATGTGAACCACCAGCGTCATCGATTAAACATGTGTAATCTGTTCGTTGTAGTATGGTAGAGTAACCGTCGATCGATTGTGTCTGTTAATTATATTTATCGAAGCTAATTTTAATGAGCTGAGGCAGATTCAGTGCCTCCCCCCCGGGATTAATCAGCTATATTTGAATGAAATGAAAGCTAAAAGCAATAAATAACATAAAAAATTTTATTTATATATTTACAAAAATACTTGATAGTAAAATGAGACCAGTGCTAACTCCAGGTATTTTGTGGCCTTGGGCAAAAGTTGACAACAGTCCCCAGCAGCACACCTGTACTATTAACATCTGTGTGTGTGTGTAATACATGTCTTTTTTTATAGCAAAGCTACATCGAGCTATCTGCTGTGTCCACCCAAGGGAATCGAACCTCTTATTTTAGTGTTATAAATTCGAAGATTTACCGCCATCCCAGCGGGGAACATGTTTAATATTACACGAATAAAATGTTGCAATTGCCGATAAACCTTTACTTGAGAACGTCTGCCTGTCGTACTTCAAATTGTTCAGATTTAAAATTTAATTTTTCTTGCATTTCGTTAGCTAAGTAGATGTAGTCTTGTTTGAAGATATATTTTCTTGAACTTCCTATAAATTCGATTTACGTTTAAGTTGATTAATAAACGTTTAGTCTATGAACACAGTGTTCAGGTCAAAAGACAGCGACGTGGTACTAGCTCTCAAACGTATATACCACAGGAGATAATACCAGTTATTGTGCGTAATCTTAAAATACAAAACAAGAGAACATTTGTTACAGTGAAAACTCGATTGAAAACTGTTTCTTTTTTTTTTTTTTCACTCATTGCGAAAATTTTGGTAAAATTGCTCAGGCGCGTATGAACTGTAACTTACTAACTGTTCTTGAAATTTTATCGCTTTTGTTTTTATTTGAATTTTCTTCATGAAACTATCGATATCTATTTCCGGTGATATTGTGGTTTAGAATACCCGAGCCTTGTTGACGTTACTGCGATGTCCTTACGCTGTCATGTAGTCTAATTCATTTTTATTTTTCGTGTATCAAAGACAGATCGAACTGATAAGACTTGGAACATGCTACCTGCCACCCCTCACTCGGTGGTATGAACGTTTTCTAAATATATAGACAGAGTTCGGTTCTTGCGGTGAACGAAATATATTGTTTTCTTTCAGTGAAGTCAGCTGTACCCGCCGGATCTGTATAAATGGCAATTGCTGTCTGTCCGCATGTGAATCTGATTCCATGGCACTTCGATTATATCCAAGTTTACAGTGAATGTTTTGTATTGCAAATTTCCTCGAAATTCGACACTTTAATAGACACATTGCACAAATATTGGTATAAAAAATTAGCGCGAAGAATTTTTTCACATCATAATCAAAATTAAAACTTTATTTTGACAAGAGAGAAGGAAAAAAGATTAAAAACTAGGTCAGCAAAAATTATAGGCCTTAACCTATGTAGAGGAATTTCTGTACATTGTTAATACTAGGTAGATATATATTAAGAAAATTAAGAAAATACCTGCCCAGTCAAAAAATGTCCTTTTTTACGCATTCTAAAATATTTACGGACCGGTCGAAGCGCATGCTATATATTTTTATGACATCAAGAATTAATGATCAAACTTCTGCAAAGTAAGCCTGACTGTGACACCAAAACTTCACACACACACACACACACACAGTAACCAACTTCGAAGCATCGAGATCTAAGTCTGATCTAATTTTACACGCCAAGGAAATTTAGTTTTAGCTCATCTTAATTGAAATAAAGGTCTACCTACATACGGTGAATGCAACACAAAACTACACAAGAGCTATCAGCGCTAGCCGCCCCTAATTTAGCAGTGTGCAAGTCTAGAGGGAAGAGAGCTAGTCAACACCATACACCTCCAACTCTTAAGCTACTCTTTTACCATCGCGAATAGTGATATTGATCGTCACATGTAATGCCCCCACGACTGAAAGGGCGAATATTTTTGATGTGAAGGGCGTTCGAACCCGTGACCCTTTAGATTGCGAGTTTAGTGCCCTAAACACTTGACCGTGCCGGGCCACAATGAAATCGTTTGATTCTATTGGAATTTTGTCGAAAATTATAACGTTTTCTCTCTTTATTTTCAACTATAATTAAGCACGCGCACAGTAAGTGATATTAAACTGCTGTAGTACTCTTATACTCACCTTTGTGTGATTGACTAAGTGTCTTTGGGCTTGACTTCTCACATCGGTTTTAATAATTTTATGATTATATAATTAGAAAGATTTTTGAAACACTTTTTTTCCCATAAAGCCACAGGCGTTGCCTGATATCAAGTTTTCGCTATGTCACGCGCACATCTTAAAACTATGCAGCATTTTAGCGGCTGTATGGTGGTGTAAATGAATTTTGTTCTGATTAAAAGTACATTTATTGTTGCAATAATTTTATTGCAAATAATACAATAATACAAAAATTAAATTACCTTTATATATAAAAAATATATAATTCACTCCTGTGGATGACATTGTTATAGAGTCAGCTTTTGAAGAGGCAATACCTGGTCTTTATCGAAAGTATCTTTAAGTACCTATATCAACGTTTTGTGTTTTATTTATCATTTTAAAGTTGTACATAAATGTCAAAAAGTAATACTTATAAACAACAATCGTTTGTTAACGACGAGATTAAATAATTTTCATTGATAGAACTTAATCTCCCCGCTAGTACAGCGGTAAGTCTAATTAGGGGTTCGATTCCCCTCGGTGGGCTCAGCAGATAGCCTGATGTGGCTTTGCTATGAGAAAAAATTGACAGAACTTTACATAGGTGTACTTTTCTTAACAACAGTAATAAAATGATGCAAAACACTCACTTTTTCGCTTCTTGTTCTGTGCAAATTTATATAATTTTGGAAAAAAAGTTATTTTGTTCAGGAACTTAGTTAAAGTATAATATTTATGGGTAAAAAATAACAAACGTTCCCAACATTTTTACAAGGCACATTTTTCTTGCGTTTATTATTTAACTAGTTTTCTTCTTGTGAGTCGTGTATTTTGAAAAGATACAAGGATATTATTAGGAATATATTTGTTGTTTTTTTCGTGTATATATATTTTTTTACTTTACCTACGACATCAACTCTTGTAGTTTGTAAGAAAATTGGGCAAGAGTTTTATGATAAAATAATTTAAGGTTATTATATAAACGGAATTAGAGAATGCTGCAAGCCTCTTACATCGCGACAGAACATTATTTAGGAAGATATGCCTTAATGTCTTTCTAAACCAGAGAACATTATTAATGAAGATATGCCTTGATCTCCTTCTAAATCAGAGAACATTGTTTTGGAAGATATGCCTTAATGTATTTATAAACCAGAATACTTCCAGTTTCACAAGCAAGAAGGGAATGATTTTTGTTCTTTGCAATTGTGTTCGTCCTTCACTAATTTTGGCAGGTGTGCAAAGCACACGTTCGGTAATTAAAAGGGAATGAAGTATTCACAATTGAAAAATTGTATTAAGGTTTTGTGGGCTTTCGAAATGGCAAGATTTTTTGTTTCGAACTCTCACCAAAAGCAGGTACTGAAGTAATATTTAACCTTTCATTTTCAGTCCAAACGTTTATGTTCTCGTATGCAAAGGTAGCTTTTATAAAAGGATCAAAATTTTTATATCGAAAAATGAATTATTTCTGGTATAAAGGTGTTTAACAAAAAGACTGCCCTAATAATAACCTTGTCGTGCATTGCAGTGAATTATGACATGTATGTTAACAGTTAGTGAAATTGGGAGGTGGGTTTGTGGTGATTTCGTTGGTGATTACATCCTTATTTTCATTTATTTTAGTAAAGTTAAAAGTGTACCCATCCATATTAAACATTAACGTCATTATCAGGATAAAAAATGTAATGTTTTATTCAAACAATAAAGATTCTTGATACAAATGATGGTTGTATATCACCTAAAATAAAAATATTAACAAGCCAATAAAAACAACAAAATTGAAATGCATAAAATTCAGTAGTAAAGCAATTACTCGTAACAAATGTAAACTGTATAAGCTTTCAAAATTTCATGAAAGAGTAACTATATATATATAACAAAATTAAAATGTAGACCATTTGTTAATAAAGTACAAATCATATAAATTTTAAATGGAAATGTCTATGGTAATAGTATCAAAAGAGTTGGAAATATTCTATCTGCCAGACGTCTATCAAGGAAACTAAATTAGGAGTTAGATTTTGTGTGACTTAACCTACAAAATCTAAACTACCTTTACCTCTTTATAACCGTAATTTCTAAGCAAATATTCATATTAATAATTGGTAAGCTTAAAATTATAGTTTTTGATTTTATGTATTTAATAGTATTTTTGCTGATATACATTGTCAGAAACTAATTTTTCTTGGGAACTTCATACCAATGTTGTTGTGGTTTAACGTTTATTTTTTGCCTTCATCACATGTAATAAAATACGCATTTTACTTGAACGGATATATTTTTGTTGTCTCCATGATATTTATTTAAAATCACTGTAAATTTCAAAGAACAATGTCAAAATGAAAAATCCTTTGCACGCTAAAAAAACAGACAAAACTCGGTTATATTGGGTAATATGTGTAAAAGGTAAAATAGGCTTATTAAGACGAGTAACTTGGAGATACAACCCTTACATTTTATCAGATTTAAACTGTATTCACAAGTTTCATGTATGAAAAGTAAGGAAAAACGACATATCAGGTTTACAACTCCATAACACACACACAGACCAAATAAAACCCAAGTTATTTAAGTTGAAATAAATGAGCATTTTTTTTCAAAATTCCTAAAGGGAAATTGATGAAAATTGGAGCAAAAGCTACATTTTTCACTTGCCTGATAGCAGTCAAAAAACATAAAATGTAGGAGGGGAAGAGGTGATATAGTTCTACACATATTTTGTGAAACAAATGTTTGCATACTCTTATATTAAAATGAAGGATTGTATGGGGATGATAACAACAGATGTAGTTCCAGTAGTCTGAGAGATCGGTCATGCTCGATTTGAATATAGAGTTAATTTTGTACCTGTGGTGTGCAGGTACCTAAGGAATTACCAAAAACTTGTATAAGTGTACACATGAACTGAGAACTCGTATTTGGAAACGTTTTAGTAACATTAAATTTGATAAATGATGTATTCATAAGACCGTGTAGAGTGTAATTTTCAGAAATACATTACGTGTTCCCAATTTGTAGTTGCAATCTTGTAGTTTTTTAGTTTGCATACGGCGATTGTTTGAAGTTATTTTAAAGCATCATACAGGATGCTATTTTCGCATTTGATCTTAAAGTTAAATAACTGTTTTACAGTGATTTATATCATCACTGCCAACTGTGTAATTAAAAACGTTACACAACAAACAAGAACCGTCAATAGCAGTTTTATGTGCATATCAAATTCTTGCATAACAAAAATAAAACTGTCCAAAGTTTTAGATCAGTGACTCGTATTATCATAAATCAAATAATGTATTTCTATCGTTAGTAACAAGAATTATAAACAATAATGAATATATATATATATATATACAGGGTGGTCGCTAGAAAAGCGGAAAATTTGAGGGTCAGATGAGATCATGAATAAAATACATGCTTACTCATTTCTATTTTGATTTCTTTACATCATGAATAAAGTGCATGATTTTAATAATTTTGAGCATCTATGAGTGTAATATAACATATGCCTTTAAAAACTTTGTAAAAGTTATTCTTTGTAAAAATAAATAGCTGTTTGACAAATTTTCCGCTTTTCTAGCGACCAGCCTGTATATATATATGAATGTATGGAGGAAAGTGAAAATTTCTTTCAAAGAATTATAGTAAAGTAACAGAAAGTTTTAAATTAAACAAGCTCAATTTTGTCATTGTGCTTTTGATTTTTTACAAATTAAACAAACTGGCTTTCTGGTTACTAATAGGGTAACAAAATCAAATTAAATTTGTATATTTTCATTTTGTACCTCAGTATTGTTAAAATATCAAAAATCGCGATTAACATTTGTATCAATAACACACATAAACTTTTATGTTGATAACACACAAAAATATTCTTGGTGTAAGCAACACCTAATTGTATCGAAAACAAACTTTGTTGATGTAAAATATATCTAATTCTATCGATAATACACACACACAAACTTTCTTGATTTAAGTAACATCTAATTTATACACCAGTTTGCTTGCCTAGTGTTGTAAGTTATTCTAGAGAACTGTTTCAAATAACGTTAATAAAAGTAGGCAATTGATCTCGTATTAATCCTTACCTAAGACATAAATGTTGGTATTAAATCCATGAGTAGTCGTATTAAATGTTGAGGTTAGGCCATCGTGTCTTTTGATGTCTCACGTGACATTTGTACCTTTAACTGGCTCTAAGTTATGGAAGGGACGCTTCCCCCACACATATGTATAATTACTCGTTAAGGCTTACATTATTGTACAACACAACTTTGCACGTTGTGTTCTGTTGGCATAAGAAACTTTTCAGTTTTTTACAGACGGTATAATATATTTAGTTGTTTTAGTTAATACCAGTGATTGGAATCATTAAATATAGTAAAGGTCAATGATAAAAAAATATACTTATAATTTCTTTATTCAAATAACTACGAGGTCTGTTCAAAAAATACGCGGACTGTTTTAATTGCGCGGCTCCAGTTGGTTCCAGGAGAATCCGCTTGGTGTCACTAGGTTTGCACAGATCAGCTGATTACGACGCCATTTCCTGATTGCAGATATCTTCATTTGTGTATTAGCTACGCGGTTTTAAGTGAAGTGCGATTTTTTCGTTTGGCGAATTTCAGAATGAATGACCTGAAGGAGCAACGACTTGCTGTGAAATTTTGTGTTAAACTTGGAAAATCTGCGACTGAAACTTTTTCTATGCTTATTAAGGCTTACGGTGATGTTGCTATGAAGCGTACGGCATGTTTTAAGTGGCATGAACGTTTTAAGGATTGTCGACAGTCCATTAAAGATGATGAGCGTCCTAGACGTCCTTCCACGTCAACTGACGACCCACACGTCGACAAAATCAACACCCTGGTGCGGACAAATCGAAGTCTGACTGTCAGGGAGCTTGCTGAAGAGTGTGGGATATCAATTGGATCTTGTTTCAAGATTTTAATTGAAAAATTGAAGATGCACCGCGTTGCTGCGAAATTTGTGTCTCAGAACTCGTGAGTTTTTGGCCAAACACTCGATCACTGTTCTTTCCCACCCCACCCCCTACTCAACTGACTTTGCTCCTTGCGATTTTTTTTGTTCCCCAAACTCAAAAGACCCTTGAAAGGAAAAAGATTTGAGACGATTCCCGAGATTAAGGCAAATGCGACGAAGGAGCTGGAGGACATTACAAAAGAAACGTACCAGGACTGTTTCAACAAGTGGAAACACCGTTGGGATAAGTGTGTGCGTTGGGGAGGAGAGTACTTTGAATGGGTCCCAGATCTGTAACTTCTAAATAGACTACATTTTGTTTTATGATTTCAGTCCGCGTATTTTTTGAACAGCTCTCGTATTCTTTTGTAACTATGCATTGCCATAAAGGTGGAATATTCCTAGTTAAAACATTATGATAAACATATTAAGTTTGTGCAGTTTACAAGCATCTTTCCAATAGTGAGTGAACTCGACTCTGGCGTTAATTACAGCCTGAAATATGTCTCCATTCATTCATGTACATCTGTTGGAACATAGATCCAATCGTCCTAAACATCAAATTTAGTGTGTTTTCTAATGTAGTCCTCCAAGACCGTTACTTATCTCTGAACGTCATATTATAGTGAAAGAAGTGAAGTATTTCCTCACAGAATAACGTCAATTCAGGCAGTGTTGCATTGACTCTTAAGTATTACCAAGGGACCAGGAAAACTAAATTAAAATTACCTACATTATGATACCATCCATCCTATACGGTCATGGTCACATCCGAAACGTTGTCCGAGATGCCGCAATATATTCCCTGTCTCTAGGGAGCATACGAATCCATCCGCCAAATATTATTTATCATTGTTATATTTTTATTTCTATTTTGACGCTGGTCTGTCACCGTTGTGCCAAAGCCAGGAAAGAACTATCCCTTACCAATTGGAAATTGATATCCCCATACTTTTAGTAACATATTTATAAGTAGAAATATATACGTGAAAGGGAAGGATAGAAATTTCTTCCAAACAGTTCTAGAATTCTCTTAGAATTACTTGTTATGAATTAGTTTATCACATATATTTAGACAAGTTTCTTTGAAATGGATAATTTGAATGGCACTTATAAATTATCTTTTTACATGGCGTGCTTCAGATACGTCAGGTACCACTAGAGTTTTATACTTTAGGGGGAAACAAAATTAGTCTCAATACGTGATTTTAAAATTTTGTGAGGAAATTAATATATTGTCTGTACGTCAGCTTCATGGAAGTTACAGAAGTCTAATTTCTTAATGTTCTTGGTGAATAATGCTATAAGAATATAAATTAATTAGTTAAACTTCACTTTCCATATCTGTTTGTTTTACTTTTCTTATGTTTTTTTTTTTACTTGGGGTAATTGAAACTCTGCATGATTTATTTATTTAAATTAGGTCAGAAAAAAAATACATAACGTTATGTTTACTTTACCTTTGATGAGTTATATAAGATTTTGGTGAAATGTAGTTAAACACGAAATTTCGATAATGTAAAATAATGTATTAAGACTATTTTGTTAGAGAGTAAACTTATCACTTAATCTAAAAATCGCACAGTAATTAAGTACGCTTAAATGCACATACACGAAAACACAGTTTGTGTTATATGCAACAGTTTTCTTATCAAAGAAATAAATATGTAATTCTTTTTATCTAGAAAATTGTTTTTTGGTGTTTAAGACCTATTTTTGTAACATAATAATGAACACCGTCCCTGTTATATTAAAAGCATTTTTCGTAATTCTATTTAGCTGAATCTGTGACTGCTTCGTGAAGATAGGCATTTCTTGGAAACTATGCTTGATTTCAACCGAACACAAGTCAGAGCCTGTTAGAAGATCAAAAGGATTATTTGAAATAATGAAATATTCGTATTATTTTTTTCAACGACTTTTTTTCGTGATGTTTTTATGAATTGCAAAAGTGTTGAAGCAGTTATCAGAATTATTATTTATTCATAGTAATTGGTGCTCTAAAAATATGGGATCGTAGACTACAAATAAGTGAAGGAAACGAAATACTAAATGCATGCGAATTAGATATATTAATTTCATCTATCTCAGGATAAGACTATCGAACACGACCATAGCGCCCTCTATTATTATTCACGGCGTCATTCGCTGCTAACGTTCGAGTTATTTATTTATTAATGAACCAATGCATGTATAAACGAATGAAAGGTTCAGAACTTTGGACTGAAACCAGAGAGCTTGAAATGGAGCATTGTGTTTGTATCATCGATCGATAATGTTGTCAGTACGATAATAATTTTAATTTGGGTAGTGTAAATATTAATACAAATGGTTTATTTATGTAGCTTAACATTTGCGGATAGCTCTTAGATGGTTATTATTGGACGCGGGATCTATAAGGGTACTTACTGTAAATGCGTTAGCATCCTCCGGATTGACGTGCAGGAGTACTGCGCGTGCGTGGTTGTCATCATATAGACAGGTTTCGATTTTGTTCAATGATTTTCAGCACCCGAACTACAAAATTTGTTCTGTCGTCAGTGACTTCAACAGAACATCATTGTAGACCATAGTAATGCACATAAACCAGGGAACGTTTCCCTGGGAATGGTGAAATAATTCTAGGACTACGGTAATTTGATGAACAGGAATTATTTATCTTATATAAGAGGACAAAATAGTTTTCATAAAGAGAGACTGGTGAATAGCATAAAACTAAAGGGCATAACATTTCGAAGAAGAAAATCTTTTTTTGTTTTTTACTGGAAGTGGATACGCTCGCACAGCAGACTATTTGAACCAGGAACGAGTTATGAAACTGTACCCCATGTCAGTTGGGACTAATGTTTCCCATCCACAAAGAGAACGTCACATAATCTGAGAGTTAGAATGACCGAGTTGTAATTTTTGGGTAGCAGGTTTGAAACCCATTATCGATAATGCTTGTCTTTCAGCTGTAGGAGCGTTACAGTGTGGCAGTCTTTACCACTATTTGTTGAGAGCATCCAAAGAGTTAGCTTTAGGTGGTGTTTACTACCTGTTATCGCTTTATTCAATCACTTCAAAAGTAGAAATGGCTAACGCAGATAGCTCTCAAGTAGCTTTGCGCGATTTTTTTATTGGTATGAACAAGCAGGAAATGGTATATTGAGTTTTTATATTAAAAAGTCATTACGATATATTAATTTAATGTGAGCGTTTGTGTCATCAAAAGCAACTATTTTAAGATATGTGTTAAAACTCCAATACACTGCCAGATGTAAAAAAACAAAATATCACATTTTTATAACCTAGGACCACTTGTATATATAGCTCATTTAAAGACAAAACTTTTTAAGCATGCTAATGTGTCATTACATGTTCAAAATAACTGTGGTATTTGAGCTGGAAATATCCTTCATGCTGTTTACTGGAGATTCGAGGCTTTGATGTGCAAGCAGTACGCTGATTCAATAACAGAAATCAAATCTTGGCTGGACTGAGATGGAAAGATTGATCTGGACAGGGTTACGTACTAGGTAACTAAGTTCATTGTTTAATATATGATAGTCATCTGAATTAGTACTTCTTAGAACATGAAGAAAGTTTTTGTTTTTAACATCATATTGTCACACATGGTGTTTGCATAGTTAATGTGCTATACTTCTAGTTATCAACGCTTTCTTTGCTACCAGAACTTTCTTGGTAGTAGCAATCGCCTTCCACTATGGAATGCAGTTGTGAAAAATAGCCATCAGGAATGGATGAAGGTGAAATGCCGATATGAGATGATGAAAATCAGAAGAAGGCAGGGTAGTATACAGAAAAGGGTGTCTATCTTCCATCTTTTGTTAACATTGGTAGAAACTGCAAATACTACAAAGAAAGTAAAATGTGTTTAATGATTAAAATGTAAATAGTAAATTCACACTGCTGTAATGAAATTCCAAGCCCTATTGTATCACGCATAGACGTACCTAAGTGTATGTAGAATGGCTCTTCTTTAAAAAAAGAAACACTTGTCTTTGTTGTTATATGTCTCAGGTATATAATTTGAAATTCACACATCATTTATGAAAAAGACGCATAATGAGTTGTTCTTTTCCGATTGCATCCATAGCACATGCACGCGCGCGCACACACACTTACATGATGTGAACAACACCTAGTTGTATCGACTACACATACAAACTTTCTTGGTGTGAACGCTGTCATCAGTTTGAGTTCTGTGTGCTTTCAATATTCTAAAGAGATCCGTTTAAGTTGTATAGAATGTAAACAAGCACCTGTTAAGGAACCGAAAGACAAAGTAATTTGAAGCATATTTTACATCACAGCCTTTGTGATATAATGTGTTTTATTACCTGATTAATATCTTGAACTTCCGAACATTTCATCACGAAAAACTCAAGATTCCAGCAGATAAATCAATTGGTTACTGTGTGTATTTCTTATGTAAAGATGTACAGTCTATTTCGAAAGAACAATGAATGCAAATCTATATTGTTTGAAGATTTTATTACTTCTGTAACGGATGTGATTAGTTGCTATGGTAACGATTGTTTTGCGTATATCCTCGAATTCATTTGTATATATTCATGGCTAAATTTAGTACCATGGTGTCAAATTTGTTACGTTAAACTATTGGTAATTCTTTCATAGAAACGGTGTACTTCACTGTGTAGCTCTTATAATTTAATTATTCTACTAGTAATAAATGCTTAGAATCCTGTTTCGGAATCTACTCGAATGCAAAATAGCATTTAAAACATGTAAGATAATAAAAATAGTGCCGAAATATCCGTGATTGGAGCAGTTACTAAACTATTACATGCATTTAGTTTCACAAGATGCTGCGTTCCAAAACCATTCGACTTTTACAGTAACTAAAGAGGTGTAGAAATGGTTTAATGTTTATATGATTATTTCTGTATTTGCCGATTGTCATCAGTATTTCTGCCGTATACGAAGATGTTCTGAACACAAGGAACATTAAATATATGCTACATAGTTTAAAATGTTAATTATCATCCATGAAGACAAAACAAAGATACAGTCCATAATTTTCTGTGCAAATAGCTGTGTAAGGCTTACCTGACATCCCTGTTCCATACCAAATGACCACCCTATAGTGACTAAGCAGTAACTCCGAAAACTTGTAACGCCAAAACATTATTTATGTTAGCAAAACCTAGTTGTATGGACAAAACATTTTCTTAATGTGATCAAAACCTAATTATATCGATATCGCACACAATCTAAAACTAGTTATCTTGATGTATGTCGAAAGAATTCCAGGACTACTATAGTTTTATAAACAGAATTGTTTATCCTATACAAGATGACATAACAGTTTTCATAAAGCGAGCCTGATGAACCAGAATGTTTTCACATAACACAAATACAGTACCAACATACTTGAGAGTGTATCCATAAACAGTAAATATCATGAATTGACACAAAAGAATAAAAAGCTTTGACAGTTGAAAGCAGTCAATAAAATTTCAGTGTTCTCTTTGAAGTTGGCAACAACATTGACGTCGAAATAGATTAGTAGTAAGTTGAATATGTTCCAACAACAATAATTTACCAGAAGTTAAAATCATCTGCCAGAAATAAAGTTCTGTATAAATACACATCGGTCAGAAAACATTGTTTCTTCATACTTCCAGCTAATTAACTAATCCAAGTGCTTTCATAAACTGTGATTTAAAATTACCACGTTTCAGTTGAAAAAAAGCAAGAATTTGTCACCTACTCAATATAAAGGGGAATGCCCAAATCCTTAAATTCTCTTCCATAACGTACTCGTCTTAATCTAGAGCTTTCAGAGCACCTGCTACACTGTCAACCAAGAGGTCTCAATTGACATCAATAAACAATACACGTATTGGACTAACGTTATATGTTTGAAAGGATCCTCCAATATATAATATTAGCACCACACCTAGTTTTAATACCCAAAGAAAACAGATAAGCTTATCAAGTATACTTCATTAACTAGAAGCGTTTAGAGTGAAGACGTAATTTCTTGATAAGAATAACAGCCATGTTTTTACAAAAAATTTTTTGCTGCTAAAGATTAAATAGATAAGGACGCATTAATGAAAGTATTGTACAGCTGAGATTTCGCATGAGCCAACTTTAAGTGAACCTTTAGTTTTTTCAAAATTGACACGTTTCTTAGACGTCTTTAAACGTATTAAAAATTTCGTCAGATGTAAGAGATGTCCGTTGCACAACAAAAAATTGCATCATTTTCACATAACACAAAATAAACATCATTGCACTTGAGTGTGTATTTATGACTTGGTGACATCAACGCACCAGAGTGTATTTATAAAAGGTAATTTCATGATTTCTTTGTTTTCTTGTCAAGCACAAAGCTACACAGTGCGTAATCTGTTTAGTGTCTTATTGTGATATCGTAACCCGATTTGTATCGTCGTAATTCCTCAGACTTTTCGCTAAGCCGTCTGCGAACAATGTAAATCAAGTAACTTTTATTGAGACAGTATTCATTATATTTTCGAGGTTTGTTTTCGAGAATGCTATTTCAGCCCTAATTCTGTATATCTTATTCTATTCCAGCATCGAATATTGATTTTAAGCTTATGTTCCTTTTGGAAAATATTTATCCAATCGTTTTCTTAAGGTGTCGAACACGTCATATTGGGTACATTTTCTCCTTTTTTGCACTATTTCATGTTCGAGGTACTTTATTTGATGTACACTTAAACTTCACATAATCAATTCATTTAAAGCCAGATTGTGATTTTGATGCCAAGTATGTATATTAGAGTTAAGCTTGGATATGTCGCAAACGACTGTTATTTTTCACGGATTCGAGAATGATATATTGATTAAAATAAGATTTATAAATGCCTTATAAGATCTTGTGATATTGATTTAATAAATACTTCTAATGGAACATTGTATTTTTCTTATTCATTACTCAGATATTAAAAGATAAGGAACGAGGTTTCTCCAATCGCGAACCACAAAAACAAGACAACAGCTAAATTCTCTATAAATAAAAATGAAACGTTTTTGACATTTCGGTTAAACAATCTTCATCGCAGTACGAACGATTGCAAACGTATATGTTGAAATGAATGATTGTACTGAAACATTTGTTATTTAAGTACGTTTGGCTTTAAGGTAGTTTTCAGTGATGTCGAGAAACCCACTTGTTGAGAATTTTATATGCAAAAACGGCTCGTTTGGGGTGAAAAAATATGTAAAATATTTTCTCAATCCAAACGAGCCGTTTTTTCGTATAAAATAAGGTAGTTTTATTAAGGTTCATAAATGTTCATATCTGGCCCGGCATGGGCAAGTGTGTTAAGGCGTTCGACTTGTAATACGAGGGTCGCGGATTTGAATCCCCTTCACACCAAACATGCTCGTCCTCCCAACCGTGGGAGCGTTATAAAGTGACGGTCAATCACACTATTCGTTGGTAAAAGAGTAGTCGAAGAGTTGGCGGTGGATGGTGATGACTAGGTGCCTTTTCTCTTGTCTTACACTGCTAAATTAGGGACGGCTAGCAGAGATAGCCCTCGAGTTGCTTTGTGCGAAATTCAAAACAAATAAACAAACGTTCATTTTTCTGAGAATTTTATGACTTAGTTTTGGTAAGATTCTTCTTGATTCGTCTTGGAACCGCGTGTATCGTGTGGTAGTGGTAGTTAGATTGGGATATACATATAAACTTTTGAAATTATTTATGTATCTTTCCCACCCCCATAAACAGAAAACGCCCCTTTATCGCATTCTTATATTAAATACTTAATGGTCCAATAAAAGTCAGATTCATAACCGAGCCTGACTTGATAGTATATGGAGTCGTGGATCTGAGGATCCATCGTTCGAGTTATTTTGCCACAAAAACGTGCTTCGCACTTTCGGTCAGGTACCGCTATATAGTTAAAGTTTCTCAAAGGTTGGCAGTGGGCGCTATTAACCAGCTATCTTCCTTCTGGTCTGCGAGCTCAAACTTAGGGGTGGCTACTGCCAGACAGTTCGTATGTGTAGGTTTTCACGAATTTTCCGAAAAACATCATTTACCTTCGTAAAAAGCATTTAAGAGTTAGAAGAATGTTTGTTTTCGTGTAATTATATTCCTCTCTAAAATAAATTCTCTTGGAACAAAATCTTGAAAGAACTCCGATGAAACTACGATTGTTAACAGAAATTCTATTAAACTTACTAGTTCAATAAACTGGTGGATTTTATTTTTGAGCATGAACATTTATTAGATATTGTATAGAAAGAAATTTCAAAAGAGTAACGTTTTTCCTAGTTGGTTTTAGAACATTTTAGGGTAACTTTAATAATATAAAATGCTGATATCGAGAGTTTCATTCAGTCTTTGCGACTTGACCACTAGAGTTTCATAAGATTTCGTAAACTGCTTTATCGATTCGCTGCGTTTTTGTTTACGTGGAAGGTTTTTTACCGTTGGTCGAATCTTCAGGATGAAAACAACTTGTCTGAGTGTCTTCAGTGTTACATACATCTACCACTTTACATGTTTATTAACTGTCAAAATTCCTTGAAAATCGATCTTTATATTTTTGATATTCTTTCAGTTATCCTTGGTAGTAATGTTTTGGTTATTCAAGTTGATAAATGCTGTGCATAACTCTATATTGGAATCATAGTTTTTGGTGTAAATACAGTTACCAGCACAAAGAGATTTCTTAAATGTGATTATGTTTTTTGAGATATATATATATATATATATGCATGTCTTGACATTTTTTCGCTAACGTAACAAGAAATATGGAATTGCAAAACAAAGAGAATTGAAGAAAAACGAGACAGTTGTATGTATGTTTCACAAATATATAATTTATTGACGGCCATGGTTTCACCAATAGAGGCATTATCACCATGGTCTTATTTTTCCTCAATTCTGTAATTATGGAGTTTCACGAACTACCGACGGGTTCGAGAATGGAAGACCAAAAACATTTGCAGTTTTAGAATAATCTTACAATCTATCGGTGATTTCTGATAAAAGCAAACTGCTTGCATTAATTAGAACTGAATATTAGCCCAGCGTAGGTTATGTTATATGCTGATTTAAAGGGAAGTGTACAGTACTATAAAACAACTATTTATCAATCTAAGTTTCATTTGATTCATTAGTTGTCATTTTTGCTGTTATCGAAAATGTAGGCTGTAACCTCGTTAACATTTTCACGAAGCTGGCTAGCTTAAGAAATTTAGTCCTAACTTCTCATTATACAAAGTTCATAGTGCAAATTATTCTTCATAATAGTGAACTATACTAAATAAAGGAGAAATATTGAAAATATTAATAAAATAATAATAAATTGTCAGTCAAGTCTTAGCAGAACACCAAATTGTATCAAAGGTTTATGTCTTATAAAAATTTTCTCTTCAACAGTTGAAAATGGAAATATTAGTAATGACTCAATACGTGTAATGCATTCTGTGATACAATAATATATTGTCACACTGTTTCAATACTTTTACCTAAAGGCTGCAGAGTTTCAAACTGTAGTACAATAGTTCTCTGACATTATTCTCTGCAGTATTAGTAGTATTAAATAGCCTGTTATGTAGCTTTGTGCACTATTACACAGAGACAGCTTATAAATACATACTCAGCCGCTTCCTTTAGTATATTATACGAGTATAGTATACTCGTATTTGTTTCTATTGCTACAGGCTTTAAAAGAGGTTTCACGTATATGGATGACTTAAAATATTTAGTTTGATTATAAATTCCACGTTATTAGTTGAGAAACACTTGTAGGCTTGTATGATTCAGTTTACTATAAGTTATATAATAAAAACAGCCTTCACGTTATTTTTACAGATTTTTCTAAATGTTCATGGAAACGTATATATTTTGATTGATTGTTTTCGCAGAGTATTCAAGATGAAACTTTATAGGGTGGACGGCAACTGCCTGGACACTATAAAAGACCGACAACACCTACCCACACACACACCTGAAGACGAAAGGCAAAAGACGTTCGACACGGCGTCCACTTCACGTGTCTCCACAACAGGCAGTTGCCATCCATTCTACAAGGCCTGCGACTCGTAATCTGAGGGTCGCGGGTTCGCATCCCCATCGCGCAAAACATGCTCGCCCTTTCAGCCATGGGAGCGTTATAATGTGACGGTCAATCCCACTATTCGTTGGTAAAAGAGTAGCCCAAGAGTTTGCGGTGGGTGGTGAGGACTAGCTGCATTCCCTCTAGTCTTACACTGCTAAATTAGGGACGGCTAGCATAGATAGCCCTCGAGTAGCTTTGTGCGAAATTCAAAAACAAAAACAAACAAACCATTCTACAAAGGTTTTCATCAATACCAGATATTGTAGTTTAATTACGAAATCGTCTAATAAACGTACAAATATTACAACGAAAATATAAATACCACCAAACTGTTACATTTAGTTTTAGAAAACAGAATAATCAGTACAATAAAATTTAAAAAATGAGCCGACAAAACGAATTCCATACAGCTTTTATATATCACAAGTATTGAAGGAAAAAAAGTAGAAATCGAAACTTTCGATGACTCAAGGGTATAAAGGTTTAATTGAAACGATCCTCGACGCTGCAGTAGAAAAGGTTAAACCGAAACGTTCCACGACGTAGCAGTAAATGTCATATCGAAACATTCTATAGCACACCAAGGAAAGGTTAAATTTAAATGTTTCATTACGCAGCAATAAAAAAGCTAAACCGAATCATTCCACGACTCAGCAGCAGAAATGTTACATCGAAACTTTTCATATCGTGCTTTATTAAAAACATATGGTTACCAACTTCTTAACATTATTTGAACTATAACTGAATTCATTCTACAGATATCGATATTTCAAGCGTGTTTGTGAATGCTTAGGATACAGTTTGTTGAGTGTTAGAAATTTTCCTTCTGTATATCTCTGACATTGTTGTTGGTGGTGGATAAAAAAGTATGAAAGAGATGAAAATAAAAATAGGCTATAATTTTCATCTTAGATCTGCACTCGCATATTTCTGTACTCGAAGCGATGGTATTTTCAGCTTAGAGTAACTGTGCTCTAAGGAACTGAAGCGATCATTTCGTTCAAGACCTCATTTCATAATGAGTGCTAATATATACACCAATATACGAACAAGTTGATAAGCTATGAAGATTTTCGTAGAACGTTACTCGTTCACTGCGAAACTTCTTTCAAAATTAATCTTTTTTTTTGTTAATGTATATAAAATGCATCTATCCATTGTTTCATTCTGCTAATAGCCTTTTCACGGACAGACACATTTCCTTCACACAAAAAATCAACGTCGAAATATTAATAATGTGTTCATTATGTGTATGTCATGTAGTTAATGTTGCTAGTCTCGCATTCGACTTGATATGCTCACAGACGCAATGTCTTGTCTCAAGAACTTCTATCAACATAATCCGCCGTTTACATAGACAAAAAGAAAGCATTTATCTCAGAATCTTTAAGCACCAACTAAAGTTCTGACATGTCATCAACCACTAATGGTTTTTTTTAGCACTGAGCTTAGATTGGTCTTACTTCTTTTCTACAGCGCTGAGAACGATTTTGTCCTCATACTTGGAATGATGATTAGTGTTTAAAGCTTTATAAATGCATTTTGAACGAGTAAGTATGGTGGTGATTCTGTAGGATTTTTGAGCTTCTTTTGGAATAATTTTAATCTAACGTTTCTTCTAATGGTGAAGACAAAGTATATGATCATATTTTATCACACGGGATTGACATTTCTAACAATTCTGGAAACATTTAACTTTAGAAAGATTGTACCAACTTCTGAACAGCAATTACACAAGTCAGAATATAATTGAATATATTGTTCAAACTATAATACTTACAATGATTAGAGAAATCACAGAAATTATAAGAATACTTCTGTCTTAAGTTTAAAAAAAAAACCTTGCAAAGCTTAAATGTAAAGACATCTTTATAATGCGTCAGAAACTTAATCATAGTAATAGATTCCAAAAAAATATATCCTTTTAAATTGTTAATTATATCAAAAGTTTGGCTTGGACAGTTAAACTTTCTAACTTTAAAATCAAAGGTATATCAGATGATCATTTAACGGTCAGTTATTTGGCTAACCCTGCTAAGGGGGAAGTCTCGTATGAAAAGTTACTAAACTTCAAAATACTAGCATCTCTAGCCTGTCAAAACTAAATAACAGCCTAGCCTGTAATAACATCTTTAGTTGCAAGTAAAAGCAAATGCTAAAAATGTACTAATTTCATTTTTTTGGGAAAGTGATTTAGAAATTCTTAAAATGTGACAGCAGAGAAAAATCATATAAACGAAACGTGACGATATAGAGATTTTATACAAACGGGATGTGACGCTGTAGAGAATTCACAGAAATGAAGTATGACGATATAGATAGTTCATAGAAATGAAATATGACGATGTCTAGAGTTCACAGAAACGAAATATGACAGTATGAGGATTTTAGAAAAACGGAATATGACGTTATAGAGAATTCACAAATATAAAGTATGACTATATTAAAGAATTCATAATAATGAAATACAATGGTGTAGAGAAGTTATCGAAACGTGACGGCATACAGACTTCATAAGAATTAAATGTGACGGTATGAGATTTATTTATTCATCGGTTATAATTTCAGAGGATATTTTAAATAATACAAAGAGATAAATATGTATATAAAACAGAAGCTTGTTTCACAATATCTTCTAATAAAGTTCTATTTATGTATTTTATGCATATTTAAAATGTTCTTTGACGAAACCAATTTCATAGCATCAGAATTCCTGCACAGCCTAAAATATAAAAGGCAAACCAAAAACCTGTTTTTACTGTTTTAGCAAAGTCTAAAAACTAAAGGCTTGTGTATGTTATTTTGGAGTTCGTGTATGGACACATGAGTATGTCTATAAGAATATTTGCAAAAAATAGAAAACTTGTATCACTGTAACTCGTGAAGGACTGATCAGCATAAATTTTGAATTTGGCCTCACAGTCTGACAGTCATTCGCTATGAAATGATCTTTACGTATTTGTTTAGATTCTATTAATATCGTCGGCGTTACATATTTATTGAGGTTGCGTTGGTATCGTCGGTATTAGAGCTGTTTATATCATCTTGGTATCGTCGGTGTTACAAATCTGATTAGGTCGTCTTGGTATCATCGGTGTTAGGGATTTGTATAAGTCGTCTTGGAATCATCAGTGATTGCCTAAGCATATGATATTGATTTTGGTGGTACCGCTCACTTCGTAGTATGATAAAAAGTTAGATTTACAGATTCTCTATCTACTCTATTTTCGAAGTTTTTTGTGTGTTTTATGTGTTAATTAGGATTACGTCTGTAAAGTTTTAAGGGACAAAATGTCGGTAACAAACGTTTAATGAGAAATATTATAATCTCTTAACGCAAAATTCCTGATGCCAAACCATCTTATAATATTTGTCCATTTATTGTACTATGTTTCATGTTATTGAGCAAAAACAACAAAATGGGCGCCCCCCAGTGGCTCAGCGGTATGTCTGCGGACTTACACGCTAAAATCCGGGTTTCGATACCCGTGGTGGACAGAGCACAGATAGCCCATTGTGTAGCTTTGTGCTTAATTCAAAAACAACAACAACAACAACAAAATGGGCTTTACACATTGGGGTATTCGAAACCTCATTTTTAGCATTACAAGTCCTCAAGATTATAACTGATACCTTGGAAAGAATTTTGTTATATGTTGAAGATTCCCTTCCATTAGTATACACGTACTTTTATTAAACTTTATGACTACATAGCATACGAAGGGTTGATGTGAAAACGTAAGATATTGTACCTGAAAATATAATATTTTTCATGAATTGTTTTATTGTGCTTTAAAAGACCATATCCCTATTTTACCAGTCACAGATATTTTTTAAATGTCTATTTTCATTTTTCACCCCCTCGGTGTGAATTCCTGTACGTGGTGAGGGGACTTCCCAGGGAAGGTTCTGTTCTTTCAGTTCACCTCCTCTTGGATCTAAACATCCACCCACGTGTTTGCCGTGTATGGCGACCAGTAAGGGGAAGGAGAGGATCCTTGTGGTTGAGGGGTACAACCCTAACACACCACTCTGGCCTTGAATTCCTGCAGACGGGCGGGCCTTTGGGTTTGCCCCCGTTGGGCCAATCGGCTGGTCCACTTGAGCTAGAGTCAACCAAGTACCAGTGTTGAGAGTTCGCAACGGGTATTGTGGACATGTGTCTGATGCTGGTGTTTGGGTATAGTGCTCACTAAACCATGGCGTTGCTGCAATGTCTTTGCATGACATTGTAGTGCGTCCCTTCGTTGGGCTCCATGGTGGGTGGGATCAGTGGGTACCGAAATTTTCCTTTTTTTCCTATGGATCCTCCAACAAAAAAATTAAATAAAATAGTGAAAAAACAATTAATAGGTAAACGACTACATCTTGAAGACTCTGAGCAGCAATCTTCAACATCGGTAACACCTGTACCCCATTTTCTTATATTACATTCTCTTTCAGAAAAACCTTTTATACAAATTTCCCCTTTTTTATTCTGAATGGACTAGAGGGACTTGCTGGCTCTCCAAAGTCAGTAAAGAAGCTTCGATCTGGAGACATATTGGTTGAAACATCCACATTCCAACACAGTGAACTTCTCTTGAATTTAAAGGCAATTGGGGATGTACCAATTAAGGTTACCTCTCATGCTACCTTGAATTCATCACGAGCAGTTATTGTCCAAAGGGATTTGAAGAACGTCTCCGAGTTATAGATTCTCACTGGTCCCTCCACTCAAGGAGTTTCTACAGTGAGGCGCATCTCAACTCGCAAAGACAGAGTTACACTGCCGACAAATATCCACTTTTTGACATTTACTTCACCACGTGCACCTGCCGCCATCAAGGCGAGTTTTGTAATTTGCAGGGTACGGCCATACATTCCAAACCCTCTTCGATGTTTCCAATGTCAGAGGTTCGGCCACTCAAAGACGTCCTATCGTGGTTTCCTGACATGTGCTCGTTGTGGTGGCAAGGACCACGATGCCTATGAGCCTATGACACATTGTGTCAACTGTAATAGTTCCCACCCTTCCTACTTTCTTCTTGCCCAAAATGGTCGGAGGAAAAAGAGGTGCAGCGTTTAAAAACAATCAATAACATTAGTTATCCTGAGACTCGGAAATTGCTGTCCGCCACTCTATCTCGGACATATGCTGTTGCACTTCATTCCACAACTACAATGGGAGTGCCTCCAAGATAATCGTTTTTAAAACAAATCAAAAGCCTTTTGACCTCCATTGTTAAAAAGGTTGATGAATCGACTTCTACATTCATCTATGTTCCTCATACACAGTCCAACAAATCTCAAGATCCACATTGTTCGGTTTCAAATACAGGCATTTCTTCTGATACATCTTTTTTTCCAACCCCACGATGCAAACAATCCGTCGTTTGCGTCCTGAGTCACTGGAATCCCTTACCAACTACAAAGACCTGCCCAATCGACCCAGGACAGGATCCATGGAGGTCGATAACCTCCTCCGAATAAGGACAGTAAAGAAAAAGGATGTGGTCGTAAACAGTAGGGTTCTCCAGGCACTTCGCTTACCCGTCATTAAAAATGGCCACCTTGATACAATGGAACTTACGAATTTACGTTCTAATCTGGATGATATCAAAACACTGATTGCTTCCTACCTTCCTGTATGTGTTTCCTTACAAGAAAGATTTCTAAAAACCTGCTGATACAGTTACCATTCGGCAGTTTTCTCTGTACAGAAATGACAGGCTGTGTGATGGACGAGTACATAGAGGATTGGCACCATTGGTTGATCAGCATGTGCCTACCCTGTTTTTGTCACTCAACACACTCTTGGAGGCCGTAGCCATTCGTGTTTTTTTGGGTCATACCATCACTGTTTGTTCTCTTTACCTGTCCCCTGGAGATACATATGATCAATTAGATTTTGATGCTCTCGTTGAACAGTTGCCGTCTCCCTTTCTAATCCTGGGGGACTTTAATGTACATCATCCTCTCTGGGGAAGTGCTGTTATTGATAGGAGGGGTCGCTCAGTAGAGCGTATGCTTTCTGATCACAATCTTTCTCTTTTCAATACTGGTTATTCCACTTATTTTCACGCACCTAGTAAGTCTTTTACCGCTATTGATCTCTCCGTTTGCTCCCCTTCATTATTTTCCCATTTTTCATGGAGAGTTGGCAATTATCCACCAGACAGTGATCATTTTTCTATACTTTTGAGAGAGACTGGCCGTGGACAATGCCCCTCTACCCGCTTGCCCAGGTGGAAGCTGAATCAGGCAAACTGGTCCACTTTTACTGCTCTCGCAAAACTTCATCCTGCTATTGTGAACCAGCCATCAATAGACGACTGTGTGGCAGTCTGTATTATACAAGCAGCTGCTCAGTGAATTCCTAAAACCTCGACATGTTTTCCACGATATTTTCATTTGTGGTGGAACCCTGCTTGCCACTTGACACGGAAGGCTCAAAAACGGGCCTGGGATACTTTCCGTAGATATTCCACACTTTCGAACCGCAACGCTTTCCAACGGGTCCGTGCACATGCTAGATGGGTAAGACGTCAAAACCAGAAGGAATTTTGGATTAAGTTCACAACTACCATATCTTCTACCACCAGTTCCAAAATCATATGGGACAGGTTTCAAAAGGTCAATGTACACTACAATTCTGACCCCTCTCCACATTCTCTTTGATGGTCAAGAGGTAGCTGATGTCCGGAGCATCGCCGATACTCTAGGTGAAATCATTTGTCGGGTATTTAGTGTTCCTCCACCTTCCTGGTCATCAAGATTGGGGCAGAGTGTTCACCTCTTTCTTTTCGAACTGGCTGTCTTTTTAACTATAATTGACCATTTACACTGGTGGAACTGAAAATGGCCCTTCATCGGTTTGGCAGTACATCTGTTGGAGCTGATGATATACACTCTGACATGCTCTCCTATCTCTTTCCTGCTTCTCTTGATATTCATTTAATTTGTTTTAACCGGATCTGTCAGGAGAATGTTTTTCCTGATGCCTGGCACAAGGCTATTATCTTGCCTTTCTCTAAACCTGAGAAAGATCCCAAGATTCCTTTAAACTACCGTCCAATTGCTTTGACGAGTTGTCTCTGTAACACCTTAGAGAGGATAGTTAATGCTCGTCTTGTTTGGTTCCTCTGATCGAACAACTCTTTTCGCCCACCCAGTGTAGGTTCCGATGACAGCATTTCACCACGGATCACCTAATTCGACTTGAAACATCAATCATAGAAACCTTTCTCAAACGCCAACATGTTGTTTCAATATTCTTTGACATTAAGAAGTCTTAACCCAAATATATGGGCTACGTGGCTATTTACCCATGTTCATTAAATTTTTTTTTTCATGGACAGGAGATTCCAAGTCGTGTGGTTTCCACACTTTTCCATTCTTTTGTACAGGAATTTGAAGTCCCTCAGGGCTGTGTTTTGAGTGTCACACTTTTTAGTATACAGATAAATGCCGTCACTGAACCACTCCCTCTCACTGTTGCAAATGGGCTTAATGTTGACGACTTTCACATCTCATATCAGTCATCGAACATGAGATGTATTGAGTAGCAACTACAAACTGCCCTCAGTCGTGTACTGAAGTGGACTCCGGCGAATGGCTTTAATTTTTCTCCATCTGCAACCATTTGCATGCATTTTTGCCGCTAACGGGGTATTTACTCTGATCTTGAACTCCGTATCGGTGAAGTTTCGCTGCCAGTGGTCCCTGAGACCAAGTTCTTGGGACTCATCTTTGACCGTAAGCTTACCTTTATACCACACTTGAAGCAGCTACGGGTCAGCTGCTAGTGTATTTGCACTAGGCAAATAGCCTAGCCGCTTTGTGCCATAAAACACTAAATCAATCAATCAATTCATTTTTCAAATGTAATTCGGCACAACGTTTAATGAGGTTTTATACTTCAGAACAAATTTTATTAACTTAGGGAAGAAAAAAATTCGTAGTTTCAGATAGATCATCAAAATATTGTCTCTCGCATCTTCATACAACATTTCACAAATGTCACTCACAGTTCAAACCCTACCCAACTAATTATTTCAATTTTTACACTCACCTAAGAGACATATTTCCATAATACACCTCTAATAATCAATTGAAATATATACGTTCACGTTTATATGTAATTATAAAGAGTTAAGAAACTGTGCTCTACGAAGTCCCAATCCCATTTCTTAACTTATTATTGTTTTATTGTATTATTGTTCAATAATACAAACAAGTGTTATTCCAGAAAGATATAGTGGGATACGTGTATGTAAGAGATGGAGGTGAAAATTCAAATGGGTAACATTGTTGAAAACGTGAATTATGCGAGAGTTCGGAGGAATGTGTGCATCAAAGGTGACGCTCACAGCTTTGCGTGTTATAAGAGGTACATTTACAGCGATTCTGTATAAAATGTATTAATGAAAATTTAATAAATTTTTGAGATTTTTAAGTTGTAAATCATACTGTCTTTTTGAATTGAAATGTCTGAAGCTAGTTTAAACTTTTTAACACTTTGTACATGTAACAAGGTTGAATAACTGTGTGTAAAGTGTGATCGAATATTTTCACAAACATGTTTTAAAGATATTTCATAAAGGGGAATAAAAAATTACGAAATTTCCAAATTGAAGTGATGCGTTCAGAAATTTATACGTGATTTTTTATGTTGATGCAAAGTACAGTTACACGCGTTTATATAGTTTTTAGTCACATTTAAAAAATACATATGTTGTTGCACTGATTACTTGACAATATTACAATTTCAATTTAGGATAATGGGCGAAAATGTTTCTCTTAATATAACTCAAATTACTTCATTTGCTTTTGTTCCAGTTTTATTGTTATTGAAGCAACCTGAAAAGCAAACTGAAGCTGATAACTATTTTGCTTTTTCACGATAGTCATAATTATAACGTCAAATAGAATAACATATATACTTATTAAGTTTAGGTTGAGATAATTACAGCAACGCATTCCCAATTGCTGAATGGTAAGTCTGAGAGCTTATAACGCTAACATCGGGTTTCAATACCAGTAGTGGACAAAGAACAGATAGCCCATTGTGTAGCTTTGCGTTTAACAACAAAGGAAATAATAAGAGTGATGGTACACGTGCTTCCTACGTCTTCAATATCGTTTTGTTCTTTCCAGATTAGGATTAATTTGCTTTCTCGTGTGATGCGAGAATAATAAATTAGAAATACTTTCTGACATATGTACCCGTATACATCTGTATAGATCTTTTTTTTTTCTAACTTTTCTATAAATGTTTTATTCGGCTTCACTATGCTCACAAAATAACGAAAATAGTTTTATTTTTTCTCTATCAACGTTTATGAAATATTTCTAGTTGTATCGTGATAAAAGAGTGCAGTTGCTGGTATATTACATGCGTTGAAAATCTCGTGGTCGAGTCAGGCCATTTGGAAAATTGAAAATGTTTCTAATTTTCTGATCTTCCAAATAATTGAAAAAAAAAATTATGAAGACATGATTGATTCAATTTCATTTTTTTTTCACATGTTTCTATTCATTGAACACATTTATAGAGTTGGTCAGGCTGGACATAAATTATTGACTAGCGTTTTCAGAATTTGAATCTGAAGACATATGGTTTACGTTCTGTTAAAGGAAAATTGTAATTTGCGAGCATATGTGCATTATAAGAGTTATGGTCGAATTCTGTATTCGATAAGAATATCGAAATTGTTGGCAAAGAGTGCTGCTGATTAATTAATTTTTTTAAAGTATGTCAGTTCAAAATAGAGATTGCTGTTTACAGATATTTCTTGTGTAGATTTGCACGAGTATGCGAAACAATAAACAAACTGCAGTTAGTCAGCGGTTGTTGGATGTAAAAGGAATATCAGAAACAGTTGGATTTTGGCATTGTCTTGCTTCACGATGTATAGTTAGATTAATAATAAAATAAACAGTAACTTAAGTATTTATCAAATGAATCATTATAGAATAAATAGTAAGATATCCTACGATTCAATAACAGAAAAATTATTTAGAAATGGCGTGATGATTTGGGGATCATGGGATCGAAGATCGTCATTGAACATACATTTTCACCTATGGGATTGACCGTCACCTTATAATGACCCCGCTATTCGTTGGAGTAAAGATTAACTAAAGAAATAGCTGTGAGATGTGATGACCAGCTTTCTTTCATGTAGTCTATCGCCTCATGATTAGAGATAACCTCTAAATAGCTTTGAACGAAAATCAACAAAACAAACAGTTTTGAGGTATTTAATATTTACGATATGTTTGACAACTGAAGGGTCATTGAAATATAAAATCAAAGAGTTTTGGATCATTTGGACAATGTTTTAAGTTTTAATGGTTTAAAATGTTTGGTAATAATAATTATAAACAATGATTTTTCTTAAATTTATCGCCAACCAATAAGCTTGTGATTTTATAATATGTGTTTGGACTCAATACTCACAATGAACGCCTCCTATGAAGCTTCACTCTTAAGATATAAAAATAACTAATTTTTTCGTATTAAAAACCGTGATGTTTGAAATCACTCCAAGTATTACATCATATAGTAAGGTACAGTAATAAAAGCACACTTTGCTAAAGTTATTTACTGGTAACGTAAATTCTTAGTAACGAATCATGAAATGTAAACTGAGATTGCGATCAAACCTAGCATCGCTCATGCTGGGTTTTTTTCTAGCACCGGCCATAAAGCAATATAAAGACTAGGTTGATGGGTAATTAATATTTAAGCTTAAATCAATGTATAACGATGAAAGGATGGATATGTGAATTATATTTTTACTGAAAATTGTAACTCGATATCTACCTGGGTGAAGACATTTTATAATACTATGCGCACGAACGGTGATTTTGTGTGACATGTACGTTTATCTATTAAGAATTTATACATATCTTCTCATCCTTATGGACCTAAGTCTGGATACCTGCGCTTATTAAAAGGAAAACTTACAGCGGTGTTACACATTACGGCTAACTCTGCTTCTGTTTTACGTTTTGTTGCAGTAAAATGTACGTCATCAAGAAACACGCACATATTGTGTGTGCCCTAGTAAATTTGATTTTGTGCGTTTGTTGAACTACACTTTTCCCCCAGATCGATCTCACGCTACTATAAAATGGTGTAAGCATCTCGTAATGGTGAGAAACTCGCTTGAAGTGAAAATATATTCTCGAAAAGGCTGGTATGTGTATTAAAATTTTATTTCAATTACAGTTTTAATACCCCAACCGTCTTGAGGATGCAAGCATCAATTTTTATGCGTCAGAGTACGTTACTTAGTTTAGCACACACTCATACAAGTAGGTGTTCCTACATGTTTTCTCTAGTCTCTGGCGTTTTATGCTCTCATAAATTATTCATTTGTTGTGAGTTTTTCAATCCTGCAAATAGACTGTCACCCAGAGTGACAGTGGGTGACGTTCTACCATCGTTACAACAATAGAGAGTTTGTTAGTCTTGGCTTGGTTTGTTCTACTGCTTTGCTATCGGAGGACACAAAATGTTTTGTAAATTGAAGTAAGACTACGTGCTAGTAGTTCTAATGTCAAAATTATAGGTAATTTCAACCGCCGTTCAGTGATAGCGACACCGAATAAAGCGTACGTGAAAATGTAATGTGTAATTAGGTTGCATTTCATGGACTTCAACATGAGGAACCGTATAACACCTGTTAAAACCTTTACACATAAATCGTTAGAATAATTAGGGTTCACATAATACTCAAAGCATAACGTTTTTAAAATCGATGCCGTGAAAGAGATTGGAATAACAAGTGAGTTGAGCGTTACTAAAATAAAATCTTAATAAACAGTGACTAAAACACTTAGCAGTTGAATTAATATAGAATTGTTACTAAGACAGACAACGTGGCAATAATACAACAGTTGTTTAGAGATATCCTGCTCTGAGATGCTTGTCTCGTAGCCTACGTGTAGCGAGATCGAACCTCATCACCGAACATGCTCGCCTTTTTAACCTTTCAAATAAGATCTTCTATAATTCAGATACCACAGAATATAATGAATGCATTCTCTTTAAAAAAATAGGAAATAAAACCCTAATTAAGCTTTTCTATATGGGCGCTTGTGTGTGAATACGCACGAATCACTGATCATTTCGAAATTTAACTGAAAAGAAAAATAACCCCAAAACAGAATTTGTAAATGACGTCTTTAAAAACAATATAATCAAATTATAGTTTGGTAATTTCATTATATTTGGAAAATGTCGCAAACATAATAGATATGAAAAGAGTTTTGCGTGTGTAGCTTGTAAGGGATTTTACCTCGGACATTTTAATACATAAAAAAATATTCTTAATCTTAAGTATAAAATATTTAAGAAACTCCTCAACAACGTTAATCAAAATTGAGATAAAATAAAAAGTATTAGTAATTAAAGTATGCAAAAATTAATTCAGAAATGTGTTTTTATGTATTTGTGTGTATGTATATGCACACGCACTTCAATTCTAGGTATGTTACTTATCGATTTCAATATACTTTGTACAATTTCACACAATGGTTGATATGTTCGTGCATCATCTACGTAATATCTGAATAAATACATGAAAAATTGGCAGTTACTGTTAGTATCTGGGCACCAAATATTTAAACTAAAGGGTATTTGACGGTTAATGTAAATAGTTCCACGTAACATAGGGCCCGGCGTAGCCAAGTGGTCAGGGTGCTCAACTCGTATTCTGAGAGTCGCGGGTTCTAATCCTCGTCATGCTTGCCCTTTCAACCGTGGGGACGTTATAATGTGCAGTCAGTTTCACTATTCGTTGGTAAAAGAATAGCATAAGAGTTGGCGATGGGGGTGATCTTACATTCATCTTACACTGATAAGTTTGGGACGGCTAGCACAGATAGTCCTGGAGTAGTTTTGGGCGAAATTCCACAAAGAACTCTTGAGCTACTCTTTCACCAACGATAATGTGATTGACCGTCACATAATGCCCCTCCGGCTGAAAGGGCGAGCATGTTTGGTGTGACGGTGGTATCGAACTCACGATCCTTAGATTACGAGTCGAACGCCTTAGCCCACGTGTTCATGCCGTGCCAACTTCAGTATGAAAATCTTATTACTGTTGGTCTTGAATTTTTCATTTCACTTATTAAAGTGAAATGCTCTTAACATAAAATTAATTTTATTAAAATGTGTAGTTTAACATTTTAAATGTTTGTTTTTCAGTGTGTAAAATATTTGTGGTGTTTTTACACGACTTGAAATGTTAATAGAAGTTGCATATTAAAGTGCTGAAGTCGGTATTTTAGAAGTGTAAGCAACTTTCTTAAGAGAACCAAAATTATGATACACTTGTGATTATTGTTTGTTATAGCGAAATAAAAGTGTTTCAGCGCAAAGTTGCACAATAAGCTGTATGAGTTCTATTCACTACGGGAAATTGCTTCCCAAATTTTAACGCTGTAAAGATTTTTTTTTTTTTTTGAAATAAGTGATTTGAAATTTGTGTTGAGGAACTTCCTAACCTCTGTTTGACTGTATATGTTACAACATGGTAAGAAAGACAATTTTATGACAGTAACGTACTACATAACTTGTGATTATTTAACAGAAAAGCCAATCAGGATCTTTAACTGAATAGTAAAACAAGTATTTTGATGAAATCTAGAAAATGTAAGCGGTTAGAATGTTGTTATGATAATTCTTTTAAAAGGATAATAATAATATATAAATGGTTAGAATGTAATCATGGCAATCCTATTAGAATAATAATAATAATAATTTTATGATAATTAAATGTTTAAAACCTTGCATATTGAATGCTGTATCTATCAGATGGAAAGAGAGGTAAGCAGACTGTTTTCTGTTTATATTTGTTTATCAGTTGTTTTTGTTATTTGTACCAATCCGACTGTCCATATATCTAGATAAATTACCATAAAAAAGTTAACAGTTAACGTTTTGTTTTATTTTGTTTTTCTTAATGTGTTCACTGTGGCTCGAAATCAGAGGTGAAAAATAATAGCATTTTAAATCTATATTTCCCATCCTACAATTTACTGCTAAACAGATTTTTATTCAATATCAAAATTCACCAGTCAAGCAGAATGAGAAGAGAAAATGCTATATGTGTGATGTATATGAAATAGTTATATTTTTGTACGGTTGGCATTCTAAGATTGTTTTGTATACTCATTAGTATTACATGCAGAATGGTTCAAGCCCAATATTTGAATGTAAGCATTGATAAGTATTTTATACTTTTCTATTACTATGGTGATTTTTTCAACAGAATATTTATTTGTAAACTTATTTTCACAACAGTCAACTATTTTCTTGAATGTTTGTCCATGTTTCAGATACTCGTACCTAATTCTTTCTCTGTCCACATGAAACACCCTCTTGTCTCAAACTTCTTTGATATCAGCACTGACATATCTAATATAATCAAATGTGTAGAGAGCTTACCGTGAGTTTATTAAGATCATTATTATGACTAAGAGCCGTTAAAGTTCTCCATTGTAACATCCCTTCTCCATTATCTGACTTTTGTCGTTGCTCGTGTAACCACCCGCCCAATAACTCTGAAACACTTATGAGATTTTATGTTCGTCTCCCAATAATTGTTGACTTTTATTATTCTAAAAGCCTTTTTCTTTCCAATCTTCCATATGAACATTACCACCAATCGTTTTATATATATATATATAACATTTTTGTACTATTTTAATAAATTAATTCTTATGATCAAATTGTGGTAGTGTATCATTATTCATATAAGTTTTGGCTTTTTTTCACGCAGAGTTTGAAGTTTGAATTAAAACTATTGATCGTTACATAAAAATAGCTTAGTAAATAAGTTGGATTTCAGTGTTCAAATATTTAAATACAGCACTCACTAAAGAATTTGGAACTCGTATTTATTAAAGTTTACATAAAAGGGAAAGATGTTTAATCTGTCTCATTAAATCCTACGTGAAAAATAAATGGCGCAGCGTAATTTAACATAAATCATAAAGATTTGTAAAAATCAGACACGTGCTGATTTGGCAGAACTGATATTGAATCATATTTATTTCTTGATTGAAGATGATTTTTTTAAAAAAATATGTTTATCTTGTTCTCTTATTCATGTAGAAAATTTATGAACTGCTGCCATACTAGAATGGCTGAAGGTTGAGAGTGAGAGGTTCTTTCTTTTAGTTCACCTATGTTCACCTATCAAGATGTGTGTGTGTTTCATTTATTTATCTCATTAACACATTAATAATCGTATTTTGCTTCACATAAAGCAAAGCCACGTGTTCGTGGAACAGCACCTAGGCAATTGATACACTGAATTAAGAATTATTCTAAAGACGTCTGATATGGGTGTTAAAAACTTTAAAATACAGAACAACGGTTCGACCTTCTTCGGTCTTCTTCAGGTTGACAAATAGTTTGAAACGCACATACTAGCTCCCATTACAATACATTTTTACTCAAAGTTGGTTTCTTGTCATAATGGGTTAAGATTTGTTATATCGTGAATAACGAACGGTACAGCTGCACGACTGATAGAGTATGCTGAGCTTTGTTCTATTCTGAACAACGGTATAAGTGATTTATTAGCTGAAGTTTTCATCTGTCACTAATAAAGGCAGTTATTGATGACTCGTGAATTAGGTGTGTTTATGTTCTAACTTGAGGAATTGTAGAAATTATGAATGAGTGCGTTCTTCTATTTCGTAGAAATAAAGATGAATGATACATTAAAGGTAAGTATAATCTGTTCTGATGAACCGTATAGTACACATGTGTTAAGGAGAAATGGGTTCCGTTGGTTAAGCTACAAACGTATAAGCAAATGACAAATGTACCGGATAAAGGTGGATTCGTACCTTGGAGGTAATAAAGTAAACACATCATCTAGGGACGAGTTTGTATTTTAAGAAGTAATAGATATGTGATGAGTATGTTAAGCAAATACAGTTTTATATTTTGAGTAAAGTATATATGCGATGAATACATTGTTTCTCATCAGATGTACTGTGTATATTATGAAAAACAGATGAATAAGGATACTTATTCAAGACTTGATATATTCAACATTACCAACAATATAATATTCAGTAAAAATGACTAGTTTAGCAGTTGCATTCACAATTGAATTATTGAATGTTTATATCATGAAATTTTCAATATTATGCTTCAAGCTCATTGTAATGTGTGTTTGTATTTCAAAAGTTTTATCTGAATTTTGTTCGCCTTTTCTGAATAATCCCATCGTATGTGTTTCTCCCATTATGAGGCCACCTCTTGGGCTAATGGGCTAATACATAGCCCTCTCTTAGGTTCGTATGTGGACGTTTCGTGCAAGCATACAGCTTGCAGTTTAGTTGGTAGTCACGTAGAACTAACTGTCTTGTACGGAAATATACGTTTCTTAGCTTCATATAAGTATCTCGTTAAACAAGCGCTTGCAAGTATCGCATGCAAGTGCTTGTACGTTCGTGATGTTTGGCCCTCCTCTGCAAATAACATTTCAATTTCCTTGCGAGTTCTTACTTCCTGTGTCTGTGTTCGCGCTCCACTGATTCAGACCGATATTTCTCGTTACACGTGCTTTATAACAACTTTTCGGTTTTCTTTCCTTGGCGGTATGTTACGTAAGCTTGCATGTGATGCGTATATAACATACAGAAAAATGTGAATGTATATATAAACCATTCTTTCAGCTGTTTACACATCCTAATGTCTAATTGTTTTTATACAAAACACTTAGATAAGCAACAATCTTTTGTCCATGACTTAGCTGCAGAATGGCTCACTTTCCGTAGTAAATCTCATTCTAAACTTTTCTATACTGGCAACATTATGAATTATTTACGAAGTGGTTTAAGAATCTGTTTCCGAGATGAATTCCCACAATCACAGTCACTTGTTTCAGTAAACATTGCTTTTCACTCAATAAATAACTTTTGTAAATTACGAGGGAAATGAATACACGGTTGAGGAAGCTGAGGACGTTGTGCATATCTGGAAAACAAGCTGATGGTAAGTTATTCCTGCACTATTTGTTTCTTCGTCATATCATTATAGAACTGCGTAATCAAACCATGGTATTTTTTTTTTTTTGTCTTCGAACAACTCAAAAATAGTCTTTTAAAGAAATTACTCAGAGAAAAAAGCGACGTTTTTCACAGTTTATCAATTGTTATTCCACAATAATAATAAAACAAATTCGGAGATTTTTACAAAAACAAAAACTGAAGTCTTTTGCAAGGTATACACACGCCATCTTTAGTCAAACTGTGAATAATCTACACGAATCTAACTTGGCCCAGAGTTAGCTTGCAAGGACTTTGAATTGTAGAGATCATGGTCTGCCCCTCTTTGCCGCAAAATCTCTTTCAGCATTTTAGGGTGTTGGTTGTGTTGAGAAGTGACGGTCAAGTGTCACTGTTTGTCTAAGCAAGAGTTGCCCAAAGATTGGCTGTGTATGATCTTTACCAAATGCCTTCCTTTTATTTAATCAGTACAAACTTAGGAACAGCTATGCGTAGATTACCTCACTTGCTTTTTCGTAGAAATGCTTACCAACTCAATACAGATACAAATGAATTTTTTTCAACACAATGCTTTAGACTGGTAATTAAAAACTATTTTATTATGATAGTTTCATATCTACAAAAAAGGCATGATCTTGCCAAACAACTATTATAGACGTGCTAAACGTTATAAACTAACATAAAGCAATCCATAAATTAACAGAACGCATCAGAATTTATCTGTACAGAGTTTAATGATGCTTATTGTTCAAGAAAAAGCCTAAAAGTAAAAAAATAGAAGCTTTACTAATTTTGAATAAAACCTTAGTATAAAAAAATACGCAGGCCACGCTTCCATATTTGTAATGATAAATTCTGGTCGAGTTTTACGAATGTTAGAACTGTTTCATAATAATATGTAAAACTCGAACAAGTTGTTTGATGTGGTCGTGTCTCCTATGTAGGAATGATATGTCTTTGTAATAAAAGTTTTTTTTTTTAATTTATTCATTTGGTAATTAAAATGACCGAATAATCAGGTTAAAGGAGAATTGTCAAAAATATATTTTTAATAGCAAATACTTTACTATCCATCTGCTGGCCAACGTTATATAACATAAAGAAATTGGTTTTCGACATTCTTGGTTGGTACAATACAGAAGTTAACTTTATGATTAGTAATAAATAAATGTTAATAAAAGCATCAATGTGAACAAATTTTAGCGTTGTGACTTTAAAATATTTCCATACCTGTAGTTCAGTTTTTTTTTTCATTTTTACGATTTTTGTTGAGAGTTTACCATGTTATCATGCTTTTGGAAGTTTCTTAAATCGTGCGTGTAAAAACTGCAAACACAATACATGTGTGTTGTTTTTCTCTTAACACCATATTAATTTCTACATATTTGTATAGTAATTTGTTTTCAAAACGGAATGATTTGTGTTAAGGACTGAGTTTCTGAATTATTTTTATGCCTCTCAACATCTGTGGGACTTGTATATGGTACTGCCTCATTGTAACGCTGCCATTGGGAGCCATATGCATCCGAGAGCAATATTGGCAAAGGAATACTACAACCAACTATTGAAGAAGGCACTCGTACTAAATTGATACAGATTGAAAAGATAGATAAAGCAATCAATTAAATAAAATAACTGTTCACTTGTGAAGGAAAAATAGATATAAAAAAGGAGTATAGATAAGATAAGGTACGATGATGTAAGTAAAGTACAAACACAAACGTTCAGATATTTTAGAAACTTGTTCACTTCAGTTCAATACTTTAGTCCGCTTCATCTGGTTTCGCCTCCTTTTACTAACATAATGTACTTTATAAATGCGTCACAATTTCCATGGTTGGTAGTCTCTCTGTACAGTATGAATCTTCTAAGAGGTCATCTTAAAATAGTCGCCATTTTCGTTGCAAGATTAATATCACGCCAAAAGTGAATAGGCTTAGATCAATTCTAAACTTGCTGTAGTTAAAGAAATGACATCTCTATTTTCTTCTGAAACTATTTTTGCACCCTGGACCTATCGCATTTTTATTTTGTTTTATTTTGTGATAGTGTAGTGACTTTAGCCTCTGAAGCCACATGGCAATGAGCTAAGCAGAAGGTGTTATCCAGTTTTTAAAAGTCAAGACACCACAGGGTAATAACGGATGACGTTATAATGAGGCAGGTCTGTACTGTTTGGGTGAATTTATGTTATATTTAAGTCTTGTGAACAACATCAGCTATTGTTATTCATTTCACAGAATACGCCAAAAATGTTGGATGAAATTGCTCGTTTCCTGTGTAAAGTACAAAGGTAACTTAAATGGTAATTAGAGGAATTAATTGAAATATTTTTGGTGAAATTGTGTTTGTGAGTGTTTTCTGCCTCCTATGTCATGAGGGTCTTTAAATTAAAGGCTAAATCATGGCTTTTTGATATAAATATTGTTTTCACTCATAATTAATTAAAATTATCTAATCTTAATCACGGTAATGATATTTCAATCTGATAAAGTGAACACATTCGATCAGTGTGTGTGCAGCCACAGCACGCAGCGGAAGATTGACACTTAACAACATCGATTAAAATATAAAAACACCAGTTTCGTTTTCGAAAGTATTCGACTCTTATGAAGAGTTATCTGCTTCGTTTTTGTCAAATACAAAGCTACGCAATGAGCTATTTTTGGTACGCTCACCACCAGTATCGAAACCCGATTTTGAATGTTTATAAGCCGTTCAGCCACTTGATGGGTGGGGGCAACAACATTTTTGACTACTGCCACAAGGTTGTGTTATCAGAGAACAAAAACCGACTTATGTATTAGCTAATGAACTATAATGTATATATTAATGTCTTATAAAAAAAAATACACCACTGAACCAACACAAACACAACCCACTTTATTATAAGGAACAACATCACTGAAGGAACACAAACACAGCCCACTTTATTATAAGGAACAACATCACTGAAGGAACACAAACACAGCCCACTTTATTATAAGGAATGACACTACTGAACCGCGAGTACCGGTTTAGCTATCATACGAGTAAAGTTAAAACTCTTAAAAAATTATAATTATGTAATATATGTAATACATTCAATCTCATTGTCTGGCATTAATTTTCGATACATTAACCGAAACGCATTTTTTATAACTCAATTCCATCCATCCGTACAAGACGTGCGGCAGATGTACGATTTCATTGCTTGATAGGCAATATTTCATTGACAGGTGACAGAGGTCGATCGTTATTTCAAAAAATAATTATTAACTTACAGTCCAGGACGTTTTAGCATAAATAAACAGAATTTCAATATAAGTATTACCCATAATATATAGTTAAAACCTTTTACAAGAATTTAACAAAGCAAGTAACGTTTCATACTGTTCTCGCATGAAGATAGCTGGTTCATCAAATAAGACCGAACACTACCGTTTTTTCTTTACAGCAACCTAAAACATCACAAGAGAAACCTTTTATTAAACTTTTAATGTAACTTCTCATGTTGCGAAATGTTAATTGTAAATTTTGTTAGTTTGTATGAGACTAATTATCAAAGATTGTATCTAGACCGTGCAACCATAGACTAACAAAATATATCCGTGTTATTTTAGATACAACTCCTTTGACAGTCACTCTATTACTCCCTTAGTCCAACTTATTCTCAACAGGTAATAGGTTCGATTATCACCACCGACTGCACATTAAGGAGTCATACAACTGTCATGCGATTGTTAGAATGCCTTTAAATATATGGATACTTAGAAAATTTACGTTATGAATGGGTGAAGAAGTTTCAGTTGATATGACCAAATATTTGTTTATGGTTACGATAATATATTGATTTAATACTGCTGGACAATGTTTGCGGTATATCGAAATGCGGAGTGAGTGAGTTCTGAGAACTATGTTGTAATGTTTTCTTGACGTAAGTATTGAAGATCAGAAATCGGGCCAAGGTTCTATCTTCGGCTATTTCCTGTTTTAGAAACAAACCTTATAAAAGTAAGGAATTCTAATAATTGCCCAGAAACTATTTGTACGCAGTTAATCATATCAGTTTGTTTATGAATGCATACATAAATGTATATGTGAGGGTGTTTAAGACTTACGGCTACTTTCTGTTCCTCTAACAGCCAACTTCATTGATAAATGACTCTTCCAATGCAAAATGTATATTAAGAAAACCAAAAAATCGAGTTTTAATGTTTCGTTACTCACCTGAAAATTAAAACTAGTAAAATTTGGGAAGGTAGTAGTGAAATACTCTCTCTTTATGATGGTACAAAATTACAAGCTCCCTCTCAGTTAACATCATACTTTCTGAAGCTAAAACTAGAATTACATGGTGTGTTCTGGGAAGGAGGTGTATATGTGTGTGTGTAACTATAGTAGCGTTCTAGAGGGGGTCATTATGCTTCCGTAGCATTGTTTTAAACAGGGACGTGTGTGTAAATGGCAATGCTCTAAAGTAGAGTATGCATGATCTTATGACAGTGTTCTATAGAGGTCATGTTGTGTTAAGATATATACTTTAAAGGGTTTTTATTAATTTTTATAAAACTTTTTGAATCTATGTGTTTTCTCTAATAACATGAATGTACCATCACCGAGGAACATGAACCCAAATCAGATAAATATGCTCTTTTATTTCCAGGTTATCAGGTTTTGTTCATTTTTATCTACACTGTGAAGTAATAACACGAGTTTGAGACTTGAAAAAATAGTTTTTAATGGTCCTGAAGAGCTAAATAAGATTATTTAATCATCTCTTTTATAATAATTATTACACTGTTATAGAGAATTATAAGCTTTATAAACTTAATAAAATAAGTTTCATTATTTATTAAGAGAAAGATATGGCATTAGCATGCTTCGCTTTAATTTCCATTCATTTGGTAAACAGTATTTACATAAAACTGTTCTGAGACGGAAATTCTTATAAATTTGTTTTTGAAATTTACAGTACTTTCATAAGTGATCCAATGCCAATTTACTCTACTTGACTCTCGTAGAAAGAAGTTGAACCTTACCTTGTAATTAAGGTCATTTGAGCGCAGTGTAAAATCGGGAGTATGGGTGGACGTATCAAGTACTAACGTGAGGTCTAGCAGAAAGAAAAATGTCTCTGCGGTGCGACTCGGTCGTGATTTAATTTCTATTGATTACAGGTCATCATTATGTGCTCGTCGCTCTAATCGGAAAAGAAAGAAAAGCAGCTATTAATAAAGTATGTTGGCAGTGAAAAGACTGCTTTCTGCCAGCCAGTCTCTGACAGTCTCCTTGGAATTCATATGATATGATATAACTTATCGTCTCCTTCCGGTCCTCTCTCTGATTTTACTCATTTCTTTTCTCTATATCCGACTTGTTCTCGTAATTTTCAC
Organism: Carcinoscorpius rotundicauda; assembly: GCA_011833715.1. NCBI lineage: Eukaryota > Metazoa > Arthropoda > Merostomata > Xiphosura > Limulidae > Carcinoscorpius > Carcinoscorpius rotundicauda. The sequence continues at coordinate 117,899,121 of CM022393.1, forward strand.
TTATCATATCCCCTTTCCCTTCTGGTGTTGGCTGTCTAACATTTTATTTTATTATCTATTCTTTTCAATTAACACTATGCTAGTTTCACATTGTAAACTCATTACTAGATTGTATTTATTTGTGTGTTTTCCGTCATCATCCGCTTCTCTTCGATCTTCTGTTACATGAAACATCCCAGTGTCTTTAAAATTTGTCCATTTCATGCTTTTCCCATCATTGTTCGACTCTCTTGCGTTTTGACACTTTGACAATATATACTACTATTACTCTCAGATACATCTATCTTACAGTATAGTTTTAATTTTTACTACTCTCAGGTGAATCTCCTATCTCGCAGTATACTTTTATTTCTACTACACCCAGATACTTCTCCTATCTCACACTATAGTTTTATTTCTACTACACCCAGATACTTCTCCTATCTCACACTATAGTTTTATTTCTACTACACCCAAATACATCTTCTATTTTACAGTATAGTTTTATTTCTACTACTCTCAGATACGTCTCCTACCTTACAGTATGGTTTTATTTCTACTACTGTCAGATAATCTCCTACCTCACAGTATAGGTTTATTTTTACTACACTCAGATACATCTCTTACCTTACATTATAGTTTTATTTTACCATGCCTAGATACAACTCTTACCTTACATTATAGTTTTATTTCTACTACTGTCAGATACATCTTCTATCGTACAGTATAGTTTCAGTTCTGCTACACCCGGATACATCTTCTGTCGTAAAGTATAATTTTATTTCTGCTACTGTCAGGTACATCTTCTGTCGTAAAGTATAATTTTATTTCTGCTACTGTCAGGTACATCTTCTGTCGTACAGTATAGTTTTATTTGTACTACTATCAGATATATCATCTACCTTACAGCATAGTTTTAATTCTGCTATTTTCAGATATATCTTTTATATTACTATATAGTTTTTTTGTCTTCTCTCCTACGATATTTTTTTATATTACTCGCATTTACCTTTCTACCTTAATAAATTCGTTACTGATGTGCCGCGTCTTCCCTTACTTTGCTATAAACATGAGTCTTTATTACACTTTTTCTAATCCTTTTTTCTACTTTTTCTTGCCCCGGCATGGTCAGGTGATTACGGCGTTTGACACGCAGTCTGCGAGTTGCAGGCTTGAATCCCCCATCCCACCAAACACGCTCACCCTTTAAGTCACCGGGACTTAACATTGCTACGTTAAATGACTCTGTTCGTTGGTAAAAAAGCAGCTCAAGAATTGAAATAGATGATGATGACTTGTCTTTCACTTGCTAAATTAAGGACGACAAACGCAGGTACCCCTCGTGTAGCTTTAAGCGAAATTCGTAACAAAATTTTGCTTTTATTACACTGATATACACATCTATTATATACCTTCTTTCTAAGACGCCCGTGTATCTCTCTCATCTTGCTATATAATACTTGTGTACTTCTTTTATCCTTCTGTAAAATTTTATTTTGTATTCATTTAAGTATCAATACAACTCGCAATGTCATTGGAGTTAATTTTTCTTGTAACATAGTTGTTATATACTTCGCTTTTCTTTTTAGAAACTATCTATCCATCATAATACATATTTCATTGAGATGTTTCAGTTGGTCCTGTTTCTTGTGATGTCTGCAACTTCGCGTCTCTTACGTTTTCCTCTCGGTTACCACTGATATAAATCCAGATATATTCTTATTTGAAAACCAATCCTATCCATTCAATTTTGCAAAAATATCCAACTATCTTTTTTTCTTCGAGTTCCTTATTTTTCCAATTCCAGCTACGTTCTTTCTAGCTTTAAACTCTCTCTCTTTTTTTTTTATACATTCGAGATACCTTAACCATCACATAACTCTTTTTTCTTCATGTGTATATATGGATCAAACGTTGTAGCACCAAAATGTTATAATAATATTCCAAATAAAACAAATGTGTGTTTGTGTGTGTGTATGTATGTATGTATGTAATAACTGACATTGATGAACCCGAAAATATATATATATGAATTTGAAATAAAAAAAATTGATAACTAAGTTATAGACTATTATTCATTAACAATTTTTAATAAGTAATTAAAATTTTCTTTATTGAGTATTTACTTTATAATTGCCAATGTATTTATCTGTTACAATAATGTACTCACTGGAGTGAATCATTTGGATATTATAGATATTTTGAAAGTGATTAATTCTTCAATAATGTTCCTGGCCAGGTGGTTAAGGCACTCGACTCGTAAATCGAGGGTCGTGGTTTCGAATCCCCGTCACACCAAACATGCTCGCCCTTTCAGCCGTGGAGACATTATAATGTAACAGTCAATCCATATTCGTTGGTAAAAGAGTAGCCCAACATTTGGCGATGGGTGATTATGATGATTAGCTTCCTACGCTTTAGTCCTGCAATGTAAAATTAGGAATGGCTAGGGCTTATAGGCTTTATATTTCATATTATTTTTATCGCAGTTTTCAATATTTTACTATTTCTTTTCATCATCTTGAATACGATGTTAAAAATTTTGTGTGTTAGTAAGATGTGAAACATAATGTACTTGTCATTTGAAGACAGCATGGTATCACTCGTAGATCTATCGTTCCCCGCTGACACAGCGGCAAATCTTCGGATTTGCAACGCTACAATCAGGGGTTCGATTCCCTTCTGTGGACTTGGCAGATAGCCCGATATGGCTTTGCTGTAAGGAATAAAAATACACACAGAAACCTATCGACTTTCTTATTAAAAGGAATAAGAATAAATCCTGTTCTTTGCCTTAGAATACATGTTTAAACAAACGTTTATGTATTGCAGACAACGTATTCAATAGATAGTTTTATTTTCTTGAAATATTAACGCTCTCTCGTTATAAAGTTTTCTTTGGATAGATATTGATTTTAAAACCATCGCCAACTATGTAAAAAAAAAGTTTTATTGATTTGTCGTTAGACGGCACTCTGAACACGCAGGTCGCTTTTACAAAAAATATTTGTTCCAACCTGAAATCAAGAGAGTGGAAGACGACATCTTAATATTTGGAAGTTATGAAAGCTTTTTCCTGTTATAAGCTCTGAATATGTACGTTTCAAAAACTCACTGATACTGATGGAATTTCTTCCTGCTCTTGAAAATATTTGGGTTCTTTACTAGAAATGTATCAATAAATTCTTTGTAGGGTAGATATATTTTACAATCCCTTGTTCAAAACCGACACTTTGTATGAAGTGATGTACGAATAATCTATCGACATTTAGAGTAATAATAGAAGAAAATAAATGTTATTTTAAATTGTAAAAAAATGATGTGTTTATATATTAATATTTTGTTTATTCTGCTTTTCTGGTTAGAAATAATAAGATATGTTAATTATTTATTCATGATGATGACAATGGTTTGAGTTGTTGTTTTTTTAAGTACGTGTAACACAAATACGTGTATCTGGAACCCAAGCGCTTAAAGGGGCGGGGCCTTGTGGAAAATGTGTTTGGATTATGAATCCTAGAATTAAGTGTTTTTTGTTTCTCTATCCCAATAAATATTTTTCACGACTTGTTGTCACTAAATTGCGCCCCGCAATGTGGGACCGCAGATGTATTATAAGAGCGACGTTAAAATCCTACTGTTCCATCAGGCAAAAACAGCTCTTATGTTGACTATAATACATAATTTCATTTGTCATTTCAAAATTTGGGACGGCTAGTTAGCTCGTTGTGAAACTTTGGCCTAAAATTCTAAAACTAAGTGACGGTTAAGCCCTTAAGTAAATAACGTGTTAATTTGACGTGAAACTAGATTCAACCTTTTCCTGGCTCTGCAGAGCCAAGTTGTTGGTGCGCTTAACTCGCAATTTTTGGGTCGCGGGTTCGAATCCTCGTTCCACCGAAGAAACTCACCCTTTCAGCCGTGGGGGCGTTATATTGTCACGGTAAATTCCACATTTTACACATAGCACTGGGTTTGTCTTATACCTGTACTTGAAAGGTAACGGTTGAATTTTACGTACCCACTAATATTTTCATTATCTTTGGACAGGTGGGAAAGTATTGTTTTTAGGTTTTTTAGTATTTATACTTGTAAGAGGAGTAGACAATTTCAAAACCCAAAAAAACATGCTTAGCACCGAGCTAAATATCCAGATTGAATTCATATTACTTGCAGGTATGAGAAACAACAAAAGATAAACAAATATGAACTAGAAATATACAATAGAGTGAATCAGTTCTTAGATTAGTAACGTTAACAACATTAACATTACATATGAACTTCTCTCCCCGTGGCTCCGCAGTAACTCTTAAAATCGTTCTTTGATACCTGTAGTTTGCATAATACAGATAAATCTTTGTATTTCTGCTTAATAAAAAAACAAACAAAGTTGCAAACATAATATGAAACTACATTTTGTGAACTAGCTACCTCGCGTACCTGTTTCATGGAATAATGTTTTAAATATTATAATCGATGAGTTTATTGCAAAACACGACATGATTCATTGTCAGAAATGTAATACAACGCTTTTGGAAGGCGTATCTTCTTTTGTCACAAGTATTATAAAAAACAACAAACATTGAATGATTAGCCTTACAAATATGAATAACATCATGGTTTTTTATGGTCACAAGCATGAGAAACAGGTATTGAATGATTAGCCTTACAAACATGAAAATGTCATTGATTTCTCTGGTTATTCATTGTGGTAAAAGGTTTAGCACAGCCTGATGGCTAGTGCGCTTGATTTTTTAATCTGCTTGAATCCAATCACTGTGAAGGCGTTATAATGTGACTGTCAACTCCAATATTCGATTACAGTAGCAGCCCTAGAGTTGGCGGTGGCTGATGATGACTAGCTATTTTCTCTCTGGTTTATCATTTCAAAATTGGAGACGGATCACGCAGATAGTCCTTGAGTAGCTTTGCGCAAAATTTAAGAAACAAGCTCGTTACGTTCTACGATGACGCCAGTAATAGCAATACAACTTAAGATTGTTGTATAACCTTACTATTATGATGTTTATTATGTTTATGTATTTGTAATTAAGCACAAAGCTACATAATTGGCTGTCTGTGATCTGCCCATCACGGGTATCAAAATCCGGTTTCTAGCGGTATAAGTCGACTGTACCAATGGGGGGGTGCGTTTATTTTAACGTTTTTTTCGTATCCATACGATTATTTTGTAATAAATTGTTGTTCTTCTGCGAAAGCTTAATAGCTTCCTTGTATGGACATGCTTTGAAGCTTCATACTGTGATAATTCTGAATTCCAGAGGTGGTGAACCGTCTTGTCTGTGTGACACCACAAAACATTCCTCACACTTTTAGCTTTTGCTGTGATATAAGAGTGACTGTCAATCCCTTATTATAAATAATGGGTGGCAACCTTCCCACTTGTAAGATATACAAGACAAATAAAAAGTAGAAATTTAAAAATCTGCAAGTAAAGAACGTAAAAAGTAAGAAAACAATGTTAGAAATAATGCCACATAGAATTGGATTTGGTAGAGTCAACATAGGGATTTTTGTTTGAGTAAATAATGTCTACAATATCCCTAGCCTTGTTTTGTTTATTTTTTTTTACGATCCACATATCCAGGTTTGAAAATTCCCAACTTTTCATATACTTCATTTTCTGTCTTTCCCTATGCTCAACTGTGGTCGAGGGATTATTTGATATGCTAGCTAATCTTATACATAGTAATGATTATAAGCATAGTAGCTAGCTCGTACGGTTCACGAAAACTTACTGCAGCTATTGACTGTTTGATCGCATTACTTCGAGACGTAAAAGGTTAAGCCGCAGGTAGAGACTGTCATGGTTATTTGCTACAGAATATGGTGAGCATTTATAGTTTCTGTGTAATTTATTCTCTTTATATAAATGCATAGTAATGGACAAGTACATGGCGAGACTAAGACACAATCCACACTAAGTGCATACAAAATGTTACCATTAGAAAAACTACCTTTTTCAAATAAAACATATAGTCTAAAACATCACTTTAAATAAACCTTTGTATGTTTTAAAGTAATATTCTATGAATGTGTGTAATGAAATTTAATATTAGGTGTACTGATTTATTTTTACTCCTTCACATCTAACATTGGATTTGTTACTAAAGACGACAACTGTAGAGTGTACAAAACATTGAGTATCTAAATGTTGCAATCGTCTAATGTTAATCTTTTATTAGTTGGTAATTCCTGTTTCATCCTGTATTCAAGTGTCTTAAAATCATATATTTGTGAGAAAGCTAACTTTAAGTAATAATGATAACATAATTTATGCTAGAAACGTGTAAAAAAAAAAAAAGAAACAAATTAACTTTACCAAACCTCTATGACCTTTGCAGTAACCTTATCTAGTATCCTCCAAAAGGTTTGGGTGCAATATACCCAACCGTTTTTGTTGTAGGCTGGCAGGAGAATAATAATAACAACAACAACAAACGAGCCATTTGTAGCGATTTTCTTTTTCTTGTAAGCCTAACATGCGTGCTTTTTCGTGTATTTTATATATTTTCAGCTTCATCAGTCAGTAGTAAATGTTGTTAAAATGTTTGAAATTAATTTTTACTTTAAGGTGCTTTTTGCCCGAACTTTCTATTAGGGTTTTTTTGCAATATATTGCGATCCTTATTATGTACCACTATCGTGGTTCATCGTGAATATTGGATGCTGTCTTCAGGGAACAACTACATATTTAATTCTGAATTACATTAAATATTTGTGGTTTATATCCTCCATATATCTCATCCATCAAAAACACTTTATCGTTCTTTTTGTCATAAAAATTTACTGTCATTGTACGTACAAGTTGGCAGTAAATGCTCTTTAATTTATTGAAGATCGTAATACCATATTTATGGTTTATTCCATACATAGAAGCACATATTACCATGTATTTCACGCTTGAATAATTGTAGGTTTTACTGTGTGTAATACCAAGGTTGTTTAGAAACTGACACGTTTTCACCAAATACTTTAACATGGATCTATTTTTTTATATGCTTGACTGGTTTATAATCCCGCAATTATTCAGCTCAATGTTTCCAAAATTAACTCCAATCATGGAATTTTCAGACTGATATTTTATTTTAGAACATGTAGTTTCACAGCCACTTAGAGGCAAACGTGCGTAATATGAAGGGTAATTCCAAGTATTTGGAGATATAACATACTTTTAACTCAACGGACATTTATTTTGAAAAAGCTCTGTAATTTCTCCTTACGTCTGATGGGATAACGCAGAAATCACGTGAACTTTTCTTCGGAATGCACGACAGAGCATTTTGAAAATGAGCGTTACCAGTGAACTAGTAATGGGAGCGAAATTCTCTAGAATTAGTTTATTTTAGTTTTGATAATAGAGTAATGAAAGAGTATGGTATTTTTGTCGAAGAAAATATAAATTACTTGCTCTTGATGAAGTCCTTCATTGCTAAATTAGGCCTATTTATTTAGAGTACTTAATAATAGTGGGTGATAACCCACCATAAATAATGCTAGAATCCAGGAGATTGCCAGAAGACAACTGACAGACTCATCTGTTGATGGAACAAATTTCAACACTTCGTGTGATAAGCAAAGTTTTGTTTGTTTATTATTCAACACAGTTTTACAATGGATCAAACGTGGATATTTAACCAAAATTATTAGTTTCATAATCCTTCACTTACCACTGAGCTACTGGGGAGAAGTGTAATAATAAAAGTAAAACAATTTTAAATTTGCTATTTCTCCATCTTTTTGTTTTAATGGTACTGAATTAGAAAATATTCCCCTTCATGACTGTTCGACAAATTTAATTTAGATCCATACAAATGTGGTATATGGTGTATCTTTGGTATTGTAATCTTACTTTTATTTTTTCGTATCAGATCACAGGGAAAGGTTTCTCAAGCAGACAATGATCAACAAAGAGCTAAAATAAATAGTGATTTCACCATAGATTACACGGGGTGTTTTTTTCATGCCAGTAGAACATAGGCCTACAAACAAACACACAGTCTAGTTTCTATGCTTTTAATTTAAAATTTTAAATGATTTTTAATGGAACAGAAATGATTTACCCTTACTGGCATTTACTTTCTAATTTTATGTATTATTTAGTGGGTATATCAACACTAGTATAATTTTTCATCCACAAATTCATTCAGTAAATTCTATCTTTTTCACACCAATTTGAACAATATCCACCTCATATCTATTTTAACTTTTATTTTAGCTTGTGTGATGGATTTATGAATAGAGTAATGTATGAATTTCTATAAATGTGTTTGGAGCTATATAAAACATCATCACTAATGTCTCTTTTTTCTTTTTTGTTTTCAAAAAATATACACCGAGATCTTAAGTTTATTTAAGACATCTTTCTTATTTTTATTTTTAACCGACATCCTTTATAGAATATTATTAAAAGCATTAACCTCATCAGTAAAGCTTTTCTATGTCACTGTTTTCTCTTTGAAAGTCAACATCAATGGATTATTTCCACTCTTCTGACATTCTGTAGATCTATTTTGTGGAAATTTCCTCCTACATGCTCCACAACATAACACGTATGTAGGAGGATATTTGGTAATATTAATGTTATGTAACCAAACAGAGGGGTATTAAAACTCATGAGGTATTTGTGAGTTGCTTATAGTTCGCAACGTTTTACATGTGTATTATGATTGTAAATTACTGTACTTATGTTCAAAGTGAAACTAACTTTACTGACAAGAACATGGTCATGAACCAATAATATATTTGTGAGACAAAGTAAGTACAATTGCCTTGTTTTCTTCAATTTTGTATTTGTTACTTTCACAAGCTATATTATTTTTTTTATTTGTTATCTCAGTTGGTAAAACACGGATCTTCACCAATCAGGTTTATTATTATTACCTATCACAAACTATTTCACTTTTTATTCTTTCTTCATTCATTATCGTCCATTGAAGAAGGAAGAGGAAACTTTAAATAATATATGAAACTATTAATGTTGATGTAAAGAATATCGATTTCCACTGATTTAGTTCCCTCATCTTTATTTTGGGCGCACATCCTTCCATTGCTAAGACTTTCAAAGGGAAGTGAGCTCTGAAACGTCTTGGTTTCGAATTCTGATTATGATCAGAATTTCAATGTCGTCTGAAGCGTAGCACTGCCATTCAAAATTTCATATCGACTTTTGTCAAATTCATTCTGGCGTTAAGAGGACCAATCAGGCAGAAATCTGCACATGACGTAGTAGCAAATTGATGGGAATATAAACAGAAAGTTTCAAACCGATTTTTTATTTGTGTGTGTGTGTGTAATATAGGTCACTACCCTCTAACTTCAACATGGCTTAATGTTTTATTCATTTAAAAGTTTATGCTTTCTGAGCTGTTCATTTTGCATTTAGCCAACTAAATGGGTTCCTCGATGATTTATTTATCAAGTTTAGAAAACAACAGTAAAGTTAGTAAGCAGTATACATGAAACATTTCCTCACTGGGGATTAATTAAAATACGTTTTTTTTTGTTTTATTTATCTACTTGTACAAATCAGGAGATTTGAAGAATGTAAGGACATAGTTGGTGGACGCTACAGTTCTGATAAATGAAAACTAATATTTGTTTAAACAGTTTTTCGCCAGTGATTGTGGTATGTTTGAACGCTTATAACGTTAAAAACTAGATTTCGATACTCATGGTGGGCGCAGCACAGATATATATTGTATTGCTTTATGCTTAAAAACAAACAAATTAAATAGTTTACGACACTTGTACTGTTTAGACAGTAACGTAGTTACGAGTAGCTTTAATATCGTAAACTTGATCCCCTAGACTATTTGTAAAGAGGCAATACAACTTAGCACAAGACCTTCAAAAGAGATTTAATATACAACAAAAACACCTAAATGAATTGTCAGTAATATTCACACTTTTTTTTTCTAATACTGAGACTTGTATTAGTTACATGGACTAGTTGTAGGAAGTATGTTATCAGATTCTTTGGTCAATCTTTTGCAACACTGTATAGAATAACATATCAAAGTCATTTCGTTATGTGAGCCTTCACTTTGTATCTTAGATATATTTGATGTTTTTTGAGGTTTTATTTGTCAAGACAAACAATTTCTTCAACACATAAATAAGACATAAATACATGTAATTAACATTTGAAAATGAAAATAACCGTAGATTAAATCATTGCAATGTAAATGTCATAGAACTCCCGAGGCTTTACAAGCAAAATTAATTTGAAAAACTACATGAACTAATGCTGTAATCGATCAAAAACTAGGAACTTTAAGAGTTTTCCTAATTTTAACATACATATCTGCATCGATGAAGAAGTTACACATTTAATTCAGTGCTTCTTTAATATAAGTCAATTCCATATCTCGTTAGTTGAACAAACTATTAATTAAATATATTTACCAAAAAAACTCCAAATAATACCAAAAGATGAAAACCTAATGACTAACACTATCCCATAGAGAGACAATATTAGACTTACTGTAACAGAAATGTGGAAAAGATTATCAGGTAAATAAAACAGTTAGATGCATTTTATCCCTGAAATAGAATTCAAATATGCTAAAGTAATATAAGGAATTAATTCCTCCAGTAAACTTTTGTAAAATGCAGTTTAACAGTTGTCCAGGATTTTACACAGTTGAAACAGGGCGTAATTTGAAGTATATGTTAAAATAAACCTTCCATGAACACATTAACAAAAAACAACCGCAGTACACTGAACAAAATGTGACCATAATAAAACACGAACCTGGCATCAACAGAAGAAATGTCAGAGAAGCCTTATTAAAAAAATTTTAATTTAAAATCGTGCAAACAATAAATAGCCAGAGACAACTCTGTATGATTTGATCATTATTTAACTAAGCATTCCTTTTAGCCTTTCACAAAATTTCCGCACATTTTCCATATATTCAAATCTGTCTAGTTTTTTCACCTATAAATTAATAAACTGTGAATTCACGCATATTGGTAAGCAGACATATAAATAATCAATTCATTCTCTTTTTTCTAACAGGCAACACTTAACACTCATTTTTAGGTTATTGAATGTTGATTTAAGCATAAAAACTTTCTATAACATTAAAATCTGTGTATTTTAAGAACGATTGCATTAGCAATATATTATTGTACCAGTTAAGATTCAATTCTGCCTCACTGTAAAAGTTGTAACAGGTAAAAATGATATTTGTTTAGCTTTAGTTTCGTACAGAATATATGAAATGTAATTAAACGAAACAGAACTGCATTTGAAATAAAACGAAAATTAAAAAGCTTAAAACGCAAGATAACCGAAATCATTGCTTGGAAAAAAAAACTGCCAAAAGCTGCTTTAAACTTTGACTTTTAAGTTGTATTACATTTCTAATTATATTATATTACACTTATAATTATATTAATTTGCTGGACGCATGTCCCGCCTCGCAGATTGAGCTGATGGCAAACGGTGGAATTTTTAGCAGTTCTTTGTACTTGTAATCTCTTTAAAAAATCTGCATGTCTAGCCAAGCACCCACACTTTGCAAGCCCTTCCTGTACCACTGTTTTAGATCTAGGACTTTTACTTCCCGAAACAAAAACTGTGAAAGTCGCGAGCGAAGACATTATATATGATATCACTCGTATTTAAATGTTAATTCAGTGTGCCTTCACATAATTTTTTCGCTCCTGATATATCATTCTTGTTGATGTATTTTCGTGTTTTCTTCCTTCATTGTTCCTTGCAATTCTTTACACTGAAGTGTTATCCCGCTTTCCTTAATGCGCTATTTGAAATTACTTATTTATTTTTGTTGCAGCTCAACACAGCCAATGTAAGCGTTATTTTCTTAATTTCACATTTTGTGCTTTTTTATTCGTAGCCTGTTAAGACATTAATTATCAAATTTCCCACTGTCTACATTTTTAATAGCATTTTAAGCTATTGCCTGTTAGAACTTCATACTGCCTATTAAGGCCCTTCCTAAAATCATTTTTAACTGTTTTGAAGCTTCGGAGTACCTGTAGTCGTTCACTGTTCGTCAAGACGTTAAATTAGAGCCTCCACACTGTCTGTACTTATACACTACCTATCACTTTGTAGGTACATGCCCCTTTTTGCATGTTGGTCAACACGAGAGTATTCACTATAATTCTTCTTTCTCTTTATTCACACTGCTTAACTCGGTAGATCTCCGCGCTGTCTCGGTATTCACGGTGTCAATTCAACTTGGCGTCAAGAGCATTCTAGTTTTAATGCATTAGTCACAAAGCTATTCAATAAAACCCGTTCTTTCACCATCCAAACACTATGTTGCTTTATTCATGCTATTTCGTTTTCAAGATAGGTTTTGCGTATCTTTAAATATTTACTAATTTTATTTCATTTCACTTCTTCAATAAAAATCGATCTTTCTTTATGCGCTTTCTTTCTTTGAAGCAAGTTGGTTTATTTAGCTATTTCTATATATTTAATTTTGTTCATTTATTTTCGTCTTTGGTCCAGATTTTTTAAACGAAACCACTGTTACATTTCTCTTACCCAAGTTTTAAAACAAAAAGCTACCCTAGTGAGAATTTCAATTATATTCATAAACGAATGTTTGCTCTATGGTTGAATTTTGAATTTCGTAGCTGACGAGCGTAGTTCATATCTGTGCTCTTCTCAAAAACTTTCCTATTTAAGTTTTAAGTGTGTTGTAAGGGTTACTGTCAAAATCTAAGCATGGATGAAAGGGTGCTGCTGATGATTGACTTATCAGATGTGTCCTCATCTTTATTTCACATTTCCTGTAGTTTCCATAGCAGGTTAATAATATAACGAAAAATAGAAATTAATGTCAGAACTGCAAACAGAACAAATACCTCAAGTCCTACTTATTTCTTTCCAGCATCATTTTGTTATCGAACTGGCTAAGCTGGCAATCTTGACGTTTTTCGTATAGGAAATTTATTAGAGGATATGATACTAGAGATTGTGCAGATTTAAGGGGCATTGATATACATACATCCATTGAAGAACATTTTTCCACAAATGATACTTTTTTTCGAAATTTTCAACAGTTCTTGTTAACTTCGATCAAATCTTATGTTAGTTTTTCATATTGTTTTGTGGGAATTATCAGTTATTATTTTTATTTCAAGAAAACGTAAATTATGATGGCACTTGTGAAAATCAAATCCAATTCTGGGTAAGCAGTGCCTCAGCATATAACTAGATTTGCTTTGAAATTTGTAATGCAGTTATTAATGCTTCTATAATCATCATATCGACAATTTATGATAAATTATGCATGCCTCATTATATAAATGCATTCTAAAGACATTTGGTACGGATATTAAAACTTTAATTAAAATAAAGTACAGAACAACTTTAGTAGGTCATCTTCAGGTTAACAAAGAGAGCATACAAATATGCACGCTAAAAAGACAACAGGAAAAGTAAATCTTACTTTCGTTTGTTTCTCTGCTTAACAATCCTAAAAACAAAGAAAGAAACCAGCACTAAGATACCAAATCAAAAAGTGAACAACTCGCCAAAACGTTCATCTTTCTTCTTATTTCAGTCGAGGTAACTTCACAAATACTTTATCACAACACCAGTTTAAACCCAAGATCAACTCCGTTTGTTTCTAGGCGATGCACGATGTCATCATTTAATCGTAATAACTAGTAGTAATTTAAAAAAAAAATCAGGATTCTCGTTAAACGACGTTATCATTACCCCTTAAAGGTAGCTTTCTTACAGACATCTGAAGTTCATTTTTAAAAACAATATACATACAAGATAAAACAGGAATTAACAGACATGTAGAATATTGTACACTAACTTTCTATTAAGAGAAATAACACTAAACGAGTAATAAAATTATTGGTAAATATAAAAGTTCGTAGAGGTAGCAGTACCAAAAATAATGCCAATAAGAAGATAGAGATGATACGGTTATACATAAATTATCCCTACATGACTTTCAATATTAACATTTAGTATTACACTGTAAAATGCCTAAGTTCAAAATCATAAGGAGGTCTCGTAACAATAATCGGTAACATTCAAGGCATGTTGTGTCTGAATTTGGGTTTCCTTTTACATAAGTCCTATGCTATTAGTCACACAACATTGATGCATATCCTAACATGACCATGATACTATGTATACCAATAATCAGGAATATATCACTTCCAATTACAGTAATTTTAAAGTTAAATGTGCATTTTACAGTGTAGCGTTATATTATAATATTGAAAGATAGGAATGGATGGCCTACATACAATTGTATCATCCCTATATTCTTGCCGAGATACTTTTTGACACTGCCATTCCTACATCATTTTAATTTGTGAAATGTTTTGTTTTATTCAATTAAACGGTTAATCAACACCTTGCATCACACTATAGATACCATATTTCTACATCAAGTTAGCTTAGTATATCCCAACATTATCCCAACACTTGACATTTCCTTGTCAAGTAACTCATTTCTTCAGAATTCGTAGTAAATTTTTGTCATTATTGTAAGTATTTTAAGTTTCTGATCATAGCAAGTCAATGACTGTATTTTAATTTTATAATAAATTTAAAGATGCAAGAACAATGTTACTAATAAATATGTAGGTTTTACGCTAGTTTCAATTCCTGTTTATGTCAATTTTTTCTAACTACCTTATGGCGGTACTTCTGAAATAATTACAACCTATACATGCAACCCTACAGGAATTAATTGCAGAATGTAATTTGAAAATAGTAAGGAGTGTCGGTAAGCGTTACTGACGTTAATAAGACATTTCGACAACACCATAGGAGCATTATGTATATATAAGGATTTACTGCCTAATCCGTTGGTGTACCATGTAAACACTTTGACAGGGGTTTCCAAATAGCATTCTCTTTTGTGTGGCACAGTTTGCTGAAAAATGGTTGTCATTTTGTACACTTTATTTGGACAAAATATGTGAATGAACTTTTTCCACATGAGTTTAATTTAAAGATTTATTTTTATTTCTAAATATTTGCAAAAAGTTAAAGGTAACGTAAAAGTTTTTTTTGCAGTCATTCGAAGTTTTAGTTGTTTATAAACACTGAGTTCTTCCTAACTGTTTAGTTCATTTTTAATCATTATTTGTACTTATAGTTTACAAATTAATCGAAAAAAGTATAAAAAACTATAATAAAGTGCATCATAAAAGCTAAGGACGGCTGTGTATATATAGTCTTCTGCAGCATTGTGCGTAATTCTGAAATAAAACCTATTGAAGTAATTTTGACCCCTAAGCCATGTGTAAAAACAAATGAAATATAATAGTTCAGAAGTAGTAAACACAGAAATATATTTTAAATGAAAATTTAGTATGATAGAGTTATTGCAACTATATAATAAACTTGTACTTATTTTAAATTCTGCATATTAAGACTATTTTAAAGATGAGGATGAAAAATTTAATATTTTGTTATTTTTAGACTTGTACAACTTGGTTTTAAAAATTATATTGTATTAAAAATGTATATTTACATAATGATCTTTGTCCATGTGCACTCAGAGGATACTGAAAACACGGAACACAAATTCACTATTTCAATTTCAAACACAGAAACTAATCTACTAATTCAAACGCAGAAAACTAATTGAAATATTTAATAAGTCACTATTTCAAAAATATAAAACTACCTTAATTGATTTTTAATCATAATTGCCCCTAATTAAGCCAAAGCTGTATGTCTGCGGACTTGTACCGCTAGAAACAAGGTTTCAATACCCATGGTGGGCAAAGCACAGATGGCCTCTTGTGTAACTTTGTGCTTAATAACAAGCAACATGAAAAACCATAATGAACCCTTCATAAGCTTCAATACCCATCCCAATTTTATTAACAGGGAGAAAAGTTAATTATTTCACAGCAAAAGGCAACGCAATGTTTCCATTTATCGAAGTGTTAAATATTTCTGTTTACCATAACGAACACCTGAATCTGAACTGAAGCTTTTTTATGTTTAGATATGACAACGCTCCTAGGTAATGCGTTATGTTAATCTGTCGCTACCGGAAGTTACCTTAAAGAGAATGATCAGTGATGTCGAGAAAACCCACTTGTAGAGAAAAATATATATTTAAAAGCGGCTCATTTGGGTTGAGAAAATATTTTACGAAGAGGAGCGAACAACTTAAAGAGTTTAGTTGATCAGAAACTAAAATACTTACATAATGACAAAAATTTACTACGAATTCTGTAGAAATGAGTTACTTGACAAGGAAAACAAATAATGTCGGGATATACTAAGCTAACTTGATGTAGAAATATGGTATCTATAGTGTGATGCAAGGTGTTGATTTACCGTTTAATTGAATAAAACAAAACATTTAACAAATTAAAATGATGTAGGAATGGCAGTGTGAAAAAGTATCTAGGCAAGAATATAGGGATATTGTCTTAACACCAGTGAATAAATTTCGCCAAGGACAAGATATGTGGTGAGGTGCTGCTGTTGACTTTAGTATACATTTTTATTCAATGAGAAATTCTTTTTTTGGATGAGTAAAAATATATTTGTGAATAATGTGCTTCATTCATATGTAATATTAATATGTAAACGTTTACATATTAATATTGCATGTCTTTAAATCAGTTGTTTATAAACTTTTTTGTTGTTTAGAAATTATATTAAAACACAAGATTTCACTCTCGCTCTCTCTTATACACACATACATGCGTAATAATGCGCTTTGGTGGTAACTTATAGAAAGCCTAAATAATTTACAACTATGATAATTGAGTCGTCTGTCGGAAAAAATATTTTAATATTTACGGTATTTTAAAACAGTTTTAAGTGCAAAGTGTTTCAATAATAATATTAATTCAGTGTTTGCTCTCCCGCTAGTACAGCGATAAGTCTACGGATTTATAACGCTAAATCAGGGGTTCGATTCCAGACGGTAAGCTCAGCAGATTGCCCGACGTGGCTTTGTTATAAGAAAACGCACAATTCAGTGTTCAATAATACTGTAATATTGTAACAACGGCATGTTGTTCCCTAAAGTATCGTTAACGCTGTAAGATGTAATGTGACCAGCTTTTAGAAATCTGACAACATATTGAGACGCTACAATGCTTTTGGTCTTAATAGGATTAATAAACGACCCTCCCTCAAAGTATAAACTCAGTTTTGCTGTTGCTAGCCTAGGTTTGATATATTAATAAAATAATAATAATAATTAATAGTGCAATAAAATGAGATGTGTTTACTAGTTAGATTAAATTTGCTTTAAACAAGTTAGAGTTTAATAGAAGTATGTGTGGCAAGGAAGAAAGCAAAAATAATCCTAGAAGTACTCCAATAAATGTACAGCATTACGGCATGCTTGTATATGTTTCACAAATAGGGGTCGTGATTGTGGAGGAAGGAAAAAATTGCTTAACTGCATGAAAGCCAATAGAAAGATACGCAACTGCTTTTCAGTTCACTTAGAAAACTGGAGAGAAATCAAATCAGAGAAGATTAGAAAGAGTAAAACGAATGGATCCGTATAGAAATTACACTCAAATTGGCGAAGAGAAGAACTAAACACATACGACTCGGGAAAAAAAACATTAGGATAAAAATATGAAAGAAATTAAATGTGTTTTTTTTTTTCGTCTTAACTACATTAATGAGTTTGTTACACTTACAATAAAGTCAAAATATATGGAGTAAATAGGACTGAAAAAATGTATAGTTTTGTTTGTTTTATATCCTAAAACTAACTATCTACTATACTGTGAAATTAGTGGTAAATATACTGAATTCGTTTGAAATAGCTTCCCTACAAAAATATCTGTAAAACTTATTACGACTTTAAAAAACTGCAATCTCTTTGAATGTGGTTAAAAAGAGGAATTGTACACTTTTGGAATCGGCAATTTAGATTTGATTTCCCCAAGTAAGTTGTCTTCTTCTAAGTGGCAATTTGGTTTGATCTAGATAGAGACTATCACATATTCAAATAAACTGAATTTAAAACGTTTCTACATACACTCTTCAAAAAAGAAACGCAAAAGGGATATTTTTTATTTTAAACAGAAATATATGTAATAACGTTACAAGCTCAGAGTATGTGATGTTACACGTGTTAAGGCACTGATTGTCAGACCAAAATGACAATAAAAGTTGTGCACTTTGAAAACGGAGGAAAACATCGGATTTTTCGCCAAAACGCATTCGTGTCCATTAAATTTATTTGAGAGATCTGCATGTTCTGCAAGTGCAACATGTGCAAAATCCCTATAAAAGTGACGGGTTCTCGGTTTCCATAGCTCAGTGTAGCCACTGACACGCAATACAGTTACGCTAAGAATGACTGAAGCACAACGCAACAAAGCCATTGGTCGCTTGGAAGCAGGCAAATCTCGATCAGATGTTACCAGAGCTGTGAATGTCCACCCAAGCACCATCAAAAGGCTATGGAATCGTCACCAACAACAATGATCAACTCGTGACCGTTCACGATTCGGCAGACCTCGATTGAAAACGCCCGCACAAGATCGCAACATCCGGTTACGTCACCTTTGGGATAGGACTACCACTTCGACGTCTACTGCCTCAACCATACCAGGGCTGCATAGGATTTCCGATCAGACCGTACGCAACCGTCTACGAGATTCATAGGCCCCATGTGCAACCCATCATGGTGAACGTCAACGACGTTTTTCAACATGACAACGCCCGTCCTCACACAGCCCGACTCACCACTGTCTTCTTGAGACACCACGACATTAACGTTCTTTCCTGGTCCTCCAGATCACCAGGTTTAAACCCCTTTGGGTTTAAACATCTTTGGGACGAGTTGGACCGACGTCTGCGACGGCGACAACCTCAACCGCAGACTGTACCTCAGCTTGCAGCAGCTTTGCAGGCTGAATGGACAGCCATTCCACAGGATGTGATTTGTCGTCTCATTGCTTCCATGGGCAGGAGATGCCAAGCAGTTATTGATGCTCACGGTGGGCATACTCGTTATTGACGTTGAGTGACGTTAAACTTCAACTAGTGAGCGTGGACTTTGCCTTTATAGACTTTGGATGTTCAGCAGTGAATGTGTAAAGTTTCACACATGTCATACGGAACTACCCGGAATAAACCTGTTAACAATATGTCTCAAATTTTGCCTTTTATGTTTCTTTTTTTGAAGAATATATTTCGTTTTGTAGCCATCTTTTGGTTACTCAACTGAGAACATTTTTCAATTGAACTCAATTTTTTGTTTGACCATATAGTCTAACATATCGTACACGTCTTTCATATGTTCTTACTCATAAAGAAAACAAAGTTAAGACTAGTACATGTATAAAAATAATATTTCGAACTGAAACGACTCATTCGCTACGTATCAACACTTACTTTCATATATTGTAACAGCGCAATGTTTTGTTATGTTGATTTGGTACAGTATTAAATAAGCGTTTTCCTTTACTGTGATTTTTCGAGAAAGTCAACATTTTTTACAAATATAACTTGAGTCAGTTTGAGAAAATGTGTGACATTTTTTTAACTGAACTAGGCCTAATAATTTGTATATTTCAAAGGATCCAAGATTCTAGGTCACTGAACACTTATCTTACTTTCAGGTATGGCCACGTTATAAAATAAGTCAACCTCGTTATTCGGTTCAAAAATCTGGATAAAGTCCTGGTAGTACCAAGTGTTAGTATCTGGTTACCTTCCTTTTTGTCGGTAGTTCATAGTTAAACAGTTAAACTGGAAATTTAAGAGTCTCCGACGTGACCATTCAGTTCACTTGCACATAAAAAAGTGTTCAGGTTTACAATTGCAAATTTAATCCTTAGATAAAATATATTCCACAATATACAAGTAAGCTCCACTTTTCTATTTAAATATTTATCGACTTCTGTTACTACGTCTTAACCGTCTTCACGTTAAACTGGTCACAATTTTAAATTTTTTACAAGAATGCAAATCTTAACACTACGTGCAAATCACGTTTAAAGTGCAAAAGTTTTACGCTGTTACGAATGGATACGTAACAAAGGACGTACACGTGAAATAATCATGTATATGTATACGAATAAATAATTATACATAAAAACGCAACATTCAATATATATGTAAGGGCCGCATGTTGACCCTTTGGCATAACTGACGTGCCTGGTTAGAATCCTTGCGATACCGCAGTACATTCCTACATAAGCTGTGTGTGCGTTATAAGAGTGATAGCCAATCCATTAGCATAGATGGCTGTCTTTTTACCCTGTGGTCAGTGGCTCAAAATCAGAGACAACGGCATATAGCTGGAGTAGCTTTGCCATAAATATGTATAATTACAGATGAGTGTACAATCTCTATGGGTTAAACTGCAAAGAACAAAAATAAAATATTAAGTATACACCATATGATGTCAAACGTTAAAGTACTGATGTTGTATTTTCTCTGTTTCTAGCCATACTCTATAGTTTTCTTATTTTTTTATCATCAGTTCCTCTCTGTATTAATTTTCAGAATAATATGAAACAAAGCTACACAATGATTTGTCTGTTTTCTGCCCACCGCGAATATCTAAACACGAATTTTAGCATTATAAACCCTCAGGCCTGCTGTTGAGTCATTGATAAGTGTCTCTGTGTATGTTTTAAGGCCATACGTCTGCATAGATTTACGAATGATTCTTTCAGGAAAATTGTATAATTTAATTTTTATGTATTAATTTGTAGCAATATAAAATTTCTGGAATTTTAACGTGACTTGCTTTCAGTGATTGAAGTAAGTTTATTTAAATTTTTATCAGTTTAGCTTGATGAGGGTTTCAGTACAGTTGTTGAAAGTTTTAAAGATTAAATGAAAAATTGACTAAAAAATCTTGTGCCTTTGCTAATTTTCTACCCATGTTACAAGAATACAAAGTATATTCCAAAGTAATTAGCTTGAATGGTTAATAAACCTCATGTCTTATCTATACTCAGCTACCCGTTCCTTAAAAAAAAAAACTTTAATATAAAGTGTTTCTTGTTTTATTATATTGTTAAATTTAAATTCAAAAACTAACCTTGCTTGTTCACGTAGAATTCATATAAGAAACTCCAGCAAAACGTAGCGATAAGAATAAAGTAAAAAAAGAAATAATTAGTTAAATTAGTGTCATGTTATGTCAGTTTTGTTCTTTGTTATTCGGTATTGTAAATCATGTAAATTGCTGTACATGTGCAGAGTAAAAACAGAGTTAATAGTTAAGGTAAGTAGTGGTGTATGGTTTGTTTTTTTAAATAACTTATGAAGTCCCGATGAAACATTAATTGAACAAAAACTAATGTGCCAAATTTATTAGCATTGAAACATTTAAATATCAAGTTTTTTAGTTAAATATTCTTCTATTAAAAGTGAATCAGTTATTCGTAAAACTTGCCTTATATGTTTATTTCTAGTTGAAGAATAATGAGTTCATATATTACCTTAAATGAAATACAGTGGTAAAATGTTTAAGTATCTAGACATAATTGTCTTTTGATCTATTACAAGATTTTTGCAATTCTATCATTTGAATTAGATTTGGGCACGCTAGCCATAAGGAACGCCAATCCAAAAGTCCGTTAAAGGTACTTGTTTCAAGTTCTGTAATTACTTCAGTTATTTTATAATGTTTTACATAATGTGTGTATGGAATTGTTTTGCTGTGTTATTAGTTACTATTTGTGGTGCATGCATTTTCTCCTGTTACCCTACCCAAAGTATGTAAATAATGTTTTAAAGGAACTATTATAGCTCTGCTCTGCAGTAGTTTGTAACAAAAGTTTGTGAACAAAACAAAACTAACGACGTTTCGTGTTTCTTTACTTATTATGAACAAACGAGAAAGAGCTTTCTTTTCATACAAAATTCATTTTGTTCTTTTATCAAAAATCTCTGAAGCAAATGTCTTGTATTATTCAGAAAGACTTCAGTTTATTATTTTTTTCAAAATCTGAAAGAACTGTTCTCTTTTGCTTCTTGGTGGTTTTTTTATAGTAAACAATAATATAAATCTATAACTCTTTCGATTACTTTTAAATCACATATCCGAATTGCTTTTGTAAACAAGTTAATTTGCAACTATTTAAGAACTATGTAACTAAAATGGCGAAATGAGCTTTAATCTTACGTGAAAATATTTTATGCAGTTTTTTTTAATATTAACCTCTCTGTATAAGTGGTCAGTTCAGGTATTCCATTTAGGTTGCAAAGGCTGTCTTTCTATTGTCGTCCCTAACTTTAAACTGATAGACTAGAAAAAAGGCTTTAGTCAACAGCACCCATCGCCAACTGTAGGGCTGCTCTGTATAATCTAATGGTGAGGTTAGATTGTACTCATATCTTAATCACGGTTCGATGTGTGGGAAGGGATTGCTCATAAGGGATCTTCAGATTCATAGTCCGGACACGTTAGCTACTGGACTATACCGGTCCCAACATCAACTAAAGATGCTATGATATAACGAATATAGTGCATCAATATAATAGTTAATCCGTTTTTTTCAGTTACAGTAAAGAGAATGATAAATAGTTTAATATTACTAAACATATATCTTTGGTTAGTTTAGTATAACCTTTCTTTAGCTAAACGAGGGCTACCTGAGCTACCCTTCCTTAATTTAGCACTGAAAGACAGCTAATCATCACCACCCATCGCCAACTCTTGAACTATTTTACCAATAAATAGTTGGATTGACCATCACATTATAACGTCTACACAGCTGAAACGGCAAACACGTTTGGTAGGATGGGGATTCGAACTCACGACCCTCACATTACAAGTCGAGCGCCCTAACCACGTGGCCATGCCGGACTAGTATAAATACTTCAGCTGCTGTGAAATACTCTAGACTTGTCACAACGTTTTGCATTACATTAGATATCATAACTTTTAAGGTGAAAACCCTAGGTTGAACCTCCTATCTCCATAACTCAGCGGTAAACTCGAAAGCTTATAACATTAAAATTCGGGATTGGATACATACTGTGAACACAGTGCAGTTTACCTGACCTGACCTTGCGCTAAAAAAAACTACACACATACAAAAGAAAAGTGTATCGTTACTTCAAGAAAACAGAAGAAACTAGACAGGAGTACTAAATGGAAGCAGGACGGACATTTCTTCTCTACTCCGAAAGACGATTAGATTAACCTGACAATAAAATACCAGTTTTACGCTTTTATCCTGTGTACCTTATAGCTGCACAACAGCAACGTATTGCATTTTCACTTTAGAAAAATTCGTGATATTCCAGGATTCTAGCAGCACTTGGATCTCCATAAGCATTTCCCCTCTTCTTATCCTACCAAATTAATTCTCTAATCTTGTTGGTGTTCTTAGACAGTAAATCTGGTAAGAACTGATAGTTACGTCCGATTTAGTGGTATAACATGAGGTCTAATCTCCACGATACACTTTACAGTATGTTTATAAAAATGGCTTAAGATTATTTCGATCAATGTAATATTGTCTGGCAGAAGTAATAGCTGTACAATAACAGCTTGTCCTGTTTTATATTCGTATAGTTTTTCCTAGAGTCTGACACCAGAAATTTTTGTGCAGTTATAAATGCAGCGTAACACTTCTCACATTATATAAGGTAAAGATACTTTTCATTAAACTGAAATTAAAGCTTGATAAAAGTAGCAATTGTATAACTTCCTTAAGGTAAGATATTCCATTCAGCTATGTAACATCTAGAGCTGTAATACTGATAATAAAAATTTCGTTTGGATAATCAAATGGTTCTTTTTCATGAAAAATCAAGAACGACGACAGGAAACACTAATCACACTGCACAACAAAGTATTTGCTTCTTGAAAACTGTTAGGTGTTCCTTATAGACTTTTGGCTTTTGATCACGAAAATCACATCCAAATTTGCCCATCATGTACCGTTTCATCGAAATTTTCAGTTTCACCAGGACATTGCTACAATGGAAAAACGATATCAAGGCAACTGGAATTCGTCAATGCTTGCTGGCTACTATTGGGCACTGCAACATGATGCACTGGATACTGAATACAAACTAAAATCAGGAGCAAAACACTTTTATTTATGTTGAACTTAATAGCTTATTAGAAATATAAACGCAATTAAATACGTTATTGCCGGTAAACAGTTACTGTCTGTTTCTCAGAGTTCCTACGTGATGAAGCAAAACCAAAATTATATTTGTGCATATCCACCAGGTACCTGTCACAATCAGCAAAAACTTTTCAGGAAGAAAAACTTTAAAGAAAAAAAAATTGTTGTGCAGTGTTACCGGTAGTTGGCGTGACATCTTAACGTAAAGAAGAAACTAATTTGGAAGTTCGTGTAGGCCGAAAATTGGAACATAAACAGCCTCAGTCATTTCTTTAAAAGGCAGTAAAGTATTTAATGTTAAAGTGTTTTTAAATCTGATTAGGGCTACTTTTGAAACTATACAAATACACGAAAAATAAATCGTTGTCATATTTTGTAAACCTATATGGTAACTCCGTCGTATCTCAAGCGATTTGTAATCAAATTACAGTTTCGGATTTGGGAAGTCAAACCATTTTGATTGTTATGCTTAACCACGCTAAAGGTCTCATAGATTAATGTATTAATATCTTGTGTAAAAGAATCTCAATTTGAAAGTAGACTGGCAGAGATCCAGATGACTAACAAAATTCAGTCAACTTCGCATAGTAAAGATTGCCCAATGTGTAGGTTTGTATTCAACAACAAACTTTCATATTCAAGTAGAGTTTGACCTATTATTGAAGTCCATGATCACTTCAAATTATGATGCTTTATTTAAGTCTCTAAGGACAGTGTTTTCTAATAAATGGGTAATTGTTTTAAGTTTTATAGGTCTCTGAACAACGGTTTTATTCTAATTCTGAATTATTCCTCTTCTTTGGCTGTGTTTGTGTTTGGCGCATTTCAGTACATCACTTGGAGAATAAACATTAAACAATAACGCAGAGAACTATGGTAATTTTTGTTACAACATTAACCTAGCTAATAACTGAAAGTTTGTAGGTATAAGTATTAACTAGAAATTTACCATCAAACTAAATGTGTGCTTATCCACGAAAATTACACGTATATCCATGGCAATAGGTCGATTTTTTTTATGTGAAACACCCAAAGTTTAGAAAGAATGGAAGCTTTTGTGACATTTCAGCTTGGTTTTGTTTTTCCGAGAAAAGTTCCTTAATGTCTGTAATATGCGTTTTATTTTTGTTTTTGTCTTTTTAGGTTTTAAAAACTCGCTTTATATGGCACTTTTCCTAAAGAATGTTGTTAAGAGTTGTATTATTATTATTATTATTATTATGCTTTACATAACGTCTGTTTAAACTGTAATGTGCTTGTTGTTGTATTCAAGAAATTCTTTAAAGAATGTGTTATTATGATGTATGGCATACCTTCCTGTAGCGACTCAAGAAGGGTTTTATTTTAATTGTCTTAGAGCTGTACTGTGTTGTTTACAGAACGCTTGTATTATTGATTGGCTTTGTAAATAATATTTCCTTAATAAAATATCTGTACGAACTGTTTCAAGGTTAGTGTAAAAACTCTCTCATTCAGTATCATTCTCACTGGCAATGGGAACTTTCTGAGTTTTAGAATATAGCAAACAATTAAGTAAACTTATTTCAGTTATTTACTTATTATTGGTGCAAAACACAAGGTATATTTTTCTGAGACTACCGTTTACAAACCTAGTAGAGCAGACTACTAAATAACTCTCCAAGAACTGATGTTTACCAACGTTCTGAAGAGATCAGTACGTACTTTCTCTATGGAGTGCTATTTACAAATATCCACAACATTCTAGTAAACACCAAATTTATTAATAAACTAGGTAAAGAACTAAAGTCCCTACTATGTAAAAATTACACTGACAAAAACAACACCAACATTATTTATAAAATACAATGTGTTAACTGCCACGACTTCTGTATTGGAGAAACAAGCAGAAAATTGAAAACCAGATTCAAAGAACACATACACACAGAAAAAACACCTTTACACATTTTTGAACTCTACAAATCAAATATGCACAACATAACCATAGAAAACACCCAGATACTAAGTAGAGAAACAAATATAAACAAATGTATAATCAAAGATGTTTTACTTGTTTATAACTAAATGAAAAATTAAACCATTATAAAGGAGCACCTTTAAAACTATACTAATTAATAACCTAACATCCAACTGCAACGCCTCCATACAGTCCCGTGCCTGTTTATACTCTCGTCCCCAAGACATATGTTATCACTTTCTTAACCTAAAGATGACCTAACAAGAGCGAAACGTTGTTCCCTGCTTTATTTTGGTAAAAAGTTTAAATATCCATACCAGTCATCCTAAGATACAGACCACTAACCTTTTCCAGAGACTGTCATTCAATAACTTTTTGTAGCAGCTGTTCAATAATTATCAATACAGCCAATTATTTACTTTAATCAATTGTTCGTATTGAAACGGTTATTTATTTACTTTTGTCAGGTAATCTGCTTTAAGATTAGTAGTACAGATAAATGGTTACTCGGAGGTAGTTGTTTCATTACCTGCCTTAAAGATAACTATTTACTTTTAGTAAGTAAATACACAATATTGTATAATCTGAAATGTGGTCTCTTCCATCTAATGTTTATCTGAACTGATAAAAATACATGTGAAACCGTCTAAACTTGTTTCCATATAAATTTCTTTCGTAATAGTGGCTTTTCACTTCGTTTTTAGATATTTATTTTCTTCAATGCTGGATTTTTTTTGTTTTTGAATAAACTATTTGGTTTCGGTTTTCCTTCTCAGTTTCTTTCGAAAAAATCTTATCTCATACTTAGTTTTGTACGCGCATCGTTTAACATTTATGCTTTTTAAACACTCTAAGCTTAATGTCACTTCTCTTTGAGAAAAAAAAAGGAATTTCTAACTAAGAGTTTGAACGTCCGTAGAATTTAGTAAACATGTAGAGTAATATTATGTATTTAAATTTTGTTTGCGTTATAGCTTATATCTCCAATAACAAATGATTGAAATGTTTTGGAGACAGACGTATCTGAAAATAATCTTCTGGATATAGCTTTAATCTCTTCCTTCTAATTTCGAAAGGAAAGTATTGATATTTAAGACATTATCTTTATTGTTTCAAATTATGAGCCATCAGATAAATGAATTGATGGCACCTAAAAATTATCACAAGACACTTGAATTCTGAGTGTTTAAAAACAACAGTAATACGACACTTCCCTTGATAAGAATTTGACGTGTAGCGTGATTATAAACGTATCTTATTGCTCATCTAATTTGAAAAGCATACAGTTAAGACAGCAAATGCAAAATATACTTAGAGTAAGTGTCCAATCACGAAAGCCGATTAATTTTCTTTAGTTTACCATAATCTAAAATAATAATAATAAGAAGTTAGTGAAGTAAATTTTTTTGAGGCTAGATGCACTTATAATTGTTTATTTATTTAATAACCTTGTTAAAAAATTAAATATATTTTATAATACACATCATAAACCAGCGTTTCCTCGACTCTGAATCATGTTTTCTTCATAAACTTAAGCTAACTGTAATAAATAAATATATTAATACCTTGTATATAACTATTTATATTTTAAATATTCATAAATTTTATGATATAAAAGTCTTAAATAAGCCAGCTAAGCACGATTGTAACTATAATTGTCATAAGACATTAGTATTAGATTTATTATATTTTTAAAGGAATTTATGAGTGGGCAGAGCGAACTTTTTGGTGGTGTTATCATTCCATTGCTGCTTTATTTAATAGCAGTACTTTCCCACATTTGGCTGCATTTAACAAATGGTTATTTAATTGAAGACAGTATCGAATGAAATGCTCAGGTCTACTATACATTTACTATTGTTTTTGTTCCATATTTGAGACGACGTTGTGTAGTACTTGATGCCTTAAAATAAGCTACAGAACAACCTTTCGACCTTCTTAGGCCATCTTCAGGTTAACCTGAACAAGTATTTATATTTTACTACTATAAATAATTTTGTCCTGAATATTTCAAATAATATAATATATATATTCTCATTTATCAAAAATAAAAGTTATTACTTACAAAAATAAGATCTTGTGTTTATAATAACAGAATGCTACCCTTAGAAAAGGAAACTTGATAAGCCTTGTGAACACAGCTATCACAAATATAACAATACAAGGCAAGATATCAAGAAACAGCACCCAATTCTAAAGCAGTGAGACGTTCATTAAAATGTCCCCAAGTAGGCAAATCTAAGTGCGAAGTTCCTTTTATGGGTAATTTTACCATAACCATACTCCTAGTTCTTCTACTTGGTTGCCATTGCATTAATATTTTTTAAGTGAATTTACGTATTGTTTTCCCGATATTGCTTTTTCTTGTGTAATGTCGCTAAAAGTTAAAATCGTATGAGCTTCAAGGTAACCGTGGTTTCTCCATTATTGGTCCCAGTAAGGGTCTTTGGGTCACGGTATAGAACATGGTCTCCAGAAGTGTTTGTCCTTTTATCCATTGGAACGTTCTATCTCACTATTCGTTGAAAAATAAAAGTTCAGCGCAAATTTTTTTCCAGATTTTTATCTTGTTGGTGATGTTTTTTGTTGCTTTATAAGTATGGTTGTAGATGAAGGTGGGTACGTAACCGGCGTGTTGGTCTCATTGGTTGGGGTTGTTATATCCTCGAAGCCTCCATTCAAAGTCATCTGTTGCAAAAAGTAACTAAAAATTTGGCTTTAGTCGCCTTTCATCTAGTCTGTCATTTCTAAATTAGTGACCACTGTCATAGATGGCTCTAGTAACTTTGCACGACATTTATCAAAAACATTTCCCGCATTTCTGACACTTAGAGCCAGTGTACGCCAACTTCTGCAGCAATTCGATATTTAGTCTAAACATTACCACCTTCCCCTCCTGTTATAATCTCTCCCATTTTTGTATAAAGTACTTGTGGCACGAAGAACAACAATACATTAAACTGTATGTATTATAAGTAAAGTAAGGGCCAACTTCTCGTATCTTTTTCAAGAATCTAATTTGTAGCCTCCCAGTGGCTCAACAGTACGTCTGCGGGTTGATACATATATCCCTGGTCGACACAGCAGAGATGATAGCGCTCATCCTGTTTTGTCGCTTTGAGCTTAACAAGAAACAAACAAACAAAGCTGTATTGACCTACTACACACATATACACTATGTGTAGGTAATCATAGTTTATGTAGACCTTCCAAATTATAGTGCACAAAGCTTCCTGACAAGCATTCCACCATGCAACATTATACATTTAAACAACTTTCTGTAAGAACTTCTTAAAATGCTTTAAAAATAATTAAAGTTAAGCTTGAAGATCTGTAGAAAGTAAAATATTTTAAATTTGTGTTTTGTATTGCTTTGACTAAATAGACTGTTATCTATGTCAAGTCTCGTTCGTCTAAAATATTAAGGGAATGCCTAATGTTAACATAATTCCTTAAAATGTTGAGTTTGTGTATACCTATGAAAATGATGTATACATATTAACATAACTGTTCGTTTGAGAATATTTAGAAGTTTGAAATGTTTTTTTTAAGTAAAACTCCAAGGCTACAAACTACAAATGTTAATAAACTTTTAATATTCTACACTATTAAACTATCGTTAATTAATCCTACATATAAAGAAAAAATTAGTAAAACTTGGACCTTTACTTTGGGAAAAAAAAAATTATGTGACATTAGACTAACTTCAACATCGCTATTTGCGATTATTTTGTTTTAGTATTAAAGCATTGAGTCATATTGAAAACTAAAGTCAAATACTTCGTAAATATACAAACGTAGAATGTAGTACAGAGCCTAACCATTTTTGTAATAATTTTACTACTTTCTCATTGTCTAAAATTCTTTGACATATTTTATGTGGGATAAAATATGTTTTAAATTTGTTTTCATATTGAAATATATAGTGCTACATTTAGAATTATTTTTGGTAGAGTAGATAGCACCGACGTTGATGTTTCTGCGTTTTGGAAAAGACGTTTCCCGCCATTAATCAGAAACATTAAAGGGTGAACATTAAACACGGATCCAAACGTTCGCTGATAAAGTTTCTTTTTTCTTTTAACCTCCTTGTTTTAGAGAAGGTTTTGACCTTTCTAAAATTTTCACGTGGATGATGTTTCAGTTAGTGTTTCGAAGTTCCACCTCACGTAGTCAAATGCCCTTCACCTAAAAAAGTCTAAACAGAAAGAACTCATAAAAAATGTAATACTGTAATGTAGTATTCGAAAGTCTGTTTTGAAATTTTTGAAATTCAGAATCAAGAGTATAGTGAATTGAAACAAAATATGTTGTCAGAATTGTATCTTAACCTCACCACTTTGAGGTGAAATAAGTAATATTTCTCATTCAATTTTTAAACTGAAAGCATTTGATAACATAGCATTTAAAATTTAGTCCTCTAACAGTCCTGTACATTGATCAGTTGTAAGACAGTACATCAGTGCGTAGCAGACTGATCTTTCATGAAGGGTCCTAGAGGTACAGTAGAATATCTGCGGACTTATACAGCTAAAAGCCAGGTTTTGATATTCCTGGTGGAGAAAGCACAGACAGCTGTTTGTGTAGCTTTGTTCTTAGACAAACTTTATCAACCTTTACAGAGTAACCGTTTAAGTAATTATACTTTTAATGTTGGGTAATGTTCATCTTGGAAATATTTCTCTTTAAATTCATTTTGTATATTGAAATTTTGAGGTTTATTTTTGTTCACACTGAGATTATGGAACAATTTCAGTTAGATTTGTTTTGGAGCGCAATCCTTGTGAGAAACAAGCGCTTCTCGTAACGGCGTTTGTGAGTGTCTAAATGGGCAGTGCTTACACTTGGCATATGCTGTTGGTCGCCTTACAGCCAGCGAGAATACAGTGCTGACATATATTGGTTTTAAAATGTCATGATACCTTTAACTAGCATGATCTGGTCTAGTAATTATTAGTTCAGGGAATGATACTTTCATTTACCATTTACTTGTCACGCTTAATTTCATGCAGCTGTTCGCGTGACGCAGCTATGATGATGTCATTATATGCCTAAACATGGATCACATGTTCTATTAATGACTAAATCTCTGTTTCAATCATTTTCTGTCCACGGATGG
Source organism: Carcinoscorpius rotundicauda (assembly GCA_011833715.1). NCBI lineage: Eukaryota > Metazoa > Arthropoda > Merostomata > Xiphosura > Limulidae > Carcinoscorpius > Carcinoscorpius rotundicauda. The sequence goes on from CM022393.1 coordinate 117,930,239, forward strand.
TATTTTGAGATATTTCTTTGTATACTTATAGTCGTATTTTAGTTGTTATTTCTGCTGTTGCTTCTACATTTATTTACGAAAAACAATTTGTACGTTCACAATTAGAACCTTTGATATATGCACCATACTTGGAGATGTCATGATGAACATGGCTACTTAAGATATACATACCATCAAAATCTTCAAGGATAAAGTGTATCAAGCATAAAGACAGAGAGTCTTAAATAAACACATTTCATAGTTTTACAAGGACTGCTCAGTGGAAAAGATAACATAATTTTTTCAATTACCGAATAAACATATAATATTATCTACAAATACGTTTCATACTGTACATTTAGACATTTCCGTATTATTATATTTTAATTACTGTATACTTTCATTTAAAGATTGGGCTGGTCATGGTGTAACTGTTAGTATACCGGAATATGCATTCAATGGCCCATAGTTCGTGAACCGTTGTAAAAGACTTCCTATTCAATACTGTAGATACGTTACAAAGATGACGATAAAATCCATTATTGGATCAGGGTAACTCGAGCCTATCACTTCCAGATAATGGACGGCCAGTGCATATAGTTTGCAATTAGCCTTGCGCGACTATCCGAAAAATAGGCATTCAATATGAAAGACAAAGTTCACTTGTAATTTTAGTAACATAAAATATAAAGCAGTTATCATTCGAGTGGGAGGACTATGTCATTGTATATCGGTCCGATTCACTCCTACAATTTACATAATATTGTACAGGGTGTTCGGAACGTTACTGTACATGTTTCAATATAGAATGAAGGAGATAAATATGAATAACCATTATGAACAATGTTGAAAGTGATTCCCGTTGGCATCAATACAAACCTGGATCCTTCTTATTTTGTTTCTAAACATTGCTATCAGTTGCTGGCTTGAAATAGACTGAATGAATGCTGATTACAAAACTGCACACTGACTTTCTGAACACCCTGTATTTGCATACAATGTGAAAATGCAAAAAATATAATCACTCATGCAACAATGTGCCAACTTTTCCTGCAGACCTCTCTGTATTTACTTCAATGATAAATTACTAGTAATTTTAAATTCTGTAAGTAGGAAAGAAAGAAAAAAAGGGGGACAAGAAAGGAACTGGAAAAGCCTGACCGAACTTAATATCTTCATATACTGTTTGTGAGTAATCGGCAAGCCAAACCGAACTTAATATCTTCATGTAGTGTTTGTGTGTAATGGACAAGCCAAACCGAACTTAATATCTTCATGTAGTGTTTGTGTGTAATGGACAAGCCAAACCGAACTTAATATCTTCATGTAGTGTTTGTGTGTAATGGACAAGCCAAACCGAACTTAATATCTTCATATACTGTTTGTGAGTAATGGGCAAGCCAAACCGAACTTAATATCTTCATATAGTGTTTGTGTGTAATAGTCCTTTGCATATTATTTACAAGTTTTTCTTTAAAACCTGAGTACATGTTTCCGCCCGTTACACCCATCCATTTGACAAAGTACGTTGAATGCATTACCAGCTAAATTAATCCCTTGTCACGGATCTCTGTTAGACCAGGCATTGATCACCGGGACATATCTGAGATCTCCGGGCAGCCATGATGTTTATGACCCTGATATCTGTGTCGACATGGCTACAGACGATACTGAAGAAGCTAAAAATTCCCTAGTCAAACCATTCGTCTCCATAAATCAAAGCTTGTCAGTTAAGTCATTCTTAGGTTATGGAGCTTCAGTGAAAGGCAAGGCTCGTGCTGTCATACGTCACAAAAATCTCTTCTTGTGTCTAGTTTTTACCTCATGTCACAAATTGTACTTTTTATACAGCGTAAACGAACATTATTTAAGTTTATTACTATATTTCATATATCGAGAAAATATATTAACAATATTTTTTCACCGAGTCTTAGATGTATGAGAACCAAAAGTATTTTTTATAAAACTTATCTAATAGTAGATAATACGATTATAAAGTCCCAGATCGAAACCTGAAACGTTTTTGTTGTAACCTCACGTAAAAATAAAACACTGATTTTTGACTTTTTTTCATACTCCGTGTAGTTTTATTGTCAAATTTATTTTTTCTGGACGCTTTAAATTTTATGGGCAATGACACACTTTATGAGTTTGCGTTTGTCTTAATAAAAATAAGATTTTTAAGTTGAAGCTATATGCATTTTATAAGGTTTACTTTTATCCAAGATATCTCAAACAAAATGCTTAAGTTACACAAATCAGTACGACTTATCTTAACAATATAATTAAAAATGCTTCATTTAAAAAGCAGAATAGGGGTCGTAAAAAAGTACAGAAACAAGTTGAATCAAAATGCAAATATTACATTTTCAAGACTACAACTTCAGTCTTATTTTGACACCATGTCTACAGTACTTTTTAGCTTTACGGATATCAAAATAGGGGTTTGTATCTTGAGAAAGTAGTGTAAGTAAAATTTCCAGCCTAGTTTGTTTGGGGTTTTTAGAGTCACTTGTAGAAGACGTAAAAAAATGTAATTTTTGCGTTTTCAACTCTGCATATTTTTGACGATCCCTTTTCCCGTTTTTAAATGAACAATTTTTTAATATATTGTTTTTTAAGTTTTGTATGTGTTTCCACAGGGAATAAATATTAAGCTACATCCATGCATATGCATTTAATAATTTGCTGCATGTTTTCCAAAAGTTTATTCCTGCATTGGCTTTTTTTTTACTCAATCATTATTTACCGAGCCAGGTGGGTTTTGTGTCTGAGATTTAGTATAAACACGTGTTTGAAAAAACGTAGTACGAAAGACTCATTAGAATAAACCACCACTCAAAGCATAAAAAATCTTCCATAGTAATTGTATATTACACTATGTAACAAAATTTTTACTCTTTCTTGTTCCTGGGCAGAAAGTGTTATTTCCCGATTGCTTATACTAAAGTAAATGGAAAAGATCTATTTTTTCTTCAAACTTTGCTTTTGTGACGTAGGTAATGAAATTTTCAAATTTACCCATTTCCAGAACATTCCAGGTATATTCAGTGCTGAATAACTGAATAGTAACTTACAAGACTTCAAGAACTTTTCAGAATGTTGTAGAACCTACGAGAATTTTCAAGATTGTTTTTGCCCGTATATTATACTAGAATTTTTGTGAAATTCCTGGGCGAATTCTATTATGAACTAGATTAGTGATTAAAGTTTTAGTTTATTTTCTGGGGAACTTGCGTCTTTTGTAACTAATTTTTCTCGAGTCTTGTGATAATTTTAAGCATCATGCCTCTAAAAGCCTGATCTTAGTGTCAGTATATTTTATTCAACCTAGCAAGTTTGAAACACAAGAACTGAAAACTTTTTTTATTAAAAGTGTTTCTTAAACATTTAAGAACAAACTCGAAAAGAGTTCTCACTTCAGAGTTACCAGATACTGGATATTGTATTGATCTTTATACTTAACTAAGTGCCTCTCGGGAAGGGTTTGTTTATGTCTAGGCAACAGTGGTCGCCAAGACAGACGGATCAAAGCTTGAAGTTGGTAGAACGTCTTCATGATGTAGTCCTTCGCCTCTTTACTGACAACTTTCGACGTTGCTTTTCTCCCTGACGAGCTGCCTAGGAACGTCAAAACTTAGCCAGTCTACGATAAATAGGTTGACGTGAACAGGAAAACTCTCTCTGACTCGTTTCTTTTTGGTGGAAGTCATTGAACTGAAGGAGTGAGAATTAATTCTAGTCAAGTTGAAATCATTCCTGTCTTCCCTGTTTGGATAAAGCGTCCACGTGGTACCAGCCTTTGTAGTCAGGTTTTATATCTGTGAAACTTTACAGCTCTCCTTGTACCTTTGTTTAATTTAATTTATTTTGGTTTGTTTGTTGTTGTTTTTTGAATTTTGCACAAGGCTACTCGAAGGCTATCTGTGCTATTTTGGTTTGTACATTAAAAAAAACGTTTACTGAACTGATATTTCTACCTGCTGTAAGAGAAACATTCCGCAGTTGAAACTTCTACCACTCGAACTGTTACAAAATGTAACAAGATTATATTGAAAGTTAAAACGTGTGTGTGTTCATATGAGGGTCTCTGAAACGTTATCTTGTCAAGTTAACATTTTAATTGAACAAAGTTTTCAGCATTAAACTAAAAAGGTAAAAACAATTTATATTTGGAGCTTGGATTAGTTATTATATGTTTATGTATTATGTGCGATAATTTATTTGGGCCAAGTTAGAGTAAAAACTGAAAAGTGACCAACCTATAATATTAAGACAAAATAAATCGGAGATCAGCACCATAACACCATTAATTGCCTCTGTCACATTAAAACTCTGTGGAAAACAAGAAATCATTAAATAATTATTTTATATTGGAAAGAAACGAGGAATTTCTCTTTAACATTGAATGTTTTAAGCAGTTTTCAGCGTCTCGAGAACATTGGGAAGTTTTACGTATTGTGTACTAATATATCCTTCAAAACTTTTTAATTATTTGTATCAACTCAGATTGACCCAGGGCCTATACATTTATATAAACAATAAAAAGTAAAAAATTGATTATACAAAATATAAAAATTAAAGTTCAAACATTTATTTTTCTCGATTCGTGGATACTGTTGATCTTCAGGATAAGTGAAAATGTTATAATCATATAATCAGCGTATATGATTATTATACCTTCCTATTAACCATTGTTATTATTCAAATAATAAAATGACATTTGTTTTTTTTTAAAAAAATCTCAATATTTGTTGAAATCAGAGTAGGTATGGTTGAACTTCGAGCAAATTCTCACGAGGGTTATCTGAGCCAGTCGTCCATAATTTGACATTGAAAGACTAGAGGAAAGACAGCTTGTCACCACCAACCATAACCAACTCTGAGGCTACTCTTTTTAAAAGCGAACAGTGAGATTGTTAGTCACATTATAATGCTCTTACAGTTGAAAGGGTGAGCATGTTTGGTGGGATAGAAAATAAGAGGTATTGATCATGAAGGAAAGATAGCATGCCCATTCAAATATTCTTACATAAATATAATTAAAAAGTTGTATGATTTTTGTAAAATTATCAAAATCACTTCCATTTTGAAAAATGCCACAGGCAAAAGGAATAGCTGCTCGAAACTTAAAAAAAATATAAAAAATTTACAGTGGGGGGTAAGACACTGAGTTTTAGCATTGAATAAAACGTTAAAACATGGGTACGAATGAAAACATAGTCACCTCATATAAATCACCCTTTCCTAGCATAAAAAGATTAAGCTGTGAATATAAATGGAAGTAAAATTGTTATAAGATTTAAATATGGGATTAAACAAAAAATCTTTTTAATGAAGTCAAATCACGTGAAGAAGTGATTTGATTTTCTTGACTTCTTGAGGAACAAGCTCATCAGCAGTGGAACTCCTTCATCGATTCTACGAAAAAGAAAGCAAGCAACCATTATCAGGGTTTTCCATTCCTTTATACCAAATCACACAAGTTAACATAAAACTGTAAAACAGGTATGATTAAAATAGTAATGGTTTACTCAGAAATTATTTATAAACAAAACAGATATAGAAAGTATTTAATTTTATTGTCGTATAACTGAAAAGGATTTACCTGTTTTACGCGAGTTTTATCACTTCTCTTAGTACCGTAAAATCCAAAAGAAATTTATAATTTCCTTCAAACGATAAATATGCGCTTCAGTCTTTTTTAATAACTTCAAATATTTTTGAAGTATAAGATAAACTGAAATTGTATTAAACTTGAACTTGTACGATTAGAAATGTTCTGATTTAACAAATGTGCAACATGAAATATCTTGTCAAGTGTAACGGCCTAACCAATATCACCGAAATGTTTGGAGTTCGATACCTATAGGGATGAAAATGAATTTTTTTTTTCAAACCGTACATTATGATACCCAAATAATGCCAATAAAAATAAAAACGATTTTAGTTCGATTGTTTTGGAGGTGTGAAGTCGTGCTTAATGTATCAAACTTTAAGGAAGTGTGTAAGAAAAAAATTATATAGTAAAATTTCGATTGCAGTGAACAATGTTTGGCATTTATACAGTATAAGAATTGTACACTGTTGAAATACATAAAATTCGGTGAATTATTTGAAGTTCCGTAACCAGGGATTGTTTAGTCATCCTTTTGAAGAGCAAATAATTGTCTGATCTTCAGGCCTAAAATGCCGAGAACTCAAGAAGTTTTACATGATGTATGCCTAACTCGTTTGATCTTCTTCGCTTGTTTACCAGGCTACCTGTAAGTTAGTTGTTATTTTACGCCAAATATTGAGATAATATATATAAACTAATAATTAAAAAATATCAAGAATTTTATATTCATTACAATGTAGTAGTGAACGAGTATATATGAAATATATTCCTGCTAATTTTGCTGTATTTGTTTCCTTAAAAGTCAACCCAGCATGGCCAGGTGGTTAAAGCAGTCTACTCGTAATCTGAGCCTTACGGGTTCGAATCCCTGTCACACCAAACATGCTCGCCCTTTCAGCCGTGGGGGCGTTATAATGTTACGGTCAATCCCACTATTCGTTGGCAAAAGAGTAGCCCAAGAGTTGGCGGTAAGTAGTGATGACTAGCTGCCTTCCTTCTAGTCCTACACTGCTCAATTAGGGATGGCTAACACAGATAGCTCTCAAGTAGCTTTGCACGAATTTCAAAATAAACCTAACCTCAAAACTCTTTCAGATGGCTAGGTGATTAGGACATTTGACTTGCAATCTTTCCCACCAAACATACTCGTCCTTCCAGCCATGTTGGACGTTATATAGTGACTTTAAATCACACTATTTGTTGGAAAAAAGAGAAGGCCAAAAGCTGGCGGTGGTTGGTTACGATTGTCTTACTTCTCTTTAGTCTTTCACTGCTAAATTAGTTACGTTGTGTAATTTTGCACAAAATTCAAAACAAGATAAACCTTCTACGTAAAGGCTCTTTGTCGGCCAACTGATGGTACTTTATTAGAACTATCAACAATTTAAGGTTAGATTATATTTGTTTGCTATAAACATACCAAAACACATTCCTAATAATCTTTAATATTGTAAACATAACATCTTCTGGAGACACACAAAACTCTACTCACTTGACTGTTCTTAATTCTTTTCAGTTTTTAGTGAGATTATTCAGTGTTTGATCATAATTGTGTTCAATCCCTATGGGGTACATACATTTGTGTTTCATACTGTTGTGAATGCAGTTTCGCCCTCATTTATTTTGATCACTTACTATTAGCAACTCATTTTAACTTCGCACTCAACTGGCTTTGTATTATTTTGGATCAGAATGTGGTACTGCCTGTAAGAGGTGTAAATACTGTACCTCACCGTATGAATATTACTTTCATTACTATGTATATGGGTCATTCCACATCAAATCATCTAGGGGGCTGCAGGTGACCCCACAATTTTTTGAAAGTTTTACCAACATTAACGAATCATTAATAGAAGAAATGACATCAATTTTATTCAACAATGTGGAAAGGAACAACTAACCCCTAATTTTGTAAAGGTAAAACTTTCAAAAAATTTTAATAAATACACAAACATTATTCAAAATTTACAGAAAAAAAACTACTTAAAGCCCTGTTGAACACAAAATACAAAGAACTGCATGACTTACAAAAACAAAAAATGAACCTAGACCATCAACTAGCATGCTGCATTAAACCAGAGATTTACGGACTTGTACAACGAAACATAAACCAAATCAATACTAAGAACGATAGAGACAAAAAGATCTGCCACAACTAAAAACTAGAAAAACTAAGGTGTAAACAACAGAAAAGACACCAAAACGACAAACCGTTGACTAACCTCATAACTAACAGATCCGACCAACAATTAAACACAGACGAGATACATCTACTTAACAAAGGACTCAAGTTCGCCATAGCACCTAGGTACATTCTAACCATAGAAATCAAAACATGTTTAGAAGACCTAGCCAGGAGACTTGTGATACTTTCTACATAAAACAAAAACAAAGAAAAACCCAAAAAACAACTAACAGAAAGAAGACAACTTAGATAATTTTATTGACATCCAACAGCCAAACTTCCCAGGTAAAATTACAAATTTATATTTTCCAGAAACACCTGAAAACAACATCTTAAACGATTTTTTGACACATGAGAAGCAACTGAACAAATTACTACTACAAATGAAAAAAGCCAACACAATTTCACAAACACTTTATTCATACCTACGTAAAACCGACTCACGCACACCGCAAATATACGGCACCCCCAAACCTCATGAACAAGATTGTCCATTACGACCAATAATGTCAACATATGAATCATTTAATTACAATCTTGGTAAATACATAGCATAGGCATTCTCCAAATATGTAACATCAGCCAGCTCATTCATCAAAGACTCTTTTAATTTCAAGTCTAATCTAAATCAACTTAATCATTGAGCCTTAATGGCCAGTTTCGATGTTATATCCCTCTTTACAGAAGTTCCAACAACAGAAGCCTGCAAGATAGCCTTAGAACTTTATATTCGAGACCCTAACCAAATTATAGACATTCCCAGTAACCAGTTAGCAACCCCATTATAATTCACCACAATAAAGACAAACTTCATGTTCAACAACCCCAACTATATACAAACAAATGGCCTAAGCATGGGCAACCCATTATCCCCAGTTCTAGCCAATATTTTTATGACACAAATTGAAACACAAGTAATTAATACAGCATTACATCCACCACTATACTGGTACAGATATGTAGATGACACGGTTGCGGGATTCAAATCTACAGAACACATACTTAATTTTTTTCAATCACATTAACTCTATACATCCCAACATTAACTTCACATGTGAACAGGAAGAAAGCAATCAAATATCATTTCTTAACCTCAAAATTATAAGAACCGACACACAATTCAAAACAGAAATCCACCGAAAAATCACCCATACTGGACTATACATTCCTTGGGACTCAGCACATGAAACAAAACAGAAACTCAACATACTAAGAAACCAGATAAACACAGCCATAAAACTATGTTCACCAGATAAAATTAACGATGAATTAGACAAAATAAAACAATACTTCATCAATATTAATAAGTTTCCTCCACAAACCGTAGAAAACATTATACGCACACACCTACACAGAAAGCAAAATTAACCAACAAAAGTAAATATATCTCACGAATCAAAAAATCATGAAACCATATACTGTTGTATACCATATATTCCTCACATCAGCAAACAAATAACCAACATTTGGCAAAAACTAGTAACAAAATATAACATTCCAGTTAATACTAAATTTATTCAAAAACCAGGCACAAAACTGAGGTCTATACTATGTAAGAACTACACTGACAAACACCACACCAACATTATTTATAAAATACAATGTGATAACTGCCACGACTTCTATGTTGGAGAAACAAGTAGAAAAATAGAAACCAGATTCAAAGAACATAAAAAGTCACCTTCACACGTTTTTGAACACTGCAAGTCAAATGGACACAACATAACCATAGAAAACACTAAAATACTAAATAAAGAAACAAACATAAACAAACGCAAAATTAAAGAAGCCTTACTTATACATCAACTTAAACCAAAAATAAACCAATATAAAGGAACGCCATTATACCTATATTAATATTATGGATAAAATTATAAATTCAAACATCTAACATCGCCCTCTACATTACGACACTCAGTTACATAACCCCTTCCAAACATGTGGTCAGCCTCCGGTCAGTTACCTCTTTCTTTGTGAACCTGACGATGACCGAAAAAGGTCGAAACGTTGTTCGCTCTTCTATTTGAAATATTTTCTCAACCCAAACGAGCCATTTTTGCATATGAAATTCATCATTATTTCATATCAAGTCTTAAAGCTTATTAAATAAACCATTGTTTTTTATGATTTTGTGTTTTCAGGTGATTTTACAGCCTCACTATGAAAGTCCTAAGAGAGATAAACTTGGTATGAGACCATTTTTATATTCTGTGGGATTAGTTCAGTCAGTGTAGCAAATTTTAGCCTTCTACCACCATTACTCTTGCAGCTTTAAGCAGCCAAAGTTGCCCAAAAATGAATTTGCCAAAAATAACAAAAAATCAATTACATTTTACAGGGCTGTAAATCAGAAACTATTGGAGATATTGATCTAATCTTTGGCAATTTTTCATTAGATGGGTAGATGAGCACATGTGAATTTTTTTAAAGCATTCTGAGGGGGTCACTTGGAAAATGTTCCAAAATCTGGATGGTTTGACATGGAATGGCTTATATGTAATATCAATACACATGTATTACTACAACCAGTGAATAGTGTGACTGTTATAACTAGCACCTACTTCTCATTTTAGACTCGGTATAGCCAGGTCTAAAATCCGAGGGTCGCGTGTTCGAATCCCAGTCACGCCAAACATGCTCGCTCTTTCAGCCGTGGGGACGTTATATTGTGACGGTTAATCCCACGATTCGTTGGTAAAAGAGCAGCCCAAGAGTTGGTGATAAGTGGTGATGACTAGCTGCCTTCCTTCTAGTCTTACACGACTAAATTAGGAACGACTAGCAAAGATAGCCCTTACATAGCTTTGCGCGCAATTCGTTAACCAAACTTCTTTTGTTTTTCGTTTTTATTGCTATAATTTTTCCACTTTCTCGCAGTCTATCTTTGCCACAATATTTTAAAATGTAAATAATTAATTCACGCTGCAGATTCTGTTCGATTTTCTTATCACTTTATATGCGTATAAAGTTTCAGAGTCATAATTGTAATCAAACGATAAATAAGCATCCCCACTCGAGTTGAAACAGTACAGTTCACAAATAAATGACGAAATATCCTGCAGTTATTGTAACGAGCTATTTTAACGTTATGGGTTTTACAATAATATTTTTGTGTTTCTGGAGTTTACTTTCGCCATTGTACGTTTAAATAGCTTTATGTAAGTCCTTAGAGTTTAAATAATAAATCAATTTCCGTATAATTCGCTTTAATAAAGGAAATCGATACTAAAGCAAGTCAACCGACCACTTGTTCGTTTTGGAATTCTATAAAACAAATCTATTGATCCGTTTCTCTATGACGTAAACACTTTTTTTTATTAGATGTTTTCGAAAATGATATTCATTTTGTTTTGTGTGTGGCGTTTATCACAATCGTGTATTTCTTCTTGTAACTTCTAACAGAGGGAGAAAGAAAGATTTACCAGGCTATGATTGTGTAATATGTTTCTGTTTATTTGTGTTATTGTATTTTCTCTTATCTCGTGTTAGGCGTTGTCTCTTCTTGGTGCCCTCTCTCTGGTAGAGTAGTAACGGTAGCACCAATGATCCAGCGTACAGTGCTAATATTGGCGTTTACTTACTGTCGCGCTCCGTCAGTGACGTTCTAGCGTAGCATGAGAGAAAACAGAAGTTTTCTTTAAAGCTCCTTGGGTACAAACCTCCTGAGTGTTACTAGCGCCCTCTTGAAATACAAAATGGTAGTCACCAAGCCCCATATTTGCGTGATTTATCAGTTCCAGATTTGCATTTACGCAACTCAACTGTAAAATCGATGTTTGGTCTCTGTTATTGTAGTAAATATTGATACAGTTTTGTTATTGAAATAGTGTTGTTGTTTTTTCAATATTTAATAAAAAATATTACTCATTTGTATTAGAAAAGTAATTTTTGGAAAATTATTTGACGAATAAGTTTTGAAAAAAACTAATTTTTGGACAGAGCGCGTAATATGAAACATTCTGTAAATTTCTTTTATGTAATATTCCGTTTTCATGTATTTTCAAAATTTACTTTGTAATGATTCAACAGACAAAATAATTCCAAATAAATGGAGAATACTTGATGATTGTACTGTGAAAATATAACTTGAAGTGTAGTATCATAATTTTAAAACATCATTCATGTAGGTATAAGCCATAACAAAGAAGGAGAGCATTTATGATCCATACCTTTTTAATAAAATTTTAGGAAGATATTTCCAAAGTGTATGTGTTTACGACTAAAAAAAAATATTAATGTTTGTTTATTAGGTAACTGTAGGAAAAAAAACTGTCTGAAAAGTCACCATACGTACAAAGATAAATTTTAAGTCGTGAATGTGGGGTCATTGGTTATCTAATTATCTTACGTAATTATTAATGTCATTCCACATCCACGCTGATTTTATCGGAACTTGTGTCATTAGTGATGCATAAGATAATCTGAACGCAGGTTTGCGAAATTATATGAGAATCTATCTTAGGTTTACACGTGTAACAAGTAGTACAAAAGTTTGTTCCCTGTCGGATACAAACCTTCTAGTTACATTTCACTTAGAATGTATGAATGTAATCGTCAAATCACTTATATGCGACCACAATTAGGCTATCGAAAACTTTGTTTTTAGCGGCAGAAACATGAAGAAAGAAAGAGAGAAAGATGAATAGTTTTGTTGCTTTTTTTTTATTCTTCCAATTCTTTTGTTCTATATTACAACCTGTCGTGTATAATATTGGATGAGCAATCAATCAAAGATGAGCGATTTATCAAGCTCAGCGAAATCCCTTTTTTTCCTGCTTTAAGGTGATATCTTGTTTCATTTAAATATGATGCTAATTTCTTGGTTTTTTGTGTCATTGTTTTTACCTGTGTGGGCGTGTTCCCCTAAATAACGTGTCGAGTTATGGATTGAAGGATTGCTGTTCGAAACGTAACGCAGATAAACATGGCCCGTACTTTCAGTTCTAGACATATTATGGACAAAGAAAAATCAATCCGGTTACTCGTTCCTTGTGGCGGAAGGTGCTTCTGGCTAGTTACCGTCCATGAAGTCAGTAGTTCAGAATTAGGGACGACTATACCTGAATTCCAGGTGTGTCTCATCTGACTGTTCATTTCAGCGGTTCTCAATCTTTAGAAACCCTTATTATTCTTTTTTTTGCGAATTCCCAAACTTATTGATAGCTTTTGTTTCGCCCCCCAGTGGCTCAACGGTATGTCTGCGGATTTACACGCTAAAATCCGGGTTTCGATACCCGTGGTGGGCAGAGCACAGATAGCCCATTGTGTAGCTTTGTGCTTAATTCAAAACAACAACAGCTTTTGTTTCGAAAAGAAAAAACAAAACAAATCTGCTTACATGAAAATGTTTTAATTGATATAAGAATTATTTTACGGAAAATGGTTCCTGTTTTATATATATGTATATATATTAATGAAATTTCAGACATGACTCGCTGACCCTCTGGAGTGCTCTGGCGGACCCATGTTCGAGAAACTGGTTTAGCCCATGATTCGCATAAGATATCACTCAACTTTAAAAATTTCAGTATATCTGTAACAAGTTGGTGAAGAACAAGTTTATTTTCTCAAACTTTTTCGTTGCTTACTGTAATTCTGGCAACAAGAATGTTAAAGGAAAAATCACTTTCAGCCTTGTTGTACCATGAGACTGTATAAAGGCTCCTTAATCAAGAGCAATATAAACTCGCATCTTTGACAAATGCTATCAGAATTTATTCTTCGCTTGCTACTGTGTAATGAATGTAGATGTCTTAGAGGAAGCAACGGGGAACTGTTAAGGATACCTAAATTCTAACATAACTTGCAGAAACTGTCTTAAATGATTCAGTCAGATCGTATGATAATTCAAAGTTGTTTTTATAAAGTATATCTCTCACTCTTTATTCTTTCCACCGCAAATGTAATTGTATAAACCAGTGAAATCGGTAGTGCCTTGCTGATAGGAGATCTTAAAGGATCAGACCAGTTACAAGTAATATGTTGCTAAAAGAAGGATCATAAAGTTACAAGCAATACGTTGCTAAAAAAATCAAAATATTTTACAATGCTTCACTATTATAGATTATAAAAAAAATATCCATAACAAGTAATGTTTTGTCCTGATGATGGTAACGCGAAACTGTAACCAATCTGTAACCAATATTAAGATTTCACTTTCCATTGTGACCAAAAAATTCGTTTTTATTTGTTTATTTCTCATAACCATGGTTATTGTTGTTACTGTGATATGAAAATGAATTTTCAATTTTTATTTATTCCGATATTAACATATTTTAAAACGTGTCATAGCATTCAGTGAAGAAAAACCAAATGTTAAATGTTTCATAACATGCTTTATGTTAAATGAAGCACATGGAGGGGGAAAAAAACCTTAATCTTCTACATCCTAGAAAGGGGGTCAAAGCCAGTTTGGAGGAGTCACCTGTTTTAAATACTCACCCCACTACACAGTAGGGTATTGTCTGTCAGTCAGTATACCCTAAAATTACGTCTCATAAGAGATCCTTGACGTTGCATTTTGCGCTGTTGTATCGTGAGTTAAACACCTACATGCCTTAAAACACGAAAAAATTATACAGTTTGTAGGCAGTACTACAAAACGTGACATATGGACTTCAGAAACCAAGAAATTAAAATATTGTTACTCGTAACTTTGATTTTGTTAATTCTCGAAACAGAACACCTTCAAGGATCCCACTATAGCATACCTAGTTTATTTTTATGTGTACACCAAAATATCTCAAACGGTGCTTCTGCTAACCTTTATCATACGATTTGTACTCAACATTTTTAAACTCTCAATTAAAGAAAAATTATTTTCCAGGTTTAGAACAACTGAGTTGTATATTGAGAACTGAAAAAGGTGTCCGAACACAAATATTGATATCTCAATCATAACTTTGTTCACAATCAACTAGTAAGTTGCTGGTATGGGGGGATTTGTCTAGTAGGTTATATTATCATTCAACGTAATTTTTTGTACACGAAATATGTACAGTTCGTCATGAAATCATGCTGCTTTCTTTTGTAACGTATTGAATATTATATGGTTATAAATATGCTTGTTTCATTTCCTACCTTTTATCAAGTCATCGCTCAAGTAATGTCCGATTTTAGATTTAGGAAAAGAGAGAGGATTTCAAACGCTTTTAATGTTATTTAATCAATAATGTATGTTCCATTATTATTAATTACTTCCTTCCAACGATTCACAAGCTTCTGAATGCCACTTCTATATAATTCTTGGGATGTGGAAGAAAATAATGTAGAGAGAGTAGTTTTGTCATCCTTATGTGTTCCAAGCTCTTTTACATCAAGATAGTTATGCAGACTTCGAAACAGATTATAATCAGATGGGGCAAGGTCTGAAGAATAAGGAGGATGTGGAAGTTTATCCCAGTCTAGCTCTTCAATATTTGCAGATGTGATCCTTGCTCTATGCACCTGTGCATTATTCTGGTGTAACACAACATCTTTACGACTGATGAAAACAGGCCTCTAACTGTTAACAATAGAAGTCTGATGTAATCGTTACATTGAGTGGAAGCAGCTTTCCTGAGGTAGAGGTCCATTTTGGGCTGTGCTTTAGTCAGTTTTCCTTCTCTGAGCCATTATCTGCAGCGCTTAACATTTTTATTAAACATCCATTTTTCATCTCTATTTACCAACCTGTACAAAAAGTTGCGTTACGTTCACGAGAATGCAGAAAAAGTGCAAATGTCCACTCTCGCTCTAAGGTTGGCTTTTATCAAATCATATGAGACCCATTTTCCAAGTTTTGACACCTTTCCAAGCTGTTGCAGATGACGATAAACTGATGAATGGATTAAATTAAACTTCTTTGCTAGTTTTCAACTGTTAGAGTTCAATTTTCTTCAAGTGCAGCCAGCAACAAGTTATGAAACTCAACAGGACGACCTGAACGTAGCGCATCACTTAAGCTTTAGTCACCTGATCTGAATTTCTGAAATCACCTTCGACATCTTCTTTCATTGAGATACTCTGCAGCTTTAAACACCTTGAATGTTTCGTGTACTTTCTGCTACACTTTTGTATTTTTAAACTCAAACCATTTTATACCAAATGTGCTCCTCAGACACATCCATCTTCATAAGGGTTTGTTTGATTAATGATCTGAAAAAGTGGAGTTGGGTTAGTTTCTTTTATTTGTCTGAACAAATACGTTTTACTACGTATTTTAGTCATTAAAGCCTTCTACAAGACAGAAACGATGATGCACTTTCTGTATTAAATTTACGGACATTACTTATGGGATGACCTGATACAAACTGTGGACCTAGGTACAACAGTTTTTCGGTGCTATAAAATCCTATAATCTACAGGGTGGTCGCTAGAAAAGCGTAAAATTTGAGGGTCAGATGAGATCATGAATAAAATGCGTGCTTACTCATTTCTATTTTGATTTCTTTTACATCATGAATAAAATGCATGATTTTAATAATTTTGAGCATCTATGAGTGTAATATAATATATGCCTTTAAAAAACTTTGTAAAAGTTATTCTTTGTAAAAATAAATAGCTATTTGACAAATTTTCCGCTTTTCTAGCGACCACCCTGTAGTATAAACCTAATTCGAATCATTTTAAAACCGTCTAGCACGATGTGATAATAGCGTATTTAAATTCTGGTTTTCAAGAATAAAGAATAATGAAAATTTGTGGGTAGATAATTTAAGTACGAGAGCTTAACAAGAGTCTTATAGAGCGTAAAGTAGGCTATATAAGTTTCAGTTTTGTTTGTATTGTTTTGATGCAACTTATTACTATAAATGCTGTTGATTATGATTTATATTTTTCATTCTTGTAATAATACATTTACAAATTGTCATATTCTTCGGTGTGTTCCTTGTACCTAGTTTCTTATTTGATTATTTTTTTTAATTATCCTTCGTGAAGACAATGTTGTTCATTTTCATGTCGTACATAATGAGTGCGTTACAAAAAGTTTTATTTTATTCAGTCTGTTCCTTATACGTATTGTATTTTCTTATTTTATTTTTTTTAAATTATCTTTCGTGAAGACACTTGGTATTCATGTAGTGCTTAATCAGTGCCCCATAGTGAATTGAGTGCACCACTCTAAAAACGTAAACATTTTACGTTATTCTTTAAATATTTCACACTTCCAATGAATAATTTTAATTCTTATGTGTTATGAACTTTTAATGAATAAATATATAAATAATTTAAAAAAATAACAACAAATATTGTTACTAATTATGTACTGTAATATTTAATTCTTCATTAATATACTACTAGTGATTCTTATGTTTTACTGTTTCCCTTATAAATCCCCCATCCCAATGGCTGAATGGTAGTTTTCAGGTTTACAACGCTAACTGAAAACATGGTTTCGATACCCGTGATAGGCAGAGTACAGATAGTTAATTCTGTAGCTTTGCTCTTAACAACAACTAATCAACCAGTCGTGTAAATAAATACTGTTGATAGTTGTGTTGGGTTTTTTTACACGTGCGGCATTACGTACTTCAATTTTTTCTTCATTCTCTTCCTCATAAATACACAATTGTTGTTTTGTAGAAATTGTCATCTTATGTTCAGTGTTTGCCTTATAAATAAATACATTTCTATTAAAGTGTTGTTTTGTTAAGTGTGTTCTTTTCGCCTACGTTGTTATTGGGTATCACATCTTTTAGTATACTAACCAAACACGTTCATTGTGGTTTTACACACTATCTATTACAAATGTAATTTTGTTCACAATTATCTTCTTAGATATATAATCATTGTATGTTATACGTTTCAGCCTGGTTTTCATGTTTGCAGTGTGCCAATGATTTTGCTCTGTCATTTTCATTTTTTCATAATTTTTTTATCACACAATTTGGCTTTTGTTAATAAACGCTTATTACGTTTCTTTCAATTAAAACTCTACCCCACTAATGCAATGTTGTTTAAAATATTGTCTGGGTTATTCTTCACAAATTCAATGCTTTAGTTTATCTCAAAAGCTACTACAGTGTAATGATTCTAAGATGCCTTGTCTAATGTTGGTAACTGGTATACACACTTTTATGTATTTTTTTATTGATCAATAGCATTAAGCTGATCTTCTCTAGACGAACTTATCGTTGTTAATAACGGTTGGATCGTTTTGTAGTTAAGTTTAAGCTGCTCTAATACTTTGAGTCCTTTACCTTTAACACCGCTGAGCAAATATTTCCTTTTCTATTCTATAACACCAGAAGGTGATAAGTAAGGTCAGACATTACTTTTATAAATAAATCTGATTGGCTGTTTTTTATTTCTGTTGAAAGTAAATCAGGCTAGTAAGGTTAGTAATTTGTAGTTTTACAGTTACAAGTTAAAGAAGTGCAAAATGTTGTTAGATATATGGAAAAATACGATAATATGGTGTAATGCACATTGTGTATTGATAAGAACCTGTAACTTACTTTTTAATTAAACATTAAGTTGTATCTTACCCTGAAATAAACTTGTTTTTCAAACTAATTACAATGCAGAATAATTTATTGTAACAAATAAGTGCTCATTTACTCTTCTTTTTTTTTTGGAAACTGTTTTCACATAAACACGTTGTATGTTATGGATAAGTTTGGTATCAACATAAATACAGCTTATATTTTGTGCGATGATCGCTTACCTGATGACAAATAACTGCACAGCTAAATTGGCCATAATAATCGATGGGGGGTCTGACATCATGAAAAAGTGCAGTACTAAATTAGGCGTGAGTCCCGATAATGGTGCTGGTGCAACTTTGAGATCCTGAGCCCGAAACAAGGTTTCTCACCTCTCTTTGCGAGGTTCTTGCTAAATGAGACGTGGCGTGTTGGGCTAAAAACGCGTATTTGGCAAATAATCTCGGACTAAATTTCACTCAAGAGTGAAAGTGAAATTTTCTTGGAACATGTAACGGGTTGAACCTGATGAAGAACATTCCCTTGTGCAGTGATCAGTAAAACAGCGAAGAGCTGACAGAAATAGTATGTCATCGCTCATAACTTAGTTATTAGTTTTCATAGGTGGCGAAAAATACAAGTTTTTATTGGTACTTATTTGTTCAAAGTAACGGATTTTCTCTTATCATCCTGACCATATTCCTTGTAGATGTCTGAAAACACCAAAAAAGGAGAAAGTGAAATTTACCAGGTGAATTCAGCTTTTGAATTATTGTAGATACTTTAGGTTAGTCAATTCCTCTAACAATTAATTCATACTAGGTAGCTCTAAAGTGCATATGCTGAGTTAGACTTTAAGTTAATGCCTTTCTTCAAACTACAGGAATTCAGTATACAGTTAAACCTGTCCAAGGCAGAATCGCACGTGACCGAGTAAAATTTCCGGCTTTGGTAATGAACATGCATTTCTTTAATTATATATAATCTTTTAGCGGAACGTTATACTTGCTTCACTCAAGGGAAGTAAGACGTTTGTGAATAAAGTTATTATACTGTTTATGTTATATTTATTAAAATGAGAACAAATATAGACATTCAATATATATATAACTACACAAAATCTTAATCAAATTTATTTGAAGAAAGTGTCAATTTCAACTGTGTCGTTCTTTTAATGGGCTTTCTCATGTGGTTAAATGAGAAAGCCAATTCTACGGCCTGTTCATGAAGTTCATTTTCCCCCTTCATTTTTGCATCCAGTTCAACTTAACACTTGCTATGATGTCGGAATTTCTATTTTCTCGCAATTTTCTTCATTTTGTTCATCTTCTGAATCTCTCACACTGTTACTATCTTGCTATTCTATTATAGATTTCAAATGAATTTCATCAGTTTCTGTTAAAACATTCTTGTCAACGTTCACAAAACTTTCCGCGTTTACAGAATCATCTACATCAGTCTTCTCAATCAGAATTTGAATTTCACTAGAATTGTCATAACAAACAACTTCTCCACAATCTTCGCCAAAATTAAGAATAAATCCACAGTTTCGAAAGCATTTTATTACGCATTTGATTGAATGACTTAAAAATGCAATTGTATCTAACACATCAATTTTCATGGTCATTTCAGATGCTTTCTTACAGTTGTCAATGTTTGTGATAATATGCTGAAGCATTAATTTTTTGTATTTCAATTTTATACACTGTATAATTCTATTACCTAGTGGCTGTATAACTGATGTTGTACATGGACGTAGAAGGACCCAACGAACATTTGAACGCTGAACTTTTGGGTGACAAGTTGCATTATCTATGAAAAGTAGAATATTTTTATTTTCTCGTTCCATTATTTTGTTTAATTTGTTCAAAAATTCCTCGAATATAACACTTGTCATCCACGCATTATTATCCACTTTCCGTTCCACAGGAAGTTGATTCTTCTTCAAATTTTTGAAACAGCGCAACTCTTCACTTTTACCCATTATCCATGGTTTCTCTAGTTTTTTATCAGCAAATGCGAGTGAAAGTACAGTCAATTGTCCTTTCGAACTTCCGGAATACTCGTAATGACGGCAAAAAAAGAATAGAATATATTTAACCAATAGTTACTGTAACAAAATGTCTCAGAATTTATTTATATTTAAACAAATTATTAAGGATTTATTAATATTTAATCAAAAAAATTTCCGCCTTACTTAGGTTCTAATCCAATTTGTTGATAGATGAGGTAGGTGAAAAATAGTTTTCCCTCCGCGTTACGCAGGTACCGCCATGTAGAGGGCCTTTTATAAGTGAAATCTTGAGATAATGTTGCAATTTTTTTATTTCCAGCTTAGACAGATTTTACTATATTATAAAAGAAGGGAGTGAAAACTCGGAGACGCCAAATGTAGGGGGAAGAGCAAATGCTCTTTTCTCTTCCAAGAAGATTAAAAGTCTTCACGCCAAACAAGCTGTCTTACGCTATTTATAGTATGCTGTAAAACCTACAGCGGTAAGTCTCCGGATTTATAACTCTAAAATCAAAGGCTCGATTCCTCTCGGTGGACTCAGCAGATAGCCTGATGTGGCTTTACTATAAGAAAAAAAAACACACACGCCTATATATTATAGTATTTCACTTTGCAAAAGAAAAGTAAGTACATGCGAAATATTTAGTAATATCATTAACTGAAACAAAAATATACATTACAGTCTTGTAAGTGTATTAAATAATAACGAAATTCAATTTAACTTTGGAATTATAAGGTGAAATGTCATTAATACAGAGGGGGAAATTACAGTTATGTCAGTTGTAACTGGTTCAGAATTTATTCTAAGTACCCTTATTTTTCGATTTTATTTTTAATTATAATTGTACAGTAAGTGCTCACACATCAGAAATGTAGAGCGGTGTTTATCTGCCAGATTTGCCAAAAGACCCCTGAATCCGGGTGTTGATCGTCGCGACCCCCCATTACATATACAAGGATTAAAAACATTCGTCATAGATCATAACAAAGGTGATGTGTGCACGCTCTTCTCAGACATTAGAAGGATTCAAAAACAAAAGTTGATTCAGCGCAGGCAGCTTTTAAGAAATGCTGATCTGTTCAATAACAGTTGTAATCAATACTAGCCTCGGACAAATTAATATATTCTGGAAAAGTTACAAACTTTTTACTTGCACGTTTCTTCACCCTTTTTCATACTGAATTTCTCGTGAACTTAAATAAAACGTTGTTTTTTAAAACATTTTATTGTGGACAAAATTTAACATTGTGCTACGATTCATCAGAATCTCGTCGCTTAATTTCAGAATGGTTACATTCCATCCTTACCATACAATTCATCTAATTTTAACTTCTTTGCGGACCCGTCATAATTCATAATTAAGCGTCTAAAGCTCCTCCGTTTGAGACTTGATAGCACCAAATATATCCAGCATTTTTAACTTAGTGTGCGTTGTAAAAGTGACATTCAATACCATTATTCGTTTTTGGAACTGAACATAGTCCTTTTGTTGACTGGCTGTCTTGCTTGAGAATTATGGACAGCTATACCTAAATCTTAGAGATCTGTTCAGGACGTTTAACCCACGCATAAGGTGCTGCTCAAGCTTAAACTTCCAATTCCTTAAATACTGTTCATAGAAAGTAAATGGTAATTACAATAACTTCTCACTAACCCTTATTCATCAGCCAACTGTATTTGCATGAGCAACAAACTAAAGGAACATTTATCTAGGTCAGACTGATATATCAGTAGAAATAAAGCCATCTATGTTTCGTGTGTGTGTCTGCGTAATATAAAAAACATTGATATCATGTACGCATTCACAGGAGCTACAACATATTTTAAACACAATAAATTTGTAGGGTCGATCAAATAAAGGTAATATTGTTGTTTCCTCAGGTGAAACTCATTTCTGCACAAATATTATGTGTGTTTGTTTTATAACGGGGGGTTAATCTGAAAAATTCAGAAATAAGTCTGAGTTTACAATGAGAAATTGAACAGATTGAACATGTAACGTAAAATGAAACCGTCTTTAGTAGTACTGCAACGTAAACAAATACAATACAAGTAGACAGTGACCCTCTACAGAATAACTGAATCAATCTGTCGAGTTGACTTCCTGTCAATCAACTCATACTTGAAACCTAATAGAATTTATGTAAATCCAACACTTTGTACTAACAGTAAACATCGAATTTAGCCATAATGACATGACATGACCGGTCATTCTCATTCAACACAGTGAAGGCTGTAACCTCTAGATATTATCTACTTGACCAGAGAAAGACATTACTGTCGTCTTCCTGTTCTGCACAACGAAGAAAGATGCAAAAATATTTTGATGTGGAAAGTAAGTACTATCTGCCAGAAAAAATAAAGAAGTAAAAGTGATTTGAATGAAAATAACTCGATTCTTTTCTGGACTACGAGCTTATGCGAAAATTGCAAGGAATTAAACTCAATGAAAATTTTGAAAAATTCTATATTGATAAAAGAAGGTTAGTATATCTGCATGCTAAATTATCAATGGAACTAAATTTTAATTGGTAAAATATTCATGACAAGTTACAGGGGTGTGCAAAAAATTGACCCTTTTGAAATTGCTATCAATTTGTTATTTCTGTTATGAGATAACGTAAGAATATGTAAAACTATATTTTTAGAACGGACTCGACAAGATCTTTTCAAATATTCTATCAAATTCTAATTTTAACACTGGCTTTCGTTAATACTTGAACTTTTCATGATTTTACTTGCATATACCTATGCTCCGGCTGGGATAGCGGTAATTTTACGGACTTACAACACTAAAATCAGGGGTTTTATTCCCACTAATAGGCACAGCCGATAGCCCGATGAGGCTTTGCTATAAGAAAACAAACACACGCACATGTACTCATAAATTGTTGTGCACCTGCTGTAGTTTCTTAGATCTGCTTATTCCAATTAGCCTACAAAATGATCAAACAAGTTTATCTGCAGTAATCAAACGTGAGAACAAAACTCAACGCAAACCAGTTTCACAAGTTAATATTATTCGACATTTCCTTGGATTTCAGCACTGCTTCACATCATAGTGACAAGCTTTCAATGAGTTTGTACAGGTATTTCTGAATGATTGACTGCCTTTCTTCTCTGAGTTGTTCAAAAAGTTCATCTTGCATGTTTCACTTGCGCTCTTTTATTAATCGGTTCAACTCAGTACATAAATTTTCAGTCGAATTGATATCAGGTGATTGAGCTGTTCATTCCATATTATCCATTTTTCTTAATTTTAAGATATCGTTTCACGCTTCCAAAAACGCATGGAAATGGGTTTGATCATTCTGTAGTCTAATTTAAATAATAAAATCTGAGAAACTACAACAGGTGCACGACAATTTTTATGAGTATATGTAACTAAAATCATGAAAAGTTCATGAATTTACGTAAACCAGTCTTAAGATTAGGATTTGATATCATATTTGAACAGATCTCGTCAAAAGTGTTCTAAAATATATAGTTTTACATACTGTTACGTTATCTAATAAAAGAAATAACAAACTAACAACATTTTCAAGGGGGTCATTTTTTTGTCCACCCCCTGTATGTTAGTAACATGTACTTGACAGCTGCGAGGCTATTTACCTACAAAGTAACCAAATTTCGTTTAATTCTATTCTGTCTATTCTGCCCAGTTGCCAAATAATATGATGCTTCTAAGGTTGTTGGTATCTATTTATGCGTAAAATTTGAATCCATGTTTAATTATATGAAAAAGACACAACGTGATGCCATTTTGGAATCCCAAGAAGGTCTAATGACATCAACATTCTTAAGTTTGATACATATATTACAACTTCTTGCATATATCCATCAAAACTCATGATTTCAAATTCCCATTCCATCCAATATGCTCACCCTTTCAGCCATGGGGGCGTTATCATGTCCACTCAATCCAACTATTTGTTGATATAACAGAAGCCTAAGAGTTGGTTGTGGATAGTAATGACGTCCTACCTTTCCTGTGGTCTTTCACTGCTAAACTATGGTTTGTTGGTGCAAGTAGCCCTCTTATAGCTTTGAATGTTGGCTCGAACGCTATCCTCGCAGGATCGAAAGTCGTCACAAATTCTGTTATTTAGCTGTGAATGAATGATAACGTCGTGGTGAATCCCACTACTAGTTGGTTAAAGAATTTTAAAATTTGACGGTATGTAGTATTATTGATTAAGTGTATACAATACAATCTGTCATCTCAAAATTAGGAACAACTATAAAAAATAGTCACAAGAGGTATCTGACCTTGACACTTAGGCCATGTGTGCATTAGGTACAGCTTACGTTAAAGTTCCTTAATTGACTGAGCTGGGTGTGGTCTAGTGATGGAGTGCACGGGATACACACTGATTGCCGCAAAAATGATTTCTGCTCTTTGAAGCCTTGGATTTAACATAACAGTAAGATGAAAAGTCACCGAGAGGGCAACGTTGAGTAGCTGTTTTCCCTGTAGTCAATCAATTTATCATTAGGGACAGCTCTTGGCAAATAACTTTTGAGTTGCTTTGAGTGAAATTATGAAACAAATAAACCATTTTCTTAGATACTTTGTGTATAGGAAAACTGATTACATACAGCTTTTCACTACCCCTTATTTTTTCAACAAACAACAGATTAAGTTATAAATAAATAAATGCTTGGTTTACGAAATTCAGACTAAATCGCCTCTAATCTATGTTATTTTAAAGGATGAATAGAAGTTTGGGAGCTAAAATTAAGGATATAAAATTTATAAACTACATAGTACTTAAGGGTCGTAAGGAAACTTGGAACACAGAAGTTAGACTAGAGTGTCTTCAAACTAGTAGGTTAAATAAAAGCTTAATAGATGAAACTATATGTTAAAACTGCCTTCGTGGAAAAGATATTTCTTCTTTAGATTTATTAAAATTATAAACGGTGGTGTTTCCACATGGCGCCATTTTTATACAATATGTTTTAAGTCGAAAATGCTGGTGCCCGGATCAGGATTTGTTTCTTTTTAATTTCGCGCAAACTATACGAGGGCTCACTGCGTTAATCGTCCTTAATTTAGCAGTACAAAATTAGAGAGAAATCAGCTAGTCATCACCATCCGTCGCCAACTCTTGGACTGCCCTTTTATCAACGAATAGTGGGATTGCCCGTACATCCTAACGCCCTTCCATCTGAAAGAGTGGACATGTTTGATGTGATAGGAATTTGAACCAACATCCCTCATTTAACGAGTCTAGCGCCCTACTCACTTGGCCATGCAGAGCTGTCCGTAGTAGAAGGAAATATGGTTATGTCACTGGGACACCCCTTCTATTCATGTAACGATACCTGACTGTAGTATAAATAATCACTTTTAACACTTCGTTTGCCAAACTCAAGACAGTTGTTACGTTTGTCCATTGATAAAGTATCTGATGCGTGTATCGTCCAAAATATTATTCTCTTCAGTTGATTGTTACGTACACTACCTTAAGCATGCTTAAGATGTTTATCATGGTTATAAAGGGTAAAAAAAGCCGGTGAAAATTATTGAATTTTGGATGATTCGGTTACACTTCAAGGATATAAATGACGAAAAATAATTTTTATTAACACTCAATCAGATTAAGTTTGGCCGATTTATTACGTCTATGTGCATATTTCCTGCTTTAAACATTTTCTTGTCTACAACAATCTTTTTTATATTTACCCGTATTTTTTATGATGTGTGAAGTATATATACAGCAGATAACATTCCGTCTAAGACAAGGAGTTAATGGAGGATTGTTTTGCTACAAACTAAAAGCCGTTAACAAGTTACTACTTAGAGATATGTTGTTTCTATTAAGTGAGTCATCTTTGTCTTGCAAAGCTTATTGCATTAATAAAACAGTCCGTGAACCAATAGTCGACAAAAGAACATGTAAAACCCTGGGGGAAATAGCAAAATGAAAATTAAAAGTTTGATCATTTCGATATAGTCTCAAAGATAGAATTAATCAACACAGTTCTCTTAAGTTTTACTTTACTGAAAGTTTATATTGAATAATTACAAAAAATATAATGAAATTATGTTCTATCAGTAATTTCGTTTTAATTAGTTGAAAGGTAAACAAACATTACGACGCATTGCCCGTATCAAACGATATCATAATGAATAGAAAATCACCTTAGAATAGGATCGTTGATACCAGTAGCAGTTAAAGAAATCTAATATAAAACATTATATGTATATCAACATATAATGTTAGTAACTGCGAGGTAATAAGTTCTAAAAAAATCGAATTAAAAACATTGAAATATAGGATGTTTTATTGGCAGTAGCTATGTCACATGTAATCATTTTCAAGAATGTCTGTTATTCATGAACTTTCGTAAAAAAAAGTTGAATAAATGAATAAATAACTAAATACATATTGTTTTCTTAATAACCTCTAATTTAGCTACTACAGTATGTTTACCTAATAAACTGTAATTTATCTCTTGAGTCTAGTAACATTCGTGTCAATGCCAGTTACCCGTACTTTGTACGAGAACATTTGTAAACCTGAAACTATTTACTGTTTTTTAGATCAATATAAATATAGGTAATTCAAATATTTCAATACCTTAGATAAAAATTGGTTTGATACTTATAGTTCCGAGCACATGCGAAAAATAATGCTATATGTACTGTTTTGGTGGGTGATTTTGTTAACGTGTACAGTTGTTTTACACATATGGAAAATAAGAGTTTACTGTAGTGTACGGTTAGCAATTTGAAGTTTTCGACATATTTATGGATATAAGTACATCGGAAGATATTTGGACATATTTATGGATGTAAGTACGTCGGAGGATATTAGTTTAATAAATTTTTGACGCATACAAAACGTTAACAAAGTTACAGTTTATAGACATGTTCCTTCTATGTGTTCGAAATCAAAAGTTAGGAATCAAGATGTTTAAATCTGTAGTGTTCTTCTTTATTCTATATTAACGTTTTCTAATTAAACGTTCAGTTGGTATATATTATCAAAAACAAATGAATAAACTTTCTTTGCAGTGTATATTCTCATAGAATATCATAAATTCTAGAACGATGCGGCCGATCATATTGAAACTTACAAAGATGAGATTTAAGCAAACTGTGACTTTTAACTTACAGCATGCTTTGTCTTTGTTAAACAATACGTGAATGATGTTTTGCAAATTTACGTATCATTATAGAAAGTAGTTTAATGATACATTACAAGCATTGATCAGATGGTAAGTGAAATCAATGTTTTCAGTTTGCATAAGGCTTCTTGTTAAAATCGTAATTTTCTTTAGACAGCTCGTTCTGTTAAGTTTTTGGCAAACCACTGGCACCACGAAAGAATAGACAACAGAGATTGTACAACTTATTAGAACTATGGAGTTTCAAGTAATTAATTTGTACTACAGTCTTGGGCAAAACATTGGTGCTACGAAATTTCAAGTAATTCAGTGATACTGAGGGATTCAGAACAAATACTTTCACACTAATTATAAAAAATAGAGCTGAATGATCTATATTGGAGAGCAATGTGATAGTAAATTTCGGATATACATATTATTAAGTAGTTGTATAATCTGACTAATTTTTTAACGGAAAATTATATTCTCAACTTTGCCCTTTGTAAACGCCGGCAGGTACGGTGAGAGTCTGCAATTAGAAATGAATTCTTAATCCATAATCAGTTTTTAAACTCTTGTAATGCACTTTAACTGTTTTACCTTAAAGGTTTTTCAGGTTACTTTAAGGAGACCGCACTATTTTATCTTTTTTGTTTCTTGATAACGCGAAAAACACCCACAAATTTCTTAAAGATGAGCAAAATCTCTGCGAGAATTTTCATTGGCTTTCATTCTATAAGAAAGTTGTTATAAGGCAGATAAAGTGAATCGGAAAGAAAGATGTATAGCAGTCGAGTGGTGGACCGTGGCTGAAATGGCAAAGTAATTGAGTCACTTCTTGTTCTAAGCAACCAGTTTTACAGTGGAGATGTGTTTAAGATTTCTACTGTGTGAATTTATTATATTTAATGCATTACATTTAGTAATAATCTTGAATTTTGCTAGTAAAAGAAGTTTGAATCTACCCTAACACTCCCATATCGTGCGTGTTGGATATACAAGAATGTTCAGTGTAAGACTTATTATTTTGTTAATTTAATGATCTATTGCTTGATTATTCAGCTTTTATAATAAGAATGTTAAAAAGTAGTTATTTTAAAGGCGATAGTTTTGAAAACATAAAAACATAAAAATCTGACAGTGCACAACAACCAAAATACCGATCCAGACAAAACTCTTCGTTGTAGCTGAATATTTTGGTGTTATGGAAAACAAGCTAAAATGGTACAAATTTTGTTTCCAATCTTTGACTTGTAGGATTTTATTATTGTGTGAGTGTTATTCAAACACTTTGCATTAGCTGTTTTAAAAACGATACAGGGGTTATTCTGTAATTTATTAATATATTTTTAATAAGTGGGAATGTTTAATATGACGTTTGTTTGTTTTTAGACTACTATGTTAATTTGTCAAGTTTGGTCGGTCAACTCATTTAGAAATAGGTTCGTCCAGAAGCAGAAACTTTTCTTGATACTGGAACACCTTTATGCCTGTATTAGTAAATGTAATCAAACATCTAAGCACGCTCTCTAATTCCTACGTTCAATAACACAACCCCCTTCAAACATATGATCAGCTATCGGTTGGTTATCTCTTTCTTTCTTTGAGTTATCTCACCGGTTTGGCTTAATTCATATAGAGTATATGTGAAGAATGTCTTGACCTCAATTTTTATAATCAACTCTCCATCTATTAGCTTGCGAGAGCTGACTGTAAAATTTGTTCTATTTGATTATTTCCTTTTAAGAAATTCTTTATACTTATACATGTTTCGACGTATTCATTAACTACATACGATAATCAACATTAAGCTATCGATGACGTAAAATAATGGTACGTGTAAAAGTATTTTACAACCACAAATATTTTGTTTGTAACTTTATTTACTGTTTTCAAAACTTGTTAATTGTTGTAAAATTAGAATTGTACAACAAGTGGGTGAGTTGTGTGCTCATAACTGTTATTTCCGTTAAATTCACAGAAATAAATTTAAATAATTTCGTCAAATTATTATATCTTGCGTGGAACAATGTTTTCCAAATATTTGCCCCCCTCATTGTACATTGATATGTTTATGGACGCATAACACTAGAATCCGGATTTTGATAGTCTTGGTGGACAAAGCACAGAAGGCTCATTCCATAGTTTTGCGCTTAATTTCAAACAAACAAAGACAATATTTTCAACGGTATGATAGTTGTATGCAGCGCCGTGCAAAAGTGTTAGGATAAAGACAAACGCCCCTAGTAGCACAGCAGTTTGTCTGCGGACCCACGTCGCTAGGAGCCGGATTTCGATACCCGTGGTGGGAGGCAGACAACATATAGCCTATTGTGTAGCTTTGTGCTTAATTCCAAACAATTTTTGCTTTGATAACTGCAGAGAATCATTCAGGCATTATTAAAATATATCTAATGAAAGTATTGTTGTTGTTTTTTTGCTCTTAATGTCTCTGATACACTTCGATAGAGTTTTGTTGGAACTAACTTTTAAGCTGTCAATATCTACTGATATATCTACCATATCCCAAATCTACTCAGTTGTGTTAGTATCGGAGCTCTGTGGGGCCCATTGCATCATTTGAATGACTCAAGCATTTCTTAGCTAGGTAAGTTTTGCTTAGGTGGAATGAGTGTTTAGGGTCATTGTCTTCTTAGTAGTAGAATCCTTTACAAATTGTACGAAGACTATTGAGTATACCGTAATGTATCAGTATCTGATACATTATTTCATGTATTTTGCAAATATCTCCTGTCATCTCAGTAGAAAAACGCCCCCAACCATCAAAATGATTTCATCTATGCTTCATGATAAGTGCTATGAATTGAGGTGTCTTTCGCCTTTCTTTCGCCAGATGTACAACTTACGCTTTGAATCGTATGTTTCAAACTTGGACTCACCTGTCCAAACCACCCAATCAGTTTTTGTACTTTTCAAAAACTTTCAGTCACATGACAATATTGGAGTTCAAAGTAATTTTTTTTAAACTGCTGCAAGAGCAAATATCCCAGTCTCGTTAATACTGTAGATGTGAACAGTTTTCTGTCATTTGATACATGGTCAATTATCTCATGTTTGAGATCAGTCGCAGTCTTTGTACTTTCTCTAAGGCTGCATAAACGAAGATACTTAACATCAGTATCAATAAGTTTACAGTCATGTGAAAAAGTTAGGACACTTTATGAAAGCCTGTGTATTTTTGTAACATTTTTGGATATATAAATATTTAATCTCAATGTTAACAATACTGAGAGATTATAGGAATATAACTGCACAATTAAAACTGAAAAAAAAACTTTTCAAGATCTTCTGTAAATATAATTCTACAAAAATGCATATTCTAACTGAGGAAAAAGTTAGGACACCCCCACATTTATTCCCACTTAAAATGGCTCACACACGCGTATCACATCAGGTGCACATGATTACAAGATCGTTAATCAGCATTTTGAATGAGATCTGCCCTATTTAAACCTCAAACATTTAGTTTGGTGTGCTCCTGACTGTTAAAGTGAGAGGGTTAATCTATATCCCCGAATACCCAAGTTGGGAAAGTGGAATACCTTTTCTCAACACTAAATACCTGTTATATGTTTGTTTGTTTGTTTTTTGTCTAAATGCGATCGTTACTCACCTAGCTGCTTTGTAAAGCATGACAAATTTGTGAGAAGAATCAGTAACAGTATTCCACCTGTTGTTTGGTCAGTCCAAATTTTCTGACGTTGTTAGAGATGAGCTGGTTTATGTAAATGGATCAGAGGAACGATTATACGTGGCATATAAGACAAATTTTATGAAGTATAATTTTGACCATTCTCCTGTTTTATTTTTCGTGTAGTTTGTGTTCTTTGATGTTGATTTCTTTAGTGCTTATATATCACTAAAATGTAATATCAGATTTCCATTGATATTATAATAGCTATACTTTATCATAACTAAACAACTGAAGATTCGAAATCTTCGATTATATTCTGAGTGAACACTGTAGCTGATAAAAATCACACATCAGCATGGCTAAGCTCTATCAACAGTTGAGAGGAAATAAAATTAAACTGGTCGGTGCCTGTAGTTTCAAACAAAATGTGAATATAAAAAACTGGTGTGTTTGTATTGAAAACGTAAACAAGCATAAGAATTCATCTGTGTACACTTGGTTTATACTGTATTGGTATTTTATTGAGGTATTTGTTAACGTTACTAGATCATTGAGTCTATGTTTTTAAAATTAATTATTCTACATGGTTACATTTAGTGGTGATACATGGTAGAAAAATTTCGTATTAATGACTGTTGAGAGGATTCTTTTACTTTACTCGAATCTACAATTCGCAATATTTTGTATTTTGATTTCTAAAAAACAAGTTATATAACAATTCGAAATAAATGTTTATCACTTATACACTAGAGTTAGTGAATATTAGTTTTGTTTCAAAACGTAACCTAAAACAACGTGCAGAAATATTTTTCTGAATGAATATCGATTTTCTTGATGAATCTACCACATTTTTCTTTACTAATACTTTGAAACATTTCTTCTTGTTTTTATGTTTTCTCGTGCGTTACTTTTAGCTTCTTAGCCATGTTATTAGCTTTCTGATTTATCACTTACAACTTGCTACTACGGTGTTTTCTATACAAAAGAGCCTTTTTTTCCTACAGAGCAATTGGATAGACCCGTTAACTAAAGTTTCGGAGAATTTCAGACTAAGAAGTTTATTGATCTTTCTCATCTCCAATCAGAATATTCTGGAAGAAAGACTCAATATTGATAGAACTACAAGAAACAAATGTTTATTTACACTTATAATAAATAATACTACAATAAAACGAAAAAAGAGAATGAGTAATGTTTCACCCCCACATTTATTCCCACTTAAAATGACTCAACTCATACATAGGTGTATCACACCTGGTGCACATGATTAGAAGATTTTTACTCAGCACTTTGAATGAGGCTTGCCCTATTTAAATCTCAGACATTTAGTTTGGTGTGCTCCTGACTGTTGAAGTGAGAGTGAGTACCATGGTGAGAACAAAAGAGCTATCTGAGGCCTTTAGAAAGACAATTATAGCAACTTATGAGTCTCGAAAGGGATTTAAAAAGATCCCAAAATATTTTGAAATCAAGCATTCCACTGTCCGGAAAATAGTCAGCACGTGGAGGGCTTTCAAATCAACTGCCAACATGCCCAGGTCTGATCGTCCAAGCAAGTTCACCCCGAGAGCAGAACGCAAGATGTTACTGTTGATGTGAAAGTGCATGCCTCTGCAATCAGAAAGAGACTGCACAAGTTTAACTTGCATGGTGGGTGTGCAAGGAGGAAACATCAAGGCCAGGCAAGGCCTCTTGGTGACGATTAAGTTCGTAACTTTTTCCAGTTGGAAAGAAAGGCTTCAAACCTGAATGGTTTGTTTATTTTCAGTTATTTGCTAGCCTCTAATTTTGAGCTAATGAGCTAGTCTGAAGGTAACTAGTCAAAAGCACTCAACGCCAGCTCTTGAAATACTTTCCTTTAACCGAGTAGTGAGTTTTGAGAATCACCTTTGCAACTCACCGAAAGTCTTAGAGCGGAAAAACGAATTTCTTTGGGTCGTAACTGGACACGAATGAAGAACGTAACATGATATCAGTTATCCAGCACGCTAACCATTCAGTCACATCGGTTTCACGTCTAAATGACTCTTTAAATGTATTTGTGCATCCATTTTTTTGTTTTTATATTTGTTTGTTTGTTTTTACATAAATCTGACAATAATGAAACTGACTAAACCAACTTTGTGATCATTTAATGCTCTCAGAATAAATAGCAACAATGTTTACGATAAGTTATAAGGTGTTTGACAGAAATACGCAAAATATGATTTTTTTCGTTAACTTAGGAAATATATATATCAATTCATAGTAGGCAATATATATAATTTTGAAAATATAATTATAAAGTGTGTTCTTTCATGCAGTTATACTGGTATATATGACACATAAAATTACATTTTTGTCTAGAATATTTTCGTTGGTGGTAACAAATACCAATGTTTTGATTGCTAAAATTTAGAATACATAGACATTGTGAAAATTAAGTAATCATTTATAAAACTGTATGAAAGCTATAGCAGTGTATTTCTCTGATGCTTTTCTTGTTTCGTGTTAAATAATTCAGCATGGTTTCACTGTACTTGTAAGGAAGTGAAAATGGCCCGATGTTGAAGAAATGTATATCCTATTTATACTAATTTGCTACGTACTCCGTGCTACTATGAACAGCGTATTTGCTTTATTCCCAGTGACTCAAAGCTGTGTCAGTAAGCTTATGGTTTAAAAAATCAGGTTTCTTTGCTCATGACCAGATGATCGCAAATAGCCAGTTTTGTAGCTTTGTTTCTAAGAACAAGTCAAGCAAACTCCGCATGATCTTCTAAGGAAAGGTTTGTGTTATTAAAAGACAATCCATCGAGAAGAAATACAAATAAAGGACTCACTATTGGTAATAAACGTTTAAACAAAAACTAAAATAGTTTTCATGTTGTTATCATTAAAAGACAGTCTGTTGACAAGAAATGTAAATAAACGATTTACCATTGGTCATAAACGTTCCAAATAAGAAAAACTAAAACGCGAAGAGTTTTTTTTTAAGAACTTTAACACTAGAATGGTTCTGATAAACAATAAGGTGACGCTAGTTCTATTTTAAAAAAATGATTGGTCTCCAGTATTAGATTAGCGGCTCATCAAAATACAACTTTTTGCATATTACCTTGTGTATATATATAAGGAAGTAGCTTTCAAAGTATTAATTATAATAATTGTTAATAGGCGATTGCATCAGCACCATAAAACAATGATCTCAATATCGCATTACCTTTAACCGTCTAGGTTATTAACTCACTGTCATGGCAGATAAGGTATGTGGTAATAGTACCAAAATGCGTTGGAATATACCATCTATCAGCAAGAATCCAAAGGCTGAAGTTAAACTAGTCAGCTGTTGGAACTTGAAATATGTACGAAGCTAAGTGCTTACATCTACAAGGTCTCAAATATTCAACAACTGGCTATACACGTTAGAAGCCAGTAGAAATCCAGATGTTGTGGATGTAGGCATTCAACTATGACAATAAGTTGACAACCTTGACCAGTAACGGTAATTCAGTGTCAAAGGCGTGCAGTCCACGAAAGCAAGGAAAGCAGTGCTTCCCAAGTATATGTTTAAACAATTAATTTTTAAGTATTAACTTAAACGGTCAATCTCACTATTCATTGGTGAAAGAATAGCTTAAGAGTTGGCAGTAGGTAGTGATGACTAGCTGCCTTCCCTCCAGACTTACACTAATGCTAGCGCGAAATTCAAACCAAACAAATATACAAGAAAAAGCTTTATTTCTTGTTAAAACTTTTAGTTATATATTATTTAAAGTATAAAATGCTTTTAATTTAAATTTTATTTTATTTAGAATACAATTTTATTCAGAACTTTTAATTTCTTAAATCTTTTTATCGAAATAAGATAACTTATTTGTAATTCCCGGTTTTCAAAAAATCAAACAAATTATATCATACCAATTATCAATATGTTTTAATACACAATACAATGTAGAGTTCCATGTAATTAGAAAATCAAACAAATCATAACATCATACTAATTACCAATCATGGTTTAATACACAATACAATGTACAGTTCCCAGTAATTACAAAATCATATATCAAACCAGTTATCAACATGGATCTCAGAACGGCTGGTATGAGTATTAATACTTTTACTGATAAGGAGAAAACAACATTTGACCTTTCTACGTCATCTTCAGGTCAAGAAAGAGAGTGTTTGAATATTACAATTGATGGGCACATGTCTTAGAGACGAGAGTATAAATAAATACAGGATTGTAGAGGGCGTTGCAGGTGGATGTTAGGTTATTAATTAGTATAGGTATAAAGATTTGCATTTATATTGATTTAATTTTGGTTTCAGTTGCTGTATAAGTAGGGCTTTGATTTTGTGTTTGTTTATATTTGTTTCCGTCCTTAATATCTGGGTTTCTCTATGGTTACGTTGTGTTTATTTCATTTGCAATGTTCAACAATTTGTGAAGGTGTTTTTTTGTGTTTTTTGGATCTGGTTTCCATTTTTCTGCTTGTGTCTCCAATATAGAAGTCATGGCAGCTATTGCATTTTGTTTTAAAAATTATGTTGGTGTTGGTGTTTGTCAGTGTAGTTTTTACATAGCATGGACTTTAGTTTTGTATCTGGTTTTTCAATAAATTTGGTGTTTACTGGAATGTTGTGTTTTGTAAAAAGTTTTTTCAAATGTTGGTTATTTTTTCGCTGATTTTGGGAACATATGGTATGCAACAGTATAAAGTTTTGCAGTTTGTTGTGTCTTGGGATTTATTGTTGTTGGTTTGTTTTTGATTTAGGTGTGTGCGTATACTTTTTTCCACAGCTTTTTGAGGAAATTTGTTGATGTTGATGAAGTGTCGTTTTATTTTGTTGATTTCATCGTTAATTTTATCAAGTAAGCATAGTTTTGTGGCTGTTTTTTTTTGGTTTCTTAATATGACGAGCTTTTGTTTTGTTTTATGTGCTGAGTCCCAGAGAATGTATAATCCAGTATGGGTGATTTTTCTGTCGATTTCTGTTTCGAATTGTGTATCGGTTCTAGTGATTTTGTGGTTAAAAAATGCTATTTGGCTAGTTTTTTCCTGTTCACAGGTGAACTTAATGTATGAAGTTAACATTATTGAAAAAAACTAAGTGTGTGTTCTGTAGATGTGAATCCACCATATAAACATACGTGTAACAGTATAGTGGTGGGTGTAAGGCTGAACTGATTGTATGTGATTCATTCTGTGTCATAAAAATGTTGGCTGGAACTGGTGGCACGGGATTCCTCATACTTAGGCCATTTATTTGTAGGAAGTTTTGGTTATTGAACATAAAATCAGTTTTCATGGCAGTGAATTCTATAAGGAATACTAATTGGTTGTTGTGAATATGTATCAATGGGTTGGGATCTTGGATATAAAGTTGTAAAGCAATCTTGCAGGCTTCAGTTGTTGAGACTTCTGTGAAAAGGGAGATTGCATCAAAACTGGCCATTAAGGCTTTGTGATTTAGTTGATTAAGAATACATTTAAACTTGAAGGGATCTTTGAGAAAACAGCCAGCTGATGTCTTAATTGCTTATGTTGTAAAAGTGCAGAAAATGGCCATTATTCTCTTCAAACTTTAAGGGTTTTTGTGACCTGGATAATTAAATTTAGAAATTAATCTATTTTCTCTGTAAAAACGGGCAAATTTGCTCATTTTAATTTACATAAGGTCTCAATAAAACGACATATGAATCAAGATTTACGTATATTTACACTAAAGGTATACTAAAGCGTTTAGAAATGTGTAGTTTTTCGAGATTTGCCACTGTAATGTAAATCACCTTCACGTATCAGCAACAAATATAGTCCCTCATCATGTTTTCGTCATACGATCCTTGCTAGCGGCTTTCAAAATCACCTTGCTCCTCTGAGTATGCTTTCATGTTTTCCTTGAATTTATCAAGATGAGCATCAAGGATATGGACCTTCAAGGACATCCTGCAGCCCATTTTGCTGTAATTCTTCACCAGATCCTCAACTAGTTCCACATAATTTTCGGCCTTGTAATTGCCCAACAAAACCCAAACCACTGTGACAAAGCTGTCCAATCCTGTTTATCCTTCCTATTGAACGTCTTGACGAATTCTGCGTACTCCAGGATCTTATTTATTTGTGGTATAACGAAGACATCAGCTTTGACCTTTGCCTCAGACACCCAAGGAAAAAGTCTCGAGGGTACTTGAAGGCTGCAGACTCCTTATCAAGAGCTGTAATAAATTGTTTCATAAGACCCAATTTTATGTGCAGTGATGACAACTACATTTTCTGGAGGTCCACTAGTGGCTCACACTTGACATTATGCCTCTCCACAGAGAACTCGGTCATTGTGGCCAGTGTTTCTTGTTGCAGTGCGCTGCGGTGTCCCTACTGTCCCAAAGACAAACATAACAGGGAAACTTGGTAAAGTCTCCTTGGAGATCCATCAGGAATGCCACCATTTTTAAGTCTCCAATAACCTCTCAGCTCTATTCATCATACTTTAAGGCTTATAGAAAGGTCTTGACACAGTTGTATTCCTCTTTGAGGCTCACCAAATGAGCCAGGGGAAAAGTTTCTACAACATTCTGGAAAATTCTTGTAAGTTCGAGAAAATTCTTCATCAGCTACTTAGCACTGAATCTGCCTGGAATGTTCTGGAAAATGGGTGAATTTGAAAATATCATTGCCCAGGTCACAAAAGCAAAGTTTGAAGAGAAAAATATGTCTTTTCCATTTACTTTAGGCATAAGCAATAAGAATATAACACTTTTTGCCCAGAAACAAGAAAAAGTAAAAATTTTGTTGCATTGTGAAATCAAAGAATTCATACTTATACAGGAGCTAAAACCAGAATTAAACCAATATAAAGGAACACCTTTGTACCTACCTATACTTATTAATAACCTAGCATCTATCTACATCACTATTTACAATCTCGTACCCGTTTTTACTCTCGTCCCTAAGAAGTGTGTGCGTCAACGGTCACATTCAGACTCTTTCTTCCATAACATGAAGTTGACTTAGGAAGGTCGAAACGTTGTTCTCTCCTTATCGATAAAGGTGTAAATACCCATACCAGCCGTTCTGAGATACATTTTTATTTCAAGTTGGTTTTGGGGCCTGGCATGGCCTAGCGCGTTAAGGCTTCGTAATGTGAGGGTCGCGGGTTCGCGCCCGCGTCGCGCCAAACATGCTCGCCCTCCCAGCCTAGGGTCGTTATAATGTGACGGTCAATCCCACTATTCGTTGGTAAAGAATAGCCCAAGAGTTGGCGGTGGGTGGTGATGACTAGCTGCCTTCCCTCTAGTCTTACACTGCTAAATTAGGGACGGCTAGCACAGATAGCCCTAGAGTAGCTTTGTGCGAAATTCCAAAACAAACAAACAAACAAACAAGTGGGTTTCTCGTCATCAAGAATTTTCAACATGCTTTAATACACAGTACAATGTAGTTCCATGTAATTAGAAAATCAAACAAATCGTAACACACACCAGTTATCAACCATGCTTTAATACATTATACAATGCAGAGTTCTCAGTAATTCCAAAATCAAACAAATCGTAATCTCATTCCAACTATCAAATATGTCACTTCTATTTTAAAAAATGTATCACTGGAATGCTTTTATAAAAGTAAATGTTACTTGTTAGTGTCACATTAAATTTCCAGTAAAGGTTTGATATTTTCAACGAACATACCTGTATTAATTTGTAAATTCTGTAGATTATTCTAAATTTATAGGGATTTTACTTCGAAGATACATATTACTCGAGCCTGAGAAAAATGGTTTCCTCGTGTTATTGTAATGACTTCTAGCTGCATACCGCAGAAGAAAAAGAGCCAGAAAACAAGTGAAGTTGTTTGCTACCAGTTGTTTTGATGCAATGTGCACCATCCGCCTCGTGTTCGCTTACGTTGAGCATGTGATTAATTACTGTTCCTCGGGATTTTGACACGAGAAAAGAACGGCATGGAAGCCTGTATTGTCTAAGTAAATGACATGTTCACATCTTTCGACACAATACCTACTCTTTTTTGGAATACGCATAAATCAATATTTTGTACATTTTTTATTCATATAAGGCCAGGGACATCATAAATTGTATTTTGCGACTGATTATTATTAACATGTAACAAATTCTTAGAAATTTATATAGATTTCATAATGTGTTTAAAAGGATGGGTACATATGTTTATCAGAAGAATAGCTATTAATGTTTAAATATTGTATTCATCATGACAAGCACATCATATAAATTGATGCAAGTTTTGTTTGTTTTGAATTTACGACAAGTACGACACATTATGTCCTTCAGTAGCTCAGAGGTAAGCCTGATGTCAAGGTCATATAATACTAATATTGAGAGTTCGATCCCTGTATGGGGTACAGTGTGTGTGTATGATAAATGACAAACCACTTGTAACTTCTATCCATCTCACTTTTTCTTCTCCGTTCAAATTATTAAAATAGGCTAATATCGTTTACCTTGTCTTGCCAATACAACCATGTTAGTCTCACCATACTAGCACAAATATTTTATATTTTGTTTGATACATTTTCAAACATTTATCATGTATTGACTCCAACATCATATGATGTCGCCCAGTTAGGCAAATGTAAGTTTACGGACTTAAAGCGTTAAAATCCAGGTGTCGACACGCCGAAGATAGCTTGTTGTGTATCTTTAAGCTAAAAACAAACTGTTCATGACTAGCAAAAAATAATCATAATCGAGCAAGCTATTTTCAGCTAAGTATACCCGAAACACATAATCCACATTTATCCAATGTTGAAAAGGATTTTTATCTGAAAATACATGATGATTGATACAAGCGTCAAAGTTGCTTTAAGTACAGTAGGGAAAACGTGGATATGGAGAAAAAGTAATGTACATGTGTATATTTATTTATGTGCATAGATAAATAAAATTAATTTAAAACAGAAGAATATTTGATCGTATTAATTAATGTTTAAAATGTTTTTCGTAAGTAATGGTTATATATCTTACAAATATTATGCACTTAATTTCTCACTGTACAATATCATTAATTGTAAAGACAACACAATGTAGGCCACTTTCTTAACCTTAAATATTTTGAACGATCTAAAACTTAAAATTCAGTCTGGTGGTGGTGGTGGTCAAGAAAAGTGTTGTGTTATTTTAAATGTACTAGATCGTTTTTAGTGGAATCGGTTACATTTTTTTATGTATGTTTTATCTGGACGATTTAGTGCTCGTTTTATATTATGCATATTAAAGGAGTATCGAGATATTTGGTGATGGAGCTACAAAATGAATGAATAGAATTTGGCCGCTTTTTATTAAGTCAAAGAAGATGGAACGAATAACATATTGTTAGGTTGTTTCATATGAAATAGCTGACGTTCGCTAAGTTTTAAGAGTGACTGTGATTAGGAGTTGGATACAGTAATTTGACTGTATACTATTCAGTATTCACGATAGTGCTGTGTTTTTCTTTTTTTTATCATGTCAAGCTGTATTATAATTGTTCATGTGTTTCTTTGGTACCCTTTACAAGAAGATGTTTTCAAAATAATTGAGACTGCTTTCTGTGTATGAGTTTAAATTAAGAAAAAGGTGCAGCCGAGGGCGATAAAAACAAATTTGGCGTTTGAACAAGGGTTTCTTCTTAATGGACTATCCGGCGTTGGTTTCAGATATTTTTTTCTGGTGATGTGAACCTCGAGAATGAACCCCTGAGGAAGGCCTCAATCTGTTGTGGATAAAAAAAGATTAAGAGCTATTATGGAAACTAACCCACAAACGACAGTTCGGACACAACTATATGAAACAATTACAGAACGATCTTACTGCTAATAAAATGATAAAATGCATCGAAAGTTAACCACTAAACAGCCATCATTGGTGAAGAGGCTACAAAGCACCATTGTAAAAATTGAAATATGAAATATTTAAACGTCCGCCATACTCACCTAACCTGTCTCCAACTGATTTTCACCTTTTTCGATACTTGGAGCTGTTTTTCGGAAGCAAAACATTTCGGAATCAAGAGACTAATAACGAATCCTTTGAAGAGCTTATTACTTACAAAACAACGGAGTTTTATAGAAGCGGAATATTTTGATTAACATCCTGTTGGGAGAAAACTATTGCAGCAAATAGGGCATATTTTGGTTAATAAAATTGATGTTTTAATTTTTACCTATACGTTCGGTCATTTTACATGAAACTAATATTTAGTTCGATGTACTTGCTCTTGAATAGCGAAAGTATATATGTCTATATATATTTTTTGAATGATATCACCTTGTAGATCTGAGTGTTTACAATAATACGACCCAGAGTGTGATAGACATAGCGTAGATAGCTCATTGAGCAGAACCAAAATAACATAAACGTGAATAATTTAAAGTTCAGTACAGTTAAATGCAGTCGACTTGTAACCTGTGGATCGCAAGTTCGAATCCCGTCATGCTTGCTCTTTCAGCTGTGGGAGTGCTATAATATGACGCCCAATCCCACTATGACTTTGTAAAAGAATAGCTCAAGAGTTGGCGGTGGGTAGTGATAACTAGCTACGTTCCGTCTCGTCTTACACTGTTTCATTAGGGACGGCTGACGAAGATAGCTTTCTGTGAAATTAAATACAAACAAACTGAATACTTGTAAAATATTGCTTCTTAATCCTACTTTTTGTTTATTTGGTCATGTTTTAGTTATTTTGTCCTTTCATTATATATTTTAATTACTTTTATAAAATGCTCGAATAAATAAATTTTTGTTCAGAATAATTTATCCTGTTTAATGTAGCATGCTGAAGATGGAATTTGTTTTATCCAGAACTTTCAAGAATTAAATGTTTGTTACTTAGCACACAAATGCCAAATGTTTGTTGCTGCTGCTGTTCCTTTGTTATACATAACTATTCCAAAGCTACTAACATTTCCTACTATTCTGCTTCTGTTACGAATAGTTCAAATATTCACATTTTGCATGTCACAATGCTTCGAATTTGATTAACTCTTCCATGAACAACTTGCGACGCACAAACAGCTTTTTTTTTAATTAGCTTTTAAAATTTTCAGTTCTGACTAAAAGACCGAGTCGTGTTTGAGGAAAAGGACAAACAACTACATAGAAAAAGTTTGACCCAATGTTTTAACTTGCGCTTTTTTTTCTCGAGATTATTTGAGCATCACAAATTATAAATATGATTTTTAAGTTGATAGTTACTGGACGTATAAACGGCTACAACAGTACAGTGAAATCACGCTCGTTGATTTATTTAACAGAATTGGTGATAAAAGTGAAAAAGTAATTGTAAGTTATTATAAAATATATAATAAACAGCTAGTTGGCGTATGTCGAAGTGAAATCCACAGACATGTTATTCAAAATATCAGTTTTCTGTTAAACAATAATACATATGCTGAGTTTCGGTTATAAACAATAACACGGTAGGCGACAAACCAAAAAAATTTAGAGGTAGTTGTGGTTATTCTATGTAGTTTAGGCCTGTTAGTTTTCCTTTTATTCAGTTATTCAGAGATACCAACCATTACGATTTGAGCGTAATCATTACGATTTTGGTGTATACATTACGACTATACGCACATGCAGACAAATATTACGACTTGTTGCAACTCCCAAATTATTATATATTATATAGGCCTATACAATAAAGTGATAAATTGTTCCCCCAGGGCTTGTAAGGGGTAAAAAGAAAATTTCTGGTGAGATAAATAAATTTTGATAATAAATAAAAGACATAGTCCAAATGGCTACTTGCGATAATTATGTTTGTGCTTGAAATAATAAAGAAAATATGTCTCTCCAACGTATATCAATAGTTTGAGTACGGTGCTTTTCCATATTGAGTACATGGGGGAATTTATAGTTACGTCATCAGTGCTTGTCAGCCAATCAGCGCTCGTGTAGATGGGTATTTTTCGTTTCTAAGCGGCATAGAAACACCAATGCGATCGTTCACAAGTGGAACAAAAGAGGCCTCATTTACTAGATTGTCTTGTTTAAAACTGTAAATCAAAAATTTAGGAAAGAGTATAGTGCAAAATATCCGGTCATTGCATCAAAAGTCAGTGACAGTCATGCGTTTTGTACAGTTTGTCACATCGATTTTTCTGTGGCGCATGGTGGGATAAACGATTGTTCCAGACATACAAAATCGGCATTTCACCAACAAAAGGCTGAGGTGAAGACAAAAAACGATGCAGATAACAACATTTATGAGTAAGAATTCAGAATATGAAAAAGAATTTTAAAATAATTTTTAAAGTTTATTTATTAAATACACAAAACGCAGTCATAAATGAGCAATCTACAGTAGTTATAAATAATAAGTTATAATAATAATATAATAATAAACAGTTTATATACATTGGTCAGGCCTAGTAGCCACAAATGATAAAGGGCTCTGTCTACAATCATTACGCTCAATCATTTGA
The DNA here is from genome assembly GCA_011833715.1 of Carcinoscorpius rotundicauda. Classification (NCBI taxonomy): domain Eukaryota; kingdom Metazoa; phylum Arthropoda; class Merostomata; order Xiphosura; family Limulidae; genus Carcinoscorpius; species Carcinoscorpius rotundicauda. The sequence continues at coordinate 117,973,635 of CM022393.1, forward strand.
AAGAGTTGGCATCTCTGGTTATTGTTTGCTCTTCTAATTTACTGGAAACGTTATCAACTTTTAACTTAAACTGATCACATGAGCAGCAAATGTTATATAATGGTACGAAAATAACAAATAGAAAGTACAAAGTTTACTAATTTGATACCAAATTTGTTAAAATACACTGAGAATCAAGTTTTTAATTACAACACATGTGACACACATGAACATTAACACATTTGGGCTATCCAACGCCTTGTCGTGTCGTTGTGTACGAAGGTCAGGTTCTATTCGAACAGTTGCTTCCCTTTATTCGCGACCCAGAATAATACGATAGTTAGGACGCTTGACTCGCAGTTTGATGTTCACGGGTTCGATTATCCGTCCCTTTCTGCAGTAGGGGCGTTATAATATGACGATCTATTCCACTCTTCAGTGATAAAAGAGTATCCCAAAAGTTGGTTCGAACCAGTAGTTTCCGAGCAAAGAAACATCCAACGTAAAAGAATAAAAAGAAAAATTAACTGAACGTATACAAATTATAATAAACACTTCATATAAATATTCGTGAATAGATATTATTATTATTGAAGGCTACAGCTGGTATACTCCTAACAGGTCTTTGAAGAGAAATTTAAGGTTTCACTTTTATGCTCAGAACTTTTGTAAGTGAATATAAATATATATATATATATATATACATACACACACACACACACACACACTCACACACACATAATTTTCAATATCTTTGTCTCATGGAACGAGTGATACAATAAATGAGCATATGTAATCTATTACTATAACTAGGAGCATTAAGTATGTAAGGTGAGTTTCTTTTGTAGTTAAGTTAATCACATATTCTCATATGGCGTGCTATGCAATTCACCTCACTTCTGGGACCAATGACGAAGTTACACTAATTTATGAGTGCGATGACACTGGAAACAGTTAATACATTTTTAGAAGGTATGAGCCTTATAGCGAGAGCTATACTGACACTGACTGGAATTTGGTTCATGTTTATCAGAACTTGTCGTAGGACTGAGAAAAGTTGTATATAACACAACACTTAGCATGGTTCAAAGCCTATGATCTAAATCTGTCGGTCACATATCTTGTGTTCATTAATTATATATGCTTTGTTACTTGGTTGCTTTGTGGGTTAATTTAAGCTCTTCCGTTTGTATCTCTGGATTTTAAATTACTTGGAAAATATATTTCACTTTTTCGATAATACGGAGGAAGTAAGAGCTATCTAGTAAAATCACCGTTTTGAACGATTGTCTAGCTTTTCTATTCCTTGTATGTAAATACTAATATAATGTATATTTTATGAGGATAGAAATGCTCTTCACAGTGACACCTGATGTAAAAAATCTATGATTAATTATGTAGATGAACTTTTATCGTAACCTAACTCGACATCTCATGCAAGTGTTTTCTTTAAAGTACATACAGACAAGCTACGAGATTATCTTAATGGTAATGTATAATATCTGAATATGTTTTAAGATATTTATTTGAAGAAAGGTACACACAGTTTAATATAAAGTCTAGTTAATGTCCTTGAATTATCATATTATTACAACCGTTTCTTCACGTGTCAGACATAAGTATTTTACGTTAATCTGCTTTAATGCATTTAGATTATCACAGAATAAAGTAAGTTATATCATAGGCACCATATCATGAACCATAATAGAGCTCACCTAAGAATTTCACTAAAGTTCTAAGGGAAAATACGGACAAAAGCCATCTTGAAAAACAGGGTTGTTGTGGAAACAGCATTCAAAACTTTCTATCTTGGTGGATACGGCTGCTAAAATATTGACAATAGCAAACAAAAAATGATTTTCCGATTGTCAAACAAAATTAAAAATAAATCCATTTGTTCTTTACATTATTATTGTTTAATAAGTCTACATAACAAAAAACAAGATATGAATATATTTTATAAATCTACTAAAATAAAACTCCTTCGCAAGGTCATAGGAGATTCTTGAAAGAGAAGGGAGAATTTTATCAATTTTTCATCGCTACAAGCCAAGATTCTCGTAGAAGTCATTCAAGCACCGTAGCGTACAAAAAACGGCTAGGAATACTGCACCAAAATATATGCATATCTACTAAACAAACTTCTGCGAAGGTTGGAAGGCTGCTTTTAAGTTCATTCTAGAAACACGAAACTTCCACCCACCGTATAAAATTTTTTAAGTTTCTTATACACCACTAACATACGATACCATTCGAAGCTATTTAAGCACCATTATTATTGGTCGGAATAATTTCATTTTGTAGAAGTTGTTTTATTAGAATAAGTATTGTGTATATTAGTTCAAGCATACCTTTTTTCGCCCTAAATAATTTCTCTAAGTCCTTCACTTTACGCTATTGAAAACATCCAGTGATTTACTAATTCGCATTAACTGGAAAATAATTTGTACAAACTTGTAGAGTGTTAATTGGAAACTGCCACGTTGCGAATTCGTTTTCTCAAGCCTGCTGTTGTTGTTTGTTTCTACGTGTTTTTCTAGAACTATCGAGTGAGTTTTCTAACACTGTACTATTAACATAATAGATTTTTCTACGCTTGTGGGTGGCAGTTTATATTACTGACTTTTGTACTTCCTATTAAACGCGTGTTGACACGAAACCTCAGCATGAAACCATCTGGCCCAGTAAATAATTGTTGGATGCAAAAAATTCAATGCATCAATAAACTGTTGAAAAATATGCAGCATTCAATTAAATGCATATGTATGTATTTAGCTTAAAATGTATACTCCAAAATGGACATAAGAATACTAATAAATAAAACAATACAATTAAAAATCGGTCATTTAGAAAGGGGAATAGGGATTGTCAGAAAATGTACGGAAACAAGCTAAATTAAATGCAAAAATTATATCTTAAGCCTATAATTGGTGACTTTAAAGAAAGTAAACAAACTAGGCTGAAAATGATGTACACTATTTAGAACCTAGTTTGTTTACTTCTTTTTTGTGAGTCACGAATTGTTGGCTTGAAAATATGTTATTTGGATTTTTATTTGGTTTTCGTACTTTTTAAATTAACAACTTTTAATTGCCTTGTATGTATCAAGTCCATCTGCTTTAACGTTCTGAGGTTATTACAGAATATAAAGCATATAAGAGAGGTGTCTAAGTCTCATAGCCTTGTGTGACATTCAGTTCAAAATTTTACTTTTGTGCTCTATCTAACCGATTTAATTTCCATTTTCTCAGGTTATTCCCGCAAGGAGGAATTTCACCCGATCACTGCTCTGCTTGGCGAGGACGTAACTCTTCCATGTGCCTTCGAGTTCCCAGATGGCACAAAAGTGCCCTACATTATAAGTTGGAAGAGAGAAAACGAAAAAATCCCTTTCTACATCTGGTACGAAGGTTACCCACCACATGTGTCAGAAAACTACAGAGGTCGTGTTTCTTTATTGGAGCCGGCATCTTTGAATTTAACCAATGTCCAACAATCAGACCAGGGATGGCTTCTCTGTGCTGTTTTTTTCCTCAATCGCTCGCCAGATATGCCTTACAACACGTCCAAAATTCATCTGAAAGTGCATGGTAAGAGTAATTATTTTATGCCGATAAATGTTATAATTCCTCGTTATAAGGTATATTTGTGTCGTACACTTTTTTGTTATGTAAAGTATTATTTTAGTTTGCGTGGTATATCCTTGGCTTTTGTGGCATTAATGCAATTTTTTTAAGTAAACTTTTGCAAGTTTATTTTCTCAAAATCTGATCTCATTTTGTGTTGTCAATTTCAAGTGCTCTAAAAGTGATTTCTAACTCGTTTCAATCATTACATAGACAGTAATGGGCCTAACATTGACGTTGTAAACGTTTTTCAAGTTTTCTTTTTATAAAAAGCCCTTATATTTTTATTATCCTGTTATTTTACAAAAATCTAGAATTCAAACATTATGTTTTTCTCACAATCTGATAGTAAAAAATCCAACAACAGCTTGTATGCATAACAATAATTACAAAAATTTTACTCGGTATAAAACTGAGGTGGATATTAAAATATACGTTGTATAAAGAGTAGATGTAATATTTTAAAATTCTTTAAAACTTATTTTGAAGTTCAACTAAACGATTACAAAACTTGCAGACGCTGAGTTCGTCATGCCATATTTTAATGTTGTCAGCCAAAATCCAAACAACACTGTAATTAAATGTTATTTTATAATTAGTGATAGAGTCAATATTAATTTGATTTTATAATAACTGTATAATGCACATATATTCATATAAATACTATACAAAATATGAGTATTATGTTTTGTTTTCATAACTGTAGAACTTGAAAAAACTTAATCAATTTTGCAATAATGAAATCTCATAACAGCAGAAGCTTAAAGATTACCACATACCAAACGTTATATTCTACAAACTTTTCAGCCCAGTAAATGACAAGAAAAAGTTTGTTAAAAGGCAAATACTCTACTCTGATATTAATCGAAATCTTTTACATTAATGTAACATGTTCAAAGTGAACGAATGAACCAATCAGTTGCTGAGTTACTGGAGCCAGTTCCTGCTTCTTTAGCATCACCACATTAGCCCACGCCCGCCACTATAACTTCTTTCTGTTCATCAACACTGCTTGAAGGTAGCCACATAATGCCAAGCGTCTTTCTTCGACACCCATATTTGTTCAACTTTGTTTATATCCAATGAGCGTACTGGACCAGGCACAGTCAGGTGGTTAGAATACTCGATTCGCAATGTCAGTGTCGTGAGTTCAAATTCCCGTCACACCAAACATGCTCATCCTGTTAGCCCACTGTTTGTGGGTAAAAAAGTAGCTCAAGTGCTGGCGGTGAGCGGTGATGACCGGCTGCCTTCCCTTTAGTTTTACATTGCTAAATTAGGAACGAGTTTGCGCAAAATCCAAAAACAAACTAATGAACGTGTTAAGCGGTCTAATCATCCGACACCTTCCAGAAAGTTTCTGAACAACTTAACACGATGAGAGCGTGCGGCATTATCGATTATACGAAACTTTTGACCATGTGGTTATAAAACTGCGTCCCTGTGTCGTATGGCATCCATAATTTTATATCATAGGACGTAAAGGTCACTGTGGTCACTAATACTAATCTCTGCACAGACCACTATCCTACCATCACCATATACTTGTATTTCCTAGGGTTGTATGCGGTGCTAGCTACAGTTTAACTACTATATACACAAATCATGTAACATCGAAACAATCAACGACAAATTTGTCTCTCTTTCAGCAAAATGCTAAGCAAAGCAGAACTCCGAAACCCCTTTATGACCACCTTAAAAACAATGACGAGCGCCCTTTTCAAAAAAACATCCCCGTGCAACTTGTATCTGACACTAAAACAACCAGAAACACACTGAAGTTACTTTATATAGGTTTATACGCAAGGACACGGAACAGGGAGGTTAGTCAGCGCCTGTTCTGTAAAAGTAGATTTTCTCTGGGATCTCTCGTTTCCCCCACATGTAATTTTCTGACTCGTTTGGTTCATCCTAGCCTCGGCATTGGATTTATAGATCCCTGCCACCAAGTAACCCTGGCAGAGGTCCGTCAATCGTTTGAGTTAATGACTTGTCGAGATTCTGCTGTCTTGCTTCTTTTCTTTACAACTTTGTCGACATCTCTGAAGTCACCACCTTCTTCACTGAAGGCTTGGGCCTTCGCTTGTCTCGACGCTTTCCATTACCACTTTCTACTGACTCCGAAAGAAGAAATTTCTTAACTTTTAAAAAATTTATTCGCGAGCAGGGCGAAGAGGGATAATGTATATCCCTGAATACCCAAGTTGGGAGAGTGGAATACCTTTTCTCAACACTAAATACCTGTTATATGTTTGTTTGTTTTTTTTGTCTAAATGCGATCGTTACTCACCTAGCTGCTTTGTAAAGCATGACAAATTTGTGAGAAGAATCAGTAACAGTATTCCACCTGTTGTTTGGTCAGTCCAAATTTTCTGACGTTGTTAGAGATGAGCTGGTTTATGGAAATGGATCAGAGGAACGATTATACGTGGCATATAAGACAAATTTTATGAAGTATAATTTTGACCATTCTCCTGTTTTATTTTTCGTGTAGTTTGTGTTCTTTGGTGTTGATTTCTTTAGTGCTTATATATCACTAAAATGTAATATCAGATTTCCATTGATATTATAATAGCTATACTTTATCATAACTAAACAACTGAAGATTCGAAATCTTCGATTATATTCTGAGTGAACACTGTAGCTGATAAAAATCACACATCAGCATGGCTAAGCTCTATCAACAGTTGAGAGGAAATAAAATTAAACTGGTCGGTGCCTGTAGTTTCAAACAAAATGTGAATATAAAAAACTGGTGTGTTTGTATTGAAAACGTAAACAAGCATAAGAATTCATCTGTGTACACTTGGTTTATACTGTATTGGTATTTTATTGAGGTATTTGTTAACGTTACTAGATCATTGAGTCTATGTTTTTAAAATTAATTATTCTACATGGTTACATTTAGTGGTGATACATGGTAGAAAAATTTCGTATTAATGACTGTTGAGAGGATTCTTTTACTTTACTCGAATCTACAATTCGCAATATTTTGTATTTTGATTTCTAAAAAACAAGTTATATAACAATTCGAAATAAATGTTTATCACTTATACACTAGAGCTAGTGAACATTAGTTTTGTTTCAAAACGTAACCTAAAACAACGTGCAGAAATATTTTTCTGAATGAATATCGATTTTCTTGATGAATCTACCACATTTTTCTTTACTAATACTTTGAAACATTTCTTCTTGTTTTTATGTTTTCTCGTGCGTTACTTTTAGCTTCTTAGCCATGTTATTAGCTTTCTGATTTATCACTTACAACTTGCTACTACGGTGTTTTCTATACAAAAGAGCCTTTTTTTCCTACAGAGCAATTGGATAGACCCGTTAACTAAAGTTTCGGAGAATTTCAGACTAAGAAGTTTATTGATCTTTCTCATCTCCAATCAGAATATTCTGGAAGAAAGACTCAATATTGATAGAACTACAAGAAACAAATGTTTATTTACACTTATAATAAATAATACTACAATAAAACGAAAAAAGAGAATGAGTAATGTTTCACCCCCACATTTATTCCCACTTAAAATGACTCAACTCATACATAAGTGTATCACACCTGGTGCACATGATTAGAAGATTGTTACTCAGCACTTTGAATGAGGCTTGCCCTATTTAACTCTCAGACATTTAGTTTGGTGTGATCCTGACTGTTGAAGTGAGAGTGAGTACCATGGTGAGAACAAAAGAGCTATCTGAGGCCTTTAGAAAGACAATTATAGCAACTTATGAGTCTCGAAAGGGATTTAAAAAGATCCCAACATATTTTGAAATCAAGCATTCCACTGTCCGGAAAATAGTCAGCACATGGAGGGCTTTCAAATCAACTGCCAACATGCCCAGGTCTGATCGTCCAAGCAAGTTCACCCCGAGAGCAGACCGCAAGATGCCACTGTTGATGTGAAAGTGCATGCCTCTGCAATCAGAAAGAGACTGCACAAGTTTAACTTGCATGGGAGGTGTGCAAGGGGGAAACATCAAGGCCAGGCTGAAATTTATCAGAGACAATGTTGACAAAGACCAGGATTTCTGGAATAATGTTCTTTAGACAGATGAGTCCAAAATTGAATTATTTAGACACCAGAACAGAGGACATGTTTGGCTTAAATTAAAGACAGCATTCCAATAAAATAACTTCATACCAACTGTGAAGCGTGGAGGTAGAAGTGTTGTGATTTGGGGCTGCTTTGCTACAGCAGGACCTGGACAGCTCACAATCTTAGAATCCACCATGAATTCTACTGTGTATCAGAGGGTGCTTGAGGATCATGTAAGACCATCTGTGAGAAAATTAAAGCTGAAATATGCCAGTAAATCCACCAAGGATTGGCTGAAAACTAAGAAATGGAGAGTCCTGGAATGGCCGAGTCACAGCTCAGATATTTATCCAATTGATATGCTTTGGGGTGACTTGAAACAAGCTGTACATGCAAGAAACCCCACAAATATCTCACAGCTGAAAGAATTCTGCATTGAGGAGCGGAGAAAACTTTCTTCAGACCGTTGTTAGAGACTGATAGATGACTACAAGAAGCGTCTCACTGCTGTTATTTCAGCCAAAGGGGCTAACACTAGCTGTTAGGGGGCAGGCTGTCCTAACTTTTTTCTCGGTTATAATATGCATTTTTGTTGAATTACTTTTACAAAAGATCTTAAAAGTCTTTTCTTCAGTTTTAATTGTATAGTTATATTTTTATAATTTCTAGTTTTGTTGAAATTGAGATTAAATATCTATATATCCAAAAAATGTTACACAAATGCACAAGCTTTCATAGGGTGTTCTAACTTTTTCACATGACAGTATGTGGTCACTTAGAATTTATCTGATTCTGACCTTTATCTAATTTGCCATCAAGAAAGATAATTTCTATTTATAGACATCATGTGTCATCATTTTTGCGAAAGAACTTGTTTCATCATGAGTTTCTAAATCCACATTTTATGCTCTAAAAAAGTTAAAATGATTATTTGAGCAGCTGTCTGCCTCTGACTGAGAGATCTAAAAATGCAATTTTTTTAAAATTACATCTTAACTTAGTGGTAGCATGCAACATCCTTTGTTAATTTTTCAGAACATCCCAACCATAGTTTAATCTAAAACGAACGAAATAGATCAAACTTTAAACATGTGCCCACAAAAAGTGGTAAAACTCGCTTTGCTTCAGTAAATCTACATGTCTATAGTATTAACAAAGTTTAAGGCCAAAAGCATTTTACATATAGAAAAAATACAGATACGCAGTTTTTCCATCTTTAGAGGGGATAATTTTACAAACTATGAATAACCTGTATTTAAAAACAAACAAATAAAATATCTTTTAACATAGAAATTCATGCGTTCAAAAATAACCCTATTCTTTTTATGAAGGGACTGTCCAACAAACTATACGTAATCCACGAAATAACCCAAAATTAAAACCCTTATACATATCCTTAAACATCAACAAACCAAACAATTTCATAATGAAAACATCTATATGCAAACAGAAGTAACACTTTATATGAAATAATACTCTTAAGCAAAGATTTGTTAAACATATTACAAATCACAGTAATTTTTAAACATTAGAAATATATTACATGAAATGTTTGTTTGTTTTTGAAATTCGCACGAAGCTACTCGAGGGCTGTCTGTGCTAACTGCCCCTAATTTAGCAGTGTAAGACTAGAAGGAAGGCAGCTAGTCATCACCACCCACCGCCAACTCTTGGGCTATTATTTACCAACGAATAGTGGGATTGACCGTCACATTATAACGCCCCCACGGCTGGGAGGGCGAGCATGTTTGGCGCACTACATGAAATAAAAAATATTTTACAATAATAGTAAGTATGCTAAATCAAAATAATTCCTCATAAATACAAATACTCCTTGCAACACGCAGATTATACATATAAACTAATTTATTAAAATCTAACCTAAACGAGTGAAAATACGTATATAAACTATACAAATGCAAACCTTAATTTTAGACAATCAAGTGAATAAATGCATGCATAAAGTTATTCAGGTCTTATCTATAATCAAAATGAAAATTTGGAGTAACTCGCACAGAGCGATCCTAACAGCGACTCATCCTCTGTAGTTGGTCAAATAATATTTCTAATAAGAGCATGTCGAGTGCATGCCAAATCCTACGGAAACAAAATCATCTCCTTCCTACATGTACAATAGATTATATCTTCGCACTTTCACCAGCAGACTTAAAGTTGAACTTGCTGTATGATCTCTGGTCTTTCAGCTCTTCACCTTTTCATTGTCTTCAAATGGCTCTATAATAGGCATAAAGATTTCCATTGTTGTATCTCAAAATATCTGGTATGGGTATTAAAACGTTTATTAAAATAAAGTAGAGAACAACCTTCTTAGGTCATTTTCAGGTTAACAATGAGGGGTTAACCTGAAGATGACCTAAGAAGGTTGTTCTCTATTTTAATAAAAGTTTTAATACCCATACCTGTCATTTTGAGATACATTTGTACATCACGTGGGTTTCTCGGCATCACAAAAGATTTTAATGATTCCACTGGAATAACTGGCATGCTAGGTATTACATGTTCAGTGAACCCATACTCACTGTCTCTGTATTTCATGCACCAAATAGTCTGTATGATGCATCATCAAGCAGTGAGTCTTCATTGATATTCTTCAAATGCATAAATGTCAGGCCAGACATAGGTGTGTAAAGCAGCAACAAAAATAGAACTCTCACTACTGACTTCTTCCATCATTCCTTCTCACATTCTGAGGTTAAGAAGCAAAATGAATAAGACACTTCGATTGATAGATTGAAAAGTAAAGATAGCCAGAATGATGTGAGTGTGATTATAAATAGCAAGATCATGATTTAAAATGAAACTTCGAAACGAATTTGAATTAGTGAGAAAAATATGGTCAAGAGTGAGTGTTAAATCTGTAGCGGCCTGGATATAAAAATACTCGAGGACCAAAGTGTGTAAACTAAAAATTGAAAGCAAATTTTGATTAAGCTCGGTCTCTACAGTCTTATTGGTCTTCACATTTAAATTTCTTCAAGAACACTGTACTAACTACCTGTAGGCTCGGCATGACCAGGTGGTTAACGCACTCGACCAGCAATCTGATGGTCGCGGGTTCGCATGTCAGTCATGGGGACATCATAATGTGACAGTTAATCTCACTATTCGTTGGTAAAAGAGTAGCCCAAGAATTGTTAGTGGGTGGTGATGACCAGTTACCTTCCCTTTAGTCTTGTACTGTTAAATTAGTGACGGCTAGTGCAGATAGCCCTCGTGTAGCTTTGTGCAAAACTCAGAACAAACCTACTACCTTCAGACAACTACACTAACAACTTTGGACAGATTACCTCAGGTACTTCTTGTTACCACAGTAACCTACCATGATTGTCATTATGCTTCAGTAACGTGTGGGTGATGCAATTCAACAGTTTTGCAAACCGCATAGAATAAACACTTTATATCAGAATATAACTAAATTAGATTCCTCAACCTTAGTTTCCATGTGCCAATAATGTTATTCACATAATCTCTACCTTGGATAACAAAATTTTCCTTTGCTAGTACTATCTTATACATCAGGCCACAGTAAGTGGCATTCATTGTTACAATCAACGAGCAACAGTGAACGATTTAGATTCTGCAATGTCTTAGCATAAGTTGATCCATGTAAATTTAATGGCTTTACAGAAAAGTAAATATAAGTAATTCCTGTAAAATAAAACTTATTCAACGGAAAATTCATTAAATTCGCTTTATTTTAAGGAAGAATGCAACCCCATCACTCCCACAATTATCTGTACTGGCAAGTCTTTTTCAAGAGAAAACCTGCTACTGGTGTGGGAAAACTGCTGCTAACCATATAATGGTAACAATCTGTACAAAGAAAGTCATTTCGGCAGCTAGAAAGCAAGGACTTACAATACCCTCTTAGTTGTCTCTTTTACAATCACCAATTATGCTTTAACATGCATAGCATCTCATATCACAACTCAAAGGCTCGCAAAGCGAGAATAATAAAATCATTTCAGTCATTTTTTTCTCAACCAACAACTATTTTAGTTACTTCTTGATGACGAAAAACCAACCTGAAATAAAAATATATCTCAGAACGGCTAGTATGGGTATTAACATTTTTATTGATAAGGAAAGAACAACATTTTAACCTTCCTTGGTCATCTTCAGGTTAAAAAAGATTTTGCAAGTGATCGTTGCCGGAGACATGTCTTAAGGACGAGAGTATGAACGGGTATGGAATTGTAGAGGGCGTTGGAGTTGGATGTTAGGTTATTAATTAGTGTAGGTATAAAAGTATTTCTTAATATTGATTTAACTTTGCTTTTAGTTGCTGTATAAGTAGGGCTTCTTTGGTTTTGTGTTTGTTTATATATGTTTCCCTACTTGATATCTGGGTGTTTTCTATGGTTATGTTGTGTTTATTTGATTTTGGTGTTTATATTCTCGTCTTCAAGACGTGTCCAGCATTGGTCACTTTCTTAACCTTAATATGATCAAGGACGGTCGAAACGTTGTTCTTTCCTTATCAATAAAAATGTTAGTACCCATACCTGCCGTTTTGAGATACATATCTTAGCTACTCGTAAGCAAACTGTAATTGCACAATGATATTCATACATCTTACTTTATATCACTCTTCACTAACTCAAAAATAAATGTAATCCACATCTTAAGTCAGTAAGCCCCTCGGTGTGGAGTCTTCTAGGTGGTGAGAGAACTTCCAAGGGAAGGTTCTGTTCATTCAGTTTACCTTCTCTTGCATTTGAACATCCACTCACGTGTTTACCGTGCGTAATGTGACCCGTGAAAGGAGGAGAGGATCTTGAAGGTTAAGTGGTCCAACTTTAACACACCACTTTTGCCTTGAATTCCTGAAGACGAACAGTTTTAGAGTGGGCCTCCTTGGGTCATTTGGCTGGTCCATTTGGGCTAGGATCAACCAAGTACCACTTTTGGATGTTCTCAACAGGTGTTGTGAACATTGTATCTGATGTTGGTGTTTGGGTGTAATGCTCACGAAACCCTGGCACTACTGCAGTGTCCTTGTTTGGCATTGAAGTGCGTCCCATCGTAGGACTTCATGGTGGGTGGGGTCAGCGGGCACCGAAATACTCATTTTATATTATGAATCCTCCAAATAAAAACTTAAATAAGATAGTGAAAAAACGGTCCATAGGTAAACGACCACGTCTTCAAGATTCTGAGCAGCAATCTTCAACATCTGTAACACCTGTTATACCTCATTTTCTTATACTACATCCTCTTTCAGACAAACCTTCAGGGCAGATGTCTCCCTTTTTCATCAGAAGGGACTAGAGGGACTTGCTGGCTCTCCAAAGTCACTAAAGAAGCTTAGCTCTGGTGACATACTGGAAATGTCCACATTTCAACCCAATGAAATTCTCTTACATTCAAATGCTACCTTGAACTAATCACGAGGAGTTATTGTGGAAAGGGATTTGAAGAACATCCCCGAGTGAGAGATTCTCACTGGTTTCTCTACCCAAGGAGTTTCTTCAGTGAGGCATGTCTTCACTCGTCAGGATGGAATTATGATGCTGACCAATGTCTTCGTTTTGACATTAACATCACCACGTCCACCTGCTACCATCAAGGCAGTTTATCTTAATTGCAGAGTACGGCCATACCTTCCAAACTATCTCAAATGTTTGCAATGTTAGTGGTCCAGTCACTCGAAGACGTCATGTCGTGGTTCCTTGACATGTGCTCGTTGCAGTAACGAGGATCACGATGCCTTTGAGTGTAAAACGGACCCTCGTTGTGTCAATTGCAATGGCTCTCTCCCGTCCTACTTTCGTTCTTGCCCTAAATGGTTGGAAGAAAAAGAGGTGCAGTGTTTGAAAACGATTCACAACATTACATACCCTAAGGCTCGAAAGTTTCTACCCACCACTTCATCTTGGACGTATGCTGCTGCACTTCGTTCCACCACTACAGTGGAATGCAGATGGATCTCTCTGTGCCTCAAAAATAATCGTTTTCAAACCAAATGAAATATTTTGACCTCCATTTTTAAAAATATTGAGAAATCAATTTCAACACCCATTCTCTGTCTCTAGCATGCATTCCAGCAAATCCCAAGATCCACTTCCTTTGCTTTTGGGTATGGGCATTTTCTCAGATACATCTTCTTCTCCAACCCCAAAATGCAAAACGATCATTCGTTCACGTCCTTAGTCGCTGGAGTCCTCTTCCAACAGCAAAGACCTGTCCAGTCGACCCAGGATAGTATCCATGGAGGTTGAGAGACCTCTCTTGAATAAAGACTAAAGAAAAAAGACGTGGTCGTGAAAAGAAGGGTTCTCCACCCAATTCGCCTACACAAATAAAAGTGGCCAAATTGATGCAATGGAACTTTTCGGGTTTACGTTCTAATCTGGATAACATCAAAACACTGATTGCTTCCTACCATCCTGTATGTCTTTACTTACAGGACACATTTTTAACACATTCCGATACAGTCACCTTTCAGCGGTTTTCTTTTTACAGAAATGACAGGCTGTGTGATGGACGAGTGCATGGAGAGGTAGCACTTTTGGTTGATTAGCATGTTTCCACCATGGCTTTGCCACTCGACACACCCTTCGAGGCCATAGTTATTTGTGTTTATTTGGGTTGTACCATCACTGTTTGTTCTTTTTACTTGTCGCCTGGAGAGACATATGATCAGTCGGACCTTGATGCTTTCACTCAACATTTGTCATCTCCCATTTTAATCCTGGGGACTTTAATGGACATCATGCCCACATGTAAAGTGCTGATTTTTATAGGAGAGGACATCCCATAGAACATATGCTCTCTTATCACAACCTTGCTTTTCTCAATGCTGGTTCTTATATTTATTTTCATGTAACTAGTCAGTTCTTTACTGTTATTGATCTCTCAATTTGATCCTTTTCACTATTCTTCCACTTTTCATGGAGGATTGACAATAACTTACGAGGTAGTAATCATTTTCCTATAATTTTGAGAGGACCGACCGTGATCCTGCTACCCGACCTGTGTGCCCAATAAAAGCTGGATCACGCAGACTGGCCTTATTTCACTGCTTTCACAGAACTTGATCCTGCCGTTGTCTGTAAGCTTGTAAGTCTGTGTGGCAGCAGTAACTGAGTGTAGTACACAAGCAGCTGTTCAATGTGTTCCTAGCCCTCGATACGTTTTACACAATATCCTCGTCCGTGGTGGAATCCCACCTGCGGCATGACACATAAGTCTCAAAAACGGATCTGGAATACTTTTTTTGGTATCCCACGCTCTCAAACTGCATTGCTTTCCAGCAGGCCCGTGCACATACTCCATGGGTAAGGTGTCAAAGCCAGAAGTACTCTTGCATTAAGTTCACAACCACTATATCTTTTACCATCAGTTCCAAAGTCATATAAGACAAAATTTGAAAGATCAGTGGACAATATAATTTTGTCTCTTTCTCGATTTTGCTCTCTGATGACTATTAAGTAACTGATACCCAGAGCTTTGCCAATACTCTAGATGAAAGCTTTTGCCGGGTATCTAGCACTTCTGCTTCTTTCTCCACCTTCTTATACATCAAGACAAGGGCAAAGCGGTCACCTCTTTCCTTTCAAGGTGATTGTCTCTATGACTATAATCGTTCCTTTACACTGGTGGAACTCAAATTGGCAGTACATTGGTCGTACCTGATGATGTACACTACGAGATGCTGCGCCATCTATCTCCTGCTTCTCTTTCTATTTATCTGATTGTTTTTAACCGGTAGAAGGATGTTTTCCTGATATCTGGCGCTGGGATATTGTCCTACCTTTCTCTAAGACTGGGAAGGATTCTAAGATTCCTTCAAACTACCGTCCAACTGCTTTGTCGAGCAGTCTTTGTAAGATCTTAGAGAGTATGGTTAATGCTTGTTTTATCTGGTATTCTGAATCAAAATACTTCCTCTCTCATGCCCATTGTAGGTTCCGATGACAGCACTTCATCATAGACCACCTGATTCAACTTTAAACGTTAATCAGAAAAGTCTTTCTCAAATGATAACATATTGTATCAATATTCTTTGACATTGAGAAGGCTTATGATAGAACATAGAGGTATGCCATTTTCGAACTTTCTCTTTTTTTTACAGGAAGTTAGAGTCCCTCAGGACTGTGTTTTGAGTGTCATACTTTTCAGTATAAAATTAATGCCATCACTGAACAACTTCCTCTTACTGTTGCAAACGGGCTTTATGTCGACGACTTTCACATCTCATGTTAGTCATGTAACATTAGGTATATTGAGCGTCAGCTCCAGACTGCCCTCAATTGTTTATTGAAATGGACCATAGCAAACGGCTTTAACTTCTCTCTCTCTCTCTCTAAAACCATTTGCATGCACTTTTGTCACCAACTGGGTATTCACTCTGATATTAAACTCCTTATCGGTGATGTTGTGTTGCCTGTGATCCTTGGAACAAAGTTTTTGGGGCTTAACTTTTACCATAAGCTGACCTTTATACCACACATTAAGCAGCTATGGGTCAAATTACGAGAACACTGAACATCCTCCATGACCTCTCTTCCACCACTTGGGAAGTGGATCGATATTCTGTGCTAAAGATATATCGTGTTTTATTCGATTCAAACTCGACTATGGATCACTGGTCTGTGCCTCTGCAAGGACCTCGGTCTTGAAGATGCTGGACTCCGTTCATCATTAAGGACTCCAGCTCTGCACTGAGGCTTTCTGCACTTCCCCAGTTTAGAGCTTATACACAGAGTTTTATGAACCTTCTTTGTACCTCCTCTATTAGCAACAGTCTTTATTATATATTTCGAAACTTCATTCCTCACCAAAGCATCACACCTGATGTTATATTTTCCTTCCCCGGTGGTCCATGCTTTTTCAGAACAGGTGATCTTCCATTACTCCTTTTGGGTCAGTCCTTGGATAACATTGCTTTATTCACTGGTCAGCCCGTTCCCTTGGCTGTGGTTTCGCTAGATAGTAGATAGGGACAGTGGGAATCTCGTTAATCCATTCATGCGCGTCACTAATTTTATGACAAGGCATTTGGCTACCTTAAGAGAGTCATAGCTACTCCCGCCGTTTACAGATGATCTGCCATTACTCCTTTTGGGTCAGTCCTTGAATAATATTGCTTTATCCACTGGTCAGCCCATCCCACCGTGTCTTATTATAGTCCCCAAATGTGACCTAGCTTTATGTCATCTGAGAAAAGTAGACACTCACGGTTGGAAATACTGTGTTATTTGCTGAACATCTTTCGAACCATCCTTTAAAAATCAGGTGGCTCTATGGGCTCTGCCATTGTTTGTCGTGGTTCGGTGGTTGTGCACAGAATCCCCTCTACACCTTCTTGGTTCACTGCTGAACTGTTCGCCATTTATCTTGCCCTGGATCACATAGAAAGTAAGCAGTACTCAAATTGCACTATTTATACTGACTCGCTTATTCTCTACTGGCCCTGGAATCGCTTCACGTTAGTTCACACCCTTTTCTCGCTGATATTCAAAACCGTCTGGCCCATTTCTCTTTAACATCTACTTCTATCCAGTTTTCTGGATACCAGGCCACATTGGTATTCTCGGGAACGAGCTCGCCGACACAGCAGCTAAATCTATTTGCTCTGGCACTGTCACTGCTGTACCTGTTTCATACATGGACTGTGGTCCTGTATTCAAAGCTCGGCTCCATGCCAGTTGGCAGTAGACTTCGAGTGAACAACGTGAAATAAAACTCTCTATTGGATTTTGGCCGTCTTGCTTCCATAAAATCGGAAAGAGGAAGTTGTTCTAACTAGACTACGCACTGGTCATAGTTTTTTAATTCATCGTTTTCTTTTATCTGGTACTGATGCACGAATGTATTGTCTGTGTAATATTCATGTCACAATAAGCCACATTTTACTGTCTTACCGTCGTTACGACTCTCACGACGGCACCATTTTAAACATGTTCTGTCGCAAGGTTTAGCCGTAACGTTAGACAGTGTTATTGGTAATGATGACACTGTCCACCTTGGAAATGTATCTAGTTTTTTAAAGGTTTTTAATCCTTTTAATGCTATTTAAGTGTTTTTTTATTCGTACATTAAACTTTTTTTAATGTGATTCCCTTTTAAGAATCAAAGTACATCTGGTTCGATTTGAAATTAGAAAATGACCGTAAGTTGGAAAGACCAACTTCAGATGAATAACGCTGTTAGTCATCCTGGTGAGTTATAATTAAAATTTTGCTACAAGTGTTTCAAAACCTTTATTACTTTATTTTCTGAAAATGGTTATAACGTCAAATAACTCGGAACCAGGACTGGAAAGACCAACTTCAGGTGAATAACGTTGTTTGTCATCCTGGTGAATTATAATTAAAATTTTGTTAAAAGTGTCTCTAATCTCTCTAAAAATGCGTAATCACTTGCGTGTCTATGCTTCTTCGACTTAACCTTTTGGAGATAGTTTCAGGAGTTTGTATAAACGCTCCAGATAGTTCTGTTGCCTTTTCCATGTTTTCGCCTGTGGAATTTTCCTGTCAGAAACCTTTACAGCATCAGTAAAAATCTAATATCTAGGAGAGGATTTCAGATACTGAACTTCTTTTAGGTTATACATTCCTCTACCTGTAAAGAATGCCATCTCGCTGTACACTTAGACTGTTATATAGTTACGTTGTACATTCACAAATTCAGTTGATGTATCGTTTAAGAGATTGCAGTGCTCTGCAGTATCAGTATCTTTAATCCTGACACCAAAGTTCCCCCTACTTCACTATCCCCTGCAAAAGTATATCCCCCTAGATCAATGAATTCAGACCACTAACTGGAGGTTTGGAGAATACCGCACTACAGTGTATTATTGACCCATAACTGAGATTGTCTAGAATATAAACACAACACTAATAGTAATACGAGAAGCAAACGTTTATTTACACTCAGAGAAACAACAATACAATAATAAAAAAGCAGCAAAATTACATTTTAAAACCTAAAGTAAATACGGCAAAATTCAACCAATTAAACTACTCTATAAAGTTTATGTAAACAATTTATTTATTTTTAATGAGTTGAAAATGTAACATTAATATACAAAATACGAAATACATCTCAACTCAGGTTAAAAGAGCAAATCAAAATGATACTTCTTCACATAACCTCAAGATAGATAGTGTAACTCAAGTTGATTGAATAATATACATTACAATTTCGTATCGTTAATTTTTTTAAAGAAAATTCTTAGCACTGTGGATCAAAGGCAATTTCGCATATTCATTGAAAACGGTTTTTACAAATATAGGACTTGACAGTTGCAATTAGTTGAATTTAATATGGAAGAAAGCGATCCCGTTTTATGTTGTTTGTTGCTCAAGTATGAATTATATAAAATGTTTTAGCATTTATTTTATTTTTAGAAAGTATGCTGATGAAAACCTTTTCATGATTATTTACTTCAGTGCATTTACATGTTTAGTCACTTGCCCGAAAAATTATACAAATTAAGTGTTAGGATAAAATATTATCACTTAATAAAAAAGCTATGTAGGACTTTCTACTGAACTTAAAAAAGGAATCACATGGATGGAGACATATCACATGATTCAGTTAACAGTCATAAAATAAACTGAACTGTCTCAATTTCCTTGGAGAAGAAAGTCCTGGCTTCCCGACTTTGTATGTCGAAAACTTAGTGTTTAAAAATAATCTCAGCTTTCGTCATCACACCTTTCTTTCAGTTAACTTTAGAACACTACATTTAACACTATATTATAATACAGTATCATTTTATAATTGGAAATTCTGACTCTGTTGGCGTCCTCATTGGGTAAACAAATAATGTAGGAATTTTACGTCGATATGGCTTAATTTGCTATGTTATCGTTGACCGATGCCTTGGTTGTTTCATTTCTTGAAGTTCAGTAGCCATATCTACATAGTTTTTTTTTATTTAGCGATTATATTTTTTACTAATACTTGTTTATTTACATTTTTATAAGAGGGAATACTTTGGTTAATAAGTTATAGAATGTATTCTAAAGCTTTATAAATTTTGCATAAAATAACAATGAAACAGTAATCAAAGCTCGTGAAGAATGTTTTGCTCTATAAAATGATGATAAAATTATTATACTTCCAGAACTAAGTAGGCGCTAGGTCTGTTGAAGAAAGACGTAAATAAACAAAAATAGTAAATTTTGGTTTTCGCTATTCGACTTCGGGACGCTCAAGATAGCTGAAATGCAACATATAGACTGGAGGTAGCTCTTCTTATCTAGCATTTGATGACCTGTATAAAAGAATATCCAAATGATTTTTGTGTTGTTTTAATACAAAGGTTCGTGCTGTTCATACATAGAGAGTGCTAACGCACTCTCCGGTAAATAGTTAGGGACGTGCATTGTAAGTTTATAACTCATCACTTTAAACTTCGGAATTTCTAGAGCATCATTAGAGTACAATGTTGTGTAAACGAAATTCTGGTCACATTTTATCAAAATTCTTTGGAAAGTTGCAAAGGAAAATTTTCAAAGTAAAGGTCTTCCTGTATGTATGTGTCGTAACTCTTTTAATTATTGGAAATTCTACTTGCTTAAAAAAGTAAAATCTGCATGTAAAAACCTCTGGAAGTATTTTAGTAAACCCACATTTGTTTTTGATTAAATCATGCATGTCGTACCTCCAGGAATATTATCACTGAAAGTACTTCTGATAGTTCTTTATGGTATTGTTTATTCTAGGAATAAGTCTCAGTAAATGAACAGAGGCACACAGTTCGGTTTTATTTTGCATTGAAGTTCAGGTTGATTTTTTCCAGACTAAATAGTGGATGGTTGGGGGTGTACAACACAAACAACACTGTAGTTAGCTTATGTTGATTTGGAGTCTAACACCTGATAACATTAATTTCGCCATTTCTAGCTTGTGTTTTGGTATTAGTTTCTCAGCTTCTCACTACTCATTATACTCATCCATTAGTCTCTGTGTTTGCAAACATGTCTAAATATGCTTTAACGTGTTTCGGGGCCTGGCATGGCCGAGTGCGTTAAGGCGTGCGCTCGTAATCCGAGGGTCGCGCTAAACATGCTCGCCCTCCCAGCCGTGGGGGTGTATAATGTGACGGTCAATCCCACTATTCGTTGGTAAAAGAGTAGCCCAAGAGTTGGCGGTGGGTGGTGATGACTAGCTGCCTTCCCTTCTAGTCTTACACTGCTAAATTAGGGACGGCTAGCACAGATAGCCCTCGAGTAGCTTTGTGCGAAATTCCAAAACAAACAAACAAACAAACGTGTTTCGGTCTTTATGTGAATTTAAATCTCTTTCTGTCGAATTATAAGTTGATTCTCATGTTTGTCATGCACAGGTTGTGTGACAATATCTGCTTGATTTATCTCTGAATGGTGACGGTCCCAACAACTTCACAGACGAGTATCCATCACATCTTGTGTTGTTAGCCAAGTCGCATTAAACCCTTGTATTTTTTAAGCAACAAATTTTATCAATGAAGGAGTAGGCTCGTTCTCTTGTAAACAACTATCTCATGAATTAATCTTGCTTAAACTTGAGTAGTTGGGTTTTAACAAGACAAAATAGTAAGAAGAGAAATAATCTCTTTCGTCATGGTTAAATACAGGTTGTAGTACTGGCACCAGAAAATACATTTCACAATATTTCTCTGCAGCAGTTAACAAGCGAGATTCTCAATAGCCGCGACAATTGAAATTATATTTGGCAAGATTAAAGTGATAATTTTTAAGGCACATTGTTCTGCTATAGTAAAAGCAACAATTTATACAAAAACTGTGCATGTTGGCATAATAATAGGTAAAATTATTTAATATATCTTACAACGAACTAGTTTTGGTGAATGTGTTACCATCATCAGTGCAAAAGTTTAATGTTCGTTAGCTCCAAACGTTTAACCCTAAATAGACAATGAAACTACCGCAAACCGACAAATTAAAATGCAGAATCATACATTACTGGTAATAGTAGTCTATTTTTAGAATCCCATGATTAATTATACAAACAGAGATTTATCTTCTGAGCAGTTATTTTTCTTCTACCGTTAGATATGCATGTCCGAGCATAAAACGTAATACTATCCAACGATGATATTATGTTTAAATGAGATAAATTATTTTGAAGGTATCTTGTAAAACTTGTGAAGAATCAATTGCCGAGTGCAACGTAAAATATTATCAAGTGGCTTATATCTTTTTATTACTTATCTGCTTTTAATTTAGATGGAGTTATCTCCTTAATTGATGAGTGAAGAACTGCAAAATGTTGGTGAGTGTTAGATTCCTGATTTGTGATCAGCAGCCTTTTACCATATTTTGTTTAATGAAATAATTGGAAATATTATTAGGTTATTTCTTTAGCCTAATGGGTTTAGTGTAGCATACAGTTATAATATTGATTGTCAAGTGTCACTAATCTAGAGTCGACAGCATACATGCAGAGTATGTTTTGTTTTTGTTTTTGAATTTCGCACAAAGCTACTCGAGAGCTATCTATGCTAGCCGTCCCTAATTTAGCAGTGTAAGACCAGAGGGAAGGCAGCTAATCATCATCACCACACACCGCCAACTCTTCGGCTACTGTTTTAACCAACAAATAGTGGGATTGACTGTCACATTACAACGCCCCCACGGCTGAAAAGGCGAGGATGTTTGGCGCGATGGGGGATGTCGTACGCCTTAACACGCTTAGCCATGCAGGGCCACAGGCAGAGTAAGGAATGGATCTTTACAAATAGTCAAATATAACATGGAAAAGAAACAAACAAACACAATATCTAATAAGCAACAAGTAGCCACCAGAGAAGTCACTGGCCGCCATTTTTTAACTTTATGAGTGGACTTGGCAAGCGATGTCGCAGTGACTGAGATAAATTGATGACGTCTTATGTTGATATTGGACTCTCAGATCATTGCTATAACAATAACACATACAACAGTGTTTGAGAGCATACGGAAAGAAAAAAGGCTAATTAAAATTTCATATGGTACATACGAATATATTACCGTTTTTACAGTTTACCATCAGTGGTACAATGGTATATCTGCGGACTTATAACGTTAGGAACCTGGCTTTAATAACTGTGGTTGGCAGAACACAGATAGCCAGTATGTACAGCTTTTGACTTAATTTCAAATAAACCAAATCTTTTCGTATGAATTTTTTACTCCAATTTCTTCTGCATTTTATTATATCTCTCTTCTCAAAGTTTCGTTGCTTGTTTGGACATTCTAAAGTAAGGTTCTCTCAATAGACTGTGCTTTCAAAGGAGGGCAAGGCGACTTCCTGGGTCAAAGATGTCGGTAAAAATGTGTATACATAATTTTATTCCCAAATGATTTTCATATTTTGCGTTTGCTTTTCATCCTTTTTAGTGTCTTACTGATCCAAAAACCATTGATAAGAGAATCTACTTCAATATAAAATAAACGTATACGACTTTATTAATTAAAAAAACTAGATCTTAAAGAAGTACTTCACAACTTTGTAACTAAAAAACAACAAAAACCAGGAAATTTAGGCGCTTCTAAATCTTAACAATTGGCCTGGCATGGCCAAGCGCGTAAGGCGTGCGACTCGTAATCCGAGGGTCACGGGTTCGCGCCCGCGTCGCGCCAAACATGCTCTCCCTCCCAGCCGTGGGGGCGTTATTATGTTACGGTCATTTCCACTATTCGTTGGTAAAAGAGTAGCCCAAGAGTTGGCAGTGGGTGGTGATGACTAGCTGCCTTTTCTCTAGTCTTACACTGCTAAATTAGAGACGGCTAGCACAGATAGCCCTCGAGTAGCTTTGTGCCAAATGCCAAAAAACAAACAAACAAAAATCTTAGCAGTTTCAACTGCGATTTCGTAACTAGTCTATGGTGTGTTTCACATAACCTAATTAAGTGGGGTGCACAATAAAACACCAAACAATTACCAGTGAGTTCCAAAAAAAACACTTCATCATTAGCGAATGCTTGAAAACTCCATGTAGTTACGAACCAGTTACATTTCCCATGGCAGTCCCATATTGAATGTACATATGGTTAGCAAACCTAAAGTAATTATTCTATAGATTGAATTTTAGAAAATTTTCTAAAGGGTTATAAAAGGGTTCCAAAAATTGTGTATTATCTGCATTTGACGAAAAGCTGCTGTGGTTTCATACACCCATAAAATCTACCGTTAAATTATGTTTCATAAAATCTACCGTTACATTATGTTTCATTTCTCATTATCTTCCAAACGTCAAAACATGGCGATTAACGAGAATCCACAAGACCAGCGATGACAAAGAGAGTAAAGATCATGTCATCAATAACCTATAAAAGTTACAATTTCACAATGGTTACTCTAAACCATTCACTGAAACTATCGTAAAAGGTTAATCAAATACATCAATAATGAGCAATGGACAGTGTATAGAGAATAACAAGGATAACTTACCCCTAAATCATATTTACTGCAGCACAATGTTTGAAGAAACGCTTAAAAAGTAGGTATAATGACATTAAAATATTTACTGGAAACATCCTGTCATGAACTACGATAGTGGTTCATAATAAGAATTTGATAAAAACTCAAATCTAGTGTTCGGGCAAAAGCCACCTATAAAAACAGACTTGTTCTCAAAAGAACACTAAAAAAACCTTTTTCAATGGTTAAGTCCACTCAAATGCGTATATGATTTTACGATTCTGGACAGAATCAAAAATTATCTTTGTTCATATTATCATTATTGTTTCATCAACTTACCTCAAAATCGGCCTAGTATTTTGCACCAAACTCTAGACAGTTATACTCTATGAAGTACTGCAAATGCCCATGACTTATTTAAAAGATAATTATTTTTCATTGAAAACTGTTTCATATGATTATACGTTATAATTGCAAATTTGTTTTGATCGGTTGCTGTTGTACTCAACGCGTGTTAAATGCAGGTTTATACGAAACCTCAGGTAGAAAGCTACTTGGCTCGATAAATAATTACTTTAAAAGAAACGAAGCTTTATTTAAGGCGATGTTTTAGATGTATTTGTTTCATATGAAAATGCTGCTTTTCCACTGGCAAAATTTTACATGTGCTTTTTGGGAATTGTTTCTTAATCTAGACATACATTTGTACTAAAAAAGCGAACACACGAGATAATTAAATATTGAGAATTTAAAATCTACCAATAGGGATCGCGAAAAAGTAGCAAACAAGACTGGATATCTATTGCTGACAGCTTTATTAAGCTTCATATTTCTATTATGACTTCACTATAAGATTATTACAAGTGTAGTGTGAGATCGCACGAAAATTTTACAAAGAATTGGGAGTCTAGTTTCAAACTTAATTTGATTTTTTAAAATTTTATCATGCTGCAAAGGTTTTTAAGTTCTTCATTTCCTATCATAAAGAAATCCAGTATTTTCATAGCGTGCACTATAGTTATTAACTGAATCTCACGCATTTTCTTGTACATTAGCGGGAAACTTCTACACGAAATGTTCTTTGTTTTGCTGTTGCACATCATTATTAGAGTTGCTACTGTTCATCATTACTCGATTTTTCTGTCTCTACGTGGATTTTCACCACTATATTTCAATAAATATGTAAATTGACGATTGTCAAAGTAGATTTTCTAACTCAGACAATGGTGGTGATTTTTTTCTACAGTTTATCTTGCTTAGCTGAAAGTATTTAGTATTTATCACCACTGCATACAACACTATTTCATATAGTTGTTTCTAGTTCTAAATAGCTGATGTTAATGTAACAGTTGTAAATGTCGATAATTGGCGACACACTAAGTGTGTCTCTTTTATTTGATTTGCATGTATTATTTGTATCATCTTATTCTGAGAAACTTGCACCCAGCAGACTGTTTAAAAACATACAGGTATGTAATGTAGATACAACAATATAAATATTTTACTACATCTGTTCATTGCATTAATCTGTGCTTTATTATCGTGAAATAAACTTTATTCTGTTGTGATGAGATTGCTTTGTTACTGCTCGTTGTTTATTACATTATACCGTGTCATTGATGGAAGCTGGACATTAAATCCATGTTGATACAATCTTTGCCTTAATCTCAGAGGATTACTTGGGCTCGGCATGGCCAGGTAGGTTAAAATGTTCGACTCGTAATCCGAGGGTCGTGGGTTTGAATCCCCGTCACACCAGCCATGTTCGTCCTTTCAACCGTGAGGGCATTATAATATTACGGTGAATCCCACTATTTGTTGGTAAAAGAGTAGCCCAAAAGTTGGCAATGGGTGGTGATGACTAGCTGCCTTCCCTGTTGCTTTACACTGCTAAATTAGGGACGGCTAGCACAGATAGCTCCGAGTAGCTTTGAGCGAAATTAAAAAAAAAAATAAGACTACTTTTTTGTTGTTGAATTTTCACACCGATACACATGTTTATACTTTTTTGTGTATTTGTTATTTATTTTGAATGAATTCAATGTGGTGTAGACTGGGTTGAAAAAAAAGCCAATTCAGCAGTAAATTATTGGAAAACATACAATATTCAATTACATACGCGAATATCTAACTTAAAATTTATTCTCCATAAATGGGCGTTATTACGGAAGAAACGATGTTAGTAAAAATTGTTTATTTAAGAGAAAGAGGAATAGAGAACGTCAAAAAAATACAGAAACAAATTGAGTCTAAACCCAAATATTGTATTTTTAATGATTGAAATAGATTTCACATTATTTTTCAAGCTACAAATCCTTTATTTCATTCCACTAAAGTAAGTGACGTGGAGTCAAAATAGAGATTTGTAGCTTCAGAAAATAATGTAGACATTATTTTCAATGTTTTTGTTTACATTTTTATTGAGTCTCTTGTTTTAGGCTTGAAAATATAATCTTTGCATTTTGATCCAACATATTTCTGTACTTTTTTTGACGATCCCTATTTCATCTCTTCAAATGAACAATTATTACAAATATTGCATGTTTTCAGCTTATTTCGTCAACCATCTCAGAGCAGTTATTTTTAATCCAAAATTGCCAATTAAGATAACACAAAAACCAGAAATGATTTAAAAGTCAAATCAGAGAGCCATATTTTTACACATTAAAAAGTAAATGTTTAACCATTCCAAAACCTAACAAAGTTGTTTATGAGAATAACGTGTAGATTTAGTTGCCAACAATAAAGAAAGACCGAACAATGCCTGATAAGAACACACCAGAGATTTATCACGGCTTTAATTGACACCATAGCTACAATAAAATACTTTACAGATGAACACAGCTCCTTCTATCCCAGATAATCCTCTTACAGTCTGAGCATTATACAAAACGTACGAAGTTTTATACGTTAAATATATAAAAAGCACACTCCAAATATTAGAGAGAAGAAACCAGAAATTATGTTTCACACAGTTTAGAATATTTTTGTCAGATATTTACTCGTATTGTTTTCCGCATTTACTATGATGTGTCGTGTTATTGCAATACATATATGCTTAAGTTGTAATCAGTCACGTGAACAATCATGCACCTTGCTGTGTCATTTAGACAGTAGATAGATCAACACATGTAAATAAAAACTTTTCAAAAAGGAATTAAATATAGGAATGGCTAATATCAGCCCTTCAAAAATAATGCAAACGATACCTACATCCCTACATAATAACACAGGCACTCAGTATAGTAGAATGTTAACAGACAAAATTATGATAAATTGAACTCAGTTGTGATTGAATCGTTATATATATTGCTAAATGCTAATTCTTACCATCCCTGCATACACCTATGTAACTATGCATCTAAAGACCGTTGGTTTTAGTGTTAAAATTTTTATTAAAACAAAGTAGAGAACATCGTTTCAATCTCCTAAGGTCATCTTCTCCACTTTATTTTAATAAAAGTTTTAATACCCTTATTAGCCGTCTTGAGTTATGTTCTTACATCAGTTGGGTTTCTTGTCATCACGAATTACCTTTGTAACTGTGTTCGTATGCTGTAAGATTCGGTGATGGCTAGAAACCGAAACTACAGCTGATAAAGGAAAACATCTTTTGAAGTTACGGATCATTTTTCGTGTTGTTTTTATGAATCATATATAAAGTTTAATCAGCTTATACTTCCATGAAAGAAGTGTCAGTTGACTTTATTGGGTTGTGATATGTTCCAATCAACTAGACTCTGATAGGAGTCATTTGGCCAGATTGTTTTAAATGCTACATGAATTAATTGTCGTGAACCTCTGTGGGCTGGTTTGCTGTGGTTGCATAATCAATGGGTTATTGCCGCTGCTTCGCCACTGAGTTGTGTTGAATGTCTATGACTAGTTTCTTGTCAATAGCTTCTATCTTCTGATTTCTTTAATCAAACGGCATTTCAGAAACATTGATAGTTTTATATATATATATAGATATAGATATCCTTAAAATAACTTTTTTTTTATGGAAATCAAAATGATGCACCAATAGAAGTCATCTGTAGAAGTACCTTACTCGTGGCTATAATTAAGAGGTGTTTACAAGAATATAGATTATTCATTGTTTGGTGTCTTTGTTGCTATTATTGTACGAGTATTTTAGGTATGATGTGAATTGCACTTCTGTCACCGGCAAGAAATACAAAAATAGAGAAAAAAAGAGTGCAGGAAGTTTATAGTTTTAAACATTCGTGTGTATGTATGTTTGTATATATAAATATATGTTTGCTATTAGATTACTTAAAAATATATGGCAGTTTGCATTCGGAGGTTTTTATTATTTTAAATAAACTGTCGGATAAGTAAAAACAACTGTAATCCCATTGAAGATATTTGCATAAACTCAGCTTATTACAGTCGGCCTGGCATGGCCGAGCGCGTTAAGGCGTGCGCTCGTAATCCGAGGGTCGCGGGTTCGCGTCCTAGTCGCGCTAAACATGCTCGCCCTCCCAGCCTAGGGTCGTTATAATGTGACGGTCAATCCCACTATTCGTTGGTAAAAGAGTAGCCCAAGAGTTGGCGGTGGGTGGTGATGACTAGCTGCCTTCCCTCTAGTCTTACACTGCTAAATTAGGGACGGCTAGCACAAATAGCCCTTGAGTAGCTTTGTGCGAAATTCCAAAAACAAAAAAAACAAACAGCTTATTACAGTCATGCTTTTGTACACTTCAGCGTTTTTTTTATTATTTAATATCTGCTGTTACACGTGTGTTATTTCTGACAGTGATTATGAGATGCATGATGTTGTTTCTTCATTGCCCTCCAGTGGCTCAGCGGTATGTCTGCGGACTTACATGCTAAAATCCGGGTTTCGATACCCGTGGTGGGCAGAGCACAGATAGCCCATTGTGTAGCTTTGTGCTTAATTCAAAACAACAACAACAATGTTTCTTCATCATTCTTTTACTATATCGACGGCACTTAGTAAGCTTATATATATTTGAATTCTTGTAAGAGCAAGACCATATAATACATTCTGTAAGTTGTTTTTTATAATGAAGGCGTGTTGATGCATCTGTTCAGTTCCATTCTGACCGAATAATAGATCACAGGTGTTTGTCTTGTTTGAAAGAACGGTAAACTTCTGCAAATTTTAAAAGTGAGAAATATGTATTAACTTCATGCACGTTTCACGAGATTTCTATCTGTTTGAGGTATAGCTTGACTGATCAAACTTTATAGAATGATAGTGATTAAATATTCAATAGTCTTCATATGTTTTCTAGATTGTGAACATTAAACTATATCAGACAGAATGTAAAAGTATCAATTTTAAGAGTAGTTTCACTTTAGATATTCTCTTGCATTTCATTTCATAAAGTAACGGAAAACTACGTTTCAAATGATATGTTTTACGTAATTTTTTTTATCAAATCTTATTTCTTTATCTATACTAAGAAACAGTACAAGTGTACTCACTATAATTTCAATTCATATCAACGTGTGTTACAATAGCTTAGATACCCAATCAATTCAAGAGGAAGACATAAGAACTTTAGATAAGGAATTAACAATAATTATCTGCTAAGTAAATAGTAAAAAAATAAAAGATTATCTCTTTGTAAGAGTTCTGTAATAAAATATTATGTTATTTTTCATTATCCGCTATCTTATATTTGATACTACTGCTGATCTGCGTTTGGCTACTTTCAAGTATCCTAGACAGGAGTTATCGTTTTTATACTTTTGTTTTAGACAGAGATTTGCATGATTTTGATCAGTAATAACGTTCGCTTCTGTCTCCCACTGGCACAGCGGAAGGTCTACGGATTTACAACGCTAAAATCAGGAGTTCGATCCCTTAGGTGTACTCAGCAGATAGTCAAATGTGGCTTTGGTGTAAGAAAACACACACACACATTCGCATCTAAACCATACTATATATTAAAATAATTTTATTGATCAAGAATATTTGAAAGTAATTTAAACAGATTACTTACTTTAACAGGGCTTATATGTTTCCCTAGCGCCATGTATAAAACTGAACTTTGACCACCGTGTTTACGGTGATACTCGAATTATTTGCTTCAATATATATATAAATGAAAATGTATAATAAAAGCAGCTTTCTTTTACAGAGCCTTATTAATGTTTGTGAGTAAATATACGATAATTAGGGATATGCCTTTGTTGTTGTGCAGTTTGGTGATTGTAAGCTTAAAAGTTATAAAATGTAACCGTTGTAGAAGAGAATGTATATCCATTATGGGAATTCTTCTGAAATTGGTAACAATAATTTATTTCTGTCATTGTTTAAAACTAATGACTCAGATTGTTTAAGGCATATTTATGTTGCGCATTTTAATATCAGTAATTATGGTAGAACTTAATAGTAAAGATAATGATGAAACACAATGGCCACCATAAAAATCACCCTTTAAAACTACCTTAAACATGTCTTATTATTGAACATTACTACTCCACAGTAGTAGTTGAGCAAAACTAAAGCTCGTTGTATTTATAAAGCCTACTAAATTGATATATACCTGTATATGGAATGAATCAAAATTTCTCTACTTAAACGAATTTTCATCTAATTAGGTAAGTGACTTTTCCCGACAAGCAGACAGAAAAAAATGACGAACTTTACTTTTACAGAACTCATCATTTTGGGGTCTCTTATTTATTTCTTGTACCGAAAGGATACAACTATATGTATTGACAGATGTAGTACTTTGGGCATATTAATTAGATTTGAGTGTAGGTTGGTGGAGGTTCTGATGAATGATAAAATCGAATCGGGTATACGCAACCACACGTTTGGTACTGCTGGCGCATTAAAAAAAGCGAATAAAAGGAAACAAGTATAATAAAAACAATTATAGTAGTCTGAACTAAAGTATGGATGCATTTTTAAAGTTTTAATTGATTTAGCCTTTCTTATTTTAAAACTTTTGTTGCATTAAAACTTTAAAAATGCATCTATACTTTAGCTCAGACTACCATAATTACAGTGATTGTCAAGTAGGGATAAAATATTTTAATTGGCTCAATTTTTGTAGTTGTGCTCTTTTATATCAATCATTTTTTTTAGAATACTGTCTCTGTTATTACAGCTAGTGAGATTACATGTGTATGTATTGATCCTTTCTTATCTTTTTTAAGTTATTTTTTATACCTGTATTTTTAAATTTTTAACGTGGAAAGTAAAACAGATTCTTCGTTTTAAATTATAGAACCTTACTGCATTGACTTCTTAAGTCATTTGACTTAAGTAAACTTAAAGCGACATCTAGTGAACTTTATGGCTGATAAAAGAAAGAAAAGGCTGTTAGATATCTACCCAACCGAGGCAGAAATGAAATAAACTTGTACCTCAGTAAAGCATTATATTAGTTGGGAATTTTAAGATTGAATAATTTACTGTACCATTGAGAAAACAGATTTGGCATGAACATTATTATCCATAAAGAACTTTTAAACGATCGGTTACAAACACACCGCTAGCGCTTGACAACGGCGTGTGTGTATGTATATGTTTAACAGACAGAAAAACCTATTAGTTTCCAGCAACATGGATACAAATACAGAGGTTTACACCTCCTAACAAGAAACATTTTGGAAGACAAATCAATACATGGACTGAAATGTACGAATGAAAATAAAAGTTCGCGTGACACCAGAAAGTAACAATATGGAACATATAATTGGTTTAAACACGCGTAATATCACGTGTGAATACAAGATTAATAAACAAAGAAACTGACTTTTAACACTTTAACGTATTTATATGCACATATTAGGTCCTTTATCTCATTATTACTATGTTTAATGTTGTTCTGTTTGAAGTTTTGAGGTGGCATTATAGCAGCTAGGTTTACTGGGGGTCTTAATCTCATTCATAGACTGCGTACGCTCGCCACATCGCCTGGTTTATGTTCCGACGGTTGCTATGACAACGAAAGTTTATGGCCTCCAGATCGGGGATTTCATATATAGGTAATTCTGTTGTCGTGGCTGTAAATTTCTCTTGTGTGCCCATGGCACTCTTTTTCAATGATTCTTTCAGACTTGAGACTTACATTCATCGCACTAGATAAACTAGAAAAGTATATTAAGAGGCCAGATGATAGCCTGATGACGAGCCCTGAGCGAAGGGGGTTGATTGAAAAACCTGTAGGTATATTTGACATTATTTCCACTCCATACCCGACTAAAGTAAATTGTGTGCTGTAAAAAGTCAGAATACGCTGATGGAAAACTACATTCTTGGTGTCTGTGTGTCTACGAGTGATTGATATGAGTGCATTGTGCTCTGTAATTTGAAAGAGGTGAATTCACGTTATGTCATATGGCAGGAGTTTTTTGATAAGTTGTCTGAGGTTTTACATTTTTGTTGACAGGAGTGATCTAGATAAAAGTGCTTATAATACATATTAGTCCAGGGGCAATAACTGAGTCCTATCCAAAGTATGGTTCATTGTTATGTAAATGTCAACATGTCCTGTGGTGTTTGGATTTTCATTTATATTATTTATATTTCCATATTTATATTGTTTCAAAATTTAAACAATAAAATACGTTGTTATTCATTTAAAATAACATTTAGAATTTTCTAGAATTAAGTAGACCAATCATATGTATGTAAATGAAATGACGGCGGCCTCGTGTCTAGACGTTGAGTCTCGTGCAAGAACGGACATGCGTGGATTGCTCTGGAGTTCTATGGAAGTTACGCGATTGTTCGAGAAGTTGGCCTACTGGTATACAATGGACGGTGACGCGAGAAGAAGGAGAGTCAGACATTAGTTTTATTAAAAAGAAGAGAGTCAGTCATTCGTTTGAGAAAGTTTAAGTGTTTGCTGTGATTTGTGACTGAAGTTAGATCTACAGAAGCTGTGATTTTATTTCGTCAATCTCTACGATTCATTCAAATTAATTCAAAACAACAACAACAACATTCGAATTACTGGTTGTGCTGAGAGTCGACACGTACGGGACTAGCCAGGGGAGATCGGAAAAATTGAAGGCAACAAGTTTGTGACGTTCATCGGAGGCATCGTGAAAAGAACTTCGTCGAATTTATTGAACTGTGAACTGTTTTTGAACTTCTTCATTTAAACTTTGGAATTTCTTCGTGGGACCAAATTCACATCCTAGACTGGAATTTGAGACTTTCATTTTAGATCATTATATTAGATACAGGCCAGTACCATTTTGTATTGTGATTAATTTTGAAGGTTGAAACTAATACCATTTTGTTTTGTAATTAATTTTGAAGGTTTAAACTTAATATCTGTCATTGTTATTATATAATTTATGTTATATCTGCTACATACATATAATAGTTTAGTGTAATAAATTATACAAGCTGTTATCTGTGTTTTTCTGTTGCGTTTAGTCTACGAAAAACATAAAACATAAAAAAAACGTAACACTCATGCTATAGACAAACAGTTTTGTTAGTTTGGCCTAAGTTAAATAGAAAGATTGTTTTATACATTTATTACTTTACCTTTTATGGAATTTACACTGTGACAATGTCTGTTTACCTTTCGTATGATTCTGTGAAGTCATCAAAGAAAAATGAACTAGTGAGGCAGCGATACATTTATGGACGTGCAACGCTAATATGATTTTGTTGCTTCACGCTTAGAAAAAAAAACTAAAAAAGAAGAAAATCTATAGTCCTGGAGCAGAAATTAGAGCTCCTTTGTTATCAGTGGCAAATAACCAGTAATTATCTATAACTTACAAATCTTGGTGATTAATAATCACAAATCGTTTATAGCTCCCAGTCTTAGCGAATTGTTGGTCTTCAAACACAACCATTAACAAAGCTGAATGATCGTTTTGGTGCATGTTACACACATGTATAGCACGAGTTAGAAGAGTCTAATATAGCAATATATAAACTTCTTTAAAGTTATTCCTTAAGGGTTTTTTTTCCATTTCGGTTGTTTGTTTTCTGAAATGATAATCAGTTTGTGACAAATTTGATAAAAGAATTAAAATATGAATTGAAAAATATAAATGTAACAGACAGTGGAAAAACATTCCTTTTCTATAAAATATTGAAGTAATGCAGTTCTAGTACTGTCCAGTTTAAAACCGCAAACCATTTATTGTTTTTGCCTGCGTATATACTCACTTTATAAAAAAAAACATTTGTTTAATCAGCAGTTGTTATAATTATTTCCATACTTCCAACATTGCCATATTACTTTAGAACCTCTCTTATTAACCATCACATAATTGCGTCATTTCTAGATGAAATCTTCAGCCATTTCGCTAAAACTAAATTAACTATTTGATTAGCTGTCTGCGTGAGAAAAGGTATCTACCTCACAACCTGAGCGAGTCCTGTATTCAATATTTGAAGTGCAAATTATGGCAATATTTGTCCCTAAAGCTAGTTTTACGTTTCATGCGTTAAGTATCCATTAATTATTTATCTGCGTAGATATCTCACTACTCGATTCTTGTATTTAATAACATAAACAGATTACCTACTTTAACAGGTGCTTAAGGTGATATTCAAATTAGTTGCTTCAGTAACGAATCACAAGAACTGCACAGTCTTAGGCTACAATACATTTTGACATTTGAACTTCATTTGTTGTAATAGTATTTCTTGTTCTGTCTCAAGAGAAACTAGTATGTTTCCTATGAAGAATATACATTAATTATTGATCTTTGTTTATTTGTGCTTGTTTTTTTTGTTTCTACGTGTGTGTGTGTATGTATATATATGTCTAGTTATTCTTTAAGTAACGTGAAATGTGTTTGAAATTGAAAGATGCAAACATAATGAAGTGTTATTCTTTTCTGGTTTTTTTATCCGTTTACATGAAACTAAATATTTTGCATTGAATAACTTTTCTCGTATTGCTTAAAAATCACATTTGTGAAAGAACAAAAATAAACCGCTTTCATTATTTGTAAGTAAATATTTTAGCCTCGAGAACTTATTCTGTATACTCCGATGGTCTTTGAATTGCAATGTCTGCTATTGTATCTTCATTCAAGTTAGGAACTTTCTCCTTTGAAAACAAATCAAATAATAAAGTGAAGATTTTACTTTTATAGGTTGAAAATTAGAAGGTGTTTTGTGTTTTGAGTCGTATACGAACAAAATTCTTTAAATAAGTTATAAAGACGGTACTGTTGTATAATTCTATACGCACACCATTGAGTGCATTTCTAATTTTGAATTTGTAAAGATAACAATATATCCTACTAAGGTGCTACCAGTGGAAACGTTTTTACAATGAAAATATCAAAAGACTGTATTGCCCATATAAACCGCTAACGTTTGGATAATAATAAAAATCATAAGGTTACGTTAGCGATTTAAAATTCTCAAAAATATCATTGGTAACCCTATTTTCATAAGTCTCATATGCACTAAAATAAGTTATTTCTCCGAAAGAGGACAGAATGCCGCCTGGAGGAGTCTCCAGTTTTAACCACTTACACCACTGCACAGTAGTGCGTTAGCTGGAACCCAGTATACTCTAACTTAACGTCACGTAAGGGGCACTTAAAATTGAAATTGGGAATGACGCCATTAAAACGCGCGCAAGCTTTGAATCACGAGAAGAATTGTGCACTTTTAGGCTACAATACAGTTTGACATATGAACTTCAAAAAGCGAGAAATAGAAATATTTTCTACCATTAATTTTGATTTTATTTACTCTTGAAACAGAAATTTTTTTCTAATAACCTGTGGAAGTGCATCTAGTTATATGCGTCCTATACTTAATTTAAAGGGAAAATAATTAAAACTATATGCTCTCTGTTAATCTTAATAAAAGATTGTAGATTAACACGATCTTAATTTATTAATTTTATTAATACGGTTTTTGATAAGAGAAATCACCTTTTTTGTAATCTACTGTAAAAAGAGTTGGTAAAATATCTAATGTACATTTCAAAAGAAATGTGCGAGTGGTATTTTATCCTTATAAATTAAGATGGTTTATAATAGATTTGATGAAATCATTTGTTATTTTTAGTTTGTATATTTCATAATGGAAGCATTCAGCTAAGGTACTTCCATTTAATTTTATTATAGTACTGTTTCAATGTTAACTATGTTTCATTGTACATCACAAGCGAATGATGGACGTACTCCATTATTTTGTGTTTTGCACCGAGTTGAAAAAAATAAGTTCATTTTTAATATAAACGTTTCTGTACCTATAATTCGGTTTCTGTATTTATAAATATCTGTGGGTGTTGATATTTTTAAACTATAATAGTGGTAATCTGAAACTATAGATAAGGATTCATTGTGGTAATCTAGCAAAGATAAATTACTACTTGCATCTTTTTTTGGCTTCACTGCTCTTTCACTGAGGTTGGGATCGAACTATGATAGTGAAAAATCAACGAACCATTATCTTTGTATTCAAATGCCAGCAGCTCATTTGACAGTTATTAGTTTACTAATTAGAATTAATTGAAAAGCTGATATGATGAATACAGGTCTTTGCAATATTCAGGCCATCCCTGTGCTTCTCTAGATAAAGATCCCTAATGGAATCACTGGTATGTATCGGTCACACGTTGTAGCTTTCTAAACCCCATTCTGAACCCGTCTAAATTTCATTGGAACACGGTAATGCGTTTATAAGGAAGACTGGACACGAGTTTGTTCGGTATACATGGGAATAATCTGTCACTAGGCTTTGTAATAGCGCTGAACACGAGAGCTGCTAGGTATGAAAGATTGATGTTTGACAAGTATTAGTCGTAGACGCTTGTTACGTCCGTGTCGAATATATATACAGTGTAAATCGCCTTCTTGTTCGATAGGATATATATATATTCTGTCATTCTCTCTATTCTTACGATATTAGTTGTTGTTTTTTAGTGTTGTTTATATGAAGGATATTGTTGTGAATGTGTCTGTAAACTGTTCGACTTTTCATTTTTATGCGTTTTTGGATTACCTGTGAATTAGGTTTAGAAAATTAAAGTCGCAGAACTATCAAGAAGTACCAGTACATGTTAATTACATATGAATAATCCAAAGTTTTAGATTAAAAGAATCGTCGTTTTTTGTTTTGTTTTTCATTCACGGTGGCTGAAAATTACCTGTATTTTGTGAATTTTGATATTTGTTTAAAACTTTCTAAGCAAAATCTTTGGAGGTACTAATCGTTCATGTGCTGCTCATTTTCATGATAATAACTTATACGTCAGTTGTGCTAAAAAGAAAACACTTTTTGATTAGTAACCGATATTACTGATGTTTTTGTCAGAATCCCAAAACACTTCTGAGTTACAGTTACATTGTTATAAATTGACGTATATTGGAGAAATCTGTTAACCGAAACTATTTACCACATCATCTAATTCTCACCATTGCTTTACCTGTTATCCGAACCCATTTACCACATCGTCTAATTCTCATCATTGCTTTACCTGTTATCCTAACCCATTTATCACATCATCTAATTGTCATCATTGCTTTACCTGTTATCCGAAACCATTTATCACATCGTTAAATTCGCAACATTGTTTTATCTGTTATCCGAAACCAATTATCACGTCATCTAATTCTTATCATTCTTTTAAATGCTATCCAAAATCGTTTATCTCATCATCCATAATACAGGGTGGGCGCTAGAAAAGCGGAAAATTTGTCAAACAACTATTTATTTTTACAAAGAATAACTTTTACAAAGTTTTTTAAAGGCATATGTTATATTACACTCATAGATGCTCAAAATGTCGTCCGTGCACTTCAGAGCAGCGTCTTAACCTAGAAATCCAAGCTCGTGAGATATCTGACCCTCAAATTTTCCGCTTTTCTAGCGACCACCCTGTATAACGGAGAATCCCGACACTGATTATAGGTACATGTTAAGAATACATGTTAAAATTCCCTAACTATAATAATTTAACGTTTCGATATATTTAATAACCAGGAATGGAGTTTATTTTATTTTAAAATAGATTAACCAAATTAATAAATATTTCGTCGAAATTTCAAAAACTATTATGCGCAGTAACTGAGAACAGTTGGTTTCAAAATCTACCCAAGACAATGAAATAAACATATTTAGTTGGATGTCATAACTTTTTCTTGTGCTTTTTTCAACAATAAACGTAGTTTCGCGTTTTGTTCAGTTGTAAAAAATATATAACTTTTAGTTATTTTCTGTAACGCATTTTCATCTACATTATTTATTAGGCCCGGCATGGCCAAGCGCGTTAAGGCGTGCGACTCGTAATCCGAGGATCGCAGTTTCGCATTCCCGTCGCGCCAAACATGCTCGCCCTTTCAGCAGTGGAGGTGTTATAATGTGATGGTCAATCCCACTTTTCGTTGGTAAAAGAGTAGCCCAAGAGTTGGCGGTGGGTGGTGATGATTAACTGTCTTCCCTCTAGTCTTACACTGCTAAATTAGGGACAGCTAGCACAGATAGCCCTGGAGTAGTTTTGTACGAAATTCAAAAACAACAACAACATTATTTGTTACTTGAATTATCTGTTTAGTTTAGTCCTACTTGTTTATGTATATAAACTGCTCAAAAAGTTAAAAAAACACGTACATATTTCAGTATATTTTTGTCATAACTAAATTTATGTATGAAAAACATATCCGTTCGTCTACAAGTGTATTTTTAAGCTTGCTAGTGAAGTTTGAAGCAACTCAAACAAAACTCACTTCACTCATGGAGAATACAACTCAAGGTACTCAATATAAGGCTGTTACGTAAAACTATGCATTCCTTATTAATTTTCGGAACAAACATCGACATGGATCTTTTGTGGCTTGTTTTATCAATGTACCTTCATCTTGTGTACCCAAGCAGTCAGGCGCCATCTGACAAAGAACGATGTGGCCAGGGATGGGCAGATCCGAAGGAGGGTGGCACAGAGCGTTGGTGTGTCACCAAGCGTCATCAATCGACTTTAGCGACGCTACCAGGAGACGAACTCTTATAGCAGGATACCAGATCAAGGCCGTCATCCTGCACAACAACCAGAGAGGACCGCTACATCGTGACTGCTGCTCCACGGGACAGATTAGCTACGACTCGGTCTACTGTAGCCCATGTATTAACCCAAACAGTTCGCAATCGTCTGTACGAAGGACGCCTTAGGGCCGGACGGCCTGCAAGGGCGTTATTCTAACACCGCGAAATTGTGCAGCTAGGTTGGGGTTTGCTTGTCAGCACATGGACTGGGAACTTCGTTAATGGGCTACTGTGCTGTGGACAGACGAGAGCAGGTTCACTCTGCCTCGCGATGATAGACATGCGAGAGTATGAAGACGCCGAGGAGAGTGATTTTCCGCTTGTAACATTGTACAAGTCGACGCTCGTGGAGGAGGTTTTGTAATGGTCTGGGCAAGCATATGCTTGGGTGGCTACACGGACTTACTCATACTCGACAGGGATGATCTGAAAACACGACGATATAGAGACAAAATTCTCGAACCCAATGTGATGCGATGAGTTTATTCTCATGCAGGATAACGCACGAGCCCACGTCGCCTTATGGACTTCCCTGACGAGATTTTTGAGTAGCTCGCCAGATTTCCAGATTTAAATCCAATTGAACATTACTGTAATATGTTGTCGAGGTGTGTTAGTGAACCCCAACATCCTCCTCAGAATGTACAGGAATTCCGACAAGTCCTGGTTAACGAATGGACTGCCATACCCCAAGACAACATCGATAGACAGATTCAAAGTGTGCCAAATCGGTGTCAGGAGTGTGTCACAGCCCTTGGAGGTCACACTAGATATTTAAT
The DNA here is from genome assembly GCA_011833715.1 of Carcinoscorpius rotundicauda. NCBI lineage: Eukaryota > Metazoa > Arthropoda > Merostomata > Xiphosura > Limulidae > Carcinoscorpius > Carcinoscorpius rotundicauda. Next base: position 118,013,416 of record CM022393.1, read on the forward strand.
GTTTCAAACATTATTTCTTGAATAAACGCATGTTAACTGTTTAAAGAATTGTTTCATATGGGATATTAGTTTTGATGATATTGGTCATTTTTAAAAATTTTATTTCTCCATATTTTACCGTTCATCACACACATTAAAAAATGGAAAGAGATGGAACTGAAATGAGCTAAATTACCTAAAAATGTTATCACATGTAGAACACTGAGATAAATTATATAATAAAACGTACATCTTCCTTTAATCTTTTGAGCAGTGTATACATGAGACTTATAATACCATTTTATTTAGAATTATGGATTCGCAAAACTGTTGTTATTTTATAATACAAGAAAAGAAAGGCTAGAAATATATATTTAACTGTACGTAAACGCGTTTCAAAAGTGGTACACAATGAAATATCTAGCAATCTAGTTAAGATAGTGATGATTTCAACGACGACAAAAGAAAATCAGTTTTTCATTTCTCTATTACTGATTTTATTACACATTATTATTATTGTTGCGTGCGACTTGTAAACTGAGGCTCGCGGGTTCGCATCCCCGTCACGCCAAACATGCTCACCCTCCCAGCCGTGGGGACGTTATAAAGTGACGGTCATTCCCACTATTCGTTAGTAGCCGAAGAGTTGGCGGTGATTACTAGCTGCCTTTCCTCTACTCTTACATTACTAAATTAGGAACGTTAGCACAGACAGCCCTCGAATAGCGTTGTGCGAAATACAAAAACAAACAATTATTATTGTTATGTTTAGTCATATAAACAATGTTTGTAATATTATCGTCTTTTGTGTTATTTTTTCTATTGGCTTTTGCTACTCGTAATACATTGTTTTTAGGTATTTTTTTACATTGAAATTGGCTTATTTGTAGACTAGATGGATATATTAGATCATCTTATAAATAATCTCTGAAAATTTAATACAGAAATCCATCACAATTTCTCTCTTTGTATAAGGCTTTAATAATAAAATATGTAGTAGGACGTGTATAAAAATGTTCAGGCAAATAAGATAAACTAACCTAACTCCACTTTTTCAGATCATTAATCAAATAAACCCTTATGATGATGTATGTGTCTGAGGACCAAATTATGAGTTTAAAAAAGGTAATAGTGTACTATAAACTACGCGAAACATTCAAGGTGTTTATGGTACGGAGTCTCTCAATGAAAGAAAATGTCGAAGGTGGTTTCAGAAGTTCAGATCAGGTGACTACAGCCTAAGTAATGCGCCACATTCAGGTCGTCCTGTTCAATTTAATGATGATTTGGTGTTGGCTGCACTTAATGAAGATTGTGTCGTAACAGTTGAAGAACTAGCATAGAAGCTTTATGTAACCCATTCAACAGTTTGCAACAGCTTGAAAAGGTGTCACAACTTGGAAAATGGATTTAACAAAAGCCAACCTCAGAGCAAGAGTGGACATTTGCACTTATCTGCACTCTCGTTAACGTAAGTCACCTTTTTCTAGACAGGTTAGTGATTGGAGATGAAAAATGGATATATTATAAAAATGGTAAGCGGCGCACATAATGGCTCAGTGCAGGTAAACTGGTCAAAGAACAGCCTTAAATGAACCTTCACTCAAGGAAAGTCTTGTTAAACGCTTGGTGGGATATTGTTGGTGTGATCCATTTTGAGTTGCCGCTTAAAGTAACGATTACATCACACTTCTATTGTCAACATTTAGAACGCTTAAAAAAAAATGCCTGCTTTTATCACTCATAAAAGTGTTGTGTTACACCAGAAAAATGCACGGGTCCATACAGCAAGGATCACATCTACAAAGATTGAAGAGCTAAACTGGGGAAAACTTCCATATCCTCCTTATTCTCCAGACCTTGCTCCATCTGATTATTATCTATTCTGAAGCTTATAGAACTATCTTGATAAAAAAAAAGCTTGAAAGAATCCCCGTCATACCAAACATACTCGCCCTTTCAGTCGTAGGAGCGTTATAATGTGACGGTAAATCCCACTATTTATTGGTAAAAGAGTAGCCCAAGAGTCGGCGGTAGGTGGTGATGACTAGATGCCTTCCTTCTAGTCTTACACTGCTAATTTAGGGACGGCTAGCGCAGACAGCTCTCGTGTAGCTTTGTGCGAAATTCAAAACGGAACTGAACCTAAAATCTGACATTACTTAAGGGATGACATGAAACTTTCTATTTAGTTCATCTTCAATTGCACACTAATACACAACAAACCCTTAAAGCTGTCCTTTATATAATCGATAAGGTTTAAACCATAGTTGTTTGTGTATGTTATTCTACAATTCTTTATTATCTGGTCCCCTGTGAATTCGATGATTCATGGTTTGCGTCTTGTTGTAAAATTGCTGTGCGGCAGTTGTTGGTTTTAAATAGTTGCACTCCATGTAATTTTTTCTGTTGAAAATTAGGGACGCCTTGTACAGCCTTGCACGAATCTAAAAAACAAACCAACAAACGTGTTTCTACCTGATATCTTGTGCCTTATTATGTTTCTATTTTTTTGAAACGTTGGAAATCGTCCGTAGATCGATTATGTACAGAGTAGCTAATAACTTCTGACTTTGACCTTTCGTGATGACGAGAAAACCTACTTGTAGAAAAATATATATATGTAAAAACGGCTGGTATGAATTGAGAAAATTCTACGTAGAAGAGCGAACAACGTTTCGACCTTCTTCGGTCATCATCAGGTTCACAAAGAAAGAAAGAGGTAACTGATCGATAGCTGACCAAATGTTTGAAAGGATTTGTGTAATTGAGTGTGGAAATGTAGAGGGCGTGCTTAGATGTTTGATTGTATTTATTAATGTAGGTATAAAGGTGTTCCTTTGTATTGGTTTATTTTGGACTTGAGTTGTTGTATAAGTAAGACTTCTTTAATGTTGCGTTTGTTTATGTTTAGTTATACTGGGCTATACATTCCTTGGAACTCAGCACATAAAACAAAACAAAAACTCAACATGCTAAGAAACCAAATAAATACAGCCATAAAACTATGTTCACCAGATAAAATTAACGACGAATTAGACAAAATAAAACAATACTTCATCAACATCAATAAGTTTCCTCCACAAACTATAGAAAACATCATACGCACACACTAGACAAAAAGCAAAATCAACTGACAAAAGTAAATATACTCCACGATTTAAAAAATCACGAAACCATATACTGCTGCATACCATAAATTCCCGACATCAGTAGAAAAATAACGAACATTTGGCAAAAACTAATAATAAAATATGACATTCCAGTTAATACCAAATTTATTCAAAAACCAGGCACAAAACTAAGGTCTGTACTGTGTAGAAACTACACTGACAAACACCATGCCAACATTATTTATAAAATCCAATGTGATAACTGCCACAAATTCTTTATTGTAGAAACGAGTAGAAAAATGGAAACCAGATTCAACAAACAAAAAGTCACCTTCACGCGTTTTCGAACACAGCAGATCAAATAAATACAACTTAATCATAAAAACAACCCAAATACTAAATAAAGAAACAAACATAAACAAACGCAAAATTAAAGAAGCTTTACTAATGCAACAACTCAAGCCCAAAATATACCAATACAAAGGAACACCTTTATACCAAAACAACAAAAACAACAACCTATATTAATAAATATAATCAAACATCTAAGCACGCCCTCTATATTCCCACAACCTCTTCAAACATTTAGTCAGCTATCGACCAGTTACTTCTTTCTTTCTTTGTGAACCTGAAGATGACCGAAGAAGGTCGAAATCTTGTTCGTTTCTCTACGTAGAACTTTCTTAATCTAAACCAGCCGTTTTTACATATATATTTGACTTTGACCTTTATTTATCAAGGCTTCCATGCTTTCTAGCATAGGTCTGCTAGAAAGAGAGGTCAAAGAAGCCAAGAATATTTAAAAATATGCCGTTATTTAATCATTCGATTCTTGTATTGATTCGACAAGCATAACAAATACTTTAGTTTTCGTATAACTTACTAGTTTTCTCTATTTTAAATATACTTTTATTTTCACCCCTCCACACCAAACTTCTATTCCATATGAAAAAGCTTACTAACACCCTTTGTGAAAATGGCTTGAATATTGACACAAAGTTATTGTTTTGTTTGTTTGTTTGTTTTATTCTCAGTGTACCCTGCAGATATTCTTAATTAACGTTGTCAACTACTGAAGTTAGTTAACTAATAACATGAAAACGGATACATTTCAGAGAACTATACATGTAGCTGTTAAAACTTCTGAATTGTTTGGATATTTAATTCCTCAGATTCTCATATAATGTTCAAAAGGTCCATCCTCAACTTGTGATTATTTTATCTGTTGGTCAATAGCTCCTCCTCAATTCATTCAGAAGCCTCCTGACGTGGTGTACGTGAAGGTAGGCGAATCGCTGAACCTATCTTGTGCTGCCACTGGAACTCCCGAACCTGTAATCACATGGTTCAAAGTAAGAATTTTGAGCTCAGTCATTTGCGATAACCGATGTTGTGAAATGTTAACAATAACACAAGTATTTCCGCTAATCAGAAGGCACGCCTGAACTCTAAATATAGTCCTAGATAATAATTAGAAGTAGTAATTTTGTCTTTATCGTTATTATTCTATAGTTGGCTAGGTAACAAAACATCAAACTTTGGTAAGATGGTGTTGTAATGGTTTTTGTTGGTGAGTGAGTAGTTATGTATTATTCATTAAAATAAAAATATAAAGTCCACCCTACTTAATGACACCAAAGTGTTTTACTTCCTGGATTCACACAGGTTCTACAAGTTTAGAAGTTAGGTACACATAATTAGCAGTGTGTTTAACGTCATAAATCAGTAATGTCCCAGTAGAAATTCCCCATGTTTATTTTCTCTTACACATATTATTTATTGTGTGTTTAGTATTTTCTTGCAATCAAACTTGTGATTTGCAGCATTGAACTATCTAAGTGACTCAATAATTAAACACCAATTTCTACAGCCCATTTTCGATAAACTCGACTCGACTTTACGCTCTCAAATAATTTCTTAAACTTTCAAGAAATATACAGGTTTTGAGCTTTGCACTGATTATCTGATATCAACACTCCTTCTAGCTTTACAATAATGCAAACGTCTAAGTAAGAAAAATATGTAATTGTTCAGAGAAATCCTACAACAAAGTAATTCTCAGAGCCAAGCCTGTGAAAAAACTTAATGAAGGTTTAAAAAAAAAGAAACCTTAACTACTGCCATTTTTGACTGGAACAATATATTTGAGTGTAATGAAATTCCTTTTTTTTTGTTTTTACAACTACAACATTCATGCAGGTTGTATATCATATACTTTGAAACAATCAAGTGAATTATTTACTGTTTTTATACAAGTACCTCTGATTTGATTGTATACAGAAATTTTGATCACACATCATATTATAGTATGTTGCACTCTAACCACAGTCCTTGTATAATCTAAGTCATCATCTGGTTGAGTTTTGGGTATTGTTGTTTTACTTTTATCCTTTTTCACTTTTTTTTTCATCTGACTATAAACATTCTTCTTACTTTTCTGTTGTGGCATCATTATTATTTGATTTTTTTACTCCTGATTTCACTTTGTTATACTTTATGCTTTATCAGGTGTTTTTTTCATTTCCTCTTTCATCTAGTCTACTTGTTCTTTTGATTTCACTGTTTCTTACTACTCACATTGTTTCCCCATTATCTATTATATACACATCTTTTATTATCCAGTTTTCATTCTCTTAGGTCAGATTTTCCTGAGTGCATTTCTTTTTTGTTGGTCATAATCAAATAGTTTTCTTTTGTCTCTCTTTTTATCATGTTTTTTACTCCCCTAATAATCTCAAATTTTAAACCATTAATGCAAATTATTTTACATTTCTTATCTTCTGCTCTATCAGTTTCAATTTTTTAATATATGCTAATAAATGCACTTCAATGGTTTGTTTTCAGTTATAAGTAGGTTTATGTTCATTTGTGAATTTACTGTGCAGAATTTATAATAACTTTGAAAAAGTTTGATTTAAAAAAAAAGGAAATGTCAACAAAAATTCCTGAGAAACTTAAAAAATAAAATGTTCAGGGATTTCCTATTCATATCAGTGCAAGAACTCAGCATTCAGTCTGAAAGAATTGGCCATTTTTACATTCATAGGATAATCAAGGTTTGAAAGAAAGTGGAAGAATTCAAGTTCTTCCCACAAAACTAAGGATAACACGGCTTCAGGAGAGTGATTTGGGGGATTACTTATGCAATGCCCGAAATAAAGAGGGAAACATTAATGTAGCATCCAAAGTCATAGGAGCAGGTAAATTCAGTTTATATTTCTATAGAACTCTTAAATTCAGACATAAAAATTATTATTAACCTATCTAAATGGAATAGAAATTAAACTAATTTTATCTTATGATAACTTGCTATGATGTTGTGCTTTTGAACTATTTCTTTTAGAAATGAACTGAATAATGTTTAGTGATCATAGCTTGTAGGTTTCTAATAATTTAGCATATGAAAAAAATAAATACATGGATAAGCAGTAGAGCTCCCTATAGATCCATTTGTTATAGACACATCTGAAATAATTTATTTTGAAAGTGAAAAATTATCATAATCTGATCCCAAGTTAGGATATATGGTAAGATCATCCACTTGTATATATTGGTTGCTATAAAGCAAACATTATATGCTTCAGTGCACTTGGAGTGCACTTTTAATACTCCTATGAAAAAAATAGTTACATCCACTAAAATGATACCCTTAGTGGATGTTTAAAAAAAAAAATTAAATATTATTTTGCAAATGTTTGAAAAGTCAAAATATTATTGCTCCTTAAAATATAAAGGGATAGGGTCAGTTAATGGCAATTTCATTTAAATACAAAATTATTAGCCAAATATCAATAACCTTTCAAGTTGCTCTGGGGCTTGTTAGGCCCCAATTTTCATAGGAGTGTTAAATAAATACAGGAAAGTAACTCCAATTAAATTATCAAATTTTAACAGTTGCCTTTGCATGGTGCTAGTTACTTTTCCAAGGTAAAAGAAAAGTAAACTTGCAATTTTTCTTGGATAACTTCAAGCAAATGGAAGTATTTGTTAGAAGTAGGTTTACTGAGGCATTTTTCATTAATATGACATGTACTGTGGGAAAACATTTTTTACTGCATTGCTGGTCCAACAGTGGTATTTAGTATATTTGTTTACAAGTAACATCTCTTGTGAAAAGTTTCACACATTTCAAAAGAACCAGTCATAATAAGTAAGATAATATTTTTTTGGTAGTTTTTTGCAGCTAGTGTCCCTAGTGGAAACTCGGAACTTAGTACAGATTAATACCAGATTAATTTAATTTATCTTCAACAAATTGTGAGTGTGTAGTATCACTTATTAATTACTCTTATAAAAGACCAAATTGAGATTTCCAGTTTGAATATTATACAACATTATATAAAGTCTACACTTTTAGCTTGCTTAAGAAAATATATCTCACAAAAGTCTTTTTTGGAGCACATGTCAAAATATTACTGCTTCATAATGAAACAAATGAAATTAAGATAGCATATTAATTATAAATTTGAAATTGAGGTGTTTTCTGAATTAATTGTTTGACTCTCTTACCTTACAATTTGGTACTAAAAAATTAGAAACAATTACCAATAATGTTTTTGTATGTTTTTAATTTTTAAATATAAATAAGTTTATAAAAAACAGTAGATAAATATAAGTTTCAGGGGATGAACAACTATTAATTTATTGTTATTCTAATGATACACACCAGGTCGTGCTTCCATCACAGTTCCACCACGTAACACCACAAAAGTGGCAGGGCATAAAGCAGAATTCATTTGTGAAGCTAAAGCACTGCCCACTAATTTGACTCATCACTGGTTACACAATGGTATTGACATATCTGAGCTTCCATTGCTGGAGGCTCGAACTTTAGTGCGACGTGATGGTACTTTGTTCATCAATCCAACATCACCAGAAGACTCGGGTAACTACACATGTGTGGTTTCAAATGGTATTGGAGAACCAGAGTCTGCCTTTGCCTTCCTTAATGTGGAATGTAAGTTGATTTGATAGATACACTTTTTATGATATCTCAGAAAATATTATGATAACCTTATTTATAAAGGTAAAACTCTTCAATCATTTCAGTTAATGTTCTATTTGTTTACAGATGCAGCTCGTGTAGAACACTCGCCTAGCCCTCAGTATCTTCCACTTGAAAACAGTGGCATCATAATCTGTGGTGTAAAGTCTAATCCACCTTTTCAGTTTGTTACTTGGACTAAAGACAGAAAACCATTCCCAGTGGATGAACATCCTGGTGTGACCAATCTAAGTAATGGATCCCTTTTGATCCAAAGAGTAAGCCATGCACATCAAGGAATGTACAGGTGTACACCATATAACATTCATGGTACAGCTGGTACATCCAGCCAAATGGAAGTATTTGTAAGAAGTAGGTTTGCTGAGGCATTTTTCATTAATATGACATGTAACTGTGGGGAAAACATTTTTTACTGCTTTGCTGGTCCAACAGTGGTATTTAGTATATTTGTTTACAAGGAACATCTATTGTGAAAAGTTTCACACATTTCAAAAGAACCAGTCATAATAGTAAGATTATATTTTTATAAGATGTTTTTGTAGCTAGTATCCCTAGTAGAAACTCAGAACTTGGTGCACTTAAAATAAAAAAAAATATTTGTATATAATAGTTTGAAAAGATTTGATAATGTATAGATTATATTTGATATCATAATTTAATGTTTTTGCTCTGCTGGTAGTATTCTTATTGCAGGCAACTGGAGTGAGCTATCGTGAATGTGTATTTGACAGATTTTCTATTTGAAGTTTATTGGAACACATGAAATTTACAAGTATCATTATATTTTGCATTCAGTTGTAACTGGTAGTATGTTCTGAACCTTTATTTAAATGAAATTAGGAGTTAGTTGTTTCTATTCTGGGATTTCTCAATACTTTAAATTACAGTATTTGAAAAACAGAAGTGCACATATAAAAAGGCTGCAATCATTTACACAGAAGATCCAATCTACTCTTTCAGTTCAATACATTTTTGTGTTCCTTTAAGTAATTACTGATTAATTTTATTTTGAATGCTTCATAAAAGTAGCAAATATTAATCATTACTTGTCTTTAAAATTGCAACATGTTATGTTATTTATCTTAAAATTATACCACTTATTTATATCCTTAGAATTACAAGACAGTTATTATTATTTATGTTTTAAATATTTTTTATTCTGTTTGAGCAGCAAAATATGCCCTCCATTCTCTTTGATGCAAGACCTATATCTAACACCTCTGTTAAAGCACCATGATTGATTCTAATCAACCTTGATATATCAATAAATGTAGAGGCCACTAACACCTTCATACATTAAACCTTAAAAGAGCATATAGAATGTATTGTTAATTGTCATATTGATCCATCAGGCTACCACTACTGTATAACAGTCAGTAATATTTAATATTGTCTGATAATTGTGGTAAAATTGTTCTGCAAGCATATCAAAGCTAGTTTTAAAACATTTATTAGACAATATCATGTATTAAATCACAGAACAAACCAAATTGATTTAAGTGTGTGTTTTTCAAAAAGGCTTTTTCTTATATATTACTACTATAACTTATTTTATATATTTTGTATATATGTTAAATATTTCTTTGTCAAAATTATTTCTTTTTGAAAGAATTTTGATGATTAGACTTCATTCATGTAATTAGAAATTAATTGTTTTTGTGTTTATCAGTAGTTGTACTCATGTATTTGGAGATTAATTTAATCATGAAAAAGTATAAATATAACTATAAACAAGGAATAATGTATTGTAATGTAACATTTGTTTGCTGGCATAATTTTTTTGTAATTACAATACTTAAAGTTATGACAAATGTTTTATTGAGAGCTTGTAGAGTGATATTTGTCTTCATAATCTTGCTCTCTTCTTCTTCTCTTTTACTCCTGAAAAAGAATAGTCATGTATTCAAAAGCATTCTAGTTTCTGGATGTTTTGAACTCTACTTCATTGTGTCAGTACTCATAATTTATAATTCATAGGCAGATTATTACTTAAACATTACACATTCATGTAAAGTTTTATTACTTGATCAGTTATAATTAATCTATTATTTGCACAATTGTTTGTATATTTTGTTGAATTTCATGCAAAGCTACTAAAGGACTATCTGCACTAGGTATTCCTAGGTTTGAAATGATAAGCAACATGAAAGGCAGCTATTCAACACCAACTTTTGAACTACCTTTTATCAACAATTAGTTGAATTCATCTTTACCTTATGATGCCCCTATGGCTAAAAGTGCAAACATGTTCAGTGAGAGCTATCAGTCTCCCAAACTACCAAGCTATGCCAAGCTCTGTATTTTTAATATAGATTAATAATTTTGAAGTTTTTGATTGTTGAAAAGAGTCAAAGACAAGCCAAAGCTGAAGGTCTTTAATATTTTCTACAGTGTTAAACCAAATAAAAAAATTAAACTTTGCAATTTCTACTGTGTAAACCAAACATATGTCATAGTACTCTCAAAGATTAATTGCAGTATGTATGTTACTTGAGTGAAGTTTAATAATTTTGTCTTGTTAGTTCTCTTTACTGATAAAAATTTAAATTAACAACTTTAATGTAATCTCAACTTTCAACTGTATTAGGATCTAAATGAAAATATCGACACTAGTAACTGAGAATATATTCTCTTGAAATTCTCTTTATAATTTTTTTTTTCATATTATGAGAACTTACTCAAAGCAATGGTGAACAGGCATAGCTGATGAAATTATCTCTGTACTTTTTATATTTAAATAAAGTTAGCTGAAACTTTAAATTACTTTTGCTCAAACCCAAATCTTTCCACTGGCCAGAAAGATATAGCATCTGCTCTGAACAAAATGTGATATGAATTACACAAATAAAAACATTCACTTTTCATTTTACTGTTAAGTGCACTTAATTCAAGATGTTTGTAATAATATTTTAGTTATCTATTCTGTTGTTTCCACCATCCAAAAATACTTTTTTATTAAAAATCTTAAGTCTTCATTGTAAACTTTCATTTTAAATAAAATAAAACATTGGGTTTTACATTTTCTTTGATTTATTGTGTTATATAAGTCTTTATACGTATAGCTACATTTTATCTATGAAATTAGATTTGTATTTTAAAAAATTCCTTTTGATAATCCACTGGTTAAATATTTATTAAAAATTTTGTTTTACGGTATTCAATAGTTACTGATTATCTTTCATTTCAAGCTCCAATTACTTCTCTCTCCATCAAAAAAAATGTTATTCATAGAAGATCTTGTTTTTCAGAGCCTCCTATGTTTACTATAAAACCAAAAGGAATCTACCAGACTCTCTTAGGTGCTGAAATAACCATACCTTGTGATGGAACGGGACAACCTAAACCTATCATATTGTGGAGAAGAGTAAGTAAAAAAAAAAAAAATCATCTATACATAGAAAGATAGATGAAATTCCATTATTACCTATATAAACAAATATCAGTAACTGCTGGCTTATACTGCAAGTTATTTCTATATAATATATACCAAAAATAGAATATTTAATGCTATCATTTTATATTCTTCTCCTCATTTTAAAATGTAATGTAAAAAAAGCTCTTACTGCTATCATTTCCTAGCATATTCCATGAAGTGCACTGTTGGTAACAAAGAAAGTTTTATAGTTCAGCACATCATACCTTGTAAATGTTACAAGGTGTAAAGAATATCATGTGGATGCAACTGCTGCAGTTGTCACCAGGGGTGTTATTATAATCTAACTACAAAAACTGGCCAAAATGTACCCCTGTAATATCCAGAATACATTGCGTGCACGTGAAAATGGATACTACAGCAACAACTTACCTGGTGTACTTGTTACGTTTTGATAAATGCATTTTTTGTTATCTGGAATTACAAGACTTTCCATAGTACCCACTGACTTTAGGTAACTCCACAAACAGTCATTTACTGGTATTAGATTCAGTGAATAAGAAATAAGAATAAGTGAAATGGATTTGTCCTGAAAGTGCTCCAGCACAACATGTTTCATCTGATTACCAATATAAAAAAGGATACTATCCTTCATGAAAACCATATTATCTCTCACATTTCCCTCCTGTGGCATGTTAATGAAAATCAATGGGCCCATTTATAAACATAAGAAATGTGCAAATGAAATTAAAGAGGTGCCCTAGGATGGAACATGTTAGAACTATAGCATTTACATGCATGTCATATCTTTAACACCTATGTGAAATGTTGAAATGTTACCTGAATATGTCATACCATTTGTTTGAAAGGAGATGTTGAATTATCAAAAATTCTTTGTAATCACCCTGTATGTAAATACCACAGCTGTAAGTTTTTTCATAATTAAGTGAATAAACCTTTATTTGATGTATTCAGCTATTTTTTTTATAAACTTGAGTAACAATAGCTGTATTTAATATTTAGTTTAGGCAGGATGTGCTCCGTCTTAATCTGTACTGTTCTCATTTCTGATCTTGTTATGAATGACAGAATGTTAGTCCAGAAACAAACACATTATCTCTCATGATATATGTGTTAGTCACATTATCCAGGTAGTCTGAATAGCTTGGTTAACATATTGGTGATAGTAAGATAAGAATCTTGATTAATATCTGTCTTTCTTTAATGGGACTAATGTAATGATATATGTTACTTGGTATTCTGGAATATTTCAGTTGGCATTAAATTGAATGTAACAATATGCTAGGTTAAAATATCAGAATCACCTTCTTGACTATCCAGTGCAACTGCCTAGGTCTGGCTCACAAGTGCTATGGTTGTATCATTTGTAAATCAAGGTGTTGGTTGTTTTGTGTTATTTTTCTTCAGAGTAAAATAACTAGGTCTGTATTTTCTGTAATTGAATTTCATGTATTTAGGTTCTGAAAACAAAATCTAAGAACCTCCTGTTGTATTTAATTTTGTGGCTTAGTTTTATCAGAGAATACCACAGAACTAATTTTTAATTTCCAGTTTTGATGTTATTACCAAGAATGTTTTCTAATACTTAAGTTCAGATGGCCTTCTCTGTTTTCCGTTTTCATTTTGTACTGTTAGATTTTATACTACAAAGATGAAACTTTTTTCCTAGAAATTAATTAAGGTGGAGAGGAGGAAACATCAACTAAGACCATAACCACATTGAGAACTAAAGAATGCTGTTCAATAGAGGGGAAGCCATCTTCTGGATAAGAATCTCTTATTGCAGATGTGTAGCGTTACATTCTTGTCCTTCATCTTGCCCCAAGAATAGGAAGTTCAGATGCATTCAGAAATCTGTGAAACTCTAACCTATTTCATTCTTTCAGAATAATCCTCAGTTTGTGGAAAAAGTTAACTATTAGTTCTGCTGGACATCTCGGGACATTTAGCATCTAGGGATTCAGAAATCAAATAAATGGTCTCTATAGGTCACCAAAGTGCTCACCATATAATACAGTTTAACAACATTGTTCTTTGGAGTCACCAGAAGACTACACAGTATGTCTCTGAACAATGAAACCTACAAGAAGAAGCCATTCCACCATCAGCTAGAGGAGCAAGTGACTTACTGGGAAGCTAGTTACCAATGAGATGTTTGAGGATATTTCAGATGTGAAATTTGGGTTTTCAAAATCACTACAAGCCACATGGAGGTTCATGATCGATAACAGCAACTGGATGACAAAAACACAACCACAACACATAATTTTGTGGGTAAAGAGCAAGAGATATGTACATTTTTAAACTATAGCTACCATATACTGAGATGAACTAGCATCTTTAATGCTATTTAATGATCTTACACTTGACTATTTAAACAAGGGAAAACTCAGTAATATGGACACAGTTATAGCTAAGCTATAACAATGATTCAAACCTTTAGAGAGAACCAAGCTGTCCACATGGCTAAGTTAACAACTGAAAGGATAGGTTCCACAAATCTTGGCTATTTATTTAAATTGTCTGTAATACCTACATGAAAATTAAGCACATCCTTTTATGGTGTACATTATCAAACCCTGAGTACATTCTGGTAAACTAGTTCTTTGAAGGGTTCTGCATTGAACTCGTGATATCACATTGAACATACTGCATAAGTAGACAATATTTTTTGAAAGTTATAATGTGTCAGTGAAGTCAAATTGCTCAGTTATCAACTTCATTACCACAAGTATTACTGGGTTGTTTGATGTAGCCCTGATTACCACTGTATATTTAGAGCTTCATAGACACTATATCTTTGAAGATGACAAGCTGATTGGACACTGGAAGAAAAACAGATAATATTTTTTCATACATATTGATGAAGATGACTCAGAATTGTACCTGTATTTTATACAACAATAGCTTCCAACTGTTGTCTACAACTAACTTGGTTGTTTTAGTCATGAAAGAAGTTTAAAGAATAAATTTTGTTTATGATATTCTGAGAAGTCTACTGACATGAACTTCAGATGTTAAAAGCAAGAAAGTAGTAAGAGTAAATAAATGTCATATCTTCAATTAGATCTCAGTAGGCTCATTAATAAACTTGAAGATTTATAATGTTATAAACTGGGGTTCATGTTGCCTTTATGATGTATGCATTACAAATAGTTCATTGTGTAGTTTGTCTCTTAGCAACAACAGAAAATCAAAACAGATGGCAGTGAAAACATAAAACAAATACATCGAGCAACTTGTTTGCAAGAACAGTTACAAAAATTTATGTGTATTGATTTATCTACTCATAACTACCTTGAATTGTAACAACTTAAGATTACTCTGTTTTATTTATTAGAGAACTTTGTCTAGCATATTCACAGATATGTAAAGTAATTTCTTTTCTTACTTCCAAAAAATTCAGCATGAAGTCAGTGCTTAGTACAACTCACTCATAATATTTCAGTAATAAATTTACTTCTATCATGGTTTATTCATGAATTTATAAAGATGTTGCTAAATCTGTTTGATTATTTGGAGAAAACTTCAGTAAACAAAATTTTTACAAGTGTTTTATTTGTTATTTTACTGGTAAAATTATAATCACAGTTATGTATAGTTAGCTTTCATTTTTCATCATCAGTTGGCAACACTAGTGCAACATTTTCTTTAACCTACAAGGGTCAAATATTTAAAATATTTTTTTTAATGTTTGTCGTGGTTACTAGAACAAATCTATTCACCTTTTTTTGGTAATTTTTTATTCTGAACTGCAGGAAACCATGCAGAGAAGGAAGAGTACACTATCAATCAGAATAATCCTCTTATAACATTCCCTAATAGATTCAAAGCTCTCCATATACAGTATTTGCATTTCTAATGTTTAATTTATCATATGGATTCTAATTTGTTCTGAAGTATATTATGCAACTGTATATGAGTATCTTAAATCAATATATTTGATAATTTATTATACTTGTATACATGTGAAAGATGTGTTTGCAATTCTGTTTATACCTTTATGTTTTAAGGTAAAAAGTAAGGATTTTAAATGAAGTATTTCTCAAACTATAGTGAACTAGAAGAATAAGTAGAATAAATTGTAAATGTGTACTTTTTATTATTGAAATAAATATTCTATTTAGGCAGATGGTGGTAGACTTCCAAGAGAAAGATCTAGTCGGCAAGGAGGAAATCTGACCATCAACAACTTACACAAAGAAGACCATGGGCGCTATGAATGTGTATTAGAGAATGATGTTGCCACTCTTGTAACTAGCACCATGATTGTTATTGAAGGTATTACTGAGTCATAATATGGTTTTTATTCAAAAGTCCTTGAATATATTTGAATAAATCTACTATACCTCAACACCTACAATTTGCTGTTTCTAAAAGCTTTTAATTTGACCACATTTTATTTTTTTTGTATCAAAAGAAAGTGATTAATTATTAAATATTTTACATGCTCACAAAAACATGTTTTGAAAGCACTTGCTTAAAGGAATTTTTTCTTCAAAAATGATGTTGTAAATGTGACATATCATAGTTCATTTACAGTTTTAATTTTCTTTGCAATTTAAATATAGCTTATCACAGTTTACTTAAATTAAATGTCCAATTTGAATTTTAGAACGTGAGTATCAGGAAATACCTGGGAATAAGGTACATAACAAAGACTTTATGAAAGTAGTGTTCAGCTCATCTTCTTAAATTCTCTGATTATGAAATCTAACTCACTATTATTGCTTATAATGCTCATAAACTTTTGAATATTAGACATTTTACCTTTATAAAAATCATTTTGTAGCGTTAACTAATGAAATTAGCTTTGGACTAACCTATGTCTCTTAAACTGTTCCAAGTCATATAAAATGCTATTTGAATTACACTCAGAAATACTGTTAATAGTATTAAGAATCTCCTTGGTGTGGTTTCCTGTACGTGGTGAGGGGACCTCCCAGGGAAGGTTCTGTTCTGTCTGGTTACCTTCTCTGGGATCTAAACATCCACCCACGTGTTTGCCATGCGTGGCGACCCGTGAAAGTAAGGAGATGATCCTGGTGGTTGAGGGGTCCAACCCTAACACACCACTTTGGCCTCGAATTCCTGCAGACGGGCGGCCTTTGGGTGGCTCCACTTGGGTCAATCGGCTGGTTCACTTGGACTAGAGCCAACCAAGTACCAGTGTTGGAAGTTCTCAACGGATGTTGTGGACATTGTGCCTGATGCTGGTGTTTGGGTATAGTGCTCACGAAACCCTGGCGTTGCTGCATTGTCCTTGCATGACTTTGTAGTGGTTCCCCTTGTAGGGCTCCATGGTGGGTGGGGTCAGTGGGTACCGAAACTTTTCCTCTTTCCTATGGATCCACCAAAAAATTTAAATAAAACTGTAAAAAAACAGTCATTGGGTAAGCGGCCACGCCTTGAATACTCAGAACAGCAATCTTCAACATCAGTAACACACATACCTCACTTTCTTACATTACATTCTCTTTCAGAAAAACCTTTAGGGCAAATGTCCCCTTTTTTTATTCAAAAGGGACTAGAGGGACTTGCTGGCTCTCCAAAGTCAGTAAAGAAGCTTCAATCTGGTGACATATTGGTTGAAGCATCCACATCCCAACACAGTGAACTCCTCTTGAATTCAAAGGCAATTGGGAATATATCTATTGAGGTTACACCCCATGCCACTTTGAATTCTTCACGAGGAGTTATTGTTGAAAGGGATTTTAAGAACGTTCCCGAGTCAGAGATTCTTGCTGGTCTCTCCACTCAAGGAGTTTCTGCAGTGAGGTGCATCTCCACTCGCAAAGATGGAGTTACACTGCCAACAAATACCCTCATTTTAACATTTACTTCACCACGTGCACCTGCCACCATCAAGGCCAGTTATCTCATTCCAAACCCTCTTTGATGTTTCCAATGTCAGAGATTTGGCCATTCAAAGACATTTTGTGGTGGTTCCCTGACACGTGCTCGTTGTGGAGACAAGGACCACGATGCCTATGACTGTGACATGAACCCACATTGCGTAAACTGTAATGGTTCTTACCTCTCTTACTTTCATTCTTGCCCAAAATGGTTAGAGGAAAAACAGGTGCAGCGTTTGAAAACGACACATAACATTAGTTATCCTGAGGCTCGGAAATTGCTGTCCACAACTCCATCTCGGACATATGGTGCTGCACTTCATTTTACAACTACAGTGGGAGTGCAGACAGATCTCTCTGTGCCTCCAAGAGAATTGTTTTCAAAACAAATGAAAAGCCTTTTGAACTCCGTGGTTAAAAAAGTTGATGAATCGACTTTCACTCCTATCTGTGTTCCTCCCATACCTTCCAACAAACCTCAAGATCCACGTCCTTCAGTTTCAAATACAGGCATTTCTTCTGATACATCATTTTCTCCCACCACAAGAGACAAAACAATTATTCGTTTGCGTCCTCAGTCACTGGATTCCTCTTCCAATAACAAAAACCTGCCCACTCGACCCAGAGCAGGATCCATGGAGGTTGATAGACCTCCTCCAATTAAAGACAGTAAAGAAAAAACACGTGGTCGTAAACCGAAGGGTTCTCCAGTCACTTCACCTACCCGTTCTTAAAAATGGCCACCTTGATACAATGGAACTGTCGAGGTTTACGTTCTAATCTGGATGATATCAAAATGCTGATTAGTTCCGACCATTCTGTTTGTCTTTCTTTACAAGAAACATTTCTTAAATCTGCTTATACAGTCTCCATTCGGCAGTTTTCTCTGTACAGAAATGACAGGTTATGGAGGGGTGGCACTGTTGGTTGATCAGCATGTGCCTACCCTATTTTTGTCACTCAACACACCCTTGGAGGCCATAGCCATCCGTGTTTCCTTGAGTCATACCATCACTGTTTGTCCTCTGTACCTGTCCCCTGGAGAAACATATGATCAATAAGAACTTGATGCTCTTGTTGAACAGTTGCCATTTCCATTTCTAATCCTGGGGGATTTTAATGGACATCATCCCCTCTGGGGAAATGCTATTATTGATAGGAGGGGTCAATCTGTAGAGCGGATGCTCTCTGATCATAATCTTTCTCTTTTCAATACTGGTTCTTCCACTTACTTTCATGCACCTAGTCAGTCCTTTACTGCTATTGATCTCTCAGTTTGCTCCCCTTCATTATTCTCCCATTTTTCATGGAGGTTTAACAATAATCTACTGGGCAGTGATCATTTTCCGATCCTTTTGAGAGAGACTGGCCGTGGTTGATGCCACCCTACCCGCGTGCCCCGGTGGAAGCTGGATCAGGCAAACTGGTCCACTTTCACTGCTCTCCAGAACTTGATCCTGTCATCGTAAATCAGCCATCAATTGACGACTGTGTAGCAGCGGTAACTGACTGTATTATACAAGTAGCTGCTCAGTGTATTCCTAAAACCTCGACACGTTTTCCACGATATCCTTGTCCATGGTGGAATCCTGCTTGCCACTTAGCACGGATGGCTCAAAAACGGGCCTGGGATACTTTTCGTATTTTCAAACCGGGTTGCTTTCCAACGGACCTGTGCACATGCTAGGTGGGTAAGACGTCAAAGCCAGAAGGAATCTTGGATTAAGTTCACAACCAGCATATCTTCTACCACCAGTTCCAAGATCATATGGGACAGGATAGAAAGGTTAATGGGCACTACAATTCTCTCCCCCTCTCGATCTTACTCTCTAATGGTCAGGAGGTGACTGATGTCTGGAACATCGCTAACACTCTAGGTGAAAGCTTTTCCCAGGTATCTAGCACTTCTGCTTATTCCTCTACCTTCTTGGCCTCGGGCAGAGTAATCAACTCTTTCCTTTCAAACTGACTGTTTCTTTGACTATACCTTTACTGTCCCTTTACCCTGGTGGAACTAAAAACGGCCCTTCATCAGTCTGCCAGTACGTCTGTTGGACCTGATGATATTCATTATGACATGCTGCACCATTTATCTTCTGCTTCTCTTGATGTCCTGATTGTCTTCAACCGGATTTGGCAGGAGAAGCCGGGGAAAGATCCAAAGATTTCTTCAAACTATTGTCCAATTGCTTTGATGAGCTGTCTCTGTAAAACCTTAGAAAGGATGGTTAATGCTCGTCTTGTTTGGTTCCTTGAATCAAACAACCTCCTCTCGCCCACCCAGTGTGGGTTCCATTGACAGCACTCCACCACAGACCACCTAATTCGTCTTGAAACATCTATCAGAGAAGCCTTTCTCAACTGCGAACATCTTGTATTAATATTCTTTGACAAAGAGAAGGCTTACGACACAACATGGAGGGATGACGTTTTGCGAGACCTCCATACATATGGGTTACGTGGCCATCTACCTATGTTTATTTAAAAAAATTTAATGGATAGGAGATTCCAAGTTCATGTGGATTCGACACTTTTCTGTTCTTTTGTAGAGGAACTTGGAGTCCCTCAAGGCTGTGTATTGAGTGTCACACTCTTCAGCATGAAGATAAATGCCATCACTGAACAACTCCCTCTCACAGTTGCGAATGGGCTGTATGTCGATGACTTTCACATCTCATGTCAGTCGTCAAACATGAGATATATTGAGAGGCAATTACAAACTGCCCTCAATCATGTACGGAAGTGGACTCTGGCGAACGACTTTAATTTCTCTCTCACCAAAACTGTATGCATGCACTTTTGCCATTGACGAGGTATTCACCCTGATCCTGAACTTCATATCGGTGAAGTTTTGCTGCCAGTGGTCCCGGAGATAAAGTTTTTGGGGCTTATTTTTTATCGTAAACTGACCTTTATACCACACTTAAAGCAGCTTCAGGTCAAATTCACAAGAGCACTGAACATCCTCCGTGTCCTCTCTTCTACCTGTTGGGGACAGATTGCTGTTCAATGTTGAAGATGTATCGTGCTCTCATTAGATAGAAAATCGACTATGGATCAATGGTCTATGGCTCTGCCAGACCCTTGGCCTCAAAGATGCTGGACTCCATTCATCACCAAAGACTTCGACTCTGCACTGGGCTTTCCGTACCTCTCCAGTTCAAAGCATACACATTGAATCTCATGAACCTTCTCTACACCTTTGCCGTTTGCAACCATCTTTACAATATACTTCGAAATTTTGTTCCTTACCAAAGCATCCCACCTGGGAATGTGTTTTCCTTCCTCGATGGGCAGTACTTTTTCAGAATAGATGATCTGTCATTGCTCCGTTTGGCCTTCGCATCTGGGCGCAATTGGATGAATTGGGTCTGTCCTTGGATAACATTGCAGATTCCACAGGTCGGCCCATCCCACCATGGCTTATTACAGCCCCCATATGTGACCTTTCAGTCACCTAAAAAAGGCAGATACTCTAGATTGGAAGTACCGTCTTTTATTCAATGAATATCTTTCAAACAATCATTCAGTTCCCATTTATACAGATGGTTCCAAATCAGGTAATTCAGTAGGCTCTGCTATGGGTCAGTAGTTGCGTGCAGAATCCCCTCTACAGCTTCTGTGTTCACTGCTGAACTGTATGCCATATCTCTTGCCCTGGATCATATTGCAGCTGAGCAGTACTCCAACTGCACAATTTATACTGATTCGCTTAGTTCTATACTTGCCTTGGAATCACTACATGTTAGCTCGCATCCTATTCTCGCTGATATTCGAAACCGACTGGCCCATTTCTCATTAGCAGCTACTTCAATCCAGTTTTTCTGGATACCAGGCCATGTTGGTATTCGCAGGAACGAGCTTGCAGACATGGCAGCTAAA
This sequence comes from Carcinoscorpius rotundicauda, assembly GCA_011833715.1. Taxonomy (NCBI): domain Eukaryota; kingdom Metazoa; phylum Arthropoda; class Merostomata; order Xiphosura; family Limulidae; genus Carcinoscorpius; species Carcinoscorpius rotundicauda. The sequence continues at coordinate 118,034,644 of CM022393.1, forward strand.
TATGTCTGCTTCAGCACCATCACCCCTATGCCTATTCCGTACATGGACTATGGTGTTGTATTCAAGGCTTGGCTCCGTGCCAGCTGGCAGTCCACTTGGAGTGAGCAACACAACAACAAGCTTTTTTAACTAAAATCCTATATTGGGCTTTGGCTGTTCAGCTTCCGTAAGATTCGGAAGGAAGAAGTTGTTCTCACTAGACTACGCATTGGTCACAGTTTTATAACTCATTGTTTTCTTTTATCTGAAACTGATGTACTAGTACGTAGTTTGTGTAACACTCAGATCACTATCACCCACATTTTACTTTCTTGCCATCATTACGACTCTCAACGATGCCACTATTTTGAACGTTTTTTCCTCGGGTTTATTTGTAACATTGGACAGTGTTATTGGTGATGGTGACACTGTCCACCTTGAAAAAGTTTTTAGTTTTTTAATGGCCATTAATCATTTTAATCTCATTTAAGTGTTAATTATTTATTCATCACAACTTTTTAATTGTGTTCCCTTTTCATAGTTTCATTCTCTCTAGTTCAATTTGACATTGAAAAATGGCCAGAACATTAAATAACTCGACACCAGGACTGGAAATACTAACTTCAGGTGACTGATGGTGGTTCTGGTACTTGCCTGTTAGTCTTCCTGGCAGGTTATGATCATTACCATTCTGCTGCAGAAGTTCTATACAACTTTATAGATTGGATGTCATAATCGGTTTTATGCAATTTTCTGTTTTTAATTGCTGTTTTGTTTTTACCTATGTTTACTTTTACAAATTTTACTACATTTACTTTACTTTTACCTTTTTACTGGACATTTGGCTAATCATTATTACGATTTTGCTATGTGTCTTTTAAAACTTCTTTTATTTTACATTTTGATAATGACTGCTATGACACATAACCCGGAACCAGGACTGGAAAGGCCAACTTTAGGTGACTGACGGTGGTTCTTGAACTTACCTGTTAGTCTTTCTGGTGGGTTATGATCATTACCATTTTGCTAGAGTAAGTATTTTACAACTTCTTTTACTCTGCTTTTTCTTTTACCATTGTAAACTAGGTGTCAACATTGGTTTTATGCTTTTTCTGTTTTTCAATGATATTTTGTTTTACCTTCATTTCCTTTTCTGTATTTTGCTACATTTAATTAATTTTTACCTTTTTGCCAAACGTTTGGTGCAGATAGCCTAGCTGCTTTGTGCCATGAAACACTAAATCAATCAATCAATCAATCTGATTGGTTTTAACCAAATATGGCATGAGAATGTTTTTCCTGTTTCCTGGCACCAGGCTATTGTCTTAATTTTCTCTATCTGAGGGAAGGATCCCAAGATTCCTTCAAACTACCATCCAATTGCTTTGACAAACTGTGTCTGTACAACCTTAAAGAGGATGGTTAATGCTCGTCTTGTTTGGTTCCTCAAATCAAGCAACCTCCTCTTGCCTACCTAATGTGGGTTCCAAAGTCAGAGCTCCACCATGAATCACTTGATTCAACTTGAAACATCAATCAAAAGTTTATGATTTTACATGAAGGTGTGGCATTTTTGCAAGACCTCTATTTATGTGGGTTACATAGCCATTTGCCCATTTTTATTAAAAATTGTTTAATGGATATGTGATTCCAAGTTCATGTGGGTTTGACACTTTCCCATTCTTTTCTACATGAAGTTGGAGTCCCTCAGGGCTATGTTTTGAGTGTCATACTTTTTAATGTAAAGATTAATGCCATCACTGCACAATTTTTTATTACTGTTGCAAAAGGGCTATATGTCAATGACTTTAACATTTCATGTCAGTTGTTGAACATGAGGTATATTGAGTTGCAGCTACAGACTACCCTCAATTGTTTCCTGAAGTGGACCATGGCAAACAGTTTTAACTTCTCTCTCTCTAAAACTGTTTTCATGCATTTTTTCCACCAAAAGGGTATTCACCCTGATCCTAAACTCTCTTTCGGTTAAGTTGTGCTACCTGTGGTCCCCGAGACAAAGGTCTTGGGGTTTATCTTTGATTGTAAGCTGACCTTTATACCACACATCAAGGAGCTATGGGTCAAGCATACAAGAGCACTGTGTTTTCTCTTCCACCACTTGAGGATCAGATCTATGTTCTTTGCTAAAGATATATCGTGCTCTTATTTAATCAAAACTAGACTATGAATAATTGGTCTGTGGCTCTGCCTGAACCTTGGCCTTAAAGATGCTGGACTCTATTCATCATCAGTGACTTCAGCTTTGCACCAGGGCTTTTTGCACTTCTCCAGTTCAGAACTTATTTACAGAGTCACATGAATCTCCTCTGCATCTCTGCCATTTGCAACTGTCTTTACTGTATGCTACAAAACTTAGTTCCTCATCAAAACATCCCACCTGCAGTTGTATTTTCCTTCCTCAGTGGGCCATGCTTTTTCAGAACTGCCATTGGTCCATTTGGCCTTCGTATCCAGGAGCAGTTGGATAAATTGGGTTAATACTTGGCTAATATTGCTGTATCCACTGGTATCCACCATAGCTTATTACAGTTCCCAAATGTGACCTGTCTTCTGAGAAAAGAAGGCACTCCTGGTTGGAAATACTGTCTGTTATTTACTGAACATGTTATGAATCATCTTTCCATTCTTATTTGTATAGATAGTTCGAAAACAGATGACTCTGTGGGCTCTATCATGGTTTATTGTGGTTTAGTGGTTGTGTGCAGAATCTCCTCTACAGCTTATGTGTTCACTGCTTAACTGTGTGCCATTTCTCTTGCCCTGGATCACATAAAAGCTGAGCAGTACTCAAACTGCACTATTTGTACTGACTCGCTTATTTCTTGCTGATATTCAAAACTGACTGGCCCATCTCTGTAACATCTACTTCTATCCAGTTTCTCTGGATACCAAGCCACATTGGTATTTGCAGGAATGGGCTTGCCAGTACCACAGCTAAAATCTGTCTGCTCTGGCACTATCACAGCTGTACCTTTTCCATACATGGACTCTGTTCCTGTATTCAGAGATTGGCTCCATGCCAGTTGGCAGTCGACTTGGAGTGAACAATGTGAAAACAAGCTTTTCCTGATAAAAATCCTCTATTGGACTTTGGCAGTCTTGCTTTCATAAGGATCAGAAAATGGAAATTCTTCTAACTAGACTACACATTGGTCACAATTTTTTAACTCATCATTTTCTTTCACCTGGAACTGATGCACCAGTGTGTTGTCTGTGTAACACTGAGGTCACAATAAGCCACATTTTACTATTTTGCCATCATTACAATTCTCAATGACAGCACCATTTTGAATGTTTTGTCCCAAGGTTTATCCATAATGTTAGACAGTGTTATTGGTAATGGTGACACTGTCCACCTTAAAAATGTTTCTACTTTTTCAAAGGCAGTTAATCTTTTTAATGCTATTTAAGTTTGTTTGTTTGTTTTTAATTTATACATTAGACCTATTTTTTAATTGGATTCCCTTTCAAGAATCAAAGTACATCTACTTCGATTTGCAATTAGAAAATGGCCATTACATCGAGTAACTCAAAATCAGGACTGGAAATACCAACTTCAGGTGTCTAATGCTGCTGTCTGAACTACCTTGGCAAGTTATGATAATTACAATTATGCAACAGAAAATCCTTTACAACTTGTATTTCAGTAGTTTTTCTTTTACTGCTGTATGAAGATAATGATTTCATAGTGCCCGTATGAACAGTCAGATTCCAGAAATCCATAGGTGCTACATCCTGCAAATTAAGTGGTATGTCTTTGTGTGATATAACATGAATGTTGATTTCCTTCTTCAAATGATTGAAGTGCTTATACATTCAGAACAGAGATCCATCTTGATTATTTTGAATACAATTACCTGTGGCATGTGTACACAGCTTTTGACACTGACCCTTGTATTCACAGATTATCACTTGTTACAAGATGTTATATTTTGCTTAACAGTGTTGGTAACAACCTTTTACAGGTTTCTTTTTAAATTGTCCTGGTTTTCCGATGACATTGAATAAAAGGAATATTTTCATATTGTAAATTCTAACCCCTGATCTGAACACATCTTTATTATCTGATTGTATTACTGTTTTGCATCAGAAATGGCTGTTACATGCCTTTCCCAAAGTGATAATTTTAAAGCAGCTCTGATTCATGACATTCCACCACAACTCTATATAACAGCTGTGACAGTCATGTTACTTGCTGATTTTTCTGTTCAGGTTACTTTAACATGACATATTCACACTTTATGTAAATGATGACCATAAACAACAGTATTTAGAGTTAGTGAGTATTTAAAAAAATTATAATAATATTGAGTAATGGTTGGTATAATTTTACTGAGATCTATAATATGATACGGTGTTGAAGTGATTTTAACTTAGTATTCTAAGAGCTCCTATGACTGATTAATTGGTAGCTTTTGTGCATATATCTAGCATGTTATGATATTATTCCTCCTTACTATAAAAACATATGATTACATATGTTTTTTATGTTCACTTAATGAGGTCTGCAAAGAAGGAAATACTGTTAATATACACAAGGTTCAAGGAAAGTAATGGAGTAATCAAACCCAAATGAGAGTGTACTAGATATCGGTAATCTTACAGAGTTAGTTGCAAATGCTAATTTTGCAGTTTGTCACCACATATGTAAGCAACATGTTTAGCGTTAATATATTTGGTTCACAATAAATTCCTATGCATTTGAAAATACAGTATCATCACAGACAAGTTATTTGCAAACTATTTTGGAGGAAAAATATTCAAGAAAACTGCTAAATATTATGGAGCCAAAGTACTGTTATGTTTTCTGTGGATTGAAATAAAAAGTCTTGCAAAGAAGGACATCTAAGACAGCAACTATGTCAAACATCACCACAAGCAAACTGAAGCAATGCTTAAACCTATAGCCCTCCAGTGGCACAGTAGTGTATCTGCACTACAACTGAAGTTTCCATATTTGTGGTGGGCTGGGCTTAGATAGCCCTTTGTGAAGCTTTTTACTTAATATCAACAAACAAAAATTAAACATGTAAAGAGAAGTTAAAGTTGTGCAAGATAATTCTAAACATTATTTCATGGAGCTATTAGTATCTCCTGTGCCATTAACAAGATCATAAAGAAGAGATTGAAGTTTTAAAAATTTCATAAATCAAAAGCCTCGTAAACTTTCAAACAAACTTCAAAATCATCAGTTTTTTTTTTTTTTTTTGGAAAGATAGCGAAAAAACAAAAATATCAGCACACCATTCAACCACATCAGTATCAAGTTCATTTGTGTGATTTAATTGAACTTTTTAACTTCAGGATACTTAAACATAGTCTGTGGAATTCTGGACTAAATATTTGGTGTATGATTGACCTCATAGTTTTTTTCTGATGCTTTTTACAAACTTAATTGTATTGTAGTGTCAAGCATAATTATGACTTGTAGCTTGAACATAATTGATAAGAGAGGTCAATGTTGAATGAAGATGTCATTCAGTACTCTTTGTTGAAACATCTCATTTTAACCTCTAATTTAATTGTACTTTAATAAATTAATAAGTTTTCAACTCTTAGGAAAAAATGTTATGATATAAAAAAAGGTTAGAATTAAGTATAGTACATGATAGATTATATTGAAATTAATTACATGAATTCACAGAAAGCTGTATGTAGGAAAGCTGAGTAACAGCCTTGATATTTTGTTGTTAGTTATCATCTTGTAATAAATTTTAACAGTTACATATATTTCTTACCATAAGATTTCTATTGTAATTTATTTTCCTGAAATAATGAAAATAAAATCTAAATTTGTCATTTTTAGCATTTTGGTCAGGTTTCAGTCTTCCAGTTTGTATATTGAAAATTAAACTACTAAAATATATCTAATGAGTTTTGTTATCTGATTAATATAGCTGAAAGAAAGTCTGAATTTTGCTTTGTTTCAATTTAATAATGATTAAAATGACACACAACACTTTTAATCAGCAGAATAACATGTACAACTATCATTATTCACCTTTGCCTTGGTTGTGTGTATCAGTAATATTTATTTTATAGATTAATCTGTAAAAAAAAATCTTTAACTCAACAGAGTTATTCATTTTACACAGTGTATGTGCACATTATATTATTGTTAAACAGATTAATTGTTTATACTCTAGGTCATTCCAGTTTATACATTAACATCTAGATGTACTTAAGAGTCAGTTTAGTGATTGTTAACATTTTAGGTTACTTAAAATTTTAAAACTCTTAATTATATTGATATATCTTTCAGAAAAAAATGTATTAGTTGAACATTTATTGTGTAATTATCATCTTATTACTCTCTTTAATATTGTCTTTAATAATTACCAGTGGATATTTCAGGCACAACGCCACATCCTCCTACTAATGTCACTGTGAACACGAGTGCTTCCGCTGCCACTCTTTCTTGGCTTCCAGCATACGATGGAGGATATACACAGTCATATGTTATTTGGTGATTATTTTTAATCTTTACAGAAAAAAAGTTTTTGTATTCATGAGTAGATTAAGCAATATAATATATACTTATATAAAATGTTGATTTACTTGCTTTCTAGAACCTTGGATAATGTTAATTAAAGTCTGACCTACTCTTGTATGATACTTAGAAGTAGTAAGTATTTGGTATAAATTCACTATAAAACAGATAATAATTTAAATTACATAATTTTTTGCTAACTTGGTTCAGGTTTCCAGTGGTAAGAGCACTTCAACTAAAAAAATACTTTGTCTTATTTATCTCACTGTTAACAAGGCTTTTCATAAAATACCAAAGTTTCTCAGGTCAACTGACTGAAGTACAATATGGTCAGTAAAAAATTTTAAATTATTATCAGTTTTAGTGATGTTTGCAAAATTAATGTTTTTGTAAGTGCCACCTTGGCACACTCATCAGATGAAAGTGTTTAGGTGTCAACCCTGTCCTCCCCATAGAAGCCAAACAATTTACCCCCTACCATAAAAATAATAATAATGAAAGTGTCTATTTATTGCTTGATGTTTATGTTGTTGTTTTTTGAAATACTTCTTGTATGTAAATTGTGTAATTTTATAGAACTGTAAATGAACAGGAAGCCACAGTTCTTTATTTGCTTAGGCTTTGTGGTTGGTATTATGACACTGCTCCTTACTTCACCTTAGGTATGTCTAGGCATATGTACATTATAAACCAAATAAGATGTAATAACAATATTACTGATTATTTTATATTTACATATATCCACATAGAGATTTAATTAGGTTGGAAAACAACATGCATAAACTGTTGATTATTTATACTGGTAAGCATTATATAAAAGGCAGTATGTATGAATTGCTAAGGCAAGTACTAGTTAGTAGAAAATATATACATGGCTTCTGGCTATGAAATCATACATTCATGGTACAAGAAAACAAAGCCATGATTTACATTTAGAATACATTCTGCTTTATGCTACCCAGAAACAACAGTGTTGTTTTACTTGGTGTGAGACAGCATCTTTAATATTTTCATGCCACTGGAGCAAATCTTTTTAAATATTTAACTGTCTGAAATGAAACATACAACCATATTCCACAGACATGGGTTAATTTCATGCCTTGTATTACTACTAAATATTAGAATTAAAAACTTGCATTGATACCTCACATAATGAAGGTATTTGTAGTTCAAGACTTCTGTTGTTCATTCTCTAAAGTGCTGAGATTATGACAGAATTTAACAGTCACAATAACCAGTTTCATCTGATTAGAACATTGCTTCTTTGTCAAATGAATTGTACATGGACACTTGCGTTAAGTATATAACACTTTACAAAACACATGATTGTACAACATAAGGAATTATTTAAGAAGTGCACACCATATTCATATAGTCTAATGTCTAGCTTTGTGTTTGACAACAATCAAACAAAATATTGAGAAAATGTTACTTATTCTTTTCTGTTAATTGAACCCATACTGTCTTATGTAATTCCACACAATCAGGAAGTTCAATGTTTGAAGTCTATGCCAAATACCTAGACTCAAGAAAAACAATTTAGGCATATTTTCAAAACATTTTTAAAATGTTTGGCATATCTGAGTGTACTCAAGATAAAATCAATTTTATGTGTAAACAATGTGGATAACCTACCTAGGTTTGCTGTTTAATACTGTGTTCATATAAAATCATATCACAAAGAGAAAAAAAATACACTTGCTAATCATTTTAATTACAAAGTGGAGAAAAAAAAACTTCTTAAATTTATAAATTCATCAAAACAGCATTCAACATTTCTCTAGTTTGATTTTATTTCTTTTAGAATTTGTCTTCAATGGTTATTATATTTTACTCCAATATTGAACTTATAAATATATATATATGAAAATAAATTAATTGTAACAGTGTTTCAGTTTTTTGTGGCTCATTCAGCTAACAGTAAAAACATTTTATTATTTCTCAGTAATTTTTCAGTTTTTCATGTTTCTGTTGTATAATTTGTTTAGATGCTCAACATAATTTGAGGTATGTATGTTTTTTGAATAATGTAATATTTGTTCCTTAACTCTAAAGCATTTTTAATGCTATTACTTCCAGGTACCGAATTGCTTCACATGGAGAGAACCCTTGGCGTACGATGAGTGTCCCAGATGGTGCTACAACTTTTACTCTGTATCGTCTAGATCCAGAGACTGTCTATGAATTTAGAGTACAGTCTAGGAATGCTCTTGGAGATGGCATGTTCAGCACTACTGTTAAAGCAGAAACTAGTAGTGTGTATATGTATATTTAGTTTTTTTAATACAGTATATAAAAATTATTTCATATTAAATCATGCTTGAAACATTGTATTATTCATTAACACAACTGAGAAAATTTTGAGGAACAATTTTTCTTTTTCATTGAATATTTAATCAAATCATAAATTAAAGAATACAACACTTTATTGTGCAAGTAAAAGTAGGGTTTAAGATGCACAGGGTTTGTTATATTTACAAGACTGTTCAGTTTAAGAATCAGGTAGTTTGTTTATTAATTTAAGATTTTATTATTATTTAGTTCTCTCAACAAGAGTGTTGAAAGTTAATTATTTTAAAAGCAATGTTATGGAAAGTTTTGTTCTTTAACTGCACAAATCATACATTGTGTACATAACTCAATTATCAGGTTTTTGTGATGTTGTTGACATCTTTTAATTTTTTCTAATTATGTACAAAATTGTTGTTACTAGAGTGTTAGATGTATCTAGATTATTCTGTTGCATGTTATAAATACATGCAGATACAGAATACAAGAAGTTATTGAAAGTGAAGTTGAAGCTAAATTACATGATTGTCAGTTTTGCTCTAATGGGTAACTTCTAAAGTGAGTTTCACAATTTGTAATAACAAAGGTAAAGGGGAATAATTTATCTTGTCAAAGGGTGTTCTACAGTAACTGCACCAACTTGTGTGAATTTTGACAAAAGGAGACAATTATTTTAGATAGTGGATACAGTTGTAATAACTTATAATGTAAATAATGTTTTTTACAAACATTTGCCTTGTTTTCAGTATAGTATTTTAAAACAAGTGGATTGTGTGCTGTCTGTTTATTGTTGAAATTTATCACCAACAAGTCACCAATACCAACTGTAAAGGATCCAGTCCCCATATAACTGAAATTTTGTCAAACCAACCAAGATGTTACAATGGTAAATGGTGGTAGAAGAAAACATGAACAACAGTGGAAACAGGCTCATATATACACAACTGTGTAGAGATTACAATCATGCTGTATAACCACAGTATAGACTCAGTAGTTTAATAAATGGATAGAGAGGTGAGTGACTTTGATTGAAAAATAGCAATCTAATAGACTCTGTTAAACAACAATAAGAACTAGACAGAGAAGAGTAGCATCAGAAGAAATAGAGAGGAGGAAAGGCAGAGAAGAAAGGAAGAAAGACTGAAAGAAGAAAAGGAGATAGAGAAAAAATGTAAATAACAGCACAGATGGAGAAAAATTTAAAGAAGAGAGGAGAGACTGGAAATTGAAAGAAAAACACATTGAGATTGCAAAGTATCATAATATAGAAGGCTGTTTAGTGTAGAAACTAATATTTTATTTATTTTGTGAGTGAATATTTTATTATTGTTTAGCTTTATTCATAAAAAGAGGGTCATAAGCAATTGCTTTGTATTAAATTTTAAAACTAGTTCAGGAACAGAACTCAGTAAGAATTGTATGTTGTGTTTATAAACTCATTCGTGTTGAGATTCTAGACTGTTATGTGAAACTTATTGATGTCAAATATTTATAGCAAGCAGACAACTTATTAATAATCATTTATGTAATATGAAATGAGCAGAAAATGGCAGACAGACAGAGCTGATAAAAAAGAAAGTCACATAAAAGAGACTTTAACACTGAGAAGAAAGGCCTAAGGATTAATATCGGCCCTAAGGTTGATATGTCTTGGAGTGAGACTAACAATGCCAAATGAAATAAATAAAATATTTTATTGTTGTTTTCTTAATTTCATCAAAAGAGTTCTAAAATAATTGAACCTACCTGTGTGAACTTTGACAAAAAGTAGATGTGTATTGGAAGTAGGCCTAAGTGCAACAAAAGAGCAGGCAATTTTAGAAGTATGAGATACAACCATGGTAACTTGAAAATGTGTAAGTGAATTATGCTTAGATAGTTTGGCAGTAGTAATAGAGAAAAATAATTTGGCTTGCCAACTGAATAACCTTAAGTAAACTTTTGACTGTTATGTATGTGACATTATTAGCCAATCAGCACTCAGTATTTTGTATGTGCGAGGCTATTCTAAATATAGTACATGAATCTGCGGCATGTCTGAGTTTTGTTGTTACTCGATAACAAGTGTTTTATGAGAACCCAAAGACATAACATGGTTGTCAGAAGTGGAAGTTTTATTTAAATTGTGCCTTAGAAGCGACACACAGTCAAGATAAGTACAAACTTTACGTTCACAAACTCTAAATTGACATAATCGTACGAGATGAGATTCTCGTGGAATCACACATGTTCTACCCGGAAAAATGGCGGAGGCATGTTTCAAGCCACCTGTTTTTAACGACAAGACGAATGCTAGTGCGGCATGGAAGAATCTCAAACAAGATTTGTGGATTTTCTTCATGGCAACAGGGTTATCAGAGGCAACAGAAGAACGTAAAGTGTCTATATTGTTGTACACACTCGGGTCGAAATACACAACAGTTTTCGACAATTTTGGACTGACAGAAGCTCAACAGAACAACTATAAACATGTAACCAGAGAATTCGACAACTATTTTCAGCCAACCAAGGAAACAAAGTTGTACATGAAAAAGTTTGAGGAACGAAAGCAACAACCAGGTGAGACTGTGTCCCAGTATATCAGTGCACTTAGAGAAATAGCACAGAACTGTGAGTATGGTGATACTCTCGAACAACAGTTATATAAACAAATCAGCGTAGGTGTGATCGAGCATTAAGAGATAGACTGTGGTCAGAGGATCTGACACTGAAACAGATTACAGAGAAATGTCATCACCATGAACAGAAACTAGAATCACTGAAGGAAATCGAAGGACCCACAAGTACCGTAACAGATGTAAACTATGTACGTCGAGGTCAAAGCAGAGGTCGTAGTCGCCACAGAAGTCAAGGTTCCAGAAACCAGCAAAGACGAGGCACACAGATCTACAGAGGAGCCACGACACGGAGACCACCACAGAGGAACTGTACTCGGTGTGGAAAACTACCACATCACAGTCAACAAAGATGCCCAGCATTAGAGAAAACTTGTAATTATTGTAAATTAAGAGGTCACTTTGCTGTCATGTGTAGAAATAAGAATAGAAAAGTACATTTTTTAAACACATGTGATGATTATTTTCAAGATGTCAATGATTATGATGATTGTTATGAAATGTGTAATGTAGAGGAAAGTATGAATTATTTAAATATTTACTCCATTGGTGTAAACAAACATACTGAGTATTGGTCTGTCGTATTACATACCCCATATGAACAGGGTAGAGGTGCAGTACGTATGAAAATAGACACACAGGCAGAGTGTAATATATTGAGTAAACAGTCATTTGATCACATGGCACCTCATGGTTCATTATCTTTGTCTAAGTCACAGGTAACCATAAAAGCATTTGGTAATCATAAGATCACACCTGTTGGTAAAACTACATTTACTGTTATTCACAATAGCAAAATGTATGATATTGATTGTGAAGTTGTTGATTGTGATGTACCTAATCTTCTTGGAGGTGAATCTAGTACTAAGTTGGGGTTAATACAAAAAGTAAATGCAATTAGTACTTATGTACAAGGTAAATACTCACATGATTGGAGTTCACAACATAGGGTACCTCCAGGTTCCAAGATTTTCACTGTTCAAATCTCCTCTCATGAATCAACACAAGTATGCCCCCCTTCGATTGATAAATCAAATAAGTGTACTAAAAGCCAGACTCAGTCAGACTCCGAGTTCCTAGCCCGGGTTCCTAATATAAACAAAGTGCCACAGAGTATTCGTGAAATTTTGCTTCAATATAAAGACAGATTTTCCACAGACAGAGTAGGAAAAATACCGGGAAAATGTACGTTGTCTATTGACCCAGATTACAAAGATGGCCCTGTGTCACAGGCTGCTAGGCCGATTCCTGTAGCGATGAGAGACAGAACCAAAGTACAGTTAGACTTTTTAGAGTCACAAGGGATCATTTCGAAAGTACCAGTTGGTGTACCGACACCATGGTGTAGTCAACTACATGTTGTACATAAAAAAGACAGAAACTCAGTGAGAATTTGCATTGATCCTAAGTTTCTTAATAAAGCACTACTGAGAGAATATCACCCTATCAATACACTACAGGATGTACTTACCCATATTAATGGAAGCAAGTATTTTACTGTCCAAGATGCGAACATGGGATACTATCAGCTACAGCTCGATGAGAATAGTCAGTTACTTACCACTTTTAACACTCTGTGGGGTCGTTATATGTACTTACATTTGCCGATGGGAATTAAGTCGAGTCCTGAATTGTACCAAAGAGCGATGGAAGAAATATTTCAGGAGCATGATCATGTGAATAACATTTTTGACGATATGCTACTCGTTACTGTTACACTACCTGAACATTGTAAAGTGCTACGCAACACGTTGGAAACTGCTAGACAAAATGATGTGACTACACAGGTCAAGTGATCACAAGCAACGACATCAAAGTTTCTGATGAAAAAGTATGTGTAATACATTAAATGCATACTCCAACCAATTGCGATGAAGTAAGAACACTGCTCGGAATGGCTACGTACCTGTCCAAATACATACCTAATTATTCTGATTTAACTGAACCTCTACGAGAAGTAGTCAAGAAGAAGACAGAAGCAACGCATGGATTCTATTTTGATGTACCACAGCAGGAGGCATTTTCAAAGCTCAAGACTGCTCTCAGCCAAGCTCCAGTTCTGAGATATTATGCACTTAATGAACTGTTGACATTATCATGTGATGCATCACAAGGTGGACTAGCTGTTGTGATATTACAAAACAATCAACCGGTTGTCTATGCATCTAAAACACTGACACAAACAGAAAAAGTGTATGCACAAATAGAGAAAGAACTATTAGCAGTTGTATTTGTTGCAGAAAATTTCATCACTTGTCATATGGCCGAAATTATATCACAGTGGAGACAGATCATTTGCCATTGGTCCGTATTCAAGACAAACCATTAAGACAAGTTCCGTTACGAATACAGAAAATGTTTTTAAAACTACAGCCGTACAACATCAGGTTAGTCGGAAATCCAGGTAAAGACATACCTATCGCAGATGCATTGAGCAGATTTCCAGTGAAAAATGAATATCCTGGCCTGGTAGATTATATGCGATATTGTCAAGTTTTCACAACTGAAGTTGCAAGTTTGTCTGCATTCACCGAAGAAAAGCAACAAGAGCTAAAGATCGCGACAGAAAATGATACAGAATATCAAATTCTCAAAGAACAGATTGTGAAAGGATGGCCCGAAAATCGAGATGAGGTACTACCAGAAGCAAGGCCATATTGGGATTTTCGAGAAGAGCGGACAGTATATGATGGTATATTATTCAAAGGAGAGAGAGTCATGATACCAAGGACAATGAGACATAACATACTGAAACTCGTACATCAGAGCCATCAAGGAGTTGTGAGATCAAAGCAGCTTGCACGTGACATTTTATTTTGGAAAGGAATGAACAAACAAATCGAAGACACTGTCTTAAAATGTACCACATGTCAAACAATGAGAAATGCACAACAAAAAGAACCAATGATCAGCACACCTACACCGACATTGCCATGGCAATATGTTTCAACAGACTTATTTGAAAACCAAGGAACACATTATCTAGTAGTAGTTGATCATTACAGTGGATATTTGGAGATCAATGAATATGAAAAAGAGATCACATCCGAACAAACAGTTCAGAAGTTGAAGAAACTTTTCGCTACGCATGGCATACCTCAGTGCCCGATATCCACAAGCAAATTGACTGCCGGAACGAGCAGTTCAGACAGCGAAAAGACTTGTTATAAAATCTCTGAAAGAAAAATCAGACCTGCATTTAGTATTGTTAGACTACCGAAATACACCAAAAGATGCAAAAATTGGATCACCAGTGCAAAGGTGCATGAGTCGTAGAACCAGAACGAGGTTATCAACAAATGAGAAGTTGCTTATTCCACAAGTGATAAACAGTGATAAAGTGACGTCAGAAATCGACATTCAGAAACAGAAAAGTAAATCAAGATATAATCAGAATTCAAAACCACTGCCACCACTGGATCTTGAAAAATGTGTAAGATACAGACGTGAAAACAAGTGGATGCCAGCTGAGTTATTAGGTCAAGCTGAGAAACCCCAAAGCTACATATTACAAACACCAGCAGGCAGGATGATTTGTAGAAATCGTAGACATTTATTGCAAACAAATGAAGATGATATCTATCACAGTGCTCAACAGAGATATCTTAGAAGAAAATCACAAGATGATTTGATTGCAGAAGAGTCTGTCCCAGAAAATGTGCCAAATATCCCTAAAACACTCCCAAGACAAAATATGTTTCAATCAGGGTCACCCAGAGCTAGCCATATATGTGAATCTCCACAATTGAAACAAAGTATTACACATGCTAAAAATAAAAATCAAATGCAAAATATTGCTCCTGCTCAAAAGAATGAAATTGTAACAAGAACAGGTAGAATTTCGAAAGCTTCTACAAAACTAAGAGACTTTGTTATGTGAATTGTTAAAATGAGCAAGAATGTTACAAAAAAAGTGTAATACTTAATGATTGAGAATAAGAGTTGTAAAAGAAAGAATACTTTTGTATTTGTTTAGTAATTTGGTAGAATTTTTTTACTTCATTTTATATATTATTATGTTGTTATATCTGATTGATATAATGTGTTATGTAGTTAGTAAAAAAAAATGGCCCAGTTTTTAATGTTAAAGAAAAATTTAATTTTCTGTGTATTTACACTTATCATATTAAAAGAAAATACATTTATCATATTACCAAAATAGACATTAATAACAACATAGTTTATTATGTCTTTTGATGTTATAACTATAAGATATGTAAATCCAAATTTATGTAACAATAGTTAATTGTCTTAATTTAAAAAAAAAAAAAGGAGATGTTATGTATGTGACATTATTAGCCAATCAGCACTCAGTATTTTGTATGTGCGAGGCTATTCTAAATATAGTACATGAAGCTGCGGCACGTCTGAGTTTTGTTGTTACTCGATAACAAGTGTTTTATGAGAACCCAAAGACATAACATTGACAAGAAGGAGAGAATTATATGTGATGTACCTCTGATCTCTACTGTGCAAATATATATTTTTTGAAAACAAGTAAAGTGAGTACTCTTCATACATTTTTTCAAATTTACTGCCAATATGTAACAGTCACTTATTGTAAATGAATCCTGATTTTGGTATTATTATTTCCTCGTCTTGGGTTCACACACAACAGAAGGGTGCTCTACCTATTGAGCTAAATGGTAAACTGCTAGAAGCAGAGCCAGATTTCTAAAAATGTTATTGTGCTGTTGTTATGAACAAATATCTAACTTACTAAAAATTATCATTGTCTGAAGGTGTGTATTTATTATCCACCAATAATCTCTGGTTCACTTGAATTCTTATTTCTTGTATAATCTACCAAGAAAAAAAAATTGTAAAATTTTTACATTTTTGCAATTTGCTATAATGTGATGTCTACTTCGTACTTTTAATCTTGTTTATTGGTTATCATATAATGCATGAGATTTACATAAAAAGGCTTAATTACAGTTGTTAAATGAGCATATACCACTTGTTATTGTAAAACATTAAACTGTTTAGTCTGCAAAATGTGAAGTGTTAAAAATTATAAGATACCTTAAATGAAAGTTCATCTCATAACTATACATGTAAGAATGTATTATCAGTTACAACTAGAAAATAAATTGCAATTGATATTTGATAAAACTCTGCTGTAACCATTCTAGTCCTCTCTGAATATCCTGTGTATCTACATCTGTATCTGTTAAAAATAAACATAGCAAATAAATACCAAAACACTTGGTACAATAAGTGGTAAATAATGCATACTGATATTCACAGAATGTTTTATTGATGTATAAAGTAAAAACATTATTAATCTGTCAAGTTCCTTTGATTTGAGTTCAGGTTTGGCCTCTCCGTACAGTTAGTAATGGCATTCATTGATACCAAAATCAAACCAAAAAAATTAGTAGGTTAGTTAGGAAAAGAAATTTGATTAATATTTTGTTATTAATTATTTGCTTCTGTATACTGAATATTGTCTTTATTATTGAAACATACAGTTTAAAAAGATTATTTTTTTTGTGTATGGTTACTGTGTAACAGGTACAACAGCACAAGCTCCCACTAATGTCACAGTCGTCACAAGTGCTTCTTCGGCCATGCTCTCTTGGCTTCCAGCAAATGATGGGGGAAATACACGATCATATATGATTTGGTAAGCTGTTGTTTTTTAATATTTTACAAGATGAACAATTTATATGCAATTGGATCATACAATATAGTTTTTTATGTTTATGATTCATTCATTGTACATTTCTGATCAACATTTTAAATATTGACTTTGAATGTGACTATTAATTTTAATACTTGTGTGTTATAATAAGCTAATAAGAATAAACATATCATGTGTATAAGATTTTTTGTATCATAAAATTTTATAAGGGAAAATTTCTAAAATGCTTGGTTTTATGAGTAACAAAAATAAAGTTGACTAATATGTTAGGTAATTCATTTTCAAATGTCTCCTCTGTTAACATTCTGCAGGTATTGTGCATGTGTTAAAATAACAATGTTAGTAACTTTTGTAAATGGTTCTTAAAAAAAAAAGCAGGATCATATTAAATCAGTAATAAAGTTGAGTGAACTATAGTAATTGTTAACATTTGTTTTTCAACATTAGTTAACATTTAAAAAATAAATAGATATTGGATAAAAATGTACTAACAGTGTGATATCTCTTCTGAATATAGTTCTGAAACTTAAGTAGTAATATAACAATATTACGTAACGGCAAGGAACCTTCCGGTCCATCTGGGCTTTCCCATCCTCTATACTAAACTAAAAATGTTATATTGGTAAACCTAAAACAAAAATTCTTAAAGACAACTCTTCTCATTTGTATAGTAATCAAGCTTTCTGTTAAACTAGCGTTCTTTTTACTGTCTTCACAACACCCAAAAGTAATTCATTCCAGAAGCCAACCAACCTATTAGAAAAATAAAACTGTCTAAATTAAATATAACTCATACCTTCTCAAAATTTATATTTGTGTCTCCTAGTCTTACTATTCTAAGTGTAAAATATGAAAAATGATAATTCATCAACATTATCATTTCCCTTTTACAGTAGTAAGCACCTGTAATCCCCTTCCTTGAACTCTTATTTTATCATGCAAAAACAATTTCAGAGATCTCAACCTTTCCTCATATGGACAATCCCTCCATCACAGGCACTGTTTTACTAACCTTTCTCTTCTGTTGTTTAAATCTGTAAAAATCTGCTGCAAACTTTACACTCAGTAATCAGACTTGTAATAATGCAAGTATATTTCACTTCCATAAACATGCTTGAGGTTATTCCTTAAGTCTCTATATTTAAGATGTGTGTGTTTCATTTAACAACAAATAGCTGTGTAGCCTGTATATGTGTGAACTGTGTAATGGGTTACCCCTGATTAAATGAGAAAGAGAAAATTCAGTGTTACAACATTGAAAGAGAAACTTTATTAACTAAAGCAACACAGTATTATAAAATCAGGCTAATTTTAGCAGTTAAATGGTAAGATTACATTAAAGATAACTAATCAAGTGAAAGTTGATGAAAAATGTACTTAACAGGAAAAAAAAACATTATGTTTTAAAACAAACTATAGCTACCTAAATTATCAGGTTGAAGGTTGCAAAGTAAGCATGGTCAGTAGTTGGAACTATTCAGTGCATGGGCAAGACTTTACAGTACATTTCACTTATTCAGGATTGAAAACCAGTTTATCCAAAAGCACTAAAATGTCTCACATTTTCTCTGCACGTGAAAGCCTAGGAGCCACAGTATTATTTTCTACCTCATATGACAAATATATTTTCACACACAGGATGACTTGGACTACAGCACAAATACCCCAGTAGATGGTACATTTATTACACTAAGATACTTACATGTACTCTAAGATAATGGGATATGTGATATCAGCATACAAATGAGGTATATTCTGACTTCAGATTTAAATATAAAACAAGTCTCTTCAAGTGAGTGCTCTTTCAACCGAGATAAAGGGTTAATTATTTAACACTTGCTAGTAATTAAGAAATCACTTGTTGACATCAGTAGTACACAATATTCAAATATATATAAACCATGTTATATCATACAATAACTTTTGTTATAACTAATGACACTGCAGTTTATTATACATCTTTGTACATGGTGTACAATACTTTAGATTTTTTATAGAATCATTTAATATCAATATTACATGAATTCACATATTTAATATAATCAGATAATATTGTAAAGTCAGACAATGCTCGATACAAAAAATAATCTATAAACAATGAAAATCTAAAGAGATAGAGGGTCAAAACATCTATCAAGAACATTTTGTATTTTTAAATGATAATAATTTTTAATTCAGTAATGCTTCTAATGTGTTCTTAGTTAAGTAAACAGACTTAAATTCCTCCCAGTGGCACAACAGTATTTGCAAACTCACACTGATAGAAAGCAGGTTTTGATATCCATGGTGGGCAGAGCACAGATAGTCCATTGTGCAGCTTTGTGCTTAATTTAAAAAAACAAACAAAAATAAAAGAATGTATAATTAAAGTAATGGATTTACCAATTAACATTCCATCAATTCTGAGGTAACCAATCCCAGCAAGTCCCTTGTTGTGTGATAATATATCTCACTTTTTTGAGCATAAGGATTAAAACAGTAAATGGTTTTCTGTTACAAAAACACATATTGCTAAGTTGTTTCTAGCTGGTAAGCTTTAAACTACACAATATTTACCTCTGTTTGTTCATTTCTACTCTCTTTTTTCACTTCTACTCTGCTTCATGTCTTCTATGTTACACTAACTGTGATCAGAATAGTCAAGACTTCAGTAAAACCACATATTTGGTCTGTTGAACCTGGATATAGTATTGTTTTAATAGCAAACAGCTCAATATCATCCTGTGTTTTCATGTATGAAGATAATCATATAACAGTAAAAACATTTTATTACAGTAACCTTTGGGTGTCTCACAGATAAACACATTTCAACAGAAATTGAGTCCAGTCCTCCATTTGTTATAAATTTTATTCAATATCATTTAGTCCTGATCAGAAATGTTGCATTCTCTGTGTAATCTCTATACTTCACAGAGTTTCAATATTGCTTTCAGGTATCGAACTGCTAATCAACCATGGAGTAAAATGGATGTCCTGAAAGGTGCTACATCTTTTACTGTGTATCAGCTACAATCAGAGACTGATTATGAATTTAAAGTCCAGTCTAGAAATGCTCTGGGGGAAGGCATGTTTAGTGCTACTATTAAAGCAAAAACTACTAGTAAGTATGATTTTGTTGGTAAATTCATCAGAAAGAAACTTGTTTACTCTGAATTACAAAGTTATTTCTAGAGCTTGAATGTACTCTTAAAAATTCTTCAACTGGATGAATTCTACGTTGTTTTGCTTAAAAACATTTCTTTTCAAACAATCTAAGTTAAGATTGCATTTCTAAATAGAATAGAAGAAACACCTCATTTGTTAACCTTGTAACTGAATTAAATACACAATTCAAAGGTTTAAAATAATAGAACCTATGGATAATAATTTGTTTTTAATTAAGAAGGTTTCATCCGCTTTTTAAAATACATTGAGGGCTCAATATATATTTTAATATACTAATTTGATAGTCTTATGTAGAAAATTAGTATAAATATTAATGGAAAATTAATATGCATTTAATTGATTTATGAATAGGGTATTAAACTGAGTATTATTATAATTTTTTATTGATTTATTTCCTTCTATGTAATTATAATTTTGTTTATGTTTTTCACTGTATTTTATGTAGTAATGATTTACAGTGCTTTCTACTTTAATCATGTCTCTCAGAACAGGTTCTTCAAAATGTATTCAGTTTCCATAATGAGAATCTGTTGTAAATGTTTTATTTGTTTGCTACAAAAGTGAGGTTTGAAAATGAAATTAATTTGCAATGACTCTTTAAAGTGCAAATTGATGTACTCTTGGTTTAATTCCGTATTGCATGTGTACATGAATATGACTTGTAAGATTGAAAGATCATTGAAAATGTATAAACAAAATCATTTTACTTGCACATGTTTTTGTATTTTCATGCTTTAAATAGTTATAATTTGAAATTATGATAATGTCTGGTTCTTTTTACAATGAATCTAATAGGAGGAGGTTTAACACTGTGTTGGACTAACAGGGACTGGGTATGACATATACATACACACACCTTTTACTAGGTTATTTAATATTTGAATGGACTAATGGTGGCTGGGTGTGACAAACATACACATCTGTTGCCAGGTTGTTTAACACTGAGTTGAGCCAACAGTGATTGAGTGTGACACACTTACTCTTACATACATCTATTGTCAGGTTGTTTGACATGATATTTTATTAATTATATTTGTTGTACACATTTTTCCTATAAGAAATTTATCTACCAGATAAAAGTTTTCTGAACATAATTTTCTTAGAAAATTTCTTCTATTACTAAAGGCCCAAAGCCTTTCCCACCAGAAAATGTTATAGTTAAGAAATTATCTGATGGTGTATTTATCTCTTGGAAACCTCCATTCAACCAAACAATTCCTGTGGCCTTTTATTACGTTGAATATCATACTGAATCAGAACCATGGAAACGCTGGGGACCTTTTAAAGAGAAAACTTCATATCTGGGTAAGTGTTGATTCTTAGTTTATATTTGTTTTTTGGTAAATGCCTTACACAAATTAATAAATTGTTTGCAAAGTAAGGAGTCTTCTTTCTAACTTGTATAAAAGGCTAACTTAAGAGAAAAAAGATAATTCTGGTTGATTTTCATAAATACATTTTAATTTTTAATAATAATATTTGTTTTTTTTATAATGTATTATGCTTTTAACAATTCATTAAAATTATCATGAACTTTAAACACATTGTAAGTAAATACATTAAAATAATTATTTGTGAAATTATCAATTCCATAACCTTTATTAACTGGAAATTATATTAAAATTTTAAAAGAAAGTATTTTTTTAAAAATGTATAAAACATATAAGTTTGCTGAGGTATGTTTCACCTCCATCAACTACATATATTAGTTTTCAGAAATACACAAAAATGTAAACATAAGCATGAGTAGGTTTATAGGAAGCCTATTCAAGCAAAAATATAAACTTCATCTATATAATTACAGAACCACAATTACTTTAAAAGCATATTTTTAGTTGTAAAAAGTAGCTATTTTTCTAACATTTTTCCTAGCTATTGAGTTATTGCTTCAGTGTCTATAATTAGCAAGATTGTTTAACCAACTTTAAATTGCTGATGTTATAAAAACATATTTCTTATAAATGGGCAGTTAGGTCCAAGTACACAAATCAGCTGAACTCTATTCTCTAAAATTTAAACAGTTTATTTATGCTTAATATGTTTGTATGACTGAATAAATTATTGTGATAATTTATAAGTGGATATTTTTTTGCCTTAATCTTCAAGTTCTAGATTTGATTTTGTACTATCCTCTACCTGTGGGAAGGAGCAGCAGAAATAGCCCATTTTATCCCTTTCTGCTCAATAACAAACAAAAATTACCGTTGAATTTCCACATATTTCATCATTTTATGTGATTTTGTTTCTATCTCTTACAACATTCAGTATAAAGTACTGACCAAATAAATAATGTTAAATAATTTGCCTACAGTATGGTTAAATGTAATATTGATTGTATTTTTATTTAAATTTATTACATGACTCATGTTATTATGGAATCTACAATCAAGAAAGTCAATGAGCCACAAAAAATATTATGCAAAAGTAGCTTAGAAAAATGTGTTCAAAAATCTGGTGAGGTTAATTTGGACTCCTTTGAGAAATGTAGTGTTAATACACGTTTGTCACTGTGAATCAATAAACACTACATTGCATTTTAACTGTAATTTATCCATACTACTGTCAAACTGTATTACTTAAGTTACCAATAATTAGATACTTTCCAGTTCTGTTAAATTTGAAACTTGAACTAATCAGCAGGTCAACAAGTTATAATTTTCACTTAACTTGGTAATGTTAAAGACTATCATACTTTTGAATAAACATTGACCAGGTTTTCATCTTTTATCAAAGAATAGAAGACTTTAATGTTTACCTGGTCTTGCAGCAAAAAAGATTCCTGCTGGTGAATATAAGTTCCGTGTGTCAGCCTATTCTGATAGAGGAGTAAGCTCGTTTAGTTCTGAAATTTCTTTGAATATTGAAGGTAAGTACAATTTTAATGAGAGTTCACAAAAATTGTGCAAAAATTATTAAAATATATGTTTTTTTAAAATTTGTATGGCAATAAATTCTTATATGAATAATTGTAGAAAAAATTTGATTTCCAAAAAATTCGTTCTTTTTCTTGTTATTTTTATTAGTTATATTCATTACAGATTTCTTTTGTATAATTTAGTTTTATAATCAGTAATGATGTTTGTCTAATTACTTTTCTGTCTAAAATACACACAAACAAAAGATGTAAATAAGATTAAAGTTTTTCAGCTACTAGTTTTGTGGTATAGTTTATATGTTGGCTGTGTGGTAGGCCACTTCATTTTGGAGCTAGGTTCAAATTCATGTGATACAACAAATTGTTCTCCATACTTTAGCTGTGGATGCATTGTAAGAGTGAGAATTAATCCATTTGCTTGGATGGTGAGTTATAAGGTGATACTGACTAGCTGTCTTCCCTCTACTCAATAGTTCAAAATTACACCTAAATATCTTTGTCATAAATACAAAATGCAAATAAGGTTTATATCTTTGAGATAAAAAAGTTTATGCAAATATATCTTAATCAAATACTACTGAAGTGTTTATAGTTGAAAATGTTTTATTTTCATATCTTTTTATACCATTTTAAAATTAAAATAATTCTTTTATATGTTTCAGAAAAATTCTAAAATCAAAGTAAGGAAGTATTCGTTCATTTAATAATATATTAGAATGTTAGAATATCACTGAATATAAATTTCTAAGTTCACGTGTATGTTTTGTTTGTCTGTTTTCTCAAACATTATTCTTAATTGGGATTTTGGAGAGTGAATGTTTGGTAAAGAGAAAAGATAATCAAATACATTATGTCACGTTCATTTTGACTTTTCTGCAGATCTCTGTTTGAAACACAAGCTTAATTTTGTAAACAAACTAGTTCATATATTAAGTGCACAAAGAATTAGCTGTGAAAGCTTTTAATACAGTAAAACATTTTTACTTTTTGCACTTTTTATATTATTATTATTATTTCTTCTATTTATATCTAGTTTCTAGATCATGTCATTAGTCTGTGAATATAATGAATTAAAGTATATAAACCATTTTAACCTTTAAATAAAATATAATAACAAAGTTTTTGACTGTAATTAAATGTTATTATTATAATGTCAATCATCATCAGTACAGCACTAAGGCTAGAGTCAGTAAAACTGAAAAATTACATTTTAATTTTTCTGCAAATGAAATTGGAAGACATTTTCTATTTCATATTTGCTTTAATGTCTAATCCTGAAAGTCACTATAACTTTACTTAGTTAAGCCTGTGCTCATGGTATCCAAGGAAAAAATTTAAAAAGAAAGCTAACTTTCTTATAAAACTTCAAGCATAAAAGAACATTGTGTATTCTTAGTATTCAGGGTGAAAGCTAGGCTGGGGCTGCGAGGAGGCAACTGTCTCCTCACCTTTTTTTTTTCAAAAACTGGAGGCCCCAATAAGGAAAATTGTAACATTGGAAATAAACAAAATATCATCAGTAGGAAAGCAACAACAGTCAGTCAAAAAAAGTGAACCCAATTGTTATGTATTTATAAAAATTGGTGTGCACCCAGCCCCATTTCATAGACAGCTTTCTGAACCCACAGCTGGGATCTTCACTTAAAAGGATTAAAGTGGAGCTTCTTTATATCTTAGTTTCAAGTTTCAAATGGTAGAATTTTCCAATTCACTTATACTTAATATTTTACAGTTATGCAATGTTCCACTGTAATTATCTGTTCCTGAAGAAAGAGGGTCTTATGTGGTGAAAAAAATATTTGTAGTAGGGGGTACCCTTCAAGATTCTCTCTCCTTGCTTTTTTAGCAATGACTATGGCCCTGCTACTCTTCATAAAGAATAAGTAGGTAATATATAAGTATTTGCTGATTAGCATATTTAAATTGGATTTCTGTTTGACTTTAAATAAGTTAAATTTTTTTTATGAATTTCAGGCATTAGCCCCGAAGTCACCAAAAGTCGAGCCATCACTGCAGGTGTAGTAGGAGGTATCTTGTTTTTCATAGCTGCAATTGTTTTATCTGTGTGTGCAGTTAAAATATGCAAT
Organism: Carcinoscorpius rotundicauda; assembly: GCA_011833715.1. NCBI lineage: Eukaryota > Metazoa > Arthropoda > Merostomata > Xiphosura > Limulidae > Carcinoscorpius > Carcinoscorpius rotundicauda. The sequence continues at coordinate 118,059,812 of CM022393.1, forward strand.
AAAAGAAAAAGAAGAAAAGCAGAAAAAGGTGTGTTCTTAATTACTAATTCTAAAGTAGTAACTCAAAAATGGACATGTTTTTTTATTAAATTAAAAAAACGTAATAACTTTTCTTCTTTCTGAGGACTAAACATAAAGGGAAAACACTTCCATAACTGAGTGATAATGTTGTAATAGTATTTGCTGTTGAAATTTTCCAATAATAACTAGCTGTCAAAAATAAAACAACATATGGTAATATTCACAGTGTGTGCTTCAACTAGTACATTATTAAAACTGAACAATGTCTGAGAGTAGTATTTATTATTAATCTTTAATCAGTCTTGGGCAAATGTTTGATGTAAATATTCTGAAACTAATTTATTTATGCTTATGTCATACATACTTTAATCATTCTGTCCAAACATGCAGCGTGGAATCTGTTATATGTGACCTTAAAACCTATTTAAAATATTTTTAGTCTAATAACACTATAGCATTTTTGGTATTATTTAGCAACCTTAGTTCTTTCTCATAAAAAATTTCGTGGCTTCTTTCTTGAATACACTCACTTTAAATATTAATGTGTTCTTTATAAAAGGTCTTAATATATCACAAAGTTTTTTTGCACAACTGTTTGTTAAATATTTGGTCTATTTCTTCTCAAAAATAAGGAATATGTTATTCCAAAATAGTGAAATCAGTTACATAGTTTATTTCTTTATGTATAAATGCTGAGTGTGTATTTTTTGTTTTCCCTCTCTTTTTTTCTCCAGCGTATATGATGGTTACTTGTCCAGTTGCAGATGCCAGAAATGGAGGTCACTCACATGGGGGGAGCCCTTCACCCATGAAAAAGTAACTTTTTAATCGAAACTTCTATTGTAAACTATGTATATATTATTAAATTTTACTTCTAAAATAAGGAAATATAAAATCATTTTTTTTGGAATACTATTATATAAAGTTTAATATATATTAGAATTTTGCAATTTTAAAAATATATGTGACTAGTCGTAGCATAAAAGTAGTAAATTATATTTATTGTCACACCTCATACATAAAATAAACTTAGGACTGTGCTTAAGAGTCAAAATGATATATTAATATATATTGAATGTATTCTAGTCATTTAGAAAATGAATGAATTGGTGTACCTGCTTTTCAACCTGTCTTTGTTGCCAGAATATTTACTGATTTTGTACACACGTTATTACATGCAATTCATTGCTTAAATGCAACTACATCACATAGCAGAAAATTTTTTTATTTGTATTTGTATAAAATATCCTGTAACTGACATATATCTGACAGCAACAAAAAAAATATAAAAATAATACTATCAAGTGCTGTAGTATGTATGAAAAATTCATTTTGATACTTTAAACAACATTCTGGCAATAAAATATAATTTCTCAACTTTTTTTAGATTGATCTGTGTTACATATGTAACATTTAAACATAGCAGTGTTTGTACAAGCATCTCTTCTGACTGGAACAAGGAGTTTCTAAAGATCACTAATTCATGTCCTATATAATGCATATAGCAGAAAAAATATTTTGTGATTTTAAATTTGATAAATCTTGAGGTAGCATTAACAGCATTGAAAGCACTTCATTCAAGTACTGGTCTGGCACAGCCAGGTGGTTAGCGTGCTTGACTCACAATCTTGAGAGTTGTTGGTAAAAAGAGTTGGCAGTGGTAGTGTTAACTAGCTGCTTTACCTTTAGTCTATAACTGCAAAATTAAAGGCAGATATTGAAGGTAATCCTCAAATAACTAGGTGCAAAATTAAAAACAAATGAATTTTCAGTGAAGTAAACCAAGTCAAAGCAAACATTCAAATACTTTTTGCTCTCTCTCCCTCTCTTTCAATACTTTTTAAAATATATTAAAATAATCTCTTTGTAATTGAAAATCCCTGAAACAATTTTAAGGACTTTGTAATATGATAAAATAAGGGAAAACTTGAACATTAAAAATAAAATATAAATATTACTTGAAATAAGAAAGAAAAATTCTCAACAAGCTTATTACAGATCTTTTCCAATGCAACAATAGTATAAAAATAACTACATACATTAACTTTGTTGCTCAACAGATAGTTTTATTGACTTATCAGTATAATGATACTTAAAAATTGTTGTTAATATTTCTTAAAGGTTTAAAATATATTCTAAAGACAGTTGGTTCTGTGCTTTAATTGAAGTTTAATACCTATGCCAGCTATTTGTAGAATACATTTTTACTTCAAGTCAGTTTCTCATCATCATGAATTTCTTAAAGGTTATTTTAATTTATTATATGTTCTGTACACTCCATGTAAATAGCGCTAACATTTCAAAAAGTAAACATCAGAATAAGCTTGTAAGTTCTTGTAATGTAACTGACATAATGATGCTAATGTTAGATAGTTTCAACAAATTCAGTAATTAATAATTCTTGTAACTTATAAAACAATATTAATTTGGACAGTTTCAACAGGATGTACGTAAATAGTTATTGACATTTCCTTGAATTATAAAATTACTTTACAACACATGCTCAGTTCAAACCTTTTTCATATATCTTATGAAAAAAGTGTCTCAAAATAAGCTAGAAAATATTTAAAGTAATTACATTACAACTCATCAAAACATTTGCCTCTGAATATAGTAAAAATGTAAAGAAAAAGTGAAAACATTGACATTCAATAATTAATGGAACTTACAAATTGATAAAATGTGAAGACAGTGTATATTAACTTCTTTTTTTCTTACCTTCAATTTTTACATCACATAGAGCTTATTTAGTTTCTCAGATTATGTAAGCTGTATATGCATGTTCTTAACTACTGAATTAAATTTTAATAAAAATCTCACAAAAATTGATAATGTGACTGATAACACATTGATTTAACCTCTGAGTAGATTTTCATGCCATTTAATATGATTTCCTATTCGTACCATGATATTCTAAATTTCTGTTAGTAAGTGCAATCTACTGTATCAAATAACATGCTTTTTTTCTTTTTTCTTGCAACTGGCCCCCATGTCACCAAAGGAGGAAGAAAGGTGATTTTCTTTCTATCTTTTTGTCTTTGTGGTGAAGGTAAATGTAATAAACTTATCTCTGTATCTCAGAATGGCTGATAGGGGTATCAACACTTTTACTGATAATGAGAGAACAACATTTCAATCTTCCTAGGTCATCTTCAGGTAAAGAAAGAGAGAGTGTTTGAATATTACCATTGATGGGCACATGTCTTAGGGATGAAAATATAAATGGGTACTGTATTGTAGAGGATGTTGCAGGTGGATGTTAGATTACCAAATAGTATAGGTATAAAGGTGTTCTTTTATATTGATTTAATTTTTGTTTTAGTTGCCTTATAAGTAGGGCTTTTTTAATTTTGCATTTGTTTATATTTCTTTCCCTACTTAATATCTGGGTGTTTTCTATGGTTATGTTGTGTTTATTTTATTTACAGTGTTCATAAATGTGTGGTGTTTTTTTGTGCTCTTTAAATCTAGTTTCCATTTTTCTGCTTGTGTCTCCAATATAGAAGTCATGGCAGTTGTTGCATTGTGTTTTATAAATTACGTTGGTGTTGTATTTGTCAGTGTAGTTTTTACATAGCATGGACTTTAGATTTGTACCTTGTTTTCAAATAAATTTGGTGTTTACTGGAATGTTGTGTTTTGTTATAAGTTTTTTCAAATGTTGGTTATTTTTTCGCTGATGTTGGGAACACATGGTATGCAACAGTGTAAAGTTTTGTAGTTTGTTGTATCTTGGGATTGTTGTTTGTTTTTGGTCTAGGTGTGTGTGTATACTTTTTCCACAGTTTTTTGAGGAAATTTGTTGAAGTGTTGTTTTATTTTGTTGATTTTTTATTCAAAAGCGCCCCTAAGATATGTGCCGATCAACAGTCACATTCAAACCCTCTCTTTCTTAACCTGAAGAAGACCTAGGAAAGTCGAAATATTGTTCCCTCCTTATCAGTAAAAGTGTTAATACCCATACCAGCCATTCTTAGATACATTTTTATTTCAACCAGATTTCTTGTCATCAAGAAACTTATCTGTGTCTTTCCTTGAACCTTTTCCTTTTCTCATTTATGCATGATTGTGTAAAAATAACATGATGCACATTGATTTGTAGATTTGTTTATGTAGTTCAACTATTAAAATGAAATACTTTGAATTAAAACACAGTTTTGATGCTGTGCTTTAAGTTTTGTGAACTCTATATTTGTATGTCATGACATAGTAGTGATTTCTTATGGTTCATAAAGAGGACTTTAATGAAATAATTATAATCACAAGTGTCTGATTCTAGTTAATTTTTATGGAAATACCATAGAGAAAGTAAACAGTAAATATAATTAAGCTGATTCAAACTAACCACTTTTTAAGAGAGACTTAAGGTGACAAATTAGTCATTTTTGAGTTTAATGTGCACAATTAGGGACTTTATATTCTTCAGAAGGTTTACTGAAGTTATCTGCTGGTTTCTTCTGCTAACCATATGTGCGTGGGTTCTTTCATTGGACTTATCCTACATTGCAAAGAAATATTGGCTGTAATTCCAAATTCATTACATATATCTGCATGGAATGTGGAAAGATTTTAGTAATATATATATACAAATGTGTTGCACACTGAAAAACTGGGTGTGTTACAAACACTCAGGCTCTGATAGTTCACAGTGCAAGGTAATATTTTTGTGAATAACCAAAATACATTTGTTCATTATATAGTATAAAATATTGTATTTGCATAACCCCTAAGGATTCCAAAATGTATATTTACATTTTTTTTTAATCTCTCTGTGTATTGTATATGGTATTTACTCTCGTTTATCATGAACTGTCACTAAATTGGCAATGCATGGTAAAATTAGTGGTTGATACCAAATACATAATACCATGTTGAATGTAAAAACTCATTATATGCACACTCTGACACCCCACCCATTGACACAAGATTAACGAGACACATTATGTAATTGAAGTGAATTTTACTTTTTGTTTCTGTAAATATTCTGAAAATTGTAGCTTAGACTGTGAATAAAATAAAATAAATATGATTTTGACATGTGTTTTTGGTTTTTGTATTGTTTACATGATGGTCTGTGATTAGGTAATTTTGATGAGTGTGATGAGCTGGTTATGTATTCGCTTTATTTCCTTATCTAATTAATGAAAATTGCATTATTATAACTTTTTATAACTCTGTTGTAAAGACATGAAAGTACTTCTTTTGAAAGCATATGAGGGTAATTTGGTGTTAAGTTGAGGTATGTGGTCAATTTTTTATAGATGATAATGATGCAGTCATAATCTTGATATTAAATGATATCAGTGACTTGAAAAGGATTTCATATTTTTGTATAAAAAACCTACATCACATTTATTGTTAAGAAAGAAAAAAAATTACCAGGAGTAACAAACGTGTTCAAATAAACAAGCCATGAAACAGTGTCACAAATGAAACATCATTTTAGAAATGTTTTGTTATTTTGAAACATTAAATACCTTTTAAACCTAAAATGAAGCATTCAGAGTAAAGAGAATGGTTGGATAGAAAAGGTTCACTTGAATACAATTTAGAAACAGATCATTTTAAAACTGGTGTTCATTAAATTTCTGTTATTCAATGATTATTGCATGTTTTTATCAAAATAAAAACAGACATAATTTTCCTGTTTGTATTGTTCAGAAATAATCAGAGATTTCTGTAGTTTCAGGATCATACATAGTTTGCTTCATAATTTATTTAACAAGATACAATTTCCTTATACTTCTTTTGATTTATTACTTTTTGTCATTTGAATGATACCTGAAGTATAGATTGCCTACAACTTTGTCTTTCAACAGTTTTAGGTCAGTTGAACTCAAAATACAGTTTTTATCAGATTTGCAGCTTTTTTATCAAAAATATTCTGATCTTCATTATATGAACTGCTAGACTACAACTCTTAGCAATCCTATTTAATATCTTTAAATATTTATAAACTGCTTTGTTTAATTTAAATCAGTTGTAGTAATAATTGAACAAGAGAAAGTAATTAATTAGGCTTTATATCACCCTTTTTATTGAACGTGCAGCTAGTGAAGAAGGATGTACCATAGGTAAGATACTGGTTAACTGTGTAGTCTTGAAAACAAAATTCATATTTGCTCTGTGGAAATTGTTAATTATAAGTGTTGTTGAAATAATTATTCTTAACTGTGTTATTAATTATTAAATATATTTCTTTTTTTTTGCTATAAATATTTTGAAGTCACAGATAAAGGCTGTTTAAAAAATGCAATCAAGGGTGTTGGTAGTAGTTTTTTTTTATTACTTCCACAAAATCAAGTTATTGAAAATGTTTTTCAGACTAGTTGATCTCATTTTGAATATGCAACATATGCTCGATGTGATATCCTTGTCTTCCTCAGGCAGGTATTGATTCTCATTGGAAGGTTCTCAATTACATATTGACAGGTTTTTACTGGAATTTGATGTATCTAAGCTTGAAGAACTCCTATCAGTTCTTAAACTGTTCAGTGATTGTTCTTGCAGATGTTACCTTTGCAGTAACCTTATGGGAAGTAGTTGATTTTGAACACTAAAGTTAAAGTGAGAGAGTAATACTGTTTTTTTTAGGATTTTATAGTGACATAGAATTCTGCTATCTTTATTTGTTGTTTAGTTTTGAATGTCATACTTGAGATTTGTGTCTGTAGTTCACAGAATTAAATTTAACTGGTTCATAGAATATATTCTGAAAATATAAAGGACATAATATCAATTACAAAGCAATTGTTAGCAAAATGCTTGGTTGTGTTTATTTGACATACTAGGTATGAATTGCTAGGCTATGTGATTGTAATTTTCTGTTCAAAATAATTCATTCATGTCATAAAATTTTGTACATGTCAAGTGAAAGGTTTTTGATTTGAAAACTTTTGCACTGAGATAATTTTTCTTCTATTTCAACTATCAAATTACAAGTTCAAACTATGACATGAAAATCATTTGCTTTCACAGTTCTAGTTATTTTAATGTCATTTTGATGCTCATTATTCTTAGTTGATAATCATATGTGTACGTATCAACTTGTGTCATAAAGTGTCAGTTTGTTATTTTACTTATTTAATTGATTGAGTCACCTCCTGGACACATAATAAGGATTGATTGTAATTTTTCTAAAATATTCTCTTTCACCATAACTTTCTAGAACTTCAAGATGAGGAAAGAAAGTCGTTTTTATAACCAGCAATGCTGCTGTTAAAATATAATTTGAAATGTCTCTTTTTGATTTGTAAAAGAAAATGAAAAAAAAATGTGTGTGTGTGTGTGTGTGTATATAATATGTACATAGAAAGAGAGAGAGAGAGAGAGAAAGATATGTTTAAGAGTTAAGTACTTTTATCATTTACATTTTTAATTTCATATAATTGAAGTACATGTATTAACTTGTCCATACTTAGCTTACTGTATACTGTATTCATAAATTCAATGTATATGTCTCATATCCTGAACATTATTAGTTTGTCATAAATTTTCTTAATTAAACACTTGGTCATCTATAGACTAAATTATGGGTCATGCTCATGCTCTGGCTTTATGTTGGTCAGTATGTGTTAACTGCATAAATCTAAGCATTGAACTTCAAAACTTACTCATTTTCTGTGCAGCTACAAGTTTAAATTCTGCCTAATTTCAGCATTCCCAGGTGGTAGAGATTCTTACAATAACTGTACAGCTTTTCTTACTTTGATCAGCCAAATATTTCATCTCTTACTTTTTCAATACTGCAATTTTTTATTGGCTGAGATTTATTACAATTGTTTATATATTTTTTGTCATTAAATAATGTAGAAATTAATTAATTTGCAGTTTTGGTTCAATCACAGATAAGAGTGTTGGTTTTAGAAATGGCACAATTAAACTGTTTTTGAAATCAAAGGTGAAACATACATTTAAGGTGAAAAATACTGCTTATGAAAAGGTTGTGGTAACTGAATATCAATCATTGTCATGAACACGTCCCTTTTTTTCTAATCAATTTCTTATTTCAAGCTAGTGTTTATCCTGCATTTTGGCTGCCATCTTGAGGGTGACTGTTTCTATGGTGATTGTGGGCAAGATTAAAACCTATACTTCTTGTTAATATAATATTTTTCAGCATGCAGACGTCCCTCCAAGTAGTTAGTTAGGGCTTACTACCTGGAAATTTCAAGGAAATTAAGTTACATAGTGCATGTCTGGTTCTCTCTCTGATTTCTTCTCAAGTTCATTGGAAAAAATGAGTTAAGTCATAGAAGATGCCCGAGAACAGCCTTTAATACTAAATAAGTAACAGAATATAACAAAATAGTCACAAATATAACAAAAAACAGAGGTATGTATGTCTTTTATGGATGAAAAAAACTAACATAAGAAAGAAGGAAAAACGAAATGAAACATCTCTTTCCATTAAGGTAAACGATATCTAAATGAAAATACAAAAGAAAAAAAAGAAAATTTTAAAACTATTTAAATGAAATGTTAAAATCTGAACGATACTAAAACAATATTAAATCTCACAAGAAGCTCTAACAATAACTAAAAAATCTTAACAAAATCTGTTAACAGGGGAAAGCCTTGCCTTAATACTAAAAAAAATACAGTAACAACTTTAGCCAGGATTTCACAAGAGATCTCATATGCACATCATCTTCATCCATTCATACTTAACAATTCAACAACAGAAAAGACAGCTTTCCATTCCAGAATGTCATATCTATTTCTTGTGCAAGAAAATCCTGTTATACGTGAGGATGACTGTTTCTATGGTGATTGTGAGAATTGTCTTAGTACTAGAAATAAACGACCTTATAACACCAAAATGTTATTTTTAATTAATTTTACCTTTCACTTAGCAGCTTCTTTAGGATTGTTCACCAAAACACAAACCAGAACTGATAGTATAATGCTTCATAGGATTTAAATGCTCCGTGCTAATTATACTAATATTCACACATATAGATTTGCACAATTTAGTAATGACAAAAAATGGAAGTTGTCTGATTACTTATCATTACTTCAGAACAGTAAATTACAGTTACAACGGAAAGTGTTCGTACCCTTGCATCTCAAGTGGTTTTTTTTGCTCATAACTTAAAAAGTATCACGAGTAGGCCAATAGAAGTAGGATGTATTATTATTATTATACTAACACACATCTACATAATTTTTTATGTAAATTAATCGACAAATAAACTGTTTATAAACAAATAACCAAAAATAGGAGGAGCAGAAAGTGTTCGTACAGTTCATAATGTGTGAAAAAACTGATATTCCCTTAAACATTTTGTTTAGTTTGGCGAATAAACTACATTATACCATTCCAGAACTAGACAATAGGTTCATAATTATTGGAATTTAGCGAACAAAAAATGTACCTCTGGCAGTTCAGTGCTGTCTCCATCATTATCTGCTTTGTCATCACTGTCTAGTGATTTAAAAAACTGAATTATTCTAAAATATAAGTGTTTCTTTCCAGTATTGCTACACAGCATAATGTGCTGAAATCTACTGTTCAAAACATAATTGCCAAGTTTAAGCTTACAGGATCAACTGCTAACCTCCCTCGTTCTGGACGCCCCACCATAATTCCTGAGAGAACCAAGAGGAAGGTTCTCAGAGAAGTTAGTAGGAACCCTCGTTTAACACGTAATTACATACAGAAACTGGTAAGGGAAACTTGGGTTGAAGTAAGCACCTCTACAGTTACAAACATGTTACACTTTTCTGGGTTCAAAGCATGTCATCCTCGTAAAACTTCAAATTTAAAGCCTGTTCATTTAGAAGCATTATTGAGGTATGCAAGGAAGCATGCAGATATACTCTTTACCTATCGGAAGAGTATTCTTTGGTCAGACAAGACTAAAACAGAGCTTTCCAGCCACAATGATGTTTGCTATAATTTACTTAAGAGGGGGAACAAAATCTTCCAAAGAACACTGTCCCTACAGTTAAACACAGAGGTGGCTCGATCATGCTATGGGGTTCCTTCAGCTCTTCTGGTGTAGGCAGCCTTCACCGCGTCAACGGAATCGTGATTTTGTGAACACCTGACAATTTCAGACTGTATTTTTCAAGTTGTCAATTGATTTTTGTTAGCCCAAATAATTGTATGTTGCAGTTATTTGTCCTATAATAATACCAATCAGAAGAGATGTGGTGCATTTCTATATTAATGTGGAGAATAATATGTAATATATTGCTATATAAACCAGAGTTCTTAATTAGCTGATGATTCAGATTTATAAAGAATAAAGTCCCCTGCTGGGAGAGTGGTAAGTCTCTAGATTTACAATGCTAAAATCAGGGATTAAATTCTCCTCAGTGGACACAGCAGATAACCTGATGTGACATTGCTACAAGAAAAAAAAACTCATAAAGAATAAACCATAACTTTTATACATTTGGGAGTCATTTAAGGGGGCAACTGAATAAGTTAAAAGTTAAAAAGTAAGAATATTTTTGGTGGGGGGAGGTTAGTGCACTACACAACTGCTTCAAAACTCTTATCTCCTAATCATGATGTAAATCTTATATCTTAATGACAGATTTGCAGAAAATTAATTTAAACTAAACTGTAGAACAGCTTACACATGTCACTCACCATAATGTCTTGTATCTATACTATTCCAAGAATAAGTTCCACCACCAAATTGAGGTGCACTTTGTCTTTCTTTTTACTGCACAATTACAAAAAGTACTTCAGTCTTATTAAATTATGATGATTCTATCACCTGATAACTCACAAGAAAATAATAATTTCTGGTCACTTGGGTATCAGTCTAAGACACTTTTTGTTTTTGTGGTTTGTCATCATCATAGCATCAAGGATCTGACGTTTTAGTCACTTTTCTGTAAATGATGTAAGACATTTCATGTAACACATCATAACTCTGGCCAGAAATGGTCAAAACTGTAGTCAATTTTCATATTTCATTAATTATTGTAGGTCTTAGGATGTGATTTGCATCACTAATAGAATGATCAACAAGCTAGATGACATCAGCATAAACAAAAGAATTGTTAATTTTATCTACTGTAGAAAATGCTATGTCACATGAAAACTTATAGGCCAGAAAAATCTTGGTAAAAAGTGAGTTAATCTATCAGTTCTGGTTATAGCAACAAACTGCAATAAATTTTCCTTCAGGAGAGTATGCAATGGTCAAAAATCTTGTCTACAGGCTTATGTGGGCTTATTTAACCAGACTGTGGAGTATGATCACCCACTACCATCACAACAGCTTGGTAAATGTAGGCATCCTTGGGTCTTGGAACTCAATTTAGATCAATACCTGTACTCTTTGAGATCATCTTTGCTGTCATGATGATCCATACCTATCCTGGAGCTCCATCACAGTCTTTCCACTATCATCTGGTTCTGATGGGAAATAAATGGGGGAGGAGACTGCAAAATTTAGTACCCACACAAGGGACCATTGAAAGATCAAACACCTATTAACACATTTTCTTTTCCCGACCATGGAAGCTCATTATTATCCACATCGATTTACCATTTTCTGCTTCTTTCAGTCCCAAGTTAAGCATGGAATAAAATACAAAAATGTTGCTATTCTACCATAATTCTATGAAACATTAAGTACGTCAAGTTTACATTTGTTATACCAGTTACACTGTTTATCAGTTATGCTTTCTGCAAAAATTTACCTTTCAGACTAGCATTGCAACTGAAATGCTATAAACCAACATCGACCGCAAGTGGGTATTGGGCTCTTATCTCTTTTCAGCAATCCATTATCTGTCAAATATTTCAATCTGGAAAAACTATATTTTAATTTCACCACTAATGAAAGTAATAATCATGTTGTTTCTTCAAATAATGCTTTACATGCCAGTGTCTACAGTTAACTTCATAACATCTCGATCAAATTGCTACATTTTTAACTAGATGTTGTACTCTGACCGTGTTCTTAGTATAGACCATCATATGCGTATATATATATATATATATTACACTTTGTATATGCATAAATGCAAATGCATATTTACATATACATTAGTTTTGAACTTCCACATATTGCCATGTACAGTAGTAGCTTTTGCCATACTGCCTAGAGCTTGTGAACTGTTACCTCAGTAGCTAAGTGAATCAACAGTTACTGTTTAGTAATGTGCTGCCCCATGCAAATTGTAAAATCTTATAACACAGTACAGGCCTAACATATAATTACCAATGGAATTTAGTTGAAGTATACTATTCAGTCAAATACTTCCAATACTTGCTACCTTTATATCAATGTTACTCTTGCCAACTTGAATTTAATACAGTAATCTACAATGTAGACCATTAGGATGATTCAACACCTTACATAAGTCAACACACTCAATGCAAGAAAAGTAAATATATGTGTAACCTCAGTGAAATAAGTCACCCAATTCATCTTTTTTTATAAAAAGAGAATACAATTCCATCACTGCACATGGGAAATATTCATGGACAATTAAGAGCATGCATGACAGTTTTCTCGAGTACCCCACAATCAATCCAGTAGAATAGCCACTACTCAAATAAGGAAACATAGAACTGTCATTTAGCAAAACAACAAATCATAAAATATCTCAGAAAGTAATGGTTGCAAAGTTATTTCCATCTGATGGGTATTTGACCATCAATTGTCTTATCTGTGGTAATTGTAGTTCAGACAAGGAATACAGTGTTCTTTTTATACAGTAATGTTTCACATACATGACCATTTTAGTTTGTTTCTTTTAGTTAGTGAGCAGTTTAAAATCTATCTACACATACTTTGAATTACCACCCTGTAATTCAGAGAATAAAGACTGCAGCATCCCTTAAATTACCAGTTTCTTAACCAAGTGACTAATATGACCCAAGTGATCAGAATGTTGATGTTTTGGTTGGCCATTGCAACTACCCCTCCTTACTGACCATTTAATTACTTCAGCCTCATTGCCATGTGGTTAGGGTACTCATCTTGCAATGTGAAGGTCATGGGTTTGAATTCCGATAACACCAAACATGCTTGCCATTTCAGTTTGGGAGTGTTATAATATGATGGTCAGTACCACTATTCATTAATAATAGAGTAGTCCAAGAGTTGACGGTGTGAAGTGATGACTAATTGTCTTTTCTCTAGGCTTTCATTCTTTAGGGACAGATAGCCCTCATGTAGCTTTTCAAAAAATTCAAACCAAACTCAAGCTTAAGATTGTACATCTCCTGCATCAAACATAGCACTGTCTGGCCCCAAAACAGCTTATTTCATACAGTGACTTGGCTGGAATATTCTACTTCATCTTCACCATGTTGTTGTAACATGGGTCTCTCCTTAGCAGGTTCATGACCCACCCAAGAATAGTAGATAGCATACAAGCCTCTCTACAAGTAAAACCTTGGCTCAAATTGTGGCCACTACCACCAGAAAAGTAATCATTCTAAGGACTTAAAATGGCAACATATGAGCAGCAGAAATGCATGATAAAACTAGTTAGTACTTAGCAATGAATAAATTTAAAAAAAATTTAAATTGGAAAATAATAACTACTTAATAATCAGAATAAGAGACTGTAGAAACTGCTGATCAGAACAACAGTTCTCAAATAGTTTTGATGAAATGACCTGTTATGTAACTTAGCATGATATTTTTAGTGACTCTAAAAACAAGATACAGTGCATTATATTTATTAAAAAGGTACTTTGAAAGCAGTAAATTGGTTAGTGGGTTTGCCAATTCTAAATTAAAGTTTTATCTCAATCAAATTCATTATGAAGTCTTTAATAGTGATACAATTGTTATTAGTATCAAAACACTTTGAATTCATAAGTTTTGGTTTTAACTGAGAAAATACAACTTTTACAGAGTTCTTAATATTTTATTAACATATAACAGAATCTGTACTGATGATTTTTGTAAAAGAAAATAGCATTAATAACCTACTCAACCTCAGAGTGATGAAAGGATCATTAAAAGCAGATTTGTACCTCCTGGTTTTATATATCCAAATTTGAAATGTTACATAACATTAAAATTAATAACTGTTTTCAACTTAACCTTAAGTGAATGATTTTTATCCTTTTTTGTCAGTTTATATATTTCTTAAAATTTTCACATGTCTAAATATCATATTGAAAATTTTTTATATCCATTTTAGCACTAGACAACCTCCATACACAAGAAGTTCCAAAATTAGAGTACCGAGTTTAATTCTATCTGCGCTACAACGTTTGTCCTCAAGTTTTTCCCACCTGCTCAGTTCTGGTCAGAACTTTACTCTTGGTGTCACGACCACCACATCCCCTGGGACTGACTTCAGCTCACGAGAATGGTCACAGATGGTGGTGCAACAGGAGAAGCACGACCAATTTTCCAAAGCAATGAGCTATAATGATAAAGTGCAGTACCCTTGGCCCTCTGGGAGAATAAACGGCACCACTGAGGGCAATTTTGAGCTGCAAGACAGTGAAGACGATGAGGGGGGGTTTCTTAGAACTGCCCGTGACGCTCATGTCCTCACTCCGTCCAGGTCACGGGCAAGTATCCTCAGCAACACCAGCCGCCAAAGTAGCCACACCCAACCCCATACTCTTCCTGCTCATATGACTGTCCAAAGTAAAAGGAGTTTATCTCCTCGTTCAATAGTATCATTTAATTCTACTTCTCAACTTATTCCAGCCATATACTCCCCAAGGGATCCAGGGTTCTGCACCAGCAGCCCAGGTTTCACTACTACTGGGAACCTAACTCTTCCAGAGGACTTGAGCTCAGTGAAGCAGCCATCATCTGCAGAAAAGTCCTTTCTTAGCACTGTCACTAGTCTTAATTCTCACCAATATCCTGCTTATGAGTTTCTTTCTTTACATCTGTTGCATGAGGCTCAGTCCAGGATTCCAGCCACTCAGTTTAGACCTATATACAAACCTGAACAATTTTCAAACCTGGAAGTCAACTTATCATCTGAAGAATCCATGCTTATGACACCAAAAACACTATCAGAATCTAATTTTCCAAGGAGACCTCAAATAAAAGGACGAGAAACAGGATTTGGAGGAGATGAGCACCATAAGCACTTAGTTGGTTTTAATCCTCATATTGTTTTGCCAAATTTGAATATTCACCAGATGTATAATTCACAAGCTTATCAGACATATCCCAAACACCTTGCAGCTCAGAGATTGACTGATGTTACCAGAAATACGATTTCTTTCGGCCAAAGACTTGAAGAAAGGACGACTACATCTGACAGTATTTCACAGGATAGGAAAACTGCTTCTGTGTTACTACCTTTAAATTCAAACAATAAGTTTCAAGATTCAAAAATTCATGGTATAGTATCAGAAGAACAACAGGAAAATAGTGATACCAGTAGTAATGATCATCCCATGACTTACACCCGCGAGCGTCTTTTAGGAACTGTTGAGAAAGTCCGTAGTGGTGGTTTACATCGTAACATGTCTCCAGAAATTTTGAGAGAGAAACGAGATCCAACAGCTATAGCTACAAGCATCACCCCATCTTTAAAAGAAAACACTAGGATTAATTTCCAGTCACAAATCTCATCTGTAGAACCTGTTAATCAAAGTAAAAACTCCATTCAAGAAGGAGAGATGGTCAGAAGCTATAGTAGAGCAAGTATTGCCAGTGGAAGTTCTGGTCACATAAGTACTGGCAAAGAAAATAAATCAGCATCCACTGTACACTTTCGCAGACATAGCCTGCAAGATGAACTTCAGGCAACGGAGAACAGCTTACATTTTTTCACCTCCTTGGGCCATAGAACTGGTAGTAATAGTATGCACTCTGTACCAGGGGCTGCGAATTCTGCCTGCCGTACATTCTCAAACCATAACCCATCAACTTCTGTTTTAGGTGAACTTGAAGTTAATTTAGACTCCCCACACTCTGAGCCTGTATTTCCTTCACCTGCTCCATTGGGTATGTCTGTCAACCCAAATTCTGAATCTCACAACATCAACCCCTTAAAATTACAGTTTCTGAAAAAGGTACAAGATTATTCTGATTCCCATAACAACAATTCTCCTCACCACAGTGCTCCTGACAGGGGCTTTAGCGACAGTGAATTGTATATTAACTTATACCCGAAGCCTAAAAAACCAAGCAAATATGATAATACAGAGGCTCGGTGTGCAGCTCTGAAAGAAGAGTTCTTGAGATTTCGACGCCGTCAACAAGAAAGAAGGAGGTCTCAAGAAATGGAAAGTGCCTGTTGATGCTCAGACTGGAGATATTTGAGGAAAAAAGTGTGAAACTTGTGTTAACATTATGTCTGTCATCAGATTACAGTGCTGCATCATGTAAATGATGCTCAAACCTCTGTCTTTCTCTTATATTTAACTGTACAAAAACTCAACAACTTGAATGAATGCAATGTAGCTAAGTATTTTAGTGATGGTGAGGAAGATTTTGTTGTTGTGTTTTGTGTGTGAAGAAGTATAAAAATGTATCTGTTAACATAGCTGGAAACACTTTCATCATAGATTACTGGAGAAAAGCTAAACTTTCATCATATTTCATCTTGTTCATATCACTTCTGCGAATTTTCCACTTCACCTAGGCTTTGTACAGAAGATCTATCACCTAGGTTGTATAGACAGAATCCATAGAAGAAGGCATCTTCTTATTTTGGACTATGGTCTGACATCTACAGCTGTGCTATCCAGACAGATCACCCGATGTCTTTCGTCTGTAGTATGTGTATAACAGTATAGTCACCATCGTCTACACAGCACAATCTACGTTAAACGGAATTTTTCAGATCAGGATATTTCTCTTTTTACTTGTATTCCTGGTTCATTTTACTCTAATTAAAGCTGCATTTTTTTATTGTTTAGCTACTATTGTAGTGATCACTTTCTTGACGTTGTGAAGGCTAGCTTCATTGTGATTCCAACCAACCTCTGCGGAACACTGGGTGGCCAGAAAGTATATGGTGTCCAAGTGATGACAACATTTGTGTTGTACGTTCTTTATGTGTTGCATTTCCATTACTCGTTGTATTCTTGATCTGATGAATGGTCTATTTCACCTAAAGAAATAAATATATTGTCATTTCAGTATCCGCAGTGTTGTCATGGAGTCAACTTAGCTAATATGCCCCAAACTGATATGTAAACAAAATTTTAATGTTAATATACACTGTGAAAATGTTTCAAATATTTGGTATTAGTTTCATAAACTAAACATTTTTTTCGTCGTAGTTTCAAGAACGAAGCATTGTTTTAGTACATTTTAAGGCCATGGCTACAGAATGAAAAACTTCAATTTGTTATTATACTTTAGTATTCTGGGTAACGACATAAAATTGTGTTCAGTTTTCTTTAAAGGCGTGTCAAACAGGAAAAAACAAAAGAGAATCGTAAGTCTTGAACAAAATAAAGTTTTGAAAATGAACGTGTGCGTTTAAGATGATTTTCAAACAGTTGTTCTCATTGAAAATTCCAATAATATATTCAAATTGGCTGTACATTTACAAAATCGTATTATTTGTGATCTATAGACAGTAGCATTACTTACCCAAGGTATAGTGACGTTGTTTATTTTTTTGTTGAATTATTGTATTTACGTCAGTAGCATGATGTAATAAAGACATATGATCAGTCTAACCTTTTCATAATACTGAATTGAATTCACTGCCTTACTTAGTTGTGCCAAAAGTGACGTAAGTAAGAATATTCTGCATCCAGAATTTTACTTTAAGACAACCTGAGAATCGGAAGTCTTTATATATATATATATGTATATTAATTTATCCTTCGTTGCACTGCAGTTGCTGTGATCGGAGCAATAACAAATTGTGCTCAACTATGACATGAAACTTTGTCAAGTATTTTGACCAGTTTCCACTAGTTATGTACTAAATTTAATAAAGATTAATAGTGGCGAAGTACATTTGATGCTCAGAAGACGTTTATTTTTATTTTTTCAAATTTTGAAGTATATTCCATTAACATAGCTGAAAACACTTTCATCAACACGTAAGTTTATCTTGCTTACCCACAATTAGTATTATTTTCTTCATAATTTTGGAAAGCAGTCACCTTCACACAACTGTCTGCCGAGAGTGAAGGGTGATATAGATGTTAGACATTGTGAGCTTGAGTGCCAATATCTCGCTACCCTAATTTCTATTATACTTTCATTGTCATTCAACGTATCCTACAAAGAAAAATTCTAAAATATTTCCAAATTATTTGAAAACTTACATGTTTGAAATTCAGTTTTTCTTCAAGATTATATTAATCGCATAAAGCAGTTATTACTTTTTCTAAATTGGAGTTATAAATATTAATATATTATGGAATAGAAATAATAAACCAAGCAAAATTGTGTAAAATAAAAATGGTATTTACTGAAAATTTAAAATGAATTATTCGGAATACTAGTTTTCCAAGATGACGAAATGCGATAGTTTTTGTTTTTATTTGCAGCTTATTTTCATAGTAAATAAACTACAAATATTGTACATTACTGTAAAATCTAGTAGTATTTTTATATCGGATGGATTTGGTATTGTCAGTTTTATTTTTGCATTTTTGATATGCTTTGATCGTATTAAAATATTTTTAATATCGCTCAAGATAGGACTGTATGGTCAGGTGGTTAGCTTGCAATCTGACGGTTCTCGTTCCACCAAAGATGCTCGCCTCTTCAGACGTAGGGGCGTTATAAGGTTACGGCCAATTCCACTATTAGTTGATAAAAGAGTAGCCCGGAGCACAGATAGCTCATTTTAAAGCTTTGCCATTAACAGCAAATTATAAGATTAGAGTAAAATGTAAATTATTGTATTTGGTTATTTATTGTGTAAGCATGTCAAAAATCTATTCAACAGAAGACACGGAAGGAAGAACTGCTATTTGTATTATCAAAAAGGTACAATGAAGCTGTAGTCAACACGTTATTACGATGAATTGTACATTGTTACTGAATGTAGATGATAATTGGTTATTAAAACCATAATTACAGATTAAATACTACTATATCTTGTGAAACGATTTTTGTTGTTTAGGTATTATTTTCTCGAGATCATATTTGTAAGAAATAACAAATTATCTAATTGAAGAACCTTTCTTAACGTTATTATTTTGTATTCTGTAAAACATGTTGCACTGCTGGATACACTAATATCTGAGTACTTATAAAATAGAATTAAATTGATATACGTTTCAATCCAGTGTGTGATCTAGTTGAACTATATATCATGATTGTACTAAAGGCAATGCTAAATGAAGTTTTTTTTTAATAATAAACTAAATCAAAATTACACAATAAATATCTTATTAAGAAATGTACAAGCCCTAAAACGACTACATGTTTCGGCGTTCTCGCACCAACATTTGTACACAGCTCAAGCTCTAATGCCTGGAATCCTTACTTCATCTGCACGAACTGGGCCATACATTCTCTACATTACTTCAACCTGGTCTTCACTTTGTGCTTCTTATACTTTATCAGTATCACTATACCAATAGTATGGGTGATCCTTTAGTAGAAGTTGTTGCCTTTGCTTTGCCAGAAAACTTGACATTCTTTTATGTGGTTTCAGGCTGCTTTATACCACTATATCTCCCAGTTCTTATGCTCTCTTCACGCAAGATAATCACTAATGACATTATGTCCTCTATGCCAGTAAAGATGATATTCAAGGCTTATGCAGGAATATTAATCCCTTTGGCACTTAGTGGTACTTGTTAGCCTATCAGAGTTTAGTAGTATAAGGTTGGTGGTAATATTGTGGAAAGCAGGATGTAAGATGGAAAATCGTTGAGGAAGACAGGCATCCATGATACACGTGAGGAATTATGTTGATTGGTTCACTCTAAATCCAAAACCCGGCCAGTGGGAATTGACATTCACGTTGGGATATGATGAGGAATCATAATTAAAGGAGAAAATTGCAAATTTATGTCTTACGCCTTAGGTTTACATACCCTTTATGGTGAAAGATATCATGTCGCCTACACCAGCAGAACATCACTGCCCTACTCTGTGCTGAATGGTACTTCTGTATTTGAAATGTATGTTATTAAATCATACAAGAGAGTGCCTCCACGATCCATCACTCCAGCGGTTTGAAACTGGAAAGTGGTAAAGACTCTCAAACTCCACTAAAAGAAAGGGGGATGAAATGTGATGGAGAATCAGTGCAATGAATGACCATAAAATCCATTTAAAAGCATACCATACTAATTATTCAATACAAAGGATAACAGAGCAGGAATGGACACCTATACCCTTCTGCTTTACCCACGTAACGAATTGATGGTATCATCTGGAACAGACACATTTATGAAGCAATTTTTCGCAAGGATAACCTTCAAGCGATCTTGTGAAACATCATTCAATGATTAGAATATATTAAGTGCAACAATAATGCTTAACAACGTGGAGTTTAAAGAACACCTGGTCAGGTACGCGGTAAGAGCAAGATCCTTACAATAAGAATTATAATTTAAATGGAAACAAAGCCATTGAAAAACTAAAAAGAATACAACTTACTCACTCGTACATTTGCACAGGAATCTGAAGAATGTCTACAGGTGGTAGATGTTATCCTGAAGAAAAAAGAAATGGCGATTTTATTGAAATAATGAAAAACAAATGTATTAGATGTAGTCCATAAGTCTTACTAAAGAATTTTCTTCAATAGCAATGAAAACACCTGAAACAAAGTATGGGAGAAATAAGTTAATCGAATTAAAACTCAAACCCAAGTGATGAGGGTGGAAGGAGAAAATCACAAAAAAAGGATGGTTGCTATGGGATAAAGAAAAGGGAACAGACAAGAACTGTGTGGGCAATATAACATTGAAGAGCACATACAAGACATAGAAGTATATCAAGATCAAGCGAAATATAAAGGTGGGAAATGAAAGAAAGGGAACTCGGTAAAAGAATGAGTTATCCTCTTTAGATGCTGAGATTTCAGGGAGAAAAGAACGATTTTGATAAAGAAGATATGTAGGATTACAGAGTACACGAAACATTGATGGCAAAAAATTAGACTGCCTACATCCACAAGCTAACAGGGGAAGGGAATAAGAGTTAAAGAAGAGGTGAAACAAGAAACACGTGAAAAATGGTTCAAACAGAAACCACAATAAACTAAGCATGATGACAGAAGAAATAAAAAGAGATGAAGCACTAAGTAGCCAAAATAAGGCGGAAGACAGAGAAACAGGCAGCAGAGGGGTAAGATGTAACTGAATAAATCGAGGAAGCCATGGTTAAGCTAGCCAGTAAGGAGAAATCATAAGGATCTGATATGTAGTGGTATGAATGATCGAAATCACCCATTGAAGGAGTATCGAATGGGAGGATAAACTTGTAGGTATTTGTTAGTTCAATCCTGACTGAAAGCATTAATATCCAGTGCAGGAGGTCAAAGGACTGGAGACGAAAACAGGTGGAGTTTGTGGTTAAGGGATGTGACAAATGTATCAATGTAAGAACTCTACTGAAGGCAAAGTCACAGGATTGAGAGATCACTCTATTGGGTGGATCCTGTCTGGACAATCTGCAACAAGACTGAAAGCATCCAGGATATAATATGTAATAATAAGGGAATTCTGCATGTAGACCCAGAAAAAATATCCAATGTGTGAAAAGATGGAGATCAAGAATAGATGCTACCCTCGTGCTTGAGATAAGTAACCACTGCAGAATGAACCATTACTAGACGAGATTTGGTCAGATGAATGAAATGAGTCAAAGCACAATGGGCAGCAAGAAGTTCCAGCGTTTACATGATCATACTTATTGGCTGCAAATCAACACCCTGAAACATCCTGTTAATTGCCCCATACTTTCATCACCCGAGGGAATTGTTTGTAAAGCTATGTAACTCTAGAAGAGAAAGATGCAGGACAACCACTAGCATGTGGGCCAGTCCTGTCCAGCCACAAATGCAGATCATATGAATATGGTAGAAGGAAGAGTAATAAGAGCCTGCAAGATTTTACTGGTCGTGAAGAACCTAATAAACAGTACGCATCTCAGCATGGCCTAAGGGTATTATATTAAACCTTGTAAACTATCAGAGAAAAAGTGTGTTTTCTTATAGCAAAGCCATATTGGGCTATCTGCTGAGCCCACCGAGGGGGATTGAACCCCTGATTTTAGCATTGTAAATCTGTAGACATACCGCTCTACTAACGGGGGCCAGAGAAAGAGCAGTAAAAGCATGAACTCCATCAAAAAAAGTCGTCAAGAAGAAGGTTGAGCCCGATTGAGATGAGTACTGAAAAGATCCAAATCGATTAGATATTTGGTAGGCATAAAGTAATACTTCTCCAACTTGATTAACCAGCCCATTTACACTGCCTCCCAAGTAAGCTACAGATTCCTGTTCAGAAGAAACTAACAGTAGCTAGTTGTCCATGTAATAAGGTAAAAATATATTTAAAATGTGAAGAAGATGAGCAGTAGCTCAAACCATTCAACAAAAAAGATTGTGGCTGAAACAAGTCTGCAAGGTATCATATGAAACTGATAAATCAATCCTTAGTTGTCAAACCAAAGATATGTCACAACTGCTGAGTTTTCTTGGGGATTACAAACAGCCTAAAATAAAAACTGGGAGAAGAATGATTCACAAGCTCAACAGCCTGTTCAGACAGAAGGTTTTGAAATACTAATGACAGACACTGGCTAGTTATTGGATCCCAAGGTAGAGGAAAGAAAGTGTTAGACAATTCTGTTTGAGATAATTTGAATAACCCAGTGATATGTTACAAAATTCTGCAAAACGAAAAAATATTGCACAATCAAGTTTCCACCAAATGGGAGCCCATTGGGTAGTCGCCTATACTGTTGGCATCTTGCTGACCTATGTAGAAGAAACCAACAAGATATAGAACCCTTGGAAGAAGAAAGGAGTATATACTGAGAAAAATTATGATGGGAAACGAGAACAGGGCCTTGTTGCGTTTCCAACTGCAACAAATGAGCTACCAAGGAGGAAAAAGTATAGTATTAACACAAGAATTCCACATGTGATTCCAAAGTGTCTTAGTTATAGTTGAAAATATGCCACTTAAGAAAAGGAGCCATGCATAATTCCCTAAGACAGGGCCACATAATGATCCAGAAAATTCTAACAGAAAAACTGTGTGTAAGCCAAGATTGACAAATGAGCCAACATATAGTGCAACAAAGAAGTTTGAGAATCATAGCAAATAAGGCTAAGGGATAAACCATCACACACCTAAGAAATCATTCTAAAAATGCTGCATTCTGTAAGTGGGGCATAAGAAGATAAAGTAAAATCTGGTGATTAAAAGAGGGTAAAATTCTTTATCAAAATGAACAGGTTCAGACTGTTCATGAACAAATGAGGCAACTTAGAAGGTGGTTCATCCATATCACAAATCAATCTCTTTGCAAATAATTACAGATAAATCCCATGATAGGTTGCCCCACCTGCATCCAGTGAAAAAAAAATGATTTTAGTAGGTGCTCCTTCCATTGCGATTAATATTTCTTTTGTACCAAGGTAACTACTTGCAGGTCCCAAACAGTAATATGGGTGTTTTAAATTTTTCTGTTTCTCATGAATTTTTGACATTAAAATTGGCAATGTTGGGATCGTATAGTGGAAACATTTTGCATTCACTCAGATGCTGACTTCTTTAATTAGATCTATATCTAATCACGTGGTAAATCAATATTCATTAATAAAGGTAAAAAATTCCCTCACAAAAAGTTGTAAAATATTATAAAATATTTATTTTTTCTAAGTAGTGTAAAAATGTCTATGAAAGTCCCAAAGACACCATGACACACCATTTAGTTATCAGAGGGTTTTTCAATTATTTCAACTCTGACAGGGCACTTGATAACAAACACTGTAGTGGCATCACTGTTAAACAAAAGTTAAATTTTTGCAATACCGTATTTTCCGCCTAATAAGCCGAATTTCTAGCCCTAAATTTTGGATCTGATTTTTGGGGGTCGGCTTATTGGCCGATCACCAGCTTTGGACCAAAAAATACCGAAGACCAAAATTGGCCCCAAAATCATACCTTTGATCTCACAGTTACGGCAGAGTTATTTCAGTTGAATAAACTTTATTTATTAATAGAAAAAGGTCTATACATTACCAATGACATGTATTCATAGAAATAACAAAATTCATAAAAAAAATACACACTTTAATCTCAGAAATTTATTAAAATCCATCAAATTCATCATCTTCATCGTCAGAAGCACCAAATAATAGATTCCAATCCTCGGCAGAGACCTGGTCGTCGTACGGGTCATTCTCTGGTGTTATTAGCTGAGTGAGTGGAATGTTGTCTTCCTCGTCGTCGTCCAACCACAACATATCTTCCGTTCCATCCATTGCATTTGAAATGCTGCATTTTTTAAATGACTTCTTTACAGTTTCAACACTAATATCGTCCCACGATTTCACGACCCACTCACAGACGGTAGCGAGTGATGCAGCGCGCATATTTCCGGCAGCAGTGAAACTTTGATTGCCGGAAACCATCCACTCATTTCAGCATTGACGGAGCCTGTCTTTAAAAGGTTTATTTAAACACACATCTAAGGGCTGTATCAAAGATGTCAGCCCACCGGGAATAACTGCAATATCGGTATTGCATCTTTTGATCGCGGCTTTAACGTTTTCACACAGGTGGGACTTAAACATATCCCAAACGAGCAGAGATCTAGATTTCATCAGTCCGCCAGGACGACGCACCCACACTTCGTTAATCCACTTGAAGCATCCTTCGTCATCCATCCATCCGTTTTCTTGTACATGGACGATCACTCCTTTTGGAAATTTCTTCTTCTTAGGAAATGTTTTTCTTTTGAAAATTACCATAGGCGGTAATTTTGTCCCATCAGCAAAGCACGTTAAGACTACAGTGGCTTATTGGGCAGTAATAAGCAAAAACCCTCATTTTCAGAGCTGAAAATTGGACTCGGCTTATTAACCGGAAAATACGGTAAACCCCAATTAGTTTAAAGTGTAATCAATTTTATTCATGGAAGGATAAACAAGGTAAATATATATTTGACTTATCCATTGTAGCTTCCTAGCATGTTTAACATTGTTGTCCTGATGTTATTTTTCTCTGGCACAACAAAACAATCACCTAAACATTAAATATAATGACCAAGAATTCTTAATAACGTCTGTGATGAAAATTAATCTTGTATTAAAATATATTGTCCAATAGTCTTAAAACCACCTACAAGAAATATATGATTTATAAAACAAGATCAATTTTTTTCTACATTTACACAGATTATTTATAGCTATTTCAAATGGTCTCACATGCTGTCCCACATGATTATTACCACATACCTTCTACACTTTCAGACTTTCATTTCCTGTATTTTTTGGTCAATAAATACAAAAACAAATTAAAAATTACAGGTGGCAAAAGTGTAAAATAATTGCAAACATGCCAAAAAATTAAATAATGAAACTAGATTGGAATTATTTGTAGGATAAATAACCAAATTTCATAAAGAAAATTACAGATCAGTGTATTCAGCATAAAGAACTTTATTAACCTCAGAGAAATAAAATTTAATACATAAACCATTTTGACATTAGAAATAAAGAATTTAAAGAATCTCTCAACATCTGAATACTTTTAAACCAATGGTAGAATAGTTTTATTTATATCTTGATAAAGTTCTTATCAAATATTTGAAAACTAAAACACTTCAAACATTGCAAATAACTGGGGATGTACAAACTACATAAAATCCTGTAAGAGGTTTGAAAAAAAAAAAAAAAGGTGCTTCTTTCAGTGTATTTGACATTACTTCAGACAACAAAAATCTTTATGCACATACTAGTGAATGAATCACACACACATAACAAAAACCTTTTACCTAAAAGTACTTATGAAGTTAACACTGCCTTTCAGAAAGATCTATTGAGTTTTGATTATACAGTATCATCATGAACTTTTAAACAGTATATTAAACTGAGTGACTAGTTTTTCTTTTCAATAAAGTAACACGTCAGCAAATAATAAATGTAACTTATTCTGTTAATATCCAACTGAGTAGTCTGACACTTAAGTGAGAATTCACCACACCAAATAAAATGGCAGAAAAATATTGTGCAAAAACCTTAAAACAAATTTCAAAAAATATAGGTGCCAATTATACATTTTCATTTTGTATTTAAAAATAAAATGTGCTAAAATCCTTGCATATACAGTTGTTCTTAAATTCATGTGTTCATGGACCACTTGAATTTTCTTATCTCAAAAAATCAGCATTCTGCTGTTTTCTTTCATTAATTATGAAACCTTTCCACAGACCACCTGAAGGGAGCCCACAAACAGTGAGCCACTGCTATATTGCATTACTGAAACATTAAAGCCATTGAGTCCAATTCTTTAAACCTGTGTTTTATAACAATAAGAAATGACTTCAAACGTGTGACAACACAACACATACAGAGAAGATGCATGACCTGTGTTTAATCACAAGACAGAACATACTTCTGTTACTTCTGTCATCTAAATGATGAATGGTTGAGTCAAGTAAAATAAATATGTAGTCAAAATTACACTGCAATCACCAACTTCTTATATGTCCCTTGGTGTCTACTATGCCATTGTCAATAGGAAACTTCAACTATAAAAAGGTTAGTTTACAATCTTTTTTATCATTACAGCACTGTTTAACCTTGTGGGAGAATGCAGCTGATAACTATGTTACAATAAATACTATATTATGGGAAGACTATCAGTGATAACATCAACACGTGAACCTCTCTCATGTAACACTAAAAAGTGCTTTGGTGATTAAATTTTATCCAAAATTAACAATTCTCACTTTAAACAGTTTCTATCTGCAAGTCGAAAACTTCTTTGTCACTCTCAACAGAATAGAATGTAGCATGTAGCATTATGAAAAAGAAGGAAGCACCTGTTAAAAACAACACATACAAAATAAATATACATTAAATATTTTTATTTTTAAATATAGCATGCAATCAACTTTAAGTATTTTACTTTGAAAATGAGCTTCAGAGGTATTGGATGTCATAAGACATACATTATACTTATAAAATTACACATTGAAAGCTAGGAGTTTATTACCATTACACTAAAATTTATACATGCGTATCCATTTTGTACAATAAAAATTAAAACAAACAAGTAACAAAATATATGCTTCTACAAAATCTTGAATTTTTGCTTTTTTATTTATCAAGACTCAGTGCTCCTATATACTTCATTCATGATAAAGTTTTATAAGCATTCTTTTATTGACTGGAATTGCATATATGCATCATTAGTAATTACTACCTCTAAATGTAACTAGTTATAAAAATACTGATAACATAACATAACATTGGTGTGTTTCGGCTGTTCCATCCTCTAAGCCAAATTAAAGCCCTTATTATTCATATACCTATTAAGCTTTCTTTGAAGCTCACTTAAATTCACTGCCTCTACAACATCTGAAAGCAATCCATTCCATAGGCCAGATTTTCTTAGCTGAAGACAGCTTCTACCTTGCTTAAATCTGTATTTGTATTCCCTAATTCTACACTTCTTGTTGTTAAATAATATAAAAAAATGTTGATATATCAACATTATCAATTCTTTCCACAGTCTAAAATATGTCAATCAGATCTCCTCTAGCTCTTATTTCTTTCAGGAGAAAATAATTTTAAGGATTGTTCCTCATATGACAACCCCTCCATCCCAGGTACCATTTTAGTAACCCTCCTCTGAGCCCTTTCCAACAATTAAATGTCTTTCCTAAGGTAAGGAGTCCAAAACTAAACATAATGCCTCAAATGTGGCCTAACCAGTGACCTTTACAATCAAATTATAACATCTTTAAACTTGTATGCGATATTTCTGTAGATACACCCTAAAATTGTATTTGTTCTACTACTAGCAACAGCACACTGCTTGAATGGCTTATGATAATACTGATCAACTACTATGCCAAGATCCTTTTCTTTTATGACACTCGAGAATATTCCCATCCAAATTATCATTCAAGTTATGACAACCCACATGCAGTATCCAGTATTTATCATAATTAAAACCCATCTGTCATTTATTTACTGAGCTCACTAAATAATCTAAATCCTTTTGTAAAGCAGCAACATCCTCTCCACAACCAGTAACACCCAAGATCCTGATATCAACTAATTTATTAACCATTCCTAAAGTATTAATGGACATATCAACACACAATACAACTGAGAGGTGGGTTATAAAGACTCATGACTTTTATGTAGTTTTACAAGTTCAAATTAAACTAATACTTTCAAATGAAGGAATATGATATGTGCATGGGGTTGCCTCAGAATTTTCTGCTACTTTCACAAATACAGCATTTATTTAAGGTTACAAGCTGACAGATTACTATTACAATATTTTCCAGTTCAGATTCAGACATATTTGATATATATATTTTTAACAATAACTTTAAAAAATTACCTAAAACCCAAAAAACTGCTGAACCTGCACCAGCCATGTAGAACAAAGGAAATGAAATTATAGACACAATTCCATATTGCTGAGCAAGAGTCAATTCATGGCCTGTAATGAAAACACAAATTAAACATGGGTAGTTCAAGAAAATTTCAAGAATGTCAGGCAAACTGGTTTACTGTGTAAGTAATATATGAAAGTTTTGTTTCAAGTAGTCCTGTAATTAAAGATCTTTATCTAATAAACATTAGAATAATAAACCAAAAATTTAAATTAATAAATTCAGAATTTAGCAGAAAAATCATTAATATCACATTTGTTTCATTAAGTTTCAAAATATAATAAAAACAGACACACTAAATAAAAGCCAACTTCATAAATCTGAAGTATAGGTACACAAATAAGACATTTCTAAGAGAGGATTTGCTTGTATAATGTATTTCATTAGTGCCTACTAATAAATCTGTACATATATAATTTAATGAACTATTTGATTTACACGTTTTTAAATTCAAAAAATATAAAAGCAGTGACATGAGAGACATATACAAGTTGTTTATTTATGATACAAAAATTTTCTTACCAAAAATGTGAAATTTGTGCTCAGCATTTCTCAAACTGATAATATAACAAGCACCAAGACCCACTGCAACAGCAATGAGTAGCATCGGAGAAGTAAGGCTGAAATAACAAGATGTCTATTAAAGAATACTTAATCTATTTGTGAAACAACTTAAAACTTAAAATACACTAAAAATAGTTTTTGATATGTGATAATACAAGACTATCAAAAAACAGTAAGTTTGTCTGCAGCACTTACATTTCAGTAATGTTCAGATAACACATTCAAACATTATTAAAAAATAAGTTAACCACCACAAATAATGTTAGCCATGCAAAACAGAAACATACAATACAATATTTTCCACAAATACACTTCATGTAACATCTTATCACATGCAATGCTAAATAATTAATACTATTAACAGGTAATACTGGAAGCATGATACTACGTCACAATGTGACTGATAGTACATAAATCACATCATTCATTAAAAGTCAGAAACAGGCTTTAAATATGAAAAACATTCCAATTATATTTAACTGTATGCTGCTGTTAACCTTTTGTGCTTGGATGGGTGCAAAAGTTCACATACCACAATATGATATGTATTTTATTTCTAAGTTATCAACAATTTATTTTACTCAACGTTGGTGATTTAATAATAGTGTGGTAGAAGAGGGCAAATATAAGATACAAAATACAGAGATGCTGAAAAAAAATTGTACATGTGTATTTCTGATAACCTAGAGGTTAAGTAACTGAAATAAGTAAATTGTACAAAGAATTCATATGAATGTCACCTTGCACTTCAAATTTACAAAATGCAAGATAGATTGATATTGGCAAGTCACATGCATACTTTGATTACAAATATGTTTGTAAATCAGAGTTTTTGTGTAAAACATATTTATGTATTTAACTCAAAGCTTTTCAAACACATAGTAAATCCAGAATTACAGTTAATGCTCCTTCTCTTATAATTAATGAACCCTTTGTTTCGACTAAGCAGTTTAGCCATTGCACTTCATTAACGATACTTATCAATCTGTAATTATAGAAATAATATACACGGTATGCTCTAAGTTACTTTTCCCATTGCAGTTTTAATTTTACTAACGAGGTTTGGAGAATCTTATTGTAAACAATATTTAATTATTTTCATTTAAAGTACTGCACATATAAACACTATTAAACTGATCAAAACATTTCTTTTTAATTTTTGAAAATCAAGGCTGCATTCTGTTGAATAATTCGTTCCAAAGAATTTGTGATTATATGTAAGGTGAAATAATACTTGTGAGTAGTTACATTTATTAATTTGAATCTGTTAGGGTAACTATAGTGAATAAAACTAAATAAAGTACAGCACAGCCAAGCAGTATTTGATAGATATGAACTTAAAGGTGTATTACTAGCTTATATTTGTGAAAATTTAAATAGAGATTTCTACTCATTTAAATATTTATTGAAAAGCTTAGCAAGAAAATTTATTTTACTTTCATTCCACTATAAATAGCAGCAAACAGGGACTGAACATAAGTATTTACACATTCCTGATTACAATCAATCAACCAAATTTAACAATCACACACACTTAAACAATTTACATTTGAAAGACATCCCTTGTTTAACTTCTATAATTACCTACAGCAAATTAGGGATTTATTTACTTTCATAAAGTAGAGGAAATCCTTAATAAGCCATTGTTATCAAATGCTTAATATTTAATACATAATATTCATAATAGATTGTGAAATTAGTGATTTAATGAATTAACTTGAGCCACCTCTGTTTTTATTACAAGTTCATGAAATTCTATGTCATTACATGTAAAATTAACAAGATTGTTCTTGTGTGCAGCTCAATTATCTATATATTTACTTATAGAATATTTATATAAAGTTTAACTTCAATGACATAATGACAAATGTACAAGTCTTACAGACAGTATAAAATAAGCACAATAAACACAAAAAAATAGTTGCTCTGGAACTGTTCAATATTTTTCACAACTCTTTTGGTGCTCTGGGACATGGAGGAAGGTATCTTGAACTTTTGTATATCAAAGAAGTAATTCCATGGCCGAATGTTTTCTCGTGTTTTTCGTAGCCATTCCTGAGAAACAGAGCTCAGAGCCATACCCCTTCAAAAGAAGTAATAAACCAATTAAAAAACAGAAGCATAAGTAATACATTATTCACAATTATCACTCATTTCAATTTATACTTAACACTAAAACACAGAATGTATTAAGAAATTCTAGGTGCATGTGTGTGCAAAATGTTTTGTAAAATCAGAAACAAATTTGTTTGTGAAGATGCATGTTGAAGAAATAGAAAAAAATGTAGCTGGAATGAAGTGCAATATGCATAATTTTAATAATAATGTTGATAAAAGGAAATGACAGCTAGTACTTTATACCACACATCACTTATAAGATTTCTCAGAAAAACTCAGTCTTTTCAGAAATTTTCCTCGATTAAGAAGTGGACAAAAATTTTAAAATATGAC
Organism: Carcinoscorpius rotundicauda; assembly: GCA_011833715.1. NCBI lineage: Eukaryota > Metazoa > Arthropoda > Merostomata > Xiphosura > Limulidae > Carcinoscorpius > Carcinoscorpius rotundicauda. Next base: position 118,091,344 of record CM022393.1, read on the forward strand.
AAATAATTAGCAGATATTTGTGCCAAGGATGAAGCACATATATGAGGTTATCAAAAACCTCCTAAAAGAACAAAACTAAACTACATCCACGTTCTTTCCAGATAACAAGTACCATCTTCAAAAAGTCTACTTCCTTTAAAGGCCCAGCAGTAATTACAACCTTGGAGCAACTGTCATTTCAAAGTAAAACATTACTACCTGTTCTTCTTCAGAAGTCCACATACCTGCCTGTTTTTAGAGTTAATTAAATGTGTTCTTTCTTGAATTGTTTACCTTTGAAGTTTCAGTGCTTCAAGAATTAATAATAACTTGTTTAGGAGTGATTTTGTTATTACTTTGCAATAATTTAAACTGTGTAGTCTTCAGTACCTATACAGTCAATTCATCAATTTTATACACATTAAGTATCAGTAAACTAACAGAAAAATCTTATCTTCATAACAGCAATACTTTAAAATTGTTACATTTGGTTTTATTTCTACTGTTCAATATTCCTTTCACTTTTGCTACAAGTGTAAAATTAAATTAATGTATGACAAATTTCTAATACAGCAGTCTTGTTTGTTTGTTTTGGAATTTTGCACAAAGCTACTCGAGGGCTATCTGTGCTAGCCGTCCCTAATTTAGCAGTGTAAGACTAGAGGGAAGGCAGCTAGTCATCACCACCCACCGCCAACTCTTGGGCTACTCTTTTACCAACGAATAGTGGGATTGACCGTAACATTATACACCTCCACGGCTGGGAGGGCGAGCATGTTTAGCGCGACGCGGGCGCGAACCTGCGACCCTCGGATTACGAGCACACGCCTTAACGCGCTCGGCCATGCCAGGCCAAATACAGCAGTCAAACATTAATAAGCTGGATCTTTTACATTTATATAGAGGCAAACATATAATGTGCATTTAAAAAGGTCATTTGATGCACAAAAAAATCTGTGTATAATTAGTCAATAAAGATAGAATCTTTCAATTTTTAGTCATCAGGTCAACTTAAAATAAACTTCTCAAATGAGGTCAAGGAATTCAAAATACAATATTCTAAAATAAACAAATATCACTTCTTATTAAAAGAAATTAACTGAAAAAACTTGAAACATGTATATTAAACTAAAAACTATTAAACTAACTTACTTCTTCATAAGGAATTCACTATCACTATCCTGAGATTCAGACAAAATAACTCCTGCTTCTTGTGTCTTACTGTCCATAAAGATATATATACAGTTTTTAGTGCAAAATAACTTTCCTGTAGGAAATAAAAAAAAAATATGTTAGAAATACCAAATACTCTTTCATTAACAAACAACTTATAACAATAAGGCAATTCTGTGTACAAAAATATCTGAAAGTCCAATCACAGAAATCAGCAATAGGATGCAAATGGCTCTGCAATGAAAGAAGTATGTTCACAAAAAATTAATTATTAATAGTTACTACAAGAAAAAAAAAGTATAACCTATAAGCATTGATTATGCTGATTACTGTCAAGTAAAAATAACCAAGTAATCAAGATTATTGTTTCTGATTATTCCTGTTTTCATTTACTCTAATTATCCAAGTAATTGAAATATTTTTATCATCCTTTTTTCTTACTATTTTTGATTTATTCATGGTCGTTTAGATTACTTTACAAGAATTATGACTCAAAAAATTATAAACTAAAAAAATTAATATTTCCATTTACTACGATTTTCATTTACTCTAAGTTTCAAAGTCTCAAATCAGAATACTTAAAGCCGAATACAATCTAGAGTGGACACAATTATGTTTCTGCTAATGCAAATAATAAATAATAATAAAATAAGACATGATCATAGATAAAGACCAGTTTTGGGTCACAAAACATAAGACTGGTGACTATATTATACATCTGTGTTTCCAAAAATAATATTTTGGATATTAAATTCAGATGGTAATTTTTACTATATATACTTTTCAAAATTATGCTCACATTCAGATAGTTTATCAATACCTCTTCCCTACCTACTGATTATGAATATTCAGTTAAATCTCAAATAATTCTGGTTTTCCTTCCAAATTTATCATCATATCCTCTTACCAAAGTCTGTAGGCCAAATTTATTTACTATTATGTAGTACTACCAACAGCACTGCTAAAAAGAATCTACAAAAAATGATAAGCTACTCAAGCCATTAAATCACTGCTTTGCTGCTAGTAATTAAGTTAATATAATTTTAGGATGTATCTACAAATTAATAGATTACAAGTGAAAAAGAGATAATTAATTCTCTATACAAATCAATACTTAGGATACACTTGGAATTCAGCATAAAGTTTGAACTTTTAATGGATAGAATTCAGAAAAAAAACTACTAGAATGATTTCTAAATTCACAAGAGGACTTTGTTTGTTTGTTTTTGAGATTCGCACAAAGCTACTCAAGGGCTATCTGTGCTAGTTGTCCCCAATTTAACAGTGGGGAAGGCAGCTAGTCATCACCACTCACCGCCAATGCTTGGGCTACTCTTTACCAACGAATAGTGGGATTGACTGTCATATCATAATCCCCCCACGGCTGGGAGGACAAGCATGTTTGTCACGACTCGGGCGCGAACCTACGACTCTCAGATTACGAAGCGCATGCCTTAATGCGCTAGGCCATGCCACACCCCACCAGAAGAGTTCTGAGGATGAAAGAATTATCTCATAAGGATAGTTTCAAACCTTTTTATTTTTGTGAAAACACAATAAGATAATATTATTGAAATTTATAAGAATATCCATGGGTCTAATAAGAGAAAGGCTTTTGACCTCCTTACTTCGTATTCTGAAGATAACTGGGTATGTTCTTGTAAAAAGCATTATTGGTTATGTAAATGATGATGATAATAATTATGTAGCTTCTTTAGAACTTTAATTAACAACAGTAAAACTATGAAAAATTTATGAATGTCCAAACAGGATACATAATAGTTCATGAATGTTAAATTGCCTTTAAAATTCAAACATTTGATAACCAAAAATTCCTATCCCTGAAACAGAATTTACTTTATGGGGAAACGTTGGTTCAATATCACAATATTACCATAACAGATTAAAAATTCTAACTGCTTCACTGTACTGTAATTAGAAGTTAATATACAGGATACTAATTTACAATTAGATATGTAATATATCCTTTGTTATTGAAGTTTGTATAAAAGTTATAACTAACTATAATGACTGTACAGTTTGTAGAAACTCTCCAAATTTCATTATAATTCATATTAATATAAAGAGCAACAATACGTGGTTTGCAGCACAAATTATAAAACCATATAATCTTCAAATTTTAAACTATTGCGAATTACGGTAAAACGTTAGCACGAAACTACAAAATTGTGCTACTTCTTATAAAAAATTACACAAAAGCAACTATAAGAAAAATCATGCAAGTAGTTCCAATAAATAGTCCTCCTTACTGTAAAAGCTGTAATTTGTAACAAAATAATGTTATGTAGAAACAATGTTTCATAAAAACACGACCAGTGACTCACAAATTATTTAAAGTTAGATCAACTGTCTTATTGTCTACATTAACAATGACAAGTGGCTCATACTACTTGGAAGTTGGATGATCGATGTCATTTCTAAATGCATGTAATTTTAATTTTACCACTTACTCAGCTTGACTTCATTCATTAATAGAGATTAATCATTTAATGTAAATTAAAATAACTTACAAGTGTACGGCCTAAACTTTAAGTTATAAATCCTTTACCTCACTTCTGTTAATTTCCTTTCACAACCGAAAATAAACACAATACGCTATCTTTTTCGTCAAGCTGTTAATGTAATGACTCGTTTTTACAACCTTCACCTATCGTTAAAAGTTTGACAGATGCCGTTTTTATCCCACACTGATGTATATTTTAATAATTATTTTACGGAAACAGCTGTATTCTAATATCATATTAAAATTATTTGTATTATCTATTTCGAAGAACAAAACAAACATTTTTGACTAAGTCTCTTGCGTCAATAATTCTATGAAATGTTTATATTTTCAAAATATTTTGTTAGTATATTGTAATATTCAAACAAAATGAAATTTATCAGTGTTTTGAAGCTCTAAAATTTGGTTCATAAGTTTTAATCAAAATATATTCTTCTATAGCTTTTATATTGTTCCGAAGAATAGTTATTGATACATCATGAAAATAAATAAGAAGTTTCTTCTAACGCGTGTTTCATTTCTTGTTTAGTAATAGAATTTCCATTATGTGAAGTAAAAGAATACACTTATACTATCCAGGAGCAGGGGTACAGGATTCGTGATGAGGAGAAAAACTAATTTTTATTTGTTTTGGAATTTCGCAGAAAGCTACTCGTGGGCTATCTCTGCTAGCCGTCCCTAATTTAGTAGTGTAAGACTAGAGGGAAGGCAGCTTGTCATCACCACCCACCGCCAACTCTTGGGCTACTCTTTTTACCAACGAAAAGTGGGATTGACCGTCACACTATAACGCCCCCACGGCTGGGAGGGCGAGCATGTTTGGCGTGACGCGGGCGCGAACCCGCGACCCTCAGATTATGAGCGTATGCCTTAACGCGCTCGGCCATGAGAAAAACACTTGAAGCAAAAATGTATCTCAAGACGGCTGGTAATAATAATATCCGTACCAGCCATATATTTATATACGGGATATAACTGATAGAACCAGGAAGATAGTTAAGTGTATTTATAGCAATATAGTCTTCGTAATACTTGTTGGGGCTACTAATGTAAGAAAAGATAGACCTGAGGAGCATACTGATAAGTATAAAACACTGATAACGGTATTTAAAGAAATGAGTTATAGTTTGATTTTATCTGGGAAAATGCCAAAAGTGAATTGCGAAGATGAGATACTAAGCAAGTTATTAGAATGAAATGCCAGGTTAGACCGATATTTAGTGATTAGCAGATAGGCCAGTTGGATTTGTGGGATAATTTTAATCAGAAAGTTTACATTTTTAAAATGGATGGCTTACACTTAAACAAGCATGTTAGCAAGGAATATTAAGTCAGCTGTAGTGGAAAATTTAAACTAAAGCTAAACAGAGATGAAAGCTATGATATTAGTAAGATGAGAAATATTATTGACAGAAAAACATGAACAACAGCCATAAAATATAAACGTATTTTAAAATCTTTGTTTAATTGCTACTGTTGTAATGCTAGGAGTATAAGAAATAAAACTGGTGAGTTCGAAGCACTCATGGAAACTTAGGGTTTTAATATTACAAGTATCACAGAGACTTAGTTGGGTTTGAAAATGTTGACCAGAAAAATTTTGAAATACCAGGATGCAGGTTATTTGTTTTTGAATTTCGCACAAAGCTACTCGAGGGATATCTGTGCCAGCCGTCCCTAATTTAACAGTGTAAAACTAGAGAGAAGGCAGCTAGTCATCACCACCCACCGCCAACTCTTGGGCTACTCTTTTACCGTCACATTATAACGCCCACACCGCGCGACGGGGATGCAAACCCGCGACCCTCAGATTACGAGTTGCACACCCTAACACGCTTGGCTATACCGGGCCGTGATTTAATGGAAATATTGTATGTATCTCTGCATTTTGTCTTTATCTTTGTTTTCTATTAATGTATTTTGTTTGGATTTCATATTTAAAATGCGTTACTTTAAATATATTTAATGTGGTCTTTTAAAAGAGATTATCTTTGTTATTTGTTTATTGCTCAAAGAGTTTTTTTATGTATTTTCATTGCAAAAAGGTTAATTTTTGTGTTTATCTCTAATTTCCTTGTAAAACCTGTCTTATTATGCATTATGTTTATCGTTGAGAAAGGGTTTCAGTTGTGTACTGGAGCAGGCCTATTGGACCGATTTAGATGTTGGAGTTTCGACTAAATCTTCCAGTCACACCTTTATTAGCATTAATTGAGGAATGCAGTGAGCGAGTGGAACACACAAACATTAACTCGTGGTATTTACAGTTAAAGCAAATAATCTGACTCTGAGACAGACTTAGATTGAAAAATAAGCACTTTTAATACGCTTTCAAAATAACGTATGTTTACAAACAATGTTGCATACTTGGATTAGGCAAACAAATTATTTTAGTATAACCCAGCAAAACACTCTTTAAAAATGCTATACCTAACATCAACTCAACTGTATTTTTACTGTGTTATCCAATGTTAGGAATAATGGCAACAAGTTACTTATAGACAGTTTACACAAGAAATGTTAGGAGAACTCATCGTCGTAGTGATCAGAACTGTTTTCATCACTCAAAACTCATGCTGAAAGTAACAAAACACCATTTCGTCTCTATTGACAACTCACTCATATAACACTAGAGCTTTCCGTTTTGCACAATGTTTGAATGGTTGTACATGGTAATCACATATCATGGGCCCACTGAGGGTCAATTTTCTGTACAATGGACAACCAAAGTTTTCCAGGTTCAAACATCTCACTCTTGTTATATGTTGATAAATTTTGCCTTCTCTAGACCTTTCGAATATATTTTGTTTTATTTTTTATTTATGTCTCAACCTATGCTCACTAGGTATGAAAAGTTGCATTGACCTTCCTCTCATGTTAAATTATGGAGATATTTTATTCACCACTCTGCATGTCTTCAATCTTCATTGCACAATATTTCTATCGGAAATGGTACTCGGAAGTTATAATTGTCTGTCCACCCAGTGTAAGTGTCTACAACAGCCAACTCCTTTACAATATACATGTTTGCTACATAGAATCCTTCTACGTCTATAATAGCAGCCTTGCCCTTTTTTTTCCTGTAATGATATTACTCTGATAGGTGTATCATAACCATAATCAATTTGACAATGTTTCTTCTTACGGTCTCAACTACTTTTTCATTACTGACCCGATAAGCCACGACAGGTTCCTAATACTCAGATTTCTCACGAACAGAAAACGTAATAATCTACTCATACACTGTTTCTCGCACGTTTTAATTTATTGCCTAACACGTTTCTTCTTGAGTTATCTTTTATAACTTGAATAGCTTATTCCTCACTATCACAGTGTCGTAGTTCGGCTCCCTTTCTGTTCTCGATCATCATTAACTAAGTCTTGTCGTCTGCTAGTGTCATTTCATAACCTTTTTCGTCATCGTCTGTTTTTATAGCATTTGATTCTCGAACTTATCATCATTTTCACTTTAGTAATTCTTGTTCTAGTCATTTTATAATTTTCGAGTCTTTCATATCTTAATATTCAAATATTTTTGTTTTATTGTTGTCTCTTTTTTTTCTAATCCTATTAATTTTTCCCAATAATTTTATCTATAATTTCCCCTTTAGCTAATTAGCTAACTCCACCAATTTCTTAAACTGGTTCGAATTTTGTCACCAGTCTATAACAAATCAGTTTTCGTTACTAATTAGATGAGTCATCATTACATAATCAACCACTTCAGCGGCCTCTGAATAAGGTAACCTTCTATTGTTGTCTGGCCCTGTTCTGGTTTTCTTTTTAAATGTACACATCCTATCTGCCCCTCAGTGACTCACCTGTATGTCTGCGGACTTACAACGCTAAAAACCGTGTTTCGATACCCGTGGTGGGCAGGGCACAGATAGCTTATTGTGTAGCTTTGTGCTTAATTCAAAACAACAACACAACACACCTAACTTTAAAAATATCATTAAAGCTTACGTACTAGCATTCTAACCAAATATAATGTTGTCATCAAACCAAATTCTTCTCCTTTACTCTTAAATAGTCTTCATGCTATCAAAATTACTTGATACTTAGCCCTGCTGTCGTACGGGGCAAGTCTCGAATTTCCTGTAACATGTCTTGCTGTCCTTTAAGGTCTGAACCTACATTTCTACTCTGAATGAACTGAGATTCTTCCATAGTTAATTGTTCTTGTCAGTCGGGCATTTTTATATTTAACAGGATTCCTGTAAACTTAGTTTCACTTTTAAAACCAGATGGTAATGTAATTCTTTGAGCATGAGCAGAACAATTTCTAGCCAATCTAAGATATCCTCTGTTCCTTAATTTAACTGCTTCACTCTGGTAGTCAATTTGACATAGGTTTGGCCTAGGGCATACCATTGATAAGGTAAGTCCATCCTTCACATTAACAAATCAAGCTTCTGGGGTCTTTGTTTTGTAGAAGTAAAATGGCTTAATGATAATTACTTTCTTTTTATATAACTAAGTTATCCTATCCTTAATTCCTGCAAACATTGCATAATTACAAGGCATATTGGCACAAAAATATTCCTGAATTATAGTCGCATTCTCCAATAGGACCTTCCATACATCTCAACATATCTTCCTCTGTCATTTCTGAGCAAGTATGCTGATCACTTGAAACAGCAGTTTATGGGTTTTCATTTTCTACAGTTAAAGCCAACGTGTGGTTTCATGTTAAGGGTACGATCCTATACAACTTAAACATTCCAGGTGTTGTTTTCTATGAAATCTCTGTAAACATTCTTTGTGTGTCCCTTACTCCCACTATATTTACATCAGCCCAAGCTGACTGGAGGTAACTTTCTTTCAGTTTCGTCTAATACTTTTTCTAACTTACTTGGGAGTGTAAAGTATGAAATCAACTTCCTCCTGCATAAGTAGCATTACATGTAACTGAAAGAAAAAATATCAGAAAATTTGGGATAAGCAGGTTCTTTTGCTATTGTTAGCATAAGAAGCGCTGGAAATGAATATATCTACTCAGGCTTTCCTGCTAACAATAGCAAAAGAACCTGCTTATCCCAAATTTTCTGATATTTTTTATAGTATTGATAAATTTTATCTAATGAAGTTTTGTTGAATCTTTCTTCTAACCTATTAACAGCAGGATGAAAAGCAATGGTTTCAATTTTCTTAACACCTAACAACTTATAAACGTTTTTCATTAACTTTGAAATGAAATTATTACCTGTACCTGTGAGTAATACTGTTGTGTACAAGGTCCAGCAACCATGTTATTTATAAATGTCTTAGCGACCATTTCTGCTTTTTGATCAGGCAACCATATTGTTTCTGGAAATCTAGTTAAGTGGTCTGCAACTACAAACACGTATTTGTTTCCTGCATATGATGAGGATAATAGACCTAAGGTATATATATAGCTAATAATTGAAAATGGATGGTTAAACTTGGAATTCGTTGTAAGATGGCATTTTAAAATACAGACTTGTCTTTCGCCTTTGATATTTTTTCTGTGCATTACTCGCACTAACCTTTAATGTATTTTCGTATATTTAATCAAAACAATTTTTAACTTATTCTACTATATGTTTTTGCATAAGCTAAATGTGCTATAAATAGTATGTTGTGATTTATTTTAATAATTTTAAATTTTGACTAATGTGACACAACTATCTACATCATTCTGTCGTTATCAGTTTTTTACATAAGATATCTGGTTCTAACGTTATTCTGTACTTTCTCCATGTAATACTTTGTTTTAAGTTATTTTTTAATTACTCTAAATCACAAATTACTTTTAAATCGTTCTCATTTTTTTGTTTTAACTTATTTTGTTAACGGACTGTTTTTCTCCAGTTTTTGGTTTTTCTCTAATTCTCCTTAGAGTATTTCCATTACAATGTTTTCTACCTGATCTATGTATTACTTCAAAATCATAATCTTGGAGTACTAATGACCTTCTGGCTAATCTATAGGAGAAGTCCTTTAATGTCGTTAACCATCTTAATGGTGCATGATCTGTAATAATAGTAAAATTCCTACCATACAGGTAACAATTGAAGGTTTTAATTCCATGCTTTACAGCTAAACATTCCTGCTCTGTAACTGAGTAATGTATTTCAGCTTTTCCTAACTATCTATTTTGATATGCTGTAGGATGTTATTTTCCATTTTAATCTAACTATCATAATACTTCAACTACAGCAAAACCTAAAAAATCCGTACTTGGAATAAATTATTTGCAGAAAACTGCGTAGCCTGAAATGAGTGTTTTCAATTAAGCATTTCTCAAAATTCATCCTATATTTTTTCTGTCCACTAAAATTCTATTTCTTTCTTAGTGTTTTGCCAACAATACAAAATTCAGTATACACCTTTTATAAAATCATGCAACTCCGAGAAATGCACGAATATTTTTTACTTACAAATACTTAATACTTACAAACCTCTAACATTTTAAAGTCAGGTTTTAACCATCAGAGGTTACCAAATAACCTAGATATTCTTCTTCTTTTTTCAAGAACTGACACTTACTTAGCTTAAGCTTTAAGTTTGCTTCTTATAATCTTCCATATACGTGCCTTAATCTTTCCATGTGATCTTCAAAATTTGCAACGAACACTGTGATATTATTTAAATAGCAAAAGTATTCTGGAGCTTGCAAACCTAATAATAAAACATCCATTAATTTCTGGAATGTTAAAGAAGCACTACGTAAACCAAAGAGCATTCTATTAAACTGATATTTGCCTGAAGGTAACACAAAAGCAGTTTTAACTTTATTTTCTTAGCCAATACCCACTTTATAAATCCATAGATCAAAAGTACATATCAACTTATATTTATCCCAAAACATTTCAAAGCTTTTTGCCTAACCTGTCTAATGTCTCGCGGATATTAGGTAATGGATAAATGTCTTTGACTATTACTCCATTCATTTTTTGAAAATCCATACAGAACCTAAATTTTACGTCCTTCTTAGGAACTAAAACAAGTGAAGATGCATAAGGAGCACTACTATTCTTATTTGCCCCCTGTTCAAGCATTTCTTTTACATATTTCTTTAATTCTACCCTGTGCTTATTATGCCTACTTTTCCAGCTTACTTTCTTTGTTCTACTGCTTTAGTTCTACATAATATTGAGGCTTGTATGTCTTTTTCTCTTAGCTCGTTTCTACCTTGATTAAATCTAGCAATGTTGCTGTATTTGCTGTGAGCTGCATTACTGAATAAACATTGCACATAATCAGATTTCAATGTGTCATTTTTTCATTAGCTCATTTGGGTGACTGTAAGCTCTGCGTAATGTATTACCTAATTTTTGCAACTTATGTCCAAATCGAGAAATTCAAACGTCATAGTTATAAAAAGTTTTGTTCTCACTATAAATTACCAAAAAAAAATCGCATAGCAGTAATGACTGCAGGAAAAAAATCAACTTTACTTCATTTTGTCCGTTTTGATATAAAATTGATTGTGCAAAATAATTTACAATTGAATACTACCTACTTTATAAATTCAAAAGAAGTAATCTAGTACACTTAATTAGTTTAAGCGTAAAGAAGTTACCATTACATTTCCACAAATAACATTCTTTAACTGAAACGTCGTTTGTCTTTCTTTGACATTTACAGAAACTGACAGGAAGACCACCAAAATGAAACTAATGGTGAGCCACTGGATAAGCCACATAATAGTCCAACACTCAAATGACTGGTGAAATCTACAAGAAGGTGTCCAGATACCATCTCTCAAACTCCCTGATCGAGAACATATGCTTCAAATTCAATGTGTAATTTTTAGAAGCACATGCTTCATGAAAGATCAGTCTTCTGTGAAAAGAAAGGTTAAAAGTTAGTAAGATGTTAAATAAAGAACGAGAAAAATTAGTCAATGCTACCATCATAAAGCAGAATGACGCATTTTGTTGCATGCACTTTTGCAACCAACGGGTATTTACTCCATTCCCAAGTTCCGTCTCAGTGGTATTGTTCTTCCCGTTGTTCTTGAGGCAAAGTTCTTGGGTCTTATCTTTGACTGCAAGCTGACCTTCATTCCACACATCAAGCAGCTGTGTGTCAAATGTACAATAGCATTGAACATCCTTCAATTCCTTCATGTCTTCTCTTCTTCCTCTTAGGGAGCAGATTGATGTTTCATGTTAAAGATCAATCGTGCTCTCATTTGACCAAAACTGGACTATTAGTCTATGATCTATGTTTCTGCCAGGACTTTGGCCTTGAAGATATTGGACCCCATTCTCCATCTGGGGCTTTCTGCACTTTTCCAGTCCAGAGTTTATACACCAAGTCTCATGAGCCTCCTCTACACCTCCACCACTTGCAACTTTCTTAACAGTATGTTTCAAAACTGCAATCCTTAAGGTTTTTGTGTTTACTGCAAACTTGTATGCCATTTGTCTTGCTCTGGATCACATAGAAGGCATGCAATACACCAACTGTACTATTTATATTCACTCACTTAGCTCTCTACTGGCATTGGAATCGTTTCACGTTAGTTCTCACTCTTTTCATACCTAAAACGAGTGACTCATTTATCTTTAGTTTTTATTTCTATCCAGTTTTTCTAGATACCATACTACGTTGTTATTTGCGGAAACGAGCTTACTGGCAACACAACTAAGTCAGTTTGCTCTGGTGATATTACTGATATGCCTATCCCATACATGGACTATGGACCTATATGAAAAACTCGGCTTCTCCTCAGTTGGCAATCGATTTGAAGTGAGCGATGTGATAACAAGCTTTTCCAGATAAACCTTCTGTTGTCCTTTGGTTATCTTGTTTTCACAATGATCAAAAGGAAGAGGTTGTCCTGTCTAGGCTACACTCTGGTCACAGATTTTAACTCATCCTTTTATTTTATTTGAAACTAATGCACCAACGTGTGGCTTTTGACATTTAAGTCACAGTAGCCCACGTTTTACTGTCGTGTCTTTGTTACAACTCTAAATAATGGTACTATTTTAGATCTGACGTTGGACAGTGTCACTGTGTGAGTGTCATTGGCGACAGTGACACTGTCCACCTTACTAACGTTTTTAAATTTTTAACATGTGGGCTCCCAAGCTTAACTTACCGATACTTTTCAGGGTCCCACTAGTCATTTTACAACTACTTTTTTAGAAAGAGTCTATATGTGGCTATTGTGTCCCAGCCAATAAGTGGGTCTTTAAAAAGAAAATAGAACATGACTCACCGGTAGGTTGTGTGGATCTTACTGGAAAACTATCACGACCCATTTGTAAATTGTGTGAGAGCCAGCATATTAAGAGCTAGCCACTGGCTTTTTAACACTGTTTAAATTTGTTTATTCAAAATTAGGGCATTTTTTTGTTTAAAGTGATTCCTTTTTACATGTTTTAAAAATTTAATGTTTCTCTTTCAACCATTGTTTGGTGTAGATAGCTTAGTTGCTTTTCGTCGATAAACACTTACCAACCAACCAGCCTCTGCTGGTAAAAATTCATAAAATCGCTTTTAAATAAAGAAAAATAAACAGGCACTTCAGATGTTGATAAAACTCTATTCATCCCTTCCAGAAGAGCCTTTCACAGGGTATGTCAGCTCAGACCAGTTACAGCAAGTCGTGACAACGTACAACAAATCATTTTATTAGTTTAAGAACTCAAAGTTTGCTGCGTGTTCATCCTATAACGAGATCGTTGTAGTTCTGTTGCTTGTGCTTCTCACGAGAGCAATGAGAGAACGGAACTGAGACTTGCACCTTTCCATCATTAGTTCATTCTTACTTTGATTTTTTATGCACGATACTCGCCAGCATGCTGACATGAAGTGCACGAGCTATTTGCATCTCACTCACCATGTTTACCATGAATTATTTATTAGAGGGCAATTTTCAGTTCAGCATCAAGATGATCATGGTTTTGCAGAACTTGTATAGATCAAGCAACTGAGCAGACATGAAAATGAAAGAAAAATCAAAGGATGAATAATAGGTTTTACAATCTGGAAGTGAACTGCCTCTAGATGAATTTTGTCCTAGCAAAAATGAGTTGCCTAATCAAAGAGATGTGAACAGGTGGGTGGGAAAAATAAGAAGAAAAAAATAAAATGACTTGGAGCAATCACGGTTGCAAATAGAAGAAGAGTATATCTACTGGCCCACATAGCTTTAATGCATTGATGCATCAAAAACAATGCTTGGATGAAAGAAATACAGAATTTACTATTTATTTCAAACAAAGCTTTCAGGGTGACCAAGATGTACTCAAATCAATCAAGCACTAAAAGTCATTAAACAAATCAAGTTTCTCAAAAATGCAAGACAAGGAAGTGACACTACAGGTGGACCAAAATATCTTCTAGTGTTTTATGAAGATTGGAAATGTCAGAGAGTTGAGTATTTCAAACATACTCATATACAACTTAGGCCTGACGTGTCAGAATGGATCACTCAACAAGAAAACAAAAGCAATCTTGTTTCAATTTATCAAGTTACAAGTTTAGCCAACTTTAACTGTTAAGATTTTACCAGGAAATATATAGATGGTAGGTAGCATAGTTATGCTACAGTAATTACTTCAGAAAATCATACCAATGTTTTACTTGCTGATTTTCTATTGAAGTAGTTTCTTGAAGCGGGCTAGAGTATCAGGAGTGATGCTATTCACTTTGTTGCAGATATTCACAGGAAGATAAGCATGAAGGATACTAAGTGAGAAAGAAGAGCATCAGGTATAAACTTGGGTACAGAAATCGAGGATAAAGAACAGCAAGTGCCTCTATAATGCAAATAGTTTGCATAATCCAATGAAAAGATATTAGGACTGTTCAGGGTATTATTCAAAAAGTAGAAAAATAGGTAGTCTGGATATATGAAGAATGTCGAGATATTTGTTGAAATATAGAGGAATGTCATAACATTGCAGACAAAAATGGGCAAATAGCTATTCAAGCCTTACAGGATCTGCATTGTAACCATGAAGAACCATACACTTGACTTGTTTATATTACCAATGTGCTGTCAGACATTAACTCCAAACTTCATAAAATAGTTCTCCACTCACCTTTCATCAAAAATTCAGACATTAATGTCTTTATTTTGGAGTTTCTAAGTCAAAATATGTTGGACCAGAGCTACTATTTCATAGAGAAAAGGGTAACACCAGGAGGACCCTGAGTTTGTCAGCAACTGGCACTCATCTAGTATAAGGTGTTAGTTATGATTTAATCTCGTTTCATTGCTTCACTGGGTTCGATATTTTTCAATTCATTCTATGGAAAGTCAAAACCTAAAGACATTAAGATGTAAGGGATTATGCATATTTCCATATCATATTAAGACAGTTGGGGATCTCACCCACAGTCAGTGAGATGTAGTGAATGACCTAGAACTACTTGTACGCCGATTCTACAGGCAAGATACAACACATTCCTTATGCTGAGAAAGTCAATGGCCCGTCTTCCAAGAAAAGAAGAATCTCAAAAAACACATTATGAGAACTAATTACCAAGCTGCTATGAACTGAAGTTACCTTGTACAGGTTTGTGCAGACATATGGATTGCAAGATTTCAATGCATGAAAAAGATGTTGATGAAGACGATACGGACTCTGATGACAAGTAGGATAATCTTAAATAATAACAACAAAAATGCTTATATGGTCTCAATTCTCTTATATCTGTAGTTTAGCATTATTAATATACACAGGTCCACACTCTGAAATTTACAAATTCTTAACTGAATCGAAGCGATTGGGATACTAAACATATATTCAGTCAGGTGAAAAAGTTAGGACACCCTATGTAAACCTGTGTATTTTTGTAACATTTTTGGATATACAGATATTTAATCTCGATATTTTAAATACTGAGAGATTATAGGAATATAACTAAACAATTACAACTGAAGAAAAGACTTTTCAAAATATTCTGTACATGTAATTCTACAAAAATGCCTATTCTAACTGAGGAAAAAGTTAGGACAACCTACCTTCTAATAGTTAGTGTTAATCCCTTTGGCTGAAATAACTGCAGCGAAACGCTTCTTGTAGCCATCTACTAGTCTCTGACATCGGTCTGAAGAAAGGTTTCCCCACTCCTCAATGCAGAATTCTTTCAGATATGAGATATTTGAGGGTTTTTGCATATACTGCCCGTTTCAAGTCACCCAAAAGCATCTCAATGAGATTAAGATCTAGGCTTTGACTCGGCCATTCCAGGACTCTCCATTTCTTAGTTTTCAGCCAGTTTTTGGTGGATTTACTGGTATGTTTTTGGTCATTGTCGTGTTTCAGGATCCAGTTCCGCTTCAGCTTTAATTTTAGTACAGATGGTGTCACATGATCCTCAAGCACTCTTTGATACAGTAGAACTTATGGTGGATTTTATGATTGTGAGCTGTTCAGGTCCTTGTGTATCAAATCAGCCGCAATTCATGACACTTCCACCTCCATGCTTTACAGTTGGTATGAGGTTCTTTTCCTGAAACGCTGTATTTGGTTTACGCTGAACATGTCTTCTGTTCTGGTGTCCAAATAATTCAGTTTTTGACTCATCTGTCCAAAAAACATTATTACAGAAGTCCTGGTCTTTCTCTACATTCTCTGTGGCAAATTTCAGTCTGGCCTTAATGTTTCTCTTAGAGAGTAAAGTTTTCCTCCTTGCACACCTCCATGCAAGTTAAACTCGTGCAGTCTCTTTTTGATTGTAGAGGCATGCACTTTCACATCAACAGTAGCCAGAGCCTGCTGTAGGTTCCATGATTACATGTTAGGGTGTTTAGAGACCTCTTTTAGCATCTTGCGGTCTATTCTCGAGGTGAACTTGCTTGAACGACCAGACATGGGCATGTTGGCAAGTTGTTTTGAAAGCCCTCCACTTGTTGACCATTTCCCGTACAGTAGAGTGGCCGATTTAAAAATCTTTTGGGATCTTTTTAAATCCCTTACTAGACTCATAATCTTCTACAATTTTCTTTCTGAAGGCCTCAGACAGCCCTATTACTCTCACTTCAACAGTCAGGAGCACACCAAACTAAATGTCTGAAGTTTAAATAGGGCAAGTTTCATTCAAAATGTTGTGTAACGATCTTCTAATCATGTGCATCTGGTGTGATACACCTGTGTGTGAGTTGAACCATTTTAAGCGGTAATAAATGTGTGGGTGCCCTAACTTTTCCTCAGTTATAATATGCATTTTTGTGGGATTACATTTACAGAAGATCTTGAAAAGTCTTTTCTTCAGTTGTAATTGTTTAGTTATATTCCTATAATCTCTCAGTATTTTAAATATTGAGATTAAGTATCTATATATCCAAAAATGTTACAAAAATACCCAGGCTTTCATAGGGTGTCCTAACTTTTTACTGTACATACTTTTTTCATACTGATCAAGAAAATATATGATTTGTTTCTTGATGAAAGAGGTCCGGCATGGCCAAGCGCATTAAGACGTGCAACTCGTAATCCGAGGATCGCGGGTTCGCGCCCATGTCGCGCTAAACATGCTCGCTCTCCCTTCGGTGCTGGTATATAATGTGACGGTCAATCCCACTATTCGTTGGTAAAAGAGTAGCCCAAGAGTTTGCGGTGGGTGGTGAGGACTAGCTGCCTTCCCTCTAGTCTTACACTGCTAAATTAGGGACGGCTAGCACAAATAGCCCTCAAGTAGCTTTGTGCGAAAATTCAAAACAAACAAACAAACAATCTTGATGAAAGTATGAACCCTAACTTTGCTTCGGAGATTAAGTTTCAAATGTATTTTGTTCAAATTAACATAAAGTTTTGGTAGGAGGCCTGATTATTTTCAGATACACATTTGGGAACGTATTCTCTCAGAAAATTATTGTTCTTTCTGAAATAATTGTAGATTCTATAAATCACTAAAAAGGTGCTTCTTATTTTGCATCAGAGAAGCATTAGTATGAAGTAAAAAAATACTAAACATAACATATTGGTGATTCTTATAGACTTATACACATTATCCACTCATGAACAATAGATAACAATATTTTCTTTAAATATGTTTATTAATTAGAATAACTAATCAATGTGCAAGTTTCTGCTCTGTGGTTTGTTTTAGTTTGTTATGGATATTTGCGCAAACTACATTCATGCTATTCGCGTGAACCTTCTCTAATTTAATTTTGCACTAATATGCTAGAAGGAACTGTGCCAGTCAATAGCATCTGTCTCCATCTCTCTATTGTATTTGAAAAGTCGGATTTCATTCTCGTTCCCCTGAAAGAAAAAAACACACGTGATATTTACCTGCTTACGGTAACAATAGAGGTTTGAGGATATACTATGTAGAAAGACAAATGTGGTGGTATGTCCCTGATTAACTGTAAACATATAAAACATAACCAAATCCAAGCAGCAAATACACGAGAAATCATACGGTTTGGTTGATAGTGGAAAAGATAAAATTAAGTAATAGTACTGTAACCTAATGAAAATAAAAAATTGTACCTTAAAGTACAATGTGCAATTTTTGAAATGAACTGGACAAGGGTTATACTTTAATTTAAGGTAAAAGAGTAAGGAATAAAAAAGTACAGTCTATAAACTAGACACAAAGGCATAAAAAGTACTTTTCAATCAAATCTTGGCTCTTTGAATGCTCCCTAGTGTCACAGCGATAAGTCAGCGGGCTTACAAAGCCAGAAACGAGATTTTGATACGCGTGGTGGGCAGAGCACAGATAGCCCATCGTGAAACTTTGTGTTTAAGTACAAGCAATCAATTTTTAAAAACTGAACTACACCTGTATGAAAAATGTGGTGGTTGTATTCAAAATATACCCTATATCTAGCCAGTAACATAACAAATTTCTGCTAGGAATTTCCCATCCCAAACAACAGTCACAAAATAGCCTCACAACAGAGGGTGATGTGATGTTACCTACTACAGAACAGTCTGCTGAAATACTGTCTACCATCTTAAGTTTTGTTATAGAGAGTAACATCTAAACCAATTTCGTACTTGACTTATCAAAAAATTATTTATATCTAAGATGAAATTCTAGTAAAATTCAAAACACTTGAAATATCTTAGTAAAACATATTTTCATTTTCATTAAAAGACCTTGACAAAATATGAATATTTTTTCATGGTTCTGTCATGGAGCACTGAAAAGTGTTGATGCACATTCTGTTCAGGACAATCTCCTGAGGTTACTGAATGGGAATTTATAGTTTATCCTTGGTTTTAGTCACAATTATCAAATAAAATTTTGATGATTTTCAATTTTCTCCCTCTCTCGTGACCCGACTACTATGCTTCATTGAAATACTACATTTTAAAATGCTTAACGTATCCAGTGTTCACACATTCCAAATAATTTTTAGAGTCATGGCCAAAATCACTGTTCATGTGTATTTTTGTTATGATCATTTAGAAATGAAGTTACACTTTTCTCACTTATAAATATAATCGAAATTGTTATGTAACAACCTAACATTATTATCTGACATCAAATAATGCTGACAAATTTTATATCATATTTCCATAGCTGAAAATTGACTTTATTCAATGATTAACTCACCTATTGAAATTAGAATGAATTAGATCACTGTTTTTGAATTAATATTTGTTTATGTAATTTACCAATGACATTTCTATATGTTTAAATTGGTTAAAATTAACTGTTACTAACAGTTGCAACCACTGAACACCAATATAGAACATTTGTTCATTCGTGTGTTATTGTTTTGCAAAGCGCCACAGAGAACAATCTGCACTCTATTCACAATGGGAAACTAATCCTCGGGTTTTAGTGTTTTAAGCCTTTAAACATGTCGATTTGACTCACGAAAGGAACCAGTATTTAAGGAATAAATAACTAAGTTAAAGTGTCGTTTTCTTCACTTTCAAACATCGAACAGGAATTTAAGAATTTTAATGAGTAATAAAAACAGTATTTCAGATAATATAAAAGTTCGTTTTGTTCTATCACCAAGACATTTTACAAAAACAAAAGTGTCTGGGTATCTTGCAAATTGCTGATTAACATTTTATATTATAATACCAAACGCATACTTCATTGTTTCTGAAAACTGTTTATTTGTAAGCCCAAAGCAACACAATGGCTGTATGTTTGTTGTGGGCAATCACATGTATCGAAACTCGGTTTTTAGCGCTGAACTACAGCAGGAGCGTTAAGTTTGAAACAACACTTCTTTCTGTTATTCTTTTATGAAATAATTAAGTAGGGCACTTAAAGAAAAATGTTTAAAAGCTTACATTTTGTTTATTAATATTTCGTCATTTATGACAAATATTTTTCGATTAAAATGTGAGAAATTAAAACTATACATTTTTCTTATGATTCTAAATTTCAGAAAAGGAGAATTGTCTTAGCTTTATCTTGGAACATAATTTTTGAAACCATTAAAATTTTAATTGGATGGGGTGCACTTTCCAGTCGATTTGTGTATAACATTAGACAAATTTTGATTTTAAGGCTTCTGGCTTTTTATTCACTCATATAGAATTTGTAGTACTACTACCGCTGTTTAGTAAATTGTATCGAGGGTTCGACGGAAAGTTTGTTATAGTTCGTCATAAACTTTTAGTTTCCAAAATAGGTTTATAATTGTGCAAGGAAAGCTTAAGTTACGATTCATTTTACTTGAAATTAATTTTATGATTCAATTTTGATAATTAGTATCAGCTTGCGAAATGAATTCAGCTGTAATACCAACCCTTGTCGAGGATTACTATGGGGACGACAAGTGGATGTGTATGGTAAGTTATTACATTTTTTTAAGTTCATAAATAAACTCATTTAAATTATTATTAATTATTAGCCTGATGTTTATTACTTGAAAAATCCTGTAATTTAACATATGTGTTACAATTGAAAATCTGGGAGGAAGCTCATGTACTTTAACAGAATAATAATTAAGGTTTGGTAATTTTCATGCTGTGTTGTAGGTTTGACTTATCCTTCAACGTTGTCACTAATATTCAGATTATTTAGTTGTTAGTATTGCTAGGTTGGCAATTCAAAGTATAAAATATTGGCTGTGTAACATCTTTTGTAGTCGGAAAACTTCAGGAGAAAATTATGAAAGCATTTTTGAGAAGTTATTCAGTGGAATATGTTAAATAAGAAAATCCTTATTTGGACCTACATTTTATTTTAAAAAAAATATTTTTATGAGGTGCATAAAGGTGAGGAAATCAAATTATTAGAGTGATTGGATGAGAGAAAGCAAAAGATTATTGTTATAATGGAACACAACTAAATTATATCTTTGTTACAAATGGAGTGTCTAAGGGTCACTACTTAGGCATTTGCTTTTTTTCTTGCATCAGTGTTCTTTTAGGGGTATAATTATTATGAGTAAAATTTTATGATAACATTAAACTTGAGTATTTCTAGCTATATTGGGGATCTTGATGTACTATTTGGATCCATTAATAAATTTTCCAAACAAAGAGGAAATGACCTTTAGTTATCATAAGTTCAAATTAACGCATTTTTACTGTAATTGTTTATATCACTCTTTTATATTTGAGTCTACTAAGCAGTATGAGTGAAGAAAATATTCACATTGTGGTAAATAAATCACTCAAATTAATGATGTAGTAATATTAATAAAGCTAACAGAGTTTTAGTGTCTTTATGAGTATTGATTACAAATCGAAAAGGGTAATTATTTCTGTATGCATTACTAGTTAGGCCTCACTTGAGATATTGCTAAATTATTTGATTGCATTTAAAAAAATGGATATTTATATATTGTAAACAGTTCAGTGGAGAGAGATAC